>OY982529.1:4754359-9754359 GCA_963859965.1 Ceramica pisi
TTCAGATCAATATCTCACGTAAGTACCTGTCGTTAGTTTTATGACTGCCGTTCAAGGCATCGACTCATTGCCTAGGAACACCATAATAACTAATAGACTTTAATTATTAAAACTGGTTTGTGCTCATCATTCTCGCTTGGGTACTTTTAGATCAGGAAATAAATTGCGATTCTTTCTGTAATCTTTTCGTGCACTCATCGATTTATTATTTACTATTATTTCCTTATCCGACTGTTGTAGTTATCAAGTTGGGCTTTAAAGTTATAAGTGCAACAGTCAGTAAATTAACGACAGCACTGCTGTTAGTGTTACAGTAAAACGAAAAATATTTTGGAAAAGAAATCTAAGAAAACGTTGCCGTTAAATTTCATAAAGTAAAAGGCTTCTGTGACCAAAATATTGTTTTCACTTGAGGTCTTGTTCTCGATTAATATATTGCATAATATCTTCCCAAGTCTTTTTCTTTTCGATTTTATTACTGTACTGGTCTGACATCGAATCCCATATTGCTGGACGACTCTCAACCTCATCGATAAATTCTTCAACCTGATTTTCGTTTATGTTTAGACTTTAACAAAAACTACGTGCGCATCGTCACTAGTCGATCGATGAACTGATGAGCGGCCGCAGCGCAGGTGTAGCGCTGCAGTTGCGCGTTTTTTATATAGCGATTAACAAAGCAGCACGGCACGACAAATTTTAAGGCGCTACCCTAATAGAAGTACCCATTTCACCTCTGTCTTTTTTATCATCGCCTTCTGTCTTGGCTGTGTTTTCGTTTTCATCTTTACTTTTTCCCAAAAATTGCTCGTACACAACATTTTTAACGTTCCCATTATTATGACACTCCAAATTTCTTAATTCCTCCCGTTGCACGCCCTGTAAGGATGCACCGCCTATTCCGGGACAGTTCGCTTCCCCACCGAGCCCATACATGGCCACACCCGATATAGACTTAGATCTCTTTGTCTCCACCCAGGGCTTGGTAATTTTAACATCACTGATGCACACCCGGTAACGCTACGCTTGCCTAGCAGTTCTGAGTATGATGAACTTTACTATTTTGGAATATCGTCGCTTTCCATCTACCATGTGTCTTCGAGAGTCTTTTTGTAATTGTACTTGCTTTGAAGTTTAGTTTTGATGGATGATAGATCTTTTCTGTTGCAATTATGTGATGCAGAGATATATTACGTTACCATTGGGAATACTATTTGATACAGGTTATTGCATCCTCATGAATTCATTCAAATATTGGTTTATCACATAAGAATATGTTCTACTATATACTAAAAGCTCTTCTTCCTATAGATGTTTACCGTTTCAAAGTTGTAACAGACAATCGAGCAAAGAATTGATTCATTACGCTCATCAGTCACTCACTGCCGTATCAAATGGCATCAAGCGCTCACCTCTGTAACATTCCAAAACCAAAGGATGACGATTACACGTATTGATACACAAAATTGAATTCCCAGTACGTAACAAAACCGCACAATTTCGCAGTAAATATTGTTTGGTAGGTAGCCATTGTGAGTGAAACACAAATATTGTCAGCTAATTCGTTCCATGACGTTCTTAACGACATGTGGAGTGGTCTCGTGACGAATGACGTCAAAAGCGACAATAACTGGCCAGTGAACATCCATTCGTCAAGCTGTCTGTCAAACTTCAGTAATAGCGCCAAATGTTTCATTTTTCATTTTTTTTTTGTGACCGCGGCAGTCTGAATTCAAAACTTTTTTTTTTCTTACGTCAATCCACATAATTGGAATGTTTGTAGAACTTTGGACCCGCTTAGAAAAATAAAAATAGGCGCGTTGTTCCGTTATTTTAATTGGAATCCACAATAACAAATAATAAGTCATAAAGAATTCTGAAATGAATAACAAATTGTAGACATGCAAGCAGGCATTGCTGACAGCGGTGGTGGGTCGTACCACCTCGTGGGGCCGATTGTATCGATTAGGTACATATTCTACATATTTGTATAGTGACACCATGGATCGATTCTTTCATTGTGCTGTCGGCAGTATTAATGTTCACTAGATAGCATAAGATTTACCTATTGGAAACTAAAATTTATATTCGTTTATTTTCAACGATTTTCCACGAATACAGTTAGTAGTTCTATTGCACGAGACTCAAAGAGAGTCCTCTCTCTCTCATTACTTCCAATTCCGTTCTTATACCAAACAGTATAGTTCCTTAAATTATGTAGCAAGTCCATCATGTTTTCTTTATAAGTAGACAATTTAGCAAGAACTGATTTAAGACTTCGCTTGAACGACGTGCTAACTGGATAAACGCCTGTCTTCGGCGCGAATGAAGCCGATTTCCTGCGATGTTCCAATCACGTCGACAACAGACGAACATTACCGATGATGGCAGGCTGGCAACCCCGGCCCTACGTTATACAATTTCCTGTACATTGGAATTACGCCGGAGACAGCTAAAGCTGCGACCAGATTGGCTGCGAGTTGATGACCTCTCTAATTTTGCATTCAGATTCGGACTGATTTGGTCTTTATTATCCATAAGTAATAATTCTGATGCCGTGAACTCTATTTGAGGTCTGCGCGACATGTCTTTTTCTTCTTCCATACTTCTCTCTCTTCCCTTCTCTTTATTACATCAGTCATTCATAATTACATCCAGAACTGTGGTGAACTTTTGCCTAGATATTCAACTAGACATGAATATGAAAATGTGCTTGGAGACTTAGGTGCATTTTTTCCGGAAAAATCTTTGTGGTTTATTTTTTCTCATTTTGTTTTATTGTCTACTTAAATATTTGTGACATCGGGAGTTCAAACAATTATGCTTTCTCCTGCTACATAAGAATTATGCCTGAGCCCTTAGCTCCCAGTTCCTGAACGCCCACTACAACTTCGTTGCTTTGCTCGAATGCTGTCAGTTTGGCGCTATTCTGAGTTTAGCTACAATTCTCATTAGCTTTTCCGTGTTTTCAGTGGGTGTTTAGTTTGAAATGAATTCGGAGACATAGCTGTTATAAGTACTGAAAGAGTTTAAGATGAGAATCTTTCTGTAGTCGCTTTTTAATAATTATCTTATGCCCTTCTCGTCCGTCCATTTTCTGCTCATCCTATAGTTTCTTCCATAGTGCTACGGAAGCAAAACGCTACATACTTTAAAGTATCAAATGCTTGAGTTTCCTAAAATAGTATTCTATTTTCCACCATACTACCAGACTGGTCTAGACCATGCCGTAGCTATTTACCATATCTACCAATTTATTTCCTCCCACCTGCCAAACTAAAGTTAATCTCCTGTCCAATAATAATTAAGACCCTAGTCTGGTCTCCCAGTAATCCGTGCCGAGTCAGGATCCAATTACTGCGGCTGGCGAGGGCGGGTGGGTTCAGCGAATGTATATCATTTTTAAGAGACGGTGGTCCCGCCGCGACAAATCGCTGCTTCCCGCCTCCTTCATTATTTCTTGCAAATACAAAATCCCTGGGCTATTCTTGTGCCTTTGAAAAATTACCTTTAAAATAATAGCTGTCCTAACAAATTGGCCTATCTTTCTACCAGAGAAATACCTTGATTTTCTACTGCAAAACCTCTGTTTCAATGGTTATAATTCAGATTCGTTAGGCATCTTTTACTTGCTGACCCAATTTTGACCATATTACTGTAAAAGTAAAAACCAAATATGGGTGAACTCTGGATCTGATGGAACAACTGGAACTGTGTGAGGCATTGCTAAATCTCTTAAAAAAACAGACCCTATTTTTGACTTAGCAAACCATCATGAGTTAACTAGGACCCATTAATAACAAATGTACTCTTTGAAACTGGAGTCAATAAATCGGAAGCTTTTCAAGTAATCCCACAAAGGTTGCAGAATGCATCCATCCCGTTGCCTGAGCACTGTGGGCGGATATCGTTACAAATGCGCATAATGTACTCGTTAGACTCCGTCCGTTACTGATTTACTACAGAACCCAATCACACTGTGAAGAGGACAGAAGATCCACTACATGGTAAGATGTTTATATATCGATTAACTCAATGTAAGACAACATTGCTGTGATGAAAGACCGATCGAATGCCACTGACAAAGCTAGAATTAAAAATACCTACTTGGACTGCCTCAGGGAGCATGTTCAGTAGGCTAATTCACGTAACTAAATAAGTGCTGTTGCAGTGCAGTTGAAGTTAAGTTTCGATTAAAACAACGCTTTTCGTATTCTCTACCGCTTTCAGACACGCACGCGTCAAGTTTGCGTCACGCGAGCGCAATAACGGCATTCTACTGTTGCGTGTCTTTGGTGCGTGCTTCGGAACGCAACATTATCGGTATTCTACTATATGTTTGACGTCCCAAAATGACAGCTTTTTACTAATATAATAACGTATTATTCATTGAAATTGATTCGTTTCTATTCGATTGTTTAGTGAATTATATTTTTTCTCTCACCGTCAGTAAGTTTGATAGAGTTTGGCTGTCGTGCAGTTGACGTGCAGTTCACGCGCAATTTACGCGCAGTTCAAAGATAACAAGAATACCGTTTATCACTCGATCTTAAACTTAATTGCAACTGCACTAAAACTTAATCGGTGCGTCATAACATTACGTGAATTAGCCCTCAGACCTCATAACTCTTCCGTTACCTGTTGTGTATGTTCTACCATTATTCTGTTAGCCATGAAATGGCCACCGCTTTATCGATTAGCTCGTCATCATTCAAACACGCTGCCACTTAAGCTTTCTTCTTCATTTTGAAAACTACTTAGACATTGATCTTCTGAAAATATTTACTTTGCATCCGTACCGATTTACTAAACGTAATGTCGTGGGCGCGCCGATACCGGCTATTTTGTTGCCTGCCCATTATTCCCGAGTACACTGCGAATTCCAGTAGGCGCAGCTTTGACCCTAATCACTGATGTATGTTGTACGATAAACCTTCTTTCGCTTTACGATAATTGCACTTTGTGATAGAGCCTGGCTTTTATAACGGATTTGTCATTTGTGAGAGGATTCAGTCGAAAATTCAATCGAATTTCGTTGTAAGTTGTTGAGATGCTGCAATTTTGTTTTTGATGCACGCCGTATTTTAATGTGCGACTTGTTTGTGTGTTTGTGATACATTTTCGTATTCTCTTCAATTTGTATTTGGAGATATTCAAAATGTTTTTTTAACTTCTATTTTGTACCTTTCCTATGTTTCTTATAGACCAAATGCATTCATTCGAGAATATCCATTGGTTATCTCGAAGTTACAATTCGTTTCTGCTATTCTCTTTCGTCTTATTCTAATATTGACTCAGTTTCCACTACTAATGCATGTCGACAGCGGAAGATTTTTCATCCATGTTTTCCACGAAGCACGCTCAACACTTTAATTCATATCGAATTAAAGTCTATTAGGACTCATTGCTGTACAAGATGACTAACACTGATAATGACTCCAGCGTCCTTTGCAGGGGGTATGTGACACATTATCATTTATGAGTACTGTGGGATATATGATAACACTCTGTCAAACAGATGAATTGTTTTGTTGGTCTGGTTGACCCATTGACTGGGATCAACAGTAGGGGTATTTGCAGGTTCGACAATGTCATTAGATTTTCAATCATACTAGTACTGGCTTTTTTTCCGTTCTCGTAGGAATTTCGGAAAATTCTCTCTTAGTGCGACTACACCTGCCGGAGCCGCGGGACTATTCGAAAGAGATACCGTGGCTCCGGAACACAAAAGGCACATGAAGGAAAATGGATGGGTTTTAGTCAGTAGAAGTCTGACACTCCCTCCCGCTCCGCCCAGAGCGAGGGAAGTCATTTGATGATATCCCATCCCCAAAAAAAAATAAAAAAGTGCTCCCTTACACTCGTCGAGGAACCTACATTTTTTTTTTAACTATCTACGACCAGGAGTTTCGGGTGTGAGTTGTCTGTCAGCCACTCAGTCAGTCAACACTCACCAGCAATGAAATACTTTATAGTTTATAGGAGGCTTGTAGTCTGAAATGTTACCCTGTTCATGATTAAAACTAACAGCAATTCAGTACCAATCTACATTGGACCAGCATAGTGGATAACCACTTCTTCTTACCAGAGAAATTATCAGTGTCCAACATTATAACTAGTGGTGAAAGATAATCGTTATTTGCATCTTTACCTATCCTTTCAGGAACAGCAGGTGTATTGATAGCTCGGCAGACTATTATGACCCAGACGTCGACATATGCGTAGTGGTCATTGGGATAGGTTAGTGTCGGTGCACTTGTAGTAAATGTATTGCATGTCGGATGCTGGGAGTGCGGCCAAATCTTCCGAACCTTGCGGGACATCCACCAATTGATTGTGTACTTTAATTATTTTCTTGAAGTACTAGTTTGTAAAATGATTTCGATGAAAAATCTTCTTGTATTAAATCATTGATTTGTTAGATTTGCTTAGATGCTTTATGTACACCAGTGGACTTGGAGAGGTTGCGTTGATTGATCGTTTGGCCTTGACCAATGATGTGTTATGCTATGCCTCCTAAGAATTGTATCAGCATTACGCCCAACGTTCCTTTCTGCATCTTTCTTTGAAATATTCGTACTAGACATACCTGACCACTTCTAATGTTTCCGCGCTACGTATTCCATTCGTGTGTTTAGGTATGCACTACTTTATTGTCGTAAGTCAAATTAATTGTCTATAATTCTCGAAAAATCTTACCGAGGGAGCATGTGTATTTAATATCTACTTATACTTGTTTATTTTGAGGTATAGATCGACTTTTTATGACGCACTAATTCTTTTAAAAATAGCCATGTTTTGAACGCAGTTACCGCTCGCGTTATAATAATAAATACTTATCTTCCACCAACAACTAAAATAGATTGTAATCTACTAAAAGCTACAATAGCGCCGGGATAGATTAGTATCGATCGAAGCAATATTTTGTGTTTTACATGAACTGAAACTTTTACTCTTTTAGCGTTATCATCGCAATCAGCGAAGTTAATGATTACTTCATATAACATGTGTTATAGCGTTCATAATTATATCATTTGCAATATTTACTTCTCTGAAATGGTCTACATTATTCTTTTGGTTATGTACGTTTTTCTATTTCTTTAATCCTTCTATTTCAAAAAACAATAGCAATTTTTAACATTCCCCTAATATTCTCGAACAATTATGGAGAAGTCATGCAAAAAGTTTAGTTCGGGGCCTTCGCCCATAAAGAGTAACAAATTGAATTCCCGCTATGCACCTGAGAGCTGGCGACTCTGGCTGGGGTTGTTGCACTTGCGTGCCGATCGCGCCGGGCGTCGCACACGCAAATAGACAAGCCGAATAGATGCACAGACGCCATGACACGTCTGAGAGCCCAGTTTAGTTCAGCTCTGCTACACGCTAGATAAATCTTTCAGTGTATCTCTTCCTGGATCTTCAGTTTACCTATCTACATAATCTACTTTAGTGATGGTCTTTGTCATGGAAGTTCAGGTGCTATGACACGTTTGAAAGCCTAGTTTAGTTCAGCTCTGATTTTCTCTAGGATTTTTTCAGTGTATCTCTGGATCTTTAGTACGATTATCTACACAATTTAATAGTCATTGCTACAAACTCACAGGCACCATGACACCTCACAGAGCTTAGTTTAGTTCAGCTCTGCTATACGCTAGATAAATCTTACCGTGTTTCTCTTCCTGAATCCTTAGTACCATTATTTAGATAATTGATCGTCTTTGCTACAATTTCACAGGCCCCATGACACTTCCAAGAGCCCATTTTAGTTCAGCTCTGCTTTACGCTAGATATAGCTTCCAGTATTTCGCTTCCTGGATCATTAATACTCGTACAACTATCTGCATAAAATTCATTAGTAATAGAATTTCCTTCAGATTCACTGGCACCATAATGCCTCTAGCCGAATGCGTTCTGTGTCCGCGCAGGATAAAAGCAGGAAATGTGGAATCAAGATAGAATTACATTACATTACGCGTGTTATTTAATTGCGTCAAGGAATAGAAACATAGTCAGCTATAGTCATCGCCCGATGCTTCGCTCCCGTCAACTGCAAACTTCTTAATTTTTTTTTAATAAGAACCTTCGCCTGACAGTGCCTGCGTCTGTTTCCGAACGCTTACAACCCTAATCTCTTCAAAGTTAGAGTAAACAGGCTCCTTCTGGGTAAGCTCGCTCCATTGTAGACTTTGTCTCTGTGATCTCTGACCAAGAATAATGTCAAGAGCAAACCCATCTCAAATAAAAAAAAAACACACACAACAAAAACGAAATAGCGAAATCAGCCCAGCCATTCGCACGTGATAAGATGACCAAGGGTAAAAGACATTCATTTCTGTATTCATTTAGTCAATAACTTTCCGACTGCCTTGACTCTATCATCATGATGCCCATTTCACATGCATCCACAGGACCTGTCGATGTGGCGGCACTTGCCAGGCCTATGACCGAGAGTGGACGTCTTTCGGCTGCTAAGATGGTACACTTTTCTGAATGTATTAATGAAAGCATGGATGGATGGATGTTTGTTACTCTTTCATGTCAGAACGCCTGAAAGGATATTCATGAAATTTGGCACAGAGGTAGATTATAGTCTGGAATTACACATATATGTGTATATTTATCATATGTGACGGAAGTTTAGAATTATGTATACACTAGCGTGTGCCAGCGGCTTCGCCTACGTTATCATACTCCCGGCATATAACCTATTTACCCTCATCGTTCCCGTTCCCGTGGGATTTCCGGGATAAAAACTATCTTATGTCCGTTCTCGGGTCTCAAACTATCTTTGTACAAAATTTTATCCAAATCGGTTCAGCGGTTTAGGCATGAAGAAGAGACAGACAGACAGACAGAGTTACTTTCGCATTTATAATATATAAGTAGGGAAGTAGGGCTTTACATAATTCTAAACATTACTCACATGACCCTTATGCTTTTGTATTACCTGCATGTCTTTTTTAATATTGATTTCCTGCTGCTATCGAAAAAATATAGCTATTCCGATCATTTTTAGCAAAAAATGTCTGAACGGAAACCTAATCTCCGTTTATTAGGTTTCCAGTCGAGTAACATTATTAGGTTTCCTTTGCCAATGTACCGTTCCTCTGTTTCGTAGTGCTTCTATATTCTCGCAAAAGAATTATTCTAATAGAATTTGTCGTCTATTGTTGCAAGAGTTTGTTTCTTCTCACGTCTCGATGGGTCTATAGTTGTTATTGAATGAAATGCGTCCTACTGAACAGCACAAGCTATGGTTACTCTGAAATCGCCCTTTGCAGTTCTGCGGGTCTAAGAAGGCCACTTTAGGAAAATCATATTGGAATCATAATATTAACCACACAACTATCTGTCAAATTTCATTTTTAAATATATTTATCGCTTACGCACTAGGTTGAAGATTGATTGGGAAATTTTGATTCTCCTAATGGGGCCTTTTTAAACCCCCTGTGTTCTCTGTGTTGTGTGTGTGTTGTTTGTGTGATCTATTGGATGTGGATGAACCAGCAAGTGTTACGTAGACAGTTCTTCATCACCACAGTCACATTCAACACGAACGGGATTCTTAAACGCCTCAATGTTCACAAAGAGGTTCATTCCATTCAAAGGACCTTGAAGCAAACATTCACCTTTAACAGACAGCAACAACCAAAAATACGTAAAAAAAGAAATCTCAAATAACAACTCTTTGTACCATTCGAAACTCAAACCCAATCAGCTGACGCAAAATGGCTGCCCATTGAAATAAATTGAAATAAATAAAACTATTTCTCTAGGTAACTGTAACGAAAGCTAATAAACTGTTTGAAAATATAACACTTGTTTTTAGATATACGACTTGAATATAGAGCTGACATCAAAGATCCTACGGCAGTGAGTACTGGCCTATAGCCAAGACCGGTGGAAGAATATGTTATGTGCTTATTGTCTATGCCACTTCCAATTTTTATTAAGCGGTTTTCTTGGACGGGGATTTTAAAAGAAAAAAATGCCCGTAGCGCGTGTATGAAGAAAATGTTATAACATCAAATAAAAATGTTACCTGTGATATTATTTTCTTTAGTTTTTAGGTCGTAAAATCACTTTGAACACATGTATTATATGCGTGGGGCGACAAGACAACTCTTTTTACCCGAATATGGGTAAGCAAAAAGAAGGGTTATGATTTTTTTTTACCAACCTCTCTGTTTCTGCCTAGCCTTTTCCCAACTATTTGGGGTCGACTTCCAGTCAAACCGGATTCAGTTGAATACCAGTATTTTACGTGGAGCGGCTGCCTACCAGACCTCCACAACCCATTAACTGGGTAACACGGTACTCCTTAGCAAGACTGATGTCAGATTTTCTGGATTCTGACAATCCGTAACGACTGCCAAAGATCTCCAAATGACAGCCGGGACCAACAGCTTAACGTGCTTTCCGAGGCACGGAGGAAACTCGGTATGTTAAGATGGTCACCCATCCACAGACCAACCTCGGCAAGCGTTGCTTAACCTCGAAGATCGACCTGTGCGGCTGTTATTATTTAGCCACGAGCTTTTTTTGACCAACCGACCGCTTTGTTTTTTTTTTTGCATGTAAATGGTTTTTGACAAATAAAATTATGATAAAAATCTGTCTATGTTGTACGCTTAGAACAATCTCTGTGATAAGTGTTCGCCGCATGGCAGTCGCATCATGTGGTATCACGTTTCAGTGAGGAAGTCTTTAGCGCAACAGTTCAGGCACAATATTTCTCGCTTCTTCCTGAAGACTACTTCTACCCAGCAGGTATTCGCAGTACGCCCTCGCAGGCCCGTTCTCGTATATTGTAACAAATGGCACGGTACGTCACCAAACGTAATGAATCGCCGGCGCACATCCGGTGCCGCGCAAATGGGCCACTCCTGCGCACGCTGCGAAAACGCATAAATCTGTTGATCCTTTTAAATTGCGTATGTGGCCACTAGCTTCATTCAATGATTGCAGATATGGTTTGTTGACAGAAGTGGAATGAACTAGGTAGTTACAAGAATTTCATGAATTTCCTCGTCGTTGGTGTAATTATTATTGTTCTCCTTACTGTAACCGAATTTCGGTCATGACGACTGATCTCAGCGGAGACTCATAGCCAACTTTTTTTTTTGCTATTGATAGGCATACGTTTGACCTTTGACCACTATCTCACCATCAGCTGGTAAGTGATGATGCGGTCGAAGATGGAGCAAGTTTTCCTAGAAGCAACCTATTCATTCTTGACGTAAATACTCCCGGGTTCTGAGTCTGTGTTTCCTAACAGCAAACACAGACTCTGGCAGGGAATTAAGGTAGCCCGCGAAATTCAAATATTTTTATGTTTTTTGCAATTTGCCGAATTTTAAGGAATTATAACCATTTGAATCATCAATATAACCCTCTAAGTTTTCATAGAACTCGATTGAATGTTATTTCGTGAAAAAGTCATTCAATCGAGTTGTATGATCTTAGAGGGTTATACTGATAATTAAAATGGTTATAATCCTTTAGATAAATGCTCTTTAGATAAATGATATGTATCATCACGCTAAGACAAATAGGAGCTGAGCATTAATCTGAATATGTCGTCTGACAAGATGTCATGTATGGGTTTAATATAAAAAGTTTAAAGTTTAAAGAATGGCAAATGTGACGCAGACGAAGTTGCGCGGGTCAGCTAGTAAGTAAGTGAATGTGAGAAGCCTATCACAAAATTGTATTTTCGCTCACATAAGTGCCGCATTGCTTATGTAGAAATTATGCAGTTACAATCACGTTTAGTTTTTTTTAGTTAATACAGTAGTACAAACCACGAGCTCGAAAAAGTGGCGTCGCGCATTTTATGAGTAACTAACTTCGGAATTTTGGCTTTGCACAAATAGATATGACAAAAAGCTATAAACTATAAGTACTAATAACTATTCTGAACCATCCAAAAAGCTAAAATTGTCTACATATTTCAGTTTGTAAGAGTCCATTTAACGCAAAAAAAACAGTCAAATTGTGATCCCTTACACACAGTCACAGTCAAGTGTGTGTGACCTTATGTTCTTTTTTTGTTTTTTGTTTTGAATACCACTGCACGGAGCTAGCAACATTTTCAATTAGGTACCTGTGCTTTTTATTTCTCTATTTTTTTAAAGGTATGTTTTTTTTTCTTTCAACCTTTGCATTTTTTATATTAAAGATATGAATACTGTCGCTACAAAATCTAACATTCTTTTCACAGAGCTCCCCTTTTTGGGCGTATAACCGGTACGAACGGCGTGCCGTACGAGTGTAAATGCCGAAGAGAGAAATCTTGCGATGCGTCGCCTAAACCTCCCGTTCCTGATGACTCCACCCCGCCTGGACCCGCTGAACCACCTAAGAATGAGCCACCTCCTCCCGTTGAGCCACCGCCACCGCCACCTCCTCCTGTTGAGCCACCGCCACCTCCTCCTGTTGAGCCACCGCCACCTCCTCCTGTTGAGCCACCGCCACCGCCTCCCGTTGAGCCACTGCCACTTCCTCTCATTGAGCCACCTTCTGATAATAAGTCGGATGACTTCGAGCTGCATGAACCTTGAAAAATACTTCAGCTGAATAGTCCATCACGAATTTGTAGTCCAATTCGAATGATGGACAATACCTTATGGCTGATCCGCAGGGGCCAGATAAATACTGATTGATTTAAAACAATTTAAATACTAAAAAAAATATACTCTCGATGTGTTTATTCTTTTTAGAGGAGCCTACGCTTTTTTTTAAATAAATATTTTACAGTTATTGTTAGCAGTAAATAAGTAGGTTTGTTATTAAATTGTACATTATTAAAACCATTGTTACAGAATGCATTGTTTTATTTCTGACCTACATCACGCTATTCGGTTTTCACAGCAATTTATTGCAGTTTTCCTGATAACTAAAGGTGCATCCACACCGCAGTTACTTTTTGGGAGCAAAAGGATGCAACACGATAACAATAGTTAACATTCTCCAACTTATGACTAACTTACATACTAACAACAAATAGCTTTTTGTTATCGGATGTTGCCCACTAAACACTTGGAAACGTTGCTCCACAAAAAGTGAGTGCGGTGTGGATGCACCTTTACATAGGACGCTCAATGTCGCATCGCGTTACTTTGGCGATAGCAGCAAACATATTTCGCTTAGCAACTGATGTCCACATCAGTTGCTAAGCGAAATATGTTTGCTGCTGTATGTTATTTATTTATTTATTTATTATACAGGGAAATTGAAAAAATACCCGAAACCTCTTAGGCAGTGAAAGTACACATGATTATAAGCAACTTTTGTTTTGGTAAAACTCCGAAATCTCGAAAAAAATATCAGCTGTTTCATACATTTTCATTGGCTAAATACTGCATTTTGTATGAAACAGCTGATATTTTTTTCGAGATTTCGGAGTTTTACCAAAACAAAAGTTGCTTATAATCATGTGTACTTTCACTGCCTAAGAGGTTTCGGGTATTTTTTCAATTTCCCTGTATACTTTATTGTACACCAAAAATTAAAATTTAAAATTAATTATGTTAATATGTTTGTGCACTTGCCGCAATAGAGTTCCAACTCTATTGCGGCAAGTGTAGTGTAGATACCTATCAAAATTACATTAAAATGTCAATTCATAGGACCTTTTCAACATTAGCGGGGATTGCAAAATCAATTGTTCCAATAGAATTGGGACCTCATTTCTTAGTTTATAAAGTTTTATTTTACTAAACAGGTTTCAGCACACTTACTAACAAAATTTTGCTTAGTGCTTGTTTGTCTATTCGTTTGTTAGCATCGTCCGTCAAGGTGTTAATTTAGTTACTAGCAGACCGCGTATTGGTGAAATTGCTTATGTCATTTAGGTTATGACATGTCTATTAGCGAGTGGACGTTTAGGTCCAAAACAAACATCACATTTCTTGGTAAGATGCTGCGTAGCTTACCAATGGCGATCGAGAAATTTCATGATTATTGATAACTAGCTGTGCCCCGTAGCTTCGCTCTCGTTAACTGCAACTCTATTATTTTTTCCTTTAATAAGAACTTCTCTTTTACCCAGCCGAGAACATGGCACCACAAACAGCCCAATGGTTCCTAAGTCGCAAGTGAGCGCTGTTTCTAATTATTTTTCGCAAGTAACTGCATGCAATGCTATACGGTGTCGGCCGGTGCCGTAAAAAAATTAATCCCATCAGTTCCCGTGGGTGTCGTAAGAGGCGACTAAGGGACTCGCCAGAGAATAGGCAGCAGCTTCGAGTCATTAGAAAAATTTAAACTTCTCCAATATCTTTGATCGATCAACGAACTGATCACATGCCATTGGTGCAGACTTGTCTGTGTCTTGCAAAGCATCAGATATTGTTACAAGCGCAACTTTAAACTCCTATGTATATATTCTTTTTTAATATTTTAATGAGAAATTAATTCATTTAAATATGATGATTTATGATTTATATATTTTACTTAAAGTTTATTTGATATAGTTAAAAAATGTAAACTTCTGCATTGCTATGCAGAATCTTGTCTTTATATTGCTAAGCATTGCAATATAAAAACAACAATCTTGTCAGTGAAAAAACTCTTATTTAGTATAATATAGTATAGCTTAATATTATAGAATAGCTGACTAGTGAAATAGCTGACTATTTCACTGACAAAATTTGGGTAGAAGGGAACTAGGATGGGAGCCCTACTACGATGGAGCTCGTGCAGTTCTTGTTGCTCTGATCTATTTCGTGATCCACTGGCGAGTAAAACCATTGGCACGCTACCACGTCTTGGCTTGTGATGATGTGCTACCACGTCTTTAACTATCTTCTTTTGCTGAGATTAACCAACGCCATGACATTACCTACCTATTTAAATTGTAATTGTAAGCTAGTTATTTAAATTCGATTGATTGATCACTACAGATCAAAAATGAAAAAACAAAAACATTAAAAGTAAGTACCCTATTGCTTCAATGGAGCGTTAGGTAATTATATTCTCAACTAGGCTTGGTTTCCGTACTGTCCATTTTTATACTACTGTCCATTTTTATACTGTGAGGAGTGAGCATTACGGTGAAGACGGTTTTTAATCCTGTCCCTAAAGGCTTCTTATACTTACTGAAAGTTAAGATAGACATTTTTTACTTTTGTCAATACGAATTCTCATGGGTCGAGGTTTGTTTTATCATTAAGTTTGCAGGGTCTTGTCTGTGTCTTGCAAAGCATCAGTTACTTAACGAAGTTATTCTGCTCACATCATCGCTTCCATCAGGTGTAATAGTGGTCAAATGTGTGCCTATCAAGAGTAAAAAAAAGGTAGGTTCCTACAATTCCGGTAAAAACCGTAGTTTCCATAGACAAAGACCATTCGAAAAGGTGGAATGATACTAGGAACACGTATATTGATGCAATGTTTACCAATTATTGGTACTGAAAAACACGCCACTTCACACATTGGCTGATGGATGAGTCAAATGATCAAATAGACAAACACAGTCTGCACGGCTAGCGGCCAAAGTCAAGGGCAAAGTCAAATATCGTATTACGAAAATATTATGCTATCGGTCAAATTGATAAAATTTACGATAGATGATGCATGTTGCATATTGTTTACGTAACTACCTATTACGATCTTTGCTGTTTTTAGGACAAAAACCATTATCAATGACAAAAACAGATACATTTTTTTGTTCTTTTTTATATTTTTAAAAGGGTTTTTTTTTATTTATGGCATTATTGTTTTTATTTCAATGAAGTTAATGATTAGTAAAACTCGATACAGGATATAATATAAGCAGCGTTGCCAGGCATCCGGATAAAACCGGATACAGTCAGGCTTTTGGTTGTGAGTTTGGCCAAATTATACGGTGTGTTCGTTGTCCGGGTTTTGTTAGACTTTTTTAATTTGAACATTTTGTTTTGCATTTGTCATGCGAAAGCGTTCACCTAATATCGGTATATTGTTACTACTTACTGATATTGCCATTATAGGTATATATTAATATAGTTATGAATATCGAATAAAGAAGACTGATTCTTTCAATCTTATTTTTGTTTCATTAGAATTGAAGGTAAATTTTATGGTAACTGATAAAAAGACCTTGCTTCACTTTAAAAAGAATGTAGTGTTATACTAAAACTGTTTGAAGTCCTGGCAACCCCAGATATATGAGTACCTACCTAGGTGTCTAGGACAATTAAAATAAGTACCATATTTTTATTATAAAAAAATATTTATAAAAATCATTATAAATATGCCACTCGTACACTAATTACTTAAACACACAGAAAATTACGTACCTAATGAAACATCGTCAAAATGTACCGCGAGTAGGTACATTAGTGACTTAATGCAGAGTGTTAAAGGCATTTAGCGTGCCGATGCCGTCCTACCAGTTTTCCTTCATTAAGTCACTCGTTTATCACTTTATTTATTTATTTATTTATGTACACACAATATACTTAAAATACACACAATACACACAATATACTTAAAAAGAAAATGTTGTACAGAGAAAAGAGCACAAAGGTACTGCTTATTTAAAAATAAATGTCTACCAGCAGACCTGCGACAGAAGAATTTAATAAGAAATGTAGACACAGTGTGTCGAAAAGCAGAGAAGGAATCTTAAAACAAACTATAAGTACTTAATACTAACTTAACTAAAACAAATTATAATCTAAGTAAATACACATAAAATTACAATAGACATGATACAAACAAATTTACACAAATAGATTTAACTAAATATATAATGATAATAAATTAATACATACTTTTAATACTAACTTAACTAAAACAAATTATAATCTAAGTAAATACACATAAAATTACAATAGACATGATACAAACAAATTTACACAAATAGATTTAACTAAATATATAATGATAATAAATTAATACATACTTTTAATATATTATATGAACAGTATCACATTATTGACAGATAGGTAATGCTCTTTGACTTCCTTTTTGAAGAGGTATTTTACAATATCTTATTTTAGGTGGGAGTGAGTTCCAAAATCGTACTGCGTGAAAAGAGAAGGAGTGGGAGTGTGTGTGGGTTTTATGGGATGGGAAGTTAAGATGATGTTTGAGGTGGGATCTACACAGCGCATTAGGAGGGCGAGAGAACGAGAAGCGATCGCGCAGGTAGCTTGGGTATGCAGGATTAAACAGGATGTTATAAAGCAGACATAATATATTCGAGTGTTCCTGCGAAGGCGGATAGGGAGCCACTTGAGATCCTTGCGAAACTAAGAGACATGGTCGTATTGCCTCAGGCCCTGGTCGTATTGCCTCAGGCCCTGGTCGTATTGCCTCAGGCACTTTATGTGTCGATTGGAAAATTCGAAGTATACCTACGCAGTAAAGTAAACAATAAGAACTGCACTATTGACGCAGCCGGCGACTCGCTGTCAAACAAATATTTACTTATTGCACTTTCCAAAGGAAAAGTTACTGTAAACCGAGCTGCTATGTGACATATATAGAATGACATACATTATATAGGTATGGAAATTAAAAACAGGCCTTTTTCAGTCGCAAACATCAAATCTTTTTTTTTTTTTAATTACAGCAGACTTCCAAATATAAAATTTCGGTAAGTCGGTGTAAAAAATCAAGAAACTAACCCAGAATTAATCCTTTTCTGTTCTACTTTGAGTTAATGTGAATATTGTAATGTGCTTTGAAGCCAGGGTTGCCAACCGTGCTATAATAGTATTGTACATATTATATTTTCATATTTGCATTTGTAATGTAAATACAAATCCATTTTATGAAAAACAAGAAAGATACCATATCTCTTACCAGTAAAATCAGTTTTTTAGTTCAGAAAATCGAATGGATTTTCAAGGGTGAAATATCGATTCACTGGATCAATTCAGTACAGCGTAACGATTGTGGATGATAATGTAAAACGTTCCTTCCAAGTCCCATATTTTTCCTACCAACATTAATTGATTTCTTGTACGATTTTCATCATCATCTGCCTAGCGTTTTCCCAACTATATTAAGGTCGGCTTCCAGTCAAACCGGATTTAGCTGAATATCAGTATTTTACGTGGAGCGGCTGCCTACCAGACCTCCACACTGGTTGTCACCGTACTCCTTGGCAAGACTGGTGTCAGATTTTCTGGCTTCTGACTATCCGTAACGACTGCCAAAGATCTCCAAATGACAGCCGGGACCAACAGCTTAACGTGCTTTCCGAGGCACGGAGGAAACTCGGTATGTTAAGATGGTCACCCATCCATAGACCAACCTCGGCAAGCGTTGCTTAACCTTGAAGATCGACCTGTGCGGCTGTTATTATTTAGCCACGATTTTGTTTTTATTTTTTTTTTGTTTTTAGTGGCTGGTTACCCGCTGATTTGAATAAGGAAAAGGAGAAGCCAGTGGTTCCGAAACCACTGCCACACGAACCTCTGCCAACAACGCGTGGTGGTATGTTTTCATCCCCTTGTTGCTTTTTTTATTTGAGATGACTCGCTCTTGACTCTGGTCTATGTCAGAGATGACAGATACAAAGCCAACGATGGAGTGAACTTACCCAGAAGAATCCTCTTCACTCTAACTTTGCAGAGATTGATGTGGAATGAGTTCTTTAAAATGCAAGGTTCCTTAAATTTCAGTAATCGTGGATGCAATAGGGTATTTGACTATGTTAATAGGGGGAATTTTTAATTGCACATCTATTTAAAATTCAAGCAAAGTAGCTTCTCCCAACTAATTACCCACTGTATCACAAAAATACTGATTGGCACACTTAATTACGACGACCCGAAATAATGACGGTCAACGTCAGGGGCACCCCGAGGTTCGGTTAGTTAGGTTCCTTTAAACCCTGCAGACAGAAATAGGAGTCAGCGGGGCTCCGTCGACCTGCTGACGGAAACGCTAACCCTAGACGGTCGATCTCACGGGGAGTTAGATAATTTTTAGTTAACAGATAGCCATTCAGTAAAACAGTTTAGCTTTATAGATCAAACAGAATAATAGATTGGATTTATTTGATGAGCAAATTTAGTGTGCAATTCAGTATTTTTGGCGGTAACTTCGAATATTTGAATAGAAAAAATTGGATTTACAGTTGTAGGATTAAATACTCCCCTTTAAACATGGATTGAAAGGTGTTAAAAGGTTTAAGTTGTCAAAAAATTTATAGGTAAATATACACGTAAATAAAATCGATGGATTTAAATTTTATTAGAATTGTTACACGCTTGGTTATTCGACGTATAGTACAGACTAGCGCGAACTCGTCATGACGTCACTGTCTTGTGACATCAAATGATAAAAGGGCTGTTTCTGTTTAGAAAAGTTACAACTTAAAATTTATTTGAGATTTATAAACATGTTTAGAGTTTCGTACTTCAAAAAGTAAAAACGGAACTCTTATAGCATAGGATCGCTTCGTTTTCCATGTATCGGCCATATTTGTACATTGAAATGAGACCTTGGAGTTGGAACTTCAGCAGGTGCTGAATACTCGGAAAACAGTCGAGACATGATTCCCGTATTATACGAACTATATCTACATCATGCATATTGCATTTCTGTGATCTAGTTACATACCTACTAGTTTGTACGGAACCCTCGGTGTGTGGGTCGGACTCGCAGCGTCCGGTATATTGTTTCTGACTCGAGATTATTTTTTTCTAGGTTATAAGAAAAAAAATAAAATAAGGCATCTATTTAAACGACCGACTGCAGAATCATTAAAAAGGTATCAAAATTACTGAAATGGCTTATTAAAATAATGGCTGAATGGCTTATTAAGCAGGCGAATGATTGAACGCGACTGTAAATCTTGAAGACTGCAACTTCAAAATATTAATTTTAGTTGTATATTCTAGACGAGCAGCATAATATTTTGCTGTCAAGGCTCTTATGTCTGTATGTAGGGTATAAAGGAACCAAACATGAATGGGGATGACGGGGGCTTGATTGGTTCGCTTTGCTCGCTCACTCTTAGCCCTCGTCATCGCCTTCGAACATAATCTTACTGGTCGGATTGCTCTTAGTTGATTGAGCTCGTTTGGCTCGCTATTGGACTAATTGGAGAGCAAAACTGTAGCTCTAGTTGGCACCCATTTCGTTTTTTTGCGCTGACTTAGAATGTTATTTTAGATTATGTTTTCGCAATTTGAGACGCTGATTTTATACATAATTTCGCCATTTTTCGCAAAAATTTAATGCTCCGCTGCATTCAGTTTTACAGTATTTCATTATCAGTCAACAGTAATTTGTTTAAGGGCTCTAACTAAATTGAGCTTTTGATCTTCCAAGTTTAGGTTTAGTTTTGAGAAATACTGAACTTCAAATGCTTAATTCAGAACTCGGGGGTTAGTCGCCCGACTAATATAAGGTATATGACTGGATTTTTTACTTAGTAAAAGAGAAAAGACAAGACGAATATATTTTTGAATAAAAAAAACAGATTTTTAAGGGTGCGTTTTTAAAGTTCCGTAGCCAAATGGCAAAAAAAGGAACCCTTATAGATTCGTCATGTCTGTCCGTCTGTCTGTCTGTCTGTCTGTCCGTCCGTCCGTCCGTATGTCACAGCCACTTTTCTCCGAAACCATAAGAACTATGCTGTTGAAATTTTCTAAGTAATTTGAAAAGATTTTCACACAAAAATAGAAAAAAAAAACAATAAATTTTGGGGGTCCCCACACTTAGAACTGAAACTCAAAAAAAAAAAAAATTTATCGTACCCATACGTGTGGGGTATCTATGGATAGGTCTTCAAAAATGATATTGAAGTTTCTAAGATAATTTTTTTATAAACTGAATAGTTTGCGCGACAGACACTTCCAAAGTGGTAAAATGTGTGCCCCCCCCATAACTTCTAAAATAAGAGAATGATAAAACTAAAAAAAAATGTATGATGAAAATTGGTTTGAACGAAATCTAGTAAACTGTAGTTTATTTTAATACGTCATAAATCGTAAATCGCAACTTCTGCTTACGGAACCCTCAGTGCGCGAGTCCGACTCGCACTTGGCCGGTTTTTTAAATCTGTGGTAAACAGCAAGTCACGCCATTATAAAGTGCCATCCAGTTTCGTGTGACAGGATAGAACTTCAAGAGCATGTAACTTAATTTTTCTATTTTTTCGTCGATTTTATTTATTTTAACACAAACCGTATTGTTCAAGTAATATATTTCAAATAAATACCTATATATTCATGTATTTTTTATTTTATTCAAATAACTACCTTATTACGAGCCTATACCATAAAAATCCAGTCAAATACCCTATTCAGAGTTTTTAATATATCTGTGACCGGATAATGGCGTCGTAAGGCTGTTAATGTTTTTAGCGATTGTAAACTCTCGATAAATAAGTGGTCATGTTTCCAATTTTACAAACACAAACCTGTACTCTGATTGAACGCCAGTTTATGTCGGTTCACAATTTCTCAAAACGACACGAATAGTTCATAAAATACCTACAGGAGTTCGATTCGTAGCTAAAAAATGCTCAGTTGTTGACAATTTATCGAGAGTTTACAATCTCCGAAGACATTTTCCAATCGTATGGAGTTTGCAATTGTCCACCGAATACTTGCAAACTGACGGCCATTTTTTTCAAAATTTGTGACACAAGGTTTACGTTAATGGAATAAACTTACTACATTACTCACCAATTCTTTACAGAGCCACCGAAACCTGCAGTGAAGAGGACCCCCTAAACCCAATACTCATTGCTACTTAAATGAAGGTAAAAACGACGACATCTTTGCATTTTCAGTCCTGGTAGGTAATCCATACTAAGTACCAAATACCATTAATGTTAAAGGACCACTATCCCCCTTTTTTAGGATGGGAAGTTAGCAAATGACTCCTCCCGCCCTCGACGGAGCAGAAGGGAGTGTCAGACTCTTACTGACTAAAACCCATCCGTGTTCCTCCTTTACCCTTCGCGTTCCAGGACCGCGGTGACTCTTACAAACAAATTCCGCAATCCTGGCAGGATCGGTCTGTTTTCACAACTAATTACTGAATCAGTTTTCATGAATTTTGGTATAGAGGTAGATTAGACGTTGGAAAAGGGCTATGGATACTTTTATCAGGGCTGCACGACTGCGGAATGGAGATAGCGACTGTCGCAACTCAGTGCTGAGGATAGTGTGAGCTCAGTGGAGCATACAGTGGAGGTCTGCCCTGCTTTGGCGAAGCACCACCGGGGTCCTCGTCGAGGCGATCGACGTCAGCGACTTCTCGCGACCGGCCCTGGTTCAATCTATGGCCCGGAGCGAGGAGGCATGGGAGCGGTGACCTCCTTCTGCGAAAAAGTAATGGTAGCGAAAGAGGAGGCCAAACGCTTGATAGAGGGGGAAACCTCACGCCCCAGCCGCAACAGAAGAAGACGCCCTGGGCGTCAGGAATCGCAGGGTGATTCCCGGCCACCGTAGGCGCGGGCTCGGTGTCCGATCAGAACCAGACTCGGGTTGACGGCGCGTTGTGTTCCACGCACGCCTCATAGAGATATCAGCATAGTAGACGAGGCCCACTATGACCAGCCAGCGCCTGTCAGGGTTACGGAATTTGTTCAACAGAAGAATCACAATTGAATGTTTCCTTTTGCGAGAAAAGTGTAGTTGGGTTTTCCTATGAGTTCAGTAGCAGCTGGATTTCTGTCCATTTGATGGGAATGAGCAACTATAACGTGGCAACACAGAAGCGTCACTTTTAACTATTTTTAACGTAAAACGGGTCGGGTAACGTGGAACGTGTCGGGGAATGTGGACGGTGTAGAGACTATGACATGGTGTAGTCTACGCCATCCACGTTCCCCGATAGGGAGTGTGCGGGAACTATAGGTGGCTGCACAGAAGTGAGAATGTGAGATTGTCAAGAATTTTAAAAGTTTCGAATCTGCAACACTAGATGGCGTAGTCTGCGTCGTGAACGATCTCTATGGGCTTGCCCCTACTCGCAAAATGTGGGAGTACTTAGTATTTGTTGGCACACCTGTAACTTTTTGAAGAATAGGTACAGGCATGATAATATATTTTTATCTGAAAGGATTTTTCAGAGCACACTTTTTCAATAACTTTTAACTAACTAACAAATTTACTAATATACATTACCATAACTTTATAATTCTTTGACAAAAACTGCTGAGTGGATTTGGATGTAGTTTGGCACACATAATATAGTGTATAACATAAATTACCGCATGGAATACTATTTATTCTGGGCATTGATATATATGTATATATCAATGATTCTGGGTATTATTTTCCTTTGGGAGGATTTCTGAGTTTGACGCGGGCGAAGCTAGCTGTTCATATTTACAGCATTGTATCTGTCGTAGCATATCTATACGTTGGGATTCAGAAACATTAAAGTAACATTTTGTGTCTTTTTGTACATTTTCAGTGACAACGTTAAAACTGTGGAAACCTAATCAATGTTTTAAAGAGCTCATTCTGTGGAAGTCTGGAATGAAGAACCGATTATATCAATGGTGTTTGAATGACAAAGGCGCGCTAGTGTCACTCCAGCGTGCGCTAGTATGACTGGTAAAGTATTCCCTTTTTTCTGTACCTGGAAATAAAAGATAAATTAAGGTTCAATAAATTATTATATTGGCGAGGTCCACCCGAATTCACATCAACACAAGATCTCCCAAACAATCAAATTACTTCTCCTTCAGATATCCAAACCTAAGCTAGACTTTTTGATTCCCCGTTCCAAAGTTTTACGGGTGGCCAGTGCGAACCAGATAAACCCGGAACACAAGAGTATTATAAACCAAAGACACACATGAGTGTGACAGTACTTATTCAAAGTTCGGTCGGTTAGGCCTCTGTCTGGTCTCCAGGGTTTCGTAATTCCACCATCTACAGCCCGAGTTCGCCCACTGCTGAACATAGGCGTCTCGCCAGGGTAAAAATGTGGCTTGGTGGGGCGCTAGCCTTCAAGTTCCTGTACCAGCTTCATCCAGGTCCTAGTCGCGGTTGCGATAATTGCGTTTGGCCTTCTTTTTTAACGATAGGAAAACATCAAATGACCCCTTCGGAGTGGAGGCTTCGTGTTCCACCAAAATAATGTCCTTTGCGTTTCAATGCCGCGGTGACTCTTTCGAACAAATTCCGCAACCCTGGTTGCCCATATACTCCCAATCCTTGGACGCCACAGGTCCTCTATCTGAGAACACTCACTAGGAACTAAGTCATGTCTTTTTCGGTCTTCTGCCGTGTGTTTTGATTGTGTTTCTAATACCAGCTAACCGGACAAACGCTGTGTTGCCAAAAAAAAGTACCTTACAATCTATTCTCAGACGTATTGAGTGTACACAAAAAAAATCGGTCAAGCTAGTTCGGAGGAGTTCGATAACAAACACCGTGATTGTTCTTGTGTGATTGATCGTGATGAGATTTTTATAAATTAGAAGATTATTGCTGAAGAGTTTGTTTGTTTAGTTGGTTGAACACGCTAATCTCAGAAACTACTGGTTGGAATTAAAATAATCTTGCATGGTAGGATAGCCCATTTATCGAGGAAGGCTATAGACTATAACATCACGCTACGATCAAAAGAAGCGGAGCATTACTGAAAAATATGGCGAAGACGAAGTTGCACGGGACACCTATGTAGTGTCTAAATAAAAAATGTTAACAGTGTACTAGTAGGTAATTTGGCTCAGCGTACGTGATCTCTACAGCGTCTCACGAATTGCTCAATAGGGTAAAATAAAAGACAAATAAGTATAATAAAAATGTACATGTTAAAACGTTATTTTTCCTGTAGTAATGAGTATTTTCGTTTCTGGGTATTCTTTGTCATTGATGTAACTAGGTTGTTGTTACCTGAACATATTTAAGTATTTAGTCACACACACATAAAAATAAAGCAAATATACAATAGGTACTTAAATAATTGAATAGTAAATTTTCAAATCAAGCCTTCATTTTAAAAATATTTAAAAAGATCGGGTCTGTACTGGCTCAGGGGTCCTAACCTAACGGTCTTACGATAAGTCCCGAATCCGAACAAAGAACGAATGACAATACGATTTGACAGTAAGATGTCAAATCGTGTTGTCTTTTATTCTTAGTGGTCAGGTAGTACGAAGTAGAATGCGCCCGCAACTACATATAATAAGCCCGAAACTACGGACTTCGAGGTTAGAGATTAGCCGCGCCTTGTTACTTGTTCTAATGAGTTACCGCGGCCCTGGAACGAAAAGGGCATTTGGAAGGACACAGGTGGGTTTTAGTCAGGAAGGGTCTGACACTGCTTTCCTCTCCGCCTAGAGCAGAAAGAGTCATTTGATGATTTAACATAAAAAAGAGGAATAATCTATGGTTGGACTGCGGGAACGGTAATTCGGCTCAGGGCGTATTTCCTAATAGCTTAATTATACATGGCTTAATTCTGATGGAAATTGTGCGCAGTACATTTTTCACTGTCAGGCTATTATCTGCATTGTCCTAATTGAAATAATATCTTAAAATTAATTAACACAACGAAATATTTCTTTCTAAAGAGCATGGAAGAGACAATGTGATAACTGATTTTAGATATTATTTCATTTATATGTGCGCTGGCCTTTAGTGTCCCACTGTAAAATCATTTTATCCATTAACTTACTTTCTAAATATAAACGCTCCATTTGGTCGTGTTTCAATTCGGTCAAACATTTTCGGTATTAAAAGAATTCTTCACACCAAAAAATAACTACCACAAAATTATGTACCTATATTATGTAAAACTCTCTTGTTAACGAAATCTATTTAAAGGCAGCTGGTACCAACCTAGCTATAGAAAGAAACACTCCATAGAACAGAGTGCCAGGGGAAGCTAATTCCGTAAACAACATTGTGTTGTTGAGCGGCGCGCGCGCATGTCATATGGTGCCAGTGGCTGCTGACGCAAGCGCTCCGGCCCTCGGCCAATAGAGGCACGGCTCGACACGTCATACGTCAACATCTCCAATGATTTACAAGACAATCGTTATATTCTTGAAATAGTGTACTATCAGGTTTATGACTTTTACTCGCTTACAAACATTATCGAAATGATCTAAATCACAGCGTCAGTGTTGCACTATGTAAAACTAATAAAATTCGTTTGGAAATTATATAAAGATTTCAATAAGAATATTTCATTTTTGTAAGCACTGAATCAACTTTTTCTGACATTTTTTTTTTTTTTTTTAATGCGAAACGGAGAAACTCTTGGCCCAAATCTCACCTGATGGAAAGTGATAATTAGGCCGAAGATGGAAGCGAGTTTCACCCGGAATCCTCTTACACAGAGGAACTGGCTATCATACCTCTAACTGCCGGGACACAACAATGCTGTTAACATTGTTGTTATGGCGACAGACTTAGACATGATGGTGGTAGCTTGCCAGGCGGACTTAGAAGAAGTCCTACCACCAACCAAACCGAGCAAAAAATGTGCCCCCGCTGGGAATCGAACCCGGGACCTCTGGGTCTGAATCAGGTGGTATAACCACTAGACCACGGAGGCGGTTAGTGTCACCTGTTTAGCACCACCCAGGGACCACGTGTAGGGATTCGCTGAAGGGTATTCTCCTACGGACGCGGGTTAAAAAGGGGTTTCTTATAAATGAGTGTAGTTATTTTTTTTTTGTATGAAAATCGATTTAGGATCAGGCTTTGATATTTTTCGGATACTTTAAACTTTGTTGGTATACAATTAGGCAGATGTAGATCGATTTACATCTGCCTAGCCTTTTCCCAACTATATTGGAGACGGCTTCCAGTCAAACCGGATTCAGCTGAATAAGCAAATCGATGTTTCATGGAAAGCGAGAAAGTATAAATTTTAATGGACTGTATTGATTGTGGCTCAGCTATTCTGTAGGCCGTATTGAATATAGATGACGTTCAACCGTGTATATAACAACAAGGATATCTACTTTTATCCACTTCCACATAGAAATATTTCTTTTGGTTAGCCCGAATTTTATACTACTAAGCAAGAGCCTCCCCCCATTTCTTTAATTTATGTCAGTGTTGTGTTTCATCTGGGCAGTTCTCGAGGAATCCAACCAAGTGTCCCACCATATTCTCCTATTTCTGCGACTCCGCCTACCTGGAACTGGGGTATCGAATTGACGAGGTCGGAATACTAAAAAACCTACTAGCGGAAAATCTGTAAACCCCTGATGTTGCTGTGTCAGTGCGATCCAGTCTTGCGATATACATTTTTAACTTTATACGAGAATTCAAACGCTGATTTTTTATTACTAGCTGTGCCCACGACTTCGTCCGCGCAGAATAATATTTTTGTACATATATCTCTAAAAAAGTAGCCTAAGTTACTCCTTATTAAATCTGCTACCTGCCAATAAAAGTCCCTTCAAAATCGATCCAGCTATTTCAGAGATTAGCCGGAACAAACAGACGGACAGACAGACAAAAATTAAAAAAAAAAATATTTTGGTGTATGTAACGTATATATATTCATATACATGTAGTAAAAAACGGTTATTTCAATATTACAAACAGACACTCCAATTTCATTTATATGTACCTATAGACGTATAGAAGATATAGATTATTTTCTAAAATCTAGATAATTTCGTCACCGTTGATAGAGCACAAAGATTTTCCGTGACTAGTGCTAATAGAAATCGTTTGAAAAATGTGGCGAACTCGTGAAAGGCTGCAGCTTTCACTGACAGCAATGGCGGCCAACAGAATGCGGTTTGGGCGGCGAGCGCGCGGCTCCGTTGCTCATAGATACAGACATCGTGAGGCATATAAGCTAACGGTATAAAAATATCTCGAAGAATCTGGGAATGTATGAGGATTGTATATTTTGTCGCTCACGATGGACCTTATCATGATGGCTGAAAGTCACCCAAAGAACATTCGAGATGTGCTCGTATATTCCCTGTGCAATCTAATAAGAAATTAACAAATCTTCAAAATAACTAACTTAACGTATATCTGATCGAAAAATTTCTATCACTTTAGTGTCACAGGGCAAGACATGTCACAATTGCTCGTAGAACGAATGGTCATTGGGACCGACAGGTTTTAAAATCTGGAGTGGTAACCGCATAATAGAAGGAGTTCTGTTGGGATGCCTTCCTCAAGGTGAAGCGATGTAGACATTAAGAATCACTGGATGCATTGGATCAAAGTCACTCAAAGGGCAATGGAGAGAGCAATGCTTGGAGTTTCCTTGCGTGGTCGAATCAGGAATGATAATATCTGCAAGAGAACCAAGGTTACCGATATAGCCCGAAGGATAGTCAAACTAAAGTGGCAGTGGACACGGCACATTGCTCGCAGAACAGATGGTCGAAGGGGCCGAAAAGTTCTGGAGTGGCGACCGCGTACTGGAAGATGCAACGATAAAAGGCCTCCCACAAGGTGGACAGATGACCTGGTGAAGGTCGCAGGTAGCCGATGGATGCGAGACGCACAGGTCTGGTCGTTGTGGCGACGCTTGGGCGAGGCCTATGTCCAGCAGTGGACGTCTCTCGGCTGATATGATGATGTTTGGATCAAATGGGATTCGAAATCCTACTAATATTATAAATGCGAAAGTTTGTGAGTATGTATAGATGTTTGTTACGCTTTCACGCAAATACTACTGAACTGATTACGATGAAATTTGGTATGTAGGTAGCTGAAGACCCAGAATAACACATAGGCTACTTTTTATCCCGGAGTTCCGAGGGATCGGGATTTACACGGGAATAACGAGAATTTATACGCGGACGAAGTCGCGGGCTGCCTCTAGTATACGTATTATACGAAGACCATTTTAAGAATTTGGAACCTGTAATTGATGGCACAACCACAATCAAAACGTAGGAAATCGCTATCATCGTGGGTACTTAAATTGAGGTTTCTCAGTATTTGATAAATTCTAATTTATTACAACGTATCACTTTCAAATATTTCCGTTGAGGTTTTCTTTATCACGAGGCCCTGACAAATGTTGCGGTGTGTACCATAGCGGTACCTGAGGTTGCTTCGATTCAATGGTGTTCCCTTATCTTACTAGGAGTTGAATTATTAACGACATAGCTGGGTCCTCTATACGTTTCAATTGCTATTAATCACTCTCTTGTTTTTATCGGCGCCACATGTCTACTCCTTCCATGGTTCTCTATTAGTCTTCGTCTCTTCCTCGTTCTTTATTTTTCTTTTAAAACACATGCCCACACTTGGTATCTCCTGTATCGTGGGTGCGTTTACAAATATACAATTTCACATACATAAACAACCAGACTCGGAACAACTATCTGTAGTCCATACAAATTAATATTTGTTCCGAGCGGAAATCGAACCCGCGACACGCAACGCAGCAGTCAATTGCTAAACCACTGCGCCAACCGTGTCGCGTTTCTAGATAATTGTCATCTTGTAAACAGCTCATTTCGTTTTTTTTTTCATTCATATTCAGAACTTCAACCATTATCTTCGTATCATACTGTTACAATCGTTTTCCACAAAACTGTTTAGTGAACGGCGATTTCTGAATTCCTTTATATAACACTAGCTGACCCGCGCTTCTTCGTCTGCGTCACATTTTCCATTAATGCTCCGCTCCTATTTATCTTAAAATGATGATATGTAGCCTATAGCCTTCCTTGATAAATGGGCTATCTAACACTAACATAATTTATCAAATCGGACCAGTAGTTCCTGAGATAAGTCTACATATCGCTCTTAGAAGTTAGCGGGATGAGTTTGGTACTTATCGAAAGGACTGGGCCTGATCTAACAAAAGACAGAGTTGTGTGGAAAAAGGAGAAT
The DNA here is from genome assembly GCA_963859965.1 of Ceramica pisi. Taxonomy (NCBI): domain Eukaryota; kingdom Metazoa; phylum Arthropoda; class Insecta; order Lepidoptera; family Noctuidae; genus Ceramica; species Ceramica pisi. Next base: position 4,784,113 of record OY982529.1, read on the forward strand.
AGAATAGAATAGAATAGAATAGAATAGAATAGAATAGAATAGAGTAGAGTAGAGTAGAGTAGAATAGAATAGAATAGAATAGAATAGAATAGAATAGAATAGAATAGAATATAATAGAATAGAATAGAATAGAATAGAATAGAATAGAATAGAATAGAATAGAATAGAATAGAATAGAACAAAACACATAAAAATAAGCTGGGAGGCTTTAACGCAGCAGTGGGAGAAAAGAGGGAAGATAGATTACTCTCAGCATTATTTTCTATAGCCGTTAGCAATTGAAATGCTCAAGTGCTGACGTACAGGTTATAAACCAATGTCTTCAATATAGATAGTCCACAGCTGCTATCGTCCAGTCTTATCTACCAACCAAGCCCCTTTAGGTACTTGGAAACACCTTGTTGTGCCCACTGATAAAGATAAGTGGACAACCTGTCAAGACGGACCATTTATCATTCTTGGAATTTTTCTAATCATTGAGCTGTTCTTCAGAACTAGCTGTATTAGGTACGTATTTTATCGGACTTAGATCATCACCTATTTATTATACCATGGTTTATCTTAAAACTTATATTTGTACTGCAATTTAGACTCGTAACTTCGACTACGCTCTAGGGTGGCAAAGAAAAGATTTTTTTTTTTTACTCTGACCTTTTCTAGATCAGGCCAAGTCCTTTCCATAAGTACCAAACTCATCCCGCCAACTTCTAAGAGCGATATTTATAGTTATCTATACTAATATTATAAAGAGGTAACATTTGTTTGTAAGTTGGTATGTAGGGGGTAATCTCAGGAACTACTGGTCCGATTTGAAAAATTCTTTCAGTATTAGATAGCCCATGTATCGAGGAAGGTTATTATAGGCTAAATATCATCTCGCTAAGACAAATAGGTTAAAGGAAAATGTGACGCAGACGAAGTTGCGCGGGTCAGCTAGTGTTATATAAAGGAATTCTGAAAGCCGTAGTAGAAGTTCTAAATTATTTGGAAGAAAAAAAAAAGTGTTTTTTCCAAATTTTTACGCTTCTCGATTTGTTTAATTTGATCTAAACCCTGTTAAACTTTTCAACCATGATCACACAATTCGGTGACATGGAACTTCTTCAAAATGGTACCAAAAAAACTGTAATGATATAATTACTTTTCATGTGCATAATATGCACTTGAAAAGAGTACTGACAGAGAGTAGATATTGTTCACTCTCTGCCGGTTTTCGTTTTATTGTCAGCACTCAGCGTCGCTACCTTCCTAATAGCTATTTTTAAAGACGTCCACTGCAATGGCCTCCCCCTGCGCGTCGTTACATCGACGAGTCCTGTCCTTCTTTTATCCAGGGGTTTCCCGCATGCATCAGTTGAATTGAAACTGAAATTGAGAAGTCTGAAATACCCAGAAATTCTGAACATAATTTTAGATAATAGGCTTGTGTCCTGAAAAAAACTAATTAGTCCGTCACGTAGATTATCAAAAAATATTTGACCCGTGTTTTTTCTTTTGTTACGGGAACCAAAATTGACGAAGTTACGAGTTTTTTAAATTCTCAATACGTCACACCTTCGCATAATTTTTAGTGAGTCGTGACGTCACGAGCCCCCACTCCCGAGTTTTGATGCGTTTTATCTTTGTCAATATTCATTGATTTACAATAACAAAAAATACGTGTCCATTATTTTTCAATACTCTAACTGACGGACTAAATAGTTTTGCAATTTGTGGATGATGGAATCTAGCCTATTCATTTTCTTGATTACGAGGTGATATAGGTATACGTCAGTCACATTTGGGTCATATTATGCGGGGATCTACATAAGAAAAATCCTAAAGCAATATAAATATAAATCTTTTATTGGCATAAAAACACGTTACAGAAAAATGTGATACCCTGGCTCCAGAGCTAGGTTAGAGTACCTGTATTTCAGGAGCCAGTATATTAACCCTAACTGACAGATGGTTACTATATTTCTACGATCACGTACAACATAAAGCCCTTTAAAATTGTAACTCCGTATATTTCGGGCGTGCATTGGACACTCGGTAACTCTTGGTGCTGCGCGCGAGTGCAGCGGGGTCAACGGCCGCGCGCTTGTCGGCTTAGTCACTCGCGCGCCTATTATGGAGCAGCTATTAGGCTTCGACTTATCATGTCATGTCGTGTTTTGTTGGGCATCAACCAATCAATATATGCTAAGGCCAATTCTTGTATTTAAAAACGTAGTTGTGTTCCGGCAGTTAGAGGTAATAGCCAGTTCCTCTGTGTTAGAGGATTCCGGGTAAAGCTCGCTTCCATCTTCGGCCTAATCGTCACTTTCCATCAGGTGAGATTTGGGCCAAGAGTTTACCCGTTTTGTATATAAAAAAAGTTTAAATTCAAGTTGTAATGTCACCTCATTATCATCAATTCAGTTCAGCCGATGTCCAATGCAGAACATAGAATTGTCTCAGGAACGGTCCTGTGTATCTCGCATCCAGCATATTGTATTCATTAAGAGCGGATTTCACCAATGAAATTGATCGCGATCAGTACATCTAAACTGCGTTCAAGAGTTGTATGTGTCAATATTCCATAGAAAATAATGACATTGACAGCTCGTAAACTTCGCTTTCAGTTTCATTTATGAAACCCGTCCTTTGACTACCTACTTATCATTTGGCGACATTCAATGCCAAAAAGTAGGGTTTTAGGTGATTTCGATTGAGATGCGGATGCGAATGTTCCTTAAAAATTCGGTGTTTGCCACTATGCACAGGCCTATGGTTTTGTAGCCAATCAACTGCGTCCGAATGCGATATATATACCATATGGTTATGTGAACACGGCTTTACGGTGCAGCGGTCACGTGGTCTCGTCACGTCTAACCGGCTATGCTAATGTGGGAACTTGACGTGATTGTCAGACGAACTGGGCTCTGTTATGCTGGGGTAAAGATTATTATTTTTAGGGTTCCGTACCCAAAGGGTAGAAACGGGAACCTATTACTAAGACTTCGCTGTCTGTCTGTCTGTCACCAACCAGGCTGTATCTCAAGAACCGCGATAGCTAGACAGTTGAAATTTTCACAGATGAAATTTCTGTTGCCAATATAACAAAAAATACTAAGAAACAGAATAAAATAAATATTTGAGGGGGCTCCCATACAACGAACTTGATTTTTTTGCCGTTTTTATAGATAACTAGCTGTCCCGCGCAACTTCGTTTGCGTCACATTTTCCATTAATGCTCCGCTCCTTTTAGTCTTAGCGTGATGATATATAGCCTATAACCTTCCTCGATAAATGGGCTATCTAACACTGAAAGAATTTTTCAAATCGGACCAGTAGTTCCTGAGATTACCCCCTACATACAAACATACAAACTTACAAACAAATGTTAAGTACCTCTTTATAATATTAGTATAGATGGTACGGAACACTTCGTGCGCGAGTCCGACTCGCGCTTGGCCGCTGGTTTTCATTGTCTCTGGATTTGTGATGATGGTCTTTGTAGGTATAAGTCTCTTTTATTTTCTGTTTGTTATATTTGTCTGAAACATTTTAAGTTCTCTACAACCCTCTCCTAATAATAATAAATGAAATACAAAATTATTGATTCACTAATTAAAAAAGCTGCTTATTCCATAGATACTTCTTTTTTTAATAATTTAATAAATTTAATAGCTCCATAAAAATGATTTAGCTCCATAAACTTAATTTCAGATTTTTCGCTTGGTCTGCTTTGGAGATGAACATGAAAGTCATAGGGGTTCCTTTTATCCATTTTGGTTCAGAACCCTTAAATTGATACCTTGTCTAAACTCCAGGGAAGCTAAAAAAATACGCCCTTACTACTAAAGCCCCTCAGTTCAACGACAATATCGCTTCGATCTCGCCAATCGATATCCGCAATAGGGGTGGGGTGTCGCATATCTGCGCGGGAGTCACCCCGCCCCTCCTGCTGCCTCGCTCACCCCTCGCCCCCGTTCAGCTCGATTGCGAAATCGTTCGGGTAATACTATTTAGAATTATAACTTAGCGCCGATTTTTCAATCAATGGATAACTTAGATATTATGGCAGGTGTAAAATGTCAAAATTGGTTGCAATTCATGGATTTTCCAGAAAAATGCTCACATCAGAAAAATTGCCAAATTAGTCGAGCAGTTCCCAAATCAAGGTTTTTTTATATATTATAAAGAAAGAGAATAATTTGATAGACTCCTACTATAAGATACGATATAATTATTATATAATTTAAGTAAGTCATACATTTCATCCGAGTAATGGAGCCCACCATTTTGATTTTGATTGTACCTATAGATCTGCATACTCACATTGCAAAATAAAAACTTTCCACATAATTGCATAGGTACCTAATCATTATATTAATTTCTATCACAATAATTCTTTATTTTATTTCCAGGAACAGTGAAAACAAGAGGTCTTTATTCTGATGACGACTGGTCGTTGCCGAATGAAAGATTATTGGGACAAACACACCCATTATTTATTAGCCATTATACCTACATAATAACCTAATTATACGTAATTGTATAAATTGTAAGTTTAATTTATTTACAAACAATGTAACAATATCTGTTCGGTACGATGTTAATAAGTGAATCAAGTAATCAAATACAATTTTATTTATTTGAAATGTCATTTTGATTGCTAGCACTGCTACGAAAGAGCTGCGCCTAGTACAAGGAGAAGTTTTTTAAGCATACTAATTGATTAAACAGTACGCGTACTGTCCCAAATATGACTAGAATCTGGCTTTTCATATTTATTTTAATGAGATAATCAATTGACCTACGGTTTTTATAACCAATTTCAGAAAAAGGGTGAGGTTCTCAATTCGACTCGTTTTTTTTTCTGTAAAAGGTAACAAATACAAAGGTACAGTCAGAATAATTATGAGTCAGATTAAATTCATCTCAAATCTCTCAACTTAACTACCAAACAGCAACATGTAAGTAGTAAATTCCCTCCATCGCCAAAAAACCATTTCATCACTGAGTTTAAAAATTACTAAAGTTCCGCGTATGAGTCTGAATGGCGTCGCTTATGTGAATCAATTTTATAATGAGTCATGTGGCTCACGCGGTCACGCGCGCCTATGTGTAACTTATGCAAAGTTTTCCATAGCAAAGCAATAAAGTTGAGCAAGCATTTATGAATATGAGCAAGCCTGTAGGGTGACTATTGAGATGACGAGTACCAGAAGTGCGAAAAGAGCGCATGTTGCGCTTGCGCCGAGCCTAAATGAATTGGGATGAGAGCAAGATAATGATGTATACCTATGTAATACCTTAGACCTCAGATATCAAAGGGCCAATTCTACTAATTTTTAAACAACTTCCGCATTCGCATGTTAATCGCAAAATGTCAAAAGAGCCTTAATTTTGGGAATAAATGTAATGACCACCATAAAATGCTTTAATACCCTTAGTTCTTTTACCAAAAATAAATACTTAACACCAGAAAAATAAATTCTAGAATTACAATAGTACTAGCTATTTTAGTCACGACTGCACTTCAAATTGTATTCGAACACCAAATGTAGTAAATGATCACTAAATCTTAGCGAGCAAATTAATATTCAGTCAGTATAATATTCAAATTCTTTAATAACGTGTCTGCGTCAGATCCCCTCTATGGCTGGTGAAAAATGTGGGTTAGGTTAGGTTAGAACCATGACCATTAGCGCGCGAAGGCGTGCGAGCGAAGCGAGCGTGCCGCGGTAGCGGCCGCCGAGCGCCAGGAGGGCAATCGCGCTAATAAAATTCGGTTGGAACGCAACTGAACTGTAGCCATTTCACAACTTTTTTAAACATTCCGTATCGCGCTAAACGTTTGACAGAAACTTGGAACGCAACTGCATCACAACTGTAACGTTACCGCTGTCAAACAAAAAGTTGAAACAGTGCTACTTTTTCGTGACTTTTTCTCAATCGTTCGCGTTGTGTTGTTTGGATTTTGAAGGAAAATACGAAAATATTTGTAAAGGTTACGATATAGTTTTGACGCAAGTTTGGTTGAAGTTTTAATTAAACTTTAGCGCGATACCAAACTCCTTACAGGTGAATCGAAATTAGATCATAACTAAAACTGAATTGGAAACGAATTGCAAGCGGACCTAAACTTTTAAAATTAGCGCGATTGGCCTCCAGATCCCTTCTATTGTTGGTGAATCATTTGGTTTAATCGGATAACGAGATGTTATTTTTTTGCGTATCATTTTAACTATTTTTGGGTTAGAATACTTTTTTTGGAGTTGGTTTGCTTAAATAGGATAGCAAGATGTTATAACTTTGGTTATAAGTTTACATTAAAATGCGGGTTTAATTTTGGTGATCATTTACTATTTTTGACTGCTAAATGTTACTATATCTGGTGGTAAGTTAAACATAAGCCCTTAATTTTCATACATTTTTGACAGTTTGTGATTGAGCTGCGAATGCGATGCGAATGTGAAAATTTGTAGAATTGTCATACAGATCATCCGTAACTACGTCACTGGTATTAGGTACACCAGGCTTCAGAACTTGCTAGTTTTGAGGCTGCTACAAGTGCTTCGAGTGAATCATCAGCACGCCGTTTGTTGCTTTGAACCTTTGCTCCTTTTCCTAAAATCCTGATTAAAAGCAACATTTTCGCTGTTACACCACCAAGAGACGAAGATGTTTCCTCTCATCCTTCCATCTCATTTGGAGAAGGCACGAGCATTCTTCAGACGCTACGCTTGCTCAAGGGGATTGGCGGTTTCAGACTACATGTAGCTATCATCATCATCTGCCGCCTTTTCCCAAATAGGTTATATTATAAACCGGAATGAGCTGAATACCGGTATTTCGCAGAGCAGCTGTCTGCGGTCTTAATATCAGCTCTAAATTATAAATCCAAGTTTTAAGTAAAAAAGTTCACATAAGCTCAGAAAAATTTGCATAACCGCCATCATAATTTGCAAAGCATTCCTGAGAGCCGTGGCTACGACGCAGGCGAGGCGAGGCCGGATATTACTCGTATTCATCTTCAATGGCAACCGCGCCCTCCGTCCAAAACACAACAATACTTAGCAAGAATTGCAGAGCAGTTATACCTAATAGCACAATGCACGCAGGATGGAAGGGAAAATTGCTGGTTTTGTGAAGCGAAGGACAGTTGTGACGGTCCTGGAGTATGTTCAGTTGGGTTACGTTTGAAATTGGCTAAAGCACTCGTGTTTTAACGGTTACAGTTTAAGGTGGACAGGTTTGTAATGTTGTTAATATACAGATGTTATTGTAGGTACTGTAGTTGGACAATAAGGCAGGGTGTGGTGCAGCTGGCCTTGGCAGGACATCTGGAGCAAAAATATCTCGCTTGCGATACCTACCCAAGTAACATTTAAGCGGAAAACTATTCTATTTACCAGCGCATTACCAGTTATAAGCTTAATAAATGATTTACAAGAGTGTAAAAATATGTTTAGGACTGTACTAAAGTATAACTGTACAACTGTATACAGTATAGCTGATTAACGGCTGTAAAGAGCCTAAATTTTTACCTTTAGCTTTTAAAAAAGCATTGGAAAACACTAAAATACAGACCGCGGCGTAAAAAACTGCGTTCAGCAAATTTATACGACAATAACTGTATATTGCTCTCAAATTATACTTTTGTATAACCTACTTCTGTACAAGAGCATTAAATATTGTTTTAGCCTGAATATTGGTGTAAAATTATCTCTATTTTGCAGCCTTCAAGTTAAGCTTGATAATAGCTGTACAACGGAAATGTAGGATACTCTTAGCAAGCAATTCCCTTTATAATAGTGTAATACAATTATATCTAATGTAAAAAAGTTTAGATTTACTCCTTTTTGAAGCCGTATGCGATTGGCGTACATTTTTCCCTTTTTACAGTTTTTCGTGTTTTAGAAGATTAAAGTTATTATTATAGTGTTGGCATACACAATTATCCAGCGTATCGATTATTTTGAAACTAATATAGCTCTATTTATTGGATACAATTAATAACAAAACGGAGTCATAATTTAGATCATTTGCCAATTTGTTAAGTGAACAAGAGTTAAGATGGATATAAAACCATGGAAAAACAAAAAAGAACCGGCGGAATAAAAAGAAAATTAAAAAAAAAGCTTATTCCCAACGTGAACTTACGGACAAAATATAATTTTACGAGGGCACGGACAGCTAAATTCCAAGTTAGTTTCACCACCATGCAATGAGTGTTCCGTAGAATCAAAATTGTTGGATCATGATGAAATAGCAAATATCTGTGCTGAAGATATGTATGTTGGTTCTGTACAGGCAAAATCGGGTATAATGGAGCAATTTACACACTTTGTGAGAAATAAAATTTCGTTGATTTAATTGATAATTTGTTTTTATTTTGTCTCATAATTGAGGTTGTTACAATAAGATTCTGAAGTTCTTTTCATAGCATATTTAGCACATGGTTTTGTTTGTTCATAAAACTACAATATCACAATCAAACACAAGATTTTAAAATAAGAATCTATTTGAACAGATAAGACTTTGAAGTGCTGAAAGTTTATCTTTTCTTGGTTAGCTATTTCTTTCTGCGATTCATGTAACAACGATTGATTTTGCATGAAAGTAACCTGATTTTCCAAGATTTGTTTTTGGTTTAAAAACAACTTGTCAACATCTATTGGTGGTTCCGTATTTACAGACAACTTGTCAATTGTATTTACAGATGTTGCTATTATTTTTCCTTCTTCATTATCTGTATTACAGGAGCATTAAAAGACTTCCCAGAAACAGGTTCTGCTCCGAATGAACACGAGACTGGTGTTTCAATATTTTGATACATCTGCAATTAAACAAAAAATATTGGAACGCTGACTGAAATAAGTCTCCACTTGCTGCTTTGACTTTGAAAGCGACATGTACAATATCGAAAATAAGATAATTTACTGCATTCGCCAATCCAAGAGCGTCGTCGCTTGCTTAGATAAATTATTATCAAAGCAAGCGACGACGCTCTAAAGAGTTAAATTATCTATTTGTTTTACCCATATTACAGTAGGTACTTATCATATAAAAACAATCTTGTCGAGCATACTCTATTATACTCGTATACGCTTTGTTTGGGTCATAATGAGGTTTTCTTTATTTTTCAACTGAACCCTAATTAACTGTATTAATGAATATGAATAAGACTTAAAGACAGCTTCTACAGTACTTAAATACTAATGTACAGACAATGTTACTCTTTAGGCTGAGATACGTTCTTATATAACGACTCTGTTATGCAAAAAGCTGCATTAAGGGGTACTAGAAGAGTAAGAGCTGTATAAACTAAGGATGCCATTTTATCATAACCTATAAATTGCATTCCAATTTTACGAGATATTTTTTTGTTTGTTTTTTGAAATTTCAGTACAAATTTACAAAGGATTTTAACTGTATAGTACACACAATTACGTTTACTGTCAATAGAACAGTCCGGGTTACTCTAAAACTGTTTTTAGAATTGATCACATATTTGTTGTTACAGAAAAAAATTATGTATATTCCTTATTTCGAAGGGGCGTGAGTTTTGAGCTTAAAACTAGTATACATATTCACATAAAAATATCAGTCGCAAGCATAACAACAACTATAAACAGGAAAGAGTACTTACCACTTAGCTTTTAAATATTTTTTTCACATAAACTTCACATATGGTCTCTGCCTTGGCACATAGTAAATTTAAGAAATGAAATGGAGAATGAATACAACCACGAACACAATTATAATATATTTATTCTTCTATTAAGATTTTCACAAGCCTGAGTCTGTATAAAAGAATGAAAAGGAAAATTAGAGAATGGAAGCTGTTTAAAAGTATCTAAATAGTATCTTAGCCAACCTAATAGTACAGCTATTATGCAGCTGTTATATCGCTAAATCTATACTTTAAGCTGTATAATTTTGGGGCCCATTTCAGAGTTACAAGGGCTGTATAGCTTGCTATACAGTCTTCATACAGCAATGTTTAACAGTCTGTAGTAAACAAATAATCCATAATACAACTTTTATACAGTTTAAAATGTTACTTGGGTACACAGGTAACATTTAAATAATTACCTATTGAAAGCTTCACAAGCACGTTAATCTGTTGGTCCCGGCTGACATTTGGAGATATTTGGCTGTCGTTACGGATAGCCAGAAGTCAGAGAATCTGACACCAGTCTTGCCAAGGAGTACCGTGTTACCAAGTTAAAGGGTTGAGGAGGTCTGGTAGGCAGCCGCTCCACGTAAAATACTGGTATTCAGCTGAATCCTCTTTGACTGGAAGCCGACCCCCATTTTGGTGGGAAAAGGCTAGGCAGAAGATATGATGAAAGTTCAGAATATACTAGTATGGTATAATATACAACTATATATAGTGTTTCATTAGACTTTGACCTGGACTGGAACGAAATATTGTCTAGTAACTAATTATTCATCTTGAACGATTATTATGTCTAGCAATTTCATAGTTCAATTAGTTTAAAGCGTTTGCTAACACTGATTTATCAGCCAAAGAAATGCACTTAAGATCTCATGCACAAAGACTTGGTTGGTGATAAATAACGTATTTTGGGAAAGGCACAATAAAACAGAGACCTCGAAACTATATTAGTTCCGAAAAAATAAAAAATAAAAATAAAAATTATTTAAATAAGAAATTCTTGTTCATCGGGAAAATTAGAATGTACCTAAAATCTTTTTGCTATTCAAAATTATATCCAAAATAGCTATCACGTTTACAACTGGACCGAATAATTGGAATCAATTCGTGCCCAGTGTGGTCTGCGCAAAAACCACGGACAATCGAATGACGTCAGTACTTTCACTTGAAGCCTATGTGGGTACGTTTTGATGAAAGCCAGCAGTTCGATTCAGCAGTGCAAATCTGTAAACATGTCGAAGTGAAGGCGTAGGTGAATTAAGTGTTCACGAAGTTAGCTGTCATTCCATCTTGATTACCTACTTGAATAGGCTTGTGTCCTGAAAAAATCTAATTAGTCCGTCAGTTAAATTTAAAAAATATATTTTACCCGTATTTTTTCTTTTGTTACGGGAACCAAAATTGACGAAGTAACGACGCTTTTAAAATTCTCAATACCTACGTCACGCGGAGTCACGCCGTGCCATAATTTTTAGCAGGTTGTGACGTCACGAGCCCCCACTCCTAAGTTTTGATGCGTTTTATCTTTGTCAATATTCATTGATATACAAAAACAAAAATAACGTGTCCATTATTTTTCAATACTAACTGACGGACCAGATAGTTTTGCAATTTGTGGATGATGGAAACTAGCCTATTCGCAGCTCACTTCGTGATCACTTCACCCAAGTCTTCACTTCGACATGTTTACAGCCAGTCTATTCTGTCGACATGTTTACAGCCAGTCTATTCTGCAAACACCGTGAAAACTTAGGTGAGGTGAGCTTAAAGTGAACAGCAGTGCTGCAGACAGTGCAGTGCCATTCAGCCGGTCGATTCTGTTGACATCTCACCGTAATCACCTAGGTGGAGTGAACGACAAGTGTGCTGTCATTCTTATCTTGTTTGTATGGTTTGACAGCTCAATTGTCGTTCACTTCGCCTAAGTGTTCACTTCGACATGTTTACAGAATCGCACCGCTGATAACATCTCACCATAAAGATTTAGGTGAAAATAGCACATAAGTGAACTGTCATCAGTCGCGGGACTATTCGAAAGAGATACCGTGGCTCCGGAACACAAGGGGGCACATGAAGGAACATGGATGGGTTTTAGTCATCAGTCTGCATCAAGCAAGTGTGCTCCATCTTTGACTACATCACCGCTTACTATCAGGTGAGATTGTGTTCAAACGCGAGGTTATCAATATGAGGTTAGGACGCTTGCTCCAGGGTTGCGGAATTTGTTCGAAAGAGTCACCGCGGCTTTGGAGCGCAAAGGACATTCGGAGGATGGTTTTTAGTCAGAAAGAGTCTGACACTCCCTCCTGCTCCGCCCAGAGTGGAAGGAGACATTTGATGATTTCCCATAGGTACTTACAAAAAGGACGCTCTGCTGCTAGATGGAACGATTTTCACAAGATAGCTGTGCTGGTATTAAGTCAAAGTTGATATCAGCAGTGCGATTCTGTAAACATGTCGAAATGAACACTTAGGCGAAGTGAACGACAAGTGAGCTGTCAAACCATACAAACAAGATGGCATGGCAGCTTACTTGTCGTTCACTCCACCTAAGTGAACACGGTGAGATGTCAACAGAATCGACCGGCAGTAGCCGATGGTGGTGTCAAATAGCGTCCAACAAAATATACTTTACATTAATATTAATGGAAGGTTGGTAGAGCAGGTTGTGCCAAGGCGGAGTGACGATCTTTACTAATTGACTGGTAGCAGCTAGCTCGTTGGCCGTAAGGGAAGAAAGTGCAATTAAAAAGGCATAACTAGCTTAGTCAGTGGACTGCTATAGGAGGATAGTGCAGAGGGCTTTAAGTACATAGAAATATAAAATGTTATATCTATGGGGCTATAGGTTATAAAATCATTTTGTAGTATCCGTCGATTTAGGAGGAAATTCTGTTTTACTTTTACGGCCAGATTATATACTTTTTTTTTATACAAAACGGGGAAACTCTTGGCCCAAATCTCACCTAATGGAAAGTGATGATTAGGCGGAAGATGGAAGCGAGTTTCACCCGGAATGATCTTACACAGAGGAACTGGCTATCATACCTCTGACTGCCGGAACACAACAATGCTGTTAACATTGTTGTTATGGCGACAGACTTAGACAAGATGGTGGTAGCTTGCCAGGCGGACTTAGAATAAGTCCTACCACCAACCAAACCGAGCAAAAAATTTGCCCCCGCTGCAATGGGAATCGAACCCGGGACCTCTGGGTCTGAATCAGGTGGTATAACCACGAGACCACGGAGGCGGTTAGTGTCACCTGTTTAGCACCACTCGGGGACCACGTGTACGGATTCGCTGAAGAGTATTCTCCTACGGACGCGGGTGACTCGGCCCCCAAAACTACTCTACTCTACTCTGAGTATTGTCCTCTTTTGTACTAAGATTACAAGAACAATTCGTCATAGCAATACTACCGCATTACGTGTACGTATGTCAACGATAACTTAAGATTTTATCGGAAATATGATTAGTTCAGTAAGGCTGTAATGTAAGGTACCTACCAGGTATTTCACAATCTTTGCATGACCTAACATCATACATGAGGACGGTGGAGCATGCGGTATGCGGCACTCTAGCAAAAGATTAGGTTTTGATAAGATTAGGTACGAGTATTTGTGAAAATCACCTGTCGATGATTTTGAGATCATCGTTTGAGCCGTAAATACTTGAGATTTGGAGATCAAACGTCAAAGTCGCGAATGAAGGGTACTTTCTTTGAAACCGCGTGACTGTTACTTCGGTCTATGAATTTATTTATTTAAATTAAACTTCATGTAGGTAGGTACAATAGAGCTAGATTTATCTTGCCAATAATTTCTGTGTATACTTCCTTCCGAAAAAAAATCCTGTGTGTAGTTAGGAAGGTACCTACCAATAAAATATAATTTATTATGAGGCACCTACAAAATGCGTCAGTACCTGGACTTGTCAATCATCAAGAAACTCAAAGGACTTTTCATTTCAAATTATTCTACATAAAATTACAATGATAAATGTATCTACTTAAATAAAATTTTTGCGTTGAACACACCTATGTAAACTCAGAAAGTAAGGCAACTCAATCGAACACGCTGCAAAAAACACGTTGATAATATTATGATCCACTGATAATGAAAAAACTGTCGCCGATATCAGTCGAGTACCAAGCCTAACTGACCGATAACTATCCTTCGCGAAAGTTCTACAATGATATCATCGGGGTGTCAAATTCTTCCCAGAAAATGGTTCAGAGTCTTCACCATTTTGAGTTTAGTCTTTTTAATCTTCTCGCTTCTTCGACAGACGGATCATATCAGGTGAGTCAACGTTGAATTACTAAGCAAGGTTCTCCGGCTGGAAAAGTTACAGTTATTGGCCTTCTTTTGATAATGATACGGCATTAAGTGACTCAAAAGCCACTAAATGTATCACGACTCTACGAGACATCTTGTTGGTGCAAAAAGGTGGACAAAAAATTATGTGGGTAGCTAGCTTTATATTAATTTTTAGCTGACATGGCAGCTTAGTACGTATTTCGCTTATCCATATGTATGGGTAATTCATCAACCTCTAATTACTCATTTTTATAAAGGTAGAGTTGCTGTTGGGAAACAAAGTAACTAGGTACCTACTTTCTTTGCGAAAGTTATATCTGCACTTACTTTCTCTGCCAAGTATTTTGATCTGAAATTGGCTATCACTCAAACCTATGTACCTCCACAAAACACAATAGCTACATAATAAGCTAACCTATATTATTCTAGAAAATTATAATGTAGGTAGGTTACTGCTTTATCTGTTCTAAAATTCAAAAATACCCGCATTAGGTGTGAATAAAAATCCATGCGCAGGATTATTTTTATAACTTATCTTTGAGTATTGATAGTGTGGACGCCTGCAGTAGTTGGCAAGGTATTTTATACAATAAAAAAGATTATTGTCTACGTCGGTGTTGTCAACTCGATTAAGATTAACATCGGAGATATGGCGGTGGATTTAGTCATCATATGATTGACTTCCCGACGCTACATTACGTTTGATGTAATGGAATATTTTATGTTATTTTTAAGATTTTATTTTGCGGGTCTGGGTTTCCCCTGATTTTTGGAGGATTTCTTTGGAGTTTGGAGACTTTGGAGGATGTCTGCCAGGGTGGCAGAATTCTGCCAGGGTTGCGGAATTTGTTCGAAATAATCCCAGTGCTGGATTAGGCCAGCGCGGGCGCGTTCGTAAAATGAAAATAAAAATATTAGCGCTTTTAATATTATTTCTCCCAGGTTCTGGGGCTCTTATGTAGCGCCTGAGCCCATTGGTTTTGCCTACATTGTCTGTTTCGACCAAATCTGGGGCTTTTTAGATTAGATTTCAGACAGTATGGTAGCTTGAGTTAAGAGAAAAAATGAGTTTATTTGTTTGAAGTACCTATATCAAATTAGTGACTTCTCTCGTATGTGAGATAGATCCAAGGCGCTGGTTTTCAGCGTCATGTCTTTTTATTTCTAACTAGATGACCCGCGCAACTTCGTTTGCGCCACATTTTTCATTAATGCTCCGCTCCTTTTAGTAGTAGCGTGATGATTTATAGCCTATAGCCTTCCTCGACAAATGGGCTATCTAACACTGAAATAATTTTTCAAATTGGTCCAGTAGTTTCGGAGCCTATTCATTTCAAACAAACAAATATTTCCTCTCTATAATATTAGTGTAGATTGCGGGGCCCCCAATGCGCGGGACCCGTAGCATTTGCTGCTCTTGCTACGTGGCTAATCCGGCCCTAAAGAGTCCCGCGGTCCTGCATCGCAAAGGGCATTTAGAGGAACACGGATTAGTTTTAGTCACTTAGAGTCTGACAATCCCTTCCGTTCCGCCCAGTGCGGAAGGACTCTATTAACTTGTCCTCAAGATTAGTCAAGATAGACTACGAAATATTCTACCTAACGAAGTTAACGAAAGAGAGACAGCGTCACCTTACAAGGTATAATAGCTATAACTACAAGGTACTCTGCTGTAAATAACGATAAAGAATTAGGTCGAACATAATCGATTTACTATGGCAAGTAAAAGCCAGTAAACACAACGAACGAGTTTACGACCGTTCATTTACATAATTTTATTATTATGGCTTGCTCATTATCAGCTGTTTCAGTTGAGTCAGGGGATTTTTCCATCGTCCTTGTCGAGTTGAGCGAAAGATTTTGAGCTGAGTTGTCTAGACTAAAGATCAGCTTATAAGGCTTCATTGTTAATCCAACACATCTTACATGATACCATTGGCCGGAAAATAAGTTCTATTACGTACTTCAAATTCTACTTTTAAGGCGAGATGGGCAGACGTCATCGTTGCATTTGCAAATGAAAATAAAGGCCTATCCCCAGCAGTAAGCAAATTCGAGCTGTGGATAATGACGATGTACCTTCTTTCGGTGTGTAAGTAAAACTTGTTGTGTCCTTTTATTTTAAATTTTAATTGTAGTCATTTGATTTATTGTTAATTTATTATTTTAAGCTAATTAGGTATAAATAAACACTTTCTAGCCTGAAGCACAGGTTTATCCTAGTTCAGGCAAATTAACTATTGTGTTCCTGTACCTAAGTCATTTAGTAATGTGCCGCTTGTATAAATAAACGATATATTATTATTATTATTTCATTTTTAACCGCCTTCCCAAAAAGGAGGAGGTTCTCAATTCGGTTGTGTTTTTATTTTGTTTTTTTTTTCTTATGTTTGTTACCTCATAACTCCGTCCATTATGTACTGAATTGAAAAATTCTCGTTTTATCTAAAAGGATGTACTTGCAGATTGGTCCCATTTAAATTTTATCAGAATCGGTTACGAAGTTTTAGCTGGAACTCGTTTACTTGGATGATGGTTTTTTGTCATCCAAGTAATCGAAATTGCGTATTTTGCTTTTCTGCGATTTTGCACTGGTGTTGTTAGGTGTACCACTAAAAAGAGAAAAAAAAAACTTTTTACAAAAAATACAACCGACTTCCAAAAAAAAAACACTACAAAGTAAAAAATAACTTTAATTTCGGAAGTTGGTGTTTTTGTTAGTTTCTTCGTATTTTGACACCGACTTCCGAAATTAAAGTAATTTTTTACTTTGTACTTACCTACTTTTTTTTTTGGAAGTCGGTAGTACTTTTTTTATTATGAAAGATTTCCCACTAAACTGTCTTAACAATTTGATTTACTTTACGCTGGGATAGTATTTTTTTATTTCCCTTTACTCGAGCTTTATTATAGCGACCATGACCACAATGAATATAAAACGAGAACTGTAAACACTTGGTAAACACCGTAAAGCTTGATACGATACAAAAAATATACCGTGAAATAACGTAGTGATGAGTCTTACTCCAACAATAGTCTACCAGGGAACCAGTTCTTGTTGTATTGGTTTTTTGTCAGTAGGCTCAGGAGTTCTACGAAACGAAACAGTTTAGGAAAGCTATAGGTAATGCTATGCAGGTACATATGTCTATGCAGTTTTATTTTTATTTTATATATATAAATATCTTGGACATTTCACACAACGCCATATAGTCCCAAGCTAAGCAATCTAATGCTTGTGTTATGGTAACGAGATGGCTGATAAACTACTTATATACATTTTTTTTTTGTAAATACATACATATTATAGATAGAAAAACACCCAGACTCGGAACAAATACCTGTAGGTCGTACAAATATTTGTTCCGTGCGGGAATCGAACCCGCGACATGCTGCGCAGCAGTCAATCGCTCAACCACTGCGCCAACCGTGTCGTCATTTCAGTCATTTCATTTTCGTCAGTTTATTTTCCTACTTAGCTACGTACCTATTACGTTATACCGCGTGTATCTGACATCGACGCACAAACGATTTCCATGGGTCCAGGGCATGATTCTGGACACCCTAGACTTAGAATTTTTCGTCGGCTTTTTTCTCATTTTTTTCAAGGGTTTTTTTACTTTAGACTGCTCATAATCGTTATTCTGACCTAACCCAATGAGATTCTTAATAAAAAAATAATTAATTAACTACTTTCACTAAAAAAAGCAATCTGAATAAAACCACAAATAGATATCACCTCAGCTGAGCTGATACCTATATGTGGTACTCTTGAAAAAAATGAAAAAATGAGAAAAGAACCGACGAAAAATTCCAACACTGGGGTGTCCAGAATCATGCCCTGGACCCATGGAAATCGTTTGTGCGTCGATGTCAGATACACGCGGTATAGATAATATCAAGTCTTACCAAAAACCTGTTACCATCTGTATACACGTCTGGAATTAGCGTGTAAACACATCTGACGCTCTGACGTCAGACCTTCAAGATCACGAACCACGAAACGATCCTCGTCAAGGTTCCACCCGGGTTCGTTCGACACTGACATTGGCCGACCATGACGGAAATAGGGCAAGGCCAAGCTTTTCAATCGTTACGTAATGACGGTATCCTCCGAAAAATATGGAAGAATGTTATGATAATTGAGGGTAGGCATCGTTGCGGAGGCGGGAAGGTAGGTATAATAAATGCCTGAAGGTCTTGTAAATGCTTTTCCGGCGCCGGAATGTTTGGGCGGGTTTTTTCCGCTTCGCTTCACGACAAAATTGAAAAGTATTCCGTTATTAAGAAGGATACGTGGGATGTTGAAAAGGGGATCATAAATATTTCACCTGCTATTGTTTTCATCGAACCCACGCAGGTTTATTTTTGTCAACCTATGTCAAATGTCCCGCTTTTGAGATGAGGTATCTAATACTTACTTAATAACCTACAGAAGACCTCAGTTTTATGGTTGTCTGTCATAGTAACCACGCAGTGTCAACCTGGATCATCACAATTTTGAAAATTACTTCTCCGTTTTCTAATCTATCCCATAGCTTTCCTAGTCAATATTTACCTCTTTATGATGTCCCGACCTCCTCAACAGGGAATTTATCGATGAGTAGTTACAGACTTATTGAAGTCACATGTTTAAAACTACGATCAACATGTTACGATGGACAGCACGTGTCTACTCTAAACAAATCAGCTAGTCTATTCTGTAAATAACCATTTCGATATCGACTTCACCTGAGTGACTAAGCTTACAAAGTGAACTTTATTTCACACGTCATAAGGTCTTATATTTATACGAATTTGAAACTCACCTCGGATTCCGCTGTCGAGACACGAAAATGTTACAGAATACCACTGCAGGTCGTAAAACTATCAGCAACGTATCTTTGCAATACGACAAGGTCGATTTATACCAAAGAAATAAAATTTTATCTTAACATGTAAAGAATTGGCATCTTGTGAGTACGCTTGCCCCATCATAGACCTCATCCATCGCTTTCCATCAAGCGTAGTTTTGGTCAAGCCCATTAAACAATTTAAAAAAATAAAAAAGAAATTAAGATACAGCATCCCATAACCTAAGGCTTTTTCTGCTGGAAAATTCATGGAAATTAGGCGAAAAATTCATGGAAGAGCGAAGCTGTGGGTAAAAGTAAGTTAAATATTTTTCTACCCGTCCATTCCGTCAACACCTCCCGGGAAACTTGAACTATCATTGGACTGGATGGACTGCCATGTCACTTCATATTCACTTTACCTAAATTTTCACGGAGAGAAGTTTACAACCGGTCTTTTCCGTCAACAGCTCACCGTGTGAACTTTATGGAGTGAGCATGAAGTGAACAGCTGGTCGATTCTGTCGACATCTCACCGTGATCGGTTAGGTGGAGTGAACGACAAGTAAGCTGTCATTCCATCTTTTTTGTATGGTTTGACAGCTCACTTGTCGTTCACTTCGCCTAAGTGTTCACTTCGACGTGTTTACAGAATCGCACTGCTGTCATTCCATCTTGTTTATGTATGGATTAACAGCACACTTCACTTGACTACACGGTGAAATGTTTACAGAATCGCACTGCAGAATCGTATTATATATAGGATAGATAGGTAGGTAATTATAGCAATGACATTCCGCAATAGGCTTGCACTTGACATTAATCATAAGTAGGTACCTACGGTAAATAAGTAGGTACTTATTTGGTCCTACAATTTATTACAATTATATCTAATCTGATAAGGAGAAAACAATAGGCGTATTGTGGAAGGCTTATGAAATCTGCAACACCTCATCAGGTGATAACTAACCTAGCTAAATATCTATAGACATCAGCAGTGCTATTCTGTAACAACATTTTCGTGTCTCGACAGCGGAATCCGAGGTGAGTTTCAAATTCGTACAAATATAAGACCTTATGATGTGTGAAATAAAGTTCACTTTGTAAGCTTAGTCACTCAGGTGAAGTCGATATCGAAGTGGTTATTTACAGAATAGACTAGCTGTCTAGCCTTTTCCCAACTATATTGGGGTCGGCTTCCAGTCAAACCGGATTCAGCTAAATATCTATAGACACTAAATATATATATAGGGCACTAGCTGATCCACGCAACTTCGTCTGCGTCACATTTTCCATTAATGCTCGGCTCCTTTTAGTCTTAGCGTGATGATAATATGTAGCCTATATCCTTCCTCGATGCATGGGCTATCTAATACTGAAAGAATTTTTCAAATCGGACCAGTAGTTCCTGAGATTACCCCCTACATACAAACTTACAAACAAATGTTACTTCTTTATAATACCTACTAGCTGACCCACGCAACTTCGTCTGCGTCACATTTTCCATTAATGCTCGGCTCCTTTTAGTCTTAGCGTGATGATATATTATGTATAGCCTATATCCTTCCTCGATAAATGGGCTATCTAATACTGAAAGATTTTTTCGAATCGGACCAGTAGTTCCTGAGATTCCCCCTACATGATACAAACTTACAAACAAATGTTACCTCTTTATAATACCTATTAGTATAGATAATGACAACATAGTAGGCTAAAAATAGCGAAAAACAGAAATCCACAAACATACAGGGTGAATTTTTCAAGTGGGTGTCGATGTCCAATTCAGAAACGATGAGGAATAAGTATCTAGCAAAAATTACTCAAAGGAGTCTCGGGCCCGATTTTAATCAAAACTAAAACTGCATAACATTGTTTTAAAAAATCTATTCGTTTTTCAGGTGGATAAAAGAGATACAACCAAATCAATTTTAGATGGTACCTATTTCGTTCACCTTGTTATCTTGTCTTCTTCTATTAGTATGCTTAGAGCATAAAATACAATTAAAATTTTAAATATCGTGATCATAACCAAGCTTCCAGTGTGAAAGCGTTCTATGAAACTACTTCTACATAAACCATTTGCTTAATGCTTAAATTAAAATCTCTGAGCAAAAGCTTTCAATAAAAGCTGATAATAAACAAGATTCTGTACAATAAAACAGCTCCATGAAGCTTTCAAACCACCCTACCCCTCAGTTGGCTCGAGGCGGAACTTATTCAAAGGGTCTAAAGAGAACCTTGAGCTAATTGGCCCTCCTCGCGATACTGAGGGTCTCAGCTGGTCTCCCTAGGTACTTAGCTTTTATGAAAAGAAGTGGGTCAGGGATAGCGGGTAGATGGGTGGGTACTAGGTAGGTAACACTCGTGGTCTGGGTTTTGACCTAACGGGTCTATGTTCCCCGTTTTGAGCCAGTGGGGTCCAATTAAAAACCAGTCGTGATTTCGTGGGTGATCCCTTCGTGAAAGTTGTTCATGATGAGTACAATTTTTCAGGTATTGCGTTTATTCTGTAACACGTTATACAGGAATCCCAATTTGATTTAGTTAAAAATGGTGTAAAACTAGCTGTTCGCTTCATCATCGCATTAATGATCATTACACAAAAGATCGCGATATTACTTATTGCGTCCGCGCCGCTTTCGAAACTATTTAAATACGCTTGAACCAAAGACAAGGCCGCTCGCCGCAGTCATTGCCAAGGTTTTCTGGAAAGTTCGCCATTTTTTTTACAGTTTAGCGACGATTGACGGAATTCAAAAACTGCCTTGAACTTGGTTTGTGAGCCAGAATAAGATTATAATGACGTGAATATGCAAACGACTATTGGACAACTATCAATACCTAGATTTAGATAGGTAATATGAGAGAAAGGAATCGAAGGTGACACTTGAAGGAAAGCTTACGTCCAGTAGGAGACTTATTTCGGCTGAAATGCTGATGGTACAAAGGAAAGCAAAAGAGTAGGTAGGTACCTAAAGAGAAAGAAGAAGGACGGAAGTTGTATTATGCTGAAAGACTATG
This sequence comes from Ceramica pisi, assembly GCA_963859965.1. NCBI lineage: Eukaryota > Metazoa > Arthropoda > Insecta > Lepidoptera > Noctuidae > Ceramica > Ceramica pisi. Next base: position 4,805,946 of record OY982529.1, read on the forward strand.
GCTCCGGTGCCCAGGCAAGATCTCGTTATGCTTGAAGATTGGATGGAAGAGATCACATCTGGCTAATTTAGCTGCTGGTAGACCTAAAACCTGATCCAGTCAGTTTAGGTCAATCGGAATAAATTGCATTATTTACCTGATTTAGGTCTACCTACAGGCTCCTACACACATTTATAGAAATTTTAACTTCTAAGTTATTAGAAAAACCTACAGATTGTATGAACCTAGTACATAAATGTAGGTTTTTCTAATGAAAGTAAAGGTGCATCCATACCGCAGTTACTTTTGTGGAGCAGCAGAATGCAACACGATAACATTAGGTAACATTCTTCAACTTACGACTTATACTAACAACAAATAACTTTTTGCTAGGTATCGGATCTAACCCACTAACACTTAGAAACGTTGCTCCACAAAAAGTAACTGCGGTGTGGATGCACCTCAATATCTACATGTAGGATTTTCACAGGTAGACCAAACTCGATAACTTCATTAGTAGGTACCGTACGAACATTTTGAATTTAATAGTTTCTTCTTATCAGTGTGAAAGCTAATAAATACTTAAAGAAAATAGTACGGTTGACGGGTACCGATAACAGTATTGTGCTCAATAAATTACGACCAGTCTTCTTACAAGGGCATAAAATAGAAATTATAATGACTGAGATAAGAATATGTAGGTAACTTATTTATAAATGTAGGGTCTAGGGTGCCTACCGTCTTATGACGACAGGCCGTGTCGACGGCGCGTTCGTGTTCCACGCGCGCCTCAGAGTCAGCACACAGAGGGGCCCGAAAGGGCCGACGCCTGCCGGAGTTGCGGGACTATTCGAAAGAGATACCTACCTACCGCGGCTCCGGAACACAAAGGGCAATGAAGGAACATGGATGGGTTTTAGTCAGTAGAAGTCTGACACTTCCTCCCGCTCCGCCCAAAGCGGGAGAAATCATTTGATGATTCACCATCCCTAAAAATAAAAAAAAGGTCCAGGGTACCGACTATAATGTTATGAATGAAGTTATTTTGGTTGATGGCTTAAATTTTTTACGCTACCACCTGTACCTATGTTTTTATTTTACCTGCCTGATTACTTAATTAATTTTCCGCAAAATTATCAAAACACCAAGTCCCAGACAGACACAGGTATTGTTTTAATAGTTCATCCTTCCTTCCTCCTGTTGTTTCGCAGAAATTTATCCTCAGTTCAATATGCACCGTGCGGCGTGCCTAGGTACCGTTGTTTATAATATATCCATGTTTTTACCTTAGTAATAAGCAAGAGTTTACCTTATTTATGTAGGTACAAATTATGTTAAAGGGAAATCACTACAAATATCCATTTTATTTTCTTTTTAAATGCACCTTAGTTTTCATTTCACACTAAAAAAGCGCGGGCAATTTTTGGAAGACATAAGTACTTAATTAATGGATTTGGAAAAGTTTCATGAGTAGGTACTTACATAAATAAAAAATAAATCAAACCGTACCAGAAATTCTCAATTGAATTTTATTCAAATAGTCATATTATCCAAATATCTCCGCCTTGTCTCCGCCGTCGAAAACTAAAATATTATTATGACATATCGATCAAACAGTTCGTTGTACTTGACAGTACAATAATAACTGTACCTACCTTGAGCCAGGGGAACTTTATGGCTTCCTTTCCTTGAATGTAGGTGAACCGTGAACGAATCGACCGCTAGTCCGTAGTCGAACCCCAGATCCTAATCTTCGGGTCAAGGACAAAGGACACGGTGAAGGTCGATTATGAAACAACCCTCAGCTTTCCTTTGAAACATCCTTTCATCAAATTCTGAAGTCAAGTTCACAACCTCAGACCAATTGTAAGATCATAGGTAGAATGCAGTTTTTGTATTCGAAAATAAGTAGGTAGTTAATTTAATGTTTATTATTAAATAGAGCAATGGTACTCTCGATGCCGAAGTTATGCAACGAAAGTGAAAAATAACAAACTTGACATTGGCATCGTCGAGATCGCTAACGTGGAAGAAGTTTTGGACTCGATCCAGCCACGAAAAAGAACTAGCAACGTTCTAATTTTAAATTTCCCACCTAATCGTTGATAACTAGTGCGTGAAGCGAAGGTTCACAAAATCAGAATCGATCGATTATGATTAGATGTGTTTATTAATTTATGTGTTTTTGTATTGCGTAATTATTAGCAGTTTATTTAATATAAGAGACTGAAGAAGCCTGTTTGGGATTTTTCATGTATTTATGGGAAATGGATGCGAAAAACACAGGACCGGTTGTGTTGGCGACGTTTGGGGGAGGCCTATGTCCAGCAACGTGTTTCGACTTAAAATAGATGATGGGAAATGATTGTGGTGAAAATTCTCGCATAATTCCCTTATAACCGGATCCCATTCATTTCCTTATATCAACTATCTTGTATTTCCAATTTTATCTCGAAGTTTCTTCTCACCTGTTTATGATTCTTAATAAATGTCCACGTGCTTTTGGAAAAGCAAAGCTTACTCAAGACTCAAAAATCTCGAATTTTAAGTTATTTAATGGTGAGAAGTTTCAGATTTCGCTGAATTCCATTTAGATACTATACATGTGTGCATAGAATTTGTGAACTCCGAAAACCAATCAGACCGTATTCGTAACGAATATTCTTTTATACACTGTCATCCGTTCCAATCCACTCCGAGTTCAATAGATGATAGGCAATTATCCTTGGATTGGGATGAGATTAAATGACTGCTGTATTAATGATAATAGTCCAAATCACGACTTGAAGCTAAACTGGCTCGCGATCTGCCGGCCAGGCAAGCATCACCAAGGCCAAGGTTGACAGGGAAGGGGGGGCGCGGGACGCTGCCACGGGCTTAACGCTCCGCTCGAACCCGCACGGACCATTCTGCACCTCGCAGTCGACTCTGACGGTTGTACAAGCGCAAGGTAAGCGGTGGTCATTTAAATATTTTTTTATCGACGTAAAGTTTCGCCTAGACCGCGTCCCATCAACACACCACCGCCGCACCTGAACTCAAGAAATGTTCCTGACTTATTATGTGATAACCAAATCCCTATTCAAGATGTGCTTCGATAACGTTAAGTGTTCTGTTTTGTCGATAAGATGATTATCGCACTTGTTTGAAGGAGTCGGAATTGCATTCAAATATAACCCGCGAAGGTAAACGGTGGCGCAAATCGAGGGAACTTTCCCTCCAAAAAGTTTTGAAGCGGTTCCCGAAAGGCGGGAAGCGTAAGCCCGCGTGCGTGCTGCGTGTCGCGCATCGATCGGGCCACCCCTCGCCCTCGCCACTCCCGGCTCCGATACATTCATTTGGACAAAATATCATTCCATCATTGCATTTAGTATCCTCCGTTTCTTTTATTTATTTGCAGTAGTTTTAGTGATTTAGTGCATGTTTTAGTCGCTAGTTAAAAGTATTTGTGAAAATGGGTGGTTGTGCAACGAAAGAAAACAAGGAAAACAAACCGGCTGACGATGCCGACGGGTGCGTATTTCTCCGGCCGGCATTTATCTCCGGTGCCCGCTGCCAAATTTCTTGATTAGACCTAAGTTTTGTGCTCAAAGCACTGTTATTTTGTCTTTATTTGCCATTTTTATCATCATATTGCGAAATCTATTGTTACTAATGCCCTAAAAATTTCGTCCTTAAACTTGATTCGTTTTCGCAATGTTACCGACGGGCGTTGAACCTAAACGGGAAGTAAAAATTATGGCGTTTCCGGATTGACCAGCCGACTAATGATCGTAAAATCATGCCGAAGTTATGTCGCTCCTACCTCTTGGTTTCACAGTTAAATTATTACTATGTAAAGTGATACGAAGGCTATTGTGTTTTGTCCTGGCTTTCAAAATTAATACGATTATATGCATAATTATTATATTTATATTAAAAGGAAAATAACGATATTTCTCAGAGCTATAAATTGACAGATTGCTATAAATGTGTGTTCAACCTACATGATGTGTAAGTTTCCTTATGTCTTTTTCGCAAATAAGTAGGTAGATACATGCATCCATTCTATATTATCATATCAACTCGATATCCAATATCACGATTGGCGTAATTCATGGAACGATAAGTGGACTCCGTAATCTGACGATGTTTAATTACTGCAATACCTTCTCGAATAGAAATGAATGCAAAGTAACAAGAAACTCGCGATAACACGTTCGTTCGTTGGTCGCGACGAGTGGGAGGTACGGCTGCGCGCGACGAAGAACCACCGGTGCGCAGTGAGCTGACACATCCGTTCGACTTGCGCGTGTCGGTCAAGGCGACCTCTAGCTAAATTACGTAATTCCACCACAAAACTGAGTGTCTCCCTGGGTGTGTTCGTTGAAAAACAATCCCAAACCCGGTCCAGTCCGCGTAACATCTCCAGTACCAGTAGTTGTTGCACCCATTTTAGTATCCTTAACTTGTGGCTTTAGTTAATTCCATCGGTATGAATTATAAACTGAAAGTCACAATCCCTGTGGTGGTTTGCGGTGGCGCCGTTCTCGCGTATTACCTCATCAGGCGGTTCGTAATATTTGTAAAAATAACATTTCGATGTTTCTTTTTCATATTTTTCCTTTCATTAGTGTCTTTTAATTTCACAGAATTCTTTTACAAGTGTTTAAGGACTAATCATAAAATCACGATTTAAAACTTTTTGGTTGTTGACTTAGGTTTACACTTCCACCGCTCGATTCAGTCGATGGGTACGTCACTATTATTTTCATTTTAAAAATAAATCGGTTAGAAAATTTGTTGGCTACGGTCGCGTCGCAAAGATATTTATTCTATTTTCGTTGTTTTCATTGATTTTTTTCAAAATGTGCACTAGGGCGACATGCGCTGCGTTGAAAGCGTTAGAATTTGTTATACCCTTATTTTAAGTAATAAGAAGTGTGTGATTTTATAAATTTATAAAATTGTGTGTTTCGTTACAGAAAAGCCGCAGCAATGGTGGACGCCGCAACCATCGAGAAGTTGGAGGCTGGTTTCAGCAAGCTCCAGGCCTCTGACTCCAAGTCACTGCTGAAGAAGTACCTCACCAAGGAGGTGTTCGAAGCTCTCAAGAACAAGAAGACCTCCTTCGGCTCGACTCTCCTGGATTGTATCCAGTCTGGTGAGTAGACTTTGATCCCTACTGCTGTTACTATCGAGTAATCTTACGTATGTACCTACCTATATTTATGTACTAGATAGGCACGTAGACACTCCGCGTCAATAGATAACTTAGAAATAAATATCTGATTAAACACATGCAATATTGACAATACCAGCAGTTTAGGTACTTACCTGGTCAGTGGGTCGTCTTAGGGGCGGATACCTAGTTGCTTACTCTGTAACCTTTCGATGTCATTTGGATTTTGGATATTTAGATAAATAGGTACCTACCTACTTAAAATATTTTTCGCGCCGGTAAACGAAACTAATGTTATGACGTAATCTTTTCTAGGTGTTGAGAACTTGGACTCTGGTGTCGGAATCTACGCCCCTGACGCTGAGGCGTACACGGTGTTCGCCGACCTGTTCGACCCCATCATCGAGGACTACCATAATGGTTTCAAGAAGACCGACAAGCACCCCGCCAAGAACTGGGGTGATGTCGAGACCCTCGGCAACTTGGACCCTGCCGGCGAGTTCGTCGTCTCCACCCGTGTGCGCTGCGGACGCTCCATGGAGGGCTACCCCTTCAACCCCTGCCTGACTGAGGCCCAGTACAAGGAGATGGAAGAGAAGGTCTCCACCACCCTCTCTGGACTCGAGGGTGAACTCAAGGGTACCTTCTACCCCTTGACTGGCATGTCCAAGGAGACCCAGCAGCAGCTCATCGATGACCACTTCCTGTTCAAGGAGGGTGACCGTTTCCTGCAGGCTGCCAACGCTTGCCGCTTCTGGCCCTCTGGCCGTGGTATCTACCACAACGAGAACAAGACCTTCTTGGTGTGGTGCAATGAGGAGGACCACCTCCGTCTCATCTCCATGCAGATGGGCGGTGACCTGAAGCAGGTGTACAAGAGGCTCGTGACTGCTGTCAACGACATTGAAAAGCGTGTTCCCTTCTCGCACGATGACAGGCTCGGTTTCCTGACTTTCTGCCCCACCAACCTAGGTACGACCGTGCGTGCGTCCGTGCACATCAAGCTGCCCAAGCTGGCAGCGGACAAGGCGAAGCTGGAGGAGATCGCGTCCAAGTACCACTTGCAGGTGCGCGGAACCCGCGGAGAGCACACGGAGGCTGAGGGCGGCGTCTACGACATCTCCAACAAGAGGCGCATGGGACTCACCGAGTACGACGCCGTCAAGGAGATGTACGACGGCATCGCTGAACTGATCAAAATTGAGAAGTCCCTGTAAATTGGTTAACGATCTCGCGTTATCAGTATTTTTTGTATTATTTATCGTTTTCACGTAAGAATTGATTGGATGTCGGATTGGTTGGGCCGGCAGACGGCACTAGTCAGCGCCCCGCGGGTGTGGCCGGCCACGCAAGCGGCCCTATATACTGTTTTTCGTAAAAGTATTTTCTATAAGGAAATGGAAAATAAAGACAGCTAGCATTAAGACCATTATTGTCTATTATTTCTACCTGACCATCAGTTACACATAACACTACACGTATTACATAGAAAAAAAATATTTTTTGTAAGTAACTGCGACACTAGAAAAATCGCAAAAAATTAAAGACCTGTGCTCAATGACGTATCATTGCCTGTGCAGTGTGCTACCGTTTATTTCAAGTTTAAAATAAATGATAGCTATGTACCTACCTACTCAGGTGCCGGCACCACGCAAAAAGTTGCCATTGTAAATTACCCTTGTACGTGGTGTAAATCCCAAAATGTAACTTGCAGTGCATACCTATGGTCTGTTTTTTAACCCAGGAGACTATTTGACAAATGGCAAAGTGATATGGATAAGGTACCTACAATATCGTAGCATTTTAGTCAGATTTGCATTCGTCATAGTCTCTGCGATAAAAAAAGACTATGCAATATTCTTGCTCAGCATTGCTATAAACCGCAAAATATTACAATTATAATAATCAAATAAAGTAAAATCAACTTCTCTTGGACAATGAAAAAATTAGAAATTATGAGTCATCATTGGCCATTGGCTAAAATTCTGGTAAAATTTTACACCCAAATGGCAACATAGCTCTATAAATGTCACTCATACTCATGTCATCAATGTCATGTCTGCACAAAACTCATGAACGTCTTACGTCGTTCATTTCATTCCATTCCATTCAAATTCATTCAATTTATATTTTCAATTGAAATAATAATAAAGTATCAACAATGTCTACTCCGAAAAACGAAAAGGACTTGCATTTACCATTATCTAGAGTGAAAACTATAATGAAAAGTTCGCCGGACGTTGAAGCAGTTGGCGCAGAACCTTTGTATTTAGTCACGAAAGTTACTGTGAGTATTTGATGTTTTGCCGTTTTTATAACCTATTGTCTCCAAACAATAGCGTTTTATGCTATAACAACGGGTGAAAACTGATTTTATTCTCATGAAATAAGGCCAGAATGAAACCGAGTCATGTTAAAACCTATACTTTTCATACATTACAGGAGTTATTTGTCACAGACTTAGCCAAAAGAGCATTCAAAAACAGCAAAAATACCTTTTTGGAATATAAACATATCGCGGAAGTCGTCCAGGAGGATGATACATTAGACTTTCTGCGGGAGATCATGCCTAGGAAGATAACTGTGAGGCAGTTCAAAGAAATGATGGCTAAAAAGGCTGCAAAAGGAGGTAGATCTGATGATTCAAGCGAGGAATCCAGTGAGGAGGAAACTAGTGAAGAAAGCTCTGATAATAATGAACAAGACTGACATAAACCGAAGTTGTGTAGGATATTAATTTATGTATTATTGTTACTTTTATTTAACTTTTGATGGCTGGTACACAACCTTTATCCCAGATTCATGGCCAATTTCAATAAAGATTTGTGTACTACGCCATTGAATTATTGATAGTTATCCCTGTTTGAATACCTCAACCGTTATGAGAATGGTCAAAGGTTCTTAAGTACTGTGTACTTTAACTGATGTTTTAATGATAAGGGTACTGGTTGAATAAATAGTTGAAATGGTAAAATGTATGTGTTTAGATGTTCCACAAACACAATAAAATGTACAGGTTGATTAAATCAAAACAAAACACCCCACCCAAAATTGTATTCTGTTCTATTAATATACCCAAAAAACGCATTTCTATATTTTTTGTTATAGCGGCAATAGGAATACACATTCTGTTAAAATTTGTACTGTTTACCTATTGCTGTTCTTGAGATACAGCCCTCTGACTGATGGATGGGCAGCGAAGGCTTAGAAACAGGGTTCAGTTGGTAACCCTTTAGGTACAGAACCCTAAAAACTACTATGCCAAGTGTTAGCAGTTTAGTAATCATGGTTGTTTTTAAAATGGAGGAAGGAAGAAGACTATTGCACATACAAATTAATGCAATTCATTGCATCATCATCATCTGCCTAGCCTTTTCCTAACTTGATTGGGGTCGGCTTCCAGTCAAACCGGATTCAGCTGAATACCAGTATTTTACATTTAGCGGCTGCCTACCAAACCTCCACAATGCATTGACACATTACTTGGCAAGACAAGTCAGATTTACTTACTGGCTTCTGACTTTCTGTAAAGACAGCTAAAGATCTACAAATGACAGCAGGGACCAACGGCTTAACATATGCTTTCCGAGGCACGGAGGAAACTCGATATGTATGATGGTCACCCATCCACAGACCAACCATGGCAAGCGTTGCTTAACCTTGAAGATTAACCCGTGCTACTGTTATTATTTAGCCACAACCTCCTCAATGCAATTAATTGCATATCCTTTGATTTCTACAGTATTCATTGCATTGTCAAGCCAAAAAACCTGATCAACAGCTCAGACTGAAAAACAGATTGTGATTGACTTAGCAAAGGAATAATAAATGTGATTTTGCAATCAGCTTGCGGGCCCTAGAAGTTATTGTCAATGTTTTAAATCTTTTTGAAGCTAGCAGCAGCAGCAGGCAGCTAATGTATCTAATAACATACAACTACTTTTTATACTTGTTTATTGAATTTGTTAATAATTCCCACGTTATCATAAGTGAATAGCTCTGAATTAATAATTTTAATAAGTATTCTTGTTCATAAATTATATTTTAATTAACACGTAATGTATGAACATGAACCAATGCTCTTGGGCCTTTTAGCAGCTAATTTTATGAAATTGAAATTTCGTCACGTTTTCGTTAAATATTAAATAATTCAGAAATTTCGTCACGCTTTCGTTAAATATTAAATAAGTCACATAATATATTTTAAATAAATTGTCTCAAAAACGACAATTTTATTACTTTATTTTTTGAAACAGCGCCATCTAGCGATATATCTTGAAACTTCCATGTGCATAGCCTAACTTCAAAATGTCTGCTTGTGAATGGTTTGCCTTGGTTCCAAGAGGTGGCAGTACAAGCTGATTGGAACGGACATAATTGTTTTAACGCCATCATACGGGGTAGGCAAAGAGAATCTACAGGGGGTCTAAAAGGACCACTTTAGCAGAATCATAATATTAACCACACTAATCTTTATCGCAGGTTGTTTGGGTAAATTTTTCAGTGACGGGTAGCGTGATGATGTGCTTTCTGATTATGCTAAAGTGGTCATTTTAGATCCACAGATTCCCTAATGCTCATGCTATAAGTATTATATTGATATTAGTCTGTAAGTCTTCCGAAAAAATTGATAAAAGAGGTTTTTTGAATTTGCCAAGTTCTAGAATCTTTGTGATCCGGTTGCGATGAGATTATAAAACATGCCTTCGTCGCTGTAGACTGCTAGTGGCCTCCAAATTATCATCTCTGAGAACAAGGCAAAGGTCTGTTGACAGTGGTCACTGGTAAACTTGAGTAGTTACACGTAAATATGCGTAGGGTTTCACAATACGAACAATGTTAACACCTTTACACTACCACCTGCCTCATTACCACATCCGGTGAATCATACGCATTTCCGCCGCTTACAAACTAATTGTTTTAAATGTTTTACATAATCCTTGTAAATGAGGAAACAAAGAAGCATTCTATGTATTGATTATACAGCCTAAACAGTATCAGTATAAGGAATATTGGGATCTTCATACTTATACCTAGCTGGCTCAGAGGGTGCGGCTTCATGGATGTCACGCGACTATTCGAGTTTTTTAATATCTAATACATGTCGGTTTCCTCGTGATGTTTTCCTTCAGGCTCAATTTTCTCTACTTTAAAGTTACTGGGTATCAGCATCATTGTCCCGCCCTTATTACCAGTAGCGTAGCTAAGGTGCGGCCCGGGCGACTAATTATTGTTATTATTGGAAGGGGTCCATTTATTTACTTTTACACCCATGCTACGCCACTTATTATTACCCCTTAAGTATACCAATTTTTTTTTCATACATAAATATCATACTTTTCTGTAAAAACAGCTGCAAATTATGACATATTCTGCAAAAATAATTGCATTTCATGAGACTACATTACGACCGTAATGTTTGATAGTATCAGTGGCGTACCCATGACGCAACCATCATCTGTTAAATCTTATTTAACCTGAAGCATTTAATTCGTTACCTACTGAGACCTAAATCTAGATTTTTGCAACAAGAATTTGAATTTATCATGGCCTTGCCAGTTTAATGCGTAATTTATATTATGCCATTCGACTTCGTTTACCTGCCTTCTCTTGAGTGTATTAGGGTAGTTTCGAAATCTTCACTCACCATCTCAAGATTGTTTCCTAGCGGTAGAAAAAACTTTTTACAAAAAAATAAAACCGACTTCCAAAAAAAAAAAACACTACTAAGTAAAAAATAACTTTAATTTCGGAAGTTGGTGGTTTTGTTAGTTTCTTCGTATTTTGACACCGACTTCCGAAATTAAAGTTATTTTCGATTACTTGGATGACATAAAACCATCATCCAAGTAGACGAATGCCAGCTATTTCGATTTAAAATCCAAAGTTCATAACTGATTTTGATAAAATTTAAGTGCGACCAATCTGCAAGTATATCCTTTCAGATAAAACAAGAATTGTTCGAATCGGTTCATAATAAAATTGTCGGAGTTACGAGGTAACAAACACAAAAAAAAAATTGAGAACCTCCTCCTTTTTGGGAAGTTGGTTAAAAATGATAACACGATATTACAGGAAACATTTTTCACAATCTGGTAAGTAGGTACCTACATAATTTACGTTACTGTTATCTATCTTTCTAGTAGGTCTTAACCGACGAAATGACTAATCCCATCCGTACTTAGCCAAGAAACGGATTGTTCCCAAGTTGGCTCACATGTCCACCGCATTACCGCGGAACCCCAAAAAACCGTTTTCAGAGATAATACGAGTAGGAACGAGGTACCTAACTCCAGTAGTTACCTAAAACAGCAATGGTAAATACTTAGGTAGGTAGATTTTTATAATTTTCTTGTATCTAATCTAAAGACCCGTGGAAAATGATGATGCCTACGGCCTATACTAGCATATTCATTATTCATGGAAATTAACGGTTGCTATTTTTAGCTCATTACATCCGAAATAGAACTCTACGCAAGTCTGATGCGCCAAAAATATGCAATGTGTGTGTGTGTGTGTGTGTGCATGTGTGTATGTATATTTTGGTATTTATGCTTTTTACTTAGCTGTAATTCTGACATTCATGAGTGATAAATATAATCTCGTAACGTCCTCCTAACCGATTTCTGACATGACGGCCAATGTCAGCGAAGACCTGCGATCGATGATCGATGCAAATTAAGGTGCACGTGTTTGCGAAAACCGTTGACGTTTGACGGCACGGTTAGCGCAGTGGTTGAGCGATCAGCTGCGTCGCGTGTCGTGGGTTCGATTTCCGCGCAGAACAAATATTTGTATGGCCTACGGATAGTTAGGTACATTGTTTCGGGTCTGGCTGTTTGTGTATGTGACTTTGTATGTTTGTAAACGCACCCACGATACAGAAGAAATTCCTAGAGAGGCAAAGTTTAAAAAAAAGAGGAACCCAGCTGCACTCTTTTTAGGGTTCCGTACCCAAAGGGTAAAAGCAGGACCCTATTACTAAGACTTTGCTGTCTGTCTGTCTGTCACCAGGTATGCCAATACCCTGTATCTCAAGAAACCGCGATAGCTAGACAGTTGAAATTTTCACAGATGATGTATTTCTGTTGCCGCTATAACAATAAATACTAAAAAACAGAATAAAATAAATATTTAAGGGGGCTCCCATACAACAAACTTGTTTTTTTTGCCGTTTTTATACATAACTAGCTGACCCGCGCAACTTCGTCTGCGTCACATTTTCCATGACTGCTCCGCTCCTCTTTATCTTAGCGTGATGATATATAGCCTATAACCTTCCTCGATAAATGGGCTATCTAATACTGAAAGAATTTTTCAAATCGGACCAGTAGTTCCCGAGATTAGCGCGTTCAACCAAACAAACAAACTCTTCTGCTTTATAATATTATAGTATAGATATGGTACGGAACCCTTCGTGCGCGAGTCCGACTCGCACTTGGCCAGTATTTTTCCTAAAATAGGGTACTTCGCTCAATCACTAGTGATCCGATGGATCAGCGATCCGACAAGTTCGGAAATAGATCAGCCGGTCTATTCATATAGGTACGTTTGACCAGTATCTCACCTGATGTTAAGCGATGATGCGGTCTAAGATGGAGCACGCTTGCCTAGAAGTAACCTATTCACTCTTGACTTAAAGACCATGACCATGTTGACCATGTTCTTGACCATGTTGTAGCTATCAGGAAACACAGACCGAGGGAGGGAATTCCAATCCTTAGCTGTATACGCACAATTAATGTATTCCCAAAACGATTTTGTGCGTATAGGTGGGATGTCCACCATGTACCGGTGGCGTATCACCGTACGTCTTGTGGTCCGATGGTGGAACGGGCTTGGCGGAATTAAATTACTTATGCAATTCCGTCGCACACTCCCCAAAATGCAACCGATAGAAAACCGACAGGCCAGCCACTCGGCGTCGATGCTCAAGACTTTGGAGCTTCAATTCGACGAGCCTGTCATTGCCAATGATCATCTTGGCTCGTTTTTCAATTGACTCAAGGGCATCAAGCTGGGATCTGGTCTCCATACACGATCGAACTTGCGCTTGAAACAGTTTAATACATAAATCTTAATATATATAAATCTCGTGTCACAATGTTTGTCCTCAATGGACTCCTAAACCACTTAACCGATTATAATAAAATTTGCACACCATGTGCAGTTCGATCCAACTTGAGAGATAGGATAGTTTAAATCCCAAATTATAGTCGCAATATTATTTAGAAGCGATGTGACGCAGACGAAGTTGCGCGGGGCAGCTAGTAAATATTATAAAACTAGCTATCCCCCAGGGCTTCGCTCCCGTCAACTGCAACTCTCTTTTATTTTTCTTTCAAACAACCTTCTCCTGACAGTAACAAACACAAAAAACAAGAATTAGCGAAATCGGTCCAACCGTTCACGCGTATTGCAATGACCGAGGTAAATAGGGATTCCTTTTTTATATACATAGATTAGGAGAGAAAGAACTGGCAACATTGGCGACAGGTTGACAAAAAACTGTCTAACATAAAATAATTTTAAATAATATTGTTGGGTGCAATTTCATAAACTTATTTAATCTCCGAGAACCCCAAGACCTTTGCCCCTGCCCCACCTTATTAAATTTATATTGTGGCGCACAGACATATAAATAGTAGCAGACCAAACATTAATACGTAGATATATTTTTTTATATGGTATGATTCTTTATCCTTTTTTTTCTAAGTGACTTTTCATAAGCGTGTCTCGTTCTGTCACGTGTTGTCACACTGACTCATACATAGACAAAATTTGACGCGTAGCTTGTTTAACCCGCGCCGCCATATTGATAAGCTACATACGTTCTGTTTCAATCGTGTTAAAATTAATAAAATATTACTTGTTTGGGACATAAAATACACAAGGACGGTAAAATAAAATGGTAAAGTGCTGTGCGTATCGCTGTGACAGTGCTAGCTACCACAAAACACCTGGATTGACCTATCATCGGTAAGTTTTGGGAAATCTTAGTGCTTTCTTTACTGAATTCAAATGTTTCGATACTGTTTATTCGTTTTTTACATACAGTTTTTAACAAAGATGCGATTTGTACCTAAAACTAAAGAAATAAACCATAACAAGGACAAAATAGTCAGAAAGTGGCATCAAGTGACAGCTCAAGTACCTGTTCAATTAGTCAGGGACGAATTCGGCAACAAAGGCGAAACTAGTTAATTGCATTTGTTGTATGTAAAATATTTATTTCCATTGAATTATCAAATAAAGCCTCAGTTTAATGTATGATTTTTTATTCTTTTTTGGTGATACAATTTCAAAATACCTGTAGTAGTTTCAGTGTATGTACACATGTCATGCTATTATAAAAAATAAATTATAAAATCAATGTTATGTTACCCAGTGTCTGTGTTATGGAGAACATAGGCATATGTATAAATACGCTACTCACATAACGATGAATTTTCATTCAGCAGGCAATAAATGAGCATAGGTACTAATATTTTTCCAGGTTTCCTAAGGATGAAAGTTTACGGAATGCCTGGATTAAAAACCTGAAACTCCAGGATTGGCAACCAAGACCTTCAAGTGTACTTTGCTCAAAGCATTTTGAGAATCATTTGATCGAACAACATTACGTCCCGGAGCAATTCCTACACTGTTTAACGAATTTACTCCATATGTAAGCATTATGAGAGTGTAAGATAGAAGAGTGTCCGTGGAGTTTCTCCATAGAGATCTACGCTTTGGAACGTGCAAATAGCTTAAACTTTTTGGACAGACCGACCTTGACAATTAAAAAGTGCCTGTAAATGGTTTAATTGAAATAAATGCTTGAATTTTGAATTACATTACTTTTATTTCACAAATCCTGATTTATTCCTAAACTAGCTTTCAGACATACTAATACCTGACTATCGCAACCCAACGCAGGGCACGCCACGATAGCGGCGGTAAGTCCCCTCTTTGAGGAGTGGCTTGAGAGGCGCCACGGCGTCCTCACCTACCGCCTGACGCAGGTCCTCACCGGACATGGTTGTTTCGGGAGGTTCCTGCACCGAATCAGGCGGGAGGAAACGCCCGGGTGTCACCACTGCGAGGATCGACCAGAGGACACGGTAGAGCACACTGTGCAGGTGTGCCCCGCTTGGGCGGCGCACCGCCGTGTCCTCGAAACGGCGATCGGCGGCGACCTCTCGCGTCCGGCCCTGGTCCAAGCCATGGTCCGGAGCGAGACGGAATGGGACGCCGTTGCCTCCTTCTGCGAAGCAGTCATGCTAGCGAAGGAGGTGGCGGAGCGGGAGAGGAGACCCTCTCGTCCCGGTCGCCGTGGTGGACGCCGCGGGCGTCGGGGGCCACCTGGTGACCTCCGGCCACCGTAGGCGCGGGCCTGTGGACGGCGAGCTATGGGTGGCTCGCCGTCCGTCCGTCTAGTGACGACAGGCCGTGTCGACGGCGCGTTAGTGTTCCACGCGCGCCTCAAAGAGAGTCAGCAACACAGAGGGGCCCGAAAGGGCCGACGCCTGCCGGAGTCGCGGGATTATTCGCAAGAGACACCGTGGCTCCGGAACACAAAGGGCAATGAAGGAACATGGATGGGTTTTAGTCAGTAGAAGTCTGACACTCCCTCCCGCTACACCCAGAGCGGGAGGAGTCATTGGATGATTTCCCATCCCTAAAAAAAAAAAAAAAAAAAAAAAAAAGACATACTAATACCTTGACTCTCGGTTCTACAAAACTGGGCATGCGGGTTAATAACTGCAGTGCCGGTTATTCTAGCTGATACTGACATCCGTCAACGGTTTGTAAACACCGTCAAAAGGTGAAGAGTGGACTGCTGCCCATCGTCCTCTTAAAATATTCCCTTAGTCGCCTTTAACAATAACCACGGGAATAGAGGGTGGTTCTATTCGTTAAGACTTTTGATAAGTAATCTATATTTAATTTACCCAGAAAATATCGATTTTCACGGATTTTCAGAAAGTATAGGTATGGATTGTTTCATTATCGTTAGATAATACCGGCAACCGGTCCTAATTCGGCCCTGTAATGACAACATTCCCTATGTGTGCGTAATGGCTACGCAAATTTTAGCGAATGTTTGGTCTGCTACTATTTATATGTCTGTGTTGTGGCGCCCCTTTTCGTCGCATACGAGCCGCGGAGCATCTGCATCAGCAGACGTCGTTGACGTATTATATCCAAGAGGTACCTAACGCCGAGGACGCGACGCCAGCATACAAGTTTCCTGGCAACGGTTGTCCGGGCGCCGCCCCTGAAATGTCTTTTCGGGCGCGGCGGTGCCCCAGGCCGCTAATGCGACTGCGCTTCAAGCTTGACGCGTGTCATTGTGGCAGTTTGTCACCTAAACAATTTTTTGAATGTTTTTGGTTTTCTAATTGTTTTAATGTATAAATAGTTTAATAAGTGATAATTTGATAATAGTGTAGTTTTACGTTTTTTAAATGTTAAGTGGCAGTGTTGTGTCGGAAGATAGTGCCAGTCAAACTTCGACATCGCTAACAAACCTGGAGAGGTGTCCTCTGTGCACCCAGGCACGATTTTTTAAAGGTAAGCGGGGTCTGAATGTGCATATTGGGAAGGTACACAAACCCCAATATGCACTCACTTCAGATCCTGTAGTTACACCAACACTTACTACACCAGCTACACCCACTTTTGACCCGTTTTGGAAAACCCTATCCAAATTCAAAAATACCGTTCCTCTTTTAAAGCGGATTCCCCGCGGCGCTAGACCACTTGTGGCGCAACACCTAGCGGGATGCGTTCGCCTTGCCGCTCGCGAGAACTCGCAAAGTGCCTGGGAGCAACTTCTCACCTTCCCTTACAGAGTATTACATGTAAAAAAGAATTTGGCAACCAAAAAGTCACTTACTGCACAAATTAAAGATAATTGTAATATTTCGGCCTATAATTTGGACTCAAAATTATCGACACAGAAGTATACCTCATCAAGAGGTATTTCCCATCTGGTCGAAACAAAATTAGGGGAAGGTGACATTAGCGGAGCAGCCAGGATTCTTTTTAGTAGTGATGTGGTGGCACCGTGTTCTCCAGATACTCTTGCAGCTCTGGAGAGTAAACACCCTGCCCCATCGGTTGACCTTTCTTTTCCCGACCCGCCTGATCCGGACATTTACACCCTCACCGTTACAGGTCGAGAGGTGGTCACGGCCGTGTGCTCTTTTCGGAGTGGCTCTGCTGGCGGCCTCGACGGCCTTAGTCCTCAGCATCTGAAGGACCTCATCTGCTCAGGCGCCGGGGAAGCCGGTGAGTTACTCTTGAAGGAGCTCACGGCTTTGACTAATCTCATGCTCTCTGGTAATGTGCATGAAGCCGTCATCGACGTCTTGTACGGGGCCAATTTATGTGCTCTGCGCAAGAGGGATGGCGGCATTCGTCCCATTGCCGTGGGCACTACTTATCGTCGTTTGGCAGCCAAGGTTTGCTGCAAATTTTATGGTGAGGATGTTTCGAAAAAATTTCAGCCCCTGCAGCTCGGTTACGGCTCTAAAGGGGGCTGTGAGGCTGCCGTACACGCTTTGTCGACCTATTTAAATTCTGGTAAAGGAGAGGTCATCCTGAAGGTTGATATCAAAAATGCTTTCAATTCGGTTAATAGGGACACCTTACTGGCAGAAATTAAAAAAGAAGTACCACAAATTTTTAGTTTCCTTTGGCAATGTTACAGACATCCATCTAAATTACTCTACCGGGACAACCTTCTGGAATCCGCTGTCGGCTGCCAACAAGGTGATCCCCTCGGGCCAGTGATCTTTAGTCTAGCTATTCACCCAATCATTCGACAGCTAAATTCCAAATTTAATGTTTGGTATCTAGATGATGGAACCCTAGGAGGTGATGTAGACACGGTTTTAGCTGATTTACAAGTTTTAAAAAATCAACTCCAATCTATAGGACTACAGCTCAACCTTTCGAAGTGTGAATTATTCATTTCTGACTGTACCGACAGACATCTGACACTTTCCAAATTCAACGCAATATCTCCAGATATCAAAGTTATAGAAAAAAGTTGTCTTCGCCTCCTTGGATCTCCAATTTTTGAGCAATCTTTTCCCAATTTTGTTGAGGAGAAAATACAAAATTTTAATGACATTTCGGAAAGGTTACTCCAAATTAATATGCATTCGGCAATCACCTTAATCCGTTACTGCTGTTTCGGCCCTAAATTAAGTTACTTTCTGCGTGCTTCCCATTTATGGAAGCACCCACATCTTTTAGAAAAAATGGACCAAATCATTCGTCATACTCTAACTTCAATTTTAAATGTGGCCTTGGACGACCGAGCTTGGAGTCAAGCTACTCTTCCCATCCGTATGGGAGGCCTCGGCGTCCGCAAAATTACGAGTATCAGTTTACCGGCTGTCATATCCTCAGTTCATGGCACTGAGAAATTAGTCAGGAATATTCTAGCTTCCTCACTGACTGGTTTTGATGTGCCGTGCTTCTCTGAGGCTATGGATGCCTGGAGACTCGCTTGCCCGAATCTAAATCTACCCGACTACCCATCGTCCCAAAGACGGTGGGACGAGCCACTCTGCAGAATAGTTCAGCATGACCTTATGGCCACATCTGCGACTGCTTCGGAGTGTGCGCGCCTGCTGGCTGTGGGACAGTGGGAGTCGGGACTCTGGCTTCACGCACTACCATCGTCGAACATAGGCACCTTGTTCGACGATACTACTTTCCGCCTCGCTGCTTCCCTACGTCTTGGCGCTCCTTGTTGTTCTCCTCATCGCTGCCACTGTGGCGAAGTTGTCAACAGCCTCGGACACCACGGCCTGTCATGCAGCCGTAGCGCGGGTCGCATAGCGCGGCACGCGAACATTAATGACATCATCCGACGAGCTCTTGTCGCCGTCGGCGTTCCGGCTGTATTAGAACCCAATGGCCTGGCACGTGACGATGGCAAGAGACCGGACGGCATGTCGTTATTTCCTTGGAAGATGGGTAGGCCTTTAGTGTGGGACGCTACCTGCGTCGATACTCTTGCGCCATCCCACCTTCCTAGCTCTTCGTGCTGTGCTGGTGCTGCCGCCGCGGCTGCAGAGAACCTCAAGCGGCGGAAATATAATAACCTCGTTGGAAATTATATTTTCGAGCCGTTTGGGGTTGAAACTCTCGGGTCGTGGGGTCCAAGTGCTCATAACTTGTTTAAAGATCTATCAAGACGCTTAGTTGACACTTCGCGTGACCCAAGGGCTGGCTTTTACCTCGGCCAAAGGATTAGCATTGCCATACAACGTGGCAATGCTGCCAGCCTTTTGGGCTCATTACCAGTGGCTAGCGATGCGGACGAATTTTTCGACGCCATATGTTAGTTCTAGTTTTAGTTTTAGTTAGTTAAGAGTCTTTTTATTTTATTTAATTGTATATACATCTAGTCTGCAATAAATATCTACTAGTTTACCTGATTAGGAAGTCAAGCTATCTTTATTTTAAGTTTAAAAATATCAGCCTGTTTTACAATTCAACATGCTTTGGCGGAGGCGCTGGCGGTGGTACGGCATCCCGGTAGTATTTCTGGTAGATTCCATCCCAGAAACGAGTGCGTTCCTCCAAGAGCACCCCACGTAGTTCCAGCTTCTCATCGATAGACATGTGTGGTGACCTGTCAGCTCCTACTGCTGGCCATTCAGGCAGGGATGACCCTTCAGGAACTGGTTTTCTGTAATGGCCAAAGATAACTCTGAGAAACGTCTTTACTTTTAGTCAACCCCAAATACTGGGATAAGAGAGTGGCAAGGAAGAACATCTAGACTTATCTACCTTAAGAGTTTTGATGTTTAAAAGTTATTGAATTACCACTTACCCAGTTTTAATGAAGTTGTGCCAAAGTTCACGGACAGTCTTCTTAATATTTTTAGTTTTCTCCGACATGTTGCTTTCATCCTTTTCAAGAATGTTACCATCCAGCACTGCTGCCGTTTGAGCGCAGTGGTTGGCACCCCTTCTCTTAGTATGTGGAATAAATGGAGTGCCATCATCGACAAATGAAAACTCATACAAATATACTTGATTGTGACCAGCCTCCGCGTGCAACTTTGCAGCCCAAAGCATTGGGTAAGTAAACATAACATCAGAAAAGAAGTCGACGTATCCCAGAATATTTTCGTCCCCAACAGGTTTATCGCCAAAGTAAAACTTCTTAACTTTCTTAGCCACTTCTTCTCTTTCCTCATCAGATTCAAATTTTAAGTTAGATGGCAAGAAATCAGAAAACTTTTCATTCATCTTTTGCTTCCAAATTTCAAAGAAGTCAATACGCATCAGTCCTTCCATGTCAGCGAAACCGTACAACACGGGTAACTTTCTGTAATCACCTTTCTTTAGTATACTCAGAGGAGATTCCGTTAAGAATGCACCATCTCCTGTGTCACGTTCTACACAAGGTGAAAAGGCAAAAGTAGAATCTGTTCTATCCAAAAATGGATCTGCAGTCAGTAATCTCATTGGAGCCGTCTTGTAGAACTTTTCCAATGCGTAAATATCATCTACATTAGTAAAGTTCAGTTTTTTGGCGTGAGTTTTGGCGATCTCTAAAGGATCCCTCTGAATTGTAAATGGGGCTAGGCTTCCAGCGCTTTCAGGTATGACTCTGTGGAACAATCCCTCAGCTGACTTGGACAGCATTAGAAGGTCGGATGATGCAGACCCTGCACTGCCTCCTGCAAGAGTGACGTCATCAGGGTTGCCTCCGTAGCTAGCGATGTTCTCTTTAACCCAGCGCAGCAACGCTACTTGGTCCTTCATACCGGCATTGCCTGGTATATCCTCTGTGCCGAGGCATAGGAACCCGTGAATGCTGAGTCGGTAATTGAACGTGACAACAATGATATCTTTTTTTTCCATCAAGCGCAGTGCTGTCATCATTTCACCATAACCTATGACGAATCCTCCTCCGTGAATGTATACGTAGACTGAGAGGTTTTTCTTGTCTGTGTCGGCGGGCACATAAACATTGGCGATGAGACATTGTTCATGCTGCACTGTATGTTTATGGTTTATAAATTCGGGCATGTCGATTTTAAACTGTGGACATATGACATGCTCGTTTACGGCTTCGTATAGATCTGACCATTTTGGTGGCGGAAGGGGAGCCTGAAAAAGGAAAGTTTAAATTAGATTGCTTAATGGTAAGGTTGATAAATCAACAGGTAGATCAGATAGTTAAATCACGTAGATCGGAGTTATTTTGTAAGATAGTGGTATGCAGAGATTTATTTTCCCTCAGGTCTTTCATCTCAGAATCTTTTGTATGGTCACATTGGTTACTTACGCAAATCGTTACGTCAGTAAACATACAAACTACCGATAATTTAATTCTTAATACAGAAAAATCGAAAATACAAACCTTAAATTTATTTTCGCCCACAGGCGGAGTGGCGTAGGGAATATTGTAGAATGCGTAGACTTCTTCATCGGGAAGCTTGCGCCCGCGCACCGGCCCTTGCGGGGTCTTCACTTCCCGCCATTCGTCGCCCCCCAAAACAATAGAAATACACAAAAATAGCACACAGGCCGTCCACATAGCTGCTGTTTTCGACTAGATATGGATTAAACAAAGATAAAAACTCTACTAAATAATTGTAATCGGTGTTAACACAAAGCCACCGAGTCCAGAATTATAACTGCACGAACTATCTTATCTCTTGAGTACTTATAGCTAATGAGTTTGACATAATCAATGATTAGGGATGGGCTGAATCTATTCGTTTGTTATCGGTATTGGGCACACTGCAGAACCACGCATAAAATTTATAACCTTAATTGCAAAGCCATTATGGTAATTGCGGATTACCTACGCGTAAATCAGCATTTAAATAGGTAGGTATAGCTAGTATTGTTTGTCACGGCTCTAAAACTCTGATGTGATTGTCGTTTATTCGCCTAATACACCGTTTCTATTATATATACTCATCTGCCTAGCCTTTTCCCAAGTATATTGGGGTCGGCTTCCAGTCAACCCGGATTCAGCTGAATACCAGTGTTTTACGTGGAGCGGCTGCCTACCAGACCTCCACGGGTAACACGGTACTTCTTGGCAAGACTCATGTCAGATTTACTGGCTTCTGACAATCCTTAACGACTGCCAAAGATCTACAAACTGCCGGGCCATCCACAGACCAAGTTGGAAGTAAATTAGAAAAAGTAAAATTAATACTCATCTTATGTTATTTCAATTTAACATCACGCTGTAATTGAGTGGCTGTTTAAACATTTTTCTTTTTTTTACGGTGGGAAATCCTCATGGATGTCCTTCGCCCTGGGGCGGGCGAAGGGGTCTGTCAAACTCGTACTGACTTAAACCACCCTGGTGTTCCATCTCTCACTCTCACCTACGCAGGGGATCGCATGAACTGATGTGACTTCCGTAATCCCCGGCTGAAGCCGGCCCGCCCCGCGGGCCACCTCGAGTCGGCGGGGGGAGTGAGGTGTTTGACTTCTCCCGCGTCGTCCGCGGCTCCTCCCAAGCGGCACACTCTGCCAGTGTATGCTGCGCCGTGCCCTCCCAACAGTCGACGCAGAGGTGACACCGAACGTCCGGCTCCTATGTGACACAGGAACCGCTCGAAGCAGCCATGCCCTGAGAGATCCTGCGTCGCACGAAACGACAGGGAATCGTGCCTTCTCCCGAGCCAAAGGTCAAGCACTGGCCGAATGGCCTCGATAGTGTCAAGGCGTGCAAGCTTGTCCCGCCATTCCGCCACGAAAACCTCGCGAAGCTGCGACCGACGCTGCTCGATGTGTCGCTGCATCAGTAGCTCGCCGCGCGTCATCTCGCCACCGATGTTGTGACGCGAGGACTTTTGCTTGGCCGTCAGGTCAACCGCCCAGATCGAGGTCCCATACAGGGCCATCAATCGCAAAATCCCCACGTACAGCCGTCTGCAGGCGGTGCTTGGGTCCCCCAGATTGGAGAGTAGCGTTTACAGCGCCACAGCCGCGCCCAAAAACGGTAAAAAAGTGTGGGTCGGTACCGATCGATGCAGGGTTAACTAGCATAAAGAAACAGGTAAAGCTATCCTCATTGACAACCATTTCCTCCAGTTCGTCGGATATATGGCTCGGTCCAAGTAGTCGGCACTGCTCGGCACCGAAAAGTTTTAACCAGTTTCTTTATAAAGGAGCGCATAAGATAACCTGGGATTATACCTGCAACGATCGGTACCGGACCGCACCGACTTGCCTGCACTGTATCTTTTCACACCACCTGCACGAAAACGTCAAATTATTTGCCATGCAAACCTAACCTAAAGTATATCATTCTTACTTAAATGTGTTCCAAATACAAAGACTGGATCCTGCGACACAGGGTATCCTAGTGCGGGATCCAGTGCCACACCTAATTATTGTAACACATTTTATATGAGATAATAAACTATTATTATTATTATTCAATCACATTATTGCCCTGCGGGTTATAATGAAATTCAGTACCAACAATAATATTGGAGCCAGCTTCGGACGCCCGACCTGCTCCTGGCGGCGGGGGCCGACGCGCGCACCTTTTTTCATGGCTAGAGCACAATTTTCTCGCAGTAGGTGTGAAAAGAAGAGTTTGCTCCTCGGGGATAAAAGTGTATTTGCCTTGGGCTTACCTACTTAAACCCCTCGCTGCATTCAGGATTCTTGTATTAACACGCTTCGCTTGTGTGTGACGCCCGTGTCATAAGGCACTGCTTTATCCCCTCGGCTCATAATCTACCAACTATTATTTTTAAACCCTACCATAAAATGACATCTTTTGACTAATCTTTTGTGAAGATACTTATCTTCACAAAAGATTAAGACTAATCATGATGATGATGTTCACATACCTACTCAAGTACGTGAACATCATCATCATCATGATGACTGGCCCAAATGATCGATCATATTTAAAATAGTACAATAATTGAATACCTACTTGCTACTACTTTATACCTTTGTTTAAATAATAATTGGTACCTTAATAAAAACAGAGAATTTAAAAAAATGGGCAGTCATTCTGTCGCCAGGATGAGATTGGGTCATTGTATTTCTGTCGTTGGTAATTCTCAAAAAGAGATTGTCTGTGTTTTGTCTACTGTTTTCAAAATGTTTATGGAAATTAATTTAATAATCGAATTAAATTAATCCCTGATCTTCGAATTTAAAACGATGACCTGTACAAACATGAATAGATATCACATGCGTAACACGAGCGTCTTTGTTGAAAAAATAAACCTTTCGATTTTCTATCTAAATTGCCTTGCGCACGCTTCATTCAAAATCTATTTCACAAGTATGGGGACCAACAATGGTTGGTTGGTTGGTTGGTTGGTTGGTTGTTGGTTGGTTGGTGGCTAAGGGTTCAGGACATTCATCTTCACAATATGCGCAATATGGAATGGAGGTGATTCCTGAACCTGAGAGTCCAAGAATGAAAGATAAAGAGAAATAAAGCATTGTCTTATGTCACGGGCGTTATTGAATCCCGAACACAATAAAGGATTCGAGAGTTAACTCCCAAGCGTTTCGTAGGAGATAATACAATAATCCTAAATGCAGCGAGAGATTTAATCTAACCCTAGGCAATACACCTTTATTCCTGACGTAGGTAGGTACTCCTCATGACTCTACTTTTCAAAAATACTACGCGATAATTGTGGTCTAGACTTAAAAAGAGGTGACGCGCGTCGGACTGCTCTGCTAGGAGCAGGTCGCGCGTTCGAAGCCGTGGCTCCAGATCAACACCAATGTGTTTTGAATTTGGAACCCCATTTAGACTGCGCTCGCTGCACCTAGCAGCAGAAACGGGAGCTGCCCGCGGTTTAGAATGACGTAATTAAGGTTAGTTTTGCATGGCAAATAATTTGACGTTTTCCAGCAGGTGGAGTACCTAAGCTCCTCAGGGATAAAAGTATATTTGCCTTGGACTAGCTTTTAAAATCCCTCGCTGCATTCAGGATTATGTAACATGTTAATACAGAATCGCTCGTGATTTAAACACTAAACTCCCTCGCGACGCTCGGAATTTAACTTTCGAATCCCGAACGCAATTGTTCGGAATTCAATATTGCCCGTGCCACAAGACACTGCTTTATACCCTCGTTGCCTAATCTACTATTTCAATTCGAACCAGTAGGTAGTCCTCAGATTAGCGCGTTCAACAAAACAAGCAAACTTTTCAGCTGTTTGTTTATCATTCTTAACTGTCAATCTGTCTTACATGAGATATTGAGACCCGGTTAGTTTAATTAAAGTCAGTGTTTTAGTTATTTTGTTTCAATTAATTCTTCTTCATATAGGTACCTAACTAGGTACCTACTTTCCCAATAGTTCCCCAAAAATGCCATGTCGCCGTCACTCTACGGTCTGTGGAATGGCAGTGTGGGCTGAAAGATCCTGCGGTCGACTATGACGTAGAAACAATGGATCATCAATCACTCCGCTGTAATGCACTATGGATTGCGCACAATCATAATTATCTAGGTACACTTCGCAGTTTATTACATCGCCAGTATTATTAAACATTGTTTGATAGTTAATTTTGTAGAGGACATAAAATATTTAGGTATGACATCCTTTTACATCTGCACTTTGTGTGTGTTCCATTGGCAATTTTTTTTATTTTTATTTTAGATGGGTTTGCGCTTGACTCTAGTCTAGGTCATAGATGTCAGAGACAAAGTCTACGATGGAGCGAGCTTACCCAGAAGTATCCTGTTCACTCTTACTTTGAAAAGATTAGGGTTGTAAGCGTTCGGAAACTTGTGTTTCCGAACGCTTACAACCCTAATCTTTACTCAACTACTTGCGTTTGTGCGCAAGTAGAGTTCCACTCTTCTGCTGTGCGCATTGAAAGACGCTATGTATTTTTGTTAACTTACAGTTCTGTACCATAAATAAATTGCCAACAGTGGCAGTGGCACAAACAGTAGGCTAGAAAGTAGGTATAATCTATGTACTAAGTACATAGATTGAATGACTTGTCTTTTGTGAAGATATAAATATAATCATTAGTCGACATAATATTATGGTAGATGATAATGATTTTAATGATGACATGATTTTATTTTGTACAATGCGATTCAAATAAGAATATGATCGACTTAGCGCCATATTGTGACGTCATAGCTGTCAGTGTCAATTCAAACAAATTAGGTAGAGTGAGCAAAGCAAGATTATTATTAGGTATTTACAAATGTTGAGTGAAATAAGTGTTATGGTATGGATTAAAATAACTAATAATTAATGTTTTCATTTAAATTTGATTTAAGACTTATTTCGACTTATTTCAATAAACCGTTATTGATATGCAACTAAGTTTTCTTTGCAAACCGTAATTATCAAGAGACATTTGACAGATAGAGGTCATTGAAGTTTCTATTCTTATTTGAAACGCATTTGATATTACTATTTATTTTACACGCAGGTTATTTATTGGTTTTTAGCATCGGCATAACTTCGTCGAAAAAACAGTTGAGTACAATAGGAACAGTGTAGTGAGCAAACAATCGTTCAGGCACAGTCTCCATAATAATTTCCCATCCAACCACATCTGAGATTTAGTGCCGTGTCAAATTACACTAGCTATAGGTACTTACCTACTTAAAAGCCTACTTAAAGTCCTTTGAAGTTTATACTAGCTCCTCTATGGTTAAATGCTCTTTTGATAGAGGATTACCAGTAGGCTAATTCACGTAACTAAATAAGTGCTGTTGCAGTGCAGTTGAAGTTAATTTAAGTTTCGATCAAAAAACAACACTTTTCGTATTCTCTACCGCTGTCAGACACGCTCGCGTCAAGTTCGCGTCACGCGAGCGCAATAACGGCATTCTACTCATGTTGCGCGTCTTTGGTGCGTGCTTCGGAACGCAACATGATTGGTATACTCTTGGTATACTATTTTGTTGTTTGACGTCCCAAAAATACAGCTTATAAGATTAAGTTTAATATTATAATAATGTCATATTCATTGAAATGTTATCGATTCTATTCTATTATTTAGTGAGTAATATTTTTTCTCTCCACCATAAGTAAGTTTGACTTTCGTGGAGTTGGCGTGCAGTTCACGCGCAGCTTACGCGCAGTTCAAAGATTACAAGAATACCTTTTATCACTCAAACTTAAACTTAACTGCAACTGCACTAAAACTTAATCGGTGCGTCATAAAATTACGTGAATTAGCCCTCTAGTCTGGGTCGTTAGCGCGTTGCGTTCCACGCGCACCTCAAAGAGATGTCAGCATAGTAGACGGTGCCTGCTAGGGTCAGTGCCTGCCAGGGTTGTGGAATTTGTTCGAAAGAGTCACCGCGGCCCTGGAACGCAAAGGGCACTAAGAGGAACACGGATGGGTTTTAGTCAGTAAGAGTCTGACACTCCCGTCTGCTCCGCCCAGAGCGGGAGTCATTTGATGATTTCCCATCCTTGAAAAAAAAACTAGTCTCACTTCTAGTTTTAGTTCTTCTTGTTCACTAGAGCATTACTTCAATGGTGTAAGCACACCTCAAACTGATTACCTACTCTTGAGATTCTTACGACATTTTCTCGTTCACATATTTCTCAGAGCTCGCGGTAAATAAATGTGTAGGTAAATATTGAAATAATGCATATTATAGTATTTACGACTACAATCTATGAAGTGAACGTCACCGGCGTTGGTAGGACAATTGTGAAAATGCCATGCGCTATAGACTGTTCATAAATCAAGTACGTTTGTCTTTGTATCGGTACTCACCACCCAAGAACTATCTGATGGTAGAGACGGTCGTTGGAGTTGACGACGAATCTGTAGTGCTATTCTGTACCAACATCTTCGTGTCTCGATAGCGGAATCCGAGGTGAGTATCAAATTCGTATATAACATAATCTTTATGTTGTGTGTAATAAAGCTCACTTCGTTAGCTTTGTCAGTCAGGTGATGCTCGACATCGAATTAGTTATTTAGGTACAGAATAGCACTGCATAATATTTCCTACGATTCATATAATCGATCCAATTTCCAGAATTACCGTTGAGTATGCTCAAATGTAAGCTCTGAGATACTAATGAAAATTAACGAGCATTTAACACAGGACCTTCTATTCAATAGAGTAGTAGAGTACCCAGGCTTCTTACACAAACCTAATATTAAACATCTAAATAAGGACAAATCCATACTAATATTATAAAGCTGAAGAGTTTGTTTGCTTGACCGCGCTAATCTCAGTAACTACTGGTCCGATTAAAAAAAATCTTTCAGTGTTTGATAGCTCATTTATCATATGTCATCACGCTAAGACAAATAGGTGCGGAGCATTAATGGAAAATGTGACGCAGACGAAGTTGCGCGGGTCAGCTAGTTTTAAAATAAACTTAGTGCCTCATGTTTGCACTTTATGTACTAATTGGGGCCAAGTTTGCACTTATGTCATAAATATTTTGTTGAAAAAGTTAAGCAATTAAAGAATACCTAAGTCATGTAGGCAGACTTGGGTAAGGTGTAATGTATATTGTAATAGGTAAGCTTTTGTTGTGAAATAAATTGTGTGCGCAGTGCTGAGGGCTATGTTACTAACATCATAATCAACAACTTTTGTTCTATGACTTTTAAAAATTCATCATATCTTTAGTTCATCAGGTTTTCATACAAAAATAAAAAATATTAAATTGAACGCTCTAAATGTTACGAAGACTATGCGAAGCAAAAGAACGCTCTGTCTTTTTCTTTTGCTTTGCATAGACTTCGTAACATTTTAAAAGTCAAAGTCATTGAACAAAAGTTGGTGATTATGATGTTAGTAACTTAGGTAGTCCTGAGAGGTTGTCGGTGTTTTAAAAATAACCCTGGTCCCTGTATAATGAGTAACGTACTAGTACCTACACTACCTACACTTTACATAATTATTTATTTAAAAGTAAATAATAATATTTATGTTTAATAACTAACTTACTACTTACTTGTAATTTTAGTTAACCTAACTAGGTAATAATAATAATAATACATTGGCGCTACGTCACTTTGTGCTAGCGACCGTTTTCGGGGGCCCATTCATTGAGTGTGCAAGTCACCCCCTGCCATTTTAAAGCCGTGTATATTGTTAGTGGTCAGGCAGGGGCCAATAGTTCTTCTATAATAAGCGATTATCAGTCCACTAAACCACCCAAACCCATAGCGTTTCATTTTTTGTTTCCATATTCTGCAATAGTACTGCTCCAACCGGGGATTGTCCTTGGGAATACTTTCAGTGCATACAGGGATAATCGCCGGTTGGTGCCCCATTACATTTGAAATGTCTAACGGGGCCTCTGCGAGTTGGTTTCGGCCCCTTCGTATGCCTACCAAAGGACCGGGTCTCCAGGGACCCGAGAAAGTAAAAATGTTTATTGATACACACTTGATTTTGGCAGATGTACAAAAATAACTTAGATATCTACTTAAATCTAGACAGATCTTGTAACCCAGTCTCCTAAACTAGGTAGTCCTGTATCTTAGGAGACAGTGTTAGGCCAGACAAGGGCGGCTAGTCGAGTAGTTGTAGTTGCAGTCAGAGTGTGTGTAGTGCAAGGGATACCTACAAATAAAATATGCTTAAGGTTACACTTAACTAATCGCTAGTTATGTATTTCCTACATTTTCTTGCCTTAGAACAACTCTTTCTCGCTAACTCAAAAAAGTTAGGTACCCCGAAAGTCAGTAATCTTTAGCAGATTACCCATCGTAAATACATAAGATTTTTTCATAACTCATACTCGGAAATTAGGCCTGAATTCGCCTGTGGAGCGAAGTGGTTTGCAAGTATTACTTTTCAGCCCTCGAGAGAATCGTTTTCAACTGATAGCCGTCCAATTATGAAATGAAATGAAATGAAATGAAATGAAATGAAATGAAATGAAATATTTAATCTTCAAAGATTGAGTACAGGTTAACTTAGATACTACACCATGAGTGACGGATACAAATATTACAGTGGATAGCGGAGCAAACCCCAGTCCCGAGCTAGGAATTAACCTGTGTTACGGTCACTAGAGGTAGCTTCGACACCTCACAAAACATTACTTCAGACATATGTAGTATAAAAATTATTGACTGTTTGGATTCCCAAATTAGGCATGCCTGTATATAGGGAATCCATATAAAATTAGGTGGGTAGTAGACAAAATATGAAGGTGCCACATTCACGACTTGCAAGGATATGTTTTTGTATGTACTGTGTATGTGTGTGTGAGAAAGTAAGTGCTGGGGGTGTATTTCTGAGTGTGCAACTGTTACGTTTTGATTGATGAGGTTTGATTTAATTAGGCTATTATTTAAGTGAAATGAGGCGCGTTTTTGTTTTATTAATTATACTTTTTCATAATTATTAGGAATCCATCAGTGATTGGTAAATTAAAGTTTGATTAGTGTTGATTAAGGAGGTTCTCAGTATCTGTGTAATTTAGTTTTAGAAGCCAAAGTTTTAATTTTCTTTTTGATTCCATTTTCTTTAAGGAGTACAGGTTTAAGATTTTGTTAATTCTATTGTACAGGAAAGAACTAATAACTTTGAAATGCCTTTTAGCCATTGTCGTTCTATGTCTGATTGGGGGGCAGACTATATCCGAGCGACGTTTGCGATTATAAATTGTAGGGTCATAAGTTAGCATTGCGTGTTTCCTAATTACCGTTTGCTGTATAAAGAGCTGTCTCACGGTTAGAGCTGCTGTGTCAGTATAAAGCTTAGTTGTTTGGTATCTAAAAGGCTTTTTAGTTATAACCTTGAGAACCGCTCTTTGTGCCCTTTCTAAAGGCAGGAGTATAGTCTTTTCTGCCCCTCCCCATGTCGTGATGCAGTAAGATAGTAGCGATTGGCATAGCGCAAGGTAGGTCAACATAAGGGTTTCCAAATCAGCAGCATTTCGGAGCAATTTAAACACGTAGATTAGCTTCCTTACACGTGAGGTTAGGGCATTAATGTGACATTGCCATTTTAAAAATTGGTCAATCTTGATTCCAAGGTATTTAATAGTGGTGGCTCGGGATATTATTACACAGTCACAGTTAGAAGACGGCTCCTGGCAAGTATGAGACTTTATAAAGAAAGAATTTAGTGGTGGGAGAGCAGAGGATTTTAATGCGAAAGTTATGTAGTTGGTTTTACTAATGTTGAGCGTTAGTAAGTTACGCGATAACCAACACATGACCCCACTCAAAGCAGTTTCCGCATGATTTTTCACATCAGTCCATGTAGGACCGTGAATAAAAAGTGCAGTGTCGTCTGCGTACGCAAATACTTGGCAGTTGTGAGATTTTAGCTCACAGAGGTCAATTATGTAGATTGTGAACAATGGAGGCCCCAAAATGCTCCCCTGAGGAACACCACACACCAGCCCCTCGTCCCCACTGATGCAATCTCCTATCTTTACCACCTGCGTCCTTCTAGTCAGATAATCTTCAAATAATTTGAGCGCCATTCCTCTTACGCCAATTCTCTCCAGCTTAGTGATAAGAATCGGGATGGAGACGGTGTCGAAAGCCTTTGTGAGGTCCAAAAACAATCCCAGGCACTTTTCCTTCTTATCCAGACTGTCCACTATTCTGCTAACCAATGATAAAACAGCATCTTCCGTCGATTTGTTTTTTCGAAATCCAAATTGATTAGGTGAGATGATACCCTTTGCTTCAAGATAATTCGTCAATCGATTATTTAGCAGTTTTTCAAGGACTTTGGACATAGCTGGCAATACTGAGATAGGCCTATAATTGCTGACAACATCTCCATCACCACTCTTATGGATGGGGTGTACAATGGCTCTCTTAAAGACATCAGGAAAGACTCCAGTAGAAAGAGATAGTTGGCAAATGTGCGTCAAAACAGGGACAAATACATCAAGTGAGGACTGTAAGATAGATGCTGAAATATTGTCAAAACCAACAGCACAATCCCTACGTAGACTTATTATGAGACGCTCTACTTCTTCGGCGTCGGTTTGGATCAGAGCCATAGAGTCACACTGAGAAGCAACTGGTAAGTTGTTGGAAGATGACGTGGTAGAAGATTGTTTCCGCTGAATTTGAGTAGCTAGCTCCCTGCCTATGTTGGTAAAGTAATGGTTTATCGCATTTACCGATAATTTTGGATTTTCTTTAATATTAAGAAGCGAAACAGCAGATGAGGATTTTTTATTGGAGTTAGTTATAGTTTTAATAGCGTCCCAAGTAGCCTTTGAATTATTTTTTGCATCTAGAAGTAAGTTTTTCTGAAATTGTATTTTGAGTTTTTTAAGTAGTTTATTAATGAAATTTCTATATCTAATGTATGATATTTTTAGTGTAATATTTTTGGTATCCCTTTTTACTGCTTTGTGCATTCTATCTCGATTTCGAATACAGCGTATCAGACCCGGCGTGATCCACGGTTTAATATTCCTTTTATTTCGTGATACTTTATAACTGTTAGTGTTGTTTTTAATTATTTCCGATACCACACTAGCCAAAAAACCTGCAGCAAAGTTTGCATCCAATGAATTTAACGCAGGCGTAAAATCAACTTGAACTAAACTGTGACGTATCGCACTGTAGTTAATTCGATTGCGAAAGACAACTGGTGACAGTAGCTTTTTCTTTAAGGATATTGTAAAAAGTGTTGGACAATGGTCAGTGATAAAACACTCAAGGACCAATGTGACAGAATCACGCTGAGACTTCAACAGAACATGATCCAGACAGTTTTCTCCTCTTGTTGGATATAGATGTGTTGGCAAGAGAGCATGAGACGCTAACAGATTTAAATAGTCCCCAGCCCTACGGTCGGAGCCGTTGGGTTTTATGTCAATATTCATGTCCCCTAAGATACACACATTAGAATGCGTATTAAGCGTTGCCAACACATCATTGAGCCCGTTAAGAAAACTGTCGATACAATGCACCGAGGGTGATCTGTAGACTGTAACAAGAGCTAACTCGTTACCAATTTTACATATTAGACAGTTAAAGTCTTTGACATATTCAGGTTCACATATAGTGCAGTCAAGCCCTGTCTTAATGTATATTACGATGCCATCATTTTGGTTTGATGTACAATAGGTAAAGTGCGATACATAACCATCCATAGAAGGGACACTTGAAACTTTAGAGAGCCAACATTCTGTAAGTACTATTATATCACAGTACACATGAATTGAGGTTAGTAAGGCTAGAAGTTGATCGATGTTTTTATTAATACTGCGGATATTCATATGAAGTACTGAGAAAGGACTATTAATCTTACGCGCGAAATTCTCACATTTGTCTGCTGCGCAGATATACGATTGCATTGTATGGAGCGCTTCAAGTTCCGACGATATTCTATCAATATTACTATCAATTGTTGTTATGTTAAGTGACAATACCAAAGTAACAGAACTTTAAGTACTCCACCGCTTTTTTTAAAATGCAATAATGAGACATATTTGGGGATGTTGTTACACTTTTGTTTATCATACAGGAGAGAGTTAAACTTACTTAATGAGTTAATTGTAGGTAAAAGGAGAAGTGTGCATATTGGGAAATTAGTGTCATAGTGATTTATGTGTAAGTCGTTAATGTTTGGCAAATAAGAATATAACTTGCTAAGAAAATATTGACATAGGTAGAAATACAAGTTTAAAAATCGACATAGTGTTAAAGCAAAAAATAATATTTTACGGTAACTAAACAAAGGTAGTCATATTGACCTTAAAGTAACGAAATCCTCTTCTGAACGAATCCGTATGCGTTTGCTTGCTTCATCCTTACGTAGAAAGATCCTTTGGTTTGAGGTCCAACAGAATCTGTAGTTATTGCTATTGGCAAATTCCCTGGCTTGGTAGAAAAGCTTTCTGCCATTGCCTGGCAAGTATTCAGACACGAATATTGGAAGTGGTTGTCCCTCTAAACCGATCTGGGTAGAGTTAAGCTTGAGCCCTTTCGCTTTGTTCTTGTTAAAGACTCGCGTTGAGGTAAGAATTTTGTTTTTAATTAGCACCGTACTAAAATTCACCACTATCGTCTTATTTCTGCCCGGTTTGGCTGGAAGACGGTATGCATCTCTTATATCAGAATAGTTTATGTCCAAACTTAATGTCTTTCCGATATTAAGTACATGTTTCACAATATCTTCTGCGGTTTCATTTTCATTTGATGGGATATTGCGTAATTCTATAGATGATGACCTGGAGCCGAACTCCAAATCTTCAATTCGGTTTTGGAGTTTTTCTATATAGTTATAGCATTCTAGACGTTCTTTTTCAAGCTTTCCCAGTTTTGCTTTCATATCTTCGTAGTTGTTTTTAATAGTTTCTAACGATTTTTCAATCTCAGTATTACTTTTTTGGATTGTTAGGCTTTGTAATTTAATCTCATTAACATCTTCCACCAACTTATTCAGTAATGATAGTTGGCCCGACTTCAGAGACTCGAACATGTGTCTCATTTCATTTTGGAAAGCGGCGAAATCATTCTTTGGCGACGCAGATTCCGTACGAGGTCTTTTAAAGCGAGTCGTAATATTAACAACTTCTTCTTCCATTGCCCTTGGTATGTCGGAGTCGGACTGTGACATGACTTGCGGAGACTGAGACCCCGGCGGCGGCGTACGTTGGATCGGCATGTTTCTCTTTATTACAGTGTAAAACACGTAGCGTATCAGTCACCTCAGCTTTGTTATTATGCGAGCGGCGCGTAGCACTCGTAGCCGGTATCGTAGCACTCGCAGCACTGAGGCGATGACTCACAGCGGCTGCGTAGCGTCGCAGGCGCGCACGGCCGTAGCGGGTGACGTCGTAGCCGATCGACGGAGCGGTTGACAAGTTTCGCACACTCACTACACTGTTAAGTTGGTCGAGCGGCTACAGCCACGGTCACCGCGCAGCAGGTTGCGGGTTCAAATCACCGGAATGTCGAACTAATTGTTTTCTGTGAGTATCTACTTTTCGGTACGGCACCAGCTCAGCATTACCTGTCTCTGTCTATACACGCCCACTGGGTGGAGTATACACCTTTAAACAGCTCAAGATAGAACGAGAATCCAAAATGTGAATATTAGCCAATCAGAAATTTCAAGCACAATATTAACCAGCACAACTGACACACGTCCACTTAGTTGGCGGCACACGGCGAGACTCTAAAAATGAAATATATCTCTTATAAAATGAATCTTGTTTTATTTCTAGATTTCTATTGAACCATGTCTCAACTTTCTATACAGCTACTCAATTACAACGCAATGTAAAATTGAAATAACATAAAGGTTTATTAAAGATTATATTTTTTAAATGACAAAAACATAGTTTTGGGCAAAATATTAACCATTTTTAAATGATGAAAATGTAAATAATACAAATGGAATTTATTCACACAAAAAAAAAACAAAAGAGACAGGAAACCGGCAATCCGATCTTCATGTTTTTTTTTTTTTCGAGTTGTAGAGTTTTCTTCATACTTTAGTATAGCAGAGACTTCTTTTAACAGGACGAATTCATCAGATTCAGATAATATGGATTTTCCTTTAGCTAATTCATATTTTTATTTTTTTTCATTGAATTCGTAATGAAAAGCACAGTTTTTACCCCGGGTGAAAGACTTACCCTCGGACTATCGGCAAACGCCATCTCGGGCCTAAAATGAGTTACTTTCAGCTCCAAGATAACAACGTACTATTGTTCTCCTTTATTTCAAACCAAGGCTAGCCAAACCAAAAAACTTATTAAACCAACTTTGGTTTGTCATTTTGAATCAACAAAAAGTTTTAGTTTTTAGTGGTACCCCTACACCTAACAACACCACTGCAAAATCGCAGAAAAGGAAAATACGCAATTTCGATTACTTGAATGACATAAAACCATCATCCAAGTAGACGAATTCCAGCTATTTCGATTTAAAAATCCAAATTTTTCCAATCGGTTCATAATTATCGGAGTTATGAGGTAACAAACATTCAAACAAAAAAATACAACCAAATTGCGAACCTCCTCCTTTTTGGGAAGTCGGTTAAAAATGGCTGAAAAAACTCGCCAAGTGCGAGTCGGACTCCCGCACGAAGAGTTGCGTTCCATTTGTTGTTATAGCGGCAATAGAAATACACACTCTAAAATTACAACTGTCTACCTATTACGGTTCTTGAGATACAGCCCGCTAACAGACAAACGGACGCGGGTGGACGTACGGACGGGTGGACGGCCAGCGGAGGCTTAAGGTGGAAGCTCCAGGGTAGCCCGCGAAATTCAAATATTTTTATGTTTTTTTGCAATTTGCCGGTCAGTGTGAAGCTGTATATTGAACAGAATACGGTTCGCGATCGTAAAGAGCATTTAACTAAAGGATTGTATCCATTCGAATCATCAATATAACCCTCTAAGTTCATAGAACTCGATTGAATGTTATTTCGTGAAAAAGTCATTCAATCGAGTTGTATGAACTTAGAAGCTTATATTGATAATTAAAATGGGTATAATTCTTTAGATAAATATGCGTTACGGCCGCGAATTGTATTTTGTTAAACATAAAGCTTCACACTGACCGGCAAATTGCAAAAAACATAAAAATATTTGAATTTCGCGGGCTACCCTGGCGCTTCCACCTTATGTAATAGGGTTCCGTTGGTTATACGCTTTGAGCATGAAACCATAAAAGCGGTTATTCTTATATCGAGTAATTATTTGTCTAACTCACTAACCATCCCAATACGATCCCAAAGTACACATTGCTTTTGCTAATCATTTGCTCCAATAGAATTCCAATGGCGTCTTAAACCACAGTTTAACCTTAAATCATGGCTAAGCTGTTAACTTATCTAATGAACCGATCATGATATCCATAAGGACACGGGTAATTAGGTACCCGGCCGCACCTTCATGGGGTCAGTGCATTCGGCTGTAAAAGTTTTATGTGCAGCGTCTACATACAGCATGTCAACCGCTTCAAAAAAAACATTTTTACAAAAACTACAACAAAAAAAAAACAAATTTGAATAAAACTCGCCAAGTGTAGTTTTATTCAAAGTCGGAATCTAACATGAAAGTATTCCGTAAACTGATAAAACTCGTATCTTGTATGGGGCTCCCTAAGATACATAGGTACAACCCTTTCTTGTTTAAATTTAATTTTTATTATTTGGTGTTATAACGGCAATTGAGGAGCTCATGGCTAAATAATTACAGCCGCATGGGTTCATTTTCAAGGTTAAGCAACGCTTGCCAAGGTTGGTCTGTGGATGGGTTACCATCTTAACATTCCGAGTTTCCTCCGTGCCTTGGAAAGCACGTTAAGCCGTTGGTCCTGGCTGTCATTTGTAGATCTTTGGCAGTCGTTACGGATTGTCAGAAGCTAGTAAATCTGACTCCAGTCTTACCAAGAAGTACCGTGATACCCAGTTAATGAGTTATGGAGGTCTGGTAGGCAGCCGCTCCAAGTAAAACACTGGTATTCAGCTGAATCCGGTTTGACTGGAAGCCGACCCCAATGTAGTTGGGAAAAGGCTAGGCAGATGATAACGGCAATAAAAATGCACACTGAAAATTTCAACTGTATACCTATACGGTTCTTGAGATACAACCCTCTGGCAGACAGACGGACGGATGGACAGCGACGCTTAGTAATAGGGTTCCATTGGTTATCCTTTAGGTACGGAACCCTAAAAAGGAGCACCTCTTTATAATTTTCTGGGTTTTTCATTTTTTTATTTCTGAAACTTGAATTGAGAAATGAATACACACCTACCTACCTATCGTATGATGAGGTGTTCGACAGATCACCATCCAAATAAAATATTAATTGGATGGATGAGTAACAAATTACTTTTTAAGTCAAAGTTGTTGTGTTGAACTTTAAAAATAAATATCTAACAAATCAATAATTATTATAGCATATCGACTGAATTCCGATGTAATTAAAGATAGTAAGTATCTACTGACTGAGGTACTCGTATGTACTACTCGTATATTTAAATTTAGATAAAAGTCTGGCCTTTGGCAAGACTTCGCCGGGTTGTTTTTTTTTCTATTTAAAAATAGAACAGTTCAGCTTAGTTTTGAACAATTTTATCAAAACGTTGAACAGGGGCAGTTCAAGTTTTACGTAAGCACCAATGGGGGGTGGGGGGTCTTACTATGTTTATTTTTTATGACATTGGGGATGGGGGGGTTTCAATGGTGATTACGTCAGCAATATTTACTTACTTCTTTGTTTACAAATCTGAGTAGACTTTGATTTGACATAATTATGGCTAGTTATTTGGTTTTGGTTTTACTCTGACGCGATGTTTCATAGTTAAGTAAGAAAAAACAGAAATGGGGGAAATAGGTCCCGCGTGAGTAAAAACTATACCAATGCTTACGTAAGCATAGGGGGGAGGGGTAAGAGCTTTGATTGCTATCGCTGACAAGCGGAGGGAGGGGGTTAAAATGACTAAAATTCTGCTTACTTATACTTGAACGGCCCCTCATCTGTGAACAACGATTACCTAGGATTAACCTATATTGTAAATGAAGAGTACAGTCGTAGAAAAACAAGTAAGTAGGTAAGTAAGTACCTCTTATTTTTTACTTAAAAATATTGTTGTTTTTGACCTACCTTGTAATTTGCAATAAAATTATGACACCTGGGACCTGGACCAATTTTGAAGGGACCATTAATTTTCCATGCAAAAAATTAAAATATATTTTGAGGCGGGCGAAGCAGCGGGCTGAAACTAGTTCAAAATAAATTGGTCTTTGTGGTTTAAAAATGGCGGTCAAGTTCAAACGGTTGGTATAACCGTATAACCTTATGTAGGAATGAGTGGCACTATTTTCTCTTTAATCGATAAATAAA
Organism: Ceramica pisi; assembly: GCA_963859965.1. Taxonomy (NCBI): domain Eukaryota; kingdom Metazoa; phylum Arthropoda; class Insecta; order Lepidoptera; family Noctuidae; genus Ceramica; species Ceramica pisi. The sequence goes on from OY982529.1 coordinate 4,844,867, forward strand.
ACTTAGGTGTCGTCTGCTGATGCCAAAACAGGATATACTTAGAGAGATCAAAAGAATACTTTCTGATGAACAAGGATAGATTCTGACGAGACTTTCAGTGCATAGCCGATTTTTCGTGTCCCACGCAAAAAAAAACCATGAAATTGACACATTTTTATAAGTAGGTAACACAGACATGAAACTCGCTTTGTGAAAAAAAAAAGACCCAAAAGACTGGCTGCATTGCCATGTTGTATGGCAATGCTTATCCTCTGTCCAAGGTAAAAGCCAGCTCAGCTGGGTCAGGCGAAGCGTCAACTAAGAGTTTTGCTAGATCTTTAATAAATAGGACGTGAGCGCTCGGCCCCACGGTCCAAGATTTTCAACCACAAACGGCTCAAAAATGTAGTTGCCAATAAGGCTACTATATTTCCGCCGTTTGAGGTTTTCAGCAGCCGAAATTACCGAAAATTAGTTATAAATAAAAGTAATATGTTTATTATTTTTGTACGTGTAGGTAGGTACTTATACGTAAATTACGTAATAAACAATACAGCTGGCAATGAAATTCATCGATATTCAAAATATATTCCATTCGTCTTCTAAGTATGTAGATAAACTTAAAAAATCGGAGCTGACAAAACCTTTAATCTTAAATGATGTTGAGTTTACTCTATACCTACACATGTGACTACGAGTTTACTCTATACACATTGTGACTACGTTTCTCATCTCACTCTCTCGCCCGTCGCAAGTCAGCTGGCAGATATTGACGCGAGTATTTCCGGCAGTCGTTGAAAACCAGTGCTGTGGCTCTGTCTTGCGCATAAGTAGGTACTAGCAATACGCTGAGCAATGACCGTTTTGCGTGCATGTGACGCATATTTCCCAACTTGTATATTCTTTTTTATGGTATGTATGCGTCATGTTTGGCGCACATGAACCCTTATCTTTCTTTTAGGAATAAGTAGTACCGTTGTGCTCTTATTTCTGAATTATTTTTCTATAGTAGGAGTTTTCTGCCTACCTAGAGGTGACCTTGGTTGGAGCTTGGTTTCCATCCGCTAATTGTGTTTGAATTTGAATTGCATCTACCGTCTAGATGGATGGCAACAAGGTTACCTTGGATGAGACGCTGGAGGCTGGACGTACGTTTTTTTTTTTTTCGCTTTCGATGGGCATACGTTTGACCACTATCTCACCTGATGTTAAGCGATGATGCGGTCTAAGGTGGAGCACGTTTGCCTAGAAGTAACCTATTCACTCTTGACTTAAAGACTCCCAGGTTGTAGCTATCAGGAAACACAGACTCCGGCAGGGAATTCCACTCTTTAGCTGTACGCACAAAGAATGTATTCCCAAAACGTTTTGTGCATATAATTTATGTGGGATGTCCACCATGTACCGGTGGCGCGTCGTCGTACGTCTTGTATATTCAATTCTCAATCATTTAATTCAATTAGACCATTTACAGGCACTTTTGAATTGTCAAGGTCGGTCGGTCCCAAAATAAAAGATGATGAAGCTATTTGCACGTTCCAAAGCTTAGATCTCTATGGAGGAGAACGTGCAAGAAACTCCACGGACACTCTTTTAAATCATTGATCTTGTGGTCCGATGGTGGAACGGGCTTGGCGGAATTATATTATGCATTTCCGTCGCCCACTCCCCAAACTGCAACCGATAGAAAACCGACAGGCCAGCAACTCGTTCGTCTAGAACATGCATTTTAGAGATTTATGATGAAACACTTAGGTAGCAACTATCTAAACGCAGCGGCTGTGAAACGACAATTACGCGCAAATTAGCGACGCGCATCTAACAATGGATGCACTTTATAATTGACGCGGTAATTCGCGACGACACGAGTCGTTACACGAGCCACGTTGGGTGACAATAACGTAATTGAGATGTGTAACTTTACAAAAGCTAGCTTGTGCCCTGACATCGCTCGCGTTAATTTAGAATTTGGCGAAAAATAGTAGCCTCCAGGGTACCATCACTCTAGGGCACGCCACGTTAGTGGCGATAAGTCCCCTCTTTGGCTTGAGAGGCGCCACGGCGTCCTCACCTTCCGCCTGACGCAGGTCCTCACCGGACAGGGATGTTTCGGGAGATACCAGCACGCGTAACATGACCACCGTAGAAACGAGTTTTGTCGACCGGAGAATCGACAAAATGACAGATTGAAGAAAGATTTCTATCTTCCTAAGCATGGGACGCCGTCACCTCCTTCTGCGAAGCAGTCATGCTAGCGAAGGAGATGGTGGAATGGGAGAGGGAGAGAACCTCTCACCCCGGCCGCCGCAGGAGACGCCCCGGGCGTCGGAGGCCACCTGGCACACCTGGCACACACCTGGCCTCCGACCACCGTAGGCGCGGGCCTGTGGACGGTGAACTATGGGTAGCTCGCCGTCCGTCCGTCTTATGACGACAGGCCGTGTCGACGGCGCGTTCGTGTTCCAAATAGAGTCAGCACACAGAGGGGCCCGAAAGGGCCGACGCCTGCCGGAGTTGCGGGACTATTCAAAAGAGATACCGCAGCTCCGGAACACAAAGGGCTGTTTGACACTCCCTTCTGCTCCGCCCAGAGCGGGAGAAATCATTTGATGATTTCCCATCCCTTAAAAAAAAGGGTAACATCAATCTACAATGTACCAAAATTCATCGAAACTGGGGGCTACTCTCTAAGCCCTCTCTACTCTGTATCACCTACGGACTTACGATTATTATTATTATTTATTTATTATAATTATACTTTATTGTACACCAAAAATTAAATACAATAGGAAACTTAGAACCCGAACTAAGAATGAAACACAACACGATTTTAGAGAATCTAACTGTTAAATCGTATTGTTAAATTTCTTAGTACGGACTACGGAGTTATTCTACGGAACTCGGGCTTAGAGAGTAGCCCGAGATTCGGCCGGCGATTTAGATGTAAAACGGTAAAAAACAAAAATGTATACCTTATATTATTTAGTTATAGATAATTATCAACAGTTTAGCATTTTACGGGCACTTGAAAGAACTCATCAAATTGCGAACACGACAGATGATAGATTGGGAAGCAGGTAGGTTAGTAGGCCATATTTTCTATAAAAGCAGTAACTAACTCTTCAGGTACATAAATGGAAAAAGTAGTCAGTGAGAACCAAAAAAAAATATTGGTCCAAATTGGTCCTCATTTACATCTTTCCTACATAGTTAAAAACAAACTCGTTGTCTGCCTCTCTCTCGGCTTACTTTTCCTAAAGCATCCAACGGATTTTGATACAGTATCTACTATCCACTAGCAGAAAGAGCATTAAACAAGGAACATTTGCATATATTATTTGCACACCTGCAAAGCCGGAGCAAGACGGTATTTAGTATTCTAAGACAAACAAAGGGAATGATATCTTAAATTCTAGAGGAAAAAACTTGGACCAGACCAGGCGCAGACTACGGATAAAATGGATTAGGGGAGGGAGAAGATGATATTAAGCAATAAGCTACGTTTATTTCTAGATAAGTATAAGTTTGTTAATTTATTGATTGTTTGGTTGAGAAATGCAGCGATCACGTCTTGCATGACTGCTTGCAGTTGTGCACGCTACAGCGCACTGCGGTGTCGATAGACGTAGCACCTAGCAGGCTTGCACATTTTCATCAATGTATCAACTACTACTACATCAAGAGTCGAAACTCTGCGTGTTTGACTAGAGTTCTGCCGGTCGATTCTGTAAACATATCGAACTGAAGGTTTGGTTGGCTTGGGTGGTTGGATCCAATTAATCAAGATGGAATGACAGCTCACTTCGTGATAACTTCACCCAAGCCTTCACTTCGACATGGTTACAGCCGGTCGATTCAGCAGTGCGATTTTGTAAACATATCGAACTGAAAGGCTTGGATGGCTTGGGTGGTTGGATCCAAGTAATCAAGATGGAATGACAGCTCACTTCGTGATGGCTTCACCTAAGCCTTCGCTTCGACAAGTTTACAGCCGGTCGATTCAGCAGCGCGATTCTGTAAACATGTCGAAGTGTAAACTTAGGTGAAGTGAACGACAAGTGAGCTGTCAAACCATACAAACAAGATGACATGACAGCTCACTTGTCGTTCACACCACCTAAGTGACCACGGTGTGATGTCGACAGAATCGACCATCATCAAATCGCTCTGGGTGGAGCGGAAGGGAGTGTCAGGACTCTTGCTGACTAAAACCCGACCGCGATCAACAAAGTCGGTGTTTTTGTTAGATTCTTCGTATTTTGACACCGACTTCCGAAATTAAAGTTATTTTTTACTTTGTAGTGTTTTTTTTTTTAATTTGGAAGTCGGTTGTAATTTTTTGTTAAAAGTTTTTTTTTTAACTTTTTAGTGATAGGACACCTAACAACACCACTGCAAAATCACAGAAAAGCAAAATACGCAATTTCGATTAGGATGCCAAAAAACCCTCATCCAAGTAAACGAATTCCAGCTATTTTGATTTAAAATCCAAATTTCGTATCCGATTCTGGTAAAATTTAAATGGGACCAATCTGCAAGTATATCCTTTCAGATAAAACAAGAATTTTTCAAATCGGTTCATAATTGACGGAGTTATGAGGTAACAAACATATAAAAACTGACATTGACAACCTGGACAACTGCATTTCTTTGCTGAATGCTGACCTTATAGCTGTTAGTGATTGGTCGAGCAGATTCGGGGTTACTGTCAATGTCAGTAAATGCCAGGCTATCCTTATTGGTAGTTCTTATTTTCTACGCAACTTGGACACCAGCCAATTACTGCCGCTGTCATTCAACGATACTGTCATCCCTTTCTCGCCACACGTTAAAGACTTAGGACTATACATTGACGACAGGTTCGGTTGGAAAAAGCAGATTGCTCAAGTTAGCCAGAGAGTAACATTCACACTGCGATCTCTCTATAGATTCAAGCATTTTCTTCCTTCTAGCACTAAAATCACGTTGGTCCAATCACTTGTACTTCCCATAATCGATTATGCTGATGTTTGCTACTCCGATCTATCCCAAGAACTCCTTAACAAACTGGATCGACTTCTTAACAACTGTATACGTTTCATTTTTGGTCTTCGTAAATACGACCACATTTCTTCTTTCCGTTCTCAGCTTCAATGGTTACCTATCCGTCAAAGGAGATCCCTCAGATCCCTCTGCATGCTTTTCAGTATTTTGAATGATCCTTGTGCTCCTGATTATCTAAAACAATATTTTAAAGTGTTGGGCAGTTCTCACAATCTTAACCTCCGAGCGTCCAAGAACTTAATTCTTTATATTCCTCCTCACCGTACCGGGTTCTTGTCTAACTCCTACGTTATTTCCACCATTAAACTCTGGAATATGCTACCCCATGACATCAAGAAGGCTGAGTCAAAATTTTCCTTTAAGCGTAAGCTCCGTAAACACTACTTAAAGGCATGTCATTCGTAGTTTGGTCTCGTCATAACTATTGTAAGTTCTCTTAATCAGAAATTATTATAAATCATCATATTTATTAGTATATTATTTTAGCAAATATATATGTATTTTATAGTATATGTATATATATATTATTTGTATACTTTGTTGTATCGATATGACTCAATTATATTTTATTTTTATTTGTTTGTTGTACACCTACCACAGTGTAGTCTTTTTAACCCAAAGGTTGACTGGTAGAGAATGCCTTGTTGATTAAGTCCGCCCATGTACCACTATTGTGCATAAAGTCTAAATAAATAAATAAATAAAAAACAACCGAATTAAGAATCTCCTCCTTTTTGGGACGTCGGTTAAAAATGCCCTATCTCGAGCTGCGGCGACTGATTCGAACAGATTCCGCAACCCTGACAGGCACTGGCACTAGCGGGTCCCTCGGTCTACTAAATATACTGACAATAGTAAAATAATTACAGCCGCCCGGGTCAATCTTTCAGGTTAACAACGCATGTTTCCTCCGTGCCTCGTAAAAGCACGTTAAACCGTTGGTCCCAGCCCAGCTGTCATTTGTAGATCTTTGGCAGTCTTTACGGATTGTCAGAAGTCAGTAAATCTGACTCCAGTCATACAAAGAAGTACCGTGTTACCCAGTTAATGGGTTGTGGAGGTCAAGTAAGCAGCCGCTCCACGTTAAACACTGGTATTCAGCTGAATCCGGTTTGACTGGAAATCGACCCCAGTATAGTTGCGAAAAGGCTAGGCAGATTTATTTATTTATTTATTTAATACTTTACGCACACATGTACAGAGGCGGACTTAATGCCTTAGGCATTTTCTACCAGTCAACCTTTGGGTGATGCAGAGAATAATAGTGGTAGGTGCAAAATGGATAAAGAGAAGCCAAAAACGCGATTAATAGTAAAAAATAATACAAAGATAAATAAATACATATTAAACTATATATACAATAAAATACCAATATATAATTATAGTCAAATTAATAAACTAGTACACGAAAATACTTGAACAGTTTATGTAAACCAAAATTAGCGCTGTGACGATACTACTGCCAACTTCCTACGAATGTGCTCTCGAACCTTAACTTTGAAGGTTAATCGGTTGTTTGCCATCCTAATTTCCTGAGGAAGCGCATTCCACAGAGAAATTGATTGTATAAAAAAGGAATTGTGAATGAAGTCAGTACGGTGAGATGGACAGTGAAGAAGACGATTATGGGATGAGCGTAGATTTCTATAGTGGTTGGCGCAAATGTATTGGAAATGAGAAGCTAGATAACTAGGGGAATTAGGAGAGTGAAGAAATGAAAACAGGGTAGTAAGCGCTCTTTGCTCTCTGCGCTGACGTATGGGCAACCATTTTAGTAGCGAACGGTGCCCTGAGACGTGATCATATTTGCGAAGATTGAAAACAAATCGAATGCAGTAATTTAGAAGGCGATCAAGTTTGTTGAGGAGATCTGCATTCAGGTCATAGTAGCACACGTCACCATAATCGATGATGGGGAAAATTAAGGTCTGCACAAGCATTGTCTTTGTGTTCGAAGGCAACATATTTTTCAAGCGATACAGAGCCCGCAGCGTTCCCGTAACCCTCTGACTGACGCTAGCGACTTGTGCACGCCAGTTAAGGGTGCTATCAATACGCAATCCTAGGTCCTTTACGTCAGTGCTGAATGGAACTGTCGTACTGTCGAACAGAACAGGTGGCAAAGTTGCAACGTCCAGTTTAGCGATGCTTCGCGGACTCCCAATAACGATCGCCTGACACTTGTTGGGGTTAACTGCAACACCGAATTTACTGGACCAGGTTTTAATAGCCATCAAGTCCCTATTTATTTTGTCAACAATGTCAGGTATTTCTTCTATCTTTCCTTGACTATACAACTGCAGGTCATCTGCATACAGATGATACGCACACTGAAGTTCAGAAATAATGAGATTAATAAAGATGGAAAACAACAGAGGAGAAAGAATGCCGCCTTGAGGAACGCCAGTTTCTAAATCACACCAGTTAGAGGATGAATCCCCAACGTGAACCGACTGCTGACGCTCCTGAATGATGCAGATGATGAGTAGGTACATTTCGAAGCAAGTGGCGCCGCCGAGGCAGAATTGATGCCCGATCCGTAGGCGAGGGCGTTTGGAGCCCGAGACTGCAATGACAAATGCCCTCGTATTTAAACGACATTTTTTAACATACTAACAAAGAAACAATATTCTTGTAATACATAAACTAACTTTTGGAACAAATATTTATGAGACATTGCTCACAAATTTTTTTCGTGGGCTGTGTTCGATTTTTGATGGGACTGCACGCTGACCAGTGAAAAGTGGCTCGACTAACCCTCAGCAGCTATTCAATTTATTACCTGCAGTATTTTATAATATCCTAGTACTATTTTCTCTGACTGTTTTTTTTGTCTGTCGTATCTTGTCAAAAGCTGGTTAGTCATATTCCGCACGTCATTTCTCGCACCAACGAAAAAAGAAAAAAAAAATAAACGCACTGTACGACATATATACAGGGTGTCCCAGAAATCAACGTCAAGCCGAAATCGAGCATTAGGCCAAGTCGTAACAGTTATCAGAAAAATATGAAAAAAAATCTTGGTCATGTACTTTTCAAATTATAAGGATTCAAAAATAAATATTAAAAACTGACACCATGTGATGATCTTTCAAGTCCTGTGACTGCGAATATTAACTTTTCTTCAGTTTTTTTTCTGTAATGTAACTACGAATAACCTTTCTATCAATTACAGTTAAAAGTTAAAACATGACTGCCTCAGTTTCAAAGAAAATCTTAGATTTTTACCCAACATTGAATTCAAAATAATTACATCACCCAACTTTAACCGACTGTACTGTAAAAAAAATGTACTACACTATTTTGGCAACATTAAAAGATGGCGCGTTTAGTCTGGATTCCAAAATGGTATGACACTTACTAATTGCTACTTCTTAATAAAAAAAAATAAAAAAAAACTTTTGAATAAAGTCGGATTTCATACAATGTCGACCGAGATGAATGCTGCTTACAGACGTCGCAATCTATCAACTCAACTGAGAGAGACACCGCTCTACAAAGAAAAGAGAGGAATTTATCCATCCCGTTTCTTTTTAGAGCACTGTCTCTCTCAGTTGAGTTGATAGATTGCAGCGTCATTAGCGACCAGAAGAGGGACGTTATTTTGACTAGTGTGAGCGAGACAGATGGTGACGCTACTTTATCAAGTGTGAGCGAGACAGATGGTGACGCTACTTTATCAAGTGTGAGCGAGATAGATAGTGACGCTACTTCTATCTAAGAGCGAGACGTATTGATACATTATTTCGTATGTGTAAGTGAAACAGATAGAGACGCTAATCTGGCAAAACAGGGATGCGTAGACACATTGTGCAATACTGCAGTACGTTACGCTCTTTCGTTTACTGCGCATCTTTCTGTATTCGTATTGACTTCGTACTTACAACTGTGGCTTTGTTTATTGGACTTGATTTGCATTGTGATTTGGATTTATCTGCTCGGTTCCTTGACTTCGTACTTACAACTGTGGCTTTGTTTATTGGACTTGATTAGCATTGTGATTTGGTTTTATCTGCTCGGTTCCTTACGACTCCTGAATTGTTTTAATCGTGATCCCGTGTTTGTGTAGTGTATTATCATGCCATCTCGATATACCGTTTTTTTTTATTATTTTTTTATTAAAAAGAAGTAGCAATTAGTAAGTGTCATACCATTTTGGAATCCAGACTAAATGCGCCATCTTTTAATGTTACTTGCCAAAATAGTGTAGTTAGTACATTTTTTTTACAGTACAGTCGGTTAAAGTTGAGTGATGTAATTATTTTGCATTCAATGTTGGGCAAAAATCTAACTTTTTATTTGAAACTGAGGCAGTTATATTCTAACTTTTAACTGTGTTTGACAGAAGGGTTATTCATAGTTATACGGTAGAAAAAAAAATTACGAAAAGTTAATCATCACAGGGTGTCAGTTTTTAAGATTTATTTTTGAATACATATAATTTGAAAAGTACATGACCAAGATTTTTTTTCATATTTTTCTGATAACTGTTACGACTTGGCCTAATGCTCGATTACGGCTTGACGTTGATTTCTGGGACACCCTGTATACTGCATGGCGATAGGATATCTAATTAGTTATAGAACAACGTGTGTTGAAAAAATCTGATAAGGCTGACTGGCTTGATCCGTCCAGATATCCGATAGTTTCATGTTATAATTTTAGTTATAAATCTATTCAAAACTATCTGTTGAAATAGTTACAATCAGTGTTATTTATAATTATAAAAAGTTTATAAAAATAAACTTGCAAAAACATGAAAAGCAATAATCTTGCAAAGTATCTCAACTCGAGAATGCACAAAAACTGGTTTCGGTGTACCTATATGTTAAAAAAAAACAATCGGTGCTGGTTTTTGAGGTTTAATGAACTTTAGGCCGCAGGGCTCACGGCCATGGGCGAGACCAAATATAAACATAACTATATATAGGTAGTATGTACATAATAACAGCCGCACAGGTCGATCTTCAAGGTTAACCCTTGTCGAGATTGGTCTGTGGATGGGTGACCATCTTAACATAACGAGCTTCCTCCTTGCCTCGGAAAGCACGTTAAGTGGGGATCTTTGGCAGTCGTTACGGATAGTCAGAAGCCAGAAAATCTGACACCAATCTTGCCAAGGAGTACCGTGTAACCCAGTTAATAGGTTGTGGAGGTCTGGTAGGCAGCCGCTCCACGTCAAACCATTATTTTACGTGGAGCGGCTGCCTATTCAGCTGAATCCAGTTTGACTGGAAGCCGACCCCAATATACTCGTTGGGAAAAGGCTAGGCAGATGATGATGTTTAAAAATACATAATTTTTGGTAGGTAGATATGTGCCACTTGACATAAATTGAACTGGTGTTAAATGAAACATCTTTTTAGGGTTCCTTACTAATAGTGTAACCAATATAACCCTTTTATTACGCCTCCGCTGTCTGTCCGTCCCATCTGTGTCAGCGGGCTGTATCTCAACAACCGTAATAGCTAGACAGTTGAAATTTTCAGAGTATGTATTTCTGTTGCCGTTATAACAGCAAATAATAAAAATTAAATTAAATTAAAGGGGGCTCACATTTAAGAAACTTTTTTTTTGGTTTATTGCAGTGTGTACGTGAGAGTCCGACTTGGCCGGTTTTTGTAACTCTGTTAATTCCTTGTCCATCGAAAAAAAAACTATTCGAAATCTCCGCTGAATAGTGACCAAGAAAACTTGCTGTCTAGAAGGTATGTGGACAGAGGCATAGACGTAGGATAGTTATCCTTTTTTATGGATGGGAAATCATTAAGTGACTCCTCCCACTTTGAGCGAAGTAGAAGGGAGTGTCAGACTCTTACTGACTGAAACCCATCCGTGATCCTACCTACTCCTCTCTCATTCATATAATATTGTTTTTTTTTTTATTATTTATTTATCTGACTATGTAGGTCAGTCTTTTCATATATTTAACCGACTTACCAAAAAGCTACATAAAGCATTAGGTTCAAGATTGATTGGGAAAATTTGACAGTGACGGGTAGCGTCATGTGCAGTTCGCCGTCCGTCCGTCTTATGACGACAGGCCGTGTCGACGGCGCGTTCGTGTTCCACGCGCGCTTCAAAGAGAGTCAGCATTGGGAGGGGCCCAAAAGGGCCGACGCCTGCCGGAGTAGCAGGACTATTCGAAAGAGATACCGTAGCTCCGGAACACAAAGGGCACTGAAGAACATGGATGGGTTTTAGTCAGTAGAAGTCTGCCACTCCCTCTCGCTCCGCCTAGAGCGGGAGAAGTCATTGGATGATATCCCATCCCTAAAAATAAATTAAAAAAAACGGGTAGCGTCATGTGCTTTCCGATTCTGCTAAAGTGGCCTTTTTAGAGCCGCTGTTCAAAATGTTCTTTTTGGATTTAAATAAAGCTTATCTTGTAAATAAGTACATAAAGAACATTTTCAGTCAACTATTAATCTTCTGGTTTGCGGGCCTAGGTCCTAAACAATTCAGGGATTTCAGCTGACCAGTAAATAGTTAATATGAATGTCGAGTGTAAACCTGTGTGGTTTATTTTTAGGACAAGACTGAACATGATTCAAAGTTATTTTAGGCAGAAGTAACTGCATCCCATTGCATGTTAGTACAGAAAACGTACACGTTAAAGACAAGGCAAGCTAATTGTTATAATTTCCGCTATTTGTGCAACTGTGCAACGTTGCGTTTTGTAACCGATCGAGAGGCAGCCGCACCGCTTTCTTAATAGCCTTACAGTACGTACTCTTAAGGCCTGTGCACACCACGTTTTTTAAACGCGCTGTCGACGTGCGTTTCTGAAACGGGCGTCGACGGCGCGCTTTTATCCTAGAGCAGTTTGTTGTCGTTTGTATATGTCGATACAAACACGCGACACCGATGCGACCGCTAGCGCGCGGCTTCCCTACGGGCGGGGTTTCCCCGCAACGAAGGAAGTGTGAATCTACGCTAGTAGCACAGGGGTTACAGTCTGAAGAAAACATTAGACCAGTATCACGTGACCACAAACTGTTATATTATTCGATAAATTAACAATAGATGGCACTGTTCTTCCTTTAATTAATAACAAAGCGCATGCAATCAATGCTGTCTCGACCGACGCCATCTTGCTACTATTGACGAGGTTCTGCTTAAAAACGCAAAATGCCAGCGGTTTGTATCGATACACACGCGCGTTTTGCATCGCGTCTGTATCGCTACACACGCGTATTTGAATTTATACAGGTGCGCAAACGTCTACAGTCTGCATCTGACTTGCGTGCGTTTCGCATCTGTATCAATACAAACGCGCGTCAACAGCGCGCTTAAAAAACGTGGTGTGCACAGGCCTTTATACAGAACCTTTATAGAAGCATCTTCGTTCTCGCCTACCCCACCGGATCTAAAGTTTAAAATTAAAGAGCTATCGCAGTGTAGATTCCCTGATAGTACAGACGCCAGTACATCAAGCTTTGTTGTAGCTTGATGTACTGGCGTCTTGGAAATTTCTTCAATAGATTTTCAACTTTACTCACAAAGGAATATTGTAGTTCAATGTTGATTGGAAAAATTTGACAGTTTCGGGTACCTTGATGTGCTGGCGACTTTACATTTTGATGCAAGACTATAAATATTTATTTGGTACTGGTTATTGATAATTTGATCATAGCTTGTGCTGAAACACTTAACAGATTCAAAAAGAATTTTAATTGTAGATTTGAAATGTCTGATATAAATGATATTAAATAATTTCTTGGACCATAATCTTAATAGGTTATGGGCCCAGAAATAATTTCCTAATAATGGGTGATAATATAAAAACACAGTTATTAACAGAATTAAGTGGTTTCCATTATCCCCTATTTCCTAATAGCAAGAGGGCAAACTTCGTCACCGCAGACTAGGCAGGATACTTCTAACCGAAGGAGAGGTCGTTTACTCGTTTTGGCGCCTTGTTTTGTAAGCGGGGTAGGAGCCAGTTTTCAAGCACGTTGAAATTGTACATTTTAATGAAATATAAGGTAAACATCGTCATTGCAGCCGAAGAGAGATTCAATGACAATATTATGTAATATTGTAGATAAAAGACTTACTTCAACACATTAACTGGACCAAAAAAAAAATGGTATTTTAAAATTAAATTATGTATGTGAAAAGCATTAAATTATGTGATAAATGGCCCTCGGATATTTTGTCGTGTACCTTGCTCATTTTCGCAGTGTCTTTGGTCTGGCACCAGCTTTATATTGTAATGCAATAAACGGGATAGGGGTTAGCCAACGTCTTTTCTGCACTAGTGCGAATAACTTGCGACTTGCGAGCAAGGAGCCAGACAGAAGCGGTAAAATTTACCTTTAAAAACATACCTACCTGTAGACAAGCGGAAGTCTTTATAAACATCTAAGTATTCAGATTTAGTTATTCTGCAAATGAATAAATATGAGATGGTAACTAATAATAGGTTGGATTTCATGCAATTATATTAGAGCACTAAACTACTGCCGGAGTTGCGGGACTATTCGAAAGAGATATCGCGGCTCCGGAACACAAAGAGCAATGAAGGAACATGGATGGGTTTTAGTCAGTAAAAGTCTGACACTCCCTCCCGCTCAGCCCAGGGCGGGAGAAGTCATTGGATGATTTTCATCCCTAAAAAAAAGCACTAAACTAAAACGTTCCTAATAATTGCTTAAAACCACCCGTATTTCGTTTGAAAATTATTACTAATTAAGTGTAGGTATGCATAAGAAAGGTGAAGACAATGACTTTAATTCTCTTTGGGTTACGATTTATCATGTTTATCTTTTATCAAAATATATAAAAATCAATGCCACTTTTCGTTATAATTTTATAACTCAAGAACGGGCTCACCTATCCAAGCCAAATGTTTAGGATTTGTTCGGACTATTCAGTAAATGGATTATGTGAAGTTTGCACAAAATCGGTCGAGCGGTTCTTCATTTATTGACGGGAGTGCAGAATTTGCAGGTTTGCTAGGATTAACACATAGATGGAGGGACAGAAATTGAAATGGATCATTGTTAGATTAAAGAACCCTACAAAAAGAAAGAACTCCAAAAATAATTATATTTATAGGGTATGCGTATTTCCCTTTCCGTGTTCAACTGGCGACACCGCGGTCTCGCGAATTCAACACGCTTTTGTTTTACTACGGAATTCTACGAGCCCGTGTTCAATTCGCGTCAACTGAGCACGCTTTTGCGATCAAGCAACGTTAAAAGAAGTTTTACAAAATAGTGTGCAATTGAATTGAACACAACCTAACCTCAAAAAGTTTTATATTCAGTCCGGAGGCCCAGTCGACGGAGCCCCGCTTCGCGGGGCTCCTACTTCTGAGTAGTTTATAAAAAAATTACCACGAAGGGAATGGCGGGGTCTATTCGCTCGCTTCACTCGCTCACTCGTCCCCGCCATTCCCTTATAACCTAACCTGTCCGAGTCGGGGTGCCCACAAGTCCAACTCAAACAGTCTAAGAGTCAAGTCAAAAAAGTGTTCAGTTCAACTGCACACGATTTTGTTAAACCTTACCCAGCGCCACTTGATCACAAAGGCGTGCTCAGTTGACGCGAACTGAACACGGACTCGTACGATTCCGTAGTAAAACAAAAGCGTGTGGATTTCGCGAGACCGATGTCGCCAGTTGAACACGGAAAGGGAAATATGCATAGGGTATCATGTCTTACAAACGTTTTATCGTACCAACCTATCTTCTGTCTAGATATTCACCATACTCGGCGGGAGGAAACGCCCGGGTGTCACCACTGCGAGGATCGACCGGAGGACACGAGAGCACACTGTGCAGGTGTGCCCCGCTTGGGCGGCGCACCGCCGTGTCCTCGAAACGGCGATTGGCGGCGACTTCTCGCGTCCGGCCCAAGCCATGGTCCGGAGCGAGACGGAATGGGACGCCATTGCCTCCTTCTGCGAAGCAGTCATGCTAGCGAAGGAGGTGGCGGAGCGGGAGAGGAGACCCTCTCGTCCCGGCCGCCGTGGTGGACGCCGCGGGCGTCGGGGGCCACCTGGTGACCTCCGGCCACCGTAGGCGCGGGCCTGTGGACGGCGAGCTACGGGTGGCTCGCCGTCCGTCCGTCTAGTGACGACAGGCCGTGTCGACGGCGCGTTAGTGTTCCACGCGCGCCTCAAAGAGAGTCAGCAACACAGAGGGGCCCGAAAGGGCCGACGCCTGCCGGAGTCGCGGGATTATTCGCAAGAGACACCGTGGCTCCGGAACACAAAGGGCAATGAAGGAACATGGATGGGTTTTAGTCAGTAGAAGTCTGACACTCCCTCCCGCTACACCCAGAGCGGGAGGAGT
This sequence comes from Ceramica pisi, assembly GCA_963859965.1. Taxonomy (NCBI): domain Eukaryota; kingdom Metazoa; phylum Arthropoda; class Insecta; order Lepidoptera; family Noctuidae; genus Ceramica; species Ceramica pisi. The sequence goes on from OY982529.1 coordinate 4,860,193, forward strand.
CATTGGATGATTTCCCATCCCTAAAAAAAAAAAAAATATTCACCATACTATGTTTTTTTTTTCTAACACGTTAATAAACAATTTTCTTTCTTTTCTATCATCATTTTCAGGTTAGGAGAAATATCACGAGAAAGCAATTAAAATCCCTTCCGAAAAAAGGTTGGCCGAAGGGCAGATTTCTTGGTGCGTAGGTACCTACTTTGAAGGAGGTGAATTCTTTGAAATGAGCTTGTTGATTAAGGGCTGATTTTTCAATGGTCAGATAACGTTTATTGGAAGAATAAATATGTCTTATTGACATGTTTTCCATACAAAAACTGTCAGACGGCCATTTTTATTCCTCAGGTAAAAGTTATTGGACTATTGAAAAATCAGCCCTTAGTCGTCTTATTATTCACCGTTTTTATGTTATCACACCCTTTGGTAATAATAATACGATGAACAGATAGAGAGGTACTATCTATTTTGTCTACGTACCTACTACCTACATAAGCTTACAAACGAAGTTACGGGCAACAGGTAGAAATATCATTAAATAGAAATCTCAACCATGCAAAACGAGTTTACTTCTCGCCTGGTTTATTTATGTGTCAGAAAGCGATAAATACTCGCTTATTATACAATTACGAGGCTTTCTCAACACCCCGTAGGTAGCAGCCTAACAGGGATACTTACGTAAGCCGTGTAATAGTAATTCCTGCTCCGATCAGGTACACGTAATACATAGTTTAGTTACCGGCCCGGTCTACATGGTAAATGCCTAGGTATTTTACGACAGACTAGCGTAACTTCGTGTGGAAATGAACGAGTAACTAGGAGATAACATTATTACATAGCTGAACGAGGGAGCATTTATTGCAAGTGTGAAACTTTTTTGTTCAAAACTTCTTGCTCATTCATTATTTCAGCCGTAAGCACAGACATATAAATAGTAGCAGACCAAACATTCGCTAAAATTTGCGTAGCCATTACGCACACATAGGGAATGTTGTCATTACAGGGCCGAATTAGGACCGGTTGCCGGTATTATCTAACGATAATGAAACAATCCATACCTATACTTTCTGAAAATCCGTGAAAATCGATATTTTCTGGGTAAATTAAATATAGATTACTTATCAAAAGTCTTAACGAATAGAACCACCCTCTATTCCCGTGGTTATTGTTAAAGGCGACTAAGGGAATATTTTAAGAGGACGATGGGCAGCAGTCCACTCTTCACCTTTTGACGGTGTTTACAAACCGTTGACGGATGTCAGTATCAGCTAGAATAACCGGCACTGCAGTTATTAACCCGCATGCCCAGTTTTGTAGAACCGAGAGTCAAGGTATTAGTATGTCTGAAAGCTAGTTTAGGAATAAATCAGGATTTGTGAAATAAAAGTAATGTAATTCAAAATTCAAGCATTTATTTCAATTAAACCATTTACAGGCACTTTTTAATTGTCAAGGTCGGTCTGTCCAAAAAGTTTAAGCTATTTGCACGTTCCAAAGCGTAGATCTCTATGGAGAAACTCCACGGACACTCTTCTATCTTACACTCTCATAATGCTTACATATGGAGTAAATTCGTTAAACAGTGTAGGAATTGCTCCGGGACGTAATGTTGTTCGATCAAATGATTCTCAAAATGCTTTGAGCAAAGTACACTTGAAGGTCTTGGTTGCCAATCCTGGAGTTTCAGGTTTTTAATCCAGGCATTCCGTAAACTTTCATCCTTAGGAAACCTGGAAAAATATTAGTACCTATGCTCATTTATTGCCTGCTGAATGAAAATTCATCGTTATGTGAGTAGCGTATTTATACATATGCCTATGTTCTCCATAACACAGACACTGGGTAACATAACATTGATTTTATAATTTATTTTTTATAATAGCATGACATGTGTACATACACTGAAACTACTACAGGTATTTTGAAATTGTATCACCAAAAAAGAATAAAAAATCATACATTAAACTGAGGCTTTATTTGATAATTCAATGGAAATAAATATTTTACATACAACAAATGCAATTAACTAGTTTCGCCTTTGTTGCCGAATTCGTCCCTGACTAATTGAACAGGTACTTGAGCTGTCACTTGATGCCACTTTCTGACTATTTTGTCCTTGTTATGGTTTATTTCTTTAGTTTTAGGTACAAATCGCATCTTTGTTAAAAACTGTATGTAAAAAACGAATAAACAGTATCGAAACATTTGAATTCAGTAAAGAAAGCACTAAGATTTCCCAAAACTTACCGATGATAGGTCAATCCAGGTGTTTTGTGGTAGCTAGCACTGTCACAGCGATACGCACAGCACTTTACCATTTTATTTTACCGTCCTTGTGTATTTTATGTCCCAAACAAGTAATATTTTATTAATTTTAACACGATTGAAACAGAACGTATGTAGCTTATCAATATGGCGGCGCGGGTTAAACAAGCTACGCGTCAAATTTTGTCTATGTATGAGTCAGTGTGACAACACGTGACAGAACGAGACACGCTTATGAAAAGTCACTTAGAAAAAAAAGGATAAAGAATCATACCATATAAAAAAATATATCTACGTATTAATGTTTGGTCTGCTACTATTTATATGTCTGTGGCCGTAAGGTGTTTGAAAGGATGTTTTAATAAAAAACTTTTTACAAAAAAATACAACCGACCAAAACTACAAAGTAAAAAATAACTTTAATTTCGGAAGTCGGTGTCAAAATACGAAGAAACTAACAGAAACACCGACTTTTTTTTTTGGAAGTTGGTTGTATTTTTTTGTAAAAAGTTTTTTATTTTTCGCTTTTTAGTGGTACTTACCCCACACCTAACAACACCACTGCAAAATCGCAGAAAAGCAAAATACGCAATTTCGATTAAGTACTTGGATGACATAAAACTATCATCCAAGTAGACGAATTCCAGCTATTTCGATTTAAAATCCAAAGATCGTAACCGATTTTCATAAAATTTAAATTTGACCAATCTGCAAGTATATCCTTTCAGATAAAACAAGAATTTTTTTATAATATACAGTATTTCTTACACAATAATTCTCCTTTTTGGGAAGTCGGTTAAAGAGGAGCAATGTTGTCATTTAAGATAAATAAAATTTAATGATAAATTACAAAAAAAGAAACTGTGAGAATAATCGACATGCTTTTTAAAATCATTTTCATGATGAAATTAAATAGAGTCGCTGAAACAGTACCTTACTCTTTGCTTAGTAATTTAATTAATTTGAGTGAAAAGATGGAATAAATAAAGTGCTTTATCTTCAAGTACTATTTGTACTCGCATTTTCCGACTGAAATCATCGGATGTTAATCATACTTACTTTGCAGCATTTTCCGCGTTATGTTACATTGCTGTAACAAAAAGCGATATTTATTTGATTTTCCATCTTTTCGTTCCCTCAAGACAACTGAAACAGAAATATATTCTGAAACAGAGACATCGGAGACTAGAATTGTTTTCATTCAGCTTTTCATTTCTGAAGCACCAATTTTAATTCTGACCTACGAGTCTACAGTAAAATCTAGTTACAAAATTAGGTATCATATTCCGGTCATCTATCGATTGCACAAACCGCACAAAATCTGCTACAAAACAGCAATTTGACAAGTTGAATTATTACACCTTATGTCCTAAATACACCTGCGTTCAGGAAAATCAAGGTGAGTGGCTGTACGGCTCGCGCCTTCGGTGAAGGAAAATGTTGCCTGCATTCGTTAATCGAACGCGAAACGGAACGCACCGGCCGGCTTTAAAAAAATATAAGGTTCTAATTTCGAAACCGCGTTTTGTTTTGATTATCTGTACGTAAAAAATTGTGGCGGGAAAATTATTGTTATTGAAAAAATGACGATCTACAGTAAAATTGTTCAAATTATTTTAGTTAGTGTGTGATGTGGTACGGGAAGGATATCAGAATTGAAGGTTTGTTGTGATTTTATTCAGTATCAGAAGATTAATTGGTTCCAACGGAAAAAAGTCTGTAGGTTACTTTTTCGTTTTTTTAATACCTACCTAACTTTCTTTTTAAGTTTTATGCCAGAATATACTGCTTACTTGGCTAAGTTACAATTTTGGACTTGTTATTTTCTAATGCATGCCATTTTCTGAATAATTTCCTCAGGTGGCTCAAGCAATTCATAGACTATAATAAGTACTTACTTAAAATTTACTTCGATAGCCCTTGTGTTATGATGTCAATATATGAACGAATAGCCTTTTTTTAACTTTTGCATTTTTCTCGAGCGGTACTATTTTTTTTTTCAAAATCATGTAAAGTACATCCAAATCAAATGACAACTCATTCATATTTTCCCAAAATGCACTTGTTGACTAGACTACCTATCACGTATCAATCAATATGGCGAAAATTCAACAGAAAAAGGTGTTGATTTTTATGTAAAACACTGCAAAAATTCAGTCACTAAATTATTATTGGCAGTTTATTTACGACAGGTAAGTACCCTTTAGCACGCACGCCACATCCGTTTAAGTAACAATCTATGTACAAAATAAAAACACTATTATTGGAATAAAAAAATATCTAGTAGGTACGAAGACATTTGATATTGGAAAACTAGTGCAGTCAAGCCACTAATTAATAATAAAATGGCCAATATAGACTCTAAAACTGTACATTTACAACGGTTCATCTGCACTATTCATAAAAACAAGAGAAATAAATTAATACTTACCTACGTAAATCATAATTAAATATTTACAGAATATTTTAATCCAGTTATCGTAAACGGTGAATGCAATAACGCTCAAAGAAACGAATGACTTTGTCCGCTTATAAGATGACTCACGTAAATCTGTTTCAACAAAAACGGTTTTATTTTATATTTTTGGAATACATACCAGCTTGCATTTTTATAAGGTGGCTACAGAATTACAGATCATCATCGGAACCTTTACCCTAGGTATGTGGTGGTGGAGGTTCGGTCGGTGCGAGTGTAACCTTACTAAAGGCGGACGGGAGGATCTGGTTTTTCTGGTTATTCAACTAAGTTGACCGGACCACATTTTCACAAAGAGATGCTTGTCACCACGATCGAGAAATTACTGCGGTAAAAAGGTCACTGTTGGAAGATGGTCGATTGTATCCTGACAGACAAGGTGTAAACCACTTAAGCTTTTTTTAAAATAAGTGTAGGTAAACAAAAGAGGGTTTGAGGGCTCTTAGTCTTAAGTCTCAAAGGGTATTGTACTAATCATCATAACTCAGAAATATACCCGGAATTGGAATCAGCTGTTTGTGATTCAACATTTTGTCCAGTTATGCAAAGAGGCAGCTATATTTAAGTTATAAATAAAAACATTAGTATTCGTAAACGAAAATGTATTCAAATTCATACCTACCACAATAACATTTAAAAATGGTTCATAAACTAAAACGTGCATTATTTGCATATGTATACCTAAGTTTCGTATTGGTGTAGGTTTTTATAAATAAAAATAGCGGAACCCTTTTTAATAATCTATTTACATAAAATGAATCCCCATTTCCCTTTTCCCTACACTCCACTAAGAGAGTCGATTTCCCGAAATTCCTACGGAGACTGAAATCGATAAACGGGATTTACGAGAACGAAGTAGCTAGCAAATGCTAGTTAGGAAATATTTATATAAACAATCGCATCCAATACTTTTTGGTAAATTAATATCCACCAGAGCATCTAACTACAAGTGATATTCAGTCGGGCGGTGGTAGCATGAGGGATGCGGCTGTCAAAAAACATGAAAAATTGACAAACGCGGTCGGAATATCACGTGATCAATACCTTAATATTTTTGGCTAACGACAATCGCATTCGTTAGAAGGAACTTTGCATAATAATAGCACCTCAGTTCTACCGTGCGAGCAAAAAAGCACTAAAAGCTTCTAAAAAGAACCACTTCATTAAATTGGGTTTATCCTCCTTTTGAAATGAGCAATAATTACAGGTAATACCCGAAGCTTTTTACATGTCTGCTTTGTAAAAGACGCGTCTTCGTCAAACGGTAAAAAATTAAAACATATCCTCTTTGATCATTCGGTACTGTGCTAATGTAGATGTAATTATTAAATCAGCTTGAGTAATAACAATTTTGATATACAGATGTAATTATGAGTTATTAAAAATGCAAATAATTACCTGACTGCGCGACGCAAAGGAGTGGTAATGTGTTTGTCAGCCTATGTGTGTAAGTATGTATGTACCTACGCCTGGGCCGATTTTTATGATTCACACGTCAATCGATTCCTCTTAGTCCGGCGAGTGTCACATGACGTTAGTGAAAATTCAATATGGCGACTACTACTGGACGCCATTTATTGTGAAAATTAAAAAAATGAAAGTCAACAAACTATGTATGTCATTTGGGGTATCGTTGAGTAGCTATTTTGAAATCATTGTGAGGTTTCTTTAACCATTTTTCAGTTGAAATTATATTTTAGGATATAAAGCGCGTTAAAGTTTTTTAATTGGGTGTCTCACTAACATTCATATTTCTTAATATCGATAAAGTTGGAAATCAATTATTATTATTAAAACAAAAAACCTGAACTTTACATTACTCGCAGTCGGAGGACAAGTTTTGTTGACAAAAGACACAACCAGAGTAAAGTAAACAGCAATTTTATAACTTGTTTTTTCCTTTTCAGTTCATTAATTTTAAGCAGTCGGGTTTTTTGTTTTAATAATAAAAATTATTAGAACTAAATAGGCACACGCGACCGTTTTGACCCTAGCTTAAATAATGCCTTTCCAGGGTGCATGAATTTTCGAGCTCGCTTCGCTCGCTCTTGTGTCCTGCCCTCTCTCAGTTAATTAATTTATTGAGACAAGAAAATAAAACCTATCGCTCGTTCTTGTGATCTTGTCTCTATCAATAAATGAGCTTTCTTACATCAGTCCATAAAGTGCCTTAAACTGAGGTCGAATGCAAAAATTTGCTTATCCGTGTCAGTCAACAAAATTGAGTCTAAAATAACAAAAATAGTCAAAAAAATCAATTGAGCCAATGATGAAAAGAAAATCATAACAATCCGAGGCAAAGTGCAAAAAATCGCCGATAGAAAAGCAAACTTTTATTTAGTACTTACTTTTTTAATAACAATTGGTATAACAATAAATAGATACCTATTTAATTATATCCAGTTAGGGGGCGCCGTAAAATTCTCGCCCAGGGCGCCAGTAGTGCTAAAACCGGCACTGCCTGTAGGGGTCACAACAGTCCTGCGCTAACTGGTACGACTCGTTGGGTGGCATCGGGAGTAGCACGGCGATTCCTAGCCACCGTAGGTCTGAGGACGGCGAGCCACCTAACATTCCTACCTGCCTCTAAGGGCGAATTTCATCAATGGAACAGAACACATCCAGCATATGAACCACATTTTCGGCCTGTCAGTGTCATTATTTTCTATGGAATATTGACACTGACAAATCATGAACGCAGTTTGATTGCGATCAGTTGCATTGGTGAAAGCCGCTCTTAGTCTGGGTCGACAGCACATTGTGTTCGCTAAAGCCAGTATAGCGGGATTTTTCGAAAGAGTCACCACGACCCTGGACTGGAAAGCAAAGGGCATTACGAGGAACACTGATGGGATTTAGTTAGTAAGACTCGTACATCCCCTTCTGCTCCTCCCAGTGCAGAAGGAGTAATTTGAGGATGTCTCCTTGGGTGGACGACTGGATGTGCATCACTTCTTGATCATTCGTTGACGCTAGTTGGCTTTGCCCCCACGCACTCCTTCTACGGGATCCCGTCCTTCACTGAAGACATTGCTACTTATTTTTTATTCAGCCCGAAAATCAATATTATACAAAAATATTCCGTTAATGAGTGACTGTCTGGCTACGTACGCCCGAAAATACTGGTTCTATTGGAAATTGTAGGGATAGCACTAAGTGAGGAACCGAAATTTCAAAATAGGGAATATGCATGCGATTTTTTTATTTGCAAAATAAAACACTTATTAGCTCTAGTAAACAATCATGATTTTTTTTTTAAATACCTTCATCATTTATGAAGTTATAAAGCTTCAAAGACTACAGTTAGAAAGAGAAGTCCGATACGAACTGTGACGTCAAATTACACGACGACTATACAGCTGCCTTAGAAAACAGCGTTTTCGCGAGAGGGACAGATATATTTGTTGCAAATAATTGTATCTCGTTCGTTTTTCGAACAAATTAGAATCTAATTTCACTGTTAGTATTATATTTTCGAATACTTTTAGATAAACTGTTCAGATCATTAATAATTTTTTCATGCATATTCCCTATTACTGGGCACGAAGTCGCGGGCAAAAGCTAGTTACTTAATATGATTTAATTCACGGATGTCTATGTCAAATTGCATGTCTGTATGAAGATGATGTCACTTTGATACATCCTTTGACGGTGTTTTATTTGTTTTTGTTTATAAAAACAATAGATTCCCACGGACCTCTTTGTTTTAGTATGTTTTGATGGTCTCGTCTTTCTGGTCTGTTGATTTGACCTCCACAAACTTGAGCATTAGTCTACTTTTTTATTGGTCTGAGCATTAGTCATAATAATTAACTTTCATAAGTGATGTGAACGTCTACTGCTAAAAATAACTTTTTAACCGACTTCCCAAAAAGGAGGAGATTCTCAATTCAGTTGTATTTTATTTTTTCTGATTACAATTAGCCAATCATAAAATTTAATTACCTTTCACGTTGCCCCAGACATAGAAATTGGATGTTTGGCGTTCGACACATTTCTGCTTCCTTCTCTTGACATGCGGTTTTACTAAGAATTTGCAAAGTAACTGAAGAAAGATAGTACATAAATATGACTCAAGGAAAATATTACCTTAAAAGCTTACATGACCACAAAACATTCATGATTCTTCCATTTACTATTCATGTTTATTTTACTACATTGTAGTAATACCCGCCTATGGTTTGCTTACACAATATAGAGAAATTATTCATTGTTAAATTCAACTCCAAGGAAAATGTTTGATTTCTGTAAGTACTGCCTTGACACAGGATTTAGTCCCAATACCTACTAATTCATAAACATTTCTCAACTACCGAGGAGCTCGTGGCTAAATAATGGGTGCGCCAAAGTTCACCTAAATTTTCAACTCCGATAATTGGAAATCCGAAAATGTTCTTCTTAACATTTTTCATCCTAACAATCACAATTCCTAACTACTCTGTCTGTAATGTTCAGAATTCCGAAGCATTGAACTTCATTATGTCAGTAACAATAAACATCTATTTTACTTTTATTTGTTTTCCTATATTTTCTCAACATAACCATCTTTTACTAATAGATATTAAAAGCTAGGAACAATAACAGCCGCACAGGTTGATCTACAAGGTTAACCAACGCTTGCTGAGGTTGGTCCGTGGATGGGTGACCATCTTAACATACCGAGTTGCCTCCGTGCCTCAGATAGCACGTTCAGCTGATGGTCTTGGCTATCGTTTGGAGATCTTTGGCAGTCGTTACGTATAGTCAGAAGCCAGAAAGTCTGACACCAGTCTTGTCAAGGAGTACCGTGTAACCCAGTTAATGTGAAGGTTGTGAAGGTCTGGTAGGCAGCCGCTCCAAAATACTGGTATTCAGCTGAATTCGGTTTGACCGGAAGCCGACCCCAATATAGTTGGGAAAAGGCTAGGCAGATGATGCCTTCTCATCTACCAGGTATTTCCAGGTGTCTCTTTATACCGAAGATGATTTTCTCAAGAGTATTTAGTGTATTTAATTTTACTGCTTAAATTTACTAAATATTGCTTCCAGGTATAGGACAATGTAGTAATTGCAACAAAATAATTTACAGTACCTATGTTACAAATTAAATACTTGGAAAATCATTTAGGGATTTCCAGTGCCGTCATTCAAAAATGTTATACTAACAGTAGGTTACCCACATGAAATTTTAATAAAAGTTCGAACCCTAATCATCATTATTCAAGAGAAAGAGTGCTAGAGTCTCTAAAATCAAATGAAAATGTGACGCATAAGTGACGTCACACAAGCATTCAATGTTTGGCGATAAGGCAGTTGAGGTAGACGATAATTGAAACACCAGTTGTGTGATAAAATGATCATGATTTATTGAATGTTGTCCCTACTTACATACTATTTGACATGGTGGAATTAGGGCCAGTTCTGCAACGCCAGTGAATCAGTCCACCAATAGTGGTGAAGTCCAAAAATGCGGGGCGCGCAGACCGGCACAGTCATTGAAAGTTACGACGATACATTTAGCGCTGAGGCTATAAATACAAGTGGCGCGCAGTGGCGACTCCAAATGCCCGATCCAGCAGTCCCTAGCTGTACCCCCCCAGCGACGCCCTAAGCCGAGGTCCGTACCGCACAGGGGGTGCCCTTAGCGTGTAGTCGCTTAGTTTGTAAGTTTTAAAACAAGCCTGGCTGGTGGCTTTAATACTATATTGAGGCCTCACAGGCAAGTCCGGATAAGCAGAAGCCAATCTTCTCAGGTTGACCTGCGAGAGGCATATAAAAAAAAAAGTGGCACTGTATTGTCTAAGGGCGGATTTCATCAATCTGAAACTGAACGCGATCAACATTATGAACCAGCCACGTTTACGAGCTGTCAGTGTCATTATTTTCAACTAGCTTCTGCCAGCGGCTTCGCCCGCGTGATCCCTAGGGAACATGTTCCCGAGATCAAAAGTAGCTTATGTGCTATTCCAGACTATAATCTATCTTTGTTCTAAATTTCATTAAGATTCGTTTAGCCGTTCTGGCGTGATTGAGTAACAAACAACCAAACTTTCACATTTTCATTTTTTTTTTCATTTTTTCTATTGATTGTAGCGTGATAAAAAGTATACTATAACCAGCTCAGGAGTATGAAAAATAATTTTACCAAGTTTCGTTAAAATCCGTCGAGTAGTTTTTGTTTCTATAACGGTTATACAGACAGACAGACAAAAAATTTTTTTTGCCCTTAGTATTGATCCCTAATCACCCCCTGATAGTTATTTTGGAAATATATTTCATAGACAGAATTGACCTCTCTACAGATTTATTATAAGTACCTATAGATAGAAGATGGAATACCTATTGACACTGACAACTCTTGGAAGCTTGATCGCGATCAGTTTCATTGGTGAAATCCTCTCTTGTTTAAATAAAAAAATAAATGCAAAAACAAATTCTAATTTATACAATTCTAGATTAATAGCTACACCTCAAACCAAATTTATCACAGTGGGATGTATAGGTATCCTAATTGGAATGCAAATAATTATGAACGATTTAGTATATTGCAACTGGATTTCATTACAAGCTGCACATAAGGACGACAACAATTACACGTTACTGGTCGCACCTAAATGTCAATGCAACTTCCGACATTTTTTTTTTTTTTTTTTTTTTTTATTTAAAACGGGGAAACTCTTGGCCCAAATCTCACCTGATGGAAAGTGATGATTAGGCCGAAGATGGAAGCGAGTTTCACCCGGAATCCTCTAACATAGAGGAACTGGCTATCATATCTCTAATTGCCGGAACACAACAATGCTGTTAACATTGTTGTTATGGCGACAGACTTAGACATGATGGTGGTAGCTTGCCAGGCGGACTTAGAAGTCCTACCACCAACCAAACCGAGCAAAAAATTTGCCCCCACTGGGAATTGAACCCGGGACCTCTGGGTCTGAATCGAGTGGTATAACCACTAGACCACGGAGGCGGTTAGTGTCACCTGTTTAGCACCACCCGGGGACCACGTGTAGGGATTCGCTGAAGGGTATTCTCCTACGGACGCGGGTGACTCGGCCCCCAAAACATTAGAAACTAATCATAATTTAATTATTCTCCCTTCGTATTTGAATAATTATTATGACACCTGGTAACTAGTTCTTAGGCTTCCGCATCTAGCAAGCTAAACTGGTTTATTTTAAAAGTTAAGTTCGCTCCAACAGAAATCTATTATGTTTTGTTATGTTGGAGGCGAGTGGTTGTTTCATCTATACGATCCTAATCCTAATATATGATCGATATCGATTGATACATGCGAGACAAGATATCAAACGGAGGCCAAAGCCAGCGTCACAAAAATGTTCTTCCCCTCAGCTACCGACGCCTACAGACTTAGCAGAAATATAAATAGCACTTACCCACGCAACTCTTCACAGGGCATGGGGGCTTCTCCCAATACCTGCACTGGTTCAAAAAGAAAGACTCACCTGACTGTATTTGTGAACCAACTGTGGAGGAAACAATACCACACCTCTTAATAGATTGTCCAATGTTTGGACTTGCCAGATACAACCTGGAAAACGAAATTGATATACAATTAAATGAAAACAACATAAATAAAATAATGATGGACAAAAATAAACGAAGCAAATTTTTAGACTTTTGTTTGAATATATTGCAAACAGTAATTAATAGAAATAAAAGTTAAGTGATCTATATTATACTCGTGTTACAGCATAAACAAAGAACAATGGTAACTAATAGATTAAAACAAACATAAGACAAAAATGTAAAAGCTGTAACAAGAAAAGAGTAACGGAATATTGACAACAAATTAATTGTAAAGGATTAACTACCTGCATATCAACAGAAAATAAACAACCAAAATAGAAAAATCAGCCTCCGACCGCCATATCGGGGAACAAATTCAAAAAAAAAAAAAATCCTAATATATGAAATTCTTCCGTTTCTGACTGATTGAGTGACTGACAGACAACGCATAGCCAGAAAGCTGATATTTGACTGGTAGGTTCTTGGGGAGTGTACGGGATCAATAAGACAGAATTTCCCATCATTCCTATGGGAACGGGAAAAAAACGGCATATGCATGAACGAAGTCGCGGGGAAAAGATATTCTATTAATTATGCTTTATTATTTTGTAGTAGAATTGTTATTTCATACATGCATAAACTCGTGCCTTTTACTCTCTAAGGTAAGCCAGAAATACAAAATACTGTCACGATCCTTGCATACTCTTTTTGCTTCTTAAAACCTGTAATGTTTGTTTGAAGAGTTGTTTGTTTGACCGAGCTAATCTCAAGAACTGCTGGTTCGAATTGAAACAATCTTTTAGTGTTTGGTATCGAGGAAGGCTGTAGGCTTTATAACATCACGCTGCGACTAATAGGAGCAGAGCATTATTAAAAAATGTGACGCAAACGAAGTTGCGCGGGTCAGCTGATATAATAGGATTAGTTTTCCGAACATTATTGAATTAACACTGACTGTGCGCAGACTGCGAAGTGATACAAGAGTTCAAAGACGACATGTGGGTCACTGGTTCAACAGATTCTATGTACTATAAAATTAGAATTTTTTACATCTATTATGGAATGCCGATGACTGTTTGTCTTTCACAGATTCTCATTGGGGATTTTCATCTCCTCTAGCTTTCGGTAGTCAACATAATTATGTATCTCTACTTTTATATTGAAGAGTTTGTTTTGTTGAACGCTCTAATCTCAGAATGATCGGTTCGAATTGAAAAATTCTTTAAATTTTGGATATCCCATTTATCAAGGAAGGCTATCTATTATAATTATATACTTTAATTTCGGAAGTCGGTGTCAAAATACGAAGAAAATAACAAAAAAATTAACCGACTCCCCAAAAAGGAGGAGGTTATCAATTCGGTTGTATATTTTTTTTTATACTTGTTACCTCATAACTCCGACAATTATGAACAATTATGAAAAAATCTTGTTTTATCTGAAAGGATATACTTGCAGATAGGTCCCATTTCAATTTTATCAATATCGGTTACGAACTTTGTATTTTAAATCGAAATAGCTGGAATTCGTCTACTTGGATGATAGTTTTATGACATCCAAGTAATCGAAATCCCGTATTTTGCTTTTCTGCGATTTTATATAAGTGGTGTTGTTAGGTGTGAGGTACCACTAAAAAGTGAAAAATAAACTACCATACAAACAAACTCTTCTGCTTTATAATATCTATACTTATATTATAAAGCAGAAGAGTTTGTTTGTTTGGTTGGTTGAACGCTCTAATCTCAGGAACTACTGCAGTGCTATTCTGTAACAACATTTTCGTGTCTCGACAGCGGAATCCGAGGTGAGTTTCAAAGTCGTATAAATATAAGACCTTATGATGTGTGAAATAAAGTTCACTTTGTAAGCTTAGTCACTCAGGTGAAGTCGATATCGAAATGGTTATTTACAGAATAGACTAGCTGGTCCGATAAATGTTGGTCAGATAAACAAACAAACAAACAAATTCTTCTGCTTTATAATATAAGTATAGTTATTATAAAGTAGAAGAGTTTGTTTGTTTGGTTGAACGCGCTAATCCTGAGATTAAAGAATTTTTCAAATCGGACCAGTAGTTCCTGAGAACTACTGGTCCGATTTGAAAAATTCTTTAAGTGTTAGATAGCCCATTTATCGAGGAAGGCTATAGGCTATATATAATCACGCTAAGACAAATAGGAGCGGAGCATTAATGGAAAATGTGATGCAGACGAAGTTATGCGGGTCAGCTAGTTTTTAATGTTTTTGTCACTTTTAATTAAAGGGATAGATAGGATTTACCGGGACTCTTATAAATACCATGTCTGTGTTATTTTTTTTAAATCAAACGATTCGATTCCCTGGTAAAAACAACAATTTTTTTTAAATCCAATGATGCAGTTTTACTGATAATCAAACTAGCTCGAGACTTCTTTCAGTATTTTTCATAATTCCTCACAGTTTCGAATTTTGGCCCTGAAGGCACACTTTAAAAATCACTATAGTAAGATAAGTATTTAATAAAACGTTTTGAACTAAATCCCTAGACACAAATATTTGGAAAAAACAACAACATTTACCGAATTAACAGGAAAAATCCAATTAACATAGGCGAATAGCGAATTTATGTGCATAACTAGCGACCTTATTAGGTGCACGTGCATTTGACTCTCACTTTTCAAGGCAAAGGGTTCAGTCACCTTGCGAACTCGATATTAAACTTTAATTAAACCTGCTACTTACAAACTGATGTTGTTTGTGATTATTATATTTAGTTTGTTAATGAATTTGATATAAATAACGATTTCTCGTGTAGGTAATGATATTTCGGTAGGTACTCGTTATACGGCTGTGTAGACAAATAATAATAATTAATTTGAGTAAAAGCATATAGGCGAGTTAAAATAAAAAAAATATTGTACATTCGTACTTCGACTTATTTGGTTTAACAATAACCTAAAAAAAAGAAGCAAATGTAGCACGTCTTGCTTGAAGCGATAACTCGATAAGCCTCGTTCTTGTCGAATAATTATGTCAATTAAGGCTTGCTTATTCGGGGATTTTAGGCTTATGCCCCGACAGAGAAAGCAGATGCCAGCGAGATTGAGTCCTTTTACTCAGACTTACTAAAAGCTCAAGACTTAACTACAAGTTCCATAATTATCTGCATGGGAGATTTCAACGCCAAAATAGGCCAACCCAGAAAAGATGAATCCATGGTCACGGGCCAATATGGTTACGGCAAAAGAAATTTCAGAGGCGCCAGACTGCTACAGTATGCACTCGAAACTAAATTAACAATAATGAACACAATATTTAAGAAAAATGTTAAAAACAAGTGGACTTGGATCTCGCCAGACAAGAAATATAAAAATGAAATTGATTTTATATTAACAAGTAATCCTCGACTATTTACAAACTTAGAAGTACTGAATCTCCCGTTCCCATCAGACCACAGACTTATAAGGGGCTCCTTAAAACTAATTAAAGAAAAGAAAAGCAGAAAGTCTTTCAGTTCGCCAAAAAATCAACTGAAATCAGAGAACGACAGAAGCCGATTCATAGCTAATCTAGAACAATACCTACCCGATCTTGAAATTCATGCAAATGATAACGTTTTCTCCTACTACGCTAAATTAGAGAAAATCATAAAAAATTGCTTATCAAGACCGCCAGACCAAGAACCTCGAAACATAAGAACAATAATTTCCAATAAAGCAAAGGCACTCATGGCCCGCCGAAGTCTACTTCAACACAGCAGCAAGCTAACTCAAGTAGAAAAAGTAGAGCTCAAAGAATTGTACAAGGCAACAAACAAAGAAATTAAACGTAATTATAAGGAGCACAGACAAAACACGATGCTATATCATCTTAAAACTTCTGGAAGTCTAAAAAAAGCTATGAAAGAGCTGAACAACGTCAAGCAATGGATTCCCTCACTCAATTCTAAGTCTACACATACTCAAACTCGCCTAGAAGTTATAAACACAGCCACGAAGTTTTACGAAGAATTATATACGTCTATCGAGGATCCTGAAGTAACACCTGACTTGTCTGCTTCCCGGCCCATCCAGAACAACAGTGAGTACTTACCTTTCCATGAAAGCGACATTTTAAGTAAGATTGAAAAATTAAAATCTGACAAAAGCTCAGGAACAGATGGTATATCAAACGAAGCAATAACATCATCGCGATCTATTCTACTGTTGCCTATCACTCATCTATTCAACATGGTCCTCAACGAAGAAGTCGTTCCTCCAGCTTGGACACAATCAGAAATTATTCTGCTCTATAAAAAAGGCGACCCAACAGACGTCGGTAACTATCGTCCAATAAGTCTGATGCCATGCTTGTATAAGCTCTTCGCCTCATGCTTACTAGAAAAAATAAACGACGACATAGAAAGTCACCAACCAATTGAACAAGCCGGATTTAGAAAAGGTTTTAGTACTATAGACCATATACAAGTGCTAGAACAGATTATTGAAAAGTACGTCGAGTTCCGCAGACCACTGTACCTTGCATTCGTCGATTATAAGAAAGCTTTCGATTCCATTTCACATAAAAGCATATGGTCAGCTCTACATAACCAGGGAATCAATAGTAAATATATAAACATACTAAAAAATGTGTATGGAAACAGTACGAGCACAATAAAGCTTGAACGTTCCGGACAAAAAATCAAAATCGGTAGAGGTGTGAGGCAGGGCGACCCGTTATCCCCAAAATTATTCATTGCAGTACTGCAGAATATTATGAAAAATCTACCTTGGTCTAATAGAGGCTTAAAAATAAACGATAAACGCCTAACTCACCTTCGTTTTGCCGACGACATTGTTATTTTTTCTGAGGATGCCTTAGAGCTTCAAGCAATGATGGTAGAGCTTCACGACGCAAGTAAAGTAATTGGGCTAGAAATGAATCTCTCAAAAACAAAATTGATGTCCAACCATTTCAAAAAGCCAATTACACTGAATAATTCTCCAGTGGACTACGTTAGTGAATATATTTATCTAGGCAAACTAGTATCGTTCGGTAAGTTCAACAACATTGATGAAATAGACAGGCGAATCGCGACCACTTGGAAAAATACTGGTCATATAAAGAAATAATGAAATCGAATATCCACATCCAATGGAAAAAGAAAATTATGGACTCCTGCCTGCTACCTTGCCTTACATACGGATGCCAAACTTGGATTTTTGATTTAGTGGCAAAGAGAAAACTTAACTCATGTCAGAGAGCATTAGAAAGAAGCGCACTTAAAATAAGTCTCTTAGATAAAATCAAACATACGACGATTAGAAATAAAACTAAGGTAATTGACGCCGTCTCCTTTGCTCAAAACCTGAAGTGGAAATGGGCTGGACATGTTGCCCGGTACACCGATGGTAGATGGACTAAGGCCGTTACAGTATGGAAAGGGCCAAGCGGATTCAGGCGCAGAGGTAGACCAAAGGCACGTTGGAAAGACGAGATACAAAGTGTCGCCGGCAAAAACTGGATTCTTACAGCAGCAGATAGAGATAAATGGATGGCTCTGGAGGAGGCCTTTACCCACAGAGGGGTTCATGCAACCAAATCTAATTTAATTTAATCTAATTTAATTTAATCTAATTTAATTTAATCTAATTTAATTTAATTTAATTTCTAATATAATTCTAACGATTATTCTGAATTCAATATTGCATATTTCATCATTTATAATTCGATAAAAATTTAATACTATACAACATTATATTACATTATCTAAAATTAATTGATCAGTCAATCATAATTTTATTAATTTTTTACATTACTTTCTAATCAAGTGTGTTCAAATAAATTAATTTGCTATGTGTAAATGTAAAAAGTTATTTGAATCCACAAATTTATTGTTACAATGTTAGAATTTAGTAGGTTTTGCATGAAATAAAGAGGCTTTTTTATTTTTTATTTTTTATTTTTATTTTTATTTTTATTATTATTCGGGGATTTTGGCATTGAAAACGCTACCTCCGCCCGCGACCCCTCATGTTTAACACGACGATGTTATACGATGTCCTGCCGATGACCGCCGACTTCTTCGCAGAATAAATACGCCACAGTGTAAAATATTTGTAGTTGATCTACTGAACTTGTTACTTGTTAAATGGTTTTTTGAAATCGACCCTTTTTCAAAAATTTCTTTTATCGGGAAAATTATAGTATTTCGTGTTTTCACTTCCTCTTGCCTCTAGAACAAGGATGTATCCTTCACATATATTTTTTTCCAGGCTTAAATTCAATGTTTAGAGCATTTCCAATTGAGCAAACAGCCAAAATTCGAATAACAGGCCGTTAAACTATGGCAAATATTTTTATATTGCTGATATTATGATCTGACAAAAATCTGACCTGATAAAAAAAATATTTGTGTGACACTTATTTTTATTACCTGCGCTCGGGATTCACTGTGAATACATAAACCGGAAAGAGAAATGAAAAAAGCCCTGTTTACTGTTTATTTAACTACTAGCTGACCCGCGCAACTTTGTCTACGTCACATCTTCCATTAATGCTCCGCTCCAATTTATCTGAGCGTGATGATATATGACCTTTAGTCTTCCTCGATAAATGGGCTATCTAACACTGAAAGAATTCTTTAAATCGGACCAGCAGTTCCTGTGATTAGCGCGTTCAAGCAAACAAACAAACTCTTCAGCTTTATAAGAAACTAGTTGACCCACGCAACTTCGTCTGCGTCACATTTTCCATGAATGCTCGGCTCCTTTTAGTCTTAGCGTGATGATATGTAGTCTATAGCATTCCTCGATAAATGGGCTACCTATCTAATACTGAAAGAATTTTTCAAATCGGTTCCTGAGATTACCCCCTACATACAAACTTACAAACAAATGTTACCTCTTTATAATATTAGTATAGATTAGTGTAGAAGAAGCAGGCACGTAAGCATAAAAATAGGCTTTAAAAAGTGCCACTCTTCTACAAAACACAGAATTACACCTTCGTGTCATGCGTCCATTAAGTGCATACAATCAGCCTTTTTATATTGTATCATTATGTTAAAGTGACGTTTCTGCCGTGCATCATACAAGATACGAAGTTCAAGGTTGTTACGTGGTTTTAGCGTGTTTGAGACGAGTAAAATGATCACTACCTACTTGTGAATTGCTATGATATAACACTTCGATCGAGAGTAGCTAGTCAAATCTGTTTGTATTTTAGATATGAAAACCACACTAGTAAATAATTCATTTATACAGCAGGCACAAAAAAAACCTTGCGAGACGCACAGATAATTTAGGTTTTTCCTAGAAATAGAATAAGTTTTAAATAACAATTTTACTATTCCGAATCACTTTTTCCCGCAGATTCGCCCCCGTAGCCATGGCGACCTATTTTATCAGACAGGATTTTTTTTATATCTGCTTCCCGTTATTAATAGAGTGCACTACATCGCTAGTATTATGATATCTGTGATTGTAATTTTATATTTGTTACATCTTATGTAGGAGGTCCTTAAATATGTAAATAAACACTTCCAGCGATTTCCTCCAACAAATTTTAATATATTATCCTCTTTTGAATATCTCCTAGTTATCATCTGCCTAGCCTTTTCCCAACTATATTGGGGTCGGCTTCAGTCAAACTGGATTCAGCTGAATAGGTACCAGTATTTTACGTGGAGCGGCTGCTTACCAGACCTCCACAACCTATTAACTGGGTAACATGGTAGGTACTCCTTGGCAAGACTGGTGTCAGATTTTCTGGCTTCCGACTATCCGCAACGACCGCCAAAGATCTCCAAATGACAGCCGGGACCAACAGCTTAACGTGCTTTCCGAGGCACGGAGGAAACTCGGTATTTTAAGATGGTCAACCCATCCACAGACCAACCTCGGCAAGCGTTGCTTAACCTTGAAGATCAACTTGTGCGGCTGTTATTGTTCCTAGCTTTTAATATCTATTAGTGAATATTAAAATCATTTTGTCTCATGTGAGCGGTTAAATTAACTCATACAAAAATGTAGAGTTAGATCGTTGGAGTTATGTAATGTAAATATGAATTTGAATTTGTGATTAGGAGCACGTACATAGGTTAGGCCCATTGACTAATCAAACAATTCACCGTTTACACAGTAGAAAACTTTCGTAATTAAACTATTTAATTTCTAATTACATAACCACGTCTATATATAGTATATTTATACACAAAGAAGCAGCAATTACCTTGAAGTTTAAGAAAAAAAAATGTGGAAAATTTTAGTACCACAATGTTGTAAACAAATACGCCGTAAATAAGGCACGTATGGCAGGTTGGTATTTATAAAAACCGGCCAAGTGCGAGTCGGACTCGCGCACTGAGGCTTCCGTAAGCAGAAGTTGCGATTTACGATTAATGACGTATTAAAAAAAAAACTACTTACTAGATTTCGTTCAAACCAATTTTAGCTTTTTTTTTTAGGATGGGAAATCATCAAATGACTCCTCCCGCTCTGGGTAAAGCAGGAGGGAGTGTTAGACTCCTACTGACTAAAACCCATCCGTGTTCCTTCTAATGCCCTTTGCGTTTCAGGGCCGCGGTGACTCTTTCGAACGAACAAATTCCACGATAAAAAAATAAAAACAATTTTAGCTGGTAGTTTACATGGTAATGTACATCATATATTTTTTTTAGTTTTATCATTCTCTTTTTTAAGTAGAAGTTACGGGGGGGACACACACATTTTACCACTTTGGAAGCGTCTGTCGCGCAAACTATTCAGTTTAAGAAAAAATGATCTTAGAAACCTCATTATCATTTTTGAAGACCTATCCATAGATACCCCACAACAATGGGTACGATAAAAAAAAAATGAGTTTCAGTTGTAAGTATGGGGACCCCCAAAATTTATTGTTTTTTTCTATTTTTGTATAAAAATCTTTATGCGGTTCACGAAATACATCTACTTACCAAATTTCAACAGCATCGTTCTTATAGTTTCGGAGAAAAGTGGCTGTGACATACGGACGGACAGATAGACAGACAGACGGACAGACATGACGAATCTATAAGGGTTCCGTTTTTGCCATTTGGCTACGGAACCCTAAAAATCTAGGGAAATCCACAATGTCATGCTTGTAATTATGCCGTTGAATACTGTTTCAATCTATTCGCCTAGCCTTTTTATGGATTAGTCTAATGGACTTACCCACAAAAAGGCAATGGCTGCATAATCTTCTATGTACGCAAGCGGCCAAAGTGTTTATGTTTGTTGGGCTCTTTTTTTGTACGATTCTTACAAACAATTAAAACTAATACAAAAATACATTATGTAACATGTCTTCTGATAATAAAATCAGAAGAGCACAAAAAGTCTGTTCAAATCTTATACCTACAATACGATTCAAATAGGAACGTCAATTACCTGTATCTGTCAAATGTCTCTTGAAAACTACGGTTTGCAAAGAAAACTTAGTTGCATATCAATAACGGTTTATTGTACTTTGTTTAAACAAGTCTTAAATCGAATTTAAACGTTCAAGAGTAGTAAACTTGCTAAATGTAGTATTTAATTATTTAAAGTCATTATTAGTTATTTTAAACCACACCATAACACCTTTTTCACTCAATATTTGTATATTTTTTTGAATAATCTTGCTATGCTAGCCTTACATAATTGGTATGAATTGACAGCTGGACAGCATGACATCACAATATGGCGCTAACTCGATTCTTTTGTTATTTGAATTCCATTGTACTATTTAAAAAAATACGTAAGTGTGGATGGATGTTTGTAGCTCAATCAAGCATTCACGCCGAAGCTGCTGAACGAATCTGGATGATTTTTGGCACTGATATAGATAAAAGTCTACACTTAGGCTACGACTTTTTATTTCGGAGGTATGTTCCTTTCGAAGCCGCTGGCTGGAATTGGTTGTAAAACAAACACTATTGGCATCCATAAAAAATATAAAATAGACATCGTTCTAGAACTTTCAAAGTTAATGCAATGGCTATAATGGCTTGTCGGCACTTAAAACCATACCAAGCTAGCGCATTTATCGATTAGATCTGCCATTACCTAATATATACCACCGAGCACTATTATAGGAACCTTTATACAGAGAAATAAAGCTCTTTAATGCGAGTTGGCCCTTCTGATACTTATCTTAAACAGACTTGAGACTCACTTTTACCACAAAATAATAACAAAATGCATCACTACATATTACAAGACAAAGCCTATAAGACAATTCCTCCGCCGCCTCTGTCCGTCTGTTTGTTCGCAATAAACTCAAAAAATGCTGCACCGATTTTCAAGCTGTATTCACCAATGGATACAGTGGTTCTCGAGGAAGGTTTTAGTACATAATTTGTCAATTAGACGAAGACGCGGGCGTCAGCTAGCATACCCTCTCTTTGATTATGAGTCCGTCATTTCTAAATCCCTACTAATATTATAAATGCGTAAGTAACTCTGTCTGTCTGTCTGTCTCTTCTTCATGCCTAAACCACTGAACCGATTTGAATGAAATTTTGTACAAAGATAGTTTGAGACCCAAGAAAGGACATAGGATAGTTTTTATCCCGGAAATCCCACGGGAACGGGAACTATGCGGGTAAGTGGTTGATAAAATATAATGGTGGATTTTTAGATTAGCGCTAAATTCATTTTAAATTTAATGGTGCCTAATGTGGTGCAAAGGTGCCTAATGGACGTCCATAAACGTCTACAGAATTTTGTCTGTACATCAAAGCTATGCGATGAATGTTCGGAGTTCAAAGTTTGTGCAGACAAAAGTATGTAAGCTGTACGGTGGACCCACTAAGCTATAACCAGTCTATAAAAAAGTGTCGAACATCGGATCAGATTCACACTTGTATCCAAAGGTCGATAAAGACGGAATTGGAATTTTAGACCCGGTTTTTTGCACAAGTTTTGATAGAAACTCTATCTGGTTAGTTACCTTTAGACTGTAAATAAATGTAATCATGCTTATGTTTTTTCGGACACAAGTTTTTGCAGACGATTTCATAGTATAAAATTGAAATATTATTTCGGTTTTATTTTATGTATTTTTGAACAGTTACAAAGCAAAATAATATAGGTAATTGACGAGGAAGTTAAGCGAAGTCGGTAACACAAAAAGTTACATAGGATTATGGACCGTAGCAAGACCTCTAAATTGACAGTTTTTATAAGCAGTTTGGTATGGAGTTGTTAATGAAAAAAGATAATTTAGCCTTCGTGTACATGAAAATGACATGGAACCTTAGGTGACTCGTCAGTTGTCTCAAAAACACGATAATATTAATACAACCGGTCAAGTGCGAGTTGGACTTTCACACGAAGGGTTCCGTAGTTCGTCCTGATCATCATCATCTTCCTGCCCTTATCCCAGCCAATAGTGTAGTTCATACTATAAACCGAAAAAAACATGTTCCTTGAATGGGAGTAGGTACCTTAATTTTTCCTAATTTAATTATTATTATTTGTTGATAAAGGCCCCCGGCCCCCTTCTACCATCGGACATCCAGACGCACTGCTACTTACCATCCCTACTTTGTTGCTATATTCCACCAATTCGCTTTTTTTTTTTTTTTTTGTTAGTGGCCTCTCGCAGCTAACGACTCTAGAGAGCCTCAGCTACTTAACCGGACTTGCCTGTGGTGGCCTAGGTGAATTTAAGGCCCCCAGCCAAGGCTATATAAAATATACTAAAACTCCGCTCGCTGAGGGCACCCCCTGTGGGGTACGGACCTCGACTCAGCGGCATCGTTTGGGGGAGGGCAGCAAGGGACTGGCTGGGTCATATTTCCATTATTTGGGGAGTTTAAAGCTATAGGCTCAGCTTCGCGGGCTGGCTCATTTGGCAAAAGACGGGGGGGAGATTTACAGTGTCGTCGCGCTGGACCTCGGCGGCGAGGTCGGAACACGGATCGCGGTCTGTGCTTGTGTTTATTTAAGGTGCTTGTTTCCCTACAACTTTCTTGGAGTAGGGTGATGGGATCGTCGGGATCTGTGAGGGTGTGCCGTGGCCGGCGAATCCTACTAGTCTGAGAGGGGGTGTATCGGGAAGCCGATGCAATAAGGAAGTTTGGATGCTTGTCCGCAGATTCGATGAAACGCTTAGTAAGTCGTTTCATGGATTGCTGGATAGTCGGAATTTTGAGATCGATATGAAGCCGATCGTTCCTAACGAACCACGGGGCGCCCGTGGCCCGACGGAGAAAGCGGTTCTGAAGTGTCTGCATCCTATGGATATGACGTGGCTTAGTGTGTGCAAAAGTGGCACACGCATAAGTCATAATCGGACGTATGCACGTAGTGTAAATGCGCAGTTTGCATTTGAGAGATAGCTTGCTGCGTGCATTCAGCATGGAATGGAGCCTACCGAGAGCGAAGGCGGCACGCGAGCGTACCGACCTTATGTGCTCTGCAAAACTCAGGCGTTGATCTAGGATGACACCAAGATATTTAGCTCGCTTTTCCCAAGGGATCGGCTTACCAAACATGGTGATAGGATCAGGATGATGGGAGATTTTCGTCCACGATTTACGGAACAAGACCGCCTGACTTTTTTGCGGGTTTACCTCAATCCTCCACCTCTGAAACCACAGGGCTAAGTCAGTGGCGGATTTTTGGAGGTTCCGGGCAATGGCCGTAGGGCTCCTGCCGCTACAGTAAATGGCCGTATCATCGGCAAATAACGCTAACTGCGTCTTGGGGGACTTGGGAATGTCGCTGGTGAATAGCGTGAAGATGAGAGGCGAGAGCACGCCACCTTGCGGTACGCCTGCTCGGATAGGACGGGGGGAAGAAAGCGCCCCTTCGATGCGATACCGAAAGGTGCGGTTCGACAAATAGTCTCGTAAGATGAGCACGAGACGATCTGGCACACCGAGGCGATACAACTTGTATATCAGGCCGTTGTGCCAGACCTTGTCGAAGGCTTTCGCAATGTCAAAGAAAAGGCTTCCCGTCATCATGCCGCGCTGAAAACGGTCATTGATGTGCTCAGTGATGCGGTACACCTGTTGGACACAAGAGTGGTTGGATCTGAAGCCAAACTGCTCTTTAGGAATAAGACTCTTGCGCTCCGCATAATCCTTGAGACGCTTATAAATAAGCCTCTCGTAGATCTTGCCGAGCGCTTTGAGCAGACTGATAGGACGGTAGGAGGAGGGAGATGATTTGGGCTTGCCCGGCTTGGGAATACCGATGACAGTAGCCTCTTTCCACTCTTGTGGAAACATGTTGTTTGCTAGAGCGCCATTGAAGATGGCGGTCAGCAACAGGATAAGAGTGTCAGGAAAGAGACGGAACACCCTGTTGGTGATTCCGTCTGACCCAGGTGCTTTCCTGGGTTTGAGTCTGCCAATGATCTCCTTCACCTCGTCTGGAGTGACGGGGGGGAGAGGATCATCGGGGTCCTCGACAGGTGGAAGGGAAGTCCTACGTTCAACCTCAGCGAGGTGAGCCGGGTCTACTGGTTCGGTGCTGGGGGAGCATTGAGACTCCAGGCTGTCGGCCAGGCATTCGGCCTTCTCATCGTCATCAAAAGCGATGGTATTGTCAGGACGAGGGCATGGAAGAAACCTCAGAAGTGCGCAACTTCCTCTGAAGTTCCCAGAATGCGAGGTGAGTCGGTTCGAGTTCACCGAGCATCTTTTCCCATTGCTGGTTACGCAGCTCTTTGACGCGTTTACTTAATTTACGCTGTAAGTAACGCATAAAGCTTTTGTTATTAGCGCAGGGGAAAGATCTGTAGGCACGGACGGCCGCGTTCTTCTCAGTCACGAGCGCACGCACATCGTCGGGGAGTTTCCAGCGATGATCTCTCATCGACGGTGCCTCCCTTGAACAATT
This sequence comes from Ceramica pisi, assembly GCA_963859965.1. Lineage (NCBI taxonomy): Eukaryota > Metazoa > Arthropoda > Insecta > Lepidoptera > Noctuidae > Ceramica > Ceramica pisi. Next base: position 4,886,257 of record OY982529.1, read on the forward strand.
GTTCAGGACAGATTGAACGTGCTCCGTGAGAGAGCTGATCGCGGATTTCGTGTCATCCACAGTCTCGATGTTATCCGGGATGTTGTCCAAGTGAGATGACGTGGAGTTTTTCAGCATTTCGCTTACTCTCCTCCAGTCAGTGACCACTTGGCCACCAATTCGCACTTACCGTTTCCAAATGTCTGATAAATAATGAGCATAGCAAAAGATTGGAACTCTATGCCTGCTTCTGTGTTTCCGAACGCTTACAACCCTAATATCTTCAAAGTTAGAGTGAAAAGACTCTTTCTGGGTAAGCTCGCTCTATCGTAGACTTTGTCTCTGTCATCTCTGACCAAGACTAGAGTGAAGAGCAAAGCCATCTCAAATAAAAAAAAAGCGGCAATAGACACACACACTCTGAAAATCTCAAAAGTCTATCTATTACAGTTCTTGAGATACAGCCTGCTGACAGACTAACGGATGGACGTAAGGAAGCACTGCACCTGTCGGATACGGAACCCTAAAAAGATACCTTAACCTTCGCGTTCAGAACTAAGGTGACAAGTCTCAAGATCACGATATTATAAAAGAACTGTCAGTATACGTGACGCAATGGATACCTAATATGCAGGCCTTTGTTTGTTTAAAATTTGATCTATATCTGAGGGCCAATTCTACTAAATAACGTGTCATGCGAAAAACATGACATGCGAATGTGATTAGATTTTTAAGACACTGGAAAATGGTATTCTGCTAACATTATAATTCGTTCAATTCACAATCGCATCGCAGTATAATCACATTCTAGTCGCATAGCAGGCAAGTTTGTTTTCATTTACGAAAATAAATATGGTTTTGTGTTGGTTCAATACATGCAGATGATAATTATCAATAATTGTGATAATTTCCATTTTAGGAACGTAATTTTTTATAGAAATTGAAGTCCAATTTATCGGGCTTAGTTAAACTCATATTCACAATATTTTCGTTTTCCGATTATAATATTTTATATAGGTAAAACATTGAAACGACTTTCAAAGCAAACAATATTTGATTGGAAATATACCTACCTCAATTGGAACGTACTTGTAAATACGCCGCGCAGGCGTGGAGCGGATGATTTAAGACGTCAAAAAGAGACGTCATAAATGCTAGTCAAAATATTATATTTTGTTAGAAACTCTTATTTTCTGCTGAAATGTATTTCTGTATAGATGTATTGCATTTTGAAGTACTATATTAGCCATCACAGCACCTATCAGCGCGAGCGACTATATTATACCCATGGGTTGCTTCATTTGGTATTCTGGAATAGAATCTGAGTATTTAGGGTAAATAGAAGCTCTCGGAACCTTTGTAAAAACTGTGTTTGTGTTTAAAGTGAAAGGATAACAGTAAAAACCATAAGAACTGATTGTGCCGTTATGATGCAGGCGGTCCTTCGTACTGCAATGAACCTAATCTACTCAGCTCGTTTGCTGATCACAACAGCAGTTTCATCGATATCCTGGCCCTACTGGCTGAAGCTTAAACACTGGATTTACAGACTTTACCGACTGTACGATACTACAATGTTATATTGTTTATTAATTCTAGTTTTTATATAGAATGTTACAAATAAAAACATTGATTTAAGTTATCTTGTTATTTCCTTTTTGCATTATAAAGTCATAGGTTAGGTACATAGAAATTCTAAGTTGCCACTTGGCTACTACAGAAAGAAATTTAAAGTCGTAAATAATCTTATTATTCATATTTGCAATAAAGCCACTTCAGAACTTTAAAAAATCTATACCTAACATTGATACCTATTGTGAATGTAAATATGTACATGGGCGTATGATGTTTTAAATATTGCTAGGAAAGACAGAAACAAACGTAAAAGTAAAAGAAAAATTACAAAAACACTGAATAAAAAAGAGGGGTTTGAACTTAAGTCCAACAAAATGAAAGCCGGTTACCAAACCACGTAGGCTAACTCAATGGTTGACATTTGCGTAAAATATGCGTTCTAGTTGGTAACCTTTAGTAAAACCATATACGTTTTATATCATATCACAGCCAAACAGTAAAATCCGACTTATAAATGCATACAGACTACCTATCTGGTCTGAATGGAGATGGTAAACAGTTTTATTGAAGGCGGATCAGCTTCGAGCCGGATTATTACATTATTTAATGAGAAAGCCATAATTTTATGTAATTAATTTAGCGTGTCTTGAACCACCTTTGTAAATCCGTGGTTAATCCTATACATTTAAGTAATTTGTGACTACTATAACAACAAAAAATTTAATACTGAGCGTTAAAAGATTAATATTGACCCGTTAAGGCGTCGAACTACTACAAAGCGCTAATACTTACACGATCGTCTCGTTAATTTTTGCGACAATCCCTATCGCGGCAAAGCAAACGCACCATCATTATTCGTATCAGGATGACACCTTAGCGATTCGAACAGAAAATAGGTGTTTATTAAAAAAAATGTATCATTGAAATTAAACTACGTATTTAATTTGCAGCTATGTAATTACCATGTATGCAAATGTAGGTACTATCTTTTTTGATTTGAGATGGGTTTGCTCTTGACTCTAGTCGGATGAGTGAAAACCGTGGTAAAAGAACTCATTTTTAAAGTCAATGAGGTCATCCTACAGTCGGTCGGTACAAATTACACTGAGTGAACCATGAGCAACCGTAGAAAATATTGCAATGAAGATCCGGCTAAACATGAATTAACACTGTAATACAAAACGGCTCCGATTTTAAGTGAAACAGCTAGCCACTACGTAAAGCGGCGTATACTATTTTTATATTTGACTGCGGCACATGCACGTCATTTTTGACTCTGCTAAACTGCTGCTAAATGAAACCCTAAAATAACTTTGAGTGTAGCTATAGCTTTTTTAATATGAAGTAGTTTTTTTAACAAAGTTGACCAAAGTAACTAACATTTTGCAATTATCTTGTAAATTAAAATATTACCTACTTTATAAAACTGGAAACACAATAAAACTCCTTAGAATATAATGCAGAAAAGTCACACATGAACGCAACTTGTTGCTATTCATCTGCTAGTAGGCGTCAATATTATTTAAATCTTCTTCATAGTATTTGCATGTAAGAGTAAAAAAATAAACCACGTGAGAATCAGTCCACACATGAAGGGTTTCAAGGGTCATAGCAACAATAGAAATATACAATCTGTAATTTTCACAGATTGTATATTTCTATGTTATTAACTGAATTCTTATCTAGGATCTTGAGATACAGCCCGCTGACAGACAGACAGACGGACAGACAGCGGAGGCTACTAATAGTTCCGCTGGTTACCTTTTGGTTACGGAACTCTAAAAACATTCATCAAGTCAGCCATCCATACTTCCAAACCTTCACGTTTATAATAATACCTACTTACCTAAAAATTGAAGAAGGATTACCAGTAGAATACAATACACACACCCTACCACATGCTACGACTAGATTGTAAGACTTCATCCATTCAAAATCAAAAGAATTTAATCTAGACTTTTTGAGTGATTTATTTTTAGTTTAGCTGCGTTCCTCTTATGGTATGGTTCTCAGTTTTTAGTAAGGTTTCTTTAAGACTGCCTTAATTTAGAATCAATAATTCTAACGTGAGATAATCGACAGATCGAGTATCTAGGCAGACGTGTGTAGGTATGGATTTATATTTTAATTTACTTATCTCCTAAATAAGCATTGTAAAATGTTAGGTACTTGCTAATTTTTGACCAAAATGTCCTAAGAACTAAACGACTGGAGAATAAAGTGACCACCAAAAGTGAACACCTATCTTTTATTTAGAAATCTTTTCACAGAAAAATAAAACACTCATTTGCTTATAATATCTTGCTATATGCTTTCCATCAGTTCTTATGATGCAGAAATAAACTCGTATCTTATTTATACCAAAGGAACTCCAAAAAGTAAAGTATCTGAAAGGAAGAAAAGAGTATTAAGTATTGAGTATAAAGTACTAGACTACCATCGTTAAAAGTTCTCTCTTCTAGCCTTTTCCCGGACCTCCTCTTAAAGCGACTTCTCTGACAAATCACAGAGAATTTTGCTTATGTTTTGACCACACATTGGTGGTCTAAGTCTGTTTTATCCTGCTACATAGGTTTGAATCTGAAGGAACCGAGTTTTGTTCCTCTATGTTACTAGTCTAGCATTGAAGGAGCTACCAATTCCCGGTGATAAAGAAGCTTAGGATATAGGTACATTGTTGCCTTATTTCTGAATTATAATAAGTATGCGCTTAGTTGACCAACCTTGCTGCAACAATAGTCCAGTCCTTAGCGTATCCTTTTGGATAAACGGCTCCATTTTGGTAAAACTAAGTGAGTCTGTAATCTTTTTCAAACGCAAGGCCGCTTTTGAAATATACGTCAATTGTGAGGCGCCCTAGCCTACAACACTGAGAACAGCTTCTGCTGCTCGCTCTACGTCGTATCACCACCAATTCATCTTCTTCACAGAGCCCGATGAATAAAAATCCCTCCACAGGCTGAACCAACACGTTTTGTATTATTTCACCACACAAACACAGAACTATGTATTGTAGTTTTACTGCACATGGCTCTGCTTAATAAATCTTGGATTTCATGATGTTTTTAAGGACTAAATAGAGAAAAAATAAAAAATTTGAATCTGCAAAAGCTAAAATTTTCCTTCAACTTTCGATCTCAAAATAATTCCATGGTTACGTCAGTTTTGACGTTGTTATATTTAGCAAAATACCGTTTTTGTCACATTTTCAAATGTCGTTCAACTTTAAAAATAGCTGAATACCGTTCCAATACATTTTTTTGTAAAATTCAATTCGCAATATAATCGCATGAAACTTCAACTTTGGTTGTCCTTTTAAGTTTAGCAGAATACCTTTTTTGACATTTTGGCATTGAGATGCGAATGCGACTTGAATTTGAACGTTTTTAAATTAGTAGAATTGGCCCCCTGGTGTCAAGGCCCTCATTTAATACACACTTTATTTTTTTATATTCTTGTTTGTCTCGTGACAAAATACTTTGTTTGCTGTCTAGGGAATGAGTTAATGACAAAACGTTTTAATTTTATTTCTGCGGAGGTCAGGCCAACCCTGATGATGATGCTTGTCCAAAAGGAGTCTTCAAAATTGGTTGATCGATTAATTAATTAATTATACATTTAGTTGTATTTTCCGACTTCCCAAAAAGGAGGAGGTTATCAATTCGGTTGTATGTTTTTTTTTTTTTTTTTTTTTTTATATGTTTGTTACCTCATATCTCCGACAATTATGAACCGATTTGAAAAATTTTTGTTTTATCTGAAAGGATATACTTGCAGATTGGTCCCATTTAAATCATATCAAAATCGGTTACGAACTTTGGATTTTAAATCGAAATAGCTGGAATTTGACTATTTAGATGATTCTTTGATGATCGAAATTGCGTATTTTGCTTTTCTGCGATTTTGGAGTGGTGTTGTTAGGTGTAGGGCACCACTAAAAAGTGAAAAATAAAAAACTTTTTACAAAAAAATACAACCGACTTCCAAAAAAAAAACACTACAAAGTAAAAAATAACTTTAATTTCGGAAGTCGGTGTCAAAATACGAAGAAACTAACAAAAACACCGACTTCCGAAATTAAAGTTATTTTTTACTTTGTAGTGTTTTTTTTTTGGAAGTCGGTTGTATTTTTTAGTGTGTAGTTTTCTAGTTAATGATCATAATATGAACATTTTTAGTCATAGATCTACGTAGTACTTTTTTTTTTACCGCGTGTAATCACGTCAGGACAAACAAATGCAACAATTGGGAAACTTAAACAATAAAGCTAAAACATAATAAAAAGCAGCCTTGGACAGTGATGACCTAGTCGACACTGTTGACTAGACAAAAATGTACTAATATTTCACAACTTAAAGTTTATGTAGTTAAAGAAATGAAAACCCGATGTCCCCGAGATTAATGCAGTGGTGAAACTGTCCACAATGTTGAAACGAGCCTAAACAGATAATGGATTTTTTGTCCTAGGAAGTTCCTTTTGTCTCTACTAAAATGGCTTTAAATGGTCTATTTAATTTAATAAGAATAATTGTGTATTACCTATAAATCCCATAATTTTATGACTGCTTGAAAACATTGTAAGAACATCCACGATTGAACACTGTGTCCCAAAATACAAGCGATAGCTTAGTTTGGGAACCTGTACCAGCAAGTTTTGCGATAACTGTACCTTTCTATTTAAAAATTATAATATTGTGAATGATTATACTGTACCAATAAAAAACTTTTTTTTTTCTTAAGATCCTTGCTAAGTAAAGGCGGTACCCTGAGCAAATAACCTTGAGCATTTTTTCCCTCAATAACAGCGCAAGAGATACAGTAGCGAATACGCTCAGAATGTTGAATAAAATCGTTATAAAATCTAATTTTGGTCATTTGAAAAAAATACTTCTACCGAATGTTCATAATTAAATTGCCTATCCATTAGTGTAAGTGCAAAATCAAAATAATCGTTAGTTTTCGAGAAGATGCTTGTTTCCAGTAATTTTTTCTCATTTCTGTGGTTTCGTTGTGAGGAGATTACTTAAACATTATACTATAATAAAAAATAAAATCTACCAATTTGAAGCCAAGATTATGTAGAAATTCAATGTATTTTTTATTAGTTGCTATTTCTTTTGGATAAAGAGATTTATTTAATTAACAAAGTTGCTAAAAGTGTATTTAAAGAACAAACTAAGTATATACACTTAAAATAGAAAAAAAAAACTCATAACTAAAAAATGGCATCAAAAAATTCGTCCCCATCGCTATCGACTGGAAGTGAGCCCAAAAGACTGGCTGCATTGCCACGTTGTATGGCAATGCTTATCCTCTGTCCAAGGTAAAAGCCAGCTCTTGGGTCACGCGAAGCGTCAACTAAGCGTTTTGCAAGATCTTTAAATAGGACGTGAGCACTCGGACCCCACGGTCCAAGAGTTTCAACCCCAAACGGCTCAAAAATGTAGTTGCCAATAAGGCTACTATATTTCCGCCGTTTGAGGTTTTCAGCAGCCGAAGCCGCAGAACCACCACAGCACGACGAGCTAGGAAGATGGGATGGCGCAAGAGTATCGACACAAGTAGCGTCCCACACTAAAGGCCTACCCATCTTCCATGGAAATAAAGACATACCGTCCGGTCTTTTGCCATCGTCGCGTGCCAGGCCAATGGGTTCTAATACGGCTGGCACGCCGACGGCGACAAGAGCACGTCGGATAATGTCGTTGATATTTGCGTGCCGTGCTATGCGACCCGCACTTCGACTGCATGACAGGCCGTGGTGCCCGAGGCTGTTGACAGCTTCGCCACAGTGGCAGCGATGAGGAGAACAACAAGATGCGCCTAAGCGAAGGGAAGCAGCGAGGCGGAAAGTAGTATCGTCGAACAAGGTGCCTATGTTCGACGACGGTAGTGCGTGAAGCCAGAGGCCCGACTCCCACTCACCCACAGCCAGCAGGCGTGCACGCTCCGCAGAAGTGGCAGCAGAAGCAATTAGGTTATTCTGAACTCCTCTGCAGAGCGGCTCATCCCACCGTCTCTGGTATGATGGGTTGTCGGGTAAATTTTGATTCGGGCAAGCGAGTCTCCAGGCATTTATAGCCTCGGTAAAGTACGGCACATCAAAATCAGTCAGTGTAGAAGCTAGGATATTCCTGACTAATTTTTCAGTGCCGTGAACCGAGGATATAAAAGCCGGTAAACTTATACTGGTAATTTTGCGGACGCCAAGGCCTATGCGGATGGGAAGAGTGGCTTGAGCCCAAACTCGGTCGTCCATGGCCACATTTAAAATTGATGATAGCGTTTGCTTTATAATTTCGTCCATTTTTTCCAGAAGGTGAGGGTGCTTCCATAGATGGGAAGCACGAAGAAAATAGATAAAGAGTAGATAGCTCCAAAAAACTGCACAAAAAACGGCTAGCGCTGCTGCGTTTTGCTCGGGGACGCGCCTAGGAAAACCAAAATTAATTGCAGCCTAGGGTAATTTAAGAACAGTCGCTTGTTTACTATAAGACCTATTAAAATAGATGGAAAAACTTTTGGAAATCATTCTTACAACCAAAATAATGACAGTGGTAGAAAAATATTAAGAAAAATGCATTCACTAACGGAAATAGACAAAACAATTTGACACATTAAATCAACGTTTATTTTTTTGCTTGAATATCTTTAGTTAGAACGCTGTGTTATTGAAAATAGTCGATCTATTTTAAGCACACCTGTAAATATAGCTACATTTATGCCATTTTAATGATAAATAAGTTCATGAGATTTTGTGTCTAAAATAAACTCGCTTTCAGTGTAGGAGACTTAAATTACCCAAAACTGTTTGTTTCTTTCAAAGCGAGTTCGTAATTCATAACCTCCACAGTACCTCCAAATAATTTTTCCCCCTACAGTTGACATACGGATTTGGTTATAAATGTCACCGGAAAGTGGCGGACACCGTAAGATTGTAAAATCTTGATGAGATTATAATTTCTCGAAATATTATGAAAAAATCATTTTGTATATAATAATACTAGCTGACCCATGCAACGTCGTCTGCGTAACATTTTTCATTACTGCTCCGCTCCTTTTGGTCTTAACGTGATGATATATAGCCTATAGCCTTTCTTGATAAATGGGCTATATAACACTGAAATAATTTTTCAAATCGGACCAGTAGTTCCTGAGATTAGCGTGTTCAACCAAAAAAACAAACAAACAAACTCTTCTGCTTTATAATATTACTAGCTGACCCGCGCAACTTCGTCTGCGTCACATTTTCTATTACTGCTCCGCTCCTATTTGACTTAGCGTGATGATATATAGCCTATAACCTTCCTCGATAAATGGGCTATCTAACCCTGAAAGAATTTTTCAAATCGGACCAGTAGTTCCTGAGATTAGCGCGTTCAACCAAACAAACAAACAAACAAACTCTTCTGCTTTATAATAGAAGATAGTATAGATATCGCATACAAATACACATACATACATATTCTGTATAGCTAAACAAGTGGACCTTAGATTAATACCTGACTATAACAACAAGACTTATCTTACATACAATAGTTTCCAATATACCCGTATCTTATTTAGAAAAAAAAAAGTTTACAATTTCACGCGATATTTTACAACCCGTGTCTTATTTAGAAAAAAAAACAGTTTACAATTTCGCGCGATATTTAACAATCTTACGGAGTTTGCCATTTTCCGGTGACATAAACACAACGTTAGCCAATCGAAAGGAAAAGGAGCGTAACTGACAAGCATTGTCCCCATACGTATGTACCTACACGTAACCAGTGTTTATGCGCGTTTCCTTGAATTAAAGTAATCGTAGAACAATATGGAAATGACAGTTGCCATGGGAAACTGTCATTACAAAGCCACGATTATGGAAACAATAGTTGAGAATTGCCTGGATTGTCCATTCAAAAGTTTTTATTGAATAATTACAATAGCTGTTAGTTTTTAGAGGTTTCTACTCAAAATTCATTTTGCCGTTTCATTGAATTTATAGTTTCAATTTTATTTTGTTTGAATCTTCCTTATTAACTTCTTTTTAAACAATAAAAAAAATCTAATTTATGCGTGCTCGTTTTTGCCTAATAATATATTATGTGTGAATAAGTAGGCATCTTGATTCAAGAAAACCTGTTTTCTCCAAACTGTACTAAGGTATAATAAGCCTCTGATTTATTTATTAGTATTAAACTTATCTATATACCTAACGTCAATTTTACTATTACGGCATGCGATAAATGAATCCACATCTATATCTTCTATATCTATACTTATAATAAATCTGTAGAGAGGTCAATTCTGTACATGAAATATATTTCCAAAATAACTATCAGGGGGTGATAAGGGTTCGATACTGATGCCAAAAATGCAATCAGTACAATTTTTGTCTGTCTGTCTGTCGGTCTGTCTGTCTGTCTGTCTGTCTGTCTGTCTGTATAACCGTTATAGAAACAAAAACTACTCGACGGATTTTAATGAAACTTGGTACAATTATTACTCATACTCCTGAGCAGGTTATAGTATACTTTTCATCACGCTACAATCAATAGGAGCAGAGCAGTGAAGGGAAATGTTGGGAAAACGGGAGAAGTTACTCCATTTTTTAAGCTTCCGTCGCGTGTGCAACCTTAATGGTGAAAGCTACACAGAAATCATGTATGACGGAAATGTTCTCCTTAAAATTATATAAAAAATATCCAACGACAGCATATGTCTATCTTTTATGATTGAGGAACAATAACACGTGTAACTCCCGATAGCTTAGCAGTTCGAAGCTTTCTGATTGTATTTGTCTACTCTTACGTTTATAAAACTCTCAGTCGTCCCTAATTAACATTAATAAAAGTTAACATTATTACCTATTCCATAAAAAAGAATCATAGAAATCGGTATAGAAACACCAAAGTTATACATGAACTAATAATAAGCCATCGCGCGTGAATACTGAATCAAGCTATAAGAATTATTTTTGTGGTCGCGAACGCACAGGCAGGCGGCTAGCTTGGCGCCTAGAGGCTAGCGAGTAGCTTCGGAAAACGGCTTACGACAGTTTGCAATATCCTTTAATAATTATAATGTCGAGGGGAAGATGGTTATAATTTCGCTTTACACCAAACGAGTAATATTATAAATGTGAAAGTTTGGTTGTTTGTTACTCAATCACGCCAGAACGGCTTAACGGATCTTAATGAAATTTAGAACAAAGATAGATTATAGTCTGGAATAGCACATAAGCTACTTTTCATCCCGGGAATATGTTCCCTAGGGATCACGCGGGCGAAGCCGCTGGCAGAAGCTAGTCTATTATAAAATTAGAATAAAGCAGTAAACTTCGAAAGATTGCAAACGAACATCAATCTTGGCTTAAGAAATGCATCTCCCTGTTTGCAAGCCTTAACTTCCACGTTTAAAAATAGTCTAATTTCATAACATATTACTACATAACGGTAACTAACTATTACTATTTACGCAGGCCTTTTTGCGTTCACGACGCAATCTCATTTGGGGTTTGTTTTAATTTTATTTGAGTGCCAAAACAACCAGTTGTTGTAATAGTTGTGTAGCAACAGCTGCAATCGCTCAACAAAGGTGCTGTTTATCACTGCTCTCCATTCTCTGCAGAGATTCTTTTTTGTGGGTGTCGGGACTTTTTACTTTTGTAAACTCTGTGTAAATCGCTTTTAGATAAAATAATGAGGGACTGTGGAAACATTAATGTGCAACTGAAAAGCGGTTCTTATGATTGGACCAAGATTATAGCATTTAGTTTTAGATCTGAACACGGAACGTCGTGTTGTTTGTAGTCAATCATCATCATATCAGCTGAAAGATGTCGCCACAATAACCGGTTCTGTGCGTCTCGCATCCATCGGCTACCCACGACCCTCGCCAGGTCATCGGTCCACCTTGTGGGAGGCCTTCCATCGCTTCCATCTTCCAGTACGCGGTCAACACTTTTCGGCCCAGCAATGTAGCCAATACAGTGTATTGATTTCACGAATATTTCGGGATCATCAAGACCATTGACTGCTGGAGATGGTCTTAAACTCAGGATCATTTCCCATCTCTTATCAAGACAGTCGTCAAGCTTCATACTGGTTTACGCGTCCTTACGTGCTTTCTTTTGATTTCCTTGGCTAAGTAGACGGCCTCAAAATACACATTGGTTTTACTATTTATACGCACGCGTTTGACCACTTTCTCACCTGATGGTAAGCGATAATGTGGTCGAAGATGGAGCATGCCTTGACTAAAAGATTACTAGGTTGTAGCAGAAAAAACGGACTCTGTGGCCACTGTGAGACCACTCTGTGGACCAATGATGGACCGGGCTTGGCGGAATAAAAATATAATATGTAATTCCGTTGCACATTCCCCAAAATGCAACCAGTAGAAGACCAACAGGCTATAGAAAGTGCTCAAGACTTTGGAGCTTCGCTTTCGAGCCTATCATTGCCGATGATCCTCTTGGCTCGTTTCTCAATTGACTTAGGTAAGGGCATCAAGCTGGTATCTGGCAGATCCGTCTCAAATATGAGAGCAGTACTTTATACACGATCGAACTTGCTCTTGATAGAGTTTGAGCAGCTGTTCCGACGTGAAGTACCGTTTCACTTGTTCTATGATCACTAAATTTTTTGCAGCCACTTAAGCTTATCGTTAGCTTCTAGGTATGCCAGGATCTTAGCATTCAGCACTCGTTCCATACTCTTACAGAGATGGAAGTACAATTTAATCAATACAAAAACGTAGATATGTAGATCAGATATTTTTCTTACTCTTCTTTGGTAAGTATATTAACTTAGCAATGTTTCACTCAAACCTGGTGGTAAAGACAACACGTACATCTAAATTACCGTACCATTTAATTTCATTACAAAACGCAACCGGCACAATAAAATTATCACTGTTTCTGTTGCCTCTACACGTTTTTTCTCTTATCTTTTCCATATTATCTGCCAGTAGTGTACACAAAATTACACGTGATGGTAAAATAAAGTGCGCACTATGACCACTATAGGTCCATTAGTTTGGACACGTCCCATTTTATTGCCCTAAAGATATCGCTCATATTGCCCTGACTGACGTAATGGGCTATTATTTTGTCCAGAAGTGAATGGCGCTATCTGTAAATACACTATGTAATAGAAATAATTGTATTGCAGTTACACATTCGGTGAGCAATAGTTAGCTATAGTGCACTGACTCTATTTTTATTGAAAGAACAAATGCCCACTTCCCATACATTTAAAATCCTTATAATGAAAGTACATTATAGTTATAAGGTATAATAGAAAGACTACCTTTAAGTTTAAAAAATAATGTCCAACAGTCATTTTTACGATTATAACGCCAGGAATTCCAAAAAATACGTTGCAGTTTATGCAAAGTATACGTCGACTTTTTGGTATAAGCGGCATTGTCAAGAGATTTACAACGGTATGGTAAGCAAAGGTCGTCAGATGAGGAAGATATCGAGGTCCAGGGGCCGTAAACAGGGTCATAAAAATAAACACACAAAATTGCACAGTACACAACGAGACGCAAGCGCAACAACGAAGGACTGCGCCTATATTACTATAGTCTTTGGACTGCGCCGATGTCAATTGCAGAACTGTCAAGTGTCAAAAAATAATCCGTTTCACTCGTGCGATCTCAATTATATGCTGCGTGATTAAGTTATTTAATTATTATGTTATTTTTAATTAGCCTTCATTATACAAAGACTAATACAAAATACTTATTGATTAAATAAAACGTAAAATAATGAATAAAACTCTGAAACAGAGTTGAATAAAGTCAAGTATCAGTGTGTAAAATGGAACGTCGTAAAAAGGCTAGTTGAGATGCGTTCAAAACATTGTAATACGTTAACCCTTGAGGTAGAATAAGCATAAAGAAAAACTAAAAAATATTTTTTTCCTGCGTTTCTTTTAACATTGTGATAAGCGTATCTAATATAGAATTCAATAAGCTGAATTTTAAGATTTATTTGATTTCTATAGGTACATAGTCAGGTAAAAAATGGGCATTCTTCTTTTCGTATTTTTAAGGGAAAACATCTCTAATATCCCTTTGTTTTGTTAATTTTTTGACATTAATTGTAGCTGACATGATATTTTGATTTGAATTTCAACTTTATTATTTAAGTACGAAAATTGCATGAAATATTAAAGTTACCGTATTTTTAAACGTTCAAGCGTAATAAATTGCTTAACGTATGTATACTATGTATATTTAATGCTTGTTAGCTATACCTACGATAGATAAGATCAGAAGGTACTTATGCGTTTTTATGCTCTATTTACTAAAAGGGTGAGCATAGCATATGCGTAGCGAGTCACGGATATAATAATTGCCAATTAGATCAATTAGTCATGATGAAATACATATAATGTTGTTATAGTTTTTTTTTGTTTGAGCCAATAGTTACGTCCTACATCCAACAATGCCTTTTAAATATACAAGTAAGAGAAAAAATAAAAGTAACTAGCTTTGCCCGCTTGAACGGGGAAATATTATATCTCAAGAGAACATATTGATGAAATAGTCGATTTGACACCGAGGCCGAGGGGATAAAGCAGCGTCTTATGTCTGTATCCCGAACTTTACGGATACTTAGTACTTACTAGTATTCTAAAAGTACTCCTGAGCATAGCGAGGGTGATCAGAGTTTAACTCACGAGCGCAGCTAGGGATTCAAGCCAGCCCAAGGCAAAGACGCCTTTATACGTGAAGGAATTCACACCAATTGTTCGCAAATCATAAAGAATAGTTGTTGATGGCCGAGAGCGTTTCTCATCGGTCTCCAAGTTGAGTCCAAATTCAAATCACATTATTGACCTCAGAGATGCCTCAAGGCATATTGTACTGAATTTCATTATATCCCGCCGGGCAATAATGACTTACTTTAACTTGAGTATTCATCTATACTATATACTATAATATTATAAAGCAGAAGAGTTTGTTTGTTTGGTTGAACGCGCTAATCTCAGGAACTACTGGTCCGATTTGAAAAATTCGTTCAGTATTAGATAGCCCATTTATCGAGGAAGGCTATAGGCTATATATCATCACGCTAAGACCAATAGGAGCGAGCAGTAATGAAAAATGTTACGCAGACGACGTTGCACGGGTCAGCTAGTGTCATATAATCCGACGTTTTCGAGCAGTAGGTGTGAAAAGTCCTTTGCCCTGTTCTAGAACACGGTCTACCCTTGTGCCAAGTTTCATCCAAATCCGCTGAGCTGTAACGACTACGTGTAGAGATAACAAACACACAGGCAGAGATTTACGTTCACATTAATAATATTAGTATGAATGGATATAGTATAGGATTGATAAAGTTGCGAATAAAATAATTAAGCAAAGGTTCCACCAATAGGTCAACTCGTGAAGGCAGGGTTAGGTACTATTTATACGGTCTAACATCCTTGAGGGCAATCCTTGCGAACCTGTTACTGCCAAACCGGTATCAACTACTACTTACTGAATAAACCTTGATCTACTTGAAAACCAGTCAACTTAAACCGCACTTAAAATATAACAAACACACACTTTTTTAACCAAAAAACTGTGTGTGTCAAGTCAATACGTATTACGGTAACCGACATTATTAAATTGTTTGTTTTTACTTTTTACGTTTGTAGCACGGTAATATTAAATATTACCGTGTTTGTAGCCCTGCCCTAGATTTTTTTTTGTGATAATAATTTTGTTAGTCATTCATTTAAAATTATTTTTTCACAATAATTAGACATAATTGAGAAAAACCACTTATTTTTAAGTAACGCCAATTACTTTAAAACAAGTAGGTAGTTTTCCTCAGCAATATATTTGTAAAAATATTATAAAACAAAGTCCTCCGCCGCGTCTGTCTGTCTGTTCGCGATAAACTCGAAAACTACTGCACCGATTTTCATTCTGTTTTCATCAATGGATAGAATGGTCCTCAAGGCAGGTTTTTGTATATAATTTGTCAAGCGGGCGAAACCACGAACAACAGCAAGTACATTTGTAAGTCGTTTGATGCAGTCGTTTTTCTAATCTTTAGTAGTCACCAGTTTATTTCAAAGCCTAAATGTTTTCACTGTGTCATTTCTTTTTTAACTGATATTATCAATAGCTAAAATTGTTTTGATATAGGATGTCTTTATCTCTGATAGTTACTACGTAATTTTAATGAAGATAACACTATCGATGAGTGTCACAGGCAACACTTAATTCCAAAGTCAGGCAAGAAGGACACTGGCAGGGTTATGTAATTTGATAAAAAGAGCCACCGCGGCCCTGGGGGGCTACTCTCTAAGCCCGAAGTCCGTAGTTTCGGGCTTAGTTGCGGGCGTATTATACTCCGTATCACGTAACCACTAAGAATTAATGACAACAGGATTTGTCAGTTACTGTCAAATCGTGTTGTCATTGATTCTTAGTTCGAGTTCAGGACTAATTGTAAGTCCGTAGGTGATACGGAGTATAATACGCCCGCAACTAAGCCCGAAACTACGGACATCGGGCTTTTTTTTTTATACAAAACGGGGAAACTCTTGGCCCAAATCTCACCTGATGGAAAGTGATGGTTAGGCCTAAGATGGAAGCAAGTTTCACCCGGAATCCTCTTACGCAGAGGAACTGGCTATCAGACCTCTAACTGCCGGAACACAGCAATGCTGTTAACATTGTTGTTATGGCGACAGACTTAGACATGATGGTGGTAGCTTGCCAGGCGGACTTAGAACAAGTCCTACCACCAACCAACCGAGCAAAACATTTGCCCCCGCTGGGAATCGAACCCGGGACCTCTGGGTTTGAATCAGGTGGTATAACCACGAGACCACGGAGGCGGTTAGTGTCACCTGTTTAGCACCACCCAGGGACCACGTGTAGGGATTCGCTGAAGGGTATTCTCCTACGGACGCGGGTGACTCGGCCCCCAAAGGCTTCGAGAGTAGCCCCCCTGGAATGCAAATGGCACTAAGAGGAACACGAATGGGTTTTAGTCAGTAAGAGTTTGACACTCCCTTCTGCTTCGCCCAAAGCGGAAGAAGTCATTTTCCATCCATAAAAAAGGCAAGAAGGACAGTAATATAACTCACCACCTTCTGCCAGTAACATGATCGCGCGCGTGTATGTAAAAAAAAAACCAATAAAACATACTACCGAGATGAAAATCTATTTCTGTGTGTTATTCCAGTGCATGATCGGGTAGACCTTGCCCTGGAATAACACAAGCACATTTTATGCCAAGTTTCATCCAAAACCGTTCAGCTACAAAACGTGAAGAGGCAACAAATTGACAGTTATGTTCACATCTACATAGTTTACATTAGCAAGGATGTTAAGGTACTAAGGTGCTAGTACCTACATCCATTAAAAGGTACACAACTATAAAACATTTCGGGGTTAAACTACCATAAGTTAAGTACTCAATGCCAAAAAGTATCGCCAAGCACATAAACATTGCAAGATAAGTAAATATCCTTCCATAGTAAATATTGAGCGTTCCACTCTGTTCACGATTAACCCATGAGTTTAAATAAATACATAAAAAAGCCTTTTAAATACTAGGCTGCGAAGTAGTACAAGGCCAAGAGTCAATAACCTTTTAATTTATAATTTCTATTTTTAGCGTCTGTTCTTTATAAAGACATCAACGCGCGATACATTTTCTTTGTTTTTCATTTTTGTTTCTCAAAATATTGTTTTTTTAACAGTTTTGTTGTCGACACGCCTGTCTGATTTAATACCTTCATATCTTATTGATTCAAGTAGCTGGAAATAAAAACAATGGCTGTAACTTAGATTGAAATAATATGCTGAAGATGTAATCTTCACGTTGTTCCTAACTGAAATGTCGAAGGAAAAACCTTAACAATAATTTCTAATACGAACGAAATTTCGATCAAGTAGGTCAATTTCAACGGAGATTTTTTAAGCCATGTACGCAGAAGCCAAGAGTTATTATATTGCATAAGTGTGTGCGCAACCACAGGTGAACTCTCTGTTCCGACATGTTCAATCCGACACGACCGGGAAGAGATCATAGGGGCTACTCTCTAAGCCCGAAGTCCATAGTTTCGGGATTAGTTGCGAGCGTATTCTATTCCATTTCATACGAACTTACGATTAGTCCCGATCAGGAACTATGGATGAAAAACAACACGATTTCACAGTTACTATCAAATCGTGTACTCATTAATTCTGAGTGGTTAGGTGATATGGAGTAGAATACGCCTGCAACTAAGCCCGAATTTAAGGGCTTTAGGCTTAGAGAGTAGCCCCTCAGGCGCTGGACTAACAGCTTCATGAGTTTTCCGAAGCACGGGAGTGTCACACCACCCAACTTCCAAACTCCGGGCTGTTAATGAGAAATTCCTTAGAAAAATCACAGTATTTGGGAAACGCACCCAGGATCTCCGCAGTCGCGCTTGCCTGAGACCGATGGGCAACGAAGTAAACTCATCATCTGCCTAGCCTTTTCCCTACTATATTGGGGTCGGATCCCAATCAAACCGGATCCTGAATACCAGTATTTTACGTGGAGCGGCTGCCTACGAGACCTCCACAACCCATAAGCTGGTTAGCAAGGTACTTCCTGGCAAAACTGGTGTCAGATTTTGTGGCTTAAACGAGGCAAACTAAACAATACTTATCGAATGAAACGTAGTAAATCTATGTAGACAGGGAAAACTCAGCATTAAAGTTAACGACGGGGCAATTTTCCATCTCATTGACTACCGTAGTTAGGTTAAGGACGCACGAACGTGTTATTATCATCAGTTAAACGATTAAAATGACAGATAGTCTATGGCTCTAGGGCTCTACGTACTAAGTTATTTTACAGAATAAAAAGTTCAAAATAAATCTCGAATATAAACATTCGCAATAAGTATGTAAATCAATTTGTATTGTGAAACTAATGTTATCCTACCTAATATTATAAATGCAAAAATGAGTATGGTTTGTTTATTTATTAAATACAACAAATGTATAGAGATGACCTCAGACATTTTCTACAAATCAACCTTTAGTTGATGTAGAGAATAATAATGCTTTGTACAATGTGAAAATAACCAAAACGCAAAGATAATTTAATTAATACAATGATTTATACAATAATACTACTATATTGTTTATTATCACACCTAAATCGCTGAACCGACATCACAACATTATTATAAAACAAAGTCCTCCACTGCATCTGTCTCTATTCGCGATACACTCCAAAACCACTCCATCAATTTTCATGCTGTTTTCACCAATGGATAGAGTGGTTCTCGAGGAAGGTTTTGGTATATTATTTATCAAGCAGGCGAAGCCGTAGGTGTAATAAATAAAATAAAAAATCTATATTTACGCCTTGCAAAGCACAAGTTAGCAATAGATATTTCTTTGAATAATTGCAAAACTGTGTAATGCGTGTCTATTTTTCATACTTAAATAAACATGAGCACATTAAGTTGAATATACCTACTTAGGTTTAATAGACAATGTTGTCAGATGTCATGATTACTATGTATGAAATGACGTACCTAAAGTGTGTATGATTGTTATGGTAAAACCCAACGCAATATTTAAGTAGACAGTATATATATCTACCTACTTAAATAAAGATATTATGAGATTGCCCTTTTTTTCGAGTAAATTTGAACTACGACAACTATAGTTGTATAGTTGTAATTGAAATTTTCGATTCAAATAAATTATTAGGCATGTTACTTTTTTTTCGACCTTATACACAGCTCACGTACTATAATATATAAGTACAAGTACGTACTTTAATTTATTTATAGAAATTATTTTCGGCATTTCCGTCTTGTCAAATTATAAATAGAAAGGTCAAATTACAAGTTGACATAACAGGGTCAATAAATCGACTACGGTCGACGTAAAAGTTTATTTTCTTATACGAGTAAGGTGATATTTTTTTAGAATTCCGTACCCGAAGGCTAAACAATGGAAGTGTATTACTATGCATCCGCTGTCCGTACGTCTGTCAGCGGGATGTATCTCATGAACCGTAATTTGGTAGACAGTTTAAACTATCACAGAAAAAAAAACAAAAATATCACATTTCTTGAAAGTGATATTTTTATGATGTGAACGGGCGGGAGGAACCTTTCGTGTAAGAGTATGACTTGCTCTTGTTCGCATTTGTTCCTGGACCTCACGAGTGGTTAACGACAAAGACAGTTATATTGCACTTAGCATAACCTTTCAGGATTGAATTCCATTGTCATTTCAACTTCTATCGACACCTTATTTGAAGTAAACCTTAGTTCTGCGAAAACCTTACAAGTTGTTGTACCCAAGGTTTTCGCAGAACTAACTATTGTTAATATACCTAAGAGCAGAAGTGAACTAACAAGGTTTGATCAGGGCCTGTTTTTCATCTTCAAAAGAAAATCTCGGGTTCAAGTAATAACCGGATCTCAGCCCCATTATGCCTCTATTATCCCGACTACAAACCAAGAGCCAAGCTGGTATAGATTAGCTTGCTTAGCTTAGGTAATATTCCTCACTGCACCAGTGATGAAAAAATTATATCAACCTTGATAAAAGACCTTTGCCAGGCCAATGTAAAAAATTTGGTGTCTGGAATTCCCTGTTCAGCATAATAACTCACAACCGTTCGATGCACTCCTGAAACGGACGATTGTGGTAGTTTCGTGTGAAGATCATTTATACATCTATAGGATCTATACCTACATATTATAAATAAAATTGGAGTGTCTGTTTGTAATATTGAAATAACCGTTTTTTTACTACATGTATACGTTACATACACCAAAATAACCATTTTTACAATTTTTTCTGTCTGTCTGTCTGTTTGTTCCGGCTAATCTCTGAAATGGCTGGACCGATTTTGACGGGACTTTTATTTTAGAAATTCTATTTATTTTATAGATATAGGTACTAGCTGACCCGCGCAACTTCGTCTGCGTCACATTTTCCATTACTGCTCCGCTCCTATTTGTCTTAGCGTGATGATATATACATATATGTATATAAATATACGCCTATAACCTTCCTCAATAAATGGGCTATCTAACACTGAAAGATTTTTCAAATCGGACCAGTAGTTCCTGAGATTAGCGCGTTCAACCAAACAAACAAACTCTTCTGCTTTATAATATTAGTATAGATTGCATATACAAAATCTACGTTCAGTTACATATCCTGATCTCTCTCTCGAATTAAGAATATAATTATGAAGATCGGTTGAAATGCCGACCAGCCCAGGTACCTAATCTCCTGGTACAAACTAATCTTGAATCAAAATCAACAAAACCAACTATCGAACGAATGGTGCTGAATCAAGTGGATTCTTTATTTCGTCCAGAACAGTCCAAAAAGAAACACATTTTCTCCGATTTTTACTGACAATATTGCTGATTGTAGACCACTGATTAATTTAATTTGTTTTAACATTTTATAATATCAAAAAAGTTTTACTGGGTTCATAGAATCGATTTATTATAGAGGAGCTCGTGGCTAAATTGAAACAGCCGCACGGGCCGATCTTCAAGGCTAAACTTAGCAGACGAACGCATCGATCTTCAAGGTTAAGCAACGCTTGCGAAGGTTGGTCTGTGGATGGGTGACCATCTTGACATACCGAGTTTCCTTCGTGCCTCAGGAAGCACGTTAAGTCTTTGGTCCCGGCTGTCATTTGTAGATCTTTGGCAGTCGTTACGGATAGTCAGAAGCCAGTAAAATCTGACTGAAATCTTGCATTGAATGAGTTGTGGAGGTCTGGTAGGCAGCCGCGCCACGTAAAATACCGGTATTCAGCTGAATCCGGTTTGTTTGGAAGCCGAGCCAATATAGTAAGGAAAAGGCTAGTTTGTTATAATGGTCACCCATTCACAGACCGACCTCGGCAAGCGTTGCTTAACCTTGAAGATCGACGTGTTCGGCTGATATAGTTTAGCCACATTGAAACAATAAGACCAAATATTCACCTCTTCTGTTAGTAAAACAGTTTTAAACTGTTTACTTATGGATACAGGTAACTCTCCGCTCCTCTCAGTAAATCGAAAATCAATCTAGTCATTCAATCAAATCCATACTTCCATAGTTATTTTATATAATTTCATTTCTTGTATTAATTATGCGACTTCAAGTTACACAACGTATGACATGGGGCTGACCTCATGCTACTGCGGAGAATCTTAACACCGCGATTCAGAAAAACGCGTCATAAGTACAACGCCATCTATCGATCTACAACGTAACTGAACTGTCTTTATACTCGTAACTACTCATAAGTTCAAACTTAGAAGCTTACACGTTACGATAAATAATGATAATTTATAATAAAATGTTCACTTTTATTGCTACATTTTAAGTTTAATTAAAAAATAACTCAAAAATACATTGTTTCGGGGTCTTTTCACACATTTCTTATTAAAAAAAATCTCAATAGATGGCATTGCAAGTATCTGAAGTCTCAATGAAAACAACCTATTTTAGCGCTCGATGAAGTTTCTTCGTAAACTTTAAAATTCGATATCTTTTGATTTTGTGGGTCGATTTTGATGAAATAAACACTAAATGTTGCTCCGATTATCACTTAATATTTCGAACTACCTAAATTTTGAATCCAATAAGTGGTTTATGCGTGATGCTCCTCCAAACGCACAGACATACAGACGCACAGACATACAGACGCACAGACAAACAGAAAAGAATTTCAAAAACTGCTTTTTTGTGTTCTATGTCATTTTTCTGACATTTCTATGTATTTTTTATGCGAAAATATTCAATGTACAGACACGGCAACTCTACGATTTTATTATATGTATAGATATACAAAAATATTATTCTGCGCGTACGAAGTCGCGGGCACAGCTAGTTAATTTATATAATTAGGAGTAATTAATTTAATAGAAGACATATTTTACTCAGAATATTATTTCTTTCGATCAGCATTCTCCTTAAACCAACCGTAGTTACCTTTGTACGGTTGTTTTTTTTTTTTTTTTTTGGTACAAGCCCGCCACACATTCCCAACCACTGCAACTCCTGAAAGCCAGAATCAACAGTGGCGACCACCAGAAAAACGCCGAGTTAATGAAACCCGACGAGTCCCGGAGAAACGATTCAACTGTCTTGGATCCCGCAACGAAATTAATCAGAAGAGTACAGCGGAGGAGTAGGAAAAATAAGTACGACAATTCATTTCAAGATGGATTCCAATAGTTGAGATAAGGCTATGCAGATGGTATAATCCAAGGACGACGACCTAAGTACTCTGAACCTTTTGCTTATTTACCATTTAATTTAGCAATTATCTAGTCTGGAGTGGCGGTCGTTGTTCTTCATAAATCATTCGATTGCTTCACTGATTTATAGGCTGCCAGTGCGCACCTTTGAAGTGTCTTCAATAATAATAGTTAGATCGAGTATTTAGTTTATGTTATACCCGTGCTAGAGTGTGCAAGATAAGTCTGCGCGTTTGTTGGTGCTGCTTCAGTTTGCAGGCCTATTTCAGTCATTACTTTAAAAATGATAGTCTCTTGAACTCGAACCAAAACAGTAATTGAAAGAATGAACTACCAAGTTAATGTAACCTTATATTAATTAGCATAGGTACTACACTTATGTACACAAAAAACTTTTTACAAAGGTTACGGTTTTTTTGTTAGTTTCTTCGTATTTTGACACCGACTTCCGAAATTAAAGTTATTTTTTACTTAGTAGCGTTTTTTTTTTATTTGTAAGTGGGTTGTATTTTTTTTTGCAAAAAGTTTTTTTATATTTCACTTTTTGTGGTACCCCACACCTAACATCACCACTGCAACATCGCAGAAAAGCAAAATACGCAATTTCGATTACTTGGATGACAAAAAACCATCATCCAAGTAAACGAATTCCTATTTCGATTCAAAAGTCAAACTTCGTATCTGATTTAAAAACAACCAATCCAAATGTATATCCTTTCAGATAAAACAAAAATTTTCAAATCGATTCATAATTGACGGAGCTATGAGGTAACAAAGAAAATACAACCGAATTGAGAACCTCCTCCTTTTTGGGAAGTCGGTTAAAAATTAACAAGTTTTAGTGACGATTTTTCATGCGGGCGCTCTAAAACTCTTATACTTTGCGAGGAGGAGATCGTGGCTTTTCGGAGTTCGATAACAAACACCATGACACGAGATTTTCATATATTAGGTAGACTAGTTTGTGCCCGCGACTTAGTACGCGCAAATCCCATATTTTCCCGTTTCCATAGAAGTTCCGGGAAATCCTCTCTTAGTGCTTCCTTACGGAGTGTAGGGAACCTTGAAGCCAATCTTCATCTTTCTACGACCAGTAGTTTCGGCTGTGCGTTGTCTGTCAGTCACTCACTCAACTAACGGAAGAGTTTCTATTAGGATTAGAAGATTAATATCTAGGTATTAGTAGGAAGTAGGATAAACATATATATTGGCCAATAAAAAATTCTTCATAACTATATTCTGTGGGCGCGAGATATATATTTTGCCAAAGTTGGTCGGCTTTCAGAGTAGAGTTTAACAGTAAATCAATTTAAATTCTTAGTTCAAAAACCGGTTGCTAAGTTACTGAAGCAGAACTTATCCAACCAAGAATCTCGTGAGCTCACACAATTTTACGTAAGAAACCAAGGCCCCATTAATATCACACTTATTACCTGATTCACACAGTCACAAGGAAATACTACGTCACTAAGTAAATACAAAAGCTAACAAAGTATCAAAATTGCTTGTTATGTAACGAAAAACATGCTCGCGGTTACCTCAGGGTCATGTTATTGAACTTGACGCTGCCGCTGACTCGAGATTAAGGTCCCTCTTGCAAGAATCAAGTTTATGTTCGTAGGTACATGTCTATTAATAGTTTGTTAATTAATTGTGGCTCGCAACTTAATGATCTTAGTTAGTGTTCAATTGTTCAATCATAAATCGCAATTAAAATTATAAAAGAGCGTTAGTTTTGGAGAATTGCGGTCTACTCTGATTGTATAATTTGTGTAAGACAATTAATAAAGAATTAATTTGTTCTGCAGTCCGATCATTATTATTATCAGTAGTTCCGTGAAATAAAAAAACTATAATTTTATATCAAACTAGCTGTCCCCCGCGGCTTCGCTCCCGTTTCACCCGCACAGTTCCCGTGGGATTTCCGGGATAAAAAGTACCTATCTTTGTACAAAACTTCATCCAAATCGGACCAGTAGTTTCGGAGCCTATTCAAATCAAACAAAAAAATCTTTCCTCTTTATAATATTAGTGTAGACGAGTAAGCGTTCTTACAGAACACACAGCGGCTAAATTAATACATACCTACATCCTAATTGTCCTTCCATCATACTCTTTTGTAGTATAACGAACAAATATACAATACAGTAGTTTAAAAACATAAGCTAATTACCTACTCATTAGTTTCCTTACTTTATATCACAGTAGGTAGCGCTTATACGAACCAAGGGCGTTCGAGCTCCAGCCTTTATTTTTATTTTCTATCGTGACTGCATTTTCGCAGCAAATGACTCGGGACGGGACCTGAGTTTCCACCACCTTCTTGAAATTAATTCTTATAGAAATAAGAGATCATGGGAGATAATAAGACCTTAACATAATCAGTAATCCAATAGTTCCTTAATTGAGTAATTAACTTAGAATTTTATTACATTACTGCTATGCGCCTACTGTATTACTTAACGCATTCCTCAGCTTACTGGGTATTATATGACAGCGTTCACATGCAAAGGATACCAGAATTATATCTAGATGTAATTATCTCTTAAATTAGACTTCTAGATTAGACCAGACGTAATTGTTTTTTCAGTAGTATTCTAGAGTTAGACAGAAGAAACATACATAAAAAGGTTCCAAAGGTTGACTGGTAGAGAATGCCTCGTTGCATTAAGTCCGCCCATGTAACACTATTGTGCATAAAGTTTAAATAAATAAAAATAAAATAGTTTATTCATATACAGGGTGTCCTAAAGAAAAGCTACACTACCTCGAAACTCATACAAGAATGCCACAATGCACTCGAACACGCCACGGTGGCCAACCGCAACACCGTGACGCTGCAGTGGATCACTGGGAAATGACGCGGCCGATGAACTGGCCAGGAGGGGATCTGGTGCCGTGGCTGTTGGACCTGAACCCATAGTACCGCTCCCCTTCGTCCAACTGCGCACATGGCTGCGTGAACACACCCACAAACAAGCGGAACGCTGGTGGGCCTTGGCACCAGGCTGCAGGCAGTCCAAGGAAGCCATGCCAAACCTGGACCGAAAACTAACCAGGCGCCTTCTGCGACTGGATAGGCGGAGACTGCGAATGGTGACGGGGACCATCACCGGTCACTGCTCATTAAATAAACACTTGCACACGATAGGCATAAGGACAGCCCTCTATGCAGAGCATGCATGGAGGGGGAAGAAACGGTATCGCACGTACTCCTTGATTGTGAGGGCGTCGCCGAAATACGGCAGCAAACTATAGGGTCACCAAACTTGCTCACAGATATCCTGAACACGCCGTGAAAACTTATCTGTTTCTGGAGGGAGGTTGGATGGTTGGAGTGACGGCCGCCATGGCTCACGTACAATGGTCCAACGTCAGGACTAAGTGCGGAAGCCAAAACCCCCTAATAGAATAGAATACAGGGTGTCCCAGAACTCAACGTCAAGCCGGAATCGGGTGATAGGACAAATCATAATAGTTACCAGCAAAATATAAAAAAATAATCTTAGGCATGTATTTTTTAAATTACGGTAATTTCAATTTTTTATCGAAAAATGTACCTACACCTGTGATGATGGTTTTGAGCTCCTTTAGCTACAAATCTTTACTCCTTTCGTTTTTTTTTCTGTAATCTTGAGTAGGTAGTGCTTGTGTAACCTGTGGTTTTAAATTCTTAGTTATTTTCATTTTTCGAAAAAGAAATAACTGTAATTGAAAAAAAAAAATTACATGACTAAGACTTTTTTTATATTTTTCTGGTAACTAAGTATTATGATTTGTCTTGTCCTATCACCCGATTCCGGCTTAACGTTGAGTTCTGGGACACCCTCTATAAGTATTTACTACCTAGCAGTGGTGTAGGTTACGCGCAGTACCCTGAGTGCATGTAATAAGGTTATCATAACCATTCAGTCGAAAGATATCTTCTGCTGGACTTAGCCCCTCCTCCCTCCCCACTACAAGCACCATCACAACATAAGCACCAGTCCTGTGTCATCAGCAAATCCCAACGACCTTCTCCAAATTCCCCTAGTTTTTCATCGCCTCGCTCTTGACAAAACGGTGGTGACTTTAAGAGTTTAGACACTATGAATTCGGTGCCAGCGCTGCTGTTAATGGAACCCACCGCGGTGCACGCTATCCACGGTCATGCGGCGCATTTTAGCTGTGGATTCATTTTTTTGACAACGTGGGTCTACGTTTCCAGTGCAATACACGCTACACGTCCACGACTACGAAGCGTGGCCCACTGCGGCACACGGAGAGGCTACGCATGTTGTTTTGGAAGAATATGACATTGACATAATCGTGGTGGTGGTGATAGCGTGCAAAGCGTGCATGGGGTTGACAGCGTTGAGCTACGTGGGCGCAATATTCGAGCAAGCCACGCGTGTGACGTCAATTGATACGTAGCGTGGCCGTGGGTTGCAGTGGAAACAATATCATACATTATCATGCAAGGAAAAGCCTCACACACTTGCGTAGCCTTTCCGTGCGTTGTGGTGGGTTTCCATCTTTACTCGTCTTTCGACCTCTTTCAATCTAGTTCTGTTAGATGATAATCTGTGAGGGCCTCCAACCGCGAATTTTATCGGATTGGTCCACCTCATCAGGGACCTCCCTCGATTCAGATACTTCAGACGCCCCAGGTCTTCCTAAGATTATGTGTCACACTTAACAGTACTCAATTCGTATATCTTTATATTTCAGAGGGCATGTCAGAGGCGGTGGAAGGCGGTGCAGTGATAGCGTGGCGATTGCTCGCGACGCTTGAAGGAGGCTCGTTGCTCCTCGCCACCTCTGCGCTGCTGGCCTACACCGTTCGTAAAAAGATCGCTGGACCACGTCGGACGTGGCGGATCAATATAAGACGTGTTTTGGTAAATATAAAGAAGTGCTGAATATCCTTAGTATGCACGTTAATCCGTGGGTCCCGAGTACCATGCACATATAAATCTAATGGTACAATTCCGATCGATCGACCGCGACGCTCGACCGCGACCGGCGGCAATATACAACACTAAAGGTCATGGCATATTATACCGGCACCGCAACTGCACAGCTGCAGCACGGCGTCGCCTCGTATTTAGGCTACGTCTACCCGGCTACACGTCGTCCGCTCGCAGTCCGCGCACCAGACGCGAGGTGCAAGCTTGCTGTCACCGCAAACACAATTTTACATGGCATTTGTCATTGAACACGCCTAGGACTGGCGAATCGGAATTGGAGCGCAGTAAACACGCGGAAGGCGCGCTGTAAGCATGCAGGCTGCGAGTCAAGTTGTATTGAAGTGGTTAACACGCTAACTGCCTGCCGTTGGCTTTTTGACATTGACATTATAAAATGTATTATACGACACACGAATTAAGGACTAATTTGAATGACAAGATAATTGCTGGGCTGGAGCGGTGCCGTTGCGATGCTGTTATAGTGTGCCATAACCTTTATTATGGGTGCACGCGGCTGACAAGACCCGAAGTGTTCTAAAGTCGCCAAGATCGGAATCGTCCCTTCAGCCGTGACTTCGGATTGTCGCAAGTTGAAAGTCACACAATTATTAGTCTTGGCAAAATGACAGAAACTGGATTGTGAGGATAAAATTGGTAGTCACTCTTTGTTAAAAAGGTAGACTGTAGGTATGGTGACTGCTGAAAAAAGGCTATACAGATGATAGTGAATAATGACTTAAGCGCCGTCTACATACTGTACCTACATACATCCGGGTTCCCATCCCTGACGGGACAGAGAACGGCCCGGAGAAAAATCAGTTACATAGGTACGATTTGTATGAACTTGCTTTTTCTCCGTCTCGTTCTCAGTCCCATCAGGAATGGGAACCCGGATGTGTGTGGACGTCCCTTTAGTGACTATACTACGGTTCTCTAACCCTGGGCACTTGGTACCAACAAGTGTTCAGTTCAGTGCTGAAGCATAATCGTTCACATCACGATATCTGAGATTCAACTTTAATTTAAACACCATGATCTCATCACCTCAGCCTCATTCAAGTCACTCTTCAGTACCGAAGTGCAATGACTATAATGTACAAAAACTTATTATTAACAGATGATTTCTTAGAAACACGTAATTATTATGTTGTAAACAACTGCAGCGAACTTGTTATAATAACCTATTCGAAGTACCTTTAAAATCGTGCATCAAATAAAAACGTCATGGACTCAAGATACTAATAAATAATTTACTCTCGCCTCCATTGTTGTCCGAACAGGGTTTTCAGTCAATATTAAAATAACCCTGTTCAACTACCCTACCAAGGGCCAGTGCTCCGTAATATTTCGTTGTTATGGAGAGCCTCATGCGGTAGG
This sequence comes from Ceramica pisi, assembly GCA_963859965.1. Lineage (NCBI taxonomy): Eukaryota > Metazoa > Arthropoda > Insecta > Lepidoptera > Noctuidae > Ceramica > Ceramica pisi. The sequence continues at coordinate 4,915,358 of OY982529.1, forward strand.
CAGATTATTATGAGCAAAGATCATTACAGGTAACAAACACGACTAACTTATTAGGAAGAGAACTGAAGAAACGACTGGAGGAGCGAGGCTGTGAAGTGGACACAATAACCCAGGACGCGAGCCGAGCGAGCATCGAAGCAAGCGGAGCGAACAACGGAGACGTAGGCGGAGCAAGCAGGGCAAAAGTCGACGCGATTGTGGTGGTAGGCGCAGAACCTAAAGCAAATAGCCTAGACGGCATGGCCTCACTGGTCACTGAAGACGTTTACGACAATTTAAAGGTATTTATAAAGTAATTAAAGCGAAAACTTATTTAAATTGGTGATAAATTATTATTCTGATTTATTTAAAAAACTAGTTATGTATAAACGATCCGTTTAATCGTTTACCTACATGGCCTATTATCACAAAATGAATTTTGTATTCCGATACCTGCACAATTTATGTACTTTGTGAAAATGAAAATGAAAAATCCCTTAAGACAAAACAAAGAAAATTGAGCCGTTGGGTATGTAGTTTAATTAATGTAATTTTAATAGTACATTTAATTAAAAATGATCTTTTTTTTTAATATTCCGATAAAAAGGAACTACTTTTAGAATAAATTCAAGTTTGAGAGTTTGGCTCCAGAAGAACTGCAAACTTACAAAGAAAATCTTAACATTTCAGCTCCTAGAATCGTTATCGTCCCTCGTGCGTCCCGGCGGGCGGGTGGCGTGGGCGTGCGCGGGGGACGCGGGCGGGGCGGCGAGCGGGGGCGCGAGCGGGGCGGCGCGCGGGGGCGCGGGGAGCGCGGGGCCCTTCGGCGGCGCCGGCGCAGCCTTCGACATCGTGCTGCGGACCAGCCTGCAGCATGTCGCTAAACTGTAAGAAACTTTTAGCATTATCTACCCACCTATAGCTTTTTGCATGCTGAATTTATGTTTTCTTTTTTTTTTATCAAATGACGTGGTTACTGATGATAGTAAGTACCTACTCCAATGGGGTAGACAACTAAAAAATCTAATTAGTCCGTCATCAGATAGATCTCCAAAAAATATTGTAGTACGTATTTTTCTTTTTTCACGTAAACTAAAAATTAAGACGACAACTACAGTGCGTTGAAAACTCCTGTGACGTGAAATGTAATTACACTTTTTGTAGAATCGTGATGTCAAAAACTCCTGCTGGTCTGTATATTATCTTCGTAAATTTTTATTGATTTGATAAAGCAAAAAATACGTGTCCAATAATATTTGATAATCTTAATGACGGACTAAATAAGTAGAATCATATTTTTATATGATTCTATTCATTATTTCTCCACGTTTGTGAACCGATTTAAAAAAATATTTTTTTATTCGAAAGCCTATACTCTAGAATAAAGAAGAAGAAATCGTAACCAAGTCAGAATCTGATGATGGGATCCCATGAAATCGAGTCAAACCCTACAAATTTTATAGGCACATACCATGTTTTCAAATACTATCTAACGTAACTCAGATATTTGTGCCTGGTAATCATTATCTCATGTTGCTGAGCTGATGATGGAAGGTATAAGTATAACATTTTTCATGGAATCCCATGAAAAATGTTTTTTCAGCGATATTTTCGCCAATTTTCAACCGATTAGGATGATTCTTTTTTTGTTGGAGTTTTTCCCGGACTCGTCCCATTTCAATTGGGTGAAGATCTGATGGAGAATTTCGGAGGTCGGTCAACGGGGCTCTTCAATAAGTCATAGCAATTGGATCGAGATTGCTGAAATCGCATGTCTATTTATTCTTTACACCAGAGTGCCAATTCTACTAATTTTCACATTTAGGTACATCCCAATCGCAATCTGTCAAAAATATATGAAAAAGGCTTTTTTGACAGTTTGCGATTGACATGCGAATGCAAAAGTTGAATTAAAAATTAGTAGAATAGGCACTCAGTTCATAACATTAGGTAAATCACGCGCAGTGAAGGGGCTGATAGGTACCACTAAAAAGTAAAAAATAAAAGACTTTTTACAAAAATTCAACTGACTTGCAAATGAAAAATACTACAAAGTCGGTGTCAAAAAATGAAAAAGCAATAAAAACACCGACTTCCGAAATTTGTAGCGTTTTTTATTTGGAAGTCGGTTTTTTTTTTGGTATAAATGTTTTTTAGGCGTAGATCGTCGTGGCCAAAATTCAATTCCAGCCGCAGTGCGGGTTATTATACTATAGTGCACAAGTGGGCACTATTTACAAGTATAATATATTCATGCAAAGCGACATACTGACCAACAATAATATTTTATTGCCTATAACTGTTGCTGCTGATGTTGTTTTTGATAGGTAAGTATATAATATGGTTGTGTGTTTCAGATCTCACTGTGAACCTATCTGGGTAGGTCGGTGTGAGAGAGCGGAGCTGGCGGCTGAGCGAGTGGTCGCTGCACTCCTCGCTACAGTTGACATGCCACAAGCTTCTGGGTTCTATGTCAGGTGACCAATTTAATTTTATTATTTACTAGCTGATGCCCGCGGCTTCGCCCGCTTCACAAATTATATACTAAAACCTTCCTCGAGAACCATTCTATCCATTAGTGAAAACAGCATGAAAATCGGTGCAGTAGTTTTTGAGTTTATCGCGAACAGATAGGCAGAGCGACCTGGCGGAAAGTCCTTATACAGAAATACAGTACCAGAGAGTAATATTGTCTCTATATACTGTAAGGGTACCTATCTAAGTATAGTGCTGCAACTGTATCACTTTGCGCCTGAATTACGTTTAAAATAAACAGCATTCGCGTTACTAAGTTACTTCTGTTAATTCCGATTTTGGCCACGTGCCAAAAGTTTCTTGGAGCACTTTGACTTTTTTCGAGTGTTGTTCCAAATGTTATCTAATCATCAAAGCAAGGGCGAACTGACAACCATCGCTTTCCATCAGGCGCGATAGTGGTCAAGAGTGAGCCCATTCCTCTATAAAAAAAAAACTAGAATGAGAAACTAAGAGCTGATTTGAGCCGTCAGGACAGCTCAACACCAACACTCGGAAAGTAAAAGTCTATGAACTTAAACAAAATAAGGTGGAAGCGCCAGGGTAGCCCGCGAAATTCAAATATCTTTTTATGTTTTTTGCAATTTGCCGGTCAGTGTGAAGCTGTATGTTGAACAAAATACAATTCGCGGCCGTAACGCATATTTATCTAAAGAATTATACCCATTTTAATTATCAATATGATCTTCTAAGTTCATAAAACTCGATTGAATGACTTTTTCACGAAATAACATTTAATCGAGTTCTATGAACTTAGAAGGCTATATTGATAATTTAAATGGTTATAATCCTTTAGATAAATGCTCTTTACGATCGCGAACCGTATTTTGTTCAACATACAGCTTCACACTGACCGGCAATATTGCAAAAAACATAAAAATATTTGAATTTCGCGGGCTACCCTGGAGCTTCCACCAATAATTTACAGTCACCAGCACATCAAGCTACCCGAAACTGTCAAATTTTCCTAATCAACTTTAAACCTTATCAAGTTGACAAATAAAGTTGAAAATCTATTGAAGAGATTGCTGTGACTAGATGTGCTGGCGTCTGTACTCAACACATTCTTCTATTTTTCAGAAACGCCGCTCACCGAGTGGGGGAATACCTGTGCAGGTGGCTGAAAATAATTTCATGATGCTCCTACCTCTCCACCTTGTACGATGAAATTTGGTCTGAGGATGAAATGAACTCTTTGTAAAGCTTTATTGTCAGTTTGGATGTTTAATAAAATGGTATTATTTTGTAAAATAAATAAATTATGTAATAATAACGAATGCGTTGTTTTAATAATATGCTGAATGGAAAATTCGTTTTGCAAATCCAATGCCATGCGATTCTCATTAGTATACTACATGTGAGGACCTTATGGCTACGTCAGCGAATTGTGTTACCGTTACTGAGTACTTGGCCAAACATAAAATTTAATGAGGATATTCAGGAAAATTTACTCCACCAGTTGGCGCAACGTAGGCGACATAGTAGGCGAGAGATCTTCTGGATCATGTTGACGTCGACGTCAAGCTTATGTCAATGACATTAGCTTTCTTAACGCCAGCATATCAAGCTACAACAATCTGTCAAATTTCTTTGTTCGATTTTCAACTTTATGGTTAATTTTATTGAGTTCAAATTTGATTGGGAAAATTTGACAGTTTCGGATAGCCTAATGTGCTGGCGACTGTACTAACCTATCAGAATAATGTCAGAAAACACGCCTTTTAATAAGTACGGACGCCTCAGTGCTGTCATCTGGTGCTCGACATTGCAGAAAACCCTCATTACACTATTCTTTGCCTTCGACGCCCAAAGAAGAAATTTTTTTTGACAATTCTTGTAAGGGTACAGTTAGAGTATAGCAGCCTGCAAGAATCATGAGCACAGTGATGTCACCGTACGGTGGTCGAACGAAACTTGCAAGCGCAATACTCGATGACCATTGACTGACGTCTAATAACGTGAAGCGTCAGGGCTCAGGGCTGTCGTCGTCAAACTGAACAATGGAGAGTGCTCACAATAGAACACTGTGATATCAAGTAACAGCACTATTATTTTGCCAAAGAAGGTTGGCCAAAACGTACCTGGGGTCAAAACGATAGTGACCCTTTATGCCATATATATGGAAAATACCCTTATTTTTTAAGTTCATAAAAAACACAAGAAATATCTTTTTAAGTGGCCACAAAAAAAAGATATCCTTGTTTTAGTTTTTGTTTCTATTTCTACATTATTTTCGAATAATAGTTTCAGAACGCACCTATTGACGATTCATTTCGCGTATGGAATGACTTGTTATTCAAAGACTATGAATATTCAATTTTTTCTGAATAGTTGTTAAACTGTTATTAAATTAAATTAGTATTTAGGCACCATATCACTACTATGCTGATTTATTAAGCGTTGGATCTTTGTCATAAAAGATAATTAAGTGAAAGCGTTTTGTTCAGTTACGTACAATGGAACGTCATTTGTGATCGACAAGTTACATATCTGTGGTCATCGACCCGCGCCATTGATTGACAGTATTGACACCCGGCAATCATCATCATACCGCATCCGCATCTCATTCGCTTCATTTGTTGTGAATTGTGATACGCGCTGTACAGAAGGAAATCTCAAATAGAGATTTCCTTCTGTTGTTTTGACCTTGGCATTGTTGAAGAACGAAGAAACGAACGAAAGAAGAACGGTTGGGTGCTGTGCACATGTTATGACAATTGTGTGGTATCTTGGGTGGGCCAGGCATCAGCCAACAATATTAGCGCCAGCAGCATTCCTCGATACTGTAGTTGTAAGAGATGATGAATAAAAATTACTTTTGTGAAGCCTATTTCTTTCATTTCAGTACTCCTAAATCCTACGATTACACTTCATTTACTCCTGTATTTCTGTATAGATATCGACAAATCGAGTACGTCTAGGGTTACACGTATTCGATTTGTCGATATCCATTCAACTTGAGTATTGAAGACTGAAAGACAGTGGGTAGTGTATCTAGCAACTAACTCTATTCAGTCAGAATTGAAGCGGTTAAACCACAAAAAAGTCTTGGAAGTCTTTCAGAAAGACTTCACGTGTACCTAGGTAATCTTATGCCATCCTTGTTTTCTACACTAGGTACACCTTGTGCAAGTTAGGTTAGGTGTAGTTTTTATTGAATTATTGGTCAAAACCTTGTGTCGAAGCGCACAAGACTCCACATCAAGTCGGCTTTACAGGTTCCTAGCCATTTTTGACCTCGAACTAAGAGTCTAATGGACAGACAAGGTGTCTGTTCAAGGTGAATTTCCCACAAAATAGGGTATTTGTCAAAGCGTTGGTGCGCTTTGACAGATGGCCTATTTTGTGGGAAATTCTTGAAGTGAAATCGCAACAATTAGAAATGAGATCGCTAATTACCCTCCTTGCTTATCGCTAAGTACACTTTTAGGCTACGCAACAGTCGGATAAAAGGTAGTTGTTGGTTCTAACCTCAAAAGTATAATTGACGCTTTTACAAAAAAATGTGGCTATTTAGACATGATTTTCAAACGGGATGATGTTTCCAACATAAGAACAAACCAATCTACAGGAAGCTTATATTGGGACATGAAAAATAAAAGTAAGGTCCAGCTCCTATAGAAATTTGACCATTGTTCTTTCAACGTCTACGCAACAGTCCATCAATTTTGTCACCTATGTTTTTATTTTATTTCGTATAATATTTTTTTAAACTTAGTAATACATTTTCATATTTCATTTTCATATTTCAATATGAAAAAAAGAACATAATATAGTAGCCCACCGATATCGGGAACAGGGTCCAAGCTATCGGCGCGGCGGTCAGGGCTCCAGAGAGAGGAACCTCCTGACAATGCGAGCCGTGTCCAGAAGTACCCCTTTCTGAATCAAGCCCTTGATCCAGCTGCCTAACGAGAACCTCCTGAGGTGTTGATCGAGGCTCGTGGCTATTTAGCCATTGGCCGACACGACTATCGGTACAACTATTGCGGAATCCACATCCCGCATGTCGCGTCCTCATGAGCCAAGTCAAGATATTTGATTTGTTTATTTTTTCGGCGTCAACTGGCTACCCTGCAACTTTCTTATTTTTTCTTTCTTAGGAACCTTCTCCTGGCAATAACAAACACAACAAAAAAGAATTAGCGAAATCGGTTCAGCTGTTCTCGAGATTTGCGCTTAGCAACACATTCAGCTATTCATTTTTAGATAATAGAAGATTGCTCCGATCGACGTCAAACTGTTAACGCCGGCTGTCACTGAAAACCAGCGCTGTGGCTCTGTCTCGCACACGAGTCCCAGCATTATACTGAGAGATGGCCGTTTTGCGCGGATTCGACGCACATCTTCCCAATTTTTCATGTATATAATTGTAGTTTTTGTAAATTCTTGGTATGCATTAAACTGGCCGCAAATAAACTCTTTTCTTTCTTCTTCTTCTATTTAAGCCCAGTGTCGGCGGGCTTTTTACAAACACTGCCTTGAAAATTTTCCAAAAAAAGGGCCATAAAACCACAAGGTCTCAGGCTTGGGTCAATCACATAAATATTATAGCAAATATTGCATTCACTCTTCGCATGAATGGATAAAACTTAACAAGAATACAATTGAAATATTAGTCGATTTTCTATTTAGTAACTTTGTGCATATCTATTTTTTGTGTTGCCAATGCGAAAACAAAATCCTGCCATGCTTCTTTGTTAAATTGTTATTTGCGGCAACCCTAATTGCGTCTGTCACCTTTCGTTCGCAATGGAGTGTTGGACGTGTCCGTAATAACAAAAATCCTTTTTATTTACTTGTAATGCTGTCACCACTTTAACAGTTATTCCAAAAACCATTTACGATTATGTTAAGCTCGTGTAGAGTTTTGTTTAGTTCAGATTCGCTGCTGAAACATGGAAGAGGTGAGTTGTTAGGTTACCAATGTTACCATATTTTTGTTGTGTCACAATACAACGAAGTTATTGTGTGGTTATTTTGCAATTATTGGTTTTTTAGGAACTTAACGAGCATGATTTGGAGGATCGACTGTATGCTATGCTACACCATGTGGACGAGACAGAGGGTAACTTAGTATCGAACCACAGCGATGGGTTGAATATAGCTGAGACCGCGCCGAGGAGCACGGTGCGTCGATACTGGCGCACCAGCGAGCCAGCAGCACCCACTACTCCGTATCAAAAGGTGAACGTTCAGAAAGACCCCGCTGCACCATCAAAACAAACGGATGTGAACCAAACTAACCAAACACCAAAGCCCAAAGAAGAAAAACGTGACTCGGTTCCCAAACCTCCCGCTGTCGATCTGTCTATATTCCAGTCTCCTGTACCACATAAACTTAAGAGAACCATTGAATTTATTGAACAAGATGATGAAAGAGCTGTAGTGCTTGAATCTAGTGATGAAGATGAGGTCATTGAAGTGGCATTACCTCCCAAGCCTACCATAACTATTGAAAGCTCAGATGAAGATGAACTCCACATTATCAACCCGATCTCCCCTACTAAAACTCAAGTTAATGTGGACAAGACACCTACAAATGGGGAAAGAGATGTTGCAGCAAGTCCTGCCCCCTCAGCGGTCTCATCTGTGTCTGATGAATTCATCCGTGGTGATTGTATAGCATTGAATATCTCCTCCCGACATCAGGACAATCCCAGCTTTGATTTCAGTCTCCATGGATCTGATCTACTTGGACAAAGTACTCCATCAAAAAAAAAGAAAAAGAAGAAAACTAAGGAAGCTGTGACATCTACACCAATTGTTGCAGTGACACCTAGCAAGCCCACCCCAAATGATGAATGTTTTGCTACACCAAAAAGTAAAGCCAAGAACAAGAAACAGAAAACCAAATTGTATGCTGTGACAGAGAAAAGTATTCCGAATGCCGATGTCTATGATTCTGATAGCAACCAGTCACTAGATGCAAGTAAGAACCGGAACTCATACATAGTTACAGAGGAGAGTCTACCCAGCACAGATGTGTATGAATCTGATTCTAACTTGTCTGAATGTGCTAAAGATATTCCAGAGGTAACACAGGTTAATGGTGATAAGAGTACAGTGCTCAGCATGCCCGTGCAGAAACCAAGTGAGCAACCATCAAAACCACCGAAAAGAAATGAGTCAACCATCTCTGATACCATTTCAATTGACTTGACAGGCAATGATAGTTTTGTGAATCTTGATAATTCAAATATTCAAGAAAGCATCATTATGGGAAATGTGTCTGGATTCACAGAATATGATGACTACAGTGATGTTAGCCTGTCTGATGACATTTCTAAGTTTGGCTCAACAAAAATACCTTCGATTTTGAACGAGAACCTCGATTTTGACAATTTGAAAGGCAAAGACAAATTTTGCAAAAGACGAAGATACTCTCTGACAACTCTTCGTGCAGAAATGGAAAAATTCTATAATGAGAGCTGGGGCGGAGAGAATTTTAATCACAGGGAGATACAGAAAAGCATGTCACGTAAGTGGTAACATTTGAATTTCAAAATTTACTTTAATATTCGTTACTTTTATCATACGAGTTTGGTGGAAATTATTACTTTCTAATAGCAGTATTTTGTATTGTACTGCATAACATTATAGTTTAATGTTCACATTAAGTTCATTAACTTAATGTTATTCTTAATAGCACCTATTCTGAAGACACAATAGCAAGGCCCATTATGACACCAATAAACAACAATTACTTAATTAGATGATTATATTAATTGGTCTTAATTACTTTTTCAGGTGATAAGAGTTTGTGGGTGATAGATCCTAAAGACCGGGTACCATCACTGGCTAAAAGAAAAGTCACGTAAGTATTTCGTCTGATTCATAGTTTAGTATAATAATAATAATTATATGTATTACTAGCTGACCCGCGCAACTTCGTCTGCGTCACATTTACCATTAATGCTCCGCTCCTATTTGTCTCAGCGTGATGATATATAGTTTTTAAACTTCCTCGATAAATGGGCTATCTAACACTGAAAGAATTTTTCAAGTCAGACCAGTAGTTCCTGAGATTAGCGCGTTCAAACAAATAAACTCTTCAATGCATTATTTTAGAACAAATTTGATATCCATAAAAAGGGTTATAGTGAGTTAACCCAAAGGGATAGACATTATGCTGTCGAGGACTTTCTTTTAGAAGTTTTAAAGAGGAATAATTTCGTAGTACTTGATTTTTGTGTGACTTAAACCGTTCACGCAGCGCACGCAACGGAAGCTACTTTCCCGCTTGCAACATTTCTTATTGCTGCTCCGCTCCTATTGGTCATAGCGTGATGTTATATAGCCTATAGCCTTGATCATCGATAAATGGACTATCCAACGCAAAAATATTTTTTCAATTCGAGCCGGTAGTTCCTGAGATTAGCGCGTTCAACCAAACAAACAAACTCTTCTGCTTTATAATATTAGTATAGATGATAAATGGACAACACACTGTACCTAATTTTTCATTCAATTATATTGTGAATAGCCAGCAGCAAAACTCCTAAATACATGGAATATAGTTTATTGTACACCACAAACCTATAATAATTTAATTTAACACAATTTATACATATTTAATTCATGCACAGCTCTGGTGGTACATAAACAAAAATAACTGGGCAAGTGCGAGTCAGACTCCAAACCAATTTCATTTTTTTTAACATGCTAGTGCAATACTACAGACTTCTTATAAGTTTTCCTGTAATCTGTAGGTATAACTGTGCCTAATCTCTTCAAAGTTTGGATTGAACAGGCTCCTTCTGGGTAAGCTCGCGCTCCATCATAAACTTCATCTCTGACCAAGAATAGAGTCAAGGGCAAACCCATCACAAATAACATGACATATTGTTTATTTCTCTCATAAAGGTACATTGTGTCAGTAGGTAATTTATTCATAACATTCATTTATTGCCTTACTCTAGAACCCTTGTGAGAGCTGGAGTCTGTTTTAGGTTCAGGACCTGTATATCATTTAGAAAGAAATTTAAATAAATAGAACTAGTATCTGCATTTATTTCATAATTTTAGGCTCAGTAGTTTCAGAGATAAAGGGGGGTTGTGGTAATTTTTGGTCAAATTTTTTGAATATCTTCCAAACTATTTGTTTTTTAATTATGACAAAATAATAATTAAAACCCTACCAGTAAGCACTGTCACACAATACAGTTCGAAACAATATTTTTTAGTTTTCTAGTTTGACCCCCATACTCAAATGTTTTTTTATTTACGTAACGCGTCCGTGTTTGGGTCACACAAGCCCATATGTATACCGAATACCAACAGATTCGGTCCAGGAGATACGAAAAAACTGGCTGTAACAGACAGACAAACAACTGAGTGATCCTATAAGGTATCCATTTTTCACGGATGTTCGGAACCCTAAAAACACCATTTTTTTCTCAAAAGTATATATCTGTACAAGCAAGTTTTTTAATTAATTAATCTTTTCTGAAACATGAAACTTTGGTAGGATGTTTGTTACTGAATCACGTGAGAACAAATCTGATAGTCTGCAATAACTTATACGCTACTTTTTAAGCTGGATAACGGTAACCTTCGGATACATTCTGACATTCACGAAACCGATGGCAGAAAGTTTTTTTTTTTGAGGGGAAATCTTCTAGTGTTTCCGTATTCCTCCAAACACCTTTTGCGTTCCTGGACCACGGTAACTCTTTCAAACAAATTCCGCAACCCTGGCAGCCATTGGGCCTTATTGTCTCCACTGGCATAAGCTAGTTTTATAAATATTGCTTATTACATAACATGCAACATTACACGCATTGTTACATTACAGCTGCAATTACTGCAACCGCGCGGGACATCGCGACGACACATGTCGCCAGAAGCCGCCTGTATGTTACATGTGCGGCTCTACGGGACATTTCGAACCTAGGTGCCCTAGGAAGATCTGCGTTAACGTGAGTACCTACTGTAATATTTACGGCGAACAAAAAATTAGGAAATAAACTATACATAACTGAAATAGTAGGAATAAAAATCTTCGAACTAAGAAAATATGCCTGTCTGAAAAACTAGCTCATCATTTTTTAGTGTCTCGTTTAGTTTTTGATTCTTACAAACCAGTGCAGTTGCGCAATAAAAATCAACGCATCTTTACTCCCTAGAATATTTCGTAATCTTTTAATAGAATCCAGCAGATAATATTACACAATTCAAAATATGGTGCAATCAAATTGATAAACTTGGGGTCATGGGGTTATTAAAATATAATCTTTCCTTTTGCTTTTCATGTTTCGATCTAGGGGCAAAATACAAGAGACAAGATTTCAGCTTCAAAAATTAATTCTAGTTTGCCCAATTTCCAGTAGTTTGTTTGGCTTTGGTTCTTTTTAGTTTTAATAATCAGGCATGGCAGATGAGATCAGAGCAAAATGGGCTCTTTGTAAAGCCCCTTTATTTAACAGGGACCATATTTCAACCGGCCCAATGTGGGTGTGTGTGTTATGAATAGACCTCTGCCCAACCCTTTGGAGCTAACAGACGTGATGCTATTTCCCTATTTTATTTATCTGTAATATCTGTTTCTTTCCAGTGTGGCTCCCCGAACCAGATGTACACGAACATGTGCCGCAACTGCTGCAACTGGGGCGCGCTGCGCTGTGCCGAGTGCGGCCAGCTCGGCCACCCGGCCAGCCACTGTCCCGACACCTGGCGCAGATACCATAACACTGTAAGTACTACCAGATGTACTCGAACATGTGGCGCCACTGGAGCTACTTTGCGCCCTGGGTGTCACCCATGCTAGCTACGCCACTGACGTGCCAAACTATTTTTCCCATGGAACTATTCGAAATTTGAATAATTGTAAGTGATGCTTTAAACTGGCATTCTAACAAAAATACTATCTCCCTCGACAGATTGACAACAACTCACCGCTGGAGCGCTGCAACCAAATCAAGAAGCACCACCAGCTGTTCTGCAGCGGCTGCACGCGGCGCGGCCACCTCGTGCACACGTGCCGCGTGGCGCTGCCCTTCTCCGGCCTGCCCATCAGCTCGCCCTACGTGTGCCTCTACCGCCCGCTGCTGCCCGCAGGCCCGCCCGCCCCCGCGCACCCCGCGCCCGCCCCGCCCCGCACCGAGCGCCACAAGCGACTCTCCAAGTCACCCACCGTACACGAAACACACGTCAACAAAAAGAGGAACCTCTCAGCCGGTGATGAAATTGATCGACGGAACACAAAAAGCCCCGGCCCACAGAGAAAAACTTCCCTGAGCAAAGATGCTCTGGCAGACACTAACAAAACGGAACCTAAGAAACAAGACCAGAATGAAAACAAAAGTCAGGGTGTCCCAGAAAAAGCACCCAACTTCATTCCGATCTCTTCCACTAACCATGACAAAAAAGGTAACATGATTCAAGATAATGAAATTTCTTCAGACTCAAACGAAATTATCACATCCGCCAGAATTTACATCACCAATGAAATTATTGATAAACTGAAATCTGAAGAAGGCAAGGCCTGGTTGGAGTCAACCACGGATAAGCACTGCGTACAGTTAGAGAATGCAGAAATTAATTCATTTTTAAGTATTAAAGGCAGGCTTGAAGACCAAGAGGCTTTCCAAGCAGAGCTCCGCGACTGGTTCAAGCCCAAAGCAAACGACGATCGGCCCAAACTGAGCAGTGAGGGCGACACGTCACTCGATCAGAGTAACGAGCAAACCTGGAGCAACCTACCCAAGAACAGAAACAATCTGTTACGACAACTCAGCAACGCGCTCAATTCATTAAAGGAGGATTTAGGAGACCCCAGCGCGCTATACAAAGAACTGACATTCCTACAGAATCGTCACCAACAACTTCTGAAACAGAAGGTTATCAGCCCTAAACAGCTGAACAACAACCGAGGCAACATTAACAAAATGTTCAAGAAGCTGAACATGGTCCTCATCGGCCAGGCTGGCCTCGCCGACGGGACCGAACACGTCACTGAACTGTACTCGATTCAAGAGAAACTCATGAATTTGAGGCAGAAAACTATACCCAATGACCTGCGAAAAGAGATCGCACAGCATTACGCGCTTATATTTACCGCGCTACCCCGGAACGACTACTCAGATCTACTGAAAATGTACCACATGTCGAAGCAGTCGACTGTGGCAAAGAGGAAGAAAAAGAAGAAGGCGTTGAAGTTAAATCCTAAAGTGAACAGATTGAAGGTGAAAGTGAACAGCATTCCAACACAACCTACACAGAACGGCACACAGATGAAGGAGAAGCGGCCGGAGGTGACTCCGTGCAGTGACCCGCACACGCTGCAGCGGCTCGCGTTCTTCCACAGGCGGCTCGTGGGCACGCGGCCCGCCGGCGCCTCGCTCAAGAAGACTCGCGGCGACCTCGTCAGGAGGCTTCATTCCTCCATCGCCTCGCTAATCAGGAAGGAGAAAATGTCTGCAAAGAACATGAAAAAGGTCAAGAAGCTACAAGAACAGGCGCAGCTGTTCTTGTCTAATGTATAAAATATAATTAGGAGATAAATATTTTATGTTGGCGCCAATCAGAGGCGTGCTCGGCATAAGACGAGCCGGCATGTACTGCGAGTGCTCCCCGAATGGGATCACTTTTATGTTCGTCTTAACTTGCCGGTTTGGTGTAATGGCACTTTATCGTGCGTGTGAATTATTAAACTTCTTAGTGTAACGCATTTCTTTGTTTACTTTTATACCCTTTTCGCAAAATATGTCGAAATAATCAAACTCAAGTTGCAGTTATTTTAAATGTCTGTTACCCTATACCCCAACTTACAATAATAGGTAGGTATGTAAAAAATAGACTGATAATATGAAAGTCTAAAACGGAGCAACCTTCAAATAATACTTCCCTTGTATTACACTCTATTATATTTTAATATCTCGATATAAATTCCATCCAATTCAATAGTCAATATATCCGTGTCTTATTGAGATTTATTTTTTTACAATTTCACGCGATTTATTAAAATCCTACAACATTTGCAAAATAAAATTATCCGCATATATATATATTAGTCGGATTATCCGGTGATCGTGATATGCATCAGATTATCCAATTGAGTTCTACGAGTTGTCATTTGCATCCATTGAATTCTCAATTGACTCCTACATTGTGTTGTGACCCAGTACGAGGTCACTTCACCACAATAACTATGATTTTCATTCTACTTCATACACTGTTGTACTTTGGACGTTACACGTGATTTAATAAAGATACACTACAGGTTTTACCAAATGTTACAAATAGGTAGTGATTTAGTAAGTTTCTCAAGCAACAAAGAAAATAAGGCACATCACTAGAGTGATGTCTACGTCATCAAACAAACCCATACCGCAACTGCGGCCGTACGTCATTCGTGATTATTGATAAGCTTGGTACTTGTTGATTTGATAAAATCATTTTGATCAATAGCAAAACAAAAGTTTTAGTTAGTGCTTACAGAACAGATAATGAAGTCGTTTATGTTAAGTGGTCTGCCAAAGTTTCAGTTAATTGTACTACTATGCATCATAAATTCGATTTGCGGACGAATGGTAAGGAATCGGTAATATTTCTTCGTGTGTGTGTGTTTATATATTCGTGATTAGAAATAAATTAACAAGTGCTTTTTATTACATGCAGTTTGGTGAAGAAGGGTATTATCCAAACGGGTACTACGATAGCCAGGAAGCTCAGTACGAAAAAATAAAAACTGCGCTCTCCAAACTAGAATACGGTAAGTATATTATTAATTAAATCGGAGTGATTAAAACTAATTAAAATAACGATTAAGTGCACGATTTCTGCATAGTTCGTTGTTGTTCTAACATACAACAGAATAAAATGTCTATCCAACAATACAATATAACTACCTACTACTGTATTGCAGATAATTTCCCATGGGTATTCCCCAGGCAGCAAATAAAAACTACTGATTGCCTTACCTATCTAAAATTAAGTTTTATTTGTTTTTAATATTAATTTCAGAAGACCCAAACTAAAAATAGTTTTGGCAAGTGCAATTTAATAAAGAAAAAAAATATAAAATTAATTTCTCATAGTCATTATAGCTAAAGAGTGTCAAAATCAAACCCTTTTTTGTTTTCTCTAGCCCCACAATGGGTGAACGACTGGCCAGACCCGTCCATTAGGATGGGCCAGGTATCAGGTGTAGCCATCGACAACTCAGGCCAAGTGCTTGTGTTTCATCGCTCCCATAATCTGTGGGATGCCACCACATTCAACAACAGGGATGTGTACCAAGGTATTGGGGAGGAACCTATACCAGAACCAACTATACTAGTACTAAATGAAACAGGGGAGCTGGTTGACAGTTGGGGGCAGAACCTGTGAGTAATTTAATTCATACTCACTAATGGTCTCATTAATATAGATACGACAAATTTTAAGAACTCATACAGATCGCCAAGATAAGGATTAAGGGAAAAAAAAAAACAGAAATTAACGAGTGCAAGTACCTACCCATAATGAATGTGTTGATTCTATTGAGTGGGCAATTTACTATTTTGGTTCAAAATAAAATTAATCAGTGTTTTTTTGTAAATTGTTACTAACACAGTAAGCCTCATTTGTAGTTTGAATAAATAAATAAAATAAAATTATTAAATTTGTTTGGATATCTTTCGTTAGACATACTGAATGCTATGTTAAAATTTTTCCATCTATTTTAATGAGACCTTATATTTATATCTAGTTTAATACTATAATGATAAAGACAAAAGCAGGCTTTTTTCTTGCCATATTATTTGATTAGAATTCTTATTTAAGTAACTTAAGCTAACAGTCATTACTATTCTCACTGATAACAATTTTGTTGTTATAATAAAACACTTTTTATAATGTATAAACGATTTGTCATAGGTTCTATATTCCTCATGGCATAACAGTGGATTATGACGGCAATGTGTGGGTGACAGATGTAGCCCTGCACCAGGTCTTCAAGTTCACACCTTACGACAAAGTGAAGCCAAACATGACATTAGGAGAGAAGTAAGTTTTTGTTTCTTTCCCTTTAAATTGATCACTAGGCCCGCGTGACTGTCGAAAATTATCCCAAGGGAACATACTGCTTGAGTAAAATAAATAAATAATAGTTTATTGATACACACATGATTCATACACAAGTGCAGATGTACAAAATAACTTGGAATATCTACTATATCTACACAGATCATGTAACCCGGTCTCATAAACTAGGTAGTCCTGTATCTTAGGAGACAGTGTTAGGCTATACAGGGTGGCTAGTCATGTAGCTTTAACTCTGGTCAGGGTGTTTAGCGCACAGTACCTATCCTATGTCCTATTCCACGACATGGTCTACTGGCGTGCCAAGTCTCATAATCGGTTCAGAAGTCGAGCAGCGCCACTGGCATAACAATTCAAAATTATCCCTCAAGATAGTAGTACCGAGATAAAAAGTATCCTGTGTGCCAAATTCTATAGAAATCCATTCAGTCTTTGAGAGGTGTTTGTTTCAGAAACAGACTTTCATGTTGAAAATTCATATTAGGTACATAGTATAAAGTAGGATAGAATTCATAAAAGCTTTTGATTAACAGAGCACTCCACAGAGTACTGATAAAATAATGTTTTTATGGCAATGATCATCGTAATGGGTATTCAATGTTTTGTTGCAATCATATCTGTACAGACAATCCTTTTAATTCATTGAAAGTCTGTGTAAAACTACTATATTCTGGAACTGCTTCAGGGACGCTACAAGGTTGTCTTCTAGGACCTATACTAATTACTAAAAAATTTACTTCATACTTTGTTGTGGAGCTCGTGGCTAAATAACAACAGCCGCACAGGTCAATCTTCAAGGTTAAGTAACGCTTGCCAAGGTTGGTCTGTAGATGGGTGACCATCTTAACATATCGAGTTTCCTTCGTGCCTCATAAAGCACGTTAAGCTGTTGGTCCCGGCTGTCATTTGGAGATCTTTGGCAGTCGTTACGGATAGTCAGAAGCCAGAAAATCTGACAACAGTCTAGTTAAGGAGTACCGTGTTACCCAGTTAATGGGTTGTGGAGGTCTGGTAGGCAGCCGCTCCACGTATAATACTGGTATTCAGCTGAATCCGGTTTGACTGGAAGCCGACCCCAATATAGTTGGGAAAAGGCTACGCAGATGATGAAACTTTGATGTGGATAGTCATAAAAATTCAGTTAAAAATATTTCCTCATGAAGCTTACCTATAATTTTCAATAACTGTAAATAGAGTAATGACCTCATTTTCATTACATAACTGATGTTGCTATGTTTACTTTTAGATTATAAATAGAAACAAAAGAACATATGCTATTATTTCTGATGATTGTTTTTGTTATTATTGATTGAAATGAAATCAAATATATTATGTAAGTTAATATCAAAGAGGTTTATTGTTAGTTTGTCAATATGTTTGTAAAAGGTAATACTTCCAGAGATTACTCTGGAAGTACTGATCTGACTGTATGAACTACTTTACTAATTAGAACACTTTACTAAGAATAGCCTTTTGCACCTATTGTTTATTGTGAGAAAACACATAGTTTCTGTAGGATGCTTCACAGGAGCAAAACACGGGAAAATGCCATAGATTGAATGGAATAACAAGCAACTCATACATTTCACAAGAATGAGTCAATGCCGTGAGAAGCCATTTCGACAATATGTAAATGTAAATTGATAATATATTAATCGTTTATGAATAATTCATAATGCATAGTTACACAACCATTGTTTCATTGACATATTATTTCTCTTCCAATCTTCATACTTGTATATGTAAACTTTAAACTGATCTAATAAATTACAGTCTTTCTAGCCTTTGTTCCCAATAATGTTGTGGTTGGCTTTAAATCTGACCAGATAGAGCGACTGGGTATCATAACCCAGTAACAGTAAATGAGTAACACGATACTTCTCGGCAAGAATATTATTTGTCTGATTTTAGGGATTCGCACATCCGTAAAAAACGGAACCCTTATAGTATCGAACTCGTGTGTTTATAAGGTCTGTCTGTCTCTGACACAGCCAGTTTTCTCCGGAACAACTGGACCGATTCTGTTGAAATTTGGTATACATATGGATTTCTTTGACCCAAACACAGACGCGTTACATAGATAAATACAGTATGGTGGTCACTTTTGGGGTACATACTAGAAAATTAAAAAAAAAGTTTTTCAAACTATATCGTGTGACGTGACGTACCAAATGAAAGGGGTTACTGCGAGGGTTTTTAATTATGTTTTGTTTTTTCCTAAAATTTTGTAAGAATGCAGAAAATAGCTCTATAATTAAATATTACAGGAAAGCCTACGCAGTCGGTAGTGTTAAAATAACATGTTAAAAAATAAAATTGGTTCAGAACCCTTTGTTCGCGAGTCCGACTCGCACTTGGCCAGTTTTCTCCTGCAGTTCGATTCTGTGTGTGATTCGAGATGGAATGGGACGACGTCACCTCCTTCTGCGAAGCAGTCATGCTAGCGAAGGAGGTGGCGGAATGGGAAACGGAGAGAACCTCTCATCCCGGCCGCCGCGGTAGACGCCGCGGACGTCGGAGACCATCTGGGGGCCTCCGGCCACCGTAGGCGCGGGCCTGTGGACGGTGAGCTATGGGTAGCTCGCCGTACGTCCGTGTTCTGTCGACAGGCCGTGTCGACGGCGTGTTCGTGTTCCACGCGAGCCTCAAAGAGAGTCCCAGAGGGGCCCGAAAGGGCCTACGCCTGCCGGAGTTGCGGGACCATTCGAAAGAGATACCGCGGCTCCGGAACACAAAGGGCAATGAAGGAACGTGGATGGGTTTTAGTCAGTAAAAGTCTGACACTCCCTCCCGCTCCGCCCAAAGCGGGAGAAGTCATTTGATGAATTCCAATCCCTAAAAAAAAAGGTGGAGTGAGCGCGAAGTAAGCTGTCATTCTATCTTGATTTCATGGATTGACATCTCACGTCGTGATCACTTCACTCAAGCCTTCTATTCTATTCTATTAGGGGTTTTGGTTTCCGCACTTCGTCCTGATGTTGAACCATTGTGCGTAGATAAGCCATGGGGGCCGTCACTCTAACCTCCCAACCTCCCTCCAGAAACAGATCATTTTCCCGGCGTGTTCTGGGTATCTGTGAGCAAATTCGGTGACCCTATAGTTTGACTCAAGCCTTCACATTGATATGTTATCACAATCGCACTGCATAACTCATGCTGTATAATCAATCGCAAGCGTGACTGCTGCGATTTTGGGTTTTATTCCCAGGTCGGGCAAAGTGTTATTGGATTTTTCCCTTAGGAAATTCTCAGTAGCAGCCTGGAGTTTGGACTTTTGTTACTCCCCTGTCCCTTAAAAAAAAACACGTGATGTCGTTGTTCCTTCGCCTTCCTGGTAGTGTAGGATGCCGTCCCATTGGACTATATGAGAGTAAAGTTTTTTTGAAGATGGTTTTAGATGAGTTTTTTAATACCGTGTGACCCCACTCTCTCTCTATCTTTGGGCTGAGCAAAAGGGAGTGTCAGTCTCTTACTGAAAAACCCATCCGTGTTTCTCCTAATGCCCTTTGCGTTCCAGGGCCGCTGTAAGTGACTGTTTCGGACAAACGCAAACAAAGATAGTGCACCTGTGATTGCGTACACACTCGTGGACTTATAATATCTCCTGCGAACTTACTAACCTTCACTGACAGCCACCGTTATTGAAATTTTGTTGAAGAATTATTATTATTTATTATCTCTTCATAATACTAGGTTTATACCCGGCAACGATGACAAGCACTTCTGCAAGCCAAGCGCGGTGGCCGTCCTCTCCACCGGTGACTTCTTCGTAGCTGACGGCTACTGCAACCACAGGATCCTCAAGTTCTCTCCAGATGGGAACGTTATACTGCAGTGGGGCATCAGTGAGTACCAGCTCTTAATTAGTCTGTATAAGTAGTGCATGCGATGTACTTTTTATTATACGCTTTCTTTAGGTTTTTTCTACCTAAGAAGTATTGTTTACATCGTCATGTCTGCATTCACACACTTTGTAGTTAAACCAGGGGATTATTTAATAAAACTGTCTAGATACACAACAATCTGACAATTCGACAATTTGTACGTTTATTTCATCACCAACACCTGTCACGAAATTGAGACAATTAGTCACAAATTTTTCGCATTGTTAATTATATTAAACAGCCGGTCAATTCTGTAAACATGTCTAAGTGAAAGCTTAGGTTTCTTTTATTTTTATTTTTGATGCGCATTTGACCACTCTCACCTGATGGTAAGCGATGATGCGTTCTAAGATGGAGCACGCTTGCCTAGAAGTAACCTATTCACTCTTGACTTAAAGAATCAAAAGTCAAAAGTCATTTATTCAAATTAGGCTGAGTGCCAGCACTTTTTGAACGTCAACGTTTACAAGAAGAAGACAGTCCCCCAAAAACGCCCGCCCGTCACCACTTCTTAGTGTTTTATCTGGGAAGAATCCCAGGTTGTAACTATCAGGAAACAGACCGACAGGGATCACGAAGTGAGATGTCATTCCATTTTGATTACTTGGATTGACAGCTCATTTAGTGATCACTTAACCCAAGCCTTCACTTCGACATGTTTACAGAATAGGCTAGATTCCATCATCCACAAATTGCAAAACTATTTAGTCCGTCAGTTAGAGTATTGAAAAATAATGGACACGTATTTTTTGTTTTTGTAAATCAATGAATATTGACAAAGATAAAACGCATCAAAACTCGGGAGTGGGGGCTAGTGACGTCTCGACTTACTAAAAATTATGCAAAGGTGTGACGTATTGAGAATTTTAAAAGCGTCGTAACTTCGCGTCGTCAATTTTGGTTCCCGTAACAAAAGAAAAAACACGGGTCAAATAATCTAACTTAAATTTTTGATAATCTAACTGACGGACTAATTAGATTTTTTCAGGACACAAGCCTATTGACTGGCTGGTTCCAGCGGGTATTTAAAGGCCACATTTATAGAATCAGCCAGCACATCACGCTACCTGAAAATGTTAAATTTCCGGAGTCGCGGGACTATTCGAAAGAGATACCGTGGCTCCGGAACACAAAGGGCACTGAAGGAACATGGATGGATTTTAGTCAGTAGAAGTCTGACACTCCCTCCCGCGCCGCCCAGAGCGGGAGGGAGCGGGTCATTTGATGATTTCCCATCCCTAAAAAAAAAATTAGAACCTAATGCTTTAGCGATAAAGATGAAAATGTTTGACAGATTGTTGTAAAATTAATATTATGATTCTACTAAATTGGCCTTTTTAGACCCGCTGGACTGTCCAAAGCACAGCACGCGGGCCGAACATGGCCCGAGGCTAATATTTTTGCGGCCCGCGACACGTTTCTAATCTACCACAATTTCATGGTTAACTGTTATACCGTGAAATTCTGAATACCAAACATTGACTGTATTTTACATTTTTACGTGATGATTGTTTTATCCGTAAAGACTTAAGTATTGAGACACAATTGATATCTATTGTTAACGTTTTTACCGAAAATTACACAATTAGAAATAGATCAACATTCAAACGGCTACAAGTGAAATTAGTATCAGAAAACGATTAAATCAGGACGGACTACGACGTGCCAACTCCATCATGATTCTGTTGTGAGAATGGGATAGCGCTATTTGTCCTGTATAGCTCCGTCCCTTTCTCGCTCTAGAGCCACAATTAGTTTGGCACGTCATAGTATAAGTTAACTTCCGTATAGGCATAAGTCAGCCTGGGTGGGAAGTCTCGACAGAGCTACCAATCGTCTACCGACCGAATTCGGTAGGCCTGTACACAGTCAATCTCTAATGTGATCCACGATCAAAATAATCTGTAGTGCTATTCTGTAGCAACATTTTCGTGTCTCGACAGCGGAATCTGAGGTGAGGTATCATATTCATATTAATATAAGACTCATAATGTTTGTAATAAAGCTCACTTAGTGAGCTCTGTCACTCTGGTGAAGCTCGATATCGTCATAGTTATTTACAGAATAGCACCGCTGATCGCGATCGAGGTTGACTGTGTAGTACTTTTTGCGGTTTTCTGATCATTTCAAACCTGAGACCATTTGTTCCCAACGAGTAACACCCTCAAATGTCACACTGTTACTCGATGGGATTTTTTTCTGAAAAAATTCCCAACCGGTCACACTACCAGTCACACTGTTACTCGATGGGAATTTCTTCAGAAAAAAATCCACGATAATATAAGAAAAAAATCGCGACCAATTTCGAGGTAGCGCTCGCCGGCCGCTGCCGCGGCACCGCTCGCTTCGCTCGCTCGGCTCGCGCGTAGTTGGTCACAGTTCTAACCTAACCTAACCTAACCTATAATATTTTTGGTAGTAATATTAATCTTTTAGTTGGATAGAATTTGGTGACCGTTGATCCATTTTGGTGACCGTCTAAATTATACCCCTTTAGTGTGACTGGTTGGGAAATTAGTAATAAAAAGTTCCCATCGAGTAACAGTGTGACTGGTTGGGAATTTTTTCTTAAAAACATTCCCATCGAGTAACAGTGTGACATTTGAGGGTGTTACTCGTTGGGAACAAACGCCTGAGACCATCCGCAACCACTATATTCCTATGCCTTCAGGGCGCTGATGAAGCTGCCTCGATACTGTAGCGCATCGGGTATGTTTGCGCACGCAAACACGAATAATCGCCGCAAATCCATCTATTGCGGCGATTATTCGTAAGAGAGTTGTGTCCCTGATGCGCCGCATACGACACAGTTCCAACAGCTATTTTCAGCTGTTCACATGGAAGATGGATCAGGATCGGGATTGCCCAATAAAGCGGTAAGTACTGGATCTGGCTGCATGTTGAGCACTCCGGATCCAAACCTAAGTATAGATTAAGATGACAATTTATAGTGTGTGTATTGTGGTGTGTGTATTGTAATTTTATTGTATACAAATTGTATTGTAATTAATTATAATGTTCCTATTGATTTTTGTTAAATTTTATTTTTGTGTTGTGTAATGATTTAATTGTATTTTATCAAATATTGTTTTCAAAATTCAAAAGTCATTTATTCAAATTAAGCTGAGAGCCAGCACTTTTTGAACGTCAAGTTCTACAAAAGAAAGTCCCCCAAAACAACCGCCCGTCACCGATTCCTAGTGTTTTAACTGTGGAGAAGAAGTGGCCAACAAACTCCCCAGCAACACATTTGTCTGTTAAGTTTTAGGAACTAGAATTTATACAATGAGTAGAATGCAAAGTAATTAATACATGACACAAAACAAAAAAAAAATAACAGCTTACAGATACTTACTATAAAACGAAACGAAACGACGAAACTAAAGTTATGTTTTACTTTGTAGTGTTTTTTTTTTGGAAGTCGGTTGTATTTTTTTGTAAAAAGTTTTTTATTTTTCACTTTTTAGTGGTACTCCACACGCACACCTAACAACACCACTGCAAAATCGCAGAAAAGCAAAATATGCAATTTCGATTACTTGGATGACAGAAAACTATCATCCAAGTAGACGAATTACAGCTATTTCGATTTAAAATCCAAAGTTCGTAACCGATTTTGATAAAAGAATTTTTCAAATCGGTTCATAATTGTCGGAGTTATGAGGATTGAGAACCTCCTCCTTTTTGGGAAGTCGGTTAAAAATACACACTCAAGCAAGTGTTGACGTTGAAAGATCCTACATAGTCAGATAAATAAATAATAAAAAAGACAAAAACGAAAAAAAAATAACAATTTATATTATATGAACACATATAACCTGTCTTATACTAACTTATACTTATAGAAAAAGAACATGATGATAATTCTGTTTTAGTGTAATTAGGTACTGGTTCTGAAAATGAAAATTATTTAGGTAAAGATTTATAACGTGTCAAAATGTTGTCTTTTAGGTCACGGCAACTCTCCGTTCGCGTTCAACGTGCCACACGCGCTGACACTAGCGGAGGACCGCGGGTTGGTCTGTGTGGCGGACCGAGAGCGCGGTCGCGTGGCTTGCTTCCGACATGACAACGGAACGTATGAGGGGAGCTTCAGCAGCTGGGTCATGGGCGGCAGGCTGTTCAGTGTTGCTTATGCGCCTGTACATGGTGAGTCTTAATCTCTAATACTTTCTGTTTTTTACGTTACATTTATTTGACACTAGCTGTCCCCCGCGGCGCGGCTTCGCTCCCGTCAACTGGCTACCCTACCTACCCATTTTTTTTGCTTTTAAGCATTTCCTGTATTCAGGCGAACTAAACAAAAAAAGAATTACCGAAATCAGACCAGCCGTTCTCGAGTATTAGCGAGACTAACGAACAGCAATTCATTTTTATAAATATAGACTAGCTGTTCCCCGCGGCTTCGCTCCCGTCAACTACCTACTACTTTTTTTGCTTTTAAACCTTCCCTGTATTCTGGCGAACTAAACAAAAAAACAATTACCGAAATGGGCCCAACCGTTATCGAGTTTTAGCGAGACTAACGAACAGCAATTCATTTTTATATGTATATAAGAAGACTAGCTGTCCCCCTCGGCTTCGCTCCCGTCAACTACAATTTTCTTTTTTTTTTTTTTTGCTTTTAAATCTTCCTTGTATTCAGGCGAACTAAACAAAAAAGAATGACCGAAATCGGCCCAGCCGTTCTCGAGTTTTAGCGAGACTAACGAACAGCAATTCATTTTTATATATAAGACTAGCTGTCCCCCGCGGCTTCGCTCCCGTCAACTAATTTTTTTTTTCTTCTAAATCTTCCCTGTATTCAGGCGAACTAAACAAAAAAAGAATTACCGAAATCGGCCCAGCCGTTCTCGAGTTTTAGCGAGACTAACGAATAGCAATTCATTTTTATATATAAGACTAGCTGTCCCCCGCGGCTTCGCTCCCGTCAACTGCAATTTTTTAATTTTTTTTTTTTTGCTTTTAAACCTTCCCTTTATTCTGGCGAAGTAAACAAAAAAAGAATTGGCAAAATCGGCCCAGCCGTTCTCGAGTTTTAGCGAGACTAACGAACAGCAATTCATTTTTATACAGGGAAATTGAAAAAATACCCGAAACCTCTTAGGCAGTGAAAGTACACATGATTATAAGCAACTTTTGTTTTGGTAAAACTCCGAAATCTCGAAAAAAATATCAGCTGTTTCATACAAAATGCAGTATTTAGCCAATGAAAATGTATGAAACAGCTGATATTTTTTTCGAGATTTCGGAGTTTTACCAAAACAAAAGTTGCTTATAATCATGTGTACTTTCACTGCCTAAGAGGTTTCGGGTATTTTTTCAATTTCCCTGTATATAAAGATATAGATTATAGCAGCATACTCATCCTCAACATTGTCAACTGATCATAAACATACCCAAAAGAATGGCATTGCCACGTTGTTTGGTAATAGGAAATATGCATGCAATTTTTTTATTTGCAAAATAAAATACTTATTAGCTCTAGTATACAATAACAATCATGAAATTATTTTTAAAATACCTTCATCATTTATTAAGTTTTAAAGCTTCAAAGACTACAGTTAGAAAGAGAAGTCCGATACGTAATGTGACGTCAAATTACACGATGACTATACAACTTTCATAGAAAACAGCGTTTTCGCGAGAGGGACAGATATATTTGTTTAGAATAATTGTATCTCGTTCGTTTTTCGAGCAATTTAGATTCTCATTTCACAGTTAGTATTATATTTTCGAATACTTTAAGATAAACTGTTCAGATCATAAATACTTTTTTCATGCATATTCCCTATTCTTGGCTTCTGGCCAAAGTAAAAGCCAAGCATTGAGTCACGGGGAGATTATAGTCAGTCTAGAATAGTACAGTTGCCAGCACATTTAGCTACCAGAAACTGTATTTTTTTTTTCAATCAACTTTGAACCTTATGTCTTTAATGATAAAGTTGAAAATATATTGGAGAAATTTGTGAAGAGAGAAAGAAGATTGTTGTGGCTTGTTGTGCTGGCGTCTGTAGGTACATACATTTTTATCCCGGGAATATGTTCCCTTGGGATGATTCCTGAAATTCTCGCTGACGAAACCACAGACAGAAGCTAGTATTTTTTAAATTGGCCAAGTGCGAGTCGGCCTCGCGTGCAAATGGTTCCAAATCAAAAGTTTTTTACTAACTCATAAGACATAGGTAGTTACCCAATAAATAAATAAATTGCAGTTGAATTGAAATCGAAAACTAAATAAAGATTTTTTTAAGCCCACATAACTCACTTTTCACACAATTCCTCACTGGAAAAACAAACTTACATAACCGCCATATTGGCCAGTTGGCGGTTAAGTAATTTTGCCATTCCAGTGACGAATTATGATCTTGGCGAATCAGGCATCTGTTAGCTGCAATACCCACTGCTCACGGTCTAGTCATTTTCTAACTAACACTAACAAGCCGTTACTCCGCAGGCGGCCGCCTGTACATAGTGAACGGGCCCGACAGTCCGCTGCCCAACCCTGTGATCGTGCGCGGCTTCGTCATCGACTTCTCCACCGGCCGCCTCATCCAGACCTTCGCTCCTGACAAGGGGCTGCTGAATCCTCACGACATCGTCACTTCGGCTGATGGCTCTAAGGTAAAATACATGAATTCTTAAACCAGTATTTTACTACTATAGTTTACGCCAGATAAACGTGGAATAAAGTACATTGACCTTTCCCTAATATCTCTTCGTAGATACTAGAACAATAAATTTTGAACCATTTTTTATTATTAAAGAACGTAAAGGATCACGATAGAAGTCGATTCAGGACACCTTTATATCATTATTTCTGATTTTGATCTTAAGAAAGTCAATAAATGTATGTGGGTCAATGTACTTTATTCCACGTTTATCTGGCGTAAACTATAGTATTCTAAACCGCCTCAAAGGCCTCTGACCGCCATTTGGCGGCCGGGCTTATACGTGCCTTCCAAAGCACGGAATCATCTTTCACTCTCTCAAAATAGGGTGTCTGGGGTCGTTAGACCTTACTACCCACACAATAAGAAGAAAACACTTGTAGTCAGCTGCATCCAGGCGCCCGAGACTGCTATTTTTATAATTTTGTCATTCCGACACGATCCCATTGTCATGCCATTGTCATTTTGCTAAAAGTTCGTAATCTGCTAAATTCATAATGGCACGGTCACTGGCACGTCAATGGTCTCGTAATAGAATTGCGGTAGGAATGTCGTATTGCCATTATTATAAAACCGAGCTAAATTTGAGCATTTATTCATGCCAGATTTTATTTATATTTAGTTTTACATATTATTTATTAGTGTTATAAGCAATCTGAAGTAGTGAGAAGTTCGTAAATACTAAATCTGTCATTATGTACGAGATTACCATTCATATGGCTTTCTTTCAATGACGTGTCAGTGGTTGATCATTGGAATGTCTTATTGACGCCATTATGATAGTAGATTACCAACCTTGTCAAAATCAACCATTTTGAAATCAGTGATCGACTATTCTGACACTATTGTAATAGCAGACTCGGGACCCAGTTAACTTGCAAACTGACTCCAACGAAATTGAAAAAAGCTAAGCAGATGATGATTTCTCATGCGTTTTTCAGGTGTATGTAGCTGAACTGAACCCGTTCAGAGTGTACAAATTCGTGGACGAGAATCTCAGGAACGAGAGCCGGCTGGAGAAGAACGTGACGTCACACGTCAAGCCTACCGCGACTGTCGGTGAGTAGGTTTGTGTCTGTCCGTTGTGTTTTGTTTTGGTTATTTTAGTTAAGTGTACAGTCGTGGAATGAAAAGAATAAGTGCCATTTGTAAAGTGTTAAAAGGTACTTATACTGTATGACTGTGACTTGCGAAACTAAGACGTTCCGCGACTGTACTTCTACAAGGATAAGGTTCATAGTATCGAACCTTTAGTTTATAATTTTTATTGTAGTCTCATTTTAGTTGTATTCCTATTATTCGATGCGTTACGGCCAAAAAGGGATAAGATCAAGTCATTTTCGCAAAAAATTGTCGCTTATCCCTTTTTGGCCGTAAGGCATCGAATATATGTATAATAGTATTGCATGTTGCTTTACATCAATCAATCAAATCATATCGTTTTTAGGGTTCCGTAGCCAAATGGCAAAAACGGAACCCTTATAGATTCGTCATGTCTGTCCGTCTGTCTGTCCGTCCGTCCGTATGTCACAGCCACTTTTCTCCGAAACTATAAGAACTATGCTGTTGAAATTTGGTAAGTAGATGTATTCCGTGAACCGTATAAAGATTTTCACACAAAAATAGAAAAAAAAACATTAAATTTTGGGGTCCCCATACTTAGAACTGAAACTCAAAAAATTTTTTTTCATACGTGTGGGGTATCTATGGATAGGTCTTCAAAAATGATATTGAGGTTTCTAAGATCATTTTTTCTAAACTGAATAGTTTGCGCGAGAAACACTTCCAAAGTGGTAAAATGTGAGTCCTCCCCCCCCTTAACTTCTAAAATAAGAGAATGATAAAACTAAAAATAATATATGATGTACATTACCATGTAAACTACCAGCGAAAATTGGTTTGAACGAGATCTAGTAAGTTGTTTTTTTTAATACGTCATAAATCGTAAATCGCAACTTTGCTTACGGAACCCTCAGTGCGCGAGTCCGACTCGCACTTGGCCGGTTTTATTATTATTTTATTAGTCATAATTTTTAGGGTTCCGTAGTGATATAACGAACTCTTGTAGTTTCGCAATTTCTCCTATTTGATGCCGCGAAGTGCTTTTAATGTCTTGTAGAACAAAAATACGTTTTATTATATTGTTTTAGAAAAATATTGAAAAAAAAAAACATTATATACGTTACTGACAAAAAAAGTATCCAAGAACGAAAATCTGGTTACCTACAGAAGTGGTGGGCAGCCCCAACGTGTCAGGCTCGAGCGCGGGCGGCGCGTGGGAGTGGTGGAGCGGCGCGCTGGGGGGCGCGGGGGGGGCGGCCGCCGCCGCGCTGCTGGCGCTGGCCGCGCTGGCCCTGCTGCGCGCGCGCAACACCGGTAAGGGCTACGAGGCCGAGCCGCTCGTGCACTGACACACACACACACACACACACACACACACACACCGGTAAGGGCTACGAGGCCGAGCCGCTCGTGCACTGACACACACACACACACACACACACACCGGTAAGGGCTACGAGGCCGAGCCGCTCGTGCACTGACACACACACACACACACACACACACACACACACCGGTAAGGGCTACGAGGCCGAGCCGCTCGTGCACTGACACACACACACACACACACACACACCGGTAAGGGCTACGAGGCCGAGCCGCTCGTGCACTGACACACACACACACACACACACCGGTAAGGGCTACGAGGCCGAGCCGCTCGTGCACTGACACACACACACACACACACACCGGTAAGGGCTACGAGGCCGAGCCGCTCGTGCACAGACACACACACACGCACACACACACACCGGTAAGGGCTACGAGGCCGAGCCGCTCGTGCACTGACACACACACACACACCGGTAAGGGCTACGAGGCCGAGCCGCTCGTGCACTGACACACACACACACACACACACCGGTAAGAGCTACGAGGCCGAGCCGCTCGTGCACAGACACACACACACACACACACACACACCGGTAAGGGCTACGAGGCCGAGCCGCTCGTGCACTGACACACACACACACACCGGTAAGGGCTACGAGGCCGAGCCGCTCGTGCACTGACACACACACACACACACACACCGGTAAGGGCTACGAGGCCGAGCCGCTCGTGCACTGACACACACACACACACACACACACACCGGTAAGGGCTACGAGGCCGAGCCGCTCGTGCACTGACACACACCACCACTACATCTACTATATACACATGTTTATCCTAAACCCCCCAACCCCTTATTAATAAAAGTGGAGGATCTCTTATGAGGTATAGACATCCAGAGTACTGTGAAAAAAGTTATTCCGAACTAAGTATTTTGGAGACCTTACCGCCCATTTATCGTAAGCGACATCTAGCCAAATATTGCTAAATATAATGATATAATTTTTCAAACACATGTCGCTTACAATAACTTGAAGGAAGATAAGGGCTCGGTATGTTTAAACTATTATTAAACTAAAGATAATGCTGCTGCAACTTCACTCCAAGTTTATTAATATAGGGCTTAAGCTGTGTCTACATTTGTGACATTTTTTAACCAGAGTATACATAATTATAGGTACGTACCGTGACTATGTATGCAAAACAATGTTGCACACAAAATTTAGTTTCAAAAACTTGAATGTCCGTCCGCAATATCGTAATAACTACTATGCCATGGTAATATTTTTGTCTATTTGAATTGTCACAAATATGGAAGCAGCATAGCAAGGGTAACAACTAAACTATTATAAGTAGAGGTATAAGTACTGAAAACCGAGCCTAATTCACTTCAATTTTGTTTTTGGATCTATAACACAAACATATTTTTTTCTAGAAACAGTAGATAGCAATCATGCTAAATTTTTATTTAATTCTGCTTGCTAGAATTATTTTTTAAAGCTATCATCCAGTGAGACTCGACTTGCCCATTTTACAAAAAATTGCTCAAATTATACATTCCATTTACACATAATTATATAGAAAAAATAAAATAATAACTTACACAATATTGACGCGTGTATTTAAGTATTGAAAAAATCCAGCACTATAAAAATTAGTAATTTAAATTTTTTGATAGGATAAAAATGAAGTATTTCAAAATATATTAAAAAGATAAGTGTAAAGTATACAAATATTTAAAACCGTATTAAAATGGTTATTTCTGTGATGAATGTAATGAAAATAAAGGTTTTATAAAAATATCCTAGCCATATCCTAAAGGATAATAATTTGAAATAGCTGACATAAATGTCTCTTGGCAACGATCTGAAGTTTTTTGGCTCCTAAAGAATAATAATTTGAAATTTCCGACATAAATATCTCTTGGCAACGATCTGAAGTTTTTTGGCTATATCCTAAAGGATAATAAGTTATATAAGTTACTGCTGGTTCTTATTTCATTTTTTCTGTAATATCAATTATAAATTGAATTAAAAAAGAAGATAATATGATCTATGACTAGTGATCTCGATCACAATAATCTAGTATTGTTATTTTTACGTTATTTATTTTCCTTGTTGTTCGAATACAATAGTGATGTTTATTTATGTTTGTACAGCCCTCGCCAAACTTTGTGACCGCCCTAAAGTTAGTTTTTCCGATGCGCAAGCCTCGCGCGGTGCTGTTTTTGTATGAGA
Source organism: Ceramica pisi (assembly GCA_963859965.1). Lineage (NCBI taxonomy): Eukaryota > Metazoa > Arthropoda > Insecta > Lepidoptera > Noctuidae > Ceramica > Ceramica pisi. Next base: position 4,947,089 of record OY982529.1, read on the forward strand.
TTTATTAATGCGCCCCCGTTGTAGTTAACTTCAGAGCGGTCACAAAGTTTGGCGAGGGCTGTACATTTAGTTCGGTTTAGTGTTAAGCTCGCTACCTTCAAGAGATTATGATGTTGTTTAAATTAAAGATGTAAAATAGTTCCTCAAAACTTGCCAAGATTTCTTATTTTAACAAGTTAGTAAATATTGTAAGTAATTCAAATGAAACGAACTATTTTGCATCAAACATCTTTTTTATCTGGGTTATTTAGTAACTTGTCACCATTATCCAAATAAAATATCTTAGCAGCTGATCTTGGTTTCCATCCAGTACCTGAATGATTATTAAATTGAAATTAATTGATTAACGTTTTTACGATGTTCAATTATTTGGTTGGCGATGATAAGAATAAGGTCGCGGTTGCATTGGTAAAGAGATGACGACGCGACACAGATCCCTTTTATAATAAACTCCTGTAATACTTGGCAAAAGTATTGACTTGTTTCATATAAAATTCATTATGGTAGGCGCCATAATGTCCATTCGTAGATATCCGAAAATAAATTATGTACCGTTTTCATTACCAGAGAACGTAAAGGATCACGATAGAAGTCAATTCAGGGAGGCTACTCTGTAAGTCCGAAATCCGTATTTTCGGGCTTAGTTGCTGGCTTATTCTATTATCACCTACGGACTTACGATTATTCCCGAACCCGAACTTAGAATGAATGACAACACGGTTTTACAGTAACTGTCAAATCGTATTGTCATTAATTCGTAGTGCTTAGGTGATACGGAGTAGAATACGCTCGCAATTAAGCCAAAACTTTAAAAATCTCGCTAAAAATTCATTAGCATCAAAATTTTAAAATGGCACTTAATTCAAATAATTCTTCTTCTGCTTCCGTTTTCCATCACATATTTTATTAATCTGTGGGCAATAGTGTGGGTTAGGTATATGTTTAACTACTTATCTTAAGATTCTTATTGTAACTGGTTTTTTATTCCTAATAAATAAAAATAACTACGCAATTCGGACTTAGAGAGTAGGACAGCTCGGTATCTTTATTATTTTCTGTTATTATTTTTTAATATTAAGTCAATAAATGTATGAGGATCAGTAATGACGACATAACTTGACCAGTGCAGCCCCAGCCTGAATAGTTACATTAGCTAGTCTATTTATCTCACAATTATATTCTGTTATTTCTTTATACACAAATTCACTTTTAATATTTTTTGCGCTTTCAAACATTGTGTTTGTGATAAGTTGTGTTGTGCAATTATATCGTTGGATTTAAAAAATATATTTATTGGAAGCAGCTTATTGTCTTTTTATTTACGCACCGATGCATGCTACACCTTTTTAGTTCGGCTTTCAGTATTATGATCACTTTTTTAATAAAGCACAGCCAGTCGATTCTGTAGTCATCTCACCGTGTTCACTAGGTGGAGTGAACGACAAGTGAGCTGTCTTGCCATCTTGTTTGTATGGAGCTCACTTGTCGTTCACTTCGACTACGTCTTCACTTCGACATGTTTACAGACTCGAACTGCTGGTGGGTGTACGCTAGTTTTTCTTTTCCTTAAAAATTATTTTCTTTTTATGTGGCAACCATAATGTTAGCAAAGTGAATGCGGGAAATTGTCAACTACGCGTAATCTGCGGGTCTAAAAAGCCACTTTAGCAGAATCAGAAAGCAAATTACGCTATCCGTCACTGTCAAATTTTCACAATCAACTTTGAACTTTTAGGTATAAAGAAGAAAATTAAGTTTGACAGATTGTTGTGTGATTAATACCGCGTGTATCTGACATCGACGCACAAACGATTTCCATGGGTCCAGGGCATGATTCTGGACACCCTAGACTTAGAATTTTTCGTCGGCTTTTTTCTCATTTTTTTTCAAGGGTTTTTTTACTTTAGACTGCTCATAATCGTTATTCTGACCTAACCCAATGAGATTTTTAATAAAAAAAATAATTAATTAACTACTTTCACTAAAAAGAGCAATCTGAATAAAACCACAAATAGATATCAGCTCAGCTGAGCTGATACCTTCTTGTGGTACTCTTGAAAAAAATGAGAAAAGAACCGACGAAAAATTCCAACACTGGGGTGTCCAGAATCATGCCCTGGACCCATGGAAATCGTTTGTGCGTCGATGTCAGATACACGCGGTATTATGATAATATTCTAAAATGATTCTCGTAAAGTGGCTTTATTAGCCGCAGCCTGTTGTGATGGGCTACCGATTAAGACATTAATTTTGTCAATCATAGCAGTTTTTTTGGGATAGAACGCAATTTTTATCTTCTGTCACATTCGTTTTGCGATCTTTTTTTAACTTCTTTCTTTAGGGGTGGTAAATCATCAAATGACTCTTTTCGCTCTGGGCGGAGCGGATGGGAGTGTCAGACTCTTATTAACTAACCCACCCGCATTGCTTCAAATGCCCTTACCGTTCCAGGGCCGCGGTGACTCTTTTGAACAATTCCGCAACCCTGGTAGATCTGATGATAGTTAGAAATGTAGTTTGTTTTACATGGGATTCTATAAGTTAGGTTATGTGTTTTATTTGCTAGTACTTCAGCTATTAGCAAGTACTGGGTCGTGGATAGAGGTGGATAACTATTATATAGCCAAGTAATCTGGTCAGAAAAGTAAATAAAACACCGTTACTTTTAAAATCGCTATGAATAAAGACTATACATTACTTTTGTAAATCGCTACAGTAGTTCTGTAGAAGTAATATGTAATAGCAAATAATTTCTTTCTCTAAAAAAAAAAACTTTCAGAATGCTTTGATGCATTCGTCTATGTACCACTAACCACTACTGTGTGTATATTCCTATCTAGATACCTCTGCCCAATCCCTCTGAAAAGTCAGGATGATGGTGATTTTATGACACGGCAGACTCGGATCACATCCACATTTTTTTTAAATTTAATGTGGGTTTGCTCTTGAATAGCCTAGGTCAGAGATGACAGAGACAAAGTCTACGATCGATGGAGCGAGCTTAAAAGGAACCTGTTCACTGTAACTTCCACATCGCTAGGTCGCAAGGGCGTGACGCGGCGTCGCTGGGAGTACGGGCACGGTGAGTTCAAGCTGCGGCGGCTGCTGGAGCGACGCCGCTTCACGCGCGTGCACTCCGACGATTCGGACGAGGAGCCGGCGCCCATGCTGCCTCAGACGCTGCCCGCTAACGCATGATGCCCGAGCGAGCGTACCGAGCGTCCCACCAGTCCGTGCCACATGTGAACCGAGCGAGAATGCTGGACCCCACTGCGTAATGAGGGTTTTTAGGAAAAGTAAAGTCCACCAGTAAGTGCCACTGTGGTAAAAACTCATAGAAAACGTTTTATAACCGGCATGAGTCGTGAGCACACTCTCCATTGGTCGGTCTGATGACGACAGCTCTGACGCTTCACGTTATTGATCCGTCAGCCAATGCTCATCAACTATTCGTTTGCCCATCGACATTAGCGAGATCACCCTGCTGCATTTGTGTTCACGACTCGTGTCAGCTACTACTTTGATGTTAGAGTCACGGTCTTTAAATGATGAGCCACTTGCCACTGTTCGTATTTTGGCCGGGTAATGCAATCGGGTTTAGTCGGTTACATTCGTATATAGTACACAGTGACTACCTCAAGTCAACCAACCGTTACCTAGCGACAATTGTTTTAGCGTAGATAGCCATAGTGACGTTAGCATTTATGGAAAAAAAATATGATAGGTAGGCAATTTCGGAAGAACTCGAACTCACGATTTTCTCCGATCGCGTATTTAATGAGCTCTACATAATTCAAAGGAAGTCAGTATCAAATAGATTGATTACAATTATGGGTTTATCATTGAAAACTTATTGGTAATTCTTCAAACTCTGTGGATAAGTAATTTGTCATCGAGTTACGATGCGGTTAAGTTCGTGTTAAATCGTGTTATCTCGTGAATGTATAAACTGCAAAATAGGAAAGTTTGAAAGTGTCTCATCAAATTAAAGTCCGAGACAGTACAGACGCCAGCATCAAGCTTCTAAATATGTTTAACAGATTTTCAACTTTATCGCAAATGCATTAGGTTCAAAATTGATTGGGAAAATTTGACAGTTTCGGGTAGTTGTGATGGCACCTGTACTTAAATAAGACCTTGACATCAACTTGACCAAAGAAAAAAGCGTTTTGACCTGGTGTACGTTATTTCAGAAAACCCTCATTTATTTCCATAATACTCTACGTCCCCTTACATGAGAAAAGTACTGACAGTATCTGTTAGCTCAATAAATGACATAGAAATGGAAATAAGTAATCGATAAAATTACTTACTGCGGGTTGCCAACTGAATACGAGCGTTGGTAACCCTTTCGGTATGGGCACGCGCATTTCTGTACAGTCGCCAGCACTTAGCTTCAACAATTTGTCAAATTTCTTTGTTAGATTTTCAACTTTATTTGCAAAACGATAGGGTTCAAATATGATTGGGAAAATTTGACAGTTTCGGATACCCTTTTTTTTTTAGGGATGAAATCCATCCATGTTCCTTCATTGCCCTTTGTGTTCCGGAGCCACGGTATCTATTTCGAGTTTCGGATACACCCTTATGTGCTGGCGATTGTACCTACTATATTAACATTGTATTTGTTTGTGTAAAGTGCCTGTACCGAATAGACGTTTTCTATTCTATTCTATAGGTACTTCAAAATAAAAAAATAATAAGCAGATATACCTAATTGCTAGGTCCCTAATTTTCCTATAGGGACAAAGAGTATTAGGAAAATCAATTATCTACGCGACCCGACCCTTGAGCAACTTACATTTACATAGTGCAATCTTGCTAGTGCCATACAAAAGCAAAAAGTGACTATTATGGATTCATTGCTTCAACTTGTACATATTGCACCGTGTAAATCTATTCAAAATGGTTATTTCAAAACGTGGTTAATAATACCTACAGATAAAAGATTCCCTTAAATATGTGTTTAAAGATTTATTAGGAAACAACTCGGCTCCACGTTTTGCAATAGGGAGAATGTTTGTGAACTTCTAAATATGTATCAAGTAGTTTAAATTTCTTTTAATTTTGCTAAAAGAGCATTAAAAAGGCGAAAATCGCAACAGTTTAAAAACAATGTCTCAGGCACAATTAAGGATTAGGTACTTATTTGACTTCTCTGAAATTTCATAACTAAGAAGTAAATTTTTCTCGAATGCATTTTCGACGTTCATAAACATCGTTTTGTCAGAAAAGTATTCCCTTCCAGTACCTGCACAATAATTATATTATTTAAATTAAATAAATAAATAAAAAATTAAAACAAATTTGTTCATCTGTCCGTTTGTGCAAATTGTAAATTAATGTGTCTAGGAATGTTAAAAGCACAGTCATAAAATTATTACTAGTGTAATAAATATGAGCTTTGAGAGGATTCATAAGTTGTATAAATCTTAGACAGCAAGTCAAATAAAATTAGCTATCGAAACTATCCGCATCCGGGACGAAAATCTTTTGAAGATTAAAAGAAAAAAAAATGTATTAATTACTTTAGCAAAAGTTTTACTCAAACTGAGTAGGTACATAAATTAAGATAAAAGGGGATAGAACCTTTGTGTCATAGCTACCCGGCCGCCATTTTGTTTTCTCATTTGATAAAAGAAGAAAATGGCGGTTGGTCACTATACCAGTTCCCATAGAAATATGTCCGAACCCCTTGCTTCTGTCCTGTTGACCGTTGAGGAGTTGCTTCGTCTTAAGCCAACCCTAGATGGACAATCAGATCATAGATATAATAAAATCGTCTTCGGAGTCAAACCAATGCGTAAAATTAACTCTGTAAGATTAGAGGAAGTGGTCCTGAAGCGGCATCAACGCCGCCACAAAAAACTAAGTAGCGAAATATTTGGCGCAACAAAAAGTAACGCAGCACCATCTATACCGCCACCAAAGACCTACCGAACGAAATCCTGCATTCAGAGTTTTCTGTGCGATTTGAACAAACACAATACACAACAGTCCGAATATCAACTATCAGACCGTTGCCCACAAGTTACAACGACCATGGAGGCTTGCGGGACTTTACACTCTGTTCCACATATCCTCTACAGTCCTAACGCAGCTTGCAAGATTTGACCTGAACAATTTTCGCAAGCCTTTATTTAAATTACTTATTACTTTTTTTAAAAAAAGCTTGCAAATACTTACGATATCAGTACTGACCCATCAAGTCCATCTAGTTTCGCTAGCTAATTTGACTTTGTATATTCCTAAACTAGAAAGGTTTAGGAAGTTAAATAAAGTTACACAATCTTAATGATTTTTACACAAAAGCATCCTAAACAAATAAACTACTGCTTAAACTAATGGTTCAATTGATTTAAAAATCGTTATTGTTGTATTTACATTGGTTTTTAATTGCATTTTATTTTTAAACTGAGTTTTTAAATAAATTATACATCAAGATTGTTAACCTTTTTAACTACTTAGACCTTGTTAGTGATACTGTATATGTTACGTGGAACTTGGTTAAATAGACCACCCTGTTATACAGGTAATCAATGTATTGAATATTATTTATTGTAACTGTAAATTATGCATTTTTACAAAATATTGTCGCTCTGGTAGGTTTATGTATGTGTCACCGGAAAATGGTAGACTCCGTATGATTGTAATAAATCTTGATTCGATTACAATTTCTCGATATATTATTAAAACATTGTTTTGTATGTAATATATTTATTTATTTAATACTTTACGCACACAAATGTACAGAGGCGGACTTAATGCCATAGGCATTCTCTACCAGTCAACTCAAAAATCCCAAAAAAAAAAAAACCCAAAAAATCCATCCAAATTCAAGTTTCCAATAAATTCGTGTCTTATTTAGAAATAATAGTTTACAATTTCACGCGATATTTTACAATCTTACGGTTTTTCAGGTTTGCCATTTTCCGGTGACAAGTATTAACGTTATGCCGTTGTATGTTGTAATATAGGAGAAATAGTTAAAAACTTGATTCAAATAGGATTGTATTTAGACCGGCCGATTATATGAGCTTAGGCTCAAATAATCGGCCGGTTTAAATACCTAATAATAATTATTTATTCAGACTATGATTTTATTTTTCAGTGTTTTTCGTGCTGGGAAAAGAAAACTTTCATGATAAAGTAGGACTTTATTTATTTTAAACAACTTTCCATTAATAACATGATTCTCGCCTAAATAAGCACATAACTCTATTCACGAGATTAAATATAAATATATTGAAAATGTTTATAATCTTTTTGCTATTATAATATGATTTCTGGGCGACAACTCTGGGTCGAACACTGGGCGAATCTCACACGATAGACCTGTAACAAAATAATTTGGTTACCTAGCTATTAACTAATTTGCGCCAAGAAACAATATTGGAATTCTTATCTTTTACATAATATGTTTTAGATTTAAATTGTTTATTGAATTATTATATAGTTCAAAGAATCCTTGGTTAAAAATGGTAATACCTGCGCAGACTGGACGGGACGGCAGAGCATTTTTAATTTATCAATTGAATTTAATAGTTATACAATCGAAATTAGGTAATGCTCGGAGCTCCAGAGAAAACTGCGCTGCTATGCTCCAAGACCTATCACCGAGTATTGAAATATATACCTTATTTCGATTGGATAACTATTAGATTAAATTGGAAAATTTGTCGCGTCTGCGCAGGCTATAAGAGATCTCTGTTTAAGCCTTAAACAGAGATCTCTTAAACTTTAAGGCTTGCCTGCCTACCTGTTGGTGAAGGCAAGTGCAAACATTAACCAGTAGAATTCATGTTTAATGAGCGGGTTCTATTAGTTAAACGTTTATCTAGCTCTGCACTTTGCCGCTCGAATATACCATCAGCCTTAACTTCTTCATTAATATTTGGTATGCCTAATTTGCATGTACAGTAAATTATTACCTAATTATAGAGTTAAATAGTTTTTAATTAGTTACGCTCATAACAGTCGCCAATATAATTGGTACCCCTCCTATACCAGCCATCATCCATTAATTAATGCGTGTTAATGTGATCAAAATATTATCTTAAGATAGAAAGTACCTAAATAGTTTCTAAAAACGCACAATGGAGACCACGGCCCTAAAGGAAAAAGCAGAATTTAATAAATATTCTCTATTTAAAATTTGATTCGTATCTCACTGCTAAAATAGACCTAAAGACGGGTCTATTAAGTCCAATTTCATCTGTAAACCATTAAAATCCTGCACAACGCAAATTCATTGAAATTCAGCTCATCAATGAAAATTTGTATCATGCATCTTGAAGGCAAATGTTCCCAGATCCGCATTAGTGCATGTTTACTGTCAAACTAATATCAACTTTGTACTCCTTAACATAAAGTCTAATATAAATAACATGACTCCAACGGGACGCGTTCTGTTGACTTTGATGCGCTCTACAACGAATACTTTATTTATATTCAACTTTATTTTAAACACTGCAAGGTTTGAACTTGTTTGGCATTTACGACTGCGCTGGGTTAATCCTTTTTAGATAAGTTTACCCGTTATGTCCCCTACGCTTCCTACGACCGTGGCTTCTATAATGCACCCCCAAGAAACCCCATGTTATCATAACCTTGTGATTCGATATTCCTTACACATCCTTGTACAAGTATTTCTAGTTATAAAGTGCCAAAGATTGATAAGAATTCTAGTTTTAAGTTTGATTTATCGCTTTCTTTAAATCGTGTACGTATTTCTATGAAGCGATGTCTGTACATACCAATTGTATGATGTGTAAAGTAATTCAATGTCAAATAAGTGTATTTTTGTCTCCACCATTAAATTAATTTAGGTAAGAAAACTTTTGTTTCATTACAACGCGTCCACCCGTAATCTGCACCACTGGCTCACAGTGTGTGCTAAAGAAATACTTGAGACTTATATGTATACTCTCGAAAAACATAACCCACCTTCGAATGGCAGTCGGGTAAGAAGTTAACTTGAACTTTGCATACACTCTGTACTTTCAGTAAGATGTTGCAGTTTTTGTTTGTAGTTAAATTACACCAGCATCATTGAGGACCTGATGAAAACCACTGATGTCGCTGTGAACGCGGCCACCTACTAAAATATTTACCGAATTTTTAAAAGTAACATACCTTTTCCAATCAACTACCATTCTCTCCTATCCTATATTAAATTTTATTCTTTAGCCTACCCATATCTTGAGGGATTTTAAACTCATTAAATGGTGTCAAAAGCCTGAGTGTAAGTTTTTATACTTATTCGATAGTGTTAACGTAAATAAACATTCTGTAATATCTGTATGCTTGGAAAAAAAATAGGTATTCCATTATTGCCAACCGACAGAGTTTATTCAGTTTTAATAAAAATGGTGGTTTATGCAAAAGCGATGACGTCCGTTTAAAAACTCCCACAACCGCAGCAGATGAGAATGGGCTTGGAATGAAAATTCAAAATGGCGCCTGGCACCGTGGAAAATTTGCCCAATTCTCTTCGATTTTCAAAAGAAACATACTTCGAGTCTAGTCCTTCTATAGTATGATTTAACGCCACCCAAATTCCATTCAAGAGTTGTGATAAATCTATATATATATAAAAGAAAGTCGTGTTAGTTACACTATTTATAACTCAAGAACGGCTGAACCGATTTGGCTGAAGATTGGTGGGGAGATAGCTTAGAACCAGGAGACGGACATAGGGATTTATCCCGGAAATCCCACGGGAACGGGAACTATATGGGTAAAACGGGAGCGATGCCGCGGGGGACAGCTAGTTTAGAATAAAGCCTCTGCGGTCTCTTACCTCTCTCGAGCACATAGAGTACTCTGTCTAGCAGCACCACGGTCTCCACAAGCGGCGCCATAGCCAGCCGCAGTGTGTACACGACGACCACGCGCCGCCACTGCGCCAGGTCGGCGTGGCCGCGCGACCACACCACAGACGAGGTCGGTAGGGGAAGGTGGACGCGCTCTATTGCTTCGGAGCAGTACCTATTAAAAAAAAAAAGTGTTACAGAATAAACGCAATACCTGATACTCATTATTATGAACAACGTTTATTATGAGACCAAACCCGAAATAATGCAAAAAAACCAGCAGTTCTGTACATATCTCGACATGTTTTTGTTTCTCATATTTTTTTTTTAATGTGTTTGCTGTTGTGTTGTGTCTGTGTCTAATAAATGTTTTCTATTCTATTCTACATAAATGGGGCAGTACAATGCCCCTTTTTAGTTACTTGTTACGTTTATTCTGTTACTCATTGTATAAAATGAGTAAGCGGGACCATGCTAACACCAAGGTGAATGCTCCAACCAGCCCGCGAAATTCCAAATTTCTTGCGTTTTTTGCAATTTGCAGGCCAGTGCTAGGTTGTATGTTGATTAAAATATTATTCGCGGCTGTAAGACATATGTATTTACAGAATTATAATCATCAAAATCACCAATACAACCCTCAAGTTGAAAGGAAAAATCTACAAGTCCGTGATACCGTAATGTACGGATCAGAATGTTGGGCTGTGAAAAAGACGGATGAAAATAGATTGCATGTGGCGGAGATGAGAATGTTGAGATCATAGAGTATATAACCACTAGAGAGCGTATAGGCCGATTTCTTCTAAGTACGCGGCTCACTACAGCGGGCCGGGGGACGAGGAACAACGCGCGGCTGCAATTGTTCCGTTCAAGGTCAAGTTGCATAGGTAGCCTATGGTTAGTGGTGGCACTACTTGATTAAAGGAAAATAGTCGATATCGATAAAATGGATTTTAACATTATAAAAATACTCAATCCAAACAAACAGCGCTATATCTTGTTTAAACAAAGTTTCCCTATTAACCTTATCTTTCCACTTTTATTTTAATTCTGAAATCTTCGAAAATATAAAATGAAAACATGTATGTCAAACACACAGATGAAAAATCTGAGGCCCTCCTCCTATTTTTAAGTCGTTTAAAAGTAGTTACGTGTTGTAAGTATGTTAATTGATTAAAAATTGTATTAGTTGTAATTTTATGATCATCGATAAATCGACTTCAATCATTAACGGCCTGTTATTCGAATTTTGGCTGTTTGAGACTCAATTGAAAATGCTCAAAATATTGAATTTAAGCCTGGAAAAAAATATATGTGAAGGATACATCCTTGTTCTAGAGGCAAGAGGAAGTGAAAACACGAAATAGTATAATTTTCCCGATAAAAAAAAATTTTGAAAAAGGGTCGATTTCAAAAAACCATTTTCAATCTCATTTCCTAATTACAGCACAAAACAATTAAAAAATTCTACGAACTGAAAGGTAATCGTATTTTGGAAGGATGAAAGCGGCTAGATTTTTGAGTTTTCTAATAAAATTTTTTGTAAACATCGAATTTGTGCAGAAAAGCTTACTTTTGAAGACCGCACAGTCCTACGGGACGTGTTCGGAGCCAGACCTGCGACACTTTTTTTGAAAAAAATCGCGGAACTGTTGTTTAAAATATCAATAGCCACTAAAAGAAACAACAGGAAAATGATGACACTCACGAAAATTCCGAAGGTTGGGCAAAATATGTTGACAGTATATTATTGTTTTAATTCACATAATTGTAATGGCCGATGAAAATATTTTAATTTGTTTTGTTGACAATTTTGACATCTGACAATAGGGTTCGACACATTTCAAATTTTTATCGATAAATTTAATGTAGCTACCATAAAGGAGTTTCAATACCTCTTTAATTTATTCATAACTAGCTTCTGCCAGCGGCTTCGCCCGCGTGATACCTAGGGAACATACTACCGGGATATACAAAAAAAATATATATATGGCCTATGCGTTTGCATAGAATATAAATAACTTCCAGACTATAATCTAAGCGAGGAGCGATGGTGGCAGGCAACGTGCGCCACCATCGCCCCTCGTTCCTCGCCTTGCACGGATGGCGAGCTTTCACCTTGCAGACGACGCGTAGCTATCGCGCTGGATGCTAACTTATGTTTTTTTTTTCCAATGGAGAGGGTAATTGTAGAGAGGAGAGAGTAATTGCAAGGGTCTTGCAGTCTCTTTGCGTGATGGAATCAGGGATGTTGATATCCGCTAGAAAACCAAAGTTACCGACGTTGCCCAAAATATTGCCAAACAAAAGTTGTGTGAAGGGCACATTACTCGCGAACAGATGGTCGATGAGGCTGAATAGATCTGTAGTGGTGACCGCGTATCGGTAGACGTAGCTTTTGAAGGCTTCCCACTAGGCGACCCCCACCAGGTCGCGTGCAGCCGATGGATGTAACCGCACAGGTCAGGTTGGTGAGGCGACACGACTATGTCCAGGGGGGCTACTCTCTAAGCCCGTAGTCCGTCGTTTCGGGCTTAGTTGCGGCGGTATTCTACTCCGTATCAACTACAGACTAATGATTAGTCCCGAACCCGAACTAAGAAATAATGACAACACGATTTGATAGTACCTAACTGACTTGACTTCCCTCCCCACTCGTGCGCTGTGCGGTGTCAATTATATCGCTCTGTTTTTATAAATTCGGAAATCGCGTTGCGTGTTTGTTTTAAGGCTTGTGAATTGCTTTCCGGTGTGCCTTAGTGTTTTAAGTGCGTGTTTTGTAAGTTTTTAAAGGTGTTTGTTTATTCATTTTTTAGTAATTAGTCAATTTCTCCAGCCATCGGTAAGTTCATTTATTTTCTCTTTGTGTGGGTAACGCGAAATAACTTTATCGATCGTTATTTATCTGTTTCGTTTTTGTTTTATTTCATTCAATCGCGTCCTAATACGTTTATTTAGTGTTTTTCGCCGTTAATGATGATGTCAACAAACGATGATCCGCCGGATCGAGGCGGAGAAATATTTCGTAGAAATACTAAAACCCAAAGGTCGCCCGTGGCAACCTCCGCTAGTTCTAAACGCTTGTTCAGTGAACTGTCTCCAACGTACAGTTCACCCGATGACAGGTCAAAACGGCTTCACCAAACATCCGAAACCGTGGAAAGATCCTCACCCTTTTTAAATATAAGTAATGCGAGCAATACTGATTATTGCGACTTAGTTTCCGAGGCGTACCTGTCTAAAATTAACGACTTGGTCAATGATCAGGGGTCGCGCATTAACGTCGCAAATAAATCTGCCATCATGGACATGACGCAGCGAATTACGGGCATTGTTTCTATGCTAGCAATAAAATCGTCGTGCAACGAGACGAAGTTAGCCAGAACGGAACGCGAATTAGAAAAGGTTAGGTCGATTAACGCTGTCAATCCTAATCCTGTCGGTAACAACAATTGTAAAATTTCATATGCGGACTCGTTGAAACTACGTTTACCAAAAGTGGCGCCAGCGATTATGGAATCTCGTCCACCGTTACCTTGTGTGGTGGCTTATCCGACCGCGGCTCGATCAGCTGATTATAGCACCTCGTCCGCGACAAAACAAGCGCTTATGAAGGCAATTAAACCTAGTGATGACGGTTTCCAAATAGTAGGCGTGAAAAAAACCGCGAAATCCGGTGTTGTATTACGCGTCGCTAATGAAAATCAGCTAAAAAAATTGGAATCGGTAGAAGCAATCAAGGCCGCTGGTTTACGTCTAGAAAAACCAAAAGGTAGACGCCCTCGAGTGTTGGTTAAGGATGTACCATCTTCAATGGAAGATGGCTCTTTTTTGATTGCATTATTCCGTCAAAATATCAAAGATGAGCTTCAAATAAAAGAGGATGACTTTATAAAATCTACAAAAATTATCCGTAGGCGCACGTTAGATAACGGTCGTAAATGGATCGGAATTGAAATAGAGCCTGCCGTACGTAAGCACTTAGTGTCTACAAAGGATAAATTATTTATTGATTGGGCTACCTGCCGTTTTATTGATGATGTCGAAGTTGTTCGTTGTTTAAATTGTCAACAGTTTGGTCACGTTAAAAAACACTGCGTTAATAAAGAACCTACCTGTGCTAATTGTTCAGAGGCACATGAAACTAAAGATTGCCCGCACAATGACGACTTAAATTTTAAACCAACTTGCGTGGCGTGTAAACGCTTTAAAAAACCGTGTGATCATCGCTGCGGATCTCAAGAGTGTACTACCTACAAACTCAAACTCGAACAATTAATCCTAAACACTAATTATTAATAATGGATAGTTTAACCATAGGACAATTAAACCTTCATAACGATAGGGTGGCGACATCTGAGCTGGATAAATTGATTGTGGATTATAATCTAGATATAGTACTTGTTCAGGAACAGTATCAAAACGCGCGCTTAGGTCACAAGATGGTCCAGCTGAACAGCAAGTCACGTGCCGGAATTTATGTTGAGCGTTCTTCGAGCTTTACTGTAACAGCTATACGTAATCTCATGACGCCCCATTGCGCCGTGGCGGAAGTGTCATCGCCTACCTTTAAGGTTTACGTTGTGAGCTGCTACTTTCAGTATTCTGACCCTGTCACTCCTCATATACATAATCTCCGTCACGTCTTGCGGTCGCTCGCGGGCTGCAAGGTTATAGTTGGTGCTGACGTAAATGCATCTTCTTCCCTGTGGTATGGCAAAGTTCGGGCCACTGATTCCGAACGACGTTGTGCTGTTGGGGATTTTATTGCTGAGATGAACTTATCAATCCATAACACCCCAGACGCACCACCTACTTTTTGTAGCCAAATGGGCGAATCTTGTATTGACGTCACACTTTCTAGTGCAGACGTACGCTTGGATAGGTGGCGTGTTCTTCCTGACGCGTCTTGTAGTGATCATCGCCTGATCGTGTACGATTTTGTTCCTATTCTTACTCAAGGTTCTTCACACTTAATTGGAAATTTTAGATATAAGAGTAAAGGCGCGAATTGGGAATTCTTTAGCTCACTTTTTGCTTGTCATGCCAAAGACTTCACTCGCGATGGACTGTCAGCTGAGGAAAGTGCTGAGATAATGTCAGACACTTTCACTTACTGTGCTGACATTGCTATTGGTCGTGCATCTGTGACCAATATTCGTAGATGTGATTGGTGGAGTGACTACCTTGCTGAACAACGTAAGAGCTATCGCAGAGCGCGTAGACAGCTTAATAAGCTTAAAAAACGTAATGTTACCGGAGACGTTTTTAATCTTGCCATAAGTACTTTTAGAGTTGCCAAGTCGCGTTACAGAGCATCGGTTGAAAAATCTAAGGGTAATTTACTCCGGAAAATTGTTGATAAACTTGATAAGGAGGGTCCGTGGTCTCCTTTGTATCACGAGTTTAAGGCTAATAGATCGGTCGACCTTGCATACGTTCAGAACATTAAAGTAAATAATACACATACCACCGGCATTGAAGAAACAACTGATGTTCTGCTTGATTCTCTTATACCAGATGATTCATCAGTAAATGAAAAATGAATACCATCAGCAGATCAGGGCGTGGGCCGCGGTACCACCTGAATCACCAGAGTCAGACCTTCCGTCCACTGACGAATTCATAAACGTTGTCAAGAGACTACCTCTCAACAAATCATCCGGTGAAGATAAAATATCTAATAGAATGATTATAGAAGCGTGTAAAACGTCGAGCGATGCGATTTTATCAGTATATAGCCGATGCATTGCGGAAGGTATTTTTCCTCGAATATGGCGACAAGGCTTTATACGCATTATTCCAAAGAGTGGCGACAAGCCCTCGGACGACCCTAAGTCATACCGGCCCATAACACTACTCCCATCTTTGGGAAAACTTTTAGAGCGACTGATTGTTCCGCGCTTGTTACCGAACGGACCTAAATTTCATAAAAATCAATACGGTTTTACTATTGGAAAATCCACTGTAGATGCGGCTCTATCTGTCCGTAAAATTGTCAACTCATCGGAACATAAATACGTGGTTGGAATCTTTCTCGACATTTCTGGCGCTTTTGATAACGCATGGTGGCCGATGTTACTACTTAAAATGAAAACCCGTGGTTGCTACAAAAACATCTATAATCTGATTTGTTCGTACTTTCTAAATGGCTCCGCGAAACTCAAACTTGGACATCATTCCATTACTAAGTCTCTAACCATGGGATGTCCTCAGGGCTCAGTTATCGGTCCATATATATGGAATTTTGGCTACGATGATTTCCTCGCGCTTCCGCTCCCGTACGGCTGTTCATTAACCGGTTACGCGGACGATGGCTTGCTGCTCATTCAGGCAAGTACTCGGGCTGGACTCGAGAACTTGGCTGACACATGCCTACGTTTAATATCTCAGTGGGGCGATCGAAACCGTCTGACCTTTGCACCGCATAAAACCTATCAACTTCTTTTAAAAGGAAACCTTAAATCCTGGCCTAGTATAAAATTTAATAACGTACCCGTTAAAAGGAAAGAATCCGTGTGCTACCTCGGTATGCTACTAGAAAGAAACTTTTCATTTATTGATCATATAAAAACAGTAGGAGAAAAAGCAAAAAAGAACTTCTACGCCTTGACGAGAATATCAAAGGCTACTTGGGGTCTATCATTTCAAACCCTAAAAACTATATATGGGGCTACTTACTTGGGTTGTATGTGCTACGGGGCACCTGTCTGGGCCGATAGGGCCACCATAGGGGCGGTACGACGTAAATTACTTCAAAACCAGCGTTTGGCTTTGATATTCTTATGCAAGGCGTATAGGACGGTTAGTACTGAAGCCTTACCGGTGCTGGCGGGTGTTCTCCCAGTCGATCTTGAGGTGCAGCGGCGTGCTGCAATGTACTTCTACGCTAGAAAGATCACGGACCCAGAGTTTTTACCGCAACGCGACCGTGCTAAGATCTCTAGATTATTAAAACCCCAGACTGACGTCTGGGAGGCACTTTTATGCGAATGGCAATGTAGGTGGGAAGATTCCATCAAGGGCCGACACCTCCACCAGTTTTTTCCATCCGTTCGTGAGCGGCTGGAGAAGACATGGCTGGAGGTGGATCACTGTGTTGCCCAATTTTTCACAGGTCATGGCAACTTTAAGAGTAAATTATTTTCCTTTAGGCTTGTGGCCTCACCTTTATGTCAATGCTCTACAGCTGACCTTGAATACGAACAATCCGCACATCACATCTTGTGGGAGTGTATTCTTTGGCAGACTGAACGTAATGTTATGTTAGATAGTATTCAGGTCAAATCTGGAGTAGTTTACTATACGGACCTTGTAGAAACCAGAACAAATTTCCGTGCGTTCAGGCGATTTTGCCATACCTATTACTGGAATCAAAAGTAGCTCACAATTTAGGACCCATTAGTTTAAATGTTAATATATAATCCGTGGTGCTTGGCAACTGGGCCTAACCCAGTTGTATATGTCCCTTGGTGCCTATTGGCCTAGCTCTAATCTGTCTCCTGCTTGATATGGAGGGAAGTGGAAATTATATTTATTTTTCCTACTCCTCCGCTGTACTCTTCTGATTAATTTCGTTGCGGGATCCAAGACAGTTGAATCGTTTCTCCGGGACTCGTCGGGTTTCATTAACTCGGCGTTTTTCTGGTGGTCGCCACTGTTGATTCTGGCTTTCAGGAGTTGCAGTGGTTGGGAATGTGTGGGGGGCTTGTCCCAAAAAAAAAAAAAAAGTACCTAACTGTCAAATCGTGTTGTCATTAATTCTTGGTGGTTAGGAGATACGGAGTAGAATACCGCCGAAACTAAGCCCGAAACTATGAACATCGGGATTAGAGAGTAGCCCCTCAGTAGTGGATGTCTTTCGGCTGATATGATGATAACCGATTTATAAAGTTTATTTGCAACCATTTTCACTTTAAATTTTTCGTGACATATTTATGTTAGGTATCAAATTAAAGTACTCGAGGAGACAATTCTAAATATGCTTAAGAATATTTTATTCGATAAATTTTTACTGAAGCTATAGCAGCACGACTCTAGTAGCCAAAAAACAACAGAATATGATTACAGTATAAGCGTTACAGTAGAATCATATAGCTCATTTACATATTTATTAAACACTAGCTTCTTCCCGCGACTTTGTCTGCGTAGACGTTAGAACTGGCTCGCAACTTTTATGCGTCATATTCTCATCCTTGGAAGTGCATCTTCATGATTCTGGTATCCAGATAGTGTGAGTCTTTACGGTGCGGCTGAAAGTAATATTCAGCTCCGAAATTACTTCGACATGTTTTTTGGTCTTCTTGTAAATCTGTAGCGCTCATAATTCCAGCCCCGACATAAGTTTTATCATGTTTCTGGTCTCCCGATACTTTTAAATCCTAATCGATCACAATTCCGAAAATTAGTGTTGACAATAATTGTCAACACTATGTCTAAGTTTTTCTGGGCTGGAATAATTCCAGCCCAGAAAAACTTAGACACGTCTCTGTTCTCCTGGTAAACAAAATTCTTGCTCAAAATACTTTGACATATTTCTTGTGAATCTTTGGTTCTTTTATTTTGCTTCAAAATTACTTCAACATGTTCCTGTTACTTTTGAATCCTAATTGCTCACAATTACAGCGTCACAAATATTTCTGGTTCCTTGGTACTTTTGAATGCAAACCGCTTGCAAATAAAGCCGCGAAAATACTTCGACATGTTTCTGCTTTCCTGGTACTTGTGAATCTGAAGTACTAAGGCAGCAGCGGCTTCGGATTTCCTCTTCCTCCTCCGCCACTAAGCCACGCCTTTTATCGGGATAGAAAGTAGCCTATGTGTTATTCCAGGATGTGAACTATATGTGTGCCAAATTCCATCGAAATCCCTTCACCCATTTTTGCGTGATTGACGGACAAATATGAAAAACAACCAACCTACACGGTGCCATTCTAGTCGTCTTACAAAGGCGGCTCACTTAATGTACCGGATATAAAATACCTCTAAACGCGATTTTTTTTTTTAATAATTCGTCAAGATAATGGGTACAATGCAAATATATCGCTCCTGGATGATTCAAACTACGTCATTCGTTATGACAATGAGTGATATTTAATTTTTATAGGTGGTTATCACGTCCATAATTTGCTATTGTTAAGTTATTTACGTAAATATGTCTGTTAATTTAGGTTATTAACGTAGGTAGGTTTTAGTTATATGTTTATATTATCAAACAAAAGACTTGTAAAACTAATAACGGATCACAAAAAAAAAGAAAAACAAAAAAAAAGCTAATGGCACAAAGTAAACGGTGTGGTTGTAATAAATGCTTTGATTTCAAGATTTTATCGAAACTTTCGGTTTTTTTCTGTTACTACCATGTTAATTTACTTTTTTCATAAAGCTATATTGTGTTAAAAAAAAACAAGAACACTACATATTATAAAACTAAATCTCCCGCCATGTTTGCAATGTGTTTCAATAAACTGTAACAAGTTCAGTAGATCAACTACAAGTATTTTACACTGTGGCGTATTTATTCTGCGAAGAAGTCGGCGGTCATCGGCAGGACATCGTATAACATCGTCGTGTTAAACATGAGGGGTCGCGGGCGGAGGTAGCGTTTTCAATGCCAAAAGCCCCGAATAAGCAAGCCTTAAACGTAACAGCACAGATTTTTACGATAATAATACAAAGGGGAAGAAAGGGATAAAAATATAAGTATTTCCTAATGAAAGAAAGAGACTTTTCCAAAAGACATCAACGCGCGCTTCTCACAGTGTGCTCGTTCACCTAACCACCATTTTATATAGACCCCTGCAGTGGCTCATCATCTGATTCAAATCAAAAATATTTTGCGTAGTCTTTAGTGTCGCCGCACATGGGCCACCGGCCACAACCACAAAACGCCGCCACCGGCATATTTCCTGTAGTTTTCATACGGCGTTTTGTGGTTGTGGCCGGTGGCCCGTGTGCGGTGACCCTTACTCTCCGATGAAAAGTTATGCCATCATTTTTGTAACAAAAGGTCTAGGAATGTTTCCCACACAAATTCACCGGGTATGAAGGCATTTTTATGCGTTATAAATTGCATAAAAATTAAAACGATTTGTAAAAACTTAGCATGCCCACAGGTCTAACAATTGGTCACAACTAAAATGGTTACTAGTGCCGCTGCCTAACATCTGAGCAAAAACACTAATAGTTTTCGTGCGTCGGGGCACTGTATGCTCAGTCAAGTGGTTTAATAGTCTTTGGTTGAGATGGATGTGTGGAGTAACAAGAATGGATAAAGTGAGAAATGACTACATTACAGTTAGTTTAAAAGTGGCGCCAGTGACGAAAAAGTTAAAAGGGAATCGCTTGTCTTAGTATGGTCATGTGAAGAGGAGGGAAGAAACGCATTTAACTAAAAGCGTAATGAACATAAATGTGGATGGATGGAGAGGGAGAGGAAGGCCAAAGAAAAGATGGATGGATTGTGTGAAAAGCGATATGAAAGAAAAGGAAGTTAGTGAAAGTTTGACGGCTGATAGGGCGGAGTGGAAGGAAAAAACGTGTTGCGCGGACTCCAAGTTACTTGGGATAATCATAAGGGCAGGAAGATGGATTAAACAAATTATTAAAGGAGTGTCTTAAGCGCCGTCCACACACATCCGGGTTCCCGTCACTGACGGGACACGGCCGGGACGGAGAAAATGCAAGTTCGTACAAATCGTATATAACCGATTTAGCTCCGTCCCGGCCCTGTCCCGTCACTCCCGCCAGGGACGGGACCCGGCTGTGTGTGGACGGCGCTTTAAAAGCTTTCTTTTTATATAGTTATTAAAATAATTTCATACTTTTCAAATGTCATGGTATCTGAATGTTTGATGCTCCTAACTGGGGCATGTCGTAGTTTCGGGTCGTGCTCCACCAATATTCTCTCTAAGGCTGCCCTGTACGCATGAATCTGTAAATTAAAAGTACACTTAATAACAAAACAAATTACTTATTTGTTAAAAATAATAAAAGAGATTTTTTTTTAAGGCAGGGTATTCATCAAATTACTCATCTGAGCAGATCAGAAACGAGTGTCACTGTCACTCTTACTGACTAAAACCCATCTGAGTTCCTCCTAATGCCCTTTGTGTTCCAGGGCTGCAGTGACTCCTTGAAAAAATTCCACAACCCTGGCAAAATAATTAGACATACTGACATCGTCATCTGCAATAATTTCAGAAACTTGAAAATGTTTAATTACTAACAAACTTTTCTTTTGCTCACCTTTAGATCTCGATAATTGCCTTTCCGCAACCTCTCACAATACACTTCAATGGCATGACAAGATATTTCTCGACTCCAGAATGACAGCTTGCTATCCAAATTATTCAGAAAGTCACTCATGGGATACCCCACATCTGGGCCCTCACAGGTCAACTTCATAAAACAACACCCTACTACGCATATGAACTTAATGTTATGAGATTCAACAAAGTGTTTCAGTAGTAACGGTCCCAAGTCTCCACATGGATGGAGGCCTATTAGTCCGTAGTTCTTCATGCTGTTTGGCAGGGGAAGTGACTGTAGCTGTTGGTGGCTTGATAATGTCATGTTGAAGTGCAGAGGGCGCCTTAGTTTTGATGCAGCTTCTGCAGAGAGATGCTTCTTCACTGTGTATTCCAGTTGTAAATCAAGTTTCCTGAAAGTAAAGAGTTATAACTTTGATAATAGCAAGATTTAAGTTTTGGTTTCAATAAGAATGTGATTTAGTAAAGTTTCTTATGATTTAAGATTTATTTATATCATTGCAAGATCTTTTAAAACATTTTTCTAGTTTTAATGAATTTACCACTTCCAATTATACATACCAAGGGTACAGACCTAGCCTCCTCAGTCAGTTGAGTCTGGCACTCAATGCCTGCTGCGTACATGTCATCCCTGTAAGCCAGCACTCGCACCAGATGTCCCAGACCTGACCCAAAGTCTATCACAGAGTTACAACCACTTTCCTGGGCAGTGTCCACAACTACATCTGCCATCAGGCTTATCTCATGTCTCTTTTTTAACTTCACATGTTTTAGAAACAGATTCTTTAATCTTGGATGATATTTACATGTATCTAAGTTAGTAAATTCTTTTTTGTCATTTTCTTTTTTAAAGTGGCTTTCTCTGGGTAGGGTCAGTGCTTGCACAGTCTTTATTAAAGCTAAGAATGATAGTGGTAGTAACTGGTTGGATGGTCTGTTAGAGAGAATGTTCCCTAAGTGTTGCGGGTCCATATGTTCGAAAGTGTGACGCCACGTATCAGGTAGTTTATTCCAATGATCATCGACGAAGAAATCCTAAAAAGGTAAAGTAAGCTCAAGATAGCAAACATCGCAAGACGTTTAATTAATTAAAGTAATAATTACTAAATGATGCGTCTGAGACGAATCTTACCAGGACATATAAATCCAACAGCCAGTCGTACATCCGTATAACTTTAAGGGACATCTCAAGTGCTGATTCCACACATTCTTTTTGAGAAGACATTCCAATCATTTTACAAAAATTACCAACAAGAACAAATCCATACGGTCGACCTATCAAGTTTGTTATGACAACAAACGTCAAGCGGTCAAGTGTCTGAAGTGTCTTTTTTTTTTTTTTCCTTTTGTTCCCTCTGGAACAGGCTAAGGTCGGAGACCATGCTGCCTAGTCATCAGTAAATTCGTATTTTTTTGTAAAGTCAGATTATAGTCATTAGTTATATATTTTTCCTTAAGTAAGAAAATCCAGGTTAGGTCCTCAGTTTCATATTTTTCATAAGTAGAGTAAATCCGTGTTAAGTCATCAGTTTTAAAAATATTTCACTATAATCCATGTATTAGACTTCTTATTCTCAAAATCTAATGTAAAATCCTCAATATTTTTTTATCCACAAGTTTTAAGAGCCATGTGTCAAGTCATAGTAAGAGCCATGTGTCAAATCATTGTCATTTTTTTTATTATTTTTTATTTTATTCCCCCAACCGACGATCAGGGTTTTTAAATTTTAAGGTTACCGTCTTTTCAAGTTATCTTATACCTAGTACCTATTATAGGCTATTATCATAACATACCGCTAACGTTTCTTAGCAATAGACAGCGAAACAAATATTACGAAATTCAATAGAAAACTGTTTATATTTAAATAGAATTACAAGTTATATACAGAAAACAGACATCTATCCTAAATACACAAGAAATTAAATTTGCCCAACTGTACTAATAATGAAATTAAACAAATGTAAATACGTCGAACTATTTACAAGGAGAGCCTGAATGGAGCGCGGTACCAAATCAGGACTACCATATATTTCAATAAGCTCATCCATTAACACAAGGCGCTGGATGCCAAAAGATGAGCAGTCAAAGAAAATGTGAGCTAACGTTTGCTCAACTTGAGAATTGCAATGATCACAAAGAGGACTATGCACAATTTTCAAACGAAACAGATGATAATTAAGACGACAATGACCAAAGCGAAGCCTGAGTATAGTGGAGTAAAACTTCCTATTCATGTAAGTATTGATTTTACAGAACCAAGGCATGGTTCCTATGGGAACATTAAATACAGCATACCATAAACCTTTATTTTCAATTTGAACTGTGTGATTCCAATGCCTTTTCCATATACCAGTGGACCGTTTTTTCAACAAAGGGACTATGTCTGTGCATGGAACAGATATATTAAGGAAACTACTAGAATCAGGGACATCATCAGAATTTGTTAAAGTTCTGGCTAAAACGTCAGCCCTTTCATTTCCCAACACACCAACATGTGAAGGGACCCACATGAACAAAACCTTAATATTATGAGAAGACAAATGCAGCCAGGATTCTTTTATTAATGAAATTAGATAGTTTGTTTTAGCATTCAACCTATTGTTTTTGAGATTTTTAAGAACACTCATGCTGTCACTAACTATTATCCACTCACAACATCCATCATTTTTATGTTCAATGTGTTTTAAGGCAGCAAGAATAGCCACAGCCTCAGCTGTGAATATACTTGTGTTTGAATTTATTATATAACCAATACCAGTATTCAATAACCCGTCGTAAATAGCAAATGAGACTGCAGACTCAGTTTTGGACCCATCAGTATACACAAATCTATAATCAGTAAACTCAAGGAATTTACTATGTACATCTTCCTTGGTGGATAAATTGTGCTCAATGATGATGTCAATTGCAGGAAATTTGCTGTTGAAATTCCCCCTGATAACATGGAAGAAGAGATGACTTATAAATTTGCAGACTTTCAAGAAAGTTTACATATTGAGAAAAACCTTGAAGTATATAAAGAGAGTTACAAATAGGTGGTGTACTAAATTGTTTTAAGTTTGAAAATAGATGATTATTAATTTTACTATACAGTTTTAATAAAAACCTTTCTTTCAAGTAGGAGAATCTTATACTCAATGGAGGAAGTTTACATTCAACTTGCATTGCATTGATTGGAGTGCTTTTAAATGCTCCAGTAATAAGTCTCAAACTTTTGTTTTGTATTTTATCAAATAAATCAACTATCTTTCTATCACCAGCAAAACAGAGAAAACCATATTCAAAATGACTACGGATGAGAGATTTGTACAAAAGCAACAATATTTTTGGATCAGCACCCCAGGAGGTTCTACACAAAGATTTCAACATATTGAAAACTCTGTTAGCTCTTGAACTTACCAATTCAACATATTTTTTCCAAGAAAAATTATGAGTAAAAGTGATTCCTAAAAACTTAGCTTCATGAAAAATAGGAATAGAAACTTGATTGTAACACACAACAGGACTGAAGTTGCTAGCTTTGCCAAAGACCACTAGTTTAGACTTATGTGCATTTATATCTAGATTTAAATAAGAAAAGTATGTATATAATCCATCTAAAGCCTTATTTAGACTATTGGCTATATTTATTAAATTTTTTCCAGACAAATACACAACCAAATCGTCAGCAAATTGAAGATTTTTGACCTCAGAACCTAGAATCAAATTCAAACGACGAATATACAGAATGAATATTAATGGAGAAAGTATTCCTCCTTGACAAACTCCAATAGAAGCTAATCTTGGCCCATATAATTTACCATTATACTTAACATAAACTTTCCTTTCAGTTAAAAATTCATGGACCCAGTGAACTATTTTGTTTGGAATTCCTATGAGAAGCAATTCAGAACAAAGTACATCAATATTGACACTATTAAAAGCTCCAGCAACATCAAAAAATACCGACATTAAACAATCCTTATTAATGTAACTATTTTGGATATCAAGCTGTAACTGACAAATACTTTCACGAGCCGATGTTCCCCTACGAAAACCAAATTGATTAGTAGGTAAAATATTGTTTTGTTCTATGTAAAATTCCAACCTTTGTTTTATTAATTGTTCAAATATTTTACCAACACAAGATGTTAATGCAATAGGACGATAGGAATCAGGATTTGACCGAATTTTATCAGGCTTCAAAATAGGTATCAAGCAGTCTGACTTCCAAGGGTGAGGTATGTCATTGTTCAACCACAGGTTATTCAATATCTTGAGAAAAGTGTGCAAACCTCTATCACTAAGCTTTTTCAACATAATATAAGGAATACCATCCAGTCCAAAAGCACTATCTTTTCTAGAATAGACAGCAGCCATGAGCTCCTGTATTAAAAATGGTTTTATTAAGAAGTTATTTATAGAATTTGTCTCACTGACAAGAGGAAAACTTGATTTACTATTTACATAGTCTGGGGTATATTTTTGCAGAAAATCTTGAATCCAACTATCATCATTATTTTTGCAAGAATATGTTTTATTAAATTTCCGCATGTATTTCCAGATTCTCGACAGAGGTGTACATCGATTAAAAGAGCTGCAAAGTTCAACCCAACTGTTTGATCTTTCTGTTTTCAATGTAAGTTTTTTGAGGGCTTGTAATCTTTTGAACTGTATAAATGTGTCATCAGAGGGATTGTTTTTGAAATTAATATAAGCCAGCTTAGATTTTTCAACTGCTTCTGAGCATTTTTTATTCCACCAAGGAAGAGCAGGGGATTTAACCAACTTCCTATGAGATGAGTTATTCAAAGAAGAATTAGCATGAAAAGAAACTGGTGTATTACAAATAGGAAGACATTTGTCAATTGCAGCATGCAAAATTTTGCAGAACGCAGAATAAGTTTCCAATGGAGCAAAGTTTTGGTCCTGAAAATTTGATAATTCTAAATCTACACTTTGTTCATATATATTCCAATCAACCAATTTAAAGTTAGGATATATGGGCAAGTTATGTGTGTTGCTATTAGTGTTTCCTAAACTACAATTATTTACAAAAACTTTAATAATTACAGGAAGATGGTAGCTGCCAAGTGGATCATTATGTACAGACCAATCACAAGAAAGTGACAATGATGAGGACACCAAGGACAAATCTAAAGCATTTGGACGCCACGTCAAAGAACCAACTGTTGTCACTTCACCACTATTTAATAAAGTTAAATCATTATCATCAATAATTTCCAAAATATCCCTACCTCTTGAATTTGTAGAATTACATCCCAATGATGTGTGATGGGCATTGAAATCACCAGCAAATATCATCGGTTCAGGCACTGATTTGATTAAAGATTCAAATTTATGTTTGTTAAAAGAAGGAGTGCAATTTGTTGGACAGTAAAAACTTACAATACTTATTTCTGTATTATTTACAGTTATTCTTACACAAATATTTTGTAAGGAATTGTCAGCATATGTATTTATGTGTCTATAATCTATACTATTATGAATTAAAATAGCTACGCCATTATGTTTGTTACCAATATCATTTCTTTCTATTCTGTATCCTCTAATTTTAAAATGTTTAATAGGTGTCAACCAAGTTTCTGATATCATTGCTACATGTATGTTATGGTCATAAAGAAATCTAGTTAATAAAAGCTTATTACTTAAAATACTTTGTGCATTCCAATGTATGATATTAAGATCCATTGCTATGAGAGGAAGTACTATGTCTGAATGTGTGCTGAAGAATTTCTTTTATAGATGTAGAATTTATGGGTTTATCTTTTTGGCTTACTATAATTTTTGTTATTGCGTTTGTTAGAGTATTCATGAAAATATCTGATTTAGATAAGTTCATAATTTGAGTTTCAATATTTTTGTGAGTTATTTGTGGAAATGAATTTTCATTTAATAAATCTGAATACTTGACGGCTCTGGATTTAATTTTACTTTCCTCAATTTTTTATTTTTTTTTGTGGACAAGTGTTTGAAATAGCGACATGATTACCACCACAGTTGGCGCATTTCGCGTTTTTAGGGTCTTCTTTGCATATCTTAAAACTATGATTGTATGTACATACAGAACATACTAGATCATTTTTACAGTATTTTGCAATATGCCCAAACTTCATGCATTGAAGGCACTGTTTTACAGGAGGAACGTATACGCTTACCTCATGTCTCCAAGAGTCAAGATATACATACTGAGGCAACTCTGTGGACGCAAAAGTCACCGCCACAGTTTGAGTGGGCTGATACGTGACCGCACCACCGGCACTCTGACTCTGCACTCGACGCATGAAGCGCCTCACCTGAATTACATTTCTGGAACTACCAATAAGCGCACATATTCTTTTATTAGATAGGTCTGTAGGGACCGATGTAAGAACACCAGTAACCTCGGTGTTGACAGCAGGTATTGTCGCTTTGAAGCCCATTTCGTCTAAAAGTTTTTTATTTTGTAAGAAAGCATTGGCATTATTGGAAAGATCGAAAGTGATACCAATTTTATATTTATTTATTGACCTCAGGTGTAGTATCCCAGTCACGCAATATTTCCGTATGGCATGGGATATGGCCAGCCTATCCTTGTCTGTAAATGTTTTGTTCTCAGTTTGATGAGATAAGAACACGATGTATTCAGATTTTTTACTGTTTTCAGGGTACTTTCTTGAGTACCCTGGGACTTTAAATATGTTATATTTATTGTTGGAGTCTTCATCAGAGTCAGAAAAAGAATCCCTATCTGATGCTCGTTCGTCAGGGGGCTCCTCTTTTTTCCGCTTCTTGTTTCCCATCTTCAAAAAACTATTTACAATTATTCACAATACCTAAATATAAAGTTTAAATATCTAATTATTCCGAAAATATACAAGATTAACTATTTAATTTAAAAACAATTTCAATTTTGGCGCCTTGTTCGTACGTTTCCCGCGCGTTTTTTTTTTCCAATCTGTCTGAAGTGTCAAACCAAAAACGTTTGACAGCCGCCGTATCCCAAGTTTATAAATAGTGATGTTAAACACCGAACGCCAAAATAGTCGATTATTCAAATCCCAAACTTATTTCATGCTGAAACCTACTATTTATATGTCTGTGGCTGAAACTTGCGGACTATTCAGCTGAAACTTGCGGACTATTCACAGACATTTATATGTCTGTGGGACTATTCAATACGGAAAAGCAAAAAAAAAACAGCTGCTGCTGCAGGCAGCTAGGGGGTATATTTCGAAATACGCGAGAGTAGAGCGAGAGTTTACTAAATCCAATCTAAGTTATTTCTAGGCAGATGTGCTCCATCGTCAACCTACAGCTTGTAGCTTTCCAACAGGTGAGATTCTCTAGAGCTAAAGCCGTTAGACCATCCAACAACGATCGTCTTAGCGGCTTCAATGAACATGGTACTGCATCGTTAATTCGTTATTATTGAAGTTTCTAACGTAATTAACAATTGACCTTTAGTGATCCCATGACTGATGAGTCTGATTGTAAGAAATTATGGAGTAATTCTGACATCATATTTATTAGTTTTTTATTTTAGCATATAAATATTTTTTTGTTAGTATTGAATATAATTATTATTTGGATGCTGATAAGCAAAAATGTGTCAACCCACAAAAAGTCAAATTCAAAGGTTTTGATATATTTTTATAATGCATCACGTGTTTAACATTTTACAAAAGTGTTTCAAGTCATTTAAAACTTAAAAGTACATAAAAAATTGATTTATATCATAAAACAAATCTGAAATAACAAATACAATATTTATCAATAATCCGTTAAGTTCCATAACATCGTCGAAATTCAAAATAGTGACATTTGTCGTCACGAAAAATATGTTATGAGGCTTGACACAGTGTTGCTAAATGTCAGTCAGCGCTTTCGCGCCGCGCCAAACAACGAATTCTTCATAAATAATGAATTTCTAAAGTTATATCCCCATTTAAAGTACTAAATTACTTCAATAAACCCATGTTTTAGTGAACTGTAAGCAATCCATGTTGGAGTCATCAAAGTAAGTCTGTAATTATTGTTATATTAAGATTTTCATGAGTAATTCGTTTATAGGTTATGTTGCCGGTTTAAATTAGACAAGGAATGGTTAATTAAATAATTATGTAGGTATATGTCAACTTTAGAGTTCTTTTTTATGCTAAAATAATATAATTTGGTCCAATCAGATTAATTTACTGTAACTTTTGGTCACAATAAATACGATAAATCACTTAACTCATTGTTGCTACACAATGAAAGGGCATTTAACAATGCTTACAGTACAGTTTAAAGTGCTTGACATATTATTACTGAATGTTGGTTAGCTTTTTATAAGATAAAGTTTATATGTTAAGTATCTTGACATTGTATTCAAAAATCCTTTCTTATTCGTAGATTTGATAATCCCAATCAAAAAGTGTGTTTCTATTTTGTTGTAGAGAGATGTCACCGCTAAGATCAAGGGGAAAATTACTGGTCAATCTTGCGAAATCTGGTACAAAAGAAGTTTTTAATGAAAATGATGAACCTGCCGGCTCAAATAAACCTCAAGATATCCCTGCACTTGATAGAAGTACTGATCTAGACACAATTCTGTCGGATTACAAAAGACTAGGTGTAATAGTCCGATAACTTATGACGAACTTCCAGATATTTTTCATTGTAGAGCATTTCACCAGTAATTATTGAATTCCTGGATCATTCAAACATAAAAATCTTACCTGTCCTTAATGATACTGAGATAATTCCCTCAACCTCATCAGATGCAATCAACCTATTACTCTCGCCCATTGATGAAAGAAGACTGCAGTTTGTAAACGATGAACTAAATAATAACGACCAAACCGAAGTAGTTACAGATTTTTACAGAGAAAAAAAATCAAAAGTTAGTGAAGAAGATAAAAATGAACCACTTGAGATAGTACAAATTATGAAAATAGTACAAATGCAATTGATGATAAGAATATGAATGAAAATACTTCTAGTCCTATTGAAGAAAGTCACCCTCGCCCAACTATTGATGAAGAACATGTAGAAGCCACTGTTAATGTTATAAATTCCACTAATGAGAATAATAATCAACACTGAAGATCCTGATTATATACCCGAAATAAACGACGATGATTCTGAACAGCCGTCATCATCATATAATGGAATACCCAAAAAAGGACGCAAGAGAAAATTGGTCGACCAGACCAGCAGTATAAGAAAAAAGAAAGCAAATAACAATGAGGATTACTTTAGTGCGAAAGGAAGAAAGGTTTGTGCGAAAGAGTTTAACAGTAGCGATTGTAGATGTCCTTTGAAGTGTACAGAGAAAATATCTATAGATCAACGTAAAAAGGAATTTGAAAAATTCTGGAGTTCTGGTTCTTATGAAGCTAGGTGCGCGATATTACAGGGTAGCGTTATTGAAAAATACATATAATATAATATTTTGTTGAAAAACAGATGATTCTGAGGAAAAAAAATATTTTTGGAAAGAAGAAGAAAAATGTATAATATTCAATTCTGTTTCTTATTACATTTGAAGGATGACTTGTTTAAAAAGTTTTTATTCTTGTATTTTTCATATTTTAATAAAAGTTTAACTTAATATCTTAAGAGTTTTACTAAAAACAATTTGCCATGTGATAACATGCATTTAATAATAATCATTTATGTTCCTCAATATGCATTCACTGTCATTCAATCCTGGTACTGGCATTTAGCAAAACAGTGTTATGTTCCTTAATTTGATTTTTCAAATATTACAGTGTGTTCCTTATTTTGCAATATGCAATTACCTCATTTCTTTTGAAAAATATACTACATTGTTGTCTTTTTGTAATAGTAATCTATTTCTAATCCATTATTATTTTTATTAAACAAAGAAAAGAATAGTTGGCACATATTTTTTCAAGCAAACTTTATAAGAATTGGTTTAACATCTTAAGACGCCATTTTCTCAAAACCATGTTTAAGAGGGTTAACACATTATTGCTTATCAGCATCCATTTGTAAGTATATTGTTTTGTATCGAAAAGATTCAATTTCGTTTTTTAGGGTTCCGTAGCCAAATGGCAAAAACGGTACCCTTATAGATTCGTCATGTCTGTCTGTCCGTCCGTATGTCACAGCCACTTTTCTCCGAAACTATAAGAACTATGGTGTTGAAACTTGGTAAGTAGATGTATTCTGTGAACCGCATGATTTTCACACAAAAATAGAAAAAAAAAAGCAATAAATTATGGGGGTCCCCATAATTAGAACTAAAACTACTTACATACGTGTGGCTGTGGGGTATCTATGGATAGGTCTTCGAAAATGATATTGAGGTTTCTAATATCATTTTTTTCTAAACTGAACAGTTTGCGAGAGAGACAATTCCAAAGTGGTAAAATGTGTCCCCCCCCCCCTGTAACTTCTAAAATAAGAGAATGTTAGAACTAAAAAAAAATACATAATGTATATTACCCTGTAAACTACCAGCGAAAATTGGTTTGAACGAGATCTAGTAAGTAGTTTTTTTTTAATACGTCATATCGTAAATCGCAACTTTTGCTTAAATATACCTACAGTTTTGTACGGAACCCTCAGTGCGCGAGTCCGACTCGCACTTGGCCGGTTATTTTACCATTATTTTTTAGTTGTACCATGTTCCGCCCATGTTCCATTATTGTGCATAAAGTTTAAATAAATAAATAAGATATTATTACGTTACTTCCAAGTGCTAACACTGACGAGCAGCAAAGCAGTCTAGCCAGAGCGAGTCGAGCACAGAGGCCTTAGTGTGAGTTTTTTCGACTCACGTTCGAACGCGTTCGATTGCGAGCGCGTTAGAATTTAGTATGGGAAATTAGGTTCTACGAGTGACAACCAGGTGGCACTATAACTAAATTCCCATACTCAATTCTTACGCGCTCGCAATCGAACGCAATTGAGTCGAAAAAACTCACACTAAGGCCTCAGAACACTAATAACCTAGCGAGTCGAGCGAGATAAGTTGAATCAGTCCACCTTGCAAGAGGCCTTCCATGACTACGTCTTCCTGAACGGTCGCCTTCCAGAACCAATTCGACTCCATGAAGTTTCTTAGAAATTGTCTTATTAAGTATCGTGTTATATCCGAGTTATTTGATGAGCTAGGAATTTGTTACTAAATGACAAAAAAGAGAAACAAATATAGTAACAAAGATGTCTTTATTGGTAAACACTAACACACTAAAGCCTATATTTTTACATAGCAATAAGCAGTCCATTTATGTAAATATTACTAAATAGATAGATTGCACTTCGAGATTCGTAAAATGCATTTCTTCATTTATAAAAATATTATAAGTTTCACGTGCCATAAAAGAATGTTGTAAGTAGTATGTCGCTTAAAAATAAGTTAATTTCACACTTTTGACCATAAGGCATCGTCCTAGTTGGATAACGATCGATCATACGAGTAAACGATGGTTTTTCGTCGCACGACGAGATTAAACACACATTTCTTTAGAGTGTCCTAATTGAAGCTTGCAAATAGAATAATTTTCATCGCGCAGCGAATTGGCATTAGGTAGTACGATCGTTAGCCAATTAGGACGACGCTTAACACGCAAATGATTTTTTTTTAAATACAATTAAGTGTTTGTGATACAGAGTTATACAGAAATAATCTAGTTAAAATCCACATAATTTAATTCGTCCAGCAATATTAAACTTTATTGCTACTTCATAGAGTCGCAAATAAAAGATTAAGTAATAAGTACTAGAAGAATCCATACTACTGTCTATGAAGGACACTGCACGGTTTCTTAAGCTGCGTACTATTTACAATGTTACAATATCAGACTTAACATAATGTAAAATATTTCATGATTATTCTGAGATTTCACTGTAATTTGAAACAAAATAATAATTAATGATCTTGTACAACAGTAGGTACTCAAATAAAATAAATTTTTTTTTTTTGATGGTCACAATTCATACTAATATTATAAATGCGAAAGTAACTCTGTATGTCTGTGTGTTACGCAATCACGCCTAAACTACTGAACCGATTTAAATAAAATTTGGTTCAGAATATAGAGCCTGAAGGACATAGGCTACTTTTTATCCCGGGAGAATGTTCTCTAGGGATCACGCGGGCAGAAGCTAGTGAAAAATAAGTACAAAAAAAAGTGGATCCAACAAAAAATTATTGGAATAATAATTTAAAATGTAAATCAAAAGTAAAATTAAAAAATACCTTGTATGTTAATAATTGTAAATAAAACCAATTACTTAAGTAATAATAGACACACAATTAGTCAGTTAATAAAATACATTAAATGTGTAGAATTAAATAAATTGAGCAATAAATAAGATAAAAACTTATTTAAATAAAAATACAGGGTGGAAAGTCTTGGAGACGAATCAATATTTAAGAGTTTTTACCTTAAATATTGATTAAATTGTGTTTTCATTAATGAAAACATGCATTTTTTTTTAAATTAATCTGCAGGCTGAATCCCAAGAACCGTAACAAAATATCTAGCATTAATATTGTATTGTGCACAACGCAGTATCAACCGGATTATTCTGATAATAGATTTAATTAAAACCTATGTACTGATTAGATTGATTGTTGTTGATATTTATCTCTGTATTGATGAAGATCGAATCTTTGGCAAATTGTACTGTTTGCCTAGCAATAGCATTATTCTATTCAATTTTTGTAAATGCCGCCGTTAGCCGACAGGGGGAGAGGTTCCTAAAATGGTTCTCGCATACCATCAATGTTTTTAAATGACCTATCCAGCGTTACCCCATACCATGGGAGAGACGGTAAGGTACCCAAAAAAAAAACTCTAATCCCCACGTATCCTCTAACGTCTGGCTCTATTACTGACTCAGCTACTTGAAAGTGTGAGCTCTTCTGACTGTCGAGAGCAAATATTAAAGCTATTTCGTCCAGGGACCTCTTGAATTTTCAAACCCTGTATTTTTTTTAAATGCATTTGAATATACAACAGACGTGGTGGGGATACGTCAAAAATCACTGGTGAAAGGTGTACCTATTGGTTCTGGTACCCCTACTTTTCAAAAACCCATTGATAATTAGCGTTTTAAGTGGTTATAGGGTGCGTTTCCACCATATGTGGTACTACCATCCACTAGGTAAATGAAGCGATTTTATTGGTTCTGAATAAACACATTCTCGCACGTCTCGGGCGTAAACGCAGCGCAGTGTTGATAAGCCTTGTGAAACCGAAAAAAGATACTAGAGCGATCGACGTTTATCACGGTTTCGATTCGACGTGATTCCAGTGGATGTAATACCACCCAACGTCATCCAAAGAACGTTTTATCATGAAGAAAATACTGTCAACAAACGAACACAGTTTTCACATATTCCTCTAAAAGTACAGTCTTATCCTACGCCAAATAACATTGTTTGCATGTATTATCGCTGGGATTTCTGATGGCAACATAACGTAGATAGTACAGTCAACGCACATAAGTGGTATCAATTTTTCATTAATAGCTGCCGTAAAAATCTGCAGTAAGGGTGTTTTTAAGATCGTGCAGATTTCATGACGCATGTGGGATTGCCCCCCACGTGTAACCCCCGCAAACGCTTTTTTCATACAAGTATTTATTGTATGAAATACGTGGAATAACCTTGCGGGACTCGGGGCGTGATCCTGGGGAGTAGCCCCGCGCGGGGCCCCCGCGTGCGTGAGCGCTTCTATGAAATGAAAACCAGTGTGCATTTTACTGCCATGCGGTGTGCACGCGTGCGTGTAAGTAAAGTCAAATAAAAATAAAAAATTGATACGGAGCGTGAAATAATTGAAGTACATCTGCGGCCTTACTTATGGAGTAAATCTTATGAATTATTTAAAAACAGAGATTCTAGAGGCGCTTGTGAATTTCCATTTATTCATTTGTAATTTGCCATAGTGTGTGACAAACGTTTCGTTCCAGCAAGAATCTTCCTTTCAAATAACAGGCCATACTGTGATCTTGTCGTCTTCTTTGTTTTAGGTTAATTAAGTAAGTGAGTTTGTCGTCCATTGTACACAACCACTACGCATAGCACCCCATAGAATACTAGATCGTAAGCAAGCGCGTTTTATGTTACGTAAAATTCCTGCATGAGGGGCAATCCCGTATCCGTGATGAAATCAGCACGATACTAAAAACACCCTAGGATGAGTTTCATAGTGTCGGTTTTACCACTGATGCGCGATAGACTGTATATACTACTAACGCCTAGAATATTTAAAGCAGTTAGAGACACTGAGGCGGTTTGGTATTTGAATTTCACTCTTAAACAATATAAAGGAGGCACATCAGTTTTTTCGAAAAAGTTATTCTTGAGATGTAGGGGTATGTTCGAGGTTCAAATTCAGATCTATGTAATTACATTACTCACATGGCAGCTAATTGATTGATACATGCATACACTTGTATATTAAAAGGTATACTCATTTTCGTTAAAATTACGCGGGCATTTACTTAAAGTTAAAATGTCTTTGATGTTAAACTTAAATTGAGCACTGTTTAATTAAATAATCATAATTAGGCGGTGTGTATAGGACTTTAAAATAATCCCATACTTAGAATTTGCTTATTGGAATCGTAAAATCGACTAAAAATAACTTATATTAATTGATATTTCGTAATCGGTTTAACCCTATAAATTCTAAGACAAAACTTTTTCAAAAAGCATGAGATTCTTTCTAACATATTAAGATCTACAGCGCGAGATTCGTTCGTTCGTACTTTCGAAGTATTTTCCAGACAAAATTGGTCGTGGTTCGAGGGGAATTTTGGGAATGCTTCTGTACAAAAATGAGGGTAGTAGGAAAACTCTTCGATTAGTTCAAAGTAGTGGTACTTTGCAGCTGCCGTTCGAATGTCCTGGTCCAAAGAGCACGGGGACGCGATATAAAACCTGTACTTCTTTTTGTAATCGTGCAGTAACATCTCCGCGTTTGTCAAGACGTCATCCACTTTCACGAATAAATGCTGCATTGGCATTGATCCATATTTATGTATAAATGTAGAGGGAGCTAGTCTATATTTATGTCCCGTCTTCTTATCCTTGTACACTTTGGTGGTGCTCTCCAACTGGAGCAAAAACGTCGGTATACTGTAACTGTGGGTCGTTATAACGTGAGTATGGACTCCGTAGTTGTTCTTGATTTCATGGAAAAGGCTATTGGCGAAGGGGTAAATGCCTCCTTGATGGATAAACCCGAAAAATATTGTAAGTAAAGCGTTTAGCGCATACCAAGTGTATCGGAGCGTCGTTTTAAACCTTCTTGTTTTCGGTCCGTCGCACTCGTTGGTGTGGAGATGGTTTCCGAACAGGTATATCAGGGGTATAAGCACTGGGATGATGAAGCGTGCCTCCTGGTGCGGGAAGAGTGACAGCACAGCGATAGGGATGACTAGCGAGAACAGCATGAGACCGGTGATGCTCTGGATTCGCGGCAACTTGCTGTACTGGCCGCGAACGAACCTGAAACAAAATTACAACTATTTATTGTACTGAAGAATGTTTGAGAAGTTAAGTTTCTATGGTATTAGGCATCGTCCGAATTGGCTACCGATCGTGCGAGTTTACGAAGCGATTTTATCGCGCGATTTAAATGATTCCTGTGCTCGAGCGATGATTTGCAAGCTTCAGTTAGGATACTACAGAAATGTGTGTGTTTAATCTTGTCGTGCGACGAAATCTCATTTTTATCTCGTACATCCTTAGCCATTTACGACGATGCCTTAAATCGTTAACAATGTCACACGTATATCGTCGGGCGTCAACTTTATTATTTACACTAATTTAACCTGAACATTAAGGTAGTCACGTTGAAGTCAAAACGAACGAAACGAATTATGAGCCATTGTTTATCTAGCCGTTGTGAAACATAGAAATTGAAATATTATTGTCTCACGAAGTCATACATGGGAGACCGATTTCGTTGTGCAATGTGTCAGTAAACCTTGCCTTTAAAATAAAATACTCCTCATATTATTTTTTAAACAATAAGTACCTACTGAAAACAAACGGAGAAAATCAACATCGCAGCAGCCGCGCACTCTTGGTCAGCATCCACAGCCTCTATCATCACCCTCAACCGCATCAGCGACCTTGGCAAGAACACTGCACCTTCGGCCAGTCACATGAAGAGCCTTGAAGAGCCCCTACTGGCCGACCCTAGCAGTCACGTCACTGCGTCGCACAGCATCGCTCCGACTCACCGACGCCAGCAGCAACACCACTCCGTCTCACTAGAGCCTTCAGCATCATCCCCACTCACTGGGATCTAATCACCCCGACTCACTGCGGCATCGCAGACAGTTCCGACTCACCGAGAACTCTGCGACTTCCGGTTCCCACTCACTAGAACCAACCTTCCACTGGCCTGGCAGTCATCTCAAGATGTATCGACGACTCATCCAAAATCGACCTCCGAGTGATGTAGCGGCATCAATGCCGCCACAAGAAAAAACCATCGGAGCAAATCCACATCGCAGCAAACAGAACCGCAACACCATCACCTATCCAACTGGCGGCGAACTAAGAATCCTACATCGCACAAGCAGTGTTTACTGTGCGATTTGAACATATATATATCGTCCAAATATCCACCATCGACCAGTTGCCCCCCAGGCACTTCAACCGCATGGGCGGAGGGTCCTCCCTTTTCAATGGAGGTTTGCAGGATTCTCTGTACCGCATACCTCCAAAGTACTAAATATTATAAAGCTAAAGAGTTTGTTTGTTTGGTTGAACGCGCTAATCTCAGAAACGAATGGTTCGAAATGGAAAATATTTGCGTTGGATAGCCCATTTATCGAGGAAGGCTGTAGTTTAGGCTATATCACGCTACAACCAATAGGAGCGGAGCATTAATGAAAATTGTGACGCAAAAGAAGTTGCGCGGATCAGCTAGTTTTACATAATAGCGACTATAGTTTCCCCCTATCCCGATGGGTAAAGGTGAGAGCTTATGTACCTACGTATTCATACATACCGGAGCTTTTACATAAAGAATTAAGCATCGTATCCCAACATTTGACGTAACACGTACGCAACATTTGACATGTTGCTCTAATGTTGTCTAGTAGATACGAGGCTACAATGGAACATGCACCAGACACACATCAACCGCCTTTGTGCGTTAAAACAATTGAAAGTTCATTCTGTTTTTCATTGAGTAATGATCATAACATTTGCGCTCACCTGTAGGTATTCACCGCCAGCGTGACGACAGCGAGGATCCCCAGCACATTGAACAGCAGCGGCACATTGACGGCCAGGTGTAGCCAGCGCGGGTGCAGGCCATGCTGCGTGAGGTTGCGCATGTCCGAGTTGTAGCGCAGGAAGTTCAGTGGCGTCACCACCCAGCTGTCCCACGACACCTTCAGCGACTCCACGTCCGCCATCGTGATGTACCCGTAGTACCCAGAGTCCACCAGTATAAGTAACAACGCCGTCGGCACACCGCACAATATAAACGTAAATATGCGATAGTGGAAATCCTTAAAACCCACCACTTTAGAACCCAACCCCCTGTGCAGCCAGAAGAAAACTGGCGGGAACGCAAATCCTACGAACGTAGGGCGATTAAATATCCCTATGACTACAATTGTAGACAAAACTATAACTTTGTTCAAGGTATGACTTGGTAAATGTGAGGATAGTTTAAAAATTTTCACTTTTTCGACAGACGACGCTGCTTTCTCGTACTTTTCTTGAAGAAATTCGTTGTGATAAATAACTTTGTCTGATTTCAGCATGCACTCAGCGACAATGACTAACAGCATAGAGAAGAAGATCATTTCAAATGTGTTCGAAAAGCTTCTGCAGCAGTAGACGAAAACTACATAAGAGCTTGCGAAGATTGTGAGTCGATTTCTGAAGTTCTGTCCATATAAAACACAAATTCTGTACAAGCAGTAGTCATTAATGAGCGACAGCAAACATATAAAAAGTCGCGGGATGACTAGCAGATAGAACGGAGACTTCAGATCCACATGGAGATAGTATTTGGCGTAGGGGTTGATTAGGCGGATGAAGTGGAGAGGTGGACCGAGAATCATTTTGGGTATGAAGATGTTCCTGATTGGAAATTTTGGATTGAACTCCCATGTTCTTGAGATGTCAATTGCGAACAAGTCTCCTGAAATAAAATAAAAAAATGTTAAATAGTTAATGTTGGCAAGAATAGAACCTAAAAAGGGGTATATTTGTGCCAAGCATAACAACAGTTTTGTATTATAAATAAATATTATCAAAAAACCTTGGACAGTGGTTAAAATTCTACCAATGTTTAATCATCATCATCAAAGTCTTTATTAGGGCACAAAGCCCCAATATTAATATTAAATAAAAAATACAATAATAAATATAAAATCACAAATACTACTACTTTAATAGGGTCCAAGACGAGTTGACATATCGAATGAATTATTATCTTATGCTTTGTATGCCTCCTCATCCCATCCTAATAAATGCAAAAGTTGGTATATATGTTACACTTTTACACATAAATAGTTAGTCCGACAGTTAGATGGTTCCCTGGAGACAGTTGAGTGAAGTCGCGGTAAAAACAAGTTGTTAATAAACCTATGTGGAACTTTTATGGGTAGCTATATTCCCTCCAAATCAGGGACTAGTGCCACCCATAACGCCGGAGGAATTCCACTCAGTTCTTCGTCGCATGAAAAATCGGAAGGCTGTCGGAGCCGATGGAGTCCCCATCGAAGCCTGGAAAGCGATGAGTCCTCGTGGACCTCTCACTGGTAAAATCTACTCTACTCAAACCGCGCACTCTTCACTGGTAAAATCCCTGACCGAGGCAGAGTATTATTACTCCAGTGTTCCAAAGAAAAGGGATCTGTGCAAGAGTGTAGGAATTACCGCGGCGTAAAGGTCATATCCCACACCATTAACCTCTTTGAACTTGTAAAAGACTCTCGGATCTGACAGGAGTGTACAGTACACACTCGGAGTGTCAATATGGATTGCGCCCAGGACTAGGGACCATGGATCCCATTTTTGCCCTAACGGTCGTGATGAAAAATTACAGAAGAAAGAATACGCCTCTCCACTTCCTTGTTTTGGATATGGAGACGGCCTTCGACTGTGTTCCCCGAGCGATGATCTGGTGGGCACTGCGGTCCAAAGGGGTCCTCGAAATCTATGTTCACATCATCCGTGACATCCATGACTCCGAGTCTTTGGTCAGGACCGCTGTTGGTAACACAAAATCCTTCTTTATCACAGTAGGGGTCCGCCAAGGCTCTGTACTCAGCCCTATCCTGTTCAGTGCGATATTAGACGAAGTATCATAGCATTAGAAACGCAAATGAGCAACCCCCGTGGCTGCTCATATATGCTGACGATATCGCACTGGCGGATGCGGACAGAGGGACTGGTGCAACGCGCAAATGCGTGGAAGGAGTCTAGAAAACGGCGGTCTGAAACTTAATGTGGCGAAGACAGAGTATATGGTTTGCAACGTTACAGATCCCCTACCAGTACGCATAGGCGAAGATGTGGTCGAGCGTACTGACCAGTTTAAATATCTGGGATCTGTACTTCACGTGTCCGGGGACGTCGATTTCGACATCAAAGCTTGCATAACGGCAGCGTGGGCAAAATGGCGTCAGGTAACTGGTGTCATTCGTGACCCAAAAAGTTAGGTTGAAGGGACAGGTCTATAAATCCATCATTAGACCTGTCCTTTTATATGGAAGTGAAGCGCGGCCTGTACTTGAGCGGCACAAGCGGTATGAGAGAGAGAGATATTCATACATAGCTGACCACACACAACTTCGTTCCACACACGCACAACTTCGTTCTGCGTCACATTTTTTATTAACGCTGCTATACATTGTAGTGCGATGCCATATAGCCTATAGCCTTCCAATGTGCTATCCAACCTTAAAAGAATTTTTCAATGCAAACCAGCAGTTCCTGTGATAAGCATGTTCAACCAAAAGAACTTTTCAGCTTTATAGTATCAGTATAGAAATATTCTGTGAACTTTACAGGAAAAATTGTTTACATTGTTTTTTAAGTTTCATGGTCACTAACATTTGAATAGTTATCATGGCGCTTGCAACAGTGCCGAAATATCGGAAAATCGCAAATAAAAAGGTACCGCACATGGTAGCCATCCCGTTATTAACTATTCTAACATTGTTTACATTCAGAATAACTAAGAGGCATGTTGCTAAAGACGAGTCATTAACATTGGTAGATTGCACTGTTGTAAACACAGTTATTGTACTATATTGATGATGCCGAACAAGGTCAACAGTTACTTAGAAGAATTAAAATTATTATCTTCACAATATTCAAATAAAATAACCTGGATATTATAATTTAAGACAGATTTACTCAAACTCAAACTCAAACATTTATTTCAATTAAACCATTTACAGGCACTTTTGAATTGTCAAGGTCGGTTGGTCCAAAAAAATGAAGCTATTTGCACGTTCCAAAGCGTAGATCTCAAACACTGCATGTAAAGCAGAGTAAGAAATTGATGATTTATAATAAAAGGACTAGCTTCTGCCAATAGATTCGCCCGCATTGACCCTACCGAACATATTCTTGAAATGAAAAGTAGCCTATGTGCTATTCCAGACTGTATCTATCTATCTCTGTTCCAAATTTCATCAAGATCTGTTCAGCCATTCTGGTGTCATTGAGGAACAAACATCCAAACTTTCGCATTTATAATATGTTACAAGTTAGATTAGATTCCACATTCTAGAAAAAAGAACAAAGATTTTAGGGCAAAACATTATTTCGCTAAATTAATTTTAATAAGTTTAATTAATTTATTAAGTTTAACCACAGACATCTAATATGTAGGAAGACGAAGTTGTCTTTCTTTGAATAAGGTAAGATATCAGTTTCTTTCTAATTAAATTCTCGCTTTATTGAAATATACGATATGGAGAATTTTGATATTTTGAACACACAAAAGGACAGAAAGCAGTTGTTTCGGCGGCAATAAATAGATTTTTTACATGTACTTTTTGTAACACAAAATCTTAATTAAATTATTTAAACACAAGGGAAAAACTCACCTGCGATGATCTCAACATTTTGAAAAAACTCGTCTGGGTGTATGTAACCGGGTTGCGGAAGGATTGTTAGTACAAATCTAAGAAATACCAACACCCAATAAGAAAAAGGTAATTTTACAGGATTCCTAAATGAAATCGCTTTCAGTATTTCGGTCTTTAAGAACATGTTCATCTTGCACCAATCAGGTATATAGTTTAAGTAACTTCGTTAAATATTTTGTCGTTAATTATTTTTGTAAAAAAAACATTTTTGGGACGGACAGGCACCTCTTTCTACTGTTGATGTATTTTTGACACTGACATTTGACAATAGTGACAATAACTCAAACTGACATTACCTTTTTTTTTCATAGAGACTTGTCAGAAACGGAATAGTGATGTGTTTATTTTCAATGAGTAATCGACTAAAACTCATTCTCACATACGGAGGGTATGTGTGAAGTAATCAGGATTTGTCTAAGTTTATAAATTGTGCCCTAATCTAATTAAGATAAACGTCACAGTATTACAGGGTGTACAAGGGGTTTGTACCGGTACCAGAATTAAATCTCGCTAGCATGGTGAAGGTTCTAGGTAGATCCTTGGCCGGGTGGTGTTGGTTGTTCTATTAGGAATTTCTCAATAGCATCTGGGACTTTAAAAGCCGATCATCAGGCAGGTCACACCTGTTCCTGAGTGTCGTAAAACGCAAATAATCTCCCCGAGATCGCGACGGATTGCCGTCCCTTCAGAATGTGAGTGGAGCTCAATTTGAAGTGTGATGAGCAAAAGCTGATTAGAGTGATTTCATACCGGTATAACACGTTACCTTTATCATACTACTAGCTGACCCGTGCCCACTTCGTTGGGCGGTAAACATTTTAACTTGTGATGAAATTATGAGTGTGGTTCGGTTAGTACTGACTGCTATGATTTATTTCCTGACGGCCAAAAGGAGGGTTTTGTTTTTATTGCATAATAATATGTATGTAGCTAGGCTAGCGAGCCGCTGCGAGCGCTCAGCGTTAGACTCCCTGTCCCTTGTTGCAGAGACATGCTGCTTTAAATCACTGAGACGCTGTGCACGTTCAGCGCTAGATTCCCGAGCACGGACCTGCGATGTTCTCCAGCTTTGGTTAGCAAGCC
This sequence comes from Ceramica pisi, assembly GCA_963859965.1. Lineage (NCBI taxonomy): Eukaryota > Metazoa > Arthropoda > Insecta > Lepidoptera > Noctuidae > Ceramica > Ceramica pisi. The sequence continues at coordinate 4,990,345 of OY982529.1, forward strand.
GCTGTGAACGCCCGGAGCTAGATTTCCCAGCGCATGCTTGCGAAATGTTTTCTCTATTCCTCGAGAGGCTCTTCCGTGCGGCGTACTCGAGCTGCTCTTGTCTCATGTCTGGGATGTTGTGATATCCTTTTAGGCATGATAAACAATCGCTGAAACTGTCCGATATCCCAAAAACAGAAATATCACAGCTTCGAACTCGAAGAATGAGAACGAAGTAATATTGTAATTGTGTTTTGAGAAACCGAGCAACCAAAACAATTTTAAAGACCAACAACATTCAACCAACTACGTACAACTCACCTACAAAACGACAAAAGTTAAATAATAACTGGAGAGGGTCATTAATCCGCGGAAAATCTTAACACTACGATTCAGAAAAATGACGTAATTGCACAACGCCGTCTATGGGTAAATGGATAAAACGTCCGTACAAAGCATGTTCTAATGCGGTTCGTGAATGGACGGCGCGGGCGGCGTTTTGCGATTTAGTAATTTTCACAGATTTTATATTATCTTCGAAACTATTCAACCAATTGACATACTGTTTCGGGCAAATCGTATCTCTATGATGTTCTTGTGATCATAATAACATTTTTTTCGATAAGGTTTAATATTTTGTTGTTTAAAAAATCGTCCAAAGATAAGTACGTCGAGAAATACTTTTTTTAACACATAAAAGCTACTATATCTGCTAAAATATAAAAGATAGAAATATGGTGCCGCGGACTTTTTTGTAGAACTATTATAGGCAGACCAGGTTGCCATCGTAGGTTGCCATACATTGTTTTCAATTATATACAACTGTTAAGGCAGCGCACGCAAATAACTCTGTTGTAAGAGCTATTTTTTTCCGCCTGGATAGACAAAAATTGAGATAGTTCGAGTAATATGCATGATATCTTTATAATTTATAGCCTATAGCACTCACGAATAATGTAGCTTTCTACCAGTGAAACAATTTTTCAAATCGGACCAGTAGTTCCTGAGATTACTCCCTACATACAAACTTACAAACAATTTTACCTCTTTATAATATTAGTATAGTTATAGGAACTAAGTGGACAATATCTCCTACGTTCATCTCCAGCAGGGTGCACCTTAAAGTAGGCGCCTACGTCGCTGCCGCTGCGGTTGTCTCTCACCGGGGCTCCCCCGATCAAAAGGGAATCTTCCCAGGCGGGGACAGACTGCCGTACGGTTCGTGAAGATACAACACTGTGGAACAGCCACCAGTGCCGTGGTGCTCCCGATATACAAAATGAAATAAATCAATAACAGTCATAAGCAAATAGCGACAACATCGCGCCTGCCACAGACCACCCAACGCCATGTCCCGTAGTTATGGAAACGAAAACCTGCTCCCGCGGGATTAACACCTAGCCTATGCCTACCGCCGCTGCCCCCCCGGGGACGCCGCGATTACCTAGTCACCTACGTAGTTGAACTCAGTCCTTCTCCTTGGTACCAAGCACAGACTACAATGAGATATAGGGTAGTACTAAGGAACCTATTTTGTTGTTCGAGTACTAATTAGTACCAAAATATGAAAGCGATTAGGGTTGCAGGTAAGCGTATCAAGTGTTTTTTTTTATGAACAAAACATGGCTCCTTTGTTGACCAACGTAGCTGAAATTGGTCGGGAGGATTACAATAATTACCACAGCTATTTACTTATTTCGGATGGATGAGAAAGAAAACGAATACGAGCAATATGATATGATTTTATTATTGTTTTGTTAATACATCGTTGGTTTTAGTTATGAGCAACTTTTTGGCACACTAAACCGCAAATCGTTATGAATGTTAAAAATAATTAAGGTCTAATTACTATTGTGCCTATTTGTTATGTAGCTTCAAATTCAACATATTTTGTTTGTAATGTTAACAGGATAAGATTAAATTTCCGGAGAGGTTAGATACAATGTAATAGTTTGAAGAAACCTTATAGCAAATAATCTTTTAGTTATCATCATTAAAACAACTTTTTGGTTGAATTTAGTATTCAATTTTAAAGTTTGGGTTTTTTACTAAGGCGATTCCCACACTGTCGGGCGCTGCGGGGTGCGTGGCGACGAAGTCAAACACTGCGTGAATGCGTTTTCTGTGTTGCACTACGCGTGTTTTCAATATATAGAGATACATTGAAGCAACGTAAGAACACGCACTAAGTTTATTTGCAATAAGATTGAACTACATCTATGGCAACATTATTTTTGTAAGATTATGTGTGCATTATTATTATTTTTGTTTGTGCATTTAAGGAGGTCAAAAACTCAAGTTAAATTACATTCACACATCAATTAGCTGATTAATATCAAGTCGAGTTCAGGAATAACTTACAAGTTAGTTTTAATTGTTGAACAAAATAGAAAAATCACTGTTTTAACTACGAGAATGTTAGTAACTGTTGAACAACCTATAATAAAAAAAAACTGGCCGATTATGCTAAGGTAAATAAAACGTAAATATATAAAAGTATAAATAATAGTTATTTACATAAATATACAAGGTTGCAATGATGGCCCTGTTATTGTACTTTTCTGGGATGTGGTTATATCCTAAGTCCAGTGTGTTAGGTTCGATGTGCATCGATACAGCTTACATGTCCAATATTCTAGAAAATAAATGAATTCTCTGTGAAAAAAGTTAACCCACAAAAATCGAAATGCTGTTAGTCGAGTTAGGCACTGGAATGTTTAAAAAAGAAACTACAAACTAAACTAATTTTAGGTCTATTAAAATTAAATCAATAACATACATTAGTAAGATTAAAATAAATAAGACTATTCAAATATAAAATTCTTACAATATTGTAAGTGTGCAAAAAAAAACAATTTTATTTTTAACTGCCCTTTTAGACTGCCATGACTATTTCTAACAAGTATGAGATAAAAGAATGGCGCACTAAAACATCAGGTATTATGAAGGTCTAAGGAATCGAGAAAGACGAAATTATTTGTCCAGTATTAATATAAACAAAGCTTCTATTTTATATATACAATGTTGTCACACTGTCGCATATACCCTTCACACCTTTATTATATACTCTCACAGGCTTCTCCTGTAAATAGCATTATTGCATATGTATATCAGTCTTATAACACCAGGGCATGTCTTCCCCAAACTTGCACCTATGCGCGTTGTTCTTAGCGTCGTAGAGTAGAGAGTTGTCGACGTACGCATCACAAACGTTGCACCACACTGACAAATCGACTAAGGACAACACTAGCGCGTGGTCTGTGGCTGTGAAGTGCGCTTGCATGTGCCCGTTGATGCTGCGAGCGCAGGCCGTCTGGAAAGAAGGGATGATTTGTACTGTGTCATTGTCATCAACTTTTTTTTTCTTAAAAACGTTGCCTAATTTTTTTTATTTTTTTTTTTAACGTTGCCCCACACTAGGAATTTCTCCTGTATCGTGGGTGCGTTTACATACATACAAAGTCACATACACAAATTTGTTCCGTGCGGGAATCGAACCCACGACATGCGTCGCAGCAGTCAATCGCTATCGCCGCTTAGATCCCGTCACGTTGCATTCTGGCGGCCTACCAAGATATCCAGTGTAGTCTTTTTAACCCAAAGGTTGACTGGTAGAGAATGCCTTGTTGCATTAAGTCCACTATTGTGCATAAAGTCTAAATAAATAAATATCCCGCGACGTGCTGCGGGATTCCTTAGCGCGCTTTCCAATGCCGTGTCAAGAAATCCCTTTAATTTTTTTTTCATAACATTGGTTTTATGTCGTATTCCTACTAGATACGATTGAATGCTCTTTGATAAAATTCAATTCTCTGCCATTCCGTCACAGTGTGCTTAGGCCCTAATTGAGCGTTGTTGAAAAATCTATGGGGCGCCTATTTTGGCTGTCAAGCACCGTTGATTGGCTCCAGTTTGAAAGGCATGTCTACCGAACGCATATGTTACTCCAGGCACATTAAAACCAGTAGGTATCTGATATTGTACATGTCCTTGGGGATTATTCTACGGACAACTACAACAACGTCAATACAAATGATAAATAACGTATCCAGTCGGTCTCCCGCTTTTACCAATCCCGCTTTTAAAAATCAGTCTCTATTATTATAACAAGTGGGTAATACTCACCACATAACAATACAAGCACACCCAGTTCTCTTCAGTAGAATCACAGTCTACACACTTCACTCCTTGCTCGAACTTCACTTCATCTGGCAACGTGTACAGCGAGTCCAAATGCGGACACCACTGCAGCGGTATGACGGCAAACATGTCACCATCGACTATAGACTGCATGTTCTCCGTCAAATAATCGACTAAAGTTGCCTTCTTCCCCGAACTAATCGCTTGCTCGCAAGTTTGCGCGGGCTTTTTCGAGCTCGATGGCTCTTTGCTACTACAGCTTCCGCCGGCGATCTCTTCGTTGCTCCTCGAGGGTTTTGGTTTATCATCTTTCCCGTCATTTTCGTCATCTGTGCCGCAGTGAATGCCATCGGTACACTTGTTCTCTAAATTCAAGTTTCCCATACTTGCTTCAAGCGAAGTCTCCAAGTTGCTCGCACTTGATTTGGCCGATTCGTTATGAAGTGAGATATCTTCACTGCAAGCGGAGATTTCTAGATCAGTTTCGACTGTTAATCCTCTGGATGGCAACGGGGGTTCGAGTACGTTTTCTGCGGGTAGAGCGACTTGGAATTTGAGACATTTCCAGTATTTCTTGTGTGTGTTGATGACGTTTTGAATGGAATCGTAGGCTGGCCACGAGCAGGGTGCCTTGGGGTCGTAGTGGTGATGTATGGGGTCTCCGAGGAGGGCTTTAGTGCACATGGTCATAGAATACGCGATGCTGGTGATGTTGTATCCTCCCTCGAGGCACAAGATGACGCGACCTCCGGCTAATCCGCGGAGCAAGTGAGTCATCCTGCCGTAGCATTCTGGTGTCACTTTGCAACCTAGAATCAAAAGAGTTATGTTTTATTGTTGAGTAGATATTTGTGTGCTGTTTTTAGCTATTATGAGTATTATTTCAGGCTACTGCGGCTCATACAAAATATAAAAAATACATATAAAATGCAGTGACGGCCTTATTGTATGTTGTTTATCTTTTCAATGAAAAGTATCTAAGAGAACTTGTTTGATGACTATTCTAATTTGTTTTATTGTCTTAGGCGTGCCACATACTTTGTTATTAAAAAGAACAGCCGGTTGGCATAATCGAGTATATGTTGATTGTTTGTTGCTTAATAAGAAATTTCATGTCATTTAATTTCAAGTCATGTAATTTCACTTCGAAGCCGATCCAAACTAGTACGTCTTGACCAACAAGAAAGAGTATAACTTTTAAAGGAAATTAATCACTTGAACATAAAATAGTAGTATTTAAAGTTTTATTTCCTTTTAAACTCGTAGATTCCGATAATGGTGTCTTCATTAAAGACACCATTAAGTCCGTTAGTCCCACCGTCACCATTGTGGCCTGCCTTAGCCACTTTTGATCTTGTATAACCTATTTTGTTAAAAAAAAAACAGTATCCCTAAAATCTTTACTAATATTATAAAGCAGAAGAGTTTGTTTGTTTGTTTGGTTGAACGCGCTAATCTCGGGAACTACTAGACCGATTTGAAAAATTCTTTCAGTGTTAGATAGCCCATTTATCGAGGAAGGTTATAGGCTATATATCATCACGCTAAGACAAATAGGAGCGGAGCATTAATGGAAAATGTGACGCAGACGAAATTGCGCGGGTCAGCTAGTGTTTGATACAGGGCCTTTTGAGATAAACTACGCCACTGGAAAAAAGTATAAATAAGGTTGTTACCTCCAAGCGGATCTCCCACACAGGCGTCGAAGCCAGCCGACACGATGACCAGCTGCGGGTTGTAAGCGTACGCTATCGGCAGTATCACCTTCGTGAACGCCGTCAGATATTCCGGGTCACCTATGCCACGCTAAAAATAACACAAATAACTAATGTGGATAAATATAAAAACAGTCAAGTGCGAGTCGTGCTTGAAGAAAGTTCCGTGCGATAATAATATGTTGTTTAGCAAGAACAAAGTTAACATTGTAGTTGAAAGACGTGATCTACCCATACGTTTCAACTACAAATGTAAGATTGTATGTAGTATGCACAGTATTGAGCGATTTAAATGTTATTTTAAGATTCTTATCGGTTAGCCTGTGGCCATTTTCAGTATTAAAAAAAAATACTGATTTAAGCAATTTTCAATGTTTTTTTGTGGTAGAACTGATACATACCGAGTTCCAGGGCACGTTGACGTTGTACCCCTCCCCCTTCCCCTCGCCGACGGCGCTGTAGTCGGCGTCCTTCGAGTGCGGGAAGAACAGCCCGTGGTCGTAGCGGTGCAGCGACATGTACAGGATCTGGGGAACAACACGAAGTCACTTCTAGGGGAAACATTGTAAGAGACGGGGAGCGAGAGAGATGTAGCTATAGGGGACGTGCAGGAACTATAGGTTGACACAAAAGTGCCATTGTCAAGTACCTACAAACGGGGTGAATCGAAACAAAACTTTGAAGGGGGTTTCGCGTTATTTAGGATATTATTGACATTCTAATTTTATTTAATTGAAATTAAAAAAAAAGAACTTTTCGTTCTTTGAAAACTAATAATATGATATTACAGTGAAAATCCTTATGAAAGTTTTGTTTCGATTCATCCCGCCGCACCTTTTTTTAACGCAGCTGTCACTTTTTTTAACGCACAAACCAATGAGGGTGTAAAATTATACAGAATCAGGTCATAGTCGACCTTCGTAGCTACAAATGGCTTGACTATAATTATGAGCCATGGATAAAAAAATACGTACTGCGTCTTCGTCTATAACATAATTAATTCTTCTCCATAGAGATCTACGCTGTGTAATGTGCAAATAGCTTCATGTTTCTGACTGACCGACCTTGAAACTCAAGTTGACGGTCTCTGTCAACCAGGGATTGAATAACCGGAAAAAATATGGTACCGTAATTTAAAGGTATGACGTCATACCTTTAAATTTCGGTACCTTAAAATAAAGGTACCTTTAAATTACTATACCTCAAAATAAATGTACGTGTATAATTTCGATATTGTAATATTGAGGTATCATTACTTTTTTAAGTACCTAAATTATAAAATAAAGGTTTTCTTTATACCCTGCCGCCCGCGCCGAGGCGGCCGCAATGGTAAGGGAGTAGGTACTTGATCGAAAATTTATATTGGTGCCTCGGCAGCCAGATAAAGGTGGGAGTGAAATAGCGGGTGTACCATAGCGAATTAAATTATACCAATTACCAAACAAATGTACCCAAATAGTACTATTTAATACCTACCTAGCTCTATTTGCAAAAATTGTACCACCTCAAGGACAAAATTAAGATACACCCGCCATATTGACATTAAGATGGCGGGTGTTCTGTAATATTTTATTATTTAATCATTACTCATAAAATATAATTACACCAAAAAAATGTACCTAAAAAGTACCTCAAGTAAAAAGAAACACACACTTGATCAGTGGGATAGGTCCTGAAAAATAAAACAACCGTGTCTCGTTTAGGTATTTATGTTTTTTTTTTTTTTTTTTACTTTCTCCTTCCGTAGGCATACGAGGGGCCGAAATCAACTCGCAGAGGCCCCGTTAGAAATTTCAAATGTAATGGGGCACCAACCGGCGATTATCCCTGTATGCACTAAAAGTATTCCCAAGGACAATCCCCGGTTGGAGCAGTACTATTGCAGATTATGGAAACAAAAAATGAAACGCTATGGGTTTGGGTGGTTTAGTGGACTGATAATCGCTTATTATAGAAGAACTATTGGCCCCTGCCTGACCACTAACAATATACACGGCTTTTAAATGGCAGGGGGTGACTTGCACACTCAATGAGTGGGCCCCCGAAAACGGTCGCTAGCACAAAGTGACGTAGCGCCAAGGAGGCAACACAGCCTGAGGTACTAGAGTGGAGAGGTATACCACGGCTATCAGGACAATCCCGGAAGTGCGGTCAAGATCCCTACCAGCATCTTACTGGATTATACATCCTTCTCCCGAGCACGTGTGCTCTAGCGAATCTCCACTCAGACCGGCCAATTAAGGCAAGAAAGAGGTGGGAGCTCTGTTCCTCGTCAGTTTTCACACTGGCCAGCCAATAAAGGCAAGCCGTAGATGAGGAACAAGATTTCTCCCGGGAGATAAGGTTCGTGGGGTCGCTACTGCCCAACAGTTCGCCACAAAACTGCCTTGCGGATTGTATCTCTCTTTGTCTGGCCCCTCACCTTAGGTATGACCTATGGTCCATCAGGACGCGCAAGCCCCACCACGACGTCAACGTAGAAATACTGCGGTAGGGAAGATACTACATACGGTACTTATGTTATTATTATTATGATTTATTGATCTAGGTACATATTTATATTATATTTAAGGGTATCATGAATGTAAATAACGCGTCAATGTTATGAGGTACCTCTTAATTTCATCCATACATAATGCAATTAGCGATAAGTGGATTCGGAGTTTTGGTTAAAAAATTATTAAGATCATCAAAACATTTCCATTCAGCATTACGGTGGCAATGAGCTCGATAGTGCCCAATGTTGTGGATGTCTGTAACATTGCCGCCGCGCCGGTGGTTAAAAACTCAATTGATCCAAGAACTTTGTATTTTGTATTTTTTGATGTTATTTCCATAGGTATGTCTTTAAGACAAATTACATCTGTTTGATTCAGCTCAAAAGCTATTGTATAACTTAGTTTGTATTTTAATGTTCGTATGCCATTGCAGTCATTACGTCTACGTTGTACAATATTATTATCTTCATATAATATTATACACTCTGCCGATTGGTTAAGCATTGATAATATATTTGGCAAGTTAAAATTAAGTGGCAAAATAGTAATTCTTCTTTGTAATTTGTTAATGACACAATCAGTATTCGTACATTATTCTCAGACGTACTATAGATTGCATCGATCAAAATATTATCAAAAATAAAAGATACATTGCATTCGCAAGAGATCAAAACTTTTTGATTAATAACAGTTTTGTTTAGTGTTGTTGCTAAATCAAAATTAGTAAGTGACAAAATTAAAAATTCTAATAGTAAAGTAAAAGCCACGTGGCAAATCATTAACAATGAAATGAGCAAATCGGTTAAACGAGACAATCAGTTAGAGATTATAGTCAGTTTGCATGCTGTGTCTATCGCATCATATTTTACACTATGCTTGTATTATATTGCTTGTGTTTTTAGTATAAACAGTGTAACAATTGTAGATAGGCCAAAAATAAATAAATAAATAAATAGACAACAACAAATTAATTAGTGAATCTGCTACCGTAGCATTTAATGAGTTTTTTCCAATAGTCCTATAACTAGAACTCGCTCCTTGAATTCGTCTCCTTCTAAAGCTGAAAACCTTTTGCATAGTAGTGTGCCTAAGTGTAATCAATTATTTAGTTTTGAGCACGTAACACCTCGTGATGTAGTTGACGTATTCAATACACTAAAATCTAAAAACACAGGTGATTTATGGGGCATTTTTATAAAACTATTGAGTAATATAATAGACATAGTAGCCCCCTATCTTGCTGTAACTTTTAATTTATGCGTGGATTTAGGAACTTTTCCTGATCTCATGAAGAGTAGTAAAGTCATACCTTTATTTAAATCAGGTCATAAAAATTACATAGGCAACTTCCGGCCTATCTCCATCTTACCTGCATTTAGTAAAGTATTTGAAAAATGAATACTTAAGCAGTTGTTAATACATTTTAATTCACATAAACTACTTCATAATGAATAGTACGGCATTTCAAAAGGCCGTTCGACTACAGACAGATGCGGGTGTCGCTCTTCTTAAACATATATTTAACGCATAGGAGAGCTCGCAAAACGCAATTGGAGTTTTCTGTGATCTCTCTAAAGCTTTTGATTGCGTACACCATGACACAATTTTACGTAAACTACGTCATTACGGTCTCCAAAGTGAAGCTCTTAACGTAGTTGATTCATATTTACTTAATAATAGGTTCCAATGTGTTGATGTCAATGGTGTAAAATCTTCCGGGCTGCCAGTGCATTTAGGTGTGCCTCAAGGCTCAATACTGGGTCCATTCTTGTTTCTGGTGTACATAAACGATCTACCATTTTCTTAAGGGATATCTGTGAAGTACTATTGTTTGCGGATGATAACTCTCTTATCTTTAAAGTAGATAGAAATAGACAAGATTTCGAAACCGTAAACAGCGCTCTTTCAATGGTTACGGATTGGTTTACTGCAAATAATTTCTAATTAGTTCTAAATGCCAAGTAAACGAAATGTATAAAGTTTGCCTTACCAAATTTTAGAAATTTAGGACCCAATGTAATCTTAAGTGAAGAGGTGCTTGAAACTGTGGACACTGCAGTATTTTTGGGCATAACTGTTGATTCCAAACTACAATGGGGCCCACATATATCAAGCCTGTCGGGAAGGTTCAGCTCTGCCGCAGAACTGTTGATTCCAAACTACAATGGGGCCCATATATATCAAGCCTGTCGGGAAGGTTCAGCTCTGCCGCATACGCCGTTAGGAAAGTTAGACAATTTACTGACGATGACACAGCTCGGTCAGTCTATTTTAGTTATTTCCATAGTGTCCTACGGTTTTTTATTGTAGGGTAAAGCTGCTGATATACAAAATATATTCGTCTTACAAAATCGTGCTGTGCGAGCAATATATCAGCTAGGGTAACGAGTTTTATGAAGAGAAATTTTCAAAGAGATTCGAATTTTCACGGTAGTATCTCAATTTATTTTTGCAAACATTTTATATATACATTTATACAGTAAAACGAGTGACATCCATAACTCACAAGCACAAACAACATGCTCCTTCACACCGACTTCGTAAGGTCCATGATTCATTTGTGGGGCTCGGTACCCGTTTATACAATGTATATACTTCCACTTTCTTTTCTCGATCTGCCTTTTAACTCATTTAAAGCTAAAGTAAAATCTAACCTCTGTTCGAAGGCATACTATTTTGTTAGTGATTATTTAGATGATAAGAATAGTTGTTCGCTGTGTTAAATGCAAGACTTATTATCATGTTCTTTTTCTATAAGTAGTTCGTTTATGACGGGTTATATGTATTCATATAATATTGTATTTTATATATATATATATATATATATTAAATTTCGTTTTTGTCTTTTTTATACTTTATTTATCTGACTATGTAGGTCAATCTTTCAACGTCAACACTTGCTTGAGTTTGTATTTTGTTTTATAGTATCATTTTTTTTGTTTTGTGTCATGTATTAGTTACTTTGCATTCTACTCATTTTATACATTCTAGTTCCTAAAACGTAACAGACAGATGTGTTGCTGGGCAGTTTGTTGGCCACTTCTTCTCCACAGCTAAAACACTAGGAAGTGGTGAAGGGCGGGCGTTTTGGGGGACTGTCTTTTGTAGAACTTGACGTTCAAAAAGTGCTGGCTCTCAGGCTAATTTGAATAATGACTTGAATTTTGGCATACGAACATTAAAATACGAACTAAGTTATACCATAGCTTTTGAGCTGAATTAAACAGATGTAATTTGGAATATGGAAATAACATCAAATAATACAAAATAAGAAGTCCTTGGATTAATTGAGTTTTTAGTTCCGGCGGCAGTGTTACAGGCATCCACAACATTGGCCACTATCGAGCTCATTGTCATTGTAATGCTGAATGGAAATGTTTTGATGATCTTAATAATCTTTTAACCAAAACTCCGAATCCACTTATCGCAAATTGCATTATGTATGGACGAAATTAAGAGGTACCTAATAACATTGACGCGTTATGAACAGTCATGATTTATAATTTACTGATTAACCCTTAAATCTATACTTCTATACCAATATTATAAAGAGGTAAAATTTGTTTGTAAGTTTGTATGTTTGTATGTAGGGGGTAATCTCAGGAACTACGGGTCCGATTTGTAAAATTCTTTCAGTAATAGATAGCCCATGTATCGAGGAAGGACATAAGCATAATATACATACAAACAAAAGCGATAAAACATATCATCACGCTAAGACTAAAAGGAGCCGAGCATTAATGGAATATGTGACGCAGACGAAGTTGCGAGGGTCAGCTAGTCTACACTAATATTATAAAGAGGAAAACTTTGTTTGTATGTTTGTTTGTTTGATTGTAATGAATAGGCTCAAAAACTACTGGACCGATTTTAAACATTTTTTCACCATTCGAAAGCTACATTATCCACAAGTTACATAGGCTATATTTTATTTTGGAAAAAAATAGGGTTCCGTAAGATATTTGGGTTTTTCGGGCACAAGGTGTAAAAATCAACCAGAAAAGTTTACTTGTTTTGCGTACGCTGCCTAAACTACAAAAGATAGAACCATATATTGTTCTAATTAATTGTAGATCTTATAAATATCTACAAAAAAGTCCGCGACACACTATACCTATCTATGTCGAGTGAGGCACAACAACCATTTTTTTATTTAAAAATCTTGATTTTTTTTGGACTACATTTAAACGCGTTTATTTTACTCGTGCTATTAATCCTTATCAAAATAAAGTATTTCATCACTAAGTACAGTTTATGTAGATAATATTTGGTCTTTGAATGATTAAAATCGGACGTTTGGTTTTGAAGTTATGGCGAAATTAAAATATTACGATTTCTGCTGCACGGCCCGTTGCGAAGTGGACGTCAGCAAGGCGGGGGTGCGCGTGCGGGAGGGGAGTTTAGATCTATGAGTAAGGTACCCGCGCGGCTCAGACGCGAGGTAACAGTTTTTCTGTAGTGTATTTAGTATCAGCATTGCACCCGTGCGAAGCCGGGGCGGGTCGCTAGTATAACATAAATATGTACCTATAGATCAATAATTCATAATAATAATAACATAAGTACCTAAACGAGACACGGTTGTTTTATCTTTCAGGACCTATCCCACTGATCAAGTGTGCGTTTCTTTTTACTTGAGGTACTTTTTAGGTAAAATTTTTTGGTGTAATTATATTTTATGAGTAATGGATAATCAATACGGCGGGTGTATCTTAATTTCGAAATAATTTTGTTCTGAAGGTGGCACAACATTTTTAGAGCTAGGTACTAAATAGTACTATTTAGGTATATTTGTTTGGTAATTTGTATATATAAATTATTCGCTATGTTTTTGTGGTTTTGCTAATTTGCCTCCATTCATTCATTCAATTTGACGCCGTTTCCTTTGTCAACTTAATCACAAGTGTGCGTTGTTGTAACTTTACTACTAGATTGACGCCAAGATGGATAAAAGTACAAACTCATTAAGTATGTCTTAACGTTATTATACCTATAACTTTGTGTTACTTTATACTTTTTTAGAATAAGGCCAAACGAATGTTATTTTTCGAGTTGTGAAATCGTAAAGTCTCTACATTCGCTTTCATACAGAAATTCTAGTCTAGCAGTCGTCAACTCTTTGCGTCGCCGCGCTCCGTGTGGCACAAACAGAACTCAGAATATTACCTAAATACACGCGCCCCGCGCCGTCGCGTCGCCGCCGCTTCGCGCTTGCTCTTCGTCGCATATTTTTTTTCTGTACCGAAATTATTTCGGCAAAGGTACTAGTAATTTATAGGTATAACGATACCGTAAAAAAATATATGTATAATTCTTTTTTTATCGATACCACAACCGTAATTCCCAACCGTTTTGGTTCAACCTTTAAATAGAAGCTGTATCGTAATTCTATACCGGTACCATACCCTTATACCTTTACCGCTTTCAACCCCTGCTGTCAACTAGTGTTTTAAATTTTATTGCGTTATTTTTGAGCTGGGCGGAGTAGAAGAAAGTGTCAGACTCTTACTGGGCAGAGCAGGCAGAACTTACTCTATTGTCATCATAAGTGATCCTCTGCGTCCCGTTGCCATGGTGCACGTCCCAGTCCAGTAGCAGCACCCGGCGCAGCCCGTGCGTGGCCAGCGCGTAGCGGGCGGCCGCCGCGGCGTTGTTGAGCAGGCAGAACTTACTCTATTGTCATCATAAGTGATCCTCTGCGTCCCGTTGCCATGGTGCACGTCCCAGTCCAGTAGCAGCACCCGGCGCAGCCCGTGCGTGGCCAGCGCGTAGCGGGCGGCCGCCGCGGCGTTGTTGAGCAGGCAGAACTTACTCTATTGTCATCATAAGTGATCCTCTGCGTCCCGTTGCCATGGTGCACGTCCCAGTCCAGTAGCAGCACCCGGCGCAGCCCGTGCGTGGCCAGCGCGTAGCGGGCGGCCGCCGCGGCGTTGTTGAGCAGGCAGAACTTACTCTATTGTCATCATAAGTGATCCTCTGCGTCCCGTTGCCATGGTGCACGTCCCAGTCCAGTAGCAGCACCCGGCGCAGCCCGTGCGTGGCCAGCGCGTAGCGGGCGGCCGCCGCGGCGTTGTTGAGCAGGCAGAACTTACTCTATTGTCATCATAAGTGATCCTCTGCGTCCCGTTGCCATGGTGCACGTCCCAGTCCAGTAGCAGCACCCGGCGCAGCCCGTGCGTGGCCAGCGCGTAGCGGGCGGCCGCCGCGGCGTTGTTGAGCAGGCAGAACTTACTCTATTGTCATCATAAGTGATCCTCTGCGTCCCGTTGCCATGGTGCACGTCCCAGTCCAGTAGCAGCACCCGGCGCAGCCCGTGCGTGGCCAGCGCGTAGCGGGCGGCCGCCGCGGCGTTGTTGAGCAGGCAGAACTTACTCTATTGTCATCATAAGTGATCCTCTGCGTCCCGTTGCCATGGTGCACGTCCCAGTCCAGTAGCAGCACCCGGCGCAGCCCGTGCGTGGCCAGCGCGTAGCGGGCGGCCGCCGCGGCGTTGTTGAGCAGGCAGAACTTACTCTATTGTCATCATAAGTGATCCTCTGCGTCCCGTTGCCATGGTGCACGTCCCAGTCCAGTAGCAGCACCCGGCGCAGCCCGTGCGTGGCCAGCGCGTAGCGGGCGGCCGCCGCGGCGTTGTTGAGCAGGCAGAACTTACTCTATTGTCATCATAAGTGATCCTCTGCGTCCCGTTGCCATGGTGCACGTCCCAGTCCAGTAGCAGCACCCGGCGCAGCCCGTGCGTGGCCAGCGCGTAGCGGGCGGCCGCCGCGGCGTTGTTGAGCAGGCAGAACTTACTCTATTGTCATCATAAGTGATCCTCTGCGTCCCGTTGCCATGGTGCACGTCCCAGTCCAGTAGCAGCACCCGGCGCAGCCCGTGCGTGGCCAGCGCGTAGCGGGCGGCCGCCGCGGCGTTGTTGAGCAGGCAGAACTTACTCTATTGTCATCATAAGTGATCCTCTGCGTCCCGTTGCCATGGTGCACGTCCCAGTCCAGTAGCAGCACCCGGCGCAGCCCGTGCGTGGCCAGCGCGTAGCGGGCGGCCGCCGCGGCGTTGTTGAGCAGGCAGAACTTACTCTATTGTCATCATAAGTGATCCTCTGCGTCCCGTTGCCATGGTGCACGTCCCAGTCCAGTAGCAGCACCCGGCGCAGCCCGTGCGTGGCCAGCGCGTAGCGGGCGGCCGCCGCGGCGTTGTTGAGCAGGCAGAACCCGCTCGGGACCTCCTCGTCCGCGTGGTGGCCGGGCGGACGGATCACGCACACTCCGCTGCCGACCTCGTTTGTCAGAACCGAGTCTACCATCTGTACGGATAAGGTTGCTTTTTAAATAACGTAAACTATAAAATAAATCAAAGGGCTGACTGTCAGCATTCTTTGAATATCAACGTTTATATTAAGACCGTCCTCCAAAAGCCCGCCCGTCACCACTTCCTTGTGTTTTAACTGGGAAGAGGAATTAGCGCAAGAAATTCCCCAGCATATGCTAGTTAGTAGAACTAAAATGTATGTTCCAAAGAAAGAAAGTTACGGACAACCCAAGTGAGAGGGATATGAAGTGTTAAGCGAACAGATATAACCGGAAACGTGTATCCAAACAGTGCTAATGATTGAGTTACGTGAAGACCGATTGTATAGCATCAATATATCAGCAATGTGTTATTTTTTTTATATTGCAGAATTTGTATTTGGACCTTTGGCCTCGCATAGATTTAATTTATGCATGCAATGATGCTATTACTTTTAATTTATTTTACTTCTTTGTTTGTCTTTTGCGAGTCCCGAATAAACATTGTTCTTTCTTTCAAATGTGAGAAAAGTATGACTGAAAATTAGAGAATGTGTGGAAGATATTTTGCAGGAACTAAACTATACTCGTAATATAAAGCTAAGGACAAGAGTTTTTTTGGTTTGAATTGGACATTATTTTAGTGTTGGATAGCCCGTTTATCGAGGAAGGCTATAGGCTATATAACATCACGCTGCGACCATTATGAGCGGAGCATTCATGAAAAATGTGTCGCAGACGAAGTTGAGCGGGTCAGCTAGTCAAAAATAAATTGCGATAGGGACTGGAAAATCCTACTAATAATTTTATAAATGCGAAAGTTTGTGAGTGTGTATGGATGTTTGTTACTCTTTCATGCAAATACTACTGAACCGATTACGATGAAATTGGATGAAATGGTATGTAGGTATCTGAAGACCCAGAATAACACATAGGCTACTTTTTATCCTGGCCGCGTCTGTCTGTCTGTTCACGATAAACTCATAAGCAACTGCACCGATTTCAATACTATTTTCACCAATGGATACAGTGTTTCTCGAGGAAGGTTTTAGTACATAATTTGTCAAGCGGGCGAAGCCGCGGGTATCAGCTAGTGCTTTATTTATTTATTTAGGCTACATTATTAAGTGTAACAATTACTTACACCACATACACAATTTTTGGTTAAACAATACAATAAATCATAACATTAAATTACAATAAAAAAGAAGGTTCTTGGTAGAGTATAGTCCCTTGGTTGGGTGGTAATGGTAAAGTTACCTGTAACACGCATCCCGTAGCTACAGCCGCGCTCTCCAGCGAGTCAGGGTGGAAGTACACAGAGTCGTACGCCTTCTTCTGAATGTGCAAGCTTCTCAGATTCGATGAGGCCAGCTCTTTTAACCTGCGCACGAAGGGATTACGGTTACTAACAAAAATTTGTACGCCCTCTGTCATAGCATAGCGCACTCTTTATTAACAACTAGCTGTCCCCCGCGGCTTCGCTCCCGTCAATTAAGTATTCATTGCACATATGGAGTTTTCATTGTTTTTAAGATGTATTCTGCTATTCGGGTCGGAGACAAATCCAACGAATCAATAACCATGAAAATTGGTTCAGCAGATCTCGAGTTATAAGTGTTGTAACAAACCCGTCTTTGTTTTATATAATATATAGATTACAACTATTACTGTATCTATGTTAAACAAATGAATAAATGACTTATGACTTATTTAAAGCTACAGTATTTCCAACGATAATTCCAATTTCAAACGTAATGGAATTTGATCACATCAAATAAAAAAAAAATAGATACGACCGATTTATATTGAAATTTGTGTGAAATTAATATTTTGAAGTAGATCAAAGTATCGTTTTAATTGACATTTATGTATAAGTGGGAATGTAAGAAAACAGGCCCGACAAATTGCTCGCCCGTTTCGCAGAAAAACCCGATGATGTTCCCGTTTCTTTGTTACACAAGATAATGCTCAGTAATACCGTTTCCGATAGGAATCGTGCAGGAACATTCAAGTCAGTCAAGTATATTTATTTATAGGTTTCGAAATAGGCTTGTGTCCTGAAAAAATCTAATAAGTCCGTCAGTTAGATTATCAAAAAATATTTGACCCGTGTTTTTTCTTTTGTTACGGGAACCAAAATTGACGAAGTTACGACGCTTTTAAAATTCTCAATACGTCACACCTTCGCATAATTTTTAGTGAGTCGTGACGTCACCAGCCCCCACTCCCGAGTTTTGATGCGTTTTATCTTTGTCAATATTCATTGATTTACAAAAACTGACGGACTAAATAGTTTTGCAATTTGTGGATGATGGAATCCAGCCTATTGTAACGCTCGCTAGATGATGACACAATCTACTTCGTGCAAGTTCCCCTAAACGTAGCGTGCAGGAACTATAGATAGCAGCACAAAAGAGTCAACGTCAAGTATTTTTAACCGGCTTCCAAAAAAGGAGGAGGGTCTCAATTCGGCGGGTGATTTTTAAATTTATTTTTATGTATGTATACTGATTATTAACGTTAAAGTTTTGAATATACATATAATAATTATGCAAAACTAGATGACATAGTTAACGTAATGCACGTTTATAGCAACCAAAGAAAATCTCGTTCTTCCGTCGCTATGTTGCTGTATGAAAGCAGTGGTACTATCTACCTGCGTCTGTGTTTCCGAACGCTACAACCCTAATCTCTTCAAAGTTAGAGTGAACAGGTTCCTTCTGGGTAAGCTCGCTCCATCGTAGACTTCGTCTCTGTCATCTATGACCAAGAATAAAGTCAAGAGCAAACCCATCTTAAATAAATAAAATAATGAAAGAAGGACAATCCAACCCATTCGATACACTATCCCATTTGTAATATTTAGGAAGCAGCAAACCTGTTCAAATGCTTCTCAGTATGTACGGCCAGTATCTCGTCGTCCGTAGCAGTCCGCGCAGCCAGCTGGTGCACCCTGTGCAGCAGGCCGAAGTCGCGGTGTCGCTCGTGGATGCGCAGGATTCGCTCCGGGCACTCCACGTGGCCGCTGCAATGTGAGCTCTAATGTTATGTGCCTAGAGTTTCAATTACGTTACCTTTACCCTACAAGGTCTACTCTTAAGTGTACTGTGTTTTTAATGGAATATACAGGGTTCATTATTTACTAATCAAATTAAAAGCATTTATATCGAATATATTAATTTACAGACACTTTTGAAGTGCTAAAGTCGGTCATTCAAAAAAATAAAGCTGATAACACGTTCCAAAGTTTTCTATGGACAAAAACGTGAAAGAATCTTCATGGACACTCTTTGTAATCAATGCATAGTTACAAAATAATGGAAACATGTTAAAAAAGACGGGACGCTTAAATTTGTGATTTAACGCTAACGACACAAGATTGGATTTTGTCCAGTCATTTATGTTACTTTTTGTATTTACTCATGTTTCACAAAATGTATGTTTGCTTCAACATCGCTTAAACGATTTTGTGATTTAATACAAACGCCTTAAGGTTACTTTTGTCTAGTAAGTTATGTTACTCATGGTTCGCAAATGTTTTTGTGCTTCAAACTGGTAACATGTTCCAAAGATTTCTATGGAGACAAACGTGACAGAATCTCCATATGTGGACACTCTTTGAAATGAGTGCATAGTTACAAAATAATGGAAACATGTTAAAAAAGACGGGACGCTTGAATTTGTGATGTAACGATAACGACATAAGATTGGATTTTGTCCCGTCATCTATGTTACTTTTTGTATGTTTCACAAAATGTATGTTAAATGTTTGCTTCAACATCGCTTGGTCGATTTTGTGATTTAATACTAACGCCATAAGGTTAATTTTGTCTAGTAAGTTATGTTACTCACGGTTCGCAAATGTTTTTGTGCTTTAACATAGCTTGGTCGTAGATGTAGCCCACTGCGTACTGCGGTATCGACAGATCAGTTACTGTAACAAACAAGAATGTTACGGATATGTCACCCGAAAATGGTAAACACCGTAAGATTGTAAAATGTCACGTGAAATTGTTTCTAAATAAGCCATGGGTGTATTGGAAAATATTGAATTTTGATTGAATATAAAAATAAGTCGGGTTTTCCTTCCTGACGCTGTAGCTCCAGAACGCACGAACCGATTTCCACGGTTTTGCATTCGTTGGAAAGGTCTCGGGCTCCGTGAGGTTTGTAGCAAACGAAATTCAGGGAAAATGTGACGCAGAAGAAGTTGCGTGGGTCAGCTAGTGTTATATGCAAAACGATTTTTTCATAATACTTACAGGGTTACTTGTAAAACACCGGCAACCTCTCAGGACTATATTACTAACATCATAACCAACAACGTTCTATGACTTTAAAAAAATCATCATATTTTAGTTCATCAGGATTTCATACAAAAATAAAAAATATTTAAATAGAACGCTCTAATTGTTACGACGTCTATGCGAAGCATAAGAACGCCCATTATTTTTCTTTTTCTTGCGAAGCATAAGAAAGATTCGTAAAAAGAGCGTTGAATTTAAATATTTTTTATTTTTGTATGAAATCCTGATGAACTAAAATATGATGAATTTTTAAAAGTCATAGAACAAAAGTTGTTGGTTATGATGTTAGTAACATAGTCCTGAGAGGTTGCCGGTGTTTTACAAATAACCCTGTATATCGAGAAAGTCTGTCATTTTCCGGTGACGGATATATTCATAACGCTTCCTGACACAATGTTCCACTACTCAAGAGCCACTGCCTTTGATATACCATTTGAATTTTATTTAGCATGGCAATAGAATCACCCTATCTTTATTGACATTCTTCATTATAAACACTATACTAACGCTATTTAACGAGTAATGGAGAACGATACAGTTTTATTGTTGGTTTCTACAAAGAGTCAATGGCCATATTTTCATGCCACAATATATTTATTTATACTAATATTATAAAGCTAAAGAGTTTGTTTGTTTGGTTGGTTGAATGCGCTAATATCAGGAAATACTTGAATGGTTTGAATATCAAAGTTTTTTTTTTAATTATTTGACAATTTTATTTTAATTTAGTGTTGGATAATGGATACGCCATTTATAGAAGAAGGCATCACGCAACGACAAATAGGAGCGGAGCATTAATGAAAAATGTAATGCAGACGAAGTTGCGCGGGTCAGCTAGTATAATACTACATATTATAAAACAAAGTCCTCCGCCGCGTCTGTCTGTCTGTTCGCGATAAACTCAAAAACTACTGCAACGACTTTCATGCTGTTTTCACCAATGGATAGAGTAGTTCTCGAGGAAGGTATTAGTATATAAATTGTCAAATGACATACAACCGCGCGTGGCCGCGGGCATCCGCTAGTATTATATAACTACGTATTCACTTGGAATAATGTTCGTCTGTAACATTTTTAGCTTACTTTTTGACAATTATGAGACACCTCAAAAGTATATCTATAAGTAATCTTATCACTTAAGTAAATAATAACTTAGCATTTTCACTCACCTATCCTAAGATGATTCAATCTCTCAGCAATCCTCATCTTCGTGTCAGTATCCTGCAGCGGGTAACAGTCCCTCGTAGCGAAGGTGTCAGGTCTCGTCTCATCTCCCTCCCACTTGACGGTGACCGTATGCTTCTCTTTCTGTCCGTCGCACACGTTCGGTGGGCCGCTCGTCGAGTACGTTGGCTGGAAATTGTAGCAGTTCCAATGGGGCCTTTGTGCGTATATGCAGTTTAGGATTGTGTCTCTTATTCTGTGGAGGATAGAGTTCAGTTTTAAATACTATACATAAGAAGAGAGAAGACACGTCACTTTTTATTTTTCGAGC
The DNA here is from genome assembly GCA_963859965.1 of Ceramica pisi. Classification (NCBI taxonomy): domain Eukaryota; kingdom Metazoa; phylum Arthropoda; class Insecta; order Lepidoptera; family Noctuidae; genus Ceramica; species Ceramica pisi. The sequence goes on from OY982529.1 coordinate 5,011,765, forward strand.
TGACTGCTTTCTGAAAGTTTTTAGGCACTACAAAGACCAGGTATAAACCTCGCCATTGAATTGAATTAAAAATGGCGGTGGATCATGACAAATGCGAGTACAAGAAAATCACTTGTTTGAGCGACATTTTTAGTTAGTTTCTTTGCTAGGCCGCGGGCGCGTTATAGGACCTAGCTAGACAAATTTAAAGTCTAATACAAATCCACCGTCTCATTTTTGAGTGATTGATAGCGATGGATGGACTGCATAAAAGATGGGTACAGTACAGGTTTGTGCTAAATAATTATAATTTAGTATATTTTTTAGGGAGGAAGTTTTACTCTGATATAAAAATCTGTTATTCATTTGGATAACAGATTTTTATATTAGATTAAAACTACTACTGACTCATCACAGGGTTCTTGAACGTCTTCCAACACAGGCGGTGGGTGTCCCAGCAATGTCCTGAGCGTGATGGCAGCGCCCTCTGCCAGCGAAGCGAGGCAGTACCCTCCCTCCAACACGACGCACACCCGAGGGCATACGGACATCAGTGCGTGGGTGAGGTGTCCGTACACTGCGGGTGTTAGCTCCATTTCACCCTATAATGTGAAAACGGGGTAAGTGTTTATGGTATAAAGGTAGAATAGACAATAACTCTTACAACTTCAATATGCATGCGATGCGATGTTTGAAACCTTGAGCAGGAAATTGTTTGTCAAGCCCATTTGCAGAGTAAATAAGGTGACAATAGGCTTGTGCCCTGAAAACAATCTAATAAGTCCGTCAGTTTAGATTATCAAAAAATATTTGACCCGTGTTTTTTCTTTTGTTACGGGAACCAAAATTGACGAAGTCACGACGCTTTTAAAATTCTCAATACGTCTATTCTATTCTATTCTATTAGGGGGTTTTGGTTTCCGCACTTAGTCCTGACGTTGGACCATTGTACGTGAGCCATGGCGGCCGTCACTCCAACCATCCAACCTCCCTCCAGAAACAGATAAGTTTTCTCGGCGTGTTCAGGATATCTGTGAGCAAGTTTGGTGACCCTATAGTTTGCTTCCGTATTTCGGCGACGCCCTCACAATCAAGGAGTACGTGCGGTACCGTTTCTTCCCCCTCCATGCATGCTCTGCATAGAGGGCTGTCCGTTATGCCTATCGTGTGCAAGTGTTTATTTAATGAGCAGTGACCGGTGATGGTCCCCGTCACCATTCGCAGGCTCCGCCTATCCAGTCGCAGAAGGCGCCTGGTTAGTTTTCGGTCCAGGTTTGGCATGGCTTCCTTGGACTGCCTGCAGCCTGGTGCCAAGGCCCACCAGCGTTCCGCTTGTTTGTGGGTGTGTTCACGCAGCCATGTGCGCAGTTGGACGAAGGGGAGCGGTACTATGGGTTCGGGTCCAACAGCCACGGCACCAGATCCCCTCCTGGCCAGTTCATCGGCCGCGTCATTTCCCAGTGATCCGCTGTGTCCCTTTATCCACTGCAGCGTCACGGTGTTGCAGTTGGCCACCGTGACGTGTTCGAGTGCATTGTGGCATTCTTGTATGAGTTTCGAGGTATTGTAGCTTTTCTTTAGGGATTGGAGGACTGAGGCACTGTCGGAAAGTATCCGGATGTGGGTGTCCGTGACCTCCCTGGCCTCTATGGCATGAACTGCCAGGATAATGCCCACGCATTCCGCCTGGTAGACGGTGTTGAGCTTACCTAGCGATCTGGATATTTTCATGTTGACGTCATTGGAGTAAATTCCAACTCCCGTACCAGTACTTGTCTTTGATCCGTCAGTATAGATTCTTAGCTCGTTGGGCCCTGAGTGGTCGTCCAATTCTCAATACGTCACACCTTCGCAGAATTTTTAGTGAGTCGTGCCGTCACGAGCCAATATTCATTGATTTACAAAAACAAAAAATACGTGTCCATTATTTTTCAATACTTTAACTGACGGACTAAATAGTTTTGCAATTTGTGGATGATGGAATCTAGCCTATTTACAGTTAGTTCGTTTATGGCTGCGATGTCTTGAGACCTTAATAAAATTATCTAGGAATGCTTGTTAAAATCATAGCAGTGGGGTAAATAAGTTTTATAGTTAATGCGTTATGGTTCAAAGTCGCATGACATTTTACTTTTTGTCAAATATTGACCTGCTATAGGAGCATATCAAGGTAAGTGAACATTGCTGTCTAGTCTTACATATTCGCAACTTGACATTGACGCTTCTATGCCGCCACGCCTGCCGCATATAGTTCCTGCACGCTCCGTTGAGGGTAACGTGTACGAGTAAAACTGTGCCATCTAGCATTACAATTTCGAAATATATAGGTAACATATACATGACAATGAGATTTCTATGCTAAAGTCCGGACGCGAAGCAGGAAGAATTTCGTCCTTTGACCTGTTATTACCTGTCTCTGTCACTCCCGCGTAAATAGAATGAGTCTCGCTCGCACAGATGCAATGGCCGCCGCCCTCAGGGATTGTAAACCTTTTACCTGAGAGTGTAAGGTTTGTTCTTGTTTGCATGTCACGTAAATAAGAGGAATCGAAATTAGTTAAGACTAGATGATAATGTAGACAAAACTTTTGATTCTTTTGTAATAAATGTGATAGGCGAGACGTCTTCGGAAAGCAGTAAGTCCGATATTATCAAATATGTTTGATAACAATTTTTTTATTTTCTAAGTTGGTAAATTTTCTTTCTCCTTCAAATATTTCATGTAAAGCGCACTTAATACAAAAATGTTTGTGACCACTGTCAGTAGGTAAAGAGGTCATTGTACGAAATTCTTCCTGCTCCGCGACAGGACTTTAACAGTTATAATTCCTGCACGTTCCCTATAAGGGTATATCCGCCGCACTGCAATGATCACTTACCATCAGGGGGTAAGTGATCATTGCAGTCTAGGTCATCAGCAATAAATAGGCTTAGGGCGGATTTCACCAATGAAACTGATCGCGATCAAGCTGCGTTCAAGAGTTGTCAGTGTCAATATTCCATACAAAATAATTGCACTGATAGTTCTTAAGAGCATGTATTCCGTCCACTAGCGCCGCCAATCGTTTTTTATTATTTGTGGTAAATTTAAGACACGTAGATAAAAAACCGCTCTGTAGTGCACTGAAGAAATGTATTTATTATGTTTTGTACTTTAGAACATAAATAGTTGCCAAAGTCGATATTTTTGCTAAAAGTGGCCACTTTTTAGCAATAATTGCCGTTTTGGCTATTTAGCCATGAGTTATGTATTAAAAATAGCTGTCAAAAAATAATAGATACATTTCTTCAGTGCACTACAGAGCGGTTTTTTATCTTCGTGTCTTAAATTTACCACAATTAATAAAAAACGATTGGCGGCGCTAGTGGACGGAATACACACTCTTAGACGTGGGTCATATTATGTTGATCGCGTTAAGTTTCAGATTGATGAAATCCGACCTTAGTAGTAGCATTAACCAGACCTAGACACAAAGCTGAAAGATATCACGAACATTGTAATTCCACTGGCATTCCTACGAGTGGCATAAATTATGACGTCACAGTGATACGCTGTAAAAACGAAAACTTCGAAAACCTGAACATAGATAGGTTTTTTTCGAATATCAGACTCAAATCTGTAGTTCACAAGTTACCAAGCCACATTGACCACCCAAAACGAACACATACGCAAAAACTTTAATCCTGGTTGTCAAACCTTTTCATCTCCCAAAGCCGAGTCGAACCCAGCCGACACGATAACGAGTTCGGGGGCGAACTGGAAGAGACAGAGATACAAAACGCTAATGTTAAAAAGAGATGGTTGTATGTACCTCGGGACAGCCGTACGCCGCGTCGTAGTCGGCCGATACTATGATGAGCTCCGGTTGGTACTGTTGCAACAGAAATGATTTATAAGGGGTTTATTTATTTCATAGGGGTGTTTGTACAGCAGCACATCAATGGTCACACTTTTGACTTAGCGTAGTAAAGATTTCAGTCAATTTAGAGGTTAGCTTATATTATTTTAAGAAAACTTACAGCTACACAATATACAGTAACCGTAATGTAAAAATGGCCATTTAACAGTTTACAACTAACAGGCGGTCTACTTTATCAGTGTGCTATTGCTATTTATCTATAATAATATTATAAAGCAGAAGAGTTTGTTTGTTTGTTTGGTTGAACGCGCTAATCTCAGGAACTACTGGTCCGATTTGAAAAATTCTTTCAATGTTAGATAGCCTATTTATCGAGGAAGGCTATAGGCTATATATCATCACGCTAAGACCAACAGGAGCGGAGCAGTAATGAAAAATGTTACGCAGACGACGTTGCGCGGGTCAGCTAGTAATATTATAAAGCAGAAGAGTTTGTTTGTTTATTTGGTTGAACGCGCTAATTTCAGGAACTACTGATCCGATTTGAAAAATTATTTCAGTGTTAGATAGCCCATTTATCGAGGAAGGTTATAGGCTATATATCATCACGGTAAGACAAATAGGAGCGGAGCAGTAATGGAAAATGTGAAGCAGACGAAGTTGCGCGGGTCAGCTAGTTTTTAAATAAAGCAAGAATAAGATGATTCGTACATATTTGTTGGGCAGAAAAAAGAAAACCAAAAAGTTTTTCTTGCCTGAAGTTGCAAATATGACACACTAGCTCATGCCCGCGGCTTTGTTCGCTTGACAAATTATATTAAAATTTTCCACGAGAACCATTCTATCCATTGGTGAAAACAGCATGAAAATCGGTGCAGTAGTCTTTGAGTTTATCGCGAACAGGCAGACAGACAGACCCGACGGAGGACTTTGTTTTATAATATGCAGTGATAGTGATACTAAATAATAATCACTCTAGTTAGTCGAAGCGTTTGTCATGTTTAATTTAATATTATTTTGCATAAGGTTTAATTGCAATGATCTGAGTTTGTTTCGTTTTTGTTTATCGGATAGGACACAGACCTTACTTTTTAATAATTTAATAATTTAAGCTTTTATTTAATTATTTGTTCTTAGAATTGTTTCTTTTTTACTCCGAACTCTTTTATCGTGCACGTCTTTCTACATCGTTCTCGCATATACGAATAATTTAAACAAGAACAATGTAACAAAACTTTGTTACAATTTATTGATTTAAGTGTTTCTTGCACGTTTTCTACATAGAGAACTACGTTATGGCTATCTACGTCCAATAAGCTTCACCTCTTTGACTGACCGACCTTGACAATTCAAAGTTTGACTAAAAAAAGTTTTATTAATGCTCGAGTTGAGTTTTCGAGTTCGAGCACTTACTTCCAAAGCCATAGGCAACAACAACTGTTGCCATATCGCCAGGTAGTCCCCATCGGTCATGGCCGTCTTGTTGAGCGGCACGTTGAAGTTGTACCCCTTGCCGCGGCCGGCGCCCACGTACTGGAAGTTGGACTGGCGCAGGTTGGGCCAGAAGGCGCCGTGCTCGTAGCGGTGGATCGAGAAGTATACCACTCTGGAATGTATCGTCATCGTCATCATTTCAGGTGAATGGCGTCCACTGCTGGACATAGGCCTCAACATGTCGCCACAACAACCGGTGTGTGTCTCGCATCCATTGGAATGTATAGACTCTTTTAATATTGCGTAACATGCCAGTTTTCTTCCAAGCGGTAAATGAGGGCTTTTTTTAAGGATCGGAGCGGAAGGTAGTGTCAGACTTTTAATGACTAAAACCCATCCGTGTAAAGACAACACATTCCGCAACAAGAGGGATGTTCTTATTTTGTAATTGATGGACCATCCTTGCTCTACGCATTGGAGGTGATGGTTCCAGGGACCAGCACTGTACAACCACACAATAACCAGCTCTGTAAAACCACACAGTAACCACAACTGTAAAATCACACAATAACCAGTACTGTACAATCACACAATATCCAGCACTGTTTAATCACACAATATCCAGTATTGTACAATCACACAATAACCAGCACTGTACACTCACACAATAACCAGCACTGTACCATCACACAATATCCAGAACTGTTTAATCACACAATATCCAGCACTGTACACTCACACAATAACCAGCACTGTACAATCACACAATATCCAGAACTGTTTAATCACACAATATCCAGTACTGTTAACTCACACAATAACCAGAACTGTAAAATCACACAATAACCAGTACTGTACAATCACACAATAACCAGAACTGTAAAATCACACAATAACCAGCAGTGTATAATCACACAAAAACCAGCACTGTACAGTCACACAATAATCAGCCGGTACAATCACACGACAACCAGCAATGTACAGTCACACAATAACCAGCACTGTACAGTCACACAATAACCAGCACTGTACAGTCACATAATAACCAGCACTGTACAGTCACACAATAACCAGCACTGTACAGTCACACAATAACCAGCACTGTACAGTCACACAATAATCAGCACTGTACAGTCACACAATAGCCAGCACTGTACAGTCACACAATAACCAGCACTGTACAGTCACACAATAACCAGCACTGTACAGTCACACAATAACCAGCACAGTACAGTCACACAACAACCAGCACTGTACAGTCACACAATAACCAGCACTGTACAGTCACACAATAACCAGCACTGTACAGTCACACAATAACCAGCACTGTACAGTCACACAATAACCAGCACTGTACAGTCACACAATAACCAGCACTGTACAGTCACACAATAACCAGCACTGTACAGTCACACAATAACCAGCACTGTACAGTCACACAATAACCAGCACTGTACAGTCACACAATAACCAGCACTGTACAGTCACACAATAACCAGCACTGTACAGTCACACAATAACCAGCACTGTACAATCACACAATAACCAGCACTGTACAGTCACACAATAACCAACACTGTAAACTCACACAATAACCGGAACTGTAAAATCACACAATAACCAGCACTGTACAGTCACACAATAACCAGCACTGTACAATCACACAATAACCAGCACTGTACAGTCACACAATAACCAGCACTGAACAGTCACACAATAACCAGCTCTGTAAAATCACACAATAACCAGCACTGTACAATCACACAATAACCAGCACTGTACAGTCACACAATAACCAGCCCTGTACAATCACACAATAACCAGCACTGTACAATCACACAACAACCAGCACTGTACAGTCCCACAATAACCAGCACTGTACAGTCACACAATAACCAGCACTGTACTGTCACACAATAACCAGCACTGTACAGTCACACAATAACCAGCACTGTACAGTCACACAATAACCAGCACTGTACAGTCACACAACAACCAGCACTGTACAGTCACACAATAACCAGCACTGTACAGTCACACAATAACCAGCACTGTACAGTCACACAATAACCAGCACTGTACAGTCACACAATAACCAGCACTGTACAATCACACAATAACCAGCACTGTACAGTCACACAATAACCAACACTGTAAACTCACACAATAACCGGAACTGTAAAATCACACAATAACCAGCACTGTACAGTCACACAATAACCAGCACTGTACAGTCACACAATAACTAGCACTGTAAAATCACACAATAACCAGCACTGTACAATCACACAATAACCAGCACTGTACAGTCACACAATAACCAGCACTGTACAATCACACAATAACCAGCTCTGTACAATCACACAATAACCAGCTCTGTACTGTCATACAATAACCAGCACTGTACAGTCACACAATAACCAGCACTGTACAGTCACACAATAACCAGCACTGTACAGTCACACAATAACCAGCACTGTACAGTCACACAATAACCAGCACTGTACAGTCACACAATAACCAGCACTGTACAGTCACACAATAACCAGCACTGTACAATCACACAATAACCAGCACTGAACAGTCACACAATAACCAGCACTGTACAATCACACAATAACCAGCACTGTACAATCACACAACAACCAGCACTGTACAGTCACACAATAACCAGCACTGTACAGTCACACAATAACCAGCACTGTACAGTCACACAATAACCAGCACTGTACAGTCACACAATAACCAGCACTGTACAATCACACAATAACCAGCACTGTACAGTCACACAATAACCAGCACTGTACAATCACACAATAACCAGCACTGTACAATCACGCAACAACCAGCACTGTACAGTCACACAATAACCAGCTCAGTACAGTCACACAATAACCAGCACTGTACAGTCACACAATAACCAGCACTGTACAGTCACGCAATAACCAGCACTGTACAGTCACACAATAACCAGCACTGTACAGTCACACAATAACCAGCACTGTACAGTCACACAATAACCAGCACTGTACAGTCACACAATAACCAGCACTGTACAGTCACACAATAACCAGAACTGACAATCACACATTAACTAGCAATGTACAACCAAAAAATAACCAGCACTGTATACTGATAACAACAGAGCAACCACTAATTACGATCTAGTTGTTAATTGATGAAGAGTAACTAACCTGGGATCGTTGTAGAACATTTGTTGCGTGGCTTGTCCGTGATGCACATCCCAGTCCACTATCAGTATCCTGCAAATAATTCACATTTACTTTACAGATTTCATAGATAAATTAATAAGTGAAACAAAGCTGAATGTAACAGGAAGATAAAACTCGGCATTCTGTAATGTTAAAGTAGGTATTAGTGACATGTGACATTTACACAGCTCAGGCTTTAACATCGACCATTCACTGGTCATGTTCACAATTTAATGATAATTTAGAAGCCTGTTTAAACCTCTCGTAGTTAGTAGAGTCACTTTTTTATATAATCTTAATATATATAAATCACGTGTCATGTTGTTTGTCCGCGATGGACTCCTAAACTACTTAACCGATTTTAATCAAATTTGCACACCGTGTGCAGTTTGATCCAACTTGAAAGATAGGGTAGCTTACATCTCAATTTTTTGTTGCAATATTATTTAGGAGCGGAATATGAAGTTGCGCGGGTCATCTAGTTTAATATAATTTTAAACGTAATGATGACGTTCAAAAGTGCCGTTTAATGGTATAATTGAAATAAACATTTTGACAAACAATGTGCAAACATAAATGTTCCGGACAGCTGTTTTTTTCTCTGACCTTTTGAGTCCTCGCTGGTCAATGGCGTGTCTGGCGGCGAGCGCCACGTTGTTATAGAAGCAGTAGCCGCAGGGCTCCGCCCTCATGGCGTGGTGTCCGGGCGGACGGATGAGCGCGGCGCCGTTCTGGACCTGTCCGGACACTATGTTGTCCACCAGGTCGATGGTCGAGCCCGCTGCTAAGAGAGCTAGCTCGTGTGTTGTCTGGTGAAGAAAAAAATATGTTGACATGTAGTCACTTGGATGTTCTTCAGGAATTATTTGTTGTGTTAATTGATTATAGATAATATTTCAATGAGGACAATGTCGATAATAGTTTGATAGTGAAAAATCCTCTGCACTGCGCTCCGCCATATGTGCCCTTAGAGATGATCAAAGGTTCTAGCTTCTAATAGAAGAATTTTAAGTTAGCCTAGCTGGTATAGTACCTGAAAAAACTAACTTCTGCGCGACCAGTCGCAGGATTGTTTGCCGAACGAAACAATATCTTTCGACAAGTCATATAATGCGCACAGCAAAGGAGTGGAACTGCGTCTGTTTCCGAACGCTTACAACCCTAATCTCTTCAAAGTTTGAGTGAATAGGCTCCTTCTGGGTAAGCTCGCTCCATCGTAGACTTTTTCTCTGTCATCTCTTACCTAGACTAGAGTCAAGGGCAAACCCACCAATAAATTAAAAATATGTAGAGAAGAATGAGCGATCGATCTTGACAAAGCGTTAAGATCGATCGCTCATCCTTCTCTACATATTTTACAGTCCTACAGTCACTGATTTGTCGAATGAAAGTTTGTTTTTATTTTTAGAATAATTACTACTCATAAACATATTTTATATCAGAGCAAAGCTTGTTCGTAACCGTTTCTAGCTCCAGCAATGGGACAATCAAATATGCAATCACAGAAATGGGTTATTATAATATTTAATATCGATGTTGTAAAATAACTGACTGAAAAACCCACATAACGTCGAGGATAGTGCAAATCCGCAGAACTAGCATCGGATAATTACGCGTATCTGCACACTTTGTAAATTACAGAGGAAGTTTATAATTATTATTTTTTATAGTAACGGCTTTTAACCTCATTTTTACATGGAGAGCAATAATTCATGAGTTTTAGGAAATTTTAACAGTGGAAATCTAAGTCTATATTGTATACTAGCTGTCCCGCGCAACTTCGTCTGCGTCACATTTTCCGCTCCTAAATAATATTGCAACAAAAAATTGAGATTTAAACTATCCTATCTCTCAAGTTGGATCGAACTGCACATGGTGTGCGAATTTTATTATAATCGGTTAAGTGGTGTAGGAGTCCATTGAGGACAAACATTGTGACACGAGATTTATATATATTAAGATTAGTGGAAATCAAGTGTAGACTATATTGTATGACTACATTTTTCAGATACACGGAATTATCCAATGCTAGTTCCGCGGATTTGCAATATCTCCGACGATAACTAATAAATATGATAAATGTAAAAATGAGTTTATTTGTTACGCTTTCACGGCTAAATTGCTGAAACGATTAATGAATAGATGGAGACATTTGTAGGCGAAAGTAGAACTCGATCGCGAGCGAAACTGCGGGTAAAAGATGGAAGCCGGGGGGGGGGGGGGGGCGGCTTAGTTGCGGGCGTTTTCTACTCCGTATCACCTACGGGCTTACTATTATTCCCCAACCTGAACTAAGAATGAATGAAAACACAATTTCACAGTAACTGTCAAATCGTTTTGTCATTAATTCTTATATAGTTTTAGGTGATACGGAGTAGAATACGCCCACAATTAAGGCCGAAACTACGGACTTCGGGCTTAGACAGTAGCCCGACAGATTAGGTTTAAGATAAATTAGAGGAAAGATTTGTATTTTGGTATGTTTGTAACGAAAAAACACAAAAACTACTGGAACGATTACAAAAAATACATTCACCATTAGAACGCTACATTATCCCTGAGTACATAGGCTATATTTATTGTTAAAAAAATTAGGGATCCTACGAAAATTGCAATAGTAAACAAAGTGCTAGTTTCAAATAAATGTACTCACTGGATGTATGTAGACCGCGTCGTACTTGGCGGAGATCTCCTCCAGATACTCCAGGTTACTGTTCTGATGCGTCTTCTCCATCATGTCGTAAACAGACGGACAGTGCAGCATACACAACTCTTCCTTCGTCGCCGCTCTAGGTGGGTACAGCTTGCATTGCTCTATTAGATTTAATTCATGGCACCTGTAATGAAACAGTTAATAAATAAGATATGAAAGACATGCCGTCTGCACGATAGGATTTTTAACAACGAAAAAGAAAACAGCCATATAAACATTAACACCCTATTGAAGCTCCCTTTAGGGGATGAGGTTTTCCAAAATTATTTCCTTATTGTTCATCCACTCTATTTGCATAAACACTTGCGTAACGTATCTCTTCTAAACCCAAAGGTTTCGACTTGAAAAAATAAATTTGAGATTTTCGAAACAGAATATAGGGAGAGACATAATTCAATTCAGAAATGAAAACAGCGGGTACTTTGAAAGGAGCATTAGAGAATGAAAAGTAGTTTTTCCACAATTATATTATTCATTTTAGCGCTTTTTAACAGCAGGCAAATTCTACAAATGTTCACATTCGCATCTCAATTGCAAACTGTCAAAAATGTATGAAATTTAATGCTTTTTTGACAGTTTGCGATTCACATGGGAATGCGAATGTTCTTTAAAATTTAGTAGAATTGGCCCTCTGATCTCTGTCAATCCCTTTGTCAAATAAAGCAGTAGCGTTATATTACAATGAATGTGATAATCACCTCTCTATAACGCTAGTCAGTCGCTCGGGACACTCGGGGTACTGGTCGTCCCACAGACACCGATGTTCTGCCATGCGCGGCTCGGTCACCAGCCCTGTCTCTCCCTTCACCTTCGTCTTGGAATCCATGGCCTAGAAAAATTATTATTTTTTTTTTTTTTTGATAAATCTGTAGTAGAAAGGATTAAAGATCTCGATGTAACTTTTTACAAAAACACATATTACAAGTAAAAAAATAAACTACTGCTTAAACCAATGCTTCAATTAATTTATTAATCGTTATTGTTGTATTTACATTGGTTTTTAGTCGCTCTTCATTTTTAAATCAGAAAAAATTTAAACACGTTTTTTTAACTACCTAACGTTTCTTGATTACATAGTAATTCTTACAAATTAAAACAAGACATTTCAATGTGTTTTTCTGTCTGCATTAATACACATTGTACTAATAAGTCCAGTATAATTAGACTGAAACGTAATTGCTGCTGTGAGTGTGAAGTGCCCAACTCACTGTGCAGTACCCCTCGAGCCCTCCCGTCACCCTTTTTTTCAAGAATGGGTTATCACCAAACGACTCTTCCTGCTCTGGGCGGAGCAGAAGGGAGTGTCAGACTCTTACTGACTAAAACCTATCCGTGTTCCTCCTAATGCTTTGCGGCCCTGGTCACGGTCACGGTGACTCTTTCGAACAAATATCGCAACCACCCGTCACCCCTAACCGTTTAATTGTTCTTGGTCAGATTTCGATTATTTTAATGGTACTTTTTATAATTAAACTAACTTACTTTTTAGTTGTGATAGCAACAAACTTAAATCGAAAAAAAAAAACACCTTACTGTAACTGTTTCGTTGAGTAACAATTAAGAAGTTAAATGAGCCGTTCGGCAAGTGAGGTGGAAACCATAAAAGTAATTAAACCGTTAATTCGCTATCTAAATTACATAGTGAAGCAAGCCAGCAGTCATAAATATCTTCTTCATTTATATTAGTGCAATAAAACTTGACGCGTGCAAGCTAAGTCTATGTTAAGTGGGTAAATAGTGGTAAAATACAAAATTTACAGTTACAAAACATAACTGTGACTGTGACATTCAAATTAAATTGGTGATAAGAAATTATTACATAACTAGCTGTGCCCCGCGGCTTCGCCCCCGTTTAACCCGCAAAGTTCCCGTTCCCGTGGGATTTCCGGGATAAAAATTAACCTATGTTCGTCTCCTGGTTCTAAGCTACCTCCCCATCAATTTTCAGCTAAATCGATTCAGCCGTTCTTGAGTTATTAATAGTGTAACTAACATGACTTTCTTTTATATATATAGATAATCTAATATATAAAATTCTCGTCTCACAGTTTTCGTTGCCATACTCCTCCGAAACGGCTTGACCGATTTTGATGAATTTTTTTGTGCTTATCCGGTATCTATGAGAATCGGCCAACATCTATTTTTCATCCCCCTAAATGTTAGGGGTAGTCCATCCCTAATTTTTTTTTTAATTTTTTGGCAATATTATTCATGAATAATGTGACGCAGACGAAGTTGCGCGGGTCAGCTAGTTAGATATAAATATAGATTAGCAATAGTAAGCACTTGTCTCACTTCTGCCGGCGTGGAAGCGATTAGCTATCGACTATTTGCTCGCTGAGGAACGGGATAGAAGATATAGATCTCGACTGAGTAAAATAAAAAGTTATTGTCGATAGCTGGCTGTTCACACTGCCGGCGAGCAGCTCATAACTCGTCAAGTCATCAAACACATCGGCACGAGCTATCAAAGATTGTATACTCGCTCAGCGACACTCGCTTGTCGATGCTCGGCGGTCAGAACTCCCCAACCAGCGGTAATTTCTACCTACAGTGCGGGCCGGAGCCAGTATTGCGAGTAAAACCCGTCGCACAAGAGAACTCGCTTAAAGCCAAGAGGCAAAACTATCGAAACTTTTCACAAGTTACTCGCTGTTCGCCAACTTGTTTGAAGTTTCAAGCTAAACACGCTACTCGCCGATTGCCGGCGGCGGTGAAATAAGTGCCTTAGGCAAGAACATCAGACAATACATTGAATTTAAATAGTCACTTTTCCTCTAGTGGTGATCTGTATGATAGGGTTTCCTGGTGCATATACCAGGAAACCCAGAAAAAATAGTTATATGCATGTTAGTGTGTTACTGTTTACCCTTGTGGTAGAGGAAATATATTTATGTTATGTTATAGGCAATTTCGAATAAATCCAATACTGTCAATTTGTTGAGATTCCTTCGGGTGGATTTCTTTTATATTGAACAGAAGTGTTACTATTTTTATGGTATACTAGCTGACCCGCGCAACTTCGTTTGCGTCACATTTTCCTTTAATGCTCCGCTCCTATTTGTCTTAGCGTGATGATATGTAGCCTATAACCTTCCTCGATAACTGGGCTATCTAACACTGAAAGAATTTTTCGAATCGGACCCGTAGTTCCTGAGATTACCCCCTACATACAAACTTACAAACAAATTTTAGCTCTTTATAATATTAGTATAGACTATGCATCAAGATATACCTACACTAGTTTTACCTGCGATTACTCCTAAGCTGTCTAGTGGTCACTGGATATCGTATGTACTTCGGAAACTGGGTATGCTACATGAGACAGTCAGTAGCACCAGGTGCATTGCCAGCCTTCCTTGAGGCGGATACAGACATTGCGAGGCATCCGCCGCGCACGCCTAGCAACGCATACTCTTCGATGTAAATTTGCCTGGGCAGTCATGCCTCACCGCGAATATAAACGTCCACACATGGCGAAGCATGCGATGAGCGCCCGAGCGCTGCGCATGCCTCGCAATGTCTGTATCCGCCTTTGAGGTGCTGTCGTGGATCAAATGACATATTTATCCCATTTTGTGAAATATGCGCTTGAATTTGGAGTTACAGACGCCAGGCCGACTTACATACACAGACCAGCACATCAAGCAATATCTGTCAAAGTACTTTAATAAATATTCAACTTTATCGCTGTAGCATTAGGTGCATGCAACAATGATTGGGAAACTTTGACAGTTTGGGAGCGACTGTACTTACATAGAGCTCCTCCAAAAAGAGTTTTACAGGTACTAAATACAACTACTTGTAGTACTTACAATTTGATAATGATCCCTCAGTTCAATATGGAAGCTGTGCTTCTTCTTCTGCTGTGCTTTCCTTTTTGCCGCGATAACTACTGCAGATGGCTGCAACACACGAATGTTTGATTGGAACATATTGCATCAATTCACAATGGCAATATATTTCTAAACATGAAACTAAAAGTCGATGATTTTTGGATATTTAAAATAAAAGTCTGTTTTAAAATAATAATAAAATTATAAAACTAAAAAAATCTAGCAAGTTTTGAAGTTCATTCAAAGATAGCCAAAACCTGTCAGAAACACAAATTAAAAAACATAGAAGACCATAAATATACAATAACCAAACCTTAAAAATACCAAAAAGTTTTCACCTACTCTAGATATTTCTACATTATTGTAAAAATTGAGCAGTTACTGTTTCTGAAAACTTCATTAAATGCAACCAAACATAAAATTCAAAATTCAAAAGTCATTTATTCAAATTAGGCTGAGGGCCAGCACTTTTTGAATGTCAAGTTTTACAAAAGACAGTCCCCCAAAACGCCCGCCCGTCACCACTTCCTAGTGTTTTAGCTGTGGAGAAGAAGTGGCCAACAAACTCCCCAGCAACACAACTGTCTGTTACGTTTTAGGAACTAGAATTTTACAATAATTAATAATAATATGCAAAGTGATCCAAAATTCAAAATTCCTTCTAAAATTTACATGAAAATATACTTTATTTATCACTTGTTAGCTACTAGCACTATGACACTAAAACAAAATACACACTTAAGCAAGTGTTGACGTATGTGGATTAAATAGGTATAAAAAAAAATAATGACCTACATGGTCAGACAAATTAATAAAAAGAAATAAAAAAAAAAATATTATATGAACTCATATAACCTGTCATTAAACTACTATACTATCTACTTAAACACAAGGAACATGATAATTTGTCTTGCATTCAACACAGCGACCAACTATTCTTATCGTCTAAATAATCATTAATAGAATAGTATGCCTTGGAACAAAGGTTAGATTTTACTTTTTCTATAACTGAGTTAAAAGGCAGATCAAGATAAGAAATTGGAAGTCTATTGTATAAACGGATACCGAGCCCCACAAATGAATCATGGACCTTACGAAGTCGGTGTGAAGGAGCATGTAGCTTGTGCTTGTTTCTGGTGCTAAAGTTGAAGTTGGTATACAGTTGGTATACAGTATAGTTGGTAGACATATTATGGTACATGTGTTTTCATTTAAAATTATGTATGCAAATTAAAAGCAGTACATTATTCAAAACAATTTCTTCGTAATGGTTATCTTTGTTTCCAATGTTTTAAAATACTTCATACTAATTACAAAGCAGAAAGCTACTCATTAACTTGATGTGATACACCACAGACCACCATCATCCATCATAGGCTAATTTACTTAACATTCTAAACAAAATATTTCAACTACATGTATTTGGGAATCTATACTAATATTATAAAGAGGTAACATTTGTTTGTATGTAGGGGGTAATCTCAAGAACTACTGGTCCAATTTGAAAAATTCTTTCAGTGTTAGATATCCCATTTATCGAGGAAGGCTATAGGCTACATTTTATCACGCTAAGACTAAAAGGACCCGAGCATTAATGGAAAATGTGATGCAGACGAAGTTGCGTGGGTCAGCTAGTACAGTATAAACTCCATGTAACACCACTCGATTTAACGACAAACTCCCTAAAGCGTTGAAATCAATTGGCTTTGGTTGGTTTAGCTTGTCTTCCATACAATAATATATTCTACATAGCATTACACCCACTCTCAATAACAAAAAAAAGAGTAAAATAAGTAAAAACTAGTCAGCTGTGTACATTCTTTTGTTGCTTTATTATCCTAGCCTGCAATAAACTCGACTGGGAACTTTCATAGAGATTCGTACTTTTGTTTACAAATTGGGATTGCATGTGTAGACTGTTGTTGACCATGACTAATAATTAGGAGTCATGGATTATCTATATGTTACGGCTATCTATAGCCTTTTGTACATAACTATTAACACTAGTCTGAAATTTAAAAAATCTGATTATTCTTCTCTCCATTTAACAACAACTCTCTATAACACCATAAAATGCACAGTCCCTTCAGTGTTGTTATATATAGTTTAACTGTATTTTAAAAATAAGTCGAAAACAGATAAACAGTACTCACACTTTAACTTATTTCAATTAAAATCCTGAATGATAATTTCAGAATGATCTAATTTTCACTACAACATGAATGGCATGTCCCTCGATTGCATACTACACAATGAATAGAATTATAAATAGTAGGTTTATAAGATTACATACACTTGTACCACAATAGAGATAACACAGTGATATCTTCACAGCTGAAGATAATATTTATGTGGTATACTTATCATCTTAACAAATAATTGTGATTTTTGAAGAGGTGATTGTTCTGCAGTTAAAAGTGCAGTGTGCTAGGTTCAATTTCAATTCCTGTTTCAATTTTTGTAAACATCAACAATATTTTTTTTTTGTGTGATAGAATTTATTTAGGAAAAATAACTTCATTTGCTCTGACAGGCATTGAAAACCATAACACAACTTATATGATATTATTTTATAGATAACTATGATTAGTTTGTACTATAAAACCTAAAATCTTAGAATGAAAACAACCTTGTACATTAAATCAGTTTCTATAGTACATCTATGCTTGAAGTTCTCAGAATCAATCAATAAGGCATTAACTGTAGGCTGTATGCTTGTAGTTATGCTAGAACATGACATGTCACGGCCCCGTGTGTAGGCGGTACTGCTCTAAATAGCTAATTTATTACCTTAGCCCCAGCGGACATAGCGCGGGTCTGTATCTTGGCCTTGCGAGCACCATTTCTGGTCACAATGTTCGACGCAGGTGGAGTCACCTTTTTACTCTCTCCAGATGAACGGCGCTGCTGCGGCGGCGGTGGGGTTGACTAAAACACACAGCATCAATATCTTAAATATCAAACTTCCAAACGCTCAAACCCGCCAAGTCTAAATATAGTTTTAAATAAGTTTTTAACCTCACCATTATGACAAGAAAACAAGGCACTGGTACGTGAATGTACACGAAAAATTTCACAGTCACTGAAAGTATTTGCTTATTAAGTAGCCATTGTTAGTTGCGGTCAGTAGCAATCAAAACAATACACATTGCATTGCAATCGGGCGCCCTAAAACTTGCGGTGCCAGCCAGTATGACTTGAATTTGCATATGATTTTGACGTTTGTTTCCGCAGTAGCACAGATGTCACAAAGTTCTTTAGTGCTGTCCAGGTAGGCTTTTCTGTGAATCGACTCGAATCGAATCCACTTAGTCACAAAGTTCTTTAGTGCTGTCCAGGTAGGCTTTTCTGTGAATCGACTCGAATCGAATCCACTTAGTCACAAAGTTCTTTAGTGCTGTCCAGGTAGGCTTTTCTGTGAATCGACTCGAATCGAATCCACTTATCACAGTACTTTGTTGAAGTTGTCTATCTTATCTCCCTCTTATCTCCCTAACTACCAGACAGTGTAATAGCGTAAGTAACTCTTACTCTTATTACATCACCCTAAATCAAGATTTGGGGCCCTGAAAACCGTGTATTTTAATAAACGCTTTTCCTACCATTATAATTCTAGATGTTTTGTTAGTTTCACTTTCGGCCATCATAATCACAATGGCATACATACCTACTAGCTGAATATGCTCGGAAATTGCGCCCGATAATTTCCTATATCAATTCTATTTACGAAAATTGTTTGAAAATGTGTTATTTATTCTGTGGTTAGAGTTACAATCGACTAAATCAAAATCTGAACTCTGAGAACTACTGACACTCTGTGACTTCCACAGATATAAAAAAATAAAAAATATTGAAACAGAATTTCGAAAGAAAAATGATAATTTTGAGTTGAAAGGTGTTTTGTTATATTTGTTATTTTTATTTCTTTATTCACAAAACAACGGTTTACTTGTGCGTGCAATTATCCTCCATATTTGGTATGTTTTGATCTTCTATAGACGTTTTTGATTAGGAATATTGAAAAAGTAATACAAGAAATTGCGATCGTAAAACAATAATGACCTTCCCGAAATGTTCCGTTATTGCATTGATTTCTTTCAAGAAAAATATCCATAATATAACGAAGATATCAAGTTGTACCGTTAACTTTGTTGTCCTTTCTAATTTAGCCTCTACCTGTACGCAATAAAACGTATTATTGCATGTGAAAGTTGCTCACTTATGCATGTCAATAATAAGCCCTCTGGCTATCGTAAGCTAATTCCGTCTGCTTGGAATTTTCTCTGATAAATATACTTCATAGTTCTTGTTTACGATAAGCTCCTTTATTATCAATTGATGCTGTGTAAATTAATCTAGACTTGTTCAAGGATTGAATCAGCTGATATGTGATTTAATTAATATTTTGATAGGATCTTGATCCTCTGGACAGCTAAGGATTCCTACAGCTGATCAGGTCCCATCCATGTAGCTCATAACAATAGTGAAAGTTTTCTAATTCACTCAGTCCTATAACTTTTCAGATAAAATATAATTAAAAATGAAGCTCTTGAAACACACGTGGCCATTACGGTTTGGCCATAAAAAGAAAGCCACTAACCGGAGTGTCAGCACTTGGTCTCCGCTAGCCACTGCATTCAACACGCGACCAACATCAAGACCTATGTTTGACTCAATGAGAGAAAGGACTGTGAGTATTGTATTAGATAAATGATAACACCTGAACAAATGAATGATCTGTGTTTCCTTTTTTGAGAAGACAAGGGAAAACAAAAATTTCACCGAAAAGTAGCTGATTATAGTTTCTGAATAAAAATGTTTTTCTAACATAATAGAAAAAAAACCACTGGCTCCTCTCATAGCCGTTTGAAAAAAGAGAGAATGCAAACATTCATTGACTTCATATAGTTAAAAATGTCCAATAAAGGATTGACATGTAAAAGTGTTATGTTTAACCTATTTACAAAATAAAATATATCATTTTAACCGGTTAGATTCCGCAGTGGAACCATTAAGGCCACCTGTCACAATTGATTTTATTTTTATGACATTACGATTTATATCAGTGACCACAAGTGCAAATAATGGTTCCACTCCTGGTGCAACCGCTTAATAACTCCACCTGTAGCACAAAGTTATCAACTGAAAAAGACACATGCCATGCTTTTTTCTGCTGTGGTGTTTACTTCCGCATCTTCTGCTGATTAAATCCATATGATTACTTTTTTCAGGGACTCTTCAACAAGCCAGAACTAGTCAGTTTCGAAGGATTTGCCAGCTTGAAGGAGCAAGCCATCTCAACAACTGATAATTTGATAGAGGAGGCCACTTCCAACCCCACCCGGCCCATGGTGGAGATCTTTGACGAGCTGTCGGACACCCTGTGCAAGGTCGCTGACCTGGCAGAGTTTGTGAGGATTGCTCATCCACAGTCACACTTTGCAAGCGCTGCAGAAGATGCCTGTATTAGTGTTAGTGGTGTTGTTGAGAAGTAAGTGGTCATTGTGAAATAGACTCTTCATTTGACTACAATAAGTAAATTCGATTTTCGATAGTAGGTAGTAATTACAGCACACGGTTAAAATCTATTCTATCTATTTCGGGTATTTTTGAGTTTATCAAATAATGATCCTACTGTGTGACTGTGATGGCCTGCCTTAGGTAACTGCGAGTTCGGAAGAGCTGGGATGACGTGTCATTCATTCGCCCATTGACCTGCGTGAACATCTCGCGTCTGTGACAACAGTTGTCTTATAGCATTAAATTACTATCATCATGTTCTTTGGACTTTCGTTGGTAGTGGTAAAGGTATAACACGTGCTTTTGTCAGTGCTACGAATATTTTCGATTTTTAGTTAACTTTTCTGGTGTGAAACTCAATCGAAAGTGTTCCTTGTGTTTGTGTTCTTGGTGTAAGGTTTGTTTTTCGTTGTAAGTGTCCTTTTTAACAATAATTATTCGAGATGAACTCAAAAAAGCCCCCCGATCCTGACCCCCCGGATGAATTATTTGATCTCTCCCCCGGACTAACAATTACCCTCCCCCATGACATCGTAATAACCCCACAGGACCCGATTATGGATACGGATACCCCTAGTCGCAAGAGGGCCGCTAGTTCGCCCCCAGTTTCTTCCAATGTCAAACCCAAGATTGCGAAAAATGTATTAGGCAGGCTTTCTTACACAGCTAGAGACAATCCACCATATATTGTAAATGTTTCGCTCAAAGACGAACAAACCTCAGGCACTGTGCTACAACCTATCAAGTTTGGTATGTTTTTGACGATAAATAACGTGAATAACGTACGTCTCGATGGGATCAAACGTATAGGCAGAAATCGTGTGTCAGTTGAGTTCAAGTCGCACCAGGATGCAAACAGTTTTCTCAACAATAAAATTATTTCCCAACACAATTACATGGCTGCCATTCCACAATACAACATAACAAGAATGGGAATTGTTAGGGATATACCAGTTGAGTGGTCAGAAGAGGAAATCATTAAAAATATCCAGGTTCCAGAGGGATGTGGCTCGGTTATCAAAGCCAGAAGGATGAACCGGAAGGTGTCCTCTTCTGGTGTGACTGAGTGGAAGCCCACACAGACTGTTGTATTAACTTTTGACGGACAAATACTACCTAAGCGTGTGTACAGCTTCTATTCGGCTCTCCCAGTTGAGCGTTACACTTACCCAACGGTTCAGTGTTATCATTGTTGTCGCTATGGACATACCCGCACACTTTGCAGATCGAAACCTAGGTGTTTTAAGTGTGGTGAAGATCATCCAGGTGATGGATGTGAAGTCACCCGTGAATTGAGTTTCTGTGTTTCGTGTAGTGGCAACCATTTCGCAAATGACAGTGCTTGTCCTGAATTGGGCCGACAGAAGAGCATAAAAGCTCTGATGGCGGATAAATCGATCTCGTATGCGGAGGCAAGTCGGGTCTTCCCACCTGTTTCCAGATCATATGCTGAAGTCTCCAAGTCTTTCCCACGGAACAAAGTAACTGCAAATAAATCGCAATCTCAGTCCTCAAGTCCCATCCCAGTAACCCAAAATTCATACCGTAAAACGGTATTTTTGAAACCCAAACCCCATATCTCCCTTTCACCCGGTTATGATAGACAAGCTCACCTGAACCTCACCCAAAATTACTCCTTTTCCCCATCACAAAACGGCTGTGCCCTTCCAATGGAAGCTCCAGAGCCAATGCTTCACAGACAGAATACCTCAACGAATATTTTAAATTTAATTACTGACATGCTAATGTCTGCTCTTGCAAACCCATCCCAAGCTATACCTGACCACGTTGCATCAAAATTGACCACTATCCTAAACTATATCCACAACATTCCATCCCCTGACATTTCTCCAGTGGAACGTGAGGAGTATTACTCCCAGAAAGCCTGATCTTTCTTTTTTAATTAATAAGTTTAAACCATCAATCTGCGGCATTGCTGAGACATGGCTCTTGCCTGGAAGCAATTTCAGGTTGCCGTGTTTTGCCAGTGTACGCCATGATAGATCTGATGGATACGGAGGATGTGCCTTGCTCATCAATAGCAAGGTATCATTCTCTCAGATTCCTCTAACCTTTGTTGGCGATGACATAAATGTTGTTGCTGTGAAGGCTGAGGGTATAAATATTTTTTCTTTTTATATTGCGCACCCACAACTAGAATATCTTTCAGTTATTAGGAATTTATTATGCAGTGTTAGCGGTCCAATGCTTGTCATGGGTGATTTTAATTGTCACCATTATCGTTGGGGATCAGATACTTGTGATAACTTTGGCATTGGCTTGCTGGATATATTGGATGAACTCAATCTTTCCCTTATCAACGATGGCAGTGCTACGCGTAGATCTGCACCTGGTCAGAATAATAGCTGCATTGATTTAACATTCTGCTCATCCAATATAGCTAGCCTTCTCATTTGGCGTCGCTTGGATATGACCTATGGAAGTGATCACTACCCCATCATGATTGAATTTCCTACCAAGAATATCCCTTTTAAAGTTTCCCCCCCTCTTTTAAAACACCAATTGAACTCTGCAGACTGGGATTTATATGCTAAAATTCTGGACCTAAGAATATCTTCCCTTCCAGAAGTTAACAGGGATAACGCCCAGGATTGTTTCTTGTCCTTCTCCTCCACCATTGCCTCCACTGCTGATGATTGCTTCCCGTCCAAAAAACCCCATTCTGGTAAACTTCCTTCCCCGCCATGGTGGGATAGGGAATGCACTAACATGGTCAAGGCCAGGAATGAGGCTGAAAAGACAGTCAACGGCAATATGAACCTGGATAACCTTATTGCCTTCAAACGGATACTAGCTAAGTCCAGGAAATTCCTTAAAAGGAAAAAACGCGAAGGTTGGTCAAAATATTGTAGTTCGCTGAGTCCCTCCACCCCGGTTTCCGTGGTTTGGCGAAAGGTGAGACGTTTTAGGAGCAGTTTAGCACCTGCCTCCTCCTCTAACAACCTCACGGAAGAACTGGGACACCAGTTTTTCTCAAAAATCGCTCCAGCTTATGTTCCAAGTGTTGAGGAAACCAGTGTTGACATTTATGATGCAGACAACATTGACGAACCAATGAACATGCCTTTTAGCTTAGAGGAGCTAAAAACTGTGCTGTCCCACGTCAAGGACTCCGCGCCGGGAGTGGATGGATTCCCGTACTCCTTTATTTCTAAAGCTGGTCCAAAAACTCACAAATATTACCTGGACCTGGCTAATTTCTGTTTTATTTCTGGCTACATTCCCACAGAGTGGAAGGTTCAAGTTGTCATTCCGATCCTAAAACCAGGCAAAGATCCTAGTGATCATTGCTCATACAGACCTATTGCCTTATCGTCCATACTCATCAAACTTTTGGAACACTTAATTAAAAATCGATTAGTGTGGTTGGTGGAAAACAGGAAACTGCTCCCAACGACTCAATTCGGCTTTAGGAAAGGTCTGGGCACAGCTGATAGTGTGGGTATCCTCACGTCAGAGGTCCGGCTGGCCCTTAGTAGGAATGAGTCTGTGGTTGCTGTCTTTCTGGATATATCAGCTGCCTATGATTCGGTTCTCCTCCCTAATCTCAGGCAAAAGCTGCATGAGCTGAGAGTCCCGGCTAGGATTTGTCGTATTATTGGTAGCATTTTTACCAATCGCACAATTCAATTGAGAATACCAGGGGGTGACTCTGAACAAAGATCGGCCTGGAGAGGATTACCCCAAGGATCAGTTCTCAGTCCCCCATTATATAACATTTATACAGCCAACTTGCCCTCTTCCCTTAATTTTGACTGTAAAATCCTTCAGTATGCTGACGATATTGCACTAATGGTATGTGGCAGTTCCATTCAGGATGCCGCTCTTTCGATGAATGTCTCTCTGGCCTCATTAAACCAATGGCTGCTTGACAATGGTTTGTCCTTAAGTGCTCCAAAGAGTAAAGCTGTCATTTTTACACGCAAGCGTTCTGTGCCTCCAATAGATATTAACATCAATGGTCAAAGCATTCCGGTCGAAGATAAGGCTAGGTTTCTGGGAGTAACATTAGACTCAAGATTGTCTGGGGTCGACCACATCAACAACACGGTCAAAAAATGTGAACGTTCTGTGTCGATCCTTAAGGCTTTGGCTGGGGTATGGTGGGGAGCTCACCCCTACACCCTTAAACTAGTCTATAATGCGCTGACCAGAAGTGCTATGGATTACTGCAGCTATCTTCTTGAGCCCTGTAACAAAGAAGCGCTTAAACAATTAGACAGCATCCAGTCTAAATGCCTAAGAATTGTAGTTGGGGCTATGAAATCATCTCCCATAAATGCGCTGCAAGTGGAATGTGCAGACCCACCCCTACACCTTAGGAGACAGTACTTGGCAGATCGCTTCCTAACTAAGGTATTTTCCCTCTCATCCCATCCCTTGCTTCCAATTTTAGAACTAATTGACCTCTCTTTTAATAATTCTTCCTATTGGAACCATAAAGTGGTTCCCCTATTGTTAAATGGGTACAGAGAGCTTAAACAGCTCTCTGCGCCTATTTGCCAATACCCTACTCTTCCGGTCTTCTCCGCCGCATACGAGGCGATTCATATCGAACCAAAAGTCGTTTTGGGATTAGGTTTATCTAGGAATTCTCAAGACGCTGGACATGACTTTGAGTCAGCTGTCAAGCGTTATTGGGAAGGATGGAATTTCTTTTTCACGGATGCTTCAAAATTCTCTGAAACCGAATGTACTGGTGTGGCAGTTTATTTTCAAAATTCCAAAATAGCTTTACTTTTTCAATGCCCACCAGAAGCATCAGTCTTTACAGGAGAGTGTATTGGTATTTTAGAAGCCATACACTATATTAAATCTCATCAGATAACAAGGTCAGTCATTTTCTCAGATTCCCGTAGTAGCATTCAGGCCCTTAAACAAAATCAACTTCACAGTAAAATTAATAGTCAAATCATTATAGATATAAAGAACTTGTTATTTGATTGCTCCCAAAACGGCTTGGACATCGAGATAACCTGGATCCCCGGTCACTCGGGTATTGTTGGCAATGAGTGCGCTGATTCGTTAGCAAAGTATGCCACATCGAATCCGGTTGATCAAAAGCACTACGTAGCGCATAACTACGATTTGCGGAATGGTGCCAAACCCAAGTTATTTAACTCGTGGACTGAAACATGGAAGACGACTTCTAAAACCAAGGGCCTCTACTACGCTGCCATACAGCCTGAAATCCAGCGTAGGCCTTGGTTTTTTAAATATCCTAAATTGTCGAAGAGAACTGTTTCGTCCCTCTGTAGACTCCGACTCGGACATTGTTGTAGCCCTGTGTTCCTGAACAAAATCCATGTCCGAGATAATTCCCTGTGCGAGTGCGGCCTTGCGGATGGTACTTTAGACCATATTTTCTTCTGTTGCTCCCTAAATAATAAATCCTTTGACCTATATAATAAAATTTCCAAACTTAACATTCCCCTCCCAACCAAATTTCATACCCTCCTTTCCCACTTCTCCCCTAAACTAATCAACATTTTGGCCACTTTCATAAACGAGAATGACTTAAAATTTTAATTAGTGCGTAACGTGTGTGTAAATAGTCTGTATATAGTATAAACTAGTAGTGTTGTAGTGTGCTTGTAAATTAGACTATATGTTTTACTAACCCATGTGTTCGTTTCAGCTATACTAACACCTACCACGAAGTAAAATGGAAAAAGTTTGACGGACTGCCTCTCTGTGCTACCGTCACCACGTGACACTGGCAGAATAGTCGGAACCGGCTCAGTTGCCATAAATATAAAAAAAAAAAAAAAAAAAATTACTATCATAATTATTCTTATCCTTCATTACACAGATTAAACACACACAAGGGTCTTTATGAAGCATTACGAGACTCCGTCAGGCGCGGGACGTCAGGAGACCAGCACTTAGCTGAGTTGTTTCTATTTGACTTCGAACAGAGCGGCATCCAGCTAGCTGAGGCTCGACGGCGGCAGGTGGTGGCTCTCAACGACCTCATCCTACAGACTGGCCAGAGGTTCATGGCAGGGGCGGCGAAACCTAGGAGGGTACCACGGTCCGCCGTGCCGGCTAATGTTAGACAATTGTGAGTAGATCAAAATGTTGGTTACTTTGAGACTTACCACACATTATTCAGTAGGAAGTCTACTGATGACATGATTATGTAATGAAAACTAGCGTGAGTGTATTTTCAAGATAAACTATAATCAGCTGGGTATTTTAAAGCCGTGTACGCATGAGCGAACAAGAACATCGATCACAGAACATTTGGTTCGTACGTGTACAAACGAACACCTTGCAAACACAGTTCTAGTTGTATTCGGGCTGGATCTCGATCGGCACGAACATTTTTACATTTCAGATACGGTGCAGGCGCGATATCTGCGCGTACAGCCGAAAGGATGTGCAATAAGTGTTATTTCCACTAAAGGGCTTATTAGAATTTACTAAATTTAGTAGCCTAAATCAGGATTCAGAAAAGGAACGAAATTAGAAGCTTCTAATCACACTTATCTAAATATAGTTACTAAATCAGTTGACTGCTGAAACGTAAAAAAGGCGGACGTTTTACTACTATAAATAAAATGGATCCAGTGATGTCCAAAAATCAAAAAATAGGCCTCGCCGTGGCTGTGGCCATTGGGTCCATCAAAATAAAGAAAACAAAAAGAAAGACGTGGCTCAAGGAATATTTATTACTGCGCGACAAGTTATCAAACATGAATATAATGAGTGTTTTAGCCATCCTCGATAAATGGGCTAACTAACACTGAAAGAATTTTTCAAATCGGACCTGTAGTTCCTGAGATTACCCCCTACATACAAACAAAATATGTTACCTCTTTTTAATATTGGTATAGATGCACTGACTGCTACTTTAATAGCACCTTGTATAATAATACTTTGTGCCGTATCGTCCCCGCGTCTGTTTGCGCAGATATCGCGCCTGCACCGTATCTGCGCCGTATCTGTACCTTACCTTCGTCTTGCCGCCTTCTGTTTGCGTTGCGCTTTAACATTTACTGTTGGAAGTGATCGACAGTGAAGTAGGCGAAAATTTCTCCGAACACCGTCCGCACACAACAATCAAATTGGATCGCCACGGACGTTTCTAAAGCCGCGTACGCACGTACGAACAAATTTGTTGCGTTACATGATACGCAACAACTTGGTTCGCACGTGCGTACCACTATCGAACATCGAACACTCTGTTCGTCAAACATGTTCGCGGCGATCCTTGTAGTGTGTTCTGTATGGACGGTGTTCGAAGAGCTTTAATAAATGTTACCAACGGCGCCGTCATGGCTACTAAGATAGAGTTCACGACTGTTGTTCGCGAACTCGACTCGAACTATGTTTGCGTTCGTGTTCGAATATGCCGTCCATACGTACGAACCAAATGTTCGGGTCTGGTGTTTGTGTTCGCTATGTTCGTGTTCGTACGTGCGTACGCGCCTTAACGCGTGACAAAAGTGTTCGATGTTCGTGTTCACCATGTTTTTGTTCGATCGGGCGTAAGCGGCTGAAAGGTCCTGGAAATAGCGCAAAACTTCGGAAGACTACGAAATACTAAAAATTCGCTCTTGTAAAAAACCGCTAACAATGCGGCGAACAAGTCAGTTCAAAAATTATTGGAATCAATCGAAGTTTGTAATACTCCTTCGACTTATTAATCGATGCCGTTCTGTTCATCAGCTTCAGCAGCGAAGGCGACGACATAATAGTGAGCGGCGTGTACGCGGAGTGCGGCGAGGCGGCGGCGCGCGAGGCCGCCTACCGCCTCTACCTCGCGCCCGACAAGGGGCAGCATCAGCTGCTGTCCACCACGCTCGAGGCCAGGCACGAGATGGCGTCTATATGCGGCTTCCAGAGCTATGCCGATAGGTAAGCTGTTGGCCTATTAAACTATAAGTAAATGGTCTATACAGTCAGTCTATTCTGATTCACACACGTCATTCAATCTAAAGCTCACTTCATCTAAGTTTCACCATGGCAATTTAACAGAACAGCACTACAGATCTCGGCCTTCCTCTCCCTCTCCATCCATCCACATTTATGTTCATTACTCTTTTAGCGTTTCCTCCCTCCTCTTCACATGACCATACAAAGACAAGCGATTCCCTTTTAACTTTTCCGTCACTGGCGCCACTTTTAAACTACCTTTAATGTAGTCATTTCTCACTTTATCCATTCTTGTTACTCCACACATCCATCTCAACATTTTTATCTCCGCCACATGCAATCTATTTTCATAAATCTTTTTCACAGCCCAACATTCTGATCCATACATTACGACAGGTAGTCAAGAGCAAGCCCAACAAAAATAAAAAAAAAGTCATGCTTGAAGTTAGCATTGTAGTGCTGAGCCTGTCTTTTCGTACTTATCTAAAATATCATAATAAATATCTACGTTAAAATCTGTCAAGCATTAACCATAGTTCATTTTACTTATTTTATAAATGTTGTAAGCTTCTTATGCATTAAAATAAAGTATACATTACAATGATTGATGTAGGCTGATGAATACAACATCTACATTTTTTCCACAGAGCAATAAAAGCAAGCACAATGGAAACGTCAGCAAACGTGCGACAATTCCTCGACATCCTCTCAGATAACCTCTACGACCGAGCTAAAATGGACTTCGATGCCATGCTCAAAATGAAGAAGCAAGAGACCCCTTACCAGGACAAGCTGATGTGTTGGGACACCCCCTACTTCACACATAAGGCGAAGACGCAGCTGCTCAATGTTGCCAACTCAGATTTTAGTCCATACTTCTCGTTAGGCGGTTGTATGGAAGGCCTCAATATGCTCTGTGAGGAACTGTATGGGATTAGTTTGAAGGCTGAAGAAATGTTGCCGGGTAAGTTGTTTGTTTATTGTTTTTACCTACTAAGTAATATGGCTGAGTAGGTAATGTCTATCGTTGGTTATCTGTAAGGGTCCACCTTGTACAATAAGACAACCTAGATTACTTTAGTTTTATTTTAAAGGCGAACGGCAGGCTTCTATGGGAGTTTCGTACAGCTAGTAAATTTTCGAGTTTTGGGATCATGTTTGTTTTAATAGGTAGAAAAGCCCTATTTAAAATCTTAGATTTTTAGAACTTGGGACATAAAAGCTATACCCAGTTTTATTTTTTTAGGTTATGTACTAGTGTAGAAATGTAGGTTGTAATTACAGGTAGGTACATTAACATTGTTATGATGATAAAATAAATGTTCTAGATTACTTGTCGTCATCTTTGTTGTGTTTTACTTACTAATAAGTAGGTAGATTGAGATGAGGATCGTACCTACTCAGAGGGAGGGAGGGGTGCATTAGGAGATACCTATTGCCTAGCAGCGGACAGAAACAGTTTGATAATAATGAAGTTCTGATGGACACTAGACAGATTTTCTTAACCGGTCAATAAATCATTGCCAGAACAAAAAAAAAATTGATGAATTCATTCCAATCATTACCTACATCGTTTGCTATTATGATTTTATACAACAATTATGGGTTTTACTATTAAATCTATTTCTAAATAATTAATTGTCATTCCGAAGTTTGTGATATTTTACTTATGGCGACTTCGAAAAACATCTGCGTTTAGTTTACTGTTTTGTTTGGTATAATTATTGAAATCTTTTAATTGATAGTATTAATTAATCCCATGTTCTAGAAGTTGTTTACTTACATGAAAATACAACAAATACATGAAAGTACAAATTCGATAACCAAACAACAAAAAAAGTTTGCTGTACGAATTTTACCGTTCGTCTTAGTTCAGTGAATTTCTTTTGGTCCTTATTTTTTCACACACATTTCTTCAAAAAGGTCTTTATCTAAAGTAGTCTAGCGAACCATTTCACATCTTTGTTTTGCACTAGTTAGAGTAGAGAAAAAAATGAAACTGTTCCTTTGACTTTGTTCTAGGGACATAAATACATAATTACCAATAGATCGTCGTGGGCTCTTAGTCCATATTCTATTAGAGGTTTCTTGTACATGAAAGGCGATTATGTATACGAATCAATTGGAAAAAAATATTGTCTATAAACGCCGCTATTATAACAGTAGGGTATCATACAAGTAGCGGTGGTATTGAGGAGCTATGCGACCAATAGTCGCGATCAAAGTTAGAGCATTTACACATTACGCCGCAGCGGCAGCGGTACCTCGCTGCTCCACCTAGTCTCACTTAGATTTACATGTGCCACTAATTCTGCTTAGAAACGCGTGCGCGGCGCGACACTTAAATGCAAGCGTTACAGCTTCCAACGGCCAGTGCCCGATGGCCTTAGACGCAGAGATTTTGTCGATCCTCGACGCGGTCGCCAGCGCACGCGCGGGCCTCCGGTGGTGGTGTGATGCGCTCGAATGAATGTGTAGGTTACTACATTCTGTGTGTAATCCAGGCGAGTCGTGGTCCCCGGACGTGTACAAGCTGGGCGTGGTGCACGAGAGCGAGGGCCTGCTGGGCTACATCTACTGCGACCTGTACGAGCGGCCCGGCAAGCCGCACCAGGACTGCCACTTCACCATCCAGGGCGGCAAGCTGCTGCCCGACGGCACCTACCAGGTAGGTTCAGTAGGTTTTGCAGGAGAGACTGACTGACAGAGTTTTCCGGATTTCGGCTATGATCGCAAGCCAAAACTTAGTTACGACTTTCTGTCGTCTGAAGAATGTCTGTGAAGCTCACGATTCCAATTTTTTTTTTTTTGCAGAATCCGATCGTCGTAGTGATGCTATCTCTAAGCGGCGGCCACCGGTCAGGGCCCGCTTTACTATCAGCGGGAGGCGTGGACAACTTGTTCCACGAAGTGGGCCATGCGCTACACTCCATGCTGGGCCGAGCCACGCACCAGCACGTGTCCGGCACCCGCTGTGCCACCGACCTCGCCGAGGTGCCCTCCGTGCTCATGGAGTACTTCGCCAGCAGCCCGCAGGTAACTGTTCCACAGTGGTGCAGTACCACGCACCAGCACGTGTCCGGCACCCGCTGTGCCACCGACCTCGCCGAGGTGCCCTCCGTGCTCATGGAGTACTTCGCCAGCAGCCCGCAGGTAACTGTTCCACAGTGGTGCAGTACCACGCACCAGCACGTGTCCGGCACCCGCTGTGCCACCGACCTCGCCGAGGTGCCCTCCGTGCTCATGGAGTACTTCGCCAGCAGCCCGCAGGTAACTGTTCCACAGTGGTGCAGTACCACGCACCAACACGTGTCCGGCACCCGCTGTGCCACCGACCTCGCCGAGGTGCCCTCCGTGCTCATGGAGTACTTCGCCAGCAGCCCGCAGGTAACTGTTCCACAGTGGTACAGTACCACGCACCAGCACGTATAGATCTGTTGTTTCTCCATGTATTGCCGTTATGTACAGTACTGGCTATATTGCAGGTTATCCGCCGCTTCGCGCGCCACTTCCAGACGCGCGAGCCGATGCCGGAGGACATGCTGCACAGACTCTGCGCGTCGAAGCACCTTTTTGGAGCCAGCGAGATGCAACTGCAGGTACACAGGAAAATTTCTTAATCGCTATTTTGTTGGTGGCTTAGAAGTGAAAATGAGAGCACTCAAGCATGCTTGATGAGCAATTTGACGTCACTGTCAAATTAATTTAAGGCGTATTTTTTCTCTTTCAACGCGCTGCTTAATTTGTTTTTACAAATATCTGTGCACATAATTTAGTGATAATAATAAGAGAAGGAGAGTGATGATCTCCAATTGCCAGGTATTCTACTCAGCGCTCGACCAGCACTACCACGGGCCCGACGCGTCGCAGCGCGGCAGCACGACGGAAGTACTGCAGCGAGTTCAGAAACAGTACTACGGCCTACCATACGTTGAGAACACTGTAAGTTTTATCCTTGTTTTTTAAGGTATATCAACCGTAGTGACGTGATATAAGCGCACACTAACTTTCTACATGGTCCTTCGAGCCGGATATATACTTAAATCAACAATACTACAATCGTTAGTTATTTTCCTGCTGTTGGAAATAGGTTAATTCGTTTTGTGTAGATACTTCTTTTTATCTTATGATGCCATAATACAAATACAAATCATTTATTTACTTATATTTATAGTGTACAACAATCTTCGTATTACGTATTATTTATTTATTACTCTCGTTTGTTCGTTGCGCAGGCGTGGCAGCACCGCTTCAGCCACCTGATCGGCTACGGCGCCAAGTACTACTCGTACCTGATCTCGCGCGGCATCGCGTGGTCCGTGTGGCACAAGTACTTCCAGGAACAGCCGCTGTGCCGCTCTGCCGGCGAGAACCTGAGGCAGGGCCTGCTGCGGCATGGCGGAGCTGTGCCGCCACAGGTAGGACACATACACAAGTACTGCCAGCAGCAGCCGCTGTGGGAGAACTGAGGCAGGGCCTGCTGCGGCATGGCGGAGCTGTGCCGCCACAGGTAGGACACATACACAAGTACTGCCAGCAGCAGCCGCTGTGGGAGAACTGAGGCAGGGCCTGCTGCGGCATGGCGGAGCTGTGCCGCCACAGGTAGGACACATACACAAGTACTGCCAGCAGCAGCCGCTGTGGGAGAACTGAGGCAGGGCCTGCTGCGGCATGGCGGAGCTGTGCCGCCACAGGTAGGACACATACACAAGTACTGCCAGCAGCAGCCGCTGTGGGAGAACTGAGGCAGGGCCTGCTGCGGCATGGCGGAGCTGTGCCGCCACAGGTAGGACACATACACAAGTACTGCCAGCAGCAGCCGCTGTGGGAGAACTGAGGCAGGGCCTGCTGCGGCATGGCGGAGCTGTGCCGCCACAGGTAGGACACATACACAAGTACTGCCAGCAGCAGCCGCTGTGGGAGAACTGAGGCAGGGCCTGCTGCGGCATGGCGGAGCTGTGCCGCCACAGGTAGGACACATACACAAGTACTTCCAGCCTAGAACCAGAGATATAGCATACCATATCTGCTATCATAGTGAGCGGTGAAGGTCAAAAAGCGGTAAGATTCAGCTGTCTTTGGTAGACTATAAGCCGAGCCCAAATGAAAAAGGTTATGCTTAGTGCTTACTGGGACGATGTTGACTAAATACTATTTATTTATTTTATTAATTATGTACACACAATAAAATAGTAATATATATTGTTTTGTGTTTTTTATTGACTATTTTTCGTCCTTTCCGCAGATCTTACTGCGCGACTACCTACAAGAAGAAGTAACGCCGACCACGCTCGCGAATGCGCTTGCCGAAGAGTTAGACTATCACAAGGACCACCTCGACACTGTGTTCAAAATACTACAGAAATGATCTTACTCTCGTCACTATTGAGAACATCTTTATTTTATATGAGACAGGAATATGGTACATTGGGTTCTGGAAAAAGTTCGGGTTTTTAGAGCCTGGGGGCCCTATGATGACGTGCTAATGCCATCATGATTAAGCTGTAAAAATAGTGTTATGCGTCTTGTATAATTCTGTCTCCCTCCCACACACAATATGATGGTTTTAAGATGTCATAATAGGTACCCTGGTCTCCCTCCATCAGTCATACTTTAATGATATCTTTTTGTAAAACTCGATGTGTCATATTACCGTTCTGGTACTGAAGTTCGGTTTTAGGAGCTGTCTTAGGAAATGGGAAGGCTTAGTGTGGCTAACCTAGTTTCAGACACCTGTTAAGCTCTTGTTAAATCTCACAGCAGACACTAACGTTGGAACTGGCATTAGATAAATTACTAAATCCGTCTTTCGTAGCGTGATTTCCATATGTAGTAAATCTTAAAAAAGTGAAGTTGCAACAACGGATACCCCCTTCATATCAACAATTGACTGATTTCTGATCTGTAATTCTTGCAATAATTTTGACCAGCAAGCTTTTTAGGCGATTTGGAATACTATGGCGTCGTCCTAAACCCCTAATGTAGATCGATAATCGCGTGAATAAACGATTCGGCAAGCATTGCGTCGATTGCGTATGCGCGCGATGATCGCTTCCTATTAGGTCGAAGCCTTGGGCCCGCTTGCACCACAGATCACTAATTGCTAGACGCCCTAAAAATCGTTGTCTTGATCAACTGCAAACGATTGTTTGTAATCCTTTGCAGTGTTCACGTAACTAGCTTTTGCCCGCAACTTCATACGCGTGTAACTGTTCTTTGGGCTGCCATTTTTGTTTTTAAGATACTCTTTTTTTAAAAACGCTTGAACATTTTTCATTTTCGTTTTTTATCAAGTGCCTAAATACAAAGGTTCATGGTTTATGATGGTCTCCCATACACACTTTCATTCCCTCAATCCATTATTTCGCGACAGAAGGTAGATAGGCCCCTATGCCCCTTTCAAAGGTCAATCTATCTCTGTTCCATATCTATATAATTATATAAAATCAGTTCAGCGGTTTAGACGTGAAATCGTAACAGACAGCGGCCGGTTAGTTTGCATTTAGAATATTAGTCTGGATAAACATTCATGCTAATATAAATTTTATATTATTATATTTATATTATTATATTTTATATTAGCATGAATGTTTATCCAGACTAATATATATAATACATTTAATGTATTTAGAGAGCTGTGGTGCAAGCGTGACTTTGCGCCTCAATGTACTTTTACATAATATAAGGCACAGTAGACAAGACTTTACTATATATTCGTGCAATGTCTTCCTGTTTGAAATTGTTTGACCTCTATTTGGTACAAATGTAATTAATGTACATATTGTAAATGTTTAAATAAATTATTCTTAATTTATTTGGTTGGGATGAATTTCTCTTCAGTATTAGGCGGCGAAATTACTATTTTATACTTATATAATAATAATTTTTGACAATATTCCGAGTAATAAAATTTTCTAGCTATTATTCTGAATTTTAACAGAAAATTATGATTTTATTGTAACATTCAAAAGTTTAATACCCTTTAGAAAATAGCTAGGTACTTTTATTTCTCTAAGTATACATCACTTATCTTGCCCACTGTACATACACGAGAAAGACAAAATAAAACAATGTCGGAAAATTATAAATAGTTTAATTAGCGATCCCTCCTGAAACTGACAGAAACACAACCCGGTTATCACGACAAACACAATGCTAAAAATTAATTTGATGGTTCGTGAATAATATAAATAATGAGTTAATTCAATTTCGCTGTACCAGGGAAACAGCCGGTCTACAGCACGAAAAAATCAACTCGTCGCATTATCTCGTGTCAAACGATAATGAATAATTATGGTAACGTATAACCATATCTGGCGTTAGATCGAGACAATGCGAAGATGCAATGAGAAACTGTCGCGCATTTAAACCGGCTGGTCAAATCACTTCACTTCCTTAAGCTATTAAGTTCCAATCGAAATAATTCTAAACGTATTATTATAGGAATTATATTAATGTATACTTAAATCTTAAATGCCGCGGTACAGCGAAGCTGACATGCGATCTTTTAAGCTCAGAGGGCCAATTCTACAAATTTTTAAGCTACGTTTGCATTCGTATCTCAGGCACAAACAGTTTTTGACAAATTGCAACTGACATGCGAATGCTGTGTGAAAATTAGTAAAATTGGTAATCTTTTAAATGACGGAAACGATATAATGGATAATTAAATTTTAACCATAGTTTTTTTTTATCACAATCAAATATGAAAGAATAAAGTAGGATCATTCAAGATTCATTTATAAAATAATGAAACAAACGAATCACTAAAATTGTTTTTGTTATTTCGCGTAATCATTACTAAACTGTTTCAAGCGGAGGGTACTCGATTCTCTAATATCACACTTTATATTTCTAAGGTGTAATTTTTATTCATATATTTATATCGGGACAGCGATACGTCTTGGCTCAGGCCGTCAGCTCAGAAAGAAGAAAAGATTTTCTACTCTCAAAGTTTATTACAATTAATTTTATGTATTATTTATATTTATATTTAATTTCTCAAATAACGCAACAGCTTTCTTTGTGTTTAATCTTTGAGCGCAGAAATTCTCATCGTTAACAGCTATTTACTTACGAGCTACGAATTAAAACTATCAGACATTCTGGAAATAAATCTGCAAGTAACGCGTCCTATTGGGGAATATATTCTTGTAAGTCACCACACATCAACCAGTACATGAGTACATAGATTATTTGTTATTATGAGAAATATCTAAGGTCAAATGTAATCCAATGAGTTTTTCACTTGCACTGTGATAAGCGTACTCTGTAGAATGCGCAGGTTGTTAGAAATAATACATCTTGAATAATGCAGTTTTTATTCAATAAACACTAGCTTCTTTTTAATCATTTGTATCGGTCAGAAGAACCCTCATAGTCAAGCAATTCCGTTCCTTCTCATTCTTATGTCGACAAAATAAGAGTGCAATATGAACTGTTGGCCGTCGCACACCCGAAAAACAACTCGACGCAAAAGTTTAGCATTGAAACGTGAAAAAATGGCGTATTGGCGTTATTTCGCAATACAAAAACAACTATCCCCAGTGTGAATAAGGGTTATTTTGTACTAGCTGTCCACCGTGGCTTCGCTCGTGGCAACTGGCAAAATGACTTTCAGGAGAAGATTTTGACAATAATAAACACAACAAAAAATAACTAGCGAAATCGGTCCAGCCGTTCACGCGTGATGCAATGACTAAGCGAAATAGAATCTGTAGAAGATAGATTACCCAAATAACGCAAATATTTGAAAAAGTACATCAACGATTAGTGACGTTTCTAGTGTGTGACGAGTTGGGGAAGGAAGATCAAAAAGTTAACCTTTTGTCACACGTTATAAAGCTCACATTTCAATACTCAACATGTGTTCCAGTTTGGTTTAGGTGTGAGAGGGCCATTATATCACAAAATGTAATGATAGAGAATGTTGGCTCCAGACGACGACCGCAAGCACGCACACATTGACGGCTTCGATGACGATCTCTTTCGGTTGCCCACCGTACTCAGTGTACGTATAGCGTGTATATGCGCATGGTTTTTCGCTGGTCACCAGAAGCCAAACTCCTATACCTATTTTGCGATTATACAATATGTAGTGACACCACATTTATTTAAATGACCTGCGGTTTATTACTGTAATCTATGCGAATCAAATTCTTATCAGCAGTGGTTCTGTAAGCCGCTCAAAC
Source organism: Ceramica pisi (assembly GCA_963859965.1). Lineage (NCBI taxonomy): Eukaryota > Metazoa > Arthropoda > Insecta > Lepidoptera > Noctuidae > Ceramica > Ceramica pisi. The sequence goes on from OY982529.1 coordinate 5,049,412, forward strand.
TATGAATGTTGACGGTTTAAGCAGCCTATTGCACAGCAACAGTTTATTCCTACACTTGAAGCTGGAACTTTAAAAGACGGAACTTGCCCGCGTTATCAGTAGCTCGGCCAATATGGCCCGCGGTTAACTTCGTCTAGTGAATTCCCTACGGGTCTGTTTCACAATGTCCGAATAGCCTCTGCTCACCAAATTGGACCACAATTTGTATTCAATTATTTTTTAATATCGCTAGGTCAATGAAGAATGCATCTTTACATCTGCCACCTTATTCGAAGACGGTGAAACAGGCCCTTCAACCGTACTTTGCTTCCCTTTACTTCTCTTTCCTAGATGTTAGCTATCATTTACTGTTGTTTACTAAAAACCCATCATAAGGTCCACAGAGAGCACGAAGACGCTTCGCCGACCGCTGCAGGGGGCTCTACTCTAAGCCTGAAGTCCGTAGTCGCGGGTGTATTCTACTCCGTATCACTTACGGACTTACCGATTAGTACCGAACCCGAACAAAGAATGAATGAGAACACGATGACAGTAACTGTCAAATGGTTTTGTCATTCATTCTTAGTGGTTATGTGATACGAAGTAGAAAACGCCCGCGATTAAGCCCGAAACTACGGACTTCGGGCTTAGAGAGTAGTCCTCTTGGAGACGGCATTGTAAATATTGTCCATGGGAGGACGTTAGTAGTAATGCCGTGTCTAGTCGCAGTCAGCGTGACGATTTTATGCTCTATGGGCCCCGAGATAGGCTCGCCTATCGTTCAAACATCGTATCATGTTGAGACATTTATTAGTGAACAGTAGTGGTGTGTAGCGGACGCTCAGGGCGCGGGGGCGCGGGGCGCGAGGGGCGCGGGGGGGCCACTATTACGCGACGTAGTTGTACTGGTTCGGGTTGTCTTTGTCACGTTCCATGTAGTCGCGGTCGATCAGGGATTCGATGCGTTTCTTCAGGTCTGCCGGCTGCGGACAAACGGTTGAAGTTATTAATGTCTAGCCAGGCTAACGTTTTGTTTGATATGTTTTGCAAGTAAATAGTAACTTTCGATGTACACAGACGGTTTTGATGCAAAGTGAAATAGGTTCGGAAAAATATGGAACTACTACCAACATTTAAAAGACATCCATATAGCTTTCATACATCACCTTAGTGTCAACCGATTTTCTCATCTGCTTGGGGTAGGAATGATACTAGAATTGGGCCTATAAAAAGAACTGTACCACAGAAACAATGAAGTGGTTGGAATAGCCACATTATTACAAAAATAATAATAAACGTTTTTTTTTTTGAGTTCACTTTACTGTACTAAAAGATGTACTACTCCCGTTCTGCATTCATAGTACAATTATGAGATAGTTTAATTTAGATCACTATTTTGGATCAGAGGATAAGATGAATGCATACCTTGACGGGGAACTTGAGCTGGTTGTACAGTTCTGATATGAGCAGGTTGTGCGAGAGCGCCTTGCGCATCTTCATGACGCGCACGATGGCGGCGTCGATCTGGTACTGCCGGTCCTGGAACACGCGCTCCTCCGTCGCCTTCTGCTCCTCGCTCTGCAATGGTACATCAACGTCAGTCATTGAACAAAGGTCATATGAAATTTCATCCCCTGTTGGATATTTAACAGTTTTTGTAGGACAGCAGAACAGGGTGTAAAGTCCCGCAAACCTCCATTGAAAAGGGAGAGGTTCTCCGACCGGACTGTTGTTGTGTCCGGTGGGCAACGGCCCGGTACTTGATTGACGGACTGTTTTTGTTCAAATCGCACGGATCTCTGATACAATCACCGGCACGGATCTTGAGCGCTGACCTTCACCTGCGCAGAAGTGAGTTATGGGGTCTCTTTGGTGGTATGAAGTGAGGCGCGGAGGCGGGGAAAGTGCAGTGATTGGCCCGTAGCGCATCGCGCGTCATAGCCCTCACTCGGGATTCGTTCTTATTCTTGCTGCACGTACCTCACGACGACGTTTTATTTGTCATAAGGTGTACGATGCGCCGAGCGATCCCCACTCTTCCGCCGAGCGCTCAAGATCCGTGCCGGTATCTGTACCGCGATGCAGGATTTAGTAGTTCACTGCCGGCGGCATAGATGGCGTTGCGGTTATTTTTGTTGCTACGTTGGTTTTTTTTTGCATTAAGATTAATATATAAATCAGTTACAGGTTTTCACGTCGCGGCCGCGTGGCGACTTCGTTAGCACGCGGCTTGTCGTATGTGAGGGATTGTAGAGTTGTATACTGACCGTCTCCTTCATCTGTATCTGGTTGATCTTGATGCGGAACAGCTTGTTGGTGAAGTCGGCGTTGAAGGCGAAGTGGTCGGCGTCGTCCACCTCGCGGCCGCGCGGGGACTTCGTCAGCACGCGCGCCTTGCCGCACGCTAGCGACTGCAGCGTGCGCCGCAGCTCGCCTTCCTGACATACCGAATAATAAATTATTATCCTATCATATTTTGAGGCGACTCAATATTTTGTACATTGCAATCGATACGCTACGAAAATTCATCATTCAAAATAACGACATCACTACATATTTTATTTAGACATGGAGGTCTTACAGCTAATAAAAACAAAATAAGAAACAAAGTCTCCCCCCCCCCGCGCCAGTCGAACATGATAAACTTAAAAATCTAATAACAGCTTTAGTTTTCAACGAAATTGGGCATCAGTCACATAAGGGTTGGGAGGAGGGAGGGAAAACGTCGGTGTCGGCTTTCTTAAAATTGCAAATAGTTAGTCCTGTACCACGTTATTATTGATTCGAATTTATGGTTCAGAACATAGATCCGTCACGCTAACCCCACTTTGCGAGGTTGGAATTACCCTACTTGCGTTTTGAGGCGGTTCAGACAAGGTTAGACCTTGCGGTAAGATGTTCTACTGCTGGGTGTGGATGTGGAGCCGAGTCACAAACCATGCTCCACCTCTTATCTTGCCCTCTGTGCCTCTGTGCCCCATGCAGCCGAAATTACCATTGTGCTGCCACCAAAGATGCCGTGGAAGCGACAATGTTTTGGGACACCCCAAATTTAAACTACTGTCGTGCTAGAACTCAGAACAGTAATCCCAAATGAGCAAGTCTATAATCATCGACCAGGAAAATTCAGACTGAACGTACTACTGACATTTTTCGGAAGGAAAAGAGATGCGAACTTTATTATCACACTGGTGTAGAACTATTAAAATAATGTTCTGCAAAATATTTATGCGAGAAGTTAATGTTGCCAATACAGCTGCAATTTTAGTTGAAGACAATGAACTCACCTCAATATTAGTAGCAGTCTTGATATCCTCAAAAGAGAGGTTGTCTCCGTCGTTGAACAGCAGCAGACAGAGCGCTTGGAACAGCGACACCTGCAGCTCTTTGTTACCCTGGAATGTAACGTCATTGTTACATTACTGTTATAAGTAAGCAAGAAACTCTTCAATCTGGAGCAAATACATTGCTTTTGTTTAAGGAAATCTCTGGTAACCAGGAACGGAATAAAAGAAATGGTTGTCTGTAAAGTCGGTTTACGGACGATAATTTTAAGTGATAACGTTATAAGAAAACATTGATGAAAACCACAATAACTTCACTTTATATTCTTCTCTTATACTTTAATTTCACTTTATAAACAGTTGAGAAAATAGTTCACGTTTGTGTACTGCCGCTGTCTCTCTTCTACTCGGACGCATCGGCCGATCGAGGGAAGAGAGATAGATGCTTCACAGGCCGAACGCTTAAGCCGATCGTTCCTCTCTATCACTTGTTCCGCGCTCTCGCTTGCACGCTCGGCTCAGGCGGGACGTGATAATGAGTAATGCTTTTTCGTGCGTGCAGCGGGCGTTCATCGATTTATAAGACGTTATCACGTCACCAAAATTAACTGTTAGATAGCTACATTATTTTCGACTATTCAGTATTGACCTCTCTTCTTATATAGCGCAGAGCCACTTAGGTAGAACTTGTCAAGTGTATGTAACATGTACCTGTGTAAAGTGCGCGCGCAGCACACAGTGGCCCAGCGTGGCCTGCCACTGCAGCTTGCGGCCGGAGTGCTTGGCGAGGTAGAACTTGTCAAGTGTATGTAACATGTACCTGTGTAAAGTGCGCGCGCAGCACACAGTGGCCCAGCGTGGCCTGCCACTGCAGCTTGCGGCCGGAGTGCTTGGCGAGGTAGAACTTGTCAAGTGTATGTAACATGTACCTGTGTAAAGTGCGCGCGCAGCACACAGTGGCCCAGCGTGGCCTGCCACTGCAGCTTGCGGCCGGAGTGCTTGGCGAGGTAGAACTTGTCAAGTGTATGTAACATGTACCTGTGTAAAGTGCGCGCGCAGCACACAGTGGCCCAGCGTGGCCTGCCACTGCAGCTTGCGGCCGGAGTGCTTGGCGAGGTAGAACTTGTCAAGTGTATGTAACATGTACCTGTGTAAAGTGCGCGCGCAGCACACAGTGGCCCAGCGTGGCCTGCCACTGCAGCTTGCGGCCGGAGTGCTTGGCGAGGTAGAACTTGTCAAGTGTATGTAACATGTACCTGTGTAAAGTGCGCGCGCAGCACACAGTGGCCCAGCGTGGCCTGCCACTGCAGCTTGCGGCCGGAGTGCTTGGCGAGGTAGAACTTGTCAAGTGTATGTAACATGTACCTGTGTAAAGTGCGCGCGCAGCACACAGTGGCCCAGCGTGGCCTGCCACTGCAGCTTGCGGCCGGAGTGCTTGGCGAGGTAGAACTTGTCAAGTGTATGTAACATGTACCTGTGTAAAGTGCGCGCGCAGCACACAGTGGCCCAGCGTGGCCTGCCACTGCAGCTTGCGGCCGGAGTGCTTGGCGAGGTAGAACTTGTCAAGTGTATGTAACATGTACCTGTGTAAAGTGCGCGCGCAGCACACAGTGGCCCAGCGTGGCCTGCCACTGCAGCTTGCGGCCGGAGTGCTTGGCGAGGTAGAACTTGTCAAGTGTATGTAACATGTACCTGTGTAAAGTGCGCGCGCAGCACACAGTGGCCCAGCGTGGCCTGCCACTGCAGCTTGCGGCCGGAGTGCTTGGCGAGGTAGAACTTGTCAAGTGTATGTAACATGTACCTGTGTAAAGTGCGCGCGCAGCACACAGTGGCCCAGCGTGGCCTGCCACTGCAGCTTGCGGCCGGAGTGCTTGGCGAGGTAGAACTTGTCAAGTGTATGTAACATGTACCTGTGTAAAGTGCGCGCGCAGCACACAGTGGCCCAGCGTGGCCTGCCACTGCAGCTTGCGGCCGGAGTGCTTGGCGAGGTAGAACTTGTCAAGTGTATGTAACATGTACCTGTGTAAAGTGCGCGCGCAGCACACAGTGGCCCAGCGTGGCCTGCCACTGCAGCTTGCGGCCGGAGTGCTTGGCGAGGTAGAACTTGTCAAGTGTATGTAACATGTACCTGTGTAAAGTGCGCGCGCAGCACACAGTGGCCCAGCGTGGCCTGCCACTGCAGCTTGCGGCCGGAGTGCTTGGCGAGGTAGAACTTGTCAAGTGTATGTAACATGTACCTGTGTAAAGTGCGCGCGCAGCACACAGTGGCCCAGCGTGGCCTGCCACTGCAGCTTGCGGCCGGAGTGCTTGGCGAGGTAGAACTTGTCAAGTGTATGTAACATGTACCTGTGTAAAGTGCGCGCGCAGCACACAGTGGCCCAGCGTGGCCTGCCACTGCAGCTTGCGGCCGGAGTGCTTGGCGAGGTAGAACTTGTCAAGTGTATGTAACATGTACCTGTGTAAAGTGCGCGCGCAGCACACAGTGGCCCAGCGTGGCCTGCCACTGCAGCTTGCGGCCGGAGTGCTTGGCGAGGTAGAACTTGTCAAGTGTATGTAACATGTACCTGTGTAAAGTGCGCGCGCAGCACACAGTGGCCCAGCGTGGCCTGCCACTGCAGCTTGCGGCCGGAGTGCTTGGCGAGGTAGAACTTGTCAAGTGTATGTAACATGTACCTGTGTAAAGTGCGCGCGCAGCACACAGTGGCCCAGCGTGGCCTGCCACTGCAGCTTGCGGCCGGAGTGCTTGGCGAGGTAGAACTTGTCAAGTGTATGTAACATGTACCTGTGTAAAGTGCGCGCGCAGCACACAGTGGCCCAGCGTGGCCTGCCACTGCAGCTTGCGGCCGGAGTGCTTGGCGAGGTAGAACTTGTCAAGTGTATGTAACATGTACCTGTGTAAAGTGCGCGCGCAGCACACAGTGGCCCAGCGTGGCCTGCCACTGCAGCTTGCGGCCGGAGTGCTTGGCGAGGTAGAACTTGTCAAGTGTATGTAACATGTACCTGTGTAAAGTGCGCGCGCAGCACACAGTGGCCCAGCGTGGCCTGCCACTGCAGCTTGCGGCCGGAGTGCTTGGCGAGGTAGAACTTGTCAAGTGTATGTAACATGTACCTGTGTAAAGTGCGCGCGCAGCACACAGTGGCCCAGCGTGGCCTGCCACTGCAGCTTGCGGCCGGAGTGCTTGGCGAGGTAGAACTTGTCAAGTGTATGTAACATGTACCTGTGTAAAGTGCGCGCGCAGCACACAGTGGCCCAGCGTGGCCTGCCACTGCAGCTTGCGGCCGGAGTGCTTGGCGAGGTAGAACTTGTCAAGTGTATGTAACATGTACCTGTGTAAAGTGCGCGCGCAGCACACAGTGGCCCAGCGTGGCCTGCCACTGCAGCTTGCGGCCGGAGTGCTTGGCGAGGTAGAACTTGTCAAGTGTATGTAACATGTACCTGTGTAAAGTGCGCGCGCAGCACACAGTGGCCCAGCGTGGCCTGCCACTGCAGCTTGCGGCCGGAGTGCTTGGCGAGGTAGAACTTGTCAAGTGTATGTAACATGTACCTGTGTAAAGTGCGCGCGCAGCACACAGTGGCCCAGCGTGGCCTGCCACTGCAGCTTGCGGCCGGAGTGCTTGGCGAGGTAGAACTTGTCAAGTGTATGTAACATGTACCTGTGTAAAGTGCGCGCGCAGCACACAGTGGCCCAGCGTGGCCTGCCACTGCAGCTTGCGGCCGGAGTGCTTGGCGAGGTAGAACTTGTCAAGTGTATGTAACATGTACCTGTGTAAAGTGCGCGCGCAGCACACAGTGGCCCAGCGTGGCCTGCCACTGCAGCTTGCGGCCGGAGTGCTTGGCGAGGTAGAACTTGTCAAGTGTATGTAACATGTACCTGTGTAAAGTGCGCGCGCAGCACACAGTGGCCCAGCGTGGCCTGCCACTGCAGCTTGCGGCCGGAGTGCTTGGCGAGGTAGAACTTGTCAAGTGTATGTAACATGTACCTGTGTAAAGTGCGCGCGCAGCACACAGTGGCCCAGCGTGGCCTGCCACTGCAGCTTGCGGCCGGAGTGCTTGGCGAGGTAGAACTTGTCAAGTGTATGTAACATGTACCTGTGTAAAGTGCGCGCGCAGCACACAGTGGCCCAGCGTGGCCTGCCACTGCAGCTTGCGGCCGGAGTGCTTGGCGAGGTAGAACTTGTCAAGTGTATGTAACATGTACCTGTGTAAAGTGCGCGCGCAGCACACAGTGGCCCAGCGTGGCCTGCCACTGCAGCTTGCGGCCGGAGTGCTTGGCGAGGTAGAACTTGTCAAGTGTATGTAACATGTACCTGTGTAAAGTGCGCGCGCAGCACACAGTGGCCCAGCGTGGCCTGCCACTGCAGCTTGCGGCCGGAGTGCTTGGCGAGGTAGAACTTGTCAAGTGTATGTAACATGTACCTGTGTAAAGTGCGCGCGCAGCACACAGTGGCCCAGCGTGGCCTGCCACTGCAGCTTGCGGCCGGAGTGCTTGGCGAGGTAGAACTTGTCAAGTGTATGTAACATGTACCTGTGTAAAGTGCGCGCGCAGCACACAGTGGCCCAGCGTGGCCTGCCACTGCAGCTTGCGGCCGGAGTGCTTGGCGAGGTAGAACTTGTCAAGTGTATGTAACATGTACCTGTGTAAAGTGCGCGCGCAGCACACAGTGGCCCAGCGTGGCCTGCCACTGCAGCTTGCGGCCGGAGTGCTTGGCGAGGTAGAACTTGTCAAGTGTATGTAACATGTACCTGTGTAAAGTGCGCGCGCAGCACACAGTGGCCCAGCGTGGCCTGCCACTGCAGCTTGCGGCCGGAGTGCTTGGCGAGGTAGAACTTGTCAAGTGTATGTAACATGTACCTGTGTAAAGTGCGCGCGCAGCACACAGTGGCCCAGCGTGGCCTGCCACTGCAGCTTGCGGCCGGAGTGCTTGGCGAGGTAGAACTTGTCAAGTGTATGTAACATGTACCTGTGTAAAGTGCGCGCGCAGCACACAGTGGCCCAGCGTGGCCTGCCACTGCAGCTTGCGGCCGGAGTGCTTGGCGAGGTAGAACTTGTCAAGTGTATGTAACATGTACCTGTGTAAAGTGCGCGCGCAGCACACAGTGGCCCAGCGTGGCCTGCCACTGCAGCTTGCGGCCGGAGTGCTTGGCGAGGTAGAACTTGTCAAGTGTATGTAACATGTACCTGTGTAAAGTGCGCGCGCAGCACACAGTGGCCCAGCGTGGCCTGCCACTGCAGCTTGCGGCCGGAGTGCTTGGCGAGGTAGAACTTGTCAAGTGTATGTAACATGTACCTGTGTAAAGTGCGCGCGCAGCACACAGTGGCCCAGCGTGGCCTGCCACTGCAGCTTGCGGCCGGAGTGCTTGGCGAGGTAGAACTTGTCAAGTGTATGTAACATGTACCTGTGTAAAGTGCGCGCGCAGCACACAGTGGCCCAGCGTGGCCTGCCACTGCAGCTTGCGGCCGGAGTGCTTGGCGAGGTAGAACTTGTCAAGTGTATGTAACATGTACCTGTGTAAAGTGCGCGCGCAGCACACAGTGGCCCAGCGTGGCCTGCCACTGCAGCTTGCGGCCGGAGTGCTTGGCGAGGTAGAACTTGTCAAGTGTATGTAACATGTACCTGTGTAAAGTGCGCGCGCAGCACACAGTGGCCCAGCGTGGCCTGCCACTGCAGCTTGCGGCCGGAGTGCTTGGCGAGGTAGAACTTGTCAAGTGTATGTAACATGTACCTGTGTAAAGTGCGCGCGCAGCACACAGTGGCCCAGCGTGGCCTGCCACTGCAGCTTGCGGCCGGAGTGCTTGGCGAGGTAGAACTTGTCAAGTGTATGTAACATGTACCTGTGTAAAGTGCGCGCGCAGCACACAGTGGCCCAGCGTGGCCTGCCACTGCAGCTTGCGGCCGGAGTGCTTGGCGAGGTAGAACTTGTCAAGTGTATGTAACATGTACCTGTGTAAAGTGCGCGCGCAGCACACAGTGGCCCAGCGTGGCCTGCCACTGCAGCTTGCGGCCGGAGTGCTTGGCGAGGTAGAACTTGTCAAGTGTATGTAACATGTACCTGTGTAAAGTGCGCGCGCAGCACACAGTGGCCCAGCGTGGCCTGCCACTGCAGCTTGCGGCCGGAGTGCTTGGCGAGGTAGAACTTGTCAAGTGTATGTAACATGTACCTGTGTAAAGTGCGCGCGCAGCACACAGTGGCCCAGCGTGGCCTGCCACTGCAGCTTGCGGCCGGAGTGCTTGGCGAGGTAGAACTTGTCAAGTGTATGTAACATGTACCTGTGTAAAGTGCGCGCGCAGCACACAGTGGCCCAGCGTGGCCTGCCACTGCAGCTTGCGGCCGGAGTGCTTGGCGAGGTAGAACTTGTCAAGTGTATGTAACATGTACCTGTGTAAAGTGCGCGCGCAGCACACAGTGGCCCAGCGTGGCCTGCCACTGCAGCTTGCGGCCGGAGTGCTTGGCGAGGTAGAACTTGTCAAGTGTATGTAACATGTACCTGTGTAAAGTGCGCGCGCAGCACACAGTGGCCCAGCGTGGCCTGCCACTGCAGCTTGCGGCCGGAGTGCTTGGCGAGGTAGAACTTGTCAAGTGTATGTAACATGTACCTGTGTAAAGTGCGCGCGCAGCACACAGTGGCCCAGCGTGGCCTGCCACTGCAGCTTGCGGCCGGAGTGCTTGGCGAGGTAGAACTTGTCAAGTGTATGTAACATGTACCTGTGTAAAGTGCGCGCGCAGCACACAGTGGCCCAGCGTGGCCTGCCACTGCAGCTTGCGGCCGGAGTGCTTGGCGAGGTAGAACTTGTCAAGTGTATGTAACATGTACCTGTGTAAAGTGCGCGCGCAGCACACAGTGGCCCAGCGTGGCCTGCCACTGCAGCTTGCGGCCGGAGTGCTTGGCGAGGTAGAACTTGTCAAGTGTATGTAACATGTACCTGTGTAAAGTGCGCGCGCAGCACACAGTGGCCCAGCGTGGCCTGCCACTGCAGCTTGCGGCCGGAGTGCTTGGCGAGGTAGAACTTGTCAAGTGTATGTAACATGTACCTGTGTAAAGTGCGCGCGCAGCACACAGTGGCCCAGCGTGGCCTGCCACTGCAGCTTGCGGCCGGAGTGCTTGGCGAGGTAGAACTTGTCAAGTGTATGTAACATGTACCTGTGTAAAGTGCGCGCGCAGCACACAGTGGCCCAGCGTGGCCTGCCACTGCAGCTTGCGGCCGGAGTGCTTGGCGAGGTAGAACTTGTCAAGTGTATGTAACATGTACCTGTGTAAAGTGCGCGCGCAGCACACAGTGGCCCAGCGTGGCCTGCCACTGCAGCTTGCGGCCGGAGTGCTTGGCGAGGTAGAACTTGTCAAGTGTATGTAACATGTACCTGTGTAAAGTGCGCGCGCAGCACACAGTGGCCCAGCGTGGCCTGCCACTGCAGCTTGCGGCCGGAGTGCTTGGCGAGGTAGAACTTGTCAAGTGTATGTAACATGTACCTGTGTAAAGTGCGCGCGCAGCACACAGTGGCCCAGCGTGGCCTGCCACTGCAGCTTGCGGCCGGAGTGCTTGGCGAGGTAGAACTTGTCAAGTGTATGTAACATGTACCTGTGTAAAGTGCGCGCGCAGCACACAGTGGCCCAGCGTGGCCTGCCACTGCAGCTTGCGGCCGGAGTGCTTGGCGAGGTAGAACTTGTCAAGTGTATGTAACATGTACCTGTGTAAAGTGCGCGCGCAGCACACAGTGGCCCAGCGTGGCCTGCCACTGCAGCTTGCGGCCGGAGTGCTTGGCGAGGTAGAACTTGTCAAGTGTATGTAACATGTACCTGTGTAAAGTGCGCGCGCAGCACACAGTGGCCCAGCGTGGCCTGCCACTGCAGCTTGCGGCCGGAGTGCTTGGCGAGGTAGAACTTGTCAAGTGTATGTAACATGTACCTGTGTAAAGTGCGCGCGCAGCACACAGTGGCCCAGCGTGGCCTGCCACTGCAGCTTGCGGCCGGAGTGCTTGGCGAGGTAGAACTTGTCAAGTGTATGTAACATGTACCTGTGTAAAGTGCGCGCGCAGCACACAGTGGCCCAGCGTGGCCTGCCACTGCAGCTTGCGGCCGGAGTGCTTGGCGAGGTAGAACTTGTCAAGTGTATGTAACATGTACCTGTGTAAAGTGCGCGCGCAGCACACAGTGGCCCAGCGTGGCCTGCCACTGCAGCTTGCGGCCGGAGTGCTTGGCGAGGTAGAACTTGTCAAGTGTATGTAACATGTACCTGTGTAAAGTGCGCGCGCAGCACACAGTGGCCCAGCGTGGCCTGCCACTGCAGCTTGCGGCCGGAGTGCTTGGCGAGGTAGAACTTGTCAAGTGTATGTAACATGTACCTGTGTAAAGTGCGCGCGCAGCACACAGTGGCCCAGCGTGGCCTGCCACTGCAGCTTGCGGCCGGAGTGCTTGGCGAGGTAGAACTTGTCAAGTGTATGTAACATGTACCTGTGTAAAGTGCGCGCGCAGCACACAGTGGCCCAGCGTGGCCTGCCACTGCAGCTTGCGGCCGGAGTGCTTGGCGAGGTAGAACTTGTCAAGTGTATGTAACATGTACCTGTGTAAAGTGCGCGCGCAGCACACAGTGGCCCAGCGTGGCCTGCCACTGCAGCTTGCGGCCGGAGTGCTTGGCGAGGTAGAACTTGTCAAGTGTATGTAACATGTACCTGTGTAAAGTGCGCGCGCAGCACACAGTGGCCCAGCGTGGCCTGCCACTGCAGCTTGCGGCCGGAGTGCTTGGCGAGGTAGAACTTGTCAAGTGTATGTAACATGTACCTGTGTAAAGTGCGCGCGCAGCACACAGTGGCCCAGCGTGGCCTGCCACTGCAGCTTGCGGCCGGAGTGCTTGGCGAGGTAGAACTTGTCAAGTGTATGTAACATGTACCTGTGTAAAGTGCGCGCGCAGCACACAGTGGCCCAGCGTGGCCTGCCACTGCAGCTTGCGGCCGGAGTGCTTGGCGAGGTAGAACTTGTCAAGTGTATGTAACATGTACCTGTGTAAAGTGCGCGCGCAGCACACAGTGGCCCAGCGTGGCCTGCCACTGCAGCTTGCGGCCGGAGTGCTTGGCGAGGTAGAACTTGTCAAGTGTATGTAACATGTACCTGTGTAAAGTGCGCGCGCAGCACACAGTGGCCCAGCGTGGCCTGCCACTGCAGCTTGCGGCCGGAGTGCTTGGCGAGGTAGAACTTGTCAAGTGTATGTAACATGTACCTGTGTAAAGTGCGCGCGCAGCACACAGTGGCCCAGCGTGGCCTGCCACTGCAGCTTGCGGCCGGAGTGCTTGGCGAGGTAGAACTTGTCAAGTGTATGTAACATGTACCTGTGTAAAGTGCGCGCGCAGCACACAGTGGCCCAGCGTGGCCTGCCACTGCAGCTTGCGGCCGGAGTGCTTGGCGAGGTAGAACTTGTCAAGTGTATGTAACATGTACCTGTGTAAAGTGCGCGCGCAGCACACAGTGGCCCAGCGTGGCCTGCCACTGCAGCTTGCGGCCGGAGTGCTTGGCGAGGTAGAACTTGTCAAGTGTATGTAACATGTACCTGTGTAAAGTGCGCGCGCAGCACACAGTGGCCCAGCGTGGCCTGCCACTGCAGCTTGCGGCCGGAGTGCTTGGCGAGGTAGAACTTGTCAAGTGTATGTAACATGTACCTGTGTAAAGTGCGCGCGCAGCACACAGTGGCCCAGCGTGGCCTGCCACTGCAGCTTGCGGCCGGAGTGCTTGGCGAGGTAGAACTTGTCAAGTGTATGTAACATGTACCTGTGTAAAGTGCGCGCGCAGCACACAGTGGCCCAGCGTGGCCTGCCACTGCAGCTTGCGGCCGGAGTGCTTGGCGAGGTAGAACTTGTCAAGTGTATGTAACATGTACCTGTGTAAAGTGCGCGCGCAGCACACAGTGGCCCAGCGTGGCCTGCCACTGCAGCTTGCGGCCGGAGTGCTTGGCGAGGTAGAACTTGTCAAGTGTATGTAACATGTACCTGTGTAAAGTGCGCGCGCAGCACACAGTGGCCCAGCGTGGCCTGCCACTGCAGCTTGCGGCCGGAGTGCTTGGCGAGGTAGAACTTGGTGAAGTGGTCCTGGTGGCGCGTGAGCTCGGCGGGCAGGCGCACGTCCACGGGCGGGTAGGAGGGCCAGAAGCCCTGCGTCAGGATGTACACGCTGAGCTCCAGGCCGCCGCCCTCCTGAGACGCCGCTAAGTGCTAAATACAAACATTTATTACGTCGGACACGTTACACGGTTATTGGGGAAAGTAAGGTCAGGATGCGTTGTGGTTTATTTCTTAATTCTTCAGCACGTCTCCTCTCGAAAAATCTCTGTAAACACTGCAAAGTTCATTACAAACACCCACACCATAGGCAAAGCTGCCTATCGATTTGCTCGATGTTTGACGATCGTCACGAGTGTCAAACAAAATCGATTGTTAGCTTCAACATCATAAGCTGATGATCTCTTGGTCATCATTATACTTTAGTGAGCGCGGTAGCAGCTCGGGTGACCAATTTTGGTTGGCCCACGAATGAAACTCCAAGCAAGACCTGTTTGGCTAAACAGAACTGCGTGAACAACATGTTATGAGCTTTATAAAGTACTAACGTGAACATCTAAAATTACCCCAAGTGAAAATACTCTCGTCATGAAAATTATCATATTCCAGGACATGTTCTACCCGCTCGCACAAGCATATAAATAAACTATCTGACCTGCACAACTTCGAACGCGTCACAATTTTCATCAAGGCTCCGCTCTTTTTGGTTGTAGCGTGATGTTATATAATCTTCTTCGATAAATGTTTTTTTTTTACTTTTCATAGGCACGCGTTTGACCACTATCTCACCTGACGGTAAGCGATGATGCGGTCTAAGATGGACCACGTTTGCCTAAAAGTAACCTATTCACTCTTGACTTCAAGACTCCCAGGTTGTAGCTATCAGGAAACACAGACTCCGGCAGGGAACTCCACTCCTTAGCTGTACACACTATGAATGTATTCCCAAAACGTTTAGTGCGTGTGGGTGGGATGACCACCATGTACCGGTGGCGCATCGCCATTCGTCTTATGGTCTAATAATGGAACGGGCTTGGCGGATTTAAACTATGCAATTTCGTCGCACATTCCCCAAAATGCAACCGGTAGAAAAACAACAAGCTAGCAACTTGACGTCGATGCTCAAGAGTTTGGAGCTTAGACTTGACGGCTATCCAACACTAAGAGATTTTTTTAATTCAAACCAGTAGTTTCTGAGATAAGCGCGTTCAACCAAACAAGCAAATGCTTCAGATTTATAATAATAGTTTAGAGGTAGTTAAATAACGATCGTCAAAATCGAGCAAATCTGTAAGCAGCTTGGACACCCAACTTACGTGATTCATACATACTTGTTTATACGTGATGTTGATGTCCTTGGACAGCTCCATGTCCTTGAACATGCCCTCCAGCTTGCACGTGAACCCTCCTCCGCACTCCTGCTTCAGCTTGCTCAGCATCGACTTCTCTGCGTCCACGGACGCCGACTTGCCGACCAGCAACCTTTTGGCGAGGTCCTACAGACAGGCAGGTGGTGACAACGGTATGGTAACCACATTACGTGTCTAGGTTATGTCGACGCGCGACGGTGCGTTGTGTTGAACGCGCGTCTTAAAGATATGTCAGCATAGTTGACGGGAAGTGGCTGTCAGGATTGCGGATTTTTATCTTTCGAACTTTTTCGATATCCTGGCGCAGTCGCTTCCTCCACTTTAGTGGGTGGTTTTTAGTCTGTTAAGCCGCGTTTCCACCTGCAAGCTACTTGCATGCATATTTAATTACACTGCGGGGCACAATGGAGCGGTTGATCCCATGATCCCTTGGTAGACCGCAGTGTAATTAAACTTGCATGCAAGTTGCTTGCAGGTGGAAACGCGGCCTTAGAGTCCCTCCCGCTCCGTCCAGACTGGGAGGGTTCATTTGATGATTTCCCATCCACAAAAAAGGTTCGATTAGAGCACCTGATATTCAGACTATATCCGGACGTGGTATGTGTTTCAATAATCAAATGTAGTTGAAATCTTTGAATATACTGTTTCCTACGCAAAATAGAATAGAAAATCACATGACATAAACTTTTGTCTTAAAAAATGCCCTACGGCTGTATGGTACCTCTACCTGTTAAAACGTGATATATCTAGAACCACATGGCCTTACCTTCTTGTAGAAAGCCTCAAACACGTCCTTGCCGTGTATAAACCGGAACAACACCATGATCTTGTCCAGCAGACGTTCTAATTCTTCTTCCGTGGCCTCTTTGTTGCCCGCTCGGAGCTTTACGTCCACGAATTTGGCTAGAATACAAATTAATTTGTAAGTTTCTGACACAAAATACCTACTCAATGCATTTTCTTCAATAAATATTCTTTTATTTATTAGCGACACTTCATGAGTTATAATTTGATTGGACCTAGAATACTGCTATCTATAGCGTATGTTCTTACCAATAAGTTCGGCGGGCTTGTTCTGCCGCTGGTTGATGAAGTACTCGAAGGCCTCACGCATGGAGTACAGGAACTTGTCGTTCCGCTGGAAGCAGGCGGTGACCACGTGGTCCAACTGCTCCTTGAACTCCAGCAGCTCGCCCACCATCGTCTTGTCGCGCTCCGGCTCTATTACTATCGTACGACCTTTTTTCTGTAACAAGAAATATATATCACCTGAGGTCTGTACTAGTCTGTAGTACTCTAAAGGTAGGTAGAGGTGTACCAATCTATATTTATACTATAAATATTGATTGCCTATTTATCGAGGAAGGCTTTAGCCTATATTACATTACTTTACGGTCAATAGTTGCGGAGCATTCATGAAATGTGTGCCGCAAACGAAGTTGCGCGGTTCAGCTAGTGCTTCAATATTTGACACCAACTTTTTCCCGCGGATCTTATCCTGCGAATTGTGCATTTTCAGTATAAAAGTAGCCAATAACACTCATAGATCGAATAATCTGTCTTTACTATCTAGTGTCGAAATTTAAGGCACTTGTCTCACAACCGGCGAGGAAGAGATTAGCTACCGGCTACTTTCTCGCTGAGGAAAGGGACAAAAGATATTGATCTCGTGTGAGTAAAAGAGACACAAACATTTATATTCGATAACTGGCTATTCACTCTACCAGCGAGCCGGCTTTTACCACTAGTTGATCGCAGCGACAACGGCTATCAAAGATTGCAGTCGCTCGGCGATGTTCGCTTGGCGGTCACAACTCACCAACCAGCGGTCATTTCTACCAAAAGTATGAGTGGTGCGAGTAATCGCCCGTCGCACAAAAGCACAAGCTTAAAGCCGAGCGACAAAACTATCGAAAATATTCAGAGAGACAAGTGTCGTGAAATAAAAAGCTTTCGTAATCGGATCAGTATTTTACAAACATGTAAATAATTCTACTTTTATTTTTTTGATTATATTACCCAGTTAAGATTAAGATTTTGCAAAAAAAGTGACATTTTTGAAATTGTTAATTATTTCGAACATTTATCAGCGCCTCCAGCCCCTTGCCCAGGATGTATACCCACCTTAATATAAGCATTGAAGTGGTTACATAGCTCGGTGAGCCCGTCCTTGACGCGGCTGAACAGCGCGTACAGCGTGGTGAGGTCGGCCAGCCGCGGGCCGTCCATGAGCGCCTCCAGCCCCTTGCCCAGGATGCCCGTCAGGTGCTCGCTCAGCAGCTGCCGCTCTATCGTGTGGATCAACTGCCATCTGCAAGAAAAACTACGTTTTAAACATACAGCTACTTTGGAGGAACTCGTTTTTGAGGACAAATCCCTTGCATCCTTCTATCGCTTGCGGAAGGAGGATCTCGCGAGCGATCAGCGGGCCCTTGTAGTACGGGGGCCCCGTATCTTTGATATAGCTGATACGGCGGTAGGTACGCCGCCCCTGATTGGAGCTTAAATCTGCGATCAAAATTGTAGAGCGTAAAATTTGCAACAATTTTTAAGACAAACATTTAATTTTTGGGCTCAACCATTTTTGAGATATAGAACCGTGGTCAACTGTGAATCTCAGTAAATAATACCTTTACTTATATCTATAGCCTTTTTGAACAATGAGGGGGTCCTCATGTTTGGAAAAAGGCTAGGCAGATGAACATACTTGGTAGATGGATCTAAGTAGTGAAGTAATCTCTCGTTCTCCTCCTTAAGCCTCTTCTCGACATGTGCGAGGTACTGCGGCACGGCTAGCTCTGTCATGAGCCGCTGGCCCTCGGCCGCGTAGAGCCGCTCCGTTGCTTGGAGGAACCTGCGAAGAAAAAAGTGACCTGAACTAAACCATAAATTCAGTATCCTCTGAGTTTTAACCGGTTGGGCCCGGAGTGGAACTATTGGTTCCACTTGATGGCACTGATATAAATCGTATTAACATAAAAATAAAGTATAAAATCGATTGCGTCAGGTGGAATCAATGGTTCCACTGCCGTACCTATCTAAACGGTTTAGAATATGAAGTGGAGTATTTGTCCGACTTTACTTTAGCCTGACAACCTGTCAAACTTTGGCATTAAACTATGGTTAGGCACGTTCATAACTCCAAATTCATGAATTTGGACGCAAAATATACGTATACGCGTGTATACGTGTTTTTTGCGTATACCAACGCGTCATCTTCATGAAAATGTACATCAAACTAGATTCATCGTCTACCTGTCCTTATCCCATGTTACTTGGGGTAGGCGCAACATGTTTATGTATTTTCATAAAGACTGTTTTGGAAGCCAGATTGCCACACATACAACTTGCAACAGTATAAACGCAATACCTGTTAAGGAGTCATAGTATTCATCAATATGAACCACTTTCATTAAGGGACCAATACTGAAATCGCAAAAAAAATCGACCGCTCCCATACATTTGTGTGCGAATAACTCGACAAAATGTACTAAACAGTCGTTTTTTTTTTGTTACGATGAGTACAATGACTCCTTCAGAAGTATTGCGTTTATTCTGTTACTCGTTGTAAGGGTATTCATCTCTTGCTCTTTTGATCACGCGAAGAGATAGATTGAGTCAAGGGGGCCATCCATAAATTACGTTACTCGTCAAGGGGGAGGGAGGAAAGGGGTCGACGTAGTGTGACATTGTGTGACAAGGGGGTGGGAGGGGATCTAAATTTTGTGACGTCACATTTCAAAATACATTATAATCTAAGTGTTAAAACACAAACTTTAAACTAATACTTTACGAAAACCTCAAAAAAATATACAACTATATCTGTGTAATAAGATACCAATTGTTTTGTCGACCACTCGCTCTACTAGTGTTACGCGCCGACCGCCTAGTCGCCCTCTGAAAAATGCCGCCAAACGCATTACGCTTAGCGGTAACTTCTTTGTTTCTATTTCGTTTCGACGATGTCTATCTGATTTCGGAACCGCTGTTTTCGTTCAATAATTTCTAAATGTAAATTTACAAAATATGTGACGTCACACTAGGGAGGGGGGGAGTCTCACAAATGTGACAAGGACGGGGGCAGGGACAAAAAATCATGAAATTCGTGTGACGTAATTTATGGATAACCCCCAATATGCAATAGCTTCTGAATGAGATTTGTGGCCTAGAGGATATTATAGCACAAATTACTTACTTGTGTTCAAAAGCGTCCTGATAGATCTGCAGGTCGGAGAGCATCCGCAGCAGCGACTTGAGCAGCGAGATGTCCACCGCGTCACCGCCACGCTCGCGCTCTATGAGGGTCAGCAGCCCGTCCACTGTCCGCGTCTGCACCAGCGTATTCATTGCTATGTGGTGCCGGAATAGGTCCAGGCCCATGTCCCTGCAATTACAATTACACAATCAGGTCAGTCCTCTTATGGAAGGTAGGGAAGAAAGTATTCTAATATACAGGGTTATTTGTAAAACACCGGCAACCTCTCAGGACTATGTTACTAACATCATAATCAACAACTTTTGTTCTATGACTTTTAAAAATTCATCATATTTTAGTTCATCAGGATTTCATACAAAAATAAAAAATAAATTAAATTCAACGCTCTTT
Organism: Ceramica pisi; assembly: GCA_963859965.1. NCBI lineage: Eukaryota > Metazoa > Arthropoda > Insecta > Lepidoptera > Noctuidae > Ceramica > Ceramica pisi. The sequence goes on from OY982529.1 coordinate 5,068,696, forward strand.
CTACGAATCTTGCCTAAGCTTCGCAAGAAAAAGAAAAATAATGAGCTTTCTTATGCTTCGCATAGACTTCGTAACATTTAGAGCGTTCTATTTAAATATTTTTTATTTTTGTATGAAATCCTGATGAGCTAAAATATGATGAATTTTTAAAAGCCATAGAACAAAAGTCCCTCTCCCGAAAACGCTGTTTTCTATGGCAGCTGTATAGTCGTCATGTAATTTGACGTCACAACTCGTATCGGACTTCTCTTTCTAACTGTAGTCTTTGAAGCTTTATAACTTCATAAATGATGAAGGTTTTAAAAAAATAATTTCATGATTGTTTACTAGACATAATAAATATTTTATTTTGCAAATAAAAAAATCGCATGCATATTCCCTATTATGACGTCAACACGGCCACGGCACGACAGATATCAAAATAAAAAAACCTACTCAGCCGACGCCAAATCAATTAAGACCTATAGACCCCTTGTGGACTATCTGTTCCGAGGAGGTTTTAAATACACGTCTGCATGCTTTTCTGAGAGCAGCAAGTCATTTTACAGGTTTCTTTTGATGGGAATTTAAAACTTCAGTAGTTTGTTTGTAACCAAGGCTTGCATTGACTGGACAGGTCCACTCAAAACTGTGTGGTTCTTTCCTCAAGAGAACACTTCAGACAGTGATCTATATGGTCCTCATATAACGTATTGTGAATATGAGGACCACGTAGATTGAATTCTTTATGCGGCCTACACAAATGTCCTTACTGTTGGTGGTATTGTTTGACAGGTCGTTGAGCTCCTTAAAGTACTTATGAGCTACACGATAACTGGCAAAAGCTTGCACTGTCTGGAGAGGTCCGCTCAAATCTGTGTGGTACTTTCCTTTCCTTTCTTATCTATTCTAATATTATAAAGCTGATGAAGAGTTTGTTTGTTTGAACGCGGTAATCTCAGGAAGTACTGGTCGATTTTAAAAATTCTTTCAGTGTTAGATAGCCCATTTATCGAGGAAGGCTATAGGCCATATATATATATCATTACGCTAAGACAAATAGGAGCGGAGCATTAATGGATAAAGTGACGCAGACGAAGTTGCGCGGGACAGCTAGTTTGTTTTAAAATAATTATATAAGCCTATTTATGTCCCGTTATAGTAAAGTCTTTAAAATAAATGGAGGAGGAGGATATGATGAATACAGGATTCAATCCTCATCATATATTAATAGGGGCGCCGATGGAAAACTTGAATATTTTAGTATAATGACGCAGTAAATACATGGCTCGTTTTGAACACACGTATAGCGTGTGAAAGTTTGGCGGCAAACATTTGTGTGGCCTGATTTTAGAAAACTGACAACAAATTGTGTAATACCAGCTGGAGCCAGTTTAATGTGCTTTTCAAGAAATCTCAATATATTAAGACGATCACCTGTGGAGGGACCGACCTTGGTAAAAGTTGCTTAACCTTGATGATCGACCCGCGCGGCTGTCATTATTTAATAACTTATATCTATACTAATAATAGCTTCCAGCCGTGCCAGCGGCTTCGCCCGCGTAATCCCTACGGAACATTTTCCCGGAATAAATACAACATTTTTACCCTCATAGTTCCCGTTCCCATGAATTTCCGGGATAATAACTTTCCTATGTCCTTTCTCGGGTCTCACAAAATTTCATCCAAATCGGTTCAGTGGTTTAGGCATGAAGAAGAGACAGACCGACAGACAGACAGAGTTACCCAAAGGTTGACTGGTAGAGAATGCATTGTTGCATTAAGTCCGCCCATGTAACACTGTTGTACATAAAGTTTAAATAAATAAATAAGTTACTTTCGCATTTATAATACTAGTTTTGAATTATAAAGCTGAAGAGTTTATTTGTTTGTTGGAAGAACGGAACTACTGGTTTGATTTGAACAATTATTTTATTATTGGCTAGCCCGTTTATCGAGTAAGGCGTAAGGTCGTAGCGTGAAGTTATAGGCTATATAACATCACGCTACGACCAATAGGAGCGGAGCATAACTGAACAATGTGACGCAGACGAGTTGCGCGGGTCAGCTAGTTTAACATAACAATAATTCTCACCATATAGAATGTATGCTAGGATTCTGCAGTACGTAGGTGCGGTCGAGATAGAGGAAGATGCTGCGGATCATGATCATTTGGCGGCAGTGCGCGCGCCAGCAGTCGTCCATGCGCTTCAGGAACAGCTGCCGGTCCATGCTCTCCCACAGGAATTGCTCGATGTTGGCCTTCACATGGGCCTCCACCAGGTTTGTGAGGTTTACGTACAGTTGGGATGCCATCTGAAATTGAATGTTTAATAAATGGTTGGCGCCAGTTAAATATGCTTTAATGGTCATTGAGGGCTGTTATACGCATAAGCGGGCATTAAGGCGGGGTTGCAGTACTTTTTAAGATTTTTGAACGTCTAAAAATCTTATTATGAGTTTTTTAATAAATAAAAATCATTACATAAAAATTGAACATACCCTCGAGTAAATCGTAAAGATTGAAACGCGATTTAGAATGATTGGCTCGATACTTTTTTTAATCAAACATGACACTAAATTACAATTTTAAACGTGTACTGCTAAGAGATTTCATCACGAATATATATAAAAGTTATATCAATAGATAGAGCTTTTTATTTTGAAGTAAATGTTGAAACCATATTGTATAATTTCTTTATCAGTTTTCGCCAAGAAGAAAAAACAATCAAAATTTAGGCATTATTTCGCTCGCCGGACAGTCGCTGTTGTTCGTCAAAACACACAGTACTGCAACCTCGCCTTAATCGGCACAGCCGGGGCGTAAAATCGAATTTATGCAGATTATTGTTCGTGGAAAATACCGGGCATAAGCCGAATGATGCCAAAACATACCGAATCGACAATGGCGGCGCCCTTATGTGTGTAGCAACCCAGACCCACATAAATTTATTGACTTCTTGATATCAAAAAAAAACTTTTTACAAAAAAATACAACCGACTTCCAAAAAAAAAAACACAACAAAGTAAAAAAAAACTTTAATTTCGGAAGTCGGTGTTTTTGTTAGTTTCTTCGTATTTTCACACAGACTTCCGTTTTTTTTTTTTTGGAAGTCGGTTGTATTTTTTTGTAACAAGTTTTTTATTTTTCACTTTTTAGTGGTACCCCACACCTAACAACAACTGCAAAATCGCAGAAAAGCAAAATACGCAATTTCGATTACTTGGATGACAATAAACCATCATCCAACGACGAATAAAAAGTAAACGAATTCCAGCTATTTCTATTTAAAATCCAAACTTCGTAAACGATTCTGATAAAATTTAAATGGGACCAAATCTGTAAGTCCTATCCTATCCCCTCCATATCCTTTCAGATAAAACAAGAATTTTTCAAATCAGTTCATAATTGACGGAATTATGAGGTAACAAACTTATGAAAAAAAAAGAAAAAAATTACAACCGAATTGAGAACCTCCTCCTTTTTGGGAAGTCGGTTAGAAACAGAAATAAAGACAAAGCTGAATCGACTTCTATCGTGATCCTTTACGTTCTCTAGTAGTGAAAAACAGTTAATAATTTAATCGGTATTACGAAGGGGTGTTATGGAAAGGTCAATGTGCTTTATTGCAAGTTTATCTGGCGCCTAACATATACATAGTTTTTATTGTTATTTCAAACATTCTGCATAAATCCGGCTTGTGTTATGACAACTTTAATGTGTTTGCCTCCAATATAAAAATCGATCATGGAATCTAATGGGTCTCTGCCTAATTAAATTCCTTGATCCAGTTTAATCATCTATTTTATTTAAAAACTAAAACGATGAGTCACTTATTTCTTCTAATCTACATGAAACTAGTTTTGGAAGATTTATATAATTATAATTAACATAATAAAATGTTAATTTATACTTAGATTTAACATGCCACATCTATAGATTGCTCCCATGTGAAGCAGGGGCAGAATAAAAACATGCACTGTGGATACAAAATTGAATACCATGAATAAAACTAAAAAGATGAAAAAATATACTGGACTTTAGAAAAATCACACGTATTTTTAGGGTTCCGTACCTCAAAAGGTAAAAACGGAACCCTTATAGGATCACTTTGTTGTCCGTCTGTCTGTCTGTCTGTCTGTCTGTCAAGACCTTTTTTCTCAGGAACGCGTGGAGGTATCAAGCTGAAATTCATATCAAATACTCAAGTCTATGGTCTCTTGGAGCTGTGAAAAAATCAAACTTCTAAGTCAACGCGATCAAAAGATACTCCCGTTTATGCCGCAAATTTTCGACACTCGCAAGGGAATCAAAACCTACAGGGTACTTCCCGTGAACTCAGAATCTTGAAATTTGGTACGAAGCAACGTCTTATAACACAGATAAAGGAAAAATTGCGAAAAGCATAAATTTTTAGTTACATCATATAATAAAAATATTTTTAATAATTTTAAACTTATTACCCCTTTACTCATGAACGCGTAGTGGTATTATATTGAAATTCTTAACAAATACTCAAGTCTATAATATCTTTAAGCTGTAACAAAATGAAACTTCTACGTCAACGCAATCAAAAGATACAGCAATTAAAGCCGCATATTTTGTAACTCGCAACTACTCGCAAGGGAATCAAAACCTAAAGGATACTTCCAGACGACCTGGAATCTTGAAATTTGGCATGAAGCAACGTTATAAAGTACACATATAGGAAAAATTCCGAAAATCTTAAATTTTTAGTTACATCACATAGTATATTTTTTTTAATAATCATAAACTTACTAGCTGACCCAGCAAACGTTGTTCAACGATTAAAAAAAAAAACAGATGTTGGCCGATTCTCAGACCTACCCGATATGCACACAAAATTTCATGCAAATCGGTTCAGCCGTTTCGGAGGAGTTTGGAAACAAACACCGCAACACGAGAATTTTATATATTAGACTTAGATAAAAATACCATAACTTTTACTTATATACCTACAGGTTTGTACGGAACCCTCGGTGCGCGAGTCTGACTCGCACTTGGCCGGTTTTTTTCTTCTTTTATGTAAACAATACACTAAGACTATACAATTCGTTGAAAACTCGTGAGACGTCACATCCCAGTACCCTTTTTACCGAATGTAAAAAAAGTGACGTCACAAACCCCCACTCCTGATCTTTGATGCATTTTATCTTTGTTTAATATTTGTATTGATTTGATAAAGCAAAATACCTGCGTAGAATATTTTTTGGAAATCATCTGCCAGACTTATTCGATTTTTTTGTCCAGTAATATCCTGATGACAAAATAATATTGTCTGAATAAACACAAGTAATCAGTGTTTGTGTTTAACTTTGAATACCAAGCAGTATAAACTTTGTGAAACTTAGTCTATACTGATGTACCAAAATAGTATAGGGATTATAAATTAACAGCATTTATTTAACTAGATGAAGAGACATTAAAACAACCCACAATGGAATTTATGATATGCAAAAAGATGTTGGAATGTTTTTATCTTTTTTCTGTTGAACTTTATAATTGACAACCATTGAGATACATGCAGCAACATTAAATGTGATCAGGAAAATATGGTGGTGTGATATTAAACCTGGCATTATTTTAGACATTCCTTTTATATGAAGTTGTTGTTTATCTTCTTTTAATAAAATGGAGAATATATGAAAAAATAAGTTTACGATTGATGGGGGAGCTCAAAGTACCTAGGATTTACTAGGTCTATTTTAATAAATTATAACATTTTTTATTTAACATCTTCCGTGTTTTTGTATGTTTTAGTGAAAGCCAGGGGATGGAAGTACATGCACTGCCCTACCGGTGGTGTATGGGGGGTAACGGTCCAATGGTTTAGGTGCAGACACCAAACCCTGACAGATTGATGTTTCTCATTATTTTATCATTTAGAACATTAGAACATCAGTTCCCAACCTTTATTTGACCAGCTAGTCTATTCTGTAAATAACCATTTCGATATCGACTTCACCTGAGTGACTAAGCTTACAAAGTGAACTTTATTTCACAGATCATAAGGTCTTATATTTATACGAATTTGAAACTCACCTCGGATTCCGCTGTCGAGACACAAAAATGTTGTTACAGAATAGCACTACTGGGACCTTATTGATTTCTCTGTGGTTAGCAGGGACCAGATCAAAAAGAATATTACCGTAACTATGTTTTTTTTAATAAACACTTGTATTATAGTTTGAACGAGCCGTGAGCATATTCCCCATAGGTTGGTTTGATGGCGAAAGCTGTAAAGCTTCACGTTGTTGGTTCGTCAGTCAATGCTCACCAACTATTGTGCTTGCAAGTTTTGTTCGCCCACTGTACATTGACGAGATCACCCCGTTGCATTCATCTGTGCTCATGACTCGTGCCGGCTACTTTAGCATAGCTAGTTTTTTAACTCAAAAGTAAATAGCATTAATAAACAAAACACCGATTAAAACAGCTGATTGTAAGTTTCTAGTAAAGGGTTTTAAGGGCTTATTGGAAATTAAAGCCAGTTTGCATCAATGACATTTTTAAGGTTAAAAGACTTAAATTTGAAACATTTCGCGGACCATATTTTAGACTTTGCAGACACCAATGGTCCATAGACCACCGGTGGGGAACCATTGATTAAGAATATTAGAAAATACACTGTCAACAAAAGCCATAACTAATGACTCATTGAGTAAACATCTACTCCTCAAACTGTACATCAAAACCATTCAAAGAAAGCTATTTTATGATTGCTACTATCATTGTTATGGTTGCTAGGTAATGTTTATTTAATTGGCAGTACGCCTGCATTTATTTACATAATACTTGGTAAGTACTTTGAGCACATAGGTTGACGTTATAAGTTGACAAGAGAATAGAATGGCTGCTCCATCTTCAACAATAATAATCTCTTAGCTAGTTTTCAGGTTCAGAGGGTTTGAGATATCTGGGTGAACTGGGTAGCAACAAGTGTTTGAAAGGGCAAATTAAATCTGTCAATAACTGAAAGAATATGAGAAGCAGGTTTAAATTTTTCTTGTTTGAAACAAGGCACTGTTTACACTATGTAGGTACCATCAGAATTTAGCCAAATTCCTTTTATCACAGAAACAATTATTGTGTTTTCTATGGGAAATAGCCAGCCCATACTGTGGCTTATTGAACTGTTGACAACTATGTTACTATGAATGTGAAAGGGTATATAAGACAGTCACGTTTCATCCAGCAACATTAAGGGGTGTAATTACTGGATAAACCACCACTTGTGGTTTGAAAATACTAGAATCTTTGATACATGATCAGTTATTTTTCATTTATAATAGCGACAGGTAATGATCAAGATCATAACTTGCTTGTGTTTACAAGAATGTATTATCATAGATTTAATAGGTAGCCAATGATTGTTTTGACATGTGTATGGAAGTTGAGTGCAATGTTTAGAAAACTAAAACACTACTTAAAGCTGGTTTTAAAGCCTCTATACTAATGTTTTGATTAAATAGCAAACAATGTTGACATGGGATAACTCAACAAAAATTGTGCCTTATTGCCGAACTATGGTGCTGTTTCCATCTAGCATGCAGACAGAGGGACTGGTGGTATCAATCGTCTCACTAGTTCGGCTTCCAGCACGTTTGCGAACTTCACCTTGTGACTACACATGTTCTCCACGGCCTGGTACAGCTCCTCGAGCGAATAAGCGATCGCCTTTGACGTCTGTATGGCGATCACCGCCTCCCGCAACTTGCTCCATGTCGTCTCTTGATAGTTCTCTGGAAGGTTCGGCTTACCTAAAAACAATACCCAGCCATTACCACTGCAGATGTCAAATAGGTTATAATCATGACGACTGTGATAATAGCGTAAACACACTTTTAAAATTCTTTATAACCAATTTCTTCGTCGTCGCACCAGGCTTGTTCATTGATGACGACGTCAACTTTACCGTCCCATTGGTGTTGGGAGGCAACAAGGAAAAGTTTGATTTCTTCTCATTGGCACTCATTTCGTCGGATTTTGTTCTTTTATTATTGCACTGTTCGCTGCTGGTGTGAAGAGATCGTTTTCTACTCTGATTGTTTCCACCCTCCTCGGCCAAAACTGGCGTTTTAGCTATGCCCGACATAAGAAAGCATCATATGGCCGCAGCCACAGCACTAAATATTACGATTAACGCTAATTAATTAGAAAATACAAATAAAAATAGAAGCAATCAGTCGGTAGTTTACTAGAATCACCACCATTAGGATGAGTTTTACAATTTCATTGATAGGGGGCGCACATGTAAACACAAATGTCAAATTACACGTCAAAAAATGAAGAGATGCGTTCATAGAGTACTACTATAATACTGGATGCGTTCCTAATGCGTTCGTAATAAAGAATTTTGACCCAAGAGTTATCTTTAGCTCTAGGCCTAAACAGTAGAGTTATGACTCTAAGACCCACTTGTGTGAATGAAGAGATGCGTTCATAGAGTACTACTATAATACTGGATGCGTTCCTAATGCGTTCGTAATAAAGAATTTTGAACCAAGAGTTATCTTTAGCTCTAGGCCTAAACAGTAGAGTTATGACTCTAAGACCCACTTGTATGTTAAAAGTCTTGTCACGTTGGTAGACTTCATCATAAATAGATCCATATTAATAAAAGTGATGGGTGATCAACTTTTTGATAATGCTATTTCTATTTCTATTACTAATTTAGCAACACTGGCTTTGGGCAAATGTAGTAAAGTGACAGCTAGCGTGAGCTAGCGCAAAACGAAAACGTTCATTCTTCTCTAAATAGATGGCGCTCAAAAGGCTGTTGCACCTCCAATTCGGATAGAAAATGAAATATGCATGGCAGTAACGGAATGGGCATAATTATATAAATATTATTTGTCGATGGCCACTCGGAGCGTACGAACCCTAGAAGGCTGGAATGGGCATACAACACTATCAAGTAGGTACTTTTTTATACCTGCAGCACGCTGGTCTCCATTTCTATTACTAGCCGAGAATATTTTAATTTTATTAGTACCTAGCTAGAAAACATGTGACAATATCCTTCAGCTTTGCCAGTAGGTTCTGTTAACGAAAATGAGTTCAGCACTAAAATAAATTTGAAACAAAATTAGTCTTAACTAGGAATTGAACCCTGTACAAAAAAATAAATAAATAAATAAACAAAAAAAATTTGTACTCAAAATTCAAAATTCAAAAGTCATTTATTCAAATTAGCCTGAGGGCCAGCACTTTTTGAACGTCATGTTTTACAAAAGACAGTCCCCCAAAACGCCCGCCCGTCACCACTTCCTAGTGTTTTAGCTGTGGAGAAGAAGTGGCCAACAAACTCCCCAGCAACACAACTGTCTGTTACGTTTTAGGAACTAGAATTTTACAATAATTAATATGCAAAGTAATCCAAAAATTCAAAATTCCTTCTAAAATTTACATGACACAAAAATAAATATATACATTATTTATCACTTGTTAGCTACTAGCACTATGACACTAAAACAAAATACACACTTAAGCAAGTGTTGACGTATGTGGATTTAAATAAGTATAAAAAATGACATAGTCAGACAAATAAATAAAAAAAAGAAAATAAAAGAACAAATAAAATAAAATAAAATAAAAAATTTATGAACACAACCTGTCATAAAACTATTATACTATCTACTTATACACAAGGAACATGATAATTTGTCTTGCGTTCAACACAGCGACCAACTATTCTTATCGTCTAAATAATCATTAATAGAATAGTATGCCTTGGAACAGAGGTTAGATTTTACTTTTTCTTTAAATGAGTTAAAAGGCAGATCAAGATAAGAAATTGGAAGTCTATTGTATAAACGGATACCGAGCCCCACAAATGAATCATGGACCTTACGAAGTCGGTGTGAAGGAGCATGTAGCTTGTGCTTGTTTCTGGTGTTAAAGTTGTGGATGGCGCTCGTTTTACTGTATAAATGTATGTTTTGCCTAATATACCTATAAAATGTTTGCAAAAATAAATTGAGATGCTACCGTGAGAATTCCAATCTCTTTGAAAATTTCTCTTAATGAAGCTTTTGACCCTAGCTGATATATTGCTCGCACAGCACGTTTTTGTAAGACAAAAATATTTTGTATATCAGCAGCTTTTCCCCACAATAAAATACCGTAGGACATAACACTATGGAAATAACTAAAATAGACTAACCTAGCTGTATCAACGTCAGTAAATTGTCTAACTTTCCTAACGGCGTATGCGGCAGAGCTGAGCCTTCCCGACAGGCTTGATATATGTGGGCCCCATTGTAGTTTGGAATCAACAGTTATGCCCAAAAATACTGCCGTGTCCACAGTTTCAAGCACCTCGTCACTTAAGATTACATTAGGACCTAAATTTCTAACATTTGGCAAGGCAAACTTTATACATTTCGTTTTTTTAGCATTTAGAACTAAATTATTCGACGTAAACCAATCCGTAACCATTGAAAGAGCGTTGTTTACGTTATCGAAATCTTGTCTATTCCTATCTACTTTGAAGATAAGAGAGGTATCATCCGCAAATAATACTACGTCGCAGATACCCTTTAAGAAAAATGGTAGATCGTTTATGTAAACCAGAAACAAGAATGGACCCAGTATTGAGCCTTGAGGCACACCTAATTGCACTGGCAGCCCGGAAGATTTTACACCATTTACATCAACACATTGGAACCTATCATGTAAATATGAATCAATTACGTTAAGAGCTTCGCTTTGGAGACCGTAATGACGTAGTTTACGTAAAAGTGTGTCATGGTGTACGCAATCAAAGGCTTTAGAGAGATCACAGAAAACTCCGATTGCGTTTTGCGAGTTCTCCCATGCGTTAAATATATGTTTCAGGAGAGCTACACCCGCATCTGTTGTCGAACGACCTTTTGTAAAGCCATACTGTTCATTATGAAGTAGTCTATTTGAATTAAAATGAACTAACAACTGCTTGAGTATTAACTTTTCAAATATTTTACTAAATGCAGGTAAGATGGAGATAGGCCGGAAGTTGCCTATGTCATTTTTATGTCCTGATTTAAATAAAGGTATAACTTTACTACTCTTCATGAGATCAGGAAAAGTTCCTAAATCAACGCATTTATTAAACGTTACAGCAAGATAGGGGGCTACTATGTCTATTATATTACTCAGGAGTTTAATGGAAATGCCCCAGAAATCACCTGTGTTTTTAGATTTCAGTGTATTGAATACGTCAACTACATCACGAGGCGTTACGTGCTCAAAACGAAATAATTGATTACACTTAGGCACATTACTTTGCAAAAAGCTTTCAGCTTTAGAAGGTGACGAATTCAAGGAGCGAGTTGTAGTTATAGGAATATTGGAAAAAAACTCATTAAATGCCTGAGCTACGTCAGCAGCTTCACTAATTAATTTGTTGTCGACTACAATCTCTAACTGATTGTCTCGTTTAACCGATTTGCCTGTTTCATTGTTAATGATTTGCCACGTGGCTTTTACTTTATTATTAGAATTTTTAATTTTCTCACTTAAAAATTTGGATTTAGCAATAACGCAAATCTTTTTATACATACTCTAAAAATATTTTTTTACGTACTCTAAAAAAGGGATATCAAACCTGTATTTTTTTAAACCATATAGGTAACTCGTATAATCTCGCTCTACTTTTATATATACCTGCAGTAGCCCATTGGTTGAAACAAGCAGAGGTACCCGTTACGTTTAATGTTTTTGTCTTAAATGTAGTGTGATATTCTTTTTGCACAACATCAAAAAGGGCTTCATAAATTTTATTTGGATCCTCATGTTCTATCAAAGACGGGGTAATTTTACGAGCTATATTATTTTTGAATTTATTGCAACGACTAGCTGTATAAGGCCTGCATTCAATTTTATGCGGCTTTTTATTTAGAGGCATAGGTAAGCTAACTAATTGGCCACAGTGGTCAGACGTTAAGTCACTTAACACTAATTTATTTTCGGCATCACAATTACTGAAGATATTATCGAGACAAGTTGATGAAGATGCCGTGATCCTAGTTGGTTCATAAAACAAGTTAACTAGACCTAAACAGATTCAGAAGTCTGACACTTAACGGAGTAGCATCCAAAATATTAACATTAAAATCTCCACACACAACTATGCTCTTATTAATCGATTTTAATTTATTAAGTGAATCCTCCATTACCGATTCGAAAAGACCAAAATCACCAGAGGGCGGTACTACCTACCATATCCTTACGTCGAGCTCAGTCAGCGGGTAGACGCATTGGGGACTACTAGATAGTGAACTATTATATCAACGATTCAGACCTAATATCATATCTTACCGCATACATACATTATTCCGATTTTGTATTTCTCGTCGTTTGTTGAAAACTACGATTGGAAAGTTGATTTAGTTGGTACACTTTGAAAATTCTACTGAAAAGGTAAAAACAACAAGTACCTAGCTATACCTAATCATTTATAGACGATCTTGTGTGTGCAGTGTGCGTAGGTAATATAAAAACTATAAACGGTAAAAAATTAGAGGAAATGAAAAATAATTGAAATGGCTCAAATGAACGTAAATGCGGAAAGGGTTATTTTTTTGTGCCCTGCCTGTGGGAAGTGTTTGTGAATCAAACACGTCTGAACGTCGTGACTGTGGTTTGTAAGAGAGAAGGTAGGTAGGATACCTACCTGTGATTTTATTGTGTCTCAAAATAAAGCCCGGTCTAGGTACCTAGTCTGCCTGTATTAATCGAGGTAGGTCTAAAAATTTATAAATTCTATCTACCTACTAAAGAACAAGAACTTGGATCTCTCAGCCGTTTAAAGAAATATACTTAAGTAATCTTCTCTTATCTATGTACTTATATTTGCTACCTACAGTGTTTTCATTTTCTCTGTACTACGTCAATTTAAAACTCGACAGTGGGAAAATCCAAGAAATAACTATAAAGAAAGCTATGATGTAAGAGCGAGCGTAGTGAGCTTGTACGAGTAAATCATAGTGCCTATCCTGGCACAGCTCATATTTTGCTTATTTTACTGAAAAAAAAAAAGAATTCAAATATCAAGAGCAAGCAAAGCGAGCTCTTTTTTTTCTGAATTGAAAAAGGCTGTAGCTGCGAGGCCCTTTAGACCGGGAGGCTGTAGGCGGTGGCCCACGCCAAGTGTACCATAGTAGTCTATGCAGACAACTGCAAAAGAAATTCAGGAATCACTGGTACGTTTTTATTATAATATCGTGACGAGCTTGGTTTTCGTTAAGACTACCAGGTTTTCAGGTTTGTTAAGCGTTTCGCGTAAACTCCTGAGTGTTTCAAGCAACAGACACAGTATCACAGTACAGTAACAAAAATGTCCGGTATTTTTGTTTGGTCCATTGGCGGGATTCATAGACCTACAGGAGGGCAATCGCGCTAATAACATTCGGTTGGAACGCAACCGAACTTTAGCCATTTCACAACTTTTACATTCCGTATCGCGCTAAACGTTTGACAGAAACTTGGAACGCAACTGCATCACAACTGTAACGTTACCGCTGTCAAATAAAAAGTTGAAACAGTGCTACTTTTTCGTGACTTTTTCTCAATCGTTCGCGTTGTGTTGTTTGGATTTTGAAGGAAAATACGAAAATATTTGTAAAGGTTACGATATAGTTTTGACGCAACTTTGGTTGAAGTTTAATTAAACTTTAGCGCGATACCAAATTCCTTACAGGTGAATCGAAATTAGATCATAACTAAAACTGAATTGGAAACGAATTGCAAGCGGACCTAAACTTTTAAAATTAGCGCGATTGGCCTCCAGGTATTTGTAAGGTCTATGCATTTATAGAAACTTTTGCAGTTTTGGCTCAATGCCCAACTGTAGCAGAACCGTAACGACTCTTAAAAGGCGCAAAGCCCCCGACACCTACCTGTAGAGTTTTGACGAGAGACGGTCTTTGCTAATTGAACTATTAAAACTTTAGGTATATTTCCATGTTTTTTTAGATGGGTTTGCTCTAGACCCTGATCTAGGTCAGAGATGGCAGACATGTTATAGTGTGGCCTTTTTAAAGGCTGGGAAACGCGCTTGCTTCGCTCTAAGCGAAGCGGAATACGGATGGGTTTCAGTCAACCCATCTGTATCCTCCTAATGCCCTTTGTGTTCCAGGGCCACGGTGACTCTTTCGATCAAATTCCGCAACCAATAGTGTAGCCCTACGCATTGTCCGAAGTTCGTACAAACTCGTCAGCGCTCGGAAGCAAGATACCGAGAATCGCTTAATATCATGTTGCATTTGTTAAGAGACTGTCTTCTTCATTTCCAGTAAACAAAGGCAATCATGTTTTATTATTACTGAGAGCCTGTTAACGTACCTACAGATAACAAAATAAATGCAAAAACTCGTCGTCATTGTACATTGTACCTACTCATCACTGTAAACAACTTTTACTACGGGACCAACATTGAAACCTCGAGTTATGCACTTACATGTACAGACTTGAGACGCCGCACACCAAGCTACAACAATCTGTCAAATTTCTTGAAACTCATTATCAACTTTATATATGAAGGCAAAGGTTTAAAGTTGATTGAGAAAATTTTACAGTTTCGGGTAGCTTGATGTGCTGGCTGTACACAAAATAGGGTAGATGACTAAAAAAATCTAATTAGTCCGTCAGTTAGATTATCTAAAAATATTTGACCCGTGTTTTTTCTTTTGTTACGGGAACCAAAATTGACGAAGTTACGACGCTTTTAAAATTCTCAATACGTCACACATTCGCAGAATTTTTACTGACTCGTGACTCGCGAGTTTTGATGCGTTTTATCTTTGTCAATATTCATTGATTTACAAAAACAAAAAATACGTGTCCAAGGTGTCCATTATGTATTTTTCAATACTCTAACTAACGGACTAAATAGTTTTGCAATTTGTGGATGATGGAATCTAGCCTATTGTATGTGACGGTCAATCTTTTAGCGATTTCGGGGTTTGTGATTGGTCCCATATTAAACGTTGTCTAAAATAATGAGTAGGTAGAGTAGGTATAATGACTTTGTCGTATAATCTGTATGACGTTTTATACTTAACTTCAGACAAACAAAATACCAATGAGTCAGTGACCTTTAGTAAGATTTAGTACCTACCAGTTAAATGATTAATGGATTTACGAGCGTCTCTGACCGATGCGGTGGACGGACTAATCAAATTGTGATGCGAGGACTTGCCTGATCGGTGCGTCTGATTGGAGACTGACCTCATTTTTGACAAGGATCTGACCATCGTATGTGTTGCCTAAAACGTTTAGAATGACATAATAAACGCGTGTTTTGAACGAAGACTTAGAGCCAGTGCACACTAGCGACTTCCTGTTGACCGATAGTTTGATCTATCAGGAACTTATGGAACTATATTGGAGTTGGCGATAAAAAAAATGTCGGTGTATGACAGCGATCACACTATAGGTCAACGAAACTATAGGTCCATCGAGGGATGTGTTCTATTGATATTATTGGTAAATGAAGCGATTCTATTGATTTTTAACAAACACATCGGTCGCTACACATCTTCGCTCTGGTGGAAACGAAGCATTAGGCAAACATAACAATCCTTTTTGGGCAGTTGTGTAAAAAGCGCGTATAGATAGACACCCCATATTTTGCCAGTTATTTATAAGCTCCACGTAATTAGAGTATTAACTTTTTGCCAAAAGCCGAGTACCTACATAACCAATCTGCTTCTGAGAAGATCCTAATGGAGAATTCTTTTCCTCCGCTAAACCTGGAAATCGATCATTCATCTACCGCTCAGTCGTCATCCTAGCGACCGGCGGGCGGCGACCGCTAGACCAACGATATAGTCGATGTTTACAATGACTTATCAAACCAAAGAAGTTTTAAGTCTTCCTTTTTCAATTTCACCAAGTTCTAACTGGATTCAGGTATGTAATCTTGTTTCCGTCCTTATTCGAGACTTGCCGCTTTAGGGACTTAACAGAGACGGGGATTAGGATCCCCGCGGATTACATCGTTTAAGTCAGTTGAGTTGGATGTTGCGGAGTAGGTATTTATGGTGTCTGTCTCTTGCTAAGTAGGTCCCGCAACCGAAGTGTCATGTAAGCACTTGTCTTAAGGGTCCATTATCTCGTCACTTCGCTTTTATTTCGAGATAAGAGATGAGAAGTTTAGGGTAGAGCAATAAAATGTAGCTCTGACTGATTAATAAGTATTGAGAGTTGATATAATATTCCAGTGTTGAGCAGATTACTTAAAGCCTTTTATCTATTTACTAGCTGACCCGTGCAACGTCGTCTGCGTATCATTTGTCATTAGATACTGCTCCTATTGGTCTTAGCGTGATCATATATAGCATATAGCTTTCCTCGATAAATAGACTATCTAACACTGAAAGAATTTTTCAAATCGGACGAGTAGTTCCTGAGATTAGCGCGTTCAACCAAACAAACAAACAAACTCTTCTGCTTTATGTACCTTATTTATAAATGAATCTCTATTTCCCTTGGTCATCACATCACGCGGAACGGCTGGGCCGATTTCGCTAATTCTTTTTTGTTGTGATTGTTACTGTAATGTCAGATGGTTCTAATAAAAAAAAAATAAGATAGTAGCAGTTGACGGAAGCGAAGCTCCCGCAGCTTCGCTTCCGTCAACTGCTACTGCTATAGCTAGTGTATGATAAAAATTTGCTCAAATTAATCTCACTAAACTTCAATAATGTATCACCGAGATTTTTGTTAAAATATAGGTAACCCTATGGCCCCATTAAATAAAAAATTGAAAGAGAGCAGATTTCGGGGGTTAAAAAATCAGATATAAAACTTTTATCTAATTATGGACTATTGTGATAGTTGGCGGTGCCAAGTTGGCGATTTGATTACACCCTCGCTGAAGTGCAGGTCTCGGGGGCGGGGTGTAACAAGTGTCGGGCGCCCGGGACATGTGCGGCGCCCCCGCCGCCTCCATTCACTCGCTGTTCATTCACTGCTCGTCGGCATTGCGAGACCGACGCCCGAGCCGTTCACGTCGCGTCGTCTCACTAAACGGCCTTTAAACCGAACGCGTCCGTAAGTAAATCGCGCGCGAATTCGAAAATCAAAAAAAATGCACAGAGCATAAAGTGTTATTTTTTTACTTTAAAAAATGGGGGAACAGGCTTTTAATATTTCGGACGAGAACTTAGAACAGCATATTATTACTTTATTTGAAAAATTGGAGTGTATACGGAAGGATGCGAACTCAGGTGATGGGGGTTTGTCAGGGAGGGTTCCGGCGCGGGTGGAAGTGCGGACCCTGTCGTTGTGGAAAGCCGTGGTGGCGGAGTGCGCGGCCTCGTTCCTGTACGTGTTCATCGTGTGCGGTGCGGCGGGTGGCGCGGGCGTGGGTGCGTCTGCCTCAGCTGTGCTGCTGTCCACCGCACTCGCCTCCGGCTGTGCCATCGCCACGCTGACGCTGTGCTTTGCTAACATATCTGGTAAGATACAGTTTCCGTGAAGGATATAACCTTGAATATAAAGTTCAACGTTACTTACCAAATTGTTTTCAAACTCGAAGACTAATGGTTCTGCCAATTCGACAAAAATTTCGTTTGATTTTCTCCAGCTGAGAATACTTAAATGTTGTGCATGCCTCCTTTGTGCATGTTCTGCTTCGCCACGCCTACCTTTGTTGTTAACAGGATTGTTTACTAAAAGCTCTGTTAAAAGAGAACGATCCTTTCTCCCTCAATTCGGAACATCAGGTAAAGCTGTTTAACAAAGACCTTCGGACCTTTATTCATAGCGCAAGAACTTTCGTATCTGCTTGTAAGACACCATTGTAAGGTAGACTCGATTACTTGATTTTACAATACATCTCTAAGAGACATTTATATAATGACCCCGTTTAAAGTTAACGAATTTCTTCCACTAGCAGTTAAAACAAACCTTACTACCTAATACTATACTTTCCCAAATCGCTCACAGTGTGGCTAATGTGGCTATAAAACTAAATTGTAGAGTAAAACATAGATCCTCGATAGCAAAGACCGTTTAATGCCGTGAATGAATAAAATAGGACAGGTAATAGAAATAGCACTGAATCTAAAAATAAATTAAAAGACAATTACTGATACTGTGAGAACTTGAAATTACTAGCTATACGAGGAATGCGAAACCGTAATCGGCAAGAAAAATAAAAGAGTTGCACCACTCACGTGGGGTGGGTAACAATGTTGTTTTAACCAATGATATTATAAGTAAAAAAGTGTAGATAGGTTATAAGCGCTCAGCAAGCGACACGTTAAAATGTGGCTGACTAGCCACACTTCACCTCAGTGTCGCGTTGCGCCGTCAACGGACACACGTCACGTAGGTTTCACGTTTTTGAAGTTCGAATGTTGTATAGGTAACCTATCTACACCTTTTTACTTATAATATCATTGGTTTTAACCTATAATGTCCGACGTACCCATAACGTAGGATAGGTCCGGTGTTCCGGACAGGGTTGTCCTTCATTTGCATTTTTATTTCTTTTGTAGGGTTCCGTATATCCGAATGAAAGAAAACGGGACCTTTATAGATTCGCTCGCATATTTTTTTCTGTTTATTGGTTTAATATAACGTCAAACGTGGTACTGTATTTATTTCAATCTTTTTCGTATTTTTGAGTCGATGGACAAATATTAAAATATTTTGGCTATCACCTTAATTAGGACAACGTCAGGCGCATTATGCCTGCAAACTTAGATCCAATTACAATGATTGGGGAGCATATTTTTCTACTTTTTCTTTCGCTGTCAATGCCCTAGGTATTATAATTAAATGATAATTAGTTTTAAAATAGGTTACTTAATTAATCATACAAATTAATGTATCTTTTAATTACTAGTTAATTTACCATAACAAACTTAATACACTTAAAATATAAAATAAAAGCTACATACTTAATTTTGTTACACAGGTTAGATATACCAATTAATATTCTTGATAATTATAGAACCTCTCTACGCGAGTCCAACTCGCACTTGTCCGTTTTTTTTTGTTGTAAATGTGATTCCTCGCTGAACCCAGGTTTTACAACGGTAACAGCGAGGTAAAAACTCCTTTGTTGATTTCACTGCAGATGGTACTTTTGCGAAATCTCTCATCCTTTATTTGCTAAATTATTTTAGCCACGAAACATATATTTATTAGTATCTGTCCCTACTAGCTTCACAATATTTACGCGGGTCGTATTATGAGACACAAAATATTTCAGTTGGTAAGCCAGGACTTAGTATTGATATATTCCTGTATAAATTCCTTTTTCGTACATTCAATATGATCGCGTATCAGCAACGGGCGTGCTTGTTTTACGATTCATTTTGTGGGTGAATTTAGAATATGGCGTATAAAACGGGAAAAGCCTTCTCAGTAGATAGGATTCACTTTATTACAGAGCAAACCTGTAACGCAACTTTTTTAGTATCGGGGTGTCGGTATGTTTTTCTCAAATTTTTTAGTGCGAAGTAGGGGTCAAAATGACCCCTGTCGTGTAGAAGGTCCAATTAACCCTGCACCGTTTGGTAATTTATACCCGTTGGATAGCGCGGCGTCCGCGTCGCGTCGCTCGGATGAGTAACCGACCCGCGGCCGCTGCGTGCAGATGTTCACAATTATACGCTTTTTTTTTAAAAGGATCGGCGGCTGCGAGGCGAAAGTCTTGGGTTTTTTACTTGTCAAGTAGGTTCTTAACGATGAGGACTTTTTTTGTTTTTGGAAGAAACGTTTTGCCGTATCGGTGGTTTTTTAAATCTAAGCTTTCCTATTTGGATTTGCTTCTTCTAGATATACTTAGGTACTTAGTAGGTTCTTTGAACGAAAAAGTTTTGCATAAAACTAAAACTTATAATTATTAACTACCTATACCAATTCTAAACTAAAACGAATGGCAAATAAACAATAAATTAAATTACCCACGGACGCACACGTCTGACGTCACTTCCCATAAAACTACACACAGCGCGTCATTCGAGATTATTATAACCTCACACGTGCACCCTTCACCCTTTGTCCCCTCGATAAACTTTATAATGGCGATCACATGACAACAATGACACTTTAAATTATATCATAATAACAATAGACCGGAGAAAGCTCTCTCGTTCACAATCAGGCGCCGATTCTTGCATCCACAATGTTCCGTGATGAATTTTTAGAACCCACCCCCGACCGCGACTGCCCTAATTTTCACTAATGACCGGACAAGTGGACAGCCCTGCTTCGAGCACGGACTAAACATAACATATAGAGCTTCAAACGATGCATACATTATAATGGGATTTAGATTTATCCACTACACAAGCCACGCTTTCAACGAATGAATGTCAGCGACTCTGCGCTGGCAAGTAAGCACTATTGTCAAGACTCCTTTTCAAGTTCTTACTACTTTTGGTATTTCTTGTTCTGCGAGTCTTCTTTTTATTTTCGAAGCTCGATGCTGTATTCATTTATCAATGCGTACTCAGGAAGTAGACTGCACAGAGCTGTATTGTCAACGCAACTTCCTTTAAAACTTGTCTGAAGTTTTTAAGAACGATAAATAATTCCCCTTTATTGCAATGTTATAGGACGGCGAAAGCTGTGTTTTAAATCTGATTTTTGTGAGAAACGACTTGGTAGGTATCTCGAGTCTCGAGAGAGAACGTCATAAAAGTTCTTTGTCAAAGATATTGTGTCTGGAAACTTGAATGTAAGACGTGGTAGCGTAAGGAGGCGTAACTTATGTAAAACATCAGAAGTAACAACACCTTTGTTCGTTTTGTAGGTCGTATCACGCTGGGGGCTTGTGTAAACAGCTGGTGTTACTGTGTAGCTCACTGAGAGGTAGGTAACGCAATCTGAATAATCGATAGGTGTAGTAGTTCGACTTTGCACTCGATATATATCTGCATCGCGTCGCATTGGTTAATCCACCTGTTCCATTTTATTTTTTTGCGTTTCTCTCTCCAGTTATACCTAGGCAGGTACAAACATACTCCACTTTGTGAATGTCAGGTATGTTTGTTTAATGCGCAAATTGATTCTGAATATTGATTAGCCTTACCTGTATGATGGGACCCAAAGATAAAACAATAACGTTCCGGCCTACGTATTGTTTGTTAGAAATTCGTATTGACACATCACGTACTACGGCACTATGGCAACGTTATTCGTTTATATATCGCATTTCTCTGCAATACCCTGGGGTGCCACACCTCAAGGCTATCTTCTGTATCTTGGCTATTATATTACCCTGAACGCAGGTAAACATCCGGTCGGCCATTATCGCGTTACCAGTGTTGCCACTATGGCGATTTCTCCCGACATGGGACCACCGAATATTCGGCGCGAATACTAAAGTGACATGATTCTATCTGTTCCCAGAATTTGTTATTCCGAACTTCCGAACGTAGGATTTAGAGATAGCTAGGTTAGATTTTATGAAAACAACATTATAACAATGTTGGAGGAAGGAATTAATAATCGTAAAGTACTTAGTCAACCTCATGACTCGTGACAGCTGGTCTTCGGGACCGGAATTCATTACGCACACTGACTCTGATTGCACTGTAGATATGCAATAATAAGTTTTATTGCATTTACGATATGGTGCTTTTTGTCTTAAATGCTCTAAAACGGCCCGCAGCTTTTTATTGAAACGAAGAACAAAGGTCAGAATTTACTCTGCCGAATCACGTCGGTTTCGAAATTATCTATGGTGCCTACCTACAGTTATAAAAAAACAAGGGTGAAGGCGTAGGAAGCGTAGAGTAGGAGGAGAGCAATGGCACGTGGCAGTTTTTGCCGATCATAAATTCATAACGAATGCTGCTTGTTATTTTATAACGATACTAGCCAACCCGCGTAACTTCGTCTGCGTCACATTTGCCATTAATGCTCCGCTCCTATTTGTCTAAGCGTGATATATAGTCTATAACCTTCCTTGATAAATAGGCTATCTAACACTGAAATAATTTTTCAAATCAGACCAGTAGTTTCTAAGATTAACGCGTTCAAACAAACAAAGTCTTCAGCTTTATAATATTAGTAGATATAGATTTTTACACTTAACATGGACGATCTTTTTACAGAAAAATGTATGCAGAAAAATATTGCGGCAAAGAGTACCTGCACTAAAGCTAATTAAATGGGTTAATTTATTAATTATGTCAATAAAATGTCCCAATGAATTTTCAATTTGCATGACTAACAGTTTGCAAAAACAAAGTACAAAACATAATTAACTAGCTGACCCTGTACAACGTCGTCTGCGTAACATTTTTCATTACTGCTCCGCTCCTATTGGTCTTAGCGTGATGATATATAGCCTATAGCCTTCCTCGATATATGGGCTATCTAATACTGAAAGAATTTTTCAAATCGGACCAGTAGTTCCTGAGATTAGCGCGTTCAACCAAACAAACAATCAAACAAACAAACTCTTCTGCTTTATAATATTAGTATAGATAAGCACTAATATAAAACAATATTAAGCCTGATAATTTGGCTGATGGCGGTATTTAAGGCTCCGACAGAAGCCACAGGATCGATATCGACTTCTATTTGGATCACATATTCACATCCTCGCTTCGCCGGTCGAGTGTGCCTGATTTGTCTCACTTAAATGACAAAGTGAAACGTCCTCCACATTCTAATCCTATCGTAAAGGGTCATTCATCGTATGATTCAGTATTGTGAACGTCATGTCTGTATTCCGCAGAGGGTTGGATAGAGACGTTCGTATGTTATTTATTATATACTTAAGGCGTTTAAGATTTTTGAACGTCTGAAAATCTAATTAATTATGAGTTTTTTAATAAATAAAAATCATTACATAAAAATTGAACATACCCTCAAGTAAATCGTAAAGATAGAAACGCGATTTAGAATGATTGGCTCGATACTTTTTTTTATCAAAATGACACTAAATTACAATTTTAAACGTGTACTGCTAAGAGATTTCATCACCAATATATATAAAAGTTATATCAATAGATAGAACTTTTTATTTTGAAGTAAATGTTGAAACCATATTGTATAATTTCTTTATCAGTTTTCGCCAAGAAGAAAAAACAATCAAAATTTAGCCATTATTTCGCTCGCCGGACAGTCGCTGTTGTTCGTCAAAACACACAGTACTGCAACCTCTAGTACACCGATAAAAACATTAAATAAAACTACAAACTAAAACACATATATGTACCTACTTACCATATCGTAGTATTTGGCCATTCCATGATGTGATTTGACTGTAATTTGGCTACTTTATGAAACCATCATCAGGTACTAGGCTAGGCTACTTTTTCTGTCTGCTGGGTTTAAAAAAAACCTTACATGAATAGGATAACTCAATAGAAGTGAGCGACGCTCAATCCAGCTCCCATTCGAACCTAACCTATCATCCCACTGTCATCCCTTTCGAACCTTATCTATTCGTGTCGGGGTGCCCTAATTTCGAACCTTATCTATTCGTGTTGGGGTGCCCTAATTTTCCTAAATCCAACCTAATCTAACCTCAGTCACATCATGAAATGGCCAACTACGACAGGGGACTATGACAGGTACATAGATATTTCGACAGTTATTATCCTTGATAATTTCCCTTGCACTTAATAAAATGGTGTCTATTGCCATCAACCGGACACATCCAGACTCCAGACTACTAAGAAAATCCATTTGGATCACCCCAGTAACACTTTGTCTGACGCTGGAATCGAACCGGACCCGCCTCACGCCTCCGCGCAGTAGACCAACGAGTCAGTCAGTGCTTGTGTAGTACTTTCCAAAATAAATGAATTACAATTTGTAAAGCTTTCCTTTCTGTACAATTCGTATTAGAGTTTGAACAAAAAGGCTTATTGTTGTCCGGGGCATTTGTTACTGGTTTCAATGCTGATCACGACGGTTTCAACTTTATCATTTTGTTGATCCTCCGTCTTCAAACAGCTGTGTTTGCGTCCATTTCTTACTCTCTTATTGAATTTGCCAGACTTTAATCAAATGAATTTGCTGAAAGAAAATATATTATATATTATGGAAACTGAACAACTTGATATTCGAAAATCGTATAGAGTATCGACCTATAAACTCGTAAATAGGTTGGTATATGAAGTGTGGGTGTATCCAAGCAAAACAAACGACGTGTCTGCAACAAATGTTGCCAGCCATGATCTCATTTGATACATGTTTTGATACAGTATATCGTTGCATGAACGCGGAGCGATACTTATGGGAACGATGTTTTTAGTAAACAGTTTGATTTTCAGAACGATGACATTCAAAACGAGGTATTTAATAACCATTATGAGTTTAACTCCTTTGACAGATCGTGACTGACATGCAAATGTTACTTAAAAATTGGTAGAATTGGCAACCATGACTCAGGTGATATTTTGGTAGCTCTTGTCAGTCCCGATAGTCCAATACATTAAAAAAAATCTACAAGCGTTGTCGATGATATGGAAGGCACCAAACAAATTTGCTATAACGGTCACTGAAATTCTTAATACCAAAAACAGAAATAAAGACAACGCTGCCCTGAATGAACATCCTTGGTGCTCCTGTATATTTTCCAGTCATGAAACACTATTCAAAATGTACACTTTATTTCTTTATCTGGCGACTACCATAGATCGTTACTTTTTCTAGAGTCTCCTCACATACCACTACATAAGTAAATAAAGTCTCACATGTGGCACAGGTGCGCACGTGAACCCGGCGGTGTCGGCGGCGCTGTGCGTGCGCAGACGCGTGTCGCCGCTGAGAGCTGCGTTGTACGTCGCGGCGCAGTGCGGCGGGGCCATCGCAGGTGCAGCCGCTATCTATGGGTGAGCTACTTTTAAAATTAGAACGGATTTTTTTTCATAATCTTAACGTATGGCGACATAAATGATGTTTTTCTTACTCCTTCGCTGTTTTTTCTGCCTAATTTATTTGCGGGATCCGTCAACGTCATCGTCGTCGAGTTTCAAAAATTCAACGTTTTTGTGGGGGTCGTCACTCTTGATTCAGTATCTCAGGATCAGCAGTAGTTGGGAATCAATCAAAATCTGTACACAATATGACTGTATGGTGTGTAAAAGTAAGAGTATCGTAATCACACGAATACTTACTCCTAAAAATTATCCTGTCTAGTGCTTGCGTAGAAAGAGGCTTATCCAACAGGCAGAACCGACAAGTTTCAACCTGTTTCGGCCTGCCGACAGGTTTCAAAGTGCAACCGCATGCAGAAAGTATCGGGCTATTATACCGATACTGGAAACCTGTATTTTTATGCAAGCATCGTACCTATAGTAGCAACGGAAAAAAAAAACAAACTGGTTCTCTTTGTGATAAAAATCATACACAATTTAAGATTCACTAAGAAAATTACGTAGCATAGAGATAGTCGTAGACTGCTACGCGGCGTAGGTGCTACTACGGCGTAGCAAGAGAAACTGTCACTCGTAGCAGATTTCGAAATAGACGTCTATTCAATTTTCCCAGTTTGCAATTAAAATTTTGAACCATCGTGTACCCTGCATGACATTTGCGAAATTAGTCTACTAGTACCGACCCACACTGTTTCGTCCTGTCCCGATGCTACGCTACTATTTCTAAATTAAAGTGTCATGCGTTCACTAAAGAATGGTCAATGCTGTGGGTCTAAAAAGGCTACTTTAGCAGAATCAGAAAGCAAATCACGCTACCCGTCACTGCCGATTTTTCCCAATCAACCTTGAACTTAATGCGTTAGAGCCTGTCCAGATAGGGCGTTTTACGCGCGAGTCGACTCGCGCGTAGGCACTCGCGCGTACTCGAGATACTAGAGCTACATATCTCGCGCGTTACCTCGAATAAAAATTGCTAAGCGCGAGTCGACTCGCGCGTAAAACGCCCTATCTGGACAGGCTCTTAGTGATAAAGGTGAAAATTAAATTTTACAGATTGTTGTGTGCGTTTTTTGCTTTTTAGCCCCCTGATGTACCGATGAAACATATTTTTTTTTTACCATATTTAAACCTAGATGAGAAGGGAGCGGAGTTACGGGCACAGCTTGTCAATTATAAATCATATTAATCAAATTATTAATGAGATTGGTCAGTGAGTGACAGCAGATCATAATAATTAATTATCATACTTGTTAATCAACGTTATTCATTATTTATGATAATATGTTAGGACATAGCGACTAACACTCTTGACTCGATGAGACCCTTATCAGAAGGATAATTGGATAGATTCGTTTTGTAATGAAAGCTTCAAATTATTTGTACAAAACGGATCCCTCGCACGGGTTTTTACAGGTCGTCATGTTACCCTTATGATGGAACTGTAGTGCTTACCGGATGCTCAACGCCCGGACCATCCCTGACAGGTATCCGATATATATAGGCACATCCGCGACGTTGCTCACAGCATCTCTTGTTGCAAAGTTTTCAGTTGTAGAGTTTAGATCAGTGTAGGGGATCACGTAGGGTCACTAGTTTTGTTCGCCTGTCTATTACAGCGAGGCAGCGGAGTGGAGAAACGGAGAAATTTTGACCAATGGAATTGCATAAAATCACAACACCACGTGACTCACAGCCAACTTGACTGACATGATTGGTTAAAATTTCTTCGTTTCTCCGCTCCGAGCGTAAGGGTGCCTGACCATTAAGGCACCCTTACTCTACTAAAAACTCTTACCTATTTCTATATCTATACTAGCTGACCCACGCAACTTCGTCTGCGAAACATTATTACAAACCTCACGGAGCCCGAGACCTTTCCAACGAATGCAAAACCGTGGAAATCGGTTCGTGCGTTCCGGAGTTATAGCGTCAGGAAGGAAAACCCGACTTATTTTTATTTAATAGATATATAAAAGGCAAACCTGAGTCACTGACTTATATATCAACGCACAGCCAAAACTACTGGTCGTAGAAAGCTGGAATTTTGCATGTAGCTTCCTTAGACTCCGTAGAGGTACAGTAAGAGGGGGTTTCCCAAAATTCCTACGGGAACGTGGCGTAGCGTGACGTTCCCCTTCGTGGCGTACGAAGTCGCGGGTGAAAGCTAGTTCTTAGACAAATGTTTCGTTTCTTAACTTTTCCTTGTATGAGATAAAAACTTTGACGTCTTGAACACAACTAGACGTGGAACATAAAATTGATTGCGTGTCATATTTTATGGTCGGCAATCGATTTGATACCTACGATACATGTATGTGTCAGTTACGTTTGCTGAAAACAATATCAAACTGTTTGCGGTAACTTATTCAAATCGAAATAAAATGCCGATACAATACTCTTGATTTTGTGCGCCAAATTCTGTTTCATTGGTGAAATCAGCTCTCAATCTGCCAAAAAATGAGGTTTCTCTGACAGGACATCTACTAATTTTTAAACAACTTTCGCATTCGCAATGCGAAAGTTGTTTGAAAATTTGTAGAATTAGCTCTCGATTTAGCAAATTCTAATCTGCTAACATTATTTAAAGTTGATCTGACCTGATCTTGTGGTTAGATTTTTTTTTCTATAAGTAAGGCCCTAGCAATAGGTACCTATAGGTTTAACGTTTATTCAAATTAATCGATTATCAACCATTTCCAAGCGTCGAATAATTTATATTTCGAAGAATAATTTATTCGCGGGCCTCTGGGATGAATTCATGAATTTCTTTGCCAACCCAATACAGTCTCGTATTAATTTGCGGCCTTTTTTATCAACCAGCACAATGTAGGTAATTCATTTATTTAAATCCTGGCAATATATTTCGTGAGGTTTATGTGAATGTGACAAGTTTATTATTGGAATATGAATATTTAATGAGGTTTTGTGATTTAATGTTAGTAGGTTGGTACATTTAATTTTTTGTTCAGCCTGTTCCCACTGCAGGGTAAAGGCTTGCTCCATGCAAATCATTCCAAGCATTATTCTCCCGCGCCACCTCAAACCCCTGCAGTAGGCGTCTAGGTCGTCTCGTCACCTCTTCCTAGGCTGGGATCGGCCCGGGTTGGTACCTATGTGAGTTAATATCATGATCTTTGGCAGTCTTCATTCATTGCTGTATTTAGCTAGTCATCTCTTTGTTGTGCCAAACTTCTTTGATTGAATGTAGGTACCTTTGGCTTTTTTGTCAGTCTACACCTGTGTCCTACTGCTAGGCAAAGCCCTCCCCTTTCTCCTTCCGAATTTCTCTGTCTTGGGGGATGGGCGAGATTGTCCAGCACAACAACAACACACATGACAAAAACTCTCAAACTCAGTACAAACATGATGAGATCGTAACACCGCCCTCGTCGTAATGGGTTATCTTACTACAGTTTTAGTGGAGTGGCCATCACCACCATCGTCATTGTCAATATTTTTCCACCCAGCTATGCGCCCCCCTTTTCTGCGTCTCAGGTATGCAAGTTTCAATAAGAGGGAAATTCTACTAAGTTTCAATCAACATTCGCTTCTGCACCTCATTCGCAATTTGTCGAAACTGGCCAAGTCGGACTCGCACACGAAGGGTTCCGTACCATAAACCTTTTCATAAAACTTTTTATTATTTGTTATTAGAATTCACAGTCTGTTAAAATTTCAACTCTACATGATTACGGTTCATAAGATGCACGGAAATACGGACGCACGGACGGACAGCAGAGGCTTAGTAATAGAGTTCCGTTGGTTACCCTTTGTGTACGGAATCCTAAAAAAGCATCATTAAAAGACTTCAAAAAAAAAGTAAATTCTATAGTATATTATACAGTATTCGGTTGGTATTTTTTTATGTATGTACAACGATTATTCCGAGATTTCTTTTCTTACTATTGATAGGCATAGTGTCAAACGTATGCCTATCAATAGTAAACACGCGTTTGACCACAATCTCACCTAATGTTAAGCGATGATGCGGTCTAAGATGAAGCACGCTTGCTCAGAAGTAACCCATTCACTCTTGACTTAAAGACTCTCAGGTTTTAGCTATCATTGATTTCTGATCCATTTTTGTTTTTAAACATTTTTGAAAGATTTCGAATTAGTGCGAAGCGTACTTTGTATTAAAAATAATAGAATTGGCACTCTGGTCTTGCCAGCGGTCCTTTGTAGATCATATTCTATCAATCTACGTTGAGTTCCCAGCAAATACTTGCCGGGAAATGAAAGAATAATACAGTACAGAGACTGCTATTCTACTTATTCTGTTATCTGCGTTCGGTATGAGTAGCCGAGAGAGTATAATAGATGGTTCAGTGGTGTAGACGAGTGCAGGGGGTGCGATCTTTCTTTTATTATTGTTGGTGTGATTGCTACTATTTATAGATAAATGTAGTTGGCCATATTATGTACCTAGCGAATAAAGACAGACTGACTGAGTTAATAGTTGCATAATTTAATTCCGCCAAGCCCGGTCCACCATCGGACCACAAGACGTACGGCGATGTGCCACCGGTACATGGTGGACATCCCACCTACACGCACAAAACGTTTTGAGAATACATTCATTGTGCGTACAGCTAAGGAGTGAATTCCCTGCCTGAGTCTGTGTTTCCTGATAGCTACAACCTGGAAGTCTTTAAGTCAAGAGGTGTGTGAAGTGAAGGTGGAGCACGCTTGCCTAGAAGTAACCTATTCATTACTTCTAGGCAAGCGTGCTCCACCTTCACATCAGGTGAGATAGCGGTCAAACGTATGCAGCCTATCAATAGTAAAAAAAATAAAAAAATTGTTTAATGTATACAAGCGAAAAGTAAGGTACTGTGGCGCAGGAGAACATGGTCGATTCTGTTAAGATGTCGAAGTGAAAGCTTGGGTGAAGTGATCACAAAGTGGACTCTCATTTCATCATGATTACATGGAATTACAGCTCACTTCGTGATCACGTAGTGATTCAACATGTTAATAGAATTGCACTGCTGTACCTGTGATGTCTCCGTCATCACATCACGGTACTATTATTTGCTCTAAAGACGAATAAATGCCCCTGTGTCAGCGAAAAGGTTCGGTACATAAAGTTATGCATAGATAGACACCATAACATATAAAAAATCTCTTACATGTATGATAGACACACAAGTGCACTGAAAATACCATCCAAACCTTGTCAAAAAACCAGATTAATTATATTCGACAAACAGAACGACAGTGCATATATTTGAGTGCGATGTTAGCTACACGCAAGCCGCCTGGCTGGATCTGATGCGAGGATGCGATGCCACGCAAATACGGGTTAACGCATAGGATTTTCATAATGCAATATACTGTATTCCTGTGGAATTAAATCTAGTCTAGTAATCATTGTACCTATCTTAGTTTTCTACTATCCTAGTAACATTATAAGTTTGAAACCCTGTTTCTATAATAATATGTTTGTGTGGGTGTGTGATCACGGTTGAATGGATTCGGGTGATATGTGACAAAGTAGAATTTTAGCAGAATCAGAGTCAATCTCGCTACCCGTCACTTTCAAATTTTCCCGATCAACCTTGAACCCTAACGAGTTAGAGATAAAGACGGAATTGAAATTTGACAGATTGTTTTGTGGTTAATATTATGATTCTGCTGAAATGGCCTGTTTAGGACACATGGCCTGGATTAGGCTGTAAGATACTTTTTATCCCGAAACATGGGATCTTTTCTGATTAAAGTGTGGGCGGATGAAAGGCGCTAACAGAATATTAAAAACTGGGCAAGTGCGAATCGGACTCGCGTCCGAAACAATTTCATTTTTGTGACATGTTATTTCAACACAATCAACTTTTTATAGGTTTTCTTGTAATCTGTAGGCATATTTTTGTCTGCGCATGTCTAATGCGCAGACAAAAATAAATAGTTTTGCTTAATGCCCTTGCTTAAGACAGCAGGATACTGAACTTATTTTCTTAATAGTAACTACCCAAGTTCCATTGGGATATTTGTTGGACTTATTTATTAATCTTACAAAGACGCTGGCAAAAGCTACAATATAACATTTTTTCTTTTCACGGAAAATAACGATGAAAAACGCGACGTTCGCTCAAGGCGATTTTTGACAGACAACTTTTGGATGGACCGAGCTTATCTGTTAAAAGAGAGAGCGATGCTTGACGTCACAGTTTATCTCTCTTTATAAATTTTTAATATTCTCTAAGTAAACAGCTTTTTAGAAAATAAAACTGTTATCCAGTGAAATAAGATAAAGTTATAGGGCACTGTCGTATACGAGTTGAACTAATACCAACACGGTGACATGTTTGCTTTAAATTGATATATTGATTCAGTTCACAACTGATACTAGTTTGGAATTGTGTTTACTATCCGTCAGATTTGAATTCCGAGTTGGCGTGTGTATTGCATATCGTAACAACAAACATTTTGACGAGTTGGGATTGTTGGGAAGTACGTGACCTGTATCAGTTTGTCGAAAATAGTTTGTGATAAAACTATTTGTTAATAGAACATGTGTGTCAGTCCAGGGGCTGAGGCAGAGGCAGAGGAGCTGGCTAAATAATAACAGCCACACAGATCGATCTTCCAGGTAAAGCAACGCTTGCCGAGGTCGGTCTGTGGATGGTTGACCATCTTAACATACCGAGTTTCCTCCGTGACTCGGAAAGCACGTTAAGCTGTTGGTCTCGACTGTCATTTGGAGATCTTTGGCAGTCGTTACGGATAGTCAGAAGCCAGAAAATCTGATACCAGTCTTGCCAAGGAGTTAATGGGTTGTGGAGGTCTGGTAGGCAGCCGCTCTACGTAAAATACTGGTATTCAGCTGAATCCGGTTTGACTGGAAGCCGACCCCAATAAAGTTGGGAAAAGGCTAGGCAGATGATGTGTGTCAGTCCAGGGGCGTAGCTACCGCCGTATTAGTCATATCAATACGAGGCCCCCGGACTACAAGGGGCCCGAGATGTAGATGCAATGCTATACATTTAGTCCCGCCGTCTCCTTCATGGCTGTCATGACAGTCCTTAGCTAAAAGGGCCTACTTTGTTTAAAAAAAAATACGCTTAAAAAGGGCCCCCCAAAATTGTTTGATATAGGGCCCCTTTGAGTCTAACTTCGCCACTGTGTGAGCCTAAAGTAGGCGTCAGATAAACTTGCAATAAATGGCATTATCCTAACCCTACTATCTGTACGTAGGTATTGGAAAATAAATTGATGAACCGTTTTTCATTACTATAAAGTGTAAAAGATCTCGATAAATGATGAATCAGGATAGCTTTGTCTTTATTTCCTTTTTTTAAAATAAGAATTTCAATCAATTTCAATGATCTAGAATAAGAGACCCTTAGCAAAATTCTTACGGGAACGGGAATAAACGAGTTAAGTATAACAAGTTTTCATTAACGTTGATTGAAAACTTGTGTTCATCATATTAATGTGGAATGACCCACTGCCTGGTAAAGGTCTCCTTTTAAGTGTGCCGTACTTCCCGGATCAAAGGACTGGCGAAGTTGGAACAGCGATCCTTGTCCGTTCCAAAACATGAATATATTATGTAGGTAGACATAATTCTGATGGACGACACACTGCGCCACTTGCTTTTTTGTTTTTAAGTGTATTTTGTTTGCGCTTTTCCTTTGTCATAATCGTATCCATTGTCTTCTATTCTTTGAGTCTCAGGATGTTTGGGTGCATTTCAGGATTATATATAACCAGTAATTTCCTAGCAAGAAGCTTTGAAATAAAAGAAAATCGCGTCACTTCCTTTTCACGTAAAGTAGGGCGAAAAGTTTCATGTGAATTATTATTGTTACTTTGAACGTGTAAGAATTGAACCTTTTTTATTTGCTAACTTTGAGGAACGTGCCATTTTTACTAGTAAACTTTGTAGGTAGCTGAAATGATGTGAAATCAAGTACGCTTTCAGCTTCCGAGGGTAAGGAGGGGTTGGGTTAATGCATTATTGGTCAATATTGGTTCAAAAGCTTCTTTTTTGTTTCGAATTAATTTATATGAAAACAAAAAGGTAAGTACTTACGTAGGTTATATTGACTGAAGACCAATTAAAACCAAACCATAATGAGTTTATATGATTATGTAGTGTTAGTAGAATTGAGAATTTTAAAAGCATCGTAACTTCGTCAATTTTGGTTCCCGTAACAAAAGAAAAAACACGGGTCAAATATTTTTTGTTAATCTAACTGACGGACTAATTAGATTTTTTCAGGACACAAGCCCATTAAAGGATATGTAAAATTAAGTTTGGAAAACAATAACATTGATGTGCCCCGCGGCTGCGCCAAATAGGTCCAGTTCAGCAAAATGCCGGACAACTAGGTGCTGCCTGACGCTGATGGTTTTCAACTGCACCTTACGTTGAAGTGTAGGTACGGAAGTCAACCAGTGTTATAGGGTATTAAATAAACATGTAAACATATAATATGCCACCTTTGTCAAATATCTGCAAAATAAATGGAATAAGGAAGCAATCTATAATCGATAAATAATGTCAGCCAGTGCTGTAAACTATTTATTATTCCATGAAAGCCACACAATTCGATCGTAAAGTTCATATTTACAATAGGTGAATAATAATACACTAAACATATTCATCGAAGCTTTCTTTACAAAGGGAACACTTTCTGTCACACGGACATTTGTCCCCAAAACTGTTTTGCCGAATGGTCCACTCCCACGCAACTAAGGATGCACCTCCATCTTTTATATCGGTGGCGGTAATTTCAAATGTCGTAAGAGAAGAACACTACATTTTTAGATTTTCAACACTCGACTCGCTGCCGACAGTTGAAAATCGAATGGAGCAGTGTATGTCTCTTACGATATTTGATATATCCACAATCTAAATGACGTAATACAACAAAGAAGGTTTATACAATAAGCACATTGGTTTCCAACCTCGTTTGAAAGAATCCCTTTGTAGTGCAACAACAGATTCTTACCTGTAGCCAATTTGCGCGCTTCAATAATTTTCGATACACCAGCTTTTTGTTGATAAACGCGCTTGGAAAAAAAAGTGGGTTCTTTTTAAATTCCTCATTCATATGGACTTGAATTTACTCAACATGTTAGTTAATTTATGATGCAGTAGTTATTTGCTCGCGGGTTTGCCTAAGACTTCTTCTATCTCACAAAAATATGCTTTTTGGGACTGAAAGTATTCTATGGTAGCTATTCTATTGCGTACAATTATATCCAACTGATTCGACTCCAATACTATATTATTGGAGTTGAATCAGTTCTCTAGACATTATCTCGTACTCAAAAAACAATCAATTTTACCTTTTTGTAATATTAGTTTAAGTTTTTAATATTGAGATAATTTACTGAGGGATAAAGGCGGCAGTTGACAACTTTTGTATAAAATTACTCCAATTATTACCACTAAGTTGATTAAAGTACCTACTAAGTAGTGATAACCGGAAGAATCTAAGAAGAATATAGAAGTCTATATTATGTGCCGATTTTATAACAATTAAAAGAAAACCTTACTTACTAGTAAAATCCAGACTATCTCATTGAATTCACGATTTCACAACAAGGCGATATTCCAAAGCATTTTGCACGCAAATAGTATTTTTATAAAAGTTTCCATTTTTACTGTCAGCAAAACTTCAGCTATGAGATATGTAAACTTTATAAATAAAACCTTTTCTACGAGCGTTTTCCTGTTCTCATACAAGTTGTCGCGGTTAGCGGAATTGTTTCGGCTTTCCTTTGGTTTTATATTTCTTCGTACTGTGCTGTTTTTGTTCTAAGATTGATCAAAACAAAACAAGTTGAGCAATTTGAATACAAGTAGTGGTTTTGTTTTGTGAAGTTGTAACGCGTTTAGGCATTAGATTACGTTGTGCCTGAAAAGTTTTTATTGAAACAGAAAAGATTTACTTACTTTTTCTGTGGTCTCTGGTCTACTTTATTATAATATACTAAGTACTTTTCTTAGGACTAGTTTTTAAATATTCATAGGGCCAATCACAAATTTTCTGAAGTACGAGTATAGTAACGTAACA
Source organism: Ceramica pisi (assembly GCA_963859965.1). Lineage (NCBI taxonomy): Eukaryota > Metazoa > Arthropoda > Insecta > Lepidoptera > Noctuidae > Ceramica > Ceramica pisi. The sequence goes on from OY982529.1 coordinate 5,103,570, forward strand.
GTATTGTTAACGTTAGTCTAGTGTATTTTGAATATAAAAAAACTACAACCACATAGTATTTTGTTTTAATATTAGATATGCGACATACTTACACAATTTATATCTAACATAAAACAACATGAATAAAGTATCGAATTCAAATAAATATTTTGTGCAAAACGAGTACATATATTATATAGTTTTACTTTACGTTAATATGCGTCAAAAACATTCATGGTAGGTTCAGGTAACTTTTACTGAAGTGCTAAACATGCCAATCTGACTTAATTAAATTCTAAGGAAAAAATTTGGAATTGAGCCGATTTTTTTTTTTACCTAAAAATTTACTTTGATTGAACTTACTACTTATATTGAAAAATTGCCCCTAAATCTGGTTCATATACCTCAATATTGTCCAGTGTACTAAATACCTAGACACTATAAATAAGGATGTGAGAATTTCACACAATCTTCTGAAAGTTCCTTGAAATAATAAACACCACTTAAAATATGACTAACGTGCCACAAAAGATCATCTACAGACCTTAACATCTTGAGATCCTGTAGGGAACGGTGCAGTGAACTTTAGACGGCAGATGCGCCCGCGCACCGTGCACGTGCACCCGGCTGACGTCACAGCACGTGCAGATACCGTTCCACTCACTCACCAACACAATATACACCTTACTGTCTCGATACTAAGGTGGTAAATGGAATAATTATTTCAAAGTTCGACTAACTTACAAAATGCAATTTGAATGAATCTTATGATTTGAAAGATAAGGGTTAAAATTGAATTAATAATGTTGTAAGGTTAGTTAAACGAATGAAAAAGGTTCAAGATTGTCAAACTTGCAGAATACGACTAGTGTGAATCGTGATGTGTTAAGATAAGTGCTAAAATCGAGTGTTGCGAGTGCAGAGTTTTTGATTGGTTAAAGGAGGCCAGTTGTCAACCTATGTGGCGATACAGGATATTAATTAATTAAAGGAATAGTAGAGCATCTGAATAATTTGTTTTTTTTTGTGATGAAAGTCCATTAGAGGCTCTAAATAATCTTAACTATTTATTATAAAGAGCTAAAATGTTTGTTGGTTTTAAGGAGGTCATTTCGGGAAGTACTTATCTAATTACCAAATTATTAAGAGATAGATATTTAAGCTACATAATTGTCTAATGACAGCTAAAGGCTATAACCAACTTTAAAAAAAGAGAGGGTTTTTGAAATTTACAGTCATAACTTCGTTGTTTACAATCCGATTTTGATTTTGTCATCTTGTATCCCAAAATGCACCATGGAGTCTGTCACGGAAATCGATGAAATGAAATAAATAATCAAAAGTACCTAATGAAATACAAGTTACGTCATTAATATATCTTTTATTACGTAACGTGGCGCTGAAGCTGAACTGATATGGTTTTAATAAATCAAGCAATCATAATATTATGATAATTAATTAAATGTGGTCATTATTTAACGGCAAAATATGTAATTTGACTCACATGGTTTTTATTTGCAATATGGTAATTCAATGTTTTGTTACCATTACCATTTTAATGGTAATTTTGTAAAATAGGTAATAATTTTGTGTATATTATTCCTTTGTTACTTGCAAATCGCGTGAAATAGTTTGTAACTCACCCTAATCAAATAAAAACACTTATTATTGGTTTATTTTGATCAATCTACAAATACAGCATTATTACCATTTATTTTTAGGGTTCCATGCCCAAACGGTACATCGGGAACCTATTACTAAGACTCTGATGCCCGTCTGTCTGCTACCAGGCTTATATCTCATGAAACGTGATAGTAAGACAGTTCAAATTTTCCCAGATGATTTGTTTTTGTTGCCGCACAATAAATATTAAAAAAAAAACAGAATAAAATAAATATTTAAGGGGGCTCCTACTACACAACAAAACGTGTTTTTTTGCCGTTTTTTCAGATAATATTACAGAACCCTTCGTGAACGAGTCCGACTCGCACTTGGCCGCTGGTTTCATGATCAAATGTACCTATCGCGAATGATTACTATCTCCCCTAATGGTTTTAGCGATAAATTTCACGACAGTAGGGCACTGACGCTTGCCTAGAAGTAAGCAGTTTCGGGAAACAATGAGTACCGTAGGGAATAAGTCACTACCCGCAAATATTGTTGTTACCCAGAAAACATTTTTGGACCTGCTGAAGAGACTATCTTTGTACTGTATAGACTCATTCTCTTTTGCATTGTATAATTTTACTCATAAATGATATCGTAACGAATGTAACCATGATTTTGTAAACAATGACAATTGGTTTAAAAGAGTGTCCATGGAGTTTCTTGCACGTTCTTCTCCACAGGACCTGCTCTTTGGAACGTGCATCTGCCGCGCTGGAGATAGGGTCGGTGGGTGTGTTATGTTGCAGAACAACCTGCTGCTCTTGTCGCTAGCGCGGCAGTATTAGCTTCATCTATTTGACTGATAGACCTTGACTATTCAAAAGTGCCTGTAACTGGTCTATTTGAAAAAAAGGAATTTGTATGTATTATTACCGAACATCCGGATTCAGATTCAGATTCAGATTCAGATAAATTTATTTGCTCAAACATGTGTGTACATACAATTATAAATAAATGCATGCAAGGTGATACAAGTGGAGTTGTGCTAACATGTTTACCATATTGTCATGGTGTGCAAATATTAATATGTACAAGTTTAGAATAAAAATTAATAACATTCATTAACAATGAAAATTTTGACACAATAAATAAATTACATTTAAACGATTTATCACATAATTAATTTTTATAGAAATAAATAGTTATACACATAAAAAATGTCAAAGTATTATCATTAAATAAGAATAGAAAAAATAAATAAAAAAACATTGTAGTCAAAAAAACCATTATCAGACCATTATTACATTAAATTACAATAAAATAATACAAAAAAAATAAAAAGTAGAAAAGAACATGTCCATTTAAAATGATTCTATTAAAAATTCATTTACATCATAATATGCTTTGCTAGCTAAAAATGATTTTACTCTCCTTTTAAATTGTTCTACACTTAGCTCTTTCCAGTTACTGGACTGACTAACTTTTATGAAAAACCAGCCCTGGCTGTTACACAAACTATTTGTGAGAAGAACAAAATCTTAACAATTCAGTTATGTATGGTAGACTCTAGATAAATGACGATAACCGTCATTGAACTACATCCATTTTTTTTATTTGAAATGGGTTTGCTCTTGGCTCTTAGTCCTAGTTTAGGTCAGGGATGACAAATACAAAGTTTACGATGGATGTCCTCCATCAAATTCTATCGTGATCCTTTACGTTCACTAGTTAAGAAAACGGTGCATTATTTACTGTTCTAGGAGCTCGATCCACGAAGGAGTATTAGGGAAGGGTCAATATAGGAAGAGTCACCGTGGCCCTTTTTTTTCGGATCGGAAATCTTCAAATTTCTTCTCCCGCTCTGGGCGGAGCGGAAGGGAGTGTCAGACTTTTACTGACTAAAACCCATCCATGTTCCTTCATTGCACTTTGTGTTACGGAGCCGCGGTATCTCTTTCGAATAGTCCCGCAACTCCGGCAGGCGTCAGCCCTTTCGGGCCCCTCCTTGTGCTGACACTCTTTGAGGCGCGCGTGGAACACGAACGCGCCGTCGACACGGCCTGTCGTCATAAGACGGACGGACGGCGAACTAGCCCATAGCTCACCGTCCACAGGCCCGCGCCTACGGTGGCCCCTGACGCCCGGGGCGTCTACTTCAGCGGCCGGGACGTGATGTTTTCTCTCTCTCCCATTCCGCCACCTCCTTCGCTAGCATGACTATTTCGCAGAAGGAGGTGACGGCGTCCCATTACGTCTCGCTCCGGACCATGGATTGGACCAGGGCCGAACGCGAGAGATCGCCGCCGATCGCTGCTTCGAGGACACGGGCGGTGCTCCGCCCAGTCACCGTGGCCCTGGAATGCAAATGGCACTAGAAGGAACACGGATGGGTTTTAGTCAGTAAGAGTCTGACACTCCCTTCCTGGAGGAGAAATTTGATGACAAAAAGAAAAGGGAAAGGTCAATGTACTTTTTTGCAAGTTTATCTGTGCTTTGCAAAAGCGTGCTGTGCGTGCTTTGAAGATTTTGAATACCGTGGTATTCAAAATCTTCAAACAATATCATTGTAAGTAAGTATTGACGTTGTACATGTTTCCTTTGATACATAATTGATGGGCCTACCCTGCACACTTCAACCTCAATACACATGATCTCGATAAGGTAACGTAGCGCCCCAGTCGATACATCTCCGCTGATGGATGTAGGCATGTTCCCATCATTTCCCGACAAGGATTTCCCTCTTTTGTTATTACTCGATTTATTCGTAATGGTTTTCCCTTGATGTGCTTTGTGAAATATGGAGAGAAATTATCAGTTTTGTTATTGTTTTTTTTTTTTTAACTTTAGGCACTGGTCTTCTCGGTAGCTGATTAGATTATAGAATGACATTGACACAAAGTGCCAGCCTTTCTGGCCTTTTTGCATTGTCCTCACATGCTAAAAAATCTTAGTTACATACAAGTATGTGTAACTATAATAAGAATTTTGTAAAGCATAACATGATTTAAAAGTGTCCGTGAAGTTTCTTTCACGTCCTTCATCATAGAGATCTACGCTTTGGAACGTGCAAATAGCTTCATGTTTTTGACTGACCGATCTTGACATTTCAAAAGTGCCTGTATATGGTTTATTTTAAATAAATTCTTTGAATCTTGAATCATAGTCATTTATTGCATTCATGTTGTTTACAAGTTGTTACATATAAAGGTAGGTTTCATTCATGAACCCTGCTAGGGCACAGCAATATACTTAGGGCGGGTTGGTTCACGTTCACTTAACGCATGCGTAAACGTTAAAAATGGTGCTTACTATCGTTAAATCAAAAAATTGGGTTGTTTCACAAAATGTCAGCGTTAACGCACGTAAAATATAACGTTTACGTTAACAGATGGAAGGAGCACTGGTTAACGTTACTTTAGTTGCGTCAAATATAACAATATTATAATTTCTTTTGAATTCCTCAATACCAGTTCTTCTGATGACACAAATAAGTGGTGGAATGCAAAAAAAAGCTATTTAGGTAGGACCCGTGTCAATAACATAGCTATTGGGGTGAGCAGGAATTTATACCAGAATGTTTTGAAACAACGCTTCCTATTTGACGAACGTTAAAGATCTTCCGTAATTGTTACTTTTTGACGTACGTATGTTACGTTAACCAACCGTTTGATACAACCCGCCCTTAAATAGGTATCTAGTTTAAAGTGCTACAGTGTGTACGAATCTGGGAACGAACGTCGAACGCGCGTTGTTTTTGATTAAGAGGAAGAGTTTTAACAGAAAATTTCCCGAAATTCTTATGGGAACGGGAAGAGAGTGAATATGCGCACACGAAGTCATGGGAAAATGTTTATTTATTTAACAGTTAATGTACACACATTAAACTAATAGATAACAAAAAAAAAAAACCAGAAAATAAGGTACAAAAGCGATGCTTAGGTATTTCTAAAGAAATATCTTCCAGCATACCTACGAATGGAGAGCCGAATAAAAGAAGTTAATATTATTTTCTAAATAAATTCCTATTTGTTCCCGTTTCCAATATTTTGTCGATAAAATCGTAACTTGTGGACTGTGGGATATTCTGTTACGTTATTCATAAAACATAATATTCCGCCAATGTGATTTGAATGAAATAAAACCCTGGTGGGCATTCCCGTGTGTACGAGAACTTATTTTATTTCTCCATCTCCAAAGGATTGGAGATATATTTCTTACAGGAAACAGTTTCTTCGCGAACATTATAGGAGGCAGTGTAATTGTAGGATAGAACGCATTGGCGGATCCAAATTATCAAGATGGCGTTGGTTGTCTAGATGCTAACGAAGTTTTTGAGGATTTTACGAACAGTAATCCAAGGAGGCCTATTACGCGTTAAGCTTTTTTTTGTGACTTTATAGTTCTACTGCGTGGCTAACGCTTACACTCAGTGGGGTCAAGCCCCCCCCCCCCCCCCAAACGACAATCCTGGATGTATTCGATGTTGTGTTCCGATAGGCAAGAATGGACAGGTTGATTACAGTCTTGGGTGACTGAAAACCGACTTCAAATTATACCTATAGACTAAACCTGTCGCGGACTATTGATAGGTAATTTTGCTTAAGAAGAGGGTGGTACTGCATTTTTCACCGTTGGCCGTATATCTAACGTATCTCTCGGGCCTCAGACTCGTGGTAATGGTAAGAACTGTGGGGTCTTAGTTGGTACAAGTCCGGAAAAATCTCCATTCTCCCATGATGATTTCGATACGCGAAAAATATTCCTTATTGAGAAATCGTAATTAAAAAGTTTGTTGTTGATTAGAACCTACGTAGCTGTTTGTGGCAATAGTTTAGTCTTGGTCTCGTTAGTTTTATTTATTTAATAGCTACTCTCACGCAATCCACTTGCGAAGTCCTCAGTTGTCAACAACACTAGCTTTACAAACATTTAGCGAGAAGTAAGTTTACTCTATAGTAGGTAGCTAAGCTAGTAATTAGAAAGTAAGTAATTAAAATGATAGTCGCGGGATTATTCGCAAGAGACACCGTGGCTCCGGAACACAAAGGGCAATGAAGGAACATGGATGGGTTTTAGTCAGTAGAAGTCTGACACTCCCTCCCACTACACCCAGAGCGGGAGGAGTCATTGGATGATTTCCTATCCCTAAAAAAAAAAAAAAGTAATTAAAATGATTCACTATGCGTGGTTGCATTCAGATGGCTTAGTGTGAGTTTTCTAACGTACTCGATCGCGTTAACGTAAACGTTTGCTTATGTCAAGTGTATAGAAAAAAAAAGGTTATCCGTTATTCTTACCAGGCGGCGGTTATTCAGTTTCAATACAATGCATTTACGCTAACGCGGTCAAGAACGTTAAAAAACTCACACTCATAGGGCTTAGTGCCCTCTGAAGATGAAAGCTTTACCAAGTACTAGAACATAAATAATGTAGTTTTTCAATGATCAAAGTTTGTTCAGAACCTTTGATCTGTCTATTTATTTTATAAATTAGCATTTGAGTGGGCGACCGAAGTTGAATGGATTACTTTTGAAGCTACTCCGACAATTTAGATTCCTGAAAGTGTCTTGTATCTTAAATATTTAATGAAACCTTTATGTTTTATTCTGGTAAAGGAAAATGAATCAAACAATTGAGTGTGAAAGAGAGTTGAATAACTAAAAAATAAAGGTGTGCAATTTATATAAGTGTGGAACAAAGATTCATCATAGATCATTATCAATATTTTTTATTAGTACTGTGAATGAATAATGGGTTAGTTAAGGTTAGATTAGATGCGAAAACACAAAAAATAATAAGAAAAACGGATCTTATTTACAGAATAGTGTCTGTGTGAGTGGAATTCCGTGTCAGAATTTATGTTTCCTGATAGATATGTACATCACAGCCAGTTTTTCTTAATAGCTACAACCTGGGTGTCTTTAAGGCACAAGAGTGAATAGGTTAATTCTAGGCAAGCGTGGTCCACCTTCGACCACATCGCTTACCATCAGGAGATGTGGTCAAACGCTCAGTAAAAATGTATTTCTTCTTTTATACCTAGTATGTGAAAGATCATCACATTTATGCTGACCCCTTATTTAAAAAACCTTTGTAAAAATATTATTGCACAAAAATGGTTGGTAAAGTTTAGCCAGATGATGATGGTGACTATGGATCACAATAATGATAAACAGCTTCTATGTACCGCGTAATGACCCAATTGATGGCCGCAGATAACAATTACAGCTGCGTCTGCAGATAATTGGCACAAGTCAGCTGACCACATCTAGATAAGTGCCACAGAACATTGTGATAACAGGCTTGGCTGATGATTAATCAGCTGTGTAATAACTCCTATTGTGCGTCGTAGAATTAGGCCGAACATACATATAATAACACAACGTGACATGCGCAAGTTTGCCTGCGTCACATTTTTCAATAGTATACTCTGCTACTACTGGTCATAGCGTATTTTATAGCATTCCATGAGAAATGGGCTATTAGATCAACACTAATATTTTCAATTCGAACCAGTAGTTCCTGAGATTAGCACGTTTAACCGAACAAACAAACTCTTCAGTTTTATAATATTAGTATATATTGACATACCGTATCCCTTATAAGGGAAGGCAGTGGTGTGTAGAATACGTTTTGCATTTGTTGTGTATTGATTGAATACTTTATTGTAAATACATACTCGTGAGTACATAATATCTTCACTGTGCATCAAGGATTTTTCATGATTTCCGGTTCTGTCAGTAAAATTCGGGAACTAGATACAATTTTTGAGTTATTCACCAGTTATATATTCCTCGTCTAAAATTATTAAAATTATCACAGTTTTCGCTCATGTCAATTTTTAGACAACTCTTTGATGTACTGAAAGAAATACGGGCTTTGCAAAAATATTAAAGGCGTAGATCTGATTCGCGATTTGACCGCGAACATTAAGTGTTGCTTCTGAATTGAGTATGTAGAGTGAATTCACTCCACCGTCGGGATCCTTGCTGACGGTAGGAGGGGTTTCCATCGGCGTCGAGTTGACGCTGAAGTACCTAGGGCTCGTCCTCGACAGCCGGTGGAACTTCGTGGAACATTTCCGACGTTTGGCACCCAAACTGGAGCGGGCCGGGGCTGCTTTCAGGCGGCTCCTGCCCAACCTGGGGGGACCAAACGCCTCCTGCCGGAGGCTCTACGCGGGGGTCGTGCGGTCCATGGCCCTCTACGGGGCCCCGGTGTGGGCGCGTTCCTTGCGGCAGCGTGCTGCCAACTATCTGAACGCGCCCCAAAAGGTGATGGCCCTAAGGATGGCCCGAGGGTACCGCACGATCTCGCGCGAAGCGGTGTGTCTCCTTGCCGGATTGCCGCCATGGGATCTGGAGGCGATAGTCCTCGCGCGCCTACATGATTGGCGCGTGGAGGTACTACGCCGGGGGGAAACTCCGCTGACGCGGCAATTTGTCGCGCAGCGGACTGACCTCCGGCGCGATCTCATGGCGTCATGGAGACGACGACTGTCGCAACCCAGTGCAGGGCACGCCACGATAGTGGCGATAAGTCCCCTCTTTGAGGAGTGGCTAGAGAGGCGCCACGGCGTCCTCACCTTCCGCCTGACGCAGGTCCTCACCGGACATGGATGTTTCGGGAGGTTCCTGCACCGAATCGGGCGGGAGGAAACGCCCGGGTGTCACCACTGCGAGGATCGACCGGAGGACACGGTGGAGCACACTGTGCAGGTGTGCCCCGCTTGGGCGGCGCACCGCCGTGTCCTCGAAACGGCGATCGGCGGCAACCTCTCGCGTCCGGCCCTGGTCCAAGCCATGGTCCGGAGCGAGACGGAATGGGACGCCGTTGCCTCTTTCTGCGAAGCAGTCATGCTAGCGAAGGAGGTGGCGGAGAGGGAGAGGAGACCCTCTCGTCCCAGCCGCCGTGGTGGACGCCGCGGGCGTCAGGGGCCACCACCTGGTGACCTCCGGCCACCGTAGGCGCGGGCCTGTGGACGGCGAGCTATGGGTGGCTCGCCGTCCGTCCGTCTAGTGACGACAGGCCGTGTCGACGGCGCGTTAGTGTTCCACGCGCGCCTCAAAGAGAGTCAGCACACAGAGGGGCCCGAAAGGGCCGACGCCTGCCGGAGTCGCGGGATTATTCGCAAGAGACACCGTGGCTCCGGAACACAAAGGGCAATGAAGGAACATGGATGGGTTTTAGTCAGTAGAAGTCTGACACTCCCTCCCGCTACACCCAGAGCGGGAGGAGTCATTGGATGATTTCCCATCCCTAAAAAAAAAAAAAAAAAAAAAAAAGAGTGAATTCACTGAATTGAGTTTTTGTGCGACAAACCCCTTGCCTGATGAAATGCTTCACAGAGAGTCAATTATACTAATTTTCAAACAACATTCGTATCTTAGTCGCAATCTGTTAAAAATGTAATAAATATAAGGTTTATTTGAGAGATACGAATGGGCAATGCGCGTGGCTTACTCGTAATTCAAAATATTCAAAAAAATATCGAAATACAACTGCACCGTTGGATCATCAACCCTCGGCTCTAATGTTTAGAGCTGAACAGGCCAGGGGCGTAGCTACTACCATATCAGCCGTATCAAAGATACGGGGCCCCCTGACTACAAGGGCCACACAACACAGGTTCGCCAAGCATTTAGTCCCGCCGTAACCTTCTTTGCTAGTAGGGCCTATTTTGTTTAAAAATCACAATGCCTCTAAGAACGACCCTCCCCTCCCCAAAATGTTTGATACAGGGCCCTCTTTAGACTAGCTACGCCACTGAAACAGGCGTAAGTCTCATATTCTCATGTAGAAGGAGCATGTACTGCCAAATACGGGCTCACTACCGTTTATCTTAGGAATAGAGGGGACTTAATATATACTGTTTCAGAGTGCTTAGACCACATCGTCTGATGCAGGTGTTGCGATATCCGATCAGGATATTACGTGCATATCAGGTGAGTGAGCTAGCAGTTTCTAGCTGAAACTAACTAGTGGGTGATTAATGGTTCTGGTAAAAGCCATTTAAGATGCTTTAGCACTGTGGCTCATTCATATTAACTTTGCGACCTCGCTACGGGTGTGTTATTGGCTTTTCCATCTATTTCGTCACGTGTACTTAAAGATCGATGATCAAAATATGTATCATTTGTTGGCTTGCTATACGCTTTTGTGCAAACTGTAAGTATATGAAGCAATTGTTATGAAAATTAATTAATTAAAATTAAATAAATTTTAAGCAACCTTTCCATTCACATCTCAGTCGCAATCTGTCAACAAGAACCTTATTTTTCATACATTTTTGATAGCTTACGATTGACTTTCGAATGCGAGCGTTGTCTAAAAACTAGTAGAATTATGCCCGGATAGTGGCAATAAGCTTGATTCACTACTACTACACACCAGGCAAAATATGTATAGTTAAACTTTACGAAACAGACCCAGTACTGTGTACCAGTGGGGACAGAATAAGAGAATCATGTTTGTTTACTCTAGAATTAGATAATAAAACGATATGAAAAGTAACAAATTGTACCGCTAATTTACTACGAATCTTAGATTCAAACGCGTGTAGCGGCGTAGCAACGTGCGTAGCACTGCTACGTTGACTTTGTCTACGCAACTATGCTACGAATACAACAATTCCATTTAATTTTATGTTTGCGCGTTTATGCTACAGTTTTTTCGTTTTAGCATGCTAATTCCTACCCTTAGGGCTCCTATTCTTTTTAGGGTTCCCGTATTATTCTGCAGTTATTGTTTTTCGTTGGTATCACTATACATATCGGTTCAGGATAACTTTTGTATTTATTTCCAATGTAAGTTAAGAATGTCAAAAAAGGCGAATTAGACATGATAAACGGAACAACTACAGTACTAAATACTATACAGAATTGTGGCCTTGTGTCACAGTCTATCAAGTAATACCAGTATCCCAATCTTGTTATACTGTAGCATTATCGACGAAAAACGTTTATCGAAAGTTGATATTAAATGGAGAGCCACAGGAGTGGCGTTTGGCAAGAATATCGTTTTATAGGCGAACGTTAAAGTTATTGGATTACCTACGTAATGTCAGTTTCGAGTTTGCTCACGCACAGTTCCACGTAATAGTTGTTTGTGAGCCGTATTCGTACGTTTTTATGTTATTTGACAGTCATGCGTGTTTATAACTTTAGTTCCAGACATGTTTTGTCTGTAATACTGTACTAACTTTACCCTGGATGCGTCCCCGTGGATATAGGAACTTTGTATTATAGCAGAAGTCTATCGGCGAGCGTAGCTTTCTCTTTGTGATTTTTTTCTTTATCGAGTCTGTTCTCCCAAAGATGTCTCCAACAAAATACTAATCTTTCTTTATTTCATTTGTTAGGAGCAGCACATGTATGCTCTTCTGCCTATTATTATTCTTTTCTCTTGTATTGGCGTACATAAAAAAAAAAAATTGCTTGTTCGTAAAAACGTAAGTTCACCAGTGCAAATGCAAACGCTAATGTATCGCCTGCCTAATGATTCGTTAAGTACAGAGAAAGGAAAGAGCTTTCAAGTAAAAACAGCCAACTTTACTTGTGCGTGAGAGGTGAGAAATAGCAGCTACGTACGTTTTATACATAGTAGAAATACCTACCGGTACCTATGTCACAGGGTATCAACATATAGCCAACCTATAGTAGGTATGCTGTATGTTGCCAGGGATACGGCATATTTCAGAAGAGTTACCGCGGCTTTGGAACGCAAAGAGCATATGGTTTTTGAGTTCCAGCCCGCTGACAGACAGACGGCCTGACAGATAAATGGAAGGATTGTCTATGTACCTGGATGATTTGTGACACCCACAAATATGTCACAGCATACCCACACATAAACATGTTACAGTATCCCCACACGTTTTAAGTCTAATATATCACTTACCGGCTACTCTGTAACGCAGCGCACGTTGCACGTTCTTCTTCATTTCTCGCTCCCCGAAGTCATTCTCTGATTTTGTACAAATAAAATATGAAAATATGGCGGCATGTATGAGGGAGTTTATTACTTGGCTGTTCATGTGTTGGGATTAAATTTTAAATAAGGAAGCAGGTTTTGATGTATGCTACTGTAATTTCCCGCGCTGTTTTATTTGCAAGTCACGCTCTTCATGAACGTCTGGCTTGAATTAAGCAAAATATAAAACAGTTATATGTAAATATACAGTCCTCGAAAAACCTGAGAATTATGCCAAAGACTAAGCTTAGCTGTAACGCCTGTGACCACAGACCATCGAGGCAGTTCAAAATAAACATTCATCCAAATTTTAACCTGTCCGAAGTATTGAACATAAGACACAGTTTCTATACTTGCTTACCATCAGGTGAGATAGTGGTCAAACGCGTGCCTATCAATAAAAAAAAGCGCTTTTGACCATTAAAACAACGATACAATCCAGTGAAGGCAGGTATAAGCAATACATCTAAATGTCAGCTATAGTGAAGTATTGAAGTAACAATCTTTCTTCCAGACGTTTTCTATATAACGTACAGTACATTATTAGCTCGCAGTTGACATTTGAATAAGTTATGTATTCGATTGAAACAAATTCTTGTCAACGATGGTGTTAAAAAATCAGGCACAATCGGCATTTCTTTGTGTTACAGAAAACAGAACAATGTTTTTGTATTTACCCATTCTATATACTTAGTCAAAGTAAAGTATGCATATTAATAACAGAACATTAGGCAATAGTTTCACGGGCTAGTGTTTGTGCAGCCATTGAACAATTGAACAAGGGAGCTACGGCTTTTAGTTTAAACGCCAGTAGTTACCGGCAAATACTGCTAGGTAAACTAAGTTATTGGGATTCAGAGGGTGAAGGAAGTTTAATTAATTATTTGAAGCTACTTTGCATGTACTTAGAGACAAAGACGGTTGGCAATTCTGTTAAATTATGCTATTTGAATTTAGAATGATCAAATATTCAAACAACGAACTCTATGACGTATTAAACAAAGTACGAATTTCATTGCAATCCATACTTATGTTACCGTACTTTTTTTTTTAAGGATGGGAAATCATCAAATGATTCCTCCCGCTCTGGGCAGAGCAGAAGGGAGTGTCAGCCTCTTACTGAATTAAAACCCATCCATGTTCCTCCTCCCTTTGCGTTCCAGGGCCGCGCTGACCCTTTCGAACAAATTCCGCAACTATTGGCCAACCAAGGCACGCATTGACCCTAGCGGGCCCCGTCCACTACATCTTTTTGAGCCGGGAATCACCCTGCGACTCCCGACGCCCGGGAAGTTCCAAGTACCCACATACATATTTAAAACTTGTGCACATAACAATTGTAATAATACATGAGATTAAATAACAAACTAACTCTGGTTTGTGTAGACCCTTAGCTACCCATTGCTTTAGCTCTATTCCACATCCTAGACCTAGGAAAGTTTTCAAACTTGATAAATGCATTATGATGTAGTACTAAACGACCACAGAGTAAATAAATATGGGATTGCATTCAGAATGAAGTCTGTTGATGTATGTTTGTTAATGGTCCTGGTTTTCAAAGCAAGCCTTTGGGTAGATTTTCACCGAGCTCCAAATATATGAAACTCTTTGCTGCAAGCGTTTCGAATGGAGGACTATTTTGCAACAATACAAAAACGCTGACAAAACCAGAAAGCTTTGTTAGTTATTATCGTTTTAACGCTCTTAGAAATGTGTCGCAATAAAAGAATATAATGAGCGAAAAAAGTGAAAAACTCAGTTTGAATATTGTTATTTCCACCTCATACCTACGTTACACAAAATTTAAACAAATTTAAACCCTTTCAACTCCATTCAGTGTTCTCTCCAGGGATTTTCGCAACCGTATCGCAAATTTCGCAAGAAATAGCCTTCGAAAAAACATTAATATAATTTTTAATTTGCTAGTGGTAAGGCTAAAAAGCCGTGGCTGCGTTTCGATGGTAATTCGGGGGGTCTAAATAATCGCAGTGGGGAACGGGTGGGGTATGGGGGGTTCCATCCAAGTTGCATTTACAGGTGGGTGATTCCATTTGCCGCCGTGATGAAACCTTGATCAGGCAAATCAATTGTGTTAGAGGGTCACCTGCGGTGTAGGTCAGCCTGTCATTAGAGCCGATTAGGCTGTAGGGGGCTAGCTATATAATGATAATGAAAGCTGCTGCTGATTTGTGGTTGGTAAGTTATGTCGTGGTCGAGCATACCTGTAATCAGTACTTTTTGCGAGCATCAATCCATCTGCCAGTCATGGATATAAATACAGTAGTATCCAGTAAAACAACCATTCGTTAAGCAAATATAAAACGGACATTAAACGGACGGTATTTCTCAATTTATTACCTGTCCATAAAGATATTGGATGTAGACAGAAGCTTTAACGCTGTTTTCCAGAACGTCAGCGGTTCTTTGTTTTTGCTGTAACAATCACCTTTCGGCGAGGCAGCGCTTTCAAGCGCCTCGCTGGAAAACAAATCCTTTCTCCTGAAGGACGTTTTGACAGCCGGGCCCGGCGTGGAAACGCGCCGAATAAAGAGTGAGTCTCGCAGTATTCACAGCACAATTTTCCGTTAATATTCAACTTTTTTTGTAAAAGATTTCATGAAAGAAACTGAGCTCAACTCGTTTATAAGCGTTCTTTATTTGTCGTTCACCTAGCACGCCAAATCCTTTAATCTGTGGCGCGTCAGCGTTATTTTTAATAAAGTGGCAAAATTATTTCGCAGGTGCTCGCTCGATGTGCAACTAAATATAGTGCAGGTGGCGGCGGTGGGGGCGATCGATACAGCACGCTGCACCCCCTTATGCTCAGCAATTGTTCGAATTACAGCATGCGCTCATTGAAATATTGTGTAACCTGTGGAGCCACTGTGCCAGTGATTTATTCATTACTCCTATTTATGGCGGTGGTACTCCAATGCCTTGCATTCCGGCCAAATCCTTTGTTCACTGCGCCACAATAGCAAAGGGTATAAATAAATGTCGTGCTTAATGGCCCCGATTAAGAAATCGCGCCGTACGGGGAAGTCAGGTGGGCGTTACCTCAGACCAGAATATTAACTACCTCTCGAGAACTATTTCTACATTCAATTGTCTCTGCAGAGCCACTTACTACATTAGCAGCTTTTCTTTTCTTTTTCTTTTCTTGAAAAAATATACTCAGTTGTGGAGTAGATTTGTTTTTTTCGCATTCTGGACATGCCCCCGGGACGTCGCCATCGCGTGGACGCTGTACTATACTGAATTGAAAATCAAGATCGTTTTATGAGCGGATTTATTTTATAACACCAAACAAAATGTTTCACGGTCGATAGAAATATTAGGTAGCTTTCAATACGTAGACGTCGTCGTATACATCGAAGGAATATTCGAGGACAGCCGGTGAGCGGCAATCTGTGGCCCAACAGTGACGACGATATATCTGCTTGCACGTCACCAGCAGTGATAAATGGCTGTCGCACTGAAATGTCATCAGTTCCCAAAACATTCGGAGTTTCGAAGCGAGCCTTTGAACTTGACGAGACCTTTGTTGTAGAAGTTAGGATCGTAGCGAATCAGGCGTAGTCGGGCTTGAGAAGTCTCAGGACTGACACTCACGATGGACTTATAATCGCTTGAGTTTCGCCGAGTACATTATACTTAGGTGAAGTACTTTGAAAGCTTTATAGGTACTTTTATTTGCGTTAAACATGTTAGTGGTTATACGAAACGATCACGGCAATCGTCTTTTATTTTGTAGTACAAAAATACTTTTGTTGCCCAAATCATAATAATATTAGGTGAAATAGGGAACTTATTAGGCGCTTATGACTTCGTTTACCCCAAAAAATCCTAGTTACAAGATAATATTGTCTTTGCCCGCCGCCGAATCATGAACACGTACCTAACCCTAATATTTACTTATCCCAGACAAAGATCTTGCTTCCAATGTTCATGGACGAATCTTTGTTTATGTATTGGAAAATGTTGCTTCAGAAAATGAGAAAAACGTATGTTACCGAGGGTAATTCGAAATGTTTTTGCTTTTGTTCAACGAATTATCTTTTTATGTTTGTATTTGTTTATTTTACGCTGCAATCAATGCGCCAAATGTTATTCGGCGAAGTAGGGCGAGTTATTGTACACAACAATTAAATTATTTAAGAAAATAACTTCGTGTGCGACGGTTCATGTCGCGCTCTAATATGAGTTTAAATAAGTTTATGTTTGGTGTAGCTTGTCGTTTGCACTCTGCAGCGCTGCAGCGCTTGCATGAGCCCAGTTTAAGCTTAATTTGGGTGAAACGTACATTTTCAGCTGTAATGAATAACGTTAACGAGGGCTTGCGAGCGCTGGAGCGCGGTGACGCGCCTTCATTAACTGTCTAAATGACGTGGCGAGCGACTCGCGGCCTCACGTAATAATAAGATTGCATTATATTTATACATTTGCGACGATTCCGTCGTCTGCTCTCCAGCCGTGTAATTTACTTCAGCGTAATGCACGAATCGGTAGTGGTGTGCTGCATTCCAGCATTTTCTGCAATGAAATCGCCCGCCCGACCGCCGATCGTCTTATTTGATTCGATTGCGCGAGTAAGCAATATTTCACGAAGGACTTGCCTTCCGCTGCATTTCGAATTTATAAAATGCGAAAACGTAATTTTAAATGGACAATCTTAGTTTTTTATTATTTTCGTAGAATTTGACGCTACATTCGTTCTCTTTTTTACCGCGAAATATTTAAATTGGTTTTTTTTTTTTGTTTTTCGTAGATCACCTGCAGTGGTGTGCAATTAATGAAGTTTTCCAATTAAAATTAAGCGCAAAGTATACTGTTTATTTTGACGGATAATTAAAAGTTTTAACTTGTATGCTCTAGTGGGATGACGTGTGAACTAGTATGTGAAAATAGTGTTAGTGTTGGTCGAGGTGTGGGAGGTACGTGGGATGCACTGACTTGGGAGCGTTTGCCTCCAAATAAGTTGGAATAGCGGAACCATGCAAGTGGAAAATAGAATCAACCATATAAGTAAGTAGAACGTTGGTTGGTGGGAAGCCCTGATGCGCTTTCGTGGCCAATTTAAACTCGGCATGGTCAAAATACTCCGTACAGGACAAATGTGTCAGTGAGTATCACCGCTAATAGAAACAGCGAACATTGTGCTCAGCTCACACTGTACGGACACGAATGCAATTAGTACTGCAGTGCGGTTCTAAATACATCTCACGGTAGTAACTTTGGCGAAGTGAACAAGAAATAAGGTGTCAATCCATCCAGTCAAGATGGAATGGCAGTTCACTTCGGGAATAAGAAATTTTGGGAAATCCACCCTTCGTGCCTACAGAGTGCAGGGGAAGCTTCATGCCAAATTCAGCTTTCTACGACCAGTGACTTCTGCTGTGTATTGTCTGTTAGTCACTGAGTAACGGTACAGTTTAATCCCGTTCTTTCCCGTTTCTGTAAGAATTTCGAAAAATCCTCTTTTTGTGCTCCCATACACTCTCCAAGGAACCTTCATGCGAAATTTGGGCTTTCCACGACCTTTAGTTTCAGCTGTGCATTGTCTATTAGTAGTGCGTAAGTAGGCTAAGGTATGTGTGAGAAGCTGAAGGAAAAAAAACCGGCCAAGTGCGAGTCGTACTCGCGCACTGAGGGTTCCGTAAGCAGAAGTTGCGATTTACGATTTATGACGTATTAAAAAAAACTACTTTTTTGATCTCGTTCAAACCAATTTTAGCTGGTAGTTTACATAGTAATGTACATCATATATTTTTTTTAGTTTTATCATTCTCTTATTTAAGAAGTAAAGGGGGGGGGGCACACATTTTACCACTTTGGAAGTGTCTGTCGCGCAAACTTTTCAGTTTACAAAAAAATGATCTTAGAAACCTCAATATCATTTTTGAAGACCTATCCACAGATACCCCACACGTATGGGTACGATGAAAAAAAATTTTTGAGTTTCAGTTCTAAGTATGGGGACCCCCAAAATTTATTGTATGTTTTCTATTTATGTGTGAAAGTCTTTATGCGGTTCACAAAATACATCTACTTACCAAATTTCAACGGCATAGCTCTTAAGGTTTCGGAGAAAAGTGGCTGTGACATATGGACGGACGGACAGACAGATGGACAGACATGACGAATCTATAATGGTTCCGTTTTTGCCATTTGGCTACGGAACCCTAAAAACACATCCGACGATAGAGTTTCCCAAAGAAATTCGAGTTTTAAACAAACGAACACTGAAGAAGGTGTCAGTGTCGTCCATAGCTAATTATTTTGTATATTCGAGGGAAGAGAAGTTCTTAATTGTTCTTAATACATTTTCAATGTACAGCGAACAAACTTTATCATTAGAACGAGTTTTTGCGTCGCTCGGCTGCTTGTAGGCTTTCACGACGCCTTATGTTTCGAGGGTAGTATGATGGTCTTTTGTTTAGCGACGGCGAGTGATTTCACATTTTCACTCGCATTGAAATTTTTAATATAAAAACTGGTCCGCCGTCAGCGGCAAAGCCTGAGTGACGTTTAATCTATTTTACACGACAAAAACTTAATTTCAGGACTTGAAGCGGTCCGTAACGTGTACTTTTATAGTACACTAGCATTTCGCTCGCGACTTTTTTGCGCGAGGAGTAGGTAGTATTGCAATTATCGTAGGGTTTTTCTTACTTGACATAGGTTTGCTCTTGAAGTCTAGGTCAGAGATGACAGAGACAAAGTCTACTATGGAGCGAGCTTACCCAGAATTGAATTAATTCCCTCGATTTCTCATCATCATCTTCCTGCCCTTATCCTAAGTTACTTGGGGTCGGCGCAACACGTTCTTTTCTTCCATTCTGTCATCACCCGTCACGCTATCACTAACTCCCTTTTCTTTCGCTCCTCACACAATCCATCCATCTATTCTTTGGCCTCCCTCTCCCTCTCTGTCCATCCACATTTATATTCGAAGGGATCTCTATTTTATCGAAATTAATTATAGTCTACGTTACGCCAGGATAATGTAGCATTCTAATGGTGAAAAATCTTTGAAATCGGTTCAGCAGTTTTGAGTTTATTACTCGTCACAAACATACAGAATTGTAAATCTTTCCTGTTTATAATGTTAGTGCACGTTTCTCGAGCACCGAAGATTTATTATGATGCTTACTAAATTTGCATGCTATCTGAAGGAATTTGTGTGTAATTTGTCTTTCTTTACCGCCAAATTACAAGCAAGCGAAACGAATTAATGTCGTTTATTACATTGTACTCGCAATAAATTAGGCAAAGGAATCGACGTTAAATTAACTAAGGAAAAGGATTTCTACAGAAACCGTTTTGTTTTTCTTGCTTTTTATTTGGTACACAAGAACAAATGCCCGTGTCTTTGTCTATTAAGTCTATTTTTGGTTATATAAACATCTACTCCTCATTCCATTTTTGGGCACGGCCTTGATCAGAGAACCTGAGGCACTGAAAATGTTGTTGTTGTAAGCGTACTCCATCGCTGACTACATTTTCACTTACTTACTTAATATATAATAAAAAAAAATCCTCCTTTTTCCGGAGTCGCGTTTTTTTATTTTTTGTACAGACATCTATAATTATAAAAATATGTGCAGTTCCTTATTTCTAAAAAATCTTCATTCTTCACTTCAATTCTTCTTCATTTTCAAGTATGTGAAATAGAAAAGGGTTGTATTTAGTATGAATCCTATTTCGGAAGCAAACAAGTGTAACTAATGATGCAGTATCGAGATGTTCCCACGGTCAGAGTCGCCGAGTCGGGCGGTGTGTGCAGCCGCGAACTTACTCTAAACAAATAGGTACTAATAAACTCGGCCATAGAGCTCAGCTCGCGTGGGCCCGCTCACTCGCGCTCACTTCACACATCACCACGCTAAGCCGCTAACACAGACGAGACATGACGTGAGACCGAGTTATGTGCCTACTCAGTATTATCAAGATATTTGAATTCAGAATTCAATACCCCATTATTACCGTAATATTTGAATTTAGAACGCGAGGCAACCATAAAATTTTGGATTAAAAAAGAACTCTATAATGAAACAGTGATTTCAAAAACTGAAAAATTATGAAGCAGAAAAATATTTACATCTGCATTTTTTATTTACATACTATTTTTGTTTTTAACTAATAAACGCTAACATTGAATTATCGTTTATAAATTAAAAACTAAAACGTCATGGATGTTATAATGTACATCAGGCTACAACAATCTGTAAATTTTCTTTATTCGATTTTCAACTTTATCTATTATATATGGCGACGCTAAAGTCGATATTTAATTATAAAAAGCACTCGCAATTTATCTTCACCATTTGGTTAGCCCTTATGAGGAGCTCGTGGCTAAATAATAACAACCACACAGGTCGATCTTCAAGGTTAAGCAACGCTTGCTGAGGTTGGTCTGTGGATGGGTGACAATCCTAGCATACCGAGTTTCCTCCGTGCCTCGAACAGCACGTTAAGCTGTTGGTCCCGGCTGTCATTTGGAGATCTTTGGCAGTCGTTACAGATGTCAGAAAAATCTGACACCAGTCTTGCCAAGGAGTACCGTGTTACCCAGTAAATGGGTTGTTGAGGTTTAGTAGGAGCCGCTTCACGTAAAATACTAGAATTCAGCTGAATCCGGTTTGACTGGAAGCCGACCCCAATATAGTTGGGAAAAGGCTAGGTAGTTGTGGTTAGCCTTTTCCTAACTATAAATGGGTCCACTTCCAACATAACTCGATGCAATAAAATATCATTATTGTACCTACAAGCGTCGTCCCATTTGACTACCACAACCTGGTTACTGGGTAACCCGGTAGGTATTGCTGAGATGTGCCCACGCGATTTACTCCACATTTTCCGTAATTAAGTTTACTCGAGAACGAGCATCTATGAGGCTTTATAATGTTCATTTTATTTTCAGTTTTAATGGAGTCAATAATGTACAGTCGAGCCGTATGTAGCTTCGAAAGGTTTTTTTTAGGTTATCAATTCAAGACATTTTCTAATTAAGCTACAGTAATTAATCAGCAGTCTACTGCATACTAAAACTCTGTCTGTGTCATCTCTGATCTAAAAAAACCTTTTCTAATAAAATTACCATTTCCAGAAACTGATATAAATCAAATCTGTTTTTAACCGACTTTCCAAAAAGGAGGAGGTTCTCAATTCGGATGTTTGTTTTTTTTTTTTTTTTTAATGTTTGTTCGGGCATAACTCCGTCGCTTGCCAACCGATTTTAAAAATATTTTTTTTGTTGGAAAGGGAATACTTCCCAAATGGTCCCATGATAAGGAAACCAGGATCTGATGATGGCATCCCAGGGAAATCGAGGGGAACTTTCGAAAATAGTATGGGCAACAAGTGCGTTTGTATTTGCAGTGATGTTGTTAGGTGTGGGGTACCACTAAAAAGTGAAAAATAAAAAACTTTTTACAAAAAAAATACAACCGACTTCCAAAAAAAAAACACTACAAAGTAAAAAATAACTTTAATTTCGGAAGTCGGTGTCAAAAACGAACAAATTAACAAAAACACCGAGTTCCGAAATTAAAGTTATTTTTTACTTTGTAGTGTTTTTTTTTTGGAAGTCGGTTGTATTTTTTTTTAAAAAGTTTTTGTTCAACAATATTCCATTAACAATAAAATTAGAGTCAATGATATATAAAAGTGTACATACGTTGTCCGCACTCTAAAATGACAACATGAAATGAAGCTAATTGGCCACATCGCGCTTAGTTACGCACCAATCTGTCGCACGACTCTACGTTTGTTTGGTTGTCAATTTGACTATTACTTATCCTGTGACGTAACTGAAGATGTATATTTATCTCCCTCTAGCAACAGGCATCCCGCCGTACGTTGACATATTTTCTTTCCCTTTCTTCATGCGTATTAGTAGCTATTTAATATGTTCGCCGTTTTTAAGCGCCGCGATGTTGGTTTATGACGTGTCTATATATAATACGTCATTGATTAGAGTGCATTTTGTCTCATTGGGCGAAACGGACTGCGATGAATCTATTTTTACCGTGACTGTACGCACTATGTACGTAGATTTTCTGTACAGGTTTTCTTTTCGGTTCAAATTTATAATATTTATAATAAAATTCAAAACGAAATTGTGTAGGCATCACAAAATAGATTAACAAAGCTTTCCTAAAGTCAGTGGTTATGTAAAATAGGTCCCTTTCTACGAATAAATTCTAAGGTCCAAAGTGGGGTAACTCGTCTTTTGTTCGTAGGCTTTAATTAAAAGAGGTTTTGTTTCAATTAAATTAAGTTTCATTCGCACTACGCAAGAAAAGTTCTTAATTGACGGGAACCAAACACTTTCTGCCATTGATTGCTTTAAATTTTTAATATAGCTAGGGATAAATAAATTAGGGAAACGGGAAAAACGAATCATGCATGACCTAGATTTTTATTATGCTCTGAAACAATGCAGTAACATAATTGGAACGACAGGTGTAGCATAACATAAATACTAAATAAAACTTATTCATAATTCTATCACGCCCCTCGTTTATTTACTACTAGCTGACCCGCGCAACTTCGTCTGCGTCACAGCTCCGCTTCTTTGTCTTAGCGTGATGATATATAACATACAGCCGTTTTCGATAAATGGGCGATCTATCACTGATTTTTTCAAATGGGACCAGTACTTATACTTACGCTAATCTCAGGAACACAAACAAACAAACTCTTGAGCTTTATAATATTAAAATAAAATAATATATATTAGTAAAGATGATCGTTAATTATAATTACAAGAGTATTTTAGACCAAGCGAGATTAAGTATACATTCGCAAAATTATTTAGCATGTCATTGATTTGCCAACCCTGTCTTGACCAACACTGGTTGATAAGAACAAGCACACGAAATCAGTAAAATAATGTTTCAAATACGTAAATGTTACTGTTATAAAACCCATTTTGCGGAGCCACAAACATGAGTACATTTGCATAAATTGTTCTTCCATTATTGCACACTCACGGAGCAATGCATAGCAAGGAATTCCATTCCAGCCTTAAGTTCGTAATTACTGTAATTAGTAGGAAGCTGGATTGTGTTTGTTTATGCAATTATCATAAGTTTGGAGTTGTACTGTTCTTTGAAATAATCCTTTGACGTACGGTCAACGAGCGAAAGTGTTAAGCACTTTTCAGGAAAGTTCCATTCGGCTACAATCACGTGTCGCAGAAGACGCCCGCGGTCAAGCTGCTATGCGCAGCTTGGTAATCAAGTACCTAATTATATCACTTTTAGGGCCAGTTTCACCGGTTACGGATAAAGTGTCGGTTAGCCTATTAGGAACTTATCTGGCAGATGAACTAAAACTTTTGGTTTCACAGGTGTCGGATAGCGATATCTGGCAGATTTATTAAGTATTTGAGTATAGTATTATAAGTGTCGGTTAGTTATCCATCAGATAAGTAACCGACACTCTAGCCGTAACCGGTGAAACTGGCCCTAAATGTTGTATACACGATGTAATGTCGTTTAAAGATTGTAAAATCCGTTTCTATCAGGTGTGATGTGCGCAGTTTGTTGGAATAAGGTATTTTCGGGTAAATATATCTATGACACTCACAATTAACGTGGATTTCTATTATAAAAGAATTCAAAATCGGTTCAGTAGATCCAAAGGTTACCCCCTAAAACCTCACCAAATCGCAAACACATAAAGACGCAAACTTTACCTCTTTAAATATTATATAGTATAGATGTGCCACTAAGTTTCTAAACCGCTTTTGAGGTCCTAATGAGTAAACGTTTATAAGTTCAGTTTGATTTGTATGAATACCTAAAGCAAGGCAATATTGCAAAACAAATTTATATGATCGGTCTGTTGAATTTGTATTCAATCTTTGTATTAACGAACATGACTCACGAACATGATATGATTTCCCAGGAATCTCAGCTCGGATTACTTGTGTGTGATATATTCGCTTATTACATGTATAATTTCTGCCTACTTGGTTTAAATAACAAGCGCTACTGCCGCCGGCCAGGGTTGGGGCAGGGGCCTAGAGGAAGTGTCAGACTCTTACTGATATAAAACCCACCTGTCTCCAAATGCCCTTTGCGTTCCAGGGCCTCGTTGACTCTTTGGAAAAAGCCACAACACTTACATATCTGCTTAACCCTATAAGGATTACAAGCGTGATGATATGTGGAACATTGTTCTACATTATGAGTCGAAACCACTAGTTTACACAGTTCTAAGAGGTGAAGATTAAAGCCATCTATTATTCACACTAATTGCAACTACTATGAAACTTTAATGAATGAATGAAGGACTTCCTATTCCCACAGATGGATATGTGGGGTAGCTTATATATCTCGGTTATTATCATTGTAATTTATATAGTAAGAAGAATCAGGTTTGTAATAGTAGTGTTTATAGGCTCATATGAAATTAGATATGACACCAACATAAGTTTCAGGTGAAGTATTTCTTAGATGAGATTGTGGATCTTGTAGGTACCTAATGTTACTTCTCTACAGCTCACGCTGATCTCACAACTCTGATTTTTATTAGGTACTTAGCTACCGTCCTTGTTTGATGTTTATCGTGCTGTTTATTAAATCTGTATTCTTTTGGTTTTCAGGTAAGCACGAGAGTTTTCTGGCCGAATCGCAGGTAACAGACAGTATAGAAATATTGATATTATGGAGGACACATTTACAAAAAAAAACCCGACCGCTAAAAACGAGGTAAAAGTTCTAAAGAAGTCGCTTTTCAAGCAAACTGCCTATTAAAAAAACATGCAATTATCGTGCAAACTGCCTGGTGGCATCAGATCGGTAATTTATAGAACGATTCTTTTGTAGATAGACCTGCAACTCCTGCAAAGTCGTACAAAATTTTTCTTGCATGTGATAACAACAAATACTTTTGTAATTGGTTTAGAAAACCTAGAGACTAGTGTCCAAAAAGTGGCGCGGATCGAAAGACTTACAAAATAAATAAAACGAGACGCCGAATAACAAACTGGAGCAGAATTTCAACTAGCTAACACGACACGAGGCCTTGGAACTGTTCGACCACAGTTTGGATGAATACAGGCCTATCTGTTTTATGTTTCATATAAAAATATGTTTTTCATGCTCGATGTATCTCCGCGGGATTTTCGAGAAATTCGGCAGTTAACGTGTTTTATGTGATTGAAAAACATACGTGCTACATATTTTATGGATGTGTTTTTCACATGAATCCATCACAGACACTGAAATATGTATTCTGCTATAATTTTGATCCATATTTAAATCGAAAAGTTCACGCAAAAAGAATAATAAATGAGTGCTACGCAGGTGCTACGCCGTAGCCCTGTTCGCTACGATTCAATTAATTTCTGGAATTTGTATTTTGACTTTAAATTCATCAGTACCTCGAAACACCGCCTTATCAGTCAGTCCAATGTCAATAAGTAGGTCTAAGGAAGTCATTGTTTGCCATTGCTATTGTCTGGTCTTGTTTTCTTCCTAGATTTCACGCTAGGATGAAAGTTGTCACTAATTCCGTGCCTAAGTATTTTTCCGACGTGGGAGACACCAGAGTCTATTCTATTCAATATTTATTGGCCAGTTTAAAGTAGGTGAACCTCTATTGGCTTTTAAGCATCTCTGATGGACATCAACAAAATTGAAAGGGCGTATGTACTGGTACTGGTTAATTGTGAGAAGTTCCCAACTCTATAATAACGATATCTCGCCGTCTCGCGTTACCGTCCATTAAAAGACGGTCTACAAGTTTCCCTCTTCATTAGTAAATAGTTTACTCTTCCGAGGAAGTCCAAACAACTAACTTACACCGTGTTTTTCCTTTAGCTACCATTTAAAAAGATCTCAAAATAATTTTAGGGTTCCGTACTCGAAGGGTAATCAACGGAAACCCGCCGCCGCTGTCCGTCCGTGCGTCTGTGCGTCCGTGCGTGTCTGTCAGCGGGCTGTATCTCAAGAACCGTAATAGGTAGGTAGTTGAATTTTTCACAGATTGTGTATTTCTATTGCCGCTACAACAACAAATAATAAAAATTTAGGTTTATGATACGGAACCCTTCGTGTGCGAGTCCGACTCGTACATGGCCGGTTTTTTGCTAAGGCTTGTGGCAGTTTATTTCCGGTTGACGGTCCTGATTTGATCGAGTCTTATCAGTACGTAACCCAGTGAGATATCTTTATCTGATGAAAGGCAGCCGCATTTCTATTACACGATTATCGGGAATATAGGTCCATCTTGAGAAGATATTTTACTTTAGAAACATTAAGACGAGAAAATGTTATTAAAAATTACGTTTTAGAACTGAAACTCGATCGAACTTTAGAATGGTATCCGAAGATGACATGCTGCCATTTATTAAATAAATTGGAATTTGTTATTTTCCTAAGCAATGTTTAAAGTTAAAAGATAGAAAAATCCGCTGCATGGCATTGAGTATTGAGAACTTCATTCGATTGACAGTCAAAATCAAAATAACAAGGTATTAACAATCATGGGCCGGTAATAATCCTCACGGGAACACTGAATCTTTAATAAAGGACAGTAAGGGTCACAACTGGGTGACGACGGAAATGACATCTGTTAATATTAAAGAAATGGGTGATTTTATTGAGTGCTCGCTTCATATGTAAAGGAAAAACGTGTCGAAAAAACAGCTGTGTGGAGCCAAAAGGCCACTTTAGTAATATTAAGCACTCAATAATCTGTCAAATTACATTGTCATCTTTATCACGAACGCGTAAGGTTCAAGGTTGATTAAGAAAATTTGACAGTGCCGGGTAGCGTGATGTTTTGTTGATGTTTGCACGGGTAACAATTAAAAACACAAACTTTCCTTGTTTATCGCTTTCTCTATTCGTTAAAACTGTATCAAAATCTGTTACGTGGTGTAGAAGAAGTAAGCAGAGAAACATACTGGTACACAGCTCTTTAGTTTTTAGCCGACTTCAAAAAGAGTAAGTTCTCATTTCGGTTATATTTTTTATGTTTGTTACCTCATAACTCCGTCATTTATGATCCGAAAAATTATTTTTTTATCCCATATAAATTTTATCAAAATCGGTAAGGGCTTTTAAATCGTAATAGCTGGAATTCGTTTATTTAGATGACGGTTTTTTATCATCCAAGTAAATATAATTGCGTATTTTGCTTTCTTGCGGTTTGGCAGTGGTGTTGTTAGGTGTGGGTACCACTTAAAGTGAAAAATAAATAAAAAATTACAAAAAAATACAACCGCCTTCCAAATAATAAAAAAAACAATAAAAAGTAAAAAAAATAACTTTAATTTTGGAAATCGGTTTCTTTGTATTTTGACACCAACACTAAATACTGTTTGTACTACATATATTTGGAGCTTATTTTGATATTTCGCTATAAAAAGTTTATATTCTTCTGTCGTATCGTCGTGGATAGTGCTGTGGTATAAATATTATCCAATCAGAAGAATACTACCAGACGCAGAAAGAGAAAGTGAAAGAGCTCCCATAAGGTGGACCTGCGGGAACTGCTGGGTGGGAGAAGCACTGGGCCGAGCGCTGAGACTTTTAAATTAAAATAAATAAAATAATATACGAGTATATCACTACATAAGTATTATAAAACAAAGTCCTCCGCCGCGTCTGTCTGTTCGCGATAAACTCAAAAACTACTGCACCGTTTTTCATACTATTTTCAACGGTTCTCGAAGAAGGTTTTTGTTTACAATTTGTCAAGTAGGCAAAGCCGTGGTCATCAGATAGTCTAAGATAAATAGGATCCAATTTTTTAGTAGCATAATAACTACCACTGTTTGCCCAGCAATGGGCTGTTTCGTCTGAAATGGGCAATCCTGCAGGCAATTATGACGCAAAGCTGACTGCCAACAGAACGCTTCTCGTAGGTTCTTTTATTTTTCCTCTGGTAGTCTTTGTTAGTGACAGTCCCATCCTATACAATGTTGTCGATGAACGTAAGTCGCCGTGCGTCGTCGTGTGCCTTCGTGTGTCGTCGTGTACGTCATTGGTTAAACAAAACGCTGCGTTTCACTGGACTGCCAGTGAATGTCGTCATGTGCCGCAGCACAATTAGGTAGACAGTACTATTTGTGGATCGGAACAGTCTGAGGCTGCCTTATCGCCAGAGATGTGTTGTTAATTAAGAAACAATAGAGATAGCATCTACGTAGCCTCGCTTTGCGCAAGCGATTCCATTGGTTCTTAGCAAACACATTCCACAACAGTCTACTCAGTGTCGAATTTAATTATGTAGTGAGACATCACAGACGCGATGGGTATCACTATGTTATGGTGAAAAGCACTAAAAGAAGTAAAAGAAAATATCTCAGTGTCTTTTAACTTCCAGTAATTATACTTTTAAACTTCCAGCGTGGCCGTAGTTAGTTTAGCTGAAGTTCAGCCGGTCGATTCTGTCCACATCTCAACGTGATCACTTAGGTGGAGTGAACGACAAGTGAGCTGTCTTGCCATCTTGTTTGTATGGTTTGACGGCTCACTTGTCGCTCACTTCGCCTTAGTATTCACTTAGACATGTTTACGGAATCTCACTGCAGTACTTTTAAATAAAACGTTTACATTTTGTTTAGTTTCATTAACACAATATATCGGCACCGGATACCATTGCCCACGGTGGCAACGGGAGTTTTTACAGTAGAACATACTTGCCGATCTTGCCACTAGCGCGGTAGAACTTAGGCTTCATCTATTTGACTGACCGATCTTGATAAATGTGCTAATAAATGGTCATCTATAAAAGCAAAGTCACACCATTTATTACTCAAGAATGGCTGGATCGATTATAAAGATCTTTGTTTTTCGAATAAAACGCCATTAC
The DNA here is from genome assembly GCA_963859965.1 of Ceramica pisi. NCBI lineage: Eukaryota > Metazoa > Arthropoda > Insecta > Lepidoptera > Noctuidae > Ceramica > Ceramica pisi. The sequence goes on from OY982529.1 coordinate 5,132,964, forward strand.
ACACACACAACACACATGGCAAAAGCAAAACACGGCAAGAATTAGTAATTCTGACGGGATACGAAGTTCGCCGTGACCACTAGTTCGAAATAAATATTTTTGATTTTATCCATTATTTTCTATCTTGTGCAATGATGATTTAAACGTCACAAATTACTCTCGGGATCACTTCAGCAATTACTTAAGTAAGTGGCTAGAAAAAAACCTATCCATTATATAAAAAGCCTAAGATATCGTCTAAGAAAAACATTTGACATCTGACACACAGAAATTCCCAGAATTTATGACAGTTGTTTTACGGCCCACTCTTTCGTTATTTACACAAATGGAAAATAAAATATGCACATATTAACTCATGAAATATTTTCACATGTTACTTCATACATATTAAAAGTAACACAACAATGGAATTGCGGATAGCAAATAGCTTTTCATGATATCGCTTCAAACAATATGAATTATCGTTAAAAATAATGGCGTTTGCTCGTCGATTGTAGTTTGTTCTGACGTCATAAATGTGGTAATTAAACTGTGATGTGTGCAAAGGGGTGGAAGGGGGGAGTGGGGGGTTAAACATCCTTGCACCCCAGAAGAATTGCAAGCTTTGTGTGTTGGTAACCTAGAAACGACACACTAGCTTGAAGGCAAGGGACAGTCGGTTTAATGGCTTACAGTTCCAGGAAAAATAAATATTTATCTTCTGATAGTCAAACCCCTTCTAGTAACTTATCAGTCAGTTCACTGCTAGGCCTAATCAATTTTTTTTTCAATCAATTCAATTCAATCAGTCAATTTCTATTATTTTCTTCTAAAGTAAAAGCTAAGTGCATATTAATATCGAAACCGACTGCACGCAATATGTACTCTACCCGAATCGTAGTCGTCAACTTGACAGCCCTTCCACTCTGACTTAATAATTCAACGACTAGATGCTGATGAGCACACCTAATTATTTATTTACGTCCGCACTTTTAAGAATAAGTCCATTTTAATGTCGAAACTCTGAGATTTCTTCCATTTGGTAAATTACTTGGTTGGGTAGCAGTCTTTAGGCATTCACTTTATCGCGTCGCCGGCGGTACTTGTAATCTTATAGCCTGAAAAGGAACCCTGTGTAGATATTGTAAAGGCCAGATGACATCATCAAAAGAACCAAACAAGACATGCTACTCTTTGTCTTCCCTTTTCAAAAATAGAATGGATTTATTTTTTTCTGAATAACCGTCGCATCAAAAATGGCTGTCAAGCTGCCAGTGGTTTCCAATTTCGATAAAAGTGTCGTCCAACGTTTGATATTATTGACAGAAATAATCCGGAGATAACGAGTACGGTAAATCCTTCGTTTCATATTATTTTATAAAATTATTTTATATTTTCGATGAAATAAGTAAGTAGTATTTTACATTATTTCAGTTGTTTGTGGTTTATAATCTTGATAAAATCAAAATGTTAAATTATTATATAAAGTACGTAAATATTGAAATGCTATTGCATTTTGTCCGGCACCACAAATTACCTACACCTACAAAAAATTACCTACCTAAGAAAATGTCTGCGTGGACTGGCATTATGAGTAGCATACGACAAAAGTGTTGTCTTTGTCCAGAATTAATTAAAACACTCCTCGTTAAGATCCCCACGTGTTGTCGATGGTGGACCATAAACAATGCTGGCTGTGATTATATTTCTCCGTCATGCGCTCCCACATGTGCGCTGTAATATAAGCCGTAAAACTAACCAACTGCAGACTTCTAGCACACTATTTATTTGTATTTATGGACTAACCGCGGGTAAAGTTTCAAGTGCGTTGATGTTTTATGTCGACTTTTGAGTAGCTTGACGCCTCGCTTATAATTTTAACACAAGCAACCAATATTATGAGTTGTTCAAAAGTCATGCGATATAAATTGGTATTTTATAGGGAAAAAAAGAATATATTTTCACGTCGTAGATGAGAAAGGAAGAGTAATATGCAGCTAAACAAAAGATCCTTCGAGCCACACACGTACGATTTCGGCAACAGGAAATATTTACAAGGAAAATAATGCTGGCGCGGTATGCGGCTTGTTATTAGAACTAAAACATGGCCAGGAAAACTCACACACCTAATAAAGGACGATACAATATTCAGTGAACTGTAAACAAAAGAAGCTCACGCATGATTACCTTAAATACGAGGATATGTTAGGGCTCTGTACCACGCGGTCGTTAGCGGCACGGCAACGCGAATTAAATAAATGCGGACCACCCAAATGTCATTTACATTCGGTCATTAGGTCCTGAACGGGATGCCGCTAATGTCTGACCAATACGAATTTGTTAAATAACGCATAGTTCCCGAATTAGTCCTGTATTCCCAAATTACTATGTTATTTGCTATAATAGCTGACGAAAGAAATAGTCTGAAAGGTTAGAAAAGGTTTTCTGCCCACGCGAGTGACTTTCGGCTCATTTGCGGGAAGCCGACACAATTTTATAAATTACCGGGTCTTCGAGAATTTGATCCGAGCCTTACTCAGGTAACCGCATTAATTAGCCGAGGTCCGCCACTACTTGATCAAAGTGAAACTATTCGGTCACCTACAAGGACGCGGATTTCGACCTTGGTGTATTTTAAAACGTCATATTATAACACAACAAAAACCGGCTGAGTGCGAGTCGGATTCTTACACGAAGGGTTCTGTACCATAAACAGAAAAAAAGCACGTTTATTGTATGGGAGCCCCCTTTTATTTCTAATTTAATTTATTTTTAGTTTTTATTGCGGCAATAGAAATACACACTCTTTTTGAAAATTTCGACTGTCTATCCTATTACGGTTCCTGAGATACAGCTAGCTGACTGACGGACGGACGGACGACGGACAGCGGAGGCTTAGCTGGTTCCCCCTTGGCTACGGAGCCCTAAAAATTCAATAAGTTTCTGAGTAGCAAACATTCGACGTGTTACACGATATTGACGTACCCAATGAAGCGTGATTTTCTTTGTGAATAAAACTCTGAAAGTAGGTATAATCTTTTTCATAACATACAGTATTATTGGTTGTGGTTTCCTTATCGAACTCGTTCTAGGATATTGTGAAAGAAAAGAAATGAGGAACTGAAGTAACATAACAACTTTTATTATGCCTGCGTGGAAGGGTGCGGTTTCAAATCGAATTTTTGGGGGTAAACTAGCCCGAATAAAATGAATAAAAGTTGAAAATGTGCTGACCGGGCGCTGTGCCGGGGGCTGGGAGCCGAAACCAAGCGGTTATCTGGCTCACTGCGTCGCAAATTGTTACAGTACCACAACACAACATGGCAAAGAGAAGAACCACTGTGTCGTACGTGACAACACTGAAGATAGATCAACTTGCTGAAGCATTTTTCAGAGCTCGAGCAATCGTCTGAAATTATCGTGTGCTCCTGATAGCTCTGATTAATTTACGCACCCACTAATTGTTTTCAGTGGCTCCACACTGTGTGAAAGTTAGAAACTGATACCTCGAAAATGTAGTCGTAGGTACCTACATTTTTACCGGAATAAAAAGTATCCTTTATTTTTATCAAGCCTATTTTGTTTTTGATAAACAACCATCTAAATACTTTTCATCATAATTATTAGACGTACTAAGGCACCAGCCGCCGCAGAATGTATAAATTGTAAGATTTTTACTTAAGACGGTCAAGTTAGGGCTACCTGAGACAGATAAGAGTTTCAGTAGAAACGATTGCAAACGTAACTTTTCCCCGATAAATAGATCTATATGGGTATAATGGGATTAACAAGCACTACTAAAACGGCATGTGGTTGTCACCGGAAAATGGTAGACTCCGTAAGATTGTAATAAATCTTGATTAGATTATATTTTCTCGATATATTCAACTTTTGCCAATCACTGATAGATTGCATTTTTCTTGCTTTTAATAGCTGTAGATTATTCGGCCTCATATGGAATATCAACTTCCGTTCAACTTTTTAAACTAACCCTTCTGTGCGTTTCATTTTACGTTCACAATTTTAAACTTTTTTCCGTCAATATGGCTATACTATCTAAACGTTTTTCCAATTCACGTTGCGTTAGTTTTGGCTAGGCCATACATTGTCCCCGATGGTTATGCTTGCCCAACATGTATAGTGTGCTAGATGAAAATCGATGAAAGCGGAGCTTTCACTTCCCTATTGAATGCTCAATAATAATAATAATAATATCCTTGGACATTTCACACAACGCCATATAGTCCCAAGCTAAGCAACCTAATGCTTGTGTTATGGTAACGAGATGGCTGATAAACTACTTATATACATTTTTTTTTTTGTAAATACATACATATTATAGATAGAAAAACACCCAGACTCGGAACAAATACTTGTAGGTCGTACAAATATTTGTCCCGTGCGGGAATCGAACCCGCGACATGCTGCGCAGCAGTCAATCGCTCAACTACTGCGCCAACCGTGTCGTCAATATATCTTGTCAATAATATATGGATTCCAACACGATTCAACGTGTTAAAACACTGCACTTTCCGTCAGTTTCAGAACAGAATTTAATTATCGACGCATCTCTCTGTGTTTTTGTTACTTTCTTCGTATTTTGACACCGACTTCCGAAATTAAAGTTATTTTTTACTTTGTAGTGTTTTGTTTTTAGAAGTAGGTTGTATTTTTTTGTAAAAAGTTTTTTATTTTTCACTTTTTAGTGGTGCCCCACACCTAACAACACCACTACAAAATCGCAGAAAAGCAAAATACGCAATTTCGATTATCAAAGAATCATCTAAATAGTCAAATTCCAGCTATTTCGATTTAAAATCCAAAGTTCGTAACCGATTTTAATATAATTTAAATGGGACCAATCTGCAAGTATATCCTTTCAGATAAAACAAAATTTTTTCAAATCGGTTCATAATTGTCGGAGTTATGAGGTAACAAACATGAAAAAAAAAAACATACAACCGAATTGATAACCTCCTCCTTTTTGGGAAGTCGGTTAATAAATTAAGTCACTTTTTCCGTCTGTACGCTTATGTTTTAAACTACGCAACGGATTTTAATACGATTATCTGGGGGCATGATTTATTTATTCAATACAACTTTATGCATAAATGTACAGAAGCGAACTTAACGCCATAAGCATTCTCTACCACTCAACCCTTTTTTTAATTCGTCCCGAAATTTCTACGGAAACGTAAAAATGGGATATCCGCGTGCGAAGTCCTGGGAAAAACCTAGTTATAAATTAAACGCTAATCAAGCGATGCGATTGGCCGTCAATAATTCATTCCACCAATCACGTTAGCCTTTCATAATAATTTTCGTTGTTCTAAAACTAAGCCTGTTCTCAACTGTTCTCATCGTTAATTACTCTAAGTTAACTTGAACTACTGTCTAAACAATGCGTCAAGACGTTTGCGGTTTTCTCACTAAACATGAGACGGTAAAAGGGCACCCGTAATGAACTTTGATGCAGCTAAGTAGACCCTTGGGCAACTGTCACTTTGCAAGTTAGAAGGGGTTGTTTTAGTTAATCATTTTGCTTTGTATGAGGTTTTTGCAACACATTGTCAAGTTAAATGAAAGGTAGGTACTACGATTTTTCTATATGTGTACTACTACTAGCTTCAAACCGTTTCCACTTCGTTGGGCGGTATTTTTCGGGTTATGCCTATGACACTCAAAAATAACGTGGCTTTCTATTGGTTAAAGAATTTTCAAAATCGGTTCTGTAGATCCAGATATTTTAAAACAAAGTCGCTTACCGTCGTCTGTACGCTTAGATCTTTTCAACTACGCAACGCATTTTAATGTGGTTATCATCAATAGATTGACTTGAGTCATTCAAGGGGAAGGTTTATTTTTATGTTTAAATATTGTTTTATGTTAATTGGTTGAAATAGGACGAAAATTGTTCCAGATGTCGGAAGAAAGCCGTCGTATTTTCATCGAAAATGCTGTCTTATTATTTTGAAATATAACAATTACTATCCACACGGCATCCGTGCAAAGTTTACCTCCCATTTTTAATATACATAACATTAAGTAAAAGAGTATTAACAACTCTACATACTTCCAAGTTGATTGAGAGCGTCCGGTACTCACCAAAGAGTACAGTACCTATATATATACCTATATCTGTACCAAGTGCAAAGGGCAATAGGGAATATGCATGCGATTTTTTTATTTGCTAAATCAAATACTTATCAGCTCTAGTAAGCAATAATGAAATAGTCTATTAAATACCTTCATCAGCGATAAAGTTATAAAGCTTCAAAGATAACAATTAGAAGGAAATTCCCATATGGACTTTGACGTCAAAGTTAATATCGCTATACAGCTGCCATTGAAAACAGGGTTTTCGCGAGAGGGACAGATATATATTTTTTTAAATAAATAATTACTTACATATATCTCGTTCGTTTTCCGAGCAATTATGATTCTATTTTCACGGTTAGTATTATATTTTTTTTTATTTTTTTTTTTATAAACTGTATAGATAATAAATATTTTTTTCATGAATATTCCCTATTGTTAGAAATCCGACGACTGACGAAATGACGAAACACGAAGTTTGCTGAGGGATATTAAGAAAATAGTTGTACTGTACCTAACGGTGGCGTAAACAGTGCATTTTTTTTTATCAAGAAGGTCGTTCACTTATGAAGTATTGTTTCTGTTTAGCATGTGGTTAATTACACTTGGTTTCAAAGCTAATTAATTAACTGCGGTTGCACAGCTCGGCATCAACACAGGACTTGTTATTATAATTACAAACATCTGGTTTGTGCACGTTACTACAAAGTGTAATGTACATATTGAAACACGAATATTTAGATTCCAATTTGATTAACACTTACGTCATCGATAAAGAATAATATTTTTGTGATCAATGGATCAAGGCGAATGCTCTGAACTTTGTACAAATAATTGTATTAAAAGCCTAACTGTCGCCCACGACTCCGCCTGCGTGAATGACGATAAAAAAAATATCCTATGTGTTATTCAAGACTATAATCTACCTCTGTGCCAACATGAAGATCCTGGCAGGCGTTTTGACGTAAAAGAGTAACAAACATCCATCCATCCTCACAACCTTTCGCATTTACAATATTAGTAGGACGCGCTGCCGCTGCGGCTGCTGAGGTCCTCAAGCGGCGCAAATACTGTAACCTTATCGGTAATTACAGTTTTGAGCCGTTTGGGGTCGAAACGCTTGGGTCATGGGGTCCGAGTGCGCGTCTCCTTTTTATGGAAATATCTCGTCGACTAATCGACACTTTGCGTGACCAGAGGGCTGGCTCGTTCTTTGCTCAAAGAATTAGCATTGCCATTCAACGTGGCAATGCTGCCAGTCTTCTGGGCACGTTTCCGGATGACAGCGATGCGGAGGAATTCTTCGACGCCTAAGCGTATCTTGTTTTTGTATATTTATTTGTATATAGTTAGGTTTAGTTGTTTTCATGTTTTTATTATAAAGTTAGATATTTCATTATTAGTAGGATAGTTGGATAAAATACAGATACGCCATTCTGGATTATTCTGGATTATATCTAAACGTGAGTAGCAGTTTTGTTAAATGGAACGCAATGACAATCCAGCTCAACTTTGTTCAGCTGGTTTCCATAACGGCACTGTTTTGTAAAATCGCTAGCGGTTATGTAAAACAGCTAAATATGGGCAGGGTAAAAAAAAAAAATTAGAATCGCAAAGATTAACAAAGACATAGATAACTTCTGTATTGTTTACTATATCGCAACCAACGCATTTATAAAGGACATGCAAAGTTCGCTAAGTCGCAAAATATCATTCAGTATTCAACAGCATTTCACCCAGTAAACGTCCTTTGATCCTCTACAGTACATTGGCACTTTCAACGACCGTTAAGAAGAGCATGAAAATTATATTGCTCTCAATTTTAAGATTGGAATTGTTGGTCATCAAACAACCATTCTTCATTTTCTTTTAAGGCCACAAAGGCGCTTAACTGCGGACTGTGCCTGCATTAAGAAAATTACTGGCTGGTTTGTAAAAGAAAAAAAAAGAAACGCAGTACTCAAAGACCTTTGACATCCAAAGATAAATCGGATTGAACGGATACCGACTTAAAATGCACGAAGCCAAGTCGGTGCTTCTTCTAAATGTGGCCGAGATTAACCGTGGCTTAGCTGCGGCTGATCGAGCGATTTCTGCGCTCGTTACTGATGGGGAGATAACATCTCCTGTGTTTTCTGTTTCCCTGGTACTGAAGTGCCGTTTGAAAACGAGTGCCTTCGCGTTTTTTAGGAAATTAAAAAAAATAGGTATACCGCGATGTGATTGCGATGAAGTTAAGGTACAGTACAAGATCTGTCGTGTTGTGTTGCAGCGACACTTTTGGCATACCTATGCTTAGTAGCAGACCTATTTCGGCTGTAATCACGATGATGGCGAGTAACTTAATTGAAATAAAAAATACTAGGCAAATATCTAAAATAGATAGCACTACTTATGATTAATTAAATGCTAAGTAAATACGTATACCTATTTACTTATTGTAGAATAGGTATCCTTTCAGAGTTATCTGCAATAACTGACTCGCTACTGAGTAATTTTAAATATTCAACCATTTGAAACCACTCCTCGATAACATTAATTACTAAAACTGATGTGTTAATTAAAATTAATAATTTATGAATCCTTCTAGCGCAGCAGATACCTAGTTAACTTCAGCAACTAACTAAGAACATTTCATTTTCAAACTAGTTATTTGAGAAGTGCAAATACCAGTAGATTTAAAGGCTGATACATCCGACGTCCCGTACTTGCGCTATCAAAAGCTTATAATAACTCTAGCGACCTCTTAGGTAACGCTCGGCGAAGGTAATAAAAACAAAGTTCCCTCTATTTGCACGTTTGAGTGAAGCGGTTATAAAGGAGCCCGATACACAGAGCGTGATCGACTAGAAACGCCATAGACAGTCATATTTGTGTCCACGCAACAACTCAAGCCAGGGCCTTTTTTGACGCCGAAGAATTAGCCGCCCCTGTCATCCTGGAATGTGTGGCCGTAGCTACTAAACGTCAACAAACCCTCGGAACGGTGAGGTTGCTCCGCGAAGCCTGTGAAGCTCCCAGTGAACTTCTGTGCTTCTTGGCGGGGCTAGGCTGGCTAACTTAGACAGGACACCTACGCACAACGAATCGAATGGGTGCCTAGTGCGGAAAATGTAGTCTTTACTCTACTCTACTTGTGTCCGAGCAAATTTCTGCTCTTACAACCGTAATTGTCACTGTCAAGGGCCGTGTAGTATGGGTAATCGACGACAGCCGCTCGGTTTGTACGTCAGTGTTGACAATGTCTTATCTAGCAGCGGCCGTGGTCCTAACTCTGTTGCTTGATAGAATGCTAAGAGCCCACAGTGAAGTGGGCCAGAACAAATTGAACGAGGGCGACCCTGACCAACTTTTAATTAAATTAGAAATTACTCGAATTAAAAATGTTAATGGCCCGTTTCAATGATTCTGTTCCAATATTCCAGGGTTAAATGTCCACTGCGTCTGATTTATTGAACGAGAGTTGAGTAATTCTAATTTCAGTTTCCAAAGGTTTTCAGCTTATTCGAATATTTTATAACAACTCTAATGAAAAGCGTTGTGATGAATTTTTCGCCTTCTGCGTTCTCTGTAATTGTTGGCTAGAAAATAATGATCTGCAATAATTTATTTCAAGTCTGAATGTTGGTCTACTATTAATTTCCCTATTTTTTCAAGTTATTTAAAACATACCAAAAAAAAAACTAAGAATTCCTTTTTCTGCCCTTGTTTTCATCTTTCCATACCGTCGTTCATCTATCAAAAATAAAGCCAAACAAAAAATCAAATTGATTGCTTTTTTAAGCAAAATAATGATATTTGGAATCACGGAGCAGAAAAATGGAATCCTTTCAGTCATTTGTTTTAAAAACCGAGTACAAGTCCAAAGCATCCTATCTTTATGGTCTCATCATCATTAACGGTGCATTCTATTTTTGAAAACTTACTTTTTTTTTACTTTTCCTGCGCCTGGCACAGATATATGTCATTCTGGCAGCGCGGCCGAGGAACTAGGATACGTCGGGTTGTCGCCGTCCTTTCAGCCAGCATTCATCGCGCGCGCTATTCACGAGGCCCCGGGCTACCTCATTTAGGACACATTTTTACTCATTACGTTTTTATTTATTTTTATACTGCTGATTACCGAACGAAATGTTTTGCAACAACCAGAACTTCGTTGACTAATGGTTTGTTGTGAATTAATGACATTTCTTCGTTCCCGTATTTTTGTAATGTCTGAATAATTCACTGTTGAAATAGCTAACAAAGAAAGAGGGAAGGAATTCGGATCAATGGCAAAGTTTCAAACCTATTATTGTTCAAGTAATTTGAATTCTAGAAGTTTAGTTACCGAATCCAAATTGAACTGATTTCAATAAAACGGCACTTAATTTGAATAACGCCTGCGAAGTAATTAGTTTTAATTACGATGTCATAATCATTAACGTTTGACTACTGCAAATTGGCCAAAATATTCGTTAATTTGCATCGCGTTCATGGTTATGTAAAGTTTATGCTTCGGGCGGTTCGATATGTGCTTTTGATTGTTACATACTCGCATATTTATGTTACAAATGCTTCGGGTTTTCAGCGTTACTTACTTTTAAGTCTTACTTAAGCACCTCGTAAAAAAGGTCTTAATACGTCATAGAAGGCAGCACTTCGCTCAAGTCGTGTGATTCCACATTGATACCTTTCTAAGCTCAGTCGCATCAAGCTCTTATTTCCTTTGCTCCTTACTTGGCTCTCCGGCTTTTAATTAACATAACTTTACTCTATGGCAACGTAAATTAAAAGGCCGGCTTTCATCGGAGGCTTTTCGGCAGTGATGGAGGCTTGGCACTTGGCACTCCGCATTTGTTATTTTCGTCTGTACTTCATGCCAAGTTATTGTAGTAGGGGAGGTCATGAGGGTTATGGATAGGATATGGGTTTTTGGGATTTTCTCAAGCGCGTCAGATAAACATAGGTAGGATTCCTTGCATCCTGTTGAGTACCTCCATCAAGGATAAGTCCTATATGTAGAGCCGTGCGTCTAGGACAGCCCATCAGATTAGTAGTATACAAAATCGATCGTCAGAAATATTCAAGTGTATCAGATTAAGATAAATTGGGTTAATTACTAGTTAAAAAGTGTACATCTAGAAATCCAGACGATTTGAGCGTAACGTAAAGGAGTGGAAGAGTATTGCCAAGCCTTTTCCTTGACGCCGGAAAAATAAGTGAATAGCGTTTTATATATTCACTTAATTAGTGCGCATTGCGACGCTCTTGAGATTTCTCGTCTTTGATCCATCTAACGATAAAAGAATTACGTAGCATAGATCAGAGGTAGATCCAGGAAGAAAATACCTAGATTTTTTGTTAGCCTAAATCCTAACAAAGTCATTGAGGAATTTACTAAAAGTGATTGGAGGAGGCTTGTTATGCGTTAAACAAAATAAAAAACCAGCGGGGTCAGACGACAATCCTGGCACAGACTCAAATTAAGTGTTTAAAGTCTACTTTTGTAAAGCAAATAAATGCGACGCTGTCAATTTAATACTACAAAGATAGGTTGGCTCATCGTTGGACAGCATTTAAGACATTAAACTGTGAGCTCTAGTTGTCAAGATGTTTGATAAATATCTTTTGTTTTGTCACATCTAAGTCAATGCTTTTAGTAGATACTTTTAAACAAACTTCAGACATAATTTATAAACTGTAGATAGGTATTAACGATCAGGAGCCCAACCCAGGTACGTACCTACCTATATATTTACCTAACCAGTTACCCTTTCAGATTTTATAAGTTCTTGTTTTTAAAAACAAGCCTTGTTTAATTAATACTTCAATATTACGGCGATTACCCGTAAAAAGGTGGATAAAATATGAATGAAATTGAAATTTTTACATAGATATATAGCAAGGGACGGCTACTGGTCTGGGAGTACCATTTTACGAGTACCGAGGCGTCATCACGGGCAATTTATATGTTCTGAATAAATCTATGTCACATATTTTCCCGAGCTGTTTATATCCACGTCGGATAAGAAGACAAATTCTAGGATATTATGATCAAACCGACGGGCTTTTGAAATAATTGGAATATCGGTACGTTCTTGGTAGGTAGATGTAGATACATGGTTGATTAATCTACTTCAATTTTCTGCACAGACAGTCTGCATTTCGGAATCGTATGAACGCAATAAGGACAAAAATAAGTAAATCTATAATTACTACTAACGTTTTATACGTTTATTACTTTTATACGTTTTAAACATAATTTGAATCCTTATTTTTAGTTTTCTTTTTTCTCCCAAGACGTATGTTAAAGTATATTATTTTAGTACCCATCATTTAATCACACTAGCACTTCCGACGCGAGCGTTTAGTGTTGCAATTTTCTTAGGAATCATTTTTTTTTTCGATAATAAATTACACCCGATAATCTAGCTTTCAATTGGTAAAAAAATGGTTAAAATCGGTCCAGTAGTTTCGGAGCCTATTCGGTACAAACAAACAATAAAAAATTCTTTCGTCTTTATAATATTATTAAAGTACAGATTCCGACAGAAAAAGTTAAAGTAAAAGCCCAAAGAGATTCAGTCCCGCATTATTTAATCTGTGGCAAGTCGAGCGCTAGGGGAGCTGGGTGCGTTCGTATCAAGGCGCGATAACCCGCGACCGCAGTTATCCCACCTCTCCTTTATTTTTATCATTGTGAACGATTAGGGAGACGCGACCAAGTCACTAACATGCCTCTTCAACAATTTGTTACAGAGTGAAGCTCAACTTTGGAGAGCTTTCGTATTCCACGGTGATTGCATAGCAAATAGTTTTAGATATACAATGTACTTATTTTATTTTATTAAGGCGGGATCCTATTCACTTCATTTTTTGGGATGTTTGAAAATTCATAGTTTATTGTTAAATCGATTGTTTTAAAAGAAAAAGGCGGACATACAGGTTACTTTGGATTATAATAAATCTAATAGACACTTATTATTATTTTTATCGTTTCGAATAAAAATCAAAAGTAACGTAATTGATCAATGTCACTCTTTTCAATACATAACAACGAGGCAAGCAGGTAATTGTGAGAGTGAGTTCAAAACTAAAGTTTTTTTATTACTATAATTTTTTCGTGAAATATATTCTACTACTGAAACTGATTGCATGGAAGAAAAATGCGCATTGACTCCGAAGAATATTCAGAATATTTGTAGTTAATTTTTTATAGGTACTTACGTAGAGATATTGCTGGAAATGCCATTATTACGCATGTAAATTATTTTATTTTATTCACCTTAAAGACACCTAACTCGTCGTCGCCGAATTCACATGCTGCATTCCCCATAATATCCGCACAGTCGCACCGCGGATATTCTCCTTAATATCCGCACTAGCACGCAGCTGGTGCCACACTATGATACATGGCGGTCCCGTGTGCTGGCGAGCGCTCCCTTGTCACCTATTATTACCAGAATTCAATTTTCTTTGTGAAAGTAACATGATATTATATAAGAATTAACAAGTACCTACTTAAAAAAAAAGTACCTACTCGGGTACATGCGTACTGCTAACGCAATATTAAACTTAATTTTCATTTCGACGTAATTAGAAATAAGGTTCTTACCTCTGAGCTTCGCATTTTATTATTTAAGGGCATGAAATATAAGCAGTAGGTACCTAAGTACTGTAGTTTCCGGCCGTAGGTTGTTAAGCGGCGTCCTTCCGCTGAAAATTCCCCAGCTTCAATCAAGTCAAATTACGCAGTTTTTGCTTTAAAGCTTTCTAAATTTAGTAACGACGTGGAATGTTGAAAAGAGGTCATCAGCTGCTGGTTCCACAAAAAAATGCAAAAAATGTAGAGGGTGAGTTGCACCCTTATTAGGATTTTAGAAGACAAAAAAGTTTTCGAGTTGGTGGGTATCATTTTGTACTGTAATTTGGAGTTTTTGACGAAAACACGGTCAAGAATTTTAACTGTAAATTAATATAACAAGATTGCAGATGGTCATTGGTTGTTCAAATTTGTGAGCAGGTGTGGCTTGTCACATTTTTAACCGACCTCCCAAAAAGGAGGAGGTTCTCAATTCGGTTGTATTGTTGTTTATGTTTTTTTTTTCCAAAAGCTGTTAATTAAAATATTTTGCTGCATGTAAAGAAGTTGCCTCAGTTTATACTAATCTAGGACTTAATATTGAAATAAACTGGTACCAAGAAACTTTTCTAATAAAAGCTGGATTCTGTTCAGATACCTTTAGCCAAATACCGGTGAGCCACAATAAAGTTGTGTAAGCGTTCATAATGCGGTTTCATTTAGAGATTCTCAGCATACGTAATCTAATGTAACATGTTAGCGTTGCTCTGAGAGGAGTTTTTGGGAGACAAAGGAAGATTGCGGTGCTTCGGCATAAAATATGCAGGCCCTTAAAAGTTTCGCGATAAGAGAGTGTCTGTCGCGCGACTTGCGGCGCAGAGAGTACAACGGGGCAATACGTCACGGGTGTACACTTGTACAGTTAGGTCACGAGTGTATACTTGTACAGTGCGCGACAAAAGTGCTTTGTGTTGTGGCCCAAGAGAGCTTGGATGAGCCGTTCACTATTTGTCTGGTAGGACAACTTGCGCCTTCGAATGTTGTTGTTCAAGTTTTATGTTGCACTAGTTGACCCGCGCAACTTTTTCTATATCACATTTTTCTTAAATGCTTCGCTCCTGTTGATTATAGCGTGATATGCTTTTAGTCTTCCTCGATAAATGGGCTATCCAGCACTAAAATAATGTTTTAAGGCGCGTCCCCGTGCAAAACGCAGCGCTAGCCGTTTTTTGTGCAGTTTTTTGGAGCTATATACTCGTTATCCAAAGGAAATATTAACTTATAAAAAATACATTAATTTTCTACATAATCTTGTGTTCAAAATGGTAGATTTTTATTTTTTATTACTAAGACAAGTATAATGTTTGATTAATCTCCTCACAACGAAACTATAGAAATGAGAAAAAATTACTGAAAACATGCATCTTCTCGAAAACTAACGATTATTTTGATTTTGTACTTACACTTATGGATAGGCAATTTAATTATGAGCATTTTGGTAGAAATATTTATTTCAAACGATCAAAATTAGATTTTATAACGATTTTATTCAACATTCTGAGCGTATTCGCTATTGTCTCTTGCTCTGTTATTGAGGGTAAAAATGCTCAAGGTTATTTGGTCAGGGTACGGCCTTAATTCCAGCCAGTAGTTCCTGAAATTGGCGCGTTCAGACAAACAAACAAAACTCTTCTGCTTTATAATTAGTATAGATTTTACATAAAACAAAGCCCGTTTTAGTGACTAATCTAGTTCCTGGTGTTATTTTCAAATATAATTTTGTTTGCTATACAAATGCATAAATGAACATACTCAGCTCAATAACCACCCTCATAGGTTTCAACCAAACCAAGTCATATTTACTCTAAACAACACACACTGAAAACATCAATATTAACGTGTTCATATTTCATAGTAAATTGCTTATCAGGCTATTGAATTTACGAAAGTCAAACAACCAAACAAACTAGTTCATAAGCGTAGGCCGTCTGCAAACTATTTTAATTAATAATGCATACAGGCGAACAATAGCAATAAGCTGGGAAAGTTTTGATGCCCGTCATAACTGTATTAGCTCTCGGGGTCTAAGCAGAGCACTAGGGCTCCTGTGCCGCCGCCGGCGATAAGCGAGAAAGGAGATGGCCAATTTACTTAGGGCACTCTGCCTAGCATCTAAAAATTCATGTACATTAACCAATTTTGCTTTATTTTAACATTAGTATGCTCTTAAATTAATTGTAAAAGTTACATAGTTCAGTAACTTCAGATTTCTTAGAAATGAACAAAAACATGTCTTGGTCATGAACCTCCTCGGGTTTATAACTAAGTGGTAGCCAGATTATTCTGCATGGGTAAGCTACGCTTGTCAATGAATGGATGACCATTAAGCCAATTAGACTTTAGAAATCATGTTTAATAATTTTCTATAACATGACGGAGAACATTGTTAGAAATCCAGGCCTCTCTCTTGTCTGATGAGATGTAATGTGCCAAGTGTAATCTAAATTCTAAACCTTGTGAGAGTAGTAGGACAGGAATAGAATCATTAGTTACCCAAAATATGTATAACTGGATACTCTTGATAATAGAATAGAAAACATTTAATTTCACATTTGATAAAAGGTTAGGTAGTGTCATAAAGGATTGCAGTGTTAAAAAAAAACAAACATTAAATAACTTTTGAAAGAAATATTTAATATTCAATAATTCTTACAAAAATGCCGTCTAAAAATGATGCTGGTGGAGTAATATTGGTCTGGTGTCTTGCCCAGCCTAAGTACCAGATCATTGTCATCACGTGGCAACAACACCCTACCGTCCTATTACCGACCAAGCAGCTGCAATAGTACCCCAAAATAGCTTCTAGTGGGCAGTTGCTACTGGGCTCAACATCAAACATAATATATGTATAATATACTCTTTGACTAGTATGCCTTGACTTTATACGCCCCCTTAATAAATAGGGCGCATTTCCACCTACATTTAGAACCATCTCCTGGGAATGATCCAGTTCTGGACACACTTCCACCTCATAAACTCCATTTTCTCTGATGTGTTCCCCATAATATGATCTTGCCTGTTTGACTTGGTATGGCCCTAATGAGAATAACAACAAATGATCATACGTAAATATTGGAAACCTCTCCAGTTGCGGTAGATTACCGTCAATTCTTGTGAACATAACTCTTCTCCGATTTAAATTAAATTCATTCACCAATTGCCCTAGATGATTTGGCACATTCATGAACCGTAAAGCCCTTTGAATAATTTGTTCACAATTTGGACTATCTATGAGACAAGGATGGAATTTATTTAAAATAGCTGCTGCTATTTTAAAATCAATCATTAAATGAGTAGCAGCTAGATTGAAAAACCGTTGCCTAAATAATTTAAAATCCCTTTTAAACCTTCCATTGACAACTTCGACTACCCATCTGCAAAGCGTCACCTTTCTGCTTTTATTAGCCTGGGCATAAGTTAATTGAGTTTGTCCTTGGTCAAGTGATTCTGGCTTATAAACTTTATAGTTATAGCGTTCCAAAGTTGGTATAGCATCGCGAAATCCACGATCTAATATAAATATATCATTCGCTCTAAAAAGTCTACGGTAAGCACCATTTTCATTTTCGAACAAATTGTTCATGATATCTGCATCACTCTGAGTTGCAGGAAATGGACCTACAGCATCAATAATATGACCATCACATGACACTATCAAAAATGGCTTGACTAAGTTGTCATATTTGTGTAAGCTATAAGTTTTCTTTTGAAACATATAGTTTGCACTTTTCTGAAGATAAATATATGTACCATCAAATATGGTTACAGCAGGCCTATTCTCAGGAGCTACATCTGGGTCACTGAAGAGAGCAGATGGAATTCGTAAATTCCTGGCAACAATTTCGGAATGATTTATATGACTGACTCCTAAATGCTGTGGTACAAAATTCTCATAAAGACAAGATCTAACTTTTTTCATTCTAAGTTCTAAAGTAGCTCTAGGAATATTAAAAATGGTTGACAATCTACGGTTGCTTTCACCAGACCTTAACTTGGCTAAATATATGGCTAAGGCTGTTTTTGGTTTCCGTACATCAAGTGCTGGCAAACTATTCAATAAGCTAATGAACTCGGTTACTGTAAGTCCTGTCCAATAATGACACACATGGTTGGGCATTACATGGATATTTTCAAAATTAATATATTCCTCTGTGCATTTTGATATTTTGATTATATCCTCTATTTGACTGGCATTAAAAGAAGAAAATGCCATACTATTTTGAGGCAACTCATGCCACTGATTTGCATATAAATGTAACTCGCATACTCTTGAACTACGTGGAATATAAAAATTATGATCGGTGATTAAAATCCGTTTTACAAAATCAGGTATTAGATAAAAGGATCTATTATAACATCTATTAAATATACAATGGGCAGAAGTATTTGAAGCCCGCTTATAGTTAGGTAATGTAATTACAGTAGAACTACGGGTTGGTGGTAAATCAGCCGGTGGAGGTAAGATGGGGGGATCTGGTGGTGGTGAAATCGGATTTTCATTTTGTGTATTATCTGTAGGTTCACCAATTTCTTCCCGAGATGAATCTTGATGTAATTGTCTGTTAGCCCTCATCCAGCAGGGATGACAAACATAGTTCCTGGTTATCCCCTGAAACAAATACATAATATTGACTTGTAACTAATATAGCTTGTGATAGCTTAATGGTGTGAATGTTACATAGATTGTAGTCTCTATGTTTTTTCGGTCTTGCATACATTTCTGGCTCTTAGAACTTACATACAAATAACAATAGTTTATCACTTTTAATATAATGTGTAAGAATATCATACGAGAAGCCCTCGCAAATGCCTGCGAATTATTCAACACATACAAATGTCTTTTGACATCTCACAAAAGGTCATCTGTTCTAAAACTAACTCTGCTTGGTTTGGAATGGTATAGCCATGTATGATGATATTACTGTGGCAACTTACTTAAATATTACATAACTAGATACTTAACACGCAGACACAGAATAAATACTTGAGCTCACTTGCAAATATTTAACAAGGGACAACTTTAGGAATCGAACCCATAACAACCTTGACTGCTAAGCTGCAGTTTAGCAGTCAAGGTTGCTGCCCACTGGAACAACAAGCCATAATGTTCTAAAAGCTGTGAAGTCCGGCAATCTGCACTGGCAAATAGTGTAATTTTACTTATTATTAGAAAGGGCCCGCTGGGAAAATTATGTTTTTTGATAATCACTTATTTTTGTATTATTTCCATACATTACAATAAATCATTACTGTGATACAGAATAATAATCATACCTGAAGTCTTGCAGTAAAAGAAA
Organism: Ceramica pisi; assembly: GCA_963859965.1. Lineage (NCBI taxonomy): Eukaryota > Metazoa > Arthropoda > Insecta > Lepidoptera > Noctuidae > Ceramica > Ceramica pisi. Next base: position 5,151,960 of record OY982529.1, read on the forward strand.
ATTGCAGAAGAATTGGTGACCCCGATTCAATTATATGATGTCTTATATCCCTTACTGATCGGCCACAACCAAGGCACACCATAGTGTGGCCCAGTATTCTATGATTGGCACCTTCTGAAGTTAGCAGCAAGAAGCAGGGCTGACAAATATGTCCATCTTCTGGAAGCTGAAACGCAAAGTAAATTATGAGTTATGGGGTATATCCACACTTTAAATATTTTTCTAAGAAGAAGGTTCTAACTAAATTCTTTCTTAAAAATCCGCCCCTAAGACGACCCACTGACCAAATATTTAAAGGTGAAAATCAATTGCTTAAATGGAAATTATAATTGCTTCTACACTTCATTAGCTGCGCTGTTTAGATAACACAAGAGAACTTGTTCTATGTACCTACTTATATAAAAAATCCGCGGTCAGTGGGTCGTCTTGCCCCTAAGACGACCCACTGACCAAAATAAATAAATGTTTTCATCCGCTCCACTGACCATATTTGAAATAAGTACATACCTGAATTGTTAGCCATTGTACAAGCAGTCTTTGGAAATGTACGTCTAACGAAGACAAAACATGTCTTCTTAGCCGTCCCGTAGCTATACCGCAGTTAATACACCTCATTGTAAACAGTTCACAATGTCCAAAACGTAGGTAAGCACAATCAAGTCCGTATTAATAAGCACTAGATAATCGGTGGGCAATGGGATCAGTCCGTGTAGAATAGCAATGGTCGATATGGAGAAAAGATAACAATATAATAGCACAGTTTACAAACAAGACACAAACTCACACGCAACGCAACGAAACGAACGGCGCGAATGTCGAACCTGTCATAACGTTACGTTTCGTTTTTAAAGATAATTATTTTTTATAAAAAAAGTTATTAATTATAAATATTTCATAGCATAGCATTCGAGTAATTAACAAAATATGAATGTTATTATGATTACGACGGTTCACAATCATTTTACAATCAGAATAATTTTTAATATTACTCTGATGGAACATAAGTTGGAACGTTTATCTAAAATGGCGGGTTAACTTGATACGCCGGAATCGAAAAACAACTATTTAAGTTTAAATACTTTTTCTGAAGTTGTACAAAAATGTAAATACTTTTAAAAAATGTATTTCTATTTTTGTTTAATTGTAATTAGGTGTATATTAATGTATATGCCACTGAGTTAACTAGGCTGAAACTGGCCATGTCATTTAGAGCTAGTAAAGTAACCGGCATGAGTCGTGAGCACGGATGAATGGAGCAGGGTGATCTCGCCGATGTGCGGTGGGCGAACGAAACTTGCAAGCGCAATAGTCGATGAGCATTGACTGACGAACCAATAACGTGAAGCGAGCTGAGTCAGAGCAGTCATCGTCAAACTGACCAATGGAAAGTGTGCTTGCGACTCGTGCCGTTCGTTATAACTGGAAGCGATTTGGAGAGCAGGCGATCGCCCGCCGAGTGAGCGTCACTGAACGAGTTTTTTCTTGGATAGCGACAAGTCGCTGTTTCTAATCACTACACTACCACCAACATAATGCCAATTGTCTAGAGCCGCTAAAATTAAATGAAAGTCCATGATCTACTACTTAAGTATTTCACGGACGGATCTATTCTACGTGTCGTAAGCGACAAAATAGTTGGTAGCTAGTCGCTGTCGCTTCTCGCCGGCTGTGGGACAGGAGCCTGACTAAAGTAACTAATATGGCCCAAATACGTCACTCGGCTCACAACTTACCGTACAAACTAACGTATGAACGCTTTGCAGATTGGATTAAGATCTCCGCTGCTGTTTGTCGCATTGTTGTGACTAAATGACGTCGTTCCAGTAACTTCTTGCTTCTGAACTTAGTGACAACCAAGCGGGCTTTTCATTAGGGATGTTCTAATTTCTATGCCAGTTAAGATTGACATAGAATAGACAAAATATTGAGAGAAAACATAATTATATCCTTGCTCCTTTTTAGCATTACATGAGCATATTTATGTAAGTTTGACCAATTATAAGATAGATCTTAAAGGAGATAGAGTCTTTGTGGCATAGAATACAATGTACTGCATTATTGGCACGTGATAACCTTCAAATAATATCTTGGCAACGTGGCTCTTTACCTTATTGCATTCAATTTTTGTTTATTGAAGTGTCCTCTAGTCAACGTGCGTCACAACTTTGAAAAACGTGTAAAAATGCTTATGCTAGCTCTCACAGAAAAATGTTCAAACCCCTATCATGACCGTATATAACATAGCATCGGTCATTCATATCAGCAAGCTTATAACGCGAATCAATTCGACGGACGCTGCTGAAAAACGTTTCAAGCAAAAAAAAAAAACATTTCAAAGACATAATGACATCACAAGGTCGCGGTTGTAGCCTATATAACAAAATACGGGTTAATTGAAATTGTGGGTAGACCATACTACATAGGTAGGCAAGCTTAGTGCCTACCACAAAACCAATCTATTCACGCGGTGAACCAACACACCCGGGGTGTACCAACATACCCACAGTGTTCCGACATACCCGCGGTCAAAACCTTGATGAGGCCTGGCCATTAAGGACCCATCGCTCAAACGATATTACTTCTTCATGGCCCAATAAACGTCTTTTAGAGCTAAAATGGTTTACGATGATTCACGGTATTAATTTACTTTTGTACCCATCTGCTGATGGTTAGCGGTGCTCCGAATTATGGACTATTAAGTTTTTCTGACTAAACTCATCTTACATTGAAAACTGACTTATAGTTGCTAAGTATATACTTGACTTTACCTAAGCTACCGTAGACATTATTTGCTTATTATACCTACATATTTATTAAAAAAATATGTGTTTCTGTGAAGTTGTACATAAGTAGGTTCTATCTATGTATAAAATAACAACGGAAAAAGCAAAGTTATGTTTAGTTAAAGCAATTTATTCATAAACAACGTTGTAGGTACCTATTATATTAATTCGTAAATGTACATACTTACAATAAAAGGAAGACGAAGCTTTAGGCAAAATCGTGATTATGACATAAAACATATTAGAACAATAAATAGGATTGTTACTAATCATATTAATTAAATGAAAAGTAAATTATGTTTCAGAATTAAAAATGTATCTATGAATGATGATTAAAGGATACATTTTTCTTCCTGAAATAGAATAAGATGTTATAAGCGATCAATTGAATTTAGATTTGCCTAGCTTTTTCCCAAATATATTGGTTTCAGCTAAATACCAGTATTATACGAGGAGCGGCTGCCTACCAGAACTCCACAACCCATTAACCGGGTATACACGGTACTCCTTGGCGAAACTGGTGTCAGATTTCTATCCTTAACAACTGCCAAAAACCTCCAAATGACAGCCGGGAGACCAACAGCTTAACGTGCTTTCCGAGGCACAGAGGTACCTCGGTATGTTAAGATGGTCACCCATCCATAGACCGACCTCGGCAAGCGTTGCTTAACTTTGAAGATCGACCTCTGCGTCTGTTGTTATTTAGCTACGAGCTCCTCATTTAGATAATTGGTCTTTTAAGTTTAGTCGTGAGTTACAAAAATATATCGAGAGATTTCAAACTACATAATTTTCTTTCCGCTTTATAATCGCTCTAAATAATGTTATCCTATCTATGTAGACTGAAATACTTCAATAAGAACCTACTTGTAGTCTATTAGTACCTACTTTTTAAATGTATTCCGAGCAGCCAGTCCCACTAAAAAACTTAACAAACAATTGTTCGGAGCTCTACTTCGTTAAACTTTACAGGATTCGGAGCCAAATTGGAGTAGGTAGGGATGTAGATAGTAGCTACAGTTTTTTGTCCATTAAATTCTCTTCACTTTTTAAAAACTCAATTTAATAAAGACTTGCTCACTTCGCACGCGACTTCGTCCGCGCTCCAAGTTTCTTAAGGATCCCTAATTTTTTTTAGTAGTAAGTAAAAGCCTATATGTAACTCAAAAATAATATAAATAATAATGGTGAAACAATTTTTGAAATCGGTCCAGTAGGTAGTTTTGAGTTTATTCGTAACAAAAAATACAAATCGTTCCTCTTTATAATATTTGTGTAGATAACTTTAAAGTCCGACAGTGAGCTGGGCATATAAAGTAGCTCAAAATTGTTCGCGATAACAGTTTCCAGCCACTTTTATGATAAAATATCTGCGCTCAGCAGTTTTACCGGACAGTGACGACGGTCAGAGGATTCTTTGTAGATTGTACGTATTCAACTGCACTTTTTTTAGTACGCATTTGATACTGTATTTGGCAGAAATTGGCCTAACAAATCATATGTAGTCATATTAGGTGTTGATTCCGGGGTCCCCACTGAGAATAGGCTTACCCTACTCATCCGTTGATGGCATGAATGGCGACTGGGACATCGCTGGGACTCATGAGGTAATAGTGTCCCATTTGCTTCTCCGCTTTTAACACAGCACCTATGCTACATCGAATTCATTAATCCGAAATCAATCACACTTACTAAAATTGGAATACTACACTTTAAGTCGTTGAATATCAGCCTGCATCAATATATGTATGTGCAGTTAACAAAGCTATTTGTTATGAAGGCTAACTTGCAACTAACAATCTTGTGAGTGTGCTGAGTAGACAAGTATTGTACACCACACTCGTAAATATTATGTCATAAGCCTAAAAATTTAGGTATAAGGCACACATTAGAAATAAATATTATCAGTTTAGTGGAAAAACTAATTTTACCTGTAAACCAAATAGCTAATGAACATAAATAATGAACCCTGCTCTTGCTCTATCATTGCGAATACGAACAAGACAGTACTTATATCTCGTGACCCTGAGTACATTCTACATCCTTTAATATTCCATTTGGTTCGTTACAGATCTTCGCTTTAATACCGGCCATCCGGCCCATCTCATCTTTATTATGTGCGTCTCAATTGGATGTTTTTCAATACGTTTGAATAACGTTCATTATTGCGAATGTATGGATGTTTTCTTTGATTGACGATTTATAATTTACATACCTAGTTATACCTATCTAATCAGAACCCTAAATCTCTGCGGTGTTAAGCATCTTATTAGCAAGATTCTCTATGGATAAAAATATGGCAAACTAGACAATTCCGAGATTTTGCATAAATAAGGCGGTAAATGCTTAGATTTCACGAAACACCATCAGCGTGTCGACTCTATATTCTATGAAGGGATAATGGCATTGAATGATGATAAAAATCATAATTTTTGTAAGCCAACTTAGTGAACGCGCTCGTCCAGAACCGTGAGCGGTGTTGAGCCTGTCGTGACGGGGCAGAATTTAAAGATACCTGCGAAGACTGTGGCGAACGTTATTAAAAAAATGCAGCGTGGAAAATTGCCTGGTCACGATGGGCTCAGTATCGAGCATTATAAATCTGCGGGAGTTCACTTGCCACGAGTAGGTACTGTCAATGTTTTTCAGTCTGTGCATAGGTCACTCGTATTTGCCGGAACCGCTAATGCGGACCATTGTCGTTCCTATAGTTAAAAATAAGACGGGTGATACGTCCGACATCAGTAATTACCGACCCATCTCACTCGCTACCACAGCAGCCAAGATTCTTGACAGTCTGCTGAATAGTCGCCTTACAGCACAGGTTGACTTGCACGATGCCCAGTTTGGGTTCAAAGCAAGAGTCTCAACTGAGAGCGCTATTTTGAGTCTGAAGCGTACTGTCATGTACTACACAGCGAGGAGGACCCCGGTACTTGCGTGTTTCCTCGACATGTCAAAAGCATTCGATCTTGTCGCATATGACATACTGTGGGACAAGTTGGGGGACGCGGGTGTGTCGGGGGAGTACACCTCCCTTCTCAAGTATTGGTACTCCAACCAAAAGAACCGGGTGAGGTGGATGGGCACTATGTCGGACGAGTACAGGCTGGAATGCGGTGTCAGACAAGGGGGGTTGAGCTCCCCTCTACTATTTAACCTCTATATCGATCGGCTCATCGAGCGACTGAGCGGAACACATGTCGGATGCCACATTGACGGAACGAGTGTCAACAATATCAGTTATGCAGATGATATGGTGCTTCTCAGTCCCTCGATGAGCGGATTGAAGAGGTTGCTGTCGACCTGCGAGGCCTATGCGGTGGAGCATGGCTTATTATACAACTCGAAAAAGAGTGAAATTCTAGTATTTAAGGCACCTAAGCAGCAGCCGCGCAGTGTTCCTCCCATAAGTCTCAACGGCGTAGCACTGAAAGTTGTGAATAGTTTTAGGTACCTAGGCCATATTGTCACGAGCGACCTAAGGGATGACTTAGATATAGAGAGGGAGCGCAGGGCGTTGTCGGTGAGGAGCAATATGCTTGCCCGCAGGTTCGCTCGTTGTACTACAGACGTCAAAGTTACCCTTTTTAAGGCGTTCTGTCAATCCTTTTACACGAGTGGCCTGTGGGTATCATACACGCGCCGAGCCTACAACGTGCTGCGTGTCCAATTTAATAATGCTTTTAGGATGCTGTTGGGACTGCCATGGCGTTGTAGTGCTTCAGGAATGTTCGCGGAGGCTCGCACAGATGGTTTTCATGCCATCATGCGAAAGAAAGCGGCCTCCTTACTACAGCGCTTGCACGGTAGTGACAACAGCATCCTGAAAATGATAGCTGCCAGACCGGACTGTCCCTTCCAGGGACACTGGGTGGGGACAGTCTTAGGTATAAACAAATAAATATTTTATATAAACTAACAATACTAACCTACTTCGTAAGCGCCATTGTTACTAACACCAAAATACTAACTTAATTATGGACTAATAGTCTGAAATAAAGATTTATTTATTTTTAGTAAAGTAGATAAAAGTAAACGAAGTGAAATTGATCAGACTTCCTAGGGTTCTCTACGAACTTTGAAACTACTGGTGGTTCAGATGAAGTTCTGTAAACATCGATAGCATGAAAGTTCTCAGCTTTCTCAGATGAATGCCCTGTATACCTTTCATCCAGATTCGTTGAACCGTAAAGTAGAGATTACCTAAGTTAGAAACATTATACACTAACATCAATATACAGAAAATTTCGCAGAACAAGCACGATTGAGACGTAGCAAATAGTATGTTTGGATGTTCGTTAGTAATTTAACAAACACGGTGTCCGGAGCAACGCAGTAACTCCATTATTTTCGTGTGCATCACCAGACGTAATCCAGTTTGAGCCGGAGCGAATTCGCTTATATGCGGTTATATCCGCATTTAACTAGTTATACACGCACCGGTAAAATCCGCCTGCGCGTTCAGGCATATATCGATTTTGTTTGCAAATAGCCGATTTCATGATAGAAAATTGAGTTTTATCAAACAACGTTGTAAGTGGGATAATTTTGCTACAAGCTTAGCCCTTTTAGGGCTTCTAAAATTGGTGGAAGAAGTGTGATATTAACTTTTACGAGCGACATTTACTTTGTTTTGTTTCCCTTGAGCAAAAAAGATTCAAAATTTAAATACTTCAGCTCCATTTACAATTAAAATTCAAACAAAACATTGCGGCGCCATGCTTCCGCGTCTACCAGAAAATCTCGGCGCAAATTCGTTCCTATTTTTTTATTTCGCAAATTAGGAAGGTGCCTTAACAAAGTATATTTGTGCGAGGCCCTGGCCTGACTTCAATTACCACGAGTACTGCTGAATTTTTAAAGCAAATTGTCTTAAAAAGGTAGATGCGCACTTTGTTGAGGCCGCGAGACAAAGGCGGGAAGTTATGTACCGTGATATTTATTCAACGACGCTCCACCGATGCTGGGAAAACTTCTAAACTTTACAATTTACAGGGAAAAATTCTTTTAAGTCTCATTTATAGTGTAGGAGGGCTGGTGTCTCTTTATACTGGAGATAAATGTAGATACCCAGCCGTTCTCGGAGTTTACGTTTTGCTTTTTATGACTTCTTATCAGGGACCTCGTTCTGAAGTTGGCCGTAATTTGTATTTTAGCTGGCTTGATAAGTGATGGCGTCGTTTCTTTAGAAATAACAAGGAATATATCAGCATAAAAAACTAATTGACGACGCTGCTGAATGACAGGAAAATAAATTTATATTCAGTGATCGTGGCATAATTGCATCAATAAGATACTGATGTTTTACATTCACTTACCCGGCACGCATCATAACAGGATCTTTGAAAGACAAAGAATTAACGTTCCTTTAAGTACCTACTGTTCCCGGTATTTTACCTTATTTTTGGAAATTAATTAAACGATTTTAGTTAAACTCTCACTCTGCATTACCCAAAGGTTGTCTGGTAGAGAACATCCTATGGCATTACGTCCGCCTCTGTAAATATATGTGCGTAAAGTGTTAAATTAATAAACTTGAAAGCCATACGCTAGATATCCTGATGTAAAAAAAAAGTTTTTATTTCCTATAAAAAACTTGTTTTCAATATAAAATTACTAAACGTATCGACCGATGACTCCAGTAAAGAATCCAACTACAGTGTGTGCTCCTGCAATTGTCTCTGACAAATTGACATAATGAACGGAAATAAAACCAAGAACTTGCAGAGTGAAATTGCAATGACCAGAACTTTGCGTTCAGCTGGACCACAAGCCAACTTGTAGAGTTTAATGACTTTTGAAGATGTTAGTAGGTACAGATGCTTCCAGAGTGGTTTTAAAAGGTAACGGGGCCTCTTCCATGTTTTACTTCTGGTGAAAATCGGGAATGTTTCAGTTAGATAAAATCTCACCCTCCCTGGACTTTTCTTCAAAAGTCTTTTGGAAGGTTTTAAAATGGTAAAGATGTGTACCTTTGAGAATTAAATATTTTTTCTTCTTTCCATTTGTGACTTGAACGTTTTGTAGTGTGAGGTTGTTTTTTCAACTAGTGGGATGGTGCAGGTTAATTATAATCTATACTTAACATCAATATATATATAAAATTCTTCCATAAATTACTGACTCAGAGAGTGCCCGACAGACAACGCACAGCTGAAACTACTACGGTCGTAGAAATCTGAAATTTGGCATGTATGTTCCTTGGGAAGTGTAGAAGAGCATTAACAGGATTTCCCGAAATTCTTACGGGAACGAATTTGCGCAGGCCAGCTAATAAAGTATATAGCAGCAATACCATCTACACCAGTAGAAAGAAAGAAAAGAAAGAAAGCATTTATTCCGCCAGAAGCGACACACTAAAAATTAAAGAAAATAAATAATCAACTAAAAATAAAATATATAAGAAAACTAAAGAAAACTTGTCAATAAAAAAAAAAAAACTAAAAAGACCGATACATACATTTTGTTGCCAATGTCAGGGCCGAACATCAACCTACCACGACACTCTGGTCACACCACAGACACACCAGAACATAGTTCTACAATTGTCTATGGAGCTTCTATGGAGTGACCGTGACATCCGGCACCAACTGACAGTGACATGACAAGTTGACAACATAATATAAACAATTAAAACACAGTACAGTACTTACATCAGCGTTACCAAGACCATAAAAAGAGAGGTTAATTCGGTCATCGATATTCCGCGATCAATTGGCGTCTAACAAGCAGTCGTAAACAAACCGGCGCACGAACGATGTGGAATAACGAACAAATCAGCACAAAGGAACAGCTTCCTATGCAATATGTCCCCACCTGATTTACGAGAAATATACTTTTCGTTTACGGACGCTAAAGGAAAACCCATAAAGGTTTCTGCACAATGATAAGCCGTTTGTCGGAGACCGGGAAAAACTTGGTCACCCCATCTTGTGGAGGCCGTAAAGGTAGCAACGATGTCAAGGAATGAAACCTCAACAATGAACGGGCGTAACAGAAAATATTTCTCTAACAGCACATCAAAAACTTAGCTATTTCAGTGAATGTAAAGGGGTTAAGGGGGGGGGGGGGATTATGACTCTGTGTGACATAATGACACACGATTCAGCAAATGTACAACACATTTGTTTAGGTTGGTAGTCAGTCAATCTAATCGACTAGTATGTGCATCCAGTGAGTCAGAAGGCGACCCCATTTTTTTTAAGGATGGGAAATCATCAAATGACTCCTCCCGCTCTGGGTAAAGCAGGAGGGAGTGTCAGACTCCTACTGACTAAAACCCATCCGTGTTCCTCCTAATGCCCTTTGCGTCTCAGGGCCGCGATGACTCTTTCGAACAGATTCCGCAACCCCGGAGAAGGCGACCCCTACATGATCGAAAAGGTGTTGAGCAGATGAAAACTCTAGTCTGCCTCTGCCTAACATTTTCCCAACTATATTGGGGTAGGCGTCTAGTCAAACCAGATTTAGCTGAGTTACATGTTTTTACGTGGAGCGGCTGCCTACCAGACCTCCACAACCCAATAAATGGGTAACACGGTACTTCTTGGCGACACTGGAGTCAGATTAACTGGCTTCTGACAATCCGTAACGACTGCCAAAGATCTACAAATGACAGCCGGGACCAACGGCTTAACGTGCTTTCCGAGGCACGGAGGAGACTCGGTATGTTAAGATGGTCACCCATCCACAGACCAACCTTGGCAAGCGTTGCTTAACCTAGAAGATCGACCCGTGTGGCTATTATTATCTAGCCACGAGCTCCTGATGAAAACTCTAGTAAATATTGAAAGTTCCATTTGGTAACTAACAAGAAATCAGGAAAGGCTTTCAACTAATTCAGTAAGTACTACACATAAATTCTGCGTCAGCGACAAGCGTTCTACTCACTGTTACCACAGTGAGTACAAAGCTTCTGGATTATAATTCCCATCGTAGGATTACACGCAATAATTTTAAAGTAATGATTTACGACAAACCGAGAGCACCAAACGGGGACACGGTCGACGGCATGGTATCCGAATAATATCTCGCCTTTGATATTTTACCGGATAACGACGAATAATAATAACGATGTTTCAAAGTACCCGCGATATCGAAAATGATATTCATTGGATGTGGACGGTGAAGCTGAAATTTTTCATTCCACAGCAAGAATATTCAGACGTATTGGATTGAAAATTCCAATATTGAATCTCTGGTTTGGCGAAACAATGAATAAAGACCAAATGCTTGGCATAAGCTGCTATAAAAACGTGAATAATAATTTGGATTTGGATCATAAGCTACGATTGTTTCTTTTTTGCGATCCCAAAAGTTTAAAATAGGATCGCAGGTAAACATGTATTACAGTAAATTAGTGAGCTTTCTGGCTCTAGTAAGTTCCCGAATTATGTCTTAATTGTACCGTACCTATGTTACCTAATCACTCTAGGGTCTTTTTCATAAAACATTGTGATAAAACTTCACGAGATTTAAAACACACAATTATTTTATGTCCCTTAAGCCGAATGAAATAACGAGCATAAAATTATAGTCATTAGTCATATAATATCAATATGGTGCTACGCAGCCAGGTGCTACGATTGCTACGAGCGTAGCACTTTTGCTACGATTTACAGTTCAACAGACTTTCGGAAAATCTAATTCATATCAATTCACTTATTGTTCATTGTCAATAATGTCATCCACTACTGCTCTCCTAGATACCTTTGTTTTGTTTGACCCTATAATTATTTTGATGAGTGGTTTGGTCAATTCTTCTTTTCGAGTCGACGCCGACGGTGGTTAATTCTTTAGATTTTTTTAGTAGGTTGTGCACCCAGGTAGGACGCTCCAAACACTACTTGGCGAAATGGGGTTTTATAAACCTGTCATCAATGTGAATGCGGTGCGCGGTGCGCCTGCTCAGAACATGACTCACCAGTTGGAGTCCTCCAGCTGGTGAGAGCCCATGCTTGTGTGGTATTTAATGAATGCCACTGACGTTGCTTTTGTCATTATTAATTAAAAGGCTAAAATTAACATTATTAAAGCTGCATGCAAATTCACATGGGGACAAGCCCGTCACACATTTCCAACCACTGCAACTCCTGAAGGCCAGAACCAACAGTGGCGACCACCTGAAAAAAACCGAGCCAATTAAGCCCGACAAGTCACGGAGAACCGATTAAACTGTCTTGGATCCCGCAACGACACTAATCAGAAAAGTACAGCAGGGGAGTAGGAAAAAAATATAAAATTCACATGATTCGTTTTAATCATTCAAACGCAATGCAACACGAAATCCTCGGGGATTTTAACTAAACAAACATTGTTAAGCTGAGCTGCATACAGGTCAGTAATGAACGATTTTAAATTAACGTTCATTTGCTTGACCCCAAGGTTTAACAGGATATTTCAATTACGAGTAAGCTCCAATATTTCATTGGTCGGTTCCCATGCGGGTTGGCAACGACTTTATATAATAAGGAGACTGTTATCGCTATAAATTATTTCTGGGGCCACATGCACAAGAGCCGAAATGTTATTAAAATCAAATCGTTTCGAATACCCACTGATTTAAAAACGTATTCTTTTTTTGTGGTATTCATAATTGAATAGGCGTGAGACTTACATTTTGAATACTACATTTTGTCTTTGTCAGCTTTATTTAGAAAAATGTTTAACTTTTTTCGAAACTAACAGATTCTAAATAATAGTTAGCAGATTCAACATTCAAGTCTATATAGCATTTGAATTTGGTAAAAAACTAAACATGCTGCTTATTTCATATGAATCAGCCTGCATGCATAAATTAGATTGTTTATTTTTTTAATTAAGGTTGTTAAATGTCCACTGAACATGGAATAGGAACTTTAAAATATCAAAGAGTAGGTTCTTCCTGGATTCGCTCCAATGACCAATATTACAGAACTGTGTATGCTGCCGGAACAGTGTAGTTTTCTATACTTAAGTAATAGTTTTTTTTGGAAACACAGCAGTATTGACAAATAATACCTTTAACAAACATATATACCGATGAAAAAATAAAAACATCCACTTTATAAAATTCTCTATAATTTATATATTGAAATCGACCCGAAAGTTGTACCTAATTTGTTGGACTTCATTTAGACATATTATGAATTTATGATACACTAGCTTTGGCAACGGCTTTGCCCGCGTGATCCGCGAAAAGTAGCCTATGTGTTATTCTAGACGATAATCTACCTCTGTGATAAATCTCATGAAGATCATTTCAGGCGTTGTGACGTGAAAGAGTAACAAACACCATCCATCCTTACAAACTTACGCATTTATAATATTAGTAGGAAAGCAGTAAAACCGTGCGGCATTATCCTATATCCGATAGGATAATGCCGCACGGTTTTAGTAACTACTACTTATACTCTTGGCATTAGAGTGATCATAGTTTAGGTAATATCGACTGCACAGGTGGACGCTGCCGGTCGAGCGCTCGATATAATCCCTAATTACTCATTGGCTAATCACCTTCGATGAAACACTTGCTTTAGTTATGAAGATCCAAGGAGCCTGGCCAAACTATAACATAAACACAAGATGCAGTTAGTCCAAGGTTGTGGAATTGTTTATTTATTATTTATTTGTAGGAGAACTAACAGCTGTAACAAATGGTTAACAATGTATAAGAGACAAAGCCAATAGCCTTGTGTCCTGAAAAAATTGACGAAGTTACGACGTTTTTAAAATTTTCAATACGTCACACCTTCGCATAATTTTTATTGAGTCGTGACGTCACGAGCCCCCACTCCCGAGTTTTATCTTTGTCAATATTCATTGATTTACAAAAACAAAAAATACGTGTCCATTATTTTTCAATACTCTAACTGACTAAATAGTTTTGCAATTTGTGAATGATGGAATCTAGCCTATTACAGGTTCTCACGGTATAAGACGCGTTAGCTCGCGTTAACGCGGCCCTGGAGCCCAAATGGCAGTAGGAAGATCACGAGTGGGCTTTAGTCAGTAAGAGTCTGACACTCCCTTTTGCTCAAGCAGTGGAAGTAGGCATTTGATTATTTTAATTCCACAAAAAAGGTGCAATAAATGACTTTACAAACGACGTCTACACTACCGATCAAAACTCCACAGTCCACAAAGAAAATAGTATCTATTTTGTAAATGTTTGGATAGGTAAAATATGAAACGACCACGTAGTCATTTAAATGATTTATCAGCAATTCCATAAACAAAATAATTACTCTTTTTAACCGACTTCCCAATAAGGTTGAGGTTCTCAATTCGATTGTATTTTTTTTTTATGTTTTGTTACCTCACAACTCCGTCATTTATGAACCAATTTAAAAAAATATTTTATCTGAAAGGATATACTTGTTGATTGGTCTCATTAAAATTTTATCAAAATCGGCTAGGAAGTTTGGATTTTAAATCGAAGTAGCTGGAATTTTTACAATACACTGCTTTTTTTTGTATTTTTTTTTTATTTAAATTTTAGTCTAATCTAGATTTATACTTTTGTTTTTATTAACGTCTTCACAATTCTTTGACTGAACAAACTGCAAATGGCTCAATGCTTTTGAACGGTGGTGTAGCCAGATATTTTAAATTATGGTTAACATTAGCTATTTTTAAAAGAGTTCTAGTTTTAGAAGTCAAATAATTTGTAATTAGAACGCTATGTGTGTGCTGATGTTAAGATGTAATTTAGGTAGTCTTTAAACTTTTCAAACATCAGTAGGTATTGTATCTAGCCGATTTTTTTATTCTAAGTAACTTTTCTGGAATAAATAAATGAAAATGTTTTGCATCTACTGCTTTAAAAGTTAATATAATATTTATATCTATTTGCAAACATAGGAAGGGTTAAATCACCACGCGCTGCCCATCAGACAATCGATCTGTAACTTTGGCAGCCGTAAATTGATGCATCACAGTTTTACGAACTCAATGCAGTTTACGATAGATATCATTTACCAATACAATATTTTCTAAATTATTATTATGGAGACTTGATTGTTTTTTTTTTTATAGGGTTTGATTTCAATGAAAATTCTATGTTTTTTTAGGCATCAAAGACACGATTATTGCCAAAAAAATCTGCTGTTCCCTTAATTTTGTCGAATTATGCGTCCAAAAAGATTTTTTGCGCCCAATTGACATAAAATATAATTGTTTTTTCTTACGCACCTGCCATATTACATACCTCTTTACCACACAAACCTTGGTTGACTAGTGAAAAACAGTCCAGTGCGAGTCGGACTCTAGCACGAAAGGTTCCGTACCATAAATTAAAAAAAACACGTTTCTTGTATGAGAGCTTTCATTTTTAATATTTTTTTATTTGTTGTTATGGTGGCAAGAATAATGATCAAGTTTCAGGGAAAATAAAGTATTCTATAGATTTAATAAGTTTCAAACACCGCCTCTAATATACGGACGGAGGCAACATTAACGTCGAGTCATTTAGCCATGATCTAATCTTCTATAAATAAACGAAACAATCATAATTAATTATTGTTCAATTACAAGGAACTTATCCCAGTCGCCTCGCTTTTAAGAAACTTTTAAAACCTTGATTTAACTTCAAAAACATTGGTAAGCACTTTATCTCGATACTAAATTTTCATTAAAGCGGTAATGTAAGTTATCGGCTGAGAGGATTTGAGTGTAAGCTGTATGAAGAGCTACAATACGCTCGCTGGGAATAAATTACACTCCAGTAAATCGTGTACGAAGCCGATGTGAATGTGACAATGTGCTGACGACGTTTTATTTGCATTTAAAGGTTGGTTTCGACTGCAAGAACATAACGTTTCGTATAAAAAAAATAAAAAAATAATGTGCCAATTCTACTAATTTTCACATTCGCATCGCGAATTCGCATATCAATCGCAAACTTTCAAAAACGTGTAAAAATTGAAAGCTTTTTTGACAGTTTGCGATTGACATGCGAATGCGAAAGTAGATACATTTGTAAAATAGGCTTGTGTCCTGAAAAAATCTAATTAGTCCGTCAGTTGGATTATCAAAAAATATTTGACCCGTGTTTTTTCTTTTGTTACGGGAACCAAAATTGAAGAAGTTACGACGCTTTTAAAATTCTCAATCCTTTCTCCTTTCGCATAATTTTTAGTTAGTCGTGACGTCACGAGTCCCCACTCCCGAGTTTTGATGCGTTTTATTTTTGTCAATATTCATTGATTTACAAAATCAAAAAATAGGTGGCCATTATTTTTCAATACTCTAACTGACGGACTAAATAGTTTTGCAATTTGTGGATGATGGAATCTAGCCTATTGACCCTCAGGATAAACTTTCGCATATGTGAGTCGGATTCGCACGCTAAGGTTTATTTGAAATATTAGACTTCTTATAGGTTTTCTAGCGCGTCTCTCAAAAAATTCTATTTCACAGTCTGCCTAATCTTTTCCCAACTAAATTGGGGTTGGCTCCCAGTCAAACCGGATTCAGCTCAATACCAGTATTTTATGCGGAGCTGCTGCCCACCAGACCGCCATAACACATTAACTGGGTAACATATTTATTTATTTAAATGAAAATGTATTTATTTAAGCTACGTTTTCCTGTTCGGGTCACAAATTTTCACATGTCCAGTATTCGGCCAAACTTGACTGTGACAGACGGACAGATACATTACACGAGTGATACTTATTATAAGGGTTCCGTTCCGTTATTCTATACCGAAACCCTAAAAATCTTATTTTTGCATGCTTGGAATGTTCGTGAGTTTGTTTAGGTTAAATATTTCAATTTAAATTGGAACCACTTTCTCTCTTTCTTAAAATTTTACATTTGGTTCAGTTTCAATGTTTATTTTTTTAATAACTATGATATTTATTATTTATTTAGACTGTATGCACAATAGTATTACATGGGCGGACTTAATGCAGCAAGGCATTCTCTACCAGTCAACCTTTGGGTTAAAAAGACTACACTGTGTACAACAAGCAAACAATAAAAAAAATGAATTTTATCGATTCAACACAATATTCAAATAATACATTTAATAATAAGATTTGATATGATTATTCCCCTAAAACAGTTATCCGAAAATCCTTCCTTAGTCATTTATTCTAAATAACTTCTTGTGCAAAATTTCATGTCTACAGAACCTTCTAGCTTTAGCTAGGCGTCTTCCGTCAGTGAAATTAAGATTTTATTAAGCAGATATTTTCAAGTACCTGTCATCACTTGAACAGCTGTCGATCGTGAATGATCTTGAATGCAAAGGGTATTTTATTTTACAAGCTTTTTATGTTTCAATTTTATTTCGTCTCCGTCAGTACCTAATAACTCTAACTTCGTGTCTGTTTGACCTTTGTGCCACGAATATAAAATTTTCTTTCTGTGACGCAAAATTAAGAGGCTTATTCATGTTCTCATCGCTATAGTGGGCTTTATTATCCTACTATCTTCCACCAGCGGCTCCACCCGCTTTTACAAGGAAATTACCACATACTGCCGGCATAAAAGTAGCCTATCTATTATTCCAAACTATAATCTATCTCTGTGTCAAATTTCGTTCAGATCTGTTCAGCCGTTCTCACGTGTAACAAAGATCAATCCATACTTTCGCATCATAACAGTGTACTAGCTGACCCACGCAACTATGTTTCCTTCACACTTTTCATTAAAATGCTCCGCTCCTGTCGGTTGAAGCGTGATGTTATAAATAGCCTAAAGACTTTCTCGTTAAATGGAAAATGCGAAAAACAATACAATTCGAACTAGTAGTTCTAGAGGTTATCGCGTTCAATCAAACAAATAAAGTCTTCAGCTTTAAAATATTAGTAAGTATATATAAGTATATAAATGTAGTAGATTAACGCCATAATGCCATCACTAATCTACCTGGCAAGCGACGTGATTCGGGGTAATTAGCAGGTTGGCGGCTCTGGCAAACTGACACTACGATCATTTATTAAATAACTATTCCACTATTCCATGTGCTTTTTGCTGCTATGTGACATTGCTCCACTTGAATATTTAATCAACCGTAAATATAAGTCTGTTCTTGTTAACTTATGTACCTATGTCTCTAAAAATTTTTTGTTATTTTTTATAATTGTTTTCAAGAACGCTGGAATGAATGAAAGGAGGTTTTTGCCCAGCTGTGGGACAGTGTGGTAATCTTAATAATATAATAATGCCTAACGGGGCCTCTGCGAGTTGCCTTCGGCCCATCGTACGACTACCAAAAGACCGGGTCTCCAGGGACCCGAAAAAGTCAAAAACATACATAAAAATGATAATGTTTTACATTTCTTTTTTGCACCCAAAACTGTTACTTTTACAATTTGTTCTAATTACATATCAAATCCCCCCCCCCTCTTCCCATCTTAATTAAGTACTGTTGTTCTGTTTTTATCGTGAACTAGCTGTCCCCTGCAGCTTCGCTCCCGTCAACTGGCTACCTCGCAACTTTCTTATTTTTTCTTTCCTGATAACAACAAACACAACAAAAAAGAATTAGCGAAATCGGCCCAGCCGCGTTCACGCGTGATGCCCGTAACCAAGGGAAAAAGGGATTCATTTATATATGATTCCAATTCAGCAAGATATTATATTTTTAGGGGTCCGATCAAAAATAGATGCATAAGTAGGTGACACTTTATTCGCAAATATTGATCAAAATCTTATGCTGAGACTGATCTTGATTTTTAATCATAGTATTAACTTAAATCTAGACCAGCAAGTAAAAAAATCTGAATCACAAAATTTACTAAGTCAAGTCTCAAAGTGCGGAGTTTGTAAAAATCTTTATGATAATAGAATGAAAATATTGGCCGACTTGCTTAAAACCCTCATATTTTAGCGAAGCTGCTGAATTCAGACCAAAGGAGGATGGTATTTTAGTCGATTGCCTGAAAAAGGCTTTTAATTTAGTGAGCCCATTTAAAAAAATTAAATTGGTGACTATGCGATATTTAGTTTGCAGTAGATAAGTGTGTGTGTGTGGGTGTGAGTGTGAGTGTGTGTGTGATAGGTTAGTAATATAAGATTTTTCTTTTTTATACATAAATAGCGTACAAACGCTATATTATGGCAGGATATGCTGGCACCATTATTATACCTAACATCAATTGTACCATATTCTAACAAATAGCAATTTTGATTTGATTTTTGATTTTTGTGACTGTGTGTGTTGAGAGATATGAGAGTGATGGAAGTGGGAGGGCACCTGTGTTTGCGCACACACTTGTGCACTAGGTATACTTAACAATATGTCCCGCGCCGATATGGCTATATAGTCTTCGTTGAGGTTGAGATTGGCCGCCTTGGCCGAAATCGGTCAGGAGGATAATATTAATAGACATATATTTAAACATAGGTCTGTAGACTAAGCGTATGTTTCGGAACATAACCCAGTATACTGGCCAGTGCAAGAGCACTCAACAGTATGTATCAACAGTATGGCGCCGGATCCATGACGTCATGAGACGTCATGAATCCGGCGCCATACTGTTGATTCGTTCCGAAATGTAAAATTATGTTTGTGCTCGTTTACAGCAAATTTCTCCAAAAGTTATTAGTTTCTGCATCATAAAAATATCTATTGTTTAGCTTTCATTTTTTAAGGATGATGACGCCAGCGGTTGTGACAATCACTTGTCTCACCAGAGAATATGGTGGCACACCAGTACAATATGGCGTCGGATTCCTGACGTCATGAGCACTGGCTAGCATACCGGGTTATACCTATTTGGGAACACACAATTTAGTGCCATTCTATCACGGATAACGATTGTCAAGAGTCCAAAATGTTAAAGATTGACAGTGACATTTACCATACATTTTGAGTTTTCGGCAATTAATATCCCTGTTACAATTCCACTTTATCTGAGAAAACATAAAAGATACGATCCAGCGACTATTAATGTTTTCGAGTATCGTTTAGGGACATTTAATTTATCACATTAATGATAACTTTCTCGAGATAAGTAACATTTCGCGCCGAATTGTCTGTAACGATAAGGAAGCTGCGTACCTCTCGGCACTTATCGGCAGGCGTCCGGTCCGGAGGGCGTTATCGCGCCGGACCCTAATTAAAAGTAGGAAATTAAAGGGTTTCGCACTAAAACCTTTTCCCTAATACCTCAAGATTCGACGATGCCAGTAACGATCTACAAAACAGAATGTACACAAAGCTGCACTTGAGCGGCGAAAACTTCATCCGTACTCGACAACAGATGGATTGCTCAGCGAAACTGCGAACATTCCAATCGGCTACAAAAGAAACTTTTAATTCAACTATCAAAGGAGTTTGTGTAGATTCCGTTGTTTCAATACGTGTTCGGATTTCCCAACCTTTTAGAGTTCATTGAATTAGATCTACAGTTGAATAAGTACGCGAATGGTACGAGATTATTTATAACAATAACACAAACAATATCAAGCCCACAAAAATCAAGCGCCATATGCAGGCATCCTCGGCTAACAATCCGACTAATGCGCGCGCAGACATTTGCAATAAAAACCCCATTGCGGACACAATACACGAAAAAATACACTCCACATATTTCACCGTTTTCGTACAGCGATTATTGTGTCTATTCTGAATGAGTTCAACGACGTGCACATGAGCTTTATGTCTTTGGGATAGAGTCGGGATTGTAATGGCTTTTGTCTTTCGCACAGCGTGAGGTCCTCTTCCTATAATGTTGATTCGCGGTTTCGCACGCCGCTGCCTGACGACATGTGGCGCAAGGGTTAACTTAAGGGTTAAAACACTGTTGTTTTCTTTATGGATTAGCAAACAAAGGGCAAAGGGTAACAAGTTCGCGCCTACCGCCCGCTGGGCCCTTGTGCTTTTTTGGCCAAAAAGCGGATTACTGTCGAAAAAATATTTGATGTCTTTATTATGAGTACTATCCTTTTTGTTGTATTGCGGTAATGATATAAATAATATTCTTTGGCAATTTTAGTGCGATGGTTATTTCTTTGTTTCAATCAGGTTATTTTCTAACTTTTATCTAAATCATTTTCAGCTGAATGTATATTAAAACTCATCTGTTTAATGCGAAACTCTTGAATACTAAATTAAATCGTGCTCAAACCGAATAATGCACTCACTTGTCTCGCCGCACATTAAGTTCGACAATCGCTTTGTACATTTACATCTCCTACGGCAATGGAAACCAAAATGATCCTTATGTAATCACGGTAGGGTAAAATTTGCAACAATTAAATTGATTGGTAAAATTGTCAGATTCAACAGTGTAGGATGACAAGTGGCACTTCGGGACAATTGAATTTTTAGCGATACCCTCTCGAAATTTATTTTTTAACAAATGTCGCGGTGGATTATCCGAATACAAAATGATAGCGGTTTAATGTGGTGGGGCGCGGGGCCCGGCTGCCCCAGTGGGCCATATTGGGGCACTTTAAAAACTCATCCGTAAATTAAATGTAATTGTTCGCTTGTTAACCACACCGAAGGGGACTCAATGTGCTTTTTATTAAATTACCTTTTTTCTTTTGCGTTTGTAGTTGTTGGTTAATGATTTTGAATAGATTTTATGGTAGATAGTATAAGCACAGATATTATAAATGAAACAAAACAATAAATACATACTTAATTTTGATATTCAATCTATTTAAGTAGGTATTCACATGAGTCCTAATTCTACTACTTTTCAGCAACGTTCGCATACGCATGTCAGTCACAATATTAAAAAAAAAATGTTTCTTTTTTTGACAGTTTGCGACTGAGATGGGAATGCTAACTTTAAAAAAATAGGTATGGTGGGTGCTAGATAAACGTGCAATAAAGTACATTGACCTTTCTCTAATATCCCTTCGTAGATACTCGAACAATAAATTATGCACCGTTTTTCAGTACTAGAGAACGTAAAGGAACACGATAGAAGTCGATTCAGGACATCCATTTTAATTATTTCTGTTTTTAATATTTAGAAAATCAATAAATGTATGGGGGTCAATGACCGTTATTGCACGGGTATGATTGTCATTTTTAACCGACTTACCAAAAAGGAGGAGGTTCTCAATTCGGATGTTTTTTTTTTTTTTTGTTTGTTCGGGCATAACTCTGTCGCTTGCCAACCGATTTTAAAAATGTTTTTTTTGTTGGAAAGGGAATACTTCCCAAATGGTCCCATGATAAGGAAACCAGGATCTGATGATGGCATCCCAGAGAAGTCGAGGGGAACTTTCGAAAATCGTATGGCCAACTAGTGCGTTTGTATTTTGCTTTTCTGCGATTTTGCAGTGGTATTGTTAGGTGTGGGGTACCACTAAAAAGTGAAAAATAAAAAACTTTTTACAAAAAAATTCAACCGACTTCCAAAAAACAAAACACTACAAAGTAAAAAATAACTCTAACTTCGGAAGTCGGTGTCAAAAAACGAACAAATTAACAAAAAACAGCGAGTTCCGAAATTAAAGTTATTTTTTACTTTGTAGTGTTTTGTTTTTTGGAAGTCGGTTGAATTTTTTTGTATTTTTTTTTTTTATCTAAACTTTTATCTGCACTTTTATCTAATATCCATCTATGCTTATGTTTTTTTAGTTACTGTACTGCATATGGACTAGTATTTTATTTGTGAGTATTTAGGTACCGTCAATCGTGGCAACTTTACCATATTTTTTTACTTTTATGCAATTTTCTCCAACATGCTATCTATGAAAGTTTTGCTTGATCTATTTGGTAAAAAAGGGCAGTCTCTTTTGGTTGAATTATTGAATTCTACAAAAAACCACATAGAATCGCTGTAATAATCAAAAGTATGAGCTGGGTAAAATTGACACATTTTTGGCAACTTTACCTAGCCTTTAGTTATAATTTAGGTAAAATAAAATAAAATTAAATTAGGTAGGTAATAATTTTTCTTAAAAGCATAATTCCTTCATCAATCAATCCTAAATGCTCAACAAAACATCTGCTAACTCAAAGGAAATGTCAAACTGGTAATGGATTTATCAATTTATCTTTGTATTGTAGGTGTAGCTAAAGTTTATACAAAGACTGCTCCTTTTTATATACCAAACGATTCTGTACTAATCACCTCGTAAAAATACTTTTTAATTTAAAATATTAAAGCTTCCAATGTAAACAAATAATGAGATTTTGAATTATGTAGATATAACATTTTATACCTGTCGTTATTACACCGGGTCAATAAATTTATGGTCGCCGTTAATTAAATCAGTGTTTTTATCACAAGGTTCGACATAACGACATTGTATAAAACGGTCGTTTAGCGAAATAAAAATGCAGTTTTATAATAATTAAAGAAGATGCTGTAATTAGTGGACGCCGATTGCTCCGAGCCACGTAACACCGCTACCGAGATGTTTGTCTTCTGCATTCTAAATGAGCCATAACTACGCCATTCTACCAAAACATTACAGAAAGTGTAAAACAAAGGAAACTTGCAACACATTTTGATACAAATAATTCCCATTCCATTAGCAAAATGAAAAGCTTCATTTCACTATAACATATTATAAAACAAAGTCCTCTGCTGCGTCTGTCTGTCTGTCTGTTCGCGATAAACTTAAAAACTACTGCACCGAATTTCACGCTGTTTTCACTAATGGATACAGTGGTTCTCGAGGAAGGTTTTAGTATATTATTTGTCATGCGGGCCAAGCTACGATCATCAGCTAGTTTACCATAAAAAAATAAATGCGGTAAAGTTGCAACACAAAAAAAAATTGACACGGAATATATATTTTTTTCTGAGAAACAAATAAAAAGCACATATTCGGTAAGCTAATAAGCCTATTGTCCTGTAGTGATAAGCAAATATCACCAAAAGTGACAAAAGAAAAAACGCTGCGTCCGGTCGCAACATAAGGTGTGAATGTTCACCAATTTACTGGCCATTGACAACAAGTATAAAAGATGGCCCCCCATAAACCCGCGTGTCCCATTTGGCCTACTTGACCCCCTCGGGCGCATAAATTATGCATAATCATCATCATATCGAGTGCGCTCACTGAATGATGTGGAATTATGGCTGCCTTGGCAACTGTGTGCGATTTAATAAGTACTTTTTACTTTGTTAGTAGTTGTGACAGAAAATGCTAATCTCAGTAAAATGCTGAAGAGTTTGTTTGTTTATTTGGTCGAACGGAAAGGAACTTTTAATTCGAATTGAAATATTCTTTTACTATTAGATACGCCATTTATCGAAGAAGGCTATAGTAGGGTTCATGCATAACATCACGCTATATACGGTCAATAGGAGCGGAGCATAATAATGCGACGCGGACAAAGTTGCGCGGGTCAGTTATACATACTTAAATTAATGTTGTGAGCTTTAAAAAACGCATTAACTATACTGCATTTTATATAATAGGTACCTACTTCGACACATGTATTTATCTATTACATATTTCTAACGTTTTTCATTTTCATTAATCCATCTTAAGTGGCAACTGTCCAATTGGAGATAGGCATGCTTTTAACTAAAATAGACGTCACGATTAATAAAAAATAAGTATAAAAAAACTCTTTCTAAATTTGTGAACTGCATTTCTATCAGTTTTTATCACAGTCATTTAGATTACGAACCGTTAGATAAATAAACATTTACAAACAAGGGCTCAATAAAACGTTTTATCGTCCAAAATATCTCTAATTTCCCCCAAAAGCTTTTTTACGCATATTTAATTCGCGAACAAAAAGCTTTATATATAAAAGACGTAATCGTGTGCCACGGGCATTAGAACGCAGATCGTGTATCACGGGCATTAGAATCGACGTTAGAATGTACCGATGCTATCTAGCCCAGGTGCAGTTTTGCATACATTTTCTAACCGCGATTAAATGTTAGTAAGCTCTTTTTATTACAGTTTTAATTGAATAAATAAACTTATCGAAGTATTTAGGCCCTTATGTAAAGTACAGTTTTTTTTTTTTAATTCTTACTATATTTATTTATTGCCGTACTTTTGGGTTAACTTAAAATGTACTTGATTACTACCAACCCTTTTACTTTAATCGTTGGAAGTAAGTTAATTAAAAAACACGTCACTAGAAATTAGCTGTAAATTTTGTGACTGAAAAATAAAACTGCAGTACCTAAACTTGAAAATGTCCAAAAGTGTTGCCATCTAGCGAGGTAACCTTAATAAAATAATTTGCATTCTGTACTAACAATACCTTTGCATATACGTTGCTGTGTCACTCGTTCCCATTTTTCTTTTCCCGGTTTTATTATAATGCGAACTATTAACGAAAACCTCAATAGTAAAATGTTAATGAAAAAATAAAAAAAGCTTCTAATTTCCTGCGTCTCGCTCATAAACAACTGGTGGGCGGCGCACGGCTCATTTTAATTAAAAACCGCTAAATTGTTCCGTCTCGACTTCTTTTCATTCAATAATGACTCAACGTTGGGGATAATGAAGTCTAAACCTACGCATTGTTGGATACCTTCTTATTCATGTAGGCTTCAGACCTAGAAAGTGAAAATCCTGCGATGACGATTAGGAAAGTCAGAAAAATGTCTAAAAGTCAATCATCTACAGGACATAGACAATACACATAAAATTCATAAAAAAAAACATAAATTCATTTTTTTTAAGTTTATTTATTTAATAAATAAATAAACTTAAAAAATCATAGGGGGTCTTTATGTCGTATTTATAAATTTAATTTTACTAACATAGTATAGAAATTAAGTATTACTAACACCTATTCTGGACCAAAAGTTGTCTTAGAAATATGAATAAAATATTAATAAATAAAATTCTTCCGTTACTTAGTGACTGGCAGACAACTCACAGACGAAACTACAACTGGTCATAGAAAGCTGAAATTTGACATGTAGTTTCCTTGAGAAGACAGAGGATTTCCCAAAATTCCCGCGGGAACGGAAACGGTATGCGCGTACGAATTCGCGGGCAAGAGCTAGAAAGAATGTTACCTCCTGAAGTTTTAATGACAGTAATTTAGAAAAGTTTCGTTCATAAATTCTTTAAAACTTGGCTTTTGCTAAGAATTACAACAATGTTTTTGAACTCTAATTTTGACGCCTCGCAACTCCCAAAAGGAACTTTTTTACCAGACTCAAAACGATGTTTTTGCACTCAGCTATTGGTGGGTTTATTGCCTACCTTCTTCCTTAAGGTCTAAGTACACTGTAAGACTGTGTAAGTACTTAAATTCGGGTCAGCAGCAAGTAGGACAGCGCGTGGATGTGGTCACTATAATGGTCTATAGTGTAGCGTAACTTTGAAGTGGTGGGCGCTCGACAATGGCTATTGAGTTCCCGACAGATATCAGGGAGAATACAGTATAGGACCCATTTGTTAACCGACTGATGTCACTAAAATGAGGAGTTGTGTTTACTGTAAAGGAAACTCGTGATGTTAGGAATTAGGTACTCCATTAAGAAGTTCTGGTAATAAAAAAATCTGTTAACAAAGATGCTTTCGGAACTTTTTTTGTCTCAAACCCATCCGTGTTCCTCCTAATGCCCTTTGCGTTCCAGGGCAGTGACTCTTTAGAGAAAAATCCACAACACCTCAATGAAAAATATATTTTTTTTAGAGTGGGTCATCTAATGACTTCTCCCGCTCTGGGCGTAGCAGAAGGTAGTGTACGACTCTTGCTGACTAAAACCCATCCGTGTTCTGCCTGTCCTTTGCATTCCAGGGCCGCAGTGACTCTTTCGAAGAAATTCCGCAACACTTCAATAACAACTTAGTATCCTAATTTGGATCATATAATGCAATACTTTCAGCATTTGCCTGTACACGAGTACCTTTGTCAGACAATGCCGTTTATGGATAAAAAGCCCATTTCTGGAACGGCATGCGGCACTTCCCTACGTTAACGTTCGTACTTATTCGTAAGTGCAGTCTACAGTAGACTCCCAATTGTGCCTTTTAGCTTGTTTTTAGCAGAGCACTGAAACCCATGTAGATGCGGAGTCGATTTAGAAAGGGAACAAACTTTCATGTTATGTTATGATTTATTTAGATAGGTTAATACACATGTCTATTCACCTAGTAAAAATAAAGAAAAAGCAGAACATACCTACCTTATAATCATATTTTATTTTGAACACAAATGAACGTTAACAAAAATTCATACTTATTTAAAATTAAAATTTGGTCTGGAGCAGCCAACTGAGCATAAATAATGTCAACAATCAATGAAGGCCTGAAATCCAATCGATTCTTACACCAGTTACAATTGAATGCTTTCTATCCCGGGGCTCATTTCCTGAGCCGTTCCATTAAAGTTTGTAACTTTTAACTTGATACGTAAGGCGGCCCAGATAACGCTACTGTTCAAGTTTTAAATCGGACAATAATATCAGATACGCTTCCATGCTTCGATGCACGGCAGTGGCATGGCCAAGTTCGTATAGTATGGTTTTTGAATACAACATTATACCTAACTACATTCATCTGTTTTGCCTTTTCCCAACCATATTGGGGTCGGCTTCCAGTCAAACCGGATTCAGCTGAATACCAGTATTTTACGTGGAGCGGCTGCCTACCAGACCTCTACAACCCATTAACTGGGATACACGGTACTCTTTGGCAAGACTGGTGTCAGATTTTCTGGCTTCTAACTATCCGTAACGACTGCCAAAGACTATTAATTAAGCTAAGGAAGGGAATTTAAACAAGTTAGTAGTTGTTAGTTACCTATTTATATTAACAATACCTTCCTGGGTTCATAGCTTTTTTAGTGAAAACCCTGTCAAAATCCGCTGTGTGACTAACATGAAGTAAGTGAAGAAACGGACAAAGCCAGACATTGACTTTATTTTATACTATTGTTGATATGAAAAAATAATATAAAATTGTTCTTAATTCACTACAATCAGCAGGTACATAAGTCAAACACTGTTTTTTTTTGTCGTGGTCGAAGATGAAGCATGCTAGCCTTGAAGTAACCTATTCACCCTCGACTGAAAGACTCCCAGGTTGTAGCTATCAGGAAACACATTCTCTGGTAGGGAATTCCACTCCTTAGCTGTACGCACAATGAATGTGTTCCCAAAACGTTTTGTGCGTGTGGGTGGGACGTAGTATGGCGATGCGCAACCATGAGCCGGTGGCGTATCGCCGTACGTCTTGTGGTCCGTTGATGGAACGGGCTTGGCGGGATTAAATGTAGGTAAGAAATTCCGTCGTACATTCGACAAAATTAAAACTTCAGATAAGTAATAGGTATGCCTTAGGTATGCATACTCGTAGTGACGGTGAGCCTCAAATTAGATAGTCTGTGTCTTGTGGCTCAGGATTACTGTTAAGTAGTGATAACTGTTGAGTATCATAACCTATGATAAATTATGTTTATTTTACAAATAGGTAACAAGTAAACTCTTTTACAGGTCAATATTTTTCGATCAATTTATAAAAATGAGGTCGGTGATTCCTAGCTGACTCTCTTGCTAGAAACACCGAAACAGGTTTTGAGATTAAGGAAGAATTTCCATTACACCAATAAATAAATAATTCAATCTTCAAAAAGTACACAAACATTACCAGAAACACACATTTTCTTCAATTTTAGTGAATGTGCAGAAGCATTTTATTTAAAAACAACGACTCCCAAACTGAGACATGCTCGTATCTTAGGTAGTCGGCGGTCGACCGTTGTAGATGTCTTATACATACATCACCGTCTTATTTAGTATTAAAATATTACGCATAACTATTTTACACAATTATGAACTTTTCATAATAAAGTGATAAACCTAAGTCATCCGAACGTAATTCATTTCAAAACATGCTGCGTAGTTCGATAACTTCGTTAATACATTGATATAGATCCTTTACGGGTAGAAATCCAAATAATCGTTTTTATAGAGCCGACAAGAACCTTCCATTTCAGGGAAACGTGACTTATTACAGGCGAAACTACCTCGGTCCTTTATTACTCTTATAACTATGAATATGAGTTGGCACGTCGTCGATCACAGTCGTAAAGGCGCCGCTCCACAGTAACCCATAGCTTCGCTTTGTATGAAAATGTAGACGGAAATGTCTATTGGGGCCAACGGCTACGAAACTACATACAAAGTACATTACTACGGTGACGTGACGCAGGAACCTTCAATGAAACGTATATATATTTAAGCCTAAGTCATATTACAACGAGTGTTGTAACCATTCAACTGTCGCAGAAGGCACCACGACACTTCACACAATCATGTAAATCCGCTTTATTGTGGCACAGCTCCCGCTTAGCTGCGAGTAGTGACTAGAGACATTATCACACATAATATTAGTGGCCACGCGATGTGCACAAGTGACAGCAGTTAGAGTCAGAATTGTCACAGGTCGGCTTTTTCTATGAGTAAATTGTGACTTACACATAATTTGAAAAAAAGTATGGACTATTTCGTCTCTGCGGCGTGTAACGAGGCGTGCTCTGTAACTGCAACGCATGGATGCGTGGCGTGTAAACAAATATCGCACAGCTAACATGGCAAACCTCGCCGTGCATATCCGATGTCGCCGTGGAAGCCTTAATTTACTGTGTGCCGTCCTCAACTACACCCATTGCTTACTTGCTGACCTAATTCTAGCCTTCATTGCTCAATGTGACTCCAGCTGGATTGACCGAAACTGCGGGCTGATGCTACGCGAAGTGACTTCCCAACGGCGGCTTTAGAATTTTACAATTTGAAACGCGTTAGATAGTTTATAAAATAATGAAACGAAAGTCTTTAATGTCCACTGCAAAACAGAATCAGAGCCACTAGCCTTTTTTCCAACTATATTGGGGTCGGCTTCCGGTCAAACCGGAATCAGCTGAATACCAGTATTTTACGTGGAGCAGCTGCCTACCAGACCTCTACAACCCATTAACTGGGTAAGACGGTAGGTACTCCTTGGCAAGACTGGTGTCAGATTTTCTGGCTTGTGACTGCCAAAGATCTTCAAATGACAGCCGGGACCAACAGCTTAACGTGCTTACCGAGGCACGGAGGAAACTCGGTATGTTAAGATGGTCACCCATCCACAGACCAACCTCGGCAAGCACTGCTTAACCTTGAAGATCGACCTGTGCTGCTGTTATTATTCAGCCACAAGCCCCTCAACACAGAATCGGAAACTTAGGAAAAAATGAAGAAGGGTTTTGCCAACCAGTGAGACCATAAATTAAACTTCAAGAAAATGAACATCATACAGTAGTGTTATTCTGTAACAATCTCACCGTGATACATCAAGTGTAGTGATCTGGAAGTGAGGTGTAATGACAGCTCAATTCAACTTCATGGTGAGATTTTTACCAGAATCGACCCGCAGAATAATTATCAGACACCACTAGAGGAATCTGGGTGATCGATACACTTCTTCCTAGGGTCGTAATGTTCATTTATATTGCTGTCCTAGTACTTTTTTATCTTATAACCTTTGTTCCGATTGTTGGTCTTTTGAAACTGAGTGCGATCTTTTAGGTAAGGTTGAAGGAAGAATTTCTGTCAGGACATACTCACTTAGCAGCTTAGGGGACTGGTTTATGCCCTTGGTAACTAGGGCCAATAGATTGAACCAAATTTCGATTAAAAGATTGTTATTTAGACTGATACCGATACCATGACCGAGCTGGGCATACTTTGAATCTATAGGTATATTTTGAATGGACCAAATCGCCGTCCTAGGCGGTGTTTACGAGATAGCGTAATAAAGGTGAGATACAGCTAATTCCCGTGAGCCGTTTACAGCCACCTAAACCATTTAATTAAACAATTTCAACCGTGTTTACAGTCTTGGTTTTAATCACGATTTAGAAAGTAAGTTTTGTAGAGAAAGAGAGTTAGTTTTTAACCGACTTTCCCAAAAAGGAGGAGGTTCTCAATTCGGTTGTATGTTTTTTTTGTTTTTTTTTTATGTTTGTGTAGTTTATTTTTCAACTCCAGCTACTCCACTGCTTTTAGGTGTATTTCGCACTAGTGCGGTAAAATCGTTATCTGACCCCGCCTATTCAATAGGATATTTTACTGAAAAAATCTAACTAGTCCAGATTTCAAAAAAATATTTGATTAGTAATTTTTCATTTTTTACGTGAACAAAATATTAAGTCAGATTTCAACTGAAATTACCGTTATTTCTACAGCTGTTTTAAAAGCTGTTTTAGCATTGCCACCATCACCATGTATGTACTCGTAAGTGGCTCCTTGTAAGTACACAATCTTGCAAATCTCGTAGATATTATAATCGTCTGCCAGCGAATGGGAGGGTCCTCGTTGTGCGTAGCCATTTCTAATAATAACTAAAGGCCAAGAGACTTCGATCCTGATATAAATATATCTACATGGGGTTTTGTAACAAGACATACTTAAAAATTAAATAAATAAATTATTTAGTTATTTACTAGCGACCCGCCGGGCCTTCGCATTTTTAACCGACTTCCCAAAAAGGAGGAGGTTCTCAATTCGGATGTTTGTATTTTTTTTTTTATGTTTGTTCGGGCATAACTCCGTCGCTTGCCAACCATATTTTAAAAATGATTTTTTTGTTGGAAAGGGAATACTTCCCAAATGGTCCCATGATAAGGAAACCAGGATCTGATGATGGCATCCCAGAGAAGTCGAGGGGAACTTTCGAAAATCGTATGGCCAACTAGTGCGTTTGTATTTTGCTTTTCTGCGATTTTGCAGTGGTGTTGTTAGGTGTGGGGTACCACTAAAAAGTGAAAAATAAAAAACTTTTTACAAAAAAATACAAACGACTTCCAAAAAAAAACACAACAAAGTAAAAAATAACTTTAATTTCGGAAGTTGGTGTCAAAATAAGAAGAAACTAACAAAAACACCGACTTCCGAAATTAAAGTTATTTTTTACTTTGTAGTGTTTTTTTTTGGAAGTCGGTTGTATTTTTTTTTGGTTGATGAGAAAAGATGGATGATCCCATCTTTTCTTTGGCCTCCCTCCCTCTCCATCCATTCTTATTTTATAAACATAACTCTTTTAGTAAAATGCGTTTTCTCCTCTTCACATGACCATACCGAGACAAGAGACTCCCCTTTTCTGTCACTGGTGCAACTTTTTAATTTAATTGGTTATCATTACTCAAATGTTGATGAATATTTAATTGGTTTCAGCGTGAGTGTGCCGGGGTACGCGGGCGGGCTGTCGGCGTCGCTGCCGGGGGGCGGCGGCGTAACGGGGGCGGCGTGGGAGCGCCTGGGCGCCGAGCTGGTGCTGTCGGCGCTGGTGGCAGCCGCTCACTTCGCCGCCATGGAGCGCCGCTGGACCGGGGCCGCACCCGCGCTGCTCGGCGCCGCCTACTGCGCCGCGAGCTTTGTCTCCGTAAGTATTCTTGCCTTGAATATTTTTTCCAATGTTAAGATGACGACGCCAACGACTTTGAGGGAACAAACGCGCACTCGTTTCAAATCTGCGCGACCCAAAATTCAGTAGTTTTTTGTACTTTCTTTATTAGTAAAAAAAATGCAATAAGTATATCATAATGTAGGCAAAATTACTTTTGAGTGAGATAGTGCAAATTCCATTAAAATACGCCCGACGGTTTTGGTGCGATTAGGTATCGTCTATATCAACCGTGTTAGACAAAAATGAAATACTATTTTGAACAAATAAAACAATTTTTTTTAGATTTCATTATTAACTACTTCACTGTCCCGTGAGTCATATGATTCGATGATTGTTTAACTTTGTGTCTGCTTTGCGGACAGTATTGTTAAGAAAATAGTCTAACGTAACATACTTATATATTTTTTCAAAAACATTACGACTAGCTGTTTAGACGTGATTCTCATATCAAATCAGCTTCTGAAGGGTATTCTATCCGAATTTCAAATGTAGCTGAATACCAGTATCTTACAGCTGTTTTGTATGTGCTCTTCAAATTTTTCGTGACATCAGCAAACAATTATGCAACTTTTCACGTGTTGTTATAAAATTGGATACCTATTGTTGATTTTATAAATCTTCCAGTGTGTCAAAGATTACTACCTAGTTGTGGTTAAGTTTTGATTTGTTTATAAAGACAGCGAGCCAAGTTCGCCACTATTTAACCACTTGAACCAAAAATCACATTCCACGCAAATTACTTCCATAAAAATATTTAAACGTTTGAGACTATCTTCAACAAATCTGGTGTCAGGGTCGTCAGATCCCCGGCAAGGAGCAAGCAGAGCTTTGCATTGTTCGCCGTCTGCGCTATTATGTGGAATGTATTACAGAGCTACCTGCCTTTTGTACACGTCTTCTTAAGGACAGCTGCTGTTGTAACGTGCCCATCTGTCCGCGCACAACAAAGTGTGTACGTGAAAAAATAACTACCTACGCAATAACTTCAATATCGCCCATTGAAATGGCGGCAGAACAGACTACCTATACCTACGTGATTTTGTGTCGTTCAAATAGTTTTTTTTAAGTTCTCTGTAATCAATAAGTAGAAAGGAAGAGCGGAGCCTCTCTGCAGTCTGCAGTTATGAACATTAATAATTTTGTTTACTGCCTAAACTATTAAAATCATTGCAAAGTGGGCATTTGATTAAGGAAACATTTATAAGATCAGACTATTTACTGCAATCCATATTATAATTCCGTGTTGCATTATGAAGTACCTATAGAATTAAGCTGCTTGCAGACTATTCTATAATATAATAGCATATCGTCGCTTATAAAAGTTATAATACAACACCGCGATTCATATGCATTTTTTCCGTTTTTCACTTTTGAATGTCATTGGATAGAGAAAGAAATCACGCATCCGTTGCGCCAATCACGTTTAAGTAAACTAACCCATCCGAAGCAAGAATTTTAAAATTGTAGGTATCACCGCGAATGTCGGTTATTGGAAAATTTGGCATACCCTTTAACCGCTTGGCTAAATATCAATTGTCGTGCCCCTAGCGCGAGGCTACAAATCGACAAAATAATACCTACAATAAATAAGGAGGGGCAATCGTTGTATCGATAAAAAAAAGTCAAAGAATTTTTTATGTTTTTATTTTAAATCAGCCTTATGGCTTCTACAAACAGGCGCGACACAAAGAAACCGCTCATGTTTTTGTGTCGCGTGTCGCGCCTGTTTTAAACGAGCGTACACCCTTAGATCCGTATGCCTGACATAGAATTGGTGATATTTGTTAGTAAAATAACATATTTTTTCTACTAAATCATTGCCACAAAAATGTTCAAAAATATCCAGTTCCGAGGAGTCGCTGCTCAAAGGTACTGAAGGTGATACCCCCGAAATAAATTTGTCAAAGTTTTCTTTATCAGGTACAGTTATGTCTAACGTCCAATTAATCCAAAAATTAAAATTTATTACGTAAGTATATTATTTTTTATATTCATTAGGTAGGTATATAACTTTAACAAAAAGGAACCTAGTTAGCGTTCCTGCACACGATGCCGTCACCGCGCCGTCGCCGCGCCGACGCCCGCCGCACAGTTACACTGTAGAATACGAGTCGCGCGAAGCCCGCCACCGCGCCGCCACCGCGCGCGTTCCCGTCCCTGTCTCGTTTGATTCATTCCATTGATTCCATTACCGACCGCGTACGAACGTGCACGCCGCGAGATCGCACGCAGCCGGTACCTAATGGAATGAATCAAACAGACAGGGACGGGAACGCGCGCGGTGGCGGCGCGGTGGCGGGCTTCGCGCGACTCGTATTCTACAGTGTAACTGTGCGGCGGGCGTCGGCGCGGCGACGGCGCGGTGACGGCATCGTGTGCAGAACGCTTATTAAAGTTATCTTTTTTTTAAAGATAACTCATGCACTAGGAATAATTCCTGTGTAGCTTGGGACTTCACAAACACACAAGTCACGGACACAAAACAGCTACACCCAAACTCGAATAATGATTTATGAAAGAGAGAGAGAGAGAGAGAAAAAGAGACAAACGCGAGTGCGAGTGCCTGTCCGGCTTGGTAGGTACTGTCACAGTACCTTAATAATGGTAAGGACAACATACAACACGGTTCCAAATTTGAACAATCAATAGGATATGTAGGTGGTAATATAGGTAATAACAGAATTACATCACAATATTTAAAATACTATTTCGATTCATCAAGGAGTTACCTAAACCCAACGAAAGTCTTATTTATACCTATACCTACTGAATAATGTGCAAATAACCTAAGAAGAAATTGAAATAGGTACTTACCTCTCCATCACTTCTAAATTCTATCGAATCGGATAATTTCAATTCGTCGTCACACTCGTCGTCGTCACCTTCTAATATTCTTAATAATTCCTCAGTAGTCGTCATTATTGAAAATTGAAATGTGACTATTTTATCGACAATGCACAAATACCAACGAACAACATTAATGGAACTTTCCATTCGTTTGATCCGCTTGTGACGTAGGCAGTGGTCGTATTAATGTGACAGCCGCGCTAGACTAACTAGAGAAATATGTTGCAAGCATAGGAGTCAAGGGATGGGAACTAACGTCAAATGTTGGCATTATACAAAGATCGTGAGGGATATTTTTCTTATGAATAATAAGGAAAAGAATTAATAACACAAGGCAATATGTTAAATTTAACTTTATTTGGTATGACACCGTTTATTTTATGCTGAATGATGCATTATACCTGATTATTTAACTGTTTGTTATTTCGTTTTTAAAATGCGCATTGCATTGTATCCCATCCCTATGGTCATATTTATGCGACGCGCGCGATAGACGCCGAAGAAAATTTCAAGCTGCCAATTACTTATTTTTGTTTAAGTTTTTTGAATGCTTAGAGTTATGACACATAATTTTAAGTAATTGTTGTAAATAATAGCTCTATTTAATAATAGTTTTAGTTGTACCACGCAATTAATAGGACGAAAATAGAACGAAAAAATCATGCATGTTCTCTGTCGCAGAAATACGACACGCGCGGTAGGGACACGGAAATATTTGTCGCATATATGCGACACGCGCGGTTAAAGGGTTCACCGCGAATATACATCAGTTCACTTGCATTTTAGGCGGCGAAGATTTCGGTAAGTAAGTGTCTTTTGTTTGCAATTATTTGATTAATCGGGTAATTTAAAAGAAAGTGACCTTAATATCATAGGAAAACATGGTTGAATATCTTCTGGCGAGCGCCTTGTACTTCAAAACAAAACTTTGCGTACACAACTTTATCACGTACAACTTAGCTAACCATGATGTAAGATGTTATTGGTTTTATGAGAGCAATGGGGGTCTTGAAGCTTCAGTGTTTGCGTCTTGCATCGCGGATAATATTTTACATCTTTTGACTCAGAAGAAGAAAGTTCCTGTGAAATTGTACTCCGATGGATGCTGCGCGCAGAATAGAAAAAGCTTCCTCGGCAACGCTTTACCTACTTAAAGTAGCTATGGAGAATGATGTAGAGACAACTCAAAAATCCTTGGTTAAAGGTCACACTCAGATGGAGTGTGACTCGGTACATCTCTATAGAGTCGAAACTCAAGGCTCAAGAAATTTACCCAAAACCTTACGAAGCTATCTACCTTTATTTAAACTTTTTGCTGTTTTTTCAAAGCCTGAAGATCAAATCTTTAAATCCATAAGGCCAAGAAGAAAAGCTGGAGATCCAACAGTCACTGATATCAGTGTACCTACTTGTCCATAAACCTGACGGGACCATCTGGTATAGGCTGAATTACGATGATGATTTGAAGATGTTTCCACAACGCCCAAAATATTCAAAACATACAATAAGCAGTCTGCCAAAATTGTATAACGGAAGATTGCCGATTGCTGAACGACAGTGGCAGCATCTACAAGAACTTAAAAATGTGATACCAAGTGATTGCCATGGTTTTTATGATGACTTGTCTCATTAGCTGTTTTTATAAATTTTATTTTTTTAAAGCCCTACCTATCTACTTAGTTAAGTTTGAAGAAAGTATTTTGAGAGAATTACACACACACGTCACATTTTTTGTTGATTTATTTTTGGAGCTAATAATTTTATGTTTTTGTTTATTTTTTAAGTAGTTTTTGCCTACAACTGATTTTGTAGTGACTAAACCAAACTAAACTGAAACTTTGTGTTATATTTTAAAAGCAAATAAGAAATGATTGCTATTATTTAAAAATACTGGCCTTTGTCAATAAATAATAAACACCGCCTACGTGCCAGAATATGCTATATTTAGGAAGGCAACACCGCCTATGTGGTTTTATTATTTAATTACAAAGGCCTTCGCTATTTTTTTGATAATATTACTTGCATAAAATAAATTATGATTTTTATTTAATCGCTGGGAATTAATCAATTTGTTTTTTGTCTCTCCTGTAAATGTGGCAAAATGTATATTCGCGGTGTTATTAATATAAGCGACGATATAGTATATAGCTCATAGCACAACAATATCGCGCACCATACATTGTTATGGACACGTTCACACTGTACTGTAAGTACCTACTATAGGATATTATTGACAATGTATGGTGCGCGATATTGTTGTGCTATGAGCTATAATTATACTCTATGCTATATATTTATATTATAGCGTAGTCTGAAAGCAGTTTAACGAGTAGGTAGGTACGTTTGTGAATTCATCGAAACCGAGTTTATTACAATTTAGGTTAATAATTCAGTACTTACTGTATTTTCTTTCTCTTTAAAATCCATCCAAAGGTTGTCTTGAAACTTATTATCGAAAAAATGACCGCCGCCTAGTACTTAAGTAGGTAGGTACGATTGCCATCATACTAAATCAATGTTGCCAATGAACACGTTTTTGGTAGCACATGTCAATCCTATGCTTTTTGACAATTGTTGATAAAATCGATTATCATTGATAGAATGTTACGTAGTATAGTTCTCTGGAAAACTTATTTTGGTTGGTGACATAGCTACTGATCATTCCACAGATGCCGTCACTAAACCCTGCGCGGTCGCTGGGGCCGTCATTCGTGCTGTCACGGTGGGACAGCCACTGGGTGTGCTGGGTGGGCGGTCTGGGCGGCGGGGTGGCGTCAGCGCTGCTGCATGAATGGGGCGGGCGGCGCGCGCGCACGGGCTCCTCTCGGGCCTCGTCCCCGCGCGACCTGGACGACCTGGACAAGCCGGCCTTCCCCGCGCACCACCACTACCGCCACGCGCCCACCTACTGCGCCGCCGCGCCGCGCCCCGACACCGCCGAGCCACTCTACTCCGGTACCAAGTCGCTGTACTGTCGCTCGCCGCCGCCCGCCAGGCATGGCCTACACAGGTAACTCAACACTCCTCTAAACTGATGTTAAATGGTTCCTACCGCCTATAAACTGAATAATAGAATGGAAAACGTTTATTTAGCCATAAAAACGGCGCGCTGCTGCACGACAGTAAAGGGCCTCCTGCGTTCTGAATTTTAAGTAAATCGTTGGTATCCTAAGTATTCTCCTCATTGGTTCAATATTATTCTCAATTGCAGGTCTCAGTCGGTGTACAGTAAGGGCAGTTCCGCGACGAGCGCTGCGACGAGCGCCACGGTGACGGTGGGCGCGGTGGGGCCCGGGGGCCCGCTGGTGGCGGCCTCGTCGCTGGTGCTGCGGCCGCCCACGCACGCACACGCGCATCATGCGCTCGCGCACAACCAGAACGCGCACAACGCGCAGCGAGACCCGCCCTATGGCACCGCGAACGGAATACGACCCGGACCTGCCGGTAAGCTATGAGTTTCACACAAACGTACTGTTGGGTTCAATCAGGTTCAATGCTAACGCAACGAAAGTTGTCTGATGCATTTCATATCTGTGAAATTGAGTGGGAAGGTGAAGGTACTTGAATCATCCACATTTAAACACTGAACCTTGCTCACAAAATGTTCCTCATTCCTCGGCATCCTATGCCTACCACTTATGTGAACGGAAAACTTCAAATTTCACACTAATAAACTCCCACTTCACTATCGGCATATTTTCATTCTGTTATGTATGGCGGTGCGCAGGAGCAGCAGTCAACGAGAGACGTGAATCGGTGTACAGCGGCAGCGTCGGCGGCACGAGCGCGAGCGGCGCATCCGTGGGCGCGGGCGCGGCGCGGCGTGACGACGCCTACGGCACGTACTCGCGCGCGCCACACTACCGCACCGCGCACGCTGCGCACGCCGCACACGCCGCGCACCCCACCTCCCCGCACGCGCTGCCCGACCACTACTAGCGACGCGCCGAGCAGCACAACATCGCGCTGCTCTTCGACGTCTGAGAGGCCGGGCCTCGCTCGACACGCCACTGAGCCCCCCCATCACTCTGGTGACAGATCCTCAAATGTGACGAAAAACTTTTTGAGTGCTGAACAATAGTAGTTACGGATTTTAAATACAGTTAGTACTCTAAAATGACGTGTATGAATGATCTTAAACAAAGATCTGTTTTGACGAAAGTTAATGAAACTATAATTTGGGTGCGTGCTAAAATGTACCTAAACCAATCTCTAGAAATATACTTTTAAATAGTCTTTAAATAAATGATTCAATTATACAATACATAGATATCCTTACTGTTGTCCTTAAAGGTCCATTTATGTGGAAATTTCTTGATTACACCTGAAAACTGTTTTTATTTACTGTCATGACCATACATGACCATGACCATATTTGATTCACCCAATGTGTTTGATATTTATTTTTTTCGGAAACCGCGCGTTCTCAAAACGCAATAAGAACAGTTAATATTAAAGAATACTTTAATAAAGTAAGTAGGTACTAGTTACCTAGCCTAGGTATTTTCTAAAAATTTTCAACAAACTACAGTCTTGATTCAAAAAGCATTTTGAAGTAAAAACTGTCTATTAAGTAGGTAACACTCTTTGGCTAAGCGGACCAAATCATTGCCAAATATGTGAGTTAGTTATTTACGAAATCTTTCATTAATATAAATAGGCAAGAAGTGCCATAAATACGCTAACATAATACTTCCTATTTCATATTGTTGTAATATACCTAAAGTTAATGCTAATTAAAACCTAGCTAAAGTTAAAAGACTTAATAGCTTAGATAAGTATAGATGTAAATAATATCACATAGATAGATAATTTTCAAATGATATTGCCAAACGAAGTAACAATACATAACTAAATGTATCTGTTATTGTATAAAGTATAACGGGTCTCATTTATTGTAAAATAAATTCTACTAATATACCTATATATTGTAATAACAAGTTTCTGAAAAGGTATAAGTAGTTATAAGATGTTCAAATGTTCATATTGGATTTGATCGTAGTACAGCGTGTCCAAAAAGTTTAGTTTAGTAGATAATAATCATTTAACTGTCTGTCAAAATACATTTTCATCTTTATCGCTAAAGTATTAGGTTCAAGAAAATTTGACAGTGACGGGTAGCATAATGTGCTTTCTGATTCTGCTAAATTGGCCTTTTTAGACACGCTGAACGCAAATATTGTTCGAACTTGGCCGGCCCACTGCGCCTAGTTCTATTTTATCGTAAAAATTTACGCAAGTTTCTAATATCTACACGTAACATTATGTTATCTACAAGTGGAATTCTTTTATTGTGTAGTATAACTGTTCAGCGTAATATGACCAGATTTACCGAAGTTTTGTAAATAATTTTAAAATAAATTCAATTAAAGTTAAGATCGTCTCATTTCAATTTTGAATCTTTTCCCTTATTTCCCCTATTGTTATCGATTTACGTTCTTCTTTTCAAGTCGGGCAACATTTTGACTATGTTAAGCTTTGTAGCGTCAGTTGAGTTTATCAGGTCCACAAAAATGCAATTATACAGGCGGCTCTTTGGATATTCCAGCATTCAGGGGTGCTGCCAAATCATAATAAATAATAAAATATTTTTTATTGACACAAAGAAAAAAGATTACATGTACATTTCCATTTGAAACCTTGACTCCTGTGCTAGGTGAGACCTGTGTTATGGGAGCCAATGTCTTCACCCGCTTTTTGGTACTTGGGTTCACATCATTTAGCATCAGAAATTAAAAGAGAAAAATAAAAATTGTGTGGTGTGTGTATGTGTTAATGCGTAGGTAGGTGTGAATTTGTGAGTGTGGTGCGTCTATTTGTGTGTGTGTGTTTGGTGTGTGGAGTGAGTGATCGCGGTTGGTGGCTGAAGTTGGGTTATACAGACCTAACAATTAGTTAATTGGAGTATTGTTCTTTGATTAAGTTTTCCGTTTGTTGGTAATTTTGCGTTTGAAGCCAAAAATGTAAATTTCATCTTCGTTTTATATTTTTTTAGTGGTTTGAAGTTGAGGATGGTGTTTATTTTATTCTATAAATAGGAACATAAATAAAGATGTTGCTATATAGATAAATGCCTTGGTGGTCTGGTGCCTCAAACCTCCAGCTCCCCGAGACGCTAAATTATACTCGTAGGGGAAGCTCCGCATTCATTGTTTGTTCGGCTGTGACAACGTACCAATTTTTTTTTCTGTCACTAAAAAATTTTACCTATCCGAAGCAGAGCGACAACAAAAAAAACTTCGATATCTTTATAAATGGTGAAAAGAAAACAGGAGACAGGGTGCTTTTATTTATTTATTTTCGGAAGGCTTACAGACTGATATCATTATTATGACAAATATATAGGTGCTTTACTAAATTCCTGAATTTCGAGCTCACTTTGTTTTTGCATGCAAATTTGCATGCTTACTACTGCTGATTTTCTGCATTAAGTCAACCAAGAACCGATTTGCAAATAACTTCAATTTCGCTTCGCTTAGGAAACCATTTCACCTATTCATCACTATCACTTTATAAAAAAAGTCCTCCGCCGCGTCTGTTTGTCTTACTCTTTGCAATAAACTGCTGCACCGATTTTCATGCTGTTTTCACCAATGGATAGAGTGGTTCTCGAGGAAGGTTTGAAACGGGATGAAAATCGGTGCAGTAGTTTTGAGTTTGTCGCGAACAGACAGAAAGACAGACCGACAGATGCGGCGCAGAACTTTTGTTTTATAATATGTTGTGATAGCATACCTAAGTAGTTTTTTTTGTTCGATATCTATTATACTTTTGACACAGTAAGAAAGAAAGACTTATTATTTTAAAAGAGTCATATAATTGCCATAAAGGCGGCCTCTGTCGGATGTTAAACAAATTCTGTGCCTAGGTAGTACACGTCTAGGTAGAATTTTATCCAATAAGAAGGTATGAAAGTGACAGAACGAAATATCAAATGCATCCGTTAAATATAATAATAATGTTTAAGCTAAATATACAAAAAGTAACTTAATCCTAGAAACACAATGATCAGTAAATAGATAATTTTAATTTTGAACCAAAATGGAGTCGTCCTTAACTAATAATCATCTTCCGAAAAGAGAAATCGTGGTAGGTAGGTAGACCATTTTTAGGGTTCCGTAGGTACCTAAAGGATAACCAACGGAATCCTAAGGCTCAACTCACACCAAAAGAGCGTCGAAGCGCAGCGAAGCGGAGCGCAGTTTCAGTGTCATATGAATTTTAACTTTATTTACATTACTATAATACTTATTATCGCATGAGAAACTCGATAGAGTCGCGCGGATGCCCGCGGCGCCGCGGGAATTCCGGCGAATTCCATAAACGGAGCCGCGCGACTGCGCGAGAAGTCACAGGAAGTCCCGAGAATGCTCGATCAGTCGCGAGCGGCCGCTGGCAATATCCCACCCCTCGCACCCGCTCCCCGCGCGTGTCTGTTGCGCGCGAGCATTCGCATTCATTCCTTGCAGTGCAGCGAATACAGAAGTGATGGAAATATTTTTTATTTATTTACCCACCTGAGGCAGACTGATAGTCTTTCATCCTCAGGCAGACTAGTAGAAGGCGCGTGAAGTCCCGCGACTTCTCGAGCATTCCAGCGACTGCTCGAGCAGTCACGGGAATTCGCGAGCCTTCTCTACCGAACGGGTCGCTGCGCTTCGCCGCCCTTCGCCGCTCTTTCGGTGTGAGTTGACCCTATTACTAAGCCTCCGCTGTCCGTCCGTTCATACGTCTGTATACGTTCGTCCGTCTGTCGTCCGCGGGCTGTATCCCTAGATTCGTAATATACTGTAGACGTTGATTTCCATACAAGACTTTTTTTTTCGGTTTATGGTATTGAACCGTTACTATGAGAGGCCGACTCGCACTTAACCGCTTTTTATTTGATTTTCACCGCTTATTACTGCTCCTTTATAAAATAGTCATGTAGAAGAGACATTTATACAAACGAAATACTAGCTAATAAGATACTTTCTTCTTGATAATGTTTGCAGCTCCTTAGTCATAATTGATTCCCAACTCTCGCAAGAAAGAAAGTACAGGATTTCTGTAGTTCTCATAAGCCGCATCCATTTTCTGTGGACAAAATACTTCATTGTAATTTTGGTTTTCAATAAAATCTATATTTAATTTTAGAACATTGAAAGAACCTTTCTGTATCGTCATAGTTGCAAGTACCTTTGTATTTTTTATTTTTATTTATCTTAAAATATTATTTAGTGTATATTAGCATCATATTTATTTTTGTAATATATTATGTTTTGCATGTTATATTTAAATTGTTCTATCTTTAACTTTTACACGTCATGTGTCTACATCTCTTTTATTAGGCTCTCCTTTCGCAGGTATGCTGGAAGAGATTTCTAGGTACAAAGGTGATGCTACTTTTTTTATTTTTTTTGTGTGTGTCTGTACATAAATAAAATGTTAAATAAATAAAGAACCAATAAAATTATCCTAATATATTATATTATCTATATATATATATAAAACAAAGACGGGTTTGTTACAACACTTATAACTCGAGATCTGCTGAACCAATTTTCATGGTTATTGATTCGTTGGATTTGTCTCCGACCCGAATAGAATACATCTTAAAAAAAATGAAAACTCGATATGTGCAATGAATACTTAATTGATGGGAGCGAAGCCGCGGGGGACAGCTAGTAGATATATAAAAGAAAGTCGTGTTAGTTACACTATTTATAACTCAAACGAAGAACGGCTCAAACGATTTGGCTGAAAATTGGTGGGCAGGTAGCTTAAAACCAGGAGACGGACATAGGACAGTTTTTATCCCGGAAATCCCACGGGAAGGGGAAAGTCCCAGGAGAACGGGAACTTTGCGGGTTAAACGGGAGCGAAGCCGCGGGGGACAGCTAGTATATTATAAAAAGAAGCCCGAAAAGTTCTGGAGTGGCGACCGCGTATCGGAAGACGCAACGTTGTAAGGCCTCCCACAAGGTGGACCGATGACCTGGTGAAGGTCGCGGGTAGCCGATGGATGCGAGACGCACAGGTCCGGTCGTTGGGGCGACGCTTGGGCGAGGCCTATGTCCAGCAGTGCACGTCTTTCGGCTGATATGAGGAAGGTGACGATGAATATACAGAGTGGAGACGATAATACGACAATAAATGAAAACACGGACACTACTAGTTCATAGGAATAATTCTAAACCATCAAAAACAATCCTAACACCAAAATTAAAAAAAAAAAAAAACTAAATGGCATAAAACTGGAAACAAAATAGAACGCCCTTTATAAACATTGGTTCACTAACTTGTGGTAAGAGTGGCAACAGCGATAAAATTCTTTCGTTATTTTGTGAGTGAGAGCAGAGTGACTGACAGGCAACGCACAGTCGGAACTACAGCTAGTCTATTCTGTAAATAACCATTTCGATATCGACTTCACCTGAGTGACTAAGCTTACAAAGTGAACTTTATTTCACACATCATAAGGTCTTATATTTATACGAATTTGAAACTCACCTCGGATTCCGGTGTCGAGACACGAAAATGTTGTTACAGAATAGCACTGCTGGTCGTAGTAAGCTGAAATTTGGCATGTAGCTGCCCTACACTCCGTAGTGAAGCTCTAAGAGTAGAGAAAGTATTTCCAGATTTTTTTAAGAGAGCGAGAGAACGTGGTTGTTGCGCGTACGACTAAATCGCTGAAGCTCGCATCGCTCTTACACCCTTGCAATTTGTTGTTTTTATTTTTTTTAAACGTTGCCCCACTCA
This sequence comes from Ceramica pisi, assembly GCA_963859965.1. Lineage (NCBI taxonomy): Eukaryota > Metazoa > Arthropoda > Insecta > Lepidoptera > Noctuidae > Ceramica > Ceramica pisi. The sequence goes on from OY982529.1 coordinate 5,196,620, forward strand.
AGGATTTTTTCCTGTATCGTGGGTGCGTTTACAAACATACAAAATCACATATCAAACCCGGAACTCTCAGATCTGTAAGCCATACAAATATTTGTTCCGTGCGGGAATCGAACCTACGACACGCGACGCAGTATTCGATCGCTCAACCACTGCGCTTAGTTTTCAAGTTATTAGAAACAGAGGATTAAGATTCCTTGATCATCCATTTATTGAACTTTAATTTTTGGAGAGGTTTATAAAAATACGGAACGGTCATTTTCACGGTGTTTTCGTAGGTACTGGAGTTTGTTGGTTTCTCGGTTCAGGCTAGCGACTTAGCAAAATTGTAGAAAAGCCGTTTCATTGGTCTTGAAAAAAAAGTTTTGGCTTAATAACCTTATTCTAATAAAAATAAACAATGTTTTAGCTTAATATGAATACTAGACTTATTTTATTTCCATGCTTTATAATAGGACATAGTTTTTGTAATCTATCGGAGCTTTCTGTAGCATTTTTTTAATTTATTTTTTATTTGAGTTGGGTTTGGTTTTGACTCTAGTCTAGGTCAAAGATGACAGAGACAAAGTCTACGATGGAGCGAGCTTACCCAGAAGTAACCTGGTCACTCTAACTTTAAAAAGATTAGGGTTGTAAGCATTCGGAAACACAGACGCTGGCAGAGAGTTCCACTCCTTTGCGGTGCGCATTATGAAAGACGCTTAGAAACGCTTAGTGCGAGTTTGTGGAACAGTAAAAAGGTAGGGATGGTAAGTTGCAGTGCGTCTGGCATTTTTTGAAGATGGCCTTATGTTAGCTACTTCCCCGTACTTAGGCTTTTGGCAACATCAGGTACAGGAGAAAATAAATAAGAACATGGCAAACCTGCTTTAGGTCATCTAAATATGCGTCTGTGCTGTAGCAGGTAGCAGTTCCGCGACGTCTGCAATAGAAATCGCTGATCGCTAGCATCCTGGCGCTTTCGTGGTACCACCAGGATAGATAACACTGACGGCCTAGTATGCCTGTCCATCTTCATCGAGTACTGCAAAAACGCTTGCTCCACTGACTGCTCGTTGTTAAACTGGTTAATCACCTCCAGATCTGAGTAATGAATTCCAAGAATCTGTAAAATTAATGTAATTTGAATGAAAAAATTCTGATGCTGCTTTTTTTTCCACGGAAGCTGTTTTCTTTTGTGTATAAAAAACCTTATTGATATGACAATCCGAAATAGCTGTTGAAAATACTTGCCTTAACCATCTCTGCCTTGAAATCATCCACTTCGCTCTGTTCTCTGTTAACCATGAACTGGTTGAGCGCCGCTTTGACAGCTCTCTTGTGTAAGTCTTGGAGATCCAGCGGGTGGAAGCAGCAAATCTGCGATCCCCACTCAGACTTTACATATTTGTTATAAGTAAACTCAGCCACCTGCATGGCGATCCTGTTGTTGTTGATATTTGCCTTTTCGAATTCTGCAAAACTGCTGCTGATTTCCTGGGTAATTAAAAGAGCCATACTTATTGACACAAAAAATAAACCCAAAGAAACACTACTGCGCCAAATAACGTACCTCAAGCAGTTTTTGTACGTAGGGGTCATCTTCTAGTTCCGAGGTGCGGTTCCTCTGTTTGGCTAGGAATGCTGTAGCATCTTCACGTGCCCGTTGGTTTCGTGCTTCCAGCTTGTCGTAGCTAATGCCCGTGTGGTCCATTTGCAGCTTCATCCGCGTCACGTACAGGTCACGTGCGCCTAGCACTGCGCTCTTGTTGTTCTGCTCGTTGACGACGCACAACTGATCGTACTGCTGCTCTAAACTCTGCAATTTTCCAATTTTACGGCTCACATTCGTATGAAGCCCCTAAATGCTCAATATTAGAACTGCAGCACAAGTAGACCTAGTTATACACATTTGTCGTAGCCATATCGTAGAATGGGCCATAGTATGACGTGACCGAGGTCAGGTTATGTTAGGTTAGGGTAGGTGAGAGGTCACCGGCGTGTCACGACGCGGTGCGGCGGAGGACACGGCGCAGCACACACTGAAGGTGTGCCCAGCTTGGTCCGAGCCGCGTCGCAGTGTCACTGCGGAGATCGGACAGGACCTCTCCCTTCCCAGCGTGGTCAGATGCATGCTGGGGAGTGAGGAGTACTGGGCCGCGGTAGCCTCCTTTTGCGAGGATGTCATGTCGCAGAAGGAGGCGGCGGAGCGCGCGCGGGAGGACGCGATCCTCTCGCTGCGCCGCTCTGCAGACGAAGGCGAGGTCGGAGAAGACGTCCTCTTCTCCCTCCTCGCGGTGGTGATGGGCGGGCGATAGGCGCGGGGGCCTCCGCCTGCATTGCACGCATCACAACCATCGTCGGAGGTTCCCAGCCCTCCCCCGATGGGGAGGGCGTGAAGGGCCGGCTGTGAAGGCGGGCGGTCGTCGGAGGTAGACTGGATGCAAAGGCTACGCCGATCTCCCAGTCCACCCCCACTAAGACGAAGCGGGAATTTCAGTGCTGGGTTGTTTTAGTGGGTATACCGGGCTTGCCCGGGCAGTCCCACATACCCCTCCCACTCCCCCGAGTGAGAGGGTATGAGTAATGCATTTTTTCCCAGCCGGAAACAAAAAAAAAAAAGGGTAGGTGAGAGGTGGCCATTTCGTGAAGTGGTCAACCGCTATGTGAAATGGCCGACCATTAATACGCAGCTGAACAAATAGGAATTGCGACGTCACGCAAGAAACTTTTTGAATAAATGTCCAATGTTTTAGCCTTGCGACGCCTCAACATGTACACGTTGTAATGTGCATCGATCATTTTATGATATCGATTTATCGTCACAAATAAAAAAACCTCACCTGTACTAATGCCGTTCTTTGCACATCTTCCTCATCATCAGATACTTCTCGGGCAGAATCGAAGACCGTGAGCGCCTCCTGGAGGGCTTCAGCGTGAAGTTCCACCAGGTCACCTGGGTGAAGGCAGAGTCGTGCGGGCTCGCCGCACACATTGCTTACGGCGGAGTCATAAGATTTCCTGGCGAGAGACATCGTTTCTCGAACCATCGCATCGTTGTTCAGCACGTATAGTGACAGACTCGCGTCCAGCTCCTGCCAATGGTTAACATAACTATGAGTGTCACTGCTGCAAATGGTGGTTAGAGATTGGTTTTTAAAATCTTGTTTGTCATAATAATTCCAAAAAACTGGCCTAGTGCGAGTCGGACTCGCGCACGAATGGTTCCGTACCATTATCGTATTATACGATTTATGACGTAGTTATTAAAAAAAAACTACTTACTAGAACTCGTTCAAACCAATTTTCGCTGGTAGTTTTCATGGTAATATACATTACATTTTTTTTAGTTTTATCATTCTCTTATTTTAGAAGTTACGGGGGGGGGACACATTTTACCACTTTGGAAGTGTCTCTCTCGCAAACTATTCAGTTTTGAAAAAAAAAATATTTGAAACCTCAATATCATTTTCGAAGACCTATCCATACCATAGATACCCCACACGTATGGGTTTGATGAATATTTTTTTTGAGTTTCATTTCTAAGTATGGGGATCCTCAAAATTTATTGTTTTTTTTTTTCTATTTTTGTGTGAAATCTTAATGCGGTTCACAGAATACATCTACTTACAAAGTTTCAACTGCATAGTTCTTATAGTTTCGGATAAAAGTGGCTGTGACATACGGACGGACAGACAGACAGACAGACATGACGAATCTATAAGGGTTCCGTTTTTGCCATTTGGCTACGGAACCCTAAAAATTGCGATACTTTTCATGCTCTTACCTTGATAAGCTCTTCGAGCTTGACTTTAGCGTCTTGCTTCGAGCCGAGCTTCTTTTTCTGTGCGTAGACTCGCTCGGCTTCGGCGCGAGCGCAGGTATGCGCGTCGGCCAGCGCACGTTGGGACAAGCTTCTCTCGCCAGATACCCGTTCCTTCATGCGCGCCGCATACACAGCACTCGCTGAGCGAGCCGCCGCTAGCAAACAGGCGTCTGCTGTAGCCTACCAAACGACTCATATTATACACCGCATGCTTGGCGTAGAATTACTTAATACACTTATATCGACTTGTGCCGTAGGTATAAGCCATTTTAAGTATTTTAAAGTCTGATACAAAGTAGTTAGTAATTACTAATTAGCACAAAATCACAGAAATCCTTGTATTGGTCAACAGATATGTGAGCTTACAGGGAAATTAACTCGGTGTATGGAAGGTCAATAACGCCTGTATTCTTTAGTATAAAAGTTTTATATCTTATTCAGAGAAGCCGATTTAAGATAGGCATTTGATTTTATTGATCACAATATTTTGCTGAGTTAGGTAATGGGCGTGTGTATTTATCGGTTTTTAAAGCTTCGGAGTGTGTCTTATGAAAAAAACCTCAACTAGTAGCTTTTCTACGTTTTAAATCTCAGATAAACATTATACCACTGGGAGTACCACAAGGTTTATATTTGGGCCCTTTTTGTACTCAATGATGAAAAGTATTTTTTTTTAAACAAAACGGATATACCTATATTTTTAAACAAAAAATATTAAATGAATTTTATTGAGACCTGCAATATTTTGCTATCTTTAATCATCGAATGATTACTATATAGAAATCTATATTTTCAAAATACCTTAAAGATGGTGGTGGCCTCAGGTACTTCATCGCTGTTGAAGATATCAATGTACTTCCGGAAGTACTCGAACAAGTCTTGCGTCCGCACTCGCTCGCCATTGATGAGCTTCGGAGTGAGGTGCTGCGGGTCGAACAGTGTCGGCACCAGCTCCAGAAGTGCTAATCTGAACTTTTCTGTCAAGTCTGCAATACAAATAATATGCATAGAATATCAAAAAATTCTGCCTATATGATAAGAAGGTCATTATTCGTTTCGTCACATACAGCATAGCAGCAGCATTTGAGTTAGTCACCAAAATAATTATAGTTAGAAGTATCCTTTTGGCCATTTGACTGTAAATTACTCTTTGGTATCTCGGTAGGTAACACTTTAGAAAATGATATGGTATTTTTTTTGTTCCATAAATAAATGATAAATAATATTTATTTTGTAAGTAAGTAAATAACACTTTTACACTTTTTTGGTCATTTTAAACTAGATGAGGCCGGCGTTTCCTAGCTGACTGCTCTGAGAAGAAGCACCGAAACAAACTCAGAGGTCAAAGTAAGGACATTTGCGTAGGCCGCATATAGAACTCAAACCGCCAGACTAACATTAAATGAAAGAAACCCCTAAAATAGCAATCTACATGGTCTTCATATTGCCAATGCAAGGACATTTGGGTAGGCCACAAAAGTACTCAAACTGCCAGACATCGTTCAAAATACTTTAAAAGAAAAAAAAAAGAAAATAGTAACCCACATAGTCCCCATATTCACAATAGTAAAATTAAATATATAAATGGAAATATATATATGGAAAGTATTCATGTCAAAAATAATGAATTAAATAAAAAAAATAATATTAATTAAGATTATTTAAAAAAAGTAAACACAAAAAAAATACACAATCAATTATAGTATAAAAATGTCAATTTATAAAAAATATTAAAGTAAGTATAAAGATAAAGGAAAAAAAAATAGGTGTAATTGAGCGAAATGATATTGAAAAAAAAAATTATAGCTCCGGGACAAGACCAGTAGATTTGTAGATCTACTTTTATTCAAGAAAGAATAATTTAAACCCATTTTCACCTTGTTAATTTTTGAAATGTTGACAGAACTTTTAATGGTACATAGTTAATCTTAAAACTAACCTTAGGACTAACCTTAGAACTAACCTTAGGACTAAACTAGGCAACTTCCACTTCTAGGAACCATTTATCGTTTTTTAAACTGATTAAGCGATAAGCTCTCGGATTAATAGGTCCCTTGAACAATAAAACATATACTGACCACGAAGGCATCCAGCGAAGCTTTGATCCTCAACGGCAAGCCCCGGGTGAGGCATCAGGAAGCACTTGATGCTGTCGAAACACGAACGAATGTGCTCACGAACCTCGCGCAACTCTGTCTTCTGGTTCGGGTTCGACTGATTACAGAAATAATGAGTTTATAATATTTTAATAGAACATTAGCCAACAATGAATTGAGTAAAAACAGTATTCAGATGATGGTTAGTCATTCTAATTCATTTACAAATCTACATCGAGCCAGTGTGCCAGTTTCAGTCTTCTATTTCTATTCCGGTTTCTATTGGTGGATTACAATAATAGTTCTATTACCTGGAGCCTCTTGTTGAGAAGTGCGTCGCCACCGACGAAGCCGTGTGCGTGTTCGTACGGGTATATCCAGTCCCGCACCAGGAACAGAAGTGTCTGGAAGGCCTTGCCCTCCGCCTCGCTCGCCAGCTTGCCGTACTCCGTGAACAGCTGTCGGACACGAACAACCACGTTTAGAAAACAACCACCATATCAGGTCACCCTCACCCTACCACTTAGTTTCTCGGAGTCATCAAGCCCGTTCTTACCCAACACTCGCAGTCGTAATAGAACTCATTCGAAAATCAAGATGTAACCAAAACATTTGGGCAAGATACCAATGCATCTCCGGAGGGACTATGGTGTCCCTAAAACGAACGAATGCTCAAAATCAAGAACGTAAAACGAACGAACGAACGAAATTCAAATTAAAAACAAATAATAATAACAACTATTATTTTATTTTATTTTTTAGTTGCTTCTGGTATGCAAGTATCCTAGACTACTGATTAAACGGCTTTATGTAAGTTAATAATATCACCTGCAGGTGCTGTAAATCATCTTCCCTGATATTGCCGGACAGGTTGTAGATCTGCACGGACGAAATAAGGGTGGACAGCGCGAAGATGGTGGAGTTCTGTCCAATGGTGCTCTCCGAGTCGAAGGTGCCCTGCGTGTCCATCAACAGCACAGCCACCTGCAACCACATAGTAATCATCAAGCTTAATCTAAACGAATAGCACTGACAGTATGAACGGTGAGCGACGGTGAAGCAAACAATAATGTCATTCTGCGGTCCAGTGTTCATGGGTCTCGGTCACCAGAATCGCGCAATATCTGGAGGTAATTGGCCACCTTCCGTGAGAAATTTACGACAGGACTCCGGGGTAGTGGGCGCCCAGGCTGGGTACTCGGGCCGCCCACCGAACGATCCCAGGAAACACGGCGATGCTGACGAACACAGATTTCAGAATAAACCCTTAAAAATTAAAGATGATTAGAGCACATCCCTGAGAAGACTATAAAGACAATCTTTTAAGGGATGCATGCGCTCTAATAAACTTTAAGCTCCAAGATGACATGTGTACGAGTCACCCACCTTCTCGCCGTTGTCCAGGGTGGTGATGATAGGTTCTGGCCACAGATGAATGCCGGTGGTATCCCGATCGGCTCCGCCTCTCCAGTGAAATCCTTTCAAACGCTCGTCCTCTCTGCCCAGCCATTCGCCACTCAGCTGACTGGAACGCTGCCAAACAATGGTATTTAGATAGAAATACATTTTGAAGGTGGACAAACAAGGCTTAAATAAGAACGACTGTTTTAAGGAAGTACCGTGATTGAACAATACTCACAGGTGCGTTCAGGTATCTGAGGAAGAAGTCGAGGATGAAGGACTTGCCACCGCGGTAGGCGCCGGCCACGCTGAGCACGACGACGGGCAGGTCCTGCACGTCGCGCCGCAGCAGCACGCGCCGCAGCGCCGCCTCGTCCAGCTCGTAGCGCCGCGCGCCCTCGCCCACGCCCAGCCGCACCACCGGCACTCCAGTACCGCTCTCCGCACCACGCTCTCCATTGCCGCTCATAACGCCTGACACTGCATTATGTACATCAAAACACTTTTTATGAGAAGTTCGCAGGTCTTGATAAAAATTAAAGCTTCCTGCCACTGCTATAAAAAGTTTAAACCAAGTGACTATTCGCTAAAAAACCTCGGTTGAGTTTCGCTATTCGGACAGCTAGGAACGTTCTGGATCGAACATGGATTTATTCTGGGACGAATGTAGAATTGCTAGGTAGCTCCGCCATGCTGGTTCTAGTACCTGGCGAGATCAGACTTGGGCTTGCCTAATTTGGGGATACCGATAACTATGGTCTGTTTCCATGCTTGGGGTAGCATTAACTTATTGCTCAATGAGCCATTGAATACGGCGGTCATTAGCATTATTAGTTGGACGGGGAAGAGTTTGAACCCTTGTTGATACCATGGAATCATCGAAGTTTTTTTATTCTATCCTGTACCTCATGCGTCAGCGAGTCAGAAGCTATAATGAAGATCTTTGGGGAGACGAAAGCAAGTTCTATGTTGTGTTCTTCAGCATTCGCCATATTGAAGTGCGCTTTGACTACTGGTTGTGAGCTGGGAGAAAATTAAGCCTCGGTCGATCGAAAAAATTTATATTAAATTTGGCAATCTTAATCGAGATAAATCGAAATTGCGGCCGGCAAAAGTTGTTTAAAAATCCTTATTTGTCGTGGTTTAATTTAGAGGCCATTTTTGACAGTTTGCGATTGATAATTATGCAAATGCGAAAGTTGTTTGAAAATTAGTAGAATATTGGCCCTCTGTCGTGTAATTTAAAAATGGAACGATCTTTTATTCCGAAACATTGCAACCAAGCAGGTAACTTATCAAATGTTTTATTTAAATTTCGAACTGGCTTGCAAATAGAAAGGTGTGTATTGAAAAACACTTTGACGCAGAAAAAATATGGTTCTTCGTTATTCATTGATCATTGATTTTGCAAATCTAATTGTATTTTAATTTTCGCGCATTATTTGAGAAAAGTACTATACAAGCCTTGACTACAACTAGGCATTGATGAACTTATTCGCCTCGGCCCACATTTACACTTTCGTCCATCAATGCCTCTTTTGTTGGCCGCTGAAGTAATTTACAATAACAGTCTGCGCAACTAGGTATATAAATAGATTTATTCAATAACAGATAGTATAAATATGAATAGTACGATGAATAAATAGGTTAGGTTAACTAAATATTTACCAAAATAGCACCGCTAACTTAAAACTGAAGAATGCTGGACCTTCATTCAACAAGGGTGTTAAACAGAGCGATTCACTCTCTCCCGAATTATTTACGAGCACACTTGAGGAGATATCGAAAACAATGGCAGCCACATGGAAGACCAAAAATATTGACGTTGGAAAAAGGACGCTGACAAACCACGGATGTGCCGACGACATTGTCATTTGCGCTTCCACAGCTCCAAGAGTCGAGCACAGCTAGCTTCAAGGTGGGACTTGAGATGAATGGGTCTGAAATCCAGCAGCGTAAGTTCAAGGTAAATGGGCAAGAAATACATTTAACATTGTGTAGATGTCTATAATTATGTATATCTACTTGGGCCAGTTAGTTTCTTACGAAAATAGACAAGAAAAGGAAATATGGAACGGAAACACCTGGAAAATCTACTGGTCCATAAGGACGCTTATGAAGGGTTATCTGCCGATTTCCCTGAAGCGCAAACTCATCGAAATGTGTATTCTAACCATCCTAACCAACGGTGCTCAGATCTAGTCGCTCACTAAGTCGCAAAAGTCGGCCTTCGAGTTTGCCAAAGAGCGAGGGAACGCAGCATTCTATAGTAAGCCGAATGCAATGTAACCGTTTGGGCAAAAGTCTTCACCCAATGGATGCCCGAAGACGGCCCAAAAAGAGGTGGCGAAATGATCTAGATAGCGTACCATGAGGGCTGGAACAAAGTGGCGCTGGAAAAGAGTTCCTGGAAGGACTTGGAGAAGGCCTTTAAACAGCGGTGAGACAATGCGGCTGATTAAAAAACAAGGTTAAATAAATATATACTGTTAACTATTCTGTTTAATTTTAAATTTTAAGATGTATGTAATTGTAGATCGCACAGGGTTTCGTCAGTAAAAAGTAGACCTTGGGTCTAAACAAGTTGGCCACCCCTGGTCTAGACTGTCGGCTAGAAATTCCTTTGCCGAGTTGTCGTTGAAAGCGACAAATTAAGCGTGGTTCAGCTGATACGCGGTGCCAGAGCGGTACAGCAGGGTCACGCGTCGGTTCGAGACAGCTCAGTCAGTACGTTATACCATTTGTAAAATAAGTGTAGCATGTTTGTTAAGTAGCAAACCACATCGGGTGCTGTCCCGATATCAGGGAATAACCTGGAGCGATGCATTAAAATATGTCAGCGGCGATAACAAAGTTCTACTATGTGTCATAGCTTTGGTACCGGGGCGCAGAGTTAAGGGCTGTCCACACACAGAACGGGACGGAGAATAACGATTTGTACGAACTTGCTTTATCTCCGTCCCGTTTTCTGTCCCGTCAGGGACGGGAACCCGGATGTGTGTGGACAGCCCTTTAACCAGCTCTGTATATTGTTCTCATAAAAGTCGATTATTATATGAGACCAGATAAAAATTACTGGGACGTGCAGACCACATTATTTTTTTTAGAGTTGCGAATTTACGTAAGAAACGGAACCACTCGGGGGTCTGTCCGTCAATCACAGCCAGTTTTCTCTGGACCGGTTCTGTTGTTTGGTACACATTTAAACTTCTGGGATCCAAACAAAGACACGTAACGTCAAAAATGAATTTTGAGTACGGGGGTCGCTTTTGGGGTCAGAATAGAAAATTTTAAAAAAGTTTAAAAAGTGTATCGTGCGACATATCAAATGAAAGAGCTTACTGTGAGGGTATTAATTATATATTTTTTTACTTTTATTACAGTTTTGAAGTTATAGTTATGTCAACCCATTTATACAAGATGGAAGAAACAAGAAGCTCACTTGTCGTTCACTCCACCTAACTGCACACGGTGCGATGTCGACACTTCGACAGAATGGATCGGCTGATACTGGAGACAAATAATCACGAACACTTTGGTAACAACTCACCTCAAATATTGGAAGGGGAAAAAATAAAATCACGTTTTATTGATGACAAAAATCAATTTCTCAACACTTCACTATCAACATGAATCACCGACTGACTGCGAAGGAAGACTGGAACAGACAGTGTTGCCAGGGCCCTTGAGTCGTAAGTTACGTTTCGTTTCCTAAAATGTTACATTTTTGCACCAAAAGTTACATTATTGAATTTTTTTAACCGACTTCCTAAAAAGGAGGACGTTCTCAATTCGGTTGTATTTTTTTTATGTTTGTTACCTCATAACTCCGACAATTATGAACTGATTTGAAACATTCTTGTTTTATCTTAGAGGATATACTTGCAGATAAGATTGGTCCCATATAAATTTTATCAAAATCGGTTACGAACTTTTGCGATTTTGCAGTGGTGTTGTTAGGTGTGGGGTACCACTAAAAAGTGAAAAATAAACACGTACCTAATTTAAAAAAAAAACATTTTACAAAAAAATACAACCGACTTCCAAAAAAAAAACACTACAAAGTAAAAATTACTTTAATTTCGGAAGTCGGTGTCAAATTACGAAGAAACTAACAAAAACACCGACTTCCGAAATTAAAGTTATTTTTTACCTTGTAGTGTTTTTTTTTTGGAAGTCGGTTGTATTTTTTTGTAAAATGTTTGTTTTTTTTAATTAGGTACGTGTTTTTGGGGTCGGCGGGGAAAATGGCGGAATATAATGGAATCTATGATGTGTAATGGTGTATTTAACCTTAGGATAAAACTTTGTCATCTCTCTTTATTGTGTATTAAATACTGGTGATCTCTTTCTTACGGGCCCTTCATTATTTCTTGTTCTATTCTTTTTTTCTTCAATCACGAATTTGAGACAAAAAAATCATCGAATTCGCCAACCTGAACCTGGCATCAGTTTTATGTTAATATTGTGATGTAATACTCGTTGAGGTTTAAATCACAGTAATCAAAAATCGTTTATTTGTTTCTGTGTAGATATTTTACTTGATAGCATCTTCAATAAAATACAGATGTAGTATTTTTATTTTTATTAGTAAAAGTTGCAAACTTTGACATGCAGTTTGCCAATAATATAAAATTTTAGTTGGAAATAAATGTATTCATCAGAACTTCACTCACGCACATAATACAACAAAACGCAAGGAAACAAAACAAATCACAATCAATCATTTCTGGTAGCTATGAAACCGCATAAAGCGGGAACTTGCGAAGTACGAAAAGTGCGCGCACACGCTCAAGCAAAATCAAGTTTTAAAGCAAATACTTTACGATTCATTTTGTCGTGGGCTCATGGCGCTTTCCATTCAGAACTATCTCTGAGTGTAATATGGAGTGAAATACTTTTTAGATGCACAGTTTTAGGTGCGTTAAATTTGAAATGCGTTCGTAAACTGTTTGCAATAAAAATCTAGTGTTACAAATCTAGTTGTTCTCAAAAGTTACGAAAATTACTTCCATGTTACGCGAGGGTGTCAAAAGTTACGAAAAATGTAAGAAATGTAACCTTCTGGCAACACTGGGAACAGACAAAGACTCATTGACTACTGCCACTCCATTTTGTTAAAGGCACATTGTGGCTAAGTAAATAATGCAGATAAAACACGCATGCTTTTTAACACTTTTCAATCTTATATCATAATATTAGGGTCGATATTTAAATGCCGACGCTCGTCTCTTAAGACGTTTAGCAGTGCGAATTCAACGATTATATAAATAGAACATAAACGTATTTTGCAGTTATTAATGTTACCAGAATAGTGTTTTCTTACCATCGCAGTAAGATTATTTAATAATTTGCTACAGAATAATAATATTTAATCATTTTCAAAATACATCTACATACAGCAGCAACTGGCCTTGGAAATTTTATTTTGGCTTGCGCCGTCGTCGTGTCCTTTGCTAACGGAGTTCCCATGTATCTACTGCCGCCATAAGAAAAAAAGATGTACCTTTCCCAAATGAAGTACCTAATCGATTTCCGACCTTTAGGTATTTTATTAATGTCGGAAATCGGTAACTTCGTTTTGTTTAGATACCTACCTATGTCCACAGACGTATTATATCTATACCTATGTCCTTTTTTCTTTTGACGGCAGTATAGCATGTTCGAACTCTAAACACTTATGTAGGTACTTTAACACAATACATAATTTCAAAACTGTATTCCAGTAAGCAGACCATCACCAGTTAATCAATGGAGGCAATGTCGTTCTGTGTCATCTCAAATAATACCTTGCCAAAACTAAGTACTTACAACAAAAGTACCCTGATTTCATAAAACAGCCAAATGAAAGTAAGTACCCAAATAATAATAAGTAACAATAATACAAAGTCAATTATGTCTCAAAATTATTCAAATTCTTCTAAATAAATGGTAGAAAATAAAATGTGAGTATGGCAACACAATGTGTAACGTCGGGCCTTTCCCACAGGCCACAGTTACGAGCTACGTACACATTGAACTTTGTTGTGGTTTGATAAAAAAATGGTGAAGTTCTGATGATGACTTTCCGAGATGGATATGAAAGTGGTTTGACCTCTTAGTGGATATTTTTTCAGTATGCTTTCCGCATATCGTATGAAAAAAAAGAAGTCAGAGTTGCTGTTAGTGAATACCTAGTTACCTACAGATATCAAAGAGTAAATTCTACTTATATTTAAGCAACTTTCGTGTTCGCATTTAAGTTGCAATCTGTCATAAATGCCTCAATTTCCATACATTTTCGGCAAATTGCGACAAATATGCGATAGCGAACGTTCGGAACATTGCTTAAAATTTTTGATATGAGATATCTTTGCCGGATACGGTGAACTAGTAATTTCATGTAACACTATTGGACATCGAGTATCTAATTCAATGTTGTCAGAAATCCTCTACTTCAAAATCGGACTGCTTGGAAATAACGCCGATAGCGTACCGGCCGGTACCCCTGTACCACGAAATAGACACGACAGTGATTGTTATCGAGCGGTTTGTTGTCGGTCGCCTTGAGCTATGTGGACCGGTGACCACTTTAGAAAAATGATATTAGAATCATTATATTAATCATACAGCAATCTGATACTCTTGCGCCATCTGTGCGCCATCCCATCTTCCAGCTCTTCGTGATGTGCTGGCGCTGGTGCTTAAATATAATAACATTAATAACCTCGTTGGAAGTTATCTTTTCGAGCCGTTCGGGGTTGAAACTCTCGGGTCGTGGGGTCCGATTGCCCATAACTTGTTTAAAAATCTTTCAAGACGCTTAGTTGACACTTCGCGTGACCCAAAGGCTGACTTTTACCAAAGGATAAGCATTGCCGTACAACGTGGCAACGCTGCCAGCCTTTTCGACGCCATGTGTTTGATTTATTTTTAGTTTTAGTTTACAGTGACGAGTAGCCTGGTGGAGGCCGCGGGAATCCACCGCTTGCAAGACACACAGGATGGGTCGAATTTCCGACGTTAGGGGCGGGCCAAAAGTGGGAAGTCTCGCAGTCAAGATGATGATGATGAATTGGCTACTTACTTAAAGAACTATGTGTTCGGCATCCAGTACAACCGGATGCAATTGAATGACGATGGTGTTTTAAACATATGTACAGAGCGTTTATCTGACCTTAGTTACTGGGTAACAAGTTATCTCCTTAGCCAAGAAATGATAGCTGAAACCTTAACTCTTAAGGCATTTATGAATTCTTCATAGGTCACAGCTGTGATTTACAACGAACAGTTTAAAAAATCCCATTCAATCGGATCAGTACTTTTTAGGGTTCCGTAGTCTTGGCAAAGAACCCTTACAGTTCTATCATGTCCGTCTGTATGTCCGTGTGTCCGTCTTTTCGAGGTTTTGCTAAGAGACCGTTAGTAATAGAAAGCTGTAATTTTGTAAAGGTGTGTTTATAAATAGCGCAGACAGAGTGATAAAATAAAATTTTGGTAAATATTTATACGTGTGGGGTATTTTTGAATAGGTCTTTTAAAATGACTTAGGGGTTACTAATACAAGTTTTGCTCAATTTGTATTGAAAAACAAAATCTAAATAAAAAATACAACAGAATCGTTCTAGATTGAGAAAACGGGCTACTACAGAACTCTACACCGCGCGTGGCCCGACACGCACTTGACCGGCTTTAAAAAGATCACGGACATAAAAACATAATATGTACATACAAACATAGTACATCCCATACTCATGGGTTGAATTTCGAACCTTTTTTATTGAAATCGGGTAAACACGGATCCGAACTTCATTTATGTTTTTACGTCGAAATCAAGAAAATCATTCAACTTTACTATCTTATCTGAAGTCTCGTTTCATTTAGATACCTAATTATCTTTTATGAAATAACTCTTCGGGGGGAGTCCCTACTTTGCCAATAATATCCTAGCTATATTCCAGTTTATATTTTACTTACGAGTCAGCAATGGACTGTAAGTAACTAATAAAGTTACTTACAAATACAATGCGTTTCAAATAAGAATAGGAACGTCAATGACCTCTATCTGTCAAATGTCTCTTGAAAAGTACGCTATGCAAAAAAAACTTAGTTGCATATATATCAATAATTGTTTATTTTACTTTATATAAATAAGTCTTAAATCAAATTAAACAAATCGTTCTATAGTAGTAAATTAGCTAAATGTAATAAATATGTAATTATTTAGAAGTCGATGGCAAAAAACGAAGGAACACCGAATTCTGAAATTAAAGTTATAGGTATTATACTTTGTAGTGTTTTATTGTAGTGTGTAGTGAAGTCGGTTGTATCTATGCTTAATATTATAAAGCAGAAGAGTTTGTTTGTTTGATTGAACGCGCTAATCTCAGGAACTACTGGTCCGATTTGAAAAATTAAAAAGCCTAATATTGTTTTATTTATCATACAACTAGCTTTTACCCGCGTTTTCGTATACGCATATCCCGTTTTTTCTCGTTTCGTTGGAATTTCGGGAAATCTCCCCAAGAAAACTACATTCCAAATTTTAGCTTTGTACGACTATAAGTTGTGGTAACGACTGCGCGTTGTCTGACAGTCGCTCACGCAATTAGGAGGCGGGTACCTTAAGGTAAACTAGGCTCGTGCCAGGGGCGCCAGAACACAAAGAGGCACACGAGGAAGCATAATACGAAAAAATAAATAAAATGAAAACTTAAATAGAGCTTCTGAAGTACGCTCCTTTTACTGCTTGATTACCTGCTCCTATATGGCCAGATCCTGTTTATTAAATATTATGTAATGTATCAACTATTTACTAAAAACATACATACTTGGCAGATGATTGATATGTTATTGTGAACGCTGTAAGCTTTAGAGAATGGACAATATCTGCATCTTTCTTATGACTGTCTCGTTGGTCTTGTAGTTGCAAACCACGACTGCTGAGCGCAGCGTGGGGCACTGGATTCGATTTCCTGTTTGAGCAAAGTTCATTCACTCTGAGTATATTTTACCTTATAGAGACATTTATTGACTTTCTTACTGTCAAAAACAGAATTATTCACTTCCGCCGTTATCCTTTACGTTTTCTAATAATTAAAAATGGTTCACAATTTATTGTTCAAGTATAAACGAAAGGATATTACTGATATTCGGGAAAAATCAATGTACTTTATTTCACTTTTATCTGGCGCCGATCATAGCATCTTATTGATCACTAGCTAATGCCCGCGGCGTCGCCCGCTTGGCAAATTATATACTAAAACCTTCCTCGAGAATCACTCAATGCATAGGTGAAACCATGAAAACCGGTGCAGTAGTTTTTGAGTTTATCGTGAACAGACAGATAGACAGACGCGGTTTTATAATATGTAGCGATACAATATCTAACCGTCTACTAAGCCTTTCCCAAACGATGTAAGAGTAGGCTCCCAGTCAAACCGAATCCAGCTCAATACCAGTATTTTTCGAGGAGCGAAAATCGTGACAATCTCGTCTGACGTAGTTGTTCATAGTTAAGATTATAAGGAAATAAGAAATTAAAATAAGTCTAGACTTTAAGAGAAAAAAATATATTATAATAAAAAGCTATTTCTGTTTTCCCCTCTCATTGTTCCCGTGTTAGTAGTTTTACCATAAAATAGTGATAGAAACAAGAAAAAGTTATTTCGATGTAAGTAATGTAGAATATTAAATAATTGTAAAATAGACATAATAATAATATAGATATAAGTAATGTAAATGTATTGAGAAAATTTTGAAAATAATACCTGTGTTCTTGCTTTTTCAATTGTAACACCCGAAATAAATAAACACAAAGAAAGAAAAAGTAATATAGATAGAAACAATAACATGGATGGGAATCCCACCCATAGAAGATGCAAATGAGGATGAATGAAAGTAAGATCAAGTATGAGGAATAAAAGTACGAGAGGCATAAAAGCGAGAACTGGTATGAATGAAAATTAATTTAGCGAGCGATTATGTCAGAGGTGGAAGTAAAAAAAAAACCTCGTCTGACCATAATCCAGAATAACTAGGTTACGCGACTCCCTCTCTTGATAAGACTATGCCATTTTTGGGCTGTCTAACTACCTACCTGTAACGATCTACAAATGAAAGAATACTTACTTTCCAAGACACGTACTGGTATAAACTGTATGGTCACCCATCCATGAACCGGCCTCAGAAAGCACTGCTTAACCTTGAAGATCAATTCGAGCGACGTTATAATAAAGAGGCACAACACAATAATATGCCCATATTATTTCATTGTGCCTGTAGTGATTGTTTACCTATGTATCAATGACGCAAATGATTATTACAACTTTCTGACTCATCAAACGTTGTTCTGACAAATAAAAAAAAATAGCCAACGACCTTTTCTCAGACTAACTAAATATACACAAGACAAAAAAAAACATCTAGAAAGGGTTTATTTATATCAATGCATAAAAATCGTTGTTCGATAACATTTCGTTAATTGAAATTGAGTTCGATAACAAACACTGTGTCACAAGATTTTTATAATTACTAAAAGACGTTCTTTGCGTCACTACCATTGTGCATCAATAAAACACATTACACAATCATTCGATATATTGCTCGCTTGTTTCGTTTCAATATCGCAAGATAATTTGGGGGAAGGCCCGACGATATACCTAAATATTTGCTCTGTGTTGCCATGCGATTAATTAAATTTCTACCATTTGGTAGAAATTACAAACCAAACACTTTAATTTCTGTTTTATACCAATGTTTAAAATAGCATTTATATTACGGTAATATAAATTCGCGTGTTTTATCTAATTACTTCTAGGATTTTGGTGTTACTTGATACTTATAAGAGTGACGTCACATTGTATGTTATGGATGGAATTCCTCAGAAGGGTAAGGAATACCGAAAGGAGTCGTAACATATACTATATCAATACAACTGATTCATTAATTTTTGTGTCCATAAGTATCGATAAAATGTACTATTTTTTTTGTGTAGGTAAGTGCCCAATATAATAATTATTTACCAAGACGGTAAAAAAACAATAATCTGGCAGCACAACTTACTGCAAATTCCCACTATCTTCATTTTGTTCTATTTGTATCATCAAAATTCGCACTACAAAACGCAATAACACGCCAGCGTGTACAAAAGATAACGGACTAAGTTCTCTTAGTATAAGGTTGAAAATGGCGAGTTGTAAAGTAATGATGTTTGATAAACACACACTGCAGAATTCGCGGTATAAGGAGTTGTTTCAATGACGCATGGTTATATGTACATAAATTAAATATATTCACGATTGCTATTCATTCAGTTGTTATTCGTCTTGCGGCGCGGGCACTGGTCAGAAATTTACTCGAAAAAGTGTACCTACCTTACTATTTATTACATACCTATTATGTTTTACTAACAATTTGTGACTTTATATTTTCCTGTTTTATATCGCAGAGGGTGAGTAATTCAAATTATTCCAAGAAACCTTTACGAAAATAGATGTTTAAAAATTTTGTAAAGTAACACAAAGTACGTACTTTGTTGGTGATGATTTAAATTGCCAGTCTAAATACCTAGGTACTTCCCCCAAGTGTCGCTACAAAAAACGAACCTGTGCGCCTCGCATCCATCTGCTGGCCGGCAGTGTACGACTTTTGGCTGATATGATCATGATGATGAAATACCTGCTTCAATTGGGACACTATTTCAAAGACAGGCCACTGTGTCATCACGATTTCATCCAAGCCTGCATGGCGATTCTTAATTTATTTCATTAGATTGAATCAGTTTATTTCATTAGATTCATCATCTGCCATCATCGCATTGTTTGGTTGAACGCGCTAATCTCAGGAACTACTGGCCCGATTTGAAAAATTATTTCAGTGTTAGATAGCCCATTTATTTAGGAAGGTTATAGGCTATATATCATCACGCTAAGACAAATAGGAGCAGAGCAATAATGGAAAATGTGACGCAGACGAAGTTGCGCGGGTCAGCTAGTAGCGGCTAATTGAGGGGGGCGGCAAAATCAAGGGTGGAACCAAAGTAAAAAGTAATTTTAAGAATTTTGTGATTAATGCAAGCCACCTCAATCAAAATTAGTAAAAATCAGTTCAAATATTCGAGCTCGCCTCGCTTCATTGTTTGTTTTTATTTTATACTAGCTTTTGCCCGCGACTTCGTATGCGTATACCCCGATTTTCCCGTTCCCGTATGAATTTCTGGAAATCCTCTCTTAAAGCTGCCCTAAACTCCCCAAGGACCCTACATATACATGTTAGGATAGTGTCCTGACCCGGGTCCGCCCCGATGAGTCTTTTTTTTTTAAGTTTCTCCACCATTAAAGAATTATCCAATTTGGATCAGTCGTTACGAAGTTATGCGCGTACATACATTTCGACCATTTAAATGTAAAGATAGAAGATAGATAACTGTGGAAATAAAGCTTGTTTCATGTTGTGAGAGCACTTAGGTCGACGACCCCTGTTTGCAAAAATATTCGATCGCACTTCGTTTTCACTTTCGGATAGAATACAGCCGTTATTCCGGGTTGTCCGGGAGAAAATTCATATTTTTTGTTATGGCGGCAATAACACACTCTGGGAATCTTTCAACTGTCTACCTTTCACGGTTCTTGAGATGCAGTCCGCTAACAGACAGATGGACGAGCGGACAGCGAAGGCTTAGTATTAGGGTTACCCTTTGGATACGGAACCCTAAAAACGGAAAATGTTTCCTTGCCCATTTCTCATTGTAAGGTGTCAATGTAATGGCAGCAACCATAGGGCTTTCCCCGGAGCGGCTGTATAGCGAGATCATAGCCGCGTTGTTATCAGCGTATTCCTTCGGGAAAACCCAGGACTGACTGACGTGTTTTATACACACTTGAAGCAATTGGAGTAGTTTTTGGAAGAGTACTTTCTACTCCATTCTACTCTTTACTTTCATTTCAATTTAGTGAACATCTGATGAAGAACTTCGGAGATAGGCAACGGAACTCCTCAATAAATGATATCGAGATAGTCTAATAGTTTACATTACACCAGATAAACATTTTATTTCTAGCCGGCTTCAGTCTAAAAGTGTTGCCAGATGTTAGGTACTTACACCTTTCAGCTAGTGAAATTACACTACATTATTTCTGATTTGATAAACAAACCAGGTTTTGCCCAAGCCGCTCCAGGGCGGGAGTAATAATATAAATATTGCAAAGAGATATTTGTAAATATCTTTTCGCAAAATATAATGCTGTCAAAGGTTCACATTCTCATATTTTATTATTAAACATCACACCTATTTTTCCCAGAGGCTTTGGCAGAGGTGACTTAACAGGCCCACTGTCTGCACAGCAGATACAATAAATCAACTAGTGGTGGATGGATAGTGGGGGCCCTTAGCGTGTTGTCGCTTAATTTTTTTTGTAGCTCTAAGTCTGACTAGAGAGTAGAATTTTTACTAAGGTCGCCTCAGGCAAGTTTAGTTAAGCAGATCGCAACCTCATGGGTTGACCTGCGATAAGATACTCACGTGTAAAACTGTTTTAATGAACATATGTATGTAGTGTAAGGCGCCATGAGTGGTGACACGGAGAGCGGCGCAGCGAGCGCGGGCGTGCCGGTGGTGCGGCTGGGTGAGGGCGCAGGCGCGCGGCGCTACGAGCTGGACGAGGCGGCGCTGCGGCGCGTGCTGCTGCGGCGCGACGTGCAGGACCTGCCCGTCGTCGTGCTCAGCGTGGCCGGCGCCTACCGCGGCGGCAAGTCCTTCATCCTCGACTTCTTCCTTAGATACCTCAACGCGCCTGTGAGTATTGCCTGGCCTCGTTACTTTGCTTGACGTTTTTAGGACTCCGTAGCCAAATGGCAAAATCGGAACCCCTATAGATTCGTCATGTCTGTCTTTCCATCCGTATGTCACAGACACTTTTTTTCCGAAACTATGAGAACTATGCTATAGAAACTTGGTAATTAGATGTATTCTGTGAACCGCATTAAGATTTTCACACAAAAATAGAAAAAAAAAAACAATAAATTTTGGGAGTCATACTAAGAAATGAAACTCAATTTTTTTTTTTCATCAATCCCATACGTGTGAGGTATCTATGAATAGGTCTTCAAAAATAATATTAACATTTTTGTCTAAACTGAATAGTTTGTGCGAGAGACACTTCCAAAGTGGTAAAATGTGTCCCCCCCTGTAACTACTAAAATAAGAGAATGATAAAAGTAAAAAAAAAATTATGATGTACATAACCATGTAAACTTTCACCGAAAAATAGTTTGAACGAGATCTAGTAACGAGTTTTTTTTTTATACGTCGTAAATCGTAAACCGCAACTTTTGCTTATGATAAATAACCTACAGGTTTGTATGGAACCCTCGGTGCGCGAGTCCGACTCGCACTTAGACGGTTTTTTATTTAACCCTACTTCGACCAGCTTCAAAATGTATCCAATCTAAATATTGTCATTAATTGTTAGCGTTCCAGTCAGCTGAGTGGCGAATGGCTGGGCAAAGAAGACGAGCAGTTGAAAGGATTTCACTGGAGAGGCGGCGCGGAACGGGATACCACCGGCATTCTCTTGTGGTCAGAACCTATCGTCACCACCCTGGACAACGGCGAGAAGGTGAGTGAACCTTAATATATGGGACATCTCGTAAGCCAGTCACACTTGAAGATGTTCCAGCTGGATAATTTTATTGCTCACTCTAACCATTATGGGATCAAGTAGGATTGTCGGACAAATCCTATCTATCTTCTTCTTTAATATAAAAATGAATCGCTGAACGTGTTGCTAAGCGCAAATCTCGAGAACAGATGAACCAATTTCGCTAATTATTTTTTTGTTGTATTCGTTATTATGAGGAGAAGGTATTTATGTAAAAAAAAGAGTTTAGTCGACAAATGTCAGATTCTAGAAATGTCAGACGAGTTTAAAACGCCAGATTCTATGAATGCCAGATTCTACAAATGCCAGATTCTACAAATGTCAGATTCTATAAATGTCAGATTCTTATAATGTCACATTTTTGTTGCAATTGTAATTTAATAATTTCCCTAAATGAGTATTATGAAAATAAAAAAAAATATAAATATAACATAACTAAGATTCTTTTATATTTGAAGCCATCAATTATGTAAGAAAAATTGTATTCAATTACCTAGTCATGGTTTTTACGTACAGCGAAATCTTGTAGTAGATTTGTGAACAACGATGCGGCCAGAGAATAGCTAGAATAGGATTTTTTTATCGAATCATGTACTTAATTACCATTTCATTTCCTGCTTTATATAGACAATGATGAATTAATTATTAACTATTGGTATATTCATTATGATTAATCTACTATCTTAGTGCACACTCATAAATTATTTTTTTTTAAATGTAGGTAGTTCAGTATTACGTTGACTATTAATTATCGAGTGGTGTGCTGTTGTTACTTGTAAATTACTTGAAATATTGTGGTGAAATTGCTTTTTAATTATTTAAAACATGGAAAGTGAGTTTATCATTGACACAAATCAAAAAGGTAATGACACACTTTTACATAACGGTTTTCGATATAATAAGATTAGTAGAACGAATAAAAACGGGAGTTCATGCTGGCGTTGTATAAACAGAAAATGCTGCAACACATCGATAACAATACATGCAGATTGCAAAACTATTTTGAGACGACCACAACACACTTGCCAGCCTGATTTGCAGAAAAACGATGTATTTTTAAAAATGAATAAACTTAAAAAAGAAGTGTGCGATAATTTGGCACCAATAAAACCTTTATTTGAAAAAGAGTTTGAAGACAACATTTTACCGAGTACGTCAAGAAAAAAATCACATATCCCGAATTTTTTTGACAAGAAAGATTGCCTGTATAACGCAAGAAAACAGTTTTTAAATGCAAAAAAATTGGTATTTGACAAATTGGAAGATGTTTTTGTGCCGAGAGGATTAGGTAAAAAATTTCTTGTAACAGAAGATGGAAGTACAGACAAAATTTTAATCTTTTCATCGACGTTGTCCAGAAGAACAATGCGTAATTTAAAAAAAGGATATTACGCTGACGGTACTTTTAAATGTGTGCCCCAGCCATTCTATCAATTATTCTCACTTCATTTAGACTTAAATTCGGATGATAGTGCCACCAACATAATACCCGTATTATATGCACTATTGCCAGATAAGACACAGATTACGTATACCAGACTTTTCACGCTAATTAGAGATGTTTTACATGTGAAAATATCGAGTTTCAAGTGTGACTATGAATTGGCCATTATGAACGCGGTAAGATATGTTTTCCAGAGGCAAACATTAGTGGATGTTACTTTCATTTCCAAAAAGCTGTTAAAAAGAAGGCTAAAGAGTTACAAGTAGGTAACACGATCAAGCGAGCAAAGAAAAATAATCCGCATGGTCTGTATTCTTCCACTTTTGCCACCTCGTCACATACCCGAAGGTTGGCATATAATTTTAGAACAGATTGAAGAGGAAACTCAGCATAGTTTGGAACGATTTCAAATGTATTTTCAAAATCAGTGGTACCCACGACTACACCCAAGGCTTCTGAGTTGCGCCGGACAACGCCACCGGACCACTAATGCACTGGACTACCACTATGCACGTTCATACGATGGTGCCACCCCGGCACCATCGTATGAACGTGCTAATCCCGAAAAGACCCATAGACATTTTGACATAAAAATAAAAAATTCTTTATTCGAATCCCAAAGGAAGAACCGCCGAAATAAATATGTTGTATTTGATAAAAAGTATAAACGATTATTAAATCAGTTACATGGGGGAGAAATAAATGTCAAAGAGTTTTAAAAAAAATTATATACATACAACTTCTGCAGTAAAATTTATTTCTGATAGTAGTAGAAGTTATTTTTACAATGATTTTTTGATGTTTTTTTTTATGATTTTGTTTTTTAAGAGCAATGATGATTTTTTTAATGGAAGTGAAGTTTTTTTTATGAAAATGAAGACTTTTATTTTTGATATAGATCAGTTATGTTTTTTTTATAATACAATAACAAGTTTTTTTGTAACTAAACTGATATAAAAAGTTTATGACGATAACATCGTAATTTTGTATTTTTCCATACTTATTTTGATACTAAATAATTTCCCCATAACTGTATTTTTTATTTCCTTAAAATTTTGGCAACGTTGACAAACACCATATCTAATAAAAATTCCATTTCTAAGGGCTCATTTCAAATTTTTGCATTAAAAAATTGTGCACGTACACTTTTTAATGCAAAAAAAAAACAACAACTAGCAACAACAACAACTTTTGAAATTAGTGAAATTTTATACACGCACTTTAAATTACAATTGCAACAAAAATGTGACATTATAAGAATCTGGCATTTATAGAATCTGGCATTTGTAGAATCTGGCATTTGTAGAATCTGGCATTCATAGAATCTGGCGTTTTAAACTCGTCTGACATTTCTAGAATCTGACATTTGTCGACTAAACCAAAAAAAGTTGCCAGTTGACGGGAGCGAAGCCGCGGGGGACAGCTAGTATATGTATACAATTCTTCCATTACTGAAATTACGTATTAAAATAATTAGCTGAAATTCGGCATGTTGGTTCTTTGGAAAGAGTAGGAAAGCGCTAAGAAATGGTTTCCCGAAATCCTTACGAGAACGGAATTTTACGGGATAGAAGTACCGTTCGAAGTCGCTGGCAAAAGCTAAAAGTATTAAACAATGCTTTTTCTTATATACAAAAAATCTTTTGTTTTATTCACTGCCGCTAAGTTCTGTGCTGTTTCATGCAGTCTCTTGAAATACATGATGAACTTGGATCTTCGGAACGTATGTATTTCGGTTCTCATATTCTGCTCATTCGTCCGCACACGTTGCAGGTCATGTTTCCAACTGACAGTACCTACCTACTATCTGTTCAGTATGAGCCTGATGATCACTTGTAGATATGTGGTTGCAGGTGGCCGTGTTGCTGATGGACACGCAGGGCACCTTCGACTCGGAGACTACCATTGGACAGAACTCCACCATCTTCGCGCTGTCCACCCTCATCTCGTCCGTGCAGATCTACAACCTGTCCGGTAACATCAGGGAAGATGATTTACAGCACCTGCAGGTTATATTCTTAACTTAAATAAAGCTGTTTTAAACACCTCTTTAGTCTGAAGAAACACAAAACCAGCTAGTCTATTCTGTAAATAACCACTTCGATATCGACTTCACCTGAGTGACTAAGCTTACAAAGTGAACTTTATTTCACACATCATAAGGTCTTATATTTGTACGAATTTGAAACTCACCTCGGATTCCGCTGTCGAGACACGAAAATGTTGTTACAGAATAGCACTGCAGGGGCCCGAGTCTGCTATTACAATAGTGTCAGAGTGGTCGATCACTGATTTCAAAATGATTGATTTTGACAAGTTTGGTAATCTACTAACATAAATCATAATGGCGTCATTATGACATTCCAATGATCAGCCACTGACACGCCATTGAAAGAAAGCCATATGAATGGTAATCTCGTACATAATGACAGATTTAGTATTTACGAACTTCTCACTACTTCAGATTGCTTATAACACTAATAAATAATATGTAAAACTAAATATAAATAAAATCTGGCATAAATAAATGCTCAAATTTAGCTTGGTTTTATAATAATGGCAATACGGCATCCCTACCACAATTCTATTACGACGAGACCATTGACGTGCCAGTGACCGTGCGATTATGAATTTAGCAGATTACGAACTTTTAGCAAAATGACAATGGCATGACAATGGGATCGCGTCGGAATGACAAAGGACATTGTTCAGTGCCCATACATCGTTCGCCTAAGAACCAACAGAGACGTGAATTTACTATCTGTGTTTTAAATAATGCATATGTTCGACTGAAACTAAATTAAAATCACGGACACTTTTCAGAATTGTAAAAAATCCAAAATGATTTCGGATTTTGAGGTTATAAAATATACCAAATGGACTATGATCCCAGAGCTGCCAGACTTTTTATCTCACCAAAAAATGGTGTAGAGTAGTGTTACTATGTTCTTCTAACATACGGAAGCGTGGTAACTTAGGTCGACGGCCGATTCCCTGATATCAGGTGCAAAATACATTACATCAAAGTGTCAACTGTCATTTCATCGACTGTCAGTGTCAATAGTATTCGTGTCATACAGCGCTTTAATAGCTTTATTCTTTTTGTAGGTAACTAAAAATCTTACAGCGCTGAGACTGCTTTGTTTCATTTTAAAATAATGGCGCCGGGTTATGAAACCCAAGAGAGTTACTTTTTAAAATGGTTTCGTAATTAAAAAGTGTCCGTTCTATTCTAATCATTAAAATGTAATTTAAAAAAAAAACTAGGAATAATGGTAAAGATTTCGCATGTGTTGATTCATAGGCCACTTTTTACCATGTCCATAAAAATAGCAGACTCGGGCCCCTGACCAGTTACTAAGTGGTCTGATGAAATAAACATTGGCGTCTGTTGATTTCCGACAGCTGTTCACGGAGTACGGCAAGCTGGCGAGCGAGGCGGAGGGCAAGGCCTTCCAGACCCTTCTGTTCCTGGTGCGGGACTGGATATTCTCATACGAGCACGAGTATGGCTTTCACGGCGGCGAGGCAGTGCTCAGCAAGAGACTCCAGGTAAACTGTTTTACTCACAGCTTATTAAAGTGGTTAGATGGCAAACAAGGACCCAAGCTTCACAACCAGTGTGACCTTCTACTGGGCTTACAATTTAAAGTATTATAATTCATGTGCCGTAGACATGAAAGAAGATAGAGGTGCGCGATCATGCCGGCGACGACCTACTTGAAGTCAGGGAAGCCAGGGGGGCTACTCTCTAAGCCCGTTGTCCGTAGTTTCGGGCGTATTCTACTTCGTATTAATTACGGACTTACGATTAGTTCTAAACCCGAACTAAAAATGTATGAGAACATGATTTCACAGCGACTTCCAATAGTGTTGACATAAATTCTTATTGGTTAGGTAATACGGAGCAGAATACGCCCGCAACTAAGCCCGAAACTACGGACTTCGGGCTTAGAGAGTAGCCCCCCTGAATCAAGAGTGGCGACCCTGATTGATTGCCTGGGCGTTTGTCTGCGCACATCATCAGTGAACCTGATGGTAGTTGTGGTCATTGCTGAATTCAGCGTGATATCTGCAGATGCGCTATGATATCCAGGACCAACGGATTAACGTGCTTACCTGAAGCCTTCTACCAATTCAAACCACTTCATCCAATCAATTTTTTTTTGTTTGGATATTGATATGCTAAACGAATGCCTATTGTTTATGTTACTAGTCGAAGCTGAACCAGAATGCAGAGCTGCGCGAGGTTCGTGAGCACATCAATTCCAGTTTCGAGCAAATCAAGTGCTTCCTAATGCCACATCCAGGCCTGAGCGTCTCTAAAAAAAATTTTTCTGGGTGCATCCGTGGTCAGTATGATTACATTTTTCAATTAGTGGATTAGGCTACTTATTACTAACGTTAGCGTCTATACCTTCATCTGATGTGCTAAGAAAGCCAATCGGTGAGTGACCAGCTAGTGTCAGTTAGTGTGTGGTATTGAGGTAATCTTGTAAAGATAGTGTGTGTATGTTGAATTTTTAAATAAATAAATAACATCTTTGCAGAGCAGTTGTTAAACAACTGGTAATTGCAGCTGTGGGTTTACTACATGATGCACCTCTACCCAACAGAGTTCAGAGTAATCAGGCGTGATGTGATGTTGGACTCCATCCTTTTCAGATTTGACTGAAGACTTCAGATCAGCACTTCTGGAGCTGGTGCCATCACTGTTCGACCCGCAGCACCTCACTCCGAAGCTCATCAATGGCGAGAGAGTGCGGACGCAAGACTTGTTCGAGTACTTCAAGCAGTACGTAGATATCTTCAACAGCGATGAAGTGCCTGAGGCAACCACCATTTTTAAGGTAATTCAGTCGAAAATACACCTCTGTCAAGCTCAAATGGTCCTTTAAACATGCTAAACAATTCAAAACACTTGATTTTTTGTAACGAGATTAGCCTACTAGTAACTTAAACGGCCAACCCCATCCTTCGTCTGTTATCCAAGTACATTTGCGTACGCGTGTTCCTCTTTCATCTACCACCCCATCCCTTTAGAAAATACCGTAAGACATGATACTAGTAAACTAAAATACACTTGTGTCGTCGTATATTGTATCGTGGTATTTTGGGGGCCGAGTCACCCGCGTCCGTAGGAGAATACCCTTCAGCGAATCCCTACACGTGGTCCCCGGGTGGTGCTAAACAGGTGACACTAACCGCCTCCGTGGTCTAGTGGTACCTGATTCAGACCCAGAGGTCCCGGGTTCGATTCCCAGCGGGGGCAAATTTTTTGCTCGGTTTGGTTGGTGGTAGGACTTGTTCTAAGTCCGCCTGGCAAGCTACCACCATCATGTCTAAGTCTGTCGCCATAACAACAATGTTAACAGCATTGTTGTGTTCCGGCAGTTAGAGGTATGATAGCCAGTTCCTCTGTGTAAGAGGATTCCGGGTGAAACTCGCTTCCATCTTCGGCCTAATCATCACTTTCCATCAGGTGAGATTTGGGCCAAGAGTTTCCCCGTTTTGTATAAAAAATATATATATATATATATATATAAATATCAACCTCCGTAAATTGGCGCATTTTACTAACAGCATATGCTGCTGAGCTTAATTGTCTTGTAAGAGATGTTAAATCAGAATTCTTTTGTACTTGGCCTTGAGTCAAGCTTAATCCTTAATAAAGACGTTTTATCCACGAATCCTATTTTCTCCCTGTTCCATAATTATTTGTCGCAATAACTATATTGTATACAATAATAACTATTTTGTCATTCGGTAACGTAAATCTTATACATTTCGTTTTATTTCCATTTAAAACCAAATAATTAGCAGTGATTGCGACATAGTATTGTTAAAACTATTAGTCTTCGTAGTTCGTCTTTATATCTTAAAAATTAAAAAAGTATCGTCAGCGAACAACAAATAATTTTGTGGCAGTAAATGGGGAAAATCTATGATATGCCAGAAATAAGAAAGGCCCTAAAATTTATCCCTGGGGTACCCCTATTTTCACATTTAATTTGAAATTATTGTTGCTCAACAATCAAATAAAATTTAACTAAGCTAACGCTGTTTTGCCCAGCAGATAACGCTTATATTTCAGAAATAATATTTCGTGATTTAAGCAATTAAATGCCTCAGACAGGTAGCAACACAGTAAGGAAGGATGTAGTGCGACGAAAGGTGAGCGAGTATTGTACATCGTCTACAATGACGTCTGTCCTCACAGGCGACAGCGGACGCATGCCTGCAGGCGGCGGCGCGCGCGGCACGCAGCAAGTATGAGGCGCGCATGCAGGAGCGCGTGGGGAGCGCACGCAGCTTGACCGAAAGCGAATTGCGTGCCGTGCACGGCACTGCAAGAGCCGATGCTGCGCAAACCTACGCACAGAAGCGGAAGCTCGGCTCGCAAGATGATGCCGACGCGAGACTGGAAGACCTCCTCAAGGTATGACTTTGACTTCACCTTGGAGAATCTGTTTAGTTCACTTACTGACGCACTTTTTTATTGTCCAGTAAGTAAAAAGAATCAAAGTCCAAAGATACTGATAGCTCGTGGTTTATAAAATCATAATTAATGAATGAATCTATGTATATTGAAGTGTAGAACACATCTCATAGTACTTTGAGTAACTTCAAAAGCCGCTCAAACTTTGTAACTTTGGCAGGAGCTGGACGGGAGTCTGTCACGATACCTACTGGAGAACGAAGCAAAGGTTCGAGAGAGCATGTCTCTCGCCAAGAGGACGTACGAGTCGTGTGTGAGCAGTGTGTGCGGCGAGCACGCGCGCCTGTGCCTGCCCCCGAGCGACCTGCGCGCGCTGCACGCCGAGGCCCGCCTAGCCGCGCTCACGCTCTTCGACGCCGCCAGGGATGTGCCTGAACACGACGAAGATGACCAGAGACCAGAGTTGGAACAGGTAAGCTCCTTTTGTATCTAACCTTACTGGTTGAACTCTGAACATAATGCAGTACGATTTTGTTAAAATCTCACGTGTAAGGCATGGGTGAAGTGAAAATGAAGTAAGCTGTGTACCTAGGCTTATACCTTCTGTACCCTTCTTATGAAAAGCCATCCCATTTTAATAAGCACAGCTATTGCAGTCACTCGTGCAAGTGTTGGACACTTTTAATTTATGCTTTACTAGCTGACCCGTGCAACGTCGTCTGCGTAACATTTTTCATTACTGCTCCGCTCCTATTGGTCTTAGCGTGATGATATATAGCCTATAGCCTTCCTCGATAAATGGGCTATCTAACACTGAAAGAATTTTTTAAATCGAACCAGTAGTTCCTGAGATTAGCGCGTTCAACCAAACAAACAAACTCTTCTGCTTTATAATATTAGTATAGATTCGTTATTCATGAGCAAACCATAAATAATATCTATCCTCCAGAATTACCATAGTTCGAACACTCAAGTTCTCTACATCTTCCGATAAATAATGTAATGTTGTGTTCAAAAGAATGAGTAAGTATGAGAATACGAAAATTTCAGATTTTGGAGCAAAAGTACGAGTACTTGTGCTCCGTCAACGATAAGAACAACAAGAGCGCTGTGCTGGCGGCACGCGACCTGTACATGTCGCACATGCGCAGCGAGCTGGATCAGGCCGGCGCAGGCGTTAGCTCCGACAAGCTGGAGGCGCTCAACCGACGTGCACTCGGCGATGCTAAAGCTTTCCTGGAAACGCAGAGGAACCGACCTACGTGCCACAACGACGACCCCTTCCTGGAGCAACTGCTGCAAGTACGTTGCCCTGTAGTGGCTGTAGCTATGACCGCTGCGGCCACCACGGCAGCTGTGGCTCAAACAACAGTCGCTACGCTAGCGGCAGCTCACGTTGCAGCCGATACGGTGGCTAAATCTGTACATGTTACCCACGAAGCGCTTAAAGTCACCGAACGAAAAGTGCGAAAAGAGATCAAACGATTCGGACGCAAACTGGGATTCTGACAAACCTGGTATTTTAGGTTTTTCAGACATTAACTTTTCATTATTTTTTATTATTTTTCATCTCACACTCTCACTTCATCGTTTTGAACTTTCTACCTTCTCGTTGGAGGTGTCTCAATGAAGAAGTGGATCTTGTTCCACAGTTTTGTAATGAACTAGAATGTCTCCCGAATCGAATTACCTATCTGCTTTAGCGAGGACATCCGAACGTTCCTGTTCTTTGATTTGATGAATGTACTTGGGTGAACTTTATTGATTGCTCTTTCTACTGATTAAATTGCAGAACTCTCCTTAAAGGACTATGAGACTTTTTGGACCAATTGCTTAACAGTGGTAAAACTTATCCCATATGAAAGCTTTAAGGTTATCATTAATAGAATTCGATTTAGCTGCCGTAATAAGAATATTATGGCAACTACATCGAATTTGAGCGTGAACATGGTGTTTGGAGACGTTTTCAATACAGAGGAAGCATCAAAAATTCATAGTACGTATCGAAACTGTAAACAAAATATTTTTCCTAACATTTTTGTTCATTCTCATCCCTTTTTTAAGTATGAGAAATTATCATCGAATGACTGATCCTCCCGCTCCGGGCGGGGCAGAAGGGAGTAACACGTTCCGGTCGGATTCGGAAGATGGATGGGTGTTCGTGTTTCTTTTAATGCCCCTTATTTTCCAGGGCCTCGGTGCTCTCTTTCGAACAAATTCCGTAACCCTGCCAGGCACCTAGCGGCCCCCGTCTTCTATGCTGACATCTTCCCGCCGAATCCGAAACAGGTATCATCCGAAACAACCGTTTCCGCAGTGTATCAGCAGAAGCCGGTTGAAGACAGTCTGTGATGACGCTGATGTGTATCCTCCTACCATTATTAGGGATACTGATGGTGGCCTGTTTCGAGAACGATGGAATCACATGACTTCGGACATGTGTAGGGCCACCTTGAGACCCAACTGCCGGATACTCTCAACTACATTCGTTACCCCGCGTGTCATAGCGTCGGCCGCCGCCTGTTGCGAACTCCCTTGTGCCAGGACCAACGTGTTCGGTTCCCAGACTGGGGTGGGCCTGGGCTGCCTGGTGCCAGAGGCTTTACGCGAAGATCATGCGGTTCATTGCCCTCTATGGGGCGCCGATGTGGGAGCTTACTTTAAGGAAGCATCCAGCGGGTCGGTCCGAAGCGAAGAGGCGAAGGTGGAGGCCGATGCGTGGTGTTTTGTTCCACGCGCGCCTCAAAAAGATGTCAGAATAGAAGACGGGGTCCGCTAGGGCAAGTGCCTGCTGGGGTAGTGAAATTTGTTCGAAAGAGTCACCGCAGCCCTGTATCGTAAAGGGCATTAAGAGAAACACGTATGGGTTTTAGTCAGTAAGAGTCTCACACTTCTTACTACTCCCACCCGAGCGGGAGGAGTCATTCGATGATTTTTCATATTTAAAAAAAAGCCTGGGGAATGAGGTCTCACTATCCTCCTGCGTGAACTGCGTTTACAAAAACTAGCTTTCGCCCTTGACTTCGTACGCGAATATCCCGTTTTATCCCGTTCTCGTGGGAATTTCGGGAAATCCTCTTAGTGCACCCCTACGGAGTCTACGGGAAGCTACAAGCCAAACTTCAACTTTCTACGACCAGTATAATTTCGGCTGTGCGTTGATATTTGTCAGTGATTTTGTTTACAATTTTGATGCATTTTCAATATTGAAAGCTTTTCAAAACATCATGTTCGCGCTCAAATTCGATGTATCTGCCATAATAAGAAATAAAAATTATTTTACAAAAAAATACAACCGACTTCCAAAAAAAAAACACTACTTACAAAGCAAAAAATAACTTTAATTTTGGAAGTCGGTGTTTTTGTAAAAAGTTTTTAATTTTTCACTTTTTAGTGGTACCCCACAGCTAACAACACCACTGCAAAATCGCAGAAAGCAAAATACGCAATTTCGATTACTTGGATGTCATAAAAATATCATCCAAGTAGACGAATTCCAGCTATTTCGATTTAAAATCCAAAGTTCGTAACCGATTTTCATAAAATTTAAATGGAACCAAATTGCAAGTATATCCTTTCAGATAAAACAAGAATTTTTCGAATCGGTTCATAATTGTCGGAGTTATGAGGTAACAAACATAAAAAAAAACATACAACCGAATTGATAACCTCCTCCTTTTTGGGAAGTCGGTTAAAAAGGATTGTGTGGTTATATGAAACCACGGTAAATATGAAACTTTTCATTAAGAAAGGTCAGCTGATGCGAACTATAGGCGCCGCCATATTAGCCTCAGCTGCTCTGACGTCACGTCCGTCACGCGACATGCAACACACATTACGTACGAAAAAGTTTGAGACGATAATAAAAGTTTCACTTTAATAATACCCTAAAAGCTTTCATGGGATAGGTTTCATCACTATTGAGTAATTGGTCCAGTATCCATACGAATTTGCCCGTGGTCCTTTTACTATTTTATATCCTTTTGGTTTATGCAGACTTAACATTCGTGAGCTCAAGCAATCAGATCTAAGCAAATATACTGTTCATCAAGAAAATAAACCATTGTAGGTGTAATCACTCGCACCGCAATGTCGATCCATTAATCTCATTTGATATGTCGATCGTTTCTTGTCGCCATAATTGTGATAGAATTAACCCTTTCATGATTTGGCTGAGGTTAGGTCAGGTTTGAGGGAACGTAGATCGCCACGGTATACATAAAGTTGGGTTTGAATGGG
Source organism: Ceramica pisi (assembly GCA_963859965.1). Classification (NCBI taxonomy): domain Eukaryota; kingdom Metazoa; phylum Arthropoda; class Insecta; order Lepidoptera; family Noctuidae; genus Ceramica; species Ceramica pisi. Next base: position 5,230,680 of record OY982529.1, read on the forward strand.
ATGAAGAGAGTTAGAATGAGCTCCATCTATTAAAAGCACCCCTGCAAACAGAAAGACTTTATTTATTTTGGTCCTACCTATTGTTATTCATTTTTTGTGTCTTGTTCTGAAAAGGTTCATATTTTTTAAATAAATGATTCGTACCTACCCTAATTTTTGCGTATTTTTTTTATTGAGTACGTTAGGTTTCCTCTCTCTGGCAGAATCTTAATACTCCGAAATTTATTTGGCATATATTTAAAACTCTTGGCATAATTAGGTTATCTGATCTGAAATAAATAATTGAATTGAATATTAATCATCTTTTTAGAATCAAATGCTGCATGTTGCATGTCGCGTGCAAACAAGCAAGCATGCAGCACGCAAACGAGCAATGCCATAGCAATGCAACATGCAGAATGCAAGCAAGCATGCAGTATGCAGGCGAGCATGCAACATGCAGCAGGCATTTTCTGTCACGGCTCCGGCACTACGAGGCTCCGGCCATTCCACGCGAAATTATTGTCGCAGATGGTTTTAACGCTCACCGGTACGGGCGGGCGTTATAACACCTGCTCTCAACTTGCGGGCCGCCTCACCCCTCCGCGCCTACGCGGGCTTAAATTACACTCTAGGGGAAGGGCAGACAAGACTACGTGGTCGGTTTTACAGCGATTTGTTTCGTCACTAATTTATGTAGCACACATGTTGATTTTTTAAGATTATATTTTAATCTCACACATTTATGTAGCCACACATGTTGATTTTTTAAGATTATATTTTAATCTTAATTTAAGGTTAAAATGCATAAAATTACTATGGTCAAATATCATATGAAACATTTTCTGCGAAATTAAATTCTATGAAATTTCTGTCCGCGAAACAAGGGCACGCCCCCGAGTACCAATGTTGTTTTATGTTATTGGGTTTCTACTAGTTTAACTACACAGGTATCTGAAGTCGTTAAGGTAGTTACTAATAAAACGCACTTATTTAGTTTTGATGAATATTGATTGATTCTTCAAACTCAAATGTATCTTGGTTGAATTTTCTGGAACAGCGTGGACGGCAAAATCTTACTCCTAACTATAAATAGCGAAAAATATGCAAGTACTCAAAAGAGTTCTGTTCCGATTAAGATCTAAACTAAAAAGTAATTAAAAAATATTAGTATGACTTTCAATTTTCAGGAAATCGATGAGTGTTTCTCGGATTTCGTGAGGGCGAATAAGAACAACAAGAAGGTTGCCCTCGAAGCGGCCGAGAATAAGTACAACAACTTCGTGACGTCGGCGTGGGGCCCCCAGATGTGCTGCTTCCACCCCAATGCTCTGGTGGACCTGCACAGGGAGGCCGTGGAGGCGACGTTCGAACACTGCCTCGCTGATCGAAACAACGATGACGAGGACGATGAATACAAGGAAGAAGTGAAAGAGGCAAGTTTTCCCAACACCCCATGACCCATCCCTCACTCTGCGATAAAGTAGCTCCCGTAAACGATTCTTTAATCGGATATCCCGTTTTGGAGATTAAGAGTGTATATTCCGTCCACTAGCGCCGCCAATCTTTTTTTATTAATTGTGGTAAATTTAAGACACGTAGATAAAAAACCGCTCTGTAGTGCACTGAAGAAATGTATCTATTATTTTTTGACAGCTATTTTTAATACATAACTCATGGCTAAATAAAGTGGCCACTTTTAGCAAAACTATCGACTTTGGCAAACTATTTATGTTCTAAAGTACAAAACATAACTCTCAAAACATAATAAATACATTTCTTCAGTGCACTACAGAGCGGTTTTTTATCTACGTGTCTTAAATTTACCACAAATAATAAAAAACTATTGGCGGCGCTAGTGGACGGAATACACGCTCTTAAGTACCTACCTACGTCGCACATGTGTTCATCTTCCTCCTTTTACCCCACGCTACTTGGGGTCGGCGCAACATGTTTTCTTCCCCCATCAAGTCCTGTCCATGTCGTTATGCCGTCACTGACTCTTTGAGAAGCTACAAAATTGGCACCCTCACTTCCGTTACCACTAACCACTTACCGCCACACCTATATAACTCCTAAAATATCTCTTTACAGGCCCTTGAGAAACGTTTCTTGGACTTAGTGACTGTCAATGAGTACAACAACGAGCGAGCAGTGGAGCAAGCAGTCTGGGTGTACTCCATGAAGATGGGCAAGATCACCGAGCCATCAGGGTCTGTTTGGTCAGCGATAGCCAGGGTGTTAGTAGGCGGCGTACAGAAATGGAAGCCCGGCCAGCATCACCACGACGAGTGCAAGCGAGACGCGGTGCAAGTGTTCAAGAAGCGGCGTCGCGGGACCGAGTACCCGGATGACAAATATTATAACGATCTGATCAGAGTAAGTATTTCGCATATACTTGCTAAATTTTTCATGAGAGCGTGGATGTCCAGATCTGGAACTATTCGGAATCGCTATCGCATACCAGTAGGTGAGGTAGTATACATTAAATATTTTTAAAGGATAGCGAAAGATACTGAAGGATTCTCGAAACCCGACTTTGATGAAAACTAAATCTGCATTTTTATTCCAAGCCTGCAATCAAACCCCGTAGAAGTATCATTAAGGATCGAATTCTGGGAAGTATTTAAATATGGCAATTTAAAGGAAAGAGCTATTTTTTTACGAATTTCTTTTTAAATATATACCTATTAACGGGAGAAAAATTAAAAGCATTTGTCTGAAAAACCAAAACTTGTAATATTTTTTTTTAAAACCTTCGAAGCTGTTTTAGTTTGCATCAAAATCGGACACGGGTCTCCTTGAAATGTATTTCGTTATTTCTCAAAGCCAAAACGGCCTTCATAAAACAAAATCGAAATCAAAAGAAGAAATCTTCTTTGGCTGAGAATCAGCACTTTTTGAAAGTCAAATTCTATCTAAATTTAAAGACAGCCCCCAAAAATGCCTGCACGTCTCTACTTCCTAATGTTTTCGCTGATAAGAAGTAGCGCAACAACCTCCCAGAAAGCTGCAGCCTACGTATTATTAGTTTTTATATTATCGTTATAAACTATACTTAGCCTATGTACCGATATGAAATCGTTCAGTATTTATTGGTGAAAGGGTTGCAAACATCCATCCATAATATCCTCACTAACTATCACAATTATAATATTAGTAAAAAGATTTTTATCATTTCTGAAAAACTCATTACCTCATCATCATTTCAAGCCAATTGCCGTCCACTGCTTAACGTAAGCCCCAAAGAGCGCCAACCATCCCGGTCTTGAGCAGTCCGTATCCATTCGCTGCCAGCCACCTCCTTTAAATCGTCGATCCATCCTGCCGCAGGGCGTCCTACACTACTTTTGCTCCATTGACCGTCTGTCCGTCTTCAGACATGACTGGCCCACTTCCACTTGAGCATACTGATTCTACGCGCTAACTCAGTACCTACGTAGTACTAAGATAAGATAACATTAAAATCTTTTTTTTTTTCAGACAGTTGACGCTGCTTATAGGAACCAATAAAGTCGTGTACCCTGTGCTTGCCATATAACGGAACTCACACCGAAGAAAGACCTGCAGTTGACCCCGTGTGACCGTACTTTGAACAATGAATAATATCTGAATTCAGTATTTGAGTGCAATTTTCAGCTTGGGAACAACAAACTCAAATAAGTCGTTTTTGTTATGAATTGTGAACGTTCAAAAATCAACTTGTTATTATGACTCTAAAATAAATACTTGATTAAGCAGCGATGGATATTTTTATCTGAGATTATGGAATAAAGAGAGAACAGGAGGAAAGGCTATCACTTCCTTCTAGTTGTGAAGATAAATAAAGACTGTATCACTTGTGTTCGTGTTCGAACAAGGGGCGTAGCTACCGCCGTATCATGGTAATCAAGATACGGGGCCCCCGAACTACAAGGCCTTCGACGTGAGGACGCAAGACTACAAAAAAAAAGTACATTTAGTCCCACCGTCATTTTTTCGTGGCCTGCCAAGACAGTTTTGAGGTAGTAGGTCCTATTTTGTTTATTAAAAAACAATACCCCTAAACGGCGAGTGTACGTGCGTTTGAAATTAATGACCATAAAAATTAAATTTAAAAAATGAACCCCACAAGGAAAAAAGTCAAAAATAATGTATTTTGATCTTAGTATAGGGATAATTTAGCTCAAGCGTCACGCCTCGGAAGACCGTAATTTTTGTATTTACTAAGTACTACAGTCTGTTTTTAATCCCGGAGACTTAATTGACATACGAGTACATTACAATAGCATTTAGGTCAGTTTTGACATTTACACTTGTCAATTTAGTCTCCGGGATTTAAAAAAAACCGGCCAAGTGCGAGTCGGACTCGCGCACCGAGGGCTCCGTACAAACCAGTAGGTATTATATTATAAGCAAAAGTTGCGATTTACGATTTATGACGTATTAAAAAAAAACTACTTACTAGATCTCGTTCAAAACTATTTTCGCTGGTAGTTTACATGGTAATATACATCATATATTTGTTTTAGTTTCATCATTCTCTTATTATAGAAGTTACGGGAGGGGACACATTTTACCACTTTGGAAGTGTCTCTCGCGCAAACTATTCAGTTTAGAAAAAAAATATTACCCCACAAGTATGGGATTGATGAAAAAAAATTTTTGAGTTTTAGTTCTAAGTATGGGGACCGACCTCCAAAATTTATTGTTTTTTTTTTTCTATTTAGTGTGAAAATCTTAATGCAGTTCACACACAGACACTTCCAAAGTGGTAAAATGTGTCATTTTACCACTTTGGAAGTGTCTCTCGCGCAAACTATTCAGTTTAGAAAAAAAATATTACCCCACAAGTATTGGATTGATGAAAAAAATTTTTTGAGTTTTAGTTCTAAGTATGGGGACCGACCCCCAAAATTTATTGTTTTTTTTTTCTATTTAGTGTGAAAATCTTAATGCAGTTCACACAATACATCTACTTACCAAGTTTCAACAGCATAGTTCTTTTATAGTTTCGGAGAAAAGTGGATGTGACATATGGACGGACAGACAGACAGACATGACGAATCTATAAGGGTTCCGTTGTTTGCCATTTGGCTACGGAACCCTAAAAAAGTACCTACATTTAGTCCCACCGTCATTTTCGTGGCCTGCCAAGACAGTTTTGAGGTAATAAGTCCTATTTCGTTTATTAAAAAACAATACACCTAAACAGCCCCCCCCCCCCCTAAAATGTTTGCTACTATAAAAGGCCCTCCCTTTGTGAGTAGCTACGCCACTAGTTCGAACCTAGATTCTAGATTGACTCAAATTTTACCTAAAAATTATTAGCAGACACAATTTGATTGTTGATATTTTATCATTTCTGAAATAAAGTAATTAGTTAAACGGTGAGTCTTTTAATGTGATTTTTACCTCTAGGTAAGTAGGATACATATAAAGTAAGTATTTAAGGAAGTGACTCAATATATCTTTTTAACAATTTGTGTTCTATTTATTTCATACAATGATTTAAAACTAGCGTCCCCGGCGATTGTACCTACGTGCGTTTTTGAAATTAATGACCATGAAAATGTAATTTAAAAATTAACAAAATACATTATTTTTTACTTTATTCCTTGTCCCCCGACAAGGAAAAAAAGTAAAAAATTTACTATTTTACACAATGTCTGGTCATTTTAAATAATGACTAAACGGTGTAGACAAAATGAAGAAATTATTTATTTATCTGATCAGATATTATTCATAATAGCTGATCAAAGGTGGCCCAAGTAATAAATATAGTCTCGTTTAATGACTTGTCTAGCCAAGTAGTGTAATATAGGGCACAGGGAGTTTTATGGCAACCCGACACGGATAGATTAGGTCTGAATGGTTTAACGGGACCTAGTGTGAACAAGTGAACTTAGCTCCCGGGCTCCATCGACCAGGCCTTATTATTATTGCCATTCATTAAATAAATGAGGCGTACAGTACGACGTACACATTTGATTCTTTTTTTTACCTACATTTAAAAATACGTGACACCATAGGTAATTATGGGGCGCAAATTTATCATTTCTTTTGCTACAAGACACCGTTTTCGAAGTCCATGGGTTGATAGTTTAGACACTCCCAAGGTCACTTGACCATGACCTCCAAGGTCACTCGACCTCGATCTCCAAAGTCATCCAAGCTATCATGACCTCAAAGTCACTTGTCCTTGACCCTCAGGTCACTTGATCTTGACCTCAAATCATGAATATAGACCTGGTACTGCTCCTGAGAAACGTGGATACGGTACGAATGAACGAACGTGAACATGTGGTATCTTGACCTTGACCTACGGTCAGTGAACCTGAGATCAAGGTCAATGTCCTTGAGGTGTACTATGGTGTTCCATCATCTTACTATTGCCACGAGCCCACGATCCGTGATAGGTAGACAGACAGTTGTTTTTTTTATACAATTGTGTATTTCTATTGCCGCTGTAACTAAAAGTAATTAAAATTATGATTTATAGTAAGGAACCCTTCGTGTGAGAGTCCGACTCACACTTTGTCCAAATTGAGTTCATATCACAATAGCTGGATAATATATATAATATATATAATATCCGGACCACTTTGACTATATCATAATACTAGCTGACCCACGCAACATCGTCTGCGTCACATTTTCCATTAATGCTCGGCTCCTTTTAGTCTTAGCGTGATGATATGTAGCCTATATCCTTCCTCGATACATGGGCTATCTAACACTAAAAGAATTTTTCAAATCGGACCAGTAGGTAGTTCCTGCGATTACCCCCTACATACAAACTTACAAACATACAAACAAATGATACCTCTTATAATATTAGTATAGAACTATAGATATGTCACCGGAAAGTGGCAAACTTCGTAAGATAATGAAATAACTTGATATAGGTATTGTAAACTTTCGAAAAATTGTGACCGACCTGAAATAAAATGGCGACCAATCAGAGCACAAGTCTAAAAGAAACAAGGCTTTCATTGGTTTATTCAGATGTGACCTCACATGCACACCATAGAGTTACAAATTAAATGGACGTCCCGTTGTCCAATGCTGTCTGAGAGAATTTTTACAGAGCTAGATTATCCCCAAGGAAACAATATTCCCGGGATATATATAGCCTATGTTTTATTCCAGACTATAATCTACATCTGTGCCAAATTTCATGAAGATCCTTTCAGGCTTTCTGACGTGTAAGAGTAACAAACATAATATGTACATCCATCAATCCTTCCTCACCAACTTTTGTAATTTATAATACTATAGTAGGAAGTAGGATAGTACCAAAGATAAAACAAATGTTTGCATGCATAACCCAAAACACAAAAACCTAAAAAAAATTTTGTACCTAAATAGTAAGAAAATCATTTTCTGGTAACACTGCTTACCGTAAAGTCCCACTATATTCATGTTGTTCTATTTATATCATCATAATTCGCACTGCAAAACGCTATAACATTCCAGCGTATTTAAAAGATAACAGACTTTATTCTTCAACTTATAAGGTTGTAAATGGCGAGTGACGATAATATTTGATCGACACACACTACGAAATTCGCGATAACAGCTAAGCATTTCATTCAATGACTCAATGGTTGTTCGTTCATATAGATGTATTCACGATCGCTATAAGTTCATCAGTCAGTTGTTATTCAGATTGCGGCAAAGTCAGCCATTTGCTCGGGAAAGTGCATATTCTCAGTAAATTTGTGGTTTCCTATTCTACATCGCAGAGGGTAAGTAACCAAAACTACTATGAGCACTAGGTAACTACCAATATTTATTATTTCAACTAAAATTTACGACAAGAGATGTTTTGAAGATTTGCGTCCGATAAATTACTTGGTTGATGATGAAATCAAATGTTTAATTATGTACTTGAAATAGGGACTCAATTACAAAGGCTGGCCATTATTTCACAACGATTTTATTCTTAACTAGCTGACTCGCGCAACTTCGTTTGCGTCACATTTTCGATTAATGCTCCGCTCCTATTTGTCTTAGCGTGATGATATATAGCCTATAACCTTCCTCGATAAATGGGCTATCTAACACTGAAAGAATTTTTCAAATCGGACCAGTAGTTCCTGAGATTACCCCCTACATACAAACTTACAAACATACAAACTTACAAACTTACAAACTTACAAACAAATTTTACCTCTTTATAATATTAGTATAGAAGTATAGATTAAGTTATTTCATTAGATTAAATCAACTTACTAGTAATTCAATTAGCTACATAATTATAAAACTAACTCCTCCGCCGCGTCTGTCTGTCTGTTCGCGATAAACTCAAAAACTACTGCACCGATTTTCATGTTGTTTTCACCAATGGATAGAGTGGTTCTCGAGAAAGGTTTTAGTATATAATTTGTCAAGCGGGCAAAGCCGCGACCATCAGCTAGTAATCTGAGTGGCCCTTTTTTGTGAAACAAAAATAGTTCGTATGTCGGTGGCAGCTCCCCACAATAGAACGCCGTAAGACATCCACACTATGCATATAACTCAAATATAAATGGGCTGTTTTTAATTCGAATTTTTCTGACAGCGAATGCTGCAGGGTTAAGTTTTTTAGACAGTTTGATCGGCCGACTGAAGCTCAGCAAACTTGACTTACTAGTATTAAAATCCTATGTCGCCTAGCTAGTGCAGCGAGCGTCCCCAGTAGTCTTCCATCGTGAACGGTCTTAAGCTTTAGGTACGTTTCACCTCGCTCGGCCAGTAAATTCCGATTATGCGACGAAGACACCGGTTGACAAAGACCTGGATTTGGCGTGTTATTTCCTTTGTCACCTTCCACGTTTCGCACCCGAAGAGCAGCACGGCTTTGACATTAGACCCGTAGATTTCGAGTTTAACTGTTTCTGTGATTGCCAAACAGGTCTTATGCCTTAAAACACTGTGCTGTCGTCGGGTTTCAACTCTTTACCCTTTATTGATAGGTACACTACTGTTGACATGCCTAACATGAAGTAATGTACACTTTATGCATTTGGTTCTCATTTCGTTAAGTTTGCTGTAGTTGTCTGCTTCTACAGTCGTAGAAGCAGACAACTACAGCGGCAAGGCCACTATTCACATCGTCCGTCAATGTGATCTGCAAACAACACTATAATTATCATCATTTATCCTATATGAGGTATGGCAAGTCAATGAAATAAATAAGGACCTAGAATTGAGCGCTGGGGTACCCCATTCTGAACACAGATCCGGGAGATCTTGTACCGAGTAATGCGTTATATATTAATATAATAATGCTTTTCTCCGTCAATTGTTAGCATGAGCAAAGAGCAAATACGAAACTTTTTATAAAAAAAGTCTAGGTTATTAGTAAATGAAAAAATAATTAAGTCTCTATGGTAGGTGCCAGATAAACTTGCAATAAATTACAGTGACCTTTCCTTAATATCCCTTCGAAAATCACGATAGAATTCTATTCAGGTCAGTATCAATGTCCTTGTTTCTGACTCTTTTGATATTAAGAAGAAAGTCAATAATTAATGTAAATGGGAAAATGACCGCTATTGCACTTTTATTTAGTGTCTAGCATACCTAAGCATCTCACAATTGATCGTATTTCAATGAAAACTCAAACAATTTTTGTACCATAGGGTTTGTTTTGAGTGATGGATTTGGAAAATAAAAGATTTTAAACTGTACCGGGAGTCACCCCGGAATTTGTTCGAAAGAGTCACCGCGGGCCTGACGCGAAGGGAATTTGGAGGAATACGGGTGGGTAAGAGATTATAAGACTCTGACACTCCTTTCTGCTCCGCATACAGTGAAGAAGTTATTTGATGATTTCCCATCCAAAAAAGATAATAATAATGACGCGTGCCTATACTTAAAACGTAAAAAAAATAACCGGCGTGCGATATCAAAGCTGGCTGATTGTGAGTGTCTCAAATATTTCTTTGAATAATTTTAAAAATAGAGTTAAAGTAATTTATGGAAATACATATATGAAAATTTTCCATTGCCTCACCATTTCCATAAAACATGATACCTAATTTCTTTAAAATGAAAACTAAGAATTTTTAAATACTTACATGATTTGCCCAGAACCATTTTTCTTTTGTAATGGGAAATCATCAAATGACTTCCGCCGCTCTGGGCGGAGAGGCGGGAGGGAGTGTCAGACTTCTACTGACTAAAACCCAAAACTTGCGCAGTAGGTACCCTTATACCGGATTTTTCAGTAGGGAATTTTAATTAAGCCTTTCATACAAAAATCGATTAGAAAGAGAAAGAATTTTGGATGTCTTACTTTCTCGGGTCTGCACGGAAAGCACGTTAAGCCATTGGTCTTGGCTGTCATTGGTAGATCTTTGGCAGTCGTTCGGTCAGAAGCCATAAAATCTGACACCATAGTCTTGCCAAGAAGTACCGTGTTTCAGTTAATAGGTTGTGGAGATTCGTTAGGCAGCCGCTCTACGTAAAATACTGGTAGTCAGCTGAATCCGGTTTGACTGGAAGCCGACTCCAATATAGTTGGCAAAGGCAAAACAGAGGATTTAGCTTTACCAATGATCAAATAAATAACTGTTACTCAATGACTCAAAATCAGACCAAAACGTGCCCAAAATTTCTGACCAAATAGCGCCCGTTCATTTGAAAGCAATTGAACGGAAGTCTACCCACTTTATTAAAGTCGGTTAAAATTATTTCCTTTGTTTTGATAAGTTAAACTGTAATTGGCTCTTTTGAAAGCAATTGAGCTGAAGTCTTAGGTAGGTAGATTTATTTATGAGTGGAGTGTAGCTATGACAATGAAGAAACAACAATCATACCTTCCTAGGTGCATAGCAATATTTGAATAGATTTATGTTCCTATGTATTAATCGCATAGTCGTTGTTGTACGGTAATAGATAAGATAAACACGTTATTTCTAGCCGGCTTCAGTCTGAAATTGTTGCCAGATGTTACATCTTTCAGCTTGTCAATTGCACCACTTAATTTATGTAATAGTAAGCAAACCAATCTGTTCCCAAGCCGCTCCTGTGGACAGTATTCCAGTTAGTCGTTGAAATGAGTAATAGTAAATAAAAAAACCTTTTGTTTCATGCAGTTTAAACACTACCTAAGTATTTTAAAATTATAAAATAATTCATAAGTATAATTTGATATTCGTTTCTACTAAAAATAATCAATCATCATATTTTAAGTGGATAACTTGACAACAACAACGATTTCCAGTTACAAACTTGTATGGCATGATTGTTTTGTTTATTACTATTTGTTAATACTTATCCTTTAATGTAGGTATTTCTATATTTACAATAATCTAACTTCTAACTAATCCTATTCTACTTCCTTTAACCTAATTCCTACTATAGTCCTATTATTAAATAAATCTAACTAATTCTAGCTTATAATAAAATGCGAAAGTTTGTGAGGATGGATGAATTGATGGATGTTTGTTACTCTTTCACGTCAGAACGCCTGAAAGGCTCTGCATGAAATTTGGCACAGATGTAGATTATAGTCTGATTAACACATAGGCTACTTTTACTTCCAGGAGTATGTTCCCCAGGGATTATTTTAGAGTATCAAGCGGGCGAAGTCACTGGTGTAGTTTGTTATATATTATTACCTATTATTACAGTACATATTTAACAATTTTATGTAATATTATAATGTTTTTCTTTCGTAAGAGAACCTTCTCTTGACATTAACAAAAAACAATCAGCGAAATCGGCCCAGCCGTTCACACGTGATGCGATGACCAAGAAAAATAGGGATTAAAAAAAAATAAATATCAAAGAGCTTTCTTTTGCTTCGCAATATAGACTTCGTAAAATTTAGTAACAGTGGTGACGGACGGGCGGGTGTTTTGGGGGACTGTCTTTTGTAAAACATGACGTTCAAAAAGTGCTGGCCCTCAGCCTAATTTGAATAAAAAACTTTTGAATTTAGAATTTGTTTTTTTTTTAATTTTTTTAGGGCGTTCAATTTAAATATTTTTATTTTATTTGAAACTTTTTTTTTTAGGGATGGGAAATCATCCAATGACTTCTCCCGCTCTGGGTGTAGCGGGAGGGAGTGTCCGACTTTTACTGACTAAAACCCATCCATGTTCCTTCATTGCCCTTTGTGTTCCGGAGCCACGGTGACTCTTGCGAATAATTCGCGACTCCGGCAGGGTTTATTGATGAATTAAAACGTGATGAATTTTTAAAAGTCATAGAACAAACGTTGTTGGTTATGATGTTAGTAACATAGTCCAGAGAGGTTGTCGGTGTTGTACAAATAACCCTGTAGGTATATATAAACAATCACACAGGCTTGAATCACCTGATTGTCTGATAAAAAAATATGATTCCGTGCTTCGGAAGCCACGTATATAAGTCGCTGAAACTGACGTGGGATCGATAGACCTTAGTACCTACACGATAAGAAGGAAAAGGGTTATTTGTAAAACATTAATAAACTGTCAAGTCCAGTCAAATAAGCATAAAAAATCGGCCAAATGCGAGTCGGACTCGCGCACGAAGGCGCTTCCGTACCATGGATATTAGTTCAATCGTTTCTCCGGGACTCGTCGAGCTTCATAATCTCGGCATTTTGCTAATGGTCGCCACTGTTGATTCTGGCTTTCAGGAGTTACAGTGGATGGGAATGTGAATACTAGTCTGGCGGACTAGTCCCAAAAAACACACTCACTCCCTAAGAGGTTGGAGGTATACTAATGGCTGTTTGCAAAACCAATTCTGTCTAAAATATACATTCTCATGTTTATTTTATTAAAACACAACATAACGCAATGGTTTTCCCGGAGGTATTGGCAGATGAGCCAAGAATCCAAACTCTTGGCTGCTAATGTGAAATGCCCGATGGAAAATATAATAACACTTTGCTCGACCTTGGTCTCGAAGCAAGGACCTCATGCTCTGAAACACTGCTTGCAACGACTGGACCATCGATACAGCTTATAATAGGAAGTAGCTATTAGGGTCACAGCTAGTTGAGCATTATAGTGTGTGCAGACTCAGAGTCAGGTGCGATGAGCGGCGAGGCGGAGAGCGACGAGGCGTGTGCAGGCGTGCCGGTGGTGCGGATGGGCGAGGGCGAGGGCGAGGGCGCGCGGCGCTGCGAGCTGGACGAGGCGGCGCTGCGGCGCGTGCTGCTGCGGCGCGACGTGCAGGACCTGCCCGTCGTCGTGCTCAGCGTGGCCGGCGCCTACCGCGGCGGCAAGTCCTTCATCCTCGACTTCTTCCTCAGATACCTCAACGCACCTGTGAGTATTGCCTAGCCGCATTACTTCGCTTTTAAAAGCTCTTCTTACCGTTCTTGTCCCTATTGGTCTACCAACAAGATATGTATTCCGAATTTCTGATCTAGATATTGTCATTTATCAGCGTTCCAGTCAGCTGAGTGGCGAATGGCTGGGCAATGAGGACGAGCAGTTGAAAGGATTTCATTGGAGAGGCGGCTCCAAACGGGATACCACTGGCATTCACTTATGGCCTGAACCTATCATCACCACCCTGGCCAACGGCGAGAATGTGAGTTAACCGTAATATTATACTTGTACCACAAAATCTGGACTCACACTTGGCAAGTTTTTCAGTTCCATTGGACGTAGAACACGGGAGGTGTTATGCTTGTCAGTTCTGCTCAGTCAATTTTCGGGAGGGGAAAGAAACTGCAACAGCAGGTTTTTTCGGCTACCGTCACCAGAAATAAAGGTGCAACACATAATTATTTTTCTATGGGGTTAAATTTGATTTAATTTGTAGGGTAACACCACATTATCCGCCCCGGGTGTCATGCTTGCTACGCTACTGATGTTTGTTCTCCCTAAAAACTCCGTCAAAAAAACTAGAATAGAATAGAAGACACAAAAAAGTAAAATAAAATAAGTAAATAAAAACTGTTTCAAAACTGTCGACATCAAAAGTAGGTAACCTAAGAGTTATAAAGTAAAAAAATCCCTTAAATGGAAGTCGAGAGGAAAAATTCGTTCGGAGCGTTATAAGGTGCTTATACTCTGCTCATTCGTTCGCGAACATCGCAGGTCATATTTCCAGCTCAGTCAGTGCTATCTGTTCAGCATGAGCCTGATGATCACTTGTAGCTATGTGGTTGCAGGTGGCTGTGCTGCTGATGGACACGCAGGGCACCTTCGACTCGGAGAGCACTATCGCAGAGAGCTCCACCATCTTCGCGCTGTCCACCCTCATCTCATCCGTGCAGATCTACAACTTGTCCGGCAACATCAAGGAAGACGATTTACAGCACCTACAGGTTAGATCCTAACCTCACCACCATCTGCCAACCCTTTTACCCAACCAAGTCGGGGTCGGCTTCCAATCTAACCGAATGCAACTGAATACCGTGGAGTGACGGCCTATCTCACCTCCATAAACCAGTAACTGAGTACAACACCTCTTGATAAGATTGGTGTAGTCTAAGGCCGCGGACACGAACTCAGCGGGCAAGGAGAAGCGGCGGCGGTGGCGCGGGCACTGCAGGCAGTTCCAGTTTGAACGCGCCGCTATGCTAGTCGCGTCAAGTGCATGTTATATGGAACTGCCCGCGCCGCCGCCGCCGCCGCTGATTTCGTATCCGCGACCTAATTACTACACAGTCAAATCTAAACAACAGTTAAACACGGTTTTGTGGTAGTTATATTCTTTTACTCATAAAAAATACAAAAGTAGGTATTAGGACCAGAAATCACGTCGTCTGTTGAAATAAACATTGTCTAATTCAAAATTCAAAAGTCATTTATTCAAATTAGGCTGAGGGCCAGCACTTTTTGAACGTCAAGTTTTACAAAAGACAGTCCCCCAAAACGCCCGCCCGTCACCACTTCCTATTGTTTTAGCTGTGGAGAAGACGTGGCCAACAAACTCCCCAGCAACACAACTGTCTGTTACGTTTTAGGAACTAGAATTTTACAATAATGAATATGCAAAGTAATCCAAAAATTCAAAATTCCTTCTAAAATTTACATGACACCAAAATAAATATATACATTATTTATCACTTGTTAGGTAGCTACTAGCCCTATGACACTAAAACAAAATACACACTTAGGCAAGTTTTGACGTATGTGGATTAAATAAGTATAAAAAAATGACCTACATAGTCAGACAAATAAATAAAAAAAAGAAATAAAAAATAAATATATGAACACATATAACCTGTCATAAAACTACTATACTATCTACTTCTATTGTTGGTATCCGACAGCTGTTCACGGAGTACGGCAAGCTGGCGAGCGAGGCGGAGGGCAAGGCCTTCCAGACCCTTCTGTTCCTGGTGCGGGACTGGATATTCCCATACGAGGACGCGTATGGCTTCCACGGCGGCGAGGCAGTGCTCAGCAAAAGACTCCAGGTAAACTCCCATCTCTTTGATTCACAGCTTTCTGCAGCCGTTATTAGATGGCAAAGTATGATCGAAACGCTACTTCATCCGACCATAACTGTTCTTCTTTAAGCTACGCTATAAGCTTATCTATTTATTTATGTTACTAGTCAAAACCGAATCAGAAAGCAGAGCTGCGAGAGGTTCGTGAGCACATCAACTCCAGTTTTGAGCAAATCAAGTGCTTCCTAATGCCGCAGCCAGGCCCGAGCGTCTCAAATAAAAGTTTTTCTGGGTGCATTCGTGGTCAGTATGATTAGATTTTTAAACTCGTATTTTCGGTACCTATTCATTCTTTTCCTTAGGCACTTGTCTCACCGCCGGCGAGTAAGCGATGAGCTTTCGACTATTTGCTCGCTGAGGAAAGGGACAATAGATCTCGTGTGAGCGAAAGAGACAGAAACATTCACAGTCGATAGCGGGCTGTTCACACTATCGGCGAGCGGCGCTTACCTCAAGTTGATCGCAGCGAGAAGAGCTATCAAAGATTGTACTTGCTCAGCGACACTCGCTCGGCGATGCTCGCTGGGCGGTATCAGGACGGACCAACCAGCAGTAATTTGTACCTTTAGTGCGGGCCGGAGCGAGTATTGCGAGTAAGCCCGTCTCACAAAAGCACTCGCTTATAGCCGAGCGTCAAAACTATCGAAACTTTTCACTCGCTACTAGCTGCTCGCCTATTGGTTTCGGGTTTGAAACTTTACATATTGCTAGCGTTACCTAAATTCTATATCTTCATCTGATTTGCTGAAACAGCAAATCATTGACTATCATACCATTTTAGAAAAAATAACTAACGTTAAAACGATTTCCTCTTGGGATTTAACCACAACTGGTCAAATGAGGGTGTTGCTGTATTACAGATCACACAGACACCTCTACCCACCTCTTGACTGTAATCAGGTGTGATGTCATGTTGGGCTCCATTATTTTCAGACTTGACAGAAGACTTCAGATCAGCACTTCTGGAGCTGGTTCCGTCGCTGTTCGACCCGCAGCACCTCAATCCGAAGCTCATCAACGGCGAGCGAGTCCGGATGAAAGACTTGTTCGAGTACTTCCAGCAGTACGTCGATATCTTCAACGGCGATGAATTGCCTCAAGCAACCACCATTTTCAAGGTAGTTTCATCGAATATACAGATACCGGCACGGATCTTGAGCGCTCGGCGGAAGAGTGGGGATCGCTTTGTGCACCGTACACTTTATGACAAATAAAACGTTGTCGTGAGGTTCGTGCCACAAGAGTAAAGAACAAATCCCGAGTAACGCATCACTGCATTTTCCCCGCCCCCGCGCCTCCGCGCCTCACTGCATACCACCAAAGGGACCCAATAACTCACTTTTGCGCAGGTGAAGGTCAGCGCTCAAGAATCGTGCCGATGATTGTACACAATGTACACCTTTGTAAATCGGGACTAGTCTTTGACCATGCTCTCCATCAATAATGGTAATGATCAAATCATATGTATGAACACCATATAGGAAGGTTAATGTCTGAGGTGATTTTTTGATGAATTTCTTCACAGATTTGAACTTGTCCAAACATTGCAAGCATTTGTCAGTTATCGCGTAGGTCCCCTTATAATTTTAACACGAACGATAAATTGTACAGAAAAGCTCTATTCCAACGGTAAACCAGCTGCAGTACCTATTCACAACGATGTATGTGCTCACAGGCAACATCAGACTTGTGCCTAGGGGCGGCGGTGCGCGCCGCTCGCGGAGAGTTCGAGGCGCGCATGCAGGAGCGCGTGGGCGGCGCGCGCAGCGTCACGGAGCGCGCGCTGCAGGCCGCGCACGCCGACGCGCGCGCCGTCGCTTCGCAAGTCTACGCACACAAGAGGAAGTTCGGCTCGCAACAAGACGTCGAAGCGAGGCTCGCAGACCTCCTCAGGGTATGACTTTCACGATAGCCGTCGTCAATTTGGAGACTGGTTTTATCGCCGCAAAAAAATATAATACACTAGCTGATACCCGCAGCTTTGCGCACGTGATTGTAGGTTATTATAAACTAAAACCTTCCTCGAGAACCACTCTATCAATTAGTGAAAACAGCATGAAAATCGGTGCAGTAGTTTTTAAGTTTATTTCGAACAGACAGACAGACGCGGCGGAGGACTTTGTTTTATAATATGTACTAGCTTCTGCCAGCGGCTTCGCCCGCGTGATCCCTAGGGAACATATTCCCGGGATGAAAAGTAGCTTATGTGCTATTCCAGACTATAATCCATCTTAGTTCTAAATTTCATTAAGATCCGTTAAGCCGTTCTGGCGTGATTGAGTAACAAACAACCAAACTTTCACATTTATAATATTACTCGTTTGGTGTAAAGCGAAATTATAACCATCTTCCCCTCGACATTATAATTATTAAAGGATATTGCAAACTGTCATAAGCCGTTTTCCGAAGCTAGCCGCCTGCCTGTGCGTTCGCGACCACAAAAATAATCCTTAAAGCATGATTCAGTATTCACGCGCGATGGCTTATTATTAGCGTTTTTCATGTATAACTTTGGTGTTTCTATACTGATTTCTATGATTCTTTTTTTATGGAATAGTTAATAATGTTAACTTTTATTAATGTTAATTAGGGACGACTGAGAGTTTTATATACGTAAGAATAGACAAATACAATCAGAAAGCTTCGAACTGCTAAGCTATCGGGAGTTACACGTGTTATTGTTCGTCAATCATAAAAGATAGACATATGCTGTCGTTGGATATTTTTTATATAATTTTAAGGAAAACATTTCCGTCATACATGATTTCTGTGTAGCTTTCACCATTAAGGTTGCACACGCGACGGAAGCTTAAAAATGGAGTAACTTCTCCCGTTTTCCCAACATTTCCCTTCACTGCTCTGCTCCTATTGATTGTAGCGTGATGAAAAGTAAACTATAACCTGCTCAGGAGTATGAATAATAATTGTACCAAGTTTCATTAAAATCCGTCGAGTAGTTTTTGTTTCTATAACGGTTATACAGACAGACAGACAGACAGACAGACAGACAGACAGACAGACAGACAGACAAAAATTGTACTGATTGCATTTTTGGCATCAGTATCGATCCCTAATCACCCCCTGATAGTTATTTTGGAAATATATTTCATGTACAGAATTGACCTCTCTCCAGATTTATTATAAGTATAGAAGATAGATAGATAGATATAGAAGAAGATAGATATAGATAGATTGATACTTGATAGTGATAAAAAAAGGATCAAACTCCAAAACGAGTGGCAACATCTATCGTAGATAGGTAGGTAAGTCTAAATCGTCCTTGTCGACAACTCGTAGCTTAAGGTGGAAGCGCCAGGGTAGCCCGCAAAATTCAAATATTTTTATGTTTTTGGCAATTTGCCGGTCCGTGTGAAGCTGTATGTTGAACAAAATACGATTCGCAGCCGCAACGCATATTTATCTAAAGAATTATACCCATTTTAATTATCAATATAACCCTCTAAGTTCATACAACTCGATCGAATGACTTTCACGAAATAACATTCAATCGAGTTCTATGAACTTAGAGGGTTATATTGATGATTCAAATGGTTATAATCCTTTAGGTAAGTGCTTTTTACAATCGCGAACCGTATTCTGTTCAACATACAGCTTCACACTGACCGGCAAATTGCAAAAAACATAAAAATATTTGAATTTCGTGGGCTACCCTGGAGCTTCCACCTTAATGTTACATACATACATAAGTTTACCTACATAGTATGTTACGCGACGCTTTCAACTGACATTAAAATGAAGAGCAGCCTCAAAATGCTACTGTTTTATTCAATTAATTCAATCCATACTATTATACATTTATTCCACATCTCAGTACCTAACTCGTCATGAGTAGAAACAAAATCGCTCAAAGCTTGTAACATTGGCAGGAGCTGGACGAGACTCTGGCACAATACATAGAGGAGAACGAAGCGAAGGTTCGAGAGAGCATGTCTCTTGCCAGGAGGACATACGAGTCGCGTGTGAGCAGTGTGTGCGGCGAGCACGCGCGCCTGTGCCTGCCCCCGAGCGACCTGCGCGCGCTGCACGCCGAGGCCCGCCTGGCCGCGCTCACGCTCTTCGACGCCGCCAGGGATGTGCCTGAACACGACCAAGATGACCGTAGACCAGAGGTGGAGCAGGTAAGCTTATTTTGTATCTGACTTGTCGAACACGTGGCATATTTGGACCGCTTTGATTTTCGTTCCAATATTTAATTTTGTCTCCTTTGTGGAGAGACAATTCCACGCCCCAGCCGCACCAGGAGACACTCTGGCGACGGGAGTCGCGGGACGATTCTCAGTCACCGCAGGCGTGCCTGCAGACGACGAGCAATGGGTAATTCACATTCCGCTAAGGACTATGCCCCTGTCGACGGAATGAGATGCCTGCCAGGGTTGCAGAATTGTTCGAAACAGTTTTCAACCGTGGAGCGCAAAGTGCATTTTAAGGAACACGGGTGCGTTTTAGTCAGAAAGACTCTGACACACCCTCCTTCTTCGCCCAGAGCGGAAGAACTCATTTTATGATTCACCAACCAAAAAAAAAGGTTTACTAAGGTGACCTTTACACATCTGCCCCTTCATAGCGTCACGACGTGATGTTAAGTAAACAATAAACAGACATGCGATTTCAGCAATCCCGGAAGTTTTGCCAACATTGAATGGAGATTTAATAATCAAAATCGGTTTACAATTGGCGAATAAACAGCCATACATAAACAAAAAATCGGTGGAATTACGACATTCCTTTTTTTAAGTTGGTTAAAAAAAGCTTTTTTTGGTCATAATTTGAACAATATGCATTCCAAAAAAACTGCTGGCCTGAAAATAATTATCTATTTTCAGAATTTAGACCTAAAGTACGAGTACTTGTGCGATGTCAACGATCAGAACAACAGGAGAGCTGTGCTGGCGGCGCGCGACCTGTACGTGTCGCGCATTCGCAGTGAGCTGGAGCAGGCCGGCGCAGGCGTCACCTCCGACAGGCTGGAGGCGCTCAACCGACGCACACTCGACGACGCAAAAGCATTCCTAGAAACGCAGAGGAACCGGCCCACGCGACACAACGACGACCCCTTCCTGGAGCAACTGCTGCAAGTACGTGGCCTTGTAGTGTCTATAGCACAGACCGCAGTGGCCACCACGGCAGCTGTGGCTCACACCACAGTCGATACGATAGTGGTAGCTCACGCTGCAGTCCGAACGGTGGCTACACTGGCTACACCGGTCCACGTTGCAAAAGAAATGCCAGTCAAAGAAGAATCATATCATATAAATATCGCATGCTGCGATTCTCACCTTGGTATTTCAGATTAGTTAGGCATTATCAGTATTTTTATCGCATGCTCTGAATTTATCATTTTGATCTTGCTTGTTTTAATTTAGGGCATTTCGGTCAAAAAGTTGATCTTGATTCACACTTTCGCAATGAACGCAAATGGCTCCCAAATCGGGTTAAGGTTTCGAGAGCCAAAGAGCGTTACAAAGTGTACTACTTTTTGGAAATCTGAAAGTGATTTGGATGAAATTGTTTGAGCTTTTATCTTCTACCTACTTAGGTTTACACAAAGAGAAACACAAATGTACCCAGGGTGAATTTTCCAAAAATACGTGGACGGCCATATCTGAGACATAGAACTCAGTCTTATTCTAGTTTTTCCTAGCCTCAAAAATGACATAAAATTTTCAGGAAATCAACGAGTGCTTCGAGGAATTCACGAGGTCGAATAACAACAGCAAGGAACGCGTCCTGCGGGCGGCCGAGTACAAGTACAACAGCAGCGTGTCGTCGGACGTGTGCTACCACCCCAGAGCCCTCGAAAACCTGCACCGACAGGCCAAGCAGGCGGCGCTCGAACAATGCCTCACTGAACAAGACGATGACGAATTTAAGGCAGAATTAACTGAGGCAAGTTATCCCCACGGCAGTTAGGATTTCAATTAAACTTGGCAAACGGTTAAACCATGTGTAACCAGTCCGTAAACTTTGCTTTTGAAAATAAGACAAAATTTACGGTACCTAAAGGTAAATCAAATAAAGGTCTATAAGTTAGGACAAATTAGGAAAGGCAAAACTATTATTGTATGTCTGTCTAATCTAGTTTACGGGTATCATTTGAACCTTCAAAGAGGTTTGCCAAGCACTTCGGATAAGATTAATGCCAAGCTTATCTACAATTAACCGTTGCAAAGATTGACACGCTTGTTATAAAGTCAATTGATTTATTTCAATTAGACCATTAAAAGGTATTTTAGGTTGAAGTCAACATTTACAGTGAAAAAAGGTAGGTTCGTGACTCTTTTTTTTGTAAGTACCTATGTGGCATGTGTTTAAGGGCCGCGAACTCTGTCGAACGATTCCGCAACCCTGGCTGACTGTCACTACTGGTGGCGTTGCCGTTGGGGACATAATTGTACCCAGTGATTGTCATTTAGGAATATAGGTATGGCTTTAGTGACATGTTCTCACTGGCAACAGTTGGATATCTTCGCTACTATCGCTCCCGTCCGCATGCCCGCGCCTACCGTAGCTGGATATCCCGTGCGACTCCCGGCGCCCAGGCCAGGGTGTCTCCTGCGGCGGCCGAGGCGTGGGAATTGCCTCTACTTCACGCGTCCCGCCTCCTTATTTGCTTGCATTACTGTTTCGCAGAAGGAGGTGACATAAAACTTCGGGCAGTTTTTACCCCCTCATAACTTTGCTTGTAATAAACGCAACTTGATTAACCAAGTTGAATCATACTGGAAGAAGTTACAAGGGACCAAAAAGTGAAGATTTTGCTACTGACTCACTGACTCATCAAAATTATGAGGCACTTCCAATCATGCTAGAAAGTTCAAATTTGGTGTGAAATAAAATTTTGAAGATAGAAAAAGGTACAATTTTGGGAGACAGCTGTATGACAGATATCCAGGCTCACACCCTTAAAATTACATAATTAAGATGCACTTACGTACTACAACATTTTATGAAAGCTCCAAGTATTGAGAGGAACAGAATAAACAAAAACAAAACAAAAGGAGATGATTGTGCTATGTGTATTTGGAGTGTTCTGTCCGTCACCCATCTTGTAGTGTCCATGGAGGCCACTGGGCGTGAGCACTTACATGCCCGAGTGTGTCTGTGTGTCAAGGTGAAACGCGGCCTACTGTTCAATTTGAGTTGGGGAATATTTCCGGTTATAGGCAAAAATATTTTAAAATATTAGTAAATTATCAGCATCTGCATAATCCAACTCAAGTATTTCGTTATACCTAGTTCGTTTACATTTAGATCTGCACATTGAGTATATAATTTCAATTTTATTAGCTTGTTGTAGACGTAGCTGCTGAGAAAAGGGAAACTACGTTGAGCCGAACGACAATTTGTGCGGATGGAGGGACAGACAATATGTTTACGTCGGTGGGAGGCAAATTTCGTTTTTCTATTCTATAAAATAAATTAATAATAAACTATGTCAATATTTGAATAAGCATCACTTATCTCGTTGTTAAGAATCGAAAGAGTCGAATCGAGTGACTAAGATTACTTTGTTTTTTTTTTTTCTAAATGTGGTAAAACAAAAAAAAATACTAGCCAGCTAGCTGCTGCCTGCCACCATACCTATATAATTGCTAAGACATCTCGTTACAGACCCTTGATAAACATTTTTCTGAACTGGAGACTGCCAATGAGCGCAACAACGAACGGAAAGTGGAGCAAGCAGTCAGCCTGTACAGCACGAAGATGGACAAGATCCAGAAGCGAGGTCGAGGAGGAGGGATTTATGCCCCCGTATTTATTCCCCTATGGCCCACAATCGAACACCACAACGAGTGTAAGCAAGAAGCGGTGCAACTGTTCAAAGAGGGGCGCCGCGGCGCCAACCACCCACATGACAAATTTTATAACGATCTGATCGAGGTACTTCTTCTTCTATAAATATAAAAATGAATTGCTGTTTTTTTTTTTGTCTGACTAAAACTCGAGAACGGCTGGGCCGAGTTGAATAATTATTTTTCGTTTAGTTCGCCAGACTACAGGGAAGGTTTAAAAGCAAAAAAAAATGGGTATGTAGGTTAGCCAGATGCACAGTTGGAAAGCTAGTATTTTATAAATTATCGAATATTTCAAAATCTCATGTCACACTGTTTGTTATATAACTCCTCCGATTTTCATGTTTTTTGTATACCTATATTTGTTAGGTCTGAGGTTGTAGGCGATTTTTTTAAATAACGTAAATAGCGTTCGCCGGATCAGCTAGTATACTATAATTATAAGAGGCACTGTTGCCTGTGTGTAATTAGTGCTTCTTCATTTATAAATTAAAGCCCAAGTGTTATTTTGATGTAAAATCTATGTTAGTTTCATCAAAATTCGTTCAGTAGGTATTGTTTGCGTGAAAGAGTGACAAACGCCCAAACCTCAAGAATTTTAATATTAGCCTAGTGGAAATTAACATAAAAATCGCAAAGCACGATATAGTCGATATACTTACTTCTTAATTTTTGATATGTTGTAGGTATAGATCAGTTAGGGTGATGTGAATCCAAATTTGCAACTTCGAAAAGCTTGTGCTCGTAGCGCAGCACGCGATAAACTGGGACATTTATGGCTCTAAAAGTAAAAAACTTTGCTTTACAACAATGATATTCAGCATTAAATAAAGTCACCGAAATTTGCAATAATTTAAGCCCAACCGCAGCTCTATGAGCCTTATAGGGACAATGATATATACGATACTGAATGTGCAGAAAGTGAAAAAAGTCTCAAAATTTCGCAGATTATCGCGAGTAGCAAATTTGGATTCACACTTAACTGGTATAAACAACATAACAAAAAACCAGAACTACTTACATCTAGCTTTGCGATTTTAGCCTTTTTAGCGTCTATTTCTACTGGTCTATTGTATAATAAAAAAAAACAACTTAACCTATAGCTGCGTAGGGACAAACGCAACGTAGCATGAAACGTAGGTAAATTAAAATGAAAGACATCGCTGTCCATATTAGTGCAAAGTATCATACAATGTAACACACTTTGTAACAAATTCTCATTATGTTTTGTACAGACTGATGAAAGGCCACATGCAATTTAACGTGAAAGTACTTAATATTATTATTATATAATATTATTTACTTTTAGAGCCATAAATGTCCCAGTTTATCGCGTGCTGCGCTACGAGCACAAGCTTTTCGAAGTTGCAAATTTGGATTCACATCACCCTAACTGATCTATACAACATACCAAAAAACCAGAACTACATCTAGCTTTGCGATTTTAGCCTTTTAGCGTCTATTTCTACTGGTCTATTGTATAATAAATTAGTATGATTAGTGGGACGTGGAATAGTAGGTACAAGTTCAGTGTGTTTTTTAAACAAAAAAACGTATTCCCTGCTAAGTATTACATCTTTTGGTTACAGAGAATTGAATCCGATTTGAGGAACCGAAGAAGATAAGGCAGTACGGGTAAAATTTTGGACATTTTGATGACTTTTTAACCTTTATGGTGGATGCTTTAATATTTTTTAAATTATTAGTTTATGTGATTTGTGCCATACATATTATAGGTTTTTATATTTAACATCAATCAATCCTTGTTTTTTTTTTGCCTTTCCAGTCCTCCTCATACTTTTACGCCACTCTTGGCGATTTTGCGTCATTTCTGGTGCTAAGCCCATGGTCAAGACTGTTTTAAATGACATCAAGCGATAGGTTCCGTACCTCGTGTTGCAAATCACATGGATGTCGTACAATTACTGCATGGACAGCTTTAGGCAATAGAATAGTTTTACGAAGGAAATGGATTACACAATATCTTCATGCGTTATTGACCAGGATCGATGATAAGATGCACCTTTGCAAGAATTATACTTTGGTTCCTCGAAATTGAACGCACTTGCACATCCACGACGCGACTCCAATCCACACAATTTCGCCATATTGCTTCGTTCTCTCGAGTACATTGATGTTAAGGCGACTTGGTGTAGCCCTCTTGGTCACACGCGAAAGACAGGCAATGTGCAGGAATGGGATAGGAGATAGGAACTTGCAAAACCAACTTAACCTATAGCTGCGTAGGGACTTATGCAACGTAGCATGAAACGTAAATTAAAATGAAAGACATCGCTGTCCATATTAGTGCAAAGTATCATGCAATGTAACACACTTTGTAACAAATTCTCATATGTTTTGTACAGACTGATGAATGCAATTTAACGTGAAAGGAGCATTAGGTACATAGGTGCGGACACAGGGCGTGCACGAACCGAACATGTTACCTGCTCGCATAGTGTTTCCGGCGTCAGTCTGCTGGGAATACACTTTCCCTCCTCCCCGCAAATGAATCTCGTCCATCTTCGTTAAGTGCAGCGTAATAATTATGTCCCCACTGGATACGTCACCAGTGGTGACATAAGTAGTCAGCGGGAGAGATGGGACGGGGTCTGTGGGCACAGTTATTTTCATTTGTCCCGCCAGGGTTGTGGAATCGTTAGAAAGAGTTCGCAGCCCTAGAACGCAAAGGGCATTTTGAAGAAACACGGGCCGAAAGTCTTGATGTCACTGCCGGCGCTCGTCGCTACGAGGACATAAGCGGTGCTCCGTAAAAATACCCCGTAAAATTTACTTGAAGAATTGGCATCATATCTCATTGATAAGAAGCGAAATAGTCGGACCGAGTGACTGTCATTACTTTACTTGTATTTTTTTTTTCGACATACCCGCGGACGAAGTCACGTGCAACATCAGTAAACCTATACCGCGTGTATCTGACATCGACGCACAAACGATTTCCATGGGTCCAGGGCATGATTCTGGACACCCTAGACTAAGAATTTTTCGTCGGCTTTTATCTCATTTTTTCATTTTTTTCAAGGGTTTATTTACTTTAGACTGCTCATAATCTTTATTCTCACCTAACCCAATGAGATTTTTAATAAAAAAATAAAAAAAATTAACTACTTTCACTAAAAAGAGCAATCTGAATAAAACCACAAATAGATATTATCAGCTCGGCTGAGCTGATAACTATTTGTGGTAGGTACTCTTGAAAAAAATTAAAAAATGAGAAAAGAACCGACGAAAAATTCCAACACTAAGGTGTCCAGAATCATACCCTGGACCCATGGAAATCGTTTGTGCGTCGATGTCAGATACACGCGGTATAATTACTAAGTCATCTCGTTACAGACCCTTGAGAAACGTTTCTCGGAGCTGGTGACTGCCAATGAGCACAACAACAAGCGGGCAGTGGATCAATCAGTCATGCTGTACCTCACGAAGATGGGCGAGATTCATTTGCGGGGAGGAGGGACCTATGCTTTGGTATTTCTACCCAATTGGCCCACAGACGATCACCACAACGAGTTTAAGCATGAAGCGGTGCAACTGTTCAAAGAGGAGCGTGGCCCCGACTACGATGACAGGTTTTATAACGATCTGATCGAGGTACATAACTATTTTATAATTACACTAGCTGACCCGTGCAACGTCGTTTGCGTCACCTTTTTCATTAGTGCTTCGCTCCTTTTGTTCTTAGCGTAATGATGGCCTATAGCCTTCTTCGATAAATGGGCTATCGAACACTGAAAGAATTTTTCAAATCGGACCAGCAGTTCCTGAGATAAGCGCGTTCAAGCAAACACTCTTCAGCTTTATAATATTAAGTATAGATGCTATAGTATCGCCCGCGTGTAATCATTGCTTCCGCCTTTATAAATTAAAAGCCGTTATGTTATTTACCTAGATCAAATCTATGTTACTGTTTCATCAAAATTCGTTCAGTAATGTTTGCGTGAAAGAGTGAGTAACGCTCAAACCCTCACGAATTTTCCATATAATAAAACAGTAGAAACCATTGTGTCTGTACCTACATTAAACAAACATATGATGTGTGGGAAGTGGGATAGTTGGAAGTTTGTCTCTGTTAAACACAATACTAGTAAGTATTATATCTTTTGGTTACAGAGAATTGAATGGAGTTTGAGGAACCGAAGAAGAAGGTTAAGATTTTGGAACTTTTGATGATAAACGGTGGGTCCTGTGACTATTTTATAATTACTGTATGTGTTGCATATTAAAGGTTAAGCATTTGTTTATGTACTGAATCATTTTTTTATTGTTTTTGCGTCATTTCTTACGTTAAGCTGTCAACACCGTTTCAAACGACATCAAGCGATAGATTTCGTACTTAGTCTTGCCAATCACATGGATAGCAATTACTGAATAAGCTTAGCAATTCCGACCATAGGTATGACAAACAAACTTATATAATAGGGAATATGCACACGATTTTTTTATTTATAAATCGTGTGCATATTCCCTATTTTTAACTAACGTTATTACTAACTTCTAAGCTCCAGTAAACACTCTAGAAAATATTTTTTAAATATCTTCATCAGCGATGAAGTTATAACGCTTCAAAGATTACTTTTAGAACGAGAAGTCCGACATGGAATTTGACGTCACATTACGTGACGTCTATACATCTGCCATAGAAAACAGCGTTTTCGCGAGAGGGACAGATATATTTGTTTAAAATAATTATATCTCGTTTGTTTTTCGAGCAATTTTGATTCTATTTCCACTGTTAGTAATATATTTTTGTATATTTTTAGATAAAGTGTTTAGATAATAAATATTTTTTTATGCATATTCCCTATTATGGGTCGAATTGATAATATAACGGGTGTAAGGGACAGCCCTCCTCAAACTGATAGGGTGATTTCAGTGTATCGTACTAAGTTGACCGGTACATGAAATTATTTCAGGAACTTTATGGGAATCCAATAAAACTGATTTGTTTAATTACCTCACTCGCAATGTATCGCTACCTCTGCAAAACGCACGCAGCGAACGGCAGCGCAGCTAGCTTTCGAAAGGATAGCTGCGCCCGCGCTACGTTTTAACAGCTGATTTCATGCGTCGTTCATGAGATTTTTTTTATTTTTTCATTTTAGCTGTGTTATTTACATTAATGGAGTTCTGCATACAGATAATGTAACTTTACATTGAAATAAAGCAAAAAAAAAAAAAATCGAAAAAGAAATTAAAAATCGAAAAAAAAAATAAAAAACATCCTGAGGAAATTTCCACTGGAATATGATTCAAAATAAGGAGCTGATTGCACCCTGTTAATTTGTGGAAGGCTGTCCCTTACACCCTGTATATCCTTAGAAGTCGGTTAAAATTGTGATATATCTTAACACAGTATAGAACAAAGTCGCTTTTCCGTTTGTACGCTTATATATTTTAAATTACGCAACGGATTTACTGCAGTTTCCATCATAGGCAGAGGGATTCAAGAGTAAGGTTTATATGTATTATTCTTCCCGAAATTCATGCGAGAACGGAAAAAATGGGATATGGGCGTACGAAGTCACGAGCAAAAGCTAGTAATAAATAAAACAAAACCTTATTGTAATCAAAACGCATTTAATATTTAGAACATCATGCTAAGTTAAAGTTTTTTTAGTAAACAAAACTTCTTCTAAACTGCAATAAAGCATATTTTAATCCACATTGCGATATCAAGTCTAATAAAAGTACAAATCTTGTTTCTGGTTAGCTTAAGCTGAAATATCTACTTATGTTAATGTAAAATAGTGTTCATTGTTCCATTTATTACTTATAAATGTTGCTATTTTCAAATTAACCCTAAGTAGATACATATTGTACAGAGAATTTCTGCACATTTAAGGCTTATTTTCTCATTCATAAAAATAACAATATATTTTACTTATAAAAATGCATCATTTATACTAACTTATATCGAGCAACATTTATAAATACTAAATATTAGGTCTTCCCGACAGCTAAACGGAATAAAAATTGAGCTCTAATTTCGGTTAGTCGATATAAAATTGGTAAGTGTATCCTCCGCACCATCGCGTGTATTTTCAAAAACATATATATCAGACGTCCATCACTGGTCACAGGCAAATGCGGACAAAATAATAGTTATTTAAAGCACTGCTCAAACTGAGGCAAATCCTGAATCAGATGCGGGACGCAGTGTTACGCTCTGAATATGCGTTTCAAATGAGAATAGGAACGTCAATGACCTCTATCTGTCTAATGTCTCTTGAAAAGTACGGTTTGCAAAGAAAACTTAGTTGCATATCGATAACAGTTTATTCTACTTTGTTTGAATAAGTCTTAAATCAAATTTTAATACAAACTTTCAATAAAAGTAAATTAGCATATTATAATATTTAATTATTTAAAGTCATGATTAGTTATTTTAAACCTTACCAAAACACTTTTTTCACTCAATGTTTATAAATAATACACACAGACACAAACAAATAATAATCTTGCTTTGCTCACCCTACTGAATTGGTTTGAATTGACAGCTATGACGTCACAGTATGGTGTTAAGTCGATCCTATTCTATACGAAACTCTACACAAATTAGTTAACACAACATTCGAGCGTGTCTTGCATCCCGCGCGTGATTCGCCTCAGTTTGAACAGTGCTTTACTAAAACAGCATCTGACCTTTACGATTTTACAAGGCTAATCACAGCTGTATTTCGACACATCGTTATCCCGAGTTTATTCAGCTCGGCAGTCACTTTACAAACGCTTTTCGGAAGCTTTAATAACAATTAACAGTCATTTGGTATAACTTATGCGCGTGTACATTGTATATGTATAATATTACAGTTTTATCATAATTACAATACTTAAACAATAAATTAATAAAACTGAATGTAAGTAAAATTAATTCAAATAAATTAGAACTAAAGAAATGTAGGTAAACACTAGGCGAAGCGTTTTAATCTACATTGGGTTTATTAATCACCAAACGATTGAAGTATTCAATTACACGAATCTCGTATTTGAAAAACTCCTAGAAAAGTATTCAAATGTAAATTAAAATGCAATCACGTAAAACATTTCCTTTGCCAAATTACAGAAACTTTAAAATACTGAAACGTTCACAAATTGTGCTTAAAAATTATAAAAGAGAGCTTTATAATGACATTTTACTATGAAATTCTTTATATATAAAAAATATCTAATGAGTTCGTAGTATTAAACCGACCGTTCGTCTGCTGAACCGGAGAACGCAGGCCAGCCGACTCTTTGCCGCTTATACAGCCAGGGAAGTTAATTTTCGAGCAAATCGATAAACATCATCAAATTTTCCGTGATTTAGACATAAATTCACAAAACTGACAAAGAATTAAAGTTTAAAATGTGTTTTAAAAACGTAAGTACCTAACTTTACACTTACATGATTCCATAGAAAATCAGAAAATGCTGACATTTCTTAAGGGGCTGAAGATAAAAATCGAATCCTTACAGTATACTTAGTTTGAGTATTGTACGCGCCAAACAATTATGTATTTTTATACTTAGAATAACATAAATGAATTCCAGTACAAAAGGAAAATTATTGTCCAAAACAAAAAGAATCTTTGCAAGTGCTTTTGCAGAAGCACAAACTTTTTTTCTGCCTTCACTATTAATATGCGTTAAAGATATACTACAAGCGATTTGAGTGGTCTTGCTTACTTCTCATTATGTTTACTAGCAGATAATTATAATATCCGCTGAGCACCTACATTATTTGATGTCTAGAACTCTAGATAAATCATAGACAAATAATTCTGGCAGCGAGTTGATGAAATATATCGTGAATTTCTTCATCCAGACGATTCGTAAAAAACAATTTTTTTTTGGTATTAAAATAAACTCTATCATTCTGAGTAACCTTTTCCCGACCAACTAAACAAGTTTATTTAAATAAACTATATACTACAATACAAATAAGAAGTTGTACTTGGAGCAATTTTTATAATTCAGCCAACAATATTCAGGGGCCGTTCATGTATTACGTAAGCACCAATGGGGGGTGGGGGGTCTTTACTATGCTTATTTTTGATGACATGGGGGACGGGGGGGGTTTCAATGGTGATTACGTCAGCAATATTTACTTACTTTTTTGTTTAAAAATCTGAGCAGACTTTGATTTGACATAATTATAGCTAGTTAGGTACTTGGTTTTACTCCCACGCGATGTTTCATAGTTATGTAAGAAAACACAGAAAAATGGGGGAAATACCGCGTGTATCTGACATCGACGCACAAACGATTTCCATGAGTCCAGGGCATGATTCTGGACACCACACACACCCCAGTGTTGGAATTTTACGTCGGTTCTTTTCTCATTTTTTTCAAGAGTACCACAAATAGGTATCTGCTCAGCTGAGCTGATATCTATTTGTGGTTTTATTCAGATTGCTCTTTTAAATGAAAGTAGTTAATTATTTTTATTTTTTTTAGTTTTAATAATTTAATTTTTTTTATTAAAAATCTCATTGGGTTAGGTCAGAATAACGATTATGAGCAGTCTTAAGTAAAAACCCCCTTGAAAAAAATGAAAAAATGAGACAAAAGCCGACGAAAAATTCTAAGTCTAGGGTGTCCAGAATCATGCCCTGGACCCATGGAAATCGTTTGTGCGTCGATGTCAGATACACGCGGTAGGTCCCGCGTGATTAAAAAACTAAATACTTGAACGGCCCCTTATCTGTGCTCAACCTGTGAATAAATAATAATTGAACACAGGATCATAATATTAATCATACAACAATCTGTCAAGTTTAATTTTCATCTTTATCACTAAAGCATTAGGTTCAAAGTTGATTGGAAAAATAGAGTTTCGAGTAGCTTGATGTGCTATCTGATTCTACTAAAATAGTATTTTTAGACCCGCAGCTATATGTCCATGGATCAAGAAGACATTGATCCATGATGAACAAACTGGAATTTCTGAAGCTGAAAAACCATTTCTAGTTTTGCAATGTAAATTTCAAAAGGGTTCTATCTGACAAAAATTGACTTAAATTCAATACCAAAAGCAAATTGTTTAAATCCCACCATCGCATTAACTTTTATTATGCTTCACCATAATACTGACCGTACCTACAGTAGGCCGCATGTCAGTGGTAACAGGACGAATATAAGCTGTCCTCTTTTTCTACTGAAACTCCGTACTAGGCTAGGCCACTTGAAGGTCAAACCGTTACCATCGACGTGCCTCCGACAGTCCCCAATCTGTGTAAGACTTATGCTTCAAAGAACATGACACTTTCGCTACTGAAGTAGCTCTAATTGAGCTCGAAATGAAACTAATTGCGATTTGTCACATACATTGAAATCACATCGTTCTATTTCATTGTGCACGAACTTATTACTTCCATTTTCGTATTTATAAAGATGTCGATTAAGCGTACGCATTAACACTAATCTACAAAAAGACTGCTAAAATGATAAAGTATTTGTTGAAGAAACTTGGTAGACGCACAACATCAAAAACCAAGTTAATCACAACTTCAGCAAAACGAACATTAAACGTTTTATTCCAGTCTTTCCTCTGCCGATATATTTTATTAATCTTTGAAATGCCATAGGAACGTTTTGAAAGACTTAGGTACTACCTAAACACAACACAGATAGAATAAGATCCGCTACATTTATGTACTACATTTGAGGCGCTGATTGGAACAAAACTACATTCCTTATAGATCATGTAACTTAACTTTAAATTCGAATTATCACTAACATTCCAAGTCATTACAAAATTCTTACTTAAACTGTGCGCCCTGATTTCATAGTACATAGACGTAGCAGAATAACATTAAAGTCACATGCCATTTCTAAACGTTGCGCGTTCCTTAAACAATTCTCTCATTTTTTTTTTTAAATTTAAATAAAAAAATACATACGTAAAAATATTTGGATAGAATGTATCGATAGTGTGTCGGTATCGATACGTGCGTGGAAGCGGTGCGGGGTGCGGGGCGCGCGGGGTTCAGCACACGCAGCCGCTCTCGTTGCCCTCCTGCTCCGAGCCCATGGGCGACTGCGTCTGGAGATCAACGGCTGTACCACAGGTCAAGGATAATCAACATTTATCTACTTTGTTACCGGCCAGAAATTTTCAACCCACTCGCATTTGAATTTAGAACTTTACAATGATCTTTTGGCGCGAGGACAAAATCAGAACTAGCCAGTATACTATAGTAGTCTTTGATCAGAACTAAAGCCGCCATCTTGAAAATTAAACAACCAACGCCAAATGTCATTCAAGCACCGTAACATCCATGTAGCACTAAGTCATGTGATGTGGGGAAAAAAAAACCGCGATACATTTCTTAGGTAATTCCTAATTCAATGTAGATCAAGATATCACTCTATATCTTCTAAGTTTTAGATCTCGCCCTACTGCATGTGGTAAAAATATGTTCGCAAAGACAGCAAAAACTAGGAACTTCTTTGGTATCAGAGATGGTCTCAAAGCTTTCACTCTTAGAATAATAACGCATAGAAACCTAGTACGAGTGCAAAAAGTGAGGCAACTAAAACTTAGCCTAATCCGTCAAACTTAGCCACCAGGCCGTCAGTACTCAATGTCACGTTCCGTCGAACACAGCTCTCGAGTAAATAATTGAAAATGACAGTTTGTTGCGTGAAAGGATGTGTAGCACATCAGGAAAACAAAAAAATGTGATAAAATAACATTTCACAAATAAGTACTCACATTCTATGCACTATTTTTACGTAAATCGATAAATAAAACAAAATTCTAATAACCTAACTTGTCATAACACAGTGTTGCTATTTGTGAGGAAAAAATACCCACATTGCTTTCATTCATGTTTTTCGTTTTTGTAATTTTAAAATACAATACTTACTGTTAATTCATATCAAACCCGATGTTTTAACATTGTTTATAATTATAACCCATCAAGCATTCTAAACGCATTGAACAATATCTCATTCTTTATGCGATTTATTTCCTTTTATTTTGAAATAAATTGAATTATACCTTCCGAAAAAATATGTCATATTACATGAAAAATCATGTTTACCTTTTCCAGTTCCCAACAACATAAAATACTTGCCTTGATAGCAAAATAGTAATGCGTCTTCCCATATTTTGTGGGTAACGGCTTAGTAATGGTATCACTGAAAGCTATATCTGTGTGCGTTAGAGGAACGTAGACACATTCGGCTCACGCCACGCAAAGAAAATGAAGTGGACACACGATTTTGCTCGGGTTTTGTTCTAGACGCGGCTTCTATGCGTTATTATTCTAAGCTTTCACTCTTTCTGAAATACAGTCAAAAGGCCGGCCGCACATAATATGGTGGAGCGCAGGGCAGAGCATTTATTTCACTGTGAAACTATTATCGGCATTGTTCTCATTGAAATAATATCTTCATCGCTTCTTTGCTCTTAAAAAATTGTTTGTTGTGATAGTTTCAGGTGTCAGAAAGTGGTTGCTTAGCAAATTGATCATTCTTGACTGAAACAATAACTTTCATTCTTACAGTTCTTCACATTGTTTTTAAATTTGCCCAATAATATTTTTTCTTGACTCCAATAGATCCCACTTTTCCTTTTTGTGTTTAGTTCAAGGGATTTGGAGGTACTTATGTCCAGAATACACGAAGTTGAAAGCATCTTTCTGCTTTTTTATTTTAGGGTCTTCCATATTAATATTTTTTTTTGTTTAAAACTTCTTAATTCTTTATGTTACACCAAAACAACTCATATGATAGTCACAATAAAGTTCACTTAGAAAGGCGAGCTGAACTCAAGTATTTTCGTGGTTTATACCATGTTTTTATCTATATTTTAAAACCAATTAGGTTTTGTTAATATTAGGAGGTACTATTATAAAGATCTATTTCTAGTAAACAAACGCAAGATTAGTGTTTTAAATATTTTATTCAAAATAAACCAGCGTGATATGGATATTTACAATTTCAAGACAAATACAACAGCCGAGGGATGCACTCATTATTTCATTTCTAATAACATTGTTTATTTATAAGAAGTTTATTTTTTCACTTGAAACAGTTTCACCTGAAAAAGTCTTAAATTATCCACGTCGTATAAAAAAAAATGTTTTGACGGATTTGGGCCACTTCATTTCGTTAAATATTTAGATAGTGATCAAACTTACCATTTATATATTTTTATGACAGATTAATTGCAATAAATAGTTGCTAAGTTACTTGAAATATGTACAAACATTGAGTGCACCCAAGACCGTACCAGGATGCGGTCGCTTCTACGTGCTCACTGAGTATGGTCTCGGTATAACAAGAATACTTCCGACTGTATATGCACAATAAAAATGTTAATTATGCATTACTAAAGCCAAGAAGACACTTTAAAATATCACGATACAAAAGTTTAAAGAAAGCTGTACAAGTAATCCCAACAACTAAGTATATACCTGCTGATTAATCAATAAAAACTTTATTCTACAATATACAGTCGAAATTTCAAGTCATTTGAATAAACAGCTGCATCAGTAAGACAGTACAAAAAATATTGCACCTAAAATAATTTATAAAAATAATTTATAATAATTATAAATAAGCATTAAAGTTATTAAATATCCTTTACGAGGCCAAACTTTATTAAAAATTATTGTATATTGCTAATATGTATTGATTATATCATTAACAAAGCACATTGGAATGATACATTTATAGATTATTGTTAAACTTTATCTATAGGTACCTCGATCTCGACACATGAAAGCCAGCTGAAAATCTCACTAAAATCGTTTTAGATATAAGAATCGTTTCTGCACTTAAGCACTAAGTAAATAAATAATACTAATGTACAGAGGTCGCGGGACTCCCAATTCTCTTTCATAAAACTGGGTGTCTAAAAAGGCCACTTTAGCAGAATCATATTAGAATCATATTAACCATATAACAATCTGTCATATTTTATTTTCATCTTTATCACTACCACATTAGGTTTAAGGTTGATTGGGACAATTTGACAATGACGGGTAGCGTGATGTACTTTCTGATTCTGCTAATGTGGCCTTTTTTTCCCCGATCATCTATCTCCATTAAAGACACGTTACGATTTTCAATCGTCTACATTTCAATAGAGACTATGTTTCCGATTAAAATAGTAGGAACCGTGATTAAAAAGACAAGGGAAAAGTGGAGTCTCGCTGCCACATGCTATGTACAAAATACGAAGCAGCTCTTATTTAATAAAATTAAATTGAGACACGTAATCATAACTTTACAAGGCGTACTATGTTCAACCACCAAAGTCGTCTCGAGTAATAGAAGATGCACTCAGAGTCAAAATTTATTCAACTATGTTTGTTTCAAAAAATCCAAAACCCAATTCCTTTTATTATTTATAGTTTCACATTACTGTTAGTGTTATTCAAATATGAGATTGAATTATATAGTTCCTTCTTTATCAAAATTTAGGAACTGTTAATATAGTACAAAACCTTACTGAAAAAGTTAGATAAAACGAAGGTGTAATTAAAACCTGAAGCTTTACCAATAAATAGTACTTTGAAGCTTCAATTGTAACAGCGCCATGTCGGCAGAAATCGGAACTAAACAAGCGAGCGCTGTTTTCAAAACTGTTCTAAAAAAACTTCAGTGACACACTTCATAACGTTACGATTACAAGCGCCTCTTAAATCGCAATATAAACACTTTAATTCTCACAGTAACAATATTCTTGTCAGTACAGGGTAGGTACTTATTATGACATCTTAAAACCATCACGATAACGGTGTGGGAGGGAGACGGAGATATACAGGAGCATAACACTATCTCTTTTTCACAGCTTAATCTTGATGGCATTGGCACGTCATAATAGGGCCCCAGTTCGGCATAAGAAGGTCTGCTTTCTACCCAACTAGTTTAAGCTTTATGGTGACAATAGAGGGCGTGCATGCAGTCTCAGTCTCATACGAACTTAAATATAAAAACTTGCTTAGAATATATTATTTCATATGGGGTGAGTTTTAGTTCATTGGTCAAACTCAGTTGGTGTAAGGACTCGTAAAAAAATAAACTTAGGATTGACCCTGAAAATGCAAAATAAATTGCTGTTTCCTAGAGCAGTTTTTTATTTTCGACTTAACGAGTTGAATTGTAATGAACACGGCCTGAAAGATTGCCAATAAAATAAAAATCACCCTGTATTATCAAAGGGATAAAATAATGAGGGAATTTAATATCCACTTTCTGTGCCACGAATACCAGAGAATACAATAATATTTTTTTTGGGGGGGTTGAAATATAAGGCTATATAAGAAATGATATTAGAAAGATTGAACCTGCACAAACTATGCAATGCTATGAAACGTCACCAGCTAGTTTCAGCATTTCACAAACTATTTATATTAGAACGAAGCGCAGAGCGTGAGTACATAAATTCCCACATAAGTACTCATTTTCCTAGTGCGGCTAATACATAGTGCTTTTGTGTAAATGCGTAATCAAAGTAGCACAACGCTGTCTTAAATAGACCTTTGATTCATAAATATCCCAACAGTGGCCAGTCCTCCTGGGTTCGCAACTATGAAAGAGAAAACCATAGAGTAGAATTTAAAAGAAAATTGGATTGTGTCACGATTGGATCGCTTATTATGCATATTGCAAAATAATGGCGATTCAATACTTTAAATTTGCGCTCAAATAGGACGACAGGCCAATGTTTCCCACTGATAACTAAATTATAGCACTTCAAGACGGGCTGCACCATCCCACTTCACAGAAACGTATCGGTTAAATATGGCACTAACGAGCGTCAATGCACAAGAAGCTTTGCTACAACGGCTGTCCTTCATCACTTAAACTGTCGCTTACATAACGTAACCGATGCTGGTGCAACCAGCCCTTCTCACATAATTATGGCATTGTCAGTTTTAGTTACAACTCTATGAACGAAGGTCTATACAAGACAGTTGGGAGTCACATATAAATATTATGCCTTAATTCGTTATAATTTGAAAACTAGTTGAATGTACATTAACCCTAATATCACTGTAGACAAACACACAAAAGCACGCTAGCACGTATCAGATCGGTTCTAACACTCCATCGCTTGCCCGGCGCACCTCTACTGACTGCGGCGTATAGCATCCGACCTTACTTTGATACTACTATGATATCTCCATAAATTAATTTACTGTTCATGTGAGTCTTAATTTGATTTTAACTGCCATGTCAACACACAGACTCCTCAAGCTACTTTTACACGCTTAACGATTTAAAAATCGAATCATACGTATTTAACTGTCTGTGGTTGCATGGCGCACTTTGCGATGAGTAAGGTATGAGAGAATATACGGCGCAGTGCGTGTATGGGCGCGGTCGTGGGGCGACGTGTGCAGGCAGGCTGTCCGACCGGCCGGCGAGGCTCTAGCACGCACACCCGCTGTCCGGCTCCTTGTTGTCCCCGGGCGCTTGCCTCAGAATCACCTCGTGCACTGTACAATCACATTAAGGAAAATAAAATGGTACTAAGATACAGGTCGAAGGATAAAGGGTCGGCAAACTGGAGAAAACCCACTCAAACTATACAAGAGAAATCTTCCCGTTTGATTTATCGACCCGTCCTTACATCGATCAGTTTTACGACTTCACAAAACATGTAGGTTTTTGTATTATAAAAAGTCAGATTTTTTTTTTTAGTTTTAATATGATCATTGTATTTCAACTGACGAGTAACAGAATAAACGCAATGCTTTTTAATTGGCCATTGTACTCACCATCATGAGCAACATTTACCATAGGACCTACTCAGAAAACGCGAAAAAAAGTCGGCTGATCGGTATATTTTCTCGATTTATGCGCATATAAATGTATAGGGGAGTGAATGATAAAACTAGCTAAAATAGTTTTGGTAGGTTTCTCCATAAAGTTTACCGACACCTGTACGCCTATTATATTCCGTGTGCACGTTGCTTCGTTTTGAAACTCAGTAGTAGAAACAAAACTCAAAGAAGAAACGATTCGGATAAGACTCAATCCAGAAACTCCGGCCGAGCTTGAAAACCGAAACAACGGAACTTAGGCCCGCTTACAACATAAATCAGTAAATATGTTTACCGCTTAACGAATTTAGAACATCGTTACAAGTTGAATAACACGGAGACAGAGACAGTTTAAACAGTGAGTAGCAGATACTTAATTTAGATTTTGAATATAATTCTTGAATTAGAATCTGCTAATCGGTATACATGGTGCCATTTTAGCGGTCTACCAAGGGGCCGTCTCCACGAGCGAGAGAATCGCGGCGATATTGTCGTCCACATAATTATTTCTATAGCAACTCTATGAACGTGTCTCCACGCGGCAATATTATCGCGGCAATTCGACAAGTGAAAAAACGTCAACTTGCCACGATTCTTGCTCGTGGAGACGGCCCCTTAATGTACCCGATTATAGTACCTCTGCACGATAATTTTTTTTTTACAATTCATAAAGACAAAATTTATAAATAAATAATGCTCGGGCTGCACTCGCTCGAAATAATTCAAATATTCATGAAAATCATGTTTTTTTTTATGAATGAATGAATGAATGAAAATCATTTGAGTCATAGTAGTAGTCATTGGATAGATGAAGTGGGCTGCCGTTGTAAGAGAACTAAAATGGCACCGTGTATTTTTTTTGTCATAAATAAGTCCCAGATTGTTTTAAACACGTTTGGCACTAAAAACATTTAGTAATTTCCTTCGCAAGTCGGCCTCGGAACGAAAATAGGCGTAGACAAGATAAGAACTGTATTTACTTAGAAACAATATTATGTGAAGTCAGTTCGCATAGGGAACGTGCACGGCGTTGACTATGCCATCTATTGTTGCATATTCGAAACTTTAAGGTTAAGAATAGGCTTGTGTCCTGAAAAAATCTAATTAGTCCGTCAGTTAGATTATCAAAAAATATTTGACCAGTGTTTTTTCTTTTGTTACGGGAACCAAAATTGACGAAGTTACGACGCTTTTAAAATTCTCAATACGTCACACCTTCGCATAATTTTTACTGAGTCGTGACGTCACGAGCCCCCACTCCACGGTTTTGATACGTTTTATCTTTGTCAATATCCATTGATTTACAAAAACAAAAAATACGTGTCCATTATTTTTCAATACTCTAACTGACGGACTAAATAGTTTTGCAATTTGTGGATGATGGAATCTAGCCTATTGACATTGAGACTTCTGTGCTGCCACAGATAATTCCTGCACGTTCCCTATATAGAAGGTAGTATAACAGTAAAACACCGATATGTCCGGACCATGCATTCGACATGCGGTTTCTAAGTAAGAAAACTAATGTTTTTTGTTGTTGAGTAACCCTAGGAAGCGCAAATAATAAAAACATAGCAACACCTCATAAATATTAAGCAAGACATCGTTACTGTCATAAATATTAAGCTTGTACAGTCGGCAATTTAATACGATCATATTTTAACTATAATTGTACACTACCGGAATTTTGTCTTCAAAAAACATAGTTTTTTTAACTGTTTTTAAAAATAAGATTTAAATGATTCATTGTTTGTTTAGATAATGAATTGAAAATGACTGATATATCAGCGTCTGGAAGTTTGCTTTTATTTACTCCAAAACAAATCTTAGTACCTTTGCTTTAGTATTTTTAAATCCTGAATTTAAAATTATATTGCCAACTGTACATTTTTAGATATTAATAAGCATGGTTATAAAGCGATGTTAATTTGAAAAATAAAAATAATTATACTAATTATAAAAAGCCTTTTCACAATATGCACTGTTCCTATGATTGTATTTGCATTTTTATAGAAACGTATGCATGTGAACAGGCCTGGCCACCAATTACATAATTTACAGATACTTAATAGTTCGCAATTAGAAGTGTAATCATAAAACGTATGAGTGAAACAGCACGTCACTAAAATCGCGCCGTCCTTGTCGCACGTTTTGAGACGGCCTGTCGCGAGTTTCAATGTACAGAGTAGAAGCAGTTCGAAAGTTTGTAAGTAAAGTATTTGTAAATATTGTAAAATGAGGCGTCACCGAGCGATGGTATAGACAAGTAGATGGGCACAGGCATAGACACATAATATTAGTAACGTTAAGTTTACTTACAACACAGACGTTAGACTGTTACAACCACCACCGTACACAGACTCGTCCGGAGCTCGTCACTTGTTTGTGGAACGTCTATAAACGCTGTGTGAAATCAGCTGAGCGTACATTACTACTAACTAACAGAATTTAGATTTTGATAAAAGAATAGGTGCGCAATTCAAAAGCAGTTTTTTTTTACGAAACCGATTTTGCAGTTTTAAATTTCGAATTAAACCGTAGATTTTGGGCCCAAATCTGACTGCTCGGCTATTAGAAATATCTATGCTCTTTTTTTAGACTAAGTTTAGTCCTCTGTTACATCATGGGGCCAATTTTAAATTAATTTAAAAACTACTGTCTCATTAAGCCATGACTGTCGCTAATCGAATAAATCAGCATCAACAATTCTATGAACAAAGCCTTTATATAGAAAGCAGCTGATTCCACACATTATAACAATTAATTCCATTCAAATAATTCGCCAATGTCCTGCCGTCGCGCGTCGCGGAACAAAAACATATTCTAGCAATTGTATGGTCCGTGTACACTCTAAATATATTATACTTAAATACGTCATATATACGTGCGTGTATGAACGAGCGTGGAGATCTGAGTGAGTTAAAAAACATTAGTTCTTCTGCGTTGGCCAAATGTTGGCTCATTGTTGGGGCTTGGGTTAACTTGGCAGCTCGAATCTTATTGTTTTACTTATACAGTTTACATTTAGAAAGGTTGCAAAGTTTTGAACTTGGAAGTTATGTATGCATCATATTTTTTTTATCTATACTTATATTATAAAGCAGAAGAGTTTGTTTGTTTGTTTGTTTGTTTGGTTGAACGCGTCCGATTTCAAAAATTCTTTCAGTGTTGGATAGCCCATTTATTGAGGAAGGCTATAGGCTATATATCATCACGCTATGACCAATAGGAGCGGAGCAGTAATGAAAAATGTTACGCAGACGAAGTTGCGCGGGTAAGCTAGTCATTTATATTAAACTTAAAATTTCACCCTCCCGCTTTTCTCTTCTTTAGTAAAAGAAGGTTTCAACAATGGTATTCGGCGT
Organism: Ceramica pisi; assembly: GCA_963859965.1. NCBI lineage: Eukaryota > Metazoa > Arthropoda > Insecta > Lepidoptera > Noctuidae > Ceramica > Ceramica pisi. The sequence goes on from OY982529.1 coordinate 5,273,002, forward strand.
AAGTCTTCAAGTTTCTTTAAAATCCAAGTCAAGAGCAAAACCATCTCAATTAAAAAAAATCGCTTGTCTTCCCAAGATTCTGGACTAAAGTTTGTATGGAACGCCACATAATTTCGGGTGAATCTTCAAAAGTCTCGTCTAGTTCGATGGTTCAGTATGAACCTGTGGGTAACAACACTTTTAAACGTAACATCTTCGAGCTACCAAGCTAAGTCCCCACGTATTAAAGGGACGGACCGCACACACTTAAAACCTCTTTCCACCCCGATGCGAGTCCCAGATACACCGTACATGCAACAAATCACCAATGCATGCCGTATGAAATGATCGCCTTAACACACGGTCCGGTCCGTATACAGTCAGCGGCAAAAATTGGTCAGCAGAACAGAACAGAATTATTCGTTACTTTTCATGTGTTTCTGTTCTGTAGGAGGGGGTTCTGTTAACCAGCTGCTGTCGCTGACTGTACCCGGGTCATTTTAGTTCGCTTCTCAAAAAGGATACTGTCTTCTGGAGGCTTGTTCTCGGCAGAATCCATGCCGGGCAGCGCGGCCGCAACTCGCCGGAACAACTGGAATTTAAAAGGGTTTTGTCAGTTTTGTAGACTATACTAAGGAAAATACAAATAATGGCAAAAAATAAGGTCTTTATTAACAGTCTACCCAAATTTGAAACTGTTTTTGTAAGGTCATCCATTTTCAAAGTATATTTCAGGTGCTCAATTAGAATTTATTCGTTTCTTTAACATAGATACGTACTATACATGAAAACTTTTACATTAGTCTGATTTTAGAGATTATATTTATTCCGATTTAGAAAAGAGAAAAATTTTCAGAAGAAACTTTTCGCAAACCAAACCTCGCCTACAGTTCAAATAAAGAACCAAATAGCTCTAGTCTCCTTGGACCATCTGTTATCCTCCACAGCCAAGGCAAAGGTCGCGTTATACGACCTCCATCGATCCGTGACGTCATTGTTAAGCTGTCGTGATACTCACTAGTTAATGGATAACTGTCCATTCTCACCTTATTGATTGAATTGATTTTAGTAGTTTCATTTATAATTGAGAAGCGTTACCCTTCTGATTTTTATAATATATATTATTACAACAGATTTTTTGTTATGATAATATTGCTTCTTAGCAGAGTTAGGGCCAGTTTCACCGGTTACGGATAAAGTGTCGGTTACTTATCTGATGGATAACTAACCGACACTTATAATACTATACTCAAATACTTAATAAATCTGCCAGATATCGCTATCCGACACCTGTGAAACCAAAAGTTTTAGTTCATCTGCCAGATAAGTTCCTAATAGGCTAACCGACACTTTATCCGTAACCGGTGAAACTGGCCCTTAGAGTTACAAACCTGGATGCAATGCCGCCAAGGAATTGGTCTACTGATGCCGAAGCGCAAACCATATAAATTGGCTTTAGAAAAAGCTAGATTTTCTCGCTCTAGTGACGATTTTCTGAGTGTCACAAACTGCTAATCATGATGATTTATTCTGATAGATTAAAATAGTAATATGTTGCTAGTGCAAGTCCTGGACGAAGCCTATTGCCATCCAATCAGCCTGGCACTACTGGCTGCGGGCTGTTAGTAGCAGTCCAAAAGATAGTGATGTGACCCCCGCCCCCCCCCGTGCCTCGGTAAATCCAGTCTGGCACGTAATCTCTCCTCAGTGGAATTGACGACCCATCAGAATTTGAGAGTGAAGGTGTAGAAGGTGCACTTGTGATTTCTCCTGCTTACTTGACCCATCTCTGTTGGGATGACACCATGGCAGAAATTCAATCGGTTGGTTTTTAATCTTTTTATTGAGGGCACTCCTTTTCAAGAGTGTGTGCATGTGTCCCAGAAGTGGGATCATCAATCTATACTAATATTATAAAGCAGAAGAGTTTGTTTGTTTGTTTGTTTGTTTGTTTGTCTGTTTGTTTGTTTGTTTGTTTGTTTGTCTGTTTGTTTGTTTGTTTGTTTGTTTGGTTGAACTCGCTAATCTCAGGAACTGCTGGTCCGATTTGAAAAATTCTTTCAGTGTTAGATAGCCCATTTATCGAGGAAGGCTATAGGCTATATATCATCACGCTAAGACCAATAGGAGCGGAGCAGTAATGAAAAATGTTACGCAGACGACGTTGCACGGGTCATCTAGTACTAATATATAAATTCTTCCGTTACTGTTGACTGACTGAGTGACTGAAAAACAACGTAGGTACAGCTAAAATGTCTGGTCGTAGAAAGCCATGTAGGTTCCTTGAGGAGTGTAGGGGAGAAAAACAAGATATGCACGCACGAAGTCGCGGCCAAAAGCTAGTGCTATTTTTAAAGGGCATGACAATTACCTGTTTAACATTGTATCCTGCTTTAGCGCTGGTCTCTATGAACATAACGTTGAGCTCCTTAGCCTTCCGATCTCCGTCCTCGGTGGACACCTGGCGCTTGTCCGACAAGTCGGTCTTGTTGCCCACCAGCATTATGATCACGTCCGACCCACGCTCCGTGCGGACGTCGTCGATCCATTTCGATGTCTGGTGGAATGAGTTTGCATCTGTCGAAGGCAAAGAAGTATGATTAAATACAATTAATTAGGAACCTATCTGAAACTTTTTTTAATAATAGGGAATTTAAACCGCAAATGCAAACCATACATTTAAATTATAATATGTATGACACATCGAATATCGTATAATGAACTAAACGAAAGCGGCTAGAAAGGGATCAATTTGGGAGATGACTGGATAATAACAAAAAAAGAATATAAGGACAATTGAAACTTCAGTCCAGTGCGATTGCTAAAACCACCAAGATCTTTGAAGATCTTCGTGGTTTTAGCATTCGCAATTTTTTTTCAACAGGAGATGTGGAGAACTTTAGTTGCAGCTATCACTTGACACTTTTCTTTCCTCGCCCTTGCTACATCTACGGTTGTAAAAGACTATCCCCTCAAAGATGATTAAAATACAGCTTAATAAATTCTCATCTATAAATATAAAAATGAATATCTATTTCCCTTGGCATCGCATCACGCGTGAACGGCTGGTAAGATTTCGCTAATTCTTTTTTGTTGTGTTTGTTATAGTTAGGAGAAAAAAAAAAAAAAGAAAGTTGCCGTTGACGGGAGCGAAGCCGCAGGGGTAGCTAGTAATAAATAAGTGTTATAATAACCTACGTTGTGTCCATTCATTAGTTTCGAATCCATAAATGGATTGTCGTTCACGACCACGGCATCGGCAGTGGATTACTGTATTTGCGCATAGCGACCATTTTTGTGTAGGTGCGCCACGCAGGTGAATTTATACGGCTTTCAAACTTACTTACTGGTTTAAATAAACTACTACAAAAATTGGTAAAGGTGATTCACAGTATTCATTAATAGGCTGCCCAATGCCACTCATAGGTACCTGTACCATGTAGAAATAACTTTAATCTTAAGTCGGACATCGTAATTCACATCTAATTTCTATGACTCATGAACTCATATAATATGATGTCATCGACCTATCTGTGCATCGTCACCTTTATATACGTTAATTAAACATTTCCTAATAATGATCGCTATTTCGTTTATCGCGTGCTAAGAGTGTTTGCCTATTTGAATCGATATGTGATTTGATTTGAGAAATGAATCCGTCACGCTCACGCTTCTTCCGTTACACACATAGACAACGTGTCGGTGCGAACAAGCACACAACGTGACACACACACATACATGTGTGCTGTACGACTCAAGACAACAGTAAGTATAGTTAGTGGTATGCCATGCCACTGAACTCTGTCCTGCCTGTCCCACGCTACGGAATTATTGCTCACATCTTTAGAGGCGAAAGAGTTCGCTAAACATCATTTCTTTTTCTTTATCGTTTCCAACCAGTGACTTTACGAGCAATTAGCTGGGTTTATCGCCTTATCTACAGAATCCTAACACTCGTAAAATCTGTGTGAAATAATCTGAACAACACCCTTTGTTTGGACTTTGCAAAAATTTGAACTACCTATTTTTGTTCGATATAAAAAGGTAATTCCGCAATAAATGATATGTCGCGACCTTGTACAATAAATAAGACAATAAAACGGAATTTATCATTCATATTTATAGGCCGCGCTGCGTCCGGAAGTCGACCGGTAATTATTATAGCCTTGTGTTTTGTATTACTATTAAAAAGTTGGTGTCATCACACGTCAAGCATTCTACATGCAAGTTTCAAGTCTCGAAGGAGGCGTGAAACCGAGGTAGGGTTGGCAAGCGTCAGGGTAAAGGCTATATTAATATGACGAAGCTGAAGAGTTTGTTTTGTTGGTTGAACGCGCTAATCTCAGGATTACTGGTACGAATTGGAAAAACCTTTTAGTGTTGGATAACCTATTTATCGAGGAAGGCTAACCTCATGCTACGACTAATAGGAGCGGAGCATTAATGCAAAATGTGACGCAGACGACGTTGCGCGGGTCAGTTAGTACTGTTAGTAGATCGAAAAATTAACGGTTTCTGCCTGTCCGGCCTATTTCAGGCTTTTGAGACCATGTTATGAGTAACTTAGATATCCACTAAAAATTGCAGAATAAAGAAAACGGATTCATTACGGTTCTTATTTTAATGTAAGTTGATACGTTTGAATGAAAAACGCCTGGACTATATTTAAGACACATTCTAATTTTAAGCAATTTTATCTAAAGCTCCAAAGGCTTACAAGCTGTTTTCTTCCCGGCTTTAGGACCTGATAACCCTAAAACGAAGTGCTGTGGCGGCATCGCTATCGACCAACACATTTTATTCCGCACACCGCCGCACACGGTTGTAACTTTTTAACCGAGGTACAATAATTCAATGTATTACCGAGCCGAAGTCATACTTCTAGCAAAACTAACTGATCAATATTCCTAGTGAGCACTATTAGAGAAAGATACCTATATCAGTTTTATTTTAGATACAAAACCACTTAAATTTTTTAGAAAAATTGCTGGTAAAGATGATCTTCACGAACATGCAGATTGAAATCAACTAATTAGTATTTCCTTCAATTAATGAGCCGATACGTGTCCAGACTATAGCTAAAAGGCTACGTTTTGAATTAGGATTCCTAATTATGAAAAGGAAATTTTGGAGACTTCGAAATATGAAAAAAAAAACACACCGAGATTTGTCAGCATTGCTTTGTTGATTCTGTATCATGTGGACGGTCCATAACGTGGATGTGGAGGTCAGAGAAACAGCCCCATGGAAACTACTGGTATTCAATTGTATCCTATAAGACTGAGGTAAAGGCGAAGCAGACGTTGATAATGAAAGAGTCTGACCCTCGCAACTTAATCTGCGTCACGTTCCTCATAAATGCTCCGCTCCTATCGGTCGTAGCGTGATGTTAAGTGATCGGGATCCTCGATAAATGGGCTATCTGACACTAAAATATTTTTTCAATACGAAATAGTGGTTCCTGAGATTAGCGCATTCAACCACACAAACAAACTCTTCAGCTTTATAATATTAGTATTGATTCGGAAGGACCGCAATAAACCATGTCAGATGCTCTGTCTCTTCCCAATCCTCGACTCACCCAACTTCCCAATACAAAAATGTAGACTAGTAAAATAAATTCTTTAAAACCTCAAACAAAATATACAAAATCATGATTCACTCTCTTTAATTTCAAGCACGATAGATATTAAATCTATAGACAATAACCTTAATTACGGAAGTACATACAATTATGAGTATTCTGAAGTAAGCCTTGAACAATATGAAACTAAATTTATGCCAATCAGTAGCTACGAATCGATATCGAGCGACTGAACATAATGTAGATACTTTGAACAATAACGTCGGAATGTATGTTTAAACATTATTTGAGGAGCTCGTGGCTTAACATTAACAGCCGCACAGGTCGACCTTCCAAGTTTAGCAACGCTTGCCATGGTTGGTCTGTGGAAGGATGACCATCTTAACATTTACTGAGTTTCCTCCGTGCCTCGGAAAGCAGGTTAAGCTGGTGGTCTCGGCTGCCATTTGTAGATCTTTGGCAGTCCTTACAGATTGTCAGAAGCCAGTAAATCTAACTCCAGTCTTGCCAATAAGTACCGTGTTACCCAGTTAACGGGTCTGGTAGGCAGCCGCTAATCCGGGTATTCAGCTAAATCCGGTTTGACTGGAAGCCGACCCCAATATACCTAGTTGGGAAAAGGCTATATAGGAAGATGATGTATGTTTAAACATTAGAATAGACATGTTTTCATGAATCTTAGGGAAACTGTTACTGAAGAGATCGAAGCAGATTGTAGTGAACAAACTGAGCACAATGTGTGAAGCGATACAACAAATATAGTCCAACGTCGCGTCGGCTCTAAATTGATATCCAATGCGTTTTTATATGAACTATTTTTCAAATGAAGAATGGAAACTGGAATGGGTAGCCTCGTCATGTTATTAAACGAGTTAGCCGTCTATTCTTTCAACATCAACACGTAGTTGGAATGAGCGTGAAGTAAAATGCCATTCCATCGTGTTTGTATGGTTTGACAGCTTATTTAATGTTAACTTAACGTAAGCTTAGCAGTGAGAAGTTTACAGAATAGCACTGCAGAAACGCTGATGCCAAACGGTATCCAATTACAGCAAGCGAAAGGCATGATTGCCAGAATAGAATGAAATACATTTAATTGGGTTAGAAGAAGAAAACAAAAGAGCATCAGTCTAGGCTCACATACATCATGTACTTAGACATAAACAGCCAGGCCCAAGGTTCGGCGTGGGTGGAGCGAGCAAATATTTGTTACAGACGACAGACAACCCTCAAATCAAATATTAACCTTCACCCCACAGTATAAAGTCTATATTAGCTCGCACACCACTCGCGAACAATTGACTTAATTAAAGATTTCAAATTGTTTTGTGACCGCTATGAAATCAGAATGGTTGTGTTCCTTACATCATTTGGCTAATATCTTATTTGGCTAAAGAGAGCCAACCAACAGCCTATTACATGTTCAAAGTATGTGCTTACTCGTAACTGGATAACTTTACGGCCAGAGACAGACGTAATAAAAGATTAATAATAAAGTCGAATACTCGAATTACTTGACAGCGTTTTTCAAATGTCTCATAGGTATCTCTTGACAAATAAAATGATGAGGAGCACATAGCCCACGACAGTAAACCCGATATACGATCGCGCGTAAATTGTAACTAGAGGTGAGGCGCTAACCGCCGGGCCATTGGCCTACTTTCGGCCTTTCAGAGCCACGCTACGTGCAACACAGCTGTAATCACGTCTTTTCATTTCCCAGTTGCTCAAAATTTATTAAACACGCTGAAAAAACTATACAAACCAAAGGACGCAATACGTACTTACTGGAAATCAAGGTGTTGTGTTGTGGTTTGAAATGTATGCCAAATGTCAATGCCAGATTATCGTCTTTGACTTGGCTATCGGGTTATTATTTTCAAATGCCACATATTGATCACACCACATAATATGTGGTCCCTCACAGAAGGTAGGTACTGGGTATTAGAACCGTTTGCAATTTTCGGTAAAATCCGAAAAACGGGATTGTGATATGGAAAATGGCATCCAGCACACTTATTGGAAAGGACATTTTCAACTTATCAGCATCAGTCGGCTTCCAGACAAACCGGATTCAGCTAACTACTAGTATTTACGTGGAGCGGCTGCCTACTAGACCTCTAGAACCCACTAACTGGGTAACACGGTACTTGGCAAAACTGAAGTCAGATTTTCTGGCTTCTGACAAACCGTAACGACTGCCAAAGATCTACTAATGACAGTCAGGACGAATGGGGTAACGTGCTTTCCGAGGCACGAAGGAGTTTCGGTATATTAAGATCAAGATATTAAGGTCACCCATCCGCAGACCACCCTCTGCACCTGTTGCTTAACCTTGAAGATCGACCTGTACGGCTATTATCTTTATACACGACCTCCTCGGGCATTTCCAACGGGCATCATATCACAGAAACCTAACACGTCATGCCTGAAAGAACTTTTAATAGAATCTGTCGTTTGTTAGCGCAAGACTAGTTCCTCAAAGCAAAGCTGACCATGAAAAAGGCCAAAGAACCGTTAAAATGATGAGGACACACCCTTTCTCACCGCATGACAACATATCTGTTACTATGTGTGCCGTCCATAAATATAATGGAGTTCTTTTTTTTAGCCAGATGCGAGCGAGACCCGAGGGTTTAAGATATCGTTACCTCGGGATTCAATTCGCGCAACACAGTTGGACGCCAGTAATATTTTATGTACTTGAACTTTCTCAAGAACAAACTTGTGTAGGTACCCAATTTCTTTTCGTATCCCCAAGTTCTTGTAAGATTAAATTGAGAAACCAGTTTTTAAATAATATCTCGTTTAGATAATTGCATAGTCTAAGTCTGAGAGCAATGTCACTATAACGGAACCAATCCACTATTTAGGTCATTTTGGCGAAGAAATCTTCTAGTTTTCTGTTTATAAACATAAGATGCGGCAAATTAATGAAACGCATTTTTTTTAATGATGAGCAATCACAAAAACTCCCGCTCTATGCGGAGCAGAAGGGAGTGTCAGACTCTTACTGACTAAAACCTATCCGTGTTCCTAATGCCCTTTGCATTCCGGGCCCGCGGTGACTCTTTCGAACAAATTCCGCAACATGCTTGACATGATGCTTACATGTATTCTCGCACCTCAACCACAGTATAAATATGGACAGTACGGAAACTACCTGCAAACGCTCGAAACGGCACACTCACACAAACATGCGCACCGACGAGACTTTTCGGTGCCCGTCGCGGTACTCTCAGTAGTGAGTGCCGCCGGCCGCGTCAAGACGAGTGCTCACATTTGAGTTTAGCCCCACGATCTTTTTAAAAATGCCACGAACGTATATTATATAAATTTGTATTCCTGCTGATTTTGAAAGGTGAGAATCATTAATGATATTGTTATTTAATCGTTATCGAAGTATAAGTCCGTGTGATCGATAAAAATGAATTCGTGAACTTCAAAACTATCAGGTACTACTACTTCTTGTAAATCCAAGATGGCGCCTGCTATAGGTATTTTTTTTTGTCATGGGTGTCATTTTCATGGTTTTCGAGGGTGTTGAAGCCGATAGTGATGTCAAAACGTGAATCCAAGATGGCGGCTGCAACAGGTATCAATTATTTAGTCATGGGTGTCGTTTTCATGGTTTTCGAGGGTGTTGAAGCCGATAGCGCTGTCAAAACGTGAGTCCAAGATGGCGGCTGCAATAGGTACCATGTTTTTCGTAATGGGTGTCATTTTCATGGTTTTCGAGGGTGTTGAAGCCGATAGTGATGTCAAAACGTGAATCCAAGATGGCGGCTGCAAAGGTACCGAGCGCCCGAAACGTTTTCGTCCAACAGCGGCTCGCGTACGCTCCCGCTAAAACTTGTAAAAGGTTACGCCGTAATGACAAAGTTAGTGCGACAAGCTGTTGTGTGTTAATATTAAATTGTTTTCCGTGTTTAAACTATCGTCTTTTGTCAAGATTAACCAACGCCATGAGATTACCTATTTAAATTGTACTTGTAAGCTAGTTAAATTTGATTGATTGATCACTACAGAACAAAAATTAAAAAAAAAAACATAAACATTAAACGTGACAACCCTATTGCTTCAATGGAGTGTAGGTATTTATATTCTCAACTAGGCTTAGTTTCCGTACTGTCCATATTTATACTGTGCCTCAACAGCAATGCACTACATAGTACATCGCCGATCGATTGCGAAGGACAGCGCGGTTACCTATCAAGATTTCTCATGAAATATGAAACGTTTCTTTCTCTGGCTGCATTATTGATCGGCCCCGGCCTTGTTATAATAGGTCAATCATACTGTAACATTATTTTTGATGTATGAAACCGAAAAAAATTACCGGTTCAAACACAATAGGTAGGTAGTTAATCAATCAGTGAAGACCACAAGTAGTTCATGGGACTGTGAACCGGTTAATACCCTGTTCTTGTGTCATCAATCATCACGCTCATTTTGCTCCATACTCTTGGAAGTCGGTGCACCACGTCTTCATTTTCCATACTTCTGTATCAGACGTTATCTCAGTCAGGATTGACTCTATCTGGTCAAAATTATCATCTTTTACTCAATTTTTAGGGTTCCGTAGCCAAATGGCAAAAACGGAACCCTTAAGATTCGTGAAGTCTGTCTGTCTGTCCGTCCGTATGTCACAGCCACTTTTCTCCGAAACTATAGGAACTATGCTGTTGAAACTTGGTAAGCAGATGTATTCTGTGACCCGCAATAAGATTTGCACACAAAAATAGAAAAAAAAAAACAATAAATTTTGGGGGTCCACATACTTAGAATTGAAACTAAATTTTTTTTTCATCAATCCATACGTTTGGGCGTATCTATGGATAGGTCTTCAAAAATGATATTGAGGTTTTTAATATCATTTTTGTCTAAACTGAATACATAGTTTACGCGAGAGACACTTCCAAAGTGGCAAAATGTGTGTGTGTGTCCCTGTAACTACTAAAATAAGAGAATGATAAAACTAAAAATAATATATGATGTATATTATCATGTAAACTACCAGCGAAAATTGGTTTGAACGAGATCTAGTAAGTAGTTTTTTTTAATACGTCATAAATCGTAAATCGCTACTTTTGCTTATAAATAATATCTACAGGTTTGTACGGAACCCTCGGTGCGCGAGTCCGACTCGCAGTTGTCCCGTTTTTTTTATTTTTTGACACTTTACGGACTTCATGCCATAGGCATTCCCTACACCTCTTCATTCTAACCATTCCTCCGCGAATTTCTATTCACATTCGCCACCCAGGATGTTCGTTTCTATAATTCCGTGCCACTGAAGTATGACTGACAAATGCCGTTTGCTGTTAAAACAAAATGGAGCAGCATACTTACTGGTAATATCGTAAACCACAACAGCGACCGTGGAGTCCCTGATGTACGAGGGTATGAGGGAGCGGAACCGCTCCTGACCGGCGGTGTCCCAGAGTTGCAGCCTCACCGTACGGTCTTCCAAGTACATCGTCTTCGACAAGAAGTCGATACCGATCGTTGCCTGAGAAAAACACATACATTAGAGCGTTTATCTAACTTGAAGGATTTGGCTAGCAAGAATTTTAATTCTACTCGGAATATTTTTGAATCTATAGTAGGCGCCAAATAAATGTGCAGCCAATAACGATCATTGACCCACATACATTTATCACTTTCTTAATATCAAAAACAGAAATACAGACATAAAGCTTTTAATCGACTTCTATCTTTATACTTGACGTTCACGAGTAACGAAAAACGGTTAATTAATTTATTGTTCGGGTCTCTACGAAGAATTATTAAGGAAAGGTCACTGTACTTTATTGCAAGTTTACCTGGCGCCAACCAAAAAGCACAAATAAATTGAGATAATGGTAGAAGGATGAAGAAGTCTCGATTTAAATCCTGTCTTAGTGTCCAAATTGAATTCATAGCCTTCATGGCCACCAAAGGTACTAAAGTTAGCTCTGCTTATCCAGCTTAACAGATGTTGACTTATTATAAAACTTTGGAAGACGATTTCTATGGTCCTATGTTCCATTCGAACTAGCAAGCTCGGGACTACAAAGAGTTTAACCGTAACATGTTGGATATAATCAATGTTTTACAGATGGTGTTTCTTTCTCTAATATTACGTAAAAAGGGACCCTAATCCCATAGGTAGGTACTACGGCCGCTCTATGATAGAAGCATTAGTTTATATACTAATACTAGCTGACCGGCGCAACTTCGTCTGCGTCACATTTTCCATTACTGCTCCGCTCCTATTTGTCTTATAACCTTCCTCGATAAATGGGCTATCTAACCCTGAAAGAATTTTTCAAATCGGACCAGTAGTTCCTGAGATTAGCGCGTTCAACCAAACAAACAAACTCTTTTGCTTTATAATATTAGTATAGATATCTATATCTATACATATAATAAAACTGTAGAAAAGTGGTTTTTGTACAAGAAAAAAAAAAACCAAAAAAAATAGCTAGGGTGTTAAAGAACAACCAATAGAACCCATTTCCAGCATTTTTAGAATTTGTGTCTGTTTGTCTGTTTATTTGTTCGGGCATCACGTAAAATCTGCGAAAGCAATGTAGATAACTTTTACACACAAGCATTGAGCGTAACTTGGAGTAACATTTAGTTTTTGTTTCATTGCAATCGGTTCAGTCTATCAAAAGATATTTGAATTTAAAGTTTTCCAGAAGTAAAATTAGGGTTACGTGCACTTAGTCTCATTATTACTTCACGTAACTTTTATACATACCAATAAACTGTGCGTAAATTGTAGTAATATTAAGTTTTTTGTTTCATCGTAATCAGTTCATACCTTATAATAAAAAATGTGTCAATCTATCAAACTTAGACTGGACTATACCTAGAGATCAATCTCTAGGTATAGTTTGCACGCAGTTGACTGCGTGCAGTATTCGATAGATGGCGTTGGCGTGTAACGTCAATTTTCTGAATGATGTTCCTTGAAAGAATGACCTTCGCCCATGTCTGCATTTGAGTCAAGTTGATTTATCTATTTTTCATTTATGCTAATCTATACTAATACTATAAAGTAGAAGAGTTTGTTTGTTTGTTTGGTTGAACGCCCTAATGTCAGGAACTACTGGTCCGATTTGATCAATTCTTTCAGTGTTATATAGCCCATTTATCGAGGAAGGTTATAGGCTATAATATATTATAAGGCAAACAGGAGCGGAGCAATAATGGAAAATGTGACGCAGACGAAGTTGCGCGGGTCAGCTAGTAGATAATAAAGCTGATTTGTTTAATCTCTGGAACTACCAGTCGAATTTAGAAAATTATTTTTGTATATATGACAGCCACATTCATGAGGAAGGCTATTAGATTACGAGAACGGAAAACAACGGGATATGCATGTACCAAGTCGCAGGCAATAGCTAGTTTACTACATGGGAAGGAAAATTAAGCAAATTATTAAAAACATCCTTAATCAGGATGGCCGTCAAAATTAATAGTTTGAAATAATAATTTAAGTAACTAAAATTCCAGGGTCAGCCTGCTGACTGGCATTTTTGTCGTGAAATTTCAACTAAATAAAATCGATTGTAGGTTTTCGAACATAGAGAAGCCAAATTCTTTAGTAAATTATTAATCTCAATTTTACTCTTTACTGTCTCTGAAATTTTGTCAAAACAGTCGATCGACTTACAGCAGTCTACAATTGGCAAAAGATTTGTTAATTATAGTGTCAGCAAATGCCGACACTTTAGTTAACTAACTACACTAAGCGCTGATTTTTCATTCGTCAGAGAATTTTTAACTGAAGAATAAATATGGCTGTTTGACATATTTTCTATGCATTTTTATTCCTCTGATAAAATTTATCTGACTTTTGAAAAATCGGCCCTAACTGCATCAGAAGTGCAGTTTGCTGATGTAGGTACCGTGTTACAAGCTACAAATGCAACCATACACAACATTGCGATCCCTGAACACAGCCGGCGCTATTTGGTATGCAGGCAGCTCACTTGCAACTACTTTTAAACAATATTGTGAGTGTGCTGAGTAGGCAATTATTGTAGACCACACTCGTAAGTAAGTCAGAAGCTCATCTGATCAAGTATGTAATCTGTTAGTTTTGAGCGAAAATCTTCAGCTGGGCCTTGATATGATCAGGTTTCTAGAAACTGGGACAACCTGTCAGACTTCGTATATTTGATATATTTGAACATACCGTAAAACATTTATTACCTCATTTCCCACAAGATCTAGGGCACTGCCATTCCACGATTCCTAATTGGCCAAGACCTATTAAGATCTAAATTGCAAGTATCCCAGTTTTTAGAGTACATTGCTGCTTACTAAGCTCCTAATTGAGTTTTTCATTGGATCAGGAGGTCTACTCTCTTTCTCTGAAACGAAACTTCGCAAACGAACGAAATTTAAACGAAGTTTCGTAACTGTCGCTACTCTGTTTTGTTTTCGGACACGCAGACGAAGTTCGGATTCATAAACAATTTTCGTGAACGATTGGAATGAACAATATTGTGTGGGTCTTTTATGATGTCATCTAAAGTTAGTTACGGTTTTTACTTTAACTTAAAATCTACAAACTATTTTGGTTTATTTTTAAATTTTACAGTGAACATGTGGTTTAATTAATATTTCTTGTAATATTCATGCAGAAAAGATAAATATACAGATTTTTTTAAAATTTCCTACGAAATTCACCGATACACTATAAAACACCCTTTCACGGTTATTGTTAACCAACTAAATTGAAAACTACTATTTCATGCCCACGATGGGTGGTAACTTATGACTACCAAAATTATCTGTATATTCATACGCAATTTAATCATAACATGTCAACTTACTTATAAGATTTTTTGTTTGAATGTTAAATTGTGAAGTTTGTATTGTGATAATAAATCATGTTTTCAAGTGCTTTTTTACATACTTCGCAATAGCGATACACATTCCGTCAGAAAGTTTCAAGCCGTACTTTGTTGCAGTCTGCATTTTAGGTCTCCAGGAATTTTTGTTTTGGATTGATAAACTTTGTACGTAAGTAACTTACATAACATAATTATTTATTTTTTCGTTATGAATACTATCGCTTTTCATCGATTTACTGAGGTGAACATCTTTTCAGTGTTCAATGGCTCCGCATACGGGTCCGGCTACTCCCGAATCACTCGACAACGGAAGAGCAATAGGGCTGTGGGATTCTATGAGCGGTTGAACAAAAACAATTCAGCAGTAGCAAAAGGTACAAATGTTTTATTAATTTATGACATAATAATATAGTGACATGAAAATCTCACGTTTTTATATTTTGCAGGTATGGGTTGATAGAAAACAAATAGCCAAGCTGCTGGTTCTCGAAAGTCAGCTTGAGCAACTGGAGATGATCCATTAATTTAGGTATATTACAGAAAAACAATAATTTGCAATTGTTAACTGCAGAGAAATGAGGGAAGCTAGTAAATTGTATCTATCTTGTGTGATAAAATGTAATAGGTACCAGAAAAAAAAAGCTATTTTCACTCATGTCATAATTTTATTTTATTTAAAAGGAACAACAAACAGTAATCTTTACTGTTATTTCTATATTTACTTTAAACATAGTGTTAGGCATTTTTTGTTAACTTGTAATTACCCGTTTCAATTGGAATGTTTTTTTGCAGCCTCACAACCCACACCTACCAGAGGGAGACATTCAGCTGCTGTCTGTGATATCAGAAGCCTTATATCACTATAAAGAGGAGTGTGTAGAAAGAGAAACAGTCAGCAACACCGAGCTCGCAGGCATCACGGGCTGTTTGTTACTTTACATTATTTGTTGTCTATTTGATTAAAACATTATTAAAAGTAAATTTTATTCTTTTAATTTAAGTCTTACATATGTTACCTACTAAAGATAGATATATCACTACTTTTAGAAAGGAATAGATAGATAAGGTTCTACCTTCATCCTATCTATTTACTTCTAAGAGTTGCACTAATACAGCTCTTGCCCTTTGGCCTGCCTGTAAAGCTCGAGCTCAAGAAGCAGCAGATTGAGTGGGAACCTGCCTGCTTCTTTCAGCTTGGGAGTTCATCATAGATGTCAACTCGGAAACATCAATACCACCCCTTATACATAATTTAGGTAAATCACAGCAGGCTATTAACACTTCCCATGCTGTTTTGGACAGTAATGCAGTACCCCATTGCAAAAAGACGTCCCATCAACCTTTTATTAAACCACATGTTCGTTCTATGATGGTATAATTGCCGGTAATTTCCTACAAACTCTAAGTCGGGAATTTCACTAATATTAAGTTGATGGCGACATGCAAAGCCGGTTCTTTCGACGCTCTAAACATTCTTCAGGTAGAGCAGCCTCGATTAAAAGCATTTTTGTAGCCATTTCAAATACATTTATAACAAAATCCACACAAACGAATAACTAACGAAAATCAAAAGGTAACACTTTTGGTTTCGTCAATTTGAGGTTAAAATTCCGAACAATCATCTGTCAAACTCAAATGTTCGTTCGTAACGTAAATGAATTAGAGTAGGTTTAGAGAAACTAAATGTCAAATAATCTTCGTTCGTATTGAACTTCGGAACGAATAGAACCGTGGTAGGAAACGTGCGAAAATTCAATCGAAACTTCGTTTTTCGTTGAATTAGAGTAGACCTCCAGGTTCTACTCGTAATAGTTTCACGATACTTATTACCTACTTATTTCGTGCACATTTATAGAAATCGATGAATTTTCTGATTTATATGGGCAACTATGGACTGCAATAAGCTAAGTACCTAAATTGATTGATGTTTTATGTGAGTCTGCGTTTTCACTAGAGATGTGCGAGGATGAGTAGCGGGAATGCGTTTGTTTTTTTGGCTTTGTTTGCCATATAAAACAGAATAGAATAGGTTTTATTCAGTTAGTAAGTTGGTTTTTCTTTTAATTATGTGTTTGTGCGTCATTTCTGGCGGATTAAACGTATAATTTTCTTTCTTTCTTCCTCGCTACGCATCCTCACTTATCTCTGGTGTATACGCAGCCTAGGTCTTGTATTTTTTGAAATGCGGTATGATCACCTTTTAGCCTCAGATTTTAACCAAAGAAACTTTATTGTTTACTGATGATATCCAAGACCCATTGACTGGAATTGCGATAAGTTGACCCATTTACTCAGACACAACAACATTAATAAGTTAACTTCCTCATATATTCGAAAACACAGACCAAATGCAGTGTCGTATTTTTAATTTGAAGTCTACGCCAGCCTGAATTAACCGCATGGTTGAGTCGAGACAACTTTTACTGATACTCGTAAAAAACTGCCCAAAAAACTGTAATAAAGGAATATTTGATGCACGAACTGCTGCTATAACAATGCAATACAAATAAATTAAAACATTTCTAGTTATTGCAAAATTTAGGTGACAAATGGACGGAACCATAGGCATGCTTGGCGTAAGTATATTTGCAACAAAAAGCAGTCAAAGTGCCACAATAAGATTCACTTGCAATTTCATGATTTCAAATAGAAAATAACTGAAATATATTCAGATATAGTCAAGGGTTTTAACGATTTATATTAAATATCGTTGTTGATGCTTCATTGCTCATTTTTAGGGTTCCGTACCCGAAGGGTAACCAACGGAACCCTATTACTAAAGCTCCGCTATCCATCCGTATATTTGTCAGCGGGCTGGCTGTATCTCAAGAACGGACTCAGCGGAGTTAGTAATAGGGTCCCGTTTACCCTTTGGGTACTGAATCCTTCGTGTGCTAGTCCGACTCGCACTTGGCCAGTTTTTGCAGATTTTTACTGGTGAGATCGCAAAGCCACATCCCGCCGTTGATATTGATACAGTAAATTCAAAACAGCAGTGTTAGTCTGTATGATACCTACTATCATTATGCTTCGGAAAGCACATTAAGCCGTTGTTCCGGCTGTCATTGTAGATATCTGACGTTGTTAAGGGCAGTCAGAAGACATAAAATCTGACAATAGTCTTGAAAAGAGAAAGAAACCCCCCCCCGGGTTTAAGGGGCTCAAAAATTCCCCAATAGTCCGAGATATCTTTGGGTTTTATAGTGTTTCTACTTTTGATAGGAATACGTTTGACCACTATCTCACCTGATGGTGAGCGATGATGCGGTCTAAGATGGAGCACGCTTGCCTAGAAGTAACCTAATTACAACGGAAACAACAGATAGCTACAACCTGGGAGTCTTTAAGTCAAGACTTAAAGACTCCCAAGGACTCAAGGAATTCCACTCCTCACAATGAATATGTTCCCAAAACTTTTTGTGCGTATGGGTGGGATGGGATGTCCACCATGTACCAGTGGCGCATCGCCGTTCGACTTGTGGTCCGATGATGGAACGGGCTTGGCGGAATTAAATTATGCAATTCCGTCGCACATTCCCCAAAATACAACCGGTAGAAAACCAACAGGCTAGTAACTTGGAGTCGATGCTCAAGACTTTAAAGCTTCGACTCGACGAGCCTATCATTACCGATGATCCTCTCCTCTTGGCTCGTTTCTCAATTGACTTTTATAAGGCCATCAAGCTGGTATTTGGCACATCCGTCCCAATGATGACAGCAGTACTCAATACACGATCGAACTTGCGCTTGATAGAGTATGAGCAGCTGTTCCGGCGTGAAGTACCGTCTCACCCACCAGTACTTTGCTAAAACCTACCCTCAGCGGGGTCACCAAAAAGACAATTTTGGAACCGCCACTGTATCGAGTTGTTGACCAATTCCTAGGTAAATTAGATCAGACAGGTGGTCGGCCAACGTAAATTAGGTACTGGTACTATTCTATTGCAGACGGTTTGACAGTGACTGTCAAATCATGTCCTTTTTAGTTCGATTTCGGGACTATCCGTAAGTCCTCAGGTGCCACGGAGTAGAAAACGCCTGTATCTGAGGCCGAAACTACGGACTTCGGGCTTAGAGAGTAGATCCCCTAGGCATTAGGAGGAACACGGATGGGTTTAGCCAATAAGAGTCTGACACTCCCTTCTGCTCTGCCCAGAGCAGGAGGAGTATTTCAATGATTTCTCATCCTTCAAAAAAAGGCTGATTGTCAAAAATCGTGCAGTAGAATATTGTGTGAACGTAATCTTGAGTATTTTCGTGTTCAATAAATTTGTATAAGGTTTACTTTCACAGCTGGAAGCCCAATTATACGGTACGTAGCGTCGGAAGCTATGACCGACAAGACGCGTTGTTTGTTTTACACATTTACAAACAGCAGGCAGGCTTATTTCATTTAACGGGCCGAAAATTGATTCCGAGGGCCTACGAATAATGGCATTTTCTGATTAAGTTAAATAATGGAGCCTGGGCCTGGATCATCCTGGGGTATTTATAGGCCTTTGAAAGTTAGTTTCTTTCATGCAAGAACTGGATCATCCTGGTGTATTTCTAGGCCTCCGAAAGTTGGTTTCCTTCATGCAAGAACTAATAAAGACATTGTACTTTAACTAACATTTTAATCTTTGTTGTTAGTGGATGACCAAAAGATTGGTTTCTTTGTAAACAAAATCAAACTTAAGGAACTCAATTTTTCTAATTTACAAACGAACCTAGTCTGAAAGCTACTTCATCATGGTATGGCTTGCCTTCATTATGGGCTAAATATGATGAAATTTCAAGTGAAAGAATAGAATAAGTACATCAATATCTGCAAAATTGTCGACGAGGATATTTAACTATTATGGTTAAGTCACAATGACCGCTTTTTGTTCAAATTATTCAATCAAAACCCGGGTGGAATGGAATAGTGGTGATTTTGGTATCATTATTTTAATCTTTATCCATTTAATTGTTTAATAATTAAGGTTGGTTATGTACATGTAAATTACACTTTAAATCATTCAAATAAGACCTTTCGTTTAAAAGTTACGAGTATAAAAATACTCTCAAGTAAGAAAAATGTTGCGGTTTGATCGAACTGCCCTACGTTTAGACAATTAATAAGTAATTTGCACGTTACTCAAGAGGCAGATAAAGTTCGTGGAGTACCACCTGAACCCGCGCGAACAAAGTCTCGGGCGAAGTGTTAGTAGCTGTTTCCAAAATAAATACATTATAGCCATTGTTTTATGTTATCTCTTGTTATTGTTACGATAGTCTCTATTGCTCCGAGTTTTCTTATAATGGAATCGTATTATATTCTGTACTTGACATTGTTTCCTAATGGTTTATAGCTCACGATATATACATAACTACAATTTAATTACACTTATATGTTAGAGATAAAAAACAATATAGATAAAATACATTATTATCGTGCTTTTCGATCGGACTTGTTTTGCCGGTAATGATAAATGATAACGGTAATAATGTTTTTATTTTACAAACATTATTATTGTGGGCTTTGGGCCTTACTTTGTTAGTTTCCGGTAAAATAAATGACACTGTAACAAAACTGGAGCTGTTCAAAGTCAGTCAAGGTTTTTTTACTTATGTCGAGTTGTATGAAGAGTTTGTTTGTTTGGTTGAACGCGCTAATCTCAGGAACTACTGGTTCAAATTGAAACATGATTTTAGTGTAGGATAGCGCATTTATCGAGGAAAGCTATGAGCTGTATTGTATGTTTTGTTTTAATAATCAAGCTATCACGCTATGACCAAAAGGCGCGAAGCATTAAGGAAAAATGTAACGCAGACGAAGTTGTGCGGGTCAGCTAGTAGGAAATAAATTGCTTGTCAACTGTTCCTGAGCGCCCAAACACACCAGAATAACTGAATTTATAATAACCACTACTCGTAACCGTAAATGCCATTTTTAATATGGATTCATGCGCTCATGAATCCAGTATTTTTTTGTTTTTTATTATTTACACCAATTATTACTCCTCGGTTTTTGATACGATTTCTGTGATCATTTTTTAGTTTGATGCCTACTTGTCATTTTGTTTCCGTAAAAATTGCATTCAGTTTGGCCGAGTAGTTTTTGTTTTATGAGCAGTTTTGTTTAAATTTTTAGACGAAGATGTCGTCCAAGTATCACCACTTAAAAGTGAAAATAAAAACTTTTTTACAAAAAAAATGTTACAGACTTCCAAAAAAAATCTACAAAGTATAAAATAAATTAACCCTAATTTCGGAAGTCGTTGTTAAAAAACCAAAGACTCAAAGCCATAAACACCAACTACCGATACCTTTATGTATCCAGTCTAATATCATCAGTTTTGCAGTCTTATGCATGACATTAGAGACCATGATTATAAAGAAATCAAATCAGCATGTTTTAAGCATTCAATTGTTTTTTAAATGCAACAATGTCTGGAGCTGTAATATTGTTTAATCCGAATTCAAGATTACTATCAAGTTTTGTTACAACAAACTCATTCATAGAAGACATAAAGTGGAAAATCCAGTACAACACTTATTTTTTTCAGCTTTTGGATACAAATGGTCAAATCAAAATACACAACAATGCTGTAGGTATAAAAGGTCAATACAGTAGGTATAAAAGGTACTGTTCCCTAGACCAACCGAAGGTTCGGTTTCGGTCAGTTTTGGCCCGAAAATCTAGTTTCGCTCACGGTTTTGGTCAATAACTGATCGAACCATCGGCCCGCCGCTCCGTAACTCAGTGTTTATATATATTTTTTAACACGTTGATAATTTATTTATTAATGTTAAATTGTTAAAATAACATAAATAAATCATTTTTTTTTTACTAATTTTTTTTTATAATTTAAGAAAAGTTACAATAGGATTATAATTGACATAATATAAAAATATCCTACTTCAACATCTATAGCATGTTAAATAGTTTTAAACAATCGATATAACATCACAAATATAATTTATATTATACAAATGTATTTATAAGTTTTGTTGATTTCAGTTTTGACTGAAAATCCTGTTTCGGTCGGACTTGTTTCCTTATCACAGTATTTTATTGGGGTTAACATAATGGGCACTAAATCATGAGATTATAGGTCTAAAGCAAACTGTTGTTAGCCATAAATTTAATTATCTTTTAAAGATAATACTACTTTTCTTTTGAGCCCCTGATAGTGGTCAGATGATTATTTATTTTCCATTGAGATACAACTTTATGATATACTTATTATTTTGGACTTGCTATCACATAACTTTTATAGCAACCTGCCTCGGAGGCAGGTTGCTATAAAAGTTTCATTACAAAAGTTGCATTAATTCACACAATTGTGAATTAATGTTTTTATATTTATAATGTTTTAAAACCTTCCCTGTGGATATTTCTTTTCTGAAAACTACTACCAAATTCAATAAAATAGGTAGTATAAAGGGGGTAAATGCAAAAATGTATTGTTATTTATACAAAAATAAAATAAAGGACTTTATTAAAACCTACTGGGTGAATTTTTAAAGATTTAGCCATCCACAAAACACACTGGAAGGACTCTTGAGCCCGAATTTGAGAAAAACTAAAACTGTATTATTAGATTTTTTTTAAATATGTATTCCAGCCAGGAATCAAGCCTTTTGATTTAAAAAAATATATAGAATAGCATCAGTATTTAAACTTGTCATAAATATACATAAATAAGCCTGAAAGAGCTAAGTTTAGTTAAGCTCACATTTAACTGACATTTCACACATTTAGCGGTCTGCACAAAAGTTTGAATAAATTTCCTCTGTTGTACTACATCAGGGTAGCTTATTTATTTATATCAGTCTAATAAAAGATTGCAATATAAATATAGTCACAAAGGAAACACAAATAATTACCAGTACAACATAGGTGGCTAAAGGTATGATCACAAAAATAGTTTTCCTTCCTAGGCACCTACCTATACTTATTGTATGTAATGCACAAAATAGACTTTTTTAGTCCAGCATTGATTATAATTCATTGGTCATCCATTCATCATCAGTCCTATAGCATATCAGGTTTATCCTAAAAGATATGTTTTGCAAAAGTCAACTTTGACTGATTCACCATCACTAATGATTGTGTTACTTTTTAAAACTAAAAGGTGCGGCGTGGCAATCACAGTATATTGTAAAAAAATATTGATAACTGTAAGTTATGGAGTTTTTGTACCGAAACTAAAGGTTGTTCAACTAATGACAGGTCATAAAAGGTCAAACATTAATTTAGTACCTACCTAATGACTTAAGGTGAAACAAAATTAGGTAGGAATTAGGTAGTAGCTGTACTTTGAAAATTCAATAACAAACACCTGATCTTGTTTCAAAAATTCAAATACTTAAACACTATTTCATCAAAACCTCTTCACTGTCAGATACATTTTTGGTGTTATCAGGGGAAAAAAAATACTTTCAGTTTTGAGCTCAGTCACTTTCATTGCACTCTCATTTAAAGCAAAAATTATGAGCATTACCTTGCTCAGATGTTATGCAGATACAACATAGTTCTCTACATACATATTCATGAGCTTCAATGACTAACCAGTGATGTAATTTATAACTGGACACAAACAGAATTCTTATGAGTTTTCTATTAGAAAAGTGACAGTCCAGCACTATACCTGTCATGGGAACTAGATGACTCACCTGATAAGTGTTGTCAAAGCTATCATACATGAACCTAGTGATGAGCGAAGTCTTCCCCACTGAAAAAAAAAAACAAATTTGCGTGTCAGTACACCATCTCATTACCGCGGAACATTTCTAATCAAATACAATGATTGATAACGGCAGATACGCGTGAGAACATACTATGGAAGCGGTTCAACGCTCACAATGTACTCAGAGAGTGTAACCTACATCTCAGCATAACGTAATTCGGCACAGACGCGGCAGACGTTACGGCTACAAAGTAATGACTCCCTATTCCTGAACAAAACCCGCAACTTGCGCCTCCCCTGGCCTATGTAGGTCAGTAATTCGATAAAGTCTAGACGAATCTATACTTACTTATCGTAAATTCAAAACTATAATATATTAAAAATGTACGACGGAGGGGCGATAATTTGCCCTGTACTCACCGCTCTGTTCCCCTAGGAAAACCAGCTTGAACTTGCGTAAAGGATTACCGAATTCACCCGAGGCGGACATCGTGATTGTGTAAATTAGTTCGCTAAACTATAATTTCACAGTAATTCTTATCACAGAAAACTACATGAACAATGACAGTTCGAGCCACTGAGCCACTCCTGCAGCACACACACGAGCGCAGCGCCGCCACGTTACGGCAGACTGACGGCGCGACGCGCAAGCCAACTCAGCAAAATTACTTTCATGTAAAAAAATGTTTTGCTTTTCTGTCACACTTTTGTGATTTTGTTTGATGAATTTACAGCAAATTCGATTAATTTTATGTTTTTACAGAATATTTATTTACTAGTAATCTTACAATGTTGTCAAAATTGACAATTCCGTTTCTGAACGTACCCTTTAGTGATGTCGCAATAATTACAGAGGTTGTCAAATGTAGTCGACTAATGACTGCTGCTTTTGATGCTTAGGGTATCTATATAATTCTCACCTATTTAAATAGCGAATAAAACCACTGATAAAGCACTGACTTTGACTTTTATACGAAGCATGTGAACTCGTTGAGCTTAATTTTATTGATTTAAATTGACTATACTTGAACGTTCTACAGTCGGAATTAAAATTCGATTCCACATTTGACATTAGCTACCTACTGTCATTTTGTAAAATCACATAATATAATAGTGTAGTGATGAACACAAAAATCGATAAATAATCTTGATTCATGTTATAGTAGGCTAACGGCCTCTGTGCTCTTGGTGTTCGCATAAAGGGAACTTCCAGAAACTATAAGACAGCAAGACAGTACCTAGCAGCGCAGAAGTTTCATTATCAATATATTTTACTTAAGTTTCGTTTATGCAACGCTAAATGGACTACTTCATACAGAGTGTAGTTTGAGGCGTCAAATATCAAGCATGTTTAGGTACCTACCTAACTTATTAATTTAAAAGTTTCAAATATGCAACAGTAGATGGCATAGTCAACGCCGCGCCGTGCACGTTCTATAATATTAATATTCTGTACAGCTTGTATTTCAAAAATTCAAACCCCAACCTAACCCAAAGATACGTCTTAAAGACGCGTAGTATCTCTATGTAGTCTGTGAGACGCGTCTATTTCAAATTATTATAACCACCTGTGTTTATTTTATGTAAAATCTTCTATATCGGCCACACTTTCTTTACCCCAGTATCGTTATCCTATTTCAGATTCGGTTCGTATTCATCTTTGGGTATGGCTAATGGCTAAAGCATTAGGTTCTAGGTTGATTGGGAAATACAATTTCGGGTAGTATGAATTGCTGGCTGATTCTGCTAAAGTGGCCTTTTTAGACCCGCTAGCAACTGTTGTCGACGCTACGGCTGGCCGGCGGACCGCGCGCGTCTCAGTTCCAAAAGGTCGTATCCCATTCTAATCGCGCGCGAGTTATACCAATGAACCTGTGAAAACTACAACCAAAATAACTTGCATATTATAACTGTATCTAAAAATCTCTCTTTTATTTAAAAAATACCACATCTAATCAAAAAAATATTGATTGCGCTGCAAAACAGTTACCTACCTCAAAATATGATTAATTTAGAAATAATTCGAGTTCGTGACGCATCGCTAATAATCGCTACCTACCCAATGATATATAAAACAATAGATACGTTGTCCGCACTCTAAAATGACAACATGAAATGAAGCCAATTGGCCACATCGCGCTTAGTTACGCACCAACCTGTCGCGCGACACTACGTTTGTTTTGATGTCAATTTGAGTATTACTTATCCTATGACGTAACTGAAGATGTATATTCATCTCCCTCTAGCAACAGGCATCCCGCCGTACGGTGACATATTTTCTTTCCCTTCCTTCATGCGTATAATAGCTATCTAGTATTTTCGCCGTTTTTAAGCGCCGCGATGTAGGTTTATGACGTGTCAATATATAATACGTCATTGTACCTTCTCCTTCCCAATTATTTATTTGATATTTATTAGTATATTGTTTTATTGTATGTGTTTATTTTATATTATTAAGTCTAATTAATATTATTTATGATGTTTGTACACTGACCGCCCTAAATCTAACTTCTTTCGTTCAATCCATCCTAAGGTTGTCTGTAAGAGATTGCCCTGTGCGATAAGACCGCCCATTGTACACTTATTTTTATAAACGTTTTTCCTGTACTTGTTATGAGGTGTACAATAAAGTAAGTATATAATAAATAATAATAATAAATAAATAAAATAAGTAAATAAATTGACGGGCAATTGACAGATGATAAGTTTTTGATGGTGCACATAACAAGTCAAATTATTTTGGGGTCAAAACGAATGTAGGTACCTACCTAAGTGTAAATTATGTGTACCTATGTACTTTCTTATTAGGATAGAGAATGCTAACTAAAAAAAATTGTGACTCAGCGATATAAGTAAATCACTATCACTACCTACAAAATACGTTTACGAATAGGTACGGCTATTTCCACACGTTATCGCCCTAAAAGAGTAGGTAGTTTCCTTAACTAAAATTAAAACAAATCGTTGATTTTACACTTTAATTCAATATTTACAGTATTATACACAAAATAAATATCACAATTTTGTAACTCAGGATTTTTAATCGGTTTTAGGTACTAGTATTATTTATTACAAAATAAAGTTGATTTCACAGCTTTATGTAGATAAAAATAGAGCTCTCTTTATATTTTTGCAAAAAAAAAAATAGTTGCGATGTAAATTTCTTTGTTTAAAACATCAGTGAATTAAAGCGAACATATGAAAGTAGGTAGTTATGTAATTATTGTGCAAGTACACAAAACACACTGCTTCATTATTTATTTACTAATCTAGCGTCTTTGTTCTTATAAAAAACGCTTTCCAAGAAGTAACAAAAAATAAGAATAAGTTATGTTGTGAACTTAAAATAAAATAATGTACATTTGAATTATAAATGTAGATTCTAAACATAATAGGAATAACTTTTTATGCAAACACGTAAAAATATATCTTAATGACCCAAATTCAATTTGTAAAAATTAATATACTACTTTTTAACTAGTAATAAAAAATTAAAACCCTTTTAAAGGGTGTTTTGCTTAGCTCATTACAACAATGACACGATTTACGGGCGTACCAATAAGGCATGTGACTCGCCTAAGTATCGAAAGCGCCAAGACTGAGTATGAAGACAAGAAAGCCTTGTTGTATTTTTCTGCGGTGCTAAACTTACAAAAAAAGAAGCACACACGTTCAACGGCGCCAAAAACGTCGTCGTCAACCACTCGTCTCTTCGTTCTAATTCTTTGGTGTAATTTAATATTGTTTTAAGCAATTAATCATGAAAGTATAATTAATTATGCAACAGTTTGACATAGGTTCTTTTGTAAAATAGGTAAAATGTATGATCTCTTCCTCACAACAATGCTGATCAGACTTTTTTTTTATTTGATTTGAACTCATAATTATTATATTTAACTTTATAATTAGGATATTTAAATAGCTACAGGTAGGTACACACAAAAATAATTATTCCACAAAAATAATGAGGGTTTAATTTGGAACCCAGTTACAAAATAAAATATTTTACAACAAGCTTTACATTTCCAAGATGCAAACATAAGAAAATACCTTAAATTACATTAAATGAAGTATTAGCATTTTTTACCGATTTAATCAATTGGTGACTTCAAAATTCAGGGCCTGAAAGTACTTACGAATCATGAACAACTTTTACAATAGGACAAAAAAAAACCTAATCAGCCCATTTATTTTATTTATGTTTGTATAATTCGAATGAAGGGATCAGCTGTTTTTGTAAGTAAATAGGAATCGAAAGCGTGGGTCCCGTGGGCGTACCTCGCATTTGATTAGGGGTGGAGGAAAGCAATTATAATTGAGTTTTCAGATTTTCTTTAGGTCTACTCGATATTGCCTATTCTTTAATTTTTCAATTTAAGAATTACCGAGCGATGATAAGATGAGCAAGCCAAGCGACATCATTTTTCTTTTACTGGGTGGCTCATTGTCAACTAGCGTACACCTTATAGTGCGAGAGGAAGCGGCCCAAGTGGCTCAGCATATTTGGCACCTTAGAAACAGACTCTAGAATCAAGCACGCTCATCATGGAAAATGCCGTTTAAACGCAATCCCAAAATTACATCATCTTATGACAAAGCTCAAAAGACGCACCGATTCTTGCTGTGCACTATCTTGTGTATTTAGGTACAAACACAAGATAGTGCACAGCAAGCGATTCTTGCTGTGCACTATCTTGTGTTTACTTCTGCCTACTAAGGTCCCAAAGAGCTGAGCATTTACACTGATGGATCAAAGGCAAGCGGCGGAGCTGGAGTTTACTCCAATGATCTAAAACATCAAAACATTCAGACGCCTAGGAAAGCTCGACACCTATAAGCCGGCACGTGAGGGTATTATCCAAGCGGTCCATGTCGTAGAAGTCGGGAGAGTCCGATAGTACCTCAGTTCTCTAATCCCAAAGAAAAAATAACACAATTTCGAAACATACAAGAATGCTACAATGCTCTAGAACGCGTCACGGTGACCAATCGCAAACTGTGACGCTGCAGTGAATAAAAGGACACAACGGATCACGGAAATGACGCGGCCGATGAGCTGGCCAGGAAGGGATCTGGTACGATGGCTGTTGGACCCTAACCCATAGTGCCACTCTCTTTCACCCAGCTGTGCCTGTGGCTATAAGAACACAACCACACAAGCAGAACGCTTCGGCAACAGGCTGCAGGCAGTTCTAGGAGATTATGCCGTCCCTAGACAGGAAACTAACCAGACGCCTTCTGTGACTAGAAGAGGCAAGCTATGATTGGTGGCGGAAACCATCACCGGGCACTGCTCACTAAACAAACATTTCCACACGATAGGTGTAACGGAATGTCCTCTGTGGCTGTGCGGAGCATGCGAATGTCCTGCAAGGAGGAGGAGGAAACGGTATCGCACGTGCTCTTCGAGTGCATATGCGCCGAAATACGGTGACAAACAATAGGGACACCGAATTCGCTAACATATATCTTGAAAATACTAAGAGGACTTATCTGCTTCTGGAGGAAGGTTGGTTGGTTGGTTGGTTGGAATGACGGCACAATGGTCCAACATCAAGACTAAGTGCGGAAACCAAACCCCAATAGATAGACAATGTGGTTGTTTACTTAGTCGAGCTATGCCGCCAATAAGTTGTGTGTGTGTAAATGTAGCATGCAAGAGCGATCGAAGCAAGCTCCGTTGGTCGGTTGGTTCGGTTTACCAGCGATTGAAATTAGTGGATGCGAAGTCGACTCATACAGATAAGTTTGCGAAACATGAGATTGTAGGGTCAAAGAGTGAGTGAAGCGAGCTCGAGAATTTAGCACCCTTCGTTTACATACCGCGTTTTACTATTAAACTGCACTTATTTTGTCATTGGTAGTTTTTCTTTAGCTTTAACTTAAATCGCCCCACACGCCCATAGTGGATACCTGTTGTTTTTATATTAGAACAGCTTGTATGCTCCACGATTGTCGGTGGAATGTTGGTTTTGGATAGAAAATGTTCATTTGGGTCTTGCATAAGACAAACAAAGTTTTGTTATCAGGCTGTATTCCTGAGAGAGTTGACAGATGTATTCATAGTTCGGAACAACTTCAGTTTATTTGTTTGATGTTATCAAAAGAAACAAGTGATACAATCGAGCATTGCCATTTATAGTCGAGTAAGTCTCTGTTATGGTCGGGATCAACAAAACCCAGAAAAAAATATCTCGCCGACAAATCAAGGAGCGACCCAAAACACTTTGACGTCATTCAACTCGACTAAAGCAGTCAACATCAACACAACAAACATTCTGAACACAACGATATCTTACAAATCATGGGGCATGTCTTCTTGGGGGGAACATATTTTCTTCAACAACTATTACTCCGCATAGTAAGTCATACCCGGTACGATTGTGTCGGAATACGAAGAGAACCACGCATAGAGGGAAGAGTAAGGAGATGAGGAAGTTCTTCATTAATGACCTGACTAAAGCCACGGTGAAGGATAGTGTTCGACCAGGGTATAGAAGGACAGTTTCTCTGGGTCGTCCCTCGACTGGTATGACGGCTGAAGCTGTCACTACGCGGATGCCAAGTAACGCTTTGCCGGGTGTCGCGCCGCCCGTCCGTCCAACGCTGCTGGATAAGCAGAAAGCCTGAAACAATATTAAATATAAATAACAGTAATTTGATTGTTTTTATCTAGCCTTCCGCGTCATATTAGATGATACTCTTATTATAATAATGATGTTGAAGTTTTCAAAAAAGACAGGTCTACTATCTAGACCATAGGAAAGTTTCAGTATATCATGTGGACCACACTGAAAAAGTATAATTCACTCTAGCTTCAAAATTATAATTCTCTAAAATATTATAAGACTTGTTAGTGAAAATACAACCCTTTTCTATCTACCTCCGATTTTTAAACATCTTTTATTCCCATTTCTGCACAGTTTATAGAAAAGAAGAAAAAAATCTAAGATTATGTTAATAACTACAATACATGGATTAAATAATGGCCTTGACTGTGTTAGATAAGAGTATTTTTTTACACTACAAACCATATTTGACTAAGGTAATAATTATAGGCAAATATTATAGTAATAGTATAAGTTTTTTGCAAAAAAAACTTTCGGAATTTCGGAAGTCGGTGTTTTTGTTAGTTTCTTCGTATTTTGACACCGACTTCCGAAATTAAAGTTATTTTTTACTTTGTAGTGTTTTTTTTTTTGGAAGTCGGTTGTATTTTTTTGTAAAAAGTTTTTTATTTTTCACTTTTTAGTGGTACCCTACACCTAACAACACCACTGCAAAATCGAAAAAAGCAAAATACGCAATTTCGATTACTTGGATGACATAAAAATATCATCCAAGTAGACGAATTCCAGCTATTTCGATTTAAAATCCAAAGTTCGTAACCGATTTTCATAAAATTTAAATGGGACCAATCTGCAAGTATATCCTTTCAGATAAAACAAAATTTTTTCAAATCGGTTCATAATTGTCGGAGTTATGAGGTAACAAACATCAAAAAAAAAAATAAAAAAAATACAACCGAATTGATAACCTCCTCCTTTTTGGGAAGTCGGTTAATAAAATATTATCATTATCATTAAATGCTGTTGAATTTAAATAGTTTATTATTAAATGTAATCATTTGCCTGTTAATATGTACAGTCTGGGACTTTAATTGATGAGACACTTTCAAACTTCCCGATTTTGCAGTTTTATACATTCACGATATTACACGATTTATCAAGATGACAAATTACTAATAGTCGGAAATAGTCTTATCCACAGAAGTTGAAAAATGACCAATAAGACCCATAAGTTTATTCAATCTATTTGATACTGACTTACCTACAATACGCGTTCGGATAAGTATGCTAACGTCACTATGGCTACGCTAAAACAATGGGCTTGTGTCCTGAAAAATCTAATTAGTCCGTCAGTTAGATTATCAAAACATATTTGACTCGTGTTTTTTTGTTCTTTTGTTACGGGAACCAAAATTTACGAAGTTACGACGCTTTTAAAATTCTCAATACGTCACAACTTCGCATAATTTTTACTGAGTCGTGACGTCACGAGCCCCTCTCACGAGTTTTGATGCGTTTTATCTTTGTCAATATTCATTGATTTACAAAAACAAAAAATACGTGTCCATTATTTTTCAATACTCTAACTGACGGACTAAATAGTTTTGCAATTTGTGGATGATGGAATCTAGCCTATTGTCGTTAGGTAACGGTTGCTAGACTTTTAAATTGGTTGAATTGTGGTAGTCACTGTGTACTATATACGAATGTAACCGACTAAATCCGATTGCATTATCCGGCCAAAATACGAACAGTGGCAAGTGGCTCATCAATTTAAGACCGTGACTCTACCTACATTAATTTTTTTTTTTTAAACCACCTAAAATTCCAAGCAGTCCATCCATATCTGTTTAACTGTCTATACCTATCTGAAGTTCTTCATCTAATCTTTACGAAATTTAAACGGGACCATTTCAGAGTACCGACTTAATAAAAAAAAAAGATTTTTGCAAATCTGGCTTTATATGACGACGTCATGGCCACATATGAAATGAACATCATCCTTTTTGAATTTGGCTAAAGAGTCATCTTCGGTTGTCCAGCTTTTTCTCAGAATCTGGTCAGCTGACCAGATGCAACTGGAGATGCGAGGATTGCGAGGAGAGCTTCAACGCAAATTGATGAAATTCCTTTTTGATACGGTAGGCATTGTGCCTTTAGTACACCAGTAATCATTATTTGCCATATGCATGCCTATTTACCACCATTTGCCATAAAATGTACCTATAATAATGCCAGTGTAAAAGCAGGCCTTACCTCGAATATGCACACAAGTATTCTGTATATAACTTCTAAAAACAAAATTTCAGATGTCAGTTCCATCGCATACTTGTAGTCATCATAATTTTCACTGAACTTGTAGAAATCAAACTTCTCTAGGTCACTGAAAAGAAAACAGAAAATCTGCCTTGAAAAAGTGCAATATGAGAAGGCAATTTTCATAGGTACAAATTAATAATATTTAAAACTGACTGAAATATATCATAATTTGTAAATAATATGTTAAACGGATTGAGACTGAGAAAAGAATGATAATACAGGTTTTTCCCTCCAAATATTGATATTTTTTAAATGTTACAGTTAATATTGAATTGCAAACTAAATATGTAGTATTTATTTAATACATCACACACGACACACACAGATGTAGACGCGGATTTATTTCTATAAGCCAGTATAATTATCAGGCTGACCCAAAAGTAATCCATTAATTTTTTCTATCAACACTATAAGCTACTATTTTTTTGCAAAAAGTTTTTTTTGTAATAATGCAAAAAAAATACAACCGACTTCCAAAAAAAAACACTACAAAGTAAAAAATAACTTTAATTTCGGAAGTCGGTGTTTTTGTTAGTTTCTTCGTATTTTGACACCGACTTCCGAAATTAAAGTTATTTTTTACTTTGTAGTGTTTTTTTTTGGAAGTCGGTTGTATTTTTTTGCAAAAAGTTTTTTATTTTTCACTTTTTAGTGGTGCCCCACACCTAACAACACCATTGCAAAATCGCAGAAAAGCAAAATACGCAATTTCGATTATCAAAGAATCATCTAAATAGTCAAATTCCAGCTATTTCGATTTAAAATCCAAAGTTCGTAACCGATTTTGATATGATTTAAATGGGACCAATCTGCAAGTATATCCTTTCAGATAAAACAAGAATTTTTCAAATCGGTTCATAATTGTCGGAGTTATGAGGTAACAAACATAAAAAAAAAAAAAAAAACATACAAACGAATTGATAACCTCCTCCTTTTTGGGAAGTCGGTTAAAAATGCATTAGGCGTGCGCTGAAAAAACTATTTATGATACACAAAAATAACCTAGGTACTACATGATTAAAGCTCTCATTATCTGATATATCAAAATATCGTGTCACGGTGTTACTTAGCGAACTCCTCCGCAACCGCTTGACCAAATAAATAAAATGGTCTGAGAATAGGTTGTAGGCTATTTTTTTGGCAAAACAATGTTTGCCGAGTCAGCTAGTTGTCTATAAAAATTCCGCAAGAGTATGTATCTAACTATTATGGTTGAGTGACAGTGACAGCTTTTGTTCAAATTATTCAATTAACACCGCGCTGGAATGGAATAATGGTGACTGTGGTATCATGATATAAATCCTTATCCATTTAAATAAGGTTATTTATGTGTCCATAACCGCCTTACATATAAATTGCACTCGAAATTATTTAAATCAGACCTTTTGTTTAAATGTTACAACGGGTATAAAAATGTTGCGGTTACAGCGCACTGCCCTACGTTTACTCTATTTATAAGAAGTATGTGGAGTACCAAGTAAACCAGCGCGAACGAAGTCGCGGGCTTAGTACTAGCACTTCAGTACTTATAATAATGCTGAAGATTTTGTATGTAACATGCTAATCTCTGGATTTGAAAAATCTTTTTGCATTTGATAGCCCAATTCTTGTGGAAGGCTATTTTACATCACGCTAGTACCCATAGGCGCCGAGCAAAAATAATGATAACCAATTATTTTTACTTTAAAAAATGTACCATATTTATGTAGAAAAAACTTTGTTTCAAACATGTCTACTTACATCAATTCAAACATATCCACTGCCATGAAAGTTACTATTAGTTTAACTATGAACAGAAGCATGAAGTCTATAAACTCAGCAACGAGACGCTTGTGCAGCGGTGGGATAACATACTCATATCCACCGTGACGGGCTATCACTGAAAAGTAAAGGTTATTATGTAAATATATTACTTAGGAGAACATTAACAATCTTTGTGCCACCCATTGTATCACACTATGTAATGTTTTCTTCATCTATTTTTCCTATAAGTTATATGGTGTACATAATAAAGGTGGTGGTGGTGTGTTTCTTTTATGTATTTTTCATTTGGTGTACAATAAAGTATATATAAATAAATAAATAAATTATTCTATTGAGCTAACACCTATTTTAAGCTTCATAAAATATGGTTTTATAGTCCTTCTTCTTCACGTTGATTGTAAACTCCCTAGATCATTTTTGGGCCCATTAGGTGGCTACTTTAACTGCAGTATCGGTGCAACATTTTCAGACAAAAAATTTTTTTTTTTCTTTTAGAACAAAAGATGATCCAACAACAATTTTTCAGCAATTAAACAATAACCATTGACTGTGATGTCAAAAAGTAATCAACATATTTAATACCTTCAGCGGGAGCGAGCGTTTCAGCCTGGGGCTGAGCAGCAGCGGGATTTCCAGCCACGTTCGGAACCTGAAAGGGCACTTGGAACTGGTAGTTGTTATTCAATAGTGGCACATTCGTAGCATTATTCTGAAAGCCCTGAAATGTCATCATATAGTAAGGAAAACATGTCGATAGGTTCTGATACATCTGGGCTTGCTGGATCCACAATCGGAGAGCTTGAAAATACGCTTCCCGTTCAGACACAGGCACATTTGGTGGCACGTCGCCATCACCTCTTATTTCAGCGCCCTCAACAGGCCCTTCCCCATTTCGCAGAAGTCTTTCTGATTCCGACATTTTCAATGATAACAAACACTAAATTGATTTTCTCATTTGTATCCAAATATTGGTAAAGTACACGTCAGTTTGTTGACTTAATTTGTTTTGACATTTTTGACTTTGATCATTGATCGCTTCCCGTCTTTTTTAATTTTGGATAGTTTCGATAGCCGAAAAGACTAAGGAATCAAGTGCTTTATTAATTTTTAGTCGATTGTATTGACGTCTCAGTCGGATCGGATCCACAGAACTCAATAACCTAGCGGATCGGACTGCACCA
Source organism: Ceramica pisi (assembly GCA_963859965.1). NCBI lineage: Eukaryota > Metazoa > Arthropoda > Insecta > Lepidoptera > Noctuidae > Ceramica > Ceramica pisi. The sequence goes on from OY982529.1 coordinate 5,307,910, forward strand.
CTGCCAGAAATTAAATGTAAGTTAAAATTAAAAATATTATATAGGTACATAGCGGAGTTAATTATTTTAGAATGTTTAAAATCAAAACTTTATAAAAAAAATAATCTCATTTTTGTTACTATTTTTTGGTTATAGTAAAGTACATTCATGGAGTTGCGTTATGAAAGGTAAAAAGTATACAAAATGATAAAGTTTGGTCTTAGGAAGTTGTTTCCACGTAAAACTTAATAGGTAACTTTGTTTTGTTTTGTTATTTATTTTGACATTCTCCAGTCCCTTCGAATTACTATTATTCATATTCTGGTAACATTCATAATGTCAGCCGTCGCTCGCTAGCCGAATGGCCGACGTGAACGTCGAATGACTTGGTACTGCGTGCGCAAATAATGGTGATGTGAATTTGGGTGGTATAGGATCGTAGAGTGAACGTTCATGTTTCAAAGTTGATTTTTATATGACAGTATATATTCCTGTGACGCTGTGCATAATATTTTTGAGTGTTGTGTAGTAGTTATCGCTGAATAAACGCTGTTAGGACGACAGAGTCAGCTGTGGACAAATCAGTAATTTACAGAATTTTAGTGGATACAATACGATGTGTTCCATGTCGGACTAGTGGTAAATAAAGAGAAGCCTAGGCACAACTCTTCTTGACCGGTTGTATGTAAGTATTCGTAGTGAATTCATTGAAGCTTACATTGTTTCCGTAATCGTATTTTCCGGTTTATTTTTTTGATAATATTTTTTTATGTGGTTATAATTATTTCCTGCTGGACTGCAGAGGGCAATCATAATGTTATCTGTGTGATTAAGAACGTTGGTTTTGGTAAAATGCCATAATAAAATGCGTCACGCCTTCATAACAAAGCAAATAAGCAGAACTTCTTTTAACATGTAAGGTTATCTGAACAATTTTGGCAGGTTTCATACTATAATAATATGTTTAGAGCACAAGTAGTTCATTAGCTTTGATACATTATTCATGTTCTTTGCACCACAGCATGGTTTATTGTTTGCAATTCAGTTATTATAATATTTTCGAGTACAATTTTGATGTAGTAGGTAGTATTATAAATAAAAAGTTTATGGTACTTTAAACATAAAAAAATAAATAAGCTGACTATCTTTTTTTCGTGTATGTCTTTTAATTTTAAAAAAGTGTGACGTATTGTTAAAAAAAACATTAATCTACATGAATCATTAAGACAGCAACAAGTTACAAAATATGTACAACTGAAATTCAGCAATGTAGTGACCTGCACTAGAACTTACATGATGACAACATGCTTTGATCATTGTAATGATAGTCTCAATAAAGTGTTTTGTAAGCAAAAACATCATTATTGCCATAAAATTTATATTTGCATTTTGATATTATTACTTATGTTATTTCATTTATACTTCCTCAAACTTTTGGTTCTAAAGAAATCCTGATAAGTATTGATTTATTTTTAAAGTTGACTTAAGACATGATTATCAACATAAAATTATTTGACTGTGATGGATTTCAACTATCAACACTTGATTGAAAAATACTGATAAATAATAATAAGATAACTGTTGCTTAATATAGATTCCATATCTTTACCAGTAACAATAATAAATGAAATAAAAGTCTCAAATTCACAAGATTTACTTCAATAATAATAATTGAGAAGGTCAGAGGGTCATAAAAATATACATTCATTTCTCTTTGCAATTCAATTCTCGTTTTCTATTAAGTCTAATTTATGTTAATTTTTACAAAAAAAATATAACAATGACTTTGAACCTTTTGAATAGTTGACTAGTTTGACCACAATCTATAAGCTAAAAACATTGTAAAACTATTTTTTATTTATCCAAACTTGTTAACCTTATAATTAAAAAAAACCTTGCCATAAATCAGTCTGAAGAATAGTTAATCTATCAGAGATTAGCTATTGTATGCAAAAATGTGAACATTCCAGACCAAACACATCAAGCAAACACATGGCCAATATGGCCATCACATAATAATATCCAGTTACTAGATGTGTGCTAATCTAGTAATAAACACTTGTGTTTGCGTAAATAATATCAACTATGTGGAAAAGCCGCGTACGATAAAAAAAATGTAAACTCAATTATCATGTCCAAAGTATGTACCCACATGTACGTGCGCCGTTTAGTCGTGGTCATCGTTTATTTAAGTATAATTATGTGGTGCTGTTTTATTTTGCACCCGTATAAAGAGTCGGCGCCGAGTGGCAACTATTATAATTAAAATTTACATCGCATAGGACACGACTGCAATACGCTCCGTCATCGCTCAACGCCTTTCGTGCCTCGGCTCGTATAGTCTACGTACGTACTTATGCTACTTACACCAGCTCTTCACAGACTATATGGGTTAAGTATGACATTCAGAATAGGAAGGTACTTGTTTCAGTTTCTGCGTGTCAGTTTTATTGTCTACGTCTCCAGTGATGACGATTTATAATGATTTGATAATCTAACTATTGCACAAAACGTATGGAAGTAATTTTAGTTCAACTTCATGCGCATTTCTGACGATCTAGCTCCTTTTTCTATTTCTGTCCATTCAAAAATCATGTTTTAATTTACCGTAATGCCTAAACCACGTTTTAAGCCCTTCGTTAACCAGTCGTGATTTCCGCGGAACGCAAAGGCTTTCATTCTGTTTGGGACCTCACGAACGTAATCCCATAAAAGAGGTGCTAAAATCCCTATCACACGGAAAAATGTTTACTCTACGCCGTCCAACAAATTGTACAGATACTTTCAGCTTAGAAAGCAGTCGGTTCTAAACTAAAACTGATAAGTACTCGAATTCAGTGTGAAATGACTTGGATATAGAAAAAGTTGCACTTCATCAAAATAGTCTACATAACAGTTTTCGAGGTTATAGATTCAGTAACAGTGTTTCAGACATGTTTTTTCAACAAAACTATGGTATTATGAAGTGCACTTTCTGTGCCAAACTGTACATTGAAAACACGCAACATTGGTGTAAAACTACGTCACAAAATACAGAGCTAACGGGTACCAGTTCGTATTACTTCGTTATGCAATGGATGGGTAACAAGTGGGTTAGTTAACATCCACTCCCGGGTAATTGGATCAGGCTTGGCAGACGTGTGTAATCGTCCTTTCTGCTTTGATCTTATAACTCGTCTTTTGATCACAGAGGACCCAAGCGAAAGATTATTTCTTTATTCCATTCACAAAGGGTAACGCCCCTAAAGAATACCAATTGGTGTGTAATTTTGCGTTGTCCTAGCTTAATAAATAACCAGACGTAAAAAAGCAACAAAGAAATACTTGACCCAGGTTTTATTTATTCTTGTTTGGTTGAGTTTGCGCTAAGTAACATAACGCAACTTCCAAGAATATCAGTGGTTACTCAAGGAGGCACCATTAAAACTCCGCTTAGTCGTGAATCAGTTGTGGTCAGTCCAGGCGGCTATCTGATCTGTGACTCACTGGGTCCTGTTTGGTTTTCGAGCGAGATTTCATCGTTAAGTGATTAGTCACAGCCGTGTCGGCAGTTCACACAGGCCTAGGAATGTGTTGAAATTAGATAAAATAATAAACATAGTACAAAAACTTGTATAATACAACAGCTTTTGGCGGCGAAATAATTCATTAGTTCGCGCCTCAAATTCGTCAAGATACATAGTTTCGCAACATCTCTGTTAACTGTAAGAGCAGTTTAATGCGGTTTGAAGAAGCCAAGTATTTAAAGTATTCAGTCGTGTGCTGCGTCATCTTATATCGTGCCGGCCATTCCCACGGGTGATACAAACTAATTTATCCCTTCGTTCCAAGGATTAAGGATCTGATTGGTTTGTGATTGCTTTGCGCCGTTCCCTGTACCCACATCGACGGCGGCGGCCACAATAATTTGTTCCGCTTTATTTGCCAACGTACAACGATCACTATAACTGTTATTCTTTCAATGATAAAACTCACGAACATCGCCGAACACGTAAACACTTGAGTTTATTTATATTTTGAACGATGACATCAAGAGCACTTTAACCCATTTAAGGAATTCGATCAATTTAATTCAATTTTTTTTTATACTCTTTGATCCGAATTCCTTTCCAAATGCGCCGTAGCTGCGGTTATACTGGCGTTGTCACAACTATTGTTTGTGTCACCTTTGATCTCGCTCCACGACATGGCTGCATTCAAATGATGAAGTGAACTGCTAAGCGGCGTGGCGGCGTTTCCTTTTATTTTTTGTTTACTTCCACCTGGCGCCAGACGGCGGCGTCAGCACGCACAACGGACACCGACTCGCGAGACACCTCAGTGCGCAGGAACAGATGCAGGTCTGTCTACTCGTTGTTCCTACTCGTATGTCCCAGAAACGATTGTTTGAGAGCCCACTACAAAAACTACAAATGCAGTATTCACTGCGGAGCGGATCGGGTGGACGAATTCCCTTTTCAAAGGCAAAATAGATACAGAAGGTCTTAGCAAGATCGGTCAGCAGAACGCGTTAGCATTAATTTGTATAGTTAACATGTCTGGACTCATTGTTACGAGTAATTAGCGTGTAATTTATGTGTAGCCAAACAATACCGCCCGGAGATGCAAGATTCTATGATATAATATTCCACTCTAGGCATCGCGTGATGACGCAGATTATAACAAAGTGAACTTAGAATGACATAATAGTTACAATTTAACATCGTGTGCAGTAAGTCGTTACCCCAATAGCTACAATGTTAACTCAGATTTCCTTTCGAGCACTTGTTTAATGTTCAAGATAAACTTTACACTTGAAAGAAAGTTAAAATCTTATAAAACGAAGTAGCCGTACATCGTGAGAATTCGTGTCACGTAACATTCGACACGTCCTGCTTTAGCTGACGAACTTCAAGGGAATAAGGGCAGTAAATGTGTACATCCTTAATACGTGTTAACTTGGATCACGTCCAATGAATATTGAAAACTTTAGACGATAAAATGGTTGAAAAAAGCTATTGATGGTGGCGTATGAATGTATTTGAAAGGCCGACAATTGGTCCCGGGTGAGAAGCCAAGCCCGAAGTCGCTCGGATGGAGGGGACTCGGGCACGGGTCATCAAGTATGCATGAACGACGGTTTCCGCCACGGCGACGTGCACGAATCCAAACTGATAAAAATACCTCGCCGTGATGTCTCTTACGTTACTTTATGGACTATTGTTTTGGTTTTTTTTTTTCGGTATTTGCCTTGCTTTCCTCTATACTTAAAAAAAACCGGAGATCGAAAGCTATTCTCGGGCCATAGGATGACGATTGGAATACAAAATTGTAAAATTTTTGGGTGATCGAAACCATATTTTGGTCAATATAACGTAAAAAAATAGCCCTCTAACTTTGACCAACAAATAAAAAACATGTTCATTTATAATTCAACAGCCTAATGCGCTATAAATACACAAGATATCCCGTACTTGCCGCAAGAATGCGACTGAAAACAGATAACTCTATCCGTGGAGCACTCCACACAGCCGCTGACGTCACCATTGTACTGGTGCTCACCATATCCGTAATGTTTGAGAGTACTCCACATCTGACGTCCAGCGGACTTCGATATTATTAGATGTTCTCGATACGAGTGGAGTGGAGTGCATGGCGGTATGTTTTTGTAACGTAAGGACCAATTTGAAAGGAGAATTTGGCTAATACGCTGTGTATTTCCTTGGTCGAGGTCCTTTGAGACGAAATCGATATAGAAATTCCAAAATTGCATTGAAAAAGTTGAGTCTGAGTGTCAAGTATCTCAAAATATTAAATTGTTCTAGCAGGAGTAGCAGGTAAAGATTAAATTTCAAAGTATCCATTAATATGTGTCAACGTGACGTATTCGTGAACATTAAGTTTTGACGGCGAGCCACGATTCGCTAGAAACCGTTTTATTATTCATCCGCCCATCAATCGTTTTGTGCTCATACAATGGCACAAAAGCAGAAGGCAGCCGAGGTATCCTTTCAGTCCTTCATAAAAGCGCGAGCTAAAATGTCCTATTCTTTAATTTTTTCATAGAGAAACCCATTTCTGTCGTGAAATCTTGTGTTGACTAAATGTCACAACTCACAACACAAAAAAAACGGCAGATATTTTTTTTAAGGAGATCGTTGCATTTAGCATACACTGTGTAAGTAAAATAGTCCCCAAATAACATGCCTAATATTTCTTAAAAACAATTTTTATTTTCGTTTCTATACTAATAATATAATATTATAAAGCTGAAGAGTTTGTTTGTTTGAACGCGCTAATCTTAGGAAATACTGGTCCGATTTGAAAAATAATTTGTGTGTGATAGTGTTAGATAGTCCATTTATCGAGGAAGGTTATAGGCTTATATATCATCACGCTAAGACAAATAAGAGCGGAGCATTAATGGAAAATGTGACGCAGACGAAGTTGCGCGGGTCAGCTAGTAAAATGATAAAATTGAATCTGTTTCTCTAGTAGTTGTGAGCCGCCTAAGAAAGACACATACTTAAAAGGATTGTCCTCCATTGTCGTGGTTTATTTCGGATGATATCTGGATCTGTTCACAACATTGTTAGCGACGCATAAACATATTTTTAGACAGCTTTGTTGTGTACTTCTATCCATCCCTATAAGTCCGGTTAATCTGCGATTAAGGAAACTCCAAAAGTACTTTTCTAAACGAAGCAACGGTGGAAAATCTAAATACTTACAAGGAACTTCGGAATTGGTTCAGCCGTAGCTTTAACCGTGTAATACATTTATTGCATCCTGCATACGAAGCCTGTTGACCAGAAAAAAAAACAAGCAATGCAGGAAATAAGTTTTTACCAACCATTTTTTCAGTTCTTTACCCGCTAGCAATAACGGAACACTTAACAAATGAATAAACCTTCTAACTCGATTCTTCGCAATATCGTCGCTTTTATACATTTTGCTCTACTTGACAATATTCATAAAGACTTCGCCCGACTTTTAGCATAAGATGAATGATAAGATTATGCAAATGAGTGTCCATTTTATGCGTAGTGCGCACTAGTCCAGTTTATTACATCAGTGAGTGTAGTGTAGTAAGACATAGGATGTCCCATTAGAATGTTTAGTCTAGGTTATACATTTTCATCGGCGAAATACTGCCTTTTTTATGAAACAGCTGATACTTTTTTGAGTTTTCATAGTTGGTCTTAAAACAAAAAATACAACCGACTTCCAAATAAATAAAAAAAACACTACAAAATAAAAAATAACTTTAATTTCGGAAGTCGGTGTCAAAATACGAAGAAACTAACAAAAACACCATTATATATACGTATTTTTACGTATTTTTTGGAAAAAAAAAACACTCCTAACAACACCAATGCAAAATCGCAGAAAAGCTAAATACGCAATTTCGATTACTTGGATGACAAAAAACCATCATCCAAGTAAACGAATTCCAGCTATTTCGATTTAAAATCCAAACTTCGTAACCGATTTTGTCAAATGGGAGTTGGGACCAATCGGCAAGTATATCCTTTCAGATAAAACAAGATTTTTTCAAATCGGTTCATAATTGACGGAGTTATGAGGTAATAAACAAAAAAAAAATACAACCGAATTGAGAACCTACTCCGTTTTGGGAAGTCGGTTAGTAAAAGTTGGTTATATAATCATATTTGTACTTCCACTCCCTAAGAGGTTATTGGTGTTTTACAAATAACCCTGTAAATTAGAAATTTTGCTATGAAATATATGTAATATTCATTAGAAATATCTGTCTTGTCGCCGTTTTAATCAAAACTCTCATAATTAGAAGAACCATTAACATTTAATTGGGAAACGGCGCAGTTGGTTCTAGAGGCATAAGTGTGCTACTGCAAATTTCTATGTAGAGAAAGTATTACTACTTATATTTTTTATCTCTCTTGTTTTCCCCGAATGGGTAACTTTAGAGAAGTTATTTGTGATGTGGATAGTGCTACATTAGATGCTCCTGGAATGCTTAGATTAGATAAAATACTAACCACTCGCCTCGGAACTCGACAAAATTCGTCGTGGTGTGCGTCAGTCGTCACACATGTAACATTGCCGTGTCACTCACGATTCTCGAAAAATAGAGTAACAACTCAAAAGTTAGTTTCAAGGTTCTTTTGATTAAGCAGCGACTGCTCACAGATCTTCTTAACCTAGAAATATAAAGCAAACGTTTTTCGTTTCAATCTGATCCCTGATAGAGACCAATTTATTCAGAAGCCAGAACCGAATTTCGATCCATGGAGAATGCCTATAAAAATGTCTTTTAATTAAGAAATCTAATGATGTTCTAATAGCTAATAATACCGTGTTCTAATAATTTTGGACGGCAATGTCCCAAACGTCGGCGTCGCCTCTACTTTAGGCAATCGATTTGACGTTTATGTCACAGACCTGCGTAAATTAGAGTTGACTAATCATTAATGAACGATGAAAAAAAATGCATAATTAAAGTTGGTACACATTCTCATCACTTTTTAAAAGACTGGCTTTATCAGGTCTTCAATTTCGAAAACCATATCGTGTTCTAATTTATTACTAAAAATCTCACATAGCTATGACCTACAGAACGATACTTCATAAATTCGGCACATTTATCGAACGTATCGGAACAGAACTGTAAACGGAGATTGGAAATAACATTTACGACGTTATTAAATCAGGGCGTGCTTGCTATATGACATGGAGGAATGAGGAAGATGAATTGTTCGGCAAAAGAGGCGAGATATACGTATTACTTAGGTACGTCTTATAAGATCTAGAGCCACTCACACAGTTGTGAGGACGCGACGGAGCAGACCAATTGAATTGGGATGAGTGATATGATACAAAGATTAACTGTTGATAGACTTGACCCTTCGGGGCCACTTTTTACGAAAAATGGTTAAAGATACATTCGGTTTTTGTGTCTTTTTCGCCCGTTTTCTATTGTGGGAAGACATAAGGCCTTTCGTCTCGTTCTTTTCCAGTTTAATCTCCTTAAAACTCCCTCTGCGTCGCCAATACTTTCCTTCTCCGCTACCGACATGTGGGGGGCTTGCCAAGTTTGTTTAGGGTGGCAAACTTTGCGCTTTCGCTGTGGACGTCAGTCGGGGGCGTGCCTTGGGACGTCTGTTTGTTGTGGGCGCAAAGCGTGGCCTGTCTACATATCTACATAAATGTATGTTCACTTTGCTGAACCTACAGCGTAATCCTCCCGGCACAGTTTCCGCAAATCTGCATTACTCATGACTAAGCTCGAAAGATCATGATAACGTTTCTATTGACGAAGACTTAAGCTTTGTTCTAAATATTTCTATCTGCTGCTACATCGGTGTTGACACAAAAACAATTACCTAAACATCATTCATGGATTGTTGCCACTTCCAATGTTTAAACTCTTGAATTACACGTTCCATCGGTAGGTCTAAATCTTAGCAAAATTATTTTTCTATGAAAAAGTATCCTGTCTGTAATCGGAAAACATTCTACAATGCTTTTAAAAACTGTTTAAAAGCTTTCTCCCGTAAAGCTAACAACGACTTAATTTTCTTTAAAGTCTTAAATGGACATTCAGTTGTATTGTAGGTACTCATCACATTTTAAAACCACCTACAAAATAGTTTAACGTTTCGAAAATAATTTTATATTACTAAATCGTGAATCTCTAAGTACGAGGTTGCTCCTGAAAATAAAACACGTATGTACTTGAATAATTTTATGTGATTCTTTCTCTTTCAATTTGGTACCTTCTTCCTCGATGTATGTAACCATCTGTTCCAGACTTCTTCCCACATTTATTTTCATGTATATCTTCTCTGGCTGATTAACTACAACTATGCGTATTTTAGTAATGTTTGGTTGTACATAACATGTATCTATCACTTCCCTCGATAGTGACCAGCAGATAAGAGCAGTTTGTTTCATACACTCACGCGCTGCGTTATGTAGAGAAGTGATAACATTATTTTAGGGAATTAGGACACCCGTCTAGCTAGGAAAAATGCTGGAGGATTTTTGTAATAGGACATTAGGGCGAAATCTTAAATATAGGGCGCTGATAAACTTAAAAATGTATATAGGTACTAATTTAAATTGTCATCTGTATAATTATGTTTATTCATAAAATTTGTTTTTAGATTTCAACGAAAGGTTTTCCATTTCGCGTCACGGCCGCAATATCCAAACCTCAGAGGTTCGGATATTGCGCCTTCAATAAAGCTCGAAATATGAAGAAAATAATATCACGTCATAATCAAATAACATTTCATATCACTAATGTCATCTGATTCTGAACGGAGCCGAAGCATCCGTCCGTAGTTCGTATAATTTACAGAGCGAGCGAACCGTTTAAAATGCCTTTAGGTACCTATGCCCCAAATTTTCATCATAAATTCTTCCAGAAAACGACTTTTATTTGACGTTTACGTAATGAAGTAAAAACAACTTACTTTCGGTGCGCGAGAACCCTTCAAAATTCTGATAACGACCTTTATTTATACTTGTTAATCTTCCAAAACCCGAAGATGTTATTTACTGGCATCCCCTATTAAATTTAATTTTCCTCCACTTTATTCCATCATTCACGGTCAAAACAGTATCAAAGCTGTCTCGAAATAGAATTTTTCATCTCGCGTTTTCATTGCTGAATGTCTGTAAGCTAGAAAGTGATAGAAAATCTCTTTTATCACCCCTTCTGTACATAAACTGACAACATAATGTATTATGGCACATTCGATCCCTGTAAATCGTGTGTTGTATGAAGGCAGTTTTGTTTCTTACAATCTTCGTAGAATAAACTGTTACGGTGTACTAAACTGTTATGACAACGCATTTAGTTTTTCATTAAACTTTGTGTTTTTGAAGAGATGGAAAGAATATTGTAAATAACATGTTGACACTTCACAGATTTTTTTTTTTTGTTATGGACGTGGGTTTTCCTCAACGTTTAAACAATTTCAATCAGCATGAACATAAAATTCGTCAATACATTGATGAATCCATTGGTCGTAAGCAAAGTACTTCGTCAATAAGAACTACAATATTTTAACTTTTATCTACGCGGAAATCTTATGAAAAATTGGGGTAAGTTCCTTTATGTACTTAGGATTCGGGATGAAACCTACTTACGTATTGATCGCACCTGACCCGACAACATATTATATTACAGCAGGCAGCGGCACAATGTAACATCTACGCACAGTACATTCACGCAATAAGTTCTCATAATGACTGTCGTGTTCCTTGTATTTTCATACGACAGGAAATTGGAATTCCATAACGCAAACCTGTCACATTTCTCGTGTTAAAATTAATTTCCTACGTTTTCGTTTTTTTATTCAATCCCCTTAATTTTTGTTATGGAAGAAAAGACGGTATCCAGAGCCGTATTATGCAATTAAATCTCATTAAATTAAAATGATAAGCTGAGTTTTCCTTATAGCTGTTTTGCGCAAAACCGAAAGGAAGAATTTGGTAAAATGATGGTAGGCATCCAGTTACGAGCGGATTATCGTTATTATTTTGTGCGGATTTTGATGTAGGTTTAGCTGTTATTTGTCACAATTTCTGTGAGCGAAAGAAAGCTTCAACCAAACATGGATCTGTATATTCAGAATGTTAAGTTCCCTAAATAATGCAGTTTCATTTAGCAGCACCTTTATTATAATATAAACTGTCTCGTCTCACATCTGCGAGCCAATTTTACAAGAGCTTTATTTTAATGGTCCTTATGATAAGGCTTCTGAAATAATGCTTCTTCAGTGGAACATTATAAACTGGTCCTTTTTTCCGCAGCGATTTAAGTGCACTTCAAACAATGTTGCTCCTACTAAGGATCTGAGTTCTCCTACAATGTGATGTGGTATTTGTTGGTGGGAGTAGTGCATATTTAATTGCTGCAGTCTGTATATTAGCTGATGCCATGTCCTTCTTAATTTTTTAAAAACCAGATACTGCTTACATTTTTCAGACTAATCACAAAATTTGTCATGCATTTATTATTTTGATAAGAAAGCTAAACCTGCACAAAAATAGCAGATCCAGAAAATCCGTATTTCCATATTATTTCTATTTTTTTTATTTGACATGGGTTTGCTCTTAACTTTCGTCTTGAGTCAGAGATGACAGAGACAAAGTCTACGATAGAGCGAGCTTACCCAGAAGGAGCCTGTTTACTCTAATTTTGAAGAGATTAGGGTTGTAGGCGTTCGGAAACACGAGGCAGGCAGAGAGATCATATCAATGCATGATCGAGGAAATACAATCCGAGACGAAACAAAAAGAGCTAGTGAGTAAGGAAGAAGTCTGCAAATTGCTGACGACCTGGCTCACTTGAATTCTTTGCAAGTAAACTTGTTATACTTGTATCTGTGGCAAACTAGTAAATACGTGCTTACAGCTACATATAACGAGCCGTTTTCGTTTTGATGACGCTGCAGTTGTTGTACATACTGCAATGCTTTTTGTTGTCTATTTTGTCTCGCTCTCTCCCAGTCTCTTGTGTGTCTAGCAGCCTCTGCTTATGACACTGACTTCCGCTATAAGTAAAGGTTTCTTTCGGCTTTTTAGACGAGGTACTCCTGCTCTTAAAGTTCCGAATATGAGACTTGCCTACGCTCTATGTTCTACTAACGATAGTGACATAGACTCTTAGTAACCCCTGCAACGCAAGACGGTAGTGATATAGACTGATTAGTAACCCCAACGCAAGCTCGCTCGTTCTTTGATTTTTAACCGACTTCCCAAAAACCGAAAAAAAACTTACAACCGAATTGATAACCTCCTCCGGTTATCAATTCGGTTGTAAGTTTTTCTTCGGTTACGAACTTTGGATTTTAAATCGAAATACCTGGAATTTGACTATTTAGATGATTCTTTGATAATCGAAATTGCGTATTTTGCTTTCTGTGATTTTGCAGTGGTGTTGCTGGGTGTGGGGCACCACTAAAAAGTGAAAAATAAAAAACTTTTTACAAAAAAATACAACCGACTTCCAAAAAAAACACTACAAAGTAAAAAATAACTTTAATTTCGGAAGTCGGTGTCAAAATACGAAGAAAGTAACAAAAACACCGACTTCCGAAATTAAAGTTATTTTTTACTTTGTAGTGTTTTTTTTTGGAAGTCGGTTGTATTTTTTTGTAAAAAGTTTTTTCTTCGATATCGTTCATTATTTTTATTCATAGAGAATTCGTATCATTACTGAGGGAAGTTGTCTGCGGCCTCTCGTTCAAAGACTTCCAGTTGAGATTCACGTTTCGCAGTTTCTATGTAGATTTTTATGAATAGTTTTTGTTTTTCTTTGTTAGAAAGTTTGTGTTGAGAATACATTAGCTGCCGCTGGCAGCATCCGTGGAGTATCAAAAGGTATCCCAGGAGCATAATATGAACCAACATGCTTGGTATTTTACTATAAAAAATGAGTATGTAGAAGAGAAACAGCATGAACAATCTACTATCTATACTAATAATATTATAAAGCAGAAGAGTTTGTTTGTTTGTTTGGTTGAACGCGTTAATTTCAGGAACTACTGGTCCGATTTGAAAAATTCTTTCAGTGTTAGATAGCCCATTTATCGAGGAAGGCTATAGGCTATAATCATCACGCTAAGACCAATAGGAGTGGAACATAATTAAAAAATTTACGCAGACGACGTTGCACGGGTCAGCTAGTAATTTATATTAATTAATACACATAAAACCAGCCAGTTAGCTAGTATCATGTATCAGGTGGACGCTATTTACATTTATAATTATAGCGAATAACAACAGAGCAACTAATTGAGTCAAATAAGCGTTCATAAAACATCTATGGGGACAACCTTGACCATAAAAAGATGAGCCTTGACACGACACACGACCGGCGCGCGCGCACCTGCCTCTTTTGCGCCATCTGTCGACAAACGCTATTTTTATCTGAATACGCATTTTATTCTTGAACTTCATCATGCACTGTGGTGTCCTTTTCTAAAAATACATTTATTGCTATTTTTGGATCAAGGAAGCCATCATGGCGCCAACGTACTAGCTTGTGGTTTTGTTTGCGAATGTTGAGTCAGACTCGGAACCAGTAAAAATATGTCAGATTTTATTTATGTGAGAGGCCCTCATTATTTCGCAGATCTATAGGAAAACTTTTACAAATAAATGGTCGGGTAAAGCACCTGTTTACAAAATGTAATTTTATGCAGATTAATGAACAGTAATAGGATGTGTCATTAAAAATATTTCGTAGATCTATTGGAAACTTTAAAAAAAAACCGGCCAAGTGCGAGTCGGACTCGCACACCGAGGGTTCCGTACAAACCTGAAGGTATATATTATAAGCAAAAGTTGCGGTTTACGATTTATGAAATTATGACGTATTAAAAAAAAACTACTTACTAGATCTCGTTCAAACCAAGTTTCGGTGGAAGTTTACAAGGTAATGTACATCATATATTATTTTTAGATTTATCATTCTCTTATTTTAGAAGTTACAGGGGGGGACACATTTTGCCACTTTGGAAGTGTCTCTCGCGCAAACTGTTCAGTTTAGAAAAAAAAATAGTAGAAACCTCAATACCATTTTTGAAGACATATCCATAGATAACCCACACGTATGGGTTTGATGAAAAAAAAATTTCGAGTTACAGTTCTGTATGGGGAACCCCCAAAATTTATTGTTTTTTTTTTTCTATTTTTGTGTGAAAATCTTAATGCGGTTCACAGAACTTGTAAGTACTTTGGTAAGTAGATGTACTTACCAAGTTTCAACAGCATAGTCCTTATAGTTTCGGAAAAAAGTGGCTGTGACATACGGACGGACAGACAGACACCATAGACATGACGAATCTATAAGGGTTCCGTTTCTTGCCATTTGGCTACGGAACCCTAAAAATGGTCGGGTAAAGCACTTGTTAACAAAAGGTAACTTTTATGCAGATTAATGAACAGTAACAGGATGTGTTATTAAAGGGTGGTCACTGGACTAAATCCAAGCGAACCATATGTGAAGCGACGGAATATCATACAACGGAGTTTTTTATACATGTACAAAACCTGCTGAGCATGTTACAACGGAAATGGTAAATATTGAATCTCTGCACACAGACAAGATAAGCGAAAATACTAAATAAAAAATAACGGCTGAAAAGGTTGGATTAACCCTCCCTAATGTTAATAGAGTATTCATTTCGTACGGCCGTGCAAATATTGATTGTGATAATGGATACCCAGATTATAGTGAACACGTCGGGCGCCAATGGATTATAAATATAGAGGTTTCATGGTGATACCACAAAAATGTTAATGTCACTTGACCTGCTTGATTTATTTAATAGATCTCCAAGATAAATAAAATACGAGAACCATGATGCGTGGCCCCCCTGCTCTAGCCATCTTACTTCTCACTAATTTAATTTTGGCACACAGAAAGATATAGTCTGGAATCTATATCTATACTAATATTATAAAGCAGAAGAGTTTGTTTGTTTGTTTGGTTGAACGCGCTAATCTCAGGAACTACTGGTCCGATTTGAAAAATCCTTTCAGTGTTAGATAGCCCATTTATATATAGGCTATATAGCATCACGCTAAGACAAATCGGAGCGGAGCTATAATGGAAAATGTGACGCAGACGAAGTTGCACGGGTCTGCTAGTAGGTCAAATCGGACCTCTGGAGTATTTTCCCTTGCTGGCCGAAGCTAGCTATGATGATACTAGATGTTCTACTAGCTGACCCGTGCTCACTTCGTTGGATGTTATTTTTCGGTTTTATATACTCAGAAATAACGTAGCTTTCAACTGGTAAAATAATTTTCTAAGTCGGTTCGGAAGATCCAGAGATTACCTCATAAACTCACAAAATTTAGCTCTTTATAATATCAGTGTAGATTAATTATATTGGTAGAGCTTGTTCATTTATATTTTCGCCAGTATTATAAGTTATTTTTGGAAACCGTCTCTGACCTCTGCACGACCTTACTTTAACCTGGATTTTTTTCTCAGTGTTTTCGCAGAAATCTAATATTGACAGCTGGTCTATCGGTACCGAGAGATACCATCGCTTGATTATTTATTATTGTTTTCTTTGGAACCGTCGACGAAATTATGAGAATTTCGAGTGCTCGTTGGTTTCGTTTGACCGTTAAATTGTGCAATATAATTGCATCAGAATAAATCTCTTTAGTTGAACATGCTACATTGGTAACACTTTCATGTATTCTGATTTAAGTGATAAAGAATGTTCAACTCTAATTTATCGAAAAGAAGTGCTAAAACAGTATTATGCCTTGACTCGTTTCTCGTTACTATCCTGGGTTGGTCTGGGCCATTGGGTTTCTCCATTTGGAAATTCTCAGTAGCTGGTTGTAGTCGGAATTTATGCCCCGTTGATGGCATTAGACGTCCAATTTCTTCGGTTTTTTATTTTTTGTTTTGATATTTTTTAGCTATTGATAGGTACCCGTTTGACCACTATCATAATCACGGATTTAAACAAAAATGGTGACTAATTACCTACTAGAGTAAGAAACAAGCCATGCACCAGGTTGCTTGCATATATTATTACGGGAACTTTTTATATTTTTTTCGATATTGTGTCTTTGCTGTGCAGCAGATACAGAACAACACCCTTTTAAAAATGACCACTCATTTCTGGAACAATCTGTAGGTACGCCTTCAGAGAATACCACCGTTACATTACTTATATATTTTTTATGTAATATTCAATAAAGTCATCGTTGAGCGCTAAAACATACAGCATGGTAATACGTCAAACATTCTGACATACAACATGGTTTTACTCTATATTCCCGTTTGTTTTCCTTGCCGCACCACGACCCACTTCTAAAATAACATTTCTATCCCTAATCACTGTTGGCTAACCCAACACTTTGACAATGATGTTGTAATCAATTACTAAAAAGTAAAAACTTTAAATGGTATTACCTATTTAATGCTTCACCTTTCCTCAATAAATTGTGTAAATAGTAGTCTATTTTATTTTACCTTAATCAGAGTATTGTGGCTTAATTTTATTCCTAAAGTAGTATCAACATAATAATATGTCATACCATATTATATCATACTAGCTGACCCGTGCCCACTTCGTTGGGCGGTAAACATTTTAACTTGTGATGATTTATTTCCTGACGGCCAAAAGGAGGGTTTTGTTTTTATTGCATAATAATATGTATGTAGCTAAGCTAGCGAGCCGCTGCGAGCACTCAGCGTTAGACTCCCTGTCCCTTATTGCAGAGACATGCTGCTGCATCACTGAGACGCTGTGCACGTTCAGCGCTAGATTCCCGAGCACGGACCTGCGATGTTCTCCAGCTTTGGTTAGCAAGCCGCTGTGAACGCTCGGAGCTAGATTTCCCAGCGCGTGCTTGCGAAATATTTTCTCTATTTCTCGAGAGGCTCTTCCGTACGGCGTACTCGAGCTGCTCTTGTCTCATGTCTGGGATGTCTGACGGGAAAGTTGTGATATCCTTTTAGGCATGATAAAAAATCGCTGAAACTGTCCGATATCCCAAAAACAGAAATATCACAGCTTCGAACTCGAAGGATGAGAACGAAGTAATATTATAATTGTGTTTTGAGAAACCGAGCAACCAAAACAATTTTAAAAACCAACAACATTCAACCAACTACGTACAACTCACCTACCAAACGACAAAAGTTAAATAATAACTGGGGAGGGTCATTAATCCGCGGAAAATCCTATCACCACGATTCAGAAAAATGACGTAATTGCACAACGCCGTCTATGGGTAAATGGATTCTAATGCGGTTCGTGAATTGACGGCGCGGGCGGCGTTTTGCGATTTAGTAATTTTATATTATCTTCGAAACTATTCAACCAATTGACATACTGTTTTGGGCAAATCGTATCTCTATGATGTTCTTGTGATCATAAAAACATTTTTTTCGAAAAGGTTTAATATTTTGTTGTTTAAAAAATCGTCCAAAGATAAGTACGTCGAAAAATACTTTTTTTAACACATAAAAGCTACTATATCTGCTAAAATATAAAAGATAGAAATATGGTGCCGCGGACTTTTTTGTAGAACTATTCTAGGCGGACCAGGTTGCCATACATTGTTTTCAATTATATACAACTATTAAGGCAGCGCACGCAAATAACTCTGTTGTAAGAGCTATTCTTTTCCGCCCGGATAGACAAAAATTGAGATAGTTCGACTAATATGCATGATATCTTTATAATTTATAGCCTATAGCACTCACGAATAATGTAGCTTTCTACCAGTGAAACAATTTTTCAAATCGGACTAGTAGTTCCTGAGATTACCCCCTACATACAAACTTACAAACTTACAAACAAATGTTACCTCTTTATAATATTAGTATAGACTAGCTGACCCATGCCCACTTCGTTGGGCGGTAAACATTTTAACTTGTGATGAAATTATGAGTGTGGTTCGGTTAGTACTGACTGCTATGATTTATTTCCTGACGGCCAAAAGGAGGGTTTTGTTTTTATTGCATAATAATATGTATGTAGCTAGGCTAGCGTCCCTTAGCAGCGTTAGACTCCCTGTCCCTTGTTGCAGAGACATGCTGCTTTAAATCACTGAGACGCTGCGCACGTTCAGCGCTAGATTCCCGAGCACGGACCTGCGATGTTCTCCAGCTTTGGTTAGCAAGCCGCTGTGAACGCTCGGAGCTAGATTTCCCAGCGCGTGCTTGCGAAATATTTTCTCTATTCCTCGAGAGGCTCTTCCGTACGGCGTACTCGAGCTGCTCTTATATCATGTCTGGGATGTCTGACGGGAAAGTTGTGATATCCTTTTAGGCATGATAAACAATCGCTGAAACTGTCCGATATCCCAAAAACAGAAATATCACAGCTTCGAACTCGAAGAATGAGAACGAAGTAATATTGTAATTGTGTTTTGAGAAACCGAGCAACCAAAACGTACAACTCACCTACCAAACGACAAAAGTTAAATAATAACTGGAGAGGGTCATTAATCCGCGGAAAATCTTAACACCACGATTCAGAAAAATGACGTAATTGCACAACGCCGTCTATGGGTAAATGGATAAAACGTCCGTACAAAGCATGTTCTAATGCGGTTCGTGAATGGACGGCGCGGGCGGCGTTTTTCGATTTAGTAATTTTATATTATCTTCGAAACTATTCAACCAATTGACATACTGTTTCGGGCAAATCGTATCTCTATGATGTTCTTGTGATCATAATAAAAATTTTTTCGATGAGGTTTAATATTTCGTCCAAAGATAAGTACGTCGAAAAATACTTTTTTTAACACATAAAAGCTACTATATCTGCTAAAATATAAAAGATAGAAATATGGTGCCGCGGACTTTTTTGTAGAACTATTCTAGGCGGACCAGGTTGCCATACATTGTTTTCAATTATAGGTAGCGCACGCAAATAACTCTGTTGTAAGAGCTATTTTTTTCCGCCTGGATAGACAAATATTGAGATAGTTCGACTAATATGCATGATATCTTTATTATTTACGATATCTTTTTTATTTACGAATAATGTAGCTTTCTACCAGTGAAACAATTTTTCAAATCGGACCAGTAGTTGCTGACATTACCCCCTACATACAAACTTACAAACAAATGTTACCTCTTTATAATATTAGTATAGATTATCTCTTTATAATATTAGTATAGATGGAACATAATACATATAACCTGCTTTGGAACGTCTACACAAGGTAAACCAATTACCTGGTTAGAGTCGCAATGGACCAGTGTTGTGCAAATGTGCAATGGATCTGCCAGAGTTGCGGAATTTGTTCGACAGAGACACCGCTGCCCTGGAACGCAAAGGGCACTAGGAGGGACACGGATGGGTTTTAGTCAATTAGAGTCTGACAATCCTTTCTGCTCCGCCCAGACTCCCAGAGCAGGAGTATGCGAGATACACAGGACTGGTCAATGTGGCCTCACTGGAGGGATTCCACTGCAAGTATATCCTGCTGTTGACGTCTTACACCTTAAATGATGATGATGATATGTTTTCAATACCACATGTAGTTTGTATGTTCAAACAGATTTACGCTTGATCATCATCTGCTTAGCTTTTTCCCAAAGATATTGGGGTCGGCTTCCATTCAAACAGGATTCAGCTGAATACCAGTATTGTGTGCGGAGCGGCTGCCTACCAGACCTCCATAACCGTATAACTGGGTAGCACTACTGCTTGGCAAGACAGATGTCAGATTTTCTGGTTTCTGAATATCCGTAACGACTGCCAACGATCTACTTATTACAGCCGAGACCAACGACTTAACGTGCTTTCCGAGGCACAGCGGAGGCTCGGTATTTTATAAATGTTCAACAATTTACAGACCAACCTCGGCAAGCGCTGCACGGGTCGATCTTATAGGTTAATAAGATCGACCCGTGCAGCTGTTATTATTTAGCCACAAGCTGCTTGATCAGACTAAATGGTACCTTACATAATTCATAACTTTTTCCTACAATTATAAATCAACGACACTTTTATCGCATTAAAACATTGGCGGGACTAAATCAACAGCGATGCACATTATTATCAACGGTCGTACTTACATTATACATTAGCGATACCGCCCGATACCATTGTCCTGATATACGTGTAGTAATTTGTCGCCACTCTGATTGCACTATACATACATAATTCATGTACGGACACGATTGGCCGGAATCGAATCGTCCTCTGAATTCTGAATACGCGTTGTCAACGAATATACATACAATGAAGAGAATATTTGGCTCGGTTATGTGCTTAATTAAAAACTTGCCAATCGGTTTTTGTGGCTTTATTGATGGTGAAATCGTCCTAAAATTGTTCTGAGAGCTTCTGGGCTTTTAATGATCACAACTTCTGCAGACCATTGGAAGGTTGACGATATAATGAAGTGTTATTGTCAATTGGTAGTAGCAGAAGAAAAGTGTGGTGTATTTCAAGAGAGTCACCCGCACTCCATTTTATTTGTTAAACTTTTTTTTTGTAAATGAAATAATCTTTTACCAGAATTGTATAATGAGGGTCCCTGTCCCTCGGCATCCCTATGAGTGCGAGATTGCGGTTGTCTTTGGAAGTGGCCCCAGTGCGAAGTTTGACGGAATTTGACTACATAATTTAATGTTACCGTCGCTCGTCGGCGTCCTCGTGTGTACGATGTACGATGTTTAATGAAAACATAATGTAGGCGATTTCGGAGTTCTGATGTAGGTAACCTATCCTAGTCGTAGAAGGTATGTCTAAGACCTATCGCGTTTCTCACAAACTTTTCAGAAATAATTAACAATTCATGCAGGTCGTTGTGATGTTATTAACCGACTTCAAAAAGGAGGAGGTTCTCAATTAGTCGGAACCTTTTTTTATTTTTTATGTACCTATTTTCCCAGATTACTCGAAGATGGCTCGACCGATTTGGATTTTTTTTTGTTTGAAAGGGTGCTCAATCTGCGCTGACGAAATCGCGGGCGAAGTACTAGTTTACAATATAAGTCTTAGGCACGAGTAAGTAAGGGTCTACTAAAACGAATTCTAATCTAAATAATTAAACTCAGAAACTTAAATAGTTGTAAGAAACTCCGAGTTCGTCCTAATTAGGGCGTTCTTTGAAGAATGAATGGTATGGTAAATACAGGTCCACCATCACAAATTCACAATGTAGTGGCGGGTGTCGGCCTTCGCTTTAATTCATTATTCATATTGAATTAAGACCAGTGCTCACTGTAACTCCACGGGTATTACTTATTCTGGGCGCTCACCCGACGGGGATTCATTTCAGTAGGCTGTTTACCCCTCCGAATTTTATTAACGGATCGCTCGCGCTGTTCGGTAATATTATCCCTTATTGTTTTAAGGAATGGTATTATCACAGGTATCGTCAAATACCTACGGGATTGGGAACGTGTTTATGTAAAGCTGTCGTTGTCTTTAAAACCGGATCCTTGTAAATAATATTGGTCCTGTTTTGAGCGCCTTCGGCGTTGAAATTGGTCCTTTTGTAAGTTATATGCCAGAGGAGACTCTTTCGAAATTGTTATTTAAATTGCTGTAATTAGTATGCATCCTATGCACGTGTCCATTCGCACAATATGTTAACGATAAATACAAGCATATTTATAACTAGACTAGCTGACCCGCGCAACTTCGTTTGCGTCACATTTTCCATTAATCCTCCGCTTCTTTTTGTCTTAGCGTGATGATATATAGCCTATAACCTTGCCCGATAAATGGGCTATCTAA
This sequence comes from Ceramica pisi, assembly GCA_963859965.1. NCBI lineage: Eukaryota > Metazoa > Arthropoda > Insecta > Lepidoptera > Noctuidae > Ceramica > Ceramica pisi. Next base: position 5,330,109 of record OY982529.1, read on the forward strand.
CACTGAAAGAATTTTTCAAATCGGAGCAGTAGTTCCTGAGATTCCCCCTACATACAAACTTACAAACATACAAACTTACAAACAAATGTTACCTCTTTATAATATTAGTATAGATGACCCGCGCAACTTCATCTGCGTCATATTTTAATTAATGTTCCGCTCCTATTGGTCCTAGCGTGATGTTATATAGCCCATAGCCTTCCTCGATAAATGGGCTATCAAACTAACTAGTTAGAATTTTTCAATTTGAACCAGGTGTTTCTGAAATTAGCGCGTCCAACCAATCAAACAAACAACCTCTTCGGCTTTATAATATTAGTATAGATAATTTCCACCATTGATGGTACACACGTAAACCACTGGCGCGCGCGATTTCTATAATAAAATAGAATATACTGACAAATGACCTAATAATATATCGTGATGCATATTCATAGAGTACCTATATCGTTATCTGCGTGATGCAGTGCATACGCTCCCTTGTTGATAAACGCCGGCGTCGGCGCAAGCTGCGCAGTTGCACCGCTAATACGCACCTATTATGGCTTCATAGCACTTTGATTGTTAACATCGATACCTTATCGATATTTATTTGCGGACCCACACACCAATTCAGGACCTGAGCCAGTTCCGTAGCAGCTGAATTTATTACAGACCAACACATTTGGTAAGTTCGATGACATTATCATTTCATTTACGAAAACAAAAAGAAGATTAATCACGTAAAGTACCTAGATTAATTACGAATCCACTTATTCCAAATATTTAATCCTTTTGAGGCGCCCATCCGTCTTTATGGCCGTCCTTATCCACAAATTACTTCCACCCGAAGTATGTTTGTAATCTCCTTTTAAAATTTATATCCGTTTGACGTTTGTTTAAATATCCCAAATTCTGAAACATCAAGTTCTAGAACAATTAATCATCTGTGTAATGAACATTCGTCGGCAGTTTGACATTTCAAATTACGGAACAGGGTTGATATACGTTTAATGTAAGTAGACTGATAGACCAAGGGAAGTTCTAAAACATTTTGTTCAAGTCGTTATTTCTACCCAATCGCTTCACAAATCGCAAGAATCGCATAGATCACATCTAGTGCATTATCCAAGCCGGTTTCCTTAAATACCGTGGCATTTTGTCGAATTGAAAAGGTGATTTTGTGAAGTGCACAATAGATACACGTTCTACCTGTTGCAACTTTCTAAGAAAAATGGCGTCTTTTTGATTCATTCCCATCTGTGCGTCGAGTGCAGTGTATGCATACAATTTAAATCATCTGCAAGTTGTTTGCGTCAATGGTGCTTATCCGCCGAGGTCGTTCTCTGCGTCTGCTGTGCGTGAACTGCGTGTACAAGCGATCGGTCAATACGTGGGAGGTCGAGTTTCCATACCTTTGGCTACATAAAATTACTACTTTGTAGCCATTCGCCATAATTTCCCTTGGGGAAAATAATGACATGCATCAACATTTTCTTTCCATGTTTCAAGTTCCAGCTACATGCTGGCGACATATTCTAGTACCCCGTTTATTATTTTTGTAGGTATTTCTTGTGACCTTGTAACCGGTTATTCAAATTTCGAATCTGTGACGATGACGTCAATGCGTAGGGAAGTTTGAACGATGCTGCATTCAGGTTTTCAAGGAAATAATAATAGCGCCAGAGTTACATTCCGAATTCCGATCCTATAAAATTTACCTTAACACAAAAAAAAAAATAGGACATATTATCTTGCCTCTAGGGAGCACAAATAAAGTCGTGTGGGAAAGTGGGAAACCATTTGGTAGGTATTGGTCGAACCTTGAGCAGGGTTGTCAGTTTTGTCCCAAAGTCCCAAAGGACCCAGAAGTGGCTCGTATGTAAACCTGGAAACCCTTTCACTAGTGTACAAACAAGTCAGTTGATTGAGGATTAAGTATGTATAAATTGTCCTCATTTCATACAATTTCCAAGTATTTTTTTTTTTTTTCGATCATGTTTTCTAATGTTCTGTATACTTTCTTACTTTTACTCAGTCATCGTGATCGCAGTCTAGTGAACACTGCTCATAAAAGGTATTAAAACATAATTAAATGCGGCTAGACGCCATGTTTCTTAATAAAAGCTACACTTCATGTAATGAGCACTTTTCCCAATTTATACGTTACCTATAAAAGTTATTACATTCGCACGTTAGTCGCCATAATAATATTATTTATACTGTGCCCGAACGTGCCGACCGCGCTATAGGGACATTTATGGCAGCCCTTATCTGAAGGAAGGTTGGTTATTGGTTTTCCCGGTAAAAGCTTCCCCCATATTGATGTAAAGGTAAATCTAATAATAAGAGGCGAAGTATATAATACAACGTAATATACTTACTATACTTCAATCAAGATCAATGACCCCTGAGAAAAGCAACCTGAATACCCAAATCAACTGGCTTACGTACCTGTGAAGTTTTAATTAATTAAATAATTGTTTATAATTCCAAAATTATCTTCTGCGTCACTTCTGAGAAAATAACGGGTGCCTGATTCTGCCGAAAACTGGGTCGGCCAAATGATTTTAATGTGTGAACAAAAAATGTAATCACACCGAAATAATGCGTTTTTTTGCGCAATCTAAGTTTCTGCTAAAAGTGGTCCTTATGGTTGTACTGACTTTATCTGGCCTTGTCCATTCTAGGCGTATCATAACGCTTATAAGATAAGCGTCTCGCGAGAATTTAAAATTTGCCTTTTAGGTTAGTCTGACATTTCTCAGCAAAATTAAAGTATCCATTTTTCTCTAAGGCTAGGCGCGCACTGATGACTTTAGTCAACGTGACAGTATATCTCTCTCTCTGTTGCACTTCACAATTGCGAAAGAGAGAAACGTACTCTCACGCGGATAAAAAGTCGACAGTGCGCATAGCCTAACAGCGGATTTCACCAATGAAACTGATCGCGATCTAAATTGCGTTCAAGAGCTGTCAGTGTCAATATTCCAGAGAAAATAATGAAACTGACAGCTCGTAAAGTTGGCTATTTACATGATTTTTAACACGTTTTGAATGGAATCGCGTGTTGAGTAGAGCCACCTTCGTTTGCGCGGTACCAAGGAACGTGGCGCGCGATAGCGATAAAAAATTTTTGGTCATAAGAAAAACTGAGTCGGTGTCTGTGTTTCCGAACGCTGACAACCCTAAACTTTTCAAAGTTAGAGTGAACAGGCTACTTCTGGGTTAGATCGCTCCATCGTAGACTTTGTCTCTGGTATCTTTGCCCTAGACTAGATTCAAGAGCAAAACCATTTCAAATAATAAATTTAATAAAAATTTGTAACAGTATCTATCTTCTATAATATAAAAATGAATCGCTGAATGTGTTGCTAAGCGCGAAGCTCGAGAACAGCTGAACCGATTTCGCTAATTCTTTTATTGTGTGTTTGTTATTTATCAGGAGAAGGTTTTTATGTAAAAAAAAGAAATTTGCTAGTTGACGGGAGCGAAGCCGCGGCGGACAGCTAGTATTTTATAATACAAAGTCTATTTTCTTTACCGTTCGTTTTAATTTGGTAGACCATCGACTCAGTAAACTTCGAAAACTCATTCAAGGGGTTATTAGGGACTGACAGTTTGTGTGAAAGGTCGCCATTTTAGTCGTTGAGAAATCCCATCGGAAACTGGGATTGTTTGGTAAAGAACAAGAGTGTTCCGTACTTATAGTTACCTCGAAAACTTAGATTTAGTTTGCATCTCCAATGTAGATATTAATGAAACTGTTTCTGATTTTATACTGATTTAATTTGGTGGAAAGGTATCTATTACAATAAACATTTATTTTATTTAGGTTAGACTAGAAATACCGTGTTACCCAGTTAATGGGTTGTGGAGGTCTGGTAGGCCGCCGCTCCACGTAAAATACTGGTATTCAGCTGAATCCGGTTTGACTGGAAGCCGACCCCAATGTAGCTGGGAAAAGGCTACGCAGATGATGATTTGGGCTAGACTAGAGTCAAGAGCAATCATGATTCTAGTCTAGGTCAGAAGTGACAGAGACAAAGTCTGCGATGGGACCAGCTTACCCAGACGAAGCCTGTTCATTCTAACTTCGAATAGGTTAGGGTTGTATACGTTTAGAAACACAGACGCAGGCAGAGAGTTCCACTCCTTTGCCATGCTCATTATAATCGACGTTTGTTAACGCATAGTGCGGATTGGTGAAATAGCAACAAGGTATTAAAGCATTTTTGAGTAGTAATCCTTAAAAAGCAGACCGATACTTGGTTTATTTTGACACCAACTTGCAAAGCGTTGGGGCACGTAATATGAATAATATTAAGCCGGGTACTCATTAGCAAGCTGTAACCGTAACCTATTTGATACAGTAACGAGGTTCTAGTGTGTACCTACGCGTTTTACAATTACGGCTCACGAAGTCACGACGTCGCCGGAACGCTTTCACTAAGCGTACTCATTTTGCGAGCTGTAACTGTAACCAAACAGATACAGTAACGAGGTTCTAGTGTGTACGGGGAGTAACGAAAAGAGAGACCTGCTCTGCCCTCAGTTTTGGTTTGTAACTCCACGATGTTGGACGAAGTGTCTCTCGCCTGTGCAGCATACTTACTTATAGATGCCTTACTCGATGATCATAAACGGCCACGAAGATGGTGGATTCTGCGAGCGCCCTTTGATCCGCGGCAAAAACCGAAAATCGCCGGCTCGCTGCGAGTCGCTCGTGTAGCGTTCGTCGCAGGCTCGCGAACCACGTACACATTATGTTTTTGGTAACAGTAACGGTTACAGTTACGTGCAACGTTACGGGTTTAGAAATGAGTACGTTGTAAACGTCGGGTCGCTGCAAGCCGCACGCGTACCGCTCGCAGCAGGTTTGCGAACCACGTACACACTACGTTTTTTGGTTACAGTTCATGCAAACGGTTACGGTTACGGCTCGCTAATGAGTACCCGGCTTTATTATCACTAGCATAAAACGACATGTTAAAGGGCGTGACTGACGTTAACTTTCTCTTGTTTGTTATTTTTGTCAGAAATAATACAATTAGTAGTAATATTTTTGACGCCTTTGCTAACCGTGGGCTTTCATACAAATGTTGTTACTCTTTTCTATTACGCAGCTTATTTTTTCAATAATGTCTAAATCTGCGTACCTGTATAGGTATCCATTTCTCGAAATTGTATTTACAGTGAAAAATCCATTTGGAAACCACTGAACTCAAGTTTATATAAACTTTATGTACAACATTGGCACATAGGCAGTCTTGATGCAACAAGACATTCTTTGCCAATCAACCTTTAGTTTATAAAGACCGCACTGTGGTAGGTGTACAACACATATAAATCCTAATAATTATGTATACTTATTTAAATTCTTCCGTGACTGAGTGATTGACAAACAACGCTCAGCCGCAACTACTGGTCGTAAAGAGCTTAAATTGTAGGTTCCTTGGGGAGTGTAGGGGAGCATTAAGAGAGGATTTTCCCGAAATTCCCACGGGAACAGGATTGCGCGTACGAAGTCGCGGGCAAAAGCTAGTAATATATAAAGTAGAAATAACATTTTAAAGATTCATCATCACTATCTGCAGGAGGAGCTCGTGGCTAAACAATAACAGCCGCACGGATCGATCTTAAGCAACGCTTGCCAAGGTTGGTCTGTGGATGGGTGACCATTTTAACATATCTAGTTTCCTCCGTGCCTCGGAAAGTATGTTCAGCCATTAGTCCCGGCCGTCATTTGTAGATATTTGGCAGTCGTTACGGATTATCAGAAGCCAGTAAATCTGACTTCAGTCTTGCCAAAAAGTACCGTGTTACCCAGGGTCTGGTAGGCAGCCGCTCCACGTAAAATCAGCTGAATCCGGTTTGACTGGAAGCCGACCCCAATGTAGTTGGGAAAAGGCTAGGCAGATGATGATAATCACTATCAGCAGTCCGACTTCGCCCATTGCTAAGCATAGGCCTCTCTTTACTTGTGCCAATCCCAACGTGTGAACGTGCAGGGGATGGAAGTGACGAGGGGATAAGGAACGCAAGAGTGTTCCTTATTTAAAGATTACTTGTACTAAAATAAAGGGTAGTATTTAATCCTACAACTGTAAATACAATTTTTTTCTATTCAAATATTCGAAGTTACCACAAAAAATACTGAATTGCACACTAAATTTGACGTCATGCTCATCAAATAAATCAAATCTATTATACTGTTTGATCTTTAAAGCTAAACTGTTTTACTGAATGACTATCTGTTAACTAAAAATTATCTAACTCCCCGTGACGTCGACCGTCTAGGGTTAGCGTTTCCGTCAGCAGGTCGACACGGAGCCCCGCTGCGCGTGGTCCTATTTCTGTCTGCAGGGTTTACAGGAACCTAACTAACCGAACCTTGGGGTGCCCCTGACGTTGACCGTCATTATTTAGTGTCTTCGTAATTTAGTGTGCAAATCAGTATTTTTTGTTATACAGTGTGGAATTATTGGATTAGATTTAGTTTGCTTGAATTTTAAATAGAGGTGCAATTAAAAATAAATATCATTGTTATTGCTACTTAACATTATATTGAATTTTATCAAGAACCATGGCAAATCACCAGGTATGCTAAGGTCGTCCATGATGATATGATCTTGGTGCCATGCGGGTATGCTAATAAGTGTCAGTGTCACGTAATCATGTAAATAGAAAGATATAAAATAAATTAACTTCAACTCATTTAAATTTTATCGTTGTTTTGTGCGTCAAAGGTATCAATTTTAAAACTATTTATCGTTTAGTTCTAAACAGCATTTGTATTGACTTGTATAACTTTATTATAAACAGGTATTGTCTAATGTTTGTTTGTTTCAATATTCTTGTAAAAAGGTAAGCTCCACAGATTTCGATCTCATTCTGAATTTTATAATAGGTACGTTGTGTCTTTTTAGGTAGGTTGTTTCTTTTTATTATTTTTACCATCTGTATGTGTACATTATGGATTGCAATAAACATTTTGAGATTTGTACTGATAAAAACTTTTTACAAAAAATTCAACCGACTTCCAAAAAAAAATACTACAAAGTAAAAAATAACTTTAAAGAAGAAAAAGAAGGATTTTACTGATTTAATTTGTGGAGTGTACTTAACACAAGAAACATTTATAACGTCGTCTGCAACATATTTTTCATTAATGCTCCGCTCCTGTTGGTCTTAGCGTGATGATATATAGCTTATAGCCTTCCTCGATAAATGGGCTATCTAACACTGAAAATTTTTCAAATCGGATCAGTAGTTCCTGAGATTAGCGCGTTCAACCAAACAAACAAACAAACTCTTCTGCTTTATAATATTAGTACCTATAGATATGAAGGAAAACAAAAGTGAAGATAAAAGTTGAAAAATCCTGAAATTAAATGATGGTATTGTTTTTGTCCCCAGGCTGATGCACGATCTCCACTCGAGTATCTTGCGCACAGACCGCGCCGCCTAGCCGCTCCTTAAAACGTAAGTCAACTCTGTCTACTACATTTTCCTGAAGTTTTACTGATAGACTGGATATTTGTTTGACCTGTTGTAACTACAACTAATCGCAATACCTCTTAAGTGTTCATTGTACTCATCATTATGATCAACGTTTAGTAGGTACCCATTTGACCATCCCAGATATCTCCTTTTTTTTCAACTTTTCAGTACATTTTGTCAAGTTATGTTCACATCAATGTATGGGATCGTCGATTTTTTTCACGATTTCTGAGTTGGTCCCATAGTAAATGTTGTTCATAATCATGAGTACAAAGACCACTTAAAAGGGGTGATTATATTCTGTTAGACGTTGTGTTATTGGTGGTACCTACTGCAGACATCACTGTTATGTGTCGCCCTAACGACACTAAACATTGACATCTAAATGTACTAAACAAAATATTATCGAAAGATAAACTATCAGACTACTAGCGTGTGCCAGCGGCTTCACCCGCGAGATCCCTAGGGAACATACTCCCGGAATATATATAACCTATTTACCCTCATAGCTCCCGTTCCCGTGGGATTTTCGGGATGAAAACTATCCTATGACCTTTCTTGGGTCTGAAATTATCTTTGTACAAAATTTCATCCAAATCGGTTCAGTGGTATAGGCATGAAGAAGAGACAGATATACAGACAGAGTTAATTTCGCATGTATAATATTAAAGTAGGGATTTCACTGATAGAAAGTTCACTATCGCTGCGAAAAATCCAAGGTCCCTGTAAAATACGTCACAGAAGCGAAGCCGATGCAAAAAGCTTATCAAATTGTAAAGAATCGTTGACCTTTCAACGTATCGCTACTGCACTGATCTCGTTCACATTTTACGAACGAATAGTTTGAAAGGAAAATCCTACTCTGAATGTTTTTGCCTAAGGGTGTGTATGAAGCATCCATTGTAAGAAATTCTGTGCAAGTTGTAGTGTAACGTTATTTATAGACTTCACGGTACTTATAGTAGATAAATGTATCAGTACCTATACGGTTTCCAGCCGTCCGGATACGACCGGACATTTTTAATGCGCGTCCAACCATATTAGTGTCCGACCAGATAATTGCAAAACAAGAAGATGATTTTAATATTGATTTATGCCATTATAAAAGGTATGGCTAAAAAAAGTCATTTAGACCATAATACAAGCATTAGGTTGCTTAGCTTGGGACTATATGGCGTTGTGTGAAACGTCCAAGGATATTATATTATATTATTATTATTTTTATATTTATTTTATGGAAATGAATAAGAAAGCTTGGATTATGTACAAAATCCTAAATTAGTTAAGGGTCGTTTTTATCAAATACCTGCAAAAGGCTACCTGAATTGACTTGACTGTTCCGCTTTCCTGTTTCAAGATTTAGCAGCCCTGTGCTGCAGTATGTACGTCAAAGCGATGTTTACAGTTGAGTCGCAGAACATAATCACATGATGTAGTGGCCTGTTATTTATGCTCGAGCGTTTACACAACGTGCAATTGTGATCCACACCATGTGAGCCATCCATCAGGTTACCTTACTGAATAGACCAAAGACCAAGCGACCGCCTCGGCCGTCCCTGTGGTCTGTTTGCAACGAGGCGGCCATTGCTCAGCATTGCTACGTCACTGTCAAAAAGTTAAAACATCCCATACGAACCAAGCGTCTCGGTGAGACCCACCGTTTATAGATAGATAGAAGTTGACGTCCCGTCCGTGGCAAATATTCCGATTATAGGTATGCCGTATGTCTCCAGTGTGGATCTCTGCCAGCCAGCAACTGTATTCCCTACCGCCCATAACCCTTCAGCCTTTATAGCAAGTGAACAGAGGCTCTACTCATCCTTCAGCGGTAGCGTGGCGAAAGCGATTGCCGAAACGTCAAGCTACAACAATCTGTCAAATTTCTTCAATAGATTTTCAACTTTAACTCGAAAGGATTAAGGTTCAAGGTTGATTAGGAAAAATTTTACAGTTGCGGGTGGCTTGCTGTGCTGGCGACTGTACGCATAGAATGACAGTTTGCCTAGAGCTGCTGTCTACTGGGCTCGCTTGCTCCATCGTGGAGCACTTTCTTCGACAACGTAGGCGAGATTGAAGTCAAGACCTGGCTCATTAAGAAAAACCAAGCGTGCCACTGAGCACCACCGTACACTTTTAGTAGGTACTTGTGAAATGTTTGACTATTGAGACACAGTTGCAGATTGCAATGGCGTCTCCACTCTCTGGGTACTGCCTGCGCGGCAGCCGGTATTCCTTGCTCTGTGGCATAGACCTTAGTACAACGTCAATAGTAGAACAACGTGTTCGGAACTTAGATGGTATTTTAATTCAAAACCTTGAATGTTATGACTGCAGTGTCAATAACTTATAGGTAGCTACTGCGTCACACGTGGAAAACGTATAATTTAATGTGATGAGCTAGCTTTTACTCTCGATCTCACCTCATCGAAAACTAAAAAAGTACTGTAAATAAAATGTAACCTTTAATTTTTAAAAACATGTTAAATGAAAAAAAAAAACCGCTCTGCGCACGAAGGGTTCCATACCATTATCTATAAAAACGGCAAAAAAATCAAGTTTGTTGTATGGGAGCCCTTAAATATTTATTTTATTCTGTTTTTTAGTATTTTTTGTTATAGCGACAACAGAAATACATCATCTGTGAAAATTTCAACTGTCTAGCTATCATGGTTCTTGAGATACAGCCTGGTGACAGACAGACAGACAGCCACGTCTTAGTAATAGGGTCCCGGTTTTACCCTTTGGGTACGGAACCCTAAATATACCAACCTGGAAAACGGAAATAAATTTATTAGACTTAGATACTCTTGATACCTGTCTCAGCACTCAATAAAACAAAATACCGAATTTTACATTGCTTTATATAAAACAATATTAATTTAAATAAGCACTCTTCTAATAAACTAATCAATAATAATTCACCTAAAACTTGTATTTGTTAAAATATTGTTCTGTAAACATGATCCCGCTAACGTAATAATAACTTTCCCTACCATTTGCGAAATCGATACTTATTCATCAAGGTAAAACTTTTATGATTACTTTGCGTTTATTTCATCAAATTATTTTCCGATCTTGGGAGTTTCGAGACCTTTCCACGCGGATTATTTACAGGAAATAATATATAGGTAGTTAGGTACTTATTTAATTCGATTTATTTTTTATTATCAAGTGACCTTGACACATTACTTCCTACACAAATTACTGTACAATAATATACACAGCGGAAGAACTGTCCAACGCCTCACCGCGGCTGCACCGTTCCATGGGAAATGGCGCAGCAGCGAGAAACGTCCGGACAGTCCAGCCTGCTCAGATATACAGGTCAAGATACTGTTGTAGTGTTTTTGGCGTTGTTCCTGCTCCACACTCCACGCACCAGGAACGCACAGCGCTTACGTATTGAGGCAAAGGAACAATCCACACTTCTAAACCACTGCTTTATTATATGAAAAAAAAAAGAAGAAAATCAAGCAAAGATTTTGACCTTGTTTTGACAAACGCTAGCCAATGAGATATCGCTACACCCTTGTAAATTATGATGTTTTTCAAAAAACACGCCTCGTAGAATTTTTGCAAAAAAATCGTAACGTTCGAACTAGATTTTTTAAACCTTTGTGTTATTTTATATCCACCGAACCAGAATGTTGGACCAACTAGAGTCTAGTTGGATCACAACAGATTGTGGTAGAATACTTTGTTTGTTTTATAGTAAGCTACCGTTGAATATTCATTCCTCCGCAAGTTTCATCTGCTCGCTGGAACAACTCGAGCGTTCTATTTAATCCGGTCGTCATGTGCCTGCCCGCAATGTTTTGACCGGCGACACGCTCAAGCTCATACATCCCCAACTTTATATTAATATTGTTATTCTTCCTCAGATGTTGACATTTGCCGGCTTATGCCACCCGCATTGTCTCGGCTCAAATTGATTAAACAGCTTAAACTTTTTGAATTCAAAACTTTTATCCTTTCATTTCCAACAGCTTTTTAAACTTTTTGCTTGGCTTCGCACACAGGATTATCTTTATACCTAAATATAGCGTTGCTAAATCCCCTAATATTGTTACGTAAATCCAGGCACGTTGCCAAACGAGTAAACGGTTTTATTGAAAGGCAGACGGAGTTGATTTACCGCACATAACTGATTTACCATCAGTACAAGGATGTTAATGTCTTGTGCATGATAAACTACAGTTTTTAATGTGCGCGTGTGTTTCATAGGAATCAATTTACGATTCTGTGTCGAATTGTGTAAACAGAGCTAACATTTAATTGTTATAAACGATCTGACGTTCTGTATACATCCTTTTAAAATTCTGTATTTAGGGATATTAGTCTTATGTTCATAATGGATAAGTTCAAAGTTGATTTGCCGATATTTTTCTTTAGTTGAGTATCCATGATTGGCCCTTTGAGCATAAACTATCGACATAATATTCTTCGGTTTCACGATTGGACCTCGGACCCAACAGAATGGCTTTACACTACATATTTCAAATATGAAAGCTCCATAAAATTTTCCATTACAGTGTGGGAATATATGTATTTTTATTACCGCTATGGTTATATAACGGAAAGCTTTCAGCGGCATCATCCGAGGCACAATAAGGCTGAGTTCAGATGTCAAGCGGTGTAACAGAAACTAGCTTTTTATTTGGACTGTGACAACGCGCGTTTGCGAAATGCACCACAATATTGGACTTGTTAGTATATGGGTCACATCTTGCAACTGAATTTTAAGGTCCCCAATATAAACAAGTAAATTTTTTTAAACACGTTTGGGTTGAATGGCACCGCATAGCTAAGATAAATACGTTCTAAATCTAACATAGCTGACTATATTTTTTCCACCCCTTAGGATATGGGTATGGCTATATTTTTCCATCCCTTAGGATATGGGTATCAAATGGTATGGTTTCCTGAGATGAATAGAAAAAATAAAACGATTTTTAAATATTTTTTATTTTTATCGTCTTTGTATCCATGACATCTGCAGAGTTCCGCTAGCTAATTAACTTGACGCTTTATTTTCACATGCAACGTTTAACAATCCTAAATAATAAAGGGGATTAATTGAAATATATACTTCAATTAATCCCCTGCGCTAGTGTACACTGTATTACAGGAGCTAGTGTTGTTAGGGGAAGACACTAACTCCTGTAATACAGTGTACACTAGCGCAGGAGCTAGGGAATCCATAAAACTGTTTGTTAGTTTGTTTGTATCATACCTCAGATAAGATATGGATTTTTTTCAGTTTTAATCGAAATTAATTGCTTGAGCGATGAATTACATTCCAGAACTTGGGCCTGAAACTTCGGAAAGTTCATCTGATTATTTCAGTTGAAATTGATCTCTGGGCGGCTCCTTAGGCTTAGCCTTATTAACCTTCCACACAATACAGTATTTCATAAACTTCTTTAGAGTTTTGTCTGTGTAGAGAAATGTCGTGATAGTCTTTTTTTTTTATTAAGAATTCAAAGTATGTGCAGACAAAAGTATCTTGTGGACCTTTTAGAAACGTCAACAACAGTAACCAAGCGGAAGGCAGGTAGAAACCATAAGGCAGGTAGGTAAATACTGATAACCAAGCGCGGGGCTTTTTCAAAACACTCGTACAAGGAAAAGCATGTGTCTTTATTTTATTTATTTAAGTAGCCTGTACCTACTATTTGCTTGGCTACATTTATTTTTTGTCGGCTAAATCTTAGAGATGCTACGAAACAGCTTACAGGCATGTACCCTTTTTTTTAGGGATTGGAAATCATCAAATGACTTCTCGCTCTGGGCGAAGCGGAAGGGAGGGTCACTGACAGACTTTTACTGACTAAAACCCATCCATGTTCCTTCATTGCCCTTTGTGTTCCGGAGCCGCGGTATCTCTTTCGAATAGTCCCGCAACTCCGGCAGGTGTCTGCCCTTTCGGGCCCCTCTATATGCTGACTTTCTTTGAGGCGCGCGTGGAACACGAACGCGCCGTCGACACGGCCTATCGTCATGAGACGGACGGAGAGCGAGCTACCCATAGCTCACCGTCCACAGGCCCGCACAGGCATGTACCCTGAAGCTACGTAAATAGAGAGCCATCATCAAATCAGCCAAAATACATCCACTGCTGGACATGGCCTCCCCAAGGTGCCGCCACAACAACCTGTCCTGTGCGTCTCGCATCCATCGGCTTCCCGCGACCATCACCAGGTCATCAGTCCACCTTGTTGGAGGCCTTACAACGCTGTCTTCCGGTACGCGGTTGCCACTCCAGAATTTATCGGCCCCATCGATCAAATGTTCTGTGAGCAATGTGCCGTGCTCTCTGCCATTTCAGTTCGGCGACCCTTCCGACTATGTCTGTTTTCTTGTGGATGTCATCATTCCTGATTCGAACACGCAAGGAAACTCCAAGCATTGATATTGATACACACAACAGAGAACAAATATACCCGTAAAAATAGTCGATATGACTCGCAAAAGTGGCAAATATTGGCCATACTGTGTATATCTGCGTAATACACCATCAGATAACGATTGCTCATAAAATGCAAAATCAGTTAACGATTATCGATAATATGAGTCTGATTGTTTGTTATATCATCAACAGTGAAAATTATAATCCGGCCCAATCTGTATCGAATCCGAGCGCCAGTTATCAGTATTTAATTAAATTTTACGGGCCGAATCAATTAATTAGTTCAGTCAGAGGTCGGCGGCAATCGCATCAGACGAAACAGCACTATTATGGATGTGGAATTGTCTCTCTTATGTGTATCAAATGTGAATGCCTTTTAAATTATCTGCTTCTGGATATACTTTTGGCGACTAATACATATTTAAACAAGGGACAAATTATCCCATTTCAATTTCTCATTTACTTTTCCTAAGTTTATGCGGGACTGTCAAGAGTCAAGTCTATCGTATCGTTGGCAAACACACGGAATTAGGTGCTCCATAATTCTATAAATAACAAATTCCCAGTATGTAAACCGACCACATTATCGTAATGTGTGGGCGCCTCACATATCAGCGTTATCTCTCCAATTAATTAGGAATGTAAGTAGGTGTAAAATTATTGACTCACAGTCGCACTCCTCACCACCTACATTGTGTTCCACGGACCCCGCTCAGATCTCCTTGAAGATATGAAAGCTTGGTACCTGACACAATGCATGGATGTATTGATGCAACAAACAGGGGTATGAATAACTAATGAAACAAATATTACTAATATAATAAATGTGGTGTGTTTGTTACGGTTGTATTTGGACGATATTTTACAAAGCTAAACTGGACTACCTATAATCTGGATTTAAATAAGATATCTTTTACCTGAGGGCCAATTCTACAAATTTTTAAACAACGTTCACATTCGCATGTCCGTTGCAAACTGTCAAAAAAGCCTGAATTTACAAACATTTTTGACAGATTGCGCTTGAGATGCGAGTGCGAAAGTTGTTAGAAAATTAGTAGAATTGACATTCTTTCTGCACGAAGTTTTTACCTTAGGTACGGTGCGAATGAAAATGAATTCAACAATTATTTCTAAATAAGTAAATACAAATTTTCGTATAAAGACAAACCTTAAATCATGACGCCCAACATTCGTCCCAAAAGAGACGAACGAACGAACCACAGCTTTCAGAGGAAAATACTGAACGAAAACAAACCGATAACCAATATTTTTAATTGCGGAAATACGTCATGTATAGACGTCAAAACTGTAATTAGCAATTTACTTCAACATTAACTCCATAAAATAGTATCAAGACCATTTTATTAAACCACTAGTGAGAAAACAAACATTTGTAATTCGTGGCTCAAAACGCAAATTGTTCGTATTATTCTCTTGTAGTTTTGAGATTTATTGAGCTAACTCACGGAGCGAGATGAGGTGACCCTGGGGTGAATGCAGCTTTGTCTGCTAACTTGCTGAACTTTAACGAACCAATGCGATATAACATATGGAATGGAAATCAAAGTGGGAAGTGGGACGACTGCTATCATAGCTTGTAAATGTATGTTGCAAATATTGTAATAGACTCTAGCGATTGCCATCGGGTTCTCACGCATTCAAAAGCAATCAATTAGTCACATTTTTAAGAAGTGTCTTTTAAGACTTCTTCGTAGATATCGACATTTTAGAACGTACAAATAGCATTATAGTTCTGAGTTCTGACTGATTGACTCCTTGACAATTAGCGGTGGCGGTGGTATTTGGTTAAATTGAAAAATATGTTAACCCTTTAATGGGCATAATAATCTGGGAATCGAAAAATAATGCGAAATAAGCATAAGAATATTTGGTAGAAAATAAATTTCAAATTTTAAACAAAAAATTGTGTTCTTTGAATGTTTAATGAGTGATTGATAAGTCTTTAAATAGCCTTTTTACAACAATGGAATATGTACCTATCAGGAGCCCATTATTTAATTAATGAGCTGAAAAATGTGGTGAGAAATATATTCCCTTTGCCTTTAATAAGGGTTAAACTAAACGATCGTTCTCGCATATCCTGTGTTATCCCATTCCCGGAGGAACTTCGGGAAATCCTCTCTCAGTGCTCCCCTACACATGTCAAATTTCAGCTTCCTACGACCAGAAGTCTCGCCTGTGCATTGTCTGTAAGTCATTCACCATAATGGAAGAATTTTAAATATTAGGATTGATTGTTGAGAAATTCTTCGTACCTACACGTATAAAAGATAAGTATCGCTTATTTTAATACAGCTCATACCTGTGTACCAAAAATCATTTAAATACAGTCGTTTAAACGTGATTGAGAAACAAACATACAGAATCATGACGTAATAAATCCACGTAAGCAAGCTTGCGCATATATTATATTGCGTACATGTAGGGTAGGATAACATAATTTGCATTTAAGACGCTCAAGACAGGAGCCGAGAGGGATCGCCTCGCTTATGAAGCAAAAACGATGCTCCTTGACCTTTTAACGCTTCGGTATTTAAGTTTGAGACTTAGGTACAGCATGTACCTATGTTTACATGACCCAATTGTATGTTAATGTGACCTAATTAAGTTCGAGAACCGCTAGAAACTCAATATGCGTGTAACAAAATGGGACATCCAAACACCGGTCTTACCAAGGAGTACGGTGTTGCCCAAATACTGGGTTGTGGTGGTAAGATAAGCCTGTAAAATACTGGTATTCAGCTGACTCCGGTTATACTGGAAGCCGATCCTTACTTAGTTGGGGAAAGGCTAGGAAAAATATAATAACCGGGTAAAGGAAATTAAGAGAGTATGCTTAACGCAGGATTCGGATAATCTTCGGTGTTAGTATCAGCCAGTTATTTTAGCAAGCTGTTAATAGAATATTATACAATACTGCTTCGAATTTGATATTTTATTTAAATGCTTAGTTTCAATCACCGCTAGCCATCAACAGTAAATGTCTGGTCCTTCATTATTTCAATTTCAAATTGTCTGTTCGGGGCTTCAGGCATTAGACGGGTGCTAAAATCGTTTAATTTTCATCAAACAACTTCTCTGAAAGAAGCGATTTAGTTTCGCATAATTAAAATGTAATCTTTATCATTTAATCACCCCTCTCCCCTTTTAACTTGTACTTAGTTAAATGAGAAAAAATGCCGACGAAATGCCCAGCTTAATTATGCTCAGCTCAATTAAGATTTTGTAAAATAATACAATCTTCGTAAAAGGCGTAAGGTTTTGGCGGATTACGATCTTATTCAGAGGTGTGTAGAATCTAAACTAGCGTGTGTTGCTTTGATCCTTTCGGCTTTATTGGATAAGTTATTAATATTATATGGATATGGCCACATGTATGTATAAATGCTTAGCATATTTCTGTGATACAGCGCTTTCGAAATAAGTAAGTATTCAAATGTTTCAGCACGCGTTAGGGAATTTTGGCTGATAAGAACACAGCGTCAGTGCTTGAAAAAATAAATGAAAATATTTATGTAACCTCAGTAGCTGCTATATTATTTTATCACTTATGCGGTTAGATAAAATAACCTAAAGCTTTTAGCTTTTATCCCTTATACCGGCCTAAAAACCGCACTTAACACTTGTTATCTATTTTAGGTTTTACGAACTATAACAACTATTTTCAAAATGTTCCCAGTTTTGATCATAACTTTAATTATAATATTATCGAGCCTATATCAACACTGAAATAATCTCAGTAATTAAGAAATCTGAAATCCTGTTACTTAATATGAGCACACGTATGCTCGCGGCTTTAACTCCGGTGTGTGTTGTAAGTAGATCAGCGTAATTGAAAAGGTAATTAATTTTTAACAACGAAGTAGTATCTTTCAGTACACGGAATACGAACGGATTTGCGGAGTACCTAGTAGGTGATTGTATTAGGAGTAAGTATATCGCGTCATTTTAATAGCGAATATGCATGCGATTTTTTTATTTGCAATATAAAATACTTATTAGCTCTAGTAAATAATCATGAAATTATTTTTTAAATACCTTCATCATTTATCGACTTCTCTTTCTGACTGTAGTCTTTAAAGCTGTATAACTTCATACAGCTTTAAAGACTACAATCAGAAAGAGAAGTCCGATACGAACTGTGACGTCAAATCACACGACGACTATACAGCTGCCATAGAAAACAGCGTTTTCGCGAGAGGGACAGATATATTTGTTTAAAATAATTGTATCTCGTTCGTTTTTCGAGGAATTTAGATTCTAATTTCACTGTTAGTATTATATTTTCGAATAATTTTAGATTAACTGTTCAGATCTTAAATACTTTTTTCATGCATATTCCCTATTATTAATAGAATTTAATGAAAAATACAACAACTAAATTGCAAGGACTAGAAAAACTACCACATATTTCATTTAAAGGATTCAAATCAAATCATTTGTAATTTTTATTTTTGGTTTCATGAATTAAAATAAAACATTTATACCTATATTGCCTACACAGCATTGACTCAGGTTGTTAGCCACATAAGTTAATATTAAATTATCCTCGTTCTATTCATGAGCCACAATGGCCTTTACGTCAATGAAATAATAATATTACCTAACATGCTCGAGGGTTCGTGATTTACATACGAGTGCAGTGCGTTGATTCATGCCTGGACAATGGAGAAGCACACAACTCGCAGATAGATACTGGTCCTTTTTACTCCACTACAGTCTATTCAGTGGTTAAAACCGTTCCCCGAAGCAATCCCTTCGGATCCGCTTCACCGCACTAGTTGTTCCTTTGAAATAAAACCCGACCGGCATTTGACAGCCCTACAATAAAAAAAGTCGACTTGGTAAGTCTTTTCCATTTTATTTCTGTGTTACTTCAACCTTTCTATTCACCTATAACCAACCTACAGTTTTCGTTTTAATTTGTCTAAAACATCCAATATACGGTAAGTAATTGGTCGTAACATTTCTCGGTTATAAGTTATAGCACTCGACGAAATGAAACTCCATAAGGTTTATTGAATTCGGCATTTCGTGTAGTCGGCGACACTTTCAAAGATGGCATGTGCTAATCTCTCCCTTGCCTCGTACCCCCAGAGGTGGTGGTGGGGTTGTGACCACGTCATGTTTTCAAGACCTTGATGATTTTGCTTCGCTTGCTCATACATCCAGCACACATGTACGAGATACTTGGTTTTTAACGAGGTTGGGATATGGTCGGACCTGCGCATAAGAATCCGTCTGCTTGGTATTTTGCACTCGATTTGTCACCAGATTTGGGGGTGATATGGTCATGGAAATCAAAAGGTGTTATAATAAATTTACTGACCTATATTAAAACTGTAATTCCCCATCACTTTTTTTGCCTATTGTATAAAACGCATCACATAACCGATCTGTTTTTACTCCACTGATTTTAATGGACTGTTCCTAAGTATTGACGCGCGATGGACGTCCTCTGGTCGAAAGATTTCTTGGTCCTTCGCCAGCAGTAGGATCAAAGCTTTAATCATATTGACTTGCCCTCAAGCGCACTAAACGCTTTTTTTGATAAGGGTCTGAGTGCTGATCTGAAGTTCGTGAAATACCTTTTGGTTTAAGTTGTGTCAACAACATATTCCTTTGTTGATTTTGTCTAAAGCTCGGAGTAAGAATGAGTAAGACGATTATTTCATAAGACAATAGGGAATACGCACGCGATTTTTTTGTTTTACAAAATGATTTACTTATAAGCTCCAGTAAACACTCAAGAAAATATTTTTGAAATATCTTCATCAGCGATGAAGTTATAACGCTTCAAAGATTACTTTTAGAACGAGAAGTCCGACATGGAATTTGACGTCACAGTCCGTGACGTCTATACATCTGCCATAGAGAACAGCGTTTTCGCGAGAGGGACAGATATATTTGTTTAAAATAATTATATCTCGTTTGTTTTCCGAGCAATTTTGATTCTATTTCCACTGTTAGTGATATATTTTTGTATATTTTTAGATAAACTGTTTAGATATTTTTTTTTTATGCATATTCCCTATTGGATACAAAATAACTTCTTATCGTGTGGGTAGTAAAGGCTAACGACCCCACACACCCTTGTGTCAGACTTTATAAACCGCCTCAAGGGCCTCTGACATGGTTTAACGACCGCCATTTGGCGGCCGTGACCACCGGCTTATACGTGCCTTCCGAAGCACGGAAACATCTTTTTATCAGACAATCAGGTGATTCAAACATGTCCTAGCCAAACTGGAAACAACTTTACAAAGTATGCTTCCACATGCTTCGTGGGTATGAACTCACGACCACCGATCCGGTCATAAGGCAAGCGCCTGAACAACTCGACCACGGAAGCAGTTGACTAAAAGGACAAAAAAAATAACTAAAAAGTTTCAAACAAGATCACTTTTCAAGCTGTCCTTTTCAGACAAATCTAAAATGATACTTCATTCGATGAAATCCATCAAGCCGTTAAACTTTCAGGGATACCAAAGAAAAAGACATACATACAACGGAACACCAATACCATCCGGGGCGGGGCGGGTAAAAATCAATCGGTCTGTTGAATACAACAATAATACTTAAACTAACATAAAAATAATATTCCGTTTGCTCAACCCACTAGTGTACTTTTCGTTTGTTTTTATTCGCATAAAATTGCTCTATCCTGGCTTTATTATTTTCTCTATTTCTTGACCTCGTCTTTGTTAGTTGGAGCATTGTAGAACGAGATTTATACAGTTGTTATAATTATTTGTGAAAATAGTTTGTTACGCCAATACTTTGTTTAATAAAGGAAAAATGTTTTAACATACGTAATTTGGTCTTTTGAAACGCGTTTGCCTGTTAATTGTTTTTGTACGATATAACCTTCGATGGATGGGGTAGATTTCTCGTAGAGGGCTGATGATGGGTCTTCGTAATAAACATGCTATATAAACTTTGCTTCTTGTTTGCGCCGTTGGCCTTTTAGGTACCTGAAAACACATTTACTTTGCTGTACTTGCAATTACAATCCCAACCTAGAATCAATTAATACCACGGATAAAGGAATTAAATATTTTTCTCCAAAAAATTGCAGTTCATATACAAGGAAGTTCACGATCTGAGCGTTTGAGTTTGATGCTGAATTAACCATACAGGCAAAGAATTAATCTTAATTGATGGTATTACTAAAATTGTTGTCATAATGACATATTATTATATGACATGACTATAAAATGAACTATAAAATGATTATAAAAATGAAAAAAGAAAAATGGTCCTTAAAAGCGGTACTCGTAGACCCTCTATGCCACCTGACGAACACTGTTCTAACCGTACATTAAATACATTGCGAAAGTTTCTACAATGATGCAGTTACTTGTGGGTAATATTATGGTTATTATGAGTAACCTACATTCTAGCGTTAATTTATCTCGCCAGCACTTCCCGCTACGTCGTAGCGTACCTACTTGATTACGTAGCGCTACGGCAGTCGACGCGTAGCACGGCTATCATTTCTCTTTTCACTGGAGATTTTGTGCTTTATGAAACTTAATCACGTAGTGCTACGGGCGTAGACGCGCAGCATGGCTACAGTTTCCCTTTTCACTGGACGTTTTGTTTTTCTGAGTTGACAGACTTAGGTCATTCTAAATGCTACATGACTTTCAATTCACTGGCTAGTTTTCTAGGGTTGAATGTATTTTAAATACGAATATGAAAAAATACTGCGAGACAAACCATGAAACCGCGATAAAGCTATTCAGTATACGTTAATAATCGACAGTTTACCTAGGGAATAATAATTGCTAACGAACCTTCCCCTTTATAACTTTGAGTAGGTAGGTACCTTTAACGTACCCGTTTTTTACTACAAAAAGAAAATGTCCACGTGCGTCCTATAAAAACAATAGTAAAAGCTGTCCTGACACAAATACGTGCTACGTATAAGTATAAATAGAAAAAAGAACTCCAAGCTTATTTTCTTAAAAGTTAATACATAATGCTCGGAGCCTTTTATAATAAGAACAAGCAATTAGACTAAGAGTATTTCAATGTTATTTAAGAACCAAGGACTTAGAGTCGCGTTTCTAAGACTAAGAACTTATTTTAATACTTTATAAGCACTCAGGATTTCTCCTCCCTAGGGCTAACCTCGAACGACCAACCTGTTTTTATTCTATTTGTCTCATCTACATAATCGCGGCCTTCTTTTATGTACGGTAACTACAGAAAATATCTAACCTAATTACTCATAAAAAATAAAATATACGAAGCTCAAGAAAGTACTTTTTATTTTATGAATGGTAACCTGAATGAGATTCAGAACTCACTTCGAGTTTTCTTAGTAACTCATCACTCAGTGGAATTTTCTTTAATATTCATTCATCTTTGATATTTCTGCAAATAGAAGCGTTGATGGCAGCTTCCCGTTTGATGGTATGAATAATTGAATGTACATAAATTCCACGGAAATTAATTTTATCTTATACCTAGCTGAATACTCCCCTCACATACGCTCAGCAGAGCAGAGAAGTCAGACAGACATCAATGTATTATTTTGAATGTTGGTTTTTATGCTCAGTTATCTCAATCTAAGTCCGAAAACTTTGTCCATTTAATTCATTAAACATAAATACTCCTTGTGTTGAGTTTATTTTTATTTTTTCCTTGAATTGAAATAGGTGGATAATTCTTTTTCTAAAGGTTCCTGGCAAAATTCAAACTGAGTCTTACAGATCGGTAGATCCTCCATGTTTTGCCCAGAGGCGTACAAATATATTTAGTTAGTTAACATTGTCGAATTTTTAACACACATTTAAATTTTAAAATATCATAAGGTGGTAGAACGAACCACGAATATTCCATTCTCGAAAAAGCAGATAGTTTACAATAAGAAATATCTACAACACATAAACTTACTTAAAGAAATAGTTTACTAACCCATATTTTATAGCTCCCATAATTTTTTTCTCCATTTTAACGCTCGTTGAAATAAATCGCTTCAAACATGTTTACACGTATGTAGGTAACTTGTTGAGGTGCTGACAGACCGAACAGATGTTTCGATGAGCGCTTTAACTATGGCGCAGTTTCGTGACGCGTGCACTGAGTCCTAACTGATGGCCTGATTGAAAGATTGCCGATGCGAAACGAGCCTACAGATTTATTGGCAGAAAATTGCGTTAGATAGAATCGAAATGTCGGATATATCGACCTCGTTTAGATTGAGATATCGTGTTACAATAAAAAGCACGTGGTTTCTTAGGCAGGACTTTCCAACTAATATGATTATCAGCGCTGTTCACCATAAGCGTAGTGTAGTGTCATGAGGATAAGTCTGTAGGTCACGGAGCTCCGAGAATTGATTGCTGATTAAGTCTCTCCATTCAAAGGAAAACCTGTATGGATTTTCCTGACATTTTAGATTTATAGCTCAATAATTACCTACTACCAAACACGGGCACAGCTAAAACAGCTATACTTAACATTCCACGTGCCCTGTATGACGCTAGATGTTGAAGCGCCACTGACGCTAACCGCATCGTTTAACCATAAAGATAATATAATGACTCATGACGCAAACGAATTTATTATTTTACGTACGTACAGTTAGGTAAATCACACGTTACATTTATGTCAGTCCCGTTTTGTATCGACGTCTCATTATCTGCATGGCAACTAGATGGGGCACTGACATGGATTACTGAATCACTTTCCTTAAGGAAAAGTTTGTTTGAATATGCATTTTATAATCATATTCTAATGGTTCTACCTGCTGTCAAATCTGGACGACGAATAGACGACGAAAATACTCGTTAAAAGCAACTGGGGTGACAGTAATGATTATATATCAAATGACCTTTTTGTATGTCTGTCATTAGTGACATAATGGTCACGCCTGTGTCTCCCTCAGGGTAAGGTTAGTACCTAACATCCAATTTTCGCCTCTATAGGTATTTGGTCCTTAGTCGCTTATATGTAGGGATAGTTACGAGTTTATTTATCCGAAAATAATTTGAAATAATCAATTGAAATTTACTGGAGACTTCCAATGCAAACTGGTAACAGTATCGCTTAATTTGTTAATCGATTATTGAGTTTTATTGATTACTAGCTTCTGCCAGCGGCTTCGCCCGCGTGATTCCTAGGGAACATGTTCCCGGGATTAAAAGTAGCTTATGTGCTATTCCAGACAATAATCTATCTTTGTTCTAAATTTCATTAAGATCCGTTAAGCCGTTCTGGCGTGATTGAGTAACAAACAACCAAACTTTCCCATTTTCATTATATTTTTTTTCATTTTTTCTATTGATTGTAGCCTGATGAAAAGTATACTATAACCAGCTCAGGAGTATGAAAAATAATTATACCAAGTTTCGATAAAATCCGTCGAGTAGTTTTTGTTTCTATAACGGTTATACAGACAGACAGACAGACAGACAGAAAAAAATTTAACTGATTGCATTTTTGGCATCAGTATCGATCCCTAATCACCCCCTGATAGTTATTTTGGAAATATATTTCATGTACAGAATTGACCTCTCTACAGATTTATTATAAGTATAGATTATACAAGTCGAATTAGTTTGCCCAAACTAAACTATGATTCTGTGAAGGCGGCATACAAGTTGGTAGAAGACAGTAGGGTTTCATTAATTATTTGTTAATATTAGTTTAAGCTTGGACTGTATCCCTTATTACCTAAGTGGCATATTGATACCATTTGCTTTCATTTTGACAGTTAGATGATGATTCGAAAAATTCGTCGACTAAACATATTGCTGAAAAATAAAAAAATGTGTTGAAACTGTAATGTGTGCTGATTTTCAGCATACATTCTGTTTTAGAATACAGAATGAATAATAATGCAGACATTACAATAAAGGTTACCTTTGAACGTGTGCAAGGAAAATCAATGTAAAATGTTTGACCGCAGTCGACGCAAGCCCTCAAGGGCCACGATTTACGCAAAACGTGAGAACTGCCGTACTGTTTGAGTCCAAACAAAACAAACACGTCTTTTATAAACTGACCTCGTTCGCGTTATCTATAGCGTGTTGTAGAACATATGGCACGCTGTATCAACAGGAACGGACGAGACGTCCTTTATATGTGCTGCAGTGAGTAAGCTGGCGTTGGACATTTTTGAAAACTCCCAACAATATTGAAGGCTAACATAAAATACCTCTACCGTTGATTTACTAACAAATCAGACATTCTGTTCATATTTGAATCCTTTTTGTTATATGAAGTTAGCTAAATACCCGAATAAATGAATAAATTAAAAATCTATATGGCTAGTGGTAGTCCATATGATAAAAACGTCAGTGACATATTTAAGCTATTTAGGAGCGTAGGTATGTCAATTGAAAGCTGTTGAAAGTCGTTGTAAAAATAAGAAATGCGGTAAGTCACTTGTGGAGGGCTTGTGGTACGGATAAAAATTGAATTTAATGAGTTTTAAGTCCACAAACATTATGCAAAGCGTTTTGTCTCCTTATTTTTAATGTTTGTGTTTACTCCTGAACATTTAAACCAACATTAACAATGAATCTCGTCGAAAATAAAACAGCGAAAAAAATCCGTTTCGATTTTCTTGTAATATAGATTTTACTTTACTTTCTTTCAGTTAACCAAGTTAATATCTATATCTCCGTCTTCTTATATGTTATCAGATGTTGTCCTCCAATTTTTAGTTAAATAATCTAAAGCATGGTTTCACTTTGTGACCGCAACAAGCACCGTGCGTCGTCGAGGGGATTAAACATACGCTCCACAGTTTTATGACACATTGAACATTTTTAATGATCTCTTGCCATGATAAAGCTTTTATTCAGTGCCGTTAAATCATCGAGCTTTTTAATTAAAATGTTTTAATCAATATTATTAATAGCGATAAATCATTTAACCTTATTCATGTTCGTTACATACTGTTTTTATGATCTACAGTATTTTCTATTTTGTATTGGCTTCTTTTTCTTTATTTGTGATGGGTTTGCTCTTGACTCCAGTATTGGTCAGAGATGACAAAGTCTACGATGGAGCGAGCTTACCCAGACGGAGCGTGGTTCACTCTAACTTTGAAGAGATTAGGATTTCGGGTAGATTCTTTTTACATCCAAATCGCATCACATCACGCGCATGAGCCTTCTCTCCATCGTGCATCGGTCAGTTTGACGACGACAGTTATCAGTTAATCTTCATTTATTTTATGTATTTAACCATGTACAATAGTGTTGCCTACGTGGGCGGCAACAAGGCATCATCAACAACGCTCATCGACTACTGCGCTTGCATGTTTCGGTCGCCCACCGTACATTGGCAAGATTATCCCGCTGCTACTCATCTGTGCTCGCGACTCGTGCCATTCAGTGATCAGACAAAAGACGGTACTAATAACAAATACTTACACCAGAGTCAGTGCTCTCGTTAATCCAACCACAAGAAATAATCTGACACAATATTTTCGATATTTATCCAAATAAATATATTCCAAAAAAAATAGTGTTGCACTGAACCTTCAGTAATAGTATCCTTCGACGGTACGAAAAATAGAGATAGAAGTTATAGAAGACGTACCTACGCAGGAACAAGTAGTACCGGGCGGGCCCATCATCAGTCGTCGGAATGGTCCATTGTATGAGTTCCGGTCGCCGTCGCGCCTACGACAAATTCTCTTATCCGGCACTAACAATCGAGCATTCTAGTTAGTTTCTAGTATTATATCTACAATTTTCAATAGGCTAGATTCCATCATTTACAAATTGCAAAACTATTTAGTCCGTCAGTTAGAGTATTGAAAAATAATGGACACGTATTTTTAGTTTTTGTATATCAATGAATATTGACAAAGATAAAACGCATCAAAACTCGGGAGTGGGGGCTCGTGACGTCACGACTCACAAAAAATTATGCGAAGGCGTATTGAGAATTTTAAAAGCGTCGTAACTTCGTCAATTTTGGTTCCCGTAACAAAAGAAAAAACACGGGTCAAATATTTTTTGATAATCTACGGACTAATGAGATTTTTTCAGGACACAAGCCTATTTTAATGCTGTAACAATAGAAGCAATCAATGTATGTCGAGGCGAAGATTGAAATGGTAACGCGTGTTGAGGGTCATTTTCGCACGTTTTCGCCATTTTTTTAATGGGAAATCGTCAGATGACTTCTCCCGCTGCTGGACGGAGCACAAGAGAATGTCAGACTCTTACTGACTAAATCCCATCCGTGTTCCTCCAAATGCTCTTCGCGTTCCTGCCCCGCGGTAACTCCTTCGAACAATTCCCTACCACAATTTCATCCCAAAGATTTATTTTTCGTCTCCGTGCCGTAAAAATTATGAATGCTAATGATACGAAAAGGATATCCTTGTAAATAAATTGTTTAAGTATGAGTCCATTTATAACATTCAGCACGCGCTAATCTTAAAACCAATAAGTACACTAGAATAGTCGTAAGCGTGAGCAAATCCCAAACGAATGCTGCTCACAAACCATCCATAAACACTTGATAACTCTTATCAGTCATTGTCATTTTCTCTTCAATAAAACGTGACGACAGGAGAGATAAATAACGGTAACACTGCCAAAAGGGCAAAAAGATAAATCCATGTTACATTTAACAGTGAATGTATTAATTAATATGCAAAACAAAAATCTAGCGCCGTGTTTTGACGATACAACGCGACGTGACGCGTCCAATGACGTCAAACTAAAATGTCTGTTGCATGCTAGCGGGATTACTAACGTTTACTGACGTTCGAAAACGGAGAATAAAGAGCCATATTGAAACGTGAATTTGCAGTCTGACGTACGCTGAGTGTGCATTTACCAATTTACGTAAGTAGGTACTTCTTATCACTATGAAGTCTAAGGGTCTTTGCAGACTGCGTTTTTTTACGCTCCGACGACCCTCGTTTTTCGAACTCGCGTTCACGGCGCTGAAGATGAAAAACCGGCCAAGTGCGAGTCGGACTCGCGCACCGAGGATACAACAGTACAAACCTGTAGGTATATATTATAAGCAAAAGTTGCGGTTAACGATTGATGACGTATTAAAAATAAACTACTTACTAGATTTCGTTAAAACTATAATTCTCTTATTTTAGAAGTTACAGAGGGGGACACTCATTTTACCACTTAAGAAGTGTCTCTCGCGCAAACTTTTCAGTAAAGAATAAATGATCTTAGAAACCTCAATATCATTTTTGAAGACCTATCCATAGATACCCCACACGCATAGGATTGATGAAAAATTTTTTTATTGAGTTTCAGTTCTAGGTATGGGGAATCCCAAGATTTATTGTTTTGTTTTTCTATTTTTGTGTAAAAATCTTGCGGTTCACAGAATACATCTACTTACCAAGTTTCAACAGCATAATTCTTATAGTTTCGGAAAAAAGTGGCTGTGTGTGACATACGGACGGGTAGACAACGTCTGTCTGTCTCATGACATGACGAATCTATAAGGGTTCCGTTTTTGCCATTTGGGTACGGAACCCTAAAAAGCAGCTAACTGCCTGCGTCTAAATATATATATATTATTTACTAGAAAATATAACAAGCCGTCTTCTCGCTAGTCTATAAATCGATTCAGGGTAATGGATAAACTGTGGGATGCCGGTTGAGACTACAGTTCCCATCCTACCGGTTCTCGAGGAAAAGGGTTATTTATGTTAGACGGAGCTTTTTACAATTATTTCAGCCAAATACATAACAGATGTACTTTACTTAGATCAAATTAGATCTCACATGGAATCCATCACCGACTTCATCAAAAAATCACTTAAAATCACGTACAAAAATTACATAATGTAATCCTTCACATGAATAAAATTAAGTACAAATTCACATACCAAGAGTAGTGATTAAATGTTTTATTACCAAATTGTTAGGGTGAGTAAATAAATTATTATCGTATCATGTTGTCAACTGGAAAGCGTTTAATAATTACAAAATCATAGAATAATTATTAATGCCGCAGTTTATCGTAGCGTCGTTCAATTTGGGCGAGTCGAGTCGCGTCACGCCGCCGATTAAGAATTCGCCCCCAATTTTATCGTCCCACTTAATACCCGATCAATAAGCAATTAAAATCCGTTTAGCAATATATTTCTCGATACAAAAGAAATAATTAGTACCTATCCCTGTTTATGTGTTTCTAAACTGGCTTTGGATTATATTGATGGTCGTGAGAACGAGCTACATCTCTCGTATTAGTATAGAACTAGGGTGTATTAGAAAAGATGAAATGTATTGGGCAGTCAGCATGATGGTTGCGGGGCGGGGCTGACAGCCCAAAGTAATTCGGACTTACTTTCAAATATCATCATCACCTGTAGAGGTTGTTTTAACCGACTTAAAAAAGAAAGAGGTTCTCATTTCGTCCACATCTTTCATCACACATTTTTTACTAGCTTCCCGCGCAACTTCGTCTGCGTCACAATTTCCATTAATGCTCCGCTCCTATTTGTCTTAGCGTAATGATAGCCTATAGCCTTCCTCTATAAATGGGCTATATAATACTGAAAGAATTTTTCAAATTCGATCAGTAGTTCCTGAGATTAGCGCGTTCAACCAAACAAACAAACTCTTCTGCTTTATAATATTAGTATAGACTAGCTGACCCGCGCAACTTCGTTTGCGTCACATTTTCCATTAATGCTCCGCTCCTATATAATATATAGGCTATATAATCATCACGCTAAGACAAAAGTCTTAGCGTGATGATTATATAGCCTATAACCTTCCTCGATAAATGGGCTATATAACACTGAAATAATTTTTCAAATCGGACCAGTAGTTCCTGAGATTACCCCCTACATACAAACTTACAAACAAATGTTACCTCTTTATAATATTAGTATCTATATCTATCTATTCTATATCTATACTTATAATATCAATTCTGTACATGAAATATATTTCCAAAATAACTATCAGGGGGTGATTAGGGATCGATACTGATGCCAAAAGTGCAATCAGTAAAATTTTTGTCTGTCTGTCTGTCTGTCTGTATAACCGTTATAGAAACAAAAACTACTGGACGGATTCTAACGAAACTTGGTACAATTATTATTCATACTCCTGAGCAGGTTATAGTATACTTCTCATCACGCTACAATCAATAGGAGCAGAGCAGTGAAGGGAAATGTTGGGAAAACGGGAGAAGTTACTCCATTTTTTAAGCTTCCGTCGCGTGTGCAACCTTAATGGTTAAAGCTACTCAGAAATCATGTATGACGGAAATGTTCTCCTTAAAATTATATAAAAAATATCCCACGACAGCATATGTCTATCTTTTACGATTGACTCACAATAACACGTGTAACTCCCGATAGCTTAGCAGTTCGAAACTTTCTGATTATTTTGTCTACTCTTATAATCTAATAAAAAAAGTTAACATTATTAACTATTCCATAAAAAAGAATCATAGAAATCGGTATAGAAACACCAAAGTTATACATGAAATACGCTATAATAATAAGCCATCGCGCGTGAATACTGGATCATGCTTTAAGGATATTATTTTTGTATAAGGTCGCGAACGCACAGGCAGGTAGCTTGCTTGGCGCCTAGAGGCTAGCGAGTCACCTAGCGAGTAGCTTCGTAAAACGAACATTCTCGAACGTTCGCGACCGGCCTAGCAGCTAGGCGCCAAGCGCGCAGTGCGGCCGGTCGCGATCGTTCGACAATCGGTCGCCGCCTGTGGGCGCCGCGCTCGAGGAGGCTCGCGGCCGAAGGTATAGAGCTTCAAAGCCTGGCTAAAGGCTTTATTACTATATTAAGGCCTTCACAGGCAAGTCTGGTTAAGGAAAAGCCAATCTTCTCAGGCTGACCTGCGAGAGGCCACACATAAAAAAAAATAAAAAAAAGCGCGAGCTTCATACAATTTTTGCGTTCGACGTTCAGAGCGTTCGACCTTATTGACAGACAATACTTAATTTAGTCTTTGATAATTTATTTTTAGATTCCTTTTGTTGTCATTCCTGACTGAATTTGTGTTATTACTGACTAAAACCCATCCATGTTCCTTCATGTGCCCTTTGTGTTCCGGAGCCACGGTATCTCTTTCGAATAGTCCAGCGACGTGGTCCCATGGTCATCAGGTCAGTATCTGATGATGGGGTCCTGGACAAATAGAGGAACCCCAAACATTTTATGGGCACACTTGAAGCGATTTGGGTATTTTTAAGAAGAGTATTTTAAAGCATCCTAACTCCACAGTTAAGTCTACAAAATCATCATAGGCCTAGCCTTTTCCCAACTATATTGGGGTCGGCCTCCAGTCAATCTGGATTTAGCTGATAACCAGTATTTTATTACGTGGAGCGGCTGCCTGCCAGACTTCACAACCCATTAACTGGGTAACACGGTTCTCCTTGGCAAGACTGGTGTCAGATTTTCTGGCTTCTAACTATCCGTAACTGCCAAAGATCTCCAAATGACAGCCGGGACCAACAGCTTAACGTGCTTTCCGAGTCACAGAGGAAACTCGGTGTGTTAAGATGGTCACCCATCCACAGATCAACCTCGGCAAGCGTTGCTTAACCTTGAAGATTGACCTGTGCGGCTGTTAATATTTAGCCACGAGCTCCTCTGGTTAAGTCTACAAAATGAAAGTCTAAAATGATAGACCACGCCTCGGCGATTGTGTTAAAAATCGTTCTATCACATTTATACAATGTTTGTACTGAAGCTCGGCTGAGAACGTGGCTTCTCTCCACGTAGAGAAATAAGGCAACAATATTAATGATAGCGTCAGACAAACTTAGTTACAGGTTATTACTGTGTAGTACACCACCGCTACCATTATAATGACATTAGTTCCCTCAGCGAGGAAGGCTCACAGTATACGTAAAATATTTCCTAAATTCAATCTTTTGCGTACGAGAACTTGCCGCTCGTGGTCTAAAGGCTACTAACGTTTTTATCTTTTACCTTACTGTACCAGCCAGTACCCAGTGTTGACATAATACAGTGTACATTTCAACGGGCACGCTATAATATCATGTATGAAGCTTTTAAATTTCGAACACGAAACGATACTGGTAAAAAAAAAACTTTTAAAAATAAACTCCATCAATCATCATTTGACGTCGGGAGTCAACAGTATTTTTTATAATTTATGACCAAAGCAAATAAAGCAGAAGTTTTAACCTTTTTCATGTTTGTTTTACTTTTGTTTTAAAAATGGGATGATATTTTATAAGCAAAATGGTTCCACTGGAAAACGTATGAGGAGATTCGTTCGAGCACATATCTTAAATCTAATAATAACAACACATTAAAAAAGTATGGCTGACAGAAACCAGAAACACATTCGTTATAAAAGTCACTCTTGATATTTTCGCACTTTTTATTAGCGCCATAATGTTATTATTGCTTTGCAAAGAATTAGATATTAAATCTTGGGCCTCAGGGGATGTTACTCTCACAATGCCACTAATTCTGGTCCACCTGACGCAAGAGTGTCCATAAAACGGCATTCGAAACGCCCACAAGAATCCCCCAATGTTGCGCTTTTGCTTATTAACCTTTTTGTAATAAAATTTAATTAGCAGTCGGCAGCAGCCAATTCCGTACTCCCTTAAGAGCATCTTCAAAAAAAGTTCCGTAAAAAGTTGGTGGAAAAATGAGGAAAAGCGCTAGTAGTTGTGCGCTTGAAGTCTGAGGAATTTGAGCAGAAACAATATCTACCATGATACCAAGTCGTTACTAAAACACGCCTCATTGGCTAAGTGCTATTTCAAGCGAGAATACCGACGTCTTTAGTGTTGAATTTTGAGGTTTACCAAAATCTAAACACAAAAATAACAGTATAAGTTTACCCTGCCACGGAGCAAAGTCTCGTGGAAATACTTCGAGAGTTTCACAAATTGATTCACAAAGCTGTAGCATCGATCGGTTGAGTTTTGTGTGTCTAGTTGCACGGTAACCTATTTCGGATGTGAGAGTTGAGTGTTGTGAGAGGTGTCTACTGCACCTCGTGACCTCTCGGCGCAGGTACGTGCCTACATGCACTCCAAACTGCGCCCACCGGAACGTTTAGCTTACGTTGTCGCCCAAGTGGAGTGACGCAAACTATTAGTTGCGCCTATAGTGCACTGCAATTTAGGGATTTAAATACAATGTTGTCACTACTGTTCTACTTTGACGAGAATTTAGATCAAGCTCCACAAAGAGTTCTTCAGGGTAACATAAATGAATTTCATTGAGGTTTTTACATCAAAGACATTTCAGAGTAAAAGCACGGGAAAAGTCAAGTACCAAAGAAATTTACTATTTTAAAGGCAACACAATGTTTACTAATACAATACCAATTCCAACTCAACCCCTACATAGAAAACAGAAATCCTACGAAAAGCAACGAGTCACTCCCGACATTTCAGGGAAACGTGACTCCAACAGATTTTCCTCCTTTATTTGACCTTTTATTGAAACGTTGAGGCAAAGTTTCGTAAAAATATATAGGGAACATTTGAATGGAGTTGGACGCCGGTTGTGACTTGTGCACGTGGCCCGCAGTCTCGAAAACGTGCTCATTATGACGTAGTTCGGAACTGACCCGTATTCGAGCCGCTCTTGACACGTCGCTGACACTTGCGACTTGCCCCGCCAACCTCACTGTAATCACGGAGATAGTGCGATTACTAACTGATATTTCGATTCATAGTTGAAGAAGGAAAACGTTCAAGGCCTCATAGATAGCAGTAGATAAGTTCGTCTCGATACTAAAATCGAAAAAGAACAAATCAATAGCAGGCTCTACGCGTCAGACACGCGCTTTTGAATAAATCAGTAGTTTAATTGTTTTAATTTGTTCGTGAATTTAGTTCTGTCACACCCGACTGACTACTCGTGACCACGTCAGTTGATTGAGAATGTTAGTTATTTAATTAGTAGCAGTGGCATACATAGAACTAGCTAAAATATTTGAATTGCGATAAGATGCGCAACGATGTTAAACAGGGAAACTAAATAAATACTTTTCCTGTTAAAAAACGATTAGCTGTTCAAATATTATTTATAGACCCACAAAAAAATATACTCCAATGTTTTACGTCATTAAAACGTGACCTTTCAACCGATAAGTCGTTGATTAATTTGTAATTTACTACGAAATGAAAAACCCAATGAAATAAAAATTATATCGACGTCATTTCACGTCGTAGATACACGGAATTTTTTAAAAGTAAATCTGACGTTAAAATGTATTCACTGGTTGTGCACAACTTTGAACATTGGAGTAGCTAATGAATTCGTTCGTCACTTTCGTCGACATTATTCATACATTATGAACAGGCGAGCTCACCCAGCCACGAGTGACGAAATCCGCCGCTAACTCCTGAATTATACATCTGGGGGTAAGCCTTGGATCTGGCCGTCAGAATATAGACGAGTTTTTTTAAAGTTTATTTGGTTTGATATCACTAAACTTCAGAGCACCATTTGGTCTCCTATTTTTAATTTCGGTTGCTGTAGACGATTTTCAAGCACAATCTCACACTGCTGTGGAACAAGTCTCTTTTAGTGCAAACTGAAGAAAATATAAGTGTGCCTCATAAATGTTAGGCACATTCCGTATCAGATAGCACGTAATACAGTTATCAGCGAACTGTGAGAGATATGGATAGCTCACACCTTTGACTCTGATGGTCCGAGTGTCTGACCCTCTGACTTATCCTGACCGAGTTACCGAGTCATTCAAGTTATTAGAAACTTTTTATATTTCTTTAATTACAGCTATGTATGGATTTATCTACATCTTTTATTATTAAAGTGGTTATAAATAATGTTACAGTTATCCGAGTAATAATTTTGATTGAAAACTTTGGTTTCCCATCGACATTTCCGTCTGTTTTCCGTCACTAGCGTTTATTTCGCTCAAGTCACTGCCACTCAAGCCGCAGTTCTGATGACGTTACTTTAGCGCGAAGGAAAAGAGGGTGATCTGTCAAGTCCCCGCCCTGTTTGTATAGAATATTGACATAATTACGCGTCGATGAGGCTTTGTTTGCATTTGTGGAACGGGAGGAAGTGTTGTTTATTGAAAATGTCTGGGAGGCACACCCCTCCCCGCGCGCCCGCGCGCCGCCCTCACCTGGGCGACTCCCTCTCAGGCCGGAGACTTGCGTATCTTGAGTGTATTAAAAACGCTCCTCTGACACAATGAGATGGATGTTCCACCGGTTTCACGCCACCCTGCGGAATTTTTCTCATCAATTTATTGCAAGTCGTTAGTCACGGCAACCGGCGCGGGCGCCGTAATTTGCCTAACACGCACGTAAACAGTTGTTTAATGAATAGTGTAAATGTTTTTGTTTAATGGATACTGCCAACGTTCCCCAAATAGTACAACTATTACGATTCTTAGAACATAATCCACAATAGGTTTCATGTTTTATAACATTGTACGACGCATATAACGGTCTATTTTCATTTGTAACGTTCACGCGTGAGTAAATATTTGTCACACTCGAGTGTTTTCTTTCACGATCGTAATGAAAAAATTTCTGGGCAATATTTGATCCAGATACCGATTGAAAAACAAAGCAAACGTAATATTTAGACAGATTCTGGGAAGTTACGTGAAGTATGCCAAAATGTGTCAGGTGAACGAGATCATCATGAATCGAGATCTTCTGAATCGACGACTGCAACGAGCACATGAATAAAAACACTGGCTCCACGTTTTATTGAATTTATTGGAATCTCATTAATTTGACGTCAATGGTTAAGTAAATCTTAACAAAGTATCTACTCATTGGAATGTACTGGCGTTGGCTGTTTATCTTATCTCTGCGCTATCTATATTCAAACTCTATGGTCACCATTACAACTAATATTTATCTTTCGACTGTGTTAATATTTGGCGCAGATGGTGTAAGCTTGTAACGCTGAGTTACTCGTACCAAGGAATTCAGTAATCCAACCTAATGATTATCAGTTTCTAGCACAAACATTAGAACATGGGGAGTAATCAAATCGGGAAAACTCCAATCAAGCAGGGGTCGGTAGGGTGATGTACAATTCGAGGGAATGAGATATAAATGGAAAGGTAAACAAGGCTATGACGGTCAGTCTCGACCCGGCGCGGTACGGTGACCATAATGGACGAATTCCCTAGCTAGCCACTGTGGAAATGGATAAACCTATGGTTCATCTAAGTTTTCCTTAAGGTGGAAGCGCCAGTGTAGCCCGCAAAATTCAAATATTTTTAGGTTTTTTGCAATTTTCCGGTTAGTGTGAAGCTGTATGTTGAACAAAATACGATTCGCGGCCGTAATGCATATTTGGGTACCTATCTAAAGAATAATACCCGTTTTAATTATCAATATAATCCTCTAAGTTCATACAATTCGATTGAATGCCTTTTTCACGAAATAACATTCAATCGAGTTCTATGAACTTAGAGGGTTATATTGATGATTCAAATGGTTATAATCCTTTAGATAAATGCTCTTTACAATCGCGAACCGTATTCTGTTTAACATACAGCTTCACACTGACCGGCAAATTGCAAAAAACATAAAAGTATTTGAATTTCGCGGGCTACCCTGGAGCTTCCACCTTAAATTAACGTTAATAAATTAAAACAGAAGTTTGTCCCACCTATCTCCTTTGGTAATGCTTTCAACCAAGTTTAAATTACCTCATCTTCAATATCAATCGAGATATCAGCGGTCAAGGCCGCCCCAAAATTCGAGTCTAGAAATCCAAATACATAATCGATTTGGGAGTTACTCTGGCTTCAACGTAAACAGAATGCGAAAGTTTTAGGAGTAAAGTCTCGCTCTATCGTATTCGGTGGCGACCCCGGCACTAGGACGGATGGTTGGCAATCCGATTATACGATCCCCCGTCACCGGTTCAATGCCAAATGGAGCCCGGATCTCGGTAATCATGGCAGTGTCAATTCTTATCAAGTACCTATTTCCACATTGACATGTACCTACGGTTTAGAAATAAATACGATCTGCTGATAGTGCTTAGAGAAATAGGTGAAATATCCAAATAAATACGGTATTTTCGGTTGAAATGAAGATAAACGATTGATGAAAGTCTTTAGGCGCTCAAAAGAAATGTTTTTTCTGTTAATACTTAATATTGTATTTGAAAACGTTTCAAACGGCATCATCGACAAGAAACAACAACCTATTATTTGAAGTTTCGACAGTACTTAGGTACTCCAAATAATTCATGGATATCGTGAAATAATTCAATACGGTCGGCATTGGGGACTTGTATATTTAGTAGGGTCATGTATTGTACCTTTGGACATTTAAGACTACCTGAACTTTCGAACAACCTATCTCGGTATATATTCAAGGTATCTATATGAAAATTACTTTATTTTGTACGCCATACGATCTAATGTTACTGTATTTTTTGTACTAGCTCAAATGTTAACAGTTTATTTAATTAAAATAATTATTTAAATGTGCAGTTTTGTCCAAAGGTACGTTACATGTTTGTACCTCTGGACAACCCTGTCTGTACCTTTGGACAAAATAAAACAGAACATTTTTAATTTAAATCAGTCTTGTAATCATCATAAGTTAGCGCTTATTATTAACATAACACGTAGAATTAACGATCATAAAGCTCTTATTAAGTAACAAAATAAATTCTTCGTAATATAATCTCAAGTAGGAACATTTTAGTTAGACAGGTAGGCATTAGGCAGGTATACATAAATGAGATCAGTGTATTTTGCGAGTTTTATTTGGATGCACGAACCATATCAAATAAATCTTCAGCAGAAAGATCATTATCACTGTCATCTAATGAAAAACAGTTCGAACACATAAACAGTTCCTTACCAGTACCTTTGAACGTGTCCACAGGTACAAACAAAGACATGTCCAAAGGTACAACCAACACAACATTTAAAAAAAAACGTTATTATTTTGTTTTTTAGGATAGAAACTGTTTTCTTTTCTCTTTGATTTGTAAATAAAACTAGCTACAGATAAGTGAACGATATCAAATTGTAAAATATATCCATGCATTATTTAAGTAAAAAATAAGAAAGATCCTGCGAAAACTTAGTTTTCAACACAAAAATCTCCAAAACGGCCTCACACTGCACACAACACCGATAGCGTCACGCCACTCACTGGTGTTGCTAGAAAATAAAAATGCCACCACTGTGTTGCAACATTATATTTTTAGTCCTGCCAGTTTTTTTATTATACTCAATGTCCAAAGGTAAAAGCGTCCATAGGTACAATACATGACCCTACATGTATTCATGAATTAATAACCCATAGTCGAATGTAGTATGTAGAGCTATTGTATGAACATGTTAATGTCGTATAATCATAATAAAACATGATAGATCTTAGAAGTTATTGTTTACGAAACGTTCCTGGGGCCGTTAGTTCCTTCACATAACGTCCGATTTAGTCCAACGCCCCTTTATAACGACTTGTTAAACTGCTTTGCGTAAATTATGACGCGATATCCCAGAACACAGCGTTAATGTACCTCGATAACATTATAGCAGCTTCAGCGCTAGAAATAAAACAATACTTCGGAAACTCCTAAGCTTTAACAGCTCTCGTTCTCTTAGAACGTATCGTTTAGCAAAGTTTGCTAACGAGTTTTCTTATTGTACCGAAACTGTTCAACACAAGTATCGCTTATTATAAGTAGATAGTTTTATCGTTCATTTAGTGGCGAAAATAATCTCATTGTTAATTCTATTATTAAGATTATTTCTTTGTTATATATTGCTACTGTTATTATAAAATAATAGAGTCTATTGAAAGGCTTGTGTCTATCTGTAATCTGTATTCGCCCTTTTACGAGCCTTACAAAAATAGCTTCATTATTTGCTCCTTTTTAGTCTTCTACAAAATCAAACATCAAAATCGTTTTCTTTTCAGGCTTTGTTAAGAAAATCTCTTTTGTATTCGACAGCTGAACAATATTTTTATATCCATTGTTAGGGTAGCGAGATGTATGTAAGCCGTAGAGTTCTCAACGTCGCGTAGCTAGGTACTGACCGCCCAATCCATTACACACTTGTTGGGGTGCGCTCGACCCCAAATAACGATTAAGATTTATCTATGAATGCGAAGGGACCTGTCCTTATACGTGACGGTTCAATTAACTTGCATATTGATGGCTGGCAGTAATCCTTGCTGCGATCACCAATTTGCATACCTGAAATTGTTAGCGGAGACGTCATTTACAGTGCGACATAAAAGAGTAGAAAATAAATGAGGGCGCCACAATCGCTCAGCTAGCAACCCAGATAGTACGACCTAGCTGATCTTGATATTTGAATAATATTATTTGTTTAGCTATAAATAATGAGTAAATATTTTAAATAAGTGTGTTTATTAATCATTTGCTTTCAATAAGTTCCGCGTAGATAGATAGATAATAGATTTGGTATGTAATAGTAATAAAACTACAAGTTCATTCAAATATAATAAAATATATTAATCTAATAAATCAAAATCTAAATATTCTACACCTTCCATGGGATCACTTAAGTTTGTGTCGTCTATCATTGATTCGTCACTGCTATCTGAACGAATCTCATCGTCACTGCTGTCTGCACCAACCTGAATAACTAAACGGTCTATGTCATGATACAATGTTCTTCCACGATCATAATATTCCTTCTCAATTTTCTTAACATGCTCACAGCAGTTCTTCCAATCCTGAGCTGTTATCAAATTAAATGCCTCTTCGGTTAGCTCCTTTATGTTTTTTGCACCCACATTCTGATCAGCGACCTTTCGCTTTGCTAGTGCCCAAATTAACTCGATAGGGTTAAGGTCACAGTGGTATGGTGGCAGCCTTACCACCGTATGACCGTATTGTCCTATAATGTCATCAATTTCGTATTCTGGTTCAGGCTTATGTTTCCTTATCAGTGCCAGAAGCGAGGGTTTTCTCAAATCTGAGTCGAAAGGCACGTTATTTTGTTGTAACCACATTTTTATTTCATCAACCTTATTTGCAGATGTCGGAGCTTTATTCTTAATAACCGAGTGATAGGGTGCATTGTCCATCACGATAATTGAGGGTTCTGTGATGTTGGGCATAAGCATTTTTGTAACCCATTTAGTGAAATTATGACAGTTCATTTCGGAATGATAATCTTCTTGTTTGTTCACACCGCTAAAGAGTAGTAGAGCATTAGGCACAAAGCCTTTTTCATTGCCTGCATGAACTATAATCCATCGCTTTCCCTTTGAGATGTCTGTTGTGAATCCTTCAGTTTCAATCGACTGCCAGCATTTTTTAAGCTTGTAGCTAGAGTGGATGTAGCTTTCATCCAAATATATTATATCCCTTTGAAGCTCTTCAGGCAAGTTTCTGTTTTCCATAATTAATCTTAAATATTTTTCTCGTTTGTGTGCAATAATAGGTTTTTCAATCAAAGCTTGTCTGTACGTTTTACATTTTTTATATCGAAATCCAATCTTTTTAAGAAGTTTCCGCAAATGCTCCCGACTTCCGTCATAGCCGATATCTTCCCTTAATTGAACTAATAATTTACCAATTGTCGGTACCTCTCTCTTTACAGTATAAAAAAAATGAATCTTCTGCCGAACTGCACAGGTGTCAAAGTCGTCCAATACCTTTAAGGGACGACCCTTTCTGTGTTTAGCTGGTGTCGAGAAATTCCCACCGTTTTCTGTGCCCTTTTGCACGATTCTGCGCACTGTGCTTACAGAAACACCTAAAAGAAACAAAGCATGGTATTAACATAAACTTATAGATACATCTTTTAATTTGTGCTTTTATCTTCTTAAAATTATTATGACTTCTGTCAGTCCGACGAA
The DNA here is from genome assembly GCA_963859965.1 of Ceramica pisi. NCBI lineage: Eukaryota > Metazoa > Arthropoda > Insecta > Lepidoptera > Noctuidae > Ceramica > Ceramica pisi. The sequence goes on from OY982529.1 coordinate 5,370,818, forward strand.
AAAAATCCCGCGCAAATATGTTCATAACGTGAAAATATTGTTTCTTTTCATTAGTCGGTTGCTTCAAAAAATATGGTATACCAAAAATGTATTTCGCAATACGCAATTAATATCAACGTTGTTAAGTCGCGCTATAACTACAACGGTATTTGTTTATCTTAGCATAACCTCAAAAATGGTAGATAACTAATTTGTAAACAATATTTAGTTCGGAAATTTTGCTCCCTGAATGTGTTAATCGTTTGTAATTAACGTTTAGTGCAACTTTCAATAGTTACTTACCAGTAAAATCTGCTGTACGATGGTAAACATCTTCGAAGTTGGATAGCAGCTTCCCACCTTGAAATTCGGCCAAACACCGCATGAAAACTTTATACATTATTTCACGGGCACCTCCACGTATTACCTTATTCATGATATGTTACTATTTTCCTGTCCAAACTCAGAAATAACACACAAAAACCAAAATTCTAATGAAAAACGAAACCGATCGAGAAGAATTGACAGCTCAAGTACTTATTTTAGATGTTGCCAGAAAATGAAAACATTTTAGTTCCCAAATATTTAATTTCTACTCTTTTATGTCGCACTGTATGGAGTTCTAGGAGGAAGAACGTCGTAAGACACTGTATTTCATAGCTATTCACAACCATACCGTAAGGAATGTTTGTGGTTCTGTTAGGTGGTTCGTTTAGGGAGAATAACTAAGAACAGTAGATCGGTTTTTCGCGCTTTCACTGCTGTTTATGAACTTTGCTCCAAACAATCACTCAACCACGCCTGAAGCCGCGGCCAATGCCTAGTTAAATTTAAACATTATTTTTTAGCTTTTTGTTTTTTCGTTTTTCGTCTTTCGTTGTCGCGAGTAGTATTCTCCCTAAAAGATCTTTACACAACCATAACCTTTTATTTCGAGATGGAATCTGTGGTTGTGTGTGAATAGCTATGCTGATCACGTTTTACAACGCATTACAAATTTCGACTTTCGGGCCGTTCAGCACATTCCATTAAAATATCCAATAATACATGGGCGCTATAGAAAACAAACTTGGTCCGCGATGAAAGGAATGATTGAAAAGAGTTAAAGCATTTTCATGAGCAGTAACGCGAACCCGACCCAATTACAAAGAATTTTATGTTCTTTCTCCCCGTCCAATTTATAATTAAAGCTCCAAGGAATTTCACTGACATTCGATCTTTAAGACCCTTTGGACTGAGAATATTAATGAATAAGTACCTTATAATTGAACTAGCATTCGCTTTTGTTCGCATGGTTACGAAATTCATCCCCCTTTCATCCTTTTTCAAGTCGATTATCCAAAATCCTTTGTTAATTAGACCTATGAAGGATCCGTCTCGAAAGTTTTCTTGCCTGAAGGTATCATCAAGCTTCAGTGGCTAAAACCTAAAAGATTTTCTTTTGTCACCGGAAAATTGCAGGCTTCGAAAGATATGAAAAATGTCTATTAGGTTATAACTTCTCGATATATTATGAAAAAAAAAAAAACGATTTGTATACAATAAATCCCATCCAAATTCACTAGTTTCCAACATATCCGTGAAGTAGTTTACAATTTCACGCAATATTTTACAATCTTACGGCGTTTGCAATTTTGCGGTGACATATACACACTTTCAAGATAGGCGGTTGTCAAGCTATATAGATGTTGACATCTTGAAGAAAACAAAAGGCTCAACAATTCAACATGCCTGAATACTCGCTTAAAGTAACTGAAAGGTGTGCCTCGGGCGCGATTCCGGATATCTGACGTCACGGCGTCTTGTACATAACAATTTCCATATATTTCTGGTTTCTTGGTAACGAGAAAGACGTAACGTTTAGAAGGCAGCCTGTGAAGTACGTTTAGGAAATAAAATATGAATGAAATGCAATAAGCAGTTTCAAATTGCGTAAAAGCGGAAGGTTCTTATAAAATAAACAAAAGCATTGTAAAGTCGAATTAGCTCGTTAAACGTTCTCCCTAGACACGTGTCTGAGGGACCAGCTACATGGCTACATGTGTAAATTTTTCCGAGTGTCAGTGAATGTAAACTCAAACTCAAACTCAATCATTTATTTCAATTAGACCATTTACAGGCACTTTTGAATTGTCAAGGTCGATCGGTCCAAAAAAAGATGAAGCTATTTGCACGTTCCAAAGCGTAGATCTCTATGGAGAAGAACGTGCAAGAAACTCCACGGACACTCTTTTAAATCAATTGATGTACTTAATACAAAAATCATGGTAACATTATCTTTGATCGCTTCTATATGTGAGGACAATGCAAAGAACAAGAAAGTATATAAAACAATTCAAAAAGTACAGATTATAAAGTGTATGACGTGACATCTCATTATCCTCGTCCGCATCTCCATTGGGAGAACCCGCGAAATTATGAGTGGCGCACCTTAACTTAGAACTTTTAGGAACTGCCGGTTATATTAATAGGGCGATATAAACAATTGTTTTCATAACACATTTAGAGTAGATTTCACCAATGTATGATCGCGATCAAGCTGCGTTCAAGAGTTGTCAGTGTCAATATTCCATAGAAAAACCGGCCAAGTGCGAGTCAGACTCGCGCACCGAGGGTTCCGTACAAACCTGTAGGTATATAAGTAAAAGTTGGCAGCGACCTCTCGTAGGGCCGGGCCCCTGGTTCAGACCATGGTGTGGAGCGAGAGGGAATGGGAAGCAAAATTCTCGTGTCGCGGTGTTTGTTTCCAAACTCCTCCGAAATGGCTGAACCAATTTGCATGAAATTTTGTGTGCATATCGGGTAGGTCTGAGAATCGGCCAAAATCTATTTTTTTATTTTTTTTTGTTAATCGCATAACAACGTTTGCTGGGTCAGCAAGTCTAATATATAAAATTCTCGTGTTGCGGTGTTTGTTTCCAAACTCCTCCGAAACGGCTGAACCGATTTGCATGAAATTTTGTGTGCATATCGGGTAGGTCTGAGAATCGGCCAACATCTGTTTTTTTTTTTTTAATCGCTGAACAACGTTTGCTGGGTCAGCTAGTAAGTTTATGATTATTAAAAAAAATATACTATGTGATGTAACTAAAAAAAGATTTTCGGAATTTTTCCTATATGTGTACTTTATAACGTTGCTTCATGCCAAATTTCAAGATTCCAGGTCGTCTGGAAGTATCCTTTAGGTTTTGATTCCCTTGCGAGTAGTTGCGAGTTTCAAAATATGCGGCTTTAATTGCTGTATCTTTTGATTGCGTTGACGTAGAAGTTTGATTTTGTTACAGCTTAAAGATATTATAGACTTGAGTATTTGTTAAGAATTTCAATATAATACCACTACGCGTTCATGAGTAAAGGGGTAATAAGTTTAAAATTATTAAAAATATTTTTATTATATGATGTAACTAAAAATTTATGCTTTTCGCAATTTTTCCTTTATCTGTGTTATAAGACGTTGCTTCGTACCAAATTTCAAGATTCTGAGTTCACGGGAAGTACCCTGTAGGTTTTGATTCCCTTGCGAGTGTCGAAAATTTGCGGCATAAACGGGAGTATCTTTTGATCGCGTTGACTTAGAAGTTTGATTTTTTCACAGCTCCAAGAGACCATAGACTTGAGTATTTGATATGAATTTCAGCTTGATACCTCCACGCGTTCCTGAGAAAAAAGGTCTTGACAGACAGACAGACAGACAGACAGACAGACAGACGGACAACAAAGTGATCCTATAAGGGTTCCGTTTTTACCTTTTGAGGTACGGAACCCTAAAAATGACATTGACAGCTCGTAAACATGGTTCATAATATGTTGATCTCGTTCAGTTTCAGATTGATGAAATACTTATTAGTTAGGCGGTTTTGAAGTTCAAGATGAATAGACTGGTGGTTACTTGTCTTTCTAAGTTATGACCTTACAACGGTGTGGTCATAAAATAAAAGGGCACAATTTAGCTTATTTATTTACAGAACACTTATTTCAATGCCTGTTGTTGCTTAATTTTAGTTTAAATTTACTGTTGTTTACATCTATCTGTACTGCTCGTGATGGGGTTGGCATATCCTTATTGGACAAAAACCCCTAAATTAAAAAAAAAAATAAAGATTAAAAAAAAAAAAAAACTACTGCTCAGAATATCGGAAAAACTCGTGTCACTTGTTTTATTGTTGTAAATGTTTTAACACTATTGGGACGCAAGCTTAGTTTTATATTCGAGCTTTGAAAAATATTGTAAAAATTTTCAATAACAAAGGGCTATCGACAACGAAAGCGTTGAACTTGAGCGTAGCAACTGAGGCAGAAGCTTGAGGTTTCGATCCCGGATTATATAGCTTTTTGAGCATGTGAAAATGTGTTCTATTTACCTACGTTTTTAAAGTACCTAAGGGTGAAATTCCCAGAAACATTGTTTGCGGAACGTTAATGGGTGATGTTGATTCCATTAGCGACCGCTCGTCAGGCTGAACTACTCGTGCGGTAATCTGATTACTATAGACCAGCGTAGCGGTATACTTGTTAGTTGAGTTTGAGACTGCTAGAGGGAAACTTGTTGGGACTACTACAGGTATACTTGTGTTTGTTGCAGGGCGGCGTGGCAGCGCAGGGTTAGGGTGGAGCGGGAACGCGCACACTGGAGCCGCACTGGGTTCCACGTGAGTAAAACAATTATGCTAACTTTATTACACTCCATCCGTACCTGTATTAAATAGGTCCGCATGAATGTCGGTGAAATTGCAACCTTATTAGTTTTTGGCATACCTACCATTTTTGTTATAATTCTATATTCCGTGCGTGTTTCATGTATGTTCTAAATAAATATTATTCTTTCTTTATATGAGACATTTCTGCATTGAATTAGCGAAGGCAAAGCTTGCCATGCTTCAGGTGTTGCACGTCCGTAGGCAGCTGTGACCATCACTTACGTACCTTGAAGATGGGTTACCACCCACCCACCTTCAAGGTAAGTGATGGAAAGCACATTTTGATCATAGGATGCGCTGTTTGTAAGCTTATTGTTTCTGTAGTGATGCGAAAGTTATAATGTTTTCTTCCACTTCTATAATTGAAAAATGAAAACTCTTTTTAGTAAGTAGTAAAATATATTATACATATTGTTTACCCATTATAAAATTTGTTTACATATCATGCATGCTTCGCAATTAGCAATTTGATTTTAAAATACAAACTTGTTATAACTGCTTATTGTATCCGACAGTCTTATGAAATAAAGACGCTTATGCTAACCTAACCTAACATGAAAGGGATTACGGGAGCTAAAGTAACAGAATGAAAAAAAACAAATCGGTCCAGGCCTCTTCGAGTGATTGAGTACAAATGTACATACAAATAAAAGATTCCGACAAATATAAAACGTCTTTCTTTTTTGAAGTCGGTTTAAAACCAAAAACTGTTTTATGTTTTATTTTTTGTGTTGTATTTTATGTGCTTTGTGTAGCGTTCGTGTATTGTATGTTTGTACTTATATGAGTCGTACTGACTCGAAATAAAGTATTTTAACTAAAACCAATATTACGCACGTCGTCGCAGCTGAATATGGTAATACCTCCCATAATTTATACAAGGATAACATTAAAAAGACTATGTACACTATAATATAACGATTTGCAATTAAGTGAAATACTCAAGGCTGCTAGCGCACTTCTATATTTTTATTAGAACGCCATTGAATAAGTTACAGAATTTATATAAACGAATCTTTTAAGGAGGAATTCAATTGACCTTGTTATGTAATTCGTTTGTGGCCTTTGTCTTCTATATCCGTTTCCCGTGGCTTAGCGCCAGAATTTCATTTCTAAAAAGTAATTGGCCGAAAAGGAAAGATATTGTGGCATGTAAATAAATTAATAATGGTCATATCTTTATTTGTATTGCACATTCCATAATGTGTGAAGATCTTACAATAGGCTTAAAGCTAAGGTACGGACCTTATAAGGTACAATTATTTTATCATGAACTTTGGAACCTTTTATTCCACAATAGATATTCGAGATTGGGTAAAAATAACGTTAAATTGATATTAGATTTGTCTTAACAAAAAATTGAATATAGGTATGACCTTTGATTTCACAGTTGATATTGAATATTCGGTAAAAATGACGTCAAAAACCGTATAAGTTGACATCAAATTGAATATATTATGCGGAGCGAATATCTTTCTCTCAGAATTCGTTGCTAACACACTTGACATGGCGTCTGCTTTTTATCCTCATCTGTCTATCAGTCTTAATATATATCGAGGGAATCCCAATGAAATCCGCCCAGTGACATCTGACACCAGGAAAACCAATACTGATAAAATTTTATTTGTTCTGTTTCGAGAAACATGATAAAAGTATTTTTGTGAATCTAGAAAGAGGTATGTAGATGATTGAAGCCGATGGAGACATCCCGCCTTACTGCTAACTTGGAATAAAAACAATAAACCGGCCAGGAGCAATTCAGACTCTCGCACGAAAGGTTCCGAACCAAAAACCGAAAAAAAAAAAACACGTTTCTTGTATGGGATCCCCCTTTAATTATTAATTTAATTTGATTTCTGTTATTTGTTGTTTTAGCGGCAATTGAAATACACACTCTGTGAAAATTTCAACTGCCTACCTGTTCCGATTTTAAAGATACAGCCCGCTGACTGACAGAAGGACCAACGGATGGAAGGACAGCGGAGGCTTACTAAAAGAGTTCCGTTGGCTAGCTTTCCGGTACGGAACCCTAAAAACTGACGCCACTTCAATGTTTGTTACAGTACGAAGAGCATCTGCGTCTAGGAAAATACTCCTTAGAAGCTTCTTGTTATCAATAACCCCTCCAGAAGAATTTAATAACTTTAACCAGAATTGTATCAACTGTGTGTGAAACTTATTCAAGATGTTTTGAAACATTCATTCTAGCGTGATTGACGCAACACACTGCTCGAGCTCTGATATTTTCATTTTCAATCTTTCATCGTCATTATTAATACATATTAACTTTGTATTCAGTTTGAGAGGCACTTCTATCTATATTAAATAATATTAATATGAACATATTAATTTTTATAGGTACGAATATTGTAAAGCTAAAAAGTTTGTTTGTTTGGAACGCGCTAGTCTCAGGAACTACTGGTTTGAATTGAGAAATTCTTCTAGTTTTTAACCGACTTCCCAAAAAGGAGGAGGTTATCAATTCGGTTGTATGTTTTTTTTTTTTTTTATGTTTGTTACCTCATAACTCCGACAATTATGAACCGATTTGAAAAATTCTTGTTTTATCTGAAAGGATATACTTGCAGATTGGTCCCATTTAAATCATATCAAAATCGGTTACGAACTTTGGATTTTAAATCGAAATACCTGGAATTTGACTATTTAGATGACTCTTTGATAATCGAAATTGCGTATTTTGCTTTTCTGCGATTTTGCAGTGGTGTTGTTAGGTGTGGGGCACCACTAAAAAGTGAAAAATAAAAAACTTTTTACAAAAAAATACAACCGACTTCCAAAAAAAAACACTGCAAAGTAAAAAATAACTTTAATTTCGGAAGTCGGTGTCAAAATACGAAGAAAGTAACAAAAACACCGACTTCCGAAATTAAAGTTATTTTTTACTTTGCAGTGTTTTTTTTTGGAAGTCGGTTGTATTTTTTTTTGATAAACCAATTATCGAGAAAGGCTAGGCTATATAACATCACGCTGCGACCAATAGGAGCAGAGCAGTAATAAAATGGAAAATGTGACGCAGACGAAGTTGCGCGGGTCAGATAGTTATTAATATTAACTTTGTTCAATTTGAGAGGTACTATCTAAATATGAACTTATTAGTAAAACGTACGGGCCTTTGAAAGCGATTTTAGCTAATTCTAACAGTACATTTTGCGTAAAGTTCGAAAGGTCAGATGATGAAGAAGCCACTAACTGTAGTGGCTCAATTCAATCATGAAAAAAAAATTACTATAGTGGACTCAAATCATGCTCTAAGAGTCTTCTCTACAATTTTTTGGGTAGCTCACAAACAACAAAACGTATTGCTAGTAATACGTATACAGTACTTACTAACTTTTGCCCGCGATTTCGTGCGCATTTCAAGTTGTTCCCGTGGGAATTTCGAGAAATCCTCTCTTAGTGCTTCCATACACTCCCCAAGGAACCTACATGCCAAACAGCTTATACGACCAGTAGTTTCGGCTGTGCAGTGTCTGGCAACCACTCAGTAACGGATAAATTCTATGTAGGTATTAGGACTAGCTGTCCAGAAATTCGCAAATATCCTGTTTTTTTCCTGTCCCGTAGTATCTTCGGGGAATCCAAATCAATCAGTCAGTAACGGATTTTTTTTTTTAAGATTTAGTTGAATGATCTTCAAGAAAATCTAGCCAGCTCAAATGCAAGGCAAAAGCTTCCCAGCTCCTACTTTCACACATTGCTATTAACTGCTTATGTGAACCAGACCGCCAGAAACTATACAATGCCACCACTTACACAAAAACCAATACCCAAATGGACACAATAATAATGAAACAGAAATCAGTACATGAAACACCACTTGTGTTAAGCGCCTGAAACATGGATACCTCGTTCGGCTCCGATTATCCAATACTTAGAAAAGAAAGCTTTCGCGGTTCTGTTCGAAGTAACATGACCGTGGGAACAGAACTGATGCTGACACCTGTTCTAAAACGTTCTAGTTATCTAGCCTCCACGAAGTATGGTAGGCGCCAGATAAATGTGCATTAATGGTCTTTGAACCACATGTTTATTGAATTTCTTAATACCAAAAACAAAATAAGAAAATGCTGTCCTGAATCTACTTCTATTGTGATTTAACGTTCTCTAGCTACTGAAAAACGGTTCATAATTTATTTTTCCGGTAACTACGAAGGGATGTTAAGGAAAGAACAATGTACTTTTTTACAAGTTTATCGACGCCCACCATAGGTGTAACAAGCGTCATAGTTTTCAGTTACGATCCAATTTGATGAGTTACCCCTTTATGTACCGAAATTTAAGCACCTTCTGAAGGACGGTTTTCAATTTATGTTCCCGTGAAAAAAAAATTGGTAATGTATAAAACATTTCTGATGTGCGTAAATTGAAATTCTTAGAATCTATTGTTTTATGAATGTAGATAATATACTGTACTGTACCACAATAAAGTTTTCTCTATCTATAAAGCCATGACTATAATTATTCAGATCACGATTCTATTAATGTGGGTCTCTTCGATTTTTCTGTTCCATGAATACTTAACAAATAGGATAACCAGTTGATTGCCGCTGTCCAGTTCACACACATGATATTTAGTTTGTGACCTCTTTGGGCTAACCCTAATCTTAGGTAAGCCAAACTAGAACCTGAATTGTGACACAGATTTTAGGATTACTGTCATCTCCACCAGCCACGTCGCGTCGGACCGTCACCGCCAATCCCAGTTGATACAATATGACAATATCACGTTTTTCACGTACATTTCAATGTTATCCAAACTCAATTTCGTCTCCACGATATCATTACATAATATCATGTATGTATGGGAGGGAAATATTCGCGATATTAAAGATGTCTGCGCACCACGGCCCCGCGGGGATCCGTTGTCATTGCGAATAATACGCTATCAGGCGGATTACGTAGAGGAAATGTTCAAGTGAAATTACCAGAATATGTACTTCAGTTTACAGATACAATGTTTTGCTCCACTTGTGTTTGTGGTTAGTTTTAGGATGGTACAGCGCACTTGAAACTAAATGCGATTCATATGAATTGGATTCTGGAAATTATGTTTTTTTTCTTCTTCTACTCCTGCACTCCGGTAGGATTTTTTATACTGTGATGTTTTATTTTGCCGATAGGTTCATTTCATTCATACATAAACTCATGTCTTCTTGCAAACGGTGTCTATAGGTAGAACAGTACGGCACCAGCTACTCGTTCTGAAGCATCCCAAGACCGAAAAGTATTTTAAAGTGACCTCGCAGCCGTGATCACTCACTTTAGCAATCAGAGGCCTGTGTTCAAGAGTAGACAGGATGCGGGGTGTTAATGTTAATGTAATTTTATTGTAATTTTCTATTATGGGTGTTGGTATCTACGTGTAGATATAGTGTCTGATCTTCTACTTACAACTGTCTTTCCGATACACGTATAATTATAGGTGTATCAAAAACTCTCACTAAGCCCGCTAGTGAAATATCTTTAATAATAATTCCCTTGACAATAAAAAATAATTATCCCCTTTGACAAAATATATTTCACTAGATTCTTTAATCTTAAACTGTGGGCTTAGCGCGAGTTTTTTTAACTTTCTTTATCGCGTTAGCGTATTTGTATTGAAACTGAATAAGCGCCGTCTGGTGACGCAAAACCTTTTTATTCTCTATGATTTGACATAACCGAACGTTTACGTTTACGCGATCGAGTACGTTTAAAAAATCTCACTAAACCGTCTGATCCTCCTATCTTGTAATTACACTTCCGTCGTCTATTTTTCAATGAAAAAAATAACAATCCACTCACTGTGATGATGTAGAAAATTGAAAGCCTTGGAAGATATCCTTTACTTACGAAATTACGAAATGTTACAGATTTAAGAGTAAATTAAGATCATAAATCTAAATCTCTCATCTAAATACCGTTTGTAGGTATAAGTTCCACAAAATACTTTCAGGATCTATAGAATAGAACAGTTTATTTTTTTCAAAAGTTGTACATAAACACTTTAGACACTATGCAGTTTTACAACAACAATAAAGGTGTTTACGTTGAACTCCGGTACCCAGTATAAGATTAAACTTGTGTTAGGGGTACCGGCGTTCTCTCTTACATTTTAAACACATAACAGAAGTTGTAGGACGAGCACAGTGTATAAAAAAATCAAGTACATATTTACTAAGATCTTATTCGCTTCTATCGATTTTTTATCTTCTACACTAATATTATAAAGAGGAAACAATTGTATTTTTGTATGTTTGTAACAAATAAACTCAAAAACAAAAAAATCTTCCACTATTTGAATGCTACATTATCCCAGAGTAACAAAGGCTATATTTATTAATAGAAAAAATAGGGATCCCTACAAAAAATACAATATTAAACCCGCGCGTATATGCAATATACTAAACGAATTCGCGTGCGAAATGCTAATTTTCTATATAAATTGCATTTTACGATTTCGCTGACGTAGTAATTAAAAAATAAGTTACGTTGAGACTGACGTATATTTACGTTAAAATAAAAGTCCCTTCTACCTAATAAAGAAAGAGGAAAATATAAAATTAATTGATAACAACATTAAAAGTCGGTACATATAGAGCGTGGACGATTGGTGATGCGTCAGTTCGTCCGGCGACTCGGTCGGTAAGCCTTGATACGCTGCTACGAAACTTGCTATCCATCCCGAAACCACACGACAGTCATAAGCTATTCTAAGCTTAAGAAACAAGAACCATCGATCAATCTGCAGCTACTATCCTAGGTTAGTTAGAAAACTACTCAGTTGGATTGCAAGAAAATTTTCCTTGTCTAACATTTGTTCCCGAGAGACAAACTTCCATTTTCTTCCGTTTGTCTTTCAAATCTTCACCGGTTCATGGTATAAACTCTTTTTTAAATGTTTTAGCTTTATGCTTGTGCCGCAGCGGACGGACTTCCGGCGCGATCTCATGGCGTCATGGAGACGACGACTATCGCAACCCAGCGCAGGGCACGCCACAATAGCGGCGATAAGTCCCCTCTTTGAGGAGTGGCTTGAGAGGCGCCACGGCGTCCTCACCTTTCGCCTGACGCAGGTCCTCACCGGACATGGATGTTTCGGGAGGTTCCTGCACCGAATTCGGCGGGAGGAAACGCCCGGGTGTCACCACTGCGAGGATCGACCGGAGGACACGGTAGAGCACACTGTGCATGTGTGCCCCGCTTGGGCGGCGCACCGCCGTGTCCTCGAAACGGCGATTGGCGGCGACCTCTCGCGTCCGGCCCTGGTCCAAGCCATGGTCCGGAGCGAGACGGAATGGGACGCCGTTGCCTCCTTCTGCGAAGCAGTCATGCTAGCGAAGGAGGTGGCGGAGCGGGAGAGGAGACCCTCTCGTCCCGGCCGCCGTGGTGGACGCCGCGGGCGTCGGGGGCCACCTGGTGACCTCCGGCCACCGTAGGCGCGGGCCTGTGGACGGCGAGCTATGGGTGGCTCGCCGTCCGTCCATCTAGACAGGCCGTGTCGACGGCGCGTTAGTGTTCCACGCGCGCCTCAAAGAGAGTCAGCAACACAGAGGGGCCCGAAAGGGCCGACGCCTGCCGGAGTCGCGGGATTATTCGCAAGAGACACCGTGGCTCCGGAACACAAAGGGCAATGAAGGAACATGGATGGGTTTTAGTCAGTAGAAGTCTGACACTCCCTCCCGCTACACCCAGAGCGGGAGGAGTCATTGGATGATTTCCCATCCCTAAAAAAAAAAAAAAAAAAAAGCTTTATGCTTGTGCTTGCTCAAGTTTTTGAAGATGAAAATCTTAATACTAAAGTAAATATTTGAAACTAATATTTACTTTAGTATTAAGGTTTTCATCTTCAAAGGCTTAAAGTTAGAAGTTTATTTTATCCCTTTTATCAAACTCCGAGTAATGCACATGTTTGTGCGATGTACTAATTTCATTCAATGTTTTTCCTTCAAGAATGTGTGTGTCATTTTCTCATTCATACTCAGCTTTAGCGTCGTTAGGTATAATTAGATTTTATCCTTTATAACAATTTCCTGATAAGTTATTGATGATAAATATACCTAACTTTTTAGTATACACATTCTCAGACTTCGTAGTAAGATGTAGTCATAGTGACGCGGATATACTTCGTCACTCGTGTTATGGTCGTTCTCGTTTGAATGACGATCCATAATATTTACCTCCTAAAATGGTGCTGTAACTTTTAAATGATAAAAGTTTAGTGAGCTGTAGTTTTATTGGAATCCTCATTCATTCTAGTTTCGTAGAATATTTAGCGTTGAAAACCACAGCAGAATGTTGACGCAACTCGTAAGGGTGCCGTGGCTCGAGTGTTTGTGGGGATGGTGGGTCTTTAGAGTATAATTTAATAAAGCCGGTTTTTTTTTCAGTGTTGAGGAGGGCGCGGCGGCAGAATGGAAGACGCCGGGAGCAACAAGCAGCGACAGGCCACGCGAGTATTCAAGAAGAGCTCGCCGAATGGCAAAGTAAGCATGAACTTATATTGTTTTAAACTGTCATGGTCACTAGACTAACATTAGAATAAGTAGTTAATAACGGGATTGCTACCATGTACCTTTTTATTTGCGAGTTTTCGATATTTCGGCCTGTTGCAAGCGCCATGATCACGGAGTAACTGAAGATCTTGCGGGTGGGATGTTATTGGCAGACATAGCGGTCTACCGGAGATGGTCGTAATAAAAGACTACGAAAGAGGGTAGACCGATAATAACAACATCCCACCCGCAAGATCTTCAGTTACTCCGTGATCATGGCGCTTGCAACAGTGCCGAAATATCGGAAACTCGCAAATAAAAAAGGTACACGGTAGCAATCCCGTTATCAACTATTCTAAGCATGAACTTGGACATCGTCCTAAGTCCTGATGGAAAGCGACCATCACGCGTTTACGCGATCTTGGCGATCAGGGCCTGGGGGGCCTCCTAACACTATGCTAGCGCGATTGAGAACATTTGAAAACTCGCACTAAGACCACAGCTTCTCGACAAAACCGGAAAGCGCCCCCTGTTGCCGCGACAACGCGTTCGGATTTGCGATCAGCGATACAAATGTAGCTGATTCTCGCGATGAACGCTTTCTATTAGGATGTCGCCTTCAGCTGTCATTATCGTACAACTGTCAAACAAAAAGCAAGAAAAAGATAACAACAACAACAACGTACGTGCTAATCGTTCTTAATATCAGCCTTATATTTATTTTACATCCTGTTATATTCCGATTCCTATGGTAGCAACTGTGCCAAGGCTAGCGGTAGAAAACGATGTTGACAAAGGGTGGATCAGGAAATCGCCTCGGGGTATCCCCATTAATTAATTATGACCCTTTTAGACATCTTCAAAAAGCTTGTTTTGAAACTAACATCATCCGGTCAAAACCTATTAAATTAGTCGAAATGTTAATTAAAGGAAACCAATCGGGCCCATTTTAATCAATCGATTTCTTAAAATAGATTTCAAGAAGCACCTGAGATGGTTTCATTACCTTTTGTTACCTTTCGGATTGGTGGGCGTTCTTTAATCAGAATCAGAGCTTTTTAATCTTTGCTCTCTGTAGACTTCAGTTCAGCTCCTTGTTTTCTGACACTGGAAGATGCTAGTAAATTATATCTACACTAAGGTTTCGCAGCAGCTTCGCCTGCTTCGAAAATTATAACACGAGAGCGATCTACCAGGATATTCATGTGTCCATTTTACAGGTCATAGTCTACCCGCGTGCCAATTTCATCCAAATCCGCGTTTTTTTAGGGTTCCGTAACCAAAGGGTAAAAACGGGACCCTATTACTAAGACTTCGCTGTCTGTCTGTCTGTCACCAGGCTGTATCTCAAGAACCGCGATAGCTAGACAGTTGAATTTTTCACAGATGATGTACGTATTTCTGTTGCCGCTATAACAACAAATAAGAACAGGATAAAATAAATATTTAAGGGGGCTCCCATACAGCAAACTTGATTTTTTGCCGTTTCTATAGACAATGGTACGGAACCCTTCATGCGCGAGTCTGACTCGCACTTGGCCGCTGGTTTCATAAATACAAATACATACTGACTTTCACATTTATAATAACTAGTTCCGAAGTTACTTACAAGTAAACTGACTTCTCACTCACATGTGGTTCAGGAACTTCTATAGCTTTGCCTTCAATAAATCAATGATTATATAGAATACCTTTTCAGGAAATACGGAATTAACATAATCCATCAACATATTGACCGATTTCGGGGCAATCCCAGATTATCAGCTTTTCCAAGGTACAGAGAAGTATTGTATGCAAACGTCTTCATCGTGTATTAGCGTGTAACATTGACGTAGGAGCATTTGATTACAATGACACATACGATCTGATCTCTGACCGATAATTTTATAACGCAGCAATATACATTGTGTGCCAACTTGCAAACTGTGCCAAATCTTGTGACAGTTGTCACAAACATTTCTTCAACTTAATTTAGCTTAGTGTGCCAAACGGAACGCTTTAAATAATTAACTCCTCATTTCTGAGGTCGATCGAAAGAGGTCGAATTTAGAAAGAAGCCCGCCACACATTCCTAACCCAAAGCCAGAATCAACAATGGCGACCACCAGAAAAATGCCAATTCAATGAAGCTCAACGAGTCCCGGAGAAATGACTGTCTTGAATCCCGTAACGAAATTAATCAGAAATAACAGCGGTGGAATGTTACTTTCCACTTGATATTTATAAAAAGTTTTTTTTTTCCCTTTTCAGATCACAGTATACTTAGGGAAAAGAGACTTCGTAGACCACATCACACATGTCGACCCGATTGGTGAGTACGTTTTTCATTTTAACGGCGAGGTCTCGGACAATGCCCCCTTTGTTCCAATTGATCAAAGTTGCAGAGTATTTGGCCACTTGAATCGAGTTGTCTAAAGTGGACGCCGCTCCTGTCGTAAAGGGAGTGCCGATCTTTGTATAATAAATTGCCAATTCCGCCCCGCCTAAGTTCTATGGGTATAGTTCAACTTGGAAGTTTATTCAGCTCTGTCTAGCAGTTCACTTACGTTGCGATTAGATATTGCCTTCAGTTGAATGTGAAAATACTGATCACTTTATTCGTCGTAGATACTATTGCTTAGATGGGGCCCACTAGGAACAGTGCTTGCCAGCCAGGATTGCGGAATTTGTTCAAAAGAGTCACCGCTGCCCTGGAACGCAAAGGGCATTAGGAAGAACATGTATGGGTTTAAGCCAGTAAGAGTCTGACACTCCCTTCCGCTCTGTCCAGCGCGAAAGGAGTCATTCGATGATTTCCCATCCTTAAACAAATATTACTATTGCTTTTGAAAAATGTTTTTAATGCATGGAATCTAACGATAAATTATTAAAACTAAATCGCTGACAACTATCAGCTAAACCACACCGTCAGACAGCTCGCATAGATCACGCTATTTGTATGATAAACACAGGTTAGATCCATGCAATTATTTATCAATGATTCATAATGACGCGCGAGTAATTTTCTCAAGGAACGGATCTAGACACAGCAAAGATTGTAATTTACTATGAGTAAGTGTTTACTACTGTTTACAACTTTAAGAAATGCGCGTGGTGTTCCACTAATTGGGGTAAATATGAGAATTCTAAATACGTCAGTAGTTTCTATGGAGTTTTCCTGTGTTTTGATGAGGTTATTTACCTTCTGCTATTGACGTTTAATCTTGACTGCATTACTTCCTGTTAGATCTAGTCGTAGGAATAGTGCATCGGCGTCATAACCCCGGAAGGCAGTAGGATTCCATTCCGTGTACTAATCAGATCTTCATGCGATCATGGATCCGAATTAGCGGTTGTAGTTCCACACGATTTGGATCAGACCGTGTAATTATCGTAGCACAGCGCTATGTCGAATCGTTAATTGTTACACTAGCTTACTTGGCAGTAGATGATCGATATACTGGATAAGGGCTTGCATAAAATCTTTTATCCGCCTGAATTATTTGTTGGGAAACCTGTATAACTGTACTTTTCATCTGGGAGTGTTTGCCATAATCGCCACGCTTGGCGGGCGGGTTGACGATCGCAGTATAGCTCTTGCATTTACTGGTGAGTCCCTTAGTCGCCTCTTACTACACCCACGGAAAGTGATGGGATGGTATTATTCTTTTACGTCCGAAGTTCTGGAGTGGCGACAAGGTGGACCGATGACCTGGTGAAGGTCGCGGGTAGCCGATGGATGCGAGACGCACAGGACCGGTTGTGACACTTGGGAGAGGCCTATGTCCAGCAGTCTTATGCCATCAAAAATAAGCATATTAAAGACTCCCCCAACTCCCATTGCTGCTTACGTAATACTTGAACGGCCCCATATAAGAGCTGACCGCTTGAATGATGTTATCAGAGCTTGAAAGAGTAAGAAGGATATCATCGTCATATTAGCCGAAAGACCTGCTGGACATAGCCTTCCCCGAATCGTCACCATCGACCTGTCGTGTGTTCTTCGCACCCTTCTGAAAGGCTTTCCAATGCTGCTTTCCGACATTAGGCTGATTGTCCACTGAAGCGGCGAGTTAGTTTTAGTTTAGTTTAAAAAAATACATAAAACCGGGAAGAACACTGGAGCAGAGAAGCAGAGCGGTGAAGCGGTAAAAGACCACCAGCTCAAATAACTCGTCGCATGAATTCGGACTAGCTCCACACAGTTTGTAACTCCGCTCCGCACTGCCTCGCTCAGCTCTACGACCTCGCTTCGCGGCACTGGACAGGCAGCCTTAGAGGCCAATTTCTTCATCCAACAATAACGATATCTACTAACATAGTTCCATGTCACATTTCCAGACGGCGTAGTGCTAATCGACCCAGAATATGTCAAAGACAGGAAGGTGTTCGGCCATGTGCTGGCCGCGTTCAGGTATGGGCGAGAAGACCTGGATGTACTGGGCCTCACCTTCAGGAAGGATTTATACCTGGCCGCTGAACAGGTAACAAAACATCCTATTTTTTTTATTAGTGAGTGATTGCCACAAGCTCACATGATGGAAAGTGATTATGTGGTCGAGGTAGAGCACGCTTTCGTAGAAGTAATCTCATCACTCTTGACTCAACTTTCTTGCTGGGCTCAGTACAACATAAGGTTCCAGTTTTATTTTTGGCCTTGGGAGTCTTTTTTAGGGTTCCGTAGCCAAATGGCAAAAAACGGAACCCTTATAGATTCGTCATGTCTGTCTGTCTGTCTGTCCGTCCGTCCGTCCGTCCGTCCGTCCGTCCGTATGTCACAGCCACTTTTTTCCGAAACTATAAGAACTATGCTGTTGAAACTTGGTAAGTAGATGTATTCTGTGAACCGCAATAAGATTTTCACACAAAAATAGAGAAAAAAAAAACAATAAATTTTTCCCATAGTTAGAACTAAAACTAAAAAATTTTTTTTCATCAATCCCATGTGTGTGGGGTATTTTTTTTTAACTATTTTTTTTCTAAACTGAATAGTTTGCGCGAGAGACACTTCCAATGTGGTAAAATGTGTGTCCTTCCCCCCCCTTTACTTCTAAAATAAGAGAACGATAAATATTAAAAAATATAAATAAGTACATTACCATGTAAACTTCCACCGAAAATTGGTTTGAACGAGATCTGGTAAGTAGGATTTTTAATACGTCATAAATCGTAAACCGCAACTTTTACTTATATTTACCTACAGGTTTTTACGGAACCCTCGGTGCGCGAGTCCGACTCGCACTTGGCCGGTTTTTACGATTGGTCTGTGTCAAAGTTTAATGAAGACTTGAGTTGGCTCGGTGTACAAAGTTGTGAAAGTTTTTAGGAATAGTAGCAAAGATATTCAATTACTAATACTTTTGTTAGTAAAGAATTTAATCGATTTTTATTTCTCGAAGTATGAAACATTTTTTAAAGTCTACCCTACTTGTCGTCTTCAAAAACCCTCTGTAGATTTATTGCAATAAATCTTTGTAGGTTATATGATTTCTGGTATATTAATTCCTATTCAAACTCCGGTATTGCAAGCCATTTCATTTGTCACAGTACGATAACGTTTTAAATATCGCGTTCATTGATTTTTCCCTTGTAATGCTCGTTGAGCTCGTTAAGCCATAGTTAAATCTCGTTTCGAATTAGTCACGTTTTGATAGTAAACAGATTATCGGATATTCTTCACACCGTTTTGAATGAGCAATCAACTCTTCAATCAGTACACATAAATGAACCTTGATTTGCGATTGAACTCATTGCGCTAATTGCGAATCAGAAGTTAAATTAGCTAATAGAAATTGAGTTTGGAGTGAATAATTTTGTGTTCTGTTTGTTATTTTTAATAAGAAAAAGTAAGCTTTCGACAATGTGAACTTTAAAATGACTTAATGCCCTAATTGAAGGTTCCTGTTGACAGGTGCGATGCTACAATTAGGCACTAGTACCTAATTACCTATCGCGATCACTACTGTTTCGCAAAAATGTTGTAGTTTCTTTATAATTTTTGTAGTCGCATTGTCGCGGTGCAGCTGTCTGTGGAAAAACCTTTCAGAAAATTTACTATTGCTCTCCCAATTTGACGAAAATCTCAATTAAAGTTATCGCATACTAGTATTTTTTTGTGTATAGTATTAACAACACACGCTTCTGTTTTCCTAAGTAGTCAGGAAAAGGATTTTATTTAAAAATACAAATGGGTATTCAATAATCTGCAACATCAGCTTAAAACTCAAATTATTCTTCCATTAGTCTTCAACAAACTGAATGACCGCAGATATACCCAGCCACGAACACAACGAAGCGTCCGCTGACGCGGCTGCAGGAGCGTTTGGTTCGCAAGCTGGGTGCAGCGGCCCACCCGTTCTACTTCGAGCTGCCGCCGCACTGCCCCGCCTCCGTGACGCTGCAGCCCGCCCCGGGCGAGACCGGAAAGCCGTGCGGCGTGGACTACGAACTCAAGGCCTTCGTGGCCGACTCGCAAGACGACAAGCCTCACAAGAGGTAGGTGCTCACGCTAGCGAGAATGACTGAAGGCGATATCAGATTCGTAGATCAGTCGATAACTTTGGTGCAGTGAGGTTACATTCCAATATTCACTTTAAGCTCGTTTCGTCTATTGATTCATTTACATTTGGTCGTTTTTTGGGCGATTCGGTTGCAGCCCGGCCCGTATTCGGTCACCGACTAGTGTAAACGAGTTTTTGGTCATCCTGGGTATGATTGCTGACAGGCTGGACTGCTGTATTGTTAGTCGTTGCTCCAGCATCTCAGCTGGGATGCTGCAGCGGTGATTAGCCGTATTTCCGTATTCGTTGACTGAAAATGACAAAATTTTTTTGAAACGCGCCACTCATTGTTCGGCTGTCCAGTAAACTGACAACTTAAATGAATACAGTCGCCAAACTAGTCAATTCGATTAATCAATTCGGTTAAACCGTGTGCAGTCGCCGCATTCGGTGACCGACTCAATGTAAACGCGCTATAAGTTATAACTTTGAGATTTTGACAGCCGATCTATTTTGTTAAAATTTAGGCGGTGTAAGCTTCAAGTGAACTGTATTTTTTTTTTGAATAATAAAAATGACGACCATCCGGTCGATTCTGCAGTTAAATTCTGTAAACATCTCGAAGTGATGGCTTGGGTGAACTGAGCTTTCAATCCAAGTAATCAAGATGGAATGACAACTCACTTCGTGATCACTTCAACCAAACCTTCACGATGACACACGTTAGTGGTAACACTAATGTTGAGCTGACCGAACGTAGTATGGAGTTTCAATAGATTAAAAGGCCAGCTTAAACTGGTTCTATTACCACTGACGTGCGACCCAGTAGTTATAAATCTAGTTATGTTTGATCGGTACCTTCTTCTTTCGTACCAGTACATCAAAATACTTAAACTGGGTATTTGACTACTATGGAAATATACATGGATGAATACTTATTTGATTGATGTTATTAAAA
The DNA here is from genome assembly GCA_963859965.1 of Ceramica pisi. Taxonomy (NCBI): domain Eukaryota; kingdom Metazoa; phylum Arthropoda; class Insecta; order Lepidoptera; family Noctuidae; genus Ceramica; species Ceramica pisi. Next base: position 5,391,426 of record OY982529.1, read on the forward strand.
CAGTACGAATGGTGAAACAATAAATAAAATTGGTAGAAAAACAGACAAGTTATACGCTTTTGTACTTATTCTTCTATCCTTGTCGCACAAAATGTCATTTGTACTGTTTGACTTCAATTCGATACGGCGGGACTTGTGAGTGACGTCACACGCCATTAGTTGCTGTCTCTGTTTATCACAGATTTTAAAAGCTGAAAACACCGCAATTTTAAGTAATACTTTAAAAAATAAAATGATTTATAAAAAATATATATTAAATTAATTAATAATATAAAAAATGTGAAATGTAATTTTAAAAACCAGTCAAATACCCTATTGCTTCTACCAAAATGTGTCGTCCTAAAGAAGAAGATTCCAACTAACGATAAAAAATGAAATACTCACAAATAAACTATCTGATATCGCCTTAAGATGACGTATGTACATACTTTGAGCCCCCGTGTTGCCCCCTCTGACCTGTTCTATTCACGCCGTTAGCACAGCCACGCAGCCGACTGCGACAGCGCTGCGGAAGCAGGAAAAACTCTTTGAGAACGTATCGCGTTGCGCATCCAAATCGCAGCGGTAAGCGTCATTGTGCTAACGCCTTTAAGATTTACTTTGCTGTATGAGCTGGAATTTGTGAAGTTAGTGCAGGGCTGCTCAAACTGTCGTTTCTGAAAGCTTTTGAGTCAATCTCGGTCATTGAATAAATTTATAAAAGCGAGAAATCAATGGTGATCACTGATATACTTATGTACGAGACCCACAGATGTAAACACACTTATCGTTCTATTACACCGGGGTCATGTTATTCCGAGTTTCTGTCGGAGTCGATTGCTTGTTGTCAAAATATTTTGAGGTCGGCCGACGACACTGCAAGTCTGAGCACCCCTGAGTTAGATTTTTAAAGGCATGCGCGGCGCTCAAACGAATGTGTGAAGCTTCTCTAGAAAAAATCAAAATTTGAAAACTTCATTTTTTTAATGATTTTCGGTTGATTTGCAGGAATTCAGTGCGGTTAGCTATCAGGAAGATTATGTATGCACCGAGCAAGCAAGGAGAGCAGCCCTCTGTCGAAGTGTCCAAAGAGTTTATGATGAGCCCCAACAAACTGTATCTTGAAGCTTCCTTAGATAAGGTAACCTTTATTAAGTAGTAGCATATCGCCTGCGACTTCGTCTGGGCAGATTTAGTACTAACCTTGTCCACCCCCTACTTCACCCCTTTATAGGTTGAGTTTCCTATAACCCTTATTTAGCTCACGTCTCCTTTTCAGAACCTCCGTGCCAAATTTAATCTTCATAGGTCTAGTAGTTTTCGACATTTTGTGATTAATCAGTGAATAAATAAATGACCTGACGCTAGTATAAGATCGATCGTTTGTAAATAAACAGTACCCAACCGTTCAGTTCAAGCTGTATCCATTATTCCATTACGTTATAAGTTTGATGGGGTATACGGATTTTTGAACATACCGCGTGTATCTGACATCGACGCACAAACGATTTCCATGGGTCCAGGGCATGATTTTGGACACCCCAGTGTTGGAATTTTTCGTCGGTTCTTTTCTCATTTTTTTCAAGAGTACCACAAATCAGCTCAACTAAGCTGATATCTATTTGTGGTTTTATGCAGATTGCTCTTTTTAGTGAAATAGTTAATTAATTACTTTTTATTAAAAATCTCATTGGTTTAGGTCAGAATAACGATTATGAGCATTCTAAAGTAAAAAAACCCTTGAAAAAAATGAAAAAATGAGAAAAAAGCCGACGAAAAATTCTAAGTCTAGGGTGTCCAGAATCATGCCCTGGACCCATGGCAAAGACTATTAAACCACTTGACTGCGCATACAGTGCCCCGACGCACGAAAACTATTAGTGTTTTTGCTCAGATGTTAGTCAGCGGCACTAGTAACCATTTTAGTTGTGACCAATTGTTAGACCTGTGGGCATGCTAAGTTTTTACAAATCGTTTTAATTTTTATGCAATTTATAACGCATAAAAATGCCTTCATACCCGGTGAATTTGTGTGGGAAACATTCCCAGACCTTTTGTTACAAAAATGATGGCATAACTTTTCATCGAAGAGTAAAGACTACGCAAAATATTTTTTGATTTGAATCAGATGATGAGCCACTGCAGGGGTCTATATAAAATGGTGGTTAGGTGAACGAGCACACTGTGAGAAGCGCGCGTTGATGTCTTTTGGAAAAGTCTCTTTCTTTCATTAGGAAATACTTATATTTTTATCCCTTTCTTCCCCTTTGTATTTTTATCGTAAAAATTTGTGCTGTTACGTTTAATGATTGAAGTCGATTTATCGATGATCATAAAATTACAACTAATACAATTTTTAATCAATTCACATACTTACATTAAACACGTAACTACTTTTGAACGACATTAAAAATAGGTGGAGGGTCTCAGATTTTTCATCTGTGTGTTTGACATACATGTTTTCATTTTAGACTTTCGAAGATTTCAGAATTAAAATAAAAGTGGAAAGATAAGGTTAATAGGGAAACTTTGTTCAAACAAGATATTATAGCGCTATTTGTTTGGATTGATTATTTTTATAATGTTAAAATCCATTTTATCGATATCGACTATTTTCCTTTAATCAAGTAGTGCCACCACTAACCATAGGCTACCTATGCAACTTGACCTTGAACGGACCAATTGCAGCCGCGCGTTGTTCCCCCGGCCCGCTGTAGTGAGCCGCGTACTTAGAAGAAATCGGCCTATACGCTCTCTAGTGGTTATATACTCTATGACCCATGGAATTCGTTTGTGCGTCGATGTCAGATACACGCGGTATAAAGCAATGGATCTGGAGTTTCCTTCGGCGTGATAGCCTCTTCTGAACCTTATGTTAGCGTTAGTATAGTTACTTTAATTATTTACACTGATTTTTATTAATTTAACGTTGTGTTACAGTGATTATTTTAACGAGGACGCGTGTGTCATTGTTGTTTGAAACCTTATGTTTATTTTAAATAGTCACAAAAAACAGCTCATGATTTGCAAACACCACGATTTCGTAGTCCAGAAAAAGATTTATCAAGATTTTTCACACCCTTTTAATGTTAAGAACTCGCATAAAATAATCATTTTCTATATTTTCCAGGAGTTATACCACCACGGCGAGAACATAGCAGTGAACGTACACATAGCGAACAATTCCAACAGATCCGTGAAACGTATCAAGGTGTCGGTGCGTCAGTTCGCGGACATCTGTCTGTTCTCCACCGCGCAATACAAGTGTACCGTCGCCGAGACCGAGAGCGAGTGAGTTTCGGCCTTATTGCTTAATTCATAAAGTCATATTATATGTAATGCAAAGCATAACAGGCTGCCATGCCGGTAAGCGCAAGTGAGTTTCGACCTTATTTCTCAAGGCGTCAAGTCTTAATCAAACGCATCAAATGTACCATAGATTGCGAGTGAATAGCAGCCTTGTGCTGTAATAGAGCTCAATTACAAAATTAAAAAGCAAAACCGCGAGACTGGTCGGGATCGATCAGAAATTTTATATTAGTGTAATCCAAAATCACATTAAAAAGACTCCAACCAGACTACCAGCTCCAAAAACGCGTAAATGTTCCATCAATGTGGTATTGAAAACGAGTGAATTCGGACCATAAACTGTTTGACTTTTACTGTCCCGAATTAGCACCTACCTTATATCCCGTCTGCCTTCAAAGCTAGAGTGAACCAGGCATCTTCTGGTCACACTCGGCTCCATCACAGACCTCATCCATCGCTTTCCATCAGACGTGATTGTGGTCAAAAGCAAGTCCATTACGTAATAAAAAATAAAAAATAAACTGCATAAATATAAATGTTATTTGAAAAAAAATAACTTCGAACTTTTTGAATGGGTACTACAGTGTTAACTTAATTGTTTTTGCGGTTTTTTTATTCAATTACTCATACGAGCCATTCGTAACAAACATATTATTATCTGCAAATTACAGGATTATTAGTAAAACAACAAAATTAAATAAAATCAATGTTATTCCTCGAACCATAAAATTAAAAGTTCTAAACCAACCACAATTGAATTAACCACAAAATATTATAAAAATATATTTTTCCTATCATTCAATGTATATAGGTAAGAAAGAAATAAAGTTTATTTGCGCCAAGCATGACGTATACCAAAAAAAAATTACAGTTTAATGAAATTTCCATCCAGACAGCTGAGTTATGTCAATTTTTTATTCAGGGAGCCCAAATCGATGGCTGCGAGACTGTTTAAGTTCCCCTTTATCGGGATATTCAATAAGAAACTATCCATGCAGTCGGCGTAAGTACAGCGTGTATGCCTGCATGAAGTTGATGAGTTGTTTGCCCCCACTCGCTTCCTACAGACTGCCTGGAGTTTGTCACACTTACATTATACACATCCATCATTATATGGGACCAGAAGTTCTTAAAATCTTCTCTAAATCAGCGCCTAACTGTCTATGAGAAACAGACTTACACACGCAATATATTCAGGTTAAAAACAAGAACGCTATACATATCAGTGGTATGCACATTTAATCTCCTTAAGTTTTGGTTCTTGTGGAACTTGTCTTGAGCCAAGACCTCCAAGAAAATATTACCATGCTAAAGCGGCTGCGGTTATAGGATCCAACATATAATTATCCCAAATGTTACATACAAATGTTTTCGATTTCACATTAACGGTTGTGGTGAATGGACTCTTACTAACTGTTCTAGAGTTTTAGTGCATTTTTAATTATATGATGCTTATTCCAAATCGCCTGATACCCCGTAAAGTTACCCTCAGTCAGCTACAACGGCGTAGCCAACAATTTTATTTAATAGGGAAAACTTATCATTTCACACGCACGCGGTTTGGATTTTATATTCATAAGGTATATGGAAACAAATGACTAAAGCCCAAATCGGTTACGGCGCAAACTTTATGTAGGTAATGCAGTAACAAATTATACGCAAAACCTTTAAAGATGTCATTGGACTTATCATTATGAACAACTTTTAGTCCACCTGGTCTAAAAAGGCCACTTTAGCAGAATCAGAAAGCACATCACGCTACCCGTCACTGTCAAATTTTCTCTATCAACTTTGAACCTAATGCATTAGCGATAAGGATGAAAATGAAATTTGACAGATTGTTGTGTGATTTTAATATTATGATTCTAATATTAGAATCTCGTAAAGTGGCCTTTTAGTCCCCCTCATTTATTGTGTTACCACCCGCTTGCGGGTTTGTGGACATCGTAGGCTGTCGCACAGCAAATACAATAGTTAAACATTCAGTGAAGACATGTGGATACATCTGGTTAAATTCAGCTGTATCCGGTTGGACTGGAAACTGACAGCAATATCGTTGGAAAAAGCCTAGGTAGATAAAAGCCTGACATAACAAGTATTTGAATGTTCCTTTGTTGTGTCCAGGGAGGGTTGTCCAGTGGGCCCCGGGTTCACGCTGAGCAAGGTGTTCACGGTGACGCCGCTGCTGGCCAACAACAAGGACAAGTGGGGGCTCGCGCTCGACGGACAGCTCAAGCATGAGGACACCAACCTCGCCTCCAGCACGCTGTGAGTATGATACACCTTTCTTCATGGATGGGAAATCATCAAATGCCTCTCTAGCCGCTCTTGGCGGAACAGCAGTGCTATTCTGTAACAGCATTTTCGTGTCTCGACAGCGGAATCCGAGGTGAGTTTCAAATTCGTATTAATATAAGACCTTATGATGTGTGAAATAAAGTTCACTTTGTAAGCTTAGTCACTCAGGTGAAGTCGATATCGAAATGGTTATTTACAGAATAGACTAGCAGGAGGGACTGTTAAGACTCTTATTGACTAAAACTCATCCGTGTTCCTCCCAATGGCCTGTGCATTCCAAGGCCTCGTTAACTCTTTCGAACACCTCTGGCAAAGATACACCTACTCTTGCACATATAGGTGCATAGAAAATACAAAAAAGAACACTAATCGAATGAAAATATGGCCGCTTTTCCACCTGTATGCAACGGGCTTGTGTCCTGAAAAAATTTAATTAGTCCGTCAGTTAGATTATCAAAAAAATTTTGACCCGTGTTTTTTCTTTTATTACGGGAACCAAAATGACGAAGTTACGACGCTTTTAAAATTCTCAATACGTCACACCTTCGCATAATTTTTAGTGAGTCGTGACGTCACGAGCCCCCACTCCCGAGTTTTGATGCGTTTTATCTTTGTCAATATTCATTGATTTACAAAAACAAAAAATACGTGTCCATTATTTTTCAATACTCTAACTGACGGACTAAATAGTTTTGCAATTTGTGGATGATGGAATCTAGCCTATTTGCTTGCGAGCTGGTTGCAGGTGGAAACGTGGCCTAACAAGGGGCACTTAGCATGCGAATGTTACCTTTTGGAACTGTAACATGTAATTCTCGATGAAAATGTATTATGTATCACGGCACCACGCATTCTTGGACATACTTCACCTTTTCCTCTAAAAAGTATAATCCTGTTTCAGAATCGCGGATCCATCGCAGCGAGAGAACCTAGGTATCATAGTGCAATACAAGGTTAAGGTGAAGCTGTGTCTCGGACCTCTTGGCGGGTAAGTTTTACTAACTATTAACTGTAAACTATGTAATACAAATTGTCTAAATTCATAAAACGAGCACGGTTAGGTCAGCCTATCAGGGTCTTGTTCACACATTATATAATAACAAACCGACAGAAGACTTGACTACAATGTTCTTTTTTTATTGTAGTAGTCATTACACTGAATTGTCTGTTGAAAAAGAGGCAGAAACACACTTGACAAAATTGTATTAAACACAAAAATTCAAGTTTGTAAGTAAGAAATTGTCCAGTCGCATTATTGAGTAGCAAACAACAACCCATTTTCTTTTATAGCACTTGAAGAAGTTAGTGCATGACACATATATATATATATATATCACCGGAAAATTGCAGACTCCGTATGATTGTATTTTCTCGACATATTGTGAAAAACTCGTTTTGTATATAATAAATCCGGTCCAAATTCAATATTCAATCTATCCTTGACTTATTTAGAAAAAAAAGTTTACAATTTCACGCAATATTTTACAATCTAAGGCGTCCGAAACTTTCCGGTGACATATACAAGTTAACCGGTTCACAGTCCAACAGACCACATGTGGTCCGCGCTGATTGTTTTACTATTGTGTCTGCTTTGCGGACAGTGAACCTATTAAATCGTGTTTCGCCACGAAATGGCGGCGGGTGACTATGCAAGCTGTCTTAAACATACAAAAATGTTTAAAATCTTTTATATTTTAGGGATATTTTAAATCTTAGAGAAACAATGAAAACATATTTTTGTGATGAACTATTCGGTTGCCGTTGCTCGTTAGTATTTTAGGCCTCATGGGTTCTCTGAATTCTATCCTACTTCCCGCTAAGATAATTATATTATAAATGCATGGATGGGTGGATGGATTAATGTATGTTTGTTATTCTTTCACGTCAGAACGCCTGAAAGGATCTTCATGAAATTTGGAACAGAGATTACTCTACTCTCTGGAATCTACTTTTTATCCCGGAGTATGTTCCCTGGAGATCACGCTGGCAGAAGCTAATAAATAAATATGTGTTTGTGGGCAGCGACCTGAGCGCGGAGCTGCCGTTCATCCTGATGCACCCGAAGCCGGAGGAGGAGGCGCGCGCGCCGGCCGACGCGCCGCGCGCCGCCGACCTCGACCTCATACAGCTCGACCCGCGCCCGTCTGTACCGCGCACCTCTACTGCGCTATACTATACGGAATATGCATCACAACTATATTTGTTGTCTCTACATGCTACCATTTTAGTCGTCATATAACAACACCACACTTTATCTATCCAATGAATACACACTCATTAAAAGAATTGTATTAACATCTAATTTATTAAAAATGTTATTCATTATTATGATTCTTGATGCAATTTTGAACATCCAGAAGCGAGCTTACTTCGAGCCTTATTGTTCTTGTTGTTGTTGCCTTGTTGCTGTATTGTTTTGATACGTAAACATTATTAACAGTGTGTTTCTTATTTCTAATGCGTTATTTATTTAATTGCACTATTATTTTAATGAATTATTTATAAAAATCGCGCCTAAATCGCCTAGAGGTAGTTTAAGTTGGGTACATGAAGTGGGCCGCTTTTGTAAGACGACTCAAATGGCACCGTGTTTAATCTATCTAAAAATATTCAAAAATGTAATACTAACAGTGAAAATAGAATCAAGATTATATTTAAAGTATATCTGTCCCTCTCGCGAAAACGCTGTTTTCCATGGCAGCCGTATAGGCGTCATGTAATTTTTGTGGCAGAGTTCGTATCGGACTTCTCATTTTAATAGTAATCTTTGAATGCATTTAGAAATAGTTTCATGGTTGTTTATTAGAGCTAATAAGTATTTCATTTCGGAAATAAAAAAATCGCATGCATATTCCCTATTATTTGCATTCCAAACTAATTCCATGTCTCTCCCCCACAGCGACGAGAACGGCCAAGAGCAGGACGACGACATAATATTCGAGGACTTCGCTCGGCTCAGACTGAAAGGTGACGCGGATGCCTGAGAGCCCCCCGCGCCGCCCCCCGCGCCGCCCCCCGCGCGCCCCCCGCACCTGCCTGCCGCCGCACGCCGCGCAAGCCTCCCCCCCCCTCCCTCCCCCCCGCGCCCCTCGTGCGCATGTTCACCCTCAAGTAGATCGACGTCACGTCCCCCTCGCGCTGGGTACTGCGTTGTTTGATGCGCCCACATGTCGGCGCCATGGATAGCCACAGTTACGAGTTCTTTGAAATTAAACAGCTTCGTCAGCTCAAGATGATGCTGGCTCCCCCCCCCCCCCCCCGTCGCCGTATCTCTCTCTACAGCTTGATATACCACTCCGGGCCCTGATCTCAGACCATCTTATGACGACGCTCTGCCAAAACGATCCTTATCTTTAAAAATGACAGAAAAGTGGATTTATTTCCTTCGTACTATAAAGCCGAATATAACCAGATTTTTAAACGTAAGGTTCGTAAACGGTAAATAAGATTTTGAAGAATATATCCTACGTGGAATTTAAAAAGTAAGCTAATAAAATCGCTGGAAAACATGAGTCGGTAGTATCGCACAAAAGTCGTCGTTTAATACTGGTAAATATATGTGGCGCGGAAAACGGAAAACGAATACAAACTCAAATACAATCTGTCCATGAACATTCACAATCCCTGTACAGTGTATGATCGAGAGGATTTGACTATTCACAATATAGTGCGCGCCTGTTGGATACACACAACGTTCGTAGATAAGAGATGAGCTACGTATGATATCCTACACACGTCGTGTATATCCGACATGCGCCCACAAACAACTAGCGTTATATAATAAAGAATTTTATATTATATTCGATGTATATTGTATGTGAAAATTTATTTTAATAGATGTCTATTGATCAAATAAGCGAGTACAATGTTTGATTACATTTATTTTTCACTATCATTGGCCATTGTTTTTAGGAGTAGTACAATGTTCGAAGAATGCATTTAATAGTGTAAAACAAGTGTTATACCTCTGTAACTTAATGATTACTTTTCGACGGTAGCGTTGTATGTCTTATTGTTGATGTTGAAGAAAATACGAGGTGACTTTTAACACAAAGGATGTTTCAGGGATGAAATCATGAATATGGACAACTTTACATTGGTATCAAACCTGAAAAAAATATCAGTAGACATTGTGTCTGTTTATGCAAACATATAATGACACTGAACAGCAGTATTTTTTTGTTCCCCATGGTAGAATTAGTTCATATTCGTGAGACCCTCTGAAGGACTCTGAATGAATTAAAAGTCATCCTGTATATTATTGTGTTGACTTTGTGAAGAATGAGAGTCTAGTGCAGAAATATGTAGATGAATAGTGTTATTGTATTTTTGCACTAATGCATATAGTCATACGGTTGATAATACAGTGGGATAATGATCCTTACGCCTCTTATTTCACCAGTAATCTTGTAGTCGATCGAGCATTTCTGTATGGCAGTTGTCAGGTGGAAATATATTTATTGTTATTTTGAAACAGAAATAAGCTTGTCGGTTGCTCCCCTCGTCATAGCAACTAATACTCAAACAAGTTATGTAAGAAAGTTTCTGGTCGACACTTTTCAACCTCGTGTCTAACAGTATAAGAGCAAAAATTGTTTGACCAGCAGCTTTCTCGGTAGGACTTTACACTTTCCGTTCTGTCTTCCGCTATAGTGATAAATAGTCTAGATATCTAGATATCCTGAAATCGCACATAGCTGAGAGGTAGTACGGTCTGTTGTTGCTTGTGTTCACAAAGTCATCGCAGTGTGTGGCACGTGTTAGTTTATCGTATTTTACACTGCTGTGTTATATAAATTAGAGTCTAATTTTGTTTGTGCTGTAAATATTACTTATTGTGGAATTTATTATTGTTGTTATTTGTACTTTTCTCGACCAAGATTTTGGATTATAACCGTTTTAATAAAGAATATAACAAGATTATCCATACATCATATCCCTTTCACGAGCAACAAAGAACAAATTTTGAACTTAGAGTAATGATAAATAAATATCTGCTTTATTGCTCCAACCCGAAAGCTCTAATTTGTATCACACATAAAGTAATACAGCAGTAAGTTGCGTGTAAGCTTCCCTATCTTCATCATCAGATCTTCGCAGCTTCACCGCTGAGCTACACGAACATAACAACGGGACAATTTTGTAAATAATTATAAACCAACATTTAATTTGTATTTACGCACTTACTATGGGAACTGCAAAAGTTGCGGCAGCCAATCAAGTCACAGCAGCTAAGGTGTGTTAGCCAATCACGTAGTTACCTTATCTGACAGTTCGTCTGATTCGCAGATATGGAGGCAATACAGACAAAAAAGTGTGAGAGAGATAAAGCAAACGTGCGCCGTGTGGTTTTCTTCTCTAAATCCTACTAGCCTATATCCTAAAATGCGAAAGTTTGTGAGTATATATAGATGTTTGTTACTCTTTCAAGTCAGAACACCTGAAAGGATCTTCATTGGCGCAGAGGTAGTTATAGTCTGTAATAACACATTTAAGTGTTTTATTTTTTCGTCATAAACGCGGGCAGAGCCGTGGACGTCAGCTAGTAGTATATAAATCAAATTGGCTGTTTGCCTGTGTGTGTGTTTTTCCGCCTTACTCTTCTTGACCACGCAAAGGGCTATAAACCAGCTAGGTTTGTGTGTGGGCGCGCTAGATTTCTGTAATTTTGATTGGATTACGTCATAAGCTTGTAGGATCAGATGAGTTCAGATCATTAGCTGCACCTTTGCTTTGTCTCTCCCTTCAGAGTAGTTTACTAAGTTATGGTATAGCTCTCAGACCATTCTACATAATGTTTATGATTTGATTGGTTGCTGCAGTGGATCCTTCAGTGCGTATTACTCGCCCACATAATAGAAGCCATCCTTGGCCATCATTACCAGCTCCAAATCCTTTGTATCATAAACGTTTTATTGCCAATAAGATTTTAATTGCATATCTACTGACTAATAAAATGCAGCTTCGTATACCACCAATGTGTAAAAAGATAACAAATAAATCGTATATAAAGTATATTTTAGTATATTTATGTTATAGATCGACTCCGTCTGTGTAAATGTCGCGGGCGAGACGTGACGTCACAGATTTTACACTGAGGTATCATTACGAAGAAGTATCTCCTTGCATATATTCGCTGTACTACATTTTTAACACTGTAGGACATGATTTAAATGCAAGAAAAACGCTGTTCCTTCATTTTATCAAATTTAATGAACGACTGTTTGTTTCTGCATAAATTGTATATGTAAGAAATTACTTGGTGAGAAAAAAAACATTGTCATATAAGCAACTCTCATGAAAAAATGAGAAAGTATAGCTTTGTCTCTGGAACTTATGAGGACGTCCATAAATAAAAGAGTAGCAGAGTATCTACAGTGTAACCTTTGGTGGCGTGACGTCACCTAGCGGCGAGCACACACTAACGTCTTATGATATTCGTTCTGTGACTATGTACATTAGTTTCGCTATGTACAGTATAATAGTTTTAGTTATGTATATTACGTGGCATGTTTCATTGTATGATAAGCTTTATGATGCACAAAAGTATTCTATTCTCCAACACTTGGATGGCCCTAATAACAGATAGGCCACTTAGCTACTCTTTTTCTATAATACATAAAATGTCCGAGCAAAATTTTTGTTTGTGATATTTTCTACGAGTTATAAAACCATAGTTTCTTTTTTTTCTTACGATTGATATATGGGTTAAAGTTTCTGGGTCGCGGTAACCGCGCTCTCTCAGTAGCTGCGGTCTCTCTGCTTGTTAGACTATCAATTTAATTTCACAAAAATAACGTTTCAATGCATTAATTATTTGGTTTTTCGGTTACTATCAAGTTGTATTATTTATGTATTTTAATGTAAGTATTAAGTGAAATAACGATATGTAATATTGATAGTAGGAACAAAATAAAAAGACGAAACAGTGGAATTTACAGCCAATAGGTAATTAGCGTGGCCTATGCTGGCACAATACTCTAAGTACAATTAGCCATTTTTAATATACATAATTTATACCTATCAGAGGCTAACTTTTTTACTTTCCTTGCACAAATGTAATTTACACAGTCATGAGAAATGACAACTTTTTTACTTGTATACCACTTGGCTGTAAAGGTAACTCTGTATAATAAACCCTTAGCTAGTACTTTATCCAATACCCAATATGTTCGATGTAAGTACTAGCCACACGGAAACCGCTACTTTACAGTTTGCAACTTTATGGGGATCGTTATAAAGTTGAGATTAGAAGGTTTCAACTGTGGCTGGTATTACACCGTAGTCCTGTGCAGAATTCATTCACTAATGTCAAATCGCACACGTTCTTTTTTTTTTTATTTTACATCGAAATGTTTTTGATGTATACTTTTTTCAATAAATAATATGTAATCAATGAAGTTTTTTATTTCTTACCTAATTTGCCAATACCAGGAATGAGGATGATCTTTGTGATTTAAAATCGATTAAAAGTTAAGCCTGCACTACACTACTCGCGAAGATACTTCGTTGAGGTACTCTTCGAGGTTGACCGAAGTCCGAAGTACAACCGCCAGCACATCAAGCTACAGCAATATGTCAAAATGCTTAATAGATTTTCAACTTTATCGCTTTAGTGTTAGGTTCAAGGTTGATTGGGAAAAATTTGACAGTTTTGGATAGTTTGATGTGCTGGCGACTGTTACGTACATGGCTTTAGAAGTAGCACTTTAATTTCGGTTAGTATCACTGACCTAGCGCCCGAACGTGCAAATAGAAACATTTACAAAGCTTGAGAACATCAGATTAGTAAAACGATCTCGTACACCTATGAGTAAAGAATAGTGTTACCAACCTTCTTTTGATTTAATTAAGTGTTGATCTTCCACTAGGAGTAATTTTGTGAACGCACCTCTACCTCATGAACCAAAGCCAGCGGCACAAGGCACCACAAAATTAGTGAAACGTTAGGTCTCGTTAGTAAAGTAGCCATAGGAACCAATAAACCCTTAAAACTACAATAAAAATGAAACTGATGACAAGGCCACCGTTATTTAAACTGATTTATATGTTTGGTGGTCGTTTTAGCATATTATGTGATGTAGGTATATACGCCAGATAAACTTACAATAAAGTACATAGGACTTTTCCTATTATCCCTGCGATTATACCCGAACCATAATTTAAATAAAGGAACCGTTGTTCGTAACTATCACAGACTACATAGAGATACTACGTATGTAACTAAAGAACGTGAAGGTTCACGAAAGAAGTCGATTTAGGACAGACAGCGTCTTTATTTCTGTTTTTGGTAAGAAATTCAATAAATGTAGGTATGTATTTGTGTCAATGCCCGTCATCGCACATTTATCTGGTGCATAGAGTACTTTTAGACTGGCCGTAGATCATACAACATGGCCAAAACTGGACTAGAAGCAGCACAAAATATTTTGTTGGCAATAAAGACGTGCTAAAAGGCCAACCTGATGCGTTTAGTTGATCACATACGGCTCCTGCAATAATATTTTAATATAATGTTGTAATGTTATACGGTTGTATTTTTACATAAGCGAGTCTTTTCAGTTTATTTATGTAAAGATAATTATAACAAGCGAGCAAAACAAAATAAAGAAAGCAAATAAAATTATCCAATGTATAACGAAACGCAATACTGAATTGTCAAGCCGTGAAGTCAAACATTGTAGTATTGTAGGTTATGTTATTTTATTTACTGTAAAAAACTAATTTACGAGTTCTGTGAACAATTTAGTTTTTGAACATGCCTAAGTAATAACTTGGATATGTGGCAAAAATTCAAAGCAGCAGAAAATTTGAGTAAATGATGAATCAAGTGATCGATTTCACCTATTGACAAAAAACTTCTGTAATGTAAAGCTTTTCGGATACTTTCGCCAAAATGAGTTCTCGTGGGCTTTCAAAAAAGGAGCTCGAGGAGTTGAAAAAGAAAGAGGAAGAAGAAGCAGCTGCTCACGTAAGTATTTCGCTCTATATGGAACTATCAACGTAGTTACCAATACATCGATCATCGCAATTATTATCCATTAAAATTATCCTTATATCGCTGAAGGAAAGAGTACGATACTGACCATTTATGCATCTTTGTAATAGTTGCTTACCATAGTATAATGATCTTCCTAGATAAAAGTCTCTCGAATCACCAATACCCTATTCCTTCTCCCCTTAACTCATTCGGCAATCATCAGCTATTTTACTAAAAGTTGTCACTCTACCTAGTTTAATTCCAAAAATCAAATCTTCCTATAAATCTTATCAGCCAGTATCTTTATATCTCAATCTTGTGTCAAAAAATTAAGTAGTTATCATTGTTTGATCCCTGCAGGTATTCAAGGAGTTTGTGGAGACTTTCCAGGAGGTCCCCAGTACCACAAGCAAGGTCTGGGTCAAAGCTGGAACATATGATGCAGGAGCTAGAAGTAAGGAACATTTTATCCATATCATTTACATTTATTTGGCTAAAAAATATCTCTATATTCTGTTTATGGTCTTGGAAGTAATATTTAGAAATTTTTAACATTATTAAATGTTGTTAATAACCTAAGTTGAGTAAAATGCTTTCTAAATCAATGTAAAAACAGTTTAATTCTTGTTTTGTTTGCAAATCAAGATTTTGATTACATTCTGTCCATTCTGATGATCAAAATTAAGTTGTCAGAAATGTATGTATGTGTGTTTGTGCGTTTTAATGTTGTATTTTCATATACATTTTGTTAGCATATGAGCTCATAGAATCAAACCTTATGAGGCCTCAGAACACTCCACAAGTAACTGCACAAAAGCTACTTCATGTGATAACCAGGGTGAGGGTCTGTGTAGCGAAAAGAAAACTTCACAGATTACTTTCAATCAACTTTTTTTACTTTTGAAAGACAAATATTTTTGTCCACTATCTTACCGGATGGCAAGCGATGATGTGGTTGAAGATGGAACATGTTTGCCTAGAAATAATCTATTTACTCTTGACTAAAAGACTTGAAGTTTGTATTATATTTCTTTGTGAGCATGAATAATTCAACAACTGCTCTCATTTTTCAGAGGAAGATACCTCAGAGAGAGGCAAGCTCTACAAGCCTGTCTCCCGCTTAGACGAAAAGCGGAGCATCTCCGAGGCTGATGTAGTCCGTACTCTTGTACAGAGGCCCGAGCCTCCGGGCCGGCCGCATGCCAAGAAGAAGGGACAAGACAAGAAGAAGAGTAATCTGGAACTTTTCAAGGAGGAATTGAGACAGTGAGTGTATTAAATAAAATGTTGTGTACTATAGAAATTAATTACAACAAAATACACGATAACTAAAAATTTTATTCAGTTACAACATTTTTCGAGAGGGAAGAGTGGTAATCTATACTAATATTATAAAGCAGAAGAGTTTGTTTGTTTGCTTGAACGCGCTAATCTCAGGAACGACTGGTCCGATTTGAAAAATTCTTTCAGTGTTAGATAGCCCATTTATCGAGGAAGCTTATAGGCTATATATCATCAAGCTCAGACAAATAGGAGCGGAGCAATAATGGAAAATGTGACGCAAACGAAGTTGCGCGGTTCAGCTAGTCTAAATATAAAAATGAATCCCTTTTCCCCTTGGTCATCACATCACGCGTGAACGGCTGGGCCGATTTCGCTAATTCTTTTTTTTTGTGTTTGTTACTGTCAGAAGGTTCCTATAAAAAAAAAATAAGAAAGATGCAGTTGACGGGAGCGAAGCCGCAGGGACTGCTAGTTATTTCTAAAAATATTGTATTACAGGATACAAGAGGAAAGATCAGAACGTCACAAATACAAGAATGTGTTGCGTGAGCGTGGAGTGGTGGGAGTGGAACCGTCATTGGACATCATACCTGATGTTGGATCCTATGATACTGGAGACCCTAACACCACTAATTTGTACCTTGGAAATCTCAACCCAAAGGTTAGTTTAGCTTACATACATCCTTGACCTATAACATAACAGTTGGAACAGCAAAGACTACTTACCATATTGTTCTTCAATACTGGACATAGGCATCTCCCAAGCTGAAGAAAAATGCTCCATCATGGATAAAGGGAATTTACACTATTCTTTATGACACCCCTTTGCACACAGAAATTATTGTCACTAAAAATTCTCAGGTTAAATGCTGCCATTCACTGACTTAAAATAAAATTATCCAACGTTTAGACAGCAGATTATGGTATCTGGAACGAAATTCACAGTAATTTGCTATAAAAATTGTCAAAAGCATGTCATATTGATTTTGGCTCGTTGTTTATTTTCATTCTAAATGAAACCTGGTGCAAAGCTAACACTCTGCTTTAGAAATAGGGAATTATGAAAGTAAGGATTCACGAAACATCCCAACAGATAACAGAACAACAATTGATGGAGATCTTCGGTCGCTACGGTCCACTGGCCAGCATCAAGATCATGTGGCCGCGATCTGATGAGGAGAAGGCGCGTGGAAGGAACTGTGGCTTCGTGGCTTTTATGTCGAGAAAGGACGGGGAGCGTGCACTAAGGTGTATTAATGGTAAGAGCTTAACATATGACATCAGGCCATTGAACACACAACGTGTTATGAATTTGAGTCATTCACTAACTTGGAACGCCGTTATGCTTGTAGCACCTGCACCATTCTTTTTCTTAAAAATGAGTTGTTCTAATCTTGGAATTACATATATGGCTACTTACTACTTGTTCCTTTATAATCCTTTTTGAAAAACATCTGTATTGTGTCTTGGTAATTATATGATACCCAGTTAATGGGTTGTGGTGGTCTGGTAGTCAGCCGCTCCACGTAAATTACTGGTATTGTGAATCCAGTTTGACTGGAGGCTGACCCAAATATAGTCTGGAAAAGGCTAAACGGATGATGTATCTTGGTAATTATGAACTTTCAAAAACTAAACTTTCTATACAACAACCAATAGTATCCTTCTGATCTCGTCAGCTGCAAATAAGTACGAACTGTAGCAGTATTGCTCGCTCAAGCCAATCCTTGAGCAATATTACAGTTTGTGCAAAGATATTGCTAATGTGTTTAACCGAGCTTCCCGAATTGCTGAGCAGAGTTAGACTGCGGATTCCTCCATTCTTTCGGCGCAATCAATAGATGTCTATTGCATACATACTTCTGAGGTAGGAACGATTTACAGACGAAATTAATTCTTAATAAGAGTAAGTCATACGTTTAATGCGGTCAGCCGGGACGTCGACATCGATGTTTTCAACACTTTTTAAAATAAAAAAGGACTCTTTGTAATTTCTTTTTTGATGGCGTAAACTAATTCACTTAAATTTGCGCTGTTTGAGTTACAAGTTACATTAACCGAATTAAAAAAAAAAATGAGGTGGTTAAATATTATGTTACCTACTGTTTTTACTTAAACACTTTTTACTTTCTTACAATTTTTTGGTTTATCTCTCTTCTATCTGTGAAAACTTAATTGGCCTTATTTTTGTTACTCTCATTTTTATGAAAATGTTTAGCTGTAACTTTTCCTACAGCTGTAAAATAAAATAAAATATGCCTAGCTTTGTGGATTGCCGCAAAACCGTATGGTTTCAATGTTACACACTCTGAAGTGTAGAATATTGCGCAGTAATCAAATATTATAATTGCTCCGTTTCCACTCCCAGGTAAGGAGATAATGAGTTACGAGATGAAGCTGGGCTGGGGCAAGGCGGTGGTGATCCCGCCAGTGCCCATCTACATCCCGCCGTCGCTGCAGCAGCCCAGCAAGCCGCCGCCGCCCTCCGGCCTGCCCTTCAACGCGCAGCCGCCCAAGCATCTCGCTAACAAGGTATGGAAGATGAACCACAACTACAATATTTCTTGACAGTCTCTGCCTAGCCCTTTCCGAACAATGTTTGGAGTCGGTTTTCCATGTAGCCGGATCCAGCTGAGTACAAGTATTCTACTTGGAGCAAGTGCCTACCTGACCTCCACAACCAGTAATGAACACGATTCTGCTTCGCAAAAATGGCGTGATTTTCTGGCTCCTGACCGAGGTGAAGATGATACCCGTAAGTGCTCGTTTACGGAGACCCGGAGCGTTGGGCGGGCCTTGCTGCGTGATGCGTGATGAATACAAGCCATGTTTGAATATAGTGCAGTCCCACAGCGTGCTACGCGGCGTGCGTATTTCGCTTCTCCGTAAAGGAGCTCTTACGCAGTCGTGAAGTCGTTGTCAAAGATGTTCAAATTTTATCCGTGACCAATGGCTTAACGTAAATATTTTTTTTCAGCCAGAAAGCGCAAACTGACAATGTGGACGAGTAAATTATGGTATCCCATCTGATATATATATTTTTTTCAGATTCCTCGAGTAAGACCCGGAGAGTACTACCCGAGTGACCCTGATGATAGGAAAATGTACGAACAGGTAATTAAACGTGGCTTTTAGCACTTTTACCTTCACTTAAGAGGGTTTACGCGTGTCGGCATTTCATACAAATTTTCAAGTCCTTATTCTTCGATGTTTATGAACCGATTTTAATGAAACCTGGATGGATACGCTTCAAAGCTTGGTCTAAATAGTTAGCAGAGAACATTTTCTAAACAGAGTACAGGGGGAAAGATAGAGTGATTTTTCACTTTCTATAGTATACATAAAACTGTCCTCACTCTTCCTCTAAACTCTTTTTCGAAAATGTTCTCTACTAGCTATTTAGGCCTGGCTCTCAAGCGTATTGATAACAAGTTTCATTAAAATCGGTTCATAAACATCGAAGAATAAGAACTTGAAAATTTGTATGAAATGCCGACACATGAACCCTCTTAATACGATTGATACTAGAATCAACTGAATCATTTCGTTTTTATTTACAGATCTTATCGCAATCAATAGTCAAAGTCGTCGTTCCAACGGAGAGGTAAGTGCATTCAATAATGAAAGCTATTATTATAAACTACTAGCTGACCCGCGCAACTTCGTTTGCGTCATATTTTCCATTAATGCTCCGCTCCTATTTGTCTTAGCGCGATGATATATAGCCTATAACCTTCCTCGATAAATGGGCTATCTAACACTGAAAGAATTTTTCAAATCGGACCAGTAGTTCCTGAGATTACCCCCTACATACAAACTTACAAACATACAAACTTACAAACAAAAATTACCACTTTATAATATTATAGTATAGATTATACGCGCGCAACTTCGTCCGCGACACATTTCACATTCATGCTCCGCTCCTATTGGTCATGGGTTTCCTTGATTTAAATGGGCTATCCAAACGAATTAATTTTTGAATAATAAAAAAAAATATTTTATAAAATAATTTTGCAATTCAAACTAGTAGTTCCTGAGATTAGCGCGTTCAACCAAACAAACAAACTCTTCAGCTTTAGTAACTTTCTGTCTGTCTGTTTATTGCCACTTCACATCTTAGCAGTTAAATGAGTTTGGATTAAACTTCACACGCTTGTTCTGCAATAGGACATTGGATACTTTTCGTTATGAGAGTAATTTGCCTTTGAATAATTTTCGACTAACATCCGGGCGAAGACACAAGCAGATAAACATTTATCTTAATAATTTTTAAACCCCCCCCCCCCCTTCCCTCCCTTTGTCAGTGATAGTAAGCAAAGCTCCTCTATGCTTACGTACAGTACGATTATTTTTTCTTTGCCCATGCGAAGTACGTCGCAATCGATTGCGCAGGATGTCAATTTGACAAGAAACATAGAACAGCGCATGCGCGGGTAGGTCGCGTATGCAGTCTCAGTCCCTCGTATACGTTCGATGCATACTTGTGTCCCGCTTACTGTGACTGTTGATACGAAAAGTGTTATTGTTTTAAAATATTTATTTTGGTTTTTCTTACTGTTTCAAATCTCAAATCTCAAAATGTTACTTGCAATCCATCATGTACACAAACAGATGGTAAAAATAATAAAAAGAAACAATTATGAACCCGGTCGGGCACAGCAAAACATTAAATAATTAGGAGAGAGGAAGAGCGCTTTAAATAACTTTTATTATAAAGTAATGTTATCATTTCGTGACTAGCTTGTACCCATTATATAATATTATTATTATTACCGACATATTTATTTTTGGATTAAGTTACATTTTAGTTTCATTTGTGTTTTGTGTGTTTTTGTGGTGAATATGTTTGTTGTGGTACTTTGTGACCTTGTTATTGTTACTGGTTGTGTTTCTTACTTGTTAATAATACAAAACGTATAAATCAGAAAAATATTCTACGAACCTAACACTTTTTGACGCGATGGGACCTGCGCGGTCGTCACTAAAAGCTAACTTCGGAGCGACAAAGAAAAAATAATCGTACTGCAAGCATTGCCATATTTAAAAAAAAACCCTGAAACGATCTTTTAATAGTTATTATTATTACTAAATCGCTCTCATAAAATTATTCACGGTTCCACTACCACAGGTAGAACCGCGCGAGTAAAAGATGTTAATAATTGTTATAATTAAAACCAGTCAGAATCAACTTTATTTTGCAAAATATTGCTGACGTAATCGCTGTCTTAACCCCCCCCCCCCCCCCCCCGTCCTTTGAGACTGTCAAAAATTACCAACGCAGAGAAACCCCACGTTGGTGCTTACGTAATACTTGAACGCGCTTTGCCTTATTGTAAACCGATTAAACTGAATGACTTATTCTTTCAACTCGGATAACGACTCACCACAAAACTGTCACCTTTCCAGAAACATCCTCATGCTAATCCATCGCATGGTGGAATTCGTGATCCGCGAGGGTCCGATGTTCGAAGCCATTATCATGAACAAGGAGATCAACAACCCCTTCTTCCGGTTCCTGTTCGAGAACCAATCGCCAGCGCACGTCTACTATCGATGGAAGCTGTTCTCTATGCTGCAGGGGGACTCCCCCAAGCAGTGGGGGCTTGAGGACTTTAGGATGTTTAAAGGTAATAAATTAGTTGCAATTTAGGTTAGCGCAGCATATCTTATGTTAATGCAATAAAGTTTAAAATTGCAGTGATTGATACACTTTTGTCAAATGTTACAATAGGCTAGTTTCCATCATTCACAAATTGCAAAACTATTTAGTCCGTCAGTTAAGAGTATTGAAAAATAATGGACACGTATTTTTTGTTTTTGTAAATCAATGAATATTGACAAAGATAAAACGCATCTAAACTCGGGAGTGGGGGCTCGTGACGTCACTACCCGCTAAAAATTATGCCACGGCGTGACGTATTGCGAATTTTAAAAGCGTCGTAACGTCGTCAATTTTGGTTTCCGTAACAAAAGAAAAAATACGGGTCAAATATTTTTTGATAATCTAACTGACGGACTAATTAATAAGATTTTTTCAGTAAACAAGCCTATTGTTTATCGACTAGTCTTTACGAATATTTCAAATGGTTCTTTTTAACCGACTTCCCAAAAAGGAGGAGGTTATCAATTCGGTTGTATGTTTTTTTTTTTTTTTTTTTTTTTATGTTTGTTACCTCCTATCTCCGACAATTATGAACCGATTTGAAAAATTTTTGTTTTATCTGAAAGGATATACTTGCAGATTGGTCCCATTTAAATCATATCAAAATCGGTTACGAACTTTGGATTTTAAATCGAAATAGCTGGAATTTGACTATTTAGATGATTCTTTGATGATCGAAATTGCGTATTTTGCTTTTCTGCGATTTTGGAGTGGTGTTGTTAGGTGTAGGGCACCACTAAAAAGTGAAAAATAAAAAACTTTTTACAAAAAAATACAACCGACTTCCAAAAAAAAAACACTACAAAGTAAAAAATAACTTTAATTTCGGAAGTCGGTGTCAAAATACGAAGAAACTAACAAAAACACCGACTTCCGAAATTAAAGTTATTTTTTACTTTGTAGTGTTTGTTTTTTGGAAGTCGGTTGTATTTTTTTGTGTTTGAATAAGAATATCACTACATATTATACAACAAAGTCCTCCGCCGCGTCAGTCTGTCTGTTTGTTCGCGATAAAATCAGAAACTCGTGCACCGATTTTCATGCTGTTCACCGTTGGATAGAGAAGTTCTCGAGGAAGGTTTTAGTATATAATTTGTCAAGCGGGTGAAGCCGCGCGCATCATCTAGTAAAATATATTCAACAGTGATAACCTGTCAAAACTTTTAAGAAATTTTTAATGTGCTAACATTTCCTTAAATTCGTGAGGTTGATCGTAAAACAGCAGAAAGCTAATGCTGACTGACTTAGCAAAATTAAAATTTACATGAACAAATAACCTGTATGTAACTCAAATATGATCAAGATGTTAGTTTTGTAAATCCACAATAACAATCAATTATTGGATCATCCACGTCGTCTTGTCCAACATATAGCCTGGTCTAATTGATGTCATTTCTTCAGGTGGTTCAGTATGGCGGCCCCCCGTCATGAACCTATACACTGCTGGCATGCCTGATGAGCTGGTGGAGGAAGAAGACGCCAAGGAGAATATCCGAGGAACTCTGTCTAACAAGTAAGTATTAATATGTATAGAATAATAGATAGTGTATTAAAAAAATGGTTCTATTTTTCTTTCTAGCTGATCTCAAAAGAATAGCCAATAAAGAAGAAGTACACAAAAAACATAATATTTCACATTTATGTCCACTTGGGCACTTACAAGACGTCAAAAGCAAGTGTACGATTTGAATAATGACATACGACTAGAAGTGCGTGTATGTGGGTTCTAGGTTCTGTCCCACATTTCTTTTTGCGCTGGATTGGAGAATACACTATAGAGTTCAGTGAAAAACCCCGTTGTTCGATTTGGAAGATTTATTAATCACAATACACAGTCATATACACAGTTATAGGCATAAATCACATAAAATAAGGCACATAAGAGTCATAAGAATAAGGCACATAAGACAAGTAAATAAGAAAATATTAAAACATTAAAACCAGATTACTGAACCATACTATTTACAATAAGAGAGATCTGTAGAACTGTTCAACTGTATACACTGAATTAAAATGCTAGGATTCTCCTAATATATGTTCGTTCCTGTGGGCGCAAGTAGTGATGGATTCGCCCTACTGAAGACCAATCGATGTTCGGTGGGTTGGGCCTGATTTTGGTCTGACCAATCACAGCCCTCTGTCCTTCGTTCAGGTCTGGACAGGTTCGGACAAGTTTCGACTTGTCGAGCAGACCGTTGGTGCTTCCTAATTAGCATATTTTTATGTATGAAAGTATCTTATAGTTTGTTTAGAGAGAAATTAATCAGAGATCAATGTAAACAAAGAGTAACTAAGATTATTAAAGACTATTTACAATGATTTTAGGCTAATAAGCTTCTAATCAGTTGGTTTGCGTGGGCGTCCTGCACATTCCTCCCGCCGTGCGTCGTCCGCCGCTGACGACGCAGTCGTAGATGGTGCAGGATCGCTGCTCTCGATCGGGAGCACCACTATCTTCTTTACTGGACGTCGTAGGGTTCCTCCTTTTGTCGTCACGTCCACCGTTCGTATGACTCCGTCCGGACCGGGAAACGTAGCGCTGATGCGTCCTCTGATCCATACGTTTCTTGGAAGGTTCCCATCCACAATGAGCACTAGGTCTCCGACCTTTGGAATCGTCCCCTTGGTGTGTGGCTCTCTGCGATTCCGTAATTCTGGGAGGTATTCTGTAAGCCATCTGTTCCAGAACATATCGGCGAGTCTTTGAGCTGCACGCCAGCTTGCTCGTAGATGCAGGTCACTGTCGCTGAATTCTCCTGGCGCCGCGATGCGACCCGGACCACCCAAGATAAAGTGATTGGGTGTCAGGGCTTCCGGATCTTCAGGGTTCACGGACACGTGAGTAAGTGGCCGGCTGTTCACGGTGTGTTCGGCTTCAAGGAGTAGTGTGTGAAGCACTTCTTCGCTCGGGAAACGCTCGTTCAAGGTGGAGTTCAGTGCTGTCTTTACGGATCTCACCATGCGTTCCCAGGCGCCCCCCATGAAAGGAGCTCCAGGTGGGATGAATCGCCAGTCGATCATCTTCTTTGAGGATTCTTCTGCTATGGCTGCGAAGATGGCGGTGCGAAGTTCTTTTTCAGCACCATGAAAATTAGTCCCGTTATCGGACCACAGCTGTGTCGGACATCCGCGCCGCGCTATCATGCGACGCAATGCCATGATTGCAGAATCCGTGTTGAGCGATGCCACAAGTTCGAGATGAATGGCTCGTGTTGTGAGGCAGGTGAATAGGGCAACGTATCTCTTCTGATGACTACGTCCCACAGTGACGGTCAGTGGCCCGAAATAATCCAATCCAGCGAAGGTGAATGGCCTCTGATGGTGCGCTAGGCGACAGGTCGGGAGATTTCCGGTCATCGGCTGCGGAGGGACAGCTGTCTTTATGCGACATCGCAGGCATTTACTGACGAATGTTTTTAACTGTCGGTCGTAGACGGAGCACCCAATGTTGTTGACGGCATTCATTGACTGTCATCTCGGTGCTTGCGTGGTGCAGCTGGCGGTGGACATGCTCGATCCACAATCGCGTCGCACGATGATCTCCATCAAGGATCATTGGTTTCTTCAAGTTCTCTGTGATGTCCGTCATGACTGTTATCCTGCTCTTCAGGTGAATCTCTCCCTTTATGAGTTCTATACTCAACGCGTTCAGGCGACTGCTTCGTGGTAAGGGTTTATTGTTCTTCAGGGCTTCTATTTCATCTTGGAAAGATTCCTCTTGCGAAGCTCGCAGGATCAAGTTCTCGGCGTTGTGAAGAAATTCGGCGGCAAGAGGTAAGTAAATGTTTGTGGTCTTTCGTTTCTCTGCCGTTTTGACTGGCAATGTTCGTTTGTTCCTTTTCCAGTCAGGATCGTCGCTATTATTTTTCTTGGTTCTTTTGTAGTTAATTTTCTGTTTTGATCGACAAAGATGCAGGAACTGTAGAATTCTTGCTGTAGCTCGCAAGTATTTCTCCCAGCGTGAAAATCTGTTGACGTCTGGTATGGCTTCTTTGATTTGTTCGTTCTTGTTAGACAAAGTACAGGTCTTCTCTTCCCCTGTGATTATAATGGGGCCTTTGTCATCGCTTGGCCAAGTTTCCGGGGGACCGAGGAGAAATTCTGGGCCTTTGAACCAACGATGTTCTTGACAGTAGTTCTCTGGTACGTCTCTTGTGGCGTCGTCTGCTGGGTTCAGTTTTGTTGGTATCCAGCGCCATTCGTTGGTGGAGCTATGTTCTTCGATTGCCGCGATGCGATGAGCGACATACGGCTTATAGGATCTGGATCCTGTCCTGATCCATGACAGTGTAGTTCTACTGTCAGTCCAGAACGTGGTTGATTCTGGCTCCTGTTCATGTTCTTCTTTAACTGCTGACGCTATGCGTGCGCCAATCACTGCTGCTTGCAGCTCCAAACGAGGGATCGACATCAGCTTCAGTGGCGCTACCTTGGCTTTGGCTGTGATTAAGCAGACGTAGATTCTTCCGTCTTTTGTGACTGTTCGCCAGTATGCTGCTGCTACGTAGGCTGATTCGCTAGCGTCTGTGAACACGTGGAGTTGTAGGGACTCTGTGGCGCTGAAACCTGGGTATGTTCGTGGAATGGACATGTGTTCTAACTTCTTTAAGTGGATGAGCCATTTCCTCCAGCTGGCGGCCAGGTCACTATCCAGGGTTTCGTCCCACGTTGTTCCACGACGCCAAACTTCTTGTAGTATCTGTTTAGCTCGGATGGTGACCGGAGACACAAGTCCCAATGGGTCAAACAGGGACATCACTATTCTTAGAGCTTCTCTTTTTGTCGGTGTCTCGTTCTGTAGGACGTTCTGAGGGATACGCGCCAGATTTAAGTTGAAGGCGAGCGAGTCATCTGTTGGTTTCCATATTAGACCGAGAACTCGTTCTGTCTTGATGCTGTCGTCCAGCTGGATTGTGTCTTCGGTTTTGGCGATTTCCCCTAGTGCTTCTAGAAGGGCGGTGGAGTTCGATGACCATTTCTTGAGTTGAAAATGCGCTTCTTTATGAATGTCGCGCACGGCTTGTGAGACTTTCACGGCTTCTTCTAAAGTTTCAAAGCTATTCAGATAGTCATCCATGTAATGCTTTCGTTTGATAGCGTTTACTGCTTCTGGATGTTCATGCTGGAATCTCTCGGCATTCGTGTTTTTTACGTAGATTGCCGTCGCTGGTGAGCAAGAAGCTCCGAAAATCAGTGATTTCATGCGGTATTGTTTTGGCGGCTGGTCATCTCTTCGTTCTCCTCGCCACAAATATCGCAGGGCGTCTCGATCTTCGGGTCGTAGTTCTATTTGCAGGAACATTTCGGTGATGTCAGCAGTCACGGCGATTGAGTGCTGACGAAAACGCATTATCACTCCTGGCAGTGATTGTAGTAGATCTGGGCCAGTGAGTAGTTGGTCGTTCAGTGAGACTCCTCTAGTTTTAGCTGCAGCGTCGCAGACGATCCTTAGCTTGTCCGGTTTCATGGGGTTAAACACGGCAAAGTGGGGTAGGTACCATGTTCGACATTTTGATGTCGTGAGTGGAGCTGGTTCGGCGTATCCTTTTGATACAAGTGCTTCCATCTGTTCGGTGTACCTCTTCTTCAGTTCTGGATCTTTGTCTAGCTTCTTCTCTACACTAATGAGTCTGTTCAGAGCGTTGTCATAGTTATCTGGCATTTTGAGGTTTTCATCTCGCCACAATAATGCCGTTTGATACCTTCCTTCTGGAGTTCTGGTCGTGTGTTGTTGCAGGATTCGAAGAGCCTTTTCTTCAGGATCATTGGCGGGCTTCTTCGGGTTGACTTGCACATTGTCCATCGTGATGTATTCTCTCACCAGCTCATGAAGTTCGTTGTCTGTTTTAGCATGTCTGATGAAGTTCACTCTGTGCCCAAGTGCTCGTGTGTGGCTGCCATGCAGGACCCAACCCAATGGCGTTAGTGAGGCCACCGGTTGACTCTTCTTTCCTGTTCTGACCTCCGTTGCAATGAGGAGATCCCAGTTGTCTTGGCCAATCAGAAGCCTAGGTCTTGCATCTTCTGTTACTATATTGATGTCGCGAAGATGTTCACAGTCTCGGACCGCTTCTTTTGGAATTCTTTGTGCGGCTAATTCTAGCTGCTTGATGGTTCTTGCATGTAGTTTGCGTTCGGATGTGTGAAGGCCTTTGATGAAGAAATTCACTCTTCGAGATGACACGTCGACTGTGGGTTCTCCGTCGAATGATGCTATTCGAAGTGGTTCGCTTGATCCCTCTGCTCCAATTTGATTGGCTAGGCTCTCGTCGATCAGAGTTACTGTAGAGCCATCGTCAAGGAGTGCGTGGGTGTCGACAGCTCCCGCCGGTCCAGAGAGGTGTACTGGTATTATTTTGAGAAACGATACCTTCGGTGTCCACATTGAATGGACTTTCTCTTGTTCTTCTTTGGGGCAGTCGGTTTCTTCCTTTTTCTTAGTCGCTGCGCTAGTGGCGTGTAGCATCTTGTGGTGTAAATGCACACAGTTGTCTATCTCGCATTTCTTCGGTTTACAGCTGTGTTGTTTTGATCGGAATCGGAGACAACGAAAACACAGGCGATGTTTCTTTGCGATGTCCCATCTTGCATCAATAGTTGCCTTCTTGAATTGCTCGCATTCCACTATGTTGTGCCCCTGTTGGTTACATAGGCCACACTTCGGT
Organism: Ceramica pisi; assembly: GCA_963859965.1. Lineage (NCBI taxonomy): Eukaryota > Metazoa > Arthropoda > Insecta > Lepidoptera > Noctuidae > Ceramica > Ceramica pisi. Next base: position 5,419,606 of record OY982529.1, read on the forward strand.
TTGTTTGTTTCTTGTGTGGCATGTACTCGTTGCTGACGTCGATGTGTGTTCTGAGGAGTTGGGGTCGTCGCAGCGATGTTCTCTGGTAATGCATAGGGGCTGCATATTTCTGCTTCGATCTTGATGAACCGGGTAAACTTCAGAAGGTCAGGTTCATTTCTGGGTTGTGCTGCTGAGAACTGGTACCATTGTCTTTTCAGGGTCGGGGTAAGTTTCTCGACCATGGCTTTTGTGACTTCTGGGTTGAAGAGGTAGTACTCACAGTTGAGTGCTTGCATAGTCCCAACTATGTTTTCCACTTTGGTGGCGAAGGTGCAGACTTCACGCGGAGATTCGGTGAGGCGAGGTAAAGATCGGAGTCGTTCCATCTCGGCCATCGCTATTGAGTCTGGTCTACCGAAGCGTAGCTCGAGTGTCTTCATGATTTCGTTCGGATCTGCGTTCACTATTAGTAAGCCTTGCACGGCTTCCTTCGCTGTACCTCTCAGACTTCTTCTAAGTCTTGACATGTTTTCTATCGCTGAGAGTCGATGAGCTGTTTCACAGTAGGCGGCTCTGAAGGTTAGCCAGTCTTGATGAGCTCCGTTGAAGCAGGGTAGTTCGCTGTGTTTCATTGGTTGCTGGTACTGTGCGGTCTGCACAGCTTGCGTGATTGCAGCGGCAAGTTCCCTCATGTCCGTCCTTTGTTCTTGAACGGACAGTGTCTGCATGACGTTGGCTGACGGCACAGGTGGAGGTACCCAGGGCATGGTATTAGGCCCTGGATGATGCTGCGCCGTAGTGTAGATCGGTCGCCATGAAGAGTTCGTTGCCACGTATGTTGAGTACTGTGGCCAGGCTGCGGTAACTGCTGGCAGCGGGTTCGGGTTCTGCTGCCAGGCTGCGGCGGCAGCTGGCGGCGGGTTGTTCGTGTTCTGCTGCCAGGCTGCGGTGGCAGCTGGCGGCTGGTTCAGGTTCTGCTGCCAGGCTGCGGCGGCAGCTGGCGGCTGGTTGTTCGTGTTCTGCTGCCAGGCTGCGGCGGCAGCTGGCGGCTGGTTCAGGTTCTGCTGCCAGGCTGCGGCGGCAGCTGGCGGCTGGTTGTTCGTGTTCTGCTGCCAGGCTGCGGCGGCAGCTGGCGGCTGGTTCAGGTTCTGCTGCCAGGCTGCGGCGGCAGCTGGCGGCTGGTTGTTCGTGTTCTGCTGCCAGGCTGCGGCGGCAGCTGGCGGCTGGTTCAGGTTCTGCTGCCAGGCTGCGGCGGCAGCTGGCGGCTGGTTCAGGTTCTGCTGCCAGGCTGCGGCGGCAGCTGGCGGCTGGTTCAGGTTCTGCTGCCAGGTTGCGGCGGCAACCACTGGCGGCGGGTTCAGATGTGGCTGTTCAGTCGCTAGGTTCGGCTGCCAGGAGGCGGCGGTACTCACTGGCAGCGTGATGTTCGAGGGCGCCCCTAATATAGGCGTAGTGTTCCTAGGTGCAGGTTCAGTATTCTGGTTTTCAGATGGTGGCTGCGTGGCGCTGACTCCCGCCGGTAAAGTCGCCGGAATGGTCCATGACACGGCGGCGGTCACTGGGACTGTAGGTTCGGTCGACGACTTCACTTCGGGTTGATGCGGCTGGTCGGTTATGGCGAGCAGCTGACTTGTTTGTAGCCACGTAGTCACTCGATGATCATTTCCCATTTCTGAGTTGACAGAGGATAAGTCATCGTCCGTAGATTCAGCCTCTATTTCGGCCAGACGCGCGGCGGCTAACTCTGCTTGACGTTGTGCTAACTCGGCCTTAGCTTGGGCTACGCGACTCGCTTTCGATTGTTTATCACTATTTTGCGACGTAGGTTTACTGCGGCGACCACTTTCTTTATTTTCACTCGCGATTTGTTTCGACACTGTACATTTCACTGTAGACGCGGTCGCGTCGGGCGCCTCTGAGGTCTCAGCTGTCGTACCTGTAGCCTCCGTGGTGCACGTTTCAGTGGTTGTCTCGGTAGTCGTCTCGGTAGCCGTTTCAGCGGTCGTCTCCGTCTCGGTAGCCGTTTCAGTTCGTTCTGTAGCCGTAGTTGACGCCTGGCCGCGTCTTTTCCCCGTAGACCTCGTAACTGGCATTGTTTCTTATTTAAATCTTCAAAATAAGCTCGATGGAGTCTTCTTGATAGTGAATTTCTCAGATCCGTCTACGAAGGACCAATATGTGGGTTCTAGGTTCTGTCCCACATTTCTTTTTGCGCTGGATTGGAGAATACACTATAGAGTTCAGTGAAAAACCCCGTTGTTCGATTTGGAAGATTTATTAATCACAATACACAGTCATATACACAGTTATAGGCATAAATCACATAAAATAAGGCACATAAGAGTCATAAGAATAAGGCACATAAGACAAGTAAATAAGAAAATATTAAAACATTAAAACCAGATTACTGAACCATACTATTTACAATAAGAGAGATCTGTAGAACTGTTCAACTGTATACACTGAATTAAAATGCTAGGATTCTCCTAATATATGTTCGTTCCTGTGGGCGCAAGTAGTGATGGATTCGCCCTACTGAAGACCAATCGATGTTCGGTGGGTTGGGCCTGATTTTGGTCTGACCAATCACAGCCCTCTGTCCTTCGTTCAGGTCTGGACAGGTTCGGACAAGTTTCGACTTGTCGAGCAGACCGTTGGTGCTTCCTAATTAGCATATTTTTATGTATGAAAGTATCTTATAGTTTGTTTAGAGAGAAATTAATCAGAGATCAATGTAAACAAAGAGTAACTAAGATTATTAAAGACTATTTACAATGATTTTAGGCTAATAAGCTTCTAATCAGTTGGTTTGCGTGGGCGTCCTGCACATTCCTCCCGCCGTGCGTCGTCCGCCGCTGACGACGCAGTCGTAGATGGTGCAGGATCGCTGCTCTCGATCGGGAGCACCACTATCTTCTTTACTGGACGTCGTAGGGTTCCTCCTTTTGTCGTCACGTCCACCGTTCGTATGACTCCGTCCGGACCGGGAAACGTAGCGCTGATGCGTCCTCTGATCCATACGTTTCTTGGAAGGTTCCCATCCACAATGAGCACTAGGTCTCCGACCTTTGGAATCGTCCCCTTGGTGTGTGGCTCTCTGCGATTCCGTAATTCTGGGAGGTATTCTGTAAGCCATCTGTTCCAGAACATATCGGCGAGTCTTTGAGCTGCACGCCAGCTTGCTCGTAGATGCAGGTCACTGTCGCTGAATTCTCCTGGCGCCGCGATGCGACCCGGACCACCCAAGATAAAGTGATTGGGTGTCAGGGCTTCCGGATCTTCAGGGTTCACGGACACGTGAGTAAGTGGCCGGCTGTTCACGGTGTGTTCGGCTTCAAGGAGTAGTGTGTGAAGCACTTCTTCGCTCGGGAAACGCTCGTTCAAGGTGGAGTTCAGTGCTGTCTTTACGGATCTCACCATGCGTTCCCAGGCGCCCCCCATGAAAGGAGCTCCAGGTGGGATGAATCGCCAGTCGATCATCTTCTTTGAGGATTCTTCTGCTATGGCTGCGAAGATGGCGGTGCGAAGTTCTTTTTCAGCACCATGAAAATTAGTCCCGTTATCGGACCACAGCTGTGTCGGACATCCGCGCCGCGCTATCATGCGACGCAATGCCATGATTGCAGAATCCGTGTTGAGCGATGCCACAAGTTCGAGATGAATGGCTCGTGTTGTGAGGCAGGTGAATAGGGCAACGTATCTCTTCTGATGACTACGTCCCACAGTGACGGTCAGTGGCCCGAAATAATCCAATCCAGCGCAAAAGAAATGTGGGACAGAATCTAGAACCCACATAGCGTGCTTGAGGCGGCTTCTGGGCGGGGCTCAAGTGAGCACACTCTCCATTGGTCGATTTGACGACGACAGCTCTGACGCTTCACGTTATTGGTTCGTCAATGTCATTCATCAGGTTTTAGTGACGACCGCGCAGGTCCAATCGCGTAAAAAAGTGTTACGTTCGTAGAATTATTTTCTGATTTATACGTTTTGTATTATAAACAAGTAAGAAACACAACAAATAACAAGGTCACAAAGTAACACAACAAACATATTAAACACATTATATTCGACAAAAACACAAATGAAACCAAAATAAATAATTTAAAACAATAACAACGTCAAACACTTTTTGCATTAACAGTCGTATTGCATTGAGTAAGCGGGACACAAGTCTGCATCGAACGTATACTCAATACTCAATTCTTTATTGCATTCCACAATGTACATTGTACATGCTTAGGTGGTATGTGAAAATTTTTGTGACACAATTATGGACCCTGTTGGGCACAGCAAAAGACAATAATATAAAATAAGAAAAGTACTTATAGACTAACTTATTCTAATTTTATTAAACATACACAATACAAACAATTTAATTACACATATTATTTGGGTCAAATATTCATTATTATTATTATTGATATTTATATTATTATTCGAGCTGTATTTTATCATTCATGACTGAGACTGCATGCGCGACCTACCCGCGCATGCGCTGTTCTATGTTTCTTGTCAAATTAACATCCTGCGCAATCAATTGCGACGTACTTCGCATAGGCAAAGATAGAAAAATCGTACTGTACTCGCGACTTGTGCCGGCTATACACTTAACATATTATGTTACTCAGAACTGATTCACATTGAACTGACATGACTGACATGTGTGTGCGTACCCCAAGTGCCTATATACTTGCCCTTTTGAGAAGCTGTTAAACGCCACCAATTCGACTAATGACGCGGTTCCCTTTCTTATTTTAAAGATGAAAAATCATCAAATGACTCCTCCCGTTGTGGGCGGAGCAGAAGGGAGTGTCAGACTCTTACTGCCTAAAACCCATCTGTGTTCCTCCTAATGCCTATAGAGGTATGCGATACTGAGAGTATAGAGAATAGTCCCGCAAACCTCCATTAAAAAGGAAGGTATCCTCCGAACGGACGGTTGTTGTGCCCAGTGTGGGCAACTGCCCGATAGTTGATATTGGGACTGTTGTATATGATCAAAATCGCAATACTGCCATGCAGGGTTTTATTGTAGTAGTTCGCTGTTAGTTGGATAGATGGCGTTGCGGTTCTTTTTGTTGCGATGTAGTTTTGCTCCGGTGGTTCATTTATCATTTATTTATCACTAGCGACCCGCCCCGGCTTCGCACGGGTGCAATGCTGATACTAAATACACTACAGAAAAACTGATGTTATTATACATATTCCTTCCTCTTCAATCACTCTATCTATTAAAAAAAAACCGCATCAAAATCCGTTGCGTAGTTTTAAAGATTTAAGCATACATAGGGATATAGGGACAGAGAAAGCGACTTTGTTTTATACTATGTAGTGATTTACAACCCTGGCGGGAACGCGGCCCCCTACTGGGCCGAAAACATCAAAAGAGTTAACCATGAACTCGCAAAGGAGAACAAACTAAGATATAGTTGTGTCCCCGCTAGCCAGCGCGACCGCTTGGAGGAGCTGATCCGCGGCCTGACGCCCGCTCGCTGCAGCGTCGGCGCCGCCATGGCCTGGTGCCTGGAGCATGCTGAGGCTGCGCCCGAGGTACACACAATGTTGTTTCAATTGTATGCGTTTTTTTTTATAACTTTAAATAAACAATTTTACTACAAAACATACTACAAAGCAGATAAGTTCAGTGTTTCTATTTCACTTCTCTGATAAAAAAACATCTAAACTAACTTACTGCCATTTTCAATAACCGGTCTTTTCTTCCAGCTATTAAAGTTAAACAAATCTGTAATTTTATCCTTACTTGCATTTCAATAACCTGCTGACGGATAGTATTCTATACCCACGTTGACTATCTGTCATCGGGAGGACGGATAACCTACTAAAGTTATCCGCCCATACAAGGAAAAACAATCTTTCTTACATCCGTTTCAATAAAAGTTTGAGTTACTCGCCGATAGACGGAGCTAACATCGGCCGATAACGCGTGTATTTTTAAAGTGTGCCTTCATGGCCAAATCCGAAATTATGAAGAATATCAAAAAACACTGAAAGGAGTCTCGAGCCCGATTTTGATTAAAAGTAAAACTGCATCATTGGATTTTGAAAAATCATTGTTCCTACCCGGGAATCGAACCGGTTGATTTTGAAAAAAGAATTCACACCAGGCCCCTTATTCACAACCATTCGATTCGATTCCGTGTCGGTAGGGAACCGAATTCGATAATATCATTTCCGAGTCGAAGAACTGTCAAAACGCTATTCACAGATCCGAGCGGATGCGTTTTTTTCTATCCGATAGACCATTGTGTTTATGGGGAACGCTAAAAAATGGTAGTAAATAGATGATCGTGGTAGAAAATTTAAAGTAGTAAATAAAATTGGTTTATTTGAATATTTTGTTCCGTTAAAATATGGAATATACAGCTAGTTGCCTAATAGATAGCAAACGATACAAAATAATTTTATTATTAACCAAAATAAACTTTATTTCGAATAAATAAACCTGCTTTGTAAACAGCAGTCTGTCAAACTGGCAAAGCGGAAAAAGTGTTAACTTTTAAAACTTTAGAACAATTTTCATCAACTAGCTAATAGGTACCCCCAAATTACCTTGTATTTCTACCTTTAGCTTACTCACTGATCGTCAAAATTCTATAGTATGGACACACAAACTTCAAGTTTTGTATTCAAAAGAAAGGAAAAATAGTATAGATGGAAATAAATATTACAGATACAGTCATTAAATAGTGGCAGGTAACTTATTTTATTAGAAAACAATTTGATTTGACTTGGGTGTAACTGAGATCTCACAGGTACATTTTGCTATGAAAGGTTTGTGTAGCAGGATTTATACTTTTGTAAAAAAAACTGTCTGACTTGACGGCGCAATCTTCTCTTCGGCCAATAAAAGAGAAAGTGGATTCAGTCGTGTTGTTCGCGGCGCTAGTAGTGATGCCAGTATTAGTTATCAAGTCCTTTTACGTCAGATGAGTGCGTTTCAGGGAAATAGGCCCTTATTTCTTCAATGAGGTTAAGGGCCATTTCGGGTGTTAACCTATAAACGGACTGAAACCGCGGGTCGGCAAAAGGATTCGTCATATCCTAGGCTCTATGAAGAGACAACGTCTCCTGCCTCTGTTGTTCTGCGGCACATCGACGGTCTCTGGCTCGCACAATCACATACTCCATCTACCAAAATACCAAATTACGAGTATGTTATCTAAAATCTTGAACGAATATCACATTTCCGTAAACACTTTGACTTTATGTAAATATGTATAAATCGATGAAATACGGTCAATACATTAATAAAAAATCATTTACTTACTTCAGGCAGTGTTTAAAAAGTTTACAGTATTTTTATTTCACTGAAATAAGCTGGAAATATGGTTTATTTATTCGTTTAATTTCTTTCGATATGACTCCCGATAGCAAACAGCTGTCGGAAAGATTCGAGTCTTCTTATCGAATTTGAACTGTCAAAATGTTTCGGTTTCGGATCTGTGAATTGCGTTTGAAGGACATCTTTGATAACTTAGACGTTCGATTCGATACGGAATCGAATCGAATGGTTGTGAATAAGGGTGCTGAATTATTACACCATTCGAAACTATAGCTAAATATGGATCAAGTTCTGGGAAGTAATAATACATGGCTAATTAAAGGAAAGCTAAGCTTTGTTTACAAATTATTGAAAAATGAGAGCTCTCCTTTAGATTTTTTTTTTTTTTTCAAAATCAACCGGTTCAATTCCCGGGTAGGAACAACGATTTTTCAAAATCCAATGATGCCGTTATACTTTGAATCTGAATCGGGCTCGGGACTCCTTTCAGTGTTTTTCGATATTCCTCATAGTTTCGGATTTGACCCTGAATTTACCCTGTATAGCTCAGAAGGCTGTTTCAACTATCAATTATTTTAGTACCAAGATCAAAACATCTATTGAACGTTATTTTGTCTCATAGAAATTTTGTGAGTCAATGTTCTACGATTTTTTTATTATTTAGAGTTATGGATTGTATTATTGTTTTATATTGTAGAATACGGTCATAAATATGTTTAAAATGTAAGGGTTTATTTTTAAAGTTTGGATAAGAGAGAGGGAAGAAGCTATCTTTCGTTGTTCTAACATAGATACATTGATATATAAAAACCCAAGATGCACAGTCTCGAATAAAAATAACGCTCGAAACTGTCGCCGAACACTCACCGATTATACCTGCGTAGTTATAGTTATGCTGTACGCATATATTTGCAAATTCAACCTTGAGCAAACTGTATAAAGTTGTTTTTACAACGCAGTGTTAGAAAAGCAATAATATACATATTACGACCGCCTGTGGGCGGTAGGACAAGGCATTGAGTGGAGGCGAATCAGAATCAGAATGCTTTATTTGTAAACATAGGTCAAATTACAATGGTTGCGAGATGGTACAGTTATATAGATCCTCTATGTTTTGCCCTGAGGCGTACAAATATTCATCAATTCAAATAGTAACGAGTAACTGTAATAGTACATGCATAAATTATCAATCTGAATTATAATTATGATCAATTTCAATAAATATCCAAGAGACTGTGTTACATGTCATAATAAAAGTAATGCTAATGTCAAAAAAAAATTGTCTGAAGTGATGTACGATTCTAACATGTCTACCAGTCAATATTAATAGGCACATGTATTTATGTCAAATAGAAAAGATAAAAAAGTTATAATCAATTTCAATAAAATGTCAAATGGATACATGTCATAAAATTTTCATACTAATGATGATGTCAACATTCGAACATTATTATAGATATTTATTTTAGTATTTGAATAGTTACCTAAATTGTGTTCTAAACACACGATTATACTTTTATTTGAGCGTAAATATGTTTTTGGGTAGGACATGGGTATATCAGTAAAACAAATATTAACTGTTAAAATCGTTTATTTTAATTGTAGGTATTAAATTATTTAAAATAGATCTGTTTAACGGTTTAAAGGCAAAATAACTTAAGGTGGAAGCTCCAGGGTAGCCCGCGAAATTCAAATATTTTTATGTTTTTTGCAATTTGCCGGGCAGTGTGAAGCCGTATGTTGAACAAAATACGGTTCGCGATCGTAAAGAGCATTTATCTAAAGGATTATAACCATTTGAATCATCAATATAACCCTCTAAGTTCATAGAACTCGATTGAATGTTATTTCGTGAAAAAGTCATTCAATCGAGTTGTTTTCGTCATTTCGGCATTCGGCATTTTTAACGAGTGCACCTGGACGCGAGTGACGCGAGACTATTTGAAATGAGCGCAGCATTCTAAATCATGCGCTTATTTTATGCGGACGGTTTTGAGACGTTGACTGTGCATCTTATGGGACGCCGTCGCCTCCTTCTGCGAAGCAGTCATGCTAGCGAAGGAGGTAGCGGAGAGGGAGAGGAGACCCTCTCGTCCCGGCCGCCGTGGTAGACGCCGCGGGCGTCGGGGGCCACCTGGTGACCTCCGGCTACCGTAGGCGCGGGCCTGTGGACGGCGAGCTATGGGTGGCTCGCCGTCCGTCCGTCTAGTGACGACAGGCCGTGTCGACGGCGCGTTATTGTCCCACGCGCGCCTCAAAGAGAGTCAGCAACAAAGAGGGGCCCGAAAGGGCCGACGCCTGACGGAGTCGCGGGAATATTCGCAAGAGACACCGTGGCTCCGGAACACAAAGCGCAAAGAAGGAACATGGATGGGACTGTGCATCTTGGGTTTTTATATATCAATGCATAGATAGCACTTATCTGCAATTGTGAAACGCAGATTACGGATAGAAACTATTTAGTTATCGGGGAAAGCTATCTATCCGCAAACATAGATAGCTTATTGAAAACGACAATTACAGATCAGTTTGAAATCCAATCATCACCTTGATCAGGCTATATGAGAACTGTCATTGGTGTCTGAGATGGTATTTTGAAGAGAGTCAGAGAGTGCTAAGAAAAGAACAATTTATTTTTATGTGATCAACAAATCTATGATTTTTATGTTAATATTTAAAAATATTGATGAGGGCAGGTGTCGACGTGCCTGGCGGAGTCGCTGGCGGGGCAGCACACGGCGCCGCAGAAGCGCGTGGCGCGCCTGTACCTGCTGTCCGATATCCTGCACAACGCCGGAGCCAAGCTCACCAACGCCAGCGCCTACCGGAGCGCGTGAGTCTTTATACAGGGGTGCTATGTCGTGATATCTATCGAACGATAAATAATGATGACAAAACTGGAACAAAAAAAATAGGCAGTCGTTGACTCAGTGTTCCGTGTGGGCAAAAGATTTTATTCTAGCAGTGTCGAATTAAACCTTGAGTAGAAGGCGAGTTCGTTATTGGAGACAAGAGACTGCAATGACAAATGCTCACGCACTTCAACCGTAATTTTTAAACTAATCGTTCGAAAAAAAATGCAGCCAACTCTTTCTTTCAGATTCCAACAACGTCTCACAGAAATAATGCGCAACTGTCACCTCGCATACTCACGCATGACGTCACGTATCCAACAAGAAGGGTTCCGCGCGCGGGTGACGCGCATCCTGCAGGCGTGGGCCGACTGGGCGGTGTATCCCACCGACTTCCTAGTGCACATCAACGACGTCTTCCTAGGACAAGATAAGGTAAGTCTTCACTATCGCAATGAGAGCAACTGGTGGGGGGAGGTATCCCACCGGGTACACCACATAATAACGAAAAACTTAATTCCGTCAGTCACAAAATATGAATATCAAAATTCCATAACAACTCCGATTTATCATTAATAGTGTTTATATAATTTCAATATTTCTAACGTTTATAATTTCTATTCTCAAATAACAATGCCTAATTCCAATAGATCGAATAACAAAAAGCTCGACTTAATGATAAACTCGACACATAAAAAATACGAATTAAGATTATTTAAATACCGATTAATTAGAAATCCGAAATTAAAACGCCTTGTAAGACTGCAAGCAAGTATGCAGCATATGAGCAAGCATGCAAGCAAGCATGCAACATGCAAGCAAGTATGCAGCATATGAGCAAGCATGCAAGTAAGTATGCAGCATGCAAGCAAGTATGCAGCATATGAGCAAGCATGCAAGTAAGTATGCAGCATGCAAGCAAGCATGCAGCATATGAGCAAGCATGCAAGTAAGTATGCAGCATGCAAGCAAGTATGCAGCATATGAGCAAGCATGCAAGTAAGTATGCAGCATGCAAGCAAGTATGCAGCATATAAGCAAGCATGCAGTATGCAAGCCTGAAGCCTGTATGTTACATGCAGCAGACATGGTTCTTTACCTATAGATTACAAGAAAATCTGTAAGAATTATTATAAGCTTCGATCAATAATACCACTAGATACAAGATCAGGAACAAAAATACGTCGCTTAAGTGTCCATGTTTACACACACATACACATTTACATTTCTTACTACAAATTATAGAAAAAAGTCTTATAATATTATCAACTTCAGTTCATTATAAACCTTAACATTCAAGCATAAAGTTTAATTTCAATTGCAAAATATTTACATTTAAGTCCTTCTGTCAGCGGGAAAAGGTAAAAGCAATAAATTTAAAATGTCGCTTGAAAATAAAAAGTCATTTTTATAATATGTACAAAAATATTTATTCTAAAATTAAACTTAAGAGCGTGTATTCCGTCCACTAGCGCCGCCAATCGTTTTTTATTATTTGTGGTAAATTTAAGACACGTAGATAAAAAACCGCTCTGTAGTGCACTGAAGAAATGTATTTATTATGTTTTGAGAGTTATGTTTTGTACTTTAGAACATAAATAGTTGCCAAAATCGATATTTTTGCTAAAAGTGGCCACTTTTAGCAATAATTGCCGTTTTGGCTATTTAGCCATGAGTTATGTATTAAAAACAGCTGTCAAAAAATAATAGATACATTTCTTTAGTGCACTACAGAGCGGTTTTTTATCTACGTGTCTTAAATTTACCACAATTAATAAAAAACGATTGGCGGCGCTAGTGGACGGAATACACGGCTAAGCCAAAAGGATAAAAACATTTTGATGACAATTTCGTCCTTACTCTATTTTGGAACTAGACGTAGTTCAAGGTATTACATTTCAATGCTCAGAACACGGTAAGAATTGAAAGACGTAGAGTTGCAGAATAATATTATAGTTTTTAGGCGTATGTTTGTTTTATATATTAGCAAATATGTATTTTTGACCCATTTAAAAAAGTAGCAGGACTAAATTGGTGCAATAACTATTTTATTAAGACATTGGTATTAATTGTCTGCGGGTAGGCTCATTATAATAAACCCGTAAAAAAAATGAATGCGTCTACATAATGTATGCGATGTAGAAGTTTTCACACTAATATTATAAAGGCGAAAGTTTCTATGTGTGTATGTGTGTGTGTTTATATTTAACAAACATACTTAATCATAGTTTTAATTAACAAACATACAAACACACATACATACGTATGTGTGTTTGTATGTTTGTTAATTTTTCACGCTCAATTGGCTGGACAGATTTGGATGAAATTCAGTATGTAGGTAGCTTATATCCAAAATTAACTAGGCTACTTTTAACTACTCCTGGTTTACGCGGGTGAATCCGCATGGCGCAGCTAATAAAAAAAAACCGGCCAAGTGCGAGTCGGACTCGCACACCCAGGGTTCCGTACACACTACTTGTAGGTAAAGAACACAGTACAAAAATCAATGTTTCTTAACGACTAGCTTGTGCCCGCGACTTCGTCCGCGTAAAATTCGGTTCAAAATATCAAATGTAGCCAAATATTGCTGTGCATATTTGAACAGGCGTTTAAAACTTTATCTTTAAATAGCTTAATTTTTTTATTTTATGATTCGCCCGGGGAATCAGTATCATTAACCGATTAAAAGTAGCAGTAACCGATTTTAGACAACTAATTTTGAAGTATTGGTAACAATTTTTAAAATAATTATATTCAAATTCAAATTATTTTTATTGTGAAATACAGGTCTTAAAAAATATATATATAAAGTTCCAATATGTCCTGCCTAATAGGCGTACAATAATTATGTAGTTAAAACTATTTTACATGTTAAATAAAATATTACAATACAAATCTACTCCATGCATCTACTGTTCTGTGAAACAAAAGTTTGTGCGCAAAAATGAGTGACAGCTGTCATCTCGTCAACATCAGTTCCGTGTGTGATAATAGTTTAAAAATATAAAACTTGCTTTTTATTCCACAAATAAGCAAAAACTGTTCACATAAAATTCATATGGACAAGTATGAGCGTTATCTCAGTGTTACATACAATATAAGTAAAAATATAAGAACAAACCACTAACAGTGTACAAAAGTTTCTACAGTGATAGAACTTTTGATTTCGACTACAAACAATGTTTCCCTCATTAAACTCATTAAACACAGTGTTCAGTGCAAACAAACTTAAATAATAAGTGCATACAAATAAATATATAAGTAAAAAGTGAATTTGAAAACATTAAAAACAACTTATTGTTTGTGTGTGTTTTGTGGGTTGCAGTAAAAAATTCAAAATTCAAAGTCAATCGTGACGTCGTGTCGGTCGCATTGATCGTTGAATACACGTATTTTGAGATAACCAATTTCATCATAATACGCATAGTTAACTTGGTCGAGTGGTATCAACGACAGTTTGAACGTTGTGGCGAGGCGCAGGTTCGATCCCGTCTAAATCTCAAAAGTCTTTTTGAGAATTTTTAAAGTTTAAAAATGTCATCCAGTTTAAATAAAGGAGTAAGCAGTAACCGCAAGACGTTAACACAAGTCACTTGTAATATCTGCAAGAAATTAGTGAACATAAAAAACACTGCTCTATGTTCAATTTGCAAAAGGAGATACGAGTTTGATTGTGAGGGTTATCCGGAATCAACTTATCGCTTAAAGGACGCCGAAGCTAGAAAAAGGTGGAAGTGCAAAATATGCATTAAAAACAAGACAGACACAAATAATGACACAGCAACTTCTAATATAACACTTAGAAAGAAACAACACTCTTCAAGTAAACTTGTTTCGCCCCAACAACAGGTGATTTGCAAGCAAAATTTGATTTTAAAAGACAATACTTCTGAAAGTTTGACCACCCCAGTACTTATAGAGCATGCAAGCAAATATGATAAATTTGAGGCAAATATATCTACAGGAAACTCTTTTGAATCTTTACCGCTTGATGAAGATATCGATGTTTTGTCACATACATTGAAAAGAGATCCTCAACTCTTTAGAAGCTGCCCAAATATTAGATCCAACCACTTTAATTTAATAGAAGAATTGGAAAATAAAGTTTCTGTACTGGCAAAGAACTTAGAGATTGCTGAAAATGAAATAGCTAACCTTTTATCGGAAAACTGCGATCTTAAAAAACAAATGTCTATTTATGGAACTCAAATTAATCAACTCAAAGATATTTGTAAATCGACGCCCAAAAGAGCATCACAGAAAAAAAGGAATAAAGCTCCCATCCAAACTAAATTAGATTTCTCAGAGCAAATAAATAGTCCCAATGCACTCTCCTCACAAATAAAGAACGACACTCGGAGTCTAAATCATCAAGGTACAATGGCTAAAAAGATATTGTTGGACTCCCCGAATAAACAACGACATGAAGACTTAAAATATACAACCAGATTTAAATGCAATAAAAAAGGAAAGATTTATATAATTGGAGACGAAAAAGTAAGAGGTCTATCCGCACAACTAATTGCGACAAAATCAGGCAAATGGAATAATAATTTCAACATCGAGGGTAAAGTTCAGCCATATGCTTCGTCATGCGAGATCCTACGAAATCCCAATTACCTATCAGACATCCTATCTGACAATGACATTGTTATACTCTCAGTTGGTAAACACGATAAAAATCCTTACATGTTGCTCACTAATCTGTGTAGCACTCTCTGTAGTTTGAGCAACTGTACAATATTGATGTTAAATGTTTCTGAGAATAGGTATCTTAATGTCAAAAAATTAAACCATGAATTAAAATTGTTTACAAAAAACTTCAAGAATTGTAGATTTGTTGAAGTTAACGAGTTGGATGTAAATTATCACAAAAAGCTTTCGGAATTAGATTTAATTACCTACCTATAGAAATCGATTTTATGCAATATGAGAATAGTTATACAAATCTGAATTTAAGTGAACGAAACTCGATTCATGATACCAGCAAAAATAACAATACATTTTTTCGTTCCCAACTCCACCATTCACAAAATTACAACTAATAATGACAAATTAAAACAAGATTGCCGACATAGTAAACTGCGAATCTTACACCAAAATATAGCCGGCATCTGTAACAAATTGGACATATTAGAAGTAACTATATCGGAATTAATAGAAAAGAACCTGGAGGTGGACGTATTATGTTTTAGCGAAACTTTTGTGAAACAGGGTACAGAAACTAACATCAAACTTAATCATTTTAAATTAGCTGCGGTATTTAGTCGAGATAAATGTAGAGGGGGGACTTGTATTTTAATTAATAATGTATTTGAGACTAAAACATTAAGAATTCCTTCAAATTTAGCTACTACGTTTTATTTTGAGTGTTGTGGTATAGAGATTATTGGCTTAAACCTGATAGTTGTTAACATATATAGAATACCCGACCAGAGAAAGGCACAAATCGGTACTTTTCTTCATAAACTCGATATTTTGTTAAATTACTTGACTGACCAATATAAAAAGAAGAAAATTGTAATTTGTGGCGATTGGAATATTGATATATTGAAACATAACAATGCAACAACGGAACTTTTAAGCATACTTTCTAATTATAACTTTGAAGCTCACATAAAATCTCCAACGCGGGCAAACTCTTGCATTGACCAAATTGCCAGTAACATAAAAAATGTTCAATCAGAAATTCATCACCTGGGTCTGTCAGATCACGAAACAGCACAAGCGGTAACCATAAAAACTAGTAAACACCAAAAAATAACGTATTGGTCTGAATTAAAACGTGACTATTGTTCGGAAAACCTCGAGAAATTCGTTAAATGTATATCTTCTCTTTCTTTTTCGGAAACATTTAACTCTAACACTTTAAAAGAAGCCTTTAATTTATTTTATGAAACTTTTACATTGTTTTACGATCTGTGCTTTCCGACAATTAAAGTTAAAGTTAATAATAAACCAGTCGCACAAAACTGGGTAACGAAAGGCATAAAAAAATCTAGCAAAATGAAACGTCAACTATATCTAAAACTCAAACATAGTAAAATTAATAAAAAACAAAATGAGAAAAACTACAAACTTTATAATCATTTGTTCAAACGATGTACACAAACAGCACAGAAACTTATAAACACAAGACGTATACAAAATCATACAAATAAATGTAAAGCCACTTGGAATGCAATCTCTTCAACTATTACTAATAATGACCTATATAAAAATGATATTGACGAAATAAATTTAAAAAATGTGACATATAATAATCCATCTGACATTTGCAATATATTTAATGACTATTTTATTAATTTGACATCTAATGTTCAATCTAATTCTAATAATAATATTAATATAAATCCAAATAATAAAAATCTAAATACTATTTTCCTGAATCCAGTAGACGCACAAGAAGTGTACAAAATCATAATGTCTTTAAATAATACCAAGACTAGTGGATATGACGGTATTGCCACACAAGTTTTGAAGGCTTGTGCTGGTTGGATATGCCATCCATTAGCACACGTTATAAATTTATCTTTTGTAGAAGGTGTTTTTCCTGATCAGCTTAAAATGTCTATTGTGAAACCGCTATTTAAAAAGGGAAATAAGTCAGACCCCAATAACTATCGGCCGATCACCATAGTACCCATTTTATCAAAAATTTTTGAGAAGGCAATGCTTACCAGATTTAATAATTTTCTTAGTACACATAACGTTTTGTGCAAAGAGCAGTTTGGCTTTCGTAAAGGTAGTTCAACTGCTCTTGCAGTTTTCGACTTACTTAAACTTGTGACAGAAAGCATAAATAATGGCAATCCAGTGGTGTCTCTATTTTTGGATATGAGCAAAGCTTTTGATTTTGTAAATCATTCGAAGCTTTTAAACAAGTTAGAGTTCTATGGCATTAGGGGCAAAGCATATGAATGGATATCTAGTTTTCTGAAAAACAGAAAACAGTGTACAGAAATTTCCAAAGTCGTAAAGAGTAATGACAAATCATATTCCAAGGAAAAGTTCACATCTACTGCATTAACAAATAACTGTGGTGTGCCTCAAGGTAGCATTCTCGGCCCATTACTTTTCTTACTTTATATAAATGATCTTCCAGAAACTACTTTGCAGAAATGTGTCCTATTTGCAGATGATACTACACTTATTATAAAATGTCAAGATAAAAATGAATACAAATCAGTTATAGAAAAGACCTTATCAGACATCATAAGTTGGATGGAAGATAATAATTTAAATATAAACGTAAATAAAACGAAAGTAATTCAATTTAACTCTTATAATTCCAAAAAATTGCCTTTAGACATTATTTGTAAAAACGGAAAAGTACAACAAGTAAATGAACAAAAATTTTTAGGACTTATTGTGGATAACCATCTTAACTGGAAAAGTCATGTGGAACATATTTGTCAGAAACTAGACAGGTTTGTGTTTGCTTTAAAAAAGCTAAGACAAAATGTATCTGTAGAAGCTGCTCTGTCAGCTTACCATGGTTATGTGTCATCTGTGCTAAGCTATGGAGTAATAATGTGGGGCAACTCGACCGACACCGACAGAGTTTTTAAACTTCAAAAACGGTGCATACGAGTTATAAACAAGGCGTGGTTTTTAGACAGCTGTAAACCTTTATTTCAAAAATATAAAATTCTTCCATTGCCCTGTATGTATATAAAAGACATCTGCATTTTTACAAAGAAGCACATGCATTACTTTAAGCAACGTAGTGAGGTTTTGCCAAGGCAAAAAAGGGCTAAATTCAACAACTTATTGTATCAACCACCCAGTCACAAAGATATTTATAAGAAAAATGTATATAATATGTGTGTTTTGATTTATAATAACATCCCAAATGAACTGAAATTTTTACAGGGTAATATATTTAAAACAAAATTGACAGAGTGGTTACAAAATAACTGTTTCTACAGTATTAGGGAATTTATGGAAGTAGGTAATAAAATGTAATATTTTAATTAACTATCTAATAAAAAGGAATGTTGACGATAAATCTGTATACAATAATTAAGATAATCGAATTTATGAAAGCTGTATAATTATAATATTAATAATATAATTGCATGGAGAATGACATAAATATAAATAATTTGCACGCTTGCTTGCAGGCAGAATAAAGTGACTTTTAGGTTATAAGAACTTTCCTTGTAAACAATGTATTTCTTGCAAATAAACATTTTGATTTGATTTGATTTGATTTGATTTGCGTATGTTGGCGAGCCTTGGCCAAACATTTGTAACCGTGGTTTAAAATCGTTAATTTTGTTCAAAATTTGATGTTATTTGTTAGTTTAAAGCTTAAAATATAACTATTTCTTCATGTACTTACTGAAAGTAAGATACTCCGGCCGTTAAATTGGCTTTTCGGGGATTATTTTTGAAACTTTTGAATACACACTGCGGCATTGTGAGACGTGTTAACATTGGCCGTGCTTCAAGCAAACTAAACAAAATAGAAGCGCACGTCTCAAGTGCGCTTATATGTACCGATACGTATTTTTTAAGCCGACCCGATATCTAGTGGTATTAATGATCGAAGATTATAAGAGTCAAAATACGTTCTGAACCCCTTGCACGCGAGTCCAACTAGCACTTAGCCAGTTTTTTGGCGCACAATTTAATTTAAGTCGATGAATAAAAATGAACGTGGTTTTAACAAAAAAAAAGAAACAAGATTTTGGGGATAAAAATATAAATTGCTATGTATATTCCAGGAGACGGACATAGTACCAGGCATGATGCCCGCGGAGGGCGAGGAGAGCCACTCGTCGTCAGGGGGCGCTTCCCCCGCGCGCTCGTCGGCTTCCGAGGAGTCGTGGGACAACTCCGCGGGCGGCCCGCTCGACGGCGCCGCGCTGCGCAGGCTGGCTGCTGAGCGAGCCAACCTGCTTACTGAACAACATGCGCCGCTAGCCAGGCAGCCGCTCACGCCTAAGGCGAGGCCGAGCGCCTTGCACGATGATATTGATGGCATACCCGGTAAGTGACACAACTCCGCGGGCGGCCCGCTCGACGGCATTTAGCACTTAGCAATCCACTTTGTACCAGACATAAGAATCTCAAATAGTAGCTTGTTATTAAAGCAATTTTAACTCGAACCTCGCTAATCCTAGTAGAGTAGAGAAGAGTATAGGGACAGTCATTTACCGCACTTGACTCCCATTCGGTCCGTTGTGCCAAGGTGTCCTGGCTAAGTTAGTCTAGCTGCGCCCAGACGCACAGAATTTTCCTGGGAGCTTCACAGGCTTCGCGGAGCAACCTCACCGTTCCGAGGATTTTTTGACGTTGGGAAGCCATGGCCTCGCATTCCAGAATGACGTGGGCGGCTGATTCATCGGCTTCAAAGCAGCCCCTGCAGAGTGGGCTGTCGGTGGCGCCGATTTTAAAGAGATGTTGGTTTAGGGGGGAATTAACGAAGATCGAGATCGCTGCTTCTCATAACTTGGACTGGGTATCGGATCAGCCGCCGCCGATTACCAGGCTCCACTCTTAAACAAGTGTACCTATGTACACTTCCAGCTAATATGACTGACCCAGGTATGCAACTTATAACAGCTATGTAACATGATTGTATGTTTCAGTTGACGAAGACATAGACGGCATTCCCCTGGACGTGGACAGTGAAGCAGGGCGTGCTCGGGCCGGCGGTACCTTCGTGCCGTCGCGCTGGGAGAGCGTCGACACCGACAACATCGACGACTCGCACGTGTTGCTAGCGCCACCACGAGCCAATAGTGACGACGACACGCCCGCGCCCACCACGCCCATGTCGCAGCAGCAACATGACAGGTAACACACACACAAGCTGGGAGAGCGTCGACACCGACAACATCGACGACTCGCACGTGTTGCTAGCGCCACCACGAGCCAATAGTGACGACGACACGCCCGCGCCCACCACGCCCATGTCGCAGCAGCAACATGACAGGTAACACACACACAAGCTGGGAGAGCGTCGACACCGACAACATCGACGACTCGCACGTGTTGCTAGCGCCACCACGAGCCAATAGTGACGACGACACGCCCGCGCCCACCACGCCCATGTCGCAGCAGCAACATGACAGGTAACACACACACAAGCTGGGAGAGCGTCGACACCGACAACATCGACGACTCGCACGTGTTGCTAGCGCCACCACGAGCCAATAGTGACGACGACACGCCCGCGCCCACCACGCCCATGTCGCAGCAGCAACATGACAGGTAACACACACACAAGCTGGGAGAGCGTCGACACCGACAACATCGACGACTCGCACGTGTTGCTAGCGCCACCACGAGCCAATAGTGACGACGACACGCCCGCGCCCACCACGCCCATGTCGCAGCAGCAACATGACAGGTAACACACACACAAGCTGGGAGAGCGTCGACACCGACAACATCGACGACTCGCACGTGTTGCTAGCGCCACCACGAGCCAATAGTGACGACGACACGCCCGCGCCCACCACGCCCATGTCGCAGCAGCAACATGACAGGTAACACACACACAAGCTGGGAGAGCGTCGACACCGACAACATCGACGACTCGCACGTGTTGCTAGCGCCACCACGAGCCAATAGTGACGACGACACGCCCGCGCCCACCACGCCCATGTCGCAGCAGCAACATGACAGGTAACACACACACAAGCTGGGAGAGCGTCGACACCGACAACATCGACGACTCGCACGTGTTGCTAGCGCCACCACGAGCCAATAGTGACGACGACACGCCCGCGCCCACCACGCCCATGTCGCAGCAGCAACATGACAGGTAACACACACACAAGCTGGGAGAGCGTCGACACCGACAACATCGACGACTCGCACGTGTTGCTAGCGCCACCACGAGCCAATAGTGACGACGACACGCCCGCGCCCACCACGCCCATGTCGCAGCAGCAACATGACAGGTAACACACACACAAGCTGGGAGAGCGTCGACACCGACAACATCGACGACTCGCACGTGTTGCTAGCGCCACCACGAGCCAATAGTGACGACGACACGCCCGCGCCCACCACGCCCATGTCGCAGCAGCAACATGACAGGTAACACACACACAAGCTGGGAGAGCGTCGACACCGACAACATCGACGACTCGCACGTGTTGCTAGCGCCACCACGAGCCAATAGTGACGACGACACGCCCGCGCCCACCACGCCCATGTCGCAGCAGCAACATGACAGGTAACACACACACAAGCTGGGAGAGCGTCGACACCGACAACATCGACGACTCGCACGTGTTGCTAGCGCCACCACGAGCCAATAGTGACGACGACACGCCCGCGCCCACCACGCCCATGTCGCAGCAGCAACATGACAGGTAACACACACACAAGCTGGGAGAGCGTCGACACCGACAACATCGACGACTCGCACGTGTTGCTAGCGCCACCACGAGCCAATAGTGACGACGACACGCCCGCGCCCACCACGCCCATGTCGCAGCAGCAACATGACAGGTAACACACACACAAGCTGGGAGAGCGTCGACACCGACAACATCGACGACTCGCACGTGTTGCTAGCGCCACCACGAGCCAATAGTGACGACGACACGCCCGCGCCCACCACGCCCATGTCGCAGCAGCAACATGACAGGTAACACACACACAAGCTGGGAGAGCGTCGACACCGACAACATCGACGACTCGCACGTGTTGCTAGCGCCACCACGAGCCAATAGTGACGACGACACGCCCGCGCCCACCACGCCCATGTCGCAGCAGCAACATGACAGGTAACACACACACAAGCTGGGAGAGCGTCGACACCGACAACATCGACGACTCGCACGTGTTGCTAGCGCCACCACGAGCCAATAGTGACGACGACACGCCCGCGCCCACCACGCCCATGTCGCAGCAGCAACATGACAGGTAACACACACACAAGCTGGGAGAGCGTCGACACCGACAACATCGACGACTCGCACGTGTTGCTAGCGCCACCACGAGCCAATAGTGACGACGACACGCCCGCGCCCACCACGCCCATGTCGCAGCAGCAACATGACAGGTAACACACACACAAGCTGGGAGAGCGTCGACACCGACAACATCGACGACTCGCACGTGTTGCTAGCGCCACCACGAGCCAATAGTGACGACGACACGCCCGCGCCCACCACGCCCATGTCGCAGCAGCAACATGACAGGTAACACACACACAAGCTGGGAGAGCGTCGACACCGACAACATCGACGACTCGCACGTGTTGCTAGCGCCACCACGAGCCAATAGTGACGACGACACGCCCGCGCCCACCACGCCCATGTCGCAGCAGCAACATGACAGGTAACACACACACAAGCTGGGAGAGCGTCGACACCGACAACATCGACGACTCGCACGTGTTGCTAGCGCCACCACGAGCCAATAGTGACGACGACACGCCCGCGCCCACCACGCCCATGTCGCAGCAGCAACATGACAGGTAACACACACACAAGCTGGGAGAGCGTCGACACCGACAACATCGACGACTCGCACGTGTTGCTAGCGCCACCACGAGCCAATAGTGACGACGACACGCCCGCGCCCACCACGCCCATGTCGCAGCAGCAACATGACAGGTAACACACACACAAGCTGGGAGAGCGTCGACACCGACAACATCGACGACTCGCACGTGTTGCTAGCGCCACCACGAGCCAATAGTGACGACGACACGCCCGCGCCCACCACGCCCATGTCGCAGCAGCAACATGACAGGTAACACACACACAAGCTGGGAGAGCGTCGACACCGACAACATCGACGACTCGCACATGTTGCTAAGTCCGGCTCTTTCGAATAAATCACATGAGACATCATATATTTATGTCGTCTACTTAAGAGCGTAGACGGGCTGCATTTTTCCATACAAATGTATTCCCCTTTTTTCTCCCTGGATAATGCCTCTAGAGTAATCGCTTTTATTTATAAAAATCAAGGTCTATTGAAGGCATGCCCCAGTCATTTTTTTTTTTCAAAAAAAATATTACAAAAATAAATATAACCTTCCAAAAACCTAAAAAAATGCCCCGTTTTTACCTACGTAATCAGACGCCTACCAAAGAAATTTGAAAAGTTTTTAAGATAAAAACAAGTAATAGGGGCATAGATCTATTCTTCCTTTAAATTTTGATACCAAATATAATTTAATCGGCTTAGGTTTCGAGGAGAAAACAGGGGAATACGAAACGTCGATCGCTCATGGTTTTTTGTAGGTAAAATCATTCTGAGCTGCAGTTGTCCCTATCGCACTGTACGGGGGGAGACGAGAGGTGAGGGAGGGTTAGACTAATACGTACACAATTAGGGAAGTGACTAGTGTCGAAGTTTTTATCGATATCATAGTGATGTCAGTCGATATCGACGTTTATCCTATACTGATTTACTGAACAGTGAAATATGATGCTAATTATGTTTTATTTTTTAAGAGACATCGAAGTAACAATTCAATGACATTTTTACGGTTTACAATTAAATATTATTTGAAATGAACTTTAGCGAAGTGTCTCTTGCAAAAATACAAACCGTAACCATATAATACGTGCCTAAAGTTCGCACTCTACTGCTTAGTGTAATATTCTGCTTTTGACATGACATTATTTACTTTAAATTATAAAATTTAAATCTATATAATTATTATATTAAAGGAAGTCGAAAATCGTGTTAGTTACACCCTTTATAACTCAAAAACGGATGAACCGATTTTTATATTTTTTTGCGTTTTTGGATTACTTAGCCGTCGTCCGGACTAGGATTATAAGTTTTTTTTTTAATTATTTCTTTAGGTATTTAGGGTAGTTAGTAAGTTGACGGGAACGAAGCTGCGGGCAAAAGCTAGTTCTTAATATTTATGTCAAAGAAGCAGTAGAGGTGCTTGTGGGATTTTAAATAATACAAAAGTTATATAATAATTAATAATTATGTACATTTAAAAAAAGCCAAAAAGCTTTTATTGCTTTCGATAAACAACCCGCACTTGACTACGGATCCAGTTATTTTGAAAATTCAATTACTGCTTCATCTTCTTTCTCGTTTCCGTAGTTTGTCGCAGGAGTGCCTTTGAATTGCTAATATAACAAAGATCTTAATAAACCCGCAACTGATGTTTTTTTACGCAGTTTACATAATTTGCCAAAATTTGACGCCGTGATACGCTTGCGCCCCTCTATTGCCCACAATTCATTACCACTCTGGCCAATCGTGCTACGTTCAAATTCAATTACTGCTTCATCTTCTTTCTCTTTTCCGTAGTTTGTTGCAGGAGTGCCTTTGAATTGCGAATATAACAAAGATCTTAATAAACCCGCAACTGATGTTTTTTTACGCAGTTTACATAATTTGCCAAAATTTGACGCCGTGATACGCTTGCGCCCCTCTATTGCCCACAATTCATTACCACTCTGGCCAATCGTGCTACGTTCAAATTCAATTACTGCTTCATCTTCTTTCTCTTTTCCGTACTTTGTTGCAGGAGTGCCTTTGAATTGCGAATATAACAAAGATCTTAATAAACCCGTAACTGATGTTTTTTTACGCAGTTTACATAATTTGCCAAAATTTGACGCCGTGATACGCTTGCGCCCTTCTATTGCCCACAATTCATTACCACTCTGGCCAATCGTGCTACGTTCAAGTTCTTCAGCACTCTTTTTCGATAGTTCTAGCCCAGAAACAAATGTTTTTTTTCTTTTCCTCAAATATTTCTGATTGCATATCAGGCTCTAATTCTAGTCGACCGTAATTTTTGTCAGGTCCAGTAACTTTTCGTTTTTTATATGATCTATCGTCGACGATTCTCTTTCGGCATTGTTCATTATAGGTATACTTTTGATCGCCTTTGTCTTTCAATGAACTTCTTTATTTATTTATGTATTTAACAATTTATGTACACACACACACATAAGTAGATAACAAAAAAAAGGAGACAGAAAATAGGTACAAAGGTGATGCTTATTTCTAATGAAATCTCTTCTAGCATACCTGCGAAAGGACAGCCAAATAAAAGAGATATGGACACGCGTGTAAAAAAATAAAAATAAAATAAAACAATAAACTTTAAATATAACATACAATACATAAATATTACAAAAAAAAATATGACGCTAATATATACTAAATAATATTTCTCTTCTTCTATTTTTCTTTTTTTTTTGTATATTTGCCAGGGCTGCAACCCTGGATTTTATTTGACAGGCGTGAATGTATAGCGGTGATTCCGTGATAGAGCCGTACCAAAGCATCGTGCTTAATTGACACGTTTACCTCCAATAAATTTTATTTTAAATGTTTTTTTTTTATGTTTGGAAACAAAGCGCCGGACAAGGACCATTTGGAGTAGAATCACGCCATGCCATTGAAAATCGATCACGCCCCTTTGACCATAATACTATATGAAAATTAAATTACTTAGATGGTACTGTACACGGTGTAAAATGAATCTTCCGTTTTATACGTAAATGGTGTCTTTTTCTCTTAGCATTCAAGAATAGACGTTTTTTATTCCCTTTTCTTCCACCCATTATTAAAGAAAAAGGGTTTAGGTACCTGAAACAAAAATTATTACAGTATGATTATAATTATTATTAAACTGACATTTTATGAAACAAAATTCAATTATTTTAAATATTTTGTCGATTTGAAGGGGGTAAGTAACAGATGAATGATAAAATTTATTTACAATTAAAATAATACTCACGATTTTTCTACAGTCGTAGACAAATACTTATTCAAATCCGGCACAATCCGAGTCAAAACAGTGAAGCAAAGAATCAAGTCCGTAAAAGTCCGCAAATGTCTAATAAGTAAGTTTGGCGCGAGACGGGCGCGTGGGCGCGCGGCAGGTGCGCGCTACTGAGCTACGCACACAAATACAGACTATTCACTCACACATTGACACCGCCCGTTTGCTAGGGCGCAGCGCGACGGCAATAGTTTCTTCAAATACCTATTTTTCAATTCTCGCGCAGCCCGTCTACGCTCTTAAGGCTGATTTCATCAATCTGAAACTGAACGCGATCAACATAAGAACCACGTTTACGAGCTGTCTATGTCTTTATTTTCTGTGGAATATTGACACTGACAACTCATGAACGCAGCTTGATTGCTATCAGTTTCATTCAAAAAATATATACAACAGTGATTTACGCAGATTTTTGTTTTTAGCACTGCGCAATTCGACAAAACATGTATGCGTATTATTTTGTGATTTTAAGAATGTTCCCATGGATAAAGTTCTTCATGATAAGATCCTCTATTAATTGCCGGCCCTATATATTTCCGGCCAGTGAGGAGCAAGCTCTGAAGCGTGAGACCCTGCGCGACATCGAGGTGCGCGTGCTGAAGTACGCGGACGAGCTGGAGGCGGGCGTGCGCGCGCGCCGCACCGGCCTCACCGCCACGCAGCAGATACACCACTATAGGAGGAAACTTATCAAGAAGGTGCGCACTCTTCTATCATCATCATCTGACTGTTATCTATATATTATTAAGTCCAGTCAAATTAGCGTTTCAGCTTGGAATGAGAGATAATAAACTGGAAACTAGGTAACACGTTCATTTTGGCGTTCTAAATGTTAAGTCAAAAGTCACTTAAAATCTCGTGTCTGTGTCGTAATTTATTAAAGTTCACAATAAATCGGTTTTCACGATTGTCTCGGTTTCTATATCTCCGATGATAAACGCCATAATGGCGGGACCAAATCTTGTAATTGAAAGATTGTACCACGTGTATTTATTACCCATTTAGTACTATTTTTTACCTGTCCTAAAATGTTTGTACCTCACACGGCATAACAGAAATTTCACTGTAACACTAGTCCTGCCATAATGACGTGTATATAATGAAGAGACCATATCTGTACTCCAAAACTACAATTAATTACACATTTACACCATTCTGACCAGTCGGGTACTAAATACTGGTTCATCAACCATTTTTTGGTACCTCAAAAAATCAACAGTGGGTGACGAAGATCTTAGTAGTAGTTTCTTGACAAAATATTTTTTTTCGTTTTTGACATTTTGTACGCCTGAATAAATCAACGAGCAAAAATACTTCAAGTCAAGTTGCAGCTATATTTCATGCAGGCGCTTTATTATTTCATTCAATTGGTGTAATTAATTCTCTTTTCAAATAATAGTTGAACATGTGAATAGGAAAATTATTATTAAATGTTCTATAAGACATATAATGAAAGTATTACTGTAAATAGTCTGTACAAGCTTTCAATAACGTATACCTATTCACGCGAGATGTTGCAGACTAAACTCGCGTGAATACTTAAAAAAAAACAACACATTTGCTCAAAAAATGCATTTACAAGTAGAAATATTGTTCGAAATTAAAAATTAGCATCATTTTACCGCAAAATGGGAACTCTTACCTAAATACCTATTTTACGATTGGTTGAAATTGATTCTCCTTTTAGACTTTGTCTTCAAATTCGTTAGGAATAGTTTTTTTTTTTTTATAATCGCCTGGTCGGGTCTGTCTTTTCGGGTTGGCATTAATCGGCCTAGCCCGCTGTTTGCTTTAGGCAAAATATATGTAGTGATTGATTCAGTTCGGCATTGCAGTTCCTGCTCCGCTTTAGACCGCCAAAAAACCCATAGAATTGAGTTTGTGTAAAAGATTTGCTTACTATTGTTGGGGTACAGTAAAATATATTCTATCTATCCAAAGGTACAATACCGATCTTGGCAACCGCGACCCATTGCTTTGTATTAATTACTATAAAATTAAAAAAAAAACGCGGTCACACGCCATTGTAGCTGGGCGCGATCGCCAAGGTCGTAATTGTACCTTAATACATCGAGATTGAGAGATTGTATAGTGATAGTGACTCTTGTCATTACGTCGAGTTTCAGAATATTTAAACAAATAATATAATTGTCTCATCAGGCGTCCCGAGAAGCCAAAGAAGCCGTGGAACAAGTGATAGAATCCCCAGAGCCGCGCCGGAGATCACCCGTGGAGGCGGACGACTCCTATTCCACGTACGTACACACTTATATCTATATAAATACACTCGAAATTGTAAATATACCTCTTGTAGAACCCCACAGCGGTGTACATTCGAACACCAAAGATACCAGCAGTTGTGTACACTTGTACACATCAACATCTCAGCAGTGTACCTCTGTACACCAATAGTACTAGGTTACAAAGGATAGGTGAGCTAGCCTCTAAACAAAGTATGTCCCAGACTATAACTAAGAATTTTCTAACAGAAAAACTCAACAAGTTTTGCCCGCGCTGGGGCTCGCGCCCAGGACCTCAAGATCCACAGCAGCGCTTGCTTCTGAGAGGTGATATTTGCACACATAACCAACCGTTTACGACCACTGTGAGGAGAGACTCAACCCTGAATACTCAAACGCACTGAACTTTTAAGACAGCCATGAAGTCCACGAGATTTAAACAAATCAGAGTTGCGCTTGAGTATTTGGCCGATGGGGGCATGCAGCAAAGAACATAGAAGCGTCAAAATATTTATAGGGTAAAACTTTCGAATTTGCGTCGCTAGGTGGCACTGCTGTCTATGCCATGCACCTTCCCTGCAGGCTATTTTCCGTTGGGTACTGCGTGACATTTTATTTAAAAAGTCTTTGGTAACGTTACCATAGAGTAGTCCAACATTATAGCAAAAATTTTAACGTCTGACAACCGGAATTATTTGAACATATTGGCAGAAAATCAGTAGCTTTGTAACCAACCCTACAAACCGGTAAGGCAGATGAAAAAATCATAGTACTAGAAAGTATTACAAGGAATACTTTAGTAAAGTAATGTACGATCATTTGTTTAAGAGTCAATGTAAATTGACACATAGTCAACCGTGACGCAGAAAGTTTGCATAGCATATTGACCCCTATTTCCGCAACGTAATGAACATATTTCTATCCAGATAAAAAGTCACGCGCATTCGTCTTCAACCTGTGTCAATGTGCCTCAACCCTTACATACACTACACTCATGTAAAACTGCCCAAACATGCGACAGTAGTTACATCCTTATCAAGAAGTACGGAGAGATTTGGTATTGCCAAACCTAGAACTACAATCGCTAATTTAAGGGTTTTTATTTTGCAGATCATCTAAAAAGTCGAAGAAATCTCGCGAGGCCTCGTTATCACCACCGCTACCAAAGAGATCACGGTACAGGTAGCGACATTTTTAAGTTACCATTTGTTTTTCAGATTGTAGAGATTAAAAGTATGATTATTTTTGTATAGAAACTCAATTTAAAAAGTAAAAAAATAATAATAAATATAATAAAACAGCGGGTCTAAAAAGGCCACTTTATTAGAATCATAATTCTAACCATATAACAATCTGTCAAATTGCATTTTCATCTTTATCGCTAATGCATTAGGTTCAAGGTTCGGAAAATTTTACACTGACAGGTAGCGTGATCTGCTTTCTGATTCTGATAAAGTGGCATGTTGTACCCGCAGGGTATGTTCATAAAACGCAACTACAACTAAACCGCTAAAGGTAGTAACTTAATTTGTAATATTCATTGTAGTTTAACACGCAGGTGCGTACTAAGATGGGTTTCACATGAGAAAAGGGGGAAATCACATGTATGGAAAATCTTATTGCTCGGGTTTATAAACTTAAAACTCAGACATGAGGACGAAGTCGCGAACGTAATTCTTGTTACTCATCATCTGCCGAGCCTTTTCCCAACTACATTGGGGTCGGCTTCCAGTGTTCAGTTCCGTGGGGCGGCGGCCTACCTACCAGACCTCCACAACCTATTAACTGGGTAACACGGTATTTCTTGGCATGACTGGAGTCAGATTTACTGGCTTCTGACAATCCGTAACGTCTGCCAAAGATCTACAAATGACAGCTGGGACCAACGGCTTAACGTGCATTGCGATGCGCGGAGGAAACTCGATTTCTTAAGATGGTCACCCATCGACAGACCAACCTTGGCAAGCATTGCTTAACCTTGAAGATCGACCCGTGCGGCTGTTGGTATTTAGCCACGAGCTCCTCCTTCTCCTTCCGTAATTTTTGTTACTAAATATAAATAGTTACTTTATTTTCCACAGTGACCGCAAGTCAAGATCTCGCTCAAGATCGCGTGAGAGGGAAAGAGAACGCGAACGTTCCCGTGAGAGGGAGCGAGAAAGAGATAGAGAAAGGGACAGAGACAGGGACAGGGAGAGTAGGCGGCGCCCTCGGTCGCCGGCCACGCCCCCCACGCATCACCACCGAAAGCATAGCAAACATGCCAAGTACAAGTACTGAAAGACGAGAGATAAATGTACTGACTAACGTATTTAAGAAAATAAATATACATAAATAAAATAATTGTTTAATTTATGTGCTTCAAATAACCATGATTATCGTCCTTCTCGTAAGTTCTCATTGACTTGAGTATTTACACCGAGTGTAAATAAATACGATACTTTTGGAATGTGTGATAATAATACACATCTTGCATAACTTTGTATGCAAGATGGCACAGCGGCACCAATACCGTGTTAATCGACCCGTCGGGCTGACGTGCGGCGTCGCACCGCAAGCGCAAGACTTGTGGCTTCTTGCGCTGCCGAGACAGAATTACAACGTGCGTACAGTTATATTGGTGTATCGAACGTTAATGACTGGGTGCAAAAAAGATCTGGGGGTCTTAAAAGGCCACTTTAGCAGAATCAGAAAGCACGTCACGCTACCTGTCAAAGGACATGGTAAAAAGTGGCCTATGAATCAACACATGCGAAACCTTTACCATTATTCCTAGTTTTTTTGTTTAATTACATTTTAATGATTTGAATAGAACGGACACTTTTTAATTACGAAACCATTTTAAAAAGTAACTCACTTGGGTTTTATAACCCGGCGCCATTATTTTAAAATGAAACAAAGCAGTCTCAGCGCTGTAAGATTTTTAGTTACCTACAAAAAGAATAAAGCGATTAAAGCGCTGTATGACACGAACACTATTGACACTGACAGTCGATGAAATGACAGTTGACACTTTGATGTAGGTAATATATTTTGCACCTGATATCAGGGAATCGGCCGTCGACCTAAGTTTCCACGCTTCGTATGTTAAAAGAACATAGTAACACTACTCTACACCATTTTTTGGTGAGATAAAAAGTCTGGCAGCTCTGGGATCTTAGTCCATTTGGAATGTTTCTATTGTTTGGTATGTTTTATAACCTCAAAATCCGAAATCATTTTGGATATTTTGCTATTCTGAAAAGTGTCCGTGATTTTAATTTAGTTTCAGTCGAACATATGCATTATTTAAAACACAGATAGTAAATTCACGTCTCTGTTGGTTCTTAGGCGAACGATGTATGGGCACTGAACAATGTCCTTTCCCAATCAACCTTGAACCCAATGCGTTAGCGGTAAAGATGAAAATGAAATTTGACAGATTGTTGTGTGTTTAAAATTATGATTCTAATAGTGGCCTTTTTAGATCCGCTGCATAATGGTATAAGGCCCGAATTCCTCTGTCGCTGATGTCGGTCGCGCGTACGAATATACGTTGTGTTCTATAAAGCACCACACTGTGACGCTGACATCAGCGGCGCGCGAGTTGCTACGCGCCGCTGATGGCGCGCGTCGGTCTCGCTCGTCAGCGCCGCGTTCGTCGGTCGAGACTGACGCGCTATAGAACGCTATGAACGTCCTCACTCTGTTCCCGACCGTCGGCACGCGCGCGTACAGTCGCCCGCCACCATGAACATTGATACCGAACGTGTGATTGCCGAGGTGCGCCTACGTCCTGCATTGTGGGTGAATGTGATATCTTTTTTTTCTATATTGACGCCGTCTCCGCTTGCGTAAGTATGCTGCAGCAACTAAACAATTTATAAACGGGTTCATAGTAATATCCCAAATTCAAACTCCGCTTCACAAATCCACAACAAATCCACTTGGAGACGCCTGTACCGTGGAGCGGTCAGTATCGCACTACGGATGTTTTCATTGGCGCTGATGATCAGCGACAGAGGAATCCGGGCTTAAAACGCACCCTACTGAGCCGTTGACAACAGTTCGCCGCGCCCGCACTGCGATTATCGCGGCAGCAATTTGGAATTGCATAAAATCTCCACGCCACGCGAGTCACTTTTATTTTGACTGAAATGATTGCTTAATATTTCTCCGATCCGCTGCCTCGCTCCGCTGTAATGGACGGACAGACACCCTTAAGCTCTAATTAATTACGTTGCGGCGCCGCACCGCACCATTAAATGCATCGAGTAGCCAGTCAAAAGTCGTACAATTATTGCATGGTCAGATTTTAGGCTATAGACGACAGAGATGTAGGTACGAAGGAAAGGATTGCACAATACCTTGATGGAAATAAAAATTGTTACCTTACGACGACATATTATGATTAATATTAAAAATAATAGTAATAGTCGAGCCGGGAACTATTTCTTGAATATAATCTAAAGCATTTGAGCTATGCTATAAACTTGCTTTGCTTTTTAAATATAGGTACTCATTATTCGCAATTTTTAACGTGACACTTTAGGGTAGCATGTTTCTAAAATGAAATAAAAAAAAAATACAAACATCCGAGTTGAGAACCTCCTCCTTTTTTGAAAGTCGGTTAAAAAAGGCTATAAATTTGTTGTTTTAAGATAACAACTTTTTTAATGATATGATAGTTTCTGGTATCTTGATGTGCTGGTGACTGTACTTCGCTCTCGTTTAATAATATCAACGTGAAACGAAATGTAGTTTGCTATTACTTCCTAGCATGGACAATTATAGAGATAAGAAAGACTGTCGTAAAACGTCCTCCATACTACTCGCGAAGTTACTTCGACGAAGTGCTCTCCGAAGTTGACCGAAGTGCGAAGTACGTGTCCACACACTCGAGCAACTTCGCGAGGAGCTCAATCGCCCATTACCCCCGTTCCCCTCACGATAGGCCTAATGGATAACGTTCATGTGGCAACTGCCGTTGCTATTCTCTAATAGCGCCTCCACACTGCTCCCGAAGTTGATCGAAGTTGAGCGAATACGATAGTGTAGAGGGGCACTTCGCTTCGCCTCGTGCAACTTCGCCTCGCTTCGGGTGACTTACAGTAGTTGTCGGTTTTTCCGCCCGAGTCAAAGGACTCGAAGTGTCACGAAGTTCGAACACGAAGCGTCTGACCAGACTACTCGGCTCACTTCGGTTCGCGTCGAGCCATAGTAAGTACGCACGTATTTTTATTACACGAGAGTACATAGTGCAACGGCATTTGCCACATGAACGCTATCCATGATGCCTATTTATTTTGGTATTTATTTATTTATTTAAATAGAACCGACACGTACTTCGGACTTCGGTTAACTTCGGAGAGCACTTCGCCTCGTGCAACTTCGCGAGTAGTCTGGAGGACGCTTAATGTTAGTGACCATGAAATAACAATGTATAAAAAGAGTGTGTATGAAAAGTGTCCGTCGAAATGCGTATTTTTTTTCTTTTATACCTATATTTATAAAAGTTAATTGCTGCTCGTTAGTCTCGCTAAAACTCGAGAACGGCTTGGCCGATTTCGATAATTCTTGTTTTGTTTAGTTCGCCAGAATGAAGGTTAAAAAATGTAGCCACGGGAGCGAAGCCGCGGGGGGCAGCTAGTATATATATACTTTTCTTCCTACTCCTCTGCTGTATATAAATCGATCGTTTTATTTGTTAATTCCAAAAGGGCTTACGTTAATTAAAAAAAATTGTATCCCAATAGAAACGACTGCAAGTCAATGAGCCCGCCCATTTGACACTGGTTGGTTCATGGTTGACTTCATGACTTGACATGTGTCAAGTCATCGTCAAATGTCGTCAATGACAGTCGTTCGTTGGTCGTTTGTTTTAAAGGCTCAGTTGCCATAAATATAAAAAAAACTTTTTTACATCTATAGGCCGCTGTACACATTGGGCCAAGGCAGTGGGACAGCATGTTGGGCCAAAATAATGAATTCCAAATGTCGCTGTTTACACGGCGACTGAGCTCCTCGCGAAGTTGCTCGAGGTGTGTGGACACCTACTTCGGACTTCGGTCAACTTCGGAGAGCACTTCGCCTCGTGCAACTTCGGAATAGTGTGGAGGACGCTAAAGACTACTATAGTGCTATGTGTTTATTTATTTTTCGGAAGACTTACAGACTAATCTGACTAATATTATTATAATGACAAAATAATATCTAAATTGCTAATAACAAGTCTCCACAGATAAATACAAACTAGATAATTCCTTCATAGACCAAGTTACATCTTATATTTTCTATTAGAAATTCCCTCAAAGTTAAGCAAAGCTAAGATTGGTTTCGTAATAAGTAAGTTTGTTATACAGCAATTGGTTCAAATGTATGCAGGTACCTATTGTTCAAAAAATGTGTGTGTTCTGTGACTATATTTCAGTATAATATAATGCATGTTGTACTCTTTCAGTATATAGTATAATGTACTCTGTGATGTACTCTGTGGACCCCGTCTAGGGTATATATGTTCTGTGCTGTGGACTAAGTACCTATGGCAGTATCTCTATGCTCTATGTAGTCTGTGCCTATGGCGGATGGGCGGCAAATGTTGTGCTCGAGTCTGAACTTTTGAACGCGTGGAGTCTTTATTTATTTCCAGTTTGTAAGGTCAAAAATATTACTGCTATGCTACTGTATTACTTAAATATAAAAGTACTCTGTGTACTGTATCTGTATCTATATCCGTTTCATTACTATACAGGCAATACGCGAGAGAAACTGACCAAAAAAGCAAAAAAAAAACCTTGAAGATTTTGGCAGAAAGTTGCTGAAATTGTAGCTCAAGCAAAGAATCTAAATTGACATACTTTTTGGAAGACGTATTCGGACTGTGGTGAACATTCTTGCATTTTTATGTATAAATTAAGGAAGATAATAAGACTACCCGCTGCAAGTGCACAAACATTAGCTGAAGTTTGCACGCAACCCAAGAATGACGAACCTTTTATATGTTTGTGACTCTCATCCAAAATAACTAGAACTTGACCACAGTACCGAAGCTTCATCTGAAAAGTGGCTTGTCAGGAGAACGGGAGAACCAGTACAAAATTTATCCGTGGTGGAGACCAACTATGAGGTAGCATGGGAGCAATTGAAGCAGCAGTACAACAATAAAAGGTAGGTACTTTTGAAATAAAATCAGCATTTTGTTTTTGTAAAATCACTTACTATAAGGGCGGGTTGTATCAAACAGTTGGTTAACGTAACATACGTACGTCAAAAAGTTACGATTACGGACGATGTTTGACGTTCGTTAAATTAGAAGCGTTGTTTCAAAGCATTCTGGTAAACATTCCTGCTCATTCCAATAGCTAAGTTATTGACACGGGTCCTACCTAAATAGCTTTTTTTGCATTCCACCACTTATTTGTGTCATCAGAAGAACTGGTATTGAGGAATTCAAAAGAAATGTCACAATATTTTTCTATTTGACGCAACTAAAGTTACGTTAACCAGTGCTCAGACCATCTGTTAACGTAAACGTTATATTTTACGCTGACATTTTGTGAAACAACCCAATTTTTTGATTTGACGATAGTTAGCACCATTTTTAACGTTTACGCGTGCGTTAAGTGTAATTGAAACAACCCGCCCTTAGGAATCAGTTTCGTGAAATAAACAATTGATCAACATAACATCATGATGCTTAAAATCCCTGAAAAACTTGCCAATCGAAGTTCAGTTCACTCGCGTAACTTCATGATAAATCACTTATTTGTAGGGTTCTGAACATCTGTAAGAAACGGAACCCTTTTAAAATCATTTGGGTGACTGTCTGTCGGTCTGTCCGTCTCTCCGTCACAGCCAGTTTTAATTTATTGTTTGTCTTGTGCGAGTTCTATATAAACATTATTCTTTCTTTTTTTAACCGACTTTTTTAGTGCCAAAGCTTGACTGAGTTCCGCAGATTATGGAAAACTGAGATGTTTCATTTAAAGTCTGATAACCTACCAATTTGGGACCAATTAGTGAAGTTCCTTGAGATGAGGTTCCCAATAATAGAGATGTTGGATGGTACTAAAGGTACGAATAAGTTTTTGGGTATCAATACTGCCAATTCTGTAAAACAAGTTCCTGTGAAGTAATCATTCCATGCAAATGTAAGCAACTAAAAAAATATATAATAATACAGGTGCATTATGTTCAGCTAGTCTATTCTGTAAATAACCATTTCGATATCGACTTCACCTGAGTGACTAAGCTTACAAAGTGAACTTTATTTCACACATCATAAGGTCTTATATTTATACGAATTTGAAACTCACCTCTGATTCCGCTGTCGAGACACGAAAATGTTGTTACAGAATAGCACTGCTGGTCAGCATTTAACCTACCAATGCAAACTGTTTTGTACCAAGTCCCCAGAAGAGAGAACTGAACTTATACAAATCAAAGGACCTTATTACAATTTTTTGTCATCAAACCACAAAGTGTTGCCGTTGAAGTTGCAAGAATCTCATGTAGTTAGTAGATCAAGGCTCCAAAGCCTCCTTTTTAGATGACTTATTTACTTGGTGATGGGGTAGTCCTGGTACTGAAGGGCCTCATATGTGTTTGCAGGAGCGTGCACTGATTGCTATCACGCGATTATACTTAAGAGCACTACCTCCATGGTAAGCAAAGTATAGGCCAGCTCCAACACCGCTGGCGATGATTGCGGAAAGGTTGGACAGTCTTTTCACTGGCATAGCGCTAATCGGGGGGCGCGGCAGTGCCCCCGCCAAGTCGAGCGCGAAGCAAACACTGCCGTACCATCCTTTACTGGAACCATTTCGCCGCATTTTCAGGCCCCTATTTGAGAACCTCTGGATAAGACATTAACTCAGAAATTTTCGTCATCCAGTAAGCTATATAGATATGTCCAGTAGAAAAAGGTAAAATGTTATTTAGTTTGTTTTTTTATTGTTTCAAATTTAATTTATTGGTTCTAATTTAATATTATGTAGATTTTAATTTATTGGTTTGATATCAATCGTCTGCCATTATTTTTTTTGTTTCTAATGTTTATTTTTATGGTTATTATGCAATAGGTGTAAATAACCTGAATAAATTATTTGTTTAAAGTGAACACGCCACTCAAGCATTAGGTCTCAAATGGATTAACAGATTCCTGTGAACTATACTATCAGGGTTAGGTCAAGGTCAGTCAGTGTAAAACTAAATGTATGGTTGCATTTAATTAAGAGTTGGATTACTCGTACTATGTTTTGTATTAGAGTTCCTTTGTGTTAAGTTCGATAACACTGTTTCTTCCATCAAGTAAAATATCCATTTTGGAATGGCTTGCAAATTTATCCCTTGTTGGTCTTCACTATAATTTTGGGTAAGATTGACATCATTTTAGGTGTGGATGTTCATAGTGGATATTGTTGACCAGCCTAATCAAACACCCAACATTCTCAGGTCCAAGAAGAACAACGCTAGGGTGAATTTTATTTGTTAAAATAAGTATTCAAACTTTACCGAATCAAAGACTGATCAATTTACATCTACAGATTAAAGAGGAATAAACCAAGGTAATTGAGGATTATATTCAGCAAAATTTGGAGAAAATTGAGGTCGAGAGCGAAATTAGTAATCCATAGGGGGTTTACTTTCCGCATCACGAGGTCGTCAGGGAGGATAAAGAAACCACAATGGTGAGAACAACTCTCACCATTGTGGTTTCTTTATCCTCCCGTTCGATGCATCTTGCTAAGGAGTAAATAACATGTCTTTGAATGACACATTACTAGTAGGACCAAAATTACAACAAGACTTGCACCATATTCTGACTTATTATGAGGTGGAGAATGCACCCTATCTTTATTATTGCTGATCTGATACAAATGTACTGAAAAGTGATGGTAGAGAAGCAGGATGCAAACTTTCAGAGGATTTTGTGGCATGCAGATCCAGGCCAACCTTAAGAGCACTATCGACGAGACTCATATTCGGAACTGCTTGCGCTCCATATTTTTAAATGTTCAAAAGGTCAAACTCAAAGGTTCAAGTTCAAATCTCTTCAAAAATTAGCCATAGACGTACGAAATGTATTATATATATTCCACCGTCGGCAAATGCAACTTTGAATGCCTAGGTGCCTGTTACGTCCACGATCTCCTAACCGGAAGTGAAATAGAGGAAGAAGCCATCCATATGAACAGGCTGATGACTGCTGGTGGTTTTAATCTGTAAAAATGGTGCAGCAACAGTCAATAATTTTAAGATTAAGTTCAATCTGAAAACCATAGAACAAACAACTCGTAAGTGTTGAATTCAAACGACATGATAAATATACTCGATATCTCATGGAAAAAAATTCAGACCAATGTGAGTACATGAATATAGGGCCGGTCCTAATGCATCATAAAACTTGCCTCGGGCCGGCACTGCATGTAGGTACCTACAACTTACTGGTCACAAAACGCAAGATTTTGTCAGATATTGGAAGATTGTATGATCCGATGGGCTGGATTGCGCCCATTATTGTAGTGTCGACAATATTTGGTCAAAAATACTGGAAGCCATCCCCGCTTCCAAAAATTTTTTTTTAATTGGGATTAGTAACCTATTTCAAGCGTGTTGAAAAAGGAGTGCCTTAAATTCAGAGCGGAGTTAAATGAAGTGCTAATTATGATCCCTCGATGGATGAGTACTAAGAGTTGTGAATAAGAGTTACATGTTTTCGCTGACGCATCACAAAGAGCGTATGTGGCGGCTGTATATTTCAAATGTAAGCATGCTAACAGCGTTATTATAAGATTAGTAACAGCTAAAACAAAAATAGCTCCAGTTGAGCAAAAAATCTCCATTCCAAGGATGGAACTTTTGTTCTGTAATGCTAGCTGCCAAAATAATTCATGAAGTTTCTCAGGTTTTGAAGGTCCCAAAAGAGACATTATTAGACTTTGCTTGGTT
This sequence comes from Ceramica pisi, assembly GCA_963859965.1. Classification (NCBI taxonomy): domain Eukaryota; kingdom Metazoa; phylum Arthropoda; class Insecta; order Lepidoptera; family Noctuidae; genus Ceramica; species Ceramica pisi. The sequence continues at coordinate 5,458,660 of OY982529.1, forward strand.
GAGAGGAGAGCCTAGCAGGTGGACAAAATTTGTTAGTAATACAGTTTCAGAAATTCTTACCGTCTTGGACAACAACCAGTGGCATCATGTGAAAACGGATCACAAGCCAGCACTCCAGCAGACTGCTTCTCGAAGTATGTCTGTCGATGACTTGGCTAAAAAAAACCATTGGTGGAATGGAACTATCTTTCTACAACAAGGAGATGACTACAGGGATGACATGAATTATTTAGTTTAAGAATTTAGCTGCTGCTGATAAAGGAGGATTTCATATGGACAAGGTTTTCCAACTTAACAAAATTATTGAGCGTATTGTCATAGTGTAGCTAACAATCCTAATTTATAGTTTAATTCTTTTTATATTTTTGCGTTTTTTTATTATAATTTGATTTTATTTCTCTAATTTTAATTTAATTTTATAATTCATTTTGTTTTTTTTTTCTTATTTTAATTTGATGATATGCTTATCCTTCGACCGACTGGATTATCGGTTGGATCTCCCGAGTTTACGTTTTGACTGATATTCAAGGTATCTATTAGTTTATCAAGCACATGTTCTAAGGAACATCTACTAAGCAAGACTCTTTCAGTTGGCTTACCTTGAAGCTGAAAGAGGTCTTGCTTAAGTTCTTGCTCTGGAAGAGCTTCCAAATCATACTGGGGATACATATGTGTTTTTATATGCATGGCTACACGAGCTATCCACTTTGAAGCGGTTTCAAATCTTACCTCAAAGGTGTTTATTGCTGCATTTCGAAGATATGTATCCAGAAGAGGCCAGTGTGTGGGCTTGTGCAGCGCTAATGGGATAAGGACCTCAAGGTCATGTATGATCGTGCAAAATCGAACCTCTACAGATATTGCTCCAAAACATTTAAAGAAGCCCTTGTTTACAGCTTAAAAACAAGGAATGTTAATGCTGATCTGATAGCTGTCTTAGTAATTAGGTACTATTATAATATATGTAGCTATTTTAACTATAATCTTAATTCTTTTTATTTTTGTGTTGTTGTGATTTAATTAATAATACTCCATTTTGTCTCTAATTTGAATTTTATTTAATTATTAATAATATTTTTTTTTCACATTGTAATTTGATGTTGTGCTTATCCTTCGACCGACTGGATTATCGTTTTGAATTTCAGAGGTTTTGGACCCTCCGAGTTTACGTTTTGACAAATATTCAGGCTCTTAAGTGGTTTTGCTTATTTTTCGAAGATTCAACACTAGTTTCGCAATTCACACCCAAGATCGCTTTCCCGTTCATAACGGGAGCTCTGACTTTCCCGATCATAACGTGAGCAGTGACTTTCCCGTTCATAATGGGAGCTTCCCGTTCATAACGGGAGCTCTGACTTTCCCGATCATAACGGGAGCTGTGACTTTCCCGTTCATAACGGGAGCTGACTTTTCCGATCATAACGGGAGCAGTGACTATCCCGTTCACAACGGGAGCTCTGACTTTCCCGATCATAACGAAAGCAGTGACTATCCCGTTCATAACGGGAGTTCTGACTTTCCCGATCATAACGGGAGCAGTGACTATCCCGTTCATAATGGGAGCTCTGACTTTCCCGTTCATAAAACGGGAGCTCTGACTTTCCCGTTCATAACGGGAGCTCCGACTTTCATCGATTTTTCGTTTTAATATCAAGTACCCATGTGACTTGTCATGTACAAAAACACGATGGCTATCTCCGCTCTGACGTACCATCAGAACATTCTTATACATAAGAATTAGGATCATTGATTAAGGATCAATTATTTAAGTGCGACCATACGTTAGGGTATTTTCTTTTTGTTTATGGTGAATTATGTTAATCATACCTATTCGAGAGTGATGGTGTTCAATATATATTAATTAATTATTTATATAATTTTGTAGATCTAAGTACTTTAGTTTATTTTTTGTTGTGTTTATGTTATTTAACAAGGAGTACACTGACAAAAAGGTCACTTTTGTTCCTCATATTGAAAACATTATTAAAAAGTCATCAAAAATGCTAGGGTTCCTACTTCGTAGCACCAAAGGCTTTCGTAAAAGTAGCACCAAGATAATGTTATATAACAGTTTCGTACGCAGTGTTATGGAATATTGTAGTTTTGTGTGGAGACCTCACTATGCCACTCACATGTTGCGTCTGGAAAGGGTACAGAAACGTTTTGTGTGGCACTTAGCCTCTTTAGTGACGGGAAATCTAAGCGTCTGCCCTCTTATAAGGTCCGTCTGTGCCATTTCAAGATGCAATCGTTGTCTATGCGTAGAGTTATAACAGATGCTTTGTTTCTTTACAAAGTGTTGCGCAATAAGATCGACTGCCCCGGTTTATTGAAGCTTATTAGATTCCATGCACCTTCTAGATATCCTAGGAATAAGATAACACCCTGTGTCCTCCACTTCGAAAGTCTGTGCTTGGTGCGAATTCCCCGATACCTAGATTGTGCAGAGGCCTTAGTGTGAGTTTTTTCGACTCACGTTCGAACGCGTTCGATTGCGAGCGCGTTAGAATTTAGTATGGGAAATTAGGTTCTACGAGTGACCACCAGGTGGCACTATAACTAAATTCCCATACTGAGTCGAAAAAACTCACACTAAGGCCTCAGAATCCTTAATGGCCGCAGTGACTTAGTAGATATACACCACTATAGTATAAATAAATTCCTACGAGCTTTTGTAAATAATCCAATGTCGATTTAATTTAATTTTGATTTGCTTTTGATTTGATTTTGATTTGAATTTTGATTTAATTTAATTTAATTTTATACCTGTTTTCAATTTTTTTTAGTTTATTCTTTGCATCTTTTTATTCTTTTAATTTTATTTTCTTAAAAAAATATGGTCGTGATATTTAGTTTTCTTTATGTTGTTTGTGTTTTCGTTTTAATTATTGTTTGTATGTTCTGATTTCAAAATAATGATGAAATGTGTTATGTAAAACAGTTTTTTGTGCATGTGGTGTTAACCAGTAAGTAATTGTTGCACTTGTAAATGTTACTCTAGTCATTAAATCAGAAATGTACATAGTGTAAACAATTGTTGGTTAAATAAAATAAATAAATAAATAAGAATGTTGTTCTTACGTTGGAACCAAATTACAGACATGTCGAACTTTCTTTTGGAATACAATCTTTTTATTAAACGTTTCCTATAATAAGTATTTGTTTTTAATTTACGTTTATCACTTGACTTTTAAAAATACCAATTGCAAGATTATACATTATTTGAATGCAACTCAATGATGATGATCTAATTCCAATAGAATCGGCGCTATCAGTTAATATAAAATAAAAATAATATATTAGTATTGTATAATTTAATTTAATAATAAACATTTAATTCATATCGCAATAAAATTATAATAAAACTCCTTATAATTATCATTGTCTAAACAGTACAAAACATTCCGATAAAAATTAATTGAGAACACAAATTATAATTTATTTAGAATAATCTCATTTAGTATATAATTACTTCCCGATGCAATAATACTTAACAAAAAGAATCAATGAAAAGTAATAATATAAAAGGATATTCGTATAATGTCAATGAAAGTTGATATTGTCAATTGGAATTTAGGGATGTTTGTAAACTGATTTAATCCCACATTGTATTGTGAATTTATAACTGATTTCGAAGCTATTTGTTATCCAACCTGAATTAGGTTTGTTAACGCATTTTGTCCTCATATTTACTTTTATTTAATTATTTTAGAAAATAAGTTTACAAGCAGCCCAACAAACTACTATTTAACATTGACACTAAACATAAGACGCGTACCCTACATGACTAGCTGCTAGGCTCAACACAAGCCTCCAGAACAGAACTAATGCAGACTTATCGACTTGGTAACTAAAACGATTACATGTTCATAGCATTTTCCTTGTAATAATAAAGTAATATTCTAAAAACGTTATAGGGTACCTAGTCAACGGGAGTAGTTCTCTCGTTCTCTATACGCTGACTCGGCAATCTAAGCCAACCGTAAATTCCTCGACTCATTTTGAGCGACGAAAATTACAAATTACATTTTTTTGCGCTACCCATAACAGTAAATCTAAATGAGATGATCGAAAAATTATTTTGTCTACTTGTACGTGTTCATAGAACGCGGAATATAATTTTACAAGTAATTATTGCAAGGATTTATAAGGCATAAATTATACTATACAGATTTAACATAACAATATATCTTTGTTTGTTAATAAAGCTCCTAGCATACTGATAGCCTCGCAAGCATCAAACCGCATTCCATAAAAATTATATACATAATAACTTTGATTATTTATTTAAATTCATTGATTTGTGATTCTTAATCAATACTACTTAAAATAATATACACAAGGCGGTCGCTAAAAATATAATACTGACTGAAAACGCATTGGGGAGAGATAACACAAACAAAAACCTTCAACTATTGTAAATAAAACAGATATTTGTTTGAAAATCATAGCCTTTAGTGTACTTAAGATAAGGTTTAATATATTTGGACAGTATACAATGTTACAAACGTTACTTCTACATAATTTGACGTCGACCTATAGTCTAATAAATGTGATTACATGGTTATGATTGCTCTGTGTACCCGTAGCACAGGAATGTACAAAAATATAATTATTCGATTAATCACAGACTATCATAATAATTGATGTATTCAGTTCTAGTTTGAGTAATGGAGACTAATCTCTTAGTTTATTAACTGAACAGACTTTAGTTAAAGCTTGCTCCCGAAGATTATGTTTTTGCAAGTTTTAAACTAACGCTTAAATAATGTGTGCCTAATACTACTCTACAATGTGTTTGTGGACGTTTTCATAAAAGTTTACAACTAAAACATAACCTGAAGGAAACTAGCTGTTCACTTACTGGTGGAAGTCTAATTGTGCTAGATTTTGACAATGATATTATGGCGATTTTACTAATCGTTTAAAGATTTTGAAGTTTCAAGAATATATTGACACAGACATTTTGGTCCCCCATTCTAAGAAATAAAAAGTGTAGTTACTTTTAATTCAAGGGCATTTCAAAATTGGTCGAGTGAGGTAATTATTTTTATAGTTACCATCATTATATAATCACACAGAATTAGACTTTTACCAAGAAATATTTAGTTAGGTTGGCTGAATTGGGCTAAAAATGTTGGCTTCCATAATAATGGCCAGGGATTGCGCGTACAATTTGGCATGCGTTGGCTTCTAAATGACTATTGAATCATTTCCTTACATCTTATCGACTACTCATCGATTTAACTTTCAGAAAATGTGAGAAATGATGGCAGTGAACAGTTTAGTGATTTAAAACTATCATAGACTGGTATTCATCAATCACGAACTCTAGGCGTTTTAAGTTTTGGCAAACATGGTTTATTTGAATGTTCTAAAAGTCAAATTAACGAGTAGTTCACAATCATTGGCAAACCGAGGGGATGGCACTACTTCTAACCCGAAACTTCATTAAAAATTCTTCTAAATACCCATACAATTATTATTAATAGATATTGTTTACGTGTCTCATCCCCGTATTCGAATCCTTACTACACGCGTGACACTACAAAATATTACGCATTAAATTATATATAGGAATTTAAGCTAAGCTAAGGCTGTTCCTATTAGGAATAAAATCTCTAAGAGAACAAGCTTACGTGATGAAACGAGGAATTACTAAGATATCGTCAAGAATCTAAGATCTTATGTTTAATGGGAAGTTTCTTTATAATGAATGAATAAAATACATAATTATCTATAGTATATAGGTATTAAAAGAATCACAGAAATCGGATCAGAAAACTCGGGAGTAATTGGTGTACATAAATAAAAAAAATATTACCGATCTCCTCCTTTTTTGGCATCACGCGGCTGGACCGATTTTGCTAGTTATTACTTTTTTGTCTTTGTTATTGTCAGCAGGTTTTTATGAAAGAAAAAAATAAGAAAGTTGCAGTTGACGGGAGCGAAGCCGCGGGGGACAGCTACGTTTCCAATAATAAAGGATATGGAAGTAAAAATCAAGTAGAATGAAAATTGTAGAAATTGGAAATACAATTTTAGTTAAAAGGGAATGACAGAACGTAGATATTTCTGTATGTTATTATGTACTCACAGAGGAACAACAAGACCTAATTTTGAGCCAAGCACATTAAGTCCCCGTCTCATCACACAAGCATTAAATAAATTCGGTTACAACAATAACAGTGTTATGTTATTACATGAAGGCCATCTAGCAGTATACTGACACTATCACACATATCGTATTTTGTTCATTGGTCTACCTGTAGCACTAGTGAACCTAAACGTCAATTTAATTTTGAGACCATTTCTCTAAAGCTAAAATGTTTGGTCAAAAATGGCCAGAAGCAAGTAGAAGTTAGCATTTCCTCTAACATTTGAGTAGAATTTATAAAAACTCGACACACTTTGGGCCACTTTCACACAAAAGTCTTCCTATCCACAGTTAGGCTCACTAGCGCCATTATCACCTCGCGACGATTTCCCGAACTAAATAACTTAGAAATTCGTGAAGCTACACACTACGTGTCGTTTACGATAAAATCTAAATGTTTTATTTAATACTTCATAATCATTGCATATGATGAGTGATTTTAGCTTAACTTATTTCTAACAACTTACTTAAGATCTAGTTTAGCTACTTTTTAGGCCTGCCTGACGAAATTAATCGAAATGTCTTTGATTAACTGAAAGATCTTTAAATTTTAATATTGGAATGTGCATGTTTTCAATTAATTCCAGTCGATCCTCTCAAGTTCATCCAGGTACAACATTTATGTAGTTGATTTAAAATGCTATTTGATTCAATTTTTTTAAAGAATATAACACATAATAATATTCAAGATGAGTCTTTATAATAATCATGAAAATAAATTCTATAATAGTGCTGCCATCTTTCGTATTTGTGAAAAGTCGTTGTATTTTTTGCTAATCTCTTTCAATTTGTTAATTTAGATTTATTGCATAAAGTTTAGAGATCAAACATTCGCTTACTCGATACTATCGAGATACAGTTGTCTTTTCAAAATGTATTTTTATAATTGCCATTGCAGTCGCTTAGGCCATGAACAATATACATACAAATATCTACTCTACAGGACGACAAACAGATTCATGCCTCCTTTGTTTCTACGACTTTGCTTCTTACGCTAAACTTCAACCGTTTAATCTATCACGGCCAAAACAGTCAACATTATAACGAATAATTGAGTAAACATCAGAAGGCTGTATTTTTGCCATATTTTGGCATACGATTATACTAAACGCCAACGGGACAGCCATAGTTATAAAACGTGGGACTGAGACAACTTTATGAAAATCTCGAACTATGTATGTATTCACTGTCCTACTCGCACCTTTTATGCCGGGGATACCACGAGAGTTGGCCTTTACGTTACCTTTTTATGGAATTTGAATGCATGATGGTATCAAGCTACTGTGGGTGTCTTTACACACAGATAGACTGCCATAACTCTTTGAATACTGCAGTTAATGTTACCATATTTTTTCAGACAAACCATGACAGTTGAATCGTATTCGTATTGTATTTAGCATATTGTCATCTATAAGCATATATCGAGCGAGTTTTACGGTACGTGGCGTTGTCCCGCAGTCACCTCCAGGCCCTGCGCTGCGGGCGCGCGGCGTACACGGCGAGAGCGGGCGCGGCCGCTGCGGCTGGCGTGCTCGGCGCGGGCGAGCACGCGGGTGATGGTCATCTGGTCTTGCGAATGACCCAGCACCGTATGCGTCCGTCACTGCGAAGGGAATGGCTGCTGTACATGATGTTTGTGACTGGTCGCTTTTTGGTTAGTGGTAGTGGAAGCACAATATGAGTGTACGTCGTTTTTGCACGACTACGGTGAAGCTCAAAGGTAATGTTTCTTTGTGCATATTAGTGATATGATTTTTTTTTGTTAATGTGAACTGCTGTATGACAATATTGTGCCTCCACCGTTTAAGCGTATTTTAAAGAAATAAATTGGGAATATCAGAGAGTAAATTTTGAAAAGCTATGAGCTACTTTGATAAGCCTTTTAGCCGAAAGTTTGTAAGTTACACCAATTAATCTTATTGAAGATAGTTTGAAATATTACAATATTTCGATTACTGTAAGAGGGTGTTAAATACAGGATGAAAACAGCTGAGTAAACTACACACAACAATTAAAGCTTGGGGTTAGTCAATGAAATAATTGTACCACTAAATAAAATAATGTTATTAACATCTGGATTGGTTGAAGGTAGTTAGTAACTAAGAAGCTGTAGAAAAATTAAATAAGGTTAGAACAGGAATACACTCATAGGAAAAACACCGGTTTATAAATGGAAAAAAAACTCTTGTAAGCTAGCAGTGATAGTGTACACCGGCTGTAGGTAGTTAACTAATTCTAAGCCGGTGTAAATTATACGGCTGCTAGCACCTTCATAAATATTCCAAATGTAAGCAAATAAGGGGTAAGATTGCTATTGATATTAAGTTACTAAAGCCATGTTTCTACCTGCAAGCAACTCGCATGCAAGTTTAGGGTACATTGCGGGTCACGATCGAGCGATTATTCAAATTATAATTCTGTAGCCCGCAACGTTATGAAACTAGCATGCGAGCTGGATGCAGGTGTGAACGTAGCCTTAGTAACATGTCAGTAATTCTTAAATAATTTGGAGTTGCGCCATACAATTTAGCGTCTTCATAAATCGAAAAAGAGCACATTTATAAAGGCCAACAAGAGTATAAAGTGTTAGTCAATTTATTGGAATCTGATGCACTTCATTTGGCGTATTTGTCCAAACATTCGTGTATTTGTGAAATACAACGTATACCTTATGTTTTCCGAAATAAGGTTTATTTTGTATTGTTGAATTAACGCGAATATTTGGACAAATACGTCTGAAGTGCCAGCCTGCCAGGCTAAGATGCGCCGCGCGACTTTATTCTGTCGTCGCATCAACTCGCGCCAAAACGCGGTAAGAAATAATAATAGTTTATGATACAGTCACATAACAATGTTAAATTAAGTTCTTGATGAGATTTCATAAAGAAGTGAAACTGCACATTAAATTAAGGATTCGTGAGACACTATTATAATCCTGCAGCTCAGTTTATAAACAGGTACTTTTATAACCTTTACTATACAAAAGTATCATAAACTACTATTTTAGTAATTTCGCGAAGGTGCGAGGTAATACGTGGACACTCACAAGTCGCTCGTGCATGTAAGCCTGTAGTGCGATTCTGTAAACAACTCACCGTGTAAATATAGGTGAAGTGAAGTGAGTTGTCAATTCATAAAACAAGATGGAATGACAGTTCACTTCACGCTCACTCTATCTAAGTTTACACGTTCAGATGTTGACAGAATAGACCGGCTGGTCGCATGAAGTCAAGAGCGAAGCGCAGTTTGCCGCGTGAGTGGGGGTGAAGCGGCGGCGCGTGCGCAAGCGAGACGGTGCGACACACCAAATCAATGCACGATTGAGAAGTGCAAATAGCCTTCGTCCGAATTTGCTGAAAACTTCTTCCAGTCGACGGGTGATATTATTTTACGTTCTGGGAATTTATCTATCACAGTTTATGACGTCTGCTAAAAATAATCTGCTGTTTCTAGATAACGCTGTACTGTAGTATTATCTAACTCTGCTTCAAATATTGATACCTACTCTTATATAATAATTGAGCTAATACATTTGTTACTTGTTGGCGATTTCTATATTGTAAGAATACATGAGGATTATTTTTGTCTAATAATAGCTAAATAGCTCCTATAAATAGACTCGAAATTCAGCACTGATGAATGATAATCGAAAATCAAAACTACATGATCAAGCTAAGTATATTAGTTGCCGCTCTGTCCAGAAGAGTATAATGAAACAATAAATTGCTTCAGCCTTATAGATGAAAATGATAATAAATATGAAGTTTTATACATAGAATACGTAAATGATACAAGTATTGCACTCGGGTTTGCTCTGGTTAGTGATAATTTAGCGACATCTAAAGCTATTGTACAAGTTTTGGTTGTAGGAGTGTATTGTGGGCAGTGGTGTGTTGGTGCTTGGAGATACCTACCGGTGGGGAGAAGTGAGGTCGTTCAACGTGTGTGCATATAAAAAGTTACAGGCAACACATCCACAATTTGAAAAAAAAAAAAAACATTTGTAAAAACACTGAATTCTCTTTATTGTGTACCTACATCGTATAAGTAACAGGTAAAAATGTAACAACACTAGCTATTATTTTAGTCTGTATTTCAATTTTGAGAAGCAGTGTGTAGCTATCTTCATTCTCTATAGAAAAATCGTTTCATAATTGACGGAGTTATGAGGTAACAAAAAAAAAAAATTACAACCGAATTGAGAACCTCCTCCATTTTGTTTTCTTTTTTTTTTTATACAAAACGGGGAAACTCTTGGCCCAAATCTCACCTGATGGAAAGTGATGATTAGGCCGAAGATGGAAGCGAGTTTCACCCGGAATCCTCTTACACAGAGGAACTGGCTATCATACCTCTAACTGCCGGAAGTCGGTTAAAAAAGAGGATCCTCCGACCCGTAGTTGTGTCTTTTAAGCTACAACTTGTTATGAGGAGTACAATAAAGTATACAATAAATAAATTTGTCTGGTTTTTATGTACAAATTGTTAATCATGTGTATAACATCGCAGGATTTGTGTGACTCTGCCAGAGTTGCGGAATTCGTTCGAAAGAGTCACCGCGGCCCTGGAACGCAAAGGGCTTCAGCTGAGTTTCAGTCAGTAAGCGTCTGACACTCCCTTCTGCTCCACCCAGAGCAGGAGAAACCATAAAATGATTTCCCATCCTTTAAAAAAAAAGGTTTCATTCACCACAGGCAGTAAAATGCCGTGCTTCGCCAGATTTCCGGCGCTTAGTATGTGTATGATATTATGTATTGACATGATTGTGTAATAGTGCCTGTTTGTCTGTCTGTAAGTGTGTGTATGCACCTGAGGTTGCTCACTGCTCGACGGTGATCCGCCACGCGCGCACTTCGCCGCCGCTGCAACACACTCACAAGTTACCAACATAACAACTCTAACTAACGGGGATATTGACGACATACCAACATAACAACTCTAACTAACGGGGATATTGACGACATACCAACATAACAACTCTAAGTAACGGTTATATTGACGACATTATTGTTTCAAAGATCAGTTAGGACTATACAGAATATGATTATAATAAAAATATTAAAAGTTGTTATTTACCCAAACATAAATTAAGACCGTGGTTTCTATAATTACTTGTGTGAGTTAGAATTATTCATAATATCTATTAGAAAGAAGATATTTCAGGTTTAATTAACTTAAGAGAATTATTAATGTAATGGTTTCTATACATCTAGACTCATCACTGTATCTACTGATATCTGCTGTTAAAGTGCAGTGATCTCTAGTCAGATACAGTTTTTTTTTAATTAAGGGAAAGTCATCCTGGAATTAATCCAGGAAAGTTCCCATTCATAGTTTATAGAGCATGTGTGGTTTTGACATAATTATATTCTCGAATCAATCGAAAATACACAATCGCAGGACCGCTGACACTATATTTCTTTAAACGTTTGTTTACAGAAATAACAAAGGTTTCGAAACATTTTCAGTGTTTACAAGACTTTGCCGCCATTTCACTCACGTAGTATCATGTGAGTGTGAGAACATGTTTTGCATCCCATTTTCAATTCGTTAGATGGCACTATGGCACTTGGCGACTTTACTTCCAAATAATTCTCTCCGCAACGTCACACTTTAGGGCACCATGTTGTAAACATTTTCTTCGTTTAACTTTTCTGTACCAATATGTACTTGTACTTGACTAATGCGTGTCATGATTTTGAAAAAAAAAAAATAGTACAATACAATCATCGGCACGATACTTGAGCGCAGACCTTCACCTGCGCAAAAGTGAGTTATTGGGTCCCTTTGGTGGTATGAAGTGAGGCGCGGAGGCGGGGAAACTGCTGTGATTGACCCGTAGCGCATCGCGCGTCATAGCCGTCACTCGGGATTTGTTCTTTACTCTTGCTGCACGTACCTCACGACGACGTTTTATTTGTCATAAGGTGTACGATGCGCAAAGCGATCCCCACTCTTCCGCCGAGCGCTCAAGAACCGTGCCGGTATCTGTAGCCACGAATCTTCGCGATACTCCACGAAGATTTAATCCCCTTTCAGCCAGATCTATTCAGTCATTCTGTCGTGATTGAGTCACAGATATTCATTCATCAGAACTTTAACATTTATAATAGGTAAATAAGTAAGATGTAGTGTAGTCCATATACTGACTTGCCGGCCGTGTAGAGCGCCCTGAGGTTGGGGTCGGGGTGCGCGCGCAGAGCGTGCGGCAGGTCGGGCAGGGGCGCGGCGGGGGCGGCGGCGCGCAGCGCGCAGCTCCACACGCGCAGCAACGAGTCGCGGCCGCAGCTAGCCACCACACTGTTCTGACCTGTGCCAACCACGCACACGCCCGTCACCCAGCCCTTGTGTGCGTTCATTACGCCCTGGATGGAAGAAACGTAGCGTTAAAAAACTTTAAGTGTGCTGTAGAAGTAAAATCCACCCTAAAGTCACTAGGACCAATGTGACTTAGAATTTGAACCTTACTTATCTTATTTTTCCTGGAGTTAAAATTTCCTTTGTCGAAAGTAAAACAGCGGTAATGATGTCAAAAACGTCTAGAAAAAAATATACCTTTTCTTCAATTTGTATACCGCTTATTGATTTTATCTTGCATTACATTTACAACAGTGGCAATTTTCGGGTTGACTTGGACTTGGGACTAAAATGTTCCTCCATAAAAATATATCAAAATCGACTTTTTTTTTTTTTAACAACTATTTTCTGTACTTACCTATGTTAACAAATTAATAAATGACTTATGACTTATGGCTAATTACACTGGCTAAAATATAAAGGTGGATACAGACTTGCGAGGCATGCGGCGCGAACGCCTCGCAACGCACACGCTTCGATGTGAATTTGCCTGCGCAGTCATGCCTCGCCACGAATATGAACGTCCACACATGTCGAAGCATGCGATAAGCGCCCGTGCGCTGCGCATGCCTCGCAATGTCTGTATCCGCCTTAACTTACATGAGTGAGGGTATGGTCAGTTAGGCTCCATCGCTTGAGGCTGGTGTCCCGTGAGGCGCTGTACAGCGCTGCATCGTCGTGACACATTGCTAACGCCTGAACTCCGTCGTAGTGCGGAGGCTCCAGCAGCCAGCGATTACTTGCTTCCCAACTACCTGTAAGGTAAAAAACACGTTGCGGTATTGTTCCAAAATATTACCGCGGCCCTGGAACGCAAAGGGAATTTGGAATAACACGGGTGGGTTTTAGTCAGTAAGAGTTTGCCAATCCCTTCCACTCCGCCCAGAGCGGAAGGATTCATTGTACATTTGTGCTTAAAGTAATATAATAATAATAATATAATAAAGTAAAAATAAAGTGTTAAATATATAAATATAAAATCGTGTTAAAATCGTGTATCGTGTGTGTGTTAAATATATATCACGTTTGTGCTCTGTACCCTAGATGCTATGACCCGGAAAACTGATATAGCGCATTTGGTCAGTCTAAACTCTAAAGCATTTAAGAAGACACGCTATTGCAACCGACTAAGATTGTGATAGCGGGAAGGATCTGCCTGACTTCTATAAATATTTTATTTTTATTAGTATCATTTGCATTGTCATCTTTATCGCTAACGCATTAGGTTCAAGGTTCTCAATTTAACAAAGTGGGTAGTATGAAATATCTGGCAATCAAGTGGGTGACGTGCTGTTCTCTTTCCCAACTTCTATAAAGAAAAACGAAAAAGCCGAGAAACATGAGGTACGCAAATACCGCAGGAGGAGCCTTTGCCATGTAGTACGAGCTCATAATTTCGATTCTTGTGGGTTGGTTACTGACCCTTATTCCGCTACCAATACGTACCGGTATCCTGTGGCAGCATGTCGAGTGTCCTCACGTAGTGGTCCTTGGAGCCGGTGGCCACCAGGTCGCCGCCGGGCGCGCGGCCCACGCTCAGGCACATCACGGCCGCCGCGTGGCCCGTCCACAGCTTGCACACGCACTCCATCCTGGTATGCAAGTATTTTACGTGAAACTGAAGATTAAGTTATGTATAGTCTTTTGGATGCAAGAGAAACTTAGGTCTCGCGGCCAACAGCCTTAAAATTCCTTTCTGCTCCCGGTGCCATGGAAGATTTAACGACCTACAGCCTTAAATATCCTTTCTGCTCGGGATGCCTTGGAAGCTTTAACGACCAACAGTCTTAACATTCCTTTCTGCTCGCGATGCTATGGAAGCTTTAAGTATCATTGAGTCATCACCAAGTAAAATTTTTCATCGAGCTTCTAATAAATAGAAGCTCGATAATAGGCTAGATTCCATCATCCACAAATTGCAAAACTATTTAGTCCGTCAGTTAGAGTATTGAAAAATAATGGACATGTATTTTTTTGTTTTTGTAAATCAATGAATATTGACAAAGATAAAACGCATCAGGAGTGGGGCCCCGTGACGTCACGACTCACTAAAAATTATACGAAGGTGTGACGTATTGAGAATTTTAAAAGCGTCGTTACTTCGTCAATTTTGGTTAAAGTAACAAAAGAAAAAACCCGAGAAAAATATTTTTTGATAATCTAACTGACGGACTAATTAGATTTTTTCAGGACACAAGCCTATTATAGTATCTGTTACAGTAAGTTGATTCAGAAATTATAAACTTACTATTTCACTAGCCACAAAACTGCAGATCAGCAGTAAAACATTATAACTTACATCCTCAGGTCCCATAGCCTCAGCTTGTCTCCCGCAGCGGTGTACAGGCGATGGTTCTGCGTGAGCGCCAGCGCTGTGACGGCGACCTCGCCGCCCACGCCGCGGTTGGCGGGGCACGGGCCCGTCGCGCCAGACGACCTGCAGATAAAACGGAAGTGTTTAGTAAGGGTTGAAGGAATCTAATTCATGTAACCCCCCTTAGCCTTCCTCCCCACCGGATCCGCTAGTCCCTAGAAATCCCTCGCATACGGCTTGCGAGGTCCGAGGACTGTGATGAAACAAAGCTTCCTTACTTACCATAGCGTGGTGACAGGCGTCCTGGACCTGGTGTCGAACATCCTGACTGCAGCCCCTGCGGCCGCCAGCACCAGCCTCGAGTCCCTCGCGTCGGGCTCGCCGGCTGCTAGCGCACCTACACTACCACCACACCAACCGCGCCACGCCTCTGTGCCGGCGGTGAAGTCCCAGCCGCGGACTGTACGGTCTGGTAAATGAAACAGAAGAGCCAGTTAGAGGAAGTCGTAAGTTATGTGTGGACTAAGATTGCAATATAATGAAACAGTGACGGTCAATTCACCAGTTTTAACTGGGATGTGTTATTTTTTCTCGATATCAGTTCTCAAAGATTTGAAACTTGGCAAGCCATATCCTTTAATTAACATCACAATATATAATCTACACTAATATTATAAAGAGGAAAACTTTGTTTGTTTGTTTGTTTGATTGTAATGAATAGGCTCAAAAACTACTTGGCCGATTTTAAAAATTCTTTCACCATTCGAAAGCTACATTATCCACGAGTAACATAAGCTATATTTTATTTTGCAAAAAAATAGGGTTCCGTAAGATATTTGGGTTTTTCGGACACAAGGTGTAAAAATCAACCAGAAAAGTTACTTATTTTGCGTACGCTGCCTAAACTATAAAAGATACAACCATAAATTGTTCTAATTAATTGTAGATCTTATAAATATCTACAAAAAAGTCCGCAACACACTATACCTATCTATGTCGAGTGAGGCGCAACAACCATTTTTTTATTTAAAAATCTAGATTTTTTTTGGACTACATTTAAACGCGTTTATTTTACTCATGCTATTAATCCTTATCAAATTAAAGTATTTCATCACTAAGTACAGTTTATGTAGATCATATTTGGTCTTTGAATGATTAAAATCGGACGTTTGGTTTTGAAGTTATGGCGAAATGAAAATATTACGATTTCTGCTGCACGGCCCGTTGCGGCGGTCACCAAGGCGGTGGTGCGCGTGCGGGAGGGGAGTTTAGTTAGATCTATGTAAGGTACTCGCGCGGCTCATACGCGAGGTAGGTTGGTAACAGTTTTTCTCACGGTTTTTCTGTAGTGTATTTAGTATCAGCATTGCACCCGTGCGAAGCCGGGGCGGGTCGCTAGTATAATATAATTATATAATATACAGGGTGTAAGGGACAGCCTTCCACAAATTAACAGGGTGCAATCAGCTCCTTATTTTGAATCATATTCCAGTGGAAATTTCCTCAGGAGTTTTTTTATTTTTTTTTTCGATTTTTCATTTTTTTTTGCTTTATTTCAATGTAAAGTTACATTATGTGTATGCAGAACTCCATTAATGTAAATAACACAGCTAAAATGAAAAAATAAAAAAAAAATTAAAAAAAATCTCATGAACGACGCATGAAATCAGCTGTTAAAACGTAGCGCGGGCGCAGCTATCCTTTCGAAAGCTCGCTGCGCTGCCGTTCGCTGCGTGCGTTTTGCAGAGGTAGCGATACATTGCGAGTGAGGTAATTAAACAAATCAGTTTTATTGGATCCCCATAAAGTTCCTGAAATAATTTCATGTACCGGTCAACTTAGTACGATATACTGAAATCACCCTATCAGTTTGAGGAGGGCTGTCCCTTACACCCGTTATATACTAATCTTATAAAGAGGTAACATTTGTTTGTAAGTTTGTATGTAGGGGGTAATCTCAGGAACTACTGGTCCGATTTGAAAAATTCTTTCAGTGTTAGTTAGCCTATTTATTGAGGAAGGTTATAGGCTATATATCATCACGCTAAGACAAATAGGAGCGGAGCATTAATGGAAAATGTGAGGCAGACGAAGTTGCGTGGGTCAGCTAGGACAGCTAGTAATATTATAAAGGAGAAGAGTTTGTTTGTTTGTTTGGTTGAACGCGCTAATCTTAGGAACTACTGGTCCGATTTGAAACATTCTTTCAGTGTTAGATAGCCCATTTATCGAGGAAGGTTATAGGTTTATCGAGTACACGGAACAGAAATAACGAAAGAAAAAACGTGATTGAGGGAGGCTATAGGCTATATATCATCACGCTAAGACAAATAGGAGCGGAGCGGTAATGGAAAATGTGACGCAGACGAAGTTGCGCGGGTCAGCTAGTCACAATATATTATTCTTCGCCTGTCGTTTGGCATGGGTAGCCTCAATACTCAAATACCCTGAGTGTGTACGATTCTGCCTATCCGTTGTAGTTAGTACTTGTAAATCTGTCCTGCTGCAGTCAATTACAGTCACTCACCCACTCCGCCGCTGTATAGCATGTGCGTGGTGGCAGCAAGCGCAAGCGCTGCTCCTGCGTGTCCCTCGGCCACGTGCGTGCACTGCAGCCACACGCCCGTGTTACTGCCGCCACTGCCGCTCACCCGCTACACAAGAAATAACGCTTATTATGCTGGCTGGCTCTTACAGAGCCTAAAACCACCCAACAAACACTGACAAGCTCGGATTTGATTTGCTTGGCGTCGATTGAGGCTTGTTCACGACGCCAACCTGGCTAACAGATTTAAATTCACGAAAGGCAATAAGATAAGAGGCGGAAAAAGAAATGAGGAACGGAATCTGGGGAGCTACTCTCTAAGCCCGAAGTCCGTAGTTTCGGGCTTAGTTGCAATTATGGATTTACGATTGGTCCCAAATCCAAACTAAGCATAATTGACAACACTATTTGACAGTAGCTGGCAAATAGTGTTGTCATTCATTCTTATTGGTTAAGCGATACGGAGATGAATACGCCCGCAACTAAGCCCGAAACTACGGACTTCGGGCTTAGAGAGTAGCCCCCCTGAGTCGGAAGGAGTCAACGGCTCACCGTGTAATCTAAGATGGAGTGAGCATGAAGTGAACTCTTATTCCACCTTGTTTGTATGGATTGACAGTTCACTTCGTGATCACTTCGCGTCAGCCTACACGGTGAGACGTTTGCAGAACCGCGCTGCAGATAGAGATGGCGCCCTCCTTCTCACTGTATTAAAATTGCAGAAGACTGGGGAAAGTGGAAGGGAGGCCTTTGCCCTGCAGTGGTACAGCACAGGCTTCAAATAATCAATCAATATCTATAAAATTCTTCCGTTACTGAGTGACTAACAGCCAAAACTAATAGTCGTAGAAAGTTGAAATTTGGCATGTAGGTTTCTTGGGGACTGTAGGGGAGCTGCACTAAGGAAGGAATTCTTACGGGAGCGGAAAACAGGATATGCGCGTACGAAGTCGCGTCCAAAAGCTAGTATTAAGTAAGGGCAACATTAACATAACCCACCTTGAGAGCGATTTCCTTGACGACTCCTTGCGGCGTGTTGTCATGCCCCGCGCCGGCCAGCCTCAGGAACACATCGTCGTCCCGGGCGCGCCGGGAGGCGCCGGGGGACGCGGGCGGAGTGCCCGCCGTCGCGCTCGCCTCTCTGCGTTAGTGAGCCAGTTAGCAAGCGGGGAATGGAACATACGCATGTTATCATGAAGGAGCCGTAGCCTGAAATGAGTTCTGTTCCCAAAATTGTATGAACACTCGCAGAATAAAAAGTTAAGATCGCTTTTCCATAGACTTATTGTTTCATTGCCAGGGTAAAAAACGTCATTCTGCAGGAAAATCCATTTCATTCTGCGAGTGTATATTTTAATTTTCGAAATAAGGTAATATTTTTTCTTTCGTTCTTCTCTAACACCTAAAAATCGGGATGTACACTAGTGAACCCTACAGCTATAGCTAAATTAATGAAGTTATACGCTTTTGGCATGACGCTTTTCTGGCTACGGCTTAGTGTGAAAATTGTGAAGTAGTTAGTACCAGTGCGGTGCCTATTGTCTCCAGATTTACACATTATGTAGGTAATTAATTATCAAGATTGTGCTTCCGTTAATTTAATGCAAGTCAGGTCGAGTTGGTTCTTCGTTTGGTAGTACGTTTTATTAAAATTTTAATTGAGATGACAATAATAGTTCAGTTTTAAGATAAGTTAATAATACATACATAAATACTTTTGGTTTAAATGATATGAGATTTGTAAGAATAGTTGATTATAATGACGTAATATGGGGTCCTTGTCCAGCAAAGGACTGCAAAAGACTGCGGTTACTAATTAATTAAAATGGATACATTTTTATACCCCTATTGACTAATTAATATGATTTTATTAATGGATGGAGGGGTCATTAAGGATCTTCAAAAGCGGGGAATTTTAGTCTAAAACATTAATAGGACATCACAACAAAATGTGGCGATAAAACGAATGGTTCAATGGGGCATAATGAGGCACAATGGTAGCCATGCCATGGACAAAATGGTTTACAAATGAGAACATGGACCACAACACAAAAAAAAAATACTTACAAGTCTTTGGTTCGATGCGGATTCTATTCTTCATTTAAATTTTCGCCTAACTTGCCTTCTATTTACCTTGATAGTCATGTGTTTTCTACTGATGCTTTAGGATAAATTGCTACAATATTACAAAACCAACCAGTGCTAGTGTGTCAAACTCTTTGCAGGTGCAACTAATAAGAACTCTGGTGCAAAGAGTAACATTACCTATGGTAATTCTAAAAGTTATGTGAATATCAATAGTCATAAGATTTAGAAGATGAAGGTTAGATCACAAAAAAAAAAAATGATACTGTTCTATCATGACAAGAAATTTTAAATTCATAGTCCTATTATAATTAAATTTCATGCACACAGAGCAGAAACAAACCCTAGACTTCATATTTATTAAGTTGTACATTTCAGCAAGATCTTCAGGTATTTCTTCAGGCATATAAAAGCCTACTTCTGGATTTATTATTCTGTGTTTATTTTTTTTATGATTTTCATAGTCTATGAAATAATTTCCTGAAAAATACAGATTTCACTTATCTGAGGGCTAAATCCACTATTTTTTAAGCAACTTCGTCATTCGAATTCACAGTCACAATCTATCAAAAATGTATGGAAATTAGGTGTTTTTAACAGATGGCGACAGATATGCGAATGCAAATTTTGCTTAAAAATAGTAGAATTACATTTCTGATTTCAATAATTGTATACTTCATGCAATATTTAGCGGGGGTGCGTCATGCCGGTAGCAAACAAAACACAAGCTGTATTGCAACAATTTATTGTGCCTACATAATATACATATACTCCAGTACATACATTGTACTCACAAATTACAAACTATACGGATACTTGATAATAATGTACAACAGACATGCTATAAAAACGTTTTCATCCTAAGATCTGTAAAATGCGCTTAATTATTTCTATTTACGAACTAAAATTTACTTATTATAGATTCTATTTTTTTGCATTATAAAGGATTTTCAAATAAAATGCCTGATAAATTACATAATAATATAAAAATTAAGAAGTTTATACAAGTAAAAACAGTCTCGATGAAGATGAAATCTTGACTTTAAAAACGTTGATATTATATACTTTTGTTTTTACGACATAATCGCTATGAAAGAGTATGGAATTCGAAATCTGATTTTACATTGACAGTCTGCGATTATAAGCGTTTGCTGTCCACGAATAGATATTATATAAAGTTATCCGTATCGTTTGTAATGTGTATTGTATAACCAACTGCCGAGTTAAAGCTCACGTTACACTTGTGACGATACTTATACACTACTTCGATATATTACAGTAAAATGCACGAAGCTAAACAATTCCTTTGGATTAGTACTATTAATTAACATTTTATGCACTTAAATGCAAAAGTTCCCTTAAAACTATACTGAAGCTTGGAAGATAATTTAGTTATACAAAATTAGATCATAAGATCATCACAGAAAAGTTCAAATTGCAGCTGAAGCGGTATCAAGCGTCTTTAGACATTTTTGGTCCGATACCCGTATGTTTAGTGCCTAAAATATTGTACTTTTGATTACATTTGAGAGTTCGAGCCAATAGTTAATATTTTTGCTTAATTCTAATGTTTATATACATAGTTAGATGTTTATTTAGTAGCGTAAATATGGACGCGTGCGTACGTATAATACGCGCGCGCCTGCAAATAATTGCATTGCAACCTTTTCCTAGCTCACCGACTATTTTAAAAGTACAACCTGATATTTTCATGGTTTTAGAAATTGTACGTGATTAATTTACAAGTATTACTCAAGTCTTGTTATTAAATTAAATAATTGACACATTTTTTGTAATGTTTTGACATATAATCCGAACTTAAAACTAGGACCTTACTGGAAGAGTAATAAAATTTTACTTGAAGATACAGTGCCGCTTGACCCAGACCGTGCTAGAGGTAACAGCGTGGTACGTTTTTTTTTAATGAGTGGCCTCTCGTAGGTTAACCTAGTAGGTTGTCGACTGCTTAACCGAACCCGTGGTGCGGTAGGAGAGTTGAGTTTAATATACTGACAGCCGTAAATTTCCCCCCTCCCGGATCTCGCGCGCACCAACATAGTCAAGAGGTAGGCCCACGGAGCACCGAGTAACCTCGGCCGTGACTGCTGTCAAGGCTTGACATACAAAACAAGTTTCTTACTCATATAAACAGACATCACGTGACAATACTGATCGCGGATATGACAGCCAAAAATATGCATGCTCTAGTCGCTGTCGTTGCCTTCACGGTAGGCCTATTCCACATACAACTTTAAAACCATGAAAAAAAGCGTCGAAAAAGTGTTATTAATACGTAGAAGAAGCAATAAATAACGAGGGCGCATGCAGAACGTCGTAGGACGAGTGAGGGGTGATGCGGCGCGGGGGCGGCGCGGGCGGGTCAGTCCTCCACTATGGAGAGCTCGGTCAGCAGGCTGCAAGGTGAAACTTGCGTCACACGCGCCCACCGTGCGCCAGCACCGGTCAAACCACCCAGTTATATGTGCAAAAGGAATTTGGACTCTTTTAGTATTGCTTTAAGTCGATTTTAGTTTGCCATTTTTGGTTTGATGGATTGTGTTTTCAAAATGCTAGTGCTTTTGTGCTTAATTAGATTGTGAGAGCACTTAAATCTCTGAAATTAAGGGTGAATTTACTTAAGCAAATCTTAATTGGGCGGAATTCGATCGCGAATGCACGTTAACTCATGTTTGTTATTGATATTAGATAGTTGAATAATTTGCACATATAAGTAGACGGTACAGATCACTAAAGGTTTTCCTAAAATAGATTTAGAAATGATGGTTTGAACAACTTTTTTCGTAGGCTGGTCATAAAACGTGGGAGCGAGTCCACACGAGACATACTCAGCGTCCTGCTCGCACTTTTCATGACCGTGAATGCTACAAGTCTTGATGTTAATTTAACAATCTGCCATTTATTCGCAAAACGTGCGAGTAAAAAACAAATATCAATAAAGGTTACATCATTTCTATCTCCTATTTAAGTAAACCTGTAGTTTATATTATAATTTCTATATAAACATAAAACACATATCCCCAGATCTAAATACAACTACAGAAATATCTACCTCACACCAACTAGATAGCAGCACATATACCCCAAGCAGTGTACCATGCAGAAAGGGATAGCGATATCACATGTGGTACCACAGTGAAAGAAACAGATATTCTTCTAACTACACAAGCTTTTTGATTGTTAACAAAGTTACTTAGGGCAGATTTTGCTATCGTCCGATAATTATGATCTGAAGATTAACGTTTGAAAAAGAAAACTATAAATTATGCCTCGAACAAAGGTATCAGATGATTGAAAAATCAGCCCAAAAAACAGGAAGAAAATAAAAAAATAACCAATTCCCAATTAAATATAATTACCTAATTCAATAATAAAAATAAAACACAGAAGATTGACAACACATTCAAAACGATAGACAATAGACAGCTAAATTTTTCAGTAAACAGATCGAAAGTTTGTGCCAATCAAACCAATGCGAATTTTCAAGAATGTCATATGAGAAACAAGAAAAAATCGTTTTTAATACGTCACATATTTACGTTTACATTTTAATCTTAAGTGCAATCACGGAATGAAAAGGCTAGCAACACATCTGCGTTAATTTTTGCTACACTTTTGAACTGGCAACATTAAAGTGACAGTTCGTGATATGAGCCAGAAATGGAGAAAGTTTTGTTCAACCTTTTTGTTTCGCGAATGTACATAAAGATTCCGCCATATATGTTTGTCTATGGTATGTAGAGCGGGGTGTTGTATACGTACAAGGAGGCGGGCTTGGACAGGTTGTGGTGGCGGCGCGGCGGGCGCGGGGAGTCGGGCGGAGCCGGCGGGCGGCGCACTGCCACCGGGGACGCCAGCGCGCCCCCCGTGCCGTTCACTGGTTGTAGGCCTCTGCGGAAGTACCCGACATAGCTGTTAGGGGCGCTACACGAGGTAAGAGGACCGGCGCAATGGATTTGGCAGTATTTGTTGAACGACGAAGTTCGATCAATTTCACATATTGTACTTTATCCGGCTAATGCCGATCGGGCAGTCCATTAAATAACATTTGAATTAAAACTGGTATTGATCGCCAAACCCGACCTCCGGATAGACGGAAGGCTTTTTTCAGGAAAATTCATCTACATGTATTCGATTTTGCCAGCTCGATTAAGTGTGTAGCGCTCTTAAATTACACGTGTGTTGTGTAAGTAGTCCCGGAGTTGTCTTACGCAGACTAATGAGGTTGCTAATGAGGTTTGTCTGAATGATCTTAATTCTCATCAAAAGATCACTTGGCTTGCATGTAGTTTATATAAATGCGACTATAACGTCAAAAAAATAAATTATAATTACTGGCCAGAAATAAGGGTAAGTCTCGTCTCGAAGTAGCAAGTATTTAATAGGCTAATTTCCATCATCCACAAATTGCAAAACAATTTACTCAGTCAGTATTGAAAAATAATGGACACGTATTTTTTGTTTTTGTAAATCAATGAATATTGACAAAGATGCTAAAAATTACACAACCCGCAAAAAATTATGCCACGGCGCGCGTGACATATTGAGAATTTTAAAAGCGTCGTAACTTCGTCAATTTTGGTTCTCGTAACAAAAGAAAGAATACGGTTCAAATATTTTTTTTATAATCTAACTGACAGACTAATTAGATTTTTTCAGTAAACAAGCTTATTTAAGCGGTGTAATTTTGTGGTCACAGCCTAAATTATTACATATTATGTCTATTTTTTTTTTCAATAATCCAGTTATCTGCTTTTTGTTTACTTAACTATTTTTATTTTTTGTGTAACATATTCACATAAAATGTAAATTGTTATTGAAGAATTGAAATGAAATTAAATTAAATAATATACAGGATTTGTAATTGGCTTGCTGGTGACTATGGTTTCCTTTTTGTATTTTTTTTACTAGCTGTAAGTCTTCCATGAACTAATTACATAAATAAGTAAAATCTCAAGAGTATTAAGCTAGTGAGTAGCATACCTGAGACTGCCCGGCGCGCTGGGCACGCGGCTGAGGGGTATGGGGCGCGGGGACTGCGGCTCCACCATAGACTGCGTCATGGGGTCCTCCTCGCGACCGATCACGCCCAGGTCACGCAGCCGCACCGAGCCGCGCCGCACGCTGGCGAACAAGGGCACAACAATTACAAATGATTCACATTAAATTTGTAAGAATAATATAATATAATAATAATGACTTTTCAAAATCAATGTCAAACAACCAACAACAATAATAATTCCCGCGTAAAAGTGTTCATTTTTTATTTCAATGATCAGCTTTCTATTTGCAAGATAGTTCGAAATTTAAATAAAACCATTGATAAGATACCTCCTTGGTTGCCATGTTTTGCAATATAAGATCAGACTTGAAGTAGGCACATTAAATAAAATCTTGGCTCAACCAAATAGCGATGATGCGAAAAGTCTGTTTAGGTTCATGGCCCAGATAATATGAGGAATGTGTATTTAGGGTACGATGGGGCTGACATACGCATTGCGATTATAAATGACCCTAAATAAATAAAGAAAAAAAAAATAAGATCGTTCCATTTTTAAATTACACGATAGATATGAGTTTAGTATTTAATTTATTTGGCAGCAAAACACGATAAATATGTATTTTAATACAACTTTTGCAGGCCACTGCTCGGCCAGTACTGCAATTTTGATTTATCTCGAAGAAAGTTGTCAAAATAATGCTCACATTTCCAAGCATGTTTGAGAAAAATGGATTTACTAACGTGTTTCTCTGGAAGGGAGAGGCGGTGTTGTCGTCCGGTGGCGAGGTGGGCGCCGTGCTGGCCTCGCGCACGCCGTTCGGGGGCCGCGCCTCGGGCTGCGCACTGTGCCAATAACTATACGTGTAATGACACTTGTGTTACTTGTATGTAGTGTAGCTTGTCTCTAGACTGATTTAGGAGGGCGGGGTCAACGTTTGATTTTATTTGTTAAGGAAAACTAACAATTTACACACTAGACATGGTTCAAAACAGCTAAAAATATAGGTATATCAGTGCGTTACTAACTGCGTTATCCATCATCGTTACCCAAATAGCTGGATTCGCGCGCGGGGTTCACTATCTGTACCCAAACCTCGGCAGGTTCACGGTTCTATACCCGAACCAGGTCAAACTCAAACCCCGGGTTTCCAGATATCAAACATGAACTTCGAGGGGTTCAGGTTTCAAACACGAACCCCGCGGCTCAGATATCAAACAGGAACCCCGAGGGTATAGATATCAAACACAGACCCCGGGGGTTCAGGTTTCAAGAGCGAACCCCGGTGTTCAGATATCAAACTAGAACCCCGGGAGTTCAGGTATCAAACACAAACCCCGGGGTTCAGGTTTCAAACACGAACCCCGGGGGTTCAGGTTCTGTATGTTACCTGTCCACAGGAGACACGGAGCGGGTGGAGGTGCCGGAGGAGACATGAGCTAACAGTGCGTGCAGCGCCGCGGGGACTCCGGCCCAGGGGTTCAGGTTCTGATCTTCTGTACTTGCTATCCGTAGGGCGCTCGCTGTACGCTCTTGACTTTCTTCCAGCTAAGGGTAAGAAAATATGAGAATTAGAATACATTTTTGAGCATCAAATGTATTGAGCCAACCTTCCCTTGCTTGCACACTAGCTACGAGGTTCATGTCAGCCAGTTTTTTATAGTGCAAACCGTGGCAGTGTTTTGCAGCAAAAAGTTCTCACAAGATAGAGTTGATGTGGTCTGGCAGGCGCGAGAGCATGTTCTCGCGTTCCTATTGGAAGCCCATGTGTCTCAGTAGCCTGCTATAGGCTGATGATGTGTGCTTACCTCCTTGAGCTGTGCTCTAGTGTCCTGCAGCATCTTGAGGTTCCGAGCGGCGTCCTGCGCGTGCTGCAGCGTGAGTGCTGCGAGTCGCTCTAGTGAGTAGCGGCCCGCCTCGGCCGAGTCGATGTGGTCTAGCAGGCGAGGGAGCATGTTCTCGTCGTTTTCCTCCTAAGTAATAATGTCAGAACGATTAAAACCGAAACAAAAAAACTAGGAAGTTTCGCCAAACAATGAGCTGGCAATACCTCACTCACCTCTAATTTTTTCTCTTACCTCGATCTGCATGATCTGTTGCTGCGTGTCAGCGATGGACTCTCTAAGGTAGCGCAGCAGATGCTTGGCGTCCGGCTCGTGGTCGGTGTTGCGCGCCTTCTCCCGCTGCTGCAGCAGGCGCTCGAGCGCCGCCTCCAGCTCGCCCAGCGTGCAGCGCGCGGCGCAGGCGCGGGACACCCAGCACTCCAGGCGCGACCACGCCTCGCGGTACGACGTGCTCTTGCGGGAGCGGGTGCGCTCTGGACGGAACATAGAGCATGTGAGCACATTCGCAAGAAGTTGATAGAATCATCACAGCGTCTAAAAAGGACTCTTCCAGATAACCGACGTGTCCGTATCTGGAGAAGACCAGGAGCCCGGGAAAGGCACAGAACTGCCACTGGAACAGTTCAGCAAGGCGGGAAATCGGTTTCCTTTTGGAGTGGTATGATGATTGGAGCTAGAACGTCTTTGATCACGTATCGAGGCTTCATGACAGCAGACATGTATAAAGCAGTTGCTATAGATGGAATTGCCAGACCATTCCGAGTAAACCATGGGCACCAATTTGAACTGGTCGATGATAATGCGCCCGCACATCGAGCTCAACTAGTTAATGCTGCTCTCCAAGAATACGACATCACAAGGTTAGACTGGCCTGCCGGCTCGCCTGACTTAAACCCAATAGAGCACGCGTGGGATGCTCTTAAGCAGGCTATTTGGAACCGTCAGCCACGTCCCCAGACAGTGCCAGAGTTCAGGGAAGCCTCTATTCAAGAATGGGACAGATTATCCCCAGAAATGCTGGATAACTTGAACCTCGAAATGCCCAGGAGGATCTCCGCATGTGTTCGAACCAGGGGAGGACTTATACCGCGTGTATCTGACATCGACGCACAAGCGATTTCCATGGGTCCAGGGCATGATTCTGGACACCCCAGTGTTGGAATTTTTCGTCGGTTCTTTTCTCATTTTTTCATTTTTTTCAAGAGTACCACAAATAGATATCAGCTCAGCTGAGCTGATATCTAATTGTGGTTTTATTCAGATTGCTCTTTTTAGTGAAAGTAGTTAATTAATTATTTTTTTATTAAAAATCTCACTGGGTTAGGTCAGAATAACGATTATGAGCAGTCTAAAGTAAAAAACCCCTTGAAAAAAATTAAAAAATGAGAAAAAAGCCGACGAAAAATTCTACGTCTAGGGTGTCCAGAATCATGCCCTGGACCCATGGAAATCGTTTGTGCGTCGATGTCAGATACACGCGGTATTATCTATCTATATCTATCTATACTTATAATAAATCTGTAGAGAGGTCAATTCTGTACATGAAATATATTTCCAAAATAACTATCAGGGGGTGATTAGGGATCGATACTGATGCCAAAAATGCAATCAGTACAATTTTTGTCTGTCTGTCTATCTGTCTGTATAACCGTTATAGAAACAAAAACTACTCGACGGATTTTAACGAAACTTAATATTCACACTCCTGAGCAGGTTATAGTATACTTTTCATCACGCTACAATCAATAGGAGCAGAGCAGTGAAGGGAAATGTTGGGAAAACAGGAGAAGTTACTCCATTTTTTTTTAAGCTTCCGTCGCGTGTGCAACCCTAATGGTGAAAGCTACACAGAAATCATGTATGACGGAAAGGTTCTCCTTAAAATTATGTAACAAATATCCAACGACAGCGTATGTCTATCTTTTATGTATGACGAACAATAACACGTGTAACTCCCGATAGCTTAGCAGTTCGAAGCTTTCTGATTATATTTGTCTACTCTTACGTTTATAAAACTCTCAGTCGTCCCTAATTAAAAAAGTTAACATTATTAACTATTCCATAAAAAAAGAATCATAGAAATCGGTATAGAAACACCAAAGTTATACATGAAATACGCTAATAATAAGCCATCGCGCGTGAATACTGAATCATGCTATAAGGATTATTTTTGTATAAGGTCGTGAACGCACAGGCAGGCGGCTAGCTTGGCGCCTAGAGGCTAGCGAGTAGCTTCGTAAAACGGCTTACGACAGTTTGCAATATCCTTTAATAATTATAATGTCGAGGGGAAGATGGTTATAATTTCGCTTTACACCAAACGAGGAACATTATAAATATGAAAGTTTGGTTGTTTGTTACTCAATCACGCCAGAACGGCTTAACGGATCTTAATGAAATTTAGAGCAAAGATAGATTATAGTCTGGAATAGCACATAGGCTACTTTTCATCCCGGGAATATGTTCCCTAGGGATCACGCGGGCGAAGCCGCTGGCAGATGCTAGTATTGAATATAAACTTTTTAATAATAGGTTTTTGTTTATATTTGGTTAAACAGTCTTTTTCCTGTTACAATTACATTCTGATGAATAGCTCAATTTTTGTTTTTTTTTTTTTCATCCAGGATTTTTCTATTTAAAGTAAAACACACAACAAAGAATTTTTCTTGATAAATAAAAATATGTCGTGGATAAAGATATCATTTAATAATTAGTTGCTGATTTGAGTATTGTAGTAGTGGGCAGTGGTAAACGCCGTGACGTCAGTTGTCAGTTGTAATGGTGGCGGCACATGGACACAGTCGTATTGGAGAGTGGGGATTTCGCCAAGCGCACTTTGGCTCGAGACACCAACAAGGACACTCGTCCAGAAAGAAACTGTCGGTTTACCTATTTCAATTACATTTAATAGACTTCTTTAATAATGTTATAAATTCGAGTTCTTCTAACTCAACAGACAGATGTGTTGCTGTGTGGAGTTTGTTGGCCACTTCTTCTCCATAGCTAAAACATTAGGAAGTGGTAACGGGCGGGCGTTTTGGAGGACTGTCTATTTGTAAGTTTTGACGTTCAAAAGTACTAGCACTCAGCCACAGTTAATAAAGAAAGCTTAGTACTAAATTGAGTATTTTATTCTACAATGATCCCGATACCACCGAACCCATACGATGATGGCGCTATCGCTTAGCCGTCGCTGACGTCTCACAAACTTTTTGGTCTAGTTAATATTGAAATTTAGATTTGATTGAGTTGATATGGTTTGGCTGACACAAACGTAAGGATTGTCAAAAGTAAATAAAGGCCTATGCTCAGTAGTGGGCCAAGTTTGACTGTGGATGATAATGAGACTAAGCAAATGCTGAGACGTTGGTGACAAACTGACTGTGGCGCAGCGCAGGGCAGAGCAGATTTTGTAATGCACAAACGTACTAAGAGCTGCGTACGTGGGACGCAGACGTGCGTACGTGGAACGCAGACGTGCGTACATGGGTCGCAGACGCCTATGTTTGCCTCGCCTGCCTTGTACTGAAAAATCTGTACTGTGCTGTGCTGCGTCACCTGTATCTTAGCACACGCTTAGTCTGGTGGGTTATAATTGTACTCACCATGTAGTCTGCCCGCCGCTCGACTGCTAAGCTTGTCGCGATGTCCTTTCCTTAGCAATGACACTTCTTCTTGCTTACGTCGTAACACCTGAACACAAAAACCAACATTATGACGGATTATATTGAGAATACGCATTACAAATATTCATTTCATTTTTATTTTGACTTACCGCTTCCTTCAACTTTGTTTCAGCCTCTAGTGATCGTATCAAGTTGGCATTCTTACGAGATTCTTTGCGCAGTTGTGCCACCTAAAGTTAATAAATAAATATGTTTTATTATGCCGTTAGATCTTTGCGATTTAAAAATGGAGCCACAGATTTAAGTTTCCTAAGGAGTAATGCTTAATAATGTTTGTTATTAATACTTGATGATTACTAACCTCTTTAGCACGTGCCGCTTCTGCCTGCGCGTGTCGTTTAGCCTCCTCGCGCATGCGTTGGACCAACTTGACCTATAAGAATTAATTAGTTAATTAGTCATAAATAACGTTATAGGCAACATAGATTGTCCAAAATAACGTCAAAGATTGTGTCAGAATGTTTAATGTAGTGCGACAAATACTTATGTATAAAATTCATCCGTTACTAAGGCACTGAGTGACTGAAATACATTGCACAGCCAAAACGACTGGTCGTAGAAAGCTGAAATGGCTTGTAGGTTCTTTTGGGGGGTGTAAGGGAGCAATAAGATTTCCCGAAATTCCTAGGGGAACGGGATAATCCGAGATAAGCGCGTACGAAGATGCGAACAAAAGCTAGTAGGACGTAAGATGAAGAGACTCTTTGTTATATCGTTTCGTTGCATCGCAAAGAATAATATTCGCTCTGCGTGAATTGAATTCAGTGCTTTCGACCGATTGCTTAGTCACGCTTAGTGGGACCGCCGACTGGTTTTGACCAGGCTATTATCTGGCTTTTCCAGAAAAAAAAAGTGGTATAGTTAGTTTCCGGTCAAACAATGTTCAACTTTACTCCTCAGTCTTAAGATCGAAAATAGGTTGACAGATTTTTCTTAATAGTAAATGACCTTATCCCGCTTCATGTTCTGCAGCTCGGAGCGCAGCGTGTTGATCTGCTGCGCCGTCTGCTGCTGCGAGCGCTGCAGGCGCGTGTGCTCGCGCTGCGCCGCCTGCAGCCGCTTGAGCTCGCGCGACATGCCGCCCACGCGCCGCTCGTACTCTTCCTTCACGCGCTTTAGTTTCTCGCTCGGAGGAGATGCTTGCGTCGCTGAAAGGTTAAGTGACACTGATATTGATGCTCAGAAAATTACTATAAGAGTACCTACACCTAGTCATACCTTTACAGTTCTTTTTTACTCATCTGCCTAGCCTTTTCATAACTCTATTGGGGTCGGCTTCCAGTTAATCCGGATCCAGCTGAATACTAGTATTTTACGTGGAGCGGCTGCCTACCAGACCTCCACAACCCATTAACTGGATAACACGGTACTCCTTTGCAAGACTGGTGTCAGATTTTCTGGCTTCTGACTATCCGTAACGACTGCCAAAGATCTCAAATGACAGCCGGTACCAACAGCTTAACGTGCTTTCCGAGGCAAGGAGGAAACTCGGTATATTAAGATGGTCACCCATCCACAGACCAACCTCGGCAAGTGTTGCTTAACCTTGAAGATTGACCTGTGCGGCTACTATTTAGCCACGAGCTCCTCTTTTTTACTAGGTAAACTCTAAAAAAAATCCAATCCAATGCGAAAAAGAGATGCACTACGATTTTGATTGTGTATGTACAGTCGCCAGCACAGCATTTTACAACAATCTGTCAAATTTCTGCATTAGATTTTCAACTTTATAACTAAAGCGATTAAGTTCAATTTTGACTGGGAAAAATTGACAGTTTCGAGTGCCTAGATTGTTGGCGTCTGTACATTAAGATGACAAAAGAAAGATAATTATACTAGTACTACTAGTACTCTCATCATAATGGGACTCGTATGCGAGACAGCCACAGCGCTGGGTTACAGCGACGTTGACTGGAGATAGGACTTACCAAGCGAAGCCAGCACTTTGTCCTTCTCATCATTGGTGGCCTTGATCTGATGGTGCAGCGTGTCGAGCCGTTGTTCGTAGTGCGTCTTCAAGGCGGCGAGGCGGCGCTGCGACAGCTCCAGCTGCTCTATGAGGCGCGCCTTCGTGTCGATGTCCTCGCTCAGGGCCGCCAGCTGCGCTGACAGGACGCGTTGACCTGGGAAAATGGGAGGTGAGGTTAGTGTCATATGGACAAGATATAGAGATAACTAGATGCCATACTTTCCGCTCCTAAATAATATTGCAATAAAAATTTAGATGTAAAAGCTACCCTATCTTTCAAGTTGGATCAAACTGCACACGGTGTGCAAATTCGATTAAAATCGGTTAAGTAGTTTAGGAGTCCATCGCGGACAAACCACGTGACACGTCATTTATATATATTAAGATGTTTTCGGGTGTGTGTGAAAAAAAAGGGAAGAGCAAAAAAAGAAAGAAAACATCTATTCAGCGGTTTAGGAACCAGAATGTGAAAAAGTTATAGACATTCAAAAATTCAAACAGGTACTCGCTATGTAACACATACTCGCAAAAAATATTACACTCCAGTCATAAAAAAAAAAGAAACCAGCCACATGCGAGTTGGACTCTCACACGAACCGTAATATAGACCTATATTATACGTTTCTTGTATGGCCATTCCATTTAATTTAAAATTTAATTTTGCTGTTGTAGCGGCAGTAGGATTACACGCACTGTGTAAATTTCAACTGTCTACCTATTTCGGTTATTGAGACACAGTACGTTGATAGACAGACGGAAGGACATTAGAGGCTAATCCGAGATATTCCGGAACACACTCAGTGTAGTAGGCGGCAAATGAGAAGTGCCAATGAGATATCATTGTGGCATAGTTTCTGAGCTTTGGATACAAGCCTTTTGGACTAGCAAGTTTTGGCGACTACACCTATGTCAGTGAACGTCTTTCAGATGAAGTATTGATGACAACGTACCTTTGGCCTCTGAGTCCTCTTCATCTGAATCACTGGGCTCCACCTCGGCGTCTCCGTCGGAGGGCTCGGAGTCCTCCGCACTCTCGCCCTCCGCCCTCTCCCTCTCTCCGATGTGAGTGTCGTCTACCGCGCTTGTCATGCTTTCACTCATGTTCAGTTTCCGTTGGAATTCTAGCTCGCCCATACTGCGTGCGAGGAGTTCTTTTTCCTGAAAGTGAAAAAGATTTTAACAAAATTGTAACACATTTAGCGTAAGGCATCAATTTGGTTGCTATAGGTAATTGAGGTATGCTAGGGCCATCATAATTGTTGCGCAATTTGTTCGAAAGAGTCACGACGGCCCTGGAACGCAAAGGGCACTAGGAGGAACACGGATGGGTTTTAGTCAGTAAGAGTCTGACACTCCCTTCTGCTTCGCCCAAAGTGGGAGGAGTCATTTGATGATTTTCATGAAACTCGTTTTATATAGATATTTTTTTTTCAAACGACCAAAATTAGATTTTGTAACGATTTTATTCAACATTCTGAGCGTATTCGCTATTGTATCTCTCGCGCTGTTATTCAGGGAAAAATTGCTCAAGATTATTTGCTCAGGGTAAGCCCTTAATTTTCATACATTTTTGACGGATAATGTAGGCAGGTGGTGAGTTATTAGTTGTTGTACATAAATCAACCACGGCAGTGTACTCCTTGGTACTTATGCCTGTATTTTCATCTTCCTTACACTCGTAATTTACCTTGTAAAGCTCCCGTTTGGCATCGTCGATGATAAGCGAAGGGTCTTGCACGGAGTCGTGCCTCGTGCGGGCCACCGTCGCTTCACGCTTGCGACTCGCCTCGTACATCGCGTTTGATTCTAGTAGTTGTGCTCGGAGATCTTCTATCTCGCTTACGTAGCCCTGGAAAAGTGGTAGACGGTTTCTATGAAACAGGTGTTGCACACAAATGACCCAACTTATATAAGTTTTTTGCTAACGAGTTCATTTGTCGCTAAAACTAAATCAATTTCAAGAATAACTTCCTGTATCATTGATTTATACGGAAGAATAAGAAATACTGCGGTCGTTCCCACTCGTCCTACCTGCGATCTTATGTTCTTCTACCAAATTTTATTGAAAATATCCAGTTGTTTTCTCAAATTCTTGCTCCAGGAATGCATGGTCATATTTAAGGGTGACGTTTTATATCTGATAATAATATTATAAAGCTGAAGAGTTTGTTTGTTTGAACGCGCTAATCTCAGGAACTACTGGTCCGATTTGAAAAATTCTTTCAGTGTTAAGATAGCCCATTTATCAAGGAAGGTTATATATCACGCTAAGACAAATAGGAGCGGAGCATTAATGGAACATGTGACGCAGACGAAGTTGCGCAAGTCAGCTAGTATCTGATATACAGTAAAGAAAAAAATGCAAATGTCACTCTTATGTGTGGAGTACCCCTGCCGCTGGAACGCAAAGGACATTAGGTGGAACACGGATGGGTTTTATTTAATCTGAAAGAGTCCGGCACTCCCTTCCGCTCCGGCCAGAGCGGGAGTCATTTGATGATTTCAATCCTTAAAAAATATATGTGTGGCCTGACCTGCACGAGCGACGTCAAGGAGCAGTCGTTGGCATCAGGGCTGCCGTCCTTGGGCCCCCAGTTGGCGAGCGCCTTCTCCGCGAGCAGCTCGCTGTTCCTGGCGGACAGCTGCTCGATGGTGCCCTGCATGGCCTTCACGCGGCGCCGCAGGCTGTCCGCCTCGCCCGACAGGATCGCGTTCTCCTGCACCACGTCGCTCCAGCCCTCCTCGCCGTTCTCTGATATCACGCGTTTGCCCTG
Organism: Ceramica pisi; assembly: GCA_963859965.1. Lineage (NCBI taxonomy): Eukaryota > Metazoa > Arthropoda > Insecta > Lepidoptera > Noctuidae > Ceramica > Ceramica pisi. The sequence goes on from OY982529.1 coordinate 5,493,409, forward strand.
GAAGGGACGAAATAACTAGGATTTTTTCCTGTGCCATGGGTGCGTTTACAAACATACAAAGTCACATACACAAACAGCCAGACCCGGAACAACTATCTGTAGGCCGTACAAATATTTGTTCCGTGCGGGAATCGAACCCGCGACATGCAGCGCAGCAACCGATCACTCAACCACGGTGCCAAACGTGTCGTCATCAAATGGCTGATAAAAATGTCTAATTTAGTATAATGTTTTCCATTTGATTTTTTTAATGAGGGATGCGAGTTGTCTTCGGCTCCTGAGTTTGTCAAAGAAATATAATGTCACATACAATAACCAACAGACTAAAGGCCTACGCACACCGGAACTGAATGGCAGAGGATTTTGCCACTGTAGGCCATTAAACAAAATACAGTTAGTTATCATTTAAATATTTGGGTATGATAACACAAAAAGGATGAAAGGAAGGCGAATGACACTACATACTCACGCTAAAAGATTTGGCTGTAAGCGACTTGAAGCTTAAATTCTCTTGGCGTTTGAACATTTAAAGTTTAATTTGTCATAAAGTTAACTAAATAAAGTAGAACTTCATACTCACAAACAATTCTGCCTAATTGAACACAAATGCACCAATAAATAAAATACAAAAAAACCTTAAAATAACTTCATCTGATACTGATTACAAAAGAATCATACCTGTTTATACTCAGCGAGTTCAAGCTGCAACCTCGCCACCTCCTGCCTCAATTGATGGATAGTCCTCGAAGTCAGATCTTGGTTCACCACGCACCTGTTCTTGATGTTCCTTGCCCGATTCGCGTACTTCAGAGTGTTCAGGGTTTCCATGAAGTCCCTATTAAGACAGCAAGTTTATTAATCTGCCTAGAATGTTTCCTACTGTGTTTAGGCCGGCTTTTGGTCTACAGGGAACGTGCACGGCGTTGAGTTAGTGCAGGATACATCTTTTCATACAAAATGATTTGCAAACCTGTGTTTAAAATAATTTATAGTTCCTTATGTCATAGTGAATTGAACTTAAGGTACTGCATGAAAATATAGAAACACTAGCTGACCCGCGCAACTTCGTCTGCGTCACATTTTCCATTATTGCTCCGCTCCTATTTGTCTTAGCGTGATGATATATAGCCTATAACATTCCTCGATAAATGGGCTATCTAACACTGAAAGAATTTTTCAAATCGGACCAGTAGTTCCTGAGATTAGCGCGTTCAACCAAACAAACTCTTCTGCTTTCTAATATCAGTATAGATTAAGTATAGATACGATACGAGATGTTATGGAAATACGGATGGATCGGATACGAATTATTTCAGATTATTCTTAAATTTCAGATAGTTTCGGTAACGTATTTTGGATTTTTAAGAAATTGAAAAACGAACAAGTATTGACTGGCCTTCTATAAGTATCGACTTTACTGCCAAAACTTTATAATACACATGTCTCATGTTAAAATTTTATTACAGCGGTAGAAAGAGGGATAGCGTGTCTCATTTAGACTCCCCGCTATCCGACACCTTTATATCGGAATCGGTTACGGTTACGAATAGATTTTTATTACGAAAATCCATTACTTTCGGTTACGTTTATCCCTGCAGGCCTGCATAGAATAGAATACTCTTTATTATGTACACCATATAAGTTACAGAAAAAAATGATGAAGAAAACATTACATAGGGTGACACAATGGGCAGCCTTATCGCTAAGAGCGAGACAACCTTTGGATGGATTTAAAAAGTAAGTAAATACAGTATTCTGGGTAGTCTGCATTTATTTATCTGCTGGCTGTATTTATTTATCCAAATCGTACACCTAAGTGTATGATTTAGATAAATAAACTAAATAAAAAAAGCTAATAAAAAATAAATAAATTATAATGAACATCAACATTACCTGTCACTGGGAGACACGCAGGCTATCATAACCGTGTTACTGTTGCCTCCTAACGAGTCCTGCAGCAACCTGGTGAGCTTGGAGTCCCGGTATGGGACGTGTAACACTTTGCGGGACCGATCCCCGAGGGCTGATATCACGTTGCCGAGAGCTAGGAGGCCGCAGTTTATTGATATGCCTTCTTTTGCTCGTTCGCCGGTTGCACCTGAAGAAGGTAATTTTGACTTTAGTGACTGTTATGGAAAATACTCATTTCTAAAGAGTTGTGTTAGTATTTTTAGTGTAAACAAAAGTTTCTATGTTGTTAAACTGAGCATGCAAATCTCAATACAATTTTGACAGTTGGAAAAGCACGTTGATTGAAAACTGAGCATGGGGAATAGGCTTGGTTACTGAAAAAAATCTAATTAGTCCGTCAATTAGATTATCAAAAAATATTTGACCCGTATTTTTTCTTTTGTTACGGGAACCAAAATTGACGAAGTTACAACACTTTTAAAATTCTCAATTATGTCACGCCGTTGCATAATTTTTAGCGGGTACAAAAACAAAAATACGTGTCCATTATATGCTCTAACTGACGGACTAAATAGTTTTGCAATTTGTGGATGATGGAAACTAGCCTATTGGAGATAAGAATAAAGTCAAGAGTTTGTGGAGTACATCTAAGTGTTCACCATATTATGGTGACCACTGAAGTTTAATAGTCAATCGTCATGGTTTAATAAATATTAGGTCAATTATTTTTATTAATTTTTTATTCTCACCTGTTCGTTTTAACCTCTCCGAGCCAGCCAAGTCAACAAAATGGAACTTAGCAGTAAGAGTCTCATACTGTTCGGGAGCCTCTGTATCGGCGTCCCTTTCTATCGTAGCGTCCTGGTCTGGTGCTAGCCTTCTCTGTCGCAGCAGTAGCGTGAACACTGCATGTGATCTGGAGGATGATGAGTTCATGTTGGTGGCTGCTGTGGTTCTCGCTAGGGCGCCGGCCCGGAGGGCCCCTAAAGCTTCTTGGGCCCCTCTAACGGCTCGCATTGAGGCCCCTATTATACGAACGCCGCCGCAACCGTCTTCTGTTATCCTGAGAGCACCCTGAAAGAAGATGTTCATTTTTTTTAAACACACGATCGAAGTTGAAGCCGGTTTTAAGTGTAAAATTTCCATTTTACGACACGTTTTTCCCTGTACTTAAAGTTCTAATAGCTTATTAAAATAACTAGAAGTTTCGAAGCGACTGCTTGTCCTGATAGAGTTTTCAGGGATCCGGACATTCTTATGAATAACTAACTGTCCCCCGCGGCCGTTAACTGGCTACGCAACTTTCTTATTTTTTTCTTTCATAAGAACCTTCTCCCTACAATAACAAACACTGCAAAAAAAGAATGAGCGAAATCGGTTCAGCTGTTCTCGAGATTTGCGCTTAGCAACACATTCAGCGATTCATTTTTATAGTATAAGATGTAACCCTTAAAGGATAGGATCACTCGTCTGTCTGTCTGTCCGCATTGTTACAGCCATTTTACTTCAAATGTACTAGACTGATTCAGTTGTTTTTATAAGCGTTAGTATAAAAATCAGTAACTGCATCTGCCGGTATACAATTTAAGTTAGTTACGAGAGCCCAGCTATCGAACAGATATTTATAACTATTTGAGGTTTCTCGATACCAGGAAAAGGAAGCACATACTTATCCCTTCATCCCGGAAAATTAAACTATTATAATCGACTGGCCCCGCTCTCTAAATAGTTCACCACTTTCCCTCATCCAATATACCATTTTCATTTCCCGTACTTTCTATTTCCATACATTCATAGAGTGAAGTACCCACGTACCCGATAAATGAATATATTCATGAAACACATGCGGGCGCGTACAGATAGCACGCTTCAGTGCGCTTCAGGGAAACAATTAGATTGTGCCTTTATTAGTTCTGTGAGGCAGTGATTTGTCGCACGATCGGTTTGGTTCAGTGTTTCGGGAAGAGCTTAGCATAAGGTTCATTAGATGTCGTTTCCTTGAAATGGATGTGGAGGGAGTCAATTTGGGGTGCTGACCTAAATTCAAATTTCTTATTGCCTATTGAATCCCAGAGCTATTCTACCTTTTTATTGATCGATGTTTATTACATGGTAGGCACCAGATAAATGTGCAATAATGGTCATTGACCACATGCATTTATTGACTTTCTTAATATTAAAAACAGAAATAAAGACTAAGCTGTCTTAAATAGACTTCTATCGTGATCCTTTACGTTCTGTAGTAATGAAAAATGCTTCATAATTTATTACTGGGGTAGCCACGACGGGATATTATGGAAAGACTAAAGTACCTACTTAATTGCAATTTTATCTGGCGCCAATCATAATCCTTTAAGAATAGAATTTGATCTCTCAATTTTCTACACAAAAGGACCATTCCTGTAACTGGAGTAGATCGTCTTCTGGCTGGATTGACAAGAGACGCAAGATCCTTGAAATTTTATAATTTGCACTTACAGCTAATCAAATAACCTTAGAATAATAACGCATAGAAGCCGCGTCTAGAACAAAACCCGAGCAAAATCGTGTGTCCACTTCATTTTCTTTGTGTGCGTGAGCCGAATGTGTCTACGTTCCTCTAACGCACACAGATATAGCTTTCAGTGATACCATTACCAAGCCGTTACCCACAAAATATGGGAAGACGCATTACTATTTTGCTATCAAGGCAAGTATTTTATGTTGCTGGGAACTGGAAAAGGTAAACATGATTTTTCATGTAATATGACATATTTTTTCGGAAGGTTTAATTCAATTTATTTCAAAATAAAAGGAAATAAATCGTATTAAGAATGAGATATTGTTCAATGCGTTTAGAATGCTTGATGGGTTATAATTATAATCAATGTTAAAACATCGGGTTTGATATGAATTAACAGTAAGTATTGTATTTTAAAATTACAAAAATGAAAAACATGAATGAAAGCAATGTGGGCATTTTTTTCCTCACAAATAGCAACACTGTGTTATGACAAGTTAGGTTATTAGAATTTTGTTTTATTTATCGATTTACGTAAAAATAGTGCATAGAATGTGAGTACTTATTTGTGAAATGTTATTTTATCACATTTTTTTTGTTTTCCTGATGTGCTATAACATCCTTTCACGCAACAAACTGTCATTTTCAATTATTTACTCGCGAGCTGTGTTCGACGGAACGTGACCTTGAGTACTGACGGCTAAGTTTGACGGATTGACGGATTAGGCTAAGTTTTAGTTGCCTCACTTTTTGCACTCGTACTAGGTTTCTATGCGTTATTATTCTAAGCAAATAACAAAACGCAATTAAAGCCAGCCAGTTTCGCAATTGCATTAATTGAATGTCGTCAAAATAATGCAAACATTAATTTCGTGAAAATGAATAAACCTTTGAAAACAGCTGTCACAAAGTGCTAATATTTGGACAGCTCAATTTTACTGCACAACTGCGAGTAAATAAAAGTATATTTCTGTAATTTTTGCACAAACGTTCAAATGCTTCCGTAATCACAGCTAAAGGTGACAAGGCAGGTGTGAAGCCATCGGCAGTGCTGACTTGCAACATTCGTTCAACATTCTTGCCATTTTGTAATTCTAACTTCTTCGTAATCAATCAGAGACTGCTTCACAAAATAAATAGTCGATAAGCTTTTCTAGTTTTTAAGTGTTTAATGAGCCTTCAAATTGCACACTAAATGTTTGGTCACCTACGGCGCAAAAGTGTGTCCGATTCTGTCGTCATATATCTACTAAAGTGGGTGATAGACGTACGAGCAAGTACGCGTACGCTCGTGTGTCATCCTAAGTACGCGTACTTAAAAACAGTACGCGTACCCAAAAGGTCGTCGGGCTATAAGTCGCGTACTTGCTCGTACGTCTCTCTTTCTCTCATCTGAGCGTGTTCCCGGTTGCATCCTTAGCTGGTTTGCTTCGGAGCCAGGGGTCCGCTTTCCGGCTTTTTCTTCTCCACTTCGCACGGTCTTCGGCATCCTTGGTGGAGAATCCATTGGCACGCATATCATCCTGGACGACATTAAGCCAGCACTTTTTGGGTTTTCCCCTTCTGCCAGGGCCCGGAGGTGGCATAGCCAGATTTTCTGGCTAATACTATCTAATCTATATCTTCTTCTTATATGTATATAAAAATGAATTGCTGTTCGTTAGTCTCGCTTAAACTGGTGAGCGGCTGGACCCAGCTGAATAATTCTTTTTCGTTTCGTTCGCCAGAATACAGGAAAGGTTTAAAAGCAAATATCGTATCAATATTTATCATAGACTTTGTCTCTGTCATTTCTGATCTAGAATATAGTCAAGAGCAAACCCATTACATGTAAAAAATAAATAAAAAAATAGGTAGCTATGGTAGCCAGTTGACGGGAGCGAAGCCACGGGGGACAGCTAGTCACCAATAAAAATATTCAAATGACAAACTAACCTTAGCAAAAGGATCTTTCGCAGGATCGAGCAGGTCCACAATATCTTCATTGTAGAGCTCTATGAACTGCGCCTGCACGGAGAACTCGGGCGGCAGCTGGCCCTGCGCACGCGCCTCATCCGCGCGCGTTTCTGCGCCGGCGAACAGGTCTCGGATGGCGCGAGGGATGATGCCACGCCGTTCTTCGTCCCCATCGCCCTCTCCTTCCCAGCCGCTGCCCATTGTGTACGTCTTACCGGAGCCAGTCTGGAAACAAAGAAATGGGAATTAATTTATATTCAATTAGCTGACGACCAGGGCCTCGCCCGCTTGACAAATTATATACTACTAGCTGACCCGCGCAACTTCGTCTGCGTCACATTTTCCATTACTGCTCCGCTCCTATTTGTCTCAGCGTGATTATATATATATATACGCCTATAACCTTCCTCAATAAATGGGCTATCTAACACTGAAAGATTTTTTCAAATCGGACCAGTAGTTCCTGAGATTAACGCGTTCAACCAAACAAACAAACTCTTCTGCTTTATAATATTAGTATAGATTGCATAATATACAAAATCTACGTTCAGTTACGTATCCTGATCTCTCTCTCGAATTAAGAATATAATTATGAAGAGGGTACCTAATGCAGGGCACTGTATCATCTCTATCGGTTGAAATGCCGACCAGCCCAGGTACCTAATCTCCTGGTACAAACTAATCTTGAATCAAAATCAACAAAACCAACTATCGAACGAATGGTGCTGAATCAAGTGGATTCTTAATTTCGTCCAGAACAGTCCAAAAAGAAACACATTTTCTCCGATTTTTACTGACAATATTGCTGATCGTAGACCACTGATAAAAATAGTTTGTTTTAAGATTTTATAATATCAAAAAAGTTTTACTGGGTTCATAGAATCGATTTATCGTGGCTAAAGCCGCACGGGCCGATCTTCAAGGCTAAACTATAACAGACGAACGCATCGATCTTCAAGGTTAAGCAACGCTTGCGAAGGTTGGTCTGTGGGTGGGTGACCATCTTGACATACCGAGTTTCCTTCGTGCCTCAGAAAGCACGTTAAGCCTTTGGTCCCGGCTGTCATTTGTAGATCTTTGGCAGTCGTTACGGATAGTCAAAAGCCAGTAAAATCTGACTGAAATCTTGCATTGAATGAGTTGTGGAGGTCTGGTAGGCAGCCGCGCCACGTAAAATACCGGTATTCAGCTGAATCCGGTTTGTCTGGAAGCCGAGCCAATATAGTAAGGAAAAGGCTAGGTTGTTATAATGGTCACCCATACACAGACCGACCTCGGCAAGCGTTGCTTAACCTTGAAGATCGACGTGTTCGGCTGATATAGTTTAGCCACATTGAAACATAATACCAAATATTCATCTCTTCTGTTAGTAAAACAGTTTACTTATGGATACAGGTAACTCCGGACTCCGGAGGAGACTCTCCTCTCCCACCAGTAAATCGAAACACAATCTAGTAATTCAATCAAATCCATAAATCCATAGCTAATAATTTCAACATTATACGTCTTCAAGTTAAACAACATATAACATGGGGCTGACCTTATGCTACTGCGGAGAATCTTAACACCGCGATTCAGAAAAACGCGTCATAAGTACAACGCCATCTATCGATCTACAACGTAACTGAACTGTCTTTATGTTCATAACTACTCATAAGTTCAAACTTAGAAGCTTACACGTTACGATAAATAATGATAATATAATAACATATAATTATAAACATTATGTGTTTAATTAAAAAATAACTCAAAAATACATTGTTTCGGGGTCTTTTCACACATTTCTTATTAAAAAATTTCTCAATAGATGGCATTGCAAGTATCTGAAGTCTCAATGAAAACAACCTATTTTAGCGCTCGATGAAGTTTCTTCGTAAACTTTAAAAACCCATTTTGATGAAATAAACACTAAATGTTGCTCCGATTATCACTTAATATTTCGAAGTACCTAAATTTTGAATCCAATCAGTGGTTTATGCGTGATGCTCCTCCAAACGCACAGACAAACAGACAAACAGAAAAGAATTTCAAAAACTGCTTTTTTGTGTTCTATGTCATTTTTCTGACATTTCTATGTATTTTTTATGCGAAAATATTCAATGTACAGACACAGCAACTCTACGATTTTATTATATGTATAGATAGATATGTATGTAGCTAGGCTAGCGAGCCGCTGCGAGCGCTCAGCGCTAGACTCCCTATCCCTTGTTGCAGAGACATGCTGCTTTAAATTTCTGAGACGCTGTGCACGTTCAGCGCTAGATTCCCGAGCACGGACCTGCGATGTTCTCCAGCTTTGGTTAGCAAGCCGCTGTGAACGCTCGGAGCTAGATTTCCCAGCGCGTGCTTGCGAAATATTTTCTCTATTCCTCGAGAGGCGCAGATGATTATCAAGAGCAGACTCTGCCGTACGGCGTACTCGAGCTGCTCTTGTCTCATGTCTGGGATGTCTGACGGGAAAGTTGAGATTTCCTTTTAGGCATGATAAACAATCGCTGAAACTGTCCGATATCCCAAAAACAGAAATATCACAGCAGGCTTCGAACTCGAAGAATGAGAACGAAGTAATATTGTAATTGTGTTTTGAGAAACCGAGCAACCAAAACGATAGACCAACAACATTCAACCAACATTCAACCAACTACGTACAAGTCACGTACCTAACGACAAAAGTTAAATAACAACTGGAGAGGGTCATTAATCCACGGAAAATCTTAACACCACGATTCAGAAAAATTACATAATTGCACAAAGCATGTTCTAATGCGGTTCGTGAATGGACGGCGCGGGCGGCGTTTTGCGATTTAGTAATTTTATATTATCTTCGAAACTATTCAACCAATTGACATACTGTTTTGAGCAAATCGTATCTCTATGATGTTCTTGTGATCATTATAACATTGTTTTCGATAAGGTTTAATATTTTGTTGTTTAAAAACTCGTTCAAAGATAAGTACATCGAAAAATACTTTTTTTAACACATAAAAGCTACTATATCTGCTAAAATATAAAATATAGAAATATGGTGCCGCGGACTTTTTTGTAGAACTATTCAAAGCGGACCAGGTTGCTATACATTGTTTTCAATTATATACAACTGTTAAGGCAGCGCACGCAAATAACTCTGTTGTAAGAGCTATTTTTTTCCGCCTGGATAGACAAAAATTAAGATAGTTTGGCTAATATGCATGATATCTTTATAATTTATAGCCTATAGCATTCCTCAATAAATGGGCTATCTAACACTGAAAGAATTTTTCAAATCGGACCAGTAGTTCCTGAGATTACCCCCTACATACAAACTTACAAACTTACAAACTTACAAACAATTTTACCTCTTTATAATATTAGTATAGAAAACACTTCTCGAGAACCACTCTATCCATTAGTAAATCAGCATGAAAATCGGTGCAGTAGTTTTTGAGTTTATCTCGAACATACAGACAGACAGACGTGGTGGAGGACTTTGTTTTACAATATACCGCGTGTATCTGACATCGGCACACAAACGATTTCCGTGGGTCCAGGGCTTTTTTTTTTCATTTTGTTCAAGGGTTATTTTACTTTAGACTGCTCATAATCGTTATTCTGACCTAACCCAATGAGATTTTAAATAAAAAAATAATTAATTAACTACTTCCACTAAAAAGAGCAATCTGAATAAAACCACAAATAGATATCAGCTCAGCTGAGCTGATACTTATTTGTGGTACTCTTGAAAAAAATGAAAAAATGAGAAAAGAACCGACGAAAAATTCCAACACTGGAAATCGTTTGTGCGTCGATGTCAGATATACGCGGTATAGTGAAGAGGGTTTTTAAGGGAGAGGTTTAGGGGACCGAAACCTTCCGAGTTTAGGGGACGTTAGATACATTGGAGTGAAATTAGAATCTAAAGATGCGTCTACGCTAGACGAGCCGAGCACAAATTCGCGTAGTGTGGACCGACTAACGAGCCTCGAACGAATGCGCTTCTACACGAATTTATGGTCGGCTCGTGCTCTGCTCGTGCTGGGCTCATCTAGCGTAGACCTTCATGAGTAGATCACTCCTTCTTCGATCAATCGAACTTCGATCTCGGCTGAATTTAAAAATAAGAAAAAAGTGTTTACGTAAAGTTTTGTTACCGATTTCAGTGTATAGTGTATACTTACAACTTTTAAAACTTGTGTTCCGTAACAAAGGGACACAAGTTTTAAAAGTTATGAATATTAGAGATCCCTTGTGAGTGAGCTAATTGGAGAAGTTTCCTTGCTACTTCTGAGTGAATGAATTTGTTTACGGAAGTTTCTATTGCTAAAGTACCTAAAGATAGAACTATAAAGCGTTATCATCAAACAGCGGCTTTTGCTTTGGCCGGAAACACTCTGACCTCGAACGCTAATAAATCTTTAATAGGCGTTAAAGGCCAATGAATGAATGACACAGCTTTGAGATCATTAATGACACAAATGACTAAATCTAAACTAATACAAAGAGGTAATATAATAGGTAATATAAAAAGGGTATAGGAGTGGAGGAGTAGTTTGCTTGCTTTATGTTTGTAAAAAGTAAAATCTCTAGAACTAGTACGTACTGAGCCGAATGCAGAAATTCTTTAATTCATAGAAAGCTAATCGCACCCGATAAATGCATGAATTCCTGAGGGATGCGGGAGTGAAGTGGCGAGAAATATGTAGCTTGTTATAAAATAAAGGTGTAGCAGATTTCTTTGTTCCCGCCCTCGCCCTCGATTTGTAAACTAAGAATTTGAAGTGCGTATTTGTCAAAAGTTAGCCTGAAAACCTGTCACCTTTTGGAAAGTAAGTTTTGACACTGGAAAAAGAAAACGCCGGTCCTAAGTTTTAGTAACATTACAGCCCAGGGACAAATCGGATAAAAAGCACAATGTGGCCAGATGCATCTTGCAGCTGTCTATGTAAATAGATCCCCGGAAATGTAAATGGACGGAACCGTTGGTTAGTGGGCACATTAATTACTTAATAAACGGATGGGCGTACGATATCAAGTTCCCACGGTCACGCCGTCTGGCCACGAAATTCACTTTCTAAACTCTTGACTAGGAAGTACTCTTGAGAATCTTGTGTAGTTGTGTTCATAGAGCGGGGTGTGGTCTATGCGAAGAATTTGTCAAAGATGAGTTGTTACCTATGCGAAACGAAATAATGTTGAGTTGAAACATGGTAATCTATCATGGTGGACCATTATTTTTTAAGGATGTGAAATTATCAAACTACTCAAACCCATCCGTGCACATCCGAATGCCATCTGCTTTCCCGGGCCGCGGTAACTCTTTCGAACTAATTCTGCAATTGTGGACCACGGAGTAACATACCTACGGTGGGACTATCCATATATGGAACAACATAATGTTGTGTATGGGCAGACATTTGGGTGCAATATGAGGTTATGAATGGCTCTGGAAATTAAAGTGTCCCTTTAGTGTATATATAGGGCCAATCTAATTATGGTATGTAATTATCTGTAAGCTACATTAGGATTGTATGTTAATGATATAGTATAACTTTGTCCCGATTGCTCCACTGTGTTCAATCATAAGACCTTTCCACCATCGCAGTTCATAAGAGTTATGGCACATATGAGAAAATTGAAAACGAAACTTTTATTGTGACACTGGTATAGTAGCCTGACTGCTTGAAGCAAGTAAATAACTTATTCATTCCGAGTATTCACGTTGGCAAGTGTATGAGTGTTTGTAAAACAGAAATCGAAAGTATGATTATCGCCGCGATTTGATTATTCATTCATGGAAAGTCGGATAAGGTAAGCAGTTTCCTTTCGCCAAACACGATAGTGCGTACTATCCAGCAATTTGCCAATTATTAAAAAATCTAAACTTATCTGAAAAGGAGGTTTGCCAAAGAGCGAAGGAGTGTAGCATTCTGGCGATAAAACGGACCGACTAATCCACCACACATTTATACCTTCCAAGACAGGCATCTCTGATGTTAGAGACCAATCGGCTGGGCTAAAGTGGAATTCGGTGTGCCACATTTAGCTCAGGATGCACGAGTACAGTTGGGCCAAGATTGTCACGCGGTGCTTGAAGACGGTCGCCGCAACCGAGGCAGGCCTCAAAAACGCTGGCGTGACGATTTGGTCTCATTCCTGACGGATTGGCCGGAGAAAGCGACAGATAAAGTTGGCTAATTAAAAAAAAAGTTGGGAAAAATAAGGGAGAGGCCTTTGCCCAGCAGTGGGAAAACATAGACTAGAAAAAAAAACTTAAAAGGTAGCGGGTACCATGGTGTTTGTCAAAGCGGATGTATTATTGAATTAAATAAAGATGCCTATCTGAACATTCAATTACTTATAAGTAAAACGTTAATAGCCATTGTTACACATGTTTTGCGCTTCGCACGCGGCGACAACATGTCTGCCGCACGGGACGCGTGACTGCAATACAAATCCGTTGCCGTGAGAGTCTTTAACCAGCTTCAATCTATATTAAAGAGTTTAGAAACAAATAATTGAAGTGTCGGCTTGTTATATCAAAATAACAGCTTTTTACTAATTGCATATGTAAGTATAACGACACAAATTAATTATTTTTTATTACTCATACTCGGAAAGTAGGCCTGAAGTTGCCTGAGGAGCGGGTTGAAAGTATGACTTTGTAGCCCTAGGGAGAATCATTTTCAACTGACAGCCGTCAAATCACAAAAAATAACAATGATGATGTTATGGACGAATAACTGGACGGTCACAGAAAAAAAACAGAATAGTCGGGAAAGCGGCAATTTCCAGTTTTTTTCGTACTTTCGTATAGCAGAGATTTGTATTAACACTAGTTGTAGTTCATCTTTTCTTTTTCGTTATGAAAAGCACAGTGCTTACCTCGGATGAAAGATATATTTAGTCCCCAAACGGAAAAAAGGATTAGGCTTCCGAGCAATAATAAAACCTTCGAAAGAAAAGTGGAAGCGCGGGCAGAGACTGATTACTAATATAATTAATCGAAAAAATCTCCTCACGTGACAGGGAACGGTTAAGTCAATCAGATAAGTGGAGATGAGGTGTAACAAAGAGAGAAAGTAAGCGGTGATGCGACTCTAATCACATGTGCTGGTAATTGTTGTGAGATAAAACTTGGAAAATGGACACCTCTTAATTAAAAGGTGGGACGATTTCTTAGGAGGTATTCGGTAAGTGGAAGACAATGGACATGCTAATCCCAGGCGGCTTTAGAATTTCCTTTTCTGTGTCATTGTGTTGGCGATACCGGTTGCAAATATCTTCCTTGGGATCGCTTTTGTCGGAATGCTATTCACTATGAGAAAGTAATTCTTCTGTCACTTTTCTGAAGTCTCAAGATACTGCTGAACTCGCTTTAATGCCCAAAATTAAAGACAGGATATGTCAATTTCAATGTCAGGGAACTAACTTATTTAAAATCTTGCTGTGCCCGACAAGGTCCATAATATTGTTTCTATTTACTAATATGTACCACCTGAATGTGTAAATAATGTATGGAAAAAAATATTTGAGATTTGATTTGAGCTCAAACCCTTCCAAAAATATGGATCTTATACCTTAACAATATGCACACAAACATGCATAGAAACATTGATTTGCAGTTTAGTCGTATTGTTTCTTGTCTTGGTTTCCACTCAATTGCGTCAGAACACCAGGTAAGGATCGAGCATTGTCGTGACGCAATCCTAATTCGGAACTGTTCTCATCCCAACAAGGATCGATGAAAAAAGGTTTTCTATTCTGTCCAGACGACTTTTGTATCATTGACCATTTGGCAGAAAAAACTTGCATAATGTTCCGAATTCTTAATATCAAATTAGACACCCAGCGTGAGGTTTTCGGGTCCAAGGTGACCTTAATTACAACTTTATTCAAAGGATGTGCATTCAGGCCATCCACTTGTATGTAGCTGTTATAAGCAATTAAGTAGGTACCATTATCAGAAATCATTGAACCGCCAGCGAAATGAGCTTGAAGCGAAATCAATCTAGACACCTTTCCCTTTCACCGGTTCTTTGTAACGTTCTATAGGGAAACTCGATGGAAGTGGAAATCTATTAATAACACGACCAAAGATTACTTGAGAATTATCACAAACTTTAGTAGTCTGTTTAGACGCGACCTCCTGCTTAAGTACCTAAGTCAAATTCGATGCGCCACCGGTACATGTTGGACATCCCACCTATACGCACAAAACGTTTTAGGAATACATTCATTGTGCGTACAGCTAAGGAGTGGGATTCCCTGTCGGAGTCTGTGTTTCCTGATAGCTACAACCTGGGAGTCTTTAAGTAAATAGTGAACATGGGAATACATTCATTGTGCGTACAGCTAAGGAGTGGAATTCCCTGCCGGAGTCTGTGTTTCCTGATAGCTACAACCTGGGAGTCTTTAAGTCAAGAGAGGTTACTTCTAGGCAAGCGTGCTCCGCCTTAGACCGCATCATCGCTTAACATCAGGTGAGATAGCGGTCAAACATATGCCTATCAACAGTAAAAAAAAAAAAAAAACCGACTTCCAAAAAAAAATCTTTTTTTTTTTTTTGGAAGTCGGTTGTATTTTTTTTTTCACTTTTTAGTGGTGCCCTACACCTAACAGCACCACTACAAAATCGCAGAAAAGCAAAATACGCAATTTCGATTAAATAGTCAAATTCCAGGTATTTCGATTTAAAATCCAAATATCGTAACCGATTTTGATATGATTTAAATGGGACCAATCTGCAAGTATATCCTTTCAGATAAAACAAGAATTTTTCAAATCGGTTCATAATTGTCGGAGTTATGAGGTAACAAACATACAAAAAAAAAACAAATAACCGAATTGATAAGCTCCTCCTTTTTGGGAAGTCGGTTAAAAAAAGGATACTCTCATTTTCAGAGGGAGCAACCGATTGACCAGTTGGGACTCGAAACGCGGTCGCTCACAATGGGCCCCATCAGAAGGCTTAAAGTAAAGTCACCCAAAAGGCAATGGAGAGTGTAATGCTTGAAGTTTCTTTGTTTTATCGAATCAGGAATGATGATATCTGCAAGAGAACCAAGGTTACCAACATAGTCTAAAGGATCGTCCGAACTGAAGTGGCACATTGCTCAGATCAGGTCAATGGGGCCGAATAGGTCTAGAATGGCAACCGCGTACCGGAAGACGCAGCTTTGCAAGGCCTCCCACAAGGTGGACTGATGACCTGGTGACGGTCGCGGGTAGCCGATGGATGCCAGACACACAGAAGCGGTTGTTGTTGCGATACTTGGGGACGAGTGTCGAGCAGTGGACGTGTTTCGGCTGATATGACGATACTGATGAACCGATTGTACCGTTTTATAGGTCTCCAAAGTCATACAAAAAGATTAGGCTTGTGTCCTGAAAAATCTAATTAGTCCGTCATCGTCAGTTAGATTATCAAAAAATATTTGACCCGTGTTTTTTCTTTTGTTACCGGCACCAAAATTAACGAAGTTAGGAAGCTTTTAAAATTCTCAATACGTCACACCTTCGCATAATTTTTAGCGAGTCGTGACGTCACGAGCCCCCACTCCCGAGTTTCGATGCGTTTTATATTTGTCAATATTCATTGATTTACAAAAACAAAAAATACGTGTCCATTATTTTTCAATACTCTAAATGGTTTATTTGAAATAAAATGCTTGAATAGACTATTACAGAGATTTAATGCCATGTTTCTGCCAACATTTCTAAGATACAACACCGTTCATAGCAGAGTGAAGTAACTCTATTGTGTTGGTTTAACGACTTGAGCAAACGGATTCCGTACGTGTTTGCTAAACAATTATCAAATGTATGTGAATACACGTTAAACACGCGTTTACAAGGACGCGCGAGAAATTGATATTATCTTGCTTAAAATGTAGGGTATACATAGGTCAGAGAACCAATAGAACAGTGTCGTTTTGAAACAAGGTGCAGCCGTCTGTAGGCGGGGAAGTGTTTGGTTATAGCCATAAATACGCCTTTTACGTCAAAAGTTGTATTTAGCTTGTAACATTTTCATAGAGCGATATTTATGAAGCGTTGCGTGTACAACCCGTTATAGGTCAAAGTTTTTGCATGTGACGGTTTTGGCACAACTTGTTGTCTAAGATGGGCAATTGGTGGCCTATAATAAACGCTGTCTATATTTAACAGTAGGTATACAACCATATTCATAATCTTTACATTGTATAAATCAAAGTCGCTTTTTCCGTCAGTACACTTTATCATTTAAACTACGCAACGGATTTTTTAATGCAATTTTCATCGATAGACAGAGTGATTCAAGAGGAAGGTTTATATGTTTTCGAAATTCCTTTGGGAGCGGAAGCTAGGATATGCGCGTACGAAGTCACAGGCAAAAGTTAGGGCAAAATAATTGATAGATGCTCACCGATATTTTTATATTATACTAGCTGACCCGCGCAACTTCGTTTGCGTCACATTTTCCATTATTGCTCCGCTCCTATTTGTCTTAGCGTGATGATATATCCTTCCTCGATACATGGGCTGTCTAATACTGAAATAATTTTTCAAATCGGACCAGTAGTTCCTGAGATTACCCACTACATACAAACTTACAAACAAATGTTACCTCTTTATAATATTATATTAGTATAGATTAAGTATAGATAAGTAACGAAATGGCCATGTCTATGATTTCCAAATAGGTCTTTACCTAAAGAAATATCGGTTGACCCCTTTGGGTCAACCGATATTTCTTTCATGTTTCAATTCATCTCTGTCTTTTATGTGTCCATGAGATTTTAACTAATTTGTCACACCAAACACGTGAATCGCAGGTGCGTATTTAACTGATTGGTTTATCACTTCAAGGTATAAATCAACATTTTAATAACCTGTTTCTAGCAGTACCTTTTGAGTCTCTCTTACATAATTTGGTCTATTGTGCAAGTTGCAAGCGAATAGCGAGTACATGTTTGGTTATTTTGGTATGAGCTCGAAATTAAGTTCGAAATTAAATTAAGCCTGCTTAGAAAACATAGTCAGTCTTACTAGGCTCTATTATCAAATCATATCTATGTGTTGCATTACCGGACATTTCCATTTTCGGCTAATAAGGGCCAGTCCATTCTATTCATCTTTCTATCGTTAATGTTCACCTAGCCATTACAATAAAGCCTGTAGATTCTATAAACAAGTCGAAGTGAAGGCTTGGGTGAAGTGATCACGAAGTGAGCTGTCATTCCATCTTGATAACTTGGATTAACAGCTCACTTCGACATGTTAACAGAATCCCACTGCTGTACAAAATGACCAAGCAATGGTCATCATCTCTGAACCGAAGTAGGAGGAGGATATTTTTGACTATCAGAAAGATTATAAAGCCAGAGAGTAACCATAACATTAAATCGCCATCCTATGCCTTGTAACAAGGGCTTTAAAAACGAAACGGATCGCTCACGACCGTTTTGTTTACTCTGATGTCACCTGCGCGAAACGAGCCTGTATGACGCGGAAACTTGTATGTTTAATTATTTAATATTCCTGTACTTATACTTCACTTACGTTAATTATACGGCGTAACGCGTCCTTAAATATGCAATTGTACATATTGACTAAGCACACGACTTGAAATAATATAGACTTTGCGAATGTCCATGTAGTTTGCGCTTTTTAATATGGTAACTACATTTATATTCTAGCTAGTGCTTAGAGCACTTGGGTTTTATATCTTATACATACGTACCTACATAAATAGTTTGTTTTTGTCACGTATTGTGGTCACAAGTCGCTTTATTCAATAAATATCCCTCAAGGTTAACTATGCATGAAATATTCAATATTCAAAAATTCATAGACTTGTATTGTAAAATATAACTACTTTGAGGTTGCTCTACCGATCGGTTTTGTATCAAAGTTGAGGCCAACTTGCTTAATGTTTCGTC
The DNA here is from genome assembly GCA_963859965.1 of Ceramica pisi. NCBI lineage: Eukaryota > Metazoa > Arthropoda > Insecta > Lepidoptera > Noctuidae > Ceramica > Ceramica pisi. The sequence continues at coordinate 5,511,673 of OY982529.1, forward strand.
TATTCTATAGAATTAGGTAATCTAACTGATACTGCTCTATAGGAGCTCGTGGCTAAATAATAACAGCCGCACAGGCCGATCTTCAAGGTTAAGCAACGCTTGCCAAGGTTGGTCTGTGGATGGGCGACCATCTTAACATACCGAGTTTCCACCGTACCTCGGAAAGCACGTTAAGCTAGGCTAGGCAGGCAACAGGATCAGTTGCCTGCCTAGCCTAGCTTATATCTCTCTATCATATCCTCTGTGTCCTTCTTAAATTGATGTTAACTTCCTTGGACCACAATATTGTGACTTTTCTTTTGAAAATTTTTAGGTGCCTTTCCTACCCAATATTGTGTTGCGGAATTTGTTTGAAAGAGACACTGCAGCCCTACTGGAACCCCACCGTATTCCACCAAATATCCTTTGCATTAAGAGGAACACGGATGGGTTTTAGTCAGTAAGAGTCTGACACTCCCTTACGCTCCGCCCAGAACGGAAAGAGTCATTTGATGATTTCACATCCTTAAAAAAATCAATATTGTGACTCTTTTACGTTCAGAATTCCTTTTATATCGGCTTTCAAATCATTCAAATCAAGTGTTTCAAGTATGTACTTAGAATGGTCTGCAATCGCCGTATCTACGTTTCTAAGATTGTATTGATAAGGTTAAGTAAGACGATATTCCATCAGCTGCCGTTGAGATTGCATTCAGATGATTTTCTCGAGTTAAATTACAATATGCATATTAAATGTAATGAACCTTGATGAAAGATATTTATGTAGGCACTCTGTATACGCTATTTGCAAATGCTGGTCCGTGTTTATCAAGATGAAAAGTTCGCTACGAAGTAAAGGTTTCACTTAATATTTAGTTTTGTATTCCTTTATTTTGTCAGTACAACCCTAATGACTTTACAGAGTTTCTGACTAAAAGCCTCATCAACTTACAAGCGTGAAACCAACAATTAAGTAGTAACTTAAAACCCAAGGTTCCGAAAAGCAAATACATTACTAACAAGTATTTGGTCAGGTGCAGCTTACCCGTGAGTCTCCCGTTAGCAGACCCTCACTGACCCTGAGACACAACACGGAAATGTGGACTTTATCACCTTGAGAATTAAAGCTATAGTTTTTATCGTTATCTTGGTCTTATCTGGCAGGATTACAGGCTGTGCTGACGAAAATTTGATGTTATCTATTTGGCGCCTACAGTGAGTCATGTACTCATGTTGTTTTGATTAGGTTTGTGGACCTAGTGTGTTTGCGATCGTTAATACTTATGCAAACTGTTATGATGTCTAGTCCTAAGCTAAGAATAAACGACCCAGTCTCCTTCTGGTGACGTAAGAGAGGATTTAATGAACATGTCAGGTGGATGGATGATAGCGTCCAGTTACAGACAGACAGTATCATATATACTGATTTTCTTAATAGCAAGAGACAGAGAGGCTGCAAGGAGGATCGGAAATAGAGTTCAGTTTTAATATTTTCGTGCTACGAAGCTATTTTGGGCTGTCACCTAAAATGCAAATATTTATCAACGTGATATTGGCTATTCCGAGTAATTCATAACCGATAAAATCGATCAGTTAATGATAAATTGGCGTGCATTATCTTTATGACACTTTAATAATGAACTCAAGCAATCGATTCCTGATTACGAGCAAACGGTTGCAAAAAGCGAAATTTAAAGACCAGAAGCAGTAGCAAAGATGGTAATCATTAAAATAGCACAAATAGGAGACTATAATATGAGCTGCCAGAAAAAACGGAAGAAATAATGTTTGTTGTCCTTATTTTTGTACAGTCAACGGTAGAAAGTAGCCGGGCTGTCGTTTTGTCTTCTCTAAAACGCGCGCTTTCATAATAGATGGGAATACTTGACGCACGGTGCATCCGTTACGGCCGTAGTAAATGCTCAGCGTGACGAACGGGACTACGATTCGTCGCCCTTTCAGGACGTGTACACACATTCGAATTTATCACAAACATTGTCGAGTCGACCGACGTTTAAACCAAGCTCCAGATTGGCACCCAGTTATCTATCTAAGGTGTGATACCTACTACATTTTTGAATTCTAATGCTCAATGTACGAGTATATCATTTGAATACGAATGTTTGGATTTCGTCAATTTTTCTTGGTAGCGCCCACAGCAAAAAATCACAAGACAATACCACATTTCTATGCATTAACAGCACACTCCAAGGTCGATATCTCTTTAATCATTACTCTATTTGTACTGATTACTGAATACATTGAGCTATAAGTGGCGTTAACTAACCCGTTATGCAAACGACCGGAGCATTTTTCTCCCTATTACGTGCAATACTGGACAAAGAGCACGATACTCTAAAAGGCATGAAATGGGACCACCACGGCATTTACATATTTAGAGAATGAATCAACATAAACAATAAGGTAGACCCCACACGCTGCGTTACCTGTTGTATGTATATAAAGATATACATGAGGAATGAATTGTAATAAGTGTAATTTATAGAATGCAGAGACATAAAAATTTAAACGTTAACAACGCCAAAACTGCTGCTGGAGGCCCATTCGGTGTTTTGTCCGATTAGTCTAAAGAAGACTTTTACATTGAACAACTCTCAAGAAAGCAAAAAGATGCATACTCCCTCTCGCTCGCAACACAGAACCTGACACATTGAAGTAGAGTTTACAGAGTTGATCTTGGTAGCAGCAGCAGAAATACCAGTACTGTAGCACCGTCGGTATGTGAGACGATGGCTAGTTTTTAGGATAAGAGTGTCTTGTAGCAGTGATGTAAATGAATCTCTTTTCGAAAAACGTCGGAATAAACTTAGACTTGTGAAGCTCAGCAAACGGTAGAATTATATGGCTGCAAGTGTGTGGTCGTCCTAACGCTGTATATGTAGGAAACGGCGCGGTATGCGCGGACGCACAGATATAGATCACAGGCGCGCACCGCCCGCCCATTTACGGCAGGCGCTAATGTCGTCACTGACTGCCCTTAAACGTTTGATACTGTTTTCAATAGCCCGTGTGTCTAACAATACAAATGAGACAAGAATATAGACACAAGCATCTATGGCGAGTAGAAAGAAACTTAACTGTAGACTAGTAACAAGTTTTCAAACCCTTATCGTTGCAGGATGACTCGCTTTTGCAGTAATCAGTAAGGAGTTCCCTAGGGTGCATTCTTTGCCCCGAACTGAACTATGATAAACGAAGTAGAAGTGATGATTAATTGCGAGTATTATTGAGAATTTATTTGCAATTAAACACTGGTAAAGTTCGGAACATAAATTAAATATTATGTAGCTTCTTTATCTTTACAGTATAATTAAATGAGCCATAGGTTATTATCATAAATCAGATGCCTACTGGCTTAATGAGTTGTTTGAACTATTTCAAAAGTTTTAATAAATCATAATTTATATCCGTTGATAGAACAACTTTCAGGCATGAATCTTTTAAGACTCCTTCATAAAAAACTTATGAGTGCTGTAAGCTTTACAAACTTGGCCTTAGCTTTTGCATATTTAAATATAATCTGCTCTGCTTCTAGGATGTCTGGGTTTCCACATTTTAATCCACTTATTTTGTAATTTAAACTTCGCCGCTATACTTTGTGGTGTGTTGTACTGGCTGAGAGAAAACGTTATCTATAAACTTCATATACCTAAAACATGTATGCGAAATTGCGAATAACAGAGCAGACATTTTTATGCCAATTTACTTTCATATCCATAAATCAAACTTTAATATTTTCATGTGTCCCAAGGATAATAAACAGCTTTGCGAAACGACGCCTAACCCAAAACTAATCCAAATTCGGAAAGCAGTAGGCGAAAAACCGCAAGCAGCAATCGCAAAACGGAAATTGTTTCACCAACACCTGTCCTGGCTCCATTCATATTTCAAGTTACCAAATGGAGAACGCCTTGAAATACGAATTCTTATATTACTCGGTCCATCGGTTAGATAACAGTTTGAACTCCGAACTGGTTCGTAATATCTATGGTAGAGGCCAGGTATCATGTTCGACCTTCCTAGGCATATGGCCACAGGTCAATAGCACCACGCATTTTATGTTTCATTAGGAAAAAATGCGTGATCGACTGTTTGTATCTTTGTAGCTTTTTCGAATGGAGATGTTTACGTCGTTAAATTTCGGGTTTTCCAAATATGTATACTTATGATCAGAAGGACGTTTTGATATTATTAATACTCATTTAAGTAGCTACTTTGAGCGACATTCCGAATATTTAATGGATCAGGTTATTGGAAGCCAATCACTAAAAATTGATTTAGACGTTTAACTGATAATTACTTTCCCAAATCCTTGCGTATTCTATTTCATTGGATTATTTTACCCTTTGGCTATTACAGAGCAACATTTGTACCTACCAGCTAAACCCACATTTATATACTTACTGTATTATTATTAAATCTGGGTCACTACCCACAGTTGAATATAATTTCTGCTTTGCGCCACCTTTTCATCCTGATTTAGTATGATACTGTTCTATATTACTTTATGATTGTTATTGTCTGGTTCTTCATTTACAGTATCAAATTAAACCTTACCATGATATTAATTCACTGAGTAATTGATCCAATAAATTAAACCAACTGCATATTACCGTATCTACGCTTTCACCGAAAACTCTTCAGCACCTCCCCAGCCCTTTCATTCATAGATTAGATATTACATTCAATAGGTAATTTGTGGAAGTGTGTCAGCCCTTTATCAGTATAAAAGGGCCCTGTCAAAGGCCCGGATATCCGCCGATAACAGCTAGACAAAGAAAACAAGGAACCGATGTTCTATTTAAAGGAACCATTTATCAAACTTGTTTGTGGAAAATCATTTAGCCGTCATCGTCGTAATTGCTAAATATAATATCGTGTATGGTATTTGTTATATCATTATCATTAGCAAATTGTGTATGGTTTTTGGGAAGGTACTTCGGTATAATTGTTGTTGTCTTGAGAGTAATCACGTTTTTTGTTTGAAAGATCTTGACCCAAGATTGTAATTGGTTTCTGTTTGTAGGGGCTGTAGCCGGATGTCAAGGAAAGATCTATGATTACGTGGTTATTAATGCCGTTCGTATTTTTTAACGTCTATAATATAGACACATCTGAAGTGTCAGCTTTATATTGAATTCCTACTTAGCCCTCTTCTTCTCTACTAACTACTACTTTTGCTTTGCCCGACAGGGTCCTTATTGATCTTTTAACTTGTTATACCATATTTGTAATTCATTATGGAATTCAATAAAGCATTGAGTATTACCAGTTTCATACGAAATAATAATTACAACAATTTTGCCAACTCCAAGCACCAATTCCTCACCTAACGGTATCATAATGCCAAAAACCTTCACTACTGCCAATAAATTTAACCAAACAGGTTTATTATAGCAATTACAAACAGTTTAACGTCAAGATAAGATAACCCAGTTGTTACATCTCTATCCAAGTTCACGTACAAGGTCGACGCACTCATCTGCGAGGTAGTTACTCTGCTCAATTGATGCTCACTCATGAGTAACAATCAAGTACGGACTGGTCATGGATATTTCAGGTAGGTATAGCTGAGCGAAAACTGTTTCGGAAATGCATGCTTACGAATTCAAGTAGGTTAAGTGATAATTCACGTGAAGTGAAGCTGAATGGAGTTTGTGTATTTTTCAGGTTATTTCTGGAATATATGAGTTGATTAACGTCCGACAACTTATAGATAACTGTAGACTCTTGAAGAAAATCATTAAGCCGATAAGACAAAACGATGACTCGTTTTGTCTTATCGGCTTAATGATTTTGGAGATGTGAGCAGGATGTGTGGATTTCTAATTAGAGCTGTCGCAGTACCTGTAAAAGGTATTTCTGAAATATAATGCTATATTTTCACCAGAAAAATCATTTCGGAGGCTTTTAGACATAAAATCAAAACATTTTAATAAAGGCAGCGCGCTGCAGAAGTTTCGACAGAATGAAAAGACAAGTCAGAGCAACACTAACAATGCTCTAGGAGGCGATGAATGAGGCAAAGACGAAAACTGTTCCAGTACAGTATAAATATTTGTTCCGGCAGACGAAGAGCATCCCGGAACAAAAGGGGAAGCGTATGAACTACCATATTGTCTAAACAAATCAATACCAAGCCCGATTGGTTTAATGAACTTCAAAGAGAATTAAAGCACTTTCCGTAATTGTACTGCAATAGCTTCAGGTAAATAGCAGTTTTCACGTGAGCCAGTAATGAAAGTTAAACAGTCGAGTTTAAACAAGACACATAATTGACCAGACCATTACACGGCGACAAATAACGTCCAATTAATTTTGAACAGAGTGAAAGATATAATCTGTATTGTAAATTGGACAATTATGAATTACCTTATTCAGGCATTCTTTATCGGATAAGTGCTTAATATAAAGCAATCATGTTTCGCTCAGGCACATAATTAGCGGCGTGGCTCATAAGTTTATAAGCAAGGAGGTCGCTGTGGGCGGGCTCGGGCGGCAAGGACCGCCACCGCCGCCGCCTGCGCAGCTCTGCGTTCAACTTTTATTGTTAACACCGCATGCAAATCATAAATATGTTCTGTCATTGAGTTTTTGTAACGTAACATAATTAGTGGACGCACGTGGGATGCCAGCCGAGTTACTACGAACCTATATGGTGAGACCACTTTACACGCTAGATAAAGACTACATTGAACGTAGATCTGTTCTGCTTGATCGTGTGTGTGACGTCATTAGTAAGGAATCTTGATTTGATCGATTTGTATTGTAGTTTTACTTGGCTGGAGAATTAAGGTTTGGGAAAGTGTATAAGATCTAGTTGATGAGCAATCGGCAATATGAATGGTGCAATAACTAAAAGCAAACAAATTTGTTCTTTAATTGCTCGTAATGATTGGCACAACCCGTGCATTGGATGCAGGATCCTCATATTCTCTATGACTTCTGCTGCCTTTTTGGCGATACATGCCCATAGCCGATTGAGATCGAATGAATAGAAAATTCTCACGTTATCAACGACAATATTTCCCAACAGGTTCAAGTAATAAATAACAGAAGCCCTTTCCCCTCCGCATTTTTACACAAACGTCCTGTCAATTTATCCCTATAACTGTTGGCGTTACATATAATATATTGAAAGGGGGCGAGCATAATTTATATGGTCCGAGCGTGGGTGGGTGTAGAACGGCGCGATGTTAGCATGTGTGATGGTTTCACACTGCCAGTGTTTAAACGAAATCGGTCGGAACGAGTACAAATTGACCGTGATGCAGCGGCAATAGGCCTGCTAACTACATCTGTAGTGATGCTGCGAAATAAAAAGCTTGCTTGCAAGCTAAAAATGTAAGGGCATACAGGGTGCATGTATGTACCAATACTTTGACATGAAATTTTAATGCATGCCTATTTATGAGTATTGTGTATATGTAAGTAAATAAATAGATACATGTTCTGCTGAACTTGCTTCAACAGCACCCGTTTATCCGTAAATATTATAAAGCTGAAGAATTTGATTGTTTGGTTGAATGCCCTAATCTCAGGAACTGCTGGATAGAATTGAAAAATTGTTTTAGTATTTGATAGTTAATTTATCGAGGAAGGCAATACCGCTACGACCAATAGGAGTGGATCATTAAGTTAGTAAAAAATGTGACGTAGACAAAGTTGCGCGGGTCAGCTAGTGTTACTGACAATGACGAGACTCTTCTCTGAACTTCAACAGAAGATGATAGTTCAGCAGAATGCGTAGTAATTCCTATACTATTCGCATCGGCGAATAATTTAGTATGACGGTTAATTTCAAATACTACCACTCAAATAAAGCTAAAAGCGTGTGCCTAGTACGGCAAAAAAGTTTCGGAACAAAAAGTGCTATAAAAAAGTTCAGCTATATTTAAGTTTTTACGGTTCGCTGACTTCATTGGGTAGACTGTTGCTGACCAATTCCTTGGCAGTACCTATACCTAGCTTTTAATAATATTCGTTGGTTGAACTGAAGTCATAATTCTTTATCAATATCATCAGTACTTTGGTTTGGTTGTAAAATAAATATAAATCTAACTTCGAGTCAAGGAACTCCTCAGCAGCTGATTGTGAAACTGTAATAAAGTTTAAGTATCAAACTAACAAACAATTTTTGTTGGAAACTTTTCGATTCTTGTCCATCATATAGATGATCCGGTAGTTCTAAGTAACTGGAATATTGTACAAGTTTAATGTGCAATTTGGCTGCTGGTAGCGAAATTGCAGCTAGACGCGCAATAGAGGTGGGTTCTTTTCCGATTTACTGCTTTTGCCTGCAACTTCATACGCTCCATTTTTCCCGTTCTCGTATGAATTTCTGGACGAATTATGAAACGTTGTCTTGAATCATTCTGTTTATTGATGAAAACCGAATTACAATCCGTTACGTAGTTTAAAAATTATAACGGAAAAAGAGACTTTTTAATACTATGTATAGACAACAGATTCATTAGATCAAACATGGTTTTTCTCAGAAAGGGAAAAACTGTGGTACTAGCAAAATTATGAGGACATTAATGGTTTATCCATGACCAGAGGAGTATAATAAATTTCTCGACGAAGCAAGGAAACTATGTGATATTTCGTTGCAACCCTGAACTCGTAAAATATCAGAGGAATTATAGGAAATAGCCCCACTCTCTACAGAAGACGTTCTAAATACATAAGCTCACTCCTTAGTGTTGTGGCATTAGGCAGACACTATCGAACGCCACCTACTCCTATATGAAAATATAAGAATATTCCATAGTTGCAAATATATAATTATCTGTAATGATGCTAACTGATTAGCAGAACAAGATTGATGGACAGGCTTCACTTGAAATGAATGGGTAGCAGAAAACACTGCGAGTTTCAAATACAATGGAGGAATGACAGGCTGGCAACGTCTTGTCTTCATACTTTGAAGAAATGAACAAAGTACATTTGTATTCTATATTTCTTGGAAAACGGTGAAATAGGACACTGGAAATAATTTGATACTGCCATATTCTTGTTTGGTATAGTTTAAGCAGATGATACTAATTAATTTGTTCCCAAGGATTGTCACCACCGTGAAATACTGGGTATACTGGTTACCTCAATCAATTATTCATATTAATAACTGTGTATACAACGTACTGCCCACGCTGTCCTCAATTTTCACGTAACCTTTCAGTAAGTATTTACGTACTTGACCTAATAATCTCTAATTATAATATTGGTTGCGTAAAAATGTGACCCTAAATTATGTCACTGTGCAATTAATCTTGGCTCTACTAGGGCAAATATTCGAACTTTTAGGTTAATCGGTTTTTTAATAAGCAGAAGCAAGAAAAAGGAGGATTCGAAGTATTAGAATAGAAAAATTGTTGGCAAAAAGTTTTGCCAACGAGATGCCTAGATTACCTTGGATCTTCTCTTCTGAGCAGTTTAATGAATACCATTGATGTCTCTGTAGACTTGAATCTATTTATTATTATTTATATTTTGGGCTCGAACTATATAAGGGTGCTCTCCGACCCAAAAAGTAGAATAAGATCGTTTGCGAGAGTTTGGGAAGCCCGCGATATATTTTTATATCCACTTCTTGAATGTGCAATATGATATTGCACTTTTGACACAACAGTTTTTGTTTACATAACAAAGGTCTAGCTTACCACACGATCGCCTCAAATCGGACTTAGTTCGCTTGAATATGGCTTCTTTTCCCGGTGTCCACCATAAGCTTAGATTGGTCATTAAACCAAGTCCATTAAAGTTTATTATCGCCATACAAGTACCTTTGGCGATACCTATTTTATTATGCTATTAAAATAATAGATTTTGTTGTAGGTTCGACTAGTCTTAGCTTGTTGATTGGCCTGTTTTCTTGGACCTCAAGTGACCTCAACGCATCACTGAAGACAGCGGGCAACTTTCTCTACAAAACAGTGATTAGTATCCCTCTAAGTGCAATTTTGCTTGAGTAAGTATTCTATTTCCAATAAAGTAAACTTCTCAACACATGGACTTTTTCGCTGTTTTTTCGAAGTAAAACTACACTCACTGAGGGCCTGGGTTTCGTACTGGTTACCCTATTACTAAGCCCACAGATAGTCCGTTTGTGAGCGGGCTGTTTCTCATGAACCGTACCTAATAGGTAAATTAAGAAACGTGATTTTCGGTTGGTACATAGCATTCGTATGCGAGTATGACTAGCACTTGGACGGTTTTTTCGGGTAGGTACTTGAGCGAAATCGCAGTAATTCCCAAGTGCCTCTATAAAATGATAAGTTACGACCATAGTGTTCTGTATGTGTGTCGAGTAATTAATGTCAGGTGTCGCGGCCTTCACGGTGTTTTAATTGAATTGTTGTGGACTCGTGGTAACTCTATATGGACATGCTGAGCGGCTTACTTCTCTATGCTAAGACCCATACTTACGAAGTCGTGGGGATAAGTGACCACAAGCGTACAAGGATGCTAATGATATTAATTATATGTTCTTTCCGTTTGTTTACTGTTGGGTAAACATTTTTATTCTTTACCTTATCTTAATCCTTAATATATAAAATTCTTTCGTTACTGACTGACTGACATACAACGCACAGCCGAAACTACTGGTCATAGAAAGCTGAAATTTGGCATGTAGCTACCCTACACTCCGCAAGGGAGCACTAAGAAAGGATTTCCCGAAATTCTTGAACGGGAAAAAACAGTATATCTGCGTACGAAATCGCAGGCAAAAGCTAGTTGATTTACAAACAACGTATGTTTGGAACGACGGGATTAGGCAGAAAAGTAAATCAAGTGTAGCGTGATGGTAGTCTAGGTTGAATGGAAGGAGAAAACCAGTAGCATGGGACAGGGGCGAGAAGATAATGACATGAAACGGCGTTTTAAACAGCAGCATTCATATTTAACTTGATGAGCTTACTGTACGGACTCAAAACGATCTCGAATAACGAAAGTAGCTAGTCTATTTTGTCAACATATCAAAATGTAAACTTAGGTCGCATAACCTGCCAGGGTTGCGGAATTTGTTCGAAAGAGTCACCGCCGCCCTGGAAGGCAAAGGGCCAGTAAGAGTCTGACACTCCCTTCCGAGCGGAAGGAGTCATTTGACAATTATCTATCCTTTTAAAAAGAGCTTGGAGTGAGCTGTCATTCCATCTTGTTAGTAACTCAGGTCACTTAACCTAAGCTTAATCTGTGAGATGTTTACAGAATCGCATTGCGGGCCATAACTAGCCATTACCCGATCATTAATTCAGATCTTTCTACAAAAGCACAATGGATTACTCGATGGATTTGTTCCTTATCAACCTCACTATCTCCGCCTTGAACTATCTTAGTAACTGCATCCATTGTCTTCGGACACTCTTTCAACACGACCGGACCATCAGACCGTGCCCTGACCAATACAGCCAACAGCACATCAATGGTAAAACTTGCTCTACGAAAATCGCTTTTACTGCTACAACATTAAGATGCAGTCACTGGCATGGCTTCCACTGATGTTCTGTTGACTGTGCCTCCTCATTTTTTCACCGACCTTCTCCTTTACAATGCGGTCAAGGAGCGTGACTACTACTTCCCACATTTTTCTGAGTAGTGTTTGCATTTGGCGCAGTTGTATGTTGTATGTTGTCAATATATTTATGAAAATATTATGTACGTTAGAAAGAATCTACATCTTTTCAGTAAACGAGGCGACAGACATAACTATGTCACTAGAAATAGGAATCAGTTAGTTCAACCAGGTTTCAGACTTGCTAAAGTAGCAACATCTTTCATGGGATACTGTTTAAAGTTTTATAACAAAATACCGCCACATATACTAGAACTAAATGAGACGAAATTTAAAAACTGTGTAAAACGCACACTATGCAAACAAGCATATTATAAATTAGGGGAGTACATTGACGACAAAAATGCTTGGCTCAATGCTGGTCCGCTCCACAACGACTAAAATGCCCGAACTTTGATGAAGATGTGAAGACATTGTTGGACCTGCTGAAGATTGTAAGATTATCTTTGCATTGTATAGACTCATTAAATAATCTAACCATGATTTTGTAAAAAGGCAGTGTTTAAAAGAGTGTCCTTGGAGTTTCTTGCACGTTCTTCTCCATAGGATCTACTCTTTGGAACGTGCAACTGCCGCGCTGGAGATAGGGTCGGTGAGTTTGTTTTGTTGCAGAATAACTTGCTATTCTTATCGCTAGCGCGGCAGAATTAGCTTCATCTATTTGACTGACATACCTTGACTATTCAAAAGTGCCTGTAAACTGGTCTATTTGAAATAAAGGATTTTGTATTTGTATTTGCAGTGGTATTAAGGTATGTGGTGCTGGTACAATTAGATTTACTTTATTCGTGGGCGATGGTAAAAAGTGACAAAGTTATTCCGTGTGTGGGTTGACTGGGTCATTGGGTAGAGCATAATGCATTTAACAGCTAATTACTATTGCTTATTTTTGAGATCAAGCTCTATTATCATCCAGGTTTTCGGGCCTATAAACGGGTCGACACGACAGGCAGCAAAATGGGCAGACGATATTGTTGCGGTCGCATCATAGAACCTGACTGGTACAGAAACGGGGGTTGACAAAAGGAAAGAGAGGCTTCTACAAAGCAGTGGTGGATGAAGTCGGACAGTGGATGGTGATACATAATATGAACATAACGACTGACTAATTTTTGACCGCGACTTCGTACGCGCTTAGGTATCCTGTTCCGGCACGCGTTACGGGAAATCCTCTCTTACTGCTCTCCTACACTTCCCAAAATACTACTGTATGCCAAAATTTGGCATACAGTAGTATTTTGGGGAGTGTAGGAGATTTTAAGAGTGAAAGAATTTGGCTTTCTACGACCAGTAGTTTCGGCTGTGCGTTGTGTCATTTACTCAGTCACTAAGTAACGGAACAGTTCCAAGTATATTGTTTCATTTAACAGATGTTCTTTAACAATGGAAGTTGACTAAGTGCAAAAGCCCTGATTAATAACAAGCTACTTTGTTAGAGGTGGACTTTAGATAGTTCGTGTAACAAATTGCATTCTACAAATGAGTTCCAGCTAATTAATTTCCTGTAATGCCAAATGCCAGGAGACATGCAATATTATTAAGACTCAATTTTAGCTACACTGTGGTCGAGTCCTGTCAACTTGCCAAGCCTATAGCCAGTGATTCATGGGGTTAACCCATGGTAATTTAAATGAGTGGAATTACTACCGGAATAGCCTGCGGGTATTTTAATAGGGTTTGGCATTTTTCATCGAATTATGTTTTTTAGGAAACCTGGCGCAATACTGCGCTGATTAGAATCGTACTGTACTGGAAGTTGTTTCTTTGGTCGTTTGAGAATTATTCAGTTGTTAATGGCATTTCTGAAGTAGGTGAAATTAAAAGAGCGTGTACAAAAGCCCATAACATCAAATAAGAAACCCTTCAGTAACCTTAACCTAGCCACTAAACAACACAATGCTCCCCAAGCGGAGCGGAACCGCCGCCCGGCGCGTCAAGACGTCAACAGTCAACACATTCGTGAGATGCAACAATTGCACTACAAACTAGTGTTCCTCGCCACATTTTTAGCAAAACTAGGTCAATAGAAGACGAGTTTCACGAAACAAGCTTACAGACTGAAAGTTCGCATGATAAATAAAATTTTAGATGACACGAATCACACGAACAAAATAACACCAACTTTCTTTTGCGGTTTTTTTTTCAGGTCGTCGCACACGCCGAAAAGACACAACAGGACTTGTCTCCATTCTCAGACTTTACTTCTCCGTCCTTCCTATCTCAGACAGTCCAGGACAGGCTACATACTTTTGGGAGGCTACATAAGAAGAGCAGCATTTAAGAAGATTTTGATCTTATGCACTAACCTGTCCATATGCTAAAACAGTAGCATTATATCCATCTAGAGCTGCCTCAACCAGCTTTCTGACGCAGGTGTCATAGACGATCTGTTGGCAGGAAGACGGCTCGAAGGCATAGTCGAATGTGAAGGCGCGCTCTGACCCCAGGGCAACCCCGCCATCGCCTGCAGCGCCACCAGCGCGTGCGCATATACCGCATCCTTCTACCACCTCGCCTGGTGTCTGCGGACGGATCCTGCAAAGATAATTAAGATAGGTTATAAATAGGGATGTAATGTATTGTGATGGATGTTCAATAGTGATAGATGGGGTATTGGGGAAGCCACATAGCATCATGTTAATGGGCAGATCATCAAGCACTGAACCAGAGGGTCCGTTACGTAGAAATGTACAATAATATCTTCAAATGTTATGGAGGACTCTATTGGCCCTTTTTTGTTTGAAAATTATCCTCAATGGATCAGTTTCAGAACTGATCCATTGAGGATCACTGATCTTTTAAAGTTTTAATATACTCCACAAGTGCAAAAGCAAAAACTAGAACCGACTTACTGAAAACAAAATACTGTAAAATGAAACTATTTAGACCGAGTTTAGAAAACAGCTACCTTAACGATCGCGTGAGAATCAAAGAGGCGCACTTGTTTGGATTTTCACACTTCATACTTAAAACGTGATGTTTGTTGCCTGACGATAACAAAAACGTCTTATTAAAGACTGACATTTAAATAAAGGTGAATAAGATAATGTTAAAAGGGTTACTTCAATTTGGTACTTTAAAACCGCATACATGGCCAAAATCGTGAAATGCTAAACGATACTTTTCATATGACATGTGAAAAATAAAAGATAACGGTAGAGGCATATTTCAGAACAAGACTGAGTTCAAGAGGAGAACTACATTCAGCATTGTTTGGATTTGGTTATAATACCATTGTATAATTTTGTAGATATTAAAACGGCACGAGCTTCACATCACCAGACGTGAGTGGTTAATACCAGTTCAAGGTTGAGAAGAATAAAAAGCCGAATGCTTATGTGGGATAACACTCAGTGGCCCAAATAAAGATGAAAATGAATGATGATGTAGTCTACCATACTGCTTTCCACCAGTACCACGCAGATAGGCCACCAAGGCTTAAAATAAATGAATTTATCGAGGTGCATAATCGCGTGTGAAATCAAAATGCCGCTGGCGCACTTGTTTTGTCACTCGATACTACGAACGTGCAGTTTGCACTCAACAACGAGACAAGTGGCGCTTCTTATCGAAAGCGCGGCTTTAACAATTATTAGTTTATTGTTTTCATTTGCCTTGAAACGAAGTACACATGTTATGATGATTATTTAAGATTTTGGAGTCCCTCAAGGCACTGCGACATACTTAACGCTAAAAAGTTAAGGAGCAAAAGTATGGACTATCAGCACTTTTTTAACTGTTTCTAGGCAAAAGCAATTCGAAACGAAGTCATTCGTCAGGAAACGTAACGACATTGCGCGTAGAATCAGAATGCTGAAGTCGAAGAGACTGCCGGTCATGTCTGTAGACGGACAGACGGTCGATAGAGCAGACATGTGTTGAGAGTGGAGACCGCAGAGGGGCAAATGGCACTTTTTTAACTGTATCTAGGCAAAAGCAATTCGAAACGAAGTCATTCGTCAGGGACCTCGACATTGCGCGTAGAATCAGCATGCTGATGTCGAAGAGGGCCAGCCATGTCTGTAGACGGACAGACGGTCGATAGAGCAGACATGTGTTGAGAGTGGAGACCGCGTAGGGGCAAATGTAGTATGGGACGCTCTGCGGCACGATGGATCGATGATTTAAAGAAGGTGGACAGATGGATGCGGACTGCTGAACACCGGGATGGCTGGCGTTCTTTGACGGCAATTGGCTGATGTATATAAAGGATAAAGGGTTGTCACCAAAATCTTTGCAAGACGTAGTTGTCTATGGATAATATATTCGCTGTCATAAAACCGCTCGTGTAATGCCAATCAATTCTAAAAACGTCGTCGAACTTAATACATTTGTCACGTCCAGTTTATTGCTTTACATCGACATGTAAACGTGAACAAAGTTACAATCTTTAAATAAGAATTACTTGTGTATCTCAGAGTAAATTATTGCTTGTAGCTAGTACGGGAGTTTACCGGTCTCAAATTCGTATCCTCAATGACGTAAGGTATGCTTTTTTCTACGAAAAATACCTTACATCACTGATTATATTCAGCTGATCATATTTCCACTGTTGGGACACAGGACACGCAGGTATTTCCTTTTTGACTGAGGAAAGGTTTACCTACATATCAAGAATCAATCAACCTAGCTTTTTTGGCATCAGTATTTTACATGATGCGACCGTCTATTTGACCTCCACAACCCAGAAGTTGGATAAGACTGGTACCTACTACTGGTGTCAGCTCTTCTGGCGTCTTACTATCCGTATAACGAATGTCAAAGATGTTTAAATGACAGCCGGTGACCAACTTAACGTCGCCAGGCATAATGTGCTTTCCGACGAACGGGGCAGGCTCGGTACATAATGAATCCTCGGATCTCCCATCGTCTGGGTGACCTTGGCAAGCGTTGCTTTAACGTCATGGATCGAACCACGCGGCCCTTATTATTTTAAATCAATAAATATCAGAAAACTCTTATGAGTGATATTAACGAGAATTTAATCCGCAAAGAACCACAAACAACATCATAAAATGTTAATTCACAAACGCACCTACATCACGCAAGGTGCGTCTCATCAAGGCTGCTCATAGCATAAGAAGCAAACTAGATCTCATGAAGGTCTTCCGATATCATTCAAGGTTATCTATGTTTCTGCTCCCCAGCTGACTGATCGATGTTGAGATAAGGAGTATGAATGTAACACAGCTCTAAGGAAAATAATTTGAGTGAGTGAGATTAGATATTTGTTACTAGGTTATGGAGGACGGTCGCCCCGTGTAAATTCTGTCGTCAAGTTTTCAGGTAGTACCCTAGTTGTAATTAGTGACTGAAAAGATTATAGATTCCGTTGTTGCCATGCAGGATCCTGTTAGCGGCATACAGCATGGTATTGACTCATAAATAGGTTGTCTATTTACGCCTCGTTAACAGTTGTGTTAATTAGCAAGCCGGAGCATTTTCTTCATAAGTGTTCAAGATTTCTGTTTCTACGTGAAATGACATGGTTTACTAAGATTGGCGTTTTTCAATACCGACCAAGAACTTTGGTATATTGTGGTTTTTGTCACAAAAGCAATTAACTAAGACACAATGTTATACATAGTGATTTCTTAGAGCCAACATTTACTACACATTTTATAGACGTCGTCACTTTATTACTCGAAGTCATAAACTTGAACTGCAGTTTTCTTTATTTCACAATGCCCGTAGAGTAGGATACACTTATACAGGGTAATATCGAGTCGACAGCTTATTGTGCCCTGTTATTGCACCGTTGCATTGCAGCTAGACCACCACAATTCAATGAGGGACGGAAGTAGCAATTAACAGTTCAAAAGGGAACATTACCGACCGTCGACCGAACGGACGTTCGCCTCGTGCGCAATGTGACAGTTATACCATAAAAATGGAAGCGTTATTATATTCATATTTCGAACATGATTCACTTTTTTTTCGGGCCCGCGTGTCACTCGCCAAGATTATTACGATGATGAGCCGTAATTAGGATAAAGTCGGTCATGCTGCGTCTTTTCATTGTGATTGCCGCCTTTTTCTGTCGAATTCAGGACACCGAGACATCCTGGGAAGTACTTTAATCGTTGTCTTTGTTCTTAATTCAGTTTAATTTAGAATCTGTTTGAAGATTAATTATTTTTTGGCATATTTATTTTTTCTCCTTGGTCTTCCAACTGCATAGTTTCAGAGTACCTTTGTTAGGAAGGTTCATTCGTCGAATACTTTTAATACAACGAAAGTGTGAATGATTAAATCCATGTCAATAGTACCTATGCTGTAGACTTGTAGACTTCAATTTACTTCTGCCGTAGCGTCAATATCCCAAGATTATAATGTAACCTTCAAAGTTCAAATGCTCCTTCTTATTCCGCACCTTGCAGTGCAAAATTCCGTGCACTTATATTGTGTGTGCAGCCCACAGGGGCTATTGTACTGACGTTACACAATGGAGCACGCGAGCGTCCGAGTGGAACACCGCCATCGCGCACGCCATCTCCTTAATACTTGGCAGTTTAGACTTTCAACACCAACTTCAACATTAGGTGCATGCCCCTTAATGACCTAGTCCTTAGTAACGTTGAACTGCAGTTTTGTGTATCCTGATTTAGGTATTGCAGTTGTTATGCAGTGTTTCTTGGTGTGTTCTTTTTTGATTGAAGAACAAAAACTTAAGCGTTTTTCCAGCAAATCAGCATTGAACGATAGGCTATGTTCGTCTCAAAGAGGTGAAAGTAAGGATGGAAGAAACACGCCAAAAGATAATAAAACAAATAAGATGGTCAAAGTTAGATTGATAGTGTTGTAACGAGATTAGACGCTGAAAGAACATCTCAGAGCACTACGGAATACGCCGCAGGTAGTAAGTAAACTCTTGACCCAAATACGATGGACAGACAGTGAAAATATAAGTTAAAGACTTCTTTCTGACAGAGCTGTATTTTATCTATTTTCCGGCCAAACACATTAAAGACCACTTCAAGCACTTAAACCAGAGAAAACTTAAGTGTACGATGAAAGTACTAAGTGGATAATCAAAGACTGCTTAGCAAAATGATACATCAGACCAAAATACGCACTGAAAATAGCACACTAGACGAACAGCAATCAGTCGCATGTTCTAAGAGAACCTCGCTATTTACAATCCGGGTAGGTGTAGCTGCATGTAAGACTTCCATTGTACGTTGGACCTATTATACTTTGTGTGGAACCACAATAGCTGAACCACTCGCAGTTATTAAACCCCGCTTAGCTTATAAACGGATATCACTACACCGCCTTTTTGTATCGCAATTTGTCATTTAATTCGTATGAATCAGCTGGTTTTTCACAATGGCTTTTTGTTACTGTTATGTTTTAGAACGGGAAATGAGTTCAATTAAGACGTTATTGCATTTCTTACGGGTTCATTGTGTCAGTTTTCGTCAAGGTTTGACGGATGTTTCTTTGTTTCGTGTGATGTTGATTGATGGCAGATGTTCATAGACGATTGATTAATTGAAATCAATGAAGACTTGTGTCTAAGACTTTATAGGTGTTCAATAACGTTTTGCTTTACCCAGCTGCATTACCCGTACCTACTTGTGGCTCATCGGATTAACTGCTCATAAAGATCTGAAGAAGAGAAGAGTGGGATACATTATAGGTTGAGTTTACGATTATGACATATTGCAAGAATCATAATACGAAAATAAAGTCGTTACTCCACACATTGGTAATATTATGACATTGGCTATTTATGACCTAACAAAGAAGACATCTCCATAAAATATTATCTATTCGCGAATATTTGCTAAATGCATAAGGCAATGTAGAACAGCCGTGGGTTGATAAGAGCCCAAATATTTAGCGAGAGGCACCCACTTCCCGCTGGCACGGTGTGGGCAGATAGAAAACTATAACCTTTGAATACATTAGTAATTTAGTACTTCGTAATGATATTCATTGTGTTGCAACAGTGTGCAAGAGGAAACTAACGAAATATTTAACTTATTAGTCTCTTCAGAGCAGAAGACTAGCAGTGCAAATGACAAAGTTAATGACTGGCTGATTCTAAATTGAAATTCTTCAAAGAAAAGGAAATTGAGCAAGGTACTATGGCACTTGGTTGCGCAACTTTTGACACAGTAAAGTAATGAAAATTAGACACAAAAAAAGGGTTGTGTTATACTTTAATACAAGGTTAAATTCAAGATTAAATGTTGTGGGGTTTCTGAAGAAAAACATAAGTTGAGTACCTATTGAGGTTATGTTACATAACTCAAAACAATTCGTTTTGAAACCCTATTAACTGGCAAATATTTTGCATTATTTTGGTACATATTAATTGAGTTTTACCTATGTTCATCATTATTTATTATATTTAAAAACATTGATCTAGAAATCTTCTCAGAAAAACGGTAGGAGAAATCCATGTACGTAAGATTTTTACCATGGAATCCGTTGCTTCTCTGATTTGGCGTCTAGGCAGCGGGTGTGTTAATAAAAGAGAACAATTCATACAGCGCAACATGTTTTCACAGAACAAATCACCGTGGACGTGAAAATGTTCTAACAATAATAATTCACTTCGCAGCACACGCACAAAAAGAGTCAAATTGCTCGATGTAGTAGATAGACGTGGAGGAATCCTAAAACTCTACTCGACACGAATTTATGTTTGTTGGCAGAGAAAAGCTGAAAACAATTTTCTCGGTTTACCGGCAGTTAACACGGTAAACAGAATATACCAATTTGTTTGACATTTCATCGAATAGTGTTGTGACACAACAATAGACTACGGCGTCGTAACATTATCTATTTTAACTTAATTGTTTTATTTTTGTCTTGAAATTGCTTTTTAACGAAAAAATAGTAATATTATTAAAGAATAATAATGACAACTTTTAATATTTTTAGTTTCAAATGTAGATTGTTTTGTTGTTCCACGACTTATGTTAATGTTCAATCGATCGATTATAATTGAAAAAGGAGTCGCTTCACTATAATGGAAGAAATGAAATTTTATCGTATTAAATACTAATTAAAATGAAAATAGAAACCCCACAAATTATTTCAATGAATTTAAGTCAAAAATCGATAATATTAATAAAATAAATTATACATTAACTCAAATGGCCTTTACGCGTCAAAAAGTGAAACTATAAATGCCCAATATCCTTTGATTCATGAATCTGTAACCCTAATTTTATAGTTTGAAAGCTTTTGGAACCCAAGTGCCAATTCTACATATTTTAAGTAACTTTCGCATTCGCAATTCAGTCGTAATCTGCCAAAACAGCCTCAATTTCCATATTAACTTTTTTGACAGTTGCAATTGACATGCGAATGTAAACGTGCTTAAATAAGGGTCAACTCACACCGAAAGAGCGGCGAAGGGCAGCGAAGCGCAGCGACTCGCTCGGTAGAGTAGGAATTCGTCGGAATTCCCGCGGCGTCGCGGGCATCCGCGCGACTCTTTCGAGTTTCTCATGCGATAATAAGTATTATAGTAATTAAAATAAAGTTAAAATTCATATGACACGGAAACTGCGCTCCGCTTCGCTGCGCTTCGACGCTCTTTTGGTGTGAGTTGAGCCTAATAGTAGAACTGACTCTTCTATTTATATATATGAGCGAAAACTGATAAACGCATAGCCGAAACTACCTACTGGTCGCAGAAATGTGAAAATTGGTGCACCAAGAGAAGATTTTCCGAAATTCTTACGGGATCGGGAAAAAACGAGAAATGCGCGTACGGAGTCGCGGGCGAAAACTAGTCACCACCACCATCATCCACTCCACGACTTCGCCCATTACTGTGTAAAAGCCTCTCTTTCCTAGTGCTGATCCCCAAGTTTCTGTAACAGTCAGGTTATGTCCGCGATGGCAAAAATATCGTCTGCCCATCTTTCTGCCTGAGTTCCGGTTGACAATTACGAACATGATAGATTACGACTGAGATGCTGCTCCGATCGACGTCAAACTGTCAACGCCGGCTGTCACTGAAAATCAGCGCTGTGGCTCTGTCTTGTACACGAGTCCCAGCATTATGCTGAGAGATGGCCGTTTTGCGCGGATTTGACGCATATCTTCCCAATTTTTCATGAGTATAATTGTATTTTTTTTTTAGGTATGCGTCATACTGGCCGCAAATAAACCCTTTTTCTTTCTTTTTTTTTTCTTTAAAACGTTGCTTAAAAATTTGTACAATTGGATCTAAGGTCCATAGTTATTTGAAAGCTGCTAGTCTTTAGGATGGTATCTTTAATGATTTAGTAGAGCCAGCGTTGCCCTTCGAATTTCATTGGAGATGGCTCCATTCACTCTCGCATCCCTTGAGTTATTTTTTTTTAATATACGATTCTGTACTCATACAGGATCTAGAGAGGACCGCAGCATCGACTTATGCTAAAATTAGGTCAGTTAGAGCCAATATAAGGTTACATATTCGCGATAAGAGTAATTCCTTTATCAATATCTGTCATATCTGCATTGTTTTGATGATATGGCTCGTCCGATAAATTTAGTGATATGGCAGTTATTTTTGCGTAAACACAATAATAAATTATGTATTTACCAATCAATAATACCTATACAGGGAAATTGAAAAAATACCCGAAACCTCTTAGGCAGTGAAAGTACACATGATTATAAGCAACTTTTGTTTTGGTAAAACTCCGAAATCTCGAAAAAAATATCAGCTGTTTCATACATTTTCATTGGCTAAATACTGCATTTTGTATGAAACAGCTGATATTTTTTTCGAGATTTCGGAGTTTTACCAAAATAAAAGTTGCTTATAATCATGTGTACTTTCACTGCCTAAGAGGTTTCGGGTATTTTTTCAATTTCCCTGTATAACTGGTGATGCCCCAAACGTCCTACCCACTTCTATGTAAGGTGTTACCTAAGTAATTAATTTTGCAATATAAAAACCATCGCTGACATTAAATCCATAGAGTTCCGTGTCCATTGACATTTACGCGCCAAAGCTATATCAGGTTGTATATTGAACCACATTCTCGTCAGTGCGAGGGTGTACTCATTTGCACCAATGCAATTCTCCATGCGACCAATAGCCATATTCAAAATTAGTTCATACACAATTATAGCATTATAGGTCGTAACGCCTCGAAATAAGGACTGAGTCATTTAAATTTAACGGTTTTCAAATCACAGAGCGCGCTGCATACATAATAAATAAACCAAATAACATTACTGGAGGCCTACCACAAGCTCTTAACGCGATCGAATTTAGGACCTAAACTGAACTTTTCTTCTAATTCGTACCATGACGTCAGATTAAAGATTCAATTTAGGTCATACCATCTGACAGCGATTGTCACAGACTGAGTCGCAAGTTTTGGTTTCATTCATTCAATTTTGTTCTTGCTTGGTACCATAACGTGTTACAGCAGCTCAACTGAAACGCTCTAACTGTCAAAATTAACGATTCAATAAAAGTTACTATTTCTCTTACAAAACTGAAACGTTTGGTGAATTTACTAACGAAAACTAAGTTTTTTGTCGTTTTTTAACTAAAACCAATGTAAGTATACTTTATTTATTTATTTATCTTTCCTTTATAGTCTAAAATACCCATTTAAACGCATTTGTTTTTCTCTATCAGATGTCTGATGAACAACTTTTGTTTGAGTTTTTTGAGGAAGATTTTGCGTCACTATATACCCAAAAACGTAAGAGGCTTCAATTACGCGCCCAGTTGGACCCCTTCAATAATCTTGAGGATAACGAATTCATTA
Source organism: Ceramica pisi (assembly GCA_963859965.1). Classification (NCBI taxonomy): domain Eukaryota; kingdom Metazoa; phylum Arthropoda; class Insecta; order Lepidoptera; family Noctuidae; genus Ceramica; species Ceramica pisi. The sequence goes on from OY982529.1 coordinate 5,534,989, forward strand.
GGCGCTATAGGTTATCCAAAAAATTAGTGCTCGATTTGTGCGCTGAGTTGAGCCCAATGTTTAAAGAGCCTGTCAAGTCAACGGATTTATCCTTAGAGAACAAGGTAGGCGGTAGGCCTAATCTATAATCTAACATAACTTCTTCTCTCTTCTTATTTCGTGAGAAAGGATTTTTGTGAGAAAGCATTTGTGAAAAAACTTTAATCCAATTTTTTACAATTAGGTTTAGTAACCAAGTTATTGTTGTAATAAGTTCTTATTTATTTAAGGTTTTGACCGCTTTGTCATTCTACGCGACAGGGTCTTACCAAAGACCAATTGGAGATATAGGTGGTCATTCCATTGCTCAACAAACAGTGTCATCAGTATTATCTCAAATAACAATGGCATTAAATTCTTCCCAAATGAGAGATAAATACATTGTTTTCCCTAAGACATTACAGGAAAGGAATTCCATAAGGAGAGAGTAAGTAAAACAATAATTTGAGGTTAATATTATGTATTTATTGTCAACTAGCTGTTGCCCGCGACTTTATTCGCGTGTAAGTATGAATGAAAATGAAAAACAAGTAATATAATTGTTAAATAAAGTAGATGTAGAGAACCACAATTAAATACTAACAAAGTTTTGTTTTTTATTCTAACTAAACAGTTTAATTACTAACTACCAAATAAATATTTTGTTAAATAATTATACTTATTATTTAAATTTAAATAGTGTGCAATTAGGTCAAGGTAGCTTTTATTCTTAATTAATCAACTGCTTCAGTATTCAGTTGCATATACTACACATTTTAAGTCACTGTCAATATTCATGTATACCTTCAAGGGGTGGTTCCCTTGCCTTGCAATGCATCTCTAGAGTTTGTCTATAGTGAAGTTGTAGGTACTATTTTTATTTTGCTTATTAATTACTTGAGATAACAACAAAATTGACAAATATTCCAGGTTTTATCAACAATTTAGAATTCCAGGAGTTTTGGGATGCATCGACTGCACGCAAGTCGCCATCATAAGACCCAATGAAAATGAAGAGAGATATTTTTGTAGAAAACACTATCATTCCTTAAATGTTCAACTGGTAATTATAATAATATAAAATAAACTTGAAGCCCACCCATTATGTCACCCTATGCAATGTTTTCTTCATCTATTTTTTTTGTAACTTATATGGTGTACATAATAAGAGTATTCTATCTTCTACAGTTAAATAAGGAACATAAAGTTTGGTACATTCATTAATTATTTTTTTTTTAGATATGTGATGCTAATATGAACATTACTAGTGTTGATGCCAGCTTTGGTGGAGCTTCGCATGACTCTTTTATCTGGAATCAACATCCAATAAAGGCTCATTTAGAGGCCCTTGATGAGCTAACTTGGCTTCTTGGTAAGAAATTACTTACATTATTTGCCACTCGCACAATACACATAATGTAAAATAAGTAAAACTAACATAATATAAAGTTTATATCTAACCACTACAGTGGGATTTGGCAAGAGATATTTCTGTATGCAGTCTTAAGTGTATGTAATATACTTCAGTCAAATAAAATAATTAATGTACATAAGTATAATAAAATTGGTTACTGATTAAACAGTCTTATAAGTGAAATATTTATTTACAGGTGACTCTGGATATCCGCTAAGGCCATACATGATGACACCAATATTAGATGCTACTCCAGATACGCCTGAGAGACATTATACAGATATGCACATCAAGGCCAGGAACATTGTTGAGAGGACAATTGGGCTTCTAAAAGCACGTTTCCGCTGTCTGTTAGTGCATCGAGTATTACATTATAAGCCAGAAGTTGCAGCTTCTATTGTAAATGCCTGTGTCATTTTACACAACATTTGCAATCAGGCTCAACTACCGGTACCAGAACTGACAGATGCAGAGGTTCGCCAAGAAGCCCAAATGCAAGAAAACCATATTGATGTTGGGGATCGCAGCCAGCAGACTTTACAGCAAGGCACATCCACAAGAGCTAGGCTTGTTCATCGGCTGTGGGAAACCCGGGAAGCCTGAAAATAAAGTTTTTATAATGTTTTTTGAGTTTGTTTCATTTCGCATATAACCACTGTAGTGTTGGGTCATTTATTTAAAGAACCATCAAAGTTTCTATACTTAGCACAAAGGTTGAGTCAATGTGGCTACTTTTTTTTTATCACAGCAGTGATGTTTCATTGTATATTTTGAAATAGAAACTTATATTCTTACCTAGTATTGAAACTCTCGCTTTTCAATTGTCTTGCGTGCTCGGTGCCTGACGAATTAATATGTCTCTTATTTCTTCTAGCCTAAGAGATATATTTTCTAAAATTTGGTTCCTTCTTGCGTCCAGTCTAACTCTCTCTTCAGATATATTCACCAGTGCGCGCCTTGCTGTATCTGCAGACATAGGTAACACTCGGCGTTGCCGCTGCCGCCGACGTGGACTGCGGCGCGGAGTAGAAGAGGCGCGCGGTGGCGGCATTGTGGCCGGATTTGCTGGTGGGGGTGGACTCGGTGCTTGCACAGGGGGCAGGGTTGGAGATAGCGCGGGCGCAGGTGTTGTAGAAGCCACCGCTGTCGGCTCAGGAGTTGCTCGCATATCTACTGACTCCATGTTGTGATGAGCCAGTATACTTTCTGATTGCTCACTATGAGCAGATAGTAGTGGAGCACTCCCTGCCTCAGTTTGATCTTCTGACGGCTGTGAATTTGAAAATTTTATTAACATTATTATATTTTATTTTTTTACTTTCTCGGGTCCCTGGAGACCCGGTCCTTTGGTAGGCATCCGAGGGGCCGAAACCAACTCGCAGAGGCCCCGTTAGAAATTTCAAATGTAATGGGGCACCAACCAGCGATTATCCCTGTATGCACTGAAAGTATTCCCAAGGACAATCCCTGGTTGGAGCAGTACTATTGCAGAACATGGAATTATTTTCTTTACAAGTTAAATTTTTTTTTTTTACTTTGGAGCACTGACATTTAACCTTTTTTGTATGGACGTTAATGGCCGCGACACAGTTTATTACTAATGCAGTCATTTTCGCACATAATTTTACTGTAATTTGTGTTTTAGTTCCAATAAATATTATCTTATGCATTCAAATTGGTACTGTATTGTGATTACAGGGCAGTAGTACATTACATACTTACATTATCAAAATTTGGCTCCACTCTAATTCCAGGAAGACCCGACCCAAAATCCTCCCCCAATATTTGAAGGAATTTAAGATCAATTTCGGGCAATCTTCCTTCATGAGATGGCCCACCTCCAGTTCTGTGCAGAGAGGCCCGTGCACTGGCGACTTTAGCTTTTAATTTGCTCTTGTAGTCATTCCAATACTGAAAAGATTAAGAATATAAGGAAATATACAATATGTAGCATGTCAACTATATGTATTATCATAGCATAGTAAATTATCATCACTGTAATATATCTTGTGCCCGCTTACTGCTTGTGTGTGGTCTGGAGGAAATCTGTACTTACAGCTACTGTCTAAAACCTCGTTCGTGCCCATCTTTGTTTAGAGTTAAAGAAGTCGGTGATTTAAATAAACTGTTATATAGCATTGCTGTCATTATGGCTAGTAGATATTTTAGTCACACATTATAAATTAACTAGTGTCAATCATTTAGTTTGTTAGTCTAACCACCGCCAGATATGTAGCACTTAACAATACGGTATTTAACAATAATATGACGTAATGCATATGAAGTTTACTTGCCTTACACCAGCCCTTCCAATCCTTTTCTGCACCATCACCCTGGGAGTTCAAAGTGTCGGCTGCCATCTGCCACATCCTTTTAGAGAACTCTCTAGCCTGGGTAGATTTGTTGTAGCCAGTTGCGAGAGCTCTATTTTCATTTAAAATCTCCCACAAGGCCTCGAGCTGGTTTAAAGTAACTCTCCTTTTTCGACTAGAATGAAACAAAAAAAAGCACTTGAAATACTCGTCATAGACCGGACCCTGAGTGGCTTCCCTCTCGAGGCAAAATAGGTAGGTACATTTATTCACTTTCGTAATAGATTTATCTGTAGACTTCTCGAATGAATTATTAAATTTCAGTACCTCGACAAATATAACAATGTTTAATACTTACGACATTCCTTGAGTTAATAATAAATTGTGGATCACTACCTATTTCAAATCAAAACAACACTTCAATTTTCCCACCGTTATCGGAAATTCGAAACTTTACAGACCATAGACTAGTATAATAATCCACAGACTACGAGACTACCAGCATTGCCAGCACCAGCCAGCACCAATTTATCAATTTTGCCGAAAATCCAAATATTCCACCGAGACACCGAGTAATTTAAAAGTGTAAACAGTTAACAGAATATTAAAATAAACCGCTAGAAAAATCCACCAACCACTTGTAGAGAACAATTTCACCACTAAAGACGAGATTGAAACCATCACTTTTTGTGGAAAATCCACGTAGTTGGTAACACTGATCTAGTCAAACTGACACTGACAGTGACAATTCAAACAGTGACGTATAAATCAAATTCAACCAACTTTTTACTGTGGTACGTTCCAAAACGAAAAATATTAAACGTGCCGTTTCATTACGTCGAAATAAATCATGTTTTTTCGTAAAATAAAAAGCAAAAGGTAAATAAATATCTTTGTTTGACTAAAACTTGTTATAAAAATAGTTACTGTATTAACTTAAATTGTTTAAAACGACTGCTTAGTGTTTTTAAACATTAAAGTAATGATCCTCAGTTGAGAAATAATAATTGATTCTTGCTTCTGAACGTGTCTGACAGTAAAGTGTGAGCGAAATAAACTTATCTGAAATCAATAGCGTCGTCTCTTTTTCACCAAAAACGCGGTTGAGCCGCAAATTGCGATCTTTCATTCACTTACAACGATCTAAACTCCGCAGAGCGCTTTGGACGTCATGGTACGAATATGAAGCGAGGCAGTTTAGGGACCATAACTGAAATGCCTTGCTTTTGAATCATTTTTAATTAGGTCATGGTAGGCCTCCTGGTACCAAATTGAGGTGCGATCGAATTGATATGTTTCGATGAGAATTCAAAAACACTAGTAGTAGTAGCAAGGTAGGAAATAACAGCTGCACGGAGCGATCTTCATGATTAAGCAACGCTTGCCAAGGTTGCACCGTGGATGGGTGACCATGTAACTAACGAAACCATCTTCTTGCCTCGGAAGGCTTTTAGATTTTAGAACTTCGTCAGTCGTTTTGGGTTGCCAGACCCAGAAAAACGAGTCTGATTAGGTACCTGTCTTGCTGGCTATGGGGTTCCATCCTGTTACCGACTTATGGAAAACCATAAAATATAAAAAAAAACAGGAGAAGTGGCAAGGCGGCGGCGTGTCGGTGTCCGCGCAATATGCTCAAGTTGACCATGTAATAGGCAAATTTAAGGATTCCGTGTTGTTCAGTGGTTTTTCGTAAAAACCAAAGCCTAAACCAATACTTTGTAAATCATGGAATCACTTCCCATATCTAAATATTTGTCTTTAGAATCATGAAAAAAAAAAAACAGATCGTAAAATATTTCTAGCTTTTAAGAGTGTGTATTCCGTCCACTAGCGCCGCCAATCGTTTTTTATTAATGGTAAATTTAAGACACGTAGATAAAAAACCGCTCTGTAGTGCACTGAAGAAATGTATCTATTATTTTTTGACAGCTATTTTTAATACATAACTCATGGCTAAATAGCCAAAACGGCAATTATTGCTAAAAGTGGCCACTTTTAGCAAAAATATCGACTTTGGCAACTATTTATGTTCTAAAGTACAAAACATAACTCTCAAAACATAATAAATACATTTCTTCAGTGCACTACAGAGCGGTTTTTTATCTACGTATCTTAAATTTACCACAAATAATAAAAAACGATTGGCGGCGCTAGTGGACGGAATACACGCTCTTAATACGTTATTCTTATTTTCAAATATGACAGCGACTAAACTACTTTTATTTATATCTATGTAGAGAACACATAGGCAGGCTGCTTCACGTAAAATGCTGCTATTCAGCTGTATCCTGTAAGAAAAGAAGACGTCCTCACCACAGTTGGGGAAAGCTGGACAGATGATGAATTCAACAGTAGTACAATAGCTTTTTCAAATGCATGGCTATGCTTGTGGGATGCAACAGCGGAAAAAACAATAAACATGTCGGCTTGATCGTTCAAACAACACGTTTTATAACAATAGACGGATATAGAGACAGCGCCGTACACACAAATGGACGTATTATCGTACATTCTTCACAATTTGGAGACAGGTTACTGAATATTTATATTATAGCATTATCTAAGGTTGTATTATGCTTACATAATTTATTATTCTGTATATAGGTGCACTTACACAACTAGCTTTTGCTTGTAGCTTCGTTTACATTCAGATCAATTTTTTTTAAATAGTGATGGCATTGCCAGACGGAAATAAATTCTTTAAGTCGGGGGTTTTTAAATTATTTTGTAATTTTCGTATTACTTTTCAAACGTCCTGCGTTAAAAAAAATATAGGTACTCTCACTGCTGGGCAAAGGTCTCCCCCATAAAATTCCACTCATTCCGATGTGTTGTCCTTTTCGACCCTTTCGTCGTGACCGCCTCCAAGTCATCACGCCAGCGTTCCCTAGGCCTTCCTCGGCGACTATGTAATGACCACTGCGGAATGACACTGGTCCATCTGTCATGATTCGTCCTACATAATTACGTGACCCGCCCAATCCTACTTCAGCCTGGTTACATGATCATGAAAACTCATTTTTGAGTTAAGCTCGCCTTTGTACATGAACTATTCATCACTGTATATTATATAAGCTGTTTTGGTGTACAATAAAAAATTAAGAATTAAGAATGATCTATACCACTACATTTTCCGAGATAAAAACACAGAACAGCAGCGATACTGAAACTTCCTATCAGTGAAGAATTTTCTAAATCGGATGAGAACTTACCGAGATTACGCTATATATTAATTGATACACCTATAGATTTATTTAGACACGTACCAGTCAACCAAAACGTAGCCTTTAACCCAAGCGTTAACTGGTAGAAAATGCCTTGTGGCAAACCGCCCGCTTATATACCACTAATGTCCTTAAAGTTTAAAAATAATATTTCTACTAACATACTATAAGTACTTTAGATTTATTCTTCCTTATGTAAATAGGAACATATATTCTAGTAGTATTAATACGGGCGTTGCAAGACTTATTTGCTGTGATATTAACTTAAATTAGGAAAGCGAGGAAACCAGCTGGCATCTGCAGATGTGGTTGGGAAAGCAATCTCGGGAACACGCGACCACATCCTTACAAACAGAGCTAGTCATAAAACTGAATGTGTCTAACGGTAAATGTAATCTTACTTCATAGCTATCTAACTAAAAGCATACTATAGGGAGATAACGTTGTGTGTTTGTTTAAGGTAATCTCTGGAAGAATAATAGCTACATTATTGCTGAAATGCTGAGTCATAGACATATTTCTATACAATAGATTAAATAAGAAACTAAGTATTTATAAGTTAAACTATTATAGCTATAAGAAGACAATTGTGCAATATTTATTAAGTATCTCTTACGAAGAGACAGAAGATCTTCTCTTTGTATGTAAATAAAACATGATGTGTCCTTTAATTTAAGTGTTAATTAAAGGTAATTGATAAATTGTTATTTTATTATTAATGTTTACATAATCACTATCCAGCCTAAAACACAGGTTTCAAGAAACTGCGTTCTTAAACAATATTTTAAGATATTTGATTGTAAATGTGTCCTACTTTATAAATAAACGATATTATTATTACTATATTAACATAGGTACGGAAAAATTAGATAGCGGGGGAAAATTCTACAAGATTTTTTTCGTGGTTACAGTAAATCTATCTTTATATCCTAATCTATACTAATATTATAAAGAGGTAACATTTGTTTGTAAGTTTTTATGTAGGGGGTAATCTCAGGAACTACTGGTCCGATTTGAAAAATTCTTACAGTGTTAGATAGCCCACTTATCGAGGAAGGTTATAGGCCAGGCCAGGTTATATATCATCACGCTAAGACAAATAGGAGTGGAGCATTAACGGAAAATGTGACGCAAACGAAGTTGCGCGGGTCAGCTAGTTACTGTAGTTACTGTGTGAGTTACTGACAGACTACGCACAGTGGAAACTGCTGATTGTAGAAAGCTTAACTTTGGCATGTAGCTTCTTTGGGGAGTGCAGGGGGGCACTAAAAGAGGACTTCCCGAAATTCATACGGGAACGAGGAAACACGGGTGATGCGCGTACGAAGTCGCGGGCAAAAGCTAGTACCTATACGTAAATATGTATATATATATTTAAAAAAAAAAAATTTACAAAAAAATACAACTGACTTCCAAAAAAAAAGACACTACAAATTACAAAATAACTTTAATTTCGGAACTCGGTGTTTTTGTTAATTTGTTCGTTTTTTGACACTGACTTCCGAAATTAAAGTTATTTTTTTCCTTTGTAGTGTCTTTTTTTAAAATATATAACAGACTTCCAAAAAAAAATACACTACTATTTTTTTTTTGGAAGTCTGTTGTATTTTTTTGTAAAAAGTTTTTTATTTTTCACTTTTTAGTGGTACCCCACACCTAACAACACCACTACAAAATCGCAGAAAAGCAAAATACAAACGCACTAGTTGCCCATACGATTTTCGAAAGTTCCCCTCGACTTCTCTGGGATGTCATCATCAGTTCCTGGTTTCCTTATTATGTGACCATTTGGGAAGTATTCCCTTTCCAACAAAAAAAAACATTTTTAAAATCAGTTGGCAAGCGACGGAGTTATGCCCGAACAAACATAAAAAAAAAAATACAAACATCCGAATTGAGAACCTCCTCCTTTTTGGGAAGTCGGTAAAAAACAGAAACTGACTGACTGATCGATAAACGAACAGCCGAAACTACTGGTCTTAGAAAGCTGAAATTTAGCATGTAGCTTCCTTCAATCCTTACACTCCATAGAGGTGCACCAAGAGGGGATTTCACGAAATTCCTACGGGAACATATAGTCAATACATATAAAACTCGGTACTGGTGACTGGCAGACAATGTACAACCGAAACGAATGGTCGTAGAAAGCTGACATTTGGCAATGTAGGTTCTTGGAAGTGAGATTTCTCGAAATTCCTAAGGGATCGGGAAGAAACGGGAAATGTGCGTACGAGGTCGCGGGTAATTATGTTCGTTTATTTTCCTGGAAACCCTCACGGGCAAAAGCCAGTATCTAGGTTTAGTAGGTATTTATTTTCTTACAGTATCTCGTTGCGATATAGAAAGGTAATGCCTTGTTGCGTCAGCTCAGCCAGACAATGATGTTCGCAATAGAAAGTAATCTTTAGTTTGATGGCAACAACCATTTACAACTTCATTACGTTACAGCAGTTTACCGATGGACGTTGATCTCTTGCAAATTGCGCAGTTTGAAGATAAATTAGTAAAAGTGCCTACTTACGTATAACTCAGCGAGTATTGAGCGGTTGGAACTTACAACTCCTTACTACAGTTTCTAACTAAATAATTGTATTATTAGGTCTTGATAAATTTTACTTTAGGTCTTTCGTATCTAATCTAACCCGTTATGTTAGTTGGGCAAAGGCCTGGGAGCGCAGTATCCTGGGAGTTCGAGTTTCGGACAAAAGATACCTAAGGTCTACGTAGACCTGTAATAAATATTTTTAGACGAGGCTCAAAGTATAACGTAGCTCTTGTTTTATAAAGAGTTCGAAAATAAGAGTTAGGCAAGAAGGCCGCAGGCTGTATTGAAAGTAGAGTGTCACCATTACAGCCAAAAAAACAATGAAGAGATAAGAATGAGATTATTTTTAACTAGCTGACCCGTGCAACGTCGTCTGCGTAACATTTTTCATTACTGCTCCGCTCCTATTGGTCTTAGCGTGATGATACATAGCCTATAGGCTTCCTCGATAAATGGGCTATCTAACACTGAAAGAATTTTTCAAATCGGACCAGTAGTTCCTGAGATTAGCGCGTTCAACCAAACAAACAAACAAACTCTTCTGCTTTATTATATAGAAGATCAAGTATAGATTACAGAACGACATTATATCATAATTATCATATAGACTGTTTCTAGTTGAGAGACGTTTGTTTGGACGGTGGTCCCTAAACTAAGAAGAACATATATCTTGGGGTCTTTTTAACTACTTGACAAAGAATAACGGCGTATAGAAGCCATTTTTTATTTTTCATTCAGTACAGTTGGTGGCCGAGTCACCCGCGTCCGTAGGAGAATACCCTTCAGCGAATCCCTACACGTGGTCCCTGGGTGGTGCTAAACAGGTGACACTAACCGCCTCCGTGGTCTAGTGGTTATACCACCTGATTCAGACCCAGAGGTCCCGGGTTCGATTCCCAGCGGGGGCAAATTTTTTGCTCGGTTTGGTTGGTGGACTTTTTCTAAGTCCGCCTGGCAAGCTACCACCATCATGTCTAAGTCTGTCGCCATAACAACAATGTTAACAGCATTGTTGTCTTCCGGCAGTTAGAGGTATGATAGCCAGTTCCTCTGTGTAAGAGGATTCCGGGTGAAACTCGCTTCCATCTTCGGCCTAATCATCACTTTCCATCAGGTGAGATTTAGGCCAAGAGTTTCCTCGTTTTGTATAAAAAAAAAAGTAATAAAACTTCCAGTCGACTGCAACAACCGTAGTAAAAATATTAGATTACAAATTCCGTCCCACATAAATCTTTGCAAAATTCTAACCAAGAATGGAACACGAGCAGGGTGAATGCGCCTGTTATCATCCTACACCATCAGCAAGCAAGTGGGTCAGTGAGGTGTTGGTAGAGGGCCAGCAACCTGCCATTAACATAATGCAATTTGCGCTTTTCGCCATTATCTATAAGGAAAAGCGTGAGCAACACGTAATCGTAAATTTCTGCGCTGAAATGTTAATCGCACACACTTAATTTCGTGCTGAGTGTGGCAATTAGTGCACGTTCTTGTAATCCTTTTAATTAAAGCAAACATTTTTTTTAAATATAGGCAGAGTTTACATTCGCAAACCGAATGGCACTTTTTTATTAATAAAATATCAAATGTTTTTATTATCTCAACCTAAATGTAGCTGTACCATAAATCACATTGCAAAATTCCAGTTCAAGGCACCAGCGAAATCCTTAATCCGATTCTGCTAACGATTTCATAACAGCCTCTCCTTATAAAGCAAAACCCGTCATAACATCCAAAAACTGGAGCAATAATAGATAATTTAGCCATGTAGACCAGTCGAACTTGTAATTTTAAATCGATACGACACATGTTCCAATTGACATTCACCACCCACGTCTGAGCAAACTAATAAAATATTTAAAATAACTGACTGGACGCAAGTAGGTGTCGCGACCTTACTAGATCCCGTCATCGATCGTCAAGTAAATAAATAAACACTTTATGATTGTCTTCGTTAACAATTACTTTTATATCCTTAGCCTTGACAATACGATGCCAATTGATGAGATGTGAGTGCAATCAGGAATCGAGAATACATCGAGATGTATTTAAAACTTAAAAAAAGTATTAGTACTTATCTTTGCTGGCCAAGTTCCGTACTTACCACCCTTATCTATCTATCTATACATATAATAAAACTGTAGAAAAATGGTTTTTGTACATGAAAAAAAAATCCAAAAAAAATAGCTAGGGTGTTAAAGAACAACCAATAGAACCCATTTTCAGCATTTTTAGAATTTGTGTCTGTTTGTCTGTTTATTTGTTCGGGCATCACGTAAAATCTGCTAAAGCAATGTAGATAAGTTTTACACACAAGGATTGAGCGTAACTTTGAGTAACATTTAGTTTTTGTTTAATTGCAATCGGTTCAGTCTATCAAAAGATATTTGAATTTAAAGTTTTCCAGAAGTAAAATTAGGGTTATGTGCACTTAGTCTCATTATTACTTCACGTAACTTTTATACATTACAATAAACTGTGCGTAAATTGTAGTAATGTTAAGTTTTTTGTTTCATCGTAATCAGTTCATACCTTCTAATAAAAAATGTGAATTAATAAAATTATAATTATTATAGTCTTTTCGAAGTAAAATTGAAATAGCACCATCTATCAAACTTAGACTGGACTATACCTAGAGATCAACTGCGTGCAGTATTCGATAGATGGCGTTGGCGTGTAATGTCTGCATTCGAGTCAAGTTGATTTATCTATTTTTCATCAATGCTAATCGTTACTAATATTATAAAGTAGAAGAGTTTGTTTGTTTGTTTGGTTGATTGCGCTAATGTCAGGAACAACTGGTCCGAATTGATCAATTCTTTCAGTGTTATATAGCCCATTTATCGAGCAAGGTTATAGGCTATAATATATTATCACGATTATATATAAGACAAACAGGAGCGGAGCAATAATGGAAAATGTGATGCAGACGAAGTTGCGCGGGTCAGCTAGTACTATAATAATATTATAAAGCAGAAGAGGTTGTTTGTTTGGTTGAACGCCCTAATCTCAGGAACTTCGGGTCCGATTTGAAAAATTCTTTCAGTGTTAGATAAGTCCATTTATCGAGGAAGGTTATAGGCTAATATCATCACGCTAAGACAAATAGGAGTGGAGCATGGAAACAGTGACGCAGACGAAGTTGCGCGGGTCAACTAGTTTATAATATTCTTCCGTTATTGACTGACTGAAAGACAACGCACAGCCGAAACTGGTTGTAGGAAGCTGAATTTTGGCATAAGTATAGGTTCGTTGGGGAGTTTTCTATAAAAACGGCAAAAAATCATGTCTGTTGTATGGGAGCCTGTGAGGAGTATTTGTTGTAACTTGTAAATGTATTTGCGGCAACAGAAATACATCATCTGTGAACATTTCAACTGTCTAACTATCATGGTTCATGAGATACAGCCTGGTGACAGACGGACGGACAGCGGAGTCTTAGTAGGGTCCAGTTTTACCCTTTGGGTACGGCACCCTAAAAACCTGGATGCATTTTTTGTTCTTTGACTTAATATTTTTCTTTGCTATGAAAATGGTACTGTATCCTCTGAGTAGGTACTTACTTTAAGTTAAATCACTGACTAAAACATACATACAGTATGTCTACGACATATATGCAATAATTGAAACCACAAGTAACACTTGTCCACAGAAGTATAAATAAATTGTTATAAATTTAAAAAAACGTAAATGAAAAAATTTAAGTTTTCAAACAAAATAAATATGAAAATAAATTTAGTAAAAGTAAATCACCCTATTTAGAAAACGTACCTTGACCTCGACTGACCTCGAGAAGTGCGGCAACAATGCTCGCGCGGCGGCGTTTTGATTTATCTTTGGCAATTGCGATGAAATTCACTATGGTTATTTTTCACCCGTTCTTTTTTACTTCGTGATAATTTGATTACTGAACTAATCTAAATAAATTCTGTCATAGCACAAGATGGATTAAAACTTAAATTTTCTCATGTTCAAAATGTCCACCACGTTTCAACCAGGATTCGAGTGTTTATTTCACCGTAAAAAATAAGTACCTAGGTATGTACAAATAAAATTAAAAACACAATTTACACACACAAAAGTCCAGTACCTACTCAGTGTCTATTTCACTGTAAGAAAATAATTACTAATACATACAAGTGAATAACAAAAATCACGTAAAACAATGCGTGTACTTAAGTACCTATCAAATCTTTGCGAAATGCACACACGCTATCCCGGAAGACTCGCGGTGAACTGACAAAACTTACATCCGTACTGGCAAAAAATAAAAGTCATAGGTAAATAGGGTAAACAATGTAATAATTATCTTTTATCGATACTTTTCTACAATTACTTATCTAATAAAGACTTAATACGCAATCAAGGCATTACAATACTAGTACTATTTTTAATAACCGTATTTAACAGTGAAGTGATAGTTAAATTTATTGGACTTTTAAAATAAATTTTAATTTTTGTACGTTTCGACTTACGAAACTACCGTAGGTACTACCTAGATAGTGAGTAATGTAGAAAACGGGTGAGCACGTTTTTTTAATAGGATGTTTCTTCCTAAAATGTAAACATTATTACATTATTTTTTATCTCTAAATCCACTCAATTATAGTTTTTAATCAGAATAGGTAGGTAGGTACATAGTGGTGCTATAATAATTCTAAACTAACCATGTCCATTAAAAATAGAACATCTTTTTTGCTAACCGATCATTATTCTCTTCAAAAGACAATGAGAGAAAGCTGATAATATTGTCGATAACTGTGTCCAACCCTACGCGTCGAGCGCGCGCGCAACCCGCTCCCCGCGCCCCTCCTCGCCAAAAGCCGAAGGCCTTTGAAAAAGCCGACACACGCGTGCCGCGTCTTTTTGTACTAAGCCGACAAACGAACCGCGCCGCCGTGACTCGCAGTGTACACTTGCAGGTATTGTTGGAGTGTCTCAGTGAAAATGAATTTGAGTAAAAATAACAAAATAAAATTTCGGCCGTGACAGGTCAAGAACATTTCACAAGGAGAAATTTCACGTACGAATGTAACGAAAAACAAACAATATTAAGATTTTTAATAGTTGGTCCTACAATGTTCCCTCTGGTTAGGGACAAATGCCTCTTCTCTGTGAGATGGAGTGGGTTGCAATCCACTACGCGGGCATACGGGTTGGTAGAAATCACATGTCTTCGATTTTTTTTTTCTAGGACATCTTTAAACTTAAAGTTTTCTTTCATTCACCGTTTTGAGAGCAGTGATGATAAATAAATTACACAATGAAAAGTGCTTGCCTGGTCTCACCCACGACCTTCAACTATGCCACAACAGCTTTGTTCTGTTTTCAATTAAAATGCAATACAAACACATTAAAGTCCCGCCTGTCGTTTAGGTGTACCGAGTTCGCATTTTAGGTAAATAGGTAAAATGAGTACAACTGCGTAGGTGAATGATTGCACAGCGTGGCAACGTCGCTTTTCAATGTTCAAGGATTCAAGTTCATTGTACTATTAACCTACTGTTGCAATTCTACAGAGTGTTCAAATTTGCTTTAAATTAAAACTCGACTTTTTGACAAAACTACTGGACCGATTTCGTTACTTTTTTGTATAGCGTTATCAAATACCATAACTAGTATGTGGTTTCAAGGATTGCATATATGTCGTAGACATACGGTATAAATACATATTTTGATAGATTAGCGCTAACACTTAACAAACGGATCTGCCAATGAGCCTTATGACACCAAATTTTTCAGGAGGCACTTAAAATTGTAGAATATTTATTAAAAAAGTGTCTCTTGAAAATTTTTATCATATGGAGTAAACTGGTTTGCGAATTAAGGTAGGTATAATTATAACATTTACATGACTTCAAGACTATTTTTAGGACAACGATGTAACCGGAAAAACATTCCAAGAAGCAAGTGAACTCAAAACAGTAACGAGATAAAGTTCTCCGGTACCTCAAAGCTCGCTTCCGCGAGTGTTAGGTTAAAGATCACAATTTGTCATAATTAGAAGAGATTTGCCTGACGCTAACGAGATAAACAACAACCGGTTTCTCTCAAGACTCGCTACAGAGAAATGACAAGTAGCTAATGTGGATTATGAATTACTACCTTTTGCCTGCGACTTCGTATGCGCAATATGCGCATATATCACGTTATTCCCTGTTCTCGTAGGAATTTCGAGAAATCTATACTAATACTAGCTGTCCCGCGCAACTTCGTCTGCGTCACATTTTCCGCTCCTAAATAATATTGCAACA
The DNA here is from genome assembly GCA_963859965.1 of Ceramica pisi. Classification (NCBI taxonomy): domain Eukaryota; kingdom Metazoa; phylum Arthropoda; class Insecta; order Lepidoptera; family Noctuidae; genus Ceramica; species Ceramica pisi. The sequence continues at coordinate 5,550,753 of OY982529.1, forward strand.
AAAAATTGAGATGTAAGCTACCCTATCTTTCAAGTTGGATCAAACTGCACACGGTGTGCAAATTTGATTAAAATCGGTTAAGTAGTTTAGGAGTCCATCGCGGACAAACAACGTGACACGTGATTTATATATATTAAGATTATAAAGCAGAAGAGTTTGTTTGTTTGTTTGGTTGAACGCGTTAATCTCAGGAACTACTGGTCCGATTTGAAAAATTCTTTCAGTGTTAGATAGCCCATTTATCGACGAAGGTTATAGGCACATATCATCACGCTAAGACAAATAGGAGCGAAGCAATAATGGAAAATGTGACGCAGACGAAGTTGCGCGGGTCAGAGTCTTCTCTAAAATTGGTATGACCCACATGACCCCTAAACACCCCTAAACTCCCCTTGTTTGACCAGTACGATTGTTTGGACTTTCAAAGAGAACTCTGGGTTTGTTCCGGTGTTTCTTCTCAGAACAGTCAGCTAGGAAACACCGGCCTCAATCAGTTTAAAATGACCAAAAAAGATTGACGTGTAAAAGTGTTATTTACAACCTACTTACAGAAATAAATATCATTTAAGAAACCTATGTACATGCCAAATCAGTAGTTTCGGTTGTGCGTTGTCGGTCAGTTATGTATTGATTATGGCACTGGTAAATGGTTAGAGCATACAATCATGTTTAAAGTTGGGCCCAAGGACGCCTTCAAAACTAACAAACCGATTCCAATAATTTGGAAAACATGACATTCAATTTCGGACAACTGCTTTTCATGGGTTCTTCGGTTAGGTTGCCTGATACCCTAGATAGGCGAAAATTGGAAGCCAGCAGTCTCATCGATTAGATTGGACGCCAAACAACAAAATGGATAAGGCTAGGATGGCACCATGGAAAAACATTGCCAAGCATAACGAATGCGTACTTTTAACATAACAAACACTTTACTAAAGCGAAATGTAAATATTTTGAGTGAAAACTTGGCAATGAAATACGATGCCAATCGTGCCTTTCGAAAGAAACAAACTAATTTTAATTTCATTTTGGCATAGAGACAATTCCAGGACTCGTAAAACAGCGTTTATAAAGCAAATTGGAAGATCAAAGGAATAACTTAAACGTAAAAAAGTGAAATGTGAACATTTTGAGTGAAAACTTGGCAATGAAATACGATGCCAATCGTGCCTTTCGAAAGAAAGAAACAAATTAATTTCAATTCCATTTTGGCATAGAGAGAGACAATTCCAGGACTCTTAAAACAGCGTTTATTTGGATGTTCAAAGGAATAAATTAAACGTAAACTATGTGAAGGAAGATTTATGTGATTCGGTTGATAGCAAGAATGTTTACCTACTACATATTAAGTTGATCGATAGTCCGGTCGACCTAGACGAGGAATGACGGCGACGTAGGGCTTAATACTAATTTGCTCATCAAAGGATCGTCTCTCCGATTTGCGTTGCATGACGGTAATCTAAAGGATCGTGCGCTAAATTCCTAATCTGCAGTTTATTCAGTAATTAAGCTTTGGCAGCTGTTGAAGTTATGGGTATGGTAAGTTAAGACCAAAGAAAGTATGCAGATATTGTAAGATGGAGGATATGGCTGTATAGGGAGTGAATACTGCGATTCCAACTGTTTTGCCGAACCCAGACATATTCTGCTTACGGCAGCATCTTCCTGCCAAAATGGTGGCAGCTAATTGTTAAAGTTACATTTTCTAAAAGAATAATGTTTTCATCTCTGGAGAAGAACGGTTAGGAGAGCCCACCCCAATTAGAAATGGGACAAGCCTGGAAGAAGACGAATAATGTTTTCAAACAATAAGAGAATAGAAATTCTTTGTATAATATAACGATTAACATATTCAAATAGGTTCGAATCGGAAATAGTCACCGGAACACCTAATCACCGGGTTACAAATTGGGCTGTTGATTGCGGTCAGCGTTCAAGTGTAACAGGTCTGTAGATTTGGGACGTATTAGAACTCATGGGCGTTTATTGCGACCCAAGCCGAAAAACTAGATGAAAACTACAAACTAGGTTCGATTTTAATTATTTCAAAGATAACTCAATTAGTCTTATCTGCTCCGTAGGGCCGCAGAAAGCTAGCTCAAATCATCGAGGAGATATTTTCGTGTTATCCTATTACCATTTTTTGGGCTAGATTTAGACGATTATCTGTGGGTCTAAAAAGGGCCACTTTAGCAGAATCAGAAAGCAAATCACGCTACCCGTCATTCAATTTTTCCCAATCAACCTTGAACCTAATGCGTTAGTGATAAAGATGAAAATTAATATGGTTCTCCTAAAGTGGCCTTCTTAGCCCCCCCTGACCTGGTAAGCGATGATATACTGTCGATCAGAACCTATAATTTTGTCAGCTATTAAATATAGGTACTAGGTATAATAACAGCCGCACGGGTCGATCTTTAAAGTTAAGCAATGCTTGCCAAGGTTCGTCGGTGGATGGGTGTCCATCTTAACATACCGAGTTTCCTCCGTGCCTCGGAAAGCACGTTAAGCCGTTGGTCCCGGCTGGCATTTGTAGCTCTTTGGCAGTCGTTACGGATGGTCAGAAGCCAGCTAATCTAGACTCTAGTCTTGCCAAGAAGTTCCGTGTTACCCAGGTAATGGGTTGTGGAGGTCTGGTAGGCAGCCACTTCACGTAAAACACTGGTATTCAGCTAAATTCGGTTTGACTGGAAGCCGACCCCAATATAGTTGGGAAAAGGCTAGGCAGATGAGGTATCCTAGAACTAGAACCAGACGTTTATACAATAACCCGATTCGGTATCAACAATGAGTCACAAAAGGTAATTGTTACGCGTGTAATTAATATTTGCTCAGCCAAGCGTCACTTATTTTATCTCAGTGCGTATTGCGGTCACAGAATGCATCCACAATTCTACATAGTTATCTTAAGTAACAGATGTGTTATCGTGGACGATAAAAATCTGTTCTAATGGGGTTTGGGTAACAGGTGAGTTTATATCCATTGTATTATACGTAAGTAACTGTTATAATGTTATAAGGCAGTTTTTGGGTAAAGGTTGTGGCCCTTAAAATAAATCTGGCACCCTTGACCTATTCTTCGGTTTATTAATATCGGAGAAATTTTAATGAATTAGAATTTAACATATTATTATACAATGTTTATAATGGTAAATTCTAATACACGTATTGTTTGCTTAACTGGAGGCTCTAAACACGTTTATGCTTTTTAATTTACTATTGCCACAATAAATTATTTGTATTTGTATAATTTATTAGGATTCCGAACAGAAAACGGTACCCATATAGGATCATTCGGGTGTCTGTCTGTCTGTCACAGCCAGATTTCTCCGGAACTACTAGAACGATTCTTTTGAAATTTGGTACACATGGACTTTGGCGAACTCAACACGGACGCGTTACGTAAATAAATAAATTTTGAGCAAGGGGTGACCCCCTTATGGGGGTAAAAGTAGAAATTAAAGAAAATAAAATTTGGAACTGTATCGTGCGACATATCAAATGAAAGGTTTTGAAGTTATTCAAGAAATTAGATAAAAACTGACCATGCTCTTCCCCTTCTCCGAAACTACTGAGTCTGAGCCTAAAATTTAAAAAAAAATTAAGTTATTAATTCTATACCTAAAGATTAAAGGAAAACCTATAAGAACTCTGTAGTGTTCAAATATTATGTTACAAGAATGAAGTTGACTTGGAACAAAGGGTTCCGAGGTGCACGCGAGTCCGACTAAAAGCTTGGCCAGTTTTTATTTTTGACTCTAATCTAGGTCAGAGATGACAGAGACAAAGGCGACGATGTATTGAGCTTCCAGAAGAAGGCTCTTCACTCTAACTTTGAAGAGATTAGAGTTGAATGCGTTATTTGGAACAAAAAAGGCAGACAGACGTGCTAATAAGAGCTGATTTAGTATTCCGTATCCTGATCTAATCTTATCAACTGATCGATTATTCGCGCAGAGAAAAACAAGCTATCAAACAATCCTTCGCAAAAAAACGTCGTGGAATGTTTGACCCTATCTCTCGCGGAAGCATAAGCCCAGTTCATTGAAATAATTACCTCAGATACCTACGTAGCGTCAATACCAGAACACCGCCGGTAAAAAACAAATTGATTTGGTAAAAACGGTCGACAGACCAGGCGTAAGTGGTGTTCCTATTTACCGTAGGACGACAGGGCGCCGTTATGTTCCTTATAGAGATACTAGCATGTACTCGTACTATAAATTGTGATGGACGTCTATACGACCTTATGCCGTCGTCAGGGACGATTTTGACATTGAGAGGGAGCGCAGGGCTCTAGCGGTCCGTAGCAATATGTTGTCCCGTAGATTTGCGCGGTGTACAGACCAAGTAAAAGTAACACTTTTAAAGGCTTATTGCCAAAGTTTGTACACGGGCAATCTATGGGTCAATTGTGCTAAGAGATCGCTGGATGTCCTGCGCGTCCAATATAACAATGCTTTCAGGATGTTGTTAAGGCTACCACGTTATTGTAGCGCGTCGGAAATGTTTGCGCAAGCCCGTACCGGCACGGCGCGGCGGCTTCTTTGCAATTACTTATTCGTATAAAAAAAAACGGCGTCGCTACTGAGGAGAGTGAGAGACAGTCAATACAGCATCCTGAAAACTGTAGCCGAGAGCTTTGGTTCTCCGATGGCGCAGCAGTTTGTGAGGAGGTTGATTTTTACTAACACTAGGGAGTAAGTTGTTTTTGTATGTTTACTAACACTATATGGATGTTTGTGTGTCCAAAATAAAGATATTTAATTAAAATTAATATACGATGGCCAATGTGGAGTATGATAGGAGAAGTGGGTGTTTCAATTAAGCTATGATGGCTTCGTACAAGCTCAAGTATAATAGGCATCGTATGCAATTACCAGATTTAAACTCATGTGAATTCTCAGTTACCTTCTACAAATATAGGAAACAAGGTCTTATTTTTTTATGTAAAAATACTATTTGTAAAACCGATGATAGTGTTGGTGATCAACTGTGCATTCCGTATAAAAGCCGCCATTGCTTAAAAAAAACCAAGGATAAAGAATGCGTTGTTCAACTCATTCAGATTTATAACACCTGATAAAAAACAATATTCACACACATAAAATATAAGAGAGAATCAGGTCAGCCCACTAAACGACTTGAAAAACCATAGACACAATATAAGATAAAGACTATTACAGTAACAAGCTGTGAGACGGGAACAATTTAATGACTATAAACTGATTATCTCTGGTCGCCTGTCACACCGTTGCGTAACCCATCGTCTTAGTTGAATGATAATGTCATTGTAACACAGTAGCTGTTCGATCCGAGCTGGGCCTGTATTACCTGGACTTTTGTGCGCAGTGCGACAGAGTGCGAAATCTGTTTGAGTACACACCTAGTTTCAGACACTGTCAGGCCCGTTGCGTAATTTTGAGAAAGGTCATGTCTTTAACACTGTCGCAACTCTTGATTGTCTTTTTTATTTCGTCTTGATTAATTGCTTAGTTTTTTTGGGAACTAAAAAGGTATATGCTACGATGAAATCTACTGAAAATCATAAATAGAAGTCCTATTTATGATTTTCAGTAGATTTTATCTTTGAAAATTCGTTTGTTGTTTGATTAGCTTTTGATTATCTATAAGGCGCATATTTACTTACAGTTAAAGCTTTTAATTTGCTTGGATTTGGTTAGAGTATACAGTTCAACCTAATTAAGATAACCTTGAAATAATCTAGATCTAAAAAATCGGATGAAACATTTCTAAACTTTCAGACGTAAAAACAATACCTAAACTGTATTATTTGTTGAATGTCAAATTGTATTACATTTTCATGTTAATTTATCTTCTCATTGTATTTATACATTTGTTACGAAAACTACAGTATAAATAATATGTTTTCAATCTGTAATCAGTCAATTTATAATTTAACAACAGTTTACTCTATATGCCATAACATGAACGATTTGTACGTACAGAAAATTAATACTGGAGCTGGAGGGCTGTTTTCCTGGGGGAAGCAAAATCGATGTGTTTTACCGAGAAGCAGTATTCCACCCCTGTGCCTACTGCCAACCCTCGCCCTCTCAGCTGTTTAATTGTTTGATACTAATGGCTTATAGTTACTAAGTCCCGTTAGAAACATCACGAAATATTCATATTTGGCTGACGTCTCTGATGGATTTCCAAAAGATATTAATAGCAAAAGTTTGAACTTTCAAGGTAACTATTCTGAGAAACTTTGTCGTGGAATAAGCTTCTATCGGACCCAACGGGGCCGATCGATTTTGCTAAATCAAGATGAACCAAAGTAGATAAACTATTGATGAAAACCTTTCAGTGGATAGCTGTGGAAAGTAACGTTGAAACGGAAAAAGTTTCACAAAAAAAAAAGTTAATAATGATTAATCCCAATGTCTGATTTGAATAAAAGTTTGACAAATGCAATCAAAACCGGAGAATACTCGTAGAACACCATAAAGCGACTCACGACTCTTCAACACACGCTTCGGTGTGATAGTCATCTCAAATCTAGTCGAGGATAGGTCGTGGCTTGTCCTCAAAGGCGATTGTTTCAGATTTGACATGGCACAGTTCAAGGAGCTGCTGGTTTAGCAACGTTCTTTGTCTCGCTGTCAGTTATTTCATGAGAGAATTAGGTGACAGTGATTTTGACAGCTGATGGTAAGGAATTCATGGTTGAGATTGTTTCGAGATGCGAATTTTAGAGAAAAGGAACCAAAAGTTCTTCAGAATCTAGGAGCCAAAGGAAGCAGGCCACTACTGCTAGTGTTGATGCTTTTAATACGATTTTTTTAGTTATATTTTTGTATTTAGTTAAATGGAGAGAAAAGTTTTCTGATTCAGAAGTTGATAATGATCTTCAGCTCTTTAGTTGCTTTTGTAGTAGGAATCATCAACAGTCTGTAGATTGAATATATCGTACAGTATATATATGTAGTCTAAAATGGTATCATCAAAGGTTCATCGCTTATGAATTACTAGAACAGTGACCTTCCACCTCTAACATATTTGACGGCTAGCGCGGTTTGATAAACCGCTGATTCATTTTATATTGTTCCTCATTTAGATCAGTGGGCCAGAAGTATTTCCAGTCCCAAATTATCTAACTGAATGCGTAGGTAACAGACTAACAGTCGTTTGAAATAACAACAACATTAATAGGACACTAATAACCAACACAGCAGGAGTCCTGTTGAATATAAAATTAATTGATAATTTTTACTTATTCCAATGTGATCACAAAAACAATGACAGTAATCATAGGCAGGTCATCAATCACATCTTTATTAATGAGATCCGGTAGAGTACAAAAAGTAGGTACCTAAGTACGGTCGAAAAAGCTATTTGGTATACAGGCAGCTAACATGCAACTAAAATTGAAAAATGTAGTTGTCAAGATGAGTTGTCAAATTTTTTACAACCCTTTCCGTAATATAGCCGCGCGTTCGTGGATGGGGTACGACATAGTTACTCTCCTGACATGAACTCTATACACGCAACCATTGACGTGAGGCCAGTGTCTGTTATCCGACCTTTTCGTGATTCCAGTAACTTCGTACCGAAGACGTCGCGCCGGCACTACTAAATGCTAGCTTCAGAAGTAATTGCGCAAACAATCCTAATAAATAAAACTCTACCGTTACTGATGAGTGACTGACAGACAACGAAAGAAACTTTGGCAAGTAGGGGAGCACTTCCCAAGATGCCTACGGGAACAGAAAAAACGGGATATGCGCGCACGAAGTCGCGGGTAAAAGCTAGTAAAATATAATATCGGTAATATTGTGGAAAGATCACCGGTATATAAAATAGTTTGTTCGAGTGTATCTAAGTACTCCTCACGTTGTTCATTGATGTCGAGGACTCCTGTGATTGCAGAGCTCCGTCAATATTGCCGAGGCAGACATTACGTATAGCTCTGTGTTTGTTTTGATTTCATGCACAGCCATTAATTCGTTTTTGATCGCTACTTGTGCGTTCTTATGTTGATTTCGTAACCTCTTCTAATATTTGTGATTGCAGTTTGAAGTTCCTTTCTATTTGAGCAATATGACTTTGTTGAACGAGCTATGTTTAGCTTCGAAGAAAGCTCCGATAAGCTTTCTAATAGCCAAGCTTTATAAATAACTAGTCGCAATTAGTCACCTGAGTGGTTCTTTCCAAAAATAAATTATTTCTCAAAATAATACCTAGTCCAACGAACTTCCTTCTGTCAGTCATCTCCCAGATTTAGATACTAGCGTTAGTAAAAAAATTTCAGTCTTAATGTGTGATTGTACGAAGTAAGATGATGACGACGATATTTTTAAAGCTAGTTGAGGCCGTGATGTCATGGACGCAACTCCATGTCATGTAATAGCCGTAAACATTACACACACTTTAAATATATAACGAATTTAACTTCACGCCGTGCAACTAACACTGAGAGCATATTTATCAAGAGATATGGGTTCAGAGAATATTTGATATTCCATCATATTTCGCTGTCATGCCGACGTCACCCCTAATTTCCTCTAATGCAAAGAAGCCCAAATAGAGCAACAAGATTCACGTAAATACAGGCCGGTGGAAATAAATGAGCTGAGCAGGGAATTGAACTTTTTTATGCTTGTTAGTGTAAGGTCATAAATCAAAGTGCGTCGACGCAGTTTCGTCCATATCTTTGTTTCTGCGTCACGCAATACTGGTATAAAAGAGGCCTGCGTGCAAGCCTTCGACAGTCACACAGTTTATGGGAAAATGCGTTGAAAATATAGGTTGTGCATTTTTGAAATGAAAACTTTTTTTGGGATGGGTATAAAATGTTGAACTCGCGTCGGGACACGTGACCTGATCGAAAATTCGTAAGACAGATGATTCAAAAATTCACAACGTTAATGTTCAAGTTTTCACTTCTGCCGCCACTCCCGGAGTGCAACCCGTTGTTTTTTTTTTATAGAATACACAGGCGAGCCCCTCTGCGATGACAATCGTCTGAATTGTGCAGTTCCTTCCTTTTGTCGGCGTTCATTATAATGAGGCGCTTCCATTATTTGTACGACACCTTTTGTGATCAGATCATTTGTATTGCAGCCCGTTAAGTCGTAAACGACCTCTGTCAGATGAACTAAAGATACATATATAAACTGTATAACGACGTGCTAAGACCATCGTGAGCCCGATTTAGACAGGCATGATGTGCAGAGTGATTTATTAGAACATCTTAATTTTTATGAAAGCTCGTTATTTTGGTTTACGGAGTTATTACCGGTAGTTAATCATAAACATTTTATATGTTTCAATATCGATGCTTCAAAGCGTTATGTTTTAGATTTAGGTACCTTGAGGAAAGATTTTTAGTTCTAACGTCTTATGAAATTACACTTGTTAGCTTATAATATCAAGCTTTACATCAATTACTTTCTGAACTATAGACCGTAGACCCGAAATTTATCAATTAAAGGAAGTAGCGGTTTTGAGGACATCAATATCATCTTGTTAATACATTAAATGAGGTGCAGGATATTGACCAAAGAAGGTTTTGGTCATTATCATGAGGACACAAATCTATGTGGAGACTCCCCTACTCCCCCTGCAGACCTATTATTTATTGCGATCAGGGTTACCTGGCAAAGTTGAGAGTCGTATACGTAGTATTCTTTTTTCGCTTCGGCATTCATAAAACGTCTGAGCACCCACAAGAATCTCTTGACCATGGCAGATGGACCTGAGATACATGCTTGAAGTAATACAAACATTTGCATGTAGCTCAGCCGCTCAGGTAATGTAACACTTTCGAGTCAGTTATTGCAACCATTACACCATAGCACGGTTACGCAAGAAAAATACATAATATTAGGTAAGTTTTTATGCTGCATGTCGGAGGAGCAATGGCCAAAATTACCACTCATCTCAAGTACCAGTTAACGTCAACGCGAGCGGGCTCAGAAAGAGATGGCGGGATGAGCTGGACTGCTACTCAAAGGACTGGCCTAAAATAATGAAAGATGGAAAAAGTGAAAAATGAATATAGGGCCTGCTGTGGAACAATACAGGCTCATAACTTACTTTTTCATAGTGTCGCAATTCGCATGTACTTTCAGGCCTGTGCCGAAAATTGTCGATTTGTCGTGGAGACATTTTCGCTTCGGTAGTATTTTTGACTACTCCTTTCGAGGATCGTTGTAGTCATATACAGAAAGGGTTAGGGTCGGGTACGCTACCCTTACAAAGGTATAAAAGGGTGCACTACATCCGGCCGTCGTTCTGGGGAGCGGATTTCGGTTCCTAGGGCCTTAATATTAATATTCATTCAAGCCGCGGTGCGTACTTGACTCCGTAATCAGCAAGGGACTCTAGTACTTGCCACTTGACTTAAGTTAGGCCGCTGGGGCTTGAATTGCGAACATTCTAGCACCCTAACTTAATCTGTGCTCCTGTAGTTACGCTGGAAATGTGTACCTAAAATGTAATTCTAAACTTCTGTCAAGCTTTAAGGTTCATTGATAGCCAAGATGGCTAAGACGACTGAAATCGGAAAAACGAGTGTAGCAAATTTTGGGACAGGCCGATGGGAAATCATCAAATGACTCCATCCACTCTGGGCGGGTCGGAAGGGAGTGTCAGACTCTTACTGACTAAATGCCATCCGTGTTGCTCTAAATGCCCTATATATGCGTTCCAGGACTGCGGTGACTCTTTCGAACATATTCCGCAACCCTAGCAGGTCGAATTCCTGCAATTGGATTGCGGTAGACTGATTTGATTGCTAAGTTTGAGTCAAGCTATACAGTTGGTCGCTGTTGGAAGCTAAAACCGGTGTTAAAGCGTAACTTTTTCTTCTTCGTTGTCGTCCCTCACTGCTGAGGATCGTGACCACATATGACGCGTCTCTTAGCCATGCGGTCTTCTGCAGTGTGGACCGCTCTGTACATACTGCCTCTGCTCTCTCCAAGAGCCTTCTTTATGGCGTCAGATTGTAACTTAGGAGAGGCAAAAGCCTAGCAGTCGTACTGCAATAAGCCGAGTTGATTACTGAACAGCCTTTCAGTTCTAAGGCGCCTGTTTTTGTAAAAAAGACAATGCAAGGACATTATAGACTAGTGTTATAACGACCAAACACTAACTATTACGTAACTAAGTGTCAAAACCACGTTATGCTTGAACACACAATGTCTTGAAGTGGCAATTCTATTGTGAACGCATACAATGAAACAATCATACACACACAGACATATATATTAGTTAATACTTCACACTTCAGCTGGGTCTGTGGGTCAGATATTTACATAAATTATTGTATTTTCAGTCACGTTTAGTTACTGCAATGATGCGAACACGTGTAGCGTGCAATCTCGAGAGCTATTAGCAATATTTACGCGATTGAATAGTTTAAGTGAGAAGATATTGAAATAAGTTATGCATGAGACATTTTAAAATTCACGGTTGATTTAACTTATCGATTGAACTTAATATTCAGTGGCATGACTGCCGAGGGTGGAGTTCTGGATTCAATAGGGAACATGGACCACAATAGATATTGCTATTTTATTTGACCTTATAAAGTTCAAAAAACTTTTCTGGACGTCAGACGTTGGTCTCCCAATACACGGTCTGTTTGTCGGGTCCTGGGTCTAAATGTGGAGACGTTGGTTACTGTTAACAAACCAACCAAATGCAGTTGAATGGAGTTCGTAGTGTATTTTTTTTTTTATATACAAAACGGGGAAACTCTTGGCCCAAATCTCACCTGATGGAAAGTGATGATTAGGCCGAAGATGGAAGCGAGTTTCACCCGAAATCCTCTTACACAGAGGAACTGGCTATCCTACCTCTAACTGCCAGAACACAACAATGCTGTTAACATAGTTGTTATGGCGACAGACTTAGACATGATGGTGGTAGCTTGCCAGGCGGACTTAGAACAAGTCCTACCACCAAAAAACCGAGCAAAAAATTTGCCTCCGCTGGGTATCGAACCCGGGTCCTCTGGGTCTGAATCAGGTGGTATAACCACTAGACTACGGAGGCGGTTAGTGTCACCTGTTTAGCACCACCCGGGGACCACGTGTAGGGATTCGCTGAAGGGTATTCTCCTACGGACGCGGGTGACTCGGCCCCCATAGTATGGGCATATTCACGTCGTTTTGCTTTGGAAGTTTTGTCTATTCAAGGCCTAATAGGGTATGGGCATGCCCGTTGACACTGTTGCTGAAGAAAATCCGATTCCTCAGGAATGCCGAGCATAAAGTATATCCCAAACAGGGGCGACGCTTGCAAGGACAGATCCAGGGGCTCATGCCCAAAAGTCCGAGTCTACTATCTAACGAATCTTCCATCTTTGGTAGTCTACTATATCTATAAGTATATAACGAATTCAATGAGGAATTTACGAAAAGTACTCCAAGAAAGTTTTGTATTGCGTTAAGCATCATAAAATCGTACCTATGAGCTTTTTTAGTGTAGGTAGGTACCTAAATACTTTGCTAAAACCTACCCTCAGCGAGGTTAAGCCCCCCCCCAAACGACAATCCTGGATCCGCCGCTGCTTATAAGTATTCGTAGAATAATGCCTCATATTATATATATATTAGTCTATGGAATAATGTCAAAACAAACGCGCGACACTGCATTGGATCTAACTACGAAAGATTTTCGACTTTAGTAATGTGGCAACGCACAACATATATTCAGAGGATAAAAAAGTAGAAGTACAGCTTTTTCGAGACTATATAATGATGTTCTGATGGTGACATAATTATTTGACTTACCTGACAGCAACTCGCACGCTGGACTCGTCAGCCATGGCTGCGCGGTGCACCTGCGCAATGACAATTTTGTTACAATATGTTTGTGATAAACCATATCTGCTTCATAACGTAGTAATGTGCTGTTTAATGCTGCCTACTTTATGTTAGGTGAATTCCTTACTAAGTTAAGTTTCCTCAAAGAGCAATGGGTTAAGTTCTAAGGATTAAGTACCTACTAGGTAGGTACGTCAAGTTTTGGACCAGCGCAATTTGCGTTGTCGAAAATGAGTCCTACCTACTTACTTTCGAGCAGACGACACAATGTAATTTCAACTACCAAAAGGCATGGAACCATTGTGGTACATCCCCCCCGCAGCCATTTTGATTTTTGTTTTCAAAGTTTCAAACATACGATCTTTCTAGAGGAAACTTCAACAAACAAAAAATGTTTGCGACATGGTACTCAAAAGTGTCACGTTGCCGAGATATTTGAAGGTAAAGTCGCTTATATATGCATGCTCGCGTCGTGGCGCGTCGCCCGCTTGACAAATTATTTACTAAAACCTTCCTCGAGAACCACTCTATCCATTAGTGAAAATAGAATGAAAATCGGTGCAGTAGTTTTTGAGTTTATCGCGGACAGACAGACAGACGCGGCGGAGGAATTTGTTTTAATTATGTATTGATAATAGATCGTGTGAAAAAGAATCATTTAGTGGCGCGGGGCTATGTTCGCTTTCATAGAAAAAGTTCAAACCCCTTTGGTTCCTTTTGCATACATAAGGCAGGATAGGAAAATAGACTATGAATAATATATATTAAATTCCATCTTTATTAAATGCCATTTGATTTTAGATGGTTTTCCCAAATACTAAAAATAAGTTTCTTTATTAAAGCACCCACAGAAAAATATTTAAGAAATCAATTATGATAAAACAGGTCAATGATAGCTTAGCGACTCATAAATAACTAAAACTGGCTTCAATTAATTTAAATCAGACTGCTTATTAATCTTATTATTGTGAACCTGTCACCACAAGATTCGAAATGCATTCATATAAATTAGTTCAGAGCTAATCTTTAGTTTGGTAGCATATAATAAATTAAAGCTTACCATTCATACAAAGTATTGAATGAAACCTTTTAAATAATACATTGTTGCTACAAATGAGGTTTTAGGAAACTCAATGATTTAATGAATATTTGCAGTAACAATAACAACAAAATTGATTGATACTCAACACACAATGAAATTGCAAGACTGCATGTTCATTATTTATTCATTTAGCTACTTTTTGTTGGTAACAATAACAAAACAAAACAGAGAAGTCCTTTGTTTCAAAATGTTTTGATTAAAGTTTCAGAGTTTAGCTATTTTCAGTTTATTAAGTTTAACTATGGAGGATAAACAATACTTTTCTTTTAGTTACTAAATCAGTTGTGTTTGCAATATTTGAATTTATACATTATAATGAACTTTGTTTAGTACTTTTTTTTTCTTTTTTTTTATAATTTAATGTATACATGCTGTTTTAACTACTTATTTAAATATTAGAAGCTAAATATATAAGATTGAATTGGATAATGTTATCTTATCTTAATATTTATAAACATTCTCTCCATTTCAATCTTGTATTCAGTGTAGGTACTTGTTTAATGATTTCCTTGATATAGTTATTCAAGAGATTAAGTTAATTTTCGAAGCTGTGAGAGCTAGAAGATTTCTTATCAAAACTTAAATCCTCTTAATTTACAAAAAGACATTTTTAACAGGATTCACATAGAACTGAATATGTTTACCATTAATTATATTCTGTATCCATATATCCTTGCCTTGGCCTTATTGGTTTTCTTATAAAATACTTCTGTCTTCAAAGTATCTCCTATGAAAACCAATAAGGCCATAAACTATTTGATTCAAATAAGACGTTAACATGATTGTTTATATTCAAATCTAGAATAAATAAATATTTTAAGCATGCACCAGTTGTAAATTAGAATTTAGTCAAGAAAAGATAAGACACAGGACAACTAAATTAAATTGTTACAGTAAGAGCCTTATCAGTCAGTTTGTTTGAACATGCTAATCTCAAGAACTATTGAACCAGATTTGATAAAAAATAGTGTTTCCTGCTTGTTCTAATAATGAAAATAAACAATGAATGTTCCCCTACATGGCTGTGTAAATATGCAAACATTCGCACATTTATTTACATCATAACAAACAGTATTTACATATGCAGGCTGAATGCAGGCTGAATGCATCCTGCCTGTGTTTGTTTTGCTAACTGTATGGATTTTGTATAATATTAATATCACATAGCTAGAACATTTGGTCAGGGCGTCATCTTGCAGGTGGTCCTTTTAGCGAAAATCTTATCAGTAGTGTTATTTATTTACATTTGCACGATTATTGATAATAATCAAGATACCTTTGCCACAATAAAGTGCTGGCTTTAAGTGAATGTAGAGTACTTTTAACGATTTCTATAGCTCTGATAGATAAATGTAGCCCATACGTTACTATTTGAGCATTCTACACCACCTAGACCCATTCATTGAGCGACTATTTATCAGAGAAAGGTGATAAGAAAACACGCTCTATCTGCAATGAACGCAATGCCATTAAAAGATTACACCAAGCAATACTTACTGCAGTTTAAAATATCCTCAATTTCCGTAGCACTAGATCACATTTCATAGAGCGTCGGCGTCAAATCGACAAGCTAGATCGACAACGACCGATATTTACGTCCATCTTTCACCATTGTGGACAGATTTTACCGATTTTATTGTTATGTTCACTAACTTTTTGCCTTTAGTAGCTCTCGAGCGTGATTTTCATTATTTTCCAGCGCACTCTTGATACGCGTGGCTTAGTAATGTGTTATAAACTATCGTATTTTAATTAAAACGGTAATTACGAAGCAGCGCCGTTCACCACTCGCGATCGTTCACAAAAATACATTTGGACAACTGATTCAAGCGCTTGACAAAACAAACCAAACGGAACGTATGTTAAAACGTCATTTTGACAGCAACGAACTGTGTTGCCAGTGTCTGTTTTCTTTTTCTACTTTTAAATCATAACATTCACGAACTCGGAAGCAATGGATGTCCGCGAAGTATATTAATTAATATATACTTTAGTGTACACCTCATCCAAGTCCAATTTCGAAACTTATAAGTAAAATATACTTGACAATGCCTCTTCTGTGCTGCTACATACAGTTCTTGCACGTTTCCTATTGTAAGAAATCGAAATTGTCACACATTGTTATGCAATCAATTGATGACCGGCAAAAGTAAAAACATTTGTTTTTACTCCAGGACTTCGTGCACCCGTATGATTAAATGGCTCTACCCAAGTTCAGTCGTCACTTACTTTAATGCAATGTGAGGTAAACACACTAAGCTGATGACAAGTACACTGCTTGTCATTTACATGAAATGTACTATGTAGCATCTGACTGTCAGCTATAGGAATTTTCTTGTACAGTCGCCAGCACATCAGACTATCCGAAACTCTCAAATTTTCCCAATCAAATTTGAGCCCAATCGTTTCAGCGATAACGTTGAAAATCAAACAAAGAAATTTGACCGATTGTTGTAGCTTGATGTGCTGTCTGTCACATTTAAAAACTGGGTGTTTTATTAAGTCATCTTAGAATAATAACGCATAGAAGCCGCGTCTAGAACAAAACCCGAGCAAAATCGTGTGTCCACTTCATTTTCTTTGTGTGCGTGAGCCGAATGTGTCTACGTTCCTCTAACGCACACAGATATAGCTTTCAGTGATACCATTACTAAGCCGTTACCCACAAAATATGGGAAGACGCATTACTATTTTGCTATCAAGGCAAGTGTTTTATGTTGTTAGGAACTGGAAAAGGTAAACATGATTTTTCATGTAATATGACATATTTTTTCGGAAGGTATAATTCAATTTATTTCAAAATAAAAGGAAATAAATCGCATAAAGAATGAGATATTTTTCAATGCGTTTAGAATGCTTGATGGGTTATAATTATAAACAATGTTAAAACATCGGGTTTGATATGAATTAACAGTAAGTATTGTATTTTAAAATTACAAAAATGAAAAACATGAATGAAAGCAATGTGGGTATTTTTTCCTCACAAATAGCAACACTGTGTTATGACAAGTTAGGTTATTAGAATTTTGTTTTATTTATCGATTTACGTAAAAATAGTGCATAGAATGTGAGTACTTATTTGTGAAATGTTATTTTATCACATTTTTTTATTTTCCTGATGTGCTATAACATCCTTTCACGCAACAAACTGTCATTTTTAATTATTTACTCGCGAGCTGTGTTCGACGGAACGTGACATTGAGTACTGACGGCCTGGTGGCTAAGTTTGACGGATTAGGCTAAGTTTTAGTTGCCTCACTTTTTGCACTCGTACTAGGTTTCTATGCGTTATTATTCTAAGTAAGTCATGTTTTTTTTATTGAAATGTATCTTAGTGAAAAAATTCAATAAACCTTACAAGGCTCAACAGAGGATGTAGCTTAAGTTAAAATTATAAGCTCAGTAGCCTTTTACATAAATTGTGGTTCTTCATGGAATTGTAGTTTTCTATCCAGATTATTCAAAACGCCATTAATTTTCAAAATTTTAACATTTCTTTTTTTTTACATGTTTAAATTGATGAATTCTAATTTGAATCATGGCTTTCATTTTAATTTTGTTAAAGTTGTGAAATTGAACTTATTATGTGTAATGTGTGTGCTATGATCCCTTGTTGGTCGAAATAAACGTTATTTGTTTTTCGTATAACCTATCAAAACATTTAATTTTCAATCGTTTATCGTTTAAATATCGTTTATTTATACAAGCGGCACATTACATTAAAGATGACTTACAGTTATAAGAACACAATAGTTAATTTGCCTGAACTAGGATAAACCTGTGCTTCAGGTTAAAAAGTGCTTATTTAAACCTAATTAGCTTAAAATAATAAATTAACAATAAATCAAATGACTACAATTAAAAATTAAAATAAAAGGACACAACAAGTTTTACTTACAGACCGAAAAAAGATCTTCTGTCTCTACGTAAGAAATGCTTTGTAAATATTGTAAAATTGTTTTTTTACAGCTTTATATTGGAACCCTTGGTGGCGATGTAATTTCGGTATTAGATGATCTACAATTTTTAAAAACTCAGTTTCATTCCATAGGACTTGATCTGAATTTTTCTAAATGTGAATTATTTTTATCTGACAGTTCTGACGGTTCTGACCGACAACTCATTCTTTCAAAATTCAACGCAATAGCCCCTGAAATCAAAATAATGGATAAAAGCTCTCTTCGCCTCCTTGGGTCGCCAATCTTTGAGAATTCTTTTCCTAATTTTGTTGATGAAAAAATTCAAAATTTCAATGATGTTTCGGAAAGATTGTCAAAAATTAACATGCATTCGGCCATCACCATAATTCGCTACTGCTGTTTCGGCCCTAAATTATCATATTTTCTTCGTGCTTCCCATCTATGGAAGCACCCTCACCTTCTGGAAAAAATGGACGAAATTATAAAGCAAACGCTGTCATCAATTTTAAATGTGGCCATGGACGACCGAGTTTGGGCTCAAGCCACTCTACCCATCCGCATGGGATGCCTTGGCGTCCGCAAAATTACCAGTATTAGTTTACCGGCTTTTATATCCTCGGTTCACGGCACTGAAAAATTAGTCAGGAATATCCTAGCTTCTACACTGACTAATTTTGATGTGCCGTACTTTACCGAGGCTATAAATGCCTGGAGACTCGCTTGCCCGAATCAAAATTTACCCGACAACCCATCATACCAGAGACGATGGGATGAGCCGCTCTGCAGAGGAGTTCAGAATAACCTAATTGCCTCTGCTGCCACTTCTGCGTGCACGCCTGCTGGCTGTGGGTGAGTGGGAGTCGGGCCTCTGGCTTCACGCACTACCGTCGTCGAACATAGGCACCTTGTTCGACGATACTACTTTCCGCCTCGCTGCTTCCCTTCGCTTAGGCGCATCCTGTTGTTCTCCTCATCGCTGCCACTGTGGCGAAGCTGTCAACAGCCTCGGGCACCACGGCCTGTCATGCAGTCGAAGTGCGGGTCGCATAGCACGGCACGCAAATATCAACGACATTATCCGACGTGCTCTTGTCGCCGTCGGCGTGCCAGCCGTATTAGAACCCATTGGCCTGGCACGCGACGATGGCAAAAGACCGGACGGTATGTCTTTATTTCCATGGAAGATGGGTAGGCCTTTAGTGTGGGACGCTACTTGTGTCGATACTCTTGCGCCATCCCATCTTCCTAGCTCGTCGTGCTGTGCTGGTTCTGCGGCTTCGGCTGCTGAAAACCTCAAACGGCGGAAATATAGTAGCCTTATTGGCAACTACATTTTTGAGCCGTTTGGGGTTGAAACTCTTGGACCGCGGGGTCCGAGTGCTCACGTCCTATTTAAAGATCTTGCAAAACGCTTAGTTGACGCTTCGCGTGACCCAAGAGCTGGCTTTTACCTTGGACAGAGGATAAGCATTGCCATACAACGTGGCAATGCAGCCAGTCTTTTGGGCTCACTTCCAGTCGATAGCGATGGGGACGAATTTTTTGATGCCATTTTCTAGTTAGGAGTTTTTTTTTTCTATTTTAAGTGTATATAGTTTGTTCTTTAAATACATTTCTTATGTCTGTTAGGTAAATATATATGGACTTATAAATACTTAGTTTTCTATTTAATCTATTGTACAGAAATGGACCTAAAAATGAAAAAAATCTTTTTACAAACAAATATTTAGAAATCGCATTAGAGTCGCATACAATGTCATTCCGTCTCTTATTGGTATTTTCTTCGTTGTATGAAAGCAAGGTGTGCTATTTTAATACCAAGTGCATAATGAAAAGCTGGCGAACAGTTAGTACGTTGCAGGATTTGTATAGGAGATCTGTGGGATAGAGAAAGGGATGGAAATTGGCAACTTTTAAAATAGCTCTCTGAGCTCTTTCGAGAGGGAGTAAGTGGGTTTTGAGTGCACCACCACATGAGGTGATACAGTACTGGATTACAGATTGAGCAAGGGCCAAATAAACTTGTGTGATTAATTTTAAATCTGCAATCGTCCGCAGTGTTTTAAAAACATAGATTAATTTGCGCACTCTTTTAACCAGACTTTCAATATGTGGTCTAAAAGAGAGTGTTTCGTCTATTATAACTCCGAGATATTTAACGTTGCATGTTTGGAGGATAAATGGACAATCGCATGTACTGATTGAGTGGGATCCACATTTATGAACAAACAGCTCAGGATTAGTACCGTTAAATTGAGGCTTGCGCATGGAAAAGTGAATATATTTTGTCTTGTCAGCATTTAATGTTAGTAAATTGCATTGAAGCCAATTAGTCACAGTATTGAAACCAAATTGAGCGTGTTCGTACAATTCTTTATTGGTTTTAGCAGTAAATACTAAAGCCGTGTCGTCAGCGTATGAGATAATTTTGCCATGTTTAATGTTTAAATTGCACAAATCATTAATATAAACCAGAAAAAGGGTTGGGGCCAGAATGCTGCCCTGAGGAACACCAAAACCAGTATTTTTTTGCTCATCGCTCGTGATATTGTCTATTTTAACACACTGATGTCTGGCGTCAATCTTCTAAATCAGATTTGACGTAATAATTGTAAAATGAATTCATAAACGGCAGTCACTTACAGATGAAGAACAAGTACCTTGATATTTGAGATATAATTATATAACTTCCAGAAGTTAAGAATTACGATAATGCGGGAGCTAGGTTTTTTGTTTCCACATCCATCAACATTTCAAAAAATTCAAGCATTTATTTCAATTAAACCATTTACTCTTTTGAACTGTCAAGGTCGGTCGGTCCAAAAAGTTGAAGCTATTTGCATGTTCCAAAGCGTAGATCTCTATATAGAAGAACTGCAAGAAACTCCACGGACACTCATTTAAAAATAATAAATTTTAACAAAGTTCTTTAAACAGCAGGTTGAAATTATACATACATGTGAGAACGGTGTAAAAGACGAGCTGGATAAAAGCGTCTGGAATAAAAGAGGAACAATTTCAAAGAAATAATTAAAATCAACCATGGCAGCTGAGAAATGACCAGTCCCAACTGACGGCGCCCGTCCACGAATGCACGCCTGAAGGGAGCCAAATGATCAAACGCATACGCCACCATCAGCTAGACTTTTGAGTGAGCATGGCAATCCCAACCGCCAGGGCACATTCAAGTCAAAAATCATTTTCATCATGTGATAGCTAACTCCTATAATGGTAGAATTATTTATATCTGGCAACACGCTACTAGTGCTGCTAGCGCCACATTTATGCAGTGAATTCACGTTATAATAATAAACTAACACAAACATCAGCTTTGTACGTGGTACCTCCTTGTAAAAACAGATGGCGGTTTAGAAAACTAATTAATTAAACGAGGTTGTAGAACATAGATGGCAGTACATTGACCTGTGAAATAGGTACAAAAATCATGCACGATGTACAAAAACAATGTATTTTGCAAAGTTGCAAACTGTGTCCGTTTGTTGCCATGCGCAGCACTGACATTGATGACAATAATTGAAGGATGGATGTATGGATGGATAGAAAAGAAATAGAAGTTTCAGGAGGGTCAGCAGGTAAGAAAGATTTATATATTCCTTCTAAGGTGATGATGATTTATAATAATAACCCCTGAAGGGATGTAAGTAACTAGCAGGGGTGATAAAAGTTAGTAGCTGAAATTCCAACATCAAAGTGAAAGAAATCGCTAGCAAAGTAACCTACTAGCATCCTAAACCTAAACAAACCACCCTTAACTTTTTGCCAACTTTTTTAATGACATAATTATGTACAAGTTGTGTTTTATGCCGGTGATATGCAGAGACAGCAATTCAAATTATTATGAGGCAGCTAAGAGGTTGTTAAGAGCCAGGTGGACGGCATACGTGACTCATTGATTTGAGACAGCCCGCGGCATCTTATAATGACAGTCGTCTGTTTGTTCTATCTGTATACTTACTTACTTGGCTGACTTTTCCGTATGAAGACGGCATGGGAAGCGTTTTAATTTGTGTAATTGGATGTCTTTAGTCCACAAGACCGTTAACCTATTACTAAAAACTAGCTTTTTCACTACTGCTCCGCTCCTATTTGTCTTAGCGTGATGATATAGAGAGTGATAGAGTGAGAGATGATATAGTTCTTGAGATTAGCGCGTTCAACCAAACAAACAAACAAACAAACATACAAACAAACAAACTCTTCTGCTTTATAATATTAGTATAGATTAGGATAGATTTCATTAGTGGGGTTGGTACCTACCTAAGTCGTTTCAAAAATGTAGGCAGTATAGATCTCGAGTCTACCTAGATTACACAGTCAACGTGGTCCTGGAACGCAAAGGGCATTTGGAGGAACACGGACGGGTTTCTATCAGCAAGAGGACACTGCCTTCCGCTTCGCCCAGTGCGGAAGGAGTCATTTGATGAATGATGATGTCCTATCCCAAAAGAAAACCTAGATCACACATGGTAATGGTACCTTCATGGATCGCTGAAGTGACCAAAGTGATTAAAAATATACCTACCTTATTATTTCATACTTTGCGGTAGTGTCCTACCTCCTATCCTTCATTCGTTGTTTGTATTTCTGGCTAAGTAGGTACACATCCCGTTTTCTGAATTAAGAATTTTAAATTAGTTCATTGTTGCTGGGGAGTTTGTTGGCCACATCTTCTCCAGAGCTAAAACACTATAATAGGAAGTGGTGACGGGCGCCCGCGTTTTGGAGGACTGTCTTTTTTAAAACTTGACGTTCAAAAAGTGCTGGCTCAGCGTATTTTTTTTGTTTTTTTTTAATGAGTTAAACTCTACTTGAGACTGAAAATCTGTCAGACTTAGGCATTAAAGTTATTGACACGTTCTTATCTTAATCTTCTCAATACAGAAGCCGGGTATAAGTTGCATAATTACTTTCCGATGACAAAGTTTTTATCGTTTGCGAATGCAATACCTACATACCTAAGTATACCTATAATAGTTAATGAAGAGACTCGAGAGACCGTTTTTCGATCTCGTTCTCCGATAAAACATTGAAAGCCAATTCAGCTAAGTAAAGGAGCTTTCCTTCCCACTATAACTATCTATGTACAGTCGCCAACACATCAAGTTAACCGAAACTGTCAAATTTTCTCAATCAAACTTTAACATAATGCTTTAGCGATTAAGTTGAAAATCGATTAAATTAATTTGACAGATTGTTGTAACTTGATGTGCTGGCGTCTGTACCTCGGTATTGTTTTGGTAATTTAGTAAGTATTTGAAGCGTATGCGTACCTACTTGTGTTACAAAGTTAATGTTCTATTCATAGAAATATACTTAACTTGTTTATCTTTTTGCTGACAGAGTACGTGGGGGAGTCTGGTTTGCCAGCTAAGGCTTGTACTCTATTTTTGACGGATTCCATTGGGGGCTGTATCTACATTGACATTATCTGAGCTTGAAGGGGAATACTTATTGGAAGGATGAGGCTTCACTGTTGCCATATATCTATGGTTCTATTTCTATCATAAAATGTTGAATTACTTTTGAAAATTGTAAGTAGGTATTAATTCAAGTTCTTCAAACTAAACAGACAGTTGTGTCGCTGGGGAGTTTCTTGCGCCACTTCTTTTATCGACTAAAACATTAGGAAGTGGGGACGGGCAGGCGTTTTGGGGGACTGTCTTCATGTTTCTGCTGATTTTCAGCCTAGTTTGAATGAAGCGTCTTTCGATTTTGTTAGCTAGGTACCGAAACAGATTCTTTTTGGCGATTTCATGATGGATTTGTTTCATGTTATCTTCTTCTTCGTATTGACTAGGCAGTAAGGTCTAACGACCCCACACAACATTTTTTATTTGACTACCGTCATTTGGCGGCCGGGACCATCGGCTTATACGTAACTTCCGAAGCACGGAATCATCTTTTTATCAGACACTCGGGTGATTCAAGCCTGCAATGTCCTAGACAAACTGGAAACAAATTTACAAAGTATACTTCCCGTGGGAATCGAACCCACGACCAAAGGCAAACGCCCAAACCACTCGACCACGGAGGCAGTTTCCTATTATGTAATGAAACGTAGATTCGAGGGAGCTGCCAGCCCAGCCGAGCCCTGTTCTATCTCCTGGGGATGTACTCTCTAAGTCCGACGTCCGTAGTTTTAGGCTTAGTTGCGGGCGACCACTAAGAATTAATAACAATACGATTCGACAATAGGGAATATGCATAAAAAAAATATTTATTATCTAAACACTTTATCTAAAAATATACAAAAATATATTACTAACAGTGGAAATAGAATCAAAATTGCTCGAAAAACAAACGAGATATAATTATTTTAAACAAATATATCTGTCCCTCTCGCGAAAACGCTGTTTTCTATGGCAGATATATAGACGTCACGTAATGTGACGTCAAATTCCATGTCGGACTTCTCGTTCTAAAAGTAATCTTTGAAGCGTTATAACTTCATCGCTGATAAAGATATCGAAAAAATATTTTCTAGAGTGTTTACTGGAGCTTATAAGTAATTCATTTTATAAATAAAAAAATCATTCATATTCCCTATTACTACCATGTCAAATCGTGTTGTCATTCATTTTTAGTTCGGATTCGGTACTAATCGTAAGTCCGTAGGTGATACGAGAATACACCCTTCACTACACCCGAAACTATGGACTTCGGGCTTAGGGAGTAGCCCCCCTGCTTTATAAGGATGCAATGGAAATGGAAATTGTGTTTTTGTTACTACTTACTCCTTCACAGTTCTTTTCTGAATAATTCCGTTGCAGGATCTAAGAAATTTGAATCGTTTCTACGCACGGAACACTGTTCCGTGTTTGTACGGGACTCATCGAGCTGAATTGACTCGACGCTCCACTGGTGATTTCCACGTCACATGCCACGATTCTAATTGGAAATTAAATGCCTTGACTTGGGCGTTCCATTTTTTTTTTTGAGATGGGTTTGCTCTTGACTTTCGTCTAGGTCAGAGATGACAGATACAAAGTCTACGATGGAGCGAGCTTACCCAGAAGGAGCCTATTTACTCTAACTTTGAAGAGATAAGGGTAACAAAAATGGAGACTCTATATACTTACCCCCTGAAATGACGCTTTAATAAGTAAAATTGTATCAAAACACTCCAAGAACCTTTTATAAAGTTCCATTACCAAGCCATCAAATTGTCATCACCAAGTAGGTACGATTTCATTACCGTAATCGAGAGAGCTCGTTCAACTTAACGTGAGGAAAAATTAATTTCGCACGACAAACACCGTCGCTTGCTCTTTTACACAAAATAAACACTTCTGATAATAAGTGGGGTGTTGGAAGTGCACGTAGGTGAGTTAATAAACGTTAAGAAGGATCGTCCTCTTTAGATATCTTTCATTTATTTTTAGAACATGTTTTCGAGGATAATACTTGAGGCTAATTTTATTCTACTAATTTTTAAACAATTTTCGCATTATATCTACTCATTTTCACATTCGCATCGCCTTCGCATTTCAATCGCAAACTGTCAAAAATGCCTAAATTTTCATACATTTTTGACAGATGCGATTGAGATGCGAAGGCGATGCGAATGTGAAAATGATTAGGATTGCCACCCTAGGTATGATCACTTGATCAGAGATAGTATTAAAATGTGGTTTCGTTGGTGAAGAGGCAATTTAAAAACAGAAATACATTGATTTTTACAAATAGTTTGCTTTTGTTTCGTTCAATGTGTCAATGCCGAAAATAATAATTTTCTTTTTGAAGGTTCCGTACCTAAAGGTTCCGTTCCTTACCAAAGGAACCCTATTACTAAGCTTCCACTGCCCGTCCATCCATCCGTCCGTCTCTCACCGGGCTGTATCTCAAGAACCGCAACAGCTAGACAGTAAAAAATTTCACAGAGTATGAATTTTTGGTGCCGCTATAATAACGTATAATAAAAAAATTAAATTTTAAAATAAAGGGGTCGCCATACGTACAAGCAACGTGTTTTTTTCGGTTTATGGTACGAAACCCTTCGTGTGAGGATTCGACTCACACTTGGCCGGTTTTTTTCTCAATACTCAATAATTTATTGCATTCCATATGCATTACAAAGATGGTTTAAAATGGTTAAAGAACAAATATGGACCCTGTCGGGCACAGCAAATTATCATCATCATCTCTCACAGAACATTGCAGCTAAAGTGATATTTTTCGTCACGCTGGCACAGCCTATGGCAGTCTTAACTTACCTTAGTACCGATAATTTAGTACTAGGCAATCTAGACAGCAGGTACGACTGCTGTAACCCGAATGCGACGCTAAAGAGAGTAATGTATTTAGCCGGTTAGCACTGGCAGTCAGCCCTACTAAACGCTCCTAAGTGTTCTATCATTCACTTGTAACTGGATCGCGGGAAGAGCAGGAAATTGATTACGTGTCGCGCATAACTAATCGCGATCTGAAGAGCTCCCAATGATTGATTCAGACGGCTTATTGCATTTCTGGAAATGAAGACTTTTTTTTAGTGTTTTACTTACTTTATCTGCTAATACACTTTTCATTTGGGCCTCAATGTGGGTGCTGCCGTCTACAGCTGCTCTCTACCTACGTAGAGAGCAGCTGTAGACGGCAGCACATCAAGGTACCCGAAACTGTCAAATTTTCCCAGTCAAAATTGAAAATAATCGTTTCAGCTATAAAGTTGAAAATCTAATACAGAAATTTGACAGAATGTTGTATCAATAAATCTAGAATCCGCTTAGAGCCTACGCCATTATAGGCAAGCGTGTTCCATCTTAGACCGCATCATCGCGTAACATCAGATGAGATAGTGGTAAAACGTATGCGTAAAAAAGTAGAAGGATTAAAAGGACACTTATGAGTCTCCCCAACATAGAAATATATAAAAAAAACATATTATGTCTATGCTCCCCAAGCTACTAAAGTTTTAGTCGGTTTAATAGGTTTATTTATTAGCTACTAACTGATGCCCGCGGTTTCGCCCGCTTGATACTTTTATTTCTCGAGATCCACGCTATTTTTGAGTTTATCGAGTACAGCCAGACAAACAGACGCGGCGGAGGACTTTTCTTATAATTATGTAGTGATTAGCAAATAATAAAGGAAAGCGAATAAATATTATTACTGCAGTGAAGTGCCATAGAACACATGACCACTGATTGTGTCTAACCTGCCTATGCACCTGTTCAGAAGGTACTTAGATGTTAATGATTCATGGCTTGACAATCGTGAATTTAGAATCGCCATTAAAAAGCTTGAAGTATCTACGAGCTAAGTTTTACATCGAAGATCAACTAACTAAGTAGGTTGCAGCCTATTGGTGTCCTAATGCCGTAAATGGCATTTTGACATCAGAGCTAAAGCTGGCCTCAGACGTGTACCTACCTACTCGAAGATTCTATAGATAACAAGTTGTCTATGGTTAAACCATAGACATTAGACAACGTGCTCTTGCTATCTATTAGAATCGAAGGAAAACCTACCTTATTGAGGGCTTTGTGGAATATTATTAATTGTTAAGTATTTAATACCTACATATTTTTTTAATATGTTATTTATTGGTCATATTTTAATTATTATTATGATAATGTGCATAACAGCGGGGTAATTGCGTAAAACAGAATTAATGGCTTTGCGTTTCGTTTTGACAAAATTTAATGCGTTATTTGCATTAATTCAATTGAATCGTTAAAAATTCTGCTTAAATGCAGACGATTTTTTCCATCATTTGTGAAATTAGGAATTTCTTTCAGAATCCCGATGGAACGACAGTTAAGATGCCGCTGTTCCAACAGTACCTAAATATTCTAATACTATATAATTGGAATGGAAGATTTTCTTAGCTAGAACATAAAATATCACGTAGGTATAAATAACATGCAGAATTAGAATGAATGGCGTACCGAAGGACTATCTGACTTGTTAGTTAGTTACCTTTCTCCCGGGGCTTCACTGCTAAATGCTATACCACAGAAGTTGTGTATTTTTATAGGAATTAAAAATAGCATTTGACACTGAGCATGGGCACTGGATCTTCAAAACCTCGCCTGGATAGGTCTTATTTTGCCCAGAACTAAAGAAGATGGATACAAGGCCGAACGCAAATGAGCTCGAAGTGCACTTTTGCAACATTCAGCTCGACTAATATTTTTTATTCTTCATGTTTTCGTATTTTTTTTTTTAAAGCCAGTGGGATGCAAGTGCATCGTGCACCCCTTCACACTCCCCTCCCGGCGCCTATGATACTAAGGCGTTCTATTAAGTACCTAGTGAAAGATTTTTGCTAATGCGTCAGTGCTTCCAGAGTTTACCGTTAAATAACACATAAACACCCTAGAACCAAGGTTAATGACGTAGCCCGAAGGATAGTCAAACTAAAGTGGCAGTGGACAGGGCACATTGCTCGCAGAACAGATGGTCGATGGGGCCGAAAAGTGTGGCGACCGCGTACCGAAGAACCAGCTTTGGAAGGCCTCCCACAAGGTAGACCGACGACCTGGTGAAGGTCGCGGGTAGTCCATGGATGCGAGATGCACAGGCGGATGACCTGTCGTTGTGGCGGCGCTTGGCCTGTCCAAAAGTGAATGTCTTTCGGCTCATATGATGAAGATGATGAACATTAAACAAACAATTCTACATTTTAACAAAATACACACGTCTTATTAAGGTAGTTAAGTTACATACCAAACTCAATACAGCTGCACAGCATACATTTCACACATTCCAACATCGGTACAGCTGCATTTGTCACGTACCAATTTTTCCTCTCATTCAATTCCAATTTTAAATTGCAATAAATACAGCCAGCAATATGAAAAATTCCCAATAGAGGTACTAGGAATGCATATTTTCTAAGCAAGTGTTGTGGAGTTCTATTGTTAGTTTGGTCGAGCAGACTCGGGCACCTTCGTCGGTCACACGGTGCGCCGCAATGCGTGTCGGGGCGAACGCACTAGCGACAAACAATAAACCTTTTATTATTTCAACTACACTTTGACCGGAGCATGTATGTGTGTAGTCGCATTTTCTATTGGAGCGGGTCTATAAAGGGAACTTAAGTAGAATCAGCCAGCACATCGTCGAAAATCGAAAATGTCAAATTTTGCCAATCAACCTTGAACTTAATACTTCAGCGATAAAGATTAAAATGGAATTTGACAGATTGTTGCGTGATTAATATTGTGATTCTACTAAAGCGGCCTTTTTAGATCCGCTTGTCTATTTATGTTGGTAACAGAGGTTATAGGTACAGATGACAGCATATCAAGGCTACAGAAATCTGTCAATTTTCTTTAATAGATTTTCAACTTTACTGCTACAGCATTAGGTTCAAGGTGGATTGGGAAAATTTGTCAGTTTCGGGCAGCCTGATGTGCTGGCGTCTGTCTGTACTTAGAAGTTGATTCGAAAGTTCTGCTATATTTTCTTTTGTCTTCAGATTGGATTGTTGATCTAAGAAGTTCGAATTTAAATTACTAACTTTGGATACGTTATTTTTAAGTTTTCTGACATTCAAGGTACTTAAAACAATGTTGAATTAAACTGTTTTAGTTTCTTACAAACTTTAAACATACATAGTACTTTCCCTTCAACTACCTACTTATCAATTAGTCTCCATAATTTTGGTATTAAGTAATCATATTATTTTAGCTCAAAATAAAATTAATAAAAAGAAAAATTATGTTCCGTAGCGCTCTTAAAACTTGAAAAGCGCCAGTCACCACATTATTCAACAAATTGCTTTTAATACAACTCTGCAAAAACGCCTTGGAAACGCAGTCTCGAGTGGACCAGTCATCACGCACGAACGAATGGCGGAAAATTTTCGCCTTGTCTCTATGGAAAAATTGTTCACCTATACACGAAAGTTGGAGTGAGGGAACGCTGATGGGTAATCAAAATTCTACGGCTGTTTCAGTTCGGATTGGCACGTGAAATGTTGGTTAATGGCAGGCGAGGAAACGGAACAAAATAAGAAAACCTTTGTGTTATATTTCAAAGTGTTTTGATAATGTTTTGTGGTGTTGTTCTCACGAACTGCTAGTAAAATAAAAGGTGAAGAGATTAACTGTCGTGTTTTCGCTAATATGTACTTAAATATCTATTTAGTTAAGTGCTTAGTTTTTCTGCTAAATTGGTACAATTTGTTTCCTTAGTTTACCTGGTTCAGAAATTCTAGAGGTACCGACATTCAATTTTGTATGTAGTATTTCAGCAGGAAAAATAGAAGAAATGGAAGACACATATTTGAAGACAGTTCATCAGGTAAAATATTGAAATGTGATTTCGTTAGGTTTATAACTTGGCAAAACGGTATTTAGACCAAAGGGTAGATTTGACAGTTTGCGACTGTTTATTTAATTTTATTTTATTTTATATGTGAAAGAGAACGGTGCTTAAGCATTGCTAGAATTTGGCAAAAACAAAATAAAGCAACATTAAATAAATTAAATCGAAATTCAAATCAATTTTCATCCCTGTTCTAGAACAGCAAGAACAATGTTCAAAATTATTGACAGATTCAAAACAATCGACACTCAAACGTGGGTTCAACTCGACATTTCTCGTTCATCGTTCTAGGACACCGCTCTTTATTTTCTATATTTCTCAAACCATTTGAAAGGACGGTCGCGTCTGGTTATTTCTAAACTTGTCTGAATTTAATAAAAACGTCTTGACCATAACGGTTTTAATTAGG
Source organism: Ceramica pisi (assembly GCA_963859965.1). Classification (NCBI taxonomy): domain Eukaryota; kingdom Metazoa; phylum Arthropoda; class Insecta; order Lepidoptera; family Noctuidae; genus Ceramica; species Ceramica pisi. Next base: position 5,581,275 of record OY982529.1, read on the forward strand.
ATTCCTAAGCGTTGTAGCGACAACTAGTTATGTGAGTAGATAAGTAGGAATATAATGTTTGTATTCAGTTAGCTGTACGCAATTTGTTTTATAATTAACTGGGAATTATAGCTTCTGCTTCACCTTCTTGATTTCCTGGGAAAATTAAGTGTTAGAGACAGGAAGGCTTAAGTTTCATCGCCATCTGGGAATTTAATGGATAGCAGTTCTTTGTTTGAATTAATTAGACATCTTATAAATTATGCAAAATGAGTATTTTCGTTCGTTTCCAAAAAAGGAATAGGTATGGTACTTGACCTTTGAGCTTTTCTTATTTTAATAACTTAGTCCTTTAATTTTTTTTTGACTGATTGTTGTAAGTACCTGCCAACGCGTCTGAAAGTGTCACTTGTGAGACTTCATTTATTTATGCTAAGTATACAAAATTATGAACGCTGGGCAATGCTGGGATAGTGAATTCGTACACTCATGTACCGTTTTCACCTATTCTCGTTGTAATTTCGAGAAATCCTCTCATAGTGCTCCCTACGGAGTATAGGGAAGCTACATGCTTTCAGCTTTCTACGCTCAGTAGTTTCGGCTGTGCGTTGTCTGTCAGTCAATCAGTAACGGAACAATCTATCTTCTATACAATGATATATAAAACTATAGATACGTTGTCCGCACTCTAAAATGACAACATGAAATGAATGAATGAAATGATGTGGCCAATTGGCCCACATCGCGCTTAGTTACCAAGTTACGCACCAACCTGTCGCGCGACACTACGTTTGTTTTGATGTCAATTTGACTATTACTTATCCTGTGACGTAACTGAAGATATATATTTATCTCCCTCTAGCAACAGGCATCTCGCCGTACGGTGATATATTTTCTTTCCCTTTCTTCATGCGTATTATTAGCTATCTATCTAGTATTTTCGCCGTTTTTAAGCGCCGCGATGTTGGTTTATGACGTGTCTATATCTAATACGTCATTGCTTCTATATATATAAAAGGCAAACCTGACTCACTGACTTATAAGTATATCAACGCACATCCGAAATTACTGCTGGTCGCAGGTGAAAGCTAGTTTTATATATTAGGATAAATGAAAATAGAAAACAAAGTAGCAGAAATTGTGATACTCACTATTTTCCTTTGTTAAGATGTTGTTAAGGAAAATCAGAATTATGAAAGAAAATATCAAAAAGAAAACGGGGCCAACAGACAAACCTCTATTCACAATGTCTAAATACCTCTTAAGCGCCTAATTAAATACACAAAAACACTTTTAAGCCAATTATTTCTCCGGTTCATATTCATTATGCTCCAAAAGAAAAACCTCTGGAACAAATTTAAAAACACAAAATTGTCCGGAGTATCTTTATTTATAAGTTTCAATGAGGACACCCTCGTCAAGATTGTCGCATATTTTTTCTTTAGATATTAAAATTCGATCACGCAGCACAACTTTTTTGTACTTAAAAGACTAACTTCGTACCTTCTTAAATTTAATGTGAAGCGATTACTTCTGCCCGATTGGGCAACACTTGACACAAAAATGGGAAGCTTTTAGGAAGCTTGTATTTCGGTGTATTGACATTCTTGAGTGATGTTCGAGGGTCGAGGATTCGGGGGCGGTTACACAATGGTCCATGCTGGCTTTAGGTCTTTGTATGAAAATCATCGTTCATCTTTCATTTGTCAGGATGGTTAACACATTAGTGGCCTATACATTTTATTGACTTTCTTAAATATCAAAAAACCATAAAGTTGTCCTGAATCGATTTCTATCGAGAATCTCTACGATATCTTGTACATACTGAAAAAGGGTTCATAATTTATTGTTCGGGTATCTACAAAGGGATATTAGGGACAGGTTTTCATCATCATCTATCTGCCTAGCCTTTTCCCAACTATATGTGGGTGGGCTTCCAGTCATACTTTACGTGGAGCGGCTGCCAACCAGACCTCCACAACCCATTAACTGGGCAACACGGTACTCCTTGGAAAGGAAAAAAGCCGACGAAAAATTCTAAGTCTAGGGTGTCCTGAATCATGCCCTGGACCCATGGAAATCGTTTGTGCGTCGATGTCAGATACACGCGGTATTATCTAGCCATTATGTATAATATCAAGTCAATTATCAAGTTCAATTTATAAATTCTGTGACAACAATCACTTGGTCCAACCAAAGTGATTATTATCACAGAATTTATAAATTAAGTAACTAGCCATTTTAATTAATATCTCGTAAGACTTGGATAAAGTAGGTAATAAACAAGAATAGGTATTGATTATAGTTTTATATCATTTTTATGGTCAGTACATAGGTACGCAAAGGGGCACTATGAAAAAAGGGCTCAAACAAGTTTCACCAAAAGCGATGGTTTTCACCGTTTTGACCTTCGGGATCCGGTGGGATGAAGGCGTGGCAGTAGTAAGGTCCGGAACACCATAGGACACCTCAAGAACAGATTGACCTTGACCTCAGGTTCACTGAACTCGAGATCAAGGTCAAAATACTGAAAGATCCGCGATTCTCAGGAGTAGTACCAGGTCAATATTCATGATTAGTGAACGTGAGGCCGTGAGGCCAAGATCAAGTGACCTTAGGGACAACTAGCTCCCGTCATATCATTCGAACCTAATCTATCCGTGTCGAGGTGCCCTGAAGCTCCCTGTCCCCTATATTCCACTACTTAGCTAGGTAAGTCATTAATTTTGTCAATAATAAAATTGACTGTATTTATTACTTTGGCCACCTTTAGCTGTTATGAATAATTTCTAGATAAAGTGATTAATTTACCATATTGTCTACACTCTACACCGTTTAGTCATAATTTAAAATTACCAGTCATTATGTATATTAGCAAATTAATCTTTTTGACTGTAATATTTCTACAAAATATAAATCTCGGTAAAGTCGATGTCAATTTGTATTGCAGGTGGATAAGCGCCGTCTGCTGCAAATTACGGAAAACCTCGTTTGGTATGGCGATTGAATACAGCTAAAAAATTTAGAGGTGTATTTGACAATTTTGAGGGATTGCCCTCTCTTGGCAGTATGTATCTAGGTAGGTATACTTAGGATCAAAATAACAAAAAAAATCTAATCTACATAATATTGCGATTGATTCTAATATAAATCAACTTTGGTCATGAGACGACGATGAAGAAAGAATTTCCTGAAATTCCTACGGAAACGGAAAAAAACGGGGTATTCGCGGGCAAAAGCTTAGTAAACGGATATTTCTAATCTCTCTTTAAAATATTAGTATAGCATAGTTTTATGACAGGGACAGACGAAAACTGAATGTAGCAGTCCCGCTAAACTTGTGAAGCACACATCCACAACTCCAGCGACTAGCGAATGTACGGGAAGCATTAGATATTTAACTTTTACGTGGATATAAAATCGCTCTGGAATAGCTAACGAGTCCTAAACTTGGTGTTTTATGCTGGAGTCCCGCGAACCCGTGGGAATGCTAAGCAGTAAGGTGCGGGGTACTGAAACTATATACAATATGGCCGCATCCTGCTCGATGTGTTGTCCTTGTCATCTGCTCTCATGATACATTAGGTAAACTTCTATTGAAAGATTTTCTCGTTGGTGAATATGTGAAGATCGATCGTTATTGTGACATATTTAGATTTGAAAGAGACCGAGCACAAAGGTGAGAATGGTGCTTTAGAAAGCTGTTTTTTTTTTTCAAATGGCTAGGTACCTACTTACCGTTCTTATTTTCTCGAGTCTAAATAGGGAATTTTCATTGAATTTTTAGGTTTCCAAAGAGCAATCAATAGAACCTTATTACTAAGACTCCGCTGTCCGTCCATTCGTCTGTCTGTCATCAGGCAGTTTCTCAAGAACTGTTGACATTTTCACACATCGTGTTTTTCTGCTGCCGCTTTAATAAAAAAGGGGAGTTACATTAAAGGGGGCTCATTCGGTTCATGGTATGGATTTACGGAACCCTTCGTGTGCGAGTCTGGCTCGCACTTGGCCGGTTTCAAACCTAGATCTAAACTTTGCCATCCGCAGAAACAAATAACACACTTTTCCGATTAAAACATCTTTGGTCCCATAAAAGTGTCTACAGACATGATAAGCATCTGTAGACAATATTTATGATGTTGATAGATAAGAGCTATCAACATCATAAACAATTAACATTAAAACAACGAATAACGAAATCAAAAACACTTTAAATTCGTATCTTGATCTTCAGAGCGATCGATCCAAATTACAATCGGCGTGTAATGGAATGGCATCTTCTCGTTCAATCGCAGAGAACGACGTTATTCAAGCCAATTGCCGCCTTAATCGCATGAATCGCGTCTAATAGTGTTAAACTCTTGTTTCATCGATTAACCGATCATTCTCACATAACACTGGCACGATTACACATTCTCTGCAGAATTATTCACTAATATTAAGCAAATATCACTAATGCTCAAGCTTGTTGTAAAACAGACCATTAGAACGCATATTAGCGTTGTAAATATTCATATTTTGCTATTGTATAAATAGATAGCTTATAGGTACAATGTGAATTACTTATATGAACAAAAAAAGCATGATTGTGTTCGGAGGCGGCGGCAGCGAGACGTTTTCGTTTGCCAATTACAATAGAACACGAGTGCAGAAACGACAAAAGTGCATGATGCGGTTAGCTCGGCGACCCACCCGTACCCGTAGACCTGCTACGTCTATAATAAAATAAATATATTGTAGCGGTAAACGTTTTATAGGCCCGGGGGTGTGCGGGGCGCGGCGGGCGTGCGGAGAAGGGGTGCGTTGACCTCGGGCCAGGTTTACGAGTGCATTTGCACAGTGACACCCCCCCGCGAGCCGCGCGCGCCCCCGCCCTCACCATGCGTGCACGCAGTGAGCTGCGATTCTCGAAATCGCAAAAAGCGGCCAATTATGATTGATACAGTCAAGATTCGACGACGTCGCGCCGAAAGGTAAAAACTCGCCGCTCAGCTCCTTCATTAACGTCGTCGTCGTCTAGACTCGATAATAATCGAGCCCTTTTATTTAGACTGATGGTTTTCTAATATCGATTTGATACTATCTGATGTTCGAGCGAATTTTCTTTTGAATAGACGTCAAGTCGGCGGCGGCGGCACACGCGCGCCGGCGCTATGCCGGCAATGTCGCGTTACTTCCTTTCCTGATAGATACGGCCGCACAATGCCGTGACGCGACAGTACACCTATCATAACAAAGGCTCTTCAGTGCCACCCCTACATAGTGTAGTTACCGACTGTTTTCGTAGTGCTTTGTGGATGTGAAGCCTGATTTACATCACAATGCAAAACAATTTCATAGTCCAATATGAAGCTTAAAGGTGTCCTAGAATAGAACAGCGACGTCCAATAAAACTGAGCGTGGGATTTTTTCCAAGAATACAAATATCTAATATGCAAAGGTCTGGCGTTGAAAGCTTTAAATACAATTTCGTTGTTATTCATTTTCTTTCGCAAACCAGCTCAAGCGCATTTAACAAAGAAATAATTAGTTCATTGACATCGCGATTTTATTGTAAATAGATTTCCTATTAAGATTGTGCGCACCTTAAGGCGAGAAGAGCCTTGTACCATTAATGGGATCGGTTTAAAAGCCCCCTGGAACATTTGTTCAACCGCCCATCTAGGCAAGTGTTAAGTATGGCCACACACCTCGCTGTTTCGCCGAGGATCGGTCGCTATGGTGGCGTCTGGCGACAGGCCCTTAACCGCGAGATACACCGGGTATCAATAAGGCGGCATGAAAGTATCTATATATCGATTTTCTCCATTTTCCGTCTTTCCAGCCATCTGAAAGTGTTGAAAGCGCTTTCAAAGTTGTGAGTGTTCCTGGATTGTCGCGTTTCATATACTTAATATAAGTTTTGATGTCTTGTCAAAGTTTGAACACCTTTTAATGAGTGGAAGAGAAAACATGAACTTGAGTCTTTACCAGTGATAGAAAGTAGAAACCTCGTCTATTTTTCTATCTATAGGTACTCATTTTATATAGCTGAATAGTTTCTTTGTTTGTTGAACGCTCTAGTCTCAGGAACTACTGGTTCTTATTGACAAATTATTTAAGCGGATAGCTCGTTTATCGAGGAAGGCTATCCCTATCACTACACATTAAACAAAGTCCTCCGCCGCGTCTGTCTATCTGTCTGTTCGTGATAAACTCAAAAACTACTGCACCGATTTTCATGCTGTTTTCACCAATGGGTAGAGTAGTTCTCGAGGAAGGTTTTAATTAGCACGGGCATCAGCTAGTAAGATAAATAACATCACGCTACGACAAACAGGAGTAGAGCATTAATGAAACAAAAATATCACGCAGACGAAATTGCGCGGGTCGGTAGTTACTTAGTCTATAAAATAAAGCTAAATATAAATATAAAATATAAATCTTGACTCATGAAAATCAAGATTTATATTTTTCCCAGCACATTATAGATTTATTCATCTCTTTGCCGTGGTACTGAAGTTGAAAAAGTGCTGCAACATTGTCGTGACAGCTGAGAGCTTTCTACAAGCTTCTTTGGTAAACCTTTAAAAGTTTATAGAATTGTACTGTTTCAGGCGAGGTAAAGCAATGACCGCTCTAGGTATACTGTTCGGCTTGGTGGAACTTTCTGATCTTATTTGCAAAGATGGCTCAAAGTTTTGAATTAACTTTTAGGTAAGCACAAATTAAAGTCTCTGACAATACGTAACTACTACTAATGCATTATTTTGTATAACATAGACATACTTTACAGTTATAATTCAGTTGCCGCCCGCAATTATCCCAACTGCATACTCATAGGATAAAAGTTTTCTATGAGGTAATCCAGGCTACAAACTTTAAGGGTGCCCATGCAAGCCCGTTCAGTAATTTAGGGTGATAAACATTCAATCATCCTCACAAAATTTCACATTTAAAATATGAACAAATATTTGCTATGATAGGTATTATTTTAATATAGGATTAGGATATTAAAATTATTAATTAGTGTCAGAAAAACACACCGACCCTGCAAGAACCACCCGAGCGAAACCGCGGGTAAAACCACAGCTACTAAAACCGAAAATCCAGATAATCACCCGTGTATCACGGGGCTTTTAAGTGAGTAGGTAAAAAAGTGAAGTAGTATGTGAAACAGCTTCTTGTGGCGGTGTTTGAGCAGGCCTCGGGAGCGAGCGAGGTTTGTCGAGCAAACACGAGCGGGCCGCGTGACGCTGTGTCGCGACCTCCCGACTGCCGCCATTGTTGTCTCCGGTGCGCCTGCGCAGGCGAGCCTGGGGACATGGTGGAGAAGTGGAGCGGGGAGCAGGAAGGAATTTTGAAAAGGACGTTGTGTGCACTCTTTGGTTGATGCGATTTTTTATGGTTGGATTAGGTTAGCTACGTAAAATTAATTGCCTGTGCTTACTGTGTGTAATAGGTAGGTAACACAATTGTAATAGTATAGTAATTGTATTGTTGTAATATGTTTTGATTACAGATCTCATTTCTCATTTCAGATTCTCACAGCACACTGGGTCTCTAGGTGAAATTGTATAGCATTTAGCAATTGCTATCGTTTTTAATCTAACCATTTCATAGAATATTCATTGTTTTAATCTAGTTAGGTTGTATTACCTAGTACCAAGACAGACTGGTTACCTCGCAAAATTAAATATTGATAGCGAGGGAAATAAAATTCAGGGTATAATCTGTTCAATACTGTCCATTGTTTTTTTTATAGACTGTCTTCCTTTCAGTATGACAATCTATCAACTTCATATATACCTTGAGTAGTAGCCGAATTTTCCCATCAGAAATTTGTACTTATCTAATCATAGCTATGAATTAGGTACCAAATTCCTTTAAAATCTTTTAGTTTCTGATTGAAGTGGTGGATTATTATTTGCGTTTACTTAAACACAAAGAAAGAATACGCACCAACAGGTTGGTCAAATTACTAGTCCAAAAATACTACAAAGTCTACAATTTAATATTCGTTTTGCTCTCATAAAAAAAATTGAGTCTGATTCTGGCTTGGGTCCATAATGGTCATAAACAATTTTGGAAAGCAAACAGAGGTTTCAAAATTCAAACCATATTTTTACTAAATTATGTACTAAAGTTATGTAACGTTGCTCTTTCTAGCTTCATTCCTAGGCAACTGGGGTCCATTTTGCTAGTTCATATAAACAACACTTTTTACTTATAAAGACTGGATTTAGGATTTCTTACTTACAGTTGGAAACAGTGGTAAATTTTTTCGAAATCCAGATCCTGATTTGGGTTATTGATTGCCAAAAAAAGGAGTGTCTAGTTAGAACTGTCATATGTCAACGTAACGGCATTATAATGGTCGAATGTATAAAAATCTCGTGTCACGGTGTTTGTCATCGTACCTACTCCTCCGAAACGGCTTGACCGATTTCTATGAAATGTTTTGGGTATACTCTGTGACTGTCTGAGAATAGGATTTTTTTTTATTTGGCAAAAAATGTTTTCGCGGTCAGCTAGTATAATATTATATAAACATTTATTTCAGACTAGGTCCATGTTTGTTAGTTACCACTTATGACCTCGTGAACAGCTAACCTCCTCGATGGCTTCACAGTTCAACCTGTGAAGTTGTCGTCTGCTTAACCAGACTTGTGGCGTCCTTAATAACAATGAAAGACCTCCAGGCACTACGGCACTCCTTGTCGGGTAGGACGGACGGCCCCTAGCGAGCGGCCATACGCTGTAGCGGTTAGCCGTTTAGCCCGCTTCGCCTGTCACTAAAGCCCAATCCTACCGCATTCGTTCACTGCACTTGTCACACACGTGCATAATAAAACATCTTTATGTGGCATGTAGCTCGCTCCGTGGCGATTGTGTGAACCGTCTACTCAAATTCAATTAGTTGTGATTGCAACGTTCACGTAAAATGAAACGTAAAGCTTGGCGTTAGCTGCGTGAAACTAACTTAATTTTGCTAGCGGGTTTGCCCTTGATGGTTGAATATTATCCCACTAGAATGTGCTACAGGGATCGAATGTATCCCATCCATCATTCAGCCTGTTTGTTAGGATTCTGTTTGAAAAATCGGAACCCTCATAGGATCACTCGTCTGTATATTCGTCTGTCTATTCGTCTGTCTATTCGTCTGTCACAGGCAATACACTCCGAACCTACTGGACTCATTGCTGTAAAATCTCACCGTTGAAACTCGGGTGACGTGAATGTCGTTCCACCTAATGTTAGGAATCGACAGCTCACTTGATGCTTTACCTCACCTTACTTTGCACGGTGAGATTTGTTATATAGAATGGTACTAAACATAACGGTCTACCCGTGAGCCAAGTTTCATCTAAATCCATTCAGACGTTTAGGTGTGTTTGTCTAACCTACACAAAATATTGCCATCTCTCATGTATAAGTGGGATGAACGTTGTTTGGCTGTATGCTGGCTCGCCTTTGCCATTACCACGACTTTAGTCATTCTGTTTCCAAGTTTAGTTTACAACGACTAAACCCGCGCAACTTCGCCTGCGTCACATTTTTCATGAATGTTGCGCTCTGGTTGTAGCGTGATGTTATATTATAGCCTAAGTAAGACTAAGAATTTTTCAAATTTGAACCAGTACTTCATGAGATTAGCGCTTTCAACCAAACAAACAAACTCTTCAGCTTTATAATAAGTATAGATTTATTGGTTTTCCTTCGCTCGACTTAGTGGAAAGTTTCTAGATATATTCGTGGTCTGAAACTCTGAATTCTGATTCTACAGGTTAGTTCCAATGTGCAACTAGTGGTCTGCTGTGATTTAGATCAGAATACTGATGTTTTCAGCAGAATAGTTGTATTTATGACTTGGGAATCTGATTAGTGTGTTATTGGACGTGGAAATTCTACACTACAAATCAATAATTTAAAGTAGTTTGGTTTGGTTCAACTTTAGCTTTCTGAATTTTTGTCTTGGAAGACCATAACTTACGCCTATGTAAATATAAGTACTGACAAATATCTAAAATTGATTTGTCTAAATTAATAGGCGCCTGTTAATTTCTTATTATTTTCTGGTTAACTGGCAATAATAACAACTTAAATCGAAACCTTATATTTTTAGGGCCCAGTCGGCTTAAAATTGTTTGAAATGATTTGATTTGACTTCGAAAACTACTTATCTACATTCAACCATTTGAATTACGTATATACACGCAATAAAAACTAGTGTATGTATTTTTCAATTAACGAGTTCTAGAACTGCATTGCACTCAAAGTTTCACACTTCAGTTTAATATCCATTGGGCCATTCCAGCCACAAACGAGCAAGTTCAACTTAAACTCGTACATAAACCACGCAATGTACCTAATCCCACAAAAGGTCAAAACATTTCTAGAAAGGTATTTCCTTAGTAGATCGAAATGGATTACGTTAAGAAAACCTCGTGTACCTATACGTCAGGTAAGCTCTGAAGACCGCTGTCACACTCCACAGATAAAAATGTGGAAAAAATGTTGAGAGGTTGCCTAGGTCATGTGCGAACCGCCGCGCCGCCGCGGGCTTAGATGGATGACTCAATAAATACACCGTGTGTACTAGGGCTTACATACCTCTTTGCTATATCTTATGTTTTATGTGAACGGCGGAGTGTATTAGGTCCTTTATCACTTAGAGAATTTTCTCTCAGTTTTTCCAACTTCAAATAAACGTAGGTAACTTTCATGAATTAGTTAATTCAATAATTCCGGTTTCAGAGACTTTTGTTTAGAGATAATCTCTTCCTTTGATCTCTAACGTTTGTTGTTGGATGTTTGTCTGCCTCCTTGTAAATGTTTGCCTAATCTCTGAAATACCGAATCAATTTTCATTGAGTTTTCGTTCGAATAATTCCGCTGTGCTTTTGCTGTCGCTAAAAAGGACAGCGATTGTTTATTCAAAACGATGATTTTTGTTAAATTAAATGAATTGCTTTTGCTAATGAACGAAAGCAAATAGGTACTGGCATTTTATTTATTTAAATCAACCTCATTAGTCGTGGTATCATCATATTCCGCCAACACATTTCTCTCCAGTTAAAACTCTACTTAGGTACCTACACCTAAAAGGGTAAAAAGCTTGACCAAACAGCCATTCAGTATAACGAGCTACATCTATATTTAGTCCCCGCCATTCTATTAACTTCTCCCAATATCATACTCACTCCCTTCGCCGTAATATCACGTTCACGATAAGCTAATCTATGACGTTGTTAACAGCAAAACTCGAAGTAAAAACGTCTATATGAGGCCCGGGATCATTGGAAATGGCAGGCCGTCAGCAATGCACATCATTTAGAGAACCATGTCGCTGCTAGATAAAATCATTTAGCGTAGCTGGCATTTATGTAAATATCGCGAATACCTACACACGGCAAAACGATCAGACATGTATTGGACTCGTGTACCCTGGCCGTTATAATTGGCTTTGATAATCTGTGGTGCTAATTATTGGCGGCAGGAAGATTGTCAATTTTGAATTCGGAAGGTTTACTTTGTTTTTCACACACATCTGAAGAGGCACATGTAATACTAAATCTAGCTACATAATGCGTAGGTAAAAAGAGCTTTTGATTTAGTATTCCATTGTCGTACCTGTAAAGGAAGTTGAAACTTTTCTATTGTAATGCCGTTATTACAACACAAAGTTTTAACTAGGACAATGAAAAACTAGCCTTTTGTGTTACTTAATGAAATGGAGATTTATTGTGTTCCTAGTCCTACGACACTTTATTTAGAGAGGCATTTTCATAAATACCGGAGCGAGTAAAAGTTTTAGTATGAAAATATCATAGGTATTGGATAGATGAAACATGTTTTTTTCAGTCTAACCGGATGCGACTGGGTAGTGGGTACCACTATGTTACATGAAGCACCTGCTTATCTGACCTTCAAAACCCAGTAACTGGGTAACACGGTAGGTACCTAATAATATTGGTGCCAGATTTTCTGGCTTCGGACTGACTATCCGTGACGACTGTCAAAGATTTTTATATGACCGTGCTTTTGGAGGCACGGAGAACCCTCCTTGAATGCATTGAATGTTATTGGGCATCCAACCACATGTACAGATTTCGTCTTTCGTCAGCGTTGCTTAACCTCGAAGATCACGCGCCTGCTATCATTTTGCCCCGACCTCTTCAAGACGCACATGTGTAGTTATTTTACCGAATGACATCAGAGTTAACTTTTTTTATCAAATCACAATCAATCAGCAATTAAAACACGTAAGGTTCTCACGAACAATTTAAGTATTTTAGTCACGGTTTGTCGATACATAATAAATACGTTGTTACGCTTAAATAACATCTACGTTTAACAGTTAGAAAGTATTAAAACGAATGCGAATGTGACCGAATGGTCCTTAATCCGTTCCTTGACTTCGAATGTAAGTATTAGTTTTAAACGTTCGAGTGCAATTTGATTTAGGAACGACAAAGGAAGGCTGGCACACACACGTCGGACAGTGTTGTGAGCTGTGTGCACACATAACAGGTTTGCCATGAAAGTGTGGACGTCGCCGCGGCGAAGTGTGTCGCGCGGCGCATGAGTCCCGCAAAACTGCACTTCGCAATTTAGATCCTTGATTTTTTTTTGTTTATCACGATTTTGTTTATAACAAACATGACGCATAACTGGTTAGGTCTTCGTTTTACTTCATTTGTGTAAATAATGTTAGGGAATAAAGATTCGAAAGATAAAGCTACCTGAAAATATGCGATTAAATTTTTGCTCTTTCTTTGGTGAGCGTTTTTAGATTAACTGAGTTGGTAGGTAACTATTTGTATTTAGTTTCACACTAGCCTCTTTATTACTGTAAAACTGACATGCTGCCTTGAGGTCATTATTGATTTAATAACTGTGAGTGAGAAGCTTATGCAGCCTGAACAAGTTCCAACAAGTCTAGAATTATTCGGTCGTGAACAGACGTTTAGTGAGGTTGGCGGAGGCTCTTTGTTAGTAAGTAAGTAAATAAGATCTTGAAGCTCTATGGTGAACTTCTCGCAGTTTTCGTTCATAAGAATAACTAAATGTGATACAGCTTGGTAAGCTCTCGAACGGAATAAAATGCTTGCATTAAATCATTTAAGTAAGTAGGTAGGTACGTAGTCACTTGCCTGCGTTTAGGTGACAAATAGGTTTTCTACAAACCAAATGGTACCTACTAGTTATTTTTTAAATTAATTCCCACTCTGTAGGATAAGAGGAGCTCGTTGGACACGATTTGACATTTATTATTTTATTAATTTTTGTGACATTTTATGACTAATTATGTATTTACTGATGAAATGTTTTTATCATTAATTTTTGTGGCATTGTGTGTTTATTTATTTTTCCCTGACTTATCAATGTTATTTGAAATTTCTTTGTTTTTTTTTTTTTTTTTTTTATACAAAACGGGGAAACTCTTGGCCGAAATCTCACCTGATGGAAAGTGATGATTAGGCCGAAGATGGAAGCGAGTTTCACCCGGAATCCTCTTACACAGAGGAACTGGCTATCATACCTCTAACTACCGGAACACAACAATGCTGTTAACATTGTTGTTATGGCGACAGACTTAGACATGATGGTGGTAGCTTTCCAGGCGGACTTAGAACAAGTCCTACCACCAACCAAACCGAGCAAAATATTTACCCCCGCTGGGAATCGAACCCGGGACCTCTGGGTCTGAATCAGGTGGTTTAACCACTAAACCACGGAGGCGGTTAGTGTCACCTGTTTAGCACCACCCGGGGACCACGTGTAGGGATTCGCTGAAGGGTATTCTCCTACGGACGCGGGTGACTCGGCCCCCAAAAAATTATAGGTATTCGTTTTATTTTGTAATTTTTATAAATTTGTACGCCTTTTGGGTGAAACATGACGAAATATTAATAATTGTGTCATCCTGCATGCTTAATTCGCATGTATAGGTACGCATGTTTTGACAAATAAAATTATCTTTATCTTAAACTTAACCAACATTTTAAGTCAAATAAAAGCTTGCAAAATAGACTTGGTTATCTGGTATTCAAAGTATGCTATTAAATTCAGATACCAACTTAGTTCTACATTTCATTCCTGAACTTAAAAGCACTTATATAATAACAACCATTATCTTTTTGTACTTATTTTAATCAATACCAAAACCGTACAAGAACCGACTACCGTCAACAAATCAAGCGACACCTAATTATAAGCAGCAAATAAAGCATTAATTGTGGCAGAAAAACCTCACCGCAGCTCATTAATAAACCTGTGTCGACTTGTACCTACTGGTTATATCAACCGCGAGGTTCCGCCAGACGCTGGTGGATCCAGGAGGGAGGGGGCTTTGAGGCTCAAGTCCTCCTACCCCAAAAAATGAGATACCAAGTTTTATTAATTTACTAAAAATAATTCAAGGAGGCTTGTTTTTTTTTAAAATTTTTTTATAGTGTTTACTTTGATAAAACCTACCCCTACTACTACCGGAACTGGAGCGGAGAAACGGATAAATTTTAACCAATTGAATTACTTACATAAAATCTCTGCACCACGCGAGTCTGACATTTTAACCAATCATGTCAGTCAGACATGATTGGTTAGTATTTCTCCGTTTCTCCGCTCCGCTGCCTCGCTCCTCGCAAATGGATAGGTACCGACAATAATTCAGGATTTGATTCTGTAAACGACAATTCTGGATCCGCCACTGCCGTCAGTCGTTGAGTAAACGACAATTCTGGATCCGCCACTGCCGTCAGTCGTTTCTTCCCATTTGGCTTGCCTCCAAGCCGTAGGCACACTGAACTAATCAACCCTCTTAAAAGGCTTCTAAGCGCAGTCAACATTACTGAAGCGCTTTTAGATAGGCATCACTCGCTAAAGTGCTTAGTAATACACTGCATGTTTGTTTTTCTAAATGAGGGCGTGAATCTGGAGTGTGTTAAATTAGCAGTTTAATTTTCAGATTTTTCAGCTGTAATATTTTGCGTAAAGTTTGTCTTTTCTGGGTGACCAATGACGTATTAAATATAGACACGTCATAAACCTACATCGCGGCGCTTAAAAACGGCGAAAATACTAGATAGCTACTAATACGCATGAAGAAAGGGAAAGAAAATATGTCACCGTACGGCGGGATGCCTGTTGCTAGAGGGAGATAAATATACATCTTCAGTTACGTCACAGGATAAGTAATAGTCAAATTGACATCAATACAAACGTAGTGTTGCGCGACAGGTTTGTGCGTAACTAAGAGCGATGTGGCCAATTGGCTTCATTTCATGTTGTCATTTTAGAGTGCAGACAACGTATCTATAGCTTTATAAATCATTGGTGAAGACTGTCACAAATATGTGATGCGACATCGTGTTTTAAGGCCATTTATATATGGGCCGATTTTTCGATACTTAGTTAAATTTTGTTAAATAAAAATGGTCTCTTGACAGCTTGTACACCAAATGTCATTTGAAAAGCCATATTTATTCTTTTTCAGTATAAAAATCTGAGTTTTGAAAAATGTGTTCTAAAACTGTTCTACAGATAAAACAACTTCCGTAAAGAGTTGTCGCATAATCGTGTCGCGCTTACGCCTGTCTGTAAAAGCCTTAGGTACCGCTATAAGAAAGTAGACTGTGATTTCTTGTGTTTCTGCGAATAACAATATTCCCCGATTAAAACGCAAGTTCCAATGAATAATTCCCGAAGCAGGACCGGAGTGGAATACTTGAGATTCGGGTGCGGACTACCTGTCGGGCACTCGGGTCACCGGGCCCCTGGGCCGCTGGGCCGCCGGGCCGCCGCCGGGTAGTTAGGCGGGTAGTTGCAAAAACAGCGCCTGCGCACCGCTCCCACGCTCGCCGAACAGGGTCGACGACCTCGCCGCCTTGCACCGATGCTAATTTGACGAATATTGACTAAAGTGTGATAACGATGCCGAGCATTGCCGAGTCTACGCGAATTCCGATCGGCCGCTAAACGATACCGGCTGTAGATGTCTATACTAGGTAAGTATATGTATTATGTGATCTGTGTCTGTCTGTGTTTCGTTTGGACTTGTGTGATGTTGAATGATGTAATTTTTCGATTGGCCATAAAACTCAGCCAGCTTAATCAGTTGCTTTTACGCTACTATCTCTAGCATTATATAGTTTTCGGGACTCAGTGATTATTACATTATTTTCACTGTACTTATTCTAAAAGTAAATATTTGCTACTGGGTCAAATTAATTAGAGAACTTTGCAGATATAATTTTATTACTTTAAGTAAGCTGCCTATTTTTATTTTACTTCTGGTGTACGTACAATTAAGTAGAATATAAGTTTAAAACATTTAATAAATAATAAACGTAATTATAAATTCAAAATAATCCACATAGCATTGCAATTTTGAGAAGCGAAATTCTATGTATGTAAAGTAGAGAAAAAACTAGTTTATATTATTCATGTGTTGGTCTGTTTTTTATCTAGCTTCATCTGTTTATAGATCTAATAGGTGGATAGTCTGTGTTTTAGTTTTTAGACAACGACAGAGCGAGGATACGTTGTTTACGAATTTGCAACGCCTTTTTAGGATTACGTAGCCAAATGGCAAAAAGCGGAACCCTTATAGATTCGTAATGTCTGTCTGTCTGTCCGTCCGTCTGTCACAGCCACTTTTCTCCGAAACTATAAGAACTATGCTGTGGAAATTTGGTAAGTAGATGTATTCCGTGAACCGCATAAAGATTTTCACACAAAAATAGAAAAAAAACAATAAATTTTGGGGTTCATACTTAGACCTGAAACTCAATTTTTTTTTTCGTCGAACCCATACGTGTGTGGTATCTATAGATAGGTCTTCAAAAATGATGTTGAGGATTCTATTATCATTTTTTTCTAAACTGAATAGTTTGCGCGAGAGACACTTCCAAAGTGGTAAAATGTGTCCCCCCCCCTTAACTTCTAAAATAAGAGAATGATAAAACTAAAAAAAATAATGATGTACATTACCAAAGGGCATGCAGAACCGCATTTGGTTCCAGGTTCTTGAGAACCGGGTCTGGTAGGCTGTTAGAACCGGGGGTACCGGTTCCCCCGGTTCCGGCAATTTAAAAAAAAGTTTTTTTGGGGTATGGATAAATCTATGGAGATTTTGTCAGGGTAAGCAATTACCGCTAAGAATATGAAATAAAATAGTGTACATTTGTCTAATCAACATAATATTCGCAAGTTTTGTAACAAATCAGTTTTGCAGTTTTGATAAAAAATCAGTCTCAGTTATAATACTAGTACTTTTCTTTATAATTATTATCTTGTATTAGTAAAGTAAATTCAAATCTTTTATAACGCTTCAAAAACATTAATAAAATCTAAAAAATCAAACATATATAACATAATACACGCATACAACCTATCGAAAGAAATAACGTCTCCCTCTTCC
The DNA here is from genome assembly GCA_963859965.1 of Ceramica pisi. Classification (NCBI taxonomy): domain Eukaryota; kingdom Metazoa; phylum Arthropoda; class Insecta; order Lepidoptera; family Noctuidae; genus Ceramica; species Ceramica pisi. The sequence goes on from OY982529.1 coordinate 5,598,658, forward strand.
TAATGAAGAGATTATATATTTTAGTACCTAACTATAAGAAAAAAAGATGGTTCATAAAGATAACAGTCCCACCACAGCCCTGTAGCTGTGGAAAGACAAGAAAAGACAAGTGTTGTGAGTGCTGACAGCAGCACTCACAACACTTGTCTTTTAAATTCTTTTTTCCTGATAATAGGATCTTAAAAAGCTAGTAACGTCCAAACTCCGGTCGCTCAGTGAGCTGCGCAGGCGATTGCAAATATAACCTGCTGAGAAGAAAATTCACTCAGGCTCCACGCTTGTCGGCGGTATAGCTTTTAGGTAGTTATGTGCAGTCGAAAGATTTGTACCACGACTACCACCATTTTCAAAAAAGTCATTTCAATTTTAACTGTTGTTACACAATCGTAATGATTTTGCCGCCTGGTTTCGCCTTGTGCGGATGTAGCTTTAAGGATTTCGAGATCTAATTCTTGTTTTTTTGACGATGATGGGGTTGGGGTTGAAGCGAGAACGACTTCACCGTTTACTTGTTGCTGAGTTTCGTCGTTTGTATTATCATAACTTGGCACAGGCTGTATCAGATTTACAATACCCTTGCACAATTCCGCTTATTTTTTAAAGAACCGGGGGAACCGGGTTTACTCTTTCTGGAACCGGTTCTACACACACATTGAAAGAACCGGGTAGAACCGGGTGCATGCTCTACCATGTAAACTACCAGCGAAAATTGGTTTGAACGAGATCTAGTAAGTATTTTTTTATTAATACGTCATAAATCGTAAATCGCAACTTCTGCTTATAATATAATACCTACTGGTTTGTACGGAACCCTCGGTGCGCGAGTCCGACTCGCACTTGGCCGGTTGTATATTAACGTCTGTGAGTAATTTTACGCGATTATCCTGCTTTTCCCGTTCTTCTAGGGATTCCGGGAAATCCTTTCTTTGTACTCCCCAACACTCCCCAAGGAACCTCCATGCCAAATTTCAGCTGTCTAAGCCCAGTAGTTTCGGCTTTGCGTTGTCACTCACTCAGTAACAGAAGAATTTTATCTATATATAAAAAGTATGGGCGAAAAAGCCGCATTGTTTGTAAAAAAATTCAGTCGTTATGTCGTCTTTTGAAGGTTAATTATAAAACAATGTAATCTGAATTGTCTTTCTGCTGTTTTAATTATGAAATAATACTGTCATTTCCGTCTCCATTTTCCTTTCCTCGACGGTTAAACATTCAGGAAGAATTTTCATTTATATTTTTAATTTTTCCGGCTACTGGAGGAAAACCTTGTACCTACCCAAGAGTTGTTCCTTGCATAATAATTTACGACCAATTAAAGCTTCAGTGTGAAAACTTTTATGTAAATCTTTCACAAAAATCAGCTTAATTGGCTCTCACATCATTGTCTAGAAGACCATAATTATTGTATTTACGTATACATTCAAGTGTAAATTTTAACGATCCTTTTTTGACGACACGGTTGGCGCAGTGGTTGAGCGATTGACTGCTGCGCAGCATGTCGCGGGTTCGATTCCCGCACGGTACAAATATTTGTATGACCTACATGTATTTGTTCAGAGTCTGGGTGTTTTAAAAATTACAAAAAAAATGTATATAAGTAGTTTATCAGCCATCTCGTTACCATAACACAAGCATTAGGTTGCTTAGCTTGGGACTATATGGCGTTGTGTGAAATGTCCAAGGATGTTTATTTATGTATTTATTATTTACTTTTAAAACCCTTAAAAGGATTCCCACCAATTCCCACAAATAGACAAGGTGACAAGAATTCCACCAATTTAATAGAAATAACTCCGACTGTACAATAATTTCTAAGACCAAGTTTTATCACAATGTCGCGTCGCGCCTGTGTGTTGCACCCTTCATTCCGACCATTTAAGGTTGCCTGACCATTACGGCGAAGCGAGGCAGCGGAGCGGAGAAATGGAGAAATTATAACCAATGGAACACCGTAAAATCTCCGCCACGTGAGTCACTGACATTTTTATTCACACACTAATCCGCTGCCTCGCTCCGCTGTAACGGACAGGCACCCTAAAGCACCCAAGTTAGTTGGAGTGGCAGCCAATCAATTGCCTGCCTAGCACATTGCGTGCGACAGCCATGTCCAATGTTGTTCACCACGCGGGGATCATAGCGTCACTTACACGCAACACCGCTGCGCTTAGGTAAGTACACTATTCAACAACTTTGTAAACCACTAGTTAGTATGAACTTAAATTATTTATTGCAGTCTTGAAGTAAACCCATTTAGACGGATCACATACCTGTAAGTCATAAGTTATTTTCTAGGTACCAAAATGTGTGGGATAGGTTAAAAAAGGATAGGGATTATGCACGAAAAAATATTTACTGTCATACAGTTTATCCAAAAATATACAAAACTATAGTAGGTACTCAAAAAACATTATCATCTGCCTAGCCTTTTCCAAAAAAGGTAAGTACCTACTCGAAAAACAAACGAGATATAATTAATTATTCTAAACAAAATATCTGTCCCTCTCGCAAAAACGCTGTTTTCTATGACAGCTGTATAAGTCACCGGAAAATGGCAAACAACGTAAGATTGTAAAATATCGCGTGAAATTGTTAACTATTTTTTCTAAATAAGACTTGGATGCATTGGAAACTATTGAATTTTGATGGCATATTTTATTTACCATACGATTTTTTCATAATATCGAGAATTTATCTTCATGACTGAGATTATCTTACGGAGTCTGCCGTTCCGATGACATATAAGTATACATCATGGACTATGACGTCAAAGTCCATATCGGACCTCTCTTTCTAATTGTAATCTTTGAACGTTTATAACTTCATCGCTGTGGAGGTATCAAAAAAATAATTTCATGATTGTTTACTAGAGCTAAGAAGTATTCCATTTTACTAATAAAAAAATCGCATGTATATTGGTCTACCTATTGGTCTTTGGCCCAAACCAGCAGGTATACTACCACCTATCCCTAGTCCCAATAAAAAAATAGGAATAATTGATTGGTATTGCGGCACCCAAAACTTCCAACTAATTGGGTTCGAAAAGCTCTGTGGGTTTAAAAAGGCCACTTTAGCAGAATCAGAAAGCACATCACGCTACCCGTCAGTGTCAAATTTTCCCAATCAACCTTGAACCTACTGCACTAGTGATAAAGATGAAAAAGAAATTTGTCAGATTGTTGTGTAATAAATATTATAATTCCAATATGTTTCTGAAAAAGTGGCCTTTAAGACCCCACTGGTCATGCATGGCGTCTCCTTTTCAAAGACAATGTTTTTTTTTAAAAAAAAAATGTATGCAAAACAGGGAAACTCTTGGCCCAAATCTCTCCTGATGGAAAGTGATGATTAGGCCGAAGATGGAAGCGAGTTTCACCCGGAATCCTCTTACACAGAGGAACTAGCTATCATACCTCTAACTGCCGGAACACAACAATGCTGTTAAAATTGTTGTTATGGCGACAGACTTAGACATGATGGTGGTAGCTTGCCAGGCGGACTTAGAACAAGTCCTACCACAAACCAAACCGTGCAAAAAATTTGCCCCCGCTGGGAATCGAACCCGGGACCTCTGGGTCTGAATCAGGTGGTTTAACCACTAGACCACGGAGGCGGTTAGTGTCACCTGTTTAGCAGTTAGCACCACCCGGGGACCACGTGTAGGGATTTGCTGAAGGGTATTCTCCTACGGACGCGGGTGACTCGGCCCCCAAAATGCAGGCTGGCTATGATATTTAATTTGCTTGGTGATTCTGATTAGACAGTACTCCAATCATAGGCTGCCAGATACACTCTATTTGGATTCAAGTTGTTTGGTAATGTAATTTGTACTTATCTACGAATCATTTTAAAGCTTCAATGTAGAGCAACTTTAGTACCTAATTTTGTGTCGTAAGATCTTTATTTAACGTTAATACTAAAACCCCAAACGTTTGAAAGTTGCAGTTTCATTAAACTAATGGTAGCAGACGTCGAGACTGGCAGGTATACCTATAAGTGTTCCTCAACCGAGTTCTAGATAGATTTTTCCTCAGCATTTTCATTAATTTGTAACTCACGGGTGCGCCCGTATCAGCTGTCAACGACCTTCGAATGTAACCATAATCGATCGAAGGTACCCTTCGAGGGTCTCCTTAGGGAGTAAAAGGTATGGCGATTATATTTTATTCAAAACCTTGAGCCAAATACTGAAGCAATAGAAGGACATGTTTACGAAAACAAATAACTAACTTCCTCGTTGGTTTAGTGGTTGGTATGGCTGAACCTGAGTATGATTCAAGATTCAAAGCATTTATTTCAAATAAACCATTTACGTGACTTTGAATTGTCAAGGTCGGTCATTCAAAAACATGAAGCAATTTGCACGTTCCCATCAAGCGTAGATCTGTATGGAGAAGAACGTGGAATAAACTCCACGGTCACTTTTTCAAAAATCATGGTAACATTATCTTTGATTGCTTCTGACATGCACGTACTGCTCATGTACTGCTACATGAGGTTTTGGTTTCAATTCGCGGGGTCTGGCAGTGTTTCTGGGGTTTCCTTCTGGAATAGGGTATTTGAATACCTACCTACATTTCTCAAAATCTAGAGAGCAGATAAGACACAAATAAAAATACTTCTATAAAATGGCGGTGTGTTGTCAGCTTTTTGAAATCTGTGATAAACAGAGACAGCACTCATAGCGTGTGACGTTATTCACAAGTCCCGCCATTTTGAAAATAGAAGCCATCCAGTACAATCGACATTTTGTGTGACAAGGTTTATAAGAATAACTTCAAAAGCGTATAAATTCTCTACTTTCCCATTAATTTTATTAATTTTTTCACCAAACGTAGTGTTTAATAACACCTATTGAATAAGTATTCATCCATTTAAGTATATAATTTTCATAGTTGTCAACCCATTTAAAGTGGTAAACATAATGACGATAAGAAATTACTACCTAATCAGAAAGTGATAGTATAAGCATCTTATTTTATTTAATGTTGTTTATTTATTTAAGTAGAACCAACAAAGCATTCACCAAAATACATGTTGAAGTACGCAAATCTATACATTTTATAGTGTAGCCTTAATAATAGGCTGCCACAGCATGTATTAAGCATAGGATTAGGAAATGAAGTGTAGTTACAAAATAGATTTAACTTATTTAGAAAGGTTTGATTAATCAAATCAATCAATTTAGTTCGATTCATTTTCTCTTAGTCTATTCTGTAAATAACCATTTCGATATCGACTTCACCTGAGTGACTAAACTTACAAAGTGAACTTTATTTCACACATCAGAAGGTCTTATATTTATACGAATTTGAAACTCACCTCGGATTCCGCTGTCGAGACACGAAAATGTTGTTACAGAATAGCGCTGCTGAATCTATAAGTTATTAGTTATTGCCGTATCAGGCACTGAGCCAATATTCGCCCTTCTATTCCAGCTTTTACAAGAGATAGCTTCTGCCCATCTCTTCGAAAAATACTGAAGCGCGTATATTACGTGTGTTAAACTAACAAAGTAGCACCTTTTTGAAGTCAATGTGACATTCGGCTTTGAACTTGAAGCAATAAACGGATGTCGGCCTCGGTCCACAATAATGGCGGGTGCACGCAAGTGAAGTCGTTTTCACTTTTATTTACTTAGGCGCCTAAATGTTTTCATTCCGACCTCGGACGGCAAGCAAACTCGTTCGGTGCACGGTCGGGAAGTCAAACGTTTTGTCGCAGGCTTTGAGAATGGATTGAACGTTGCCATCTATACTAATATTATAAAGCAGAAGAGTTTGTTTGTTTGTTTGGATGTTAGATAGCCCATTTATCGAGGCAGGTTAAAGGCTATAATATATCATCACGCTAAGACAAATAGGAGGACAGCAACAATGAAAAATGTGACGCAGACGAAGGGTCAGCTAGTCTATACTAATATTATAAAGCAAAAGAGTTTGTTTGTTTGTTTGGTTAAACGTGCTAATCTCAGGAACCACTGATCCGATTTGAAAAATTCTTTCAGTGTTAGTTAGCCCATTTATCGAGAAAGGTTATAGGCTATATATCATCACGCTAAGACAAAAAGTAGCGGAGCAATAATGGAAAATGTGACGCAGACGAAGTTGCGCGGGTCAGCTAGTAAGAAATATAAAGTGATATGAGGTACGGGCAGATAAGTGTGAGAGTTAGTTTTTTTGCGCCGCTCATTCCCAACCACTGCAACTCCTGAAAGCCAGAATCAACAGTGGCGACCACCAGAAAAACGCCGAGCTAATGAAGCCCGACGAGTCCCAGAGAAAAGATTCAACTGTCTTGGATCCCGCAACGGAATTAATCAGAAGAGTACAGCGGAGGAGTAGGAAAAATAAATATAATTTCCACTGAGAGTTAGTTACAAGTAGTTTACTTTTCTAGAAATCTGAATGAGCTTGCAGTGTCACCTTCTTCTCTACTTAACTTAATGCCCTGTCAGTACCTCACCCGTACCAGTCCTCCATCAAAACATGCTTCATCTAGCTCCACGTAATTTCGATGAAAATTACGTACAGCCAGCACATCAGGCTACCCGGAAATGTCAAATTTTCCGAATCAAACTTGAACCCAATTCTTTCTGATATAAAGTTAAAAATCTATTAAAGAAATTTGACAGGTTGTTATGTAGCTTGTGCTGGCGTCTGTACGTTCATCAATACGGCCTACAGAATATATTATACTGATGCCCGCGGCTTCGCCCGCATGACAAAATTATGTATACTATTAGCTGACCCGCGCAACTTCGTCTGCGTCACATTTCCCATTATTGCTCCGCTCTTATTTGTGCGCCGCGTGACAATATAGCCGATAAATGGGCTATATATCTAACACTGAAAGAATTTCTCAAATCGGTCAAGTAGTTTCGGAGCCTATTCAATTCAAACAAACAAACAAACAAATCTATCCTCTTTATAATATTAGTGTAGATGTAGAAAACCTTCATCGAGAACCACTCTATCCATTGATGAAAACAGCATGAAAATCGGTGCAGTAAGTTTTTGAGTTTATCGCGAACAGACAGACAGACGGACTTTGTTTTATAATATGTAGTGATAGTGATCTAGACGGGCATACACTACACCGCATAGATACTGTCTTTTTTACAGAGTCTTCATTTTGTGAGCTAAATGCTCAATCTTTTCGGAGAAATTGTTGCTGTCTGAACTCGGGCTTACTATTGTTAACTCACCAAGTTTTACGTAAAGACAATTAGCCACAGTTTTAGGTGTAGTGAGCGTGTAATTAAATAATGTATTGGTGGAGTAGTGGAAGTTCCGTGTTAGTTACTGAACCGAAGCTACGACACATAACATATTTATTTACAAACTTAACATATTTGTTATTGCATAGACTAGCTACCCATTTGTTACGATATAGCTCCCTTCTTGGCATTTGGGAATGAACACAGCGCTATTTTCTGGTAAGAGATAAATTGAAGGCTAGTAGGGGATCAATCACTTAGTTCTCTACCTTCATATTTTATGTATTTGGGATGTAAGTATTATAGTGGCCCATAACACGTTGGCCCGGTTACAAACAAAATGTTCATGCCCAAATCTCACAGGGAGGCTTCGCGGTACGCACATCAATTTCAATATTTTTTATACGTCAGCCCAAAATAAAAATGTCATTAAAACCATAATCACATCAACCGCGAAACTAAAACGAAAACAAAGCCGCAAGCGCAAAAAAAAAACGCAATCTGACGAAAAGTTTTTGGTCTCAAATTCCATCATACGAGTTCTTGATGGTCTGATGGAACAATTTTTTTCGGCTTCAAAAATGCAGTTACTGTGTAACGAATAAAAAGTGGTAATTGTGCCTTAGATGGTCGTCGCAATTTTCGGTTGGGCCCGTTTTTGCGCCGGGAGCCGGGGCCGGATCCGGCGAAATGTCCCGGTAATTGCGCCGCTCCTGACATGACAAACCACTTTGAGACTACCCATCTTTGAATGTTGTACCTTTAGGATATTTATGGGTATATGACACAGTATTATAGCAACTACGGTGTCGTACAACAGGTTGGGAACGATGAATAATGGATATTGTGTAGTAATAGGCAACAAACAGAAAACCAATTCGCGTAGACCAGGGGTGTCCAACTTGATTAGACCCAAGATCGACTTTTACTGACGAACCCTGTGCGATCTACTAATTTCATGGATACTTCATGTAACAGTAAGAACAATGCGATTGAAATAAGAATAGGATCGACTTAGCGCCATATTGTGACGTCATAGCGGTCAATTCAAACCAATTAGGTAGGGTGAGCAAAGCAAGATTATTATTTTTTAATTATTATTAACAAATATTGGGTGAAATAAGTGTTATGGTATGGTTTAAAATAACTAATTATGACTTTAAATAATTACAAATTAGGTATATTTAGCTAATTTAATACCTACTATAGAACGTTTTTACTTGATTAAAGACTTAAGTATTTAAACAAAATGAAACTTAGTTTTCTATGCAAACCGTACTTTTCAAGAGACATTTGACAGGTAGAGGTCAGTGACGTTCCTATTCTTATTATAAACGCATTGTAAAGTTCAGTAAACAATTATGTTGTATTTTTAATTTTATTTACATACACTATTTAATATTACATTGTTGCGCAGTCTGTTATATATGTACTTTCCTATTTACATTTTTGGCAGCCGCCATTGACCAGTCGATCGCGATCGACCGGTTGGCCAACCCTGGCGTAGACACTAGCGATCTAATTTAAAGTTTCTAGTAATGTAGTTTTCAACTAGCAAAGGCGTATTTAAATACGAAATTATATGGACTTTAGGTAGAAATAGTTATTATTTTCTAAAAGGCTTAATTTAATTCGAAACCATTAAAACTTGTAAAGTTTACAGCGACAAAGCTGTTAGTTGGTAGTAAAACTACGATGAACCGTAATAAGAGACTGTGAACCGAACTATAAATAAAGTTAATAATTTGAGTTAAATCTCTGACATTTACTTAAATACTATTTTCAGTAACGCCTACACGCGTAACTTTAAAAAATGAAAATAACGAAATTATTTTTACTAATGGCGTGATAAAATAGAAATGTTTTTTTTTTTATCTGATGGTTTTTAAATGTTTGACGTTTTAACAATTGCCTTCGCCATCACGCTGCCGCTGTCAGAATTTTGCTTGTCTGGAGTCTCTGGACAGCTGATTTTTAGGGTTCCATACCCAAAGGGTAACCAACGGACCCCTATTATTTGGCCGGACCGCAGCGGACCGCAACGGACCCCTTTTACTAAGCTTCTACTGTCCGTCCGTCTGCATGTTTTATCGCCGCTAAAGCAACAAATGATAAAAATGAAATTAAATTGAAGGGACTCACATACGAGAAACGCGTTTTTTTCTTCTTCTATTTTGGTACGAGCCCTTCGCGTGAGAGTTCGACTCGCAGTTGACCGGTTTTTTTAACCACTTCAGTTTATTCTGTTATACATTGTATTATATAGAACCTAATCACCAATACCCATTACACACAATGTACAAACACCACTTACTTACGCGATATTCCCCAGCGAACAAATCGCACGCGATTAATCTCAGTACATTATAACGTCTATTATCCTTTCAGTAAACCGGGACGCAGGGAACAGCCTTTTCTCATGCAAATGCAGGCACGGGAAGTGGAAATCTGTTTCTATTTCAAGAGCTGGACTCGCTGGTTGCAAGCTGTGTAATACGGGTCCAAGGTTTCTTTTAAATAAACGTTTATTTGCATTCGTTCGGACACTTGCTGTTGTTTACGTTGGGGTATTTGTGGGTAATCTTGTGTGTAAGTACAGAAAACTTGGTAAATTGTTGGTCCCGCTACATTGTACTTCTTTGTCAGTCGCAGTCGTTACGAGTTGAGGCAGACCAAAAAAAAGAAGGCGGGTCTCCTTGGATAACTTCCTACAGAATGGATGTGATGAAAAATAACAAACAGAGAAGTGGAAGGCAGGGGTTATTTTGTGTGTACAGAAAAGCTCGGTATATTATTGGTCCCGGCTCTCATTATTTTGTAGATCTATATGATAGTCTTTAAGAGCAGCTCGTGGCTAAATAATAACAGCCACACAGGTCGATCTGCAAGGGTAAGCAACGCTTGCCGAGGTTGGTCTGTGGATGGGTGACCATCTTAACATACCGAGTTTCCTCCGTGGCTCGGAAAGCACGGTAAGCTTTTGGTCCCGGTTCTAATTTGGAGATCTTTGGCAGTCGTTATGGATAGTCAGAAGCCAGAAAATATGACACCAGTCTTGCCAAGGAGTATCGTGTTACCCTAATTTAATGGGTTGTGGAGATCTGTTAGGCAGCCGCTCCACGTAAAATACTGGTATTCAGCTGAATCCGGTTTGACTGCAAGCCGACCCCCAATATAGTTAGGAAAAGGCTAGGCAGATGATGAGATGACAGTCCTTGCGGGTAGCGGCAGAACGAGTAGAATTGACGTGATGAAGCCAAAGAGAAAACTGGAAGGCATGGGGAAGATCTTTGCCCAGAAGTTGGACTCTGCACATTATGACGTCTATTATCCTTTCAGTAAACCGGGACGGAGGGAACAGCCTTTTCTGATGCAAGTGCAGGCACGGGACATAGAAATCTGTTTCTATTTCACGAGCTGGACTAGCTGGTTACAAGCTATACAATAGGTTCGATCGTTTATTTGCATTACTTTGGGCACTTTTTGTTGTTTACCTACGTTGGGGTATTAGTATTATTTTGTACATACCTTTGATAGTCTTTAAGGGCTGCGGTAGACCGAGGAGTAGATGGCGGGATGCCTTGGATGGGTGGGTCCGTGAATTGACGTAGAAGAAACACAATAATGAGAGACAGGAATAAATAAATAAATAATAAGGACCGGGACAGTCAGATTGAAAAATAATACTACCAGCGGCCGTTGACCGCGTAATCTAACTAATATTATAAATGCGAAAGTTTGGATGTTGGTTACTCAATCACGCGCGGCTGATTGGATATTGATGAAATTTGATACAGAGTTTTAAATTAAGAACTACTTTTCATCTTGGGAATATGTTCCCTAGGGATTACGCGGACGAGGCCGGTGGCAGAAGCTAGTCAGTCATAATTTGTCATTTACATTATCTTATATTATTTTATCGTCATGACCATAGATATAATAATTCTGTGGTCATGACTGATATCGATAGGTACTATCACGTTTGCGGAGTTTGGCTAAGTAATTCAATTTTGTCGTCGTTGCACAACGGCTCCGAGATTTTCTTTCAAACAAATCTTTATTTACCTACCTATATTATATCATGCACTTACCTTTAGTTACCTTGGTGAATTAGTGGATTATTCTGTTTTTTAACCACTATTTACTGGAAGAGCACTTAAGCCACTAGGCGCCATGTTTATAAAGTTATGTTCATTTTAGAACCCGTTTAGTTGAAGAACTTCGGTATTTATAATAGTTTTGATTCAGTTAGATCAATTTAAAGTTAAAGATAGATATTGTTAGAGATTTAACTAGATTTAAAGGTATTTTGAAGAAATTTAGAAGCTTTAAGCTGTTTTCCAAAAGTCTTGAGACTTCGGCATATTTTAGGCATTGTATTGGAGTTTGGAAACAACTTTAAATTCTATAGTTTCGGCTGTATTGTTCTTCCATCTCTAAGTACATTCTTCTATTGGATCATTATAAATAAATAAATAAATAAATAAATAAAGCCTCCAATCCTTTTCACATTGAAAAATTTAAATAATTTATTTACAATAAATATAGCTGAGGATTTCCCGAAATTCCTACGGGAATGGGAAACAACGAGATATTAGCGTATGATGTCGGGGACAAAAGCTAGTTATAGATGTATGTATTAGCTGTAAGTTTTTGATGGTACCTAGTTCCATCAGAATATTATGGCTTAGGTAGCTTAAATTAAACACGATTATTCAATAGGCTTGTGTCCTGAAAAAATCTAATTAGTCCGTCAGTTATTTGACCCGTGTTTTTTCTTTTGTTACGGGAACCAAAATTGACGAAGTTACGACGCTTTTTAAATTCTCAATACGTCACACCTTCGCATAATTTTTAGTGAGTCGTGACGTCACGAGCCCCCACTGAGTTTTGATGCGTTTTATCTTTGTCAATATTCATTGATTTGCAAAAACAAAAAATACGTGTCCATTATTTTTAATACTCTAACTGACGTACTAAATAGTTTTGCAATTTGTGGATGATGGAATCTAGCCTAATTCCACATTGTAAAATTTATTTCACACAAAATGACACCGTCAAAGAATCAATAAGAAGAGTAACAAAAAAACATAGGCTTCTAAGCGTTCTAAGTTTAAATAACTTAAAGGCAACTAATGAGATTACATCAATGACGTATTATATATAGACACGTCATAAACCAAAACGGCGAAAATACTAGATAGCTACTAATACGCATGAAGAAAGGGAAAGAAAATATGTCACCGTACGGCGGGATGCCTGTTGCTAGAGGGAGATAAATATACATCTTCGGTTACGTCACAGGATAAGTAATAGTCAAATTGACATCAAAACAAACGTAGTGTCGCGCGACAGGTTGGTGCGTAACTAAGCGCGATGTGGCCAATTGGCTTCATTTCATGTTGTCATTTTAGAGTGCGGACAACGTTTCTATAGTTTTATATATCATTGGATTACATGCAAACTCTTTAACAGTTTTCCTTAAATTAATAAAATCTTTTTTGCTGTTCCGCGAAAATAACACATTTGTCGCGGTCTTACCCTCCCTAAGGACAATTTTTACACTTCTCGTGTGGGCACAAGCTACCTAAGAAAAACATATTAAATAATGTTATTTCGTCAGCATATACCGCAATTCGATTCAATACCATGTAAACACAGTGAGGCGCTACAGGGCTACAGGGGGTAATAAATATTAGTTCCCTCACCCTCGACATGGTGGCGGCCCAATTTTCCCCTTGAGCACATATTCTTGGTCATGGTATCGTATCAGAATAGATGGGGTATTGTACAGACGCCAGACAGCTACAACAATCTGTCAAATTTCTTTGTTAGATATTCAACTTTATTACTAAAACGAAAATGGGTTCAAATTTGATTGGGAAAATTTTACAGTTTCGAATAACCTGATGTGCTGACGACTGTACTAATTGAGGAGCATATTGTAAAGCGGGCCACACACGTTCAAGTCACTACATATTATACAACAAAGTCCTCCGCCGCGTCTGTCTGTCTGTTCGCGATAAAATTAAAAACTACTGCACCGTTTTTTAAGCTGTTTTCACCAATGGATAGACTGGTTCTCAAGGAAGGTTTTGTATATGATTTGTCAAGCGTGCGAAGCCGCGGGCATCAGCAATTCATTAATTCGAAAATTTTGACTTTTCTCCTAAGATCGAAGAAAAGAAAATTTAAAGGAAACTGCCTCTCTCTATAAAAATGTGAAAATATTAAAAAATAATGGTAGCTTAATTATGTATGAGTCCCCCATCCTCGTCGACCATAGGTATATGAAACTTGGTCTGATGCCAATCAGGTACCACCATGTCATCTAGGTAACCTCTATAACCCAATTAAGGCGATTACTAAGTAAGGCCATATTCATGGAACTGGGTTAATTTGCCTGTATGTCAGTCGGTAATCATTATCTACTGAAGGTGAAGATTCCCATGCAATACAATTCGGCCGCTACAATGTGCTGTCAAAGGGAAATTACCGTAATAGGTAATTATCACGCTTGGAAGACACATTATTAGGTAGTGTAATGTCGAACCTACCTGTACTGTACTGTAATGTATGATGTATGTAACATGCTGGGTGGGGACAGTCTTAGGTATAAACAAATAAATCTTTTATATAAACTAACTATACTAAACTACCTCGTAAGCACCATTGTTACTAACACCAAAATACTAACTAAATAATGGTCTGTATGTACTTAGTCTGGAATAAAGATGTATTTAATTTTTAATTTATATATCATCATAGCCCAGCCTTTTCCCAACTACATTTGGGTCGGCTTCCAGTCAAACCGGATTTAGCTGAATACCAGTGTTTTACGTGGAGCGGCTGCCTACCTGACCTCCAAAACCCATGAACTGGGTAACACGGTATTTGTTGGTAAAACTTGAGTCAGATTTACTGGCTTCTGACAATCCGTAACGACTGCCAATGATTTACAAATGACAGCTTCGACCAATGGCTTAACATGCTTTCCGAGGCACGGAGGAAACTCGGTATGTTAAGATGGTCACCCATCCACGGACCAACCTTGGCAATTTTTAATTTATTTATATACATAATTATATAATAATCATCAGCATGTTGAAAACTGAAAAAAATGTGTTGAAAATAGGTACCCAATAATAATTTCCCCGACCACGGTATCAAACCCAGTTAGGGTCCTAATGTCCAGCGCTACGTTCATATGTACAATAGAATATAGGATTGTAACAGATGTGTTAAATTATGGCTGTTATTCTTCTTAGTGCTGATTTTTCCAACGCCAGATAACTTTTATTCGTGGAATAAATTTAACGTTTGACAGTTTTTGTATGGAAGAACTGTCAAAAATTCAAAATTATTCCTCCGATAAAGTTATCTGGCGTTGGAAAAATCAGCCCTTAGACACATTTTTCGTCAGCTGTGTCGGTGATCCCAGATGGATTAGACAGTACAACGACTAAAGTACAACGATTTTGACCCCGTAAACTAGGGTTCCCGTTTCAAGGAAGGCACTCAGTAACCAGACTTCCCGTATACAGCGTGTAGCGGAATAAACGCAACACCTCTTTTTAAATAGGTATGGGAAATCATCAAATGACTCCTCCCGGTCTGGGCGGAGCGAGAGGGAGTGTCAGACTGGACAGAAGGGCGGAGGACTGGGAACATGGATGGGTTTTAGTCAGTAGGAACTGACTAAAACCCATCCATGTTCCTTCATTGCCCTTTGTGTTCCGGAGCCACGGTATCTCTTTCGAATAGTCCCACAACATAAGAGGTCATTGTATTCATCATTATGAAAAACTTTTACTAGGGATTAACCCTGAAATCTCGAAAAAAAAAAACATCTGTTCACCACATTTTGTCGAGTTATGCGCATATAAAGAATATAAGTTGTTCATATATAACCACAATACCTGTTGAGGGACTAATGTACTCATCATATAGTACAATAACCCCTTAAAAGATATTGCGTTTATTCTTTTACACCTTGTAATTAGAAACTGTAAGTACAATATATGTATATATACATTATAATCGGTACGCGCAATGCTGCTTGCACCTATAATGCATGAACACACCTAACTCTTCGGGAATCTGAGATCCTCTAGCTGTTCCCCGATCATATGTGTATTGTGTAATAATATAGCATTATAAATTAGACAGCTGTTCAAACAAATCACAAACACAATATGTCAGCCCACAGGTGTCAATTCCTACGCAGGAGTCCATAGGATCGTTGATCGTCGCTCCGAGTTCGTTTGAGGGTAACGCGGTAAGGCGGTAATCACATCAATGTTGAGCTCAGTCATACGAGCTGAATGTGAGTGTGGGTGGGTGCTGTTCACTCACTCCGAATTACTCCTAATCACATCTTATTTACGTCACCTGTGATATCGGATGAACTTTATTGAGGGCATTTTGTGATCGAAATTGAGTGGTTTGAAGTATAAGTAGAAGAAGTAGAAGTGTATGTGTAGTATTACAGCAATATGTTGTAATATTCTACTAAACACTAAAAAACTAACTCATATTTATGTGAAAATGAGGGATATTATTTGTTCGTGTGTTACGATTATACGCCTGAATCGCTGAACCGATTTTGATGAATTTTCGTAGAGACATATTTCGGAGACAGGTGATAGGCTACTTTTACAATAACTCAGCTTTTATAATGAGCCTTCTGAGCCTGAAATCAATCTTTGATAGAGGCTATTTTACATCAGCATCATCTTGCACTACCATAACATAGGTAATCATCTTGCACACCCTAACACATGTATGTAGGTAATCATTTAGCACATACCAATTTATTTGGGGTTGGAGCAGCATAATGTCTTGATCTTTACCTGTATAGTATATTTTCTGTCTACCCAAACTATTGTTCATACAGTCGATCCATCATTTCCTTTACTTTAATCACCACGAGGTAACCACGCGTTTTGATTTCATATATTTCAATACATTCACATCTCAGTTTGTGCCAATGAAGGGGTTTTATAGAAACGACTCTATTTCACAGTAAGAATATCCAGAAAAAAAAAAAAAAAAATAATAAAAATATGTTAGGCAATCCCTCAAAAGATCACCTATAAAACCTCCATAATTTAACCATTAAATATACTACATAGTGGACTGCTCAGACTGACAGCTGCATACCTAAATTCAGTGCTAGGTATCCTAATGCTAACTAATGTTATAGGTTATTATGTTACGCGTTGACGTCTAAATATCTGAATGGATTTTAATTTATAGCTTGAGTTGGGTTTGCTCTTGAGTCTAGTCTAGGTCAGAAGTGTGAGCTGTGAAGCTTGGCATTCACCAGTTTTACGTCGCCAATGAGCCTCTTAGGTCTGCGTTCCACTGAGTCAAACGCGACCAGTTGGTATTTAGCTGAGCTATCTCAAAGGTGGCTGCAATACTCCATGCAGGATCGGACTTGTGCTTTGTGATTGGGTTAAAAGCTGGTCCGAGTCAAGCGCGGCCAGTTGGTATTTAGCTGAGCTATCTCAAAGGTGGCTGCAATACTCCATGCAGGGTCGGACTGATGCTCTGTAATTGGGTAAAAATCTGGCCAGTGTCAAGCGCGGCCAGTTGGTATTTAGCTGAGCTATCTCAAAGGTGGCTGCAATACTCCATGCAGGATCGGACTGGTGCTCTGTAATTGGGTAAAAATCTGGCCAGTGTCAAGCGCGGCCAGTTGGTATTTAGCTGAGCTATCTCAAAGGTGGCTGCAATACTCCATGCAGGATCGGACTGGTGCTTTGTAATTGGGTATAAAGCTGGTCCGTGTCAAGCGCGGCCAGTTGGTATTTAGCAGAGCTATCTCAAAGGTGGCTGCAATACTCCATGCAGGATCGGACTGGTGCTTTGTAATTGGGTAAAAATCTGGCCAGTGTCAAGCGCGGCCAGTTGGTATTTAGCTGAGCTATCTCAAAGATGGCTGCAAACTCCATGCAGGATCGGACTAGTGCTTTGTAATTGGGTAAAAAGCTGGTCCGAGTCAAGCGCGGCCAGTTGGTATTTAGCTGAGCTATCTCAAAGGTGGCTGCAATACTCCATGCAGGATCGGACTGGTGCTTTGTAATTGGGTATAAAGCTGGTCCGTATCAAGCGCGGCCAGTTGGTATTTAGCTGAGCTATCTCAAAGGCTGCAATACACCATGCAAGATCAGACTTGTGCTTTATAATAAGGTTAAAAGCTGTCAGGCATGTAGTATCGCTTCACTCTTTCCAGGTTTCCCAGCTTTTTGGCCGCAGTTTGGGCTTTGTACTCAATGGTGGCGCCGAAGCTTACAGTGTATATCAACTCCATGTCTAGGAGGATTTTAATGAATATTCGAACAGAGGTAGCTGGGAACTTGGAGACCGTTGTTAAGGTCATGGCATATTATACCGGCACCGCAATTGCACAGCTGCAGCACGGCGTTGCCTCGTATTTAGGCTACGGCTACCCGGTTACACGTCGTCCGCTCGCAGTCCGCGCACCAGCCGCGAGGTGCAAGCTTGCTGTCACCGCAAACACAATTTTACATGGCATTTGTCATTGAACACGCCTAGGACTGGCGAATCGGAATTGGTAAACACGCGGACGGCGCGCTGTAAGCACGCAGGCTGCGAGTCAAGTTGTATTGAAGCGGTTAACACGCTAACTGTCTGCCGTTGGCTTTTTGACATTGACATTACAAAATGTATTGTCACACACACGAAATAAGGACTAATTTGAATGACAAGATAATTGCTGGGCTGGAGCGGTGCCGTTGCGATGCTGTTATAGTGTGCCATAACCTTTAGCTACCCTTTTGCGAAAATCAATAGTGACGCGAGCAAAGTCAGGGCCAAAATTTAGTTTTCAACTTTCAGCTCAGAAAGTTTTCAAAGGACATGTTGTCTCGTAGCCCTGGTTTTATAATAACGCCAGTCTACTTATAACACTTTCCCAAAGCAAACTTTCAGCGCTATCAATTCAGTGTCTGTTATCAGTTCGCGTCGTAATGCACTATGCTCGTGCCGCGGCGGGGCCCGCATTCTAAGCGGCTCCTTATCCTCTTACATGCCATACATTATTTTCACGCGACTTTTACTACTTCCGAAGAGAGATAAAGAGGGATAGGTAGCTGATACGTCGTATATTTTTCTCAGTGAGACTGTGGGCCTGTTAGGTCGGAAATGGGCTCGTAAGAATAGAATTACTGAACAAAGATGTATGGTTGTTTTGTTTTATAATGTGCTGAAGTTTCTTTCAGTGGATTTTGTTTGAATATATCGAGATACCAAGAATATATTAAGTAGTAAGCAAACTTACCCAGATATTGCTACCGCTGTTCTTTTCTCTTAGTACCTAGGTAGGTAGGTACACTCGATTGATATTGGTAGGTGAGAAATTTTGTCAGTATCAGCCCATCGTTGGGATTTGGCTACCTAGTTGAAAGCCAAAGGATCAGTGCCGGATTACCCGTATAGCAAGAGTAGCAAATGCTACGGGCCCCGCGTATTGGCGGGTCCCGTGCTTAAAAAAACATTTCGCAAAAAACCAACACCATGGCTCTGACTCACACGCGAGTCCTAAATCCTACCATACTCTGTGATAGAATTTTACCGCGTATATGACGCAAATTTTTTCAATCTGTATGAGTCACTCATGCTTATTTTTATGGTATGGGCATACATGATAATGATAAATGATGGACAATGTAGGCAAAACCTTTGGGCTAAAGCACTAATTAAGGGCCCGGGCGACTCATGAGAAATGATAGAGGAGAAATGGTACGGTTTTTGGCAACCATATTGAGGGCGAACAGTTGATAGCTGAGTAGGTGCGGCTGACGTCCTGCTGAAAAAATACCGAATAGGTATACAATCTGAAAGGTTTCCAGACAAGCCCTCACGAAGACATGACCCGACTTTCACATTTCGAAAAAGGGCTTTTTTGTGACCATCATGATCTTTTATATTAGATTTGAATACAGCAACTGCCCCCGCTGCCGCCGCGTTTGCTGGTCGAGATTTTGATGCCTTTGAACCTCTACATGGTGGTGTATAGGTACTCCCCCTTATGACACAGGAGTTTGGTATTTTCGTTTTTATTGAAATAAGGTTTTAGGTTAAGGTTGTGGCCCCTTAGTAAATTTTGCTACAGGCCCCGTGCTTGTTAACCCGGCACAGCATAGGATTAATTGTCTCCTATTACAAATTGGGCCTTAAATATTACATTAACTGGCGGAATGTATATCTAACACAGGAACGCCTCTGCCTTCAGGAAATTCCCGGCGTGATGTTATGTTATCTATACCTACTAATATTATAAAGCAGATTTGTTTGTTTGTTTGTTTGGTTGAACGCGCTAATCTCAGGAGCTACTGGTCCGATTTGAAATTCTTTCAGTGTTAGATAGCCCATTTATCGAGGAAGGTTATAGGCTATAATTATATCATCACGCTAAGACAAATAGGAGCGGAGCAGTAATGGAAAATGTGACGCAGACGAAGTTGCGCGGGTCAGCTAGTAATTAAATAAATTCCACATTTGGCTCGTTTGTTAAA
This sequence comes from Ceramica pisi, assembly GCA_963859965.1. Classification (NCBI taxonomy): domain Eukaryota; kingdom Metazoa; phylum Arthropoda; class Insecta; order Lepidoptera; family Noctuidae; genus Ceramica; species Ceramica pisi. The sequence continues at coordinate 5,618,419 of OY982529.1, forward strand.
CTTATTTAAAAGCTGAACACATTTAAACCAGTAGGTACTATATATAGCCTTTCGTTCTGCGTAATGGTCAACTTATAGTTTAACCCAGTTACAGCTAACTTCATCTAGGTTAAACTGGAAGCTGCTCGTAAATAATTACATTAACTGCTACTTTGCTACTAAACGCATCCATAATGTAAATAAGTTAACGTTGAAGGAATAAAAAATAGGTAAAGTTTTGTACCCTAGCAACGTAAAACTCTCCTCTCTACCTGTGGGATGAAATTTTCCGATGGGACTTGCCGGGAAATTTGAAACTTTCAGAAATTGTTCTTGAATTGTGAACTCGATTGTGATTGTGAGATAAATAAAACCACAATTATCACGTTTATAATAAGCGTCTGATTCGAGATTTTGGGATGAATTCTGAATTTATCAGCAAGATCAAGTCGGCAAGCAAGGCACTTGCCTTTGCCGAAATCAATTTTGGAAATAAATAAAACCGTATTTTTGTAGTCTTTGGTTTAATCGTCTGTTCAGTCATGCCACAGTTACTTGTATTACTCAGTTCATCATCATCACCATATGTGTATTTTTACCGACTTCACAAAAAGGAGGAGGTACTATGTTCGGATGATTGTATGTTTTTTTTTTCTATGTATGTTCATCGAATACTCCGCCAATTGTCGACGGATTTTCAAAGTTCTTTTTTTGTTCGAAAGTAGATAAATCTGAGGTGGTCCCATTGTCACCAAGTTAGGATCTGATGATGGTATCTTAGAGAAATCGAGGGCAACCCTCAAATAAATTTTATTGGCTTACTTATTATTTTTCGCATATTTTATGAATTATCTTGTATTTGCATATGGTTGTCACCATCTCAGGTAGCTGGGCTGATGATGGAAGGTACAACTCCTTAACAGTAAGAAGTTACTCGAACAGGCAAGGATTGTTTTATTAAATTGTTTTGATGTTTGATAGGGCACGTTTGGTCTCATGATCGTTGCCACATTTGGTCTCATGATCATCAAGTCATGACCTGATGCTGCAGAGTACCTAACTCCTCGACAACTAACCGCAGATATATCGTGTTTAGGCTCATTGAAAAGGGCTCGATGTGTGGATAAACGTACTGTTAATAGGAACATCGAAGTACATAGAGACCTGATGCTGAAGCCAGGAGCATCAGAAAAAGTACAAACCTTGAAATTACAGCACCGTAGTCGTGTTTGGGCTCATTTTAAACAGGACTAAATTTTAAGTTCAATGCAATGTTGACATAAGTCTGGCCTGATGCTGCAGCCTGGATAATCAGCATCTAGTCTAAAAACTAATAAATACTTCTTAAAATAATTTTGCGACTTTTTCTTCTGTATAATTATTAACCGACTTCAAAAAGGAGAAGGTTCTCAATTCGGGTGTTCGTATTTTTTTTGTGTTTGTTCGGGCTTAACTCCGTCGCTTGCGAACCGATTTTAAAAATGATTTTTTTTTTGTTGGAAATGGTATACCTACTTCCCAAATGGTCCCATGATAAGGAAACCAGGATCTGATGATGGCATCCCAGAGAAGTCGAGGGCAACTTTCAAAAATCGTATGGGCAACTAGTGCGTTTGTTAATTTTTTCATTATCTAAGTATTATAAAGCACTACAATTTAATGAAGGTCTGGAGTCGTTCTGATGATGGAGCCGAAAGACAGTCGAGGGAACTCCTCAACGATTTACAGCAGTTACCTTGTGTTTGGGCTTAACTAATTTGTATTGATGAGAACTTTACACCTAGATGGGTTGTGGCTGTCATTACGGGTCTTTAACTTTTTTATGTTTGTTACCTCATAACTCCGACAATTATGAACCGATTTGAAAAAATCTTGTTTTATCTTGCAGATTGGTCTCATTTAAATTTTATCTAAATCGGTTACGAACTTTGGATCTTAAATCGAAATAGCTGGAATTCGTCTACTTGGATGATTACAAGGATACAAGATTGATTTGATGATTGTTTCATGACATCCAAGTAATCGAAATTGCATATATTGCTTTTCTGCGATTTTGCAGTGGTGTTGTTAGGTATGGGGTACCACTAAAAAGTGAAAAATATAAAACTTTTTCCAAAAAAATACAACCGACTTACAAAACAAAAACACTACAAAGTAAAAAATAACTTTAATTTCGGAAGTCGGTGTCAAAATACGAAGAAACTAACAAAAAAACCAACTTCCGAAATTAAAGTTATTTTTTACTTGTGTTTCTGTTTTGAAAGTCGGTTGTATTTTTTTGGAAAAAGTTTTTTGTTTTAGTGTGATAGTGTGCTAGCTGACAAGTGATATATTTTTTTTTTGTGTCATGTATTAATTACTTTGCATACTAATTATTGTAAAATTCTACTTCCTAAAACGTAACATACAGTTGTGTTGCTGGGGAGTTTGTTGGCCACTTCATCTCCACAGCTAAAACACTAGGAAGTGGTGACGGGCGCCGCGTTTTGGGGGACTGTCTTTTGTAAAACTTGACGTCCAAAAAGTGCTGTCCCTCAGCCTAATTTGAATAAATGACTTTTGAATTTGAATTGAATTTGAATATCCGCCAATGGCCGTCCGAATATGCGTTATTATTCTAAGGGCCGTCCACTGCTGAACGCAAACCTCCCCCAAAGAGCGCCAACCATCCCGGTCTTGACCAGTCCGCATCCATTCGTTGCCAGCCACCGCGCTTCAAATCATTGATCCGTCGCCGTCGTGCCGCAGGGCGTCCCAGACTACGTTTGCCCATACGCGGTCTATGTAAAATAATGATATTCAGATGCATCGAAAATTGATTGAAAAATGTTTGATACTTATTTTTTTTTTAGGGATGAGTAATCATCAAAATAAATGACTCCTTCCGCCCTGGGTGAAGCAGAAGGGAGTGTCAGACTCTTACTGACTAAAACCAATCCGTGTTCCTCTTAACGCCGTTTGCGTTCCAGGGCCGCGGTGACTTATTCGAACAAATTCCGCAACCCTGGCAGGCACTGGCCCCGTCTTCTATGCTGACAGATGTTTGATAGCAAGAGAGAGTCCCGTATTAATAAAATATGCCTGAAATAATAATGAACACAGCGATAATATTGACGATAACGACTGAATTCTACAAAGCCTACCAATAAATATATAAATCAATTGAAAATCCAATCGCATAAATCGAATTGCGGTGTTAAAAACCCCTAGTGGAATTAAATGTAGGCATCCATCGTATCGCACTCATTAATCTTTGTATGAACAGGGTTGATCCATATCTAATTAAGTAGGTGGCGCCAGTGATTTCATTAAGGGTTTAATCTTAATTAGTATCTAGGACACAATGGTAACACTTGTGTGAAGGCCAGTGAAGGTACAGACGTGTGGGATTGCGGTTTTCCTTCTCATTTTTTAAACTGGTAGGTACCTAGACACAATTTTTTCTTTGGTAGGAGATGATTTCTGGACGTAATGTTTCGATTTTGGTCTTTTTAAAGTTTCGAGTCCGTAAAAAACGGAATCCTTCCTTGATCACTTGGTTGTCCGTCTGTCCGTTTTTCACAGCTAAGTCCAATAACTGAGTTTTGTAGGCTCCTTTTAAATCAAGACTATCCTGTGGGATGGGCGACGGGAAAATGCTAGTCTTGCTTGAATGAAGTTAGCTACAGAAAATTTTGTACAGACCGGCCGGCTTTTCAAACTACAACAATCTGTCAAATTTCTTTAATAGATTTTCAACTTTATTGCTTTAGTGTTAGGATCAAGGTTGATTGGGAAAACTGGACAGTTTCGGATAGCTTGATGTGTGCTGGCGACTATGCCTATGACATCACAGCGCAAAGGTATAAAAAAGATGGTTGATACTTAGGTTTTACATTTTTTTTGTTTTGGTATGTTGACTGTTGAAAATTGTATTTATCTAATTTATGAACAAATTAGCTTAAATATCTTGGTAGCTATCTATCTTAACTTCGCCTTAAGGCAAAACACAACAGCAGCTTTTAACACATCTATACTAATATTATAAAGCAGAAGAGTTTGTTTGTTTTGCAAAAAAACAACCGACTATACTGGTCCGATTTGTTACACAGACGACGTTGCACGAGTCAGCTAGTCTATCATAAAAATAAATCTTCTCGAAACTCCAGACTTAGTATCAGTTTAGTTAAAACACTAACTTACAGCCTTTAATTTTGCCACCCGTGCACCACACCGCAGTAACCTTCACTGCTGTAACCTGTAACCTTATACAGCGCTAGATTGAACCCCAACTCGCTACAGGGCTGCATACATGCACAAGTTTTAGTTGGAGCATTAATTACGAGCACACAGGTTAGCCTCGGCGCAGACGGGCTACCGACCACAGCCACCGGTGGCCAGTTTCCATATATTTGGTATCTAGTAGACGCACCGCACACATGTAGCCGGTGGCGGCCACTCGCTAAAGCAGTGTATGCGACTAATTTGTGGTAGCTGTGGGCCACACAAGACGCCTTCATCCGTCACTTTAGCTGCTCCATCCCCGCGCAGCTACGCGTTAGGCGGCCTACGCATCGCATGCGTCACCATGGATATTGATACAGGAGAGCAGGTTATAATATGTGACGGCTTCCGAACACTGGTGGGTGTCGCGCACTTCTGCTGCAGTTAAAATAGTGGCGGTAGCGCGCGACAGCCACCGGTGGCTATGGTCGGTGGCCCGTTTACCCCTTAATGAAGTGACGTACGAACACTGAAGCTGAAACGAACGGTTTTACATGGCCTTGGAAGAACAGCAAATCGTTTAAGGTGGGTACACTTGGGTACAAGACAGATGCGCAACTCAGTAAAGCCGTAGAGGCGTAGAGGACCTATAACGAACCCAAAAATGGGTCCCTATCTTCCTGACTAGTATCACCAGCTGAGTATAATATTGAATTGTGTTTTTTTTTTGTAAATTGGTAATATTTACAAAAAATATACAAAAATACTTAGATGAACAACTTTCTTCTGGGGAAATAATTCCACCTTTACGTTACACTAAATATAATTATGTATATATAATATCGATTAGGTACTTATAAACCATGTAATATTAATATTCAGACTATGAAATTCTCCATTGGGTACATTTATTCGAATTGTTTCAGCGCAGTCATCATTGACTGTTCATTGAAAATGCTCAAACCAAAAGCGCAATAGAAAGTAAGTGTAAAATCAACAAAGGACATAATTATATAGTTCGACCGTATAACTAAAAAGTGACCGTCAGTTTTGTTATTTACAATCTGAAAATAGCCAGTAAGTAGTCATAATAGTTTCCTTCTTACGTGTGTTAGCTAGATTTTTACGTATTTTCGGCAAGCTCAGTTCCTGTAACATCTACGGCCCGTTTAATAGGATTTACGAGGTGATTTTATTGCCAACCAAACGCTAACAACTCTTACTATGGTAGGATAAATGTGCAATAAAGTACATTGACCTTACCATAATTAACATCCTTTCGTAGATATAGGTACCTAAACAGTAAATTAGGACCGTTTTTCATTACTAGAACGTAAAGGATCACGACAGAAGTCGATTCAGGACGGCTTTATGTCTTTACTAGCTGACCCGTGCCCACTTCGTTGGGCGGGAAACATTTTAACTTGTGATGAAATTATGAGTGTGGTTCGGTTAGTACTGAGTGCTATGATTTATTTCCTGACTGCCAAAAGGAGGGTTTCGTTTTTATTGCTTACTAGCTTCTGCCAGCGGCTTCGCCCGCGTGATCCCTAGGGAAAATATTCCCGGGATGAAAAGTAGCTTATGTGCTATTCCAGACTATAATCTATCTTTGTTCTAAATTTCATTAAGATCCGTTAAGCCGTTCTGGCGTGATTGAGTAACAAACAACCAAACTTTCACATTTATAATATTACTCGTTTGGTGTAAAGCGAAATTATAATCATCTTCCCCTCGACGCTATAATTATTAAAGGATATTGCAAACTGCCGTAAGCCGTTTTCCGAAGCTACTCGCTAGCCTCTAGGCGCCAAGTTAGCCGCCTGCCTGTGCGTTCGCGACCACAAAAATAATCCTTATAGCATGATTCAGTATTCACGTGCGATGGCTTATTATTATTAGCGTATTTAATGTACAACTTTGGTGTTTCTGTACCGATTTCTATGATTATTTTTTATGGAATAGTTAATAATGTTAAAACTTTTTTAATTAGGGATGACTGAGAGTGTTAATTTAAGAGTAGACAAATATAATCAGAAAGCTTCGAACTGCTAAGCTATCGGGAGTTACACGTGTTATTGTGAGTCAATCATAAAAGATAGACATATGCTGTCGTTGGATATTTTTTATATAATTTTAAGGAGAACATTTCCGTCATACATGATTTCTGTGTAGCTTTCACCATTAAGGTTGCACACGCGACGGAAGCTTAAAAAATGGAGTAACTTCTCCCGTTTTCCCAACATTTCCGTTCACTGCTCTGCTCCTATTGATGGTAGCGTGATGAAAGGTATACTATAACCTGCTCAGGAGTATGAATAATAATTGTACCAAGTTTCATTAAAATCCGTCGAGTAGTTTTTGTTTCTATAACGGTTATACAGACAGACAGACAGACAGACAAAAATTGTACTGATTGCATTTTTGGCATCAGTATCGATCCCTAATCACCCCCTGATAGTTATTTTGGAAATATATTTCATGTACAGAATTGACCTCTCTACAGATTTATTATAAGTATAGATATAGATAGATTTCTGTTATGTGAGGCAATGACCGTTATTGCACATTTATCGGGCGTCTACCATAACGAGACCCATAAGTACCTACACTTAATGTAAATATTCAGCAGCGACCACTCAGCACTAATGGGCTAACTGTTAGCCGCTAACAGGATGATGACAAACACAACCCAGCCAAGGTGCAACAAAGTATGTAACTGCAACTTCCTAACTCGTTTGCTTCAACGACTGCACTTAAACTAGCAACCATAATAATCCCACACGCTTCATATGTTTCCTTGACTACCAGTAATTCCACCAGCTTGTAACTGGGTGATTCTACTTTAGATTGAAAAACGAATGCGTTACCATAGAACCACAACGTTGTTTCATTTGGCTGAAAAATATATCGACCCGTCAAGTAAGTCAAGTGATGCTATTAGCTGTTGAAAACTCATGCAACCAATCTCAAAATATAATCTTTTATTTCAAATAGACCAGTTACAGACACTAGGCTAGATTCCATCATCCACAAATTGCAAAACTATTTAGTCCGTCAGTTAGAGTATTGAAAAAAAATGGACACGTATTTTTTGTTTTTGTAAATCAATGAATATTGACAAAGATAAAACGCATCAAAACTCGGGAGAGGGGGCTCGTGACGTCACGATTCACTAAAAAATATGCGAAGGTGTGACGTATTGATAATTTTAAAATCGTCGTTAATTCGTCAATTTTGGTTCCCGTAACAAAAGAAAAAACACGGGTCAAATATTTTTTGATAATCTAACTGACGGACTCATTAGATTTTTTCAGGACACAAGCCTATTGTCAAGGTCTATCCGTCAAATATTTCGGGTTAAGTTATGCCACGCTAGCGACAAGAGCAGCAAGTTGTTCTGTAGCAAAACATACTCACCAATCCATCTTCGGTGCCGCAGCTGCACGTTCCAAAGAGAAGAATGGAGAAGAACGTGCAAGAAACTCCATGGACATCCGCATGGTTACATTCGTTTTGGAGTACCTATTACGTGAAATTATACAATGCAAACGAAGTTGAGTCGCGATAACGCGCGTTTGACAATAATATTTCACATTTTTTTTGGAAACATTCTTTCGATATTACGGGCCTTAACGACACATTGAATACATTTGTCGTTAAGTTATTCGTAGAGGTCAAAATGTTTAAAGGAATAAGTTACTTCTATGTTATTTCACTCCGGCCTCCGGAGGCCGGGACAAGTTTTTTGCCCGACGAAAAGTAGAATAGCCCAACTGCTGACTTCCCGTGCAAGCCAACTTACTAAGAAGTCTTAAGACCGCCCCTTATTTTTAAGCACCTCATAACGAAGCCAGAAATACCACTGGCACAATGAAAAAAAAAAGAAAAACACAACTTTTAATCACCTTTTAAAAGAGTCGCCTAATTAAAAGTTTCTATACAGCCACGATTTTTATCTCCAAAGAGTTTTTAATTTGCAAAATATAATTATTTTATTAGGGCTGATTTTTCAAGTCAGATAGTTTTTAACTGAAGAATGAATATAGCTGTTTTTTATAATACTCAAATACTTAATAAATCTGCCAGATATAGCGATCCGACACCTGTGAAACCAAAAGTTTTAGTTCATCTGCCAGATAAGTTCCTAATAAGCTAACCGACACTTTATCCGTAACCGGTGAAACTGGCCCTTAGTCTAATAAATGTTAAAGGTTTATTGTCAATTACTGAGGTTTTATTAAAGATGCGAAGTTATTTACGTGCCAGATGAATATGCATAGTGTTTAAAGGTCTTGTTGTTATGTATTATGTTTTAAAATTGCTACTTCAAATCTAATATTTATAAATGGATGCCCCAAGTTGATGTTAGGTCTCTGGGGTGAAGAATTAACCTTTTTACTACACAGTACTCATATTTAAACTCTGTGGCTTGCAGCCATTCAACTTTGAACCCTAACTTCAGTGGTTTTGCTTTATTAATAAAGTTCAGAACCTAATTTTAGCGACGGTTTTATGGTTTGCGTGTTGAAACTTGTTGCAGTAACGTGTAATGTTTAGTATTTTGTTAAACATTTCTGCTTTCAGTGTGCATTCTTGCATTTTGTTCATTAAGAAGGTGTTAATCACAGTTTGTTTTTATATATTTTGGTTGGTCTAATAAAGTTTCTCACTAAATGTTTCACTTTTCTGAACAGAAATTACAGACAATTTTAACCACTAAAGTTTTTCAGTGGCTTCCGTCGCGTAGCTATTCCCACTGGACCCTCACAGGATAAAAAGTAGCCAATAGCATTGAGTGAAAGTAAAGCTTTCCCCGTAACTGACACGATAGTAGCGAGGTCACAAGCGCGATTGCCGAGCGTACCTGGGTTAGATTCCCAGATATTGGGTTGTATCCATTAGAATTTTCTTCGGCAGAGATTATTTGTAAAAAAAAAACAATTAAAAATTAAAATGTATTTATTCACGGAAATACATTTTACAAACATAATAATTAACTCTGTCAAACTGTAAAGCAGTTTGTTGGCAGATGTTGCTCCTTTTATCTAGCACAAGCAAAGAAAAATAAGTTTAGAATTAATAGCCCAACAGTGAGGCACTGACAATACAAAATAAAAGACGAATATATGACGTTTTTGTGGCACATAGATTTATTTCAATCTATTCCCACTGGAAGATTATCAAAGTTGGAACTAAGAAGTTTCGACATCTTCGACCATAATAAGTATTAAAAGTAGATAGGTACAACCAATCTTTTCATATTTTTGCTCGTTTGAGATCTTGTCATAATTATACTTCTTGAAACTAACCAAAAAATCAAACAACATTGTTTCCCTAATAAATAAAAATTTAGATTTCAACTGTAACAAAAATCACCGCTATAAGTATTTTCCCAAAACGTACTTAGTTCATCAAGTGTATCCCCACTTCAGGAAACAATCACAACGGTTCACACATGATAGTGCTCCAAGTATCGGAGCCGGAACCTTTCAGGTAAATGACATGTAATCCAACAATAACTCCAAACTGAGCTGAGGAAACAAGAGGCTCAGGCAGGCGATGCGTGCGGGAGGGGCGCGCGGGGGTAGGGAAGTGACGGGTATGCCCAGAAGGTTCACTTCGTATTGCGGATTATTGTGAATCCTAAGTATTGACTTTAATACTTAGGATTCATAATAATCCGCATGAATGAATGAATTTTGAATGAAGATGAATTTTGTCCTTGGAGACGATTATCTATAAGTAAGCTACTTTTTGTTTACAAAACTCTATAATGAAGCAAGCGAAGCCGCATGCAAAAGCTACTAAGTAATAATACAGGGTGTAGAACTGCAGATTATGCCGCCACCGCCAATGAACATATTAATCTACTTACTATTTTTTTTATCTAGGTACTTATGTTTTGTCATGACACCGCTAAGGGGATGTCAGGTTCAAATCCAAGGGGAAAGGTTCGATCTTCTTTAGTTTTCCATGGTAATAATATTGAACAACGGTCCATCTAAACAGCAGACCTACAACGATGCAAGGGCTTAACCCAGTTGTAGATGTCTCTTGGTGCCTATTGGCCTAGCTCTAATCTGTCTCCTGCTTGATAAGGAGGGAAGTGGAAATTATATTTATATTTTCCTACTCCTTCGCTGTACTCTTCTGATTAATTTCGTTGCGGGATCCAAGACATTTGAATCGTTTCTCTGGGACTCGGCGGGCTGGCTTCATTAGCCCAGCTTTTTCTGGTGGTCGCCACTGTTGATTCTGGCTTTCAGGAGTTGCAGTGGTAGAGAATGTGTGACGGGCTTATCCCACAAAAAAAAAAGACTTGGTTTGGTAACCGACCGACTGACGAAATTATTGCCAGCAGCTAGTCTATTCTGTAAATAACCATTTCGATATCGACTTCACCTGAGTGACTAAGCTTACAAAGTGAACTCCCAACTAGCACAAACTGTTGCTTAAGAGCTTTGGAGCTAATCCGATTATTCCCAAAGGCGCCAAGCTCAAGCGCCAGAGCGTGCACTGCAGACCTTATGCAGCCGCTTTGCAGCCAAAGGGGCACAACTTTTTGCAACCTACAGTTCCATTAGAACTTCATAATAGTGGCATAAAAGCGCTACAGGAGCTGCAACAAATAATTAACACCACACTAAAGCTCTTGTGACGCCTATTGAATGAATGACAGGTTTAACTGAACGAATAAAGGATCACTGATCATTCACCTTGTCTCTCATTTATTAAATACATCTGTTGTTCCTGAGTCAGACATTAATGAATACAAATAAATAATAAGTGAAGTGATTTCACACATCATAAGGTCTTATATTTATACGAATTTGAAACTCACCTCGGATTCCGCTGTCGAGACACGAAAATGTTGTTACAGAATAGCACTGCTGGTCCAGGTAACTCAACTTACCTTACTCATTATATTTCATTCATATTAATATCTCAAATCAAAAATAAGTACCTACCTACCTGCCTACGACTGTATTTGGTTGAGGACTGCAACAGACGCAATGTATTTTCAGTACGTAGTGAAAGCGAATAAAGCCAAATTGCAGCTTATAATATCGCTTTGCACCTTTGCCGGTGCAAAGGTGCAAAGTAAGTATCGTAAAAGTAAAATACGAGTTTGTATTTTTCAAGTTCACGTATGATAAATTCTTTCTACCGTTCCAATTTATCCATACCACCTTTTAATCGACAAATCTTGTTTTTAAACTAATTATTAGGTATCGTTAGTTTGAATGTATTTCACTTTTGTCTGTTTTTTTCACATCTTTCAAGATTCAAGATTCATTTATTGGTGTGATTTATGGTACATTTTACATGAGATCTTAATAATAAACAATCCGTTCCTCAAAAAAAAAAACCTACCATAAAGGTACACTCTTTTACATCATTAGTGATTATTATAAAACAATACTCAACATCTTTAATTTAAATTATTACAAAAGAACACAACATAACTTAAGATAGTAAAAATAAAACCAGTAAAATCTCTCTTGCTTTTATTTTCTTTATTTCACCCTGTCACCACTCTTTCTTTCTTTCTTGGTTTAAAAAACGTTGCCCCTCACTAGGATATTTTTACCTGTATCGTGGGTGCGTTTACAAACATACAAAGTCACATACACAAACAGCCAGACCCGGAACATTTATCTGTAGGCCAAACAAATATTTGTTCCGTGCGGGAATCGAACCCACGACACGCGACGCAGCAGCCGATCGCTCAACCACTGCGCCAACCGTAGACCTTCTGACATATTCCCGCGTCGTCCCCGGCTCCCCAGTACAGGTCATGTCAATATTTAGCCGCTGCGCGTGCGACGTTCTCCGGAACAGCACCTGATCACACACGCGCCGCACACGGGATATTATCTTACGATATGCACGCACCACTGTAAGACTGTGTTTTAAAAGCTCCGATGCCGCTGTGAATGGTATGTGCATGTAGTTTTAATGTAATGACTTGATTTTGTTGTGGTGTTCTTTGCGGATTGGAAATGTTTATATTAACCTTCAAAGTTAAGGTTCGAGAGCACATTCGTAAGAAGTTGGCAGTAGTATCGTCACAACGCTAATTTTTGTTTGCATAAACTGTTCAAGTGTACTCGCCGTTGTATTAGCTGCGTTTCTGGATTCTCTTTTAATCCATGTTGTACCTACCACTATTATTCTCTGCATCACCCAAAGGTTGACTGGTAGAAAATGCCTAAGGCATTAAGTCTGCCTCTGTATACAATGTATGTATGTACAGAGGGAGACTTAATACCTTAGGCATAAGAGGAGAGTGTGTGCTTAATAATAAAAGGAAAAAACACTAGGACTTTAATGGCTTGAAATGCTGCTCATAATCAAATTCTATCCTAGAAGGCCTACTTTTTCCGGCATGTTTATAGCTGCTTTCAGACTACGCTATAATATATAGCATAGAGTATATAGCTCATAGCATAACAATATTGCGCACCATACATTATCAATAATATATAGTACAGTACAGTGTGAACGTGTCTGACCACACATGCAAATGATATCCGGGACCAACGAGTGTCTTGGTAGGTTAGTGATGGATCCTATGGATAAAAATTGGCAAGTGTTAGATTTACTTGTTTGATAAAATATAACTAACCGACCGAAATAATTATTAAGGTATCGTACCTCAAAGCTAAGAAAGTAGGAAACCTTATTTACCTACTTCATATAGACCCTTTTTATATGGGAGATCAGCAAACAACTTCACCCGCTATGGGCGGTGCGGAAGGGAGTGTCAGAGTCTTACTGACTAAAACCCATACGTGTTTCTCCCTTTGCGTTCCAGGGCCGCGGTGACCGCGGTTCGAACAGAGCCGCAACCCTCGCAACTGTTTTTATCGAGCCCCGTCAATAGGGAATATGCACGCGATTTTTTTATTTGCAAAATGAATTACTTATAAGCTCCAGTAAACACCCAAGAAAATATTTTTTAAATATCTTCATCAGCGATGAAGTTATAACGCTTTAAAGATTACTAATAGAACGAGAAGTCCGACATATAATTTGACGTCTATTAGATATTATTTTATTCAGAAAAAGACAACTTTTTGGTCCACAGTATCTGCTAGTAGCACTTAATACTAAATTAGTAGATATTTTTAACCAGTTGCAATAAAATCACAAGTGAAATCAATTGAAATTTAAAAATTTAAATCGGACATGAACATGCTATACAATTTTTAACCGACTTCCCAAAAAGGAGGAGGTTCTCAATTCGGTTGTATTTTTTTTATGTTTGTTACCTCATAACTGAGTCAATTATGAACCGATTTGAAAAAATCTTCTTTTATCTGAAAGGATATACTTGCAGATTGGTCCCATTAAAATTTTATCAGAATTGGTTTCGAAGTTTGGATTTTAAATCGAAATAGCTGGAATTCGTTTACTTAGATGATTGTTTTTTGTCATCCACGTAATAGAAATTGCGTATTTTGCTTTTCTTCGATTTTACAGTGGTGTTGCTAGGTGTGGGGTACCACTAAAAAGTGAAAAAAAAAACTTTTTACAAAAAAATACAACCGACTTCCAAATAAATAAAAAAAACTACAAAGTAAAAATAGCTATAATTTCGGAAGTCGGTGTCAAAATACGAAGCAACTAACAAAAACACCGACTTCCGAAATGAAAGTATTTTTTTTACATTGTAGTTTTTTTTTATTTGGAAGTTGTATTTATAATAAAATAAAATTAAGAATGTCAGTAATTTAACATATCAATAATTGAATAAAATAAAAGCCATCATACATTTGCCATAGAAAACAGCGTTTTTGCGAGAGGGACGGAGGGAGGGAGGGAGATATATTTGTTTAAAATAATTATATTTCATTTTTTTTGAGCAATTTTGATTCTAATACCACTGTTAGTAATATATTTTTGTTATTATATTTTTAGATAAACTGTTTAGATAATATATTTTTTTATGCATTATTATGCATTAAGAATTTCACATAGATTGTGAATGTGTTGGCATACCATACCATATCATATAAAGTTAGTAACCCATATTTGATAGCAAGTCTGTGAAATATGGGTAAATACGTCTAATATTAATATTGTCTCGAGTTGACGTTAATTTATTGTTAAGTTATCTTCTAACTTAGCAGTTTAGCACTTAGCAGTTGGTTTACAGTTCAAAAGTTTATCTTTGTGTTCGATTGCTGATTGTGTTCATGACCGATTTTAAGTAAATATTTCTACTTTCTAGTTTCACTAACTGTATTTAGCAGCATTCATGAAGGAATTAAATGAATTTACTGACTGAATTAATTTCTAAACTTGGTGAGTACCTGTGACTTAGGAGTCTAGCGAGATATAGGTTTGATCCTCGGTTCGGGCAGTGTTACATGATTGTTACATCTGGAATCTCACACTTGTAAGCCGGAGTCTGGATGTTCGCCCAGATGATGGCAATAAGTTCACCCCACACACCCATCTATTCCATACTGCTATATGATAAAGCTGAAGAGTTTGTTTATTTGGTTTAATGCGCTAAACTCAGAAAATACTGGTTCGAACTGAAAAATCTTTTAGTTTTCACGTAGGCTCTTGATGAAGCCTACGTGAAAACTCTGATATGTTAATTAGCTAAAATGAGAGCTTTCCTTTAGTTTGTATTATAACTTCCCAGAATTTGATCCTTATTAGCTGCGCTTTCGAATGGTGTAAAAATACAGGGTGTGTTATTTTTTCGAAATCAATCGGTTCAATTCCAAGGGAATAACGATTTTTCAAAAATCAAATTGTGCAGTTTTCATCTAAATCGGGCTTGAGACTCCTTTCAGTGTTTTTCGATATTCCTTATAGTTTCATTTGGCCATGAGGGACACTTTAAGAATTCATTGTGTATAGTACAGAATAGTTTTCATTTGTGCACACATAATTATAGCTTGCCATGACATGATGTTCACGTTATTAGGTTCAATACAGTCTTCGTGGAAAATCTACTGAATTTCAGTATTTCAGGTAACAATAACAATATTCAACAACAGACTTAGTTTTATTGAAAATATCGTATATCCTGGCGTAGGTACTGCTCGATAATAATTATATCTGAGAAAGCAGCCTGACGTCCCCAATCCAAAACCTGGTAAAATTAAAAAATCAATTATTTTTATTTTAGGACAAGCCCGCCACACATTCCCAACCACTGCAACTTCTGAACGCCAGATTCAACAGTGGCGACCACCAGAAAAACGCCGAGCTAATGAAACCCGAAGAGTCCCGGAGAAACGATTCAACTGTCTTGGATCCCGCATCTAAATTAATCAGGAAGTACAGCGGAGGAGTAGGAAAAAATAAATATAGGTAATTTCCACTTCCCTCCTTATTAAGCAAGAGACAGATTTGTAAGCTGGGTAAGCTCGCTCCATCGTAGACTTTATCTCTGTCATCTCTGACCAAGACTAAAGTCATTAAGAGCAAACCCGTTTCAAATAAAAAAAGGAACCAAGAAATGATAGTTCTTTTCTTATAACTTTCAGTCATGTCCCTACCAATATTAATTTAATTTGTCCCTTGTATATCTACCAAAATCCCAATTAAGCATTGATGACGTAGGTAAACGTCTAGTGAGTGTGTCAAGGCATCCCTATATGCAATTAACAACGTAATTATGTGCCACGAGCACTAATCCGGCCACCAAGCAAGGTGATTATATGCAAACATCTCTCAAAGCCCTGGAGTCATTAGGGAAACTAGGGCATTCCTAGTCAATAGATTAAGCTTACAGCACAAAGCACCGAGATGAATCCACGACTACAGTTATACCTAGACGACTATGAAAAAGCAAACAATAAAAAAACCGGTCAAGTGCGAATCGGACTCGCAAACGAAGTGTTTCGTTCCGTCGTACAAGAAAAAGCACTGTGGACTAAACACGCTGCCCAATAACAGCTTTTTTTTTTCTTCTTAATATATGTACATTGCGACTGTGAACTGGCAATCGATACTATACCACCTTAATTTTCACAACTTTACAGGATGAACATAAAAACTTTTTCGATTTTTTTTATTAAATAAAACGTAGTTTTTAAATATCTGTATTGTACATGTTATTAAAACCAAAAGAAGCATTATATACTTCCTTCGATTAAAAAAATGTGATAGGAAAATATCTTGTAATATTCACTGTGCGTCGAAGTTGGTACAAGTAGAATTAAATTGATTCTGGCGCCAAATTTAAACGTGTCTGAGATGGCATTTCTTGAAATGCTGCAGAGTATGATATAAGTAGTATTAAATGGTATTAAAAAGCGAAATCATCAGAAAATTGAGATAGGACCGGTTGCCAGTTCACAGTCGAATTTGCTGTTTAAGAAATTCGCCATTTTGACACACCGAAAATTTTAGCCTATTCCAGCTATAGGATGAGCCAAAATAAACTCTCTCTGCTTTCTGGGGCAGTCGAGTCGATGGCGGCAGGAATAAAAATGGAGCTTTCAGTCGTTGTCATCATTCCATATTTTATTATTTCAAAAATCACAGAGTAATACAACGACCTGAATACACCTAAGTATCTGTTATCACGAAATAATACCATTGCTACTAATTATTTCACAGAATACAGCCCACCTAATTGGCGTCACGTTCAATGTATCCAGCCCACAAATAATTGGCTTCATAATACCTATTCAGTGTTGCCAGTATCACCGGCAACGCACACTGTTCACAAAACGTGGTGGTTCACGTTTACGTCAATAGTTAACTGCGGCCTGGGTTCATTTACACGGAGAAAGATTATGGCCTGAAATACAAGTCGGCTCTATAACTCGAGTGCGGAATAACAGTTAGGCTGGAGTGGGAGTTTGCTTGCCATGTCGCAGGAATACTCCAGGGTGGTGGACGAAGATCGTCTCTCACTACGCCTGCCTGAGCAAGCACGCATGAGGGAGGACGACCGCGGCGAAGGTGGTGTGAGAATCAAACGGCATGTCCTCGTAAACAAAATAGTATATTCAGTTTGTTCTAAACTATTGATCAATCGATAATTTCTGTAGTCGTCATCTCAATGTATCCTCCAATTTAACCTTGGCTTTCAATGTGCGAGAAAACATCCTTCTGGGCGAGAAACTCTCCTGTTATCGAGCGAGAATCTCTCCTCATGCAAAAGCGTCCTTACGTGACACGCGAGCTGTCGGCTCCATTAGCGGCCTATATGCATTACGTATTAGATCAGATACACTAGGAAACAATAACCGCCATGTCGAGCGACACGTCCACGCAATCATGGGCTCATGGCATGCTTCCCAATGCCGCTCAAGGGGACGTTACACGGCAGGATTAATTAATTTCACTTTCAGATGGAAATACAATTACGAAATTTTCTTGTCCATGACAGGAAAATCCTTGAAAAAAGTTTGGAGGAAGTATGTATTTGAATGTTTATAAGATTAGAGCAAGTACAGAGAAACGATGAATGAATAGAGTATTTTACTGAAAAAAACTAACTATTCCACCAGACAGGTTTCCAATCAATATTGGCCACGTATTTTTCGACACGATAAAGGGGCGTTGAAAAAACGCGTGACGTCACTATGACACGTATAGGTAGTCTTCATATTTTGTTCACGAGAAAAGAGAAAAATACGTGTCCAATATTTTTTGGAAATCTGTCTGTCTATTGCTTTTTTAAAGATGTCTGGAAATGGATGACTCTGACTACTGACTTTTTTGGAGTGCAAGCTTTAACTTACTCAAAACTAGACTTGCTGGGTTGGTTTACTTAATATTTATTGTAGACGAAACACTTATGGATTACGTATAGTTTGATTACAAAATTAAAGAAAAAGTGGCTGTGACATACGGACGGACAGACAGACAGACAGACAAACAGACAGACAGACATGACGAATCTATAAGGGTTCCGTTTTTGCCATTTGGCTACGGAACTCTAAAAAGGAGTAGGCAATTATGATCGAGTATCGAGAGCCCTATACCTGCCCAGCACTTAATGGCTTTCAGCTGATGATGATGATACCACTCAGGCATTTGACGACTTTTTCAGTACCGTTAGCTCGAATCAGTACGTTTGACACGTTTACGTAATCATGGCGTTTCCGATCCCGAACAAAGGATCATCGTTAGCGCTACGAGTAGGGGTAGTGGGTACGCACAGAAATAGGGGTGTTAAGAGGGAGGTATACAACAGCTTCCCCGTCGTTAACTGGCATGGCGGCAACCTTGAGACTGGCGATAATGGTAGGTAAATCGTTGTACTTAAGTTTATTTTCGGGGTTAAGCAGAGATACCTGATGTATGGGTATAATTAGGTACTTTCCTAGATTGAATAATTTAGGTCCTTTTTTTTCTTTTAGGGATGGGAAATCATCCAATGACTCCTCCCGCTCTGGGAGGGAGTGTCAGACTTCTACTGACTAAAACCCATTTATGTTCCTCCACTGCCCTTTGTGTTCCGGAGCCACGGTATCTCTTTCGAATAGTCCCGCTCCGGCAGGCGTCGGCCCTTTTGGGCCCCTCTGTGTGCTGACTCTCTTTGAGGCGCGCGTGGAACACTAACGCGCCGTCGACACGGCCTGTCGTTACTAGACGGACGGACGGCGAGCCAGTCAAAGGGCTATTTTTATTCTTCGGGTAAGAGTTATTGGACTATTGAAAAATACGTCGTCTTTTCGATTTTCAAAAAATATGGCACACAATTTTTTTTCTATTTCAAATCGATAAAATTTATAAAGATAAAGCACATCAAAGATCAAGATTGAGGGCTGGTGACGTCACTTTTCAATAAAAAGTGTAGGTACGAAATTTCACGCGAGTTTTCAACGCACTGTACCTTCTTCATTTTTTGTTTATGTGCAAAACCATAGATATAATAAACAAGAGATTTGTTTCAATAAACAACTGATTTTTATAGTTCTCCGTGCAAAACATCCGACAGACTACTCAGATTTTTTTTCAGGAAAATACCCAATAAACTTTAACACTTAACTTCTACGGCGTAACGGCGTTGTAATGTTTTTATTTGCGCCAAGCGTGACGCATACAAAAAAAAAAACAATTTTATTAACGTTCGGGCGTCACATTCGACCAAAACGCGGTGATGATCTCTCGGTTTCCCGCTAACTTCCTCCAAACCGCGCAACGGATATGTTATGGTTTTCACTTACAAAACGAGGAAGGCGCATAAATACAGCATTTCCATCCGCGCGAATGTGGGGCGAGTCTTAACCTAGTACCTAGTTAAAAGGAAGTAATGTTTAATGTTTGTTGATATGATTAAAGCCCGGTGTCTGAGGATTTATCTCTCGTTTATCTGTCCGTTAACGCTATTGGTCATAACGCCATTGGTTAGTGGTTAATGCACAAATAAACGACCGATAAAGTTCCTCAGAAGTCAGGCACAAAAGATGTTATTTCTGAAGGAACGATTCGATTTCTAAAATTCTTTCACTCAGTGAAAACCGCTCTGTGCAAACGGGCAATAAACCTACTTTATCACTGAGTCTATAGTCTCGAGATATTTATACAGGCACATCTAATGAATAAGGATTTAAGTAAAAGTCAGAGTCTTAGATTATATAACATATATATAATCAATAGAATAGTCGAATCTTATCTAATAATCTGCCTAGACATATTGGGTTGGCATCCAATGTAAACGGAAACAGCGACTAGTTTCAATATGAAATTGATGCTCACCCATCAACGGACTGGCCTCTGGCAAACGTCGCTTAACCTCGAAAAGCGACTCGAACGACAGTTATTATTTAGCCACGAGCACTCTTATCGTCAGAGTATTCCAACTCAGATGTTTTACAAAAAAAAATCACGCGGATGAAAGATGTTTTATCAGTAATTTGTAACCGTTTCGTTCGTCTCTATGTCTAGACGAGGTCTATGGTTTGTAAGATTGTATCAGATGACCTCTGCGAACAGACACAGGCATGACGACACACATCCTACTTATAGGTCAAGGTCTTTTCAACGTTGCGTGCCAAAATACTGGAGGCTAAACGGTTCTAAGTAGGATCTGATTGAGAGGATAGTTTAGACGATTGTCTGGACATGAGTGTTGAAGAGTGAGTCACACACATACCTGTATAAACTAGCGCCTTTTTCTCATCAGGGGGGCTACTCTCTAAGCTCAAAGTCCGTAGTTTCAGGCTTATAGTTGCGGGCGTATCCTACTCAATATTAACTAACCACTAAGAATTAGTAACAACACTATTTGTCAGTTACTGTCAAATCGTGCTGTCATTTATTTTTAGTTCGGGTTCGGGACTAATTGTAAATCCGTAAGTGATACGAAGTAGAATACGCCTGTAACTAAGCCTGAAACTACGGACTTTGAGCTTAGCGAGTAGCCCCCCAGGTACAGGCTAAAGCTACAGAACCATATGCAACGACCACTTCAGTTTTTTTTTTAGCATTCCGTTCCCGAAGGTCGAAGGGTAACCAACGGAACTCTAGTACCAAGCCTCCGTTCTCCGTCCGTCTGTCTGTCAGCGGGCTGTCTCAAGAATCGTAATAGGTACAGATGAAATTTCCAGTCTGTATTTCTAATGCCGCTATAAAAACAAATAATAAAAACTAAAGCTCGAGGGAACAATAAAAGAACACGTTTCTTGCTGGTATGTTCCTTATATTCGATACGACACATAAGAATCTTGTTTTTTTTTCGGCTCTGGTACGGAACCCTTCGTCTGGGTGAAGTGTAATAATATAATATTTGTATGCTCCTTTACTTCAGTAAGTAAGCACACTCCTTTATAACTAATTATATATGCTGAGTTTGCACCATACCTCATAAGCACTCATTTTATAATTGTTCATTGCATTCATTAAATAGTACTTAACAGATGTGGTTGTTTCCTTAAAACCACCCCTTAGGGACCCCAACCTTACATGGGAGTCCGACTCGCACTTGGCCTGTTTTTATTAGAAAAAATGTGGTGAACAGCGATACCGTGTAGCTCAATCTTATCGACGGAGAGCTGTGAGGACTTCTAAGCCACGAGGTCGAAAATCTTATCGTCAGAAATTAATAAATTCACTCAGAAATTAGAAATATTTATTACACAACAAAACATCATTTAAAAGTTACCCACATTGGGGTTTTCCAAGTTGTCAGATTCGTCATCAATTGAAAATGGACAGCTGTGAAAATCATGTTAAAAAGTGCCATTTCTGGTAATCGCAGATTACAAGGAGCGAGATTCTACTAGGGTCGTATCTGAAACTTTTCATGTATGTTGTCGGTGTTTTCCACCTTGCCTTATAGAGCGCAATGATTCGGCACAGACTTAGCTTTAACCGGATCAACAGTTGAGCAGGCCTATATCCCTCAAATACAATTTATTGTCGTTGTGTTCATCCAAAGGTTGTCTGATAAATATCGCTTTGTAAACAAATAAATACAGCTATAGTTCTATAATCAGAATCATTGTACCTAATCATACTAAAGATAAGGATCACTAGGTCTGTCGTGAATATCATTTTATTCTAGCCGCGATATCGAATGTCAAAAAGACAATATGTATGAGAACGTTCTACCGAAATGTCACATTTTCAATCCCATACATTTTGTATATTTCACAAGTACCAGTCCAACTATGTACTAATCGTTAAAAAATTGGTTTAGTTAGTGAACTTTGTTAAAAAATGGTGTACAATGTATTGTACACCATTTTTTACTTGTCTGGCTACCTATCTATCATTATCTACCTAGCCTTTTCCCAACTATAAAGTGGTCGGCATACAGTCAAACCGGAGTCTGACAGAACAGAGCAGCAGATTTTTAACACAAAAAATAAAATTATTGGATTATTTCCATAAAGCTAAACATAAGCTATTGGAACTACAGTGCCACGGAGTCAACTGAATATGTGCTTATCTATCTACAAAATGTTCAAATTATAAAGAGCCACAATATTTGAACAACAACTTAATTAGGTCAGAATGCAAATTCTACTAAAATTTAAGCAACGTTTGCATTCGCATGTCAGTCACAATCAGTCAAAAAAGCTTCAATTTCTATACAATTGTTTGACAGATTGCGACTGACATGCGAACGCTGAACTTAGCTTAATTTTTTTTATTAAAATTGGCTCTCAGATAGACACCGCCCTGGCGGTAATGTTCGTGTCACCTGTCCGCTCTATCATAACCTGGTGTTTATTTCCGAAGTTTGAAACATTGCGCGACATTTTAGATGTTAGGGAAACCGTATGACACCTTGTTTAAATGTAGTGACGTTTAGTGAGGTTGTAAAAAAATTGCAGTCCGCATTATTTTTTTCACAAGCTCGAATCAGTCTTGGCCTTCCTACGACAAACTAAATCAGCCAGTCTATTTAATTCTACCCACATCTCTCCGTGTAAACTTGTTGAAGTTAGCATGAAGTGAACTGTCATTCCATCGTGTTTGTGTAGATTGACAGCTCACTTCAGGTTCACTGCACTTAAGTGAAATGTCATTCCATCGTGTTTGTGTAGATTGACAGCTCACTTCAGGTTCACTGCACTTAAGTGAACTGTCATTCCATCGTGTTTGTGTAGATTGACAGCTCACTTCAGGTTCACTGCACTTAAGTGAACTGTCATTCCATCGTGTTTGTGTAGATTGACAGCTCACTTCAGGTTCACTGCACTTAAGTGAACTGTCATTCCATCGTGTTTGTGTAGATTGACAGCTCACTTCAGGTTCACTGCACGGTGAGAGCTGTTTACAGAATCGCACTGCAGTACCTTGTTGGTCCAGATTGATCAAAACCGCATCTGTGAGTAAGGTTTCGGATCTTGAGTAGCAGTCTTGTTAAATTTATTCATCCTCAGTAGCAGTCTAAAGTTTGGATTTGGGACTATTACAAGAGAGCTAAAGATATCTTGCGAAATATAGGCGTATTTACAGCCGGTGGGAATATAACACATAAGTGATATTTTGTGAATCCTTTTTTAATCGTCTTCAAAAACCGAGAAGGTTATCAATTTGGATGATTATTATATTTTTAATAATAACTCCGGATTTTTTTTTTTTTGTTCGAAAACTATTTGTTCCGGAATTTTCCCATTTGTCCCATAAAGATCTGATGAATTTGGTCATAGACAATTAAATAACAATATTTATTTAACTGTAGTGGTTTTTATTTGGAAGTCAGTGGGTCTAAAAAGGCCACATGCTACGAGTCACTGTAAAATTTTCCTAATCAATATTGTACCTAATACGTTAGCGATAAAATAAAAATAATAAAATTGGCGTGTGATCAATATTATGATTCTAATAATAAAATTGGCGTGTGATCAATATTATGATTCTGCCAAAGTGGCCTTTTTAGAACCCTTGTTAAATTTTACTTTTCCTCTGAAAGGGGGCCAACTTCTGGGCAGTAACATTTCTTTGGAAATCAATTAATTTGGTCAGCATAACAACTGGAGGGTTGACTCGTGCTTTTGCGTAAATCCTGTCCAATCAATCAGACCCAAAGATTGATTGATATCTCGCCGGATGATTCATCAATCGATACAACTGTCTGCTGACCGCAAACTCGGTAGTTTCCTATAAGTAGTAACTGAACGGGCGATTGTTGTATGAAAACTTCCAACTGTGCTTCCAACTTATTGTAAAGTTTTTGACATTGACTATCGCCAAGATGAGCCTGTAACTTAATTTGAATGTTTTTATGTATATGAAAATTTATCTTTGGATTAAAGTCACCATCTGCCTAGCCTTTTCCCAACTATATTGGGGTCGGCTTCCAGCCAACCGGATTCAGCTGAATACCAGTATTTCACATGGAGCGGCTGCCTACCAGAGCTCCACAGCCCATTAACTGGGTAACATACGGTATTTCTTGGCAAGACTGGAGTCAGATTTACTGGCTTCTGACAATCCGTAACGACTGCCAAAGATCTACAAATGACAGCCGGGACCAACGGCTTAATGTGCTCTCCGAGGCACGGAGGAAACTCGATATCTTAAGATGGTCACCCATCCACAGACCAACCTTGGCAAGCGTTGCTTAACCTTGAAGATCGACTCGTGCGGCTGTTGTTATTTAGCCACGAGCTTTGGATTAAAGTGTTCCCTGTAATAATTTCTACATGAAGACATGAAGATGTTGCTATGTGCCTGGCTAGTCCATTTAGGTGTTTTGTCATGAATGATGTATTATCTCTGGGTAGTACTTAACCTTTGTTTAATGTTTCCTTAATATTATTTTATCAGTAATTTTCTTTGTTATAGGGGTTTCCCATTAACAGTCCCTGTAGGTACCTATAGATTGGTTTATCTGTGCCTACTTTTCCCTTTGTGGGAATAAAGGTGCGATGTAGGTAAGTAATATACAAACACTAAAACCCTATGTATACTGAAGCATTAATAAATTATTATTATATTATACTAGCTGTCACCCGCGGCTTCGCTCCCGTGATTTTTTTTTCTTTCATAAGAACCTTCTCCTGACAGTAACAGACGCAACAACAACAAAAATTAGCGAAATCGGTCCAGCCGTTCACGCGTGATGACGGGACCAAGGGAAAAGGGATTCATTTTTAACCGACTTCCCAAAAAGGAGGAGGTTATCAATTCGGTTGTATGTTTTTTTTTTTTTTTTTGTTTGTTACCTCATAACTCCGACAATTATGAACCGATTTGGAAAATGTTTGTTTCATCTGAAAGGATATCCTTGCAGATTGGTCCCATTTAAATCATGTCAAAATCGGTTACGAACTTTGGATTTTAAATCGAAATCGCCGAAATTTGACTTTTTAGATGATTCTTTGATAAGCGAATTTGCGTATTTTGCTTTTCTGCGATATTGTAGTGGTGTTCTTAGGTGTGGGGCACCACTAAAAAGTGAAAAATAAAAAACTTTTTACAAAAAAATTCAACCGACTTCTAAAAAAAAAAAAACACTACAAAGTAAAAAATAACTTTAAATTCAGAAGTCGGTGTCAAAATACGAAGAAACTAACAAAAACACCGACTTCCGAATTTAAAGTTATTTTTTACCTTGTAGTGTTTTTTTTTATATAAGTCGGTTGAATTTTTTGTTACATATAACTTATATCATATAGAATACGGTATATCAGTATAGAATGTGACTTTAATCGATTGGCATAGACATTTCAGATATTTCAGAGGTGAAATCACTCATGAATGTAAACATAACTATGGTTCTCTGTCCATACAGCATATAAAATAGTAAGAAAATCAGCAAATACTACAAGTCGTTCATGGGACTGTGAACCAGTAAGTTCTGACATGAACACGACAGCTTTCCCGCCAATTTACTTTACACATCATTCAAAATGTAGGCAGCAGCTTCTTTTTTACCTCCTGCTGAAATATTGCCAATAAATTAAAGCTCACCCATTAGGTACAGACCTTTACGCCAGTTCCGTATGTGACAGTAATAGCCCGCATGTATGCGTGTCACGTGCCGACAATCGTCACGCCTCTCGATTCCCGCTGCTCGCACAAAGGGACGTCATTTACCTTTGCTGTTCATTAGCGATATCGTGTCGATGTTGCGGTGAGCGAGCTGGCATTAGAACTAGGTAATCATAACCCAACAGTTTTTTGTTTTATTTTTATTTAACTATATTTTCCGACAACTGGGCTAAAGTCTGAAGGTTTCCAACGGATTTCGAATTTTTATCAGCATTAACAAAAAAAAAAAAATTGTTTTTATACAGTTTATCTAAAATAGCTCGTAAAGTAAACGAGATAATTTAAAGAAATTTATTTGTCCCTCTCGCGAAAACGCTGTTTTCTATGGTAGCTGTATAGGCGTCATGGACTTTGACGTCAAAGTCCACACCGGACTTCTCTTTCTTTCTAATTGTTATCTTTGAACTTAATAACTTCATCACTGATGAAGGTATATAAAAAATAATTTATTGACTGTTTATTAGAGCTAATAAGTGTTTCATTATCCAAATAAAACATTGACACATACTATCGAAGAGTAAAAACGTATTAGATTAACTTGCACTAATGACAAGTGGTCAATCCCAAACATGTTGCCATTCCATCGCCGATAAGTTGTCACTTTTTCCAGAGCCGCTGGACCAAAACGATTAGGAGATACAGGTCTATTCTGAAAACTTAGGCGTTGGCAGCATGAAGTAAACTGTCATTCCATATTAATTGTACAGATTGACAGCTCACTTAACGTTCAGAGGGCTAATTCACGTAATTTTATGAATTTTACGCGCCGATTTAAGTTTTAGTGCAGTTGCACTTAAGTTTAAGTTTGAGTGATAAACGGTATTCTTTTAGTCTTTGAACTGCGTGTAAGCTGCGCGTGAATTGCACATCAACTGCATGACAACCAAACTTACGTATGGTGGAGAGAAAAAATATTACTCACTAAATAATAGAATAGAATCGATAACATTTCAATGAATATGACGTTATTATAATATTAAAACTTAAACTTAATTAATCTTATAAGCTGTCATTATGGGACGTCAAACAAATAGTAGAATACCGATCATGTTGCGTTCCGAAGCACACACCAAAGACGCGCAACAGTCTAAGCGCTCGCGTGACGCGAACTTGACGCGAGCGTGTCTGACAGCGGTAGAGAATACGAAAAGTGTTGTTTTGATCGAAACTTAACTTCAACTGCACTGCAACAGCACTTATTTAGTTACGTGAATTAGCCTACAGTTTAGCTAAGCTTACATGATGAGAAGTTTACAGAATCGTACTGCAGGATAGCACGTGCCCAGCTGTGGTATGATAGAGGCTGACAATAACCAATTTTAAAACAACGCGTTGCACTCCACACAACTCCGGGAGTGCGGGCAGAACTGAAAACTTCAATATTAACGTTGTGCGATCAGCTAGTCTATTCTGTAAATAACCATTTCGATTTCGACTTCACCTGAGTGAGTAAGCTTACAAAGTGAACTTTATTTCACACATCATAAGGTCTTATATTTATACGAATTTGAAACTCACCTCGGATTCCGCTGTCGAGACACGAAAATGTTGTTACAGAATAGCACTGCAGGTCACGTGTACTGACGTCTTACGAATTTTCGATCAGGTCACGTGTTTAACATTTTATACACATCCCACGAAAAGTGCTCAACGCCTATAAGAAGTTTTTACTTCAAAATCTGTGCCTGCAAAAGCTCTTCTCCAATCGTAATTTCTGATAGACAAGCTAAGTAGTTTAATTTGTCTGAAACCTAACTTAAAATAGGTAATTTTTGTAGTAAGCTCACTGCAACGTTGTATTTAATGTATGCATTACAGCGTCAACACGAAGATTTATCATACACCCTGGCTTCAGCGCAGTTACGTGTTCTGCAAATTGTAGCACATGTTTTGACTGTTTTTACATAACAGTCGCGCTAGGTAACATTTTTGAAATAAAATTGTAGCGGAATATCCCACAAAGACTAAATAAAACATAGTTTATTTATGAGAACGAACTAGGTCACTGGGGATTAAGCTAAATCCTACTTTATCATTCAAACAGTGACGTCACTGCAGATAACAATGACGCAATACCCATTAAACGCAACTAGAATTACCGATTACCGATTGTGAATCAAATTCACGTAATTATTTGGAATAATTGATGAATGCGTTCATGCATCTAAAACGATTACGGACTAATTGCTCGACGCGCGGCGATGTGGCGGCGATCGAGGCGTAATAGCGATAGTGCACGAGCATCGTTTTAAAAGCACATGTTTTTTAATGATTTTATTATGTGAGCGCATAACAGTTTTTGTTGTGGTTTTCACAAAACACACGCTACATTTTCTGCTATAATTATTTTTGGGTGTTACGTGAAAATTGTGATATGAAATTCCGTATTTTCCAGGCCGCTGACAAGTGTCGACAATGTACAGCTGTTCGTGACTGTACCACTCAGTTTGAGAGGCATAATGGCCTAGTAAGTAAATTGTTACAGCGTGTTTGCGCATGTAACGATACAGTCTCTTTGAAACTTTTGCTTGTTATTTTCAACCATTTCCAAGCCTGGTGTTAACGGAAGTTCGCTCTAGAAAAGCTGCAAAGGGTGACGAATGAGTAAAGGGTATGGTAAATAAAAGACTTAGATCTTAGACTATATACCTATACTTAAATAACAAAAGTGTGAGTGTGGCGAGGCCGCTCGAGCGCGTGTGGCGCGTGGTGAGATCACTGTGTCTGCTGCGGCGGCGCCAGGCGCGCGGCCAGGTGCAGGATGTCGCGCTTCTCCTTGGGGAAGCGCAGCTCGCGCGCGGCCAGGCGGGCGGCGCGCAGCTCGCGCTCGGCGCGCGCCAGCTCAGCGCGCAGCACGCCGCCGCCCGTGGCCGCCGCGTCGCGCTCGCGTGCCGCCCACTCGCGCGCCATCTGCTCGCGCATGGCGTCGTCCAGCGCGCGCGCCGAGTAGTGCGCCACGACCTCCTGCCGCGAGCACTGCCGCTCGCGCATAGCTCGCAGCGACCCGTTCCAGTGCAGCAGCTGGAACACCGTCATCAGCTCCTGGAACTCCAGCATCGTGCGGCCCTTGTTTGCTTCCAGCATGAACCTAACACAAATCATCATGTTATTCTCGATGTCCTCACAATGGAAAGAATCTAGTTCCTACACATATAGCCTGTAATCCTAACAATGAAAAGAAAGCTCGCCACGGTTTCTTTGTCTTGAAAGTTGCACGGATCTCGGACAGGCAGATAAAAGAATAATCCTTCTTTCAATCCAACTTTAATCAGTCAGTCGCGTTGTATAACAATAGATCGTGAAACAATGTAATTTCGCATAGACTAGGTACTAATGAGTGTTGGTTTAAACTTCATTTTAACCTGACCGCTTCGTTAGCTCAATGATCAATCGAGATGGGGTTAATTAAACAGCTTCTACGATCTGCGACACTTAAATGTTTGACCGGCAAGGCGCTCCCCAGGCAGCAACGCTATCAACTTGCTATTTTTATCACCTTTACTATACTATCAAATACCGAGCGATGAAAGTTGTTCAATACATGAACAATATGGAAGCCTTTTGTTTCTTGCTTTTTGCAAAAGTGGTTGGTCTACAACCATATATGTTTGGACTCACCTAAAGGCTGCAATCCCAGCGCTGGGGTCCTGATGATGGGCGGCGGCATCCCCCGCGAAGGAGGCGCGCGCCTCCGCCACCGCTTTCTCTATGAAATGCTCCGAGATGCGCCGCGACTCGTGCTCATTGAATACGCTGTTCATCAGCGCGATCTTCGCCGCACTTCGGCGAGCTTCGGCTTTTGTCGGACAATTCTGTATCAAGGAAATGTATGTTTGTCATGAAACCACAAATTTAGCACACAAGAAATATTGGAAAAAAAAACATGGTGAAAAGGAACATGGGGAAGATGTCAATACCAAAAAATATTTACAGCCTAACAGTATTTCGCCGAAGGGCTCAGTCTGTAACATGGTATAAAAAGGAGCATATTGCCATCAACTAGGCACAAAATCAGACCATAGGCAGAGAATACTCTGGGTCCGCAAATTAGATTAAGGGCCAA
Source organism: Ceramica pisi (assembly GCA_963859965.1). NCBI lineage: Eukaryota > Metazoa > Arthropoda > Insecta > Lepidoptera > Noctuidae > Ceramica > Ceramica pisi. Next base: position 5,648,105 of record OY982529.1, read on the forward strand.
TGTCTGTCACAGGAAGGAGGCCTGATTCCCGGCATGCGGGGGGGGAAACATGGGAAAATTACAGGCTGATTTATGTGTGTCATGTGTAATGAAATCCAATCTGAATTGTCAACACAAATATCGCACTGAGATAAATATAGCAGTGTTGACTTTCGCTGCTGCCACGTAGAATCAACACTTTTAAAACGTGTGGTTTATTTTGTGTAATTAAATGAGTATTTACGTAAATACGTCGCGTATATGTTGGATTGCAAATTGGAAGTAAGCATTACAAATAATTAAGTGTTGGTCAGTAGAAATGCATAGGATTCTTGTAACTCAGAATTAACGCAGTGTCTGATAGCGCAAAAAAGTTTTATTCTAAGTTGATTTTTGCATAGAACGTGTCTTGAACGTGCTTGTAATGGTCATTAACAAATTTGGCTGCGATCAGTCATCTTCTAGGCACGCTGGTTCTATCGTAGACCTTGCATGACCTGAGGGCCTCTAGCACAAATATTTTTGACATAATATAGTAACGTAACGAAAAATTTTACTTTAGCTACAATACTCGTTTCACAAATAATTATTTGAATTTATATTTTTAAATTATATGAAGTGTGTATATCTCATAAAATTAAACCAAAATACTATGGGGTTGTAGTATTTCACATTCAAAATTCACTTAATGTTACTATTCGTTAAAACATGCGTTCTAGGCATCTGAAGCCATGTGACATTCTGTCAGTAGTAGCGTGGCGAAGACGTTTGTCAAAACGTCAAAATGTCTGGGATTGACAAACGCTATCGAAACGTCACGTGATCAATCCCTTATATTTTAGCATTTCGTCAGTCACCTTCGCTTATAAAATGGCGCATTGGTTTGCCTCAGCTCGGTCAAAGGCGGCCTAGTTGTAAAAAAAAATTGTGGGTACCTGAAAGCTCCCAAAGCAGGCTCCTCCGGGCAGCGTGACGTAGCAGACGTAGGGCGGGTGTGCGGCTGGCACGGACTCATAGATGACGAGGGCGCCGCCCCCGCTGCCTGCGCCTCCGCCCCGGGCGGCCTTCACCTGCCAAAACTCTTGCAGTGCTTCCACCACGTTCACTGTTGATAGGACTCCGTCAGCTGATGGGAGAGAGAGCAGATTTAGATAATGTGAACAAAGTTCCACTAATTTTAGTGGCACACTTAATGTAACAGTTAGTACAGTCTTAGGGCAAACTCCAGCTCAGCATATAACAAGAAAATACGGTCAAAGCATAGTTGCTGCATAATTTTTGTTGTTGCTGATTTTGTTGTTTGTTGTAGCTATTTTCTTTCTTTCAAACTTTACAGAAAAGGTTCGTCATTTTCATTATCGCATCACAAAAATACCCCAGTCAAAAGTGTCGAGTTTACCACTCTAGCTCAGGTTATAACAAAAAGTGGTCGGAAAGAAAGTGCAAAACTGGAAAAGAGGTAAAAGGACGCCTAGATTCCTGCTCCAGTGACTTTATTCCTGTACGTGTTCACGGAACGATATCAAATCAAACAAATAAAAGATAAACTTCAATATAAAAAATTTGTAGAGTGTAATTTAGGAAGGTGACCCTCAATCATTCTATTTTTGTCAACTTTTCAACAGGGCCTAAAGTTGTTGACAAGGGAATTAGAAACCCACATTCCCTGTCAGCGTACTGCAAACATTTCGCAATTGGGCTACGTCCAAAATTCTGCTGTAAAGGCCAAAGGACGGTTCAGGATCAAAAGCACCCGCATAAATACAGAAACCTGTACATTTAAGATACGTTTAATCAAAAATCGTTAGCATCTCAGCCCCAAATGTCACAGCATCAAGCACTTCCCGTTTTAAATAAGACATCCAATTTGTCTCGCCATTTTCCCCACAATCAGTGCAAGCAATTTATTTGTAAAAGCCTCGGCTTTATTCATATTTCCGTTGGCTTCCCCGTAATGGTTATGGCTTTAATAACGTCAGGATAAGGTGGAAATACAACTATTTCTCCGCCTTTGGACTATCATGCGTCAGATGAGTTCATTAAACTGGTTGTGTTAATAAAGACTAGTTATTTCAGGTAACTGGCATCCTTATTGCGTCTAGCTTTTATTATTGGCTTGTCTTTAACAAGGATTCCTGCTATAGGTAATTCAGTTTTAACGCCTTGTGGCCTTTATTATAATCATACTCTGGTGTAGTGTTGTTGGTAACTGCAGCTATGCAAAGTAAATTATGTTCGTTATCAGTAATCCGTTTGGGCCGTGTCTCCCGCAAGGCGATTATGGCGTTATCCTCCATGATTGTCCATTAGTGGTCTGTGGGGGATACGCAAAGCGGAGGCATAATAAACACGCGGTATTGTAGTTCGGATAAACTCATGAAACAGGTTCAAACTTCCAGTATTGTTATCGGTTCTATTGTGCTTTGATGTTCCCTGTAATAATACTGAAAAGCGCTTGAATGACTTTGCCACTGAGTAGCAGCTGTTTTTCACGCGTATTCAAGCGTATTTTATAATGCGCACAGCAAAGGAGTGGAACTCTCTGCCTGCGTCTGTGTTTCCGAACCCTAATCTTTTCAAAGTTAGAGTGGACAGGCTATTTCTGGGTAAGCTCGCTTCATCGTAGACTTTGTCTCCGTCATCTCTGACCTAGAGCAAACCCAACACCACAAAAAGTAGTGAAACCTTACTATTCAGCAGACATCGGTCCTATACTATGGTGCCAAGTATCGAAGAGTAGAGAAGAATCTATTCCGAGGTTATTAAATCTATCAGCGGCGATACAGAAATATACAGAAACTAGATAGATTAAGATGATAATGGTCGTATCATTTGGTTTCGAAATCACCCATTTAAAATCATCTTTTAACCACTAATACTACAAAATAATGGAGTACTTTATAATAAAGGGTCACCATTGTTACATAAATGAATGAGTTCGGCTTTAGACTCGCTTTGTGACGAAGAAAATATGCAAATCGCAGACGAGTTTAATTTATGAATCGCTCGTATAAAATTCATCACTTTGCAAACGTCAAATCCGCGGGTATTCAGCCAGAATAATGATTGCTTTTGAACGAGCAGTACAGAAGTTTCAAAGTTTGCTTCATAGCACGCGGCTCCCGGACTTGTGAAGAGATTTTCAGTTCAAAGTGTAATTGGGTTTTTCAGTTTACAAAAAAGTTTAGGATAGCCCCGGGATAACATTTTTTTGGGAAATGTCTGTAAGAGCTTCGCATACAATGAAACAATTTCTATACTGGGTGTTACAGAAATAATGCAAACCCGAAAAGGGGTTTTTGTTCTCATCATAATGAAAACTTATAGGTACTACGGAAGGAACGTGAGATCACGAAAAAAAAAATAACTTCCCTCTCACATTTATCGCTATTGTATAACTCAACAAAATGTACAGCCAATTCTATTTTCGCGATTTACTGTTCCGAAGTTGCAGCAACAACAACAGTTCGTTAAAAACAAAAACAGTAGTGCAAAATGTTTCATTTCCGTAACACAACTAGTTTAATAGAGTACTCTCTTATTTCGAGTAATGAGAGTACAACTAGTAAAAAAAAGCTCTCCGCGGTTCGCTTCTGCGGCTTTTCCTGTACACATTATTATCTCACAATGAGTCGACTGTTTCTCAAAAGCGATGGTAGAGGGCTCTCAGTCAGCTTCCCCTGCTGTCCCCATCCGTTACGATTTCACAGGATTTTTCCCCTTTGAACGGCTGCGAAATTTCCGGGGGAAGGCAATTTAAAAGACATTTTCAAGACAGACGGATTCGGAGTTTCATTATTAAGGAGTGGAGTGAAAAATGATGCAAATATTGCGAGATGGTTCTTTACTCCGTTCTGGTACGACTACTAGGTAGGTTTGTTTTTGTTATTATTTTATTTATGAGGCCATCATGCCGTTGCGAGAGCCACCGCAGCTCTGGGACGCAAAGGGAAACACCTATGGGGTTTTCGTCAGTAAGAGTCTGGCACTCCCTTCCACTGCGCCCAGAGCGGAAGAAGTCATTTGATGATTTCCCACCCAAATGCCATCGTGTCACATTTGCAAAGAAAACCTTAGGTACTTTTTGAAAAATACCAAACATCAAACTGTCTCTGAATTTGGATCAACGCTTAACATTTCACAATATGAAAAATCACTAATTATAATAGTCACTTCGAATCATGAAAACCAACAATATCTATAATTATAAAACCACGAACAATGATAGGCGCCAGAATAGTGTTTTATTTCATTGATATAACAGCACGACTATACACACTTTACTAATAACATCGCAAAGGAAACTTAAGAGCTATAACTTTCCTCTCATAAAACACCCCAGAAACAATAAACATACAAACAATATCCCACTTAATTGATTTATTGATGGCAACATTTCAGTAGGACATTATATACCCAGTGGCTTGAAGGTCTTGTAACCAAGCCAGGGGCACAGCCACACCAATAAAAAATATATATACTCAGTAGTAGAGATACTTTACTTAAATGCCATGTAACATCGCACATTAGAGGTCGTCAAAGTAATTAGGGAGAGATAACATAGAACCACAGAAATATAAAAAAAACAGTTGTTTATTGTTATCTCTATGCATAGAACACTGGCTTGGTTAGTTATGTGCTGTTTCATTGCGCTTTTTCAGACATCAAGGCTCCCGCAGACACGTGCGACATGTGAAGATCACGTGACGATATGACAATAAATAAATATACGACGATCTTTTTAATACAAAACAGAAAATATACTACGTGGATTTTTTATAAAAAGGTTTGTCTTAATGTCGCACCTCTTTGTTTGAGCTCCACATACGCTTTTCTCTATGTCTGCCTTCATTGGATAAGGGGATTTTATGATTTTTAATAGTTTTCAGTACTTACTACCTACCCATTATTTTAACAAAGAACTAAAATTCCTTTTCGAATATACCTAACAGCCGTGCAGAGAATTCCAAGCAAAAACAGTGGTAGGAAACCAAGAAATTGATAATTTAATAAAAGCTATTTTATGAGAAAGCTAACATTTTTACAGGAACCGGTCTAACATTAACATTGAGGTCAAAGAGATTCAACAAAAAGCTTATGAAACTGACGTTTACCGAGTTTCAAGGGAAATGCTGTGAGAAGTGCTCTTCAGTGCCTCCCACACAAAAGAAACTTGCATTCTTTATTGCGGTTTTACACTTTTTACCTTTTCTAGTCTTCTAGTTACCGTTTTTATCATAACTCTTACAAACACGTTAAGGTTTCTGAGAAAAATCCATTAAGTTATGTAAATGTACTGTCGCTAAAAGAAATGTGCAGTAGAAATTAAAATAGCACGATACGGAATCCTCAAAAAATTACAAAAAAACCACTTCACTATAAAATACAGCGGAAAATGTATCACAGTTAACAAAAGAAAAACATTGAACGCTACCGGTCGTATATCCGCTAAACAAAACGTATCTATATAGATACGCTAAACGAGCGTAGATTCTATACCTACTTGGTCTCGTGGTTTCAGTGTTGCATCTGCCAGAAGAAACAAAACGTTCACTCACAGACAGGGGACACACTGTATCAATTCATTCATTCACTCACAGCCAGGGACATTGCTGCAATAGTCATGAGTATTTATTTATCTGACTTTATTTTATACGAGGTTGAGACCGAACGTTTATTGTGCCAATATCGACGTCATTTGAAGGAAAATTGTTCGTTTAATAGAGATCGTTCGAGCATTATTGGAAACGTTTTTATTTATTTTATTTGGTCAGAATGCGAATGTGAGCTTTGTTGTGATTTTGTCATTGAAAACTAATGTAGCAAAAAAGGCATAGACTAAATCACTGAACAGTAAAACCTCAAATCATCTTTGGCATAGACAAGTTTATGCCAAGCTTGAGTTGACTTGCAGTCTAAGGCTACGCGCACACTGGTGACTCTCTGTTACACTTCACAGTAATTGTGAAAGAGAGAAATGTACTGTTACAGAGACAAAAAGTCACCAGTGCGCGCCTAGCATAACTGAATTCAGCTGAATTTCCTATCCATGGAGCGAATGTTTTTCACTGAGACCGCATCAAATGAAAAACTATTAAGAGCGTGTATTCCGTCCACTAGCGCCGCCAATCGTTTTTTATTATTTGTGGTAAATTTAAGACACGTAGATAAAAAACCGCTCTGTAGCGCACTGAAGAAATGTATTTATTATGTTTTGAGAGTTATGTTTTGTACTTTAGAACATAAATAGTTGCCAAAGTCGATATTTTTGCTAAAAGTGGCCACTTTTAGCAATAATTGCCGTTTTGGCTATTTAGCCATGAGTTATGTATTAAAAATAGCTGTCAAAAAATAATAGATACATTTCTTTAGTGCACTACGGAGCGGTTTTTTATCTACGTGTCTTAAATTTACCACAATTAATAAAAAACGATTGGCGGCGCTAGTGGACGGAATACACACTCTTAACAATTCCTTCTGATAGTAGATTCAGTAGTTCTAAGATAGATATTGGATTTTACCCAGATGCGGCTGAAAAGCTCCGCGTAAAGTTTCAGAACTCTGATTTGAACTTCCTGAACTTCCACGTGACCTTGAGTTATCAACAGTTCAGAGAGGTACAAAGTTTGTCCGTGACAGCTACTATAAATATTCGCAGGCACGATTGACGTGCTCTGAGAAGAAAATAGAGGCTTAATGAGTAAACGAGTGACACTCATCAAAACAGGAATAAATGGAGGAAATAATAAAAAAGGCCAAGTGCAAATTGGACTAACACACGAACGGTTCCGTACCGTGAGCCGAAGAAAAACATGTTTCTTGTTTGTCTCCTTTTATTTTTAATTATATTTCATTGTCGTTATTTGTTGGAAAAGCGGCAACAGAAATACACACTCTGTAAAAATTTCAACTGTTAATTACCTATTACGATTCATGAGATACAAACCCGCTGACAGAAATAGGCGAACCAACAGCGGAGGCTTAGTAGTAGGGTTCCATTGGTTACCCTTTGGTTACGGAACCCTAAAAACAAACTTAATAGACTACAGCATTGGTGTCCATTTAGCTATGAGCCCATAGTAACAAACACCGCTAGCTTCACAGTGTCTATTGATTCTAGAGCCGTCATTAACTGCCAGCCAAACTACCGTTGGACCAATCAATCAGCCGAATGCGTCCATAGACCAGTAAATGGCGAAACGGCCATTATTGACGAACGTTTCATATCACGCAACAATTACCGCGGAGTCGGCAGATGATACCGTTCTCACGAGTAGGTACATAGAATTATGACAATTTATTCCAAACATTATAGAAAGTTCGTGGGAATTTAATGAAGACACAAACAATGTGTTGAAAGCCCAACGTATGGGATTCTAACTCGTTTTTTTTTTTTCATTATGCGATTCATCGTTTTTGCAAGTCATTTCGCTAACGTGCAGATTAAATCTGTGCACTGATGATGAATCTGCGAGTTTCTCAAACATTAAAGTGGGTTTCGCGCCGCCATAGATTATTTTTGACAGAAAGGTCAACTCATTAATTTATTAGCGTGACAGTTTGTTAACAAACTTTTCACTTTAGCTTTGTTTGTGTTGCGGAAATTTCGAACTGGAATATTAGGGAAGATGTGCGGAGATACTTAGTTTATTATTCGGTTTTCCATACATTAATACTAGTTTTTAACCGCGACTTCGTTCGCGCATATCCCGTTTTCTCCCGTTCACGTAGGATTTTCGAGAAATCCTCTTTTAGTAATCTTTTTCCTTCTCCTCCGCTGTACTCTTCTGATTGATTTCGTTGCGGGATCAAAGACAGTTGTATCGTTTCTCCGGGACTCGTTCGGTTTAATTAGCGCGGAGTTTTTCTGGTGGTCGCCAGTGTTGATTCTGAATTTCAGGAGTTGCAGTGGTTGAGAATGAGTGGCGGACTTGCCCCAAAAAAAAAACCCGCTTAGTTTACCCCTACACTCCCCAGGGAACCTACATGCTAAATTTCAGCGTTCTTTGTCCAATAGTTTCACCTGTGCGTTTTCTGTCAGTTATTCACTCGGGCATCAGCAACAATTTTTTTATCTTGTCTTCGTAATACATTTTAATTAATCCCCTCCAAATTCAATAGTTTCCAATAATTCCGTGTCTTATTAAGAAAAATAGTTTACAATTTCACGCGATATTATACATGGCATTTGCAATTATCCGGGGACATCTATATTGGATACAGTTGTTTTTTAGCAACATAAAATGACGGCTATTGTCCTGCTAAAACAAAACAGCTTTAGTACTAAGCATTTGAATACGTACCGCTGTAGAACATCGTGTTGTCAAGGCAACAATATTGAGTTTGAGTCTTCAGGGAATACAGACGTCGACAGTAAATTGTCGATTGACTTGGGCCGACGCTGTGACGAGGCAGTATACAAATGAAACCATGACCTATATTAAATTTATATACAGGAAAATTGAAAAAATACCCGAAACCTCTTAGGCAGTGAAAGTACACATGATTATAAGCAACTTTTGTTTTGGTAAAACTCCGAAATCTCGAAAAAAATATCAGCTGTTTCATACATTTTCATTGGCTAAATACTGCATTTTGTATGAAACAGCTGATATTTTTTTCGAGATTTCGGAGTTTTACCAAAACAAAAGTTGCTTATAATCATGTGTACTTTCACTGCCTAAGAGGTTTCGGGTATTTTTTCAATTTCCCTGTATAATGTGTGACGAGTTAATACTAAACTTTTGAGTTGTTTTGTTTATGTTATTGTAAGGTTATCAAACTGAAGGCCTACTTATACCCTTGTTAGATAATGTACTTTCCTGAAAAGAAAATTAAATTTCCAAAAAATATTGAACACGTATTTTTTCCTTTTTGCACGTAAACAAAGAATTAAGAAAATACACCGCGTCGAAAACCTACGTGATGTCACACTTTAGTAAACTTTTTATTGAAATATGACGTCATCAGCTCCGACTCATGAACTTTAATGTGCTTTATCTTTATCGATTTGAAATGGCAAATAATAAGTGTCCAATATTTTTAAAAATGTAACGGGTGGACTAAATAGAATTATTATTTATCTATCTGAGAGAATACCCAGTCGTAACAGTCTCATCTAACCTTAAAAGCATTTTAAAGGATATTTTACAAATTGAACTCGGAAACTTTAGTAGCAGAAATAGTGACCCTACTATGTCAACTTAAGTTAATTATGATTCAGATGTAGGAGAGAGACAGAGCTACACCTTCCCGTTTTTCCCGTTTTCACAACGACATCATAAAAGCTCCCATTTTTATAAGGATGGGGAATCAAATGACACTTTCCGCTCTGGAGTATCACACTATTCTGCCCCTGATAGCAGTACCTATAAGGATGAACTCCCCGACAAAGAGCTGTAGCAGATAATGTCTTAGGTACAGCTAAACTTGAGTGACTAAGTGCCAGCTAAACTTTAACCGTAAGTTTCGTAGACATTGATTAAGTTTAATTGCGTGAAAGATTTTCAGGTCGTGTCTTCTGAATAACGGAAACTTTTGATAGATCAGAACATAGACAAAGACTCGTAGTCCCTTACTCAAATGTACCTACTTTAAGCATGCAAGGATTTTTTAATGATTTGCCTAACAAACATGCAACGAATCCTTCGACGCAAATGGGATCAAAGCCGGAACTTATAACTCTTGACAAAGCGAGTACAACTCTTTTGAAATCTTTGTAGATCGTATAGTATTTTTATGACGCGAAGGATAGCCTTATATCATAGTTATAAAGTTATATCAACCATCCTTAGTACCATAATTGCGGTTATGCAAACACCGCGATTATATCTTTGTTTACCTTCGACATGAAGAACAAAGGCCTACAATATCTCTACATACCTACTTATAATTTTATACCTTCCATTCCGTTCCCCCTTCGCATGTAACACCCAGGGAGGTAATCATAATTCCCATATCACAACGTCATATGTCAAAAAGGGATTCGCAATAAAGGAGGAATGAAAACTTAAGGGATCCCGGACCCAAAGGTCGGATCTGCTCGGATACTGAAGGTCAAGGCAGGGACATCTCTATTTATCTATTATAACTGACCAATGACCCAGATAGAAAAGTTTACGGTTCGAAATTCAAACTTCAAAGCACGTTTACGAATAGAAAACGAGCGTTTACAAAGGATAAACTTTTTGATGACATTTTCAAGAAAATTGGGCGTTTGAGAAATAGTTCAGTGAATGGGAAAAGGAGTATTTATATTAAAAATATGAAAGATGGTCTGGATATTGTATTAAAGTGAATATTAATAAAATAAAGAGCAATAGACGATATGCCAAAATACTTTTCAACACGTCCTAAACGTAGTTTGTGGTTCGGTTCCATGTTTATTTTTTATAAATTTTAAAAGTCGATGGTTTCTATTAATTTAAATATAAACACATTATTTTTGTCATAAATCGACATTTTCATTACTATACTTCGCTAACATTAAAAGGATCAAAACTAGTTTATCGTAGTCACCTTATAGGGTCAACATAAAATCGAATAAATTGCTTCCGAACTAATAAATGCCTAACACGAATAGCTGGCAATGATATTTTAAATGTTATAGTTAATTTTAAATGTAATTTGCATCGATAATGAGAAAAATAGAACAGACTATGAGACTAGTATAATCTGATACTTCGTGAACGTGAATTGGGTTCTATTTTCTACCACGGATCAGGTTCAGGTTATATTGGGTGTCACTAGCCGCCCGCAAACGAAAAGTAGTTAGCAATTCTGTCTGCTCAATGTAGGATTCGTGCTAGCGATTCAATGGTGATATTATGGAGTAGAGAAGCAATATAATTAATGAGCACCACTGAAAGTTTTTGCAGCATATCTTGTGCAGACACTCTCTTTCATTTCCAGATAAAAGACAACAAGCGCATAACCACCGTTGTGAGTACGATGGGCATGCTCACAACTCTAAATTAAGAGGACAGTTTAATTGTAGAATATTAAGAGGATCAACAACAATCCCTCTTTGAGGGATTGTTGATTTGAACTTCTTTGCGCGACGGAATGGATAAGTAATCGATCACGTCAAACTCGATAGATTTCACGAATTATTGATTTTAAGACAGACAATTCCCACAAACGTTATTTACTGAATTAAGGGCAAACTATTGCAATTAGTGTCACTTGTTGCAAAAATTAAGGCTTGCTTGTGGTTTGGTTGTACCCTAAAACCTACGCGTCTTAGGAATCAGTCGCGTATGTTTACGTTCGCCTTAGTCAGAGCTCTTGAACGGAGTCAACTCAAAAGTCAGACCATTTATTTCAATAAAACCATTTTAAGGACGTTGAATGAGGTGGACCGATGACCTGGTGAAGGTCGCAGGTAGCCGATGGATGCGAGACGCACAGGACCGGTTGTTGTGGAGACGCTTGGGGGAGGCCTATGTCCAGCAGTGGACGTCTTACGGCTGATATGATGATAATGAGGATTGTTTTACTTATGAAGCAGTAAAAAGAAGAAAGAAGAAGAAGAAAAGAAAAGAAGAGATTTATTTAGAAATAAGCATCACCTTTGTACCTATTTTTCTGTTTCCTTCGTCTTATGTTCTTATTAAATGTATGTACATAAATTGTTAAATAAATAAATAATTTTATTTTTTCAAGTTCGATCAATCAAGAATATAAAGCTACTTGCACGTTTCAAAGCATAGATGTCTATGTAGAAGAGCGTGGAAGAAATTACCTAAGCGGTCATTTTTTTCAAAACACAGACTTATAGAATCATTTGAAATACATATTTTTCCAGTTCAAATACAAAAATCATAATAGTTTTATGACTAAATCAATTAGTCTAATACCAAATTCAATTAATGAAACCGAATCAATTATTTAAAAGCCATGCCAGCGTTGCGGTTACAGGTATTAGAGTAATCCAATACCACATGCTAGAATATCTATTATTGTACTGTCTATGTAATTGTTGAGTGGGTACATAATATGGGTATTTAGGCTCTAGGGAGGAAGGCAGAGGAACTGTTACCCTTAATAATGAAAATGGTAACGTTTGGGCATCTTAGGTCCACTGAGAGGGCTTTAATTTATGGCCTACTACCGGTGGACTTTTGTGGGTAACCTAATCAAGGTCAGTATCAACTCGAATAACTATTAGAATAAATAAAATTAAAATTTCTTTATTTCAGACATTATATCCCTAAAGTTGTTAGTAATGATGAGTTAGTACAGATTATGCTTATATGTTATTTTTAGTATTATTAGTATAGGTTCTTAACACATTCACTGTCCGCAAAGCAGACACAATAGTTGAACAATCAGCCTGAACCACATGTGGTTCATGGGACTGTGAACGGGTTAAATTACTAGCTTACGACTATTTAATTACATAACTCTAATAACTACGACAAGACGCTCTATAAGTCTTGGACAAAGTGGAATATTACCAGCGACATTTACTGTCGAAAATTCAAAAATATATGGCATTGATAACCACTAACGAAAAGTCCCGAGGTCCACACCGCGACAGTCAATATAGATCATCAAATGACTCCTTGCGCTCTGAGCGAAGCGGAAGCGGAAGGGAGTGTCAAACACTTACTGACTATGACCCACCCGTGGATCTCCTAAAGCCCTTAGCGTTCCACGACCGCAGTGAATCTTTAAAAAAACTCCAAGCGAACCAACCCTAAGCAACCCTGGCTTGTCTACAGCCTAAATGCGAGCATACTTGCACTGTGCACAATATATAAAAACATATTATATATATAGATAAATTAGTTAGTTATAAGTTAGTGTGAAATAAATTCTGCGTCTGTCTAATTGCAGCCTTCTCAACTTCACGTCTAAATCGCTGAACTCAGTCAAATACAAATACAAATACAAGTAAATACAAATCAGTTAGATGAAACCTAGGCTAGAACTCTCATCCCGGTAATGGGAGATATAGGCTAGACACAATAAAACACTTGACATGGGCAAACGACCAGAAACGAGACAATTTATAAAGTTCAAAAGCAGAAAATACGACCAAACATTTACCAACACACGATCTAACTTTTCATTACGTTCTATCCGAAAACCCAAGGAAAATTCACAGTCGGAACGGAGGGTCCGACGAGTGCCAAAAATAAAACGAAAATGTGATGGAGCCATGAAAACGGTAACAGATGGCGCCACGTGTCGGATGTGAAATGGAACGTCCGTCCATCGCAGGGCAGAGACACATGTGTGAACAGACGCGTGAAGCGGACACTGGACACTACCGGGACAGTGGACACATGGACACATCTCGTGCCAAAAATTCATCACGAAATAACGCTCCCGTGGGGTTTTGGTTGTGACATTACTAATGTTTTTATTTATAAGCTAGGTGCTTTTTGTGAATGGTACATAAAATAAGCTTGGATTTACGAACTAAAAAATATCCCAAGTTCATCGACCTCCAAAGGATTCTCAAATTAAATTCGTCTATGACTCACACACACTTTTTAAAACCATAAATTCATAATCCGACTTCACCTCAATCGTACAAAAATAACAACACTGGCCGAAACTGCTTCACATTACAAAAACCAGTTCACGAGGAAACAAAACTCAGGCCAATCATTTTAAAGAATTAGTCGACCGTTAATTATGTACGTTTAACTTTGTATTGATCACTTTACGACATCAATAAATAATTATATTCATCCAATCATGCGCCGACATCGCGGTTTTTTATTATTTAACTGGACTTGCTGACGGCGTGATATTATTTTTTTATGTTAGTAAAAAAATAAGGTCGTGTAGATGAACTGTAACGTCGAGGATTTGAAAGGAAATCGAACTAGTGAGGTGGTGCAAGTTTTTTTTAGTCGAATTAATGTTTTTGTCCGTTTATATTCTTAGTTGCCAGTATCTAACTGTCAACTATTTAAAAAGAGAACAAAAAGACACCAAGATTAAAATACGATCAATAAAAGTGGAATCTAGACAGAACATGCCTATCAATTTGCAAAGCTGCCATAATTCGGGCACATTTTGATGGATATTAAATAGTGATGTTGTAATCAAAGTTCATATTACACGATAATCAATTAAACTAACACTTAAGAGCCGTAATGAAATAGAAACTTAATGACTATCATAACCGTACCTACACATCTACTCCTCTACGTCTGAATGTCAGACATTAATTTAGATTACCCCTACATCGCATCAAAATTACTGTGACATATCTCACATAATATGATGTAAGTTCAGAACGTCTGGTAAATGCTGCGCAATTTATGTCGTAACTCATTTGTCTTGGTGTACATACTGACTTGGGGGAAATCATTCGATGCGCCGTAGCTCATCAACAAAATGGGCTCCAAGACCTTCAATATTTTTAGCGCGATATAACTTTTCATAATGTACATTTTGTGCATTACCTAAACTTCTAACTTTGCTATTGCCCTGTGGAAATTCTCTTCGGCAAAAATGATGAAGTTCTTTTATTCAAACTTTTAAGCCATTTTAAACGTCTTTAGGGTAGATATGATAATTTTAAAATCTTCAGCTTCATTGTATAAATCTCAATACAAAATTTTATGTTCTATACCCAGGATACGCGTTTTCTCTCTGTAATGTATGTATTCAAAGCTTTTGGATAAGCTTACCTACAGAGTTAAATTAATTTTCAATTTTTGGTACGAGTTCCTCATAAAAGGTCTAAAATATTTTTTGAAGCCTATTTATTATCCTTTCTAATACTTATATAAAAAAAATCCGTTCTGAGTGAATGACTGACAGACAACGCCAAGCTGAAACTATTGATTAGGAAGTTTGGAGGAGCAATAACATATGATTTCCCGAAATTCCTACGGGAACGGGAAAATAACGGGATCTAAGCGTACCTACGAAATCGCGGGGCTAAGCTAGTTATATTATATTTTAAACATAAGCTACTGAATAAGCCTGACGTAAGGCTGGGTAAGTAATAACCGATGTAAGAGGACATTCAAATCAATTGTTTCAATAAAACCTGGTGGTTAACTCATGCTTCATCATCTGCCTAGCCTTTTCCGACCTAAATGGGGAAGGCTTCCAGTCAAACCGGATTTAGCTGAGTACCAGTATTTTACGCGGAGCGGCTGCCTACCAGACCTCCACAACCCATTAACTGGGTAAATACGGTAGTTCATGGACAGTCTGGAATCAGATTAACTGGCTTCTGACTATCCGTAACGACTACCAAAGATCTATAAATGACAGACGGGACCAACGGCTTAACGTGCTTTCCAAGCCACGGAGGAAACTCTATGTTAAGATGGTCACCCATCCACAGACCAACCTTGGCAAGCGTTGCTTAACCGATCGACCCGTGCGGCTTTTTATTATGTAGCCACGGTTCCTCATTAATAAGAATAAAACCATTCAATCCATCATCCAATGTCTTAGTGGACGCTACACTTTAACAAATGAGCTAAAAGTAAGTATACATAAGTCAACTTAAAAAATGAAAAAAATATCCCAATGAATAGGGAATATGCATGAAAAAAATATTAATTATCTACACATTCTAACAGTGAAAATAGAATCGAAATTGCTCGAAAAATAAAGGAGATATAACTATTTTCAACAAATATATCTGTCGCTCTCACGAAAACGCTGTTTTGTATGGCAGCTGTATAGGCGTCATGGAATTTGACGTCAAAGTACATATCAGACTTCTCTTTCTAATTGTAATCTTTGAAGCTTTATAACTTCATCGCTGATGAAGGTATTAAAAAAATACTTTCATGCTTGTATTCTAGAGCTAATAAGTATTTCATTTTGCAAATAAAAAAATCGCATGCATATTCCCTATGCATGCATTCAACTATAATATTGTTTGTTATTGAACGAAGCAAAAGTCGATGAAATGTCAAAGTTTGACATTTCTGGAGCACGTACGGTCGGAGTTTGAATCAATATTGGCGGTGCCTTCAGGGAATAATAAATTGATTAGTAGTGGTAGTAAGTAAAGAGAATACTCATTAATATAAATTACATAATTCAATAGCTATTATACCTATACATCATTTAATAGTAGAATAACTGAGGATGTATACGTCACCGGAAAAATTGCAAACTCCGTAAGATTGTATTTTTTTTTTTCCGGTGTTGCGGAATTTGTTCGAAATAGTCACCGCGGCCCTGGAACGCAAAAGGCATTAGGAGGCACACGGATGGGTTTTAGTCAGTAAGAGTCTGACACTCCCTCCTGCTTCGACCAGAGCAAGAGGAATCATTTGATGATATCCCATTAAAAAAAAATGTTTATATGTTTTATGAAAAAAGGTTTTGTATACAATAAGTCCCACTCAAATTACATAGGTAGTTTCCAATATGTCCGTGGTTTATTAAGAAAAAATATTTTACAATTTCAAGCGATGTTTTACAATCTTATGTAATTTCCTGGTGACATATACAAACAATAATAAGGTACCTATTTCTAACTTTTGGATCCTATTTTGAGTATTAATTGTATATTGTAGGTAGGTACATATATGTATATTGATGACGGAAAATACCATTCACACATGAAGTTACAGAGATTTTGTAGAACTGCTATACATCAGAAAGCTTTTAGTCTATCGGTTCGGGAAACTTTCAGAAATTACGATGTCAATAAATAAAAACCGGCGAGTTGGACTCGCACTTCAATGGTACCATCGTATTTAAAATATCATTATGTTGTTTTAGCAGCAACAGAAATAATCACTTTGAAAATTTCAACTGTCTAACTATTGCGATTTATGAAATATTAGGCCGCTGACAGACAGACGGACGGACGGACGCATGAGACGTGCGGACGGACAGCGGAGGCTTAGTAATAGGTTTCCGTTGCTTACCCTTTGGGTACAGAACCCTAAACACAAAACTAAGGTAATTATTTACAAGATTGCACCAATAGTCATAATAATTATTAGTAATGCAATTCTACAAATATAAAACTTAAACACGAAAGTTTGTGTGGATGAAAATCTTTTAGAAAAAGGTTCCTCAGCAACTTTTTCAAGACAAGAACTTGCGAGAACACATAAACCTTGAGCCAATCAGTAGCACGGTAGGTAAGGACTTGTACTCTGTAACCTCCCCCCTTAACGTGACCTTATCAGTATTGACTATTGAGCTGCCAGCGACCCCCGCAACCAACCATTCTCTAATCAAGCGCTCGAATGACAGCTGTAGCTACATTGCCGATGAGGAAATTAAATGATGCAAAGATATCTAATTTATTTAACTTTGAGGTGTAACTCAGGAGTGGACCCAGCATTGACGTTTGTGGGGGTCGACCCCGCTGTGGGTTTTAGCAAAGTAAACATTATGAACACAAGATTTTATTTTGCTAAACGCATCACAATCCTCCTTGGATGACTTCTTGTAAATCTCTCAATAGGTTGTGAACTACCAAATAAATCTAGGTCTTTGGGGGTAGAGCTTCGTTCTTAAAGTGCTACCACAGTGATACCTGTTGAAAAATCTAATTTTAAATTAAACAAGCAGTATACTATATCCCACGTTTATTAAAGATGGGAAATCATCCTCAATCAATGACTCCTTCCGCTCTGGGCGAAGCGGAAGGGAGTGTCAGACTCTTACTGACTACAATATGTTGAGTGTTATCGATAAATAATTCATCAATCAATTTGCTCTGATTATTATTCTCCCTCGATCGAAATTAGGTACTTACATACATAGCATTTCGCTAATGGACTATCAATCCAAAACACATATAAATACGTGTAATCCCCAGCTTAGTAGAGCTTGCACTCTAGTTTATGGCTACAATATACAAGCATACAAAACCAACGATGCAACTAGGTTTAATATCACTTGAAATCCCGATCAATCCACCCACGTATTACAGCAATATGACTCGTGAAATTAGAGGAATAAAGTTGTAAATTGAGTGGGTGGTGGCAAACAAAGTGCCAATAATACTGCGGGCTCACGTGCTCCTATGTACATAATTATACCTAAGTATAGACTCTTTGATATAGATATAATGATGTAGGCACAGTTGTAAGCGGTTTAAATACATGACTTTGAAGAGTTTTGGACGCGTTTTCCTCAAGCTGTTAGTTAGCGTTTAAATATGAACCTGCTACGTACTTGAGCCATTTCGAAGATATTTTTGGACGTAATTTCAATCGTACAGTAAAATTTTCAGCAACCCGCAACCCTGGGTTTGCGGAATTTGTTCGAAAGAGTCACCGCGGCCCTGGAACGCAAAGGGCATTAGCAGGAACACGGATGGATTGGGTATTCCATGGAAAGCGTTTCGGACAAACGTATCCATATTACGAGAAGTCAAAATCTTCTCGCGGGTCTTATCCGAAAGTCTACGCAGAGTCCTTGAATACTTCGGTGACATTGCAAGGAAAGAAGGTGACAACTTAGAGCAGCTCATCATGACCGGCAAAGTATATGGAAAGAGACTCCGTGGACGCAGCCCCAATACGTTGGTCTGAAGAGATCCGCACCGCCCTTGACTCTACCGTTTGCAACGCCATCAACACCGCCAGGGACAGAAACAGGTGGAAAAACATCATACGTGTGAAAGTGATGCTGAAGAGAGGTCACGACCCTCAGCACTGAGGAATACGATGCAAGGAGGAGAAGTCAGGAAATTCAAACTTTAAAATCTAGCTAGAAACATCGAACGAACTTTTAGCGGGAACAAAACCGTTCTGTCGCGAGCTAGCTATTATGATGTGCCAATGCAATAAGGATTTTATTGTATGAGAGAGACGGAGCTATACTGGATGAATAAAACTATCTCTTCTACACAACGGAATCAAGATGACATTGGCACATAACGGTAGTCTTAATTTGTTGTGTAGGCTGCAGAACATCTGAGTTTTTAGTTCGATTTGTTTTTATACGCGTTTGTACATAATGTAGATACTGTAGATTTAGTTTATGTTTAAAAGCCTATTAAATATGTGTTTTCAATGTAGAACAGAATAAACTACTTTAGTTTTATTATTATTTATTTATCAATTATTTCAGGCAATTCGTTGATGAATATAACATATACTTATGTATAAGTATAAAATCAATAACTTTAAACTAATAGGTACAAAAAACTTGAAGTCAACTTTAGCAACACTACAGAAAATCTTTAAACTATGAACTGTCGCGACTCACTAATCCTTCTAACACTACCAGCACCGAAAAAATTGTTTTACAAAGACATAACAATAACATCAGACAAATAGTACTTTAACCTTGCATAACAGCCACAAACTAACGTGATAACGACTTGTACTTAGGGCCGGTATACCTCCCCGGGGGCCGCCCTCACCGATGGATTACTCTACGGCAAACGATCTTCGGGAGGCATTCAACAATTCAATGTACGCCAGGTGAGATTTGGGCCAAGAGTTTCCCCGTTTTGCATAAAAAAAAAAATATATATATAAAAATAAATTGACAATAGCAGTTTGATAGTATGAGCAGTTTTATTGGCGAGGGGAATTTGGAAGTCTATATTTCGTTCTTTATAGGGTTCCGTAAGTAAAGGGTAACCTACGAAACGAGTACTAAGCTAGTTGTACCTGAAGAATCGTAATAGGTTACGTAGACAGCTGAAAATTTTCAGTGTGTAGGTATTTCTACTGCCGCTGTAACGAGAAATAATGAAAACTAAATTATTTTGTAAGTAAGAAGGTTGTAAATAACACTTTTACACGTCAGTCTGGGTGTTTTTCTATCTATAACTAGCTGACCCGTGCAACGTCGTCTGCGTAACATTTTTCATTGCTGCTCCGCTCCTATTAGTCTTAGCGTGATGATATATAGCCTATAGCCTTCCTCGATAACTGGGCTATCTAACACTGAAATAATTTTTCAAATCGGACCAGTAGTTCCTGAGATTAGCGCGTTCAACCAAACAAACAAACTCTTCTGCTTTATAATATTAGTATAGATATGTATGTATTTAAAAAAAAAATGTATATAAGTAGTTTATCAGCCATCTCGTTACCATAACACAAGCATTAGGTTGCTTAGCTTGGGACTATATGGCGTTGTGTGAAATGTCCAAGGAAATATTATATATATTATTATATTATTTTTTGGTAATTAAAATTTGATGAAGATGAATTTAAACTTGATGAAGCCGGTGTTTCCTATCTGACTGCTCTGAGGAGAAACACCAAAACAAACTCAGAGGTCTTTAAAGTCCAAACAATTGTACTGGTCAAATCATATGAGGACCATGTAGGTTAATTTCTGAAGTGGTATTTTGAGGAAAGTACCACACAGATTTGAGTGGACCTGTCCAGACAGTGCAAGCATTTGCCAGTTATCGTGTAGCTCAAACTTAGCACTTTAAGGAGCTCAAAGGGGCTCCCATACAAAAACTTGTTTGTTTCGGTCTATGTTACGGTACAAGGTGTTTTATTCAGAAGTTTTCTTTAAGATTTCTCGAGTTCCTATAGGTCTCTAACTGAATAAAGGTAAAGTCAACTAATAGAAACTTTAGCACTGAAGTTTTGTCTGGTTATAAGTTGTGGGACACTTAAACAAAATGGTCTGAAGAATATTTGAGAATATAACCTGAATACGAGAAATTCAAGCAATCGTTTAGAAGAAGACGCGTTTAAAATCCCAAATTATGCATAAATATAACACAATCCTGAATTACCCAAGTTACCTCTGAACTCCAAATCCAAACGAGACAGGTTAACTTTATGTAACTTATTCTTACTTCAAACCCCTGAAATTTATTCATATTCAAATTCGTACTCTAAACTCGACACCGCAACACCTCATACGTCTTCATATTAAGGCTTAATCCTCGAAGGAAGTCGAGGTCGGACGTGCATGGCATACCTTAACGGTGGGTTAGTAGTATTAACACCCGAAATAATCCCTGAATTATTATGCGAAATAATCGTATGACGCGCGGACGGAATAATGAAATAGTGGTTAAGGTTGACCGTGGACGAGCGACTCAGTCGTGCGATTTTAAGTAAGAAAGTACGTACGAAGTGTAAGTAAGTAAAGTAGGTAAGTAACTGTTTTTTTAACCGACTTTCCAAAAAGGAGGAGGTTCTCAATTCGGATGTTTGTTTTTTTTTATGTTTGTTCGGGCATAACTACGTCACTTGCCAACCGATTTTAAAAATGATTTTTTTGTTGGAAAGGGAATACTTCCCAAATGGTCCCATGATAAGGAAACCAGGATCTGATGATGGCATCTCAGAGAAGTCGAGGGGAACTTTCGAAAATCGTATGGTATCGATTTTGCAGTGGTTTTGTTAGGTGTGGGGTACCACTAAAAAGTCAAAAATAAAAACCTTTTTACAAAAAAAAATACAACCGACTTCCAAAAAAAAAACACTACAAAGTAAAAAATAACTTTAACTTCGGAAGTCGGTAACAAACTAACAAAAACACCGAGTTCCGAAGTTAAAGTAATTTTTTACTTTGTAGTGTTTTTTTTTTTGGAAGTCGGTTGTATTTTTTTTTAAACGTGAAATAAACATTGTTCTTTACTTAATAAAAGAAAAAACAATGAGGCGCCCAGCCGTGTCCAGACCACGAGGACTGGTTCGAGGCGGCACAGGAAAAGAGTGTCTGGAACTCTGGAAGGATACGGGGAGGCCTTTGCTCAACAGTAAGACACTATGGGCTATTCAATAAAAAAATAAGCAAATTTAATCTAAAAAAACAGTTCAGCAAATTTGCCTTCAACCTTGCCAAGAGCACCGTGTTACCCAGTTAATGGGTTGTGGAGGTCTAGTAGGCACCCCCTCTACGTAAAATACTGGTATTCAGCTGAATCCAGTTTGACTGGAATCCGACCCTAATGTAGTTGGGAAAAGGCTAGGCAGATGATGAGTTTCACAAAAGGATGCAATTAATAAACTGTAACAGGTCAACAATATTGAGAAATTGAGTTTCCGTCACCGTGGTATAGTTATAAATCTAATTTTAATATAATAACGTTTCCATTTTTGTCTTTATCGCTACCTAACGCATTGGGTTCAAAGTTGATTGGAAAAAAATTACAGTGGCGGGTAGCGTAATATGCTTTCTGATTCTGCTAAAGTGGCCTTTATCTCTTTTTTTTTATTCTTATTTTTCCTTTATCCGCTGTTAACTTAAAAACATCAAGAGTTTTTCTTTTCTAACCGTCAGCTGTGTTGGATGACATGTTATTGCTGATTCGTGTTCAAAAATGGTATATATGCCACCGGAAACTGGCTAACTCCGTAAGATTATAAAATATCGCGTTAAATTGTAATTTTTTTTCTTCTAAATAAGACACGGATGTTTTGGAAACTATTTAATTTGGATCAGATATCTATACTCTATACATATAAATAAAATTAGAGTGTCTGTTTGTAATATTGAAATAACGGTTTTTTACTACATGAATATGAATAAATACACCAAAATAACATTTTTTTCAATTTTTGTCCGTCTGTCTGTCAGTCTGTTTGTTCCGGCTAATCTCTGAAATGGCTGAACCTATTTTGACGGGACTTTTATTGGCAGGTAGCTGATGTAATAAGGAGTAACTAATTAGGCTACGTTTATTAAAAAAAAATACAGAATCGACTGTTAAGCAGAACGAAGTTTGCCAGCTAGTATTAGGTATATAAAAATCAATTTTTCATATTATCTGCCATTTTCCGGTGACGTATATACTGCATGAAATCTATAATCTTACTAAGAAAACAATGCGTTTAAAAGCTCCAAACATCCGCAGAATCGCAAATGCGTGGCCAGTGTTACAAGTATCGATATTCAACGATTACTAGTGCAGTGCTAGTGGGTGGTAGATCTATGCAGTGTTCTGTATGCCCGTGGCGTAGGAATTCGTAATATGTGAGTCAGCGTATCATGTCGCGGATACTTATATCTCGAGATAGTTTATCGCGAAACTCAATTTATAGGCTCGGTTCCACTGTTTTATTGTTTTCCTCTGAGTCTGCAATGTGTTTTCTATTTACTATTTAGTTGTCCCGATAAGGGCTCTTGTGGGAGTTGGAGTGAAAAGATTGGATAGATACCTCCATGATTGTGAGAATAAAACTTTTATGGACAGTCAAAGGGCCTAGCACGAATGCTTTTGCGTTACAGTTTCGTCGTTATCGTATCGAATTTTGAATAAAATATACAACTATGGTTTACACAATTCGTACAATACAAAAATATGAATATAGTATTCAAACAAATATTATGAGCGAAACGAGTATTATAGTTTTAGTAAAATTTTACATTGCGTTACTGTGCCTACCTGCGACAATAACTACTTTGGCCGCAGTATTAAAATATCGATACTGAAACTGGGTCTCGCTATGTCATAAAAACAAACAATAGAACGTGCTTTTAAGCTCATTTTTAATTGAAGCATTGCCATCGTATTAATTTTTAAATAAGTACTTAACCGAAATCAAAATTTACGTTTTAACAACGGTTAAGTACTTAAACGCCATGTGAATTTCTCACATTTGGCGACATAAAATCATTCTCTTTATATTTCGACATAAAGAATGCCTCAATAACTCTTTCATTGAAATATTTCCTTCCTTTAGTTCCTATGGTCGGCGCTAAATACACTAGCAATAAAGTACATTGACATTTCCCTTAGGTATATCCCGAAAAATAAATTATGAACCGTTTTTCATTACCAAAGAATGTAAGGGATCACGATACAAGCCGATTCAGGACAGCATTGTTTTTATTTCTACTTATTTTTAAGTTAAGATAGTCAACAAATGTATCATGATTATGCTACATTTATTGACAGACGTGACTAATGATATGTTTTAAAATATAACGTAATGTGGGCCTTATTGACCCACATCACATTATATTTTATTGCACATTTATCTGGCACCTACTATAATCTACAAAACTTTAACATATTTGTCAAACTACATAAAGTACAATAACTTAACAAAAGACTGACCGCAGCCCTACAAAGGGTTCACAAGTTCATAACAGGTGGATGGTCCGCTAGTAGCGTCACCCTACGATGCCCACCTGCCGAGTAGTAATTATGTCATTATCAGGGTCGCTTTGTGCCCCTCTGAGCCTCTCTAGCCCCATTGTGACCCACTGTGACCCTTACAGTGGGACGAAACGAATTCATTGAACAGTGGGACGCGACAGACTGTTGGGGAGAGATGGTTTAGTACGTAGTGGTAATCAGTCACATTGTTGAACTAGCTCCTGTATAACTTGTGAAGAAGGGATTTGATTGTTTAGTAAAATAATCTTATCAGAAAAAAAAACTTTTTACAAAAAAATACAACCGACTTCCAAAAAAAAACACTACAAAGTAAAAAATAACTTTAATTTCGGAAATCGGTGTTTTTGTTCGTTTCTTCGTATTTTGACACCGACTTCCGAAATTAAAGTTATTTTTTACTTTGTAGTGTTTTTTTTTGGAAGTCGGTTGTATTTTTTTGTAAAAAGTTTTTTATTTTTCACTTTTTAGTGGTGCCCCACACCTACCACACCACTGCCAAATCGCAGAAAAGCAAAATACGCAATTTCGATTATCAAAGAATCATCTAAATAGTCAAATTACAGCTATTTCGATTTAAAATCCAAAGTTCGTAACCGATTTCGATATAATTTAAATGGGACCAATCTGCAAGCATATCCTTTCAGATAAAACAAAATTTTTCAAATCGGTTCATAATTGTCGGAGTTATGAGGTAACAAACATAAAAAAAAATAAATAAAAAAAAAAACATACAAAAAAAAAATACAACCAAATTGAGAACCTCCTCCTTTTTGGGAAGTCGGTTAATAAAGGATGAATTCATTTAGTAGTGGAAATCTACAGTCAGTATAGCCAAATCTAATTTATCTGTGCCTAGCTGACACGTGCCTACTTCATTGGGCGGTATTTTTGGGGTTAATATATTATAGCCTATGACACTCACAAATAACGTGGCTTTTTAACCGACTTCCCAAAAAGGAGGAGGTTCTCAATTTGGTTGTATTTTTTTTTTGTTTGTTACCCCATAACTCCGTCAATTATGAACCGATTTCAAAAATTCTTGTTTTATCTTATCTGAAAGGATATACTTGCAGATTGGTCCCATTTAAATTTTATCAAAATCGGTTAGGAATTAGTTTGGATTTTATCGAAATAGTTGAAATTCGTTTACTTGGATGATGGTTTTTTGTCATCCAAGTTATCGATATTGCGTGTTTTGCTTTTCTGCGATTTTTCAGTGGTGTTGTTATGTGTCGTACCACTAAAAAGTGAAAAATAAAAAAAAAATAAAAAAAATTACTTTAGTTTCAGAAGTCGGTGTCAAAATACGAAGAAACTAACAAAAACACCAATGGAAGTCGGTTGTGTTTTTTTTTATTGGTAAAAAAATTTTCAAAATCTTTTCATTATATCCAGAGATTAAACCTTACAACCTCACAAACTTTACTTCTTTACAATATTATACTATAGAAGTTTATAGATTTCGCTCCTAGGGCCAGTGCCTGCCAGGGTTGCGGAATTTGTTCGAAAGAGTCACCGCGGCCCTGGAACGCAAAGGGCATTAGGAGGAACACGGATGGGTTTTAGTAGGAGCCTGACACTCCTTTCCGCTCCGACCAGAGTCTAGAGGAGTCACTTGACGATTTCCCATCCTTATTAAAAGAGCCAGTCTTACAGAAACCTAGCATGTTTTCGGGTTACACATTTCCAGAGGTAATCTTTTACAAACAAACAGTTTTATCTAATTTTTTTTCTAATATGTCTGGATTAACTACTTACTCTATGTTGATAATTTGAACAAAGTATTTTTAATCTCAAAATTGAATTTGAAAACCATTGTTTTCAAATAATACTGTTGCAAAATCGTAAAAAATGGAGCAAACAATTTGTCAAGTACATGCGTTAATTAAAAACATTAAAGGAGTTAAAAATTAATTTCAGCAGTTGTCAAAAACATGAAATTGCGATGAACTCTCATTACGAGTTCATTAGCGACGCTCATAATTACATTAACGTTATTTGGACATTCTCGTTAACACGCGACGATTGTTTTAATTAAAGGTCTTGTGTGACGTTTTACAAATTAATAAATGGTTTCACAAATTATACCAACCGCTTGCACGGTCCGGGCACATGTCACGTGATGACGTTGACCGCTCGGGGTCAAATATCATCTGGCGGGCAGCTGCCCGCCAGATGTTTTTGTTTACGTTAACATTTTTTAGTCGCCTCCTATTAGAGGTACCACTCAAGTGTTTCGTTATTTGTAAAGCCGATTAACAGCTGTTTATACTTACGTTAAGTGTATGATAACGGTTAGTTTCTATATTTTTTAATTAATTTGTAAACATTGAATATTGGTGAAAAAAACACATTATGTGAACTTTGAACAGGAATAATTTAAAAAGTAAATCGATAACATATATATTTTATGACTTGTATGGGTAGCTGGGTTATATCTAAAAACGATAAATAACAAACAACATACTCCACCGTACAAAAACATATATAAAAAAAAAAAAAACTACCACCAAACATTAGCCATTTCCCGCCATTTTGCATTATTTACCTTCCGACCCACGGAACAAAAATTCTAATCATAACGTAAATTTCGTTTGTTTTGTTTATGTTTTGGCTGAAATCTATTGCCCAGTAAACATAAAATGCGATAATAATTACTTTTTAGTCAGAACAAGTAGCTAGACTTAATAATTAATCAATTACGATAGCGTTCTGACAACATGGACGCCTTGTGTAACAAGGGATAGGAAAATCATAAAAAAACATGCTAATACTTACCAACATGTTTATTTTCACTTGCACACACATTAATCACATCACAAGGCACCCATAAAACATTACATAACACTAATTCACTCACAAACAACATTATAAACAAGTTTATTCGACAGCTACGTCATTGCGCAACTCGCGTCATAGCACAGACTGACTAAAAATTTAATTTCTTTTTAAAAATGGACTCGCCCGTGGCGTATTTTGTATTTTTAGCATGTATGAAATGTCAAAAAATCGAGTGGAAAAGAGCAAAAGGATTGAAATACCGTGTGTTAGACAGAAATGGACATAATTTGACAACAGATGTAGTTTTTGCTGGAAAGGTCGGAATGCGACCGTTGCCGCGGTCTACGTCAAATTGTTAAATGGTAGCAAAGTAGACCCCGTGTCCGCTCAAGCGGACCTCCAACGAAAAATACTGGAAGTTTCGTTGAAATAACAGTCACAATTATTCCATGAGATCCTAACCATATAATATATGTACCACATCTAGTTTACATTGACAATAAAAGGCCAAGTGCGAGTCGGACTCGCATGCGAAGGTTTTGTATCATAAAGTGAAAAAGTCACGAAAATTTCAATTGCCTGCTATTCACGTTGATGATACCGCCAAAAGACTTTTACCCTTTGGGTACGAAACCCTAGAAAAATTTATTAAAAGATTATTTTTGACAAATTTACACGGTGCTATTTTAGTCGGCTTACAAAGGCGGCCCACTTAATTTACCCGACATAAACTACCTGTAGGCATTATTTTTAATAAATAGTTAATTAAGGTAATAGATACAGTAAAGACATATAATGCAGTAGGATGATGAAATACCCCGTTTTTTTTTTAATAATTCGCATGTTCATAAATATGTTTCTAACGAATGTGTAGTCATTGGATAGATGAAATGAGCTGCAGTTGTAAGCCGGCTAAAATTTTCTCCGGGTATACTTCGATACACGAAGATTATAAAGCTGAAGAATTTGTTTGTTTGGTTGAACGCGCTAATCTCAGAAACTTCTGGTCCGAATTGAAAAAATATTTAAGTATTGTACTTATAGCATATATTTATCGAAAAATGCTATATTCTATATAACATCACGCTACGACCAATAGGAGCGGAGCATTAATGAAAACCGTGACGCAGACGAAGTTGCGTGCGTCAGCTAGTATAAATAATTGTAATTTATAATTTACCAACTAAAACCGGTTGCAGATCCGAACCTACATAAGTTGAATTAACTTGGAAGACTATGTAAACCAAGTCTTTGTAAGTGTTGTGCGGACTCAGTAAAACTATGTTAGTACTTACTAAACTCACCCGTGTTCCTCCTAATGCCCTTTGCGACTGCAAACGGCTTAACTTTGATTCCCACCATTCCGAAATGTCTGACTCATTTCAGAATCGCGGAAATCAAAAATTAGTTCCAAAGAGCAAATTGCTGTTCCATTCCACAAATAGCTAACTTAAATCCACCAAAATACTCCTTAAAACAACAAGACAAAATTAATTACAAGGAAAATTTAATACAAGTTCAACAAATTAGGGTAAACGGCGCAATAACTGGCATCATAACTCAGAATCCTATTGAACGAGCCCACAGAGCTGATAATAGAGACGTTTACCTTATACCTTTAACAGAGGTGTTTGCACCGGCGAGTGTTATCTTATTAATTATCTTAATTAGGTACACAACAAAAGCTTGCTCACAAACTGATAAGCTTTATGAAAGCTTTGGCGTTGACTAGATATTATCTGATGTGGTCATACACAAGGTCAAGTGTTAACGTTGTGATCTTATCTTGAAAATGGCTTAATATTTTCTAAAAATCTCCGGTTCCGATATGCAAAAGCGAATTGTTTAATTGACTTTTCATACTTCATACTAGCATGTCGCGAAATTCTCTGAATTGGTTCATTCGGTCATGCGGCACTAGAAGGTATAGGATCATGTAAAATTGAAAGACTGTGTATGTCTGTGTTTCCTGATAGCTAAAACCTGGGAGTCTTTAAGTCAAGAGTAAATTTACCTCTAGGCGTGCTCCATCTTAGACCGTACCATCGCTTAACTTCAGATGAGATAGGTGTCAAACGTATGCCTATCAATAATAAAAAAACTAGGTGACCTGAACAACTTCATCTGTGTCATATTTTTCATTCATGCTCCGTTCCAGTGTGTCATAGCGTGATGTTATATAGCTTGTAGCCTTCCTCGATAAATGGGCTATCTAACTCTTAAATATTTTATTAATTCGAACTAGTTCCTGAGAATATTGCGTTCAAAAAAGCAAACAAAATCTTCAGATTCTGAATATTAGTATAGATTGGACATAATCCAATCAAAATCCAATGGGTACACTTCTCAAATTGACTGGATTACTTAAAAGAGGAAAAAGTTTGCAAAGACCAATAGATCCTATTGAGTGCAGAAAATGGAAAAGATTACGTCTGACAGCAGACGAGCGACATCTGAAATAATCCCCAAGAGAGACGGGTGACATCACTGAAGTATTTCGGAGTAAAACCTCCTCAAATTGGATCACAGTATTACAAACGGTTTGGTAAAAGTATTTTGTACAAAATACTTGCTCTTGAAATGTAATTATAAGTTAAATTACGTCTTTACGGCTCAACAAAAAGTTAAGGAAACAGCAAAGACTTGGAGCGTCCTATTTGGAATTTTTTCAGGGATCCGCAATAACTGGGGACAAACCAGCAAGAGTCACCTTTTAAAGTCGACACGTGACAAATGTAAAATTGAATATTTATAATTTGTGCAATGCAAGTGTTTCTGTTTAATTAAAAAAATATTTATTATTATTATTATTTTATCAACAATAGCGTCAAGATGGCGATTAACAAAAGTAAAAAATATATGAGACTGACCAGGACTGTCGCAGCGTCACATGATCATTTTTCATCAAAATATAATAATTCTTCGGTTATCTCTCTTCACAAAGTTTGCTTAATGTTAAATGTATACATAAAATGTCGCAGCCGTATTCCACATTTGTGAGCGACTGGTGCCTGATATAGGTTTTTGGGGAAAACTTGTAGTACAAGTCACCATTATATTCGAAAAAAAAATAATTCGAAAATATAGAGAGCCTAAAGCACTTCCAAGGTGGCGTGCAAATTTTCCCCCTGAAAACAGTCCTGACGTTGTTTATAGTTGTCAGTCCAATACATTGGTGACGTTTTTTCTCGTCTGAAGCGTCAGATCCATAAACTAGTCGTCGTTTTTTAAAAATATCAAGTCAATCGCATTTTAGCGACCATCAATATCGAAAGAGGTCTCGAAAATGAGGGTTAGTAGCAGATTTCTGTGACAGATTGGCATCCAACGAAAATAAGCAAAGGCAGCGTCACTCGTAAGTCCAACATACATTTTAGTCAAAAGTCTTTAATTAACCAAAAGATCTAAACTTTACATTTTTGCAGATATTATTCTGCCTGCCTCGTAGTTATAAGAAAGGATGTACAGTCAGATAACGGAACACTGATGATAAAACCATAACATTTGACGTTTACTATTAGCGTTTTATGTCTTTTCCTGTAATTTCCTGATTGTTGTTTATTACTCCCGTCGTCATAACATTAGATGTTATTAGCTGAAGTAGATTTATTACACAAATATACTTAATAATGTATTATTTTGAGGAATTACTGTGGGTCTAAAAAGGCTATTTCAAACTACCTACTCGAAAATGACAAATTTCCCCAATTAACCTTGAACCTAATGCTTTAGTTGATTGATAAATATGATAATCTTAATATAATTCTACTAAAGTGGCCTTTTTAAAACAGCAAATAGATCCGAAATCTCAACACGATTCGAATTAATGGCCTACATCGCTTAACTGTACACAACACATTGTACATTAATTGTAGCATTGCATTAATACCTAAACAGATGAATTTTTAAAATGTGTGTGGAGGGCCAAATTCTGAACCCTGAAAGACAACAACAAACACTGAATGGAGTCTCGAGCCCGATTTTGATGAAAATTAAAACTGCATCATCGGATTTTTGAAAAATTCCTAACCAGAAATGGAACCGGTTGAATGAAAAAAAAAATCACTGATTTTTTACACCATTCGAAAGTTGCTAATAATCCACGCACTCTTTAGATAATCATCCTTTATATCAGTATTCTAGTTGACACAATGTCAACAATTATTTGATACTAGCTGACCCGTGCAACGTCGTCTGCGTAACCATTTTTCATTACTGCTCCGCTCCTATTGGTCTTAGCGTGATGATATATAGCCTTCCTCGATAAATGGGCTATATAGCACTGAAATAATTTTTCAAATCGGACCAGTAGTTCCTGAGATTAGCGAGTTCAACCAAACAAACAAACTCTTCTGCTTTATAATATTAGTATAGATATTTGGCTTACTTTAAAATACCTAAATTCCAATTGGATAACAATGAGCCAGTACTTTATACTCAGCCTGTAGGTACAAGCCCCAGAAAAACAATAATATTGAAAATGTTAAAATAACAGGAGACGCAGGTAGCCTCTTTATTATTGCTGTCCATTTTCCCAGTAGACCATTAAAACGACAAGTTTTTCCTCAATAAAATAATAGATTCTAGTTAAAATAACTCAAAGATCGATTGTTATTCTTTTCTTCGATATCATTTAACTTAAACAAGAGATATTTCTACATCGTTCGTTACTGAATGTAAACTTTGCATTGTTCAGAATTGAGTGAATCAATTGAGCGAACGAATGAAACTAACCGCACAAATAGATAGCTACAGAAACCTCACTCGATCTGATAAGTTAGATCAAATGTTGTTATTAACACTTTCTCCGTTCTAAAGTATCCAGGTATCCAATTCTAGAGGTATGCCCATTTTCAATTTCCATGGTGTATAAATCCGAATTTAGCTCATAGCTTTCTAGTGGAACTTTCAGACGAATTCTTACCAGCGTTTTGAAGGTAATTAGAAAAGCCTAGATACAATCAGCTTTCTACGACCGGTGGTTTTGGCTGTGCTGGGAAGTGTAGGAGAGAATAGCCAAAATTCCCATTTAATATATCTTGATTTGTTTGTCCATTGATTAATAGCTTCTGCGACTTTTCCCACGTTAAAACTATTTTGATAGATTTGAGTTTTTTTTAAATCGAAGCCTTATCTGTTTTCTAAAAAAAAAGATTCCAGTCATGCCTTGTCATAATCTGTCCAGCCGTTTAACAGACTGACAAACAAATACCTAGATTTTTTTTTACGAAAGTATCGTACTTTTCTTTTTCTACTATTTCGAAATAACAAACAATACTTACCTAATTGTATTTTATTGAAGCGCCGCGCCGACCCCGAGTAACATGGGATAAGGGCAAGAAGATGAATTGTATTTACTTGTATAAGTTTTTGGCAATAATAGCTTAACTCTTCTAATTTGCAACAATAACAAATGCATTTTCGAATAATCTATCTCCATTACGTGGTAATGTGGTGAACTATTTATTGCACGCCGTTCATTCGCTACATTTGAATGATGACACAATCAAGATTAAAAGGTTTCAAAACTCACATATCCGGATATCCGAAAAGTAATACGGTTGCTCCATGATTCAGGATAATCTCGGGACAGTTTATAAAAGGACAGTTTCTTAAACGGTTCTTAAATACTTGATACTACAGTTTGTAAGTGTCAAGTTCGTATAGAACGCGGTTATACTTGAGGCACAGTTTGTAGAACAATAGTGATTACATCTGAGACTGTCCCGTGAATGTCGCACCGTGTGGGGAGCCACTTCATGTAGACGATCCAGATGCTAACGGTCGCAGCAATTCCGAATGAACCGCGCCTTTGAGAGACAACTGAGAACACTAAAGTAACTATCAAATTTTGGTTCACTCAAGAATATTAACTGTTTGTAACTCTGTTCACAATATTTCAATCTATACTTAATATTATAAAGCAGAAGAGTTTGTTTGTTTGGTTGAATGAACGCGCTTATCTCATGAACAACAGGTTCGAATTGAAACATTATTTTAGTAATAAACATCACGCTACGACCAGAAAAGGAGCAGAGCATTAAGGCTCTCGAAAAAAGCTTAAAAATCGTACAAATGAAGCAGCTTTTTGTCGGCACTTAGGCTAAGAACTCACGGAGCGATTTTCACCCGCGACCGCCGCGGTTGCGGGCCCGCAGCTTCTGTAGAGGCGCGGGCGTAAATCGCGTCGTGAGTTGTGCTTTAATTTTTAACATACATAACTTCTTTCTACAGAAGCTGCGGGCCCACAACCGCGGCGGTCGCGGGTGAAAATCGCTCCGTGAGTTCTTAGCCTTACGGAGAAATTACATCGAAAAAAATATTTAGTAAACTACATGATATGATAGGTAATTTGGTTTAGCCTTAATGAAATATGTGACGCTGACAAAATAGCGCTGTGTCAGCTAGTGTTCTGATAAATATGAAAACCTACTGAGGTGTGCCAATTTCAGTAGGTATAATTAACAAAACACATTAAAAAAAACTGCAAATGATAAGTAGCCCTATTCTACTACCCTGCCAGGCCTACTTGTAGGTAAAATATTATTGAAGTCTCACAACATATTATCTTATAAACTTCCAAAACTTTGGTAAATGTTAGGGACAAATTGTGTCACCCTGGACTTCATTACGAATGTAAATTGTATTTTTGTATTTTGGAGACGTTCCAAAAATATGTATGCAAAGAGTGAAAGAACACTACCTTTCTGTACCGTCATAGTTGCAAGTATATATTTTTTTATTTGTATTTATCTTTAAAATATTATTTAGTATATATTAGCGTCATATATATATATATATATTTTTTTTGTAATATTTATGTATTGTATGTTATATTTAAAGTTTACTGTTTTATTTTTTATTTATTTTTTACTTTTACACACGTCTACATCTCTTTTATTTGGCTCTCCTTTCGCAGGTATGCTGGAAGAGATTTCACTAGAAATAAGCATCACCTTTGTACCTATTTTTCTGTCTCCTTTTTTTTGTTATCTACTTGTGTGTGTGTGTACATAAATTGTTAAATAAAATAAATAAATAGAATTTACATTTTTTTCAAATCAGACATTCACACAATGAGCACAAAAAACTTGAAATTCCTTAATTTAGAAATTAGAACTGACAATCACTGTAGAATAAAATATGCGCAAAAAATGTAATCAAAACAACATAAAAATATTTGGCAGCATTTCTCAGATACAAACCGACTATCAAAAGTGAAAAATATTCACGAAATTGTAAAGAAGCCCGTAAACACGCAATTAACAATCTCCGTCGCTAATCATATGGGGCCATCATTATAAATATTAACGACCAATTAAAACTAATAATTGACATAAAACCGTCAGCCACACATGCGATTAGCGTTCGTGAAATCGCGAGATATCTCAATGTATATCACGCGACCGATGTAGGCCGATTGGAAAGTCGCAGGTCATTTAATAACTCGTACCTTACGTTAGAGGCCTTCTTGCATCTCGCATCTCGCGTCGCACACTCGCACCATTCGTACCCGACCACTCGGCTTAGAAACTTTATAGACGATCGTAAACGAGATACCTACTATAAAATCACAATTTGAATTTCCTTAAGACAGTTCAATTTTCAAGGTTTAATAGAGCTTTAAAGCACCGACATGAGCTGTAGGTCCCAATTATCAATAAAACAACCGTTCAACACGACCCGACAACGTCGAAACATTATGAACATAATACTCCTACGCTTGTATGGAATTACTGTAATGTCATTATAAAATGAGCCGAGACGAGGTCGGGCGCAGGTGGAGGGTACGCTCGCGAATTATTTCTCGTAACGTTACAATAAGGACGCGATTCAGAATACTCCCCCGTTGTTCTACCGTTTGATGCTCTCTTAATTGCCAACACAAACAGATTTTATAGATCATTGTTCACATGTCTCTGCTGTTAACTGTAATGAGGATGGTAATGTATAATTTGATCGCGCGGCTAAAGCTCTACGCGATCCAAACAAAGGAAATGTTCGCAAAACAATCTTATTAGGAAATACGCGTGCGAGGAATACGAGTAAACTTCTCCACGAATAAAAGTATGTTGTGCCCGTAGGTGCATTTACTTCATGAAAGCTGAACTTTAATCAGGTTATTGTATGATTCCTAATAATACTACAAAAAGCCTTTCGGTATTTGATTAGCTAAATTGAAAACGTTATTATTTCTGGTACAAACATACTGAACTGGATCTAAAGTATTTAACACTCCCTTCACTGTGAACACTGCGGCGAATATGAAATAACCATTACAATTATGAGCTGGCTCTATTGAAATGTAAATATAATGGTTTAGTAACAGATGTCTGCCGACTGAGTCATCAGCGACCAGTCGAACCAAGTGTGAATTTTTTAAACAAGCTTTTAAACAAGCGCAACGAACAAAGAAATAAATTTAAAGCTGGGGTAGACATTTTTGAAAAGTTAAAACGCGCTAAAAGTAGAGAAGTAGAGAACTAATAGAAGAGTCGTCAAGCACCGGTTTTGAATGTTAAATGTTAATAACAACTTAGTAATTATATTCACGCGTAAGGGACGTTAAATGATTGTGGCGAAGCTGCAGTGGTACAGGACCGTCGACAGGTTGCTAAGAGACACAGGTTACACACAAAGAAGATTCGCATAGCGGAGCTGGAGTTTGCATTACGTTCCGTTCTAAGGCAGTTAAATAAACTCCCTTTAAAGTCAGTGATCTCAGACTTAGGCTTTCAATATCTTCTAGAAAAAGTGACTTCTAACAAAATTTAACGGATAGAAACTTCAAATAAAGAGAATGGAGTTGACAACGATAGTGACGTACCTTTCCGAAAGCTTATGTCAATTCCAAACATTACGTTGATGTTTCTTTACGTTAAATGCTCAATGCAAAGTCTGATTTATCTGATGATAATGAGTGCACCGGCCCTCGTTAGCAACATTTCATCGCGGGACAATAAGCTTCGTACCAGATAATTATCATCTGATAAATCAGTCTAGCAAAAGCTGGGATTAATGACGACCGGCTGAGATGAAGAAATCAGCCAGTTGGAGCACTTTAAGATTGCAGAAAGTCACTTTGTCTGGTCACAGGGGGAATGTGATAAAAAATAGTTGAGGTTGCAAATATCAGCTGACCTCTGTAGACGTCATCGTAGAGGGGGGCGAGCGCGGCGTCTGGCGCGCCCCAGCGGGACGCCTCGGGGTACACCATGGGGGCGCGCCTAGCGCGACATGGCACTGGCAGCGGCGCGTGCGTCTGCCTCGGCCGTCGCGCGCGGACTGAATACACTCGCAAACACCCACACGCTGACACACACGCAGAACCGACAGAGACACAGACTAGAATAACCAGTGTGTTTAAGAAATTATTACGTATACCTATATGGGGATCAACTTGAACCCCTTCTCACAGAGCACCCTGAGTGTTTCGACCACCTACTTCGATTTTTATACTTTTGGTTAAGACTGAAGCAAAAATGTGAAAATGAAGCAGATATGGCAAATTTAGGATTTACGATTGACTCCCCCAGAAATGAGAACAACTTGATTCCGATCCCACTAACTATATTATCTTTGAGCAAATTAAATTAGTGATCAGGAAAGCGAAGAAGTAGGCAAAAGTATAAATAAAGAAGAAGAGTCTCACCAAAAATGAAATTAGTCCTCAAAACGCAACGAAAGCTCACAGAGAGTTTTAAGGCAGCTCCTGATCGCGCTGGAGTCGCTACTCTGTGTGCGTGTGCAGACGGAGCCTGCCCCCTCCTTGCCCCCCACGTGCTTCACTTTCGCACGGCCCGCGAACCCCGGCGCGACACTAGTTTAATTGCAACCCGTCCGCTGCAGCAGAACCGGATTTATTGTCTCCCGGTCGATATCACCTCGACGTTGATGGGAAACCAGAGAAATCGAGCAGGGTTCCGTAAGCGGACCGTAACCGGTTTTCCTAGGCCTGACTTGATTAGCTATTGAAAGACTGCAACTGTTATTGACAGCTCTAAGTGTCGGGGTATGGCTGGAATTGCGACCTGCGCAAGAGTGACATTCGTAGGCGTCGACGCACTTGTAAAAGACATCAACGCGCGCGCAGTAACACGACACCCTATATGAAGACGTTAGACGCTCACACAACTATTTAACTGTGTTTAAAGGGAGAAAATTGTGTCATTATCGCTCCTTACTTCAATATTACATTAATTTTATGTTTACGTACGTTTGTATTACTCTTGCCTTTGTGCAGAAAGTTTCCTTTATAAATTGTGAATGTATTTCTTATCGAGAAATAGCAGTTATGTTCTTCGCTAGGACATGTACAAATTGGCCCATTTGTATAATTAAATATAAACAAGTAATTCCTGCTATTGCCAGTCTCCTGCTGGAAAATTAATAGATATGCTACATTGCTACCTGCAGATTAAATCTTACATAAGTTAACATTACAAGATTAACTGTGCATATCCGGTGACAAGCGATTGGGTTCACATGATATGATTCAGGATCTGTAATTATTTAGCGGTATTTGAGGATATCATCATCATGAAGTCAAGTCCATCCGCATAGTCTCATTATTCGGTGATCACCATACTGCTTCACATGAGGTACGTGGTGAATAGGGAATATGCATACATAATTACTAATTAGCTCTTGCAATTAAACAATCCTGAATTTTTTTTTCAATTCCTTTATCAGCGATGAAGTTATATAGCTTCAAAGACTACAATTAGAAAGAGAAGTCCTATATGGACTTTGACGTCAAAGTCCATGACGCCTTTACAGCTGCTATAGAAAACAGGGTTTTGGCGACAGGAGCAGATATATTTCTTTAAAATAATTAAATCTTGTTTGTTTTTCGAGTAATTTTGATTCTATTTTCACTGTTAGTATTATATTTTTGTATATTATTAGATAAAAAGTATAAGTAATTAAAAAAAACATGCATGTTCCCTATTACTAAGCTTGTTTTCAGACATAGGTATAAGACCTCCATCACTGACAGATCTTTACGGGTAGTCATATAGTCTGTTTTTAATCCCGGAGATAGACAAGTGCAAATGTCAAAACTGACTTTTAATGCTATTGTAATCTATGTCAGATTGCCATTTGCACTTGTCAATTTAGTCTCAGGGATTAAAAAACATTTTAGTCTTCTATCTAGTTTTATCAAAGAGTATCCAGTTTCCCAGTGATTGAACTGTAGAGGACAGAAACCAGAAACGCAGTCGCTCAATGTAGAGTACTAATATTACTAGTTGGGATAAGGCCAGGGAGATAGAAAGCCATAAAGAGATTTTATAATCCCGGCTAGCATGAAGTAGGCAAAGAACTTCTCTTAGAGACGGCATGACCAAAACGAATGACACTTGCTGAAAAAAAAGTGTTTTCTATTTCAAACTTTTATTAACAACTAGTTCTGTGCGTGGCTTCGTCCGCGTGAAATGAAGGCAACGTATCCCCGGGGTGAAAAGTATCCTATTTCCTTCTCCAAAGTCCAATAAAGTTTATCAAAATTGGTTCGGCAGTTTAGGCGTAAACACTTAGTAAACAAGAGTTACTTTCGCATTTATAATAATATACATACGTATACGTCCAGATTTTCTCACAATGTTTAATCAGATATTGCCAACATAGACACGAAGTGCGAGTGTTCTAAGTTCCTAACAATAGGTGTTAGCTCGTGATTAGTGCGGCGTTGAGTATCGATGCGCGCGCGCAGTCGGTGAACTATGCAGAGTTGCAGGCTGCAGGGCGTAGGGCGCGAGCGGAGGCTGTGGCGAGCGGCTACCGATAGAAGCGACGGGAGAAGACCCACTATAAAATCTCGAGTTAAAATAATAAGGCTGAAAGTTATACAGGGTGTTTCAGAATTGCGGGCTCATATTTAAGGGTATTGTTCTATATCTGATATTCAGTAAGGAAACAATAGCTAAAATAAAAATATCGACTTTTTTTTAATCCTACCGTAATATAATTCTTAAAAGTTCCAAACAAATTACTTATCAAGCAGTTCCATGCAGTTTAGCTGGATAGCATTTAGTTCAATCACACATTTGATGCCAACGACTGCATCAGACAGCTTGAAAAGCAATATACTTAAAACTTTTGGTCATTAATTAGCAGTCAGGTATTTTTTTAAATATTGTTTACTATTTCTTTACTTTTTTTATCAAGTAATGCGCTTGCTCTTACTTTAGCTAGAGAAAATAACCCTGAAATATGACCACGCCTTTCTGAAAAAGGCACTTGTCTCACTGCCGGTGATCAGCGAGTAGCGAGTAAACCTTGAAACATGAAACGAGTTGGCGAGCAGTGAGTAGCAAGTGAAATATCGATAGTTTTGTAGCTCGGCTTTAAGTGTCGCTAAGCGAGTACAATCTTTGATAGCTCTTGTTGCTGCGATCATCTCGTGGTAAGAGTCAGCTCGCCGGTTGTGTCAACAGCCAGCTGTCTACTATAAATGTATGTGTCTCTACTCTCTTTTATTCACACGAGATTGTCCCTTTCCTCAGTGAGCAAATAGTCGATAGCTAATCGCTTCCTCGCTGGCGGTGAGATAAGTGAATAAAACAAGCGACCAGTCGGCTACATTAGCTCTAGTTTGGAAAAACTGGAAGTCATGGATAAAAACAGTGGTCATTTGTAAAATAATGATGAACAAAGTGTTACAACTTGTAGATTGTTCCGTGTCTTGGCGGCCTCGTTGGGCTTGCATGTTGCTGGGCATGAGGTCCTAGGTTCGATTACCGAATCGGTGGAATTTTATTGTATTTTTCCACGTCATTTCTAAGTGGCAGCTCGAAGTCCGGATTTGTTGGGTTACATAATCTATACATATAATAAAATCGTAGAGTTGCCGTGTCTGTACATTGAATATTTTCGCATAAAAAATACATAGAAATGTCAAAAAAATGACATAGAACACAAAAAAGCAGTTTTTGAAATTCTTTTCTGTTTGTCTGTTTGTCTGTGCGTCTGTTTGTCTGTGCGTTTGGAGGAGCATCACGCATAAACCACTGATTGGATTCAAAATTTAGGTACTTCGAAATATTAAGTGATAATCGGAGCAACATTTAGTGTTTATTTCATCAAAATCGACCCACAAAATCAAAAGATATCGAATTTTAAAGTTTACGAAAAAACTTCATCGAGCGCTAAAATAGGTTGTTAACATTGACACTTCAGATACTTGCAATGCCATCTATTGAGAATTTTTTTAATAAGAAATGTGTGAAAAGACCCCGAAACAATGTATTTTTGAGTTATTTTTTAATTAAACTGAAAATGTAGCAATAAAAGTGAACATTTTATTATATTATCATTATTTATCGTAACGTGTAAGCTTCTAAGTTTGAACTTATGAGTAGTTATGAGTATAAAGACAGTTCAGTTACGTTGTAGATCGATAGATGGCGTTGTACTTATGACGCGTTTTTCTGAATCGCGGTGTTAAGATTCTCCGCAGTAGCATGAGGTCAGCCCCATGTTTTATGTTGTTGTATAATAACTTGAAGTCGTATAATTAATATTGAAATTATTATTGTAATAATAATAATAAATAGCTATTGAAGTAATGACTAGATTATTTTTCGATTTACTGGGAGGAGACTGAGGAGAGGAGAGTCTCCTCCGGAGAGTTACCTGTATCCATAAGTAAACTGTTTTACTAACAGAAGAGGTGAATATTTGGTATTATGTTTCAATGTGGCTAAACTATATCAGCCGAACACGTCGATCTTCAAGGTTAAGCAACGCTTGCCGAAGTCGGTCTTTGAATGGGTGACCATTATAACAACCTAGCCTTTTCCTTACTATATTGGCTCGGCTTCCAAATAAACCGGATTCAGCTGAATACCGGTATTTTGGATGGAGCGGCTGCCTACCAGACCTCCACAACTCATTCAATACAAGATTTCAGTCAGATTTTACTGGCTTCTGACTATCCGTAACGACTGCCAAAGATCTACAAATGACAGCCGGGACCAAAGGCTTAACGTGCTTTCTGAGGCACGAAGGAAACTCGGTATGTCAAGATGGTCACCCATCCACAGACCAACCTTCGCAAGCGTTGCTTAACCTTGAAGATCGATTCGTTCGTCTGTTATAGTTTAGCCTTGAAGATCGGCCCGTGCGGCTGTTTCAATTTAGCCACGAGCTCCTCTATAATAAATCGATTCTATGAACCCAGTAAAACTTTTATGATATTATAAAATGTTAAAACAAATTAAATTAATCAGTGGTCTACAATCAGCAATATTGTCAGTAAAAATCGGCGAAAATGTGTTTCTTTTTGGACTGTTCTGGACGAAATTTAGAATCCACTTGATTCAGCACCATTCGTTCCATAGTTGGTTTTGTTGATTTTGATTCAAGATTAGTTTGTACCAGGAGATTAGGTACCTGGGCTGGTCGGCTTTTCAACCGATAGAGATGATACAGTGCCCTGCATTAGGTACCTTCTTCATAATTATATTCTTAATTCGAGAGAGAGATCAGGATACGTAACTGAACGTAGATTTTGTATATGCAATCTATACTTAATATTATAAAGCAGAAGAGTTTGTTTGTTTGGTTGAACGCGCTAATCTCAGGAACTACTGGTCCGATTTGAAAAAATCTTTCAGTGTTTATAGTATTTACAGTTTATATATATATTTATATCTAGCGCTAAGACAAATAGGAGCGGAGCAGTTATGGAAAATGTGACGCAGACGAAGTTGCGCGGGTCAGCTAGTAACAAATATAATTGGTGAACTGTAGGTAGATGCCTATTGATAAAAATTCTAAAAATTTACAACGTGTAACAGAATTAACGTAAAACCTCTTAAAGGGTAGGTAGGGTAGGGTTGGGTACTCATCATTATGAACAAAGAAATTGTTCATAATGATGAGTACCCAACCCTACCCTCAAACGTCTTAACGTGCTTCTTCTCGGAAAGCACGTTAAGCCGTTGGTCCTGGCTGTCATTTGTAGATCTTTGGCAGTCATTACGGATTGTCAGAAGCCAGTAAATCTGAGTCTAGTCTTACCATGTATCGTGTTACCCAGTAATGGGTTGTGGAGGTCTGGTAGTCAGCCGCTCAACGTAAAACACTGGTATTCAGCTGAATCCGGTTTGATTGGAAGCCGAACCCAGTATACCTAGTTGGGAAAAGGCTAGGCAGATGATTATCAAAGTTTAATTTG
Source organism: Ceramica pisi (assembly GCA_963859965.1). Classification (NCBI taxonomy): domain Eukaryota; kingdom Metazoa; phylum Arthropoda; class Insecta; order Lepidoptera; family Noctuidae; genus Ceramica; species Ceramica pisi. The sequence goes on from OY982529.1 coordinate 5,690,065, forward strand.
AAAGTTGTACGTACCTGGAATCAAATAAGTTTAGCAACGATTTTCAACAATATGGTAGCAAAAGCAGCTGAAAAGCTACAATATAACGAAAGCACTAGCTATATACCAGACAAAGGATGAAATAATGAAAGTAGGTATTGTAAACTTCGGATAATCGGATACAGCGATTTTTCTCGATGGAACAAACGACTACTGCATCCTTTGAAAGCTTAGTAGAAGAGATTTTGTTCCTTGAAACAGATTATTTGACTGTAAATCTACAAATCTTGTACCGAACGGTATTCTATAGGTCCTTTATTTCGTGAGCACCTTCGGGTTTCTTGTTAGAATTTGTACCCACTGTGTAAAATAGCTTTTTCTTCTTCTTACGAGTCACGGTAACAAATATCGTTATTTTATTCTTTTCAGTTGATATAGGTTTGCTTTTGGCTCTAGTCAGAGGTGGTCTCTCTCTCAAAAAACATGTTCACTCTAATTTTTAGATTAGGCTTGAATGCGTTCGGAAACACAGACGCAGTTCCACTGCTTTGCTGCGCGCATTATTAATGTTTTTTTTTTTTGTCAGGCCCAGTTTTGAGCTATGGCAAAGCCATACGCTGATGCAATCATTAAATCCTCACGTACGTGTATGTGTGATAGCCTCAATAGGTTAGTGAGAAACAAACAAGCAGATATAACTGACGTGAGTGGTATTCTTGTAAGAAGTGAACCTTCTGTTCGCCCACTTCATGTAGCTACCGCAACCAGTTTATGTTTTAAATTCGCGATAAAAAAATATCTGCAGCGGCGCGTGTCATTAGCCGCGATGTCCCCTCCCCCCGCCGCTCGTCTCCCCCGCCTGCATTTATTAATCTTATTCGGAGAAATCGACGCATCACAAGACTGCCCGCTCCCCCACCCCCTCCCACCCCGCCTCTCCGCGAGGATACCAAAACTTCAGGATATTGCCAGGAGATTAGGCGAAATTGGCGTTTGATGATGTTAGAAGCAAACGTTCCGTACATTTTTTTTCTAGCAGCTATTTGGTTTTGTATGCCGATATAAGTGCCTAATTTGATAGGTATTTAGAATCAGAGGTCAACAACTTTTTACTAGCTCACAACTTTGCGGATGAATGTCTGTTTTGTCTGGTAGAATAAACGCATTTTAAGACATCGCAAAATAAATAGACACACCTTAAAACCTACGGAAATAATTTACGATCTCCTGGTTAGTCTAAAAACACACCATAAAAGTATTCTAAGGAATTGTTACTTCGATCATAAAGCTCAAAAGACTTGACTTTCACAATTTAAAGCCTATCTCATAATCTGCAAACAAGGACCAAATTTTGCGAGCCCGACGCAGACCGACTAAATTCATGGATACCGCAGTGTCCGGTAGGTACCTACGCCCGTTCACTCACCGTGCGACATCGCATCGCCTTGAATTGATACATATGTATTTATATAGGCACCTATATATCATCGATTTCTTTTCTTATGTACACCACTTATTTTTACACCAAAACGACTTCTGAACGCGCTAAACTGAAGGAGTATTTCTTCGAATTCATTTGCAATGATAATGTTAATGTTTTAGTTGTATGTGCTTTAGTAATTTATAATTTTGATACAGCTATAAGAGAACTGTGGGATTACACAAACACCTAATTAATACATTTGGTTCAGATAAAAGTTTGACAATAATCGGTACGATAAAAAAAAAACAAAGACGACGTTTAACAGCATTGCAGCAGCAACAGTATCAGCACAGCGTGCTGCTGTGGTCCCCACCGAGGGTGTCCCCACGTTGCCGTCGTGGTGGGGCTTGTGTGTCTCAGTGATCTTGGAGCTTTGCCGGTAGAGTTACTCATGCCGGAAAGGTTCAAGTGAGAGACCAGACAAAGAGGGACACGAGAAGGGCACACCGTTTAGAGACTCGAACAGTGCTCGTGTCTTCGGACGGTGTGCCTTTCATAGGAAGGAATCTTGCTCACTGTTCTCTGGTACGCGTCTGCTCATCAGACGTGACTGTGATGGCAGTGAGCAAGCAAGAAGAGTGAGGAGAAGGGTGAAGGAAGAAGGGAGGCGAAGAGACCACACCCTCTAAAAGGAACAAAACAAATGGAAAAGACACACGGAAAAACACTACCCCAGGGCGGTACCAGCTGCTCAGCAGCTGGAGAATCCGCCACGTCTCCTTTGGAGGCGTCATGCCCCTCGTATTCTGGGGGGGGGCAACGGATGTCTTCCGATTGCCAGTGGCAACAAGAGCCGAGGAGGCTCCCGATCATCAGATGTACCCTTTGAGGAAATGATCGATTTTAATTTTAAAACGCCCGACTAGGTGTTGGGCGAGCGTAGCGTGGACGCTCCCTCCAAACTGTGGAGGAAGGGCTCGCTTGAGCGTCGAGGAGGTGCGGGGTCAGATTCTGACTCGGCGTCAGGCGACAGCTCGGCGAGCTTTAGACACGAGGGAGTGGGGCTTTCTGCGGAGAACTCCAAATTCTTCCGCAAGCGGCCCAGACCGGAGGACGACCAGGGGTCAACCTCCAACGGGGAAATGGCCTCGTTCCGAAAAATCCCCACTAGCAGGAGGGGTAAGGGCCGCGAAGGGGGCAGGGGGAGAGGGCTTGCTTCCAAAGAGGCTTCCCAGCGAGCCGTAAAACTCGCAGAGGAGGGGTGCCACCCTGAAGCAACCGGTCGGAGGGCTCTACCTTCAGAATCTTCCGGCGGTAAGCCGGACACCGATAGGGGCTCCAATTTGGAGCAAAAGGCCAGGTTTGCGGAGGTCGTGAAGGCCGCGATCCGCGATGTGGCCTTGAAGAGGTCAAAGGCCTCCAAAAACAAAGCCATAAGTACGATCTCAGCTTCTATTTTGGCAGCAGCGGAAGCCAACTGTTGTAGGCCTCCGTCGGACGAAATGTCGAAGCTGCGGGCGGAAGTCACCCGCCTGGCGGCCGCCACAGAGCTTCTCCAAAAGGAGAACGAGAAGCTCCAAGCGGACCTGGCCAGGCTCCGATAGGACGGCTCCAAGGAGGTACCTCAAGGGGGGCGCGAGCGCGGGCACAGCCAGCCCGTGTCTCCCGCGGCACCCCAGAGGGAGAGCCAGCAGCGTCCTAGCCAGCCCGAGCCGGTGGAGAACCAGGTCCTGGCACTGGTTCGGAAGAAGCTCGCCGCCTTCCAGCGGCGGTTCTCCGTGCTGGAGGGCATCGTCCTGCCACCTTGTTTGCACCAAGGGGGGGCCCCTTGGTGCAAACAAGGTGGCTTCGGGCCCGGGGACGGTGTCCTATGCGGCTGCTGCGGCTGCCGCATCCGGACCTGGGCCGTCCAGTCGGCCCTCCGGCAGGGCCATGTTGCCGAAGCAAAGCCAGCCCCGGCAGAGCCGGCGCCAGCTGAGGCGCCTGCCAAGGCGCAAGCTAAGAGGAAGGGGAAGGGGAAGAAAGGCAAGGCAAAGGCGCTGCCAGCGACAACGCCTGCTGCGAGCGGTCCTCCGCCTGCGGCCCGCCAACCACCTGCGGCACACCAACAGCCTGCGGCACGCCAACCACCTGCGGCACGTCAACCGCGGCAGCCGCCGCCACCGCCCTCCCAGCCCGCACAGCTCCCTACACCTCCCCCGGCTGGAGCCGAAAGGCAAGTGGTCGGGGAGCAAGCGAACCGGCGGAAGGCGGCCAAAAATAAGGAGCGGCAGCGCCAGTCTCGGGCGCGCAAGATCGCGGCTAGGCTCCGCGCCCCGAAAACCGCCGCTGTAGTAATTACGCTACAGCCGGAAGCGGAAAAGAGGGGCGTGTCCTACCACGACCTGCTAGCGAAGGCGAAGGAGACGGTGGATCTCCGTGAGCTCGGGATCACCGGGGGCCTCCGGCTTAAAATCACTGCGACTGGAGCGCGGATGCTGGAGATCCCCGGGGAGACCAGCGGCTTGTCCGCTGACGCTCTGGCCGAAAGGCTAAGAGCGTCCCTTAACGCGGACGAGGCCCGAGTGTCCAGGCCCATTAGGTGCGCTGACCTGCGTATCCTGGGTCTGGACGACTCGGTCACCGAGGAGGAGGTCGTGGCCGCCGTCGCCAGGTCCGGAGGGTGCTCTGCCGAGCAGATTAAGGCAGGCGCCCTACGTCCGGACCTCTCGGGCATGCGAACCGTTACGGTCTGCTGCCCTGTGACGGCGGCTAAAACGATTGTGGAGGGCCGAAGGCTATTGGTGGGCTGGGTTTCAGTGCAGGTAAAGCTGCTGGAGCCCAGGCCTCTGATGCTATCGTGGTGCTATCGTTGTCACGTGGGGCACCACGTGTCAGTTAAGTGCTCCTCGGAGGTCGACCGCAGCGGCCTCTGTTTCCGCTGCGGTCAGCCCGGTCACGTGGCCGTAACTTGCTCCGCCAAGCCGCACTGCGTTGCATGTGCGGCGGCCGGCAAGCCAGGCGACCACCGGGCTGGGAGCGCGGCCTGCGCTCCGCTCACCAAGGCCAGATCCGGAGGTAAAGGGGAGGCCCTCCGCCGCCACTGCCACCGTCTCCGCCGCCGCAGCCGTAACTGCCGCAGCCGCAACCGCCGCAGCCGCAACCGCCGCCACTGCCGTTATTGCCGCCACAGAGGGGCCCTCGCAGGAGGAAGCTGAAATGGAATGCCAGTAACGGCCCCTCTCAGCTTCCTCCAGGCGAACATCAACCACTGCGCCTGCGCTCAGCACTTGTTGATGCAGAGCATGGCGCAGTGGTCGATCAACATTGCGGTGGTCGCTGAGCCATATTTTGTCCCACCCAGGGATGACTGGGTTGCAGCGGGTAGCGAGGGCCTACCGCTCTGTGGGCTTTTCGGCGGCGTGCGCTCTGGCCAGCACCCCTCCTTGGGAGTTGGAGGAGTGGGTGCTCGCCAGAGTGTACGAATGGACGGCGCACCGAAAAGCGCTCGGGGGAGCGCCCCGTCGCTGAGGAGCGGGAAGCCGTGCGGAGGGAGGCGAGGGACGCCATCATCGTCCATTGGACAGAGGACCTCGCCTCCGCCACCTTTGGCCGTCGAACGCTGGACGCGCTCGGTCCAGTCTTGCGGGACTGGCTCGAGCGGCCGCACGGCTTCCTCTCCTTCCGTCTGGTGCAGGTCTTGTCAGGCCACGGCTGTTTCGGCACGCACCTGCACCGGATCGGGAGGGAGGAGACACCGGCGTGTCACGACTGCGGCGCGGCGACACGGCGCAGCACACACTGGAGGTGTGCCCAGCTTGGTCCGAGCCGCGTCGCAGTCTCACTGCGGAGATCGGACAGGACCTCTCCCTCCCCAGCGTGGTCAGATGCATGCTGGGGAGTGAGGAGTCCTGGGCCGCGGTAGCCTCCTTTTGCGAGGATGTCATCTCGCAGAAGGAGGCGGCGGAGCGCGAGCGGGAGGACGATCCTCTCGCTGCGCCGCTCCGCAGACGAAGGCGAGGTCGGAGAAGACGTCCTCTTCTCCCTCCTCGCGGTGGTGATGGGCGGGCGACAGGCGCGGGGGCGCCTCCGCCCACATTTAACGCATCACCACCATCATCGTCGGAGGTTCCCGGCCCTCCCCCAACGGGGGGGGGCGTGAAGGGCCCGCTGTGAAGGCGGGCGGTCGTCGGAGGTGGACTGGACGTAAAGGCTACGCCGATCTCCCAGTCCACCCCCACTAAGACGCTGCGGGAACGGGGACTGACCTCCGGCGCGATCTCATGGCGTCATGGAGACGACGACTGTCGCAACCCAGTGCAGGGCACGCCACGATAGTGGCGATAAGTCCCCTCTTTGAGGAGTGGCTAGAGAGGCGCCACGGCGTCCTCACCTTCCGCCTGACGCAGGTCCTCACCGGACATGGATGTTTCGGGAGGTTCCTGCACCGAATCGGGCGGGAGGAAACGCCCGGGTGTCACCACTGCGAGGATCGACCGGAGGACACGGTGGAGCACACTGTGCAGGTGTGCCCCGCTTGGGCGGCGCACCGCCGTGTCCTCGAAACGGCGATCGGCGGCAACCTCTAGCGTCCGGCCCTGGTCCAAGCCATGGTCCGGAGCGAGACGGAATGAGACGCCGTTGCCTCCTTCTGCGAAGCAGTCATGCTAGCGAAGGAGGTGGCGGAGAGGGAGAGGAGACCCTCTCGTCCCGGCCGCCGTGGTAGACGCCGCGGGCGTCGGGGGACACCACCTGGTGACCTCCGGCCACCGTAGGCGCGGGCCTGTGGACGGCGAGCTATGGGTGGCTCGCCGCCCGTCCGTCTAGTGACGACAGGCCGTGTCGACGGCGCGTTAGTGTTCCACGCGCGCCTCAAAGAGAGTCAGCACACAGAGGGGCCCGAAAGGACCGACGCCTGCCGGAGTCGCGGGATTATTCGCAAGAGACAACGTGGCTCCGGAACACAAAGGGCAATGAAGGAACATGGATGGGTTTTAGTCAGTAGAAGTCTGACACTCCCTCCCGCTACACCCAGAGCGGGAGGAGTCATTGGATGAAAAAAAAAAAGCGTGCTGCTGTGGTGCTTTGACTTATGGCGGGGCTGCAGTACTTTTTATGAGTTTTGAACGTGTGAAAATCTAATTAATTATGAGTTTTTTCTATACTAATCTATACTTCTATACTAATATTATAAAGAGGTAACATTTGTTTGTAAGTTTGTATGTTTGTAAGTTTGTATGTAGGGGGTAATCTCAGGAACTACTGGTCCGATTTGAAAAATTATTACAGTGTTAGATAGCCCATCTATCGAGGAAGGTTATAGGCTATATATATCATCACGCTAAGACAAATAGGAGCGGAGCATCAATGGAAAATGTGACGCAAACGAAGTTGCGCGGGTCACCTAGTAATAAATAAAACTGATTATGTACTTAAAAATTGAACATACCCTCAAGTAAATCGTAAAGATAGAAACGCGATTTAGGAAGATTGGCTCGATACGTTTTTTTTATCAAACATGACACTAAATTACAATTTTAAACGTGTACTGCTAAGAGATTTTATCACGAATATATATAAAAGTTATGTCAATAGATAGAGCTTTTTATTTTGAAGTAAATGTTGAAACACTGTATTATTTCTTTATCAGTTTTCGCCAAGAAGAAAAAACAATCAAAATTTAGGCATTATTTCGCTCGCCGGACAGTCGCTGTTGTTCGTCAAAACACAGTACTGCTACCTCGCCTTAATTTTAAATACTGACACAACTTTGAACATCGACGGAGACTAAGGACGGATTTCATCAATGAAACAGCTAGTCTATTCTGTAAATAAATAACCATTTCGATATCGACTTCACCTGAGTGACTAAGCTTACAAAGTGAACAGTTGGTTCCGTCGTTTCATCCCGAATTTCAGCTCCATTGCCGCACCCCTCTGCAAATTGACGTCTGCTGGGAAAAATTCTCCAAAAAAATTTGTTTGGAATCCGGAAGCAGATTTAAGTTTTGCAAAATTAAAAGAATGTTTGACTTCGACCCCGATTTTAGCTTGTCCTGATTTTGACCTTCCTTACTCTGTTCATTGTGACGCTTCTAATTATGGTATAGGAGCCATGTTGACTCAAAAACAAAATGATGTCGAAGTGGTTATAGCGTATATGAGCAGAACTCTTAGTAAACATGAACAAAATTATTCTACTACTGAACGCGAAACATTAGCTGTTATTGCTGCACTTGAACATTGGCGTTGTTATCTTGATAATGGAAAACTCTTTACAGTTTACACTGACCATGCCGCACTGAAATGGTTCTTGAACCTGACTAATCCTTCTGGGAGATTAGCTCGATGGTCTCTTCGATTATCATGTTTTGATTTTGTTCTGAAACATAAAAAAGGAAAGGATAATGTAGTCCCGGACTTACTTTCTCGTTATAAGGGTCCTAATAAACTCATTCTTGATGGTGTTGCACCTGTGTCTAGGGACAACGCGTGTCAATTGGAACATTTTAATAAACTTTTTACTAAATGTCGCGATAACCCTGATGATTATCCAAACTATAAAATCCGCGATAATAAGCTATATCGTTATTCTAACTCAAGCAATGATCTTAATGAAGATTTTTCATGGAAGGAAATTCCTCCTCCCTCTGAGAGGCTGGACCTGATAAAATCTTGCCATGGCTTGGTAAATAATAATCCTCACATAGGTATTTTTAAAACTTATAAAAAGCTTTCCTTAAGATATTACTGGTCTGGCATGTTTAGAGAAGTGGCAAAAGTGTGTTCTACTTGCGAAACATGTCTTGCCTATAAACATTCAAATCATTCACCTTATGGTCTCATGGGTAATCCAAAAATTTGCTCGAGGCCTTTTCAAAATATATCATTGGACCTTATGGGTCCTTTGCCTATGACGAGACAGCGTAATCAATATATTCTCGTGATTACGTGTTCGTTTTCAAAATACTGCCTTATTTTTCCTATTAAACGCGCTACAGCTACTAATATTATTCAACATCTTGAAAACTTTGTATTTTTGGTTCATGGTGTACCACAAACCATTATTATGGATAACGGGTCACAATTTCAATCTAATGAGTTTCAAAATTTTTTAAATAAATATAAAGTTCCTTTTATATTTTATTCACCTAAATATTGCCCACAAGTAAATCCAACTGAACGTTATAATAGAACAATTATCACGGCGTTATCACAGTTAGTCGGTGATGATCACCGTACATGGGATACTCCGTTACAAAAAATTCAATTAGCACTAAATAGCTCAGTAAATGTCGCGACAGGTTTCTCCCTATCTTTTCTGGTCTTTGGCCGAGAAATCATAACATGTGGTTCATTTTATTCTAGTTGCCCGAATCTAGACGAAATAATTTTTCTTCCTCGGGATATTTATGCCGCTAACATAGGGTTATTATCGGTCATCTTTGATAAGGTACAGATTGCACTATACATGGCTCATAAAAAAAACGCATCTCATTATAACACTAGGCGTAGTTTTAAAGAATTTAATATCGGGGATACCGTCTGGCGTAAAAATTACGTTCTTAGTAACGCTGGCAACTATTTTAGTGCCAAGTTAGCACCTAAATATATTAAAAGTACAGTGGTTGAGAAATTGTCACCGCTTGTATTCATTTTGGAAGATCAGAACGGTCTAAGGGGAAAATGGCATTTAAAGTTTAATTGACTTTAAAGTTTAATTTTGTCTATTTTGTTTTTTTTTTATGCTCATGTTTTAATTTTAGTACATATCTCGATGTTTTTTTTTTTTTTTTTTTTTTTTTTTTTTATTCAAAACGGGGAATCTCTTGGCCCAAATCTCACCTGATGGAAAGTGATGATTAGGCCGAAGATGGAAGCGAGTTTCACCCGGAATCCTCTAACATAGAGGAACTGGCTATCATTATCTCTAATTGCCGGAACACAACAATGCTATTAACATTGTTGTTATGGCGACAGACTTAGACATGATGGTGGTAGCTTGCCAGGCGGACTTAGAAGTCCTACCACCAACCAAACCGAGCAAAAAATTTGCCCCCACTGGGAATTGAACCCGGTACCTCTGGGTCTGAATCGAGTGGTATAACCACTAGACCACGGAGGCGGTTAGTGTCACCTGTTTAGCACCACCCGGGGACCACGTGTAGGGATTCGCTGAAGGGTATTCTCCTACGGACGCGGGTGACTCGGCCCCCAAAAATGCTTAAAAAAAAATTTTTGTATAGTCTTCTTATTACTTGTTTTTGTTCAAAATTCTTATTTACTTTTATATATTATATTAGGTACTTGTTTGACTCTTGTAAAAATCATTTAGAATTAAGAACGGTATCACTTCTCCTTTTCAAAAACTTTTTGGCTTGTATAATTTTTTTTTTTTTTTTTTTTGTTGAGCGGTACACAACTCGTAAAATAAGCCATTGTGTCGAGCGGTTTTATAACTCGTAAAATAAGCCTTAGTGTATATAGATAATATTTTTTTTTTTTAACTTACTTGAATACTTGAAACTCGAAGGCTTATGTATCCTTTAATAAGTCTTGAATCTCCTTGAACCCTTGACTTAAGCTTGAAGGCTTTTCTTAAGCACTTTATGCTCTTAAACCTTGACTGCTTTTCTAAGCAGAAAAACTTTGTAAATAACTATTTAATTTTAAGTTTATGGGTTTTAAAAAAGGTGCGGGTTACGACACCTAATAAAATAAATAAGCCTTCGTAAACCTTAAAAATAATCCCTTGTGGAGTACGCGTCATTGAATGTGAACCGTATCCCCTAAGTATGATGGTGATGTATGTTTGAGGAAGTGTGAAAGGTACCCTAGTTTGATGTAAGGTGTGTGGAAGAGCAAGGTTTTATTTTCAACCTCTAAATTTTCCTAGTTGTTAACTTTCTGGGGTTTTGGGTAATGTAGTTTTATTTTTTACTTACTATATCATTGTAAATACTCATTTAATTTAATTTTATGTAGTTATTGTTCTTCTTTTGTTGCTCTCTCTTGAATTACTAAACAAGAAAAAATTTTCATTGTATTCAAAATTTTTCCGGGGTTTTCGGGGTAATGTAGTATGACATGTGTCTTATTGTTTGTACTTACGCTCTTTATAAACTTCCTAGATAAATATCGTAATTTATTAATTATTAAGTCTAGCTACTTGTTCTGACTAAAAAGTAATTATTATCGCATTTTATGTTTACTGGGCAATAGATTTCAGCCAAAACATAAACAAAACAAACGAAATTTACGTTATGATTAGAATTTTTGTTCCGTGGGTCGGAAGGTAAATAATGCAAAATGGCGGGAAATGGCTAATGTTTGGTGGTAGATTTTTTTTTTTTATATATGTTTTTGTACGGTGGAGTATGTTGTTTGTTATTTATCGTTTTTTGATATAACCCAGCTACCCATACAAGTCATAAAATATATATGTTATCGATTTACTTTTTAAATTATTCCTGTTCAAAGTTCACATAATGTGTTTTTTTCACCAATATTCAATGTTTACAAATTAATTAAAAAATATTGAAACTAACCGTTATCATACACTTATCGTAAGTTTAAAGGGCCGTTTATCAGCTTTCGAACAAACACAATAGTTAAGTGGGCCTTGAAATAGAAGGCGACGATAAAAAATGTTTTCATAAACATAAACATCTGGCGTGCAGCTGCCCGCGCTTTGATATTTGAAGCCCGGGCAGTCAACGTCATCACGTGACTCATGCTCGCCGGCGGCCAAGCGGATATCAAATTCAAAATAAAAGCGAGCCTTCATTTTAGAGCCGTCTTAAAGAAATGGTCAGTCTACGTTTGGAGCTGAGATAAGCAACAACTCGGAAAAAGTCCTTAAGAGTGACTGAGAGGACAGTTTGCCTCCTGAGAACCAGAGAAGTCGCCCTCCCTCCTATATTGAGAGTAGACTTAGAGGAGGACGTTTCCAAGTTTACCTCCTCGAACCTGATAAGTCGGCCTCTCTCCTTGCCGCCTTTAAAGGACACCTTGATGCCTGGGCTGAACGAGCCTGGGAGGAAGACGTTACTCGGCCCATCCTCTCCAGCCCTCTGAAGAGTGACGACCCTCCAGTCCTCCGGTTCTTCAACGGACCCTGCCGGCCCTCCGGTTCTTCAACGGACCCTCCAGTCCTCCGGTTCTTCAAGGAAGACTTCATTTTCATCTCTCGTCAGCTCATCATAATCATTCATCAGCCGTTTCTTATATAAGTGGTGTAATTCATTAAATCTTTATACTATTTATTTGTCCTTTTCCCTTTTAGCACGCATTCCCCTCCTAGATAGGTGAGTGCTTTATGTGACCTCACATTTTACAGGCTTCCCCGGTAAAACGTAACGTTACAAACTTTATTTCACACATCATAATAAGGTCTTATATTTAAACAAATTTGAAACTCCCCTCGGATTCCGCTGTCGAGACACGAAAATGTTGTTACAGAATAGCACTGCTGAACGCGATCAACATATGAACCACGGTTACGAGCTGTCAGTTTCATTATTTCATTAGAGAAATCCTCTCTTTTGCGGATTTCACCAATGAAATTGATCGCGATCAACTGCGTTCAAGAGCTGTCAGAGTCAATATTCTACAGAAAATAATGAAACAGACAGCTCGTAAACGTGGTTTATATGTTGAGCGCGTTCAGTTTCAGTGATGAAATCCGCCCTAAGAATAGCTAAGCCAAGTGCAACTAGAAAAAACACCGGAGTAGATTCAAAAGATTCAGTGGTAGAGTGGCTGTTTTCAAAGAAAAATGGGATAAGTATACTGACACAAGTTGTTTCCTGATTTGAAAGAGAGTGTTGCAGGGGCGTAGCTACCACCGTATCAGCTGCAACAAAGATACGGGCCCCCCACTACAAAACCCCGACGACGTTTGGACACTTTGGACGAAAAGCTCGCTGGCCCGCCGTCTCCTTCGTAGGCTGCCTATAGACGTTTCTTTGCTAGTAGGGCCTATTTTGTTTTAAAAAGCAATACCCCTAAACACGCCCCCCTCCCCCAAATCGGATACAGACATTGCGAGACATGCGCAGCGCACGGGCCCTCATCGCATGCTTCGCCATGTGTGGACGTTTATGTTCGTGGTGAGGCATGACTGCACAGGCAAATTTACATTGAAGCGTGTACGTTGTGAGGCGTGCGCGGCGCATGCCTCGCAATGTCTGTATCCGCCTCTACAGGCCTTTAGCTACGCCACTGAAAGACGATCACTAATGTTATAAGCAACCTACTTCTCGCTCTTCGGATAGTAGATTAGAATCGTGTGACTGTGAGGTCATCTACCAACTTCTGATGTTATGTTCAAATTCTACCTTTGCTACTAAGATGGTTACCAAACCGACGATCAGGTCCAAATCTTGCTTAGGGCAGTATTTTCAAGGTTATCTGCCTTCTGAAGTGGCACCACTTCCGTTATCGACAAGGTACGTACTTACATTCATAATTGCCGGATGTAGGTAAGTATCTGTTCATAACGTTTTGTATGGCAACTGAATACCATTTCTAAGTTTAGAATGCCAGGTCGACAGTTACTGCGTCTGGGATTTTGCAAATATTATCATCTCTTTGGTGGTCTTTTCCCAAATATTTTGGACTCGGTTCCTAGGCAAACGAGATGCAGCTGAACACCAATTTGAACCTATTTGACATCTACAACCCCTTGGCAAAACGGGTCAAACTTTCAGGCTTTTGATTATCTTTAAAACCTGTCTAAGATATCTATACTTAATTATATCTAAATATAAGTCAATAAATAACAATTTTGCCCAGCTTTCACAGAAAACAATTTATAATCTTGCTAATTATCCTATTGACATAAAATTATTCAGATGAATAGTCTTTTGTTTAGAAGAGCCATTAGGTAAATTTCGCTATTGTAGTGTTTAATTATAGAATCACTCCTAAACAATTGGCTATTTCGACTAACTAAAAAATATTGCACAATTTATTTCTATCCGATACCAATGCTAATGACTCATGAAGTTATCGTATTTAGGGATCCGTACCTCAGTCGGCAAAAAAGGAAATTCTTACCTATAGGATCACTTTGATGTTCGTCTATCCGTCTCTGTCAAGACCCTTATTCTTAGAAACAGTTACAAAATCAAAAGCAAACTAAAGGCCGTTTATCGCGCATGTTTTGACGCTCGCGAGGGTATAAACCCTATAGGGGATTTCCCGTTGAGCTAGAATCATGTTTGGCATGAAGATAATACGACGAGACGGCACGGTTGGCGCAGTGGTTGAGCGATCGGCTGCTGCGTCGCGTGTCGTGGGTTCGAATCCCGCACAGAACAAATATTTGTATGGCCTACAGATAGTTGTTCCGGGTCTGGCAGTTTTTGTATGTAACTTTGTATGTTTGTAAACGCACCCACGATACAGGAAAAAATTCTAGTGTGGGGCAACGTTTTTTCAAAAAGAAAATAAAATACTTTAACTTTTTTCTTTAATTGTACTAAGTAAAGAAAAGAGTCTGAAGATTGGAAAATTTTTGGTAGGAATATTGTTTAAAAAAAAAAAACATTTTGCGATTACTAACTTATATTTTCGGTTGAAGAATTGACCGTAGGCGTACCGTATTTATGTGAGAACATTTTTCAACAAAAAAGTAAACTTTGTTTTTTTGTTTGATTTTGTCAGAGTAATGAGAGAGCTTTCATGGTTTAATAACTTCTATAGATAATGTATATATTCGGCAGAAATCAAGACACAATCGGAACCCTAGGTGCGCGAGTCAGACTCGCACTTGACCGGTTTCTAGTATAAGGCAGTTTAATACTTAAATGGTAATCATTTATTTTCGTATTATTAACATCATTTTCCTAACGTTTATTTTATTCGTTACGTATAATATATTTTACGCAATAAAGTTAACCACAATAAATTTAAAAAATATAAAAATTAAGCATCTAAATTATGTTATATTTCGTTGGGACTGAATAAATTTTGCGTCAAGATAACATAATCCAATTCTTGAATTATTAATGAGGCAAAAAACCATTTAGTTTTAAATTTTAACTACCTACTAGTCTGTTAATAAAGCAACAATAATGCATTTCCAATATCAATATTTAAATAACATAAGCCGTAAAATGCTACAGAAACTGGTATAATAAAATCAGATTTGTGAATAACCTTTTCAACAACCAAAGTAATTTTTTCTTCTTGCTCTTAAAGATTAAAACTGTGTTTAGTTTTTCTTTATATCTTTAGCCTAGACTGCCTCTTTGGTCTAGTGGGTGCATGAGGTTGAGGCTTTGAGTTAATTCCGGACTGGGCAGCATTATTTGGAACTGATATCACTCCCTGGATTTACCCAGTTGTATTTTTTTTAATAACCACAAGCCACAAGCTCCTTTTATTCAATAAAAGGAGCTTGTGGCTAAATAACAACAGCCGCACAGGTCGATCTTCAAGGTTAAGCAACGCTTGCCGAGGTTGGTCTGTGGATGGGTGACCATCTTAATATACCGGGTTTCCTCCGTGCCTTGGAAAGCACGTGAAGCCGTTGGTCCCGACTGTCGTTTATAGATCTTTGGTAGTCGTTACGGATTATCAGAAGCCAGTAAATCAGACTCCAGTCTTACCTACCAAGAAGTACCGTGTTACCCAGTTAATGGGTTGTGGAGGTCTGGTAGGCAGCCGCTCCACGTAAAACACTTGTATTCAGCTGAATCCGGTTTGACTGGAAGCCAACCCCAGTATAGTTGGGAAAAAGGCTGGGGAGATGATGTTTTTTTTTAATACATTTTCTTTTTACAAACCCTGCCCTGACAATAAGGAACACAATAATAAAAGAATAACTGAAATTGGTTGAAAAGAATAATTGCATTTAATTTTTATATTCATTGAAGATTTAGATTCGGATCTGGTATTTCTCAGTGGTTGTATTTACTGACAATACGCTTTCCTGCCTCTATTACATGAGGCCTAAACAGGGGAGACACCCCTAAAACACCTCTTCCAAACCCTTCAGCAAATAAAGTTGTAAAATGTGGTGCCATAGGTATTTGTTATTTATTTATCTTCTTACTATTTAATTGTTAGTTCTTTTATGAACACAAAGAGTTATGTGAATAATTTATAATACTATATAATTATGTGGCATGGTAATCTAAATTGTTGATCCTAACTTATTCGGATTTTAGTCAATTAAACTGCATTTAGTTTTTCTGTGTAAAGCCATCATTTAAACCTTTTAAATTATTAAAGAAGTAGGTTCCTACTCATACAAAGAAAAGAAAACAATAAATAAAATAAAATAATTTATTTTAAGACTAAACTTTTCTTACTTATATTTAACAAGTTTATATTACAATAAGAATTAAGACACATTGAAATGAATAGCAGGAAAGGTTCACTAACAGTTTTACAAAAAGTTGATAAATACTTTTTTTATAAATTTTATATATATTTTAGAAAATATTTTATAACACATCTTTCACACAAGTTATCTTTTAATTGAAAGTTGATTTGAAACACGATTTGGTTTTTTTCTTAGAATTAATTAGTTGATCATCATGGGCCACTTTACCTTAAATCCTTTTATTAACTTATAAATAAATTATGTATTGTAAAGGAAATGCCTCAAGAACTACTTAGTAATTTAACAAGAGTGGTGAAGAGATAATACAGCACATGCCTAGTTGGTTCTGTTATATGACTGTTAATGAAACAAAAAAAAACAGTGAACTTATGTCTACTACAATGAGATTTATTTGTTATTAGCGGAGTGACAAACTTTTAAAACAAATCAATATGCTTCCAAATCAATTTTTCTATAATAAGTTGTTTTTTTAAAGTGCGGTCAGTGGGTCGTCTTGGGGGTTATAGTCCACCCACTGACTGAAACAATACTTTGCTCTATTACTGTACATTTACAATCTTTACAGCGAGTTTTCATGTTGGTATTCTTAAATACTTGACTTCATAATACATAAAGAAACTGTATGATGATATTACACAGTCATATACTTGAAGAGCATTAACCTATTTGGTCAAAAGGTTTTCTTAGGTATCATTACAGTGAACAAACGAACATCTTCTATTAAACTAATTTAAAGTGAGGTTACTTGGCAGGGGCTGGTGCCGTGGGTGCCGCGGCAACGCGCTGTTGTGCCGCTGACAGCTGGGGTGTGGTCGTAGCCAGCGCTCTCAACTGCTGCTCAGCGGCCGCATTCACCATTTTCGTAACATTCGTCTTCATCTTATTCCGTTCTTGGGCACTCTTACTCTTTACCGGCGCGTTCGGGCGCTTGGACACCGCCTTGCCTGCTTTCCCCTTGTTTTTCTTTGATTTTGCGCCAGCAGGCAATTTGCTCTTCACTTTTAATTTGCCTTGAGCCATTTCTACGTTCTATTATTAATTTATATTTGCACAAATACAATACAAAACACAAAACAACGTGGTTTTGACGTCAGATTGTCATTTGAGTTTGACAAAATTTTGACAACTGACAGCTGATGTTTGTGCGTTCCGTGTCGGAATAATTTTAACTTCAAGCGTCTTCTGCTGATTTCTCAATGCTTTTTGCCGCGTCATTCGTGGGGGTGAACAGATCAGCTGATAGCAATTTTATGTTCGAATTTGAATTTTTTTTTAACAATTGACAGATGCGTTCCTCTACTAGGGATACGAAAATGGTATGCGAGGGGTAAAATGAATAAAGATACAAATAAAGAGACAAAATTGGTATTTATTTGACGGACTTTTTTATTCATAAATCGACTGTTGCAGTATATGAATTCGAGTTTCAAGTTAAGAAATATACATAATATATAATATCTTCTAAATATATTTTATGTACAGACAAATAGAAAAGTAGTCGAGTATAATTATCGGCTATCGATAGAATCGAGCGGCGAGAGTGCAGGCGACCGGCGGAAAGCGGTGCGGACGAGGGCGCACCTCGCCATAAAACGTCTAGAAAAATAGATAAATCGCTCAAAAACGTCAGAATCAGTCGAAAAGATAGAAGAGTAGAGAACGGGCGACGTCAAAGGCGACGACGAGGGTAGGTCCTCAGGCCCTTCTCACGCATACTCCGTGTCGGTGGACAGCGAGCGTTCTGCGGGCGACCGCCGCCCGCTCGCCTCTGCCACCGCCGGCTCGCCCGCCTGCGCCTGCGCGTACGCCAGGCTCTTCTGATAACTGAACAGCTGCCGCTCCAAAGAGTAATTCTCTGCCTGAAGAACGGCTATCTCACGCCTGAAAACATTGTCATCATTTATGAAATATCCCGGATTCAGTTGACACTAGCAGCAATCACACCTACCTCATCTGATGCGCGTGCAGCCGACAAAGGTCATCATAGACATGATAAGTAGCTTGAAAGAGTAGGTAAGTGTCGCCCCACTCGAGGCGTACACGAAGTTCACCACCTGGGTGCAAGAAGGCGCTGCCGGGGCGCGACATGTCCTCGACGCGTAGGGCCGTCTCCATCATGAGCCCCTCGTCGGCGCTGTCCTGCGCGTAGTAGTGCTCGAAGGGCGCGCCCGGCAGCTCCTCGGCGTCGGGCTCACCGGCCGCGGCGCCCGTGCGCACCAGCCACGCCGACCAGCTCACGTAGCGCAGGTGGTTGCGCGGCACGTGGTGCACGTCGCGGTACAGCATGTGCAGCCGCACCATTTCCGAGTGCATGTCACAGCGCACCGCCCACGCCTGCTTGTCGCGGTCGTAGCACGTGGCTGCGCGGCCCGCAGCCGGCACCGCCAGCTCGGCCAGCGCGCGCGCCCACACCAGCTCCACGGTCAGCCGGACTCCTTTAGTGAGGAGCCGCGACGGCGGCCGCGGGTTCCAAGGTGGCGTTCGACCATCAGCGTCACAAACGCACTCTAGTGGCCCCGAGTGTAGTCTTCTCTCGCCCTCTCCGAGTGCAAGCGCATATCGAACGCGGCAGCGCTGTCCTTCTCCTGATAATCTCATTAGCCTTAGTGTTAGTGGCTCCTTGCCACCGCCGCCGGTAGCCGACACCTGCCAGTCGAAGCCAGCGAACGCTATGGGCGGTGTGTCAAGGCGAGGCGCGCGTAGTTCACAAGAGTATAGTGTGCGCACTCGTGACATGCTGAGCTCCAGTTGGAACTCGCCGCGCGCATCCGCGAACTTGGTGTTGAGCTCTGCGATGGACACGCACCGCCCGCGGCCCTGCGCTGCGCATCCTGCGCTAAAGCGCACCTGTTTTCCGGAAAAGCCCTCATTTGCCGTGAAGTGGTCGCGACTGAGGAGCGTGAATGTGAAGTCAACGTACACCCGCATGCCTTCGCACGCACCGCGCCAGACCAGGTACACACCTGCAACAATATTAAGTTTAGTCTATGGAGGTGAGGTGCCGAGGTATCTGAGGACTGGCGATATCTAGGCACTGACCGAGCGAGGCGTCGGTGCGGCTGAAGGCGACGGCCCAGCGCTGGTGCGCGCAGCAGAAGTCCTTGGAGGTGACATCGCGGTCGGGCTCGCGTGTGGCGGAGCGCGTCACCACGAACGTGAACACGTGGGTGTCGGCGCGGTCCTTGAGCCGCGTCGCGCGGTACAGCAGCGCCATGCGCCCGCGCCGCGCGCACCGCCCCCCGGGGCCCCGCCTGCGCAAGCGCCTGCCAACAAACACACACGATAAAGTACTAGAAAGAGGAATAGAAGACTGGAAAAAGTTGTATGGGTATGGAATAGTTAGTTATACTCCTTTCTACTACTTATGCGTACCGGAATATCAGTTAAATAAAAGTGCATAGGTACGTTTCACTGCAAATTACCCCAACCCGAATAGCATAATCTTAAAAACACGTCGTCTTTTCTAAAACTTAAAACCACGTTAATCTACCTGAACTTTAACACAGTTTACATACTAAGCTTCTAAAATTCAAAATCTTCAATCACTTAAAACAACGAAAGCATTTCAACTTCTACCTCGAATATGTCCTAACAAAGTTTTGCTCTGCTCCGCGACGGAAAATTAGACTTCCTGTAACTTTCAGAGCTGAATTATAGGGCCAGCTAAATTGAAACGCTTCCGGCAAATGGAGCGGAGTCACTAGCCGACTGAGGTTTGTGATTAGAGGTGCATTAGCTTGCATCCTGACCTAATCACTTAAACATACCCCTGGGGACAAAGTCACTTAGGTATAAGGTCAGGGATGACGAACCTTTTCAGAAATGTGCACCATTTTAATTTAGCATAAGTAACATTTCTGATTCCTGCTAAACTCAATGAGTGGGTACATCTTTCGACGTGTGCGTCAGATTCGTCATCTGATGTACCTATCTATGGTAGCTGCTAGATAAATGTGCAATGCCACATACATTTATAAACTTTCCTAATTTCAAAAACAGAAATGAGAATAAATGAATGAATACTGTTTTAAACTTTCATGATCACTAACATTTTTGTTAACAACAATGTTTTTTTTTTCATTCGACTTTAGATACTAATTTTGTTTTATTTTATTTTGAGGTACTCATAGGTAATTCCATGTACATTATTTGGTGTAAGCTGTGTATACCTATAATAGGCATGGCATACATGCCAGAACTTATATTTTGATTTTTTGTTTCTCGTTTGTATTTGTGCATGTACTGCTGTTGGTGTACCAAATAATAAATAAATAAATAAACATTAGAATAGTTAATAACGGGATTTTGCTACCATGTACCTTTTTATTTGCGAGTTACCGATCCCACCCGCAAGATCTTCAGTTACTCCGTGATCATGGCGCTTGCAACAGTGCCGAAATATCGGAAACTCGCCAATAAAAATGTACATAATATGGTAGCAATCCCGTTATTAATTATTCTAATGAATTAATTAATGAATGATAGATTTATTTGCTAGAATATGTCGGTAGCTGACGTAAGTTCTTATAATCTTTCCAGTTAAAAGACTGAAGCTGTCCTGAATCGACTTCTATCGTGATCCATTACGTTATCTAGTAATGAAAACCGGGTCATAATTTATTGTCCGTGTAAGTATCTAGGAAGGGATATTAGGGAAAAGTCAATGTACTTTATTGCAATTTTATCTGGCGCCTACCAATGTGCTTTTAGGGTTATTCTGACAAGATTTGGACAAAACTGAGCAATTACATTAAGGGACATGTCCAAGTCATTTCAGGCTCACTCTATCTGTTTCCTCCGACCTTAATTCAAGTAGGTATATTTCGTCTACGTGACTGGTTGGATTTGCTTGCTGGTTGGATTCAGTAAATCTCTGTGAGTGGGAGAAAGCAATACTGTCAGCCCAACTAGTTAAATTTTTATTAAGTTAAGTCCGTGCCTTACGACTGAAGTTTTCTTACTCAAATGATTCGTAGAAGTATTTTACTGGACGTAAATTTGCACCTGGCTTAAACTTCACGCTTTAAAAGTTAACAGCGGCTTATTATTTCTTACTGAAATTAAGAAGTTTTAAAGAACAGTTTAGAATATAACAAAAGTAGTAAAAGTGTCTATTAGTGTTTATAAATAAAATACCAGCTTGGGAGAGTCTCAGATGCAATCTGTCTGATGTATTGTGGATTAATGCGGTTAGATAAATTAGTTAAGTAGACTTACAAAATGACACACTTCTTCACAAGTCGTGTTTGTCTATGGCTGATGAAGCTTTAAAACTAAATCCTCGCACCGTAATTGAAAAGCGTGAATATATAAAGTTAATTAACAAAGTTAAGCCTTTCCGTGAAGCTCGCAGATATTTCCTCGGCACAGCATTTATAATTACACGCTCCCACTAATTCGCAATTTGAGATTGCAATCTATAGCTCCAAATGTACGCAGAAACCATACATGCATGCAAAGTTAACATCGGGCAAAATCGATATATTGCGTAGGTAGATACATAACTAACTAGAGCTACATAACATCAAACATGGCAACAAGTTATCAAGCCCGTGGGCAATTTAGCCTTGCTAATTGATGATTGGCTGTGAGCTATTGTTGTACATACTATGTTTTCCAAACACAAAGAGCCGCTCTATAAAATCTCGCCATCAAACGTAAACGTTTGGCGAGTTTAGATTTAAGTAACCTCTGTACTACAGTTTTGTTAAATAAATAAAAAATAAAAAATGAGCGCATGAAATTGATAGGATCCATAAAATGATCCTCACAAAAGTCTACAGCAATACTAGAGTCTGTTCCACGTTCACAGTTCTTACGGTAACACGGTTCGACATAAAATTTTCAAGATAGGAAGCTGTTTACGACATACAAAAGAGAAAAATCTGAAAGGTAGTTCGGTCCGCTAGATTTTATCTCACTGTCGACAAATGTTACATCCTTATTCGTTGGAAACGTAGCTCGTATTAAAAATGTAAAGACGTTTGCGGAAACGTGTTGAATATTTGCGTCGATACTTCAGTAGTTTGGGAACCGCAGCTGCTGGCAAGTCGAGAAGAGCACTGTACTTAATAGTCAAACATCTGCTTTAATTCCCGAATTCGGAGCTCCGAATATTCCCAATCCGAATTTCTACGTGGTACTCAGACATACAGACCTATATAATTTATATTGTGTGTGTGTTTGTGAGTGCTTAATAACAAGAACAATGTCAGGCGAAGCCAAGGTTGAATCGGACGATAGGAATTTAACGGCACGTCTAGAACATAACTTCATTGTGTCCTGTAGTTTATAGGTAATTAACTTTAGCATATCGTTTCGCACTAAGTCAACACCCCATTTACATAGAAGGTAACTTTGGTAGGTATGTAAAATTATTCAAATCGTGATCCACTTCAATCTCTTTTTGATGTGGAGCCCAAAAATATTAATACATTTAATTTTGAGAAGGCATACGCAAGCTAACCACCTCGGTTGATTACGTTGGGCCCACAGGGCGGAATCGCATTACTTGGGCATCAAAGATATTTTCACTTCATGTTTTTTTATGTAACGCCTCCATACTTGTCTATGGATTTAGATTTATGTTCCGTGAAAAGTATAATGATCACATTAAATTTGATTATTGTTTGGACTATAATGTTGTCGTTAAGTTTTGTGATATTTATAACACTAAAGTAAAAACAAAACTGTTAAGTGTAATCTATTGTTTCCCTTAGAGATAATAAAACTTATCTTTAGAACTTGGTTTCATAGAATACAATGAAGATGCAGAACACAGATAACCTACTGCTAAATGTAGATTACGAGACAATCAAGACAGGCGCCGCATAAAACAGACGTCCTGTAATCGTAATATTTAATTTGCGAAATGGTAAAAGGTCGCCAGTACTTCATATCTTATCCAACTTGTCGTCCTGCCCTGTTCTTTGTTACAGCTGATGTTACAGGTTTTCTTCCATTGTTCTCTATCAACTGTCAGGCCATCATTCACTCCTATTACCTTCATCACATTCGTTCCAATCTATCTTATACTGTGGCCTTCCTCTGACTCTCCGTCCATCAATATTTTATATTTTATTTTATTCAACATTCAGTCACATGGGTTTATCTTTCCTCATCACTTCCCCATACAAAAACAAACGATTTCATAACATCATTCTAATCATATTAAAATCTTATTCCCTGACGGTGAGTGGTAGAGCAGAAACACGGCTTACAATTAATAAAACACTAGCTGGATGCTCGCGGCTTCGCCCGCTTGACAAATTATAGTAAACCTTCCTCGAGAAACACTCTATCCGTTGGTGAAAACAGCATGAAAGTCGTAGTTTTAGAGTATCGCGAATAGACAGACAGCCACACAGACGCGGCGGAAGACTTTGTTTTGTAATATGTAGTGATAGTGATTGTTTCAAATTAGTCGTCGTACCACGTAATCACTAGTCCTCAAAAGAGCAGAGATAGATATTTCAGGAGCGTAACGCCATAGGGGGCTAAATCTAATCCATCACTTTCATTGTCCGTAGAGGTTGTGTAAAAGTTTATCTTTACTAGGTACTTGATTTCGCAAATTTTAACGTGCCTAGGTCACAAGAAAGTCAGACGGACGGATGACCCGACATAGTACCTACTTACCTATAACTAAACTAAATATGACGCGCTGAAAATATTTGGCGAAAAGCTTGGTGTTCGCAGTAGTTTATTTATTTATGTACCTATATACTAAACAGTTACAAGTCAAATTATATAGAGGGAGCAAAAAAGTACCGCTTACTTATTCCTAAAGCAATTTCTTCCAGTAGACCAGCAGCGGAGTACATCGTATCATTAGCATCTTTAGGCGCAGTTGCGCAAACCAGAGATCTCTTCAGAAATCAGGTGTTAGCAACTACTACTTGCTAACACCTGATTTATTAATTAAATGGATTAATTTCATATATGTATGACGGTCCCGTGTTAGCGATCAACTTGGGGTTAAAAGATAACTCTGCTTTGTGCAAGTGGGCATAACAACAAGTGCAAGTCGGACTCGCGGACGAAGGTTCCGTCCGTTATCTACAAAAACGAGCAAAAAAAATCACGTTGGTTTTATGGGAACCCCCTTAAATATTTATTTTACCGTGTTTTTAGTTTAGTCTTTTTAGTATACCTAATATTTGTTGTTATAGCGGCAACAGAAATACATCATCTGTGAAAATTTCAACTGTCTAACTATCATGGGTCATGAGATACAGCCTGGTGGCCTGGCCTTTAGGGTCCACTACACAACATCAACACTAAAAGTAAGTAGTAACACTAAAAAAAAATCAACGAATCTAAGAAAACAAAGTATAACGTGTAAAAATTGTTACTAACCCTGTGGACTCCGGTCTGAAATAAAATTATTCTATTCTATGTGATTTTTAATAGAGTTCACATTTTCTTTGACCTCAGAAGTTACAAAACTTATCTTTACTACTTGATTAGGTGCATAAATGTCTCTACGAGAAAATCAGACGGACGAACAACGCGTAAAACCTGAAAATGAAGCAGTAGTTATATATTTGTGGGCACATTACCTGTGGCTAATGGGACAAGCCCGCCACACATTCCCAACCACTGCAACTCCTGAAAGCCAGAATCAACAGTGGCGACCACCAGAAAAACGCCGAGTTAATGAAACCCGACGAGTCCCGGAGAAACGATTCAACTGTCTTGGATCCACGAAATTAATCAGAAGAGTACAGCGGAGGAGTAGGAAAAATAAATATAATTTCCACTTCCCTCCATATCAAGCAGGAGACAGATTAGAGCTAGGCCAATAGGCACCAAGGGACATATACAACTGGGTTAGGCCCAGTTGCCAAGCACCACGGATTATATATTAACATTTAAACTAATGGGTCCTAAATTGTGAGCTACTTTTGATTCCAGTAATAGGTATGGCAAAATCGCCTGAACGCACGGAAATTTGTTCTGGTTTCTACAAGGTCCGTATAGTAAACTACTCCAGATTTGACCTGAATACTATCTAACATAACATTACGTTCAGTCTGCCAAAGAATACACTCCCACAAGATGTGATGTGCGGATTGTTCGTATTCAAGGTCAGCTGTAGAGCATTGACATAAAGGTGAGGCCACAAGCCTAAAGGAAAATAATTTACTCTTAAAGTTGCCATGACCTGTGAGAAATTGGGCAACACAGTGATCCACCTCCAGCCATGTCTTCTCCAGCCGCTCACGAACGGATGGAAAAAACTGGTGGAGGTGTCGGCCCTTGATGGAATCTTCCCACCTACATTGCCATTCGCATAAAAGTGCCTCCCAGACGTCAGTCTGGGGTTTTAATAATCTAGAGATCTTAGCACGGTCGCGTTGCGGTAAAAACTCTGGGTCCGTGATCTTTCTAGCGTAGAAGTACATTGCAGCACGCCGCTGCACCTCAAGATCGACTGGGAGAACACCCGCCAGCACCGGTAAGGCTTCAGTACTAACCGTCCTATACGCCTTGCATAAGAATATCAAAGCCAAACGCTGGTTTTGAAGTAATTTACGTCGTACCGCCCCTATGGTGGCCCTATCGGCCCAGACAGGTGCCCCGTAGCACATACAACCCAAGTAAGTAGCCCCATATATAGTTTTTAGGGTTTGAAATGATAGACCCCAAGTAGCCTTTGATATTCTCGTCAAGGCGTAGAAGTTCTTTTTTGCTTTTTCTCCTACTGTTTTTATATGATCAATAAATGAAAAGTTTCTTTCTAGTAGCATACCGAGGTAGCACACGGATTCTTTCCTTTTAACGGGTACGTTATTAAATTTTATACTAGGCCAGGATTTAAGGTTTCCTTTTAAAAGAAGTTGATAGGTTTTATGCGGTGCAAAGGTCAGACGGTTTCGATCGCCCCACTGAGATATTAAACGTAGGCATGTGTCAGCCAAGTTCTCGAGTCCAGCCCGAGTACTTGCCTGAATGAGCAGCAAGCCATCGTCCGTGTAACCGGTTAATGAACAGCCGTACGGGAGCGGAAGCGCGAGGAAATCATCGTAGCCAAAATTCCATATATATGGACCGATAACTGAGCCCTGAGGACATCCCATGGTTAGAGACTTAGTAATGGAATGATGTCCAAGTTTGAGTTTCGCGGAGCCATTTAGAAAGTACGAACAAATCAGATTATAGATGTTTTTGTAGCAACCACGGGTTTTCATTTTAAGTAGTAACATCGGCCACCATGCGTTATCAAAAGCGCCAGAAATGTCGAGAAAGATTCCAACCACGTATTTATGTTCCGATGAGTTGACAATTTTACGGACAGATAGAGCCGCATCTACAGTGGATTTTCCAATAGTAAAACCGTATTGATTTTTATGAAATTTAGGTCCGTTCGGTAACAAGCGCGGAACAATCAGTCGCTCTAAAAGTTTTCCCAAAGATGGGAGTAGTGTTATGGGCCGGTATGACTTAGGGTCGTCCGAGGGCTTGTCGCCACTCTTTGGAATAATGCGTACAAAGCCTTGTCGCCATATTCGAGGAAAAATACCTTCCGCAATGCATCGGCTATATACTGATAAAATCGCATCGCTCGACGTTTTACACGCTTCTATAATCATTCTATTAGATATTTTATCTTCACCGGATGATTTGTTGAGAGGTAGTCTCTTGACAACGTTTATGAATTCGTCAGTGGACGGAAGGTCTGACTCTGGTGATTCAGGTGGTACCGCGGCCCACGCCCTGATCTGCTGATGGTATTCATTTTCATTTACTGATGAATCATCTGGTATAAGAGAATCAAGCAGAACATCAGTTGTTTCTTCAATGCCGGTGGTATGTGTATTATTTACTTTAATGTTCTGAACGTATGCAAGGTCGACCGATCTATTAGCCTTAAACTCGTGATACAAAGGAGACCACGGACCCTCCTTATCAAGTTTATCAACAATTTTCCGGAGTAAATTACCCTTAGATTTTTCAACCGATGCTCTGTAACGCGACTTGGCAACTCTAAAAGTACTTATGGCAAGATTAAAAACGTCTCCGGTAACATTACGTTTTTTAAGCTTATTAAGCTGTCTACGCGCTCTGCGATAGCTCTTACGTTGTTCAGCAAGGTAGTCACTCCACCAATCACATCTACGAATATTGGTCACAGATGCACGACCAATAGCAATGTCAGCACAGTAAGTGAAAGTGTCTGACATTATCTCAGCACTTTCCTCAGCTGACAGTCCATCGCGAGTGAAGTCTTTGGCATGACAAGCAAAAAGTGAGCTAAAGAATTCCCAATTCGCGCCTTTACTCTTATATCTAAAATTTCCAATTAAGTGTGAAGAACCTTGAGTAAGAATAGGAACAAAATCGTACACGATCAGGCGATGATCACTACAAGACGCGTCAGGAAGAACACGCCACCTATCCAAGCGTACGTCTGCACTAGAAAGTGTGACGTCAATACAAGATTCGCCCATTTGGCTACAAAAAGTAGGTGGTGCGTCTGGGGTGTTATGGATTGATAAGTTCATCTCAGCAATAAAATCCTCAACAGCACAACGTCGTTCGGAATCAGTGGCCCAAACTTTGCCATACCACAGGGAAGAAGATGCATTTACGTCAGCACCAACTATAACCTTGCAGCCCGCGAGCGACCGCAAGACGTGACGGAGATTATGTATATGAGGAGTGACAGGGTCAGAATACTGAAAGTAGCAGCTCACAACGTAAACCTTAAAGGTAGGCGATGACACTTCCGCCACGGCGCAATGGGGCGTCATGAGATTACGTATAGCTGTTACAGTAAAGCTCGAAGAACGCTCAACATAAATTCCGGCACGTGACTTGCTGTTCAGCTGGACCATCTTGTGACCCAAGCGCGCGCTTTGATACTGTTCCTGAACAAGTACTATATCTAGATTATAATCCACA
Organism: Ceramica pisi; assembly: GCA_963859965.1. Taxonomy (NCBI): domain Eukaryota; kingdom Metazoa; phylum Arthropoda; class Insecta; order Lepidoptera; family Noctuidae; genus Ceramica; species Ceramica pisi. The sequence goes on from OY982529.1 coordinate 5,717,709, forward strand.
ATCAATTTATCCAGCTCAGATGTCGCCACCCTATCGTTATGAAGGTTTAATTGTCCTATGGTTAAACTATCCATTATTAATAATTAGTGTTTAGGACCTGTGGCTAGCGATACGGAGGAATTTTTCGACGCCATATTTTATATCCTATCCTAACGCACTACAATACTTACTAATATACTACAAATTTATTTACTACTATTATAAATGCGAAAGTTTGTGAGGATGGATGGATGAATATTAACGTCAGAACAGCTCTTTAACGTCAGAACGCCTGAAAATATCTTCATGAAATTTAGAACAAAGGTAGATAATAGGGAATTAGGGATCACGCAGGCGAAGCCGCTGGCAGAAGCTAGTTATTTTTAACTTTAGTTAGGAGTTTTTATTTAAGTGTTTATATTATAAAGTAATAGTAATTTTCTCAAATATGCTTGGAAATGTGAGCATTATTTTGAAAACCTTCTTCAAAATAAATCGAAATTGCTGTACTGGCTAAACACATGCAAGCAGCGGCCGGCAAAAATGTATGAAAATTCGTATCTGTCGTGTTCAGCGGTTAATTAAATTACAGTAAACTCATATCTGTCGTGTAATTTAAAAATGGTATGACCTTTTACTCTGAAACATTGCAACTAAGGAGGTACCTAAATATCTAAGGTTTTATTTAAATACAGAACCGGCTTGCAAGTAGAAAGCTGTTTATTGAAAAAACATGAACAGTTTCAGCGGGAAAAATTATTGTTGTTCGTTGTTACATTACACATAAACTGTGGGTACACACAAAACACTTATAAGAGAAAATATATAGACAGACGAGCGCAAAGGCACATAATATTTTACAAGATATATCTTCCAGCAGACTTGCCACAGTAGAGTTTCTTGTATCTTTACCATCTTAACAAAAATCTAACTCCTATTTAACAAAACACTGGACCCAGGAAGAGACAGCTGTGTTCATGTAACACGACTAGGGTCCGAAATAAAATCTGGTTATGAATTAGCTACGAAGCACCTGTACTTTACAGTACCTACCCTACAGAGATATTTCAAGAACGGGCGTGCCAAATTAAGCCTTGTCTGTAAAATTATGTTCCAAAACAGTTTCTAGAGTGTGTATCTATTTGTTATTGAATTATATACCTATTGACAGGCGTGTTCTATTGTGTACCAACCTAAATTATCAATTTAATGTCGTGGAAATATCACAGAGTAGACAATTTCATGAAATGGTCAGCCACATCATGAAGTGATCAATTTATTCTATGAATACGGCCGCGACATATCCTAAAATAAAAAACTCTTCCGTAAGCCTTTTTTTTTTAGGGATGGGAAATCATTCAATGACTCCTCCCGCTGTGGGTGGAGCGGGAGGGAGTGTCAGACTTCTGACTAAAACCCATCCATGTTCCATTGCCCTATGTGTTCCGGGAGCCACGGTTTCTCTTTCGAATAATCCTGCGACTCCGGCAGGCGTCGGCCCCTTCGGGCCCCTCTGTGTGCTGACTCTCTTTGAGGCGCGCATGGAACACTAACGCGCCGTCGACACGGCCTGCCATAGCTCGTCGTCCACAGGCCCGCGTCTACGTTAGCCGGAGGTCACCAGGTGGCCTCCGACGCCAGCGGCGTCTACCACGACTCTTCCGTAAGCCTACGTGCACAATAGCAGTCAGCCGTGGGGCGGTCAATCGCGCCGGTTCCAGTTTAATGTGCAACCGCTTGTCATTTAATGGCGTTAAGGGGAATGCTCCAACCAGACCGCGAAATTGAAAATTTCTTCCCAAACCCTCCAAGTTCATAAAGGCGTAAGAACACCTTCATGAAATTAGAGCGTTGTATTGATGATTTTGATGATTGTAATTCTGTAACTACGTATGTCTTACAGCCGCGAATAATATTTTAATCAACATGCAACCTAGCACTGGCCTGCAAATTGCAAAAAAACGCAAGAAATTTTGAATTTCACGGGCTGGTTGGAGCATTCAGCTTAACTGCGTACAACTAGCGGTAGCATAGCATATTAAACTGGAAAAGCGGCCAGTTACGCGGTTCAACCGCTAGTGCGTACGTAGGCGTACCTACTGAGTGATAGAGCTAGGCCGACAGGCAACACACAACCGAAACTACAGCAGTGCTATTCTGTAACAACATTTTCGTGTCTCGGCAGCGGAATCCGAGGTGAGTTTCAAATTCGTACAAATATAAGACCTTATGATGTGTGAAATAAAGTTCACTTTGTAAGCTTAGTCACTCAGGTGAAGTCGATATCGAAGTGGTTATTTACAGAATAGACTAGCAGGTCGTCGTAAGCTGAAATTTAGCACGTAGCTTCCTTACACTCTGTAGAGGAGCACTAAGAGATTTTCCGTAATTCAAAAAACATTAACATCGGCTTAATTCCCCGAAGAGGTTGTAGGTTATCTACTGCGTTTCACCAGGTTGTTTGGATTTTAAAGAACCATATTATGTACGTAGTGTACGAAAGGTTATGAAGCGGCGACCGCGTTTCGGAAGATGCATCGCTGGAAGATCCCAAGGCGGACCGATGCCCTGGGAATGCGACACGCACATGACCGGGCAATGTGCCGACACTTGGAGGAGTCTATAAGTGTACATCACTGGCCTGTAATAAGTGATATTAAATCTATTACCATAAGCCGGGCACAAGTCCTGACTCCTAGCTGTTACTGAGAAAATCCAGATGTAGAACAACAATAAACAACACAAATCACGCCCGACCTTAGAATTAAACCTACTGATGACAATTTATTTTTGTGTAAACTATTACCTGATTCTCCATATAGGGTTGGATACAGAGTAAGCCATTATTAATCTGTTATTAATCTTTTTTTTTACTATTAATAGGCACGCGTTTGACCACTATCTCACCTGATGGTATGCGATGACGTGGTCGAAGATGGAGCATGCTTGCCTAAAAGTAACCTATTCAGATTGTAACTATCAGGAAACAGACTCAGGCAGGAAATTCTCCTCCTTAGCTGTACCTACGCACTATGAATGTATTCCCAAAACGTTTTGTGCGTGTGGAGTTAATATTATTTTTTTGTTTGCTTCACTTTCAATTTTAATACACCCGAAAGGTAACCAACGGAACCCTATTACTAAGCCTCCGGTGTCCGTCTGTCCGTCTGTCTATCAGCGGGCTGTATCTCAAGAACCGTAATAGGTAGACAGTGGAAAATTTCATAGATTGTGTATTTCTTTTGCTGGTATAACAACAAATTTAATTAAGTTAAAGAAGGCTCCCGTACAAGAAACGTGTTTTTTTTCGGATTGTGGTACGGAACCCTTCGTTTTGGAAACTCATAAAAAATCTAGTAAGCAAACAAAGGACATTTCCCATACATAAAAAGCTTCGACAATTCACTGCCTAAATTCCAGCATACAATACAAATTGGGTATGTAAACGCGAACAAAAAGTCCGGCAGATAAACGAGGTGTCCCGGAGACTAATATTCATCGGCAAAATTTATTGTGCTATGAAATATGCATGGCACTCTTTTTTGTTACAACAGGTACAATTTAGCTGATTGTTAGGTACCTACCTACAGGGAAAATGGTGGTCTTGTTGATTAGAAAGGCAATCATTTATTCCCCCCCCCCCCTCCCCCAAAAAGAAACGCTAACATATATTCTTGAGTTTGTCCTCTTTCTTTTCATTTATACTAAGGAAAATCGTTATCAAACGTCAATCGTTGCAAGACGTCATCTACTTAGAAAACGTAAACATGACATTGATGTCTATTATTTAAAATAACAAATATGAGCGTTCTGACAGGTGCCTGCCATTTAGGAAAACCGAAATTGAAAACGCGTCGTTTCATTATCGATCCAGTCAGTCGGAGCCATAAATATTATGTTTTCTAAGACCTGTGTCTCTTTTTCATCACTTCTACTTGCTGAGATGCTTTTTAATATAATGGAAATTGGCTGTTTTATAAGTCTGTCTATCGCCCTCACCGTCAAACTACCAACAATAAATTACCATCCACATTTTGATTACCTACCGAATTTCATTTTCATTTCACCACTAAAATTCACAGGCATTCCGCCATTACACGTTAGAGTGCGCCCAATATTGTAGGTAGCGCCTGGAAAATTCATGGAGCGTGAAAACGGGTAACCGCGGGACGCGCGGTGCATTCTGCTAGTGAACGATGGGACGCCGCCGCGCTTGCGACTTGCGACCCGCAAATAGTGAGCTGTACTGTACGTGCAATGGGTAGTGCTACTTAAGGCGAGGTTGCAGTACTGTGTGTTTTGACGAACAACAGCGACTGTCCGGCGAGCGAAATAATGCCTAAATTTTGATTGTTTTTTCTTCTTGGCGAAAACTGATAGAGAAATAATACAATATGGTTTCAACATTTACTTCAAAATAAAAAGCTCTATCTATTGATATAACTTTTTTAAATATTCGTGATAAAATCTTTTAGCAGTACACGTTTAAAATTGTAATTTAGTGTCATGTTTGATAAAAAAAAGTATCGAGCAAATCATTCTAAATCGCGTTTCTATCTTTACGATTTACTTGAGGGTATGTTAAATTTTTATGTAATGATTTTTATTTATTAAAAAACTCATAATTAATTAGATTTTCAGACGTTCAAAAATCTTAAAAAGTACTGCAACCCCGCCTTATGATTTGTGACAGGATTGACTCAATCACAAAATGCTTTTTGACAGATTGAGACTGACTGCGAATGCGAACGTTGTTTAAAAAACGCGCACGAAGAGTTCTATATCAGTATCTCTAAAAGCCCCGCCTCTTTGAACATTTGGTTTATTCTTTTTCTTAGATATTATTTTTTGTTATAGCGGCAACAAAAATACATCATCTGTGAAAATTTCAATGTAACTATCACGGTTCATGACGTACAGCCTGGTGACAAACGGACAGACAGAAGGATGGGCAGCGGAGTATTAGTAATAGGGACCCGTTTTAACATTTGGGTACGGAGCCCTAAAAATTAGTAGAATTAGTCCATTGATATCCATAGGTCAAAGAAAATAACGATTAGTTTGTAACAAACAGTTGGTCAAATGGTGCACTTTAACGGAATTTTATCTCAATTTTAACTATTTGGTTGAGTTAATTAAGCATCAAAAAACTCATCCTAAGCGAGCCCAAATTCAGTCGTTATTTTAAGTTGTCCATTTTTGTGATAAAGAGCGTGTATTCCGTCCACTAGCGCCGCCAATTGTTTTTTATTATTTGTGGTAAATTTAAGACACGTAGATAAAAAACCGCTCTGTAGTGCACTGAAGAAATGGGGACCCGTTTTAACCTTTGGGTACGGAACCCTAAAAATTAGTAGAATTAGTCCATTGATATCCATAGGTCAAAGAAAATAACGATTAGTTTGTAACAAACAGTTGGTCAAATGGTGCACTTTAACGGAATTTTATCTCAATTTTAACTATTTGGTTGAGTTAATTAAGCATCAAAAAACTCATCCTAAGCGAGCCCAAATTCAGTCGTTATTTTAAGTTTTTCATTTTTGTGATAAAGAGCGTGTATTCCGTCCACTAGCGCCGCCAATCGTTTTTTTATTATTAGTGGTAAATTTAAGACACGTAGATAAAAAACCGCTCTGTAGTGCACTGAAGAAATGTATTTATCATGTTTTGAGAGTTATGTTTTGTACTTTAGAACATAAATAGTTGCCAAAGTCGATTTTTTTGCTAAAAGTGGCCACTTTTAGCAATAATTTCCGTTTTGGCTATTTAGCCATGAGTTATGTATTAAAAATAGCTGTCAAAAAATAATAGATACATTTCTTCAGTGCACTACAGAGCGGTTTTTTATCTACGTGTCTTGAATTTACCACAATTAAAAAAAAACGATTGGCGGCGCTAGTGGACGGAATACACACTCTTAAGTAGATCCATCTTCTTTATAAAACAAATCTCCTGTAGTTAAAGGAATGCATTAAAGAAAAATTTATTACCTTTCTTCTTGTTATTTTTTGTGTAAGTACCTACTTACAATTTTTATTGGAGGTCTCAATCATCGTCTTCCTGCCCTTATCCCATGTTACTTGGGGTCGGCGCAACACGTCTTTTTCTTCCACTCTGCCCTATCAGCCGTCAAACTTTCACTTACTCCCTTTTCTTTCATATCGCTCCTCACAATCCGTCCATCTTTACTTTGGCCTTCCTCTCCCTCTCCATCCATCCACATTTATGGAGGTTTCAATAAAAACTAGAATTATGTTAAACCGAAATACGGACAGAATACATATTTCTCCCATCACTTGACATAACATTATGTATGTACATACATAATACACAAACATTTTGTGTCCAAATATTTGTGTTATGTTAGTGAATAGCGTAACAGCATGGTTTATGGGGCTGCAACGGCGGAAATGTTAGCATAATGTCGAATGTTTGAGACGAGAGTATCTGACTAGGTACCTATAGATAAACAGGTAGAAATACGTACTCTTTCTTGTACACCTTAACAAGTTACAATATCAATCAATCAATTTAGTGAAACTCATAGATTTTAAGAACTTATGTCAGCTATATTCTTGCAAATAAATGTATCATTCATTTGGCTTGTAGGTTCCATGGACTGTGTACGAAGCACTAAGAGCGGAGTTTCCGAAATAATTAGGTCTACGGGAAAAAAACGGGATATGTACGTACCAATTCGCGGACAAAAGCTAGTTGGCCTATAAAATAATAGGTTGTAACAATTGAAGGGCTTATCTCTACAAGCAACCTATCTTTTACAGACAACAATTGGATGGATTTGGCTGAGAAGCAGAAAAGATACTCACGTAGCGCGAGGTGAACTATTTACTTACTCAAAACATAACTAATAAAATACACATATAACGCGAAATATTGTGTTTAGTGGTTTAATAAGGATTAAAATCAAGTACCTATACTGCTTTTATGTCCTAATAGGAAATGCATAGATCGACAAGTACTAGCAGTTTTTCACACTTAGTCCGAAAATGGGTGATGTCCTTTATCAATATCATATTTTACTACCAAGCAAGTATTCTTTTACCGGATAAGCACGGCTAAGAGCCTAACAACAATCAAATGTCAAAGATATCAGAGACGAGACTTATTTATTCAAAAGTCTTATAATTATGTTTGAATTCACGTGACGTGATGTATAAACTACTCGGTCCATTTGAATAAGTAATGAGACTCATGTAGAATTTTGTAGTTCTATTCCAAGATACGAACTTCATATATAAATAAGTACATAAATCGAGAACATTGTTCAACGGCGACATATTATCTAGAATATGGAATTAGACAGAAATTTCTTCTGTATCTGTGTTTGATTACAATTTAAAGTCTGCGTCTTGACTTGAGCTCAACTATGTCATTAGGAATGACATACTTGCAGGGGCGTAGCTACCGCCGTATCACGGATACGAGCCCTCCGAACTACAGGGCTACGGACTACGGGGGGGGGGGGGGGGGGGCTATGGCTTCTAAACCGTCCTCCACACTATTCCCGAAGTTGATCGAGGCGAAGTACTCTCCGAAGTTGACCGAAGTCCGAAGTACGTGTCCACACACTCGAGCAACTTCGCGAGGAGCTCAGTCGCCCGTTCCCCCCGTTTCCCTCACGATAGGCATAATGGATAACGTTCATGTGGCAATGTGTACTCTCGCATAATAAAGATACGTGCGTATTTACTATGGCTGACGCGAACCGAAGTGAGCCGAGTAGTGTGGTTAGACGCTTCGTGTTCGAACTTCGTGACACTTCGAGTCCTTTGACTCGGGCGCAAAAACCGACAACAACTGGAACTCACCCGAGGCGAGGCGAAGTTGCACGAGGCGAAGGGAAGTGCCCCTCTACACTATCGTATTCGCTCAACTTCGATCAACTTCGGGAATAGTGTGGAGGACGCTTAAAAACGGGCCCTCTAATCTATACTAATATTATAATGCAGAAGTGTTTGTTTGTTTGTTTGGTTGAAAAATTCTTTCAGTGGTAGATAGCTTATTTAACGAGGTATAGGCTTTAGGCTTTATATATCATCCCGCTAACACAAATAGGAGCTGAGCATTAATGGAAAATGAGACGCGGACGAAGTTGCGCGGGTCAGCTAGTGTTTGATACAGGGCCCCTTTGGGGCTAGCTACGCCACTGCATACTTGATAAACAACACTCAACTTTTAAAAATAGTGTACATAAATTCGCTATAAACCTGTACAACTTATCACTTAGGACCGATTTTTCAATATTTAGATTTTTTATAGAAGAACAAAGGGTTATATTTAAAAGTCCTTCGAAACGGCTTGACCGATTTTTATTTATTTTATTTATTTATTTGTACACAAGAAATTAAAAAAACGAAAAATGTATACAGAAAAAAGAGCACAAAGGTAAAGGTAAGGTAGGTATTATTTTTTGTGTGTATCTTAAAAATAAGCTGTCAACCGCCATTTTTTTCCTCAGAATAAAGTAATGAGACTTGAAAAATAGATCATAAAGTGATCAACGATAAACATATGAAAATCATCGTCTCAATCACCTAAAAAAAAACAGAACCGTGTTTAAATAAATAACAATTATTAATTTGGCCATAATTTTAATACCAATAACAAACACTCGTATCCAGGTATCTCTCAGTCACATACTGATACATCATAGGTACAACTCACTCCGCAAAACCGCTTCAATGAAAAAATTCGAAGCATCAATTTAGTATTTTAGTTTTTCTTTTTAATATCAGGAAATCATCAATGAATACCTCGTGAAAATCATCAAATGACTCCTCCCACTCTGAGTAGAGCAGAAGGGAGTGATCGACTCTTACTGACTAAAACCCTTCCGCACTGAAAAAAAAATTTGTTTGCTTTGAAAAACATCTTGTTTAATGTGATCACGCATCATGACTCCATACGAGCCTAACTAGATCTTGCCTTCTGCAGCTATGAGAACTTTGTTAAATTATCATAGTTCCGTCTACTAAGTAATGAATTGGTTTAATTACGGGTAGTTATTTAATTTAGCTCAAATGTTGGCCAGTTTAAGAATGAGACATTGTCACATCAATATACTTAACTTGTAGATTCAACTAAGACCTTGCAAGATACGTCTGTGCAACATTATGAAATTAATGAAGTTCTTATGTTGTTTCAACTAAGATCTTGCACGATACGCCTGTGCAGCATTATCAAATCAATGAAGTTCTTATGTTGTTTCAACTAAGATCTTGCACGATACGTCTGTGCAACATTATCAAATCAATGGAGTTCTTATGGTGTTTCAATTAAGATCTTGCATGAAATAACCGTGATAAACTAATTAATTCAATTAACCTCATATTCGTCGTAGACATGAGCCGTTGTCATATGAACTACCTGTATTCGTCAATGCAAGTAACAGTACCTTGCATATCCACAAAGTAACTTACCTATTGTAGGTAAAAAAAAATTACAATAAGTTAGGTAGGTATGGTACTCTGTGGATGTGCAAAATACACCGACTTGGATTGAGGAATACAGTTAGTTCATATGACAACGGCTTAGTAGTAGTTCTCAAGAACTACAATATTAGGATGAATATAAAAATATCGAACATGCAAATAGGTACAAATGGTATAGCAATCAAACAACCATATTTTAATTTTAACTTTATTTAGTTGTGAAAATCACTTGCATAACACAAAATACTTACTTATTATGTATCTAAGAGTTACATATTGTTTTGCATTGCTTAGAATATGTATATTGCACGGTATAGGATGCGACAAAAGATTATGGAATTTGACAACATCTTGTTTGGCTATGATGTTGCCCTTTTATTCTCTAATGTTTTTAGCCGAAGTTCAATAGACTGATCGATTTCAGCGTCAGATCTTAAATGTTTGATGAAAGCATACCGCGTGTCTGCCATAAATGGCTGCCAGCTGCAGCTAGGATCAAGTTTTTTTGTTTTCTCTGCTGTTTAAAAGATGGAGAATGGCCGAAAATTCTGCAAGATTTGTATCTTCTTTAGGCGCTGAAATAAAAAAAAAATATACCTACTTAGACAATCCAATCCAATCCAATTTTTATGAGGGAGGCACGTTAAAATATATATTTTCAAGACAATAGCAAGAACTGAAAAAAAAATGGTATGAAATACAACTATTTCCATCCAGTACATACATTCGGAGTAATAAACAGTTCAAAATTAAAAAAATTAGGTTCAAAATAAATTAAGAGGATATTATTATGTTGATTTATAAGTACCACGGAGTGAAGTACTTAATGAGTATTATTATTTTATTATTACAGTTTTTAGGTTTAGTACATAATTTAATAATGAATTACAAAATTTTATAATAATGGGTTTAGCAGTTCAGCTATGACAGTGTAACACACAGACAAATATGAGTTACAGTTAGTTAGTATTGAATTTATTTGCAAGTTTTTCATCTCATAAAATATACAATATTACCAATTTGGTGACATTACATAAAATTTTAAAAGAAACATACCCCACTCTGCGTTCTATGATCAACTTTGAAGCACTATTCGGGGGCACATTTTCTTCTAGAATTTTATAATTTGCGACATAGTTGTGGGCACATTTTCTTTGTCCTCTGCAGCAGATAAATTAACTGTTGGGTCCCGTTTAAATTCTAAATCCGATAAATCTAGATTCTGCAAGCAAAAATAAGGTCAGTAAGTCACTGTAGGGTAAAATAAATATTATTCTGGAGTCTGGAGTAGGTAATTTGACATCTTAGACATCATCTGGGGTCAACGTTGATGAACGCACCAGCGAACGCATTTTGCATTGCGAATCATTATTCGGCGTTCAAAATCAATGATCTGCAAATTACATAGACTTACAAATACATAACATTCAATACAGATTAGTTATCTAGTAGGTAGGTAAAGGTTACTGCATGATTTATCTTACCTGCAAATTTTGAGATGAGATCGGGCAATTCCCATGTCTTTAATAATTCGGCCACTTCGTCCATGTTTTTATACCATTGACTAGTTTAATATTAAGCAAATACCTAATTACTTATTTTTCAAAAATTATAACACAACACAACAGCAAGCAACTCACGGGATGAAAAGTTCGGCCGGCGCGGCGGCGCGGGCGGGGTCGAGAAAAGCGCTGGGGGGAGCATCGCGTTTTGTAATTTTGATGACGTAACAAAGCGTTAATAGATGCGACCACTTCTCTTGTTTGATTTAAGTAAGCAGGCTATTTATTCTATTATGCTCGTTGTTAAAAACTACGATATAAATTTATATAATGCTAACAAGTTGCTTGTTACCCTGAACAAAAATTATTAATTGATAGATAGAAGTGGAGAAGTAAAATCTAACAAAGCATGTATGATGTAACAAAGCCTGTTGATTATAATGTTCATGTGCAAAATTGTCGACTTAAATAAAATGAGTTTGTTTTGGCAACTGTGCTATCTCGTATTAAGTAACAAAATAAATAATTATTCTAAACATTTTGATGCCAACTAAGAGAAAATGGATCTTAGTTAGTCTGCATTTTTTTCAGTGCGTGTTCTTCCTAAAGTCCTTTGCGTTCTAGGACCGCGGTGACTCTTTCGAACAAATTCCGCAACAGCACTATGTAGCATACAACAGGAAGAAATGCCTTTAACATCTGGTAACCAATCCAAATCACAAATCAACAATACAGCTACCCCGCTGAGAGCTATCGAAGTGGAAATGGTTCTAACCCTGATAAAATATTCTGAAAAGGAGAAACAAAGGTAACGCGAACGCTAATGGATACCGAACGGGACTGAGCGAATACTATTCAAATGTAGTTCCGAAAAACGAAGCAAACACATTGAAAATAGCGCTACCACATCGATACTAGGAACGTGTGGAATAGATGTACCTACCTAACATCTGTATTCTCTAAAAAATAGAAATCAGTTTTGAAGCAAAAAGTATCAATTTAAAACGAAATGTTCGGGTAGTTGATTACTGTTCTAAGGCTATGGTAGGCGCCATTTAAATATACAATAACGGTCATTGACCCACCTACTTTTATTGACATTCTTTATTTCAAAACGTTATTTTTAGACATAAGAAAAAATATTTTTGGGTTCCTATGAAGAGTTATAAGGGAAAGGTCAATGTACTTTATTTCAAAGTAGTAGTAGGTATTGTATATATATATACTATAGTATACTTTATTTACCCGGCGCCTGCCATATATAGGAAAATTATTGTATTCTGTGTCAAAAAGTCAGTTTCGAAGCAATGTTAGTAGAGAGAAGCAAACTTCCTGATATTTCATCATTTTTTCGAGGGGGATTGGCTTTGAAAAAAAAACTTATTGTGTCATAATTCAAGGCACTCGCAAGCATTTCATTCTTCAACACCCCGCGGTTGACACTGTCAAAGAAACCAAGATTTTCAGCTTGAGCATCGTTTTAGGATTAAATGAAAGTCATATAGGACATTTTGATTTAACAAAATCAAAATGTCCTAGTCTTCAGCTAATATCATTTCCAACCACGTTATGCAATGATAACAGTCCCGGTGACTCGCCTAGGAAATTAGAGGTGCCAATCATGTCGCTGATGGCTATCCAACAGCTATACATCTCCATTTGCCGATCATGTACGGGAAATTAAACGGTTATCTCACGCCTGTGTATAAAGTCCTTAGGTATCTATCGATCGTGTTGTACCTACATGCTTTACGTGCAGTAGGCATTACATAAACAAGGTGTTTCAATACTTTCAATAAGGCGTGGTCTCTTATCAGACTGCGCAAGGATGTACGTCATTTGCTGATGGATTGTGTCAAGAACCTAGAGGAATGGAGAATTTTAACCAATGAGCTTAATTTAAATAATATCACAACTTCACAAGTAGGCTTAATTCAGTCAATTTTTGCACAACCGACGTCAGATGTGGCGAAAACGTTTAGCGAGTTGGTGTACCATATTGATTAAGATTCTTCTTTTTATTTAAGTTTCAAGCAATGTTTTGTAGGTATAAGGCATGATGGGGTTGGCGTATCCATTGGGATAAAAACCCCAATTAAATTTAAAAAAAGATGGAAAAAAAACTTCGTCTGCGTCACATTTTCCTTAATAATCGGGTCCTATAAGTCGTAGCGTGATGTTATATATTTAGCCTTCATCGATAAATATTTTTTCAATTCGAACCAGTAGTTCCTCAGTTAAGCGTGTTCAGCTTAAAAAACAATAAAGTTTTCGGTTTTATAACATCAGAAAGTATCCAGGCACTTCTCAAACACTCTGTATGTACGTAAGTGTAGGTACAATAGGCCCCTACCCGAAAGTTGAGGGATTGAAAATGGCGCCAGTGACAAAAATACTCGTAGTTGGAAGGGAATCATTTTTCTTGGTATGGACATGTGAAAAGTAGGGATCGTGCAAAATTGTTTGAACAAATGGGGATCAATGGAGAGGAATAGGGGAAGCCAAAGAAAAGATTTGATTAATGATATAAAAGAAGAGTAGTACTTAGACTGAACGGTATGGAAGGAGAAAGAAGTAAGAAGGGAAGAAAGATGATAATGATTATATCGTCCTCTACCTCGAAGGCTCCGAAACTGAACATTGGTTCAACCTCGCGGGCCTGCGGACTTTTTCCCGGCCCTCCCCCAACGGGGAGGGCGTGAAGGGCCCGCTGTGAAGGCGGGCGGTCGTCGGAGGTGGACTGGACGTAAAGGCTACGCCGATCTCCCAGTCCACCCTCACTAAGACGCTGCTGGAATTTCAGTGCTGGGTCGTTTTAGTGGGTATACCGGGCTTGCCCGGGGAGTCCCACATACCCCTCCCACTCCCCCGAGTGAGAGAGTATGCGTAACGCATTTTTTCCCAGCCGGAAAAAAAAGGCCTGTGGACTTTGTTCGGAAGAGTCACAGCGGCCCTGGTACGCAAAGGGCATTAGGAGGAACACGGATGGGTTTTAGTCAGCAGGAGTTCGACCCTTCCTTCCACTCCGCCTAGAGTATAAGCAGTCATTTGACGATTTTACATCCTTATAAAAAGGTACAACATAGCAATGAGGGATGTCTGGGTCGCCTTTCGGCTAAAATGAAGCGAGAAGACTCTGGTACCCACGTTACCCAAGTCTTAAATCCCGACCCGGATTCATGGTGGCATTCCAGCTTATTTATGCTTGATGATTATTTTATTTGTTGACATTTATTATTTTAATTCCATTTATTTATTTTTTGTACATATATTTTACATTTTTAAATCTATATATATAAAACAAAGTCGTGTTAGTTACACTATTTATAACTCAAGAACGGCTAAACCGATTTGGCTGAAAATTGTTGGGGAGGTAGCTTAGAACCAGGAGACAGATATAAGATAGTTTTTATCCCGGAAGTCTCACGGGAACGGGAGCTATGCGGGTTAAACGGGAGCGAAGCCGCGGGGGACAGCTAGTATTTCTATAAAACTAATAAAAATACATTAAAACATATAAAAAATTGTAGCCCACCGGCATCGGGAACAGGGTCATTAACATTAACAGGGTTATTTTAATTATTATTATTATTTTTGACATGGTTTTTTGGACATTAGGTATTGTTCTTATTATTTTAAATTCAATTTAGTGATTGATTTTATTTTATTTGTTTAGATTTGATTTGTAGGTAATATTGACCAACATAATTATGGAAAACATTAGTCTGAAAATAAACGAATTGAATTGAATTTATAAGTCAGTGTAAGCTCCTGCTACAAATTCTCTAAACGCGCTCTCTTCTGACCTTTGGAAAATTATGACGTAGGTATTCTGTTTTAGCCGGTGCGGCCTATCAGTGGTTGATGTTGTGTTGACAGTCAACCAATAACGTTAGCATGACATTTTGACGGCATCGGCAGGCTTATGGAGGCCAATTGTCTTACTTAAAACTAGGCCAAGTCCGAGTCTTGAGATACAGTCCACTGACAGTCGGACAGACAGCGTAGGCTTAGTAAACCATTATAATAACGATCAAGTTCAAGTCGCAATATCATATCAGTGACTGTCAAAAATCTTGTCAAGATTTATGGAAATTAAAGATGTTTTTTACAGATTGAGACTGCAGGACGAAAGCGAAAGTTCCTTAAAAATACGCGAATTGCTCTCTGAACAAACTAACACAACGAAGCTGGGTGAAACCTACAAGCGAGCAAAGGTTAAAACTTTCTCAGAAACTACCAGGAACAATAATATTGCAAGCATATATTCTTGCCAAAATGACTGGTTCTTGGAACCAGGGATACCGACCTCTATGGGTATTTAATAATTAAATCAATTTCGACGAATAAAATGTTCACTGTTCTATTATTATCTATTCGCGTATTCGTGACCCGAAATTTGTTTTATTACCAACTAGCTGACCCGCGCAACTTCGTCTGCGTCACATTTTCCATTACTGCTCCGCTCCTATTTGTCTCAGCGTGATTATATATATATATATATACGCCTATAACCTTCCTCAATAAATGGGCTATCTAACACTGAAAGATTTTTTCAAATCGGACCAGTAGTTCCTGAGATTAACGCGTTCAACCAAACAAACAAACTCTTCTGCTTTATAATATTAGTATAGATTGCATAATATACAAAATCTACGTTCAGTTACGTATCCTGATCTCTCTCTCGAATTAAGAATATAATTATGAAGAGGGTACCTAATGCAGGGCACTGTATCATCTCTATCGGTTGAAATGCCGACCAGCCCAGGTACCTAATCTCCTGGTACAAACTAATCTTGAATCAAATTCAACAAAACCAACTATCGAACGAATGGTGCTGAATCAAGTGGATTCTTAATTTCGTCCAGAACAGTCCAAAAAGAAACACATTTTCTCCGATTTTTACTGACAATATTGCTGATCGTAGACCACTGATAAATATAGTTTGTTTTAAGATTTTATAATATCAAAAAAGTTTTACTGGGTTCATAGAATCGATTTATTATAGAGGAGCTCGTGGCTAAAGCCGCACGGGCCGATCTTCAAGGCTAAACTATAACAGACGAACGCATCGATCTTCAAGGTTAAGCAACGCTTGCGAAGGTTGGTCTGTGGGTGGGTGACCATCTTGACATACCGAGTTTCCTTCGTGCCTCAGAAAGCACGTTAAGCCTTTGGTCCCGGCTGTCATTTGTAGATCTTTGGCAGTCGTTACGGATAGTCAAAAGCCAGTAAAATCTGACTGAAATCTTGCATTGAATGAGTTGTGGAGGTCTGGTAGGCAGCCGCGCCACGTAAAATACCGGTATTCAGCTGAATCCGGTTTGTCTGGAAGCCGAGCCAATATAGTAAAGAAAAGGCTAGGTTGTTATAATGGTCACCCATTCACAGACCGACCTCGGCAAGCGTTGCTTAACCTTGAAGATCGACGTGTTCGGCTGATATAGTTTAGCCACATTGAAACATAATACCAAATATTCATCTTTTCTGTTAGTAAAACAGTTTACTTATGGATACAGGTAACTCCGGACTCCGGAGGAGACTCTCCTCTCCTCCCAGTAAATCGAAAAACAATCTAGTAATTCAATTCAATCAAATCCATACTTCCATAGCTAATAATTTCAAAATTATACTTCCTCAAGTTAATTAAATAATATAAAACATGGGGCTGACCTTATGCTACTGCGGAGAATCTTAACACCGCGATTCAGAAAAACGCGTCATAAGTACAACGCCATCTATCGATCTACAACGTAACTGAACTGTCTTTATGCTCTTAACTACTCATAAGTTCAAACTTAGAAGCTTACACGTTACGATAAATAATGATGATATAATAACATATAATTATAAACATTATGTGTTTAATTATAAAATAACTCAAAAATACATTGTTTCGGGGTCTTTTCACATAAAAAATTTCTCAATAGATGGCATTGCAAGTATCTGAAGTCTCAATGAAAACAACCTATTTTAGCGCTCGATGAAGTTTCTTCGTAAACTTTAAAATTCGATATCTTTTGATTTTGTGGGTCGATTTTGATGAAATAAACACTAAATGTTGCTCCGATTATCACTTAATATTTCGAAGTACCTAAATTTTGAATCCAATCAGTGGTTTATGCGTGATGCTCCTCCAAACGCACAGACATACAGACGCACAGACGCACAGACAAACAGAAAAGAATTTCAAAAACTGCTTTTTTGTGTTCTATGTCATTTTTCTGACATTTCTATGTATTTTTTATGCGAAAATATTCAATGTACAGACACGGCAACTCTACGATTTTATTATATGTATAGAAGATGAAAATGGGAGCCACAAAATAGGTAATAAAAAGTCGCGTTTAATTAGTTTTTACTGTAGTACATGGTTTTTATTTCAAGTTAACTGAAGTCCTATAAATTAGAGGAAAGTTCTAAATGTGTGGCACCGGATATCCAATTTGGCACACCGTACGGTGTAGATACATACCTACATATACATGATGATGTAATTGCACGCTGGTTTTATAATAATGATTTTAGTATGTATACCTCAAAATATTATTAATTTAATTTTATGTCTAGAAGTTTGTTATGATGGAGGATATGAGTGTCACTAACATAAGCAACTAAGCACCCATGCTTTCCTTCGTTTTTTGCTCACATACAACGCAAATCTGGGTATTGGCAACCATGGCAACATAATAAACGAAAAATCTGGGTGTTGGTTCGGTCATAAGAAAATAAATGTAATATTTTTTGGGAAACCAGCATAATCTCAAAATAATCTAAATTAATGTGATTAACTAATAATCTTACTTTATATTCAGATTATTGCATCTCACCAACAGATAAAATATTAAGTTATTCGTCCCCCAATAAAATCCAATTTTAATGCTCTTATATTCTGAATGATAAATAACTAAAATTTTGCAGAATATCAGAAAAGATCGTTTACTGAAAAACTGAAAGTATAAAATATTCAACAGCTGTTACAAAATTCATGTAACAAAAATAATTCTCGCATTTATTTAACGATTACATTATATAGTTTCATTTAAAATAATGCTAAACTTAATCACGGATAAAACAGATTTTGTTACGTGTTAAAAAGGACGAACTTGTTAAAATTTAATTAAAAAACTAAAGTATGTTACTACCGGCAGCGGCAGCCACATGTTGCCATGTGCCTTAATATTTAAATCTAGAACAAAAGAAATTAAAACAGAATACATATTTTTATTAGTTACATACAGCCAGCATTCATAAATCGTTTTCACGCTGTATTGTCGCCAGCCAGTGACATAGTTTGTAATTAATTAATTACAAAAGAGGTTTTGCTTCGACAAGGAATTTTAAAATAATGATGAATTTGGTCCAAAACGATATTCCAATAAATTATTTTCAGTTATTCTATGGTAGGTATAATTTTATACACGTTGGCATAATTTTCATTCCTTGTGATGGATTATGACGACATTGATAGATCGTTGTATAATAAAGCGATGGAAGTGAAAATCAAACTAAGAGGAATTCTGTAGAGTTTGCAAAAGATATTTAAAATTGAAAGCTTATTTGCCACGCTTACGATTTGTAAGTAAATGGCTTATAATAAAAAGAAATACCGCCATAACCTGATTTTATGCGCATTTTTTACTCAAGTTAATCTGCTGCTCAAGTTGCTTTTTAGGGTTCCGTAGCCAGATGGCAAAAACGGAACCCATAAAGATTTGTCATTTCTGTCTTTCTGCCTGTCCGTCCGTATGTCACAGCCACTTTTCTCCGAAACTATAAGAACTAAGCTGTTGAAATTTGTTAAGTAGACGTATTCTGTGAACCGCATAAAGATTTTTACACAAAAATAGATAAAAAAACAATAAATTTTGGGGGTCCCCGTACTCAGAACTGAAACTAAAAAATGTTTTTTTCATTGAACCCATACGTGTGGGGTACCTACGGTATGGATAGGTCGTCAAAAATGATATTGAGGTTTCTAATATAATTTTTTTCTAAACTGAATAGTTTGCGCGAAAGACACTTCCAAAAAGTGGTAAAATGTGTCCCCCCCCCCCCCTTACCTTCTAAAATAAGAGAATGATAAAACTAAAAAAAAAATATGATGTACATTACCATGTAAACTACCAGCGAAAATTGGTTTGAACGAGATCTAGTAAGTAGTTTTTTTTTAATACGTCATAAATCGTAAATCGCAACTTCTGCTTAAAATATAATACCTACTGGTTTGTACGGAACCCTCGGTGGGCGAGTACAACTCGCACTTGGCCGGTTTTTTATTCAAATTATAGAGGTTTTCAGATTCAGCTAAAAATAAGCCAGAGATATAAAAGTAATAACAGGCTACGTGTTAGCGTTTTTACCTCACCACATCATTATAAAGTTGGTAGGCGGTTAATTAACTCAAGTTTCTGAATAGCCTTTGTCACGAAGTCAACAATGCAACATTTTTATACTTACAAATTAAATACAAAATGTTGTTCATGTTGTTAAGAGACTTAGTACAACCTACAATAAAATTAAAGTGTCACTGAAATAACTTCGCGTGTTGAGTTTCAAGTTTTCTGCATTTTTCGTTTCTACTTAAAAGTTGAAAGGCTTCATTTCAGAACAAACTTGATAGAAGTTCTTCTGTACAAACCTTGTATTTTAGTTATTTTTACTTATTACTGCTTCGACACCAAAAGCAAAAGAACTTACAAAATCATACATAATATATTTTGTCGGTAGCTTCGCGGTAATATTTTCCTCTCAATACGTTCATGATTTTTCCTCGCTTTCTACAAAGTATATCCTCAAGGGAATGCCACAAACAAACTTATTGGCGGTTTTTGGAAAGCCAAGTAAAGACGCTGATCACTAAATCTATCTATCTAATGTCAAACCTTAGATATATTAGTTATCTGGTATATTATGATTGGCTGTCTGAAACAGCAAAAACCTTTCAGTTAAGATATTTGACATAAAAATTATACTCTCTAAAACACGGCTAAAAATAATACCTACATTTTATTTTTCAGCTGAATATGAAATCTAATTCCACCATTTCAGAGATGCTCAAACCGTAAAAATTAAAAATGTGTTCTTTATTTAAAATAAAATAAAATAACACTAAAACCTTTTTGGAACAATGAGTGAAAATAAAACAAACGCGGCTCTTTTGTTGTTTTTTTGCAGAAAACGAAAAAACTACTGAGCATTATCATGGGTACCGAAAGACCCGCGTTTTTTTGCCCCACAGATTAGCAGGGGTTAAGCACTCCCGACCAAAGTAATTGGGCATTTTAAATCAAATGATACATAGACATACCTACCATTCATGCTCATGAATAACTTAACGACGGAACGGAATGAAAGATCTTTCTATTAATTTATTTCAAGGGATATGGCTTTAGCCCCGTTAAATTAAAATGTCATAATAATATAGCATTTAGATTGAGTGGGGGCTCATTGTCACATCATTAGGATTAAGAGGGATCGAATGACAATCTTTTCATGATCGTTATGACCCCACTTAGTTCTGTGAAGCCCCGTTCAACTACAAAGTCAATAATTCTGAAATATCTTCATCTGAGTTACTTGTTTTCTTTGTTAGAAGAGAACACTATCTCGTAACATAGAACAAACATCTATTCTTAGATAAGCGCAAACAGTACACTATTCTGAGTCTAGTGGGAAAGCGTAGGTGCTATTTTGTAGCTTTCGAAACAATTGAATTACAAAGTGATTGAACACTCACACCTTCATCTGGGTCTAGAACTAGAAGGACCACTAGTAGAATCATATTAGGATCATAATATTAATCGCATAATAATCTGTCAAACTTGTCTTTTTGAGAAAATTGTACAGTTTCGAGTAGCTTGACGTGCTGGCTGATTCTGCTAAAGTGGCTTTTTAGAACTTTTGTTCGAAATTTGAAACCTCACTGGCCAGAAGTCCAAATTCTCATAGTAAAAAAAAACTTTAAAATTATAATCGGAACCTCATGTTAGCAAGAGTTACTGTTTTTTTTTTTTGACTAACCCTTGAATTATTTCCAAATACTGCAGCACCACGAATTTAACTAGAAAAGAACAGCGAAGGAGTAAGAGAAGGGCTTAGAATAATAACGCATAGAAACCTAGTACGAGTGCAAAAAGTGAGGCAACTAAAACTTAGCCTAATCCGTCAAACTTAGCCGTCAGGCCGTCAGTACTCAAGGTCACGTTCCGTCGAACACAGCTCGCGAGTAAATAATTGAAAATGACAGTTTGTTGCGTGAAAGGATGTTATAGCACATCAGGAAAACAAAAAAATGTGATAAAAAAAACATTTCACAAATAAGTACTCACATTCTATGCACTATTTTTACGTAAATCGATAAATAAAACAAAATTCTAATAACCTAACTTGTCATAACACAGTGTTGCTATTTGTGAGGAAAAAATACCCACATTGCTTTCATTCATGTTTTTCATTTTTGTAATTTTAAAATACAATACTTACTGTTAATTCATATCAAACCCGATGTTTTAACATTGTTTATAATTATAACCCATCAAGCATTCTAAACGCATTGAACAATATCTCATTCTTTATGCGATTTATTTCCTTTTATTTTGAAATAAATTGAATAATACCTTCCGAAAAAATATGTCATATTACATGAAAAATCATGTTTACCTTTTCCAGTTCCCAACAACATAAAATACTTGCCTTGATAGCAAAATAGTAATGCGTCTTCCCATATTTTGTGGGTAACGGCTTAGTAATGGTATCACTGAAAGCTATATCTGTGTGCGTTAGAGGAACGTAGACACATTCGGCTCACGCACACAAAGAAAATGAAGTGGACACACGATTTTGCTCGGGTTTTGTTCTAGACGCGGCTTCTATGCGTTATTATTCTAAGGAGAAGGGATTTTTGACAGTTTAAGCACAAATGCGTTCTTCAAAACACGGGATAGCCACTCTGATGTGTTCCTATACTTTCTACAAACTGAAGAGAAAGGCTCACACCACAAACACCCGAAAGGCAATCACTTTTCTCCACAGCACAGCACTGCGACCACAATATTAATTACTTTCAGTGAACACCATATTAATTTCCACTCACTAATAAACATTAATCATTTTGATTTCTTGCAATTGACTCTAAATATAATTTCGAAGGCGGGAAACTTTCTTAATATCGCCTGACCTGACTGTTGGCGAAGTGTTCCGAGTACTTCCGAAGCTTCGATAGAAAGTATTATTGTCTTTGTATCTCCATTAATTTATTTAGCAAAACTAAATTACTCGGAAACGGAAAAACTACTAGAGGTGCTGAACTAAAGTAGCTGACTTAACTGTAGTTACCTAAAATTAGTATTTTAGTTGTAGATTTAAATCAGGATCTATTAGCGTAGTTTATGGTAAGGTTATGCAAAATAATGTATCTGCTTAGATTTTGAAAATATTTTATTTTTATTTAATTCAATGACTTTCCCATTTAACAAATACTTTCGCAAAGAGGTGGCCTGAAACACAGGTTTAAGTAAACCTAGATCAGGCAACGCACTACATTACTTTCAGAGTTCTATTTTTGACTGTAAACTCATATTTTGTCTTCCATAGTTTAAATTTAGATAATTATTATCCTAATGTAGACCTTAAATTTTTATTTATTTTATTTTATTAATGATGATAAGAGATAAAATTGACTCCTCATTTGCCTTAGTTTTTCCCATCTATATGGGGGTCACCAAACCGGATGCAGCTGATACCAGTATTTTACGTAGAGCGACTGCCACAGGGTAGTACAAAATTAAATAAATAAATAAATAATAAATAAAAAAGTCATGGGCTCAGATCTTCTGGAACTACAATCCGTACCTAACTACAGCCAAATATCTTCAAATAACAGCCGCGACCAACGGCTTAACGTGCTTTCTGAGGCACGGAGGAGTCTCGGCATGTGATGATGGCCACCCATGCCCAAGCCAACCTCGATAAGCATTACTTAACTTTAAGTTTGACCTATGCAGCTCTTATTATTTGAACACGAGCTCCTCGAGAAAATACTTGATTGATTATCAGTAAGAAATGTATTGATTTGATGATGAAAAATCTTTCACACACTATATACACTATCGAAGCTTAAGCAATGGCAACGACCAGTTTTTGTCTCGGAAAATACTTTAGGATTACCACGTGAACCTATCCGTGGGAAAAAGTTAGTTATTTACAAGCAAATTCAATTCACAATTTCCACATCGACCAAGAGTCCAAGACGTCAGACGAAAATGGATGCTTCGAGTATTTTATGTCCATTTCACTTTTTTGTTCGGTGAGATTGAGATGGACGGTTTTAAATTAGTCTTGAAAGTATTTTGTTAGGATTTTCGTAGAAAATGTTTGTTGGCCGGAGATTTTCTTTGTAGATGGATACCCTGTGTAGGTATGCTACTTGTTAGTTGGCCGCGCAATTTGTAAGGACTAACGTTCCCATTTGTCAGTTTACCGTCCAGCTACAGTTGTTAGCAAGAAATCTTCTACAAATCACAAATTCACAATGTTCTATTAATTAAAATTAGAAAATTCTTTACCTCTTGTTCTTTAGTTAGAGATCCTTCAGATTTAAAATTAAATTGTAGAATTTTCAGCCTATGCCAATCGAAAAACATTACTGTGATAAAGAATTTATAAAGATCGTTGACTCATTTACCCCAAACAATCTACCTAGCATTTAAAGTTTTTTTTTTAAAGTCGGGTTACTAGACTACAAGCCAACTGCAGTCGAAGTAGTGGAAACATCACGACATGACAGCGTCATTTCCGTCACGGCATACGAGTTGATTTTACGCCAAAGCGCGCCATTAGATGTTTCACACCAAAAATCTCCGGCTAAATTACGAAAACAAATTAATTGCCATCCATTTTGCTAACACAAACACTAGTCCTTATCAGTCCAACAGGAGCCACAACAGATGGCACTAAGTCGTGGATCTCAAGCCCGGAGTATAATTGGAATATCTGTCACAAACATTTTCAATTATGGCCGGGAATTGGACTTGTGGCCGATAAATGGCAATAGCCTGCCGTCACGTGGGAACGAGGACTGCCAGTGGCAAACTGTCTCCCTTGATGTAAGGGATTAGCATTAGGCAGGCTTGGGACAAACCTAATTATTATTAGTAGTTAACTAAAATAAAGAAAAATTGTATTCAAATCATAGTTTTATCCCTTTTAAAATGACGTCAATTGGCGCTTATAACCATGAAAGTTAGCTCAACTTTCGTATTTCGTATGTTACGCATATTATTAATTGTAACACTATAAATACTGTACTAGTATTGTATTTATAATTAAGTTCTTTATAATAAAACATTTTAATTAATTATTGAAGATAATCGTAATAAAAAACTTTAAAAAATACAAGAGGTACTCAACTAGGTAACCATAACTATGTTCAACTAAAAACCTGCTTTTAGTTCACGTTGAAAAATAACTAGTGAGGAAAATGTTAAAAAGAGTACCTAGTACGCACATTTAGGTCTATCATTTATGACCTGAACTACTTCGAGCTAATTATTACACTAGAAAATTAAAATTATAAGTACCATATGAAATAATAACCTCCTCCTTTTTGGGAAGTCGGTTAAGATTTTGTATTTACAAATTAGAAGTAGGTACTCGAATAACATCATATTTTTTCTGTTATTACTAGTTTTTTAACTTTGGCTGTCATGACTAAATAAAAAAACCGGCCAAGTGCGAGTCGGACTCGCGCACCGAGGGTTCCGTACAAACCAGTAGGTATTACATTATAAGCAGAAGGTGCGATTTACGATTTATGACGTGTTAAAAAAAACTACTTATTAGTAATATATTTTAGTTTTATCATTCTCTTATTTTAGAAGTTAAGGGTGGGGGACACACATTTTACAACTTTGGAAGCGTCTCTCGCGCAAAGTATTCAGTTTAGAAAATATTTTTTTTTAGAAAGCTCAATATCATTTTTAAAGACCTATCCATAGGTACCCCAAACGTATGGGTTTGATGAAAAAAATTTTTTTGGGTTTCAGTTCTAAGTATGGGGACCCCTAAAATTTATTGTTATTTTTCTATTTTTGTGTAAAAATCTTTATGCGGTTCACGGAATACATCTACTTACCAAATTTCAACAGCATATTTCTTATAGTTTCGGAGAAAAGTGGCTGTGACATACGGACGGACAGACAGACAGACATGACGAATCTATAAGGGTTCCGTTTTTGCCATTTGGCTACGGAAACCTAAAAACTACAATCTAAGTAGCTTACCTACTTACCTATTTGGTACAATAATGTGCAGTTAGGTACCTCTTGCCTATAAACTTCAGGATATTCCGTAAAACGTCCCCAAAGTGCCACACTATCAGCAATTTACAAACACATCACCTCTATTAAAGTGAGTAATATCCCACAAAAAACGCATAACAAGTAGTTATTAACAAATTTCGTCCATAAAGGAACTCCTCGCACTTCCTAAATACAGTTAAAACGCCGCCTTTAAAATTTGTTTGCTTCAATTTACGTCAAAAATACATAATGTCCCACTTCTCTCTCTTCTACCCTTCTAACGCGGATTTATATCTGCTTTATTTAGCGTAATATTCGATATTGAACTCACCCGTTTTGTATTGGTTTAAAATAAGAATTTACGCGTCAAAAAAAAATATAATGTTGTTAACTGCACGAAGGAAATTGGATACTAACCTAACCACTACTAACCGCGCATAATAGAGACTAAGGATAGACAAAGGAAAGAATCTCAAATAGCCATATACCATCGCATAATAAAAAAACCTAAGGAACTGAAATTCAGAACCATCATTCATTAATTTTTCTTCTTATATAGATCTTTGAGCGCAAAAATTACCTACAAATAATTGTAAGTCAGTCAGCAAAGCAAACATTTTCCCATTAATAATCCGAGTTGCAATCAAGAAAATTATTCCTTTCTCCAAACATCATCCATTGCGATTATTTTTATATTTTTTATCAAGAGATTATTTGCTTGCAGATTACTGCAGAACGTCTTGCGTCTATTGTCGGCACGCTTCATTTTATTCTCAGAAGAATTTTCTTGGAAATGCCAGAGAGAAAAGTCTCGCCTTTCATGCTTCACAATGTTCAGTTAACGACAAACTTCAAGAAAGACTTGTGCCCAGCGACGTGACAATAATAGGCGATTGCTTTCTTTCTTCCTTTTAACTACCACTACACATTCAACTTTGACGCCTCTAAAATTTAACTGACCTTTAGAAAATTCTCTTTTAGGAATCCAATAAATATTTATACTCTCCATTTTATTGTTGTGAAAGCATTTCCAAGTACTCAACATCAATTACGAAGAGCATTGTAACAAATGACAAGGATTACAAACGATCATAAATAAGTTAAGGCTCAAAATGATTAAAAAGCGATCAGCGCTCCCAGAAAGTATTAAAATGTGAATTTGTGGGACAAATCCACGTCAATTACTATAGATAACAAACATCGATCTATGTTGATTTATGATGGATATTGTGTCTATTATGGCGACAGCAAACAAATACAATTTATTTACAACTGAATTCGTTTCCATCGAAAAGTTACAAACGTCTTGTTTTTGTTCCCCTTCATTGTATATTAATGTCGCACTGATTCAAAAGTACCAAATTCTATTATCAAATTCAAGCTGTGTAGA
Source organism: Ceramica pisi (assembly GCA_963859965.1). Lineage (NCBI taxonomy): Eukaryota > Metazoa > Arthropoda > Insecta > Lepidoptera > Noctuidae > Ceramica > Ceramica pisi. Next base: position 5,744,332 of record OY982529.1, read on the forward strand.
AAGAAAAAATATTTGCGAAGAAAAAACTGTTTTTCAGAATATTGGATTGTTTTCGTTGCCGCCACTCAGGTCGTATGTCATGAAATTAGGCGGGAAACTGAGACACCTATTTATACAATAATTACATCGTAGACTCCTCAGAGCGGACTTGTTTTCGAACACAAAGCGTGCGTAGGCATCAAATAGCCTATTATTTATACAGAAAGTGATCTCAGCGTAACCTACCTATACATTATTATTTTAGCTAGTGTAAATCTACAAGTTTCGAGGAGCGAATCGATCCAGGTAAGTTCAAAGTGCGAGAGCAAATAAACCTATCGATATGGCTATATCAAATTTTGAGAGAAGTTCAGCAGCGGTTGATAGAGAGAAGAGACGGTGCGGTCCCGCCAAATTAGTTGTAGATAAAGGAAGATCGGAAAGTGCATTTAGGTAAACATTGTAGTGCAGTGCGCAACAGGGTGGCGCGTCATGCATGCGAGCGTACCTGAGGCGGGCGCCGGGTGCGGGGAGGACCGAGGCTCCCTAGACTGGCGAGCCAAGCCAGCGCGCCGCTCCACGCGGACTAACGCACCCGTGCGCCGCCAACATCGCTCCTCGACGGACCCGGGGTTGCCAACCTAAACATCAATTTTCCTGAAACTGAAATGTGAAAATTTTACCAAACACTTTTCAAATACTCTTTGGAAAACCAGCGGTAAATCACTCATTACATGTTTTCTTAGTTTGCCGAGCACGTTGTGGCTGCTTAAATTACTCTTCAATGCAATGCCTAGAAAATTATTTGATATGTTTAATAATTTAAGAATGGTTCAAACGTTGCCGTAAAACCGCAGTAAATAAGCTAAATATGTTCGTCAAAATAATTAGAAAGTCTACAATAAACCTGGGAAATTAATCAAAGCAGTGAGCTGGCAACACCTTATTCCGCCCGCACCCCTCCGACCCGGGCTGGGCGCCGAATAATGAAGCAAGGGGAAAAAGAGATCGTGGAGCGGGGGAATGCCGGAAGATACCGGCCCGTGCCGGATGGACGGGCCACGCTGCCGGATCCGACGCCCTGCCTTGCACCCTTTCACAACTTCCCAAACACAGCCATGTGCAAACGATGCCAACAATGGACGCAAAGAAAAAGAATTTCACGCAGTTTTATTGTAGCGAACCATAATTGTATGTTTTATTGCATTTCTTGAGGGGAGAGGCTCTCTTGCTCGGTGCTCGCGCCGTTCATAGTTTGTTTTACGGCTACATGCTATTAGCATAAATGTTAGCTAGGCTTTTTCTCGGGGTTTTCCATCTACATACGAACTTGATATCGTTATTGCTGCATAAGTAATGCAGGATCGTAAATACGTAACATTTTCGAATATTTTAGACGTACGAGGCGTTATTGGAAAATGCTCTGAAATCTATTTTCGCAGGACCCTGCGCTCTGGGAGCCGCAAGCCAATTTTAAGATGTATCATCGGCAAATGTTGTATCAATACGCAATCCAAATAGTTAGCGAACACTCTCTACGGCTTAGCAACAGATTTTGGGAGTTTTTGTGCTTAGTAATTTTACGAGAAAAACAAACTCGTGCACTCAGAAATGAGGTCAGATAGTTTTCATTACCCTATAGATTTCAATTTAACTCAATTACTTACTAATCAACATGAAACAATGGCTCTTTCGAAGTAAAATAAAAAACAGTTAGTAATAAATGTAGATGAAATTAAACCACTTCTCAAAACTTTAAGATATTCAGTGCGAAACTTTTCAAATTTTCACTGTGCCGGTTGTGTGCCGTGGAAGTGGGCGCTTGACGGCGCGCACTTTGTTTCAAGCATGGCTACAATCCGAAATGAAAATACCAACCAACTTTTATTATCTATAACAATGTTACAAGTAGGAAAAGGGGGAGAAGTTCATAATCTCTAACAGCGTGTTTTTTTACATTTTTTCCTGTTCTGCACCCCTTTATTTTCCCCCGGAAAACCAATAAATTATAATGACAAGAGAAGTTTTTTATGTAACTCACATGATGTACTTAACATTTCATTCATTCAAATTGAAACGTCTTCTAAACGGTGAAAATTAGACAACTATTGGTGTTGGCGAGTCAGCTTCTTAATTAAATGTTGGTCTACGAAGCTGATTTAATTTTGCTAATTACAAATTCTCCAAGCAGGGAGTGTCCATAAAACGAAGCTCCCGCTTAACAGATAATAAAATTGTAAAGCATAGACTACGTGCTGTGTTTCTGTTCCTTTTTTAAATAATGTTAATGAGGAGTAAATTGAGTAGAAACCTTTCTGGAGATTTTATCAAAAAATATACGTTGATAAATCGAACTTTTCGTAATTTGGGCATCAATATTTTAGCTACGAGAATATTTACTCCATCATTATTTTGGTAACATGAACGAACTTAAATAATTACTTGGAATAATGTGAGAGATCTTTATTCGAGGTCTTTCCCTTGAATGAACACAAATGAAGTCAGACTATAGACTATTCTTATAACTAGAGGAAATAGGCATTTGTCGCGCTCGTGTCGCCGGCTTCCAGAAGCACTAATCTGCCGGCAGTTCTACTAGTTGGCGCGGAAACCAGTCGGCACTCGCTTTGTGGAAAATATTGATGCTCGCTCTCAATCGCTTAGGATAGAGTTTTAATCGTATTACAAGTTTCACCGCCGTCCGTTTAGCTCCAATTAAAATGGTTTGGGAATACTGATCTAATTTGTGTAGAACAGCTGTAGACGGTATTTTTCGGTTTTGACTATTCGATCATCAAGGTTAAGCTACACTTGCAGTTTGGTCCGTGGATGGGAAGCCTTACTGCAAGAGATGTGCCTAGGGAAGCACGTTAAGCCGTTGGTCGCGACTGTCATTTATCCATTTTTGACAGCTGTTTACAAATGTTCAGCAGCCCGAAAATCTAACTTTTAGGTATGTCTTAATACCAAGGTAGGAATATCGTTTAAAGCACTATCTGGGTTGTGAATCATAAGCAATTCCCACGTAAAAAACCTACTGGTATTGGGTGCATCATATTGTGAAACTTTCGATTCGACTTAGATGGAGTGAACACAAGTCAATGAGCTGTTATTTCTTCATGGTTTTTTTTTTTTGGATGGGTTTGCTCTTGACTTTAATTTAGATCAGAGATGACAGAGACTGTCTGAAAGTCTACGATAGAGGGAGCTTACCCAGAAGTAGCCTGTTCACTCTAACTTTTGAAAGATTAGGGTTGTACCTAAGCGTTCGGAATCACCGACGCAGGCAGAGAGTTCCACTCCTTTGCTGTGCTCATTATGAAAGACGCTTGGAAACGCTTAGTGCGAGTTGGTGGAATATCAACAAGGTCCTTCATCCAATGGTAGAAGGGGGCTCGTGGGATGAGATCGTAGAGTTCTTGGGCACACTCTCTGAAGTACAATCTGTAGAAGACCACAAGCAGGCAACCTTGCGGCGATGAGCCAAGCTGTGTAGCTTGGCATCCATCAGTTTTACATCGTATGGTTTGTTTGTATGGATTGACAGCTCACTGCGTGATCACTTCACCCACGCCTTCACTTCGACATGTTTACAGAATCGTATTGCTGTTAGTGACTATCAGTCACTCCAACATAGGTAGTTACTCAAAAAACAATCGACTCCCAAATGAAAAAAACATTACACAGTAAAACATACCTTTAATTTCGGAAGTCGGTTTTTTTGTTAGTTTCTTCGTATTTTGACACCGACTTCTGTAATTAAAGTTATTTTTTACTTTGTAGTGTTTTTTTTTTTTTGGAAGTCGGTTGTTTTTTTGTAAAAAGTTTTTTTTTTTCACTTTTTAGTGGTACCCCGCTACTAACAACACCACTGCAAAATCGCAGAAAAGCAAAATACGCAATTTCTATTACTTGTTTAACAAAAAACCATCATCCAAGTAAACGAATTCCAGCTATTTCGATTTAAAATCCAAACTTCGTAACCAATTTTGGTAACATTTAAATGCGACCAATCTGCAAGTATATCCTTTCAGATAAAACAAGAACATTTTTTTTTCAAATTGGTTCATAATTGACGGAGTTTGAAGTAAAAAACATTAAAAAAAATAGAACCGAATTGAGAAAGTCCTCCTTTTTCGGAAGTCGGTTAAAAAAGGCTAGAGCACATGAGGCGTAGATACCTACCTTGCAGGAAATCAGTGCTTGCTTTCAGTTGAGCAGAAAAAGCCCCCGACATGCAGCACAGTCTCCTCAAAAAGAGCAAAAAGAAGAAAATGGGTTTTTCATGCTTGGAGTGTCGGGCTTTCAAGCTGTAAGTACGTCGAGTGTGAGCGCTGCAACTTATATTGCAAACCCAAATCCGACGTAATAGGTACAGTCACATCCAACTCCTTGGCGACTGTGCCTTTTTTCGTATATATGAATGGAAAATGTACTTTATTTACAGTTAACTGTACGAATTCATTAAAATGGGCAGACGATATGCTATCGAGACAACTTGCAACTTGGGTGAGGGTGGCACATAAGCGTAGGGGTTGGCACGGGAAAAGAGAGGCCTATGTCCAGCAGTGACGAAGGTCGTGCTGTGGACGATGATGATGTATCACCAATATATTATTAGTATTATAATATATTGGTGATACATCATCATCGTCCATTACATTGTGTACATGTTACATTAATCGGTTTCGTTGGTCTTGTGGTTGCAAGCGCTACTGCTTGAGCATTAGGTACAACATGCCTGACACCTACAGGACCTTGGTTTATATTCCTAGTTCGAGAAAACTGTTGGGGTAACCACAATATAATACCTAGAGGGCGAATATTCGCCCTCTAGGTATTATGGTGGTGAGTTTAACATAGCTGGCTGAATATGGGGTGCACTATAACTAGGTCACTAAAAACCTATGTTGTTTTTTGTTAGAAGTGTACCACTTCTACGGAAAAATATAGGTTTAATAATAATAAAAAAGCCATTAAAACTTATATTTTCAGGCGCCACGCCAGCTCAAAATCAATATCACGCTCAGCGGCAACTGGCTTTAATCCCTTACTGCAAATAATTTAACTTTTTAATCGTTTTTGTTGACTTATGAGTACCTACATAAATTGAATTTAATTTAAACCTATTTTTCATTCCATATTTTTTGCGAAACACTAGCAGTAATCTCTACCTATTCTTCTTTTAGAATATTATAGGTATACTAACATACAAAAAAAGTGGTGGTTATCTACATTATTATTTAGCACAGTACCTACTATTGCCATGGCTGTAGCAAAGTTTCGTACAGCCAACCAGACAAAAGACGAATGAATGGAACGAACAAATTCTAAAACTGGAAAAGATCAAATCCGGAGCAACAGCGACTCAAAAGTCTCTCATGTCGGTCTGCCGTTCACTTTACCCTATACAAACCGGAGTACGGAAATAATTGGATTAGCCGTAGCACTTTTGAACACACTGGTGACTGACAAATCGCTAGAACGAAGAACTACAAAAACTGTTAAAGTACTTAGTGCTACATTGTGCCACGATGCGGTTCTAAAGTCCTACACGCTGTGAAAGTTAACCCTACTCTAACCCGAGTACGGAAATACTAAATTGGATTAGCCATCGTACTTCACAGAAACATATACATAGACGAATGAAGCGGAGAATGATTCTGGAACCGACTACGGTTAAGCCATATTAGGAAAGGGTTATGATTTTAGTAGTTTGTATGTAGCCTTACTTGTTTTTACGTATGCTCTACTATACTGTATAAACTAGTGAGCCAATTTTGATGCAGGTGGTAACCGATACGTTATTAGACCTGTTCTAAAAAAAAAGAGGTCTCTGAAGCAAGAGGAAAAACTATCGTTCAATAAATAGAAGTAGGTTAACTAAACATTTCAAAACTCAACCCTTTACCATAACACAGTGTTCAACTTGTTAGATTAGTATATGTTTTTAAAGCCAGAAAATAACAAAGCCGACGCAACACAAGTGCTAGGGTGGCTTATATATAAGCCCAGTTGGCGTCGTACAACTTAACACTGTGACATGACAACCGACTACGTATATAATTGGTTTATCTGTACGGCGCTCCGACGTTTATCGCCACATTCGGCTCGTAATTACGGGGAAACGGCCGGAGTTATGAAGAACAACATTATGTCAAATGTCATATTGCACGGATTGTGTGAGTGCTTCTGGTAAAGCGGGGGATACACTAGACCAGCTATAGTCAACCGCGGGCCACATATGACCCCTCAAACTTTTACGTGTGACCTAGAAAATTTTAATGCTATATTTTAGTCAGTGTATCAATGTGTATGTTTCTATACTGTACCGATTTACTCCTTAAAAAGTTGGCCAAAGCCATATGAAAACGGTCCTTTTGTTACAAATTAAAAAGACTCATTCATGTACCTAGATACTATTAAAATATGTAGAATTTTATTTTATCTGTAGGTTATTTCGGCCCATTATGACCATTAACAATAATAGAAGCGGAATGTGACCCAGAGAGAAAAAGTTTGAATACGGCTGTACAGTGTATTCTCTGCTTGGAGTCTGTCTGTCTGCTTGAAGAACTCTAGAAGCGGATCACGCCAAGGTTGCGAAATTTGTGCCAGGTTATGAATTTGTTCGAAAAAGTCACCTCGACCCTGGAACACAAAGGGCATTTAGAGAAACATGGATGGGTTTTCGTCAGTAAGAGTCCGACACTCCCTTTCGAGTCATCTGATGATTTCCCATCCTAAAAAAAAAACATGTCCGTCTAGTTCCTCACTTTTGTGGTACTTATCCGAAGGATATTATAACGCCAAAAGTTATTGCGCATTCTATTCGCATGAGACCTATCTATATGCTACCTATAAGATGAATTATTCATACTTGTGTAGTTGCGGGGTGATCCGACATTGTTTGAAAGCTTTAACTTTCATGATTAGTTTAGAAAATCTCGTGTCATACATAATTAAACTAAATAATTAAATGGAATCTTTAAAAGAAAAAATAAAGTTTATTTCTCACCAGCATAGTAAAAATACAAACCGCGCCCAGGTTATAGCTACGTATCTATATTTATTACTCCTACATAGTAAGTATGTATGAGAGGAAATATATTTAACTAGAGGCCGTCCGCGACTTCGTCCGCGTATAAATTCTCGTTATTCCCGTGTAAATCCGGGGATAAAAAGTAGCCTATGTGTTATTCTGGGTCTTCAGCTACCTACATATCAAATTTCATCGTAATCCGTCCAGTAGTTTTTTCGTGAAAGGGTAACACATACATACACATACATCCATCTTACACAAACGTTCGCATTTATAATATTAGTAGGATTACACAACGGCTTAACTATAGTTATAAGAACCCTATGCGGCATTTCACATAAATTCACTCCCGAGTTTTATAACGGAGATATTTCTCATAAAATCTCAATTTCTCTTTTGCTTGAACTAGAATTTAATCTCAAGTTTCAAGATAAAACAGAAAGATGTATGTAAAATTTGCAGAACGAACTACAAACTCTAGCGTTATTAACTAAATTAAAAATGTAAATGCATCATTTTAAAGTTATCATCAACAAAATTTAGTTGAGCTCAGTTTGTTTTACGGACACAGTTTGTGTACTCCACGGTAACTAAGTATTAAAAATGGCTGACGCTGCTCGTCTGAAATGCTGAGATAAATCTCTGTTATGGTAGTGCTACACGATACAGACTTTTGTCTGCGCAGATTTTGAACTCTGAATAAGAAATGTCTATCACACCGACATTTGTCTACACTTTGTTGCACAAATGTTGGTGCAACAGTCTGCATTTGTTTGTTGCACAAATGTTGGTGCAACAGTCTGACATTTGTTTTAGGATACCGTACCCAAAGGGTAACTAACGGAACCCTATTACTAAAATTGAGATAAGAAATCCCATAAAATAAGTTTTTTTTCATCATCAATCAATCAATTTATTTAATCAGACAAAATATAGTCCATTTGTTAGTTACAAAAACTATCATACAAACTATAGTAGGTACACATTACAAATAGGGTGGGTACGTAACATTTGGTAGGACGGAACCCTTCATGTGAGAGTCCGACTCGCACTTGACCGGTTTATTTTTCCGAGTTCAACGTCTACGTAGACAAATGTCTGTATCATGTGGACCACCCTATCAATGGACTGTCCACATGATATTCTTTCAGAAAGGAGCGCAGCCGGCTACACGGTGACCGATGCTGGACACAGTTTAATTGGAACTGAAAGAGATCTAGCTTACTTTAATTGTTCACTATCAGAGAATGGCGATAGATTTTGCTAACTACTCTCTTGTGGGTCGCGGCGAAGTTGGAAAGAAGCCGCAGTTTATTTCAAACTAGGTCCCTTGACAGTAACGCATTTTGTTTTTATGTTATAAATATTTACTTTTAAAATTATTCAGTAAATTGTGAATATAAAAGAAAATACTAGTTAAAAGATATGAATAGGTAAATTAGACTGCGAAAATTGTATAGAGTCAAAATTTTCTCAACAAAGTTGAGGATATATTTTTTCTTTTCGGGGGTGTCCCAAAGGCGATAAAGGGATTATGAGAAGAACATGACTAGCAGAATATTTCTAAGCTCCTATTACGAAATATTCCTTGGTCACCAATCTGTTAGCCGCACACTTTAGCGGTCTTTTGAACGCGAATGAAGTTACATTATAAACGAGAGATTAGTCTCTCAGATCAGTTTTGAATCTCAGATGAGCCAAGTCATACAAATTTTCCTGTTCACTATGCATATCCTCCCTTGTAGCGCCCGAAATTCCAGCGCTAACTGCATTCAAAACCAGCGCATACAATCCACTTTGCACTGCCACTGTACCTAATTCACAGTCGACCTATATTTTCATAATCTTCAGCGCAAAAGAGATGTGATCCCAGAGATCACCCTGTTGCGGAATTTGTTAGTAAGAGTCACCGCGGACCTGGAAAGCAAAGGGCATTTAGAGGAATACGGATGGGTTTTAGTAAGTACAAGTCGCCTTTCCGCTTCCCCTAGAGCGGAAGCAGTCATTTGATGATTTCCCATCCTTATAAAAAGAGAGATCTACCCTACCAAAATATTGTTCGAAAGTAAAATGTTTCCTATATAACGTTTTACGGGGAAGCGAGGTGTAAGGGTTGCAGCTGACGTTACTTAAATTGACCGTGAAATATCAACGAAGCATTTTCAGTGCGAATTTCCGTGGAAAATTTAAATTTGGATGATAATTCTCGGTGGATAAAAGTGGTTGAAATTCGATAAAGCCTCATGCTTTGCTACAAGCTTTTATGAAGTGAATGAGGTAAAAAAACAATGTGCAGCCGAGCTATTTAATAATAATAATATGGCAACTAATAATTTATGTTTACGTGAATTTAAACGTATGTAAAATCGTATTACATTGACCGCCTAACTCGGAGTAAATCACACTGTGTTTACTGTGTCTATTGGTAGGTTAATTCTATATACATACCGCGTGTATCTGACATCGACGCACAAACGATTTCCATGGGTCCAGGGCATGATTCTGGACACCCTAGACTTAGAATTTTTCGTCGGCTTTTTTCTCATTTTTCCATTTTTTTTTCAAGGGTTTTTTAACTTTAGACTGCTCATAATCGTTATTCTGACCTAACCCAATGAGATTTTTAATAAAAAAATAATTAATTAACTACTTTCACTAAAAAGAGCAATCTGAATAAAACAAATAGATATCAGCTCAACTGAGCTGATACCTATTTGTGGTACTCTTGAAAAAAATGAAAAAATGAGAAAAGGTCCGACGAAAAATTCCAACACTGGGGTGTCCAGAATCATGCCCTGGACCCATGGAAATCGTTTGTGCGTCGATGTCAGTAATTACACGCGGTATAGTACAAAGCAAATAGAAGTAACTAAGTCAGTTCCAACAAAGCGTTTTTTTTTTCGGTTCGACTTGCACTTGGCCGGCTCACATATTATTTTGTTATAGATAAGTACTATTTGATCAAAACTAGGGAATGCAATCCCGATCTCGCGAGATCTCGTGCCATTTTTCGAGATCAATCCCGAAGCATGACGATATCTCGTACGAGATTGAAGAGATTAAGCAGCATGTTTCGTGGTTTATTATAAATAATTAGTTAAGAAATAACAAGAAGAGGTTATAACAAATAAGAGTTACAATCAATATTTTTGTTTAAAATAATGCAATTTTCATCACGTTTTAGTTGTTAAAAAAATAAAAAATAAAGTTTCACGAAACTTCCCCGAGATCTCGAGATTGTAATTCTAAATCCCACGAGATTTCGAATTAATGATCTTGACTCGAGATTGCATTTCCTTATCAAAGCTCTAATGTCATCTTTTAATTTTACGTCGATGTACTTTATTGACAATCCAGCGACAGCGATACTAAAGTTTACAGAGTTTCAATTTCATCTTGTATGGTCGAGCGACATGTTGAATCTTGAATCACAAAATGCAATCTCGAGTGCATTCAGCGCGGTAATAGCCGACGACGCTACCGCTAGCTAACCCTGCGAGTCCGCCATCTAACTACTATTAGGTATAATTCTTCTAATCTTCTAATATATAAAATTCTCGTGTCGCAGTGTTGGTAATCGAACTCCGCCGAAAAGGCTTCACCGATTTTTATGTAATTTTTTGTGCATATTGTAGGTCTAAGAATTTATTAAAATAAAACACATTACAATAACAAAACATTAAACAAAAATTCAATCAAATACACAATAATCATACACAATGTACTTAACAACTTTGCCCGGTCGCGTATTGCCAAACTGTATACTGACCCAGACCGGGGTTGCTCTGAGTTCGATCGCAGTTTGCCTTTGTAGTTGAAGAGCAAACTGTATACCTATTCAGAGAGTGTCTGAATCAATATAAATTTTGCTTTAAAATACTAGAGCGAAATACATAGGTAGGTACTATATGTACAAAATACTCTCTCTATGTTAACCTTGGCCGGAACATGCACATTCAACATCTAAAGAAATATAATTCTTATAAATACGAGTTGCTATTTGAGTTTATTTTTGGCATTTAATGAAAATCGCCGATTTTCTGTTCTTGATTCATTAATTTACTTTGTTATCAATCACTTAAATCATATCGACCTAATTGGGTTATTACCTACACCAAAATTACAAATAGGAACAATTTACTGTGTGTCAGTACATCTTTCTCATGAAAAATAACGTTTTCCCGGTCAGCTAGTCACTAAATCACACCAAAACATAATTATATATGTGGAAGCTTGTAATTAGCAAATTATATTACCTAAGCATGTTATTTATGTTTGTAATTAGTCTGTAAGCTTTCTTCAAAATAAACTAAATAAATAAATAAATAAAACAGCTGAACGGATCTGAATGAGATTTGGCAACGAGGTAGATTATATAGTCTGGAGTAGTACATAGGCTGAGAGTAGGTATGTTCCGTTGTGATGATTTCCGACTTTAAAACGAGTGAAGCTGCGAACACCAGCTAGTGTCCTAATAAATCATCTCTAACTGAAACACAGAGAGCCAGGCTATTTGGCTGAACGCGTGTGGCCTTGCCTCGACCGTGTCATCTTAACGACCTACACCCGTTGGCATGCCGAATTTAGGGACTGAATATTAAATTCTGATGGCCTGCGACAAATTTTAGATATTCTAGACTACAGAATGTTATGTAGATAGAGATAATCGAGATAATATTCGTTCTATTTCTGAGTAAAAATAAGTTTGAGTGCTACCAACACTGACTTATTTTGATCCCGGATGAAAGCACTGTTTTTGTTTTTAATTAATTATATAGGATTTCTACGTGCAGACGTGGATTGTCTTATAAACACAAGGTTACAACAGGTTTCTTAAAATAGACGCCCAAGAGATACGGTGTAAGGTCGCAGATACTATTTTTGGGAGGCCCTAAAATTTGTAAGTATCACTCCTCAATTAGGGAAGGTTCGCTACCCTCGAACGGCCCTCAACATCAGGTGGGCCCATTGCAAACCTTTCTCAATTTTGAGTGGAAAATTTTATAATCTTTGATAAAGCGCCCAACGCACGCTCAGGTACGATGCCATAGCGATAAAGGATAATTTTACATCACGACTCGAACCTTATAAAGCCGTTTGGTATTTTCAGCGACGCATATTGAGGATAGGTATGTAATAATCCTTTGGTAGAAAAACCGGCCAAAGGCGAGCCGGACTTGCACACGAAGCTTTCCGTACCATAAACCTTACTTTTTTATTTTTGAATATAACAATATATTCCTATGGAAATACACAATCTGAACTGTCTACCTATTAAGGTTCTTGAGATACAGACAGACAGACGGATGGACGGACGGACAGGAGAGGCTTAGTAATAGAGTTCCGTATGTTACCCTTTAAGTGCGGAACCCAATAAACGATCGTTCCAATAGACGCCGGTGTTTTTAAAACGATCTACTGTGCCACACACTTATTTCCAAGTACAGACAGCTACCTACAACAATGTGTCTTTCTCTAATAGATTTCCAACTTTATTCCTACAGTGTTAGGTTCAAGATTGATTAGGAAAATTTGTCAGTTTCGGGTAGCTTGATTGTGCTTCCGACTGTACCAAAATAGTCGCACATGTGGGAGAAGTTTTGTTAAATCGTCCATAACAGGTGTTTGTAACGCCTTGAATCTTATAAGTCAACGAAAGGAGCTCACAGGATTTATCTTAAGTATAGGAGAGACGCAAAGTATACCCTTCTACTTATCTGAAATTTGAACAGAATATAATTAAACTGTTCCTGTCCATTGCTAATAAATATGGGCTCTAAATCTACTTCTACTCAGTGCCCTACATTGAGCGCAGATATCCGAACAGACATGTCGGAATGTAAAACGTCTTCGTTCAAATCCTCGCTTTATAACATTTAATTTCACTCCCGCTCAATCCCCCATTGAGCTCTGAGCTTTAAATCATCTACTTACTGAATTTTCCGATAGGATCAGTGTAATTTCCATGTAATCTGATCGAAACTTTCTGTTTTTCGTTCATAACTTCCGACAATCACAAACACTAATTCATATTCCAATTTCCCAGATCATTTATGTCATTCGTTGTGTGAATTATGACCCGGGACAGAGGGTCCGTAGATACACAACCATCTACTTTTGTTGTTATCTTTTGTCGCTCGGAACATTTGTTACTCAAACACGAGTCCTGTCAACAGTGCAAACACGACCAGCAAACGATTTTATGTTTAAAAATCAACATGGAAATTGAAAAATGATTGGAGAATTCATGATGGAGGACTTGGAGACAGATGGCATGTATTAGGTAGAATAACATTTTGTTCTTTCGCCTAAAAGTGAAACTGTAACGATATTTTATGGAAATAGAGCTCGAAAAATTAAAAAAAAACCGCCCAAGAGTGAATCGGAATCGCGCACCGAGAGTTCCGTACCATCGTATTATAAAACGTGAGTTTTTTTATCTTTCATCGGCGAGGCCCATATTCGTCAAAGAATTTTAACGCTGCGGTGTATATTGCAGTTTTAGATCAGTGCAATTCTGGGTCGTGTTTGGGTCACAGAAGTCCATATGTATACCAAATTTCAACAGATTCGGTCGAGGAGATCCGGAGAAAACTGGCTGTGACAAACGGACGGACAGACAGACGGATAGACATACAGACAGAAAAACACACGAGTGATCCTGTAAGGGTTCCATTTTTTACGGATGTTCGGAACCATTTGTATTTTTTTTCTAATTTGCAAAATAGTTGAACAGACGTCATCTAAAACTCCAATTGTCAAGTTACAACTAGCAACAGTAGTTCTTGAGATTTCAGCTGTGACATACAGACAGCCATAAGGGTTCCTTTTTACGTTAGGCAAAGCAAAGATACCATTACAGATCATAAATGTCTTTAGGTACTGGTATGGTCACCAGGTGAACTACGTGCGTTGGGCTGGGGGCAATTCCGATGAGTATAAGTTGCAGTGTGGAGTCAGACAGGGTGGTTTGACTTCTCCGATATTGTTTAACCTGTACATAGACGGTCTCATTACTGAGCTCAGTAGTTTGCAGGCTGGCTGCTATGTCGATGGAGTAGCATTCAATAATATCAGTTACGCCGATGATATGGCACTGCTGAGCCCGCCAGTTTCAGGCTTGAGAAAGTTATTGGAGGTTTGTGAGAGGTATGTTGAGGGGCACGGTTTGAGATACAATGCCAAGAAGAGTGAGGTTCTTATTTTTGGTGCAAAGTCCTCAGAAAGTTTTCGTCCCATTAAATTGGCAGGTAATGTCTTGAATCGTGTTCATCAATTTAAATATCTCGGTCACATTGTCACCGCGGGTATCAAAGATGATTTGGATGTCGAAAGGGAACGAAGAGCATTGGCGGTTCGATGCAACATGCTTGTCCGTAGGTTTGCTCGGTGCACGTGTGAAGTAAAAGTGACGCTTTTTAAAGCATATTGCCAGACATTTTACACATGCAGCCTCTGGACAAGTTGTACGCAGAAAGCCATCAAGCTTAGAATAATAACGCATAGAAACCTAGTACGAGTGCAAAAAGTGAGGCAACTAAAACTTAGCCTAATCCGTCAATCCATCAAACTTAGCCGTCAGTACTCAAGGTCACGTTCCGTCGAACACAGCTCGCGAGTAAATAATTGAAAATGACAGTTTGTTGCGTGAAAGGATGTTATAGCACATCAGGAAAACAAAAAAAATGTGATAAAATAACATTTTACAAATAAGTACTCACATTCTATGCACTATTTTTACGTAAATCGATAAATAAAACAAAATTCTAATAACCTAACTTGTCATAACACAGTGTTGCTATTTGTGAGGAAAAAAATACCCACATAGCTTTCATTCATGTTTTTCATTTTTGTAATTTTAAAATACAATACTTACTGTTAATTCATATCAAACCCGATGTTTTAACATTGATTATAATTATAACCCATCAAGCATTCTAAACGCATTGAACAGTATCTCATTCTTTATGCGATTTATTTCCTTTTATTTTTAAATAAATTGAATTATGATGAACTCTCTCTATCACTCAAAGGTTTGCTGGGAGAAAACTCAACTTTGAGTTAAGCTCGCCTTTGTACATGTATTTATTATGACTGTATCATAAAAGTTGTTTTGGTGTACAATAAAGAATTAAGAATTAAGAATTAAGAATTAAACCTTCCGAAAAAATATGTCATATTACATAAAAAATCCTGTTTACCTTTTCCAGTTCCCAACAACATAAAATACTTGCCTTGATAGCAAAATAGTAATGCATCTTCCCATATTTTGTGGGTAACGGCTTGGTAATGGTATCACTGAAAGCTATATCTGTGTGCGTTAGAGGAACGTAGACACATTCGGCTCACGCACACAAAGAAAATGAAGTGGACACACGATTTTGCTCGGGTTTTGTTCTAGACGCGGCTTCTATGCGTTATTATTCTAAGCCATCAAGGCTCTTCGAGTTCAGTACAACAATGCATTCAAGATGCTGCTGGGGCTGCCACGCTTCTGCAGTGCGTCGGGAATGTTTGCTGATGCGCACACTGATGGCTTCGCAGCCATCAGACGTAAGCGTGCCGCGTCGCTGCTGCAGAGGGTCCGCGGCAGCTCGAACAGCCTCCTGAATGTAATTGCGGGGAAATTTGATTGCCCGCTCATCCATTATTTGTCAAACCTGCATGTAAGACTAACATAGTTATTAAGCTTACTAACAAGATATGGAAGTATTCCGAAATAAAATGATAATAAATAAATAATAAATAAATATTTACCATTTTGGTACGGAACTCTTAAAATATGCTTTAGCACTCACTTTCCTTACTAAATCAAGTTTATTCCCTAGTCGCTCTAACTCTACAAAGAACACGGAAAGATTTCAAGTTTGGAACGCACAAAGTTTTGACAGGCACTCAAAAACGTGATAGAAGAAAAAAACAAACGTAGTAACAAGGCATCGAACCATACAGCCTCTCGCTACCGAAGTCCTTATGGAGTTTGGCACGTGTTATAATATTAATTACGCGGAAACGTACGGAAGGGTCGCTTATGGAAAATTACTCTTAGCTCCTAAGGGCTGACTACAAGCGTACATTATGTCCGACTCGCCCAAACGGTTCAATTAGTTTAATCGTACCATTTGTTCCGCCATAACTTACTAAAAGGTTATGAACTCCCGGGACTCCTGTTTCATTTGTTGTTTCCCATAAGTACAGCTATAAGGCATGAAGAAAACTTTTTCGTTGGAAAATTCGCGCTTTGACTGTACCTATTACTTCTTATGATCAACTAGGTATAGGCGCAAGAGCGCTGCCACGGTGATCCCACCCGTATTCTTATAGGCACTAACTTTCTCTATTTACCTTGAACATTTAATGTTACATGTAAAAGATCATCATAACTAGGTACCCACGTTGAAATATGTTATTGAGAAGCTCAGATTGTACAATCAAATACTAATATACTTTCTTACTCAACAATCATCTTTTAGTTAAATCCATTTATCCCTGAAAAGGCCTTGAAGCCTTCTTTTATAAGATATAACGAGAAGCAAACAAAACCCCTTTTATTAGCAAACACAAAGGATTAACTAACCGAACTGCCTGGATCCGGTCGTTTCAGTCCTCGCGCAGCCTTCACGAACTGAAACAAAACTACATTTAATAGTAAGATTACGATCATATCACGACGAAAATAACTCGACATTAGACTTGCGTGTTTATGGTAACATAATATTAATATACCCTCGCATTAAACCTCTTTGTTTTGTGTGACCCGACTGACCCGACATTGTTACAAAAAAGAAACATTTGACACCAACCTGACCTTTGTGAATTATAGCTACTACCTCTACCTACTTGTTTTTTTCTAAGAAAACTTAAGTTATTAATATTGGCTTTCAGCTGAAACATTGGTGGAACTGTCGTGGGCCGGTGAGGCTATAAAGGGCCGGCAATTTTTCCACGTGAGAGGTTACGGCCGTCGTAATATGTACGCATAGACAAGATAGATCACGCTCTACGTCAAGTTAGCTATGCAGCTATTGTGGCTGGAGATCAGATGGCAGGCGCTCTATGAAATTCTAATATATTCAACATCTGCGTACACTAAAAGCTTAGTCTTGAGAAACAGCTAGAGTTATGGTGAATGTACTAATTTATGAAATGCCAAATATGATTGTATTCTGCTAGTCGGCAACGTCGCAAATACGAGTACTTAGTTTTCAAATATTGCTATTATTAATAAAACTTAACATTAGAATCATTAAAACTGTTCAATATCTGACAGCTACTGGTGACGTTGCCTATATTACAGAATGCATTTCCTGAACAAAATGTAGCCTATGTCACTTTCCGTGACTTTTGACGAAGTTTTGTCAACAAAAGGACTATCAATATAATATTAGTACCTAAACTTAATTGTCTAAAATTCAGGGTTATACCTATTTTTTGTTCCATCGTTAAATTCTACCATTGCACGTGTAGGAAGGCACACTGATTTTATTACTGGAGGCTCATTTAGCCAGCAGGTCACTTTTTAATGCTTGAGTGTATAGTTTTATACTATCACTAGCTGACCCGCGCAACTTCGTCTGCGTCACATTTTCCATTAAGTAATGCTCCGCTCCTAGTTGTCTTAGCGTGATGATATAGCCTATAGCCTTCCTCTATAAATGGGCTAAGTATCTTATACAGAAATAATTTTTCAAATCGGACCAGCAGTGCGATTCTGTAAACATGTCGAGGTGAACACTTAGGCGAAGTGAACGACAAGTGAGCTGTCAAACCATACATTTCATTTCATTTCATTTCATTTATTTCATTTATTCATTCAGTAACAATAAAATTGTGTGTGAAATATTCCTATACAAAGATACAGAGAAAAAAAAAAGCAAACAAACAAGCCAATACAGTCAATAAAAAAATAAAATAATAACATATAACAGATTAATATCTATCATAAAATAATTAATTGGATATTTATACAAACAAGATGGCATTGACAGCTCACTTGTCGTTCACTCCACATAAGTGATCACGGTGAGATGTCGACAGATTAGCGCGTTCAAACAAACAAACTCTTCAGCTTTATAATATTAGTATAGATAGAGTGTACTAGCTGAAAAGTGTATTTTTGTTCATGTATTAATTACTTGGCATACTATTGTATTAATTAAAGTTCTTAAAAACAGACAGATTTGTTGCTGGAGAGTTTGTTGCGCCACTCCTTCTCCTCAGCTTGTGTTTGCTGAAGAGAAGGGGCTAGTTTAGTGTAATTTTTAGTGTTTTCTAGGAAGAGGTGACGGGGGTTTTGGGGGATTGACTTTTATAAAACTTGACGATCAAAAATTGCTGGCTCAGCCTAAATGCAGCCTAAATTTGAATACTATTCTGTTAATGATTATTTCGATGATAAGAATAGTTGGTCGCTGTGTTGAACGCAAGACATATTATCATGTTCTTTGTCTTTATGTAGTTAGTTTATGACAGGTTATATGTGTTCATTTAATATTGGTTTTATTTTTATTATTTATTTATCTGACTATGTTTTATAGTATCATGTATAAATGTATGTTTCATTGTATAAATTCTAGTTCCTAAAACGTAACAGACAGATGTGTTGCTGGGGAGTTTGTTGGCCACTTCTTCTCCACAGCTAAAACACTAGGAAGTGGTGACGGGCGGGCGTTTTGGGGGACTGTCTTTTGTAGAACTTGACGTTCAAAAAGTGCTGGCTCTCAGCCTAATTTGAATTAATTACTTTTTGAATTTTGATAAATAACTTTTTATAGATCTTCATGCGTATCCTATTTAAACGGTCCACTTTTAAACACACACCATTACGAAACACATCTTAATCGCCACCATTTGAATCTAATAGCTGTCTAAGGGTAGCTAGCATAGCACCGAGTGGTCCTCCCAAAGTCGTTAGTAATCCGTTAATGGACTTCAGACATGCGTCAACACGAAACATTGTTTACCAGAACCGTTTGGATTAAACGACGAAAAGACTAGCAAATGCGATTATAAAATCCATCATATTTTTCATACCTTTTAGAATAAGGACGTCAGCTTATGTTAATACATATTTTACGATATGTGCGGTTTTACAAATACTTGGAAAATCTTTCGGTTTAAAACGGATTCCCGAAGATAAACCTCCCGGTCTCATGGGGCCATAAAACATACCACGCGCAGGGGGTTGTGCACAAATTAATTTCTTTCCGGGCGGTCGAACCCACGATAAATAACTTCGAATATACCGCGTGTATCTGACATCGACGCACAAACGATTTCCATGGGTCCAGGGCATGATTCTGGACACCCCAGTGTTGGAATTTTTCGTCGGTTCTTTTCTATTTTTTTTCAAGAGTACCACAAATAGGTATCAGCTCAGCTGAGCTGAAATCTATTTGTGGCTTTATTCAGATTGCTCTTTTTAGTGAAAGTAGTTAATTAATTATTTTTTTATTAAAAATCTCATTGGGTTAGGTCAGAATAACGATTATGAGCAGTCTAAAGTAAAAAAACCCTTGAAAAAAATGAGAAAAAAGCCGACGAAAAATTCTAAGTCTAGGGTGTCCAGAATCATGCCCCGGACCCATGGAAATCGTTTGTGCGTCGATGTCAGATACACGCGGTATACAATAATATATACAGTCTCACGACGCGCGACGTTCAAAAATAAATTGAAAGATCAAAAGCCTGCTAAATAAAACTCTCCCTGATTCATCGTAATTTAATGCTTCTTTAATCTACTTAAAAATCAGAGCAGTGCCTTGCCGTTGCTAGTAGATTGGAGTACATAAAAAAACTTTATAACCGACTTCCCAAAAAGGAGGAGAATTTTTTTACAAAAAAATACAACCACTGCAAAATCGATACCATCATCAGATCCTGGTCTCCTTATCATGGGACCATTTGGGAAGTATACCCTTTCCAACAAAAAAATCATTTTTAAAATCGGTTGGCAAGCGACGGAGTTATGCCCGAACAAACATATAAAAAAAAAAATACAAACATTCGAATTGAGAACCTCCTTTCCTTTTTGGTAAGTCGGTTAAAAACAAATTGAGGCAATTGGAAAATTGATCGTTACAAGCCAGTTTTTATATTTGGACATAGGTAATCGTAATACTATATTATATATTTAGATCTTATTTTATAAAACTCTTTCGTTACAATCGTTACTAAGTAACTGACAGACAACGCACAGCCGAAACTGCTGGTCACAGAAATGTGAAATTGGGCCTGTAGGTTTCTTGGGGAGTGTAGGGGAACACTAAGAGAGGATTTCCTGAAATTCCTACGGGAACGGGAAAAAACTTGATATGCGCGAATGAAGTCGCTGGCAAAAGCTAGTTTATAGATAACTAGAGGCCGCCCACGACTTCGTCCGCGTATAAATTCTCGTTATTCCCGTGTAAATCCCGATCCCTCGGGAATTCCGGGATAAAAAGTAGCCTATGTGTTATTCTGGGTCTTCAGCTACCTACATACCAAATTTCATCGTAATCCGTCCAGTGGTTTTTTCGTGAAAGGGTTACAAACATACATACACATACATCCATACTCACAAACTTTCGCATTTATAATATTAGTAGGACTAGCTGGCCCACGCAACTTCGTCTGCGTCACATTTTCCATTAATGCTCGGCTCCTTTTAGTCTTAGCGTGATGATATGTAGCCTATATTCTTCCTCGATACATGGGCTATCTAATACTGAAAGAATTTTTCAAATCGGACCAGTAGTTCCTGAGATTACCCCCTACATACAAACTTACAAACAAATGTTACCTCTTTTTATTAATTATATTAATTTTATGGTTATAGGCTATATATCATCACGCTAAGACAAATAGGAGCGGAGCAGTAATGGAAAATGTGACGCAGACGAAGTTGCGCGAGTCAGCTAGTTACGTACCTACTTATATAATGTTTGATCACTGCTAAAATTAATCAAGTACAGACTAGGTCGCGCCAGGGTGAGGGAAACAAAATAAGCAACAGCTAGTTGTTTGGCAGCAGTTGTTAAAGCTAAGAGAGATGGCTGGCTTGTTGTGATGCTTGGAAACAATGGACCATGATGGCACGCTGACGTACTGCTCCAAACAAATTCTTGTTCGCGTTTCCTCGGTGTATTGTCAGCGTTTTCTGACTAGTGGGCCCTTCAAAGACTAATTAGCTAACATAAACGTTGTGTTTTTCTTTCGTATAAATATGATTCATAGTGTTTTTATAGCTTTTTTTTCTACGAACTACGTTAAATCATGTTAGATTTATCAAACATGGTTTTTTTTAAACAAAAAAGATTTGTGGTTTTATCTTCTTCTTATCTTGTGTAATAAATAAAAATCTCGTGTCACGATGTTTGTTATCGAACTTCTCCGAAACGTTGACCGATTTTTATGAAATTTTGTGTGTATGTTCGGTATGTCTGAGAATAGGCTGTAGGCTATTTTTATGTATTTATACATATGGCAAAACAACGTTTGCCAAGTCAGTTACTATAAGTATAGAAAATAAAGATAAACATATATTGTTAAAAAAGTTTGAATGGATGTCTGTTAATCACGTCAGAACCGCTGAACGGATCTTGATCTCTTGCCGCGGGCGGCATGTAATAAAATTTAGAAAATAAAACACGGAGAAAAAAAATACTTACATTTGTAATTAAAAAGAAGACAAAATGGATAGGAATAGTAACTAAGATGACCAAAGATTAGAAAAAAAATTCTGCAATTGGTTATGAACGTCACTAGACCAGCAGATATCAACGATTAACGGTAACAATAACGTGAAAAAAATAGTTATCAACTAGATTCCATAATAACGGTCACTTTTGAGATGGGTTTTCGCCAATTTGATAATAAATCAGCCAGGGTAAGGTTTCTGTTTGGTGTAAACGACGTATGGGTGTTGGTAAACTGGCCATTTTTAGTAACTTCACATCTTGATCCATAGTAATTGTCAAGGCATTGACAAACTAACTCATCTTCCTCGTTTATGGAACATTCGCCGGAGTTCAGGCAGTAGCCATGACACGCGTTGACCTCACATCTTTCTCCGGAATAACCGACATCGCATCTGAAATAACGAAAATGTGAAATTAGGAACAAGAACAAGTTTTGCAAAACAAACAAAAGGAAAACAAATTGATACGTCTTACCTGCATTTAGGGAGACCCTCGTCATTGACGCTACACTTCCCTTGGAAACAATAGTTTAAGCAAGCTGACACTTCACATCTAACACCTGCAAAATTTTCTTTGCATTTACAAGCTGGTTCGCTCTTGTCATTTAAAGAACAGTTACCATCGTTCTGGCAATAACCGTGACACAAGTTGACTTCACATCTTTCCCCGGAATAGCCTGCATTGCATCTGAAATAACGTAAATGTGAAATAACTGAAATAAGGCATAATGCTTAGAGAACAAAACACTAAGCATTTGAGATGTATTTGCCCCTGATTATCTAGTCTAGGTCGGAGATGACAGAGAGCTATCCAGAAGTACCTAGCCTGTTCGCTCTAACTTTGAAAAGACTAGGGTTGTAAGCGATCGGAAACACAGACGCAGACATAGTTCCACTCGTATGCCGTGCGCATTATGATAGACGCTTGGAAATGCTTAGTGTGAATTGGTGGAATAGCAACAAGGTAGGGATTGTAACTTGCAGTGCGACTGGATGTCCGATGGTAGAAAGGAGCCGGTGGGAGGACGTCGTGAAGTTCTAGGGCAAACTCTCCGAAGTACAATCTGTAGTAGACCGATAAGTAGGCGATGAGCAAAGCTGTATAGCTTGGCATCCACCAGTTTTACATCGCCGGTGAGCCTCTTAGCTCTGCGGTCCACCCAATACTTAGCTGAGCCATCCCTAAGGTGTCTGCAATACTCCACGCAGGATCGGACTTGTACTTTGTGTAAGGTAAAAGGCTGTTCAGGCCTGAAGTATCACTTCACCCTATTTAGGATGCCCAGCTTTTTGGTGGCGCCGAAGTTGAGACTAGATATCAACTCCGTGCCTAGGAGCTCGAGCCGATCAGTCACAGGAACAAATGTGTCTATTTTTTGTACATTCAGTGCTCCGTGATTAGATGTCCGTGGTGTGACATGACAGTTCTAGTGCTGCTTTATTGAATTTCGCAACATATAAATATGCTGTCCTTTTTGACATCGTGCACCTCTTTTTGTGTTATTATTGGAACGAAGTTCCTTATCGCGCGTTGCGAAAGGGGGCTGGACGGAAAAAATTAAGACCAAATGTTGTAATGACACTTTCGACACTTTTTGTTGTTTTTGAATATCGAAAAGCAAAAAGATTTAGACAAATTTTAAAATCCTATTACTTTCGTTAGTCGAATTCAAAACCCAAAAGCCTAAGTCAAAAAGGAAGTCAAAGTCAGAAGTCGAAGTCAAAAGTCTTGACACCTTTCAAGATTTTTGTTTTTGTTTCTAGGTCTATAATATTGTTTTACAAACCTGCATTTGGAAAGTCCGTCATCATTGAAGCTACAACTGCCTTGGAGACAATAATTCTCACAAACAGATACATTACATCGCTCTCCGATGTAACCAGGTAAGCACTTGCAAGGAAATTGGCCATCAATTTGCATACCATGAATACAAAACCCCTCCACATACTCTGTAGCAATTTTGAATGTCTCATTGAACAGAGAGTTATTTTGTACTAGACTTGTTAATGGTTTACAATCCCGGCTTCCCTTGATTTGGTCTGAAACTTTATAGTTAGCGGCTATACTGGTAGGGACTTTCTGATGGATTGCAAAAGTAGAGGCGACTTTATACTCTTGACCATGTAATCCAAATATCACAAGGCTGCAGGTTGGACACCAACCTATGGCAAAAATGGATTCTTTTGAAACCGTCACTGTATTTGATGGATTCCCATCCATCGTTGTGTTATCAAAATTAATGAATCTTTTATCTACTATATTCTTGTTTTGTCCAATCAAATCTACACTGCAAAAAGCGTAGTGGATATCAGACTCCTGTGGAGCACTGGGCTCAAACCAGTATATTCTCTTGGTCTGTTGATCAACAGCTATGCTGTGTGGCTGCAATTTGTAAGTTGAGCTGATAGACACTGCGGTAGAATGAATAACAACTTCTCTATAGGATCCATCAAATCGAGCTCTCTCTATTGTAGGCGACGACGTGAGGTTTGTGTTGATCCAATAAATAAATCTGTAAATTAAAAATCATAATTATGTTCCATGGTTCAAGTACAAGGGATTTCGCAAAAAAAAACGTAATGGAAAATACCCGATCTAGCTTCATTTTTTTACCCAATCGCAAAACATGCTAAAATAAAACGCGTCTATTGTACTACAGTAAAAATTAAAAAGTGAGCAATGTAAGGTTTAGTAAAACTTTATAAAAGTGGCATTAAATTCACCAGGTCTCATGGAAATAGAAAAAGCCTGAGCAGCAGTAGAAGGAGACTTTGCTCCGTTTGTGGGTTGGCATTTATTAAAATATTCAGTGATGTGACTTACATCTTAAATACATACATTTTTGTATTTTGTATTTAGGTACATTCGTTTAATATTAGTATTCGGTAAATACTATCTAAGCCACCTTCTAGATAAAGGCTGAGGGAAAGACACCTACTGTCGTTGTCTATCAACAAAACTAATGAGAATCCAACATATCATCAATTAAATTGAGTCAGGATGGAAATCTAAAAAATTGCAGCACTCTGCAATGTGATCTATTTCATTGATTATCTGCCTAGACTTTTCCCAAATATATTGGGGTTGGCTACCAGTTAAAACGAATTTAGCCGAATACCAGTATTATCTATTTCATTGATTAATTTAATAATATTTATCTGATGAAAAATGAGTTTTCTGTTAAAGTATTTGCATTTTTAAGTGTATTAAGAAGATACGTATTTTGTATCTAGTATTTAAGATACGATTTCCAAAAGTATCTTGTATATGGTATCTCAATAACTAGTTTAAGGTGGAAGCGCCAGGGTAGCCCGCGAAATTCAAATATTTTTATGTTTTTTGCAATGTCCCGGTCAGTGTGAAGCTGTATGTTAAACAAAATACGATTCGCGGCCGTAACGCATATTTATCTAAAGAATTATACCCATTTTAATCTTCTATACTTATAATAAATCTGTAGAGAGGTCAATTCTGTTCATGAAAAATATTTCCAAAATAACTATCAGGGGGTGATTAGGGATCGATACCTACTGATGCCAAAAATGCAATCAGTACAATTTTTGTCTGTCTGTCTGTCTGTCTGTATAACCGTTATAGAAACAAAAACTACTCGACGGATTTTAACGAAACTTGGTACAATTATTATTCATACTCCTGAGCAGGTTATAGTATACTTTTCATCACGCTACAATTAATAGAAAAAATGAATAAATAATAATATGAAATTGTGAAAGTTTGGTTGTTTGTTACTCAATCACGCCAGAACGGCTTAACGGATCTTAATGAAATTTAGAACAAAGATAGATTATAGTCTGGAATAGCACATAAGCTACTTTTAATCCCGGGAACATGTTCCCTAGGGATCACGCGGGCGAAGCCGCTGGCAGAAGCTAGTTATCAATATAACCCTCTAAGTTCATACAACTCCATTGAATGACTTTTTCACGAAATAACATCCAATCGAGTTCTATGAACTTATAGGGTTATACCTACTGATGATTCAAATAGTTATAATCCTTTAGATAAATGCTCTTTACAATCGCGAACCGTATTTTGTTTAACAAACAGCTTCACACTGACCGGCAAATAATTTCGCGGGCTACCCTAGAGCTTTCACCTTAATAGTATTTTGTATTTCAGATACTTTTTATAGGGTATCTTGTACATCTCTGCAAATATCATAGGTAACGTACCCTCTACAGCTGTCTACAGCAATATCAGTGGGGATACTATCATCCATCTTGATTAGAAGATTTCCGTAAACGTTGTTCTTAGATCCAGGTTTTAATGAGATCCAGTTTATACTTCTATCTTTTGTATCCGTGAAGAAAAGTAATTCTGTGGCGGGGTCGAAGGCGATACTATGAATGTTTCTTCCGTTTCTTTCTGTTAAGTATTTGTAATGCGAAGAAGACATGTGATAACCACATATGGCGTCGTTGTCGCTCTGCTTGTCGACGTACAGTATCATGTCGTGAATTTCATCGTAAGCCAACGCCGATATGTTTTGAGACTTAAAACGTACTGTTTCCGTTTTGGTTGTATGGGCATAAAACTCTAGTAGATCTTCTTTCCCTACGGCAAAGTCTGAAAAGAAAGAAAAATATGAAGTTTACCGAACAAGCTGATAGCTTATTAAACGACTTTGTAAAAATTTTAATAAAAATCTGGTAATATTGCAACATAATTATTGCTAGCAGACGATACGGTTTAGATCCTAAACTTCGTTTTAGTTTTATGGGTATCAAATTCTAGTATATATCTGCAGTACCAAGGTCTGAAAAAAAGAAAAAACCCTGATTTTTATTAAAATAAACCCCTATGTCTAATTTAATTCTCGCTTGCAACCAGGTGTCAAGTGGGCTTAGATCAGAAAGGAGTTGGCTTTGTGAAGAGAGACTGAAATCTGAATGATAGATGTATCACGGTTTATGATAATTACAATTATAATCTTTGGTAAATTTTACGTGTACTTATAGTAGGTAGTAGATAAGACGAAGACGTGCTGAGCGAACCCCAAATGATCAGCGCATGGGGTAAAATAACCTCTCGATTCCGGGCGTGGTTCAGTCCTGCAAGCGATCGGAAGCGAGACTTGGTGCTTAGGGTAGGGAAAAGGAGAAGAACTCCATCCCATAGAAGACCAGGGACTCGTAATGATCACCGGCCAGCCCCGCGCTCCGCGCTCCAGTGCGACCGTTTCAGAATTGAAGAGTATTTTTTTTTTTTTTATACAAAACGGGGAAACTCTTGGCCCAAATCTCACCTGATGGAAAGTGATGATTAGGCCGAAGATGGCAGCGAGTTTCACCCGGAATCCTCTTACACAGATGAACTGGCTATCATACCTCTAACTGCCGGAACACAACAATGCTGTTAGCATTGTTGTTATGGCGACAGACTTAGACATGATGGTGGTAGCTTGCCAGGCGGACTTAGAAGAAGTCCTACCACCAACATAACCGAGCAGAACAGAACAGACAGACGATGGCCACGCGTTTTGCGTGCGCCTCCTTAGCTGAAGGCGGGTCATTAGTAGGCTGGGGTGCGCCACGAACTGCACAAAACGCTCTAGCGCTCCGGCAAAGGATAGCTGCCGAACACCGTAGGGATAGTCAGTGGGAGTCTGACTGACACCCAAAAAGACAAGGTGCAGGATAATCATGCTGAGACATGCATCTATATTCCTAAATTGTGTACCTCTACTGTCACGTCCAAAAAGGACACGTCTAGGTCGTACATGACACCCAGAAATTGACGAAATTGGTTGTCCTTTAAGGTGAAGGCTCGTCAGCATATTCGCAAGAAGTTGGAAGAATCGCTACAGTGGCAGCGGTAATTCGATGGTGTCGTTTCATTACAACGTTGTTAATTTTGTTTATGTGTATGTATGTATCTATGTATTTATTAAAGACTAGCTTCTGCCAGCGGCTTCGCCCGCGTAATCCCTAGGGAACATATTCCCGGGATGAAAAGTAGCTTATGTGCTATTCCAGACTATAATCTATCTTTGTTCTAGATTTCATTAAGATCCGTTAAGCCGTTCTGGCGTGATTGAGTAACAAACAACCAAACTTTCACATTTATAATATTACTCGTTTGGTGTAAAGCGAAATTATAACCATCTTCCCCTCGACATTATAATTATTAAAGGATATTGCAAACTGTTGTAAGCCGTTTTCCGAAGCTACTCGCTAGCCTCTAGGCGCCAAGCTAGCCGCCTGCCTGTGCGTTCGCGAGCACAAAAATAATCCTTATAAGTAGCATGATTCAGTATTCACGCGCGATGGCTTATTATTAGCGTTTTTCATGTATAACTTTCGTGTTTCTATACAGATTTCTATGATTCTTCTTTTATGGAATGGTTAATAATGTTAACTT
Organism: Ceramica pisi; assembly: GCA_963859965.1. Lineage (NCBI taxonomy): Eukaryota > Metazoa > Arthropoda > Insecta > Lepidoptera > Noctuidae > Ceramica > Ceramica pisi. The sequence continues at coordinate 5,772,412 of OY982529.1, forward strand.
TTATTAATGTTAATTAGGGACGACTGAGAGTTTTATAAACGTAAGAGTAGACAAATACAATCAGAAAGCTTCGAACTGCTAAGCTATCGGGAGTTACACGTGTTATTGTTCGTCAATCATAAAAGATAGACATATGCTGTCGTTGGATATTTTTATATAATTTTAAGGAGAACATTTCCGTCATACATGATTTCTGTGTAGCTTTCACCATTAAGGTTGCACACGCGACGGAAGCTTAAAAAATGGAGTAACCTCTCGTTTTCCCAACATTTCCCTTCACTGCTCTGCTCCTATTGATTTTAGCGTGATGAAAAGTATACTATAACCTGCTCCGGAGTATGAATAATAATTGTACCAAGTTTCATTAAAATCCGTCGAGTAGTTTTTGTTTCTATAACGGTTATACAGACAGACAGACAGACAGACCGACAGACAGACAGACAAAAATTGTACTGATTGCATTTTTGGCATCAGTATCGATCCCTAATCACCCCCTGATAGTTATTTTGGAAATATATTTCATGTACAGAATTGACCTCTCTACAGATTTATTATAAGTATATAGAATATAGAATAGAAGATATAGAAGATAGATTGTGTTTTTTTTATCTTCCTTACGGTTTGTTTTTTCATTATGTTGCACCTACCATGGTGTCTCTGCACCATCCTAAGGTCGACTGGTAGAAAATGCCTATGGCATTAAGTCCGCCTTTGTACAGTTACTTGTGCATAAAGTTTTAATCTCTTATATATAAAATTCTCGTGTCACAATGTTAGTTACCTTACTCCTCCGAAACGGCCTTACAGATTTTTACCAAATCGTATGGGATTAAAAAATACATACAACCCTAAATTTACACCCTTCTATCACCAACCCTTATTTTGAATAGTCATTTTATTAATGAATAATGTGACGCACTCGAAGTTGCGCGGGTCAGCTAGTAACTAAATAAAAATAAAATTCATAATGTAAAACACAAAGGTACTCACCCCAAGAATGCGCCAATCCTATATACAAAGCCAGCAACGCTAGCACAGTATGCATTCTACACATTTTATATTATATCTACTTCACAAAAAAAGTGTTTCCAGCAGAGGAAGACGGAGCGTTAGCACTGGTGATGTTCGTTCTTGAATATACGAAGATCGAAGCACAACGCTTACCTACTCCTCGCTATTTATAAGACTACGCATGCAGGCACTGGTGATAACAAACGGATCTTATGGTAATTTCCCTAAATCTTCGCACAGATAACTTACTGACCTTTTTGTATAGCGATGTCATTTATTTGGCGATAGAATTTATCTGAAAAAACCGGCCCAGTGTGAGTCGAACTAGCGCACCGAGTGTTCCGTACAAACTCGACACTCGAACTAGATAGATCGTATATTACGGAAATTGAATCTCAGTTTTTTCTGAGTATGCATTGACAATTGAAGTTTACAAACTATCAAAGTACTATCAGTCCTAGACCAAGAGCTACTGAACCCTCCGAATAAAGGTGTGTCTGTAAGGCTAGAAAATTTTATAGTTATGAGTCACAGCATGCTAAGTACGGTAACCATCGCCTGGCGCGCATCAGCCCTGCACGTGATCAACCGTATACACCCTTGAAAGTGTAAATAAAATCCAAAAAAAACTTCCTCCTGTAAGCTTGAATTTTTATATAAAGAAGTGGAAACACTAGGAAGTGGTGTAAAACTTGACGTTCAAAAAGTGCTGGCTCCCAGCCTAATTTGAATAAATTACTTTTGAATTTTTAATTGAAGATGAAATTCAAATATTTGACATGTATTTTCCTCATGTAATCAAATATTAAGGACGGTCCTGGTTCAGGCAGGACAGGTATACAGTGCCAGGAGCTTGTGTCTAAATAAAAACAGCCGCACGGATCGATCTTCAAAGTTAACGCTTGCCGAAATCGGTCTATGGATTGGTGACCATCTTAACCGAGACTCCTCCGTGACTTGGAAATCACTTGAAGCCGTTGCCGTTGGTCCCGGCTGTCATTTGTAGATATTTGACAGTCGATACGGATTGTCAGAAGCCAGAAAATCTGACAGTAGTCTTGCCAAGAAAGTACCGTGTTATATTGTTTTAAAATTCAAATTTCAAAAATTCAAAATTCAAGCATTTATTTCAATTAAACCATTTACAGGCACTTTTGAATTGTCAAGGTCGGTCGGTCCAAAAAGTTGAAGCTATTGCACGTTCCAAAGCGTTGATCTCTATGGAGAAGAACGTGCAAGAAACTCCACGGACACTCTTTTTTTTTTTTTTTATTAACCGTTTTACCCAGTTATTGGGTTGTGGAGGTCTAATTGGCAGAAGATCCACGTAAAATACTAGTATTCAGCTGAATCTGGTTTGACTGTATAATGTATATGCAATATAGTTGGGAAAGGCTAGGCAGATTTTATCAGGTTAGAGAAATTACGCCTTGGTACACTTTTTGCCTAAAAGTGCGTCACAAACCCCCACCTCGAACTTCGATGAGTTTTACGATTTTTGAAAATTCATCCCCTATGAGGGTGAAACAGCTAGTCTATTCTATAAATAACAATTTCGATATCGACTTCACCTGAGTGACTAAGCTTACAAAGTGAACTTTATTTCACACATCATAAGGTCTTATATTTATACGAATTTGAAACTCACCTCGGATTCCGCTGTCGAGACACGAAAATGTTGTTACAGAATAGCACTGCTGGGAATGGAAGTTTGTATATAAAATCTCATTCCTTCGGTCAACGTACCTACTAGTCTAGTCGACAAGTTGAAAATGGTACAAAATAGAGATACTGCTCTTAAAATTATGTGCGATAGCTCATTGGATCTGGAATGACGCCTAGAAAAATGTGCCAAAAGCGTATATTAGCACATAAAAAATTGAAAAAAAAAGTTATAAACAATAAAAGATGAAATAAAAAGGCATTTCGTTTTTTGCCAAAATTTCATAAAATATTATCAAAAATAGAGTCTGACAGAGGAGGAAATTTCCAATCAAAAACTCCTATTGGTATATTATATCCTTTGGGTTGCACGCGTGGCGTCAAAAGCGAGTACGGCACATTAATCAATTTATTTAGGGTATTGAATACATTTTTTTTATATTTGAAAAAAATATGTTGTATTCTGAACACTACTAACAACATTTTCTCGAAAGTCTCTACGAAGCGAAAATTTTTTACGACCATTATTTAAACATTTTTTTTTCACTTACAATTAAGACGGTTGTTCGAGAAAATGTTGTTAGTTAACAATTGTTTAACTTGTTGAAAAATTAACTTTAAGTAAAATTTCCAACGGGAATAAATTATTTATAGTGTTCAGAATACACCATATTTTTTTCAAATTAAAAAAAAAATATTCAATACCCTAAATAAATTGATTAATGTGCCGTACTCGCTTTTGACGCCACGCGTGCTACCTAAAAATGTCGCGCGCAGACCTATTTTCAGCGTTAAATTAAAGTTATAAATAATGGAGATAGAGTTCCGGGAGTTCGGAGTATTTTATTGGAAATTTCCTCCTCTTTTAGACTCTATTTTTGAAATTTCTTGAATATTAATATTTTATGAAATTTTGGCAAAAAACGAAATACCATTTTTTTTTCATCTTTTATTGTTTATAACTTTTGCAATTTTTTATGTGCTAATATACGTTTTTGGCACATTTTTCTAGGCGTCATTCCGGATCCAATGAGCTATCGCACATAATTTTACGAGCAGTATCTCTATTTTGTACCATTTTCAACTTGTCGACTAGACTATACGTTAAAATTAGTACATACTGGCCAAAGAAAATAATAATGGTTTCTTTCTTTCTAATTGGCTACGACGGGACCCTAAAAATGTTATAGTTTAGATGATAACCCGACGCAAAATGAGGAAAACCGTAACAGTAATTTCAAAAGTAAACAAAGTTATATCTTCAAACTGCGTTCAAAATATTTATATTATATTATGTATATAGGAGACAAGATAGATAAGTAAAGTTATTGTAGTTCACCTAAACTTATGTAGGTACAGATGCCAGCACATCAGACTATCCAAAACTGACAAATATTCCCAATGAAATTTGAACCCAAGCTGTGAAGCAATACAGTTGAAAATCTATTAAAGAAATTTAACAGATTGTTGTATCTTGATGTGCGTCTGTACAATAAAATTGTAAATAAGTAATTTATTTGTTTATACGTAGAATCTCTGGAAATAAACAGGTAGGTATTGTAAGAGCATGAAAGCTTCGTGCATGCATGAAATATTTCAGCGGTAGGTACTTTACAACATGTTCTGAATTTGATCAAAAAGAAAATACATTGTTCGAAGTTGCCATGCAGACATGCCAAGTATTTAATAGCTTGCGTTGATGTCGGAACAAAATATAAGTACGTATTAATTTATCGATTCTGTTCGATATCGATTTGTTTTATTGTAAAAACTAGCTGACCCGCGCAACTTCGTCTGCGTCACATTTTCCATTAATGCTCCGCTCCTATTTGTCTTAGCGTGATGATATATAGCCTATAACCTTCCTCGATAAATGGGCTATCTAACACAGAAATATTTTTTCAAATCGGACTAGCAGTTCCTGAGATTAGCGCGTTCAACCAACCAAACAAACAAACTCTTCTGCTTATAATATTAGTATAGATAAAGAAGTCACACAAGGGTATAGTGTGCATCTCATTATTCCCCATGTGTGGCAGCGTTAATTCGATAATGATAAGAAATTATGTCGCCGATTGAAGGCCTCTTTATCCCAGCACAGTTCATGTGGGATAGGCAGCGGAGCCCCAGGAAAAGCTACTAAAAAAAGAGAAAAGTAGAAAGAAAAAGGATATGCTTGTAAAGAGTATTCTATCGATCTAGCTTATCATATCAGGTACTAAGTTCCCCCTCTCTGGCTCTTAAAGTTGAAATTTCTTAGATGATGCTTGGTTTACAAATACAAGCTGATGCCCACGACTTCGTCCACTTGACAAATCTATATCTATACTTAATATTATAAAGCAGAAGAGTTTGTTTGTTTGTTTGTTTGGTTGAACGCGCTAATCTCAGGAACTTCTGGTCCGATTTGAAAAATTCTTTCAGTGTTAGATAGCCCATTTATCTAGGAAGGTTATAGGTTATATATCATTACGCTAAGACAAATAGGAGCGGAGCAGAATGGAAAATGAGACGCAGACGAAGTGGCGCGGGTCAGCTAGTTATATACTAAAACCTTTCTCGAGAACCACTCTATTCATTGGTGAAAACAGCATGAAAATAGGTGAAGTCGTTTTTGAGTTTATCGCGAACAGACAGACAGACAGACGCGGCAGAGGACTTTGTTTTATAATATGTAGTGATTTCTATACCTATTCCAGAATTAAACCGTCTAGTTACTATTTTTGCCTGTGCGTTGATGTCAGTCATGACAAACGATTGCATAAGTAACGAAGAACTGTGGCGTATCTACGTCATGGTTACCATAGGGGCTAAACCGGCCACTTTAGCAGAATCATATTAGAATCATAATATTAATCACACAACAATCTGAAAACATTTTCATCTTTATAGCCAACATATTAGGTTCATGGTTGATTGGGAAAATTTGACAATGACGGGTAGCGTGATTTGCTTTCTGATTCAGAAATGCAGAATGATGCAGAAAGCATTCAGACCCCCAGATACCGGCCGCGACTTATCCATCCAGCTTTAATTTACAAGAAATACCTTAAATACCTTATTCTCACCTCGAATCCTTCCCTCGACGTATCCTCCCATGGTCAACATGATCTTAACTGTCATTTCTCAACTGTACCTACTATGGATCATCTAGCCAAACAAGTTACTCTGTCCCTTATCTCTGGTCTTAAGCGTCCTCAAATCAGTGCTTTTCGTTTCGTTCCAGTTGAGTCGGGAGAGATCAGAAAAATCATTCTGTCCATAAAGTCCAAAGCGGTGGGCTGTGATAATGTCACTCGTGGCATGATCATTACTCTTCTAGATAACCTCTTACCTGCCATCACCCGCATTGTTAATTTTTCCCTTTTCTCTGGAGTTTTCCCGTCCTTATGGCGTAAAGCCTATATTCGTCCTCTACCAAAAGTTTCCAATCCCACACTTCCAACCCACTTTCTCCCTATTTCTATACTTCCATTCCTATCCAAAGTGCTCGAGGCCTGCGTACACAAACAGCTCTCACACTTTGTACATTGTAACTCCCTCATAAGCCCTCTACAATCTGGGTTCAGGCCCGGGCACAGTACTGTTTCCGCTCTCCTTAAAGTGACTTACTTGTGTTAGTCGGTTTCTCAAATGCCTTCAATACCGTCAGTCACGAAATTCCATTCTAGCCATTCTCTCCTATGTTATGGTCTCTCCCGAAGCACTGGAGTGGTTTACCACTTATCTTCAGGGACGTCAGCAGTCGGTTCGCGTTGGGGATTCCTCATCTTGCTGGCGTGATTTGGAAACTGGCGTTCCTCAAGGCGGCATTCTTTCTCCTCTCTTGTTTTCTATTTTTATTAATCTAATAACTTCTGAACTTCAATGTGCGTATCATCTGTATGCAGATGACCTGCAACTGTACTATCAAGGGAGGTTCGATGAATTACCTGACGCTATCAGAAAACTAAATAGAGACTTGATAGCCATAAAAACATGGTCGGATAGATTTGGTGTGGCTGTAAACCCTAATAAGTATCAGGCGATCATCATTGGGAGTTCTCGAAGTATCGCTAAAGTCGATGAAACAGCTTTGCCAAATGTTCTGTTCGACAATACGATTGTCCCATTTAGCACTGATGTAACGGATCTAGGTTTGCGCATTAATAATACCTTAAACTGGCGTGCTCAAGTTGCTAGTGTCAGTCAGAAGGTTACGGGAACGTTGCGAGCCCTGTATCGTTTGAAAAACTTTTTACCAGCAAACACGAAGACAATGCTTGTACAGACCCTAATTTTTCCTATCATCGATTATGGCGATGTGTGTTACTATGACCTGAATGCAGATCTCCTGAATAAACTTGACCGTCTTCTGAGTTACTGCATTTGATTTGTTTTCAATCTGCGTAAATATGATCATGCCTCTGCGCATCGGTCACTTTTAAAGTGGTTGCCCATACGCGAGCGTAGAGAGTTAAGGGCTCTTACTACCTTGTTTTCATTTCTTGTCTCTCCCAACTCTCCTAGTTATCTAGCCCCTCCCTTTCAATACATTTGCGCCAGCCACAATCTCAATCTACGCTCATCAAACAACCGTCCCACTCACATTACTGACTTTATTCACTCTTCTTTCTTCGTTCAGTCTATTTCTCTGTGGAATGCGCTTCCTCAGGAGATCAGGATGGCCACCAGTCGGTTAACTTTTAAATTGAGAGTTCGTGAACAAATTCGGAAGAAGTTGGCAGTAGTATCATCACAGTGCTAATGTTTTCCATTTTCTTATTCGTATTTATTGTTTAAGTAGTCGTTTACATATTTATCCTGTTAATGTGAGTATTTATTATGTATTTATAATGTACAAGTATGTAGGTATAGTTAGTATGTGTATATTATTCATTTTAACTGGTTAGATCCGGCGGTGGAACTATTTAATTGGTTGGGTAAAGGTAAAGTAAAGTACATAAAATGTATTTTATGTACTTTACTTTATTTTTATACTTTGTATTTGAATAGTTATCAATCGCATTTAATTCTCCGTATTGCACCTACCACTATTCTCTGCATCACCCAAAAGTTGACTGGTAGAGAATGCCTATGGCATTAAGTCCGCCTCTGTACTTTTTTGTGCTGAAAGTGTTAAATAAATAAATAAGTAATATTAAAATGGCTCAATGAAATAGGTATACAATAGTTACACCATAATACAATACCACAATAGTTAAAGCCATCTCATTCAATTCGATCTCGAGGCTCGGTCCGATCAGGAAATGTGCAATTGGCTTTTTCGGATAGAGAATTCTCCGTCGCGACTCAGGATTGGATTGCAACCGATAAATTGCGTTTGACTCGTCCAATATACGGAGAAATACGTACAGTATAGTAGTGGTTATAGTTGGACGGCAGAATAACACGTACCTTTTTTATGGATGTGAAATCATAAAATGACTCCTCTATGCTCCTCCCGCTCTGGGCAGAGCAGAAGTGTGTGTCAGACTCTTACGTTCTTAAACCCAATCGTGTTCTCCTAATGCCCTTTGGGTTCCAGAGCCGCGGTGACTCTTTCGAACACATTCCGCAACCCTGGGCCAGAATGACAAGTACCTAGTTAGTTAAAAATAACGCTAATATTAAAGGAGTGCAGTTGCAACTAGATTACCTTTGGGTTAGCAGTAAAGTCAAACTTTTCACAATTTGCTAACATCTTTGCTACAGTTGCGATATTGTGCAAAGGTTCTTATGTAATAAATACTTCGTTCCTCATTTTCACTAGTACTTCCAAAAAAATGTTACTTACATCATTCGTAAAGAAATACAAAAGAACGTAAGTAGGTACATATCGTTTATTTATAATACTAACAGTATTGATAATCTCATGAAGAGCTCGTGGCTAAAAGATGACAGCCGCGCGGGTCGATCTACAAGGTTAAGTAACGCTTGCCGAGGTTGGCCTGTTGACGGGTGACCGAGACTGAGACTTCAAGCCTCGGAAAGCATGTTGGTCCCGGCTGTCATTGGTAGATCTTTGGTAGTCGTTGCGCATAGTCTGAAGCCAGAAAATCGGACACCATGGCAGTCTTACTAAGAAGTAGGTGCCTTGTTACCTAGTTTCTGGGTTGTAGAGGTCTGGTAGGCAACCGCTCCACGTAAAATACTGGTATTCAGCTAAATCCGGTTTGACTGGAAGTCGACCCCAATGTAGTTGGGAAAATTCTAGGCACACGAGTGTTGTAGACCTCGTCATTTTCTAACGCTTTACGCAAAATTGATCGGTTGAGCGATTGACTGCTACGCTGCGTGTCACGGGTACGATTCCCACATGGAACAAAATTTGTAATGGAAATTAACTATATTTATTTTTTTAAACTATGTCAATGAAACATTCAGCCTCAGGGCCAAAAAGCAATTATGGGGCGTCGATAACTTCTACAGGGTAAATTATAACAATAGGTAAGTAAATATAATTTATTATCTGTACCTAAATTTTATTTAAAAATAAAAATATAATATTGACAGTAAAAATAGAATCAAAATTGCTCGAAAATCAAACGAGATAGAAGTCTTTTCTTCTTTGAAGCTGTATAACTTCATCGCTGATGAAGATATTTAAAAATAATTTCATGATTGTTTTCGTCATGGTTGTTTAGGGTGTGTGGAACCGTTAGACCTTACTACCCGCACGATTAGAAGAAGACTAGAGCTAATAAGTATTGCATTTTGCAAATAAAAACATTGCATGCATTTCCCAATTGCTAAGACAAGTACTATAGGCTGATTTGACATTGACCGAACCCCTACCGCAACCCAGGCCGGCCTGGCCCGCCTGGCTGGGTTCTGGAATTATACGGAAGAATTGCCGAGGCTCTGGAACGCAAATGTCATTTGAAGGTCCACTGGTGGAAACAAACACACACACCGGTGGGTTTAAGTCAGCAAGAGTCTGACACTCTCTCCCATTCCACCGAGCGGGCTTTCAATGGTTTCCCATACAAAAACGTTTTGACTTTATGAACCACTAGGTACTTTGCTGCGGGTTTACCCACTTTTCGTTTTATTATCTAGAGAGACCACGTCATACCGCGATAAAAAGATCACGACCTTTCAAGTCCCCAACTATCTACTGTCAAGTAATATCGCAATACTTACGTAAATATATGTATACCTAGGTACTTACACTGAAATAAAAATCATAGATTAATTTTAAAGATAGATCAGTAATAAAAACGTCAAAACTGCCAATGTAAAGATTTATCATTTAAACTAGGTAGAAAAGAAGCTATCAGAGATCGTACGAGTTTGACAAAAGTTTGATAAATCGCTCTACATTCATCTATTTCAATATAAACTTCGTCTGCGATAAATCCGAAATGGGCTCATTTTTCCATTTCATTGGAAGCGTGGAATCAAAGAAATAGATGATAACTAAGATTAATTGGATAAGAAAGAAAAATCAAGGTTATTTGAAAACATCTTACACATGTGTTTTTTATTCAAGCAACATTACGGGCATTTTATACTTTGTAGTGTTTTTATGGAAGCCGGTTACATTATTTTGTTAAAAAGATTTTTTATTTTTCATGTTTAAGTGGTGATACTTGGACGACGTTTTTGTCTACGCAAAAATTGAAATGAACAAATCTATACTTAATATTATAAAGCAGAAGAGTTTCTTTGTTTGTTTGTTCGGTTGAACGCGCTAATCTCAGGAACTACTGGTCCGATTTGAAAAAATATTTCGCGTGGGTCAGCTAGTAGCTCATAAAATAAAAACTACTAACCCAAACTGAACTAAATTTTACGGCACCAAATAGCATGTATACCGCGCATCGAACTAAAAAAACAGAAATCGGATCATAAACCTTGGAGTAGGTAATAGGTGTACATACATAAAACAAACAAAAAATACCCACTGAACTGAGAACCTCCACCTATTTTGGAATTCGGTTAAAAAAAAACCATTTAAGATCACTTGGTTGTCTGTCTGTCTATCTGTCTGTCAGTCTGTCGGTCTGTGTGTCTTGTTAGTCTGCCATTCAGCAGACACACGTTCCTGAATAGGATAAGTTATCCGGCCTTTTTAATTTTTACCTTAAAGTCTGACAAAACTAACTGCTCTGTTCGGCTTTCCATTTTAAAGACTGAAAGAAAGAATCTCGGTATGTAAAGAGGGGCACCCACTAATGACTGACCTCGGTCAGTCTTGAACATTTTCTTATGTGGTTGTTTTTTTTAGCGACGAGCGCCAATAAAAACTCAATCATTTGAACCAAAAAACCATCAGTTGTTGCAACATTCGCTACAAACGGAGAACAGGAAAAAAAAACCGGCCAAGTGCGAGTCAGACTCGCGCACCGAGGGTTCCGTACAAACCTGTAGGTATATAAGTAAAAGTTATGGTATTTTTATTGCTAAATGAAATCCATAACATAACAATGTGGAAAGCTGACGGTACCTTGTCAATACATATATGAAAACATTATGTATGTTCGGAAAAATCTTCATCTCTTTAAGAAGAGAAGTGATAGACATAATTTTAATACTAGAAATAGGCACAATTTGGATCAATCTCGGTTTAGATTGGCTAAGGTACGAAATTCTTTTATGGGGAATTGTGTAAAATGTGTCTGAGAATCGGCCAAAATCTATTTTTTTATTTTTTTTTGTTAATCGCATAACAACGTTTGCTGGGTCAGCAAGTCTAATATATAAAATTCTCGTGTTGCGGTGTTTGTTTCCAAACTCCTCCGAAACGGCTGAACCGATTTGCATGAAATTTTGTGTGCATATCGGGTAGGTCTGAGAATCGGCCAACATCTGTTTTTTTTTTTTAATCGCTGAACAACGTTTGCTGGGTCAGCTAGTAAGTTTATGATTATTAAAAAAAATATACTATGTGATGTAACTAAAAATTTAAGATTTTCGGAATTTTTCCTATATGTGTACTTTATAACGTTGCTTCATGCCAAATTTCAAGATTCCAGGTCGTCTGGAAGTATCCTTTAGGTTTTGATTCCCTTGCGAGTAGTTGCGAGTTTCAAAATATGCGGCTTTAATTGCTGTATATTTTGATTGCGTTGACGTAGAAGTTTGATTTTGTTACAGCTTAAAGATATTATAGATTTGAGTATTTGTTAAGAATTTCAATATAATACCACTACGCGTTCATGAGTAAAGGGGTAATAAGTTTAAAATTATTAAAAATATTTTTATTATATGATGTAACTAAAAATTTATGCTTTTCGCAATTTTTCCTTTATCTGTGTTATAAGACGTTGCTTCGTACCAAATTTCAAGATTCTGAGTTCACGGGAAGTACCCTGTAGGTTTTGATTCCCTTGCGAGTGTCGAAAATTTGCGGCATAAACGGGAGTATCTTTTGATCGCGTTGACTTAGAAGTTTGATTTTTTCACAGCTCCAAGAGACCATAGACTTGAGTATTTGATATGAATTTCAGCTTGATACCTCCACGCGTTCCTGAGAAAAAAGGTCTTGACAGACAGACAGACAGACAGACAGACAGACAGACGGACAACAAAGTGATCCTATAAGGGTTCCGTTTTTACCTTTTGAGGTACGGAACCCTAAAAACACTAAAAAACATTCTGTATGATATAAACTTTAACTATGTACCTACATATTATTGCAGAAAAAGTATTTTCACGATACCTTTTCAGAATGTTTCATACAGTACAGTAGCAGGAAAACGCCGCTGCAAACAAAAATAAAACCGTTGAACCTCGCACGCTACAAACGCAGGCATAGACATTACATGGAAACTATAATCCAGAGACAAGATAATATATGCTGTACTATGTCTCTTGTAATAAAATCCCCCACATAGACAGTACGTCACAGCTCAGTGTTGCCAGAAATTACATTTTGTTTAAATTGCTAGCCTCCTAAACTCGTCTGCTAGAGATGTCTAGTAAATTCTTATTTGCATGTAAATTACTTCGCATATTAGGTGTACGTCTTGTGTACTACGTACCTAAAGCATAATATGGATTTAAAACGTGTCATGGAATAAACGTAATATCTCTTAAAGTGTCATGTACTGATCATTAAGAACAACTTATCATCATCATCAATCACAAGTCCCTCTTTTTCCGCAATCCACACACCCTCTCACACTCACTCACACACACCTCCATCTCACACAAACAGAGGACTGCTCACACACCTACCTACCATCCATGTTTTGTTGGTCATGTAACTATATAGTAATGATTTTCTTAATTATTTTTTTAAACCGACTTCCCAAAAAGGAGGAGGTTCTCAATTCGGATGTATTTTTTTTTCTTATGTTTGTTACCTCATAACTACGTCAAATATGAACCGATTTGAAAAAATCTTTCTGAAAGTTTTATCTGAAAGGATATACTTGCAGATTGGTCCCATTTAAATTTTATTAATTACGAATTATGGATTTTAAATCGAAATAGCTGGAATTCGTTTACCTACTTGGATGATGTTTTTTTTGTCATCCAAGTTATCGAAATTGCGTATAATTTGCTTTTCTGCGATTTTGCCGTGGTGTTGTTAGGCGTGTAAAAGTGAAAAATAAAAAACTTTTAACAAAAAATACAACCGACTTCCAAATAAAAAAAACACTACAAAGTAAAAAAGTAACTTTAATTCCGGAAGTCGGTGTCAAAATACGAAGAAACTAACAAAAACACCGACTTCCGAAATTAACGTTATTTTTTACTTTGTAGTGTTTTTTTATTTTATTTTTTTTAGTTTTATTCTCTATCATGTAGGCACGTACATTTTAAAATGGAATCATAAAAATACCTAGATAATTTAAAGACTTATTTGTAACTCAAGGGGATCGGCGTTGAGGGCTGAAATACAGGTTTTGCCTAGTTCGGCCCCAAATGCTAATACTATTGTGTACACTAACTGTCGATTATGCACTCTAATTGTGATAAAATGTACAAATTTTTTGTGAATAAATATTAATATCACTAAAATTATCACATCAGACGAAAGACGTCCACTGCTATGCAGGTACATAACCTTTAGCCGAACGAAAATAATCCTGTTAGCCTGAATCAATATAATGCTAATTGGACTACGTGTGACTAACACACAAGACACAGTTTCCCGAACGAAAATTATCACAAACATTGTGACAAATTGTCAAGTCAACTGTGATTTATTGAATGAGTTTTCAACAGACAATCGTATCACTTGTCCAAATTTAATTTGTGACGGGTCGAGACCGTTTTTTTTAAGGATTACAAATCATCAAATGACTCCTCCCGCTCTGGGTAAAGCTGGAGGGAGTGTCAGACTCCTACTGACTGAAACGCATCCGTGTTCCTCCTAATGCCCTATTTGTACCAGGACCGCGGTGACTCTTTCGAACAAATTCCGCAACCCCAGCAGGCACTGGCCCTAGCGGGCCCCATCTGCTTTGCTGACAACTCTTTGTGGCTCGCGTGAAACACAGCGCGCCGTCGAGCCGGGCCTGGTTCTGATCAGATAGCGAGCCACCCAATGCTCGCCGTACGGGTCGAGACCTGGAACCACAAGACGTACGTTGATGCGCCACCGGTAGGTACAAAACGTTTTAGGAAAACATTCATTGTGCGTTACAGGAGTAGCTCAACAACTCCCTGCCAGGATCTGCGTTTCCTGATAGCTTCAACCTGGGAGTCTTAAAATCAAGAGTGAATAGGTTACTTCTAGGCTTTCCATCAGGTGAGTCAGTGGTCAAACGTGTGCCTATCAATTGTAAAAAAAAGCAGAACTTGACTATAAATACTGGACACTGAAAATGTATTGGTTTGTTTACATTCCTGTAGACAACAAATACTATGTATAAACAGTATAATTTTACAGGAACACCTCTATTTATGTAGCCAACATATCACAAATTTCCCTTATCCAACCCTCATTCATCTGAAGGAATTTGCAGATTTCCTTTGCCTCATATACTTTGACTGGGTATAACGAATTTACAGGCACGATAAAGGGTGTAGTGTCTTTTAGAGCCATGCAAAGTACGCACGGTGAAGGATGGCTCCCATGCATAAGTAAACAGTCCCTTGAAGGGTTTTTACTCCTGGTACTTGGTATACGTATCTCGGGCGCCCTCCCTACATAAAAATACCCATAGGTATAAAGGTATGTAGGTACCCGTATTTGTTTGCAGTTAAAACTAGGTTTATGTGATCTGGTACCTATAGGTATTAGTACCCGTATTTGTTTGCAGTTAATACTAGGTTTATGTGATCTGGTACCTATAGGTATTAGGCTAAGAACTCACGGAGCGATTTTCACCCGCGACCGCCGCTTGGTGGAACTGCGGTTTTATTTCTAAACTCACGAGACCGTATTTGCGCGGTTTCGCAGCCGTCGCGGTTGCGATCATCGCCCGCCACGTCTGCGGGCGATGATCGTAGTTCGATTTCAATATCCATTTTATTATGCTTGTTTAATTTTAACATGCACAAACATGTCATGTTGCCACAAGTCACTGGTGCAAAATAGCGTTGGATTTCTGTACCCCCTGTGGTAGCAGAGCGCGCGGGCGCCACCCGCCGGGGCGGCGGGTGACCGCGGCCCGCGCGATTCTATTAGTTGCCCGCCGGTGCAGCGGGAACCGCAAACAACTGCGCACACCGTGGGCGTAAAACGCGTCGTGCATATATATCTGCATTCTACAGAAGCTGCGGGCCCGCAACCGCGGCGGACGCGGGAGAAAATCGCTCCTTGAGTTCTTAGCCTTACTGTAGCCAGGCTGGTGAGCCACAGTGAAAAGGTCATGCTGTTTTAATGAGTATGCATTCACAGTGTTTTCGCGTTATGGATTCCGGTCATTCTTTTTTTTTATTATTTGAGATGGGTTTGACTCTAGTCTAGGTCAAAGGTGACAGAGACAAAGTCTACGATGGAGCGAGCTTACCAAGAAGTAGCCTGTTCACTCTAACTTTTATAAGATTAGGGTTGTAAGCGTTCGGAAACACAGACGCAAGCAGAGAAATTATAGTTTGTAGGGTTCCGAACAAAAAACGGAAGATCACTCGGGCGCCTGTCTGTCTGCCTGTCCGTCTGTCACAGCCAATTCTCACTGGATCTATCTCTTTTCAACACACATCAAAAACACATTCGTGATCTCTAGCATAAGCTGATATATTTTTTTTTATTTTTTTTTTATGCAAAACGGGGAAACTCTTGGCCCAAATCTCACCTGATGAAAAGTGATGATTAGGCCGAAGACGGAAGCGAGTTTCACCCTGAATCCTCTTACACAGAGGAATTGGCTATCATACCTCTAACTGCCGGAACACAACCATGCAATTAACAATTTAACTTTATCAAGAAAAATTCTTTGTTGTGTGTTGTCTTTCAATAGAAAAATTTACTGGTTGAGCTCGATGTTCGGGCGCATTATCATCGACCAGTACAAATTGGTGCCCATGGTTTACTCGGAATGGTCTGACAATTCCATCAATAGCAACTGCTTTATACATGTCTGCTGTCATGAAGCCTCGATACGGGATCAAAGGCGTTCCAGCTCCAATCATAACCACCACAAAAGGACACCTATTTCCCGCCTTGCTGAACTGTTCCAGTGGCAGTTCTTTGTCTTTCACGGTCTCCTGATATTCTCCAGACACGGACACGTCGGTTATCTGGATGAGTAGGTACTGATTCGCGATTCGTCAACGAAGAGACAGTTTTGTGCCAACATTTCTTCTTCATCTTCTTCATTTTGCCGAAGCCTAGCCCACTGCAATCTCCGTGGTTGACGTCGTCGGGAATTCAGAGGCGCTCGCCAAGACCTCCGTGCTCGTAATCCAGACAGGTGCAAGTAATTCCGAATGGTATGAGTGCTAACTTCAAGCCCAGAAGCGGCCCGAACTTCTGCTTTTATGTTAGTAGCGTTGATTGTTGGGTCACGGGCTGCCAGCAATCTAATATAGCGCTTTCGGGCTAAATTACCCATCTCGTGGTACCTCTGCAACGTGGTCACGAGTTCACGACACAGGATTGGGATAGGTATAGCAACTTTCGGACGCATTATGCAAATAAATATTTTTTAGTACGAGGGTCACTTTTGGGGGACAAACTACATAGAAAATAAAAACTGGCCAACTAATTTCGTTGCAGGAAAAAGTCAGTTGACTCGTATCTCCGGGACTCGAGCTGCATTGACTGCCGACTTTTTCTAGTGACTGCCACTGTTAATTCTGGTTTCCAGGAGTTACAATCGTAGAAAATGTGTGGTGGGCATGTCCAAAGAAAAAAAAATCTGGAGAAGGGAATACGTTGCATTGCTTTATTTTTTCTTACCTTCATGTTGCAAAAACTGGCTCTGAAATCAGTTGAAAAATGCTAGGTTATTATTTAAATAGCACACTGCAAAATAAAAATGCTTTGCACCAAACATTCGGCAATGCCTGTTTCTAGAAAACCTGTTCTCCAAAAATAAAAACTGGCCAGCGCGGTCGGACTCGCATGCAAAGGTTTTCGAAACAATTTAATTTTTCACGTTAGTTTTCTTGTAATCTTGAGGTATGTATGCATTTATTCAAAATTTTAGGCTCAGGTTTTCGGAGATAAGGGGGGAAGGTTATGGTCATTTTTTATCTAATTTCTTGAATAACTTTAAAACAAATCATTTTAAAATTATGAAAAAAAAACTAGTTTTATCCTCCTTTATAAGTGACCCCAAACTAAAAAAATATTTATGTACCTAACACGTCCGTATTTAGGTCAAATTTCAACAAAATCGGTCCTGTAGATCCGGAGAAAACTGGCTGTGACAGACAGACAGACAGACAGGCAGGCAGACCATAGAAATATAAAAAAAAAAACAACTTATACCATACTACAGCATAAAAAACAATCTATGAGGCAGACGGAAAGGCAGACAGACAACTAAGTGATCCTATAAGAGTTCCGTTTTGTACAAAACTAATTACCTATGAACAAAAGCTCAATTTGTTATTGATTACATTAAAACAAATTGATCACCAGAGAGCTGATCAACTGGCACTATTAATATTGATATACTTAGCCTCCGGGAGAAAAATAACAAATGAAAATGCCAGACTGAGCGAATAAATACGAGTGTATTATGTCTATGGGCGCGTCGTGTGATTGTGACACCCGAGAGAGTCACAGCAATTACATTTTTCATAGTGCAAAGAACTACCAGATACTTATGTCGCCCCAGTTCAAGTTATCATTCCAATTTAACGTATTAATTATGTAATCGACAACTGTATCTTTTATTACTCAAAAAGAGTATGATGATTTGCTGTTATTTAATTAAATCTGCCAGCACTAGTAAACCAGGTTTAACATTTCAAAGCAAAAAAAGAATGGAGAGTATCTTTTAAAAAGCTCCAATGAAATAAATATTAAGTCACTTATCTCCAGCGTCGCTTAAATAAAATAAAGTGCGGGGAAATGGGACAATTCTGTCGTTCCGTATTTAAAAAATACTGCAAATATAAAATCAGAGATTACCTACTTCCGGCGTGGCTGCGCGGCGCACGGCTGTTTCAATTCAATATTTCGTTCCGTAACTCGGTTGGGGTGCCGAGATGACTGCCATTTATTGTCGGAAGCTCGAAAAAATTATAATTAGGTTAATATAATTTTGTGGTCTCGTTAAAATGTTGGAAGCATGGCATATCCGGACATCAGGCGCCCCTTGGAGTAATTAGGGTGGTGGTGGCTTCTCAGATTGGCGGGGTAAGCCGCGTCAAAAGTTTTGAATTTATTATAGCGTGCCGGGTCAACGGAGCCGTCTCGTGTTTACTTGGGGTCGGGGCTTTCGATCACTTTACGTTCCTTACTAGTTGCGAGTGGAACTGTCGACCCGATATCACAGATACCCGCAACAAACCCGAAGACGACGACACCCGTCAATCTGTTCAGATATTACCCAACTCTAGCGTGGTCCATAATTCAACAGGGGCTCTTAAAAGGCCACTTTAGCAGAATCATATTAGAATCATAATATTAATCACAACAATCTGTCAACTTTCATTTTCATCTTTATCGCTAACGCATTGGTTCTAGGTTGATGGGGAAAATTTGACAGTGATGACTAGCGTGATATGCTTTCTGATTCTGCTAAAGTGGCCTTCTTAGACTCACAGGAAAGAGTGCCAATTCCACTGTTTTTAAGCTAAATTCGCATCTCTGTCGCAATATGTAAAAAAGCCTCGATTTCTATAAATTTTTGAAACACAGACGGGCAGACAGACGGAGAAACACCTGAGCGATCCGATAAGTAGAAATATTGGCATACAGATTTTCGAATTTTGAAAACAGTGGCCTGGATCCTACTACATTAAAATTTGAGAGTCTTGAGCTTAGACCACAGCAGCTCAACTAATGTTCGCTTAAGGTACCTACGGGTCAGATTGAATCAAGAACCAATTGAAAGAATTTATTTTATTTTATTTATATTTTATTCTATCTGAAAATGAATTCGGTCCATCTAATTTAAATAGATACAGATTGACTTTTAATTTTATATCACATTGGCAGTTTTCTCACCGTATAATTATATCGTAAGGAAGACCTTCTAATTACTGTTTGGGACCCAATAATGGGTAGGTCACGTACCGCTATAACCGGACCTGGAAGTCATTTAAGTGGGGTCGAGAGCAATATTTCTGAAAATATACCATAGATACCGCAATCGAAACTAGGGTTGGCACGGATACTCGCCTCATTGCCTCCGTAAGTGCGGATCTTACGCAAGAAACTAGTAGGGAAATCCTCATCCGAAAGCGGCAGATGCGGATTCCTAGATAAGTTTATAAACTTATACAAATTTAGGCTTCCACTACTGATAAATCATTGGTATAAAGCCGGAAAACTGTTTGTTGTAAAATAGTTTAGCTAGTACACCTTCATTGCCGATCGATTTTTCTTACAAAAAAATGTTAGATCGTCACTTTTTTCTTAATTTTTCCACCTCTGAACCTTTGCCTCCCAATTTACCCCCGTTACATCCCTAGCGAAACCTTCACTGCTCGATGATCCGTGAGATTATGTCAAATGACTTGCACTCAATATAACCTATTTGTTATGTACCTATTGATTCGATTGTGGCAGGAATTTTAGTATTGGATCAGCGACAGTCAAATAAATAAATGTAAAAACTTATCAAATTAGAGGTGCTGTGACTGCAATGCTTACAATGCCAAATGCCCAATGCATCTTAGATCTGTTGCACGTAGCTTCTGATTAATTTTAGCAAAAGGTAGATTGTTAAAAACTACACTACTTTACTTCAAATACAGCACGTCGATTCTGTAAAATTCAAACAACAACTCGCATTTCACGTCGCTATTCGCTCTCACTTCGCATAAAGCTTCAAAATGACCTTGATTTTGCATTCTTTAAGCATCACCTAGGCACTTGCGAAGTGAAGTGAGCTCCAAAGCAACCAATACACTGTACTAGTGACTACCACACTCAACAAAATGTAAGTCGAGATTTATCGGTTTTTTATTTTACCAGTTTTTGACACAGAACTTTAGCTATTATGATGTTTAAATTAAAATTTTATTCTAAGGAATTTGAGGCAGCTGATAAGTAAAAAACAAACAGAAAACTCTAAATTCGTGCCGTGAATATAATCTATGCTTACCTTACGAAAAAAATGACTGCCAGACAATATCATTAGTAATCTGTGGACAATATTTTCATTGCGATGATGTTATTTATAGAGTGCGTTGCATTGTTTTGTTTACGTTTTGTTTATTTTTTGATCGTTCAGTGCCGATAATAATAGTGAAATAATCATGAAGTAAGTTTATATTCCTGGTTGTAAAGTTCAAAAATAATATTAATTAAGGAAGTGTTTATTTTGTTTTCTAATCCAACAATACTGTTTCAGTCCAAATGAGACACGTTCCTCTCACCCATCGTCGGTTCGAGTTTTGGTAGATTGTCGACGTTTTTCTAGTTTATCCAAAGCAAGAGCTTCTTCTAATAAAGATTTAAACAAAAACATTCTTGCCATCGTTATCGCTTTAGTAGGTAGGCACTTATTCACTTTAAATACCTTATTTAAACACTATTTAACTATGATTTCTTCTATTTTCACTCGTAAAATAGATGCTTTTAATTTGACACTTTGAATCGAGTTTGAGCGCGAAGTGAGCGTCGAACTGACGGGGGAATTACCTTATAGAATGCCACTTTATACGCCATCTCATACTTTATCTGTCAAAATCTCGCAGTCGATTTTGGTTCAACTCGCAAACACGCTCGCAAGAGTAGCGCTAGTGTAGATTCGAATTATCAATCGAGTTTTAGAATGCCAATCAAGAAACTCGCAACGGATTCAGATTCGAAGTTTAGAATGAAGTCTTACAGAATCACACAGCAGCATCGTGGCTCTCCAAACATTAACCACAAAAGGAGTATGGTATACGAATAACTATCTGCTTATCGTTAACTACGTAGTTAGCGTTAGGTAGACATTTTCATTTCACACCCTCATGAAGCGGCATCGAATATGTGTAAAGTATAAATAGCTTTTTCCTTTAACATAATAATAAAACGTCACACAAGAGAAGTGACTGCATGGTTACACCGCGGAGAGAATAACACAGCATGTTACCAGCTATCCAGGAAATAAACGTCTATCTAGGATACAAAGAAGTTCCCTTTATGTGCCACTCAAGCTCTTGTTCGCAGACTCTACTCGTGTCCTGCCATAAAGATAACGACGGTTGTAAAAACTTTTGATTGTATTACACGCCAGATTGGAATCCAAATTCTGCGAGACAAGACGAAACTGCAATGCAGTTTGAAACTTGATTTTTGCGGCAAAAACGAGTAAAAGCCACGAATATTCGACACATCTCGTGAAGTTTGTTTGAAAATGTTCCCCTTGAACGTCTTCTAAAAGACGGCAAGCTCGCAATTTTATTTCGTCACTGAAAAAAGTACAATATCTTCTTTAAATTGACCACTCAGCTCGTCGGCTATAAATAACAGTTACATTCAAAAGAAAACTAAAGTGCTAACTCCTTCACGTAGTTCATTGTAGAGAAACGTGATATTGCAACGTCAATAGTTCGATCCCCGATGTAGCAAGCAATACGTTTTTCATTTTAAAAGTAGACACGAAACTCTTGGAAGGGTGTTGCGTAAAACATAAAACGTAGTCCCCTCAGGGCATTTACAGGGAAAGGAGGTATCATTTGTCATTTTACGCATAAACTATCGCTGCGACGCAAATAAATTGAGTCCCGAACACCTCTAACTAAATATTTGAGCCCACAAAATGAATAACATACCTACCCTATACAAACTAACGAGGGTGACTCTTACCTAGTAACAAACGTCTTGAGCAAAACGTATCTAAGTATTCATTCATCGTAACCCATTAATTTTGGTTAATGTGGACCAGGCTGTTTACATTTGTTGTCTCTGGACGTCACGTCTCACTTGGCTGGCGGGTGCGGCCAGTGCGGGACGTCCTCTCGACCCAGACGTCCGTCGTTGCACTACGAGTACCCAGCTACCGACAATTACGACCAGTTTGAATAGCCCTCAAAGCACAAACAACTAGAAAATAACAAGCTACTAACTAACTACACTTCGCACCTGATTTAGAGAACGCAATTTAGACAATTTAGGTTTGGCTATTTGCTATTTAGGCGCGCTGATTAGGCAATTTCGTAATCCGCTTTCCTTCGGTTTTCTTGGAGTAAATCTAATTAAGTTTTAAACTAGTCTCTTTTGCTTTGTTAAATAATATATTTCAGTTAGTAATAAAGATTCAAATTTATATTATTTATTTATATTTCAGAGGTTTTCTTTAGGTGACGAGGCTAATTGCCACGACTTAATGTATTCAGCCGGCAGTGAATCTGTCTTCCCGTCCGTATCTTGTCATATTGTATGTACTTTACGTACCCTGCCGCTCGGCACGTCAACCCTCCTAATTGCCTCATCCCCAACCCCCTGCTGTGCCCTGAGGTCTGTTGTGTCCCCTTTTTGTCTAGATTGAATGCCTTAAGTACCCTCGTCTGAAGCCCCAACGAGGTTATTTCGCAAGCTGCGGTCAACAGTGCTTCGCGAAAAATGGTGCACAAGCTACACGTCGCTATAGTCGATTTTGATTACGATATTTTTTAGGACTCTGCTTATGAGCGTAATATACTTTAAATGCTCGTAAAGTAGAGCCTTCAGGAAATTTGAGATTACTGCGAATGTAAAGTAAGATGAGCTCCTTTAAAATGACTTCACGTGAATTCTATATTAAGATGGTCGTAAAATACACTGGCTTTATTACAAGTGATAGCAAAGAAAATTCATTTTCGGAGCCATTTTCTCCGACACAATGATGAATTTCGGGACGAAATATAATAAAAATACGTCGAGACCACACTTAAATACACGCGTGTGACTTTTTATTCCTCATTTTGTCAGAAACGGCGAGGTGACAGAAATAAATCAGAGATTCAGAGCTCTTTGTAGTTGTAGTATCGCCGTCCGTTACGGCGACACATTCATTTCCGATGGTTAGCGAAGTATAAATATGAATGAACGAAAATTCATTTATCAGAATCCATGTTGAGAAATAATTGGAGCATGGAGCTACAGACAAGCTGATTGTCTGATAAAAAGGAGCCTACGTCATACGGTCCATTTAGTAATATTTATCAGTTTTGTTTCGCGCCATTTTCCCGCAACGGCCTATTAGCACGGGTCCTCTATACCGGAGCTCCAGTTGGATAAGCCAGCTACAATATGCAGTTTACTTTCTCTTAATCTGAATGCAATTAGCTTCGTCCCTGCGCCGCCGCGCCGACTGGAAATCCAGTAACACTGAAAATGTTTTTAACATTATTTCCCCCTTGCTCTCATTGAATTTTCATCCAGTTCAAATACTGCATGTATTTCATACAGTTTGTTTAAAGTTTAAAGTATAAATGGACGAAAAATAAAGACCACCAGCGTGAAATACAATTTGACCGATTTTCTCTCTCCATTATCGTGCACTGAAATCTTCATATAAATCGGTTTCTAAATTAGGTTTATTGTTGTACATAACAGTAAATAAGCTTAAATAAGATTCAGTGAATCTCCAAAACAATGTTTATTGGGACATATTACATGTTATATTATGTCTGTTGTATCCACAACGCTACTTCAAAGATTTTCCCCGTTCGCGGCTTCGCTGTGAAGTTTGCGCGGGAAAATAGATGCGGAATAATGATACCTTTGCCACTTGAAAATTAGCATAGAAAAATACATATGAGGAAAATTCGTGAATATGGTTTGCCAAAACATTACAATCTTAAACGTGATTCGGATGAAAATCCGGACACCAACGCGATTGTAGCGGAGTAAGAAAATGGAACTGTATAAATAATACGAAATGATCTACCGAGCGTAATTAATTAGGGATGTTATTATTTATCAACAAACACTCAAAGTAACTACACACTCGGCTCGTCGATTATCCCCCAATCAACTGTTGATTTAGCGGCTCATCAAAACCTTGTTTACACTCCGACAATGACTCGTTTGGCCTGTTACACTTTATTAATAACTAAATATCGGACCAAAGGGGATCATTAATTAGCAACCTCTCCTGCCAAAAGCATATTATCCGAGTATCTCTTTGTTTCAGCCACTCATGCATATTTCATCCGATTTTTCGTGCCCAAATCAAAATTCTACGCTGCTCAAATATTTGTTTCAAAATATGATGATGAGCAATCTATTTCAACCCTTATTCCGCACATGTCAGTTTGATTACACACATCGAGCCCATCGAGGGGGGTGCAGGTCAGTGGGGTGTGGGGGGTATCAGGTCGAGCAACAGGCGCCGTCTGATCAATGAGGATGCCCCGCGCCCCGCGCGCCGCGCCGCCACCTGCGCCGCACTTGTTGCGCGCACGATTCAAACAAATGCAAGCCCACCCGAACACCATTACCACCCTTATTCCTTCCCCTTCTAGTTCTATAATAGCCGCGCGTGTAACGTTGCATTGTTTCCTGAAGTGTGCTCGGCATGTATTAGGTAAAATCGGGCTGTATGTCTCCGAGTGGGCGCGATCAGGCGCGTTAGTACCAGGCTCCCATAAACGTAGCGGCGATAAAGATACGATGATGACCGTGCCATTATGCACCCTTTTGTTCGCTCCTGTAGATACCTTTTAGCGTTACCGATATCTCCGGCACATAACTTTAACAAAGGTAGGACTAGATGTGCCATCAAGCGGCTATCTTCAAGGACGCTGTTCAACTTTCCCATTGTTGAGAATAGATTGACTCGGTTGATCTTGTAATTAGATATCCGTGTGGTCTGGAACGGGAGCTTTCTTGCCGAGCTTGTCGTTTTAGACTAATGGTGGAGTATTAGAGCTCATTTAGACGCGTTCAGCCTCTTGTAGTGTGACTGTGCGAGTCTGGCATCGTCTTGAGGCGTGTGCGTAAAGCAGCCAGTGGCATCTTACAACCAAGAAAACGAGTCTTCTCTTGTATCGAATCCATTTTATACTGCATTCAATACAAACATTTCAGACTTGATCAAACACCTACCTTATGAAGTTCGTATTTCTAGTTAAAAAAATATGACAATAGGTACCTACTTCATAACTCATCTTAAGTTATAAATTACTAGCTGACCCACGCAACTTCGTTTGCGTCACATTTTCCATTAATGCTCGGCTCCTTTTCGTCTTAGCGTGATAATATATATAGCCTATAGCCTTCCTCGATAAATGAGCTATCTTATACTGAAAGAATGTTTTAAAATCGGACCAGTAGTTCCTGAGAATACCCCCTACATACAAACTTACAAACATACAAACTTACAAAATGTTACCTCTTTATAATATTAGTATAGATGGGTAAGTAATTTCTAAACTGCCCCACTCTGGCCCACTCGTTTGCGCTAAATGATTTCATAACCCTCTTTGAAACCTTAAATACCGAGACTACTCCTATTTAATTTGCAAAGACCACAGAGCCTGCCTTGATCGACCACATTCTTGCATGAAAATTAATCAAGAACTTGTAATACAAATAGTTGAAGCTAGTCAAAGGAATATTTTCCGATCCGCACAGACTTTAAAGCAAAGCGGGACAAAGGCGCCAAAAGGCTTTATACGTAGAAAAATATGAGCCAGCAAATACGTACTCCATTGTGAAATCATGCGAAAATAAATTCAGGATTGTTCTCCACTCCACAGTTTGTTTTCTTTTGCCGTTGCTTTGGAATCAAATCAATTAAAAATGTATACGGAGCGAATGAAAAATACCTATTTCAAATGCTTTTTCAATTCAAAGTTTGCCCAAGTTCTCGAGGATATGAAAATAGTTGAATATTGGTATTATACACAGATAGAGCGAGTTTGCCAGTAATAAAAAATAGTTCGCATACAAATTAACAGATTTAACGTTGCTAAAATGTTTTACGTGATCATAGCGACCTCAGCGACTGAATTAAGAGTTCCTTACCTGAATGGCACTGTGTCTAAGCTACAGTCTGAAAAAGTAGTAAAGTAGTAGTTAGTTTCATTCAAAGGTTTTGTGAAATAGTAGGTAGTAATTGCGTGATCAAACTCAAATATTCTCATCTATTGCCCTGAAACGGAATTCACGTCTCATCTCGAGCTCTATCATCAGGGACCTAATGATGTCATCAGAGAACTGTGTTACCATACATACATAGATATTAGGTTGGGAGCTTCTTTTACATTTTTATGTCGTAGTAGGGAGAGGAACAAGACATTTTTGTGAGTGAGGCTGGGTTATAAGTTGCTAGGTACCTATTTCCCTGGTGTCATAGATCCCGCTCACCGGAGTCATAGATAGCTACTCAAGTAAAGAGAATACTTACAATAGAAGTATTCTATTCTATTTATCGTATTTGAAAGGAACATGATACTAATTATTATCGTAAATGTGTTTATTTATTCCTTTGGTTTCACTAATTGGTCAATTTTTTTTTATTTATAACTTTCTATTAGGTATATTCCTATTGTACCTATAATTTGAACTATAGGGAGGTACTTCAACGCCTTGAATTATATCTGCATGTAGTTCAAATTCTTTTAATAAATTAACAAATATACTAAAGATAAACTAACAAAAGACGTCAAAAATTCGTCCTCCACGCTGTCAGCTGGTAATATACCCAAGAGACTGGCGGCATTGCCACGTTGAATGGCAATGCTTAATCTCTGCCAAAAGTAAGAGCCAGCTCTTGGGTCACGGGAAGTGTCAACCAGCCGTTTTGAAATTTCTTTGAAAAGGCTGTGAGCACAAGGGCCTTCCTCGAGAACCTGCACTATACCCATTGGTAAAAACAGCATGAAAATCGGTGCAGTTGTTTTTTTTTAAGTTTATCGTGAACAGACAGACAGACAGACGCGGCGGAGGACTTTATTTTACCTATAATATGTAGTGATGATGACAGTGATAAATAAAATTAGTTTAGATTTATTTTTTTCCGGATCCGGCTTTTTGTGTACCTATTAGAATTTTCATACGAGTATGTTTGTAAACGCACCCACGATAAGTACATGAGATATTCCTAGTGTGAGGCAACGTTTCATAAAAAAAAAAAATATTCAAATGCGATAACCTTTTTCATGCATTTATCACGAAATACACCCATTAAAGTGCAAATGATATTAAAATGATGCAATAAAATTCAATCTTAGCAAATAGGTAACAGACGATTGGGGTATTCTCCTTTGATGGAGTTCTTCATTTTTAGGGTTACGTAGCCAAATGGCAAAAACGGAACCCTTATAGATTCGTCATGTTTGTCCGTCTGTCTGTCTGTCTGTCCGTCCGTATGTCACAGCCACTTTTCTCCGAAACTTTATAAGAACTATGCTGTTAAAATTTGGTAAGTAGATTTAATCCGTGAACCGCATAAAGATTTTATCACAAAAATAGAAAAAAAAACAATACATTTTTGGGGGTCCCCATACTTAGAACTGAAATTCAAAATTGTTTTTTCGTCGTACCCATACGTGTGGGGTATCTATGGATAGGTCTTCAAAAATGATATTGAGGTTTCTAAGTTTTTTTTTTTCTAAACTGAATAGCTTGCGCGAGAGGCACTTCCAAAGTGGTAAAATATGTGTGTGTCCCCCCCCTAAACTTCTAAAATAGGATAATGATAAAACTAAAAAAAATATAATATGATGTAGGTACATTACCTACCATGTAAACTACCAGCGAAAAATGGTTTGAACGAGATCTAGAAAGTAGTTTTTTTTTAATACGTCATAAATCGTAAATCGCAACTTCTGATGCTTACGGAACCCTCAGTGCGCGAGTCCGACTCGCACTTGCCCGGTATTTTTCCATTCGAGTGGTTTCTTTTCACCTCTGACGTTCTGACAACTCTGACGAGAGCATTGTTTTTTCAAAGAGGTGCAACCCATTTAGCTTAGTTAAGAACTTTCTCGAAAAAGTGTAGACACTGACAACAATTTAACTTTTTTTTATAAATATCACTCTCTATCTCCAAAACTCGTTGTTTCAAGTTTGGTACTAACGCTAAGAACATGAATCTACAACTGAGTACAGTACCATTTTTGTGATTTATCAAGCCACCAAACTAAAGTTGCTTTAAACAAACTACTGTTCTTCAATATTTGACCACTCAAACGAGCAAATGCTCACGCATATCTTAGGCCGCAAGTCAGACCCACAACACTCTAATTGGATCTTCCTATTGGGAAATTGACAATTATGCTCGTGATTGGAATTCAGCTCTCGCTTGGTCGCCCACAGTGACGCTGGGCACCCAATGTGAACGCTGATTGATGAACGGACATGGCCGACGTAACTTGGTTTGACACTCGTAAATACGGTCGGCAACAAAATGATAGAGAGTTATTCTCGCACTTATTCAAAGTAAATACGTCATCTATACTAATATTATAAAGAGGTAACATTTGTTTGTAAGTTTGTATGTAGGGGGTAATCTCAGGAACTACTGGTCCGATTTGAAAAATTGTTTCACTGGTAGAAAGCTACATTATTCGTGAGTGCTATAGGCTATAAATTATAAAGATATCATGCATATTAGTTGAACTATCTCAATTTTAGTCTATCCAGGCGGAAAAAAATAGCTCTTACAACAGAGTTATTTGCGTGCGCTGCCTTAAAAGTTGTATATAATTGAAAACAATGTATGGCAACCTGGTCCGCCTAGAATAGTTCTACAAAAAAGTCCGCGGCACCATATTTTTATCTTTTATATTTTAGCAGATATAGTAGCTTTTATGTGTTAAAAAAAGTATTTTACGACGTACTTATCTTTGGACGATTTTTTAAACAACAAAATATTAAACCTTATCAAAAAAAATGTTATTATGATCACAAGAACATCATAGAGATACAATTTGCCGAAAACAGTATGTCAATTGGTTGAATAGTTTCGAAGATAATATAAAATTACTAAATCGCAAAACGCCGCCCGCGCCGTCCATTCACCAACCGCATTAGAACATGCTTTGTACGGACGTTTTATCCACCCATAGACGGCGTTGTGCAATTACGTCATTTTTCTGAATCGTGGTGTTAAGATTTTCCGCGGATTAATGACCCTCTCCAGTTATTATTTAACTTTGGTCGTTTGGTAGGTGAGTTGTACGTAGTTGATTGAATGTTGTTGGTCTTTAAAATTGTTTTGGTTGCTCGGTTTCTCAAAACACAATTACAATTACAATATTACTTCGTTCTCATTCTTCGAGTTCGAAGCTGTGATATTTCTGTTTTTGAGATATCGGACAGTTTCAGCGATTGTTTATCATGCCTAAAAGGATATCACGACTTTCCCGTCAGACATCCCAGACATGAGACAAGAGCAGCTCGAGTACGCCGTACGGAAGAGCCTCTCGAGGAATAGAGAACACATTTCGCAAGCACTCCCTGGGAAATCTAGCTCCGAGCGTTCACAGCGGCTTGCTAACCAAAGCTGGAGAACATCGCAGGTCCGTGCTCGGGAATCTAGCGCTGAACGTGCACAGCGTCTCAGTGATTTAAAGCAGCATGTCTCTGCAACAAGGGACAGGGAGTGTAACGCTGAGCGGTCGCAGCGGCTCGCTAGCATAGCTACATACATATTAATATGCAATAAAAACAAAACCCTCCTTTTGGCCGTCAGGAAATAAATCATAGCAGTCAGTACTAACCGAACCACACTCATAATTTCATCACAAGTTAAAATGTTTACCGCCCAACGAAGTGGGCACGGGTCAGCTAGTTTATGTATAAGTATAATTTTAACAAATAAATAAAGGTAGGTAACGGAGATATCAGTCAAATTATCTAAATAAAAGAAACTTATGAATGACTATGAGGCTGCGGCAGACCGCGAAGGAGATGGCGGCACAACACCGTCAGCATTGGAACGAAGAGAAGCTTTTACCTAGCGCTGGGACAGTAGGTACGCGCTAGCAATAAAAATAATGAACGACTATTAAAATAAATAAGTTTATACCTTAGGTACCAACGTGAAGAACCGAAAGCATCAAATCCAATAAATAATTCGGTGAAGAACGCCATGTTGCATTTAGCTAGTACCACTAATCTACTTACGTGAAGTATAAATAAATAAATTGGTTTAGACATCATATGCGAGATGATCGAGATCGTACCCAGACGCCTGTCAAAAAGTAGATAATATTTGATGCTACGCGGCGTTTCGAATGGCTTCGATATTTTCATTTTGTTACTCTGTTTATGTTGTCTCTCGGGCGGCTGATATAATGAGACATACCACCGTGGGCCCAGTGAGTACTGGGTGGAAGTCACGCTCACATGTCATGCCGCTTTCTTCAGTGCTGATGAAATAATTCACAAAGAGAAGTGCCTGAGTTCGAACCCCGGACTTACAACTCGCCGCTACTTCTGGGACTCTTCTGCTTTACTCTATAACGAGGGCTTCATGCGTTATTCACTGTGTCATTTTAAACAGACAATTATTACTTTTATTTTGGGAATGAACTTATTCATTCCCTCAAACTTGCAAATAAAAAACAGAGTTGTTAAAAACATTTCACGAAAACTGAAACAAAGCTAAGCACCTAAGCATTGTTGTTCTTCGTAAAGACTTTGCGAAGACCCTTAAAGATATTACCCAAAAGATAAGCCCTCGTATGGAGTAGTCTCGAACGCATATCATATCGGCTTAAGATCACAACAAACGAGTAAGGACCCTTCGCACGTAGTCAGCCATATGCTTTGATTGATCCTGACAGTTTGTTGCGGATACATTCGCACGACCGTGATAAGTAACCTAGGGATTTTTGCGCTATTCACTTGTTTTTGGGTAGAACAGTGGATGTTTGGAAAACTTTATTTTTGTAAATATTCCGATTTGTGGTCGGTGGTCTGGCGATTTCAAGCGCGACTGTGAGCATAATATGTCGATTTTTCAAGTATCAGCTAGCTTCACGGAGTCTGCATTTGTACCCGGTTTATGGGGATTTCGTATGAATACCTATTAGTTGGTCCGACTCTGCTTTATCCCCTCGTTCCAAAATCAGAAGACCTTCAAATAGGTACTAAAAACGCTATTAAACTATTCAATATTTGAGGAGTTCCCTGAATTCCTCATGAATCACATTAGGTAGTAGGTAGGTAACAAACTGTGTTTTTGATAAAAATGTGACCACTCTGGAAAAAAGTCTATCCTTTCAAGTTATACAAGAATTTTCCAAAACTAGGTTTATAAATGACAGATTTATGAGGTAAAAAACAAAAACCAAACATAACTTCCTGCTTTACTTTGAAGTCGGTTAAAAATAATAATCGTAGCAGTAATTGACTTCACGTGGCCAACATTGGTGGCTGGAAAGCTGATATGATTTCGCCCATTCTCTTAATTGCTGTAATCCTTTAGTCAGCTATACGACACCTGAGGGTGGGGGTGTGGGTAAGCGAAATGTTACCAGGGAACACGAATAAACCATTTGCGAATTAAAATAACTGGCCTCCTAGTCAATTCTTATATAAAATTCCTCCGCCGACTGTCAAACAACGCACAGCCGTAAATACTGGTAGTAGGACGCTGTTTGGCATGTAGCTTCCTTGAGGAGTAGGAGTGCTAAGAGAGGAGAGAGGATTTCCCGAAATTCCAAAAGAACGGCAAAAAAGGGATCATGTACCTACGTATAGACGCGGGCAAAAGCTATTTTATAAAATAACTAGCTGACCCGCGCAAAACTTCGTCTGCGTCACATTTTCCATTAATTCTGAGCTCCTTTTTGACTTAGCTTAATGATATAGCCTTCCTCGATAAATGGGCTATCTAACACTGAAAGTTCCTGAGATTAGCGTGCTCAACCAAACAAACAAACAAACTCTTCTGCTTTATAATATTATAACTCAGAGGTTCTCAGATTTTGTTGTGCAAGGCGTTGCGAACGTTCGACACTCGACTCTCGTGCGCGTACCTGAGAGTTTCTCTGATTTTGTTCAGCAAGGCGTTGTGAACGTTCAGGTGAAGATTCTCCCATACGGCGTATTCTTGCTGCCCGTGCTTGAGAACTATGTTTAGTAAGTTGAGACCTGGCTCTTTTAGGCATTTTCAAATGTTTAAGAAAATGTTAATAGCGTGTAATATTCTAGCTCTGAAAAGAACTGTTGTGTAGCCCTGAAAAGAACTGTTGGTTAGCCCTGAAAATAACTGTTGGTTAGCCCTGGAAAGAACTGTTGGTTTGCCCTGAAAAGAACTGTTGTTTGGCTCTGAGAAGAACTGTTGTTTAGCTCTGAGAAGAACTTTTGCGTAGGTTTTGCGTTTTAAGAACGAAATCTAAAGAAAATCGCACGAAAATTATTAGACTTCGCGCACGACCGCTGCGTAGGTAGCCGACCTCGCGGCTGCTGAGCCGCGCGGGTACCTTACTCATAGATCTATTCGCCCCTCCCGCACGCTCAGCCCCGCCTTGGTGACGTCCACTTCGCAACGGGCCGTGCAGCAGAAATCGTAATATTTTAATTTCGCCATAACTTCAAAACTAAACGTCCGATTTTAATCATTCAAAGACCAAATATTATCTACATAAACTGTACTTAGTGATGAAATACTTTATTTAGATAAAGATTAATAGCATGAGTAAAATAAACGCGGTTAAATGTAGTCCAAAAAAATCTAGATTTTTAAATAAAAAAAATGGTTGTTGTGCCTCACTCGACATAGATAGGTATAGTGTGTCGCGGACTTTTTTGTAGATATTTATAAAATCTACAATTAATTAGAACAATGTATGGTTCTATCTTTTATAGTTTAGGCAGCGTACACAAAATAAGTAACTTTTCTGGTTGATTTTTACACCTTGTGTCCGAAAAACCCAAATATCTTACGGAACCCTATTTTTTTCCAAAATAAAATATAGCCTATGTTACTCGTGGATAATGTAGCTTTCGAATGGTGAAAGAATTTTTAAAATCGGTCCAGTAGTTTTTGAGCCTATTCATTACAATCAAACAAACAAACAAACAAACAAAAAAACAAACAAAGTTTTCCTCTTTATAATATTAGTGTAGAAAAAAACTGCATTTTCCCAAGTTGGCGTCGAATTGGATCAACTGGATGCAGTCACCGGCCAGTATTTAACATGGAGCGGCTGCTGTCTGATCTCACAGCAACCGCTCCATGTTAATTACTGACCTCCACCACGGCCGCAGCTAGGGGGGGGCATTGTGGGGCAATGCCCTACCTTGAAATTACAATGCCCTACCTTAAAAATACCGAAAACTAAGATAAATTATTATAGTTCAATTGTTTGTTTGAAGTTTGAGATAAAAAAATTGTAGCGATAGGTATCTAACCTTTCCCAATATACTTACCACAGTCTACTGACCTAGAGGTCAGTGATATACATGGTGATTGATTTAGGAGACCGTGCTTCGGAGCAGATCATTTATGATATTTTTTTTACTTCCGCCCTACCTGTAAACAATGCTGCCCTATCTCAAATTCGACTAGGTAGCATAGTAAAACTGCTGTCAGATTTTTTGGCTTAGGTATACATGCCCGTAACGACTGTCAAAGATTTACAAGGTCTGTAATAGAAGGTCACATGGTCACCCATCCACATAATGACCACGGCAAGCGTTGCTTCACCTTGATGATCAACTAGTCCGGCTACACCAGGCCAGGTTTAGACATAGGTATATGGAAAATCTTCCGTAAATTACAATAGTGTATTCTTTACATTTTTTAAAACGAACAAACCAGTTTTATCTCTGCTCTAAGCTGACAGCTAGCAGACTTTCCGTTTAAAAGTTTTCAGGCTTTTTTTAAATTTCCTTTTCAATTTTATTCAGTTTAATGTTAGTCGAAAATGCATTTTCCTGTGCGAGCAAGAGCTTTGTAAAATGTAAAAAAGCCTCACCGTTCGCTTGTAGGTATTACTTACATTATATACCTAGCGTTAGTTATGGCTTTTATACGCGTTCTACACAAAAGGTCAATTTATAAAACTAGGGCACGGCGAGGAAAATAATGTTTATTGGAAATGAATAACTTAAAGCTACCTACCCTAAGGGACTACTCACAATTATTCAGTACCATTCGCGTTTCGCTGAACGATTTTAGTAACACTTTAAATACAGTTCTGCTTCTATCAGCCGCGTACAGCGTCGTAAGAATGAGAAAAGCCGTCATAGCGTGCTACCTCCGCTGAAACGCTTCTATCTACTGCGTATGACGCTGAATATGCTGCGAAGACGGCAAGATGTCCGTGTCTACCGCAGGACCACCGACGCCAATCGCTTCCATATTTGGTCAATAATTAGTACACAATAGCTACTAATTAGCACTCAAAAAAAAACCTTTGTAGTTTTCGAGAAAATCGACTTGGAAGTTGGTCTGGCGGTAGTCACGCTGTTTTCAGCATGAGCGCCGAAAAAGGCATACTACAGCTATTCTAAGAATAAAGATAATAACTTGCCCCCTTTTTCTGCGCTTAATGGATGCGTATGCGTCTCCATATAAAATCGTTGTTTTCTATAGGCATAAGCTGAGTAGAGTTGAATAAGTGTGAGTAGTCCCTTATGATGTTGTTGCTAAGCATGTATGTATTGTTATGTTAGGTGCCTTGTATTTAGGTATTTTATAAGCATGAATGCAGACAACTCGGAATATCTAGGCACCTACACTTGCGAACTAAGTATTTGTGTGCACCTGCAGATAGATTATAGTTTCGACGCGACAGCAATTGTAAAGACATGGAAACTTTCCTCCTTCTTAATGTTTCCTTTTATCAACATAGGTACCAAAGCACAATAAATAAATAATTACCTACAATAACTGATCCGTCAGTGACGGATAAGTTCTTATAATTAAGTAGGTATACTTAGGTCATATGTGAACTACTTCTGCAGGTTTGATCGATTCGAAATTTTGTATTCTGTTACTCTAATGATATTGCAAGATTTCCATCTTGAGTTGATGCTGAAACATGACCTGCCAAGTCCTCACTTAGTTAAGCAGCAGAGCTATCGTGTTTGCGCTCACTGGAATAGTTTCAATGAAAAGATTAGGAAACGCAATACCTCGCGTTTATTCTGTTAAAGGTTGTATATAAATAGATAACAAAGAAAAAACACGTAGCCAACATTTTTTGCCAGTTAATCTGACTAATCAATAGATTTTTTTGAACCAATCAATCCATTGATGAAAGCAACATGAAAATCGGTTTTGTATTTTTTTGAGTTTATAGCGAATAGACAGACAGACAGACGCGGCGGAGGACTTGCTTTATAATATGTAGTGTGAATTTTAAATTCCTACCTTCCTATACAAATTCTTAAAAAATATACAGTCCACCCCTCTGAAAAATGTATGGCAATTACCGCCACCAGAACAAAAACCGCAACCCATAATTATTTCGGGGAAAACCGGTGTTAAGGTGGAAACATATTATCGGACGCGTCCACCAGCCGTTGCATATGGGGACGCGGCTGAGTGAATAGTGTGTAGGTACAGTCGACGAACACTAATCATCGGA
Source organism: Ceramica pisi (assembly GCA_963859965.1). Lineage (NCBI taxonomy): Eukaryota > Metazoa > Arthropoda > Insecta > Lepidoptera > Noctuidae > Ceramica > Ceramica pisi. Next base: position 5,808,061 of record OY982529.1, read on the forward strand.
CGTGTCCGTTCAACTATGGCTGAGAACCAGGGTTCCTAACTTAGGGGTTTTCTCCCCAAATATAGGGAGTAAATAAGTACTTACTCCTCTGAAAAAAAGAAAAATTTTTTTCAGAGTTACTATACATATATAAGTATATGTTTAGGTCCCCAGACAGTGGCAGATCATCAGAAATCTTGATTAGATTTCGATATGTTATGAAAAAATCGTTATGTATATAATAAATCTCATCCAAATCCAATGGTTTCCAACTTACTGCGCATTTACAATTTCACGCGATATTTTACAATCTTACGGAGTTTACCATTTTCCTGTGACATAATACATAGTTTTTTTCGATCGTGAGATAAACCAATACAGCTAATCTATTTGATTTATTGACATAGCGACACGTAAAGACATTTAGAACTATTGTTCCTTAGTAAAAATGCGGATATAACATAGAAAAAAAAAATGGTTGCTAGTGTTAATCTCTGTCATCTCTGACTTAGGAATGATTCACGCTAAACCGTGTTGCGACCGGGCCGTGCCCCGGCCGGGGCTCGGCCGGGGCACGATCGAACATTACCCACTGAAATTTCAACGCCGGGGCCCCGGCCGAGTCCCGGCGGCGCACGGTCGCGCCACGGTCAGGCATGAATCACTTCATACAAAAAGTATACCATAATGTTTGACCGTGCCCCGGCCGGGACACGGCCCGGTCGCAACACGGTGTAGCGTGAATCACCGTCAAGACTAGATGCAAGAGCAAACCCATCTCAAATAAAAAATAAAAAAAATGGTTTTTATTTTTCTTTCGGCTATATGAAACATTGGCGGTTTTTAGGTGAGTGATTTATAGAGCAATTCTTTACTGCGAACACATTCAATTAATATTTTCCTTCCATTTTTTGGTATAATATATGATATTTATCTCGCATGCACTTGCAACCTCCTGCGTAATTCGTGTCCTTTTGACGCACCGACACGTCCCGCACCCCGTTACACTGTCCGCGGACGGTTTCGGCTGACAAATACGAGCCAGATTTCTATCGGACGTCCGAACGCTCAAGGACAGCCCAAGGTTGTGTCCGCGGACGATGTCCGATAGTGTACAGTACAGTTCAATGCAAATTCATTAGCTGATGGACGCGTCCGATTATATGTTTCCACCTTTACCCTTGCTATTGTACGCCACTGACTAATCTCAAGTATTGTAATTTGCCTGTTTTCAGTAACCCAGTTGGTAAGACTAGTGTCAGGTTTCTTGGCTTCTGACTACCCACAACGACTGTCAAATGAAAGCAGGGACCAGCAGCTTAAAGTGCTTCTCGAGATACAAACTAATCTCGGTATGTTAAGTTCCACCCATCCAGGAACCGACCGCAGAAAATGTTGCTTAACCTTGATGTTGAACCTCAAAAAAATCCATGGCGATGATGAAGAAAACTAATGTTGTTCACGCCAAAAGACTAGTTTCCCAGTTAAAGCTTTTCAGAAAAACGTAACAGCTGCTGGCTGCAGTCATGAAGGTATAGATAAATGCTGCAGTAGAGATGTCCCACTGACTTATAACTTAGATTATATATAATCTAAGACTTATAAAGATGTCCACAGAACATATATGAGACACAGACTACATAGAGATACTACGTATATGAGATGTCCAACTTATCCACTACACCGTCTAAGTCGATTTTCGCTCGAAATCGATATTTTCGCTAGATTTTAGATTCCCAACAGTAAAACAAAAGTGAAAGTGCATATAAAATATTACATTATTTAAATTCATCGGTGTGCATTCACAATATTTAACTCCAACATGATTTTACAGTGTTGATGTTGTGTCTATTCACTATTGATTTTACTTGACAACACTACTACGGGCTGACACAGAAAAAAAATGTGAGTGCAGTGAATGTCAATTTTGTGCTATTTTTGTATTTATAATTCCATTTTGTGGTGTCGCAAAACATGAAAACAATTTATCACCAACGATAAGACACAAATACTTGATTATCACTCATAGAGTTCCTCGTAACGTAGAACGCGTAAGTCGACCTTGTATTTTAAACCCTGCTACTTGCTGTTTGTCACTGTTAAAAATCAGTCATGAAAAATATTATTGGAAAAAGTTGGCGTGACTCTGCTTCGTTAATAGTGCTCACAAAGCGGAATAGCGAGTTGTTATCGCGCGTTGAGGATCGTGGCGGTGTTAATTACGACATATTGTTGCAGACTCGAACGCGCACTGCAACGTTTGCCAACAGCGTGGTGTTTCCCGGCGGAGTCAGCGAGTCCGTGGACGGGAGCCCCCGCTGGCTGGAGCTCCTCAAATCGTTCGGCTACACAAAACAAGATTTGGAAGCATTTCACCGCCCTGATAGTGTTATCAACCAGATTTTCCAAAATAATCCCATACAAAGGTAATATTTGTGGACCTTGACATCTCGGCTGACGTTTTCGTCAGTCACACACTAAATGATAACGACAGTAAACACTAATGCTCGTACACTTGTATATATATCACTTTATATTTAACAGCAAGTGAAGTGCTGTTGCAATCATTTTTATGTGTTGTGTACATTAGTTAACTTGTATATTTATGTTTCATAGTGATACATAGTTACTGTGGTGATTTTCATACTATTTCTTGACAAAAACTTTCTAATACAACTTGTGCTTATTATAGCAGAAGACAAGTGTGAGTGTTTTCCTTATAATTTGGTACATTAATTTATGCATTCTCTACCTGTAACTGGTTATGTTAAATAAACACAAATGCCAAAGCACTAATTAAAACCATATTTGGTATATTATGGTTGGCCACAATTTGATGTCTGTAATGTGGAAATGTATGTTAAAACAACAAAAATTATTAACTGTATAATCTACATCTATTGGAATTATATTAAGGTTATGTTAGTCTTGTTTTCTGTATCTTACAGAGAAGAAGACTTATATTGATGTTTTTGGCCGTAGCAAACTTGCTATTAGAAGTGTTTGACCCAACCAAAATTACAAAGAAACCACAACTGAATCAAGACATTTGATTCCTAATTGAGCCAATAGCAATGTTGTCAATACAATCATATAAAGTAACTTGCATGTACTCACTAAATATATTGGCCTCCAACAATGTCTAAATGTTAGGCTCAATAACAGTGCCAATTTACCAATGTTGGTGCAGTTTTGGCTTTCATTGACAGATTACATCCGCTTAGATAAAACAATTGTGTTCAAAACAAGTAATAGATTTGATTGTGTGGCCAACATTGGCGATTGTGTGAGCTTGCCAATTGTACTCATTGATAGTATTTGTGTTTATAGACATTTACAACTTCGGATAACAGCAATCAGGGAGACTTTTGAAGAGTTGGGCCTGCTGATCTGCAGCCGGAAGAGGAAGGAGCAGAGAACTGGGCTATGGTCAGACATCATACAGGATATTGATGTTAACTACTGGCAAAGTCGGGTGAGTGTATTATCTGTGCTTTGCGTTGCTGCTGTGTCAATATTTAGTTATAGGTATTTGCACATGTTTCAATGAAAAGCAAGAGCTCAGATGCAATTTGCATAATATATATAACTGGGTGTGTAATTTTTATTAAGATCGTAGAGGTTTGAAGTATAAATTGTGGAGTTTCCTCAAAGAATTATGAATCAGTTTCGTAAGTTTACAGGATAAACTATACTTTACTAATCAGTGGTGATAATAGTGTGTTAATCTTCTGATCAACTTCACTACCACTGAATGATTTCCAGTAAACAGACCAGCAGATCAAAAATATGTTTTGTTTAGCCAGATAATTAAGTCTGCCTTTGTACAGTATTTTATACTTGTGCATAAAGTTTTAATAAAATAAATAAATAATTTCAAAACTCTTTTATATGTCTTATTAATACTTGTAGTCAGTCAGTTCAGTCATTGGAAAAACAATTTCCAGAAAAGTTTAAATGAATAAGTCAATATGCAAATGACATCCTTAATAATGAATCATTTTGGCACCAACATCGACGGTATAATTAATGAAGTAACATTCCAACTTGTCATTAAGTCATTAGTTTACTGCGACCACTTACTATCACATTCTTATAACAAACTGACACGAGACAAGAACATGAAAATTGTTTTTTTTTTTTTTTTCAAGATATAAAAGGTAAAATAATCTCAGGATTTTTAAAGAGCTGTTTTTTTAAAGAAATAATAAAATAATCATTTATTTTCTCTACACAAGTTACTTTCTGCTAGTGGAGCATGAACATGGAATTTACTTTGTGAGAAACTTGGTGCTTGAAGTAAGTCTCTATAAAAACCTGTATTACAAGTCACTAGGGCCCTACCGCAGCTATTAGTAGCCTGTAATTATTATTATTTTATGGATAGAAAGCTACTCCAGAGGAGCGAAGCTACAGGAAACAGCTATTGCGCCAATATTTGTTATGTGCCCTTAATTGTTTCAGCTAACCAAGGACCCTGCAGATTGGTTTACCCTGTGTGAAGAGCACCAGTGTTACCCTGACATCTGGTCTCTGCACTATTGGAGCAACTGGCTGACTCCTATCAAGATCCCAAAGAGATTCAACACCGCTTTCTTTGTGACTGCTTTGAAAAGTAGGCCGGAGAGCAGTGGTAGCAGTAGTGAAGTGGTTGCAGTTGAGGTAAATAAATGTTTACGCAATGACTAGCTTTTGTCCGCGATTATCTAAAAAACCTACATGCCAAATTTCAGCCTTCTATGACCAGTAGTTTCAGTCAGTACGGAAGAATTTTGATAATTTTGTGAACAGCTTTAGATGTGTGAAATATTAAAGCCAAGTAATTATGGCACATTTCGTAAATAGAAGTGCAAACCAAATATGATACAGTTGCAACTACTTTTCGTTTTTTTATTCCAGTGGCTAAGCCCTACTGAAGTATTAAACAGTGACAAAAAGCTACAAGTACCACAACTTTACGAGCTCAAGCGACTGTCCCATGTGAAGGACATACAAGAGCTTATCAAGTTCGCCCGAGACAGGAGTGGATATGGTACTGACCTAACCTATCCAGTCTTTATCAAAGCAAAAGATGGCGAATTGTCTTTGCTACCGGGTAATTAAATGATCATTGTTTTATTTTTTCTGTTTAATTCAAAACTTTTACCTACTAATATTATTGACCTAATAATATTATTTTATTTGACCTCAGGTGACGAGTTATACCCTTCAAGTGTAGACTACAACAACGACAATACAATTAACTGTAAAGACCAAACTATATTAGAGTTAAGAGAAGCTTCTAATACCATTCATAGAGTTGAATTTGTGAAGGAGAAAAAGCACTTAGTAATTCAGAATTACAAACCTAAACATCACATCAATATGGAAGATATGACCTATCCAGTTTAATATACAGTTTGTAGTTCCAGTTCATGCCTTAAAGTTTGGCCTTATTAGCAGTATAGAATAAGAACAAGTAGAAGGATTAGAGATAATTCAGGAGTTGGTGCATTAGCTGGTGGATAAGATGGCGGGTTCGGGGCACACGTGGCCCAACAGCCAGGACGACTACGAGCTTCTGGACGTGATCGGCGTAGGCGCCACGGCCGTGGTGCACGCCGCCTTCTGCCGTCCGCGCGGGGAGAAGTGCGCCATCAAGCGCATCAACCTCGAGAAGTGGAACACCTCCATGGACGAGCTGCTCAAGGAGATCCAGGCCATGTCTAGCTGCAACCACGAGAACGTGGTCACCTACTACACCAGCTTCGTGGTCAAGGAAGAGCTGTGGCTCGTGCTGCGCCTGCTCGAGGGCGGCAGCTTGCTCGATATTATCAAACACAAGATGCGGATATCCAACTGCAAACACGGCGTGTTCGACGAGGCTACTATCGCTACAGTATTGAAAGAGGTGCTGAAAGGCCTCGAGTACTTCCACCAGAATGGTCAGATCCACAGAGACATCAAGGCCGGGAATATTCTGCTCGGAGACGACGGCATCGTTCAGATTGCTGACTTCGGCGTATCGGCCTGGCTGGCCACCGGACGAGACATTTCGCGCCAGAAGGTGCGCCATACCTTCGTGGGCACCCCGTGCTGGATGGCGCCCGAGGTCATGGAGCAGAATCACGGCTACGATTTCAAGGCCGATATCTGGTCTTTTGGTATTACGGCCATAGAGATGGCGACCGGCACTGCGCCCTACCACAAGTATCCTCCGATGAAGGTTCTCATGCTGACGCTACAGAACGATCCGCCGACTTTGGACACCGGCGCCGAAGAGAAGGATCAGTACAAGGCGTACGGCAAGACGTTCAGGAAAATGATATTCGAATGTCTGCAAAAGGATCCAGCGAAGCGGCCGACGGCTACCGAGCTGCTGAAGCACTCGTTCTTCAAGAAGGCGCGCGACCGCAAGTACCTGGTGTCGACGCTGGTGACCATCGGGCCCAGCATGGAGACGCGCGTGCACAAGGCTAGCCGGCGGCAGCCGGGCGCGTCCGGCCGGTTGCACCGCATGGAGACGGGCGAGTGGGTGTGGGAGAGCGAGGAGGACGACGACTCCGACTCCGACGAGGCCGCGCGCGACCGCCCCATGAACACGCTGGAGCGCGCCGACAGCTCCGACTCCGACGACGAGCGCGGCGCCGCCTTCACCATCGGCTCGCTGGGCGCCGGCGAAGCGCCGCAGATCAACCTCGTGCTGCGCATGCGCAACGCGCGCAACGAGCTCAACGACATCCGCTTCGAATTCGCGGCCGGCAAGGACTCGGCGGACGGCATCGCCACGGAGCTGGTGGGCGCGGGGCTGCTGGACGCGCGCGACGCTGACGTCACGGCGCGCCAGCTGCAGCGCCTGGTGGACGAGTTCCTGTTCGGCGCGCAGGCGCCGCCGCCGCGCTCGCTCACGTTCCGCCTGCGCTCGGCGCCGCCCGAGCCCGAGGACGAGCAGAGCCTGCTGGGCTTCGCTCAGCTCTCCATCGTGGACTGACCGCCCGGCCGTGAGCGAGAACGTATGCTTAGGTACCTCCTACGTATTTTATGGGTGGTTATGGAATTATATTAGTTGTATACCGTTTATGCGGAGGTGATTTTTGTGGACGGATGGTTTGGGGGGCGCGACGTGTCTGTGTCCCCTGCATGTCCTCTACCGGCGCGCATCGAGTCGTCTGTATACGAAAACTATCGCCGCGTAGCTCAAATGAATGTATATTTTACATTATGATTATAAGGGTGAATCTGAATTTATAAGAGTATTTTTTTGTGATCGTATCGTGTCAATTTTGCTGCTTTCCAACACTGTAATCGATTAGGAGCCACATTCGCAAATTTCGCAATGCTTTACAAATAATGACAATGAATGACGTACCTAATAGTTTGCGCTGGCGTATTGGAGACATCCGACTTGTAAGATAGCACTTTTTTAGCGTATTATACTTGTTTGTAATAAAAAGCTACCTATATTTGTAATTCTTATTACTTTTAACAACTTCCAAGTGCCATATTTTTAAAATATGAATGGATAAAAAACGTATGCTGTAAGTTTGACAGTGATAAAATTGCATATAATAATAATCATTACAGTGTTAATTTTAAATAGCAGGTATATATAGCACCATAGAATGTTCTTTTTACATTGTTATTTGTTTGTTGCTTATTTTGGAAGTATTTTAATAATAAAAGATTAAATCGATTTCGGCAGGATGTTTTATTAAAACCTCTATGATTTTTCAAAAATGTTAACTAAAAGCTATATTTGTTCTTAGACTACAATTACATTATTTTATAACAAGTTCACGAGGGTGGTAGAGTACTGGCACTCTGCTTCCTGTCCGAGAGCAGACTGTACAGTGAGTGAAACAAATACGTATCTGTAAAACTCAGTTTGGCATCTAAACATTGTCGAAATAAACCATCTATAACATTCCAAAACATTACCAACTTTCATTCCTGTTCATAACATTATAAAGAGATTCTTAATTCTAAGCGTAATAAGAGTTGAAAAAGCAATAACGGTATAAAAATAAGTTTTTAGGTACATACAAACTTAACTCCATAGCATGTTGGTCCACAAAGAAAAATTAAAAGTTCTATTTTATCGGCTACGAGTATTAGACTACCACCAAGTTATCTGTCATTTTTACAAGTTATTCTAGTTAAATGCGATGCAGTCCATACTTTTTTTACTTTTGAGAGTTTATTTAGTAATTTTAATTGACAATTCAGTAAATGATGATCAAGCGACGTGATGTGAAGGTAAGCGAGTTGTTGCTTCAGTTCGAAATAGCTACGGATTAGTTGTATCATTTTATTCAATTCACGGTATTTGTGCAAGCCACAACAGTGTTGCAATTTACAAGTGATTAAATTACATAGTCATAGTACTTGATTTTGAGAAGGGTTTTTTTTCAGTGATTTATCTATTTTTCTGTTTCCTTTTTTATTATTTGTTTACTGTGTGTGGATAAACTGTTAAATAAATATTAATACTCCAATAATTCTTGTTTCTTGTTGTTAAGAAACATTCAAGTCAGTTATTGGAAAAATTATGTCACCATATGTTCAATTGGAGGAACTTTTACAATTAATTAGATGATTCCGCCAGACAGAGCCCGGTCTCGAGTTAGTTCTCTAGCTAGTTTATTCGCCTCGTTCTTGAATACAGTTCATGAGTAATTCAAAGCCTCACCAAATGAACTCGTGTGCGCATACAGAAATATTGCATGCTCACTGTTGTGGCCACCGCACAGTTTAAGTACATAATATACATATGTCGTGTAAAAAATATTCAAATCGCCATGATTTACAATTGTCGTGTACCTTACAACTAGTGCTAATATATTAATGTTTGAGAATCATTTACATAAATAGTGACTAGGCAAAATGAAGCGTCTAATTAAGTACTTAACCTAACACACTCACTCTAGTAAGGCATTAACAACATTGAATTGTGTCATAATAAATAAATAATTTAATCAATGTGTTCCTAATAAAATATTATAAATAACACTTAGACAAAATATTATTCATAAACTTATACAATAATTGTGCAGAAAGTATAGAACCAGCTGTTTATGACTAGGTTTAAAAAGTATTAAGTTATGGCACATCTACAAAATAAAAATGTATCGAATACTTTGTGCGCGAATACTTAAACATTAATCAAATAGGTACTATAAAAATAATTATTTAAAATACTACAAAAAATAATTTTGGAAGACTAAATTAGTAATTGGAATGTTACGTGAAAATTGTAGTATAAAATTATGAGATTCACAATATCGCAGTTTGTAAGCAGAACATTATTTTATATCAACAGATCTAATATTTTTAAGTTATCGGTGTTATGTTCGTAAGGCCGATCTAAGCAGTAGGCCCTTATGTATGAAAAACAATTAGGAACGTAGAAACCCCACAAATCCTTGTGCAGTGCGAGAAAAGTAGTGATAGCTTACAAATTAATTGTACTATAAGAAAGCGTATAGCGGTGGCTTACGACTAAGTACGCAAAGAGTTTGTACAAATAAGACTCGTTGAAACGTTCTCGCTTGACTACGTAAACACAGCTCGAACTAGTAGGAAAGAACAAGAGTTTCAGAAAATAGAAAAGGATATATTTTGTAGAAGTAGTACAATACTGAAAGCGTAATTGTCAGTATTGAGAAGACAGAAGTTCTTGCTGAACTGCGTTTACGTCCATCTAGCGAGGTCAATCACTTTACCGTTAAAAATGTAACGGTACGCGTCTGAAAATTTGACACTCGGGAAGCGGACTCGCTCCGTGCGGATCAGAACAGGTCCAGCAGCTTGCGGCGCAGCGCGTCCCGCAGCGGCGCGTAGTAGTGGCGCCGCAGAGCCAGCAGCTCCGGCGTGTGGCGCAGCTCGCGCAGCGCCGCCCACTCCGTCTCGAACAGCAGCAGCGCCAGCAGCGCCAGCCCCAGCCACACCAGCGCGAAGCTCGGCACGAAGGCGCGCAGCAGGCTGAAGGGGCGCGGCGCCGGCGCCCACAGCTGCGGGCCCGGCGCCGCGCCCGCCCCCAGCGTGCCGCCCGTGCCCCCCGTGCCCCCCGTGCCGCCCGTCAGCCCGGACTCGGACGACGAGTGCTCGAATGAGTCACGCAAGCTGTACTCCGCCGGCAGCGCTGGAAACATTTCAACACAGTTAGGCGATTCACACAATCTTCCTTCTTCGCCATGGTCATTATTTTTATAAAATATTTTATTCCAGAAAACTGCAATTTCCTTCAAATTAAGAATTCAGTTTTCTGCCACAAGTATATTTTTTTTTTATACAAAACGGGGTAACTCTTGGCCCAAATCCCACCTGATGGAAAGTGATGATTAGGCCGAAGATGGAAGCGAGTTTCACCCGGAATCCTCTTACACAGAGGAACTGGCTATCATACTAAAATTTTAGCTTGAGTACAAAAATTATAAGTCTGTTCCAGTCATACAATCTTGCAAATCTATTCCATGAGCCCACTAGAATAACTCCCACTAGAGCAACTTGCCTAGATAATATCTATACAGATGTTGTACCTAACCATAAACAAATTATTAATTTAATAGATTCAGATCATTGCGGACAGTTAATCTCTATACCAAATATAAAAAAAAAAAAAATTCGCTTAAAGACATTTAAATCTAAACTCTTGAATAAAATGCCAACTTTGTCAACAAATGATGACCCCAATCAACATAATAATGATTTTTTCAAAATGTATTGCACAAAGTTTGAGACAACATTATTTTGTTCCCAAAACCATTTCAGATAATAATAAAACTTCTTTCAGTGATTGAGCCACCATTGGTATTTATAAGAGTAGAGAAAGGCTTTATGAGATAAATAAAGAATGGACTTACACAGTAGAATTTAATTTATATGTTAAGAATTATAATTCTGTTGATCTTGTTAAATCGATTACATATACACATTGTAGCACCTACTTTAGCAGATATTTTTAATAATTGTATTGACCGTGGTGAGTTTCCTGATTTAATGAAGTCATCTAAGTATTTTGAACGATGTCTGGCAGTTTGAGTACTTTTGTGGCCTACCCAAATGTCCTTTCATTGGCACTTTTCGTCGAGTCGTTGAGCTCCTTATTGGTTCTAAGTTGAGCTGATCGACTTCTGACCAAAGCTTGCATTGACTGGACGGGTCCACCGTAGAGTACTATATATGGGTCCACTCAAATCTGTGTGGTTCTTTCCTCAAAAGACCATTTCAAACACTGATCTGCATGATCCTCATATAACGTATTGTGAATATGAGGACCATGTAGATTGCTATATTAGGGGTTTCTTTCATTTAATGTTAGTCTGGCGGTTTGAGTTTTTTATGCGGCCTACACTAATGTCCTTACTTTGGTATTGTTCGTCAGTTTGTTGAGCTCCTTATGTTCTAAGTTTGAGTTATACGATAACTGGCAAATGCTTGCACTGTCTGGACAGGTCCACTCAAACCTGTGTGGTACTTTCCTCAAAATACCACTTCAGACATTTACCTTCATGGTTCTTATATGATTATGACCAGTACGATTGTATGGACTTTGACCTCTGAGTTCGTTTCGGCGTTTCTTCTCAGAGCAGTCAGCTAGGAACTGCCGGCCTCATCTAGTTTAAAATGACCAAAAAAGATTGACGTGTAAAAGTGTTATTTACAAAATAAATATCATTTATTTATACCTGTAACTGCCGGAACGCAACAATGCTGTTAACATTGTTTTTATGGCGACAGACTTAGACATGATGGTGGTAGCTTGCCAGGCGACCAACCAAACCGAGCAAAAAATTTGCCCCCGCTGGGAATCGAACCCGGGACCTCTGGGTCTGAATCAGGTGGTTTAACCACTAGACCACGGAGGCGGTTAGTGTCACCTGTTTAGCACCACCCGGGGACCACGTGTAGGGATTCGCTGAAGGGTATTCTCCTACGGACGCGGGTGACTCGGGAAATACAAAAACAAACTTGTACGCTTATTAACAGTTCCACAAAAGGATAATATTAAAGAAGCCATACCGGGAGGCTTGGCCTCCTCCTGCACAGTCCGCAGATGGTCGGCGCAGGCCAGCGCGATGTCGACGGCCGGCCCGCTCAACAAGCACGCGCCGTTACACGTGTCGTCTGTGCTCTCCTCTAGCGGCGCACTGTGCGTCGACCGGGGAAGGCTGCTGTAACCTACACAAAAGAGCCGATTTGAAAAATGTTCAAGATTTAAATCCTAAACTAGTGCGGAGAATTAGGTGGGTAAAAGGTAGTGTATTTTTCTTTAAGTGTCTGTTTTGGTTAACAAATATGGCAGACCTATTTTAATTTAAGAATTTGTGTTTAAACGGTTTAGCTTTAGCCAAAGGCGAATCTCGAGCGAGATGGAGGTCAAAATTTGCTAAACTTGTTTAGAAGTATTAACTGTCATGTGTAGTTAGGCTAGGCCGCGCACTGATGACTTGTGTCACCGTGACAGAATATCACTCTCAGTTGCACTTCACGATTGCGAAAGAGGGAAATGTACTCTCACGCGGACAAAAAGTCAATGTGCACATAGCCTTACGAACCAAATTTTAAACAATCAACGATCGCAGCCGCGTCACGCACGGAATTCGCCTCAGTGCGGCCACAGCCTTTTGAGAAGTGATTCGCCATTCTATCAGCATTTACGATTTTGTAAAAACTCCCAATGTGCTATTGACATGTCGACTTTTCGCCGCTCGTTATCGTTATATGTCACTGCCACTGGTAATAAAATTTTTGCAGCCTCAGAGCTAAATTCAAAGCAGTATTTGAATTTCATTATTAGATCACAGTTTTCTTTGAGCTTTTGTTTTACCAAATAGGACGTGTAAAGAAAAATACACTTTAGGACAATTCCCTAAGGTATAGTAGTGTAATGAAATAGATATGTACGATAAATACCGAAGTCTCCGGTCATGGGAGTGGACGGCGTGGCCGGCACACTGGACGCTTTCCTCTTACCGCCCGTGCTTGAACCTTCCTTCTGGAAAAATAGTTACAGTTAGCCAAGCTTAATCGGATCCTGCCTCGGAATTTGTTCGAGTCACCGCGGCTCTGGAACCCAAGAAACACGGATGGGTTTTAGTCAGTAAGAGTCGATCACTCCCTTCTGCTCTACCCAGAGGAGAGCTCTACACGGAGGAGTAATTTGAAGATATCCCATCCTTAAAAAAAGCTTAATCAGATGTCACCTAATGAAAGGAGCACTTCCACTTTCCCTCAAAAGGAAACTCATGGATATGTGAAGCCTCCCCCCCCCCTTACCTACAGAGCGCAAATGTAATGAAACGTCAAAAGTCCGCACTCGAGGTCTGTCAGCGAGCAATGGAACGAAGTATTCTTGGAGTCAAACTCAAAGATTGCATGAGGAACAGTATACTTCGTTCCAAAACACAAATCGCAGACGTAGGCAACACAGTCGCCAATCTAAAATGGATCTGGGCTGGCCACATCTGCTGCATGTCGCAACAGAACGGGGCAAAAGTAAATACAGATTGGATTCCGAGCAACAGGAACCGGCGACGCGGTAGGCCCAGGAAGAGTTGGTGAGCCGAGCTAGAATCCTTCCTAAGGGATTGGCCGAGTGTGGCAACGGACAAAAAGAAGTGGAAGGAAGGAAGGGAGGCTTTGCCCTGCAGTGGCACTCAACGGGCTCATCATAATAATAATTACCCTACCGCAGTATCTCCACGTTGACGTCGTGGTGGGGCTTGCGCGTTCCGATGGAAGGGGCCAGACAAAGAGAGATACAATCTGCAAGGCGAACTGTTGGGCAGTAGCGACCCCAAGAACCTTATCTCTCGGGAGAAGTCTTGTTCCTCATCTCGGGCTTGCCTTTATTGGCTGGCCAGAGTGAACACTGGCGAGGAACAGAGCTCCCACCTCTTTCTTGCCTTAATCGGCCGGTCTGAGTGGAGATTCACTAGAGCAAACGTGCTCGGGAGAAGGATGTATAATCCAGTAAGATGCTGGTAGGGATCCTGATCGCACTTCCGGATTTGTTCTGATAGCCGTGGTATACCTCTCCACTCCTCTATCACCTCAGGCTATGTTGCCTTACCTTGGCGCTACGTCACTTTGTGCTAGCGACAGTTTTCGGGGCACATTCATTGAGTGTGCAAGTCACCCCCTGTCATTTAAAAGCCGTGTATATTGTTAGTGGTCAGACAGGGGCCAATAGTTCTATAATAAACGATTATCAGTCCACTAAACCGCCCAAACCCATAGCGTTTCATCTTTTGTGTCCTTATTCTGCAATAGTACATACTGCTCCAACCGGGGGTTGTCCTTGGTAATACTCTCACAGTGCATACAGGGATAATCGCCGGTTGGTGCCCCAATACATTTGAAATGTCTAACGGGGCCTCTGCGAGTTGGTTTCGGCCCCTCGTACGTCTACCAAAGGACCTCCAGGGACCCGAAAAAGTAAAAAAAAAAAAATTGATGTCAGAAAGTGCTTGAAAAACGGAATTCTAAAAGGACACATACGGACGGAGCTTGATTAAAATGATATTATATAGCTTAGTTTATGTATTTACTAGGTTCTGCCCGCCTGATTGAAGTGGTTTTTACTTCCCTAAGAAAACTTACTACAATCATCGGCACGATTCTTGAGCGCTGACCTTCACCTGCTCAAAAGTGAGTTATTGGGACCCTTTGGTGGTATGAAGTGAGGCGCGGGGGCGGGGAAAGTGCAGTGATTGGCCGGTAGCGCATCGCGCGTCATAGCCATAGCATCGGGATTTGTTCTTTACTCTTGCTGCACGTACCTCACGACGACGTTTTATTTGTCATTATAAGTGTACGATGCGCAAAGCGATCCCCACTCTTCCGCCGAGCGCTCAAGAACCGTGCCGGTGTCTGTACCGGGATGGAAGATATCCCATGTCCTCCACTAGATGGCGAGATAAAACGTAAGAGTCAGACATACTACTTTCGCATTTTAATATTAGTATGGATCTGTCTGGACTACTAGCTGATGCCCACGGCTTCGCCCGCTTGACAAATTAAATACTAAAACCTTCCCCGAGAACCATTCTAGCCATTGGTGAACAACAGCATGAAAATCGGTGCTTTAGTTTTTGAGTTTATCGCGAACAAACAGACGCGGCGAAGGACTTTGTTTTATAATATGTAGTGATGATGAGTTTGGCATAGTTGCATTTTTGAGAGTATTCACTATGGAGGTGGACGACTAATTTTAGATACTCGAAGTCAGTTTCTAAAAATAAACAAAACTGAGTCAATTGGAATAAACTTTTGATGATTTCGATGAAAAGTAATAAGAAACTTTTTGCGTTGCTCAGAACTTTTGGCAGTTTTCATCAGGGCAATACCCGGACCGTGATCAGAAAAAAATCGTTTACACACGTCCATGTTTGCGAACGAGTTCATACCAAATGTATGCACCAATTTATTTTTGAGCTTCTGATGGACACATCCGGGGCGCACCCCGCAGGCCGATTCTGTGAACATTTTGAAGTTGAAGGCTTGGGTGAAGTGATTACGAAGTGAGTGCCATCCATCTTGATTACTTAGATATACAGCTCATTTCGTGATCACTTCACAACAGAATCGCACTGCTGATATGGGGATTATACTTCATCATCTTATCTATTTCTGGCTTTTGTGATACAAGATCTCCTAGTGCAAGCGCCAGAGCAGCACTGATGTTTGAGTTTAAAGTGTGTTAAATAATTATTATTCCATAGGTATTAAAAGCACAGTAACGAGAATGGATAAGAGTGAGATTTAAGTGGCGCCAGTGACGGAAATGTTAAAAGGGAATCGCTTGTCTTGGTACGGTCATGTGAAGAGAAGACGCAAAAAAGATGGATAGATTCTGTTGGAGCGATATGAAAAAAAAAACAATGATACAGAAAGACAGAATAGAAGAAAAGAACATGTTGCGCCGACCCCGAATAACATAGGATAACGGCTGGAAGTGGAAGATGATTAAAGCGCCAGTAACCTGCGAGTCCCGGGGCTGCAGCAGGCCGTCCCGCTCCAGGATCTCCCGCTCGGTGCGGCCCACGTACTTGAACTTGGTGCCCCACGAGAACAGCCCGCCGCTCGAGTACACACACGCGTCCGACGACGACGGCAACCTGACAACACAAATTTATTTATTTATTTCCACACCACCTGCACCAACCTGTTATATGTAAAATTGTAAAGTAAGTCATTATTACCCGGAGGTCAACAATGTGATTTGAATTAGGATGAGTTCCTAAATCAAATCACATTGTTGACACTGTTGACTTGGAGACCGACGGGAACCGCTTGCACCACCTTTCTTCATGACTTGCGAAACATTATCTCGTAAGTCGAAGCAGGATTTAAAAGTAGTGTATGCTCCTCGAGGATAAAGGTGTCTTTGCCTTGAGCTAGCTTGAATCCCTAGCTACATTCGGGGTTTTTGTCTCCCTCACTGCATTCAGAAGTTAACTTTCGGGTACCTACTTCATTAAGTTAGGGATTCAATATGACGCCCGTGTCATAACACACTTTATCCGCTCGGTGCATAATATACTATTAACATTTTACGGACACAAATGTAAAGAAAAGGACTTTTTGTTGTTAAGCACGTTAACAATCCCCTCAGCAATAACACACTAATTTCACTGCAACTAGTGAAATTCGAGCGAGCCCGTTGCCTATTGCGTCGTGATTCCAGAGCCCGTAGAGCTCCGCTGACACAAAGTTCATGTCACACACGTGACGCGGTCCTGCCAATTCTATTTACCCTATAGACTTGGCAGGATCGCGAAACGTCTACCAAATAGGATACATTGGATTTAAACCAAGACCGTCAAACTATAAGCACTCGAACAAAAAAAAACAAGCGGCCAACCATGGAAATATGGTATGCCGGCGACAGTGGCCAGCGCGTGGCGATAGTCTTTTGGGAGGAACAAGGACTTCAGGATTTGAAAATACTTTGCTCTTTAGTCACCACATCCGCAATTGATAAATTGTTTGGCTCAGTTACTTCAGACAGAAACGTAACACGAGATGGATAGAAACGCAGGTGTGACCAAAACTTTGAAAGTGATTTTCACTTTATTTAAAATCTGTTTGCAACATTTAAGGTCACGAATTTTTAATACCATATTGTTTTAAAAATTAGGCATTAAATAATGTGGCATTCAAGTGAAAATATCATTCTAAGTTATGTTTTCTATTCACCCGTTTTATATACCTACCTATATTGAATGGGTATCGAGACACTGCAAGGCTCGTCACTCACAAGTCTCGCACCAAGGCAAATGCAATAAAAAAAAAAAACCAAACCAAAACCAAACCAGTTACCTACAGGCATTTTGGATCGTCAAGTTCGACAGTTATTCAAAAGCCGAAGCTTTGTACGTTCCGAAATCCGAAACGTAGATTTGTATGAAGAAGCAACGATGCAGGAAATTCCATGGACTTGCTTTTATTATTTGTAGAAATAGAAGGCCAGGGATTTGTACCATTTTTATTGACTCCTTATTTTCAAGGAACTGCTTTTTGTTTATGCGTGTGAATATTTTTATACCCATGCAAAAAAAAATTATCCTTACAGAATATTGATGTCAACAGGTCACAGCTCAGGGCAAATACAATTTAAAATACAGAGATACCAAAAATAGTTAACTAGATATTGTCAATTTAACAAAAGCAATAGTAACATTGCCACACACATACACAGACAAAAAGTTTGTCAAAGTTCTTGTCCCACACACTAATCAGCTAAACAATAACTGTACCTACCTCTCATCAAACTTATGTCCGGGCATTGACTCGCACAATTATTACAAATATAAAGACAAAGAATACTAGACTTCAAGTAAAAAACATGACTGTACGCAGTGTAGGTGCATAGGTACGAAAAAGTGTACTCACGTAAAAAACAGCATCTGTTCAATGGCACAACACCACACGTGGCGACACGCGGGCCCGTTCGGACATTTGAAGCCCACCGTGTGTTTCTTCTGAAATCCAGCACAAGAATCTTATTAGGATTAAATTATTGATTAATGATATTTATTTTGTAAGTAGGTTGTAAATAACACTTTTACACGAAAATTTTGTTTGATCATGATTGATATCATCATCATTCACTCGCCCTTTTAAGGATGGGAAATCATCAAATGACTCCTTTCGGGTTTACTCTGGGTGGAGCGGAAAGAGTCATTTGCGAGTGTCAGACTCTTTGCTGACTAAGACCCTTCCGTGTTCCTCCTAATGAATTTCGAACAAATTCCGCAACATTATCTTTGCTCTTACACTCAAATTCTATTATGTATGTCAGTCATTTCCAACTGTCGACTCAACCACAACTCACTGGCGCTCAATAAGATTGACCTTTACTACTTGTTATTAATGTTTGCATGCCGAATGGTGAAATATGGCAGAACTCTGATTTATACCTACTAACATCTACTTATGTATTACCCATATTTGCAAATAAATGCTATTCTATTCTATTTATTGATATTAACGTCCACAACCGCCTAGGACATAACATTTCAAAAAAAGAACCTCTCTGTTTATTTAATCCTAAGTTGTGGTAAATCGTTAAAAATAAACAATAGAACAATAATGTAACGTCGAGTTTATTTGCACTATTGCAATTAACTGCCTACATAAGGGAGTTAATTGCCATTTTATGTTGCAGGACTCAGTATACTTCTTCTTCCTACAAATTTTACAATTATTATTCACCAGTATAAACAAGATGTTTATATGACAACGCCGCAATATCCACGTGCTGTGCACAGGGTGGCGGCTTCGAATCGCAAATATTCGCAACGCTAATAAATATTTATTATACTTCACCATTTCCTCACATAACCCACCACAATTAAATTAAAACTAAACTAACATTACACATAAACCGTTCAATTACCTACAAAATTTCAACTACATGCATATTTAGTATTTGGAGTATTTCATACCAAAATTAGTACACTAGGACTCAGTCACGCATAGCTACCATTTCAAAGAAACAAATTCTAATTCAGTAATAAAGCAGCTGTAAATAGTTAGCTACAAATGAGTTAATTGGCCAAATATTCCGCTTCGAGAATTATTTAAAGAGCGTGAGATCATAATCTCAGCATTTCGCTCACGATACAAATAATTATACTAGTACTGGCGGTTATAATTATACTGGTTTTTACTCTTACTCTTTTATACAATTCAATATGACCATTATATGCAATACAATATCCATTGATAAAAATGGACTTATCTGATGTATTTAAAGGGGGTCCAGTATATGAAGCTATTGAATTCGCCAATTCTCTATAAACACGTGTTTTCCTGACAAAGGAACTGTAAAGTAAGTACCGGTCATTTGGATCGGGAACCAGTTGTATATTGTTAGTGACGCAGACTCCCTTAATCTGAGATCGGAGTTCAAGGTTATGGTAGCAGATGTAGTATTTTGACCCCTCTGTTCTTCACAATAATTTATGTGTATTCAATACCTAAGCTTTTGTTATTTTAAGTACATAGTATTCAGATTATAATGCTAATTCTTACAGTTGTATATGGTCAAAAGATTCTTAGTTAAAATATTAGGTAAAAAGGGTCAAAAATCAAGATTACTCCAATTATTCGAAAGAAACCAAATATTGAAAGAGTATAACAAAATATAATTTTAGTTTCTGTGGCATTCTTTATATATTTCCTCATATTTAGCAATTGATAAGCATGGTGAGCCTCGTGGTTTTTATCGGTGTATACCTAAGAGCTGATAGCAAACTTAAACCGTCTGACTATTCCTGCGTGGCTTTTAATATTATAGATAGTCTAATTAAATAAGCTAGCGAAATTCTGCTGGTGTGATGGATTCCAATCGACTAGGTAACTCTATATTTGAATTTAAAAATCGAAATTATTACTAAACAACAAAATATTTCAAAACTACACTTAAAATACGCAATGCTAAAATGTATTAAAAATTCCCGTAAGATGAGAAAATTTATATCGGCATCAGCTATCGACACAGTTCACGTCTGCGAATATAAATACTTAAGTCACTTTAACAATATAAAAAAATTGGAAATACATAACAAACAGCAAGAGAGACAGACAAAAATCACAGTACTATGTAGACACCTACTTTATTGTTTGTTTCTTTATCATTGTGTGTATCACTAACTATAGTTATAATTTTATTATGTACTAGCTGACCCGCGCAACTTCGTTTGCGTCACATTCCATCAATGCTCCGATCCTATTTGTCTTAGCGTGATGATATATAGCCTATAACCTTCCTCGATAAATGGGCTATCTAACACCGAAAGAATTTTCCAAATCGGACCAGTAGTTCCTGAGATTACCCCCTACATACAAACTTACAAACATACAAACTTACAAACAAATGTTGCCTCTTTATAATATTAGTATAGATATCTCACCTCTGGATAATTAAGATGTACAATAAACATGCGTCCCTCGAAGTTGATCTTCTGTACCTCCGACCACTTGAAGTGATGCGTCTTCCGACTGCCCTGGAACGTGAGGATCCCGCTGTGGTTGATGCCTAGGTATAGTTGGTTGCCTCTGTGGTCCTGGATTGGGGAAAGGTATCGTTTAGTATGCTGTTCTGGGGTCACAAGGAAAGTACGAAGGTTTTGGAGAAGTTAGTGAGCTGATGTAAAAGATTGAGAAATCAAAGATGTAAATGTTTGACCAGTAAGTATGAAGTAGCTAGTAAGTAGTCGCATTAAATTAGAATTAGATATATGGAATCTACAGTATGTAGTCTACAGCTTTTTTTAAATCACCAAAAGTTGAATACTGGTTAGTTTGAAAATTAAACAGGCAATGAAACTTATATTAAAACTAAGAGCTAATTAAGATATAAATACCCAATAAAGGAAGGCAACACATATACCCAAACCTTGACAGGATGGGGGTCCACCCCATAGGTGTCGAGTTGGCAGGCTATCTTCACGAACGTCCGCTCGGCCTCCTGTGTGGACATGCCCTTCACGCCGCCGCTGCCGCCCGGCGTGCCTTCGACTGGCTCCCGATGTAGTTCCTGAACACCACAACCAATCATCATACATACATCGTCAAATATCTAGCTAGATAGGTATTAGACTACCTGTTCCGATAACAACATTTTCTATTTACTTATTAAAACTGATACAGAATGCCAAGGCATTGAGTTTGCTTATACACGGTTTAAAGTGTGCGTGGACGGCATATCCGATTATTATTGATAATAAATGCATATACTACTCATATAATAAACACAGTTCATTCGATACACGCGTTAATTATAGGCCTGTGTAACAAGTTCAACATTGTATTTATCTGAACATCGTCAACTTTGCCCCCTCGTGCTGTGAACTTTTAACATGAAACATTCAAGTTTATTTGATAACAGTATAGTAAAACTGTCACTTTATGTTTTAATTTACTAACTGAACCACGCAACTAAGTCTCCAAATACTCCGCTCCTATTGGTCGTAGCGTGATAGCCCATAGCCAATAAAAAGGCTATCCAACACCAAAATATTTTTCAATTCGAAGCATAGTTCCTGAATCCTGAGATTAGCCCTTTCAACAAAACAAACTTTCAGCTTTCAAATATCACTATAGATTTGCTGTTCAGAGTTAACAATAGCTAACATACTACTTAAAAAATATTAAATAGGTCCCCTTCTAAGAATGACTGGTTTCTAAATATATTATGAAGTCGAGTAGTATCACTGAAGGCCGAGAATTGTGCGATGGATCGCAGAGTGAACTGCGTTAAAAGGTTAAAGAAATACGACGATTTGCTTTGTCGTGAAGAATGTTTTCAAGGAATCTGTTTGGTAGCCTGAAATGGACAAGGTCCTGACCTTAACCTCTTAGTCTCGGCGCTCAGCCCGGCGCTCGTATTGTTCGGAAATTAAAATAAATCGTAATAAACATAAAAATCTATACTAATAATATTATAAAACAGAAGAGTTTGTTTGTTTGTTAACTGGTCCGATTTGAAAACTTTCAGTGTTAGATAGCCCATTTATCGAGGAAGGTTATAGGCTATATATCATCACGCTAAGACAAATAGGAGCGGAGCAGTAGGTAATGGAAAATGTGACGCAGACGATGTTGCGTGGGTCAGCTAGTCTATACTAATATTATAAAGCAGAAGAGTTTGTTTGTTTGGTTGAACGCGCTAATCTCAGGAAAAGGCGCTAATTTCAAATTGGACCACAAGGGTCCAATTTGAAAAAATCTTTCAGTGGTAGATAGCCCATTTAACGAGGAAGGCTTTAGACTATACCGCGTGTATCTGACATCGACGCACAAACGATTTCCATGGGTCCAGGGCATGATTCTGGACACCCCAGTGTTGGAATTTTTCGTCGGTTCTTTTCTCATTTTTTTCAAGAGTACCACAAAGTATCAGCTCAGCTGAGCTGATATCTATTTGTGGCTTTATTTAGATTGTTATTTTTAGTGAAAGTAGTTAATTAATATTTTTTTTATTAAATATCTCATTGGGTTAGGTCAGAATAACGATTATGAGCAGTCTAAAGTAAAAAAAACCCTTGAAAAAAATTAAAAAATGAGAAAAAAGCCGACGAAAAATTCTAAGTCTAGGGTGTCCAGAATCATGCCCCGGACCCATGGAAATCGTTTGTGCGTCGATGTCAGATACACGCGGTATATCATTACGGTAATACAAATAGGAGCTGAGCATTAATGGACAATGTGACGCAGACGATGTAGTATAGTATAAAATCAATTGCATCAGGTGGAACCAATGGTTCCACCGCCGTATCTTACCGGCTAATAAATTGTTTTTTTTTTTTTGGCAACTGAGCCAGTTCCGACTACTCTGCCAGTGTCACGTGGTGACGGTAGCACAGAGAGGCAGTCCATCAAACTTTTTCCGTTTTACTTCGTGGTAGGTGTTAGTGTAACTTGTTATCCTAGCCTTCCTTTGCTGAGTGAGTGACAGACAACGCACAACCGAAACTACAGTTCAGTAAGCTGAAATTTGGCATGTAGCTTCCTTGGGGAGTGTTGGGGAGCACTAAGAGAGGATTTCCCAAAATTCATACGGGAACGGGAAAAAGCGGGATATACGCGTACGAAGTTGCGGGAAAAAGATAGTCAGTATATATTTATAAAAAAATCTGTTACTGAGTGAGTGACTGACTGATAGACAATGCACAGCCGAAACTACTGGTCGTAGAAAGCTGAAATTTGGCATGAAGCTTCCTTTCCCTATTCCGAAGTTGCACGAGGCGAAGTGCTCTCCGAAGTTGACCGAAGTCCGAAGTAGGTGTCCACACACCTCGAGCAATTTCGCGAGGAACTCAGTCGCCCGTTCCCCCCGTTCCCCTCACGATAGGCATAATGGATAACGTTCATGTGGCAACTGCCGTTGCAATGTGTACCTACTCTCGCTCTCGCGTAAAAATACGTGCGTATTTACTATGGCTGACGCGAACCGAAGTGAGCCGAAGTGACCCGAGTAGTGTGGACAGACGCTTCGTGTTCGAACTTCGAGTCCTTTGACTCGGGCGCAAAAACCGACAACAACTGGAAGTCGCCCGAGGCGAAGCGAAGTTGCACGAGGCGAAGCGAAGTGCCCCTCCACACTATCGTATTCGCTCAACTTCGGGAATAGTGTGGAGGCTACTTTGGGGAGCACTAAGAGAGGATTTCTCAAAATTCCTTCGGAAACAAATAAAAACAAGTATGCGCATACGAAGTCGCGGGCAAAAGCTAGTGTTTGATAAATTTCTTCTGTTATAAACTTTGGCCTTGCTAAATGATTGTTAGAGCTCAGACATTTAGTTTGCTCGTACTTATATTATAATGCAATTTGATGAAATGATCAAGTAGGTACCATAGCACAGGTAGTATTTTTATTGCAATTTGATGACATGATCAAGTACCATATCACAGGTAGGTACTCAGGTAGTATTTATTTTCTTTATTTGAGATGGGTTTGCTCTTGACTCTAGTCTTCGTCAGAGATGACAGTGACAGTCTACGATGGAGCGAGCTTACCCAGAAGGAGCCTGTTAGTGTTGGTAAAGGAGATCTTAGTCACCTGTATTCTAGCTTCAATGGTGTCCGTTTGTCTCAGTAGCAGCCTCATCTCCGTTACATAGTTGCCAACATGGATATTTGGGTCGTAGTCGCCTAGTTCAACTGTAAAAGAAGACAGATTTTTATTCAAATGTACCTACTCTAAATGCATTAGTGATGAATTAAAAACTATATAGGATATTCCGAATTTGCTGAGTTAAACATATAAATCTACTTCAATACTATTTATAATTAACTAGCTGACCCGTGCAACGTCGTCTGCGGAACATTTTTCATTACTGCTCCGCTCCTATTGGTCTTAGCGTGATGATATATAGCCTATAGCCTTCCTCGATAAATGGGCTATCTAATACTGAAAGAATTTTTCGAATCGGACCAGTAGTTCCTGAGATTAGCGCGTTCAACCAAACAAACAAACAAACAAACTCTTCTGCTTTATAATATTAGTATAGATAATATATTTAATTTAACCAGTTAGAAATATTAGAAACCGACAGGGGTGGATCCAGGGTTGTTTTGGGGGTATTTTGCTTAACGCAAAACAGGCCTCCTCCTCCTTTTGTTATTTCCTCAAGGAATTCGTTTAGTTGTAGACTACAAAAGATCTCGGTCTTCTGGGGGTCGCCCCCCCCCCCTGGATACGCCCATGGAAACCTACCCCAAAATAGGTGAGAAAAGCTAGGTTCATCAATTGTCACTCTATAACGAATAATGTAATTTCATACCAGATTCTGACTTGAATAAGTTACGTGTGGAGTACACCATATACTTGGAAGCCTGCTATTATACACATACCCATAATGTATCAATAAGCGATCATTTGCCCACATGAACATGAAGCAATTAATTCAAACAGTTTATTATGGAAAAGTTGGAAGCGAGCAAGTTAATAATCATTTTCAATTAGATACTACAATATGTGCAATATCAATAGGCCACAATTACCAATATAGGCAACAGTACAACGTCCACTTATGAATAAAACTGCTCTGCATATAATACAAGCATGTAGTTGCAAGCTGTTGTGTGCAAAATCAGTTACTTGCTGTGGCTTTATCAATTTGCCCTTTTGATATAAGTATTGTACAGATGCAACACGATGTGAGCTCAAAAACTATTAAAAAATCCCATACTTAATCCTTATCAGTAACAAAGTGTCATAGATAAAATTATGGCGATAATGAAACCTCTAGCTGAACACGTGTTTTTGAACATGTGTTGATTCCTATAACTACTTACTCATGTTGTTAAAATTAAATTATTTCAATGTCATGACCGTAATTTTTTTTTGGATTGAACCAAAAGAGTAAACAGGCTTAAAAATATCTTTCATTTTTTTTTTTTTTTTGCTTTTTTTTTTTTTAATTTGAAACAGTGGTATTATTAAATTACAATGTTTACAGTATCTACATTATGTACAAACGCATAAAAAAACAAAATAAATCATTGGGCATCAAAAAAATAATCCACATCGCTGTCAACGGCAAAAGTGCCCAGAACACTGGCAGCATTGCCACGTTGAATGGCAATGCTGATTCTTTGGCCGAAGAAAAGCCCAGCCCTCTGGTCACGTGAACCGTCGACAAGTTGTTTGCTGATGTCCCGAAAGACTCTATGTGCACTCGGATCCCATGGGCCTAGTGTTTCAACGCCAAAAGGCTCAAATATATAACTCTTTCATTTTCTGTTGCCACTATGTGTATTTAATATTATAATTAGGTTAGGTAAACATACATTTATGGTGTTTGAAAGGTTAGCATCTAATAAGACTAATCATTTCCAATTATCATTTTTGCTAGGTACGTTAAACTTCTACATTTGTGAGTAGATAAAACTGAGCATGTTATGCAAAGGGCATTAGGAAGAACATGGATGGGTTTTAGTCTGTAGGAGTCTAACACTCCCTTCCGCTCCACCCAGAGAATGAGTTGTTTGATGATTTTGATTCCTCATTGTTAAAAACTAGAAAAAAAAAACAGAACTTACTTTGTATAATTAGGGCTCCTAACATAGCTGCCTCATTAGACGTGCAGTACAACCTCCCATGTAGGAGGTCTCTTTTGAGCTGCAAATATATCTGAAACCTAGTCACATCTTCTTTCAAGAGTAGAGGGTTTGGCGGGTAGAACTTCACACGGAAACTAAACAGGATTGGTGATGCATCTGCAAAAAAGACGATGGTTACAAAGAGGTTTTGATGTGGCCAGTTTGGGAGGAATACTTTAAAGCTGTACAGAAGGACCCGCAATTCAATCGCATAACCAAACCCAATCATCTGCCTAACATTTTCATTAAAGTTATTATTTATACTTGGCTATATTTTTTTCCTACAGGGATTCGAGATTTGCCACCATAGTAGATATAAATTGTAGAGACTAAAAAAACTACATACTTATTGCTTAACATTATTGGTCATTTTAAATTATAATAAATTAGAGAAATATTAACAGGAATAGATAGGTACTTGATTTTAACATAAAAATTCTTTTTATAACTGTTGAATTAAATAATAAATGAAATAACTTTTAACAAAACAATACCATAGACTTATTTCTCTAATCTAATTGCAATAATAAATGAGTAATAGTCATAAATTTATACTATAAATTGAAGCAGTGTACTAGTCAATTGAGATTGAAATAGAAAACAACATGTCAGATTATAGGTGGTATCACATACCTTTGACTTGTTTCAGTATTAACTTCGCCATATGTAGCCAATGCTGAAAAAAAAAATAAACAATGTCACTGACTAAGAGCGGATTTCAACAATGAAATTTGCTGGCAATCAAGCTGCATTCAAGAGTTGTCAGTGTCAATATCCCATAGTAAATAATTAAACTGACAGCCCATAAACATGGTTCATATGCTTATTGTGTTCAGTTTCAGATTGATGAAATCTGCCCTCAGTAGATTTCAGTGGACAAGCCTATTGTTTGATGTTGATTGTGAAGTATTTTAAAATGTAAGAAGTTTCTCATCATTAGCATGATGTATTCATTAAACAATTGTTAAATAAAGCATTCAATGGGAAGCTACTTCTAAAATAATCTAGGCTATCACTATAGAAGGTGCAGGGGTTCCTCAATTAATTTTTATGCTTCTTGGCTTTGCTAACCTGCCATTGCTTCGATAGCATTGTAAGTTTTATTTACATTTACTTTAAACTTGGTACACATTATTACTTTAAACTGCTCAGACATAATATACTTTAAATTAATGTACTACTAACATTTTGATCAGGAGGTCATCTAAGGATCATTGTAAATGAAAGATACCCTACTCATGCTACATCTCACTATCTTAAGACATACCTACTGAAATTACTGACCCTGGAACATCTCAGGGTATCTATGAGTGGATTTATAAGAAAACTACAGAATGTCAGCTCACCCTTTGACCACCGGCGTCCACATACCGAAGCCCGAAATAATCAGTCTCAGTAAGATTCAACTGTTGACATACATGCTCCAATAAAAACTTGCCCTTGTAACTTGGCTGAAAACAAACATCATTTATTAAAGATTCATAGTAAAAAGAACCATTAATTATTTACAAAAATACTCACGTGAAATTCACATTCTAATATTTCTGTATCTTCTAAAAGTCTCACTGTACATTTATAAACAATATCTCCGCGACTTTTGAACATACTGCCAACTATTTATTTAGCAGAATATTACGTTAAATATTCCTACCAATGAAACATTTTAATTAATTAACGCATTACTAACTTAATTTTGATTCCATTTATGAATTCATTCAAATTTCCATTTGTTTCGTTTCGATTTCGACATAGAACCCTATGATAGAACCTATGGGGTGCGGACAGTGCGGTGCGGGGGTGAGGAAATTTGACATGACATTTCTCTACGTTCAGTATCACAGAGTACATTATTGTTCAGTAAATAGTAGTTTAAAGTATACGTCATAACAACTTTATAATTGATGAAGCACTGTTTTGTGAAGCTTTTTTTGGTTTACTTTAATTTTTATTACAGATTTGTTTTTTTTTTTCAAACTAAAAAATCCTTACGATATGTAACTAAATATTGAACCCATTCAAAAAAATCTCGAGGCTTTTTGAACCTCAAAAATTAGAGTCATAATATATTACATTCATTTGTAAATATTATATGTTCGAATGTATGTAATTCAGTAACAATCCCTTCTTTTACTTTCTAAACAATCTAATCATTTTGGCTGGTGTTGTCATGTTATATAATTCATTAATTCATATTTCTGAACGAATTCATAGATGAAACTTGGATGAAACCCGTCATGTCCGTTTTAAGTTTGAAGTTGCCAGACTTGAAACAACTTCCCAAAAGTAATGGTAATCATTTAAGTTTGAGAACCAAATTGGTACGATAAACGCTCTGCCACCTGGTGGCGCAAATCCGTACCATTAACGCAAACAATACTCGACGTTGACACTTCAAGGTATAAAATAGACACACTAAAGAAGTGAAAAAATAACATTTATTCAAGTGAAAATATATTGTTACTTTTCCGAATGCTCGAATACTTCACAGAAAAATTAAAAATATGAGAAATGGTGTAAAGTTTCAATAGGTAGTTTCCCACAATTAGTACTCAATTTCAACGGTTATGTGATACGAAAAACGAATAAAAGTGTGTTAGTGCAGTAAAAAAACATAATGTTGTAGTATGTGTATCAGGCTGAGCTTCAGAAACATTTATTAATTGCTCCTTCTTTTCGTGTCAATTGTCTCATATTATTTTTTATAAATGACTATCTAATGTTATTTGTAAATAAGCTAATTTTTGTATGTTGTAGTACAGACGCCAGCACATCAAGCTACAACAATCTGTCAAATTTCTTTAATAGATTTTCAACTTTATCGCTGATACGTTGGGTTCAAGGTTGATTGGGAAAATTTGACAGTTTCGGATAGCTTGATGTGCTGGCGACTATACAATTCAATACAAAACATCTGTAAGTAGTAATATAGACAAAATATGAAAGTGAAAAACGATTTCAGAAAATTCTAACCACACTGCAGCTTTCGTGTCGTTATGTGCTGCCACCTAGTGTTCGTGAACGTTCCCTATAAGATTTGATTACAGAAAGATCACAGGACATATTCTTAATTTTTTTAGGGATCCGAACATCCGTAAAGAAGGGGACACTTATAGGATCACTCGGGTGTCTGTATATCTGTCACAACTAGTTTTTTCCGGATCTACTGGACAGATTCTGAGGTACACATACCTCTGTGACCCAAACACGGATGCATAAATAAATTTAGAGTGGGGTCACTTTTTGAGGTCTCACTAGAAAATTTAAGAAAAGTTTTTATAATTGTATCGTGTCACATATCAAATTTGGGCGTACTGTAAGGGTTTCAATTACGTATTTAGTTCTTTACCTAAATATTACAAGAAAACCTATTAGAAGTCTATAGTGTAAGAAAATCATGTAACAAAAATGAAATTGGTTAGGAATCCTTCACATCATGAACATGAATGTTTACTTTTTAAGTAATCTCAATTTTTTTATTATTAATTCATTATTTTTGGCATCAGTACTTTCTCTATAGAGTATAAATACTCTTTTTATTTTTATTATTATTTTATTTTTTAATTTTACTATTGTGAAAATGGGGACTATGTAGTCCCCATTTTCACAATAGTATTTATATATATTATTATATTTATATATAATTTATATATAGGTTATTATTTTCTTTTTTTCTCTTAAAGTATTTTGAACGATGTCTGGCAGTTTGAGTACAGTCGTCAGCACTTCAAGCCGCAAAAATCTGTCAAAATTCTTAGTAAAATATTCAACTATTATTTTTATGAACATTGGGTTCAAATTTGATTGGGAAAATTTGACAGTTTTGGATAGCCTGATGTGCTGGCGACTGTACTTTAGTGGCATATCCAAATGTTCTTTCATTGGCATTGTTCTTCAAGTCATTAAGCTCCTTATTGATTCTAAGTTGAGCTAATCGACTACTGACCAAGGCTTGCATTAATTAACTGGACAGGTCCATTAAATCTGTGTGGTTCTTTCCTCAAAAGACCATTTCAGACAATGATCTGCATGGTCCTCATTTAACGTATTGTGAATATGAGGACCATTTTCTCGACCTGGGAAACCAACGTCGATCTCAAGCATAGTTCGTTAATTGCACAAACTAAAATTCACTTTCTCTTTGCCATCATTTTTTTAGACCTATTAATTATAATGAATGACTTATAATTTTTAATAAAAATAATCATTTATAAGTAATTACTCTAGTGTAAGTTTCAGTATGAGTAACTAGTATTTGCCCGCGACTTCGTACGCTTTTTTTTATACAAAACGGGGAAACTCTTGGCCCAAATCTCACCTGTTGGAAAGTGATGATTTGATTAGCTTTTCTATATTATACTGTATACAATATTAATATACGATTTTATACCGGTGATTTCACACTGTTTTTATTTGTTTACAATTAAGCAATAGCAATCCGCCCGTGACTTAGTTCACGTGGATTTAGTTAGTACTCCACGAACTTAATCTCCCATCTACCCTCTTAAACGTAGAGCAGTTCGTTCAAACCGTAACATTTTTCTTTCTTGGAGTACTTTTATACCCATCGTAACTTTTAAATAATTTTAAGTGTAATTTACATGTACAGACGCCAGCAAATAAAGCTACAACAATCTGTCATATTTATTTATATGGATTTTCAACTTTATTCCTGCAGTATTAGTTGATTGGGAAAAATTTACAGTTTCAGGTAGCTCGATGTGCGTACGTAACATAACCAACCAATAAAAGAAAGCAAATCACTAAACAATTTAAATAGGTAAGGATTAAATCATGATACAAAAATCACCATTATTGCAAAAGCGGTAATTTTGACTTAATTTAACCATAATAGTTCCATGTATACCCGGGTTCGCGGACTTTTTTTTAGATAACATCCTCTACAAAACTGTAGTATGTACAGTTTGCTCTATTGTCAATAGTTTCCACAAAGTAAGAGATATAAGAATCTTTTTTCACACCTTGAGTTACATTATCGAATAAATACCGATCCCTAAGTTTTTTGAAAATATTCGATAGCCTATGTTCATCAGGGGTAATGTAAGATTCTAATGGTGAAATAATTTTTCAAATCGGTCAAGTCGTTTTGGAGCCTATTCCTCACAAACAAACAAACAAATCTTATTTTAATATTAGTGTAGATGTAGAAAGAATGGGTAATAGTTCAGTCCTTGTTCTTTTTCGAATCCCGTATTTCAGCCAATAATAGGTATTTCATCGAATAAATGAACGTCTTGATTGAATTCCATCACTCTCCATCATATATTCGTCATTCATGATTTTTGTGACACTTGCATGAGCGTGTAATGGACGCTTATGGCGCCTTTACATGTGCCATTACAGATTTTAGAATTACCAACGTAAATTAATAAAAAAAATAGGACTATTGAAATAAAGCGTTGCCACACTGAGCGCCGGAAGTGACTCCTTTCATTCCAGCCAGCTGAAAGAGCAACCATTTCTCGTCCATTCTGTTGGAGTCTATCTCGGATATTACACGTGGATTGTAATCCGTGGTGAGTGTCAGAAGAAATTGTTTAGTGCAGTGTTAAAAGTGATATAAGTTTACCGTAAGCATAAACGATTGTGTTTCTCAATAATATTGGCAAGAATTCGCGTCAATTTCATATCAATTATCTCGATCGTCGTAGTGGTGCAATTCCAAACTTCTCAATTACACGTTTGACATCCAACGTATGGATGGTTATGACTATAACTTGTGTAAAGATTTCATTTGTTTATTCTATTGTTCTACAATTAAACCAAATGTCGAATTAACACAATTCTCGTTTGCTTACGCGTCACACTTGTTCACCGACCGGCTCGCCACCACGTGGTTGATGCACACTTGTTTTCTCTTTTCCCCAACTGCTGTTAGTTTGTCCGCTCAAATATAACACGCTCTGAAGTTAATGGAATGTGTGTAATAGCAATCAATTGGTTAGTTTCATAAATTCACCGTAATGGCTGACATCCATTGTGAAATGTCAAGATAGGGCGAGGCGGCCATGCGGCCGCCATATTGCCGGCCGCGCGATACATGAGGTTGCGACCTT
Organism: Ceramica pisi; assembly: GCA_963859965.1. Classification (NCBI taxonomy): domain Eukaryota; kingdom Metazoa; phylum Arthropoda; class Insecta; order Lepidoptera; family Noctuidae; genus Ceramica; species Ceramica pisi. The sequence continues at coordinate 5,840,211 of OY982529.1, forward strand.
GCAGATGCCGGCTCGCATCACTCTACCCCTTGCACTTTTCTTATCAATAACAATTTTTTAACTAGATTCTTTTGTTTTGTTCTAGACTAACCAAAAATGGGCAAGGAAAAGATTCATATTAACATTGTCGTCATTGGACACGTCGACTCCGGCAAGTCCACAACCACCGGTCACTTGATCTACAAATGCGGTGGTATCGACAAACGTACCATCGAGAAGTTCGAGAAGGAGGCCCAGGAAATGGGTAAGGGTTCCTTCAAATACGCCTGGGTGTTAGACAAACTGAAGGCCGAGCGTGAACGTGGTATCACAATCGATATTGCTCTGTGGAAGTTCGAGACCGCTAAATACTATGTCACCATCATCGACGCTCCCGGACACAGAGATTTCATCAAGAACATGATCACTGGAACCTCCCAGGCTGACTGCGCCGTGCTCATCGTCGCCGCCGGTACCGGTGAGTTCGAGGCTGGTATCTCGAAGAACGGACAGACCCGTGAGCACGCTCTGCTCGCTTTCACCCTCGGTGTCAAGCAGCTGATTGTGGGCGTCAACAAAATGGACTCCACTGAGCCCCCATACAGCGAACCCCGTTTCGAGGAAATCAAGAAGGAAGTCTCTTCTTACATCAAGAAGATTGGTTACAACCCAGCTGCTGTCGCTTTCGTACCCATTTCTGGCTGGCACGGAGACAACATGTTGGAGGCCTCAACCAAAATGCCCTGGTTCAAGGGATGGAACGTTGAGCGCAAGGAAGGCAAGGCTGAAGGTAAATGCCTCATTGAGGCCCTCGACGCCATCCTGCCCCCTGCTCGCCCCACAGACAAGGCCCTGCGTCTTCCCCTCCAGGACGTATACAAAATCGGTGGTATCGGTACGGTGCCCGTAGGCAGAGTCGAAACTGGTATCCTCAAGCCTGGTACTATCGTCGTCTTCGCCCCCGCCAACATCACCACTGAAGTCAAGTCCGTCGAGATGCACCACGAAGCTCTCCAAGAGGCTGTCCCCGGTGACAATGTTGGTTTCAACGTAAAGAACGTGTCCGTCAAGGAGTTGCGTCGTGGATACGTCGCTGGCGACTCCAAGAACAACCCACCCAAGGGCGCTGCCGATTTCACAGCACAGGTCATCGTGCTGAACCACCCCGGTCAAATCTCAAACGGATACACACCTGTGCTGGATTGCCACACAGCTCACATTGCCTGCAAATTCGCCGAAATCAAAGAGAAAGTGGACCGTCGTACGGGTAAATCCACTGAAGACAACCCCAAGTCTATCAAATCTGGAGATGCTGCCATCGTCAACCTGGTCCCCTCCAAGCCTCTGTGTGTTGAGTCCTTCCAGGAATTCCCTCCCCTCGGTCGTTTCGCCGTGCGTGACATGAGGCAAACAGTCGCTGTGGGTGTCATCAAGGCAGTCAACTTCAAGGAAATCGGTGGTGGTAAGGTGACCAAAGCCGCCGAGAAGGCCACCAAGGGCAAGAAGTAGCTAGCGCTGTTAACAGCACAATTTTTCATTCAACTGCGATACTTCATTCACCGCAAGGTGTTCCGAAGGAAAGAAGGGCTACAAACTCATTCCTTTTCTATATTTTTTACAAGGCTTATACTGTAACATTATTTTATAATTTATATAAGGTTATATCTGAACTATTTTGTTATAACTGCAAACTAATGTGTAAATTCATAGAAGAATAAAGGTAGCCTCCAGTAAAAATTATTCCCACTGAATTTTCATTTAAATTGTACCTATAAATAACATCAATTAAAAAGTAATAAGTGCCAATCGTTGTTAGATGGCTAAGGCACACACTTTCTTACAAATACTTATGTCGCTTACCACATAAGGTAAATTCATTACATGATACACACATTAGTCGCATATCAAGTTCTTATTCCTAACAAAGGAAATTATACAGCCATGCATTAGGTACCTACCTAGTTGTTGACCTGTCAAACTATGGCGAGAGGAATTCCTACAATAGTATGAATATATTTCTTGTGCCACTTCACGTTCCGAAAACAAAAGGTGAACGAACTCTGAACTATTTCTGACAGTAGGAAATAGGTGGACACTAGATGGCTCTAAAAATATTTGTATGTTTACCAAAATAGTCACGAGTAGGTAGGTAGGGTTTAGTTAACTTCAGTCATTTAATTATTTCTTGGCTTCGAACACCTGGCTTATCCACGCATACCACTGGAGCAATCAAAACCATTCACCTAAGTGGTGCTCAATTGGGTAGAAAGTGTAGGCCTAGGTTAGGTGGTACTTATAGTAGAAGAAAAAAATGAGTCCGAACTTAGGTAGACCGTACCTACCTATCTAACCTCGACCACCTCTACCTGTGAACATTTGCCTCTCTCAAATCTCTCCTACTCTTCCAATTTATTATGTGTGGATATGTGGATCTTGGTGTAGTAGAATTTTGGGGGTCAATAATTAATCGTCAAAAAATACACTCAACGTGAATAGATTGTATTATAGATAGATAATAATTGATAGCATAGATAGCTGATTGCAGTGCCTGATATCTCTTGGTCGTTGCTCTATTTTAGGCCTAAGTAAGGAAAGTATACCTACCTAGGTACCTATACTTTTCAGTTGTGAATCTTGTAGTAGGTACTTAATGACTGAATACCTACTAAACTAAGTATTCAGTTTCGTGAATTCAACAGCAAACTAACCGTATTCCTACTTTTATCCACTCTCACTTTTAAAGGAGTTTATACTTCGATAGGTACCTACTTATAACCTAATATACACTTGCATTCAAACTGAAATTTCATTATTTTCAAAGGAAGGAGATTTTAATTTGGGCTCGGTAAATAGGTATAGGAAAATAGAAATACATGTAGACCCATTCTAATTTCTAACTAGATTCAGCTGAGGTGAATCACCTCAATACATAACGCGTCACGTTCATGTCTTAGAAGTGCGTCATATATTTACGAGAACTAGGTAGGTGTCTGTGGATGATTATTTATTTACTAAGAAAATAATAGGTAAGTACCTACCTAAGCATCCATTACTCTGGAATCTGGATGTTTTGTTTTGATCAGGTCGTGACTAAATAGGTACCTAAGTTAGGGATTATATTTTGATAATGTGCAACACTGCAATTTTTATTTTGAGTAGGTAGGCATTAGGTACAAAAGATTTCAATATTCTCGCAATAAAGTTACACGCTGTAGCAACGTCACGAACACGTGTCATTGAAGTTTCGCTCTTGTGATCTCACGTGGCGCAACGTTGCTTACATGTGCCTGCTAATAACGTTACAGCAATTAGTCAATCTGTCGAAATGTTAGTAGAATATTGTCAAGACTCGTTCGAGTTTTATTTTAGTAAAACATTTCCGCCGTCCATAATAATTTTCGTTTATTTTACATACTAATTTTACCTAGCTTTTTATTTGCAAGCCATCCGAATCAAAATCCCCCTAATATCTTTTGTTCGGTTGTACCTAAATGATCAAATTTCTTTCATTGTGAGTAAGTTGCTCATACTCATACATTTTCACAGGGAAGTGATTTGTTGCGATTGCGAAATATCGAGATCATTCATTGTGCAATCGGAAAACTCGTGAATCTAATTAATTAGTCACCACTCACAAGTTCACAACACAATTGTGTTACCCAGGATCTTGGGGTTATCCGACTTGTCGATTACCTACCTATTAACAAAAAATACTTAGCTACAAGCTACAACCAAACACTAACCTATCCAATTATGAATTGGTATGGTGAAATAGATCTTTAGGTAACCTATTCTTTTTTTTAAGGAATAGTTATAAATTGAATCTTCTGTTGCTGGGTAGAACTTAGGTTAGGTAGTAGGTAAATAAAATTCTATAACTAGGTATACATTTTAATAACATAATATTCGTCTAGACTAGTCTGACTTTATTTAGAAATTGTATATTGTAAGTAGGTACCTATTTTGCGTCATGAAGTTAAAGCATTGGAAAAGGTCACGGGTCACCCACCCACGTCCTTTTGTCCCTCCCAACCACCAAGTGCGTAGTGCGTAGGTTTCAGATGCGACAGAGGGATTATTTTTTTCAAGAGTAAGTATTTAGCAACTAATATGAAGATTAGTGCCACAGTCATATTAATTTGTAATAAAAAACTGAGTCGATTCGATTGTCTAGCTAGACAATGACTTGTGCTCATAACCTCACGTTTGACGCCCTCCTCTCGGTTAACTCGGTTTGAGTATTAGGGGAAAATCTAAGGGAGGCGAGACACACAATGTTGTTTCAACAGAAATAATGATTTTACTTTGTACGGGCAGTTTCCATTCAAAATCATTAAACATGAATACCTACATAACTGAACCTTGCGCAATCTTTCTTCAGCTGAGAGCGGCATTATTCAGACATGAGCCAAGTTTTAATATTTATTATCGTTGGCTGTATGTCTGTAACAATTGTATTGATCCTATTCCCCAAGTTACCGTTTAATCTCTAGAGATTAAACGGTAACTTGGGGAATAGGATGAAAGGGGCAATGACCCGGCCTAGGCCGGGTCATTGCCCCTTTCACGTGGAATCTTCGGCGACTGTGAATGTGCGATAGCAGGTAGGTAGGTACATGACCACGACCTTGAATAATTATGGCGCGGACGTTATGTATTTATGTAAATTATACATAGATAAATTATAAGCTACGGAAAAATTGCCATGAACTTATTATTCAACCTACTTATATGAAACATTAGAGCAATTGCGTAATACATGAAGCGCCCCCATGTTGGGTGATTTGGGATTTTCCCTAGGGTTAATCCCTAAGTACTCCAATTAAATCTTCTGGCTTCCAGGAATAGTCCGAATGGTAAACCTATATAAAGCAGGCAGGGTACCGGTTCCGGATAACGTTAATTTAGGTGGCGAACAGCCAGCAGTTACATTTGGCTGCAATTTCCAGAAATAGGGATTTCTCACATAGTGTGTCCACACGATACCTACCCTACCTAAAAAAATTGTCTGTAACTCTGTACAGACTTTGAACACAATATAAAATCGGTTTTATATTGCTGTGCTTTGAACTCTGAAAAACAAAATGTGTTGAGAAATTTCCCTATTATAAAAGAATAAAAGTATAGGTAATGACATCAATTACCTAGGTACTTTTGGCGTTGATTTGCCGGATTAGCCATGTATAGCAAATGCTATGGGCCCGCGCATTGGGGGGCCCCGCACTTGGCAGAAAACCAGCGCCTGGATCTATATCACAAAAAAGTGAAGTCACTAATTTGGGATACTTCGATCAAATAAATCATTTCTTCTTTCTTTTATTTCAAGCTACCACACCATCTGAAATATAAACAGCCCCAGATCTGGTCTATACAGACAATGTAGGCAAAAGGTTTTAGGTTTAGGGGGGGGCCCTTGGTTCTCCTTCTGTGAAGCAGTACCCAATGCTAGCGGAGGAGGAGACCGAACGCGTTAGAGAGAGGGAAGCCTCACGCTCCAGCCGATAACAGAACAGATAAAGATGCCCCAGGCGTCGGGAGTCGCAGGGCGATTCCCGGCCATCATAGGCGCGGGCCTGCGGATGGCGAGCGTTGGGTGGCTCGTTGTCCGATCAGAACTAGGCCCGGGTCGACGCGCGACGGCGCGCTGTGTTCCACGCGCACCTCAAAGAGATGTCAGCATAGTAGACGGGGCCCGCTAGGGTTAGTGCCGGCCAGGGTTGCGGAATTTCTTAGAAAGTTTCACTGCGGCCCTGGAACGCAAAGAGCATTAGGAAGACCACGGATGGGTTTTAGTCAGTAAGAATCTGACACTCCTTTCTGTTTCACCCAAAGCCGGAGGAGACATTTCATGATTTCTCATTCATAAAAAGGGGGTCCCTTGGTAAAATTTCCTACAATCCCCCAGGCTTACTCCTGCACTGCAAGATTAGATTCCATAATTATAATTATTACTAGCTTCTGCCAGCGGCTTCGCCCGCGTGATCCCTAGGGAACATATTCCCGGGATGAAAAGTAGCTTATGTGCTATTCCAGACTATAATCTATCTTTGTCCTAAATTTCATTAAGATCCGTTAAGCCGTTCTGGCGTGATTGAGTAACAAACAACTAAACTTTCACATTTATAATGTTACTCGTTTGGTGTAAAGCGAAATTATAACCATGTTCCCCTCGACATTATAATTATTAAAGGATATTGGAAACTGTCGTAAGCCGTTTTCCGAAGCTACTCGCTAGCCTCTAGGCGCCAAGCTAGCCGCCTACCTGTGCGTTCGCGACCACAAAAATAATCCTTATAGCATGATTCAGTATTCACGCGCGATGGCTTATTATTAGCGTTTTTCATGTATAACTTTGGTGTTTCTATACGGATTTCTATGATTATTTTTTTATGGAATAGTTTAAAATGTTAACTTTTATTACCTACTGTTAATTAGGGACGACTGAGAGTTTTATAAACGTAAGAGTAGCCAAATACAATCAGAAAGCTTCGAACTGCTAAGCTATCGGGAGTTACACGTGTTATTGTTCGTCAATCATAAAAGATAGACATATGCTGTCGTTGGATATTTTTTATATAATTTTAAGGAGAACATTTCCGTCATACATGATTTCTGTGTAGCTTTCACCATTAAGGTTGCACACGCGACGGAAGCTTAAAAAATGGAGTAACTTCTCCCGTTTTCCCAACATTTCCCTTCACTGCTCTTCTCCTATTGATTGTAGCGTGATGAAAAGTATACTATAACCTGCTCAGGAGTTTGAATAATAATTGTACCAAGTTTCATTAAAATCCGTCGAGTAGTTTTTGTTTCTATAACGGTTATACAGACAGACAGACAGACCGACAGACAGACAGACAAAAATTGTACTGATTGCATTTTTGGCATCAGTATCGATCCCTATTCACCCCCTGATAGTTATTTTGGAAATATATTTCATGTACAGAATTGACCTCTCTACAGATTTATTATAAGTATAGAAGATAGATAGATATAGATGTAAAGGTACTAATTTTCTCATCCCTTTGACTCGCCCACGTCGTTCGCCAAGTGAGTGGGAAGAAAACGACTACACGAGTCACTGTTGATCAAACTAAGGCGGAGGTACAGTCGTAGTCGCCAGCACATCAGGCTATCCAAAACTATAAAATTTTCCCAATCAAATTTGAACCCAATGTCTATAGCAATAAAGTTGAAAATCGATTAAAGAAATTTGACAGATTGGTGGATCTTGATGTGCTGGCGTCTGTACCTAAGAGTAGAGCTGAGGTTATCTAAAAACTATAGACTAAAAAAAACATGACATTATTTCCTATGCACGCAAGTCCGACTCGCACTTGGCCGGTTTTTTTCCATGGGTTCGATACTGTAGCCTATCTCACTCCAAAAGTGCTATAAATGCTAGATGTTTAATGTTAATCTATTTATCCTCACGCCAAGAGGGACATGGGAGCATTTTTAAATTATGCGACGGTAAAATAGGTTTTCGTGCCTAATAGGTATGGCTAGGTGTGCCAAATCTTTAAATACGCCACTGTCTATCCAATAATCAGTAGTGTTTTACAGTTATTCCAAGAGGGCCGTATGACGTATTTTCTTGAGACAAGCATTACCTACTTTTTCAGCCTGTTTCCCGTAGCTTTAAAGCGCTTAATTAAACGCTTATTACACTACACGATCGGCAGGGACAGTGTAATGTAATAAGATTGGAGTGAAGCGGTTATTACACTACACGATCTATCGGGCCCGATCTGCAGGGACAGTGTGGTGTTATAAGGAACAGGGAGTAAGGAAGGACCCTGCCGCTGGGCGAACGGGTGGCTCCAATCTCCCTGCTCTGTCCATCACCTAGTGTAAGTAAGAGACAGGGAGGCAGGGCCCTGCCGCAGTGGCGGCACAGGGTAGATTGGCACCCTGGGCGGATTTGAATTGAATGATTTCCGTTTGATTATTTTACTAAAATATTCGATCATATTATCAAAATTGACTTTCCCCCTGCGCCGATCAGACTAAGCGCAACATGAATTTATTATTTTTTGGAACTAGAAACTATAGGTATTGTGATGATGGGAGTGGGGGCGTAAGGAAATTAAAAACGAAAATGCAGCAATAATCGAATTATATTGGCGACATGCGCCCGACTTCAAATTCATATAAGGAATGTCATAAAAAACACTTCAATTCTTTTTCATTCATAATTCAAAAAAACGTTATACTTTTTCAGTGACCGTTCCAACCCTTTTGCAACTCTTATAAAGCCCTGAACCAATAAGTATCTTACCCCCTGGACACAACCTTCACATGAGCTACGCCCTTAAGAATAGAGGATGCAAGAAATTCCTCTTGTAATCATCTATTCAAAGTTTTGGAAGGGTCACCCACCTACCTAAACCTAACCAGAAGTCCCTACCTATGGGCAGGAATTCCGTAGACACGGGTGTCAATGCTTCTCAATAATGAAGTAGCTTCAGTCATGTCCTACGACGAGCCGTACCTCCTTGGAAATTACTATGCGCCATTTGCGCATAACCTTTTGCCGCAGACATGCCAAAGCCATGCTACGCAAAACTGCCACGGAAAAGAGCTGTAGCCCATCAACATACACTAACAAAAAAAAATACCTAATGTGAGAGTTCACATTTATCCATGAGGGATGGAAAATTTAATACTACCCCTGATTGCTCAACTGACGCGACTGGGTCCAGTGAGAAATGAAGGTCAGTACATAAAAACTGAATCCTAAACTTTGAATTTACTCCAGCTAATACAAGTTAATCGATAAATTAAACTGAATACACTGGAAATTAAAAAAAAACAAAGTTGGCATCACAGCCCTAAAAGACCCTTAATTGCGCTCGGGTGAACGCTTTCTCTCTAAACAACACTTTAGTCTGGACTAGTCTGGAGTAACTTCAGCCTATCTATTTCGCGACCTTCTTTTCATCGCCCAGCTGCGTCATGGAGCCGTCGATCATCGTACAAGTCCGTTTTGAATCCCCACAGTACCTACTCGAAAATAAAAATGAAAATATAGTTGAACTATGATATTAATACGTAAGTAGTTAAGTACAACATTATGTACTTTTTAGCCCGCCACACATTCCCAGCCACTGCAACTCCTGAAAGCCAGAATTAACAGTGGCGACCACCAGAAAAACGCCGAGCTAATGAAGCCCGACGAGTCCCGGAGAAACGATTCAACTGTCTTGGATCCCGCAACGAAATTAATCAGAAGAGTACAGCGGAGGAGTAGGAAAAAATAATAATATAATTTTCACTTCCCTCCTTATCAAGCAGGAGACAGATTAGAGCAGGTAATAATACTGTCACAAATACAACAGGGTCAGCCCAGTTGCCACGGATTATATATTAGGTACTGAAACTAATGGGTCCTAAATTGTGAGCTACTTTTGATTCCAGTAATATGTATGGCAAAATCACCTGAACGCACGGAAATTTGTTCTGGTTTCTACAAGGTCCGTATAGTAAACTACTCCAGATGTAACCTGAATACTATCTAATATAATATTACGTTCAGTCTGCCAAAGAATACACTCCCACAAGATGTGATGTGCGGATTGTTCGTATTCAAGGTCAGCTGTAGAGCATTGACATAAAGGTGAGGCCACAAGCCTAAAGGAAAATAATTTACTCTTAAAGTTGCCATGACCTGTGAGAAATTGGGCAACACAGTTATCCACCTCCAGCCATGTCGTATTTGCACTTCTAGATCGACTGGGAGAACACCCGCCAGCACCAGTAAGGCTTCAGTACTAACCGTCCTATACGCCTTGCATAAAAATATCAAAGCCAAACGCTGGTTTTGAAGCAATTTACGTTGTACCCTATGGTGGCCCTATCGGCCCAGACAGGTGCCCCGTAGCACATACAACCCAAGAACCCAAGTAAGTAGCCCCTTATATATTATGGTTTATAAGGTTTGAATGATAGACCCCAAGTAGCTTTCGATATTCTCGTCAAGGCGTAGAAGTTTACACTACAGATTTTATATGATCAATAAATGAAAAGTTCCTTTCTAGTAGGCGCATACCGAGGTAGCACACGGATTCTTTCCTTTTAACGGGTACTTTATTAAATTTAATACTAGGCCAAGATTTAAGGTTTCCTTTTAAAAGAATTTGATAGGTTTTATGCGGTGCAAAGGTCAGACGGTTTCAATCGCCCCACTGAGATATTAAACGTAGGCATGTGCCGCTAGTTATTGTGTTCTGTGGGCATGTGTCAGCTTGCCTGAATGGGCAGCAAGCCATCGTCCGCGTAACCGTTTAATGAACACATTTATAAAATTATGTACTTATTAATTGATGTCATGTTATGCGCCTTCTTTGGATGTACGAGTGAGTTGTCGTTGTCACCTTGGTGCTAGGCACCTGGGGCGAACCAGCGTCCTCCGCCCCTACTGCTATTAGGGGAGCGATTTCTAGTGTAGTGTAATAATCGGCACCTTGCGCAGGGACAGGGTGCCCTAGAAATCGGGCCCGATAAATCGTGTAGTGTAATGCGGCGGAGACTTTTGTCGTCGACTGTCCCTTGCCAGATGGATTCTTAATAATAAAATAATACTGAATGTTGTTACATGATTGTGATGGATTTCTGGAAGAAACACGATTATTTTAAAGGAAATCTAGCTTTAAATTTAATCATTATTACGTGTAGTGTAGTAAATAAATAAAAATTGGCTTTAAATTATTTTATTTTCTATTAGATATATTACAATATTTAACAACTAATACGAGATATTGTTAGTGCCGCCTTCTCCAGACTCTTCTTGTTCTATGATCATGTTGGCCCACTCTTCTGCCTGCCTGTACCTCTGCCGTTTTACGTAAGGAGCGTACACTGTCCTGTGCAAGACTACCAATCCTGAAGTAAGGGATATAGCCATCAACATCTTCACCAGCGGACTGGACGTTCTTATCCATGTCTTAACGTGGTCCATTATTCAGTTTTACTTGCTACCTCAACTCGTGGAACTCCAGGTTTTTTGTAATAATCGTCAAATAGCGGCCGCCAAATATAAATTCCACTGAAAAAACCTAATACTGTCACCAAAACTATCTGTCCTTTTGTAATGCCTTTGGGCCTATAAATGCGCATTATATATTAGTAGAAAAATAGAAGAGGCTGGTTAAACAAGATTTCATTCTAGTTTTTCTTCACTTTCTCTTGAAAATTTTTAGGTTATGATGGTGTTATGTCATATCGCGTTCCGAATCTACTTGCGTCAAAGATGTATTTTTTAGCATAAAGACAAAACTAGAGGTGACCGTGAGCAAAATCAATACATTGGCCGGTTTTTTACACTTTCTTCTAATTAAATGCGAAATTATTGTGATTTTCTTTCAAAAACTGAAAGAATCTTGTTAGAATTATGTACTTGGTTTTGCAAAGCAAGAAATATTTTTTTATCCACGCCAAAATCTGTACAAAGATTAAAAATAATCGCCAAAAGTGTTGACATGGAATGGACCACTGACGTATAAATCATATGGACTGGGCATACCTACAAAAAAAACGTGTTTACCTACCACCGACTTGGGCACTTAAAATGGCTGCCTTTCGTAGGGTTGTAACTGCGAGCAACATGCGCATCTGATATCGATATTGAACTCAATGTTAAAGTTTTTATCTCAATGCGTAAAACCATATGGACTGGGCATAACTATAAAAAAAACGTAGCTACCTACACTACACTTTGCTGGGATGATAAAATGGCGGCTAATAGGGCAGCCTATGTCGATATTTCTTTACAATAACATCGATAAAAGATTGTTAGAATGTTTTCAAAATGTCACGGTACAATTTCAACGGGTATTTTTAGCACATTTTCAGCTTCACTTGTACAGTCGCCAGCACATCGTGCTACAACAATCTGACAAATTTCTGTACCTACTAGATTTTCAACTGTATAAGAGAAAAGATTAAGTTTACTTCCCGGTTTTTAATTTAGGGTAATACTTTGCGTACATGTTTAGTTTGGATGACATTGTTGCCGATTCTCTTGTTCAATAACTAAACTAAAATTAGATAATCACTATCTTTTTAACCGACTTCTAAAAAGGAGGAGGTTCTCAATATTTAATATTATTATATCAATGGGGGTTTGCGGAACATGTCTCTCTGTACCGCATACCCCCCAAATTATGTATCTATTGCCATTATTAGGATAAGTAACAAGGTACCTACATCGAATAAGTTTTTGAAAATTCAAATGAAATGTACCTAAGCGCTATTCTAAAGCCTTGCGTTAGGTCATTCGAGACGGGGTGGAGGGAACAAAATCTAAGAAAAGAAATGACGCTGCATCCACGATGGGCTGCCGGCACGGACGTCTCCATCACCTAAGTATATTGATGAAATTGGGTTTTAATCAAAAGTCAACAATAATTATTTACAACACCATTTATTTATTTTTACATACATATAATTTACATCCTACTAATTTTATAAATTTATCCATACCATCCTACTCTATACAATTTTTGTTTAAAAACATACCAGCATATTCAATGTGGGCACTGCGCCATCATGTAACTTCATCAAATCGAGGGTTCTGTTAAAACTAGATTCATCAAAGTGCAGGGAGCAGATATGCCACATTTTATGTCTATGGTTTATATTTTTCTTCTATCCATTTATTTTTGAAAATTTCATTTCCAGGAAATCTGTGGGTTAATAGCATTGCAATGTATTTTACACACTTTATCAATATAATAATATCGATACTTATCGTATGCGATGCGAACATCGCACATCACTAACTAAGACATAAAAAATTTATGTAAACAATACAACGAAATTAAGAAAATAATAACGTAATAATAAGCCATACAAATATGACACAGGTTTCAATAATCTTGAAAAAGATCATCTGGTAACAATACATTACACAAAATTCTACAATATTCAACTGAAATAGTGAAAACTAGTAACTAACCTGTGCAGAGTCAAATTAGTCTGATTTTTGTTATTCCTCGCACCATACTGTATTATGCAACACGATGACATGATTTTTCTCTTATTTTCCAAAGCCAGAACACAAAAAAAACCTAGCTTTCGACGTATTTATCTTTAAAACAACGAAAATAATAAAAGCAAACAACTGTTTGACAGCTCAACTACCATAAAACCACAGAGTACTTTGGGCACCTAAAATGGCGACCGGCCACGCAAAGGCTTGATTTTGACATTTTTGACGTCACACAATAGGGTTGCCGAATTTAGTACTTGGCAAACATATACATGTCTCTTTTTTCATATGCAGCTCTTGGCTAGTTAAAAAGAGACAAAACGCTTTTTGACATGTTTGCGTCGATATGATAGATATTTGTATAACTGTTTATTTCTATAGTCAAACGTTTCAAGTCCATATGATTTATACGTCAGTGGAATGGACCAAGACAAGTGTTGACATCACCAGATTGTGCACTGACAGTGACATTCGTTTGGTAAATAAAAAAAAACTTTTGCTTGCCAAAACAACGAGATAACCTAGGAATACACATAGCATAGAAAACAATCAACAGCAACGTAAAGATCCAGTTAAAATGGCTAGCACCAAAAGAATGGTGCCTAATATACTAATAACAGGTAAACTGTACCGGCCTACCAATTCTGATTTGCTGACACTATCAACCCACGTGGAAAACGCCTAGAGTTAAATATTTCTACTTCTAGGTACGCCAGGTGTCGGCAAATCTACTCTTTCTCGTCTACTGGCTGACAGAACCAAGTTTACTTGGCGAGAAGTGTCAAAGTTAGCGGAAGAATATAGTTGTTTAGATGAATATGACCCCGAGTATCAATGCCCTTTCCTAAACGAAGACAAGGTAATTTGGAGCATAGAGCAAAAATGTTCTACGTGGTAAATTCAATGTTTTTTTAGACGTAATGGCTGGATGTCTAGGCCGTTGATTAAATGACGGTATTCCATGAAAAGGCTAGGCGGCCAAATAAACGACTGATTAAGCCGGTTGGCTGCTACATATCTATTATTTAATACAAAACCACTTCTAGGCCATTGACCATTGCAGTGATTAATAAAACCTTCTTAAATAGGTACTTTCAAAAAATTTCTAAAACTGCAGAACCATATAATTTTTGTGGATTCATCATTTTCATATCAGGTGAAGTGCCGCCAGTATTCATTGGCTATCTGCGACCATCACCAGGTCATTGGTCCACTATGTGGGAGGCTTTCCTACTCTGTGTCTCCAGTTGGGGATTGAACTGTCAAAATGTACAAAGTAAAAAATCTTAAATTATCCTGTATTGAAAATATTTCCCTAACCTTCTACCACATAAACATACTAAAGTTGCTTGTATGATTTCAAATTTAGTTTATTTGATAACTTAAAAATTTCTCATTATGATTCCAGCTTCTGGACATCATGGAAGGCATGATGACCAAAGGTGGCAACATTGTGGACTACCATGGCTGTGAGTTCTTCCCAGAGAGGTGGTTTGATGGCGTGTTTGTAGTAAGAACTAATAACACAACACTGTTTGACAGGCTTACTGCCAGGTAAGTTTCAGTTCATCCCCTAGTCCATTGCATGGATGTAGTGTTTATAACTAGACAACTGGTCTTGGTCTCTTTTTGCTTGATAGAAGAAAGCTTAAGGCAAAGTAGAAAAAGCAGGAATTTTTATTACCCAGCTTAAAGCTAGTGTTGATAGAAAACTCATAATGAAGGGAATTGTTCTGAAATCCTTTGTTTAAAGTTGTTTGTTTCCATTTTGTTGGTTTTTAGGCTTCTGTACTCATAGGAAGGGTAACCAAGGGGACTCTATTACTAAGCCTCTGCTGTCTGTCTGTCTATTTGCCAATGTGCTGTATCTCAAGCACTGTAATAGGTAAACAGAGCCTTTGTGTTAGAGTCCGATTTACACTTTACCAGTTTTTTTTTTTATATAATAAAGTAAGAGAGGCAGCAACCGGCCATATATAACCCGTCTGTCTTCAAAGCAAGAGTGAACAGGCATCTTCAGGGCAAGCTTGCTCCATCATAGACCTAATCCATCGCTTTCCATCAGGCATGATTGTGGTCAAGAGCAACCCCTTTTAATAATAAAAAATAAAACTAAAAACTAGTGCCCTGGGTCCTGGGTCTAACATTCAACGATAGCCTCTAAGTATACCAAATAATTAAGGTATAAGTATTATAATTAAAAAAAAAATTGTCTCTTGATTAAAGTAATTTTTTTTATGATACTCAAATTTTTTTCCTTTGCTGTCCCTTTGTACCTCTCAATTTTCATTGCCTGCTCTGACCAATCCGTCATGAACGCGTCTAAGCCGTCACGCCAGCGTTTCCTAAGCCTTCCTTGGCCCTACGGACGGTGAGCGTTGTGTGACTCGCTATCCGATACGAAACAGGCCCGGGCCGATGGTGCGCTGTTTCCACGCGTGCCTCAAAGAACTGTCAGCATAGCAGATGGGGCCTGTCAGGGTTAGTGCCTGTCGGGGCTGCGGAATTTGTTCGAAAGAGTCACCTCGGCCCTGGAATACAAAGGGCATTAGGAGGAACACGGATGGGTTTTAGCCAGTAAGAGTCTGACACTCCCTCCTGCTTTGTCCAGAGCGGGAGGAGTTATTTGATGATTTCCCATACTTGAAAAATAAATGTGAAGTGGGCGATGACGCCCATCCTCTGGCTCCCACTGCGTAACGAATCTGGTCCATCTGTCGTGATGCATCCTACATAATTGTGACCCACCCAATCCCACTTCAGCCTGGTAGATTTGTTGCCTACATCGGTGATCCCTGTTTTGGATCGAATCGTGGTGTTACGTATTAGATCGCTGAGCCTAACTATCACCTAGAACGTCGCCCTTTGGCAAACCTTGAGTTTGGACTTTTGAGACTCAGTCAGGGACCAAGTTTGCGCACCGTAGGTTAGGATAGGCAGAATGCACGTGTCGATGTGTTTGCGCTTCTGGGATAGAGGTAGGTCACCCTTCATCAGCGACTTCACCTGATTGTCTGATAAAAAGATGATTCCGTGCTTCGGAAGGCACGTATATAAGCCAGTGGTCCTGGCAGCTAAATGGCGGTCGTTAAAACGTGTCAGAGGCGGTTTATAAGAAACTATGAAACGTGTTTCATGGATGTGGGATCGTTAGACCATACTGCCGACACAATAAGAAGAAGAAGCGACTTCATGGACCAGTAGCACATCCTGGCGTTTTCGACACGTCTGTCGACTTCTTTGTCTTGCGAGTTTTCGAAATTATCCAAGATTATGCTACTTTAATTCCAGAGGCTACACAGGAAAGAAACTTGAGGATAATGTTCAATGCGAGATCTTTGAGACGTTGTTAGAAGAGGCGCAATCATCATACAAGCCAGAGATAGTGGTGGAGCTACAGAACGACACAGAGGATCAGCTGCAGAAAAATGTTGAGGCCATCGCTGAGTGGATAGAAAGGTGGAAGGAAGAAAATATATAGTTTACATAATTTAATATTTTGTTCTTAATTATTCTACTTGTTGAAATCCTAATCGCTTCCTACACTTTTTAAAAACTTTACCTGTAATTTTATGAACAAAGGTATTACCTCCATGAGGGAATGTCTCTCTCTCTCTCTCTCTCTCTCTCTCTCGTAAACATGACACATTAATTGGATGTCTGTAATGTGTTGGATGTAGTGGATGTGTAATTTTAGACATTGCATGAAAATAAAAGGCATATGAATGGTATTAAATTTTAATACCATTCATATGCCTTTTATAATGAAAATAAAAGGCATATGAATGGTATTAAATTTTAATACCATTCATATGCCTTTTATTTTCATTAGGGTCAGCCAAAACATAATTTAATTATGTTTTGGCTGACCCTAAAGTACTAATCCATAGGATTCATATGTACCTACAAAGGTTCACAAGACATTAAAGTTCGTAGCAAAGGAAGGACATGTCGCAGTACCTATGCGCTATTTTTACTGTATTTTTTTCAAGTTTATTTTTGTGTACATAAATAATTAAAAAATAAAATAATGTAGGTATCCAGATTGTGATTTCGGTCTCTGCCTTTCGTGTTACGGTCCACACCGCGACGAAATGTCTTTGCGTTAATTTCAATGTATGCCAAACTTATATTTTAAATCTGTTCAATTTCATTCATTCTATATGTTTACTTACAGCTTGCGTACGAACAACAAAATAAAAAAAATACTTTTTTTTTTTTTTTTTTTTATATTTATGGCAACTGAGCCGGTTCCGACTATTCTGCCAGTGTCACGTGGTGACGGTAGCACAGAGAGGCAGTCCGTCAAACTTTTTCCAGTTTACTTCGTGGTAGGTGTTAGTATAGCTGAAACGAACACATGGGTTAGTAAAACATATAGTCTAATTTACAAGCACACTACAACACTACTAGTTTATACTATATACAGACTATTTACACACACGTTACGCACTAATTAAAATTTTAAGTCATTCTCGTTTATGAAAGTGGCCAAAATGTTGATTAGTTTAGGGGAGAAGTGGGAAAGGAGGGTATGAAATTTGGTTGGGAGGGGAATGTTAAGTTTGGAAATTTTATTATATAGGTCAAAGGATTTATTATTTAGGGAGCAACAGAAGAAAATATGGTCTAAAGTACCATCCGCAAGGCCGCACTCGCACAGGGAATTATCCCGGACATGGATTTTGTTCAGGAACACAGGGCTACAACAATGTCCGAGTCGGAGTCTACAGAGGGACGAAACAGTTCTCTTCGACAATTTAGGATATTTAAAAAACCAAGGCCTACGCTGGATTTCAGGCTGTATGGCAGCGTAGTAGAGGCCCTTGGTTTTAGAAGTCGTCTTCCATGTTTCAGTCCACGAGTTAAATAACTTGGGTTTGGCACCATTCCGCAAATCGTAGTTATGCGCTACGTAGTGCTTTTGATCAACCGTATTCGATGTGGCATACTTTGCTAACGAATCAGCGCACTCATTGCCAACAATACCCGAGTGACCGGGGATCCAGGTTATCTCGATGTCCAAGCCGTTTTGGGAGCAATCAAATAACAAGTTCTTTATATCTATAATGATTTGACTATTAATTTTACTGTGAAGTTGATTTTGTTTAAGGGCCTGAATGCTACTACGGGAATCTGAGAAAATGACTGACCTTGTTATCTGATGAGATTTAATATAGTGTATGGCTTCTAAAATACCAATACACTCTCCTGTAAAGACTGATGCTTCTGGTGGGCATTGAAAAAGTAAAGCTATTTTGGAATTTTGAAAATAAACTGCCACACCAGTACATTCGGTTTCAGAGAATTTTGAAGCATCCGTGAAAAAAAAATTCCATCCTTCCCAATAACGCTTGACAGCTGACTCAAAGTCATGTCTAGCGTCTTGAGAATTCCTAGATAAACCTAATCCCAAAACGACTTTTGGTTCGAAATGAATCGCCTCGTATGCGGCGGAGAAGACCGGAAGAGTAGGGTATTGGCAAATAGGCGCAGAGAGTTGTTTAAGCTCTCTGTACCTATTTAACAATAGGGGAACCACTTTATGGTTCCAATAGGAAGAATTATTAAAAGAGAGGTCAATTAGTTCTAAAATTGGAAGCAAGGGATGGGATGAGAGGGAAAATACCTTAGTTAGGAAGCGATCTGCCAAGTACTGTCTCCTAAGGTGTAGGGGTGGGTCTGCACATTCCACTTGCAGCGCATTTATGGGAGATGATTTCATAGCTCCAACTACAATTCTTAGGCATTTAGACTGGATGCTGTCTAATTGTTTAAGCGCTTCTTTGTTACAGGGCTCAAGAAGATAGCTGCAGTAATCCATAGCACTTCTGGTAAGCGCATTATAGACCAGTTTAAGGGTGTAGGGGTGAGCTCCCCACCATACCCCAGCCAAAGCCTTAAGGATCGACACAGAACGTTCACATTTTTTGACCGTGTTGTTGATGTGGTCGACCCCAGACAATCTTGAGTCTAATGTTACTCCCAGAAACCTAGCCTTATCTTCGACCGGAATGCTTTGACCATTGATGTTAATATCTATTGGAGGCACAGAACGCTTGCGTGTAAAAATGACAGCTTTACTCTTTGGAGCACTTAAGGACAAACCATTGTCAAGCAGCCATTGGTTTAATGAGGCCAGAGAGACATTCATCGAAAGAGCGGCATCCTGAATGGAACTGCCACATACCATTAGTGCAATATCGTCAGCATACTGAAGGATTTTACAGTCAAAATTAAGGGAAGAGGGCAAGTTGGCTGTATAAATGTTATATAATGGGGGACTGAGAACTGATCCTTGGGGTAATCCTCTCCAGGCCGATCTTTGTTCAGAGTCACCCCCTGGTATTCTCAATTGAATTGTGCGATTGGTAAAAATGCTACCAATAATACGACAAATCCTAGCCGGGACTCTCAGCTCATGCAGCTTTTGCCTGAGATTAGGGAGGAGAACCGAATCATAGGCAGCTGATATATCCAGAAAGACAGCAACCACAGACTCATTCCTACTAAGGGCCAGCCGGACCTCTGACGTGAGGATACCCACACTATCAGCTGTGCCCAGACCTTTCCTAAAGCCGAATTGAGTCGTTGGGAGCAGTTTCCTGTTTTCCACCAACCACACTAATCGATTTTTAATTAAGTGTTCCAAAAGTTTGATGAGTATGGACGATAAGGCAATAGGTCTGTATGAGCAATGATCACTAGGATCTTTGCCTGGTTTTAGGATCGGAATGACAACTTGAACCTTCCACTCTGTGGGAATGTAGCCAGAAATAAAACAGAAATTAGCCAGGTCCAGGTAATATTTGTGAGTTTTTGGACCAGCTTTAGAAATAAAGGAGTACGGGAATCCATCCCCTCCCGGCGCGGAGTCCTTGACGTGGGATAGCACAGTTTTTAGCTCCTCTAAGCTAAAAGGCATGTTCATTGGTTCGTCAATGTTGTCTGCATCATAAATGTCAACACTGGTTTCCTCAACACTTGGAACATAAGCTGGAGCGATTTTTGAGAAAAACTGGTGTCCCAGTTCTTCCGTGAGGTTGTTAGAGGAGGAGGCAGGTGCTAAACTGCTCCTAAAACGTCTCACCTTTCGCCAAACCACGGAAACCGGGGTGGAGGGACTCGGCGAACTACAATATTTTGACCAACCTTCGCGTTTTTTCCTTTTAAGGAATTTCCTGGACTTAGCTAGTATCTGTTTGAAGGCAATAAGGTTATCCAGGTTCATATTGCCGTTGACTGTCTTTTCAGCCTCATTCCTGGCCTTGACCATGTTAGTGCATTCCCTATCCCACCATGGCGGGGAAGGAAGTTTACCAGAATGGGGTTTTTTGGACGGGAAGCAATCATCAGCAGTGGAGGCAATGGTGGAGGAGAAGGACAAGAAACAATCCTGGGCGTTATCCCTGTTAACTTCTGGAAGGGAAGATATTCTTAGGTCCAGAATTTTAGCATATAAATCCCAGTCTGCAGAGTTCAATTGGTGTTTTAAAAGAGGGGGGGAAACTTTAAAAGGGATATTCTTGGTAGGAAATTCAATTATGATGGGGTAGTGATCACTTCCATAGGTCATATCCAAGCGACGCCAAATGAGAAGGCTAGCTATATTGGATGAGCAGAATGTTAAATCAATGCA
Source organism: Ceramica pisi (assembly GCA_963859965.1). Lineage (NCBI taxonomy): Eukaryota > Metazoa > Arthropoda > Insecta > Lepidoptera > Noctuidae > Ceramica > Ceramica pisi. Next base: position 5,860,820 of record OY982529.1, read on the forward strand.
GCTATTATTCTGACCAGGTGCAGATCTACGCGTAGCACTGCCATCGTTGATAAGGGAAAGATTGAGTTCATCCAATATATCCAGCAAGCCAATGCCAAAGTTATCACAAGTATCTGATCCCCAACGATAATGGTGACAATTAAAATCACCCATGACAAGCATTGGACCGCTAACACTGCATAATAAATTCCTAATAACTGAAAGATATTCTAGTTGTGGGTGCGCAATATAAAAAGAAAAAATATTTATACCCTCAGCCTTCACAGCAACAACATTTATGTCATCGCCAACAAAGGTTAGAGGAATCTGAGAGAATGATACCTTGCTATTGATGAGCAAGGCACATCCTCCGTATCCATCAGATCTATCATGGCGTACACTGGCAAAACACGGCAACCTGAAATTGCTTCCAGGCAAGAGCCATGTCTCAGCAATGCCGCAGATTGATGGTTTAAACTTATTAATTAAAAAAGAAAGATCAGGCTTTCTGGGAGTAATACTCCTCACGTTCCACTGGAGAAATGTCAGGGGATGGAATGTTGTGGATATAGTTTAGGATAGTGGTCAATTTTGATGCAACGTGGTCAGGTATAGCTTGGGATGGGTTTGCAAGAGCAGACATTAACATGTCAGTAATTAAATTTAAAATATTCGTTGAGGTATTCTGTCTGTGAAGCATTGGCTCTGGAGCTTCCATTGGAAGGGCACAGCCGTTTTGTGATGGGGAAAAGGAGTAATTTTGGGTGAGGTTCAGGTGAGCTTGTCTATCATAACCGGGTGAAAGGGAGATATGGGGTTTGGGTTTCAAAAATACCGTTTTACGGTATGAATTTTGGGTTACTGGGATGGGACTTGAGGACTGAGATTGCGATTTATTTGCAGTTACTTTGTTCCGTGGGAAAGACTTGGAGACTTCAGCATATGATCTGGAAACAGGTGGGAAGACCCGACTTGCCTCCGCATACGAGATCGATTTATCCGCCATCAGAGCTTTTATGCTCTTCTGTCGGCCCAATTCAGGACAAGCACTGTCATTTGCGAAATGGTTGCCACTACACGAAACACAGAAACTCAATTCACGGGTGACTTCACATCCATCACCTGGATGATCTTCACCACACTTAAAACACCTAGGTTTCGATCTGCAAAGTGTGCGGGTATGTCCATAGCGACAACAATGATAACACTGAACCGTTGGGTAAGTGTAACGCTCAACTGGGAGAGCCGAATAAAAGCTGTACACACGCTTAGGTAGTATTTGTCCGTCAAAAGTTAATACAACAGTCTGTGTGGGCTTCCACTCAGTCACACCAGAAGAGGACACCTTCCGGTTCATCCTTCTGGCTTTGATAACCGAGCCACATCCCTCTGGAACCTGGATATTTTTAATGATTTCCTCTTCTGACCACTCAACTGGTATATCCCTAACAATTCCCATTCTTGTTATGTTGTATTGTGGAATGGCAGCCATGTAATTGTGTTGGGAAATAATTTTATTGTTGAGAAAACTGTTTGCATCCTGGTGCGACTTGAACTCAACTGACACACGATTTCTGCCTATACGTTTGATCCCATCGAGACGTACGTTATTCACGTTATTTATCGTCAAAAACATACCAAACTTGATAGGTTGTAGCACAGTGCCTGAGGTTTGTTCGTCTTTGAGCGAAACATTTACAATATATGGTGGATTGTCTCTAACTGTGTAAGAAAGCCTGCCTAATACATTTTTCGCAATCTTGGGTTTGACATTGGAAGAAACTGGGGGCGAACTAGCGGCCCTCTTGCGACTAGGGGTATCCGTATCCATAATCGGGTCCTGTGGGGTTATTACGATGTCATGGGGGAGGGTAATTGTTAGTCCGGGGGAGAGATCAAATAATTCATCCGGGGGGTCAGGATCAGGGGGCTTTTTTGAGTTCATCTCGAATAATTATTGTTAAAAAGGACACTTACAACGAAAAACAAACCTTACACCAAGAACACAAACACAAGGAACACTTTCGATCGAGTTTCACACCAGAAAAGTTCAATAAAATCGAAAATATTCGTAGCACTGACAAAAGCACGTGTTATACCTTTACCACTACCAACGAAAGTCCCCAAAAAAATACTTATTAGCTCTAGTAAACAATCATGAAATATTTTTTTTAAATACCTTCATCAGCGATGAAGTTATAATTTGCAGGGCGACCGCGCGGCTATTGCCTCGCTTGTGGAGGTGGTTCACATAAGTACATATGCTTGCATTTGGTATTGTTAAGAACGAGCGTAAAATTAAGGGTATAGCAGTCGTGTGCTGCAGCTGAAAATTGCGTTTGCTTATAATTAAGTATTGCCACTTTAAATTATGCTGAGTAGTTTCTTATTTTCGTTTGTTGTGACCATAATGCAATTTAATTGTGTTCTTTCAAATCTGTTCAGGACCCATAATTAAATAAGGAAAGTGGGTTATCACTATCAGACAATGATAATTCTGACCTAAGCCATGTGAAAAAAAAAACAACAAAAATTATAAATACAACCTAATTTATTTGTTATTCCACCGACACTATTTAAAGAAATGCATTCAAAATTACTGTATTTAGATCAATCTAAAATAGATTTATAAAACCAACACGTCACTGTGCGTCAAACTGGATGGATTATGAACGGCACGCTGACAAGTCAGTGGTTCTAGAGTCATTCCACAGATATTTTACAACAAAATAGCAACCTTACTACGATGAAAATAAAGATCACTGGGATGGTAAAATTGAAGTAAAATAGGTGTAAAAGGACTGTTTAAACACGGTCACTCACACACGCACACTCGACCATGCACACACAGATCTTTCATGGAAAGTTTGACTTCACAACTCCTTAGAGCTCCTCCTTCTTGGGCTTGCCCTTCCTGTCCCAGCCCTTCAGCTCGCTGGAGGCCTGCTCGGCGACGTACTTCACGAAGTCTTCGAGAGCGCGCCCACCCTGGAAAAACATTGCAATTCATTAGGAGAAGATAAAAAGTATTAAGTAAGTAGATACGGAAATGAGTTTCACTTTTATGCCAATTTAGCGACCATGGGCATTTCGTTCGCCGAGCTTGGACGAGAGAGTTTGGGTTTACCAGCCCTATTTACTTTAGAATTTGAAGAAAACCGACAGTGAGCATTTGCAATCTATATGGTTAGTATTGAGGGTTCCGTATCAGTGGGGCTACTCTCTAAGCCCGAAGTCCGTAGTTTCGGGCTTAGTTGCGGGCGTATTCTACTCCGTATTACCTAACTACAAAGAATGAATGACAACTCGATTTGTCAGTTACTGAATAATCGTGATGTCATTCATTCTTAGTTCGGGTTCGGGACTAATCGTAAATTCGTAGGTGATACGGAGTAGAATACGCCCGCAACTGAGCCCGAAACTACGGACTTCGGGTTTAGAGAGAAGCCCCCCAGAAGGGTAACCAACTGGACCCATAATTAAGACTGCTGTCCGTCAGTCTGTCTGTCAGCGGACTGTTACTCATGAACCATGATAGGTATAATATAGGTAGTTGTTTAGTCTATACCTGTTGCTGCTATACAACTAATGACTAGAACGTGTTTTTTTATGTTTTTGTTCGATTTTAGCAATGGCAGGTAGACACATGAAATGCTCAGAGTACGCAAAAAAATAAAAAATACACATATTTAAAAATTAAAGGTGGTCTCCTCTGTTGTCAGATTTTTTGCTCGATATTAATAGTAGATAATAATAATGGCGACTAGCATTTAGCCAGTTTTTTCTCAAGAAAACTGATTTTAACAGAAAACTGAATAAGATAAGACTGGTTTTTCATTATCTTTTCTCCGTGTAAAAACTTACGTTGTATCTGACAGGCTTCTGGGTGTTATCAGCGGGCTTCCAGTAGAGGGTGGGGAAGCCAGAAACGTCGTACTGCGACTTCGGCCAGTCGTTAGCGGTCGCGTCGATCTTCACGATGTCCACAGCTTCGTCCTTCAGCTGTTAACAGAAATAATACCATGAATTATTATTAAGTCAGATTTAAATAAGTATACCATGATCCTAGCTGCTAGCTAGTGGAATGTATTCTGAAATAAAGCTTAAACAAAAAAACGAAAAGGGAAAGAATAGGCTATAGTTTCCATCATCCACAAATTGCAAAACTATTTAGTCCGTCAGTTAGAGTATTGAAAAATAATGGACACGTATTTTTTGTTTTTGTAAATCAATGAATATTGACAAAGATAAAACGCATCAAAACTCGGGTATGGGGGCTCGTGACGTCACTACCCGCTAAAAATTATGCCACGGCGTGTCATATTGAGAATTTTAAAAGCGTCGTAAATTCGTTTAGTTTGGTTCCCGTAACAAAATAAAAAATACGGGTCAAATATTTTTTGAACTGACGGACTAATTAGATTTTTTCAGTAAACAAGCTTAATGGCATGAAAGATTGTGTTACCAACACTATCAGCCGTGTAATGTAATAAAGTAGTGGATACGTTTGACTTATAATACTGTTCATTTATGAAAACAACTAAACAAGTGATGATGATCGTAACAGAAATGTTGTTGTCATTTTTCTGTTTCTAGAGACCTTCGAAGCTTTTGCCGAAGTTGGAAGTCAGCTTTCTCAAATTTTCTAAGCAAGGAATTCTTTCTTAGAAAATTTTCGACGATTGCATACAAAGAGGGTTTGCTTGATTTAGTGACGGCGCTTCCTGGTTTTACGGAACAAATGGACTTGGATCGGATTTTCTATTTTTTACTCGACTGCCCCAGAACGAGGACAATACAGACACAAGACTGTTTGTATTGGCTAAGGACCGCCGAAGGTCCAGTTTCGGCCCAGTTTTGGCCCGAAAATCGAGTTTCGGCCAGTTTCGGTTTCGGCCAAAAACTGACCGATCCTTTGAGCCCCCCGAAACCTAGTGTTCGTTATTGGTTATAAATACAATATTTATTATAAATGCTAAATTGTTCAAATAACATCACTAAATCATTATTTTGTCTTACCAATTTTATTTGTTGCTTTTATTTTATCGAAAAAAGTTTACTTCGATTATTTATTACCTACGTATAAAAATTACAAACTACCTTACTACTACTTTTTTTATTTGAGATGGGTTTGTTCTTGACTTTAGTCTTGGTCAGAGATGACAGAGACAGTCTATGATGAAGCGAGCTTACCCAGAAGGAGCCTGTTTACTCTAAACTTGAAGAGATTAGGGTTGTATGTAAGCATTCGGAAAACTTTACTACTACTCTACTATAGATATGAAAATTATATTTTATGTCTTTCTTTATCAAGTTCAGAGGGTTCGGTTGTAATTACCTTGTCACCAAGCTCCTCCCAGATGGGGGCGAGTTTCTGGCAATGTCCGCACCACGGAGCGTAGAACTCGATGAGGGCATCACGGCCGCTGTCGGTCACCAGTTCCTTGAAGTTCTTGCCGACGGCAACCTTGACCGGGCCGTCGTTGCTCTCAGGGATGGCTTCGGACTTGACGAAGGGCTCCAGTTTACCGTCGACCATCTCTTTGGTGAAGGCCAACAGGTTTTCAGGGCTGAAAGGAGAAATGGAAAATTGTTTGAAGGCTTTAATAAGTAACTAGCTTTTGCCTGGGAATATCCCGGTATTTCCGGTTCCTGAAGGTATTTTGGGTAATCCTGTTAGTGCACACCTGCTCTTCTCAAGGAACTTACATGTCAAATTTCAGTGTTCTATGACCAGTACATTTGGCTGTGCGTTGTCTGTCAGTCATTCACACAGTCACTCAGAAACGGAAGAATATACATATTGATTGATTGATACTGGAAATGAGAGATAGATTGTTGTATATTGTAAACCTCACGTCAACCAACATCCCATTTCCATCATTCACCTGACCTTGACATATTGTGTTCCCTCGATATTTGTGTCCCGGCATTAGTTATCTGTCCATCTCAAACGTCTTTATATATTGTGTACTCGTAATTGTACACTCATCATTTTGGAAAAGATGTACATCTTCTCAAATAAACAATTATTCTTTATTATTGTATTTTTTTCGCCACTTCGAACTTTTTACCCACAAAGGTCGACAAATTAACAAACCACCCCACCAAACCAGTAAAAAAGATAAAAGCGTCGCATAATTTATATACTGCAGACGGAATTTAATTAATTTCCTGCCAGTATTGTATTTAAATAACATTGAAAGGCAATAATGAGTATAAAAGGAGTTTAGTTTCTTCGCCTGCTTATCATTACAGCCAGGTAATGCTTAAAAACAAAGTTAACGGGGCGTTCGGCGCTCGTAAGAAACAACGCCATACGATAACATGGCCATAAAAATATTCAGTTCCATAAACAATGGAATTAAATCTGTTGTTTCCAGTTTTACGCAGAACTTAACGACTGTATTATTTGAAGAGGTAAGTAGATGTGCCAGGTACAGTCACATTCTGTCATTTTTCTTTAAGTAAAATGTAATTGAGATGGAACGTATCATCGGCATCGCTAACAAGATGGGAATTTAGACTGGGCTGATACAAAAATATATCCTGATTATGATCTGAGAAGATTACTGGTCCTGGGTATCGAACTCACAACCATGAGGATTAGCCATCACTGGTGTGTTAGCGAGCACAAGACCATAAAAATGCAGTTAAAGTATACGACGTAGTTGGAATGAGCTTTCTATTATACTGTTATTTTGGAGTGTTGGCGTCCGTCCAACTTCTGTTAATTAATTAAGAATCCCTGGTGAGGTGTTTGCAAACAGTTTTTATGCTTGTGTTTGTACGCATTCTTGTGATTTTGTGAATATGAAATGTTATATCTTTTGATTTGATAAAACACCCGTAACCTGAATTTCGAACAAATGTTACCCTTACATTTGTATTCTAAAGAAAAGTTTGCTATTCTTGTAAATATTGTAACATATTAATAAAATTTCGTTTAGCTCATTCATCCGCGCCCTTTCCCCAAATTCTAGTACAGCCGGAAATCGAGTCATTGTGACAAATTAACGGTAAATGAATAACGGTTGTATAAAATGTATGACTCACATTTTGGATTAATAGTTTTCTTTTTTAACACCTAGTATTTTTAGATGGTTCCAGGTACATGTTGATCATTTTTTTAGGAAACTTGATGATGATCAAACATAAGCACCATCAGCAGCGGGGTGATCCTGCTAATGTATGGTGGGCGAACGAAATTTGTAAGCCCAATAGTTGATGAGCGTTGATCGACGAACCAATAACCTGTCGTCGTCAAACCAAACAATGGAGAGTGTACTAACTCGCGACTCGTTCCGGTTATTATTCGTTAAGTTAGGCCATATCCATACAGCAAATTTTATTCGCGCCGGTATAAATCCGCACCGCATTATAGCGTACATTTGTAACATTTTTTCCGCGCGGATTTTTTACCGCCGTTGCGGATACTCGTATAGGATTCAGTGTGTTACAGAATTGTGGGAAAAAAAAGCACGGTGAAAACTCGCAGTGCGGACAGGGCCTTAAAGTTGTGTATCGTATGTACCTGAAGTCAGTGGTCATGATAAACTTGTTGCCATCGACGTCGCGGCCGGCGACGACGGGCTTGTCACCCTTCGCGTAGTCAATGCCGTACTCGTTCAGTTCGTGCGTGAAGTCGTCCTTGTCGCTCACTGCGAAGTTAACCTCAGACAGCTCCTTGGCGACCTAGACAGAGGAACTTAGACCTTAGATATTATGTTTTAGACGTAGTCGTAAATATGATAATCGCTTATTGGCATGAACAAATTGTAAAACCGTGAAATCTGAGCAAGTGAGTTCCTGACTCCTGTGCTAGGTAGGAATAATTTTATTTTTGGTTATTCTCGCGACGCTTTTCCCAACCTCTGCAATTACTGAGAGCCAGAATCAATAGTGGCGACCACCAGAGAAGCAACGTATCCATGAAGCTCAAGTTATCTGGGAAAAACAATTCAACTGTTTTGGATACCCCATGTTCAAACGTTTTTTTTTTATGGGAGCTGGGATAGTCACTAGCCGCCATTTTGATTATGACGAAAAATCAAACTGGCGGCCACTGCCACAAAAGCTCTACCCCTTTACACTTCCCTTCTTATCTAGCAGGAGACAGAATAGAGCAAGGCCATAAAGGAACGTTTACAACTGCAATAAGCTCAGCTTCAAAGTCCCACGGACAAGGAGGAGGATGCGGTATAAAAACCTGTCGCCTCACGTCATCAGTCAACTTTTGACCAACAATGTTGTCTACGGCTTCCAGTTAATGGAGAGACGGCGTATCTGACATCTTCACCTAGTTGCTGGATGCTGGTCAGCACGATACTTCTTAGTAAGCTGGTTATCAAAATTTCGGAGTCTCAGCTCAGTTCTGTCTCAGTTAAGAGCAACAGCTTCATACTATTCCCTTTATAGGTAGGTAAAGGTATGAACAACAATGTAATCGGCATGGCCTGCTTATGGTCGACCTGAAACAACTAGACCAAGTCTAATAGAGATTTGTATAGTTTCAGTAACATACAATCAGAAACCTCTATAGTCGACTGCTATAGGTAGACTATTTATTTTAGCTTAATCTACAGTAGTTACATAGGTAGACTAAATATTATGTATTTAGTCATACAGTAAGGAATTTTCTACTATTCACTTTATGATGATACTAGCTGATACCCGTGGCTTCGCTCGCTTGACAAATTATATACTAAAACCTTCCTAGAGAACCACTCTATCCATTGGTGAAAACAGCATGAAAAGCGATGCAGTATTTTTTGAGTTTATCGCGAAAAGACAGAGACACAGCGGAGGACTTAGTTTGATAATATGTAGTCATGTAGTGAAGTGACTAGCTCCCCGAGCAACTTCGTCTGCGTGTCACTTTTCATTAATGCTCAGCTCCAATTGGTCATAGCATGAAGTTGTAACACACTCTTCAGCTTTATAATATTAGTGTAAATAGTAGATATGGTTTTCAGGCTTTCTAGCGCTATTTTGAGTGACAGAATAGTCATTCAATCGTAAATCAAATATAAGTGTCTTATTCAGTATAGTGGGTGGTTTTCGTCTGGCTGAAGTAAACACGTCACCTAATCTCAAATACTAAGTGCGATTGGCATCGATTTTCACGACACGGCATGTTGTTAAATAACCGATGTGGAAATTGTTGATAATTTAGAAACATACCCTTTTACTTTGTTTGGTTTGAGAAATGTACTTACAGTATATACGAAGCTAACTAACGTTTAACTACTTTTTACTGGCTACTGTCCAGTTAACTGTGGAAAATAAACCATGAAATTGCTAATTATGATAATCACAATATCCTTATTAGCAAGTTTATTCATAATTCGCTAAGAATATTATTTTTGATATGAATACTCTTTGACGGTTATTACTCAAAAAAAACTTTTTACAAAAAAATACAACCGACTTCCAAAAAAAAACAATTTCGGAAGTCGGTGTTTTTGTTACTTTCTTCGTATTTTGACACCGACTTCCGAAATTGTTTTTTTTTGGAAGTCGGTTGTATTTTTTTGTAAAAAGTTTTTTATTTTTCACTTTTTAGTGGTGCCCCACACCTAACAACACCACTGCAAAATCGCAGAAAAGCAAAATACGCAATTTCGATTATCAAAGAATCATCTAAATAGTCAAATTCCAGGTATTTCGATTTAAAATCCAAAGTTCGTAACCGATTTTGATATGATTTAAATGGGACCAATCTGCAAGTATATACTTTCAGATAAAACAAGAATTTTTCAAATCGGTTCATAATTGTCGGAGTTATGAGGTAACAAACATAAAAAAAAAAAAAAAAAAAAAAAAAAAACATACAACCGAATTGATAACCTCCTCCTTTTTGGGAAGTCGGTTAATAAAATAGAACCTATTATCATTCCATTTGTTGCAATTGAAAAATACATGAATGTCTCGACCGATAAATAATGTTTATCGTCTTGACGAAAGATAAAGTTATTTCTTGTACGAATACTTTTCTATATATATGTATACTAATATTATAAATCTATACTAATATTATAAAGAGGTAAAATTTGTTTGTAAGTTTGTAAGTAGGGGTAATCTCAGGAACTACTGGTCCGATTTGAAAAATTCTTTCAGAGATAGCCCATGTATCGAGGAAGGATATAGGCTACATATCATCACGCTAAGACTAAAAGGAGCCGAGCATTAATGGAGGCCGAAAACAAATAAATTGGAATATGGGCAGGCGTCAACATAATTAATGAGCAGAACTCAATAATTATGTTGACAGACCGTCGTCGCCGTGAAGGTTTCATGGATGGGGCTGAAAATATCTGGTGGCAATTTGCGAACTGGGACACGCATCAACCTAATATGTAGTAGCATGAAGATTTGGCAAAGATCGCAAGAAGCTCAGAAGCGAAAAAAGCCTAGACGTCGTTCTTATTGCCGAATGCCGAGGTTGGGTAGGGTCGCTACTCTTCGTTATAAAGTTCTAGATCACACATACCTTGAGCACACGGTTCCTCCAGTAGTTGGTTCCCTTGGGGTTCTTGACGTAGTCCACATCGTAGTAGGCGACCACCAGGGGGTCGCTGAAGTCGCGAATGTTGTCCTTTTGGCGGATTCCGACCAGGCCGTGGCTACGGAGTTTACAGTTTTGGTAAAAAAAATGTCGTACATCTTTAAGGCGATTCACACACTGCGGGGTGCGTAGATATGGAGTCAAACAATGAGCGTGAATGCGTGTGTTGCACTACGCGTGTTTTCAATGCAGAGAGATACAGTACAATCAAGCTACGTAAGAACACGCACTCCCGCGCTACGCTGCGTAATGCGGTGCAGTGTGCGAATCGCCTAAGAGAACTTCATAATTACGTCTTCACATTCTTTGAGGCTTATTTAGTTTTTTTTTTGCAACAAATAGGAAATATAGGAAGGGATTTATTCCCTTGTGCCTTGAAATAAAAAAAATAAATATGAAGATCTAATTAAGCTTTTCATTTTCCCCATCATACTGGAAAAACGTATCCCGTTCACGGCAGTTGTTCAGCTAATACTTTTTATACCTGTTTTTTTTTTTTTTCTAGAAATATAGATTATTAACTCTATAATTATAACATTAAGCAGGTGTACAAGTTTTACCTCCAGGCGATTAAAAGGTGCGCTCAAACACTTAGGTGTTGCATCGGTATCTTTGTGAGGAGTTAATAATATCTACTTTATTAAGGCTGGAAATTGCTAATTGCTTGTTGTTTTATTAGGAAACCACTCGTAGTTTTTAATCTATAATGAAGCTATTATATTGTATTTTGCAGTAAGGCAGACATAATGAGACGGTTCATCCTATAGAAAATAGTTACCGCCGGGTGAGTTTTAAAGAGAGTGGCCTATACGCTGTCAATTATTTAATTATGCGTATATCTTCGCCAGTAACTATAGTTTTTCCATGGCGACAAATCCCAACGGTGACTAGCCAGCAGCGCGAGAGATATTATAGAGCACACATGATTGTATGCGCACACACAGATGCAATGGACTCCCTTTAACCCCAACGTAAACGTTTGCTTATATCAAAGTGTATAGAAAAAAAGGGGTTATCCGTTATTCTCACCAGGCGGCGCTTATTCAGATCCAATACAAATTGGCATTTACGCTAACGCGATCGAGAACGTTAAAAAACTCACACTAAGCCCTCAGCAGATAATTTCTGTCATAATCCGATGGCACGGCAATCCGACACTCAATAGCAACGCTGCAATGTTCTTTAAATTTCAACAAAACGGTACATAAATGAAACTTACAAGTTCTCCTTGATGAAAGCCTTGAGCGAGTACGTCTCGGGTTCTCCCTTGTAGGCGACGGACGAGTCTTCGAACTTGTTCTGCAGGCGTTTAGGACGGAACAATACCACGTCGTTCCTGTTGACAATTGTGTTACTTTAGTATGTACCTACTCGTAGTATCTCGTACCTACTAGGACTAGCCACGGCAAAGACAAGAGAAGAACGGTTTTTTAATTTTATCAGCCTATTAGTATGTTTTTAGAACATTGGCGAATCCAGGGGCTTTTGGAGGGGGGAGGGGGACTTAGGGGCTCAAGTCCTCCCCCAAATGTCCGAGATATCTATACTAATATTATATAGAGGTAACATTTTGTTTGTAAGTTTGTATGTAGGGGGTAATCTCAGGAACTACTGGTCCGATTTGAAAAATTCTTTCAGTATTAGATAGCCCATGTATCGAGGAAGGATATAGGCTACATATCATCACGCTAAGACTAAAAGGAGGCGAGCATTAAAGGAAAATGTGACGCAGACCAAGTTGCGTGCGTCAGCTAGTCAATGTATATAAACCACTAGCTTTTGCCCGCGACTTCGTACGCGCATATTCCCGTCTTTTTTCCCGTTCCCGTTGGAATTTCAAAAAAACTCCTCTTAGTGCTACCCAACACTGTCCAAGGAACCTACTTAGCATATTTCAGCATGTTACGACCTGTAGTTTCGGCTGTGAGTTGTCTGTCAGTCACTTAGTAACGGAAGAATAATTGTATATATTAGGATTTTGCAGATGAAACAAATTTAGAAAAAAAAAAAATGTAAAAAGGTGTTAAAAAGTGCAAATTGTTAGTGTCCAATGACATCATGACGTCAGTTTGTCTGTTATTTCGGACTAGATCATAATTATATTGCCTAACAAAGAAAATAAGCTGCAAAGTAAATGTTCTTTTCTTTTAAAAGTACGAAAACACGCAACAAGTCAATGTTCCTGTATTTCGATTCGACGCAATAATTCGGTACTTATTCCATACTTCGATAAAAAACCTATAGCTTAACATAACTAAGCCTTTAGGCTGATTATTATCACTGGCATCGTAATTAGCTGGCTCAAAGCTAATAACAACCGACCTAATGACATTGTACAAGTTGTAACGGATTCGCAGGTACTTTGACACCTGAGCACACAGCGCATGCATAGCAATGCGCAATACGGTCATATAGGTAGCTTATTAACTGTTCTAAATTAACGTGAAACGTGGAAAATCGATTAAACCGCGTCACAGTTATTGAGTTTTCAGAGTAACTGTTTATTAACCAGAAGTAGCTACATACTTCTGCATTACTGTTCCCCCTTTATAATCAAAGTGTTCCCCATAATTACTCCTCCCATTCTGGGCTGAGCGGAAGGGAGAGTCAGAATCTTACTAAAACCAATCCGTGTTCCTCCTAATGCCCTTTGCGTTCCAGGTACTACCCTGGTAGACTACTGTTCCCCGTGGAATAGGCAGAGAGACGAAAGTCACTATAATAATAACTAGCATATCGACCGTTATCTTTTAATTTAACACCCACGTAATGGATTACTCTTCATACTAAACTAATCGTATCGATACTTCTATACTATTATAAAGAGGAAAAAATATTTTTGTATGTTTATACATTATACCGAATGGGGTCCGTAACTACAAACGACGATTTTAGCCATTTTTTCATTAATAGAAAGCTAAATTATCAGGAAGTTACACAGGCATCATTTTTAAAAAAGAAAAGGGTAGTATCTTAAGAAAATTGTAGCGCGGACGAACCCGGGCGAGGTGCTAGTTTCATACAAATTCGTAAGTCCATATTCTTGGTAATAAATTAACAGATTTTATTGATACTTGATGCGCATACGCAGGATACATGGTCTAAAAATTAGATGAGATTTTCGGTTACTCCAGAATACATTCCTGATCAAAAGAGTTTTAAGCAGGCTCAAAGCTAATTCTAGGGCGCATGTGATATTCCAATTCTGATCTCGATTAATAAAAGAAAATTAGTCGTGCCATACATTTTATCCGGTGTTAATTATTCAATACATACCTACTACATAAACGACATATTGACGACAGAACATTAATGTAAATTAAGTCGTGCGTGTAAACCTGTTTGTTGAAGCCAGTCAGTGAAATACACGTGGTAACTAAAAGCCGGTAAAAGTATGAGAAATATCTTTATAGCAACGGAACATGCGTTGGCACTTTTGGCTATTTTTCCGTTTAATGATGATTGGCGGTTTCAGCTGCATTGCATCCGGTTTAACTGGAAGCCAAACCCAACTTAGTGGGCAAAAGTCTAAGTGGATCAGTGACTTTCGAATGATGGAACATTGTTCAGCGGGTCTAAAATGGCCAATTTGGTACAATCATATTAGGATCATAATATTAACCATACAACAATTTGTCAAATTTGATTTTCATCTTTATCGCTATAGCATTAGGTTCAAGGTTAATTGGGAAAATTTGTCAGTTTAAGGCAGCTTGACAAGTATTTGACTACTTTCAGAGCTACTCCTTTCTTTTATCCGATTGCTTCTGAAGAAGGGCAGAGAGTTCGGTTTGCGAACTATCTCGTGTCGATGCAGTCAATGGACAGAAGCAAAGCAATGCTGAGTGCATTAGACGTTATCACGGCGTGGAATCTCAAATCCTCCTTCTAATCGTTAGGTATGCTCTATTTTTCTAAGTTTCCTACGCTGAGAATTGCATCACATCTCCAAGCAATGCAGCGCGGTAGGAATCCTATCGTATTTTTAATGCGTGCCCTGTCATAGCATCTATCTTCCTTCCGTAGTGTGTGGTTCCGACAGCCTTCTACCACCTCTATGAGTCAAGAGTTCAATAGTCTATGATACCTCGCCAGCCGCCACGATCGTATAATAACCGACACGAGTCGTGAGCAACACTCTTCATTTTTTGTCGATCTGACGACGACAACTCTGACATTTCACGTTATTGGTTCGTCAGTCAATGCTCATCGACTATTACGCTTGCAAGTTTCGTTCGCCCACCGAACATTGGCGAGATCACCCTGCTGCATTCATCTGGGCTCACGACTCGTGCCGCCTACTATATCAATATGTGACGTATCAAGTCACGGATGAGGATCATTTACTGCCGTTTCACCATTGATGCAATTTTCCGCAGTTTCACAGTTTATTAATTTAATTGCAATAAAAAAGATGGAAGGATGTTTTCGTGTCCGATTTTTCAATTTCTTGTTTTCAATTTGTTGATGTTTACTGTCCGAACTTAGTAGGTTTCCGATTCCTTTTTTTACCGGAAATATAAGTACGATTTATCATCTCATTGGTACGATTTATTATCTCATAGCAAGCTAATGGACAAAAATTACCAACAGGCGTATCTATGAGTCGTAGCAGGCGGCGATATGTAGA
Source organism: Ceramica pisi (assembly GCA_963859965.1). Lineage (NCBI taxonomy): Eukaryota > Metazoa > Arthropoda > Insecta > Lepidoptera > Noctuidae > Ceramica > Ceramica pisi. The sequence goes on from OY982529.1 coordinate 5,875,996, forward strand.
TTCTGCCTTGCATTGCCATGGGAAAAAATCGAGACAAGGTGTCTTCATATGGATAAGGACATCAACGCATCTATCCTGTTTACTGAAATTATCTTGATGCCATTTCATTTAAGTAATTGTGTATAGGGGCAGCCATACCAATAAAGTTTGGAATTCAACTATTAAATAGAGTTCAATTTATATTTCCTGTAGTAAACTAGTACCATATTCGTCCCTAGACATTTAAACAAACCAGTTAACTGTTCCTAAGCCATTTGAAATTCAAAACATTTCACTACTGATAAAAAACATTCAAGTTATCGTTATCAATAACAAAATGTCATATGAATTCCATAAAAGACATAAAGGTTAAAAAATAACTTCAATATGTAACATTTGTGTACACACAGTTACAATGTGTATTTGTTTGATATTCGGTATTATGAGTGACATTCAATTGTGGACAGCTGTTTAAATAATGTTACTCATACTCGCAATAATGGATAAATGTTAATTTGTTATGAATATTAATTAGAATTCAATAGTGTTTAGTTAGCAGTTATTTTATGTTACTTTTAACCTTTTTGTAGCAGTTAATTAACCCCAAAATAGAGGTGGAAAAGGCTAGGCTGATGATAATGCCATAGGGTAGGGCCGACTTTTCAACAATCAGGTTACTTTTAAACTAACATGGCGGTTTAGCAACTTTTGCTGTATAGAAAATATGTCAAACAAACATATTACTCTTCAGAAAAATAAACCAACCGAATTGAGAACCTCCTCTTTTTTTGGAAGTCAGTTAAAAACATACCTAATCCGATAACAGAAAAATAGGCCCTAAGAATTATTTAATAACTAGCTTTTGCCAGCGACTTCGTACGCGCATATATCCCGTTTTTCCCGTTCCCGTATGAACTTCGGGAAATCCTTTCTTAGTGCTTCCCTACACTCCTCAAGGAACCTATATGTCAAATTTCAGCTTTCTTCGACAGTCGTTCCGGCTGTATGTTGTCACTCAGTAATGGAAGAATTTTATATATTAGGATTCTTAGGGCCTATTGTCGGAATGGGCTTGTGTCCTGAAAAAATTTAATTAGTCCGTCAGTTAGATTATCAAAAAATATTTGACCCGTGTTTTTTCTTTTGTTACGGGAACCAAATTTGACGAAGTTACGACGCTTTTAAAATTCTCAATACGTCACACCTTCGCATAAGTTTTAGTGAGTCGTGACGTCACGAGCCCCCACTCCCGAGTTTTGATGTGTTTTGTCTTTGTCAATATTCATTGATTTACAAAAACAAAAAATATATGTCCATTATTTTTCAATACTCTAATTGACGGACTAAATAGTTTTGCAATTTGTGGTCTTATGGAATCTAGCCTATTAATTTTGAAGAACTTTCCAAATTTTGTTAAGTTTTTCAAAATTCGGCTTTAAATGTCAGGATTTCAGCAAGATAATGTGTATTTCAGCTTACCTTCCTATTTAATTAATTTTAGTATTAAAAACATAATAAATAATATGTGTTGTGTTAATATTTCATTCCATCACGGAAACGAAATATAATTACTAGTTATAACATGATTTCATGCTAGATATCAGCAGATAGGTACCATAAATAATAATGGGGCAGACCATAGAGAAATGCTATAATTACCATAGATAAAAGTGCACTTCAACACAAGGAAATGGTAAGGACAAAAGTTTTTGTTGCTATGCTATCAGTGATGAATTACATGATATTTGGTGCAGTTTTATACTAATTGGTAAAAAAAGGTAAATTAAGTTACAGAGGCCCGATTTTTCAAGTATCAGACTACTTTTATCTGAGGAATAAATATGGCAGTTTTTTTTTTTGTGGAAACTGCTTTATTCATTACTTGGATAAAACAAATACAATGGTGATCATTTAGAGAATTGACTGTAGCTGAGCTAGGTTGAAAAAACAATTACCAAAAAATTCACTTACTTGTATCCAGCCTTGTCAAGCACTTCCTTAGCTGAAGTGTGTCCAAAGATGACCTCTTCACGCATCTTGTCAGCAGTCTTGACGAAGTCTCCCTTCAGGTCAGTCTCCTTCTCGAAGAACCCAATAACGACCACCTCTTCCTTGTTCAGGAATGCATTGTATGCCTCAACAGTGTTCAGTTCTGTGGAGCTGGGACCCACCTGGGAGCGCATGTACTTGACAATGCCATCTGTAGGGGAGAAAGTTTGGCTGGTTACTAAGGAAACCGGTTTTTGTTGGTAAAATAAAGGCTGAAAGTTATTTTTATCATTCAGAAAGAATACCTGCTGTCCTCATTCATAAATTTGTTATAATAATGTCCCAAACTGGGAAAAGATCTCTCCATTTCTTTCCTGGTGTTCAATTGCAAAACATATATTTTTATAATGTTTTGTGGAATTTAGTAATAAATTCTTTTTGGAATAACAATGGTTTAAAAAGTATGGATTATAACTGGAGCCAATGGTTTGGTTCATAGAGGTTCCAGTTATGAAAGTTAAATCTAACAGTCAAACAATTTGAAAATTGTTTCAAAGTGTGGCTTCTTTGCCTAACTAAAGTATGTAGTTTTAACATATACTCAGCTCAGTTCTCATGATTGTAATTTCCTTCCTTAATTAACCATTAAATAAACTGAGAAGTACTTTACTTAATTAAGGCTTAAAACAATTCCAGCACTTAAAATTCACTGGTAACACAAATTTATTGATAGCCAGTTTGTAACTTTTGTTTAATTATTTGAAAGCTTAATTTTTTATTTTTTCATCAATCTAATAAGCTTCAAGCTTCAGTTTTTGTTTTAATATAATTATTATAATAAAACAAATTAGTTCCAAATCCAGATCTGACGTAATATGGACTCAACATTCTACTTGCTTCTATTAAAACTATCACTAATCAGTTGAGTTATCAATATAACAGGAAATTAACAACAACAATTGCCTTTATCAGTGCTGACAAAATTAATATAACTTGGGTTATTTTTTTTGTTTGCCACTTTACCGGTTTTAGAGGGAATGATTTAGCGGTAATATTATTTGTGCCAGGCCTCATATCATTGATATCCACAGGTTTTTCTCTCTTTTGAGCCACTAACTGATATTTATATGGCTTTTTTTGAGAAATCATCAGATGACTTTTTCTGCTCTAGGCGGAGCAGAAAGGAGTGTCAGTTCATATTTTATGGATATAAGATTCATTTCTTTCATATGCATATGCATGGAAATGATAGGAGTAGGTTTTATGGAGAGAGTATTAAAACATGCTGCACCAACCTCACACAACTTTCACCATGATCAGGACTTTGATTTGTTTTTCTGCAGTTTAACTCAGATGAGCCTTTCAAATTAATTTAGTTTTTTTTTTTTATTAATGACAGAAGTAATAGGGCCATTTAAGTCCTGTCACTATATCTGGGTTAATTGAAAGGATTGCTTCTGAAACTATTAATTATATTTTGATCTTTACTCTTTTTAGACATAAAGTAGAATTAGGCTCAAGTTAAAGTTGTTTCATTAAAAACTTCGATCCATTATGATTTTAAGTCACTACAGTTGCTGTAGCAAGGGGAAGGAGTACCTCTGTTTCTGGTACGGCAACATCAGTTTGCAAATGCAATGTAATGTACAATTAAATGTTCTAGAATCAGAAAAAGTATCTTAATAGAATTTTCTAAACTATGTTATTGTTTATAGGTACTTTTTCATCAAACTACCTTCAGAAACAAAGATAACTAAATGTAGTCATAAATGTTGTTTTACATGTCAAAAGTGGATTTAATGTTCTAGAACTTACTTGCTTCCCTGGGGCCGTTGTAGTCCTGAGAGACCTCTCCCTTTCTGAAGATCTTCAGCGTGGGGTATCCCGACACCGAGAACTGCTCGCAAGTGCTCTTGCCGCCCTCGGTACAGTCCACCTTAGCCAGCGCGACAGGAGGGTCATTGGTCTTTAGCACGCCGGCAGCAACCGCGTACTCGGGCTTCAATCTCTTACAATGACCGCACCTAACAAACAATTACACACGCAAATCAAACAACCAGCTCATTTAACGCCATTCATAAGTTTATAGTTACGATAAATCATTAATTACTCACCATGGTGCGTAAAACATGACCAGAGCTGTATCATGTTGGCCTAACACCGATGAAAAGTCGGAATCTGTAAGATCCAACACATCTTCTTCGGCAGCTCTACATAAATATATTACACCTAATAATAAAACAATTTTCAGTGATCCCAACATCTCTGAATTTTTATCGGCACTTTAGTAAAACCGTGCGCGATTCTTCGCCGTCCAAGTCGAGCTGAGGAAAGTATGCAGAATCAAGAGAGGACAAGGCCCGGAAAAATACACGTATGATGCCGATGATGACACTTGCCGGCACAGCGTTGGCTGATTCTGATTGGTCTAATTTCGATTCGTTCTGAAATTTAACTGAAGTTTTAACAACCATTTTAGATTTTGGAAAAAATATTTCATAACAGGATATACATCAATAAATTCCGAGAAAAATGAGGGATCAGAAAACATATTGTTTTTCTTGAAAATTAAAGCCCTTCATTTTATTCATATTTTCTAGAAAACTACTACGCACAAAATTTCTACCAATTGGGGATACCAACTTCTAAGGAAAGAGTGATTTACTAGATTTGAGTATATTTTCACATGACTGCACAATTTTATTTAACACAAAGAAAAAGTATGTACATTACTGATGAATACAGTGTTCTATTAGTCCACTAAAACGAGGCAAAAAGAAGGACTAAATGGTACTCCAAAAGTTGTTTCAAAACTCCCATAACACCTCATCTCGGTGAACTATAATAGTTCAGATCACTAAAATTTCACGCCCTATGTCAATAATCATAATTTTTGGAAAATTACCTCGAACTCGAAGAGAATTTTATTTTCTTCAATTTCCTATACAAATATTATTGAAAGCATAGAAAGCGATTAGCTGCATTCTTATCACATAAGTTTTACTTTTAACCAACTCATATTGCTAACTTTGTATCACAAGAAAAAAAACAATGAAACTTGGAAACTGAAAAACACATGGTAGCTTTTTTCCTTCAGTAGTATACTTTCGGCCTGCCTGTGGTAACACAAATAACTTGGCTTTTTGACCTTTTTGTCAGTTAGCTTCGCTGTCAAACAGAAAATGGCAGCGACGAGTGTTGTCGTTCTCGACAGAGGCAACAATACAACTTGTACCGTAAATCTTTTCGGTAAGTAATGTTTTTAATCATTTTCTAAGTTAACTACGTCTTGTTATTATTAAATTCCTACGTTTTTGCAAATTATCATTGCAATATAACAAGCGGCCGCAATAACCCTAACTTCTTTATTTATTTTTGAAATTGGACGCGCGTAACTTGAAAAAATAGTAAATGTTATTGTAATAGTTTAATCATAAATTAAATAGCATTGCAATAATATGCGTTTAAAGTACACGGAAAATGTTTATGTAAGCAGTACGTAGTGGAGTTGGTGGTGTTTAGTTGATAGGTAACTAGTTTTTTCACAGTGAATAGAATAAGTTGTCTGCTCGGCTCTGACCTTGGCTATTGGATTGTAGGAAGTAAACTGTAGATACTTGCTTTTAAATTGTAGGTTGGTATTTGATGTACTCACAAAAAATAATCATAAGTCATACTCTAGCAATAATTTGGCTAATACATTAGGAAATGAGCAAGATCGTCAATGTGAGATTAGCTCAAAATCTTTACTTGATGTTTGTTTAATTGTTGATTTATGCACTTAAGTATAACTTTTAAATATTTTTTTAAAATTAAATATAATTATCATTGACATTCAATATCAAATAATGTATCTAATGATACTAGGCACCTGCATTCTTCTCTCAACTTTTTGGATAAAAATACAATGAGATTTTTTCTTGTTTTAGGTGCAACGGTAGTATCATGGAGAGTGAACAATCAGGAGCAGTTATTTGTAAGGTAAGTTATTAAAGTTTTACATAATAACTGAAAAAAATTGATGCAATTCATATTAATTATCATCAAAATCTGTATTTGACAAAAAATGGATTTGCCTAAAATGTGCATTTTCAATAAAAACATTGTCATATGTATATTTTATGTTATAAATATTTTCAATCAATTAGTAATTAAATTACATAAGTATGTATACCTAATAAACATAATGTTATTATTTCAAATATTCAAAACTCACTTAAAAGAACTACCAAACATATTTGGCAATAACATTCATAATCCACATACATGCACATAACATTTCAGCAATCTAACTCATAATTACCGTTGACTGATTAATTCATCTTTGACACCGTGTAATTAGTCTTTGTGCTAGTAATTTAATTTGCATTAATTACATTTGCCATTTGTATTTGCATGAATTAATATGCTTTGGGAGACTGACAAAGTAGTCATAATTCACAACCTAAGTGCTTCCTGATTTGTTCCTGTTAATTTATATTTTGTAACTAGGGATAGTAAATGAAGCAATTTAAGCATTTCTATGTCCATGATTTGAGGTATTACAAATAAAAAGCTTAAAGGCTTTAATCTATACTATATCTATACTAATATTATAAAGCAGAAGAGTTCATTTGTTTGGTTGAACGCGCTAATCTCAGGAACTACTGGTCCGATTTGAAAAATTCTTTCAGTGTTAGATAGCCCATTGATCGAGGAAGGCTATAGGTATCTATATATCATCATGCTAAGACAAATAGGAGCCGAGCAATAATGGAAAATAAGATGCAGACGAAGTTGCGTGGGTCAGTATATATATAGTGGGTAGTTTACAATATTTCTTCAATTTAGGCTAATTAACTGCACTTTTTGGATACCATAAATGCGTAGCATCCACCCCTAAAACACCCAACCTTCATCACTTCCTTGTGTTTCAGCATAAAAGAAGAAGTGGCACATATAACTCCCAAGCACCATAACAAATATTTGTTTCAAACTTAATATTATTTTAATGTCAATTAAAATGGCATGGCACTTTGATTGATGTTGGGCTATTTTATTTAATTATATTTTTCGGGAAATGACATTTGTTATTAGATTGTGTTATTCACACTTTATTTAATTAATGTGGTCAAGCTGGGCACATTCCGCCCACGCAATTTTTTTAAAATTTTCGTAGATATCTTTTTCAAGACGGATGTTGCGAGCAAAATATTAATTTTAACAAATTTGAAAATAATTACTACTAACGCAATCACAAACGGACTAAGTAAATCTCTCTTCGTGACACGGCTACAGTCCGCAGTAACTTAGCCGCAGAAATACAAACTCAAATTGAATGATAGTAAAAAAAAACCATTGTATTTAGCTGTGATTCTTCCAAAGTTTTTAAATCACTATCACTACATCACTACAACACATTATAAAACAAGTCCTCTGCCGCGTCTGTCTCTCTGTCTGTCTGTCTGTTCGCGATAAACTCTAAAACTACGTCGCCGATTTTCATGCTGTTTTCACCAAAGGATAGAGTGGTTCTCGGGAAGGTTTTAGTATACAACTTGTCAAGGGGGCGAAGCCGCGGGCATCAGCTAGTAAATAAATGATAAGAACTTGAGAATGCTTGAATTTCGCATCAATACATCATGCAGTTAAATGAATAAATCCTGTATAACCTTAATGTCTTGTGGCATTAACAGAAACATCGTCAGCAGATATAACTTACTACAGATTCAGGATTTCGAGAGATCTAAAAGATTGATTAGGTACGGGACCTAGAACACAACCTTTAGGAACCCCTTTCCTGTATGGTTATTTTTCGGGTGTAGAAATTATAAATTCTCGGCTTTAAATAAAAAGGGCTCGTTCATAATAATGACTTGAATTGATAAAATTTATCTACAAACACCATCTGCACATTATCTTGTATATGCCAACATTAAGGCGATGTCATTTGTCACTCCAGTCGAAAGCATATTGAGGTTCGAAAAATTTAATATCATTGTTTCTTTGCACATTGTTAGATTATCAATTTTGATAAATACTTTCCTGCAGCTTTATTTACGATGATTCGAAGCGTGACTACGCGTTGAAAACGTTAAACTTAGTCTCAGATAATCCATAAAAAATAAAATTCTACCAACAGTTTTCTGATAACTATCTACCTAATGCTTTTCATCTAGTGTTACTGGATAAGCTTTAAAAAAGCTTACAATTCTATGAATCAGGTTTGGGTCTGTAGACAGGTATTCAAATCCTAGGTACATGAACAAAGAGCGACTTTCAGAACGAGTAAGGTTAGATCTTAGACAATGGTTCGCCCATGAAGATGTCTGTTCAATGACGGCTAGAGAATGGACGGAATGAGTTCCGAATGTGTACGTATAAATCTGCCAGAATGATGTACGTATTTAGCTAAGGTCTTAGTGACGTACAAATAAACGGGGATATATTCAAAGGGGATATTATGGTATTCAATCATAAGGTAAAGAGTAATTTAGAAATGAAAGAGAATAAATTATTGGCGACAGAAACGCCAAAATTAACACTACAGCTATATGTATTATACCTGAGTCGTACAGTTTTAAAATATAAATCATAGTATTAATAAACGCAGTTGACCGATGCCGCGAACAATTTCATGTATGATAAATCTAGCTTCTGGCAGCCGGTTCGCCCGCGTGATCCGGGATCTAAAGTAGCCTATGTGCTGTTTCCAGACTATAATCTATTTACAAATTTCATAAAGATCCGTTCAGCCGTCCTAGCCGTAATTTAGTAACAAACATCCAAACCTTCGCATTTATAATATTAGTTAAATTAGATAAAGCTTTATTAAATTCTACAATCTCAATGTTTTTACATCAAATCGCACAATTAATATAACAATATTTAAAAAAAATTATTTGATAATAATAATCACGTGTTATATGTATGATAAAATAAAAAAAATATATACATTTATGCTACCCGTTTTCTTAATTTTGTATGAATCCCTTTCGAATAAAAGCCTCCTCCAAGGAATTCCACTTTTTTATATTTCGCAGTCTCAGTCAAAAATAAAAATTCTCACCCAAAAAAACATCTCTCGTCTCGTCAAAAAATCTTGTAAATTCAATTTCATATTTAATGAATAAACAGTGACAAAAGCTCAATAATCTCGGAAGATCGGATCCTATCTAGTCAAGATTTCAGCTATTGTATTGTACCTTACCCGTGTTTATCTTTTTATCAACAACTAGTATTGGCAGTATACTATCATGATGAGTAGGTATTAATTTGTACCTACTTATGACTAAATCATTGATTTTCCACACCCTATCTGCCCTAAATAAGAACCGCTGAAAATGTAACAGCCGAACAATTAAACGCTTCCCAAGTCAGGAAGAACATTAAAAACACACTCCATAAGTGTATCCGCGTTGAGCAAGCGTCTTCCGCTAATGATCCTCGCTCGATTAGTGAGGATTTTGGCCCGGCAGACCCCGGTAAGTTTACTGCAGGAAAATGGAACCTGAATTTCGGATAATAGCGTCAGACGCATGTAATTGATGTAGTGCTTTGAAAATAACGTTACTGCTACAGTAGATTCTTGCCAATATATAATTCATGAATGAAATTTTTATGAAACGGAAACGAATTTGAAACTCTTTAATTCTTTCACAAATCCGGTCAGCTATCAGACTTCTATATCGTAACATCCAGTTATGTTTTTCTTAAATCTTGATTAAAATAGAGCAGTTTTTAATGCACTACTGTTTTGGCACCCTGTTAATATAGACCAACATTTCCCCCCCTTACATTTGGCACCTGCGGCTGAGATTCCTATCAATTCTTTACTACAAGCCCTTGTATCTACGTAAAAACAAAACAGCTTGAAAAGTAACACGATAAATAATACTAAGATTTCTTTTATTCCATCTAATGACTATGAAATGGCTCATTGAAGTCATAAAGCTCTCAGAACCGCGATGATTACAGCAATCGGAAATTCATATTAATATCGACGTATCGGAGAAGACAATGCGATTCAGTGTTCTTCCATATCCGTTAGTTAATTGAATACAATGGAAGTGCTAGCTTATCTCTTCATATTACGAATGTACATACATACATTGATTATGGATATTGTTAGTTCGTATCTGCAGCTTCACTCAACTAGTTAACGTTGCGTATTATCATACTTCTTAGTTGCTTCTGCTATAATATTTTCTTGTGCTTCTACATTATTAAAACCCGTTTCATCTCTAAAAAGAATTTCTTCTCTAATATTCTAGTTGCATTTGTTGTGCTTCCTGTAATAACTTTTCTGGCCGTGGGTGCATTCGTATTAAAGCTCTAATTACCTAGACGATTTTATGGGAAATATTAATGTTTTGCAGACGGTGATTGAAGGTACTTATGTCATTAATGGATGTTTAATAACCTTATAGACCTTTAAAAGAGCTTTGCATTTTCTTGTATTGCAGAACCTTTTGTATTGATGATTTCTATAATTAATTCTAACTTTAGTCTTTGAATTAAAAAAGATTATGTTTTTTATTAAAACTAAATTAACCTTTACTATGAAATTAGACTTCACCAGTGCAACATTTGTCTAAATCTACGCGTATAATAATCGTAATTTTTGTCCCATTATTCCCAATTCTATAGTAGTTGAGATCATTAATAAAATCCTAATCCATGGCTGTTGTACAAGTCACACCATCTCTTGTGTTACCGCAATTAATTCCAAATCAATTTACTGACAACGTATTGTGCGGATGCAATTTGGCGTTGAGACAAAAACCCGTCTCCGGGCCGCGAATGGCTCTAACAAACGACCGACTGCCACTAATGATTCTATGTACAATATAAATATACCACATATAGCTAGCCAGTAGCCAGTGTAGCCACACATTTGATGCCAGTATCATTACCTACAAATTGATTCGTTGGATTAATTTTCACTAGTACAGCTAATAGGCATTAAAGATAATAATTTAGCTTAGTTACAACTAGAGTATAAGTTTCCACGTTGATAGACTGTTTAATGACAACCAGTGGTCCTTGGGTTATAATTACTTTTTGATTAGGTATGGAGTGTAGAGATAATATTTTTACGAGTTGATCTACAGTCCGTGTTTGCGTAGCGGTTGGGTTTTCTGCTAAATCTCCACCGTTTTCATTGCATAGAAATGTCTGCAGTTCGTTTAATCTATCATCATCAATCAATACATGTAAAAAGGTGTTAGCAGCTTGTGCCGGATTTCTATCTAGATTTCGTTTCTTTTGATCTTCATTAATTCTTCATCACAACTGATTATTCACATTTCTTTAATGGTTAGTTTTAATCTTTATGCGTTGGATTAAAAACCATTTTAATCTGTCATTCGCGCGGAATTTAGTAAATTAAATAAGCGATGTCCAAGGGATCCCTGGTCGCCAACAAAAACTTGTCGGCACGCGCCTTCTGTTCTAATATCCAATATAGTTTGTACTCTTGGCGTTTTTGCGCCTCCGCTGAGCCGACGTGACGCAACCGCTTGACCCTTTTATGACTGCGGGATTTTTCGAGGGCTCCAAGTTTTGGAACTGGCGACTATACCGATGGAGGTTTAAATGACCATCCGCTTTTTGCATCAGGGCAGGGTAAACGCAAAGGTGTTGTGGTAATAGAACCAAGAAATAATTAAGAAATAACATGTTTTATGAGAATTCATAAAAAAATTACGATGCCGAAGTTTAATTTGAACTTACAATTAAACTGAATAACTTGAAACCGTCGTGATGCTCGTTACCACCTTCTAACATTACGTTTCTTACAATTACACAGTTTTATGTCTCCCCATTTACGTAATTTTGGCCTAACTTATGATGTGGTGGTGGTGCTGTCGTGATATAATATAGCATTTTTTTTTTTTGTAATAACGTTGTTGAGTTACCTAACCAACAAATACGCGAAAATTTTCAAACTGAACCTAGCAGACTGCCAATGGGTAAATACTAACTTACACCCAGAGTAGCGGTTTTGTGTAACTTTAAAGTTGCACGTTGGGCCATAATTCAAAGTTAGCAGTGTCCAAACAGCATGTTGTGAGTACATAAGAGAATCGTGGCTCGGCGGCGCGGCACATCCCTGCGGGTGGCAGCGGCCGCGCGGTGGCTGCGAGCCCGCCCCTGCTCTCCGCGTCTTGTTTTTGTGGTCGCGTCTGCAGCCGCCCCGAGTCGCCGCCATTTTCTTCCCGCCCCCGCCCGCACGCCCCACCGCCCCCCTGCACACCGCCGATGACAAATGGTCCCCGGACACCCCGCTCGCTCCCCGGCCCGCTAATGCCCAGATAATTTTATGCCGCTCCCGATGCACAGACAAAGCCGGGATGGGATGACCGCGAGATTACCCCATCGATCGTCGTCGACGCGCGTCAATGAGTGCAAGCTTTATTTTATGCTCAGCTTCACGGATCAACGATGGCTGAGACGGGTTTATCGCTCCATTAGGTGGAAATTGATGATGCTCGCAATTATTTTCTCCGGTGGCACGTTTCCTACGCAAAATACAATGGCGTTGTTGAGTTTTACTACAGCGAGATCGATTTGATATCTGACAACATTTTCTAGTCGGTAGCACCGGTCGGTAGCGGCTGGCGATGCTACGTGCTTAACAACTGAATGGTCTAATATTTAAAAAAAAACAAAATGAAATAAGACGTGGGTAAAGAATGTCAGCGTCACCCAACGGACAGCGCCCGGCAACCTCTCTACCGCCGTCGGTCACACGCCATTGACTCCGCTGAATAGTCAGGCCCGCTCCGCTACCGTCACATTATCTCCTGCCTTCGGCTCACTTGATAAATCTTGATTTGAACGCTCGGGGTGTCGACTAACGCTAATTATACCTAACCCCGACGAAATAAAGTCGAACAGAAGCTGGAACGTTTCGGGATCAAGTTTTTTCTTATTTGGATCCTCCGAAATAGTTGTAGTCGTTTCGCCATGTTGTCATTAATAAAGTAGAACCGTCACGAAGTCTGTCCACTGCACGTGCTTGCTCCATTACCGACACCGTCGACACTATACACATGTTGCGCTTTTTTTTTTGGCATCTCCGATGACATTCAAGACAAAGATTGTCCCACTCGTTATACAGCTGCGGTGAAATATTAGAGGATCGAAGTCGAACCGCTCTAGTCATATCCACCACGGCAGATTTAGCCGACCGATATGTAATTTAGTAATCCAAGCAACACCCACCTACAATATTCATTGTCTGATTGCTTAGTCGGTGATTTAGTACAATTATCCTGCAGGTTTGCTAACTCGGACATGATTTATCTCCCACTGTGACTGTATCTAGCCGGAGTTGTAATTAACGGTTACGAAGATGATTTATCACAATTAAGACATCTTTACATTTTGACGTGAATTCTTCAAGTAATAAACTTGACCTTTGAATTGTTCAAAGCCACATAAGAGTTGGAATTTCCGAAGATTTATTATTATAAAGGAATATCAACTTCAAGAGAGCCGGAGTATCTTGGTTAGAACGGTAAATCCAAATCGCGTTAAGATCGTGGTATTAAAGAAATTACTTTGTGTGGTTGGCTGTGTGTATATCATTAGTTATCTTATTATCGTCCTACGCTTCCATTGCGTGGTGATCACAATTTTCGTCTGTTCATGATGGCTCTGCCTGATTTTGTTTAGGCGTGTAATTATGTAAGTTGGGTAAGAGTGTGCACGCTACTCGGGCAGCGATAGCAGCATCTATTACAATAGGAAGCGAAACAATTTTATAACAATTCATTACCACTGTTTCAAATGATGCTTCAAAAGCTACATGAAGAAAATATTTGATCCTCCAGCCGTTCCAGATGTTAAAATAACTAATTTGAATAAAGTACTTGCAGTTCCGCAACTTGCTCTCAATTGTCGACAAGTTGCTATGCGTATTGAAAGTTCTCAACTTTTGAAGTCTATTTCAAACTTGACTCAAAAGAAACGAGCGAGTTTTACGAAGCATCCACTTTGTTACTAAGCTGTGGGACCCCGTTTAATATCGTTTGAATGTACTTGCCAGCATGGCTCTTTGAGATGCAAATTCGTGTCATTTGTTCGCAATTTGTCAATGCTGCTTTCAGGAATGAGTGCTTGTATCTGACTGGGGAAGGGTTAGATCGTGTTATTGATCCTTGAAATATAGTTTTTGTCCATGGTTTTATGAAAATTCGAAGTGGCTTCACCAAATACTGGTTGGAAACAAACACCGCTTATTTTTTTTAAGCTAGTAGTAGTTCGTCATGGGTTAGTTGTCTGAGCGAAGCGCATGACATCATCAGAATATGTCTCGTGCCGCCTTACATGGTCGCATCGCGTATGATCTATTGACTACATGACTACACACTTGTAACAGCTGATAATGATCGTGACGCGATATTTAGTTCGGGATCCGGCTAAATATGGCCACATTGATTCGACGCGTGCTGTCAAATATATTTTTTTGTTCCCCAGTGTGTCAGCAAGTCAGCACTGCACCTTGTATGTTTCTACATGAATTAAGATTAGGCGACGATAAGCCTGCTAATTTGTGTTTCTTATTGCTATGCATTGTAGAATTTATCTTTAGTCAGGTTGCAAGATGCTGCTATGCGAGCACATAAATTATGTCAATGTACTGTTCTGCTCCTTCTGGATGAAACTTTTTTTTCGCGTCTTGTGTGATATTATATTCATTTACATATAATGAAACAACCTTTAAAAGTCAAGTTTAACGGAATAAGTAGATATTGTAAAAGGCTGTTAGTAGGTTCGTGTCTATTATTGACATTCAGGGCCTTTGTCGGCTAAGAATTTGTGTTGCTGGCAAAATATTATTGTAAGTAGTCTAATTATAATGGCTTATAGAATTAAAATTGATTCCGTTGCTTTTTTTTTTTTTTTTTTTTTTTTTACGCAAAACGGGGAAACTCTTGGCCTAAATCTCACCTGATGGAAAGTGATGATTAGGCCGAAGATGGAAGCGAGTTTCACCCGGAATCCTCTTACACAGAGGAACTGGCTATCATACCTCTAACTGCCGGAACACAACAATGCTGTTAACATTGTTGTTATGGCGACAGACTTAGACATGATGGTGGTAGCTTGCCAGGCGGACTTAGAAGAAGTCCTACCACCAACCAAACCGAGCAAAAAATTTGCCCCCGCTGGGAATCGAACCCGGGACCTCTGGGTCTGTATCAGGTGGTTTAACCACTAGACCACGGAGGCGGTTAGTGTCACCTGTTTAGTACCACCCGGGGACCACGTGTAGGGATTCGCTGAAGGGTATTCTCCTACGGACGCGGGTGACTCGGCCCCCAAAACTGCTTTATGAAAGCCGAGAGCTTTAGCTATTTGTACTTGTAGAACCATTGCGTACATATGCTTGTTAATGAGTTTATGATCAAAAGTCTCAAATTCGGCACCTTAATAAGACACAAACAAGATTATACAGAGCACTAGTCTCGACCTAGCGCGAATAGTTACCTTACATAACATAAACATGCAAGCGTTTATCAGTGCCACTGTCCACAATTAGCATAGCCACATTATCTTCGCCGTAAGTACGTCTGTTTGTCTCCCAGATTCGGGTAATCGGCTTATCTGGTAGGGTGGTGTTTGTTAAATTGGCGCTGTTAAGTCGCCACCGCAGCCCTGCCTAGGGCGGAGTCCCTGTCTTATTAATCGGCTGTCGGGACCATCTGCTGGCGCTATTTACAGCGCTGACCCCTGTCGGCAAAAGGAGTTTTGTTGCAGGACCACTTAGTTCTTGTATGTAGCGTTTGTCTCTGTCCCGTTTTCAAACAACACGTTACAGTAATTAAGTGAGGACCGTAAATCTTAAGAGGATATAGTTACAAATATGGGCCGAAGGACCAAATTATTCTGCTGTAGACTTACTTAGTCCAAGTTAACAGACCTTTTAAAAAGCACTTACGTGCACATCCCTCAGTGCTTTTTGTGGAGATATTTCTTTTGGATTAATTTCTTCACGGTATCACGCGTTGCCCTTAGTCAAACAATTTGCGACTAATTCGTTAAAACTTTTAATTACCAATAACTTATAGAGAATTGACGTGTCCTTACCGCGTTGCCAATTAAACGGATCTTCAGCTTTTATCATTTTGGTCCTTATGGTAACTGAGTCTATTAATTTAATATGTGAGTAAATGTGCCATGAAAATCGTACCTTCAAAGATTTCGTAATGTAACAGGTACTAATGGTAGTTTTATGGTACATTTCATGTTTAATTTTATTGATTCTGTTCCGGTAGCTGTAATGATGGATGGCCATAAAATGTACATTCATTAAACTGAGTCACTTATCTCTGTTTATGGTTAAGTTTATTTAGCTTGATGGGCTGTAACGCGTAGGGTAAAATAAGCTGAATGTTATGGATGACTACACTCTTTTCAAGTTTTTATTTGGATTCAACCGAATATCTAAAATTCAGATTAATGCTGGACGGACAGAAGTCAATCGACACAAATAAAAGTAGCCAAGTTTTGCGAATCTCTTTGGACTGAAAGTTTTCGTACTTAATAGATAACAGCATACATAATTATATACCAATATTATAAAGAGGTAAAGTTTGTGACGTTGTGACGTTGTAGAGGGTAATCTCTGAATCTATTGAACCAATTTTGAAAATTCTTTTAACAATAGAAAGCCAGGTTATTTGTGAGTATCATAGGCTATATATCTGGAATGGCCAACTGCTCGATCGCGGCAATGCAAATATATAAATACGTATAACAGACTGCGCAACTATGTAAAGCTCCAAGTCTACGTCAGTAGGTATAACATAATTGTATACTGAACTATACTGTTTCATTTGTAATTTGAAGAAGTACAATCCAAGTAGTAAATCGCACAGGGTTTCGTCGATAAAAAGTCGATCTTGGTTCTAATCAAGTTGGTCACCCCTGCTATATATTAACCTTTTTAAAAATACCGTCCAACGAAGAGGGCACGGGTTAGCTAGTTATATTATATTAAGAACTAGATCATGCCGCACAACTTCGTCTGCGTCACATGATCAAATCATTAATTAATGATAAGCTCCTGTTGCTCGTAGCATGATTTTACATGATCTGTAGCCTTCCTCGATAAATGGGCTATCCAACACTGTAACATTTTTTCAAATAGATCTTTTTTTTTTTCATAAAATTTGACAGTTAAAAAAACTCGCACCAAGCCCTCCGTAGTTCCAGAGAATAGCGCGGTTAACGAAACAAAATCTCCAGCTTTAAAATTATCGATGTAATCATTTCGAATCTATAGCTGGTGTAAAAAGACAGTAGCAGTCTAAACAAGTTGGGATTCCGCTTCACTGGCTAAGTTACAAAATGTCACTGACTAGGCCACGGATTGAAAAATAAACTAGTAAGCATAGCTGTCTCATTGTGATAGAAAGGGGGAAATTCCAATCTTTTATTTCACACAAAAGTACTGGTAACAAAAGTCTGAATAAAAGGCTATAGCGCGTGCAATCTCGATGACTCCTCGTGATACCTCAAAATTAAGTCCTATCTTGAAAACTTTAATTAAGAATTCAGACAACAATAAGCAGTCAACACTACCTAATTTAATAAGTTCCGTTTTCCAAATGCAGACACCGACAGAATAGTTAATTTTAACTTAAGGTCATATAACTCGTATACATAATTGATTGTAATCACAACTTAAATCTTGTATTAACAAATTACACGTTGCCGCTTCGCTTTATGCAAAAAGTCTTGTGTAATTAGATTTTATTCATGTAACTGTACTAAAAGGGTACAAGGAAGTTACTCAGGCTATCAATCAGAACGCCAATGAAAAATGTACTAAATATAATGAGCTTATAAGCGTAATTAATGTATAATTAGTTGCTTTATCTAAGAGGATATTGGTGAGGATTTTGTTTTTTATTTTATAAAGGCGGACTTTTTTAAATAAGGCTAAAGAAGAAGCGCAAAAACTAAATAAAAATCATAGTTTAAAAGCCCTGATTGGTAGGAACAAAACAAAAGGCTCGAAGGACCAAATATAATTTACATTCATACTTACCTACGAGTACGACGTTACGTTTTGATTAACAGCAAATCAAGGGTTTCCCAGGTGTAACAATTATTGAGTAATAATTATTTTAAGTTTTTGCTTGGTTCCAACCATGTTCGTTTGTGCTTAGTGTATGATGCTGTTTCAGTATTTATGCTTTTTCAGTTTGGTTTTCCTAGATCTCCCTTTGCAGTTCTCCTGAAGAATTGTTGATCATTAGTCGATTGTTAAAAATTCTTAAATTACCAAGTCCATGCAGGTGTCCTTCTTGTATGGACTTGGCGTATACAGTTTACTAATATTCTCATTTGTTGGCCTAGGGCTTTTTCGTTCAAAGTTGATTATGCAAGTGACCATGAGAAGTAAGAAAAAGTCGCTGTGGCCGAAATCGAGGTAGATGGCATCATCGTCATATTCTGTCCGAAACTTGTCACATAGACATCTTTCTTTTCGCATTCTCAAGCTGACCACTACACAGGATAAAAAAAACCTGTCGTGGTAATCAGTACCTCTTGTACCAATATTTTCTACCTCTCTTCTTGTACCTCCTTGGCCATTATCAAACAGGCCATGAAACATTTAAAAAATATATACAAGTGGTTTAATCACTGACCAGTACTTGCGGCACGTGCTCAGTACCTCCGAGGCTGCCTCCAGCCCACGCGTGTTCCGGCTGCGAGCACTTTCATTGGACGGCCCTGGTCTGCCGCGGCGCAAGGTTATAGCACCTCTATGTTACCGTGGCACCTTGTTTGTTACGATGATGTTGCGAAGGGATTTTTAGGTTTTGGTTGTAGAATCTGGGGAGCTACTCTTTAACCCCGAAGTCCGTAGTTTCGGGCTTAGTTGCGGGCGTATTCTACTCCGTAACACCGAACCACTAAGAATTGAAGACAACACGAGTTGATTGTTAGTGTCAAATAGTGTTGTCATTCAATCTTTAAGAGAATTCTATTCTATTCTATTCTATTCTATTCTTTATTCGGTTTAGGGACAAATCGTAAGTCCATATGAGATACGGAGTAGAATACGCCCGCAAGTAAGCCCGAAATTACGGAGTAGCCCCCTGATTTGTAGCATATTTGCCTTACGAGAATCTGTGTCTCGATGAAACGACATTGATTTGTGTGAGATGCTGATAAATCTACTTTGTGTAGTTCCCATGTTACGATAAATCGGTCTTCTTAGCGTGTCAAAGCGTGACAAATCCTTGGGCTTCTGGTTTTTAAAATGTCCGTTGTTAGACAAATCTTCATGTACTTCTATACGTTATATGTGGATGTATAGGTTTTTAAATATTTTTCTTTCGTTCTTTCATAACAGAAAAACAAAAGATTTTATTTTTCTGATAGGTGATCAATTTACGTTACGTTACGTTCTTTGACGTTAAAGATTTTCATAACGCTTTGCTCGAAACTCACATCACATCCTCTTTCTAAAAAGGTTTTATATTTACCTCTATTAGAAATGAATGTTGTGTATCATGCTGCCCATGCTTGTTTGCTTAGACTTGATTGAAGTGTTTTATACTATCAATATCTAAATCTAAACAATGCGTTTTACTGCAGTGCCGATAACTCGCTGATATGGAGGTTATCATTGAAAGTTAAATACCTCGTTGACTCTATCACATTAATCACTGCAAGCCTACAATTATCACTGCTAGATATACTAGTTTATTATTAATTACTATGATCTTATGAGCCACATTGACTAAGAATTATAATATTAGTATAAATAATATTAGTATAGACTAGCTGACCCACGCAACTTCCCTACATACAAACTTACACACATACAAACTTACAAACAAATGTTACCTCTTTATAATATTAGTATAGACTAGCTGACCCACGCAACTTCGTCTGCGTCACATTTTCCATTACTGCTCTGCTCCTATTTGTTTTAGCGCGATGATATATAGCCTATAGCCTTCCTCGATAAATGGGCTATCTAATACCGAAAGAATTTTTCAAATCGGACCAGTAGTTCCTGAGATTACCCCCTACATACAAACTTACAAACAAGTGTTACCTCTTTATAATATTAGTATAGATAGTATAGATTGATGATTGAAGTGACCCTTCCATCCTCATCTTCTCCAGTCCTCAATATTTACTTGCTCATTTACCTAATATTGAGTAAGTGTATATATATGTATGTTTATATCTGATAGTGGATCCTACTTATCTATTAGTCTTCATAAAAGTTTTACTTAAACTTTTCTAGGCTTTTCGGACTGTCAAAGTGTCCAATATCTACAAATGATATGTGGTACCAATGACTTTATGTGCTTTCCGAGTCACGGAAGAGACCAGATATGTAATTGATGACCAGCCATCCAAGCACCGACCCCGGCAAGTGTTGTTTAACCTCAAAGATCGAACTGTGTGACTTATTATTTAGTCTCCTCGACTAATTTACTGTTTCATTACTTTTAGTTAGGTATCTGTGGACAGCTTAGAAATATAATTCAATATGCAAAGGAAATCCAAGAAAATATAAATGTTTTGAAAGGCATTAACCATGGTGACGTAATCTGACCCCAGTTAACATTAATCCAGATGTCTAAGTTTCAAGCGAGAATAAACGGCGCTTTACGGTCTATCATGAATCGCAAAGGTAGAAGGTTCACTTCTGAATAAAAGCAATAACGTATCTAATGAAGAGATATATTTGTACCTATTCCTTAGCTTTGGTTATGAATAGGGAATATGCACGCGATTTTTTTATTTATAAAATGAATTACTTAAAAGCTCCAGTAAACACTAGAAAATATTTTTTAAATATCTTCATCGGCGATGAAGTTATAACGCTTCAAAGATTACTTTTAGAACGAGAAGTCCGACATGGAATTTGACGTCACATTACGTGACGTCTATACATCTGCCATAGAAAACAGCGTTTTCGCGAGAGGGACAGATATATTTGTTTAAAATGATTATATCTCGTTTGTTTTTCGAGCAATTTTGATTCTATTTCCACTGTTAGTAATATATTTTTGTATATTTTTAGATAAAGTGTTTAGATAATAAATATTTTTCTTATGCATATTCCCTATTACTAACTGGAACTTCGTCTGCTTCACATTTTTCAAAAATGCTCCGTTCTGATTGGTGCTCCTCGATAAATGAGCTAAAAGCATCACTAGTTAAAAAGTATTTTTATTTTCAATTTGAAACAGGAATTCCTGAATTAGCGCTTTCAACCAATTAAACAAACCAAACTCTTCAGCTTTATAATCCTTACTTAATATTATAAATACGTAGTATTATGTTACGCAATCACGCCTAAACTACAGAACCAATTTCAATGAAATATGGTACAGAGATAGTCTAGAGCTTGAGAAGGGACATTTGCTACTATCCTGGGAGTACCTACGTTCGGGCGAAGCCACTGCACTGGTAGACGCTAGTGTTAGTATAGATGTGAAATCATCATCAAGCCGACAGCTAATTTCTCATATTCGCATTTAGAACAAAATCACCACGTGGCATTTAATTTTCTTCTTTTCGGTGGCTCATAGAACTTCACTTTGTCTAGACCTTCGGTCCTCTGGTCCTTTTGTTCGCGTTTATTTCTTGGTGGCTAGTTCAGTCGACGCGTTGGCGATGTAACGCAATGTTACGATACTACACCTCGGGAACTATTGTGAGGTGGACACATAAAACACAATCAATTGAAACACGCAGCCCAGTGTCTAATATAAAACTGATTTGTTTAATGTCTTCTTGTAACAAAGTTTCTTCTGCTATATCTTGTAAAGAAGAACCTTTTTAGAGTTAATTAGTTTTAGAGATAACGGAACCCTATTACTAAGCCTCCGCTGTCCGTCCATCCATCCGTCTGTATGTTAGCGAACTTTATCTCAAGAACCGTAATAGGTAGAAAAATGAAATTTTCACAGATTGTGTAAATCTATTGCCGGTATAACAACAAGTAAATAAAAATGAAGGTTTATAATACGGAACCCTTCGTGTGCAAGTACGACTCGCACTTGGCCGGGTTTTTATGCTTTTGATCAATTGTGGCAATGGATGTAGCTTCCGTATGCACCTTTCCACATTATCGTCATCTCACGCGCATTTTTTTTTCTTTTACTTGATATGGGTTTGATCTTGACTCTTAGTCTTGGTCAGAGATGACAGAGACAAAGTCTACGATGCATGGTGGCAAAGGGTCATTTGCTGGAATATTTTCAGTCTCATCAATAAATTTGTAAACATAATCATGAACAATTTTAATGTCGAACGTGTACATTAAGCCAATATCTATAACAGTTACTTAGGTCGATGTTAATGAAGCAGCCAATTTATTATTATGGCTCTTCAAGTTGTGCACATAAAAATATCTCACAATAACGAGCATAATCATTATCTTAGATCGTGTTTAATTCTGTGAGTCGCTGTGAGGGATTAAATACTAGTCATTGCACAGTGGCGAGCTGATACACTCGCAAAATGAAGTGCGCTTTAATGTCATATTGCTTTTAAGAGTTTTTTATTGCAGCTACCGGTTATTTGCAGTAGATAATGATATACCCAGCCGGCCGTCGGCTGCGGGATCGCTGCTCCTAAAAAGATCTAATTGCGTCCTATAGTGTCGCATCGTTTACGCGACCTTTAATTTGTTGATGCACAGGAGCCCTTGCCTTTATCCATAGTTTTTTTCTCCAAACCAGTTTACTGTCTTCTCTTAATATGTCAAAGTAACACGCTCCGAGTCATTAACTTGGAAGCGCCTCAAAAAGGTTTTTCTACGCTTTTTGTGATAGCAGCGCCACTTTTTTCATCAGCTCGCTAGTTAAAATAATTAGAGGATTCATTAACTATGAGGAAGGGTGTCCATTGGAACATGTCTGCGACTAACTTTGCAACTGCTTTGTTGCTTTTCTTATCACTATTTTTTTCTGCTAGTTCATCGCTAATCTTGTTGATTTTTTCTTCTTGTCTGGGGCTGGTAATGAAAACTGGTTCATTTTGCATTTTTATTGAAGTTTGCTTTGTTTTTCAAATTACCTTAATAATTTCTCGTGCGCACCCTCTGCTGCGGCTGCAAATGTGATATGAATAGACGTGCGCGTTGAGGCAATATTAATGAAATTCCATTCATGGATATAACTGGTTGATGCGGCACATAAAAATGCTCGTCTAGTTAATTATAATGTAATCGTGCGGGGTGCGTGTGTCGCTCCTGGCGGCAGGGTGCTCCGCAGCGCTCGCCATCTCACGAGAACGCCACAACAATGTTGAGAAACGTGATGAGCTTATGTGATCAATAGTTACATGAAAGTCGAGAACAATGACTATGAGAGCTAGTCGCGAGAAACTATCGCGGGTCATAGCGTTTTTGCACAATATTGTGATCTCCGCGGCCGCTTCAGCGCCCCAATAAAATGTTGATTAACATTTTTCTTGGAGCAAAAACTTAATCAATTATAAATGTCACGTTAATTTAGGTATTGAAGCTTTTTATCAGGCTTCACTGAGAATAGGCCGTGGCAGCATCATATGCTTGTAACCTAACAATGGGTGTCACGGGTCTATGTCGCCGAGTGCTTATATTGACCGACACAAAATAAAACATCCCCGTGTAAAAACTCATTAGTGGAAAAAGAGATTGGGCTCATTTGCTATATTGTGTGCAATAGGACCAAAGTTATTGACTTCATTGCGGAGAGGGCGAATTTATGGGGGTCGTTACAAATACCAAACCTTTAATTGGTTCAAAAATCACACGATTTGGGAAATTTTATCGTAACGGTTATATAGAGAAAGCAATTGGCTCCAATGGTATATTTATTGTCGCTATTTATCTGGCCGGAGAATGGCGGGATGGAACGAGTTTGCGTGGTGGTAAAAACTCGGCTGGTGCCGAAGCGGGAATGTATCGGCTCCCGGCGACTCATGGAGGAATTTCATCCGGAATCTCTAATTAAAACTTTATCTAGTCCCTCTCCCGATTCGTGGAAAACGTACTATTGAATTGCCATTTCGAACTGAGCTTACTAGTTATTGAAATATTTGAAATTAAAGGCTTCATTGGTATTCCGTTCGCCTGACCGCTCCAGCTCCGTTACATTTTATTCTATTTCATTGGTTCCAGTTTAATCAACAGAGTCGTTTACCGCTGGGTATTATCAATGTCAAAATGCAATTATCGTTAAGACATTGTCGGTAATAAACAGTTCGTATCTTAGTCGGAGGAGTGCTAACGGTGCACCGGTCTGTATCATCTGTAAGGGTTAAAACTCTATATATGGTTGACAGTAAAAAGGTGGCTGGCATTACGCAGAAGACGTTTATTAATATTTGTGTGTCAATTAACATTTTTCACAGCAGTTAATTTGCGGATAACTAGAGTACTGTATATGGGTTTTAGAAAAATAGGTTTGTTAAGTAGATATTCAAAGAATTCGTTGAAACTTGCCTTACTGTTTGTTCAAGTGTAGAAACTCCGTGTGAAATACATGCACCAAGACTGCTGGCAATGTGGGAGTTATGATTTATGCATTTAATTTCTAGAACTGATTTCTAGATCGATAATTTCCGTTTTAATTTTGCTAATTTGTTTGAATGACGTAATGCGAATATTTATGAATGTGGCGCTCTTTTAAAGTACCTTCTTGTAACAAATTAAGCTAATATTTCCCAAATCCCAATCGCTGCTTCTTTTTTCACAGTCATTCCGTATATAATCGCAGAGGTTGATTTTTATGCAAAAGCGAAAATTTTGTTTTTATTTTGAACGATTTCTACTGGCTTACATAAAAAGCCACCTCCAAGTTCGGTGGTAGACGTATTCCGGAATGGCACGTCAACATTTTGGCGATAGCGTGGTGACTGGTGACTCAAAGTGCAAATTCCCGGCGCGACGCGTTTCGATGACGATCCCGTCGCGTCGTGGTCATCATTCGCGACCACTCGTTTCACAAACTCCGAAATGCTAAAAATGGCATAAATAATTTATACGTGGCTTGCTCGAGCTCCGTTTTTGTCGCGGCCGACCTGTCCACTGATGCATTTATAATATAAGGGTGCTTTTTGCATCGTCCCCCGGCGGCACTGGAATGCAACCGCTAAAATTGATCATGTTTCAAACGTGAGCTGGAGGAGTAATGCTGCTTCTGCTTGCGGAGTGCGGTCAGGCTAAACTGTTGCGGTTCAGGCTAATGCATGCGAGTAATATGTGTGTATTGTAGCAGTGGATCAGACTCGTGAGACGTGCACGCGGCATTAGTTATGCCTGCCATTACTACATACCAGCTATTTGGATATAAAGCATGACTTTTCATTGAATACATAAGTACGCTCATGACTGGCCAATATTGCTTGTCTAATAAATATCATTATGCTAAAATCATGATCTGTTTTTGAAGATTGTTTTTAGAACGGAAGGCTCGTAATGGATGAAAAACAATGAACCCTTTGAATGTTTCGTAACAATATTTTAATATAAGTAAATATTTTCGTTATCAATTAGAAACTTGGAAGATGGGAGTTTTCCGTCGGTAAATTCGTAGCAATTTTTCTATTATTTTTGTTCGAATTCTGAAGTTTGGTTCATTAAATTGTTTTCGGAAAATCAAAAGTAAATATTTGGAAAAGAAAATAACTCCAGAGACTGTCTAGATTTTATTTTATTTATAATAGCTTACTAACCGCAACCTCTCTGATCGTCTCTTGTCTTTTGCATATTTGTTCATCCCATTACTATTGTATACCATTGAATTAATACAGTAAATGTTTTGTTTTAATATGTCGAGTTGTCGACATTACTACAAAGTTGCAAACTCAGCACATCTGCGTAATAGAAACGGTTTGAACTTTAAAACTGTCAATGAAATTAAACGTTTGTCATTTGTTGTTAGTTGTGTTAATTGAATTAAACGCATAAAGCAATAATTATAGCTTTCATAATTATGGGTTATTACCTGACATTCCAATTTAATAATTATTTGTCTTTTTATTGGTTTCTTGAAATTATCTTCGAATCAAATTAGTATTCCCGATATGTATCGATTTGATGACAATTTTGTCCTAGCAATTTGTTTGCTATTAATAACATTTTTTTTTTTTTTCTTCGCAGTAAACAAGCAGTGTTTGATGGTAAGAGGGCGATAAGAGGAGGGATACCGTTTGTTTTCCGTAAGTTTTTATTCAAGTTGTTAATGTTGTTACTAATTGCAAATAATAATAGCTAGCTGGTAGCTGGAAAACTATTCAGAGAACATTCTACAAGTTCGTAGCTATTGTGAGAAATATGAATTTCTGAATGATAAGTTCTTCTTTGCACACATTTGGTCTGCTGTACCTACCTACTTACGAATTCTTTTTAACTAGCATTGCAATTAGCACCTGACAATTACCTTCTCATTGTTATCAGCCAGGATCTTAAACAGGAATCTTACCAAGAGTAGGTATATGACGGAACTGTAGAAAAAAATAAACATTCACTAGAGCTATGTCAATTTTTAACTGGTCCTTCGAGCCGGATCATTGTTTCTTTAATATACCTGACTGCAGAAGTGCCTAAAAATAGGTAAATGTATTTGGTTGGTATGTCTGTTTGCCTTTATCTGTGTTAGAGGGAGGGACACTGACCTTGTACGGTAGAACTGAATGTGAAATCGTTCCTTGCAGCTCAATTCGGACAATGGGCCTTCGGTCCGCAGCACGGGTTCGCGCGGATAGCGCGCTGGCATGTGGAGAAGATGCCGGAGCGCCTCCCCAGCGGAGATGTGGAGGCCGTCTTCAGCCTCATGGATGACGACTTCACCAGGTCCATGTGGCACTTCCAGTAAGTAAAGTTTGCGGCTTTATTCGGGTAATGGACCCTTTGGTCTGCAGAAAGACTTAGCATATGAACAAGATGCCAGAGAGCTTACCCAGCGGAAAAGTGGAGGCCGTTTTCAGCGTCATGAATGACGACACTAGGTCCATGGGGCACTTCCAGTTGGTAGACTTTACAGTTCATGTTGGACAAAGTGGTTTCGTTCATGTAGCTATCCAATAAGCTATTCACGTTAAGGATACTATTCTGGCTAGAGAAAAAAATACAACCGATTTCTAAACAAAAAAACACTAAAAAGTAAAAAATAACTTTTCGGAAGTCGGTGTCAAAACACCGACTTCCGAAAAGTTATTTTTAAAGTTAAAGAGTTGTTCCGAAATTAAAGTTATTTTTTACTTTGTAGTGTTTTTTTTTTTTTGGAAGTCGGTTGTATTTTTCTGTAAAAAGATTTTTATTTTTCACTTTTTAGTGGTACTCCACACCTAACAACACCACTGCAAAATCGCAGAAAAGCAAAATACGCAATTTCGATTACTTGGATGACATAAAACCATCATCCAAGTAGACGAATTCCAGCTATTTCGATTTAAAATCCAAAGTTCGGAACCGATTTTGATAAAATTTAAATGGGACCAATCTGCAAGTATATCCTTTCAGATAAAACAAGAATTTTTCAAATCGGTTCATAATTGTCGGAGTTATGAGGTAACAAACATAAAAAAAATAAAAAATAAAAATAACATACAACCGAATTGAGAACCTCCTTTTTGGGAAGTCGGTTAAAATATAGCGTATTTTATCCTGGGCTAATGCTAAAATTCTTAAATCGGCCTTTCGACTAATATAAATTTAGAGACTCTCGGACCTAAGTCTTCATTGTCCTAAAAAGGAACTCCTGTTCGTCTTGTATATTTTTTTAGCTGGAATGAAATGACTATCACGTCTCAATATGTCCTTAAACAGTGTTATTCTTTCTGAAAATTAGACTCAATATAAATCTAAAATCTTGTTTCGCCCAGGTTCAGATTGACGTACAGGCTGATTCTCCGCGAGAAGGAACTGCACTTCAACATAGGCGTGTACAACCCCAGCAAGGAGCTCACGTTCAGCTGCCAGATGCTGCTGCACACGTACTTTAAGGTGCCCGACGTGCGCCGCTGTCAGATCACCGGCATGCATGGCTGCATGTTCATTGACAAGGTGAGCTGATGATGTGCTGGAAACCTGATGATGTACAAAGAAAAAGCGATGATTCGCGCCAGGTTGATGCATACTATAAAAAAAAACCGTTCAAGTGCAAGCCGGACTTTTGAACACGTAAGGTTCTGTACCACAAACCGAAAAAAAAAAAAAACACGCTTCTTGTATGGAGGCCCCTCTTAGTAATTTTTAAGTGCTATTATTTGTTGTTATAGCGGCAAAAGAAATACACAATCTGTGAAAATGTCAAATGTCTATCTATTACGGTTCTTAACATACAGCGTGCTGACAAACAGATGGACGGACAGTGGAGGTTTACCCTTTGAGTATGGAACCCCAAAAACGAAATTAATAACCTACACTAAATGTGAAGAAATGCGCCACATCCGCGCAAAACAACAATCGCTCAGCACAAAGCTTTGCCTCGTGTGCAAGACGGAGCCATAGCGCTGATTTTCAGTGACATTCTTTGATAGAAAAAGCTTTCTGATGATTGTTCGACGAACTACTGCACGTCGTTAGATTCCGCTGCTAGTAACTGTCTACACTTTTATATTTTATTAGTAGAGTAACTAGTGTTCCTTAGAACGCCACGTAAGTCGGTCAAATATCGTCCGGGAAATATATAACGCCATGAATGTACGCCGTGGCTCGTCACTTTATTATTTCAAGTTTTAATACTCTACCAATGCTGTTTACATTGGTATAGTTAGTAGCATAGTTAGTACTCTACCGTGAAATTCTACCGCCCGTGTACACCAGACATAAGGTGAATGCTCCAACCAGCCCGCGAAATTCAAAGTTTCTTGCGTTTTTTGCAATTTGCAGGCCAGCGTATGCCAGCGCGTTCAGTGACTCGGTCTCTTAAATCAGTTCGTAAGACGTCAGTGGCAAAATTTTGCGTAGATATACCGGATATATAATTAAATTGTTGAACAGATGGGCATTGTTTGAGCAATCATATATGACAGTTTAAAGGGTCAATGTCATTAACTATTGAATTTTAAACAGCTTTATTACGCCTATACGCGAAAATATTTTACTGAGCGTAAGCAGTTTTACACACGGCGTATTTAACGCGCAAGCAGATGAAGCTGAAAACGTGCGTCGTCGGCAAGTTAAAAATACGCCGTGTGCATAGTCTTATTCAGTATTATGGAAAACTAACTATTTTTATTTGAAGTATCGTTATTCTCTTGCAATCCCAATTTATTTGCTACCCAATTATGGTGGTCTGCGCAACATGTCTTGGATTAATCAGACTTATAGAAAAAAACAAGGCCTATTGTTTGTGACACATCTCTTCACGTGTGAGAAGTACGAGCGATAATTTCGATTTTAATAAATTACTAAACTAGCATAATGTGCGAGGCGAACCTAATTAGAAAACAATTGTGAATGCTTCTCAAGGGTTGACGATCCCCCAGAAATGCATTACTGTGATACACACTAACTTATAGTAAAATGTGTTGTATTTGTAGACGCGAGAAAGCACAGTGTACCAGGAGGGCAGGGAGGTGGTCACGATCAACGAGTGGACGGACCGCATCTACCAGAACACCATGCAGGAGCATATCATCACCAACGTCGTCAGCGGCCGCAAGATGAGGATACAGAAGTACAACTTCCCTGACACCGGTATGATTGCCTCTTTGTTTACTATGGAGATTAAGTATGATGTAAATCATAACTAAAAGTCATTTATTAAAGTTACACTGAGAGCCAGTATTTTTTTTAAGAGGGCTTTCACATTTTTTCTTGAATTTTAGCGTTTTATTCGAATTTTGATGTGTGATTTTGCTTTAGAAATAGCCTTAAAAAAAAACAAAAATATGCCTAAGATGGTTTGATCATTTATCTTGGGAGTGTTCTAAATATATATTTCAATTTATTCACGTACATCAGTAAAATCCTTGACTCCGCAAAGGATGTTTCACAAAACGTTGCTTTAGGGAATCTTTTGATACCTTGGTTCACCGAAGATATTATAATTAAATAAATAAATAAAAATGTCCACGGTACAACTGTATCTTCTACTTTGGAATGTTCAAATCAATTTATTACGATTCATACAGTAATACACCAAAAATAATTCTGTAAAACTGACAGTTATTGACAATTTTCCGTACGAAACTATAATTTTTATCTATGAAATTATAATCAAAATTCAAATAAAAAATATTTAATAATTAAGGTGGCATTGCTTTGATGCTTGAAAAAAAAATTGGTCTAATTAAAAGTAAAGTAAATATTTTTAAATAATTGTCGAAAATCAATATAATCTTGTGACGCGCGGTATTCAACTTTAGTCAACCTGAGCAATTCGATTTTGTAAGAGCGCTTTGACAAAACTGTCTTAGGCATATTTTTATTTTTTTTATGGCTATGTCTAAAGCAAAATCACACATCAAAATTGAGAGAGACGTAAAGAGAGTCCCCAAAACGCTCGCCCGTCACCACTTCCTAGTTTTAGCTAGGAAGAAGTGGCGCAACCAGCACCTCGGCAACAAGAACTTGTAACTTTTAATGTAAAATTTATATGAACCGATTTTAATGAAACGTGACACCGGAAATGATACACAGGAGTCAACGCTCTTTAGCGCAATAGCCTAGGTAGCACGTCAGGATAACCAAAAGTTTTAAGCTGGTCTGTTCTTCTTATGTTACTTCGAAGGTACCGGTCTAGGCTAAGTCAGCTCAAAGACGATTGATTTTACATTGATGTGTGAATTAGATGAGGACCGTTCAGCATAAAAGTGCTGCACTGTTGCTTCATAGGAAAGAAACTGACCGAAAGGCTATGTAACTACGTCAGCTACATTAGCTTTGACTCGTCTAGTCGCGTATGTCTACTTTTTTTTTAACTTTTTTGTAGAATTAATAATGACGTTATGACGTCAAACCGTAGTCTAGACATCGTGATCTACACAGCAATTAGGCATACGGCATGTTTAACAACAATAACGTAAACAGAAAATGCAATCGTGCCTATATATCCTTGCGCACAGTAGAATAGTTCCTTAAATACATAGCAATATATGAAGCATGTCTAGAAGGACTTGGGGGAGGTTTTTGCCCAACAGTGGGGCAGTGACAGGAAAACGGCTATTTTAAAAAATGGGTTAACTTCATGTCACTATTTTGCACTAATCGTGACTCAATCTCAATGCTCTGTTCTTCGTCATGTCCGCAGTGATCTGGAACCCCTGGTCGGAGTACGCCAAAGAGATCCCAGACTTCGGCGACGATGAGTTCCCCAACATGGTGTGCGTGGAGGCGGGCCGGGTGGCCGCGCCCATCGTGCTGCTGCCCGGCACCGCCTTCGAGGCCAGCCAGATACTGCAGGTACGTGTGTGTCATGGTGTGCTAGTCACTGTAGCTCCCCAACATGGTGAGCGTGGAGGCGGGCCGGGTGGCCGCGCCCATCGTGCTGCTGCCCGGCACCGCCTTCGAGGCCAGCCAGATACTGCAGGTACGTGTGTGTCATGGTGTGCTAGTCACTGTAGCTCCCCAACATGGTGAGCGTGGAGGCGGGCCGGGTGGCCGCGCCCATCGTGCTGCTGCCCGGCACCGCCTTCGAGGCCAGCCAGATACTGCAGGTACGTGTGTGTCATGGTGTGCTAGTCACTGTAGCTCCCCAACATGGTGAGCGTGGAGGCGGGCCGGGTGGCCGCGCCCATCGTGCTGCTGCCCGGCACCGCCTTCGAGGCCAGCCAGATACTGCAGGTACGTGTGTGTCATGGTGTGCTAGTCACTGTAGCTCCCCAACATGGTGAGCGTGGAGGCGGGCCGGGTGGCCGCGCCCATCGTGCTGCTGCCCGGCACCGCCTTCGAGGCCAGCCAGATACTGCAGGTACGTGTGTGTCATGGTGTGCTAGTCACTGTAGCTCCCCAACATGGTGTGCGTGGAGGCGGGCCGGGTGGCCGCGCCCATCGTGCTGCTGCCCGGCACCGCCTTCGAGGCCAGCCAGATACTGCAGGTACGTGTGTGTCATGGTGTGCTAGTCACTGTAGCTCCCCAACATGGTGAGCGTGGAGGCGGGCCGGGTGGCCGCGCCCATCGTGCTGCTGCCCGGCACCGCCTTCGAGGCCAGCCAGATACTGCAGGTACGTGTGTGTCATGGTGTGCTAGTCACTGTAGCTCCCCAACATGGTGAGCGTGGAGGCGGGCCGGGTGGCCGCGCCCATCGTGCTGCTGCCCGGCACCGCCTTCGAGGCCAGCCAGATACTGCAGGTACGTGTGTGTCATGGTGTGCTAGTCACTGTAGCTCCCCAACATGGTGAGCGTGGAGGCGGGCCGGGTGGCCGCGCCCATCGTGCTGCTGCCCGGCACCGCCTTCGAGGCCAGCCAGATACTGCAGGTACGTGTGTGTCATGGTGTGCTAGTCACTGTAGCTCCCCAACATGGTGAGCGTGGAGGCGGGCCGGGTGGCCGCGCCCATCGTGCTGCTGCCCGGCACCGCCTTCGAGGCCAGCCAGATACTGCAGGTACGTGTGTGTCATGGTGTGCTAGTCACTGTAGCTCCCCAACATGGTGAGCGTGGAGGCGGGCCGGGTGGCCGCGCCCATCGTGCTGCTGCCCGGCACCGCCTTCGAGGCCAGCCAGATACTGCAGGTACGTGTGTGTCATGGTGTGCTAGTCACTGTAGCTCCTGTCTGACGGTAGGACCTGTTCTCCTTCTTATATCCTACAGGTGAGAAGACCCTGGAAGTCCTAATAAAATACCCTACTCCGTAAGAAATATTGTTTTTATAGAGGAATGTGGAAGATGTTCAAGAAAAAATATAAACTACTGAAAGTGAATATTCATGAGAGTCAAGCCGTTCAGTCTGTTTTCACTCGTTTCTCGTTTTCGCAAGTAGTTTTTAAATCTCCGTAGGCTTGAAAAAGTCCTTTCTGGTGTAGCAGTGGAAACAGGCATGGTAGCCAATATGTAACAACGTGTAAATATTTGGATATATTTTACGATCGCATCTATTATATTCTAAGCATTTCAAAGCAGATTTTGGAGTAGGCGAGGTGATAGTCATTGCTGCTTTCCACTGCAGAATACTTAAAAATTGCGTCTTCAATTTCAGAACTGACTGCAACATTTGAAGGCAACACACCAGATAATGCCAATACTACTTACGGTGTTTCGCAAACCTCTCGATTAATTGTTGAATTAAGTGCTCTTGAAATGGGATGAACAAATTTATTTTGTAATACGTGCATATATCCGACGCAATATTATCTTAGAGAGATTTAGTTGCCTTCCAACGAAACGGGGCATTTGTAGTTTACCGCCATTTTCTTTGAGCATCACCTTTGCTTCTTGATACAGATGACGGTACTCTTTGTCAACTTCAAACCAGTAAAGGAAGCAGTTGATATCTTAATTTTTCGGGGCGGGGGGGTGAAACCCCAAAACGCTCCCCCTGGCTACGCCCGTGGGATAAGCGTATTTATCGCATTGGGATAAACCTTTTAAGATAGATGTAAGAGGGAATAAATAAAAAAAATAACGAGATGTTATATTAATTCCAGGTGATGTAAGAGGTAGGGCTCGCCCACACAACCCAGCCGTCCACACGCGCGCCTCAACGGAGCAGTTCGCGTCATTCCGCAGCCGACAGCAGTACAGCAGTAGCCGGGGGCTCTACGGCGTCACAGTCACAGCTCTTGTACACAATGGACGGTACTGGCCCGTCTTTACGACTTTTACGAGCCACATTCGTTCAGAAATATATTGCATTCAAAATATTCTTGTAATGGCCTGAAAGATTTTTCATTTACCTTCATATTGTAGAAAAAATAATACCCGTTTGATTGAACCTTAAAATGATATATTTTCTCAAGTAACAGTTACTTCAATTGAGACCTAGTTATTAAAAAAAAAAAAAAAACGTTGCCCCCGCAATAGTAATTTCTCTTGTATGTATTGCGGGTGCATTCACAAACATACAAACTCACATACACAAACAACCAGACCTGGTACAATCATCTATAGGCCATACAAATATTTTTTCCGCGCGGGAATCCAACCCGCGACACGCAGTGCAGCAGCCAATCGCGCAACCACTGAGCCAGCCGTGCCGTCGTATTACTATAAGCCCGGTTGGAAATATCCTAACAGTATCCTATGATTTAGTGCATTTTGAGGTATAGGTCTCCCTCTAGCATCGAAAGGTATTTTGGGCAAGCTAGGCGCCTGGCCAAAAATAGCTTTTACGGGTCTTTTAAACGACATGGTTCGTAGAAATTAGGCATTATATCATCCATTGTGTACAGGATACTTTTACTTAATAAACCAATAATCACTAGTATACAAGTTTTTTGTACTTTTGGAAATATTGTAGCTTCAATATTCATCAGTCTTCATTGTTAGTATAGGTGTAATGAATACATCACGCTAAGATATTGTTCGAATGTCAATTTTAAACTTATACGGTTTTAGAAACCCTACGAAATTACTACTACTACTACAAATATGTATTACATAAATATTTTGGTAATAGATATTCCTAAATTGCAGCCAAGTCCCCAATTATGTTAACTTAATCATTCCGAATGTACAATTATTTTGTAGTTTCACATGATGCTCCTATAGTTTTACGATGCACGCATAATGTTTACGTACAATTCAATTTAGAAAAGTTGTTTCGATCGAGTTCGATTTTTAAGTTCAAAGACTTTAGCACACAGGTCGTTTTTTAGTGATGACACGACAATCTGGCTTATGTCATTGATATAAGGTTCTAAATTAAATGAATTATGTAATGTCATCTATACAGGGTGCTCAATAAAATTCACTCAATAAGGCGTTGCTGCTTGCACAGCCAAATGAAATCACTTAATTTCCGTATTATGTTTGGTAGGAAATCAATATAGTATTGTACTGGGTACTCTGTATAACTGTTTTTAAAGACACATGTCGTTTAAGATGACAATCGAAACGAAATAAAAGACATTAGATACGTTTTAACTATTGTTTAATGAGTGGTTAAGTTTCTATTGTGTATTTAATTGCAGCTTCTAATAATTGTTTTAATCTTGCCAAATGGTGTCTATTTTTGCTTCCTTCTAAATGAAATGAAATGTTAAGTTTATAGCACTTCGTTTCCGATATACCAATTTACTTAGTGTGTACGATAAAGCAATGACCTGCCTTATCACTTAGAGCGATTGCTTTTCATTTCATAATTAATGAAGCCTCGATAATTTTTTCAAAGACCCCAGGGGAAGGGAAGGTACGATTAATTATTTTGGCTCTATCGTGAACGAAGTACTACGTTCTTGATTCGATCCAATCGATAATACTTTGAATCGATTCGAAATTGAAATGTTCGCGAATAAATTTGCGTCTTTTTATGGACTAAACTAGCGTCTTTCTGTCTTCCGCTATTTCTACACTTGTTGTCATTTGTTCTGTTTGATTTTTAAGTATTTAGCTGTAAGGTATCTCAGTTTCTCTTAACACAATGCTTAAGTTAAGCCACGCAAATCTATGAAGTAATAAACATTTTGTATACTTGTTCGGGTGCTAAAAATCAAGTACAGTTGACGTTCCATTTTTAGTTTATCTAGCTACCTAACTTGATTGTAATATTTCAATAATCATTTTAATAAGTATACGATTTAATGTTAACTGTCGCAATGATACGTCAATTTCGCAGGTGGCATGCATTTCATAAGCGATTCTATGGCTGTTTATTTTTTCTTTCGAATGTATGTGACCAGCTCAACATTCCTCTTAGAAATACTCAGGACACGCTAGTAACTTATTGTTGTAACGATTAAGTAAACAGGTTAACTATTTAGTGTAATACTAACACCTACATAATGTTCATATCGCAGGGAGGCAACTAGTGCTCTCCACTATCATTAATTAATATTTACAATCAGTTAGGTTTTCTCTTCTTGAGACGACTTCAAAAACATTTCCATACTTTCTCTAATATTCTATGGTTTCTGTTTTTATCACAAGTAAATTTGTTTGTGAAACTGGAAATTCTTAGTACATTTTGTACAAAATTGTGATGTTTTTAAGTACATTTATTTTGTTTTTCACTCTCTAAATATTGGAACGTTTTTGGAGGCTTTTAAAGTATACGAAGATTAACGTAAGAATACATATGTACTTAGATATAACGAGTTCCTTGTTTTTACATGCAAACGATTGGGTAGGTTTTTTGTACTAAAATAATTTTGTATTATGTCATTATCGACATGATGTTGTAAAGGTAATTGTTATTATGTATATTATACATTTTGTAGTGTCTTGAAGCTCTCTCAGCGTAGAGGTAGACTTAAGATTAAAATATCCGTTCTTTAAAATATTTGATCCATAGTTTTAAGTCGATTTTGACTTTTTGATGTCCTATGCCAAGTGAGTCGCAGGACTCGTAATAATTGTAATTTGTAAACTTACTTGATGGGTCGCTAATAGTGACAAGAAACAACGAAATATGCAACGAAGTGTACTTCCATAGGTGCAATAAAGTGAAGTAAAATGAAAGATGGTGTTTTTATTTTAAAAAAACTTCCATTCCAAAATGCGTTTACAGTTGCACTGTGCGTGAGTTAAAATGTGAGGCTGTTCAGCAGCCCAAACAGCTTATGTATATTATTACATTCAAGAAAAATACAACTAAATAAAAGCCATATGTGACTAACACTAATTATATTTATTTTAATACATAAATAAATCTACAAATTACTCTGCGTAGCTTCGGCACTGGCCGCTTGATGGTCCCAAGCGCCAACCTCAGAGAGTAAATCCTTCTTAGACTCAAAATACTCTTTGTACCACATAATATGGTCTTTCTTCTCCTTAGCTGTGTAGAATGCGTTCTTGGACAAACCCACGCAAACAAGCTCCATGAAATGCCTGATGGGACCCTTCTTGGGACACCAGCCTTCAAGGTGGGAGTCGAGGAATATGTGCTCAGAGAAGTGGATATTCTGCTCTTCTTCCAAGCCTGAAAAAGCAGGACACCAAATTAAAATTATGATATTAAATGTAACTTCTTGAAGTAAGTTTAGTTCTATAACTCTGAACGAATTACGGACTATCGAAAGAGCATCGCTTTATAATCCGCATTAAGAAAGGGCTACTTCTGGGCAATTTAAA
The DNA here is from genome assembly GCA_963859965.1 of Ceramica pisi. Taxonomy (NCBI): domain Eukaryota; kingdom Metazoa; phylum Arthropoda; class Insecta; order Lepidoptera; family Noctuidae; genus Ceramica; species Ceramica pisi. The sequence goes on from OY982529.1 coordinate 5,913,106, forward strand.
TATTGGAAATGAGGTGACTAGACGCAAACTATCAATTTAGATAGTCTGCTTTCCCGACCATCCATTATTTTTGTTTTTAGGGTTCCGTACCCGATATTAAGCAACGGAACCATAACACTAAGCCTCCGCTGTCCATCTGTCTGTCTGCCAGCAGGTTGTATCTCAAGAACTGCAATAGGTAGAAAGTAGATGGTATGGAACCCCAACTCGCACTTGGTTGTTAGATATGTTTCTATGCTTTAAAAGTTAAAATTTAGAAATACTGACGTTTAATTTCTTGTATCTCATCTATAGTTCATTATGTGCCTAGTCAGCTTGTTTTACCAACAATTCATGTGGGTAGATTAGTTGGTTTTCCCAAAAAATGTCAGCAGCAATTTATTTAAAAACATTGCACGTCACTGCCAAGCAGCAGATTGAAAAAGTGAAAATGGACAATGTTGCTGGTTATATCAGGCTAGTTGTGAAAATATTGATTGTTTACAAGCCTCATAACAACCCTCACCTTGTTCATTATTTATCGGGAACTTCCAGATCTTGCCCTGTTCGGTCCACAGCGCCATCTTCTGGAAGTAGTTGACAGGCGGCTGCGAGGTCGCCAGCGTCAGCTCCCGCTGTTGCAGGTTCTCCCACACATCCAGCTTCGTGCCGTAGTTGGACTCCTTAGCCTTGAAGATGCCGAGAGGCTCGCCGCTGAAGATATTCACTGTTGTGACTGATACTGGTTGTAATGACGAGGGTCTGTAAGGAAAATAATTTTTGTAATTGAAATTTGCTCCTGAAGTTTTATAAATGATTCGTTTTATAAATCAGGTTTAGTCTACAATGTATACAGTCGCCAGCACATCAAGCTATCCGAAACTGTCAAATTTTCCCAATCAAATTTTGATCCAATCACATTAGCAATAAAGTCGAAAATCTAACAAAGAAATTTGACAGATTGTTGTAGCTTGATGTGCTGGCGGCTGTACTCATAATAGGGAATATGCATGAAAAAAATATTTATTATATACACAGTTTATCTAAAAATATATAAAATTGTAATACTAACAGTGAAAATAGAATCAAAATCACTCGAAAAACAAACGAGTTATCATTATTTTAAACAAATATATCTGTCCCTCTCGCGAAAACGCTGTAATGTATAGCATCTGTATAGGCGTCATGGAATCTGACGTCAAATTTCATATCAGACTTCTCTTTCTAATTGTAATCTTTGAAGCTTTATAACTTCATCAGTGATGAAGATATATAAAAAACAATTTAATGATTGTTTTTAGAGCTAAAAAGTATTTCGTTTTGAAAATAAAAAAATTTCATGCATATTCCCTATTATAAACAACTTTTACTATGGGCTCAAGACTAAAATTTATGGATTTCAGCCCCATACATTACATATATATGTGCATAACTTGACAGTAAATTTTTGTTAAGTACACATTTTATAAAAGGTAGCCTTAGGAGCATAAAATATCATACAGAAACCAGTCACTTGGATATTGTTAATGATCACATCAGCTGAAAGACGCCCAATGCGGGACATAGGCGTTCTCCAAGTGTCGCCACAACAAGCGGTTCTGTGCATTAAGGATATGAAAATGTTTAATCTAAAACTAATGGACGGTTATGGAGTATCTTAACATCCCTAGCCATTACTACCATTTTTAGCTACTTTATGCTTACTGGATCATGCTCTTCAGTTTTTCAAATGTGAGCTCTAGCTTTCCGGCTTTCTATCAAGTACAAATATATTCTTTTACAGTAACAATGGCAAAATTAGCTAGAAGTTAAATTGTGTTACCTCCTCCTCCTCTCCTCCCTTCCTTGATCGCTCTGGTCTCCGTCTGCTGACCTGCCTTTCCTCTGGGAGTACCTAGTCTGCTGTGTTTCTGACTTGGTCTTGTTGACAAGGCGCTTCACTTGCTGTCCTCTTGTCTCTGGTTGTTTCCTTTCTTCAGGCTCTTTTGTGCGGTCTATCTTCATGCCCACCAGGAGGTCACTGGAAAGTTCAATAATCCTAATGTAAGTATACAATTTTTCCATAACTGAGTGATTGAGTGTATTGTAAGCTACTTTGCATACTACTGTATAAATTCAGGTTGAGTATGCGTTGCCGTGGAGTTAGTTGCATCCCTTTGTTTATTTTTATTTAACACTTTCAGCACATAAAAAGTACAGAGGCGGACTTAATGCCATAGGCATTCTCTACCAGTCAGCCTTTTTCCCAGCTAAAACACTAGGAAGTGGTGTAGGGCGTTTTAGGGGACTATCTTTATGTTGAACTTTAATGTTCAAGAGATGCTGGCACTAACATTCAAAATTCAAAAGTCATTTATTCAAATTAGGCTGAGAGCCAGCACTTTTTGAACGTAAAGTTCTACAAAAGACAGTCCCCCAAAACACCTGCCCTTCAGCACTTCCTAGTGTTTTAGCTGTGGAGAAGAAGTGGCCAACAAACTCCCCAGCAACACATCTGTCTGTTACATTTCACTCAGCCTAATTTGAATAAATGACTTCTGATTTTAAAATGAAACCAATCAAGAATGTCTTGGCCCAATTACTGAAAACAATTATAACTTATTTACCTAAGAATAAATGTGGATGGTTGGAAAAGAAGGCCAAAACAAAGATTGATTGGTATAAGCCGATGCATTAAAGAAAGGAATCTTAAATGGCATCTTGTACTTGTGTTGACAGATAGTACAGTCGACAAACAAAATTTGTAGTCGAAGATATTTTTCAAATTATATAATAAAAACATGACCGGGTCGTATTTATTTCAAACTAGCTTCTGCTAGCGGCTTCGTGCGGAGCAATCTATTATTATAAGATCATTATTGTTGCTTTCATCGAAAACAGTAAGTAATTTATTCAGGATGAATGTTCCGTTTCTGAACACCTGACAACATATGAAACAAAAGGAGTATCTTTATAAAGATGTTGGTAAAAATAAAAGACTGATGATTTTTTTCTGCCTACGGTACGCGCGAGAGTGAGTATAGACGGCACTAGTGTCCAAGCGAGAAAATGACCATGATAAGCACCACCATTTTAGATTCCTTTCTTTAATGAACCGGGTATAGTGTGATAGGATAGAATGGAAGAAAGAAACAACAAGAACACACAACATTCAACAAGGACAAGAAGTCAATGATTTTTGTACCTGAGGGTAGTCGATGACTGGTTGATCTTGCCCAGAACTCTGGACAGCAGTTCAGCTTCAGTCTGCTTCACGTCACCTCCAAGAGCTTGTGCCACATCACCTGCAGCCTTTGTGATGCTTTCCTCTGAAAACAAATAGGTATTTTTTGTTAAATACTTTTTAGTTAGGTAATTGGTTTACATACCTACCTGAAGTAGGTTTATCTTAATTACAATGCATTTTTTTTTTAGTACTTGTCATGAAAAACTAATAAAACAGGTAATGGATTAGGAGGTTTTTAAATTCTTAAGGCCTCAATTCCCAGCCGGTATCAAATTGTACCAGTTGCATCACTTGTTTACGCGCCTGATGCCTGAGAACAACTAACAAAAAGCATGAAAGCATTACCTATTTGCTCTGTTTTGAATTCGATTTCATCGCCCTTCTTTTTCCTTTGTATAACTGGTGCTGTGGCGAACTTATCCTTGTATTCACTTTCCTTTATTTTGGGCTCAGCCATCATCAACTTTAGGAGTTCCTGGATCTTTTCTGTGGCATTGTCTGAGGACTTCTGTGGTTCTGCAGCTTTGGGCTTAACTTCCGGTACTTTTCCATCGCTATCTGAGGGCTTGTCTGATAAACATCTGACTATAAGCCGAAAGTCCCTTCTGAATCGGAGCCTGAAATAAAATTCAAAAGAATAAAGGAAATTAAAGAGTGTTCGTCGAGTTTATTGTTGGTCAGTTATACTAGAACTCTTATTTAATCTATAATATTGTACCTGGTCAGCATTTTCTAATTCAAGTTTACAAATAAATAATTAAATATTAACAACACAAGTGATCGCTGATTTTAGAGGTTATCAAATCGCGGCGTTCAGTTTCGTCCAAAATGACACTTGGAAACGTCAAGTTTGAATCGTTTCGTTTAGAGACATCGCATGTGAAACGAAACGTATAGAAATACTTCTGCAAATCAGTGATGAGGTCAGTGCATAGATAAGTATAAGTACTGGGTCAGTGTTCTGTGGTCATCACTTGATCACTATCTCTACATATTATTATAAAACAAAGTCCTCAACTGCGTCTGTCCGTCTGTCGGTCTGTTCGCGATAAACTAAAAAGCTACACCGATTTTCATGCTGTATTCACCGATGAAGAGAGTTGGTTGGTTCTCGAGTTAGGTTTTAGTATAATTATATTTTGTCAAATGGGCGAAGCCGCGGGCATCAGCTAGTTTTCAATAAAATGATTAACTTTGTAGAACGTCGGAAGTAACGCTCTTATTCCCGTTTATTTGGGGTTGGCGTAACACGATTTCTTCCATGACATCTAACTGAATGAATGAATGCAAATAAAATAAACATTAGTTTGATCATGAGATGTCATGATTCATCTCTCATGTGTGATTCGGTGTGGCTGCTATTCACGTCGCTCCATAGACATACCTACTAGTAAATTATGTACCTTCTATATGGATTGCTCTCTGATCGTTTTATTTTTTATTAAGCTCTTGACCGAAGCCTGGTGGAAATAGATGAATGAGTTCTATGATGGAGCGTGCGAGCCCAGAAGATGCCTGTTCACTCTTGCTTTGAAGGCAGGTCATTTATGTGAACAAACAATTTTTCGTCTCCGATGAGCCTCTTAGCACTGCGTTCCACCGAGTCAAGAGCGGCAAGCTGGTACTTAGCCGAGCCATCCCAAAGGTGGCTGCAATACTCCATGCCGGATCGGACTTGTGCTTTGTACAGGGTAAAAAACTGTCCAAGCCTGAAGTATCGCTTCACTGATAGTGATGTTAATATTTGTATTTAACATCGCTATCTACGGTAGTTAGCTCCCATATTATTATTAAAGGTATTCTTTCGTAGTCGGGTAACTCCTTATCAGCCACATGAGCCTGATTAAGTAGTAGTGGTTAGTCATCCACCCAATTGTCATCATAGACTAATATTGAACTTGCATACCTACCCAATAGCTTCAGGCCATATTGATGATTCGCGTCTTCTTTTCCGATTTCAATCCTGTCAAGAATTTAGGAGTTGGACAAAGTCATGCCGAATTATCAAGCAAGTGAACAGGATTTTAGGCATTCCTTGCAGGTACTATCCAATCGCAAGCAACATCATCTTAATAAATAGCGACTATAGTTTGCCAGTTAGCTTCATGAAGAAGTCGTTTCGCATGAGATTTGAGGGTTGCTTGTTATCCTGTGTCAATGTACTTGCTATATACTTAGACTTAGGCACATACGCAGGTATACCGATCGGTGTCGATATCTACACCTGGCCTTTTTTTCCCACTGCTGGATGAAACCTCCGTATAATTTCGACACAACTCTGTACTTTGCTGGTATGGATCCGTCTTTTCGGTAGGAGTCGAGTTTGCTCGGCCCCATCAATCTTTAAAAAAACTTTGCCCCGCACTAGGAATTTATCTCGTGGGTGCGTTTACAAACGTACAAAGCCACATGTTACACAAACAGCCAGACCCGGAACAACTATCTGTAGGCCATAAAAATATTTGTTCCGTGCGGGAACCGAAACCGCGCCACAGCGCAGCAGCCAATCGCACCACTGCGCCAAACATAACGTCAATTCTTCAGGCATAGGGATTATTGCATTTAAAAATGTAATGGGATTGAGCAGACGGTGAGTGGTACACAAAAATAAGAACAGATTTCACTTGTAAGGCACATTTATTTATGGACGGGAGTCATCTCCAAAAATATTATACAAAGAAATACTCAACACGTATTCCAAATAATTCTAAGTAGAAAATGAACATAACTATACATTCAGAATTACACGAAATCATACAAATTAAATTTTATTACTAAAGATATCACGGTTTTCGATATTTATAAATGACTTATAATTAGATAACTACTCAAAACATGTACCTACATATTTTTATCAATGAAACACGCAATGAACGCAGAATAAAACTCAGTTTTATTATTTACGTTAATTTTTCGACTAATTGATGAATCGACACTTAATAAGTAGATATTTCTATAAGGGTTCGAGCAGACGATCGACCAATACGGCAACTGTCTTTGCGATGTCATTCCTAATAACGTAAGTAAAAAATGTACGAGATAGACATATTAATCTCGTACATTTAGGACCTACAGGTTAAGATGGATTCATAATGAAAGCTTTAGATTTGCTTTTATTAGACCAATAATGTGCTAGAACCCTTACTTAGTAATTCTTAACATAAATGCGTCAAGTTCCCATTAAAACTACGCTGGAAATGTAACTGCATACTGACTGGGGTTCTACACTAAGCGGAGTCTACACGAACGAACAAAAATCTAGAATGTCGACCCTCAAACTCATTTCTGACTGTAAGGAGCTTTTAAATTTTCACATTTATGTTAATTCGTATGAATCCGGCCTAAAGCTGCGTTTCTAGCAGAGATGTGCGAGGATGTCCGTAGCTAAGCGGTATAAGAACCAATGCAAACGCTTGCGCTGAGCGAGGCTAAGTGAATGAAGCGATTCTATTGGTTAACAAACGCATTCTCGCACGTCTCTGGTGGAAGCGCACCTTTACACTACACAATCAAACACGTATTGTTTATAACTATACAGGGAGACTTAATCTATTGGCAATATATATATGGGGTATAAGTATAAACTGCTACAATTTTCAACCCCAGAAATATGTATTGCCAATAAATTAAAGACGCACTGAATATCAATCTTCGTACATAGACATACTTCTCTCTTTTACAAAAACAAATAATCTAAGAATTATTATAAGGTTTTTAAGGCACAATAAATAGCAGCTACTCGTAACTGACTGAATACATGTTATTCTCTATATGGACTTATTCCCCATATTACAAGACGTGGTTTAAAAAAGGTTAAACTTAAGTGGGTGATAGACGGGCGAGCAAGTACGCGGAACGACCAACGACCTTTTTCTCTACGTGTCTTGTTTAATTAAAAAGTACGCGTAATTACAGCTCTCTAATAGCTAGTCTATCAACCACTTTACTTTTATAACAAGATCCTAAGTTTGAAAAAGTTTTCGTAAACCACGTTTTTTTTAACGGAAAATAACTGAAATCAGAACCTATTGAAAAGTTATGGACATGTTATAAATGCCATTCATGGCTTACTACTGTGGTACATACAAAATTAGATACACAATTTGATACTACATCTGGATCAACACATGTGTCCTTTAAAAGCGACCATGGGTGGGACTTATTGATAGTCTACCTAAGTAAATATAAGTGTATGTTTTGTGTGTAGTTAAACTGACTACAAAGTTTGAGTAGTTGTTTTCGTGAACAAAGTCGCTTTTAAAAAACACATACCGTCATTAATTATAAATGAATTGTTATGGTCTGAAAATCTATAACAGCTATAAGTACTCGTGACCATCTAAGAATTCGGTTTTGACAGCAGGATACAACATTGCTTTACTAGTTAGTATGAAAGAGACATGAAAATAAATCTCTCTCTCACTTCTAAGTGGTAAAGCCATCTGCTATTCTGATTTCACAGCTGAGTCGAGAGTACTCAGCTTTCAAATCCGACTTTGTAGATTGTCAGGAGAATTAGTATATTTTTTACGTCATTGTATGTTGCCGGCATTCTATCTCAGTCCAGAACTGTCTTAACCAATACTACAAGGTAAATACCAAATAATGGTAACTTACAACTACTAATCTGATACTCAGCATAGTATAGCATTAATATTGCTTAAAAAACTAAACTACAAAATGTATAATTACATGTTCACATAAAAATATGAGTCAATGCAAATAATGCTCTTGAGCAACAAGTAGCCGATACTACGATAATTATTATAATATGTACACTAACTGACTGTCAATAATCATTATAAACGAGAAAATAAACATTTTTCATTTTTAACACGAGAATTTGGTACGAAAAGTGGGATTATTCTTACCAATTAGGAGATCAAAGAACTGGTAATTATTTTGACAATACGTAGCACCCGTACTGAATGGAAGATATAGAAATCCGAATCGTTGTTTATACATCAATATTATGAATTAACTTTTTTTTTATGGCACGCGCTATCACCAATCTACCAATCAAAACATACGTTCAATTGCCTTGAGCTCGCATTTACTTAGCAAACCTTCCGTTCCTGCTACCTAGTGTAACAAACATATTTCTAATACGTGTCTAGCACCAATACTCTCACTGGCAGTGATAAATTATCACACCCCACTAACTACGCGAAAATTATGCAGACACTGACTAACGAGACAGTTTTTCGTTTATTTTAGCACTAAGCATTTTGTGCTGCTAATATGAATCTGTTGCTACATCTCTCTAGCCAAACGGAAAATTAAGTTGATTTCCAGGCTTTTAAAAACCATTTTGGGCCGAAATCTGCATATTATTGATCACTAATTGTAACGAAGTAGACTTGGAATTGAAGTTAATTTAACAAATTCTTAACTAAAATCCTCTTCATTTCCGCAGCTATTAGAGTTCAAATGAATAACGAGGATTTTCTTTCTTATATCTACAAGCTTGTTTATTCCCTCACCGAATAACAAACATGACTGGTAACTTGACCTTTTAAAGAAAAGAAAAAAACCTCACCACATCAGTGACGTTTCCCACTGTCTGCATAACAGTCGCGTCTGACTCACAGTTGAATGCTCGGGGCCTCATTCAAACCTTCCATTTACCTTAAATAACATCCTTAACTAATTCACAGCCATTTAGGAACTAAGTTTCACGAAGCCGAAGTAGCTGTAACCTGGTCGGAGCCATACCGTCCTGTGGGGTTCTCTCTGAGCGATGTTCACAGTGTCCCCTTTGTATAGCCGAGCTACAGCCTGAACGGAGCATGACATTTGGGACTTGTTTAGTGGTCGCTGGCTCGAGTCGTCGCCTGTAGCGCAAGTGGAGAGTAAACGAGGCTCTTTACTGGCTTGTCGCGCCCAAATGAAGTAACAATTGGGGGACTGTGTCAGGTACACCACCTGGGGAAAATGAAAAGAAGAATTATGCATTTTTTGTTTCGCAAAAATCGTATTATACTTATTGGAATTAGGAGGTGGCCAGTATGCGCATATGAAGACATTTCAAATTAAGAAAAGGAATGACCAATGTTTTTTTTTTGCTCCTCAAAGGAGTTTGGCTTCGCACATATTGTGCATTTGCCAAAAAGATTATTGCAAATGACCAATGTTTGTGAAAAAATACTTCTTTTTCGTTACGATATCAGAGGGGTAGGGATAAAGAGGTGGAGGGAGGTCGTAGCAGAGGCAGGAGGAAGAGGAGAGGGGAGAGCAGTGCCTACATTAATTAAATAAGCCGTAAAACTACGTATTTCTCAATAATGACGTACAAAACCAGTTGGGTATTACGTCGGTCTAGTTATATTCGCTGAAATCCCTTTACTTTGCGGTCGAAAAGGCCTACTTTTCACTGGCAGTGTTTACGATTGCTATTTTACATATAGTTCACGTACAAAGAAATAATATATTAAATATATAATTATGAAATGTTTATAGTAACGTAAACCGCATGTTGTTACGTTTGCAGTATGAATGTGAGTCATAATTAAATAATTAACAAGACCGAAATGCTTTGAAATTACTTTACGTGTCCTTTGATGTTCTACTTAGGGTATGGTTCCTAGTTTCCGTTTCCGTGGGAATAAGAGGATAACATATAGGCTATGTTATTCGGTAAAGATGTAGCTTTTTAATGGTGAAAGAATTTTTAAAATCGGTCTACAAGTTTTTGAGTAAAAGCGTAACGAACAAACAATATCTATACTATCTATACTAATGTTATAAAGCAGAAGAGTTTGTTTGTTTGTTTGGTTGAACGCGCTAATCTCAGGAACTCCTGGTTCGATTTGAAAAATTATTTCAGTGTTAGATAGCCCATTTATCGAGGAAGGTTATAGGCTAGGTATATATCATCACGCTAAGACAAATAGGGGCAGAGCAATAATGGAAAATGTGACGCAGACGAAGTTGCGCGGGTCAGCTAGTAAGTAATATTAGTATAGACTAGCTGCCAGTGGCTTCCCGCTTGATCCCTAGGAAACATACCTATTCTCGGTATGAAAAGTAGCCTATGTGTTATTCCAGACTAATCTATCTCTGTTCCAAATATCATCGCAATCCTTTCAGCCATTCTGGCGTGATTGAGTAACAAACATCCAAACTTTCGCATTTATAATATTAGTTAGATAGTTAGATTAACCATTGATTGTATAAGTATACTGTTATAGATGTCTGCGTTATCATCACCCTCCAACCCTTTTACTAATTTATTTGGGTTTGGTACATCTTAATGCAACAAAAAGAAATGGTACAAAATGTATAATTTACTCTCCTCGACACCTATTTAAACAGTTAACAATGGCTTAATTAAATTCAGAATTTGACTATGAATACTTTTTATTCAGCAGAGCAGACACTGTCCCGCTGTTGGGCAATACCTATTTAATTAACTCGAAAAAAATATAAGACCAACATTATATCACAGATGTTCATATTCTGGTTAAAAATCGCAGTTTTTTTTTAAAACAGTAATAATATTATTAGTTGTTATCAGTCGTTTACTGTGCCTATAGTGTCTGATAAATAACGATAAGCTCTTTTTATCATGTGGAACGTAAACAGTCATCGGCGTACCGTAATAGTGTACGATAGACGATGTTACGACTGTCTGTGTGTCTGTCCCTTGAAGATATGACTACGTATTCAATAGAAATACTGCTGCTGAAGAAATGAAGCTGTCGCTTTATTATACTAGCCACCTATACTAATATTATAAAGCTGAAGAGGTTGATTTGTTTGGTTGAAAGCTCTATTTTTTTTTTCATTGCCCCACTCTAGGAATTTCTCCTGTATCGTGCAATAATTTCACATACACAAACAGCCAGACCCGGAATCACTATCTGTAGGCCATACAAATATTTGTTACGTTCGGGAATCGAACCCGCGACACGCAGTGCAGCAGTCAATCGCTCAACCACTGCGCCAACCGTGTCGTGATTTTCAGGAACTACTGGTTCCAATTGAAAAAATCTTTTATGGATAGCCCATTTATCGAGGAAGGCTATAGACTAAATAATATCACGCTACGACCAATAGGAGCGGGGCATTCATGAAAAATGTGACGCAGACGATGTTGTGGAGGTCAGATACTGTTATTATATACTCCCAGTAAGTGGGCAGAAATAGAAGAGTTAGATTCTGAAATAATTACTGAGTGAAATAAATGTAGCTACATATTTCGACCAGTAACTAGAGTCCAAATTATACACGGATGCTTGGAAGTGGTGATAAGGTCGACCCTGTTACACGATATGAATCAATGAATATCCTATGAATAACACGCAGTAAAAGGCCTTGTGTAAATGTGTATGTTGTTAACACTGTAAAGATACGTTTTTGCTAAAGCAATTGACTGCCAATTTCTATCGATCACATTGGTTGAAGTTGAAATAATAATGAAAAAAATAATAGTGAAATGTGCGCGTGTTTGGGAGGAATAAAATATTTTTCTTTTCTTTCTTTTTCTTCTTTAAATACCTACATATCTATATTTTTTTGGATGGGCAATTTTTAATTATTTCCATCCGCACTGCCGAAGCGGAATGGCGTGTCAGACTCTTACTGACTAAACCCATCCGTGTACCCTTTGCGTTCCAGCGCAGCTAGTCTGTGATTTGTCGATTACTGCACGTCTTCGCTCCGCACCAATTGATTCCTCATGATTGGAAACTCACTTTGAATAACCAGGAATCACAGTCGTGACATTTATCTAGTTAGTTTTTGTTTTTACGTATTATAGGCACGGCTCGCGTTCACCATCTCACCTGATGGTAAGCGATGATGCGGTCTAATATGGAGCACACTTGCCTAGAAGTAACCTATTCACTCTTGACTTAAAGACTCCCAGATTGTAGCTATCATGAAACACAGACTTCGGCAGGGAATTCCACTCCTTTGCTGTACGCACTATGAATGTGTTACCAAAACGATTTGTGCGTGTGGGTGGGATGTCCACCATGTACCGGTGGCGCATCGCCGTTCGTCTTGTGGTCCGATGATGGGACGGGCTTGGAGGAATTCAATTATTACCAATAAAAGGCAAACGAAGATTTCTTAATTTCTCATAAGTATTTATGGTAAAGTACATACCTGAGCATAAATTAAGTAGAGGCCGCTTTCTTTGATGGTGACGTAGTTTCTGCTGCTGTCCAGTTCGATTTTGCCTTCGCTGCTCTTCGAGGAGACTTCCTCGTCGCGTACCCAAGGACCCATTATGGCTGTGGACAAAGAATTAGATATAAGTTACATTTGGAGATGAATAGCTTTGTCAGTGTCGTCTGATGGTTACAAGTTTGCTTTAAAAATGTTGGGCTGCAGAACTGAATATCATAACAGTATTAGTTTGTTGAAAAAGTATAATTATTTTAATAATAAGAGAAGTTTGAATTTCCAACAACTATTTTTTAGAGAACGCGCCTTAATATGCAGTTAAGCATTCGAAATGGTATGCAATCAAAATATTTTCCTAATGATGTATCCATTCCAAAGATCTAACCTTGAAACGTTAGCTGCTTAATAAGACCATTATAATCTATGTTCTCTCCCACAGAGGAGGCCTGTGTCCCCGAACATGGCTTCTTAATCTACGGTCTCTTTTTGGAAACGGGTAACCATTTAGGTGATGGATATCACATGTCACTTGCCTTGCTTACTTTCTTTTGCTTATCAACAAACCAGAAGTATATGTTATCATTTCGCGTAATATGAAATATTTTTAAAAATATTGCGGTTTCGATAGTAACGATAATAAACAGTGACACAGCCATAGCCCACTGACATAGTTCTTGATCTTTATAATGTGCGCAGGCGCCGAATGATAAGCAGCTCATATTTTGGTATACCTATCTATTGTTTAACAATAATAATATACGCATAATTATAAAACAATGCGAATATTCAGGTTAATTCGACTTATTAGTCTAGTGTAATGTGTATAGTAAAAATGTGGTGGAGTAGGTTTTTTTTTCGATTTTCTGAAGCGGATGCCTTGGTCGCTCAGCAAATATATTCATTCCTTATACTAGGATCGTAACTGGAAAAGCTACTTATCCACCATAGTGGGCAATGACGTTTAAGTAATTTCGCCTTTCCAGTGACGTATTATGTATTCCAGCTTACATTTTAAGGGCAAGATAAACATTTAAGATGTAATAAAAATAACTTCGTAAAACAAACGTTCATGAATAAGACTCAAATTAATTCAACCTCGTTTGTTTATCTTAATACGTCATTATAAGGTTCAAGAGCTCAAGACGAGCTTTGCCTGGAGGATTTTAAACATATTAAATATTACATGACTGCTTTAGATCGTTGCCACGTAGGTATTCCAAAGAGAATTTTAAGCTGTATAATGTTACGGTACAATCACCTCGATGGTACTTCATAAAATTTAAGTGCAAATCGTAAAACGCGCATGCATGAACCACCAAAAACGTCTTTTATTCCAGACCTAATCGATTTTTGATTGAAGCTGGATTGAAAAAGTAAATGTTAGCGGGTGTTATTTTGTAACGTAATAAAAAAAAACCCTTTTAGTTTTCGTTTTTATTAAGCAAAACCATAAAAAATATTGCCAATTTGTATAAAAACCCCTATATTTTGAGTGATTATGAATAGCCTAAAGGTTAATTTAATTTACATTATGCAACATAGATAACCTAGGGTTTATTTATTCACCTTTACTTTTAAAACATATCATAATAACTTTTCCATTAAGCCACCATTTTGTTTGTATTCGTGCTGAGTACTTTTCGAAATCGATTAAATAAAGCTTGTACCCAAATTAGCAATTTAATGAAACCTCCTTTTACTTAAACTCCCACACGCAGTGGGTACTCGGCTTAATATTATTCCTGTAAAAACCACTTTAGGACCAATGCTAGTTGTTGATATTGAGGAAATATTTTAGGCTAATTGATTAAAGTTCAACTTATTATTCTTGTTTTTAAAATTTGGTAATGCAAACAGTTCTAGGTTTTAACTGACTTTCCAAAACGGAGGAGGTTCTCAATTCGGTTGCATTTTTATTTTTTTCTTACGTGTGGGGTAATACTAAAAAGTGAAAAATAAAAACTTTTTACAAAAAAGTACAATAAATAATAAAAAAAACTACAAAGTAAAAAATAACTTTAATTTCGGAAGTCGGTGTTTTTGTTAGTTTCTTCGTATTTTGACACCGACTTCCAAAATTAAAGTTATTTTTTACTTTGTAGATTTTTTTATTATTTGGAAGTCGGTTGTATTTTTTTGTCAAAAGTTTTCTAAAATATGTTTATGGATGATAGGTAGGTTTTACGTAGGTTAATTATTTCTTGATTTAAAACTTGAGTAAGCGCTGCCTTTTGAGGTAGGTATTTGGAGATAACTTAAGGAAAATATTTGGCGAAATCCTTATAGAGAAAATATTAAACAACACTTAATATTTTAAAATAAAATTAATTAGTTTACCGACAATAATAAACTAAAAAGGTAATTACCTAACAAAATTGATGACCTAAATAATTTCAAGAATTCCCATAAAATTATGTATTTAAAATAATAAACTTTATTAACGACTTATTATAAATTAAAATAAGTTGACACTTCTACAATAGAGTAGAATATGATAAGGGTACATAATACAAGAGTATGTTAATATCTAATGCTCTCGGAAATACTCTAGATGGAAACAACTCACAACTAAGCTATTTGTTATTTACATATACCTAACTATATACAAACATGTGCATGGGACAAAGTGACAACATCTTCCTTTGAGTTTATTTTTCTTTTTTGAGGCTTATAATGGGGTAAAATTAAATTAAATAAGCTAGCGAAACGTCACAGAATTAGCCTTCTTCTGATTTGAAATTTAATAATTAATTGATTGGAATATGATAATAAAATACGACTTATTTATTTATTTTTAATTATGAAACCCATAATTTCAAGTAACTACGACATGACCAGCGGTTGTTATCAAATGTCAATTACAGTTCCTAGAAGTTACAAGTTTAGAAATCTTTGTTTAAGCACCATTTGATATTGATAGGTATGCGGAATTTCGCTACCAAATTACCAACTCTGTATACACTTCAAAGAGGACTAATTTGTGCCTGATTAATAAGAACTAAGTCGCATAATAAATAAGCTTTGTCGACATGCCAAGCTAACAAGCCTGACGCTTTGCGGTTGCTGAGGTTACAAACAATACGACTGCAGTTAAAACCAGTTAGTAGTTTGAAACTCCATGTAATCCCCAGAGGAATAGTGTACCGAGTTCAGAACTTGTGAGCAAACAAACTGTTGCCTGCCGTTTTATTTGCAGCTTAAAAACCATCTACTCTATGTATACTAAAAGTCCTACATTTTTCTCTAGATCGTATTTAAATTCTGTCTAAAATTTTATTAAAATCGGCTCAGTATTTTAGGCCTCAAGATGTAACATACGAGCAGACAAGATGACACATTCAGAATAAAAATATTTATAAATATAATATTAATATGACATAAGTAATTGTTCTACAACAATGAGGTAAGATATGTGTCTGTTGTCAAACCCTTGACAAAAGCACTACATTTGATAACAGTTTCCAATTACTGGTTATCTGCAAAGTTATAACTTTATAATAAATTGTTACCACACTATAAGACTATTGCATTTCAATATTTATTTCGAAATGGGTAACTTTATTTTAACTGATATGGTATTGCAAACTGCGAAACTATAAATATTTTTAGAAACTGGCAACATTGCAATATTTTTTTATTTTGGCGGGAATTACTGAGGGAGGTTACATAAACTGATAAACCAAGGATAAGTGGCAAACCCAGATAAAATGTAGAACTGAATATTTTATGTTATTATTATCTAACACTAACATCCGCGTCCTGGGGAGTCCCCTTTATTTAAACAGAAGCTATCTGAATTAAATATGTACATGCCTATTTCATTGTTCAACAGGATTAAATATAAAAACACGTGATCAAAATTTTGGCCAGCTTCAATAGAGTAGGTACCTACTTGCAACAGTTGCAACTACTAGCTCAGTTTGATTGAATGGGTCAATTAGTTTCATGGTAGAGGTGAAGCTATACAACAAGTTGAGAGACTTGAATCAATAGATTCAAATTGTTCTATTTACAAAATAAACAGTAGTTAGGTATCTATACTATGTATTTCTCTTGACGCATGTGCAATTCAGGCTCATTTAGTTTATATAACACGTAAGGTCAAGAGTGAAACGTTCTCGCGCAAACCGTTAGAACGCGCTTTGGCTGGTTCCGCCAGGGACTGGGGAGTGGCTTAAAGACTCAAGCCACTTAAAGACTGAGATATCTTTGGTAGGCTACATCCTTAATTCTCTTTGTGGATTTTACGACAAAAAAAAATAACGTAATATAAGGAAGCTTGTTATGCGAGACGCAAAATAATTATGTGCTGTTTAGTGCCACTACTTAGCTGAAACATACCCTCAGTGGGGTCAAGCCCCCGAAAACTAAAATCTTAGATCCGCCCCTGCCGGCGTTCAAATCTTAGTCCTTAAATAACTATTAATTAACAGCTAGCCATAAATTGGTAGCCACAATTAATGAATGCAGATGATACAAAAGGAATTATCTAACATTGTCTGGAGGCTCAATTATTATGAGCAGATTAATTACGACAACACATCCCATATAAGTTGAGAGCCAAGTTTCTTTACACAAAGTAACTATGTCAGTCAGGCTGGTAACTTTTCTGTACTTAAGATTGTAAACTTTATGACTTCCATTTAAGGATGAAAATAGTGTGTAATTGAAGTGTACACAATGCAAATATCTAGGCGTATCCTGTCTGTGTCACATACACATAAATTATCATTTTAATCACATATTTGTGGTAGTATTTGATCTACAACAGTATACAAAACTTATTGTTCTTTTGTTTACCTAAAAGCTGGTTGAGTGACCTATGTATGTGCCTATAAAACCAATGTAAGTTTATTTGTATAAAATAGAAGCAAGTTTCAAAAGACAGATACTATTTAACATTATCTTTAAAATATTTGTTTGCTTTTTATAAACAGAAAATATAGATGAAATGTCTTGTAGTAGCATTATTATATAAATGTAACTTATTGATATTATAAGAATCAGTAAACATAAGATAAGTAAAGGGGTATAATCAGTAAAGAGTACATAATTATCTGCGATTGATGTTTATGCAATCATTCATACAGTTTCCTTTGTATCTCTCCATTGCCTAGCAAACATATGTCCTAGATTTCCAAACTAATACCAAGCTTGACACTTTGTTATAAGAACTATTTTTAGTTGAGATAGACTCAATTATCAAGAATTTATCTGCCTATTATAATAATAATTATTATGTAACTAAGCATGTCTACATACTTACATTATTATTACTTAGTCACTGGCAATATTAGCAGCTGTTTTATTACTAACGCATCCTAGTTTTTTTTCTTTAATCAATAACATTTTATACTGGTCATAATAATATTGAACTTTAAAAAATAAAGTAAGTATGGATTAAATAATATATTTTGTGGATACTCACGTTCGGTCCCCATATTGAATTCTCGAAGAGCACCATTGAATTGAGCTACCACCAACTCTGCAATTAATTATAAACAAACATCATTATGATGAATGTGACACACATGTTTATTTTTAACATAAAGGATAAATAAAGGGTCATATTAACCTTTTTGTAGCACTGTTAAGTCATAAACAGGAGCATTGTCTTTGCTTGCATTTTTTTTCTTTGAGTCTACTAGTAACATGTCTTCTCCCAGATCTTCAACATAGAATTTCCTGGCATTCTGTTGGAGTTTGTCGTCGTCGAAAGACCTTGCTCGCGGCTCGCGCGGCTCGTTCTCCCCAGGCGACCTTGGGCGCGCCACCAGGGCACTCTGCACCCCTCTGTCCTGGTTCCCGTTGTGCAAAATAAAGTGGTCGTTTATCATGTCCAGTTGTCTCCTCATTGATATCATCTCGTTCCAGTAATAAAACGCTATCGAACAACTCAGCACCATACATATCACGCTCAATAAAAAATTCAACACGAACAAAAGCTTTATTTTCTTGGAAGACGCTATTGAGAACGTCGTATTTATATGCACGCCGAGGTCTGACGGTTTCTCTGTAATAAATAAAATACCACGTTATTTACATATTCCTGCCTCAAAACATATTTAATTTTATAAAATTAATAAGTCACCTGTATTGAGATGTATGACAGTCCCCTCGGGTGAATTTACTTTCGTATTTTTACCAGTATTCAGAAAAATGTTAGCCGCACCTGATGAGTTCAAGGGGACACCCTCGCTCATGTGGATTTTCCTTTCGCCCTCCATTCTAAATACCACGGTTACTTGTTTATAGTACGAGCCTTACGAGGTACTACTACTATTCGGGCGTAAGCGTACGCGTCGCCGGCGATACCTAAACAAAGGATGTAAAGCTCAATCAAATAAGTTCGCACTGACCGCACATGATAACCGGGACTTGATAAAAAACACAACACACTTTACATACCATATAAGTATCCGCTGGCAATGTATTTGCTTTTGTTAATTTAAACTAATTCCTCACTAAGGCTTGCATTAACACTAAAATCTTTCATTATAAAGTAAAACCAGTTCGATGACTTCCAACAAAAAGTAAACACAACAAACAAAAAGTTTTCGCTCGCTCCCTCACTTCGCTTCGTTTGATACAACTTCTTTGGGCAAAGGCGCGCTCGTCGCTGGCTGCCTGACCGGTACCGGTTGCGCGCCAAATTCGAACTGAGCGTGCGAAGTTGCGAACAGCGATGCGATGCTAGCGAGTGAATGCGGAATGACCGCGATTAGCAGGCTGGATATATTCACCGGTGGGCAGTGGACGATGGGTAACTTTTACAAGTGGTACGTACAGGCGTGCATGCTTGTAATGGTTTTATTCGTAGAACACACTGAATTTGAACCAATTCAGCAAAATATGCAATGCTGACGAATAAAATGCAAAGATTCTACCAACTTCTTAAGTTGGCCTAATATTGGACGCCCTTTTTTATCAGAGTTTTTACCTGCCTACTAGATAAGAGCAAAAATTCATTGCCGAAAATAGACGCAATATGTTAAACCGTAAATACCCCAGAATCGTTATTTTTACTGACCTCAATAATAGGCAGTTTCCGGGGATTTCCTCTACCATTTACGAGGCTTGTAATATTTGATTGATAAAAATCGAGTCAAGGATACTATTATTTATTATCAAATCCTAATCTAACCTAGATAATCATGTTCATAAGTTGTGCAATATTTGTAACATTTTTCGAAGAAACAATAAAATTAAAACCATGCACACGCGTCTTATCCCAGACACTTGAAAACTCAAGCTTTTAAAATTCCTTGGAGTGTCCTTTACCTGGACTGCACCTTTGTTGTAGATATTCTTGTTCCCCGAAACTCTTATTTGCCAGGTAATTAACCGAACGTTAATAGAGTACGAGAGAACGTTAACGTAGAAACTTAAACGTGCTTGGATCTCTAAACAAGTGCGGCGTTTGGGGATCTGTCTCATGGTATTATGCACACTGACAAACAATGTCGCGAATCCGCGCTGGTATGCGGGACCAGCTGCTCGCGTCTCAGACTTAGTTATCTCGGCTGGGACGGATATAGTTTGTTTTAGGGATGTTGCGTCCGTTTTAGATCTTATCTTTCGTGTGTGTTGGTATGCATACATACCTACCACTTTTGACCAGACGAAATATTATAAATGCCTCTTCTGTAGGTACTTTCAAAAAAGGAGATTGTCGAAAGCTTGATTCGTCATATTTTTTTTTTTTATATTTTCCCCGATTACTCAAAGACGCTTGTGATTTGGAAATTCTTCTTTTCATTAGGTCAGGATATGATGATGGAATCCTGGAGGCCACGGCTATCAGGACCACGGCTATCAGGACAATTCCGGAAGTGCGGTCAAGATCCCTACCAGCATATTACTGGATTATACATCCTTCTCCACTCGGACCGGCAATTAAGGCAAGAAAGAGGTGGGAGCTCTGTTCCTCGCCAGCTTTCACTCTGGCCAGCCAATAAAGTCAAGCCGTAGATGTGGAACAAGACTTCTCCCGGGAGATAAGGTTCGTGGGGTCGCTACTGCCCAACAGTTCGCCACAAAACTGCCTTGCGGATTGTATCTCTCTTTGTCTGGCCCCTAGGTATGACCTAAGGTCCATCGGGACGCGCAAGCCCCACCACGACTTCAACGTAGAGATACTGCGGTAGGGTATATTTATTATTATTATTATGACCACTCTAGTAGAATTATGTTAATTAGTAGATACTAACAACTACTCTAAGTTTATTTAGCATAATGGTAATTTTCCGCAATCAAGCCTCAGAGTTTGTAGAAAAACTTCGCTGGCACAACTGCATGGGGCCACGTGTAGGATGTGGTGGGTGGCGTTGATAGGAAAAAACAAGCAGGGCCCAACCAAAGGCAGTTGTTGATCTGGCAGGCGCTTGCACGTGGACTTGCTGCGTAGAACTTACTGATAAAGATATGATCAAATTCAAAGGGATGGACGTCTCCAATTTAACTCAAGGAAGATAAACAATAGCAATGCGTTCGTGGCCGAGAAGTCAATCAAGTTGATTGGCAAGCTTCAACTTTCGAGGTCATCCTTAAACTGCAACAAAGTGCAAACTAAAAGCGATGAAATGTAATACGACAATGGCTAGAAGCACAGCTGGAATCGTTAACTGTTCGTCATGTGATACACTGCTGCTACCACATACTAAGTAGCAGGAATCGGAGTCTAAAGTGTTATTGCCCAATTAAAGCAATAGATACCTTTAGCTGCAGCTTGAGGCTGATTCGATTTATGAATAGTGTTGGAAATGGAACTGGCAGGGAAAATATCAGGATGAAAAAAGGAACTACCTAACCATAGACCCGCGGAACTATGTTTAATGCTACCACATACTAAGTAGCAGGAATCGGAGTCTAAAGTGTTATTGCCCAATTAAAGCAATAGATACCTTTAGCTGCAGCTTGAGGCTGATTCGATTTATGAATAGTGTTGGAAATGGAACTGGCAGGGAAAATATCAGGATGATAAAAAGAACTATCTAACCATAGACCCGCGGAACTATGTTTAATTGCTAACAGCCGAGTATTATGTGTCTCTTAATTAATCCGTAATAGTATCTACGCCTCGTAAGCTTCAGCCCTGCAGGCCCGTTCTATTTCTGCACGAGCCAAACTCTACACCATAAGATTTCGCAAAGTTATGTACATACCGGCCATGTTTTTACAGCTATGCAAGAATAGACTCAGATTTCACTGTATTTACTGGTATGAGGGTTCACACGGAGGTCAAACTTAAATTGATGCTCATAATATATTTCTCTTACTATACATACATGTGCAACTTATATTTGATTTTATATATGTTTCCACATTTTCCCGAATAGTCCATGGACTGGACAGTTTCCACATTTTCGACACAACCATATTGCATGAATTTCAATAGTGGAATACCGTGTGTAAAAAGAAATGATACTTTTTAGGCTGAATTTCGGAACAAGGCATTTTAAGTCTGTAACCAGTAGTGCGATTCACTAAGGAAGAACATCTTTACAACCAAGAAATCATCGTTGAAACACCTGATGTGGCATATATTTAACAGATGTTTCAACGATGATTTCTTGGTTGTAAATATGTTCTGCCTTAGTGAATCGCACTACAGGCTCGTGTTAGACCACGATCTCACCAGTTCTCTAGAATGAGATTATGTGTTCGACGATGGAACCAGCCTGCCTAGGAGTAACTTATTCAGTTTTGGAATCTATCTCTATGACCTATGTATTAGGTAATTTCACATATTCACAAAATACACGTTGGCATAAAACCCTTGTGGTTGGTAAATATGGTAGCTGGACATCTGTTTAAATCAGGAATGAGGATTCATTGCTACTTTCTAATCCTTGCCACTGATGTAGGTAGATACCTACTTAATCAACTCAATACCTAGTTTTACATTTTTTATCCCTTTGTGTTCCGGAGCCGCGGTATCTCTTTCGAATAGTCCCGCGATTCCGGGACCTAGTTATACCTAGGCCTACGCTCCCGATTTTTTTTTGTCAAAGAAATTCTGAGCAGTAATCCACACTTGTTACTTCATGCTGCTACGTTAGGTATAAGTACGAGTACCCATAGGTCATCCACCCATCAAAGAATTACCATACCTAGGTACTTGTTCCGTAGGTTCAGATAGGACCTAAAAGGTCGAAACGTAATTTCCCTAACCGCAAAGTAGGGTGTCTGATTCAGCCAGGTATGTAGGTCATTTCTTTAAGCCTTTTTTTTAAGGATGGAATATCATCAAATGCCTCTCTGGCCGGAGCGGAAGGGAATGTCAAATTCTTACTGACTTAGTTTTTTATTTTTGACTTTTAAGTGGTAACCCACACCTAACAACACCACTGCAAAACCGCAGGAAATCAAAATACGCAATTTCGATTACTTGGATGACAAAAAACCATCATCCAAGTAAATTAATTCCAGATATTTCGATTTAACACCCAAACTTTCAAACCGATTTTGATAAAACAATCGACAAGACGTAGGTATATTATTTCAGATAAAACAAGATTTTTTCAAATCGGTTCATAAATGACGGAGTTATGAGGAAGCAAACATTAAAAAAAACAACCGAGTTGAGAACCTCCTCTTTTTTGGGAAGTCGGTTAAAAAACACACGTACCTACAGCCGAAGATTGAACCTCCTCTACTGTTTGAAGAACTCGGTTAAAACCCATCCGTGTTCCTCCTAAGTCCTAATGTTCTTTGCGTTGCAGGGTGGCTGTGACTCTTTCGAACCAATTCCGCAACCCTAGCAAATTTCTTTATGCCTAAGGTAGGTACCTATTATATGGACGGGGTTTGCACCTAATAGATACGGCATTTTATAAAACATGGTTTTGGTACCCTAATTTACGTTTATAAGGCCAATAGGGCAATTTACTACAATAGGCCAACAAGCCATTCAAAAATCCCAGTATTTAACAGTGACAAAAAAGGCCAGTCAAATCCCTTAAGAGCGAAAATAGTCGTTAGTAAATTAAGTCACCGTAATGAAAATGAAACGTAAGCTAATTAACAAACGATATTAATTGTCTTTTTATAATTACCTAGAATAATTAATGAGTGTATGTTTGGTGAAGAAATTAGAGCTTGCGTGTGACTCACTGGTTGGGGCTGTCTGTTTTGACTCACGCATCCATTGCACTATGGTACATGCTTACAGTCATTTTTCCAATAAAGAACTGCCTGCTTTGTTACACTGACCTCTTTTGTTTTCGGCAGTGACAACAATAATATCTCCGAAATGCTTCCGCTGTTATAACACTAGCATAGCTTGCTCCTTGATAACTTGGCATCTCTACAGTGACATGAATCATGCCTATTCTAGAATTTTGTCAAAATACCCTGGAGAAATAGCAACGGCGATAGCCTGCTTGATTTTCTGCTGACGTAAAATGAGGAGATTCCCATTCCCATCGCAAACGGTCTTATGAAAACTAAGCCCTAGACAAGCTCTAACATAGGCCGCTATGCTCCAGCCAAAGTCTAATAAAAACTTTTTACAAAAAAATACAACCGACTTCCAAAAAAAACACTATAAAGTAAAAAATAACTTTAACTTTGGAAGTCGGTGTTTTTGTTAGTTTCTTCGTATTTTGACACCGACTTCCGAAATTAAAGTTATTTTTTACTTTATAGTGTTTTTTTTTGGAAGTCGGTTGTATTTTTTTGTAAAAAGTTTTTTATTTTTCACCTTTTAGTGGTGCCCCACACCTAACAACACCACTGCAAAATCGCAGAAAAGCAAAATACGCAATTTCGAATTATCAAAGAATCATCTAAATAGTCAAATTCAGCTAAGATTTCGATTATCCAAAGTTCGTAACCGATTTTGATATGATTTAAATGGGACCAATCTGCAAGTACTTATATCCTTTCAGATAAAACAAGAATTTTTTAAATCGGTTCATAATTGTTGGAGTTATGAGGTAACAAACATAAAAATAAAAAAAAATACACAACCGAATTGATAACCTCCTCCTTTTTGGGAAGTCGGTTAAAAATAAACAATACCCAAGCTAAGCAATTAAAAACTCGCTTGAAGTGATGTTTCAAACATCAGCTGATTTAAAAAAATACTTAGTAAAATTATAGGTATATATTATGGCCTTCATAGTAGGTAGGTTCTGTCCATAATGCTGACTAATCACTTTCGATTTTATCGATCATTCACAGTTAAAAATAGCGGTAAAAGCAGATGTAACTTTCTCTATCAGTGTTGCAATATTAAGACGTGTTTTATTTTTAAGAATTTGGAAGCCTCTGTTGGCCAGTTTCCTGGCTAGCAGATGATGCAGATGTATAAGTTCCAATTATTTAGTCTATGGTTCCGATGTCCGTCTGCCATTGCCCTACATTCCCGTTACGGTAACGTTACGGCAATGTTGACACGGCATTCCCATAGAGATACACGCTCACCTACTTAGATTAATTACTGATAGAGTTCCGTTTGATCCTCAAATATTTAACGTTATCAGTCACGACTTAAAAGAGCTCTGTTTAATTTTATAAGCCAGTTTCACTTTGATGTGATTGCAGTTTTTAGTGCTGATTTAAAAAGTTATCGATCAGCGATAGCGATTAGATAGGGATCGATTGATTAATAGTTGCAGTTCTTGTCCTGGATCTGCATGTTTTTAGGGTTCCGTGGCCAAATGGCAAAAGAACCCTTATGGATTCGTCATGTTTATCTGTCCGCTCCGTCCGTATGTCACAGCCACTTTTTCCGAAACTATAAGAACTATGCTGTTGAAACTTGGTAAGTAGATGTATTCTGTGAACCGAATTAAGATTTTCACCTAAAAATAAAAAAAAAATAACAATAAATTTTGGGGGTTCCCCATACTTGGAACTGAAACTCCAACTCAAACAACAACCCATACGTGTGGGGTATCTTATCTATGGATAGGTCTTCAAAAATGATATGGGTTTCTAATGCCATTTTTTTCTAAACTGAGTAGTTTGCGCTACAGACACTTCCAAAGTGGTAAAAATAATGTGTGTGTGTCCCTGTAACTTCTAAAATAAGAGAATGATAAAACTAAAAAAAATATGACGTACATTACCATGTAAACTTCCACGGAAAATTGGTTTGAACGAGATCTAGTAAGTAGTTTTTTTTTATACGTCATAAATCGTAAACCGCAACTTTTGCTTATAATAATTATATACCTACAGTACTGCGATTCCGAAAACATTTCGAAGTGAACACTTAGGCGAAGTGATCACGGTGAGATTTCGACAGAATCGACCGGCTGGTCTACTCTGTCGATACGACATCTCACGGTGAACACTTAGGTGGAGTGAACGACAAGTGAGCTGTCATTCTATCTTATTTGTATTGTTTGACAGCTCACTTCGTGATCACTTCACCCACTCCTTCACTTCGACATATTTACAGAATCGATCGGCAGGTTTGTACGGAACCC
This sequence comes from Ceramica pisi, assembly GCA_963859965.1. NCBI lineage: Eukaryota > Metazoa > Arthropoda > Insecta > Lepidoptera > Noctuidae > Ceramica > Ceramica pisi. The sequence continues at coordinate 5,938,882 of OY982529.1, forward strand.
TCGGTGCGCGAGTCCGACTAGCACTTGGTTTTTTATTTTTTGATTGACCTACATTAATCCTAGTTAGTTCTGCGCTCGATATTTTAAGCTGTCAACGCCCGAAAGCCCTGTTGGGTCAAAGTTGTATTGTCAGATTACAATGTTTGATAAATTCAGAAGTTACCGTGTGGTGGATTTTTGCCATATTTTAGCACCTAAATACCTACATGAGTAGGTACTTTATTGGTTCACCATTTTAATTCACAAGCTTTAGGTCACACAGGCATGGGCTATGTGACATCCGCTGCGTAACGCTTAAAGGAAACGCATTTCAGCAAATTCCTTCAGCTAGATTCATGCGATATAGTAAGTAGTAACAAACAATGTTACTCATTATAAAATAGCGGCATCTACAAGTTTACACACTGCGGCGCCCGTGACTCAGATGACGTGAAAAAAGTTGAATGAACGAAACTGATGATGAGGAGTTTTCTGAAAAATGAACGGTATCTTAGTCATGTAGGCTTTTGACCTACGTGATAATTAGGAACGGTCATGTCAGAAAGTTGGCTGTTAGTATGGCCAATATTGGCGAATTAATAATGTGGATTGAGGGATGCATTGTGCCTTCAAACATTGAAGACTTCGACCCTTTCCCCTTATGGATACGGCAGGTTCTTACGACTGAAACATGGAAGGGTCTCACCGATTTCATCATTACATCATCATCTCATCAGCCGAAAGTGTACTGCTGGACATAGGCCTCTCCCAAGTGTCGCCAGGACAACCGGGCCTGTGCGTCTCGCATCCATCGGTCCACCTTGTAGGGGTGGGTTGGAACAGGTAAAATTAAAAACCTGTTTCACCTGTTTCAGTTCCAAGAAGATAACAGTTCCAAAAAACAGCCTGTTCCACTGAAACTAAAGACTCATTGAATGCAACAGATTCAGAAACAGTACCTACCTGCTACTGAAAAGGTCAGAAACAGTGACAGGCGGGAACAGGTTCTATCTCTTTCTATTACAATGAACCAGAGGAGCAAAGAGTTTGTTCCAAGGAACAGATGTTGTCTCTTTCTATTATAATTAGTCAGAAGAGAATGGAGCATGTTCCATTTGAAACTGTTTCACATAGCTGTTCCAGGTCGTTTCGTTTTGTATGACGAGTTACGGCTACTACGGTTGTTTGAGGAACAGGCGAAATAGGTAGGAGCTGTTATTCCATCTTCGGCCTAATCATCACTTTCCATCAGGTGAGATTTGGGCCAAGAGTTTCCCCGTTTCGCATAAAAAAAAAAAAACCTGTTTCATGTTGTTACTTTGAAATACCTGTTTCGATAAATACGCCTCACTCCTACCACCTTGTGGGAGCCTGCAAACATTGCGTTTTCCGATACGAGGTACTTCCCCAACGACCATCTGTTCTGCGAACAATGTGCCCTGCCCACTGCCACTTAAGTTTGGCGATCCTTCGGGCTATTTCGGTAACCTTGGTTTTATTGCGGATATCAGCATTCCTGCGGGTCTAAATAGGCCGCACTTTAGCAGAATCAGAAAGAACATGACACGTCATCCCAATCAACCTTAAAGCTAATGCGTTAGTGATATGAAAATGAAATTTGACGGATTTTTATGTGGTTAATATTATGATTCTGCTAAAGTGGCCTTTTTAGACCCACTGATTCAATCACACAAGGAAATTCCAAGCATTGCCCTCTCTATCGCCCTTTGAATGATTTTAAGCCTTCTGATGAGGCCCATTGCGAGCGACCACGTTCAGTTCCATAAGTCTTGAGACACTGTGGTCACCGATTTGAATTAGTACATACTTATTTTTTGCATTTAATACCTTTGCCCTCCCTTCTTCATTATCCCTTCAGTTTGGACTTGGATATGAGAGAAACCTACGCACGCGGAACTACACGGAAAAATTAAAGGGAAATGGGTTCTTTGGCGTTTTTTGCAACAGGAAGACGCTTGAAATGTTCATAGAGTTCGTAATCTTACTTTACAAAAAAATAAAATGAAATAAAAATAAAATTAAAAAAATTAAATAAAGGAATTATCGGGACCCTCACACAAGAGAACTTCCCTTGTGTGAGGGTCCCGATTATTTCTTTGGAGTATTTTAGCTCGATTTAGGGCTGAGTTTTCAATAGGTAGTCAGATAAATTTTATCAGAGGAATAAAAATGCCGGTTTGAAAGCTTTTGCATAGAAAATATGTCAAGCAGCCATATTTATTCTTCAGTTAAATATTATCTGACTATTGAAAAATCAGCCCTTAAACGGCATAATTATTTTTATTATTAATGGATAAATAGTAAGGGCCATTGGTCGGTTTTAAATTTTCATGACTTCTTTTATGATAGATACAATGCCGTAGATGAATGGCATTGTCAGAAATTAATTATTTCCTTGATAAAACTGAGAAAAAATATTAATTGACCATTTCTTCAGAAACCTTTAACTTCACGTCATCTCGGTTATGTAAACCGGGATTGCTCAGATCATCGTTATTTCCTCAGATAACTGTTGAGTAGTATTTTTATCTAAAGTTAGCAAATAATTCTTGTTACTCAAATTACAGAATAAATATGTGCCTAGGTGACTCCGTACTTGACCCACATAAGTATACATACCTACCTGTGATGCAACTGCAGAAGCCTCGTCATATGCACTGGGATTGCTTATTTATGTGGCCTTTATAATATGTCCATAGACTTAATCATTCTCCTACACTTTTTTTTAAGAAAGTCGTCAAGTGTCAGGCTCTTACTGACTAAAACCCATCCGTGTTCCTCCGACTGCCCTTTGCGTTTCAGGGCCGCAGTGACACTTTCGAAAAATTCCCGCAACCCTGGCAGATCCTCCTGTACTGCACTTACCTATCCTAATTTATTTGAGGTCGTATATCTTCTTCTTCTTCTTTAGTCGTCATGGCTGAGCTACGGAGGACTTCAGTACAATGGTCGATGATCTCAGTAGAGCTTCCGAAAGAGTGGGTCTCACAATGAAAATGGACAAAACCAAGATCATGCAGGTAAATACCATAGTACCTATAGTTTTTTTATAATTCTAGTACCCACTCCTATCAAGATCGGAGACTCTATTCTCGAAGTTGTAGACGAGTACGGCTAACTGGGACAAACGGTCCAGTTAGGTAGAACTAACTGAAATAGGTCAACCGTCGAATCCGACTCACCTGGCGGGTAGCGTTCAGGAAGTTGCGTGGTATCTTCTCGTCTCACATACCACAGTGTCAAGACGAAAGTCTAAGACCAGTGCGTGTTGCCAGTGATGACTTATGGCTTAAAGATACTCAAAGGGCAATGGCGAGGACACTGCTTGGAGTTTCCTTGCCTGATCGAATCAAGAATGATGATATCTGCAAGAGAACCAAAGTTACCGACATAGCCCGAAGGATCGCCAAACTAAAGTGGCAGTGGACGAGGCACATTGCTCGCAAACAGATGGAGTGGCGACCGCGTACTGGAAGACGCAACGTTGTAAAGCCTCCCACAAGGTGGACCGATGACTTGGTGAAGGTCGCGGGTAGCCGATGGATGTGAGACGCGCAGGACCGGTCGTTCTGGCGACGCTTGAGGGAGGCCTATGTCCAGCAGTGGACGTTTTTCGGCTGATATCATGACGTATAGCTTCGTACCATCGATCAATCTGCCTGGATGTGGTCACTCGCCAGACTTGTTAGGTTGTTGGGCTCCTCGTAACGACTATCAAACATCGATAAATGACAGCCGGCATGCACCAATGGCTTAGCGTGTTCGTGTTACCAAGATACCGAAGAGTCTCCGTGGGTAAGCGATGGTCATCCATCATCGGTCAACGGAGCATCATTGGCAATTAAGCGTACCTTGAATATATCGGTCTTCAAGAGGCTCTAGACAAGTGACCCCGGTCACTTCACGTCGGATTATCGCGCGGCGCCAGATTACAAAGGGGCGCATGGGGAAAATTAACACGAAAAAAGTACCTAATACATAAATTCATTTCTATCTAACTAATATTGAAAGTTCGGATGAATCACGCCAGAACGGCTGAACGGATTTTGATGAAATGTATAACACGGGCGAAGTCGCTGGCAGAAGCTAGTACCTAAATAATAAATCTAAAAAATCATAAATAGCACACACTCACACTTCACACTTTGCGCTATCTGGGGCAAAGTGTCCCCGCGCTATTATTGTCTTCTGTTAAAATTGTCAAGCCGCATTTTTTTTTCCAATAACACCCTGAACGAAATTTTTGATCCGCGCCTGCTCGTGCATAACCGTTTAGGGGCGCCGAGCCGCCGATGAGGGTTGCCTAGGGCGCTGGAACCATTTATTCCGCCTCTGCAAGAGACATTCTATCAGCGGTAACGCTGCGAAGGTGAGTGTCAAAACGTAAGAAATGTGTGGGATTGACAAACGTCAAAGTGCCACGTGATTTATCGCATTCGCTATTATAGAATGACTCTTTGTCTATGGCCTCAGGTTAAGCTACGCTTTTGCTCTTTTAGACACGAGTTCATTCTATTGTGTCTAGGTTTTAGTTTATATTTTCAGTTTAGCCAGTCATAACTAATCCTTTACGACATTCAGAACATGAGACGTAATGACGAAGTGTTGTGAGTTTAGAACTAGGATTGTCGGAAGTCGTTGTCAAATCATTAGTGTTCGCTATTCCTGCCACCGTCTATAAACAATTTGAATTTAGTCTCATGTATTCATGCCGTCAGGGGATTCCTATCATCCAGTATTTTCTAACATTTCCTATGTTAAGGAGTCGTACTAAGGTAGATTTTTAGAACCTTTTGTTAAATTAACTTTTAATTGATATTAGCTCTTCTAATAATATTAAAAAAAAAAACTCACACTGACGACTCGAGGAACAGAGCTCCCACCTCTTTCTTGCCTTTATCGGCCGGTCTGAGTGGAGATTCGCTAGAGCAAACGTGCTCGGGAGAAGGATCTATAATCCAGTAAGATGCTGGAAGGGATCTTGACCACACTTCCGGGATTGTCCTGATAGCCGTGGTTCCTCTCCACTTCTCTAGCACCTCAGGCTATGTGGCCACCTTGGCACTACGTCACTTTGTGCTAGCGACCGTTTTCGGGGGCCCATTCATTGAGTGTGCAAGTCACCCCCTGCCATTTAAAAGCCGTGTATATTGTTAGTGGTCAGGCAAGGGCCAATAGTTTTTCTATAATAAACGATAATTATCAGTCCACTAAACGCGTTTCATCTTTTGTTTCCATATTCTGCAATAGTACTGCTCCAACCGGGGTTTGTCCTTGGGAATACTTTCACAGTGCATACAGGGATAATCGCCGGTTGGTGCCCCATTACATTTGAAATGTCTAACGGGGCCTCTGCGAGTTGGTTTCGGCCCCTTGTAGGCCTACCAAAGGACCGGGTCTCCAGGGATCATAGAAAGTAAAAAAAAAAAAAAACTCACAACCGGGATATTCGGAAATAAAAAAACACAAAAACGCGTCTATTTCGATTAAAGTTAGGAAAGTCAAGATTTCTCTCATTATAATTGACAACGTGTAAAAGTAACTTTCTTTTGCCAGAATTAAACATTTTAGCCATGGGAAATTCATTACATGTGTTTAATTTTCAGGGTACCGAACATCCGTAAGAAACGGAACCCTTATAGGACCTGGGTGTCTGTCTGTCCGTCTGTCACAAACTGGCTGTGATCTCCGGATCTACTGGACCGATTCTATTGAAATTTAGTACACATAAAATGGACTTCTGTGATGTGACCCGATCATAGACGCGACAAAAATAAACAATTTATGAATATGGGGATCACTTTTGGTGGTCAAAGTAGAAATGATTTTCAAACTGTAGGTACCGAATGAATCCTACTATAATATTATAAATGCGAAAGTTTGTGAGTATGTATGGAGGTTTGTTACTCTTTCACGCAAATACTACTGAACCGATTACGATGAATGTAGGTAGCTGAAGACCCAGAATAACACATAGGCTACTTTTTATCCCGGAGTACCCGAGGGATTGGGATTTACACGGGAATAACGAGAATTTATACGCGGACGAAGTCGCGGGTGGCCTCTTTTTTTTGCTAAGTTACCCTAATTTTCAGCGTTATTTGCCTGGACTACTTACTTGATTATTTAGTATCGATGAAAGTGATAAAAGTGAAAAAGCTCCATAAGATTTTTGTTGGCAACAAGCCCGATTTTGTGTGTATTAATCAATCATGTTAATTTTATTTTAGCGTCAATAAAAGCATTGATATTGTTAACATACAAAGCAGCCACAGGTGCCTCACTTTGAGTAATTAAGCCGCTGTAACGCAGCGGAAAAGCGAGTGTACATGACAGGCTGCGCGAATTTATTTCAGTGACCTTACGGAAAACGTGCCACATTTTTCGAGTAAAAGCTTTATTTATGGTAAACTGATCACTTTGTCGTGGTTAAACCCTAGTTACGCTTTCAGGTTCGAAAACAATACCTTTGGTAACAATGAATTATGCAATTATTAATAACTAGCTTCTGCCAGCGGCTTCGCCCGCGTGATCCCTAGGGAACATGTTCCCGGGATTAAAAGTAGCTTATGTGCTATTCCAGACTATAATCTATCTTTGTTCTAAATTTCATTAAGATCCGTTAAGCCGTTCTGGCGTGATTGAGTAACAAACAACCAAACATTCACATTTTCATTTTTTTTTTTTCATTTTTTCTATTGATTGTAGCGTGATGAAAAGTATACTATAACCTGCTCAGAAGTATGAATAATAATTGTACCAAGTTTCGTTAAAATCCGTCGAGTAGTTTTTGTTTCTATAACGGTTATACAGACAGACAGACAGACAAAAATTGTACTGATTGCATTTTTGGCATCAGTATCGATCCCTAATCACCCCCTGATAGTTATTTTGGAAATATATTTCATGTACAGAATTGACCTCTCTACAGATTTATTATAAGTATATAGATAGATTTACAAAGTTACCAAAGAAAAAACAGGAAAATAATTAAAGTCGTCAATGTCGTCATCAAATTATGGTAGATTTTCCGTAACATATCGTTCACTATTAGTGGTTTATTAGAACCATCGTTATCTTACTGCAGCAAACCGACAGAATTATGGTGAAATAAGTAAATTTATACAAGGACCAACGGTAAAGTAGCTCATTTACACCGTGGGGATTCTTTTAACTGTGATCCTTCTGTAAGTAGGTCGGACCGTTAGGCTCACAGCCACATCTTCTTTGCCTCGGTGAAAGCCTGTTCGAGAACAAAAAGTTGAAAAAATGGCGGTCACGGTTACACTAGCTCAAAAATAATGTCGCAGAATCGGGGTCAGCAGACTTGTAAATTGAAAATAAGGTTTATTGGCGCCTATGGAGAAACTGAAACCTTTATCGATCGGTTTATTTTGGAATGCTCTAAGTGCAATCATAAATTAACTGAAGATAAGCAATAATTAAGTATTTACAACCATTTTAGAAGATTTTCCGGAAACAATTTAAGGACCAATAAGGAGATCTTTATTATTTTCTCAACGATTTTAGATTTACAGGTTGGCATACAAATTAAAGGGGGCCCATACAAGAAAAATGGTTTTTCGGTTTTTGGTACGGATCCCTTCGTGTGAGAGTACGCACTTGGCCGGTTTTTTATATGAAATGTTTACTTATCTAGTACCGTAAATGATCGCCGAAATGTTGTAGTTATGTGGGTTTGACTTTGACCCGATCCATAGCTCATACTCTGCTTTCTAATAAATCTTTGTACATTAATCTTAGACACATTATTTTTTATGTTGATTTGCTTAATAATCGACCACTAGCATATCAACGCAGTTAGGTACCTGCATACAGTCTTATGTTTGACATAGATTCTAATTGTCTTGATCTACCTTAATGTATCAATTAACGTAATAAATAAAGCAATGTTGTCTTTGTTTTCTATAAAACGACCTTCTCCATGCATAGACGCAGTTTCTATTATTTTCTATTTGGTAAATATTTACCTAATAACGCTGATGCAGTTCGTTTTAAGTAGCTATGGATGCTGACTATTGTAATCAAACAGCGCATTTCATAATAATATTGTACTATTACGTAGAAGTTTCTTAGTGAGAAAAATAGAACATTTCCGCGAGAAAATTGTACACGATGAGGGTTATGTAACAGCTATGTCGGCCATTTTGGCTTGTTTATCGATAATATTGGAAATATTTGATTGATCTGTGAAATAGGAGCCATGATATCGAGACTTTGTTTACTACGATGGCTTTTGGATTTATCCACCTTGTAGCGTAATTTGAGTTTCTCAGATTTTTTAAGATATCGAGGGCATAAGGTGTTGCGCTAGTAAGATAGTTGACGTAGACATCGTAAGTGAATTGTGGCTGCGTATGCGCATTAGCGGTGTTTATTTTTATAGTCAACTCTGTTATCCACATTGTTTATCTTTTCTATATTAGAGTAGGTAATTAGGTGAAACGTTTATGGCTCACTTAAAAATGTGCAGAAATATACTCACTTAGCAAAATCAATCTCAAACCAGAAAATTCTAATATTAATGGAATCCCATCAAACAATGAGAAATCAATTTACAGATGCCAAAATTAATGACAAAAAGAAAATTCGACTGTTTGTTTGCCTGCATTGGCTATTGGCATTTATCAGCTTCATCTTACTTTTAAGCTTACTGAAAGATCCTTTCAGTTTTCAAAGAAAATGCTACTTAATCATCTGCTGAGTATCAATGTTCTTTATAATTCAGTATAGAATACTGATGTTGTTGCTTTGTCTAGGTACAGACTGGTATTCCAAAATTAGGTCTAATCTGCTTGTGGATACGTTTTAAAAATAAAATATGGACTCAAGATTTCCACATTTTCCATCTGAAATCATACATCAAGCCAAAGCCCGCTACGTGAGTCAAGTCACGATTCACAGCTCCTTAAAATCACAAAAGGCCGTAATATCCCAGAAATCAAGCACTTGTTTTGAGTTAATGCTTTAACTTTGTTCTGTCATACGAAGCGATTGTGTACAACGCTATTACTCATTCATTGACTTTTCAGCAGCAGTACCTAATGCCGATTTTTCGACCACGTGCTTGTCATAACCGTTATCTACCGACGATGCCGAAGAATCCGTAACTGGAGACCTCACTATGAGTCACGCACGCAGGGAATTGTAACATTTTCCGTTTTCAGTCGTTTAAAAATGGAATTGAAAATTACGCGCCATTTTTAACTCTATGGTTTAAGAATAGGGTTTTACCTAGTCGTTGGACTGAATTGTTAACTTTGTGGATAAACGCGCATCTTTCTGGAGAATTGATTATTTTCAAAACAATCGTTTAATAACGTAAGCTGACTAATCTGAGAATCGATATGGGTTTCAGATTAATGGTAAACTGTGCGGTGCCGTGCTGTCTAGAAGCAGGCTCCGAGAAAAGTGTCTGTTGCGGTTTTCATTACGCAAATCTTTGTGGACTAAACGCGAATATTTCTGAAGAATTGATTATTTTCGAAACAATCGTTTAAAAACGTGAGCTGATAAATCTAAGAATCGATATGGGTTTCTGACTACTTGATGGTACCTAAACTGTGCGGAACGGTGCCGTGCTGTCTGGAAGCAGGCTCGACTTTCTTTCTGGTCTTGTCTTTATAAATGTGCAAGTTTGAGAATGGATCTTTGTTACTACTTTTCATCACGAGAATATGTTCCCTAGGGATAACGCGCGCGAAACCGCTGTCAGAAGCTATACTAGCTAAAATCTAACCTTACTGTGAAAAAAATGCGGGAGTTTGGGTGTATGCTTGTTACTCAATCACGTCTGAACGGCTGAACGAATCTTGCTGAAATTTGGCACAGAGGTAGATTATATTCTGGAATAACACACACTTTTCATCCCGAGAGTATGTTCCCTTGAGATAATTTTCGACATTCAAAGTTTACTGGATCGAACCAGCAGTGATGCGATTCTATAAACATGTCGAAGTGAACACTTAGACGAAGTGAACGACAAACCATACAAAAAAGATGGGATGACAGCTCACTTGTCGTTCATTCTACCTAAGTGATCACGGTGAGATGTCGGCAGAATTGACCGGCTGATTATCAATGTGTGGATTACATAATTATTATGTTAACTAAGTACGTTTAGTCTAAGAGGTTTGTTATTTCAGGCGTCATTTTTTTGGCGTTTTACAGTACTTTTTATAAATAAAATAATTCGATAAATTTTTTTAGAAACACTACTACATATTTTGTCATAGGCACGCAAAAGGAAGTACTTCCTTACAAGTATCGGCGCTTTCAAGGAATTTATACCACGGTTTTTGTTGACACTATAATGGTGAAAACAACAAGAGCGTATGACCATCACGCCACGTGTTATTCGAGCCATGGTACGATGATATCATGTTTAGAGACTCTTGACCGCTTTATTAGGATATAGTTCAAGGCTGTTACAATTCAGATCAAGGCTGCCAGCAATATCGTAACTCCATTTTAGAACCACCTACTCTATATTGTCTTTGGCGCCTAATTAGGATCATGTTTTGCTTTCGTTGAAGTTCATTGCTAAACGAATAATTTAGTTTATGGTTTTTCATGTTTCACGAGATAAGTAGGTAAGTATGTAACTTGAGGGCTATAAGGACAAAGGAAGGACAAAGCTTAGAATTGTTTTTTTTATCCGCTAAGTTGCGTAGTTAATCATTATCTTTCTGCTCTGGTATCTGTTTATATAGATATAATTCTCTTTGCCGAGTTATTGTGTGTTAATAAAAAAAAAAGTTTGTTAGTAGGTAATCTTTCAGCGCTGAAATTTTAATAAAACTTTTTTTCAGTGAGCATCCCTAGAGGACTGCGGATAATGGATTCCGCAATTAAGTGACAAACAAACGCGGCCATTGTAGACAATGTAGAGCTTCGAAATTTAAAATGTCTTTGGCAGGCGAACTAATGATTTTCAATTCGTTCTCTTTTGGATTTAAAATCTCGGTAGCTACTAAAAATTGTTGCCTACTTACTTTTAAACAATCTATACTATAATATATATAATATTATAAAGCAGACGAGTTTGTTTGTTTGTTTGGTTGAACGCGCTAATCTCAGGAACTACTGGTCCGATTTGAAAAATTCTTTCAGTGTTAGATACCTAGTCCATTTATCGAGGAAGGCTATAGGCTATATATCATGGCGCTAAGACCAATAGGAGCGGAGCAGTAATGAAAAATGTTACGCAGACGACGTTGCACGGGTCAGCTAGTCGAATAATAATTCAGTTTCTGAAGATTTAGTGATGGTCCTCATTCTCGGCTTCTGTTGAAACCCAAATCTTCCTCCTATCCAAAGTAGCCAATCTTATTCAGGTATCTATAGCAGATAGGAATTAGGAATAGTTTTTATTCGACAATAATGATGGGTGGGAGTTATTCCGGTCAGATCCGCTCCTCCGCCCGGAATAACTACTTAGGTATGTTTTAATATAAGCTTAGTTTTCTTTTATTATCTTTTTGGTTTTATCTCATTTTGTTTTATAGTATTTTTTATTTGTTTACCTACCTAATTTAATAATGATGATTTGTGCATCTGTTTGGGAGGAATAAAATATTTTTCTTTCTTCTTATGTTTCCTGTTTGATTCACTATTAACTTTGTCATTCCGGTCTGATCCCCTTGGTATAGGTATGTATTTTATAGCTTTAAAGTTGTACCATACTATTCAAAATGTTTGTGTAGCTTATTTAATAGGAACGTAATAATTATATTGATATTGAAAACATTGAAATGCGTCGATAAATGAAATCTCAAGTTTCTATTGATTGCTAATTCACCACATTCCCATTAATGACAATAATATGTTATTGTCTACAGAATTATTTATAGATGATTGAATAATAACTATTATGTAGATACCTGTGTATCTAATTATTTTGTAATGCAGCAGTATTCTATACTTTGAATCGTAGTGTCCACTACCATGCCATGCGTTAATTGCATGATCCAAAAAACATCTGATCTACTTAAATTTTGAATAATTACTTAATTAATTTTGAATACAAACAGGAATTTTCTAGTATTTTCTACTGTATCGGATTTTTTTCGCACTGGACTACCCAGATGTTACTGAAACTATTTTTAGCCTCCGGTAACCGTGATTTTTGGATATGTTTCTTTATATGACTCATTATAACTAAGAAAAATAATGAATAAAATTCAACTTTTCTGGAAAAGCCAGGAAAAGGTGGCCTTTTAAAAGGCCCGTCGTAATTATGGGGGTCGTATACATGTATGGCGGTCTAGTAATGAAACAAAATATTGTAGAATCAATATTTAATCTATCTTCTATCTATATCTTCTATATCTTCTATACTTATAATAAATCTGTAGAGAGGTCAATTCTGTACATGAAATATTTTTCCAAAATAACTATCAGGGGGTGATTAGGGATCGATACTGATGCCAAAAATGCAATCAGTAAAATTTTTGTCTGTCTGTCGGTCTGTCTGTCTGTCTGTCTGTCTGTCTGTCTGTCTGTATAACCGTTATAGAAACAAAAACTACTCGACGGATTTTAACGAAACTTGGTACAATTATTTTTTATACTCCTGAGCTGGTTATAGTATACTTTTCATCACGCTACAATCAATAGGAGCAGAGCAGTGAAGGGAAATGTTGGGAAAACGGGAGAAGTTACTGCATTTTTTAAGCTTCCGTCGCGTGTGCAACCTTAATGTTTAAAGCTACACAGAAATCATGTATGACAGAAATATTCTCCTTAAAATTATATAAAAAAATATATCCCACGACAGCATTTATGTCTATGTGAAAGTTTGGTTGTTTGCTACTCAATCACGCCAGAACAGCTTAACGGATCTTAATGAAATTTAGAAAAAAGTTAGATTATAGTCTGGAATAGCATATAAGCTACTTTTCATCCCGGGAATATGTTCCCTAGGGATCACGCGGGCGAAGCGGCTGGCAGAAGCTAGTCAATTTATAAAGTAAAAAAACACAAAATTACGGTTGTATTAAAACAATAGAAATACACACACACACACACATGCAAATGCCCTCGTTACTGAGTTTGACTGTATATGTACCATAAAACAGTTTTGGGGTGTAAATGAATTTTACACTTTTGACAAATAAAAAAAGCTTTTTGATTTGCAAGCTTTGCATCTTAGTTGAGGCGCACTATATTGAACTAAGTGATCAACCCCATCATATGAGATGATTCTCGATGAGACCTAGGTGTAGGTGTGTGACGATTTCTCCATTTATAAGTTTGGTTTCGCGGTACGATCGGCTGAACAAATCCAGATATAGTTGACGCGCCTGGAGTAGAAGAAACAAACGTAGAAGGCACAGGAACTTCGCTATCTTCACCGATCGTGTCAATTGTGCGTCTTCTCTTACGCAAGCACGACAAAGGTTGCACGTCATCTTCACTCTGAGCTAGAGAACGTTACCTCAGCAGGAGCTCTTAGCTGAGAGCCTGCAAGAAAATAATATAAATATTGTTATAATACAAAGCACAACCAAACACCACTAGCAAAGTAAATGAAATAAATTCATAATTACTTTACCTACCTGAAAGATTTTGTAATGTTACGAACTCTTCATCTCCTGAGTCTTCGTCAGTAACATCCGCGTTGGCATTCTCAGGTGGGAAAATGGTTATTTGGTTCGGCAACAAAGTGTCTTCGTCATCTCGCTCTAACTCATCAACAATTTCGATGAGATTGAGCGCTTTCACTAATCTCGTGCTAAAACAGAAATTATCAATAATATAATAAACCCCTATATTACGACGGGACTTTTAAAAGGCCATCAATTTCAAACGTAAAAAAAAAAAAAATATTTTGCGTTTCGAACCAAACAAATGAAGTTATATTTTGATGAAATATCTAACATATCAAAGCAAAATCTATCAGATTCAGCATATAAATAACATAAACGCTTACCTTTGTGAAGCCATTGTAAAAAAAAACTCCAAGATCTTCAAAAACACTCATTATACTTGAAAATGTGTGTCCAATTGGGAACGTAACTGCATCAAATAAAAGGTGAACAGGTACTAAGTAAGTTAATAATATGAATATGTTTGTCAAGTAATTGAAAAATAATGAAAAATGCAGGTAGATTTCGTTATTTTTTTGGGCCTTTTAATAGTCCCGTCGCAGTATCTGGGAAGAGGTGTTTCTTCATTGTATTCAACTTTATGGCTGCTATTCTATAATGTATTAGTTATGGTACCTTAAGAATGACAAAAAAAAACTTGTTCGATGGTATAAACCTTAGAATAATAACGCATAGAAACCTAGTACGAGTGCAAAAAGTGAGGCGACTAAAACTTAGCCTAATCCGTCAAACTTAGCCATCAGGCCGTCAGTACTCAATGTCACGTTCCGTCGAACACAGCTCGCGAGTAAATAATTGAAAATGACAGTTTGTTGCGTGAAAGGATGTTATAGCACATCAGGAAAACAAAAAAATGTGATAAAATAACATTTCACAAATAAGTACTCACATTCTACGCACTATTTTTACGTAAATCAATAAATAAAACAAAATTCTAATAACCTAACTTGTCATAACACAGTGTTGCTATTTGTGAGGAAAAAATACCCACATTGCTTTCATTCATGTTTTTCATTTATGTAATTTTAAAATACAATACTTACTGTTAATTCATATCAAACCCGATGTTTTAACATTGTTTATAATTATAACCCATCAAGCATTCTAAACGCATTGAACAATATCTCATTCTTTATGCGATTTATTTTCTTTTATTTTAAAATAAATTGAATTATACCTTCCGAAAAAATATGTCATATTACATGAAAAATCATGTTTACCTTTTCCAGTTCCCAACAACATAAAATACTTGCCTTGATAGCAAAATAGTAATGCGTCTTCCCATATTTTGTGGGTAACGGCTTAGTAATGGTATCACTGAAAGCTATATCTGTGTGCGTTAGAGGAACGTAGACACATTCGGCTCACGCACACAAAGAAAATGAAGTGGACACACGATTTTGCTCGGGTTTTGTTCTAGACGCGGCTTCTATGCGTTATTATTCTAAGGTATAAACTTAATACTTATAAAATTTAGCTTATACGCTACGCTCCTGACGGTAGCATTTGAGCAAAGAGCATATAAAAAGTTAACTATTGTTTTTCAAAAGGAGCCATATGATAAATACTACCTATTAGAAATAATAACTGTTATTCTTACGTATTTTCTCTTTAGTAAATACGCAATCTGCGTTTTTTTTACTATTGACTAGCTGACCCACGCAACTTCGTCTGCGTCACATTTTCCATTAATGCTCGCCTCCTTTTAGTCTTAGCGTGATGATATGTAAGCCTATAGCCATGCCATAGCCTTCCTCGATTGGGCTATCTAACACTGAAAGAATTTTTCAAATCGTACCAGTAGTTCCTGAGATTACCCCCTACATACAAACTTACAAACAAATGTTACCTCTCTATAATATTATTATTAATTATTATATTATTAATATAGTATAGTATAGAGTATAGATAAGCGCACGTTTGATGGTAAGTGATGACGTGGTCGAAGATGGGGCACGCTTGCCTAGAAGTAACCTATTCACTCTTGATTTGAATTCCACTCCTTAGCTGTGTGAAGTTTGCGTTTTACTTTAGTTGTTTTTACTACTTTTTCGATCTTCTCTAGTATAATATAGCTACTACATAATTGTAACATAAATAGATGTACAGGTCATGTAATGCATAAATTTACCCACTGTTGTTTATGTTTATTGTCCCAAAAGAACTAATAAATAAAACATTATAGACATACAGAAGTTTTTGAAAATAAAACAAATGTTTAAGCAAGATTTAATTATCAAATGAATTGTTACTAATATACCTACCTTTTCACTGTCTGGGTAGTGTGGTTCTACTCACTTCTAAGTACTCACTATACCTCTCCCTAAATACTAATGCCCAGCTGTAAGTGCAGACAGTTTTCAATGCAAACGAGGTCTACCTTGTGTAACCCCTATGTTAAATATAACGCAGACGGTAGTTTTGCGGTTGCGATAACATCAGGCGCACGCGCAATTCGCAAGTACCTACATCTTTGATTTCAAAGCTTCTACTTCAAGTGCCGATTAACACGCGGGTAAGTACCTTCTAATAGTACTCATTTAGATAGGGAAGTGAGTACTTACATCCCAAGTCCTCATTCTCAAGTTAATTGAATGGTCTTTTCCTTCTCCAGTGGTTTAGTACCTTGTCAACGATTAAGGATTTTTCTATTTAAAACAATACACTGTGTTCCTAAGTTTTGAGAATATGTACTTGAGATCTGGACATACAATTATAATTTATTGGTTTTAAAATTATAATATATTAATAAATGTATGAGTATGTTAAGTAAATATTAATAATATTTATATTTATTTGAAATACACCCACGATAAAAGGTATACCTACTATGTATTATTCCTAAAAATGGTCTACACGTGTGCCAAGTTTAATTTAAATCAACGAGGTAGCAAACATACAGAGTTACTTTCACAGTTAAAATATTAAACTATAATAAAGATGATTGATTTTAATTTTGGATCATATAGTGTTCGTTTCATAATCTAGACAAAGTTCAAGAATAATTTTTACTGAACGTCTTTTGACAGCGAGGATTAAATTCCAGTTCATAGGTAGTTAACCGAATATAAATTATTACCTAAGTATTTAAGTATTTATTGTCAATGTACAACGATGTGGATGATTTTTTTTAAATATCTATTTTCTTTATTTTAGGTACCTGACATGATGCAAATTTTTCTTTAAATTGTATAAAAATACCTTAGAACAGAGCCTATTTCCAAGATGCCTTCGTTGGACGCACGCAGTACCTACCACGGTAAATTTATACCAATCTACAGAACATCTTAAGTATCTTGTTTGAATCAGAATGCAAAATAGCTGGCTTAGAATACCTAGTCTACAAATAGAGATTAGTGGGGTTTCTTTTTGTTTGTATTACGTGAGTCTATTAGCCGTGCGGAATCTAGACTGTATGCAGTCGCCTATTTAAAACGACTTTAGTGCTAGTTTGTGAATGTAGGCACTTGGTTAAATATAGTCCTGTTATTTTAATGTGGGTTCAGAAGTAGCGTATAATTTAAAGTTAGCTATTCTTTGGTAAATTCATGTTGGTTGAAATGACACAATCATAAATGGCAAAATTTAGCTTAGGTAATAAGTTAAAAGGCGTAAATTAAGTGGGTTTTGAATATATCTTTTGTTCTAATAAAATGAACTCACCGAATCAATCAGAATAGGTAGGTACTTAACCCGACACATTCAATTAAATTGTTAGTTAAAAGTTATAATTGAATCATTTGTGTCTTTATTTAATTTTAATATTGGGACTTGGTGCCTTATTAAAGAGATTTTTTTATATATATTTTTTAATTTATTAAATCCAATTGAATATTAATTATATATCTAGTTTGTCGAGTATAGCGATTTATAAAAATCATGGAAAATTGGCGGAGCAAGAGCAAGTCGAACTCACGTACCGAGGGTTCCGTACCATCATAATAATATAGTAAAACGTGAAACAATTTTAAAAAGAAGCTGAGGTGTATTTTGCAATTTTAGATCAGCGCCATCTCTTGACTGACAGTGGTAATGATGATACAATTTTTGTTGATGATTGCTGAAAAATTGTGGCATTGAGAGACATCGTTTTATTTTGCCTGTAATCTTTACATAAACTTCTATCACATATAATAATTTCAGGTTTTTCTGTATGCTAACTTCAGAGATAAGGTTTGAGGGAAATTTTTTGCCAACCAACGAATTATGATTCTTGCAAACTGGCTGACTAAACAGCTGACGATCTAAGGCGGTTATCACACTGCGACGCATCACGTTGCATGTTGCGTCAACGCACTTAGTCGGTTATCACACTGCCACGCATCACGTTGCATGTTGCGTGTCAACGCACTTAGTCGGTTATCACACTGCCACGCATCACGTTGCATGTTGCGTGTCAACGCACTTAGTCGGTTATCACACTGCCACGCATCACGTTGCATGTTGCGTGTCAACGCACTTAGTCGGTTATCACACTGCCACGCATCACGTTGCATGTTGCGTGTCAACGCACTTAGTCGGTTATCACACTGCCACGCATCACGCTGCATGTTGCGTGTCAACGCACCTTCGCGAGTACTTGCGGGAGTGCAGAATTGCATCATCATGCGAGTTTTTTACGCATTCACGCGCGTTTGCGGATTCACGGCGGCTCTGACTTTTTCATTCAATGCCGTTCGCTGTGGTGATAGTGCAGTGCAGAGCGTCGCGTCAATTTTGATATTAAAAATAGTTATTAGTGTGGAACTCATTCAAGATGCTGCAGTTATACTAACTGTTTGGTTTTTGTACAAACACACGTCAAGACCATCCATAATCAGAATCACGCACGGCACTGCGAGACTCGGTGTGCCATACCTTGCGTCTAGCCCCGCACCCACGAGCGTGTTTCTCCGCTTGTAGGTAGGCACGTGATCTGCATGGACGCGCATGGATCCATTTTCTGTGTGTTGGACTAGGTATGCGTGTTTTCTATACAAACGGAGATACTTACAAGCAACGCAAGAACACGCATTCACGCGCTACGCTGCGTGGTGCGTGGCAGTGTGTTATTCGCCTAAGTAGGTACTCGATCCATCAGTAAAGTTAGAATGCGACAAGTAGTATTCCACATACAAAGTATGACTTTAGTAGATCTACGCGTTAAATACTCGTTTAACCCTATCTTTGCTGTGGCGCTTTCGAGTCGGTTCATCATTTGCCTAGCCTTTTCCCAACTTCATTGGGATCGGCTTCCAGTCAAATTGGGTTCAGCTGAATACTAGCTAGTTTTATTTTACGTAGAGCGGCTGCCACCATGAGACCTCCACAACCCACTAACTAAGTAGGTAACACCGGACTTCTCAGACTGGAGTCAGATTTACTGGCTTCTGTCAACGACTTAACGTGCTATCCGAGGCACGGAAGAAACTCGATATGTTAAGATGGTCACCCATCTACAGACCAACCTTGGCAAGCGTTGCTTTAGCTTGAAGAGCGACCTGTGCGTCTGTTACGAGCATTCGAGTTGGTTAAAAACATAACAGTTCGACACAGAGCGGTAGAATAACCCCTAGAGTACGTTCCTCTACCTACCTAATTAAAATGTGCTCTCAAGTGAAATCGCTACCTTTGTCGACAAAGGCTTTGTTTGTGTAGCGAATTAATCTTTTTGTGGTACTTTCAGGTTGGGCCGAAATAGAAATAGAAATCATTTATTTGCCCATAATGTAGGTATTTACAGATAATTATGATGGCCGAACGTACTTACTTAAGTTAGATTTTTCAGTGAATTAGTGCGTTAAATTCTTTTAAACGTAGCGTAGGTTACATAAATTGTTACTGTTGTTTTTACTTTTGGGAGCTGAAAGTATTATTCTTCTTTTTTTTTAAGTAACACATTTTTTTTTCATAATTATCGTGTTGAATCCCTAGCTAGGAAGATTTTTCAAAAATCCAATGATGCAGTTTTAGTTTTCATCAAAATCGGGCTCGAGACTTCTTACAATGTTTTTCGTTGCTCCTTAATAGTTCCGACTTTGACGCATACTTACTTTAAAAATACATCTTGTACAATAAATAATACAACGTGTACGAATCTGAACATAGATAATACGAAGCTGTATTCAGAATGCAATACCTGAAAATGGGTCATGCACCATACTATCATGAAAAAAAGCTGTTTGGTTCATTTTGTCGAGTACCGTGCAAATAAATGTATGGAGCAGTCTATTTATTTTGCGATTCCAGTGTTATCCATTGGTGTTCACCCATTTTTAGAGGTTGCTTTTGTTCTGTAACACGTTGTATTAATACTAGCTTCTAACAGCGGCTTCGCTCGCGTGTATTTCGGAAATTATCCGAAGTGAACCTACTCCCGGGATTAAAAGCTAGCCTGTGTGCTATTCTATAGTATAATAATGTATCTCTGCGCCAAAGGGTATAGGACACTTGTTGCCATTTAATCATTTTTAATGATTTTCATTGTTCTCACATGGTGACTTTATCATCAAATATCTCGGCAACGTGACACTTTAGGGCACCATGTACTAACTGATATCTTTTGTTAAGTGCATGCTACCCATACCACATATCATCGCTTAAGTTCTAACACCACGGATGCCTTAATCTGTAACTTTTCAGTTTATTTGCTCTCAAGACAGTTTTGTGAAACAAAAACTTAGTTACGCGCTGTTGTTATGGAAATAAAACTGAGTTACGCGCTGTTGTTATGGAAATAAAACTGAGTTACGCGCTGTTGCTGCGATCACAAAACTGTCATAGGGACTACTCACACTTCAGCTCTATTTATTTATTTATTTAGACTTATGTACAAACGCATAAAAAAACAAAATAAATCATTGGGCATCAAAAATTTATGAAAAAATAAATTATAAATAAATTTATTTATTTATATTTAGACTTTATGCACAATAGTGGTACATGGGCGGACTTAATGCAACAAGGCATTCTCTACCAGTCAGCCTCTATTCAGCGTATGCTCATAGAAAACAACGATTTTGTATGGAGACGCGTACGCATCCGTTCAGCTTTCGTGGCAAACAAGTATAGAATGAGGACAATATGTGTTATTATCACGCGAGTGCTGTAGATAGAGTACAACGATGTTCTGCCGCTGCCGCTTTCTCATTCTTACGAAGCTGTACGCGGCTGATAGAAGCAGAAGTTTATAAGTGTGACCGAAATTGTTCAGTGAAACGCGAATGAAGCTGAATAAGTGTGAGTAGTCCCATAGGCGATGTTTTTCTTTTTTGAATAACGTTTCGCCATTGGTCTAAACTGTCCAGGGGCCCGAGTCTGCTATTTTTATAAATTTGTCATTCGGACACGATCCCATTGTCATGCCATTGTCATTTCGCTAAAAGTTCGTAATCTGCTAAATTCATAATCGCACGGTCACTAGCACGTCAGTGGCCGGTCACTGGCACGTCAATGGTCTCGTAATAGAATTGCGGTAGGAATGCCGTATTGCCATTATTATAAAACCGAGCTAAATTTGAGCATTTATTCATGCCAGATTTTATTTATATTTAGTTTTACATATTATTTATTAGTGTTATAAGCAATCTGAAGTAGTGAGAAGTTCGTAAATACTAAATCTGTCATTATGTACGAGATTACCATTCATATGGCTTTCTTTCAATGGCGTGTCAGTGGTTGTTCATTGGAATGTCATAATGACGCCATTATAGAATAGAATAGAATAGAATACTCTTTATTATGTACACCATATAAGCCATGATGCCATTATGTCAGTAGATTACCAAACTTGTCAAAATCATCCATTTTGAAATCAGTGATCGACCATTCTGACACTATTGTAATAGCAGACTCGGGCCCCTGTTTGATTGGTCAAACGATGCGTCTTGCGATTCTCTATCGAATGACATACGAAACGTATTTCGTTCAAAATTTGACTTCCAAGGTATTATAACTTACAGATGGGCCCGAAAGGGCCGACGCCTGCCGGAGTCGCGGGACTATTCGAGATACCGTGGCTCCGGAACACAAAGGGCAATGAAGGAATATGGATGGGTTTTAGTCAGTAGAAGCCTGACACTCCCTCCCGCTTCACCCAGAGCGGGAGGAGTCATTGGATGATTTCCCATCCCTAAAAAAACCTTAACTTGAACTTAATCGACGATATGCATGATCTCGTCGGTATTTCTAATCCCGGGATTTCGGGATTATCTACAGTTAATCTTGGGATCCCGGGATAGCCCCGGGATTATATTGGTAAAGGAAGGTGATGGTAACAAAAAGACAGTAAAATATTTAGTTTTGTGAGTACATAGAATATTTAAGTTTTAAATCTTCAAAAAGGCGGTTAAACAAAATTCTCATAAAATAAACGTTTCACGCACATTTTCATTGACTTATTTAATAAACGTAGCAATCCCGATTATATCCAGGGATTAATTAAATTCGATCCCGAAAATTTCGAGACTAAAATAATAATATGACCGGGAACCGGAATCGATTCCTCTAGCTGCAACTTTAAAAAAAAATGCCAGCTCCCATATAAAAGATCGAACCCCTTCCATCCAGATCCTTTCAGACATCCATTAAAACTTTCGAGTTGAAATAGTAGGTAGTACCTAATATAGAACAAATAAGACAATAAATAGCACGGTAATATTATTACCGTGACAATAGTAAAGTTGCAAGACTTGCAAGTATCTGTACCTTATAGGTACTACCCGCGCGATGTCTCGTTCAGACCACGATGTAATGTTTTAAAATGCCCTAATGGATCCATTTTAGCGTTGTCTTGTCTTATATCTTTGTTTATATTTTTAACTGACTTCCCGAAAAAATCTTGTTTTATCTGAAAGGATATACTTGCAGATTGGTCCCATTTAAATTTTATGAAAATCGGTTACGAACTTTGGATTTTAAATCGAAATAGCTGGAATTCGTCTACTTGGATGTAAATTACAAAAAAATACAACCGACTTCCAAAAAAAAAACACTACAAAGTAAAAAGTAACTTTAATTTCGGAAGTCGGTGTTTTTGTTAGTTTCTTCGTATTTTGACACCGACTTCCGAAATTAAAGTTATTTTTTACTTTGTAGTTTTTTTTTTTGGAAGTCGGTTGTATTTTTTTGTAAAAAGTTTTTTATTTTTCACTTTTTAGTGGTGCCCTACACCTAACAACACCACTCCAAAATCGCAGAAAAGCAAAATACGCAATTTCGATCATCAAAGAATCATCTAAATAGTCAAATTCCAGCTATTTCGATTTAAAATCCAAAGTTCGTAACCGATTTTGATATGATTTAAATGGGACCAATCTGCAAGTATATCCTTTCAGATAAAACAAAAATTTTTCAAATCGGTTCATAATTGTCGGAGATATGAGGTAACAAACATAAAAAAAAAAAAAAAAAAAAAACATACAACCGAATTGATAACCTCCTCCTTTTTGGGAAGTCGGTTAAAAATAACTTTAATTCGGAAGTCGGTGTCAAAATACGAAGAAACTAACAAAAACACCGACTTCCGAATTGAAGTAATTTTTTACTTAGTAGTGTTTTTTTTTGGAAGTCGGTTGTATTTTTTTATCAAATTGCCTAGCTTTAAATGCACGTTTGTTACTCTACTTTTTGATCTTAAAGGTAAAAAGTGTTTCTTTTCTTGTCCTGAGTTCTACTAATTTTCATATTCGCATCGCATTCATATCTCAATCGCAAACTGTAAAAAATGTATGAAAATTAAGGCATTTTTGACAGTTCGCGATTGACATGCAAATGCAGAAGTTGTTTAAAAATTAGTGGAATATGCCCGCTGTTCTGATTTTGGATGGGCCATATACTGCGAAGTACTCAGGGAAAGTGGAGCAAGGTTATCACTGACTAGTGCCCAAGATATGGTAAAAGGAAAAGAGGAAGGCCAGGCAAAAGATGGGAGGGTGTGTTAGGAAGGGTTGCTAGAGATAAAAAGCATTGCAAGTTGTTAAAGAGACCAACGCCGACAGATACTCTGCACATTAATTTAGATGACAATACGAAAAACGCTCACAATAAAAGGAATCAATAACACTGATTGAAAATAATCTAAACTTCCTATTTATATCTTCTTGACAAGCATGAAGGGTTTCATGCTCCATTTTAGATTCACAGAAGAACCGTATTGTAGTGACTTTCTTTTTTGAAACATCTGAAAAGCCAAGTCCCAATGAAATTATTAAAAAAAAAACAGCTACGGCAAAGAAAGTTGGCATCATGATACTTACTGGCTGTCATGCATCACGTTACGTTTTTGGCGCATTTGAAAATAGAACGTTAAAAATATACTGTTACTCGATTCTGTCAGAGACTCAAGTTTTTATGAGCACACGTGAAAAGAATTCGCACGGCAAGCTACCTACATCATTACTATGAAATGAATAAAAAAACAGTTCTTGGCGACATTTTGTTTTGTTCTCACGATTTTTGGTCTCTACAAAGTGCAAAAGAACAATTTTGCCTAGAGCTAGGTTATTTTACTGTTGGTACTAGTTTGATGCATAATATTATTGTTTAACGTTCTAAACGTGGTTTTGTTGGCGTAAAACTGTTTGGATGGCGAAACTGTTTATTTTGTGAAATGTGTGTTGGGTGATGTATGTGAAAATTCAATTTTCCTAAAAATATTTTTGTAACCAGTTTGGAGGAAATAATAAAATGAATAGAAAAACTTCAAAGGTATTAATTTTCCACCATTTGTGGCAAAATATAATAGAAAATCCTTAGAATAATAACGCATAGAAGCCGCGTCTAGAACAAAACCCGAGCAAAATCGTGTGTCCACTTCATTTTCTTTGTGTGCGTGAGCCGAATGCGTCTACGTTCCTCTAACGCACACAGATATAGCTTTCAGTGATACCATTAATAAGCCGTTACCCACAAAATATGGAAAGACGCATTACTATTTTGCTATCAAGGCAAGTATTTTATGTTGTTGGGAACTGGAAAAGGTAAACATGATTTTTCATGTAATATGACATATTTTTTCGGAAGGTATAATTAAATTTATTTCAAAATAAAAGGAAATAAATCGCATAAAGAATGATATATTGTTCAATGCGTTTAGAATGCTTGATGGGTTATAATTATAAACAATGTTAAAACATCGGGTTTGATATGAATTAACAGTAAGTATTGTATTTTAAAATTACAAAAATGAAAAACATGAATGAAAGCAATGTGGGTATTTTTTCCTCACAAATAGCAACACTGTGTTATGACAAGTTAGGTTATTAGAATTTTGTTTTATTTATCGATTTACATAAAAATAGTGCATAGAATGTGAGTACTTATTTGTGAAATGTTATTTTATCACATTTTTTTGTTTTCCTGATGTGCTATAACATCCTTTCACGCAACAAACTGTCATTTTCAATTATTTACTCGCGAGCTGTGTTCGACGGAACGTGACATTGAGTACTGACGGCCTGGTGGCTAAGTTTGACGGATTAGGCTAAGTTTTAGTTGCCTCACTTTTTGCACTCGTACTAGGTTTCTATGCGTTATTATTCTAAGAGAAAATCACTATCTTTAGCAAATATATTGACGCACTAAAAGAACTATTCAAGAATGCCACGCAGAGAGCGCTCTTAGGCTAAGAACTCACGGAGCGATTTTCACCTGCGTCCGCCGCGGTTGCGGGCCCGCAGCTGTAGAAAGCAGATAATATATATAATTATGTTAAAAATTAAAGCACAACTCACGACGCGATTTACACCCGCGGTGTGCGCGGTTGTTTGCGGTTCCCGCTGCACCGGCGGGTAACTAGTAGAATCGCGCAGGCCGCGGTAGGAGGCGGGTGGCGCCCGCGCGCTCTGCGATCGGTTGGCGGGCGACCGCGGTGGCCAGCGGGGGGCGATGGGTACAGAAATCATGAGAAATCCAATGCTATTTTGCACCAGTGACTTGTGGCATAATGACATGTTTGTGCATGTTTAAAATTAAATTAAACAAACATTATAAAAAATGGATATTATAATCGAACTACTAATTACTTTGGTCCATGGCGGTCTCGATCTCAACTGATCGTTTTACTGCCCGTCTTGCAACCGCCCGTCATCGGTCATCGCCCGCCACGTCTGCGGGCGATGATCGCAACCGCGACGGCTGCGTAACCGCGCAAATAACCGGCCTCGTGAGTTTAGAAATAAAACCGCAGTTCCACCACCGCGGCGGTCGCGGGTGAAAATCGCTCCGTGAGTTATGTGTGAAACTCCTGGCAGCCCAAACCAGCAGTGTTGCCAACTTATTCCCATATTCATTGATATAAAATAATCACTCACATGAAGATTGTATGCGGGCGCGTCCCTATTACACAATTTATTTAGGAAGCGGTGCGATCGACGCATGGGCATCCGTGCTAGAAATGTAATGGACCGATCTCTGCCCGGAATGTTTGCGTCATCTGTTCAATCCTATCGTCTAATATCTTAGCTACCTATTGATTATAGTTAACTGAATGTTCTTGAGTCTACGTATAGCTGTGAACTAGGCTGATCTCCTAGGCCGAATGTCGGAGGAGCAATGTTAATAACAGACCGCACATTAAGTAGATCGCATCGCCAGGAAACAAATACACGATCTCTTCTTAAAATACTAGCCTAAAATCCCAGAAGCCTTTTCCCTGAGTGGGACAGTTACACCTACAGGCTCATAATAATAAAACAATGTTCTTGATAGTGTGGAAAACTGGACCATAAACATGGGTTCAAGCTGAAACATTACAGAATTCAGGCATTTTTAACCGACTTCTAAAAAGGAGGAGATTCTCTTTTCGGCGGGTATTTCTTGTTTTATGAATGTTACACCAATTATGCCATTAAGGCTTCTGATCCGACTTCTTTGGTTCTTGTTTAGTTGATGCGGAATACTTGTCATTTGGTCCCGAATAAGTTTAATTCAGTTTGGCTCAGTTGTTTTTATTTAATGAGTATTTTTGCGTATTTCAATTTCTGCATGACGAAGAGGTCGTCCAAACATCACCACTAAAAAACTTTTTACAAAAAAAATACAACTGACTTCCAAAAAAAAAGCACTACAAAATAAAAAATAACTTTAATTTCTGAAGTCAGTGTCAAAATACGAAGAAACTAACAAAAACGCTGACTTCCGAAATTAAAGTTATTTTTTACTTTGTAGTGTTTTTTTTTTTTTGGAAGTCGGTTGTATTTTTTTTGTAAAAAGTTTTTTATTTTTCACTTTTTAGTGGTACCCCACACCTAACAACACCACTGCAAAATCGCAGAAAAGCAAAATACGCAATTTCGATTACTTGGATGACATAAAACTATCATCTAAGTAGACGAATTCCAGCTATTTCGATTTAAAATCCAAAGTTCGTAACCGATTTTCATAAAATTTAAATGGGATCAATCTGCAAGTATAGGTATCCTTTCAGATAAAACGAAATTAATTTCAGATAAAGAATTTTTCAAATCGGTTCATAATTGTCGGAGTTATGAGGTAACAAACATAAAAAAAAGAACATACAAACGGATTGATAACCTCCTCCTTTTTGGGAAGTCGGTTAAAAAGGGAAAATTACAAATAAATATATCCAAAAAAAAATTATAATATACATATATATATTAATATTACCAAAAAAAAAACGCTGCCAAGTATTAATTAAATAACCTTATAATTTCGGAAGTTGGTGTTCAAAAACGAAGTTACATAACCAAAAACACTAACTTCCGAAATTAAGGTTATTTTATAAGTACGTTGTAGTGTTTTTTTTTGAAGTCGGTTATATTTTTTGTAAAAGTTTTTATAATTAGTTTTGATGTATTGTTTGGAGCATTGATGTTATGGATTAATAGCAATAATATTTGAGAGTTTCTAAACAAAAGAAAAACTCATGAAGGTTTTATTTGATGATGACTTTGCCGTCAAGCTGGTGATTCGAAAATTTTACTGGCCACGTAGTATTTGCGTACATGACTGCAGACTCATGAGTAAGCAGGCAAATATTGAAATAAATGAAATGAAAATACATGGTCAGTATTAATTAACCAAGTTTAGCTTTATTTTTAGGTATACCTACCTATGTATATGAAACGAATCACTTCGAGGAAAAAACAGTTGAGTTGAGCTAATATACTCGTCAAGTATTCTTTGTAGATTTTATTAAGTACCTCATAATTTAAAGCCAATGCTGTGTATTCGACAGATAGAGTTTTGACAGAACAATTTTTTTTTTATAAACTTTGCTCCACACTAGGAATTTCTCCTGTATCGTGGGTGTGTTCTAAAACATAAAAATTCACGTACACAAACAGCCCGACCCGGAACAACTATCTGTAGGTTATACAAAAATTTGTTCCGTGCGGGAATCGAACCCGCAACGTGCAGCGCAGCAGCCGATCACTCAACCACTGCGCCAACCGTGTCGTCCACAGTGTCGTCAATACGGTATTTATGTTTTAAAAATAGGCGTCATGAAATACCATAATCATAAACATTTATTCATTTGCAAACATGGGTATTGGTACAGGTGTTCCATTTATAATAAGTCCTACATAACCAATACCAATTCTGTAACTACTAAATATTTAGCCGACTGCTCTAAAAGGAGGGTAACGTTATTACCTATCCTTGGGCAGCCTCGTTGATATTGTGGATGAAAACGCAAGCGCAAATGGGCGCTGGCCTTGCTAGGATCGTGGAATGATTCGTAAGCGTTAGCGCAAAGGGCTTTTGAACGAACACGAGTGGGTTTTAGTCAGTAAGAGTCTTAGGGCGGGTTGTATCAAACAGTTGGTTAACGTAACATACGTACGTCAAAAAGTTACGATTACGGACGATGTTTGACGTTCGTTAAATTAGAAGCGTTGTTTCAAAACATTCTGGTATAAATTCCTGCTCATCCCAATAGCTAAGTTATTGACACGGGTCCTACCTAAATAGCTTTTTTTGCATTCCACCACTTATTTGTGTTATCAGAAGAACTGGTATTGTGGAATTCAAAAGAATTTTCACAATATTGTTCTATTTGACGCAACTAAAGTTACGTTAACGAGTGCTCAGACCATCAATCTGTTAACGTAAACGTTATATTTTACGTGCGTTAACGCTGACATTTTGTGAAACAACCCAATTTTTTGATTTGACGATAGTTAGCACCATTTTTAACGTTTACGCGTGCGTTAAGTGTAGTTGAAACAACCCGCCCTTATACTTTCCCCGGTTCCACAAAAAGAAGTGAGATCGTTCAAAGGGCAAAGCGTTCTTGGTTAGTTCTTAATTAATGGATTTCTTCGAGCATGGGCTCGCTTGATGACAAATTTTAATAGTGACACTAACCGCCTCCGTGGTCTAGTGGTTATACCACCTGATTCAGACCCAGAGCTCCCGGGTTGGATTCCCAGCGGGGGCAAATTTTTTGCTCGGTTTGGTTGGTGGTTGGATTTGTTCTAAGACCGCCTGGCAAGCTGCCACCATCTTGTCTAAGTCTGTCGCCATAACAATAGTATAATAGCCAGTTCCTCTGTGTTAGAGGAGGATTCCGGGTAAAGCTCGCTTCCATCTTCGGCCTAATCATCACTTTCCATCAGGTGAGATTTGGTACAAGAGTGTCCCCGTTTTGTATAAAAATAAAATAAAATAGTCCAATTCTGCCTGCCTCGTTTGAGAATAGCAGGCGTCGTGTAATAGTGTTTGTACATGCTATTGTTTCCAAGCACACATAAATAGGTAGAGTAGAGGCTGACGTCAATTAATTATATTGTTTTAAGGATGTGGTTCGCGGACTTTACCCGTGAATCTCATGAAACATGCTCAGTATTGTCCGCAGAAGATTGCAGTTCCAAGTAAGTGACCTAATTTTGCATTTACTTATACGAGGTTTTTGTGGTTTATTTGGTTTTGTTTTTGGCATTTTTAGGTGCATTCCTTTTACGTTATATTTTCCGTAATCGAAATAGGTCACTTTACCAACAGCAATAACTCTGTCTAATATGTATAAAGCCTCTGAGCTGTTATTATATATTTTTGCCTAGGACGCTGAAAGACCTAGGTACGGGGTTCTCCTTCGGCAAAGTCTTGGCCAAGTGGTGTTGTGGACCCAACAACTCTCTTCGGCCGTATCACAGACTACATAGAGATACTAGGTACGTATGGCCATTTGCAGCTGCTATTCGCGAGCTTATCAAGCGAACGGCGGCGCGTCGCCGTCTCAACTTTGATTCTGTGTAGGTACAACACCTTGCCAGTGAGCATCTAACTAAAATAAAAAAAAAAATTTAGCTATTTAATTAAAACCTTTGTTCACCAATTCGCACTAAGCGTTCTCGAACATCTTTTATTATGTGCACAGCAAAAGAGTGGAACCTGCGCGTCTATATTTCCGAACGCATTCAACTCTAATTTCTTCTAAGATAGAGTGAACAGGCTTCTGCTGGGTAAGCTCACTAAAAGTTAAAAAATGTACATGACTGCAAACATATTTTCCGTTGTATGAAAAACTTTAACTGTTGTCATTAAGAAATTTCAAGCTTAAATACTTATGACGATTAGGTAGGAGCTTGCGCTCGTCATCTCTTGGGGGTTGCGCAGACGAGGTCTGTGATTCAATTAGAATGGACAGCTGGGGTCCCAAAATGCTGCCATGGAGCACACACACGCGACAGAAAGTCTCATACATTTTATTCTAGGTAGTATGCACTTATGCAGGTACTGACACGAGAAGTCTATAAAAAATCTGTCTATCTTTCTAGTCCCCTTATTAACATGAAATGTTGTCGAGTTCGTTTACATATACGGATGACACAAATGTATCGAATGCTTAACTCAGAGGGGAAGACGTCACCGAGAAAGACAGTTCAGAAAAAGTTTTATAAATATTTCAAACGATAATACCTACCTATTGCTCAGGCATCAATCCTTATACAGAATGAATTTTTAAATTTTGCTTTCAGGGCCAAATCTGAAACTATGAGGAATATCGAAAAACACTGCAAGGAGTCTCGAGCCCAATTTTGATGAAAACTAAAACTGCATCATTGGATTATTGAAAAATCTTCGGTCCTACCTAGGAATCAAACCGTTTGATTTTGAAAACAAAAACACCCTGTATTATTACACAATCCGAAAGTGTCACTAATAAAAATTGAATTCTAAAGGACAAAAATGAGTCCTTTAGTATGTCCGAATTTTATTCTTATTAAAAATAACCCTTTTTTATTTTGAAAGAAAACAAATTAAACACAATTTTATTTTCAAAAATCATTGCATGAATCAATGCAGTTTAAATTTTCATCAACATCGGGTTCGAGAATTTATAACTGTATCATAACTACCTAAAACTAAGAAATTTTTAAACTACTTAATTTTTTTAAAATAAGAGCTTTCATTTGAAATATCGCGTTAGATTGTAAACAATTTTTTCTTAATAAGACACGGATGTATTGGAAACTAATTGAAACTATTGAATTTGGATGGGGTATATTTCATACAAAAAAAAAAAAAACATTGTATATCGAGAAATTATTATCTAATCAACATTTATGTTTCTTGCGGAGTCTGCCATTTTCCAGCAACGGCAGTTACATCTATACTTTAATATTATATAATATTATAAAGCAGTAGAGTTTGTTTGTTTGGTTGAACGCGCTAATCTCAGGAACTACCGGTCCGATTTGAAAAATTCTTTCAGTGTTAGATAGCTCATTTATCGAGGAAGGCTATATGTTATATATCATCACGCTAAGACCAATAGGAGCGGAGCAGTAATGAAAAATGTTTCGCAGACGACGGTGCACGGGTCAGCTAGTATAATATTATAAAGCAGAAGAGTTTGTTTGTTTGTTTGTTTGGTTGAACGCGCTAATCTCAGGAACTACCGGTCCGATTTAAAAAATTCTTTTAGTGTTAGATAGCTCATTTATCGAGGAAACCTATAGGCTATATATGTCATCACGCTAAGACCAATAGGAGCGGAGCAGTAATGAAAAATGTTTCGCAGACGACGTTGCACGGGTCAGCTAGTATTCTAATATATGAAATTCTTCCGTTACTAAGTGACTGACAGACAACTCACAACCGAAACTACTGAGCGTAGAAAGCTGAATAGGGAATATGCACGCGATTTTTTTATTTAAAAAATGAATTACTTATAATTATAATCTCCAGTAAACATCCAAGAAAATATTTTTTAAATATCTTCATCAGCGATGAAGTTATAACGCTTCAAAGATTACTATTAGAACGAGAAGTCCGACATGGAATTTGACGTCACAGTCCGTGACGTCTATACATCTGCCATAGAAAACAGCGTTTTTGCGAGAGGGACAGATATATTTGTTTAAAATAATTATATCTCGTTTGTTTTTCAAACAATTTTGATTCTATTGCCACTGTTAGTAATATATTTTTAGATAAACTGTTTAGATAATAAATATTTTTTTATGCATATTCCCTATTTAGCATGTAGGTGCCTTGGGGAGTGTAAGGGAGCACTAGACAGGACTTCCCGAAATTCCGACGAGAACGGGAAAAACAGGATATGTACGAATTCGCAGGCAAAAGCTAGTTCAATAATAAAATTACAGTACCTACACGTGCGATTTTTAAATTCCAGCTCCTGCGTCATGCATAAAAACCACAAACTGTTTCAGTGTTTTTTTTTTTACTACGACTTTTATAAGTCCATCGTCATACATAGATATGAGCGAATGAATAAGTTCGTGCATATTCATTCATTCAGTTAGGTTTGGAATACGTTCATTAATGTTCTTCTTATCACAAACCGCACTCATTGTGACGTACATATATATTGAATAAACATGATGTAGGTTCGTATTTATACATGTTATCGGCAATTAACTAGAATAATGAGTGCGTCGGCAAGTCTGGTATGTTCCTAGATTTGTCTAGAAATTGTGAAGGGATCTTTGTATGACTCGCTTATTGGGTTTATTAAAATTGTGGTGTTTTCTTTGATAATTATTGATTTCTAGTTGACAAAGACTGTGTTTTATTGATATATAACTCTGGCTTAGTGCTGTTGTAAAAGTTTTGTTATCTTTAGCGAATAATTAGTGTTCGCCTACGTCACAAGTTTAATTTCCTTCAATTTACTAATTAATGCCATTAAACCAAATTATAAGCAAAGCATAGGTATATTTTTCTGCATTCATGCCGATATTTTAATCACAAGTCTTTTTGTTTTGTTTGTCGAACTTAAAAACGGGTTACCTCATTTCCATAATTATGTTAAATTTTATCTTTCTCGAGCGGTCAACGAAGGTTATTATTTATAATGCATGCGCCGTATTCACCGATATGCGGGATCATCCCGGTTTCCCAACGGAGAATGGAATGGCCCGAAGGTCCTGACTTTTCGTCATGCAAAAATAAAGTGGATCAAACTTTTGTCTAAAATTACTAAAATCTCTATTGAAGACAAAAAGGAAAGTTCTCGAAACATTGAATTACTTTTAATACAAGATATTGTTAATTATGTTTTGTTTGTAGTCAATATGTTTTGTGCGTGAACTTGCTATTGATATTTGGGCGGAGTTGAAATTCTGCGTTCACAGTCTTTGTAGTGGGTCGGTCCGAGCTATGCGCGCGCGCCGGTTGCCGTTGTTTCTGATTCCGCGTCCAGTCGTCCGCCGCGCGCGCACCCATCTACATAGCTGCCGCTCCGCACTCGCTCCCGATCAGTCTCGTAGTGCACGCGCATCACCCTCCCCCGAACTACTCGCACGTGCACAGACTTACTCTATCTCTTTCACGGGCCCCGCGACCCGGTCTTCCACGAACCTCGATAATGGGCCGATAAAGGCTAATTACTCGCGTAGTTTGCCACTTAGGGATCGAGTGACGGGTGACGTTCGCGAGTGCAGTGTCAGGGCTGTAATGGCTGAGAATCACGCACTTATACCCGAAGCCAACTCGATGTATACTCAGACGAACATGAAGGAGTCGCAAGACATATCGAAGAATTTGATGAGCGGTGATTTTGAGAGACAATTTAGGGGTGCGATGGTTGAGAAGACGGACAGGCGATGGCAGACGTGGTTGATCACGCTGAGCGTGGTGGTGGGCGCTCTGCTGGCGTGGCTGCTGGTGTTCACGATCGTGCGCGAGGTGCAGGTCCGGCAGCTGCGTCGCGAGGTGGATGAGCTCAGCGCCAACATGATCGCTATGTCCGCCAACGTCAAATCACTCAGCCAGAAGATCGAGAAGAACAAACTCTTCAACGAGTTCAAGGACTTGCAGGACACGGTGAGTCCATATTATCATTAGACAGAACGTTTATTTACTCGCAGATTATATCTGATTACAAAACCCGGTGTCAACATTACAACGACTTTGAACTAAAAACGCGGAGAAGACAAAACACAAAAAAATTACGTTGTTCATATTAAAATACTTGATATGCACATTATTATTTCGTTCTAGGTTACTGGTAGGTACGCACTTACGCAGTTCGTTTTGAACGGATGTTTATTTAATCCCCAACAATAACATGGCGTTGTCAGGTAAAAATAATACAAAGGATAGAATCAATTCCCATTTGGCCTTTGGGCAAACCCAAAACAGGACTAGTCCCGACTTTATTTACATTGAAATCTGGTAAACAACAAAATTGTACCGAATAGATAATCAGATCCCAGGTAAAGCGGAGCGAGGGCCGGGACGTGTGGAGAATGTCTTATGTAATTAGCGTAGTATTACGATGTTGTAGACAACTCGCCACTTCATCGTCGCGCGGTACCTCAGAAGCTCGGCAGTTTGTGGCCAAGGTCTGCAATATAAACACTCCACGCTATTATAGTCAATTGAGTGAGCAATGATACGATCGTTTGGCATGGCAGCAATTTAATAGACGACGCTCAAAAGGTTTGTATCCTCATACGCACGTCTATTTCGCGTCGCGACGAGAAGTAGCAGTCATTGAATAGTTTTTGAAGCTTCTTTATTCGTTTTTGTCGCAAAACTCGGAGGATATTGTGACGACTTCGGCGTGGGTCTAGAGAGCACGAAACTGGTTTTGTTAACACTACAACCAGTTACGAATGTAAACAAAAACGTGCCGGGCGGCAGGCGCCGATCTTGCGCAACACATATCATTTGTAGCATAGTCGTATTAATTGGACGACAATTAAATCTTTTCATTACGGTCTTCACTTTTGTTTTAGGATTCATCTATCTGTACTTGAGAGTTTATTAAAATGTTTGTGGTTTTGATTACTTTAATAATAACGGTTGGTATAGTGTGATCGTCATCATGAGTTTTTACAAACGTACCTATTATCTTAGACAAGCTTCTGCCAGCGGCTTCGCTGGCATGGTCCCTAGGGAACATACACTTGGGATAAAAGTAACCTAAGTGCTATTTCAGACTATTAATCTATCTCTGATCCAAATTTCATGAAGATCTTTTCAGGCGTTCTGACGTAAAAGAGTTTTCATCAATCCATCTTCAAAAACTTTCGCATTTATAATATTAGTAGGATTTAATCAACTTTGTTCGTTCGGGATTACTAAGTTATAACTGACTAAAGAGCTTAACCAAAGTTTAAACTACTACCGTGCAAAACACGTAAATCATTCAGTTTTTACGACCTCAAAAATCTTAATGTTTTATTGTACTAACTGAGATGCCTCAAGGTGTACTTGGCTACTATTCAAACTGCCACTAACCAGTTAAGTAATTTTTGTTAGACTGTGACTATTTATGGGCTTAGTTTCTCGGAGAAAACGAAAGTTGTAGGTAGACAATACATATCGAATGACACCTTCCTATTGTAAACTACATAAACGTCACCACAAACCACCAACTAGAAATTGTCTAGTGTTAAACATTAGCCAGTCTTGTAGACAAAACAAACAGTATTGGCATCATGGTAACAGAGGGAAACTATATTATCAATTAGTAAAGAATAGGTATTGTATGGCCACATACTGGTATTATTAGTATTTCCTCCTGCTATGCTCTAATTAAATACTTAAACTTTAAAAAATGATGAACGGTGGAACATGTTAAAAATGTACCATCAGGAACTCCATTGGGTTTATTTTACTTTTAACTCAAATGAGCAATCCATGCTACAAATTGAAATTGAATACAAAAACAAAATAATTCCCAGAGCTACCGAAGATTAGACGTAAATAAAATTAACGCTAATGAGATCGTCAATATAAATAGCAACAAAGCACTCGACACCGTGAGAAGTTAAACAGAACATAAAAATGTATTGAGTGTTTAACTTTTAACGGTCTGCCTCACACCACTCGAACGATTAACGAGATATTAAAAATATTATTAGATACTAAGAGCTGCCTTACGTGGCGTAAAATATTTATGATAGATCTTTAATTTGTTATTATGAAGAAGCTGAAGAGGCTGTTGATAGATCACTTAACATTAATTACAGTAATGAACATATTATTGATGCAGACAGACACGAGAGATATCACACTTTCAATATACCTGCATCTCCTGATAATCGGATACAGGATAGAGTTAATTTCATATTTATACAAGGATTACATAATTATTATAATTTTTTAATTGTTACATATTTTCCTATTTATACTAAATATGTCTGTCTGTGTTTTTTCTGTTATATTTAATATGTATGTATGTATCTATTTTAGTTTATTGTGTTTCCTACTTTTGTCTTTGCAACAGATAGCTTATCTGTATATTTGCACCAAGTGCAACCCCATTTAGTGTCCAGACTTTCTCTATCCATTCCAGGTTGCCTGGAAGAGATCGCGAAATGCGATAAGGCCGCCAATTGTATGTTTTGTTAGTTTAAGGTTTCTTTTATGTATTTTTCATTTGGTGTACAATAAAGTATATATATAAATAAATAAGTAAATAAACTCACTTAAGATTCAGGAAGGAATTCGAGTAGGTACCTTATCATGCATGATGGTACAAGTAACACATTTGTTAATGAAGCAATTAAAAATCGATGAGCAAATAAGTACACAAAACATGAAGAAAATAAATAACTTGTAACTGCTACAGAAATCAATAATTTATCCCATACAGACTTATTTTTGTCAGGACCTCTATAAGAAGCTTACCGAGTCGTTGAGTGGTTGACCAGTTACAATGGCTAAAGCTGTTCAACAAGGGTCCCTCAGGGAGCTATACTCACAATAGTAGAAGACTCATAAATCTTTTGACCGTTCTGAATTAAATTCTTTATTGATAATACGGGTATCATTCACATCTGAGTCGACGAATATCAATAGGAAAATAATTGGGTACTTTCCTAGATAGAAAAATAATAATTCTATTAAGTCCGTTTGTTAGATTTCAAATCGATTAAAATTAATAAAAAAACCTACTAAACCTACGTGTCGAATATTTTTTTGGAAATTTATTTGACGGACTAATTAGATTTTTTCAGGCTTTTAGGAACCCAATTCCAAGGGCTAATTTATAAATAAAAGGGCTAGTTATACAGGAATATTTATACAGGGCTCGTTTATAAATTAGGTCAAAATTGACTACTTTACCAATATTAGATATCAACTAATTAATAAATTAACATCACTATTTGTACAAAGATGAAGGGAATTTTGTAAATTACATTACTGTCTACCATAAAACATACGAAAAAGTAATTAGAATAACACTGGTGGTTTAACATGGTTCTTTGAAGGTAAGAAAACACATACAAAGGTATGTACACCGTAAACTAGTGATTGTGGTAATATTACTTGTATTGTATATTCACAACGATACTTAAGGCCCTACCCTGAGCAAATAACCTTGAGCATTTTTTCCCTCAATAACAGCGCAAGAGATACAATAGCGAATACGCTCAAAATGTTGAATAAAATCGTTATAAAATCGAATTTTGGTCGTTTGAAAAAAATACTTCTACCAAAATGTTCATAATTAAATTGCCTATCCATTAGTGCAAGTACAAAATCAAAATAATCATTAGTTTTCGAGAAGATGCATGTTTTCAGTAATTTATTTTCATTTCTGTGGTTTCGTTGTGAGGAGATTACTTAAACATTATACTTAGTAATAAAAAATTAACTCTACCATTTTGAAGCCAAGATTATGTAGAAATTTAATGTATTTTTTATTAGTTGATATTTCTTTTCTTGGATAAAGAGTAGATAGCTCCAAAAAACTGCACAAAAAACGGCTAGCGCTGCGTTTTGCTCGGGGACGCGAAGGGATTGAGGGAATTAGTG
The DNA here is from genome assembly GCA_963859965.1 of Ceramica pisi. Lineage (NCBI taxonomy): Eukaryota > Metazoa > Arthropoda > Insecta > Lepidoptera > Noctuidae > Ceramica > Ceramica pisi. Next base: position 5,976,696 of record OY982529.1, read on the forward strand.
AAGACTGTTGTAGTGATCATAGACAGGCATCTACTTTATGAAGTTTATGAATTCCAAAATTTGTTTCTTATGTGTGGTTTTTTTAACATATTTTCTCTAAAATATACTTCGTAAAAAAGTAGTAGCGTTTTCAAATTCTATGGTTAGCATCTGAAGTTGAAAGTTCCTTTTGTAGAGAAATTGTTAAATAATTGAAAATAACTTATTCATACCGTATCAGGTAATGAGTTAATGACGGATGTTAAATACAATACAGGAGTCTTAGACAATTTAAGACTGGAATTTGCTGTAGGTAAGTTACGATCATTAGTAGTCTGAATAGTTGTAAAACAATGGAGGCCTGTATTCTAGAGGTACAACACATTTTATAGAGGAATCATTCTTAAGGGTGTGTATTCCGTCCACTAGCGCCGCCAATCGTTTTTTATTAATTGTGGTAAATTTAAGACACGTAGATAAAAAACCGCTCTGTAGTGTTGTTTTGTACTTTAGAACATAAATAGTTGCCAAAGTCGATATGCGCCCTCTTAAGAATCAATACTATGTAGGTATTGTATATATATCAATTGATTTAAAAGAGTGTCCGTGGAGTTTCTTGCACGTTCTTCTCCATAGAGATCTACGCTTTGGAACGTGCAAATAGCTTTATCTTTTTTTGGACCGACCGACCTTGACAATTCAAAAGTGCCTGTAAATGGTCTAATTGAAATAAATGATTGAGTTTGAGTTTGAGTATATGCCACTGAACATGGGAGACTCCGTAAAATTGTAATAAATCTTTATTATACTATAATTTCTCGATATAAGTAATAAGAGAAAATCGTTTTGTATATAATATCGTTTTGTGTTTAATAGTTTCCAATACATCCGCCTCTTATTTAGAAAAAAAAAAATGTTAACAATTTCACGCGATATTTTACAATCTTACGGTGTCTGCCATTTATCGGTGACATATAAAAACTATTCCAGAGACAAACTGTAGGCAGGCATAAATGCATGTTGTGAGCCTACTAGCATAGGTAACGCTAAGATTCACCCACTGTTGGCATATTTTGTAACTAGAAACGTTTGGCGAGGCTGTCCGAAGCCGCACATAAAATTCATCGAATAAATATAGAAGCGTATAAGATGAAAGTTTACAAACACAGGTTGGATTGGCGCCAATTTTTGACGGACCGTATCGCGGACCCAGGTCGATCGTTGACGACATTCTGAAGCATAATATTGCTCTACAAAGTAAAATGGCATGCTATGAGAGATTTATCGCTAGTTCCTCGAATTAGATTTTATTGGTTCGTATTTTGAACGGTGTAGTTTCTAATAATATTTACAACAACAATGTTTCGTAGCAGAAAACTGGGAAAATAGAGCGTTTCTTTCTCAAACACTGGATTATGTGTAGGTAAAGGGTTTTGGTATTATGTAACTTTTAACGTTGGAGCAAAGTGCGTTGTCTCAATAGAGAGTTGTAACCTAAATATTTTAAATTTATTATGATCTGTGTTACGATAAAATTCGAAGCTACATGCTGAAATCACTGTAGATTAAATGAAATATAGTAAAGAAAATACCAAAGTTAGAACAAACTGCTTTTACTCGGCAAAAATAATAAGGATAAATTGGAAACGAAGATTCTTTCAAAATTTCGCTTTTCCGTTTGATGTTGGACGTCAAACTGCGGTAATATCATTGATATATAAAATATCAATGGGTAATATGTATTTCCTTAGTAACTACCTCTATTATATTATATCTTTCCGTTACAATCTTTAGAGAGAGGACTGTAAAGGTAAAATTTCGCGCCATCTTCGTGGTTTGAACAAAAGCCTATAAAGAAATAAACGTAGGTACCTACCGTGAAGGTTCAAAAGCCTAGGTAGTAAAAGTTGTATTGGTACTTAAAATTGCAGATAATTTTTAAAGGGCGTTTGTTCATAGCCATGTTTTGTAGCTTGCCAATAAGATGGGTTATAGGTATACTCTGTCGTATGTGTCCCAAAAGCGTAGTCTCTCCGCTTTATAAGCTGTTCATCTTCTAAAAATGCTGGCGTGTCGTTGAGAAAAATAGACCTAATATATTCAACGGAATTATTTTAGGAACCTTGATCGTTTAATGAATAAATCGTATTTATTATTAATAAACCTGGTGTAAGCATGGTTTATATCCATAAAAGTATACTTATATTAATTGAAGCAACAGCTAATGCATTGTTGTTATTTTTAACATTTTTTGCAGGAGATATCTGACTTAAAAGCAGTTGTTTTAAGTCAGGGTGAAAGCTGATTTTAGTGGGCAGTAATGTTGGCGAAACAAATTCTGCTTCTTCTCGTAAAAAACGACGTGTAAATAATCAGAAATATCTTTTTGTTGGAACAATCGTAAAACTGACCAGATTCGGATTACCGAAGATTTTATTTGGATGCGCCTACGCAGATCGTATTACCGAAATAACGATAATTCTCAAGTCATAATGACGATATGTTTTTGTCACTATACGACAACTGTCATGAAAAACTAAGCATTCGAGTATAAACGTGTGAATATGCTCGTAAAGTATGCCTTAAGAGTCAATAAATTATTTAATTATTCAGCACACTTCAGCAATAACATTTGGTGTTAATGTTTATTGGCAGGGCTTAGGAAATAAAACGCAGTTTATGTGTTTATGTGGCATAACCTTGAGCTTACTCAAATATTATGATGATCTGAAACCATTTTCAGTCAGACGGAAAGCAAGTATGTACTTAGTTAGTAAAATTTTCGGTAATCGTATTAGGCGAGAATTTTGAGGTTTTGTTAAATAAAATATGTACTTACCTAAAAAAATTAAAGGGAGGTTGTCCTATTTCGAGTAGCGTTTACGATTTTGGCATAGAAAACTATTCTATTTCGTTTGTGAAATCAAATGAGTCTTACATCGATGTAGCTCAAGGGCTTTTATTTTATTGTATTTATTGCTCACTGAATGATACATCTGCTACGATTGACAGGATCGTGTATGTTGTTTAATAACTTTTTAACACACTAACTCACTTTGTAAGACTTAGATACCCATTGGTCTATTGGTGTAGAAAATAATAAAAAATTTGATCGATGGTTTATTAAACCTTTATTATTTAATGATTTGACAGAATGTAACGTTCTTTACGTTACATTCTGTCAAATCATGTATCGAAACAAATATTAAGACCAGATGCCATTTTATTTTTATCTATTCTAAAAAAAACTGGTTAAAAATGGCGCCAACAATTTAGAATAAATTTTGGCTTTCCAGCCAGTATCTGCATAAAAATGGTCGCCCAAATTATGGTATTGTTCCAAAACCGGATTCGTAAACCGGTTAGACCGGACTGGGACGACCAAATTCGGAGAAACCCAGTCCTTTTTCGAAGGATATGAGCTATTAGTCGTTTACCTAGTTGCAATATTAATGATGTGGTCCGAATGGAATAGATTATTTAGGATTAGTAGCCGAGTTGAATTACCAAGGAATCATTGTTCTTTGTTTTGTATCTAGTTATTTCTCTGGGTTTCACGAAATATTGTTAGTAAATACGGTTGGATCTGGTGTTTTTAAGGATTTTAATTTTTTTAAGTGAATAGTGAAAAGTTGGTACTTACGTGCGTAAGTACCAACTTTTAGCATTTCAGGATTAACCAGCTTTCAAAACGCTTCAGCCATTTTGTCTTAAGAGTCCTATTACATTTTTTACGGAAATTTATGATTTTTGACGCTGTACTTTTCAGCAGCAGTAAGATATTTTAATTATTTGATCCTGAATAACGATAGTGCCAGTCTCTTTCTTGTAAGTTAGAATTACACATTTTCATTTTTCTTTTCATGTAATTTACTATAAATATTTTACGAACTCAGTTTGCAAGAAAAAATGTCGGCGATGGAACTTTGACGGTCAAATTCACATTGTTACAATCAATTCTTTTAAAAGCTGAAATGACTAAAAGGTAAGTTGAATGTTTTACTTGTTTATTGGAGTTCTAGAATTTCTTTAAATTCCTTGAGTTTTCACGGAAAAAAACGTAAAGAAAGCCTAATTTAAGCCAGAAATGTCTTGATTCAGCGTCCATTATATTCCAAATAAAAACAATTTTATCAAATAAATTAATATGATATAAAATTTCAATCTACAATGAATACGTTTCATTAGTTTTCGTTTGTCAATATAATAAAACAAAATTACAATAAATAAAATTAAAGTACTCTATATTCTGCGTCAATTCAGCGCGCGCGCTCCTCAGTCTCGCGCGAGCGCCCAAATATACTATAATCCTATTCAGACTAGTAAGTATCAAAATTGTTTCGCGGACTATAGATGTACTCCCAACGCAGACCACGTAACTTCGTCTATTGCAAACGAGCATTTACGATTCGTAATAGGACTCTTAAGTGTTTGTTGAACTCAATTTAACGAACAAAGATACTGAAACAAAATGAAATGTAATCAGCAAACAGGAAAAATAAAATCTACCTATCTAGTTTAGCAGTTAATGAAATAATTACGAAACTCGAAGCCAGCCCTGATGAAGCTTGATTGCTATTCCAGGCATTACGCTCGTTGAATCATGGACGATGGGTGATACGACTAACAGGGATTAACAATTAAAGTGGCCGCTGACCTCCGCCCACGTGCTTGTCACACGTTCCACCTAACAACACACCGTGTTGCAACAACACACCACTACATAGCGTCGAATATAACAGAATACACCACTAATTTTTAATTAGTACAAATACTTAAAGGGCTTATTATAAAAGGTCTTGTTATTATATATGTAAAGTCTCAATAAATAATATTCATAAACAGCAAAGTTATTAACGTTTGTTTATATCCCAAAATGTCACTCAATTTATGGTAAACGAAAAAATAAGCAATCCAAACTTTTCTTTAGCACTTTAATTGGGCTTAGGACCAACAAAATTATCAACTTTTTACAATTAAGTAATTTTTAAGAAATCATTTAAGATACTCAAGTAAAAATAAATCAAATTAAACAATTTTGGGATTTCGTTTTTTTTTACTTTTGACTGCAAAATTATGATCAGTAATGGGTACGGGAACAGCCCCATTTTTTTTTTGTACTAATTAAAAAATAGTGTTGTATACACGAAAGTAAGAGGAAATATAACATCATTCATGTTATCTCTAACGAGTTGTAGGAAAAACAGATACGAAATAAGAAAGAGAAAATATTACCTATTTATTTGGATGAAAGATTTTTTTAATATCTGGATGAAATCTTAAGAAAATAATGTTGTACCACAAAAAGTATACTTATTTCATTTAAATAACAAATCATACATATACACTTAATAAACTAAAATATGGCGTCAAAAAATTCGTCCGCATCGCTGTCGACTGGAAGTGAGCCCAAAAGACTGGCGGCATTGCCACGTTGTACCTATGGCAGTGCTTATCTTCTATCCGAGGTAAAGCCAGAATATAGGGTCGGTACACATCTGACGGAAAATGCGTCGAGCGTAACATCGGTCGCGTCTATTCCGTCAAATTAGACCTTTCACATTAAGCGTCTAGTCAGTTTGTCCGTTCAGCATCTACAGAGCGGTTGTGTTGTGCGATATTGAATTTTAAAATAAAGGCATCGAAATAATAGCTATTTGGGAGGAGGAGAAAAAATTTGCCTCCGCTGGGAATCGAACCCGGGACCTCTGGGTCTGAATCAGGTGGTATAACCACTAGACCACGGAGGTGGTTAGTGTCACCTGTTTAGCACCACCCGGGGACCACGTGTAGGCATTTGCTGAAGGGTATTCTCCTAAGGACGCGGGTGATTCGGCCCCCAAAACATTGGGTGCATCCTTTAAATACTAAAAGAATATCAAGTGGGCGACCGACAATGCGTTGACGGAAACGGAATAGACGCTGTACGCTCGACGCACTAACGCATCATCGGTTAGGTGTGAAAAGTTGAACGTTTTATTATACATTTGTCTATTTTGGCGTTACGCGACCGATAATACGCGACGCATTTTCCGTCAGATGTGTACCGACTCATAAGGATTTTTTTTCTGGTTTGGAAGAGATTATAATTAATAATTGCATAATGCAAACGAAGCAAATATCAGGGTCTTTTTAGATGCAAATTGAATCTAATCTCTTGAAAGAAATATAAACTGATTCTAGTTTAATGACGAAGAAAAGGTGCATAAAACGGAGATAAAAATTCATACTTTGTCAATTGAGTACCGGAGCATCTGCTAGCTTCCACAATTTTATACTGAATACTTTACCGTACTGTACCGACCTGTTTTATGTCATGGATAAAATCAACTTTGGTTGAAAAAGAGCAATAATACGACTGCTATTTAAAACAGCTCGTAGAATTGCAAATTGTCGGTATACTACTCTTAGTTTCATGTTTTTAGGGTTCCGTACCCAAAGGGTAAAAATAGCTAGACAGTTGAAATTTTCACAGATGATGTACCTATTTCTGTTGCCGCTGTAACGACAAATACTAAAAAACAGATTAAAAAAAATATTTAAGGGGGCTCCCATACGACAAACTTGATTTTTTTGCCGTTTTTATAGATAATGGTACAGAACCCTTCGTGCGCGAGTCCAAATCGCACTTGGCCGCTGGTTTGTTTTTGTCGCTTACCATTACGGCTTCTCTGTAGGGTATAAACGCAAGCACATCCAACTACCTACCCGAAACTGTCTTTTGCGAATCAACCTTGAACCTAATGCTTTAAAAATAGCAATAAAGATGAAATCTTCTAATGAAATTTGACAGATTGCAATAGCCTGTTGTGCTGGCGTCTGTACTGTACCTAATTGAAATCGGATCCCTTTGTCGTTTAAATGTGAAACGATAGAATTTAACTACTTAACCTTGAATACCTTGATTGGCATTGTTTAGACTTGTCTTATATGAAGCATAAGGCATATTAAATTGGATAATTCGCTATTGTGCTCGATTTCTGAGGTACTTTATCTGCCTTTAAAGCTGTTTCTTAAAACACCATTGGTTGGTTCATGGTAGTTGAAGTACCAAGTATAATTAGAAACTGGGCATTGGGACTATTCATTTCTGGAATGGCCATTTTATGTCTTTTCGCTATCTTATCTTAACTTTTTTCTTATGAAGTTATTATGCACCAGCTTATCCTTATTTATTTTTAACTATGTAGAGCCGGCACAGCGAGTACCTATTTTTCTTCCAGCCGTAATTACTCGTAACTATCACACATTCCACTGTGATAAATTTGTATCGAATTTCAAATGTATTTATTTGTGAACATAGGGTATGGTGAAAGATGTATAAGTAAATGTAAGTATTAAGTCCCAACAATGTTCCGCTAGAAGACATACAAACAGAATTATTGGTTATAATTTGTACTCATTATTAATAAATTGCAAAAATGTAAATTAAATACAAAAATCATTCAAGTAGTCAAGATCAAAATGTCAATAACTAACTAGGCACAATTTAATTAACAACTAATTTAATTTCAAGTTTTAATATATCTATCTATATCTATACTTATAATAAATCTGTAGAGAGGTCAATTCTGTACATGAAATATATTTCTAAAATAACTATCAGGGGGTGTTTAGGGATTGATACTGATGCCAAAAATGCAATCAGTACAATTTTTGTCTGTCTGTCTGTCTGTCTGTCTGTCTGTCTGTCTGTCTGTCTGTCTGTCTGTCTGTATAACCGTTATAGAGACAAAAACTACTCGACGGATTTTAATGAAACTTGGTACAATTATTATTCATACTCCTGAGCAGGTTATAGTATACTTTTCATCACGCTACAATCAATAGGAGCAGAGCAGTGAAGGGAAACGTTGGGAAAACGGGAGAAGTTACTCCATTTTTAAGCTTCCGTCGCGTGTGCAACCTTAATGGTGAAAGCTACACAGAAATCATGTATCACGGAAATGTTCTCCTTAAAATTATATAAAAAATATCCAACGACAGCATATGTCTATCTTTTATGATTGACGAACAATAACACGTGTAACTCCCGATAGCTTAGCAATTCGAAGCTTTCTGATTGTATTTGTCTACTCTTACGTTTATAAAACTCTCAGTCGTCCCTAATTAACATTAATAAAAGTTAACATTATTAACTATTCCATAAAAAAAGAATCATAGAAATCGGTATAGAAACACCAAAGTAATACATGAAAAACGCTAATAATAAGCCATCGCGCGTGAATACTGAATCATGCTATAAGGATTATTTTTGTGGTCGCGAACGCACAGGCAGGCGGCTAGCTTGGCGCCTAGAGGCTAGCGAGTAGCTTCGGAAAACGGCTTACGACAGTTTGCAATATCCTTTAATAATTATAATGTCGAGGGGAAGATGGTTATAATTTCGCTTTACACCAAACGAGTAATATTATAAATGTGAAAGTTTGGTTGTTTGTTACTCAATCACGCCAAAACGGCTTAACGGATCTTAATGAAATTTAGAACAAAGATAGATTATAGTCTGGAATAGCACATAAGCTACTTTTCGTCCCGGGAATATGTTCCCTAGGGATCACGCGGGCGAAGCCGCTGGCAGAAGCTAGTAATATATAAATAGTCAAGGAAATAATGTCAAATACAAATTATTTTTAAAATTTGTCATTCAAAAATTCATTAACGGAATAATATACCTTGTCATTCAATAATTTAAAAAGCAAAATTTTGCTACTTATCACTTGCTCAGGTAACTTTGGAGCCATTGCAAGTATACTTCTGTGAAAACAAAATTGTATCGAATCTTTGGTGTTTCTCTAATTACTTTCCAACCGGATTTTTATCTCGGGTCTTGAAACTCGGAAAAAACGTTATTAGTCATCATTTCCTTGAATAACAAAAGCAGCATTATTCTCTTAAATTCCAGATAGTAGATCAGATAGTATCACTAATAGAAGTAACTATTGTAAACTATACGCAATCGGCGATAACCTAGGAGGCTGTTAGGATACACACAAAGATTTGTACAACACATATATTGAATGAGCTGAAATGAATGAATTTGACCTTTGTTAATTGATAGAGACCGCTATCGATGAGTAAGTCGTTAAATTTATTATATCAGAAGAATATTTCTATGTAGGCATTGTTAGAGTCTGCACGTGTCAAGTTTAATATAATTATTTGTACGGATTATAATGTTAATATCTTTGAAATTGTTAGAATTGAGATGATGGTAAATAGAGATGTAGGTTGTGCGCAGCTAAGGAGTGGAATTCCCTGCCGGAGTCTGTGATTCCTGATAGCTACAACCTGGGAGTCTTTAAGTCAAGAGTAAATAGGTTACTTCTAGGCAAGCGTCCTCCACCTTAGACCGTATCATCGCTTAACATCAGGTGAGATAGCGGTCAAACGTATGCCTATGAAAGTAAAAAAAAAAATATGACGGACATTATACATACTGCCCACTGCCTCCTTCGGGTTATGTCCAGTGTGATGCGGGTTGATGATATACTGAGAAGTATTTTCAATACAGATAAAAAATCGTAGTACTCGTACGTACTCGTGTTGCCTGTAATTTAGGATCAGAGGTTAAAGACACAATGATAGTGTCTATATTTGTTCTTAGTTTGTCAACATTGTTTTATGTGAGTTGTATAGTGAAGGCGAACAATTCGTGTGGGTTGAAGATAAATTGCATTAATTTTGAAGTTGGCTTTCAGCAGTCAACATGAATGACACTCCATTTAGCTCGATTACACAACAACTCCCAAATGCAACATCAATAAATCCAGATGTTAAACCTGTCACAGTGCTCTCATAAATTTTATTTACATTCTTCGGTTCCTTATCTTCCATCAGAAACATTCAGCTAAATCAGGAGCTCAACTTTGACATGTACATTATTTTAATGGCAATCATATAAGCAACAGAGACTTACTTCAGTCCAATTAGTTTCTATTGCACTTCTCGCTAAAAATAGAGAATTGAGATCGCGGAGTATTTGTCATAATTGTTGAATGCACTCTTTAATCATTGGAAATTAAAGCACTAGGACCAGATCCTAGAACTGGTGACGCTACATTGGATTCTATTAGCGGTGACGTTGATGTGTGCTGTAAATTGCTGGCGGAGTGAAGCTGGATATGACATAATTTGTTGTTTCTTAGAAATATGATAAGGAAAACTGGATTTTTCTTGAATAGAAACGGGAGTGACTTCTGCAGCTATGATGTCCAAGAACCGGCTGGATCTTAACTTAATGTAATAAATGGGAAAGTAATTCTTGTTTAGTTAGTTATGTTTTTAAGCATAAATCCCTGAACTTTGAGGCATTTTGGTACAGAAAAAGATAGGACCCGGATACCGTTAAATGCTATTTAAAAAAAAAAACTATTTGAACGTGGGGGAAGGCGCGTACAAACGCTAGTATAGTATAACGTACGCGTTGTTTCTTTAAACGAAAATAGGAAAACTGAACAGTGACATGTTCTCCAGGAACAGAGTAACGTTCGGTGCGGTACAGACTGTCCTCTATTGTTTCCAGTATCTATCAGAATCTGAGAGTCTTGTACTTCTTGTTAGCAACACTAATTGGATAACGACTCGTTGAGGATAATTGTTGGGTCTTAACAATAGAGTTCTTTGTTCCCTGTCCTTGTGAACTAATTGCTAGTATGTCACTTGCTCCAAAAAACAGAAGGTCTAGTAGCCGACAAGAGTCGTGAGCACAGATGAGTGCAGCAGGGTGATCTCGCCAATGTACGGTGGGCGAACGAAACTTGCAAGCGCAATAGTCGATGAGCAATGACTGACGAACCAATAACGAGAAGCGTCAGAGTCGTCGTCGTCAAACTGACCAATGGAGAGTGTGTCCACGACTCGTGTGGTTATTATACTCGTTTATAGTATCGTCGAAATTGTCTTATTACAAGTCACTTTCAGTTTGCCAAAGCCCCGGTTTTAGCATCACAGATGTGACGCATCTTTTTCTAACTTGTCTATGTACCTATACCTACTTTTGTTGTCTTTTATGATATTATGTGTCTAACTTGGCGTAAAGAAACACTTTTCTTTCTTTCTTTTCTGTCATATATTTCCCACTGTTGGACAAAGACTTCCCCTTTTTCCTTCCAGGGGCGTATCCAGCTGGAGTCACTTGGGCTCCTTGAAGAAAAAATAAACGTCAACTTTCTTGGATTTTTCTGTTATTGGAAACTAGAATGTGCTGCTTCCCCTAGCTCAAATCCTAGGTACGCCCTTGTCTCCGTCTAAACATCTCAGTCTTTGGCAATCCCCAGCGTAGTTTACCCGCAAACATATTCGTTACACCAATAGCAAAACTATTTCCACAAATTGCAAAACTATTTAGTCCGTCAGTTAGAGTATTAAAAAATAATGGACACTTATTTTTTTGTTTTTGTTATTTATTTATTTATTTAACAAATGAATATTGACAAAGATAAAACGCATCAAAACTCGGGAGTGGGGCCTCGTGAGTCACTACCCGCTGACATATATTGAGCTAAAAAGTGACATATTGAGAATTTTAAAAGTGTCGTAACTTCGTCAATTTTGGTTTTCACAACAAAAGAAAAACTACGGGTCAAATATTTTTTGATAATCTAACTGACGGACTTATTAGATATTTTCAGTAAACCAGTTTTTCAGTAAACAAGCCTATTCTCCCTATGATATTGATAAAACATTAAACGTTTGTGTAAAGTTCCTATCTCAATATTCGTTCACCGGTAATCCACGGATTATGTTGAAGTTCAATAAATTCGTTTCGGATCGGTTATTGATGAAGGCATTACCGGTACCACTACACCGATAGATTTCTCTTCGAAAGAGGTGTCAATACGTCTCAATACATAGACGAAATTAATGGACTGAGCCATACTTTGTAAAATCTATCTATCTATCTATCTATACTTAATATTTGCAGAAGAGTTTGTTTTTTTTATTGTTTTTTTGTTTGTTTGGTTGAACGCGCTAATCTCAGGAACTAGCCCATTTATCGAGGAAGGCTATAGGTAGGCTATATATCATCACGCTAAGACTAAATAGGAGCGGAGCAGTAATGAAACATGTTACGCAGACGATGTTGCACGGGTCAGCTAGTGTATATATAAAAGGCAAACCTGACTCACTGATTCATCAAACCGAATCAACGCACAGCCGAAACTACTGGTTGTAGAAAGTTGAAATTTTGCATGTAGCTTCCTTACACTCTGTAGGGGTGCTCTAAGAGAGGATTTCCCGAAATTCCTACGGGAACGGGAAAAAACGGGATATGCGCGTACGAAGTCGCGGGCGAACACTTGTAGGGAATATTGTATGTACCATATATGAATATTTTTGCACATAGAGTCTTTCGGGACATCAGCAAACAACTTGTCGACGGTTCACGTGACCAGAGGGCTGGGCTTTTCTTCGGCCAAAGAATCAGCATTGCCATTCAACGTGGCAATGCTGCCAGTGTTCTGGGCACTTTTGCCGTTGACAGCGATGTGGATTATTTTTTTGATGCCCAATGATTTATTTTGTTTTTTTTATGCGTTTGTACATAATGTAGATACTGTAAACATTGTAATTTAATAATACCTTAAATAAACTTCCCCAACTTTGTATGTACAATAAACTATACTAAAACAGTAATTACAAAGAAAAACGAAATTCCTCGAAAAACTAATGAAATTGAAAATGAACAATTAAATATATTCCTGTCACCCTCGAAAAAACTCCATTTATTATGGCAGGTGTAGTAAACTTTGGCGTCAGAACTTTAAAGCTTTGTCGTTGATGAATGTATTATTTTTTCTTCCAAAAAATAACAATAATATTATTACGGAATACAAAAAAAAAACTTACCTGTCACACTTCAATAGGTCGTAGTGAAGAAGCCGCAAGCGTTTCCAAACGTCTTTTATAATACGCACAGCGAAGGATTGGAACTCTCTGCATGCGTCTGTGTTTCCGAACGCTTACAACCCTAATCTCTTCAAAGTTAGAGTGAACAGGCTCCTTCTGGGTAAGCTCGCTCCTTCGTAGACTTTGTCTCTGTTATCTGAACATGTCTAGACAAGAGCAAACTCATCAAAAATAAAAAAAAATCAGAAGAGAGACAAAGGGTAAGTAAAACTGGCCAAAAATAATTTTGAAAAAAGAAAGACCCTAGTGTCTTACAGTCCTTCCAGATCGTTCCATCTCTCTCGTAATTTCCTGCAGTATGACTCTGTAAAGTGAACATGAAGTGAGCTGTCAATGCATAAAAACAAGATGGAATGACAGTTCTCTCTACCTTATTTAACACGGGAGATGTTGTCAGAATAAACCAGCAGGATGTCACTTATTTCGCGGGCCTGTGGACGGCGAGCTATGGGTGGCTCGCCGTCCGTCCGTCTTCAGATGACAGGCCGTGTCGACGGCGCGTTAGTGTTCCACGCGCACCTCAAAGAGAGTCAGCACACAGAGGGGCCCGAAAGGGCCGACGCCTGCCGGAGTCGCGGGACTGTTCGAAAGAGATACCATGGCTTCGGAACACAAAGGGCATTGAAGGAACATGGATGGGTTTTAGTCAGTAAAAGTCTGACACTCCCTCCCGCTACACCCAGAGCGGGAGGAGTCATTGGATGATTTCCCATCCCTAAAAAAAAAAAAGGATGTCACTTATTTCTCTAAAAATATGTCAGCATACTCAGCATAGTAAACGACTGCCAGGGTTTCGGAATTTGTTCGAAAGGGGCACCGCGGCCCTGCAACGCAAAGGGATGGATTTTAGTCAGTACGAGTCTGGCACTCGCTTCTGCTCCGCCCAGCAGTGCTATTCTGTAACAACATTTTCGTGTCTCGACAGCGGAATCCGAGGTGAGTTTCAAATTCGTACAAATATAAGACCTTAAATGTGTGAAATAAAGTTCACTTTGTAAGCTTAGTCACTCAGGTGAAGTCGATATCGAAGTGGTTATTTACAGAATAGACTAGCAGAGCGGGAGGAGTCTTTTAATTATTTCCCATATAAAAAAAGGATTTCACTTATTTCTTTGATAACGAAAATTCAGTTCATTCTTCCAGTCCATGTCTAGATCTCTCGATCCCATGTAATCCGATCAATGTATCGATACCAGCATTATTTACAATCCGAGAAATATTAACTGGATTGCGAACAGTGAGAAATACACAAGATATTTTCTTTATTGGAAAATATAAAGCTTGTTTTGAATTTATCTAGGTACATTTTCTATTTTATAATGCTTCTTCAATATCACGGCGCCGGAGATGAAAATAACAAATGGAATGTTGATATGTAAAACTAGAATAGAACTAGAATTTTCATAATATTATCTATCTAAATAATATTATAAGGAGTTTAATTTGTTTGGTTGTAGAAGGTGCCTCTGGAAGTAATCTCAGGCCCTAGACAAAGTGACAGTCTGACAATGATTCCAATTGCCGAAATGCCAATTTAAAACGACAATCACGTGATATTTCGGTAGTGTTTCTCAATCCTATACATTTTTGACGTTTTAACAGTCCTTCGCTACGCTACTGCTGACAGAAACTTATTTCGACTAGGGCCTCTGGTCCGATTACAAACATTCTTTTACTGTTGAAAACTACAATACGAGTATCTGAAAGCAAATTCTACTAATTTTAAAGTAACGTTCGCATTCGCATGTCAGTCATCATCATCATCATCATCATCAGCCTATAACAGTCCACTGCTGGACATAGGCCTCTCCAAGTGCACGCCATTTGGCTGCATTTGGTTGCATGTCAGTCGCAAACTGTCAAAAAAGCTTTAATTTTCATACATTTTGCGAATGTGAACGTTGTTTGAAAACTAGAAGAATTAGCACTCAGATTGCCAAGTTATTTTTTCGTGTCGGAAAATTACACGGTTTTTGTGAGATTGAGCTTGGATGAGAACACTAGTGAACATATAGAGTTGATTTCGAGATATAGAATCACAACACAGAGATGGAAATTCTATCGGAATAAATTCAATACCGTTATGCATAGAAATTGAAAAAATAATGATAGATATGTCGACATCCAGTCTATTTTGAATAGGTATCGCTTTCAATACAGATGGCTCCCACGCTGACAGTAGGCAAAACGTATATTATATTCAATGAAGACGCTCGGCTATCGAATTCTAGTGTACCTATATTGAAAACATCTAGGGTTACTGACAGGGCTTTTAGGAGACTTTTAGATCATTTAATATAATTTTAATATAATCGATGTGTAGCTAACAATAGTGGATAGAAAGGATACAAAAAATAAAAATATAATAAAAGATGAGAGCCTGCACTGTTGGAATGTCAAATAATATATAAGACAATCCCACGAAACGCCCGCCCGTCACCACTTCCTATTGCTAGCTGGAAATAGGATGTGGTGCAACAAACTCCCAAGCACAAAACTGACCAGATATTTAATGACCCTCTGATCAGTAAAGCTCCCTCTGGCGGGCTATTGTTGGGTATGTAGGAAGATTCAATAAAAGCTAGTAAAATAAAAGTATGATTCATGATATTATTCCCACCATGTACCAATAATGATTGACGTAACGTCATCAGTTTTAACCCAAAGATAAAGGAGAATGACTCAACGGGGTCAAAGTGGACGGTTGTCATAACGCGTATAAAAGTATTGCCAGAACAAACAATAGAACTTCGACACAAACAAGTATTGTTTGCTAATGTTGCTAGTATCTCGTTACAAATTATATTAGATGTCCCGATTATCTTTGTTTCAAGGGATTATAATTATACAAAGGAAAGCTATGGTTTTGTTTTCATGTTTTATGCTTCGCTTCCATTAGTGTTACGTCATTCTTTTGTAGTTATTGTTGCTTTTTGGTGATATTGTAACATATGATGTTTTAAAGTTGCCAGCTTTTAAAATGTTATGTTTTAGAAATGGGACGTCCTGTTTTTAAATTTCGAAACTAGGTTAATGAAAGTTCACACATGCTTTGCGGTGTCAGTGGAAAAGGGTTTTTGTTAATCAGTGGACTGCGATAGAATCTGTACACTTACCTTACTAGATAAAAGAAAAGAATAAGCATCACCTTTTTACCTATTTTTCTGTTTCCTTCTTCTCTTGTTCTTGTTAAATGTGTGTACATAAATGGTTAAATAAATAAATAATAATAGACTGACGACACGGTTGGCGCAGTGGTTGAGCGACCGACTGCTGCGCTGCGTGTCGCGGGTTCGATTCCCGCACGGAACAAATATTTGTAAGACCTACATGTATTTGTTCTGAGTCTGGGTGTTTTTCTATCTATAATATGTATGTATTTTTTGTAGTAAAAAAAATGTATATAAGTAGTTTATCAGCCATATCGTTACCATAACACAAGCATTAGGTTGCTTAGCTTGGGACTATATGGCGTTGTGTGAAATGTCCAAGGATATTATATTATATTATTATATTATTATTATTTTATTTCAGCTAAGTCGCCGGTTCTAATAAGATCAGAACCCTATTATATAATATTTAACTAATGCAAACATATGAAAGTGTGACGTTTGATGTTGTTTCAAGCTACTTTCGTATAGAAAGAAATAAGAGCGTGTTTCTCCTGGAATTTTACCCTCTGCTATTTTTCATTTCCTCTTGACACTTTTCGTTGGTAAATATTTCCAAGAGTCCAATACCTGTAGGAACGTTAAATATTTTTAATCTGAATAAAATGTAAAGGTATTTGTAGGCGAATGTTGTGAGTTCGTAATATTAGGTATTTGTAGCTGTTCTTTGAAAGCTTTTTTAATAACTTACAAGTATATAAGACCAAAGATCTTGTACAAAGCTCGAATAATTTCTCAACAAATTTCATAACTAATCTTGTAAAAACAGTCAGTTCCATTCGTCAAGAGACAACTTTAATGAGATTAAAAATTAAATATATTTAGGTACGAAACACAAACGATTCTGAGGTCCCAAATGAACTGAAAAACCAATGAAATGCTTAATTTCAAGAACGCTATTCCAATTTATTATGAAGTTCTGTTTTTTTAGTATGGTAACATTTTAAATCCTTTTTTGCCTGTCTATCATATTTTTTGACTTCAATAATTTGTTATGCCAACGTAAAACAGAAGCTATACCCGTATTATCCTGTTTTATGTAGGTACAACAAGAGTATTCATTACTATGCAAATCGAATACCAATTCGTAATTTCCGTGGAAAAGTCGACATTGCGTTTAGAATTAAACTTTCATAACAAATTCTCTATATCAAATCGACACGCGCCGTCCGTCCGTGCGTTGAATACCAAATAGGAATTGGTTCCCTTGCGAATGCACCGGGTTATTTCAGGCTGAAATCTAGGTTAACGCAATTCTGCATGTTTCATGCGCGCAAATTGCGTCACTCGTATCAGTAAACACCTGCACTTAGGGATCAAACGGTAAGTATCGATACCTAAAGTTTATCGATACATGGGAACTTCGGCTAATTTTCAAACTATAGGAATAGTCTTAATGTGGATATTTTTTTCTTGAAGTTACAGAGAAATTGAAGTGCCTTTCGGATGTACGTACGGGACACGGCTTGTAAATATATTTCGAGTTTTCAATGAATACCTACTTGTTAAAACATTTCGCTTATAACTTAACAACTTTTTCCTAGAAACATGACTAATAAATCACAATTCTAAGTATTTCATCGATAATTTTGAGACTTACTACATCCCTTCCTGCATTTCAGTATTACGCACCAAAATCTTTAAATAGATGTGTTTATGAAGAATTTTGCTGTTTCCCAAATTGCTGTTTGGAGTCAAAGTGTTATGTAGCTACTTGTGATAAGATTAGCACTTGTTTAGGTACGTAATATTCACGGAGAAGGAACAAAGGAATGTTGCAAATCAGTTATTGTAAACATCGTTGTGTGTATGGCCATATACTGTGCTGGGTAAAAATTGACAAACACTTTTTTTATCTTTTTCATCATAGTAATGTTCTAATTTATTAGAACATACACACTTTTTGGCAGTTGCTTTATCAGTGTCAGTGAGTTTAAAAATGTGTTTGACATTTATTTTACAGTCTTTTTAAGATGTGAGTCTTTAACATTTTTGTAAAATATAGGTAAGGTGCTAATTAACTGTGGTAATAATAGAAACTTGAAACGACGTCAAACAGGTAATGAACCATAAATAATTACCAATTCTACTAAGTTCCTAATACGTAGGTAGGTAGGTAGGTATTTTACGTAGATACCTCGTGTACCTTTTTTGAGAGAAATAAACTAGGTACTATAATCTACTATTATTATTGTAATTCATGTTTTCGTAATATTATTAGTATTTATTCTTATTTCAAGGTATACAAGTAAATAGGTACGGGTACCTACCTACCTCTCGTAGGTATACATAATAATTTAAATAATTATTTTCTTCAAAAATATAATTAATGTGAAATATTAATTATAGATCTATTATTAATTGGTGGTTAAACCTGTGTAGTTATATGTTGTCGTAACGTCGATATCAGTGGCGTAGCTAGACTTATCAAACATTTTTGGGGGCCCTATTTTAAGCGTATTTTTTAAAAACAAAGTAGGTCCTACTAGCTAAGGACTGTCATGGCAGGCCACGAAGGAGACGGCGTGGCTAAATGCTTTGCGTCCACACGTCGGGGCCCTGTTACTCCGGGGGCCCCGTATCGTAGACTTTGTCTCTGTCATCTCTGACTAAGACTAGAGCTCACTAGCAACGGTCTACGAAGCTACGGTCCCTGGTCGATATTATTTATGTAACCTTCCTTAAGGAAAATACCATATAGGGAACTTCTCTTCAACATTGTAAGTCCGTTTTGTTTTTCCACGTCCATGAATACAGCGTAAGTATTTCTTTTTGCAACACTGTAGACAAGATCCACGGACATACAAATGAAAAACCAAGTAACGAGAGTGTTCGGTACAGTAGAGCAATCCAATTAGGGTGAGCAATTTTCATCTGCGAGCTCATAACTGTGAAATTAAGTCGACGTGAAAGTTTTCACAAATTATACTGTCCCATTTTCGGGGATATAAAATGAGGATTATAATTTGGTCGTGTGTGATTATGTGTTACGCTTCTGAATATAAAAATATAATAACGGGATCATATCTGACAAGTCCACGACAAAAAATTGCTGTTCTCTACTTTGTTTTGCCTAAGGAAAACGAACGGCTGTTTTGTGTGGAGACAGCCATGGGCCTGTGGAAACTCGAATGGGGCTTTAGGACGAATTTTGTTATTCCTTAGGTATATCCTATCCTCCAGTCCACGCGTAAAGCTCGCTGGCTGGCTGGAACAACCATTAAGGTTTATGGCTGCGTTTCCACTGGAGATGGACTTCGGTAACCTAGCCTTGCTCACCGCAAGCGATTCTACTGGTACTTTACAAACTCGTTACGCATTCTCGCGTATCTCTGATGGAAAGCATCCTTAAGCAAGCTTTAAATTTTCTTTTGAACAGTCACATAAGTCCTATTTTTAACCGACTTCCCAAAAAGGAGGAGGTTAGCTGGATTTCGTCTACTTGGATGATAGTTTTATGTCATCCAAGTAATCGAATTTGCAGTTATTTTTTACTTTGTAGTGTTTTTTTTACTTGGAAGTCGGTTGTATTTTTTTGTAAAAAGTTTTTTTTCCTGTAATTAATTAATGGCTACTTACAAACATAACTAGCTGGTACTCGTAATAGGTACGCACTATGTCACAGTTATGTACTCCATGATTCATTTGTTTATAATCACAGTATTGTTCAGTTTGCGGTCAAACATTTAATATCACATTAAATGTTCTAAAACTTATAGAGTTCCACTTATTACTGCTATTCCTGTTGTGCTCCTCAATATGTGACTAATTTCCGCTTATTCATTACTTAGATGTTATTAATTGTCAACTGTGGTAAACAAGGAAGGTACAGGCTAAAACTGTTGCTTTAGGTACCTTTAATACTTAGGTACATAGTATACCCACAGTGTAATATGTTTCGAAGGGATTTGGAAAACACCAATCGTCATTAAATATTAGAAAGGTAATTCCTAAGGTTTTCCCGACTGCGCCAGAAGGAGGGTTATGTTTTCAAGTGTATGCATGCACGCTCTATAGAATCTGTATGACTAGATCGACTTTAGCTTGAGACATGTCGTTAAATTCGTCGGATCATGAGAGGACACTGGTATAAAAATTAAAAACGGCCGATTTTTGGAGGCATGTTTAAATATTTATACTCAAAACCTATGAAGATAAAGGCTCTCGAGAATTTATCTTAACAAGTTTTCTCATAGGAGACAAATCCGAAAATGCAGGAACCAAAAAAAAAAAATATTTGTCGTTTTTAGCGGTCGAGCTTTTTGACAAAGTAAATTTTTTGCAAGTTACTTGTAATGGGCTCGGTTGAGGACTTAAATACGATGTTTGAATTATGAATTTGAAGTTGACTATTTCTCAAACTGTTTTTTACACTGAAAACCTGCCAAGGCTCTGACGCAGAGTTTGACCTACATGTACAGTTAATTATTTATGTGTTGGTAAATATTTTGCATAGGTACCTAGACAAGCACGCGTAATATCCATCATACTTACGCCAATTTTATTGTTCTATTAAAACCTTGATTTTTGAGTAAGTATATTAAGTATTGGTAAATCGATCATACATAACTATTAAATAGGGAACTACATAGAGACCGTGGAGATATAACTGACTGATTGTAAATAGGTAGATACTTAGTTAATTACAAGCTTCTTCGGTTTCTTTACGCCCAGTGCTACAATGCTAATGGATTTCTATTTATAAAACGTTTTAAAATTGTTTTAGAATAGAAACTTTCAGAGAAATGTCAAGGGTAACCAGGATCAACATTTTACTCTTCACTGAAGTAAAATTTTTCACTTAGTATCATCGGGTCTAAAAGACCACTTTAGCGAAATCAACGCTGCCCGTCAGTGACAATTTTTTCCAATCAACCTTGAACCTAATGCGTTAGCGATAAAGAAGAAAATGAAATTTGACAGATTGTTGTGGGGTTAATATTATGATTCTAATATTATTCTGCTAGGCCTTTTAAGACCCACTGAACGGTGTTCAAATAAATCCAGGGTGGCTGGCTGGCTACTGCTCGACCAAGTATTTTGATATGCAACTGAAATTTTAATTATATAGACTGAGCGCGTGAAAGTCTGCAGTATGGACCCATAAAAAACCCCTATGAGGTACCTATGGACTCATAAAAACATGTAGGTATGTGATTATGGTTTGAAAGTATGGTACTTGTATTTTCTTTAGAATATCGCTATTTTTTGTCCCCTAAACATAAAGAAAGTTATGAGCTTTGAACTTTTACGGTTTACTGCAATATTATGCTAATGCTAATGTGTCACATCACAGTGATAAATAGTATGTGGCCAGACGACTTATATCACACTCATCATCATATAAAAAGTAATAGGCACCATATTTTCAGTGATATAACTACTTACATAAAACTCGTTAGGTATTAGCTCACCCGGTTAACTACTGAAAAGTACGAGGATTCCGAGAATGGAAATTCTAGTGACTACGGTCGCGGTAATATGTCATAATATTTTTTATTTTTCTTTTCATGGTAAAAAAATATGATAATCAGCTTCAAAGAAATTTCGTACTCGGGATTGTGAAAATTAAGTAATTCTAGACTTTACCACAAACAGTTTAAAAGCAATTCACCTTCACTACATAATTATTATAAAACAAAGTCCTCCGCCGCGTCTGTCTGTCTGTTCGCGATAAACTCAAAAACACCGATTTTGATCAATGGATAGAGTGGTTCTAGAAAAAGCTTTTAATAAATAATTTATCAAGCGGGCGAAGTCGCAGGCATCAGCTAGTTATAATATAAATATTTGTCCTTGTGAAATCTCAAGTCAAAGTTACTTATGCTTCTATCTCAATGCTTTATGAAATACATCATCGGAAGAAAAAAATGCTAACTGATTGCTAACGTTTTAAACTAGCTCCTTTAACAATCACGCCCATTTACTCCGACCACCTGATGAGTACCTAGTAACTAACGTCCTCCTAACTATTCACGTTCACAAGTGCTCCAGTTGCGGTCACATCTGACTCCCTCGACATCAAAGCAGTCTGTTTGTAATCGGTCGATTGTAAACGCTACAGTCGGTTCGGTAGGACCCGAGAATACATGTGTGAAGCAAAGAGCTTTTACTATCTATTGATAGTTGAGTGTGTGGTTTAAGGTGTCTTTGCATTGGATTCTGCATACAAACTATGCTATATTGCGTGCTTCGTAGAAGCCACGTAGCCTTCTCGTAGCATCGCGTAGGCATTTCGTTCGTAGACTCAACGAAGTATGTAGATTCGTAGGCTCTTACGCGGGTTCTACGGGGCGCCTCAACGGTGAGATGCCCCGTAGAACCCGAATGTTACTATCATACAGCTAGTCTATTCTGTAAATAACCATTTCGATATCGACTTCACCTGAGTGACTAAGCTTACAAAGTGAACTTTATTCCACACATCATAAGGTCTTATATTTATACGAATTTGAAACTCACCTCGGATTCCGCTGTCGAGACACGAAAATGTTGTTACAGAATAGCACTGCAGCTGCATAGTCCCTTCGTAGGCACCAGTGGGCCACGCGCAAGGCCCTCGCAGGTACTTTTTAGATTTCTGTAGGCGTTGCCAATCGCACAGTGGCAGTGCGAAAGTACCTTAGTTTATGTAACATGTTGAGATGATCGAAAGGCTCATATTGAATTTACCTTTAGTATATGTATTCGGTTTCAATCATGCAGATAATCCTTTTGAAGAGGGTATCTATGGAAACGGAAGTTCACCCATAAACATAGGTGGTACTAAATTAGAAGACTTGTTTATTATTATTATTTATTTATTATATACTTTATTGTACACCAAAAATTAAATACAATAGGAAACTTAGAACTAAAATACATACAATGGGCGGCCTTATCGCATAACATACATATACATATATACATACACACATACATATATACATATTGCATATTTTGTTGTGTACTCTGTGAGTTTGTGGGTACTAAACAAAAGTGAGCTTCCACTGCCGAATTGAGATAAACTGCTACAAAAGTTCTTAAATTTAATTAAATACGTCCGTGATGATGTGTTTTGTTCATGATTTTTTTAGCAGTTACTAACAATAGTATATGTAGGCTTGTCTCTCATTACATAGGGTCTTAAATAATATGTGTGAGTTAAGAATGGGTGGCAATTATTTGCTCTAGAATTTGTTTGAATTATAGTGCATTAGGTATTAGTTTACGTCACCTACCTTTATGGAGCGTTCACAAATACATTACAACATAGAATATCATAAGAAAATACACTTACAAGTTGTTTATCTACCGTCAGCTGTTCAAGTTAGTCGGGATAAGCTCTGATAAAATATTCTCGCCTGAAATATGTTTTCTACCTCTCCTTTAAGCCCATGTTTGCGGGGCTAGCAGCTCGAGACGTTCGAGTGTTTGACTTTACTTACAAAGTGTTTTCAGGTGCTACCAATACTTGGAACGAGCTATATTGGGATGATTACTTTCTGAGAAAATTTGGTACTTTAGTACTGTACAGTAACTCCCAAGTTTTACCAAACGCAGTTGATCAACGGATGAATATTGATAAGTTTTGGTAGCCTAAGTTAAAGTAACATAGTTGCCATATTTTGCAATAATTATACGATATATTTGGTTTACAAAATGAAGCTCTCCATTTGTGTTTCAAAATTTAATAGTGACAGTAGACAGCAGTCTTAACAGCCATAATTTTAACTGTAACTTAGTTACACACAAGTTAATCAGCTTAAAATATAGAAGCTAAATATTCTGATATGCTTACAAAAATAAAACATATCAAAGAGATAAAATGTAATGAACAAAACATTTTGTAGTTTTCATTGACTCCCAAGAGTAATAGTAAAAAGTAAATGAGTTTTACAATTTTAAACTTTTACTCAGCGATATTTCTCTCTGTGGAATTTTTCTATTGTTTTTCATCTAGATTTTTGCATACAATGAAAACTTTTATTGTCAAGTTATTGCGGGAGCTCAAAATATGACCTTTTGTAGAGACGCAGGATGGCACTTTAAATACTGGCCACTGCACAACTGACGTTTTGTAGAAGTATGACGCACATCTGAGGGCCAATTCTACTATTTTTCACATTCGCATCTCAATCGCAATCTGTCAAAAATGTATGAAAATTAAGGCTTTTTTGACAGTTTGCGATTGACATGCGAATGCGAAAGTTGTTTAAAAATTAGTAGAATTGGCCCTAAGTGTATGTATTTTTGTTTATTTGTTTGTTTGTAAATTTCTTTATTACCTCATACCTTTGAAACGGTTGGATGAATTTCGACTATTGAGGTGACGTTAGATTCATTTGAAATACCCAAATGTTCTTAGATATTTAAAAAAAAAGCAATATGGCGATCGTTAATATTTTTTTTAAACCAAATCTATCGAGTAGAGAAACAAAATGAAGGAAATGAAATGGAAATGAATGGTTACAAAAATATAAACAAGTCATATGTTTAAATTCAATTAGGAAACAGTTTTCGTTCATAAAAGTTTTGCAATCGTATTAGGATTTTTCTACATAATTTGCGACTTGTTGCAGTACATGGATTTTCCTACTTCCTACTAATATTATAATCCTACTAATCTTACTAATATTATAAATGCGAAAGTTTGTGAGGACTGAGGATGGATGGATGTTTGTTACTCTTTCACGTCAGAACGTCTAAAAGTCTCTACTTGAAATTTGGCACAGAAGTAGATTATAGTCTGGAATAGGCTACTTTTATCCCGAGAGTATGTTCCCAAGGGATCACGCGGCCGAAGACGCTGGCATAAGCTAGTGCAATTATAATTTGTCCTTTTACATATGAAATTAGTGTGTAACAAATTGGATCTCATTAGGTGACTGGTATTACAGTTAAACCATTGTTGCCGAATTTTTCTGGCGTTAATTGGCACTTTCAATCATATTTGTATCCCACACAGTATTAAGTAAAAAAATCCCATATGAGTCCCCCATTTTACATGATACAAAATTAGATCAACTTTGGATGTTCGCGAAAGGTTGTGTCTATTTAAGTGAAAACGTTCAACGTTATTATACATAAGCAGCTTTTCTTAGAAGTCGAGAAGGACCTTCATAATCGTCTTATAGCCAACGCTTTGTGCCGACGACGGTCTCAATTATTCACGGTCTTTGCATACTAAGTATATTATTGTGTAGGTGTACACATGGCTACTTATCTTGAAAGGCAAAAAATATATACTTAATTAGGTTATAAATAGCTGTCGAAAAAAAATGGGAGCTAGACTAATATGGTAGGCGAGGCGCCATATAAATGTGTAATAACGGTCATTGAATCACGTAGATTAAATTGTTGATTTACTTAATGTCAAAAACAGAAACAAAGATATAAAGGGATCGACTTCTATCGTGATTACTCGTGATCCTTTACATTCTCTTGTAATGAAAAACGGTTCATAATCTATGTTCGGGTATCTATGAAGGGAAAGGTCAATCAATATACATTATTCCACGTTTCGTAGTTGGTAGTTTTGTTTACGTTTGTATATGTATCATCATTATCATCCGTTCAAGCCCGCCGAACATTTCCAGTCACTACAACTCGTGAAAGCCAGAATCAACTGTGGCGACCGCCAGAAAGACGCCGAGCCTATGAAGCTCGACGAGTTATAATTCGTTCAGTCGATAGACTACCACTGCTGTACATAGGCCTTCACCAAGACGTGGTGCCATGTCGACTGGTCCTATCCGTCTCGCATCAAGCGAATTCCTGCTACCATCACTAGGTCACCATCATCACTATGTATATTTATATCTAGACTAGCTTTAGCCCTCGATTTCGCACGCGCATTTTCCGTTTCCGTAGGAATTTCGGGTAATCCTCTTTTAGTGTGCCCCTACACTCCTCAAGGTACTGTGGAGGGTTAACTCGAGGTTACGGGAAATTAAAGAGAAATTCAGAATAAATTAATAATTATATTGCCGAGCTCCGCCTGAAGTCACTCTAGTGCATCATTTCCTTCTAAACAATCAAATTTCTATCAGCTTCCGATTTCGCAGCGAACCTACGCTATACTTTTTATTTACCTTTCCAAAGATTTATGAGTGGCCAATGCGAATCAAACCCGGAACACACATGAGCATTACAAACCAAGGACACACATGTGCGGCACAGTTAAGTACCTAGATGCCCAGCTTTCTACGATCATTAGTTTTGGCTGTGCGTTGTCTGTCAGTAAAAAAGTTAAGATTTAATTTTATTATACAAAGTATTATAGTAGTATTTTTATTTCAAACTTAGAGTGAACAGGCTACTTCTGGGTAAGCTCGCTCCATCGTAGACTTTGTCTCTGTCATTTGTGACCAAGACTAGAGTCAAGAGCAAACCCATACCAAGTAAAAAAAATAAAAAAATACAGGGTTATTTGTAAAACACCGACATCAACATCATACATCATATCATACATATCAACACATCATCATCATACATATCAACACCAACATCATAATCAACAACTTTTTTTCTATGTTGCGTATAAAGCTCTTTCTTTTCCTTTTTCTTTTGCTTCGCGTAGACTTCGTAAAATTTAGAACGTTCAATTTAAATATTTTTTATTTTTGTATGAAAACTTGATGAACTAAAATATGATGAATTTTTGAGGTTGTCGGTGTTTTACAAATAACCCTGTGTAGAAATATATTTTATAATTTTTGTATATTGAACTCTGTGAATTGTTTTACTTAATTGCAATATCGTTCAGACATCTAGGTGTGCATTGGTAATTAATACTAATTAATTATTACTTGACATGTACCTTACTTAAATTATTCTTTGTTGTAATTTATTATTTCACTTATAATTCAATATATATATTTAATGAATTGTAAATTTCTTATAAATTGAGAATGAATTCATGCAATATTTGCTGAAAAATTGTTAAAATTTGTAATATATTGTATATAAAATATTTGTATGCTTTACGGCAAAACGTAGAGAATTAGAAGAACATAAGAATCAAATTAATATTATGATATCTCTCACACACACACTATGCAACTACCTATGTTTATAAATAAAAATTCTTATTCTTAGCAGATGCTAGAGACTACTTAAACAGAAAAGTTTTTTCACATCTTTTATCTGAAAGATGGGAATCCTGAACAAATACAAAACTTATCTGATATTCAAGTTATATCGTATTTGAGTTTCGTAGACGGCATGTCTTGAAGAGGGCTATTGTGTGCACAGGTGACATAAGATTCTGATATGAAAAGAGACACGTTCTCTAAAAAAACCGTTCCGTACCTTAAGCCGAAATAAAACATGTTTCTTGTATGTACCTATTATTATTTGTTTTATAGCGTCAACAGAAATACACAATCTGTGAAAATTTCTCTTTGATTTTTCGAACTCCGAAAAATAAAATTTTTTTCGAGAAAGTTCTCAACTAACTTTTTAGACTATCTTGCAAATTCATTTTTTTTTAATTTTTTGAACATGTTGGTTAGGTACAGATGTTTTAATTATAGAAATTACGCTATGTGTAGCCGTCATCGGCGTACAAATTTAATTTTGGTTCAAATCATGCTGATTGTAATAAATTATCAAACTATACATAAAAAGTAATCATGTTAAATTAAAATCGGTTCATCCATGTCCAAGGATAAGGACGTTGGTAGACTGTATTAAATACCGTGCGGATTTAATGCTTTTGAGTACATTGTAGTGGAGGATATGCAAATACTAAACAACGTTCTTTAACACAACGTACTTTTCTTCCGATAAGTTTCATACAAAGCGCAGGCTGTAAGCAGTAAATACAGCTAAGGGACAATCACATTCCACCTTTAACGTTAGATACAATCGTTTTATGTTCAAATGTCGATATAAAGAAGCAGAATCTATGATTGGTGGACATTATAATGTAAACCCAGAGGACACTATTTCGTAACATCCTATTTTAATGTATAATAATAAACATTAGACATAAACATTTCGGCTTTAGTTGGTCCTTCGAGCCGGATTACGAGGATTCATTAGAGTTTGCGTTTTATTTATTAGACATGATATGACATTACGACAAAGGACCAATAAATTTTACAATAATTAAGTATATTATTGCCTCATTAAAAACTGAAGAGGATAAAAGTAATATTAGGAGGCTGCCCTATGAGATTAGAATCTCTATTATGATGGTCGATACAAGCAAAATAAAGCACGTAAGAATGCTGATATAAATATCTCCTTAAAAGGCTTAATTGGCAAAAAATATTTTACCCCTTTTTTTCTTTTGTTACGTAAACCAAAATTGACGAAGATACGACGCTATTAAAATTCTCAATAAGTCACGCCGTGGTATAATTTTTAGTGCGTTCTAACGTCACAAGCCCCCACTCTCGACTTTTGATGCCTTTTATCTTTGTCAATATTCATTGATTTATAAAAACAAAAAATAGTGGTCGATTATTTATAACTTATATTTGCATTTTATTGATGGTGGAAATTAGCCTATTTTGGGTCAGACTATTCTTTAGAATACCACCTAAAACCGTATTCGAGAGCCGTGTTACTTAATAATTTTTTAGTGATGAAGTTCTCAGTACCTATAGCAACCTGAAGTCTAGATTTGTCTCCCATAGATTGCAATCACACTCTATTTAACCCTTCAAGGATTATCGTTATAATCTATATTCTCTGATTTTTTAATTATTTTGTGGTATCTGTGACTGTGTCTCTCGCAAGTGTCCGACTGATTGCTTAATATTAAGTACTAATAAATAAGCATGGTTCTTGAATATTATTTGTACCTTAATTAAACGTAGGTAACCTAATCCTAAGGAAAAGACTATGAAAATGAGAAACTTTAACTTTACAAAATAGCATTTGAAATCTTCCCCTGCTTTGGCTCAAATCCTGAGGGGTTGCTGCAATATTTGTTGCAATGCAGTTTGATTGGGTCTGCTCTGGAACTGTGGAACTAAGGACCACGGGTGTTTGTCTCACAATGTTATTTGTCACATTTTATACAATTGCAGCACTCTATACGTACCTACATTTTTTATTTTTTATATTTTTTTCCTAGAAGCTTTTTACTCTATTGTAGATCTTTGGCAGTCGAGTCATAACGTATAGTCAGAAGCCGGAAAATCTGACACCAGTCTTGCCAAGGAGGACCGTGTTACCCAGTTAATGGGTTGTGTAGGTCTGGTATGCAGCTGCTTCACGAAAAATACTAATACTGAAAGCCGACCCCAATACAGTTGGGAAAGGCTAGGCAGACAGGCAAGCTTTTTTCCCAGCTGCTCTCTATCTGCTTACTTATTTTTTCCCAGGTGCGCTCTATCTGCTTACTTATTTTTTCCCAGGTGCGCTCTATCTGCTTACTTATTTTTTTCCCAGCTGCGCTCTATCTGCTTACTTATTTTTTCTTCTCATCGTGTGGGCAGTAAGGTCTAACAACCCTACACACCCTAGAATCAGAATCTCTAAACCGCCTCAAGAGTCTCTAACATGGCTTATTTGACGACCGCCAGTTGGTGGCCGGGACCACCAGCTATGTATGTGGCTTCTCAAGCACGGAATCATCTTTTTATCAGACAATCAGGTGATTAAAGCCTGCAATGTTCTAGCCAAACTGGAAAACCATTTTACAAACTGTGCTTCTCGTAGGAATCGAAACCACGACTGCCAGGTCACAAGGCAAACGCCTAAACCACTCAACCACGGAGTTTGTTGAAAAATTTAAACGTTAGTTTTTGATATTTATATGAGAACGTAGGTTGTAGTGTTTACAGCTTGTATACTGATATGACGTAAATATGAAATAATTTTCGTGAATTTGTTAGTGTCGATTTAGTAAATTCACTTTGAGTTGAAGTTTGAACTATTTGTTTATTTATATTTAAAGGCTGTGTTATTTTTATCCTACCTTGTGATTTATTTAGATTTTTTAAACGAATAACACCACTTCCATGCTTGCTTTCCTCTGTTGGGTTATGTAAAGGTGTGAGTACACTTTAGCTTGTACAATCACATTGTACAAGACGCACACAATTTTACGATCGTGCATTTTCGCTGCAGTGCAATCGCTCCGCCCATTTATTTTGCTTTTAAATTTTCTCTCTCTAATTCTTATGGCGTTTTAGTACTTTCGAATAAACACTATGGCTATTCAATCGCCCACCTTTCATAATATTTGGTAGTTTTCTCATGTTTGGCAATTTCCACGTTTGACGTCAACAAACCTTGAAATAGGAACATTTCCAATAACATTCTAGAACGTACTTGGGCACGTTCGTACGTAATAGTATATATTATATAATGTAGAGGTTCGATATGAGCGTGTTATGTACAAGTGCGGAAAGAAGGATGTCAGCTGTCCTCGACGGGAATTGTGTTCAGTGTCGGAAAATTCTCGTATTCGTTTGTTGTTATATTTCATTTCAAGAAAACTGTTGTTATCAGGGATGTGTATTTATTTTGTTTTCGTAACTAAGGACCAGATTTGGTTATTGTCGTTTGTATTCTTTTTATAAATGAATTGAATATGTAGAAACTTAGTCCAATTATAGGTAGGTACTTGCCAATGTAGCTACTAGCCAATACCATAATATGAATGATGAAATACTAGGACTTGTCTCATGTAAGAGATCTAGATATCTATAACAGATAGAGGTACTGTCAATATTATAAATACGAAACCAATTCGGCTTTTCTGTATGTCCGTTTCTTACCATTTTGCTTATTTAATTTTCCTGAGGGGGCAAAGGATACTTTTTATTCATCTTCCCTTATAATCATCACTAAGGCGAAGCCACGGTAACAAACTAGTGGGTAATAAAATATTTACCTACATAATTAGAGAAATACACACACACATACACACAACACATCATCATCTTTCTCTACAACACACACACACACACCATTTGTTTTGTTTAAAATTAGTTAATCAAAAGGAAAACTTCAAAGATATTAAAATAAATAGTTACGTCTACGCTTTTCCGAAAGGAAAATAAATTTTCATCACATTACACGTAAATAAATCTAATACAGAATCAAAGAATTGGCACATACTAAACCCATATTCAAGTGAAAGCTACACAGAATCACAATTATCTGTCGATCCTAACTGTTTATATTCATAGAAAACGACGTGCGAAACTGGCCTTGGACACTCACCTATTCAGCTTCATTGACGTTTAAATCCTCCTTTATCTATCTACCGATAACTGACAGTAACTCAACGTCTGAATTAAGCGTCAATATTTCAAGATGGTATCTTTCTTGACGCTCGCGGCAGATACGCGCGTCAATACATCGTGTGGGCAAGCTTTATGATTCTTTATTGTTGCTATTTTTATGTGAAGAGTTGCAGATGGTATTGGGATTCTTCTTGTAGTGATCGTACAAAGATGCACATGTATGTGTATTTGTGTAAGTGTGTCTTACCTACTGGTGGCGTTAAAAATCTCGCCCAATATGTATCTTTAAGAGGGAAGAGTGTCTTGATTTGTATAAAAATTGGTTTGTTGGCATTTAGGGATTTCGCATTTACTTGAATCAATAATATTACCTAATCTGATTGAGAGAAACATTTAACTTTTTCTTTCATCTTTCTCTCTGTGTAAACTTTCGTCTCTCGTAAATATCATAAACACAAGTAGGTGCGTCCCACGGAGCAAGGTCCACAAGTGCACCACACAGTTATGCATTATTAGCCAAGACGGACTACTGAACAATACAAACACGCCACAATGACGCTGGCCGCCGAAAGTGACGCGATCAAAACAAAATCAAAACGATGGGAAGTAGAAACATTTGCTGGCAACGGGCCATTTCCTCTGAGAAACGTTGAACGAAAAGAACAGTACAGAGGGTACATATTAGAGAAAAGTACCTACGTAGTGCGTGTAGATGTAAGACTATGCTGTACAGAGAGTAAGCAAACCTCTGTTGAAAAGGGAAGATCCTCCGTCTAGGCAGTTGTTGTTTCCCGTTGGGCAACTGCCCGATAGTTCATATTCGGACTGTTGTTGTTCAAATCTTTTTTAGGATTTCATTGAAGTACGAGTAGTTCGATGCTGGCGATATAGATGTCACTGCGTTACTTTTACGGTATAGATTTTGTTAAGTTAGTTTTGTAGCGGTGTAGAAGCAGCTGAAATTATCCCACAACGGTTTTTAATTATACAGGAGAAAAACGATTTGTATGCTCCGTGGTGGAATTATATTAATCATGTCAGATGTGTCGCGGGAATTAGAGAGCTTTTGTTTGACGTGTCAGATTAAGAAGATTATGATGAAATATTAGGAATGTAATGTCTTAAATGTTTTTTCGAAAGTGATATCTGGGTTTTTGCTTACAACAAACCATGGACAATTGAATGGCGTGAAGAAAAATCCTTCACACCCTTAAATTTTCAAAGGTTTGCATTAGTTTTGCGTGTGGAAGAAACTGTTCGATAGCGTCAATTTATTGCCAAATACACGATGTCTGGAATAAACGTTAACTTCATCCAGAAATTAGTAGGTATTATGAGTTTATGGATTGACATACAGTAATATATTTTACTAAACCCACTACTAGCCTACTCCGTACTTAAAACACGAATCCACTATGTTGAAAGCACTCCATTTTCCGAATGAGTCCATAATTTTAACCTACTTAAGGAATTTGTTTTCTCAACAATGTAACTTTATTATGTGTGTAAGTTTACAATTCTAAGGCATAGCATAAATAGTTGCACGCGTGCTTAGAATTCTAGCGCATGCGTCATTCGCTTAGAATAACAAGTGCGGGAATAGACTTCGGACATCAGGACCAAAAAATAGATCGTTGGAAACGTGCTGACTGAAACATTGTTCTAAGAATATAGGACGGTAAAAAAGGTATAAAATAGTAGCGCTATAAGCAGGTCGCGTGGTCAGAGTTTTCCTAAGAGTGTTGAGGTTCCATATTCAAATAAATCACATTATTGACCGGTATTATGAAATTCAGTAACTAGTATTATTGCCCCGATGCAGCTGGCAGCAGCAGTGCACACCACACTAGGGATTGTGGGATTTGTTCGAAAGAGTCACCGCGGCCCTGAAAGCCAAGGGCATTAGGAGGAACACGGATGGGTTTTACTCAGTAAGAGTCTGACACTCCCTTCTGCTCCACTACAGCGGGAGGAGTCATTTTGATTTCGAATCCCAGCGCCGGTATAAGTGGATTAGTAAAGATTAGATTAGCATGAAGTATAACATGAGTTGAGCAGTTGTTGTAAAAATATAAAAAGTTTCAGTCTAGCTATTTTCACTTTACAAAAAAGTGAAAAGTAAAAAACTGTGACAAACAATTTCAAAGATTTCTAAAATTGTCTTCTAAGAACTTTATAAAACTTAACTTTTCCGTAGCGATTAAATGTACCATTAAATATCGGTGCCTCACTTTCAGTAATAAATTCAATAAACAGAAACAAACTTACACGAGTAGGGAAACTATTTCAAGAATTCTTTTGTACAAACTGAGTCGAAATTCCAAGTAAAATGGGGAACTAGGGAAACGTGCGTGGGAGTTTGCAGTAGGTAAGACAAAGGTCAGCCTGCAATCCAAGTAATGAAACTGTTTCCCTAGCCCCACAGAATATGTGTGGGGTTAGTACCTACACAGAATTTGTAAATACACAGAGTTTGTGCTCAAAAGAGTCTCACAAGTTGACACAGGATGTCCTGTTTTGTAAGTAGCACTTCAATGCTTTATTTTTGTGATAAATAATGTTATTCTTTATTCTTATTCTTTGTCATTATTTCTTATATGGTGTATGTACATAATAAAGAATAATCTATTCAATTTATGTAGAAAGACATTGACCGACTGGGTTTTTCACTGGTTCATGTATCAATGACTCTTCCCTTCGCTTCATGTTATACTCTCTATCTATTTTGTACAACCTTTGGTCCTGTAGTCCTGTACCACCTAATGACGAATTAAGGTTACCTTACCTACTGTTTGTTGGGCCTGAACTTAAACAATTAATTATATACCTACTTTCTTTTTTTTTAATGCAAAACGGGGAAACTCTTGGCCCAAATCTCACCTGATGGAAAGTGAAGATTAGGCCGAAGATGCACCGATGCCGAGTTTCACCCGGAATCCTCTTACACAGAGGAACTGGCTATCATACCTCTAACTGCCGGAACACAGCAATGCTGTTAACATTGTTGTTATGGCGACAGACTTAGACATGATGGTGGTAGCTTGCCAGGCGGACTTAGAACAAGTCCTACCACCAACCAAACCGAGCAAAAAATTTACCCCCGCTGGGAATCGAACCCGGGACTTCTGGGTCTGAATCAGGTGGTTCAACCACTAGACCACGGAGGCGGTTAGTGTCACCTGTTTAGCACCACCCGGGGACCACGTGTAGGGATTCGCTGAAGGGTATTCTCCTACGGACGCGGGTGACTCGGCCCCCACACGGTTTTAGGGTTTCGTTGGTTACTCTCTGGGTACGGAACCCTAAAAACTCCTCGTCCATCCGTCCGTCTGTCCGTCAGAGGACTCTCACATGAATGATTGATGATGTAAATACATATCACTATGTGAAAATTTCAACTGTCTACCTATTACGGATCTTGAGATACAGTCCGCTGACAGACAGACGGACGGACAAACGGACAACGGAGGCTTAGTAATAGGCTTCCGTTGGTACCCCTTTGATGGAACCCTAAAAATCGTTTCTACAATATGAATAGCAAAGCTCCAAAGTCTAGCTAGATCCGTGAACTATTACTGTTAATTTGTTGTTTTCTTTTAGATTAGTCGCATTGCATCGCTAAACGAAACGAGTTCATTGAGCCAGAGCAAAACAATGTGTATTTTTTGTACGGGAGTGTCATAACAACAGCTTTGTTTTGTTTTGTTTTGTATTTCAATCGTTGTCTTCATTTGGCACGTGTTACATTTCACCATGTTGAATAAACAATGCAATTTCGCAAACGGCTGGGAATCAACAATTACCAAAGAACAAATTAGTGGAAATATAACCCACTTAAATTTTCGTGTAACGGGATATTACGGTTCTGGCTATCTTTTGCTCGCGACTTCGTACTCGCATATCTCTTTTTTTCCCGTTCCCGTAGGAATTTCTGGAAATCCTCAGTGCTCCCCTACCCTCCCCAAGGAGTCTGCATGCCAAATTTCAACGTTATACGACCTGCAGTTTTGGCTATGCGTTGTCTAGGCTGTCAGTCGCTCATCAGTTAAGGATTTTTTTTATACATATACTTAATATATTAGGATTACTGAGTTGTAAGTAACTGAGTTATGGATACATAGGCAGTCGCTCCACTTTAACATGGTATAATATTTAGTTAATGCATAACACATGAAACCGACCCATAGAGAATATAACCACCTTTGAACCGACCCCAAGATCGAAGATTGCTCATTGGTTTTGGGATCTTATGGTTCAACCTAAAAAGCATATGAACTACTATCTTCAATGTAATTTTATGATATTCTATAAAAAATTCTTGAATATTTCAAACTTTACCTATTTCTTTGCTTTTCTAACTTATCGTAGTATGTTTATGTCAATGTAGTGATTAAAATACTGAGAACTTTGATGATACCTACCATGTTTATTCTTGATTTAAATCCTCAAACTGATTTGCAGGTATCAAACAAAAAGTTTCCGGTCATGTAAGAAACTGTTCAATCCACTTTTCAACTGTATTATTTATTATTCATCGAAAATTTTCCTCGAAGGATATTTTCAGCGGGTCAGCCAAAATATGTCAGTCATCTCGTAAATTGGACCGAGGAGGATGCGTATCAATTGGCTGGAACACGGAAATAAACGTAAAACGGTTGTGGACCACCCAGAAATGCCACGAATGAGACTTTATTGTTTATGACCGAAATATATCACGGAGTATGCAATAGGAAACGGTCTTTCTCTTTTGGGTTTGAAAAAATTGTGTCAATGTGTCAGACAGAACAATGTCTGGAACTTTATTATGAAATTGAAAAAGTTTACGAGTTAGGAACGACTGTGACACTATTCTGAAAATGCTCGTTCAGAAAACTAGGCCTTCTTAATTTCAACCAAGTAAAATTGAAATCCGCTATTATTCTTACCTACAACTTTACAGTCTAACTTGTCAACTGCGCAGGTAGCGTACCATACAAACAACATACTTTATAAAACTTTTCCAATATTAAAATAGTTAAGCGGCCATATTCTTACATTCCCGGCAGCCATTTTAAATTTACGGGTCACCAGGAAAGACGGGGGAAATGGCAAATGGAACCAATCCATTTACCCACTCATTTCAAGTTAGTCGCAAATTTAAACGCAGCAAATATGTAGGTGACACGATAAAACTGTTTAGATTATGTTTGAGAGAATACAGGTCACTGCAATTTAAGGGGGATACTGTATTTAATCCCGAAAATGTATGCGTTTCCTTCTGTAAGCCGTAGGTCAATGACCCCGGATCGTGTGCCCCGAAAAAACAATATTGCGAACAAAATTGGCGTATTTTATCTGCTTACTCTTGCCAGGCTCACTCGAGATAAACATCGATCCTGTATGAGATTTTGGGATTATCGACTTATATACACAGTGCTTAAAATTCCGTTGCCATATAAAAATGGGATCCATTGAGAAATAATCCGTGCACGCATAAATTTTGTTTTTATCTTATCTTTGGCTTCAATGTCGGGCAGCCTTGACGTACGAAATGCTCGCATCTGCATTCAACATGGTTATTTGAAGGGTTTATACCGAATGTAGTGTATGTAGATATCAATATTTCGAACTACCTACAAACTGATAACAGTATTGTGACGTTGCCTCGGGCGCACACGTCGCTCGGTTATAAATACCGGTACGAGTGGTGGGGCGGGCAGTCGTTGTCGAGCTGTCGGCCTGTGCGGTGGTGCGTTGGCGAGTCAACTGACAATATTGTAAATAAGTATTCTCTACATTGGCGACGAGGATTAAACTGTGAGTTAAAGTAATTCCTAGAAAAAAAAGGGGAAAGAATAGGAACGAAGTGCTGCTTTCTTTAATGGATAGAAGCATTTCGGCTAGATGTTTTTACACTTTCGTCATAAGTAAGTGTTAAGACCAAAGTGCCTCAAGGCACGTTGGGCCGTAGGCCCCGGCTGTCATTTGTGGAACTTAGGTCGTTGCGGATGATCGGAGGCCAGTAAAATCTGACTCCAGTCTTGCCATGAAGTGCCGCTTGCCTAAACATGGGTTGGTGGAAAAATGTTTTTTTCCGAATAACTTAATTTGAAATTTATTTACTATACCTGATCATTACATTGACTTAATCATTAGCAGCAACGCTGATTTGACACGTGACCTAAGTCAACATGGTTGATAGTTAAATGGATTAATTATTATGCAGCATTGCTGACTATTAAATTGATACCATACTAAGCAGCATTGCTGATCATTAAATTGATACGATGTTAAGCAGCAACGCTGATCATTAAATTGATACCATACTAAGCAGCATTGCTGATAATTCAATTGATATGGTGTAACGCAGCATTGCTGATAATTCAATTGATATGGTGTAACGCAGCATAGCTGATCATTAAATTGAAAGCCATTGAATGTCATGCAATCTATTCCTAAATCACATGGAGCTGAGGCCACGTCCGGGAAGAAGCGATACAGCTCACGTCCTTTCTTCTCATCCGGCCATCACTTTTCCCGTCTGCGTACGATCGGCTCTGCCTGTGCTTCGGACGTGGCTTGGCGCTCCTCATCAAACCTGCCTGCACAGCCGTACTGGCGGACCTGGGCTTGGTCTTTGGCATTGGAGCAGCACGTTGCGACCAACGTGAAGTGTTGCTTGTTTGTGCCAACAAGCAACCGCATACGTATATTAAGCAGCATTGCTGCGGGTCATTAAATTGACAAGTCATCATTGAATGACGGTTATGCAGTAGAATAATTACCTACTGGTCATTAAATTGACAAGTCATCATTGAATGACGGATAAGCAGTAGAATAATTACCTACTGGTCATTAAATTGACAAGTCATCATTGAATGACGGTTATGCAGTAGAATAATTACCTACTGGTCATTAAATTGACAAGTCATCATTGAATGACGGTTATGCAGTAGAATAATTACCTACTGGTCATTAAATTGACAAGTCATCATTGAATGACGGTTATGCAGTAGAATAATGACCTACTGGTCATTAAATTGACAAGTCATCATTGAATGACGGTTATGCAGTAGAATAATTACCTACTGGTCATTAAATTGACAAGTCATTATTGAATGACAGTAATTGCAGTAGAATAATTACCTACTGGTCATTAAATTGACAAGTCATCATTGAATGACAATCATTGCAGTATAATATACCTGCCGGACATTAAATTGTCAAGTCGTCATAGAATGACAATAATTGCAGTAAAATATCTACTGGTCATTTAATTGAGAAGTCGTCATTGAATTACAGTAATTGTGGTATGATTCCTACTGATCATTAAATTGACAACTCATCATTGAATGACAATCATTGCAGTATAATATACCTGCCGGACATTAAATTGTCAAGTCATCATAGAATGACAATAATTGCAGTAGAATATACCTACTGGTCATTTAATTGAGAAGTCGTCATTGAACTACAGAAGAAAGAGAGGGGAACGTTGGAAGCTGGTACTCTGGATCTACCTGGAATGGCTGCTGACATCGAGAGTAGTAAGAAGAAACGTGCTTCACTGCTATATTTTGTGGACTAGAATTGCTAAATTTTGTGGACTAAAATGTGTTAACTAAACTGTTCTAGTGTTGGGTAGCCTATTTATCGAGGAAGATTTTAGGATCTAACATCACTTTGCGAACAATAGGAGCGAGGCATTGATGGGGGATCGGACGCGGACGAGGTTGCGTGGATCGGTAAGTTTAATAATACAGCAAATGCAAATGTCACCAGCTGATGGAGTGGATGTCTTTGGTGTGGCTATTACCAAACTATACATCTAAACAAAGTAAGATCTGAGAACGTCAATCGTTTCGATTGATGTTAGTAGATCCTAGATGTAGGTAAATGCAATAATGTTGGTCACACACAAAACCTGGGAAAATATGAAACAAAATAAAGTACAGGCTCGTAACCAAACATCCAGTGCAATAACACTATTATTGTTATTAAACTAAGAAACCTTTGAACCTAACAGGATCATTTGACGCAAATATAAAAATAGTAAACACTTTTAGAAAATGCAACTTTAAACGTCATGTCTTGGGAAAGAAACTGCCGTGGTATACTTATAAAAATAGTAAATCTCTTTATCTTCAGGCTATTGTGGCACATAGATATTATGTACCTTACAAAATTAAGTAAAAAACTTCACTAAGCATTACGTCATTGTGCGCTCTGGTGGGACATGTCCGCGTGAGTGACGGTGACACCTGCGGCCAAAAGTCCTCCTCCATGACATACTGGTACCCGCACCACAAACGCGTTGACGTTGACATTAGGGCGCGATTCCAGCAACTGCACTCTCGGCGTGTAGCTTGTCTTTTGGCGCACATACTCCACAATTCCCTCTGCCTTAGTGGTGTAGTGTAGCCGCGAGATATATACTGGAGTGTTTACGGCTTCGCGGTACGTATAGTTACTTTGGGTTCGGTAGGTGTCGCAGCGGTTCCAGTTGGTTCGCTGGCGGCATTCTCTCCTTTGTACGATCACGAAACCATCATCGTCGGTTCCCTTTGATATCTTTTAGACACAG
The DNA here is from genome assembly GCA_963859965.1 of Ceramica pisi. Classification (NCBI taxonomy): domain Eukaryota; kingdom Metazoa; phylum Arthropoda; class Insecta; order Lepidoptera; family Noctuidae; genus Ceramica; species Ceramica pisi. The sequence goes on from OY982529.1 coordinate 6,016,508, forward strand.
GCTTCATAGGGGGAGCAAAGTGAGTGCTCGTGCAAACGTGAGTTACTTGGAGTAGAATTCACTGTCGGAGTCTGTGTTTCCCGATGGTTGCATCCTTGGAGTCTTTGATCAGGAGTGATTATTGGGTGGTCTGAACAGGCGTGCTCCGTCTTCGACCGCGTCATCGCTTGCCCGTGGGTGAGATGGTGGTCAATCGCGTGCCGATAAATAAAACAAAAATAATATAAAAAAATAAGCGAGTAATTTAAGAATTTCCCATTGGCATAATAAAATAACTTAAATAATGAGATATTGGATGGAAAGATGGCCACACAAGCAAACTGACCGCATGCGACGTGTTTAGTGAAAAAATTGAACCTAGGTTTTTTATATAAACGTGTGGGTCACAGTTTTCCATACATAACAATAGTTACTAAATTCAGTTAGTAAATTCGATTGTAAACGATTTAAAATGGCAACTTGATATTAATGACATTGAATAAAGCTATAAGGGTGTGTAGAATTCTGAACTATTACAATTTCTAAATAGATGTTTCCCTTTCGGGTTGCTTGTTAGTTATACATTTTAGCTACTATGAGTTAGATCGAAATAAAATCAATTGATTCGAAGTATGCGGTGCAGTCATGACCGTAATGCTTGTAGATTGCCGTAGTAATTCGTGAACGTAGTAGCTACTTCACATGAACGTTAGACACAAACATGTCAGGCCTAGTTTCTCTTCTCTTTGTGGGCCCTTATGTGCATAGCTTACCGGTTGGTGAGTTTTAAAATCTCTTTGTCGGGAAGATGGCCAAGGTCAATTATCACGTGATGTTATGAAGTAGATTAAGAGGTAGCATCAAATTAGTTTGAGGGACCAGGTTCTTGTTTCTGTGGGTTGGCGAGCGTACCAGGGTATCATATCAGCATCCCAGAGTGATATAGACGAGGGAGTCTGTATCAGGGTGTCGTTGTCGTAGCTATTGGTGGTACAAATAAGTGTTTTCTCGGTATTCTTGCCATGGGGAGGTGCCAGTATAGGAAGTGTGTTGTGCTGAGCTATGAGTTAGCTGTTGACTGTGAATAAGATTATTTAATTTCCTTGTTCAAATAATTATGAGTTTAGTGACTTTCAGTGGTGCTTGGACTTGGTAATCACGAATACTAGTGAATCACGAGTCAAACCTAAAGGATTTATAACAGCCAGTTTTGAACTGTCAAACGGCTAATTGACTGAACGACTAGTGAGTTAAGTTAAAGTTTTTAATAACTCTGAGAGTAAACAAGCGTCGGTAGACGGTTTTTAATGATAAAGAAACCAAGGCATTAAATCTTATCATACGTCTACTTCATTAATGAGATTGATTAATTATGATTATAACACACTCACATACACACAGACATAAGTGATAAAAATAAAGAAATCAACACAGAAAAAGATATAAGCGAATCAGAAAATGAAATAGAAGAAGAAGAGGAAGGGTAAAAGGAAACATTGAATTAAACCATACAATTATTTTTAAATATTATTCTGCCGTGATTTTGTATGCCAGACATGTCAATAAATTATTAATCAAAATAATAAAATATGTTAAATGTTTTTACTAAAAAAAATCTTGTTACATACAACTACTTAAAACAAGGAAGGGAATGTAGTGTATGTAGATATCAATATTTCGAACTACCTACAAACTGATAACAGTATTGTGACGTTGCCTCGGGCGCACACGTCGCTCGGTTATAAATACCGGTACGAGTGGTGGGGCGGGCAGTCGTTGTCGAGCTGTCGGCCTGTGCGGTGGTGCGTTGGCGAGTCAACTGACAATATTGTAAATAAGTATTCTCTACACCGAATATGTTGGACATTCATTATTCACTGATAATACTGCTAAAATTGTTTCCTGCTGCATTCGTATCTCGTAAAACCAGAAACATTCCACTTCAGATCTGGAACTTGTTGCTTTTATCAATGCGGAACCTAGCAATGCAATGGAAAAACACTGATGATACAAAAAATAAGGATTTCTTTCATTGAATGCAGTCCTCATTTAGTCAGTGGTTGAGGTTACAGCGAGGTTTAAAGACGTTAAACTTACTTTGCTACCAGCAAAACGAGTTATAAAAGTAATCTCCTTGAAATGTAATAATGTTATGTCATCTCGCCGCGGCCGTCTGCGAGGAAACCGCTGTCAAATATTTTCTCATTTTACGCGACTTCAGCGGTTTTAAAATGAAGAGTTATGAGTTTAGTAGTGACAGAAAATGCCTGTGTTTAATTTGCGTCATTGTTTTGTAAATACTGTTGGTATTTAAGAAAACCTGTTACCCAATTTAATTTAAAAAGTACCGATGAGAGGCAATATTATTATGTTTGTATACAGAGTGTAACAGAAATAATAGCCCAAAACCTGTATTCAGTACCTGTTTATTCTATTCATACGTGATTGTATTCAATACATTGTGTCGAGTTACGCAAACCTGTTTTTTTTTGCGTTATTCCTGTTACACTAAGTGTTACACCTTGTATTTGTTTTGTGTCATATGAAGTAATTTCTGGCAGGAGCTTCGGTATTATAGCAAAAAGTAGCTTATGAATGATAAGCCTATGAATGACGTTATAGGCTACTTTCGGTCCCGGCCAATTGCACGGTTCTTATAGACAGGTCACGAAATCAAAATTTTACGAAAAACCTAGTGATGGTAGACCAACCAACTTTAAGTAACGATCGTGTCACGAATTATTATTTGTAACATTTCCAATCAACACTAATTAATTATGATTGCACAACAGCCAGGCTTGATTGATCAATAAATGCAATTAAGAATGAAACGTAAAGCAATAAATATTCATGAATAACAGCAATTGTTTCGTGGCCTAATGAATACGTAATACGGGTCAATAGTAAACAATGGTGCATTTGACCTATATGTACGGAATTTCAGACTGCCATTATAAAATGTTTCAGTTTTCATCGAAGCAGAAAGTTATTAAATTGTGTACCCTTTCAACCGCATCGAAATCAATTTGAACGCTACAAGAGTTTTTCTACACTTTATTTTATGAAAAACTGGCTTTTTGCGGGCAGTTTCAATCTCGTGCCTCACAGCTTTTAATAATTTTCTTCGTATATATGTATGTATCATCTGCCTAGCCTTTTCCCAAATATATTGGGGTCAGCTCCCAGTCATACTGGATTCAGCTGATTACCAGTATTGTAGGTGGAGCGGCTGCCTACCAGACCACAAACCCGTTCCTCTTTAGCTAGCTTGGTGTCTGATTTTCTGGTTTCTGACAAAATTTTAATGATATGGTTGATGTTAAGTACTACAATATTAATCGTAAATAAGTACTATAGATACCTACTGAATGTCTGACAAAGTTAAGAGGCAAACATTTTAATTAATTTTTAAACACGTGCCTTTAAGTTGAAGCTTTAATTAAATTAATTTTTAATGTGTCATTGTTCAAAGCATTCCATTTAAGCTTGCTGAATAATTTGTTAGACATATGAAACATTAATTTTAGCTGAGCGCTTAAATTCTACTTGAAAACGTTTTATAGATCAATTGAGCAAGTACCTACGCAGAGTGAATAGGAGCATTTTGTGAAAACACACGCGTCGCTGAGCCACGTGAATTGAAGCTAAAGAATCTATACTAATACTGTAAAGCTGAAGAGTGTTTGTTTGGATGAAAACGCTAATCTCAGGAAATACTGGTTTGAATTGAAATAATATTTTATTGTTGGGTAGCCCATTTATCGAGGAAGGCTATATATCATCACGCTAAGGCCAATAGCAGCGGAGCTTTAATAAATAAATGTGACGCAGCCGAAGATCTTGCTTTCTTATCTTATCTTAGCAGATAAGATAAGCAGATCAGATGAGATAGATAAGCAGTCAAAGAAAAATAGATAGGTTGGTACGAAAATCCATTAGCGTGAAATCAACAATGAATGTATTATTACAGTGTAATGTTTATATTCATCGTCCTACAATTTGTATGCTGACGTTGCAGAATTTAGGGGTAGCTTTTTTTCTCTTTTAAAACTTCCTTCGTGTACTTATGCTATATATAGTACATGTTATATGTAACACTAGCTGATCAGCGTAACTTCATCATCACATTTTTCATTAACGCTCCGCTCTAATGCCTTTCATAAATGCCTTCCTCGATAAATGAGAAAATGAAAAAATATTTCAACGCTAAAATATTTTTTCATTTCGAACCAGTAGTACCTGAGATAAGCGTGTTCAAACGTACTCTTCAGCTTTATAATATTAGTTTAGATTTATGTTTTGTCTTTAAACTTTTTCGAGGGTAAGATTAATTAGTCCAGAACGGCAAAAAAAAACTAGATGAGACTGTGTAAAAGATGATATGGCTAGAAGAAAATAAATTCTGAAGCGAGTAACATTAGGAAAAAAGTAAGGAAGAGGACGTCTTTTCTAATGCGCACAGCAAAGGAGTGGAACCCAAACCCTAATCTCTCAAAGATAGAGTAAACAGGCTCCTTCTGGGTAAGCTCGCTCCATCGTAGACTTTGTCTCTGTCATCTCTGACCAAGACTAAAGTCAAGAGCAAACAAGGACATATGGAGCTCCAAATTAATTTGGAAAGGCACAATAAAATTATAATGAAAGGATTACAAGAAAAACGTGTGCTAAATGTATCAGATGTACCCAGTAAAAGGTGTACACGTGTATAAAGGCACGTGCTCCATCTTATGCAATATCTACTAAAATAGCACAGAAGCTTTCATTAGCTTCCCACGACATTAGCATAATTATAGAGACAGGAAGTTTATACCTAGTCATGTGCCAGGAACATGCCGAATATGACACAGTTTTTTAAGGCAAGCATAACCCGAGATAAATACGTGCATGATAGCTCCGTTTCTCACTCTTTTAGGCTGCATTTCCAACAGAGATGTGCGAGGATGCGTAGCGAGGAATGTGCTGAGCGAGGCTAGGTAACTGAGTGGTTCTATTGGTTCTTTACCTTTACAAAGACATCCTTCGCTAACCGGATGTAACTGGTTCCCAGCCATATTATATTTATGGTCCCGGCATTTTACATGAGGCGCCTGCCTATGCTTAAGTGCCTATCTAACCTCCACAACCAACTGGCGAAGAACTGGATCGTAGAAGTCTCGGTATCAATGTCACATCCACAGAGCGACCTCGGCAAGCGTTGCTTAAACATGAAGATTGATTCACTCGACTTAGACGCGAGCTCTTCTAGAAAGCTCTCTGAAATACTTGCATAACATGACAACATAATTAAACAGAGAACCACGTGGTCCTCAGCGCAAACGCAGCCATGCGTCAGGACCAATTTAGAAGAGAATTGATTGCACACATAAATTCATACGTCTTTTATTCACTTTGCGTCTTTGTGATAAAAATAAGCGCGTAATAATGCGTCGGTCTTGTTGAGCGGTGAAATTCTCTTATGCAATTTAATTCGTTTTTTAAAGCTTAAAAATCACAGTTCTTTTATTTTAACGCGCCTTTGGACCGCCAAATTACTCGCTTACATTTGAGGTTATAATTTATGGGAAGATAAAACGATACTTCAACGGCAATTTACCATGAGAAAGGGTTTGCGGCTGATAAACACACCTTTTATTTTGGAAGAAATACCAAAAAACAGGTTATTCTAAAAAATACATGAAGTTTATGTACTTCGTTGGATTTCCTTGTATTGTTATTTATACTTTTGTATCAATCTTAATAAAACCATCTAAGAAAGTAACAGAGCTAAAATAAAAACTCTCTCCGTCATTATTCACTGCCTACATTTTCATCTGAATATATTTAAGATTATTCTAAATTTATTCGTCAACGCATTGATCATGCGTGACGTTCAGATTTATTACTGTCTAATTTATATAAACACCTTAATTCAGACCACTGCGTATTAGAATTGAAAATGATAATATAATAACGTCTGAGTTGAGAAAAGACTCGCTGAAAATAATTACATGACAAATCTGTTAATGTCGTTGATATTTAGACGATTTAAAGAAAGAACGAAAGCTTTTACGTGTCATGTTTGTTTCAATAAAAGCATAACTAGTAAATCTGTAAGTAACGGACTTCGACCAAACCGCATCGCCATAAATCACATTTTCGTGTGGCAACTGTCAAAGCGTGAATGTGACCCCATCCTAATGAATCCCTGCAACATCTGGTGACAAACATGTGTGCTGGTAATGAGTATAACACTGACCTATCCGAAGGTCTGACCTTTCTTCCTTTCTCGTCAAATCCAATTACTTTTACAAGAAAAGAGAGATAGAACAAGGAGTTTAATTTGAAGGAAGTCGACAACGATCCGTGTTTTGTTCAAAACAACTGTTCAGAAATGTCACACGCAGATATTAGAGATGATTTCTCCGAAGTCTATTATAGTTCGACTATTGTGGGACATGTACCTTCCTACATACAGTTCCGAAGAGGCGCCACAATTGCCGGTCATTCACCTCTCCCATCCACACGTTTCCGCGTGCATTAACATCATCGATTGGCAAACTATATTAAACATCTATTAGAGCTTATTCGTGTACAGCTTCACTAACTCCGCCCAATACTTGACAAGTTGCGCCTTAATTGGAAAACTTTGGTCCTTTGAGTCTATATCGGAAATTGTAATATTGTAAATTAACTTCCTAGAACTGTAATTGGTCCTTTAGTCACAACCAGCTCTAATATTTTAATGTCTTAATTTAAATAATTAATCTTACGCTCTTTGCTGCCTTCTGTACTACTAGTCAATAGCCTAATTGTTCTTAGAATTTTTGTAAATCTTCTTTATTTGTAATTTCTTAACCATTAACTGCTAAATATGTATTGTCTTGTATTATTCCATGGCTGGTTCCCCGAAAGGTGTGACGAGTAGCTCAAACGTGAGTTGCATTATAAAATCTATATTAGGAGTGCATACAATCCATGATCCATCACACGTTAACGTTTTGTCACGAATGGCTGCTCCTCCGATGTATGTCTCAACTACTCGTTGTCGCGTGTCGATAGTAAATTGATGTCTGGTATAGTAGGAGCCATGTTTCTTTTCCATTATGTATTACCAGGAGTATTAATTAAACGTCAAATTTCAGTAATACCGTGTTCTTCAGTTGATTTGGTATGTTTTTTGTTTCGTCTGTGTTTTTAGAGATCGATTTAACCGTAATTTTGATTTTCTGAACTTCTGCTCCGTCCATTAAGACTTTGATTATTTGCTAAATGTCACCCTCAGCTGGCTCGCAATATGCTTAAAAAGGGATCCATAATTTTCTCTCTACGTTATAATATAAGTATATATTTTCAGCTAGCCAGATTACAGTCTTGTTTGTTTTCATTAGTCTTGTTAATTAGTACTGTCTCCCTACAATTATGCTGTATCGATTAGCGTGATATGTGTGACCTTCATAGTACGATGTTACTTGCCCGTTATCATTTATGGATCTCGCTTTCTCTACAAATATAGAACACCTTTTATATTTACCATACAGAATATTTATGGAAAAGCAGTCCTCACATATTAATCTGTGACAGTGTTCATATTGTCAACAATTTAGTCTAGACCAATAAACGTTATTATTATTATATTAATCTGAACTCATAGTGTAAAAAAAGTGTCGCAAAGAAGGAATGCGCAAATTTTCAAGTACCTAAAGATACAAAAATGTTGTCACATCATTATCGCACATAATTACAGCGAGCTACAAATATGTGTACTTTGCCCTTGTTGTTCGTGGGAGAGTGACAGTGTATATAAGTGTTTATATACTTAGTTGTATGTACTGTGTGTTGGGATGTAACGTTGCTAACGTAGGTACTTGCCCTAAATGGGACAACGTTAAATACACCATGAAATGACTTGCGACTAATACTGTCAAGTTGGTGACGTCTGCTCTCAATTTGGTTGGCAAATATGATTTAGAATTTACATTGGAAGAGTGTATTTATTTATTTATTTATTTATTTATTAGGCTCACCAACAATTGTTAACACAATTTTTTTTTACAAAAATACTTAACTTATAACAAAAGGTGTAGTGCCACAATTTTTTACAGGTAAGCACCACATGTGCCAAAACAATAATGTTCATAGTTTAATAAAGAAGATAAGATTATTCCAAATACAGTAAATACATAAAAATCAAAATATGACGTGTATAAAATAATGACGTCAGAAACTTCCTTAATAACCGACCAAGTGCGAGTCGGACTCTCACACGAAGGGTTCCGTAATAAACCGAAAAATACACATTTCATGTATGTTTCCCTTTCATTTTTAATTTAATTTATTTTTTATCATAAGAATGTATGTAGCTGCTATGGCAATAGAAATACATGCTCTGTGAAAAACGGACGGACGGAAAGCGGGTACTGTTGTTTACCTTTTGGGTACGGAACCCTGAAAATTCTAAGCTCCTTCGAGTTTGTGATGATTTCCAAGTTTTTGGTCCTTTGTGTCACAGTGTGGCTTCTCTCAAAGGACCAGCATTTGTGTGGTCTCAAAAGATAATTACGTTCTGATGGGTATCAGCTGCTGGAGCGTCATGTTTATTTTGTTATTGCGATTGAGACGGCTCGCGCCATTATTTCTGCACCTACATTATTGCATCTGATAAACCAACACGCGCATAAAATCTCCAGGCTCGCCCGGCTTGCGATCAAACACCGTGATAACAGTTTTATTTTTGTAGTGAAGCATTTAATGCGACGCTGAGCTTTCAGCTGAACGTACTTTGCCTCTATCTCTCGTATGGTCCTGGATGAAGTGCGAATGAGATGGATGTTGTTTAAAGGTTGCTCATGAAAACATGCGATACGGCACAGCTCACGTTTCGCGATTCAAAGGATTAGTTAATTAAGTCGTTCGTGTGGGATTCTCAATAAATGCTACATGTGGCAAATGTTTGATTGATTTACATTTATTCGTATTGGGGGTCTACAACCGTGTGACTTGTGGGTGGTGTGATTAGGCAATGAAGCCTGGAAAATGACCTACGTTTGGTAAAATCTACCGTTAGAAATCTTACGAAAATCTCCATTGCTGTTTTACTCGTAATTTCAAATTAGGCACACAGTACTAAGATATATAAGAATTCTCAGAAATTTCACCAAGTAATATATACTTATTCCAACAAATAAGATCTTGTAAGACTCTTGTAATAGGTAGCTCTGTTACTAAATTCTATGATCAAGTTTCATAATATGAAACTTCTAAGACAAGATTCTGTTAGAGAGATGCCCCGCAGGAACATTTTAAGGGCCGTCGTATTACGATCGTACAATCATTTATTATGATTGATAGCCCGTGCCACCACAACTAGAAGGTTTCAGAAGATTAAATGAAAACAAAATGCTTGCTTGTTTACAAAAGTTGGCACGTTAGACAATAGCATACGTACTCCTGTCTTGAGAAAGTCTGCCACACATTTCCAACTACTGCAACTCCTGAAAGCCAGAATCAACAGTGGCGACCACCGACCGACCAGTCTCGGAGATACGATTAAACTGTCTTCAAACCCGCAATGAAACAAATTAGAAAAGTACAGCGGAGTAGTAAAACATATACCTACTTTCCACTTCCCTCCTTATCAAGCAGGATACAGATCAAAGCTAGGCCAATAGGCACGTCTGTCACGACGTGTCTTGGGGACAGTAAGAGGAAAAGCACTGTCTTTGTATTTTCTAGTCGCAAACGCTGCTGCTAAACATGAGCTCCCGGATTCTATACATATAGCAGCCTGGAGTATGGATTTGTGCGAGGTTCAGTGTTACTTTTAGATAAGAAATAATACTCCAAGGCCGACGCTTTCCATCAGGTGAGATTGTGGTCAAACGCGACACTACCAATAATGATAAAAAATGCTCCCCCCACCCGTTTACATGAAAATAACAGGCGAAATGTAGTTAAAGAAATATAAATACAAAATCCTTTATTTCAAATAGACTAGTTATTTTGAATAGTCAAGGTCTGTCAATCTAACAGATGCAGCCAATTCTGCCGCGCTAACGACAAGAGCAGCAAGTTGTTCTGCAGCGAAACACACTCACCGACCCTATCTCCAGCGCGGCAGTTGCACGTTCCAGAGAATATACTCGTTCTATAGGTTTTCGTTCTATATTTTCACATAAGTCATAACTCTTTGGTGAATACTCGTTTGATGCCATTATCATGTTACTGATCAAATCGCTCTATCGTATCTGTGTTCAAAAGCTTTTACATTTCTAACGTGGTCCTTCTGTAGGTGTCTACTCTGTGGAGATCACATATCTTTCACATCAATTACATAGAGCATTGTAGGAGCATATGGCTGTGGTGATGCGGCTCACTTGAAATGACAAATTGCTTTAATCACCTATAGGGTTCTGCAGTCCCTGAAATTATCGTTGTAGACTCGAAGACTTGTGTTTTGTTCGTGATATTGTACCTACACCGATAATTTTGACGAGGAAATTTGACAAGTTTGTAAATTGAGCAAGACATGATAAATTAGGATAGTTAAGATTCAAGACACAGTGATGTTCTATAAAGGACAACATTGTCGAAGTGTCATAAAATTTTGACTCTTCGACGACCACATGACAGGAGATAGTTCAACTTCAATACATAAAGTTTTTTTTTTAAATATTAATAGGCACCCGTTTGACCACTATCTCATCTGATGGTAAGCAATGATGCTGTCGAAGATGAAGCTGAAGTTTGGTCTTCGTTAAGATGTTACTTTGACTAAAATATTTAGTTATTAAATTTTCTTTACAGTAAAATATATACCTAAATTATGTAGATATAGGTAAATCTTTTAAAGTCCAGTCGAAGCGAAAATTCGGTTAAAGAGCTAACCAATAACTTCAAACGGTGCAATTATTGGACTCTTTTGATCACGACGGTAACTAAAAGTTCCGAACTTGACCGAAAAACTTAACCACTTCACCGCTCCGGTCGTGACTCTGACAGCAATGGCTCACAGCTGCCATAAGTAATACTGTGTTAGGACGTTATTAGAGCATAGAATAATAAAATAAGTCATCTTTGCTAGTCGTTGTTTTAAACAAATAAATAATAATCTGTAATTCAGACCAAGTACAGGCGAACTTTATAAATTAAAATCATAGGTACAGTCACCAGCACATCAAGCTATCCAAAAGCTAAGCTAAGCTATCTAAACCCTCAAATTTTCCCAATCCACATTGAACCTAAAGGTTATTTTATTTATTTATTTTATTATTTATGTACACCCAGAAAAACCGTTATAATTAAAATTATAATTTGGAGTATAAAGCAACTGCTAATTTTTTACGTAATTTCTTCCAGTAAACAACCTACGACAAGAGAAATTAAAAAGAAATGTAGTAACCAGATTGTTGTAGATTGATGAGCTGACCTCTGTACAGGGGTCTTGAGCTACCTACACCATGAGAATAACTCTGAGATCTGTATCAGGTTACCTTCATTTTTGTATTTTGCAGAATATACATATATGGTGAAGGTTTGGAAAGTTACGGGTAGTTATCCAAATTACAGAGACAATGAGTCTTATAAACGGTTATCGTGTTACCCCGTCCCCCATTCTAGGTTGTGAAGGTCCAGAAGCTGAACCCAACACAGTTTGGTAAACGTCAGGCTTATAATTAATTGATCAGGGTAGTTCTCCGAAGGCTTTTATCATCAAACAGCCGTCGGAGACCCTGTAAAATTACAACAAAATAAAATGATTTAAAATTTTTATTAAAAATAATTATTTTTTAATTATTAATTTATTTTCGTTTATTTCTTTATTTGGAATAATTTTTAGCCACCGTACTCTTTAAATACAAAATCGTCGTTCTTACTAATACACACTTGCTTTTCCAATCTACATTTGACATCGGCTTTGTTTGTGATATAAAAATATATAGAATAGAAATACAAAATCAAACCCACATCTACCCTCATTCACTTGTACCAATAAACCCTGTTTAAATTGTTCCAAGTTTTGTTTAGTGCGGAGAGTAAAGGAAAACAGCACGTATACAAGTCCTCTTGTATCGTGGTCGTAGGTACTAGTGTGTGTAGTGACCGCTAATGGAGAGAAATGGGTAGTACGAGTTGGTTTTACTGTTTCAACAACAAAACAAGCCGGAGCTGGTCTACATTTGTAGCCTCTAAATTTCGATTATCTTTGAATAAGGACTTTAAGTACCTAGTTTGTTTTTTCTTGGAAGTCCATGGCAATTGTCGCATTTTTAAGGATCATTCGCAATCGTATCGCAGTCGCCAACTGTCAAAAATACTTCTAATTTCCTTACCTTTTGACACTGATTGTCGTTGAGATGATATTGCAATTTGAATTTGAACGTTTTGGGGTCCGCAACCAATATCTCGAGAATAGTAATAGGTAGACAGATGAAAATTTCAGTGTGTATTTATATTGCCGCTATAATATAACACCAAATAATAAAAAATATAAATTAAAGGTGGTTCCTATACAAGAAACGAGTTTATTTTTGGGTTTATGACACGAAACCATTCGTGTGGGAGGCCGACTTACACTTGGCAGGTTTTTTAAAGCACGAGTTATTGGTTTTCAGTATTCTGCCATGTTTAGTCTAAAAAATAGGCAGAGTAACGATCATAATATCTGCTTTTGAATATAAAGCAGTAACCCGAATCGACTGTTAAATGTTCTTATGAAAAGATGACCTTTACAAAAGTTTACGTTAGCTATGAAATGATAACATTTGACGACACGGTTGGCGCAGTGGTTGAGCGATTGACTGCTGCGCAGCATGTCGCGGGTTCGATTCCCGCACGGAACAAATATTTGTACGACCTACATGTATTTGTTCTGAGTCTGGGTGTTTTTCTATCTATAATATGTATGTATTTACAAAAAAAAATGTATATAAGTAGTTTATCAGCCATATCGTTACCATAACACAAGCATTAGGTTGCTTAGCTTGGGACTATATGGCGTTGTGTGAAATGTCCAAGGATATTATTATTATTTATCTATATCGGACTATCTAAAACGACGCTCCATAAATCCTTATTTTTAAAACCTCAGGGCTGGTCACGGAGAAAACAATTGAGATAACAGGGAATAGATACCTATAGTATAAAGAAAAAAGACATGCTAAACATCTTTAAAACAAACAAACCAAAATTTTAAAACTATACCCGCAAACACATTACGCGAGCACACAACACTCCCATAATACTCAGACAATTACGCTATATGCTGTTATATGTTATCTGGTTATATTTTCTTTTTTCAAACTGATATAAATGTAAACCTGAAACCTAACTACTGTTACTTCTGATCATCAATTTCTGGAAAGTCAACCGCGTCCTGAAATACAGGGGGGCTACTCTCTAAGCCCGATGTCCGTAGTTTCGGGCTTAGTTGCGGGCGTATTCTACTCCGTATTAATTACGGCCTTACGATTAGTTCGAAACCCGAACTAAAAATGAATGAGAACACGATTTCACAGCGACTTCCAATAGTGTTGACATTAATTCTTATTGGTTAGGTAATACGGAGCAGAATACGCCCGCAACTAAGCCCGAAACTACGGACTTCGGGCTTAGAGAGTAGCCCTCCAGGCTCGGCTTAGCTCAGGCGCAGTTGCACATTTTTATTCTTTTGCAAATAACAATATTTCAATTATAATACTGTTCAACTTGTAACAATTTTTGAAGTGAAATCTTCTTTAGCGGCGTTGAGCACTTTCCTTGGGATGGGTATAAAATGTTAAAATCGCGTCAGGACACGTGACCTAATCGAAAGTTCGTAAGACGGATGATTCAAAAATGCACAACGTTAATGTTCAAGTTTTTACTTCTACCGGCACTCCCGGAGTGAAACACGTTGTTTTTTAGATGAATAAATAAATTTAGATAAGGACTAAAGGATAATCATTATCATCTTGCTGCCTGCCGCCAATGGTACTTGGGGTCGCCGCAACACGATTTTTTCGTCCATCCTGCTCTGTCAACCGTCATGCCCACATTGCACCACACACAGACCGAAAATAAAACTGAAAATTCCCATTGTCTTTAACATTCTTTATATTTGTCCCCAGATCTACGCAGACGACGACATAAGCAGCATTATGGACGGCAAAGAAGAGGTGAAGGACCGTTCGTACGACTCGCTGGAAAAGCTGCATGGTCTGACCGTGTTAGAGGATGATAATCTGGGTGATGATGAAGACCTGCTGGATGCCGGTGAGGATGCTGAGAGCGGGGACTGGTACCCTGACTATGACAAGAGATCGCAACATGTAAGTATCTTTAGTTAGATTTGACTCGCCGTTATTGATGTTTTTTGAGTGATTTTGTAGGTCCCTGAATGATTTAGATAGAATCGCAAAGTGGACCCTGTAGTTAGGTGGAGCTGCAATCGGGTTCTTGATTTTTTTAATGAAACGTCAACGTTCGGAAAGGACAAAAACTGTTGAAATTGGGTCCTTTGTCTGACAGTAAGTTAAAGGACCAAATTTTAATAAACACTGCGACTATTAGCAATCATTTTAGTTGACATGTTGTAGATGCGGAATATCAATGGTTCAATTCTCCATATTGCGCCTACCACTATTTGTCTCTACATCACCCAAAGGTTGACTAGTACAGAAAGCCTATGTCATTAAGTCCGCCTGTAAACATTACACATACAAAAATGAACATTTTTGTATGTGTAAAGATTTAAATAAATAAACGCGGAATACTATATTATTCTATCTTAGAACGGTCACTTCGTTAATTGATCGAGGTATTTCAAAAATAGCTTGGAACAAATTATTTATTAACTGTGTACATATTATACTGAGTGGTGATGCAGCGGTCACAGGTCAAGGCGAGTCTGACATGTGTCAGGTCGCTTCGCTTCGGTTGACATTTGGTCGATGGAACGAGTTGTATTCGATAAACTATTGATAACTACGCTTTCTAGAAATTAATACGGGGCTTAATACAACGTGAAGCAGAGTAAACGCAATAGCTCTTAAGGGGTCAATGTGAACATCACATCAATTTCATGATGGAACCAACATTGAAACAACGAAAAAAAAAATCAACTACGTTTTTATGTCCGCATAACTTGCCAAATTTGTTTGGTGCCATATTAAAATTTGCTCATAATGATGAGTACAATGACCCCTTCAGAGGATTTTTTTTCAATTTTCTAGTTTAATCCCCAAAGTGACCATACTAAAAAAAATATATAATTTAAGTAACGCGTCCGTGCTTGGGTTAGGACAAAAAAGAATCAACTGCTCCATACGTTTATGTGTGCATAACTTGCTAATTTTTTTAGTCCCATATTCAAATATTTTCTTAATTAAGAGTACAATATAAGGTAAGATATTAAGGTTTATCCTGTTACACATTGAAGACTACACATATACTACACATAGACTGTAGGCACCTATTTTACGCGAATATGGTTTAGGGCGAGATTCTGAATTGAGATTTGATTACAAAACCTCCATTCATAATTATGCCAGTTTCAGTTTCAGCCTAAGTAGTACAATTTTACAAATAGGAACTCGACTTGGAATGCTTATTTAAGAAATTGGGATCAAATATTGATACAAAGTTAATTAAAGCGAGATTTGTTTAAAGTTGTACTTGCCTGGTACTAAAGAATCTGGTCGTACACGGAATTTTTATTGGAATTTTAATTTCCATTAAGTAAAATCCATTAATTAAAAATGGATTTTACTTTTCCGTTAATTGATCAAATAATGCTATTACAGGTAAGTTAACAACCGTCAGTGAATAACGAAATAAAGTAAAAAAAAAAACATATTACGTATAGGTATTCGCCAAAACGGAGCCCGGTGGATGTTCTGGAAATGATCAGGATTTTGTGGAAATGGCGCTCGCCTTTTTTAAATTCCAGTAAATTGTATCATGTAGGTACCGGAATGTTTGAGTGATACTTACATACCCTTAAGGCGAGGTTGCAGTACTGTGTGTTTTGACAAACAACAGCGACTGTCCGGCGAGCGAAATAATGCCTAAATTTTGATTGTTGGTACAAGGATTTTCAAAATCGGATCAGTAGAGCTAGAGATACAATCTCACAAACTCACAAACTTTGCGTCTTTATAACATTACTACATTTTCCATTATTGCTCCGGTCCTTTTTGTCTTAGCGTGATGATATGTAACCTATAACCTTCCTCGATAAATGGGCTATCTGACACTGAAAGAATTTTTCAAATCGGACCAGTAGTTCCTGAGACTAGCGCGTTCAACCAAACAAACAAACTATTCTGCTTTATAATATTAGTATAGATTATAGATCCTAATTATATTGTAGGTACAGTCTCGGACTTTAACCACTCTGCACGACAAGATTTTGACATATGACACACCAGCTGAGTCGACGGGATTTTGCGAATTACGTCATCAAATTCAGGAATAACATCAAATTTCGGCAATCGAATTTACTATGAAAAATTTGTTTCCGTATAGCTATATTATACGATAAGTTTGTGAGAAATGTCTTAAATTACAAGTTAATTGATGAGCCACTTTCAAACTTTCCGATTTTGAAGTTTTATACATTCACGAGATTACACGAACTTAAACCACATGCTTGTAAACAAGATGACAAATTACTTATAATCGGAAATAGTCTTATCCACAGAGGTTGAAGAATGACGAATAAGTTTTCAATGATAAACCCATAAGTTTATTCCATCTATTTGATACTGACTTCCTTTGAATCAAAGCTCATTAAATACATTTCTGTGCTCTGTGCGAATTTCTATTGCCGCTATATAAACAAAATATAAAAATTAAACTAATTGAAAATATAAGGAGGCTCCAGTACAAGCAACTCCTTCTTTTTTTCGATTTGTGGTTCGGAACCCTCCGTGTGCGAATCTGACTCGCATTATGTCGGTTTTTTTGTGGCATTTATAACAGCTAAAACATAACTATAAAAAACTAGCTGACCTGCGCAACTTCGTCTGCGTCACATTTTCCGCTCCTAATTATTATTGCAACAAAATATTGAGATGTAAGCTACCCTATCTTTCAAGTTGGATCAAACTGCACACGGTGTGCAAATTTGATTAAAATCGGTTAAGTGGTTTAGGAGTCCATTGAGGACAAACATTGTGACACGAGATTTATATGTATATATTAAGATAAGATTGTAATATACAAAATTCTTCCGTTACTGAGTGACTGACAGACAACGCACAGCCGAAACTACTGGACGTAGAAAGTTGAAATTTCTCATGTCGATGCAATGTTTCTCTACACTCGGTAGGGGGCACTAAAAGAGGATTTCCCGAAATTCCTACTAGAACGGGAAATAACGGGACATGCGTGCGAATAGTCGTGGGCAAAAGCTAGTAGAGTAGTAGACTAGCTTTTGCCCACGACTATTCGCACGCATGTCCCATACTCATACTAATATTATAAAGTAAACACTACAAAGTAAAAAATAACTCTAATTTCGGAAGTCGGTGTCAAAATACGAAGAAAGTAACATAAACACCGACTTCCGAAATTAGAGTTATTTTTTACTTTGTAGTGTTTTTATTTTGGAAGTCGGTTGTATTTTTTTGTAAAAAGTTTTTTATTTTTCACTTTTTAGTGTTGCCCCACACCTAACAACACCACTGCAAAATCGCAGAAAAGCAAAATACGCAATTTCGATTATCAAAGAATCATCTATATAGTCAAATTCCAGGTATTTCGATTTAAAATCCAAAGTTCGTAACCGATTTTGATATGATTTAAATGGGACCAATCTGCAAGTATATCCTTTCAGATAAAACAAGAATTTTTCAAATCGGTTCATAATTGTCGGAGTTATGAGGTAGCAAACATTAAAAAAACATACAACCGAATTGATAACCTCCTCCTTTTTGGGAAGTCGGTTAAAAAGAGGTAACATTTGTTGTGTAAGTTTGTATGTAGGGGGTAATCTCAGGAACTACTAGTCCGATTTGAAAAATTCTTTCAGTATTAGATAGCCCATGTATCGAGGAAGGATATAGGATAATGTGACGCAGACGAAGTTGCGTGGGTCAGCTAGTATTAAATAAAATTTGAACACTAAATTCTTCCAAGATAGCGACTGTTAGGTGTTGAATTTTATTAATGTTAATGTTGTCGTTAGTTAACGGTTGCTAGACTTTTAATTGGTTGACTTGTGGTAGTCACTCTGTGCTATATACGAATGTAACCGACTATAAACCCGATTGCATTACCCGGCCAAAATATGAACACTGGCAAGTGGCTCATCAATTAAAGACCGTGACTCTACCTACCAAACTATGTTAAATTCAGTTTCAAGAATAAACCATCTCATGTAATATTAAAACATTATTTATAAATCGTCTAATTCAATCCTACTAATATTATAAATGCGAAAGTTTGTGAGTATGTATGGATGTTTGTTACTCTTTCACGCAAATACTACAGAACCGATTACGATTAAATTTGGTATGTAGAACACCCAGAATAACACATAGGCTACTTTTTATCTCGGAGTTCTCGAGGGATCGGGATTTACACGGGAATAACGAGAATTTATATGCGGACGAAGTCGCGGGCGGCCTCTAGTATTACATTTTTTTTTTTGCACATTATAGTTCATAGTTGTTCATAATATGATGTCTGAAAGATTATTTTTGTACCTAATTTAAATATAATTCTAGAAACCACTGAGTTAGGTCGTCGCTATTTCTCTACCAGTGAATGCATTACATAAATTTTTCACATTATGCAAATTGTGTTATATAAAGTGCACATTTTGAGTGCTGTCTGAGTGTTCAGAAGGACCTTTTAGCACTATTTATGTAGTTACAAGCATTGACTTTATGAATGAATTGATTGTATTAACATTTCATGAAAAAGCTTCTTTTTTTTCGAGAAAAACTAAAACCCGGTATTTTTCTAGGATAGTTGGATCCGAAAACAAAAATGGTTTTTATACAGTGGGGTGAAATGGAGGTTTTACGATGGGAAAGTAATAAACCACTTAGTTACTCCCACGGAACAGAAAAATGTTCCGTGGTTACTCCCGACTTGAAAAATGATGCAGACATTGAACGGGACCGAAGGGCGCTATAGGTCAGAGCCAATATGATGATCCATAGGTTTGCACAATGCTCAGCAGAATTTAAAGTCATTCTGTTTAGAGCTTATTGCACTACTTTTTGCACATGCAGCCTATGGACAGACTACACGCAGAGATCGTACAGCGCTCTTCGTGTCCAGTTTAACAATGCGTTCAGGATGATGTTGGGGTAAAAGGAGGAGGGGAAGAACTCATTTCACATCTAAAAAATCTTCCGCGTAGCTGTCAATGGGAAAAGTGCCCAAAACATTGCCAGTACGGATTGCTTGGATGGGAATGATTATAGATCTTTGACCGAAAAGATATTAGTAGGAAGGTACATACTCTTTAACGGTGTCAATAAAAAGGAAATTAAGTTGTCAGCAACAAATGGTATTTGGGTGCCTGTTGGCACATCGAAATGTGTCGTGTTCGAAAAATGCTTTACATTTCTGTCTCCATACCGACCAATAGACGTCGCCAACAATACTTTCAATATCTTATTACTATTTTATTATTTTCAGCCTGTATTGTCCCACTGCAGGGCAAAGGCCTCCCTTCTTTTTCTTTTTAATTGAATTGTAAAAAGTATTCTTTGACATCTATTTAACTCCTTGACATCCTAGATAAATTGTGTTTTTTATAATTTTGTTTTTAACATATACATCCGAAATTATTTTAATTCAATTGCAATGAATTTATCTAATGTTAATGCTTAATTCCTTTATTATCTGTATGCCTAACATTAAATTTGCACGCCACAATTGGCAGAATGTGATGACAACACTAACTAGTCTTAAGGGCATTATGTAACATATTCAGACAAGTAAATGATTATGATTATAATTATTATGATTTCCCTCCTACCACTTTCTCCGGTCTTCTGCAATTTTGGTCCAGTTCTTTGAGAAAAAGTCCAGCTCATACCATCTCTCTTTCTGGGCCTGTTGCGTTGTTGTTTCTTTGCATTTGCTGATTTGCTTGCTTAAAATAATCACAGAAACCTGTAACGATCAAAAAAAGTGTAACAGCCGATCGATTCTGCGACATCTCACCGTGATCACTTAGGTGGAGTGAACAGCAAGTGAGCTGCCATTCCATATTGTTTGTGTGGTTTGACAGCTCACTTGTCATTCACTCCACCTACATAAGTGATCACGGTGAGATGTCGAAAGAATGGACCGGCTGAATAAACGTAATACAACTTGAAAAGGGGTCTTGGGTGACACCAAAATTGTGAAAAAAAATAATCTGCTGTTGAGTACATTTTGCCGTTAAGCAGTCGATTTTTTTCGCGATTTCAGTGTTGGTTTCTCAGTAAAAGTTGTTCGTAATACAACGTCTCTGTTTCAGTTAATGTGTTTGTTTTGTTACACTTTTTATTATTTTTTCAAATAATGCTGAGAATCTGCGAGTCTAAAAAGGCCACTTTAGTAGAATCAGATTGGAATCATAATCATTTATTTGCAATATGTACACAACAACAACAAAATAACACACACAAAACAACACAACACACACACTACAGTCACACTGCACTCTCTCAAATTTCATTTTCATCTCTATCGCTAACGCATAAAGTTCAAGGTTGATTGGGAAAAATTGCCAGTGACGGGTAGCATGATGTGCTTTCTGATTCTGCTAAAGTGACCTTTTTAGACCCGCATGACTTTCTGTAAAAATAAAATAGCGTCGCCCAAACCAGCCTTTCATTCTAGCCTATAATAGAGAATTCAGTGTTTAAATACAAGTAAACAATCATGATGTGACTTTTTACACAAACACATACATAACTACTGCTTAAACTAATGGTGCAAATGATTTAGGGCGGATTTAATCAATCTGAAACTGACGCGATTAGCATTTGAAAACGTTCGGGCTGTCAGTGTCACTATATTTTCTATGGAATATTGAAACTAACAATTCTTGAATGCAGCTTGATCTTGATCAGTTTCATTAGTAAAATCCGTTCTTATGTTGTTTTTTTAGTTACACTTTATTTTTAAAACTGAGTCTTACAATAAATGAGATTAAAAACACACATCTAGATTGTTCACTTTTATTATTTAACTACTTACCTAAACCTTTATAGTAACCTTGTGTAAGTATTCTGGCAACTAATCTACACTAAAATTATAAAGAGGAACGATTTGTTTGTTTGTTTGAATTGAATAGGCTCCGAAACTACTGGACCGATTTGAAAAATTCTTTCCGTTTTAGATAGCCCATTTATCGAGGAAGGTTATAGGCTATGTATCATCACGCTAAGACAAATAGGAGCGGAGCAATAATGGAAAATGTGACGCAGACGAAGTTGCGCGGGTCAGCTAGTTCCCTATAATAAAGGAATTAATACCTACCTATGAAAATCGAAACGCATTTAACACACGGCTAGGTCGAAGCAAAGATGGCTGATTGGCCGCAACCCTCCCGCATCCACGCTAGGGATTTAGAATTTTCCTCTGTTATTTGTGTTTAGGGAGCAGTACCTAAATCATAATATTTAGTTTCACGTCGGATTTCAACATGTGTATGTAAGCTGTGGTGTGTTCATGAATATTTCATTAATATTGTTCCCTAGCTTGTCCGTCTTTTGTTAGCAGGTCTCCACTTGTTTTCGTATGTATGTATTTTGGAATTAATCGTAAAGGTAAACGTTTATGGTATACCCAGCATCTTAAGCAAATGCTAAACATTTTGGTTTTGTAGTCCCATGTTTGTAATCATTTGTTACCAGGTCTTTTCGGTAAAGATAATCTTACAATCTTCAGCAGGTCCAACAATGTTTTCATATCTGCATCAAAGTTCGGGCACTTTAGTCGCTGTGGAGCGGACCAGCATTGAGCCAAGCATTTATATCGTCAATGTACTCCCCTAGTTTATAATATCCTTGTTTGCATAGTGTGCGTTTTATACAATTTTTAAATTTCGTCTCATTCAGTTCTAATATATGTGGCGGTAATTTGTTATAACACTATAAACAGTAACCCATGAAAGATGCTGCTAGCACTACTTTAGCAAGTCTGAAACCTGGTTGAATTAATTGTAAGTATTTACTCTCCGTTCGTCTGTCAGTGGACTGTATTTCATGAATCGTACTAGAGTTTAACTATAAGGTACTGTGTATTGCCGCTATAGCGATATGCATTAAAAAATTAAAGGGAGCCATACAATAAACGTGATTTTTTTGGTTTCTGTTACGGAACCCTTCGTGAGCGAGTACGACTCGTACTACTTGGCCGGTTTATCAATCATTTTCGCTGGTAGAATGTTACTTTGTCAAAATGTCATTTAATTTGGTTGGTAGACAGCAGATTTCCTTTTGATTTAAACTCAGGTATTTTAATTTAAATAAAAATTATTGTCAACTTTATTTCTTAATTGCTTCTTAACCACCAATAAAAAATCAAAGTCATAAATTTCTGTTCTTAATTTAAAGCAAATGGAATTTACAAAAAAAAAATGCTGATTTCATTGTGGATCGGCAATATTATTACCTACCAAGTATTGATTTTATGCGAGGGTGTTGATGAATAAAACATACACAAAACGTTTGGGTCTTTCAACTGTTTTGTCGCGTCTTTTTATAGACGATTCTTGTTTCTAAGCTGTTATTATTTGACGCTCCTTTAAATTTATTGCAACGCTCGTTATTTAGTAGACTAATATAGGTACCTACTTTATTTAATTTGGACATCTATCAGCTGAAAGACATCCATTGCTGAACATGAAGCTTTTAGCTTTACGATAACCTTCCCTTTTAAACCAACTTCCAAAAAAGGAGGAGGTATCTACTCAATTCGGAGGGTATTTTTTATATATGTACACCGATTACTCAGAGGTTCCTGATCAGATATTTGTTATTCTTTTTTAGTTCGATGCGGCAATTTTACTTTACTTGCAATTTGGTCCCTTATAAATTTATGTAGTTTTGATCAGTAGTTTTTATTTTATAAGGAATTTTGCTTATTTAAATTTCTGCGTAGACGAAGGATTACCACTTAAAAGCGATATAATACAAATTGTTTTTATTAGGAACAACATAAGGAACCAATTTTGTTAGTACAACTTACACACTGTGGTTTGGTTTTACAAAAAAAATGTTTAACACCGACTTCCGAAATTAAGGTTATTTTATACTTTGTAGTGTTTTTTTTTGGAAGTCTGTTACATTTTTTTGTAAAAAAGTTTTGCTGATCCAGTTTGTGTACGTCTATCAATCTATCTTAAATATTTTTTTGTTGTTATTCTCACGGCATCGCTACAGTGACTTAAAAAAAGCACAATATGTAGGTGTGCCATTTTTTAAGCATCATTGATAATAATCATCAAATTACTCCTACACGACATCCCATCCGTTTTCCTCATAATACCCTTTGCTTTCCAGCGCAGCGGTGACTATTTCGAACTAACCTGGATCTTATGCCTTGAAGTAACCTACTCACTCTTAAATTAAATTGTAGTCTACCCGAAAACTGCGATGAAATTGTTAATGGACAACAGTGTGGGTTTATTGGTTTCTCCTTCTTGAACAAGCTTCGAAATTTCAACCATGAACTGAATCTCGATTTGGTCATTTCAAGTGGAGTCTCAATGTCAGTAATTCATCTGTAAACCTACGTCTGTCGGTGCTGAGAAGTGGCGAGTGTCTCGAGTGGTACTCCTGTGTTCATCGCTCTCGTCTCCGAGACGCCTGCTTGACGTGTCTCTCTCAACAATCGCTTATTTTGAGTGCTCTTTGAAAAACACTTTGTATTTATTTGTGTTGATTTGAGGCAAGACGGTTTGGGCAATGACGGTTTGAAGCATGTTCTATATGACAGTTGATTTGGTCGAGATGTAAAATGTTTTAGGAGTGACTAGACTCATTCCTTTTTCTTTATGATACACCAAACATACAAAGTTATGTAGTTGAAAGTACATGTAGGTACAAAGGTTAGCTTAATTCAAAGTTGAGTTTTTTCTCAGCAAGCCTTTTCGGAGGACACAATTTATCCAGCAGTAGGTAATTACTGAAAATTGTTTTTTTTTTCTTATAACCATTATTCTCTTCGTTATGCTATCCAAGACAATAGAGTCTTCGCTCCTGGAATTGTCAAGTTGAACTGAAGCGACGGTTTTCTGGTGGTCGTGACTGTTGATTCGGTCTTTCAGCAGTTGCAGTGTTTGGAAATATTGTGGCTGGTCTCAGTATCTCATTACTGCACGCTATGAATATTGAATTTCCTAAAGCCTTCTAAAACTTAAATCGAATTCAGTAATTATACTACAAATTAATTTTATTCTTCGTGTAACATTCATAATCCAACGAGATCTGGAGATTATCTTTCGTTTAGCACAATTATACGATTAGGTTAACACGGATCCCTTTCCCCAACTTCACAATCATAACCAGTTTCATTTAAATAATTACTAATTATGTCTGTAGATCAGGACCACCTTTATTTACGCTTTTCAGTATTGATGAAGCCTAGGAAATAAGCGCCCATAATGAATCACTAAATTAAAATTATGTTGTAAACTTTAACAACAGGAAAAAATACAGATTTAATTTTTAAACTGTATCGCAAATTTTTCAACAGCGAGTCCACGTTTAATATTTATCATTCAGTTCTCAGACTTGGTCTGTTTGTACTTTACTGGGCCGCTATCATCGCGAGCACTTATCTGCCGACTTTCCTTTCACTGACTCATAGTTAAAAAACAAAGAACGACAGAAGAGTAACATCTTAAATAAATAAATCGTAAAATGGATTGTAGAAAGGACCCAAATGTTCGACCAATGACTTTAAAGCGAGATTAAGCCATACATCTTTGTATGAAATATTTTCTTATGATTTGTTTGAAAGTCACCCCAGCTCTAGAACACAAAGGGCATTTGGAGGAACACGGATAGGCATCCATCTTTGTATGAAATATTTTCTTATGATTTGTTTGAAAGTCACCCCAGCTCTAGAACACAAAGGGCATTTGGAGGAACGCGGATAGGCATCCATCTTTGTATGAAATATTTTCTTATGATTTGTTTGAAAGTCACCCCAGCTCTAGAACACAAAGGGCATTTGGAGGAACACGGATAGGCATCCATCTTTGTATGAAATATTTTCTTATGATTTGTTTGATAGAGTCACCGCAGCGCTAGAACAAAAGGGCATTTGGAGGAACACGGACAGGCATCCATCTTTGTATGGAATAATTTCTTATGATTTATTTGAAAGTCACCCCAGCTCTAGAGCACAAAGGGCATTTGGAAGAACACGGATAGGTTTTAGTCAGTAAGAGTCTGACACTCCCTTCTGCTCCGCCCAGGGCGGAATGAGGCATGTGATGATTTGTCCTCCATAAAAAAAGGTTCCATAGGGTCTATAGGTACCTAGACACCTTTGTAAACCCTTCGGGTAATACTGGAGTGATGTTTGGTTAGCACCTGATATTAGTTACATAAATTTAAACGATATCCATGTTGATTTGTTGTGGCATCAATGCTGCCACAAGAAAAACTAACAAAGCGTATAATTTATCCCACCAGCAACGAACTACTAACGAAAGTATCAGTTCTCCTTGCGATTTGAACATGTATAATTAGATAAAATTGAAATTTCTAGCTCAATTGAATGCTATCCATCGAATTTTTCTAGTCATATAAGTGTTAGTAAAAGTGACTTAACTATAATTTCACAGAACATAAGGAGTATATACTGCAACTTTGATGATTTTGTTATTACGTTATCTTCGCTAAAATTCGAAACAGACTTGATCATTTTGACGGAATGTAGATTAAATACGAATAAACCTATACCACAACTTGCCAATTATCAGTCTTATGTCACAGTTCGTCAATACAATCAAAATGATGGGGTAGTTGTATATGCAAAAACATCATTAAAACCAAAAGTTCAAGAAATAAAATTATTACAGGCCTCATGTCTTCAAGTGGATATCTTGAATACCACTGTGCTGTGCATATATCGATCGCCGGCTAACACAAATATTAACATTTTCCTAGATTCACTTAGTTCACATTTAGATTATATAGACTCGCAAAAAAACTTAGTAATAGCTGGGGATATAAATATTAATATTAGACCCAAAGAAACTGAGGTGCCTAATGAGCAAAATAACCGCCTTAATTACCTTAACACTCTGTCAACCCATGGCATATTGCCCGGTCATATACTTCCTACCAGAGAACAAAACTGCCTTGACCATTTCATGTTGCGAATCAACGCGAAAAAAATATGTGCATCCGTCGTTATCTTGCGTACTTCGATCACGGATCATTTTACTACTTTTTTATTACTATCGAAAACAAAAAACAATGAAATCGTACACAAAAGTGTCACCACCCTGAACTTTGAAGAATCATTGAAATACTTACAAGAAAAAAATATACAGGAATTGATGTTTTGCAACGATCCTAATGCATTAACCGATAAACTTATTGAAACACTTTCTGAAACTATCAAGAATAATACTACAGTCAGAAATATTCCCAGTAATAAACGTATCATCAAACCGTGGATAACCCCGGGACTACTACGCTGTATAAAGAATCGTAATAAACTACAAAAACACTCACGTGCTGACCGACATAATGAAATTCTAAAAATCACATATAGCAGATATAGAAACTATTGTAATAACCTAATTAAAAAAATTAAACAGAAATATGAAAAAGAATTACTAGCTAACTCAGTCACCAACACGAAATTATTATGGAAAAATATTAAATCTATTACTTATACTAATAAAACAAGAAATCACAGTGCAGAATTACTAAACATCAAGCCTACTCCAACTATGTCAGTAAACTACGTTAATAACTATTTCGCAAATATCGGAAAAGAACTAGCTCAACAAATACATCCTAGAAATAATCCTAATCACCAACAAAACAATATACCTATACAAATAAATTCATTCGTGCTTTTAGATACTGACACAGAGGAAGTGGAAGGAATTATAATGAACTTAAAGTCGGACAGTGCCCCTGGCTGGGATGGCATTTCAACAAAATTCCTAAAATATTGTAATAAAGAACTCGCCCCTGTTATTGCCCATCTAGCTAACCTCTGCTTCAGAAACGGAGTATTCCCAGCCCCCCTTAAACAATCAGTTATTACCCCAGTCCACAAGGGCGGGAACGGAAGCGATGTTAATAATTATAGACCTATCTCGGTGTTGCCAGCCCTATCCAAAGTAATAGAAAAATTAACCAACGTTAGACTAGTGAATTATTTAGTTAAATTTAAAATTATATCTGCAACACAATTTGGCTTTAAACGGGGAGTTTCCACCGAGGATGCAGTTGGTGCCCTCACCTCACTAGTAACTCAACATTTAGATGGAGGGAAGAAATGCCTGACGGTATTTCTTGACCTAAAAAAAGCTTTTGACACCGTTTCTGTTCCCACCCTGGTGACCAAACTGGAAAAACTTGGAATAAGGGGAATTCCTCTTCATTTTCTCATAGACTATCTTACAAACAGGAAACAGAGGGTAAAGATTGGAGGGTACATTAGTGATAACGCTGATGTGTCTTTTGGAGTACCGCAGGGTAGTGTTCTGGGTCCCACACTATTCCTAGCCTACATTAACGATCTCTGTAACCTAAAAGTTGAAAACGCAAATATATTCTCCTACGCCGACGACACTGCTGTTGTCTTCCATGGGCACAGCTGGTCCGATGTTAAAATTAAGGCAGAGGCAGGTATGTTCCAAATTGCGGCTTGGCTCGATAACAACCTTCTCACGTTAAATACTGCGAAAACGAATTACATTTGTTTCTCCATCTATAAAAGTTCACAACCAGATGAAGAGTTCAACATTAAAGTACACTCATGTGATAGATCTGGGGTTAATTATTGCGCTTGCCCTTTAATTAATAAAGTTTTGGAAACAAAATATTTAGGTGTGGTTATTGACCACAGATTGTCATGGTACTCTCATGTTGAACATGTTGCTGGAAGAATTAGAAAATTAGGGTGGATTTTCAAAACCCTAAGATATATTGCGCCTATAAATATTAAAAAAAGAACAGGTTCTGACAGAAATTTATTAAATGAAATATATATATCCCTAGCACAATCTGTTATAACCTACTGTATCACAATATGGGGTGGCGCAGCAAAATCAAAGTTTTTACATGTTGAGCGAGGACAACGTGCTGTAATAAAAATGATGTATTTTAAAAGGAACACGTACCCTACTGAAAGTCTCTATCAGGATAGTGGACTGCTTTCTGTTAGAAAGTTATACATCCTATATACCGTTCTAAAGAAACATAAGAAACTACCATATGATCAAAAGACAATAACAAGAAGACGGAAAGATCTCGTAGCACAGGTTCCACAAACTAAAACAAAATTTGCTGCCATTCAGTACAATAAACTGTCATGTCAACTTTATAATAGGATAAATAAATACATATATATACACAATAAACCTACTCACGAGTGTAAAAAGATTGTAAAAAATTGGATAATGACACTAAATTACGCAGACACTGAGGAACTATTGCAACACACAAAATAAATCACACAGGCACACCAACGCACGCACACACACACACACGCACACACACACACACACACACGCGCACACACACATGCACACACACACACACACACACACACCACCTACACATACGGCTTATATCTAAGATACTCAATAAATCGCATATTGATGTAGAAGAGCGGAGTCTCCTAACACAAGCATTTACTTGCTTAAAAGGAGGCTCCAATCACCAACTAATGTAAAAGTTTTTTGTACACAAATAAATATTTTGTATTTTTTTGTATTTTTGTATTGTATAATGTATCAACTATCAGGCAGTTGCCCACTGGACAAAACAACCATGCGGTTAGAGGGTCTTCCCTTTTCAATGGAGGTTTGCGGGACTTTACTCTCCGATCCGCATCCCTCCTTAGATACTTATTACTTTATAGATGATTTGATAAATTGTTTCGTTTGTTGCCTCAGCAACCGCGAGGGAACCAATTGAAATGCGAGAAAATAGAACAGTGGTCCTTCTGTTAAAACGTTGTTTACAATTTCTTTTCAGTGTTCCTTATTGTTTTCTTTTTCTTATTTATGCCAAAGCTTTGCTTCAGTAGAGCAATTCGGGTCATCGTTCTTGTTTGAAGCATTGAGCAAATTGTTTTTCTTAATCTAAAGTAATTATTTCAAAAACCATTCTTTTTTTTTTACGAGAGCCAAATGACGTTACTAAACATTAATTTTTGTTCCTTAATTTGTGATTTGAATTAACATATCATTTACTTAATAATTCTTAGTCACTTTGAATTAATTAGTATTACATTCTCATTCAGAAATAACCTTATCAATGAATTTATGTAAACCAGTTCCTTAGTCATTAATATTAAAATAAATTCTGCAATAAATTTGTGAATTAGATGATTTTATTCAATGTCGAAATTGACTTGCATACACGAGTAAACGGAATGCCGTTTGATATTAATATTCATGATGTCGATTAGATTTATTAATTGTGGTTGTTACTACGATAGGCTCCAGTAGATAAACTTACTTAAAAGTAGGTACATTGACTATTTCCTGTATATCACTTCATAGATACCCGAACAATAAAATAATCATGAACCGTTTTTCCTTACTAGAAAACGTAAAGGGGTCATAGTAGACGTCGATTCATGAAAACTTTTTATTTTTTTATTTATGTTTTCGATCGAAAGTCAATAATATGGATGTGGATCAATGTCATTTATCAAGCGCAAAATATAACTAAAAAAACTGGTTTTTTCACTTGGTTACTGCCTAATATGACATTCCACCTTCAACCACAATATCATCTATCATTTTCAGCTTTTTTGGGGTTACCTTCTAGTCTATTCAGATGCTACTGAATGCTATTTATACATGTCACTAGAAAATGGCAAACGCTGTAATATTGTAAAATATAATAATGAGACACGGATGTATTGTAAACTATTGAATTTTGAGGGTATATATTCTAATCGAAACGATTTTTTCATAATATATCGACAAATTACAATCTAACGGAGTCTATTCGGTGTTTATTGTTTTATTTTTTACTTTTAAACACGATGTCTACACTCTTTTATTTGGCTCTCCTTTCGCAGGTATGCTGGAAGAGATTTCTTTAGAAATTAAGCATCACCTTTGTATCTATTTTTCTGTTTCCTTTTTTTGTATAGGTATTTGTTTTTGTGCATAAATTGTTAAATAAATGAATATACGAAAATCCTATTTTAGTACTCCCCTGCACTCCAAGGAACCTGCCGCCGGTCTATTCTGTTGACATCTCACTGTGTTCACTTAGGTGGAGTGAACGACAAGTGAGCTGACATTCCATCTTATTTGTATGGTTTGACATCTCGCTTGTCGTTCACTTTGCCGTAGTTCTCACTTCGACATGTTTACAGAATCGCACTGCTACACCTGCCAAATTTCTGCTTTCTACAATCATTAGTTCGGTAGTGTGTTGTGTGTCTGTCACTCGGTAACCGAAGAGTTTTATATTGACTTCCATAATCCTGTTTCTGGGTAGCGTGATACCCGTAAAGGCTAGTAGACGACTTGTTCGGGCTTTTGAATACCCGTAACTACCCTGCGTAGCGTGTTACTAGTAATAATATATTCGGGTCGTTTATAACTTCCAGTCGAACTGGGAGCAGCTGAGTGTTCCCTAGTCCTAATTTTACACATTTGAAATGTACCTATTCTCCATTTCTTTAAAATCTCATTGAATCTTTTCTTCTTATTCTTCAGATCGGCACAACGAACATGGTGCACCTTCGACCTGAGGACTTCATGGACAGTGACGTGACCTTCGGAGACAAGTCCGTCCTCTCCAACATACCGGAGATAAAGCGCAGACTCAACGAGAACCCAGAAGATCCTGACTTGCCTGGTAAGATTACGAGCTGTACCCATCACTTGACTCCACTCTAAAACTACTCTACCTACTCTAACACTTCCAACACTTCCAAATAGATCACTAAGTTCATCTGGATAAGAAATCTACTAAGATACGGCAAACAAAAACGTAAGTAAATATTGCTGACGTAAAGACCCCCACTCCCCGAATACTTGAACGGCCCCATAGGTGTCAAAGTAATTAGATTGTTTCTACAAAATGTTTGGGAACCGTTACAACCCATGATGGAAAAGGAAAAGGAACCCATGATGAAACATGATTTTGTTTTTTTTTCGCACGTTGGTTCACTATCTCACCTCATGGTAAGCGATGATGTGGTCGAAGATGGAACTCGCTTGCCTATAATAGTAACCTGTTCAGTCTTGACTTCTAGACTTCCAGGATGTACTCATTCTCGTGCGTTCAGGTGCAAATTTTGGAAAAAAACTGACCTTGAAACGTCATGCCAACGTCAAGACGAACTCACAAACATAATAAAATATTTGAATAGTTTGCCCTTTTGATGAGGTAGGTTACGAAGGGTTTCAAGACAATGTCATATTCGATTGATTTAGATTGCAAACAATTACATAAGTTTTCCAACTAAGTGAATTTGTTCCCAGAGAAATATAATATTTTCCAATACAATTCAGTTTCAGTTTGTAGAGAACTAATAGGTAGTTTGAAAATCTGCAGATGCAGAAGTTAACGATCGTAAAAGGAAATAAAAGCTGCGCCAGTTATAAGCCTTCAAAGTATCAAGAAAATGTTCAGTTCTTTCTTGTAAAGCAGAAAGTTGTATAGAATTTCTTCAGCGAAGTTGTTATGGACGCTAAGCTTCTTATTGCCGTATTCTGTTCACTATGGAAGTAGTCTGCCGTCTTAACAACTTGAAGATCTTTCAGCGCAGGTTTGCTTGAAGAAAAAATATTTTTATTTTTAGAGATATTTATGAGCTCAGATAAGGGGCTCGCTGCTAACTAATAACAGCCGTATGGATGGGTGACCGTCGACAAATTAAATGCTGAGACCATTGCCGAGTGCCCCCGCTCTAACTCGGAACGTACCTTAAAGGGCTGTCCACACTCATCCGGGTTCCCGTCCCTGACGGGACGCAGAACGGGACGGAGAAAAACGATTTCTACGAACTTGCTTTATCTCCGTCCCGTTTTCTTTCCCGTCAGGGACGGGAACCCGGATGTGTGTGGACAGCCCTTAAGTTGGTTCTGACTGTCGTTTGTAGATGTTTGACAGTCGGTACGAAGTCAGAAGACGGAAAGTCAGACAAACAGTCAACATAGTGGGTGCGTGTGGCTGCGGCGTGGGCATCGTGGTGATGGAGGCAAGATAGGTTAGGCCCTCCGAATAAGATATACATTAGTAGGAAAGGATAGTAGGACAACCAAGTAGGACCTACTAATATTATGGATGTTTGTTACTATTTTTCGTCTGAACACCTGCAAGGATATTCATGAAATTTGGTACAGAGGTTGTCTGGAATAAAACATATGGCATTTCTTTTTCGTCATTGGCACGGTGCCGCGGGTGACAGCAAGTAAGACTATAAGCCGACCTCGAAATAGTTAGCAAATGGTTAGACTAAGAAGCTTTCGAAGCAAGGTGTATGTATTTCTTTCATAGGTACTGAAAGTATATCTACTTTAAATAGAGTTTGCAATACAGATTGTAAGACTACTTTTCTGTTAGTACCTATCTGAAGTCGTCCCTTTCAAAGCGATCACTTAAGAGTGGATAAAAAGACGCCAAACAATACTAAAGTTTGCCGCCATTTCCAAGAAACTTTCAGATTTGACAGGCTTGAAGATGTCCAAAAAATTTAATGGAGGCTTTCAGACTTTGGTGGTTCATAGGAATTTATCGATTCACACGATTTGAAATTAAATATTATGACGGGAAAACTTTTTTTTTAGAATGGGAAATCCTTAAATTACTGCTCCCCCTCTGGGCCTCTAACTAAAACCCATCCGTGGCCGCGGTGACTTGTAAAATTAACTGGAAATATGTAGTGGTTGATGGAGTCGA
The DNA here is from genome assembly GCA_963859965.1 of Ceramica pisi. Classification (NCBI taxonomy): domain Eukaryota; kingdom Metazoa; phylum Arthropoda; class Insecta; order Lepidoptera; family Noctuidae; genus Ceramica; species Ceramica pisi. The sequence goes on from OY982529.1 coordinate 6,049,534, forward strand.
GAAGTTCCATAATGGCGACCGCGTACTGGAAGACGCAGCGTTAACGCGGGCTCCCACAAGGTGGACCGATGACCTGGTGAGGGTCGTGGTAGCCGATGGATGCGAGACGCACAGGACCAGTTGCTGTGGTGACACTTGGATGTAGCCCATGTCCAGCAGTGTACGTCTCCTTTGAAAGGTTCATTAGAAAACCAGCGTCAGACAGCATCAGTCTGTCTGACATATCGCTGAAATGGACCTTTTTAGTGCAGCCCTGAGACACGCACTTAGTTTAGCAAATCTACCATTTTTTATTTTTAGTTTTACCATGTACCGTGCGTGTTTTATGTATGTGCTAAATAAAACATATTGTTTTCTTTCTTTCTTTCGGCTGACATGATAATGATGAAATCGTAAGCAAAAAATCGTTTCCCAAACTGTTCAGGGCCAGAAGGAAACAGATAGTAAATTCTCACCATTTCGCAACCACAGCTGTAGATAATATTTGGATAGTCAAACCTTTATGACTTCCTCTTGCAGTTTTGCCAAATAGTTTCGCAATGAGAGTGTTTATGTTACAAACCGCCACCAGTTCCTGTCTGATGTCTAAGGACGGATTTCATCAATTTGAAACATATATGAACCACGTTTACGAGTTGTCAGTGTGATTATTTTCTATGGAATATTGACACTGACAACTTTTGAACGCAGCTTGATCGCGATCAGTTTCATTGGTGAAATCCGCCCTAAATGAACTGGTACCTATATACCTATGTTATTATTATTATTATTATTTATTAATTAATAGAGCTCCCACTGTTACTAACCATAATGGATCATGTAGATCCATTATGGTTAGTAACAGTGGGAGCATTTAAATATAAATAACAACATTAAATAAAACAAGAAACAAAACATTATTTAACCGTCCCAATCACAATGCTTACCCAGAGCGAGAGTATCGGATACTGAAAATTATTAGAAACTATCATCAGAATGTCGCTGCTGCTGCCGCGCACTCCGCGCAACAACGACGACACACGCTTGCGTCTTATTGCGTGAAAGTCATCCGTACGCGCTTCGGCAAACATCGCGGACGCACTGCAGAACGGCGGCAACCGCAACAACATCCTGAAGACGTTATTATATTATACCCGCAGAGCGCTGTATGCTTTTTGAGTATAATTAACCCACAATAAGCTGCTCGTGTAGAAGGATTGGCAATATGCTTTGAATAGCGCTAACTTCATTTCAGCTGTGCTGTGCTCTGCGTTCACGTTCAATGTCCTCGTCATCCCTCAGATCATCGGTGACAACTGACAATGTGCCCTAGATATATATATATATATTTTTTTTATGTATGTAAGTATGTCAGTATGTATGTAAATCGGGCTGGTTTCCGCAACTCCACGACTAGGCGCGTATTTTGCGTGTAGGTGGGACAAATGTGTCATTCGATCCACCCCAGCTCCCCAAGGAAGGCCAGCAGCGCCTTGGTGTTACTAACTATCTCACAGAGGGTGCCTGGGTTACCGAAGTACTTGGCCCTGTAATCCCCGACTACCGGGCAGCTTAGAAGCAGGTTTACTGCTGTCTCATCCTCCTCCATACAGGCTCTGCACAGTGGGCTGTCAGTGTCTCCTATAGCATAGAGGTGTTTATTAATAATCCTATACCTATACGGCTAAGTAGATTGCAGTATTTTCCTAACTGTTTGGGCAAGCTGTCAGTCTAGTCTTATGCAGCTTAGTAAGTTTTTACATATTACGACTGCCCAACTCTCCTTCAGATCTGAGTAACTGGCAATACGGTACCCCTGTCAAGACTGGTGTCAGATTTTCTGGTTTCTGACTATCCGTACGGCCAGTTAAAGAGTTATAAATGACTACTGGGACTGACAGCTGGACGTGCTTTCTGAGGCAAGAACGAGTCTCAATATGTTATAGATGGTCACCCATCCCAGTGCCGTCCTCGGCAAGGGCTGCTTAACCTCGAAGATCGTTATTATTTGTAATGTTGGATACGAAAATTCCTTCCCTTATGAAAAACTATATTGGCGTTATTGTCATACGTTACCTACATAACCTTATTAACATCCCAGAAAATGAAAGCTTCTGTGAGGCGGGAACAAAGCGAAGACACGGGAAAAAGCTAGTTCTCAATATCTTTCAAGTAGTATCAGATTGAAAGCACTCGCATTGATGTGAAGGTAGGTGATCCCTTAGGAATACGGTGCAGTAAATGTTTACAGTTGGTCTTGGAGAAACGAATGATCGGTGCTATGAAACTCAGAAAAGTTAGATGTTAAATAAAATCATGATTTTCTATTCTATTCATGTTATTGCCATCATACACACTACATAAAACAAATAGTTAGGTATAGAAAGATAACTGTGCCGCTGAAATCCTTTGTAAAAACTTGTATCATTCAAACAAATTTAATTAGAAGTAACAAAAATAAAATCATTGAAAAATATAAAAGCACCCTTCCATTCCTCAAACTAATTTTAAAAATTTGCTGTGCCTGACATTGTCCAAAACCGTATCTATTTATTAAAACTTGAATTACTACCATCATAAATTAGTGGTATTTTAATCCATACAGTTATTAATGTTTAGGGTTCTGTACCAAAATGGTAAAAAGGAATTCCCCCCATATCTCCAAAGTTTACATAGAGAAATTATTCTATGTGATAGTAGTTTATGCATAGATATAATAAACAGTGTAATGAATTCAGGAAAAATAAAACGATGTCTCTAAATAACACACTTATTCAGAAATAAAAACAAAAATTACATTAATTCCACTCGTCGGTTTTCCAATCGGTCAAGACATGGCGCTGATCTAAAACTGAACACCCCAGTTTTAAAATTCTCTGACGAATATAGGCCTGCCGATGAAAATTTAAAAATATTTCACGTTTTATATGATGGTACGGGACCCTCGGTGCGTGAGTCCAACTCGTTCTTGACCGGTTTTTATTCCTTGATCTCATTTCATGTCTGCAACCTCTTTCAGAACTGCAAGCAGTACGAGCAGCAGTTCCTACCAAGCCAACAGAAGAAGAAGGCTCCAGGACTAAGCGCAGCGTCTTCCCTGACTCATCAGCTGACTCCGTCGACGAGTACGCAGCACCCAGGATGATGGCTAAGGCTGATGACAGGTAAATACTCATCATTCTAAATATTTTATTTCTCATAGGCCTGCATAGCTTCATTTGCTGATTGTGCACTGTTCGAATTGGTCGACTCTTCTGGAGAACGTCCAGATAGATTTTCCACAGCTACCCTTTTGTCTCTTAGGTCTGGTAAGCAGCCGCCCCACGTATACTAAATGGTATTCAGCTGAATCTGGTTTGACTGGAAGCCGACCTCAATGTAATTGGGAAAAGGCTAGGCAGATGATGATTTTTACTAAGTGGTGCCAAGACGATGTATACTCCAGTGATTCAGAATCACTGATTCCGTAGATGATACAGCGGACCATAGTTATATAAACCTTTAATATACCTCTGAGGAAATAAGTGCACTGATCTCTAAGGCTGACTGACGATTTTCTGAGCTGAATAACCCACCAATAGGATGGCAGAAATCAGTCTTCAATGAACCAATGAGGTTCACAGTTTAACTGCAATGCCTAATCAAGTAAAATGTCCTTGTGAAATCCACAAGTAAGCATTCAATTGACTATATTACTTATGCTCTTAAGAAAAACTATTCAAAATCATCAAATAAACCTCATCCTATCTTCACTATCATCAAACAACTTGAAGATCTAGTCCTAAACGCTGTGCTGACCGCAAATTCCAGTATAGATAGCAGAAACAAGTGGTACATAAATGTATGTAGGTCTGTGACGGTCGCCGGCTCGGCTCGACGAGAAGCTATCAGGAATGCGACCACAGCGCTCGGGTTTCATCATGAGAAATATTCACAGATTATGTTTATTGCTATTTTTATTGCGCCATCTTAGCAGCGGGCTGGTAATATCTGAGGTGGTTCCGCAAATTATGGTATTTAATAAGGTCTGTTTGTGAAGCTACCACGAAGAAACGTCTAATTAGTAATGAGTTGGTTTTGTTTATATTATTATGGTGAAAATGGATCTGTTTTGGAATTTACCAATTTTTCTATTTGATTAAAATAATTACCTACAAAACGCCTTGGCAATGTGTAGGCCTAGGCTCCGCTCGTCCCTACAACCGATTAAGATTGATTACTGGATAAACAAATTACCTCACAGTTGTCTATAACTGTTCGTTAGCATCGTTAGATACTTTTATAAATTGACATGTTTTGTTTTGAGCCGTATGTAAATAGTCTGGCTTCAACCAAACCTATTTAATGTGGTTTGGTTAAGCCAATATTCTTTATAGCTGCCCGAACATGGCGTCGCGTCACTATGCCTCAACGCCCTCTACCAAAAATAAACTTGCAAAAGAGATATTGGCCAAAATAAAATAAAGTTCTAGAGTTTATAATGACAGCTACGAGTATCATAAGCCTCTCTACACTTATTTTCGTTGGCGAACGAGGTGACGGATGAACTAGTAACACAATTAGGGAAGGGTTACCAACTTTTTAGAAGAAATAGAGTACCTTTTTTCTAATTTTAGAGAGTTAATTAAGAGGACATTTTATTGTACTCAAATTTAAAGCGTTTGTTTTACTAGAAGCATTTAAAGGCACGTTTAATTTAAGCTGTCACCTGCGATCAGTCAGTCAGTCAGATGAAGCTATCAAGCACGTTCCAAAGCGTAGATCTGCATGGCGAAGAACGTGCAAGAAACTCCACAAACGCTGTTATTCTTACTGTAACGCTGTAGGTACTAAGCATAAGTACCTATCTCTACATATAAAAAAATACGATGGCCTGAAATCACTTGCAATAAAGTCAATATCTTGCGCTTCGCAAAAACATAAGAAGTACGCCTCAGTGAAATGAAAGTAATTCCTTTAATTCAAAAACTTACTCAAATAAATATGGAATAAAGTATTGTAGTGTACCTACTCTATTGCTTTTGTAGATTAAAGAGTACCTCTAAGCGAAATTAAGTACCTAACTACTCTATATTCGAGGGCGGTTGGTAACCCTAATGTTGAGGGCACTCTGCCCCCAACACATCTATACTCTATACATATAATAAAATCGTAGAGTTGCCGTGTCTGTACATTGAATATTTTCGCATAAAAAATACATAGAAATGTCAGAAAAATGACATAGAACACAAAAAAGCAGTTTTTGAAATTCTTTTCTGTTTGTCTGTTTGTCTGTGCGTCTGTATGTCTGTGCGTCTGTATGTCTGTGCGTTTGGAGGAGCATCACGCATAAACCACTGATTGGATTCAAAATTTAGGTACTTCGAAATATTAAGTGATAATCGGAGCAACATTTAGTGTTTATTTCATCAAAATCGACCCACAAAATCAAAAGATATCGAATTTTAAAGTTTACGAAGAAACTTCATCGAGCGCTAAAATAGGTTGTTTTCATTGAGACTTCAGATACTTGCAATGCCATCTATTGAGAAATTTTTTAATAAGAAATGTGTGAAAAGACCCCGAAACAATGTATTTTTGAGTTATTACTAGATTGTTTTTCGATTTACTGGGAGGAGAGGAGAGTCTCCTCCGGAGTCCGGAGTTACCTGTATCCATAAGTAAACTGTTTTACTAACAGAAGAGATGAATATTTGGTATTATGTTTCAATGTGGCTAAACTATATCAGCCGAACACGTCGATCTTCAAGGTTAAGCAACGCTTGCCGAGGTCGGTCTGTGAATGGGTGACCATTATAACAACCTAGCCTTTTCCTTACTATATTGGCTCGGCTTCCAGACAAACCGGATTCAGCTGAATACCGGTATTTTACGTGGCGCGGCTGCCTACCAGACCTCCACAACTCATTCAATGCAAGATTTCAGTCAGATTTTACTGGCTTTTGACTATCCGTAACGACTGCCAAAGATCTACAAATGACAGCCGGGACCAAAGGCTTAACGTGCTTTCTGAGGCACGAAGAAAACTCGGTATGTCAAGATGGTCACCCACCCACAGACCAACCTTCGCAAGCGTTGCTTAACCTTGAAGATCGATGCGTTCGTCTGTTATAGTTTAGCCTTGAAGATCGGCCCGTGCGGCTTTAGCCACGAGCTCCTCTATAATAAATCGATTCTATGAACCCAGTAAAACTTTTTTGATATTATAAAATCTTAAAACAAACTATATTTATCAGTGGTCTACGATCAGCAATATTGTCAGTAAAAATCGGAGAAAATGTGTTTCTTTTTGGACTGTTCTGGACGAAATTAAGAATCCACTTGATTCAGCACCATTCGTTCGATAGTTGGTTTTGTTGATTTTGATTCAAGATTAGTTTGTACCAGGAGATTAGGTACCTGGGCTGGTCGGCATTTCAACCGATAGAGATGATACAGTGCCCTGCATTAGGTACCCTCTTCATAATTATATTCTTAATTCGAGAGAGAGATCAGGATACGTAACTGAACGTAGATTTTGTATATTATGCAATCTATACTAATATTATAAAGCAGAAGAGTTTGTTTGTTTGGTTGAACGCGTTAATCTCAGGAACTACTGGTCCGATTTGAAAAAATCTTTCAGTGTTAGATAGCCCATTTATTGAGGAAGGTTATAGGCGTATATATATATATATATATACATATAATCACGCTGAGACAAATAGGAGCGGAGCAGTAATGGAAAATGTGACGCAGACGAAGTTGCGCGGGTCAGCTAGTCACAAATATTTGCCACTCTAGAACGTAACTTCATTTGGTACCGAATTATCGATAGACACATCGTCCATCACACATTCAGTGGATAGTCGAGAAGTTCGGGAATAAGCACTTGATGCTGTTGTTGATGGCTCGTAGATATATTGTTGAAGAAATATTAATGCTCACAATTTAAAAAATCTCCTGTATCGTCGGACAGAAACTTTGAAACAAATAGACTTCTTGCAAGAATAGTAGCCGGTAAGAGTCGTGAGCATAGGTGAATGCAGCGGGGTGATCTCGCTACTGTACGGTGGGCGAACGAAACTTGCAAGCGCAGTTATGTATTAGACTGGCTGACCCGTGCCCACTTCGATATTTTTCGGGTTAATATATTATATCTACACTAATATCTACACTAATATTATAAAGAGGAAAACTTTGTTTGTTTGATTGTAATGAATAGGCTCAAAAACTACTCGACCGATTTAAAAATTCTTTCATCATTCGAAAGCTACATTATCCACGAGTAACATAGGCTATATTTTATTTTGGAAAAAAATAGGGTTCCGTAAGATATTTGGGTTTTTCGGACACAAGGTGTAAAAATCAACCAGAAAAGTTACTTATTTTGCGTACGCTGCCTAAACTTTAAAAGATAGAACCATAAATTGTTCTTATTAATTGTAGATCTTATAAATATCTACAAAAAAGTCCGTGACACACTATACCTGTCTATGTCGAGTGAGGCACAACAACCATTTTTTTATTTAAAAATTTTGTTTTTTTTTTTGGACTACATTTAAACGCGTTTATTTTACTCATGCTATTAATTCTTATCAAAATAAAGTATTTCATCACTAAGTACAGTTTATGTAGATAATATTTGGTCCTTGAATGATTAAAATCGGACGTTTGGTTTTGAAGTTATGGCGAAATTAAAATATTACCATTTCTGCTGCACGGCCCGTTGCGAAATGGACGTCACCAAGGCGGGGGTGCGCGTGCGGGAGGGAGTTTAGATCTATGAGTAAGGTACCCGCGCGGCTCAGACGCGAGGTAACAGTTTTTCTGTAGTGTATTTAGTATCAGCATTGCACCCGTGCGAAGCCGGGGCGGGTCTCTAGTAGTCTATAACACTCACTAATAACGTGGCTTTCTATTGGTACAATAATTTTCAAAATCAGGTCAGTAGATTCAGAGATTGCCCGTTACAACCTCACACACTCACAAACTTTACCTCTTTATAATACTAGTACAGAAGTATAGATGAGCATTGACTGACGAACCAATAACGTGAAGCGTCAGAGCTGTCGCCGTCAAACATACCACTGGAGAGTGTGTTCACAACTCGTGCCGATTATTGTACTGGTAGGAACTGTTTAACACTTTCAGTGCCACTGACCTGACGAGGAGCTCGTGGCTAAATAATAACAGCCGCACAGGTCGATCTTCAAGGTTAAGCAACGCTTGCCGAGGTTGCTCTGTGGATGGGTGACATTCTTAACATACCGAGTTTCCTTTTTGCTTCGGAAAGCACGTTAAGCTGTTGGTCCCGGCTGTCATTTGGAGATCTTTGGCAGTCGTTACGGACAGTCAGAAGCCAGAAAATCTGACACCACTCTAGTCTTGCCAAGGAGTACCGTGTTACCCAGCTAATGGGTTGTGGAGGTCTGGTAGGCAGCCACTCTACGTAAAATACTGGTGTTCAGCGGAATCTGGTTTGACTGGAAGCCGACCCCAATATAGTTGGGAAAAGGCTGGCCAGATGATGAGTGCCGCTGACTTCATGAATTAAACGTGGCAATGCATATTTATCGTTTTGATTTACCTATGTTTTCACTGAAATTACTTAGGTAGGGTGATGCCGATCTGCAGCCTCGTCGTCTGGTCATGCCCAATTTTTTCTTTCGAACCAAGCTCAAGCTCTTAAATACCACGATAGTCTTATAGACATAGTAAGAATCCATATCTATATAGATGTTCCTGATTAACTAGAAAACGTGCGGTTACCTGAAGTTATAACTACGGCAGGAGTTCACCCACAAATTGCAATTACTGGAAGGCATAATACAGCAAAATGATATTGAAAACCAATAGTCAAGTCCAGACAAAATTACCTACGTACTCAAAGCTATATAACTGTAAACGTTGTAGGTGAACTTGTAAGAGCATAAGCGTCACGTGCCGCCTCAACAAGTTTACAGCGCTCAGGCTCTGCCAACGGAGGGCATTATGCATGGAAGCCTCACCGGTCTTGCCTTTTGTAGGACCTTCCGAGAAGTTTATTAGTAGTTTGTAAATATTACGAGCTTTTGTTCAGTAATACATAGTACCCAGGTTATATACCTTTACGTAAGGGCGGATGGTGCAGATCAGAGTATGTAAATATTTTGTTGCCGAAGAAGTGGGAAACGAAATTGAATTTTTGCTCGAACAAAACAGGAACTTATTCATTTAAAACCTGACGCATGGTTAATTAATATTGTTACAACTCATTAAAACATATTTTTAACTGGTATAATTACGGCACTATATATAGTAATTTGACAGAATTATGTAAGCACTTAACTATTATTTCTTGTGTAGTTTTGACGAACTGAGGTGACGGACAAAATAAATAATAGGTACAAATAAAGTCCTCTATTTTATTTACGAAAACAAACAAACTTTCATTTTTATACAACAGAGCATTGATTAAGAGGGATCATAGTGTTGGGACCATTTCTCGGGATTAAATCCAACAGAATTGAGTCCCCTCTAGTCTACAAATGAATGTAATTTTCCCAATTTTCTCCGCTCGATTCGGGTTCGCGTGTGAATGATCTTTAGCAAGACGACTTTCTCAAGTCACTGTCTCCTTAAGCATTGTTCTTGAGCAGAATAATTAACATTTTAGTCCACTGTGTTGTCAACATTAGCTATAATAATATTTTGAGAGACTACTAAACAGAAAAGAACAACAGTAACGTACACATGGGTACTTATATAAGCATAATATTCCTAGAGACATAATTATGTAAAACTTTGCAGTTTATATTTTCTGCACAAGCTTTGCAAACCCAGCTAAATACCAAGCAAAAGTAATCAAAAACTAAGTTTTTTAGTTTCACAATTTTAATTAAAGGACGTTGATGAGGTAAAGTTGGCGCAACTCACGCCTGGCCGGGTAATGAGGACGCCAAGTTGTGAAGCTAACAGGTGGAGTCGAGCCGCGGGGCAAAGTTGTAGTCCTCACTTTGTAATAATGTTGGGACGGGAGACGATAACAAGATGGAACATAGCTGAACCAGGATGAATATTCATAGTTGTATTTCATATTTATTTATTTGCGGTCTATAAGGTACAAAAGATGTTACAAAAAGCTTACAGCTAAGAAACCGTTGTAGGCCTTATTAGGACACAGCAAAAGGTATTGTTTTGTTCTAATATAACTGGGTAGGTACTATAACTATTTCTACTTACTGTACGTAGGTAACAACTGGATGGCTGGTAAATGAAAATGTTGTATTTTATTGAGCAAAACGCAGCGCTAGCCGTTTTTTGTGCAGTTTTTTGGAGCTATCTACTCATTATCCAAAAGAAATATCAACTAATAAAAAATAGATTAAACTTCTACATAATCTTGGCTTCAAAATGGTAGATTTTATTTTTTATTATTAAGTATAATGTTTAAGTAATCTCCTCACAACGAAACCACAGAAATGAGAAAAAAATACTGAAAACATGCATCTTCTCGAAAACTAACGATTATTTTGATTTTGTACTTACACTAATGGATAGGCAATTTAATTATGAACATTTTGGTAGAAGTATTTTTTTCAATAGCCCAAAATTAGATTTTATAACGATTTTATTCAACATTCTGAGCGTATTCGCTATTGTATCTCTTGCGCTGTTATTGAGGGAAAAAATGCTCAAGGTTATTTGCTCAGGTAACTTTGTGTTAGTAAGTTGTGGTTAAGATTGTTAGTCTTATGATTGATGGCGTAAATTAACTAGCCATCACTAGCGAGCCCTTGGACATCTTGATAAACCATACTTAATTATCTAAGCTGGTTAGACTACCTTCTATGAATTTACGTAATTTTTTCAGTATTATATACCCCTAATCATGTCTAACTTTTATTTGAATGTAAACATGATCAGCAGCTGATCTAGGTATTTTCTATGCAAAGCAGTAAAACGGCCATTTTTATTTCTGTCTCTTAAAATTGTGTGGCGATTGCAAAATCGACCCTTATTTAAATATTTAACTTACCTACTTCTTTAATGTCCGCTATATACTTTTCTGACTTTCAGGAGAGATTCTATACCTTGAATTCTTTAGCAAACATTACTCAACGTCAACCCAGCTTCCGATACGAAATGAAATCATCTTAGCAAGTTAAAACGACTGCGATTCTAAAATTAATCAGCTTCAGCAAATAACCGAAGCTCTGCTAGAAAAACGACAAACTTTTATAAAGCTTAGAGTTATTTTCTTATATTTCTCTTACATGTAGCCTGAGTTCATTGGAGATATCGCAATAAGTTCTAAGAAAGTTTTTCAACTACTTAGTACCTATATTGTTTCAGACGTAAGACGAAGAAGTTTTCTCCGAGCTTGGACTACGCCCCCGCCGCTAAGATGGCGATGCACACCGTCACCAGAACTGTCAGGAACAGTGATTTTGAGGTACGTTCTATGCTATACTAGCTTTTTCTCGCGACTTCGTAGCCACATATCCCGTTTTTCCCGTAAGAATTTCGAAAAATCCGGAATCAGAATCAGAATCTCTAAAGCTAGATGCCAAATACGACAAGTTTAGTTGTGTGTTGTCTGTCAGCGACACAGTCACTCAGTAACGGAAGAATTACCTACCCATAAAATTGATTTATTTTGTGTACAAAATTTAGAATTCAGCTGCGAATAGTGCGAATACTGGTAAGGTAAGCACGTCGCAACAAATAATAAGAAGGCAGTAGGTACGTTCCGAAAAGACATTCGTAGGTTTTGATCGTATGAGTTAGTTAACATGATGTAAATGAAAATGATTCCTGTGCTCGCGCGATGATTTTCAAGTTACAATAAAATTAAGACCCTAAAGAATTGTGTGTGTTTAATCTCGTCATGCGACGAAATGGTATCTCGATGGAGATGACACACAATCTTGTTATTTTGCCGTAGAAAAACGTAATCAGATCTAGACTATTCTCTATATATAAAACTTTTTACACTTGGTACCTATCTGAGCAACTGAGCACCTACTTTACATTTAACGTATTATTATTCGTTTAAAAAAAATGCCATTTAGATGAAGAGAATTTCAAGCAATTTCTAAAATATTTTCTTCTAGAATTGTTCGTGAATGTTATTAAGATAACTATTTCGATAAGTAGGTACGCTTCTTTTACCTTATTTTCTACAATAGTTTTGTGTCTATACCAACTATATCTGCGACTCCATGCGCTCGATTAGTTTTAATTATCCGATTTTTAAGGAAACATAATTTAGTTCACTCGTTATTCTCATATTTATTTGTTAAGACTTTATAGTATCCGAGCAAAATGAGCAGCTAGGCCTCCTAATCCCCCAAAAAGAGTCTAATTTAACTAAAATCCGTTCCAGGACGGTGTCAGGAGACCGTTCATAGCGGCTCACTTCCACGGCAACACGTCGCATCTCAGCCCAGAGATCCACGAACATTACAAAGGTAAGATATTCACTGACGGCATAAATTACTTCTGAGATGAGAATGAGGTATAAGACAGATAGGTAAGCTTAATACTTGCATACCTACGAAATGTGGTGGAACTAAGCAAACATGAACTTGCATGCTATTTTGTACGTGCCGTCCTCGCGTATGTCTTTTCTAAGAGGAAAACGCGTCGTCAACACAGACGACACACGTTGCTTCGAACGCGTGAATTACATTCTTTCAATGGATTTTTTTAAGACGCTACAAGGTGGTACAGTCAACAACCTCAATAAGATTTTATTGTGCAAAAACATTATCATTCATTATTGATCTAATCCATTCACGGTCTAAAAATAAATGCATAAATGTCACTCTCATTAATTGATCTAATCCATTCACGGTCTAAAAATATGCATAAATGTCATTCACATTTACATTTTAAAATATTTTATTGTATAATTAAACTTCTCTTTATGATAGAATATTCATTAGATACGCTAAATGTCGCATACATCTACTTATTTCAATATTTAATATATACTTATTACATACATATACATACAGGGTGTTCCAGAAGTGGTCATGGTTAAAGGTGGTGTAGTACCTACTAATAATTGTACAGCAAAAAATTTTTTTTTCAACCATCCCTTACCCCAAAAAACGACCAAGTGCGAGTCAGACACTCGCACGAAAGGTTCCGTACCATTATCAATAAAAACGAAAAAAAAAAAGATTTTGGGAAACTATTTAATTGGGATGGGATATATTTTATACAAAACGATTTTTTCATAACATATTATATCGAGTAATTATCATCTAATTAAGATTTATTAAAACCTTACGGATTCTGCCATTTTCGGTGACATAAATATACTCATTTTTGGAACACCATGTTGACAATAATGACATCACAACATGTTTTAATATAAAACTTGATAACAGATAGGACACGTTAAAAACTTTTAATAAATACAGATGCTAGAAATATCATTTTCGAGAATATTGCGTCCAATTCCAATATTTATAAGAAAAACTTACTCAAGACTTCGAGAAAACAGAATTATTGGATTTTCTTGTTCTCGGTCCCGGCTAGAACATCTGGATATACCTACGTGTAACTACAACTTTATTGTTTAGATGATGATTTTGTAGGATATATAATTTTAATAGTTTGGTTTTAATACGTATTTTAAGAAAACACGACTCAATATAGTATTAATTATGTTTTTGATATTAGCACTACCCAATTGTATTAAGTAGGTACCTGTGTTTTAATATTAGTTTCTACAATTTTTTTTTGTAAGTTAAATAGTAATTTTTATCTAACTAGTTACATTAAAACAATACCTTTTGCTGTGCCTTAACAGGGTCTACAACGGTTTCTTAGCCGAAATATTTTGTTAACATCTTTTGCTTGTAGAACGCAAATAAATAAATAAATGTGAATATCTGTTTATTTTAAACTTTATGTACAGTAGTGGTACGTAATAAGGCATTTTCTAACAATCAACCTTTGGGTTATAAAGATTTCACTGTAGTAGGTGTTTAATAAAGACAAAAAATAGAGTTGTTTTTAAACGACTTCCCAAAAAGGTGGAGGTTTTCATTAAATTATCCTGTCAACGTCCTCCGGAAGGCGCGCTATCGGGACAAACTTGTATTGTCTTACTATTGTTCTTTTAATTTATGGGCGCTGAGAGAGTAAATTAATATAAAAATACACGTAGACGTACACTAAACATATTAAACTTACTAGTTGATCCGCGCAACTTCGTCTGGGTCACATTTTCCATGTATTCTCCGCTCCTTTTTGTCTTAGCGTGATGATATATAGCCTATATATAGCCTTTCTCGATAAATGGACTATCTAACACTGAAATTATTTTTCAAATCGGAAAAGTAATTCCTGAGATTAGCGCGTTCAAGCAAATAAACAAACGAACAAACAAACTCTTCAGCTTTATGAAATTAGTAGGGATACTTTATATTAACAGACGCTAACTAAAAATAATTTAGCAGTAAGTAGTCAATTATACTAACGAAAATCCAATCGTATCTCAATAACCGAACAATGAAACGACAATTCATTAATATTTATGAAACTAATCAGTAAGAAATCGGGTCCTTCCGTTACCATACGGTAAATACATCAATATTTACGTACTACTCGGTAACTTTCCTTTGAAAGATATTCCTCCTCACTCTCTAGAGGCAGTCATTTAATATTCCGTTAATAATTTCCATCCTTATACTCTACTTTTTGATATTAATAACTTCAGTGAACAGAACTTTAATTAAAACCTTATCAAATCAAGCTGAAAGCGGTATTGAAAAACTCCGTTCAGCTAACTTCATTGGCTTCTGTAAGCTCCTTTGCTGAAAGAATACAAGAAATTAATTTGCAATACATATTTTCCAATTGCCTTGCTCGTATTAATGAAACAACTTTTTTGAAAAGGTATGCCCCATTTCTTTTGGTCTTTAGTATTTGGTTCTTGATAAAACAAACACGTATAGAAAAATCTACGTTATTGTAGTCTGTCCAACATGATTTATTCAGGACACGTTTATTTTTCAGACCTACACAAAACCCTCATAATCTACCGCACAAACTAGGGTGTCCAGAATAATGCCCTGGACGCATGGAAATCGTTTGTGCGTCAATGTCAGATACACGCGGTATACTAATATTATAAAGCAGAAGAGTTTGTTTGGTTGAACGCGCTAATCTCAGGAACTGCTGGTCCGATTTGAAAAATTATTTCAGTGTTAGATAGCCCATTTATCGAGGAAGGCTATAGGCTATATATCATCACGCTAAGACCAATAGGAGCGGAGCAGTAATGAAAAATGTTACGAAGACGACGTTGCACGGGTCAGCTAGTTCAAGAATAAGATAACACATGAATTACCCCGTCTCGACTTCTTTGGAGCCTAGCAAAGACTATTAAACTTCTCATGTTGTTAAATACTATTTCGTTGGTCACTTGCTAGACAAAAACAACTGATTATTATTAAAAAAAACACTTTTTACAAAAAAATAGAACCGACTTCCAAATACCCCACACCTAACAACACCACTGCAAATAATCTATCTAATCGCAGAAAAGCAAAATACGCAATTTCGATTACTTGGATAACATAAAACCATCATCCAAGTAAACGAATTCCAGCTATTTCGATTTAAATTCCAAAATTCCCAACCGATTGTGATAAAATTTAAATGGGACCAATCTGCAAGTATATAGTGCAACATTGCATCTATTCTATTCGCCATGCTATCCCACTGAGTATGTAGCTCTTCTTACTATAAATAAGATACGAGGCGATATAAACCAACTACTATACCTCAATTATTATATTTGTCTTCAATACTATCCTCAGAGATTTATTTCAATCGAAATACAAAAACATATTGTATGCAGCTCTGGCACGTGTACTCAATCCAATTCATTTACTTTTTCAGATAAAAATGATCCATATTTAAAATTCGCACATGGCAACATAAAAAATACACAAAAATTAATTTAAATCAAATAAAAGAATTTCATGACTAAAATCAAAAATAAAAATTCCGAATAAAAAATAAAAAACTTAAAATCCAATAAAATAAAAATTTAATTACTAGGAGACCCTGTATCTTAAGAGCAAGACCTCTCAATATACAGGGAGTGTAAACTAGTTTACATTTGTATAGTTCGTACAACTCAAGTTTGCTGCCAACGCGATCTTCACAGATTGAATTCAATCGGCCTGCTCACGTTTCAAGGCAAAGTAAGGCAACTCAATTTATCAACTGTTAGCATGTAATTCAACGTTCAACATGTTGATATGACTCTACAAAGTTCGTGCTCTCGACAAATCGAGTTTGAAATTGAATCGTCGCAAAGATTTGCTCCCGTTTTCCTTCTCATTTGATTGTCGATTCTCATGTCAAGTGATGTCGTTGACTTTGTTATTTTGGCAACGAAAGTGCTTTGACAATAGGTAGGCTAAATATCAAGAATTGACATGTTATTTAATACTATTTCGTTGGCCACTTGACTACTGCTAGATAAAAACTACAGTTTTAATTGTAAAAGGTTGTACACAAAAAGCACTGTCCGATGTGAAGATTCAATCTCCACACATCGGACAGAGTTTTTTTGTGTTTTGCACTGAAAACCGCCAGTAATAAATCGGAGTCTGAATTAGTTAGTCTGTGAATATTTGCACCTCTTCGAATACCACATAATAGGTAGCGTTCACCAGACTCAACGGTAAGTATTACACACAATTTAGAACAGTGAAAAACTACCTACTCACGTTCCTCGGGAATTCTCGGCGAGTCTGGAAGCTGCATTACTTGGGACTTACAACATAAATAACGAAATAAAACACCCTATTTAGATCTTATGATCGTCATCATATCAGCCAATTGCCTTCCTCTGCTTAACGTAAACCTCCCCTGAAAGAGCGACAATCGTCCCGATCTTGAGCAGTACGCATATATCCACTGCCAGCCACCTTCTTCAAATCATCGATCCATCGTGCCGCAGGGCGTCCCACGCTACGTTTGCCCATACGCGGTCTCCACTCTAACACATGTCTGCTCGCTCCATCGACCGTGTGCATCTATCGTGCCATCATAATTCCTCACAATATTTCTATTCCAGGTAACGGCCTAGTCCGCGTATCTCACGGAGCGGCCCATGACGTGTGGTACCCGGCTCCCTGGACTGCGGTGTCACCTCACCCTCGACCCACGCTCACTAGGAACGGTCACGTGCATGTACATCATACTGGGGTGTATCTAGTCTATGTGCAGGTAAAGTATCTTACTGTACTTAAACAATAGGAATATAATGTAAATGTGGTTTCAAATTGTGGTTTGAATTTTAGTTGCCATTCTCTGGTGACAAATATAATAAGAAGTATGAAGCTGTACAAAGAACGTTTTCACAACTGGATCTTTGCAAGCCGATAATCCAAGGTCGATATTCGGTCTCTCCATTTTCCTCCTATCTAACTATTACAGTATCTATGATACAATACATAGTCAACCTCTCTAGATTATCTAATGTTGATTATTTGTTAGACTTTGGCGATAAAAAAATATTTTTCGTGCAAAAAATTAAAGAGTAAGGGGCAGTTTCACCGGTTACGGATAAGTGTCGGTTAGTTATCTGATGGATAACTAACCGACACTTATAATACTATAATACTTTATAATACTCAAATACTTAATAAATCTGCCAGATATCGCTATCCGACACCTGTGAAACCAAAAGTTTTAGTTCATCTGCCAGATAAGTTCCTAATAGGCTAACCGACACTTTATCCGTAACCGGTGAAACTGGCCCTTAGTCTAGCGAACAACGCTTTATTTTCTTGAGTCTAGACATTCCGAAATTATTACATAGTACTTAACTGCCTTCAACTTCAACCTTTTAACTTCTTAACTTATTTAAATAAAAAGCCAGCTGAAATAATAAACAAATACAGCGTCTGCAGACTGTTATCTATACTTATAATAAATCTGTAGAGAGGTAAATTCTGTACATGAAATATATTTACAAAATAACTTTCAGGGGGTGATTAGGGATCGATACTGATGCCAAAAATGCAATCAGTAAAATTTTTGTCTGTCTGTCGGTCTGTCTGTCTGTCTGTCTGTCTGTATAACCGTTATAGAAACAAAAACTACTCGACGGATTTGAACGAAACTTGGTACAATTATTTTTCATACTCCTGAGCTGGTTATAGTATACTTTTCATCACGCTACAATCAATAGAAAAAAAAAAAAAAAAAAAAAAATGTGAAAGTTTGGTTGTTTGTTACTCAATCACGCCAGAACGGCTTAACGGATCTTAATGAAATTTAGAACAAAGATAGATTATAGTCTGGAATAGCACATAAGCTACTTTTAATCCCGGGAACATGTTCCCTAGGGATCACGCGGGCGAAGCCGCTGGCAGAAGCTAGTGATAAATAAAATGAATAACGTTTATTAGTTTAAATATTTTTTTGTTTGATCTATAGGCAACAGTAACAATTCGTTGTTAAATAAAAATATTAACAAATTGTTAATAGTTGAGTTTGGCTTTTGACTTACTTTGAGCTAACTAAAACAGGGATAAAATGAATCGGCATTGGTCCTATGCTATCTTTGAAAACTGAAAATATTTGTTTAGTTTTTGCATCGTTGTGTTAGTTTTGGAGCTGCTTTTTCAACTCTACTTATATTTTACTTCAATTTTATTCCACGGATCGTTATCGGTATATTACGTGCGCACTAGCGGTGAGTCGCGGAGGCGGTCAACCGCGAGTTTCCAGTTTAATATGCAACTGCTTGTCATTTAATGTCGGTTAAGTGCGTACAATCACTAGCGGTTGAGGAGGAGGGGAGCGGAGGGCTTAATGTGATACCTAGATAGTGTAATTATTTTGTTTTCCCACAGATCTACTATCTAGACAGCCACGACATCATCTCCTGGGTACTACATCGCACGAACGCTGAAATCGAGGGTCGGGAGACTCTGCTCCAGTGTGCCCAGTCCTCCCACTCCACGGAACAGGTCGACAAGCCCAACTCCTGCTTCTCCGCAGCCGCCCTGTTCCTCAAGGCTGGGGACAGACTAGCCGTCAGGAATACTGGCGGAGACAGGCACTCCCTGATGCAGCCAGAAAAGAGCTTCATCGGCCTCGTTAAACTTGCGGATGCAGAGGATCCAGTCCAGGAGCTGTAGACTCTCTACCTCCATGTTCCGTTAGACTTTAGTAGCTTTTTCTTAAAGTTCTTCAAAGTAATGGAATTGTGGTTTAGTTATTTCGTGTTACATACAGAACATTTTTTAGTACAGGAGTGGTTCATATTGAGTATATATCTCAAGAAAATTGTCATTCTCTTAAACTTTCCTCAAATTATTGGATAAAGATTTAGTTCGTTCAAAGATCTGATTCCGATAAGTTGCTATAAAACTTGGAACATTTTCTCCTAACTTGAAGTTAGCATAGATTTTTGCCTGAATATATTTGTAGAACTTTACAAATGTATTGGAAAGTGATAATATTGTTAGAATATAGTCAAGAAAGTGCCATTGTTATGGGTTTACGAAGCGGTAATTATAGGAACAAATTAATTAGTCTATTTTAGTATTGGCATATTGTCGGTATCATCCCTGATAACAGATACTGCATAAAAACCACCTCGCCGAATTTACATTAATTGTATTTTTGTGTAAGCAACATTGTGCATATGTTGCCATTTAATTTAGGCAAACGAACGACAATGCAAACTTTTTGGTACATTTTTATAAGTATTGTAAAACTTTGAATTTTGGTGTTTTTTTACTGTTTTGAAATAAATGTTTACGTGTATTTTACTACTATATCGAGGAATCAATCGAAAGATCTGTTATACCATTGATATTATAAGTACCTACTAACGTTAAAAGTTAAAATAATTTATTGTACGTACTAGGTATTCTTATTTAACATAGAAGTTTAAATGCAACGATGCATTTTCGATATTCATGTTTTGTAAGTGAAAGAAAAATAAATTGTATGAAAAATAATTATTTTGTTTTGATTTCTCGTTAAACCTTAAAACGCCAAATCTATGTGTGTACGCTTTAGTACCAAAAGCCGATAGCGGTATATTATCAGCGGCAGCGGTTTCATTAGACTCGTGATTGGGCGTAAAATGTTATCAGTCAAAGCACGAAAGCACCAAAGATTAGAAAGTATGGACAATACAAAATCGGTTGTTTGACAATACTGTAGATATCACGAGTTATCTACTAATTAAGCATTGACCTAATAGAGCTGATACCAAAAGGCATTTCAAATAAATTTGGCCAGCAACAAAGTGATTTATTTTATCATCGATACTTCGGTCTAAGACCATGATCCTGCAAAGTAACCTATTTCATCACCATCTGCCTAGCTTTTTCACAACTATATTGGGGTCAGCTTGCAGTCAGACCAGATTCAGCTGAATACCAGTATTTTACGTGGAGCGGCTGCCTACCAGACTTCCACGACCCATTAACTGGGTAACACGGTATCCTTGGCAAGACTGGTGTCAGATACCTATTTAAAATAATAAATCTGAAATACTTTATATTTCAGATATATTATATACTCCATTATATACCTCCCAAAACATGAAATAGGCAGAGTCGCAACAATTCTCACTAGGGCTGAAGTGCCGCTAAGGGTTGCCGTCTGCGTCTCCACGAGCGAGAAGTGGCCGCTAAGTATCTGTGAAAACGGTCATGACGTTTCACATAAAAAACAGTTTTTAATTTAATTTATTATTTACTAATTCTACTTTATTATACACCTCATAACAAGCCCAGGAAAAACGTTTCGTTTCGTTAGGATTTTGTTTGCTGTCAGCGGACACAATAGCACAGACATTATAATACTAGCGTAAAAATATAGGTGGACTACAGATTAACACCATGGACTGGATGAAGGTTCTATAAAACCATCCTTCACCATTCCCTCAATCATGGTTTCCACTTCCTTTTCACATGCTACCGGTAATTTCCTTGGCCGCTGACAGATATGCAATTCTTCTCCTGTATTTATTTTGTGTTGAACTAAGCCAGTCTTCCTGATTTCAGCATCGTTCGAAGGATCGTACCATTTCATTTTGAGACAGGTCGCTGCAATAATCTTCTAAAGAATTGAACACTCTCGTTTGTGCATCCTTGCTGAGCATCCTAGCCAATCGTGAAAGACCATATGGGACTATGAACGGGTTAAGTGCTGCGAGCCGACCCCCGGCAGTACAAAACAAAAGGCGAATTCCCTGGACCATTTCACTTTGACCGGCCAAACGTAGAAGCCATACCGACGTCAGGTATGCAGAACACCCGGCCGCCGTGGTAGACGCCGCGGGCGTCGGAGGCCACCTGGTGACCTCCGGCCACCGTAGGCGCGGGCCTGTGGACGGTGAGCTATGGGCAGCTCGCCGTCCGTCCGTCTTATGACGACAGGCCGTGTCGACGGCGCGTTCGTGTTCCACGCGCGCCTCAAAGAGAGTCAGCTTTGGGAGGGGCCCGAAAGGGCCGACGCCTGCCGGAGTCGCGGGACTATTCGAAAGAGATACCGTGGCTCCGGAACACAAAAGACACTGAAGGAACATGGATGGGTTTTAGTCAGTAGAAGACTGACACTCCCTCTCGCTCCGCCCAGAGCGGGAGGAGTCATTGGATGATATCCCATCGCTAAAAAAAAAAAAAGGTATGCAGAACAGGATCAAATTCAGTATCCACGTTATCCTCCCCCAATTATTACTTTTATGAAACAAGATATTTCACCGACATGCCCAGAATAAAAGGGTTTCCGCTTTCAAAAGGTTTGGAGAAAATAATGTCAATGGCAACACAAGTTATCTACCTATATATTCAAAAGGCAAACTGGATGACAGTCGTTTCAATCATCATTGCAGCCTTCCACTGCTGGACATAGGGCTCTCCCAAGTGTCCCAAGTGTCCGCAACAACCAGTCCTGTGCTTGTCACATCCATCGGCTACCCACGACCCTCGCTTGTCATATCAGCTGAAACAACTAGGACTAGGAACATAACATTTTACACTAGGCTTCCTTTTATGATGTAGGTGACAACTAAGAAGAGATTTTTGGAAATTCAACTTCTAAGGATTTTTTTTTTGTAGGTAAGAACTAAATCAGCGCAGACGGAGTCGTGTGCGAAGTGCTAGTGATCTGTTTCCGAGGACGTTTGAAGGAAATAACTTGGCGTCCTGGGAAATATAGCTCACTCAGGTAGATCCGAAGATCGTACGTTCTCGAGGGATCGCGGAGGTAATAATCTAATTTGTTGTCTTCGACGGAAAGGACCTTTGTACCTATACGTAGACTGTTCATTTAGGGCGGGTTGTATCAAACAGTTGGTTAACGTAACATACGTACGTCAAAAAGTTACGATTACGGACGATGTTTGACGTTCGTTAAATTAGAAGCGTTGTTTCAAAACATTCTGGTATAAATTCCTGCTCATCCCAATAGCTAAGTTATTGACACGGATCCTACCTAAATAGCTTTTTTTGCATTCCACCACTTATTTGTGTCATCAGAAGAACTGGTATTGAGGAATTCAAAAGAATTTTCACAATATTGTTCTATTTGACGCAACTAAAGTTACGTTAACCAGTGCTCAGACCATCTGTTAACGTAAACGTTATATTTTACGTGCGTTAACGCTGACATTTTGTGAAACAAGCCAATTTTTTGATTTGACGATAGTTAGCACCATTTTTAACATATACGCGTGCGTTAAGTGTAGTTGAAACAACCCGCCCTTAATCTCCTACATTAACTTAATATAATACCCACCTATCTGAAAGATGTACTGATTTAAGTTTTTCGTTTTGCTTATTTGGGCCAATACCTCACCAATTCCGACACAGTAAAAGTAGGTAACTACGTAAGTCTAATTGTGTTTGGGCCAGCCAAATGTACCTACCTACTGGTATTTTTCGTCCCTCAAAAGTGCGGCGCACCCTGAACAACTTTTATTTTTATTTTTTAAAGACTGGGAAATCATTATAATAAATGATTCCTCTCGCTCTGGGCGGAGCAGAAGGGAGTATCGGACTCTTACTGACTAAAATTTATCCGTGTCCCTCCTAATGCCGGCTTTGCGTACCAGGTCGATGTGACTCTTTCGAGCTACCTCCCTGGCAGAATCCTTTTATCACAAAGTCACGAACCTCTCGTTCTTGAGCTTGAAAGCCAAGCCACAATTTGACAAACCATCAAAAATAGACAAAAATAATCCCGTGGCTTACAGACTTTAAACAGCCATTTTCAAACTGTGTTTACTTAAAGTAAGACAGATCCCTGAATAATAATAAAAAAACTCCAATTCTCTAGACTAACGGTTGAAATTTACACAAAGAAGGTCAACAATCTTTGGGCCAAGACCGACAGACCAGCCACCCTAAATACACACAACCTATGTCACAAACAGAACCTAGCTAAGGGCACACAAACAAATGATCTAAATAACGTCAACATACCTCAGGCTAAATGTTTTATACTAACGTAACTTAATATACTGTTGCTATGTTTTATTATCTTCAAGAAACATTGTCGAGAATGTGCTTTTGTTTTAACGACGTTTAGGTACTTACGTTGTGTTCCAAGGAACCCAGGTATACCTACGAGGAATTAACCGGAGGCACTTACTTGCTACCCTCTGCATCTTTCCGTTTATTATGTTTTGTTTTCAGAAGTAGCTTTACAGGAATGTTAACAAGAATCTTCTAAACACAGCTTTTATTTTAACTGTTTACCTACTCTTACTTACAT
Organism: Ceramica pisi; assembly: GCA_963859965.1. Lineage (NCBI taxonomy): Eukaryota > Metazoa > Arthropoda > Insecta > Lepidoptera > Noctuidae > Ceramica > Ceramica pisi. The sequence continues at coordinate 6,073,258 of OY982529.1, forward strand.
GAACTTTATGTTTTTCGGGTTAAAATAACATGTATCTTTGAATATTAGGTTAGGATTGGCTAATGTCGGGCCTGTGGACGGCGAGCTACTTATGTGTGGCTCGCCGTCCGTCCGTCTAGTGACGACAGGCCGTGCCTACGGCGCGTTAGTGTTCCACGCGCGCCTCAAAGAGAGTCAGCACACAGAGGGGCCCGAAAGGGCCGAACGCCTGCCGGAGTCGCGGGATTATTCGCAAGAGACACCGTGGCTCCGGAACACAAAGGGCAATGAAGGAACATGGATGGGTTTTAGTCAGTAGAAGTCTGACACTCCCTCCCGCTACACCCAGAGCGGGAGGAGTCATTGGATGATTTCCCATACCTAAAAAAAAAAAAAAGGATTGGCTAATGTGAATGCTAATTGCTAAACGAAATTGGTGTTTTCTTTCACTTAAAACTAGTGAGCCAAGCTCAATAAATGTTGCACTAACCTAAAGTCTAAAACCTAGTCTTTTTGATAAGCTGGTAAAACTAATCACAACCACTGTAACTTCTGAAAGCCAGAAACAACAGAGGCGAATGGCGACCACAAGAAAAACGCCAAGACGCTCGGGTTCAGATCGATCAATTAATTAATTTAAGTCTTCAGCCACAACTGCTCTATAAGTATTTCGTCGCTTAAGTTCTAACACCGCTAATATCAAAATCTGTAACTTTTCAGGATCAAAATAAATAAACTGTTCAGCAGCACGCAACTCAGTTTTAAAAATAAAACTGAGTTACGCGCTGTTGCTGCGGTTTTCTGTACAAAACTGACATACGCGATGTGTTTATTTTTTTAATAACGTTTCGTCATCGGTCCAAACTCTCGTGTTTGATTTGTCAAACGTGCGTCCTGCAATTCTTTGTCGAATGACATACCTACGAAACGTATTTCATTCAAAATTTGACTTCCGCGGTGCGACGATATTGTAGTTAACTAGCTGTCCCCCGTGGCTTCGCGCCCGTCAACTGGCTACCCTACCTACCTATTTTTTTTTGCTTTCCCTGTATTCTGGCAAACTAAACAAAAAAAGAATTACCGAAATCGGCCCAGCCGTTCTTGAGTTATAAAATTACAACGAAAATATATTGATGGTTATGCTTTATCTGTAATGGCTTACACTACAGGGTGACTTTTATACTGTCATCGGAAAATTCCAGACTTCGTAAGATTGTAATAAATCTTACGGATCTTTTTCTTATGTCCCCCAAATTCAATAGTTTCCAATATGTTCATGGCTTATTAAAAAACACATGTAACAATTTCACGCGATATTTTACAATTCTACGATTTTTGCAATTTTCCGGTGACATGTCCATTTGAAATCCTTCAGGGGTGGAAATCCTCGTAAGTTTGAAAAACCTTTACTAAGACCGAAGCTGACGTCGCAAGTTTTTCTTATTTCAGTGACACAAAATCAAAGTTGCTAATCTAGCCTTTGCCCAACTATGTTGGCCTCCACATATCGGTAACTGGATTTGCAACACCTACATACATACGTCAGATTTCCTGGCTTGAATGGTTATTCAAGCCAGGAAATCAATTGATCCAGGATCCGAAAAAAACCGATCTTGGCGACCACGACCGGCGACAATGACGTGCGACCGCAACCCACTACTTTGTATGAGTTACTCTGACCTACGTGACTTTGGTGCACGCGACCGAAGTCGGTCGTATATGCACCCGTAAGTGTTCATATAATAGTAGTCCATACAACGAAGTGGGTCGCGGTCGCACGTCACTGTCGCTGGTCGCGGTCGCATCGCGATCACCAAGTCCCGATTACCTCCGTCAAGATACAGCAAATAACAACTAGGTCGGACAGCTTAACGTGCTTACCGAGACCTGGAAGAATCTTTGCACAAGACGGTCACCCATCCACAGAACAACCTAAGTGAGTTTTGCTCAACCTTGAAGATTGCCCCCTGCAGCTGTTTTTTTAATTCACGAGTAGGTACTTCCATCACCTCAAAGACCGCCAATGTAGTTAAATTCACCTTGTATAATGATAAGCCCTTAGTTCTAATTTAATCTAGAACCTAGTACAACACATCTAAATAATACGCGGATCAATACTAAAACGATTAGTCTCATACATAATATTGTTCGATGATTGAATCTATTACCCTCGATTAACTTCTGTACGTATAACAGCCATCATGGGAACTCTTCCAGCTGACAGTTTATTTATAATGGGATAAGAGTGGAAAGTTCTGTGGCATTATGTTAGCTTAGTGTGTAGTGGGGAGGATATCGTGGTTTCGTTAGCGACACGCTTGCTGAGGATCGGTGAATGGGTTGGGTGGGCCATTCAATCATTGAGACTCCTCAGAGAGCGCCTCTGAAAGCACGTAGTCGTTACCTATACTCAGAAGCCACAAAATGTGGCACCAGTCTCGCCAAGAGGTACCGTGTTAACTTTTTTTAAAAAAAAAACGTTGCTCCACACTAGGAATTTCTCCTGTATCGTGGGTGCGTTTACAAACATACAAAGTCACATACACAAACAGCCAGACCCGGAACAACTATCTGTAAGCCATACAAATATTTGTTCCGTACGGGAATCGAACCCACGACACGCGACGCAGCAGCCGATCGCTCAACCATTGCGCCAACCGTGTCGTCGATTGTCACTTGCCGTGTGCCGGTTGCTTGTAAGCTGATCACAACATAGTTGGGAATGGACTGTAAAAGAAAAATCCCTTTATTACGTCATGCCTACAAGCAATTTCGGCTCAGTAATTACGTTTCAAAATCTCAAAATCGTACAAATCACGAGAAAATCGGTAAATCTTATAACAAAAAAATCTTCTACTCCTTTTAAAACACTAACCCACTAAGAATTACTGACAACACGATTGGACAGTTACTATCAAATCGTGTTGTCATTCATTCTTAGTTCGAGTTCAGGACTAATCGTAAGTCAGTAGGTGATACGGAGCAAAATACGCTCGCAACTATATAAGCTTGAAATTACGAACTTCGGACTTAGGGCGGGTTGTTTCACGCATGCGTAAACGTTAAAAATGGTGCTAACTATCGTTAAATCAAATGGGTTGTTTCACAAAATGTCAGCGTTCACGCACGTAAATTACAACGTTTACGTTAACAGACTGTCTGAGCACTGGTTAACTCTACTTAAGTGGTGTCAAATAGAAGAATATTGTGAAATTTCTTTTGAATTCGTCAATACCAGTTCTTCTAATGACACAAATATATATGGTGGAATGCAAAAAAAGCTATTTAGGTAGGACCCGTGTCAATAACTTAGCTATTGGGATGAGCAGGAATTTATACCAGAATGTTTTGAAACAACGCTTCTTATTTAACGAACGTCAAAGATCTTCCGTAATTATTACTTTTTGACGTACGTATGTTACGTTAACCAACCGTTTGATACAACCTGCCCTTAGAGAGTAGCCTCCCAGACCCGCACGCCTCAGTCACTCTCAAGAGAATAGGTCCCTATCCCCGCAGCGGAAACGTTGTTATGATAATGATAATAATACAATACTCAACCTACGACAAATATCATTCACATGAGGTCAACTGAAATCTGAAACGTTAATTGACACAATGGATCTACTAATAACGCGTCTAGTAAAATATACCACAATACAGTATTTCCTTAAAAAATATTTATACATTGAGTCCCACAGTTGGTGTACCAAAAACAGACATGATTTTTTTTTCACGTACGGAAACAGTACAGTGAATTGAAATTTCGCATGACGTCACACGTTGGTACACTTTTCAACTTGATTTGAAAAGACAAAGTACGTGCCCAATATATTTCTTGCAATCAAACTGATGCAACTCATTTCAATTTTTCTTTCACTAGCGTGTGCCAGTGGCTTCGCCCTGGTGATCATACTCCCGGGATTTCCGGGATAAAAACTATCCTATGTCCGTCGGATCTAAAACTACCTTTTTACAAAATTTCATCCAAATCGGTTCAGTGGTTTAGGCATGAAGAAGAGACAGACAGACAGACAGAGTTACTTTCGCATTATCTATACTATATCTATACTAATATTATAAAGCAGAAGAGTTTGTTTGTTTGTTTGTTTGGTTGAACGCGCTAATCTCAGGAACTGCTGGTCCGATTTGAAAAATTCGTTCAGTGTTAGATAGCCCATTTATCGAGGAAGGCTATAGGCTATATATCATCTCGCTAAAACCAATAGGAGCGGAGCAGTAATGAAAAATGTTACGCAGACGACGTTGCACGGGTCAGCTAGTAGTAGATAAGTATTAGTAAGGATTAAGCTAGTATTATAATGATCTATAACAATAAAATTAAGCACAATCACCTATAAATAAATTAACTCGCGCATCACATAACTAAATGAGGAAATGTTTTCCTGGCATACTTTCCCCAATGATTCGATTATAAGATTTAATTACTCCTCTAACCCTGATCAATGGAGCCTAGTCTTGAATCGCTATTCGATCGGTGCGGTGTTCCCGTAATGGCAACCGCTTCAATCGCTTCAGCCGCTGAAGGGTAGTGGGCGCCCTCGGCCCTCGCCTACAATTTCATTAGATTGAGACGCGACGCCATTCCTGAGACTGGAATCTTGTGTACAATCGCACACAGCGGTGATACGAAAGAGCTTTTAAATAAATGAATCTGTTTCCTTCCGAATAGTTTTTTTTTTTTTTTTTTTGGAAATTTTGATTTTGGTAAACTTGTTATATCATTTGAGAAAAATATACCTACTTCTGTTTTCATTATAACCTGATGATATTGGAGACATTTTATGAAGCTTATACTTTTAGAGGGCTCTGAATGTCTGTACGGAACAACAGAATCATTTTTGATATTCTGGACGGTTGTCAAGCATCGCCACAACTGGTCACTTCAGCTTCATGAAAGTGTTTACATTGCACGACCTACAGAGGTCAAACAGATCAGACAAACATAAAAATCATCATCATCAATATTCTAAATAAAACTGTTCCATTACTGATGACTGACGGACAACGCACAGAAAGCTTAAACTTGGCATGTGGATTTCTCAGGGAGTGTGGCACTAAGAGAGAATTTCGCAAAATTCCTACGGGAACGGCAAAAAAACGGCATACGCGCGTACGAAGTCGCGTGCAAAAGCTAATTTATTAGAATACATGGAACTATACAGTTAGTAAAAATACGAACCATATTGTTTTATTACTCAATTACATTCATGATGAAAGCCTAACATGATATTCGTGTTTTGGTTCTATTTCAATTACCACTAGCTGATGCGCGCGGCTTCGCCGGTTGACAAATTATTTACTAAAACCTTCCTCGAGAACCACTCTATCCATTGGTGAAAACAGCATGACAATCGGTGTAATAGTTTTTGAGTTTATCGAGAACAGACAAACAAACAGACAGCCAGACGTGGCGGCGGACTAGTACCTAATATACGAAAATTGAAATATCGCACTACTGATACTTTTTCCTCTTAAAAATAAACATGGAATATAAAAAAATCTAGGGCTGTAATATATTTTACGATAACATTTTTCTGTTTCTCTTTCATTAATATGGGAGGGTCACGTTCTCATAGGTTATATAACATTTACATATTTTCGTTCACGATTTTACTATCTACATTTTAGGCCATTATATTATTATAAAATTATATACTATTTGGACTTTTTCTATTATGATTACTGTGATTGAACATGGTTTTTTTATATTTTTAAAAATTGTTTTTTTTTTTGGACTATTGACGTATTAACCATGAAAGTATGAAATGCCGATTTGTACTGAAAAATTGTTTTTTTTTTTTTAATTTATCATATTTATTTATGTAATCAAAATAATAACCATTAGTATCGAAACATTGCTGCCATCTAACAGGGAGGTCATTAATGCCTTTGCGATAGAACTCTGGCTATCTAGATATGACAAATTAAGAGAAAGCATTTTGTACTCCGTGCGTTGCGACGACGCAGGACGTCGTAGCGCAAGAGGACGACGCAGAGCGTTGAAACGTCGCGTGCGACGACGTAAAGCTCAATGTGGCATGTCATTTCGTGTCTACGCAACGCACTAAACGAGGCGGCACTCTAACCTGAGGCCTTAGTGTGAGTTTTTTCGACTCACGTTCGAACGCGTTCGATTGCGAGCGCGTTAGAATTTAGTATGGGAATTTAGTTATAGTGCCACCTGGTGGTCACTCGTAGAACCTAATTTCCTATACTAAATTCTAACGCGCTCGCAATCGAACGCGTTCGAACGTGAGTCGAAAAAACTCACACTAAGGCCTCTGTATTATTTTCAGTAACCAAAATGTCTGGGTTTCACCAATTTAAATATCATTATTTCCTTTCATAAATACCTATTGTTTTCATCTAAACTTCAGGCTTCATATAACTTTAATTACGAAAATGAAACAATAATTTCTCGTTTCACCAAAACTTGGAAACAGTATCCTTGGTTTTCATGTTTCTCAGTTATAATTACGTTCTTGAGTTTTGTTGTCATCTGTACAATATTGTAGAATATTAAGAGACGATAAAATTGATTTCTCGACTTGTGTATGTCATTAGTATAGAACAAAGTTTATAGGTGTAATTCTAAGGATGATGTAGAATATTGTAGGGGACATTCATCGTTTTGTTACAGACATACCTAACTATCTAGTCTGCTTGTGTTTTTCGTAGTTAGTTCTATAAAGGCAGGTGTAGGCAAGGCAGCATGTACGTAACAGCTGTATATTCTAGGTCCTAGGATTTTGAGGCAAATCTAGGATTTACCGGTGCACCGCAGTACATTGTCTAGTCTGTGCTAATGAAGTATTACGTACACTTTGGTCGCAAAGTGTCCATGAATGTCTTTTCATGGACAGAGTTATGGAGAGACCTTTGTTCTTATCTTTGAACGTATTAAAAATCCAGTACGAAATCTAAGGAAAAAAAACAAAAAGTTTATTTTTGGTACATTTTACATGAGATCTTAATAATAAATAATCAGTTCCTCAAAAAATCTACTTCAAAAGTGTACACTCTCTCACATAATTAGTTATTATTATAAAACAGAATAGTCAACATCTTTAATTTAAGTGGATAGAGAAAAGAAAACCCCACACAATCCAACCCCAACACATCTCAAGAGAATCTCACAGCGAAATCTTCTTCTTAGAAACAGGAAATAAATTCACTGACAACAATGTGGAGAAGCACATAGCAAGCGCAGCCGCTTCAAAATGTCTTCAACAATGGAGCTGACACTTTTCTGCCTCTTGATAAAGCGAGCAGAAATCTCGCAACAATAGCGGGATGCACCTCCCTGTCGACAGTGAAGCTGGATTTATTCCCCGATGCCTGATGCCTGGCTCAATATATCTGCCAATAAAGGCTGTCGGTCTGTCTGTGTGTCTGTGTTCTTTATGAGTAGCTTTTTGAGCGTGAATATGAAGTTTTAGTTATTTTATTTTTAGTTAGTTTTGAGTTTTTTTTATTTAATAAATAAATAAAGTTGTTCTTTATAATGATTGCCCACATTGCTTTCGCAGATTATGAACCGAATATTGAAAATTTTTGGATGCTGTTTATGAAGAATTTAAGTTCTAAAAACGGATTTAAGATTAGAGGAAAGGCTGCATGTCAGAGCCCAGAAATACCAAGGGTAGTGAGCCTAAAGTTCGAAAAGGACAAATCCGTAACTATGGGGAATAGCGAAAAATACTGAGAAGTAACATACGGCCAGGAAAATTATACCTACGTATTTTAATAAACTGATTTATTTTAAATTGAAATTCATTATAATAGTACCTACTAGTAGTAGCGCATCTAGCGGTGAATTCAAACGCGATTGCCTTCATTGCTTTTGATGCAGTTCGGGTGGTATCAGTAAGTTATAAGAGTAGAACTTCAAATATTCTTCTTGATATTGATTGCCGAAGGAAAACTTTCTAGATTATACTGCAGGCAAGACAAATTCTGAAAAAAATAATTAACCAACTCAATTATGCGTACTCAACAGCTGGACATAAGCCTCTCTCCACAACTCCCGGTTTCCCGCCTTCCGAAAAAATAAATCTTAACCTAAAAATAAAGTATAAAATCAATTGCATCAGGCGGAACCAATGGTTCTACCGCCGTATCTAACCAGGTAATCTAGTTTCCTTAAAACAACAAATAAGTAGGTAGTAAGTACTAAGTACAGTCGCCAGCACATCATGCTACCCGAAACTGTCAAATATTCCCAATCAACCTTGAACCTTACCACTTCTGGAATAAAGTTGAAAATCTATTGAAGAAATTTGACAGAATGTTGTAGCTTGATGTGCTGACGTCTGTACTATTAATTTTGGTGTTTTTAAAGCATATAAATGCGAAAACGGTTAGAGCGACTAGCTGACTTCCGAACTAGCCGACACATCTCTAAAACCCATCGTTTCCAGTGCACTCGTGACAAGAGACCTTCCACATGAAAGCTAATCAGACGGCCGTCTCCGACACGGGTGATGTGATTACATCAGCGTTTTATAGCTAAGGGTTTCTCTCGTAATGCAATACAAGTGGGCTACGGCGTAGGAGGGAATCAGTCTTCTTCACAGTCTATAAATAATACTGAAAGCCTTTGAATATATTTTCTCTGTAACTGATTATATCATGTCCTAAAAAGATACACTTAATACGTCTTTATTTGGAGATTGGTCTTATTTAATCTTGGTTTATAAAAAACCTTTTTTTTACTATTAATAGACAAACGTTTGACCACTCTTTTACCTGATGGCGACTGATGGTAAGCGCGATGTTGTGGTTGAAGATGGAGCACGCTTGCCTATACCGCGTGTATCTGACATCGACGCACAAACGATTTCCATGGGTCTAGGGCATGATTCTGGACACCCTAGACTTAGAATTTTTCGTCGGCTTTTTTCTCATTTTTTAATTTTTTTCAAGGGTTTTTTTTACTTTATACTGCTCATAATCGTTATTCTGACCTAACCCAATGAGATTTTTAATAAAAAAATAATTAATTAACTACTTTCACTAAAAAGAGCAATCTGAATAAAACCACAAATAGATGTCAGCTCAGCTGAGCTGATACCTATTTGTGGTACTCTTGAAAAAAATGAAAAAATGAGAAAAGAACCGACGAAAAATCCCAACACTGGGGTGTCCAGAATCATGCCCTGGACCCATGGAAATCGTTTGTGCGTCGATGTCAGATACACGCAGTATAGAAGTAGGTACCCAATTCACTCCGGTGCGGCGGTGCTCAACAAATGATACTCAATACTCAATTCTTTATTGCATTCCACAATGTACATGCTTAGTTGGTAGGTGAAAATTTTTGTGACACAATTATGGACCCTATTGGGCACAGCAAAAGACAATAATATAAAATAAGAAAAGTACTTATAGACTAACTTATTCTAATTACAATTTTATTAAACATACACAATACAACGCTCAATGATCGCTCTCGCTTTTATCCCTAGCATCACTAATCGTTCAGTTTTGTTATTTATTACTTGCCTCGAATGGCACTATTGCGACATGACAACGAAGATGTCGCAGACATCTACCTACAACGTTATTTAGGACTTATCTAGTCGACTTAAAAACTCCCAGTTTGTAGCTATCAGGAAACACAGACTCCGGCAGGGAACTCCACTCCTTAGCTGCAAGCACGATGAATGTTTTTTTTTTATACAAAACTCTTGGCCCAAATCTCACCTGATGGAAAGTGATGATTAGGCCGAAGATGGAAGCGAGTTTCACCCGGAATCCTCTTACACAGAGGAACTGGCTATCATACCTCTAACTAGTCTAGTCGACAAGTTGAAAATGGTACAAAATAGAGATACTGCTCTTAAAATTATGTGCGATAGCTCATTGGATCCGGAATGACGCCTAGAAAAATGTGCTAAAAGCGTGTATTAGCACATAAAAAATTGCAAAAGTTATAAACAATTAAAGATGAAAAAAAGTGGCATTTCGTTTTTTGCCAATATTTCATAAAATATTAATATTTAAGAAATTTCCAATAAAAAACTCCCGGAACTGTATCTCCATTATTTATAACTTTAATTTAACGATGAAAATAGGTCTGCGCGCGACATTTTTAGGTTGCACGCGTGGCGTCAAAAGCGAGTACGGCACATTAATCAATTTATTTAGGGTAATAATAATAATAATAATAATAATAACCCTACCGCAGTATCTCTACGTTGACGTCGTGGTGGGGCTTGCGCGTCCCGATGGACCTTAGGTCATACCTAAGGTGAGGGGCCAGACAAAGAGAGATACAATCCGCAAGGCAGTTTTGTGGCGAACTGTTGGGCAATAGCGACCCCACGAACCTTATCTCCCGGGAGAAATCTTGTTCCTCATCTACGGCTTGCCTTTATTGGCTGGCCAGTGTGAAAACTGACGAGGAACAGGGCTCCCATCTCTTTCTTGCCTTAACTGGCCGGTCTGAGTGGAGATTCGCTAGAGCACACGTGCTCGGGAGAAGGATGTATAATCCAGTAAGATGCTGGTAGGGATCTTGACCGCGCTTCCGGGATTGTCCTGATAGCCGTGGTATACCTCTCCACTCCTCTAGCACCTCAGGCTATGTTGCCACCTTGGCGCTACGTCACTTTGTGCTAGCGACCGTTTTCGGGGGCCCATTCATTGAGTGTGCAAGTCACCCCCTGCCGTTTAAAAACCGTGTATATTGTTAGTGGTCAGGCAGGGGCCAATAGTTCTTCTTTAATAAGCGATTATCAGTCCACTAAACCACCCAAACCCATAGCGTTTCATTTTTTGTTTCCATATTCTGCAATAGTACTGCTCCAACCGGGGATTGTCCTTGGGAATACTTTCACAGTGCATACAGGGATAATCGCCGGTTGGTGCCCCATTACATTTGAAATTTCTAACGGGGCCTCTGCGAGTTGGTTTCGGCCCCTCGTACGCCTACCAAAGGACCGGGTCTCCAGGGACCCGAGAAAGTAAAAAAAAAAAAAAAAAAAAAAAATAATAATAATAATATCCTTGGACATTTCACACAACGCCATATAGTCCCAAGCTAAGCAACCTAATGCTTGTGTTATGGTAACGAGATGGCTGATAAACTATACTTATATACATTTTTTTTTTTTTTGTAAATACATACATATTATAGATAGAATAACACCCAGACTCGAAACAAATACATGTAGGTCGTACAAATATTTGTTCCGTGCGGGAATCGAACCCGCGACATGCTGCGCAGCAGTCAATCGCTCAACCACTGCGCCAACCGGAAGGGTATGGAATATTTTTTTTTAAATTTGAAAAAATTATGGTGTGTTCTGAACACTATAAATAAATTATTCCCGTTGGAAATCGTACGTTTCAGTTTTGTTTGCAATTGTATTAGGAATAAAGCAAAAAGGTTTTATGAAATGGATCACATTTCCCGTTTCAAACTGTCAGGCTCCCACTGCGGTGCATGCAGCGCGGCGATAAAGCTCTGCGGTCATCAATTTGCGTCCCGTCATACTGACTACGCGGTTGCGGACTTACCTACGTTCTACGGGTTGAGTTTGAACTTCATTTTCGAAGAAAACCGCAGCTAGTTAACTTCTGGTTCTGGTTGTCTGTTAGGATCCTATTACCTTATGCATGAGAGTTGGAGTTGTAGTTTCGGTTGACATGTGGGCTTGTGATTCAGAGAAATGAGAAGTAGAGAGAGAAACAATTTTTAGAGCCTGCGTCAGGTAGAGTGAGACCAAATAAACGAAGGATGGCTTATGTGAAAATATTATGGCAAAAACGGGGATAACTACTGAGATAACGACTTTTACAAGAAGAAATAATAAATGATATTTCTTTTGTAAATAGGTTGTAAATAACACTTGGCTCTTACACGCCACCTTTTTTGTCGTTATAAATAAACAAATAAATAAGGCTGGTGTTTCACAGCTATCTACCCTGAGAAGAAACATCGAAACAAACTCAGAAGTCTCTTTTGAAGTCCATACAATTTTACTGGTCAAATCATGTGAAAACCATGTAGGTTGATAATGTCGAGGTAGTCTATGAGGAAAGTACCACGCAGGTTTGAATGGACCTGTCCAGACAGTGCAAGTATTTGTCAGTTATCATGTAACTCAAACTTGGAACTTTAAGGAGCTAAACAATTTGACGAACAATACCAAAGTAAAGACATTTGATAAATGCTGCACTGACTCTAAATAAATTATGGTGGTAATGGAGTTGGAGACTATATCAATTCTAAATTCAAATGGTGTAGGTACCGTAGTCCTATGGTACTATCTTTACAACCAAATTCCTTTTGAAATTTGTCTACACTTGATTCAATTCGAGATGACCATATTTATCTCGAGGATACAGGTGGGTAAAACATACTTATTCTGCTGAAAGGAAGAATTCATATTTCAAACAGCTTTCGTGCCATTCCACGAAACAAAGAAAACGGTAGAAGTTTCAAATTACATTACATTATTAAAGCAGCTAGACACTACAAAACGTTCTCCGCTAGATATCTCATGACGCATGTGGCTGGGGGCTTTGATATATCACAGTGGCAGGATACATGCCAGCGTCAGCCACGAGCTTAGGGAGAGTAATTATGAAACGCGGTTCATATATGTAACCATCCGACTGTCGCTATACGGACGGATGACGCAGATGCTGACTAATGAGAATGAGCCAGCTTATACTTCATACTGGTTAGTGAGAGCTGAGTTGGAAAGCATATTATAATATTATTAGGGATTAAACCACAAAATTGCCGATTTGTACTGAAAATTTTAAATTGTTTTTATTTAATTTATCATATTTATTTAATCAAAATAATTACCTTAATAAAAATTTCCATCATCGCACGGTGCGTTCATTCCCCTCTCCAAACGCAACATTGATATTGCGAGCTGTTTCTGCCACGTAAGTTCCGCGTCGGAACTCGTATTCAAAAATCACTCGAATTTTTGAAGTATCCATCTTTCTTGTCTAAAATGAATAAAAACAAAACAACTGAAAATCGATAATCGAATGATGCAATTTTTTTAAAAGAAGAACTTCAAAGGTAGGTACCATGTGAAAAAAGTTTCACTCAAAAATCTCAAACCATGACGGTTCAATGTCAATTCGAAGTACCTATTACAATAAAACGGCAATTTTATACATTAACCCCCAATAGGTATTATAAACTCTGTTCCGGAAACCCATTTTATATTACGCAAATAGCATTTTTATTTCTACAACCTTACAAATCTAAAATACAATTAGCACAAAAAAAACAGAAATAGGCCAACGATCGTATTTGGGGTGAAAGGGGAATTATTTCCGTTACGTAACGTTCAGCTTAAAGGGGTTTTCCGGTATGAATCATGTAAGGTATGGTATTAACTTGTCATTGTGTCGCAACCCTTAGGGTTGAGCCAGGGGAGCGCCTGATCCCTGACAAGTTTCACACCTTCTGATTTGACCAGACTTACCTACTGAAGGTTGAGGTTAAAGTGATGGGATGAAAATTTTTGTTTCCATTCTTTTCAGTTGGATTCTAAACTTTCAGCTATTCTAAGCTTTTCTAGCGGCATTGAGTCACTCGAAAAACTAACGAAGTAAAATTTTTAAAGCAACAAAAATAACCGCAACAACAAGTATCCCACCAGCGAACTACTAACGAAATCCTGCATCGCGGTATCTCAGATTTCCATGCGATTTGAATATACAACAGTCCGAATACCAATTATCAGGGAGATGCCTACCGGACACAACAACACCCCAGTCGTGACACAGATCTTGTTTGGCACAATTAAATCTTAGAGCGGTTTACAATGTGGCAGATGCGGTTCGGTATAGCGGTCAACGGAGACCACCAGAAATCCGGTAACGACTAGAATCGATTGCAGATGGTGCGGTCAGCGGAAGGACCACGCAGCGAGCGTGAAATCCAGGATTGTGGAAGACCAGACTTAAGTGTTAAAGCACCTCAATCTGAATAGCCTTTTCTAACTATATTTGGGTAGGCTCCCAATCAAACCTTCAAAACCCAATAATTGGTTACCACGGTACTCCTTGGTAAGGCTGGTGTCAGATTTCTTGGCTTCTAACAAACCGTTATGACTTTAAAAGCTCTACAAATGAAAGCTGTGACTTTCAGAGGCACGAAGTTATATCACCCAATCAATCGTTATGCTTTACCTTGAAGATCAACCCATGCGGTTTAGCCGCGACTGCCGCGAACACTGAGCTTATTTTACTATAGAAAAAGCCCAGGAAATTAGTAGAACAAACACAACTAGACAACATGACATGCCCAAACACTGTCGTAGAAATACGGTCTGTTTACTCAACCTGGAAAATAGAGTCGTCGCAAAATAGTGTACATTTTCTCCTGACATACTTCGGTGCTTAGGTCCTAATAAAACATTTAATTAGAACATTACTCTGTCGAAGAGGGCTGTTAGAAACAATATGAGAAGTTTTACTGCACTTTTAAAGTTTAGGCTATTGGACACGGTATGTTTCCTTTCCAAGTTTTCAATTAAAGACAGCTTTGAAACCTCAAACATGATCTAGAAAATAACATTATTACGGCAGGTATCGAAATTGAAAAGAGATGGGTTTAAAATAAAACTGTTTTCCACTAACTTTAAAAAAGCCATGCTCGAGTTTTTGTCAGACACCAAATGATTTCGACATATTTTATTAATTTATAGGCGGCAACTTTTACTGTTGTCATTTTTCGGATACAGAAACAAATATCACTTACAAAAACAATGCTTACTTTATCTCTAGTCTCTACTCTCTTACTATATTCCTATTATTTAGACCAGATTTCGGATAGGTAGACATAAGATAAAAATAAGTTCTAACCCACAATGTCCTTTCCTTACGCCACATTGCCCAAAGTAACTGATATTACGGTTTACTCCACAGGTTCCCTTTATTTGACTGGGGGTCCATTCTGAATTCTGAAATCCAGAAAAAATATAAATTAAAAACTTGTAACATACCAGAGGGCCAATTCAACTAAACGGCGATTGGCGGCGACCTCTCGCGTCCGGCCCTGGTCCAAGCCATGGTCCGGAGCGAGACGGAATGGGACGCCGTTGCCTCCTTCTGCGAAGCAGTCATGCTAGCGAAGGAGGTGGCGGAGCGGGAGAGGAGACCCTCTCGTCCCGGCCGCCGTGGTGGACGCCGCGGGCGTCGGGGGCCACCTGGTGACCACCGGCCACCGTAGGCGCGGGCCTGTGGACGGCGAGCTATGGGTGGCTCGCCGTCCGTCCGTCTAGTGACGACAGGCCGTGTCGACGGCGCGTTAGTGTTCCACGCGCGCCTCAAAGAGAGTCAGCAACACAGAGGGGCCCGAAAGGGCCGACGCCTGCCGGAGTCGCGGGATTATTCGCAAGAGACACCGTGGCTCCGGAACACAAAGGGCAATGAAGGAACATGGATGGGTTTTAGTCAGTAGAAGTCTGACACTCCCTCCCGCTACACCCAGAGCGGGAGGAGTCATTGGATGATTTCCCATCCCTAAAAAAAAAAAGGGCCAATTCAACTAACTTTGAAAAAACTTTCGCATTCGCATGTCAATCGCAAATTGTCAAAGAAGCCTTAATTTTCAAATTTTTTTACAGATGC
Source organism: Ceramica pisi (assembly GCA_963859965.1). Taxonomy (NCBI): domain Eukaryota; kingdom Metazoa; phylum Arthropoda; class Insecta; order Lepidoptera; family Noctuidae; genus Ceramica; species Ceramica pisi. The sequence continues at coordinate 6,088,873 of OY982529.1, forward strand.
GATGCGAATGTGAAAATTAGTAGAATTGGCACTATGTTCTTTAACATGAAATGAGAAAAGCATTGGTATACAAAAAATAACATTTCTTATAGGAACTTAAATTCAGTTTTAATCAATAGTATTTTTTAGTTCATATTTAAGCTCATGCATACCACCACGGGAACCGTGGACCACAGTTTGGGAACCATTTGAGTACACTAATACCTACCCAAATGAACTCCAAATGTTCCCGTCCCTAAGGATTAAATAAATATAGGTACCCTAATTTTACAGAGATGATTACGGTAATATTCCTTGAACCAAAATTACGCAAAATACTAATTAAGCTTGCGAATACCAACGACTTTATAAATGGGGGTGCCAAATTTACTTGAGCGGAATTAACTGCTTAATATATTTACTGAAACACAATTTGTAAAGCAAATATTACTGAAATGTGTCGAAATATGTCCATTTTTTTGGGTGTTATATATCTCGTAGACACGGAAGTGATTGATAATAAATAATGTAATTAATTAAGGATGCTGGAGAGGACTGAGTGGCTATTGTTATATTAATTTATATTAATTATACCTATATTATATTAATTTTATTTATCTACCTATTACGGTTCTTGACATACAGCCCGTAGACAGACGGACGGATGGACAGCGGAGGCTCTATAAACTACACATTTATCTAAAATATTTGCAATACAACAAGTTACAATTTTTTTTTGTAGTACCTATGCACAAATTTTCAAAAGACCCTTTAATCTATATAACTGGCGATACCTACATAATTTTTATATTATTCCGAGTCAACATTAGTCCACCAAACGCAATAAATCAACCATATTTAATTGTTTCATTAACGCGCTCCCATTACGCGCTATAACACAATCCATGAAAAATATTAAAAGCTCCGTCATCATGTCAGACATTACTCGTTTTATAAATTGAAAAAAATATTGCTTTTGCGATATTAATATGATTAATACCTTTACGCAGTACCAAAATGTTTGAAAATGTCTGAAAGTAATGATTCATATTTTAAGTCAAATTGGTCCTTCGAGCCGGATTGTAAAAAACGAACCATGTTTGTTTGTAAGAGGTGATACGACGTGTAACAGGACACAAAATTACTCCCCATACATTTCTGTGCGCATAACTCGACAAAATGCGAACAGCTGTTTTTTTAGTGATTTCAGTGATGATCCCATAGTAAAAGTTGCTCATAATGACGGAGTAAAATGGCCCCTTAAGAGATTTTCTGTTACATTTAGTATATCTGATATGTAATTCGGTTTAGTACTAAAATTTCTCTCACTAATACAAACCCACACAACCTCCAAATACATACTACTTTTCATCACGATCTGTTAATTAAAAAATAAGATCTGTATTTTCTTTACCTATGTTAACAAATAAATAAATACAAATACATCCGAAAAACGCACATCCTATCCTGGGCTATACTTGAGCGAAGCTCCGGAGAAAAACTAATTTTCAGTAGATAAGGAAATAACTATCAGCCAAATTAAGTTTAGATTGAATAAAACAAAATCACTCACACACCGTTGTAACGAATATTTTAAAGAAAAGCGACTATCGTAAACAGCTGTTGGATTTCTGGATGAAGGCCAAGGACAAAGGGGTGTGTTTAACGTTCGCACGACTCTATAGTCGGGGTCCGCTAAGGCCAGTGCCTGCCAGGGTTGCGGAATTTGTTCGAAAGAGTCACCGCGGCTCTGGAACGTAAAGGGCTTTTTTTTTTTTTTTTTTAGGGATGGGAAATCATCCAATGACTCCTCCCGCTCTGGGTGTAGCGGGAGGGAGTGTCAGACTTCTACTGACTAAAACCCATCCATGTTCCTTCATTGCCCTTTGTGTTCCGGAGCCACGGTGTCTCTTGCGAATAATCCCGCGACTCCGGCAGGCGTCGGCCCTTTCGGGCCCCTCTGTGTTGCTGACTCTCTTTGAGGCGCGCGTGGAACACTAACGCGCCGTCGACACGGCCTGTCTTCACTAGACGGACGGACGGCGAGCCACCCATAGCTCGCCGTCCACAGGCCCGCGCCTACGGTGGCCGGAGGTCACCAGGTGGCCCCCGACGCCCGCGGCGTCCACCACGGAACGTAAAGGGCTTTAGGAGGAACACCGATGGGTTTTAGTCTGTAAGAGTCTGACAAAACATTCCACTTAATATAAGTGGAAATTATATTTATTATTTCCTACTCCACCGCTCTAATCTTCTGATAATTTTCGATGCGGGATCCAAGACAGTTGAATCGTTTCTCCGGGACTCGTCGGGCTTCATTAGCTCGGCGATTTTCTGGTGGTCGCCACAGTTGATTCTGGCTTTCAGGTTGGGAATGTGTGGCGGGCATGTTCCAAAAAAAAACCTCCTGCTTCGCTCAGAGAGCGGTAGAAGTCATTTGATGCTTTCCCATCCTTAAAACAAAAACACTATAGTTGTGATAAGGTAAGTTGGCTAATTCACATAACATAGGATTAGTTCTACTATAGTTGGTACTGTTCTAGCAATCATCTTTATGTAGCATACAGAAGATTCAATTGTTAGCTTCACCATCTCAAGATGCACTATGAGCCATACGGATCGAGTCTGGAAATTCAGATGAGGTCATCTCTTCTTATATGTTGCTTGTGTGTTATATGTATGCGGCCCGACTTTGCATGGTTGCAAGTTTATATGCCTGTCTCATTTATCGCAGTTTCTATAAGTGAGAACCGTAACCAAAATCCAAAGACTTTCATTTTATACGTAAAAGCCTTTAAATTAATCTTTACAAAATTCTTACTTTATAATTAAACCTCGACTAGATTATAATTTCTCGATATATTAAAAAAAATCGTATTGTAAATAATAAACACCATCCAAATTTAATAGTTTACAATTTATCCGTGTCTTATTTAGAAATAAAGTTTACAATTTCACGCGATGTTTCACAATCTTACGGAGTTTGCCGTTTTCTGGTGACATATACATAAATCTATATTCTTAAGCTTCATAGAAAGAGCTTAAATTATAATAGCATGAAACAGCTCGTCTGCCGTGCACTTCTATTTTAATGGTTCGCCAAAAGAATGGGAACCTTACCTACTACTGTTAGACGTAACCCCGTTCATAAAGCAGGGTCCAATTTGATTTTGGCAGAGGAAGTACGGAGGGTACTTCCTGTATATCAAAGGCTAATGGAATGGAAGAAGCTTTATGACAGCTCTTTGACATGTTTTAGTATTTTTGGAGTGTACATTTTAGCGTTTCGGATTTCGTACACCATGTAAAATTGTTGCGAAATACGCTTTATTTGAGTCAAAAATCACAAAAGAGCAAAAATTAGATAAATTTTTCCGTCAATTTTCTATCCAATTAATAAAATCCACTACACAGTGCAAGTGCAACAACAAACTTAGCGTGTCATTTCAAACCGACGGCTGTAACAAACGCCGCAATAAAACAAAGAGAATTACCCGCCGATGTATAGCTCGCCGATAAAAAGGAAGAACGGTTGTGTTCGCGCCCTACGCCCGCGCCGCCCCCGTATCGATCGGCGCGTTATATAACCCTCCCCCGCGCACCCTCGCCGCGCCCCGACCAACACAAGATACCTTTCGCAGGCTATATCATTCATAAGTGAGGTTCCGCAGCCGGCGGTCCGCGCTCTCTCCTTCCCGAAGCCTCCAACACTGCGCACCCTGAGCCGCGCAAGTTGCCCAACACTCAGTTGTTTTCAAAGCCCCGCAGTGTACGAACGCTTTGCACGACTTTCAGCAGTGTTTTGTTGTGGACAATCGCGATAAATGTTCTAAGGTAAGTGCCTGAAATTTTTTCAGTTTGTTTTTCAGCCATTTTCTTTGTTAACGCTATTTTTACGGCTGAGTCCCGTGACGGGTCGTTCTGTTAGCTCGTTTTATGGGGTCGTAAAAGAGTAATTAATCAGGTCAGGTCAGAATGCGGCGCCCGGGTAATTGTTTGTTAAATCAGCTGTTATTTAATTAAGCTCCATTTGTTATGTATCATGGAAATGGACAGTTATAATTGACATCCTAATTAGTGTTGTCAACAGTCATTATTCTCTCCCGGTCGGACAGGGTTGATTTTTCAAATTAAGGTATTAGTTTGGCTTGTTGCCCATTTATAATCAATTAGTAGTATTTTAGAGCAGTTTTCTCGTCACGTCTCGTCATTTATACTTTCCAAACTTCTTCGGTTTTCAGGCGCCCGTCGTCGATGATCCAAATATTTAGAAAGATGCCAATTATCAGATATTTCGCCAACGTTTATTTGTTCTATGTTAAATATTGAACGTGGTGTACTTTTCAAACAAACATTAAAACGAAATTTGTTTTTGTGTTGGTAACCGAGAACATGGAAAGCTTTTTAGATCACGCACGTGTTTGAAATGACTCGTTTCTGCTGGGTATTGAACATTAAAAACAATTGTCGGGTCTTGGACAAAGTGACGGCCAATCAGCAATGGCGATTGTCAGAAGTCAACCTATCTGGGTTTGACCATGTAACATTTCAGTGGGGCATGTCAATCACCTCACACATTGGACTAGGTAATTCAACAATCGTTTTCGCTGATAAAAATGATCATTATCTTTAAGCTTTTTCATGTTTAGGATTCATTGGCTCGACTATGCAGCAGATGCGATAAATATCTATATTTAAACACATGTTGGAAGCGTTTTATGTTTCCATGCACATTTATATTTAATACCAAAGCAAATAGGATCCTATAAAATTTACAGGATAAGAATATTCTTTACAACCCAGCCGCAATTTAAAACGAAACGAAAAACAAAAGCATATTGTTTATAGTTGGTATTTGCATTTTAAACGAGCTACAAGTAGTTCGACTGCTTATTTGACATGTTTACGTTCATTATTTATTTATGTAATTTGCATCGGAGCAACAGTCTTATAAAACAGGAGTATTAAAAATAGTTTTTATATTTAATTATTTAGTAATATTGCAATGATTCAAACTTTTTTATATCTCACGAAACGTAATATGTCGACAGTTGGAATTTTCACAATTTTGTATTTCTATTGCCGCTGTAACGTCAAGTAATAAAAATTAAAGTTTATGGTACGGAACCCTTAGTGCGCAAGTCCGACTCGCACTTGGCCGGTTTTTTTACAAACCTTGTTAGTCATGGAGAAGAGACTCCATTTTCCGTACTTACACTCTCATTCGGTACGTTGTGACCATGGTCAAATAATAAATACTAGGTGATGCCCGCGGCTTCGCCCGCTTGACAAATTACATACTAAAACCTTTCTCGAGAACCACTCTCTCCATTGGTGAAAACAACATGAAAATCGGTGCAGTATTTTTTGAGTTTATCGCGAAAAGACAGACGCGGCGGAGGACTTTGATTTATAATTATGTAGTAGCGAGGCCAAATAAAAGATGGATGGAGTGGAACTATAGCGTGATGGTTCCTTCCTCCAATGTTAAGGTACTTTTTTTCTGCTTCTTTTAGGAAAAACGTTGCTTAGGAATTTCTCCTGTATCGTGGGTGCGTCTAAAAACATACAATTTCACATACACAAACAGACCCGGAACAACTATCTCTAGGCCATACAAATAATAGGGAATATGCATACAATTTTTTTATTTGCGAAATAAAATACTTCCTAGCTCTAGTAAACAATCATGAAATTATTTTTTAAATACCTTCATCATTTATTAAGTTATAAAGCTTCAAAGACTACAGTTAGAAAGAGAAGTCCGATACGTAATGTGACGTCAAATAACACGATGACTATACAGCTGCCATAGAAAACAGCGTTTTCGCGAGAGGGATAGATATATTTGTTTAAAATAATTGTATCTCGTTCGTTTTTCGAGCAATTTAGATTCTAATTTCACAGTTAGTATTATATTTTCGAATACTTATAAATAAACTGTTCAGATCAAAAATATTTTTTTCATGCATATTCCCTATTGTTCCGTGCGGGAATCGAACCCGCGAAACGCAGCGCAGCAGTCAATCGCTCAACCAATGCGCCAACCGTGTCGTCGTACTTGGGGGCTCCAAGTAGGTAACATACATATATATATTGGAGCAATATGGTGAGTTGGTCCTTTGATCCGCTGGTCTGAAGAAACCGGCGTCCCTGTATTTTAGTAGACTTTTAACCTTGAAGAATTACAAAGTCATCTACAGTCTTCTCCTATCTGAGACCACACAGTTAAGCCAACCTTTTTTTTTTTTAGGAATGGGAATTCATCCAATGACTCTTCCCGCGCTGGGTAAAGCAGGAGGGAGGGTCAGACTCCTACTGACTAAAACCCATCCGTGTTCCTGATAATGCCCTTTGCGTTCTAGGGCCGCGGTGACTCTTTCGAACTAATTCCGCAACCCCGGCAGGATAGTTAAGCCGTCTACCAAATCAAATAGGGATGACTTAGAAGGATTAGGAAGGACCCCGCAGCTTTGTGTGCGGACTTCTCATAATCTATGACTCATCATCACATTGTGTCTAGTCCGTTCCTCACTATGTTGGGGTTGGCTTTTAGACTTCCTCAGCACAGTTTACATCTTTGAGTGCAGCAGATTCTCCTTCTTATCGTATGGGCTTCTTAGCGTATATATATAGGTGAGAAACGAACCCACACAGTTTATAAACCACAGTGCAGCAGCTAAAACAATCCTGCCGGGGCTGCGGAATTTGTTCGAAAGAGTCACCGCGGCCCTAGAACGCAAAGGGCATTAGGAGGAACACGGATGGATTTTAGTCATTAAGAGTGTAGTGTGTGTCTTATTGTTTGTACTTACGCTCTCTATAAACTTCCTAGATAAATTAATACATAGCTGCATAGCCATAATTTGATTCCTAGGATCTTTTGAACTTGTATTTTCTAAGTTTTTCTGCAAATTAACTATCTTCAATGTTTTGTTTACATTTCTTGTCACAGAGTACTTTGTTTCTTGTATTATGTCAGTTGGACAAGCCTAGTTTTCTTTTTAATTCTATTCTGAAGTTAGCTAGGAGTTTTAGGTCGCATATGAAATTGTCATCAGACCTTCTTAAAGTCCATTTTTCTTTTCCATCAAATTCTAGAAACACTTCTCATATCAAATTCAAAATAACAGCGAGCCTTCATCTGAGAGCCGTCGTAAAAAAATGGTCAGTCTACGTTTGGAGCTGAGATCAGCAACAAGTCGGGAAAAGTTTCTTAAGAGTAGACGGAGAGGTCAGTTTACCTCCTTGGAACCAGAGAAGTCGGCCTCTCTCTTTTATTAAGAGTAGACTTAGAGGACAGTTCTAAGTTTACCTCCTCGGATCCTGATAAGTCGGCCTCTCTCCTTGCTGCATTTAAAAGGACACCTTGATGCCTGGGCTGAACGAGCCTGGGATGAAGACGTTTCTCGGCCCATCCTCTCCAGCCCTCTGAAGAGTGACGACCCTCCAGTCCTCCGGTTCTCCAACGAAGATTTCATTCTCATCTCACGTCCACGCATCCCTTTTCATTCACCAGCCGTTCTGGTATAAGTTGTGTTTAATTCATTAAATCTATACTAGTATTTATTTGTCCTTTTTCCTTTTAGCACGCATTCCCCTCCTAGGTAGGGGAGTGCTATATGTGACCTCACATTCTACAGGCTCCCCCTGTAAAATGTAACGTTACAAGAGTCTGATACTGCCTCCTGCTTTGCCCAGAGCGGGAGGAGTCATTTGATGATTTCCCATCCTTAAAAAACGAATGCAGCTAAAACAATAACTATAATAACAATATAATTGGCCTTAGTGGGGCATTAAAAGCGCGTGCAATACCTACTATCCAAACAAAGATGACAATAGGGAATATGCATAAAAAAATATTTATTATCTAAACAGTTTATCTAAAAATATACAAAAATGTATTAATAGCAGTGGAAATAGAATCAAAATTGCTCGAAAAACAAACGAGATGTAATTATTTTAAACAAATATATCTGTCCCTCTCGCGAAAACGCTGTTTTCTATGGCAGATGTATAGACGTCACGGAATGTGACGTCAAATTCCATGTCGGACTTCTCGTTCTAAAAGTAATCTGTGAAGCGTTCTAACTTCATCGCTGATGAAGATTTAAAAAAAATATTTTCTTGAGCGTTTACTGGAGCTTATAAGTAATTCATTTTATAAATAAAAAAATCGCGTGCATATTCCCTATTGTTTTCAAACATGAGAAATCCTTGTTTCACTCGAAACCACCTGTAAACCGGCCAAGTACGAGTCGGACTCTCACACGAAGGGTGGGAGCCCCTTTAATATTTAATTTAATTTATATTTTTTGTTGTTATAGCGGCAATAGAAATACACACATTGTAAATTTTAACTGTTTACCTGTAATGGTTCTTGATATACGGCCTGCTGAGAGACAGCCGGAAGGACAGCTTAGTGGAAGGGTTCCGGTGCTCACCTATTGGATTCGGAATCCTGAAATCTTTTTTTTTTTTCTTTTTTTTAAACGTTACCCCACTATAGGAATTTCTCCTATATCGTCCCGGACCCAGAATTACAACTAAATATATGTAGGCCATACAAATATTTGTTCCGTGCGGGAATCGAACCCGCGACACGCAGCGTAGCAGTCAATCGCTCAACCACTGCGCCAACCGTGCCGTCAAAAACATATTAATAGGTATAGTGCGCCCAAATTTCTCTAATTATGTTTAAAGTGTCATTAGATTTATTACATAAAAAATATAATTATTTAGACTCGCTGCTACCGAAAAATTTCCGATGGAAAGAGCACATTAAAAACTATAACGGGTGTAAGGGACAGCCCTCCTCAAACTGATAGGGTGATTTCAGTATATCGTACTATCACCCTAAGTTGACCGGTACATGAAATTATTTCAGGAACTTTATGGGAATCCAATAAAACTGATTTGTTTAATTACCTTACTCGCAATGTATCGCTACCTCTGCAAAACGCACGCAGCAAACGGCAGCGCAGCGAGCTTTCAAAAGGATAGCTGCGCCCGCGCTACGTTTTAACAGCTGATTTCATGCGTCGTTCATGAGATTTTTTTATATTTTTTTTTTATTTTTTCATTTTATCTGTGTTATTTACATTAATGGAGTTCTGCATACAGATGATTTAACTTTACATTGAAATAAAGCAAAAAAAATGAAAAATCTAAATAAAAAATAAAAAAATCCTGAGGAAATTTCCACTGGAATATGATTCAAAATAAGGAGCTAATTGCACCCTGTTAATTTGTGGAAGGCTGTCCCTTACACCCTGTATACTCCAAAAAAATATAACCACTTTTAAGTGGTGATACGTCGATGACGTCTTCTACGCAGAAATTAAAATAAGCAAAAATGCTCATAAAATAAAACTACGGAGCCAAATTGAATAAATTACCCGGTGCCAATAAATGTCAAGTATACCATCGAAATAAAAAATAATCCAAAATCGGATCAGAAACCCGGAGTATTCGGTGTACATACATAAAAAATACCTGCCAAATTGAGAATCTCCTCCTATTTTGGTAGTCGGTTAAAAACACCTTGCCCGAATCGAACCTCAAGATCAAGTAGTGTTTATTACGACCAATCTACCAAGGAGCAATAGGCTTGTTTACTGAAAAAATCTAATTAGTCCGTCAGTTATATTTGACCCGTATTTTTTCTTTTGTTACGGGAACCAAAATTGACGAAGTAACGACGCTTTAAAATTCTCAATACGTCACTCTCCTGCATAATTTTTAGCGGGTAGTGACGTCACGAGCACCCAATCCCGAGTTTTGATGCGTTTTATCTTTGTCAATATTGATTGATTTACAAAAACAAAAAAATACATGTCCATTAATTTTCAATACTCTGACTGACGGACTAAATAGTTTTGCAATTTGTGGATGATGGAAACTAGCCTATTATTTTTTTTTTATTTGTGATGGGTTTGCTCTTGACTCTAGTCTTGGTCAGAGATAACAGAGACAAAGTCTACGATGGAGGGAGCTTACCCAGAAGGAGCCTGTTCACTCTAAGTTTGAAGAGATTAGGGTTGTAAGCGTTCGGAAACACAGACGCAGGCAGAGAGTTCCACTCCTTGCTCCTTGTTCCTCCAATTAATTTCCTTTTGCTAAATTGAGCTTTTCTAACTTCATAAAAAATACCTACTTTGTCTCTTAGTCAAGTCTAAAAGCCACAGTCGGGATGGCCTGGCCCTAGAGCTAATTAAGTAAACGTAGCACAAATTACAAAGATAAAGTGCGTCCTTCCTTTTAATTAAAGTAAACGAGTCAAACATTCTACCTATTTCGTCTGATGTTCCAGACCAAGGGGAGAGATCTGACTGTACTTACAGAGTCTAAAAGACAAACCTAATTAAATTAATTGAACTAGCAATTATTTAGAAAAGAGGTCAATGTTTTTTTAAGACTGATCTTTACAGTTTCATGTTCGCTAACTGGCTTTTTGTTCAGCAACGTTTGAGGTATGGTATCTTTCCTTTTTTATTGTTTTTGAGCGTTCTGTAGCCTAAGATTAAAAAAGGGATCCTATTACTAAGCCTCCGCTCTCTATCCGTCTGTTACCAGGCTGTATCTCATGAACCGTTATAGTTAGACAGTTGAAATTTTCAGTTTTTTTTTTTTTTTTTTCTTCAAAACTGGGAAACTCTTGGCCCAAATCTCAACTGATGGAAAGTGATGATTAGGCCGAAGATGGAAGCGAGTTTCACCCGGAATCCTCTTACACAGAGGAACTGGCTATCATACCTCTAAGTGCCGGAACACAACAATGCTGTTAACATTGTTGTTATGGCGACAGACTTAGACATGATGGTGGTAGCTTGCCAGGCGAACTTATAACAAGTCCTAACACCAACCAAACCGAGCAAAAAACTTGCCCCCGCTGGGAATCGAACCCGGGACCTCTGGGTCTGGATCGGATGGTATAACCACTAGACCACGGAGGCGGTTAGTGTCACCTGTTTAGCACCACCCGGGGACCACGTGTAGGGATTCGCTGAAGGGTATTCTCCTACGAACGCGGGTGACTCGGCCCCCAAAAACAACATGATGCATTTCTGTTGCCACTATAACAACAAATACTAAAAAACAGGCCAAGTGCGAGTCGGACTCGCGCACCGAGGGTTCCGTACAAACCAGTAGATATTCCAAAATGGTAAAATGTGTGCCCCATACACATTTTACCACTTTGAAAGTGTCTCTCGCGCAAACTATTCAGTTTAGAAACCTCAGTATCATTTTCGAAGACTTATCCACACGAATGTGTTTGCTGAAAAAAAAATGTTGTGTTTCAGTTCTAAGTAAAAGAAAATTTATTGTTTTTTTTTTCTATTTTGTGTGAAAATCTTAATCTACTTACAGAGTTTCAACAGCATAGTTCTTATAGTTTCGGAGAAAAGTGGCTGTGACATACGGGCGGACAGACAGACAGACAGACAGACATGACGAATCTATAAGGGTTCTGTTTTTGCCATTTGGCTACGGAACCCTAAAAACAAAATAAAATAAATATTTAAGGGGGCTCCCATACAACAAACATTATTTTTTTCCGTTTTTTAAAATAATGATTCGAAACCCTACGTGCCCGAGTCTGACTCGCACTTGGCCGGTATTTATTAACTTGCTTCGTACGTATGTGTGTCTAAGACGTCAAATGCTGGAAATAAGAAACAGCAGTGCGATTCTGTAAACATGTCGAAGTGACCACATAGGCGAAGTGAACGACAAGTGAGCTGTCAAACCATACAAACAAAAAAACGGCCAAGTGCGAGTCGGACTCGCGCACCGAGGGTTCCGTACAAACCAGTAGGTATTATATTATAAGCAGAAGTTGCGATTTACGATATAAGAGTTCTAAATGTATTGTTTTTCTTTCTTTTTGTGTGAAAATCTTTATGCGGTTCACGGAATACATCTACTTACCAAAGTTCAACAGCATAGTTCTTATAGCTTCGGAGAAAAGTGGCTGTGACATACGCACGGACAGACAGACAGACATGACGAATCTATAAGGATTCCGTTTTTGCCATTTGGCTACGGAACCCTAAAAAGGCATGACAGCTCACTTGTCGTTCACTCCACCTAAGTGATCACAGTGAGATGTCGACAGTATCGACCGGCAGTTACCTACCTTGGTATATTTAGCTAGCGTTCAACATTCACGTTAGCCGTCCAGCAATATTTTTTCATGATAAAGAGTTATCAGATAACACCTGCTACTAATACAATTAGAACAGTAATGATCCCGCAACGCGCGTGATATATGAGACTGTCAGCGTAGCACACCAAGTCCAAATTAAGTGCATTTCAGCGAATTGATCTGAGAAGAGAAAGTATATACCTATAGTTCTTAGTATTTATTAATCTTCTTATGAAAACGATATCATGTGCTGATATAACTAAGTTTAAACACAGACCTAGCTTTTATCTATAGATTGGTTGTATTTATGTTAACCCGCATCATGATCTGCCTAGCCATTTCCCAACTATACATAAGTATAGGGGTCGGCTTTAGCTAAGACGTGGAGCGGTTGCCTGCCAGACCTCATAACCCATAAACAGTGTAACACGGTAGTAAGATTCACTGGTTTCTGACAATCCGCAATGACTGCCAGCGATCTACGAATGACAGCCGGAACCATTAACGACTTAATTAATGTGTTTTCTGAAATTCTGAAGCACGGAGGAAACTCGGCTTAACTCGGTATGTTAAGATGATCACCCATCCACAGATTAACTTTGGCAAGCGTTGCTTTACCTTGAAGATCGACTCGTGCAGCTATTATTCTTTAGCCGCGAGTTCCTCGACATTATGTTAACCCCCAATTCAGAATTAGTCTTTGAAGTTTAATATTTGTTGTTAAGACCAAATACTATATTCAGTAACCGGCACTAAGACTTCTAAAATTACAAATCGTTAAAGAAAAGCAATCTACCATAGCAACAAAATAGGTAGTAATTAATTAATTTATACCAAAGCAAACTTCTGTGCTTATCAATTAAAAACACGTGTGTTAGTTTTCAGAATAAAAAGCTACCAATTTTACATCTCTATCCAGCCAGTATCACAAAAATATTGTAGGTAACCATCAACCATCAGAAAAAAGAACAAACAATCTGACCTTTTGCGAGTAAAGCGTACCATTAAAAAAGGGTTAAAGGATTCCTAATCCCGAATTATCCGGGCCAATTGGCTGGAAAATTCGTATCACAAAGTTTAAATAGAAACGAGGAATAAAACTCATTTCGAACACAAGTTTGGGATCAGTTTTCGTGACTAACCTAAATACCTAGAAATGTGACTGCGTAAGTATGTACTTGGGATACCTGTCAGATTAGAGAAGGGTTTAAGGGTATCTTTGGCTCGGATTTCAGTTTATATTTAGGCTACCTTTTTCAGTTTATAGTTCTTGATAAAATATTTAGGACAACAAGGCTTTGTAGTGGTTTCAGAACTGATTCAGATTCTGCTAATTGCTCTACTATTCGGTTCAGGACAAAACTCCGTTGTTATATGAAAATAAAAACTCGTCAGCGCCAATCAATTTAATGAAACACAAAAAAATAACGGCTGAAAATTCCGGGAAGCTCTCTGCAATAATTCGAGCGAAAAATCATTGTTGAAAGTTGAAAAACCAGTGAAATTTTCCCGGTATTTGCTCTTTGCTATTCCTACAGTAATGGATATTGTATATTGTAAAAATAAAATGACAAGGGAGTGAGAATCGACTGAGCACATCATGAAATAGATATAGGTAAATTAGCTTGGAAATATCTAAAATTCAACTTAGCCCCTGAAAATCCAAATGAAGTTTAGCTTCAACAGAATTTTCCGGATGCATTTGTTTATGATCGTTATATTGTCTTCCTTGATATGGGCTATCCAAAACTATATAATCTGCCTACGTAGAGGAGGATAGGATTTGCCCAGGTGTGGAACAGTGGTCATCTATGCTAATATTATAAAGCTGAAGAGTTTGTTTTTTTGTTTGGCTGAACACGCTAATCACAGGAAAAAAATATAGTGTTGGATAGCCCATTCATCAAGGAAGACAATAGACTATATAAAGTCACGCAGAGTCACGCTACCACCAATGAGACCGAAACCGACCAACGGGAGCGGAGCATTCATGAAAAATGCAGACGAAATTGCGCAACTTCAACGATAGATCAAAAAATGAAAAGATAAAATAAAATAATAAACCTCCTACAATTTATTCAAGCAAGAATACCCAAGGCAAAATTGATCTAAATTACATTAAATTTAAAAGAATTAAAACATTTAATATTTTAGTTTCGCCAAAAATGGCCTTTCATATCAGTATTTTAGTTAGCGTTCATAATTTTGGTTCTTCAGAAATAAACATAGAGGAGGCGGTTTTATGTTACGGCCGTAAACTAAACGCACGGTCAGGAGATAGCATGGGAGTCCATTAGGTGAAAATGTTTTGAAACCGGATTTATTAGTATTTATTTCATTTACTTTCATAAGTGCCTTGACCATCTTAACATACTGAGTTCCCCCGTGCCTCAGAAAGCTGTTGGTCCCGGCTGTCATTTGGAGATCTTTGGCAGTCATTACGGATCGTCAGAAGCCAGAAAATCTGACACCAGTCTTGCCAAGGAGTACCGTGTTACCCAGTCAATGGGTTGTGGAGATCTGGTAGGCAGCCGCTCCATGTAAAATACTGGTATTCAGCTGAATCCGGTTTGACTGGAAGCCGACCCCAATATAGTTGAGAAAAGGCTAGGCAGATGATGACTTTGATAAGTGCCTTGGGAGAAAATTTTCCCCAATACGTACCATTCTCCAAAACAAAATTAAAAATAGGAGATGTAGTAACTCCCCGAAACAGATTCTATTATAAGATTGTGATGGGATGATCACATCCTCAACGTTCTATATGCGCAGGTACTTGTTTTTTCTATACATTTATTTCATGAAACAAGATTTCCAATCAGAAGAAAATTCTGATAGTAAAGGCGTGTGATTTAGATTATTTAAAACGATACTTACCTATCCGCCCCTGTTAAAAACGTAAAAAATCTTCGTTCACGTGCAAAAAAACACTTTCATAAATAAATTCTCGAAAAAATAAAAGAAAGACAAAAGACGTGACTCATAATAAAACAAAAGGAAAAACAGTTCGTGTTCATGAAAACCGTTTGATATTTAAATACAGACACGGAGCCAAACACAATAACGAAAGAGAGGAATAAGGAAACAAGAAACATTTCTTTTTCGTGTTTTAATTCGTTACTTTCAGAGTTTTTTCGGAATAAAGTTGCTTTCCTTAATAAGGACACAAGAAATCTGTTATTCCATTTGTAAGGTTTTTTCATATTTAATTTCGGGCTTTCAACTTCTGAGTTCGTAAAATCTTTCTTTAGTGTACCTTATAAACACGCTGGTTTATTTTTAATAGATACTTTTTATGACCAAAAATGTAATCTATCCAATTAGCTTTCTTTTATGAAAATAAGAGCGATCTCTTCTTGCTGTCATAAGGGAAAGCAGCCTTTACAGCAAACTTACAATGCAAGAAAAAAAACAAAGTTATATTCAGTCAACTAAAAACTTTCATTACTTTCAGCAACTTCATCCATTTTCTTTATCCACTAAAGGTAGGTACACAAAAGGCAAACACGATGTGAAATAGGTACATTTCTTTTCCAACAATGAGTCCCTCCCGCCGGCATCGACGGCTCACACAATACCTCTACACATGAAATAACACGGTCCCGTGAAAACTGTATATGACAGCTTCATATGAAAGCCGTCAAGAAACTCCCGTTCCCCTATATTATTCAAAAACATTTCCACTTTGTAAAGCAGACATGTTTTTTTTTAAGTCATACTATTATCCAGAGAGATAAACTTGAATACCGTTTTCGAAATCTACTTATTAATATTGTAAAGCTGAAGAGTTTGTTTTTGAACG
Organism: Ceramica pisi; assembly: GCA_963859965.1. NCBI lineage: Eukaryota > Metazoa > Arthropoda > Insecta > Lepidoptera > Noctuidae > Ceramica > Ceramica pisi. The sequence goes on from OY982529.1 coordinate 6,104,802, forward strand.
CGCTAATCTCCGGAACTTCTGGTTCGATTTGTTAAAAAAAATTAGTTTTAGATAGCCCATTTATCGAGGAAGGCTATAGGCGACCAATAGGAGTAGAGCAATAAAAAACCAACACACATCCCACCAGTAATGTTAAACGGTGTGGCCCTTGAAAGGGTACTGGATATTAAATACTTAGGGCATATAGTTACTGAGGAGTTGAAAGATGATGCTGATATGGAGAGAGAACGAAGGGCGTTGGCTGTCCGATGTAATTTATGTTGGCCCGCAGGTTTGCCCGGTGTACAATAGAAGTGAAAATAACTCTTTATATGGCTTTTTGCCAATCTCTGTACATCCTGTGGGTTCGATATACACAAAGAGCATACAACGCCCTAAGAATTCAATATAATAATGCCTTCAGGGTGTTGTTGGGGCTCCCACGTTACTGCAGTGCACCGCAGGCTTCACCACCATCCTTCGGAAAAAGATGGCATCCATGATGTGCAGGGTCCGTGGGAGCGTCAACGACATTCTGAGGGTCATTAGTGATAAGCCGTGTTGCGACATCATGGCGCATTGGGTACATACACATGTGCATGTGCCCGGTGCGTCAGGTGAGCGCAACAAATATTTGAATTAAAATCTTATATGTTGTGTCTGTTACTAACATAGTTTTAAGTAGTGTGTATTACTAACATCATATGGATCAAGATCTGATAATTTTTTTTATTTTTTTATTAATGAACAACGCGACGCAGACGAAGTTGCGCGAGAAAGCTAGTTGAAAATATGAGGTTAAGAACTTCTCATACACTACCTTGATCTTCAATTTTGTCAATATTTCATGCTAAAGCGCTTATTTAAAGCGCTTATTTATTTATCAGTTTATGTACACATAAGAAACTTAAAAAAAAAAGTATATAGAGAAAAGAGCACAAAGGTACTGCTGATTTCATAAGAAATTTCTTCCAGCAGACCTGCGACAGGAGAGTGGGAAAAGAAACGTAGACACAGTGTGTAGAAACAAAGAAGGAAACTAAAAATAGACTAAAATAACTTAAACTTAAACTTATTAGTATAAATACATCAAAATACAATAAACATACAAACAAATATACAGAAATAGATTTACATAAATACATAATTTTAGAAAAAAAAATAATTACCTTTAAGGTGGAAGCTCCAGGGTAGCCCGCGAAATTCAAATATTTTTATGTTTTTTGTTATTTGCCGGTCAGTGTGAAGCTGTATGTTGAACAAATTATGGTTCGCGATCGTAAAGAGCATTTATCTAAAGAATTATAACCATTTGAATCATCAATATAACCCTCAAAGTTCATAGAACTCGATTGAAAGTTATATCGTGAAAAAGTCATTCAATCGAGTTGTATGGACTTAGAAAATTATATTAATAATTAAAATGGGTATAATTCTTAAGATAAATATGCGTTACGGCCGCGAATCGTATTTTATTTAACATACAGCTTCACACTGACCGGCAAATTGCAAAAAACATAAAAATATTTGAATTTCGCGGGCTACCCTGGCGCTTCCACCTTAATATTATAAGTAATAAAGAAGAGAGATAGTGGTCTTTGACAGCTTTTTTGAAGATGTAAATATTTTTACTTTCGCGTTAGTAGGTATGTTAGATGGGAGTGAGTTCCACAATCGTACTGCAAAAAAAGCGCGCGCTTATTACACTACCCTAAGTCCTGATTTAGGATGGTGTACCTAATAAGAGTTAGAGTGTCGCTAATTACACTGCACGATAGTAAAGGAGTTAGAGAGCTAAGTAGACCGGGCCGCTCCGGTCATCCTAATTAGGGTCCCTAACTCTTATTATATTTTTTTTATATAAAAGGCACACCAACAACTAATTTACAAAATTAATGATATTATTATTATTAAATTCATTTAGCAATAATAAAATTACAATAACAAATTGAATGACTGTAAAACATAAAGATAAATAATAGGATTTATAAATAATAGAAGTAATTGAATTATAAAATTAAAATAAAATAAAATTACTTATACTTATTACACCTAAATCGAAACTTAGGGTCCTGAATACCGTGCAGTGTAAAAAGTTCTCAACTTTGGATTCTCAATGCACAGCCCGAGGATGAGTCATTATTCGAATACATAAGTAAACTATGTTCAAAAATTACAATTTTGAAAGCCGTTTTTCATTTGGTAAATCCAATCTTTTAAGTCTAAAAATATTCCTTAATAATTTAATAAGTCGTAACAAAATCAAATCTAGATATTTTTCCATCAAACAAAGCTCAAAGAGATTTATTTAATTTGATACTGTTTCTAAAGACTTTTTTTATAAAACGTCACTGAATTAATGTAACAAGATGAAAATTAACAAAATTAAATTAGCGAAAGATAAAAAGGCTGAAAAGTGGAGTAACATTCTCTTTGTTGAGAACACGAAACAGGGTGTTTCAGAAGTACGTGTACGTACGTATTTGTATCTGATATAAGTACAATAAAGAAACAGTGGCATAAAGAAAACTCGCAACTGGCATCATAGAATTAAATCTGAGATTGAACTAAAATAAACGCCACCAACTATATACATCAGACTGCTTAAACACACACACACAACACTGAACTCTGCTGTAGTTTTTTGTGGTCGAGGTATTTTTTATATTGTTTCTTCACTAAAATCAGATTCAGAATATGATAATATATCATCATAATGTATTTACATATATAACCGCGCACTGCTGAAACAAACAGTATAAAATATAATGTTGTAATGTACTATGTAGTTAATCATTGTACCAACTTAGCATGATAACAGCTTGATTGATGGTACTGTGAGACGTGTAACACATTTTATATTATTTATAATGAAAGCTCGAGTTTTCTAGCACAACATCTCGTCAAGTGTCGGTCGAGGTTACGGTAGATTGATATATTTTCGTGTTCATAAGGGTTAGGAGGGGGAGGGGAGGGTTAGGACCTCATTAGTAAAGGGCAGTATTTTCAACAGTATTAGGGTTTCCAAATAAACTTGATGAACACTGTATTTTGTTTGAGGTACTTAAGCCTAATCTATACTACAATATTGTAAAGAGCTAAAATTTGTTTGTAAGTTTGTATGTAGGGGGTAATCTCAGGAACTACTGGTCCGATTTGAAAAATTCTTTCAGTATTAGATAGTCCATGTATCGAGGAAGGATATAGGCTACCATATCATCACGCCAAGACTAAAAGGAGCTGAGCATTAATGGAAAATGTGACGCAGACGAAGTCGCGTGGGTCAGCTAGTCTTTTATATATAACCAGTGGCTAAGTGCGAGTCGGACTCGCGCACCGAGGGTATCGTACAAACCTGTAGGTAAATATAAGCAAAAGTTGCGGTTTACGATTTAAGACATATTAAAAAAAAACTACTTACTAGATCTCGTTCAAACCAATTTTCGGTGGAAGTTTACATGGTAATATACATCATGTATTTTTTTTTAGTTTCATCTTTTTCTTATTTTAGAAGTTAAGGGGGGGGGGGACATTTTACAAACAAACTACTCAGTTTAGAAAAAAATGATTTTAATAACCTCAATATCATTTTTGAAGACCTATCCATAGATCCTCACGTATGGGTTTGATGAAAAAAAAAATATCTAAGTATGAAGACCCCCAAAATTTATTGTTTTTTTTTTCTATTTTTGTGTGGGATATGTGAATGCGGTTCACAGAATACATCTACTTACCAAGTTTCAATAGCGTAGTTCTCATAGTTTCGGAAAAAAGTGGCTGTGATATACGGACGGACAGACAGACAGACATGACGAATCTATAAGGGTTCCGTTTTGCCATTTGGCTACGGAACCCAAAAAAATAATTCCTTTTTCCCTTGGTCCCGTCATCACGCGTGAACGGCTGGACCGATTTCGCTAATTCTATTTTTGTTGTGTTTGTGATTATGAGTAGAATGTTCTAATGAAAGAAAAAAATAAAAAGTTGACGGGAGCGAAGCGGCGGGGGACAGCTAGTGAAACATAATTATGGATTAGCTTGTCGACGCTTGTCACGTAAACACTAACTTATGTCTCACTCGTTTTCTCTCTCTCTTTTTGTCTCTCTCTCTCTGTCTCTCTCTCTCTCTTTGGTTTCAGAATATCCAATCTAAACTAATAATCGTGAAACATTTCTGTAAGATGTGGCCTCCTTCCCGCTTCCATGATTATAGCATGGATCAAAACATAGAAATATGTGAAACTTTCCATATTCTATCATAATTTATAATATTCTAACATCTTTTGTGAGTTCTAGGATTTTTTTGTGTTACCTTATTCCTATTTATTCGCGCGGTCCTTGCGGCATCTTGGAAAAAAATATATTCAATAACCACAAATGTTTTGCAAACGTAATAATGTTAAATGTTTTACTTGTCGAAGGAAAAAGGAGAGACAAGCAATGTGTTGAACTAAAAAAGGAGGAGGTTCTGTATTCGTGATTATTTTTTATATTATAGTAGAAATTAATTTACAAAGGTTTTGGCTTGTTTTTTAATGTAACATAAAAACAGATCTCATAACAAGGTAGACATTTGTTGTCTATACAAGAAAGGTTTAGGGGTTGAGTACCTAATAGTTATTTATGATACAAGACTGGTAAGTTGGTCTTTACAAACGAGTAGACAAATGTAAGCCCAAGACGAAGTCGAGGGTTTACATTTGTCACGAGTTTGTAAATCTATCGCTAATGGTCATGGTTCTAACCTAACCTAACCCACATGTTTCACCAGCCATAGAGGGGATCTGACGCAGACACGTTACTATAGAATTTGAATATTATACTAACTGAATATTAATTTGCTCGCTAAGATTTGGTGATCATTTACTGAATTTGGTGGTCGAATACAATTTAAAGTGGAGTCGTGACTATTTTTCTGGTGTTAAGTAGATATTTTTGGTTACAAAACTAAGGGTATCAAAGCATTTTATGGTGGTCATTATATTTATCCCCAATTTTTACTGAGTCGTGACGTCACGAGCCCCCACTCGCGAGTTTTGATGCGTTTTATCTGTGTCAATATTCATTGATTTACAAAAACAAAAAATACGTATCCATTATTTTTCAATACTCTAACTGACGGACTAAATAGTTTTGCAATTTTTGAATCATGGAATCTAGCCTATTATATTGTTTATGGACATTTAAAAAAATACCGTAAAGAATACTCACGGCGACATAAATCGGAGCGTGCGGTAAAGTAGGTAGGCTCCATTGTATGGTCCGTAATTTTGAACTTTCGAACAATGTATACAGGCTTCGTAAATGCATTTTTTGAGCAAATGTGTCGAAAAGGTTGTTTAATCTTGATATGATTTTCTACTCAAACAAATGCTAAATGAATCGTCTTTGTTGTATACAAATTTACATTGGTTTTTAGTTACATTTTAATTTTAAACTGAGTTTTTAAATTAAATAGATTAAAAAGACACATGAAGATTAACATATTAACATCAATATTATCACACCTTTATTTAACTTCTTAAACCTTTCTAGTATAAAATAGGTTCCATATAGGCACTTAAATCTGCCTAGGTTATGTTTGCAACTGTCAGTTGCCATTATACTTAAGTACTTTTCTCAATGCGCGGAAATTTAAAATACAATTACTTTTCAAAATCAATGACGACCAAAGTTTTTCCCGCTTTAAAGTGTTTGTTTTTCACTAAATAGCTTTCTAATTGCAAGCCAATAAAGTAAAAGTAAGAAATAAGAATCGTTGATAAGTTACCTCCTTGGTTGCCATGTTTTGGAGTAAGAATCGTACAATTTTTTAAATAACACGACAGATAAGAGTTTACTAGGTATGTAATAAATTTATTTGGCCGTTAAACCACGACAGACATACAACTTTTGCCGGTCGCTGCTCGCATGTATTTAGCCAGCAATTTTTTATCTCGGAGATCGTTGTCAAAATAATGCTGAAATTTCCAAGCATGTTTGATAAAAGTTATGTTCTCAGGGTTCCGTACCCAAAGAGTAAATACGAGACCCTATTACTAAGACTTCGCTATCTGTCTGTCTGTCACCAGGCTGTATCTCAAGAACCGCGATAGCTAGACAGTTGAAATTTTCACAGATGATTTATTTCTGTTGTCGCTTTAACAACAAATACTAAAAAAACAGAATAAAATAAATAAATAAGGGGGCTCCCACACAACAAACTTGATTTTTTTGCCGTTTTTAATCATAATGGTACGGAACCCTTCTTGCGCGAGTCCGACTCGCACTTGGCCAGTTTTTTTTCTATAGTTCTCTTACTATCAGATATATAATATAACCGTTGAATATGTTCACGCTCATTGAAACACTCTGTATTTTATTTAGATCACGCAACTACTTTTCCCAAAAATTCACTCAAAACACATTCACTATCATGAAAACATTGTCATAACCAGATCTAACTACCACATGAACTATAATCGATGACGTCATGAATAGAACTGTAGGAGTTTGACAGCCAGACGCAGTACATCACGTCTCCATGAAATATTCATGAGCATCCGCCTCATATCTACGAGCCGAGGACTTAGGTACGCTGCTTTAATATAAGGACATTCTTCACGTTCCACGGAGTCCAATATTTAAGTAGACGTCTGATGAATTAAATTTTCATAATAGATGTGTCTTTGAAATATTAGTGAAGTAAGCTTTATTCTATTGCTAACGCAAAAGAAAAAAAGGGAACGAATTAATTTAAATTTAAATATCTTGTAGTTGTGTAATCTTAATTTTATATTTTATTTTTTTGGGTTGGGGTGGATGTTGAATAATGAAGAATAATAAAATGGGAAATGATACTTTACATGTCATGCGAACACGTACCTAATTGCTTTTCATGCAGCTTTCAGTGAATTCCTAAGATTCGAAAATGAACATGTTTTCACTGGAATTATGGTTAAAATCGATCTTCAGACAGAAAAATATGTTGGAAAACCTTTTTTTAAAAAAAGTCCAACCGACTTCCAAAAACAAAACACTACAAAGTACAAAGTATAAAAAATACAACCGACTTCCAAAAAAAAAACACTACAAAGTAAAAAATAACTTTAATTTCGGAAGTCGGTGTCAAAATATGAAGAAACTAACAAAAACACCGACTTCCGAAATTAAAGTTATTTTTTACTTAGTAGTGTTTTTTTTTTTGGAAGTCGGTTGTATTTTTTTGTAAAAAGTTTTTTATTTTTCACTTTTTAGTGGTACCCTATACCTAACAACCTCCTTTTTGAAGTCGGTTAGTAATTATACAGAAGTAAATTCGCAAAAGAAGCTCACTTTAAGAAGTATTTCTTAGTTTTTAGACTAGATGCTGATAATCCAGGCTGCAGCATCAGGCCAGACTTATGTCAACATTGCATTGAACTTAAAATTTAGTCCTGTTTAAAATGAGCCCAAACACGACTATGGTGCTGTAATTTCAAGGTTTGTACTTTTTCTGATGCTCCTGGCTTCAGCATCAGGTCTCTATGTACTTCGGTGTTCCTCATTAACAGTACGTTTATCCACACATCGAGCCCTTTTCAATGAGCCTAAACACGATATATCTGCTGTTAGTTGTCGAGGAGTTAGGTACTCCGGAGCATCAGGTCATGACTTGATGATCATGAGACCAAATGTGAAAAATGCCCTATCAAACATCAAAACAATTTACTAAAACAATCCTTGCCTGTTCGAGTAACTTCTTACCTACTGTTAAGGAGTTGTACCTGCCATCATCAGCCCAGCTACCTGAGATGGTGGCAACCGTACGCAAATACACAAGATACTTCATAATATATGCGAAAAATAATGAGTAAGCCTATAAAATTTGAGGTTTGCCCTCGATTTCTCTAAGATCCCATCATCAGATCCTAACTTGGTGACAGTGGGACCACCTCAGAACTATCTACTTTCGAACAAAAAAAGAATTTTAAAAATCCGTCGACAATTGGCGGAGTATTCGATGAACAAACATACAAAAAAAAAAAAACATTCAATCATCCGAACATAGTACCTCCTCCTTTTTGTGAAGTCGGTAAAAATAGCTATAAATGAAAATAAGGTGTATTTTTTTGTAAAAAAAGTTTATATTTTTCACTTTTTATTGGTACCAGCGTACCGGCGTGATGTTATGTTATGAACTGGTATCCCGATCCATTTGATATCATTTATTGAAAAGTTCCGAAGTTCTTTATCAGATTTTCACCAAATTGAAATGGGACCGGTCCGGGAAAATATTTTTCCAAACAAAATAAGAATCATCCAAATCGTTTAACAATTGGTGAAAATATCGCTGAACTAACATTTTCATGGGGTCCCATCGACATCCTAACTTAAGTAAACCTTCCATCATCAGCTCAGCAACACGAGATGATGATTACCAGGCACAAATATCTGAATTGCGTTAGAAAGTTTATGTTAATCATTGTATGAATTTGAGGGTTTCCATCGATTTTCATGGGATCTCATCATCAGATTCTGACTTGATGACAGTGGGACCACCTCAGGAGTATAGGCTCTCGAATACAAAAAGATTTTTTAAATCGGTCCACCATTGGTGGACATATCGGTGAACATACATTTAAAAAAATACATACACCCAAATATAGACGCTCTTCCTTTTTGAAGAAGACGGTTTAAAACGCGTGGTCGCATTTCCACATCATGACCGTCAACGGAAGTTCTGTCTCCAGTCGTATTCATGGACCAAAAAAGTTGGGCCAAGTTTTCAGGTCCTTTTCTTTAAGGATGGGAATTCATCAAATGACTCCTCCTGCTTTGGGCGGAGCAGAAGGGAGTGTCAGACTCTTACTGACTAAAACCTATCCGTGTTCTTCCAAATGCCCTTTGCGTTGCGGGGCCGTGGTGGCTCTTTCGAACAAATGTCCGCAACCCTGGAACTATTCAAGTGGATACGACTTTTAGGAGAACATTAAAGTAAGTATCGAAGTATACATACATAGGTATAACATGAATGGAACATCATGCCATTAGGTAATATGATTATGTTAATAGCATTATGTTCCATTCATGATAAAACGTAAAAAAATACTAGGTAGATATATCTTATATTAGAAAAGTATTTGAAATACCAATAATAGTACCTAATGGAAAAGATGTTATCTGTAAAAACTCTTCAGACAGAGGAAAACTTATTATTGACCGTACGGGAAAGTATCTTTTTGAGGTATTTGTTGTAATAAATAACGTTCCCTAAAATATACAGTCTCGTGGGACTAGTATGGAGTTGTTTCCATCAAAGGATTGAAAGGAGCCGGCGCACACAGCGGAAACGTTTATAATAAAATATGTTGTCTATGATTTATTATACTTTGACAAGCTGATGCCCGCAGCTTCGCCAGCTTTACAAATTATACCAAAACCTTTCTCGAGAATCATTCTATCCATTGGTGAAAACAGCATATAAATCGGTGCCGTAGTTCTTTATTTTATCGTGAACAGACAGACAGAAGCGGCGGAGGCCTTTTTTATAATATGTAGTGATGATGATTATATTGGCCTTTGAAACTTATAATATTTGGCCATCCTAGAGCTTTCTTTTAAATATAGTGTGATAATTTACGTAAGTAGTAATCAAAAGAATCGTTTAATCACTAATTATATACAATTATATACTCCACACACATTCTCAGAAGTAAGGCAGAAAAGATAAGGAGTGGAACTCTCGGCATACATCTTTTCAAAGTTAGAGTGACCAGGGTACTTCTGGGTAAGCTCGCTCCATCGTAGACTTTGTCTCTGTCATCTCTGACCTCTAGAGCCAAGAACAAACCCACCTCAATTAAAAAAATACCTGCCTGTAGTGCACTCGCATTTAGACCGTTATTATTTATTTGCCATGTCTTGGTGAGCTTATGCTTAAATCTTCTTATTGTGGAATTGATCGAAAGAGTCACCGCGGCCTTGGAACGTCAACGGCATTAGGAGGAACACGGGTGGATTTTAGTCAGGAAGAGTCTGACACTCCGTTCCCCTCCGCCCGTAGCGGAAGGAACCATTTTATGATTTGAATTCAAAAGCCTATAAGTAGGTACCTACTTGTTACACAGTTCCTGTCCATCACCACTACCTCAAACACCAACTTTAGCTTTGTATATTGATTTACACATGTAACGTGACCTTGTATTAAAAGAGCCTAAAAGTATGGGTTTGGGTTGTTTCTTAAATACGTAGTATTCTATCGCAATATTATAACAGCGGACCACACAATAGCTTTTCCTAGCAACTTTATTTACTACGCATAACATCAGACCTCGATGAACACTCAATATTGGAAGGAACCAAAGACATACCTATAATATCTATGATTGGAACCATATTTAAATAATGTATAATACACCGGCCGACTTATCAAACCCTACTTCAATGTCAAAATTTGCTAAAGTAAAGATTGAAAATAAATTCATATTATTATACTTAATTCAGAAATTGGGTGACTGGTCACCGTCAATTACAATGAGTGGTGACACTGATTGACACGTTTGGCTTGCAGATAAGAATATAATAGAAATACATATTATTTTAACACCATAAGAAATCACATTAGATGCTTAAAAAATGCGATATGGTGTGGCTTGCAAATAAGAATAATAACAGAAATACATATTATTTTAACACCATAAAAATTACATTAAGAACTTAAAAATATTAAGATACAAACAACCTTTGCATGGATTGACAGGAAGGAAAAAAGATATATACCTACTATGTGTCCGTGATGTACTGTTTGTATGGAAAGTATAGACAATGGCATTTCTAGCAGTGCCGCCGGAATGTTTCGGTGCGCTGTCATCTGTGGATAATATCATCAGTCGCCCACAGCCCACAGGTAGGTAGGCACGTGTCCAGCCAGGATATTGCGGACATTACGCATTTATTGAACCGCGTGCCATTCCGGCCCGGTGGATTAACGAGAATTTAGATTAGATTCGGATCTGAGGTCATCTACAGGTAGGTACTTAATTTTTACATGCATATGGTGAAAACTTGTTTGTTATGTACTATAATTATTAAACAAATAAAATAATTTATAAGTCCTCAACACTGTCGGCTGGTAATGTGCCTAAGAGACAGGTGGTATTACCATGTTGTATGGCAATGCTTGGTCCCTTGGCCAAAGTAAAAGCCAGCCCTTGGGTCACGAGAAGTGTCAACCAGCTTTTTCGTTTTTTTTTTTAAAAGCCTGTGAGCACAAGGGCCCCACGACCCGAGGGTTTCAAACCGCTACGGCTCTTGTTCCCCGCTACGAGTATTTTTTTTTTTTTTACCCGACTGCTGCGCGAAGTAAAGGAGTGGTAATGTGTTTATCAGCCTATGTATGTATTTTTGTATGTTCCTTTGAAGCACTATACAGACCAAAAGCCTGGGCCGATTTTTATGATTCGCACGTCAATCGATTCCTCTTAGTCCGGCGAGTGTCACTTACTCACTAAAGACATGACGTTAGGGAAAATTCAATATGGCGACTATTGGACGCCATATTGTGAAAATGAAAAAAAATAAAGTCAACAAACAATGTCATGTAGGGTATCGTCACAGGTATCGTTGAGTAGCTATTTTGAAATCATTGCGAGGTTTCTTTTCAGTTGAAATAATATTTTGGGATGCAGAGCGATTTTTAATTTCACTAATATTCATTTACTAACTAAAAAGTTGGAAATAAAATTACCAAAGTAACAAACTACCATTGCCTCTGATTTCGTGTAATGTAAAGCAAGTTGCATTTTTTTCAGTTAATTAATTTTAAGCAGTCGGGTTTTTTGTTTTAATAATAATAATTTTATTTACTCTAAAGGGTTCAGTAACAACTATGAAACTGCCCTTATTCCATCAGTACCGAGGTATCTATCGATCGGAGTTCGGTCCCCGGACTTAGTTCTGATGTTGGACCATTATATGTGGGCCATGGCGGCGATTAGTACCTAGGTATTACTATCCTAGGCTCTATCATATATCGTTAATTTGTCATCATCATCATCATTTAAACCACTGCTAAATGTACCTAAGCCTCCCCCAAAGAGCGCCAAACATCTCGGTCTTGAGCAGTACGCATCCATCCGCGCTATTTGTCATAAAATGAAATAATTAAAATCGCATAACTCGCAGCTGAGACCTGAGGGTCAATTCTACTCATTTTCACATTTGCATCTCATTCGCAAACTGTCAAAAATGTGTGAAAATTAAGGCTTTTTTGCACAGTTTGCGATTGACATGCTAATGCGAAAGTTGATTAAAAATTTGCGCTCAGATACTTACCTGCGCGTCTAAAGACATACAGAGTGACCCATGTCTGTTCTTTGCGTAAATATTGTCACAAAAACAAAAAAAACAATTACAAAACAAAATCCTGAAAAGCTGGAAACTCTTAAGCTCGGTAAATATTGGACCGATTTCGCCGTAAACGAAATTAAACAACACTTTTACGTAAAAACGGAGGCAAAGGCAAACAATAAAATACGGAGAACCCTCTTCATTTTAATATTAATTTAATTGCTGAAAGAATAAAGTGCTTCTTTTGCACTTCAAAGTAGAATCCATTGCTGATCTTTAATTTAGAAAAAAGCTTGTGACATTTCCTTCCTTTTCCAATAAGAGGCTCAAAGGGGGCTTGGCAAAGACTACTTTGCAAGGACGTTATGTTTTGGATGGGAAGGATTGAGATTATACTTTTATTATTTTGGTTCATATTAACTCACGATGTTTATAATCATCCGGTGACACAAAATAACACTCATTACAGCAACAACTTACTTAGGTACATTCCGTAATCATAAAAGATTCTTTCAAAAATGCACTGTTACCCGAAATGACAAACTATTTTCTATTCCCTCTTTACAGAAGCCCCATCAATAATGGGCCTAACTTGGCTACTACTGTTGGCGTGCGCGCTAGCATGCGCAAGCGCCGACCGTGGAGGATCATCGCTGCGTGGAGCGCTTGAAGCGCTGCAGCGTCGGCAGCGAGGACGGATGCACGGACCTATCCTGCCACAACCCGACTACGAATCGCTGTACGAGTTCGTGCCACCGCAAGGATACCCTGGTAAGTACTCAACGGAGATCCTCTTCCCGCGCACTGAGCTTTCTCGAGCTTGACTGCTTGTGCCTTCGGAATAAGTGGACGCTGCGCCCGCGCACCGCACCGCTAAACGGAGCAGTGAGTTATCAACATTCCAAAGGCAAAAGACAATATTATGACAGTACCTCTACACATGTATGAATAGACATACATAGGGACACTACTGTTTATATTTGCCAATAGTAATCGTTGAAAGAATGCCATGATACCTAGGTATTTTGACCCATATGTGGAAATATTTATGTCCCCAGCCACAAGAACTATTCCTAACTTCAGTATCTACAACTACTGTAAGGAAAAGTTCTTCGTCACCTCATACATTATTCAAAAGTCTTTATCGAAGAGTTAGGTTGGGTTAACTCTAGTAACACAAGCAACTGTGTTTATTTATTCAACAGGGTTCTTATATTTTATGTGATACTCACTTTTGTTAAACAAATGAATCATAAAACTCGTCTACGAAATAATTAAAATTAATTTTATCTTTTCTTATTTCAGAGCCGGATTATGCAGTTGATGTTGAAGACATTGAAGATGAACCAAATCCGAAATACATTGTGAAGTTACTAGGTAACGATGAAAGGCCACCCGAAGCTTACGAGTACAAACTTATCAAGAAAAAGAATACCGCTAATTCAGCTTCTAAGAAAGAATCAGCTTTCCGCGAGAGGAGTCACCACTCGGACAACGACAGACTACGAGAACTGTTTATGGACAAAAACGAAGCTGAGGAGAAGAAGGAACTTGAAGATGGACCTGACAATGACGCCGAGTATGCTCTGCTTCTCGGACAACTCTGGTCAAAGTACAAATATAACAAGGAACACGCTAATAACGTCGAGACTGCCCCTCAAGGTGTTGTAAAACTTTACAAAGAGAAAATCGTTAAGAAACGTTACCCAGACAATTGGGGTCCTATTGCTTTCAAAAGGAAACGAAGTTCTGACTCCGATTCTGATCGACCAATCTTGTTCGACTATGAAAACAGGAAGGATCAGATCCCAGGCCCAGTAGATCCCAATAATTACAACACGTACGATGTTTCTGATGACGATAAAGATGATCTTCGTGAAGAATATGCCATCGCTTTCCAGCCACTGGATGATGATAGCTTGTCTGATATGGCAGATGAAGATCAATACACCTACGATGCAGTTGAAAAGCGCTTCCCGGTTACCAAAAGAAGTAGCGGGTCTTATAGTCTTAATAGCCAAAAGAAAAGGTTTGCCCCGAATCAAAACAAACGTGAAACAGCGAAATCGTTCCGAAGCAGCGCCGGGACTGACCCTAAGCTAATAAAAGACCTTTCAAAAATATTTGGAGATTCTGAGATTGAAATCATCAAAAACCCAGTGAAGCGAAATACTGACCATGAAGAGCATGAGCATGAAGTAAAACCACCTATGCTGACACCAGCACACAATCTCACACATGAACATAATACTTCAGCTGTGCACGACGATGACAGCCACGAACATCATGGTCATAATATCCATCATCCAGGGGTTTCTGGAAAAGAAGTGGAGCACGCACATGAGCATGCTCATGACAGCCATTCACACGATCATACACACGATCATGACCATGCACAGGATCACACCCAGAGCGATAAAGGTAAGCCAATCATCGTAAGGAAGAAGTCTATTGATTGGTCTGATTACTTCGGAATAGACAAACGCACTAACAAACCGGTTTCATTCGTAAACGGCTTAACTCAAGATAGACTGAGGAAACAATACTTTGACACTTTTAACAAAGAAGTGATTTATCCTTTAAATTCATTCCGCAAACACAGCAATGTGAAAAGGAACTACGTTGAAACGAAGCAGCCCAACGAAGAAACTGAAATTCAGATAGACAGAGCTCATCTAGCTGTTCAGAATGAAGACAAGAGGAGTAAAGCTAGTGACAATGATTCTAAACTGGATAACATTGATAAAAAACTACGAAGCATGGAAGGACTGATTGTTGATGAGGCGCTGCATTATTCAAACGTAGAAGAGCTTGATTCTAAAGAGGAACAGGAAATGAAAGAAAAGCTATTGTCACGCTTAGCAGCCGCTTACAGCTTGGAAAAGATGAGAAAGGCATTGAAAGAGTTCAAACAAAGTTTGCAAATCCAAAAGACGAAACCAAATGCACAACCCGGTCCAACTGATGAGTCTAAAGCCAAACGTGTAGCCGTCAAGAAGGAGAAAGTAGAAATTTTGAGCAATGACATTCCTGGATTTGAAAAAGGAGATGAAAGGAACAATGATCATGACTTTGAAGATGAGCAGGGAGCTGGTCACTACTTGAATGGAAAAATCGAAGAGCAATTTTCGGAAGGTTACATGGGTGGAAGCGGCAGACACCGCGTTCCGGCTTCGGCATCAGGTAATTATAAAATAAAGCACATCTTTGTACATCGATAACAAATAAAGACGACATTAACCAAATTGCGTTTTATAGTAGGTGCATCTGGCGCGTGCCCAGTTCTCGCGAAGATAGTGCAGCGCTGCCGAGGAGTAGACTTGCTGGCTGGCGACCGTGGACAGCTGTTCCTACCGCTTTGTAGCTTGCATCAGATCTGCTATCTTTGCGTAAGGAGTTCTTTTCATTCATCGTGTAATATTCATGAGATTTTTTCTTGAGACCTTACATTTTTGTTTCGTTATAGGGCGAGGCCCCACCGACGACCTGCGACCTGGTATTCCTTTCTGAAGCTGATACGACATGCGAAGGAGATATGAGTTGTCAAAGAGCTGCTCGTTCTGCACTCATGGCGCTTCGGGAACTTCACGACAACCTGGCTGACGAGCTCGACGGAGAATGCGAGGCCAGCCCCTGCCTGCCTGCCACCCTCAAGCTCAACCTGGGCTGGCAGCGAGCCTTCCAGCGATAGACTAGCATACGGCATACTCCAGGCGAGAATCACTTCAGCCACGTCTCATTTAATGGACTAAGGCTTTCTCTACACGTCTCTCGGCGAGCTGTATTCGTGATCCGATGGTATTAATCTACTTTCTTTTAAATCGTCACCTAAAGGTATATAATTTCACAATTAGTATTATCTAGTTAAAACTTTGTTATTGTATTCGTACGAGTCTAACCAGCCATAGACCCGTAGGGATATAGCGTTAAGGTTCACACAAAGTTGATCTCAATAGTTACGTCAGCTAGCTGTTACTTACGCGATAATTCTACGCTTTCATTGTTAAATGTAATTTGAAATTATTATTATTATTATATTATATTGAACGTTGTATGGACTTTTGCTAGATATGTTTTTGCGATTGTATTTCAAGTGTAGACTCGTCTAATATGTATTGTGGAACTCGGGCAGGATTAGATGTGAGCTGTCGGATATTGAAGTGTTTATGAATGTAATGAGATGGTAACTTTATTGTTGTTAAGTATTTACTTACGTATATTTGTATTTTAAGTGTGTCCACGTAAGTATTGAAACTAATCAAATACTAAATGTATAATAAATGTAATTCCAAAATATGAGACTATTATAAATGGAAGTATATTCCAGTGTATTGAGAAATATCATATAGGTACATTTTACATAGATGTGTACCTTCATTTATATCTATATTTTCTATTCGTTTAATTAAAATGATATTTAGGAATAAAGAATTGTAAAAGTGAGTCATAAACAGTATTGCTTTGTCAGATCGCCCCCACAGACACACATCTGGCCGGAGATTGAGAGCGCACATTGCATTAGCGCGGCACTTTAGACTATACTACGACAATAAATCATTTCGTTTACTCGCGTGACGTCGGCTCCGGTCTGACGTCACCAAGTGTCTTTAAAAGAGTGGATATTGCACTCGCCCTCAAAGTCTTCCGATCAAAATTTGGCTTCAAATGTGTCCTTTGTACCGAATCTGACCGCGTCGTTTACAACTCCCTATGCGAAATTTACAATGTTTTATCTCGACATTTACAATAAATGTTAGTCGGAGTGATGAGAATTAGATAGAATATATGAATGTAATTTATTAAAAAATACAGCTAGTCTATTCTGTAAATAACCACTTCGATATCGACTTCACCTGAGTGACTAAGCTTACAAAGTGAACTTTATTTCACACATCATAAGGTCTTACATTTGTACGAATTTGAAACTCACCTCGGATTCCGCTGTCGAGACACGAAAAAGTTGTTACAGAATAGCACTGCTGTACGGTACGTACCGGTCATTTTAACGACTTGAATGTTATCACTTTATTCAAGTAATTATTACTAACACCCGAATATAAATGGTTTTCAATAAAAATTGTTTCAATCACATCTTAATTTTTCTACACCCTGTATAAATCCACCCCTCCCGCTCCTGATATAACATGAAGAAAGTATGCCAGAAGGTTTTTAAATTAGTTTATCAAGTAATGAGAATATTATTAAAAAGCTATTTTTCGATTACATAACACAGTATCAAAAATAACGCTATTTCAAAAGAATATACACACTACAAAAAATACCTGAAACTATGTATGTACATGATGAAAAGGTTTTAAATCAAGTAATTATGTAAGAACTAATGAGAATATTATTAAAAAGCAACTAAATATTCGCTTACATAACACATACTTACCTATCGAAAATAACGCTGTTCCTAAGGAAAATACACACAAACATACTATGCTACACACATGATTAGTGTTGTTGTAATTAATGTACCAATCGCAGTACAACATATATCGATGTCTACTCGATAATAACGCCGAGATATCTTTTATTGATAACTCGA
The DNA here is from genome assembly GCA_963859965.1 of Ceramica pisi. Taxonomy (NCBI): domain Eukaryota; kingdom Metazoa; phylum Arthropoda; class Insecta; order Lepidoptera; family Noctuidae; genus Ceramica; species Ceramica pisi. Next base: position 6,122,641 of record OY982529.1, read on the forward strand.
TAACGACGAGTCTGACTCGCCGATAACACAGTTTGACCACGCATTGACAACAAATAACATCTACCTGTAAAAAAAGAATTGAACTGTGAAAAATTGTGCATAAACGACATTATTACAAAAATGGGAGACACCAGGGAAACAGATTTAAGAACGAAAGTTACAGGAGTTGATAATCGTGCCGCCACTGGAGGTAAGTACGTTAATTATGGTGTAAATTATTAAAAAGATAAGGAGTCTTAAAATGATTAGTTCGTACACAGAATGTTTGTTGAAACAAAGAGGGACATGACGCTAATTGAGATAATTTGCTACGTCATCGATCAAGGAAAGTTCTACAAACTTTCCTGGTTTGTAACAACCGCCAAATATGGTTTTATTATTATTTTGAAACCGTATAAAATTTGAATGGGTTTTCCTACCAAAAACATAGAGTTTATCCTGCATTATTATATTACTAAAACCTTTTTAATGTTCGTAAAATAAGTAATAATCATAGATGTCGGCCGATATTTCAATACAAGCTAAATAAAAACAGGTCAAAAACTTTATAAAGCCTACTTTTATCTGATCTTCAATCTTGAAATGAGACACTTTATTTAATGAAAACATTCATTCCACAGATGATGGCACACCTGTGAGACCAGATTTAGTCATAAGCGTACAACCTACAAATGGTAAGAAAGAAATATACTTAAGTCTGTCGCCATAACAACAATGTTAACAGCATTGTTGTGTTCCGGCAGTTAGAGGTATGATAGCCAGTTCCTCTGTGTAAGAGGATTCCGGGTGAAACTCGCTTCCATCTTCGGCCTAATCATCACTTTCCATCAGGTGAGATTTGGGCCAAGAGTTTCCCCGTTTTGTATAAAAAAAAAAAAAAAAAAAAAAAATACTTTGTATCTACTCGTATCAAAATAAACAAGACGAAATTAACTTTAGTAATCTATGACGAAATGTGAATAACAGTCGCACAGGTCGAACTTAAAGGTTAAGTAACGCTTGCCAAGGTTGGTCTGTGGATGGGTGACCATCATAACATACCAAGTTTCCTCCGTGCCTCGGAAAGCACATTAACCCGTTGGTCTATGGCAGTCGTTACGTCGGTAAATCTGACCCCGGTCTTGCCAAGAAGTAACGTGTTACCCAGTCAATTGGTTGTGGTCTGGTAGGCAGCCGCTTCACATATACCTACCTATTCAGCTGAATCCGGTTTGACTGGAAGCCGACCCCAATATAGTTGGGAAAAGGCTAGGCAGATGATTTCTTGTCCTCACGCCATTTTGAAAGAAAATGTCGCTCGATTAAGTAGTCGATACTTAACTGCATTATCTTTTCATCCCGTGCGGCTGTTATTCTTTAGCCACAAGCTTATCGACAAGAAATATTGAGTAAAATACAGTTTCCAGCAACATTAATGTCACTGTCTGTTGTCCAACAAATGTTGACTATGAATACGAGGCCAATACATTTCTACCTTTTGATGCTATGAAATGATGAGTTCCTACACGTCTATAACAACAAATCTCTCAAAGATCTCCAGTATCTGTTTCTGACTAAGTCATTAATATTGCTATCTTCTGAACTCAACGTTTCTGATAACAACTCCTGTTTTATAACAGCTTCAACTTCTACTTCATGGATAAGTTCTGACTTGCCGGAGTCGCGGGATTATTCGCAAGAGACACCGTGGCTCCGGAACACAAAGGGCAATGAAGGAACATGGATGGGTTTTAGTCAGTAGAAGTCTGACACTCCCTCCCGCTACACCCAGAGCGGGAGGAGTCATTGGATGATTTCCCATCCCTAAAATAAAAAAATAAAAAAATAAATGGATAAGTTCTGAGAAAACTGTTATTTTACTAAATAAATAATATTCTTCAGTAGGCGATCGTGCCCAAATGCCCGTATCCACATTGGATTGGCGCTCAAACAACCGCGGCCAGTTCATTCCAGTACATGGACTAGATTTCCTCATTGGAGTCTCCAACCTTCTGATCCAGCAAACTGTGGAACTGACTGATTGTAAGTATAGGTACCTTATTATAAACCTGAAGGCCAATTCTACTAATTTCATCCGACTTGAATTTCAAACGAATGAAAATAAACGGCACAGTTAGTGGTGGAGCGATTGGCTGCTCCGCTGCGTGTATCAGTGATTCCCGCACGGAACAAATATTTGTATGGCCTACAGCCCCACAGAATACTTGTCAAGTTCTGGGTCCGTTTGTGTATGTGAGTGTACATGTTTGTAAAATGCAAAACCCACCAACGATAGGAGAAATTCCTAGTGTGGCGCAACGTTTTTATAAAACAGTGAATAAAAAAGTTTTCCTATATTTAACAAGTCTATGGAATTAAACAATAGTGTAAAAGTATTAGTAAAAAAAATATTGTAATCGGAAAAAAACATCAAAGAGCCAATTCTACTTTTCACATTCGAATCTCAGTCGCAATCTGTCAAAAATGTATGAAAATGAAGGCAGTTTGCGATAGACATGTGAATGCGAAAATTGTTTAGAAATTAGTAGAATTGGCCCTCTGATTGTTTTTTGTTTGGTAGCATGCGAATTGAGCAAATCGAGTGCAAACTAGTAATATCTGCTGACGTAGGGATCGACATTTATTCGAATATGACTTTCAATTGAGGAATTTCGTTTATCTTGAAGAATTTAACTCCAAACAAATGAGTCACACTAACATCAACGTCATGAAACTATTGCTCACTGCAGATGTCATCTATTTTATTTGCAACATCTTGACTTAAATTATAATTGAAACAGCGATTCTGGTGTGCAAGCGTTGCAAACGAAATTCATTTTGTTTGCAACGCTTGCACACCAAAATCGCTGAACCAGTAGTGATGAATTTTGAAACAGAGATGGATGTGACTCTGTAGAAGTGTAGACGAAGCTCTTTAACGAAAATAATTAAAATGCAATATTGGTGTAACAGCACTTCAACGGGTCTAAAAACGCCACTTGATTAGAATCTATTCAATTTCATTTCCATCTTTATCGCTAAAACAATAGGATCAAGGTTTATTGGGAAAATTTGACTGTTCCGCATAGCTTGATGTGCTCGCTGGTTCTACTAAAGCGGCCTTTTTAGAACCGTTGCACTTACTAGCTTTCAAATGGGATAATCGGACACTTGTAAACAAAAGAATCGAGCAGATAAGCCTTGATAAACCTAATCTACATATTTGCGAATAATTTCACAATGTTATAATTATGTGAAGCTGAAAAAACAAAGACAAAAATGGAACCAATCCTGAGATTGCAGTTATTAAACTCCCTCATTCCGTACCATGTACAGGATAATATTATGACAATTTCATGTAGTCTCGTCAGTATGATGACCCTAAACCGACTGCACCAACGCGATTATCCGATTTTTCGCGAATTTTCTCGTTATTCATAAAACACGATTTCCTGTACCCTACATACTAACATTGATATGATTGTCACAGCTTTCTTTTTCTTACTCTTTAAGGAAGCTACAAGTATGTCAAATATCTTGTAGGTACAGTCCTAGTGCTTGAGTGTGTGTATATGTTCTAGGTAGTGTTCTGTTCGAGTACTTACAGTTGCAGTTCATTTCAAGAAACCTTGTGTAAAAATCCTCCTTCATAAAATTACAGTAACATCCAAAATCGAGTCGGAAAACCGATATATAGTGAGGATACCGAATGGGGAGGCGCTGTACATTGCGAGCGAGACGTCCAGCTCCACACAGCGCTGCCTGTGCGGGACCGGCCGCGCCTTCAGCATGCACCTCCACGACAGCACCAGGCAAGAGGCTATGGTCTTCACCAGAAGACTTGCAGCCGCCTCCTGCTGCTTCCCGTGCAGACTGCAGGTTAGTGTTTCTAAAAGCTTAGAATTGCCTTTACAATGTAAGAATTGTGTCAGAAGTCATAGAAATAGCTATTTAATGTGTTTCAAAATTAAATGCTACCTAGATTAAAATAATATTATCCGCCCTCATGTTACTGCACAATCTAAACACGTACTTTGAATCATTATGTCAGCACTTTACTTGCTGGCACTCATTATTCAATTAATTTTATCGTCAATCAATAAATCTTTTTAGTACGTATTCTTGCGTATCATTCAAAACCATCATCATTGAAAGGTATTGAGACCCTTCAGTTATAGTTATAGTTAATGGAAGTCCAAAACGAAGTAGGCGTTTTGGAATCTGACGATTTATTCTGACAACATCACACCGTGTAAGTGTGAAGTGTTGTGCTTAGTTTACAAGGTGAGATGTTCACAGAAACGCACTGCAGACTTTCCTTGCTGCGTAAAGTCCAAAAGTGTCGTAATCGGACGTGATTGATATGGTTACAACCCTAATCTCTTCAAAGTTAGAGTGTACAGGCTCCTTCTGGGAAAGCTCGCTCCATCGTAGACTTTTTCTCTGTCATGTCTGACCAAAACTAGACTCAAGAGCGTTATGGCCGTCCTCGCCTTTCATAAATTCATGAAAAACCTTTTTATCCTAACAGAATATTGAAGATAAGAAACATTTTAAATGTTGTCTTTTCCTATTTCTAGGAGATAAAAGTGGTGACTCCCCCTGGGGACTACGTGGGTCGCGTCCAGCAACAGTGCACATGGATGGTACCATTCTTCCTGGTGCGGGACGCTAATGATCAGGTGCTGTTTGTGGTGGAAGGACCTGCCGTGCTGCAGAAGAGTGCGCTGCTGATCGCTGAGTTTAAGGTGAGGTTTAGCGTATATAACTGCAAAGTTTGAGGCTATGGTGACGACAAAGCTATTTTATCAAAGTCTACCACAACTAATTACATTGACAAAATGTTTGGTACTGTTCTTGTCTACAAAACTGCCAGCTATGTGGAGGAAATATCTAAGAGAAGAGATTTTAAAAGGATTGTTGAGAACTCCTTAAAACCTACAGCTCTTAGCACAAGACACAAGTAGTGTGCTCTAAAAGTAGAGAATTAATTTTATGTGTTTACTTATGCGACTTGCCTGAGCGTATTTTTAACCGACTTCTTAATGTATTATAAAAATGAAATAACTCTTTCTAATGATATATGTAGGTACATTTGTCTCAGAATATTTGCAACTTATACAAAGATCGCAAAGGGCATTAGGAGGAAAACAGATGGGTAGAGTCTAACATTCCCTTCTGCTTCACCCAGGGCGGGAGGAGTCAATATTTGATGACTTCCCATCCTAAATAAAAAGGACCCTAGATCACTGTTGCATATAATTACGTAAACAAGTATTACGGTTGGTTTTGTTGGTTTTCTAATTCTAAAATGTTGTCATTCTTGTTCTCCAGATAATGACAGGCGACTCGCTTCGCGTGGTGGGCAAGATAGCCCACGGCTGGGACAGAGAGCTCAACAGCTTCACCACGACAGTGCAGGTGCCTGTTCCTGCCGTGCAGCCCAAACACAAAGCTCTGATACTGGCCGCTGCCTTCTTATTGGTAATATCTCTACTCTATATAAGACCGCTCTATTAATGTAGTGGGCCCACATGCGATATTGCTGATCATTATGTGTTCGACTGGTCGAGAAAGGTGTTATTGAGCTTGGAATTTCTCAGTATCGGCCCGAAGTCTGGACTTACTGATAGCTGCAGGTCTAAAAAGTAGAATCAGCTAGAGCACATTAAGCTACCCGAAACTATAAAATTTTCTTAATCAACGTTGAACCTAATACTTTAGTGATAAAGATGAAAATAGCACTTGAAAGATTGTATTATGATTTATATTATAAACCTTATATCATTCTATTAAAGTGGCCTTTTTAGACCCGCTGAAGGAATGTGGGTCTTATGTACATCTCTGCCTAACTTTTTTTTTGTGGGGACATCCTGATAGATATACTACGTCTGAGGAAATGGAGTATTATGTCAAACTCCTTTTTTTAAGGATTGGAAATCATCAAATGATTCCTCCCGCTCTGGGTAAAGCAAGAGGGAGTGTCAGACTCCTACTGACTAAAACCCATCCGTGTTCCTCCTAATGCCCTTTGCTTTCCAGGGCCGCGGTGACTCTTTCGAACAAATTCCGCAACCCCGGCAGGCACTGACCCTAGCGGGCCCCATCTGCTTTGCTGACAACTCTTTGAGGCGTCAACCCGGGCCTGATTCTGATCAGATGGCGAACAACCCAATGCTCGCCGTCCGCATACCCACGCCTACGGTGGCCGGGAATCGCTCTGTGACTTCCGACGATAACGGGCCATCCACTAACGTTCATTTCTTCCGACTTGTCCCGTTGTGCAAACTGTACAGAAAAGCGACGGGATAAAATAAAACCGTTGAAGCCACTAATTAAAACACAATCCTACGTTCTTTCCCCTGACTTTATCACAACACGCCAGTTCGACAGGAAAAACAATCCTTCAGTGACCATACACACGTTTAGGTACATTCCTGTCAGTTTGCATCTTGTCAGTCATACCGAGGGATTGCGTGTCTGTGGATGGTTATAATCCTATCATTTTAAGAAGATTGTTGTCATTTAAAAGGAAAGATCGTCATTTTGAATTATCTTTATGGATTATTTTCATTTTGCAACAACATTTGGGGGCCGAGTCACCCGCGTTCGTAGGAGAATACCCTGCAGCGAATCCCTACACGTGGTCCCCGGGTGGTGCTAAACAGGTATCTACTAACCGCCTCCGTGGTCTAGTTGTTAAACCACCTGATTCAGACCCAGAGGTCCCGGGTTCGATTCCCAGCGGGGGCAAATTTTTTGCTCGGTTTGGTTGGTGGTAGGACTTGTTCTAAGTCCGCCTGGCAAAGCTACCACCATCATGTCTAAGTCTGTCGCCATAACAACAATGTTAACAGCATTGTTGTGTTCCGGCAGTTAGAGGTATGATAGCCAGTTCCTCTGTGTAAGAGGATTCCGGGTGAAACTCGCTTCCATCTTTGGCTTAATCATCACTTTCCATCAGGTGAGATTTGGGCCAAGAGTTTCCCCGTTTTGCATAAAAAAAAAAAAAACATTTGTACCCGTACCTACGGGACGAAGACGAACACAAAATGATTACAAACGAGCGATCAATCACGCCGGACAAATAAACAGGCACTAACTTGATCACAGAGCGCGTCGCGTCCTTCGCGACGGGAGGGGTCGCGGGGTTTTAATACCGTCATTCTTTCTCGCTCTTGCAAATCCACTGGCGTTCATTCCGTGAGGATTGTACATTCCGGTAGGAATGAACGTTAGTGGATGGGCCGCTAATACCCTGCAGCGAATCCCTACACGTGGTCCCCGGGTGGTGCTAAACAGGTGATACTAACCGCCTCCGTGGTCTAGTTGTTAAACCACCTGATTCAGACCCAGAGGTCCCGGGTTCGATACCCAGCGGGGGCAAATTTTTTGCTCGGTTTGGTTGGTGGTAGGACTTGTTCTAAGTCCGCCTGGCAAAGCTACCACCATCATGTCTAAGTCTGTCGCCATAACAACAATGTTAACAGCATTGTTGTGTTCCGGCAGTTAGAGGTATGGTAGGTATCTTTGGCTTAATCATCACTTTCCATCAGGTGAGATTTGGGCCAAGAGTTTCCCCGTTTTGCATAAAAAAAAATAAAAAAAAAAATTGTACCCGTACCTACTACGGGACGAAGACGAACACAAAATGATTACAAACGAGCGCTCAATCACGCCGGACAAATAAACTGGCACTAACTTGATCACAGAGCGCGTCGCGTCCTTCGCGACGGGAGGGGTCGCGGGGTTTTAATACCGTCATTCTTTCTCGCTCTTGCAAATCCACTGGCGTTCATTCCGTGAGGATTGTACATTCCGGTAGGAATGAACGTTAGTGGATGGGCCGCTGATGTCGAACTCCTACCGACTAAAACCCCACAGTTTCTACTGTTACCATGAGTCGGGGGCCCGGGAAACAATAGCCCCAAATATAAAATCAATCACCGTTTTTTAATTTTATACTTGGGTCTAAGAGGCCCGAAGTATTTCAATGGAACCGTGACTTACGTTGTGATGATGATGTTGTCTAGGCGATATCGGACCCTGCAATTACTTTGTATGGCTGCTCATGGTGGTTGAGAGCTGGATGGCTCTTTAGTGAGTTTTCGGTACTGACGATTTAGTAACATGGTGATAGGATTATCCTGGCAAGCTTTTTACGAGTGTCTGTGCAGGTGTTCTAATTCGTTTATTTACAAGACAAAATTGAGCCTTTTCAAAAAATAATTTTATTATTCTATTGTTTCAGGAATACACTTATTTCGAAAGAGCGAAGTCGAGTTGTTGCAAATGTTGTTAAGAGGAGATCCAAACCTGAGATAACTTATCATCGCGCCTGCATTGCCAAAAAGGATGGACATAGACAGTGGTGTATGCTGCCGTCGCGTCGTAAGGAAAAAAAGCCGTAACTACACAAAACAAAATTACGGATTACCGACCTTAATTTTTATGATCTTAAAGTCGGAAATTGGTTACTTCGTTTTGCGTAGTTACGTCTTTTTTTCTTAAGACGGCAGATGGTATACCAATGTGATAGGGGCGAACATATGTACCTACCTAATAGTAATCTATACTTCTACACTAATACAATAAAGCTAAAGAGTTCGTTTGTTTGTTTGGTTCGGATTGAAAAATTATTTTAGTGTTGGATAACCCATTTATCGAAGAAGGTTATTATAAGGCTGTATAACGTCACGCTACGGCCAATACGGAGCTGAAAAATGTGATGCATACGAAGGTGCGCAGGTCTGCTAGTAGAAAATGAAGTAAAATTGAGAGAAGAATGGCCTTAACGAGCCCATTGCAAATAAACATATATACCTAGGTAAATAAAATAAAAAAATTAAATGTTGTTAACAAAAACAAACAAATTAAGAACTTCTTACTGTACAATAAAAAGTATGATTAAAATGCTATAAATTAAAAGTAAAAAAAACTGTAACCCGACTACACAAAAAAAAATATCTAAAAAGTACGAAACATTGAAGCCGAAATCGCATGTCTGTATACCGCAGATATAAAAACCAGCCAATTGCGAGTCGGACTCGCGCACCGAGGGTTCCGTACAAACCTATATTATAAGCAAAAGTTGCGATTTACCATTTATGACGTAGGTATTAAAAAAAAACTGCTTACTCTCTCTCTCTCGGATCTCAAACCAATTTTCGCTGGTAGTTTACATGGTAATATACATCATATATTTTTTTAGTTTTATCATTGTCATATTTTAGAAGTTACAGGGGGGGGGGGACACGTTTTACCACTTTGGAATTGTCTCTCGCGCAAACTGTTCAGATAAGGGTTCCGTTTTGGCCATTTGGCTACGGTAACCAAAAAATGTCGGTTGTATTCTTTAAAAAAATACAACCGACTTCCACAAATCAAAACACTACAAGTACAAAGTATAAAATAACTTTCGTTTCGGAAGTCGGTGTTTTTGTTTTTTCAGGGTTCCGTACCTCAAAAGAAAAACAACGGATCCCTTATAGGATCACGTTTTCTCTGAAAGGATATACTTGCAGATTGGTCCCATTTAAATTTTATCAAAATCGGTTACGTAGTTTGGATTGTAAATCGAAATAACTGGAATTCGTTTACTTGGATGATGGTTTTTGTCATCCAAGTAATCGAAATTGCGTTTTTTGCTATTCTGCGATTTTGCAGTGGTGTTGTTAGGTGTGGGGTACCCATAGAGTATATGGGGTACCACTAAAAAGTGAAAAATAAAAAACCTTTTTACAAAACAATACAACCGACTTCCAAATCAAATAAAAAACACTACAAATCAAAAATAACTATACCTAATTTCGGAAGTCGGTGTCAAAATACGAAGACACTAACAAAAACGCCGACTTCCGAAATTAAAGTTATTTTTTACTCTGTAGTGTATTTTTTATTTCTAAACTGGATATGAGGGTGATAGCTTCAAAATTATGATGGCATGCGGCCAGTTTCATGGTCCGAAATACTTTCTTGTTTCATACTTTTTAGATCAATTTTATTTTTCAGTATTCGGGTTACAGTTTTTTCTGTTCCGTGGTTTTATACATAGTACCCATAGATTTTATACCTATTCTATAAAAGAAAAGTATGACTATTTAGTATATAAGTTTTATAAAATAAATGGTTTTGAATACCTACAGCTGTTAATTTGAGTTTTATTTCACAATATGTGCCTGCACCAAATAACTTACAACATCAATAATATTATTATTTACATTGTAAAAACAAGGTCCTAATTAAAAGATAAAATACATAACCTCTTTTCTGCAAGTTTTTTTTAACAGCTGTCAAAATTCACAACAACCAACGGCTGTCAAAGCTTTTTTAAACAATCACAACATTTGGAATAATTTACACCGTAGAGTAAAGTAATAAACCAAACTGGCGCTTTTACCATCTTGCCATCCGCCGAAGGTAGGAGCCGAAAAGAAGTGGCCCTACGCGGAGTATTACCTGGGGGAGAGAGACGAGGAGAACAGAAAGCATGGGAAGGGGACGCATCACTGGAGTGGTGCTGAGGTAACATTAGTTATGTAGCAAAAAATATCGAATACCTATTTCCCTTGGTCATTGAAGCCCACGCGTGAACGGCTTTGCTGATTTCGCTAATTCTGTTGTTGTTGTGTTTGTTAGGTACTGTCTGGAGAAGGTTCTTATGACAGAAAAAAAATAAGAAAGTTACAGTTGACGGGAGCGAAGCCGCGGGGGATAGCTAGTTGAAATATAAAAAGGTGCCAAATGCATGACTCGCCCGGGGCGCTTAAATGAACCGGCCCTGCCAGTAATCCCAGAGCAAGCGCTGCTATAAAGCGTTACAGTCGGTGGTGCATACAGAACTAATTTCACATTCAACGGTTTCCTTTGAGTATCCTACCTCGTGTATGAAGCAGCGAGATTAATTTAGGCTGGATCCGTACTGCCTGTCTAAAAATTAATCTCAAAGTTATTAGTTGAGCAACGATGTTCGCAGTTTCTTTCCGTTTGGCATGAAAGGAGCCAGAAATTCCATTTAAGTACGTACCTTTGGCATCGTACCATTCGTACCTATGCTAAATATGTCCGTTGACAAGTTTTAAAACTCAAAATCAGACATATCAGGTTGTAGTACTTGCATATAGAATTTTCTAAAAAAAAAACGGGATAGTGCGTGTTGCACGTGTCATGCGCAGTATATTCATGCCAAGATACGTGTACTTACATGGATCTCTGAACATGGGAATTTGATATCGAGCCCGCGCGGTTCGGTATATAGCGGTCAGAGGAAACTCCCGACGAATCGATCACAGACGATGCAGTAGGAGGTCACTTAATAAAAACGCTTTCCACATTTTATTTTAAAACTTTGTCCGTGTGATTAATTTCTATAACCATGCCAAATTACAGCTTCGTTGCTTCAATAGTCTCTGAGTAAAACTGAGGATGGACGGACGGACGGACATGACAGAACTATAAGGGTTCCTTTTATTTTACTACGGAACCCTAACAAATACTGGCAATCACGGAGTTGTAAGAACTAGGCTTGAAACAAGGAAATCTGGAATTCCACCTACGTTATTCTGTCCCTAGCAGGTTAAACTGGTAGAATGGTTTATCTCCACCGACAGGGACCTTGGTAAAAAGACCTGCTTATACATTTATAACCATTCCTACAGTCTCTAGAGTCATACACTGGTCAAATGTTGTACAACACGATGCACGGAGCCGGTGACTACCGCTGGCGCTACCTCGGACCTGACCACCTCGACACCACTTACGAAGGCCGGTTCTACAACAACAGCATGCATGGCTACGGCGTCATGTCTTACCCTGACGGACGAGTGTTTAATGTTAGTATTGCGCTTGATACTGTGCACAGTGATGGTGACTACCTCGGACCTGACCAACTCGCCACCACCTACGAAGGCCGGTTCTACAACAACAGCATGCATGGCTACGGCATCATGTCCTACCCTGATGGACGAGTGTTTAATGTTAGTATTGTTCTTGATACTATGCACAGTGATGGTGACTACCTCGGACCTGACCAACTCGCCACCGTCTACGAAGGCCAGTTTTACAACAACAGCATGCATGGCTATGGCGTCATGTCCTACCCTGATGGACGAGTGTTTAATGTTAGTATTTTTATATTTTTAGTGTTTAATGTTACAATAGGAACTGAAATTCAACAAAAACAGCATTTCCTTTAAGTTTTGATTCCAGTACCAGCGCTCCAATAACCCAATCAAAAACGAATAAGTATTTTTTGCAAATGCTAGTCCAAAAGGAAGGTGCATCTGCCAAAGTTCAGTTCATGCGACTATAACATTACGTAAAATCTTCTGAACAGTTCTTCCCTTGTTTTACTCAGGGTCTATTCTATAAGAACTACCGATGGGGCCCGGGCGTGGAGACCCACGCGTGTCTTCAAGAGGACGTAGGACTCTGGCATGGGTACCAGATCGTCCGACTGGCGTGGCGACCACAAATACCCAGCGTCGCCATCGATCTTGTGTCGACCCCCATTGGGGCTAACACGGTGGCGCCACATCGGGTACTGTTGACGACAAATGTTAAGATTGTTAGTAAACTCTCTTTCTGTAAAAACGAATAGTCTTGAAACCCAATGTTATGTATTTTATTAGTATAATAATGTAGCTATATGATTTTTTGTATATGTACTTTTTCCGTAAAGAAATTATTAATTTGTTGTACACCTGAGTATTTCTTTTTAATTTTAAAGGTATATTCGCGGAAAACCCAAAGTCATTTGATAATTATATTTGAAATATTTAACGGGGCCTCTACGAGTTGGTTTCGGCCCCTCGTACGCCTACCAAAGGACCGGGTCTCCAGGGACCCGAGAAAGTAAAATAAAACAAGCCAATAATACAATATTATGATCTACATATTTTAACAGATTGGCGAGGTAAACTCAGCATTGGAACTGCTTAAACAATCTGGTTGTGAGCCATTAACAGCTGCAGAAAAGTGGCCGAAGCTGTACTCGAAGAACTGCACAGACCTGTCGAGTCCGATGTGCCACATCGAGGCGTTCGACCGGGCCTACTATGACAACGGAATTAAAACTCTAAACGAGGTTACAGAAATTCAGCAAGATGAGGTATTTGTTTGAGGTAGTATGACAAACAATCCAGGGTCAGGTTTCAGAACAGAGGGGCCCGAAAGGGCCACCGCCTGCCGGAACTGCGGGACTATTCGAAAGAGATACCGCGGCTCCGGAACACAAAGGGCAACGAAGGAACATGGATGGGTTTTAGTCAGTAAACGTCTGACAGGGAGTGTCAGATAAATGACTTCTCCCGCTCCGCCCAGAGCGGGAGAAGTCATATGATGATTTCCCATCCCTAAAAAAAAAGGGTCAATTTCAGACGTCGCGTCGTCGCGACAAAGCGATCATCGCTCGAACATGCGATTGCCGCATTCATTCGTATGGCAAACAGAATCGCCACTGTTTGCTGTTCACTTTAAATTTTATATTAGTAGGTACTAATTTTTGAATTGGTAACCTTTCTGAAGTGTGTGACTCCGTGTGTCTTTATTTTATTACCAGCACATTTGAAATTCTTTTACTGACCACACACTCGTTTCTCTACTCTCTTTTTGCGGGTCTAAAAAGGCCACTTCTGGCAGAATCATAATATTAACCACACAATAATCTGTCTAAATTTATTTTTATCTTTATCCATTAGGTTCAAGATTGATTGGGAAAATTTGACAGTGACGGATAGCTTGCTGTGCTTTATGACTCAGCTAAAGTGGCCTTTTTAAACTCCCTTTACTTATTTATAAAGTAAAGACAACATAGAGATTTTATGACCCAACACACGCAACACTGACGCACTTCCCAGGGTGGCAGCCAAAGCAGTGCTGAAAATGACACACAGAAAACTACGTACTACGCATGGAACAACAACAAAACAATTATCCACATGATGAAGCACAGTTTTACCCACGAAGAGCAGCGGGAAGGGAATCAGCTCAACCTTGGGAAAATACTATCTGGTCCTAGGAGTTCTTTTAAACGACCTGGCAAACATGAATTGGATTGTAGGTTTGTTTACTTATTTTCAGCTGACTTCAAAAAAAGAAGTCATGCATTTGTAAGATTTTTCTATCATATTATTGTTTTAAATCGGTTTTGTCTTTCTAAAAGCACAAAGCCACATAGCCTTCATGACTATAGAATTTTAAGATTAGCAGGTTGATGTTTAAACTTTCGCATTCACCTATTCGCATGAAGCCAAGTTGTAAGTATATTCCTCGTATTTCCAGGACTTTATTACTGGCCAGCTATTTGGGGAATATCTCCAATGTTGCTACGCTTATAAACGAATGCGACGTCATGCCTGACGTCACTGATGTGCAAGGGAACTCTGTTATAATGTATGCTGCAGTGAGTATGATTATTTATTTAAAAAAACCGAGGATTTCGTAGTTCGTATCATCATATAAAACGTGAAATGTTTTTAAATTTTCATCGGCGAGGCCTATTCGTCAAAGAATTTTAACACTACGATGTATATTATAGTTTTAGATTAGCGCCATCTCTTGACCGCTAGTGGAACTAATGTAGTTTTTGTTAATGATTTCTGAAAAGTGTGCTATTTAGAGACATTGTTTTATTTTTCCGGTAATCATTACATAAACTTCTATCACGCAGAATAATTTCAGATTTTTCTCTATGCAAACTTCGGAAATAAAGAGGGGATAGTAATTTTTTTTTTTAATTTCGTCAAATTTAATCCATTAGGCCTAAAAAAAAGAAAAATTTATTAAGAATGGGCAAATAGTGCTCTTTTACATATTAGGTACCTACCCCAGCCCCATTTTGAATTTTTAAGAAACCCTTTCAGTCACACTTGCAAAAAAAGAAACCAACCATTTTTGGTTCTTTCTTATTAGCAAAATAATTGAGCAAACGCCATCTAAAATATTCCAAATATCAATTTGTTAGCAATAGTAGTTCTTGAGATATCCAGCAGTGACAGAGGGATAGACTTAGTTGCATCATAAGGGTTCCTTTTTACCAATTTGGTAGGGAACGGAACCCAAATTATATCGTACGAAAAGGATAGAAGTAGTGATGCGGAAGAGAATGGATCTTTGATGACGTAACGATGGACAGGGAAAACGGTAGAAGAAAACGTAAGCCGATCGTAAAATGGAACGAGGTTGGGACAATGACGATATACGAAAATGAATAGTAGTTCAAACCATAATCTCAATGAAACTAGCCTTCCGACCTTAGGTATAGGTACCTACTGGTTTCGTGTCTTATAGTGTCAGCTTTAATCTATACTATATTTATCTTATCTATAGTAGTAATTACTAATCTATCTATACTTATTACTTACATACTTATATAATATTATTTGTTCAGAAGAGTTTGTTTGTTCAGTTGAACGCGCTAATCTCAGGAATCACTGGTCCAATTTGAAAAATTATTTCAGTGTTAGATAGCCCATTTATCGAGGAAAGCGATAGGCTATATATCATCACGCTAAGACCAATAGGAACGTAGCAGTAATGAAAAATGTTACGCAGACGACGTTGCACGGGTCAGCTAGTCTATACTTATCTATACTATATATATATATATATTATATATTTAATATTATAAAGAGTTTGTTTGTTTGTTGGTTTGTTTGTTTGGTTGAACGCACTAATCTCAGGAACTGCTGGTCCGATTTGAAAAATTATTTCAGTGTTAGATAGCCCATTTATCGAGGAAGGTTATAGGCTATATATCATCACGCTAAGACAAATAGGAGCGGAGCAGTAATGGAAAATGTGACGCAGACGAAGTTGCGCGGGTCAGTTAGTAAACTTAATATTAATCAATCATACCAGCTAAGTCACAGACAGGTAGAAAACAGATCTAAAATCTGGATTAAAATGAGATTAATTTTAATACTTATCCAAAGAGGATGAGTAAATTCGATTCAACAGCTATAATTATTGTTTTACAGACATTTTTTTAGTTTCGTAATTAATAGCAACTTTAATCGCAGTGTGGGGATCAACCTGATATAATACATTTCCTGGTGGAAGCTGGCGCTGATGTTGACGCCTATAACGATGCCTGCTGCACTCCTCTAGGCATCACCTTGTTGAGATACGCGCTGAAGAAGCGCGGTATTGCAAACAATGCCATGCTCCAGGCTCTACTACCACCCCCCGCTGCTGTTGGACCACGTTAGTAAAATCTACATGTTACGGGTAATGTTAGAAGGTTAAATAAGCTGTACCCGGATGTAACTAGTATTACCCAAACCTTTTGGGTAAAGTCCGAATAATAAATCAACTTAACTTTGTATTGCAACATCATACAGCAGGAGCGTCGACTCCCAGGCAGTCATCCCCTGTTTTGTTCCTCGCCCTGCGCACTCTCGCGTTCACTCTAAGAGGGGGCGCTGAACAAACTTTGTCAAGTGATCTTAGTAGACCATTATAAATTTGTAGTCGTCATCAGGGTTAGACTGCATGTCAATTAAATCTACTCAAAAGAAAGTAACTCTCTGAGAGACTGACTATTTTTAAGATTAAGAAACACTCAAAAACAGTCAGAGATAATAATTCCTCACATCACTAACTTTGGCAAACTTTGTAATGTGGGGAATTATTATATAAAGGACGACAAAGTAACACTTCCAAAAACGATTACATTAAGCTATCAGATTGCTATTTAGATAAGGATTTAAAAAAGACTTCTAAAATTCTAGCACCGCCTGATATAAAGATACTTGAATGGAAAATTAACCGGGAATGCCTAGATATGACTGCAACTGAGAGTTTAAACAAACCTACTAGCAAACCAAATGGTAAATCAACTATTCCAATGAAAAATAAATCTGACATAATGTCCAAACTGGATCTGCAAACACAAAAACCTAGTGATACCGTAATAGTTGCGAATACTGATGCTATTGCAAAAGATAAGCACGTTTATGATAAAATGTATACTGAATATTTGATAACAGTGGCCGAAGCGTTCTCAGCGCTCAGTGAGGTTAATCCTATACCATACATTTTTGAAGTGAACGACATGTATAAAGACGTGGAAGTATTGGCAGAAGAGGAAACCAAAAAACTTAATGAAAAGATTATAAAGAAAGTTGCATCCAAACCAGCTATGAAAGAAATACCAAAAAAGCCTAGCAGAGAGGTTATGTTTCCGGAAAAAGAGGAATCTTTAGTGGACAGTTTAGAACAAAAGAAACAAGAAAAGTAAGTACCTATATATTTCATTAATAAGACTTAAGTATATGTATTTAGGTTAATGCTATAATACATATTGTCCTATATTTTGCATCACTATCACTATGGCAAATGTGATTCAGCCTCTAACTATTTTCTTGCATTAGTTTTGTGGTTATAAAGGTGACAACATTTCGAAAACATTATTTCTTAAACATGACTGCAATAAATTAGACAGTGATAATAAGTGCAGAAAGTTGAGGTATGAATCAGGGACCACGGTTGCGAAATAAACATAGATATTATATATTAGGTAAGAACCTAATATATATGTTTATTTGTAAAACACTGACAACCTCTCATGACTATGTTATTAACATCATTATCAACTACTTTTGTTCTATAACTTTTAAAAATTCATCATATATTAGTTCATCAGATTTTCATGCAAAAATAAGAAATATTTAAATTGAGCGCTCTAAATACGAAGTCTATGCGAAGCAAAAGAAAAATAAAAAGAAAGAGCTTTCTTTTGCTTCGCATAGACTTCGTAATATTTAAATAAATAACCCTGTATAGGTTTCAGGCTAATATTTATTAGACAAAAATCGAATGTCATTATACAATGTATGTCATTGTACAACTTTATTATTAACTTCCACGTTGACCTGCCCTGCAAAGAAATAATTTTATGGTAGGGCACTTAGGTAAGGTAATCTCTCAATTGGGGTTTGAATTGACAAGCTGTGTACCTATAGTTAGTTGAAGGTCTTTTCCTGAACCCGTCAGACGTTTTATAGCTAAACCACACAAGTCCTCACTCTTTATTTTAGTTTTTAAATATATTTGTACCGATTTTCACCTACTTACCAGACTTCATTTCCCTACATCATATTTTAGGCGACCACCAGGGGCATAGCTCTCGCCGTATCAACCGTATCAAAGATACGGAGCCTCCGGACGACAAGAGCCCTGTCCTGTGGACGCAGTTTACATTTAATCTTACCATTCCCCTTATGGCCTGCCTCGTAGGGCCTATTTGGTATAAAAAGCCCTAAACCGGGCCCCCAAAAATGTTTGATACAGGGTCCATTGACTTTTTTCTTTGACTAGCTACAACACTGGCGACCACTGAAAATCCGCCCGCAGCACAGTTACAGCCACGATTCACCTACCATTTTAGATGTGGACTTTCTATTAAATTCGTATTTCAGACTGGGTCAGATAATGTTGACGATCCTGCAGCTGTTGTCCGAAGGTGCGGACCCGCGGAAGGTCCGCTGTCCTCAAACACCGCTGTTCGTTGCCGCCGTGTCTGGCTGCGCAGAACTTATTCGTCACTTAGTCAGACTTGGCGTTGATATTAATGAAGTTTATCCACAAGTAATTCAGCCATACTTAATTCAGTTTTTCGTTCGGCCTTTTTAACAGGCTGCGTGATAGCAGAGACAGGGCTATGTTTTTATTAACACGTTTGGCAAAGTGAACACCTTTGGAACCACACTTCCCAATGTAAAATCTTTGAGGAAATGATTTTACATTAATTTGTCAAAAACGTTAGACTGATATTTGTAGAAATATTTTTTTTGACAATTAGAGAGTATAGACCCTATTCTTGACTAGGAATTTTCAAGACTCAAGACATGCGATAGTTATCAACTTAAGTAGATAGAATCACATTTTTTTATCCTAAACAGTTCCATGCCAAACTAGGCAGGGAATTGTTTAGGATCAAAAAATGTTAAATTTATATTCCTTTTGAGCATTGGATCCCCACAAGCATTTACTAGCAAGGATACTGTATTTTCTATGTTTATGCTCGTTACTTTTGAGTTTAAAGAATAAGTTTACGATAGATTGAAAAATTAAAATGTTCTTCAGCTAATAATTAAGAAACTAAAATGGTCCTAGATCGAAATAAGGTTGGGAACCACTGCTTTTGAAAAATCCACTAAAAATACACTTACTTGAATGGAGCCAAAGAAAAGATGGATGGATTGTGTGAGAAAAGAAAAGGGAGTTAGTTAAAGTGTACAGAATGGAAGACAAAAACATGTTGCGTCGACTGCAAGTAACATGGGTTACAGGCAGGAAGATGATGAGTGAGAAATCCAACTAACTACTTTTTAGTTTCCAGTTTGCTGTACCTACCTATGTGTGACTAATGATTAATATAGCACGTACTACGAACCCAGCCCGTAAATCGTAAGAACAACATAAAGCGAATTGTAAACTCTACCTATTCGATTTTACCAATAAACTTAGTACTTACATAATTTCAGGCGTATGGATACTCAACCTTAGATGTGGCAGTGAGCGGGCCGCTAACACCGGAAAACTTGGAGGTGATTCGAGCATTACTACAGAATGGAGCGAACCCAGACCACAGGCTGAAGGTCCCACCACCACCATTACCACCAGCCACTGCTCCGCCTACAGATATACCTCCAGATATTTTCATTGAGGAGGGCCCTACGTTGTTGCATGCGATACTTGCAAGAAAGATAGACGTCGAGGGGGATCCTCGCTCTGTTGAAGTTAGTAAACATAAGCAAACATATATTTATTCTTTAATTGCTATCTCGTTGGCCTAGCGGACTCAAACGTTGTGGAGCTCCTGAATTCGATTCTCGGGTTGGGCGATATGTTGTTGGATAGTTCCACTCGTTTCTCAGTAGCAGTCCTTAGTCTGGAATTTTGCCTCGTTGATGACATAAGGGTCGTCCCTATTACAAGAGACAACACAAAACGGCGAAATATAGGTTTTTTTATCATTATGAGCCTGCCTAACCTGGTTAATATTTTGAGGAATGCATTTAGGGATTCTGATTCATCCTTCCCCATCTTGGGTCTCAACAATATTCTGACAATGATTGTGAATTTGTGACGTTTATTGAACACATTGTTATCGTTTCTTCCCATCTACTAAAGGTATATATGGAGAAGACGATTTTAAACTAAACAAGTCAGAGAAAAATCGGTTTCGGTCGATAAGAACCTACTTACCTAAGTTACTTACAATTTAAAAAACCGTATTTTTCTAACCGTTTTTTTAACTACATTGGTACCACAAAGGAGCAGCTTACGTCCAGCATTAGTCTTTGGTCAAATTTAATATGATGAAACTAAGTTGGTTTCAGTTTCAACCTACCCGATTAAGATACATAAACATTTTGTAAGACATTGTACATTATACAGATTCTTTCTTTCAATTTCAGCTTCGTGACCAACTCCTGGAGATGCTACTACAATATGGCTGCAACCCCATCACACAGTACAATGGTCATTCAGCCGTGGATATGGCTTTGAATAAAGGTCTAGAATTATTTGAGATCTTCTTGAAAAGCCCTCGGACTGACCTCAATGCAGTTATCAACGATTCTAATCAGACTATATTGGTGAAAATGTTTTATATGCCGTTTTCCAAAACTATCCCTCTCCCGGATAAGCTACAAGTGGTAAGTTAATTACTATTATTTATTGTTAAAAAATAGTAGAATTGAGAACCTCCTACTTTTTTGGAGTCGCTTAAAAAATCTATTTATTAGGTACTACATGTAGGTACTGAAGCGATAACACTTTAAGAATTAAACACTTATTACATTCCTTATTTAATAGTAGGTAGGTACATTATGATCTAAGTGCGGTAAGTTGAAAATTACAGCCGAGGCCCAAGCTGTAGGCGAGGGCTACAAGAAAGCAGAGGCTGTAATTATCAAAGCGCACGTTTGTCATACGACTTTTTATAACATATTTGCGAGGAAATAAATAAAACTTGGACTTACTTAAACGAATAAATCTTTAATCACTTGTTAAAGCAGATAGAAAAATTTGTAAAATTGATTATTACGTTGCCAGTTGGCATTTTTAATGTCGTCCAGTTATTATTATTAGTTATAATTTCACCAGTCTCTCTCTCACTCTCTTGAGCGAAAATAGGAGAAACGAGACCACAGAGTTCTGCAGTCGGTGGCGGCGACGGAAGAGGCTGCGGCGGCGGCGACGATGGTGGAATGTACGTGTGTGTGCTCGTAGATGGTCGAGAGTCAACACTTGGCTCCAAATTTATATTCCTTGTAATACGAGAGCTAATTTCTTCTTTATTTCTCATCGAGTCATCAAAGTAGCCCACGGCTACAGCTACACTGGTCGACCGCCACCCTCCGTGGCGTTTAAAGGTCATGGCATATTATACCGGCACCGCAACTGCACAGCTGCAGCACGGCGTCGCCTCGTATTTAGGCTACGGCTACCCGACTACACGTCGTCCGCTCGCAGTCCGCGCACCAGCCGCGAGGTGCAAGCTTGCTGTCACCGCAAACACAATTTTACATGGCATTTGTCATTGAACACGCCTAGGACTGGTGAATCGGAATTGGCGCGCAGTAAACACGCGGACGGCGCGCTGTAAGCACGCAGGCTGCGAGTCAAGTTGTATTGAAGCGGTTATCACGCTAACAGCCTGCCGTTGGCTTTTTGACATTGACATTATAAAATGTATTATACGACACACGAAATAAGGACTAATTTGAATGACAACATAATTGCTGGGCTAGAGCGGTGCCGTTGCGATGCTGTTATAGTGTGCCATAACCTTTAGTGTCAATAAGTTCGCACATGAATCGGTGAGCAATGTAGCTGAGGACCTACTCAAACTGTGCCCTGTGTATTCAATTCATGTGGATCACTTAAATTTAAGAAAGTGGCAATTTGTTTTGGCATTGCTCCAAATTTATTTATGCCAATGGATTGGCTAGTGAATTTTCCATTTTGGTAATTTTGAAAAAATCTGTTAGACATCGCTTTTGTTGAACGAAGCGTTTCGTATTTCTTCAATATGTCGCGAAAAGGCCCCTGTATTGTGAACGATCTTGGAATTTTATTTTTTGTATTTTAAACTGGACAAGAAGAACCCGCCCATGGTTCATTACAGTAACGCACAAATTCGTAATGAGATACAATACGATATTGAAATTGGTGTACCGTTTACGAGCAAAAGTGTTTTAAATCAGATTTCTATTATTTCTGCCGGACCTTTCTATAGTTCCACTGTCTAACTTGTCTGCCAGTAAACTGCAACCTAAAAGGTCGCACACTACTAATTAAATGATAATTGTAAACGATATTGTTCGTAAGGAATCCCTATCTACTATTTAATATTATAATATACATAACTCTTTATCTAGGAGCCCGTTTACTATTTTTCAAGATTTTGACCGATTTCATTTCATATTTTCAGCTGACGAATCTACTGCTGTTTGGCGCAGACCCTTTAATTAAATGTCAAAACGGAAACGAAGAATATGTTAACCTGTTCGCCTATGTAAAAAGCGTTTTAAGTGAGAAAGATACACCCACTTATGGTAAACAAATTTGCTTGTACAGTCGCCAGCACATCAAACTAACTGAAACTGTCAAATTTCCCCCCTGGAAAATAACTAAAGACCTCAATTGTGTGATATAGTTTTACTTATGCAGATTTTTTTAAGTTCTGGTTAAAAAAAATCTACCAAATAGTTGCCACAAAACAAGACAAGAGTTATGTTTCGGCGGTCGGGAATTTAGTTAAAAAAATATTTAATAATAATAATAATAATATCCTTGGACATTTCACATAACGCCATATAGTCCCAAGCTAAGCAACTTAATGCTTGTGTTATGGTAACGAGATGGCTGATAAACTACTTATATACATTTTTTTTTTTTTGTAAATACATACATATTATAGATAGAAAACACCCAGACTCGGAACAAATACATGTAGGCCGTACAAATATTTGTTCCGTGCGGGAATCGAACCCGCGACATGTTGCGCAGCAGTCAATCGCTCAACCACTGCGCCAACCGTGTCGTCGTGTTGTCGTGTGTTGTGTGTGTCGTGTCGTGTGTGTCGTATTTATTTATTACAAAATTATTTAATTATAGAAATACAGGATATTGAGCTGATGGCTGAGACAAGACTGAATATAATGCAAAGAAAAATAAGTAACTCTAATTTCCAGTAAATGCATAGTTGCAATACGACGCATGCTGACGGTCACTGCATACTCAGCGTAAACGACTGTTACGATGAGTTAACTCCTCCCTCCATAGGATAAAAGCAACTCCTGCTGCTTCTGGCGGCGTCCGCGCTGCCCTTAGTGTCTTCTGGGGTGATCTTTGTTTTCCAATGATACAGTTTCCAGGATGCTGCTGCGACTAGTAGGATTAGGATGATTGTGTTCCAGCTAGGTATAGCTGCAATGGTTGGCCAATTATCTTCTTCTGGCACGGAGATGTCGCCTGCTCTGTTGATAAGTTCATGGATGCTGTCTAGTGAGATATCTTCTAATTGGAGTTCGTATTGTATAGACTGTTCCGAGACTTGATGCTGCTCTGGTAACGGTATGACCTCGTTGATGACGACTATGTCAGTGTGAGACCGCAGTGTCTTATTCATGACGTTCATCTGGCAGTCTTCTGTTAGTGTGACGAATTCCAGATATGTAGCTTCTTGTAATCTGTCTTGGTGTTGCATTGTATTTTGGTGACTTCATCTTCTGTGAGAACGAGTAGCCAGTTGTTGTCTCCGATCTTCTGAACTTTTCTTCTTCTTAAATTCATCTTAGCGTGAGTGCAGTTTGCTGGACGATGCTGAATGAGAGATAGTATGCAGTCATCTGTGTGTTCGTTTCTTCTGGTGTCGAGGAGCTTGCAGAGCTGGGTGTCGTCGGTCAGTGGCTGGAAATCTTCTTCCAGGTAAGCGTACTCATCGTTACCAAGTGCTAGGTATTTGGATTTGGGAATGATAGTAAGGTTATTTTTATTTGGGATAGAATAGAGATGGATAAGGTCATAGGATTTTGAAGTTATTACTTCAAAATCCTATGACCTTATCCATATTATAGAGGGGATTTCGAGAATAAAGTTGACTGAGTGTTCTGTGCTGTAAGCTTTAACTCTAATTGACTTCTCTATCCTGTATATGTCACTAATGCTACTACTAGCTACTGATTTAAACATAAGCATATTTTCTAAGTTTCTTAACTCTTCTACTAAATTCTGAGGACTTATTATACTAGGATGCATGGTGCCCATCTGAGCAAAAGTCATAGCATCTTCTGATAACATTAACCTATCTAGCATTATCTGTAAACTAAAATCTATCTGTACGTAAACATCTAGAAAATGTAAATGATTAGACAGATCGTTGGAATTATTAGTAATATTTTGCAATAAACTAGCCAAATGTTTCTGATTATTATTTAATTTTATTATTTGTTTACTGAATTCATCGATAGTATTATGTGCTAATACTAGCGATTTTCTTTGTGAATCCTGAACGCTTTTAACTCTGTTTTTAATATTGAAAATTTCTTCTTCAAACTTAGCTGCATCTTCCTGGTCCAGATTACCTGTAATAGACTTAACGACAGTACCTAACCCATCTATAAGACCGCGTCGCTTTCTAACTTGCGGCGTTAAAATCTTAATCTTCTTACCTATAATATTAAGGCTATATTCTATTTGATTCCTATATGTTTTATGTAACTCTCCAGATGTTGTATTCCCGGCGTTTTTCGCACTTTAGTATAAGGACATCAATTGGATAGCAGTAAAGTGCAGATTGCTAATGTTGTAAACGCAAGCAAGGCGAAAGTAGTTGTCTTGTTTATAGAGTTGACCTTGTTTAAGGAGGAGGATACCATTGTCATTACCTACATCAGTAATGGTTACGGTTGCTGTTGTGTTGAGCACAACGGCTCCTGCGATGAAGATCCTGCAACAAGATGAGGTCTCCGTAGTAGCTTGAAGTGAACCCTAATAGACTTAGAATTTGGATGGTTACCTATGATTTCAGCCACGTTATTTGGGTGAAGGTGTATGATCTTGTATGGCCCTTTGAAGACTGGCTTCGTTTTGTCGCTGCGTGCTGACTTTGCTACCTGTTTATAGACAGTTTCACCTACCTTGAATTTCATTTCTTCTGCTTCTTGATTTCGTTTAGCAATCACTGCTCTTTGTTTTTGGACATGTGTGCAGCGATGCACTCCTGAACTGCTTCTGCATTGGTACGATGCTTAATAACATAATCCTGGTAAAATTCTTTTGGATAGTATAACTCTAGTGGGTTTCTGGATGCTGTGTGTCCGAATAATAGCTCATGGGGTGTATAATCTGTTGCCGAATGGATAGCGTTGTTGTACGCTATTATAGAGTACTTCATAATTAGCTGTATAGGGTCATCTTTGTTAGTCATTCTTTGAATCCTAATTATTTCAGCTAGGGTAGAATGTAAACGTTCAATAGGGGAGTTAGAATTAGGGTTATAGGGTGTCGTAAAATGTATATGGATATTATGTAGTGCGCAAATTTCTTTAATTACATCGTTGTCAAATTTAGTGTCTGAATCTGTGGTTATTTTATTAGGTAAACCTAACACTGAGAAAATATTTTGCAATGCTTCGGCTATATGGATGCTACTGCATGCTGTTAGTGGAACTGTCTGGGCGTATTTAGAGAAATTATCAATGAATGTAAGAAACGTTGCGCTTCCTGTTGAGTACAGGTCCATAAATAATGTTCCATATGTTTACGAGGTGTATCGGTTATAGCTAAAGGTGGTTTAAGAGGGTTGCGTTCATATATAGATTTCAAACAGGTATCGCATTGGTTAACGAATTTTTGAATAGTAAGGAGCATGTTTGGCCAATGATAATTTCTGTGCAACTGCTTGTACGTCTCCTGAATACCGCGGTGAACAGTTTTACCTTCGTGATATTTCTTAATCAACTCTTGTTGTTCCTGTTTGTTTTCTACTGGAGTTACGCGTGTTGTACATTTAATTAGCTTGGGACCTCTCTCATTAAATATTGTTGTGTAAACTCTAGAAAAGGCATTTTATAATTCTTCGCTATGAAAGAAACAATGGTATATACGGTCAGCAATGGTGTGTTCTTTTAAGAATCTAACTATCTCAGACTCTGTATTATTTACTGGGATAAAGACATCTTTTATAACTACCTTTGAGTTAGTGGATCTGTTATCTACTCTATACGTAGATCCGGGAGTTGACCTAATGTGGAACTGTTTTAGCTTCCTGTCAATAGCGTCTGCAATGATAGGTATACCTTTATTTTCATTGTCAGATTGTGTATGTCTTGTTGATACTAGTTCCGGTTCGGCTGACACTATACTCATGCTATCAGTATCTATATAAGATTCGGGAATACTTGGGTTTTGCCGTTGTATATTTTCATTTGGTGCTACTGGCTTTATTTGATTTTCGGCTTCCCTACATGCGTTTTCGAATATTCTATTAATTATCTCATCGTCTTCGTTATCATCTAAATTCACAGCTTAAGAGTCCATACTGCCATGGAAGATTTTAACACGTGATAGGGCGTTTGTGTTAGTGTTTTGGCGCCCTTTCTTGTACACAATCTTATAATCGGATTCCGGAGGATGGTTTAATGTCCCTAGCTGCAATAGTTAACGTTAAAAACGGTTCTTTTAAAACATCGGTAATTACTTAATCATAGTGATCAAAAGAAATATATCCCGTTTAACCCGTCAATCGAATTAGAGATATATTCCAATGTCAATAAAATTGATAGTTACGATATAAACACCACACAAGTTCAAACTAAAATTAACAGTATATTAAACGAAAACCTTAAAAAAATCCGTACAGAACATATGAATGAAGAAAAAAAACCGCGAAATAACCCGGTTATGTTATCAGTACAGGGACTTATTCTATGCAGAAGATATATTACCACTCACTTTTACACACGCAGTTAAACATTAACTCCGATTAAGCGATGATACACCCGTTTTTGTACGTACAGACAAGCTCCTCAACAACGCGAAGAAATTCGTAAACATGTGGATAAGCTCCTAAAACAAGGTATCGTGCGAGAAAGCATATCCCCTTGGTCATGTCCCGTGCATATCATATAAAGTAAATAAACCCTTGAAAAAAATGAAAAAAAAATGCCGACGAAAAATTCTAAATCTAGGGTGTCCAGAATCATGCCCTGGACCCATGGAAATCGTTTGTGCGTCGATGTCAAATACAAGCGGTAGAGGTGTCAAATTAAACACTGGGAATTTACTCGTGAGATACTTAACGCTACTTATTATAATTTTGTGGTTGCCTAATGCGATTTTAGCTTATAGACAGACACACATAGACTAAAATAGAATACACAAATTAGAATAAGACAGGAAATAGAGCCAGGACACTTGGTAAAACAAGAGCACTTACCAAAGCAGCCACTGCATCTGCATCTCCTGCCGAGTCGATCTCGTTCAACGCAGCTTCCTCCAATTCTCCGGAGAATTATCCCGATGACCGTAGAGGTGTCCGACCGCGTGATAGGTTCCTTGTAGACCGCGAAGGAACGATTTGAGAACCGTCGCTCTTAAGATGAAGAGTTGGATTCGATCTTAGAACGTCGCGATCCTACCGACTGCGCCAGTTATGTTTCGGCGGTCGGGAATTTAGTTAAAAAATATTTATTTATTACAAAATTATTGAATTATAGAAATACAGGATATTGAGCTGATGGCTGAGACAAGACTGAATATAATGCAAGGAAAAATAAGGAACTCTAATTTCCAGTAAATGCATAGTTGCAATACGACGCATGCTGACGGTCACTGCATACTCAGCGTAAACGACTTTTACGATGAGTTAACTCAAGACAAGACGTTTATTTGTAGAGACGAGTAAAAATAAAATAAAAGCAAGCTGTTCATTAAAAAAAAAAAGTTCAGTCATGTTTGGCCTTTGTGGCATACAAATACCTATAAGTACTTACAGCAGTCATTTATAAATCAAAATTATTAAATACTCACGTTAAAAATTAATATTTAAATAATAAATGATATTAAATTATTCTAAAGTCTAAATTCAAAAGTTGGTTTTAGTTAGTTTTTTCTGTTCTAAATTCTGTTTCCTTGATTTTTCTTCTTATCGTAGGTGTGATCCAGGAGCAAAGTATAGGTACTCTATGCCCAGGTGTGATACCTGACCCTATCTGTCGTTGTGAAATAGAACTTTAGTTCTACCTAATCCATAAAAATTTGTTTATTCATCTCTCGCAAAAGCAATGTAGGTGCGTGATGTACAATGCACTAATACCAACGTACAGTACGATTATTTTATCTTTGCCCATGCGAAGTACGTCGCAATCGATTGCGCAGAATGTCAATTTGACAAGAAACATAAAACATCGCATGCGCGGGTAGATAGATCGCGTATGCAGTCTCAGTCCCTCGTATACGTTCGATGCATACTTGTGTCCCGCTTACTCAATGCAATACGACTGTTGGTATGAAAAGTGTTATTGTTTTAAAATATTTATTTTGTTTTTTTTTTTTACTGTTTTATTTGTGTTTTGTATGTTTTTGTGGTGTATATGTTTGTTGTGTTACTTTGTGACCTTGTTATTGTTACTGGTTGTGTTTCTTACTTGTTAATAATACAAAACGTATAGATCAGAAAAATATTCTACGAACGTAACACTTTTTTACGCGATGGGACCTGCGCGGTCGTCACTAAAAGCTAACTTCGCATGGGCAAAGATAAAATAATCGTACTGTACTTTCGACCTTTTTAAATTAGGTACAGACGTTCCAAGAAAAAGCAAAAGCCGCGAGATAAAATCAAAGCAGCCTGCAGCATCAAAAACAAGCACTAAGGCAGGAAAGGGCGCTAATAAATTACAATTAGCATCCAAATCCGGGAAAACAGTGGAGGATAACCTCGGCGACTACAAACAAGCCTTGGATCTGGTGGTGGAGTGCGCGAGACTTCTGTACATCAGGTGGCTGCAGGCCAACCTCATGAAGGAGCTCATTGAAGTTGTACACAAGTAAGTTTTGCTTGCATTTTTGTAACTGTTTTACAATATTATGTAAAGTGGGTGATAGATGGGCGCGCAAGTACGGGGACTTGTGGCTCGCCGACCTTTTATTCTTCGCGTCCTGTTTAAAAAGTACTTACGTGTAAAGAAAAGTAGGTACGCGTAGGAGAGACAACGGAGGGGTGAATAGAAACACTTTACTATCATAATATTGGTTTTGAAAGAAACTTTGCTTTATATAGGGCCGATTTTTCATTAGTCAGCTAAATTTTATCAGAGAACTAAAATGCTGGTTTGACAGCTTTTGCATAGAAAATACTTACTTATTTCAAACAGCCATATTTTTTCTCCAGATAAAAATTATCTGACTATTGAAAAATCAGCCCTTAGGTATACAAATTCAACAAAATTGGGGATCGTAAATGCTGTAAAAAAGAATTAAATGACGTAAAAATCGTCTTCAAAAAAAAAGTTCGTCAAGCCATAATTCTGCGTACCTAGGTACTTGCTCGCCAGTCTATCACCCACTTTAGTGTCTTTATAGGATTTACGATCTTTTAATAATTAAACTCTAGCCGGTGCTTCCTCTGAAACAAACCCCTGATCTTATTTGTCTGTAGGCTTATAGGCTGTAGAAGATGGGTTGTGTGTAAATAGCGATCATTTTCGAGACAAACTATGCCTAAATCTCTCTTATCTGTCTTTAATCTGTCTTAAACTACTTTTGTTCGGTTAGGTACAAACATCGCCATTGGACCATGATAATTAAAGAACATAATAATAAGGAATGTACCAGCCTCTGGTTGACTGCGCATCGCGGCCTGGAGATTTGGGATATCTTAAAAAAAACAAAGAAAAGAAAATACAATGATGAAAAGATCTTAAAACAAGTGCTATGTATAATTCACTTGTATTTTAAGAGGACAAAAATTCTACGATTTCCCACTAGCTCAAAAATTTGGTTACGTCCCCCTATCTTCTTGCAAGAGAAAGAGTTCATTGAACGTGAAGTGGCGAGGTTAACTCGCGAACATCGAATAGCTAAAATGCCAACACCGGACATGTTGCCGGTTTTACGACCCTACGTTACACCCGAACTGACGATTAAAGAGGTATCTTTGTGATTTTTTACATTCAATTTATTTATCGCAGTGAGTTGGTACAGCTGCCAAGTTTGAAGATAACGGTAACGGTAGGGACCACAGAAATATAATTAAATTATATCTATGGTAGGGACGTTAGGCTGTTGACGTTTTAAGCCGGAGGGCTTTTTTAACACATTAATCGTTCAAAGAGGTTTTAGGTACCTAAATAAGTACCTATCTACCCACGTATGTAAAAAAAACTTGATGAACTAAGCTAAGACCTCTTGTTGTACGGTACTATCTTTTCAAATTTCATTGGTCTGCCGTTTGGCCTAGTGTGAGATGAGATGTTTTTTAATGCTCTTTAGTATGGGTATGCTCAGCGCAACTTATTATCATGGTCGCTCTCAGACCATTGGTCTGAGTGGTCGCTGTTGTTTTTCTATTATATTCTTCATGTTGTAGTTATGTGTGTTTCAGGTAGAAAAATTCAACGTATGCTTCGAATGTGCTTTACCACTCGGAGATGCGAAGATTCTCTGTGACTCATGCAACATGATTGGATTTTGCTCTTTTGAATGCATTAAAACGAACATTGATAGATTTAACTGTCATCCATGCAGTAGCTATCTAAAAGAAAAATACTTTCCAACTCCTGAAGAGATTGAAACAAATTCTGGAGACATATTAAATCCCTAATCCACGAGTCCCGGCTAAATCTACATAATATTGCAATCGTGTTTTCTATATAAGTCATGTAGATATGATAGGTAGTAATCTTGTCTTGGTTGGTGAACAAGAAGGTGGGTAAGTACTAGGAAATTGAATGCATTTTTCATACATACTGCTATATTCTTCACAAAAGCAAAACTGGCACAAAATGATGTGAAACGCAAGATTTTTGCGCGAAATGAAATGTCAAAGTAACCAGTAGGCAGCTGTCATTTTTTTTTTATCTGTATCAATATTATAGTACTAAGTACTCGATCTGTACTGTATCTGTATTCTGTAAATCTGTATTGTTCTTGCTTTGTTGTGGCGAGTATGTGGGTTTCTTCAAAATAAAGATTTTGATTAAAACTATATGAGATTTCCCTTCATAAAATCACGAACCGCAGTACAAATGGCATCTGCAGCGAAGAAGCTCAAGCTTTCAACATCAGCTTCAGTGGAAAGTAAAAGCAATGGAATTAGTTCAAATTCTAATGTTGATGAGTTCGCGAAGAAATTGCAAGCCAAACGCGAAGACACGTCCAAGTCAATTTTAGAGTATAAGTTCAATAAAAAACGTGTTAGAATCGTGTCTCAGGAGCAGATGGTGCCTGATGAGTGCGAGGGGATTGTGTACTGGATGTCCCGAGACAGCCGGGTCCAGGATAACTGGGCCTTTTTGTTCGCTCAGAAACTCGCGCTCAAAAACGAAGTACCTCTCCACGTATGCTTTTGTTTGATAGCCAAGTATTTAGATGCCTCTGTCAGACAGTTTGATTTTCTTGTAAAAGGTAAATAAACATTATCTCTAATTAATCATACAACTTTAAAAAATGTATAGAAATAGTTTCAGTCTGTTCACACACATTTTAAAAAGTGCTTTATAATATTTTCAGGTCTAGAGAAAGTGGCAGCCGACTGCAAGAAGCTCAACATATCATTTCACTTGCTAGATGGGAGTGGGGCAGAGGTACTTCCGCAGTGGGTTGTGAAACATAACATTGGGGCTGTGGTCTGTGACTTCAATCCTTTAAGAGTGCCACTAGGCTGGCTGGAAGGTTGCAAGAAGAAGTTGAAGAAAGACGTGCCGCTTATACAGGTAACATATCATAATGACTACTTAATTAAGATAATACAACACAGTAAACTTGATCAAAGCCATGGTAACTGATGTACTAGATCACTGCAAGATGAAGTTCTAAGATATGGCTACTGAAAATTGAATGTTTTGCTTGAACTCATGAATCTATAAAAGATGAAAATTGCTCTTTTTTATTCAGTATTTTAGTCAGTAGAAGTCTGACACTCCCTCCCGCTACACCCAGAGCGGGAGGAGTCATTGGATGATTTACCATCCCTTAAAAAAGAAAAAGGCAGTTCCACTATCTTTAACTGACACCAAAAAGTAAGAGGTTTTTTCCGAAATGTTTCCATTTATAGTAAAAATCTGATGAAAACATCAGAGATAGACAGTAAAATTTAAATGGACCGGTTGGCAATTTTGGAGGATACCAGCACTAAGAACTGAAAATAAAAAGCTTTTTTGCAAAAAATACAACTGACTGCCAAATTAAAATATTACAAAGTACAAAATACCTAACTTTAATTTTGGAAGTTGGTGTTAAAACAAATAAAAAAATTTACTCCTATTTCTTTATGTCTAAACACAGTATGCCGAAGATACGCGACCGAAGTTCAGCATTATTACGCCTCCAATGCTATTTGAATTACTGACTACACATGCCGAAATTACGTTGCGTTATAGTAGCGTACGTTGATCTCCGGTCGGGCGTAAGTTCGGCGGCAACGGGCGAGCAGCGGGAGGCAGGCAAATCGGCGCATTTCGCCTCTTACTGCGCACGACCCACGTGCTTTGTTGTGTCATTAAAACATAGGTACCTACGCGTTGTTTGATTTAGAAAAATAGTAGTATCGCGGTTGAGTCGCAATCGTATTTTTTTTCAGCGCTAGAGACATTGAATACACACAAAGTTGCGCAACTGAATTTCTGCCGCGTAAGTTCGGCACTTATGGTGTGTCATATCAGCCGAATACGTTGGAACGTAAAATTAGTCACGGAACTTCGGTGAAGTACCTTCGGCATAGCGTGTTTAGACACTTAATGTTTCAGCTATGAAGCTGAAGTGATTCAAAAACATCTCCAGGCTTCGTTTATGTAGTTATAACATCAACTTGTAAATTCATTTTCCAGGTAGATGCCCACAACATTGTGCCATGCTGGGTGGCCTCAGACAAACAGGAGTACTCAGCAAGGACAATCAGAAACAAAATAAACTCTAAACTTGATGAATATCTGACGGAGTTCCCTCCAGTTATCAAGCACCCTTATACTGCCAAGTTTGAGCCAGAGGTAAGAGCATATGCCTTGGTACAGTGAATATTATACCTAAAAAAATAGATGGGCCAGGAATGACAACAGGAAATGTGCCCTTTTGGAAATAGGGAATATGCATGAAAAAAATATCTATGATCTGAACAGTTTATCTAAAAGTATTCGAAAATATAATACTAACTGTGAAATTAGAATCTAAATTGCTCGAAAAACGAACGAGATACAATTATTTTAAGAGTGTGTATTCCGTCGACTAGCGCCGCCAATCGTTTTTTATTAATTGTGGTAAATTTAAGACACGTAGATAAAAAACCGCTCTGTAGTGCACTAAAGAAATGTATCTATAATTTTTTGACAGCTATTTTTAATACATAACTCATGGCTAAATAGCCAAAACGGCAATTATTGCTAAAAGTGGCCACTTTTAGCAAAAATATCGACTTTGGCAACTATTTATGTTCTAAAGTACAAAACATAACTCTCAAAACATAATAAATACATTTC
The DNA here is from genome assembly GCA_963859965.1 of Ceramica pisi. Classification (NCBI taxonomy): domain Eukaryota; kingdom Metazoa; phylum Arthropoda; class Insecta; order Lepidoptera; family Noctuidae; genus Ceramica; species Ceramica pisi. Next base: position 6,156,330 of record OY982529.1, read on the forward strand.
TTAAGTGCACTACAGAGCGGTTTTTTATCTACGTGTCTTAAATTTACCACAAATAATAAAAAACGATTGGCGGCGCTAGTGGACGGAATACACGCTCTTAAACAAATATATCTGTCCCTCTCGCGAAAACGCTGTTTTCTATGGCAGCTGTATAGTCATCGTGTAATTTGACGTCACATTACGTATCGGACTTCTCTTTCTAACTGTAGCCTTTGAAGCTTTATAACTTAATAAATGATGAAGGTATTTAAAAAATAATTTCATGATTGTTTACTAAAGCCAATAAGTATTTTATTTTGCAAATAAAAAAATTGCATGCATATTCCCTATTGAGGCATGATATAATATTATGATTTATTTTTGGTTAGAGATTATGGTTAGATAATCTCAAACAATACATTTCTAGCCTAAAGACTGGGATGAAGCAATAGTATCCAGGGAGGCAATATTATGATTTATTTTTGGTTAGAGATTATGGATAGATAATCTCAAACAATATATTTCTAGCCTATAGACTGGGATGAAGCAATAGTATCCAGGGAGGCAGACAAAAACGTTGGCCCTGTAGAATGGGCTCGGCCGGGCTACGACAATGCCCTGAAAATGTTGAAGAGCTTCCTGGATCAAAGGCTGAAGGTGTTTGCTACAAAAAGGAATGATCCTACTAAAGATGCGCTCAGTAATTTATCACCATGGTTTCATTTTGGTATGTTATCTGTTATCTGTGTATTTAAAATAAAATATAAGTTAGTAGCGTCAGGCAAGTATCAAGGAATTTAAATTACTGGGCCTAGAAAATATCGCTGTCTCCAAAACAAAGGATCAGTCAATCATATGATTTTATGGTAAATAGAAAACTTAAGGCTTGAGGACCTTGTGGCTAAATGTTAACACGGGTTGATGCAACGCTTTCCAAGGTCAGTCTGTGAATGGATGTTCATCTAAATATACCGAGAACACCCCATGATCAATGGCAGTTGCTCCACGTAAAATAATGGTATTTCAGCTAAATCCTATTGGACTAGAAGCCAACCTAAATATAGTTGGGAAAACGCTTGGTAGATGATGATGAGTGAACTTAGGCAAGTTGGGAAAACCAATATTCTATACTGCTTGTCTAAAAAACTTTTTCCAAAAAAATACAACTGTTTTCCAAAAAAGTAACACATAACAAGTAGTACTTTATAGTGTTTTCTTTTTTGGAAGTTGGTTGTATTATTTTTGTAAAAAGTTTTTTATTTTTCACTTTTTAGTGGTACCCCACACCTAACAACACCACTGCAAAATCGCAGAAAAGCAAAATACGCAATTTCGATTACTTGGATGACATAAAACTATCGTCCAAGTAGACGAATTCCAGCTATTTCGATTTAAAATCCAAAGTTCGTTACCGATTTTCATAAAATTTAAATGGGACCAATCTGCAAGTATATCCTTTCAGATAAAAGAATTTTTCAAATCGGTTCATAATTGTCGGAGTTATGAGGTAACAAACCAAAAAAATAACATACAACCGAATTGAGAACCTCCTCCTTTTTGGGAAGTCGGTTAAAAAGAGATATTGCTAACAAATTTTAAACCACATTTTCAGGTCAAATATCAGTCCAGAGAGTAGCTCTATGTGTTCAAGAGCACAAATCAAAGTGCACAGAGTCGGTGAATGCATTTCTGGAGGAGGCCATTGTACGTCGCGAGCTGGCAGACAACTTCTGTTTCTACTGTGAACATTACGACAGCATCAAAGGAGCCAGCAACTGGGCACAGAAAACACTGGATGATCACAGGTATACACCGGTTTTTATTGTACAAGAGCCTATGAAAACTGGTACAAAATGGCAGGGAATTTAAATGTTTATCAAAGGACATTCAAACTTATCTAAAGAAATACGATATAAATGCCAATGTTATAATTTGATTCCCTGGCATTGAAAGAGATTTCTTGACACGACCTTGAAGAGCGCGCTAAGGGGTGCCGCGGGATCTAAGCGGCTAAAGTGCGCTAACCGGTCGCAAAATTCTCTGCCATTCCGTCTCGGTGTGCGTAGACCTTAAGGCTTTCCTGAAGCTATTGTATATTAGACTGTAGAACTACGTCATAGTCATATCACAAGTCTAATTTAATGCGCTTGATGGAAATCTTGGAATTATCACTGTCGTTGCAGCAGACTATTTCTATACGAGACGCCAGTGCGGCCGACGTCGACGCCATGCTGTAACTGCCGCATAGTCGAAAAAAACATTTCGTCATCGAGATGACAGTGCGGCAAAACACAGCCGTTGTTAAATTGTTATTACAAAAGATCTGCAAGTGGTTATGAAGGGACTAGACATACGCACTATTGTCTTATTTTATTTTTATCACAGCTTCCCCAAGTTCAATTTGAATCAGTTCAGCTCCAGGACGTAAGCTGCAAAAAATGGCAAATGCGAAGTCTTAGACGACTGCGGAACTTTCTTCCCACTGCCACTAAAACTGCGCTTGCACAGTCCCTTCTACTTCCTATCCTTGACTATGCTGATGTCAGTTATCTCGATCTCTCTCAAGCACAACTCGACAAACTTGAGCGTTTTCAAATTATAAGATTTATATTTGGATTGCGCAAATATGATCACATTTCTGAATTTCGCACAAAGTCTTCACCGAGATTCTCATATTTTATATCTGCTCTACAGTACTCTGTTCAATCCTACAAACCCCCCCCCCCCCCCATTATCTTAAATAAAGTTTCTTCATGAGACACTTATCATCTGATATCTGAAGTCATCAGAAAATGGACTTTATGTCTGAATAAATAAATTTATTGATTAAAAATTTGAGACTAGAAATGCATTCCACCAGTTTTTACGGCAGACAGCGGTGCGGTTATGGAATGTCTTGCCGCCAGTGTAAGGCGTGCTCAATCTTTGTCCACTTTTCAACAATGATCAAAAATTACTATCTTAGAGACAGAATTGTTTAGATACCATTGTTAAAAACTATAGTCTCTTTTTTAATAGTTTTTATTTGAGTTCTATGCTTTTTGTTTCATTATTATTATTGTATACTAGCTGTCTCCCGCAGCTTCGCTCCCGTCAACTGGCTACCCTGCAACTTTCTTATTTTTTCTTTCATAAGAACCTTCTCCTGACAATAACAAACACATCAAAAAAAGAATTAGAGAAATCGGTTCAGATGTTCTCGAGATTTGCGCTTAGCAAAATATTCAGCGATTCATTGTTATATTATAGATTATATTCATTTATTGTGTATTTATTGTTTACTAGCTGTCCCCCGCGGCTTCGCTCCGGTTTAACCATAGTTCCCGTTCCCGTGGGATTTTTGGGATAAAAACTATCCTATGTCCGTCTTCTGGTTCTAAGCTACCTCCCTACCAATTATCAGCTTAATCGATTCAGCCGTTCTTGAGTTATAAATAGTGTAACTAACACGACTTTCTTTTACATATATAGATATAAATAGTACACTGTACACCTAAGACTAAAGTATAACTGTACCATCTTTCCTTTTTTCTTTATAATCTATCCTAAGGTTGTCTTGAAAAGATCGCTTTTAGTAACGAGGCCGCCCATTGTGTCACCCTATTGTTTAAGGCCTTTAAGGTATCAATCTTATAGGGGTGTTATTGTGTTTTAACGTCGATAAACATGTATACCAACCAAAAAGGATTCCAAAACCTTTTTGTTTTGAAACTGTACTACAATATATTACTATTAATAAAAAGTTGAATACGTTACTGAACTACCGTCTACCGAATTATCGATTGTTTCTGAAAAGGCTTTACAATGTGTTTTATTTTTTAATTCGAGTTCTGGCTGCCCGGCGACCAGCCTGATATCTTACAAATAAATAAAATTGAACTCTTCTTAATTAAAATGAAAATAACAACTTTAAATGGATATGGTTGGGAGTGTCATGCTCACTCAAAAGTCTAGCTGATGGTGGCGTATGCGTTTGATCATTTGGCTCCCTTCAAAATGGTTGAGCCGAATGGTGCTGGCGCATGCGTCATGTTCGTGAACAGGCGCCGTCAGTCGGGACTGGTCATTTCTCAGCTGCCATGGTTGATTTTAATTATTTCTTTGAATTGTTCCTCTTTTATTCCGGACGCTTTTATCCTGCTCGTCTTTTACATCGTTCTCACATGTATGTATAATTTCAACCCGATGTAAATAAATCTTTGTAAAAAAATATTATTTTTAAAAGAGTGTCCATGGAGTTTCTTGCACGTTCTTTTCCATAGAGATCTACGCTTTGGAACGTGCAAATAGCTTCAACTTTTTGGACCGACCGAACTTGACAATTCAAAAGTGCCTGTAAATGGTTTAATTGAAATAAATGCTTGAATTTTGAATTATGGAAGTATAAAATTATGTTGCAGTCAACTGGCTTAATCAGCGATTTTTTTTTGCCTAGACTTTTCACTGAACGGCGCCGTTAAATCAGCGACTTAGTGACATCCCGGCCATTCCCGGCATTAAATTGAACAGCCGGGCAAATGACTTGGTTCAATATAGTTTAATGACTTGCCTTATTAATAATTAAAAACTTAAGATTCAGGGAGCTTTCATTTATGATAAGGGGCCGATTTTTCAGCGGTCATTCACAGCACTTAACAATTTAGTGCGCCTAGCGTTTAGGTCTTGTTTTGCCGTTGGTCATGATTCTTAGAAGAGCCATTAGTCGTTAGCCATTAGCCGTTAAGTTATACCAACGTAGTGAAAGGATTAGTCAGCTAGGCTCAGCGTTACGCATTGCTAGTTGTCCAGGATGGGCCGGGCGTTTAGAATCGCTAAACGAGTTATATTATCAGACTTGACTTATTTATTAAAACATCATGTACACCATGGACACAGTACCTATCTATTTGTATAGCTCGATTTCTACATCACGACACTGAACAATCGAAGGGTAAGATCTAAAAGTCCATACTGCTAAAACAAAAGAGTTTAAAATGCCTTACGTAGTCATCTCACTTGGCTTGTTATTTTTCATGTTTTTCGATTTCAAAGTCATACATTTCTTACAGAAAAGACAAAAGATCACACATCTACACACTGGAGCAGCTAGCCAAGTCAGAGACGCACGATGACTTGTGGAACTCTGCACAGATCCAACTGGTGAAGGAAGGCAAGATGCACGGCTTCCTGCGTATGTACTGGGCTAAGAAGATCTTAGAGTGGACTCCGACGCCCGAGGACGCGCTCAAGTATGCGATATACTTGAATGATCATTACAGCATTGATGGGAGGGACCCGAGTGGATTTGTTGGTGAGTCTTTTTGGAGGTTTTTAGGGTTCCAATAAGAGACGGAACCCTTATAGGATTCTTTTTATCCGAATATACTGGTAGTTTCTGTTGAAACTTGCGGCACATATGAACTTCTGTGACCCAAACACGGACACGTTACGTAAATAAATCAATTTTGAGTATAGAGGTCACTTTTGGGGGACAAACAATAAACAAGTGCGAGTAGGAAAAAAAATCAAGCTTGTATGGGAGCCCCCGTAAATATTTATTTTATTCTGTTTCTTAGTATGTGTTGTTATAGCGGCAACAGAAATACATTATCTGTGAAAATTTCAACTGTCTAGCTATCGCGGTTCTTGAGATACAGCCTGGTGACAGACACACAGCGAATTCTTAGTAATAGGGTCCCGTTTTTACCCTTTGGGTACGGAACCCTAAAAAGAATGACTACCTACTTATGAGCCATCTGAAGAGCAGTTGATGTGCAGCAATTCAAAATGACTGTAACATTGCACTTCACCATAGTTCAAAATCGCTTGTCATCCAACTTCACTCTAGAATTGACTTACTTAAAGAGTGTCAGATGAACCTGCCGAGGCTTTAGATCTGCTGACATGAGACAATACAAAGTTGTAAATTCATTAACACTCTGTTAAAATACTGATTCAGGTTGTTGCCCTATCCATCCTTTGTTGTTATGAATATATCTGTGGATGAGTTTGTAAAAAGGCGGTTGTCTTTATATAATAGCATTAAAATATAAGCTTGACCTCATGTTTGATATCAATGTCAAGTGTTAATCATCTATCTTCCAGGCTGCATGTGGTCAATATGCGGCATACACGACCAAGGCTGGGCAGAGCGAGCGGTGTTCGGCAAGATTCGGTTCATGAACTACGACGGGTGTAAGCGCAAGTTTGACATCAAAGCGTTCATCGCCAGGTATGGCGGAAAAGTACACAAATATGTGCCGAAGAAGTAAGAATCTTTTTTCTTTAATTTACCTAAGGAGAGATCTGCTACACAAAGGATCTGAATATTAAGTGTAAGTTTTATTATTTTCGGTTTTACATAGTTTTTTTATTATTGTTAATATTATTGGTAAGTTTTTACTAACTCAATGCACCAGTTTTCGAATTATAGACGAGTATTATTGCCGGAATATCGGCACCTTAGTAAAAAATTATTCTCAGTACTTAATCTAAGTACCTAGTTGTAATCCAAAGTGAATATTAAAGTAAACGAAGAGTACAAATGGAACTGAAAATGGTATAGAATACCTAATTCTTTATTTATTGTTGCAAGTGTATTATTATTAGTATCAGTACTTTTATGATAATATTTTCAACAGGAAATCATTTCCAATATTAATCATATTGCTATGTATCTATAAATGATTACTTACTCAAAAATTAAAATTGAATTTTGTCATTCTAAGAAAAATATTTCAAAGGTATGATATTATTCGACGACACGGTTGGCGCAGTGGTTGAGCGATTGACTGCTGCGTAGCATGTCGCGGGTTCGATTCCCGCACGGAACAAATATTTGTACGACCTACATGTATTTGTTCCGAGTCTGGGTGTTTTTCTATCTATAATATGTATGTATTTACAAAAAAAAAAAAATGTATATAAGTAGTTTATCAGCCATCTCGTTTCCATAACACAAGCATTAGGTTGCTTAGCTTGGGACGATATGGCGTTGTGTGAAATGTCCAAGGATATTATTATTATATTATATTATTATTATTAAGTATATTACTGTACACCTCCACATACTACCTCACTTAAGGTTAAGTTTTATCACATTTGTAAACAATGTATTAAAATAAAACATCAATTTTGCTTATAAATATTTTTATTTAAGAATGTGAGTTCTTGTAGTTACACTTTTCTCATATATTTCGATAATAATCTTCATAAAATTAGAAATAGAAAAATAATATCAAAGAGCTATTTTCTTCATTGGAACTTTTCGGTGAGTCAGGTTATAATGTGTTTGATTAGAACTTCATCACGTTTGGGCAAGTAGTCAAAGGTGACTGAATGCTTGTGGGATAACCCAAAGCTAAGTGGAAAGCATTCAAATTAACATTTTATTTCTCACAATATCTTATAAAAGCAAAAATAGGATTTCACGTCAAATTGTCTTAGAAACACAAAACCATAACGATTTCTATTATGTCTCGGATTATTATTATTATATAGGTAAATATAAGTCTCTACAAAGAAAAATAATAGGAAAACATGATTTCACCACACATCGACATATTAATAAAAACGGAAAGAAACTCTAAGGGAAATTAACTGATTCGTATTATTATGGATATTGAAATTTATTATGATTCGATAGGCATATAAATACCTGAATTAACTGTTTCAACTATGAACACAAATCGTGGCTCGCTTCTATTAACATATTCCACTAATACACATTACAGCACAAGGGTTAATAACACCTTTACTTTCAACATACACATTAGCTTACAATAAGGCTCTCAATTAAATTTCATAGAAAACCCGAGATAAACATGTCGTAACGGGTAATAGTAATAAGGTACAGAGATCGTAACCAAATTCTCAGTCGTGTCAGGTTAACTCAAAGGAATGTGCTAATTCCAAGCTCTTGCAGGTTTAAGGCAGAATTCGGTTACAACCCCCCAACGAAACGAGAAACAAAGAAAATCGTCGTCAAAAAGAGGCGACACTAGGATAAAAAAACTAATTGATTGTTGTCTATGCTCCCCTGTGTCAGTGTGTGTGTGAAAGCAGAGCTACATTCGCTGTTACGGGCGCAGGACGGCTTCCCACGGACGCTTACTGCACGCAGCAGTTGGGCCCCTTGTGCCCGTTCTTCTTGAGCCGCGACTTCGGGCGGTACTTCTCCAAGTACGACAGTTGCTTGGCGTTGATGGCACCGCGGCGTTGACTGGAAAGCAGAGCGAACACTTAGAACGTGACAAGAGGAACATTCAACGCAGTTTACCTGCATAAACATAGCCATATCAGGTAAGGCAACTCCTATTTCCACACCTCGATCTAAACATGTGCATAAATACATGACTTTTACGCGTTACTCGTTCAATTATCAATTAATTGTCATGTGCGTCACGATCCTTAGCGTCCTGTGTACAGCGTATGAGGCGTTATAACGTGCAAGCACTTTTATATGCACACAGATATTATTGGACTTCGGCGAACAATCGTGGTGGTTTGATTAGCATGGCGAAAATATTTATCCAACTTATATGGCGACGACACAAAAACGAATTTTCTTGAAGAATGTTTTACTTCCTTATTTTTATCTTACAAAAAGGTTACAATCTCATACAGCCATCTTGTATAAATTCCGATGTACGTGACTGATCAAGACAATGATCGTTACAGAATTCTCACACTTCAAATTCTCAAGAAAGCTGAACTGGAGAATGTACGTCATTCAGTCCGATTTAATCGGAAGAGTGCATATACGCGGGAAGAATCTTATCAATTCTAACAATTTGCTGATTGTTGGGGCCACCTTTTGGCCTTCCCACGTTTGACGCATGATTGACAGATGAAGAGATTGAAATCATTGTCGCAATGTGATGGCGCTATACGCCTAACATAGCTCTATCTCTTTCTTTCGGACATGCCATCAAGGCCGTATACTCACTCTCGAATAGTCTCGACGGCTTCCTCGTACTTCATGCCGAGCTCGATGAGCGCGATGGCCACCATGACGGGCGCGCGGCCCAGTCCGGCCACGCAGTGCACCGCCACCGCCGCCTCAGGCTTGTTCTGCGCTCTGTGGCCAATGAGAGAATTTCATCAGATCATTGATTATAATCAATCTGAAGCAGTTCTTGACGATTGTAATGGTTGGTCTATAATAATCAAATCAAATCTCCTACTCCTGTGTGGTCCTAAAAGATATACAGGTAGAAGATTATTCACTTTCGTAGGGAAATCAAACTGGAAGCAAAACTGTGTTGTTTCAGAAAAGATGGGTACCATGGTAATTTTTGAACCCTCCATATATCCTTGAAAATAAATTGTAGTTCTTACGAAAACGCTAATATTATGTCGTTGCCAGTGTTTAGCTAGCCACTAAATAAACAAACAAGAGGAATGTTTGATAATGCGGTCACAACATCAAACAAAACACAATTTACTTAAGCTACAATAACACGACGTAACATACCAATTTAATAGGTATTAAATGAGCCGGCGAATCCGAAATATTCATACATGGTGTCGGTCACAATCAGTGCGTCACGCCACACTTACGTAACGATAACTTTTAATATGCGTTACTTTATAATAAATAGAATTTACTATAACGACTGAACAATACCATTTCGAGGGGTTCTAATATTATTACAACAGGATTTCAGAATTTGCATCGAAATTCACGTATATTCAAACTAAAAGGAAAGGGTAGATAAAAAAGATCTGATGATACTTGGAGTGTGCTTTGATTCCGACACTCGTACCAATCGTACTACGTCATTGAAGCTGATAGCTTTATATTAGTCTGCTCTTCCCGTTCTGCCGACCACAGTGACGCATTTCAGATGGTTTAAAATATTTATATCATTCACAAGGAGAATTCTTAACGCCCACGAATAAATAAGGAATTCTGAACAACTCATAACCCCTCAATTTCATAAAAAGGATTCAGCTGAAAGACGACCACAGGACAAAGGCCTAACCAAACCGTCACTACACACAACCTGCCCTGTGTAACCGGATCGAACAGAAGCCCAGCAGGCATCACCATCCGTGTTACTATGACAGACCGACAAAGTACTGTCAAAATTGTTTACATCAACATGTTGATCTTAGTACGTGCGCTTTAAAAGTATCATAAGAATGGAAAGAATACTCACTTTTCGCGCAGAATCTCAAACCAGTCGTCGACGACGTTGGCAGGCGGGAAGGTTCCGTCGTCGTAAGCCAGGTCACGCACCTCGATACTTTCGGCCTTCAGAGGCGCCGTGTCGTAGCTGGGCTCGCACACGCGTACCACCGTGCACACGTTGTGCTTCCTCAGTTCCTGTACCAAGGGAAAAGGTACTTTTTATCATCATCACGAAATGCAGTGTCTATCTGGGAACCCCTCTACCGAGAAGGTTGGACCCTAAGGAAACGGAGACACATCATTCAAGCAGAGGAACTACGACTCTTTTCTTCATGATCAAGGACGTTTGTTCAAAAAAAAAAAATCTTTCAAACTAACATTAAATTTGTCTGCGTTGTTATGTTGCACAGACAAAATCTGTGTCTTGTGGACCGTTAAAACAACTAGGAAAGTCGAGATTATTAGAGAACACTGGCAAATCAAAATTACGAATCAACTAAAGTGCAAATCGTAATTAAAGAAAGGAATTGCAATGAAGATAGGCCGGGTCGCCGTCTAGGAATTCGTATTTAATTTACTATTTTCTTCATTCATTATAGAATTGCTTCGTCTCCCTCCAGATATCGGCTTTCAAACTAACTAGCAGAGGCTGGGTATCATTATTTTTAAATTATGGAGTGCTGCGACTCAACTGGTGGGACCGGTATAGCTGGCTCAGGCATTATCGTTTATTGACTTTCAACATAATTTGTAAGCGTTATCTCATTTGCGAGTAAAATCCTTTTTCTTTACAGTTAGGTACTTGTGAATTAGCAATCGAGCAACCAGGAAATCTCTTTTAATTTACATATTTGTGGTTCTCAAGTGCTATTTTCCTCAACAGCATTTCATAAGGTTAGAATTATTCCCACGCGTTCCATATTTAAATTAGAATGTTACCACAATTATAATTTATTACGTCACGTAAGTTAACTGGTCATTGACAGCATTGACCTCGCTTAAATGAGTGAAGAGTTAATGAATTCAATATTTATTTGATCACTGATGCGTTATAAATCCACAAAGGGCACATGAATCACCAAGCCATCGGTTTAAGTTTAAAAGGAAAAATATTTCTAAGATATTCAGAGATCAAAGATAAAAATATCTACCGAAGAGATCATTTCTATTCAAAGATATTTTAAGTCTTGGAAAGTCGAAACGATTTTAAAAAGAGGGCATTATTCATTGAAAATTTTGAAAGAATAGAAAAATAACTTTTCATTTTATGTTTTCATAACTTGTTGACAAAGTTTTAGCCAGTTAAGCTGGATTTAACCTTTTATGGATTATTTCAAAAAGAGAATTTCAAAGAGTACTTGAAGAACACCTGTTATTTCTCTAGTTCAGATTTTCCAAGCCTTTAAAGAGATCGTCCCAGTCAAATTGTGTCATTGAATATTCAGTGATATTAATTCCCTCATATTGTATTGTTGTCTACTCTTCATTAGAAAATACACAAGTTTTTCAGTTATTATTCATTCAGACAGGTGTTATTTACGCTAAGGTAATGATAAATTGTACAGATAAAGTTGAGTGTTGAGTAGTATTTACCTGAAGATACGACTGAATGGTGACGTCGGACGGGCGGTCGGTGATGAGGAACCGCATGTTCTTGTACTCGATTAGAGAGGGCGCCGGCCTGATGTCCTTCTGCTTCATGGTGATCGAGTCGCTGCTCTCTGCTCACACAAGATACGATACGCTCCCGGCTGGTACTTCGTCACACGCGTCAGAGAAAGATGGCACGGTCCGTCACAGTCTAACAGACAAACTGTCACTCTATTTCCACACAACACACGACAGTTTCGTTACTTTTCTTTAGAAAGGGTCCAATTATATTATGAGAACCACCCGCATGGATGTCGCTTTCAACCACTTGATCGCATTCGGAGACGAACAAACAAAAGTTCAGAATGTGGAATGGAACTAAAAGAAATTATGCGAAAAACATAAGTTTTGTTATCACACGAACTACGGCAACTAAATGATATGCTCCAATTAAATGTGGCTTCCGAATTTAAGGTAACTGAAACAAAAATAATACTTTTGTTAATGTCAGCGATCCAGCCGGCACCGCGCTGAGATTTACGACGAATATCATTTTAAAGCGTATTTGCGTCAAAGCCCGAGCAACTACTGAAGTGGAATAAAAAATGGCTTCTAAAAATAGTGTTCGGGATTCAGCGAAGTTTCGGTCATGTGGACGTGCGATGTTCTGAACGCCTATGTCTGTCCATCGACATCGGTATTTCCGAGCTGATCCAGAGCCAACATCGCGTCAATTGTGGACGTGCCTCACACGGCTCAGCACTCATACACAAAACAACACAATGATAACACGATATGTAAACACTACGCCATCTGAACAACATTGCTGTTATTTTATTTCGATAAATACCTGCTCAACAAGTGCACCTATATTATTATAGTGATGTAACGCGTTAAGTAAACGGATGCGGTTACAGTATTATCACCGGTATCACGTTCTTGTCTTGGTCAGGAGCAGATAACAACTGATAGCTCGGCCGTGGGACGCCGGCTTTGGTTCACCCCACTCTGATTTTAATATGGCGGTAGAGCGAAGTAAGCTAGAGCTAGTGATTACCTGTGGGTGAGTGTACGTGGTACAGCGTGTGGGGTGCGTAGTGTCGCGCGCTCCCGGCAGCATGGGTCCAGCGGTGGCAAGCTCCGCTCCCTCGTCGCACGAAACGCCCTGCAGTTTATTTGTGTTGGGCCTGGCAGTACTCCGCGCTGTCCAAGCGGAACTCCATCAATGTCGCCACAGAAGGGATCTCCAGCTGCGACAAACAAATAACACCAATTAACGAAATGCCGCAGTGCCTCACTTATTATGACTCAGTGCTGTTGTTTACACTAGACACACAACGATTCTTGGAAGTCACATATAAATAGCATTGGACAAAAAACTGATATAAATGTATCAGTAAAATATTTAGCTGATGGAAAAGGGGCATGCAAGATACATACAACAACTTGTTCAATATTTGTCTTGGATATCAACAATACCTATCCGATACTTCGTGATAGACGATTGGCAGTCACACTTCAACGAATAAAGATTATTCACGTATAGCTATGGAACACATGTTATATTTAACTTCTATAGTTCAAACACTTATTAACACATTCCTACACAACTGGAGATCACGAAATTTATTTAGCAAATGCGGTATAACAGAGAACAGTGCTGTTAGCACGATATAAATGATATCGTTTGCCCTCAAAATATCTGGCATCTTACGCGTGACTGCGGCTGGATCTCACTAAACACTTCAATGAGAAAATAAAATGTCACTAATTAGCACAAAACAATAAAGACGACGAATTGCAGGAGCTGCGCGGGCTCGACTCTAAACAGCGGCGTACGAGATGTTGGCAACCGCGATACCGGCGTGGGATTTACATACACGTCATATGTTTACATTCAAATTTACAATCGTGTATGTATAATCTTGATGCAAAACATTGGCCGCAATCAAATTTACTCTCCTCCCCCACTCAATACCTAGATGCTCGAATATCTTCACGAATATTTGAAGTGTTTTGCTTTATTTATTTCCTTCAGATTTTATCAAGGAGACGGCGCAGACTTGGGTCCAGGCCAAAAGGAACAGTGGCTCGTGCCGACGCGAGCAAACATATATCACATTGGAAATTTAATTTTCCTTGAGCGCAAATAGACGCCTGATCCTACACAATGAGCTTCTAATCTTCATAATAGAAATACGATTCAATTTGCTTGGTTTTATTAGTGGCAATAAAGTCATTACGCTGCACGAGATAATTGACCATTCAATCTATTCTAGATGGAACGGTCAAGCATAGATAAAAATAAGAATGACGATGTCACCGAAATAGCACGTTAGTGCGTATACAAGTAGAAAGCGGGGTGCCAGCTCCGATCTCCCATCGCTTGTGGGTGCTGGTCCACGCAAGTCTATACTGTGTTGCGAACCAGCGCCGACAAGCTCCGAACATCGTTAACTAGTTCCGCGCTGCTCCGATCAGCGCTGGTAGGCCGTCATATTTTGTTGTTGTATTTGTAAGGGAGCAACGATTAATTACCGAAATGGCAAATGGCTTAATGTGTGATACTAAATATTTAATAATTAAGAATTTCATGTAGCTACCATATTTGAAGCAATAAATGAAATGAATTGTATAACTTTGTAATGATTGACCTAAATTGAATTTATTTTTGTTGTTCCTAATCTTATGTCAGATCAAGGTTTGTATAAAAGAAAATTTTGAAAAAAGAAACATCCGTTCGAAGTCGGGGCGGACCACTAGCGTTTGTGAAAAAAAAAAAAAAAAATCACAGCCAGCCCCTGCTTCTACCCGCTTCTTAATGCAGCTGTTGCCTACACGGACCCGTACCCATAAGCGCTGCTTACCTGCTTTCATTATGTATACATACGCCCTTATCTGCTCACACACACTACTGCTACTGACTTCTTAGCAAGTTTACATTGTTACAAATGTTGTTTTTTTTTTCTTCAAAAAGCCGCAATTATTTCCCCATTAAAGTAATCTTAGTATGTGCACATCCATTTTTGTTCCTGCCTAGATGCTTTGAACCTTATGGAAGTAAACGAAAAGTGAGCAATAAAACACTTGCGAGACATAGGGAAGTCGGCAGTCGCAGCTGAAGCGAAGATTGTCTGGACGAGTGACACCACGGTCGATAAACCCAAGCCAGTCTGCACACATGTGCAACAATGCAGAGAGTTCAGACTAACATATGTCTCAACCCGAGAGAACGTCTAGCCAAGATAACCGGTGCCACGAACTGATACAGTTAGTACTTGAAAATCTGTACGCACATCCACTTGGAAGGCAGCAAAACTACTAGCAACCATTTGTTAAAGGCAGGGGAACTGAATTATCGCTCATAGATATTTCCACACGTAGGCAGCTCAAAGAATTTACTGAATCTTATCTTGGATAAGTCTCAGGTTTTAAATAAAAATGCACTAGGTAACACTGATTCAAAATTCGATATTACTCCAAGCAATTTATGCTATGCTATGCTACATTAACGCTATGCGGTCCAATTCTATCACTATTGAGGTCATTATTGTAGTCGATAACAATACATTGACTTATTTGATTGCTCCATCGCGAATAAATTCGACGTGAACAGTATTTTTGACACAATGCACGATTCATGGGTGCAAGGGCACGAGGATGCGGATGTTATTGATCTATCAATAGCACTGGCAATCTAGCTATGGAATTCAATGGACGAAGACTAGCAAAACATAGCATAGAGCATATAGAGTCGACACGTGGCAAACACCGCCATGTTGAACTTATAACATCGTACTTGAGCAACCGCAAACAATTATTGGAAACAATGTACTTCATTGTGTTGGTCAAAGTCACGCACAAGTATTAACTATTGTTAAGTTTTACGTTTAAAGTGGATAATGATATTTGACAAGCACTGTCAGCCGTGTGCGTTCGCCCAGCGGAATGTTGTTGAATTAAAAGATTTTAATTATGCAGATATTTAGTGTATGACGTCGTATAATTGTGTATGGTATAAAAAAATTTGTGCACGCAGCCATTGTGGAGAAATTCACCAAAAACTGATTCCGCTGGGCGAACGTTGTCCTGGCGGAACTTTTTTTAATCCATAGATTTTAGAAGAAAAGAGATGTGTCCAAAAATTAGTGTGTATTTGTGTGTAATTGTGTATGTATGAATAAAATTAGTGCATGCATAAACTTCGGAGAAATTCAAGTTTCCGCTACGCGAACGTTTGGCCATTACCTAGTTTTCATATAAAGCGCTCACATAGAGAGCTGTAGATTTTTACATAAGTTGTTTTGAATTTGTTTATATTTGTTTAAAAAATAGATTTAGAAAAAATCGTAGGGCTTAAAAGATAAAAATAGAAACGTAAAATACGCTTATTAGGTCTTAGTTCTTAAAGTATACACTTTGGGGTCTAGATTTTCACGTTTATACAAACCTTGTAAGTGTTTGCAACATGTTGCCAAGTATCAATGATGTTCCGTTAGTAATTAAAGAGTTATAGGACAATTTACCATGAATTGATCACTGTTTACAAAGCAGTCAAATATCACGACGTTCTAAAGGAATTGCATGGTAAAATGTATGCCAATAATTAGTGTATTCATTCAACTATTCACATGCAAAATTTCATGTCATTAAATTCAGTAATTAAAGAAAAACAATTATAATACAGACGAAGCATCGAAAACCTACATAACCCGACCAAGTTCGAATAGCTACAAAAAAGCGGCCGTGCAATATATTTAGGTAACATCCCAAAATTTACAGTATAATATCGGTATTGAATTGGTATAGGTGATAACACAATTGTTGTTTCGATATAATCATGTCATTTATTTTTGTACACCTACTTTTTAAATGTATTTGACTATGACAGAAAGTAGGTACTATTTACGTAGGTACTTTATTTAAGTATGCTTTTGAGACTTTAGATATAATCTAGATATACCTATTATTTAAGACAAATAAAATTCATACAGCTAATAATTTCTATTGAAGATTTCACGGATCAGGATTCTAACTAAGTATAGACCCCTTAGGGAAATTAAATAATTACCACATGTAAGTACCTACTACTGTTTAGGTAAATATTTATCATATTGTAGCTTATTACACTATTTAACCAATGGACTAGGCATGCACGAGCGTTCCCCTTTGCAACTTTAGTGGATCAAACAATCTAATAATTAAAAAAAAACTACTTCTTGAATCGATTTTTTAATTGATGTATACCGTTGTACTGGTACTGACTTATGTATGTTGAGGTTATTTACTGTATTTGCTACTCATTTAAGAATATTTTCTTGAAAATACCTTTTTTATACCAATGTTTTAGTTTATAAGCACTTTTTTAATGTTGATCAAATCTAAACAACTGAATAGTCTAGTTATGTGATGTGATTTTAATTTTTATTGAAGTTCGAAATATTATACTTACCCTTATATTCATAATCGTTTATTAAACCTATTTTAGTTAAAACACATTTAAGTCTATTGCTGTCGTTGCAAGCGTTTGTTAACGTTATCATAATTACCTACTTACATAATTAAGTATTATATGTAATTAAAAATATTTTTGTACTCGAATATTTAAATAGAGAAGTACTTGTTAATTGAAGATTTATTTTTATCGTAGATAGTGGCGTTATTATTAAAAAAATAATTTTCATTCAAGAAATGCAATTGTTTTATTTTTTCCTAACGCTCGTGTACGTAACTGTACCATATTAATAAATACTATATTGCAAGGTTAAGAACGTTTCTAAGATATATGGCACGGCCGCTTTTTTGTAGCCATCCGAACTTGGTCGGGTTATGTAGGTTTTCGATGCTTCGTCAGTATTATAATTGTTTTTCTTTAATTACTGAATTTAATGACATGAAATTTTGCATGTGAATAGTTGAATGAATACACTAATTATTGGCATACATTTTACCATGCAATTCCTTTAGAACGTCGTGATATTTGACTGCTTTGTAAACAGTAATCAATTCATGGTAAATTGTCCTATAACTCTTTAATTACTAACGGAACATCATTGATACTTGGCAACATGTTGCAGACACTTACAAGGTTAGTATAAACGTGAAAATCTAGACCCCAAAGTGCATACTTTAAGAACTAAGACCTAATAAGCGTAATTTACGTTTATATTTTTATCTTTTAAGCCCTACGATTTTTTCTAAATCTATTTTTTAAACAAATATAAACAAATTCAAAACAACTTATGTAAAAATCTACAGCTCTCTATGTAAGCGCTTTATATGAAAACTAGGTAATGGCCAAACGTTCGCGTAGCGGAAACTTGAATTTCTCCGAAGTTTATGCATGCACTAATTTTATTCATACATACACAATTACACACAAATACACACTAATTTTTGGACACATCTCTTTTCTTCTAAAATCTATGGATTAAAAAAAGTTCCGCCAGGACAACGTTCGCCCAGCGGAATCAGTTTTTGGTGAATTTCTCCACAATGGCTGCGTGCACAAATTTTTTTATACCATACACAATTATACGACGTCATACACTAAATATCTGCATAATTAAAATCTTTTAATTCAACAACATTCCGCTGGGCGAACGCACACCTGTCAGCCCGTTAAAACATTGTAAATTGTTAAAGAGACTGTTCTTGGAACGAGAGTCTACCCAATTAACAACTGCTGGACGTAGTTCTTTATTAGGTACTAGCTGACCCACGCAACTTCGTCTGCGTCCCATTTTCCCTGAATTTCGTTTGCTACAAACCTCACGGAGCCCGAGACCTTTCCAACGAATGCAAAACCGTGGAAATCGGTTCGTGCGTTCTGGAGTTATATATAGGTATAGCGTCAGGAAGGAAAACCCGACTTATTTTTATATTATAGATATTATCAAATTCAAATGATTCATGGTTCACTGAACAGCTAAATAGCAGACAAAAAGGTGAATTCCCTGAAGGGTAGTTTTTCCAGTGCATCAAGTATCGAAGTAATGGCGGAAACAGGACGAGGTCGTCGCCCGACAATATCTATACAACTAGATGCACATTTCGTTTTATTACCCGTAATTCCAGGAAGCGGTCGTTACAAACCTTGATGTTGTTTACCCAAGGCGAATTAAAACGCAATTTCTTCCACAACAATTTTGCGGTACGAGTTTTTCAGTTTCCCTTTGTGTAAAAATCTAATTTCCTTTCATAACAACGCAGGTGTTTTGAGAAACGTTCATACAATTAACCTGACAGGGCAATAACTTTTGTAGTTAAATAAAATTTATTGTTCTGTCTCCGGCCAAGGATAGAACATCCCACTTCTTCCCGTGGGTGTCGTAACAGACAATTTAGAGATTATATCATACAATTTCATTCTTTTAGCTACAGAAAACATGAGCTCTACATTTAACCAGCTTCTCGATATGTAAACGCTTGGAAGACGAATCCAACGTATGCTTGTTAATCATGTGCGTCAGCCTGGCCCGGCCACCTGGAATCTGATAATGAGATTGGTTTCAATCGAATGTACCCGCTTGTACCAATATTTGTAACACCTTCGTTTTCAATGTAACTCTTTTTAAAAGAAGTTATAAGCACGTCTTGGTGGCCGGGCCAGCCTGACGTTTTCAGCCCGGCCACCTTGTTTACCACTAATCTACAAAAGGTACTGACAATATTTTGCTACAGATCGAATGTACTCCTTATTACAAACATATGTAACGCCTTCGTTTTCAATAAAACTCTTTTTAAAAGAAATTACAAGCACTTCTTGGTGGCCGGGCCAGCCTGACGTTTTCAGCCCGGCCACCTTGTTTACCACTAATCTACAAAAGGTACTGACAATATTTTGCTACAGATCGAATGTACTCCTTATTACAAACATATGTAACGCCTTCGTTTTCAATAAAACTCTTTTTAAAAGAAATTACAAGCACTTCTTGGTGGCCGGGCCAGCCTGACGTTTTCAGCCCGGCCACCTTCTTTACCACTTATCTACAAAAGATACTGACAATATTTTGCTTCAGACCGAATGTACTCTATAATTTGTGCATACCGCGTGTATCTGACATCGACGCACAAACGATTTCCATGGGTCCAGGGCATGATTCTGGACACCCCAGTGTTGGAATTTTTCGTCGGTTCTTTTCTGATTTTTTTTAAGAGTACTACAAAGTATCCGCTCAGCTGAGCTGATATTATTTGTGGCTTTATTCAGATTGCTCTTTTTAGTGAAAGTAGTTATTTAATTATTTTTTTATTAAAAATCTCATTGGGTTAGGTCAGAATAACGATTATGAGCAGTCTAAAGTAAAAAAAACCCTTGAAAAAAATAAAAAAATGAGAAAAAAGCCGACGAAAAATTCTAAGTCTAGGGTGTCCAGAATCATGCCCCGGACCCATGGAAATCGTTTGTGCGTCGATGTCAGATACACGCGGTATGTAACACAAAATCGAATCCTAAAACGCAACAGCATACGAGACATTAGCGGTTGTAGGTGGTCAGGCTGAAATTATTTCCTTACTTTAAAACAGTAAAACTGCAACACTTACCAATAAATAATACCGGTACATAATGAGGTATAGGGATATAAAATATATGTAACGCTTTCATTTTAGATTATAATATATATTTAGAGAGAAATAAGTACTTGAAATTATTTCAGCCCGGCCACCTAAAAGCGTCAATAACTCCTATAATCTTATGTCAATTTCTACAATAAAAATGGATATAGCTAAGAAAAGAAAGTTACATTCATTTAGTTTTGTCGTATACCCTTAAGCCTTCTCTTTGGTTATATTACCAAAATCTATAAAAGTTCCCGATGAAGTGACCATCAGTCATCAAAATTCAGGACATTTGGTTTGTTGAATGAAACAAAATTCATAATTGTAATATAAAATTGTAAATATAATTTTTGAATACATAATGAACCTATATAATATATTTTCTCCGTTTCTGGCTTCGCAACATAATCAGACAAAGATTAGTTCACAGACGCTACCACCGATTTTTAGACGGCGCCAGTGTCGCGTCATAAGTCATAACAGACAGTGTTGCCATATCTACCAACTTGTAGATAGATCTAAATCATAACGTTAACTGGTGTTAATAAACTTATGCTAATATAATCATCATTATATAGGTTAATTATTACAACGATTCATAAATAAAGAAAGAAACAGTTCTTATTCTTTGTGCTGAACCTTTTATTGCGTCTCTGCTATCTGAATCAAGTGTCTATAAATATCTAGTATAGGCAGGCTAGCACAACACAACACAACACTGTACAATATTGAGAATGTCTCAAAAATATTTAAAATCAATCAATTATCAAGTTGAAATTCGAAGAAAATGTTACCAACCAAACTATAGACAACAAACAGAAATTTTCACTGTCACTCAGTGACGTCAGACGTCAATGTTACAGTTTTTTTTTTTTAATTCGCCGTAGAGTATTCCTATGGCTATAGGTATTATGTTTCTGCTCTCAGTCAAACTCGATAAGATAACATTTTGGAAAATAGGTACCTAGATTAAAAGATTAGGGTGGTAGTCAGGTAAAGTGAGGGCAAAGTAGGTAGTGAAGGTTTTATTATTTTAAAGGAAGCTTACAGCTAAATGTCAGTTAAATAATTAAACTAATGTTAACTACTGTTGCCAACCACAAGATGGTAGATCATATGACAACACTGTCTGTTATGATGACTTATGACGCGACACTGGCGCCGTCTAAAAATGGGTGGTAGCGTTTGTGAACTAATCTTTGTCTGATTATGTTGCGAAGCCAGAAACGGAGAAAATATATTATATAGGTTCATTATGTATTCAAAAATTATATTTACAATTTTAACATTACAATTACGAATTTTGTTTCATACAACGAACCAAATGTCCTGAATTTTGATGACTGATGGTCACCTCATTGGAAACTTTTATAGATTTTGGTAATCTAGCCAAAGAGAAGGCTTAAGGGTATACGACTAAAACTAAACGAATGTAACTTACTTTTCTTTGCTATATCCATTTTTACTGTAGAAATTGACATAAGATTATAGGAGTTATTGACGCTTTTAGGTGGCCGGGCTGAAATAATTTCAAGTACTTATTTCTCTCTAAATATATTTTATAATCTAAAATGAAAACGTTACATATATTCTATATCACTATGCCTCATTATGTACCGGTATTATTTACTGGTAGGTATTGCAGTTTTACTGTTTTATACTAAGGAAATAATTTCAGCCCGGCCACTTACAACCGCTAATGTCTCGTATGCTGTTGCGTTTTAGGATTCGATTTTGTGTTAAATATGCACAAATTATAGAGTACATTCGGTCTGAAGCAAAATATTGTCAGTAGCTTTTGTAGATAAGTGGTAAAGAAGGTGGCCGGGCTGAAAACGTCAGGCTGGCCCGGCCACCAAGAAGTGCTTGTAATTTCTTTTAAAAAGAGTTTTATTGAAAACGAAGGCGTTACATATGTTTGTAATAAGGAGTACATTCGATCTGTAGCAAAATATTGTCAGTACCTTTTGTAGATTAGTGGTAAACAAGGTGGCCGGGCTGAAAACGTCAGGCTGGCCCGGCCACCAAGAAGTGCTTGTAATTTCTTTTAAAAAGAGTTTTATTGAAAACGAAGGCGTTACATATGTTTGTAATAAGGAGTACATTCGATCTGTAGCAAAATATTGTCAGTACCTTTTGTAGATTAGTGGTAAACAAGGTGGCCGGGCTGAAAACGTCAGGCTGGCCCGGCCACCAAGACGTGCTTATAACTTCTTTTAAAAAGAGTTACATTGAAAACGAAGGTGTTACAAATATTGGTACAAGCGGGTACATTCGATTGAAACCAATCTCATTATCAGATTCCAGGTGGCCGGGCCAGGCTGACGCACATTGTTAATCAGTGCAGAAACGACTCTTTCAAGAAAAACGGGTTCTTGACAATAAGTCCGGAAAACGACAAGATGGACACAGATACTTGTAATTCAACAAGTTATTGTGGGATCGAAAATGCATTTGACAGAGCGAGTGTAGCTACTAATATTTATAATATCGACTTTGGTGAACCACTTCAACAGCAGATGGCACTAAAGATTCACTGTACCTATCGCATTGAATGCTCATTCATATCATGGTAATGGAAAACAGATCAATCTGATATCGATACCCGCCTATCTCGCGGGATTATTATGAACTGATGGAACAATAGCGATAGCTCATGATTTAGTCACGAAGCAACTCCACAGACGAAGGCCACCATCAGATAAAAACTGGCCAAGTGCGAATCGGACTCGCGTGCGACAGGGTTCCGAATGATTTTCATTTTTATAACATGTTGTTTCAACACTATAGACTTTTTACAGCTTTTCCTGTAATCTGTAGGTAAAGAAATATCACACAATTTTTTTTTTAAATAATATTTTAGGCTGGGCAAAATGAATTTTTATCCTCCTTCAAAATATTTTGCCAGAAAATACATACTCTTCAATTCCATGATGAAGTTGGCTGGTTATTGCATAATGCATCTAACCTAGCCTTGACGATGCAGTCTTTATCTAATACCTACCCAAATAAATAACGATACAGCACTAATACAGCAACATGCGCATTGAAAACGATTTGACTTTGAATTGCTCGAACGCACCTCGTTTGCTACCTATTAGAGTGCGGCTCATACATACATGACATCATGCTTCTAAATTGTGATCCCAAATTGAGTAACTGATTTACTATTAGAAAAATATAACTAGGTAGCTATGAAACTTAAGATGATGATCAACTCCAGCTGAAGCAAGCAATCTGGGACATAAAAGTATAGTTTGTCAGTATAAGCAGCCTACAAAAGCTTTCTCAATAAGTCATGGGCGTGGAACATTTCGTAGTTGACTCATTCTGTTTTTCATTTTCATTGAGCCAGTATATTGCGACTCATTTCACAAGAAAAATAAAGCGTAAAATATAGTTCCCAAACTGCGTCAGCACTTTCATCAGCTCGTTCTAAAATGTTTACTACTTGGGCTAGTTTACGAGTGAATCACAAATGAAAATGAAAATATGCTAATATTTACGAAAATAAATCATCAAGAATGTTATCAGTATTTATCTCAAGCGTTATAACTTTAGTAATTTATGTGTAATCATCCGAATGAAGTCATATCCGCTGCCACTATCTCGATATAGGAACTCAAGCAATATCTTCGAGATAAAACAATTAGATGTCTACAGTTCATTACCGCTTATATCTGATGAATCCTTTACGTAAGGAACAATTCTCTAAAACTGGATCTTTTAAATCTGAAGTACCTATTGTTTTTTACCTACATCGCGCCTTCCCTGCATGTGTCCCTAAGATGAATGTATAACGCCAAAACAAAGTAAATAAAACCGGCCCAGTACAAGTCAGACTCTCACATGCATGAAGGCTTCCGTACCATAAACCTTAATTTTTATTATTTGTTGTTATAGCGGCAATAGAGATACAGTAAAAACTTTCAGTTTATTATGGTTCTTGAGATACAGCCCGCTGACAGAGAGACGAACGGAAAGCGAAGGCTTATAGGGTCCGTTGGTTACCCTTTGGGTACAGAACCTTAAAAACGAAATAGCTTCCTACTCCGTAAAACTTTCATAACCCAATTTATTTCGCTTTTGCCTATGGTTTGTTTTTTCTTATTATAGGGAGTTTCGAGACCTTTCCGACGGTGGCACGTTTACCTGTGACCTCGAAGAAAGGGATGGGCTTAAAATAAAGCGAAAAATGGAAACTTAAACGATAAAATATAAGGAACAAATTTGTCTTGAAAGTTGCTAGATATTTTGAGATTTAGCATTACACTAATAAATTTAATATTTATTCCAACATCAATGCACAGGGAACAGAATCATGAATACATTAAATAATAATTACATTCCTAATCGATAACTGCTAGATAATTGAATGTAATGCAACATCAATGCAAAACTGTTGTTGCTAAACACAAAGATGTAGATGACTCAGTTGTTTTGCTGAGATTGACATTTCAATAAAGGTAAATGTTCTTTTAAAGAACAATAAGAGAAGAACTGGAGGCATTCAAGGTAAACAGATAAGAAAATGTAGCCAAGCAAGAGAATTAGTGAAGTGGACGATAAACAACGACCACTAGCAACAAAGGAGATGCTACATATTAGGTATTATATCGTAATTGACCGTGACATTGATAGCCCACGTAATTAGTGGTCGTCGACATCTGATATATTATAAGGAGGAAACACAAAATAATAAACTAAAGATGTTTTCAGGGTTAAGTATATTAATAAAGCTGTTAATGTTATACTGGTTGAAGTACCTGTTAAATAGAAGTGGTAATTCCTATTGTCATGCATGTTGCCGCGCCCGTAAATAATGTCTAGTGGTATTAATTTAACAGAAACCATAGGTCGTTAAGCAAACGTATGTGTCCATTTCTACAACACACCCTGCTGTAATTTGGTCATTTATGCAAAGGGTAGATTTTATCACAATCGAATAAATTGTTCGCTTCTAACTCTAATAACTTAATTTGATACATTAAGGCCGGTTTTTGATTGGATCATTTAACTCCAAATGATCGCGAAACGCGTCAAACCCTACTTTGGTGCCTTATATGACAGCTTTTCAGGCGGAAGTAGCGTTTGTCAAATACTCAACTTCAAGTGCTTAATCATATTTCAGGACTTAATCCAACGTGAGCCTTTTTAATTGTTGTCGTGAAACGTCATCAGCACTGCAATTCTGAAAACCTCTCACCACGAAAGCTTAGGTGAAGTGAGCTGTCAATCTATACAAACAAGGTTGAATGACAGTTAACTTCATGCTCACGGTGGTAAGATGTTGACAGAATAGACCGGCTGTTTACACTTCTTTGAGCCTACTTTCTACGTGATTTTGATCACAGCGAAAACTTCACATTCAATGAACACAATGATAATTATGAGAATGAAGCTACCGTTTTTTTACGCCAGATAACTAAGTGCGAGGCGTGACCACGCTTTTAAGTTGAACACCTGTTGATTCAAAAAATGAGTAAAAATTTCAATGTTAACACTAGAAAACAATTGTTTAAAAGTAAAGAAAGTTACTCTATTTATATGCATCAATACATAAGAAAACTTTATTGTGCAATTTAAAAAAATTACCTGGTCACTTATTTTGACCATATCCAACAAACCAGGATCGAATGGTGTACGTGTTCCCCAGACTGTCTTACTTTGGTCACGCTCGCACGACTCTTGAGGATTCGTTCAAAACGCGTCAGTAATGCGGGACACCGACGTTAAAGATGACACAAAAACTTCACTTACATGAATCCGGCGCGGCGGATGCAAAAATAGTTATTGTAACACAAAAATAAAGTTAATAAACCGATGAGGAAATTAACTGAAAATATCGTGCACACGCAACTGAGGCTGTCGTTGTAGACAGATTAGAAGGTTAGGTGTTTACATCGCAACGGTTCGACACTGTCGGTGCCGCGGTTGTGCAGAGACTGGCGCTCCGCCCCAGTGCCGGCCGCGAGCGGCGACGTCACGCCGCGCGGCGCGCCAGTGGAGCGCGCGGGGGCGTTGGCGTCACTCGCCAGACGTACTCCGCGCCACACGCCACTGTCCACATCGCACACACGTACAAGTTTTCCAAGTTATAATCCATCATGAATGAAACAATGACCGTTTGATAGATCTCATTTTCTAACAGTCAGAAGTTACGAATCTGATTACAAATACTCATTAAAAGACGCAAGACTAAACAGTTGGCGTACCAATGGAGGTGTTAAATTATGAGTGAAACAAACACACTTGGTCCAATAAACCAATCAGTCTATAGTTTGATCTAATTGTTACCGATTGATCTCGGGTTTTTCCCTGGTCTTGAGACAATTCCTAATTGTTGTGATAAAAAAACCGGCCAAGTGCGAGTCAGACTCGCGCACCGAGGGTTCCGTACAAACCTGTAGGTATATAAGTAAAAGTTATGGTATTTTTATTGCTAAATGAAATCCATAACATAACAATGTGGAAAGCTGACGGTACCTTGTCAATACATATATGAAAACATTATGTATGTTCGGAAAAATCTTCATCTCTTTAAGAAGAGAAGTGATAGACATAATTTTAATACTAGAAATAGGCACAATTTGGATCAATCTCGGTTTAGATTGGCTAAGGTACGAAATTCTTTTATGGGTAATTGTGTAAAATTTTATAATAAAATACCACTGCGGATTCTACAACTGAACGAGACAAAATTTAAAACATGCATAAACGCGGTGTTTGTTTCCAAACTCCTCCGAAATGGCTGAACCAATTTGCATGAAATTTTGTGTGCATATCGGGTAGGTCTGAGAATCGGCCAAAATCTATTTTTTTATTTTTTTTTGTTAATCGCATAACAACGTTTGCTGGGTCAGCAAGTCTAATATATAAAATTCTCGTGTTGCGGTATTTGTTTCCAAACTCCTCCGAAACGGCTGAACCGATTTGCATGAAATTTTGTGTGCATATCGGGTAGGTCTGAGAATCGGCCAACATCTGTTTTTTTTTTTAATCGCTGAACAACGTTTGCTGGGTCAGCTAGTAAGTTTATGATTATTAAAAAAAATATACTATGTGATGTAACTAAAAATTTAAGATTTTCGGAATTTTTCCTATATGTGTACTTTATAACGTTGCTTCATGCCAAATTTCAAGATTCCAGGTCGTCTGGAAGTATCCTTTAGGTTTTGATTCCCTTGCGAGTAGTTGCGAGTTTCAAAATATGCGGCTTTAATTGCTGTATCTTTTGATTGCGTTGACGTAGAAGTTTGATTTTGTTACAGCTTAAAGATATTATAGACTTGAGTATTTGTTAAGAATTTCAATATTTAAAATTATTAAAAATATTTTTATTATATCATGTAACTAAAAATTTATGCTTTTCGCAATTTTTCCTTTATCTGTGTTATAAGACGTTGCTTCGTACCAAATTTCAAGATTCTGAGTTCACGGGAAGTACCCTGTAGGTTTTGATTCCCTTGCGAGTGTCGAAAATTTGCGGCATAAACGGGAGTATCTTTTGATCGCGTTGACTTAGAAGTTTGATTTTTTCACAGCTCCAAGAGACCATAGACTTGAGTATTTGATATGAATTTCAGCTTGATACCTCCACGCGTTCCTGAGAAAAAAGGTCTTGACAGACAGACAGACAGACAGACGGACAACAAAGTGATCCTATAAGGGTTCCGTTTTTACCTTTTGAGGTACGGAACCCTAAAAATAAATCGAGAACCATAAAGCTGAATCAATTGCATTTGAAAAGACGCATGTGTGACCGAGAAGATTCGATTAGCAACCGCGACGCGGCTCGTCGGTCACATTCTAATAATAGCGAGAAAAACGAGAAAGAATTCGTATTAAGAAACTCCCACGCGTGGCTATCTGCACACTCACGCAATGAAAAGTGATTTAAGGGTGTCCTTCTACCGGAGAAAAGTCAATTCAAGGATTCGCTTCAAACTATAAAATACTGAAACCGCTTCGCAATTTTTCCGTAATATGAAAAACGTGAAGAATCTTCATCGCTTCCGAGATAGATTTAGCGTATGAGCTAAAATGTTACTATCCTGAAAATGTGGAATTAAGGTTATCGCTAAAGCGACCTCGTTCGCTCTCACCGGCACGGCAGTCGACATGTAGATTATTATTTTATGTCTCAAGTCTTTCAACTGGATTTTTAGCGAATTTAGAATCACTTCGTGCACTGAGATGTAAACATCCTCCTACGTATAAATAGGAGTACAGGCTTTGTGATACAACTGCCGTTTATTTTCGAAGCCTGCCCACTACAACCCGCCTCGGATAAATTTAGCTCCACCCACGGCGAGAGGAAATTTTCTAGTCTAGTCCATTGAGAATTATGGTATAAGGCTGAGCAAAATGGGTGTTTATCATAATGTAGGTAGGTTTATGTTAGACGGAATAAAGTATGTTGACAATGATATTATATCAGTCATAAATATTTATTGAAAGCCTGCGTCAGTAACGTAATTTATAAGTTCCATTACTAGATACTAGGTAGAAAGTTTAAAAAGTGTTCCAGATCTATACTGAATGAACTTGTTGCCAGGAGCTTAGGTACCTATTTAGTTAAGTATAGAAAAAAACCAAGGAAGTTATGTGTAAAGTACAGAATTTATGTGCGAGTCGGACTCGCGCACCGCGGGTTCCGTACAAACCAGTACCTATGTATATTATTATATTATGTATAAGTAAGCAGAAGTTGCGATTTACGATTTATGACGTATTAAAAAAAACTAAGTACTGACTAGATCTCGTTAAAAACAATTTTCGCTGGTAGTTTACATGTCATATATTTTTTTTTAGTTTTACCATTCTCTTATTTTAGAAGTTAAGGGGGGGACACATTTTACCACTTTGGAAGTGTCTCTCGCGCAAACTATTTGGTTTAGAAAAAAATGATTTTAGAAACCTCAATATCATTTTTGAAGACCTATCCATAGATACCCCACACGTATGGGATTGATGAAAAAATAATTTTTGAGTTTCAGTTATAAGTATGGGGACCCCCAAAATGTACCTATTGTTTTTTTTTTCTATTTTTGTGTGAAAATCTGTATGCGGTTCACGGAATACATATACTTACCAAATTTCAACAGCATAGTTCTTATAGTTTCAGAGAAAAGTGGCTGTGACATACGGACGGACAGACAGACAGACAGACAGACAGACATGATGAATCTATAAGGGTTCCGTTTTTGCCATTTGGTTACGGAACCCTAAAAAGTGCGCCCAATCGGCCACATCTACAGTAGGTATAACTGCTGAAAAGAAGAGTTTGTTTGGGTGAACGCGCTAATCTCAAAAGCAACTGGGTTCGAATAGAAAAAAGTTTTTACAAAAAATACAACCGACTTCCAAAAAAAAAACACTACAAAGTAAAAAATAACTTTAATTTCTGAAGTCGGTGTTTTTGTAACTTTCTTCGTATTTTGACACCGACTTCCGAAATTAAAGTTATTTTTTACTTTGTAGTGTTTTTTTTTTGGAAGTCGGTTGTATTTTTTGTAAAAAGTTTTTTATTTATCACTTTTTAGTGGTGCCCCACACCTAACAACACTACTGCAAAATCGCAGAAAAGCAAAATATGCAATTTCGATTATCAAAGAATCATCTAAATAGTCAAATTCCAGGTATTTCTATTTAAAATCCAAAGTTCGTAACCGATTTTGATATGATTTAAATGGGACCAATCTGCAAGTATATCCTTTCAGATAAAACAAGAATTTTTCAAATCGGTTCATAATTGTCGGAGTTATGAGGTAACAAACATAAAAAAAAAAAAAAACATACAACCGAATTGATAACCTCCTCCTTTTTGGGAAGTCGGTTAAAATATGTAAGTGTGGGATAGCCAATTTACCGAGGAAGGCTATAAGACTATAATAACATCGCGCTACTACGACCAATCTATACTAGGTAATATTATAAAGCAGAAGAGTTTGTTTGTTTGTTTGTTTGGTTGAACGCGCTAATCTCAGGAACTACTCGTCCGATTTGAAAAAATATTTCAGTGTTAGATAGCTCATTTATCGAGGAAGGCTCATTTATAGGCTATATATCATCACGCTAAGACCAATAGGAGCGGAGCAGTAATGAAAAATGTTACGCTGACTACGTTGCACGGGTCAGCTGGTAGGCGAATAAATGAAAAATGTGACGCAGACGAAATTGCACGGGTTAGCTCTAGTACAATCTATACTAATATTATAAAGAGGTAAAATTGTTTGTAAGTTTGTTGTAAGTTTGTATGTAGGGGGTAATCTCAGGAATTACTGGTCCGATTTTAAAAATTGTTTCACTGGTAGAAAGCTACATTATCCGTGAGTGCTATAGGCTATAAATTATAAAGATATCATGCATATTAGTCGAACTATCTCAATTTTTGTCTATCCAGGCGGAAAAAAATTGCTCTTACAACAGAGTTATTTGCGTGCGCTGCCTTAACAGTTGTATATAATTGAAAACAATGTATGGCAACCTGGTCCGCCTATAATAGTTCTACAAAAAAGTCCGCGGCACCATATTTCTATCTTTTATATTTTAGCAGATATAGTAGCTTTTATGTGTTAAAAAAAGTATTTTTCGACGTACTTATCTTTGGACGATTTTTTAAACAACAAAATATTAAACCTTATCGAAAAAATTGTTATTTTGATCACAAGAACATCATAGAGATACGATTTGCCCAAAACAGTATGTCAATTGGTTGAATAGTTTCGAAGATAATATAAAATTACTAAATCGCAAAACGCCGCCCGCGCCGTCCATTCACGAACCGCATTAGAACATGCTTTGTACGGACGACGTTTTATCCATTACCCATAGACGGCGTTGTGCAATTACGTCATTTTTCTGAATCGTGGTGTTAAGATTTTCCACGGATTAATGACCCTCTCCAGTTATTATTTAACTTTAGTCGTTTGGTAGGTAAGTTGTACGTAGTTGATTGAATGTTGTTGGTCTTTAAAATTGTTTTGGTTGCTCGGTTTCTCAAAACACAATTACAATATTACTTCGTTCTCATTGTTCGAGTTCGAAGCTGTGATATTTCTGTTTTTGGGATATCGGACAGTTTCAGCGATTGTTTATCATGCCTTAAAGGATATCACAACTTTCCCGTCAGACATCCCAGACATGAGACAAGAGCAGCTCGAGTACGCCGTACGGAAGAGCCTCTCGAGGAATAGCGAAAATATTTCGCAAGCACTCGCTGGGAAATCTAGCTCCGAGCGTTCACAGCGGCTTGCTAACCAAAGCTGGAGAACATCGCAGGTCCGTGCTCGGGAATCTAGCGCTGAACGTGCACAGCGTCTCAGTGATTTAAAGCAGCATGGCTCTGCAACAAGGGACAGGGAGTCTGACGCTGAGCGCTCGCAGCGGCTCGCTAGCCTAGCTACATACATATTATTATGCAATAAAAACAAAACCCTCCTTTTGGCCGTCAGGAAATAAATCATAGCAGTCAGTACTAACCGAACCAGTCGAACCACACTCATAATTTCATCACAAGTTAAAATGTTTACCGCCCAACGAAGTGGGCACGGGTCAGCTAGTATAAAATATAATTACTTCAAATGTAGAATATTTAAAAGTTTAACCAAATACACTTTGTATATGATTTTGATTATATATTTTAGATAATGACGTGCTTAGAAAAAGTATGACTGCTAAAATGACAGCTAGTTGAGAATAAGAAGCCTGTACCTATTGATTAGGCGATAGTTAACGTTATTTAATTATTTTAGTTACTGAAAACTTATTTTCAGTTGTAAAAATCAGAACTGCGAAAAGATAAAAGATGCAGTAAATAAAAAAAGTTTAAATTAGGAAAAAAATATAAGGCATAGAGCATGGCATACCTAGCTGCGAGTGTTTGGTTTGGGTAATCGTTCTGCGAAGCTTTCATCGTCTTTAAAGACTTCCAGTAAACGAGGCGTCAAT
Source organism: Ceramica pisi (assembly GCA_963859965.1). Lineage (NCBI taxonomy): Eukaryota > Metazoa > Arthropoda > Insecta > Lepidoptera > Noctuidae > Ceramica > Ceramica pisi. The sequence goes on from OY982529.1 coordinate 6,188,527, forward strand.
TAATAGAAATTAAATTTTACTGAAATAGGTCGCGCTCCAACGTGTTATGTACCCACGTGATTGCAGCACGTGGCAGTAGTCCCAACGTAGGTACGTTTCTGGGATAAATAAACAAAATTGTTGGTTGGATTCACAAATTCTTGCTGCAAACGTGCCTGTATTAACAACCGTCTTAACTAACTATCTAATCAATTTTACCCATTTAACCCAATTGACATCTCATCAATAATGTGAATGCATCTAGACAACGGAGTATAATCCTAATAGATTAAAATCAGTTCACACTAACTCGGTTCATATCGCAGTAATTATAGATTTTATAAGTGTTTATCAGATAAAATATCTGTTTAAAGCGCAGTTATCTTAACGAAACGCGTCGGTGTTTGCCGCAGTGATATCATTAATAAAACCACAACATGAAAGTTAGATGAGTACTCAGTATGATACATGGATTATCCTATCTATACATAATGGTGCAGCTGCAATGCGAAACAATTTTTGTTAGGGTGTATTTATTTAAACTTTATGCACAATAGTGTTACATGGGCGAACTAAATGCAACAATGCATTCTGTACCAGTCAACCTTTGGGCCATTCTTGTCACAAACATAAGGGGGACTATCCTCCTCCTACTTTTAATAACCATGTACATATTGCTATTTACCATCAGGAAATAGTCTGCACTCTATAGCGTCAAAATCTTCATGATGTAATATAACAAGGCAGTCCGAAGGTCAAATCCATTCGCGTCGACATGGCAACGGGCGTAGTAGATTATTTCGGGATAGGTACATTGACTGAATATTCTGTCATAAAAATTGATTTCTAGAATCACCGACAACAGGTTTTAGATAATACAACCGAGTATGCGATTAAGATAAAATAACGTCGGAATGATTTATATCTTCCAGAATTTTCTTATTCAGATAAGATGGAAATTAACAAGATTGTGAATTGGGCCATCACGTATAAGGAAAACTCCGTTTAATTTTGAAATGTTTATTTTGCTTTACGATTCGGGACGTTTCGGGCAAACTCGCAAATATTTTAAATAGCTCTTTGAACATTCCTTGAAATATGAGTAGGTCTTTCAACAAAGGCACTCATTCCAGTAGTGAAAAGTGAATGCTCCATACACCTATAAGCAGCATGGAGGGGAATACGCGGTGCAAATCAACTTTCACAACACTAATACTTACTTACCCACGCAATGGACCAATCACAGCGATTTACCGCCTCGACGTAGGTGCCTTCAGCAGTTTATTCACACAAACGAACCTGGCCGAGGAAAGCGTTCCATCGATACCCGACCTCATTATCTGACATGAATTATTCAGACTTTCTCTTTACAGCAGAATTTGCATTTAAAGCCAACTTACGGACAGATTATAAGGTAAAAAAGAGGATACCGGTCTTCATTTCACAGCCACCAGGAGAAGTTTACAGCTCGGTGTTTACTGAAGAATTAACGAAAATTTTGCAGGATTGCTGGGCAATAACTCGGTACCGGTTACCGCGAAACACGGAATTGACGTGACTGACATTTAACAAGTCGGGTACTAAACGTCCGAAGGCCACGCACCTCATCGACCGTCCTGTGCAACGTTCATGAAATGAACGTTTACTGAACATGCAGTATAAATATTCATGTCTTTCAGATCTGTAAATACATTCATAGTTATAGTGCTGTTCTTGTAACTCAATAATATAACTGGAACTATCAGTCTATAAATAGAAAGTAAAGTTTATACGGGATCGAGTCACGGCAACATTGGCAGAATCAATAAATCAGAAATTGGGAGCGCTGAACGGATTTTACAGCTTTCCTTAAATTATTACCAGTAGGTAGATGAAATATAAACAATTTTAGAGTGCATTTTCCACTTAAAACTCTATCAATGAGTATATTTGAGAAAATAACCCTGGAACCATCTTGTTACTTGTATACAGAAAGATAATCTAGAACACGTCCACGTGTAAGAGAAGCGTCAGCCTGTTCGCTTGAACTTAATGCAACGCATGGAGATGATCGTTGCATCGCTCCCTTTGGGTGTATTGCAACGGAAAACGGGTCGCGACCCACTTCGTCGGGATCAATACTCGGTCATCGACTCCGCCCGCGTCTCTAACCCCCCTCGTCTGTTACAGACAAACATGGATTTGAACTTATGTTCCTAGTAGCCTAGTAACTTCCGCAGCTTGACCATTGAGAAATTGCATTTAGAAAATCGTGGGAAGCCATTCAGATAAAGTCGCTGCCTTTGTAGAGTTAATGATCACAATTTTATTTTTCTTGAAAGATATATTACACATTACTATAACATTTCAAGATATTATTTGGATGCTTGTGTGAGATATTTAAAAAAAAAGAATGTTGGTAATGCATAAACATTTCGAAATGTTTGTGGAAGGGTCATAAATCTGTGACGTTTTACTGAGATATTAACGTGCAGATGCAGATGTTCGGTTGATGAACGTCATGTTATCATCGTGTGGCTGGCAGGATGATAACAAGTGAACCCTATTACGATGAACTTTGCATCGTAAACTATAATAGGCACAAGATCACCCACACTGTAGGTTAACAAGATCAGTCGCAAATTATCAGGTGTTATTTTTTTAACAAACTTGTATAAAATATTCACTTGAGAGTTTCTCGATTCTATGTCTAGCAGTGGACGTGAAAGACTCCTACTTCTGGACATAGACTATATTAATATGAAGTGAAAAGTCATACTTTTCAATCTTCTCGCTGATTTCAGTTCAGATGAGTCTGCACAATATTAACATCATTCGATTCTTCTGTTAGCTTGCATGGAAATTCTTGTTCTTTTCCGGTTGAACGCTTATTTGGGGAACATCTGGTCGAGCGTTAATCTTCCACTACGGTACCGGCAGACTTCTCGAAGAGATTGTCTCAATACCAAAAGTAACCTGATGCAAGTTACTTACTCTTTTTTTACTATTGATAGACACGCATTTGACCACTATCTCACCTGATGAGATTATCTTTCAGTTCTTTAGCAATTTAGCAGATGGGTGACGATTGCAGGAATTGCCAAACAGCACAGCTAAAGATTGGATGTAGCATGGTAACTGGTAATATACCAAAAATACAATGCCCAGTAAGATTAAGATAGGGTTTGAAAACCAGAACGACGGCGGCGGCGATGGGTTGAACATTCCAACAAGTATTTCAAGGTCTCAAGATTATGATGATATTAATCGTTTATCGTTTTAAATAGATAAGTGCGTTAAGAATGCTATCATTACAATATTTTTGTGATTCAGGAATTTTGGTTTTACCATATTTTTTTTAGGATATGATAAACCTAAAGGTACCAAATAGCAGTAGAATGTACTGGATGGTGCGAGTCGGGGCGTGACGTATTAACTGTGACGTACTGCGCATGACGTCACGCGCAGTAGCCAATGGACTATATTTAGGGCACTAGTTTTACCCAGAATCTAGTGTATCAACTATTAATAGCCTCCCTGACACTGCAAGGATAATTTTACTCATTCACTTGCGGTAAAAATTTGCGTGCTTTCAGGTCACCTCCAAAATCTGTTTTTGTCAAGAAAGTACCTACGTAAAATATCACTAAAACAAATCAGTTAACCGGTTACATTAACTCAAGACTGTAGCTTGGCAATTTAAGTTTTTGCGAGGGTTTTAGATTAGATAATGCATACAAACTGCTACAGATTCTTGGTATATGACAGCAAGAAATAAATTAAGAAATTATGAGCAGTTGAAGTGGATTCTATTTTTATCCAGGCATAAGGAGGAGAGTGATGTGTGATGGACATCGTCGCGACATGGCTCAGTGACCTGGATCCGTCCGCACGGGCTACGCCGCGTCTCTGACCCCCTTTACCTGTACTTACACGATCATGAATAGACCTAGATGTCTATAGAGCGCGCAATGCAGCTTTTATTAGGAATTCTGACATTAAAAACAAGACCAAGGTTGGCTCGAATAAATTGGCACAGATTTTTCAGATTTCGGAGGAAGCAACGTCATTTTGAAATGGGAAAACTAATTTAAGTAGAAATAAGTCTGAAAGTCACCGAAACGCCAACACTTGTGAATTTCATATTTTAGTCAAAGTCTATACTAATATTATAAAGCTGAAGAGTTAGTTTGTTTGTTTGCTTGAACGCGCTAATCTCAGGAACTACTATTCCGATTAGAAACATTCTTTCAGTGTTAGATAGCCCATTTATCGAGGGAGGCTATATATCATCACACTAAGACAAAGAGAAGCGGAGCATTAATGGAAAATGTGACGCAGATGAAGTTGCGGGGGGGCAGCTAGTCACTAGATATTGCGAAACCACCGTAACGATGTTGGATGTTGTATAGTTTCGTAACCAAGTTTCAGCAAATATTTTATTTTTTACAGCAAATTACAAAAGCCACAAAATTAATAAACACACGCTTGCCGCTTCGTTCACGCTGTCTCGTTATCGATAAATGTATTTTTGCTCATGACCTAGAAATATTGTTTGAACTCGCAAAACTAATCGAATTAAAACAGGTTTCGGTTAAAACGATCAATCGTGGTAATAATGTGCGTGTTGTGTCAAAAGGACGAGTTTGGGTGCGTCGCCCTGCGGTTCGAAAGCCCGTCTATGCAAGGAGCTCGGAGCAACGACCTTAGCCCTTGCTGACTAGCAGCCCGAGTTTTTCTATACACTTACGTAGTACGTAGCTATCGCTTGTCAAGCGGCCCTCTACTCCCTCGAGGCGGGCGGCGGCGCTTAATGGCCACGCCATTTACCAGCTTTAGTCGAGTCTGAGTGGCGCTTTCCGGAAATTCCATAAATGTTTGCGGTACCTTCATGATCTAAATAGATTGTTAGTTTAAATTAAAGCGGAAAAAATCTTCAACGCTCAACTCAATTCAATAACTATTTACTGACGTATGTCGGACGCAGTAGCGTCAGTCTGTTAATTTGTTTGTTTAGTCGATAACGTCGCTTGACAGATATTAATAAACTGAACGGTAATTACAGTCGCTAACGAATCACGCTATTTGCACACACAGTACTATAGTTTAAGGATAGTATTTGAGAAAAATTGCGAGTAGAAACAGGGCTGATAATAATTTAAGTTTTATAAACAAAGCTAATTTATGATTGAAACGTTTGTATGGGCCATGCACTGGAAAAACAACACGTACTCGTTGAAGAATGTTAGCAAAGCAAGTAATAAATACTCATCTAGTTCTTCAAACAACTGCGTTCTATCGCCAGACTGCTATGACCGAGTGGTGACGTCAATTAACTATCATTGTTAGCCAAAAACGGCGTTGGATGAAATCAGTAGAAAACGGTTTGGCCTCAGTCCGTACTCTACGAGTAGTCAGGCGGGATCGTGCGTGCTCGGGGTAACGGACCACCGCTTGCGCAGGGTCAACACACGCTAGCCAAGGTCGGGTCGACGCACTATCCAGAGAGTCCTGACACTTTACACTGCTTAGCCCCGTTCTCAGTAATGATATCAGATAGGGATAAATAGAGCAGTTTCTTATATACCTACTCTGTGTGCGGTCTTCACAGGATCGATCACGTTGCATCCAAGGTCTAAACCGCGGACACACACATCGACACTTATCTCGGCATATGTTAACGTTTGGGCAGCAGACATGGTTCTAGTTTTATGTAGCGTGCAGATTAGTGACTTTACACGTGCATGAAATTCTGTGTTAAACAATGAGTTTACGGCAGCTCTTGTTTCACAACTTCTATCGATAAACCGCATTATGCGATTCTGACGTAATAAATTACCTCCTAACGTTGCAGTTAGGTTTTACCTAGTATAGGAACCTAGTGGACAAGCAGTCTTGGATTTACGTAGGTACCTATGCTAAAGACGTCAACAGTCAACACTGCCTGTAATCTATAATATAAAATGAAACACTGAATGTGTTGCTAAGTGCAAAAAATCTCGAGAACAGCTGAACCGATTTCGCTAATTCTTTTTTTGTTTTCTTTGTTATTGTCAGGAGAAGGTTCTTGAAAGAAAAAATAAGAAAGTTGCAGGGTTGCCAGTTGACGGGAGCGAAGCCGCGGGGGCCAGCTAGTTTGAAATAAAATTGCGCCGTGTTTTCTATCTAGAAAGATCTTCACTAGATATGTGTTGTTAATATTTACAATATTTTACAATGTTTGCTATCGAATATAGATTTGTTGTAATTCAGAATTTAGTAGGTAATAAACGAACACATAAAATGCAATTGGAAACTCAGGTGCAAAAATCTAATAAAATTATTGTAGAAATGCATGGAACAAACACACATAAAAGTTGTTCTGTTCTTTCTTAACAACATCAGAAAGCCAGAAGGTCAGGTAACATTTCTGAGCAACCAGACAATAAAAACAGTAACAAAACATTCAGGTAAAATTCCTTAACACAGGAAGGGATCTTTTGTTTGTAAACAAGTTTTTGACAGCCACCATTTAGAAAAAGTTGAAGTTGAGAATGATAAATGAAGGTAGAGGTTTAAAATTTTCTTGGATGGGTAATTGTTTTTGTGGTACAAGGAAAAAAAACTATGCCAAACTATTGGTGTTCTTGTACCCTTGAACTGAATTCTATAAAAGTATACAAGATCAACTAAGTACCTGACATTCACAGTAAGACAATAAACAAAGACCCTCCGGACAATCACCAACTTCCTCAATGCTACTCTATGTGCAGGGAATTCTATTATATAAAAAGCGCATACAAATCATTTATGGGTGCAACTAATACTCCTGTAAACTTAGCATGGACAAAAGAAACCAAAGACAATGGACATATTAAATGGAAACAATCATACAGTCGCAGCTTGGTTTATTAATCAAGCTTGTAACAATCCTCTTTTACAAACATTTAAGTTTGGATTATATAAATGGTATTTTATTGACAGTAACTGTAAACTGATGCCACATGACTATTTATGTATAAAAACATTATCGGCTTGGACAGTAACATACATTGCATAATAATTACAGGTCATGGTGCTGTTTAAACATGCAATATTATGAAAGTATATTAAAATTAAGAATCTATGGATTTACAGTATTCATGTAGCATACCTACTTCAAATTAATTAAAACTACTACAGCTTACACCCAACTGACCCAATATTTCAACAAGTTAGCTACATTTAGACAGCTAAATATAAACTGTGGAGCAAGCTGCAATGATTCACAAAATGTTTTGTTATGAGTTAAAGTTTCAACAACATTACAACTTCACTTTCCAATTTTATACATAAGTAGCTAGAACTCCAAGTACCTACCTACAAAAAGTACCTACCTAGCTAGATTAGGTTGCAAATGTGCTGTTCAGCAACATCATAACTTTTTATGTCTACAATATTGCGTGACTCATTCCACAAAACGACATCAGTATATCGACCGGCGATTTGAACGGCAGAAATTAGGATTCGAACAATGAAATGAAGACCACGCGTAAGACAGGAACGGTGGCGGGTACTAAAACTTCACCATGGGGCGGGGACCACATAAATCCTGATTACCCTATCTTAACTACCACCTATCATGATATACGCGGATAATGGTACAGAAGTTAGTTACAACAGGATAATGCAAATTGTATTAAAATTTAAATAGTTTCGTGACGCCTGCTGACGTTAGTCGCTCATCGAGGGCACGACCTTTAAAGTGTTTTTCTTACAAATTGATGACTGTAAGCATGCTTGAGGTATTTAAACAATGCAACTTACCTTCACAGCCATACACATTGAATAGAAATTGAACGGTTGCAGCCGTGAGCAGCCAAGGAAATTCACTACACACGCGGGAAACGTGTGCACCGCACAAATAACTTGCTAAACTAAAGGTTTGGTGTTGCCATTTTCGACTATTCAAATTTCTAAAAATATGTGGCAATCATAGCCATGAAAAATTCTACTAATATGAAGTACCAAGAAATTCCTTCGGACAACACCTACCCGCATGACATGGCTAGAGTCTTCTTTAGGTTCCTATAGACAAAAATGTGAATGATTCGTAAAAAAAACAGCAAAGACTATCCCACACAAAAAATCCTTAGTCCATATTGCAAGACAATTCTGCGAGAGATGACAAGCCGCAATTAGTGTTCCTGTTGTATCACTCATTTTATATGACCGTCGCTGTGATAAGATTACGAGAAGAACCTAATTAAGTACGTTATTCGAATAAAACGCTGTGAAATCCACCTGCCACAAAAACTACCAAGTGGTGGTAGTTATTTTTAGCCTGTGACTTCATTTGACAGCGTCAATGACGCTGTCAAATATGGTTGAATGACGCTGCGTTATTCAGCCATAGCGGGAATATCAAAGCATAGCACTGTTGCCAGATGGGGGGGATTCCCCCCAAATTTGGGGGTATTTTCAGACCACGGGGGGATTTTTGGGGGGACAAATCCTATGGGGGGTTCTGCGGAGGGAAAAAAATTGGCTTGGAGGTAATTGGAGGATTTTATTGAAAAAGTTTTATAACTGAACGCGAGCTGTAAGGCACATTTGGCATACATGACTACGAGTTCTATGAGTTCTGGGTTGAAGTGTATGGCTTCAAAAATGCAATCGGTGATAGAACTTACGGACATGTAAGCAAATTGGCATTAGCAATTTTGTCGTTGCCTTTTTCTAACGCGGTTGTGGAAAGAGCCTTCTCGCAAGTTGCGATTATAAAGACAAACTGCGAAACAGATTAGCCATCAACATGGCCGAATCCATTTTGAGAATAAGATATTCAATGCGACATTGAATATCATGCCGGAAGGATGTGTTAATTTTAAACCAACTTCAAATATGCAAGAGATTTAACTCGGAGAAAATGTACGGAACTGCAGACGACGCAAGTGGAGATGCTGATCCAGTCATGGAAGCAATTATTGAATTATTATATATTTTTTAAATAAATAAATAATTTTCCAATTACTGGGGGTTTTTTCTCAAAACACTAACATTTTGGGGGGATTTCGGGTGAGATTTGGGGAGAATGCTAGATCATCATCTGGCAACACTGAAGCATAGAGTAGTAAACGTAAAGACGCTTACCGTAATCTTACAAAAATTTAATTTTGAAATAATTTTTGTTATTTAGGTACTTTTTAGTACGATGTGTAACGTATATATGCTTCGTGATGCAAACCATATTGCTTTCAATAATTATTATCCAAAATATGATTTTACTTTTCGCTCGGCAAGATAAGTTACAATTTCTGCCCTCCAAATTTTTTGTAGATCAATCGCCTATAATGACCTTGTCTTCATATACTAGGTGGAATAATATAATGATTGAGCATGCAAGACAGGCTGTATATAGGTAACCAATTTTTAAGTTGAATTTCATTCGTATTCATCGTAGGTATAGGTGTCCGACAATAAGGATTGACTGCAGACTGGATTGGATGATCACCAGGCCTGTATTCCAACAGCACACCCCACCTGTTAGGTTTATCTACTTGAAGCCCACATAAAAGGAAGCAGGAAACTTGTTTCCATCATCAAACAGGCACAACAAACCTATCCACAGAATTATGGTTGTGTAAAAGAGCTGTGTACCTACCTATTTTTGGTGTACAAAAAATAAATTATATTCTACTATCTGTCTGGTGTGGGCTGCTACAAAAAAGTTCATGATGGAACACCCAACAAAGTGTTGTTAGGTATTTCCAGCATGAACGATTCTAAGGTAAACCAGTGGGTTTACCTTAGAATCGAACCAAGGACAAAATATGCCTGATCGCAAGCGGAACTTCAATAGACTTACCGGTAGGTCAATAGACCTAGCGGTCTAATTGCGTGTCGGGCTACAGTCAAAAAGTGTTACAAAATGGTTAGATATTAGCAAGAACAATGTATTATATGGCTATAAGTATAAAAAGGGAAAACCAAAACTTTCAAATTAACTTTATTCATATTGATGTGGACAAAAGTAAGAAGAGTATACTAATACAGTGGCTACATGAACATGTTGTCGTTGAACCCGGGGGGCGGCAAGTGGTCTGCATCCGGGGGCGCTGGTCGGCGGCCCGGCATTGGCCCACCGGGTGGACCGAACGGGTCAAAACGAGCGCCAGGTGGCACTGCCCCTCTGTAACACAAAAATATTGTATGTTATTAGGTAGTAGGTGGCTAACAAGGTGATGGCCTATCTCAAGGGTTCCCAATCTTTTTTATAGTGTGACTCCCATTAAATGTTGCGACGCCTTTGTAAAAGAAGATAATTGTGGTAGCTCTAAAACTAATGAAGTACCTACCTACAATCAATGAGACGGTTGCAATTTGATATTCTGATTAAGACTCACTGAAAAATATTTATAAAATTGTGTGCTGGTCGATAGATGTTCGACCAGTAACAATTTATTGCAAACTTGGCTTTTCATGCAGAAAGGCTTTCAAAGCAGGGTGCTTCCATTTCATGCACGTAATTGCAGCAATTTTCAAAATTTGCAGCAACTGCGTTTCATTTCAGAGGCGATTTGCAACACCTCTGGGAAAGCAACCCGAAGCCCCGGAGAGTTGCGTCGCACAGTACGGGAACCCCTGGCCTATCTGATGATCAAAGGTGGAAGGACTAAGTTATAACCAGAACGACGATAGTACCGTACTATCAATAAAGCCCAGACCACCTCGCGAAAGAAGCTGCACTGCACAGCAAGAAAAAACCCGACTATGACCGCTGACCGATATCATTCGTCAGTGCATGAGGTCGCGAGAGGTTTAAAGAGGGTGCAACCGCCTCAGCCACAAAGACTTTCCTCCCGGATGCAATACTCGTAGATTCAAGTTTTATGCAGGAGAATCCAACCGCGGTAGTGACTCAAATTGTGACGGGGCACGGTGGGTTCTCCGAATACTTACACCGCTTCAAGTTTGTGGAGAACCCATCGTGCATCTGTCGGGCGTGCACGAGTCAGGGGGGCTACTCTCTAAACCCGATTTCCGTAGTTTCGGGCTTAGTTGCGGGCGTATTCTACTCCGTATTAATTACGGACTTACGATTGTTTCCAAACCCGAACTGAAAACGAATGAGTATACGATTTCACAGCGATTTCCAACAGTGTTGACATTAATTCTTATTGGTTAGGTAATAAGGAGCAGAATACGCCCGCAACTAAGCCCGAAACTTCGGACTTCGGGCTTAGAGAGTAGCCCCCCAGACAACATGTTTTTCGAATGTCCTGCATTTCAAAGAGATTTGGAACAGCTGGGTATGATACAAACAGAAAAGTAAGAAGCTGTTAGGGTAAAAGCGCCAATGAAACAGCTTTTTCTAGTTCTTCAAGTTAACAATTATTAGCCCAAAACCAGAAAACGGTTTTTGAGTTTAAAAGTTGCCTGTTTATAAGTTAAGAAGTAGAACTGCAATGCCATTCTATAAACATGACGAAGTGAAAGGTTTGGGTGAAGTGATCACGAAGTGGACTGTCAATCCATGAAATCAAGATGACAGCAAACTTTGTGATCACTTCACCCAAGCCCTTACTTGGACATGATTACATAATCGACCAAAAGGTAAAAAAAAACTTGGAGGCAATTGACAAGACCTCGGTAATCCTCCAGGTATGCCAAGGCCAGGATTCTCCATATCCCTGCGTGGTTCGAACGGGTTGAAGAGCATGCCACCACCGCCGGGGGCGAACGGGTCCAGGTCGGAGCTGCCGATGTTCGGCAGACGGCCCGGAGGCATTCCCCTGGAAAATAATAATAGGTATTAAGTATGTTTGAATCTTAGCTCAAATCACGCGGTTATATTTGTGAGAAAATACATTCTGGCTTTAATCTTCGAAAGCTAAGATGCACATACAATTTTAGTCAGATAGTATTATTTGCTGTGACTTCAACTAAAAACTACCCAAAAGCAAGCAGAGTTGCTACCAAAATCGTAGCTACCAAAATCTAGTAAGAGTTTCACGTGATTACGAATACAATAGGCTAGATTCCATCATCCACAAAATGCAAAACTATTTAGTCCATCAGTTAGAGTATTGAAAAATAATGGACACGTATTTTTTTTTGTAAATCAATGAATATTGACCAAGATAAAACGTATCAAAACTCGGGAGTGGGGGCTCGTGACGTCACGACTCACTAAAAATTATGCGAAGGTGTGACGTATTGAGAATTTGAAAAGCGTCGTAACTTCGAGCCTATTGGGTTTTGAGATAAAAAAAGAAATAGCCAATGTTATCGGGCTTTACTTAAAGGTACCATAGGTCTTGGGTGTCAGGGTTCACGCCCGGCATCGGTCGGGGCGGCACCCTCAGCGGGTCCTCCGGTGGCCTCCTAGTGTTCGAGTCGCCTGAAACAATAGTGTCATATTTTAGAAGAATGTCAATAATTATCTGTTTCTTTGTCTTTTGTTGGATGGAATAAAGGTTTATTTTATCTGATTCGAAGATGAGACCTTCTATTAATTAACTAGCTTTTTCCTGCAACTTCACTACCGGGGTATTCCTCGAGGAGTAGCAGCAGTAGCAGTATCAGTCCACTAAGCAGATTTTTTTTTATTTAAGAGTTTTGTACACACATTTACCAAATAGATAAGAATGAAGACTGTACTAGATGACATGGTAATACTTTACAGTACCTATAACACTTAGTTTCAAAACAAAACGTAAAACCAAACACATTGAGGTCAAGAGCAAGACCAATTATTAAAAAGATGGACATAAGGTGAAATATTTTGTAAACTCTATAATCTCTTACCTCCAGTTATACTGAGAGTAAACAGTACTCCCATTGTTACTAAAACTAGAACATCACTCAGACACAACATCTTTTCGAGTTTAAGGTCACAACCACGCAAAAATCTTGACAGATTGCAATGCCATATTAATTATGAACAATCCTATAACCCGTTTTCCTTAGTTGACTCATGAAACTTGAATAGCAAACGAGAAGAACCTGATACTGTTGTGTGTTTAAATGACAGATATGATTGTTATTTTCCATTGAGAAATGAAATTGACCTCAAGACATGCAGATATAATTAATTAGAAAAGGTGAAAGTTATCAAAACATTGCTTGTGTTATTATTTATACAATCAAGCTATATAAATGCATAATTATGCATAGAGCAACAAGTAATCTAGAACTATTTACAATAAAAAAAATGTTGAAATGAATTTTTTATTAGGTAATAAAGCAATTGTCATCACAATCACAACCTGCAAACAACAATGTTTCTACTGTTTAGTACTATTCAAACTAAACTATGAATCAACCTTGTGCTATGTGCAAAAGTTTTAGCACTGAAATGTTAATTAGCTTGATGCTGAAGGTACTCCTTTTATTTTATGTAGGTATTTTACTCAACAAATAAATTGATTAGCAGGTATTTCATACTCCAAGGATACATCAACACTATCTCACCACCCTTAATGTTATTGTTGTTATACTTTTATTCTACCATTTTGATTGGTAGATTCATATTTTTACCATTCATTTAACAGCTATTGGTCATCAAACCAGTTCGAAATTTCTTGCTACATTTATGGTGCCTATGAGCGGTAAATAACAGCTATTTAGTATAGTTAATCAAATGATATAAAAATTCATCATACTTCTCGAAGTTTGCGTCTCAGTAGTAACAGTAGCTCTCTCCGTGACAGTATCAATGAGGTCACGTTTCACATTGTATATCAACTCCTTGTGATTTGGCATCATCTTATCAATGGATCCAGCCAAATACTTCACTGTATCGTCTATCTTTACTGCTATATTGGAGACTGCCAAGTCTTCTGATCTCTGAAATTGGATTCATTTTGTGTTAGAAAATCTAATTTTACAGAAAGATTTTTGTCAAATCATACTTTCACTTTATTAATAATGTTAGTAAAATTTTTTAACTATTTTATTGGAACATGTTTGTCTTTTTTGGAAGCCACAATGACAGAGTGGGATTATCTACAGATAACATGATGTAATTTGTCAGGAAGCAACAAAGGAGGGTAAAAACATTAAAACCTATTTTAATTCATTGAGTGTTCAATTATGGATGTTTGTTGCAATAAAAGTGAAAGTGGATAATTACCATAAGATTAACAATGAGATTGCCATCCGTATTCAATCCATGCAAAATGAACAGTTTGTTATCAAGAACATAACGTAGGGCATAGTTCTCTTTGTCATTCCAGCCAGTTGGTAACAATTCAGATTTTTCTTCATCTCCAGTCAAAGTCCTCTGAAATTGGAAAAATTAGGTATTTCAATTATTTGATTCTAAGCTTTATATAGTGATAGGTTATAATGTTTATGTACAGTAGGGTCAGATAAATTGTAGTGTACAAGGTGACCAAATACTTCTGAACAATTTTGAATGTCAAAAACTTCCATTTAATAATATGCTACCATTAATATCTAAACATTCATTAATTCATTAATATCTATTTGTCAATAAGTTCCATATTTTGTCAATAATTTCCATACACACAACTAACTGAAAATATCTGAACACATTATCAGAGTATTTGTATTGCAATTGGTTTCTTGGGTTGGATGTGTGGAAATGGCCCTGATGAGCTTGCAGAAAAAGGTGGATGAATTAATGAACCAATCATAATATGACCACTCCAAAGATGTATTCAGAAATTTTTGGTTAGTTGTGTACTGAATGTTCAGATATTAAGGGTAACTTATGGGACATTTAAAATTGTTCACTAATATTTGGTCACCTTGTCTATTACAGAAGATAATTGGATTCAGCCCTCCGTCAGATATTTATCTGACTGTGGCTGTACGCTATTGGCTTCGCGTATGTTGTCGTAGGTATTCGCCTCTCACAGATTTCATGATTATTTATCAACCATCATAAAGCATGAATCATTGGATCAACTACTGATGCTTTTATATCAATTAAGCCAAAATAAAGTTTTAGAATGGAATGGGTTGATGTGTTTTTTTATAAAAAATAGAACACTTCATAAATGAATGGCTAAAAGTATGTCGTCATTCTGTTTCGAATCTTAGATTTACATAAACTTTGCAAGAGTCAGTGCAGCTGGTACATATTTCGTTCTTAATTACAGTGTCTCACCTCATCTCCAATTCCAATACTCCTAAATCCTCTCTTCGTTAGGTTCCAATGGATAAACGCAATAATAACATCAGATTTTCGCTTGATATCTCTCTCCACGGTTTTAAAAGTTAAATCCCAGCCAAATAGTGGATCGGCCGACATTTCGATACGATTGTATTGTGTTATGCTCTGAGACAAATATCTTTCGCTATTCTAGGTAATCTTTCTTTACGAACTTATTTGTAAAATTTCTTGTTTAGGAATTCCTGAGAATTTGAAAAAGACTCGTCATGTTTTGCTTCGGCTGTCAAAGTGACATTTTGCAACTGACCGGGTGTGGATGTCATAACATGTTGCGTTTCGTTACAAAGTCTTTTGCTAACTCAAAACCACTACTTTGAAGTAATTGGCATAGTTTTACTCTCGTAAAAGCAGTCAAAACACATTTTCTTATCAATTTATTAATCAATTTATGCATCATTAATTATTAAGTTATGATGTGAGCAGAAATAGAAAATTTTCAGGTAGGTAACATTTTCAGTACTACTAGTGTTGTGCTGATGCCACAGAACTTATCGAATGAATTTATAACTATGCCTCCTACAAAAATATCTGCGATAAAACGCAAAAGAATCCTCGCAATTGAGGCTGATATGAGATCCTGTAGTTATCCTAGGTACTTTATGTTACGCAGATATCAAACAAATCATATGACTGATAATGTGAAGACATGGGAAACTTTTTAAATTCGTTAATTGTAAGTTTCTTCATTATTTTTAAATTTCTTAAAAAAAAATGTTGAACAGTAGACTATCGGTCAGTTGGAAAGCTTCTAATGGTATAACAGCTTCTAATGGTAAAGGCTCTATACTGTAACCTAACTTATCAATACGACCTATATCGAGGATTGCCATCTACCGCTTACGGTATTATCCTTGACTTAAAAATGACAACGCAACGCCAGCTTCGAGAGACGGTTGTCGAGTATCTTTTCGTCAAGATAACTTCACACATTTTCGCACAGGACAAAACTTAGTTTTCCCGAAATGTAGCCAGTCAGCCAGCCAGTCAGCCAAGTAATGACGACGAGAAAAAAAAAATTGGTAAAACAACGTTTTCCCGGTCAGCTATAATACCATAAATGATGACTATCGCGTTTCAAATACATTCGATTATCTAATTTACTGCAAGGAATCGATTTCAATTCGCTATTGAGATCACAAGAACACACGTCAAGCACTATCGAACGTAGTAAAAACAACATGGCGGACAGTGTCAATCCGGGAACGTCGTGATCGTAACGTGAAATAATGAATTTTGTTTTTTTAGAATATGGGTGAATATGTGCAATAATTTACTAAACAATTGTGTGCAAAGTGTTGTGTATTAATTGTATTTGTGTAATTTGAGTGTGAAAATGGCCACGGATAAGATTAAAGTAGCCGTTCGGGTTCGTCCTTTTAACAGGCGAGGTAAGCTGGTTTCATTTTGCTAATAAATAAAGAAATCGCTATCGCTCTGGTGACTACGTTGTTTCAGTTTATCTGTGTACATTGTGCATAAAATATACAAGATAAAATAAGTGATAGGTAGTTGAACTTATTTTTGTGCAATGTACATAATTCAAGAGAATTGATTACTTTTCTGGAAAGAATTAGCTGTTTCAATTCTAGCTCCTATGATAAATTGTTTGAAATCGTTTCTTTTTTATAAATCGAATAGTACTTTCGGTTTCTAAATCGCAAGTAATATGTGGATATTTTAAAACAGAGACTTTTCATTTCGAACTCTCAACTATTGTTTATTTACAACTGCATAAAAGAGCCTTTGTTCCTGAATATTTCATTACTCATTACGTTGGTGAATTTCTTGTAGTTTCATTTATTTTTTCCGTTGTTCAATTGCACTTGACTAATCTTACACATCCTGCTATTCCTGCTATTTTTTGTTTTGATAAGTGTACAATAAATGATAGATCTATACAGCTTGTACTACTAATAGTAGGTATCTATATTAATATGCTGAAAATTACACATGTTGGTAGGTTCTTATAGAAAAAATGATTTAAATATTTTCCAGGTTACTGACAATGGAACTGTGTATATTATAGCTCAATGCAATCACCTTTCACAATAAAGATAAAAGAACCATATTAGAAGATAAAATTAAACTATATTTTGATAGTGCTAAGATAGGATTCCTATAAATGTTACATAATTGTTTATTATCAAGAATTACTAACCTAATTTATTTGACTAGTCAGATTCTCCGAATTATTATTTTTACAAGTTACTCATATTTCAAAATCAGTATAGCCTTGTCAGTGTATAATGAATGAATACATTTTGCTGTTGCCTCATTTTAGTATAAGCATGTTAATTAAGTAAAAAGGAATTCTTTGTTGAGGTAACATCTCAAGTTTCATCATAGGCTGCGGCCAGTGTTCACTTACACTTATAAAAAGAAGAAGAAAGGTTTTGCCTTCTGGTCTTCTATTTTTTCACATGGTTTTGCAATTGATCAATATTTGGTTCAGTGTCGGGTCATGTTGCAGTATCTCTTGAGGCTCTTGATGTAGTAGGCACCTAAATCTGTAACATGGTTTCAAAGAGCTTAAGTTTTCTACTAAAGACATACTAATGTCAAGATTGTATTTATTTTGTTTGTTTTTTTCTGCTTACTTTCACATAATCTCATGAAAAAAATTGTGAAGTAAAATAATTTGTTTGAATGGAATAAATTCTTGATTTATTATTGAAGCCCATGTTTCCCTTTGTATTAAGTATCATGATAAAAACAGGATATTTAATAGACCTAACATGTTTGTTATTTGTCATTGAATATAATAACACAACCTTGTGCCAAAATGGTAGTGTAATTATTTTAATTGGAGGTAAATGGTTTAACTTTCAAATTAATCTGCTACAGTTACATTGCTAAGTAAAATTTAAGCAAGAGAAGTGGAAGGAATGAGGGCAGTCCTTTATCCAGGGGAAATTTCAAACCTTCTGATAATAATAAAAAAAATACCTTTTTTGGGAAATCTTTATAAATGCATTAGCTTTTACTGGCGCATTTCTGTCAGAGGCGCCAAATATGCTGTTATTAGCAAGGAGTGCTAAAACCTTACAATGTAAAAAAATTTAAAAGTAGCTGACCCGTGCCCACTTTGGTGGGCAGTATTTTTCGAGGTAATTTATATAGCCTACTAGTTGTACCCCGCGGTTAACTGGCTACCCTAACTACCCATTTTTCTTATTTTTTTTTGCCTTTAAACCTACCCTGTATTTAGGCGAACTAAACAAAAAAAGAGTTACCAAAATCGGCCCAGCCGTTCGTTCGAGTTTTAGCGAGACTAATGTACAGCAATTCATTTTTATATATATAGATGACACTCACAAATAACGTGGCTTTCTATTGGTAAAATAATTTTTAAAATCGGAGTATAGGAGTATAGATAATCAAGGTAGCCATCAAATTAACAGCTTCTTCTAAATTTCAAAAACTCAAAGTTTCACATTCACATCCTTATCAAAGTCGTCAGTTTGCCGAATCATTTCCGATACAGATATGCAAATATGCGATCTCAATTACCTACCTCTATCCCTTGTGACCCAGATTAATAAATTAATACATTCTCCGATAAAGACACCTCCACATTTGTCACAAGGTCCAATATCGGAAAACGGATTCGGGAAGACCGAAAGATAATTTATTCGACTACTACACCTGTTTCGGCTGTACAATGAAAACGGATGGACTAGATCAGCATAATGACGCTGTGAAACAACAGCTGGCTGACCTACATACTCTATCATGAGCCCTACTGTGAATTCCATCTGTATTTTATAATATATCTAATGCTCGACTTCGTCAGCAAACCTCTCCATGTATGGAGAATAATGCCGCGGAAAAGTAGCGTATTTTTCACCGAACAATCAAATCCTATCAGTACTTTGAAGGTAATGAAAAGTTGTTTCGTGATAGGATTATTCTAACAAGGTTATGAAGATAATCTTTAAAGCTTTTAAGGCTTATTTGGTCATTTACTTGCTAACTCACTCACTAGGTTGATTTAACTATTTGTCGGTACTTTTATGGGCGTTCAGTATATTTACTCGTCTCCAAATTGCATTTTTTAAATGAAAATGCAAAAAAAATACTTGGGGCATTCTTCTGGAGCCGTCGTCGATTAAAAAGTATTCTATTTTACCCATACAAATAATCACAAAAATGAGAATGTGTGCAAGCGCTCTTTTAGCAAAAATAATCCGATTTTAGCCATAATTTTTTTTAAATCGAAATCCATAAAAGAATTAAATATCTCTTCAAGTCATTTAACCTTGACAACGACGTCTGTCTGAATGACTTTGTTAGTAAATAGTTGTGTAAACGCCGAGATCATTTTAGTACAAGAATGCACGCTCACTTGCATTCGTCATGGTAAATAAACTTGGTGGAAATCCTCGATGTGATTGCTGCTTGCCGCTGCTCTACTTTCAGCGAAACGTCTTTACGTAATTTGTCAAATCGATTCTAGACTGGCCTGTTCGTTGCGACACGCAGCGCCTCGATGAGCACTATTTCCTTTTTTACCACAAGAATTCGGTATCTCACTATGTCTCACGATATCAAATGAAATATCGCTTAATCGAGTCTGCATTACCAGAAATTGCAAGCCGAGAAGTATCATTGTGAAAATTGTTGTTTCTCTTCCGATGATATTGACATTAGAGAATCGAATAAATACCTACACGCTAAGCAAGTTTGGAGCTATATTTGGCTCATGCATGACCTCATGATGTGCCGTTTTAACATGATGCGCTCTAACTTTGGTCTCTGAGGTAAATTGAAGTTACTGGAATGCTTAAAATTTTACAAAATACAACTTTTATTTGATTTCATTACTCA
The DNA here is from genome assembly GCA_963859965.1 of Ceramica pisi. Classification (NCBI taxonomy): domain Eukaryota; kingdom Metazoa; phylum Arthropoda; class Insecta; order Lepidoptera; family Noctuidae; genus Ceramica; species Ceramica pisi. The sequence goes on from OY982529.1 coordinate 6,208,475, forward strand.
ACTATCTTCGTGAAAAGTGGAAACTCTTTATACACTAGTCTGTTCCAACGTCTAGCCGAGTTAATACCGTTTGCTTTACATAAGCCTAGCGTACATGAAATGGTCTAGTAAAACCGGATTTGAAAGAGCATCGCCACGGACGTACGGCCCGACCTCGGCTTGACTCACCGCTGGCGTACTTAGGTACTATTTAAATTAGTATATTATGTATGTTAGAGGTTTTCTCCATATGTGAATGTATGTTTAACCTCCTCAGAACTGAAGTCCCGTATAGGGGACAATTTTTCGAGTGTCGCCTCCTTGTGGCGAATGAGTTAAATTTTAACATAATAATGACATGAACATGCTAACAGATGGCGCTTTTACCAAATCCTAAATCTAAGCAACTAGCGATCTCGGTGTTTTTGTTTTGAGTTTGACGGATTGAATGCGCGCGTGAAATAACAGATGTAAAAATGGCGGCACGAGGTAAGTTTTTTTTTGTTTTTAAATGAATTAACGCACTTAGTTTGTAAAATCTGTGTGTATTGTGTTATTTAGAGTATATGAGATTTAGGAAACACTTTTTGTTTGTGTTTTGTCAAATAATTTGATTGTATGGTTTCCTTACGTACGTTGGTCCCTTATAGGGGGACTCTGGGTTCTGGTCCTTATGTTTTTTTATTATTTGTTGTACTATTCTGGTATATTTCTAATGCAATATTTATTTACAGGATTAAATGCCGAGGACATAGCGACAATTCTGGAATTCGATGATAACGACTCCATCATTGATGGCTTTTCTGATGATGATGACGACCCCGTATTGGCTTTTACTCATGAACCAACCTCGCAAGAAGGTGAAAGAAGTAGTTCCAGTGAATATTCAAGTGACGACGAAGTGCCATTATCCACATTTGCAGCTACAGAGCCTTTTCAAGCTACAAATCGTCGAGTATATTGGAAGCACCAAGACAGTTTTGCACTGTCTCCCTCAGGAGTTTTTTGTCAACCTCTAGCCAGCACTCGGGTCGGAGTATTGCAAATACCATATGCATACTTTACCAGATATATTCCTGAAAGAATATACGAAACATTCAGCGTCTGTTCCAATCAAACCTATTTGATACAAACAGGTAAGAACCTAGGCACTACAAAAGACGAAATAAAAATCTTCTTCGGTATATGTTTCGCGATGAGCTATTTGCGATTGCCAAGAATTAAGATGTACTGGATGGGTAAGACTAGAATCCCAATGATAGCTGATCGAATGACCAGGGATCGTTTTTTCAAAATTCGGAGGGGTAGATATGCTGGATAGAGTAATCAGTTTTTATAGAAACAGCGCACGAACCAAGAAATGGACTGTTCGTCTAATTTTTATTTTTTTTGATTTTGCTGCGGCTGCTGGATGGTTAGTCTACAGAAAAGAGGCTCAACTGTTAGAGACTCCTAAAAAACACACTCTAGACTACCTAGACTTCAAAGCAGACATAGCAAATTCATTGCTTTACTTCACTTCATCTCGAGAACAAATACAAATGTATCAAGAAGCAGATACTTCAGCTGAAACACCACAGGCATCTACCAGCCGTAAAAGGAAATATGTGCCTCAGCCCCCCTTTGCAGCTAAGGACTGCCATGGCGGGACATTTGCCAATGATAGCCGAGTCTGGGGATCACAGATGCCGCTTGCCAGGTTGCAAAGGCAAGAAAGCAAGGGTATATTGCTCAACTTGCAATATGCATCTGTGTTTGGTGGTAGGGCGAAACTGCTACAAGCAGTACCACGAAGATATATAATTATGCTAACCACTTTTCTTCTTAATTTTTTATAGTTATGTTAATAAACATTGATTATCTTGTATGAGTTTTCAGTTTCATTACCAACCTTTTTTATAACATGTAAACCGACTGTCCCCTATACGGGACACGCAATAAAAAAAAAAGTATAAATACTAAAATCATAAAACACTCTCATTTTGCTTCTTTGTGGGTCTCTAAGTAAGCCTGAAATATTTTTATCCAAGTAACATTCAAAATAATACCTCAGGACTGAGGAGGATATGTGTAACAACTGACGCTACTATACCATTCGGGTGACGTCCTCACCTGTAGCTCGTCCTGTAGTGTTAGAACTGTTCGTGAGTCTGTGACGCATCTCCAAAAGAAGTTCCTATTTAGGAAACAGCATCTAACCCGTCCACAACTATAGCTTTAGAAGCAACACGTGCTGGATGTTTAATCCATAGAGCCCATGCGAGCAGGCAAAGCAATTACAAAAGAAACCCATAAAAAGTGGAATGCCATTTGATGTTTAATTTTAAATTCTGATAGGTTAGGCATTCGGTAATAAAGTGAAGGTCGAGCAGACTAGACTGCTGGGGGTCATTGGAAAAAGGTTGAAGATTTTGAACACTATGAATGACAGACAACTGTAAGCTTAATGTCAATTAATACAGTAAACGTTTACAACATTTATTAGAATCACTCTAGAACATGAACGGTAGCAGAAGTAGGTAATACTTTACACACAAATATTATTTGACTAATAATAGCATCGTATTTTTCTGTTACCTATTATTACCGCGACACATTTTCGTCTAAACAACGAGTATGTACCTACAAGTAATCTTATCGGTAAACCACTAACTATAAAACAGTATTACTAATCTAACACATCCACAAATAACCATTGATTAGCGAATGGGCTGAATACTAAATAGTCCTTTATTAGTCTAAGGTCTACCATTACCCTTACGTGAAATAATTAAGGGTGCTTAGCATGCCAGTAGGCGTTGTTCCCATTTCGTAGTAGCACTAAATTCGCCGGTTCGATTACATTCTGTTATCTCGTCGTGACTCTGTGGTAGGTGCGCCAATGTTGGCTAAGTATTTGCTGTTTTTGAGCTTCTGTTTTTTCCTAAATTAACGTCATGTGCAGTTTATTGCCGTCCCATCAAATGAGAGTGATGGAAGGAAGACCTGAGCATATAATAGGTATGTCGCGCACTGAAGTATCAGCGCAAGACATACAGCCATCGCTATTGCTATATAATTATTATCTCCTGCGCCTACTTTGAGATTGGCCACTATGGCCGGAATTTAGTCGAGAGAATTATTCTCGTGGTCAACCGTTACCTCTGGATATAAGATGTCACCATTCACATGTCATTCACTCATCCCTGATCCATTATCCCAAGCCACTTGCATCTAGATTTGAACAGTTCGGTTTGCCGCTTTGAAACCGGATTTTCCGATGAGCATGGCATGTCGTGCTAACGTTTAAGTAGGTACATACTAATATTTTCTACTTTTCACATCATTTGAGCCTACTTCGGACTTAATCTAATGTTATGTTATTTCTATCATCAACGTAATATCATCCATCATTTACAGCGTTCGTCCCTTTTATTCCTACTTTGCTAAATAGTCCGACCACATGTTTGACGTATCCAAGCCGTACACGGATTTCAAAGTTTCTGCTTACAAAATAAGTTCTCGTTTTACCTACTCCTTTATTTTTAGCTTTCGAATGAGTCACAGATGTGTGTTGGTCATAGGGTTTCGTGCAGTAACTTCAAATTATTCATCGCTAAAATCAATAAGGTACGGAGGCCTTTGCTCATTAGGTCAAAAGGTTATAGGACTAACGTACGATGTAGTTTGTATTACGTCACTGAGCTAACATCGTTCGTCAACCTTTATCATCGTTATTAGTTTTTTATCTATCTTGTGATCAAACTTTTTGGGTCATTGAGCTGACGCGACGCAGTGAGTGATCAATATTTTACCTTCGATTGTTAAAGCTTCTTTCTCTTTCTTTCCAGAACTCGAACTGGGTACACAATGTGTGGTGGAAATGGAGAGTATGCAGACAATACTGCAGATTCCTCAATCGGCGCACGAAAAAGAAAGGTACAGTTTCATTTTAATTACATGAAAAGTTTTATTAAATTCTGTTCATTACCATAACGGATTATACTTTGCATAAAACACAAATTATTCCTTTTAATGTTCGGATTCTTTATTAGTGCATATAATCTGCTCTCTGTAGAAAAAAAAACTTTACTGTAAAAGTAAGTATATTGTTGTTTTATTGTATGTAATAGGTTTCTGAAAGGATTGGAAACCTTAAAACACAAAAGAAGACGAATTGGGCTGTCGGGCGGTGAAACATACCTTGTATTTCTCTCGTTTTTTGAAGCGTTAACTAATCGTTTATCTATAGTTTTTTTAATCAAGCGGGTATGCTTGATTAAAATGAGTTAAATTTAAAAACCATTGTTTGAAGAATATGGTTTAGTAAAATAGTGCCTTCGTGTTGTAAGAATGTATTTCCGTGTCGACCTCACAAATCATCCTTGCCCTACATGGAAGGCGAGTTACTAGCTTAGCGTATAGGAAGACTGAAGTAAGGTCGAATGTCTTCAATCAAGTATCTTGAAGTTTTTTTTTTTGTTATCAATATGATCTTTGTTGTTTTATAAAGAATAAACGGCTCGTGTTTTATCAGTAGTAGTAGTTGAGCTTTAGTAGAGCTCTGCTGGGGTTGCGGAATATGTTCGAAAGAATCACCGCGGCCCTAGAACGCAATGGACATTAGGAGGAACACGGATGGGTTTTAGTCAGTAAGTCTGACACTCCCTTCCGCTTTGCTCTGAGCGGAAGGAGTCATTTGATGATTTTCCTTCCTTAGAAAAAGGGGAGTAGACCGACATTAATGGGTTGTGGTCAGATAAGTAGTCGCTCAATGTAAAATACTGGTATTCATCTGCTTTCAGTTAGAATGGAAGCCGGACCAGGGGGGCTACTCTCTAAGCCCGAAGTCCGTAGTTTCGGGCTTAGTTGCGGGCGTATTCTACTCCATATCACATAACCACTAAGAATTGATGACAACACGATTTGATAGTTACTGTCAAATCGTGTTGTCATTCATTCTTAATCCGATTTTGGAACTAATCGTGAAGCCATAGGTGATACGGAGTAGAATACGCCCGCAACTAAGCCCGAAACTACGGACTTCGGGCTTAGAGAGTAGCCCCCCAGTTTAGGGGGTTAATTCATTGTTGGATTGTATTTCGTAATTTTTAAATCAGTCTGTTTCGTATACAGTTTAAAATTTTCGAAGCTATTTAGAATTTTCGTGAGTTATTTCCTCTAAAACAACCGCAATCGTAACAGAGTTGCGTTGCCAAATTTGCGGTAACATAAGTACATACCTGGCGAATCGAGATGCTCTGATTGGCGCGTTACTGCCGCAGGTTGCGTTACGCAAGCGGCGCTTGCGCATAAAAACGAGCAAATGTGAGTTGTAAAAGTAATTATTATGTGTAATGCTCGAGAGATCTAAAAGTGGTAGTGACCTTTACCTACTCTAAGATATTGGAACAAATTAAACAAACCTTTCAGCATGTTTTTTTTAAACGGAAGGCGTTTCTGATTTTCATAAGCGTGTTGAAAAACTGCCTACAAATGTAAATGAAAATAATAAAATTACGTGCAGAAAATTTTGCTGAAACAGCCTAAGGGCTGCTCAGTTTAGCGGTGTAATTAATTACGAAAAACGTTTGAGGCGTAAATAAAATTTGAAGTAAACAAAAGCGTTTGCGGTGGAAGCTTATCGCGGTTTTGTTGCCCCTCTCTGTTAATTACTAGCGCCTGTCTAACCTTGCGAGCTGGGCTTTCTAGATTTAAGCTTAGAGCTTAGCAATCTTAGCTAGATTTAGCTCGTAGGAAACCGAATTTTGGTTGGAATAGTAATATTTCGTCTTTAATTATGTATCCTGTGGTCTGTTCCGCTGGAACCACATTTTTTCCGTCATAGAATTTTCGTATATAATATAATACCCCTCGGTTGAGGGATGCCCTTTACAAACAATAAACGAACAATTCATTGTACATCTTTAAAATATTAGGTAATTTACGTAAGTCTGTACTTGCGTTGCGTGAGGCGGTTCAGGGACTTCCCCTTAATCCTGCGGGAAGACGTTTCGCTTGCTTGTTCATAGTTCAACTGCAGGGTGTAGATGTGGAGCCGAGTTACAAACCATCCTCCAACTCCTATCTTGCCCTCTGTGCCTCAAAAAATGCAGCCCAAGGGACCTATGTGCTGCCACCAACGATGCCGTGGTAGTGTCAATGTTTTGGGCCATCCAAATCTAATGAAGCCAATATTCATCGAACAAGAGTGTTTATTAAGGCTCGTAAAACTTAGAAGAAGATACCTGTGCCCTGAAGTGGGACAGTAAAGCTGGCAACGTTAAAATGGCATTGCAAAGGTCGAATTATACTTCTAAAATTATTTTGCTTGCATGCCCAAAAATAACCAACACTTGTTTTGTCAACATTATGTTCTATGTAAAACTAGGACACTTTTTAGCACCATTGCGTTAAATAATACTTAGATTGTACAATTAGACATCTTACACTGTTTCTAGGTCATGTTTTTAATTATACTTACTTAAAAAATATTAACCTACAGAAATCGCAAAAGTAAGAATTAAATCCTCCACTGAATAAACCTCTGAAAGCGTGAAGATGTTAATAAACTTGTTGGGCAAAGGAAATAAAGCCATCTTATTATAATAATTAATGATTTAAGGTGTTGATATCTTTATACAATCTGCCTAGCCTTTACCCAACTGCGTTGGAGTCGAATTCCTGTCTAACCGGATGCTGCTGAATACCAGTATTTAACATGGAGCTATACCATATTGGTAAGGCTTAGCTGTCAGTATGTCGGTCTTCTATCCGTCGCGACTGTCAAAAAACCTATAAACGAAAGTCAAGATCAAAAGCTGTGATTGTATAACGGATGGTCTCCCATCTATGAAGCAACCTCGCAAAGCATTTAGACACGAGCACCGTGTATCTTTACACAGCACAATAAATACGATCGGGTCGCTTCATTTATCCGTAAAGCGGAAATACACGTTAGGACTGAATGGCAGGTATGATTCATGAATTTTGATTGTTAATGAATAAATAAATATATAGGGTATGATGAATCATTGATATAAATTTCCTAAACCAGTGAACGCTATCTCTGTATCATTGAAAGTACTTGAGACTGTAGTCAATATTGCAAAATTTAACAGTGTTATTTTGTAGACTGCATTTTTCTCGTTGCTTCGCTCTTATGGTCTTTCTAGCAGGAGAAGTGCATTTTTTCGGGTGACTTTACCTTCAAATATCTCGGCACCATATTGCGAACATTTTATGTTAAGTGTGTCTATATCCGTAAGGGCATTATAGATCATGCGCCGCAGCTTTGAAAAACAAAATAGCTAACCATTAGAGTATCATGTCAGAGAAAAAAAAAACTTATTACCTATAACAATATTAGTTTAGATTCCAGAAAAGTGGAAAGTTTAGTTATAATTATATTTCTGAAGCTCGTGTATTTTTATAATGAACACAATATAAACCCGGCTCCTATTATTTCACTTTTTCGCCGAGTTTCTGTACTCAAAATAAACGAATACTTAAGCTAAACTTTCGTAAAACGGCCAGTTACACATAAATCAATGTGGGGTTTTTGAAATTTAAATTTTCACTAACGCCTTGTTTTAAATTCGCCCACCCGGCCACGGTTACTCGCGAACCGTTGGAAAGGTCAGCTTTGCATTTAATTTCGCACAATTATTGTTTGAGACTCTTTTGCGCTTGAATATACTATTTTGTTGTACCTACCTGTGGTACTGCTACGATATCTGATAATGCACGTAGGTTAGTAAAGATTAGAGAATTTCTGAAAGACCTGCGCTGTTCACAATTTAGGATGGAAACTGTCACAATGACTTTCAATTTCAATCTTTATTGCTTACAGTACATAATTATACATTCTAGCTGTTGGGTGAATGCGCAGTTCACTGTATTTTACCAATATACTTAGGCATGCAAAATTATTATAGATTTACATTATAAAATGTCACTAAATTATAATAAGAAATCATAACAGGTTAATCAATATTCCTAAAATTCCATCAATATCCAATGATTCAAATTAAAAAAATGTCATCAATTACTAAAATCATGCATGTCATAAAATAAAATGAATATGTATACAATGTCATGTTGAGATCAAAAAGTAATGTCAGAGAATAAAATGTCATAATAATAAAAAATATAATTCTTAACTAATGTCAGAGTAGGTACAGAACATTTTGAACAGAACTTTGCTTACAGAACTTATTTTTCATCAGAGATTTGAAACATGTTTACTTTAAAGGCATGCAAAAAAGAATGCATGCTTGCAGTTCTTTTCATTGTTATTCACCAAGAGAGCTTTCTACAAGACAACAGCTATCGACAAGCGTGAGAAAAGGAGCAGCAGTCCAATGCAAGGCCATTGAAATTTTTGCAATGAAAAATATACAATCCTAAAATAAAATAACCTTAGCATTTCAAACCTTAAAACTACAATGCAGCTAAAATTTCAGTGGCTCTGTCCGTATGACGTGGAGGACCCATTTCCCAGATGGCGCCCGTTGCCATAATAGCTCGGTGTTGCCATAGTAGTCCGGAAAACTGGGATCCCCTGTGAGTTCCCACAATACAGCGTGTCCCATTTGCAACTCCACAAGTCTGAGATAGTTATGTGCTCGATTCTTTTGAAAGCCGTTTTCTTCTCTCCCTCGTATATTTTGCACGACTATTTTAGGCCTCCGCGCTTTCAATTTCATCCTACGTTCGCTACGAGCCCTGTTTTACATGACATTTGAATTTTAATTAAATCGCTTTTATTTACATATCGTAGATATATTAGTATTTACTGCATCGTATAAGTAATAAAAATGTCCATTGTGTTTGTCTTATTTTACTTAGTTATTCTTCATACTCGTCCTCTCTCCTGCCATGTTATTATGTGTTTAATTCTCACATTTCAAAGGTCAGGTGGAGCGTAATATAATTTGCCGGCTCATTACCAGGATTAAACCGTTAATAAAATTCTCAAAATACCAGGACAAAGTTTTTGATCGTGTATTATCCACACGGCTTCACATTTTGTGCCACTTGCTGCAAAAGCACAGGTGCTACTTACTGTTACTTACCGAACTTTTTCAAGTCACATTGTAGGTCATGAATTATATTGTGTATAAGTTACATTTTATCCACTAAATAAAACATGGAATGGGAGCTATAAAACGCAGTCCACCTGCATTATGCAAATCGCTGTTGGCGAGTTTGCGGCTAAATTAGTTTCTTACGTCAGTTACTTTAAATCTACACCACTAACTGTGTTTTGTGGTTTAAAAATGATGTAAAATGTACTGTAGTTATATAAAACGAATAATAAATCTAATTCGTGTCGTAATTGGGTCTCGGTCTTCTCTTTGCTTCGTTGAGTTTTGAGAATCTAGACATTAGTACCGTTACTCAGGTATTAAAATCTTAGTTCTTATTTATCAACTTGAATCGGAGGTTCGTGACCACGGCTTTTTTGTTTGTTTGATAATTCAGAAATGAATTGTCTGCATATCTCATTCACAACACAAGATTACTTATCTACTCTTTTCTGAAGTATAACAACAGCGTGCGAGGCGAGGACTCTCAGGTCATTGATCTATTTGCGAAGCTGTGGAGTCAACAATTTTTTTATTACATCTCTCAATTTTGTTACTACATAAAACGTTATGTGGCCACCAATAGTTTCTACTGCGGAATATATTATGAAAGTGTTTGTTTTGTACGTAAGCTGTGTACAGGAGGTATTCATGGTCGCGAGAGCGACGTCCTCTAAACTCTTAGACTAAGCAGTAAAATAATTGTTAGTATTTTATAAAGTTTCATGATCAAAACAGGTAATATTTGAAACTTGTTTGACCTTCTGATTTTTGGTAGCAAATCTTGCACTTGGTTCATGCAAATAATTATTAAAAGTATTAATAAAACATCGTGCATTTGTTGCGATGCTTGCTTGCTACTTTAACATTCATTTTCCTTGCCAAAAGTGGTGAAGTAGTGGCCGGTAGTTTTCTTCCTTCCGAAGTAGCTGCTCAGCCTTGTATAACAGACAGTCATCGATTCATAATGAATAGTTTAAGCGGAGGTGCGTGTCGTACGATCCGACTCGCGACTAGTCGTTTGTCGTATCGATTGACCCAAATGTATTTATTGTCGTAGGTACTTTAGCGTGTTCTTATTGGAAAGTCCTCAAATGGTCACTAATATAATACGATTTAAATTAAGCTTCTTTAGCGTCAAAGTTTCCGAGAAAAGCAGCGGTCATAAATTATGATTATGCATTTTGACTGCGAAGTCTCACGGACGCTTTTGCAATGTTGTTTTAATATGATTAAGCATCGGTATTTTTTGAAAAAGATTATAAAAGACTTAGAAGTATGCTGCATTCTCAGCTCTTTCTTTTGCCAATCCAAAAGTGTGTTATGATTCTGTGCCAGCCACATCCAGGCTATTTCCACCAATGGTAAAAGGATCGTTTAACAATCTTTACGCCGTATTACTTAGCAAATAAACTCTTCACAAATACTAACGCAAACCTAACGTTTGGCAAGTGTGCGTTTAAACAATAACTTGTTTACCGTTTCATGAATTGCATCTTTATGTCAGTTGCACAGAATATACAAACTAAATTACAATGTATTTTGTTATGTGGGTATTTGGAAATCATAAATAACGCTTAATGCCAGTTAATAATGCAAACACTGTGTTTTGTAGCTGAAGTTTCTTGAAATTGTTAATTTAGCTATGAACTTCTCTCGCAGGCGTGACGTAGATACTACTAGATACGAGTTATATTTTAGATACAATTTTTTCTTCTACCGACTTTGTTTGAGATGCCTAGTTCACTTGTTGTGTAGTTTTGTTTGAAGTAGAAGGCTAAATACTTTTTTGTTATAAAAATACACGTTTTCTGCAGTGAGATATATTTAATAAATGCAAACAAGCATTCACCACGCATGCAGCAAGCAAGCAAGACATCAAGCATGCAAGCGAGCATGCAACATGCAGCAGGCATGGTTTCTGTCACGGCTGCGCCGGTCAGCCTCAGCAGAGGCAGCGAGCGTTACAACCACCTGCTCCTCATCTCGCTGGCCGCCTCGCCCCTCCGCGCCTACGCGATTATAAATTACACTCTAGAGGTAGGGAAAAAAACTGCGTGGAGTCGGATTTATTTTCTGCCACTAACTTTTTTATGTAGCACATCATATTGAATTTTTAAGACAATATTTTAATTTAAGGTTTAAAATGTAATTGTTTCCGTTATTTCTATAACAGTCAATATGCCTATACTATATGCTAATTAAATTAATGCCCAAACAAATTTGCCTTCAAGATGTTTATGCCAACATAAACTGTATAACAAAAAAAATATGGCAAAGTATTATCATGGCAAAACAAATTATACCAAAATAGTTATGCCTAAGTATATTAGGAAAAAGAACATAATGCAAAAAGAAGGGATCTCGACCAAGCCAGGTGTCCTACTAAACGACATTTCAGTTTTGAATTTTTCGTTTATGAATATTCAGTTAGGTAACAAACAACCTTAGAATGTATTAAAATAATGGTAATTGGCAATACGCGTCGCCGAAAGGCTTCGTAGTGTTAAATTAACACTCGCTTGATTAATGTTCGCAGAAACAATTATTGTTTGGTAATGGCAATACATTGCTTATTATGTTCGATATTTCAGTTAATGATCAATGAGCATGCTGTTTGTTATATGGAAGAAAATTGTATTCAAACTTAATAAAGTTACAAATTAAAATGGTCGATGTATCATAATTTGTACTAAATGCATTGGCTTCAAGTCAAAGTCAAAGTCAAACATTTATTTCAATTAAACCATTTACAGGCACTTTTGAATTGTCAAGGTCGGTCGGTCCAAAAAAGATGAAGCTATTTGCACGTTCCAAAGCGTAGATCTCTATGGAGAAGAACGTGCAAGAAACTCCACGGACACTCTTCGGACACTCTTTTAAAAAGAATAAATTGTTACAAAGTTTTGTTGACATCGTGTTGAAATTATACAAACATGTGAGAACGATGTGACGAGCATGATAAAGACGTCCGGAATAAGAAAGGAACAATTCAAAGAAATAATTAAAATAAATGAAAATAAACCATGGCAGCTGAGAAATGACCAGTCCCAACCGACGGCGCCATGACATGCGCCACGCCCATTCGACTCAACCATTTTGAATGGAGCCAAATAATTAAACGCATAGGCCACTATCAGCTAGGTTTTTGAGTGAGCATGACACTCCCAACCGCCAGGGTACTTGAGTCTATACAATGCAAATACACACATATTTATAAATGTTGGTACTATTTATTTATCCAATTATCAGCAATGGATCAGTGTGTGAGTTAAATTAAATATAAAACTCATTAAAGACATCTATAGAAATACTATTTACAGACATTATCAACAAGTTTGACTTTGTTTACTTACACCCTAGATTGTCCAATGTAGCAGGACCAGCATGTTTCCAAGCATTCTTATCTTGAATATAATCATCTAATTTGTAATATGCTTGCTTATAACTCGGCACTTGTGTCAATTAAAACATTCAAGATCGCTCTAATTTATTTATTACCTGCGCAAGAAGGACGTCATACGCCATTTTTAGATCCTAAATTTTTTATAGTATATTAATTTAATTATGTAATACCTACCTATACGAAAATTGTCTATTATAGTCAATCCTTACGGAACGGACATGAGTTTTTACCATATGAGTAAAGATTCAAAGTGACTAATTTCATTTACATTCCTTCGTTTTATTTATAAAGAGATATCATACCTCATCTCTTTATAAACATGGCTTGAAATATTTAAAACAATCTGCTGTAAGCCTCTTACGGGCTAAGCCAGGGGTGGGATATGAAACGTTTCCATCCCTGGTTCTTACATAAAAGGATATTAATCAAAAGGAAGCAATGACCTTTTATCTAATCCATTAAATTTCCAAGGTTCTGAACTGCTACATGAAGTTTCGCCATGACATGCCTCGCTTCAAACATTTCAGAAATAGCTATTCGTGACTCGATCCATTATTTTTGAACGCATCAGTTTTCCGCTTACGTAAAAGTGTATTTTAATTTCAGACAAGGAAAATTCTTGAATTTCTTTCAAGTCTTTTAGAAAGAAAATTTTGCAGCTTTTGGATGACCAATTTAGGCAGATTCGATCGACACAGTTTTCTTCTTCGCCTTTTTTGGAGACTTTGAACAAGGATGTTATTAATGTTATAATAAATATGCCTATCTTTTGTTAGACTATCTGGTTTATGTAGGAAAATAAACCAGATTAACAGAGGAAACTCCTTTTTCACGTCCCTTATCCAAAACCGAAGCGCGGGCGGAATGAAAGCCACATATTTTTTATTCCAGCTTTTAGAAAATATTTCATTGTAATTTAGAAAATTTTAAAAGAAATTCTCTGGTATGCCTTGAATAGCCAAACTAGTGGCAGATTTTACGAATAGTTGTTTAGCTTTCCCTTCCTTACCGCAGTAATCTCGCATTTTTTTTCTCCAAGAGCTCGGCTTAGACGCCATGCTGTTCGTGATTTCCCGAGGACCCCTAACAATCTCTTTGTGCACGACCTCATTTTGTGTTGAATGCTCGCTTTTAATAGAGCCACCAAGTCGCTGTCGGATAAACATCTACACGTACACAGATGATGCCTATGTTTGCCTTTGAGTATTTTTAGTCGTGTTTCAATTTTTGACTTCGCAGTACTTGGCTGCATCATGAAACTATTCAGGACTAAAATGAATGCGAGATATTTTTAGGTATTTTTTCTGGTTGTGAGAGAGAGAAAAATCTAATCCATTATTTTTTGTTAAAAAAGACTTTGCCTTCATTAAATTCTAAGTATTCGTAATTTACACGACCCACCTTCATAGACAAGTAAGTTCGTAGACACACAAAGTTGAGGTCACCAAAATTCTTCACGAAAAAAAAAGGAATTCTTTCAATGTGAAGTTCCTCCAGAGAATAGATAGACTAATTACATTACGTGAAGTAGCAAACTGTGACAATTTACTGCCTTTGCTCTACTTAGAAAACTTGGCCAGAGAAAAACGAGATTAGTTTTCCATTTAGGCGCAATTTTAACTTTTTTAGCTTTAAAATAATGAGCCTTTTTTAATGGTCTGACACTGTAATTTGTTAGATATTCGTCGCGACGTGCGAAAATTGTGGAAAATTGAAATTCTTTGTTCGTAGCCAAGGTCTGCAGAGACCTAAAAGTAGGTAATTAACTACGCTTCAAGGGCTAAAATGTCACATATATTTTCATTTAGGTCCGTTTTTATACTTATTGCTTATTACATGGTGATTTATATATTGTATGCAAGCAACTCTAATGGAATTCAAATTGGTTGAAAACAAAACAAACAAATAAATTCAGTTACCCATAGTACAGGCACATTAACTGCTGCTCTTCGAATTAATTACTTTGAAGATAGTAAAGAGTACGTGAGCGCAATAGGCTTGTGTCCTGAAAAAATCTAATTAGTCCGTCAGGATTATCAAAAAATATTTGGCCCGTGTTTTTTCTTTTGTTACGGGAACCAAAATTGACGAAGTTACGACGCTTTTAAAATTCTCAATACATCACACCATCGCATAATTTTTAGTGAGTCCTAACGTCACGAGCGCCACTCCCGAGTTTTGATGCGTTTTATCTTTGTCAATATTCATTGATTTACAAAAACAAAAAATACGTGTCCATTATTTCTCAATACTCTAACTGACGGACTAAATAGTTTTACAAATGTGGATGATGGAATCTAGCTTATTTGGCAGCGACTTCAGCTCCAGTTACAAGTCACGATAACGTCAAATGGACGGTTTGATGAACTGATAGGTGAAACCGATACAGCAACATCACAATTTAGAGTTAAAAGACGCAGTGTTTTAATGTTTATAGTAGATATTTTATAACAGTATAAACGAGCGTGTGACAAAATTATAATAACTGCATGGTATGACCTTCGAGGCTAAGCAGCTCGAGATTGATCCGTGGATGGGTAATAATATACCGAGTCTCCTCCTTGCTTCAGTAAGCACTCCATTAAGCCGTTGATTCTGGCTATAATTTGTAGATCTTTGAGCGGATCTCACCAATGAAACTGATCATCGCGATCATTTTCATTGATGAAATCCGCCCTTAGACAGTTGTTACGGATATTCAGGAGCTAGGTAATCTGACACCCAGTCTATGCAGTCACTCCATGTATAATACTGGTACTCAGCTGTATCCGTTTAGACTGGAAGCCGACCCAAACGTAGCCTTGGAAAAAGCTAGGCAGATTTACTGTATAAAAGTATTCTGCCTTTTTTATGCACTCACAAATCAAAGTGACCGTTTTCAGTGGCAAGAACTGTAAAAATATGTCAATGTTTATACAAAAACAATCCATCAGTTGAACATAAAATATTTGTTTTAATCCAGTTTTGTAAATCTTTTTTTTTTTCTGTATTCGATGTTTCCGAGTGCAGTGATCAATCAATGAATACCCTATGCGATCGGTATAGGTATGTTTTTTATTAGTAAGCTATTGAACGAACGTTCTTTATGAGAAAGGCCATTTGTAAAATTATAAGCTGATTAATACCAATATTTATGATAATCACGTTAAAATAATGCTGCGTGAAATATGGACACGGATTAGTTGTTCTTGCTTTAGGCTTTACATTATAAATTATCCTATCGATACCAAAGCTACGCAGTTTTGCTTCGATACCTGGCAATAAATCGCCTTATACAGCGAGCCCATTAAATAGGGAACCCATTTCAAACGATTAGACTTGCGAAACGCCGAAATGCGGATACTTCGGCTGCAAATCTCGATTACCGAACAATAAATCGACTATGTAATCTCATTAATACTAGATCCTTGTTCATTTCCGTGGTAACGTGTTAGATCCCTCGAAGATTCCGCAGATAGGCGATAATCCCACGGAGTTTGGTTGAAACAAATATCACTTGATTTCCTTTGATGTCATTTGGGGTCTAAATGCTGGGTCCTTAATGTCCTCCATTTACCTTTGTAGATTTAATAGCTTGGTAATTTTGGAGTTCGGGGTATCATTTTTATTAAAGCATTATTTGGTTTCTTGATGGAAATCTTTTTGAGTCTAAGTTAAAGAATTTGGCTTTTACATCTGAAAAAAAAACTGCCGTATTGAGTTCCAAATGAAGATCTTGAAAAACCTGATTTTTTTTAATAGAATTTCGAAATTTAGCATTTTTAGTCAGATACGTACCAAACCAAATCGTCAATACGTGCTTAAATTTAGCCCCAACTCTATTCTTTTAGGATTTTTTTCTTCGGTTTACAAAATCCAATATCGTTTACGCTTAATACGTCGCTCAGCGTATTTTGCAACAAGGCTGGTACAGGCCATTATTGTTAAAATTGCCATTAGCTTTGTATTCCAAGTCCTTTTCTGTCGGAAAATAGACCTAATTGCATTACTTGAGCCTTCGGGCTGAGTGGGTCGTGTCGAGGATTTAGGGATATAGCGAACTGTAGTGATGTGTTGGAAACATTCGCGAAGGGAAATAAAATATATCGGTGGTATTTCTTGATGGATTGGGGAGTGACTTACGGAGGCTTCGTGTGTGAGTGACTTGCGATTTTATGTATAAGACGTGAGCAGTATAGCAACCGATATTACAGCTGTCGTAACTCCGAGTCGAATTATTTGAAAGCTTTGGCAAGGTCTGCTCTGATTATCTGCCCTAATTTCGTTTCCGATTGGACTACAGTGCCATAAATTGGAGCCTTTTGTTTATTTAACGCTAGAACGAAAATAAAAATAAAGAACATCTTTTCTTCCGACAAAATCTACGTGATCGTGAATCCGAGCACTAACACAAAATTCCCAGTTCTTTTCAAGCTCCATCCGAGTATCGGACGTTGGTAACTTTGATTTATGTTGTGGTATCAGCTGTACCGACCCACGCTTGTTACAATATTTAACGACGGAACGGGGTTACTTCGAGGTGTTCGTAGGTGGTCAGCCAACCTGCCATTAATTTATGCACATTGTAAACGTCAAACCTAATCAGTTATGTCTATGTTGGGTGGCTCTTGGTATCATTGTTTACTTGCATGGATTGGAGCTCTATTTGTGTTCGATTTGCCCAATGACGCATCTATTTCAGTTTGATATTTCACAATTCCATCTACATCTACGTACGTATAGGTATTCTTCGTCGTTCAAGAGTCTTTGTTACATAATCGGGTTTAGCAATTGTAGGTTCCTAGCTCTGCAGCATTTCCACACTAAACAAATAAATTATACTCAGAACCAAAGACTAATACTCTATGCTCAGAACGGTAATGTATCATTCGTAGGAAAATGTAACTAATTCAGATAAAACTGAGCTTAAACTATTCATTAGGTCGCCTCGGCCCAGGATCGCGGTCCAGCGGAATTATTTATAAGGAGACCGGATAGGGTGCCCATTATTCTCTTCCGCTACAACGTTAATTTCATTTTACTAAGTGAAAACCTATAGATCAGGAGGAACCTGCGTAGGTTCTATGTGATACAAAATGTATGTGCTGAGCATAAATCAAAATTAATTACCTTTGTATGTCTATCTAAGGGTTCCCAAATTATATGTTCGAACCGGTTCTAACATGACATAACATTTGGCATTAAGTATCTCGCAATTTTTTACGCCACCTTTTTTGTCTCCCTTTACAATGAAAATTGATCTACATGTAGGTAGGTAGGTAAAGGTACAAGGCATTGCCCAATAATTCTTCACGCACGGCATTACAAACCCATGTCCTAATAAAAAATCGTGGGAATTTCTGGTAAAGCAGCTCGAATAAACTTTAGCACTAAACATTAAAACGAGTAAATCCCGTGGGATGAACAATTCTGGTAACCCTAGTTGCGGGTTATTTCTCCTCATCAACGTGAGTGCTGAGCTTTAGGCCCGTCCCAATGCGTGGTTATGTGACTCCGCCATTACTCTTTATGACGTCTGTGAAAATTTACGCCTACCCAACCAAGTGAAACATCCTAATGTCCTTTTATATCGACTACCCACAAAATAATTGCGGCTGACAGATTTCGCGTAATTTTATGAGGTTGTAATTTTTGGGCGCGGATTTTAGAGCTTAATGTATAGGAAATGTGTTGTGGAAAGAGCTTTTGACTTGACAAAAACTGAAAGATAAAGTTATGATTCGATTGGAGTGTTTTTCTTGACCTTGACAGAAATGTACCTAATGATGCTCTTTGAAAAGTTCTGCAGTATTTGTATACGCCTACATAATTTATATCATTAACTGCGCAAAGCTACCGTCCAGACAGACAGGGCGCGTGCCTACGAACCTGTTATGCTGGTCTCGTCTCGACACGGTAATTTACTATTCCTGTTTAGAATTTCAAGTAAAATTGGCGTGTCTTCTTACTGTCTTTGGTCATCATATAAATCTGGAACTGAATATTGATTGACTGGTCATTGGCCTCATACAGAGAGTAGCCGACCTTCGTCATTGAAACTGCTTAGGTCACGTTTTTCTCATCACAAATGAGTTCCTTGCATTTTCATGTTCTGACATCTAAATACACTAAGGGGCGCAGTGTCGTTAGAAAGGTCACAGAAGAGTATAAATATTTTGTTTGAATCATAGGTACGACTTTGCAGGGACGACCTGGCCTCCAAATAACAAATTCGCAAGCAAACACCTAATTGGATTTGTCTGACAGAATATAATATAGCCGTGACTACGTCTGCTACACGAGTCTCGTCTATCACACAAAGGAAGCCCCAACATGTAGGTTTCACGCAAAAACAGCTAGGTCTACTTGAAACAATGGCAGGGTATCAGCGCGCTTCTTGCGTGACTGCCCGTTAGTTGCACCCAGACGAAGCGAACACTTAACGATGTGATTACACACTACTGGCTGTTAATAGCAGACGGTAGCGTCTAGGTAGCTTACTGTCGGGTTTAGTGTTATATCGAGGGCAATACACATAAAACTTCAACAGAGCTTGGAGTGTTTGTTGGAAACGAAATGCACATGACTTTGTCTCAATCTGAGGCGGTAATTATACATCTGTTTATGAGTTCTATCTGACCAGCTCTACTATTAAATGTAATCGGATTATAAAGTGTGCACGTATTTTTATCAAAATACACTTCCTGAAAGCTATATAGCTATAGTATTGATCGTATTTTCTACTATCATCAGCAAGACTTGAGTCACGTTTTTTCCTTATACGTAATATTCAAGTGACATAGAGATGTGCTGATACGCCACGAGGTCAATTGGTGCAAGACCTTATTACCCAGTGTGGAACGAAATTGGGACTGCATTCGGAAATATGTCCACTGTATACCATAACTGGATAAATAATGGGTTCGACTTCAGGATTACAAGTGAGAAATAATGAATAGAGCTCCAAATGAATAAGGTTTTAAGAGTCTCCTGCCAGGGACGCAGCTTACCACTTCTACCAAATAGCAACAACGTACCATTTCTTCATATTAACGATCTGGTTCCCTGACTACCTTCAAGATTTTTTTAGCTGTTAGCACTATGTCCCAAGGCTGGCAAGTTAGTGCCGTACGATTAACTGCGGAGGTTCCATACAATGGCTGTTCATTCAAGTTGATTCTGCCCTGAGACCGGTTTCGATTGCACTTCTATTAATAGATGAGCAGTCAATGAAGCTACAGATAATTGCATTTCTGTTGATTGTGAATCATAGAAAGAGGGAATGGAAATCCATAAACTTCGCAATACTATAAGAAAAGATCTTTATACAAGTCAAGATCAAGAAGTTTTTGGACAGCTGAAATGGTTTCACAATAATTTGTATTCGCAAGTCTTTGTCTTACAACAACTAGTAGTGAATAAATATCAAGTACTCTCAGAAAGCAATTTATTAGCTTACTTACAAAGGACTAGTCTCTAGGCAAACAAAAAGTCCAAAGACTAGAAGTAAAAAGTCTTTGAGTAATAAGTTTCCGATCATTAGGTTTCATTGTTGAGATTAAAGCAACGTATACGATAGCGTAGGAGTATTAAACTATACTCGAAGTGTAGTGTGTAAACAAACATGTATGTCGCACGGTAGGGCTGACGAATTTCAATTTAGCCAAAGAAAGCAGCATACGTTAACGCTGTGGCCGGTCCAAAAAGACATGAAGAGGTGACCGTATTCCTAAAAATGGTCCTAGTTGACACAGGAAAACAACACGATGAAGATGGCGATGACAGCTTGGAATTTGGTCTTTTGCTCAGAAGTTATAACGCACCTTTCATGGCACAAAGTGATATTTGTAGTTTATAGTAAGTTGTAGTACCTGCTACAGATAAATGCGAATGGATTCTTGTGATATCACGCGACATGTAGATAAAGTTATCTTGTATATTGACTGGAATTCTAAGGCGCACCTGTAAGAACACTTTGCACTGAACTTGACTAAAGTCGTATCATTTCAGAGGGACCATTACTTCAACGTTAATGTTATGATTGTATATCACTACATATTATAAAACAAAGTCCTTCACTGCGTCTGTCTCTTTGTTTGTTCGCGATAAACTTAAAAACTCCTGCATCGATTTTCATGTTGTTTTCACCAATGTATAGAGTGGTTCTGGAGGAACGTTTTAGTATAAAATTTGTCAAGTGGGCGAAGCCGCGGGCATCAGGTAGTGACAGAAAAAGGAGTGAATGATAAATTGGCGGTTGACAAGACAGAATGGAAGATGAAAACGTGTTGTCGGCAATGATATATAAAACTATAGATACGTTGTCCGCACTCTAAAATGACAACATGAAATGAAGCCAATTGGCCACATCGCGCTTAGTTACGCACCAACCTGTCGCGCGACACTACGTTTGTTTTGATGTCAATTTGACTATTACTTATCCTGTGACGTAACTGAAGATGTATATTTATCTCCCTCTAGCAACAGGCATCCCGCCGTACGGTGACATATTTTCTTTCCCTTTCTTCATGTGCGTATTAGTAGCTATCTAGTATTTTCGCCGTTTTTAAGCGCCGCGATGTTGGTTTATGACGTGTCTATATATATTACGTCATTGGTTGTCGGACCCCAAATTGCATGGAAAAAGTACACTAAGACGATTATTTAATTAACACAATCGTATTTTGGGCTTCAGTCAACCCTAAATCAGAGATAACAGCTAGTACACCAGATAGATGCGAGTGCCACATAGCTGATAGACGTAGTGCATATACTCGGTGTTGTTTACACAGCGGTGCACGACGTATCGACGTTTACTCAGTCTGACGGTCGTTAAGCCGGAATGTTTTAGTGAGGCAGACGCCCTTTGATGCAGATGCAGCTTCGAACGCTGCTTACTGAGGTTTGGATTAGCTGACTCAGGCCTTACCTAGGGATTGGGACAAATGATGTGTTGGTTGTTCGAGACACTTGTCAAGATGACTATCGTTTTATAGTTCTATGGCCTTAGTGCGAGTTTTGAAACTGAATTTTTATTGAAAATGAATAAGCGCCGTCTGGTGACAATAATGGAAAACCTATTTTTCCAAACATTTTGACATAAGCGAACTTTTATGTTAACGTGACCGAGTGCGTTGAAATATTCGCACTGAGCCCTCCGTAGATCTTGGATGATGTTCTGCTTATTTGACGTGAACGTTTTTGACCAGAGTGCCAATTCTACTAATTTTCACATTCGCATCTCATTCGAAAAGTCAAACATTTATGAAAATTAAGGCTTTTTTGACAGTTTGCGATTGACTTGCAAATGCGAAAGTTGTTTAAAAATTAGTAGAATTATATTGGCACTCTGATCAAAAACGTTCACTTGAAATAAGCAGAGACTCTACATTTGTCTATTTAAGTAATCAGAATTTATTTCAACATGAAGTAACTATTATCGTATTCTGTGAGACCAATAGGGAATATGCATGAATTTTTTTTATTATTTTTATTTATTTTTTATTTATTTAACCATTTATGTACACACATTTAACAAGAACAAGAGAAGAAGGAAACAGAAAAATAGGTACAAAGGTGATGCTTATTTCTAAAGAAATCTCTTCCAGCATACCTGCGAAAGGAGAGTATATAGAAAGAGATGTAGACATTGTGTGCAAAAGTTTTAAAAAGCTAAAATGAAAATAGTAAATTTTAAATATTAGGTACGTACAATACATAAATAACCAACTAATATACATATTATACTAAATAATATTAAAATATAAATATTAATATATACTTATATGCAACTATGACGAGAAGGAAAGATAGTGTTCTTTCAGTCTTTCAGTCTTTTATTTGCAAAATTAAATACTTTTTAGCTCTAAAAAACAATCATGACATTGTTTTTTAAATATCTTCATCACTGATGAAGTTATAAAGCTTCAAAGATTACAATTAGAAAGAGAAGTCTGATATGAAATTTGACGTCAGATTCCATGACGCCTATACAGACGCCATACATTACAGCGTTTTCGCGAGAGGGACAGATATATTTGTTTAAAATAATGATAACTCGTTTGTTTTTCGAGTGATTTTGATTCTATTTTCACTGTTAGTATTACAATTTTGTATATTTTTAGATGAACTGTGTAGATAATAAATATTTTTTTCATGCATATTCCCTATTGGACGCGCCAGTGATCCGATATATCAATTTGGTTTATTTATTTTCGTTTGGGACGACGTCAAAAAGTTTCGTAACCCCTAACAAAACTTGTCTGTCCTTGAATCCCAGTAGATGGCAAAGAATAAACAAGCAAAGGTCTTGAGCGAATACTACTATATTTTCTTAGAAGTTACAATTACAACTTGTGCAAACAAGTACCAGACTAATTAAAATTGCTGAAACTTGTTAATATTTCTGATTTTCCTTTTGAAGATTTGTTTCTCGCTTGACTAAACAAAACAACCAGTCAATGTTTACGTAGAACTAGTTACAAGCGAAATATTTTGCTTTAATTATACCTTTTGTAGTGTTAAATGATCATTGCAATGAATGCACTACGGGTCGCTGGTTTCGATGGAAATTCGGAAGCTCTCGTACCTATCGATTCATCAGAATTGCTGAGGGTAGATTCTACGAATTTGATTCGTTCGTTATGAACGATGTTATATATTGGAGTTGAAAACACTCGCTAGTTCGTTATTTGTTTGTTTTTTTTTAAAATATAATCCTACTATTAATTTTCACCGGTAGGACAGCTATATATATAAAAAAGGTGATTTGGTGCACCCTTATGTATTTCTATAGATTACTCTCCAACAAGTTTTCTTTTTCTCTTTGAGTTAGTGCTTTTGTTGACTCAGAAGAAATATTATTTAGTTCTAGTTCACCACTTTGTCAGCGTTATTATGACTCAAATACAAAAGGTTAGGTTATCAAAGCACGATAAAGTCGTGTGATGTAACTCAATAACGTAATTCCTAGGTACTTGTGGTCAGGTTCTAGGACACAATGTTACGATATAGTCATCATGAATAATACAATTCCCATAAATACAATTGGCATGAACAGCTTTATTTATAACTTCTATCGCTCGGTATTGACAATAATTTGTCTCTGTAGCAAATGTTAAACAGGAGCTGAACTTGACGAGTTTCTCATTTGTTCCAGCTGCAGGTGTTTGTCTCTGTTTTTAGTAACCTCGTCTCCCAGTTTATTTTGTGCCAAGTCTTCATCCACTTTCGCGAGAACTCTAGCTGGAAAACGGCTACAGTCAGTCTCATTAACATATTTATCTAATTAGGAAATAGCAGGATGACTAAAAATACTTCTTCTTTTTGAGTTAACAGGCTTCGTCTGGGTAAGCTCACTTCATCGTCAAGTTTGTTTATGTGGCCCTCTGACCTAAAGTCAAACCCGTCTGAAATAAAAAATTAAAAACAACACTTTCGCAAGTTTACCTCAAATTAGCTTCTCTCAAAAGTATAGTATGATTTTCGTAGCTAGCTATAGAGACTATGATATCATAAGACTGAAGGACATCCTTTACCTTTCATCGTCATTATCTCTGTGCAAAACTCTTTGATCTAGTTAGGGAAGCTGGTCCTTTACCATTGTAATATCGAGACAAATTACGCCAAGTCACGACCTCACAATCTGTCCCTGTCGCATACAATTATACGTTGAGACGAACAGTATCAATAAGTCAGGAGCAAGTGAATAAATTACCATGGTCGTCTGCCCTGCCGTTCCCATAGGATTGAACTGCATGCCCCTTGATTTACTAGTGATGTGCAGGAGATAAATGTGTTGTGGGATGAGAGTAGATGAAAGTGCCAGTACACGGAGGCTTGAATGATGATATGTTATCGTTTGGGTAAACGTAGTGGTTATTTATTCATCAGAAGAGGGATAGGCGATAGAATTTACAGCGAGGGTCGTTCGACATGTTAGCAGGAGGGTTTTTTCTAACATGCGATTAGAATTTTTAAGTCAGCCAGCTCTGGCATCTTGCCAAGTAAAGGTTTTCGTTTAAGAAGAGCTTAGGATTATAGTCACTTGGGGGCTCAAGTTTTCAGCTCAATCTATCGTAGTCGACTGCATGACATGGTTTTAAAAAAGTTGCATTACAAAACTTGGTTTTCCGCTTACTTCAGACGAGCGAGAAGAAAACAAGTACTTATTGCCTGTATTTCAAGTTACAGTACAATCGAACGTATTTTTCAATAATGGTACTTCAAGATTCTTTAAAGCAATTTATTTTCCGTATCAGCCTAGCATAGTTTTCAAACGACGCATCATTACTCGGTCCTTAATTGAATCCACGACCTTTTGCTCCTATGCCAAGCTCTCGAACAATTAGATCGAAGAACGTAGATAAAGATCTTGATGAACTGGAACAGAATTCACTTTTGTTTCGTAACCTGAGTGACTTACCTGAAGGGGAAAGTCAAATATTAAATTTTGGTCATTTTAAGAAATAACTTACGATTTGTTGAAAAAGAACTTTGTCGTAGTAATTTTTTTTTTTTTAAGGATTGGAATTCATCAAATGACTCCTCCCGCTCTGGGCGGAGCAGAAGGGAATGTCAGACTCTTACTGACTAAAAACCATGTGTGTTCCTCTTAACGCTTTTTGCGTTCCAGAGTCGCGATCACCTAGGGTTGCGGAGTTTATTCGAAAGAGTCACCGCGCACCAAGGGCACTAGGAGGAACACGGATGAGTTTAGTCAGTAAGACTCTGACACTCCCTTCTGCTTCGCCCAAAGCGGAAGACGTGATTTGATAAGGGCCGCGATCACTTTTTCGAAAAAATTCCGCAACCCTGGCAGGCTAATAATATTCCCTTAACTGGCCATAATAAACATGTCCCAGCCATAACTACCATCATTTGAACACAATAAGCAAAAATTCACACCCTACAACGATAATGATTATGTGTCCATACGTAAATACAACAGAACACATAAATTAAATGTAAATAAAAGTAGCTTAACAAAAGGTCATTGCATATAGGAAACACATGAGCACACAAAAACCATACAAACCGAGAAGCAATTTATGCATACCACCAATGTCGAGGTAAAAATTAACAATGTTTTACATCAGGTTGGAAAGCATGAGTCATCGATTAACGTGTTTGTAAGGTTATGTACTTGTACGTAATGTGACATTGTATTTCGTTTGACATATGTATTATTGAGTTTAGCGCGTTCAACCAAACAAACAAACAAACAAACTCATCTGCTTTATAATATTTAAGAATAAGAATAAATAATGAAAATTAAATAAACATGGGGCTCTCATACAAGAAACGTGTTTTTATTCGCTATATTGTACGGACAGAACCCTTCGTGTGAGATTCGCACTTAGCCGGTTTTATTTTAATGCTTTTCTAATGTACCTACACTTTCCTCATCATAACATGAAGGTTTGCGTGTGAAGAGAGATCTGGCACAATAAAGTAAACATGCCATTTGCATCAACCAAGGCTGCGGCTGCGGTAGGTTCCGCTCTGATAAAGCCCGAGGCCCAGATGATAAATATTTGCGTTTCAACTCAATTCTACGCACAGAACTCAAGGTGTGAAACAGACTTATCAGAACGGGTTACTATGGTATCCCCAAGAGCTGCCTGTTTCACCAATTTGGGTTGTTTGGTAACTTGTTATTCCGCAAACCCGTTTCCTTATTACAGACAGCGGACCTCCTTGCCGTTTAGGTTGTCCTTCGAAAATTGTTCTTTGTATAACAGCGGGAAGTAAGGACGAACTAAGCAAGTCGTGTTTGAACAATACAGAATTATCGTTCTCCGGGAAAGCTTCATTGTTCACAGGCATTGTTCGATCCTACTGTTGATCCTGGCTTTGCAGGGATTTGTGGCTCAATTGTGCTGGGCTCTTCTCTAGTTACCTATTGATATTTTCGCGGGTTTTTATCTTGGTCTTAACTGAGATTTTTAATCAAATTTTGTGTTACTGAATATATATATTTTTAAATAATACGCCCACAATATGACTTTGTATAAATATTGCGCAAATGCTTTAATACCAATACACAATAGAGGAAACGCCTGTGAGCTCATACAATAACGATAAAGTGAACATTATCACTTCCTTTAAATACTTCGAAACAATGAAATTATGATTTTGCGTCAATAAAAAAGGAACATGATTTTCCTTATATTATACGGTGCACTTATCTCTCAATAATAAAGGCACCAATATCAAAAGTGACAATAATATCATCGAGATGTGTAGATGTAAACATAATCATCTTTTAAATGCCGACAACATGGTCTCTAGCATTTAAATATAACCTCAAAACATCACAAACATGTTTTAGGCGACCTCAAAAATAGGTATTAACATTTGTTTACACGCCACGTCGACGGCTGATTCACTGTGTAAATAAACGAACTAGAGGTTAAGGTTTTACTGTTTTATTCAATCAAGCTCTGACTTGACATCTTAAACCCGAGTAACAACGATACGAACAAGTATAAAATGTGCCTTAGAATATAATTTTTTACAAGTAGCTGAAAAAGAATAACATACTGAAGGCAAAGTTTCAGGTGTAAGACGGATTAATCAATACTAAAATAATAATAAAAAGTAACGCAAAAGTAATTTGTAAAAAGAAACTTAATAATACGATAACACAGTCAGCTAACAACTCTATTAGTAAAAGTTCAGATACTAGCTATACACCTGCTTCCTGAATTCAAACTAGATTAATAATTCAATAGATTTTACACTACAACTTTTTGAACAAACGCTTTACTGAACAATGAACAGTAGCATACAAAGTTGTATTTGTTCCGGGTTATATCAGGCGAACAATATTCCCTCATAGACTAGGTATATTCCATTCAAACAGCGATTTTCGTTTAAACCAGATAAAAGTCAAACGTTTGGCGACATACGAATTTTCATTACGCAATATCGTAGAGTGAATGGCGGAGAAAAGAATATGAACATCGGGTCGCATACAATTCGAGCGCGGCCCTAGACAGTTGTGATTGGCATTTTCAATACTGTTCCGTGGATTTTCATTTCGTCCTTGGCACTTGATCCCTGACATCAAAATGCCCGCGTGTGTATCAGAAAAGATTTTTACTTCTTTTGTACAAAGCTTGGAGTTTTGTAAAGGTTTTTTTTCTCCAGTCGCTTTTCCGTTTCCGTGTTATTAAGCCCGGGTTAAATTGTATGTGTATTTTTTGTGTGGGTATTCTTACGATCATCTTTTCTTTCACTGTCTGAATTCAATTTGAAATTTCTGTTCAAATCGGGTTCAATGATATTTTATAATAATTGAAGTCGAATGCCATTGCCAAATCTTCAACAACATCTGACTCTCGAAACAGAACATGCTTAAGGCTTAGTAGCTTCTTAACTGCGAATAGTTTGGTAATAAAACAGGCGTAAACTACCTAACTTTACTGTTTCGCTGAGTTTCTTAAGCTAAGAACAAAACAACGGATGAGCTGTTAAGTTACTACTATATTTTTAAGCATGTTTGAGAGAGATGATTTTATCGGGTTCGGAATTTACACAAAATATATTGCGTTAATTACCGAAAATGATTAAAGCAGTAAAAGATTAAGATTAGTAAGGTATATGATGTCATTCATTTTACCTTTTAAAACCGATAATACATGTTTTTTTTTCTGACGGCTGACCGCATCAAAAAAAGACCAAAGACGAAACCGTTTTTTATCTGACAGAATTCCTTGCTCACAGCGATGTTTTCTGTAAAAGATATTAAAATCGTAACCTGTCGTATGAATCCACCATACTCAATACTGTCGTCGATTATTTCCGAGCTACCGCGTCCAATCATCAGGTGCCTTCACGCCAGATCGCTCGCCGTATCAATGGCTAATAAATATTTAACATCCATTTAACTGTGAACACAGCTGCATACTTTGTATCACTTATCTTAAACTAGAGCTGCTTTTCTGTGGGTTTTATTCTTCGCTAGTTTTGCAGAATTGTTATTTATTGGTCCAGTTTGTGTTCTCACTGGACCTATGAATCGTCCTTGCGAGATCCCAGTTTTGGAATCGAAACCATCTTTGTTCTAGTACGAGCTTTATGTGCTCAGTACGTGGTCGCAACAACGACTAGAGTATTAACTCTTGTTTTCATTTCGCTTTCTCCACTCCCACTAATGTTTGTTTTAACTTTTCCATTTTGCAAGTAAAATCATAATAATAATTAAGTTAGTTGGTTTTGCTTTCCACTCTGTGATTTGGGACTGCACTGTTTGCGGTCCTGAATCCCAAGGCAGTATTATTTAGTAGCTTT
Source organism: Ceramica pisi (assembly GCA_963859965.1). Taxonomy (NCBI): domain Eukaryota; kingdom Metazoa; phylum Arthropoda; class Insecta; order Lepidoptera; family Noctuidae; genus Ceramica; species Ceramica pisi. The sequence continues at coordinate 6,237,203 of OY982529.1, forward strand.
GTGTAGGGTTTCTATGCCAGACGGAATTCCAGAGAGTAACACTCGTTGTGGTTAGAATTTAGTATTATAACAGAGAGAATTGTAAATAAGGAAAATAGAATAGACAACGTTCTAAAAATATTCATGACACAAACACACCTTGGTTATTTGAAAACCGTTGCTTTGCATATGCAAGGTCCTCCGTAATTGTGCTCACGCTAAACTGAGTGTGAATGCAAACGTAATTCGTGGAAAACATAAAAGCGGGTGTAACTCGTGATTCACGCGTCTCAGCCAGCCTGTCTCCTGACACGTGGGAGGCCTCGTGATACTTGCGCAAGTGTACACCAGCCATAATGGCGAAACTGCTTCCGACATGTGACTTACCGTCTGCGCCTGGCAGGACTAGAAATGTTTGTAAACAGGATATAAAAGCAAACGATGAGTGAGAATCAACTGAACTGTTGTGTAGAAAATTCTTTCTATAGTTCGCTGGTCCCTCTGGAATAGCGGGAGTATTTTTACCAGATAAGCTGTGATCAAAGTAGAAGCAAAGTAAACTACTACATAATGCAACTAAAGAGATGACATCGGTACGAACCAAGATTCGACGCGACAATCCCAGCAGCTTTACTTTAAGTCGATTTGCTTCTTCCTCACTTCGCCCACACGTTGAGGATACGCGAACGAATAGACCTGATTTCGCCTCCGCAACCCTTGGTCCATAACATAGTTGACAAGTTAACGATGTTGACCGAGCACGGGCGCTAATTCCATTTATATTGGATTTGCACGACCGCACGTGTTAAGAATAGAGTTAAGTTCGCATTAAATGTGACCATAAACGGTGCAATGTCGTGATACATACTCGTGTTCAATTTAGCTCTCGATGAAACGACGACGGAGATTTTCAAGATATATGATATGTTAGGATTTAAAGTTCAGCAATACATTGCTCTTACTGAAACTTGTGGATTTCTAGAGAGAAAACACAATATTTTCACGATATTTTATAACGTTGTTATCTCCTTACTTGGTTTAAATCCTTATTTGCGGCCAGTGTTTCAAACGAATAGTCGTTCATTGCCTTCAAATTGCTGTTTGCTTTCGCTGCAGTTCGCTTAGCGGTTAAACATCGCAACCATTTCATTACCATACTGTCTAAGAACGTTTTCTGCAGTATTTCTATTTTACTGCATTTATAGAATGGTGCGCATAACAAGTCTGCCTACGCAAACGTAGCTGAGTCAACGATCCCCTACTTAGATATTACCTTACCAGCCCACGATTCTTGTGCGACACCCTGCGTTTCTATTTATTTATAAGTAAGGACATGTTTTTTTTTTTTTACGTAATTTCCATTGTACTATTGTTTATTTGCTTGGCTGTGTTTTACACTTCTAAGGTGTCGGAACTTTTCTGATCTAACTGATGGCATCAGTCAAACCTTCGACTAGGCAAGTGGTAGCCCACCCCTCACAATATTTGCATTGTTTAGCATTCTATTCCCACATTTTAAATTGTGTACTGAGCATGTAACGTGTTCATAATATGATCATTCTATTGCGCTTATGGAAGTAAAGTAGCTGAATAGAGCCCACTTTCAAGAAATGGTCGTGGGGCGCTTAGAACGTTAGCATAATGTAATCTCTTTTTGTAGTCGTCGACCTCGTTGTGAGTAAACACGGTAGATCTCTATGTGGTGTACTATAGAGTGACGCACGTGCTCGCCAATTAACACGCTACGTGCCGCAACAAAGACGTCCAACCTTATTGTTCTCGCGGGACCACTCAACTGCTGACATCTGCAACTGAGATATCCTTTTCTCAAGGTTGTGCCATTGTACCATCTCGATATGATTCTTACTTGCCCAGCAACAACTGACCCATTGTTTTACGAACCACAAGGTCGTGTCGAACGAGAACACTGTAAGCTTTGTAAGGGCTTCGCAATTGAGATACATTATTCTGAAACGTAACTCACGCAAGGCCGAGGTCACGGACCCAGAACCGTGTGTCGAATTGATACTGTTTGCGAGATTGAATCCCATATTGGAACTTTTCTATTTACCCACTGTAGCGTGATGGTAACGGTCCTAATTTCAATTCCGTAGCAACGAGCTGGGGTATTGTTACGAACGTTCGTCTGAATAAGTTTCGAAAGAGTTTCTATCTAAATCGCAGACCCTCTGGAAAGGGGCGCATTTCGACGCGGCATCACGTACAGCTTCCAAATGAAATTTCCAAGTGCTAAAAGAGTAACGTTCCCTAGCGCGAAGTCCCCCGAGACCGCAGCTAGCTCGTGAATGGCTACTGCTATTTGCTTGCCCATTCACCAAGTTTCATTCCCGCAAAGGATTCTGAACCAGAAGAACTGTATGAATTGGAATCGCGAACGAAATTTTTCCTTTGCTTCACTCGCCTATGACATTGGCACATATTTCTGCCTGAGTATATTTGTCTTAAAATAGTAAATTTTAAAATTATCGCGTTGTAAAAAGTTAATTCAACTTCATTCAATATTTCGAAAACAAGCTTTATCGGCGAGTATCTATTTTAAACCTGCCACTCGTGAATTTAAAAGTCCAATCCCGCGTCATGTTTTTTGCTGGCTTCACCTGTCCGTCCTGTACCCCTTTGCAAATACAGAGTCAATTTAGCTGTGTACAGTTTTAGCAATACCATTTCATACTATTTGCGTTTTTACAACTATCTTACAGTAATTGTTTTTTGACTGGCTTTATCTTAATTGTCCAGCCTCATTTTATTTTATGCTATAAAAAGCAATGGTATGAATCATAACAGGATCCTTTAATTATTCAGAAATTCGAGGGACGTTTGAGGTAAAATACGCCGGTCGGGGTGGTATTTTTAGAGCGGCCACAGATGGCGAAGGTCGTTCCAGTACAGAATGCTGCTTATTTATTTAACACCGCCTACAAAACGTCTGCCTGTCTCTCCCTTCTGCAATGAGACGTATAAAAAAATACCAAAACTGCCGTTAGAAGGGGGCCGTGGGACTCGATGACATTTTTTGGTATTTTTTTTTCCGAATGCGGTAAAACGCTCTCGACTCAATGTTCCGACACACATGTGAATTGGCCTGGAATGGAAGTTCGTCCAAAACATTTTTATATTCGATGTACACGTACAGTGTCGACACAGAACACGTTGTTGTTGTTTTATGTAAATACGTCGAAATAAAATTAAAAAAGTATCTTACGGGATTTGATGGTAACGAAACGATCATGGAAATTATACTCATATTATTTGCTTTGTATACAAGAATTACTGACACAAAATTACAAGAGTTACGACTATATCTCAAACCTTACGACTCAGTTTTTCAGAGCTGGAATCGAGGATTTTATATTCATGATAACACCGGTTGGAACTTAGGCGTAGCGTTGGGACGCTAATGCGTTTCGGCCAGGTGAGGAGAGGATTAAATAAACGAGTTCACTAAAATATTCAAATAATTCACGTTTTCTCTGGAGTAAATTTAATTTAGATCTACTAAAAGATGTAGCTATCTAGATGTGTGAGGAAAAGTTGTAGAGAAAACATTGTACAACAATAGTATCTTATCTATGCAAATATTTCAATCAACGGTTATCATTTCTATTGCTTTTTTTAGTGCACCAGACATAGACAAAGCAATGTATACCAGTATTTTTTCAAAGGCAGTCAGTACTTGGTCAAAGAAAGAAAAATCGAAAATCAATCAACCACATCAGTAGGCAACGACAGCACTCACTAATAGAAGAATAATGTCTTCACTAAGACGAAAACAAAAATACCTGTCACATACACAAACTTCATAGTACGGCTGTCACGAGTAGTAGTAAGCTGTGTTATTGTAATTAACAATATTCGGGTGCGTGCAGGGTGGAGGCTCGCGTGTTTGGCTTTCATTAGGCCCTCGCCCGCACCCACCGAATATACTCCTGTCATATCGGTCGCTATATTTGCTATCTATATCGGGCAATTGAGTCAGTTATTGTACCTTGGTTATGATTCTGATCTTGGTGCTCAATGCTGCTTGTTTGTTTATGAGATCGGCTTTTGGGGTCCCGAAGCTGTACGGTGGTGAAACATTTGTTGATAGCGAATAATTTTGCGTAACTTAGAACTGTCGAAGAGGATCCTCCAAACGCAAGCTTTATTAAGAGTCCTATTACATTTTTTACGGAAATTCATGATTTTTGACGCTGTAGTTTTCAGCAGCAGTAAGATAAATTATTTGATCCTGAATAACGATAGTGCCAGTCTCTTTCTTGTAAGTTAGAGTTACACATTTTCATTTTTCTTTTCGTGTAATTTACTATAAATATTTTACGAACGCAGTTTGCAAGAAAACATGTCTGCGATGGAACTTTGACGGTCAAATTCACATTGTTACTATCAATTCTTTTAAAAGCTGAAATTACTAATAGGTAAGTTTAATGTTTTACTTGTTTATTAGAGTTCTAGAATTTCTTTAAAGTCCTTGAGTTTTCACGGAAAAAAACGTAAAGAAAGCTTAATTTAAGCCAGAAATGTCTTGATTCAGCGTCCATTATATTCCAAATAAAAACAATTTGATCAAATAAATTAATATAATATAAAATTTCAATCTACAATGAATACGTTTCATTAGTTTTCGTTTGTCAATATAATAAAACAAAATTACAATAAATAAAATTAAAGTACTATATATTCTGCGTCAATTCAGCGCGCGCGCTCCTCGGTCTCGCGCGAGCGCCCAAATAAACTATACCTAATCCTATTCAGACTAGTAAGTATCAAAATTTTTTCGCGGACTATAGATGTACTCCCAACGCAGACCACGTAACTTCATCTATTGCAAACGAGCATTTACGATTCGTAATAGGACTCTTAACATACTGGCAAGCTACAACAGCTCACAATTTAAGAATGATAAAATGATGCTCGCCCGATACTCTTACAAAAAATCATTGACCTTTCCCTAATATCAATAAATTATGATCTGTGTTTCATTAATAAAGCATGTAAAAGGATCACGATAGAAGTCGATTCAAGCCAGCTTTATGTCTTTATATCTGTTTTTGATATTAAGAAAGCCTAAAGCTCGGCTCCATCGTAGACTTGGCCTTTGTCATCTCTGACCTAGACTAGAGTCAAGAGCAACCCATCTCAAATAAAAACAATAAAATAATGTATGTGGGACAATGACTGTTGCTGCTGATGTTATTGCACGTTTATGGCGGGTTGTTTCAACTACACTTAACGCACGCGTAAACGTTAAAAATGGTGCTAACTATCGTCAAATCAAAAAATTGGGTTGTTTCACAAAATGTCAGCGTTAACGCACGTAAAATATAACGTTTACGTTAACAGATGGTCTGAGCACCGATTAACGTAACTTTAGTTGCGTCAAATTGGTGTGGCATGTCGCGGGTTCGATTCCCGCACGGAACAAATATTTGTACGGCCTACATGTATTTGTTCCGAGTCTGGGTGTTTTCTATCTATAATATGAATGTATTTACAAAAAAAAAAAATGTATATAAGTAGTTTATCAGCCATCTCGTTACCATAACACAAGCATTAAGTTGCTTAGCTTGGGACTATATGGCGTTGTGTGAAATGTCCAAGGATATTATATTATATTATATTATTATATTAAATTGAACAATATTGTGAAATTTCTTTTGAATTCCTCAATACCAGTTCTTCTGATGACACAAATTAGTGGTGGAATGTAAAAAAAGCTATTTAGGTAGGACCCGTGTCAATAACTTAGCTATTGGGATGAGCAGGAATTTATACCAGAATATTTTGAAACAACGCTTCCAATTTAACGAACGTCAAACATCGTCCGTAATCGTAACTTTTTGACGTACGTATGTTACGTTAACCAACTGTTTGATACAACCCGCCCTTAATCTGGAGTCTACTACCATAGTGTTAATTTTAATCTTAGTAAACATTCCTTTGTTTTAGCTTGATATGGGGAGAAAATGAAATAACGTTTTTCCTTCTCATCCACTGTTCTTTTCTAATTAATTTTGCCGCGTGATCTAAGACTGTTTGACTCGGTAGATTGTATCTGTGGGACTCGGGCACTTTTCTGGTGGTCGCCATTCTCACCAATCGGACAGGAGTTGCAGTGGTTGGGAGTAATGTGAAGACTTATAGCATAGAAGGTCATATAAGGTCACAGCTTGAGCTTGTTTGAACTGGTGCAAAACGACACATATTGGTTTCGTACGTCAAAGAGAATATCAACCCGATTCCTACATTAATATCCAAGTAGTAGCGTAGCGAACGCCTCTGAGTTTTTGTTTATTTATGCTTTTGTATAAATACTCAAATAGATTTCCGTGAAAAACTGGAACTGGAAACTCGCCAATTTTCCTTTCATTTTTCAATGAATGCGTGCTTTTCTGTTTCAATGTTTAATTAATATTGCGATACAAGCTTGATTTATGATACTTACTATTTGTTTTGATTTGTATAATGCTTACTATAATATATACATACGTTACGGGAATTGATGTATTTTGCAACAAAAATATTTCAATTCGTCACAAAACCTACAAATCTAGCAAAGAAAGTCCTTTGTTTGAGAAATACGGAGTGCCTAGCTAAACAGAAACGATCGCATTTACCAAAACTAAGTACAAAATAAAATCAAAGGAAAAATGAACTTCATAACAATTTGCAATGGCCACAAAGTGACGGTGTCGTGACTCCAAGTCAGCGTTTTGTACGACCCCTATTTAGAGGGGGAAAGCTTATGAAATTATACTTTTATTCCCACTAGTCATTTACTTGGGGACGAAAACTTTTAGGGAATTTCCCCGACCACCCTGTTATTATTAATTTTACCACGAGCCATTAATAACAGCTTTCTTTTTGACAAGACTGACGAATTCGTTCGCCTCTAGTTAAGTTGTTACGTTTTGCCTTTGTAAATGTTTTAGTCAATCAATGTCTGTTAAAACATTTAGAGTAACTTTACGTCGGAATGAGGAACCGGAGAAAACAATGTTGTTCCCAAACTAATATATCTATCTTCAGTGACTACTTGTCAGGAACAATTGAGGGAAAAGCAGGTAGAAACTGAAGGCAATTAACAAATTGCTGAGTTAATTACATTATCATAATTGTTTTGCGTGAATGAGCTGTTTTGTTAGACTCAAATTCAGTGCGGTATTGTGGTGAATTTTACCAAATACTCTTGGTTTGACCAGAAAGTTTGGATACCTGCACCCTTTTTTACGCCTTATTTTGTAGGTATAGGTATTCCGGCCACTCCCCCCTGCCACAAAAATCAATACGAACCAAATACTTGTTCACGCAAGAATTTGATTATTATCAGCATACATTTTAGAATTCCAGTTGATCTTAAACTAAAGATAGCCACGAAACTTAAATTTTGGCAGTTGCCTTTCAAAACTGGTGTCGAGAAAATTACTGAAGGCGCTGTTAACTTTCGCTCTTCCGCAATTTCTGATCGATTCGTTGTATGGGATTAAATTGGGGAATTAGTAGGGTCTTCTGGCTTGGGTATAAGGCACGTACGCTCCTCGGGGAATCCAACGGAAGGTCCAATGTTTTATTTTATTTCTGCTTCCAATGTTTGGCTTTTTCATGGTAACTTTGTGTTTGTTGGTTTAAAAGATCTTTGTGAAGTAATCAAAGCTTTGACAAAAAAAAATCGATTATTGACATTAATTTTGAGCGTTGATAAAACGAATCCTACTAATATTATGAATGCGAAAGTTTGTGAGTATGTATGGATGTTTGTTACTCTTTCCCGCAAATACTACTGAACCGATTACGATGGAGTTCCCGAGGGATCGGGATTTTCACGGGAATAACGAGAATTTATACGCGGACGAAGTCGCGGGCGGCCCCTAGTGTCATAAATAATTTTATCAATCAGAAACGGTTTCCTTCGTTAAATCTGTTCATTTACTCCTAGATCTTTGCACAAGACTTTGCCATTTAAGCGGAAAATTGAGCTAAATTGAATCCATCTATTACACCAGCTAGCTACTTAGTGCTTAAATCGAATGGCTACGTGGTCCACGTGTTCGACGACCTCGACACGGTCTCAATAAATTCATTCATACTATTTAGACTGATGACCTTCGCTTTAATTTTAGGCAATTCAGCGTATCTACTTGATGACTTCTTTTTATCTTGAAAAGAAAATTGCCGCCCAAGCTAATAGTAATAATAGTTCATTGTCTCATAAAAAAATTGTTAACAAATATTGTAAGATTCCACATTAGGATGCCCTGTGTCGCAGAATCCAGTCCAGTCGCTGTGTCGAAGCTGCGAGTGGAAGGTGTTCCTCAGTTTTCTTCCCGGATTATTCATTTTGATTAAATTTTAATGGTACAGAGTACAGGCTTCACACCTTTATCTGCCCTAAGGTTTAAAGAGAAGCTATACTTTCATCTTTCATGTATAAAAAATATGTACTGTGAGAAAACCTTTGATCCCAAGATTTAGAAATGCCTTCGACCTATTGATGTTGTAAATCTAGGCTTTTATTTCTTTATTGGGCTCTAAACGAAAATCTGTAAAGACCTTACTGATAAATCCAGGTACTGCTGTTTGAATCGCAAAACTCCGATACGAAGTCAAAACAATACCGACTAGAAATACGTTTATTAACGTAAACGCCAACCCAACACTCAGTCTAAATCGTTTCGAGTTATCTCTGTGTCCAACGATAACAATGCTGCTGTATCGATAAGATATCGTAATAAATTCTTTAATGGCTAAGTAACTGTATCAGTATCAACACGGTGACGTCCCCGAGGTCGGTGCTCGGTCGAATCGATACGCGCGGACGCGGCACGTCACTAATGTTTACGTTCCGTTTCTAAGGCGACCGATTCGATTCGTTAACGATGCGAGTTTACATTCGCGCAGACTAATGTTTATCGATAGTGTTTGCGAATAATCGTTATTGCTTCTACAACCCTTTGATCTTCTGTTTTGGCTGTCGTATTTTATTTTGACATTGCAAACGATCAATTCACAGCCAATGTTATATCAATTTATGAATCTGTGTGTAATAATCACAACATCAGACGTGCTATTACTGTCTGGAATGGCAATTTACTTATATTACAGTCAATTTAACACATTGCTCTTTCTATGGTAGATTGGTTGTTATTTATCTGTCACGATAAATCCGATACAAAATTAGTATTAGTCTCGAAGAAGGACAGAGTACATAAATAGTTTAGCGCAAAAACTTCGTTGCTCGAATCTGATTATCCCCTAAGCCTGGCGACGTTTTGTAATATGTATTAAGATAAATAAATTACTACATGTAGGGTTACTTTAAAAATTATCCGGGCTTTGGCTTTCTTTGTGGGCGCAGCGCTTCCTCTGTGCAGCTCGCATTGTGCACCGAGACGTTCAATGATCGTGTAAGCCGCTTTTGATCTTTTATTGAATTCAATGAATTGAAAGTCGCTCAGCAGAATTCCAATTCAAGTGGATTTAAAGTTTTTATGACGTATCACTAAAGTTCTGGGTCTAGACGTTCCCATAAAGTTTCGTTAGGCATAAACTTTAAGATGTCTCGCAGGAGTGTTTATGGAAGAAGTTGTTTTTATTTTTACAGGATTCCTTTCAAAACTTTTTCACCGAATGTTTTTCACTGAAATGTTTCAACGTACCAACAAACCGACTAATAAACCAATTATTTGTTTCAGGTACATAATTTCGCTTTTTGGAATGGAGATCGGATTTCGATGCAATTTATGGGTAACCGTATACGTAGTTACGTACACCAATTAGTGAAATATAAAACGGACGAATCTTTTTAATAGTAAAGTCATCATAGTACAAATTGGTACAATATTTATATTGATCATATTTGTTTGAATGAAATACATGTAATGTATTGAAATAGTTTTACTGATTTTTTATTAGAAGCTTGTAGAACAAATTGATGAAGCTGCATGCATGTAATGTCGAAGCGAGGAAAACATTTGCCTTTGTGAAATAAAACGACCGTATTCATGAATACTCAATATTGTCAATGTTGAATGAATATAGAAAGGATACAAATAAGCTCCAATGAGCAGCGGACAGAACAGTAACAAAACGTAGTTTGTATCAATAGTAGCAGAGCTTTAGTAGACATGACACTTAAATCACTGTTTTATTTACCTACGCCTTTCTTTTAAGAGAATCTGTTGGATCAGCGTAAAGTAGAGTCCCGACACCCCTAGAGCTTACTGGCTCAGAAAAATTGTAAGGCAACGACGAATTATTTCGCAATGTATTTCGACACCCCAAAAAGTACGCATACTCGGCCCTATTTTGTTTGACGGTGTCATTTCATAAACATAAGAATATGCTGCTTCCACGCACCTTACATATATTTAAGAACATTTTATACGACGCCCTTATAGGGGAACGTGTAGAATTAGTATTCACTCTGCGTATCCACCGAGGGGCGAGGTGTCAAGTTCGAACGAAAAAAGCTCCCTCGGGGATGGTAGTAAGGTAGGTATTATTATAATGTCATCTGTTGCTTGTCTTGAATTAATTTTGCACATATTATGTATTAGTTTTGGTGAGCTAAAATATTTCGGAACATTGGAACAGAAACGTTTTGTAAGTAACTAAGGACCGAACGCTTTAGGGGATGCACATTACGCCTGTCTTACGTAATGACGATTTTCAAGATGTCTTGTTATTTAAAACGCAGAGTTTCCCGGAATATTGCCTTTTGTGGTACGTTGCCTTTGCGGGAAAATGTCTTTTGCCAAAGAACCTTTGTACAAAGTTTTCAAAAGCTTTCTTTGAAGCCGTCGAAGTTAAAGCTTTGTTTAATACTGAATTGTTCTTAATTATTGGTCTCCAATGTCGACCCTCACCGGTGTTATTTAATTTTATGAGTTCTCGAAAACCAGACGAAAGGAGTGTCTTGGTAACAGGAAAATTCTGAAAATCTGATTTTGTCATTAGACCTTGATACAAATTGGACGAAAACGAAGTTGTGTGCTTTAGATCGGTTCTGGGTAAAAATCTGTCTTGGGGAAAATAATTCATAGCCAATTTATTTCTAGAAAAGAAACAAGGAAACAAGTTTTAGTAAGTAACCATAATAACAACTTTTTCGTCCATTGTTTTTTATTACTTAGGAATTGTGATTTGGAATAATTCTACCAGAGACGGAAATGAAAATGGTGATATTAATTGTATAACAAAACACACCTGTTAAAGCACAATATTCACATAAAGTTAATAGACAGAGCGTTAATTATGTAAGTAGTTATTATGCGTGTATAAGACAAATTGGAATAATAAAGACGTATTGCGGGCTGTTATGTCGCGAGTCGGCTAATTACTTACACTCTGTGTGTAGTTTATTATTGACTGTAGATGTCTAGACTAGTGATTTAAAATGTAGGAGAATGTTTTGTCTATTCTCGTTATAAAGTACAGTCGAGTGCGAAACCACCACTATGTGAAATGGCTATATTTAGCGTTTCCTTTGATAGATAACCTTTATAGTACTCTTTCTTTTGTTTTTATTTTAAACGTTGCCGTACTAAGAATTTCTCCTGCCTCGTGGGTATTTTCAGAAACATACAAACTCACATACGCAAACAGCCAGACCTGGAACAACTATCCGTAGGCTATAAAAATATTTGTTCCGTGCGGGAATCGAACCCGCGACACGCAGCGCAGCTGTCATGTCGTCGCTCTTATTAATTACTCGTTTTGCAAATGAATTGCTGTTCGTTAGTTTCGCTAAAACTCGAGAGCGGCTGGGTCGCTTTCGGTAATTCTTGTTTTGTTTCGTTCGCCAGAATACAGGAAAGGTTTAAAAGCAAATAAAAATGCAGTTGACGAGAGCCAAGCCGCGGGTTAAAAATAAAATAGATAAGTAGAAAGAAATACGTACGGAAAAGAAAAAAAAACGTCTCCGTATCAAAATGATCTACTCTCAAAATGTCATAATTATAATCATAACAACCTATTCGCAAAACGTCTTGTTAGCAGAATATCTTGTGTTGTCCAAGTATAGTTATGCAAAAAACACTTTAGATTTTTCGTCATGACGTTGCGCTGATATAACTTTTTCATACGGTGTTTAAAATCTAGTTAATTTGATGATCAATGAAGTAACTAATTAGAGAATACAACTAGCTTCAGCCAGCGGCTTCGCCCGCGTGGTTCCTAGGGAACATATTACCGGGATAAAAAGTAGCCTATGTGTTATTCCATACTATAATCTACCTTTGTCAAATGTCATGAAGATCCTTTCAGGCGTTCTGACGTGAAAGAGTAACAAACAAACATCCAATCATCCCCACAAACTTTCGCTTTTACAATATCAAGTAGGATCTGTCCTTACGTAAGGTTGTCTTGAAAAGATCGCTCTTAGCGATAAGGCCGCCCATTGTGTCACCCTATGTAATGTTTACTTAATATTTTTTCTGTTACTTATATGGTGTACATAATAAAGAGTATTATATTCTATTCTACGTTACGCTAACATTTGATGCATATTTTCATTCAGTTTCAGACAGGTAGGTATTCCGCCAGTAAGATAAAGTATCAAACTCTCCAATTTATGGAGAAGCTCACATCAACATGAGAAGTATATACACGTGCTGAATGTACAAGCAGTCACAGGCGTTACTACGTAGTAACGTACAAGTAAATAGCAAGGACGTGTTACATTTTCGCTTCGGTTTCAGCGGATAATTTTTCACTGAGGAATTTCCTCGAACTCATGATCAAGCCATTTAATAATAACACGTTATTGTAAAATAAAGACCTTTGTATGGAAAGGGAAGTTTGTGGAATTTTATGAATAGAAAGGGTTGAATGAAACAATTAAAGCAACTCATCTTCCTGCCCTTATCCCATGTTACTTGGGGTCGGCACAACACGTTTTTTTCTTCCATTCTTCCATACTATCAGCCGTCATGTTATCACTCCGTTACCTCATACAATCCATCCATCTTTTCTTTGGCCTTCCTCTCCCTCCCCATCCAGATTTATTTAGCTACATGCGTTTTCCCTCTTCACATGACCACTTGAAGAAACTGCATTGCAAAATTCTAAAATAAACTGCAACACATTACACCTAATAAACGTATCGCCATTTTTAATATCATTCGGCACGTGACCGCTATCGCATTGTGTGCGAACATTTGATAAGCCAATGTTAATCATGTTCCAGTTGTTATAATGATGTTTTTTCAGTGCTCGATTAAATGAAAAATATGGAAAAGTAGGTTAAGCCCAAGGACGTGGTTCAAGGTTTCCGAAGGACGTGAGAGGGTACTGAAAGCAATAAGTCGATTTTAGCCACTCCAGACTTCAAGTGTAAGTGAATTTCTTGTAGGTAGGTATACGGAGCAACTGTACCGACGGTTTCTTGACAAAGAATTTGCTGCCGTGATCAAATAAAATTCAACAAAAATAAACTCGAAACTAGTTCTCGTTTTTGTGTAATAAAAATCCAAGTTTCCTATACAATTATAACAAAACGAATTTATTCAACCATTTTCTAGTTTTTCCTCAGAATTCAATGTTTCTATGAAATCTAGTTATAAATAGCGTAACATCCAGAGGTGTAGTAATTCAAACTAAGTATTCGGAACACTGAATGTTATGCTATTTCCATAAAGGTTTCCTGTGTAGCGTTAGTGCAATACCTACCGACGCTTTAGTGGAAATTCACCGAATTACTGGGCGGTATCCTAGCTGTTTTGTTTTAGTTTCTCTTTGAAAAATATATCGTTGGGTTGAAAAATGACTAGGTTCGTTACTTTTTTTGCTGCTCCGATCGATGTCAAATTATCAACGCCCGCGCCGGTTGTCGCTGAAAACCAGCGCTGTGGCTCTGTTCTGGCACATGAGTCCCAGCATTATGCTGAGCGATGGCCGCATAGATACAACTGTTTTGCGCGAATGTGACGCATATCTTTCCAACTTTTATAAAATTGTAATTGTGTATATTTTCATTTTTTTGACATGCGTCATGTTTGGCGCAAATGAAAGTTAAAAATGTACAGTAAATGAAATGACTTCAATTAAAAGATTTTCATCTTCATATGTACATTGAGGATCCAAGAAAATAAGTCAAGTCAGCGCTGCGCTGTAGCATGTCAAGACGAGATCTTTTTCCGCCTGAAAACTGTTTATAAAAGTGTGAAATTAAAGAAACACCTACCATGCCACATTAACATAGACAGCAATTTTCACAGTGATAACTATTCCATGCAGCCATTTTACATTTTGTATCGCTTTCCCGCTATTATGAGACATTAACATTACAGAGGCGTTTAGACGATATGGCACATTTGATGGAAAGCTAATAGTACATTAGGCTGTTTCAAGTGTGTCTAAGCTCTGTATTATACCGTAGAAGCAATTTAGATGACGATTGGTATCTAACTTATGTAAGTACACAATAATACTACGTTCAGTATTTGTAAACTGTCTGATGGTCGGTTTCTGAGGCTTTTATCAGCCGATTATAACATGTACGTTAATTAGTACGGTAATTTGTCATAAATCCATTCGTTGGTTGGATAACGGACATATAAACGACCGATAAAAATATCAGAAAGATTTGCTTGAAAATCCTTCACCTCAAATTCAATTAGGTAATCAAAACACTCTAATTTCCGTAAGATTATAAGATTGCGGTAACTAATTCTAAAGTTATTGTTTAATTAAGCCAATTTAACTGAACTTTGCCTTGTTTTCGATTAAACACTGAATAAGTTATAGTCTCGAATCAAATTGGCCTCAAGCGAGCTTTTTATTCTGCCATTGTAAATGCGACCTTTAAAATTTTATTTCCTTATCTTTGACAGAAAACGGGAAAGAGTGTATACACCATTATCTAACTTATATTACTGTTGGGAATTTTATTTTAAAATAACTTGTGAAAGTAATATCTTAAGTTTGAATCCTTTGAATATACAGAAGTAGTATTACATTTTCCTCTTCCTCTTTATTGTTTCGATTCGCTTGGGAAAAGGGCAATAAGTTCAGGTAATGTCAACTGAAAGCGTAGGTTGCAAATAAATAATGTACAGAGTACTACTATTTTCTGTGACAAACAAAGTTTGCTTCAATCTACCGTTCATTCTTTTCCATCGCAAAATATAATCTCATTGGACCCTTGCAGCTTAGAACTTCTTTTTAAAGTAAATGATACAAGAGAGCTTGGGATGAACACTGAATCTACCTTTAATTCCAGTCGTAACTTTATTTACTTGAATTTAGACACCATTCATCACAAAATTGCCATCAAGAGAACACATTACGGGAGTCTAGAGGTCTTAAATCTTTTTAATGTGACCTATTTTCTCCAAAATGCGTCGCGAATTCCCTCATATGCTCACGACACATACATATTGCACCAGTGACTCGACTATGTTTTCAAAGCGTCTTAGAATTTTCATATGATTAAGGGCGCTCCCTGCATTCGCGACGAACTGGAAAATTAATGCAAATTCTCCATCACGAGCTATTTATCCGCTTAATTTATGTGGCGAGTTTCTCACTACCCTCCCCTGTGATAAATTGCGGCATTATCTGATAGTAATTAGTGTTGTCTTACTTGTTTGCAGCGTTATGACGTAAGGATGTCGTTTATCATTCTATTGTTCTCTTCGTCTCAGTGAAAGGGGTACGGTTTTATCTAAAATTATGTTTCTTCTGGAGAATTCTGTACATTCTCGTATTAAACCCTTCAATCTTTCGTTTCTTGTTAGTAGTAGTTAGTATGCTGTCAATGCCAACTTATGATACGATTTAATCTTTTACTTCTGGCACCGTAGATTTATCAGTCTTCATCAAGATTTCAGAATCAAGATTATTTTCCGTTTCTGGGTGTTCAACGATTACTGTCTTCTTTTGTCGACGTCGAGATCGTGGCTTCATTCTTACCTTAATTAAAATGAATGAGGAGGTCCTTTTTCACCTGTGGTCGTCTGTGCTCCTAACATTCCTCGGTCACAATGAAATTTCCCGCTCAGTCTCTTATAAGTATATCAATTACTTTGTCAATTTCCCATTTCACTTGACAACGTATCATAACGACACGATGTAAATTAGTCAAGCCGTCAATGTGTCCGCAATAAAGCGTGTTTGATTGAGAAACAGGCACTTACAACGCTTCCTCTTTCATTAATTATGGAGTGTCCCGTACGAAAGATGTTTTAGCGATAACAACGGTTCCACGGCTGGGTTTTATTGCTTGACTATTTGAATTTGAATTTTAATATCAATTACCGTAACGTGTCTGGTTCGCTTAGTTATTTAACCGTCTCGGCTCGTCGTTTCATTTGCGTATTGCCTTGTTTCACAGACGGTTTAAATGCCCTACTTAGCCCTAAAGGGGTTTCCTGGCTTTAAAGCCGCCGCACGCTTCACTGAAAAGAATGAAGTCGTGGGCTCATTAGTAAGAGAAACTCTACAATTGAAATGAGTCGTCATTATGGGTTTTTAAACCCTTTAAAAGTCAGTTGAGCTGTGATAATAATTCAGGCCTTAATGAGATCCTTTTTTATTAAGTGTCTGAGCTATGAAATCCTTAAATTGTAGAAATACTTTGAAGCAAAAACCGTATATAGGTCGTTGACTTTTAAGCCCAAGCCAACTTAAAAAGCGAAAAGAGGTCACATCTCAAAGCCTGGCTAAATAAGGACAAAAAGGCCGCTTGTGGTCACTTCACTTTGTGGCTTATGTTTGTAAACCAAACAGGTTTATAGTGTGGTTATTGTGGACCATATTAGGAAGCTCCTGGAAGATATCGCGGAATGCGAAAAGGCCGTTCATTGTATATTGTCTTAGTTTGTAGTTTTCTTTAATGTGTTTATCGGTGCACAATTAAGTATTATAATAAATAAATTAGGTCAGGTTAAGATCTGACACATGATTGACTAAATAATATATGTATAAAACAGTTTCCGTCGTACGAAGCCATACAATGGCATGACCGATAAGAATAGAAGTTGTATTAGGAAAGACCATAATTTTGAAGAAACCGTTAAAAATATCATCTACATTTTTAACGGTTTTTTCGGTATTAGGCTAATCTACAAGCAGTTTACATTCAAAGGTACATTTTCAAATGATGCGCATACGCTCTAGGGTTGCACTACGCATAGTTGAATAACCTTTCATACCTGGAGAAATTTATACTCATGGGGACTCTGCTATGGAATGAAAAGGGTTATGTCGAACATTCATCCATAGAAACTTCGAGGGTTTTCTCCAGATACCCTCAGGATATCCTAACTCATACGTGAATTGCTTAGTGTAAAAGGTAAGTTTTCAAGTCAGCTGCAACTTCCAAAGAAGTATTTAACCTTGGCCGTGACCGAATTGATTAAAATGAGAAAAAAAAAACCTGCTTTGATCCACGTATGTTTGTATCGCTTAGATCTAGCAGGAAAAATTTGCTAAAACACACCAGCAAAATAGTCTTGCATCTTTAATCTCTTGTGTGTCAGACATGATGTTGTTACACATGAGATGACAGACGCAAACAAAACTGTTTAGCGACAAAGTTATTATCCAATCAGCCGAGAGTTGAAGCAAATTGTTTTATACTCACAATGTTTTCGTGTTGCGATAAATTGAGCTGGTTATCAATGATGTCAGCTTTTGTGTATAATTTTATCATGTTTATGATGAGTCATCGGACGTTTTTTTCCAATGTAGGGGAAGTAACGTCTTGCTTAGGTGCAGTTGTTTTTATTCATTTGTGTGTGTGCTGGTTCCTGTTATTGTATTTTTAGTCCAAGTTTACGTTTAAATGATTATAACTAGATTATTATAAACTGCACAATCAAATTCATGAATGAATGTATTTATTTTCAATGTATTCAACGTTATTGCTTTTGGCACATGTAAATTCGCGGTATATTCACATGTCACCGTCTCATCGGCGGCGTTTCAACACGAGCTCAGTTGGAACACGCCGAGCCACCGGGGCGCCGCCCCGTGACGTCATCGCCTCGCCCGTAGCCCATTTGGCCCTTAATATAGGGTAAACACGACCCAGTGTCATGTTTTGCCTTTCACCCCGACGTGTGCCACTATTTGATGCCTACCGCAGGCTTCAGAACCTCATCTAACTTCTTTTTACGGCGACGACATGATGTCATTGTGGATTGACGAATATTAAATCCTGATTTGGAAAGACGAAGCTGAGGAAGGTTAACTACAAGCCTGCTAGCCTTTGCGATGACTCGCCTACACTTCTTCTAAGTATGTTATTTAAGGTCTGGTCATCAACTTGGACGGTCATTAAATCTGCCAAAACGAGAGATCAATTCATAACTCGTTCATTTTGAGTAAAAATATTTTATTTTATTTTTTAACAAATCTTTTTCGAATTACCGTGGATTGTGGGTTTTAGGTTAGCTTTACCAACCACAATTTCGCTTTAATACTCGTTAGTGAACGTCCCGTCTGCATATTCTAGGAAAACACAAAAAGCAAAGCAAAATTCCGCATTCGCTAGTTTTATAAGCAAGAGCAAACTTTCCGAAATTTCTTTACTCTGTGTTGGATTTTCAAACTAACGATTAGAAGTCTTCCCGTGTACTCGGCAATTGGGTGAATTTTGTAGGTAACTTTAAATAAAGACCTATACAACATCCTCGTAATAAAAGATCACAAACTTTTCCAGTTAAGGGCTTGTCTCTGAATAATATCTTTTTCTTTTTGTCACGGCATACAAACATTTGTATGCGGATCTTTTACTGAAAACTTATCCCATTACAAGTTTCGTAAGTTCTGTCCGAGTAATTATCAAAATTGTTGTCACTGTGCCTTTGCACTATCTCAACTTTCTATGAAGAGATTTTAAAGAATACTCAATATCTTTATTGCATTCCACATGTATTCTTAGGTGGTAAAAACAAAATTTTGTTCATGTGGACCCTGTCGGGCACAGCAAGATAAGTAGAAGAGAGGAAGCTTTTTTTAAATTATGTAAAACACAGAGACTTGGGTAGTTTGCGGTACGTAATTATTATGATTTTATTAGTTTATCACTTAGATATTCGTTTACCGAGTAGTAGCTTTTATTTAGCATAAATTGTTTGAGTTTTCTTAAAAATATATTAATTTTCTCTTCTCTCTTTATTGAAGCGGGTAGTTTGTTATATAATTTAATAGACATTACATAGGGAACACGCCACAACACACACACACTCTTTAATACATCCCCCGTCATCCTTTTTAATCTGTTTTGATATTGACAGCTGAATCATTGATAACGAGTAGACAAGGTAAATTGGCTAACTTTAAAATTAAGATTTAAAATTATAATCCTTTGATCTTGTTTTAAATCTATTTTAAACAGCCATCTAAAAGCTTTACGAGTTTAGAGTATTTTAGCGATAAAGAAATCAAGAAACAAATTACAAAGGAAACTTAACCAGAAATATGATTTCGTAGGGATTCTAATTTAAATTATTTTGGGTTGACAAAGAACTTGTTAATACTGCGGCTGACGTATTTAGTAGAGAAGAAAATTGTTTTGCCTTTGTTCAACTTTATGAAAACTTCGACGTTTTCTGGAAGACTAGCTTTTGCGTATGACTTTGTGCGAGTGATAAGGTTTAGGCATTCGAAGCGATAGTAAATAAAGAACTTTGGAACACAATCAAAACGGAAGCAAGATATGTTATCAGATAAAACGAAAACGAGTAACGACACTTTTAACTTGACGTCATGGTTGACGCTTACGCAAGCCACGGGTCATGATCATTAGAAAGTCGCCTTTTAGACTTTTTGTGTTCCATTGTCTCTTACTTAACGCAACTAAAACCTTTTTATAGCGATTTCTATTTCTACAAAAGGATGGCTATTAGTTTGCGGTCAGCTGATGATAATATCTTCTGACGTGGCTGTTGTGGTTATAGAGTAACGTACAAAGTCCGCGTTTAATAACATGGCTATGAACATATTTTCAATTTTCTTGCTATACAATTCATGGTTTCATGAAAGTAACATCTATCTAAAAATGGAAAATCTAAACAAATTCGGTAAGTATATTTCCTTAGAAAAACTACTGAAAGCCTCCAGCCTCCAGCCTCTCAGTTTTTTTTTTTTAGTGTTTGATGTATGTGATGTGGTAGTATTTTTAAATAAATAAATAAACATCGCAGCACGATACTAGCTATAGAAGAATGGCTGTTGTTAGTATGTTGATCCACTGCATCACTCGTGAACCTTAAAACTTTTTAGTAATCTCCAGCAACGTAACAATACTGAAACCCAACAAAGATTTCTAAGACAAAAATGGATGGCATCCAAACATTGCAGGTATGCGGTGTCCCAAATGGATGAAAGTTTTAAAAGCATCATAGAGGGCTGGAAGTGAAAGAACTTTTACTTACGAAGCATTCAGTCCATTCCAGTTTTGGTCAATGTGGTATAATTTCAGAACATGATAAAAAGCTTAGTTTTCTTTCAAACAACAATGAAGGACTGTATAAAAAGGCTATCATATTTACCTTTGCACAAAATTTCGCTCAACCAAAATCATTAGACTTCAATGTTATCTTTAAAAGCATCCACTACATCATTCACCTGCCTATTTACCTACTTGCTATTTACCCCCAACGTGCCAGACGTGATAATCTTCAGGGGAGCAATATCGCCCGTATTATCACTGTGTAACTTTACAGAAACGACGGCTTAACACTTGAAGGGGAGACCATATTACTCTTCTCCGATATTTTCGACTACCCGCGAATTGTATACACCCTCGTTTTCAAACATCAGCTTTTGGTGCGCTCTTAAAATTGCAGCAATATTTTCCACCCTCGTCGGGTAGTGTATTTTTAATTTAATCAATCTTGCCAGGTTTGTCTGGATTTTCTTTAGCATAAAATGTTTTGTTTTTAAAATGAAAGGTGAAAGATACACATTACTTGTGAGATTGAATTACGAAGTCTTGTAAGAAAAGGGACAATTGTATTTCGTCCATGTGGTTGGACCCTTTCCCAAGAGGCCATGAGCGTAGATCCATACTAAATTCGTTTTGTTCCCTCTTACACATCCTGTTTTTATTTTCCTTTTGTTTCCGTATCCTCCTGCTACATCATCATTTAACATAACAACAATAAGTCAAATCAGCAGTGCTATTCTGTAACAACATTTTCGTGTCTCGACAGCGGAATCCGAGGTGAGTTTCAAATTCGTATAAATATAAGACCTTATGACTTGTGAAATAAAGTTCACTTTGTAAGCTTAGTCACTCAGGTGAAGTCGATATCGAAATGGTTATTTACAGAATAGACTAGCTGGCTACTTTTGGGTAAGCTCGCTCCATCGTAGACTTGTCATCACTGACCTAGACTAGAGTCAAAGAAAACCCATCTCAAATAAAAAATTGCAAAGCTTTTTGTGCCTTATTTGGTCTCCAATCATGTTATTACACAAACTAGGTTCATTTCTCTATATTTTGACAGAATCATTGTCTACTTTTGACATTTGGTTTAACGAACATGATCCCTATTATTCGGTTTCAATTTAGATGAAACACAGTGCGTCATCGATTTTCCGTCGAATTAAAAGGTTGCTACTGTTCGTAGCATTATACGTATCACTGTTTTAGCTGTCGAAGTTAATAAATGTAGCAAGTTCCAATTTTACATTCACTGTATTCTGTCACGTTTATAGGATTTTGCTGCCATTCAAGCAGTTAATATACGTTCGATAAACTCAGACGTGGTTTTAGCACACGAAGGATATGTTATCCTATTCCATCTGAAGAATCTATATTTACAAACAACATGATTCTCATACATAAAGATATTTTATGGACCTCATTTTATTACTTGACTGAATGTGTAATAAAAGTGATATGTAGGTTTCTAAAATCGTCGAACTTGCGACGTTGATTTAAAGGCTATTCGAATCTATAACGTTGATCATAGATGTAATGGGTCCGTGTTTAGTGCCGAAAATCAAGTTGAATCTAAAAGGAATGTCTTCAAAGGTTCGTAGAAATAAAATTTGATGTTAGTACAACGTACATTTTACTTAGCCATTCGACTAATCCTGCTCAGCAAACATCGAGTTTGAGACGTAAAACGGGTTTAATTTCCATGAAATCAGATGATTATGTTTTATGTTACGTGAATAATTACGGGGTTGGATTTTCGAGATATTACTGAAATAGCTTTGGCTAAATATTTTACGACATCTAACAGTTTTGCAGACGTATGCTGGTAGACACATCCGGTGTAAAGGCTTGAAGCCACCGCAGTGCACGCCATCCACGGCCACGCGGCGCATTTTAGCTACGTGGGTTCATTTGTTTGATAACGTGGGTCTACGTTTCCACTGAAATACACGCTACACGTCTACGACTATGTACAACTACAGTTGTACATAGTCGTGGACGTGTAGCGTGTATTTCACCTTTCCGTGTGCCGCGGTGGGCCACGCTACAGCGTGGCCCACCGCGGCACACGGAAAGGCTACGCAGGTTTTAGCGTTGAGCTACATCGGTGAATGGGTGCCATATTCGAGCAAGCCACGCATCTGCCAACGACGTCAATTGATGCGTAGGTATCGTGTCCGTAGGTTGCAGTAGAAGTAATCTCATACATTTTCATGCAAGGCGAAGCCTCACGCACGTGCGTAGCCTCTCCGTGCTTTGCGGTAGGTTTCTCCCTTAAGTAGCGTAAAAAAATATCTTTTAAAATTGAAAACCCCGTATTTTTAGGCTGAAAATAAATAATACGCTTCAAAAAATGTTGAGGTTTTTGAGACTTTTAGGTGAAGTACATTTATGCTAACGTAACATTGCAAAATAAATAACATTGTTTTTATGATGTTTACACATATAGTCGTCTCAATCTAACTCCATTAATTATTTAGGTAGGTACATGACTACCATTAGTTTTAGACTAATAGTTTTCTAAACGTATATTTAACTTTCTACTATAAATAATCACGTCAGACAGAAGTTCTTAGAATAGCTAATGAAATAGCAACATTCGTTGAATGTGCACAATGCCGAGAAAATTGTTTTTCCTTTCGATTCATTCTCCTACGGCCATTCCGAGAATTGAGAGCAAAAGTTTCTAGAAACGATTTTTCTTTACTTTGTAGAATAAATTATTTGCAAGTTTCTGTCAATTATGTATTTGAATCTCCTCAAAAACCAAAGCTCCGCAAAGCAATTTTCTCTTCTAAGAAATTTGCACAATGCCAAGAAAATTATTTGACTACGATACCGGGAACTATTTACCTCTAGTTTCTAGTTTCCTCTAGTAAGGATCAATATGAGTTCTTGCCAATCCTACCGCCATATTTCTGCCAAGAAAATGAGGAATTATTTCTCCAAGCCCGACAAATAGGCAGTTGGGATGGCTTCTACCTGAGATGTACTTATAGCAACAATAACTTTGAGTTAGTTGCTGGGCGCACAATATTCTCTGTCGTTAACAGACTAGCCCTTACAAAATAACTAATTTAACAAGACAGATTCTCCGAAGAAAATCAACCTCAAGGTATAGTATATATATATCTTACAACTGCGCAGTTACATTCTTCAAGATGAGTGCATTCATTGTTCCTTTGAGTTCTAATAATGTACGTTCAATATAGCTCTTGATTGTAATGTGTTGTGCTTAGTTTTTGTACTAGGTGCATTGAGGAAAGGTGCCTGTATCAGTGATGTCAGATTTAATTTTGCGCTACCTAGGATTACAACTGACTATATTTCTTTATCGAGAGCTATTCTCGTAAAAATAGGAATAGAAGCCTGCTTATATTTCCAGGGTTCCGAAATTTGTTCGAAAGAGTCATCGCGACACTGGAACGCAAACGGCATAAGGAAGGAACACCGATAGCTTTTATTCAGTAAGAGTCTGACACTCTTATACTCCGCCCAGAGTGGTAAAAGTCATTTGAAAGCCTGCCAACGTGTAGTAAGTACCCATGACAGAAGATGACAACGAAGTAATGATTTGCAGTTACTTTTTCAAGTAGTTTATGTGACGGTGTCCATCAATTATGATTTCATGATTAGCTGACCTACACAGCCTGATGTATATCGTATCAAAGTTAAGAAAAATTCGAACGCAATAGTAAGGGAAGTAGAAATCAAAGCGAAATCTGCAGCGATAACAAAGTTACTCGTTCAAAAACGAACGTTTTATTGGCTTTACCGTCGATTAAGCTAAGTTATAGTGGCCGTTTATCCGCAGAACACTGATTTTAGCACTATCATAAATATCCTAATAAGCTCACAGTTTGTAGTACTTATTCAGTTCCCCAAGCTCGTTTCAAATAAAACTTCTATGTTATAGAGGTAGAAGTTGTGTCGGATCGTTCCTGTCATGTTTTAGCCTGTAATTTATAATTTAAATTTTGTTGGAGCAAGTTGGAAAATATTTACACAGTTATTTAACAACATCATACAAGCAGCACTTTGTTAAAAACTGCGACTTTACCAAGATAATTTATTGTTTTGTTAAAAAAAAAAGCAAATCTCCTAACTCATTCAAGTTGAACAGGCGAAAAGAAGTTTGTACGTCTTGTCAAGTGAGCTCTAAACAAAATTGTAGTAATTTAAATAAAGGTGTCTCACGTGTGAGCTTTACCACCAACATGAAACGTTTCATTACTTCAGAACTCTATTTTACGTCTGCGCTTAAATGATGCCTGAATCCTTGCTAAGCTTAGCTGACTCCGTTCAACCAAGTCGTTGTCATAAAACCCTTCAGAAA
This sequence comes from Ceramica pisi, assembly GCA_963859965.1. Classification (NCBI taxonomy): domain Eukaryota; kingdom Metazoa; phylum Arthropoda; class Insecta; order Lepidoptera; family Noctuidae; genus Ceramica; species Ceramica pisi. Next base: position 6,261,931 of record OY982529.1, read on the forward strand.
CTGCTTGAGTTGCTGAATTTATTTGAGTTTTTTGACGGGCAGTGTCTTGCGGTCCCGCCGCATCCATAGTATGAGTAAGCATTTGGATTGTTGCCAGCGAATGTTATTTTATAGCAAACATTGCAGAGCCTTCCGGCGTCCTGCCGCCGCGGACTTCGCTTCGACATACACTCGCCATTATTGCGCTCGTTGATATGCCCGTGGTTTATTTGACTGCGAGCCAATTCTCAAACATACCGAACTGTTTGAAGACATCTCAGGAAATTGCGCGAAAACGAACATTGAAGTATTGACGCTTTTTACCAACATGAAAATTTTAGAGCTATACCGTCCACAATGTTACGTTTTCTTTTGAACATTTTGTTTCTTATCGTCTTCAGTTCTACCTGAAGTCATTTTACTTAAATGTTACTTACAGCTGTAGTACAAGAATGGCTATTAAAACAGGCGGTCTAGTCTCAGTTGCATGTAAAGTTAGACAGGACTTTGTCCGTGGTCTATCTAAGTTTATCTACAAGGTCATTGCTGTTAAATTTAATGGAATTGAACTGCCATTTTGTGTGTGCTATGCGGTTGTGAATAGCACTTTAGGGGATTGGCGTAGACGTTAGGTAGGGCTTCAACCTTAGGTCTGAATTAATAGTCTTGGACATAGCAATTTTGAATATACCTTTACATATTCTCGATAATGGTGTGTACCTGAATAGCAAATGTTCGATCACGTAAACGAAGTTAAAAAGTTTCATGCTTGTGCATTAACGATATTAGCTCTTGAATGTACGGAGTTGTTTAGAGAAAGCCAATAAATCAATCAAAACTTTATGTTCTAAGAGGAAAGTGAAGAAAACTCTGTTATAATTTTACGATCAGATATTTATTACTTTACCCTTTAAAGGGAAACAGACATACATAACAGACAAAACATTATAGCGTTACCTTCTGATACAATATAACACGAGTATGAAATTTATTAACGAACTGGGAAATTCAAGCCCTTTGAATGTCATAGTCGTAGTGAAAAGTTGACACAACTACATTTTTCATGTTCAACTTAATTAAGAAGTCGAAGAGAAATGAGGTACTGTTGCCAAAACTTTAACTTTTGCCTGTTCCCTGATAGCACGTAGAAATTTTTGAAACAATACGACATACATAGGTACATTTTGTCCGTGACTATCACTACATAATTGAATCCATGCTTTTTGTTACGGCTGACTTGGTTTTTATTAAAGTTTGCCGTCTCGAAGCGTAGTCTCTTGAAAGTTTTCTCATTCAGTGTTATCTCGTAAGAATCTGTAATACACGTTGTTGTTTAATGAAATTGTAGCAGAGCTTGTGTAGCAACAGAATGTCTTATTTTTGGTAGCAACAATTTCAGCTCCACACACTTCTACCCATCGTCAAAAATAACACCAAACTTGAATAGTTACAAAATATAGCTAATGAACTATTGACTCCTAACTCCTAACAACGATCCAAAATGTCAAACCCTCACCTGCATCTGAAATCAGAACACGCTTAGTCGCGGCAGCATGCGGAAACTACAACTTTACCCTTCCTTGAGACAGACTAAGTTCAGACGGCAAACGCCTGAGTCCCGTTTATAACTAAACACTACACGGATTGTACGTTAGGCGCTCACCTAGAAAAGCGTAGCTCATTATACGTTGTAAACTCGCGTTCATCAAACGCCCGTCGAGCTTTCGTCATTAGAACTTAGCCTTATTGCCGTACTTGTAAGCGACTAGTCGATTTCTATCTCAGTATGGATAGCGATGCTCGTTAGCAACTTTAATCTCTGATCTGCACAAATTAACTTAACTTATGCTGCGTCCGAATGTGGAAGGAATGAGTTTTAACTTCGTCGTTTTGGTTTGGAGTGGTTATTCCGAATTGGTATTTTATTCATACTATAAATAAATAAGTACTCGCATTTTGGCTACCTGCACTACTGTCGCTTATTTTCAGTTTGTATGCCGATGGTTGAGTTATATTCTGTTGAAACTCGATCTTTTCGGGGCAGGTGACCAAGTCCGATTAATTACGATTCGAAGAGTGGTTATGAAGCACTATCGTCTATGTATACCAAATAGGTCTTTCTCCTTAGGTAGGACCACACGTCGTAATGCCTTATCTGCAACACTAATGTCACATAAATAGGTATTTAAATTAATATTCATGTTAAACAAACACAGACACAGCGTTTGCACATAGTTATCAGTTGAGATCTATTTATTGCCGTCTTTCGCAATTTTCCCTTTCGCGTAGGTTTCCTTAGCTTGTATAATTTTAATACTGAGCTGAAACTGGCAAAGCATGTCTGGGCGTTGATTACTAACCCGTGCATGCTTTTGTAGGTGTGACGTACGTAGTAGTCGCTTTGGCAAATTGAATTCTGTCCTAACCACCTGCATGTAGTGGATGTAACTGAAGTGACGTTGGCTTTGATGAATTTTGTTGTGATGGAGCGAGGATAAAGATGTTAGGGGTAAATAAAATTGTGGCTGCGAATATGCGGAAATCTTTATTATGGTCGTGCTCTCGTTATAATTCCTTCTACATTCAATAAATGGTCTCGGTTTTTTTAAGCGGCCCATTAAATATTGGATCGATGTAATTCCATACAGTTTCAAACACAAAAAGTTACTTTGTATGTAGTGTATACTGTTCAGGGGTTGTGATGATACAAAAGGTGCCCCAGGAAAGTGGCTATAGTTATGAACTTTTGATAAATATTCAACAAAACTTCGTCTTGTCCTTATCGTTTAATTCGGTTTCAAATTACAAACTTGATCGGAAATTCGGAAAAGTATCGTCTCTCATCGAAAGGAAACTTGAGAATTCTGCTCTTAGAAACTTGAAAAGGGTTGAAATAAATTTCCACGAGGACGAGCAACTGTATGGAAAGGTCAATACACTCTTATTGTTGTAGGTACTTAACTGAATAAAGTTCGTAAAGTCCACGCATAAATCTTGGGCCCAAGCAATTCGATATACTCTTTGTTGTGTAAATACGTAAGTACTGAACTGCGACCTACGCCATTTGAGAAATATGTGGGAAGCTGAATTAGGTATTATTTTATTCGGCTTCCTATTCATTACGTCATTATCGCTACCCAGAAATAGGAAAATTGTATGTTACGGTTATTTCGAACTCCTCGAGTAAACAGTAGAAAGGTATGGCTTCCTTGTAACGTGTTAAACGTCCCATTAACACGCAACAGCGTAGCGTGGTGGGTGGACGCCTGGACGGGGTTCCTACACTTTGGGGGCACTGACCGATAAATGCAGGTACAACCTGGGTTTTGCTGTAAGCTTTGCAAATCAGGAAGGCTTGGTTTAGGAAACTAATCATATTACATGAAAAACACCTTGTTCCAGAACGTTGTCCTAAAACAGCCTTAATTAGTAATATAATTATTATAAGTGTCATCCAGGCGCCGCGCGCCGTTTTAATTAAGCAAAATTACTGGTTAGCTCAGAAACGCCAGGCGCCTAATTTTAACTAATAACTTGAGCAACGAGAACACATTAGCATATTAGCAAAGTTGCTAACATTAGCGTATGCGCCAAAACTGAGGTTACTGACCTTTTAACAAAACAAGCAAAACATTTCTAAACTCAACATTGCGCTCCTAAACTAATGAGGCGTCCAGATACAAATCTAGTAGGATTAACAGTCACCCTACTATCGTTAAGAAACAACAATTAGGTCAATAAATCGAAGTAATAATATTATCTTTTGGCACGCTACCCAATTCAAACGAAAAGTATTGAGGGAATTTATTCCTTTTCTGTCCCTCTCTATATGCGATTGGGTGAACAGGACATAATATATTGGATCGGAAAAATAAGTTCAGCTGGAAGCTTTAAGTTGGCTGAAAATTTCTGCAGTTCGAATTTAGCTGTGGAGTGTATAAAGTGATTCAACTTTAGGAAAATATATTATGAGAAGGGCATAAAGGCTCGTGTCATACTGTGATCGGATTTTATCATTCTCATTCAGATTCAGCTATTAATTTAGTTTCCTTATCGTAGAATTTATTAAAGTAGACTTAAAGTACATTCGCCATTTAATCACAATAAAGTTATAAAAGGAAGTAGAAGTGGACGGTGGTTATATTATCTTTCTAAATAAATATGACTGCGGTTAGGATATTTTTCCTGGAAATTCAATTTTTCTCGGCAGCAAGTGTAGGTGGTATAAAAAACTGCGGTTTACAATTTATGCAGAAGCGAGCTAGAGCGTGGATGTTGGAAAAACAGAACTTGTGCTTGCACTCCGCCATTTTGACATTTGACGTTTTAGGTCACAAGAAATTAAGGATGAAAAAATACATAGAAAGTAGGACACTTCCAAGTGTAGTTGTCATTGCCGCGGTTGCTTAAAATAATGTTATTTTATACGAAGCCAATTTTGTTTTGGAAGGACGGGTTTAGTTTGATAACAGTTCCCGGAAATGCCAAACACGTAACCAAACTAAAACTAGTAACCCAAAATTATTGTATCCCAAATCAAAATCGTGCCCAATCTAACTTTCCAACAACTACTTACATAGAAAAGCGTAGTTCACATAAATGGCGTAGTTTCAATAAAATTATAGTGTTTTAGCAAAACGTAGGATTCAGTAAAGGTCTCGCTGGTCGTGCAATTAATTAAAAGTTAGTAACATTAGCATAGTTTGATTAGACGACCCACGTACGTGGGCATCGCCGATGTCCGTCCATGGGGCGTTTACGCAATCGTTCTGTTTATGTGTAGGTTAGATAGGATATTGTAGCTGTTTCAAACTAAAGACGACCTCTGAACTGAATTTGCTCACGTTCACAGTTGATTGCGAAATGTATTATTGTAGCGGTGATATAGCTAGTATCCCTCATTGTTTGCTTTAGCAAGATTTGTATATTTTTGTTCCCGAAAATTATAGGGCCCTCAAACGCATAATATCATTGTGATGTATTCTATCCAAGCTATGGAGAACGGAAGGAATCCACCATCTCTTCAGAAGTGTATCTCTCAGAATCAGTATCTTGTAAGCCCCCAATCTATGACACAACTAATTATGTTTTTCTCTTTGTTTCAGAAAACAACCAAAGACATTTGCGTTCGACCACTGTTTCTACTCCCTGGACCCATCCCTGCCACACTTTGCCTCCCAAAAGACAGTATTCGAATGTCTTGGCAGGGATATACTCGACAATGCATTCGACGGATACAATGCTTGTATCTTTGCGTATGGACAAACAGGTAAGTGATCGTGTAGTTTTCAAAAATCTATCAAATGAATTGCCTGGAATGTCTCTAATAGCTGCTCTCTAATTGTATGCGCGTTTTGGTTCTTCTTGTAGTATATATCATGTTCAGAACATGTTTACGCATTACGATACTTACTTATTTACTGAAATTCGCTAGAACGTAACATGTTTCTACCCCTAGATACTATTTCACCGCCCTAGGGTAAGAAGCTTATGAGATCCCGGGAATCATGCCCAATGTTCCCGGAAATTGTGTAGCAACTAAAAATACTGAAAACTATATTCGACAGACTTCCTATTAAGCTTATACCTGCCTGGACTCGTGTTCCGTGGGCAATCTACAAGGACGAAAAACTTGTTTCAAAAAAATACAACAAACTTCAAAAAAAAAACACTACAAAGTAAAAAATAACTTTAATTTCTGAAGTCGGTGTTTTTGTTAGTTTGTTTTTTTTTTAACTTTGTAGTGTTTTTTTTCGTCGGTTGTATTTTTTTTAATCGACTTCCCAAAAAGGAGGAGTTTATTAATTCGGTTGTATAGTAAAAATTTTTTTGATTTGTCACTTTTTAGTGGTACCCCACACCTAACAACACCACTACAAAATCGCAGAAAAGCAAAATATGCAATTTCGATTACTTGGATGACATAAAACCATCATCTAAGTAGACGAATTCCAGCTATTTCGATTTGAAATCCAAAGTTCGTAACCGATTTTGATAAAATTTAAATGGGACCAATCTGCAAGTATATCCTTTCAGATAAAACAAGATTTTTTCAAATCGGTTCATAACTGTCGGAACTATGAGGTAACAAACATAAAAAAAAAAACAAAAACGAATTGAGAACCTCCTCCTTTTTGGGAAGTCGGTTAAAAATAGCTTCATTTTCGTTATCATTAACAGGTCCGTGGAGGATGTATATGTTTATTGTGACCATCGTGAATTCCGACTACTGTAGATTGATTTTTGTTGATGTTTATTCATTCGAAGAATTTCATATTTTCGTATAAGTTACTAAAAAACATAATATTCAACAAACAAAATAACAAATTAAACATCAACAAATTCCCGTCCTACTCAGCTGTTATTGTGAAATACTCTCTCTCTCTTGAGACGAATAAACAAACAATAAATTGTGAAATGGAATAATTTGTAAAATAAAACAGCATTCAGTGCAGACTTGTCTATTTAATGTTAATTTATGTCTCAAGAGCAATGGCCTGAGAACGGCTAGTGTTCGCAAGATAAACGGATGCCTTGAGGGTTTTAAAATGCCATGCGGTAATACGGTCCAAAGAGGGTTTCCCATGTCAGCGAGGGCTTCGACCGAACATTTTCGAATCTATACAATTGAAGAATATTTATATTTTTATCCAATAGAGACTTTTCTCAGCCCTCGTTATCAACTTCCTCTTCTTTTCCTTTAAAAAGGATTTGCGTTTTTACGTAGATAGGTACTCATTATATTACCATTAGGAAGGTCCGTTAACCTAATGTATTTGCCTTACATATATTCAGGTTTATTCTGGGTACCCTTTTTCTCAACCACATCTTTATTATAATGTAATTTTACTAAAAAGGATTTAGAAATGCCAGTTTGAAATCCCTGAAGCATACCTATTCTGTAAGACCAGAATTTATTTCCAGCTGTACGATTTAGAAAACAATGACGAGCTTAAATATTTTTGTAACCTAACACACACAGTCATACTAAAACCTTCTAGTATGTGTGCTGAGAGAATATTTGAGTAAGTAAGTAAGATAGTGATAATAAGTTAGTACTATAAACATCTAGTTCCGTGCTGCAACCAAATAAAATAGTAAGGTTCTTATTTGTAGAGCAATTATTCAACAAGTTTCTTTTTCAGCACCTTACATCAAGTTACGACGTTAATTAATGTTTCGTAACTATGCGTTAGCTGCAAAGAATTCTCATTTTCATAACAAAATGATAAGATAATATTAACTGTTCATTCGTCTAGATCATGCTCGTGTTTACGACTCTGGGTATTAGCTTTTACGACCGTTGCTAAGGAGTAATCTTTTGTACAGCACATGTCCCGTACCTGTAAAATACAGCCTGTCTGCGGCCTTGAACTTCCATTGTATTCTCAGCTTTATGATACCCATTCTGCAGCATCATTTTCTCTTTCATTAAATATTCATAGCGCAGCTTGGTCGCCGTTTCATTGTTTCTAGCGTTTGTATTTCGTTGTTGACCATTTTCTTTGTACTATAAACTAGCCATTCAACTCCAGCTTTCCTTCGAGATTTATGCCCCAGCCTCGCCCACTTCGCTTCGTGTAATTTTAATCTTGTTTATCGCTCTTGGCCGAAGAAAAATATGTATTCCTTATGTAGTAGGATTATTTCAAAATTTGTGAAATAACGACCATAATTCTTTTGCTGTGCTGGATTTCGTTTGTTTTTCTGCTGAAAATGTTGCCTGCTGAATTATTTATGTGAAAATTTAGTTTTTGTGCTCCGCTCCTAAATATTTTTGGGGTTTCTGTCGTCTCTACAAAAGTTTTATTCCCTAGAGATCAAGTTAATGTAGTGTGAAAGAATATACGAATTCAGTCGAAGTTATGGACAATTATTCGGAGCATAATTTATAAAGTCCCGAGTGCTGTAGGAAAACTTTTCCTCTCGGAAAAGGTCACTTGGTTGTTTGATATTTATTAGTTTCCTTGAAAGCATCGGGATGTATAACAAAAATATTTATATTTGTTAATACAAAAATATGAAAAGTTTGCTCGTTGTCATCCAAGAATATGTTTGCAAAAACTCAAGTAAAAGCTTTCAGATTTCATCATAATAATTTTATTAATGAAATAAAACTGTAATTGTTAAAAATAATATTGGTATAAAATTTTATTGTTGAAAATTTAAAATTATTAACTTTAAACTTTAACTAAAAAAAAAGAACGCAAAACCCAAATCAGCCAGTGCCCGTCACCACATACAGCTCTCGGGCTGCTAAGCACCCATGAAAATAGTAAACCAAATTACACGAAAACGCAACGAGCAAAAACGACCCTGCAATACCGTACGAGCTTCAGCATGATTCACTTACCGGACGAACGGTGTTCCGGTTCTATTAAAAATTCCGACACGTGGACACAAATGGCTCGCGAAGGGTGGGACGTGCGCCGGCGCCAGGCGACCGTGAAGGGATTTGCACACGCACCGCACCGTGGTTCGTGACGTCACGTGCCAGACAGTTACACTCGTCTGATATGTTGCCACTGTTTAATTTTTCATGGTGGTCCGTTTTTGTAGCATCCAGGGAAAGTTGGCTTAGAAGACCTCTACTTAAATTGGAGAGTTTTTATATTCATTAGAGATTCCTTCAATTGTCAAAAAATAAAACATCTCCATTTTCTTAAAAAAAAAACAAAATAGGATTGGTGAAAATGTGAGAAAATTTCTTAGTATAGTGGGTTTGTTTTCGCGGCTTTATAGCCCTTATGGCAGTCGCTGTCTTCCTCTGTTTCGCCGTTTATTTCTTCTAAACAACACGATTGATTTTGATACGGTTTTCTTTAATAGAAAGGGCGATAACCTAAACCTGACCTTGTAGAGAATGCTTTGTTGGAGTAAGTCTACCCAAGTACCCGTACATTAAGTTTAAAGAATTATGAGGAGGAAGGTTTGTGTAAATAATTTGCACCCGTGTGAAGCCGGGCCAGGACGCTAGTGCCTAAAAATCTGAGAGCATAAAAAGATTTACTCCATATTTCAAAGAGTGTACCTATATTTTCCGTAACTCATATTAAATCTTCCTTCACTTTATGAAAGACCTCATTCAGCACGTTCCATCGTTGACACAGAAAGTTTAATGATATCCAAACATTTATGCCTACATTCTCAACTCGCGTCGTACGAAAGACTCACAGTTTCTCATATAAACGTTATTTTGGACCTTATTAACGCTGAACAATGTCGTTGGTCCTTGGAGCGTGTTTGTGAAAAACTCTTGGGAATAATTACCGCCTTTGTTTTGTGCCTCTAGTTTTTATTTCAAAGTCGCCAAAAAAAAAGGCAGAAAAGATATTGTGTTCATATTTATGTATTACCACCCCTGACCGTTTGAAATTATCAGTTGCTTAAGCAAAGCAAATTATACTCCAACTTTGTATAACCTACATTCTTGGCGACACTTGTAGAGGCTTTAATTACAGGCCCACACTTAATTATTCGCCTCGCTCCACGAATGTGTGCTTTAGAAATTGTTCAAGTTAGCGACGTGGAGAGCAATTTTAGTTTCGTATTAGTTTTCTATGTTTACAGTTTGTAACTAGAAAAGGTTAGGATTATTTCGAAACTTCGCCCTGAAAATGTTCGTTGCTTTTTTATTGAGGATAAACATTTCTCAATGGTCAGTTTTATTTAGATTACAATTTTATTTCCATGTAGAATGTAGACCATTCTGTTACTGGAATGTTTTGGGTTCTTAGTTTAATAAACTTCTATGAGTACGACTTTTTTCAGCGGTAATGTGAACTATCATACCAGAGTTAGGTAGCTGATCACTCCATGCCCCGGAAAGCCATGGGTCCTGCGCTTCATTTCTTCCCATTCGTATCGGATTTCCGTTCCATTAGACTATAGGACTGGAGAGTACTCCTGCATACTTGTGTAATCAAGATTTTTTTAAATCTGTCGAGAGGATAGAATATGTTAAAGAGAGTGGGACAGGGTTCTCAGGAACTCTGACTTGGCAGAAGCAAAGCTTACTCTAACAAATCAACGCCGCTGTTTTTAATGCATGACTATAACAAAAAGCAATCCTTTACCCTCAAACATATGCACACTGTGCTTGAGTTATTCAAAGAATAATTACTGGAATACTGGCAAAGGTAAAAAAGAATCCGTGCACCGCGCCGAGTTAGCAAGGAGTTTCGCTGGCAGTTTTAAATTATGCTCCTTATTAAAACTTGGAGCTTTGATGCGTTACATAATGTTTATTTGAATGTGCATGTGACATCCAACGCGAACTTTATGGTTGTAGTGTATGCCAAACTATTTTGTTGGTGTTGGAAAATCCTCGTGCATTCCGGTCTGAGGCTATAAGCATGTTCAAACTCAAGGGTACAACTGCTACCATAAGTCGAGCGCACGGGATACAAGAACGTCATGTCGTCTGCAACCGCATTTTTCATAGAAATGTCTCTCTTAGCGATAAGGCCGCCCATTGTGTCACCCTATGTAAATTACATAGGCTAAACATTAAATGTTTTCTCCATCTATTTTTTCTGTAACTTATATGGTGTACATAATAAAGAGTATTCTATTATATTCTTAACTAATATCCTTACAAAGTCGCTGATAGAGCTCAGTTCCATAAAACAATTCAATGCCTCTACTATTATACTAAAATGATGATGAGAATGGATAGAGAAATCGATATAAGTTGGCGCCTTTGAAAGTCATGGAACAAGGTAGGTACCTACTTAGTGACGTGTTTAATAGGTTTAAGGGATTTACTCCAGTAAGTAGCTATTGTAGTGACAAGAATAGTTTAAAATAGATCGTTATCTTATTAGCCCTTCGTACCTGATTAATTCCACGGAGATATGGAGTTCGTCTAAATATAGACGTTTAAAGCCAGTAGTAACAGTCGCACGGGTCCACTTTTTGCGGAATTTGTTCGAAAAAGTCACCGCGACCCAGGAACGCAAAGGGCATGAGGAGGAATGCGGAGGGGTTTTAGTTAGTGTCTGACGCTTCCTTCAGCTCCGCCCAGAGCGGGAGCTCTCATTTGATGGAGCTTTATCCTTAAAAAAACGGTATTACATTCAAGGTAGAATAATGCTTGCCGAGATCTGACCGTGGATGGGAAACCATCCTTTACTTACCGAGCCTCCTTTGTGCCTCGAAAAGCACAAGTCCATGTGTCATTTGTAGATCTTTCACGGTTAAACCAGACAAATTAACTCTTAGTCTTCCCAAGAGGCCAGCGTGTGACCCTGGGTTGGGAGACCAAACAGATAGTTGCTCTGTGAATATTTTTGTATTTATCTGCATCCAGCTAGAATGGAAGCCGACCACAATATTTTTGGAATAAAGGCTAGGCAGAATGTACGTACCAGATTAATTCTTCGGAAATAGGTATGGAGTGTCTATATTTAGACGTGTTTTTCTCCCAAACGACCTCGTTAGAGAATATATTACACGTTATGTTTACAAAAAATAAGATCTATTTTTGTAGGCCGTGGATTCTTAGCGCCTCCGATGTAAACAGAAAGATATCGTAAACAATATTAAGGAGCGGTATTGGGATGGGGTTTTGTTTTTGAAGGACCTGTTATTACGTAAAACAGAAGATTCATCTTCAACTGAGATTTTTACCCATACTTGGCTATAGAAAACTTCATTGTAGCAATGTTTTCACTCTATCGCTTTTCAATCTCAAAAACTTTTAGAGGACACTTTCTAAACTCCACACAAAAACTAGATATCGGACAGTAAATCGAGTAGAAAGAAATAAATTCTGCGTGAAACCTGAAAGATTTGAGATGGAACATATTTTGATAGTACAGAATGAAGTCAAACTTGGTTCAACGTCTTCGATCCTCTGCCATCAATCATTTCTGTCACATTTGAGGCATTATTGGAAATAGACTATGGCTAAAGTGAATTTTTCTTTGCTTGACTTTTTTGGTAAACAAATATATACCAATGATAACAATTGAGTTTTACGAAATTGAAATTGTCAAAAAATATGATAATTTGAGGCAGAACTTGTCGCCATTGGATTAATTTTTTTTTTGGCAAAAAAAAAAAATCAAGACTATTCGACATTCGTAGTTTAAAGTAGGTATATGACGGACTAGTTTTTGCCAGCGCTTTCGCCCGCGTGAAAACAGAATATTATCCTAAGGGATGTACCTGCTATTTTTCAGACGGACGGACAGCGGAGTTTTTGTAGTAGGGTCCCGTTTGACCCCTTGGGTACGGAACCCTAAAAACTACACTATACGAGAACTCCGTCATATCTGGGTCCGAAATCCAACGTAGTGCCTTCAAACTTATCGGCTATCGATATTTGTCGCCCAGTTTCTGCATAATAGGCATATGGAAATAGTGACGTCAGCGAAGTAAACGTTTGTTTATTTGGAGTTTTAATAACTGTTTCTTGTAAGGTTATTGAACATTACATTTTTATGGCATTTTGAAGATTGGAACTGATCTGTCTTGTAGATTTATCGAAAGATATAAAAGTGTTGATTAAAATATAAGTCACTGTATCTCTACTTACTATATTCTGCTTTCGTATCGACATACATAACAAAGCGAATAGAGAGTACCTTACATAAATATTTTAAAAGAAAATTAAAAACAGCGTTCCTACCTATGCAATACTATGACTGTTAACTTGTTACATCATTAACGCTGGTCATGTATGAAACGATACAGCCACTCCATAAGAAAAGCCCATTCATTACACAGATACATTCCGTCAAATAGATCCGTTCTTTAAATAGTCATACAACGTTCATTCATTCCTTCGCGGACCCACTCAGGCGGAATAACGACTGAATCCCGACTGCTATTAACTTTTCATATAGGCTCGGAAAATTCCACATTATCTTTCCTAACGTAAGGGCCTTTGCACATTGGCGATTTACGAGCGTGCTTTCAGGAAGGTAAATCGTTTAAACTTTAAAGCTTTCCCCCGCGTGAATGCAGCGGTATCGTCGCGGGCACGTATCGTTTTCGCCTGCTCTATGAGAGCGATGCAATCTATACAATAGGGAGCGAGACAATCGTACATTATATCTAAACCTCATTCATAAGTTGCATATACGCGACGGACGTGTCAACCAATAGCTGCTCTGCAAACAATAGTACACAGTAAGTATATTGTAGGAGACTGGTGCCTAAACTAGGCTTGGGGCCTGTGATGCAGGATACCAGGTCCCCACCCCTTAGGTTATATAACATTCTTCCTTGTTTATTATTTTAGCATACAGTGGTCGCGAATATATCTATATAGTGTTACGTTACACGCTCAAATTGCTAGTGTGGTTAAACCTTTAGTCACACCTACATTGGAATATCAAAGTATAGAATATATTAACGGTGGAACGTCGACAAAGTAATTTTGGGGTAACATAACGTGCAATTTACGTCTAATGTTTCAAGTAAAATGGCGAAAAATGTAAGCGAAGTGTAATATTAAATATTTTTTTGAGGTCATGTCGCGATTCTTATATGTGTTGAGCATAAACTTGAAATTGTTATTGGCTTAAAGTTTAGGTTGGTTCTTACGAACTGACGATACTAATATCGGCATTTTACGTAACGCTCCTTCTCAGAATTGCCATCCTTTTGTATTTTATGATGTGTCGGTAAAAGGCATTTTTTTGCGAATAATTTATTCATAAGTCATTTATTAATTTGTTAACATAGGTAAGTACAGAAAATAGTTGTTAAAAAAAATACAGGTGGGCTATGTTATGCCAGATGGCGTACCTACAAATATGAATACACAGAATATTTCATCAGAATTACACACATTAATTTTTAATATATAGCAGTCATAGTTTTTATTAATAATAAAATAAAAATAAAATTGAAAAGGTAAAGAAATTATATTAACAAACGTCAAAAAAAATAATTATAATAAAATTCAAATAAAGTGCAAACAAAAAACGTAAAAATAATACAAAATGTCACGAGCAATGTCAAAAACAAAATGGACTTAAAATAAACATACCAGCACGCGTAGCATGACCATCGTAGAAACGAGTTTTGTCGACCGGAGAATCGACAAAATGACAGATTGAAGAAAGATTTCTATCTTCCTAAGCATGGCGATGTTTGACACGTAGAAAAGAAATGTTTCTTTTCTTCGATCGACATAAGTCTACAACTTTGAGCATGCCGACAATATATTCTCTACTTTTGACACTTGGGGGTAGAAATAACTCTCTATATGAAATGTCAAATAGTCTACATCTTCTCGGACCTAGACAAGGAATATTTATTTCAACAATTATTTTATTTTTGCTAAATAGAACTTAGAAAGTATGTCGGGGTAGACATAAATAGTCTACCAACATCTTAATTTATCGGGTTGTACGTTGTAATTAAACTGTTTTTGTAATGACTAAAGTAAAACACTTCGGACGATATTAAAGGGAAGAAAGATAACAGATAACAGTAAAGAACGCATTGCACTGTGTATGGCAAAGTTTTCATCAGACAATGCCACCAATCACCTTTTATTTAGAATGTTATTATGTTCTCTTCTCACTCACTTACATTAATCGTATAACTTCTCGTTCACTTACATTAATTACACACAATTATTGGAATAATCAGTACTTTATTTAATTAATCATAAAATCTACTTACTTTTTCCTTGCCGCCATGATCATAAACACTAAAATTCTAATTTAAATCGGTACGATAATAAATTCAACAAAAATATGTTATTTGTAAACAAACATAAAGCATATAGAGTAAAAATATGTTCGAGTAACACGTTTTGTTGTTGCTTTGAGTTACGTGCAAAGAGTGTGAAAATAGAGTACTTGACACATTTTTTGGCTAACTAAACGTAAATTCATCGTAGTATTCGCAGAATGACCACATCACTAGCTACTTCTCCGTTGCTATGGAAAAACTAGATATGTCTTTGTCTTCATAGAAACGCGAGTCTACGGGTCGCGCCATGCTCGGGCAGAAGACATGTCGAGTGGGATAGAAAGAGCTTTGTCTTTTCCTGGTAGAATAGAGATAGAATCGCCATGCTACGCGTGCTGGTCAATTAGTACAAACAGTTATCACATTTTGTCTGTCAAAAATTGCGAAATACTGTAATAATAATTATGCTTTTGTAAACACTTAAGCCTTTTTTTAAAATAAGTAATGTTTAATTCTTTAATTGAACTAGGTATGTGGTTGTATATGATTGGTGCCATTAAAATAAGTAATGTTTAATTCTTTAATTGAACTAGGTATGTGGTTGTATATGATTGGTGCCATACAGAAAATACTTTTTTGCATCAATGCTGTGTGTGACCTGTTTACGCACAGGTTATTGTTCTGAGGTCGAGTTCGTTTATTATAAAATGATATTTTGGTAAACAGGTTCGGATTGGTCTTAACAAATACACCTACCTCAAAAATATATAGGCAAGGAAATGTCAATAACTTATATTTGATAAAGAAAGGCCTACAAGAATCTAAACTATGGAGTCTGAACATTGACCTTATGCATCTTTTTTGTGCTTTAAAAACGATTTCCCTGTTGGTTGAGTTGCCTCAGAAAATGATACCATACCTCAATACTGAACTCACCAAACCGTGGTATGCTGTGAATAAAGAATCGACGTTAACCACGAGGGTCAGTTTAAATAGCTGAGCATAGGCTGATTTGCTGATTCGTTTAGTGAGGTCCTCCGTGTGTTCTTTCCAGTCCAATTTTTTGTCGATTGTTAAACCATAATTGATTAATCAAAACAGGTTTATCAATAAGTTCCAGCTCTATAGGATCGCCAAACTGGAGTGGTAGTTGGTGGGCAGGGCAGTCTGCTCTCAGAACAGATGGTCGATGGGGTCGAAAAGTTTTGGAGTGGTGTCCGCGTACCGAAAGACACAGAGTTGGAAAGCCTGGTGAGAATCGCAGGTAGCCGATTGATGTGAGATGCACAGGACCGGTGGTTGTGGCAGCACTTGAGCGTGCCCTTTGACCAGCAGTGGACGTCTTTTGGCTCATATGATGATGTAAATTTTAGAGTTTCAATGTGTGACACAAATTTATTGAAGGAAATTGTGCATCAAACTCAGTAAAGCACGTCATAAGCCGGGATATAATTCAAGGTTTTCTCTTTATTCATTGTTTGGAAACCTCGAATTACTATGTATTATCGCATTGACGACTGACAGTATTTAAAATAAAACTGCATGACATAATTAATTCCGTTGTGCTTCTGCATCACCAGTCCAACTAGCTCTAATTGGTGCCACATGAGGTTAGATTAATTAACTTGCGACAATAATGGTTTGAATTTAGGCAACACGTGTATTGGGGAAACTATCAACATCTCTACTAATAGATTTCATTCACTATTGACTCTTAAGTCTATGTTATATACTCCCATTTACAATGAAAAATAAATAGTTCAGAATTATGAATTATCGAAAACCAGTCTTCCCAAGCTAATTTTAGCCAAACTACTATTTTATTACAAAGTAAAACTGTTTGTTCGAAATTGAAAATTTCTGGAAATTCTGATCCGATTATATTTCAAACATTAGAGATACTTACGCTTACGGTACATTTAACCTCTCATTCAATAAAAAATAAAGATTGGATAGACCACAAAAGATTGGATAGAAAAAGCTAGAGGAGAAATAATCATTTCTTATATAAAATTATCCTATCTTTTCAATATTAATGTAGTAAGCTAGACTGGTTCTATAATACCATCCGATCTGGAAGCTTTCAGGATATAAATTATGATAGTCAAAAGAACTTGAATAATAAATCGTTTAGCGATATTGAATCTGGAACCTCCAATAATGGACCATAATTTAAATTTAAAAGGCGTAATACTTCATGTTTCTAGCCAATTTCTATACTACCTATTTCCCTGGAGACGAGATAACGGAGGCTGGGAAATAAAGGGGTGGAAAGTTTCTTTGTGAAGGCTTTAAAGAAAAAAAAATCCTTTGCCGTCGTCTGGAAATGAGTATGAATGGCTTATGAGTAAAAAGAATTGTAATATTTTTCAGATTGTCTTCTTTTTCAACAAAGTAGAAAATTATTCCGACTTGTTGGTTTTCAGGCTCCTATAGATACTAGTTTTTCCCGCTGCTTTGCTCTCGTGGGCAAGCATACAGGAACGTGTTTTTCGGCGTAAGAAGCCGGGATAGGTGAACCTTTCTGTAAGTGGAATAATTTTCGTAAGAAATCGCTCCATTGTCGATTTTGTCTTTGTCATCTCTGACCTAGACTAGTTTCAAGAGCAAACCCACCAAAAAACGTTTTGTTAATACTTACAGAAATTATCCCTATTTTATAAGTTTGAAAAAATAAGAAATAACATTTATCATGCCAACAATAAGACATACAATAGAAATATTTCATCCGGATGTGTGAGATAAACCCGTGTACAAGTCTCCAACTCCCTTGCCCAACCTGTACGGTTTAAGTATTTATTTCCTCGAGTTTCTCAACATTAAACATAACCCCATGTACACACTACACAGTGGTCGTAAACTCGTAAACATAAACTCGAAAGCTTTGAGTTTAAACAATTTGTGCCACTTGTGGTCATCTAGCGATGAAAGAAGCGCCTAGTGCATATTTTATGTCCTCATCTTATTTACAATTATACGCTAAAGCGGTTTCTTTAACGACTGTAGCTTTCAAAGCTATGCGTTACAGCTTCCGTAACCCGATTCCCTCGAGTAAGTTTTGCAGTAAACATTCCTATAATTCCAAAGAGATTGACGACTTTGGTGTTATGTGTTCATTTAATTCGTGTTTTGTGTTTAGGAATCTAGATATTGGAATTACTTACTCGCGTTGATAGATACCTATTCGTCTTTCTGTGGCTGACTCGACAAATTTTGTTCCTCTAAACTTCGCCACTTCTCCGGTCCGGTTCGTTGCCGTCTGTAGCAGCACAATTCAATACATCGTAATTTATGTGTAAAATACGTACCTAATATAAAGACGGATGTACAGTTAAATTGATCAATAAAATCACCTGTTCCACCCTTATCACCAATCACACTACAAATCTTGTTGTTTCTGTCTCCTAGTCTACAAGTCGTTAATTAACCATTTCTGTTTCTTAACAGTCTTCGAGACGTTATTTACCTGAAAAATCAATAGCCAAAATATAAATAACTTCCGCAGGAAAACAACCACCTATTAATAACTTAACTTATACGTAAAAGTAACTCATGCCACACGCAAAACCTATAAATACACCAGACACTAGTCCATACAGTTATGAGTAATCGTTTGTTTTATACTTAGTTACCCTGACCTTCTTCGGAGTTACCGTTTTACTTAAATTAACCAGTAACAGTACCGGTGTAATTGCGGTTAAGCTTATTAATAAAAACTCATTATTATTATTATGTGATTCCACAGTCTCATGGTTCGTGACTTGACACGGAATTAAAATTGTGCATGAGGTTTGTTCTATCTTTAGCGCTTAACAGGTGCTATGTTCTGTTGTTCCGAGTTCGTCCTTCTTAATTGTTTATTGTACACCAAAACAGCTTATAATATACAGTGATGGAAAGTTCATGTACAAAGGCAAGCTTAACTCAGAAATGAGTTTTCTCTCCCAGAAAACCTTTTAGTACGAATGGGAATTAGAATTTGTGTGTTTTGAAGATTTCAATGACATTTTTGTAGGTTGTACTGGTTTCCACATAATAAATACTCGGCAAAGTAAGTAGCACCAGATATTTTAATTTTTTCCTTTTTTTTTCAAAACTAATTAACTCGTCATCAAATGCATAAAATTTCGTACAATGTACCCAAAATAATCTGCCACAATGAGACCAAAAATACGGTAATTAACGTCCGAAATGAAGACATTTAGAAGCTAAACCGTCTGTATCTAACTCACACGTTCAGCTGACGTCGCTTTAATGCGTCGTTTGTTACCTCCAGAGTAAATTTACTGTCTCTACGTCACATAGTTGTGTCTCAAGTTCGGCTACTGGAACGTCTGCCCTGTTAATATGTTTACCTACGTTTTCACTTTACAGCAGATATAATCTAATTTTAGCACTCGGTTTTTCCATTATGGCTCATCTATTATTCCAGTTTTAGGTAGATTTACGTTTATTTGTTTTGGGCTTTGTTTACATGTCCTACTCTGATTATTGTTTTGGAGATGTTATTTTAGATCACTTCACCAAGTATTTTTTTCTTGTACAACACCGGGGGCTATCCTTGGGTGCACTTTCATAGTGCAAACAGATACTTAATCGTCGTTTGGTGCCCCATCCCAATTGAAGTATCTAACGGGTCGAAGTGAAGTATATGCTCCATGTAGTTTATTGTGTCCATAACTTTCAATTGATATGAAGACATAAATTACTAACTAGTTTTGGACGCAATAAAGGATTTTAACATACGGCATGGTGAGCGCGCTTGTGATATTCGAGGGCAATGAGCCGCGCGGTGTAACTTTGACCATTAGATAGCTACATTACTGAAATTATTCTCTGAATATTTTATGTCTTTTATCGGTCGTTATTAATTTAACAGCCCTATAACCATCTGTGGGTACAATGACACAATTCAGTGACATTTACAGTATTTAATAGTGAAATAGCGATTTTTTTTCTGAGAAAGTACAATAATAAATGAAACGAAATTCTTTTATTGCTGTATTCCACATCTCCCTTGATTCTCAAGGGAGCTGTGGAATCGTGAATTTATGCCTTATCTAGAAAAACAGAAACGGAACATTCCCTTGGGCTTTTCTCCAAGGGAAATATCGTGAATTGATTCGTTGGAAAAAGGAATGAATGAAAAACCTTCTATTTATAAAAAAAAATCTAATCAAGTTAATGCTTATTTATGTTCTATTACCTATTTACAACGAAGAGAAGTGAAAAGATTTTTAAACTGAAGGGATATGTTTTTCAAAAAGTCAATCAACATACCGGCATTGCAAAAATTAAGTACCCTGCGATTTACGAAAACACATCACGCTGATCGAAAAGCCCCGTATTTCTTTAAGACTTACGGTAGCTAAAGAAAGACGTAACGAATAGCGCTTTCCTCTACAAATTGATCACCTTTGGCGGTTCAGACACACCAACTAGATTTTAACTCAAGCTCGCAAAGAAAATGCAGAAGGTAATCCTTTAAACAACTCCAAAAGGATGATAATTGACGTTAGTGGGAATTTTTAAAACTGGAACACCCACAACGCAATTTGATCCCAAAAGGAACAATCTCGATATATTTGCTCAATAGACTTCTTGTAATTAAGCTTCAACAACATTTCATGAAATAGTATCTTCCATCTGTCTATTTTGTGGTCAAACCAATGGCCCCCGAAGTGGCGAACATTCGCGCGATGCCAAATGTAGCTGAATGGCGTGAATAAGATTAATTGGGATAACCCTAGGCTGCCGACCGTGAAATTTCCCGCTGACTGTTGGGTCAGTTGTATAGATAGAAGTAAATTGGTGGAGCTAGCTACTACGGTCTGAATCTGAGATGGCTATTTTTGTGGATATCGGATTCAGATTTACGTGGTATTCTATTCGTCGTAAAACATAAAGTCAAGAAACAACACACAATAATAACAAATTAAATAAATTTCCTCACAGTCAGCGAGAATAAGTTTTTATCTCCCATCTCCACGTTTTCAGCGTATAGGTTAAGGCGCGTCCCCGAGCAAAACGCAGCGCTAGCCGTTTTTTGTGCAGTTTTTTGGAGCTATCTACTCTTTATCCAAAATAAATATCAACTAATAAAAAATACATTAAATTTCTGAATAATCTTGGCTTCAAAATGGTAGATTTTATTTTTTATTACTAAGTAAAATGTTTAAGTAATCTCCTCACAAAGAAACCACAGAAATGAGAAAAAATTACTGAAAACATGTATCTTCTCGAAAACTAACGATTATTTTGATTTTGTACTTACACTAATGGATAGGCAATTTAATTATGAACATTTTGGTAGAAGTATTTTTTTCAAACGACCAAAATTAGATTTTATAACGATTTTATTCAACATTCTGGCGTATTCGCTATTGTATCTCTTGCGCTGTTATTGAGGGAAAAAATGATCAAGGTTATTTGCTCAGGGTACGGCCTTAACATTGAACAAGCATCTTCTGCCTGTTCGTTTAATTGCGTACTCGAGTTTTCGTCTAATGAACTGCTTAATTTATTGTGTAATTAAACTGTTTAATTGTATGTACAATGTAATATACCTGCAGGTAATTGATTGTATGGGAAAACTTGGTTAAACTCCCTCGTCGTGTCCTGAGCTCTCTCATTATTTTGCTTAAAACTATTTCCGTCGTAGATCTTGAGTGATGGTAGTGCTAGTGCTCTGCATCAAGTAATTAGGTACTAAGTTAGGCTTTACAAATTGGCGAATATTAAGACCCAGCTTGATTAGATAAAAATACCTACACCGTGTTCCGGACGATATACATAATCTTCGACCGGATGTTCAGAACATGGAAATGAGCATTTTTCATTTCATAGCATTTGATAGATTTCCAACATTGGCTACATTAAGATCCTTTCATACTGCACAGCTCAATTAAATGAAATTATAAATACCTATCTCTGTAACGAAGCCTTTTTAAGTACAACTTGTGTTAAATTTGATTTCTTAAAGCTTAAGAAGCGTTCATAGTTAAGCGACCAATTCATTCTCTATAACAGGACATGATTCCTTTGAGAATACAGTTAAGATAAACCACCATTTTCCCAATAAACGCCACACTCCCGACCCTAACTTATGATCACATTATGAATTCATTTACACGGGATTGGATCGCTCACCTCATAAAAGTCCCATCTCTATCGCACAACACGCAAGGGAACCCTAGCCTCTATATGTATGTGGTACATTTACCTGTAGCTTTCATCAACGTGTAAAAAATGATAAAAGTCATTAACATACATTAAGCCAATTAAAAGTATGCACCATCCATACTGTGAATACTTCGCGAACGCTGAATTACGGTATTAAAGCCAACACGAGGGCACGTAACAGGTTATAATAAAATAAAAGTGGCAAACCGCGGTGTTTTCATTAAAAAGCGCATTTCTGCATCATATTAGGTTCAACAAAAATAGTGAAAAATGTTTTTATTCAGATTTGAGCCATCGACGTTTTTGAAACACAAAACATCTGAAGAAATAACCCTATTCATGTGAGCATGAGCCGTAAACAGGTTTAGAAATGGGAATCGGAATAAATAGTGTTAGTTACGAACTCTTTCAAAAATCATCCACAAACGATTGCATTAAAGTAGTCCTAACACCCAGGGTTACGTATACGTGTTTGGTATTTGTGTTTCAATTACTTCTTTAAAATGTAATTTGTAAGTCGTATTTTTAATACCTGACGCCGGGGTATTTTGTAATTCGTATTTCAAATACTTGAGGCTTCAAAATACATTTTAACAATAAAATACATTTCACCATCATTTAGCGATCGTGAGTGTGAGTGCGAGGCGAGACCGCGAGAGTGTAATGATGGTAAAGCAGCAACAAAACGCAAATAATCGGCCAAGTGCGAGTCGGACTCGCGCACCGAGGGTTCCGTACAAACCTGTAGGTATATATTATAAGCAAAAGTTGCGGTTTACGATTTATGACGAATTAAAAAAAACTACTTACTAGATCTCGTTCAAACCAATTTTCGGTGGAAGTTTAGGCATGGTACTACTCTAGTTTAGAAAAAAATGATATAAGAAACCTCAATATCATTTTTGAAGACCTATCCATTATAGATACCCCACACGGGGATTGAAGAAAAAAAAATATTGAGTTTCAGTTCAAAGTATCTATCGGCGGGACCGCCAAAATTTATTGTTTTTTTTTTTTTTTTTTTGTGTGAAAATCTTAATGCGGTTCACAGAATACATCTACTTACCAAGTTTCGACAGCATAGTTCTTATAGTTTCGGAAAAAAATGGCTGTGACATACGGACGGATAAACAGACAGACAGACAGACATGACGAATCTATAAGGGTTCCGTTTTTTGCCATTTGGCTATGGAACCCTAAAAATCAATGATCCAACATTCCGACACTATTGCAATAGCAGACTCGGCCCCCTGGTCTAGAATACTTATTTGTAATTTGTATTTCAATTAAAAATAGCTAAAATACCTACTGTATTTTGTATTTCTTATTTTAATTACTTGCGATACAGTATTTTGTAATTTGTATTTCAATAAAGCAATGCATGTATTTTGCCCAGCCCTGCTCACACCTCTATCAAACTGTTCAGGGAAAGCAGTCACATTACCGATCATATTAAAATCCCAGTGTGGATTGAATACACTCCTGGGACGATGTCTCCTTAGTAATTTCCTGACGGGAGGCCTGGATTGGAAGCCGTCGGGAAATTGATTTTAAAACGTTAAAGCTGCAGTGCCGTTCAATCTACAGGCTGTGCAAGTAACAAGCGGGCGCGACGAACCGGCAATGATCTAATTAACTCATCATTTTGGAGGCCGTCATCCGTCTGGATTAATGTAACTGACCTTCGTGATTGATGAGCTGTTCATAGTGGTGGAAGTTAAGCGTCTTTGTTACTTTTCAATATGCCTTTGAAGGTCATGCATGCAGAGTACGATCGTCAATCAGAACATCTACGACGCCGTCGCGTCGTCTTACTGGAAGATGCAGCGTTGGAAGGCCTTTAACAGGAGAGGCCGATGCCGTAGTGAATCCGCTGGATGTGAGACGCATAGGAGCAATTGATGTGGCGTCACTTTGGGAAGGCCTAACTGCAGCAGTGGGCGTCTTTAGACTGAACTGATAATCATGATCTAATCATTTAGCAAATTTCAGTAAATTTCACCAATTTCTGCTACATCCCCTCACTCGATGTTCACCTGTTAGTTCCCCCTTTTTTTTTTTAGGGATGGGAAATCATCCAATGACTCCTCCCGCTCTGGGTGGAGCGGGAGGGAGGGTCAGACTTCTACTGACTAAAACTCATCCATGTTCCTTCATTGCCCTTTGTGTTCCGGAGCCACGGTATCTCTTTCGAATAGTCCCGCGACTCCGGCAGGACCTGTTAGTTCCCCTTCGTTTATAAATTGAGCCTACCCCTTTTCGGGTGTTTCAGAGTTAATGACATCGTTTTGCCTTTAAATTGCATTTCGTTACTGAGCCAGGCGTTACGTAAAGCTCCGTCTGAATGTATTACCTTCTTAAATATCTTTAATTTTGTTTGCGCCTCCTCATAATTGGATGGTTTATATTTGAATTACGCTTTATTTTTGCTTCGTTCGTTTTTGTAATAAATTTTGATTCTTTTTCGCTTGGGTCTTTGCTTTTTATGGGCTTGTTTCGAAAATTGAGCTAATAAGCCTACTGAATGGTCCTATTTAGACTTTTGGTTAAAGCGGGTTGTTTATTTCTGAATTGAGACGGGTTTTGACTGCTTAATGCCTTATAAATCCAAATTTATTAGATGAGCCTATGATTTACTACGACCGCGATACTCTTCTTCGTCCATGTTTAACCGTATGCGTACATGAATGCTAATGATAGTAAACTAATCAACATCAAATTTTTCTCAATTATCTCTAATGCATAGTTAGAACTTCTCTATATTTACAATGTAGAATTGCAAAGAATCTACTTAGTAATTATCATGGGTAAAAATTCGGTGGAAGATCGATCTTCGTCCACTTGATAAACAGATGAGACATTTTCTTATCAAAATTTATTGATTCAATAAACATGCCTTTGATAGCTTGCCTATCGAAAATTGTTCATATTGAAAGTTGCTCTCCACCGTGTCCTCTACTATCAGTGGATGCCATGAAACGTAAACTGTCCAAAGAGATCAAAGGATTAATAAAGTTTAAAATAACGCCTGGACTCATTGTTTCAAATTACATAAAGGACCGTAATTTATACCAACCAAAATATATATTCCTGTATACGGCTTCATTGTGTTGTTCAAAAGGCGTCTATTCTGTTGTTATGCCTCCATTGAACGTTCTCGCGGGGAAGCGGGCGGGACAATTACGTACATCCTACATGTCAAATACCACGGGACGCCTTGCTAAACAACGTCGTTTGACGCTGTCATTAATTAATATCCACTTTTTGTTGACGTGTTGCTACGTCAATTTGACGGGCTGCGGAATGTCCCATTAATATTATGTTGTACCTAATATTTTATAGGAAATTTTACGTCCGGCGTTTTAATGATCTTTACGCGAGATTGCGTCGGTTAGTCAAGCCGTTTCAATTATTTGTACCGCGTAAAACTTTCCTGATTAATGAATTACGTAAATATCGCCTATTTACGTACAAGATAGTGACCAATTTTATCGGTGTAATTAATTTAACTGATTGATAAATAGCAAATGTACTATTAAATCAATAAGGATAAACAGTTTCTTTTACATAACGATAAGTACGACGTAAATCAACTTTATTAGCGGCTATCACAGCGATAGTAGTGACGTATAAAGTGCGATACTGCTGGTTGCGCAAGTGCATTACCATGTTCGCCTTCGTGACGACACCGGATTAGAAACAAATTGTTATTAGCGTGTTACGTCGAGTTTGTAGAGCGAACCCATGTACGGGGAATTGATCTAATGAAAGTCCCGCGGATTAGTTTGGTCCTTAGCTTAGAGTCTATGCACACGGCGTATTTTGAACCCGCCGACGACGCACGTTTTACGAACGCGCGTTCAGGCCGCTGTAGATTACCAAAAAACTGTCTGCGTCTGAATTTTTAAAGCGCGTCATCTGCACGTTGGCAGCGCGTTAAAAAACTGGCCAAGTGCGAGTCGTACTCGCACACTGAGAGTTCCGTAAGCAGAAGTTGCGATTTACGATTTATGACGTATTAAAAAAAAACTACTTACCAGATCTCGTTCAAACCAATTTTCGCTGGTAGTTTACATGGTAATGTACATGATATATTTTTTTTTAGTTTTATCATTCTCTTATTTTAGAAGTTAAGGGGGGGGGGGGGCACCCATTTTACCACTTTGGAAGTGTCTGTCGCGCAAACTATTCAGTTTAGAAAAAAATGACCTTAGAAACCTCAATATCATTTTTGAAGAGCTATTCATAGATACCCCACACGTATGGGTACGATGAATTTTTTTTAATTTTATTTTCAGTTCTAAGTATGGGGACCCCCAAAATTTATTGTATTTTTCCTATTTTTGTGTGAAAATCTTTATGCGGTTCACGAAATACATCTACTTACTAAATTTCAACAGCATAGCTCTTAAGGTTTCGGAGAAAAGTGGTTGTGACATACGGACGGACGGACAGACAGACAGACAGACAGACAAACAGACAGACAGACAGACAGACGGACAGACATGACGAATCTATAAGGGTTCTATTTTTGCCATTTGGCTACGGAACCCTAAAAACGCCGTGTAAAAAGGCCCTTATTAACCGCAATCATCATCATCATCAGCCTATACCAGCCTACTGCTGGACATAAGCCTCTCCAAGTGCACGCTATTTAGCTCGATCACCGGCAACTCTCATTCAGCCGCTACCAGCCACCCTGCGAAGATCGTCGCTCCACCTAAACCACAATTAAAAACACTAATAAGTATAAAATAAGCTTACTTTCGGAAGTCGGTGTTAAAGAAAAAAAAAAGCAAAGACCCAGACAAAGTGTATAATGGATAAAAAAAAAACTGTAAATTACTAACGCTCTATATTTCTCGCTCGGTTCTCCTTTTTAATAAATGAGGCATTCGCATTAATATAATGTTTAGGCTGGAAATCAAAATCGTAAAGCAACTCATTTACGATTAATTGACCATCCTCGACTTTCGATCCCAAAATGTTTTCCCAATAGCATTCGAGCAACCCCAAATATTGATGCCATCTCAAAATTTCATTACCAGAATGCCATGCGTTTGGACGCTCCTATGGGAGTACCCACCGAACATTTGGCAAATAACTTGAATATTCATACTCAATAACTGAACCAGTGAGCCCCAGTCTAGGGCTGTCACTTCCATCTGACTAGGGTTTAGCTATGGCGGTGAAATCTCCGGTCTCGACGGCCCGGACGCCTTTCACAGAGTTAAGCCGTAATTTACCGGACAAGACCACAGCTCCTCTAGTTAAGGCCACGATCCTCCCAATTCTGAGAAGTCCTGTCAGTCTTGTCGCCCAAGGGAAAACTTGCTCTCTTGATTTAATACCGTATTACTGTCTGAAGTTTTATTGAAGGGTATTAGTGAAGGTACGGCGCTAAAAGTGACAACCCTATTTGCGCTGCTAGAATATTCGAGATTTCATGTAAAACGGTATTTGTACCTACAGCGGTTTTTGTCCGCAAACTGTTGGTCGCGTCTATGAATTGGATATGTTTGGTGTTGATGAAATAGTTTTATTGCGGTATGATGGATAAATGGTGGTAAATCCTGTATAAAGTATTTTAAAAGAGAGAGCTTAGTCGCTCTGGGTATACTTTTTTACTCGATTTAACATAGCACAGAAAGTAATCATTATTTTAGGTGTTAATTATTCTTCGTCACATTTACAGAGCTTATGTTAGTTTCAAACTTTTTACAATGGTGAGACTCATTACAATCTTCATTTACTAAGTTAAAATTAAGTCCCCATTGTCTTGTCGAACACCGCTGTTAAGTAGCCTACCCTAACTTAGATTTTATTCTCCTGGGAGCCATAACCTTTCGTTCCGACCGTAACGCGGCAATTAACGAACTAACTGTCCCTGATCCATTCAGCGTAACTCCCGCCTCGCTGACATAGCGGAAACCAGGTAACTGGCAATTTTTGTTAAAATCTATACGTACTTAGATTCTAGGATTTTCATATTATTAAATCACGCCTGTATCTTCCGAAAGATAAGGTGTTCCTGTTACACTCATATTTCACAATTTATTCCTCTTTCCATTAACCAAGCACAAATTTAGACTGTAGAAGTAATTTAAAAGTTATAATAAGATTCTGTGTCCAAAACAGGTTGGGACTTTTTTGAACTTGACAACATTTTACAGCAGTTACCTACAAAATATGCTAACACCATTAAAACTTAGCGATCTTCTATAAGAAGTACTCGTACTCATAGCAAGTTTTTACGAAAGTAAGGAAGTTCGTTGCATGACTATAACAAAGGTTAAGCGCAACACCGTTCTACCGCTATTTCTTTATCAACACACTCACCTGGCTACCACGCCGTAGCACCCACATGCTTCGCTCACCCTCTAACGCTTTACGTTCTCGGCGGTACGAACAAAAGCCTATGCTGCCATGCCGCAGGCCGCTCACCTAGATACGTCACTAACCCTTTGT
Source organism: Ceramica pisi (assembly GCA_963859965.1). Taxonomy (NCBI): domain Eukaryota; kingdom Metazoa; phylum Arthropoda; class Insecta; order Lepidoptera; family Noctuidae; genus Ceramica; species Ceramica pisi. Next base: position 6,290,215 of record OY982529.1, read on the forward strand.
GTTCCGCGCCATCAATTCACGCGCTACAATCAATGCCAGTCGAGGTTGCTCCGCTTTGCATGCTTTTTCAACGATTAAACTGACTGTATGCCTCGTTGCAGGTGGATAAATAAATATGCAATGAAGTTTAAAAATAAACAATAGTCCCAGATTTTAAAACTGAAGAATATTATATTCTCGATAGTATCCGGCTCGAAGGACCGGATTTCCTTTTGCATAACTTCTAAATATTTGTCTATAAGTTTTCAGTAAAATCAGCATTTTGTGAAGCAAAATTGAAAATATCACAAACTTTACCGCCTCAAATGTACAGAAGTTCAAAACAAACGCATAAAAGTAAACATTACTATAACAAAGCTAGAAACATTATTGTCGTTATAGCACTTTTATTGAAGTTATTAGCATACTTCAACAACAGTACCGCAATCGTAAACTGTGTGTGAAACGCATTGGAAGCCTCATATTGTTACTGTATGTACAATAATATGTTCCCCGCTGTGACATGGTTTTCCGACGTTTTCCAATAGCGATCTGTGTACACTCCGCTTTTGAGTGGTTTCGCTGCATCTGTACTATTTATTGAGCTATTCTGTATCTCTTATTGTTTGCGATATGTCTGCAGTGATTCTATTGAATCTGAACAATTTGGAGTATCCATGCGGATGTAGTCGATGTTCGATTCGACAATTTGCTGTGCATTCAATTTGGAGCGTATTGTTCTTTATTGTCTGAACGGATTTCGATAGACCTGGTATTTAACCAAATTGTGGAGGATGGCCCGGGTTTATTTTCATTATTCATGAACAGCTTTAAAGCTTATGACCAGCGGTAATAAAGTAGAGAAATACTGTTTACATTTTACAATAATGCCTCCTGTCGTGGTTCAGCGAAACTTGAGCAGTACGAAACTTCGTTCATTATAGGCGCAGCAGTATAAAATACAGCGTCTGCGAGCAAACAAAATACTATTTGCACGAACTTGTATTACAACTGTTGTTACGTTCGCATTCGTAAGTCAATGCCTACGCACACAAGTTGGCATGCCGCCACGCATAATGGTCGCAACTCCCGAATATTACTTCCTGAGACCTCAGTTATATGGTTCCCAACGATTTTTTGGATACGTAGACGCTTCAAATTGACTCACATTGGATATTCTCCAACTTTTACAACCACGTGCATGCAAGAGCGAGTCTCGAATGGAATTATGGATTTAACGGTCCGTCTAACATTCATGTTCGCACAATACATGCATGTGTTTATTGCCGTAATTTTATTTGACTTGATACATATTGAAGTACGTTACGTTTATTCCGTTATGTTATTTGATGTAACACACTTAAATGCCACTGAGGAAGCCGATTTTACGTTACCTGCAGAGTCATTAATTGAAGAATTTAAACTAAATTTTCTAGATGTTGGACTAATTCAAACAATTTTGGCAAACCCTAAATCATAGCTAGCTGTAAGGGTAAGTATTTTAGCACGAGTATCTAATTAATGAATCCCTCTCATTCCAAGTTGTTATTTATTTTAGTGTAATTAGATCTAATAGGGTACGATGGGGTTGACGGATCCATGTGGATAAAAAACCCGTGTTAATTAAACAGATTAAAAAAAAAAAAAACGTTACCTGTATTCGAACATACTGTTTTATTTGATTTGTCAAATCTGTTTCCCTGTATGCATGCTGGTGAGTAAATTACGCTTTACTATTGCTCCAGGAGGATGAGTAGTGATAAAACTGATAAAAATTTATAATTAATTTTAAAATGAGGACTCTTTTAGTCAGGGTTGGTAAAACAAACTACCAACCTCATCCAATCCCAATACATTTAAAATATGCAGCACCTTAGTCCGAAATAAACCTTAAAGAGACTATTTTATCCTTGCTGCAAAATCAAGCACGACGCGCACAACATAATCTCCGCCTCTAATGTAACGGCTGATTGCATTTTGAAGTAAAAAAAGAAGAAATCTAGGTCATAGGTCGTGACTCGTGCTATCTCCTCGGATGTTGAGCTGCGGTGTCTGAACGACCCTCGAGGGGTGACTTACGGCTCGGTACTTACATCATATTGAGGTATACGTAACTTACGACTCCCTTGGCATGTACCCACGCTTAATAATGCTGATATGTGCTTTTTGGTCTGTGTTTACTGCGGCTTTTGTTATGTGAATTGCTGTCTTTACTTTATGAAATGAGAAATTCAGGGGCGTAGAATTCGTTGAGTTACTGGGTTGTGGAGTTCAGTAGGCAGTTGCTCGCTCCACGTAAAATACTAGTATTCAGCTGAATTTGGTTTGACTGGAAGCCGATCTATACATAGTTGGGAAAAGGCTAGGCGGGATGATAAGAATTCGTTGAGTTCGTACTTTTTCCGTTAGTATATGCCATATTCAAGACAAATCTTTAAATTCGTGTCTAATATTTGCGGGATAGGTGTGTAGTGCCCATTCGTTATCATCAATATGGGTCTCCACGAGTTCATCCATTAACATGCATGTGTATTTTCAGTATCTAATAAATCATATTATTGGTCACGCAGCTGACAGGTTAATTAGCAGCCTAAATTAATGAGGATTTCGTGTTTTCATAAATTTCATTTTAATAATAAATCGTCATTACTTTCATTTGAATAACAAATATATTAAAATGTTTATTAACATTAACTTTCATATTCTGCAAATGTGTTTGTTTGTCACAAACAACTTCTTTAGAGGAATAAAAGTCTTCATGAAGAATTCACAATAGAAATCAGATTATTCAGTATTTGAACGAATATCTTGTAGGTACTTCGATTTGATATCGGGATCGTATGTGTTTTGACTCGATTAAAGTTTAATAAAGGACACTACATATTATGCGAAAATATTTTCAGGGCTCTTTCTACACGACTTTTTTTTAAATAGTGCATTACTGGATGTCAGCTTGAAGACGAATTTTTGATGCTATATTTTAGTTTGTAATGGTTCATTATTTGTTTTGGTCCTGGGAGCCAACTTTGGTTGCTAATCGGTAAATGACGGAGTTATTTGCATGTTTGATAAAAGATATGACCATAATTACATTTCGCTTAAATTGCCACAGACATTAAAAACTCAGCCTGTCTCAGAAGACAGATGTTTCAGACGTGCCTGCTTATATTTTCTTATTGCGTTTTTATTCTCATTCGCTTAAGCGAGTCACGTGGGCAGTCATAAACACCATTTTACGATATCTTGCGTGTTTGCGGTACCCTTGTCAGGCATGTCTTTTGTCAACATAGGATCCCATCTTCTGTAGCGGTTCCGTATGACGTGTTAAGTTACGTGATTTAATTTTCAAGGAGGAAATGGGTAGTGTGACGTTTTATTCAGCCCAATCTGGTTGAATATACAGTAGTTTTCTGGTTCTGAAATAAACTAAATTCATTTTGTAAGGAGTTCAAATTGCTGAAAGTACTGATCCGATTATAATAAAGTTACCTAATACGAGTACTTACTACTTTTATACGTGGAAAGTGTTCAGTTCTTGTGGGTAAAATCTTAGAAGCGAAGCAAATATTTTTCACTGGTTAAAGTTTTCTCATCTGGTACCTGAAAAATTTAAACAAAAAAAGCGTAAACCTCTTTGTTGTGTGTAATCATTGTTAATTAAGTCAATATTAGGTACTTATCGTTAGTTTTAATGTATTTTACTTATGTCTGTTTTGTGCGAGTCCCAAATAAACATCTATCTTTCTTTTATACTTAAATGCCTCGAATAAATATAGGTACTTAGTCTTAAATTTAATTTACGTTCATAACCGTGACGTTAATTCGTAGGCTTTACATGAAAGCTCGGCATGGCCACAAATATAACCCAACGGCCGGAGCATCTGGGCCCTAGCTTAGTCGGCTAGTCGCAAAGTCAGAACTGAATTTAATTATCACCAAAATTTTCAATAAAGTCCGAAACTAATAGTGGGAACACATGTTCAGGGATAATTTTCAGTAACAACAATTGCAAATTTCAAGTTTATGAACAGTAAAGCTTTTTCAAGTTTTAAATTTAATTTCTTTAGCTGAATGATTATTTGCGACTCAAACGATTGTCACCTCCCATAAAAATGTGTATTTTACAGCCAAAGTCGCAACAAGTTAAGCATTAGCGCCTACTATATAACGTATTTACATTTCTAGAAGTGTTTAGCAATGCAAATACTGGCGAGAAGTTAGCACCGTGAATTTGCAAGGGTCCCTGTATTGGCGCGGCACTGAAACTTGGTCGGGCGAGCTCCTTTCAAGCGGGGCTTATTGCTCAACTCTACACATAAATTTTCATCTGGAACTTATATTGTTCCTCGAAATATTACTCTAATTTTGATTGTACGTACGTACGGTATACGTTCGTATACCTCGCAATTACGGTAATATTTAGTTTCGTAGCCGACCTGCTACGAAGTTGCTACGCCGTAGCGCTCGTAGCTATTTTCCGTACTGAGACTGAAAAATGAGGTATTGCAGCGGTTGTACGCTTGGTAAACGAAAATTGTACAGTTTTATGAGTTTCAGCATAAAATATTGGCCAAGTCTTGACCAAGGAATATATATGTTGAGGCTGTAAAACTGAGGTTAGATGTCCACCGCCATTATAATATCCTTTATTTTGAACTTTTTATGTCTGGATTTTTGAACCAATGTTTTAATCCTGAATCTGACCGAAACATAATTTATAACGATATTTTATACCTAAGTGTCCGAAAACGGCTCTCTAAAATATCCCAAGATATTTTTATCGACAAGACAACGTCGTAGCAGAAACACTTTACCTCCATTTATTTTTCTAAACGCTAAACCAGAGCACTCAGTAATTACAGTACGTGGGACGGAGCACTTATCTGGCTGCACCTTCGTAACAAATAGGACAGGAATAAGAACAAAGAGGCTGGAACAGGTGCCGCGTCCGGGTGACCTAAAACTGCAGGTGCCAGCTGCAAGCTGCCAGAGATGTGTCGCGCTGTCGGGCCGAAACTGTAAACTGACAGCGGTGGTTTCGGAAAAACCATAAAAGACAAGACACGAATTGGGAATGTTATGTCGTATTTTTTAGGGTTCCGTAAAACATGAACCCCATTACTAACACTATATATCTCTAAGACAAGATGTCCTTCTGTCTGTCTGTCACCATGCAGGGCCTGTATTTTTGGAACTGTAATAGCAATTCTCAAAAAAACGCTGCTTTAAGAATAATGCAAATTAATAATATGGTCAAGTGCAAATTGACTCGCGCTCTAAAGATTCAAATGCAATGCAAAATTTCGACACTCATAGTGAGTACTAACTTGCCGTTGAAATGGAATCATGGTATATCACAAAAATATTTTGCAGAATGTTAACGGAACGCCTTTTATGCGTTTCCCACTCGCAAGTGACCAGTTTTTTTTTTGCATGAAAGGGTCTGCTTTTACGTGGTTTTAAATAGATTTGATACAGTATTGGTTGGAAAATGCAGATTATTTTAACATTTGAATAACAGAGGGTTCGGTATTATTTAAAGCCCGTTTTGGGTAGGATTAATTTATGATATCAAAGTTTATATGTTGTAGGTACTTTGGGTCTTGGGTTAAATCCAAAGATCCTTTTGTATCTTTGATCTTTGACATTAAACTGAAGTATACTTTGGTCTCGCAAAGCAGTTGGATTCATCATATTTTATGAATACATTAATTTAGCATTAGTTGTACTTCGCGACTTAGTCGAAGTTCTCATTTCTGTACTTAAGCATATTGATCTAAATAATTAATGGAATGGTGTTCAAGTTCATGCTTTATTTCCATGAGCATAAATTTCACTCACGAAAAGTTATTGTATCAAACATCTTATGCGTTATAGCTAGGTAATTGACGAAATTCCCTGCGTCCTTATTTATATTGTTCAAGATACATCGGTCGTGCCCATTTCCCTCGCTTTGGCGTTCGACCAGTCGGAAAGATTCTACTTCACAGATGAAGGAGCATTCCTTAAAGACGTCCTTTAGACATTTGGGAAATGTGATGTTCCAGCTGCTGGTTATCGATATTACATTGTTCTTCTTTCATTGATCTTTATAATAATACTAGATTTTGCTCGCGACCTTTGCGCACATCCTGTTTTTCCCCGTTTCTTTAAGAATTTCGGGAAATCTTCTCTTAGTGCTCCCCTACAGTCCCCAAGGAACCTTCTTGCTAGGACCAGTAGTTAAGGCTGTGTGTTGTCTGCCAGTCACTTTATCAGTCAGAAACGGAAGAATTTTATATATATTGACTGTGGATTTCTAAGATTTGAAATCTCATCCACAGTAACCGGTATGCTCGTCGAAATAAATTGTTGTCCATGGAGTTTCTTGCACGTTCCTCCATAGAGATCTACGCCTTGGAACGTCTAACTAGTTTATATGTTTTTGACTGACTGACCATGACGATTCAAAAGTGCGTTTAAATGACTTGTTTGAAATAAAAGCTTTGTTTTGATTTGTTTATCACCTCGAGAAGGGTGTCAATTTTACGACATAAAAAGTCAAAGTTTATGGGGCTATAATAACTGGGATTTGTTGTCAAAAGTGGGAAACAATTTATTTACCTAACATGACCGTCATCACCATGTTGTCTGGATCTGGTTAAAAAAATACTCGCCAACAGTTCACATCTTGGCCGTCACATAGGGGCCAAGTTTTAACCATTCGATGTTTGCTCTCGTTAATTGTCGAGGTGCGGGCTTAGCTGTCGATCGATACCAGATAAGTACACACTCATATAAGATAACTCCACGTTCTCGAGTCCCGTTAAGTGCAGGAACACCGACGAAGACGTCTCAAGCACTTTAAGCCCAAATTTAATTTTGCTGTAGTTAGAGAACCTAGGTAATTTGAACCTGGGAAACGTTGTAATTTATACGTTCAGGTATCGTGCTAAGTATTCTGTGAGAATTTTAGATGTTTAAAATTGCTTCCAGACAGTTTTAGTTGTCTCACAAAAGCAAAGTCGCGTTTTTTTAATGCAAATAAGGTATTTGGTTGTACATTCCACTTTATAAATCTGCCTATTTATTATTCATATTTCACAGTTATTCAAGACCGGTCTGCAAGTAGTTTTAAATAAGCTGATTGCTCGGATAGCACCGCGTGTTGTCCGTCAATTGTGCTTGCATCAGCGCTCACGATTGATGTGGGAAAGGATAAAACTAAATAGAACGGCATGTGGCACGTCCATGGGAAGGAAATAGCGCGGTTGTATGATGGAACATACGATTGAACAATAACCGTTACATGTGTAGAACAAAAGAACACAAACTAGTAAAATCGTTAATTATTTAGAATGAAATTCGGTTACGACACTTTCAATTCTACAACACATTTTATCTCTTGAATGAAAATGCACACCAAATAATTTCATGTTTTGTTTTTATGGTCCCTAGACTCGAGACGAATTTACTGTAAGTACTTATTATAAATTCTGAGCATTATTCTTCTAGAAGTCATAAAATTTTGCCTGTATTAAACTTTTGACGACTGTAATATTTTTTAATACAGAAATTAGTATCTTTTATGTGATGTTCGGGCAGTCTGCTTGATGAATGAGTCCGATGACGCTGACGCATAGCTCCGAAGATTTGGACGATCGCCAGAATGCTGGTCATCCCCTGTGTGCCTACACTAAAGATTGAAAGTTTGTTACGTCCATTTAACTGGACCTCCGAATTTAGCCTTTAGCCCCGTTTGTGTCGTTTAATTGGTGCTTTGTCCGTACAAATTGGGGTATTGGAAGGTAGATTCTAGGAAATCTCTGATGAGCTGTTTCGATGATCCGTTATCAGAAGTCCTACTTCCTAGGAATGTTATAAATGTCAAAGCCTGTATATTAATAGTGTTTGTTTGATTTATTCCGGATTCGCCCACAAAGTTCGCCTAATTTTTATTTTTCCGTTTTCGCCCACTTTGCATTCCTTTTTCGCCGCGTTTATCATTTGTTTATTTCATATTATTATTTTTATTTTTATCAATCACACCTCAACGGCTTGATGGATTTGGATTTTATTTGGTACACAAGAAGACCATGGTCTTGAAAAATGGATAAATAATCTTTTCCCGATACTAAGTATTCGTGGGATTATTTACGACTTTAATGGGAATGAAAGCGTCGAAAAAAATAGTTTTACATAAATTAATAGTAACTTAATACGATGAATATCAAGTGAAATAGCTGTGAGTATATAATCTCGCCGAGAAAAATTGTTTAGTTTTCATTTCTCAGTCCAAGACAGATATTACTCACCTAAAAATGGTTTCCACCTACAACTTTTAATTTCGGGAGTGGTTGTGATAAATGACGGTGTCGAGAATGATGCTGACGCGTCATATTCTGGTGTTGGATGGCCGCCAGCGGTTTGATCATCCCTCACCCTATGTTATAGTCACGACTGCAGCGTTTCGAAAAATCAGAGATTTTCTTGCTTTTGAAACAATTTATAAACCGCTGTTGTATTGCGAAAGCTTGATGTGAAAGCTCAGAAATCAGAATTCGAAATTTTAAACGAGATTTTGACATCTAATTATGTAATACTAGCTGACCCGCGCAACGTCGTCTGCGTCACATTTTCCATTACTGCTCCGCTCCTATTTTTCTTAGCGTGATGATACATAGCCTATAGCCTTCCTCGATTAATGGGCTATCTAACACTGAAAGATTTTTTCAAATCGGACCAGTAGTGCCCGAGATTAGCGCGTTCAACCAAACAAACAATCAAACAAACAAACAAACTCTTCTGCTTTATAATATTAGTATAGATGGAAGTGATAGGTTCCACAAACGTTTAATTAGTACTTCAATCAATTTACAGTCTGGCCTCCTTAAGCTTTGACTGCCAACTCAATTAGCGAATGTACATTGTACAGTCAACCACTAAACCTGAAAGTACGAAATCACAAATTAATTGGATTGATACCATTGCAAGATAAACTACTATATATTGAATATCAAAACAATAGACACATGTTTTGGTTCTAGGTCGAATAGAACACGTGCCAATTTAATTAACATATCTATCTATGTATGTATAGTGTATAGTCAGTCACCATCCAAGTTATAATTCAATTACGAGCCGCCTACCAAATTGCCACTGACGAATAATACCAAATATTGATTTGAAGCGAACTGATTTGAATAAAGCCGCTTCTGGCTCAATTTGAAAGCCGTATTATTTACAATTGATTTTTTCCTAGAAATAATATTTTTTTTATTATTATAACCTATTTTTATAACCTTGTCATGAGAAGAACTAAAAACTAAAAAGTCTGAAAAAAAAAAAACCGGCTGTGTGCGAGTCGGACGCTCACATGAAGGGTTCCGTACAATAAATGGAAAAAAAAACACGTTTCTTGTATGGGAGCCGAGCCCCCTTTAATTTTAAGTTTAATTTAATTTTTAGTTTTTGTTGTTATCGCGGCAATAGAAATACATACAGTGAAAATTTGAACTGTCTGCTTATTACGGTTTTTGAGATTCAGTCAGCTGACAGACAGTCGGACGGACGGGCAGTGGAGGCTTAGTAATAGGGTTCCGTTGGTTACCCTTCATGTACGGAACCCTAAAAATCATAGCAAAGTCCTCAAAATCAAATGTGTATTAATATGAATGAGTATGGAGGACAAAGGAAGAACAGAAGGAAAACATTATATTTGTCTTTATAAGGTCAATATTATGGAGATGATTGTGCCTCAGATAACAATGTTGTGCATTAATTTATATTGTTATAGTTTTTTCTGAATAGTATTGTTCTTATTGTTATGACTAGGCCAAGGTATGTAACAGAATTTCTCCGTAAACGGGGTTATCGCTAGAACTACCCGTGTGTGGTTTGTGAGAAAGCTCTGCCTCATGAATAAGGGATTATTCATCAGTGATCAGTGAGGCAATGAACTAATTTCCTCTACCACTCTTTGCAGCTTCTGCTGTTAATATCATAAGTTTAGCCTGGAATCAGCCACTCTAGTGTATAAGCTTTCCTTTCCTATGTTCCAAAATTTCTGGACTTTTCCACCAATTCGCACTAAGCGTTTCCAAACATCTTTTATAATGCGCACAGCAAAGGATTGGAACTGTCTGCCTGCGGCTGTGTTTCCGAACTCTTACAACCCTAATCTCTTCAAAGTTAGAGTGAACAGGGTCCTACTGGGTAAGCTCGCTCCATCGTAGACTTTATCTCTGACCAAGACTAAAGTCAAGAGCAAACTCATCTATCTATATACTTATAATAAATCTGTAGAGAGGTCAATTCTGTACATGAAATATATTTCCAAAATAACTATCAGGGGGTGATTAGGGATCGATACTGATGCCAAAAATGCAATCAGTAAAATTTTTGTCTGTCTGTATAACCGTTATAGAAACAAAAACTACTCGACGGATTTTAATGAAGCTTGGTAAAATTTTTATTCATACTCCTGAGCAGGTTATAGTATACTTCTCATCACGCTACAATCAATAGGAGCAGAGCAGTGAAGGGAAATGTTGGGAAAACGGTAGAAGTTACACCATTTTTTAAGCTTCCGTCGCGTGCGCAACCTTAATGGTGAAAGCTACACAGAAATCATGTATGACGGAAATGTTCTCCTTAAAATTATATAAAAAATATCCAACGACAGCATATGTCTATCTTTTATGATTGACGAACAATAACACGTGTAACTCCCGATAGCTTAGCAGTTCGAAGCTTTCTGATTGTATTTGTCTACTCTTACGTTTATAAAACTCTCAGTCGTCCCTAATTAACATTAATAAAAGTTAACATTATTAACTATTCCATAAAAAAAGAATCATAGAAATCGGTATAGAAACACCAAAGTTATACATGAAAAACGCTAATAATAAGCCATCGCGCGTGAATACTGAATCATGCTATAAGGATTATTTTTGTGGTCGCGAACGCACAGGCAGGCGGCTAGCTTGGCGCCTAGAGGCTAGCGAGTAGCTTCGGAAAACGGCTTACGACAGTTTGCAATAGCCTTTAATAATTATAATGTCGAGGGGAAGATAGTTATAATTTCGCTTTACACCAAACGAGTAATATTATAAATGTGAAAGTTTGGTTGTTTGTTACTCAATCACGCCAGAACGGCTTAACGGATCTTAATGAAATTTAAAACAAAGATAGATTATAGTCTGGAATAGCACATAAGCTACTTTTCATCCCGGGAATATGTTCCCTAGGGATCACGCGGGCGAAGCCGCTGGCAGAAGCTAGTCACAAATAAATATAACAATAAAAAAAAACTTGCTAATATCTGAGGGCCAATTCTACTAATTTTCAAACAACTTTCAATCGCAATTTGTCAAAAAATTATGAAAATTAAGGCTTTTTTGTCAGTTTGCGATTCAAATGCGAATGTGAAAATTAATAGAATTGGCAATCTGGTGTTTTACGTAATTTATCTTGTCTATTTTTTAAAAGGCATAGGCTAAAATCAATGAAGCCTTATTCATTACGTTATATTTCCTTATTTTTGCTCCATTCGTATTTAAACCTAGCTACTTGACCTATATTAAACAAAATAAAAATAACAGCAAACCATTAAAATCCACCGGCGACCGATATACATTTTTCCAACAAAATCGTTTCCGAACCGTACAAGTATGTGCTCAAATAAAAGTTGACATTCCCATGGCGAGCGGTCGGAAGGAGTTATGTCGGCACAATGTTTCATGCGACCCCGTAATCCATGGTGTTTCTTCCTTTTGTTGCTCTGTGATTTATTTTTTGAGCACCCCGTGTTTTGGAGCTGGGAATGGGACCGATTGGGACGGATTGTGACACAAAGTTCTTTTTTTTTGTTTGTAGTTTCTGGTAAATTATTTCGTTGGTTATGAGATATAGGATGCCTTGGTAAGTTTTTTTTTTCATAAGTGGGAGTTGAACTCTAACACGAAGGATTTACGTACCGTACACCGAAAAACAGAGTTTTCATGTATGGAAGCCCCCTTTCATTTTTAATCAATTTCAACTGAAAGAAAAATTTCAACTATCTACATATAACGGTTCTTGTGATACAGCCCGCTGACAGACAGACGGATAGACGGACATCGGAGGCTTAGTTGAAGGGTCCGTTGGTTACCCTTCGGGTACGGAACCCTGAACTTTAACAGGGTTTTACTTTCACTTTGGTTTGAATAAAATGGGTCAGAAGTAATTACAAAACCTTCACTTTCACTTGAAAATGAAACTGACTAATAAAAATTATATAACAAATCCCTCATATTCCTCTTCTTTACATGTACAAAACGCGATCTGAATATTCAATCTGTACGTGGGTAGTCGGCATGTCGTTCCCTGATTTGTATTATATAGGCAATTTTCTGTCGACACGCGTAAGGTGTCAGCCCTTTCCCATGTATTTGGCAAAATATTTATGGTTCGACCAGGATCAAGACATTTCTGTTTAATAAAATGTCACTCCTTTTCGTTATGTTTGCTATTGTTTGTCGGGATCGAGTAAGCTAAATTAAATTAGGGAGGTATGATTTCATTTATGTTGTGATAAGCTAATGGCTCGGCTGGGAACCCAAGTCCTACTTGCTTGTATACCAGAAGAGAGTTATGTTCACTACTAATAAAACGAAGCTGTATTTTCCATATGAAAATTACTGCTAAAGTGATATGAACGTGACAAGAAACTGTTGTAAATATTTTTACATTACTCATACTCGGAAATTAGCCCTGATGTTGCCTGAGGAGCGGGTTGAAAGTTTTACTTTGCAGCCCTAGAATCGTTTTCAACTGACAGCCGTCAAATCATAAAACTAGAGAGTATTAAAATGTTATGGCTGCGGCATAGGCGATAGGCAATAGGCGGCAATTTGATCTTCATTTGTTTTTCGAGTTTTGTTCATCCTACTAATATTATAAATGCGAAAGTTTGTGAAGATGGATGTATGTGTATTTGTATGTATGTTTGTTACTCTTTCACGCAAATACTGCTGAACCGATTACGATGAAATTTGGTATGTAGGTAGCTGAAGACCCAGAATAACACATAGGCTATTTTTTATCCCGGAGTTCCTGAGGGATCGGGATTTACACGGGAATACCGAGAATTTATACGCGGACGAAGTCGCGGGCGGCCTCTAGTACTTTCATATAGCAGAGATTTGTATTACAACGATGAGTTCATCAGATTCAGATATGGAATTTTTCTATAGCTAATTCGTGTTTTTTATTTTTACTTTCCTTTTATTCGTAATGAAAAGCACAGTGCTTACCTCGGATGACAGACCGAGATTATTTAGTCCCTCGAACTATTGACGCCGCGCCGTCTCGGGACTAAATAAGTTACTTTCGAACCTAGGATAAAAATGCACTATTACTAGATTTAATTAGTCCGTGGAAAAAAATATATACCTATAAAGGAAAGTTTCCTGCAATGGTATATAAACTGTGTGGTCTTATTTTAATTATGTACCAGACGTTGATGACGTGGGTCGCACTATATTCCGCTGTTACCACCACCCTTTGTAGCGGTGTGATTCAGTTATTCAGGATTCCCTTTGAAATGCAGCACGTCCATCAGGGCCTGTAATATTCAAAGACGCATTCGGTTGTTGGATTTCTGAGATCGTTATGTTTGAATGAAATACATCATCGCTTCACATCAAGTGAGTAACTATCTCACTTGATGGAAAGCGCGGGCCTATCAATACAAATAAAAATTTATCGAATCCAAAAAATAACGACCTGGGAGTCTTTAAGTCAAGAATGAAAAGGTTACTTCTAGGCAAGCGTGCTCCATCTTCGACCGCATCATCGCTTACCATCAGGTCAGAAAGTCAAGAATGAAAAGGTTACTTCTAGGCAAGCGTGCTCCATCTTCGACCGCATCATCGCTTACCATCAGGTCAGATAGTGGTCAAACGTATGCCTATCTATACTAATATTATAAAGCAGAAGAGTTTGTTTGTTTGGTTGAACGCGCTAATCTTAGAAACTACTGGTCCGATTTGAAAAATGCTTTCAGTGTTAGATAGCCCATTTATCGGGGAAGGCTATAGGCTATATATCATCACGCTAAGACCAATAGGAGCGGAGCAGTAATGAAAAATGTTACGCAGACGACGTTGCACGGGTCAGCTAGTTGCCTATATTTTAAAAATAAAAACGACTTCACACATTTCTGTCAATCAGATCAGATACGCCACGAGGAAATTAAACGCGTATTTTATCTTATTAAGTAATTTCCGTCTGAAGCCCGTCATGTTTCAGGCTACCCACCAGTTTTACCTTCCCCTCAAAAAAACACATTACACGTGCTGCCAATAAAGTTTTCCTTCACTGTATTAACTGAGTAACGTAAAGGAATTTCGTGAACTTTTTCCTTGTGACAGTGAAAAACTCGACGTATCTCTACGGGTGCAGAAAATAACAGAGGTTGTACTAAAGTTTCGTATTACTCTGTCAAAGACTATGAAATATAGTTTGTGTCGCGTTTAGTTGACAGTGCGTGTAACTACAGGTGCTGTCTCTCACGAAATGTGACAGTAAATTGAGTTTTACTTCAATTTCTGTCTGTTTCTCTCGGCTGTAATTAATTTTAATGAAGTGGCTTGATTAAGTGCTAAAACATGTTTCATTTTCACTGTTTGTAATATCTCAAAAAATGTGTTAAATCTCGAGTTCTTAAAGATTTGTTGCGACATTATATAGGTATTAGGTAGGTAAGATAACATTAAATTTCCAATATAGACAAACTAGCTTCTGCCCCCGAGTTCGTACGCGCATATCCCGTTTTTTCCCGTTCCCGTAGGAATATCGGGAAATCCTCCCTTAGTGCTACCCTGCACTCCCCAAGAAACCTGAACGACCAGCAGTTTCGGTTGTGCGTTGTCTGTCAGTCACTCAGTAACGGAAGAAATTTATATAGGACTAGAGGCCGCCCGCGACTTCGTCCGCGTATAAATTCTCGTTATTCCCGTGTAAATCCCGATCCCTCGGGAATTCCGGGATAAAAAGTAGCCTATGTGTTATTCTGGGTACCTACATACCAAATTTCATCGTAATCCGTCCAGTAGTTTTTTCGTGAAAGGGTAACAAACATACATACACATACACATACATCCATCCTCACAAACTTTCGCATTTATAATATTAGTAGGATAGGATTAGTAGGATAAGGTAGAGTTTGTAGTGGAACCCAACCTTGACCGTGAAGCGAGCAATGAAAGGGAAGTAGGTATGGCATAAAAAGAGAGATGGGATCGATTAAATGGCGTTACAAGCTTGGAAAAAATAATTAATTTTGAACGATCAAGCTGTAGATGATGACGATGGGATTCAATTGATTTGCACCCCAATTTTCTTTGCGCAGTCAATTCAATCACGAGCCGAAGAATAGGCTAGATTCCATCATCCACAAATTGCAAAACTATTTAGTCAGTCAGTTAGAGTATTGAAAAATAATGAACACGTATTTTTTGTTTTTGTTAATCAATGAATATTGACAAAGGGACACAAGCCCGTTTCTTATACATTGTTTAATGACACAAAGGAGAATAATGACATAAAGGAAAAAAAGAGTAAATAATTCAATACATTTTGGTTGAACTGACAAAATGATGCTGCTTAAATGATAAACTTTACGCAATATAATTTTTTTGTTGTTGATTGTTAGAGAAGCATGTCTCAAAAGTTCTTTTACGATATGCCTTTATTTATTGTCAGTAAGATAAATGTGATATGTTTCTAGGAAGTTTGTTACTGACTGTATCGCATTCGAAAGTTATTTACTTGATATCTCGGAAAGTTTTGATCTTTAACTGCCTTGACTGGATCACTCCGTAATCAGTTGCTGGTTGGTAGTACGAGTATTTTGGTCAAGTCACAATCGAAATATAAATAAATAATTCAATTCAATGGTTTACCCAGAAAAAGGATGGAGTTGGATATGTGCTTGCTCTTGACTGTAGTCTTGGTCAGAGATGACAGAGACAAAGTCTACGATGGAGCGAGCTTACCCAGAAATAGCCTGTTCACTCTAACTTTGAAAAGATTCACGTACTCACGTTCCAAAGTGAAGATTTATAATGGAGAGCTTGCTTTTGCCCGCGACTTCGTACGCCCGGATCCCGTTTTCTCCCGTTCCCGTAAGAATTTCGGGATATCCTCTAAGTGCTCCCATATGGAGTGTAGGAAAGTTACATGCCAAATTTCTACGACCAGCAGTTTTGGCTGTGTTGTCTGTCAGCCATTCAGTCAGTGACTGAAGAATTTTATAATATTGAAAATAACGTGCAAGCTCCATGGACACTCGCTTAATCAAAAAATTGCATTTGACAGCGGATTTACTGATCCAAGCACTCATACGACTTTCTGTCACCCGTTGTTAGTTCTAAAACGCTCAGTTCGCCGCTAGGGTAAACCAGTTTACCAAGTTTCATATTGTGGATGTTATTAGGCGTCAGGCCACAGGAGAACAATTAGCTCCGATACCGCTAAACTTTGAGCAATTCATCCATGGTTTAATTTCGACTTGATTAAATTATATTACCGTTGGGCTCAGACATCCAACTTTCTTCAAACTTAGCAATTTTGCTGTTTAGTTATCCATAAACATAAAGTTGTTGTGAACTAAGTATCCCTAACTTTGTATTGTTCTCATTCAGAACTTAGAACTGCTATCCATGGACAACTTAGTACTCTCAGAATTGTTTTGGGCTCCTGATAATAAACATTTGGACGCGATTCCCTAACAATCAGTTCTTGTTGAATCGGCAGAGTAAGCTATTTATTGGTTTTAGTTTGTAAGTTTAAATTATTTGTTGTTCTAGATTATACATATTGTTCTGTTATTAACTTGGAGATTCTGGGACCTAGATTTATGAAAGGAGAAAAGTGGTTAAATTTTTTTAACGGCCTGTGCTTCGGAAAGCACTTATAAGCCGGTGCAGCGGTGGTCCCGGCCGCCAAATGGCGGTCGTCAAATAAACCATGTCAGAGGCCCTTGAGGCGGTTTAGAAACGACTTGTGATGATCAATCAGGTTGTTGGTCATCGTATACGTAGAAAGAGAGCTAATAAAATCACTCTGATATTACTTTTACGACTAATTAAATCTTCAGAAGCGATAACTTTATAATTTTGTTTACTCACATAAACGAATATTTGTTTACTTTTATACATCTTCAGATCTTTCAATTTCCAATGCAATTTGGTTCTTACTCCGTTGAGTTACGATTCAAAATGATAGTTTGATTTGGAGCATAAAGTTCAGTGTTTCAGGTTTGTTTACAAATGAAGCGCTTTCACGACTAGTGAGCGAAGCGTTTCGGATTGATTGAAAGAGCGGAGTGCGTTCAGTTTCAATTTGTGTTTACTCACCTGCTTCATAGTGGAAAATTGACGTTATAAAATTTTGAGTTACAAGCTGTCTAATGACAGTCTGCGACGCTTTTTTTTGAACCTTTGTACAATTTACAGCGGGTTTCGATTTAGCGATACTATATAACAGTTCGATAGTGTTCGTGATAAGCTATAAGAGGCATCTTCTGGGCCCGCTCATTTCATCGTTAACCTCATCCAGTGTTTTCCATAAGGCGAGATGGAGGTCGAAAGCTGGTTTATAACAAAATAGTGAAACAAAAGAACTTCTTGAGAGGAAGTCTATCATAACTTTGTGTCTACATTCCAGGAAGCCTCCTTTCACAGACTTGGAAACGACTATATCCGCCATAACAATAAAACTTATATTGCCACCTTCACAATAAACACTTTCTTAGTTCCCTCGAGCCCGTAAACTGGGATCTATAAAAACTACGATGTAAAAGTAAAACAAGCAGCAAAATAATCCAGATAAACACAAAATCGCCTGTATTATTGCCATCTCAGAAGAGACGTAATCGCAATACTAGCAAGTACCTACGAGTAGTGCTCCGAATACATAAATTCACACCATTCTCCCATGGGTTATGCAAAACTACGGAACGCCTCGTGCTACGACTCTTATGTACTGTTCACACTACTTTGAAAATACTAGCTAAAAGCTCTGAAATACTGGATTCATCGCAGAGCTTAAAAGAAAAAAGAAATCAGATTGTTGCAGTTTTCATGAGACATTCCAGGCTTTTATAACCTGTTTATTTATTTATATTTCTATGGGTCAGCGATATAACTAACGTTTTCATATCTTTTTGTCCAGGTTCAGGAAAATCATATACGATGATGGGCTCGCCGGGGGCTGATGAAGGTGGCATCATCCCACGGCTATGCGACTCTTTGTTCGAGAGGATCAAAGTACAACAGTCACCACCGGCACTCACTTATAAGGTAACACCAGTGTCTTATTTAAAATACTACTTAATATTATTGCGCCAAAACAATTATAAATTGAACTGGGGGGTTTGTTAGCCACTTCTTCCCAGCTAAAACACTAGGAAGTGGTGACGGGCGGGCGTTTTTGGGGGACTGTCTACTTGTAAACGTTGACGTTCAAAAAGTGCTGGCACTCAGCCTAATTTGAATAAATGACTTTTGACTGGGTCAAAACAAAATATGAATTGTACCGGACCAACAGAAAATATGATATGCTGGGCAATTTTGCTAGAGTTGCGGAATTGTTTGAAGGAGTTATCGAGGCCCATTTAGAAGGAACACGGATGTGTTTTTTCAGTAAGACTCGACACTCCCTCCCGAGCCGCCTAAAGCGGGAGAAGTCATTTGATTTCCATCCCAAAAAAAGGGACGAAAACATTGTTTAAGAAAGAAGAAATATCATTCAGCTATTGAACGTTCACACCCACCCAGACAATCATAGTCAGTATCTCCTGAAGGTAAATTACAGAACTTCTCTCGAGGATATTAGTTAGCCACTATGACTGTATTATGATGTCGATTTTTTTTTCCGCCGGCTCTTTTGTGACATCTAATAGTGATAAAGTGACCTCTTAATAGCTAACACACCCGTACCCGTGACTACCGTTCATCGTCCTAATTGGGGATCGACTAGCAGACATGCGTTATTATGACGTTTTCAGATGATGGGCTAGCAATCTGTCGCCGCCCAGTGTTATTAAGAGCATCTATTAAAAGTAATGGCTATTGCATCAAAGTAAGAGCAATGTCCTTGGTGTAACTAAGATGTCAAAAGTATTTTTATAATCCTGATGAGGTTTTGGTGCCCGTATTACAGAAGTAATATTAGTCAAAGCACATAAAGTGAGAGGATTACCAAAAGCCAAAAAGCCCAAAGCTGTATCTTGTCATTCAAGGTCATGTACATCAAGAATCTATTTGCTATATTCGGATGGGGCGTATCTCCCTAAAATTGCTTTTAGCCTCCCATCAGGCCTCTAGACCAATCAATCAACTAAGCTTATTGCAGTTTACTGCTGCAGTCCAGCCATATTTAAAAAGGAGTCCATATCCTTAATAAAACAACTATTATCATAACACCTTTCTTTCACCAGGTGGAGGTGTCATACATGGAAATATACAACGAACGAGTACACGACCTGCTGGACCCCGAGACCACGAGGCGGTCACTGCGCGTGCGCGAGCATGCCGTGCTCGGACCTTACGTGGACGGGCTTTCGCAGCTTGCTGTCACTTCCTTTCAGGTATGTTGAGAACCTAAGGCGACATCTTTACCGCCATATTCGTACTATAAAATTAGAACCGACGTCACAGAAATCCAGTTGTATACAAAAGCCCGATGGCAACCATCGGGCTATTGCTCACCGGACAACAGCAACAACTATCTGGTAGGAAGATCCTTTTGAAGAGTCTACTTAGAGAGAGCATGGTCGTTATAAGAATTGGGTAGCTGACTAAAAAAATCTAATTAGTCCGTCAGTTAGATTATCAAAAAATATTTGACCCGTGTTTTTTCTTTTGTTACGGAAACAAAAATTGACGAAGTTACGACGCTTTTAAAATTCCCAATACGTCACACGTTCGCATAATTTTTACTGAGTCGTGACGTCACGAGCCCCCACTCGCGAGTTTTGATGCGTTTTATCTTTGTCAATATTCATTGATTTACAAAAACCAAAAATTACGTGTCCATTATTTTTCAATACTCTAACTGATGGACTAAATAGTTTTTCAAGTTATGGATGATGGAATCTAGCCTATTTAGAAGAATCAGACTTAAAATAAACTCATTACAAAATTTCAATGATTCATAGTTGAAACTACTGCAGATTTGCTCTTGGACAGAGAACCCTAACTCTAAATATAATATTAGACGTTTGTCTCGGATCCTGAATTAGTCATAAAACGGCCAAATTAACACTGCAATTCTAATCCAGTTCAATTCAGCGTCAGACAGTGCTCCCATTATATTTTACAACTAAAGCCTTAGAATACCGCTAAAGTACTGTATGAATCACAATCTTCGGCTTAACAATTCTCTGATGAATCATTATGAAACGTCCGTAAATATAAATTTGAAGTATCTCGCTGTCGTTACGGTCTCGCCGTATCATCTTACAGGGCCACTTTTCATCCTCAATGGTTGAGCAGAAAGTACTCACTCGCAATTCACCTGCCTAAGCTCAATATTTACGGCCGATCGACGCTCTTATCTCATAAACGATGGAATATTATTCTAGACTAGCTGACCCGCGCAACTTCGTCTGCGTCACATTTTCCGCTCCTAAATAATATTGCAACAAAAAATTGAGATGTAAGCTACACTATCTTTCAAGTTGGATCAAACTGCACACGGTGTGCAAATTTGATTAAAATCGGTTAAGTAATTAAGGAGTCAATCGCAGACAAACAACGTGACACGTGATTTATATATTATACTAGCTGTCCCCCGTGGCTTCGCTCCCGTCAACTGGCAACTTTTTATTTTTTTATCTAAAAACCTTCTCCTGACAATAACAAACACAACAAAAAAAGAATTAGCGAAATCAGTTCAGCTGTTCTCGAGATTTGCGCTTAGCATTCAGCGATTCATTTTTATATTATAGATTAAGAAGATTTTGAACTCATTTCAAATATAATATAATATATTTTATATTATAGTTTGTATGTTTGTATGTAGGGGGTAATCTCAGGAACTACTGGTCCGATTTGAAAAATTCTTTCAGTGTCAGATAGCCCATTTATCGAGGAAGGTTATAGGCTATATATCATCACGCTAAGACAAATAGGAGCGGAGCAGTAATGGAAAATGTGACGCAAACGAAGTTGCGCGAGTCAGCTAGTTTCAAATAATTCAGTCGTCTAAGCCTATTGCAGTTCACTGCTGAACATAGCTGTCTCTCAAGAGATTCTAGCGCCACCGCACTCATTTCCCCATCTTCCTTATCATATAGAGTGTCACACAGGCGCCTATCAAATTATGTCACTGAGGACCACATACGTCAATACAGTGCAATCTATAGCACATTAGGACACACTCGTCCTTCATCCTGCGTATGAGATAGAGCGTGAAGTGCCTACTTATTGCTACGCTGCATTATCACTAGCCGGTTATCATGAGCCGTGAGCGCATCCTATGTAGCTATCGTATTACATGCTCCTGTTATATAATGTTACGTTCAAATGGGGAATGTATGATACGGTCTACTATATAATATCCTTGGACATAATATCCTTGGACATTTCACACAACGCCATATAGTCCCAAGCTAAGCAACCTAATGCTTGTGTTATGGTAACGAAATGGCTGATAAACTACTTATATACATTTTTTTTTTTGTAAATGATATAATGACTTATATACATATTATAGACTAGCTTCTGCCAGCGGCTTTGCCCGCGTGATCCCTAGGGAACATATTCCCGGGGTGAAAAGTAGCTTATGTGCTATTCCAGACTATAATCTATCTTTGTTTTAAATTTCATTAAGATCCGTTAAGCCGTTCTGGTTCTTATGCAAGGCGTATAGGACGGTTAGTACTGAAGCCTTACCGGTGCTGGCGGGTGTTCTCCCAGTCGATCTTGAGGTGCAGCGGCGTGCTGCAATGTACTTCTACGCTAGAAAGATCACGGACCCAGAGTTTTTACCGCAACGCGACCGTGCTAAGATCTCTAGATTATTAAAACCCCAGACTGACGTCTGGGAGGCACTTTTATGCGAATGGCAATGTAGGTGGGACGATTCCATCAAGGGCCGACACCTCCACCAGTTTTTTCCATCCGTTCGTGAGCGGCTGGAGAAGACATGGCTGGAGGTGGATCACTGTGTTGCCCAATTTCTCACAGGTCATGGCAACTTTAAGAGTAAATTATTTTCCTTTAGGCTTGTGGCCTCACCTTTATGTCAATGCTCTACAGCTGACCTTGAATACGAACAATCCGCACATCACATCTTGTGGGAGTGTATTCTTTGGCAGACTGAACGTAATGTTATGTTAGATAGTATTCAGGTCAAATCTGGAGTAGTTTACTATACGGACCTTGTAGAAACCAGAACAAATTTCCGTGCGTTCAGGCGATTTTGCCATACCTATTACTGGAATCAAAAGTAGCTCACAATTTAGGACCCATTAGTTTAAATGTTAATATATAATCCGTGGTGCTTGGCAACTGGGCCTAACCCAGTTGTATATGTCCCTTGGTGCCTATTGGCCTGGCTCTGATCTGTCTCCTGCTTGATATGGAGGGAAGTGGAAATTATATTTATTTTTCCTACTCCTCCGCTGTACTCTTCTGATTAATTTCGTTGCGGGATCCAAGACAGTTGAATCGTTTCTCCGGGACTCGTCGGGTTTCATTAACTCGGCGTTTTTCTGGTGGTCGCCACTGTTGATTCTGGCTTTCAGGAGTTGCAGTGGTTGGGAATGTGTGGCGGGCTTGTCCCAAAAAAAAAAAAAGCCGTTCTGGCGTGATTGAGTAACAAACAACCAAACTTTTATATTTATAATATTACTCGTTTGGTGTAAAGCGAAATTATAACCATCTTCCCCTCGACATGGATATTGCAAACTGTCGTAAGCCGTTTTCCGAAGCTACTCGCCTCTAGCCTCTAGGCGCCAAGCTAGCCGCCTGCCTGTGCGTTCGCGACCTTATACAAAAATAATCCTTATAGCATGATTCAGTATTCACGCGCGATGGCTTATTATTAGCGTATTTCATGTATAACTTTGGTGTTTCTATACCGATTTCTGTGATTCTTTTTTATGGAATAGTTAATAATGTTAACTTTTATTCAAGTTAATTAGGAACGACTGAGAGTTTTATAAACGTAAGAGTAGACAAATACAATCAGAAAGCTTCGAACTGCTAAGCTATCGGGAGTTACACGTGTTATTGTTCGTCAATCATAAAAGATAGAAATATGCTGTCGTGGGATATTTTTTATATAATTTTAAGGAGAACATTTCCGTCATACATGATTTCTGTGTAGCTTTCACCATTAAGGTTGCACACGTGACGGAAGCTTAAAAAATGGAGTAACTTCTCCCGTTTTCCCAACATTTCCCTTCACTGCTCTGCTCCTATTCACTGTAGCGTGATGAAAAGTATACTATAACCTGCTCAGGAGTATGAATAATAATTGTACTAAGGTTCGTTAAAATCCGTCGAGTAGTTTTTGTTTCTATAACGGTTATACAGACAGACAGACAGACAGACAGACAGACAGACCGACAGACAGACAGACAAAAATTGTACTGATTGCATTTTTGGCATCAGTATCGATCCCTAATCACCCCCTGATAGTTATTTTGGAAATATATTTCATGTACAGAATTGACCTCTCTACAGATTTATTATAAGTATAGAAGAAAATTTTCTTCTCGCAGAATCCTTGACCTTGTTCTTTATACAAAAGATTTCCTTTCGCCCAAGAGATACTTAGGCTCTGTCTATCTATACCGAGAGAACTGTTTGTGTACTTCTCCAGTTTCAAAGAATATATAAAAGCATTTTCACTGAGTTTGGGATTTGTTACAAACAACGCTTTTTTCTCAGCGCATATTTACGATTGTTTATCAGCATTCTTCAGACAACGTAAAATTCTTTTAATTTAAGTAAAATTTTCTCACAAGTTAGTTGTTCAGGAATGCTGAACATGAGAACTTTATGTCTGCAAGTACTGTGAGCACTGCTATCTTTTGTTTCACTATTTATAAAGCTAAAAGCTACTTAAGTTTTCTGAAAGGGTAGTTCTTGTTCTCGGCCAATACATTTTATCGAGTGTTAGTTCGTAATAACGACTTATTGATGCTCCGTTCGCGCTGACGTCACTGCGAAGACTATAATGCTATTTATTTCCGAATGAAATAGCAAAATAGCGATCCCGGAACATTTACAGACTTGCGCTGAATTGTATGATAGTTTGGTGAAATAAGTTGAACTATATTTAGTTTTGAAATGTGTTACAGTTTAACATCACGCAACAAAACCATTTCGAGCTTTTAATTGGTTACAAAATGACTGATAGCTAGCCGAAATACACATTTGGATTCATTGTCTATCTATAAAGCGCTAATGATGGACTGGGTCATTATTCGTTGAAACCCACAGTAACCCAACGAGTGCTATAGTGGTATTTTTATTGCTAAATTGTGTACGGAGCGAAAGGTCGGGCTCGTTTCTACCCTTAATTGCGATCCACTGTCGCTCATTATGCCCGCTCTTCCTTTCTAGATTAAATTTTCATTGCCCCATAAAATACTTTGAAAAGTTCTCGATTGGTGAATTTTTCACGATTGCCGCAGGCTAATCTGTATTAAAAAGATCGACGTATTGAATTGAATCAACATCTTTTACAATTCAATATTATTTATTAAATGTTAATGAAATGAAGATTTCTTGAACGCTTTCCAGCTGATTTAATGAGATGAAAAGTTCAATTTGTAATAGCTGCTTGTAATATTGACAGTACATAACTAGATTTATATGAGATAGTAATGGGAAATTGGTAATTGGCAGCAAAGATCGTATTTTCTGAGTGGACGAGCCTTTTTGGCAGGTTCATTAAGATGGCTCAGAAGCGCCAGAGAGGCTGCCTTGCTTTTATTCCCATCGACGTTCCGCCTCTCGCCGACAATTTCGTATAGAAACGATCGGCTAAGTTGATTATATTGTAAACATGAAAATGGGATTTGCCTGTTATCAAATTGTTTTTGTCTCGTCTTCCTGTGTAAGTACTCGTTTACCCGTAATTCTATTTGAGATTCTTGTTTGGTCCTAATTTTGATCCTTTCCATTCTTAACTTTTAAGACTTTCTTTTACTTGTTGCCCCTGTTTTTTATTCGCATCGTATTTAAATTGGAAGCAATTACTAACATTGTTAATCATTCCAACTTCATTGCTTCCCATGACATCGTCTATCCATCTCTCTCCTTTGCCGCTTTCAATTTCTATTAAAACCGATGGATCGCAACTTTGCATGGTTGCCCCAACAACTCTGCAAGTCAGTGTAATTTGTAGGATCGTAAATCTAAACGGCTTTTATCCAAGTCGACTCCAATTTTATAGTCCAGTAAAGTTTATTGATCATTTGTCAATCATACGCTATTTGCTTTGCTCTGGGAAATATTAGACGTGTCATTTATCAGAGTATGGTTCTGCTGAATCAGCTTATTTGATGAGTTCATCGAATGGATTGTAGAGGGTTAGCTCGTAGTTAATAATTAGCTTTCTTTCTTAGAAATCGGGAATAGCCTTATACAAGGTCACATATGAAGCAATTGGGTTACAATGAAAATGAAGATCTTTTTACTGTGACGAGTAATATCAATGAGGTAACGTAGGTCACAGTTGCAGCCTTTTAAGAGCCAAATAATGCTTCTGTTTTTTCAAACTGTTCGGTATTTCAGTTGTTCTTACGCTAATTTATGTTTTTTTAATACTGCTCACTTCTTTATCGCTTAAGTATTAATTGGTTATCCCAGAAACTGTTATTTAACTCGAAAACTTTATTTTGAGCGTAGTTAGTGTCTAGCTGTGGTGGGTGACAGTTTTCGGGGAGAAGCTTGAAATAAATTTTAGTACTCAGATAAATCTAGCAAAGCCATGTGTTTGATTGAATATTGTTATTGGAATTTATAATAATATTAGACCACTATGGACAAAAGGTAGCCCTACCTCACAGGTGTCTGTAGACCAAATGATATTTGCAATCAAAACGTCAAGTAAATACCTACCATACGGGGAACAATATATTTAATTTTCGTTTACATTTCGATCAAGCGGTGCTCCAAACAGTAATGATGTTTCTCGATATTGCAAATCCAATGCCTGGGTTTTCGAAAGTAAATTTGTTTTACTACGAATTACTAATTATTTTCTCTCCAATACTTATTTGTGGATTTCAAATTGTTTGTGTTTTTGCCATAAATTCTCAAATGTACTAAACATTAACGTGCCTTTGCCTGTAACATGTGTGCGGAAGTAATCATCATCAGCGTCTCTTGAATACGTCCGCTCTTCAGGGCGCGGGTCGTTACAATGAACGAAGAAATTACGATAATTTAAAGGAACCATTTTCTTCGACTAAAAATCTTCTTTTGCAAAACTTTAATTAAACATCAATTCTCAATTTCGCGTCTCTGATTTCCAATAAACTTCCAAGTCCTTATTTATTTAGGCACTTTTTAGTTCAGGCTGTAGCTTATTCAATATTGAAGCGATCGATATTCTAAATAAATGAAACCATACCGAACATATTTCAGTATGAAATGCTACATACATTTTGTTCCTGCTTTTGGAATGAATTTCCTCAAAATTTATGTGTTTTGAATTAGACGTTTTATATTTTTGAGTTCAAAAAGAGTATTGTTATGGATATTGTTATTCAAAGTAAGGTTATTGTCATTTTAATTTGATTAAATCGTTTGCGTTATGCGCGCTTTGCTCATATTCGTTGAATAAATTACTATTCATATTTAGATGAAAATCATTTTCATTGTGAAGAAGGCTTCATTGTAGTACTTTATTTTCAGGGAAGATGAAAACGTTTTCTAAAATTTTGAAATTCTTATTTTTCGGGTAATATCGGAGATCTTCTCTTAATAGATCGCTTTGCACAAGAAAATATAAAATTGGATGAGTAAATATGAAAAGGAAAAGGTTTACGATACTATCTAAATAAATAATACATGTTTGTACTTCATAAAATCTAAGAAAGAATGTTATTTGCTATCCAATTTCCAGAAAATATACACAAGAGAGAAAAATGCTTTTTAATAAATATCAGAAGCCGGTTTCTGCGGTACTGGGATAGTTTTCCAAGAATTCACAGAAAATTAAATCTACGACGCTGCTTTCTAACGCATATATTTGATCACCCCTTCAAATAGAGATTGCTATTCGTTGCTCTTATATTTTCTTTTTTCATCTTCATTGTTCATCGGTTATTACATGTAGAAGTAGAAAAGAAGAATCACATAAATCATTGATGCGTTAATAGACTCGGAAATTATCCGACTACAGTACAAACCTCAACAGCTTCTTAGACAATTTGCCAGTTTCCCTCAAAATGAATTCAGTATACGCCACCACTTGGAGAATTGCCGTAACAGGCTGTTTTATTGTTGGTATTGTTTCGTTTTCAATTAACCCGGCTCAGTTCAACGCCTACGCATTCTCTGTGAATAATAACATCGCTTCCAAGATTACCTACAAACGTTTCTCGAGTGTCCCTCTTGCCTTGTCTAAAACTTTTTATTTGAAAATATTTGTTCCCAGCTTTTTAGTCTTGTATTTGAATTTAATTTAACAAAAAGCTTTGTCTGTTCATTATCAATAAGATCTGTGTTCATTTGTTGCTAGAAAACAATGGCAGATTCGTTAGCGCAGGTATTCATTAAAACCGGTAAAACATTTTTTGTTTTTGTCCTGAAAGGTTTGTACTGCTGAATATATTTCAGAATTCTGAACGATAATGTACAATTCCCAACAGCTACAAGTATTCAATCATTCCTCTCCCCTGTTTACTACGACAGAGACGTAGACGAAGCTATACATCATATTGTGAATGGTTACAGGTCAAACGCGTGATGGATTACACGCAATGACTCGGGTCACGGCTGATGATGCGTTTATATGATTCGAGATTCATGAAGGCATAAATCTGAGCCGTTTTATGTTTTCTGGAATGGTGAAACATGTTAAAACCATTGAATTGTTTACCAGTAAAGTTTAATTGATATCGTTGACTTAACAATTTGTAAGTCTTTGTATGTGACTTTATCATTAACTAAAGCAAGCAAAGACAATTATGGACGTGGCGGTTACAAAATGCTAAAGTATGAAAAACTATAAGACCATGCTGCTATCGGTAGATAGTGCGGTTAATAAGCTGCTGTGGTAGTATACCTAGCTATTGAGTTAAGTTTCTCGTATAAGTTTTATAAGTAGAAATAAACGTCCAAAGTCCCACTGCCAGCGACAGGCCATTAAGTAAACATTAAATTTATAAAATTTTGAAACGAATTGTTCTTCATTCGTTACCATCTTAGTTTTTTCCCGTTTGCAAGCACTTGTGCCGAGGTATCCTTTTACCAGCGGGATTAAAAAGGCCACTTTAGCAGAATCAGAAAGCAGTACCTACTCCTCACTCCATTATCTCAATCAATCTTGAACTAAATGCTTTAGCGATTTAGATGAAAATGAAATTCGACAGATTGTTGTATGATTTATTTTAAGATTCTGCTAAAGTGGCCTTTTTAAACCCACTGGCCTTTAGACTTAAATTTTGACAAAAACTGCCTTTGCCTAAATTCATACTTCATTATTAGCAACATTTAAAACCTTTCTGAATCCACTGGTAATCTTTTCAATCATTTCAACATAAAGCCATCAAAATAAATTTAGCTCGCCATCAAACGCAGTAGGCGCGGTTATTAAATTCATTTTCATAATCCTGATTAAAAGCTCTCGTTATTCGTGGATACAGAATCAGTTTGGTATGATCGATGGGATGATTGCGTCGCAGCTCAATGTGTCCAATTATCCATTCAGCCTAATGAGGAATTATGAGGATGTTGCGTCATTTTTTGATCTCTATTATTGTTTGTTTTAATAAATGTATTATTGTTAAAATGTCAACCCATTAGCGGTTGATTAATATGTACACAGCAGGCTACAGGTTTTCAGATTGAATTACATTTTCTCCTAGGGTGGTGTACAAGATTCTGAATAATTACTCTAGTGTCTGTGCAATCTCGCCGCACTTCTTGGAAAACTAGGACAAAGGAACCCATCAAATCTCTCAACGCAAACATAATTCGTTCGTTATTGTAATATCGCTGTAGCCACTGCCATCTTCCATACTTTCCTCTGTTGTTATTACATGAACTTCCATTTGTCTGGGGCCCGAGTCTGCTATTACAATAGTGTCAGAATGGTCGATCACTGATTTCAAAATGGTTGATTTTGACAAGTTTGGAAATCTACTAACATAATGGCGTCATAATGGCGTCACTATGACATTCCAATGTTCGTCCACTGACGGTCCACTGACTCGCCATTGACAGAAATGGCTTAGAATGGTAATCTCGTACATAATGACAGCTGAATGTTTGACGTATGCGTTAGTCTGCTAATATTTTGACAGTTACTTTGATCGGTGAGCTACCACTGTGCCACCATTGGAAATAATTGGAATTTGGACTCTGTGATTGTGCAGCTGCAGCACAGAAGACAATAACCTAGCGGTTGTGCAGACATTGCATTTAAATACTTTTAATTCATAATTCGACAGCTCAGTATCAAAAACTTTTTGCTTTAAATCGAGTTTGTGGAATATTATTGCATCCAAGAATGATTCACTGCGATCAAATATTTTGAAACTAGCCAATGCAGTGCATGCTAGAGAAAAAAGATGCAGGGAATCCAGAAGACGCCGTTTAGCCCGTCGGTTGATGACAATCAACACGAACCCTTTTATTTACTTATGTTACTGAATACTGAGGCGAAATTCGTAAAAACGTTCGCCTTGGAAAGGACTCGGTAAGGGGGTTAATTGACGAACTCAATTCCCTTATGGCCAGACCGCGACGAAATGATACTATATCGGCAGAAATGAAGGTGAGAAAACTGAATTTGACATTAATTTATTATTCTATAGCCAGAAACGCGAAATAGGTCGATTAATGTTATATGTTTTTTGTTGCAGGAATCTAATAGCACTTCGTGCATCAGGGTCCTATAAAAATTTGGTTGGACAGAGTGCCCTTCATAATGTTTTGCCGGTGAATGTGTCGAGATCGATAGAAGTTACAGAGGCACTAAATAAAATATACCTCAAATATATAAAAGGAAAATATAGGAAAGGAATATTATAAAGACTAATTGAGAAATGAAATCTACCCTAACTGTTATGGTTGTACCTTGCTTGTTGTACCTAAGCAGAATATAAGATATTAGAAACTATGCAGGTTCTATCAAAAATTTGAATTGTTATTTTTGGTAACCATGGCCGCACATACAGCACATGCTTTGCCCAACTGCAGGCAAGATTGTGATTGCATGTAGCATAATATTGCAAACATGGCAAGAGAACCATTCCCTTCTGATGAAGTTTATGCAGAAGGACTTCGCTTGCAACAGGTATGCGATTTCTATTCCACTATTTCTATTGATATTGAATATGTATCATGAATTTGGAATTTATCAGGTAATATAAATAATACTACTATACTAAAAAATCTACATTTAGATTAGTCTTTATTTCTCACTAACTAAATATTTATTTAACAATATTAAACTTGACTTTCCAGCCAATTGAAAAATCTGAAATGTAAATATACTATCTAGAACAAAAAAAAACATTTATTATAAAACAACACCAAGTTACAATACTTGATGTAGTAGTCTTATAATAATCAGTCTTCATATAAAATAGTCTTAAAAAGATCTTCAATACTTTAATCATCATTTGAATAACACATCATAAGTTTTAACTAGTATAATAAAAAATTACAACATTAATCACTAATCAGTCTTTTAATTTAAGGAGGAAAATAATTATGCAGCACCCAATTATCAAGACCATCGAAGGGTGAACCGGGACCTTCTTGTAGGTCTGGCACTGCAGCAGGCTCTTGTTGACAGACTGTGGAGAAGAGAAATGCATAAATTAAATAAGCAGGTAATTAATGCAAAACCACCTCAATAATATTCTAGTGAAGAACGAAAATGCTCTTATTATTATTAAAATGATTTAACTTTGTTACAGATCCACAGTATTGAACAAAATACAACCGAATTGAGAACCGCCTCCTTTTTGGGAAGTCAGTTAAAAACAGAGATTTAAAATAAATTAATTAATGCTCTTTTTATAAACACTGTTTCATTTACCTTTACAACCATTTGGAATGAACTGCTGGACATAGACTACTCCTAAAATAGATTTCATTATAAGTCAAAAACTACTGGATTGATTTCAAAATTCTTTCATGTCCCCAAGCTTTTAAGCTTAGCTGGAGGGGTTATATATTTTGTTTGTATTGTTTTCAATGCTCCTTAATACTCATGATGGGTATGTTTGTAGCACACATAATGAGTAGAAGTTCAGATTTTGAGTGAAACCATTTCATAAAGATGAATTACCTTAAAATAAAGAGTAATCACCTTTTTTAACACAGATGTCACAAAGGGGTCCATTGGGTCAGTTTTTCTGTGGATGAGCTCTGTTGGTTTATGGCCCCAGCTAAATTGTTTAGGGCCTCAGTTTTATAGTCGCCTCGGAGTTCCTGGCTTCTATTGCGTCCAGCCTCGATTGAGCAGCTTCAAGAGCAGCATGGTATCTATCTATAAAAAGAATAATATTTTGTTACATCAGGCGATATACTTTATTCTAGAGTGGGCAGTTACTGGTCATACATAACAAATAATTGCAAAATCTTTACCTTCTGCTGCGTAACGCCGTGCACGGTGCAGATTTTTGACGTTTGCGTCGCTTGGAGTTCCATATATATAAAAGTACTCTGTGCTTTGGAGGCTGGTCAATATGCAAATTAAACACAAACAAAAAATCTAAACACTTATGTAGATGAAAATAAACAAAAATAAAGACATAACAGTTAAACGTCAGTAAGCAATAATGTCACTTATGTCATATTTGACTTTGACAGCTAATCAAAATAATATTGCATTGGTATAGTTTCGCGTATATATCTAATGTTTTTTGGTATTATTTTACGAACTTCTCACTAATTCAGATTGCTTATAACACTAATAAATAATATCAAATAAAATATAAATAAAATCTGGCAGGAGTAAACATTCAAATTTAGTAGTAGTTTTTAGAAAATCATTTAGAAATGATTTTCCACAATGGTTTTATTATAATGGCAATACGGCAATGTCAACACAACTCTATTACGAGCACTATTACGAGACCATTGGCTTGCCAGTGAACGATCACTGATCGGCCGATGGCTTGTCGCTGACCGGCCAATGATCGGACATTATAAATTTAGCAGATTACGAACTTTTTAGCAAAATGACAATGGCATGACAATGGGATCGTGTTGGAATGACAAATTTATAAAAATAGCAGACTCGAGCCCCTGGAGTCCTGTTTTTCTCCGAAACTATATGTTTACATCAGAATGATGTAAACATATAGTTTCGGAAAATTGTGATGGATATCTTATCATGCGTCAGTCCCGATCCCTTGGAGACTATCATGACACAAGATTATTGTCCTTTTTGTCCAGTAAATAAATCTGTTAGTTAAACTATCATAGGTTAATGCTCTTGACAGAATTCTGCCCTCGACGTTACCGTAATCCCGCTCGGGGCGACTTGACGACCGTTGGGGGGTTTCGGCATAAATCAGATATTGTACAGTAGACTTACTCTCAACAGGGCTTGTGCAAAAAGGAGATTGTGACTCATATACGGCCTAGTGTTTAGCTATGCAACTATTTATACAGCTCAAGTACTAGATGTCTTCGTCGGTACTGCTGACTTGCGTGCTTAGCGCACTTGCCAGTTTCCTGGCAAGATAGCTATGAGCACTTAGCAATCCACCTGCAGTGCGGCTTTAAGCTTTGACAGAACCGAACCACTGCATTTCCAATTGCACGCGGTTCTTTTATTTCTGTCCATGTCTTGAAGTGCGAGGTGAGGTCAATATCGTTCATTTCGTGAAGTAGTGCTTTTGTCCTTCTGGTTTTGGTGGACTTGTCAACGTCAGCGGTGCCCTTGAACCCGCTGTCAATTCGAACCTGATGGAAGCTTGATTGTTTAATGCGATTGCCTTATTTTGGGTAAACGGCCATTAAAACTTCGGCAAGGACTTGAATTTAGTTATATATATTTGGTAGATGAGTTATTTTCAAGTTTTTGATGCAAAGTTAGATTGGTTTGGAGTATAATTAGGTAACTATAGTAATTTTGAGCAACGCGTTTAAGTGAGTTTTGGAAATATTATTTCTTACACTCTGACTCGATTGAAGTCTAACTGGACATTGTGATATGTGTAATAAATTATATGTGATAAGTGTGTTGTGTTAAAAGTTTACATTTTTAGCATAGTAACAGATTTGCGTGATAAAAGACGATATATATATGGGCATTGATTTTGCCAGCACTTTGGTTCCGTACCAATGCACATATTTATTGTGCTTACAGCCGATGACAGGTTTTATTAGCTATCAGGGTTCCTTCGGGACTTCCGGGATATTTGGCCAACGTAAGTACGGCACTACATATGAATAAGGTATGATCCTCAGAAAAGGAAAGGAAGCCACATGTGGATATAATGTTCGGAAATCACTACAATGGTGGCAGTTTATGACCGGAGTGAATGTATCCGCGGCCGGATGTTAGTCTCGCTCCGATATGTTATTGACTACAATTGTATGAGCTTCGTCTTGTGTATTTTATTGATTCGTCTGCTAGGAAGTCTTAACCGAATGCACGACTTGGATGTTTGACTTGAACGGTGCTGTAAATGCAATAACATAATATTAAAGTATTCATACTTGGAAATAAATGTTCAGGACTCCCGTTACAGGAAAATGACTCCCGGCTTTCTAGGTCCATCTACAATAAGATCCAATTACAAATTTACCGAGCTAATTTCGTTACAATCAAGCACCCTTAGCATTCGTTTCACCATTTCTCTATGCACCGAACCCTCAAACCTCAGACGTAAAATAAACTCCCGTTTTGTAAAACTGAAACCCGCTTTGTATTGAAATAGTCCGTCTGCGTTCCTGCCAAGCCGTGGCTTCGAGTGATTCACTTGAATATTGAAATATTAAGCCGCGTTCAGATTTACTTGCACCAGTCGTATGCGCCAGCAATTTATCACATGCTGCTGTGATCTGCGAGCCAATATGTTAATACTGTGCCAGTGTAGTACGTGGTGAGCGTAATAATGCGTTGTCACATCGGTTGTTGGTCGAACTACAGGCTATTAAGCGAGTACATGGTGTAGTAGATTTGTAGTACATGATCGATGTAGCTTCTGAATGTGAAGCTACGCGTTCTACGCTTGTAAAACGCATTATTTGTTGATAAATTTAATTTTGTTTGGCAAAATTTGGGGCATGGATAAACATAGCTTTAGCAAGGTTAAACACTGTGTCTAGTGGTGATATCTAACGACATTTATCATACTTAATTTAAAAAATACAAATCGTTCACTCTCACCCATTCATTTCTGCCAATTCATTTACGCCTCATATTTCGATATATTGCCAAAACCATACAAGTTGAAATAGTTTTACAATATTACCAATACACAAATGCTGGCAGAAATATTGAACGAAAAATCCACAAAGCTATTATATATTGATTGAACGAAAGCACTTGATATGTTTTGTGGCGAATAAAAAGGTATAATTCCATACATATCTTAGAATATATTCCACTTTTTTCCAACGAAGGCAAATGAAAAGAGATCTAACAAACATTTCCCACCAAATTGAATTTCGATACCTTGCAGCCGTAGGGCTGGCAGGGCAGGTCACCTTTAAGGTAATTTTCGCATAACCGGCATTATATCCCACCCACATCCAGGCGTAGAGATTGGCAACTAGAGTTTAAGAAAATAATTGGATTTTGTACAGCATCTGTTGTGATTTCTGTCGCTAATACTTAAGGCGCGTCCCCGAGCAAAACGCAGCGCTAGCCGTTTTTTGTGCAGTTTTTGGAGCTATCTACTCTTTATCCAAAAGAAATATCAACTAATAAAAAGGACATTAAATTTCTACATAATCTTGGCTTCAAAATGGTAGATTTTATTTTTTTATTACTAAGTATAATGTTTAAGTAATCTCCTCACAACGAAACCACAGAAATGAGAAAAAATTACTGAAAACATGCATCTTCTCGAAAACTATCGATTATTTTGATTTAGTACTTCCACTAATGGATAGGCAATTTAATTGTGAACATTTTGGTAGAAGTATTTTTTTCAAACGACCAAAATTAGATTTTATAACGATTTTATTCAACATTCTGAGCGTATTCGCTATTGTATCTCTTGCGCTGTTATTGAGGGAAAAAATGCTCAAGGTTATTTGGTCAGGGTACAGCCTTAATGCTTTCCTGAGTAACAGTTTCTTTGATCAAAACATCTATGTCTTCTAACGAAGATTCAGGCGATGTTCTAGATTTAGACCTACAAAACAATGCATGCCACAATAAATATGTATCCATGTGTCTTCAGAAATTTCCTCACCATTTCACGTTTAGCAGCTCTTTCTCATTATTTGTATTACCTCATCCGGTCCATGTTTAAACACTCACCAACCGCAGAGGGTCATCTGGCAGCCCTGCTAACACAATTTCAGTACGAATGTCTTGGTGTGTTTGTGTTAGGGTTTTATTTTTGGGAGCGCCGCAAACAACCCTCGCCGGAAGGTGATTGGGAGACTGCTCCTCATGTGAATTTGTTTACCTAAAATTAACATTCATTTTTACAACTTTTCTTGATATTGATTCGGTTTTCGTTTGCGGTATTATGTGCGTATGGTAATTTTATAAGCTGCGAGGGGAATAAATTAGCGAAATAATATTTGGGTGCTGGTATAGAAAGTTTACGAGGGAATACATCCCAAGTAGCATTTTATTCTCTTTAGTAGTTCATATTCAGTTCACTGGTGATCTCTTAGTAATAACATTGGCCACACATGGTTCCTTGGCTGTATTAGAGTTAACAATTTCACCTATACCTGTTTAAGGCATGCATAAAAGTGCTAAATTCGCCTATTAAGTAACCATTGGTGTTATATTAGGATAACGTTAATCTCCTAGCCAGCCTTTATTTTAAAGGCTGATTTATAGCATTTTAAGAGAGGAAAAATACGGCACAGGCTATTTAAAGGTCCACATTTAGGGTGTTATATTGCTGGCATTCTAATACAACAAATGTGAACATTACTGCAGCCAAAAGCTGTTATTTATAACCTATTGTGGAGCAATATTCAGCTTGTAGCTGTAAGCGGGTCTAGTTTGTGATGTATTAATCAGCCTCTATATTATTCTTTAAAAGAGAGTTTAATGAGTTTACATGTACGTGTAAAGTATATTATACGCACCACTATTGATATCTAGTAATACTGACAGCTGTTTATATATTCACGAGTACCACATTGTTATCCTCTGAGCTGAATAACTATGTGAACGTGGTTTTCTATAACACTTGGACGACGTAATAACCCAAACTAATAAAAATGAATAAAATCAATTGGAAAAAGAGTGAGGACCGAAGGATTCGGAAGAAAAATCTTAAAAGAATATTTACAGATAGTAAGGCCAAATAATCAACACATTGAACAGCAACCTGTTTGTACTACGACGACGTATGAAGCTAAGGCCAAGTGCGACTTCAAACTTTATTAATTACGGTTCCGTACATAATATACAGGAAAAAGTGCCTGAAGGCTTGACTAGTAATACGATTTTATTAAGCGTGAGTCCAAACATAATTAATGATGGTTCCGTACACAACCTAGAAGAAACTGAATGTGATGGTTTCAGTTCTAGTGAAAGTGAATTTGAATTTGAATGCGGTTACAAAAAACATGTATCTTTTCGTGAAAAAGTAAGTATATGGGCTGTAAAAAATAATATAAGTCATGTCACTCTAACTGAATTGTCAGTCATCATCAACTAAATGATTCCAGAAATACTACCAAAAGATTCTAGAACAATTTTACGTACTCCCAAACAAGTTACTATTAAAAATATTGAAGGCGGACAATATTGGCATAATGGAATAGCAAAACCACTTGAAAGATAATTAGAAAATTAGATGGGGTCCAGATACAATTTCTATTTAAAACATAAATGTGGATTGTTTGGCTAAATTGTGTAACATCTTTGAGAATCCTAGAATAAGGCCTTTTGTAGTTGAAATATACGTTGGAAAAGGAAAAACAAGAAATCTATATGGGTTTTTTAAAGATTTTGTACATGACATGAATACATTACTAGAAGAAGGACTCCAGGTTCCACGTTTAGAAAAAAACATAAAAATTAAAATAAGGTGTTTCATTTGCGATTCACCAGCTAGAGCCTACATAAAAGGTTAGTTTGACTCGTCTGACATTCTCATTAAAATACTAAATTGTTTGGTGTTACAATAAATTAATTACGCTCCAAACGAAATTATGAACTAAATTGAATGTATAGTGCCATTTATATTTGCCACTCCCTGACTTACAATAATACAGTGATAACCGGATTTTTTCGTGATATAAAGTGTCTCATTGATATTCATTCTAATTTGTTTAGCCGCTCTTACGTAATTGCTAATCTGAAAACATATCGTTCTTGACCAGATTTTAAGTGAGAATGAACTTTTCTTGTACTTACTTAATTCTTTTTACAGGAGTCTGCAACTTTAATGGGAAACATGGATGCCATAAATGTACCACGGTCGGAGAATATTCTCATACCACACACACGGTTACATTCTCAAAATAAGGCTAACCGAAAATAATTAGTCTCATTAAAAACATTTCAAAATTTAATGACAACAATTTATTCTCCAAAACATCAACATGATAACTTTAATTAAAACGACCATTTTCATAAATAAATAAATAAATACACACACACACTAAGAAATATTTCTTTGTAATCCTAATCATTTATCCAGGCAGTCTAGTCAGTTTAGTTACTATACAACGTATAAAATAGACTCAAAACACTCAAACTTTTTAAATTGTGTAGTTCTGGTTTTTGTATCATGTCACAAAAGAATTTATTATAGTTTAAAAAAAAAACCAAGTCTGAAAGATTACTACGACTAGCTCCAGACCAGCAACAATTACACAGAAACTCGCGTGAAATCAATGAGTCGAGCAATTTGTAAGAAAATGTTACTTTACAGGGTTGAAATAAAAATGATAACTGTTTTTGTAATTTTGATCTCTCAGCTTTATCCATTAGAGTGTTTTCAAGAACTTCTAGTTGTTCTTTATCTACAATCTGCTTGAGACGGAACGACTCATTATCTTCTGGGTTAGCGTCTTTTAATAAAGTTACGGCCCCTGGTGGATCAATTTTTTCCGTAATTATTGCTAAGCCCTCGTAGATTTGTACAGACAACATCGCCACCTTCTGTGTGAGTTTTTGCATATTTTCAACAATATTCTTGAGTATTGTGTCCTGGTTATATTTTTTTTGTAATAATAGGTATTGATTACCAATAAGTTGATCACAGTCGAGCGTACGTAACAATTTCAAAGTTTCATCCATTATCATGTAATTATCGGCTTGAAAAGATGGACCCACGTTATTATCATTACGTGTCTGAAAAACAAAAAAATAAAATACAGAAATGGAAACTGAAACAAGTATAATAAAATTAAAATTTTAAATAACCCCTAACATACGAGTTGACGGTCAACAAACGCAACGCTTGTTCATACAAACCTTCATAAATTATTGCTAAGAACCATCTCGATGAACGTATTACTTCACCCACTTACTGCATTTACTATCGAAGATTTCGTACTAACTTGTAGTAGGTATTCAAATAAAATTCAAATGTTCAATGCGGATCTCTAAAATTTAGTGTGCTAAAATATCTAAAAGGGTATTCACGTGAACTATAGTAGAACTGCATACCAGCCCAGGGCTGAATATAAGCCTAACGAGAATACGTTGTACAGAAATTGGCATTATAATGGTACACTATGTGAACCTTTCTATAGCTCACGACACTATAATGGTACACATGTGAGACTTTAAAGAGGTGACAACTTTAATCTGGAGTTACAATGGTTCACTGTAGCTGGAGACAATGTCCACCATTTTTTTCAAACATAACCCATAATATTTCTAAATTAATTATGACTTTATCACATACTGCGGAGTTTTCGTTATTAATTTTGTATTTTATGTTCAAATACAAAATCACAGACTGATTTTAATGCTATAAAAATACAAATATCAAAAATTGCATGGTTCGTCTCTACTTATTTAGAAGGATTTGGTTTGATAAAACGGCATTATTTCTGAGGCGTGTGAAAATTTTAACTCTAAATATGTGTATACTTTACAATAAATTTACATTACCCATGATTTTAACACAATAGCATATAATAAACACAGAGTACTTACCAATAATAATGATATATCACAATAAATGGCTGTTTAGATTAGACACTATCGAGCGAAATACGTCATTCCTAAATATTTATTACAAAATGTGGTACTCAAGTGATAATTTGGAGAAAAAGCGGCCACTAATAGTTTTTAGGGTACAATTGTGAGCTTAATACGAGATAGAGGCTGTTAATTGTTCACTTGTTACTTCTTATAACTCTCTTGTCTGTATGAAGAACTACACGGAATCAAATATAGTGCCGTTGATCAGCTATAAGACCACTGATCTCTCTTAAACTGCCGTTAAAGTGCTGCTAATCAGCTACTATGTAACTTTTGTGAACTTAAGGCTGAATAATTTGTGCCCAAACCGGTGGTGTAAGGGCTGTATAGCGTGCTATAGAGCTCTCATACAACCTACTTAGAAGCCTAAAGAATAAATGTGTACCATTAGTCAACCGATAAAGAACCCCCAGTGCTACTTGGGATAATTGGGCATTCAATCATATAGTTACAACTGCTCATTTGTATCATCAGTACTACTACAGATAAATATATTCCACAACTTGTTTTTAAAACTTGAAACTCTTTACTAAACAACACTTTGCAATGCAACTCTCCTGATCTTTGTAAGCTTACCTTTCCCCATTTAAAAATGAATCAGCTTACGGTTAATAAGTGAGCCGTACAAACGTCGAGCAAGTGTTTAATCATGCGGCGCCTCCTGGATTATCCCTGATGTGTAAAATCGTGGACGAATTACCGGCGCCCTTGCTACAAAGTAGGGGTGGTTGGTATTTTTTTACTAGTTGGGTGAAAACAATATTTTGCAAGAACTCCTTGGGTCTTATGCCGTATTTTAAGTTTATTTTTTTTATTTTGCATTGTCCTCACATGAAGAAGCAAGTACTGCATGTAACTAAGATTTTTTTAAAACATCACATGATTTAAAAGAATGTCCGTGGAGTTTTTGCACGTTCTTCTCCATAGAGATCTGCGCTTTGGAACGTGCAAATAGCCTCATGTTTTTGACTGACCGACCTTGACATTTCAAAAGTGCCCGTAAATGGTTTATTCGAAATAAATGCTTTGAAACTTTGAATCTCTGAATCTTTTATTAATTTAATACTAGCATAAAGCGATTACTAGTGCTCAATAAGTTTTAGTCTTTCTTTTTCCCCTTAGATTAGGCGATGAGAGATGATCATTCATTCGGACCATTTTGAGTTAGACAAGAAAACTAAGAAAGTAAACGATTCCTTCGAGACACAAGACCCTTCGTAATTCCAATCATGATACCAAAGTGGAAGCTACAATCTGATAGTGAGCGTTTCACATGTGTAAATCTGATAAGCATGAATAAAAATCCCTGAACAAAACGCGTCTGAAACTCATCTTTGAAGTACATAGATACCTAATGTTTCCTGGAGCAGTCCTTTATACAAATAATCCGAAACTATGAGGAATATCGAAAAACACTGAAAGGTCGAGTCTCTAGCCCGATTTTGATTAAATCTAAATGCATTATTAGATTTTTAAAAAAACATTGTTCGTACACAGGAATCGAACCGGTTGATTTTGAAAAAAAAAACACGCTATATTATCTGGGAAGTAATAATACATGGCAAACTAAAGAAGAGACCTAATTTTTAACAAACACCTCAAAGAATTTTCAAGAATCAATGTTTTCATCAACATCGGGCTCGAGACTCCTTTCAGTATTTTTCGAAATTCGGTATAGTTTCGGATTCGGCCCTGAAGGGCCTGCCCTGCATACCTAAAAAAATTAACCCTGTATAGCGTTTTATTCTATCACAATTTCCATTTAGTATGAATGCTCTGAAAATTCCACCACGAGATTTCAATCAAACCATTTCCATGAACTTTGTTAATTAGATTATTCTAGCTAGTCGAATTTTAGGTCTCTTTGCATAACGAACCTGTGTAGTGTATCAAGAGGATTAGCTATAGTAAAGGCTGGTGTTTGTGCATAAGCGTTAGAGTAACATAGCAGTATGTAATAAGCCCAGCTTAAATAAACAGCGCGGGGCTATGAGCAGTACAGGCCAGATGGGCTACAAACGGCTATACATGCGATTGTTGGTAGCCAAATTTAGGCCGAGAGGAATACAACTATTTTAGCATGAAAAAATCTTGAGTAAATTGCCTGTGCACTTACAGTAATTACCAACACGTACAGAGAGTCAACAAAAACAATTAAAACATAGAAATATATTAAAAATAATCAAATCAGGTCTAGGTGGTCAAAGTTCCGCATTGTCCGATTTTATCTTGTTGATTTCCAGCCCGTACAGTTTTCATTGGATGTAATTGCATCATTCTTGTAACATCGCGATATGTGAACTTTGCGTTACTTAGGTGGAAAAGTTTTTTAAACTAGTTTTATATTCCAGGCTCAGAAACCATTAGAATGATCTACCAGGAGCTTTATGGATTTACATCACTTTGGTGTTTGATAACACTGTTTGTTTTACGATGTCTACGGAAAATATTTGGCAAAATCCCCGACAAAACTTCACTGTGGCTTCACTTTATATCGATTTTACGGCTCGTCCATTCTCATGGTCAGAATAATACTTTAGTGAGTTTAAAATCTATTGCAATATATTAATTAGTGTTCTCTCT
This sequence comes from Ceramica pisi, assembly GCA_963859965.1. Taxonomy (NCBI): domain Eukaryota; kingdom Metazoa; phylum Arthropoda; class Insecta; order Lepidoptera; family Noctuidae; genus Ceramica; species Ceramica pisi. The sequence continues at coordinate 6,332,326 of OY982529.1, forward strand.
TTGTCAACAGGACATCGACAACCTAATGACCGAAGGCAACAAATCAAGAACAGTTGCTGCAACTAACATGAACAGCGAATCATCACGATCTCACGCAGTCTTCAGCGTAGTTCTAACGCAGACCCTGACCGACGCAGCGACAGGCGTCTCCGGCGAGAAAGTCGCGCGGTTATCGCTCGTCGATCTTGCAGGCTCTGAAAGGGCGGTGAAGACAGGGGCTGTCGGCGACAGGCTGAAAGAAGGCTCTAACATTAACAAGTAAGTGGTATTGTGAACTAGAGCATTTGCTTGTGTTTCTGGTGAGAAAGTCGCGCAATGAGAGGTATCGCGTTTGAATTCACCGCTAGAGGCACTAGTTTATCGTGAGGTTTTCGATATGTCAAAATTTCACTATTGGTTGGCTTTTGAAAAGAGTTTATTTACTTATTTTTTTTTTGTTTTTTATTTTGTGAATATTTTACTAAAACAGCCTGAACAAGTACGTTATGGTTCTCCCGACCACTGCATTGAACTTTTTTGTGTCGGAAATATGTAGGTATAATATGTTATTTTTTCCATAAGTCCACGTAACACTGCGAGACTGCGACGATATCTATGTTGTATTAATCGCACGTTCACAGCATCCTAACTTAGATCACATGCGCGTAATAACTACTTTTGATGCTACAATTAAGGACCTCACTCGACAATGGCGCCCACTGGTGAGTACAAAAAAACTTATTACAAAAAAAAGTCGGTGTCAAAATACGAAGAAACTAACAAAAACACCGACTTCCGAAATTAAAGTTATTTTTTACTTTGTAGTGTTTTTTTTTGGAAGCCGGTTGTATTTTTTTGTAAAAAGTTTTTTATTTTTCACTTTTTAGTGGTGCCCCACACCTAACAACACCACTGCAAAATCGCAGAAAAGCAAAATACGCAATTTCGATTATCAAAGAATCATCTAAATAGTCAAATTCCAGCTATTTCGATTTAAAATCCAAAGTTCGTAACCGATTTTGATATGATTTAAATGGGACCAATCTGCAAGTATATCCTTTCAGATAAAATAAGAATTTTTCAAATCGGTTCATAATTGTCGGAGTTATGAGGTAACAAAAAAAAAAAAAAAACATACAACCGAATTGATAACCTCCTCCTTTTTGGGAAGTCGGTTAAAAAACGGTAGCCCTCATTCTTGCTTGTCATTCTGCCGGGGTCTGAGAAGGCAGTTAAGGCAAGGTTTGTTTGTAACAGACTAAAAGAAGGCTCTTGTATGATAATGATGGTCTAAGCAAGAGTATTTTTCGTGTCAATATTAGTTGTATTAAAGTGTTGTTGTGTTGCTTGTCGCTCAAGTAGCCAAAAATGGGATACATTCAGGCGCTGGGGGTGACAGTCTAAATTAAGTTTCAATATTAACGAGTGATTGATCCTGTAAAAACAGTTATTGCTGGAGTAAATATAGCCTATCGTAATGAAAACTCGTTTTAATTTAACAAAATCGTTCCTTGAAGAATCTTATAAACTGACTGACTGAATCTCAACTAACGTTTCTAGGAAGCATTGAGTATAACAATGTAGTAAGAATGAATCGAAGGCCTAAAAATATTAATAACGCTTCGTATCCCTCAACCTCGTCGTCGTCGTGTGGCTTCAAAACTCACGTGCATCGTCTCGTATATCTATGTATATCTTTACAGCATTGCTCTACTTACCTATTTCATAAACTGAAAGCAAACGTAACATGTTTACATTATGAAAGTGATAGTGAGTTTGTTCTACTTTCCAACTGAGACTGTCCAACTACTCTCCGTGGAATTGTGCTACCTACATGTATCTGGTATTGTAGCTGGTGCAATTGCTGGTTCCGAGAATCTCCCGCTATTGAAACATTTGTTGCAATAGTATTCGACTACCCGGAAATGTACGGTAACAATATAGGCGTAGTGAGGTTTCTAATAGATTTAAAAAAAAATAAGCTTTGTGACTTCTGGAGAAATTGTCTGGGTCCTAAGTTTGTCAAGTTATCGTTAATATGAATGTACTGAACACCAACTTTTTTTTTCTGTGCAGGTTAAATAGTAAAAGTGGTTTAAATGCAGTAGTAAATTTATTCCCGAGAAGATTTCCAATGAATTTAACAGACACCTGTAGGTGATTCTAATTCTAAGCAATGATGGAGCTGTCAATCTAAAAGTAACTGTATATTAAGGCTTAACAGGTTCTAAATACTGTTGTTTTGTTTCAGATCCCTAACAACACTCGGGCTGGTGATATCCAAGCTTGCAGATCAGTCTTCTGGCAGCAAAAACAAGGATAAATTCGTGCCGTACAGAGACTCTGTGCTCACGTGGCTGCTCAAAGACAACCTTGGAGGGAACAGTAAGACTGTCATGGTGAGTGAAATTGTTAGGCTGTTCGCTTAACATATTAACAGTACAATGTAACCTGTAAAACGTGGCACTGTCCTGCCAAGTCCGTGTACCCTGTGTCCCGAACGCAGAACTCAAAGCTTTGATTCTACGCCTTAGTGATGTTAGTGACTGATCAATCAACGCACTGCCGAAACTGCTGGTCGGTAAAGACTGAAATTGGTCATGTAGCTTTCTTACACTCTGTAGAGGTGCACTAAGAGAGGGTTTACAGAAATTCCTACGGGAACAGGAAATAACGGGATATGCGCGTACGAAGTTGCGAGCGAAAGCTAGTGACTTAATGTATGTATTATGAGCGGAATGTTAACGTGGTTACTGAGACTGACTGCGGTTGCTGCATAGTATGGGAAGGTGTGGTTGGGTGACGTGTGACTGTTTTTTTATCTGACGGACTTCTATTCTCTCCTCCTGCGTCTCTAAGGTCCATTATGCATCGTCTAAGTTAAACGGTATGCTTTGTTGATGTAGCCTGGAGAACCGTTGATTTAAAAAGTAAAATAATTTCGGAGCCGGCAGTGCCGTGCAGTAAGTTAATAATGCGACTGTATCTTGGTCAGAATACTTCCCAAGTCTTGTGAAAACTATAATATGATAAGTTATCATGTCATGAGTGCTAGTAACAGGAGACACCTGTATTTGTGTACTAAAACTTAAGGCGACTAGCTCGTGCTGTATCGTAAGTGGACGCCTGGACGGACATTCTAAAGTGTAGGCAGGTGTTCTTCAGCACGATTACCAGTTGTTTATGTTTATTATTATTAAAACGGCAAAGTGTGTTCACTTTTAATATGCGAGATGCAAACTTTAAACAAAGCTTATATAGCACATAGACTATAAGAGTCTACGTAGACTGGTGATAGGTTTATTGTAGGTACTACTCGCGAATAAAAAGTCGATTTATATTGACATTGGTTTGAGTACCGTATGACACTTAGAACTTGGAACTGAACCAACCAAACAAACCAAACCAGCTAAATCCATTTTTTGGCATTTTGACGTTTTTTGTACCATTCCAAAGTTTAACAAAAAATACACAACCTAGAATAACAGCTACATTCAGTTTACTTTTAAAATTGACAAAAACACGTGATGAGTAAAACTGTCAAACCCATAACTTCAAAAGTTTGCTGCTAACTCCATGTAATCCGTAACACATACGCGTACAAAATAATGAATGTTCAAATTTTCTTAGGAATGTTTTTTGTCTCTCCTGAAAATTTACCTGATATGTAGTTAGCAGGTTTACACTCTAAGCTGACGATATGTAGGCTGAAACTATTGTTATGTCGTGAAAGACTTTCTTAGTGCTTTCAAGTAGGTTCTTTATAGATCTTTGTCATGTCACATACAAAATATTGAAGTAGGTAGGTACTTGTAAGTTTATTGTCTGGCTTGAGCTGTGCTTAGGCAATATTATTTTCTAGGTAGGTGTTGTGTTTTAATTTTTGTTGATGATTTACATCCTTAAAAAAAGTATGTACCCCCATGGAAAACGGCAAGAGACCATGTATATGTTCACATAGTGTTTCAATGAAACTGTAACATTAACTCAATGAATTCACACTTAGCGAACTCTTAAAGCGGAAAGATAATGCAAATAGGGTGTCCCCAGACTTGAAACAAATTCAAATTCTGTCCACGGCCGGCCGCATCCTTTGACTCACCGCACCTAACTCAAAACACTCATCATGCTGCGACGTCGCGCATAGAAATGTTCTACGAAACCTTGTCTACATTATAGCTAAAGCTTTAGTACTTTTCTAGTGTAAACAAGGACGATTTTAGTTTGATTAACGTTTTATAGGAATGTTATGTGGGGCAGCGTTCTTTTGTTTATGTGTGCATTTGTTTTATGCATTGTTTAGGCACTTGTCTCACCGCCGATGATAAATCAGCGAGAAGCTAGTAAAGCGAGAAACTAGATGCGAGTTGGCGAGCAGCGAGTAGCAAGTGTGAAGATTCCGATAGTTTGTCACTTAGCTATAAGCGAGTATGGTATTGTGCGAAGGGCGATTACTCTCACTACTCGCTCCAGCCCTCACTATAGGCGGATTGACCGCTGGTTGGTCTCTCGGCGTGATTTCTAACCGGTGAGCGAGCTAATAATGCGCTCTGAGAGTAGCTCTTGTCGCTTCAACCAACTAGTGGTCAGAGAGTTCTCGCCGGCGCGGCATTGTGTATAGCCAGCTATCAAGTGTCAATGTATGTGACTCTTTAACTCACTCGGAATCTATATAGTATGTGGTCCGCATCCTCAGCGAGAAAATAGTCGATAGCTAATCGTTTCTTCGCTAGCGGTTAGACAGGTGCCATACAGTGAGGCGGTTAGAATAGGTTTTCCAGCGTCAGTATGATTGACAGGCCTTCACAGTGCTATCTTTGTCATAAAAAAAATATCCCATCCGTTTTTATCCCTCAACGATAGTAGTAGTAAATAAGTACCGACAAGTTAGCTATTGATTAAACGGTCTATAGTAAAAGCAATTTCTCATTCCAAGGCCAATTTCCAAGAAAATGATGATACACAAAGCACATTCAGTCGTATTCGATATCTATACAAATATTAAAAATTGATTTATGTTTCCAATTTGCTACATCTGATGGATATTGTTTGATACAGCTTTTTTTTTTAGGGATGGGAAATCATCCAATGACTCCTCCCGCTCTGGGTGTAGCGGGAGGGAGTGTCAGTCTTCTACTGACTAAAACCCATCCATGTTCCTTCATTGCCCTTTGTGTTCCGGAGCCACGGTGTCTCTTGCGAATAATCCCGCGACTTGTTTGATACTGCCTACGACTGGTTACTGGGCGGCTCCATTGTTGATATTCTCGTTTGTTTATAATGAAAATCGTAAAGGCGCTGATATGAAACTCATAAGTCTAAGACGTTAGACGCATGGACTTTTTTAACAAGCGTTTCGTGAAAAAAAAAACCTTCATAACATCTTATAAAAAAATAATAAAAAACTCAGAAATGTATTTAAAGAACAAACTATATACACTTAAAATAGAAAAAAAAAAACTCTTAACTAAAAAATGGCATCAAAAAATTCGTCCCCATCGCTATCGACTGGAAGTGAGCCCAAAAGACTGGCTGCATTGCCACGTTGTATGGCAATGCTTATCCTCTGTCCAAGGTAAAAGCCAGCTCTTGGGTCACGCGAAGCGTCAACTAAGCGTTTTGCAAGATCTTTAAATAGGACGTGAGCACTCGTTAAAAGTGAGTAAAAAATAATTGCATCCTAATCAGATCAGTAGGTAGTTTATAAGAAAATTGCGGCAATACAAACTTAATTATACGGTTCGAATATAGAACCTCCTTATTTGAAGTTTCGACGATACAGTGCAGTGTTTGAGAGATTGGCTGCTGCGCTGCGTTTCGCGGGTTCGATTCGCGCAGGAACAAATATTTGTATGGCCACAGATAGTGATTCCGCATCTAGCTGTTTGTGTATGGGAGTTTGTATGTTTGTGAACGCGCCCACTATACGGGAGAAATTCCTAGTGTGGGACAAAATTTTACAAAAAAAAAGTCGGCTATGAATCGTTAATAATAATCATGCTCACGCGTTTAATTCGATGACGAAAGATTTTATAGAACTCTGTCATTTTAATCAATATAAAAATCGGTCGCGCGGCTTGTGCGTCTATTAAAACTTGTACATCTCCCACAGGTGGCTACAATATCACCAGCGGCCGATAACTACGAAGAAACCCTCTCAACGCTCCGATACGCCGACCGAGCGAAACGCATCGTCAACCACGCCGTGGTGAACGAGGACCCGAACGCGCGCATCATTCGCGAACTGCGCCAGGAGGTCGAGACCCTCAAGGAGATGCTGAAGTATGCCACGGTAAGTGGCACGGTAAGTTGGACTCGCTGATGTGTGGGTTTTTCTGGTTTTGGTCCTAGATGTTATGTGAAATGCGTGGTCCCGTCGTAGAGTACAAAGAAGATGACTGAATTTGAAAACCAAGAAGATGTCGAAATGGAAGATAATCTATTCCAGGTTCTAGAAAACTTGCAAAGATTTATATAATACCTGATAATTATGATTTGAAAACTATATTAGTGTGGGTGTGGTGTAGATAGAAAATTGTATAGCGTGCTAAGTAAAGGTGCACACCGCAGTTACCTTTTGTTGAGCAACGTTTCCAACTGTTAATGGGCAACATTATAAAACAAAAAGTTATTTGTTATTAGAATATAAGTTGAAGAATGTTACCTAATGTAATCGTGTTGCATTCTGTTGCTCCACAAAAAGTAACTGCGGTGTGGATGCACCTTAAGATACTAGCAGCATCATTTGAATATCCGGCTGCTGCATACTCAGCTGTTAAGTGTAGCCTGTCGCTTGAGTGAAACGAATCAACGCCAGTAGCTGGAGACCCTCAGAGATGCTGAGAGAGAGATGCCACGGTATGTCGCTCGGAAAGTTGTACCTACTCCCAGCTTGTGTCGTCTTCCATTGGAGTGTGGTTCAGTACTTAGTATAAAATGGCATGTTCGGTTTAATACTAATAATCAGGTTAGAGGATGCAGACCCCAACACGGTTAGGTTGATTGACTGGCATGTTTGTTGTAGAATAATATGGTGGTAAATTTGAAAGACAGAAAAAGTTTTATTTGGGACTCGCACAAGACACATAAAAAAGTAGAATAAAATCAAATTAAAAGTCATTAAAATGAGTAAACAGAAGCTAACTGCATAAAATTAATCTGTGCGAGGCAAAAAAGGTCTCTGTCTCAGCAAAATAAGCGCTGGTATTATGACAGGGTCTGCTGTGATGACACGAATACACTCGTGAAACATGAAAAACTAAAACGAAAGATAGAAGATTAGGTAAGACCCTTTCACGGGAATGTGAGATAATATAGTTCAAGTCACATATAGAAAACTTGACAGAAACAACATTTAACTGACTAAATCAAAACAAAGCTTTCAGTCTATCCTAGATAGAAAAGAGCAAGGGATACTAACATATTTTAAAACTTGGGTGTCTTAAAACAATACATAGGTAGCCTGCATGACTGTATGTTATAATGTTACATAGGTATGAATTTGACAAAGCATAAAGTAGGGCAAGACCTTATTAGGTTCGCTTTCTTGAAGCCATCAGCGTCTTATCAATCCATCTATTATGCAAAGGAAACAAGGTCTTTCGAGCCAAGGCGGCTCAACGACCTTAAGGAGCACCATGTGTTGTACAAATGTGCATATCACATGCGAACTGCCGCATACGTGGGCCACTCGAGGGATCGATACGCTCAAGGGAGACTGAACCGTGTCATCGTGAAGTTACAATGACTTGATGAATTTCATTACTCGTTGGAGTTACTTCCTTTATCCTTTGAGGTCCTAAGGATATGCTTCATGGATTTTTTGACAAGTCTTTGAAGTAGCTGATAGATGTTGTAGCCTTTTAAGATCCTTAGAGCCTATGCACACGGCGTATTTTTTAACGCGTCGACGACACACATTTTACGAATGCGCGCGAAGTAAAGGCCATGTGTAAAGGCTCTTAGAATATCCTACTATGGCACTGAAGGTAAAGAAATATGTAAAACTCGAAAGACTTTGAAGTAAATTACGAATCTTTGAGTTTCTGTCGAAAAGGTAATCTTTAGGCAAAATATTATTTATATAGAATGGGCTATCTTTCAGTCGTAAATAGCCTAATCTATCCTTTAGCCAGTCGAAAACGTAGGCCTGAATTCGCTGGCCGTGTTCATTTTCCTATCGCAAAGGGGCGGGGAGACCGTAATTTATGGACTGTTTTCCTGTAGGATTAGTATTCCTGTTACGTATCCTCAGGGCTTTCTTGTAAATTAATTTCAGTTAATACCTGTAGGTTTGCTCTGTAATTGAATTTGATGATCATGGAGTTGGGGGGAATTTTATTTATGCCTATCCTATGATAGGCACAAATACCTATAGAGCAACTATAGACTATTGCGGTCACTGTGCATGCGGCTGACGTGACCCGCCCAATCACATTTATGCTTGGCAGCCTTTTTCTTACGTCCACGATACGTATATTTATTTTTGAATGTCTTTCCAGGGTTCCCCAGTGGGTGAGGAAGTTCACGAAAAACTTGCGCAAAGTGATCATCTGCTAAAGGAAATGTCACGAACGTGGGAGGAAAAACTCGTTGAAACCGGTATGTATTTACAATCTAAGCTTCTAACTTCTTCAAAGATCTGAAGACTTGATCAGAAAAATCTTGACCACTTATATTAATTTATAAGGTACAGGTCTATCAAAATAATTTTACTACATTTAGCAACCCTATGATGAGAATAAAAGTGACTGTGATACAAAAAAAGAGGTAAAATAACTTTGAAAGGGCAGTACATTTCTACAATGTATATATGTGTTTGCGTAATAGGTACATAATGTTCATAAGTACCTATCGCAAAAACATACAAATTTAAGTAGGTCACATAATATATCTATGTAATACTGCATCGTCGATATAATTCACACGCTATACAATCATTAGTTCCCATCAGAGAACGTTTATGTAACAATGTATTTCAAACTCATCAGAAATCGAATCGAAGGTTGAGATGCGATTATGCTTTTTGCAATACGACCTTCAGTAACCACCCCTAATGGTTGCTTCGTACATGAATTACGTAAATGTGGAGTAAGGTGTTAAAATGTATGAATGCTTTAGAAATTAGTAATCTGTCAATAGGCTTGCGTGATGGACGTTAATTATGGTAAGCGCCTGATAAACTTGTAATAAGTAAACTACATTGACAGTTCCCCAATATCCCTTCGTAGATACCCGAATTTCGTAAATAAATTATGAACCGTTTTTTATTACTAGAACGTTAAGGATCACAATAGAAGTCGATTCAGGACAGCTTTATGTCTTTATTATTTCTTTTTTATATTAAGAATGTCAATAAATGTATACGGGTCAAGACCGTTTTTGCGCATTTATCTGGCGCTCACAATAGTATAAGATCCATACTGTTATTATTAAAATAATGATAAAAGATCTAAAATATGATTGTTATTTACAGGTCGAATACAAAGCGAGCGTCAGCAGGCGTTAGAAAAGATGGGAATCAGCGTGCAAGCTAGCGGCATCAAAGTAGAGAAGAACAAATACTACCTTGTCAACCTCAATGCGGATCCGTCGCTCAACGAACTGCTTGTTTATTATCTCAAGGTAAGGCCCTCTATACGGTTCATTGAGGCCACGTATATCGGTAGCTAATCCTTCGGAGATTCATCATCTGCCTAATCTTTTCCCAACTATATTGGTGTCGACTTCCAATCAAACCGAATTCAGCTAAATACCAGTACTTTGACCTCCACAACCCATTAACTGGGTAACACTGATCTCCTTGCCAAGACTGGTGGCAGATTTTCTGGCTTCTGACTATCCGTAACGACTGCCAGAGATCTACAAATAAAAGCCAGGACCAAGGGCTTGGAGATTGGTACATATAAATTCGGTTTCACTCATTTTAGTGAAAGTTTATTGTTGCTGTTTTGGTTAGCAAATCACAACATCAAACTTCAGTCGATCTTGTATGAGATCTAAATTGTATAAACCTTCAAAGAGAAGGCTAGTAAAGACGGGTGTTTACAGGTTCAATAAGATTGATTCTACAGTGCCGTACTACCGTCTTAAATGTTTTTCTTTACACTGAGCGCAATCTAGTTTTAGCCAACAGAATCAATCAATCAATACTTAAAAAAAAATATAGTGTATAATTCTTGCGTTATTGGTGAGTGAGTGACTGACAAACAACGCACAACCGAAACTACTGGTCGTAAAAAGTTGAAATTTGGCATGTAGCTTCCCAACACTCCGTAGGGGAACTCACTCAGAGAGAATTTTCCGAAATTCCTACGGGAACTGGAAAAAACGGGAAATGAGCGAACGAAGTCGCGGGCAAATATAAACCAAACTAACATCTATATCCATTTCCCAGGATCGCACGCTAGTAGGCGGCTCGAGTGCCGCAGACATCCAGCTGTCCGGGCTGGGCATCCAGCCGCAGCACTGCCAGCTGCTGGTGGAGGGCGGCGGCCTGCACATGGAGCCGCTGGGCGCCGCGCGCTGCTTCGTCAACGGCACGCCCGTCGTGTCGCGCGTGCGCCTCGGCCACGCCGACCGGATACTGTGGGGGAACCATCACTTCTTCCGGGTCAACTGTCCGAAGGCTACAGGTAATACGATTTTATAGGTTTTAATATCTCTATTGATTCTTTCGTTTCTCTACCCCGTTCGGGGGTGGTGATTTGGACGTGTTAAATCATTCCATCATACTTTTGATATATGTCATGTGTATGACACAAAACTTTGTAAGCCTAACAGAACAACAATCTTACAAAAACTGAACAGTAGCCATTAAAGTTACCTGTGCTATTGAGCACCGACCATTATTTAACTTCCACCTTGACATTGGCAAAATCATCGAATATTTGTCGATGGAGCCATAACCTTAAAAATTGAATTGCATTGAACAATCTTACAACGGAAAAATGATGACTTTAACAACAATAAATAATTGTTACTTTGAACGATCGTACAACATAATGAAGCGATTTCGTCGCGCGATAAAAATGATTCCTCTGCTCGCACGACGATTTCCAAGCTTCGATTAGGACACTAATGACATGTGTGTGTTTTATCTCGTCGTGAAATCGCACCGTTAACTCGTACGATCGTAAGCCAATTAGGACGATGCCTAAAAGTGTCTTCATGTATTTGAATAAATGTTCGAACCAAATTATTTCCATCGTTTGCGCTTTTGCTATAAAAACAACAACAATATTTACAATTTCGCTGTTATCGTGTTTTACTTTGCCACAATTCGCTTTTGTTTGACACGTCTGTTCTACCGCGCGTCGTTGTAGAACAAGAGCCTGGTTACTCCACAGCGGCGGCGTCAGAGCCGCAGACGCCCGCGCAGCCCATCGACTACAACTTCGCGAGAGACGAGATCATGTTGAACGAGCTCAGCAACGACCCCATACAGACTGCCATATCGAGGCTCGAAAAGCAACACGAGGAGGATAAACAAGGTATCTATAACTGTATTTATAAAGTTTATTTGATTCGAAAAATAATCAGAAACTTCCTATTAAATGTTTGACAGGATTAGTGGGTAGTACGAGTCGGACTCTCACACGAAGGGTTCCATACCAAAAACCGAAAAATATATGGGAGCCTCCTCTAGTTTTTATTTTAATTGATGTTTTTATTATTTGTTGTTAAAACAACAACAGAAATACACTCTGTGAAAATTTCAACTGACTACCTATTACGGTTCTTGAGATACAGCCCGCTGACAGTCGGACGACCGGACGGACCTACAGCGGAGGCTTAGTAGTAGGGTTCCGTTGGTTATCCCTTGGGTACGGAACCCTTGAAAGTGATGCTTGAAAATATTTGTTTGGAACAATCTTATGATAATTGTTTTCGTTTTGCAGTGGCGCTGGAGAAGCAACGACAGGAATATGAACGACAGTTCCAACAACTGAGAAATATATTATCTCCTTCGACGCCTTACCCGCCGTACGCGTACGACCCTCTCAAACTAGGTAACTTTTCTATCATTAACTTAATCGGGTCATACAAAAAATAATTAACTGCGGTCTTTTGTGTGATGAATAACAGTTAAATATCAATTGTTTTTTTTTTGTTTTTAATTCGATTTCTTATATTTCTTATCTTATCAGGGCGGGAAGTCTCGCGATCTACGATCGATATCAATTATCTGATCCGTGGATTGCGTTTGAAATTGACTGTGTACACTAAGCTTATCGAATTTCGGCCGCTAGACGATTGGTAACTATGTCGAGACACCCCGCCCTGAGCTTTCCATAACCCTAGCATTTTTTATAAGACTTTGTCGTAATAACAGACTGCACTTTTGGTTCATTCTAAAATCAAATAATCATACTTTACAGGCAAAATGACGGCATGCACCCCGACGACAGCAGCCCGCGTAGAACGTTGGGCGGCCGAACGGGACGACACATTCAAACGATCTCTTGGTCGACTCAAAGCAGACATACTCAGAGCCAACGCGCTGGTACAAGAGGCCAACTTCTTAGCCGAAGAGATGCGGAGGAACACACGCTTCAGTGTCACGCTGCAGATACCGCCGCAGAACCTGAGTCCTAACAGAAAGGTAATAGAAATGATCTGCTAACTGTCTTATTAATTTTTAAAAGCGGTCCTGTCGCTGTCTATTTGTCGTTAAGAATGGTGAAGAAAAGTGCTCTAATGAACGGCGACAAACGGAAAAGCCTATTATCTTCTTCTTTGTGTTTCTGTTCGATAGTTGAGGACAAGTTTCAAATGTTCATATTTATTTGCCGAAACGTGCAGTTTAATAACGATATTGTTTAATATTATATTTCATAACTTGTTAACCTAAGCTCTCCTACGTACTAGAGGTTGAACCGCCTAGCGGCTCTTTGGCGAAATTTTGTGACGGTAAGTGCGTACATTGACAAGCGGTTGTATTAAACTGGAAAAGCGGCCGCTCAAACGAACCGCTACTGTGTAGGAAGGCTGCCTACGTACGCACTAGCGGTCAGCCGCGGGGGCGGTCAACCGCGCGGTTCCAGTTTGAAATGCAACCGCTTGTCATTTAATGTTGGTTATGGGCGTACAATCACTAGCGGTTGCGTACTAAACTGGAAAAGCAGCCAGCAGCTCAAACGAACCGTTAGGCAGTTCACGCGCTAGTGCGTACGAGGGCTTAAAGTTTCAAATAATGCAACACTAGATAGCATAGTGAACGGCGTGCACGTTCTCTATAATAATGAGTAACGTTGTTCCCAGCGCGGCGCCTTCGTATCGGAGCCGGCGATCATGGTGCGCCGTCCGGGGCGGAGCGGCCAGGTGTGGTCCATGGAGAAGCTGGACAACAAGCTGGTGGACATGCGCGACATGTACGACGACTGGCGCCGGCGGCAGCAGTGCGCGGGGGATGACGACTCCGAAGAGGTAAACGAACACAGGTTATCTACATCTACACTAATAAAAGAGGAAAAATTTGTTTGTTTGTTTGAATTGAATAGGCTCCGAAACTACTGGCCTGATTTGAAAAATTCTTTCAGTGTTAGATAGCCCATTTATCGAGGAAGGTTATATGCTATATAATATCATCACGCTAAGACAAATGGAGCAATAATGGAAAATGTGACGTAGATGAACTTGCGCGGGTCAGCTAGTATTTTATAAAGGGTTCAAGTTTTGGATATCGGGACTGTTTGAACAAATGTATCATAGCCCGATGTTGTCAGTCCAAAACTATATGCATCAGTTCTATGAGTCAAAAAAGGCCACTTTAGCAGAACCATATTAGAATCACAACATTAAACACATTAACAGTCTGTCAAATTTCATTTTCATCTTTATCGCTAACGTATTAGGTTCAAGGTTGATTGGGAAAATATAACAGTGACGGGTAGCATGTGCTTTCTGATTCTGCTGAAGTGGTGTTTTTAGACCCCCTGGTGGTTTTTAAACTCCATTGCTGTGATTGGCTGTAGCATTATTGATATCTGTAGTCCAGTGGCGAAGGGTGAATTTTCTAAAAAGGGAAGCCGGACCAAAAAATGCTTACCTTGCTCAAGTGTGATGCGTAAATTCCAGCTGTGGCCCTGTTTCGTCAATCATGACTATTCATGACCGATACAAACTGAGCTTTATTTATTTCAAATTTAATTTGGTCGCGTAAAACGAATGCGATACTTTGTATTAAATCATTTTGTATACCTATCACTCGAAAGGCCAGAGAATGTGGGATTGTGTTGAGGAACATTGTTCCAAATGCGAATTGATTACAGTATCATACTTGCTTAAATATAACAACGTTTCGATATAGTTACCGCGGTTATCGGATTTTCGTGGTGGCCGCGAAAAGCTAATTCTTGTTTACCTAGCAAAATTACTGTGTCGTTGAACCGTTTCATTAAACTTCTATTCCGATCTACTTTTCTATTATGAACTTCATACGTATTAGCAAAAAAGGTTTCTATCCTACGATTTCCCCGAAATCATGCAAAGATATACAACTTCGGATAATTTAATTATAACTTCCCGTAAGCCACGGGTATTTGTCGTACAAACAACTGTTAAAATGTTTGAAAAAACCATCGCGTCGTTTATAATTTATAATCATGTCAGGGCGAGCACGGCCTATCTGAATTACATGTTTATTTTATTTCCAAAACTCAACTTTGAAAAGGATGTTTCCTCAGTCAACAAATAATCTGTCAGACAGCATTCTACGTTCACTAATGCCGCCATGCTATCGAACTTACTTAATAACAACAAAATCATTACTTATATAACTTCTTTCTAATAAAACTATAAACTAAAAAAACTATCTTACTCCTTACTTACCTAAATACCTATTTAAATATCCGATCACCAAACAATACAACGCCACTAACCATGTTTTCACTACGCAAAACTTTCACTAGTTTACACAAATAACTCAATTTCAACAATAATACACGAATAATGCTATAAGATTCTAAATTATGATACCAATATATCAAATCAAATGAAAATGAACAATGATATCAATAAACATGACACTTAAATTCGCGCGAAAGAAATCTGTTGTGGATCTGTCATGACTGTCATTCAAATATTACTATCCGAACAAATTCGATTTACAACTTCAGTATACTCTGTCTACGTTCAGTATCATTCCATCTCGTTCTGGCGTACACATTTCCTATCTCTGTCCTGATCGTAACTCGATGATTAACGGCTTGCTAACTGCCTAAATCTAGCAGTGTTATATTGTGGCCTCAAGGTCACGATCGCTACAAGAGACTATGAATTAAATGTACTGAATTCCTGTTTGAGCGGCCGGCTTATTCTAGGCTGTAGTCTTTACATTCAAGTTCATTGTTAGTTTTATTAGTTCATAATTACTCGATAGATGGCGTTGATAAATTACGTCACTAAACTGAATCTCGGTGTTAAGATTCTCCGCGATTCAACGACCTCCTCGTGCTTTTATTGAAATAAATGTCTTCGTATTTCTAAGTTGGTTTTTGTTCAAGGCACTGATATTATTTCTTTGATTGTTTTGTTAGTATTGTTACTTTTTTAAAGCAAATTTTATACCTGCAATATAACTTCGTAAATAGTTATTTGTTTAAATGATGATTGAAAACAATATAATTTGATACTAGTATTTGCCATATTTCGAAAGGGAAGCCGATAGGAATCGAGTTGTATGGACCCTTCGCCACTGCTGTAGTCTACTGGTAGTGTATCAACATGGTAGATGATATTCATTCGTGGCCAATTGCTAAACATTCGACCTAAAAATAAACAGCAGAGTGCGGCCTTCCAAAGAAACAAAATGGAGTGGTTGTCATGATCATAAACAAATATGTTTAACATAAGCACAAACATAGCACGATTAGTGTTTATATCGACGGACAAGAGCGATGTGTCAATTAGTATTGAATTTAGCCATTCAAAATCATTTCGGCGACTTTCAATATCAGTCGGTAAAAGTCTTCGATTTGTAACTAAAAACCTCAAAACCATTTATTGTCTTTGCAGACGGAGCCAGCAGAAATGGCACTGGATCCGTTCTACGAGTCGCAAGAGAACCACAACCTGATCGGAGTAGCGAACGTGTTCCTGGAGGCGCTGTTCCATGACGTCACGCTGGACTACCACACGCCCATCATCAGTCAGCAGGGAGAGGTCGCCGGCAGGTTGCAGGTACGAGCTTTATTGAGAGACTCACCAAAACAAATGAAAATATTAAACAAGGCTGCGTCACGATGGTAGGCGCCAGATAAATCGTACTATCCTCCTAATATTGTAAATGCGATAGTTTGTGAGGATGGATGGATGTTTTTAGTCTTCCACGTCAGAACGCCTGAAAGGATATTCATGAAATTTGGCATAACACATAGGCTAAACATATATATCCCAAAGGTATGTTCCCTAGAGATCACGCGGGCGAAGCCACTGGCAGAAGCTGGTGTGCAATAACGGTCACTGACCCACATACATTTATCGACTTTCATAAACTCTTTGACGTCGATCACTTCCATGTAGATTCACCCTGGTCTCATCAGTGAAGAGTACATTACTCCACTGCTCTAACGTCCAATCCCTATGCTCTCGAGCAAATTCTAGTCGTGCTCGAAGGTGTGATACCGTTAATGCTGGGCCTGATGCAGCTCGCTTTGGAGTCAGGTTCCGTTCAGCAAGTCTCCTTCTGACGTGTATTTTGTTTTAGTGTCATAGTGCTAGTAGCTAACAAGTGTTAAATAAAGTATATATTTATTTTTGTGTCATGTAAATTTTAGAAGGAATTTTGAATTTTGGATCACTTTGCATATTATTATTAATTATTGTAAAATTCTAGTTCTTAAGACAGTTGTGTTGCTGGGGTGTTTGTTGGCCACTTCTTCTCCACAGCTAAAACACTAGGAAGTGGTGACGGGCGGGCGTTTTGGGGGACTGTCTTTTGTAAAACTTGACGTTCAAAAAGTGCTGGCCTTCAGCCTAATTTGAATAAATGACTTTTGAATTTTGAATTTTGACGGTATCTGAACTTATGACCATTTGGCGGTCGTCACGCAGACTTTTTTGAACTACATTGAGGTGGCGATTTCGCAGAACAGTAAGTTGGATATAACGATCATCTGCTGCTGATGTAGCCCTAGGTCTGCCCGTACCTGGACGGCGATCGAATGCTCCAGTCTGTAAACTCGTTGCACCGAAGATCTGCTGATTCGAAGCCTTCGAGCGACCTCACGTTGCGCAATGCTTGCTTGAAGTAATGCTACAGCTTGATCTGCTTCCTGAGGTGTCATATCCATCATAAATCGAAAAGAGAAGCAAAAATACACGCGTCTGAGCAAATGATGGACGAAAATTAAAGATATTGTTACGCGCCAGAATTAATGCCGGGTACACAATATGATAAGAAATATCCGACTGGTCATTGTAGAAAAAAAAGAACGCTAATCGCAAACTCTCGTCAAAACAGAGCAAATCGTTAGCATTGTGTTTGTTGCTTGATTACAATGTGAGTTGACGGAACTTTCGAATTAATTTATAGTCATTTAAATCAGCATGAAACGCACTTTTTGTAGGTATAACTTTAAGATTTATACTTGTTGAGAAAATCGAATCACTGGGTAGCGGGTGGCTCGGTTTATTTGCTGACCAGTGTATTTGCAGAGATGTTTTATGTTGTACTTAATTTTATCTAACTAATTTTTAACTATTCTGTTATTGGTCGGACTTAAAGCTTCGTTCAATAAAATTAAAAAGCCCTTATGAAAATGGCGCTACCCTCAAGGTTGCTCAAGATTACATATATATCTAATTTATCAATTCTTGGACTACTTTAAGGGTAGGCCAAATTAAACAACTAGGGTGGCACAACTATGAGGAGGCGACCAGAAGAATAGGGCTGAGCAGCATTCGGGAAGGTGTGTGATATCTTTGAATCGTCGATCCCACAATCCCTTAAGACCAGGGTCTATAACCAGTGCGTCCTACCCGTAATGACTTACGGAGCCGAAACGTGGACACTCACCAAAGGCCTGTTCTACAAATTCAAGGTTGCTCAACGTGCAATGGAGAGAGCAATGCTCGGGGTTTCTCTGGTGGATAGAAGTCGCAACGAAGCAAGTTATACATTGCACGTAGAATCAGCATGAAGGGGAAGTGGGCCGGCCATGTCTTTAGACGGACAGACGGTCGATGGACCGGACATGTGTTACAGTGGAGACCGCGTTTGGCCAAACGTAATGTGAGACGCCAAGCGGTGCGATGGAACGGTGATTTGGAGCGCGGTGGCTGGCAGCGGATGGATGCGGACCAAAGGGCTCAAGACCAGAATGGTTGGCGCTCTTTGGCGGAGTTACGTTGCAATAGGCTTGTGTCCTGAAAAAATCTAATTAGTCCGTCAGTTAGATTATCAAAAAATATTTGACCCGTATTTTTTCTTTTGTTACGCGAACCAAAATTGACCAAGTTACGACGCTTTTAAAATTCTCAGTCACACCTTCGCATAATTTTTAGCGAGTTTTGATGCGTTTTATCTTTGTCAATATTCATTGATTTACAAAAACAAAAAATACGTGTCCATTATTCTTCAATATTCTAACTGACGGAGTAAATAGTTTTGCAATTTGTGGATGATGGAATCTATAGCCTTTTGGCTATAGATTGGCTGATCTAATGATGATGCTGATATGAAAATTGATAAATTAGTTGTGCACTTGTGTGGGCTGTTGTATGTACGACGTTTCTATTGTAAGTTAAATTCTGATGTTTATGAGTTTTTTGTTTCAGGTTGAAATAAGTCGAGTAGCGGGACAGTTTCCTCAGGACAGAATTTGTGAAGCAGCCTCAGACAGTTCCGGTGACATGAGAGACGATGATGATCCTGCTGATTCAGCCACGCAACAAGTAAGCAAGTTATTTACTTTCAGTTTAGTACACTTCAGTTTTATTAAAGTTTAAACATTTGAAATAGTAATGTCGTGTATTGTGGGTTTTTTTTATCCCGTTAAAGATATAATATTGCTGTTGAAGAAAGCTTAAAACTAAATAAACTGTGTGCAAAATGAAATCTGGATGATTATTGAGATGTTGACGAATAGTGAACACAAGCTGTGCCGAACCAAATAAAATGAGCTAAGGGCAAGACAATGAGAGTGGTTGTTTTGAAAGTTATATATGTAATTTGACTGGCCAAACATCCTAATATATAAAATTCTTCCGTTGCTGACCGATGGATTGAGTGAGTGACTGACAGACAACGCACAGCCAAAATTACAATTCGTAGAAAGCTGCAATTTTGTAGCATTACATTCCGTAGGGGAGCACCAAGGGCGGGTTGTTTCAACTACACTTAACGCACGCGTAAACGTTAAAAATGGTGCTAACTATCGTCAAATAAAAAAAATGGGTTGTTTCACAAAATGTCAGCGTTAACGCACGTAAAATATAACGTTTACGTTAACAGATAGTCTGAGCACTGGTTAACGTGACTTTAGTTGCGTCAAATAGAACAATATTGTGAAATTTCTTTTGAATTCCTCAATACCAGTTCTTCTGATGACACAAATAAGTGGTGGAATGCAAAAAAAGCTATTTAGGTAGGACCCGTGTCAATAACTTAGCTATTGGGATGAGCAGGAATTTATACCAGAATGTTTTGAAAAAACGCTTCTAATTTAACGAACGTCAAACATCGTCCGTAATCGTAACTTTTTGACGTACGTATGTTACGTTAACCAACTGTTTGATACAACCCGCCCTAAGAGAGGATTTCTCGAAATTCCTACAGTAGCGGGAAAAAACGGGTGACGCGTGTACTAAGTAGAAGACCATAGCTAGTATTTATAAAATTGTAAGTCGTGAAACATTTTAATAAAATAAGAAAGACAAAAAATGGTTCTGCGCCATTTTTCTAACAAACTTGCAACTAATACATTTTTCTTTGTAGGTAACAATCCGCGTGGCAATAAAGCAAGCGACAGGCTTGCCGCCGTCCCTGTCGCACTTCGTGTTCTGCCAGTACTCGGTGTTCGGCGGCGGCGGGCTGGGCGAGCCCGTCGTGGTGCCGCCCGTGGTGAGCGCCGACACGCCGCCCCCCGCGCAGCCCGCGCCGTCCGCCTCGCCCCGCCACCAGTCGCTGGTCACCTTTAGATTCGACCACAAGAAGGATTTCACTATACCGCTCACGGAGGAGTTTATTGAGCATTGTGCGGGTGAGTAACAAAACTACTGAACACACTGCGACATTTTAATGGGCAGCCTTTTGCTGCATCAGGTTGTAGATTGCTATTGCATCTGGCAAGGTTGTACGCTTGACCCAAAATATCGCGTAACTACTTAAAACTAGACAAAAATCGAATGCCCATTTTTACTAGTAAACATAAAATGCTTGAAATAATTGATTTCAAGCATTTATATGTCTACACTGATAGATCTCAACTCCCAGCACTGACACTAGTCAGTGCTGGGGGTGCCAAAATAAATGCACATGTAAGATTTTGAACACTAGTTCAAAATCATACATGTGCATTTATTTTGGCATTTTATTTAGACGCCGCCTAGTTTAAGACTTGGAAAGACTAAAAAGATTCCATCCACATGCGTGTAGACTTTATTAACTCTGATGACCAATCACATGGTCATCACATGCATCAAATTATTTGCCATGCAAACCTAACCTAATACGTCATTCTAACTCGCGAGCGGCTCCCGTCCGCCTCCGCTACTAGGTGTGGCGGGCGTGCCAGCGCAGTCAATATGCGTTCCAAATTCAAATCACATTATCGCCCGGCGGGGTATAATGACATTCAGTACAGTATTATTGGGGTGCCTGGAGCCACAGTTTTCATGGCTAGAGCACAATTTTGTAATTCCTAATCCTCCATTGTGTTTGAGATTCATTATGACACTGGTGTCATAAGAGGCTGCTTTATCCCCTCGGTTCATAATCTACTATTGTCTTTTTTTATCTCTCCAGAGGGCGCCCTATCGATCGAGGTGTGGGGCCACCGCTCGGCCGGCTTCAGTCGCGCGCGCGGCAACTGGGAAGTGGAACAGCAGCAGTTGGCCAAGGCGCGCTCGCTGGCCGACCGCTGGACCGAGCTCACGCGCAAGATCGAGCTGTGGGTGGAGATACACGAGCTCAACGACAACGGGGAGTATGCGCCCGTTGAGGTAAGTCTACTGTCCTTGCAGCTGGCCCAGGTGCGCTCGCTGGCCGACCGCTGCACCGAGGTCTCCATTGATAGGCTGTTTCATAATCCTAATGCTTTATTTATTTTTATTGGACTATTATCTTTGTGAATTAATTAAAGAAAATAATCGCGCCTAGAGGTAGTTTATGTCGGGTACATTAAGAGTGCCGCCTTTATAAGACGAATAAAATGGCACCGTGCAGAGTAAATTGCAAAAACCTCAATGTTCCGACTAATGTCTATACTTTTCTGACAATGATTCTACCGTCTAGTCATGCGGTTAACCTTGAGGAACATAAGGAGTAACTTATAAAATGTTTTCTGGCCAACAATCTCACACGCATTGTGTTCATCGTGCCCTGTGATGAAACTCATCTCAAATAAAATAGCGTAACTTGTGGTACGAAACAACGCTCTCGGGACTTCTTGCTTTTCATTCTGTTGATGATCGAAAGGTTTTGTATGTTACAAATTTTTTCTCGTTTGTCTACAGGTGGTCCAGCGTAATGACGTGTGGACGGGCGGCGTGTACCAGGTGCGGCAGGGGCAGCAGCGCCGCATCGCCGTGCGCGTGCGCCCCGCGCTCAACTCCGGCACGCTGCCGCTCGTGTGCCAGCAGATACTCAGCGTCGAAGTGGGCTCGGTTAGCGTCAGGTATGTACGGCAGTGGTCTAACACAATGACGTGTGGACGGGCGGCGTGTACCAGGTGCGGCAGGGGCAGCAGCGCCGCATCGCCGTGCGCGTGCGCCCCGCGCTCAACTCCGGCACGCTGCCGCTCGTGTGCCAGCAGATACTCAGCGTCGAAGTGGGCTCGGTTAGCGTCAGGTATGTACGGCAGTGGTCTAACACAATGACGTGTGGACGGGCGGCGTGTACCAGGTGCGGCAGGGGCAGCAGCGCCGCATCGCCGTGCGCGTGCGCCCCGCGCTCAACTCCGGCACGCTGCCGCTCGTGTGCCAGCAGATACTCAGCGTCGAAGTGGGCTCGGTTAGCGTCAGGTATGTACGGCAGTGGTCTAACACAATGACGTGTGGACGGGCGGCGTGTACCAGGTGCGGCAGGGGCAGCAGCGCCGCATCGCCGTGCGCGTGCGCCCCGCGCTCAACTCCGGCACGCTGCCGCTCGTGTGCCAGCAGATACTCAGCGTCGAAGTGGGCTCGGTTAGCGTCAGGTATGTCAGGCATGGAATCATAAAATTGTACCCGTATCTTATTCAGGGAAGCAAAATCTCTCTAATTCTGACATACAAGATACTAGTGAAAAATTCTAGTGACAAACTGAGAAATAGCCGTGTGCTTCGTTAAGTTACGAATGTGAATGATTCCTTGATTTAATTTTGTTAATCTTGCACGACAAACGGAGGCTTAGTTCTGTGTTGTGTAGTAGCTATAGCGATGCGCGGCCGTATTTGGGGTCCTGACTGCGCGCACGTAGCCGCGCATCGCTCCGCGCCCCGCGCTGTCCCCGCGCCCCGCGCTGTCCCCGCGCCCCGCGCTGTCCCCGCGCCCCGTGTACGCCCGCGAGCCCGCTCACGCGTCTTTTGAAACAAACAAAGTGTGCGTTCATAGCAGCCGTTCGTTTTACTTGTGACCTATCATATCTCTAACACTGTGCATACCGCGGGTACGCGGCCCAGTACAATTTTCCCTGGTTATTCCGTATTCTAGGTTTTACCTACCCAAAAGTTATTTCGCAAATGTTTGATCGATTTTAGCACCATACAGTCTGATTATCAAAAGACGTATCAATATTGTGTCTGTAATTCAACCTATCCTTGTTCAGATCACGCCTACAAATGCCGCTCGACTCATACCAAGACGAAGACTTAGCAGTGTTACGGGAAAGGTGGAGCGACGCGCTGTTCCGTAGGCGACAACACTTACACGCACAGTTACAGGTAAATAACTATCTAAGAGTTAGTTAAAATCAATCGATTAAGACTGGTAGTCCACAGCTGGACATAGGTATATCCCCAGTTAAATTAGTATTGTACACAGTGCCATTTTAGTCATCTCTACACATTCATAAAAAAGAGATGTTTATGAACATTCGATTTATTAAAAAAATTAGAATATTATACATAATCATCACGCATGACGGCGTTTGTAACATCCAGGAGTGAGCGCAGTCCGAGCCTTGTTTTCCAAGGACGGCGCGGAATGGAACGCAGACATTATTTTGATACGTAAACATCATTAACAGGGTGTTTCCTAATTCTAATGCATTATATATTTTTATTGTACCAATCATTTAATGAATTATTTTAAAAAGATAATCGCGTCTAGAGGTAGTTTAGGTCGGGTACATTAAGTGGGCCGCCTTTGTAAGATGAATCAAATGGCGCAGTATATGTTTCGCATCCAATCTATCCAGTTAAAATCAAGACGTCAATCTAGCTGAAGATTTCAGACCCATAAAAAGTTGATCTTTCCTTTTTGTATTTTTTTTCCGCTTCTGACTTTTCATTTTCTTGTAGTAAAAGTAGCAGAAATCATCATCTGCCTAGCCTTTTCCCAACTATATTGGGGTCGGCTTCCAGTCAAACCGGATTCATTTGAATACCAGTATAAATCAGAAATAATGTATATTATTTTGATTTCTACAGAAACTTGTAAACATGTCGCCGGCAATGAAAAATGATCGTGACAACGAAAGAGAACAGTCTCTCGTGGAACAGTGGGTCTCGCTCACCGAGGAGAGGAACGCCGTGAGTTAGAATATCTTTATACTTACTTCCTAAAAATCACTACTAACAATCAAACTATTGCATCTACTAAAATAGTAACTCTTTCGAGTGACGAAGGCCTGGTTTTTTAATCCCAGAAAAGATATATCTATAGAACAAGTTATAATAATATGATACTTACATTAGTTTATCAAACAAGTTCTGAATTATAATTCTAACCAAGGCTCTTTCAATTGTGGCTTTATTCGAAGGAATTATTGTGCTATAATAATACCATGACAATCGCACAACATCACTTCATTCCTCCAAACCGTCACCATACTTTTCTCATCGCAGTAATAAAGTTTGTCCGACGTAAAGTAAACGCTTACATTGATTGATGGTTGTGCAGGTGTTGGTCCCCAGCCCGGGCAGCCCCATCCCGGGTGCGCCGGCCGCCTGGGTGCCGCCCTTAGGAATGGAACAACACATACCTGTGCTGTTTCTAGATCTCAATGGTAAGTCGTTCAACTTTAATGTTATCTGTAATATATAAATGAATCGCTGAATGTGTTGCTAAGCGTAAATCTCAAGAACAGCTTAACCGATTTCGCTAATTCTTTTTTTGTTGTGGTTTTTATTATCAAGAGAAGGTTTTTATGTAAAAAAAAGTTGCGAGTTGACGGGAGCGAAGCCGCGGGGGACAGCTAGTTTGTGAATGAATATATTTGGGGAAAAGTTTAGGGCGAACAGAAGTAGAATGCGTTTCATGATATTTTGTATACAGAGCAGTATTGGAAATTTAAATCAGAGTATTTTAATATCGAAACCATGAAAGAAATTGGCAGAAAAAGGCTATTTTATGACGAGTTTACATGCGTATTAGAATTTTACATTAAACTGCACAAGAAAAACTAACATAGCATAGCGTAAATTGTGCGGCAGCAAAAAGAACCGCAACCTATCTTACCTATCCAAACAGCAGCGAACTACTATCGAAATTCTTGGAATCGAGAGATTTCCGTGCAATTTGAACATAACATACAAAAGTCCGAATATCAACTATCGAGCAGTTGTCCAACGGACACAACAACCGTCCGGTCGGAGGATCCTCCCTTTTCAATGCAGGTTTGCGGGACTTAACTCGCTGTTCCGCATACCTCTCCATAAAACCGAGCATAATCTTGATTAAACTTTTTACCATGTCCTGTATCCTCCAGCCACCTGACCTCTTAATAATTTGTATAGCGGACGACCTAACGACGCACCCCAGCGGCGAGGAGGTGACAGTAGCGGGACTGCACTCCATCCTGCCCAAGGAGCACGGCAACAAGTTCTACGAGCTGCAGATCTTGCAGCACCACGACAAGGACGTGTCCGCGGTGGCCTCCTGGGACTCCTCCATACACGACTCGCAGTACCTCAACCGGATCACTGAAGGTAATACTGATGCTATAGTATTATGCACCGAGGGGATAAAGCAGTGTCTTTGTCACGGGCGTCATATTTCTTATTACAGTTTAAGAGTCCTATTACATTTTTTATGGAAATTCATGATTTTTGACGCTGTAGTTTTCAGCAGCAGTAAGATATTTTAATAATTTGATCCTGAATAACGATAGTGCCAGTCTCTTTCTTGTAAGTTAGAGTTACACATTTTCATTTTTCTTTTCGTGTAATTTACTATAAATATTTTACGAACGCAGTTTGCAAGAAAACATGTCTGCGATGGAACTTTGACGGTCAAATTCACATTGTTACTATCAATTCTTTTAAAAGCTGAAATTACTAATAGGTAAGTTGAATGTTTTACTTGTTTATTGGAGTTCTAGAATTTCTTTAAAGTCCTTGAGTTTTCACGGAAAAAAACATAAAGAATGCTTAATTTAAGCCAGAAATGTCTTGATTCAGCGTCCATTATATTTCAAATAAAAACAATTTTATCAAATAAATTGATATAATATAAAATTTCAATCTACAATGAATACGTTTCATTAGTTTTCGTTTGTCAATATAATAAAACAAAATTACAATAAATAAAATTAAAGTACTATATATGCTGCGTCAATTCAGCGCGCGCGCTCCTCAGTTTCGCGCGAGCGCCCAAATAAACTATAATCCTATTCAGACTAGTAAGTATCAAAATTTTTTCGCGGACTATAGATGTACCCCCAACGCAGACCAACGTAAAATTCGTCTATTGCAAATGAGCATTTACGATTCGTAATAGGACTCTTAAGGGTACCGGTCCATATTCCGTGGCTCCGGAACACAAAGGGCACATGAAGGAACATGGATGGGTAATTTACCATCCCTAAAAAAAAAAAAATATGGGTACCGGTCCATTTGCGCAGAGCAAGGCAGCGGAGCGGAGAAACGGAGAAATATTAACCAATCACGTCAGTCAAAAATGTCAGTGGACTCACATAGTGCGGAGATTTTAAGCAATTCCATTGGTTAAAATTTTCCGTTTCTCCACTCCGTTGTAATTGACAGAATCCCAGAGCAGCATACCATTTCACACCTACTCATGATGATTATTCGCAAGTCATGAAGATAGGTGGCAGCCCGCGAACCGTTCCCGTCGATCTCCAAGATGAGTTCCAAATTTAAATCACATTGACCTCCGGGCCACAATATTGTACTGAATTTCATTATAACCCGGGCAATAATGACTTCCGTTAGGTTGAGTTTGCATGACATATAATCTGACGTTTTCGTGCAGGTGGTGTGGAAATATTTTCTTTGCAAATACTCCTCCGTGTCACAGAAAGCTTTTTTTATTTATATGAGATGGGTTTATTCTTGACTCTCGTGTAGGTTAGAGGTGACAGAGGACAAAGTCGATGATGGAGCGAGCTTACCCAGAGACTATCAAGTCGTTCAGGCTGTCATTTGTAGGTCTTTGACAGTCGTTACGGGTAGTCAGAAGCTAGAAAATCTACCAGTCTTGCCAAGTGGTAATGTGTGACCTAGTTATTGGGATGTGTAAATCAGATATTCAGTTGAATAGTCTGTAGTAAGGCAAAATAAATTGTCAAAATACGCCAAACCTGTAACTCCGGATCTTAAATTTGTAGGGTAGCTCGTTAAATTGTAGGCGTGCCTTGGATGTGCGGCCCTTAAGCGTGTCAGAAAATAAATATAATTCGTGTAATGTTTTTAAATTCAGTGCTATACTGATTTATGTCTTGTTTCCAGCAAACGAACGCGTCTACTTGATACTGAAGACGACGGTGCGGCTGTCGCACCCCGCGCCCATGGATCTCATACTTAGGAAACGACTAGGGTTAAACATTTACAAGCGGCAGAGCTTCACCGACCGGATACGGAAGAAGATCGTCAGGTTAGTCGCCTACCTTCCGGTGCCTTCGCTTTCTTTCCTGTCCGTTGTAAATGGTGGTATTACTGGTAGTCTTAGAGTTGAATATGAGTCAATTTATTATTTTTAAAAAATATGGTGCTGCGCGTACGCATATTTAATGTGCTTGGGATTTAAAAAGTGTAAAATACTAGGGTTAATTAATGAGTTTTTGTTTTGGGTCAAAGAAAGCTTGGGCGCAAGGGTCGCGCTTAAAAAATACTGGTGTGGTGAGAGGTTAATGTTGAAATAATAAAGCTTAATATGTTTCATAATCGGGCTCTTATTACTCAAATACGAGACTTTCCTTTCACAATTTCGTCGACTTGTCGACTCTCTTTTTGAACATTTTATTTAATTGAACTTCACTTGAAGGAGAAATATCTACCTTCCTTATTGATATTCTTACTTTGCATTTACTCGAAAATCGTACTCTTTTAAGACATTTTCTGTGACGGAGTGGCTTAATGAATGCTGCCACCAATCACTCTTTTAATTATGACAAAATATACCTTCAACTAAAATCACTGTTCTCTTTCCTAACGATACAATATCTGCGATCTGAACTTGTTGACATACGTAATATACAAGTATGTTAGTTACTACGTTGACAGGACGGACCTGCTGACGCACACAGAAATATCTACCTTCCTTATTGATATTCTTACTTTGCATTTACTCGAAAATCGTACTCTTTTGAGACATTTTCTGTGATGGAGTGGCTTAATGAATGCTGCCACCAATCACTCTTTTAATTATGACAAAATATACCTTCAACTAAAATCACTGTTCTCTTTCCTAACGATACAATATCTTCGACCTGAACTTGTTGACATACGTAATATACAAGTATGTTAGTTACTACGTTGACAGGACGGACCTGCTGACGCACACCGGCGTCACGTACGAGGTCGTGTCCAACATACCGAAGGCCTCCGAGGAGCTGGAGGAGCGCGAGAGTCTGGCGCAGATAGCAGCCACCGGCGAGGAGGCCAGCGCGGCTGATGGCGAGACTTATATCGGTAAGACTGATGACTGATACACGACTGGAGCCAAGCTACAGTTAGACGCGGTCGCGGCACACCCAGGAAAACATTGCGCGTTGCCTTGGATGGGTTTAGTGAATTAGCGTGAAGAAGCTCAAAAAAGGAGAAAGAAATGAAAAGGAGAAGGGGGTGGCCTTTTCTCAGGAGTGGTGGTATAGTTCAAGGTTACAAAAAATAGTTCATGTAAGAAAGAAGTTAGGAAGAAAAATAGTCCAATGTGGTTTCTAACGTTAAAAGCCATGGCGCCCATAGCTGACATAATACAGTGTTTTCGCGATAGTATATTTTTTTTTTTATACAAAACGAGAGTTTCCCACTCTTGGCCCAAATCTCACCTGATGGAAAGTGATGATTAGGTCGAAGATGGAAACGAGTTTCACCCGAATTCCTCTTACACAGAGGAACTGACTATCATACCTCTAACTGCCGGCACACAACAATGCTGTTAACATAGTTAGTTGTTATGGCGACAGACTTCTATTTCACTTTTAGTACTCACTGTTACTCACAATGTAGATACAGGTTCCATATTAAAAAATCCTGGTACTCGGCTGAATCCGGTTAGTCTGCAAGCCAACCACAACAATATGGTTGTCAAAAGCCTCTAGGCAGAGTGATTGACATCTGAGTTATGCCCATTCTAGAGAAGTACACGCGTGGCGTAAGCGCTGTGGAGAGCATCCTGACGCTGGACCGCCTGCGCCAGAGCGTGGCCGTGAAGGAGCTGGAGCAGGCGCGCGGGCAGCCCACTGCGGCCATGCGGAAGACTGCATCCGTGCCCAACTTCTCACAGGTAACACTGCTTCTACGGCTTGTCTATGTTGACTTACAACTGACGATCGGTTTGTACTACGTATTATGATGATCATGATGTGATGGTCATATTTTTAATAAAGTAATACTTGATTATATAATAGCGAATGGTAAGTTAAAAAATACATGAATCGCAAAGTACAAAAGACACCTAAAAGGTTTGACGTCTCATTTGTAACGTCAAATTAATATATGAAACGTGCAGGAACTATGTGGCAGCACAGAATTAATGTCATTGTCATTGTTGTACTTATAAGTTTCGAATTTTAAACGCTAGCCCTTCGTGGACGTTGCTTTAAACGAAGCGTGCAGGAACTTTAGGTGGCTGCACAGAAGCTGCAATGTCAAGTATTCATAATGTTAAAATTTCGAATTTGCAACACTATATGGTATAGTCATCTCCGTGCACGATCTCTATACAATATGATTATCATGATTATAATCAAGCTATAATATTTGATTAAAAATAACGAAAAGTAAGATAAAATTCACATGGGCCGCAAAGAAATGTGTAAGAAGGCACCTAAAAGATTTGACGTTTCTTTTGCAACGTTTGGGCTGCGTTTCTGCCAGAGATGTGGGTACGCAGCAAGCGATTGACGGACGTTTTTTTAAGAGCCAATTAAATCTAGCCTTATTCAGCGTAAGCGATGCTATTGTTTCTAACACATCCCTCGCTTCGTATTCTCCCACATTTCTGGTGGAAACGCAGCCTTATTGGAGCGAAAACTGCATATTTTGCAAGAGTGTTTTTTGACCTTTCGACCATGTACTTTTGACAACAGACAAAATAATATAACTACCGATAGTTCGTAGTACAAACCATCTCGTTTGACAACACAGTTTTATATATAGAACACACGTACAGTCGAAACTAGTTTAAGCACGTAGGTACACGCCAGATAGACTTGAATTATTGCACTTGAACATAATGAGGTAAAATCAGGCAATAGTATTGTAATCAAGATAAATTAGGGCAAAACTTCGAATTACAAGCGTCTTACATTCCAGCGACACATCAGATTTTCTCTCAGGAATCTCACGGATACTCAGAAATTTTCGAATACTCGATTTTGAAAGCATTTGATCTATCACTTATGTGAAGTAGGTATGTTAATTGTCATTGGAGTGTAAGACATTTAACTGATAAGAAATATTATGATAACATTACGAATTTCCAGGCGCGATTTCTTCTATCTGTAAGTTAATTTGTTCTATAGATGTTGTAAAGCTTGAAGCCGAATAAACACCAAATTAAAGAACACACGTATTAGTCGATGTCGCCAATAACACACAAAGTACAGTTATGTGAGTCACGATGTAAATAAACATAACACATTAGGAATAGGCAATAGAGTTCAAAATCGATTGGTGTTCAGGGTGAAGCTGATATACCAAGTCACTTATTTCTTTAAGAATGTCACACTTCATGCACGTTCCCCTAAACTAAGCGTGCAGGAACTGCAAGTGGCTGCACAGAAGCGTCCATATCAAGTACTCTGACCCTTAAAACTTCAAATATACGACACTAGATGACATAGTCAACGCCGTGCACGTTCCCTTAAGTGTATTCAAATTTCTTAGTAAACTTAAATCGCGTTACTCGTACGTTTTATGACGGTAAATCGCAGTCCTTTATGAGTAAAGTACTGGTCTAAAATATATCAAAAGGGTGCTTAAAATAGTTGAACCCTGAACACCAATCGATTCCTAGGCAGTGTGTACGCTTGCTAACCTGTGTGTTGTCGCTACGCACCGGCAGCTGTCGCAGGCGCTCGAGAGCGTCGCCAAGAACGGAAATAACGTGAGTCAACAGCATGGCCGAAAAACACGCAATTTTTTACTTCGTTTAGTTTTTTTCACAATTCAGTTTTGATCTTATACTGCACGGTTTAAGGTTCTAATTTTGTTGTTCCATTTTGTTTTATAAGGTCCTGTTTTCACTAGCCCATTGAAAATTTCCTGCACGGTTTCAACTGTTAAGCTACAACTAATAAGACAGACACAATTTATAAAAATCCTTAACATATTCTGTGGCTCTATTGGGACTTGGATTTTACGAAAAACATCTCGAAAGGGGTGACTAGCTTTGGTGTTACACTTAACGATCGATGTCTGCAGTAGCAGCCCCTGTCCAAAATATGAGCCACTTTTTGAAGTGCCTTTAGTGCCCTTACACTGGCAACATTTAGTACTAAAAACCACTGAAACCGAACTGTTAAAGGGTCACCATCGACTTACTACAAACTTAACGAAGAAGACTTTACTTCTTTTTGATTGGATGCTGGCACAAGTAACTTCAGTTTGATTTGATGAGCAGGAAGCAAATTAAAGTATTTGTTTTCTTTAGTTATTCTAAACTTTATGTTAGCTGTGCTCGTGAAGTTTAAGTTACTTAATAAAATTAAATTGTTAGTTAAAGAAGAAGTTTTTTTTTTTCTAAATGTCCATATTTTCTCCTTTTTTGTGTCTATTTCATTTATTCGCAATCATCGTTTTATTTTTAGCTGTTCACCTTATACTCACGTAGTTAGTTCACGTACGTTTAGTATTTCATAGCATCTGTCAAATTAATTTGTAAATTAATAATTTTG
Source organism: Ceramica pisi (assembly GCA_963859965.1). NCBI lineage: Eukaryota > Metazoa > Arthropoda > Insecta > Lepidoptera > Noctuidae > Ceramica > Ceramica pisi. The sequence goes on from OY982529.1 coordinate 6,363,971, forward strand.
GGTGTCCATTATTCAGTAAAACAGACAGTATTTCCAATTTTTCTCACTGACGTTTTCTAACAATTTTGTTTTATATCAAATATAATATTCTAATCAAAGCTTTCAGTGTTTATAAGCTTTGTGTGAAGCCTGATTTTATCAAGGCTAGTACGTGTTATCGTCTCGTTCTTTGTTGCTTTCAAGATACCCCACAAATATAAAAAGGTATAAGTGTAATTAGGAAACCTTAACGTGAGTATACGGTCCCGCAGCTCATGCGCCTGGACTCGTCGTTCGAGTCCCTGGCCGGGCTCGCCGCGGGCCGCGCCGGCAGCATGGCGGACCTGGCCGACGAGACGCCGCGCCGCTCCGTGCACCGACACTCATACGCCGCACCGTCGCACAACGACCCCGAAATACCAACACCAACCAAACCATTCGGACTCGGTAAGTTACCAACTACTGCTAAAAATCCTGGAATATTCCTCCATGTTGTGAACTAAAATATATATTTTTTACAGTACAACACACTCCTATTTCCGATACATTTATTCTTTACCAGTCATAACATTGTCATGCTAACAGTTTTTTAAATATGATTTCTAATAAAAAACGTTATTTGCAGTATCTGCACCATGTGCATACAAATAGCGCATCTAACTACGTCATAGGCTTACATCAAGTTGTAAACCGTATTTTAGACAAACAATATAATTTTTAGTGCATTTCAGTAGAATAGGTTACATTAAATTTGATTTAGTATGTACAGATATCGATGCACGATAGACAAACTAGAATAGTATTCTATTTGGAGTTGATAGTTACATTAAAAATGAAAATTATGAAAAGAATAAATCAGGCGATTCATATCACAAAGTTGTCACGACAGTACTGAAACATCCACTCTTCATGATCTCACTATTACATTATTTTATTTTCCAATTGCTTTGTGGCGACGCTATGGCTCAAACAACTTCCCCCTTCTGTCTTTGCCCCCTTCTCTACTAACTTCTTCCACTGTCATATTCTTAATGTGACTTGTTTTAAGTTTACTAATATTCTTCTATAATCCATCCTTTTCTTTGAGATATTTTTGAATGCGAATGGAGTCGAATACCCCAAGTGTATGTTTTAAACAGATTTCGATGTTTTCTAAAATATTGAATGCTTTTTTTTGATATTTTTCTTTCGTTATTTTAAGTCTCAATCTAAATTTGCACGTTTTATTGGGCTCCATTACAAATCTTAAAGAACAAGGTTGAATAGGACCACAAAAATGATTCCCAGACTCTGAAACTAACGTTATATTTTCTGTATCTTAATCCCCGCTACCTTCAGGCTCGTTCCTATCAGGTAAACAGAGAAAACAATATGGTATTAAATCGGAATGGCAACTGTATTGCGAAATTATTAGACGAATGCAACCGAACGATTAAAAACTAAATAGATGTGTTGTGATCATTGTTACTCATAAGAAATTTTTGTTTGTATGTTACCCATTGATTGGCTGTAAAAATCATCTGAAACTATTGGCATATCGGAATTGAGTGAGAAAAAATACGATGCTGAGTTCATTTTGATAAAATTAGACCCTGTATTGGCTATTAGAGGAAAGCAAGCTTCGAGCATCAGGCTTCTGTCGTTGTGTTGACTGTCTGTTTGTTTGCGTGTCTCTTTCATTTGCATGGACCAGCATGACCTGTGATTTTTCCTCTCCTTCCCACTTCCTCTACGTCGATCTATCTGCTGTGGATTCGGAAAACGAACGACGCTTTCACTTTAGACAACGAATACTGCTTCTAAGTGTTAGGGTTCTATAATATCTATAATATCAGCCAAATATGATAATTGTACAGTTAATAAATTGTGCGATGCGTAAAAACTTGAAAAGCAGTCCTATCTTTGTATAAGTAGTTATGTAAAGTAGTGATAGACCAATGATATTGGGTGTAGGTTTGTGTGTGTGTTAGGTGATCCTGTGCATGTGTTGTAGATATATATTTGAATAAGTATACCTCGTGGATAGATATTGTAAAACGCATGTGCTAGACTATAAACATTGTAATGTAGGTTTGATAATTCGTACCCTCTAATTTAGAAATGATTTAGATAATTATTATTGTGTGTAAGTGAATATTTTTCTCTTTAAAGCTATGTACAGATTTTTGAGCTATTTTTATAATGAATATATCCATTAGAGTGATTAATTTCTAACACCGAAATATAATATTGTAATGAAGATTAACGATAGATTTACATTAATAGAAAATAATAACGACAATTTTGCTTCTACATAAATTCGGAGACAAATTTTATAAACTGTCCCTCATTTTGTGCCAAAAAGTGTTTTTTTTTTTTCATAATGGAAGTGTAACAGCCCCTTAATTTCCTTTAAGTTTAAGGCAAGAATGTATTAGATATTAAATTCTAGTTCTGTTAACTATATAAAGATATTAGAGTTGTAATTGTGTAAAATTACCCAAAATGTGTGTGTTATGTTAAAGGTTTGTATTGACGAAGACATTGATATTTTCATTGCAGCCCGGCCAACGTTCCTAAACTTGAATTTGAACCTGAACTCTCTGCGACTGCAGACGCCCAACAAGTGTACGTCCAACTATTAAGTCGTAGAATCACTAGTTTCGCTTGTTTTTTGACGGTTTTCTTTACATGTTTGTATTATTTGTAAAGCTCATTGTACAATCTTTTCAGTGTACTGTTGAAACATGATTTATTAAGCATGTATTCGAATATTATAATTTAATTAATTAATATTATGAACAAATTCGAATACATGGACATCATCATTCAAATGTATTCGAATATTATGAACGAAATGTTACAGCTATCATTTTTCTGAGACTTGGATCCCTAGCCATAAGTCAGTATGCATGAGATCAATCTGTTGAAAAAAAGCTAGCATTGTTTCGTCCATGTATATTTGCGTGCATTATGTAATGTTTGTATTACGCGTATTTACACTGAGGCAAACTTAAAATGACAACTTCCGCGGTCAATTCATAGACGAAGATCATTTTCTATATCAATCAGAGCCCTCCGTGTTTCCCGGACTAAATGGAATCGTTGAATCCGGAACGTATACTTAAGTATTGTACATAAACCTAATTACTGCCAGTGGTTGAGGGTAGTCAGAAATGTTAGTGTACAAGTTTAAAACATCATTACAGCCCGGTAATTGATTAGAATGTCACATGACAAATTCTGCGTAAAATACAGATGTATGATCCTCGATTGGGCAAAGTTTCCAACAATGTTGTTGTAAATGTTTACCCAGATAATGTTACACAAAACTACACTGAAAAGAAACTAGGCCTCGTAAAGTGTTAAACATAGTTTTAATTTTTATTTGTTTGCTACATCTCATAGTGAGCTGGTTAGTTCGTATAGTGAAAACATTGGCATGCCAATCATTGTACAATCTCAAGCATGGAAGCGTTCATTTGAAAGATGTTGTTTATGTTAAACTTAACTCATTCCTGGTTTGTTATTAAATCATTTAATAAGTTAAGTTGTTACTTTCTTTAGACTAAGTTAGGCACTCCGCTATTTGGTAAACTGCTAAGGGAATTGCACAGTTGTTAAATATTTGACTCTATTTGAAACTACTGAAAAGCAAGCTGTTAACTACTTCTACACTTTGTTCCTTATTGGCGCCCAGATGGGGCCAACATATTTGTCTTTATACTTACTTATTTCTTCAACACAAGCTATTTTACTATTGAAGTATTACTATTTAATCTTGTCACATCTCTTTTACACGTATCATAATATATTAAGGACTTATTTTTGGAAGTTATTGAACTTTGATAAATCACCGCCACTTTTGTTATTTCAAGTATTTTTGAACTAAACACGAGTCTTAATATCTCGAAAGTTCGGCAGTTATATTTTGAGAGCTTGACTATATCTAGTCAGTTTGACTTCATTTTATCTGTTTGAAGGCAATCAATTTAGCGTAGAAAAGGAATAATACCACTTTTTATGTCATATAAAATGGGTGTGTTATGTTACAGCGTCTCCAGCAAGTGGCAAGCTTGGGTTGCGCATGACGACGCTACACGAAGAGCCAGGCAGGCGCAACGATGAGGACTCGCATTCCGAGCCCGAGTCGGCGCCCATTGATGAGCTTACCACGCCGAGGTCTCATGTAAGTAAACAGCTGAAGACTTCATCTTCCTACCTTTATTTTGGTCGTGCATAAAAATATCAGCCAACAAATGACCAGGTAAATGTGAAGTTTTTATCATAAAAATACGAATTAATAGTGAGTTAAAGTAGCAAGTAGTTTACAACGACTAACTTTAAAAAAATTGAAATTATTTTATCGATTTTCAACCTAATAAATAATACTACATATCGAGATTTTTTTTTCTTCAAGAAGAATCATAAATGAAGATACTCTGGTAGGAAAAAACATTTATGTGCCATGTTGTGCTAGTGTACAAGAATTTTACCTCTGATTTTTCTCGACGAAGGTAAGATAACTGTGAGTATGTTTATAAAATAATTTAAGTACTTACTTTATTCGAACAGCGCACGCGCAGTCGCGCCACGTCCCGCGGCTTCCTGCCGACGTCGAAGACGTTAGACTCGCTGCACGAACTGGCGTGCGAGCGAGTGCCCAACAAGAACTCGCCGTCAATATCATCCAGCGGTTATGGTAAGTACACATGGAAACACTGAAGAACGGAAGCTAAGAAAGTCAAAAATAGTTATTTGAACAAGAGCATAGTAAAAAAAAATAATGTCTTTCCTCTATCATGCATGATTAACGACATAAATTATAACTAAGGCTACAATAAGCCGTCGTTCTAATACAAAACGCAATACGCGATCGCTTCTCCGCCGCCGACAAAGGGCGCTTTTAGGTTTTGCCGATAAAATTAATACAACGATCAGATGAAATACCGAGAACCGGGCTTAGATAACCAATAGCTTATAGGCGCCGAGCCAAGTTCACACTAGGACGTATTATGGCGTGTTTAATCAATTTATGATTTTATTAAAACAAATTGTTTTGCTAACTCCAGGTTCACAAGCAGTATCATCAACAAATCTGACGAACGACGACACGCTCTCAATCCGAAGCATGTCGGTTGACGACACACCGGACTTCGACAAAACAATGGAATACACCCACCTCAGTAGAACCAAGAACTCTATGGCCGGCCTCCGGAACGAAATCACTGAGCTACGGAACGATATCAATGACTTGAAACATGATATTGTAGAATCAAAACATGAGTTAGATGATTCGCTTTTTGAGAAAGCGAAAACTCCGGTTTTAACTCCCGGGTCGAGAAATCGTATCAATCCGTTCTTAAGGGATTGCGAGGAGGCGGCTAAAGAAGAGGAGTCTAAAGGTCAGATGGTGGATCCTTTGGGAGCGATTCCAGTGGAGAGTGCGGTGCTGACCAGCAGTAAGAGCGTAGAGAACACGCCGCAGCTCAATGGGGACACGCATGTGCCCAACAATGATGCGTCGCATGACGCCTCGCATGATACGTCGTTTGGTAAGTAGTTTCACCCTATTATCCTACTATCCTATCCTAGTTCCTACTAATATTATATAATAGGCTTGTTTACTGAAAAAATCTAATTAGTCCGTCAGTTAGATTATCAAAAAATATTTGCCCGTATTTTTTCTTTTGTTACGGGAACCAAAATTGACGAAGTTACGACGCTTTTCAAATTCTCAATACGTCACTCTCCGGCATAATTTTTAGCGGGTAGTGACGTCACGAAACCCCAATCCCGAGTTTTAATGCGTTTTATCTTTGTCAATATTGATTGATTTACAAAAACAAAAAATACGTGTCCATTATTTTATAATACTCTAACTGACGGACTAAATAGGTTTGCAATTTGTGGTCAAATTCAAAGTCAAAGTCAAGTCAATGATGGAAACTAGCCTAATAGGCGAAAGTTTGTGAAGATGGATGGATGGATGGATGTTGGTTTGTTTGTTTGTTTGTCTGTTACTCTTTCACGTCAGCACGTCTAAGGGATCTGCATGACATTCGGCACAGAGGTAGATTATTGTCTGGAATAACACATAGGCTACTTTTTATTCCGGGAGTATGTTCCCTAGGGATCACGCGGGCGAAGCCGCTGGCTGAAGCTAGTTGATACATAAAATATAGGATGCGTCTGATTAACACAACAAACATCAAGAAAGTAATTAAATAAAATGTAAGATACGTACATTGTGCACACACATGAAGATATATAATTTTATACACCGTTTTCGTGATAAACAAAAGTTATAGTATAGTAATGAGGTTGTTGTCGAAACTTGGGGGAGGCCTATGTCTAGGAGTGGAAGTATTTCGGCTGATGTCATGATGATGCGGATGAATGGCAATGTATCGTTGACTTCATAGCACGTGAATATGTGTTATACACGTTTAACAATTCTTAAAGGGTTACAGCAGTTTTCATTCAGTCATTTTGCTAAGTCTTCAAACCATCATACTTAATTATCTACCTAAAATCTTTACATGTATATATTTGAACCAGGTGAAGCGGAAATAGAGTCAGTGAGCTCAGAGCAGTCCAGTCACGACGCGGAAAGAAGCCGGGAAGCGTCGTCTGTGGGCGAGAGTGACTCCGCCTCCACCGGACCTGACCAGCCCATTGTGAAGACGCAGCTACCTGCCGGCAAGGTAAGACAGTATAGTGATTTGAATAAACTTAACAGAATGTCTCAATGTGTGTATGTGTCTCGTTCTTTGATATTTAAAATAGCCAATCTGTGAAATAGGAATCTAAAGGCAGTTTACCTCTCACCGAATCAATTATTTGTTAGTAGGCCATCTAATAGAATCCATTTGCAAGTATGGGCGAGTTTAAGATAAAGTTCGCTCTTTTAGACTTCTGAGGCAGTCTGATTTAATGCTTAAGAGCGTGTATTCCGTCCACTAGCGCCGCCAATCGTTTTTTATTATTTGTGGTAAATTTAAGACACGTAGATAAAAAATCGCTCTGTAGTGCACTGAAGAAATGTATTTATTATGTTTTGAGAGTTATGTTTTGTACTTTAGAACATAAATAGTTGCCAAAGTCGATATTTTTGCTAAAAGTGGCCACTTTTAGCAATAATTGCCGTTTTGGCTATTTAGCCATGAGTTATGTATTAAAAATAGCTGTCAAAAAATAATAGATACATTTCTTTAGTGCACTACAGAGCGGTTTTTTATCTACGTGTCTTAAATTTACCACAATTAATAAAAAACGATTGGCGGCGCTAGTGGACGGAATACACACTCTTAATGCCTCGTAAAGTGTCCCAGTATCAAGTACAGCACTATACACGGTGCCATTTTAGTCGTTTTACAAAGGCGGCTCTCTTAATGTACCCGACATTAACTACGTATAGGCGCGATTTTTTTTTAAGTTATTCTTAAGATATATAGCAATAAAAATATATAATGTATTAGAATAATTAAACACCTTGTTGATGATGTTTTCGTAATAAAACAATGTCACCGTTACATTCCGCGTCATCATTAGAACATAAGGCTCGGACTGTGTCATCTATTTGATTTTTTGACTGGTCAATATAATTTTTTACGAACGTGTAAGTAGTCATTGACAAGATGAAATGGGCTACCGTTGTAAGGCGCTTAAAATAGCACCGTGTATAAGTACATTATAAGTAACTAGCTGACCCGCGCAACTTCGTCTGCGTCAGATTTTCCATTAATGCTCCGCTCTTATTTGTCTTAGCGTAATGATATAGCCTATAGCCTTCCTCGATAAATGGGCTATCTAACACTGAAAGAATTTTTCAAATCAGACCAGTAGCTCCTGAGATTAGCGCGTTCAACCAAACAAACAAACAAACTCTTCTGCTTTATAATGTTATAGTATACTAGCTGATCCACGCAACTTCGTCTGCGTCACATTTTCCATTAATTCTGCGCTCCTTTTTGACTTAGCTGAATGATATAGCCTATAGCCTTCCTCGATAAATGGGCTATCTAACACTGAAAGTTCCTGAGATTAGCGTGCTCAACCAAACAAACAAACAAACTCTTCTGCTTTATAATATTATAACTCAGAGGTTCTCAGATTTTGTTGTGCAAGGCGTTGCGAACGTTCGACACTCGACTCTCGTGCGCGTACCTGAGAGTTTCTCTGATTTTGTTCAGCAAGGCGTTGTGAACGTTCAGGTGAAGATTCTCCCATACGGCGTATTCTTGCTGCCCGTGCTGAACTATGTTTAGTAAGTTGAGACATGGCTCTCTTTAAGCATTTTCAAATGTTTAAGAAAATGTTAATAGCGTGTAATTTTTTTATTTATTTATTAAACGATAAATAAATAAAAAAAATACACGCTATTAACATTTTCAGGCATATCAGGCTTTCATAGTCAGGCGTTAGCACCCATAACATTAAAAATTCTAACATAAAACAAAACTGAAACTACCTACTTACTACATATAACACATCAAGCCAAAGCAAACGCACTCCCCCGTAAAATCAGTGAGTAAATTGTAGTAATATTCTAGCTCTGAAAAGAACTGTTGTGTAGCCCTGAAAAGAACTGTTGGTAAGCCCTGAAAAGAACTGTTGGTTAGCCCTGGAAAGAACTGTTGCTTAGCCCTGAAAAGAACTGTTGTTTGGCTCTGAGAAGAACTTTTGCGTAGGTGTAGTTTTAAGAACGAAATCTAAAGAAAATCGCACGAAAATTATTAGACTTCGCGCACGACCGCTGCGTAGGGAGCCGACGTACTTATACTTATCTATGGAGCTGGCCTCGCGGCTGAGCCGCGCGGGTACCTTACTCATAGATCTAAACTCCCCTCCCGCACGCGCACCCCCGCCTTGGTGACGTCCACTTCGCAACGGGTCGTGCAGCAGAAATCGTAATATTTTAATTTCGCCATAACTTCAAAACCAAACGTCCGATTTTAATCATTCAAAGACCAAATATTATCTACATAAACTGTACTTAGTGATGAAATACTTTATTTTGATAAAGATTAATAGCATGAGTAAAATAAACGCGTTTAAATGTAGTCCAAAAAAAAAAACAAGATTTTTAAATTAAAAAAATGGTTGTTGTGCCTCACTCGACATAGATTAGGTATAGTGTGTCGCGGACTTTTTTGTAGATATTTATAAGATCTACAATTAATTAGAACAATGTATGGTTCTATCTTTTATAGTTTAGCCAGCGTACACAAAATAAGTTACTTTTCTGGTTGATTTTTACACCTTGTGTCCGAAAAACCCAAATATCTTACGGAACCCTATTTTTTTCCAAAATAAAATATAGCCTATGTTACTCGTGGATAATGTAGCTTTCGATTGGTGAAAGAATTTTTAAAATCGGTCCAGTAGTTTTTGAGCCTATTCATTACAATCAAACAAACAAACAAACAAAAAAACAAACAAACAAAGTTTTCCTCTTTATAATATTAGTGTAGATAAATGTAACAATATGATCTTCCGTGCCTCGGAAAGCACGTTAAGCCGTTGGTCCCGACTGTCATTCGTAGATCTTTGGCAGTCGTTACGGAATGTCAGAAGCCAGTAAATCTGACTCCAGTCTTAAAAAAAAGTACCGTGTTACCCAGTCAATGGGTGGTGGATGGAGGTCTGGTAGGCAGCCGCTCCACGTAAAACACTGGTATTTAACTGAATACGGTTTGACTGGAAGCCGACCCCAATGTAGTTGGGAAAAAGCTAGGCAGATGGAGGAGTAATAATATAATCTGATGCACAGGTGGTACGTCGGCGCGCGGGCGGCGGCAGCAGCGCTCGCGCGGCGGCACGCGCCTCGCACCCGGGCGGGCGGCCGCGCTCGGCGCACGAGCCCGCGCCCTCCGTGCTGCCCGACACGCCCGCCTCCTCCACCGAGCGCATCGGGGACGGTAAGCGACCTCCACCAGCTTCCTCACTGTTGTGTTGATACGTACTGGAGCTTAGGACCTATCGTACAAGTTAAACTATTGAGATTTTTGCTGTCTTAATATGATATGAAAGAGTTTAGTAACAATAGAGTTGGTAAATTAGATTTTTGTTAGTTATTTGGATTAGGTATGTATGTAGGTAGTTTTTTTGTAAGTAGATAAAATCCAATTAGGGACATAAACTTAAAAAAAAGCAGTTGACACAACAGGGACACCCGTAAAAACTGACGAAAAAGACAATAATCATGAAACAAGCAAATGGATGAAAAGAATATGGTGTTTATTAAATATCGACATGCAGTTCAGCTTAAATAATTTTCTGATTTTTGTGTTGCGTAATCTAAACCTGTCGTCGTAAACTAGACGACTCGTCGGAGTGCGTGCTGCTGCAGCCGTGGATGACGGTGGGCGAGAGCGTGCAGCTGCGCCTGAGCTCCAGCACCGGCGTCATCGCCTACGCCGGCCCCACGCACTTCGCGCACGGCACCTGGATCGGCATCGAGCTCGACGCGCCCACTGGTATGTTACATTGTGAACTAGACGACTCGTCGGAGTGTGTGCTGCTGTAGCCGTGGATGACGTGGATGGTGGGCGAGAGCTAAAATTTGACTAAATCTTCCTTTTTAGAATTCGTTGCACTAACCATATTGTTATTTTTTTGTTTTGCAGGCAAGAACGACGGCTCAGTGGGCGGCACGCGCTACTTCGAGTGCCGCGCGCGGCACGGCATCTTCGTGCGGCCCGACAAGATCGTGCAGGACCGGCGCGGCCGCAGCGCGCGCGCCTACCGCGACAGCGAGCTCAAGCGCGCGCAGAGCAAGGGTGCGTTTGGACTCTTCTGACACTTGAATGTCGATTAGCCCATTTTTATTTATTTTCAGCTTGGTGTGTCCTACTGCAGGGCAAAGGCCTCCTTACTTCCTTCCATTCCTCGAGCCTTTGGGCAAGATAGCTCATAGATTCAATAAAATAGATGATCTAGTGGTAGTCAGTTTATTGAAGGTTCTTGCGACTCGTAGTTGTTCGAAAAGCATAATATGATGCGCAGCCAGTTGGAATTCGAATCACATTTATTTTATACTAGCTGTCCCCCCTTTCTTTCTTTTTGTCTTTCATAAGAACCTTCTAGGGACAATAACACACACCAAAAAATAATTAGCGGAATCCGCCCAGCTATTCACGCGTGATGCCGTGACAAAGGGAAATAGGGATTAATTTTCTATTTATTTCATACATATTTTTTATATTTATTATGTTGTACCTATTTTATAAGGAAATCTTTAAAGCTTTCTGCGGGACAGGCCTAGCCTAGCACAGGAAGTCTTTCAAAATATTTATTTGTAAATTTTTAATGAATACCATACGTTCTTTTACCATTATTCTTCTTTGCTGAGAGTATAACTTCACCTAGATTATCTCTTCTAGACAAATAAAATGCTACAGTCCAGGTTTTAGAGGGAATCTACTTTGTTCCAGGAGAAGGCCTACACAACTTACACAGATCGCGGAGTCGCGGTGACAGCATAAACGCCGTCGGCACCAAAACTAGAATTAGCAAATAGAGCACGGTGCGCGCTCCCGTGCGCCACACCACGCGGACACCACGCGGACACAGCCGGACACAGCCGGACACAGCCGGACATGTATCGGACCGAATTTATACTAACGTCCCACAACTACTTGTATCATAGAAACCCGCATTTTTTCGTTGCAATCATGTAACTCGTATGGTGCTTATATGTATCGTAGATGTTTATTTACTACCCTTGAAGCAATATTGTTCGCCTTCGTTTTTATTGTAGGGGACAGAATTGGGGAAACTATTATCTCGGTTTTATTGAACAAGTCAATAAAATATGAAGATGTCACGAAGTTTCCGGAATGTGCAACTTTCGATGTCCTAAAGGACGAAGTCATCGGAAGTTTCGACCGCCCTGTAGATGTGAGTACAGTCGATTGCAGAAGTGATGCGCCAATCCTCACCAAATGTTACATGCCATTGGCAAATTTGTATGAAATCGAAATGTATTTAATATCTTTTCCTCAATAAATTAAGAGGTTCTTCACTTTTGTCGTGATATTTAATAAAATTTAATATTAATAAGGAAATGTAGTCAAATATATTAATAAGATCTAATGACATGCAATATTTGGGGTTTATTTCGAACAATGTCACTTTTGTAGCTGACTGTACTAGTCGTTTTGTTTTTATCGTATTAATTAAATTAAATGAAATTATTTTCAAACATTTGTAAATATAAATATGGATTTATAATGTGATTTAATTTTATCATTTTTTGAGAAATTCCTGTAAATATGTGGATTTGTGTGTGTATTATTATTTGTAATGATCATCGGTGATTGAATATCGTTTATTAAGTTATTTGTATAAATTCTTTGTAATGTATAGTTTGTGGTGATAGATGTTACGGTAATGTATACTTATTTATGTATGTATAGCTCATCGACCACTGTATCTGCTTACCCTCGCGTGACTCGCACAGTTTTATATTCTGCACAGGGAATATAACTTCTGTGATTTTGACGTTTTACTGTTTCTCTTCACTGTTACATTTTATATGACTTTTTAAAGTTAGGGTGAAGTGTTCGATTGTTGTCCGCGTTTGTTAGTGGTCGTTTAACTTTAATAATTATTAGAATCGAACGAATTTTCAAAATAAATAAAGATGTAGTTGTTTCGAAACTCCGTTCGATACCTGTGAGTGTTTCACGTGCCGATACATAGCGTTATTAATTGTATGCTTCACCCTACCACTTGGAATAATATTCTTACCTGTATTTCATACTGCTCACGTGCATTTTGTGTTCGACACACGATTGCCAGTTTCGATTGTGATAGTATCTTGCCACCTAACTATTAAAAAAAATCATTTATTTTTTTATTTCGACGCCTGCTTTTGCCCCTTTTTATTTAAAGGTGTATCTCAAGTAGTTTATGAAATCGTCCAATATTACATCTTCGTCCTTGTAAAAGACTTTGTACTTAGTACACTAAACAGCCACTGACGGATGACGCAAGTCCACACATTGACGCTCCGATGTACGGCGCAAGCGGTGAGCGAACCGCAATCAATACTGCCATTATAATGCTTGTTATTCGATAAACGTACTAGTAATCGTTTCTATTCTAATATTAAATTTTAAATATCGAATAAGCTCCGATCGTCATTTTTGTGGCGACGAGCTCCTCTTGCCAAGTAGGTGCTGTCAACTCTGACAGGTGTGACGTCATAAATTCACTCATCTCTTGCGCCACGCACATTATATCGATTAGGTTGTGTATATTCAACATTTATGTAAATGTAGTCGTGAATCGGCATTCTGTAAATTAAAACGTCATTACAAAAAAATGTCCTCAATTTATTATCTCCATCCACATTCGAACAATAACTCGATGAGGTATCTATCTGTAATTAGTGAAACAAAAATCTTAATCGATGTTCTCTCCATTATAGTAATATGAAGAGATATAGTTAATTTTTTGAATAAAGCCTAATTTGGATAAATTATCAAGATATATTGTAGCGGCATAGTGCGCGTGTAATCGTATTAGGTAATGTCCACATTGTTCGCCTCGTGGTAAGACGGGGCAATAGTCTTAGATCACCTAATGTATATTCCATCCTTTTAGTAAAGTAATCGTTCGTAAGTACACTAAATGAGTACACAAAATAGAGTAACACGCCTGGTTATCTACTAGTGTTTGTAAGTCCCACTTTCAGCGTTCATTCATAGTCCGCCACTTGCCTCCATTCCTCGAGGGCCATTCTATGACGTCACATCGTAGCATTGTAGTTCACGTCACGTCGAATGTGTTGTGTGTCGCACACGTCGCTGAGTTGCATTCCAACATGTGACGTCAACGAATACCTCTGTAAACATATGTATATTTACATTTAAATGTAAGTTATTAATATAAAATGTTATTCAAAAATATTAAAACAGCTGTTTCGAAAAGTATGCACTCGAGAATTTAATGCCAATTTCTAGTGGAGCGCCGCGATTCCATAGCGAGCGGGCCGTGGCGAGATATTCTTCGCTACGACCACTTTCATCTCGTTTGCATTCTAACGTTGATATCATGACGCAACTCGACACCTCGCCATGGGATAGCGGCTCAAATAATTTGTAAGCATTGACTGACATCATATTTGTCACACAAACATAGATTTATCACGATTTACATTTTATCGAATGCTTATTAGACTGTCGTACTTAAACATTCCATTTTTTCTATACATTTATCTTTCTAGCAAACGTTCAGTAGTATTTATCAGTGATTAGTTAGATTTTTAACTACAGAATGCGACTTATATGGCGTTTATTTTGCATTTTACGATTTGTAACTTTGATTATAAAAGTATATTTACCATTATAATAAATAAATCTGGCCCTAACTAGGACAGCTCAATGTGTAGTCGACGTTAAAAAATCTAAAAATGAAATATACGTATTTTCAAATATAGTAGGATGTGTCTTTGAAACTCTTGATGTGCTTATGCCCAGTAGTTTGGTAGAACACGGGCAAAGGACTAGCTGTCAAGCGAAGCAGGAAGGCCGCGGAGAGGCCGGGCCGGGCAGGTGTCTCGGAGTGTGCACTAGGGCTCCTAGGTTTAGGCAAATAGTGACCTTAAAAGCAGCGTCTCGTAGGTCCTAATTTAATTTTTAGAAGTTAAGCTGACCATGTGCTGTGCTTTTGTTTTAAACAAATAGTTTTTAGGTAATGAAATAATTTGTTGTTAATTATTATTTCATTTTAGAAAATTGTGTGTATTATTCGCAGTCAATTCAAGATATCACACGCTTTTACGAATGTGAATGTAATTATTATTATTTTATGAAATTGTGACTTGCATGGATTTTATTTTAGCGTAGATATCGTTAAGTAAATTAATTTGCCAGAATTGGAAAGTGTAAAATAAATAAATGACAAAGTAATGTATGTATTTCTAATTCGTTTTGTGATAAATAGGCAGCTACGTTGTAGCATAGATGGTTGCATCTTCATTACTATACACATAATGCATAATAAAGAGATTTTAATATTTAAATACAAAAATAGTTCACTTCTAGTGGAAATATTTTTGCCAAGTAGCATGTTCGAGTCAACCATCGCTGTCATTATCAATAAATGTATTATAAAATATTGTATTTTATTCCTGTAGTCAGTAGAAACCCTAAATAGGAAGAACCCAGTACACATTTAGACAATGGAGGCCCACCTGGCCTACTTATAGCTGAAATAGAATAAAAATCCATAAAAGCTAGAAGTAATCCTTTTTTGAAAAACTCTCTTCTTGCCCTTATCTCATACCTTATCCCAGGTCGGCGCAATACGTATTTTTCTTCCATTCTGTCTTACCAGCCGTCATGCCAAACTCTCTTTTCTTTCATGTCACTCCTCAAACAAACCATTTATATTTTCTTTGGCCTCCCTCTCCCTCTCAATGTCTCCTCTTTGGGCCTCGAAGCCTCGCATGCATCGAGTAGTGGTAATAAGCTATGAAAGTAACCTTTTTAAAACCTCAGAAACGTAAGTGCCGCGAGGTAGTTACTTATGTCTGTAGCTAAAACATTCAATTTTACCATACTCCTAAATTAGTTTGTGAATATAAGCATATCTAGTGAATTAGCTGTAGTATTATATTAGTAACAGAATAATATATGACGTATCCCTATTACGTAGGACATAGGTAGATTTATTGTAGAAACTCTAAATATTTGAAAGATAAAGTTCGAATTTCATTGCAATCCACACATTTTAGGGTCTAACATCGTAATTAGGTAAGTATATACTTGTGGGTGGCAAGCTATTGAAATTATCAAGTATATTAATTGAAATATGTTGTAGAAACATTGGTAGAACTGTACGAATTCACGGTTGCCAGGTGAATGATGAAAAAAAATGGCTGTCAAAAATAGGCGCGAAAGCGCGTAGGTTTATTTACGTTTTCGTGTTTCTTTCTTCTTTTACTTATTTTAGAAATGTGATGATGCAGTTATTTTATACCTACACAAAAATATTCCTCATATTATACCTACCTACTTACATATAGGTAAGGAAGAACGATGAAGACTAGCGTGAGAGGAATACATCGAATATTAATGTTTGGTAAGTAATTGCAAGTAAAATTAAGGTTGTTTCGTAGAATTTGATGAAAGATGAATAAATTAAGAAGCATTCATGTCAGTTTATAACTCAGGAAAGGAAAGCTATGATTTTATGTAAAGATTAACCCAGTATGGCTGCTAAGACATTGAAGCAAGTCATATGCTTATAGCGACTGTTTCTGTCTTGTTAGGCTGCCGGAATGTTACAGTTGCATTCCAGCGGTGCCGCGGCATCCCTTCCGCGGGATCTCTAAGGCACTTGTCTCATCTCCGACGAGGAAGCGATTAGCTATCGACTATTTGCTCGCTGAGGAAAGGGACAAAGGATATAGATCTCGTGTGAGTAAAAGAGACACAGGTATATTTATAGTCGATAGTACCTATAGTATAGTTCACACTGTCGGCGAGCCGGCTCTTACTAGTAGGTACTACCTACTTGGTCGCAACGACCTCACTCAGCGATACTCGCTCGGCGATGCTTGCTTGTTGGTCAGAACTCACCAATCAGCGGTAACTTCTAACTATAGGTACCTACTGCTGGCCGGGGCGAACGGTGTGAGTAATCGTCCGTCGCACAAAAGCACTCGCTGAAAGCTTAACGTTAAAACTATCGAAACTATATAACTCACTCGCTAATCAATGCTCGCTAACTCGTTTCGAGTTTCAAGCTTTACTCGCTGCTCGCTGATCGCTGATCGCTGGCGGAAGTGCCTAAGCAATTTATGTGTGCTGATCTTTGGCAAAATCTTTTGACATTCCGTCCCAGTCCCGGTGTGCGTAGGCCATTAATTTGATAGCTCTGCTATCACATTCTAGGCGAACTTCAATTTTTGAGCATGTTATGCTGTCACGATCCTTGGTGAGTGACATAATAGCCCAGTTTGCGAGCAATCGATCAAGGAAAGAAATTAAGGAAGCTTTACAATAAAAGCTGCACTCATACTGGGAGCGACTCCATGATTAGGTCATCATGGCGTCGCAACCTGCAAGCAAGGCAGCAAGGTATAACTATTGCAATTTGCTGATGCAAAAAGTTAAATTAGTCTCGCTTAAGGGGGCCATGCACGTTCCAATAATTTGAGCAAACAGGTTGTTTAACGATACAATAAAACAGGCTGTTTGATCAAATTGACATAAACGTCGTCGTCCAATCAGTCTTCAAATGGCATGAACTTATACAACATTTCGTATTTCTATTTGATGAAACAGTTTAAACCAGCCTGTTTGATCAAGTTATACCTACTTGAACGAGAGATAATAGATGAGGCTTAGATGAGGCTTTTACACTAAAACACAAACTAAATCTGTAGCGGCTCTTTCATCCCTAGTCCCGAGGAACTGATTGGTTTGGCTTGCTGCTAAATCGCCCTCGCTCATCACAGGCACCACACGAAGGCTGTAACAGCGACAGTTGACCTTATTTCTGGGCGACGTCGCGCGAGTGTCATCTTGCCGGCGGGTGGCGCAGGGCGGCGCGCAGAAAGCCTGGTACGCGCTTCTGCCCACTTAGATACCTACCTGTACTGGTGGCAGAAACAGTTGGTTGTAATGGAGTATTTCCAGGGACTAAAATATGCAACCAAAGCAGACCGTAGCTGTCGCTTAAGAGTAGTACTACCGAAGTACTTACCTACTTACTGACCGAAAAATATAATGACAACTGTTCTATGTCTTATTACTTCGATTTTGTAGGTGCATGTTTTGTAATCAGTTTCAGATTAGGTACAATTTTTTTTAATGATGGGAAATCACTGGGCGGAGCAGACGGGATTGTCAGACTCTAACTGAGTAAAACCCATCCGTGTTCCTCATAATGCCCTTTGCGTTCCAGAGCCACGGTGACTCTTTCGAACAAATTCCGCATCTTCGGATGACACCAAGTATGCTCTTTCCAGCACCCGTTTCTCCAATCATGCACATTCCTTCGTACAAAAAAATATGTTATTTCGTAGCGATAATTAATTTCTCTTTGGGTTTTCTCAACTCGCTGAATTTATAACGAGATGAAAACAATTAATTTAGAGCAGAGTTAGTTTAAAAAACTTCAGGTATATCAAGACTTCAGCCAATTGTTCTGCACACCCTACACTTAATCTATTTTAGTATAGCGATGCCGATGCTCGTTACAAAGGAGACATCGTTCCATAATGGCATGCCGTTGGGACTTGCGTGACTTGCCATTTGCCTCTACCTTTCGCAGTCCTTACTTTGTCAAAGACGTTCCAACCGGCGCAGCAGAAGGAGCCTCTCAAAATGACTTAGAATCGTTGACGATCTCCAAATATGGAGCAAGCTGCTCCATCATCGTCCAACCAGGACCCTCGCTTCGACTTTATAGGGTCTTACACAGTAAAATCCTTAAAATTAAAGCCGGAAAAATGGATGAGGGTCCTGGGTTTGGAGGAACACAGGTCTACTTTGAAAGACTTTGTGGACAAGCCCTTGCCGATGCTTCTGGTGGTTGTCCTGACGAATGCACTGCAGTTGGTACCGGTCATATCGTTTCCATGTTACCTGAAGAACAAAGCCGTTTACTTTGTCAAGAAAAAGCCCGATGCTATCCCGAAAGAGGACTGTGCCTCAATGGTCATTTTTGGTAAGTGATTTTTTACTTTCTGTTCACTACAACATTTCAATGGTCGTAATGAAATTGAAAGCAAGAAAACATTGGCAAGAAATTGTTACTTGAAGAACTGTCAGCTGTCTTGTCTGTAAACATTTTCACCCTGAGCATAAACTGTGTCATTGCTCATGAAATATACGTAAGTAGGTAATGGTTACTATGATTTTGTCGTCAACTCTCCATATGCTTTTCCCCGTAGGTGATTTGGCACCAAGACTAATAGATGAACTGGCAGCATTAGTAGACGAAGTGTTTGTGCCTCTACTTTCAAATCCCTTGAATCATGAAGGCTGGCCTCTTGTCGTCTCCCAAGATATTCTCAAGCAAATTCACAATCTCAAGAGCACTGTGTATGAGGTGAGAGATCTGTTAATAAGACTTACCTACAGTTTGTTACCTCTATCTTGTACTTAAATAGGAAACTAGATTATCGCTTATAAGTATCCTATGGTAGGCTTCAAATAAACTTGCAATAAAGTGCATTAACCTTTCCCTTCGTAAATACCCGAATAATAAATTATGAACCGTTTATTCATTACTAGAGTAGAAAGTAAAGGATCACGATAGAAGTCGATTCAGAACAGCTGTATGGCTTTTTGTTTTGTTTCTGAAATGAACAAAGTCGAATCAATACATGTATGGGGGTCAATAACCGTTATTGCACATTTATCTGGCGCCCACCATAACGCTGAATAACGTATACCTACTTGCGTAACTGAACATCCTTTGTCACAATATTCGTTAACCTAGGTCAAAGGCAAAGTAAACGGCCAAACAGTCCTACCAATGCCAGTTGGAGTAGAACTAGTCCATGAAGCTGAGAAGGAAGTGCTTCGAGGAAAGGAAGTAGACTTGTACTTGAAGAGTGCCATAGAAGGCGTGGTCATCAAGTGGGCTCAACAGATCAACGACGTCATGATGGAGGACTCTGGGCAGGCGTTCGATAATGGACAGAACCCATCGCCGAGTGTTGGTTAGAAATATTTCATGATTTTGTACAAAACATATTTTAAAGTTACCATACCGCGTGTATCTTACATCGACGCACAAACGATTTCCATGGGTCCAGGGCATGATTCTGGACACCCCAGTGTTGGAATTTTTCGTCGGTTCTTTTCTCATTTTTTTCAAGAGTACCACAAAGTATCAGCTCAGCTGAGCTGATATCTATTTGTGGCTTTATTCAGATTGTTCTTTTTAGTGAAAGTAGTTAATTAATTATTTTTTTATTAAAAATCTCATTGGGTTAGGTCAGAAAAACGATTATGAGCAGTCTAAAGTAAAAAAACCATTGAAAAAAATAAAAAAAATAGAAAAAAGCCGACGAAAAATTCTAAGTCTAGGGTGTCCAGAATCATGCCCCGGACCCATGGAAATCGTTTGTGCGTCGATGTCAGATACACGCGGTATAATGCCAAAATTGTGGAGGCTAAAGTAGCCGCACGGGTCGATTTTATAGGTTAAGCAACGCTTCCCAAGGTTGGTCTGTGGATGGGTGACCATCTTAATATACCTACCGAGATTTTTCTGTTAGTCCCGGCTATCATTTGTTGGCAGTCGTTACGGATTGTCAGAAGTCAGAAGGCTAAGTAGATGATGACGCTTGAAATTCAAAATTGTTTTGAGCATCGCACAGACGAACTTATTCTATCGGAATTGTCTCCTGATAGGTAAAAGGGATAGATTGTGTACCTAACTTCCCTTTTTCGCCGATCTTATCGAGTTTCGCTAATAAAGCCTAGATGCTAGGAATTTATATTTCAACATAAAAATTAAGACTAGGAGATAAGAAAGTAACATTTTACACCTTTCCTAGAACTGGCATTTTGGAAGTCAAGACTTCGTAATCTGAACTATATTTACGATCAGCTGCGCACGGAGAGAGTGAGGTGTATGGCGGTCATACTGGAGAAAACTACGTCAGCATACTATCCTTGCTTCAGCAGACTGTTTAAGAATATTGTCTCAGGTTTGTATAAACTTGTATGAGTAGGATTTTGAAGACCAAGATTCGGTTCGCTGAGCCAAAACTAATTGCTTTGTCTTAGGAACTTTTCTGAGCTCAATTTTTTCGTACCGTAAGTACGTACGAGATCATTAAGCTCAGCGAATCCTTATTAATGAAGAGGTTTCTGTTAAAGTATGGTACACTTATTCCAATACATTAGCATGCATTTTTGGTTCCATCCAATGACATATTCTCAAAAGCCAACGCCCATCTTTAAAAAAAAATAACTTGACGAACGAAATAAAATATGCAGCCAGTCTGTCACTAATCAATAAATTAAATTAACTTGTAGCATTAGCTGAAGCTCGAGAAATAGACCTTTATCTGCGAACATTGGAGAAACACTTCCAAGGTCTAGAGGAGATAGACTTCATGGAATGTCAGCCATTGTTCCGACCTCTGTTCCACGTCATCTGCATGATCTGGAGAGATTCCAAGTACTACTGCAACTCGTCTAAACTAATCGTGTTGCTGAAGCAGATTTCTAATCTTCTGATCTATCAGGTAATTGTTACATTCTTAGTAGAATGAAAGTTTTCTCAGTAAATGAACGAGACACTGAATGAGTGAATAATGTTAGTGTTGCAGTTTTGCAAGTCTTAGCGTGGTCTGGAAAATTGAGTTATGATGAGAAGTCAAAGGGACTTACTACTCTTTGCTGGCATAAAATGAGTCGTGGTCCAGTAGAAAGATGAAGGTATTCGAGTTTACCATACTTATTAATGAAACCTAATGTGATTACACGTGCATTATGGTCCAGTTTACATACATGCTTGCCTAGTGGCTATGGCTAGAAAATTTCAAATCGTAGAAACTAAATTGGCGTCTAGTTTTCTACGTAAATTGCAACGGCATATACCTACCTATGTATCTCGTTAAGCGTGGAGAACGGTGCGATGTGAATAAATGTACCTACTGCCAATCATTCAGTTTGCTGACTGACAATCTGGTAGTTTAATTCATGCGAATATTATATCAAGGGGTTTCACAGGTCTACATACCTAGTTTGTACCTAACATTATTTGTGTCTTACAATACACGTGAAAGTTTCAGTTTGAGTGTGGATGTATGTTTGTTACACTTTCACGCAAAAACTGCTGAGCGGCTGAGCTGGATTAAGACATAGGAAACTTTTATCCCGATCTGAAGATAACGTAGACAAAATCGCGGGCAGAAGCTAATCTATGATAATTCGGTCAGATATACAGTAAATTGGTGATGTTAGCTAAACGGGTATCGAAAGCAAAGTCGTAATGTAGTTTGATTAAATCCATTAAATTTTATCGCCAAAGATATTTAACATTCTTGAATATTTGAACTCATACGTTAATCTAAGAGCGCATATTTAGTTGAACGCTTAAAATAGCTCAATATAATGCTCACATGTATGGACTACTTCGGTAACTAAAATTACGTAGGTACCTTCGATATTATAAACTGGAGCCTGGTTACTGATTGCAAAATATACCGGTATGCGGTACCAGCTCGCGATATTGTCTAAATGATGTCCCTAGATATTTAATGTCCGTAGTAAAACGAATGAATTATTAATTTCGGATGCTCACGAATTACGAAAATAGACTTGGAGTTCATAAATTCACGATTTACGAACTTGCAACTTATCACGAAGGCACCAAACATGCGGGAGCTGGTTATATAACAGAGCTACTATTATATTTTGTGACATTTAACTGTTAACATTGGAGTCAGATACTTGGAATACCAACGTTTTCCATGCCAACCTTACAACTTCCGATAGGCAGAAGTACTCGGGTTCATCAGGTCCATATTTGCATTACATAAATTGATAGATAAGCGTTAACAACCTGTAGATCGAAATCGTTTCGTCGCCGCTACCGTAAAATATATGTACCTACTATAATTAAAAACGTGGTGTTCTCCATTTTAGGCCAAAAAATGTCTCGATCCAACAACGTTGTTCCACAGCGACATAGACGAAGCAACTCTACGTATACAATGCACGATAGACATCATGAAGAAGTTCAAGAATACCTTCGAATATTTCAAAGAGAACCTGGCTAAATACTTCGTGGATAGAAGAGTGATACCCTGGACCTTTCATCCCAACGTTGTATTTGAGAGACTTAATAGATTCTTGGACAGACTGAACACCATACAATGGTTTTTTAAAACAGTATTGGAATTCCAAAAACTGGAGAAGATTGAGATTGGTGGAATGAAAGGAAGAGTCTTAGGTGGACAAATAAGAGAAATATCAGCAGAGTTCGAAGCCTATTTCACTGGCTTTGCCTCCAAGTCATATGATGTCCTGGACCCCGACGATGACACATTCAATGTTGACTTCAAAGACTTTCAAGAGAACATAATCGATTTGGATCTCAAACTTTCAACCGTTTTGGTTGAATCGTTCGATAATTGCACGACATTAGAATCTATTTTCAAGGTAATACGATTGCATGTCTGTATTAGATTATACAATGAAAACTCAATTACACAATTAATCGAGTGATCGCACGAATATCAATAATCTGTAGCAATCATTTTCCGATTTCAGCTGATCGACGTGGTAGGATCGGTCTTAGATCGACCTTTGATTAGAAACGAATTTACAGCAAAATACGTCGAGATCATTGTGATGCTCGAAGAAGAAATTAACACTTGCGAAGTAAGCCTTTCCTTTTCTATAATACTAAATATTTCTTAACGGTTTCTAAATAATTTAGAAATGCCTAGACGAATTTCGTAAAGACCACATATAAGTATTTAGCAGTTGAAGTTGGGTGCAATAAAGTCAATCTTTCAGGAACTGTTCGTTGAACAAAGCAACCGCCTGGAGAAGTACGGCATGATGGAAGTGGATGCCTACCTGCCCCCGGTCGCCGGCGGTCTTCTGTTCATGAGCACGCTAGCTGCGAGGATAACCAAGCCTATAGCTAGCTTTCGCAATTTGCCGCACCCGTAAGTCACGCTGGGTGGGGCAAATTGCGAAAGCTGATTATCTGGCTTACACTCATCCATACTCTTTACAATATCCCATGTTATAAGGTTTCATGTTCCTGGATTTTGTAGAATTAGTGCCATCACAGTTTTCTCTTTGTAGTTTCTTCCAGCACTTTGGTTTTTTCTTACATTTATTGCTTTTATAAGTTTCTGTATTTCATAAGGCGTACACATTCTATTATACATTCACATTTTCTCAAACATCAGGATAAAGGGTACGGATGAGGCGAAGAAAATTTTTATCAGACATGAAGAATTAATCGAAAAAATCAATGCATTCAAGAAGAAATATTTCCATGACTGGACGTTGACTGTTTCGAAGATTATTGAGGAGACTACAAATAATATGATTCTGGCTAGACAAGGATCTGATCTTGTATTGAACTTTCATCCAATGGTAGGTCGAAAAGCGTATTTTTCTAGTGATACTTGGTTAATGGAGACCAAATACGTTTCGTCACATAATATGTTTGCGAGACGTAGTTATAGTGTATTAGTGTGTTGGTCTGATATAATACCATTTTTATTTTCAGCTCCTAGACATTCTAAAAGAAGTTCATCATTTACGCTCAAACGAGGAGTATAAAGAGTTTCTACCACAAGACGGCTTAGCCATATTCGAGAAACAAGAAACATACAGACAGTACAGGATCAACTTGGGCATAACGATAGATTGGTATAATCAGATCCGGAAGAACAGTCAAAAAGTGGAGTTCGATTTAGTGGAAGATGAGATCAAGGCAATTGATCAGAGGATTGAAATGGCGCAGAATAAATTGAACTGGAATTCTGATGGTGAGGATTCTTTATTATTATATTAATTTTTTACTTATATTAATTTTTTACTTTTGAAAATTTAATAATAAAAATCCAAAACTGTATGTCTACTAATTTGATTGTTTGTCTGCAGATCTATGGAATTATTTGCAAGAGCTACATAGACTAGTAGGCAATTTGTTTGAGAGGATGTCGAAGATTCAGGACAACTTGGTGGAAATTAAGGAAACAATGAAGGATTGGTCTGTTCAGCCTTTGTTTGAAAGAAAAGAGGGAAAGAAGGTAAGCAACGCTATGAAAGGTTTTAAACATTTGAAGACCTTATTAAAAAACAATCAACTTAAGTATAATATGGATGTTTTTGCAGGACACTTTGATGAACCTTGAAGATCGTCCAGATAAAAAAGCTAAACGTTACAGCGATATAGTAACTACGGCCAATAGAATCAATGAGTTGTTGAACGAGAACATGCAATTATTTAACATGCAAGATAACCAAAACAGTGAAATCTGGATGAACTATGTCGCTTTCATTGATGCTCTATTGGAGGAAGCACTGTTTAAAACTATTGCGTGCAGGTAAATAAAGTATCCACATAAATTGCATTCGTTCATTAAGTTCCAAAATATCAATAGGTGTGTAACAATCGTTCTCATAATCTATACGAAAGTCTTTTTTGGCTCAATGACTAATTTATTTTCAGTTTGGGTTACATATCAGAACACATGAATCCCAAGAACAAACTAGCACCCTTATTTGAAGCTCAAATGGAACTACTCGACCCAGACATTGTCTTCGCTCCAAGTTTGGATCCAAGTGATCCAAAAGGTTTCACAGCGTTGATCAAAGGTCTGATTGATGATGTCATGAATATGGCAACTTTGATTGAACGGATTGATAAACAGAGGGATCAAACATATGAAAAAGAAATAATTTGCAGTGATGATGTTATTGAGATGAAAGAGGAAATTTTGAATGGTATAGAAAAGGTAACTAATATTGCGCGATATTTTTTACAAATCTATATTTAATGTTAGCGCGTTCAACCAAACAAAAAAACTTTTTAGCTTTATAGCTAAAAGTTTGTTTGTTTGGTTGAACGCGCTGATCTCAGGAAGTAGGTACTGTTTGGAATTTATAATATTCTATAGCCCTTTTATCAAGGTAGGCTATATAACATCACGCTACGACCAATAGGAACGAAGTATTTATGAAAAATATGACTCAGCTAAATTGCGTGGGTCACCTAGTAAACTACAAATTCTGGACAATCTATAGAAAAAAACGCATTACGAAATTGTGAAGAAAAACGCATTGAGAAAATGGTTTGTGCATTCTTTTTCAGGTAATTGATGACGCTAATGAATTTTGCAAAACATTCGAGAATTATTCCTACTTATGGCTTGAAGAAAGAGACGCTGTGATGGAAATTTTCCTCACTTATGGTAGAATATTGACCCCTGATGAAGTAGACAAGCTTGCTTTAGATGAGAAGGATAGGGTAGAAGGAGAGGCCCCGGTGCCATGTGAACCTAAAATGGAAGGTTTTAGAGAGCAAATTGATCATTATGAGAATCTGTTCATGGAAATTGAAGATATGCAGCCTTATAAAATCTTCAGTAACTGGTTCCAGGTAAATACAAATAGTAAATTAAAATTAGGGAATATGCGTGAAAAATTTTTTATTATCTATACAGTTTATCTAAAAATATACAAAAATACAATACTAACAGTGAAAATAGAATCAAAATTGATCGAAAAACAAACGAGATATGATTATTGAAAACAAAAGTATTTGTCTCTCTCACAAAGACGTTCTATATGGCAGCTGTATAGGCGTTATGGACTTTGACGTCAAAGTTTATATCGAATTTCTCTTTCTAATTGTAATCTTTGAAGCTTTATAACTTCATGGCTGATGAAGGTATTTCAAAAATAATTCCATATATTTTGTTACTATAATAAGTATTTAATTTTGTAATTAAAAAACTCGCATTTATATTCCCTACTGGCAGCAGTGTTTTCTATCATCAAATCAGATCCTGTATTAAGATACATTTTATTAAAAATCTACTGTATTATTCAAACAGGTGGACATCCGACCATTTAGGCAAGCTTTACTCAACACTGTGAGGAAATGGGGAAACATGTACAAAGAGCATCTGGTCAACAAAGTCACGTGTAGCCTCAGTGATCTTGGAAGCTTTATACGTGATGCTGACGAAGGTGATTCCTATGCAATATACTAACAAAACTCACTTTTTGCTAATGAGATATCTCTATTCACTACTCTGATGCTATGGTCTAGCATCGTTACGTCCTATTTGGAGTGTTTTATCTATTAAAACATCCAAAATATATGTTTGGTTGCCGTGTTGTCTCCTATAAAACGTTTTTATTCATTCTTAAATTAATTTTGAAATCTTTAATTAATTTATAATGGACCGACAAGCCGTGTCAGTAAAAAATACGAACATCCAAATAAAATCTCATCCTCTGTACTGTGAAGTGGTGAATTGTGAATGTTATTTGTTCCTTTTGTTGCTCAGGCCTACTTCAACCAGTGCCAGAAGGAGACTATGAAGCTCTAGTCAGAATAATGGGATATCTCATGCACGTGAAAGACAGGACAGTTACCACAGATGACATGTTCCAGCCACTCACTGAAACCATAGAATTGCTGAAGTTCTATGACATGGATATCCCTGAAGAGGTCAATGTGTTGCTGCAGGTAAATGTGATAAATTACATGAGTATTGGAATTGAAAACCCTGTGCATACGCCTATCTTAATACACAACGTGTATCAGAATATACACAATACCTCTTAAGGTATCATTGTACTCACCATAATGAACTACTTTTAGTATGGCTTTGTGAGGTTGTAGGCGATTATCTCTGATTGTAATGAACGGATTTTCTGTTTACACACACACAGTGAAATTTGTTCACAATGATAAGTACAATGACCCCTTACGAGGTATCGCGTTTATTCTTTTACATGTTCTATAACCTTTGTCTTTCATAGGAACTACCGGAACAATGGCAAGCGACAAAGAAATTGGCTTTAACAGTGAAACAACAAGTAGCACCTCTGCAGGCGGCTGAAGTATCCGGAATTCGAAAAAAGATATCTACTTTTGATAGCCATGTTACTTATTACAGAGAAGTATTCAAGAGATATGAGGTAAGTTCCACAGCTTTTATCTATTGAATGTGGTTCTACTGAAACTTTTGGATTTTGCACTCAAATCAGGTAAAGACGAATATATAAATAAATAAACTACCAATTATTTCCAGTTCTTCAAATATATTTGTGAAGATCCATATGAAGTGATGTCAAGAGTGGATCATGAACTTCTGTTCTTGGAAGAAGAGATGAGAGGAATACAAGAGTCAGGGTCATTGTTTGAAGTGAATGTGCCAGAGTTCAAGCTTTTGAAGCAATGCAGAAAAGAATTGAGAATGTTGAAGGTAATGGACATCTAAGTTGATTTCAATTAAATGTTACATACTCATTAATGTAAAATTCATGATAGAACCTTAGGGATGATTGGCTTGAAATTTGAATTTTAGCAACTATGGGATTACGTATACATAGTAAGAACGAGCATTGAAGATTGGAAAACCACACCATGGCGTAAAATAGATGTTGAAAACATGGACATTGAATGTAAGAAGTTTGCCAAAGAGATCAGATTGCTTGACAAGGAAATGAGAAGGTGAGTTGAAGGCATGGTCTAAAATAATAAAGAAACCCATTAAATTAACCATTTAGAATATAATCCATGTATGAAATACGATTTTAGTTGGGACACATACATAACTTTGGAAGCAACAGTAAAAAATATGCTAACATCGCTTCGGGCAGTGGGTGAACTCCAAAACCCAGCAATCAGAGAAAGACATTGGGATCAACTAATGAGTACAACCAAGGTGAACTTTGTGACATTCGGGCAAAATAAATAATTAAATAAAATTGTATATAAATAAATAAAATGTAAATAAAACATGAATGTTGTGTTAGCACCTTCGAGATCAGGATCGCGATTCAGCTAATGGGTTTGGAATTTTAACTTGTGCATTTTGCATGGTCGTTTGGAGTTACCATTCCGTTTATCAAGGAATCTTTCCACACTTTTCACAAGTTCACATTTGAATATTGTATGTTTTTGTTGGTTCAAAAAAAATTTGGATGTGGAATGGTAATGGCAACTCTCCGTTTGAATGCGGCATGCATTTGCTTTGGATGAAATGTTCACACAAATGTACAGTTTATTATTGCCTGAGTTTTGTATCATACAATGTCAATGTTTGAGGTATGCATTGGATGAATTGTTATGCGAATGTAAATATGTTTGTGATTCACAGAGCTTAGCAGCATTACCACGTGAACTCACTGTAAGTATGACAATGCAGCGGTGTGTATAGTGTACATATTATTTTTCGTGTTTAAAAACAACCAAAGTTTCGTTTGTTACATTATTTTCAATATTTACTTTGTTACCAACATCTTCACTTATATTTTTAATACACTGCTTCGTGTTAGCGCATTCGGATTTGTGTGATATCTATATTAGTTTGTATAGCACATAAATTAAATATTTAATTTTTGTCATCAAGAAATTCACACTTACGTAAGTATGTAACTTAGACATAAAATTAAATATAAAACTGTAGACGTACTGTTAAAACTTAATTCATCGTTAATGTAAATATTCGTTCTTTATCTCGTTTGAGTTCGTTATATAATATTGTTGTAACAAAACAGGTAAGAATTGTAATGGATATGAACACAACGCTAGCTGATTTACTTGCCCTGAACTTACACGAATGCGAGGAAGAGGTTAAGAATATTGTGGACAAAGCAGTAAAAGAAATGTCGATGGAGAAGGTACTGAAAGATCTGCATACGACGTGGAGCCACTTGGAGTTTGAGCAAGAGGTACATTCACGAACTGGGTGTACCTTATTAAGGGCTAGCGAAGAGCTTATTGAGACGCTAGAAGAAAATCAGGTAACATACAATGCCGATGAATTAATTTTTAGACCTCAGAGTTAAATAACTATGTATTTAAAACACAATATTGTTTTAGGTCCAACTGCAAAACTTGATAACATCGAAATTCATAGCATATTTCTTAGAAGAAGTGTCAGGTTGGCAACAAAAGTTGTCTATAGCAGATCAAGTCATCACAGTGTGGTTTGAAGTGCAAAGAACTTGGACCCATTTAGAGAGCATCTTCATGAGTTCAGAGGATATCAGAAAACAGCTGCCTGAGGACTCGGCTAGATTTGATAGGATTGATGCCGAATTCAAGGTGTGGAGACAAACGAACGAAATTGAAGATATTTTCGTTAGAGATAAATATAAATATACATTTTTGGGATTTTCAGATATTGTCCACTGAAATGGCGAAAACTCCAAATGTGGTGAAAGGCACTAATAAGGAAGGCTTGGTGGAACATTTGGACAGCATACAGCAAGATCTTATCATTTGTGAGAAAGCTTTAGCAGAGTATTTGGAAACTAAGAGATTGGCGTTCCCAAGGTTCTATTTTGTGTCCTCTGCAGATCTGTTGGATATTTTATCAAACGGGAATCAAGCGGATTTGGTAATCAGGTAAAAAGTTGCACATTTGATTGCATTGGTAATTTTTAAGATTTACCCTAAATTAAAACAGTGTTTCCATAATAATAATGTCAAAATTTTCAGGCATTTAACAAAACTTTTTGATTCGATTGCTAAGCTAAAGTTCATAGATGATCAGAAGCCAGGAGAAAAAGTGGCGTCTGGAATGATAGCTAAAGATGGAGAGCTCGTTCTGTTTCATGGATCTTGTGATTGTACCGGAGCTGTGAGTCCCACCAATTTATAGATATAGAGCATGAATCATTTACTTACAGCTTGAATAAATAAATACAAATGGTCAAAATCCACGGGAAACCACAAAAAAGTCTTTACTCATAAAATTAGTTTAAAAGTTCTCAAATTGCCGATTACCTAGAGTAGTATATTGTTATTCCATAGATATAATTTAATTTCAGGTTGAAATCTGGCTCAACAGACTACAAGACATGATGAGATCCACCATCCGACACTATTTCGGGGAATCAATGGTATCCTACGAAGAAAAACCGAGAGAACAATGGCTTTTCGATTTCATGGCCCAAGTAGCTCTATGTGGCTCCCAAATCTGGTGGACTACAGAAGTTAACATGGCTTTTGCAAGACTAGAGGAAGGATATGACAATGCATTGAAAGATTATTACAAGAAGCAATTATCTCAGCTCAGTACGTTGATTTCTTTGCTGATTGGCGAGCTAACGAAGCAAGACAGGCAGAAGATCATGACGATATGTACTATAGATGTGCATTCCCGAGACGTTGTGAGTAAGATGATTCAAGCCAAAGTGGAGGCAGGGTCGGCGTTCATGTGGCAGTCACAACTTAGACACAGGTGGGGCTAATGTTGAATTATCGGCACTATATCATTTAAGATGGTTTCTTTCCATAATTTCTTGTACATGTTGTTCTTGTTCTTTGAGTCTTTTTGCACCAAATTCTAAATATTGTGTCCTACATTAGTTTCATTCTTATTAGCATTTCGTTTCCTTTTCAGTGAAACCTCTTGCACAATTTTAACGAGCTTTGATCATGTAATGTTTGGTATTCTATTCTTACATACACGGCTTGTTCTACAACGATGCGCCTCAAAGTGAAAACTATGCAACATAAATCACTATCATTCATCAAATCAAACATTAATTCCAGTTTAATGCCAATTAGGAACAAGGTTTTATTCCTATGCTTATGATCTTACTTCGTAGTTAACAGTAGAAATAAAATGTATCTTGACTCTTCCCCTTCATTAATTGTTGCGTGTTTATTATGATAAATACGTACCCTTTTTTTTTTTTTTTAGGGATGGGAAATCATCCAATGACTCCTCCCGCTCTGGGTGTAGCGGGAGGGAGTGTCAGACTTCTACTGACTAAAACCCATACATGTTCCTTCATTGCCCTTTGTGTTCCGGAGCCACGTTGTCTCTTGCGAATAATCCCGCGACTCCGGCAGGCGTCGGCCCTTTCGGGCCCCTCTGTGTGCTGACTCTCTTATGATAAATACGTACCCTGGGGTTACGGATTAGGATAACACAGGATCGGTTGTAAAATTCATCAATCCATCCATAAAACATCGCTTTTTGGGCTAAGGCTGTCCATTGTGGTTTTCTTATTTTTACTGTCCCGTATCTCAGTCGACATAAACGGAACCCTTATAGGATCACTTGTTGAACGTCTGTCTGTCCCTCTGCCAAAACTCTTTTACACTTTTAGGTGAAAAGATGATGGTTAGCCATTTTAAATTTTCACTGGAATTTGTTTTCAGATGGGGCGAGAAGGAATACCATTGTTTTGCGAACATCTGTGATGCTCAGTTCACGTACAGTTATGAATACTTGGGCAACACTCCAAGGCTGGTCATCACACCGTTGACTGATCGCTGCTACATCACACTGACGCAGGTGACATAGATTTTTTCTTAGACACTTTTTTTTCTACAGCTTCTAGGCTTGAAGTCACTTTACGAAAGCATTGATTTGTATAATTTTACTTTTAGTCTTTACATCTTATCATGGGAGGAGGACCCGCGGGTCCCGCTGGTACCGGCAAAACTGAAACTACTAAAGATTTGGGAAGAGCTCTAGGAATCATGGTGTATGTCTTCAACTGTTCTGAACAGATGGACTATCAGGTACTTAAAAAAGAAAATATACTAAAACAAACTCAACGAATGGAGAAAAACAGGTTCTATTGATAACATTTCAGTAGCAATAAAACAATAAGTGGTTGGTTAACATTTTCGTTTGTCGGCAAAAACGTGGTCCAATTCGCAATTGGTATAATGACCCAGGTGTTTGTATGACTCAAATTCAAAAGATCTTACTAAGAAACACGAAAGTAGCCCAGATTTACCACTTTTGTCTCTAAACAGCCTAACTGGTCACAATCAGGTCATTCACTTACGAAATCATTACTAAACTTGTTCTCGTGTATAGAAATAAAAGCTATAAATAAATTCTACTATAGTAAATTAATTGTGTTTCTATGTGTAGTCTTGCGGCAACATTTACAAAGGTCTGGCCCAGACGGGCGCTTGGGGGTGTTTTGATGAGTTCAATCGGATCTCAGTGGAGGTGTTATCCGTCGTCGCTGTGCAAGTGAAGTCTGTACAAGATGCAATCAGGCAAGTCATCAAGTAAATTAGTTTTAGGGTAGAGTTATTTAATTGTTATCTTTATCATAATCCTTCTGCCCTTTTCACAATTAGTTTTGATCGGCACAGCATTTTTCTTTCATAAATATCTGTTAGCCAACATCTCAGTGTTCACTTCAAACCCAGGTTTAGAATCTAACAGATCTAATATTTTCGTCTTTATGTTGCAATAAAATTTAAAAAAACTCTTTCTTTTTACAGAGACAAGAAACAAACCTTCAATTTCATGGGAGAAATGATATCACTAACACCATCAGTCGGTATCTTCATCACCATGAACCCTGGCTACGCCGGGCGTACTGAATTGCCTGAGAATCTGAAGGCTCTCTTCAGACCATGTGCCATGGTCGTCCCTGATTTCGAACTGATTTGCGAGATTATGTTGGTCGCTGAAGGGTTTCAGGAAGCTAAGATATTGGCTAGGAAGTTTATTACACTTTATACTCTGTGTAAGGAGTTACTGTCGAAACAGGACCATTATGATTGGGGGTTGAGAGCTATCAAGTCTGTGCTTGTGGTTGCCGGGTCCTTGAAGGTAAGCAAACGCTAATGAACGAACGCTTACAACCCTAATTTCTTCAAAGTAAGAGTGAACAGGCTCCTTCTGGGTAAGCTCGCTCCATCGTAGACTTTGTCTCTGTCTTCTCTGACCTGAAAATTAGAGTCAAGAGCAAACCCATCACAAATAATAATAAAAAGCAAAACTGTGCATAGTTGTCTAGCTTCCTTTCGATATTTTCTTTATTTATAGACAAATTAAATAATTATTGATTTCGGCTCCTTTAAAAATCCTGATTGACGTATTAATAGAAATTCAAAAAAATCAATAATGAAGTTAACGCTAACTATAAGAACATAATATTTTGTGATAAAACTGTTTCTTTTATTTATCTAGCGAGGTGACCCTGGAAGACCTGAAGAAGAGGTACTCATGAGAACTCTTCGTGATTTCAACATACCAAAAATAGTTACAGATGACATGCCTGTATTCATGGGACTCATCGGTGATCTATTCCCCGCCCTAGAAGTACCTAGGAAACGTGATCTTGAATTTGAAAGAACAGTCAAACAAGCTGCAATGGATCTGTCTCTACAACCCGAAGATAATTTCATCCTAAAAGTTGTACAATTAGAAGAACTGCTAGAAGTCCGACATTCAGTCTTCATAGTTGGCAACGCTGGTACAGGAAAGACTCAAGTCTGGAAAACACTGTTCAAAACCTATCAGAATGTAAGGAAAAAACCGATATTCAACGATTTAAATCCCAAAGCTGTGACCAATGACGAATTGTTCGGTATTATAAACCCGGCTACAAGAGAATGGAAAGATGGGTTGTTTTCGGTCATCATGAGGGATCAAGCTAACTTACCTGGTGATAATCCAAAGTGGATAGTGCTTGATGGTGACATAGATCCGATGTGGATAGAGTCTCTGAACACAGTCATGGATGACAACAAGATATTGACGTTGGCGAGCAATGAGCGAATAGCTTTGACTCCGGTTATGAGGTTGATGTTCGAAATTTCTAACTTGCGCACTGCTACTCCAGCTACTGTTTCTAGGGCTGGTATTTTATATATTAATTCGCAGGATTTAGGTTGGAATCCGTAAGTTGAATAAGGTTTTTATGTGTGTCTGTTCAAATTATTTGGATGTACTATTATTATTTAGACCATATATTTTGCTAAGTTACATGCAGAAGAGAATATTGAGTGTCATTGATTTCATTCATGAACTATGATGATAAAAAGTTGCTTAGCCATATGTTTCATCTATGTTTGCAGATACGTCACAAGCTGGGTTGAAACAAGAAAGATACCAGCAGAAAAGTCTAACCTAGTCGTTCTCTTTGACAAATACATTCCATCCTGCCTAGAAACAGTAAGAACTCGATTCAAAAAGATCACTCCCATAGTGGATATGGCTCATGTTCAAATGCTATGTCATCTACTTAACTGTTTATTTGTACCTGAAAATACGCCGGCGGAATGTCCAAAGGATTGGCACGATATATTCTTTGTGTTCGCTTGTGTTTGGGCATTTGGATCCGCAATGTTCCATGAAGGCAGTGTTGATTATAGGATTGGTAAGTTAAATTTATTTGTGTGGAAATATATTTTCTGCTTTCGTTAAATCGAATCGTTGGTTGCAACATACCAACCATAAAGTTTCAGGGTCTTCATGAGTTGATAGAGGTCGATTTGGAGGTTTTATATATATTTTTGTAGTGTGAGGATGGAAACCTAGATTTAGTTGGCTCAGAATTGAGCTTTAGGTCTCAGCTTTGTAAATTCTGAATTGATATTAAACAATTCTTTTTCAGAATTTTCAAAATGGTGGAATAATGAGTTTAAGAACGTAAAATTCCCTCCTGGTGGAACGGTGTTTGATTACTATATAGATCACGATACAAAGCAGTTTACACCCTGGACTGAGAAAATACCTAAGTTTGAGTTGGACTCCGATGTACCCTTACAGGTAAAATTGAGAACAATATCACTCTGATATCATTTCTAGGACTTTCAGATTTTTTGAAATGTAATAATGATTTTCTCGTTAATGTTAGACGAAACATTTGTTATTTTTAGGCTGTGCTTGTACCTACAGCTGAAACAATAAGAGTCAGATTCTTCCTAGACTTGCTGATGAAAAATAAGCATCCTGTCATGTTAGTAGGTAGCGCTGGCTCCGGCAAAACGGTCCTAGTCAACGAAAAGTTACAAGGGTAAGAATAACTTTATTTCGGGAACAGGGTAAATAACTTATGTGTACGTGCTTCATTTATTATTATTATTTAATTGTTTTCTTACAGTTTATCAGAAGCTTACGCCATTCAATCTGTCCCGTTCAACTTTTATACAACATCGGAGATGCTACAGAAGATTCTAGAAAAACCTCTAGAAAAGAAAGCTGGTCGTAACTACGGCCCTCCTGGGAACAAAACTTTAGTTTACTTTATTGACGACATAAATATGCCTGAGGTTGATGCTTACGGGACTGTTCAACCTCACACAATAATACGGCAACACATGGACTATGGCCATTGGTATGATAGAACAAAGCTGTCTTTGAAAGACATCCACAACACACAATACGTCTCTTGTATGAACCCAACTTCAGGTAGTTTTACTATAAACCCGAGGTTGCAGAGGCATTTCTGCGTCTTTGCTATTAGCTTTCCTAATACTGAGGCACTGAACAACATCTATCACTCGATCTTGAGCCAGCATTTGGCCAATCCGGAGTTAAGGATTAATCCGCAGATTGCTAAGTTGTCATGTGAGTAGACTAATTGCATCTTTGTTATTTACTTCAGACTTTTTTGAGTAATCAACTGTATGTACGAGTACACTATACGTACCTATGAAAAAATTTACTCAGTATTGTTTACTTGTTTGATTTATTTATTTCAGCTAATGTTGTGATGGCCACAATTACTCTTCATAACAAAATTTCTCAAGTATTTTTACCTACTGCTATCAAATTCCATTACATATTCAACTTGAGAGATCTGTCAAACGTATTTCAGGTACTTAAACTAAATAATTTCAAAGGAATGTCTTGTTACAGAAGATATTTCAGTAGATAAGGTCTGCTTGTTTTCCAGGGCTTTTTGTTCAGTACAAATGAATGTATAGAGAACACATCAGACATACTTCGATTGTGGCTTCACGAAACAAGTCGAGTGTATGGCGACAAGCTGACAGAAGAAAAAGACATCGATGCTTTCTTGAAAGTTCAAGTTGATCTCTGCAAAAAGAATTTTGAGGTAAGTGACGTATATAATATAAATTAATAAATTATACAAATAGCTGCTGTGTCAAGAAAGTTAGAATTAATTTAAAAGCCATGGCTAAGAAGATCAGAATTTTAGTAACAGTTCAGTAGTCGGTGAAATCAGCTTAAGAAAACGTAGCTTAGTAAGACATTTTACAATTAACTTAATAATTTCTCGTACTTATACTATTTTTCCTTCTTTTTAGGACATAGATGAGGGCGTAGTATTCGAGCGTCCTAACATCTACTGCCACTTTGCGGGCGGTATCGGAGAGCCAAAGTACATGCCCATCATGAACTGGGAACAGTTGAACAAACTGCTCACTGAAGCCATGGCCAGTTACAACGATCTCATCGCTGCCATGAATCTGGTGCTGTTTGAAGATGCTATGATGCATATTTGCAGGTATTTTCTTGATGTTACTTACTATCATATTATCTATATAATTATACACAGGGGAATCCCGAATTGATATATTGAGGACGCCTGTTATAAACTAATATCCATGCAGATCAAATATTCAACAATCTATCCACACAGCCATCTTGTGTTTGGTGAAATTCAGTAGCAATACCTCTTTTAGGGCATGCTTATTTCAAACAATTTTCTAAATATAATTGCTGATTTTGTCACAGAATCTCTCGCATACTGGAAAGCCCAAGAGGTAGTGCTTTACTGGTCGGCGTGGGAGGTTCCGGTAAACAGTCATTGTCCCGACTGGCCGCATTCATATCGAGTTTAGAAGTGTTCCAGATACAGCTCAAGAAGGGATATGGAGTCTCTGATTTGAAGGTACCAATAATTTCATGCCAAAAATACTTGGCCTCTCACAGGGACCCTAAACCAAGCAAAACTTTTCATCACTCCACCATTATTATCTTTGGTGGCATCAAAATTGATCGCACCAATATGAAAATAAAACATTTTTATCTTTCTTGAAGCAGAAATTAACGGTCTCATGTTGGGCGCCAAATATGTTTTGACGCCCAAATGGGATAGTAAAACAAACAAATAAGCAAAAGGAATTTTTATTACTATCAACCATTCATCTTTGCTACATTTAAATTATCATGAAGATGTTTTGATATAATTCGAAACCTTAAAACCATCGCTGGTATCGGTGGGTATCTTAAATAAAACATTTTTTTCTTCCTTAAAACAGTCTCATGTCGGGCGCCAAATATATTTTGATGCCCAAAATGGGACATACATATTTTGATCCAATATGAAAAAAGTTATAATTCTAATCATATTTTTGTTTTTAGAATGAATTATCTCAGTTATACATAAAGACTGGTCTGAAAAACGTCGGTATTATGTTCTTGATGACTGATGCCCAAGTGGCCAATGAACAATTTTTGGTCTTGATCAACGATTTGCTGGCATCTGGTGAAGTTGCTGATTTGTTTCCTGATGATGAAATAGAGAATATCATTGCTGGTGTGAGGAATGAGGTAAATATTCTATTCAGAACCTATCAAATGTATGTGGTATTCACTAGAATATGGTTAGGGCTTTGGGTATTAAGTTAAAAAACCAAATTGTCAGTTACACAACTCAAGTGTCGGATTTAGCCGCTACTAGTGTTTTATCGGTACCGTACAATACAGAGATGTGGGATATTTTTTTTGTGTAATAGAACTCAAAAGTTAATTTTATTTATTCAGAACTTCGACATCAAATAAACGACTCCGACTTTGTCGTATTGTGTTTGTTTCCTAAATAGTTTAAATACATTCAACCGAAACGAAGATTCTTATCAAAGTCCAACATTTCAGGTAAAAGGTGCAGGTTTACCAGACACCAGAGAAACCTGCTGGAAATTCTTCATCGACAGAGTTCGTAAGCAACTCAAAGTGGTCCTCTGCTTCTCTCCCGTCGGTTCTACCCTCAGAGTGAGATCTAGAAAGTTTCCTGCGCTAATAAACTGTACTTCCATCAACTGGTTCCATGAGTGGCCTCAGGAAGCTTTGGTGTCAGTGGCCATGAGGTTTTTGGAGGAGCTGCATAATCTACCGGTAAATAAGCTCCAAATGTATTTTTTTTTGTCTTTTCTATTATAATCGTAAAAAGTATCATATTAATTTTATTGTTATTAATCTTCTATTTTAAATTCGGAATCAACGGGAGTAGCATTCATGTACAAAAATTAATCATTTTGATCTACTGAGGCCTTTTTCAGGTTTAATGATAGTAATCATTGCAATAAGTGATTTTTTTAGTCGGTTAAAGTTACATGATTACATTTGTTTCTTAAAATTACATAATAATTTTAAATATTGATTTATTTGTAGGTAACACTTAGAGACTCAGTATCCAGGTTCATGGCATACGTCCATACCTCTGTGAACACGATGTCCAAAGCATACTTAGCCAACGAGAGGCGGTACAACTATACGACACCCAAGAGTTACCTGGAACAGATCAGCTTGTACGCCAAGCTGGTCAATAATAAGACTGATGAGCTTCGTGCTAAAATCGTTCGGTATGTAAAATTGACATTTAGCAGTACTGTAACTTTCTGTCGGTAAAAGAAGCTTGAAATTTGGATGAGTAGTTTTACGAGATTAGCTCTTAAGTCTAAACTGTACCACCTACTTATACTTTAATATTATAAAGTTGAAGAGTTTGTTTGATTGTTTATTTGAACGCGCTAATCTCAAGAACTACTGGTTCGAATCGAAAAATTCATTAAGTGTTGGATAGCCCATTTATCGATGAAGTATATTGGCTATACAACATCAAGCTGCACACATTTTGCAGGCTTGAAAATGGTCTCGAAAAGCTACGTAGCACATCCTGCCAAGTAGATGCGTTAAAGGAAAAGTTAGCGGTACAAGAAATAGAGCTACAGCAGAAGAATGAAGCAGCCGACAAGCTTATTGAGATGGTCGGCGTTGAGACTGCTAAAGTACAGAGCGAGAAGGCACTTGGTAAGAATTCCTTCACATAAAAAAAGTCACTAAAATGGTTTTTGAAGTGCTAAGACACTAGTACAAGCTGGCTTCTAATAATATTGAAATTTCGTACCATGGTAGGCATACCCAAGTTTTTCCACACACGTATGGGTCGACTGTATTCAATCGTAATACAAGACTAAACTTCAGTTTTTTCCAAGCGACTAAAGTGATAATTTTTTGAATTATTTGTTTATTTCTTTTTTACTCCGGACGCTTTTATCCTGCACGTCTTTTACATCGTTCTCACAAATACATTTAAAATATGTATCATTTCAACATGATGTAACCATAACTTTGTAACAATGATAGGTGTATTTTTAAAAGAGTGTCCGTGGAGTTTCTTGCATGTTCTTCTCCATAGAGATCTACGCTTCAGCCGTGCAAATTGCTATATATTTTTTGACAGAACGACTTTGTCTATTCACAAGTGCCTGCATATGGTCAATGGTCATATACTGGTCTAATTGAAATAAATGCTCAAGCATTAATTTGAGTTTTAGTGAAAGCATAAAAAAACGGAAATTGAAGCCATAAATAAATAAATAAAATAAAAAATAAAAAAGCCTTTTATTTCTTACGTAATCGGTTGATCTCATTACAGATAGGTACACTCTTATTATTATTATGGTTGATTCAATCAGTGTTCTGAATTCTTGTTGTTGTTTATAAATTCATTATTCTTAATATTATTAGTTTATTTATATTAATTAATACGATTTCTTATTACTACTATTGATTGTTAATTATTAATCTATTATCTAATCAATAATTCATTTTTAATTTCTGTATTAACAGTATTACATTTTCTTACATTATGGAATTATAATTTATTATTATTTAAGTTGCTGTTAATTTTATTTACTATGTTTACATGCAAGAACCCCTTCTTATGTGAGGGTGAAGGCCTCCTCCATATTTTTCCACTTGTCCCTATCTTTGGTTTTTGTTCTCGAGTGCTATCCTGCTATTTTTATTATGTCGTTTTCCCAGCGAGTTATTGGTCTTCCTCTTTTTCTAATACCTGCAGGGCCCTGCCATGACGTCAGTCTTGTAGTCCAGCGGTCGTCCTCCATCCTGGCCACGTGTCCAGCCCAGCGCCATTTTAATCTTTGTGATAATTGGAGTGCATCTATAATGTTAGTCTTTTTTCGTATAGTGCTATGTGGGATTTTTTGTATTTTTCTCACATTTGTGATGCTTCTCTCCATGCTTCGTTGACAGGACCTAATCATGTTTTTCACTCTCAGTGTGTACTTCCATGTCTGGCATCCATAGGTGATGGAGGGGAGCAAGCAGGTGTCCATGACTTTTTTCTTTATTTCAATAGGCATAGTTCCTTTTAATATTTCCTTTAAGCTCCAGAATTTTTTCCATGCGCCTGAAATTCTTCTCTTTACTTCCAATTCATTGCTTTGGTTGTTGAAATAAACTTGTTTTCCTAAGTATATGTAGCTTTCCACGTAATCTAATAAATTTTGGTCAAGATACAAGGGATATTTTTTGCTATTAGTCATGATTTTGGTTTTATTAAGATTCATTTGCAAGCCTACTTCAGCGCTCATAGATTTTAGTGAGAGTATCATTGACTCTAGTTCTCTTGCATTTTCAGACAGAAGAATAATGTCGTCAGCGAACCTTAAGTGGCTGATAAATTTTCCGTTAATATTTAGTCCTGTTCTGTTCCAATTGACTTTCCTGATGGCCATCTCTAGCACCGCTATAAAAATTCTCGGTGACAGAGGGTCCCCTTGCCTTACACCTCTTTTTATGCTTATTGGCGGACCTGTCGACTCAAGCTTCACTCTACTATTGCAGTTGTTGTATATATACTTAATAACTTCTATGTATTTGTGTTCTACGTGCTGTGAGCTTAAAGCTGTCCATATGGAAGAGTGCAGGATCGTGTCGAAGGCTTTCTGGTAGTCGATGAAAGCAATATACAGTGGTCTCTGGTGCTCGCTATATTTTTCAATTATTTGTTCAATTGAGTGGATATGATCTATCGTAGAATATCCACTTCTGAAGCCGGCTTGTTCTATCGGTTGGTGTATCTCTATACTCTTACTAATCCTTTTTTCGATTATTGATGCAAAAAGTTTGTAGAGTGATGACAGCAGACTGATAGGGCGATAATTGCCTATATCCTTTGGGTCGCCTTTTTTGTAGAGCAGGATCATGGATAACTCTGACCATTGAAAGGGTGTGGTACTTGACTCAAGTATAGAGTTAAAAAGACATGCCAGAGGGCGTGCAAGATAGTGACAACCTTCTTTTATCGCTTCATTTGTAATTCCATCTGGGCCTGGGCACTTTTCAACCTTCAAGCTTTTGATTGCTTTTGAAACTTCCAGCTCGTCTATCATTTCTATTTCAGAGACATCTTCTATAATATATTGCAAGTTGACATCATCGATTTTCGCCATATTATTTTTCTCTTGGCAGTCATACAGTTTTTTGTAGAAATTTGTAGCAATTTTAATAATATCAGGCCTACTGCATACAAGTTCATTTGTCTCTTTTAGTTCCTTTATCCATGTCTTGTGTATATTGAGCTCTTTATATGCTCTTTTAACGCTACAAGTAGTACTTATATGTTTTTCAAATGTTTTGGATCTGTGAAGCGTATAGTCCCTTTTTATACTTTTACTTATGAGTTTGTATAAGGCTTTTAGTTGATTTTTCTGTGTTCGTGTTTTATGTTTAAATTCTTTATCTTTATCTTTATCTTTACACTCCTGGGTTGGTGGCGTGTTGTTTGGCATTATGTAGACTTATTTCTATGCTTTGAATGATTTTGTCGTAGTTTGTTTGGACGGTAGCATCCTAGTGAAATTGAAGTTGGTCTTCGTGTTTTCCTAGAAATAGTCTGTAATTTGCTCTCTCTGAGGCAGTTTTTAGTGGGTTTTTTAAATTGTTTCTGTATTTTATACGGCTTTTCTTTATGTTTCTCAGTTGAAGGGATGCTTTTAGAAGTCTATGATCTGAGGGAAAATGAATATTTAGAACTTGTACATTTTTAACATTTTTATATTGGTTTGTTAATATATAATCAATTTAATTTTTTGTGACTCCGTCTGGGGATTTCCAGGTCCATCTCTGGTTTTTGGGTTTCTTAAAAAAGGTGTTCATTATGCTCATCTTGTTTTCGTTTGCGAAGTCTATCAGGCGTTCCCCTCTCCTATTTCTAACTCCGTATCCATGATTTTTCATTACTAAGCGTTCTTCCGCTCTAGGTTGCCCTATTTTTGAATTAAAATCTCCCATGACTATCACATTTTTTGCACAATTTTTCAAGGTTTCGCTGACAGTGTTGTAGAAGTAATCCACCTCCTCATCTTTTGAGGCTTCTGTGGGTGCATAGACTTGGAGTATGTCTAGTTGATACCCATTCAAATTAAGACTTAGGAGAGCTATTCGTTCCGATATTCCACTAAAGCTCACAATGTTTCTTTTCAGGTATTTTTTAATGATGAAACCCACCCCATATAATCCGCGTGTCTCTCCTGTATAACACAATATGAAGCTGTCGTACTCCTGGATAGATGTACCGAGACGTCGGA
The DNA here is from genome assembly GCA_963859965.1 of Ceramica pisi. Taxonomy (NCBI): domain Eukaryota; kingdom Metazoa; phylum Arthropoda; class Insecta; order Lepidoptera; family Noctuidae; genus Ceramica; species Ceramica pisi. The sequence continues at coordinate 6,406,991 of OY982529.1, forward strand.
CTTCTGAAATACCGATCACATCGTATTCTGTATTCTTCAGAGAGTTTATCAGCTCCAATAGGCGGTGGCTGGTTGATAGCGTCCTAACGTTATATGTTGCTACGTGGAATAATTCATCTTTTTCCTTTAATCTGCTGCTGGCCGGTTTTAGTTGATGATTTAGTTTGGTGTTGTTATTTCTTGGGACTGTGGTTTTCTTTGGAGGGTTATGGTCATGATCCTCCACGGTGACCAACTGCGTTGGAGGATTTGTTATGTTTTTTGTGTTGAAATATTTCTGTGTTGAATCTGTTCGAAGAGGGGTAGCTAATTGAAGCCATAGCCATAGATAAATAAAACATTCTCATCATCCATACAAACTTAACAAAAACTTACTAATAATAATACTTCAGCTGACGAGGAGGAAGAGAAAGTAGCCGTTATAGCCGAAGAAGTATCAAAGAAGCAGAAAGATTGTGAAGAAGACTTGATAAAGGCTGAGCCTGCGCTGGTAGCTGCCCAAGAAGCGCTGAATACACTGAACAAAGCCAACCTTACTGAGTTGAAGTCATTCGGTTCTCCGCCGGGGGCTGTGACCAATGTCACTGCAGCCGTCATGGTACTGATGGCACCAAATGGGAAGATTCCGAAGGATAGGAGCTGGAAAGCTGCTAAGGTTAGATCTATTTACATGCAAAAACAGAATAATTTTGGATATTATACAATATGTAGCAGAATAAACGCAATAACTCTAGGGTAATTACTCATAATTATGAACAACTTTCACTACGGGAACAATACTAAAATCGCGAAAAAATGTCGATCATAATGACCCTTTAAGAGATGGCATTTATTTCGTTACATGTTTATATACTTTTGGGGTAATTTCGAGTGACTAAGCATGTTTTAAGTGACATATCTTGGCAGGTGGTGATGGCAAAAGTAGACGTGTTCCTTGAGTGTCTTATAAATTACGACAAAGAAAATATTCATCCCGACGTCATCAAAGCCATCCAACCTTACTTGAAAGATGCTGAATTTGAGCCGGGTAAGATAAAATTTCGAACCACGCCACATCATTTCATCTTCACCCCTGTGTTAACAATCAAAATTTTACTTTATTTCTAGAGTTCATAAGATCAAAATCGGGTGCAGCTGCAGGTCTGTGTGCTTGGGTGATCAATATTATAAAGTTTTACGAAGTTTTCTGCGATGTTGAACCCAAAAGGAAAGCTTTGCAAGCTGCTAACGCTGAGTTAGCTGCCGCTACGGAAAAATTGAAGTCTATCAAATGCAAAGTAGCTGTAAGTTATCATAACGTCTCATTTTCTTTACTTCGAATAACATAGTCCTCAGATGCATTTATATTGTGAAAAGTTAACGGAAGCTCTTTAAAAAAAAATTGTTTAAAATGAAAACCAACGTAGCAAAATCACATTGCGATCCATCCCGCCAGCAGCGAACTACTAATAAAATCCTGCGTCACGATGTCAGAGTTTTCCGCGCAATTTGAGCGTAATACAACAGTCCAAATATCAACTATCGGGCAGTTGCCCACTGGACACAACAACTGTCCGGTCGGAGGATCCTCCCTTTTCAATGGAGGTTTACGGGACTACCTGTACCGCATACCTCTACAAACTGAAAATTAATAAATATTGTTTCAAAGCTGTAATTGATGATTTTGGAAGACAGAACTGATAGAGTCGTCCAGTCGCTAATGTCAAAATTACCCTTTTTTAAAACAGTCCCTAGAAGAGAAACTGGCAGCGCTTACGGCAGATTTCGAGAAAGCGACTTCAGAGAAGATGAAGTGTCAGAAAGAAGCTGATGCTACCAACGCAACTATACAACTGGCCAACAGACTGGTCAACGGACTTGCTAGTGAAAACGTCAGATGGGCTGAAGCTGTTTCTAAGTAATTAGTTTTTCTTTTATAGAAGATCGTAGCGCTCCTATGTACTAGCGGTTAGCCTCGGGGGCGGCCAAACGCGCGGCCAGCCGCCCCTCCAGTTTAATATGCAACCGCTTGTCATTTAATGGCGGTCAAGGGCGTATAATCACTAGCGTTTGCATATTCAACTGGAGGGGCGGCCAACCGGGCGGCCAGCCGACTCTCCAGTTGAATATGCAACCGCTAGTGCGTAGGAGCGCTAACGGAGAAAGACCAACCGAAAACAGTAAAAACAAAAAATAGGACATTTTAATGTTGGACTTGAGTATTTTGTTGCAGATTTCAAAGTCTTCTAAGTTTTCCAGTCTTTTATGAAATTGATGCAACTTCAACTCTTGTTGTAAGATTTGTAGGGTGTCCATTATTTACTTTTCTAGTTTATGTATTCCATGCACCCTAGTCAAGTCTTGACCTTTCTTTTCGATACTGAAAGAAAACAGATTACACATATTTTATAATGCGTCTTTCTTTCAGCTTAATGCAACAGGGCACAACAATGCCAGGGGACGTACTACTTGTGTGTGCCTTCATATCATACGTGGGATGCTTCACTAAGCAGTTCAGGTTGGACTTGATGCACAAGAACTGGCTTGTCTTCTTGAAGACATTAGAGGTGCGTATAAAAATAACCTGAGTGATTCACTATTTTCTTTAAGATTATTATAATCTAACACTGAAAAGGATTTAAAGATTTTCATGCACAATACAACGTTCGTGAAAATTTGTACAGACGCCACCAGCACATCAATCTACCCGAAACTGTAAAATTTTGCTAATCAACCTTGAACCTAATCTCAGCAGCAATAAACATCAAAATCCATCCATTTGTCAAATTTTTGCCGATTATGTGCAGTCTGTATATTTTGATTAATTGCGACATCATTTTAATATGTATAGTTTAAATGACCTATTCCATAACATCAGTTCAGTTCAATTTACAATTAAAACCCAAAGATGTTGGGTTTGTACCTGAATATTTATCTGGTCCTCTGTGGTCGAGTTGTTTAGGCGTTTGCCCCGGTGGTCGTGGGTTCGATTCCCACGGGAAGCATACTTTGAAAAGTGGTTTCCAGTTTGGCTAGGACGTTGCTCGCTTAAATTACCAGATTGTCTGATAATAAGATGATTCCGTGCTTCGGAAAGCACGTATAAGCCGATGATCCCGGCCGCCACATGCCGGTCGTCAATTAAACCATGTCAGAAGACCTTGAGGCTGTTTAGAAACTGATACTAGGGTCTAAGAAGAATTACCTGGACATTCTGGAAACATAACCAAACCTTTGAATAATTTAGTTGTTTTACTTTTTAGCCGCCAATACCAATCACAGAAGGCCTGGACCCCCTAACAATGCTGACGGACGACACAACGATAGCCATGTGGCAGAACGAAGGCCTACCTTCTGACCGCATGAGTACTGAGAATGCAACCATTTTGTCCAACTCTGATCGGTGGCCGCTTATGATTGATCCTCAAGTAAGTAATATCCATTCACCGCTTTCAACCCTAATCCTTCGAACAGGTAACTTCTGAGTAAACTCACTTTATCGCTGACTTTTTCTCTGTCACCTCTGACCTAGACTAAGAGCAAACCTATTTCAATAAAAAATATCCATTTTTTTATATTTCTATTGGAAAGGGAGCAGGTAACCCATCGTTAAGCAGATAAGTAGTAATCACCAGTTTTTGGCATCTGCAGTTATTACATGTTAATAAGGTTCAACGTAAAAATGTCTCATGTACCAGTTATTAGACCGCCCTGATAACTCCCTCGTACTCTGTAAACTGTATCATAGGCTCAACGCTGTAACACAGGACAAATGGTTTATTTATTTATTTTTAAAACTTAGAGCTATCATTACAGATTTTCCTTAACCTAATGCGATAGTCTTCAATCTATTTTACTTAAATCTATTTAAACCCAATAGGGAATATGCATAAAAAAAATATTTATTATCTAAACAGTTTATCTAAAAATATACAAAAATACATTGCTAACAGTGGAAATAGAATCAATATTGCTCGAAAAACAAGCGAGATATCATTAGTTTAAACAAATATGTCTGTCCCTCTCGCGAAAACGCTGTTTTCTATGGCAGCTGTATAGACATCACGTAATGTGACGTCAAATTCCATGTCGGACTTCTCGTTCTAATAGTAATCTTTGAAGCGTTGTAACTTCATCGCTGATGAAGATATTTAAAAAATATTTTCTTGAGTGTTTACTGGAGCTTATAAGTAATTCATTTTGTAAATAAAAAAATCGCGTGCATATTCCCTATTATACACTTTACAAACACTTACGAAATAATATATAAAAAATTATTACACTAATTTGCAAAGAGACTATTGTTTGTTTTGTGTTATACATAACACAAAACAAACAATAGTCTCTTTGCAAATTCACTCACGTGATATTGCTTCCCGGGACAAACTTGTAGGAGTTCTACTTACAAAAATGTAATTCAACAGTGTTAGATTACTGCTTTCTAGTATCTTTCTAGTAAGGTTTCCACGATTACCTACTCACGCTTTTCAGTTACAAGGTGTGAAATGGATAAGACAAAAATATGGAGACAAACTACGAGTAATAAGATTAGGACAGAGAGGCTATTTGGATATCATAGAGAAAGCTATCATCAAGGGGGAAACTGTCCTCTTTGAAAACATTGGTGAGACTGTGGACCCTGTGTTAGATCCACTGCTTGGAAGGACTCTGATTAAGAAAGGAAGGTAAGATTAGAAAACAATTCTTCATATGAAAATTATGGCTATACTTGATACAAAAAAAAAAATGCTTAGAACCGCTTATGTATATGTTTATAATATCTAGCTTTTGCCCGTGACTTTCGTTCTTTTCCGTTCCCGTAAGAATTTCAGGAAATCCTGTTAATGCTTCCTTACACTCCCTACAAGCCAAACTTCAGCTTTCTACGACCTGTAGTTTCGGCTGTACGTTGTCTGTCAGTCACTCACTATCATGTAATACAAGAATTTTATATAAATTGATTGACTCCTTAAATTCCAGAGCAATAAAAATGGGTGACAAAGAAGTAGAGTACAGTCCAAACTTCCGACTAATTCTTCATACAAAACTAGCGAACCCACATTACAAACCAGAGATGCAAGCGCAAACAACTCTAGTCAACTTCACAGTGACCCGTGATGGTCTTGAAGACCAGCTCTTAGCTGAAGTAGTAAAAGCAGAAAGACCAGATCTAGAGGATCTGAAAGCAGAGTTAACGAAACAGCAGAATCAGTTCAAGATTCAGCTGAAATCGCTTGAAGATGATTTGCTCTCGCGTCTGTCTTCGGCTGGTGACGATATACTTGGTGATACGGCCTTAGTTGAGAATTTGGAGACTACGAAAAGAACTGCTGCTGATATTGAGAAAAAGGTGGGGCAAAATAACTATTATTTATAATCTTATAACTTTTGCAAATGTATATTGCAATCGTGTCTGTTTCATCTTAAAGGCTGTGAATGGATTAAGTAGTAAGCTTACAGGAATCCAACGGAAAACTAAAACGTTTATTTAAATTCCTCTAACATCCAAATCTTGTAAATCTGTTTCTGTAAATTTTCGTGTTTTTTTTTCAGCTGTCAATAATGCTAATGACATTGTTTTAGGTGGCTGAAGCAAAAATAACTTCAAAAGAGATTGACGTAGCCCGAGAATTCTATCGTCCAGCTTCCGCCAGAGCGTCCTTATTATATTTCATCCTGAATGATCTTAACACCATCAATCCTATCTACCAGTTCTCTCTAAAGGTAATTTAAAAGGGGTTCGAACTTTTCCTATGGGAGCTGACATAGGTTTCCTGCCGCCATTTTGATTTAGGTGACTTTATCTTCAAATATCTCGGCAATGTCACACTTTAGGGCATCAAGTAGCCCATTTTTTTTTTGTTTAAGTGTCCTCTATGCATGTTAGATCGTGCGCCGCAATTTTGAAAAATTAATTCAAAATTGAGGCCCCGGCTACGCCACAATAATTAACTATGTTTTTATTTTACGATGTTCCTTAATGAAATTGTCGTTTGGAAAGTGTACTTCGAAAAGCATCTTAGCTGTCACAAATACTTGCGCACTTTCTTTCTAAAACTCGCTGTGCCATGTTACTGTATGTTAGATTCTTATTTGTCCACCTAATGTGATTTAGAACATTTATCTTTTCCATGTTTTTACAACGCTCATACATTAAATCGACTTCTAGGCTTTCAGCGTTGTGTTCCAAAAGGCGATATCTCGCGCGGAGCCCGCAGAGGGGCTCGGGCCTCGCATCAAAAACCTCATCGACTGTATCAGCTTCTCCGTGTATCAGTACACCTCAAGAGGACTGTTTGAGTGTGATAAGCTTATATTTGCATCACAGATGACCTTTCAGGTGAGCAGTTGGATTTTTTTCTCATTACCTTGGCTTCTAGGTCTTCATTTCTCCATTAATAAATAGCCAGAAAATGGCTTTACACAATTGTGTATCTCATTACAACATTCAATCATTATGTTTTGATCACACTTGCCAGATTTTGCGATGCCGTACTTCAATACAGTCTTCTGACCTGTCTATAGTTCTGATATTTGTTATCTTTTTATAATTTGATGCTTTAATAACAATGTTACAAAAAATATTTAACAGCTGTTAATTCATACCATCATATCTTTGGTTTGTGGTCCAATTCCATTTTCATTATTTAGGCACATGAGTTAAATAACTTACCTCATCTTAGGTGCTCCTCATGAGTGAAGAGGTATCACCAGTGGAGCTGGACTTCTTCCTCCGGTTTCCTATAAAGCCTCATGTTACGAGTCCAGTGGACTTCCTTTCCAACCAAAGCTGGGGCGGCATCTGCTCCTTAGCTGGTAAGGAAGAGTTCAGGAACTTGGACAGAGATATCGAGACCTCACCAAAAAGATGGAAGAAGATTGTAGAAGTGGAATGTCCTGAACGAGAGAAGTTTCCACAGGTATGAAAAGTCGAAATACTTAGCTATAAGACTTCAAAGTTTATACGGCGCAGGTTTTGTGACATTTTGGTCCATCTTGATGAAATTTACAGGAATGGAAAAACAAAACAGCCCTTCAAAGAATGTGTATGTTAAGAGCACTAAGACCAGACAGAATGACGTATGCAGTAGCGTAAGTATAAACAACATAATTATTATTATTATTATTTTTTAACAAAACACAAATTTACTCCTGCAAAAGAGCAATTCAATACCAATAAACTAACCTGTTTTACCTTCAGAGCATACATAGAAGAAAAAATGGGCGCAAAATACGTAGAAAATCGAACACTAGAATTCAGCAAGTCTTTCGAAGAGACCAGTCCGACGACGCCAATATTCTTCATTTTGTCTCCTGGAGTGAACCCACTGAAGGACGTGGAGGCTTTGGGCAAGATCATGGGGTATACTGCCGATAATGGGAACTTCCATAATGTGTCGCTGGGTCAGGGGCAGGAGGTAGTGGCTGAACAGGCCATGGATGAAGGTCTGCAGAAGGGTCATTGGGTGGTGTTGCAGGTGCGAACTTTTTAATATCTGACGAAAATATTATTGAATCCTTTTGTCTTTCTTCTGTGATATTTTAAAAATGTTGACCTTAGCCATTATGCGCCTTTCCAACTTCGATTAAAAAATTGTGAGCATGAAAAATTTTCTAAGTAGATGCTACTAGGCTACTTTATGAAATGCACTAGGATATTTCAGTCATTTGGTATTTCAACAAAAGAGCGTTCACTTTGACTTGCAATGTGATAGAGATTGACATTGTTTGAAAATTCAAAGCTAGCAAATTGAAAAACAAGTTTGAGGCAAGAATAGGCAATCAATAATTTTAGAATGTTTTCTAGAACATCCACTTGGTAAAAAAATGGCTCCCTAGCCTAGAAAAGAAGATGGAGAGTTTCGCGACGGGTTGCCACGAAAACTTCAGACTGTTCATGTCGGCTGAGCCGGCTGCCACGGCTGCTGCGCATATCATACCGCAGGGCATCCTGGAGTCAAGTATCAAGATAACCAATGAACCCCCTACTGGAATGCAGGTAAGTTTCTACGACCGTTGACGAATAGTTACATAATAAAGATGAAAAGCGAGTAGCGGTTTATGAGCGTCAAAATAAACAGAATGTAATAAACTGTTCTGCCATTTATAGATGGCTAAATTTTTAAGGACGCCAAAATTTGGTTTTGCAACATCTTTCCGGTCTAAAGTGATTTCTTTTAGCAATTTTCGAGAATTTAAAGTTTGTATATTTGGACAGTAGACGCATGTAAGTGGTAACGAATACGAATTATTAAACCGCCCTTTTCGCAAAAAAAAAAATGGAGTTGCTGGCTGTATCAAATGCCTATCATCAAATTACAAAATGAGATTTAGGTGTAGGTTTTTTTACAAATTGTTTTCGTTTGAACAGGCTAACATCCACAAAGCTCTAGACAACTTCAACCAGGAAACACTGGAGATGTGTGGTAAGGAGGCCGAGTTTAAGGCGATATTGTTCGCACTATGTTACTTCCACGCTGTGGTAGCTGAGAGGCGCAAGTTCGGACCTCAGGGTTGGAACAAGATTTATCCGTTCAATGTTGGTTAGTATTTCAAGCTCATATAAATATATTGCCTTCTCTTCTCGCCTCTATTCTCGCCTACTTTAATTTTATATTCCTGTTATTCTTTTTTTGTCATCTAAAGATACTCCATCATCTTTTGTTGTGTGCACTACAATGTCGTGTTTCAGCACATTTGTGCTCTTTTCATCTCTAGTTTTGTTTTAAAAAGTTTATCGTTTTGTAAGATATTAACAGTCCTTTCTACACGGTGCAGCCCCTTTATCTATCCAAGGACTACTACAGATAGGAATTATTAAAAAATTTGGCTGAATCTTCGTTCGTCACTGTTCTAACGATATCTAATAGCATGCTCTATTTCAGGTGATCTAACGATAAGCGTATTCGTCTTATACAATTACTTGGAAGCGAACGCTAGAGTACCTTGGGAAGATCTGAGGTATCTTTTCGGAGAGATCATGTACGGTGGACATATCACTGATGATTGGGATCGTAGACTTTGCAATGCGTACCTGGAGGAGTTGATGCAGCCTGACCTTGTAAGTCATCTTTCATGTTTGATACATCTCGTCATTTTCCTCCATTTCTTTTATTTCATTTCATTTTTTTTTCAACCAGAAATATCAGCCTTTAAAAGTGAGGACCTCAAAGTTCCACGAATGATAATTCAAGCTATATTTTCTATCTTAAGGGTTACACTAAAAATCTTTTATCCTGATTTATAATAATGGGAATTACCTTGGGTGCTGCCCAAGGACCCATCAATCATAAGTGAACTTTGAGACATGAACATTTGATAAAACCTAACAATATTTTTTACGTTAGGTTGACGGCGAACTCCAACTTGCCCCTGGTTTTCCCGCTCCTCCCAACACAGACTACGTGGGTTACCATCAGTACATTGAAGATGCCATGCCAGCCGAGTCCCCTTACCTCTACGGCTTGCATCCTAACGCTGAGATCGGCTTCCTCACCACGACTTCTGAGAATCTGTTCAGGACTATTTTTGAGATGCAACCGAGAGATGCTCAGGCTTCTGGAGCTGCTACGGTTACTAGGGAAGATAAGGTTTGTATGAATTGTAATGCATTCATTTGCATTCGATAACCATGCTAATTTCAATTTAATTTATTTTAAATCAAGTTATTTTTATTTTTAATCGTAATCATCTACTTTAGTTTTAAGATTTGTTAATTTTTTACTACAAAAAGGGGGCAGAAACAAATTTTCATTTTATTTTCATTATATAGGCTCTAGTTAAACCACAGACATAAACGAACTATTAATATGTAGCATGACTCCTTGGTTGAATGAATGATGAAAATCCTTTTCATCGACAACCGTTGCACATTCAATTTTATCACCTATGAGTATATTGGTCTATCCACCAATTGGAACAGACTACCTCTCTCATTTCCACACACTTGTCACAATAGTTAATGTGGGCAAGTTCTTACGATTGGAATCAAATTCCATCTTTATCTTCGTTTTTCCGCTTCTTTTTTTAACCGCATTTTCCAGATTTAATAATTCGACTAAATCGTAACACAGTTGTATTAACGGACCAAATTTATTCACCAGGTAAAACAAATGCTAGATGAAATCATAGAGAAGCTACCTGAAGAGTTCAACATGACAGAAATCATGGGCAAGGTTGAGGAGAGGACGCCGTATGTGATAGTGGCGTTCCAGGAGTGTGAGAGGATGAACTATCTGACGGGAGAGATGAAGAGGTCCCTCAGGGAACTGGACTTGGGCCTGAAGGTACAATTTTCGCGATTGATGTGGAGGTTTTTATTATTGAATATACTTTACTCAAATGTTTCAATGTATGTAAAACACTTATAATTTCAGGGTGAATTAACAATCACATCAGATATGGAAGATTTGGAAAATGCCTTATTTTTGGATCAGGTAAGTTTAAATTAAAATGAAGAAATATTACACGAAGATTTGGCCCGGATTATGTTATGTCCTTTCGCAAACTCATCCTCTATTAAAATTAGTCTGCTGTTTATTTGAATTCTTGTCTTTTTTAAGGATGAGAAGTCTTCAAATGGCTTCTTCCGCTCTGGGTGGAAGGAAGTATAAGACTGTTTCTGACTAAAACCCATCCGTGTTCCTCCTAATGCCCTTTGCGTTTCAGGACCGCGGTGACTCTTTCGAACAAACCCCGGCAGTGAATTCGTATCTTAGGACCACAAGCCTTGCAGTGAGCTGTGGAGAATTATGAACTCTGTATGTAATTTACTTATTATTGAACAGGTGCCAGCTATTTGGTCCAGCCGTGCCTACCCATCACTGCTTGGTCTATCTGCCTGGTTCGTGGATCTTACCCTGAGGTTACGAGAACTTGAAACCTGGGCTACTGATTTCGTCGTAAGAATATATTTTACCTATAGAATCTACAGAAACGCGTTTTAACTTTCAATAACAATTCATGTGTCATCATGTTAATTGCCATTGTTGGTAGTTTAGCTTTCAAACTTCTTTTTCTAGTTTCCATCACGTCTCTATTTTCATCAAGTCATATCTTTTTAACCGACTTCCCAAAAAGGAGGAGGTTATCAATTCGGTTGTATGTTTTTTTATTTTTTATGTTTGTTACCTCATTACTCCGACAATTATGAACCGATTTGAAAAAAAATTGTTTTATCTGAAAGAATATACTTGCAGATTGGTCCCATTTAAATCATATCAAAATCGGTTGCGAACTTTGGATTTTAAATCGAAATAGCTGGAATTTCACTATTTAGATGATTCTTTGATAATCGAAATTGCGTATGTTGCTTTTCTGCGATTTTGTAGTGGTGTTGTTAGGTGTGGGGCACCACTAAAAAGTGAGAAATAAAAAAACTTTTTACAATAAAAAACAACCGACCTAAAAAAAAAACACTACAAAGTAAAAAATAACTTTAATTTCGGAAGTCGGTGTTTTTTTAAAGTTATATTTTACTTTGTAGTGTTTTTTTTTAGAAGTCGGTTGTATTTTTTTGTAAAAAAAATTTTTTAGTGACTTAATTACACACTCACTTTTATTTTTTATGGGTTAGCTTCCAGCATCGGTCTGGCTGGGTGGTTTCTTCAACCCTCAGAGTTTATTAACGGCCATCATGCAGAGCACTGCCAGAAGGTATGAGCTTCCTCTAGACAAGATGTGTCTGCAGTGTGACGTCACCAAGAAGATGAAAGAAGAATTCACGTAAGTTGCAGTGATCAGATATTTTTTAAATAAAGAAAAAAAAAAGACTGGAAAGAATATAACTTCATGATTTGATAACAAGGATCATCATATTTATTCAGCGAAATAAGACGCTGTAGTAGTTGTTCAAATTGAAACTGCACATTGTTGCATATTTTAAAAACAATAATTTTAAATTGTGAAAAAAATATTTTAAGATTTCACGATTCATCCATTTAGTCAGATTAAATGAGTGAACTCTTATCGGGTTTCTGAAGGTGAAGTGGGCAACAGCCAGTCTATTTTACAAACGTCTCCTCGTGTAAACTTAGGTGGAGTGAGCTCCAAGTGAACTCTCATTCCATCTTGAATGTATAGATTGACAGCTCAATTCACCTAAGCTTACACCGTGAGTTGTTTACAGAATCGCACTGCAGTTTACTTACCTACATAAGTTGCAAAACTATAGTTTCTGGTATAATAATTTGTAAGAGTCTATTCATTATTCTTCATCATTTTGTACTTTTCATAGGTACTGGTGAGTAACGACGCTACATTCATAAAATTGGGGTTCTAAGTATACTGTATAAATATATTTGAATCGGTTAAAATTGCCTTTGTAGAGTTGATCAATAATTGGCTGAAAATACATAAAAATCACATGCATGACATGAATATATGAACAGCACACGGTGACATTCAGAATTTACCCTTGAACATGTATGTGTTTCTCTGCAAAAGCTAGAATTAGAATAATTATGAATCTTGTTTTAGAAACATCTACTTTCTTGATTTATAAATATGATTGTATTAGTCTGTCAGTAAGATTATCGTAAAATATTGCACAGGTATTTTTATTTTATCGAATCAATATAAAATTGACGATGAGAGAACGCGTCAAAGATCAGGAGTGGGGGCTTGTGACGTCACATGCCGATAAAAAGTGTATCTGAATGTGACGTCACACGAACTTTCAACGCATTGTATCGTCTTCATTTTTGGTTTACGTGAAAAAAGAAAAAATACGTGTCTAATATTTTTTGGAAATCTATCAGATGGACTAATAAGATTTTTTAGTCAACATCCCCATTTCAGTAGCGAGTATTGCGTATAATGTTATTGTTTTCCAGTACTCTTGCAGGTTCTGCTTTGCTTATGTCGTTAAATTTAATTGAATGTTATTTAATGCTTTGTGTACATAGAAAGGGGCTGCTGTTTCGATGCCATCAAACATTTGATTTACGTTGTTATAGGTAAAGTAAAATTATGTAGGTAGGGTACACAGACACAATCACAAAAATGTTTAGTAAAGTTTAAAGTAAATAAAAGGTGAGATTTTGTAGACAAATTGTAAGCGAGCTATGGCATGGTATGGTATATTTTGTGGGCAATGTAAATATAATATTTATAAATGCTATATTTCCTAAAGTAAAACATTAAATTCACATAATGTTTTTCTGCCATTCTTCTTCTAAGCTTGACATTATTTTCTATGTACTTGGTAAACTTGGTATTGTAGGTAGGTAATCGACCTTCTTTGAACAGAATGGGTTTCAGCATTGTATTATACGCTTTTACTATACGAGCTGTAAATAGGTATATAACTGACAATAATTTGTAAATATTAAAAATTAACTTTTGTACTCTGGTCTTTAGCTCACTAATATTTACCTAAATCCATAAAAACAAATTCATAAATATATGACTTCACATATGAAAATAGTATTGATTCACCGTAAATAAACCATGGTTCTATAATATTGCAAAGTAAATCATAGAAACAAAATATTAAAGTAACTTTGTTTTATTTCAAAAAAAATGCTTGTCGAACATATAAAATAAAATCAAGGAAAGATCTAGGGCAGACTTGATTTTCAAATAATATGAACGCACTGTTGATCCAATCACCTATGGGGTGATTCAATTCATGATATTCAACAAGAAACTAACGGAACTCAAATCCTTTCTTCATGGATTCGTTGATATCATGTGTGTGTGTGCTATGTTGTGTGTCGTGTTGTTGTTGTTGTTGTTGTTTGTCGGAAAACTTGGCTACCTGGCAGTTTCATCCAACGAAAACCAAAGTTAAAGACCAGAGTACGAGCCATTACCAAGTCTTCCGTCCCCCCTCTAACGTCACATCTCCTCTAGGATCGCGGACACCAGGTCCGCTCCTCGGGACGGTGCCTTCGTCCATGGTCTGCTGATGGAAGGCGCTCGCTGGGACCAACAGGCAGGCATCATTATGGACTCCAAGCTTAAGGATCTGTTCCCGCCTATGCCTGTGATCAATGTTCGGGTGAGTGGGAGAATCTATTCTTTGGTTAAACTTGACATGTAAATCTTGATACACATTGTAGTAGACTTCGAGGTTATTTGTTAGAGGTCGTTGCTTATAATTTCAGACTATTAAGTGTGAAATTTTACACTTCGATTGTGTGGTTTTAGAATATTTTCGGGTTATTCGGATTTCGGGAATTTCAAGAAGTTGAAACTTACGTAAGACTGAACTTCCTGTTGTTAATCCTTCTTAAAATTTTAGGATTCCTCCAGCATCTGATACTTATACTTTTTTCTAATCTTTATACATAACTAACGAGACTTTTCATAACTTTTACGATTCCACAACCACACGAGACTCGAGATTACATCATTTTGGTTCAAAATGTACAATTCGCTCTATTCCAGGCCATAACCCAGGACAAGCAAGACCTCCGCAACATGTACGAGTGCCCCGTGTACAAGACACGCACGCGAGGACCCACGTACGTGTGGACCTTCAACCTGAAGACCAAGGACAAGCCTGCAAAGTGGACACTGGCTGGAGTAGCTTTGTTGCTGCAGACTTAAATTGTTTGTGTGTAGAATTCGTTCTGCGATGGTAAAGCATAGGCTTTTGGGATTGCGGTTCTCTTAAGAGCGTTTAAGAGTGTGTATTCCGTCCACTAGCGCCGCCAATCGTTTTTTATTAATTGTGATAAATTTAAGACACGTAGATAAAAAACCGCTCTGTAGTGCACTGAAGAAATGTATCTATTATTTTTTGACAGCTATTTTTAGTACCTACATAACTCATGGCTAAATAGCCAAAACGGCAATTATTGCTAAAAGTGGCCACTTTTAACAAAAATATCGACTTTGGCAACTATTTATGTTCTAAAGTACAAAACATAACTCTCAAAACATAATAAATACATTTCTTCAGTGCACTACAGAGCGGTTTTTTATAGATCTACGTGTCTTAAATTTACCACAAATAATAAAAAACGATTGGCGGCGCTAGTGGACGGAATACACGCTCTTAAGTCTTATTCAGTCGTTCAAGTTCTCATTTTTCGAAATGAATTAACCGATTGCGATATAACTTCCTACGTATTCCTACGCATGAGCAGGATACACACACACACACATATAAGTAAAACATTTCGAAAATGTTCTCTACTAACTTTTGAGACCATACTAAATGTTGGACTTGAAAGTTTGTATAAATATGGATTTGTTTCTTTTTCCAACTTCCTTGTAGATTCTGGGTAATCGGTTAACTGACTACATACATGCCAGGATACAGTCTAAACTTGCAAATATATTTTATTGAAATATTTAGTTTATATAAAATAGATTAATTTAAAAAAAACCGTCCAGAACTATATAATCAGATGGGCTTTTGTTTTAGGTCTGTATGCACTACGATGTCGTTCGAAAAAATATGTAAATAATTGTTTAAGTATTTAGAATCAAGTAGAATAAAGTTATCGAATGTTTGATTTGTTTCCATTTTAAGATCATTATTTACTATCAAAGCAGTGCAAAATTGCGCTACTTAAGTAAAATACGCAAAAAAATTATTCAATAAATTATAAGGATATAATATAATTTTAAAAAATAACACTTTGCAAGACGGGGTAATGGCAACTATGGCAAGTGGAGAAAAGTCCTCACTGAATGCTTACCCAGAACCGGTAAAAGAAATACCATCAGATATACACCAGATAGGTAAATGACATTCAAATGGTCTTGGAAAAAGCATTGACGAGAGCACGAGACTCGCTCAGACGAAGGAAGGATGGAACAAACAAGGCTATCAACGAAAACGATGGTCGTGAAAGACAGTCAATATGTGGATAAATAGGTATCTAAGTGTCTACTTCAGTAGGTGTTATCCACAGATGAAAATATAGGATAATTACAAAAGCGAGGCTAGTTGCTATATACTATTTTCTCGCTGAGGAAACGGATAAAAGATATAGATCCCGTACTGTGAGTAAAAGAGTCACATGTATTTATAGTCGACAGCTGGCTGTTCACACTGCCGGCGAGAACTCTCTTACCAATAGTTTGTCGAAGCGACAAGCGCTATTAAAGAAAATACTCGCTCAGCGATGCTCGCTTGGCGGTCAGAACTCACGCCGAGGGCCCAACCAGCACTCAATTATCTCCATAGTGCGGTTAGCTATCATATTATGAATTCCAGATTTGCGTGAGAATGTATCTCTTGAAAGGCAGTTCGGAGCGAGTGGTGCGAGTCCCGTTGCACAAAGTATTCTCTTATAACCGAGCGACAAAATTATAGGAACTTCACACTCGCTTCTCGCTCTCAACAACTCGTATCTAGTTCCTAGCTAGCTTTACTCGCTTATCGCTGATCGTCGGCGGTGAGACAAGTGCCATAAACATCAATGAGTCACACAAGAACTGAAATCATATCCAAAACTGAACTGACCTTTTTACTAAGTCACACGCCTAGTTCCTAATTCAAATCTTAAAAAAAAATGTGCGAACTTTTTTATTCATGAGGATGACGCATCATTATGAAGAGACCATTACTTGTCTATGGTAGAGACTTCACAAATGGCCGATGGCGACATTTTTATGATAAACTTGACATTTGCCAGTGACCTTATGACCTTCATTAGACTACGTCATCAATATATTGACCACAATGGATGGGACTTTCGCTGATTATATCATACATCTTTGAATATATTATTATTTTCTTCTCGCTTTCACTCTGTTGAATGGTGTTCAATCTTGGCATGCGAATCATTTGTGATATGGGGACGTATTGATATGGAAACAAAGGAATAGAAATTTTCTATTGAGAGGAACTGGAAGACAAAGAAACCTATGGTGAAGTGAGTGAGTTTGAAGGCGAAAGGTAATCTTTCCGATTTCGTACTACCTCTTACATGTAGGTGCAAAATAACAATGAATTGTGTCCTACTTATTTTTATGTAATATGTATCGATACCTATAAAATATCGGATCACATTAAATTAGGTACTAGTGAAACTTCACTCTTACGAAGCCAAGCTCTGAACGATTTCAAGTCACTGCTTAGAAGGGTTTATCGTCCGGCAGTAAACATAATACATACAAAAGTACCTAAAACAGTTTTTATCGCTACTAAAAAGTTCATTAGTTTGCATATATCTACGAGGTGCCACATCTAGACCAACGCCGACTGAAATGTTGCGGAGTTCGTTCAAAAGGCTGCGGCTAAGGAACTCAATGGACATTAGGAAGAACACGGATGGGCTTTAGTCAGTAAGAGTCTGACAGTCTGACACTACCTTCTGCTTCACCCAGAGCGGGAGTAGTTTTTTGATGATTTCCCATCCTTAAAAAAAGACCGATGATAAAGTTGCTTGAAATAAAGAATGTCTCTTTTTTTCGTCTTATCATCATTACAAATATACCAATCTTATTTGTAAGTGTCACTTGATCAATAATTATATATTCGTACACCGTGTTCCGGACGATACCTACACATAAACTTCGACCGGATGTGCAATGGAAATAAGAATTTTTCATTATGGACACATTAATTAATTCTATTTTTTGTTAATTTTCATACAAACTAAATACGTCGTATGCATGTCGTAATCACTCGATATGCATGCCTCTTTATCCAATTTGGCAAAAAAAAAACAAATGATAATATATTCAAATAGCATTTGATCGATTTTTAATTTTAATTGTCCTAAGCAGAAACATGGGCCATGTTAAGACCTTTTCATACTGCATAGTTCAATTAAATGAAATTACAAATATCTTTTTAACGTAGCCTTTTTAGGTACTACTTCCTGTGTTGGATTTCGTTTGTTAAAGCTTTAGAAGCGGTTGCTAAAGTTTATGGATCACGTGAAGAACACGGTATGTAAGACTGTCCAGATATACTTATTTAAAAATGACCAGCAAAATAGCCAGTTTTGCATCAATGCCAAGACACACAGAAACCTCATACCTTAGCGAGGAATGTGTCAAAAAACTTGTTTGTTTTACCTAAAGAACAAAAAAGCTTAAAAGCATATTCTCACGATGACTTCTGCCCCTCTGGCCCTGACAGACGGATGACTAATCAACGTCGCGCAGTTATCACAGGACATCAATGTATCTAACATATCGCGAAGTTATGTTATTAATATTTTGATGTCATCTGTTAATTTAATTTTCATGGTCGACTGTTAGTTTTTAATCCAGGAAATTAGTGTCTAGACCTTTATAAAATACGCTTTACAAATTTGGTTTTTAATCGACTTCTACAAATGAGGTTTATGAACCTCATTTTGGAAGTTAAGTGATTTTTATCTAAACATTTTTTTTTTTTAATTAATGGTGACATGGAGGGAAAGTACCTTAAACTGTAGATAGATAAAAATAGAAATAGACTGAATAGGATCTCCAGTTTAATTTTAAAAACAATACGAATAACATACTATACCGCGTGTATCTGACATCGACGCACAAACGATTTCCATGGGTCCGGGGCATGATTCTGGACACCCTAGACTTAGAATTTTTCGTCGGCTTTTTTCTCATTTTTTCATTTTTTTCAACGGTTTTTTTTACTTTATACTGCTCATAATCGTTATTCTGACCTAACCCAACCAGATTTTTAATAAAAAAATAGTTAATTAACTACTTTCACTAAAAAGAGCAATCTGAATAAAACCACAAATAGATATCAGCTCAGCTGAGCTGATACTTTGTGGTACTCTTGAAAAAAATGAGAAAAGAACCGACGAAAAATTCCAACACTGGGGTGTCCAGAATCATGCCCTGGACCCATGGAAATCGTTTGTGCGTCGATGTCAGATACACGCGGTATGAAAAATAAATTGGGCGGTACTTTTGATTAATGACGTCATAGCCATAAACGAATCAGCCATAAATCGATGGTTATGTGACAAACCATATTTATATTTATGTGCGACAAACATTATAAAATACTGCTGATCGAACGTCGAACCCAATCAACTAAGATCAGGATGTTCTCTGATTTACAACAAGTAAAATGTTTCTCACATAAGATTACGTGGTTGTAAACTATAAATTAATTTGAATAGGTGTGGTCGTTGTATATAATTTTTTTGCTAATGAGATAGTGTATTAAAAGACGAGACAAATTTGTGGTGGGAATTCCAAATGTCTTTCTTTTGAGAATTTAAATAAAACTTGTTTTGTCCAACTTTTATCGTCAACAGATATTTCAATTATTGCCATTCGAGCTTTTTATCGTTATGCTTAGGATAATATTCAAACTTATTTCTGAGAATATTATAAGATTCCTTCAGTAATAAGTATTTTTAGAAAACTTAGCTTTCGAAGTTGTATATGGTCCAATCTTTGATCTGCATAAAAATGAACTTTATAGAGATAAGTTACGTTATAATTTTGTTTGTGTTACTCTTTGTATCTTAGGTTTGAAACTAAACACACCCTCCTATTAAAATTCAACCACCTCACAGTTTATTCTCACATTTCCCTTTCTACACAATTAGTTAAGCATTATTTTGTTTAGTTAGTTCTTGCCCGTGGGCGGAGCCATTAGCATGCTACACACTCGTAGTTAGTCCAATGTTAGCTAGTTCTTAATTCCCATGTAGGAGGTGCATTGAGTCGTTGTTCTTTAGACTAAAACACGTCGAAAACGAAAGTTAATGACATGAATTATTTAGATATTCTAATGTTGGATGCGACGCGAATTTGTTAGGGTTTGTGTTTGTGTCTCGGGATGTTCGGTCGGAAAGATAACGTTTATCCGCATCGGAAACTGTCTTAAAGAGTCTGTTTATGTAGTTAATGGACTTTGTTTGTTCTTTTTCTCTCTATTTTTAAAGATTGAAAGACGAAAAGAGACTAACTTGAGAGATACCTACCTACTTAGATAGATAGAATACTTCTACTTTCTTGCACAAAAAGTAGTTATACAACTGTTTTACATGAACTTACTAGTACTTACCTACTGAAAAATTGTGTGATTTTATCAATAATACTAAACGCGCTCAGATTATGAACAATGTTTACGAGCTGTCAATGACATTATTTTGTATGGAATATTGACACTGACAACTCTTGAACGCAGTTTAGATTAGATATACAGGTGGTTGATTCTGTAAACATGTCGAAGTGAACACTTAAGCGAAGTGAGCGACGGGTGAGCCGTCTAACCATACAAACAAGATGGAACGACAGCTCACTTGTCGTTCACTCCACTTATGTGATCATGGTAAGATGTCAACAGAATCGACCGGCTGATCGCGATCAGTTTTATTGGTGAGATCTGCTCTTAGATAGGTACCAAAGAATGAAATTAATGTAATTCGTAAATATCCAAGAACTATTTTTTTAAACAATTTTAGTTGAGCATCTACTTAATTATTGTTTCTAATCTTATTAACAAGATCCGCCTTACTGGCCTATACTTTATGTAACTCCCACTATAAAATGAATACCAATATAAAAGATACCTATAAAAACATTTTGTTACTAATCACGAAGCGATAAATCATTGAAAATTATAATTAAAACGTATTATTAATTCATTAAATCATGTCATCTCAGTAATTTTTTATTAAAAACTCTGTATTGATTGTGAAGTGCGAACAAACAGTTTTAAGCAATGATTTACTTGTCAGTTTCCTAATAAATGATCAATTTTTCGTTTATTGATGATGGATCCATTAAAATGAATAAATATCAATCATGATTACCGGCTTCATACTTATTTTTATGCCTTTAGTAGGCATAACATTCATAATTTTTAATAACTCAATATTGGTTTTTAAACCGGATTTTTTTTTATTACCCATCCTTTAGTTTACGCTGTCTTACACTAAAAAAAGTTAATTATATTATAATATTATAAAATTTATAGTAATAATACATATGATATTTTATCAAACCGTTATGCATAAAAATAACATTGCAATTTTGTGGTGATGCACAGACAACATATGGCAGGTGCAATGTAACGTCAGACCGAAAAAGCATTTGTTATAATTATATATTTAAATAAATATATATATTTTCTTAATTCCCTCTTTTACTCGATACTGCAGAACTGAGGCCCATTCCAAGTATCGTTACGTATCGACCAATCCTGTTTTTCTTGCGGACTCCCGAATTCAGGTAGGGGAAGGTTGCTATGAATGGGCCACCTAACATTACGACCTCGTATCTCAAAACGTATAAAATGAAAACAGTTTTAAATTTATTTTCTCTTATTATTTCGTAGGACCTTTATTTGTTATTATCAAACGCAAAAACAATTCAAGCCAATTTTTTTTGAAATAAACGAAGAAATCTTGGGTTGTTGCCTTCTTTGGACCATGGGCACCTTCATTGAACCACCAAGTTGATATCAATGGACTTCAAGAGTTTTATCTAGAGCTCCAATCGAGGAAACTAATTATTTTAGTTGCCAACCAACTAACTCTTTCTTACCTTACTGATTTCGCATACTTGTTTCATTTCATGCTAAGCATTTTCCTACTTTCGGCAACTTTCTGTAATTTTTAATTTATAATGATTTTTACATGGTTTTAATAAAATATAATGGTATAGTTTCATACATAGTTGTCATAACAACGGGACATACGTATTCCTTTTATTATGTATCTAAAAAATACTTGAATACAAATTGCTATGATTGGACCGGTCCAATGTTGGAACTCTCTTGAGGTCCATTGATGGCAACAAGGTACAGACAAACAAAAACTAAACTAAAATATGAATGGTCATTATTAGACAAAATTGAACAACGCTCATGTAATCTCAAATAAAATGTCCAACATTTCTTAAACGCAGAAATTGTCCTAAGTTTTATTATTTGATTTTGACCGCCGCAAACACAGATCATGCGTCTCTCCTTGCCACGTCCCGTAATGTCTCCGAGTTAAGAGGGGGTGCAACTGAGTCACCATGGACTCGTTTCGACTAGTTTGGGTTTCTCTATCTTGCACTATTTTGAAAAAACCTGTGCGGTTCAACAAAGAGCAAGTCCAATGATCGCAACCTTCCCATATTCGTTGGAACTTCCACAATAGGCTAGTTTCCATCATCCACAAATTGCAAAACTATTTAGTCCGTCAGTTAGAGTATTGAAAAATAATGGACACGTAAAATTAACAAAGATAAATCGCATCAAAACTCGGGAGTGGGGCTCGTGACGTCACAACCCGCTAAAAATTATGCCACGGCGTGACGTATTGAGAATTTTTTTTTCTCCCGTAACAAAAAAAAATACTGGTCAAATATTTTTTGATAATCTAACTGACGGACTAATTAGATTTTTTCAGGACACAAGCCTGTTGACTTCGAATATCTTGGTGATATGGAGTAGGTTCTATTAGATCTTCTGTTCTATCTTTTACTGCATAACTAACATAATTAAGTAGATGTTACAACACCACAGATAACATGTGAATGTAGTTAATTACCGCAAATGTTATTGTTGTTATTTAATTGTTCCAAAGTATAATAGGTGATGTAATAGATATTAGTTAACTGTTGCATGAAATAAGCAGAAGTGACATTTGTTGAATCAACATGCAGGCGTGATGATTGAACATTAATCACGAAATTGCATTATTACGGAATCCGGAACGCCTCTCTGGGTCTTCTTACTTCATATTTGAGTGATAGGATTCAGAGAGTTTATGTTAACGGAAAAAGATCTCCTGGATCGGTACTCAGGATGGGGGTCCCCCGGGGCTCAATTTATTTTACAAAAAAGGGCTCTTGGTGTAATGATTTTGTTAAGCATAAGTACCTATGTTTTTGTAAGGATGGGATATCATGAAATGATTCCTGCTGTTCTGGCCGGAGTGGAAGGCTGTCAGACTCTTACTGGCTAAAACCCATCCGTTTTCCTCTTAATGCCTTTTGCGTTCTAGGGCCGCGGTAACATTTTCGAACAAATTCCGCAACAGACAGAGGTGTATCCATAGTATCCAAATCGGCAGCTTACTTTTAAATAAACCTGGGAGAGTCTCTAAGTCAAAAGTGAATAGGTTACTTCTAGGCAAGCGTGCTCCATCTTCGACCACATCCTCGCTTGCCATCAGGTGAGATAGTGGTCAAACGTGTGCCTAAAAAAGTCGAGTGAAAAAAATCCTATTTAAGAGACGCTTATATTGCCATTAGCTGGGCACGCATTCAAATTTCGAATTGCTAATGAATAATTCCAGACGGAAAATCCCAAAAAACATTAAATCCGGGTAACAAGATTGCAAAAAGTCCGCCTGTGTACAATTGTTCATAATGTTTAAATGAATGAGATGTTCAGAGATGTTCTTGAACTAAAGTTTATTCGAAAACAATAGGTACTAATTTGATTTTTTTTAGGCTGACATTTTAACCCTGGGTCAGAAGTTCTCAGGTCATCTAGACCGACAGATCTTCCTCTGACTTTGCGCAATGCACGCGTAGTTGATAGTCTCAGCAGTAAGAAGATTTAAAGTTAGCCTGAATTGGATTTTGCTTTATTTAACACAGTTATATCTAAGCTATACAGGTGATTTTTTTAAGTAAGCTTGAAAGGCCAAATCCGAACTATGAGGATAAAAAAAAAACACTGAAAGGAACCCCGAGCCCGATTTTGATGAAAAATAAAACTGCATCGTTGGATTTTATAAATTCGGTATTCTAAGCCTAGCCAGGAATCAAACCAGTTGATTTCGAAATTACACTGTATTATTACACCAACGGAAAGTGTTGCTACTAAGGATTGTATTCTGGAAATAAATATAAACTAAAGGAATGCGTTTTTACAGTGTAGGTACTTTTTTTTTGTTTGAGATGAGTTTGCTCTTCTCAAACAAAAAAAAAGTCTCTAGTCTTGGTCACAGATGACAGAGACAAAGTCTACGATGGAGCGAGCTTACCCAGAAGGAGCCTGTTCACTCTAACTTTGAAGAGGTTTGTTGTAAGCGCACAGTAGTTAGATTAATTCGTCTTTACTTCTAAAATAGGATTAGTAATGACACGTACCCAAACACTTAAGCATATCAATTAGTTAACTTGCCAAAGTAAATAGAAAACACTAGTCAGATTGCCTTGACACCGTAAGTAGGTAGGTCACATCTAATTTCGAATCCATTGTCTGAGGCCGTGTGGGCAGATGATGAACCAAGTTCATTATGAATATAGATAATATTTAATATCAACAAATTAACTATATGTAGTATGCGAGTAGATTAAGTGAAGATTTCGAGTATACGGATGTTTATTTTATTCGACCTTTAAACGGATTATACTTTTAATGAAACAAAATTTGTGGTATTGAATCAGAAAGCTTATGGGTAATAATGATCTATTGATTTCAAAAGACATCCTTAAGTTGAGATTATCGGTATTTTTATCCGGAATTGAGTAGTATTATTTTCTATCTTATTAGGAAGGATTATTAGATACCTTATGCTGGCTTACGTCATATGAAACTTGGTGAAAAGAATACATTTGAGTACTAATCCTTAAATCAGCATTGATAGGGTATTAACCCGTGGTAGTATTAACTATCAAGCAAAGGAAACTACTACATTAAAACGCTAGCAATTTAGATTTTAAGAGTCAATCAAGCGTTGTGAAGGCGCATTCAATTTAATTTAAAAAAATATTGGATGTATTTTTGGTATGTAAACAGACATATCTAACAATTATCTACTCACTTGCGTAATGAAAATTCTACCCGTTTTCAAAATAGGCTGAGAATCAGCACTTTTTGAACTTTAAAATTGACATGAAGACAGTCCCACAAAATGTCCCGCCCGTCACCACTTCCTAGTTTTTAGCTGGGAAGAAGAAATGGCGAAACAAACTCCGCTGCGACACATTGTCTGTTATGTTTGAACTATGTGATTTACAGTTCTACAGTTGTGCAGGCATTTATATAATTTATAACAAAAAAATTGTGATCCTAAACTACATACTTTTATGCGTAGATTCACGAATTTTGAAAAAATATGTAGATTTCATAATAAAATAATTCCTCTTCCATAACAAAACATTACACATTCGTACAATGTTCATTCGTGATCGTACTTTTTGCACTGCATGTTGAGCAAAATGCTCATTTTTTTTACTATACACTTTTTACGATGTAAGAAATAGCAAATACAAATCATCCTTTGTTATAGGTAACTAACTGTTTAGTTTGACCTTTGACATTCAGATTTTAAAAGTTACTAACTTTATACGGATGCACCGATCGCAGTTTATAACATAAAAAACAACATACGCTTTTTGCCCGACTTAATATGTCTAGGTCATGACATTGCAAAGGTCGCACAAATCTAGATCCAAATTGGGTCGACTTCATTCCTTTAAACCTACTTTTTTGTAGTCCCAAATGCCAGGTAAAGAACCTGCTAAAAGTGTACCGAAAAAACAAGGTCTGTTATTTATAATTTGCACCTTCTAAATGGAATTCTGAAAGATGTTTTTTTTCTGATGTGAGATTCAGTTTTGGAATGATAATGGCAATTAAGTTGGGCAATTTATTAGTGTTGACATTTAGTTCGAGGAGGAATTTTTGTTTGAAAAATTAACTGATTTGTGTGGACGAACAGGATCGGATATTGTGGCGACACTTGGGGCAGGCCTATGTCGAGCAGTGGACGTCTCTCGGCTGATATGATACTGATGATGACAGTTGCTGGAAACCAGAATTTCTTCAAGACTATCGTTCACACGTGTCGCTTCCGTTACATATCTCACCGAAATCATACTTTTTTTTTACAGAAATTTACGGCACTTGATCGCAGTGTCTCTTTTCAATAGTAAAATAATAATTTCGTAAACGAATTAGCGCTTTCAGACAGAGATAACCTTGTACGTATTGTAATAAAATGTTTGTAAATGGTTTTCAGCCGTCGTGAGTCTGTGATTGACATAATATAGGCCGATAGTGATGTACATAGGAAATAGGTACAAACGTGGGATCCTCGTTGAGTCACGATGTAAACAAGACAAAAACAAGTAGGTAGCACTGTACCAGTAATGGCAACTCTGAACTAATGTTGTATGCAAATTGTGATGCACACATCTCGATGTAGGTGCTAACTAAGATTAATTTACTTTAGTTTCCTTAGGGAGCCTGAGAATTATATTCATTTCCTTCTTATACGGTGTTAGAAACTCAGTAAAAATCTGCTACATCTATTTCAAGTAAATTAAATAAGTCTGGCGATAACACTTTATAAAGATTTTCGTTTTTGCCACTACATAGTTATTCAAAGGTCGGAATCTCGTGTGCTCTTTAGTCTTTTATCGAAATCCTAAAATGGTAATTCAAGTTTCCATATTTTCTTGAGAGATACTAGGAGTAAAGGTATCGGTCCAGTCTAGTTGGTACGATACACCACGCCGTAGCTTTAGCGTAGCATTGTTAAATATTGTCAGCTTTAACTTTTCATATACCTATAAGTGAGATCGGAAAAACAACAGTACCATGGTTATTAGGACGATGAAGACATTCTAATTCTAATTCTTATCAAATTATTCATCAATGATGTTTATGATGACAATGAATGTTTTAAGCTGGTGTTTTCGGTAGGTTAAGGAATGAATATGGATATAATATTAATAACCAGAATCTTCAAAGGAAACGGAAGCGTGTTGTAGTAAGTATTGGCAGAAGCGACGAGCATCGGAATGACGTAGAGCGAAGTGAAACCTGAAGTTCAAGACCGTTTGCGATAGAAGACTACTGTGGACGCCCTCTGCCCCAGCTAGGGCTTAAGATTTTGAGTCAAGGAATTACCTATTATTATAATATAATAGTAGGTGATTCCTAATATAATAATAGGTAATTTTTGACTTGAATGTACCCTGGCGGTTGGGAGTGTCATGCTCACTCAAAAGTCTAGCTGGTGGCGTTTGATCATTTGGCTCCATAGAGTACTACTTTAATACTGTTTGGCTCCCTTCAAAATGGTTGAGCCGAACGGTGCTGGCGCATGCGTTTTGTTCGTGAACGGGCGCCGTCAGTTGGGACTGGTCATTTCTCAGCTGCCATGGTTGATTTTAACTATTTCCTTGAATTTTTCCTCTTTTATTCCGGACGCTTTTATCCTGCTCGTCTTTTACATTGTTCTCACATGTATGTATAACTTCAACCCGATGTAAATAAATCTTTGTAAAAATTTATTATTTTTAAAAGAGTGTCCGTAGAGTTTCTTGCACGTTCTTTACTCTTTGGAACGTGCAAATAGCTTCAAATTTTTGGACCGACCGACCCTGACAATTCAAAAGTAAATGGTTTAATTGAAATAAATGTTTGAATATTTTGTTTTTTTTTTTTCTACTCCTGTCTGAACTTGTCTTGTAGTCTTGAACTTGTGTACATGCTGCGTAGTGTGCGTACTTGCTACGTGCTGTTAAACCATATTTCTCCTAATTAAACATTGTCTCCCCTCTTATCTATATGCAGTCATTTGCACTGCTTAGCTTTCCTGTGTTATTCACTCGGACGTCGCTTATCTTTCCCTATACTGATACCTTAAACAGTTGGCCGCTCAAAACATGTAATTGGGTGTCCTTGCACCCTATAAGTATTAACTAGGCACATTGATGAGCCCATTTTAGCATAAGCCGACCGGTGTCATCAATTAACGCTTTTAGGATGGTCGTGTTCAAAAACAAATGTAAATTGTGATTGGCTGAGGTCAAAGAATAATTTGATTGAAGTATTACGATTGATTTAATCATTTTAATGCAGATTCTTAATTAGTTTTGTAGTTATTAAATCAAAGTTAATTGTTGACTAATGAAGTGTCTATAAATAATAAATTAATTGTTAACGGATTTGATTTTGTTTAGTAATTGTCGTAAATGATGATCTATTTAATGTAGGCCTTGCGTGATTGGGTTGGGTCTAATCAATTAATGTTGATAACATCCTGTGTTTATCTATATCTATACTAATACTAGCTGACCAGCGCAACTTCGTCTGCGTCACATTATTCATGAATAATATTGCCAAAAAACTAAAAAAAAATTAGGGGTGGACTACCCCTAACATTTAGGGGGATGAAAAATAGATGTTGGCCGATTCTCATAGATACCGGATAAGCACAAAAAATTTCATCAAAATCGGTCAAGCCGTTTCGGAGGAGTATGGCAACGAAAACTGTGACACGAGAATTTTATATATTAGACTAGCTGACCCGCGCAACTTCGTCTGCGTCACATTATTCATGAATAATATTGCCAAAAAATTAAAAAAAAATTTAGGGGTGAACTACCCCTAACATTTAGGGGGATGAAAAATAGATGTTGGCCGATTCTCATAGATACCGGATAAGCACAAAAAATTTCATCAAAATCGGTCAAGCCGTTTCGGAGGAGTATGGCAACGAAAACTGTGACACGAGAATTTTATATATTAGATTATAAAGGGGTAACATTTGTTTATTTATTTAACAATTTATGTACACACACACAAGTAGATAAGGTAAGGTTGTAAGTTTGTATGTTTGTAAGTTTGTACGTAGGGGGTAATCTCGGGAACTACTAGTCCGATTTGATAAATTCTTTCAGTAAGTATTAGATAGCCCATGTATCGAGGAAGGAGATAGGCTACATATCATCACGCTAAGACTAAAAGGAGCCGAGCATTAATGGAAAATGTGACGCAGACGAAGTTGAGTGGGTCAGCTAGTAATCTATATGTATATAAAAAAATCGCTATTTCCATTGGTTGTCGTGTCTCGCGTGAACAGCTGGGCCAGTTTCACTCACTCTTTTTTTGTTGTGTTTATTACGGTCAGAAAAGGTTCTCATGAAAGAAAAAAATAAGAAAGTTGCAGTTGACGGGAGTGAAGCCGCGAGGGACAACTAGTTTACTATACTTTTTAACAAACATACTGTTGTATGTTTGTTATGTTTTTGTGTATGTCTTTTTGTTTCGGTCATCTAGGGAATTCTTTCTTTGTATTGTGTAAAAAGATTCAATTTTTTCAGCATTCAATAATTTCATGCATTTATAATTCCAAAATATATGTTCTTACCATTGATTTAAAAGAGTGCATAATTATGAAGTTTTCTCACGATTTTCCAAATATAAGCTTTGGGTACCTTATATTTTTTAATGACCGACCATGAAAATGCAAAAAAGTCTGTTAATACTTTAAATAAATAGAAGCGTTACATAGTAATTTAAATGAATATTTTGAATTTTACAATCATTGTCCCCATTTTTCTCTCCAAGTGTGTCCGTTTCTGAAACACACAATTTAATGTTCAGAAATACTTCGAGAGGTTGTTTTACACTAACTGTTTATTTAAATTAGAAACTTTATTAATAACTTTAACATCTGAAAACACGGAATAAATTATAAAATGAAGAAGAGCTAAAATTACAAATTGCATTTGTTATTTTTAACACACAACTATTATTAACTTTCCTATGTTAGGTATTATATTATTAAGTTTTTTTGGCTAAGATTATCGAATCTTCCTAAAGGAAACTATACTTTTCTACTAGGACATAGAGATGAGTTTTCTTTGTAAGTAGAAACTAGTTGATTGCGTGACCACGCGCAAGATAATGCTGGTCACTGTGGTCAGTGAAAGTGACCAACTGTAATGTTTGTATCTCAAACAGATTCTATCTCGTTGATACTATAATAGGTGGTTTGGAAGCAATTGGAGCTCGTTTAAGTCAATGGTATAATAGGTTTTAAGATCTCCACTGATTTCAATGATCAGATGATGGTTGGGTGCGTTAAACTGCCAATAAAAGTGAATGTAATTTCTTCCTCTTTTCCGGCTTTTCAATAACAAGATTTAGGTACTGAATACTTATGTGTCTTGACTATTTTTGTTCGTTTTCAATAGCAACTCGCCTATGCCATACTAAAAGTTTGCCCAAAGGCCTCAATCATTATTTCCATTGTCATTTAAATTATTACTAGCTGTCCCCCGCGTCTTTGCTCCCGTCAATTGCAACTTTCTTAATTTTTTCGTTCATAAGAAACTTTTCCTGACAATAACAGGCACAAAACGCCGTTCACGCGTCGTGCCGTGACCTAGGGAAATAGGGATTTATTTTTATATATAAGAAAATTATTTAATATACCAATTTCGTAATAGTTGCAGGGATCGCACGCCCCTCCGGACCCCCAATGATCTAGTGAAGGTCGTAGTACAATACATTCATAGTGCATGCAGCTAAGGAGTGGAATTCCCAACCTGAGTCGGTGTTTCCTGATAGCTACAACCTGGGAGTCTTTAAGTCAAGAGTGAATAGGTTACTTCTAGGCAAGCGTGCTCCATCTTAGACCGCATCATCGCTTAACATCAGGTGAGACAGCGGTCAAACATAGGTATGCCTATCAATAGTAAAAAAAAGAAAAGTAAACCGAGATAATAGGATCAGTGGATGAGACGACACTTAGGGGTGGCTTTTGTTCAGCAGTGGACATTTCTCCACTGAAGTATAATCCGGGCGCGATCAGAATGGGATGGAAATCCCATTCTGTTTTATTGTATTTTTATTATTTTTTGTTATAGCAGCACAATTTTAATGTTCACATATTCTTGAGATATAGCCCTCTGACAGTCAGACAGATGGTCGGATGGACAGACGGAGCGAAGGCTTGGTAGGTAATAGGGTTCCGTTGGTTATCCTTCTACGAAACCCTAACAAGGGCACACTACAGCTATCTTTCGTGATCATCATCATCGTTATAATCCGCGCGCAATCAGAATGGGATGGAACGTTGTCAAAGTAAATCGAAAATTACAGTTCTTTTCAAGTAGCGTTAGCAAAAATGGTCTGAATATTAATAATAAATTAGTTTATATGATGGATCGTAGAAATAACTTATTTATTATCCATATTCAGAACATTTTTGCTAACGCTACTTGAAGAAATAACTGTAACTATTTTCGATTTACTTTGACACAAGTTCCATCCCATTCTGATTGCGCGCGGATTATAACGATGATGATGATCACGGAAGATAGCTGTAGCGCGCTCTTGTTAGGGTTTCGTAGAAGGATAACCAACGTAACCCTATTATCTACTAAACCTCCGCTCCGTCCGTCCATCCGACCATCTGTCTGACTGTCAGAGGGCTCAAGAATATGTGGACATTAAAATTGTGCTGCTATAACAAAAAATAATAAAAATACAATAAAAAAGGTGGTATAAACCCTTCGTGTGAGAGTCCGACTCGCACTTGACTGGTTTTTTTTTAACCGAGTTCCATAAAAGGAGGAGGTTCTCAATTCGATGGGTATTTTTTTTAATGTATTTACACCGATTACTCCGAGGTTTTTAATCCGATTTTTATGATTTTTTTTTTAGTTCGATGCAGCATACTTGCCGTTTGGTCCCGTAAAAATGTTTTAACCGGTTCACTGTCCGCACAGCAGACTCTATATGTAACTCATCTGCCTAGCCTTTTCCCAACTCTAATGGGGTCGGCTTCCAGTCAAACCGGATTCAGCTGAATACCAGCAGTGTTTTACGTAGAGCGGCTGTCTACCAGACCTCCACAACCCATTAACTGGGTATCACGGTAAGTACTTCTTGGTGAGACTGGAGTCAGATTTTACTGGCTTCTGACAATCCGTAACGACTGCCAAAGATCTACAAATGACAGCCGGGACCAACGGCTTAACGTGCTTTCCGAGGCACGGAGGAAACTCGGTATGTTAAGATGGTCACCCATCCACAAACCAACCTTGGCAAGCGTTGATTAGCCTTAAAGGTCGACCCATGTGGCTGTTATATAATAATCAACGAAGACCAAGTGTGGTTCCTATACAATACACACTCAATACTGTCAATGAGGTCAACACTAGCCAAAGATTGGACCACTATCCTTCTCCATAAGGTGGTGGCCTACTGCCGCTGTCCTAAAACCTAGAATGCCCAGATTTATGAGTTCATAAAAACTTTTTGTCGAATATCCGTCAGTCATAAATATTGAGTGCGCCTGCGCAGGGTACTAACCGTTCACCGGTCAAATATGGAACTGTTCCCGTTATCAATGTGATGGACGGCCATTCATGGTCTGATATGGTACCTGTTTGAATCGATTAGAACTGGAGATTGTATTACAAGGGAATGAGGACTTTGAATGGTATGAGATAGAGTTGGTTTTCTATTGAAGTGGTCTAGTCCGGTATGGGTCCGGTGTCATGGTTTTCGTTAACAGTTTTGTTTAGTTGTTTCGATTAATTAAAGGTTTTACATATTTTATTTCAAATCTAGAGTTTTGGGCCACTTATAATATGGTCAAATATGTCACCAGTTTCAATTTCCCCAAAAACCTTCATGGATGTCATAGAAATGACAACTCATTTCTATTTAAGTATTTTTGCCCCAGTAGTGAGGTTTTCAGTTCCAAAACATTTTATGGAATTTCATAGCGTAGTCGTTTAGCAATATTCTTTGTAGTTCAGCCAAGGAAGGATAAATAGGGAAAATAATCCATGCATAAGCGAATTTTGGTAGATATAGATGAGGTCAAGGTTTAAACAACTTGCTAAAAGTACTGATGGATTGATCCTAGTGAAAAAGTGTACAGAATCTTTTTGTCTACAAAAAAAATGTTCTAACATTTTATATATGTACATTACCTTTGTATCAGAACATTTTATGCTATAGGCCACAGTTTACGAGTAAAAACTTAAATATATATAGCTTCACCCACACCCATCAGTACCTTAAGTATGTGTTTAAAACGCCATTCTCTACAACTATGGCAAAATTCGCTACTACACAAATTATTTCCCCTACTTGGCCTCTTTTGTTTGGTGAGCTAATGGTTGAAAATACTTTGTAAAAGATAAATTCTTGCCTTAAAAACTCATGCCTTCATTTCCTTTCGCAACGGAACCTGCACTTACACAATTTTCCATGAGACTAGTTCCTGACACACACTTCATTATCTCCCTAGCCTTATCCCAACTAAATTGGGGTCGGTTTCCAGGCAAACCGGATTCAGCTGAATACCAGTATTTTACGTGAAGCGGCTGCCTACCAGACCTCCACAACCCAGTAACTGGGTAACACGGTCCCTGTCTTATACTTAATATTTATAATCTCGGCGTCTACAGTCGTAGGCGTAAGTCGTACGTGAGATAAATTTGCAATAACTGTCATTGCCCTCTCCTTAATATATCTTTGGTACCATAAATTATGAATCGTATTTAATTATTAGAAAATGTAAAGGATCACGACAGATTACAATTAAGGATAGCTTCATGTCTTTAATTTCTGTTTTCGGAACTAAGCATCTCAATAAATGTGGGTGGGTTAGTATAATTCAATTCAATTCAAATAGGTATTTATTTCAGATTTTAACAATCCATATAATGCTAGTAGAAATATGACTAAGTCTAATTTTAGTATTAAAATAAAATTAATAATAATAAACACACACCCTACCGCAGTATCTCTACGTTGACGTCGTGGTGGGGCTTGCGCGTCCCGATGGACCTTAGGTCATACCTAGCTAGGGTGAGGGGCCAGACAAAGAGAGATACAATCCGCAAGGCAGTTTTGTGTCGAACTGTTGGGCAGTAGCGATCCCACGAACCTAATCTCTCAGGAGAAGTCTTGTTCCTCATCTCCGGCTTGCCTTTATTGGCTGGGCAGAGTGAACACTGACGAGGAACAGAGCTCCCACCTCTTTCTTGCCTTAATCGGCCGGTCTGAGTGGAGATTCGCTAGAGCAAACGTGCTCGGGAGAAGGATGTATATCTTGACCGCACTTCCGGGATTGTCCTGATAGCCGTGGTATACCTCTCCACCCCTCTAGCACCTCAGGGGGCCAATCGCGCTAATTTTAAAAGTTTAGGTCTGCTTGCAATTCGTTTCCAATTCAGTTTTGGTTATGATCTAGTTTCGATTCACCTGTAAGGAATTTGGTATCGCGCTAAAGTTTAAACTTCAACCAAAGTTGCGTTGTCAAAATTTTACAAATATTTTCGTTCAAAATCCAAACAACACAACGCGAACGATTGAGAATAAGCCAAGAAAAAGTAGCACTGTTTAACTTTTTGTTTGACAGCGGTAACGTTACAGTTGTGATGCAGTTGCGTTCCAAGTTTCTGTCAAACGTTTAGCGCGATACGGAATGTTTAAAAAAGTTGTGAAAAGGCTACAGTTCAGTTGCGTTCCAGCCGAATTTTATTAGCGCGATTGCCCTCCAGGCAATGTTGCTACCTTGGCGCTACGTCACTTTGTGCTAGCGACCGTTTTCGGGGGCCCATTCATTGAGTGTGCAAGTCACCCCCTGCCATTTAAAAGCCGTGTATATTGTTAGTGGTCAGGCAGGGGCCAATAGTTCTTCTATAATAAACGATTATCAGTCCACTAAACCGCCCAAACCCATAGCGTTTCATTTTTTGTTTCCATATTCTGCAATAGTACTGCTCCAACCGGGGATTGTCCTTGGCAATACTTTCAGTGCATACAGGGATAATCGCCGGTTGGTGCCCCATTACACTTGAAATGTCTAACGGGGCCTCTGTTGGTTTCGGTTTCGGCCCCTCGTACGCCTACCAAAGGGCCGGGTATCCAGTGACCCGAGAAAGTAAAAAAAAAAACACAAATAAACCGGTGCACCATTGAACGAAAGGTGAAATATATACCTAAACCTTTATGCACATTTATCTGGTACCTACCATAGTCGTTTACCTCTTTAGTTGAAAAAAAATTGCAAAAAATAAATTCTTGACTTAAAAACTCATGCCTCCGTTTCCTTTCGCAACGGAACCTACATTTACACTATTTTCCGTGAGACTAGTTCCTGTCTCACATTTAAACTTTATAATTTCGGCGTCTAACCTAGCCGTACGTAGACTAGTATCACAAGAGACTGTACCAGGCAAGTTTTTGCTTGACTTGTGTTTAAAAACTGGACGCAATTTTAATTAACGGCTCGGAACAGAGTGTGCAATAGGTATGTATGTACTGCCCTGGTATTTACAGCAGAATGAGATTCGGATAGATTAGTAGAGAATTTTGTAGTTTGTGGTTAGCGTAGATAGATATAATCTATTTACTGATGTTTTTTCCTTGAGAGTAGAACATGTAGTTTTTCATTTAAGTTTTGCTATCCGATTATTCTACACATTCTGGGGCGGCAACAAAAACATTTTGGCTAGCTGGTTAAAGCTAGCTGGTCTGCCATTGCCTAGCTCGAACGTTGGCTTTTCATAAACTAAATAATTCCAAAACCAATTGCCGGATCCAATCGTGAATCTAAACCATATGAGGACTTACTCAAACATACAAAAAAACTAGCTGGCCCGCGCAACTTCGTCTGCGTTAGTAAAATGACTATAAAAAAAATAAGGGTTGGTGATAGAAGGGTAAAATTTTTAGGGTTGTATGTATTTTTAATGCCACATTATAGAAAAATAAAATTAAAATTTTTTGTCCAAAAATAAAAAATAAAATGTTAGGGGTGGACAACCCTTATTTATCACTTAAAGGTATGAAAAATATATAGTAGCCGATTCTCAGACCTACTGAATATGCATACTATACCCACATAATAAAATTTGGTAGCAATCGGTAAAGCCGTTTCGGAGGAGTAAGGTAACTAACATTGTGACACGAGAATTTTATATATAAGATGTCATTAAAATCGGTTCGATTTTAATAATGTTCTGATCCCGTTTATTACATAGCTATAGATCGCAGATAATGTCCCCACGGAAACCAGTGAAATAGTAAGTAAATACCAATGAAAGAAAAGAGTTTTGTGAAAATGTCCGTCTATCGTAAGGAAATAACGACAGACGGACATTTTCGATTCACAATGTTTCCAGTGTCAGACAACGATGAATTAATTTACAAAATTACTATTTTACGATCGAAAGCAAAACAGTCAGTCGACAGCTTTCTACAATTTATTTATATGAATTAATTAATTCTGGCGGTCAGTGTCATGTAAAATGTTTCGTCTGCTTTTATGATTGGTTGAATCTACACATAATACAAAAAAAACATCTGATATTACAAAGCTGAAGAGTTTGTTTGTTTAGTCAAACGTGCTAAACTCAAGAACTACTGGTTCGAATTGAAAATATTGTTTGTTTAGGATAGCCCATTTTTCGAGATAGGCTTAGGCTATACTTATC
The DNA here is from genome assembly GCA_963859965.1 of Ceramica pisi. Classification (NCBI taxonomy): domain Eukaryota; kingdom Metazoa; phylum Arthropoda; class Insecta; order Lepidoptera; family Noctuidae; genus Ceramica; species Ceramica pisi. Next base: position 6,443,063 of record OY982529.1, read on the forward strand.
TTGGTTTTCATATAATTACATGTGGTGTTTACCTATAACTAACTGTTGCACTGTGTCGAATTTAAATGCATGTTTTTTTTTTGTACATATGTGTAAACAATTGTTGGTAGACCTAATAAATAAATAAATATATATCATCACGCTAAGACAAATAGGAGCGGAGCAGTAATGGAAAATGAGACGCAGACGAAGTTGCGCAAGTCAGCTAGTAATTTATAAAAAGTTACCGAAAACTGCAAGAATGTAAGCGTCATCCTGTCAGCGGTAGCGTGGCGAAGGCGATTGACAGAACGTCAAAAATGTATGTCATTATAGACATTCGCTGCCGAAATGTCACGTGAAAAATGCCTTGTATTTTGGCATTTCGACTTAGTTCAATGTAACTTTCTGCCTACGTCTGTGTTTCCGAACGCTTACAACCCTAATCTCTAAAAAGTTAGAGTGAACAGGCTCCTTCTGGGTAAGCTCGCTCCATCGTAGACTTTGTCTCTGTCATCTCTGACCAAGACTAGTGTCAAGAGCAAACTCATCTATACTAATCTATACTATCTTCTATACTAATCTATAATATTATAAAGAGGTAACATTTGTTTGTAAGTTTGTATGTAGGGGGTAATCTCAGGAACTACCAACTGGTCCGATATGAAAAATTCTTTCAGTGTTAGATAGCCCATTTATCGAGGAAGGTTATAGGCTATATATCATCACGCTAAGACAAATAGGAGCGGAGCATTAATGGAAAATGTGACGCAAACGAAGTTGCGCGGGTCAGCTAGTAATATTATAAAGAGGTAACATTTGTTTGTAAGTTTGTAAGTTTGTATGTTTGTAAGTTTGTATGTAGGGGGTAATCTCAGGAACTACTAGTCCGATTTGAAAAATTCTTTTGGTATTAGATAGCCCATTTATCGAGGAAGGCTATAGGCTATATATCATCACGCTAAGACTAAAAGGAGCCGAGCATTAATGGAAAATGTGACGCAGACGAAGTTGCGTGGGTCAGCTAGTCACAAATAAAAACAAAATTTTCGCCCGTATTTAAGATAATTTAAACCATCGTTTCTGTGCTGTTTACCTAATATACTTAGTATACTTTAGCTTTGTTATTATTTCTAAATAGATAACTATTTAGAAATAAGAAGATTCATGACTTCAAGTGACTTAAAAGGTCTTGGCGCTCCTCCAAAACCATGTCAAGTGATGAATTTACCAACAGCAATCATCAAACAGTTGACGATAGAATTAATAACACTATTTACTAAACATAACATCACGCTCGTTTAGCCTGAAGCGATTGGCAGAGGTCATGCGCGTGATGACAATTGGACACCTTTGTTCTAATGATATGAAATCATGAAATGACTCCTTCTGCTCTGGGTCAGAAGGGAGTTTCAGACTCTTAGTGACTAGTCCCGGCCGCCGTGGTGGACGCCGCGGGCGTCGGGGGCCACCTGGTAACCTCCGGCCACCGTAGGCGCGGGCCTGTGGACGGCGAGCTATGGGTGGCTCGCCGTCCGTCCGTCTAGTGACGACAGGCCGTGTCGACGGCGCGTTAGTGTTCCACGCGCGCCTCAAAGAGAGTCAGCACACAGAGGGGCCCGAAAGGGCCGACGCCTGCCGGAGTCGCGGGATTTTTCGCAAGAGACACCGTGGCTCCGGAACACAAAGGAACATGGATGGGTTTTAGTCAGTAGAAGTCTGACACTCCCTCCCGCTACACCCAGAGCGGGAGGAGTCATTGGATGATTTCCCATCCCTAAAAAAAAAAAAAAAGGCTCTTAGTGACTAAAACCAATCCGTGTTCCTCCTAATGCCTTTTGCTTTCCAGGGCCGCGATTACTCTTTCGAACAATTAAAAACCTACGTTGAGAAATGAGCATATTTCCATTTTCTCCAAAACTGGCAAGTGGACTCGTATCCGGGTTCTTAAAAAGCTACTAAGAATGTCGTTATAGAAATTCGAGCTATTTTTTTAATTGAGTATTCACAAGATTCGTTGGGTGATCCACGCAGCTGCTCCATCTGTGTCACATTTTTCATTAATGCTCCACTCCTGTTGTTCATATTGTGATGTCATATAGCTACAGCCACCTAAATGATTTTTCAATTCGAACCAGCTAGTCTATTCTGTAAATAACCATTTCGATATCGACTTCACCTGAGTGACTAAGCTTACAAAGTGAACTTTATTTCACACATCATAAGGTCTTATATTTATACGAAGTTGAAACTCACCTCGGATTCCGCTGTCGAGACACGAAAATGTTGTTACAGAATAGCACTGCTGCACGTCCTGAGATGAGCAGTCCCGCCATCTCTTTCGTGGCCTGCCACGGGGCTCCGTCACACAAATTCAGAACCACTAATAGGTACTGCTTGTTAAAAAAATCTATCCGTTCTAAGCACGGAACTACGTGTTCTTTTACTGTTTTAATACGGACCTCTAAAACAGAACGCGATAATCTATCTAGTGTACATGTGTCTAATTGTACACTGGTGAGCAATTATATCGAAAGTATGCAGCAAAGTGGCCACGGTCAGTACGCGACGAAAGTGCTGGGTTCGAGTCCAGGTGATTTCTTTTTTACGGGTGATTTGTCAACCAGGGTTGAATGAAACGGAGCAAAATGAGTGTCTAAGAAATACTTAAGTGAAATTCATAGAATATTCATTAGCTGACGCGTGCAACGTCGTCTGCGTCACATTTTTTATTAGTGATCCGCTCCTATTGGTCCTAACGTGATGATATAATAACTTAACCTATAGCCTTCCTTGATAAATGGGCTATCTAAAACTGAAATAATTTTTGCAGTCGGACCAGCAGTTCCTGAGATTGGCGCTTTCAAGCAAACAAACAAAAAAACTCTTCTGCTTTAAAATATTAGTAAAGATTTAAAAAAAATAATATAGAATGATTAAGAATCATCGATTTGTAAGAATTGTTAATTTCTTTCAAAATCGTCTGTTGTTGTTCTTTGATTGCTCTAAAATACCCACAGCGTTAGGCTGCGTGTCCACCAGCGAATAAGCTAGTTTCCATCATCCACAAATTGCGAAACTATTTAGTCCGTCAGTTAGAGTATTGAAAAATAATGGACACGTATTTTTTGTTTTTGTAAATCAATGAATATTGACAAAGATAAAACGCATCAAAACTCGGGAGTGGGGGCTCGTGACGTCACTAACCGCTAAAAATTATGCCACGGCGTGACATATTGAGAATTTTAAAAGTGTCGTAACTTCGTCAATTTTGGTTTCCGTAACAAAAGAAAAAATACGGGTCAAATATTTTTTGATAATCTAACTGACGGACTAATTAGATTTTTTTCAGTAAACAAGCCTATTGCGAGGATATGCATCGAGGGATGTGCTTGTTAAGAACAAATAGAATCGCAGAGCGAGGCTAGGTAAATGAAGCGATCCTATTGGTTCTTAACAAAAACAGCCCTCGCTACTCATCTAGTGTCAGAGTTTCTAAACCGCCTCAAAGGCCTCTGACATGGTTTATTTGACGACCGCCATTTGGCGGCCGGGACCACCGGCTTATGCGTGCCTTCCAAAGCACGGAATCATCTTTTTTATCAGTCAATCAGGTGATTCAAGCCTACAATATCCTGGCCAAACTGGAAAAAACCTTTACAAAGTATGCTTTTCCATGGGAATCGATCCTACGACCACCGGGTCACAAGGAAAACGCCTCAACCACTCGACAACGGAGGCAGTACATATTTGTGTAGCCATGCAGCTTTAAAGGGGTTAAATATTTCGACATTTTTTATAGACTAACGTAGGTAAATTATGTTCCAAAATATTTTGTTTATTACGAGTGACCTCCATCAATAATTCCAAAACACTCAATGTAAGTATCGAATGCCTATTTATTCAAACACAAACGACTATTTTATAACTTAATTTACCAGCTCCTTAAGTATCTTCTTAACAAAGCTCGTAGCATTGACTTTGTAAAAGCGCATTACATCTAGTCGTAGGTGTGAGGTCGCGCGGAGGTCACAGAGTGAAATAATGTTGAACAAGTCGACTACTCTTGGCCGCTACTAGTTGCTAAATCCCACATGCTATGTGCCTCAGTTGGAATTAAAGGGTAGTCTATGTACATTGTAGTAGATTTTTGAGATAAATTCTAGCTTTAGTAGTCGATTCTGTAAACTGTATGCGTGGTATGCGTTAGGTGAAGTGAAGCTGTAGTGTACTGCCTACAAATAAGTTACAATGACAGCTGGTCAATTCTGTCGACGTCACACCGTGATCACTTAGGCGAAGTGAACGACAAGTGAGCTGTCAAACCATACAAACAAGATGGCATGACAGCTCAATTGCCGTTCACTCCACCTAAGTGATCACGGTGAGATGTCAACAGAATCGACCGGCTGGTCAGAGGCGAGAAATAGAAAAGAAAACGCGCGAAAGACTCTTCCAAATTGGTAAAATGTGCCCCTCCTGTAACTTCTAAAATAAGGGAATGATAAAATTAAAAAAATATATATATATATATGATGTACGTTACCATGTAAACTTCCACCGAAAATTCGTTTAAACGAGATCTAGTAAGTAGTTTTTTTGAATACATCATAAATCGTAAACCGCAACCTTTGCTTATAATACATACCTACAGGTTTGTGCGGACCCATCGGTGCGCGAGTCCGACTCGCACTGGGCCAGTTTTTATAATCATCAGGCTATGACAGTTCGAAAATTTTGCAATCTATACCAATATTATAAAGCTGAAGAGTTTGTTTGTTTGCTTGAACGCGCTAATCTCAGGAACTACTGGTCGGATTTGAAAAATTCTTTCAGTTTTAGATAGCCCATTTATCGAGGTAGGCTATAGGCTATATATTATCACGCTAAGATAAATAGGAGCGGAACACTAATTAAAAATATGACGCAGACGACGTTGAACGGTCAGCTAATTTTTATATAAATCTAGCTTCTGTCAATGCCTTCGCTGTGTGAATGTTAAAAATTATCCCAAGGCATGAATAGGATTAAGCGTTCCTAGACGCAAACTATCACTTAACATCAGGTGAGATAGTGGTCAAACGTATGCCTAACAATAGTAAAACAAAAAAAAAATAGCCATTTACCAAACTGTGAAGTGTTTTGATAGTTATATTGTTTTCAACTTCATGAAAGTTTAAAACAATATAACTATCAAAACACTTCACAGTTCATTCACTAACATTATAATAGTTAATAACGGAATTGCTACCATGATGATGAGTTTGTGGATAGTGGTACCGGAGATGGTCGTAATAAAATACTACGAAAGAGGGTAGACCGATATGTCTGACAATAACATCCCACCCGCAAGATCTTCAGTTACTCCGTGATCATGGCGCTTGCAACAGTGCCGAATTATCGGAAACTCGCAAATAAAATGGTACATGGTAGCAATCCCGTTATTAGTTATTCTAATGTTTTTATAGTTGGTGGAAATTAGGTTCTTTTCATCCACTTACCTCACTTTTCCCTATATGCAAGGTACCTACTACGAGCATTTCGGAAATGACCTAGACCTACCCTTTCATCATCATCATCATCATATCAGTCGAAAGCTATCCACTGCTGGACATTTTTGTTTATCTTGGGCGGTGTACTGCTGGACATAGGCCTCCCCAATGTGTCACCACAACAACCAATCCAGTGCGTCTTGCGTCCATCGGCTACCTACGACCGTCACCAGGTCATCAGTCAACCTTGTGGGTGGCCTTCCAACGCTGCGTCTTCTATGCGGTCGCCACTCCAGGGGGACTACTCTCTAAGCCCGAAGTCCGTAATTTCGGGCTTAGTTGAGGGCGTATTCTAATCCGTATCACTTAACCACTAAGAATAGGCTAGATTCCATCATCCACAAATTGCAAAACTATTTAGTCCGTTAGTTAGAGTATTGAAAAATAATGGACACGTATTTTTTGTTTTTGTGAATCAATGAATATTGACAAAGATAAAACGCATCAAAACTAGCGAGTGGGGGCTCGTGAAGTCGTGACGTCTCGAGTCAGTAAAAATTATGCGAATGTATGACGTATTGAGAATTTTAAAAGCGTCGTAACTTCGTCAATTTTGGTTCCCGTAACAAAAGAAAAAACACGGGTCAAATATTTTTTGATAATCTAACTGACGGACTAAATAGATTTTTTTAGTCATCTACCCTATTAATGACAAAACTATTTGTCAAATCGCATTGTCATTCATTCTTACGACTAATCATAAGTCAGTAGGTGATACGGAGTAGAATACGCCCGCAACTAAGCCCGAAACTACGGACTTCGGGCTTAGAGAGTAGCCTCACGGAACTCAGCCCATAGACTAAATTCAGCGATAAATGTGCTCTGCCCACTGCCACTTCAGTTGGGCGATCCTTCGGGCTATGTCGATAACTTTGGTTCTCTTGTGGATATCATCGTTCCTGATTCGATTACACAATAAAACTCCAAGTATCGCTCTCTCCTTTTCATAGGTATTTTAAAAATTATCGTAGTTTTAAGCAATGACATATTATATATAGACACGTCATAAACCAACATCGCGGCGCTTAAAAACGGCGAAAATACTAGATAGATACTAATACGCATGAAGAAAGGGAAAGAAAATATGTCACCGTGCGGTGGGATGCTTATTGCTAGAGGGAGATAAATGTACATCTTCAGTTACGTCACAGGATAAGTAATAGTCAAATTGACATCAAAACAAACGTACCTAGTGTCGCGCGACAGGTTGGTGCGTAACTAAGCGCGATGTGGCCAATTGGCTTCATTTCATGTTGTCACTTTAGAGTGCGGGCAACGTATCTATAGTTTGATATATCATTGAGTTTAAGTACCTAAACCTGTACAAGATATATTTAGTAAAGATAACTCTCATCTTCACTAAATATTCTGATCTGTCAAAAGTTAGTGAAAGTTAAATGTTCAAGTGTATAATTAAGGCCCTGTTCTGTGTTCACAAAGCGGCAAAAAAGTTTACTCTAAGCGTTTTCGAAGTGACTATATTATGTATTTAACAACTTTTTCTAAACCAACCAATTATGTATGTTTAAACAATTGTCAGAAAGTTATTTTTCGACGTGTGGTTGTGTTCTGTGGGCAATATTGAGAAAGTGTTCTTTTAATTATTCTATAATAATTGTATTTGAATAATTGGTACTAATTGGGTGTTGATTTCACAGACCTTTAATATCAAATACAAATGTATGTCAAACATGATATTAAAATAGATAATAATGTGAGTATCGTGTTCTATAATAGCGTACCCTATGTAACGGTGGCGAAACAGAAATAGGAAAACTAAAACTTGTTCTGTCTCGATTTGATATTAGTAGATAGTATTTTGTAAGGGCCTAAACTTTGTAGCATTCGTAGTTTTTGTTCAAGGAAATATTTTAATATGGGTATTTGAAAACATGGCTCAGCAATGGCGGTGTCATCGTTCAGGCAACGATATTCTCCAAAGAAATTTGACTTCAAACAAGTTAATATCAAACAGAACCTCAAAAAAGTTATTGAAAAACTATTTTCAACAAAATCTCCAAAAAAATCAAAATGTAAACCTGTTGGCTTTACCTGAATTCTATGTCACCCACTTACGGGGCTGTGGGCGAGCACCTGCGCGCGCGCAAAATAGCAGCACACACCACGCCGTAAACACGCATCATTCGCGGACATCACTAGCACCGCTACGACGAGCGAATATCAACCGTAATACATTATTCACAAAGCTCAATTCACCTCGGAATTGAGCTAGCGATTTGTTTTTTCAAGTGTTTGAGTGAGTTTTTCCGAAAACAGTTTTCCGAATTTCAGAGTGAGTGAACGAATAGTGCGGTGAACTTGTGTTTTTGAATTTCGAATATTGTTGGACGTTTTGGATTCTGTATTTTGCAGTAAGTATTTTTGTACCTTTTTTTTAAGATTTAGAAAGACTTGTTTCGTGTTTTTTTTTTGAAAAAAGAATTATTTGTTAGTTGCCCTGATTTGAATTAAAATAAAATATTCCTGTTATTTATTTCAATACATACATATTTTTAAATTTTCTTCGTATAAATTATGACAATTTTACGGCTTGTTTGGTAAATTATATGAATGATGTTAAGGTGCTAACTCTAACTGAATTATGTTTTTTACCGTAACAATTATTTTTATAACATCACGAACTAATAAATCGTGAATAGTCAAGCATGCCAAAACTGTTTACAAATTAAAACTAATTATCTACAAAAAACTTAGCATTTTCGACAAAAATAATTTTGTTTTTGATGTCTGACTCAATGCCTTCAAATATTAAACATTCCAACACTTCATAAATAATTATGGAATTATTATTTCTAAAATTTAATTATTCGTATATTCCGAATGCCTGCACTAATTAGATACTTTGTAAAGGTATGCAAGAAGAGAAAGTGGCAAAGGTTTTGTTAGTCTACATTTCTAATTAAATTCTTCAAATTAATTTGAAGATGAATCAAAACTTTACATAATATTAACATTAAAATGAGTAGATTACCATCGTTGTTTAGTAACCGAAAGCGCAACTGCTGAGTATAATGTACCTAGTGGGTTTGATTCCTGGTTCGGGAAAAGTGTTATTGGGTTTTCCATTGATAGAATTTTGATAGTATTTCTCTGTAGCTGAATTTGAGTACGGATTATTAGACTTAAGTCCTAAATAAAAATTTAACATATAATAGGTAACTATTTAAATGAGGCTATTATAATTCAAAAGTTGTATAATTCTTAATAAATATGGACAGTTTCATACAGTGAAAAAGTCTCACAATAATGCACTGAATATCTTCGTAAAAAGTTAATTTATTCAATAGCTTCATGTTTTCTAGTAATATAATCCGCATGCGACTGCGATAATGTCGACCCCATAATGTCGTCAGCGAATCGTCGACTTTCTCGAAAATATTGTTTTGATGGACAGGGGGGCTCTAAAAATACCAGTTTAGGTACGGGTAGCGTGTTGTGCTTTCTTTTGACCCGCAGATCACTTTACCGATATGTCTCTTGCATCCTTATCCATGCTAGGGTTCTGTAACCTTCTACACAGAGATACGTCAAATTACTACTTACGGTATCAACATATTAAATGGTTATGAGATCATCTGGGATTTCTTTGTGAAAGCAGCTGATGAAATTAACAGAAGGTTCAAAGATCTTTCCAAAGACCTCTATCTTTCACGGTCTTGAGCTATCTCCCTTCAGCTATTTTCCTGATACCGGCTTCCCAGCGTAGGGTTTATCTATAAAGCGTTTGGCCAGTGTTCCATTCCAAGACGTTTTAGTGCTTGTTTAAGAGTAGCAGTAATATCGAGCTCTTGACAAAACCTGCAGGTTTTAGACATTCCTATTCAATTAGGTACAGGACCGATGGACTAGGCCTCACGTGCGCTTGTGCCTAGTGCAACTGTGGCATTCTTTTTGGAATGTAGGTCTATTGTACGAGTAGCTACTGGCTGCATTAACTGTCGCCATTTTAATAAACAGCAATTCTATAAATAAAGTTTTAATACAATGCTACTCTTACCCAACTTAAAACTGTGCTAAAAAAACAATCTGGTTAACTTATATATCTACCTTAAGACCATCAGTCTTTACGAACATTCCACACTACGATTTGTCCATCAAATTCTTTACATAATAATGATGTTAGGTTAACCACTATTTAAATATTTTACTTAAATGAGTCACTGCTTAAATACACGTAGTTACAGAAATACAGACCCTATAGCATGACGATACTTCAAATAAAATATGACCTCGCATAGAACTCCGCGTGATCTTATGCGAACCGATTAAGTATGTTAATCCTTAAAGTTTTATGCCAAAAATTAAAGTTCCTTAGTATTCTTTTGCTAAAGATTTTAATAATGTATCGATAATTCTATTGTTGTGAGTGATTTGTATTCATTGATGAGTCAATATTGCACCTAATTTGTCAAATGTAAAGTTATGGAGATTATTCTAAGACAAGGTCCAGACGCCCAAACAATAATTTACTGCAATATTACGAGATTTTTTGTTTTTAATGTCACTTCTATTCATCATCATCATATCACATCAGCCGAAAGTCGTCCACTGTCGGCTACTTGATAACCACTGATAGGCCTCAATTCCCAACCGGTACAAATTTGTACGCCCGTTGCCACAATTTGTAGTTTTATGCGCCCGGTGTCTGATAGAAGTGCTGTTTAATAAAAATATACTAACTTAAAATGGCACAGGAATCACAAATTATCTCGGAATAAATGTGGCCTAGTCTCACCCAATCAAACTGTGCTTTTTGTGCAAAAATTTTCAAGATCGATTCAGTATATTCCTCCTATAAACAAACGGACAAAAATACCTGTTGATTATATCTCTTGTTTAAGATTAAGTTCAAATAAAAAAGTTATTTGTTTAGAATCGGTTCGTGACCGGCCATGATTTGTAATGTGTTAATTGGTGCAGTTTTCCGCCCGATCTTTGTCAGTTTAACTAAGTCAGGCATCGCAAAGGAAACGAACACGTTTTCCGAATCTATAAATCAATCTATGTTGCACATGATGCCATGTTTTAATGGTAAGAAAAAACAATGGATAGCTAAGTGGTATACCTTAGCTGCCTCTTTGGTCTAGTTGTAACAATTGCTTCTGCTGAACATGAAGTTCTTAGTTCGATTCGGGGACAGACAGAGTGTTATAGAGTTTTGCATGACAAAAACCTTTAGTTGATAATGGGTTTATATATCTTCTATAACATAAAAATGAATCGCTGATTGTGTTGCTAAGCGCAAATCTCGAGAACAGCTGAACCGATTTCGCTAATTATTTTTTTGTTGTGTTTGTTTAACCAGGAGAAGGTTTTTACGTTTGAAAAAAGTGGCCAGTTAACGTGAGCGAAGCCGCGGGGGACAGCTAGTAGTTTATATAAATATTATAGGGTTTTGTCATGGTTTTGTCACATAGAATCTCTCAGTAGCAGACGTAGTCTGGTTGCGGAATTTTTGCGAAACAGTCACTGCAGCCCTGGAACGCAAAGGGTATGTGGTTTTATTCAGTAAGAGCCTGACACTCCCTGCCGCTCCGTCCAGAGCGGAATGAGTAATTTGAACACGTAGTCTAGATTTGTGCACGGGAATTCCCATAAAGGAATTATCTCGCCCCTAACTTATGACTTTGGGGAACACCAACCGATGTGTTATTAAGTTTTTTTCAAAACGAACTGATTTGGCGTTCCGAGTATAGGCAAGGAACGACGCTTTCTGCCTCACTTTTTTTTTTTAAACTAAGTGTTGGTTAAGGCTTGCTTATTCGGGGCTTTTGGCATTGAAAACGCTACCTCCGCCCGCGACCCCTCATGTTTAACACGACGATGTTAAACGATGTCCTGCCGATGACCGCCGACTTCTTCGCAGAATAAATACGCCACAGTGTAAAATATTTGTAGTTGATCTACTGAACTTGTTACATTTTATTGAAACACATTGCAAACATGGCGGGAGATTTAGTTTTATAATTATGTAGTGTTCTTGTTTTTTTTTAACACAATAGGTATAGCTTTATGAAAAAAGTAAATTAACATGGTAGTAACAGAAAAAAACCGAAAGTTTCGATAAAATCTTGAAATCAAAGCTTATTACAACCACACCGTTTACTTTGTGCCATTAGCTTTTTTTTTCTTTTTTTTTGTATGCCATTATTAGTTTTACAAATCTTTTGTTTGATAATATAAACATAATAAAACTAAAACCTACGTACGTTAGTAACCTAAATTAACAGACATATTGATTGACAGACACATCATTAGAGATTGAAAATGGTTTTTTGAAATCGACCCTTTTTCAAACATTTTTTTTATCGGGAAAATTATACTCTTTCGTGTTTTCACTTCCTCTTGCCTCTAGAACAAGGATGTATCCTTCACATATATTTTTTATCTGGCTTAAATTCAATATTTTGAGCATTTCCAATTGAGTCTCAAACAGCCAAAATTCGAATAACAGGCCGTTAAAATACAGAGCCAATTCAAGCACCTAAACCTTTTTATTCGCTTTTAATCAAATGATTTTGTGGTTGTATACGAGTTTATCTATTAGATACTAATATAATAAGCTGAAGAGTTTGAATCGAAAAATTATTTTAGTGTTGGATCGCCTAATCATTGAGGAAGGCTATCACTACATATTATAAAACAAAGTTCTTCGCCGCGTCTGTCTGTCTGTCTGTTCGTGATAAACTGAAAAACTACTGCACCGATTTTCATGCTATTTTCATCCGTGGATAGAGTGGTTCTCGAGGAAGGTTTTAGTATAAAATTTAGTTATCTAATAACATCACGCAGGGAACAGTAGGAGCGGAGCAGTAATGAAAAGTAGACGCAAACGAAATTGCGCGGGTTAGCTAGACGAGAATAAAAAAACATTATTCTCTCACAAATTAAACCCTCTTAACAGGGCCCTCTCAACAAACACATGCAGATGTTATACGTACACATCTTGGCACCAAGTCATCAACACCATCGTTAACTTTCCTCCTTGTAACGATGTCATATCGGAAGATATTATACTCCCATTGGGCCGATCGTTATGTAAACAAATGTATACAAACTCAAGTATATAAAGTGTGTAACTATAAGAATATCTATTATGGTAAGTGTTACCGTTTAATTGTACACTTCCCATGAGTTATGTGAAGTAAATGGAGAATGACGGAGTGTGTTGTTTATTAGTAATTACGGAAATTATCGTAATTTCATTGATATGTATTACAAAATTATTGTAATATGTTGCTACATCTTCATATAATTACTTTTATTAACAAAAATAAAAGTGAATTTGGGAATCATTCTTTTTTCTATTTTCCAAGGTACAATTATTTTTCAAGGGACTAGAAGAACTTCTGTTGAGTAAAACAGCAAGTGGGATTTTTCAACTATTTGTAGCCAGGCGCTTGACCACTATATCACCTGATGGTAAGCGATGATGCCGTCGAAGATAGAGTACGCTTGCCTAGAAGTAACCTAAGATATAAATGATTATTTATTGTTATGTCAGTAAAAACAATAACACTTTTACGGGTTGTCTCTATGTTGTAAAATGCTTTTTTTTTTTTGTGATGGTAAATCATCCAATGACTCCTCCCGCTATGGGTGTGGCGGGAGGGAGTGTCAGACTTCTACTGTCTAAAACCCATCCATGTTCCTCATTGCCCTTTGTGTTCCGGAGCCACGGTGTCTCTTGCGAATAATCCCGCGACTCCGGCAGGCGTCGGCCCTTTCGGGCCCCTCTGTGTGCTGACTCTCTTTGAGGCGCGCGTGGAACACTAACGCGCCGTCGACACGGCCTGTCGTCACTAGGCGGACGGACGGAAACAGACCCTGACAGGGAATCTAGGTTCTCCTGCTTGTTTAGTGAATCGAGAGAAAAACCCGAGATAAAGAAGCCGGGTTTATATCGGTTTCTCAGCCTCATCTGTAATATCTAACACTTAAAATCTAAAGGTGATTTAGTAATGTATGAGGCGTGAAATCGTTTGCAATTTTTTGTAAATATTTACCGCGTCGGAGTTAGTAGGCTAACTCAACACTATGATTTATGAAATCTTACTTGAGACAGAAATGAATACTGGTATTCAGCTGAATCCGGTTTGACAGGAAGCCGACCCCAATGTAGTTGGGAAAAGGCTAGGCAGATGATGATGACTTGAGACAGAAATGAAATAAAACATTACTACAGACCAACTAAAGATATAAATGATTATTTATTGTCATGTAAGTAAAAACAATAACACTTTTACGGCTTGTCTCTATGTTGTAAAATGAAAAGATTATCTTCTATCTATATCTTCTTTTATATAAAAACGAATCCCTATTTCCCTTGGTCCCGGCATCACGCGCGAATGGCTGTGCCGATTTCACTAACTTTTTTGTTGAGTTTGTTATTCTCAGGAGAAGGTTCTTATGAAAGAAAATAAAAAATTGCGGGAGCGAAGCCGCGGGGGACAGCTAGTATTAAAATAAAATATACTGAAACTGACTTGACATAATACTGAATACAAAAAACCACCTAATTGGCACCACTGTGTGTTTCTTATGATTTAAAATAAACTCGACTTAAATTTCTTAGGCGTTGTCGTAATTAGCTAACGATCGTACGATTTAACGATGCGATTTCGTCGCGTGACGATATTAAACACACATTTCTTTAGTGTCCTAATTGAACTTGCAAATCATCGCGCGAGCACAGGAATCAGTTAACTTGATCGTTAGCCAATTAGGATGACGCCTAACACGTCAATATTTTTTCCAGTTTAAACTACATGAGAACGGTGTTCCCGAGCTGACTATGCTAAACGTCCCCGCATCGCTATCCAAAACCAATGTTACCTGTCACCAAAGTACATAAACGTCACATATAACATAGTAACACATTACCAAACTGTGCGTACCTAATTAGCGGGGAATCAATCAGTCATTAGGTAAGTTATCACTGATCATCACTCGCTGTTGACCGTCGGTTATCTAACTGACTATGCAATGTTTGTCAGCGCTTTAATAACGAGGGAGTGTGAAGTAGTTCTACTTTCTATGATTGTTATATATTGTTGGTAATCAAACGTCTTCTGCACTTATGTATGTAGATCAGCGGTTCGATTCTGTAAACATGTCGAAATGAAGTCGAGAAGAATAAAAGTGAGATCATATCAATCCACGTTATCAAGATGGAATGGGCGCTCACTAGTGATCATTTCATTTCACTTCGACATGTTTAATTGACATGTTTTTTTCTGGTGGTCGCCACTGTTGATTCTGGCTTTCAGGAGTTGCAGTGGTTGGGAATGTGAGGCGGGCCTGTCCCAAAAAAAAAAAAAATGTTTAATTGACGTTAACAGATTAAGAAAAATCGTAGGTAATAATGGCAGGTTATTTTTTAAAAGTCAATGTAATGAATTTTGCGTCGTGCAGGTGTCAATCGAGTACCTAGGTACGTGTTTTGTTCGTCCAAGGTCGCTGGCGTTAGTAGTCGTCATAAATTTGAACTTTGGAAAATTGAAGATAAAAAATGAGACGGCTGATCAAGATGTTATGAAAAAGCCTACAACCTGAAGCAGCTATAATCTACACAAATTTTATGATTGGGAAAAGGGAATAATAAAGTCAGATGAATAGTCAATCTGCATGAGTACCACAGTGCCACTTTTCATTCATTTGAAATGCACCATCAGTTAGGTACATCATCATCATCATGGCATCAGCCAATTCCTGTCCACTGCTTTTTTTTTTCCTTTTTTTTATACAATAAAAATCTTTTTACAAAAAAATACAACCGACTTCCGAACACTACAAAGTAAAAAATTACTTCAATTTCGGAAGTCGGTGTTTTTGTTAGTTTCTTCGTATTTTGACACCGACTTCGAATAACGAAGTTTTTTATTTTTCACTTTTTAGTGGTACCCTGCACCTAACAACACCCCTGCAAAATCGCAGAAAAGCAAAATACGCAATTTCGATTACTTGGATGACATAAAACTATCATCCAAGTAGACGAATTCCAGCTATTTCGATTTAAAATCCTAAGTTCGTAACCGATTTTCATAAAATTCAAATGGGACCAATCTGCAAGTATATCCATTCAGATAAAACAAGAATTTTTCAAATCGGTTAATAATTGTCGGAGTTATGAGGTAACAAACATTAAAAAATAAAAAATAAAAAACATACAACCGAATTGATAACCTCCTCCTTTTTGGGAAGTCGGTTAAAACGGGGAAACTCTTGGCCCAAATCTCACCTGATGGAAAGTGATGATTAGGCCGAAGATGAAAGCGAGTTTCACCCGGAATCCTCTTACACAGAGGAACTGGCTATCATACCTCTAACTGCCGGAACACAACAATGTGTTAAAATTGTTGTTATGGCGACAGACTTAGACATGATGGTGGTAGCTTGCCAGGCGGACTTAGAACAAGTCCTACCACCAACCAAACCGAGCAAAAAATTGTATAATAAATTATATAATAAGTATATAAACAGAGAGCCCCCGCTGGGAATCGAACCCGAAACCTCTGGGTCTGAATCAGGTGGTATAACCACTAGACCACGGAGGCGGTTAGTGCCACCTGTTTAGCACCACCCGGGGACCACGTGTAGGGATTCGCTGAAGGGTATTCTCCTACGGACGCGGATGACTCGGCCCCCATAAACTGCTGAACGTAACACCCCCAAAGAGCGCCAACTATCCCGGTCTATCTTCGTCTTCATCCATCGTACCGAGGTCTCATTCTAAACACATGTCTAAGTACGACGTATAAGTCATTTGAAGAAAGAAAGCCAAAAGGCTGAAATCACAGAAATGCAATTTAAACTCTCTAAAGAACACATTACGAAAGCACCACCTTATAGAAACATTAACATTGTTTTACGACATAGATAATTTACGCAAATAAACCAATTAATTGCATAACGATAGGAAATGGTCTCGTTTTCAATTAAACTGGAGTAGATAGAATGTTATGAAGTATGTTATCTATCGGTAATAGTTGCCATCAAGCAATGGTAGGTAGTAGGAACTCGTCAATATAGGCATATGACTCCATCGTTAAACAATATCACTTGGCTTGCGTAAGCGCAGGAAGTAATGCTACAAGTGTTTGTAGAAATTAATAGGCATATATACTAGAAAGCTTTGTGGTATTGGTGGCATGAAAGTCGTTTAAGTATTTTGATTAATATTCCTCACAGTAATTAATGTGGTATTTGTTGTATTGAACTATATAAGAAAACATACAATGACTACACAATTTTGTGACTCGTCAAGAAGATGGTGCAATAATAACCGTGCGTTTTATGAAGAACTAGGTCTTGCCCGCGACTTAGTACGCATACATACCGTTTTTCCCGTTCCCGTAGGAATTTCGGGAAATCCTGTCTTAGTGCTCCCGTACAGAGCGTAGGAAAGCCACATGCCAAATTTCAGTTTTCTACGACCAGAAGTATCGGCTGTGTGTTGTCTGTCAGTCACTGAGTAACGATAGGATTTTATGTATTAGGATAATGATTTTGAAATGCATCTGGTGAACGCCAAACCCAATATACTTCATAGGTTGCAAATAATTCGCAATTCAACAGTTACCGGTAAAACAATAACAAACTTGTGAAGTGTATTGGAAATTCGTACCTCAATGAACTTTTGTGACGAGCTCATTGCTGACGTGATTCTAATAAACTGGAATATAGCCGTGATCACGTAGCATTCGTTAAATTAAATGCTGAAGATGGAGAAGACGAATAAAAAATGGGACACCTAGCAGAGATTACAATGTTCAGATTAATTTATGAAGTGATGGATATGAAAATACTAGCTGACCGGTTGTTCCTGAGATTATAATCCATGTATTGGTTGAATAACCAAACAAATAAACAAATTCTTCAGCTTTATAACAGTAGTATAATTAGGGCAGCTTTGATAGGCCTCGGTGAACGAAATCTTGAAAAGCAATCGTTTGAGTTTGTATGGTTTTGTGGCGAAATGAAATCATTTGCAACTGACTTTAAAAATAAATTTAAAAAGACTAATCACACAATTAGTTTACCAATACAACAACACTTCGGTAATAACAACACAAGAAGCAAAAACAATTGATCATTAAGTCACTAAAAAGCTGCACCAACGATGTTGAGTACGTTGTGTCAAAGAGCTCATAATAGTTTACAGTTAAAGATCAATGTAACAGCATCGTGTAAGTGTGGTTATTACAAAATGACCGCGAAACTGAGTAAATAGTGTGACAACGTTACTATGGGACGCTTTCGACTCACTTTTGTGTCACTCGTCACCGTCAGAGTTTAACGTAGTTTGTAATAAACCTGAGGGGCTAGCACAATTTTGACGTTTTGTAACGTTAACGTAAGTGAATTTTGAAGGTTAGAGTATTTTGGTTTAAGTTTATGGGACATACACAATTTAAAAAATATAAATATAGTATCTAATTCAAATAAATATTATGTGCGAAACGAGTATTGTAGCTATGGTAAAATTTTACGTTACAACTATACGTCAAAAATATTCGTGCTAGGCCCTCTAGTGATAATAGACACATTCTACATAGAAACAGGAAATTCCATCTATCACAATAAATCCGTGGCTTATCCAGAATAAAAGATTAATATCGTCACGCAATTTCACATTTACGGTGATTGCAATAAGCCGGTGACAACAGAATTTGATTTGATGTAGTTGATTTAATATTTATTAATTGATCTATCCGTCCATCTGCAATTTGTTACACTACTAATCCTAAATTTTAACTAGTGTTTTTACTGAACAAACCAGTCACGACATAAACGTCATTTTATTATAGCATCGCATGAAAATATAAATGACTTTAAAATACACACCTAATCACCTCGCAAAAATAATTTAAAATAAACCCTGGTTTTTGGAAATGTGTAAATTTTTTCAGTACCTATTGTTTTCAACATTCAAAACTATTGGATGAAAAGTGACTCTTCTAACAATAGTAACGCCAAGTTTTCACAGGTATCATTGAATAGCTAACGAATATTGGCGAGTAACTGTTTACCTAACTTGTTGAGATTGCCTCTGTACATGTATGGCACTGCCTTTGGCAAATATATGGAAACCAAGGCCGGGTCACTGTAGGTTTTGAAATGTTAAATGAGTCGTGTCTGGGCTTCAAGGAGAATTTATGATGGGGGCTTCGGTATTATAAGTAAAATATATGGCTTTTACTACTAAATAATGTTTGATTTTCAGTGAGGAATTAGTGTTCTTTCTTGCAAACGGTGGATCCCTCCGATGCGACGCTTACAAACCAATTTGGTAATAGTTTCATTGTGCATACAGCTAACGAGTCGAATTATGATGCAATTTGTGTTTCAGGAAACACAGCTTTGCCTAGCTACACGCTGAAGGTCTGGTAATCAAGGTTATTTCTAGGCAAGTCTGCTTCATCGTCATCATCGCTTTCCATCTGAGCGCCAATTCTACTAGTTTTTAGACAACTTACGCATTCGCATGTCAAACACAAACTGTCAAAAAAACCCTTAATTTTTATACATTTTTGACAGATTGCGATTGAGATACGAATGGTAATTATACAGTCGATGATTAAACAGTTGGTTTCAATAATAAAATAGTAGGAAGCACAATGTCTTGCAAATGTTGTTCAACTGAATAAAAAGTATAACAAAGCAATTTGTTTGAAAACTAAATCACGAATGAAAATAAAATATAAACACAATTAATCGTCAGAGTGTAACAATAAGTAAGAACTACAAAATATACAAGTAATAAAATTGTATTGTAAATCAATCATCGTGTGATTTCATTTCAAAACAAATCTACAATATTTCTTAACAACTTTCGGAAATAACTCTTTTAACTAGCACTTCACCCTTTCTTGGTTGGCCATGGTTCTTAGGAATTGGCGAAACACTCATTTATTGTATGTTTAATACTCTGCATTACATATAAAACTTCGGAAATAAATGATCTAAATAATGATGAAACCGTAACAAAATCCGGTTTAAAAGAACAACACGACCCTACAGACGAACACAAAAAGCGACTAAATTTTATACGTAGAAATATAGAAGATATAAAACCAACTATTAAAAACATCTTAAACTTGACACTAACAATTAACAACTGACATTTAAATAAACAACAGTTGCACATGACGAATTAGAAAATGGTACAAAACGAAACGTACGGAATGCCCACAGATGCGTTTGCGCAAGATCATCGAAAGTGGTCGACGATGAGCTACCGTGACGATTGTACCGTCTGCACCGGTAAACAATGTTTGAATATATTCATACAATTTTTTCGTATATTTTTGGAATAGCTATTGAGATTTTTTCTACCATTGAGTCATATGGATTTTGGGCCTGTGGTCTAGTGATGTGCGAGTAACTAACGTTATGGGTTCGATCCCGGGTCAGGCCAAGTGATATTGGGGTTTCCATTTCAAATGTTTCAGTGGTAGTCTTTTTTTTTTAGCGATGGTAAATCATCCAATGACTGCTCCCGCTCTGGGTGTAGCGGGAGGGAGTATCAGACTTCTACTGACTAAAACCCATCCATGTTCCTTCATTGCCCTTTGTGTTCCGGAGCCACGGTGTCTCTTGCGAATAATCCCGCGACTCCGGCAGGCGTCGGCCCTTTCGGGCCCCTCTGTTTCAGTGGTAGTCTGGATTTGTGCTGCGCAGTTGAGGGCAATTAACGCTTAAAGATGACCTGGCAAAATGGGGGTAGGTATATACAATGTGCCACTGAATAAAACACAGTAGCTGAAAAGGGGTCGTTGATCTCATCATTATGAACAATTTCTTTTCGTGATTTCGAGTTTTGGTTCCATAGTAAAAGTTCGCTTTATAGCTTTCATCTCTTACAAGTACTAAAAGTACTCCTCTGTGTAATCCTTAAGAGTATACAGGCGAGGTTTATTTTATTTTGCCATACCTAACCGTTGAGATTTTTTCAGCCAATGATTCATGTATTTCTAAGAATATTGTGGATAGGTAATTGCTGTTTTTTGCTGTGTGCAGTCTGGTATTGTATTCGTTAAAATGGTGTTTATTCAAGGAGGTGATAATTCTAGATCGATTCTAGGAATATAAGATTAGCAACTAGGTAATACAAGATTAATCAGGGACAAAAACTGTTACATAATGTGTATTTCCCTTGGGTTAAAGTGTTAGACGAAGACATGGCTTATTCTGCAAGAACATGAGTGCCTGAATAGTATACAGCTTTGTGATCGAACTATCTTTTTTTTGTTTCCCCTCGAGCTCGTACAAGGGCTTAAACTATTATGATTTCTGAGTAAGACTAATAAGACTGAGCTATACAGAACGAATAGCACTATTCCTATCTCACGACGGAAGCATGATAACATTGGCACTTCGTAGTACGGCCTCTGGTGTAATGAAAAAATTGGACTTGGCATGACCTTGGTATATGACTACCAGTGCTCAAGAGACCTTACATTTAATGAAAGTACCTTCCCGACTTTCGTCTTTATTCGCACTATCAATTTTATTTCCTAACTTGGTATAACTGTGAGATCATCGGTTTAAGAAGTCTGATGATTCTATAACTTCCTTTTGCAGGTCGATTTCTAGTTGCATATAGGTGGGTCTGTTAACTACTTTGTAACACGATACGTACTTTTATTAATTAGTTCCTAGCGAAACGAAACAGTTAATTATGAGACAGTTATTGCAACCGACGTTTGATGTATCCATGTCGCTTCGGTATTTCATGCTTGATGAACAGAAGGTGCTGCTTTCGTGCATATGGCTGTCAGCGACTTTACAAGTGGAGATATGATATCTTTATCGACGTTCGCACTTCCCTTAGATTCTAAGGAATCATGAAATGACCTCCCGCTCTGGGTAAAGCAGAAGGGAGTGTCAGACTCCTACTGACTAAATCCCACCCACCCGTGTACCATCCGTGTTTCTCCTAATGCCCTTTGCGTTCCAGGAACGCGGTGATTCTTTCGAACAAATCCGCAAAAAGAATTCTCGCTGTACAGAACAAAGTCATTACTTCTCTTTTTGCATACTTTGTCTTCTTATGGTTTCCAGTTTGTGATGAGTTAGAATTTTAGTCTTGTTAGTATAATCTATAGGCGTTTGATGTTACGAGCATATAAATAAACTAAACCTTGCGAAAATGTACTATCGAATGATGTAGTTTGATCTTCACCAGATAATACGTCTCTAGTATATATGTCACCGAAAAGTGGCAAACGCCGTAAGATTGTAAAATACCGCGTGAAAATGTAAACTTTTTTTCTAAATAAGACACGGTTAGATTGGAAACTATTGAATTTGGATGGGATTTATTAAATACAAAATTATTCAGAGGCTGCCATTTTCCGGTGACATAATATATACTCGTATATATGTCACCAGATAAGACTGTAATAAAACTTTATTAGATTATAATTTCCCGATCAATTATGAAAACATCGTTTTCTGTAGAATAACCCCATCTAAATTCAATACTTTCATCATCATTTCCGGGTCTCAATAAAAAAAAAAAAATACAATTTTTACAATCTTACGGCGTATGCAATTCTCCGGTGACATTATAAAGGTTCATTCTTGTACCCCACCTTTCCACTTGGTTCCGATTTAACCTTTTAATCTATCTTTGAATTATTATTGTTTTTACTGTTAATCTCAGGTGTGTGTGTCTTTTCCATCCATCATCCTGCCTCGCCATGCTGTACAATCATAAATTCACGAAAACAATCATTTTAACAATATTTAAGATTTCAATGCACCCGAACGGTGTCAACGTCTCAATAATAGCCATTATGTCTTGATTTATGTCATTAACCGTTGTTTTGAAAGCCAGAACTATTGAACATTTGATTGAGAAATTCGCGAGAATCGTTCACGCTATGATATGTTTATTTTATTCTAAAAATAGAGAAATATCGATGTGAAATTCTGCTTTGTTTGATTATAAATAGTCGAGACGATTTCACGGTAAGTGCAAATATTTGTCGAAAACTATATGAAATTTTAGTATGTTGTCTGACTATGCAAGTTCTGCTTCATTCGAACTTTCTGTCACATGGATTTTCTTAAATTCACTCGATTTTGGTATTGGTTTTATATTCTAATGATTTAGTTTAGGATACAAATATGTAGATAGAGGCAGAGAAGCTAAAGAGACTACTTATGTCATTTTTGAGTTTTTTTTTATCCCATTCTTCAGCTTTATTTTCTAAAGTTTGTGATCATACTGTGGAGGTTACGACCCTATCAGGACATCATCCTTAAATATATTAAAGACAGAGAAGCTAAAGATACTATACTTTACGCCAGATAAACGTGGAATAAAGTACATAGTACATTCTTAAGATCAAAATCACAAATAATGACATAAAGCTGTCCTGAATCGACTTCTATCGTGATCCTTTACGTTTTCTAATAATGAAAATCAGTTCTTAATTTATTGTTCTAGCGAAGAGATATTAGGGAAAGGTCAATGTACTTTATTCCACGTTTATCTGGCGTAAACTATAGTTATGTCTTTCTTGAGATTTTTATCTCATTTTACTAATTATACTTATTATGGGGATTTATCAAATAAATATCATAATTTAATAATGGATTAATAATTGCGTGGTCATTGTCTAGTGGTTATGATTATTTTAAGAAAATTCTGCTTTTATGGCGCTATTTTAGTCATCTTACAAAGGCGGCCTACTTATTATCCCCGATGTAAACTACCTCTGGGCGCTATTTTTTGTTATTCAATAAGATGATACGTATTAGGTACATCAGCCAGCCAAAGTCACTCCGATAAAATTGCTGAAATTAATTTAATCAAACATTCTCCATTATGCTGTCATGAATCTAACTAACTCTTGCAGATTTTTAGCCAATCAATTTTGATGATTATTTCAACAGTAGCATTTATGGCAGTTTACTTTCATTGGTTTTATTTAGACTGAGCAGTTGCGTCATTAATTGAAATTCTATCTAGAATCTAAGACACGACATGGTAGCCTAGAATTTGATTTCCGTTTTCTATTAGAAATTCATAGTAATGGACTATATTTCGTGTAAGTGGTTTTACGAAATTTCGAAATGGCTTAAGATTATATCGGAGTCAAATTGCTTTCAAAATTATCCTTTTGAAAAGCTTTCTATCCGATTAAAATACCTATTTATATAGATATTTTTCAATCAATCCGTTACTAAGAGGTTAAATGTAAATACTAAAATCACGCGATGATTAAAGTTTTCAACTATAAATAATAGTCAAATCGCCCGGTAAGTGCCCTTTGTGGTGGAAATCAATTTACTTAACCATTTATTAAAAATCTATACTAATATTATAAAGCAGAAGAGTTTGTTTGTTTGTTTGTTTGGTTGAACGCGCTAATCTCAGGAACCACTGGTCCGATTTGAAAAATTCTTTCAGTATTAGATAGCCCATTTATCGAGGAAGGCTATAGGCTATATATCATCACGCTAAGACCAATAGGAGCGGAGCAGTAATGATAAATGTTACGCAGACGCCGTTGCACGGGTCAGCTAGTAGTTAATAAAGCGGAAAATAGACAGTTCGTGTATAGTTTAAAAACAAAAAAAAAAACAAATAAATAATTTTAAAACAATAAATATTATTATTAATTTTTACTTTGTATTCATAAAATTCTACAATTTACTAGCTACTTAATTATTAAAATTATCATATTTAAGCCCCAGTGCTCTTCCTCCTCTCTCCTACTTGATCTATGCTGTGCCCGACAGGGTCCATAATTGTGACTAATATATATTTACTTCCAACTGTATACATTATGGTACGCAATAAAGAATTGAGAATTGAGAATTGAGTTTCAGAAAAAATACAGTTTGGTCAAATATCCTAGATTGGCTAATAGCAAAGGATTTCAGGTAAAACACAGGAAGTAGGTTCATTATAATCATGGCGATATTTGATGAAGTGATCTGCACTGTGTGTTTACGACAGCGGCACAACTTGTGGGTCCTTCGAGCCGGATAACGGGATCTCTAGTGTGATGCTGTAAACATTTCACTGTGTAAACTAAGAGCAGCGCAAGGCGTGATTTTAACACGCCTACGACACACGTTTTACGAACGCGCGCTCACATACAACGCTGTAGATATGACCAAAAAGCAATAGTGTCTGCGTCTGAATTTCGTAAGCGCGTAAGCGCGCGTCGTCAGCACGCCGTTTACATAGACCCTTAGGCCGCGTTTCCACTGATCAGCTGGGCGGAGAGGAGCGGTGAAGAGCGGTGAAAAGTGGTCAGTGTTTCCACTGAAGCGGAGCTGGGCGGAGAGGAGCGGTGAAAAGCGGTGAAAAGTGGTCAGCGGAATGGAGTGAGGCGGAGCGGAGCATACTTTTGGAATTGCGCATTTCTGCGCTTAGTTACACTCAATCTCTCAGAAAGACCATACGTCATGTTGTCGCTAAAGAAAAATGCAATAATTTTATATCTTTCTCTACTTGAAGACGAAGATACCGAATCAGATGAAGTAGCATTGACTGTTGCGACTTTTTTGGATGATAATAACGATGATAACTGAGGCACTGCGCGCGAGTCACGCACCGCCCCGCTCCGCACCGCCCCGCTGTCCTCCGCACAGCACCGCCCCGCTGTCCTCAGCACTGCATCTTCTCGCTATTATATTTTTATGAATATCCGCTCAGCTCTGCTCCACCCCGCTCATGCTGTTTCCATTGAAGCGGAGCGGAGATTTCGAGCATAGTGATTGGTCAATTCGTGCACCGCTAAGCTCCTCTCCGCCCCGCTCCGCGTCAGTGGAAACGCGGCCTTAAGTGAATGAGTAATCTAACAAGCTGGAATGACATCTCGTTTCATGCTCACACCATCTAAGTTTCAAAATACACTAACTAGTTTATCTGTAACCAAAGACCTTACCAAATCCACACACTTGATCGCGTGTTCACCAATCATTTCTTTATATTTCGGCCTAGTATACCAGCCTACTGCAACTTTTCAACTGGTGTGCTCATGCGACTGACGCGATGACGTTGCAATCCGTACGCAACGCTACGAAATCGTTCAGATGAGAGCAATTTATATGCCATATGCACACATTACCTCTGAGTAATTCGATGGTGATGTCGAAAGCGAAAATTTGCGTCTATTAGGTTTAGTTTGTGAGTTTATAAGATGATTGAGGTAATCTTGTGGTGGTTAGGAGTCTTTTTTAATATAGTATTATTTAGTTTTAAAGATTGTTGAGTACAGTATATATATAGGTATATATTTTCTTACTTGAGATGGGTTTGCTCTTAACTCTAGTCTAGGTCATGAGATAGGGGTAATCCACCCCAATCTCGTAAGATGTAACAATTTTATAAGCAAATAGCGCCAGTATTACTCTGCCAAATCGTTTTGGGATCCCATATCTCTATCTAAACGACATTGCGGATTTAGTTACATGGTAAATCTAGTTAGTGGATGCAGTACTGCTCCTCTAGATAGGTTACGACGTAACCTGTGTTTAGAAAAAAAACCGTTCCGATTCTCTGTGGTAACATAGCGGTTTACTTATACCTAGTACGTGAGCCTGTTCACTCTATATATTATTTACTAGCTGACCCGCGCAACTTCGTCTGCGTCACATTTTCCATTACTGCTCCGCTCCTATTTGTCTTAGCGTGATGATATATCCTCCTCGATAAATGGGCTATCTAACACTGAAAGAATTTTTCAAATCGGACCAGTACTTCCTGAGATTAGCGCGTTCAACCAAACAAACAAACAAACTCTTCTGCTTTATAATATTAGTTAGGCTCGCCATTACCACAAACTCATCTGATGAAAAGCTTGCTGTGGCGATAAAGCAGTATGTGCCTGCCTAGAAGTATCCTATACACTAGTATACCAAACAGATATCAGGAGACAGACTCAGGCCGATGAGAACATAAGAAGGGACAGAAAGATTTAAGCAAAAAACCGGACAAGTGCGAGTCGGACTCGCCCATCGAGGGTTCCGTACAAATCTGAAGGTACATATTACTTTAAAAATATACTATATTTTTATTATTTTCTCTATATTTGTAGTATAAGACGGATTTGCTTGCATAATTTCTAAGTTCTAGGTGAACGGAAAATATCCTATAAATTTTGATTCTCTTGAGAGCGTCGAAATATACGTATTTTTCAGCATTAACGACTGTATCTTTTATAACGTTGTCTTAGAAGTATGATATTTACAGCTTTAAGGGGCGCTTAGGCGCAGTTTTATATTAATATTATATTATATATATATATATATATATATATATATATATATATATATATATAATATAATATTATAGTATATAGTTAATTTCAACTCGATACCGCTACGTGTTCCCGAGATAAAGGGTCTTGGCAGACATACAGACGGACGGAAAACTAAGTGATCCTATAAGGGTTCCGTTTTTTCCTTTTGAGTTACGGAACCCTTACATTGGATGGGTTTGTGTGAGGAATGACAAAAATGAAAAAGGAGATGAGAAAGAGTATGTGACAGTCAACGGGGGAATGAAGTAAGAAAATGTGTCACACCGATCCCAAGTGATAAAGGACAAAGATGATGAATGTCATAAACAAAGATTCGCTTCATCACTTTACTTACACGGCGCTGCCTGCTTACCAACTGTGTATCACTACATATGATAAAACCAAGTTCCCCGACGCGTCTGTCTGTCTGTTCGCGATAAACTCAAAAACTACTGCACCGACTGTACTTCATGCTGTTTTCACCACTGGATAGAGGAAGTTTTTCTACACTAATATTATAAAGAGGAAAGATTTGTTTGTTTGATTTGAATAGGCTACGAAACTACTGGACCGCTTTGGATGAAATTTTGTACATAGATAGTTTTAGACCCGAGGAAGGACATAGGATAGTTTTTATCCCGGAAATCCCACGGGAACGGGAACTGTGCGGGTAAAACGGGAGCGAAGCCGCGGCCATCAGCTAGTTAATGATAAACGACCATAATTGATTACACAGGATTACTCGTTATTACAAAACATACGCAGTAACATCCTACTTAGAAAAATCAACCTTCATTTCCTTCAATCATGATGCAACTTCCAACCATTATACCAAAACCCACCAGAAAGACCATTTTACTTCACAAGTTAGGCAGGGATACTGGTCTTTTATTAAATTCCAATCATGGTTAGGACGCGTAGTGAATTATAAAAGCGACATACTAAATTGGCCTCTAGGGCTTCATACGTGCAATTATCTGAGGGTTCCTAGTACAAATGGCTACTGTATTGAAAGGTATTGTTTGTTGTCTAGTTATGCGGTCACTGGCATTAGCTTTTCGGTCAATAACATGATGTACCTAGCTGATATTTCGCCCACGATGTGAATGATAAATTGATGGTAACAAATGTTTTGGGTCTTGCTTTAGGCGACGGCATTAATCATTGAAATATGTCGTTGAAATGTTATTGAATGTAATCTTTATGTGAGGAAACGTAAAGATTTAAAAAGTTACCAGTGCAATGAACTGATTTCCGACAAATGAGTATTCAGATTTGGCTAGATTTTACATAGTTATTATGCCTAGTATTGGTGGGAACAGACGGGTGGGAGGAGCTCGTGGCTAAACATTAACAGCCGCACAGGTCGATCCACCAGGTTAAGCTACGCTTGACAAGGTTGGTCTGTGGACAGGTGATCATCTTAAACTGAGTTTCCTCCGTGCCTCGGAAAGCACGTTAAGCCGTTGGTCCCGGCTGTCATTTGTAGATCTTTGGCAGTCGTGATCAAGAAGTACCGTGTTACCCAGTTAACGGGTTGTGGAGGTCTGATAGGCAGTCGCTTTATGTAAAATACTGGTATTCAGCTAAATCCGGTTTGACTGGAAGCCGACCCCAATACAGTTGGGAAAGGATGATTGGTGAGAACAGACAAAGCTCTAGATTTCGCTTTACCTCTGGTCATTACCATATTTTCTGGCTGCTCCATGTTACCTGGAGTTGACGCAACCTATTTTCTCCTTCCATTCTACCCTATGGACAATCATGCTCTTACTGACCAATTTGTTCTCTTGATTTTTCAGACAAGTCAGATCATATAGCAGTTTTTTAACGAAATAGCAGCATAGCACTTTGTTAACGAAACAATATAGCGCAATAAAACAATATAGCAGTTTGTTAACGAAAATGGAAACAAAGTGTTCGTATAAAAGATATATTTATCATGTGCAGCCTCAAAACTCGGGATCCATTAAAACTATTGTACTATGAAATAACTATATACTATTCTATGATATGATTACGTATGCAAATCACACGAACACCAATCAGTTTGTGTAGCAACAAAAAACGAACAAACATATTATTTATCCATACATTTTAATTATCTTCCGCATACATCACATTATAGGACATTGGCCTCCCATTTAGGAGCGACACCTATAAAATACTACAAAAAAAAAAACTGGCAAAACCAGTAGAATTTTGCGCATATCTTAGTAATAATGTTGTCAAAATTTTATCATTTCGGATTCGGTAAGGTCCGGTAGGGTTCGGGTTCCTTCGTGAGTCATGTCATGGCGACCACTTTCTTGCAAAACTTTGATTACTCACTGCAGTTGCGAAAGGGTTAAAATAGTTGGATGCAATTTTGGTAATTGTGATGTAAACTGTGGTATTTTAGGGTTAGGAACGATATTTGCTTGTTGTCAAATTGGTAGTTTTGTTGGATGGCTTTCAATTCTGTAGCATTTTGTGATCTTACATAGAAAGTCAGACCGCTCCATCTTTAATCGGTTCATTCAACATCCATTTCTTAATCTTACTTATCGTTTTATTGCCCTTGTCCGTAGAGAGATGAAATTTTCACAGATTTGGTATTTCTATTACCTACCGCTATAACAAAACAATATAATAAAAATTAAGGTTTATGGTACGGAACCCTTCGTTTGCGACTCCGAATCGCACTTGGCCGGTTTTTTTTTTCATGTACATTCTTCACATACTCCATCCATTTTCTCTTTTGCCTTCTTCTTCGCTTTAATCCATCAACAGTTATGACATATTTTTTATTTCATTCAATTTTATCGTCTATATTCTTACAGTTTTATAAAGCGAAGTAGCAAGGTTTTTTTGCGGATTTTAAATCAGTGCCTGTAAAATTACAGGCGTATATCTAAAATATTTTAAATCAGCGCCTGTAAAATTACAGGCGTACATCTAAAACATTTTAAATCAGTGCCTGTAAAATTACAGGCGTATATTTCAAAAAATTTAATACAAGATCTCTGACACATATCCGGATTCCGAGTCTTGAAATGAAAATATCTGTCCAAAGGGCACTCAACCATCAACAACCTAAAACAAAAACAAAATGTCCTATCATTTAGATAGCCATGAAAGTATTTGAAGTGTGTTACCTTAAACTCGAAGGGTTAAGGTACCAGTACATTGCATACAAAATTTAGCAACATGTTTGCTGCATTTTTTCTGCATGATAATCCAAATAATTGGCTGAAAATCGATGTATAGCGGCTAAGTGTATCAACACTGATCGATGTGTTACGCTCCGCAAAGTTATAAATGTAATTAACACTACCTCACACCAATTTACGCAGAATTTGGTGTGTTAAAAATGCTTCGGTTTTATTGATATTGGTTCCTGGAACATAATAATATGTACCTACTGTGTAAACTTTAGACGTTTGTATTTACCAGTGTGGTAAATACAAACGTCTAAAGCATGGATACGATTATTGATAGAAACAGGCATCAGTTTAAAGAATTCTCAGAACTTACTAACTTTTGCCTTCGTATCCGGATTTCCCGTTTTTTCTTGTTCCCGTAGGAATTTAGAGAAACCCTCTCTTAGTGCTTCTCTACGGTAGGGAAGCTATTTGCCAAATTTCAACTTTCTATGACCAGTAGATTTGGCTGTGCGTTATCTGCCAGTCACTCACTGTGACACAACTCAAGTGACTCCTAATTGTAAATAGGTACCTACATTCTGAGCAAATAAATGAATATTCTATTCTATTCACTCAATCAATCAGTAACGGAACAATAAATCCTAATAGTACAACATCTCAAATATCGATATATTAATTAATTTAAATAAACGACAACTAGACGTTGCTGTAAACCCAGTTGCCTCTAAACGAAGAATCGAACACGTATACGAACTTGATTATGAAGGTCTGCAGTGCTATTCTGTAACAACATTTTCGTGTCTCGACAGCGGAGTCAGAGGTGAGTTTCCAATTCGTATAAATATAAGACCTTATGACGTGTGAAATAAAGTTCACTTTGTAAGCTTATTCACTCAGGTGAAGTCGATATCGAAATGGATATTTACAGAATAGACTAGCTGTTCCATTACTGAGTGAGTGTCTGACAGACAATGCTCAGCCGAAACTGCTGGTCCTAGAAAGCTGAAATTTAGAATACAGGTTCCTTTAGGAGTGTAGGAGAGCACTAAGACAGAATAAGATTTCCTGACATTCTTACGGGAACGGGAAGAAACGGGATATGCGCGTACGAAGTCGCGGGCAAAAGCTAGTAAATACATATATTATATAGAAAAATCTTCCGTTACTGAGTGAGTGAGTGAGTGAGTGACTGACAGACATTGCAACGCTGAAACTACTGGGCGTAGAAAGCTGAAATTTGACATAAATGTTCCTTGGGAAGTGTAAATTTGACATAAAGGTTCCTTGGGAAGTGTAAATTTGACATAAAGGTTCCTTGGGAAGTGTAAATTTGACATAAAGGTCCCTGGGAAGTGTAAATTTGACATAAAGGTTCCTTGGGAAGTGTAAATTTGACATAAAGGTTCCTTGGGAAGTGTAAATTTGACATAAAGGTTCCTTGGGAAGTGTAAATTCCGACATTTCTATGGGAACGGCAAAAAACTGTCATGCGCGTACGAAGTCGCGGGCAAAAGCTTGTTGTTATAATATTGATTAGGATTACGTACAGTTTTGGATTCCTTGTTGCAAAAGTAGCTAATATAACCTTAAGTATAAATCATATAGAGTTGAAGATGGCGTGCTATGTAAATAAAACATATTCTGTCACAGAGAAGAGTCTAGCCAGAACATAAATATGCCAAACGTGACCGGTAGTGGTTGTTCGTCCACAGCCATATGTCCGAATTTGTTATGAACTTTTGAGGGCTTTATGTGACGTCATGATAACTCATCAGCATTCTAAGCAAATGCCACGATTGTTCTCTGCAATCAAATACCTGTTGATTGAGATAGGGTTAGAAAAAAAAGTAGAAAGAGATTTTTGTTATTGTTCCTTATGTGCGTTCCTTGGGAGGACGTGGAGATATATCTATAATATAAAAATGAATCGCTAAATGTGTTGGTAAGCGCATAACTCACCAACGCCTGGACCAATTTGGCCAATTCTTTTTTTGTTGTGTTTGTTATCATCAGGAGAAGGTTTTTATGTGGTTAATAAAAAAAAAGTTGCCAGTTGACGGGAGCGAAGCCGCGGACTGCTAGTATCATATAAAAATGAATCGCTGAATGTGTTGCTAAGCGCAAATCTCGAGAACAACTGATTTCGCTAATTATTATTTTTTTGTATTTGTTACTGTCAGGAGAAGGTTCTAATGAAAGAAAAAATAAAAAAGTTGCAGCCAGTTGATGGGAGCGAAGCCACGGGGGACAGCTAGTTTTTGGTATTTTTTTTATAGAAAATCATAAACACAGCGTCTTTTACCGGCCCTATTCTGAACTATTATGCAGTGTCTTTCCGTTTACAACGGATGCAGCTGAAAGGGACCTGGACCTGCCATTCTCCCCGTCTCTCCCTTCCCTGCCTTGTATGCTATCTCCGCTACACAACCCCCTGAGTACAACGATACTACAAGGCTGATTGTCAGACCTCGGGGTTTCTGAACATGTTCAATGTTTTCCAGACACCCCGTACGTTGTAGCCAGACAGCACACAACAGTTTATAAATACAGTTATTAAAATAAAAACAATACAGAGTCCTTGATCGGCCATGAATTCGTTGAAGACTTCTCATGCAGGCGGAGCGAAAGCCCTAACAGTACTCAAATATCTAAGAGTTATTGCACGGATATTATTATATCTAGCCAAAGTAAGTGCTTTAGACTAAAACTAACAAGGCGAGCCAAAAGGAACATTGTAATATTTACATACCGTGCTGTGACGACCTAAAATCCGTGAGAAACTTTAAAACTAGTGATGGGATGAATTGGAATACTCCAGTCAAAATGTCAGGCCGAGTATTTGGAGTTAATTGAAATTATATGTCATCACACTAGCTCCCAGCATAGAATATGAGTACTCATCATGTTTTAGGGCCATCGACGACTAGTTGGACAACTATTCACGAGACTGATAGCCTTTTTTTGGACGATTTTTAGGTGACCAAAGAGTTCTCTCATTTATTATACCCGCGAG
Organism: Ceramica pisi; assembly: GCA_963859965.1. Lineage (NCBI taxonomy): Eukaryota > Metazoa > Arthropoda > Insecta > Lepidoptera > Noctuidae > Ceramica > Ceramica pisi. The sequence goes on from OY982529.1 coordinate 6,476,043, forward strand.
TGCTTATTACCTATTATTATTAGCTTGTATATTCTCATGAAACCGGTTGTCACTTGTGGATCTTTGGCAGTCATTACGGATAGTCAGAAGGCAGAAAAACTGACACCAGTCTTACCAAGAAGTACCATATTACCCAGTTAAGGGTTGTGGTAGAGGTCTGGCCTCGTAAAATACTGGTATTCAGCTGAATTTGATTCGACTGGAGGCCGAAACCAATATAGTTGGGAAAAGACTAGACAGATGATTACGATTCTCATTAAAGAAAAAACTATCCATTAATGAACTAAACATAACAAGGTAGAAAGTGAGTTAGCCTGATCCGGGAATCAAACCCAGGATAAGACGCTCAAAAGTCAGTAGAAAGCTAGAACATCGAGACAGTTCACTGAAACAGCATAATTTCTGATCTTAAGTAAATTGCTATCAACTTTATAAAAAAATCAATTAGCTATTATCTTTAAATTATGAAATGTCTTCGTTTTCCAATTTACTAAATACATATTTTAACTATCTGCAAGTCATATTTGGCGGAAGTCTTTAAGTATGTTTATTACCGCTACCCGTAAAAGGTGTGATATATTCACGACTTAAAATTACAATCTCTTCTCTTGCAGTCTTCGTGATAATAATCACATCGTTCACATCTCGTTTATGGCTGTTCACTACTAGACAGAGTATTCTCGAATGAACTAGTCATTGTAGGATATTCATCACCATGTATGAGCACAGCCAATTAGTGGAACTCTCTGCCAGCATTTGTCTGCCCTACCACACCATCAGCCTAAGCATCATGAGCAGGCATCTTTTAGGTTCGCTCTGTGTGTACTGGTGGTGCATCGCCATACGGTTTGTAGTCCATCTCCCTTTCCATACATATTTTTCCAGTTGTCCACACGTTGTCGAAGACGTTGTCAGATCTTAACATCCTCTTTTGCAATAGTTCTATACACAGACTTGCACAATTTTTAACATAGTTAAGTTTTAGATATCCGAAGCCTAGCCTTTTCCCAACTGTATTGGGGTCGGCTTCCAGTCAAACTGGATTCAGCTGAATACCAGTATTTTACGTGGAGCGGCTGCCAACCCGACCTCCAGAACCCATTAACTGGGTAACACGGTACTCCTTGGCAAGACTGGTGTCCCTTACGACTGCCTAAGATCTCCAAATGACAGCTGGGACCAACAGCTTAACGTGCTTCCCGAGGCACGAAGGAAACTCGGTATGTTAAGATTGTCACCCATCCACAGACCAACCTCGACTAGCGTTGCTTAACCTTGTAGATCGACCTCTGCGGCTGTTATTATTTAGCCACGAGCTCCATATCCGAATATTCATCCAAGGACGAATATTCAAACGCACCGAGAATACTCCAGCCCATCTCTAGCCAAAGCCTAAACTTCACGGAAATCAATACCGTACCTACAATATTTAGACAAAGCGAGGCTGTACGTCATCAGGTACCGGTTTGACCATTGACTAAGTGACTGATAGTCCGTTACGACATTGAGTCAGCTTTATAGCAATTATAGGAACGGCTGGAATGTTCGCTAGTTTTGTAACTGCGTTTTAATTGTTGGAGGATTTCGATTCGGTTGTCTTTGGGTTTTTGCGGTAACCTAGACATTATTTTGTTGGTGGTAATGATTTTTTTAGTTGTCAAGTTTATTACCTACAAGCCAATTAATAACGCTGAAAAAGAAGCACCAACAAAAGATGGTCGAAGAGGCCGATATTTTCTGGAGTGGTGACCGCGTGCCGGAGACGCAGCGTTGGAAGGCATCCCACAAGGTGGATCGATGACTGATACTGTTGAGGGTCATGGATACGAGATGCACAGGGTCGATTATTGTGGCGACACTTGGGGGACGCCTATGTCCAGCATTGGACATCTTTCGGCTGACGTGATGATGATGCGAAGCAACAGAAACGAGGAAATTAAACAAATGATAGTGCTGTATGTCGTGTTTATTCTGAAATTATAAAGAGCTCGAGAGGTTTTTGCGAAACATCTAGGACTTCATTTGATTCCTTGTTCTTGAATCAAGATTGAAATGCCAACTCTAGCATGTATCAGGGGTCTACTTATACTGATGTGTCTAGTTACATTTTGTATGAAACCTTTATATTTAGACATAAGCTAAAAGAAACGGATAGCGAATTAAATACCACCATTACAGTACTCTTGTAAGCGCCAGATAAAAGTGCAATAACGGTCATTGACCCACATACATTTAATTTACTTCCTTAATATCCAAAGAGAAATTAAGACACTAAGCTGTTCTGAATAGTCTTGTTTTTTTAAGGATGGGAAATAATCAAATGACTCCGCCCGCTCTGGGTAAAGCAGGAGGGAGTGTTAGACTCCTACTGACTAAAACCCATCCGTGTTCCTCCTAATGCCCCTAGCGTTCCTGGGCCGCGGTGACTCTTTAGAATAAATTCCGCTACCCTGGCAGGCACTGACCCTAGCGGACCCCATCTGGTTTGCTGACAACTCTTTGAGGCGCGGGTGGAACACAGCGCTGCGTACGCGGGCCTAGTTCTGATCAGATGGCGAGCCACCCAATGCTCGCCGTCCGCAGGCCCGCGCCTACGGTGGCCAGGAATCGAGCTGCGACTTCCGACGCCCGGGGCGTCTTCTTCTGTTGCGGCGGCCGGGGCGCGATGTTTCCCTCTCCCTCACGCGTTCGGCCTCCTCCTTTGCTAGCATTACTGCTTCGCAGAAGGAGGTGACCGCTTCCCATGCCTCCTCGCTCCGGACCAGGGCCGGACGCAAAAGGATCGTGATCCCTTACGTTCTCTAGTAAAGAAAAACGGATCAAAATGTATTATTCGAATACCCATTTTGATCCGTTTTTCTTTGTACTAAAGGATGTTAGAGTAAGGTCAGTGTGCAGTTGCCCACCAGACATAATACCCGTCTGATCAGAGGATCCTCTTTTCGATGGAAATTCGCAGGACTCACCACACAGTTCTGCATATCTAAACACTTTCTTTTAGTTAGTTAGGATGCCTAGCAAAAGCCACCAATTAAATAATAATTAATCTCTATCACTACGTATTTTACAAACTAAGTTATAACAAAACAACCGGCAACAAAGTGCGAGTCGGACTCTCACACGAAGGGTTCCGTACCATAAATACAAAAAAAATACAAATAAAATAATTTTTTGTCACTTATTCTTGTCTTTTTTCAACTGTCTACCTATAAGGGTTTTTTTTTGCTATTAATAGGCACACGTTTGACCACTATCTCACTGGCGATGGTAAGCGATGATGTGGTTGAAAAAGGAGCACGCTTGCATAGAAGTAACCTACTCTTGATTTAAGGACTCCCAGGTTGTAGCTATAAGAAAACAGACCCTGGCAGGTGACCCGCTGACAGACAGACGGACGGACGAACATACAGCGGAGGCTTAGTTATAGGGTTCCATTGGTTACCCTTTGGGTACGGAACCCTAAAAGCCTCAACACCTCTAGAACATCATCATTCATTTTTTCTTGAATCATGATAGAGTAATCTCTGTAAGTGATTCTCCAAGATATATCTCACGGATCACCATAGTGAAAACTAATTAGCATAATTATCCTACTTTTTACTTTTACCTGTTAATAGATACGATAAAATCGCCAGAGTGTAACACTCGAGAACACATTATTTCTTATTTCATTGATCGTATGCGCCCGCGCCGGTATGTATTCTAATATGGACTCAACGGATACGGTTAGCAGTTTAATATACATACTTAGTTTATGTCTTATGAAATACCACTAAGTTCTCTCTCGTTCGCGGGTTTATTGCAATTTTCGGAGGAATTCCTATTTTTTTTCTAGTAATAAATATAGCTTCAGTTACTCAGGGATATTGAAGCATTTTGAAGGTGGAAGAATTTTTTAAATCGGTCCAGCAGTTTTTGAGTTTATTCTTTACAAAAATTCAAAAATACCAATCTTTCTTCTGTATAATATAGTAAGTGTTTCTGTATGTTAGTGCTCTCTTTGTGGTTGTTGGCTTAACTTAGGTATTAGGGGATTATGGTTCTCGGTACACTTGTTTTGTCCTTGCTATTTTAAGACATCTTAACCTTAATTTTAGTAATTACATAATTATGAATAGTTTTATCTTTATAAATCTGAGCTGCTTAGCACATGTAGTAGATTTCAACATGGCTTTGGGGGATACTAGTAGTCGTACTCGAAAGGTTTAGATAGTTAAATAAAGGTAGACAATCTTGATGGGATTTTTAACACAATCACATAATAATAAACAAATAAACTACTGCTTAAACGAATTGTTCAATTGACTTAGTAATCGTTAATGTTGTATTTACTTCGTATTAGTTGCAATTTATTTTCAAACGGAGTTTTTAGCTAAAACAGACGCACTAAGATGGTATACCTAAACCTTTCTAGTAGGTAGGTATCTAAAGCCAATTATTGGCCCGTAGCTTAAGATTCATCTTTAAAAGAAGCAAGTAATGAGTGTCATCGGTCCTTTATAATTCATCTGTGGAACCTAAATTACTTACCTATACACTAAGGTTGGTGCAAAATTTCAAACAACCATATTCTATACTTTTTATATCAATGCATATTAGCCACGAAAAAGATCCACTTGGCTCTTCTCCTCTCCGCTCCAGTGGACAGTTAGCTTTATCCTTTGTCCAAGTTAGAAGCCAGCCAACTGAGTGGCAACGAGGCGTTTGGACAGCTCTTCAAATAGTGTAGGAGAACTCGGGCCCCACGATCCATGAATTTCAGGCCTCGTCCTAGATGGCTCACGATCATACTAGTAACGATGTGATTTCGTCGTGAAATTTTTAATTTTTATTGCATACCATAATGTATACAGTTGGTAGAAAAATAATTATATTAGTCACAACTATAGACCCTGTCGGGCACAGCATGGATCAAGTAGGAGAGAGGAGGAAGAGCGTTGGATGTTTAATGTTATAATTGTAATAATTAGTTAAGTAGATAGTAAGTTGTACCATTCATGTGCTCGTACGATGATTCGCAAGCTTCAATAAAGACACTCTAAAAAATTTCGTCGTGCGACAAAATCACATCACGATCGTTAGCCAACTAGGGACTACTCACATTTATTCAGCTCCATTCGCGTGTCGCTGAACGATTTTGGTCACCCACAGTTTAGCATCTGCCAGCCACTTACAGCTTCCTAAGAATGAGAAGGCGGGCAGCGGCAGATTTGCGCTGAACTCTGTAGCACTCGCATGATTATAACACATTTGTCTGCATTTTATACTTGTTTGACGCGATAGCTGAATAGATGTGGAAAGCTGAAAGGATGCGCAAGCGTCTCGGCATATGCTGAATAGAGCTGAATAAGTGTGAGTAGTCCCTTAGGACGATGCCTTAACGGGATGTGATATTCTGACGCATCAACAACGCATAACGTAACCTAACAATGTTACAGCAGTGTGCAGTGATTGTCTCTCAGGTGGCTTAAAATGAATATTTTATAAGTGAAAAGCGTTGCAACGGATATGCAATATTAAATTATAAACATACGTTATGGAACGTGCGTATGAGTGTTTGAGAGGGGCTTATGTGTGAGTCAGGTGTGGGAGTGAGAGGTGTGACGGGAGATTATGAAATCAGTTGCTGGTGACGTGATGATGGAATGATATTGAGTTAAGGTTTTATACAGGTGGTTTCAAGGAGTTATAGTATCAATTTCCTTAAATCTGATTATGATAATTCTAGATAGGATATTAAACTGTGTACCTTTTTAACGTAAACTTTAGCTATCAGTTTTAGGTTTGTTTTTGACTTGAATATAATGTACCCTGGTAGTTGGGAGTGTCATGCTCACTCTCAAAAGTCTAGCTGATGGTGGCATATGCGTTGGATCATTTGTCTCTCATCAAAATGGTTGAGCCAAACGGTGCTGGTGCATGCGTCATGTTTGTGAACGGGCTGGTCTAACTGGTCATTTCTCAGCTGCAATGGTTGATTTTAATTATTTATTTTAATTGTTCCTTTTTTATTCCTTACGTTTAATTTAATGTTTCCTTTTATATTCCTTACGTATTTTACATCGTTCTCACATGTATGTATAATTTCAACCCGATGTAAACAAAACTTTGTAACAATTAAAAAAAGTGTCCGTGGAGTTTCTTGCGCTTTCTTCTCCATAGAGATCTACGTTTTGGAACGTGCAAATAGCTTCATCTTTTTGGACCGACTGACCTTGACAATTCAAAAGTGCCTGTAAATAGTTTAATTGAAATAAATGCTTGAGTTTGAGTTTGCATTAACGTTTCATATCATTGGTTTATAGATACAATTGATATTTTTCTTTTAGCTATTGAGTTAATCGAAGTTTAATTGGCTTTTCACGAGTAGATAGGCTTTTAAAACAATAAAATCATTCACAGCTGAGTTTATGATAAGTAGATATATTGTACAGAGAATGTACAAAATCTTTCCAATAGAAATGACGTCCGAATCTTTACTACTACCTATGAATGCAAATGTGACTTTATTTCGTTTCCACACCTAAATTGCTGAACCAATTTTAATAAAAAAAAATCAAAGATATAAAACTGGAGACGGATATACGCTACTGATTATGCTAAACCGTGGTGAGAGCTAGCTATACATATAAAAAAACCGGTCAAGTGCGAGTCGGACTCGCACACGATGGATCCGTACCATTATCTATAAAAATGGTATAAAAATCACGTTTGTTGTATAGGAGTCCCCTTAAATATTTATTTTATTCTGTTTTTTAGTATTTGTTGTAAAAGCGGCAACAGAAATACATCATCTGTGAAAATTTTAAATGTCTTACTATCACGGTTCTTGAGATACAGCCTGGTGACAGACGGGCAGACAGACGTACGGACAGTGGAGTCTTATTATAGGGTCCCGTTGCACCCTTTGGGTACAGAACCCTAAAAAATCAAAACACACAACTCGCACTTTTTAATTATAGGTACCACAACAACAAAAAACTTGTTCGCATGTCCCCCAAATTACCATAAACAATCTAATTCATTTGAACACCTTGAACGAAAGGAAAAGGCTTTCGACACTCTCAAATTGATATGAGCACTCGGTATGTAAATCAGACGGCATTCGGTCAGTGGGTCGGACGTCGGAAGACCGGTCGGGTCGGTCAGAACGCCCTATTATCGTGTTCCTATAATCAACGAGAAGTTATTTTTACGATGTTTTAACGTTGATAAGGATTATCTTTTACTATTATTTATAGAGCTAGGTTTACGGAATTGATGGTGCGATCTAGGTGTGATGTGGTTTTCTCACCTTTCTAATAACGTAAATTGTTGAGATTTTAGCGTAGGTGTAAGTTTATTAAATGCAGACTGTTTCGAAAATAAATGAAGCATGCATTAGGGTTTTATTTTTCGTTTATTGATAACCTACTTAAACCTTATATTATTGTTGTTCTGTCATTGACTTCCCAGATCTGAATGACGACTGTGTTAAACAAGAAAGAAACTCGAACAGAGATGAATTCTAATTCTAATTATATAAAACGATTGTTCATTGTGTATTTCTACTACTTATTAGAATATATTGGGTTACTATAAAAAGTCAGTTTGGACTTTCTCCAATCTCATCATCTTTTTCCAAAAACAATACCGGTTAAATACGGCGGTGGAACCATTTTCCACCTGACGCAATTGATTTTATACTTTATTTTTATGTTTATTACGATATATATTAATTTCCGAACAATTCGGGCTGAGCGCCGGGACTAAGAGGTTGGCTTTAACCTTGGCCAAAGGATAAGCATTGCCATACAACGTGGCAATGCGGACGAATTCTTCGACGCCATATGTTAGATTATTAATTAGTTAGTTAAGAGTTTAATTGTGAATATATCTAGTTCAAATTGAAAAAATAAAAATTTCCAGACTAAAAAAAATACTTTTATCCAAATATAATTTCACTTAGTTCATTGGACCACTGTCTCACAATAAAGATCTTTGACTTTGACTTTGGATTTTGATTGATACATATTGTTGTGGATTGATATTTGAATAAAAAGTAAAAATGTTCTATGATTTATGGGTGCGAAACCCAACTTTATGGCCGTTAATACTATAACTTTCTTTTATACCATATTCTATATATATATATATATATATATATATATATATATTATATAGAAGCCGCTCATTGACTTTCGCGAATATTTTGATCTTACCGTTGAATTTTAATTTAAGTCAACAAACTCAAAATTCAGGTTTTTAAGTAACAATACGTATTTTCCCAAATCAACTTTTTACATTTTATGGTGGATATAAACTAGATCGATTTCAAAACCACACCCACACCTGACATTCGAGTAGATGCAGAATGCAGATATCCTTCTCTAGATTTAATTGTTATCATGTAAAAAGAGATACTGGTTGAATATGTCCCAAAATAGGACATTCTATTTTAGACTATCACGCCCATAATTTTCTTATTCTGCTGCATTCATATCCATGTCACCGAAAAATGGCAACCGCCGTAAAATTATAAAATCTCGTGTGAAATTGTAAACTATTGAATTTGGAAACGATTTTATCATAATATATCGAGAAATTATAATCTTATCAAGATTTATTATAATCTTACGGAGTCTTTTCCAGTGACATCTACAGGGATGGGAGGACTCTAGGATTCCCTAGTCACACACCTTGTGATGACACAAAACATATTGCTTTCACAGAGTCATATTCCGTCGTCGAGCAACTCTTAGTAGCCAATCCTCGTAAAAAAAATCCTTCGATACACCTCACGCCGTTTTGACTCTCACAATCATCTGCCAAACCTTTGCCAAATATTGGGGTCAGCTTCCAGGCAAACCAGATTCAGCTGAATAGGTATGTCTGTTTTACGTGGAGCGGCTACCTACCAGAATTCCACAACCAGTAACTAGGTAACACCACGTATGTTAAGATGGTCACCTATCCACAGATCGACCTCGGCAAGCATTGCTTAACCTTGAAGATCCGTGCGGCTTTTATTACCTAGCCATGAGCTCTTCTTTCAGCAAATGTTATTTCATTTTTTCATGTTACGGGTCAATTTAAATCTCCAGCGAACCAAACACTAGTGAATTCAAAAATTCCAACACTTCAAAAGTATGTCAATGAGATGATTTTCATTACCCATTAAGACTTCAAATACCAAATTAAGTGCTCTAAGCACCGGTTTTTGTGGTATTGATTTTGTAACTCAACATTATAATAACGTTACAAGCTACAATTATTCAGCTTGCAGCTGTTGATAAGCTGTTTAATGGTTGTTATAATCGATCATAAAATTATTGAAGTAACTTTGTTAAGGTTTCGTAAAGCAATGCTCGTTGCGTGTGTGTTGTGTAGAAATCTTAAGTTTATTATGAGAAGCTATAGCTCAGCGCTTAAAAATTAAGGTTGATGAACGAGATGGTTTACGTTCGAACCAATTTGTTGCACTGTTGTAGAAAACATAGCCTACCCAAGTGGGCTTAGGCAAAGTGTCACTCTAACCCTGACTGTCAACTGACTGCCGCGGAAAAGAGAGGAGCGAAGAAATTTTCACCAATGGAGTTGCATAAAATATCAGTGACTTACGTGGAGCGGAGCTTTTATGCAATTCCATTGGCTAATTTTTCTCCACTCCTCTCCAAAATGTCAAAAATCTATTGGATCAAGTCATAAGTCGTTGTAGAAATATGAAATATGAGATATGAAAGCAATTCCCACTTGTCTTGTCGATCATATAATTTTTTTATTAAATCAATATACAGGGAAATTGAAAAAATACCCGCTGTTTCATACAAAATGAAGTATTTAGCCAATGAAAATGTATGAAACAGCTGATATTTTTTTTCGAGATTTCGGAGTTTTTAACAAAAGTTGCTTATAATCATGTGTACTTTCACTGCCTAAGAGTTTTCGGGTATTTTTTCAATTTCCCTGTATAATTTATATAATTTAACTATACTAAGCTACTTACGTAAACATCATAGTTACTAACACCAAAATAGTAACTGAAATCTGTTTCTAAATTTTTTATTTAATTTATAATTATAAAACTTTCTTTTTGTTACAGATAGACCCCTGTGAAGTGTAACAACATCGTTATGTGTTAAATAATGTTAATAATAAGTGTTAATAGTGCATAATAGTGTGGATGTATCATAAATAAAAGTGTTGTGTAGTGTAAGTGGATACCTGTAAGTCTTGTACGTGTAGTCAAGATGATGACCCTGTACAGAACCATCAAAGGGACCAGCACGGTGAAGAGGAAGAAACGGGAAAGGTATGGTATTAACTCATTATGTTAATGTTACTGTGGTTATACATACCTACCATAAATTTACGGGCTTAGCCGGGGGGGGGGGGGGGTTTGAACCCCTTAGCGCCCCCCTGGCTACGCCCGTACATTCAATTATAAACCTTATCCCAGCGTGTATGTACCGTGCACCATACAACACACGTACACAAAGTCAGCAGACGCTATCGTTGTGTTATGCAAAACCATGACGCCTACCAATTTTATTATGGTCACATTTATGGCGGCGGAGTTCGCGGCTAAACAGAAACAGCTACACGGTTCGATCCTCAAAGTTAAGCAACGCTTGCTGAGGTCGGTCCGTAGATGGGTGACCAGCACATATCGAGACTCTTTCATGCCTCAGAGAGCACATTGAATCATTGGTCTCGGCTGTATTTGAAGGCCACCCCTGACACCAGTCTTGTCAAGGAATAATTGGCTTGTGGAGTTCAGGTAGGTCTCCATGGCAGCCGACCCAAACATAGTAGTTAGAAAAAGACTAAGTTAATTGATTAGCTGCATTTATGGCTATCCAACGTGTAGTCATGGGTGCAACATCGATTGGGCTCTTAAGTCAGTTTTTTTTTGGTTTTGTCTTCAGTAATTGTGTGTGTATCTAATTACTGACAATCTTAGACTTGTTTATATGGAATTCAAACACCTAGAGTAAACTGGGGAAAAGCTCAATGGCTGCACCGAAAAATCCTGAAATAATAGGGAATATGCATAAAAAAATTGTTCATTGTCTACACACTTTATCAAAAATATACAAAATTATAATACTAACAATGAAAAAAAAAATACTCGAAAAACAAACGAGATATTTTAAACAAATACATCTGTCCCTCTCGCGAAAACACTGTTATGTTTGGCAGATGTATAGGCGTCGTGGACTCTGATGTCAAAGTTCATATCCGACTTCTCATTCTAATTGTAATTTTATTTATTATAGCTTTATAACTTCATCACTGATGAAGGTATTTAAAAAATTAATTTCCCGATGGTTTTTTAGGGCTAATTAATAAGCTAATAAATAAAAAATCCATGCATATTCCCTATTATCATTAGTTCTGCACAAATATTTTCTCCGTCTCTTAGCAATCAAATTTTCAGTAAGCACAAGTGCGCCCGCGCAACACCGCGGCGCCTCCATTAAACTAACGGGACCGCTGTGAATTAACTGCAGCGTTTCACATTCACTTTTACTTTAGGTTTGACGCTTGACAGATAGTTTGGCGCTGTAACGGTAGATGGCGTTGGTTCAAGCTAGAGGAATTTGCAGTAATACTGTATTGGAAGAATGTTTAGTTTTTTTTTTTTTGAAGGGTTTCAGCTATAGTGAGAGCAAAGTTTTTCAATGATTGCATATTGAAAACAATTCAGTACCTATCAAGTCTGAAATGAAACAGAAATTAATCTCTTTATGATAGTTCTGTAGTGGAGTAATATCACTGGCAGTAGAGCATCTATTCCCAGTAAAGTGGGTCGTGTAGGTACTGTCTAGGTTGTATCTAAAACTAGCAAAAAACTCGAAATATACAATTGAACTAAGCAGTGTTTGTCACGCAAATGAATAGATTTTGCCCGTGGCGTCACTGCGAATCTTGCGAGAGAAATACCGGTATAAAAGTGACATAAGTCCTTATTCCAGAACATGGTCTACTTGTGTGTAAAGTTTTATATAAATCCTTTGGGCTTTAAGTGCAAATAGGTAACAAAGAGACAAATAGACAGAGTAAGTCGGGATGGATCGATGTTCTTTAATTTTTGCAATATATCAAACACTAGCTGACCCACGCAACTTCGTCTGCGTCACATTTTCCATTAATGCTCGGCTCCTTTTAGTCTTAGCGTGATGATATGTAGCCTATATCCTTCCTCGATACATGGGCTATCTAATACTGAAAGAATTTTTGAAATTGGACCAGTAGTTCTTGAGATTACCTACCCTACATACAAACTTACAAATAAATGTTACCTCTTTATAATATTAGTATAGATTTAAAATATTAGTATAGATAGAGGTATAGACTAGTATAGATTTAGATCAGTACGTACCATACACCTTGTCACTATGATGGATTTCCCAGCCATGATTTTTTTCTGATTATCTTCTTACTCTGTTTAAAAGGTCAACAACTCCTTAACTGACTATTATCGATCTAAGAACATCTGGATATTAACTGACAGACGGTATTAGCATGTTAATTATAAAATACACAGAAGATATAACTCAATTATGTTTTTGCTAGAAAGTAATTAGTTTTGTTAAGCACATTGTGATTGGAGATTAGTATAGCCATGGAGCTGATGGATTAGGACGCAGTTAATCGTTCATTTTGATGAAGAACAGTGCCAATAGTTTTTTTTGTGGTGCTAGTTACTATGATGTTAACAAAGCCAATCACAACGCCATACTTGTACAGGTTTAATCTATACTAATATTATAAAGAGGTAAAATTTGTTTGTAAGTTTGTATGTAGGGGGTAATCTCAGGAACTACTGGTCCGATTTGAAAAATTATTTCAGTGTTAGATAGCCCATTTATCGAGGAAGGTTATAGGCTATATATCATCACGCTAAGACAAATAGGAGCGGAGCAGTAATGGAAAATGTGACGCAAACGAAGTTACGCGGGTCAGCTAGTAATTTCATAAATATATGCTTTCTCCATAACAGAAAAGGGTACTAAATTAAATTCAAGGTACTTAATTCAATTTGTGATTGCTACTGCAAAGCTTTTTCTATTTCAATCGAAGAGAAATATGGGTAAAGTAAACTTCAAATAATGAAATCCTTGACAATTCAAAAGTGCCTGTAAATGGTTTAATTGAAATAAATGTTTGAGTTTTTGAGTCTTTGAAATCTATAACAAAAAGGAAAAGTTCTGGAGTGGCGACGGCGTACCGGAAGATGGAGCATTGGGAGGTCTCCCAGAAGGTGGATCTGGTGAGGGTCGCGGGTAGTCAATGAATGCAAGACGCACAAGACCAGTTGTTGTGGCGAAACTTGGGGGAAGCTTATGACCTGCAGTAGACGTCTTTAGGCTGATATGATAATGAGAACTACTTATAAGATGAAAACGGGCAACTGTCTTCGGGAGCCTTAAGGTGAATGCTCCAACCAGCCCGCGAAATTCAAATTTTCTTACGTTTTTTGCAATTTGCAGGCCAGTGCTAGGTTGTACGTTGATTGAAATATTCGCGGCTGTAAGACATATGTAGTTACAGAATTATAATCATCAAAATCATCAATACAACGCTCTAAGTTCATAAAGCTGTAGGAACAAAAAAAAATAGAAAAAGTCATTCCTAGAGCTTTATGAATGTGTGCTTTGTGTTTTATTGATGATTTTGATGATTATGATTCTGTTTGAATTTCGCGGGCTGGTTGGAGCATTCACCTTAACGACGAGTGAACTTTTGCAATGGTAGAAATTGCCATGCTGTTTCACACACAGAGGTAGGTACTTATAGTACCCATAAATGGTATTTAATGATCATCTGCTTAGCCTTTTTCCCAACTATATTGGGGTCGGCTTCCAGTCAAATAGGATTTAGCTGAATACCAGTATTTTACGTAGAGCGGCTGCCTACTAGACCTCCACAACCCATTAACTGGGTAACACGGTTCTTTTTCTGGCTTCTGACTATCCGTAACGACTGCCAAAGGTCTCCAAATGACAGCCGGGGCCAACAGCTTAACGTGCTTTCCGAGGCACGGAGGAAACTTGGTATGTTAAGATGGTCACCCATCCATAGACCAACCTCGGAAAGCGTTTCTTAACCTGGAAGATAGACTTGTACGGCTGTTAATGTTTAGCCACGAGCTCCTCAATTTTTATGATCAATCAGTATTATTTATCCAATCAATTGCAACAAATTTTTACAAGTTTCCGTCACTGTCAATCGCACAATACGGAACAGTTCTCAAATAAACGAACCAAATTATCTTCAAGCTTAGACATATTACATTTGGGACTGACAGGGTTCAAGGTGGATCGGCACTAATTAACACTGGTAATCAATCAATTGTTGTTCACGTCGAATGCTCATTAGACTTGTGTTGAAAGGTATCGATTACAAAGAGGTATTATTTATTTGTTTTACATCCAGGAAGCGGTAATATACCTACGATATGGTACAGAAATAATAATTCTAGCTATTTTGGTTTAAAAGCCGATTACATAGCCCACTAAACCGATTTTGATGAAATTCATAAATAACTTTTCACCATGTTAATATTTCAGCGAATGGTATATTTTTCATTTGAATCCTACTAATATATTAAATGCGAAAGGTTGGATGGATTGAAAGATTTTTGTTACTTTTCACGTCAGAAAAGCTGAATGGATCTGGCAGAAATATGAAACAGAGATAGATTATAGTCTGGAATAGCACATATGCTTATACTTTTTATCACAGAAGTATGTTCCCTAGGGATCACGGGTGAAGCCGCTGGCAGAATATAAACAAAGCTTTTGCACCAAAGCATTTTTTGTATGGGCCCACGTATCTATAACAATCTTCCGCCTTTTCTCAGAACTATGAGCGATATAAATACCTTCAAAAAAAACCTGCACGAGTTATTAATAAGTAAATGTTATTACTCTATAAGAGAATTTCTAGATGACAATACATTGAAGCGAAACCATGGAATGAATAATTTGTAATTTAACATATTTTTAATTTGCGTCTTGTAATTTGCCATTTGTAATTTTTTTTTTTTAATAATTTGCTATTTGACAATTTGTAATTTGCCTTTTGTAATTTGAAATCTATAATTTTTAAACCATGGAATTAATAATTTGTAATTTAACATATTTTTTCAATAATAATTAGCTATTTGACAATTTGTAATTTGCGTTTTGTAAGTTGTATCTTGCCTTTTGTAATTTGACATAACTATAATTTGGATTTGACATAATTATATAATTGGATGTTTTGTATTTTAACTAAATATACTTGTGACATGTATTTTGTATGCCTCAATGGCGGGACATAGCAGAGCTACCTGTATTTAATACAACATCTTATGAACCTATGATCCACAATAACTTATTTGAATTTGAATTTGAATTTGAGAAGCTAGTCATAACATAATAAGCTCAGTAAATTTTCTTGAGGTTCGTACGGTATCCACGTATGGGTTTTTTCAGTGGGATTCTTACGCATAGATAGAGAAAAATGACGACCTACGCCGACCAGTTTTCGCTTAATCAAAACAAACACACATCGTGCATCGCACTGAGTCACAGAGTACTGCCAAAAATTCCCAATATTTATGTTCTCGATTAGCATTCACCGAGCGATCGAATCAAGTCATAAAAATCACGACGATCGAGTAAATTGGGTTGTAGTTTGTGTGCGAGGTGCATCACTTAGAACAATGCAAGAAACATTTTAAGATCATGCCACAGAGCTAGGAACTTTCTAGACAGTCACTGCTAGAGGCGCATCTGTGAGGTGTCATTACTTCCCATACCGACCAAGCGTGTTTACTGTCTTCTTTGGCGTGGCACTTGATAGAGTTGTCTTTATCATTACGGAGTGACTTTTGCATAGTGCAGATGTGACTTGCCTCTGCTGCTCGACACCTAGGTGCACTGCAAATCCTACAGTAGCCTTAAAATGAACGATCTATTGCAAAACTGAACAGTGCTTCGCCATTTATTGTCCTCCACTTTTCCATGCTCCACGTGGAAATATGTCAAAAAAATATAAATACTTATGCGACTTTGATTCTCCGCCGAAAGACATAACTTAATGTGGAGTTCCTCGAGTATAGAGATGTTGGAGCAAAATTAGGTCTATTTTACCCGCGCTACTAAATGACGTATCAAAACTGACAGCATTGAATGATGAAGTTGACAGAATTGTGTTACTCGTTTTTTGGTATTGTATTTTTTATTTTTACTGCCGCCTTGTATCGCCGCCAGCGCAGTAGTTCCGTGCTCTGTGGGCAGTACCTTGCAGTGTCAGGCAGCGAGTAAATGTCAAGTTGGCTTGATCGTTTGATGGCATTTTGAGGGGCACGTTTATTATAAGTGGGTGCCTTTTATTAGTTGTAGTATGCCATTCTTTCATTATAACACGTATAGGAACGTGTGCGGGTGTGCCTTGAGATTTATCCTTTTTGCTCCCTTTCTATTGCTGGGAGGCAGAGAGCACCTCAGACTCTAGCTATACGAATAAAATTCTGTCAGCGGTAGTGTAGCAAAGACGATTGTCAAAATGTCAAAAATTGACAAACGCTGTCGAGATGTCAGGTGATCAATCCTTTATATTTTCGGTAGCTTTAGCTAATAGGATTGCACTTTATTTAGTGCGTCTACTTTCTGTCAAAAACGAGATATACTCTTAAATGGTAAGCTGTAATCTACTACAAGAGCTTTAAGCAGATAATGATTTAGTCGATTTTTTTATTCTTCATAGGATATTTTCTTACGATGTTTTCTTGTTTTCTTTTACGCTTATTAACTAATTTAGGGAAGGATTACTATTTTGTCTTATTCACGTTTTACACATGCTCAATCCTCTTCCCATGATTTTGATAAGAAGAGTACACATGGAGTTTCTTGTACGTTCTTCTCCATAGGATCTCCTCTTTGAAACGTGTACTGCTGCGCTGGGGATAGGGTCGGTCGGTGAGTGTGTTTTGCTGCAGAACAACTTGCTGCTATTGTCGCTAGCGCGGCAGAACTAGATTTATCTATTCGACTGCCAGACAATTTAAGTGTCTGTAAGTGGTCTCTTTGAAATAAAGGATTTAGCATCTATACTAATATTATAAAGCTGAAGAGTTTGTTTGTTTGCTTGACCGCGATAATCTAAGGAACTACTGGTCCGATTTGAATAAATCTTTCAGTGTTAGATAGCCCATTTATTGCAAAGGCTATAGGTTATATATCATCACGCTAAGACAACCGCGGAGCATTAATGGAAAATGTGACGCAGACGAAGTTGCGCGGGTCAGCTAGTCGTAAATTAACTGATTTCTTTTTATTCTTATAAAACGAAATAAATTGTACATTATTGTCCCGTATGTATTGTACAGTAAGATCCGATTTGAAAAATTATTTCACTGTTAGATAGCCCGTTTATCGAGGAAGGCTATAGGCTATATATCATCACGCTAAGACAAATAGGAGCGGAGCATTAATGGACAATGTGTCAGCTAGTTTTACATGTGTCAAATAATTTTCTCACCATAAATTAACATTTGAGATGCAAAACTTGTACGCTTACGGCATTTAATTAAAAAAAAACCGCTGCTAAGCCAGCGTTCTTATAATGTGGGAATATAAGTGACATCAGAACGGCACATATTGAATAATCAAAATATTAGAGACGTGCTGAGAACGTTTTGTCACATAGGTTTAGTTTTTAACGTTTATTTGTGACTGTGGTGACGATAATTAAGTGTCGTGTTATGTCACAGTTTATTAGGGAAATAATAAAACTTCCTTGACCACACACCGTGTTTTTTTTCCCAAAAAAAAATAGGCTGATATTCTAGAAACTTCATCGACTTGGTGAACCTGGTAGACGGTTATAATAAGCGTTTACCAGGTTCTCGTAAAAAGAGTCCCATATATCTCAGTTCCAAAATTCATCTAAATGGGATCAGTGATTCAGTCGTGAAAGAATAACAAAAAAAAACTTACTTTCGTATTTGTTAGTTAGTAGGTAATCTGATGATCAGAATCTCATTATAGGTTTAGCTAAACTCCTATTAAATAAGTCATATAGTAGGTACAGTCTGGATTCAATAGAGGGCACAACTAAAAATTCTAACAGCTGTTCGAATTTTTAATAATAGCAGTTTTAAACATGGAAAGATTCTTCTTTTTTATCAGCATGAAAGTTGCAACACCACATTCAGCCAGCAACTCTACATTACCAACCTTGTCATACCAAAACGACCGTGCATTTGACAGCTTTGCACTAAACAGTCAATATATACCACTGTATTAGTATTTTGCATGTTGGCAACACCCACGTTACGACTATGGGAGCTAGTTAAGGCTGAGAACATGAAGACGGCTTCATTCATGAGTGTACTCGCATGTTCCTCGTAAGTGATGTCAGAGTGTACCGTGTATGGAGGGCTTTAGTGGACAGTTGTGATTTGCATGTTGGTAAAAATGGGAGGTAGGGGTGGTAGCGTTGTTGTGGAATTTGATCGAAAGAGACACCGCGGCCCTGGAACTAGGAGGAACATGGATGGGTTTTAGTCAGTAGTCTGACACTCCTTTCAGCTCCGCCTAGAGCGGGAGGAGTCACTTGATGATTGCTTATCCTTAAAAGAAAGGGGTGGTAGCGTTGTGTTATATGGATATACGGTGTATCATTTTCTTTTTCTTTCTTTAAAAGTAGGATAGCCTGTCTTTTTTTTTTTTAGGGATGGGAAATCATCCAATGACTCCTCCCGCTCTGGGTGTAGCGGGAGGGAGGGTCAGACTTCTACTGACTAAAACCCATCCATGTTCCTTCATTGTCCTTTGTGTTCCGGAGCCACGGTGTCTCTTGCGAATAATCCCGCGACTCCGGCAGGCGTTGGCCCTTTCGGGCCCCTCTGTGTTGCTGACTCTCTTTGAGGCGCGCGTGGAACACTAACGCGCCGTCGACACGGCCTGTCGTCACTAGACGGACGGACGGCGAGCCACCCATAGCTCGCCGTCCACAGGCCCGCGCCTACGGTGGCCGGAGGTCACCAGGTGGTGGCCCCCGACGCCCGCTGCGTCTACCACGGTGAAAGTAGGATAGCCTACTTTTAAAGAAAGAAGAATCAACATGTTTAGCACTGAGTATAAGTTTTTGTTCCGAGTGATACATGACACGGGCAGTTGATATGTAATTATAATATTTATCTTTTATTGGTAAGAGCTCAGACTTTTAGTTGATTCAGCCTTAAGATTTCTACTGGTGGACAAAGATCTGATCTGATCCCAAGTTTCGCCATAAAAACCAGTTTTCCTCCTAGGAACGGCGGGGAAAAGTTTGTTCATAAAATTCTTTAGAAGTTCATAATGCTGTACCATGTCTTTTAACTATCTCACTTGGCCTATTCTACTGGAATTTTGAATTTCAGTAATGATTCAAGAGTAATTTCAAAGATTTATTCTAAGTAAACCATTTACAGGCACTTTTGAAAACTCAAGGTCGATCAACCAAAAAGATGAAGCTATTTGCATTTGATTCTCGTAATCCGGTCTGTAATACGCACTTACCAGAGATTATAAGTACACCATTTTTACCTCTTTGCATCATCAAACTAAGAATAATTAAACCACTTTTCGAATCCCTACATTTTTAACATCCTCCTCACCACCAGGATTTATGATAAACACCTTAGCAACATGTCCATCTGTAGCGAACAACGGCGAAGCAATCGGTTGCAGACTTGCAACTGGTTGCGCAAGCAGTTAGCGGCTGCGTGGGCGCAGGTACAACAACTGTTCGATACTCGAATATTAACGATATTGTGCGACCCGGCTAGTGCTGATAATGTTCGGTCTTGTTTTAGTGAGATTTATGACGTAATTGTGTAATGAAAGAAATGGTGGCAGTTTTTCAAAATAGCCTTTTTCTTCAGTTTTGTGTTAAGTTGGATACGAAGCCAAGGATTGGAGTAACTGACTAGTTAAATGAAATTGTTATCGTTTTGAGTAATCTATTCTGTTTCTTGGATAATAGGATTAGTGACAGGGAAAGCTCGCAAAATTGAAGTAGTGTTTTCCTAATTTTCAATCATTTTGCAAGACAGGAAATCTCGATGTGACTATCGATCGCCTATCGACTGAAATTCGGTAAGACTACCCGTACATAGTCAATTTCGAACGCGATCTCACTTGATTTTGATCGTAGATCGCGTTCTCGCCTAGTCGCGATTTCCTGCCCTGCTCTTGCCTCTAGGGATTGTGCCTCATGTCGTCATTCGTTCCACAAATTCTCCTCGGATGTTCCTGCATAGGCAAGCGCAAGGCCAAGGCATTCAGTAGGTGACTCATTTAACTGTGCCCCAGAAAATTGTATTGACTATGTTAATAACACTAACAGCAACATAAAAATACTACATTTAAACATCCGTAGCTTAAATAAAAACTTTGACCAAGCCCAGCTATCATTACACTCACTGAAACTTGATATTGACGTGGTAGTCCTGACAGAATGTTGGCTTAGTAAAGTCAGTAATATGCCTGTTTTAGCTGGATATGACTCCTATTGTACCACTATAAACAATAATCAAAATGATGGGATTGTTATCTTTACAAAAAAAACTCTCCGGACCTCAGAATGGGAACCAGAATTTGTGAGTGGGAATTGCTTGGTATGCAATATGCCTAACCAAAATACCGCTATTGTGACAGTGTACCGATCCCCATCATATAGTTCCAAAGAGAGTACCGAAAAATTCCTGGATAGTTTAAATAATGTCTACGCAAGCCTATCTTCCTTTAAAAATATAATTCTCATAGGTGATATTAATATAGACCTTAAACCCAATAGTACAGATAACCGCTGTCTCAACTATATCATGCTAAATGCCTCCCACGGTCTACTTCCAACCCATCGATTCAACACTCGGCTGGATAGCTGTCTGGATCATGTATTTGTTAAAAGTACCCTGCTTGTTACTACCCTTGTACTAGATTCACACATCACGGATCACAAACCAGTGTTATTTAATATTGCAAACACAAACCCCGACACCATACCACTTCACATAGCTACCCGCATAGATTACGAAGCAGTTAAGTTAGACTTAGAAAACTCTGATTTTTCCCCCTTGTACAAAATTACTGACCCCAATTTATCCATGAATGCCTTCATAAATATTATTTCCTCAGTCATTAACAAGCACACAAAACAAATTAAAATCCCTAGGAAAAAAAGAATAATAAAACCATGGATAACCACAGGCATTTTAAAGTGTATACAAAACCGTGACTGATTGCACAACAGATTAAGGAAAGATCCCAATAATCTTATCCTGAAAATTACCTATTCGCGGTACCGCAATTTCTGTAATGACCTGCTCCGAAAATTAAAAATTGCCTATGAGAAAAGCGAACTTGACAAATCTCGGAATAACCCTAAAGCACTTTGGAAAACGATAAAACAAATCACAAATACCACCAAAAAGAAAACTAGCCCGGTCGAACTGTTGGATATCTGTGACAACGCTATATCATCCGTCAACGAAGTGTGTCGATTTTTCAGTAATATAGGAACGAACTTGGCAGAAAAAATCCTGTCCCAGTCTCATCAACCAACAAACTTACCTAGGAGATTAAGTCACAATATAACACCCAACCCCGCCAGCTCTCTTGTAATACTTGAGGTTGATGAATCAGAAGTGGAGTCACTTATTCTGCAACTGCGAAATGATTGCGCAATAGGTTGGGATAACATATCTCCCCTAGTGTTAAAGAGTTGCCGGCAGATCTTGACGCCGCCATTGACGTATATTTTTAACTGCTGCCTCCAAAAAGGCATCTTTCCTGATGCGCTTAAAAAAGCTGTTATTCATCCAATTCATAAGGGAGGGATCAGAAACTGTGTCAACAATTATAGACCTATATCGGTCCTATCAGCGCTCTCTAAGATACTGGAAAGGATCTTGAATAATGTTCTAAAAAAATTTCTCAACAAACATCGGCTCATAGCAGATAATCAGTATGGTTTTCGCTCAGGAATCTCAACTGAGGATGCAGTTCTGGATCTAACACAGTTGGTTGCGAGGAACCTTGACAGTGGCGTTAAAAGTCTAGGGATATTTTTGGACCTCTCTAAAGCTTTTGACACAGTTTCTGTTCCCAAACTTATATCTAAATTGGAACTCCTAGGGGTACGAGGAAACTCCCTCGAAATTTTCAAAGATTATCTCAGCAACCGGACCCAACGAGTAAAAATAGGAGAACATGTAAGTGATGAAATAATAATAAACACGTACGGTTTGCCTCAGGGAAGCATCTTAGGTCCCACTTTATTCCAAATATACGTCAATGAGTTGTGTAATTTGACCATCCCCAACTCTAAAATCATTGCGTAAGCAGACGACACCGCAGTCATAGTTTCCGGACCAAGTTGGGATAGCGTTAAATGCCATGCTGAAGTGGCATTAACAACCATCATGACATGGCTCAACCTAAACTTGCTTACCCTGAATTGCGATAAAACCTCGTACATTCCTTTCGCTATTCGACGAAACAACTTACCTGAAAAGTCATTCTCCATAACAGCTCACACCTGCTCTACACAATCCCCCCACTGTTTATGTCCGAAACTCACAAGAACAGATAACTTGAAATATCTGGGTGTACAAATAGACGGAGGATTACGATGGGACAAACAGGTTGACGCTATAACTGCTAGATCTATGAAACTTTTGCATACTTTTAAATCCCTCAGAGACTCGGCAGCGCCTGAAACCCTAAAGATGGTGTATTATGCATTATGTCAATCTATTATTGGATATTGCATCACAGTATGGGGTGGTGCAAATAAAACCAGTTTTCTGAGGATTGAAAGAGCACAGAGAGCCGTGCTGAAAGTAATGCTTCGAAAACCTTATCGCTATCCCACTACGAAACTATACGCGGACTTACAAGTGCTTTCTGTTCGCCAGCTCTATTTACTGCGGTCTATTTTAAGAAAACACGGTAGTGTTCCCCCTACTGACCCTAAAAAAAGGAAGAAATTACCCATTAGCACCCCCCACAAAACCGCCTTCGCTCAACACCAATACTACACATTAAGTACATACATCTACAAACAAATTCACAAAAAATTAAACATAGTCGATCTAAATAAACATCAATTAAAATCAAAATTAAGTGAATGGCTACTGAAACAGGACTACCTACAGACAGAGTCTTTACTCAAATATGTCGTCTAACTACCTATGTACATTATTTCTAATTACATACCCACACACACACATATACAGACACACACACACTCGCGCACATACAAACTTACACACACTCACGCCCACACACATACATACACGCTCAAACACACAAACACACATCAAGTGAATGTAAATATATTTTCCTACATAATATTTCCTAGAATGCTCGGGTAGATCGACACAGTCTACTATAAATATAATAGCATCAATGTTAAGCTGAATCACTGTCTCTCAAGATACAGGTTACCTAGTTTGAGAGGCAGGGTTTTCCTAATTGTGTTCAGATTTTAGTTCCTAGATTGTACTGTATTGTGTTACTCCCAAAGCTCTTTTAATTGTCTTTATATTACATTATGAAATCTGTATTTTTTGTGAAATAAAGTTATTATTTATTTATTTTATTTATTTATATGTCGGGAAGAAAAAAAACCGCCCAAGTGCTTGTTGAAGTCGCACATGAAGGTTTCCGTACCGTAAACCTTAATTTTTATAATTTGTGCTTATAACGGCAATAGAAAATACAAAATCTGTGAAAACTTCAACTGTCTACCTATTACGGTTCTTGAGATACAGCCCGCTGACAGACGGACGAACACCAGAGGCGGGTTCCGTTGGTTACCCTTAGGGTACGGAACCCTAAAACATACTTGACACCTGTACCTATCGCTACTTTCAAATACCATAAAGTCCATACCCTTATAGACTGCAATTAGCACTTCGGCTCTAAATATAAGCCACTTAGCATAGTCCAAATATTACCGGCACAATCAAAGATCGAACAATCCTAAGCCAAATGCCAATACATTAACAAAAAAAAAATAGAAAAGAAAATCCCTAATGAACACTAGCCTTTTACCACTATCGATACTTTCGCTATCTTTAACTAATTTTTAATTGGCGGTCAGATAACAACGGTATTTAAACAATAGTTGAGATAACAGGGTTAAGTGAGAATTTATGTTTTAATACAGTTCTCTTATTTTTGTGACGTGGTTTACTAAAAGTGCACTTGCTACGTTCTTAATTGCGAGTGTGCAATGTTTCTGTAAAATGGTATTCGGGTTTTGTGATAAGGATTTTATGAGCATTAAGTGCCAATTGAGAGTGTTTTGTTATTTTATTGCGAATACGTGCAAGGAATCACCTACTACCGTCAAATGGGGTAATTAGGTATGAAGGGGTGAATAGAATCAAGACGTTGATAGGAATTTTCACTATAATATCAATTGATTTCCTAAGAAAACAACTTTTTTTTAAATTTCAATTTAAAAAGGACCGGGAAAGGATCAAATTAGGGACCGTAAATGCCGTCAATACTATTTTAATACTTAACGTAAAAATCCTCTTCAAACTTTTGTTTCGATTCACCCCTGCATTCTTATTCACCCCGTTTATTTTAGTTAGTTAATTTTAAATAAAAGTGTAAGAGTTTCAACTTGAATCGAGTCACAAATTATCGATGCTGAAATAATTTTAAGATTTCAATTTATGCAGCTGCATTATGCAATGTATTTATACATCTTTTAAGTAATTACCAAAAAAAGTGGTTGCTTCAGATTTAGTATCAGATAATCCTAACAATGTTAGCCTCATTTAATATTTCTATGGTTAGCCCTATCCCGGCTGAACTACAGTCTGCAAAACATACGAAGTGTAAAAAAAAGTACAATATTGAAAGAGTCGCATCTACGACTCTTGCCAAAAGTACCTAAGGCTCTTTGACTCATTTAGATATTTTTTTCGTAAAAAAATGTGATCACGATTCTCGACGCATCATCGAAGTATTCTCATCATGTCAACAAAGATTGAGTGAAAATGTTCCCCGAATTTTAATTCCGTCCTTCTCTTTATGTATTTATAACTGTGCGGGACAGGCAATAGTGTATATAGTGAATGTGAATAGTGTTTAGTTTTGAAACCGAACTGATAGGACAGTACATAGTGTTAGTGATAGCGTAATGTTTACATAATAGTATATAAGGTTTTTATGTTTGAATGTTTGTTTAGGATAATCGTATGATAGATTTAAGCCTTTTTTACTAAGAATTATATCGTTTGTATAACATAATTCATAGATATAAGCTAGTGATCGTATTGTTTACGTAACATTTTATGTCTCGTTTTTGTTTATTTTATATTTTTGTCATATAGTTTATGTTACGTAGAATCTAAAAACATATAGTTTATAATATGTTGTAATAGAAAAACTTAGCGAAAAACGCAAATATTGTTAAAATGCTCTCGTTACGGTAACGTAGCGTCGTACGTTAGCTAACTGCACCGATGCCGACTTCGCTCTCATTGGTTGAAAATTCCTGTGTTCTGATTGGCTGACCAATCACAGGGCTTACATTTTCTTAGCAAATTTTGTATAAATTACGGAGCGTTTTCCGGATCGATACAGTCGGCGGGCAACAAGACAAGAAGAAAGAACACTAGAAGAAATAAAGGAAGATCAACAAGGAAAATTCTCCTGGTTTTATTCTTCACCAACCCCAGCACACAAATGCGCATCCTGCACATTTAGTGGTCCTTCGAGCGCCGGATTTATTGTGAAGAAAGAAGCCTTGAACATAGTACCTCAAGAAAGAAGCCTTGAAGATCGAGTATAGTGAAAGTGTTCAAGATCGCCGATTGAAGAATCAACTGACGTCATGCCCGTTACGCGTTCTGAAGGGAGGGGCCGGAAGCCGTCGAGCGAACAGAAGCCGTCGTCGTCTGAAACCACGCCAGGGACCTCAGCGACCGGCACCAGTACGGAAGCCACGACGGAATCGACAAATACAGGGACGACTGCCACGGGGTATACAGAACATACCGCCACCTCCGCGACGACTGATCCAACCACCGTGACTTCCGCCGCCAGCGCCTCGACCGCACGGACCTCCGCCTCGGCCGCGAACGTACCCCTCGCACCCCGCCAGCGCCGCCGCCCCCTCTGTCGCCCCCTCCGCCGCGACGACGCTTACTGCAGGTGCGAAATCGAAGCAGTTGATGAAGCCGCCCGCCGCTGTCACCTCCAGAGATGCTCGCCAAGAAACGGATGCCTCTACAGTAAAGCGAGTTGTCAAGCAAGCCGGTACGTCGAAACCAACCGGCCCACAGCACCTCTCCCCCCCTAGCAAGAAGGGGGGAGGGGGGGGATCGACGCATAGCAAGTCGAAACAGTTGAAGATAGCGAAGGCAAAGGAAGATTTGCTCCGCCTCCAAGTCAAACTAGCTGCAGCACGCCTGGCCGCACTAGAACAAGAGGATGAAACCGAAGAGGAAATAGAAGAAGGAGAAGAAGATGACGTCTCCCTCTACTCAGAAGTCAACGCAAGAGTGGACAACTGGTTGGAAAACCAGGTGACTCGTCCAGTGTTAGCCATCACCAACGAGCCCTATCGCCATCCAGAAGAACCAACGGTCGTCCACAACGAACAACAGAAGCATGAAGAAGCACGTCAATCACCGGCGGGAGGTCAAGGGGACTTAGCCCTCCTAGCTGAAGCCATCACCAGGGCTGTCAGCACCGCCCAGCGACCCAAGTTCATCGAGCTACCGTTCTTCAGTGGCTCGCATCAGGAGTGGCTACCTTTCCGCGCCGCCTACCATGAAACAGAAGCGATGTTCAGCGCCGTCGAGAATACGAACAGACTACGGAGGAACCTGAAAGGCAAGGCCAAGGAAGCTGTAGAAGGGTTGCTGATCACTAACGCGCACCCATCAGAAGTAATGAAGACATTGGAATCCAGATTCGGAAGACCAGAGTCCATAGCCATGTTAGAGATGGAAACTCTTCGAAGCCTGCCGCGCCTCTCCGAGTCACCGAGGGACATCTGCATATTTGCAACAAAGATCTCCAACGTCGTAGCAACATTGAAAACATTGGGCTGCTTCAACTACATGTACAACCCTGAACTTGCGAAGACATTGGTGGACAAGCTGACGCCGACACTACGATATAGATACTACGACTTCTCAGCCACACAGCCGCAAGAGGACCCCTGCCTCATCAAGATCGAGAAGTTCTTCAAGAGAGAAGCCGAACTGTGCGCGCCCTACGCACTGCCTGAACAGGTGGCAGCACCGTCTACAGCCGCACCACAGAAGAGGACGCAGAGGGTCACCAACGTGACTGAGAAGACCAACACGCTGAAGTGCTTTGTGTGCGAGGGAACAAGTCACACCAATGCAACAGAATGTGAAGCATTCAAGTGGATGGGTGCCCTCATCTATCGGACATCAAGGGACATCTATCGTACCCCAACGCAAAGCCGCAAGTCCTTATCGGTCAAGACAATTGGCACCTTCTGCTCACCAAAGAAACCCGAAAAGGCGACAAGAACCACCCAGTTGCTTCTCTCACGCCGCTGGGGTGGGTTCTTCATGGAAGCCAAACAAGATCCTTCGGGCAGAAGATAGACTTCGTGTCGCACATGATCGAAGACACAGAAGACAACCTTGAGGACCTGGTGAAGAAGTACTTCGAAATGGACGCCCTCTGCATAAACCCGAAGAGACCGAAGACTGACCCAGAAGAAAAGGCGCTTCGAATACTGGAACAGAAAACTGAGAAGATTGAAGAAACCAGATATCAGACCGGCCTTCTCTGGAAGAAAGAAGATGTTAAGTTCCCCGATAACTATGAGAATTCTCTGAAGAGGCTCTTCAACATCGAGAAAAAGATCGACCGTGATCCAGCCCTGAAGAAGAGATACGTCGAACAAATGGACGCCCTTATAGAAAAAGGATACGCCGAGCCTGCACCGCCTCAGAAGACACCACAGAAGACGTGGTACCTACCTCACTTCGCTGTCATCAATCCAATGAAGCCAGACAAACTCCGAGTTGTGCACGACGCCGCAGCCAAGACCAAGGGAGTAGCGCTCAACGATATGCTGCTCAAAGGTCCAGATCTACTCCAGTCGTTACCAGGCGTCGTCATGCGCTTTCGACAGCACCTGATCGGAGTGACAGCGGACATAAAGGAAATGTTCATGCAGGTCAAGCTACGTACAGAAGATAGAGACGCACTGCGATATCTGTGGCGTGGAGATCGCCGCGACGATCAACCTCCGGAAGAGTACAGGATGACATCGCTGATTTTCGGAGCATCAAGTTCACCATCGACAGCGATATACGTGAAGAACTTGAACGCGAAACAACACGAGAAGACTCATCCGGAGGCAGCAGCTGCCATCATAGAGAAACATTACGTCGACGACTACCTCGATAGTTTCCGAAGCCTGGAAGATGCCGTAAGAGTAACGAAGAGTGTGCGCGAAGTGCACAATAAGGCCAGCTTCGAACTAAAGCAGTGGAAGTCGAACTCAGCGGCACTCCTAGAAGCACTGGGAGAAGAGCATAGAACAGAAGACTTGGAACTCTACAGAACAGAAGAGAAAACCGAACGAGTACTAGGAGTCATCTGGAAAATCAACTCGGACGAGCTAACCTTCAACCTCAACTTAGCCAGAATACCTTCGACCTTAATAGAAGGAAAGCAGCCAACGAAGAGGGAAGCCTTAAGAATTGTTATGTCGCTCTTCGACCCCTTAGGATTCGCCTCGCCTGTTACGATACGAGCGAAGCAGCTACTCCAGGAAGTTTGGCGCCGAGGAACAGGGTGGGACGACCGAATCGACGAAGACCTAGCGGAACAATGGGACGCGTGGATGGGACACCTGAAAAGTCTCCACGACATGGCAATCCCGCGGCGATACCTTCACTACAGCGACGCCGTCTCCCTAGAGCTTCACGTCTTCAGCGACGCTAGCGAATCGGCCTACTCTGCGGTCCTCTACTGGAGAGCCGTAACACCAGATGGCGAAGTCGGCATATCACTCATCATGGCCAAGGCGAAAGTGGCACCGTTGAAGTTGACTTCGATCCCAAGATTGGAACTGCAAGCAGCGGTCATGGGGACCAGACTCGCCGAGACAGTGATAGAAGAACACGAGAGGAAACCTGACCGAAAAGTGTTCTGGACCGATAGCAAGACAGTACTCACCTGGATAAAGACAGGGTCGCGTTCATACAAACCCTACGTGGCTCATCGTCTAGCAGCAATAGAAGAAAGTTCCAAGGTCAACGACTGGCGCTGGGTTCCGACGAAACAGAACGTAGCCGACGACGCCACACGAGATGTACCGACCGCCTTCAATAGAGATCATCGATGGTACAGAGGACCGGACTTCTTATACCTGACAGAAGACTCCTGGCCTATAGAAACCGCAAGGACAGCAACAGAAGAGCCTTCCGACGAGGAGAAGACGCATCACGTGACCGACAGAAGAAGACTGAAGCTAGCAGAGGGTCTGCCTGATCCGACGAAATTCTCCAACTGGGACCGCCTCCGGTATTCGACATCACGTGCTCTGCAGTTCATCGAGCTTTGCAGAGCCCCTAGGCAGAAGGTCAACTATCGCCGAACCAAGAAGAACAAAGAAGCGGATCCTACCTGGAGGAGAAACAAGCAGACTGCAGCTAAACAGCAGACGCCCGCAGCATCGAAGAAATCGACGCTCAAGCTGCTCCCAGTCACAGCTGAGCTCCTCAAGAAAGCTGAAGAGCTGCTGATGCGGTCTTCGCAGGAAGAAGCCTTCGCGGAAGAGATAGACAATCTGAACAGCGGGAAGCCGATCGCCAAAGAAAGTCGCCTGCATCAGCTCAGCGTCGAGTCAGTAAACGGTTCACTCCGAATCCGGAGCCGTATCCGAGCAGTGACAGACATGGAAGAAGACTTCAAGAACCCGCTAGTAGTCGCCGGAGATCATCCCACAGTGAAGCTTTGGATACAGGCCATACATCGGCAGCTACATCACGCCGGCGTCGAGGCAACAGTCAACGAGTGCAGACAGCAATACTGGGTATTACGATTGCGCCCTATCACCCGCGCAATCCTCCGAAGATGCCTCTTCTGCCGCATGAAGACTCAAGTACCGCCGCATCCGAGAACTGGGGACCTGCCAGCGTGTCGCCTTGCACATCACAAGCGACCCTTTACGTACACCGGTGTCGACTATTTTGGGCCTCTCTCCGTGACCGTCGGACGAACCAGACAGAAGAGATATCTAGCCATCTTCACATGTCTCACAACGCGAGCTATACACCTGGAAATCGCAGGCTCGCTCAGCGCCGACTCTGCAGTAATGGCGGTCAGAAGAATGATCGCGCGACGAGGCTGCCCGACTGAAATCTGGTCAGACAACGGCACCAACTTGAAGGCTGCCGACAAGGAACTTCGCCAAGCAATCGACGCGGCGACTGCGGAAGAAGCAGCGAAGAGGACGATCTCCTGGCGCTATATTCCGCCTGGAGCTCCATTTATGGGCGGCGCTTGGGAGCGAATGGTTCGCTCCGTGAAGACGGCTCTTCAAGCGACACTGCATGAGCGCCACCCCACCGAAGAAGTCCTCGCTACTCTACTTGCTGAAGTGGAGTACACCGTAAACAGTCGCCCGCTGACGCACGTCTCCGTCAGCGCAGAAGATCCCGAGGCTCTGACTCCCAACCATTTCTTGCTGGGGGGTCCTGGACGTGTACCGCAGCCGGGTACATTCACCGAACAAGACACCATCTCCCGGTCCAGCTGGCGAGCTGCACAGAGGCTCGCAGATGTCTTCTGGCTCCGCTGGGTGAAGGAGTACCTTCCCGAGCTCCAACACCGGCGGGAGCCCTACGGACGAGGTCAACCAGTGCAAGTGAACGACCTCGTGCAGATCGTCGACCCGAACCTGCCCCGCAACGTGTGGATACGAGGACGAGTCATCGCGGTGTATCCTGGTCCAGACAGCATCGTGCGGACGGTGGACGTGCAGACCAAGGGAGGTGTCCTGCGCCGGCCGGTGAGGAAGCTGGTGATCCTGCCCCTGCCTACGGACGACGTGCCCGCACCGGAACTGAATGCGACGCGGTCGCACGGCGGGAGTGATGTGCGGGACAGGCAATAGTGTATATAGTGAATGTGAATAGTGTTTAGTTTTGAAACCGAACTGATAGGACAGTACATAGTGTTAGTGATAGCGTAATGTTTACATAATAGTATATAAGGTTTTTATGTTTGAATGTTTGTTTAGGATAATCGTATGATAGATTTAAGCCTTTTTTACTAAGAATTATATCGTTTGTATAACATAATTCATAGATTTAAGCTAGTGATCGTATTGTTTACGTAACATTTTATGTCTCGTTTTTGTTTATTTTATATTTTTGTCATATAGTTTATGTTACGTAGAATCTAAAAACATATAGTTTATAATATGTTGTAATAGAAAAACTTAGCGAAAAACGCAAATATTGTTAAAATGCTCTCGTTACGGTAACGTAGCGTCGTACGTTAGCTAACTGCACCGATGCCGACTTCGCTCTCATTGGTTGAAAATTCCTGTGTTCTGATTGGCTGACCAATCACAGGGCTTACATTTTCTTAGCAAATTTTGTATAAATTACGGAGCGTTTTCCGGATCGATACAGTCGGCGGGCAACAAGACAAGAAGAAAGAACACTAGAAGAAATAAAGGAAGATCAACAAGGAAAATTCTCCTGGTTTTATTCTTCACCAACCCCAGCACACAAATGCGCATCCTGCACAATAACAATACCTATCTGGTCTGGTCTGGTCGTGGTCAGTCATTGACATTGTCGTTACGTTTATTACGTAACCAAAGGTAAAGGTATTTAAGGATATTCTTTCAAGGTTTAGGTACTTAAATTATTACAAAATAATCATCGGACTTTTCCTTGTTGTTTTACAAACCTAACCAACCCATGTGATATCAATCAATGTACTTTACATTAATGTATATTTAGTATTCTTCTTCTTCTAGTGTGGGTAGTAACTTGACGTTCAAAAAGTGCTGGCCCTCAGCCTAATTTGAATAAATGACTTTTGAATTTTGAATTTTTGAGTAAGGTTTAACGACATCACACACCCTATTGTCAGAGGTTCTAAACCGCCTCAAGGGCCTCGAACATGGTTTAACGACCACTATTTGGCGGCCGGGACCACCGGTTTATACGTGCCTTCCGAAGCACGGAATCGTCTTTTAATCATTTCAGTTAGTTGAATGCTATTAAATAAATACAACCTACTTAATTTTGAACATCTCAGTCTGCAATCCATGTTTCAAGTGAGATTAAAGGATCTCTTTCTCTTCCTTCCTGTCTATTTGATGATTCGACGTGGAGTCGAGTCGGAGAATTTGGAATATAGGGGTAAGTTGATATACCGAAGCTCACCTCATTACCCTACATAAAATTAATGAAAACTTAAGGCACAAAAGAATTGTACAATCATCTCTAGATAACTAGCATGTTATCAACCACCGATCAACATCATCCAAGCTAAAGAAATCCACTACTATTATTTTTGGCACAATATGCGGAAAATGCTCAAAATTTTCTTACTTCAATTTTCCAAGAGGAGTTTGTTAACAGTAATAATAACTAAAACGAATTGTTTATTGTTAGTTAAGTGTATTTGTTAATACACTTTACTAACAATAAACTAAAAAAAAGCATAAAAAAATTCGACCTCAACGCTGTTTGCTGGTAATGTACCCAAGAGACTGGCAGCATTGCCACGTTGAATGTCAATGCTTAATCTCTGCCCAAATTAAAAGTCGGCTCTTGGGTCACGGGAAGTGTCAACCAGCCTTTTCGAAATTTCTTTAAAAAGTCTGTGGTTTCAACCCCAAACGTCATTTTCCAAGATTTATTTTTTTCGCTGTTATCTACAAAACTAAATTCGAAGACCAAAAATCCAAGAATATTATACCAATATTCCAAGTCATCATTCTTCGCATGACATAAGCCTCCGTGAAGGAATTCCAGAGAGCACTCTGTTTATTTACGAACTCGTATGTAAGCATGCAAGCAAAGATTTATGTGCGAAAATTATGTAATGTCCGCTTTTTCAGTGTAAAATATTAATGGCTGGTCAAATGCTTTGTTTGTTTAAATTATTTTTGTGATAATGGAAGTGATTGTACTCAGTGTAGTCTTGTGAAAGTGTGTTTAGTATAGGTAGAGCTGTAAGAATCAAGATATATCTATACTCTTTCCGCTCGCTCTTGGTAAGCTGTAAGGGGAGCGGAAAGTTGTGTCAGATTCTTACTGACTAAAACCCATCCGTGTTACCCCTAATGTCCTTTGCAATACCGGACCGCGGTGACTCTTTCGAATAAAGTCCGCAATTTATATATTAGATCTAGATTCTTACAACTCTGCGTCTGAAACAATAAACAAAGCAGAGCTAAATCATTAATGATAAACGATTTTTCATGGAAAGACAAGAACATTTTGAGCGAAGTAAGGCTTTGAAATACCTAGGAAGTGTCTATAAAAAATGTTTTTAAGAGGCTTTCGACTTTTA
The DNA here is from genome assembly GCA_963859965.1 of Ceramica pisi. Classification (NCBI taxonomy): domain Eukaryota; kingdom Metazoa; phylum Arthropoda; class Insecta; order Lepidoptera; family Noctuidae; genus Ceramica; species Ceramica pisi. Next base: position 6,509,627 of record OY982529.1, read on the forward strand.
AATGTAGACGTACTCAGATAAAAACAAAAGAAATGACTGCTTTAATCAATACCAATGAAACACAAATCGAAATACAAAATAAAAGTTCATATAATTAAAGAAATAAATAAAGGTATGACTAATTTTGAATTTATCTCGCTAAATAACAAAACGAAAACTAAATTCAATTTGTATGATGACCCGGAGGTTTTATATCAGAGTCTAACGTAAGTGCTAACAGCGATTGGGTCAAAGAACTCAAAAGGTGTGGTTCAATCTGAATTTTAACTGAGCTTAGAAAATACTAGCTGACCCGCGTCTGCGTCACATTTTCCATTATTGCTCCGCTCCTATTTGTCTTAGCGTGGTGATATATAGACTATAACCTTCCTCGATAAATGGGCTATCTAACTATCTACTAAAATATTTTTTCAAATCGGACAAGTAGTTCCTGAGATTAGCGCGTTCAACCAAACTCTTCTGCTTTATAATATTAGTAGATATAGATTAAAGGGGTATATATTTATTTTTTACGTGGTCGCTCGCAATGGGCCTCATCGGAAGTTTTAAAGTCACTCAAAGGGCTATAAAGAGAAAAATGCTTGGAATTTCCTTACGTAATCGAACCAGGAATGATATCCGCAAGAAAACCAAGGTTACCGACATAGCACGAAGGATCGCCAAACAGCTAGTCTATTCTGTAAATAACCACTTCGATATCGACTTCACCTGAGTGACTAAGCTTACAAAGTGAACTTTATTTCACACATCATAAGGTCTTATATTTGTACGAATTTGAAACTCACCTCGGATTCCGCTGTCGAGACGCGAAAATGTTGTTACAGAATTGCACTGCTGAAGTGGCAGTAGACAGGGCTACTTATAACTTTTGCATAACATGGAATTATATTGTAGTTTCAAAATCACGAACTAATACGGTGTTGTAGTTGAATGAACAAATATAAACGAAAATTGAGAAAAAAAATCATATCTCGCGTCCTATTCATACTAAAGCAACAGAAATTGGTGGAACGGTAGGTAACAGTACATGAAATCAAAGGAGTAAATAGAAAATGAAATACGAAGTTCAGTTTTCTAAATAAGATTTTTTATTCGTTTTTTTATGATGTGAGGAAAATTTGATTTTACGAAACTGTGATTTATAAAAAAAAAAGAATTACAAGTTGTAGCGAAGCTGGAGTTAAACTTACGTAGGTACCAGAAATGATAGAAAGTTTTGATTACTTGAAAAAAAAAAAATATAGTGAGACGAAAATCGGGTTATTAATAAGTACACCATCGATCCTTAAGATAACAAGAAAGTAACTTTTTAATAAATACGCAATAAGTATTTATGTTTTTTATTTTTATTATTATCATCATATAATAATAGGTACTTATACAAATATTACTTAGAGTAAATATGTGTATGTGTTTTTTACTTATTTATGTACTGTGTAGGTACCCATTCTATTTATCGGTTTAAAGAATTTTATTCTCATAAGAACAATACATAGGTTCACTTACAATGAGATACAAAGTAATTGATTATATTTAAATAAATACATTTTGCCTCCGATGCATGTTGCTGCATTTATCATTATGAAATCTTTTTATTAATATTTTTGTTATCATTGTTCCTCTCAAAGAGAGCACTTGCCATCTAAATAATCTCTTCACCACCCTTGGTTGACTGGTAGAGAATGCCTATGGCTTTAAGTTCGCCTTTCTACCTTTTTGTGCGAAAAGAATTAAACAAATAAATGACGACAAAATCTTGGCATACGGGAAAATTGTCAACCGCGCCTACTCGTTAGTGAAATATTAAAATATCTTAGAATAAAATCCATAATGTTGATGACATTATCCTTATTGAGTCATCTCGAGAGAATTTACAGGGTTTGGTTATACCCATCTTACTAAAAATGGCTTTTCTGTGGTCATAATAGTTTTAGGTACCTACCTTATAACTTACCTAGAGATCTTTGATCTCATGCTTTGAGGAGCCACCTACCTACATTTTTTATGTTACTTATATATGGATTTTCGCAGAGCCAGTTTCGGTAAATTTTGGTCTACCACATATTAGTAATTATTTTATCGTTCTGAGGTACACATTCCAAAACAACAAAAAAAAAACAAAAAAGGACAATGACAAAAAAAAAGTAATAAATATTTGAGTTGGTTTATAGTTTTTTTTGGTAGTAGGTAGAGTAATTTTAGGTCTAAATTGAAAAACTCGAATTGCAAGTGGATAGGAAATAGTAACAACAAAAGATATAAAACACTAACACATCTTAGTCCAAAGTTAGTCGATCAGAATGTTTGATTACCATCTTGAGGTGATGGTCGAAAATATGGTCGGCGATGGGGCACGCTTTCTTAGAATAAACTTATGTACTCTCCTTTGATAGGCAATACGCATTCATCCCTTATTTAACTAAAGTTGCCTGTAGAGGTTCAATAACAAAACGACCTTTCGTAGTTGTCTATGGCCAGTGGTTTAGGCTGTGTGTCGTCCTTTTGTTTTGGAATTTAAGGAATTTATGACGTTAAACAGTGCCGTAAGAAACAAAGTTTATATTTTGGTACCAAACCTTCGTACCAGCGCCTTAAACTACATAATGAATGACATATCAAAAGACCCCCAAAACACGTGCACCCGTTAGCCGGGAATTCCTAAAAACCACAGCATAAGGAAAAAGTTTATCAAAATAATGTTGTCATGAAACAAATGATGGCGATAGGGAACCAGACATATACGCTATGTTGGTTAAATAAGAACTTGAATATCGGTAAGTGATGATATTGTGAAACAGACATAGAGTGCCTTATTTTAGTGCCAAATTCTACTATTTTAAAGCAACCAACATCGCATTCGCGTATAAGTCGCAATTTGTCAAAAATATGGAAAATTAGGCTTTTTTAATAGATTGCGACTAAAAAGCGAATGTTGTTAAAAAATAGTAGAATAAAATTGGCCCTCTGGTAGCTATTGTATTAAATCATCAATAAACATAATAGTCTTCATGAGGTGATCGATCATTGACCTCTTTTCGGAGGACATGTTTATACGAGACTACCGAATTTTTTAAAAGAGACATCTACGCTTTGGAACGGGGTTCTGTATTTTCTTCTTCCTTACTAATTGACTTCCTAACAACTCAAAAGTGTTTGTAAATGGTTTAGTTGATATTAATTTATATATTTGAGTTTGAGTGAGGTGACATCTTTTTTCTAGACCTAAACTAAACCATTATCTCTGATGGAAAAGCTGAAGGTAACCTTTTAGACTGGTGATCCTGGTTTATTAAACGGAGGTTTATTATAAGGCCTTTTCATGAACTCTCGTACATCAACTAAGTTCAGATCTCCATCGTCTTAATGTTTCAAGGACTCGGCGCCAAATATAACGGAGAGCAAAACAAGTTCACAGAGTAACATCTCATTGTTCAAACATTTTTTGTCACAATATTAATTTTTACAGATCTTGTCTCGGAGCGTTGTCCATCTGTGCAAATATTCTTTTGCATACACTGACCATGAAACTTAAACCCTATTTTATTTTCATAAGGTTCAAAATTTTGTGGTGATATCTTTCGGGTGTGCAAAATAGGGTTGTCACTTTTCGATGGTGTAGGTACCTTAAGTTGGTCAGCTGTTAGGACAATCTTACTCATTTATCTCAGGAGATGGAGTGCTACTTGTGGTTGCTTCAGTTTTTTTTTGTTTGTTGGCTAACCCTGTGGTTTTGGCGAAACCGTTATAAATGTCTTTTGTGTATGTGTCACCAAATGTACTGGGTACGCGATATTTCTTGGGTCATTCTGAAGATTTGCCGTGCCACTGACAGGAATTTTAGGCGTTCCCTCCAGTTATGATGCGTAGCGAGGCGACCAATAATCGCTTCATAGGTAAATCAGCTTAGCGCAAGCGATTTTTTGGTTCATTTGCCCAATTCCGCTCAGTGCAAGGGAATTTATTGGTTCGCTAACTGATGCCAGCGGCTTCGCATGTCTAAAACCTTCCTCGAGAACCACTCTATCCATTGTTGAAAACAGCATGAAAATCGGTGCAGTAGTTTTTTAGTTTACTGACATCCAGCCGATTTTGGTGCTTGTCTTTAAAATTTTCAGAAGCACCGGAAACCTCTGCTGGCATATACAATATGCTGATGAAACAACGCTAGCACTATTTCAGAACATTGGAAGAAACATTGATTCTTTAAAAAAAAATGTATTAAAATTCATTTCCTGTCTCAAAAACATCTTCCAAGTTAGTACTCTGTAGCATATCAATCACTTCTTTATTTCGAACCCTTTCGTTGAAGTTTCAAATTATTCAGCTTTGCGATAATGTTGCATTATAGAATGGCTTCGCGGACCACTTCAGGTTCTGCCCGAGACCACCAGTGATCCTTGGACCACCGGTTAAGAACCGAGATACGTAGTCGCTCTAGATTATAGAGCGACTACGTATCTGACATCCTCTACCGACTAACTTGGTAGCACGATACCTTCAATCAATCTAATTAGGTACAGGTCGCGTCACATAAAAAGAACGCTGCATGAAAGTGGGGGGGGGGGATGTTTGTGCATGGGTACACTCGCGCACGAAAGTACTAGGCCTATTGTTTTATTTTTGAACTAGACTTTCGCTCGCGGCGTCGTATATTAGTTATTGGTAGGTAAATTGAAAAATTATATATGCTGGAATATCATTAAATTGAATTAAAGACATGTTTGATTCAGTGTAGAATGTTTAATCTAATTACCAAAACTTAAGTAAATGTTTTTTTACTATTTTATTTTCGAATCTTTTTAACCTTTGTCTCTGCGGTTCGATTCAAGCATTGTTTTAAATTATTAACTGCATTATTATCAGCCTCTCTCTTCATAAAACAATATACGCCATATATATTTTTTCTCTCTTTTCTATATAAAACTTTTGTGCGCGATGAAATTTTGAGAACGAACGTGACGTGGACACGGAGCGGGAAACAAAGGTCGACTGACGAACCAATAGCGCACCGGCGATCACACGGCGCGCCCCGCGCCCCACCTCATACCACCAAATACTTAGATCGATAATTCGCTTAATGCTCAGCTTGACCGCCAGCGTTCTTTTACATGATGCGACCTGTATCTACTAATTAATTTGTCCTAAACGCTCTTCATAAAACTTAGCATTATTCCTTATCGCTTAAAAACATGCTTCTGAAATGTGATCTTAATTGGATCTCCTGAATTGGGTTCGATCAAATTCGAAAAAAGACCCAAGTAATATAGAAATACATACATACTTACTGAGCAAATTTTATTACCAGAGATTATACTTATTATAGATTTATTAAATAAAGTTCTGGCGCTTAACTTGAAAAAAAGTCAAAACAATAAATAAATACAAAACAAAATGATCCCAATAAATATGAGGCGGTGTCTTCACTTGCAAACATTACATGTTATCACATACAAAAGTAATTTCGGATGACTTCTCCTTTAAAAACGTAATGGGATTTAGGTACTATGGGTAACTTGCCATTAACAGGCTTTATGGGCAATAAAAGTGATAAACTTCAAAAGCAAAGCGCAAAATATACTTTTTGAAGCGCACTCTTTATTTAAAGGGTTAATACATCACAACGTCACACTGTAAATCTTACCTTACCTTGCTAAGATTAGAGTTCAAAATCATTTGTCGACAGTTAACCCTATAATTCTAATGGAACCTTTCTCACTGACATATATGGTATTTATACTGAAAGACAAGACACAGATATTTATGTAAAGTAGGTTACTAAGTGTTGCAAACTTGATAGGAGTCAAATGTTATGTTTTGCACCTCATAAGCCTATAAAATAGGCCCGACGTAGGGTTAAAATATGAGGTGAAAAATACTGGAGTAATATTATTTTACTGTGTGCCTCGTTGACGTGTAGAAGGATGATGGGTATAGGTTTTCTGATTTAAGATAAAATTGGTGATGTTTTATGAGGAGACGTAGGTGGTGTAGTCTACAAGATGTTTTTAAGTTAAAACTTTGAATAGTCTATTTTTTACTTATTTCATTTGACTAGACCAACTTATGCTTTACAGCTGCAATGCGTAGGAAATTCATTCTTGCTGGCAATTCGGACGGATGAGATGAAGAAGTTTGAGTATTGGGATGGTCAGATCCCAAAATATTACATTATAGATCTTTTGTAGGTTACATTTATCTCTGGGACGTTTTTCTTTTCAAATTGATCCACAGCATCTAAGTGGTAATAAAATTAAAATGTGAGGTGGCCTAGGCACTTCTTTCTGAGCTCATGGTCACGTCATCCCTTTCTTTTTCAAGATGGCGGTTACGTAGGTATATATCATAGTTCGTGGGGGAGATAAATACCTACGTGATCAGGATGTACTTGAAATATTTCGAGGACCCATTTTTGTAGACTTAGTATTTTACCTTCCAAAACACAGGTTTAGGTAGGTACCTAGCGTTTGAATTCTACGAATTAACAGTTTTTAGAAGAGATCAATATACATCGGTGTGGTAGGTAGGTACTAGGAATCAGTATAATATGGCGAAGACGGATTAAGCAGAATTAAAAAAAAAATCTGATCAGTGGACCTTCTTAATACCTGTTCTTTCAATAAGCAAATGCTTTGCAAATTAGGTTATGTAGTAGAGATGTAAGAAACGCTTGTACCTATTCAGGCTCGTACCTACTAAGCGTGACTACCTTATATTATGTAGCGCTAAGGCACTTTTGGTATTATAATCTATTTTTTTTTAAATGTACAGAAAATCTAAAGTCGTTAATTCCAAAAATCAAAAGTCATTTATTCCAACTGTTTCAAGGCCAAAGTCTTTCATTAAGACGGTCCCCCAAAACGCCCGTCCGTCACCACTTCCTAGAATTTTAGTTTATTATTAGATTTAGGGTAGGTCTCCATAATTATATTTATTGTACCGAAAGTAGTGTCGGCCAATGGCTTAATAGCCACGAGCCTCGACTAACACCTCAGGAGGATCTCGTTAAGCAGATGGATCAAGGGCTTCATTCAGAAAGCGGTACTTCTAGACACGGATTCTTAGGAGGTTCCTCTCGCTGGAGCCCTGACCGCCGGTAGCTAGGACTCTGTTCCCAAAACCGGTGGGCTACTGTTTTTTATTTTATTATATTTTAAATGTTTAAAAAAAAATCACGTTTGTCATTGTGCCACCTTAAATATTTACTGTATTGTTTTTTGGCAACAGAAATATGTCATCTGTGAAAATTTCAACGGTCTAACTATCACGGTTCATGAGATACAGCCTGGTGACAGCCCGACGGACAGTGGAGTCTTAGTAATAGGGTCCCGCTTTACCCTTTTAACGGTACGGAACCCTATCCGTACCTAAAAACTCCTGTAGAGATGTCTGTACCCACCTATGTATTTTCAAGACTGAAGGTACATACAATGAATGGTCTTTACAGCCGCAGACTGTGTGAATGTCACCTCTGTGGAATTTGAACTCTGCCCCTATTGTTGAGATGTGATACCGATCAGGTGGTGTATTACTGACTAATATAGCCCTTTTGGGGACTGAATGGTTAGAGCTCATTGTGAGTGGTCCGTTTATAGTAGAAGAATATGCCAGAGAATATGCCAGGGTACTGTTTTAATTTGGCATTGGATAACGGATTTACCGAACAAGCTGAGCTTAAACTTAAACCTCTAAGGTCAGATAAGGAATTTCGTGGATAGTTTTGCAATTGCAAAATGTCTGCTAAAGTTCGTCTTTAAATAGATTTTATAAGAAAAATTCTCAATTCGCTACGCCAGTGTTTTTGAAGTTTTCGGTTCGAAGGAGGTAAACTCGAACTTGGTTAAAATATGACTTTAAGAGGAAATGATGACAGAGAGACTTTTGAGTAAAAAGTCACAATTAGAGGTATGGTTTTAAATATTTGTAATATATCCTTCTTAATATTTTAAATATTTTTTTAATCGGTCCAATACTGGAGGAGGAAACACGGCGAGAACCAAACTTCGAATTATAACTTTTTACTCAAAAGTCTCTCTGCCTGCATTTTCTCTTAACAGTAATTCATTGCGGCCTCTGGCAGGGTAGTAGTGACATGTTTTAATCTTATTTCGATAGCTCATATTTTTCCTGTTCTTGTCCCATGATACTCAGGGTCGGCGGAAGATTTTCTTTCTCCATTTTATCCTTTCAACCATCACACTATCAATGACTCTCATTCAATTCAGAGAATTCCTTCTCTGGTCTCTCTCTCCATCTATACATCCGTCCACATGTATTACCATAAAGGTCATAGCATACATATTAACTTAAAGGAAAGGGACCTTTACTCTTTCGATCACACGCGTGAAACAAATAAATAATTGTTCTACAATATTGCAAGACCAATAATTAACTGTAGTAACATAGTATAACAACCTATTTAGAAGCCAATAAAGAAACATAAAGAGCTATTAAGCTTGATAAGCACTAAAATTAAAATCTATCATGAAAAGAAATTAATGATCTTAAACAGCAGCCATACAATGTTTTGTAATTCGCAATAATCTATTCAGCCAGCTTTATATAGGGCAAATAAGCCTTATGTACAACGACACTTGAATTTGAACTTTATTTTTAATGGTTTAAGGTTCTTTTTCATTTGTTTCAGGTGAGAATCGTTTGAGAGAGAGATCGTGACTTATGATTTCATTATGGACCGGCGCGTGCGCAGGTTTAAGCATCTTGCGACATGGATAACACCCCCTAGATAAAGTATGTGTTGAATGTTTTGAAATCCTTTGAGTTATGAGGTCAAATTCTTGTTTTTTCTTTCGTCGGTGATAATGGTAACAATGGATTTTTAATTAAATTGATATTGTGATTGTTTGTAAGCAGAGATCGCGGTTTGATTAATGTCGTTCGTGAGTTAACAAATGGTTCTAGGTGATTTTTGCCAGCGTTTATCTTAAGCCATCTACAGTAATATTGTGAAAAGGTAAAACTGTTTGTTCGTATGTGGGAGGTATACACCGCTACACATGGCATACCTAGGTATTTATGTATTTCTGAAAAACGAAATAGAATGTTTCTTTTAGCATAGATTACAAAAGCAAGCCGCGGAAAAGTTATTTCTCACATAATAATTTTAAAATTCTTAACTATGACAAGCATACAACTTCCGAGCACTGAACACTGAAGTAAAGAGAATAAAGTAAAGGAAAATTAATTTGCTTAGATTGCAGATACATAAAATAGATATATAATTATGAAAAAGGAAAATAGAGACTAAAACATTTCGGTAACAACCACCGGCCGCCGTATTCCACATTATATCATTTTAAGGTGTGTGCCATAAAATAAACTCCCGAGTTTAGCTCATCCCTCTTTGTCTAAATTCTCAGTATCTCTGCATACCATCCATCATAACCAGGCCGACTCTATGGCTCGCCATTCATTATAGGGCAGACAAAGTGCTACCCAAAGCAGTACATCTCTCAAAAGGCCCCCTATTAATCTCCGTTGACTCTAAATAACATACGATACAGAAAACAGACACCCATTGTTTTGTCTTTGCTAAGCCGAAACCAACAAATCAATTTAACGTATTTACATCTGAAGTCATTACACACTGGCACGCCAGTAAACCGCGCCAGTGGACGGGCGAGTGCACTAAATCACTGGCCACTGGGCAGATAGTGTTACTAACGTGCCCGTTCGAGCGTTAACTATATGTAACAGTTAGTTATAATCAGGTTTTTATCAATGCTAGCAGTTAGGAAGTCGATTATGATAATTTTTGGTTCGTTCCTGATTGAATATATTAGAGGTTGGCGTGAAAATAAAAAAAAAGTTGTCAGAACTGTGATGAATGAGCCAATTGATAAGCTTGTATTGCGGAAAGCCAGTCTATTATTTACATGGTTGTCATGCTAGTAACAATTTGTAAAAGAATGCGAAGTCATTCGCCAGGGAACTAAAGTCACCGAAATTGCGTAGAATCCGCATGCTGAAATGGAAGTGGACCGGCCATATCTGCAGACGGAAAGACGGTCGATGGAACAGATATGGTGTTAAGTGGAGACAGCATATGGGCAAACGTAGAGTGGGATGCCTTGCGGCTTGATAGATCGCTGATGTCAAGAGCGGTATCTGACAGCGGATGAATGTGGACTGTTCAAGACCGGGATGGTTGGAGCTCTTTGGGGAAGGCTTACGTTCAGCAGTACAATGGGTTTTAGATGAGAATAGGAACGTCAATGACCTCTATCTATCAAATGCCTCTTGAGAAGTACGGTTTGCAAAGAAAACTTAGCCAATATGCAAATCAATAACTGTATATTTTACTTTGTTTAAATAAGTCTTAAGTCAAATTTAAATAAAATCGTTCGTAAATGAGCTAAATTTAATAATTTATAGCTATGACGTCACAATATGGTGCTAAGTCGATCCTATTCTTATTTGAAACGCATTGTAGACGGAAATTGGCTGATACTATGTAAAAATAAATCTGCATCGTTGCTCGTTGCTGTAGAGTGCAGGCCAACTCCACCTCGATCCTGAAGTCAGTTGCAGGAAGGCACCACTTAGCTAAAGAAAGAAAGAAAGAAAATGATTTTGTTTGCGCCAAGCATGACCATACCCAAACACAAAAAGGAAAACATTACGATTTTATGAAAAATTGGGAAGTTATGCGTCATACTCGCGCAAAATGGCCATCTCTCAGCATAATGCTGGGACTTGTGTGCGAGACAGAGCCATAGCACTGGTTAGCTCTACCTATAGTAGATTTTGAAATAATAACCTTGTTTTTGCTACTTAATTACTAATAATTTGACTTACAAAGAAATCTTTCCTACGGGTTCTACTAGATAACCCACTAATCCCACAAATGTTAGATATTTTTGATCTGAAATTAATTTCTTTGTTTGATTTTAGATGAGGTTCTACAATTGAAAATGCTTTAAAGAATACAACATACATAAACTTAGGTACTATTTTATGCTTACGTTGTCATATCTGCTATAATCTCGCGTCGCCTTTTAAATTCGTAGATAGCTACATCTTGCCGTAAAAGCAAATAACATAACTTTACAGCTTATAATGTTATTGCCTACTTGATTTTATAAGCTACCTCTTTCATCCTTACAAAACTTAACAAAACGTTCTCCAATATATTTCACCAACAATACCGCCTCAGGGACTTGAATGCCCGCACTTGCTCCTACTGTAGGGTATCACGTCGCTACATTGTGTCCAAAATAGCTATAAATTAAGTGCACGCAAATAAATTCACTTTATTTATAGTGAGATGACCGCCTCAACTGACAGATTGCGGCAGAATGAACACATCTTGTAATTGTATACGGTGCATGGAGGTCCCGAATTGACAATATAATAGACCGGGCTACGAATGCGTACTGAAAGAAGCTGACTTTAGAAAACATGGTTAGGCTATGCTCTGAGAGGGATGTGACGACAACTGGAGTAAAAAATTGTCTATGGAATAATTTTGACACTCGGATTTGACATAAAACAAACTTAGATTACGTTACGGGATGGTGACATCAATGTTACTTGATAATTTTCCGGAGATTTTTATTAAATTGGGGTGTGTTGTGACGTCTGGTTTATTCGTAACATAAGCTGATTGTGTTCGAACTTTATTCATCTATTTATATCTCTTATAGAAGGACATTTTCGTAGCGACGCGGTTAATAATTCTAGTGTATAGAATATCTGGCTCGACGACAGTACATTGAGTTTGGTTTTCTGTTTCTTGGGTGGCACGAGCGCTTCAATTTATTTCCGAACTTCAGATAAAAAGTATTTAAAGTAGGTAATGTGGAATAAATTTGATTTTTGTACTTATTCGCTTGCCTTTTATGGCTTAACAATTTTGTTGATCGAAACGCTTGTGAAATTCAATGGTAATGATGTTTTCCATATTAGATGGTTGTTGTTTATATCTTGTTTTGGTAGTTTTATTGTGACAAATAAGTTTTTTATCATTAAACTTATTAAGTATAATGAATTTCAAAACGTGTAATGTAACAAATAAATATAACGTAAGTATTGATTTCATTCTTTATTTTATCTTAAAAATAACTTTTAACTAGCGAAGGTATTTTAAACATACATATATCTTGTCTTTATCTCAGTTTATATAGAAACCTATCTCCTTTTAAAGTACGTATAAAAAAGCTCAATATTATAATAAATTTTACCCTGGCGCCATTAATGACAAAGTGACCCATATCTTTCAGCGCAACACCCAATAACTCCCATTGAAAAGCCATTGTCCATCAGGGATGTACATTCAAAGTGATGAAATAAAAGAATATTTAGATTCAAACTATAGAAATTAATATATTTAGACTGAGTTTTACATTAACACAACGCACTATAAAATTTGACAATCGTAGAAGAGGGGGATAGTTTTTATTATTGACGTGTGAGGTCGCCAGCAGCTCACAAGTCTGCGTTTCGTTTCTCAACATTCTCTCCTGAACGCAGACCCATTGCTCTGCTGAAAGCTTCATGTTTTGGTCTATGCAATCCTTTGGTCAAGATGTCCGCAGTCATGTCTTGACTTCTTTGGTATTTTACCAGGATTTGTTTGGCTGCAATCCTTTCTCTGATGAAGTGGTAGCGAACATCAATATGTTTGCTGCGCTGATGAAAACTTTCATTTCCTGAAATGCGAATGGCACTTTGATTATCACAATGTACAATAATAGGGAGATCTGATGATTCAGGCCAAAACTCTTCATCTAGTTGTTTTAGCCAGATCGCTTCTTGCACAGCAGTGGCCAGAGACATGTACTCGGCCTCCGTACTTGACAGGGCTATAGTTAATTGTTTTTTCGAGCACCAGCTTATTGCAGCACCCTGAAAAACAAAAATATATCCAGTACAGGATCTACGGTCTTCAGAATGACTGGCCCAATCTGCATCACAATAGCCTGTAATGTTGCCTTCAGAGTTTCCATCATATGTCAACTTATAATCAATGGTGGCTTTTAGATATCTCAAGACTCTCTTGAGTGTAGTCCAATGCTCTGTAGTGGGTTGACCATTGTACCGACTTAATGCATTTACAATATATGTTATATCAGGTCTTGTCCCTTGTGACAAGTATAATAAGCAACCAATAGCTTCTTGATAAGGTATGTCTCTCAATATTTCTTCCTCACTTTCGGCTCTCTTCAACTGAATGTTTGGATCACATGGAGTCCAGACTGGCTTGCAATTGGCCATGCCAAAACGAGTGAGTATCTTTTTAATATAAATTGATTGATCCAGTGATATTTTATTTTCATCTTCATGTGTTATTCTAAAGCCAATACACTGTTTTGCATGTCCCATTTCTTTCATTTTAAAGTTATCTTTAAGCTTTTTCTTTGTTTCTTCGCCAGTTTCAGAATTATTGTAAAATAACAGCAAATCGTCAACATAAACTGAAATAAACAATATATCATTCTTGCTCAATATACGAAAATAAATGCAAGGATCAAGTTTTGATCGTTTCATGCCAATTTCTAATAAAACAGAGTTTAGCTTTTTATTCCATTGTCTACTGGCTTGCTTGAGACCGTAAATGGCTTTATTTAAATGGCATACTTTCTCTCCTCGATCAAAACTGGGTGGTTGAGACATATAAATATCTTCATCAACATCTCCTTGTAAAAATGCAGTAATTGCATCCATTTGATGTATTTCCAGATTATATTTTGCAGCTATACCTATGAGATATCTTACCGACGTGTATCGTACAACAGGTGCGTATATCTCATTGTAATCTATTCCTTTTTTCTGCTTGTAACCCTTAATTACGAGTCTAGCCTTGTAACGAGTGATTTCTCCAGTATGATCAAATTTTCTTTTAAAAATCCATTTGCATGGAATAGCCTTCTTCCCTTCAGGTAAGTCTACTAAAGACCAAGTATTATTGTGAATTAGGGACTCATACTCTTCTTTCATTGCTTGTTTCCATTCTTCAGATTCTTCACTTTGAAGAGCTTCTTCAAAGCTCTGGGGATCATTGTTAAGAAGGCTTGATGTAGACTCACCATTCATGCAAATGTACAAAGTTGAATCATCATTACTTACTTGCAACTTTCTTTGTCTACGGGTTTTAACACCTGTTTCTTTTACAGGTGAGATGTCAACACTCTGACTTGGTAAGTATGTATCATCTAGTGGGTCTTCATAATCTGTAGTTGAAGTATCTGTGATGCTATTATTATCTGAGGAAGGCTGCTCTTCTTCATTTGAATTTTCTTCATCTTGTGTAATTAATTCAGATTTTTGGTCATTTAATGGTAAGTATACTTTTGTTAATTTTTGTTCTTTATTATTATTCTTCTCATTATTCATTTTATTATTTAATACATGTACTTCTTGATTAATATTATTTATTTTTGTTTCAGGTGCTGAAAAAGAAGATTCTACAACTTTACTTGGAATGTTTTCTTCCAGAAAATGGACATCCCGACTGATAACTGCTTTATTATTTTTCGGGTCTATAAGACGGTAGCCTTTACTGCACTCACTATACCCAACAAAGATTAGCTGACGAGATTTCACATCTAATTTTTGACGCTTTTCTTTGGGTATGTGCACCATAGCAGGACAACCAAATATTCTGATATTCTTCAGGTCTGGCTTTTGTCCAGTCCACACTTCTTGAGGTGTTATATCTGACAAAGCATGTGTGGGTGAGCGGTTAACTATATATGCAGCAGTTGTTACAGCTTCTGCCCAATAATTCTTTGGTAAGTTAGCATTAAATAACATGCATTTAGCTCGTTCTACTAGTGTCCTGTTCATTCTTTCACTCAGACCATTTTGTTGTGGCGTGTATGGATTGGAAGTCTGACGTAATATCCCATTTTCTTTTAAATATTTATCAAATTTATTATTAACATATTCCAATCCATTATCGCTGCGTAGAATTTTAATCTTCTTGTTTAACTCATTTGCTACTCTGTTCTTGAATTCAATAAACTTTTCGAACACTTCTGTTTTGCTTTTAATTATGTAAACAAATACCTTTCTTGAAAAATCATCAATAAAAGTTGTAAAATACCTGGCACCGCCAATCGAAGCAACTTGCATCGGGCCACATACATCTGTGTGGACTAGCTCTAGCAACTCTTTTGCCCTGGAGCCGTTGCTTGGAAATGATTGCCTTGTCTGCTTACCCTCTAGGCAGCTTATACATACATACTTTTCTTTCTGTGATGATAGTTGTACACCAGTCGTGCAGTTAGGTAACTTGTGAACATCATTATAATTCAGATGGCCTAAACGTTGATGCCATAAATGTGTAAGTGACTCTGCTTTTGCTGACATGGCAAATATTTTACTGTAATTTATGTTCAGTCTATAGGTATCATTGATTAGATTTGCTGTGGCTACTTTTTCATTATTTGAATTATATATTGAGCAGCCAGTTTTATCAAACTCCACTTTACAACCAGACTTTATTATTTTACTAACTGATAATAAATTTGTAGACAACTTTGGCACATATAAAACATTTTTAACTAATATTTCACTGCTGCTGCCATCCTTATTAGGTGTGTGCAATATCACATTACCACAGCTTTCAACATGTAAAGTTTTATTATCTGCAATTTTGATTGTGGATATCGGTGGTATTGTTTCATTGTCTAATAAATGTTTATGCATTGTCATGTGCATAGAAGCACCTGAGTCTACATACCAGTTTATACAATCACTCACTTGCATAGCTGAGAAAGCTGCCACAAATCCTTTGTTATTTTCTTTAGTCTGTGATTTATTTTTCAGAAACCTACAATTTTTTCCAAGGTGTCCATATTTATTACAGTTAAAACATCTTGGACCTTTTGACTTTGACTGGTGCTGTGTGTTTTTGAATTTAGCTTGAGTATTTTTATTACTTATGTACAGAGCTGAATTACTTGGTGTATTCTTAATTTCTTGTAAAAGTTTCGTTTTAATTAGATTTTTAAATAATAATAAATAAATAATAATATCCTTGGACATTTCACACAACGCCATATAGTCCCAAGCTAAGCAACCTAAAAGATCTGCACTTATTTTTACTCCTGAGCTTTCAATACCCATAATCATGGGTTTGTATTCATCGGGGAGACCTGCCAGCATCAAGGTCCCGAGCCATTCATCGTCAACACTGAATCCAATATTTCTGAGCTTGTGAGCTGAGCTCATGATTTTGTTGACGTAATCTTCTACACTGGTGCTTGTTTCTAAATTAGTGTTAATTAAGTCTCGCAATAATCCAACTTTTCTCAGTAGACCAGAATCTTGATAAGCTCTTGACAAATTTTCCCATATTTGTTTTGAAGTCGTCGCATCCTGTATATGTATGAAATTTATCGGATCGACTAATAATATTAGTTTTGATTTTGCCTTTTTTTCTTTCTTTGGATCAGTATCTGTTCCTTGGACACATTCCCACAAATCATCGAGTTCCAGATATGCTTGCACTGCGAAACTCCAACTTGTCCAATTATCTCGGCCAGTAAGTTTTTCAATTTGTATCAAAGATCCGCTTGATGACATTTTAACAATATACTATTGCTGAAATAGCTGAAATGTAAAAAACTTCGGCGACCGCGTGCACAACTTTTAGGTTATAAGTTTTTCTGATTATGATCAACTAATTTACTCAAAATTTTCACTGAACTACATTAAACAGGCAGGGAGAGGCCCATAACCTGATGAAATAAAAGAATATTTAGATTCAAACTATAGAAATTAATATATTTAGACTGAGTTTTACATTAACACAACGCACTATAAAATTTGACAATCGTAGAAGAGGGGGATAGTTTTTATTATTGACGTGTGAGGTCGCCAGCAGCTCACAAGTCTGCGTTTCGTTTCTCAACACAAAGAGCGCAAGTGACAACTGGATGCGGCATGCGCGGGCGCAGGCGGGCTGTATTGTATGCCGTCGTATTGAACTGCCGCGCCAGCGCACTTTGAAGACCGGTGTTAACACCGCGCGGTTATGCAAAGCGCTAGCTTATTTGTGTGCTTTCGATTTCGATTGATATAGATGTTGATTTTTCTGTTGGTTTCGATAAAAAGTATATTATGAGGTTTTTTTTATTTCCACTTTTATTTATTTGTATCGGCAAAGTCTTGAGTAAGGTGACGATAGAGTTTGTAAAACAATAGCGTGTGATCCTCATTGCTGGGGTTACGTTTTTCTTTTCTTCAGCCAAATTTAAAAGCAAAATACCATTTAGGCAGTCGGATCTCTCAACAGTAAAGCAAAGAAATAAAATCTTGAACAGGCTACAACATTATTTCCTTTTACTTCAAGAACCGGTGAAAATGAGAACGAAAATGGTACCTACATAATGTTAACAGAGAAATCCATGGTAACCCTGAAACTTCCTGAACTTTCTCTCACATAAATCGAACACTTCCGCATACCAGTACCGACACTAAGAAATATTCAAACATACCTCAAAACCTAAAGGGCGCATTCCCTACCCTTACTATAAGTCCACGTCCACACCCACTCTAGGGTGCCACATGGTAAGTAACATCCATCGGCGCCGGCGGCCATGCATCACGACCTACACGCCGGGACAATACGCGTATGCCCCATAAATATGAGATACGTCATCACATACCCGTGGCGCGTCCAAAACGCGCGCGATCCTCGATATCGTTTATAATGTAATAAATAACGCGATATGTGGACTCGACACCTACTTACTTACGTACGACATGCGGATTGATAGTGCTGTGGGGTTGTCTATAAACTTGCACTTGATATGTTCGGGTTCGAGTTTGCTTGAGGTTTTTCATTTGATTTTAAAATTTTGTTGATTTTCCGCCGTTTTGTTAATTTTGTCCATCATTATACAGGGTTATTTGTAAAACACCGACAACCTCTCAGGACTATATTACTAAGATCATAACCAACAACTTTTGTTCTATGACTTTTAAAAATTCATCATATTTTAGTTCAACAGGATTTCATACAAAAATAAAAAAAAATTTGAATAGAACGCTCTAAATGTTACGAAGTCTCTGCGAAGCATAAGAAAGCTCATTATTCTTCTTTTTCTTGCGAAGCATAAGAAAGATTCGTAGAAAGAGCGTTGAATTTAAATATTTTTTTTATTTTTGTATGAAATCTTTTATTTCTTTCTTTATTTTTGTAAGAAAATTTAACTAAAATATGATGAATTTTTAAAAGTCATAGAACAAAAGTTGTTGGTTATGATGTTAGTAATATAGTCCTGAGAGGTTGCCGGTGTTTTACAAATAAACCTGTGTACTATTATCTAAGCTATATTGTTCAAATATTTAGTCTACGACCATGAACCATGACTATCACTGGTAATTATTTTTAGGGTTCCGTAACTAAAACCATTGGAACCCTTAATTACTGAGCCTCCGCTGTCCGTCCGTCCGACCGTCTGTCTGTCAGCGGGCTGTATCTCAAGAACCGTAATAGGTAGACAGTTGAAATGTTCACAAATTCTTTATTTCTATTGCCGCTATAACAACAAATTATCGAAATTAAGGATTGTGGTATGGAACCCTACATTTGCCAGTCCGACTCGCACTTGGCCGGTTTTTTGATTTCATTGGTTATTATATCAATTGCAAATAATAAAAACAGAGTCTTTTAAATGAGTCTTTAAAACTTGTTTAGCTCTCACAAACTTTTGGGTTCGATACTTAATATGTGTTTAGCCTGCCATTTTTAAATGTCAATATAAGTTCAGATTAGAGACGTCTGCAAAGTATTTTGTGAACGTTGAGTTCCTTTAAAATACATTTCATTTTAAGCCAGTTAGGATACAAAATATTTATTTCTTTTTGAAACGTCTTCTAAAGATATTTACTTATGTATTCTGACTCCTTTTTTCTGTTTTTCTGACAGGTCAGTCACCTCTAACTGATTTAGAAGTATTTACACAAGTCTACTTTTTACTGAAAAATCAAAGTCAACAACCCGAAAGTTCATTATTTCAGTTTTTATTAAGTATTCAGTCATGCAAAAATTACCGTTATCAGTTTATACTGAATAAAATTTTCGTTTCTTTGCTAAATCGCCAGAGTAATTACATTCATTATTATGTAGTCTCAATTCATCGAAGTCATTTGTCACTTCCATTCTCACCGATACTGGTTAAACGGAATGTTTTTGGTGTTGCGAGAATAACATGCTTATTTTTAGTTTATGTTACGTTACGCCAAATTCAGAAGTTTTTCCATTGGTTTCCTACTTGATGTGTTTGTTGAAAATTCATTGTAAGTATATCAAAAAAGACCAGACAATTTCGAGTCAGACTCGCCCACCGAGAGTTCCGTACAAAGTTGTAGGTACATATTGCTTTAAATAAAGACTGTTTTTAATGATATATTCAGATATTTCCCTTTACTTGCAGCATAAAACGGTATTGCCAAATTCCATAGTTCTAGGTCAACGGAATACATTTTGATTCCCTTGAGAGTGTCAAAATATCTGTTTTCTTTTTTAAGTTAACTTAGAAGTTTGATTTTTTCACAACTTCAAAGGACTGTAAACCTGAATATATGATTTTAATTTCAACTCGATACCTCCACGAGTTCCCGAGAAGGTCTTGAGAAGCAGACGGAGGATGGTCGTACCACAAAGTAATCCTATAAGGGTTCCGTTTTTTCCGTTTGAGTTACGGAACCCTAAAAAATAATAATAATAATTAGAAATAACAAAACACGGAATTGGTTACGTTTACTATATTTTAAATCCAAAAAAAAAAAAAAATTACAACGCGTAACATAAGCTAAGTATGTTTTATTTCAAGTGGAGTCCTGTCAAATTAATCAATACTTTTGACAGTGAGCCGGGACTTCAGAATCACGAACTTAAGGGTGGGTTTATTTATTATTAAACGAAATTAAGCCGGTGATAAATACTTTGAGTACCGTAATCTTGTTACTGTATCATTGGAGTACGATTACTGGTCACGGGGTGGTATTCTGAATACGGATACAGTATTTTTGCTGGTTTATTTTTTACGAAGCTGTTTTGCATTGAGGTCAAGTTAACTTTAAACTTCCAGATTTTTATGACGATTTGTTATTTTTTTACATTCAACAGAATAGTACAGTATTAAAATTAAACTTCAGATTTAATACCAAGTCTA
This sequence comes from Ceramica pisi, assembly GCA_963859965.1. NCBI lineage: Eukaryota > Metazoa > Arthropoda > Insecta > Lepidoptera > Noctuidae > Ceramica > Ceramica pisi. The sequence goes on from OY982529.1 coordinate 6,529,774, forward strand.
GCGTTCTTAGTAGTCAGTTTTGGTGGTAACTTAATTAAACATATTTTTCAGTGTGGAAAATTGATGCTATAAAAGTGATTAGAAATCCATGACACTAAATGAAAATTAACTTTTACCTAAACCGTCATGAAGACATTCAATCTTGTCAGGAAACAAAATAAGCAAATAAAAAAATCTCCATAATTCATCCCTCAACTAATTTCTTCTTTTGACAAAACACCCTATTTTTATTTCACACCACAAGTCCACAACATCGATCCTCAAACAATTCAAAACACAAAAACCTGTTCGAATCCATATTTCGGACTCATTCAGATACTGTTACGTTACCGGGAACGGTCGGGATTTACGACTAGTCTCGGATCGCAGGATCGTACATCGCGATCCCCGGGTGGTATGGCACAGTTACACTTTGACCGACTTACAGACTTACGGTACTCAAAGGATAAATAAATAAATCTCTGGTTGATGCTGACCCGTTTTGAGGGGATATGGTTTAATGAGCAGATAATATCGAGCGTATATTTAATATGAGTGGCCTTTGATGGATCTTTAAGTAAAAAAGAAGAGTTTAAGAATGATAAAAGAGGAAAAGGAATATTAGTGGAAGCTGAGGATGTAACGAAGATTGCGAGTAACTTCTGGTTGAGACTCAGACATACCAATAAAACAGGGCACATACGGAAGCGCTCAGCAATAGATGAAATTACCCTACCAATCTTCATGAAGATGCTCTACATAGTATTATTTTAAGTTTAGCCGAAAGACGTCCATTACTGCCGGTCGATTCTGTCGACATCTCACCGCGATCACTTAGCTGGAATGAACGACAAGTGAGGCCTTCTTGTTTGTATGGTTTGACAGCTTACTTGTCGTTTTCTTCACCTAAGTGTTCAGCAGTGCGATTCTGCCGATCGATTCTGTTGACATCTCACCGTGATCACTTAGGTGGAGTGAACTACAAGTGAGCTGTCATTCATATCTTGTTTAAACGACGAGCGATTCTGTAAACATGTCGAAGTGAACACTTAGGCGAAGTGAACGACGAGCGAGCTGTCAAACCCTAGTTTGACAGCTTTGTAGCTCACTCCACGCCACTAGCGCGTTTGTAGTTCACTCCACCTAAGTGATCACGGTGAGATGTCAACAGAATTGACTTGAAGATCGACATGTTTACAGAATCGCACTTCTGGTCGTAGGCCTCCCCCGATCCCACCTCACCGATCGGTCTTGTGCGTCTCGCATGCAGTGGATTCTCTCTGCCTTCAACAAGTCATGGGTTCACCTTGTAGGAGGTCTTCCAACGCTGCGTCTTCCGGTTCGCAGCTCTAGAACTTTTTGACGTAGGCGACGATCTCGTTATAGGGTAAATGAATAGTACTTTCGTCAGCCGACTTTGAATGATAATAGTAACAATATAACTTAAAAGCTAATGTTAGTACTGACAACACTATTACCTAATTAAACTACAACATGAAGCCGCACCCATTTTTGCAGCACAGGGGACTCCCATCTAAACACTCAGTATATTGTGTGTGTGTGTGGTGTTGGTGCTGCCACGAACGCGAGTGAGTTGGGAGGCGCATCTTTTTCTGTTTATGGCGACAAAGCCATCAACCCGCGCCTCAGCGAACATCCCGGACGCACTGCAACGCCACGGCTGCCCAACCCAACAGTACCCTGACTGCATTGTTATATAGGACACGCAGGTCGCTGATGTATCTGTTGCCGTGTCTGTGTATTAGCTGTCTGTTTTTTACCTTACTCCTAAACCACGAAACGGTTTGTGACACGGTTTTTAAATAGGTATATTTAAAAACCGTATACAGGAAAAAAATTACTAGATCGATTCCTGGAATAACGATTTTTCAAAAATCCAATAATGTTGTTTTAGTATTCATCTAAATCGGGCTCGAGACTCCTTGCAGTGTCTTTCAATATTCCTCATAGTTTCGGGTTTGGCTATGAAGGCACATTTTGAAAATTCACCTGTATAGAGTAACTAGCTGACCCGCGCAACTTCGTCTGCGTCACATTTTCCATAACTGCTCCGCTCCTATTTGTCTTAGCGTGATGATATATAGCCTATAACCTTCCTCGATAAATGCGCTATCTAACCCTGAAAGAATTTTTCAAATCGGACCAGTAGTTCCTGAGATTAGCGCGTTCAACCAAACAAACAAACTCTTCTGCTTTATAATATTAGTATAGATAATCGGTGATAATTTGTGTTAATAATTTGCACCCGTGCGAAGCTATCACTGGTCACTAGTTTATAAAATGAACGCATTAAACTGTCTATATTTCATCATCTGCCTAGCCTTTTCCCAACTATATTGGGGTCGGCTTCCAGTCACGCCATAACCCTTTAACTGGTTAGCACGGTACTCCTTGGCAAGATTCTCTTGCCTCTGACTGTACGTAACGACTGCCAACGATCTCTAAATGACAGCCGGGACCAACAGCTTGACGTGCTTGCCGAGGCACGGAGGAAACTCGGTATCTTAAGATGGTCACCCATTCACAGACTAACCTCGGCAAGCGCTGCTTAACCTTGGAGATCAACCTGTGTGACTGTTATTATTTAGCCACGATCTCCTCATCATTAAACTATCTATATGTATATCTTATATATAAAAATGAACACCTATTTTTTTTTTTTTATTACCCTTGGTTCCTGTATCACGCGTGAACGGCTGGGTAGATTTCGCTAATTCTTTTTTTGTTGTGTTTGTTACTGTCAGGAAAAGGTTCTTATATAAAAAAAAATAAGAAATTTGCAGTTGACGGTAGTGAAACCGAGGGGTCAACTAGTAGCACAATAAGAGAAAAATAAGATTCATTGTCTAAGTGGTAATCAAAGAAGAAAACTTTAATGAAAATATAGTTGGCAAGACAAATTCAACTCTTAAGATGTTCCAACGTAGGTATTCGATGACAGAGAAGAGCTAATGTTTTGGAAGAGTTTGAATGAGAAGTAACTAAAAATACTTGAACGTAGCCTCGTAACCCGCAATATACAATATGTCTGTGTGTGATTTAGAAACTGGCGTTCCTCAAGGCGGCATTCTTTCTTCTCTTTTGTTTTCTATCTTTATTAATCTCATTATTTCAGAACTTCAGTGTGCGTATCATCTGTACGCAGATGACCTGCAGTTGTACTGTCAAGGAAAGGTGGATGAAATACCTGACATTGTTGACAAAATTAATAGGGACTTGATGGCTTTCAAAACCTGGTCCGGTAAATTCGGTGTTGCAGTTAACCCCAACAAGTGTCAGGCGATCATTATTGGGAGTCCACGAAGCATCGCTAAACTGAACGTTGCAACTTTGCCACCTGTTCTGTTCGACAGTACGACTGTTCCGTTCAGCACTGACGTATAAGACCTAGGCTTGCGTATTGTAAGCAACCTTAACGGGCGTGCACAAGTCACTAGCGTCAGGCAGAGGGTTACGGGAACGTTGCGGGCTCTGTATCGCTTGAAAAATTTGTTGCTGTCGAACACAAAGACAATGCTTGTGCAGACCTTAACCCGTTCACAGTCCCATGAACCACATGTGGTTCAGGCTGATTGTTCAACTATTGTGTCTGCTTTGCGGACAGTGAATGTGTTAATTTTCCCCATCATCGATTATGGTGACGTGTGCTACTATGACCTGAATGCAGATCTCCTCAATAAACTTGATCGCCTTCTAAATTACTGCATTCGATTTGTTTTCAATCTACGCAAATATGATCACGTCTCTGCGCACCGCTCGCTGCTAAAATGGGCGCTAACTACCCTGTTCTCATTTCTTGACTCTCCTAGTTCCCCTAGTTATCTAGCCCCTCATTTCCAATATATTTGCGCCAACAACTATAGAAATCTACGCTCATCATATCATATAATATAATAATATATATCATAATCGTCGTCTTCACTGTCCATCTCACCGTACTGACTTCATTCACAATTCCTTTTTCATACAGTCAATTTCTCTGTGGAATGCGCTTCCCCAGGAAAGTAAGATGGCAACCCACCGACTAACCTTCAAAGTTAAGGTTCGAGAGCACATTCGTAAGAAGTTGGCAGTAGTATCGTCACAGCGCTAATTTTTGTTTGTATAAACTGTTCAAGTATAATCGTGTATTAGTTTATTAATTTGAGTACCTATAGTAATAGTATTTTATTGTATGTATAGTTTAAATGTATTTATTTATCTTTGCATTAATTTTACTAATAATCGTGTTTCAGGTTTCACTTTATCTTTATATTGCACCTACCACTATTATTCTCTGCATTACCCAAAGGTTGACTTATATTAAATAAATAAATAAATGTTTTCATCAACAGCGCATTTGGATGAGTGCCAAACATGCTTCACATAATTATCAAGTTGCCGACATTTGTTTGTAACCAAGTTGAATCTAACATTTTCCTACTACTGCCCGTGTTTGTAATAATTAACATACAAATCACACCTTGGTGGCGCAAGAGGTAAACATGGGCGCCAATGAGTTGAAACATGTGTCCCTTAGCGCAACAGATAATCATTATCGGACAAGTCACCACTGGAATCTTGATGATTCAGGGTAGGGTGATTCAAGTTAAAATTGTTGGAATCGATATGGTAAACGAGAAGTTTTGTGCAAGAATAATTATTGTATGCAATACGTAAACTAATAGGAGTAATAATTTCCCCAGTTTGTCCACATCTGAGTTCCATATATCACCTGTAGGTAATCCACCAGCATTTAAAGCAAGAGTAACCAGGCATCTCCGAGGCTGGCTTGTTACATCGCTTTTCGTCAGGCAAGATCGAGTTCCAGAGTTGGTTCATCACGAAATAAAAAAGAAATTCCAAACGTCTTTTATAATGCGTACAGCAAAAAAAAATATATATATAAATAAATAAATAAATAAAAGAGTGGAATTCTCTGCCTGCGTCTGTGTTTCCGAACGCTTACAACCCTAATCTCTTCAAAGTTAGAGTAAACAGGCTCCTTCTGGGTAAGCTCGCTCCATCATAGACTTTGTCTCTGTCATTTCTGACCAAGACTAAGGTCAAGAGAAAACCCATCACAAATTAAAAATTAAAAAAAAAGAAATAAACTAAGTTTGTTAGCAACCTTTTCATCAACCTGGCCCTACTAGGTACTCAAATGATGTGTCAATGTCGTCATGGTTTCGTTGTGAAAGAGAGATGGAGCGACAGTATACAGGACGAATAACACTATCCTTTTTCACAGCACCCATGATAGCATTGTTACTTCTTAATAATAGAGGCTGTATATTTTATCTCCTTTCCTTTACGCCACTTAGCAACAATAATTTAAACGATCGAACCTCAGTAGCATCATTAAACGTTGGTTTAAATTTAACCTTCTATAAATAGCCAGTAACTCCCGTAACTGACCAACCTTCAATAACGGTAATCGGCGAAATAATATCACGAAGACTCACAACATACCGCGCCTGTAACCGAATACTACATTTCCTTATAAATAAGCAAATAAACTTCTCTACCACTTCACTTTTGCCACTGACTTCATCAACAACCAACCTTAGTTTGATGAGCATAAAGACTTTATCAACGACACGATTAAGATTGTCAAGATTCATCCCAAAAATCCTACCTCCTACGTTACGGAGCCAAAATTTCTTATTTGTCTTGTACATTAAGTTTTTGAACAATGCACCGTTAAGTATACAATAATGTTCCCTGTATTTGCTTGCCTAATATGTGTGCAAAGACACAAAAAAGACGTCCTTTTATGCCGAAATCGGCATTTTCACAGAATTTTTGTGTTTACTGTGTCTGATGTTGTATTTATCACATTTTAGAGAAAATTACGCATTATTTGCTTTTGAGAGTATTCAGGATGAAATTTAGGTAAATAAATGGCTATGGAAACAAAGTCAGAAGCCATGGATTGTCACCGGAAAATTGCAAACTCCGGAAGATTGTAGATTGTGTATTATTCTTTGCGTATTTTTATTTGAATATAATTTCTCGATAAATTGCGAACAAATAATTTTGAATACTATAAATCCCATCCAAATTCACTAGTTTCCAATATATCCGCGTCTTATTGAGAAAAATGAGTTTACAATTTCACGTGATATTTTACAATCTTACGGCGTCTGCAATTATTCGGTGACGTATAATTTGTAAACAAGTTGAAATGACTTGGAAGAGGATAACATGAACATTAAGAAGACGGCTCATAGAGATATTTGGTAAAAAGTATGCATCGTAGATAGAGTAATTAAATTGATACCTTCACTGTTTTTGCTTTTGTCTTAAAAAACTTGCAATGTCAAAAATAGCCCGCTAAAAATACCCTCTAATCAATCTCTGACAACACTTGCAAGCCCAAATAAATATTCAAATTACCTCGGGTAACAAAAATTTGATTTACAACGCATTTTAAATATCTTCATTATGCACCAAAATTGCTGAATTAAGACTCAATAAATTCCGACACGTCATCAATAAATATTTATTTACGATCAATATTATGATAATTATTAATTACTACACAGTGTAGGTTTTCTTTCGGCTGATAAAGTTTCTTAGAACTTGTACGCAATTTGTTTTGCAGTGTAAAGAAATGCAGGGTTGGCGGTTTGAGAGATGGAAATTAAATGTGTATTTACGGAGAACATAGGAGTTTTCAAGTTAGGTGCTAAATAAGGCCCTTCTTCAATTAGAAATTAACAACCAGTGCCTTTCATTTTTTTGTCCTGTGTCAATGGTAAATTGTTTATCTTGCTAGATCACCACCCCAATTGCGTACCTATCTCATAAAATCGCATATGATTTCATAATTGCAAGGAACGAAACCATAATTATGATGCTCCAATTTCATTATTTTTTGTATTTTGCTGCAGGCTGCAGATTCAATCACATGCTATTTGTTACTATCAGCCCTTTGCTGACCAAAATAAACGAGTTACGTTAGGTTAGTTTTTGCTGCTCCATTCCTTCTTTTTGCATGTTTTCGACTGTATTCTCATAAAATGTATTCGATATTACGACTCAGGACAAAACTAAATGCAGGACATCACATTACTTTTCCCAAATTAGTTTCGCGAACTCTATGATCCCCGATTTCACAATTTTCTTTTAGACTTATTTTAGGCTTTACATATAAATAACCCAGCGTAAATCTGGATCAGCCCTACTCAATCAGTTCTGGAGGAAGACAGATGATTTGCGGAAGCATCGGCACACGGCTTCGACTCGTGAAGAATTTACTCGCACTGATTTAAATCCCGAGAGATGTCAGTTTATCGCCCGAAGCCAGCCGTTCTTGTATTTGTAGCGATGATCGGAACACCCACACTTTTTGTTTTAATTTAATATTACCGGGAAAATATTTTGTTTTCTGCTAATTGGCTGTATTTAGCAAAACGATGTTTTCTTTCAAAATGTTTGTGTTACTGTAACGTTATTGTATGTTTGTGACAGATTTTTGTAGAGCATATAAGCACGTGCTTATTTTATTTTTAATTATTTTATTTGCTCTCACATGGTGACTTTTTTTCGAAATATCTCGTCAAAATGTTTGATTTGTTGAAGTGTCTTGTATATAAGAAAGGCTGATCGTGTGCCACACTTTGAAAAAAAAAAACAAAATGGCTGCGTGATGGGGCTATGCCACAATGGTTCTATGTCCTTTCTTTTTTATAAAGCAGCAATATATTATAAAGATGTTATTATGTAACAGGAAAACATCAATACAAATGATTGCTAAAAAGCAGAAACGTAACAAAATTAAACGCTACAATTTGTTATGTGAACACAAAATAAAAGGAATATCTTTAATAACGAAATATCGCTTCATCGCGATCGGTAGAGATGGTGCGATTTTTATTTGCGATCAAATAATATTTAAGCATACTAATACTACGTTACATTACTAACTTTACGATGTGTTAATAATTTATTGTACCCGGAAAATAACAAAACATATTTGACAACTGAATTTATGTTTTTTTTTTTACGCAGCTCAAACTTATTGGAAAATCAGACACATTTCTTCTGCCAATTCCTTATTAATATCCTGACACGACAATAACTCGAAAGTCCTAAGCACAACCCATTGCATCAATTTGTAAACAGAAAGGTCCTTAACACTCTAGGCATTTTTGGCAGGATCAAACGCACCTACGTAGCTATATTTCCACCAGGTTACAGGTATGCTACAGTCTTAGCGAATTCTCTTATAGTTCTGCTACTGTAGCTCCTACCAATTCGTAGGAAGACACCCGGCAGCATAAGCTAAATATAAAACTTCCAAATTCAAATTATTTAATCGATTCCGCGTTCTTTTTTTAAACAAATTGAGGATTCATTTGGGAATCGTGTTAAGAGTAATAGGTTTTTAAATGCGCTCCCGCCGCGGTCATACATCACCCAAATGTCGATGTACCTCCAATGTATTCTGATTTCGAACGGTTCTCATATAAAGTGCGTGTGTTCAGGACCTTAGCGGTATTTTGTTCTGTAGAAAGGTTTACAGGAAAATGTAGTCACTTTTTGTGATACATTTTGCTGTAATGCTAAAACATATGTAATTAAAGGAAGAAAGAGAAAGAAGGAAAAGAATTAAAAATGGAAGTGAGGTGGCATAAGAGATATTCATTTAAGAGTCCTATTACATTTTTTACGGAAATTCATGATTTTTGACGCTGTAATTATCAGCAGCAGTAAGATATTTTAATTATTTGATCCTGAATAACGATAGTGCCAGTCCCTTTCTTGTAAGTTAGAGTTACACATTTTCATTTTTCTTTTCGTGTAATTTACTATAAATATTTTACGAACGCAGTTTGCAAGAAAACATGTCTGCGATGGAACTTTGACGGTCAAATTCACATTGTTACTATCAACTCTTTTAAAAGCTGAAATTACTAATAGGTAAGTTGAATGTTTTACTTGTTTATTAGAGTTCTAGAATTTCTTTAAAGTCCTTGAGTTTTCACGGAAAAAAACGTAAATAAAGCCTAATTTAAGCCAGAAATGTCTTGATTCAGCGTCCATTATATTCCAAATAAAAACAATTTTATCAAATAAATTAATATGATATAAAATTTCAATCTACAATGAATACGTTTCATTAGTTTTCGTTTGTCAATATAATTAAACAAAATTACAATAAATAAAATTAAAGTACTATATATTCTGCGTCAATTTAGCGCGCGCGCTCCTCAGTCTCGCGCGAGCGCCCAAATAAACTATAATCCTATTCAGACTAGTAAGTATCAAAATTGTTTCGCGGACTATAGATGTACTCCCAACGCAGACCAACGTAACTGCGTCTATTGCAAACGAGCATTCACGATTCGTAATAGGACTCTTAAGCGGAAATAATTAGCATCTCGTTCCACATTGATCCCTGACACAACTTAAATGCTGCAACACTACATAAAACATTAAAATGTATACCATCCTCTTATTCTATCTAAAGAAAGTTCTAATTGATATTGTGATTTATGTGCGTACGCGCATCGAATCAAAGTACCGCCTCCTTAGTGATTCGATCGGGGTTCTTTAAGCAAAGGGCTAATTTTAAGAGCCTTATCGCTTATTATTATCTTGTAAAGTTTATTTGGAAGTACTCCCCTTAAATACTTTTCGAGGAAAAGTCTCAGTACCTAATGTTTATTTAAGAGCAATCTGTAAGCGACCATCGAGTTTGAGAATGATTTTAAAAAATATGGTGTGTGTTTTATAGTATCCAATTGTTGAGATCTTAACGAAGATTTTCAGATTGCCTGAAGTATGTATTTCTCACCCTGTGGGAGTCACGACATTCCAAAAAATGTAAAAATGGCTTGTTAACTGAAATATCAGGGGAGCCTTATTAAGCGTAGTAATTCCGATGACGATATTTTTAAGAACAACTACTTAAGGTTGTATGAAATCTCGTTGCCTTTTTACACGGAAGCTTTATTATGTGGCAAAAACATGCATCAGAAAATACATAGGATAATTTCAGCAGTAAAATCCCAATTTAGTTAACATTAAAAACACAACAAATCCTTTAAATTATTAAGATCAACATAGTTCTCTAATACGACACAACCAAGATAAGTGAAATAACCAAAAAATAATTGCGCTCAACTAATTAATGAAAATACTAAAATGGCGAGATACCTTACCTACTCCAAATAACTGTTACGTATGTATACCACAATAAGGAGCCATAAATCCTAGTCTTTACTTGTTTGCTACTCATTTTAAAAGGAAAAACATCTTGCTTCTATGGCAACCCGTTTATTTGCCGTTCCATTATTTGCGAGACTACTAAATAGGTATGTATTAACCCTTGGCATGCCTGGTAGGGTCTGTCAGACCTATTCTGATACTTTAGCAGTTTTTTTTAATTTTTTTTATGCAAAACGGGGAAACTCTTGGCCCAAATCTCACCTGATGGAAAGTGATGATTAGGCCGTAGATGGAAGCGAGTTTCACCCGGAATCCTCTTACACAGAGGAACTGGCTATCATACCTCTAACTGCCGGAACACAACAATGCTGTTAACATTGTTGTTATGGCGACAGACTTAGACATGATGGTGGTAGCTTGCCAGGCGGACTTAGAACAAGTCCTACCACCAACCAAACCGAGCAAAAAATTGCCTCCGCTGGGAATCGAACCCAAGACCTCTGGGTCTGAATCAGGTGGTATAACCACTAGACCACGAAGGCGGTTAGTGTCACCTGTTTAGCACCACCCGGGGACCACGTGTAGGGATTCGCTAAAGGGTATTCTCCTACGGACGCGGGTGACTCGGCCCCCAAAAGCAGTTATTTTTAATTTAACGAGCATTATTATCAACCAAACGAAACCTCAAGCCACTACTTTAGTCCGGAATCAGCTGTGATGGTTGAAAAAAACAAAAAACACCGAGCGCCAGTGTCAAATTCGGAGGATATACCTTACACCTCTGCCTACACCCGTTGATGCAGTATTACAAAGTCTTTGTCTTGCAGCATCTATTTTCTGAAGTTTATTTAAGATTTTCTTTATTTTTACATTAGTGTAAATAGAACCTGTTTTTTTTGCTTAAAAAATACATAACATTCACTTTTTTTTTGTAAACATTTTGGACTTTTTTCATAGTTACTAATTTTAGCCTTAAAAAAAAAAATTTTATTCTTACTAGTACGAAATAAGTATGTTTACACCAATCACACTATAACGAAAAATTTACATCCAGGCATACCGCGTAACATTTTGCCACTAGGCATGCTGAAGGTTGAATAGAGTTGCGCAAATATTCGCGCTATGAATATTCATATTGCTATTCGATATTATTCATCATATTGAAATGCTTGACTTCTCAAACAAATCTAGGTGGGTAATTGCAATGTAAAATAGGTTTCGTAGATGTGGGTACATAGCTACGAGAGAATGTAAATTAGTTTAGTTCGGAAAATATTGAATAGCGTAGGTAATAATCTATTCTAATATTATAAAGCAGAAGAGTTTGTTTGTATAGGAAAAATAACGGTCAGTAAATCATAACCAGCGTTTATTGTTTAACCAGGGATATACAACATCTTCAAAGTATAAACATGTCAAATCAGTTTTACTCATTTAATTGCAAGATAGAATATTTAACAATATAACACACTTTAATTTTAATCACAGTTATTATAATTTATAATAGGGTAGATTTTTAAAATAGAGTTAAAGGCACAGGAATATTTTACAGGTAAATAATTAAACGTCTAGAAATAATGCTATACCAACATTATTTCAGACCTATACTTATTCACAGTGGAATATCTCGGAGAGCTAGTGTTGACTCGGCGAAGGTGCGTGGAAAAAAAGAGAACTGCGCAGCGGTGTTGAAAACGAGGTGGCGTGGCGCGCCCCTCCTAACCTCCGTTGAAGCGATGACGTTCCGATTCACGCTCGGCAAAACCGGTTGCGGAAGTAGATGCGACAACATCCGGCCGTCCTGCTCACGCGTTCGTCCTCGAACAGCGTTTTGGTCCAATGAAAAAGCTGTAAACATTAAATAGTGATAAGTTTAAACTGTCGGTTTATTCAAGCTGAAAATTCGTGACCTGCTTTAACATTGAACTGTAGATAAGGTGTTCGAACAGATTTAGAGCATACTATCCCATCGATAGCTAACATACTCCTCTTGCATGTGGCTTAAACTAGACCAATGTTCACTTTGTATCGATCTAGTTGTGTATCACCAGAAATGCTACAACAGCGTTCACAACGGATGCCTGTTGCTTTCATTACCGAACACCCTATACACATCCATGTTTAAAGCGAATGCATTGGACCACATAAAGATAACAATTGAAGTAATCAATATCGCTAAGAAAATGAAATATAAATGTTTAAGAAGTCTGAATAAATGTTTATAAAAACAAACAAAAAAAAAAAACAAGTAAGTGTTATAAGATTACCTTATTGTCACTTAAAGGTACCTATGTATCTTTGACAACATCCGGTACTTCAGCGACGCGGATCCAGGGCTTCATATTCTCCACGCAGGCAACCCCATCGTACCTCTTGGAAGATCGTTCAGATCCTCTCAGGTCCGCCACTTGATATCTATCGTGCCCTAAGATGTTAGTCACTTGAAAGGGTCCCTTGTACAGGGGCAACAGCTTAGTGCTTTGACCATCATTTGTGTGGCTCGGTATTTTGAGAACCACTAAGTCTCCAACCTTGTAAATAGGGGCTTCTTTTCTTTTAGAATCGAAAGACGCCTTTTGTCGCTCAGCATTAGTTTTTATATTTGAATCGACCTTATCCCTTAACGCAGTGACGTCAATAGAATGCTCATTATTATCATCAGTGATCGCGTCATTATTCATTCGAATTCTGAACCCAAAAAAGACCTCACTCGGCACGGCTGACGTGGTTTTATTAATTGTACTATTAATGCCTTGCTGTATGCTAGTTATGTGCTGATCCCACTTATTGTTATCAGTATCAGCACTCATACTACGCAATGCTTCTAAAATAGTCTGATTATAGCGCTCGACTTGGCCATTTGAACGCGGAACAGCAGTAGCAATTATGTGAAGCCTTATGTTTTTCTCTTTACAATAATTTGTGAATAATTTGGATGTAAACGCACTTCCAGCATCACAAATTAGGCGTTTTGGATTTCCAAACACTTTAAATATTTTATTCAATTCATTAGCCACAACTTTGCTTTTGGTATTTTTTACAGCAGAAATAAAAACAAATTTTGTAAAAGAGTCAACTATCACAAGGAGGTAATTATTTTGTTGTGTAGTCTTAACAAATGGACCAAGGTGATCAATGTGAAGAGTATGGAATGGCCTAGCGAATTTTGGGATCGGATACAACTTGCCTGGTTTTTTACCGTGAATGTTTTTGTAGTAGATACAATTCAAGCAATTTTTAATGTATTTTGAAACGGTTTTCTTTAGACGAGGGAACCAATATTTTGACCTAATTCTTTCGATAGTTTTGTCTACTGCAAAATGCCCTACATCATCATGGTTAGCACGAATGACATACCATATACATTTTTTTGGTACTAACCAGCGCCTGCCGAATTCGGTTCGACGATAAACTTTGTTTCCTAATAACTCATATTGATTAAATACATGTTTATTCGCCTCGGCCTCGCCCGACTGTAAAATGTCTCTAATACTGCAGATACTGGGATCTTGCAATTGAACTGCTAGCAACCAATCGCCTTCGGTTATTGTGTTAACGCTTGCTACCTCAATAGATACGTTGTGGGTAGTGCCAATAGGGTTCCTGCTTAATGCGTCAACATGTTGCATCTGTGACCCGGCCCTATGAACTATATCAAACGTAAAATCTTGTGTGTACAATACCCATCTACTTATGCGTGGAATTATTTCCTTTTTACTTAATGCGTGTCGTACTGCATTGCAATCGGTTGTAATTTTAAAAGTCGTTCCTAATAAATAATGCCTAAATTTTTGTAAAGCGGAAACAATTGCCAGAAGCTCCAATTCGAACGAATGGTACTTCTTTTCATCATCATTTGTTTGACGACTATAAAAATATACTGGTTTTTCGCCACTGTTAGTGACTTGTGTCAAGATACATCCTGTCCCGTCACGACTAGCGTCCGTATATAAGTTTATGGGTAATCTAGGGTCAAAGACGCTGAGCACCGCATTTGCAATCAATGCGTCTTTCACCCGTGCTACAGCCTCATCTTGTTGGGGCCCCCAGTGCCAGATTGCTCCTTTTTTCAATAAACTAGTCAATGGTTTGCAAAGAAGTGCACAATTCTTTATGAATTTTCGGAAATAATTAATCAAACCTAAAAATTGTCTTAATTGATGAACTGATTTCGGAATTGGATATTTTGAGATGGCTTCTAGCTTTCGGGAACTCGGACTTATGCCTTGTTCGGAAATATCATAGCCTAGAAATGTAATTTGATTTTTAAAAAAGGAACATTTATCTAAATTTATAGTCAACCCATTTTTTACAAAAATATCTAAAACCTCTTCTAAACAAACCATATTTTCTTCTATATTTTTCGTAGCAATAAGAATGTCATCCATGTAGCATATTACCCTGCCAAACCGTAGATTGCCCAAAACTGTATTCATTAGCCTTTGAAAAACAGCTGGCCCATTGCATACTCCAAAAGGCATTCTCAAAAATTCAAAATGGCCATCATTTGTTATGAACGCAGTTTTGTGCACATCTTCAGATTTGATGCTAATTTGATGGTAACCGCTTTTAAGATCTAAAGAAGTAAAGAACTTACATCCCTGCAATCTGTCAATGAGATCTTCTATCATTGGCATTGGGTATTTTTCTTTTACAGTGATTTTATTTAACTGCCTATAGTCTATGCATAACCTTTTAGTCCCAGATGCTTTATCAACTAATAGAGCTGGGCTAGCATATGCCGAACTACTGTTTTGGATAAGCCCGTTTTTTAAAAGATCATCAACTATTTCACGCATGATAACTCTTTCCGACTCAGACATCCTATACGGTCGTTGATAAATAGGTTTATTAGATGTAAGCTGTATCTCTAACTCAACACATGATGTGTTTCCTAAATTGGATAAATCCTGGGCATAAGATTGAGGGTATTTCGATAATATATTATTCAATGCTCTTTCGTATTCGCATGGTACATTATTAGCGACCTTAATATTACACACTTTCAATGTTTGAACCGATTGAAAAGTTAAACTATCTCCAACACGAACGTACATTATGTTTTTGTCTTCAGTAAAGTTCCTCCCTATCAAAATGTCACAGCCGGAAAGTGCATCAATAACGTATAATATAATAGTTAATTCTACAGAATCGACTTTAAAATCAACAGAGACCGCCTCAGTAACAGTAGCAGATAAATCATTAGTAAAACCAACTAAATTAATAGGGTTATTCAAAAATATAGGTTTCAAATTAAATTGGCTAACTATCGCAGACGTAATTAAAGAGCAATCACTGCCCATATCAAAAAATGCACTACATTTCTCATTGTTCATGAAAACCGGTTTGTAAAACTTCTGTTTTATTTTTGGATCACAAATCATTTTTACCCCAAGATTTTTCTCGACCTTCAACTTTGATTTGGAGTGGCAGGCTGCCTCTAAATGCCCTAACTTGCTGCAAAAAGTACACCTTACATCATCTTTAACTGTACAGTTGTTCCTTCTATGGCCTACCTCTCCACATCGGTAGCAGGTATGATTTAATACACTATTATTATTCACAGAAAGTTCACTTTTGACGTCAGATTTACTTAATGCATTTTGGTGCCCAGGTAACTGCCGAGAAGAATGTTTAGATGGCAACGTGTTTTTAAAAACGGCTTCTGTAACCGGAGGCAAGTGAATTTTTCCATGTAAAAAGGAGGCTAAGTCGTCACAATACCTAAAATTTCCCGCTTCGGCAGCTGTACTAATATTTTTATCACCTATCGAACCTACTATTATAGATATTATATCTCGTTCTCGAAAACCTAACTGCAAACGATCTATTTTTGATTTTTGTTTAAAAAAAAAATCGTATAAAGACTGATTTGCCGAAGGTTTAGTATCAATAAGTTCTTTAAGAGATCTGAACATATCACTTCTTACTTGAAAGGTATCGGACAATGTTTCGCGCCATTGCTTCCATTTCCACGTGGTCCACCTGGTCTCATTTTTTTGCAATGCATCTAGCCAAGTTTTCGCGGTATTACGTAATTTTTGAAGCGCCTGATACTTAATCATATTATCGGACCAACCAAACGCACGAGAGTTTGCTTCAACAACATTAATCCACATATCTACACTGTCTACAAGTGGGTCGAATTCGGGAATCACTGACGATAATAAAACACTCTGACTCACGGTTTGAGAATCCTTACGACGGCGTCGCTTCCTGTGCCTGCGCTCATTAGTACCACTGCTGCTGCTGCTGCTCGAACTGGAGGTAGACGTACTTGAACTCGTCGATGCCTCCCTTCTTGATCTTCGTTTGCGGCTGCGCGGCATGTTTGTGAGCGTAGTAGGTACGGGTAGCACTTCTGATATAGGAAAAATAACGGTCAGTAAATCATAACCAGCGTTTATTGTTTAACCAGGGATATACAACATCTTCAAAGTATAAACATGTCAAATCAGTTTTACTCATTTAATTGCAAGATAGAATATTTAACAATATAACACACTTTAATTTTAATCACAGTTATTATAATTTATAATAGGGTAGATTTTTAAAATAGAGTTAAAGGCACAGGAATATTTTACAGGTAAATAATTAAACGTCTAGAAATAATGCTATACCAACATTATTTCAGACCTATACTTATTCACAGTGGAATATCTCGGAGAGCTAGTGTTGACTCGGCGAAGGTGCGTGGAAAAAAAGAGAACTGCGCAGCGGTGTTGAAAACGAGGTGGCGTGGCGCGCCCCTCCTAACCTCCGTTGAAGCGATGACGTTCCGATTCACGCTCGGCAAAACCGGTTGCGGAAGTAGATGCGACAACATTTGTTTGTTTGGTTGAACGCGCTAATCTCAGGAACTACTGGTCCGATTTGAAAAATTCCTTCAGTGTTAGATAGCCCATTTATCGAGGAAGGCTATAGGCTATATATATCATCACGCTAAGACCAATAGGAGCGGAGCAGTAATGAAAAATATTACGCAGACGACGTTGCACCACAGAGGGGCCCGAAAGGGCCAACGCCTGCCGGAGTCGCGGGATTATTCGCAAGAGACACCGTGGCTCCGGAACACAAAGGGCAATGAAGGAACATGGATGGGTTTTAGTCAGTAGAAGTCTGACACTCCCTCCCGCTACACCCAGAGCGGGAGGAGCCATTGGATGATTTCCCATCCCTAAAAAAAAAAAAGACGACGTTGCACGGGTCAGCTAGTCATAACGTAGGTATATTCAACTAGCTTTTGCTCATGTTTTCGTTTGCGCTTATCGGGTTTTATCCTATTCCTGTACAAATTTCGAGAAATCCATTCTTATTGCTCCTCTGCAGTCCCCATGAAACCTACAATACTAATTTTTCTACGACCAGTAGTTTCGGTCGTGCGTTGTCCGTCAGTCACTCAAGCATTTACGGAACAAAGTTATATAATAACGCGACACGGTTGGCGCAGTGGTTGAGCGATTGACTGCTGCGCAGCATGTCGCGGGTTCGATTCCCGCACGGAACAAATATTTTTACGAACATACAAGTATTTGTTCTGAGTCTGGGTGTTTTTCTATCTATAATATGTATGTATTTACAAAAAAAAATGTATCTAAGTAGTTTATCAGCCATATCGTTACCATAACACAAGCATTAGGTTGCTTAGCTTGGGACTATATGGCGTTGTGTGAAATGTCCAAGGATTTATATATTATTAACGAATCGATTATTGATACTTTCTGTTTGCTTATAAAGAGAATTATTTCAGAACAATATGTCTGAAAGAATTATCGTCTCAAACTTTAAAAACACCAGGGAATAGGTTTTTGGTTGCAATTTTCCTTAGAACGATTTAATCTTTTTTATATAACTTATGAATCAGTGTTAGTTAGTCTTGTGTTATTCATAAATAACACAAGAAATAAATAGGTTAGTTTTTACTTTCGTATTTTTCTTGAAAGCATTTGTTTTTAAATTTGAGATGGGCTTGCTCTTGACTCTAGTCTTGGTCAGAGATGACAGAGACAAAGTCTACGATGGAGCGAGCTTACCCAGAAGTAGCCTGTTCACTCTAACTTTGAAAAGATTAGGGAAAATTTTCATGAATAAGAAGTAAAAACACTCAAGCTGGTTCTTTTCCTATTTCTTTCTTAATTTCTACTATGTGAGTAGCTTTGGAAAAATTAAGACGCAATTAATTGACCTACATACCTCATAGGTAACTATAGTTTCGAGCCGTTTGGGGTTGAAACCCTCGGACCCTGGGGCCCTTGAACTCACAGCCTTTTCAAAGAACGGCGTTTCCACCAGCTAGCTTTTAATTTGGGCACAGACTAAGCTTTGCCATTCAACGTGGCAATTGCTAGTCTCTTCGGGCCATTACCAGCCTTATTGACCTCCCTAATGATTTTCTAGACCACCTTTTAAATAATCGTGTACTCGACCATAGTCATGTCTCTACGACGCCGTCGCGTCGCCGACGGTTCCACAAAATAAGTATGCAAAATCGCACTAAAATTCTCGGTTTAAGGAGACGTGACGTCACAGTGACTAAGAAAGGTATCTAAATTACGAGTAAGGGGTCAATGTACTGACATAGTTAAGTACCCACATTACACCATTAAAGGGATTTTAGTTGTTAGTTAGTAACTTGGTACCTTCCAAAATACGCCAATTTTATTTCTATTTTGTTTATTATGAAGGTAGCGTTTCCCGTAAGCAGCCTTTAAAACCAACAATAGCTCATAATAAGCCTGAGATGATGCTGTACTTGACATGTGCCAAAATATTACTGAAAATCGAATTGGATGGCGCTACAGAAATGACTCGTGGTTAATTAATTAATTAAATTAGTTTATTTCGAGTTACTGAGACTCATTTA
Source organism: Ceramica pisi (assembly GCA_963859965.1). Classification (NCBI taxonomy): domain Eukaryota; kingdom Metazoa; phylum Arthropoda; class Insecta; order Lepidoptera; family Noctuidae; genus Ceramica; species Ceramica pisi. The sequence continues at coordinate 6,548,795 of OY982529.1, forward strand.
AGGCGGGGTTGCAGTACTTTTTAAGATCTTTGAACGTCTGAAAATCTTATTAATTATGAGTTTTTTAATAAATAAAAATCATTACATAAAAATTGAACATACCCTCAAGTAAATCGTAAAGATAGTGTAGTGTATGTAGATATCATTATTTCGAACTTCCTACAAACTGATAACAGTATTGTGACGTTGCCTCGGGCGCACACGTCGCTCGGTTATAAATACCGGTACGAGTGGTGGGGCGGGCAGTCGTTGTCGAGCTGTCGGCCTGTGCGGTGGTGCGTTGGCGAGTCAACTGACAATATTGTAAATAAGTATTCTCTACATTGGCGACGAGGATTAAACTGTGAGTTAAAGTAATTCCTAGAAAAAAAAGGGGAAAGAATAGGAACGAAGTGCTGCTTTCTTTAATGGATAGAAGCATTTCGGCTATATGTTTTTACACTTTCGTCATAAGTAAGTGTTAAGACCAAAGTGCCTCAAGGCACGTTGGGCCGTAGGCCCCGGCTGTCATTTGTGGAACTTAGGTCGTTGCGGATGATCGGAGGCCAGTAATATCTGACTCCAGTCTTGCCATGAAGTGCCGCTTGCCTAAACATGGGTTGGTGGAAAAATGTTTTTTTTTTCCGAATAACTTAATTTGAAATTTATTTACTATACCTGATCATTACATTGACTTAATCATTAGCAGCAACGCTGATTTGACACGTGACCTAAGTCAACATGGTTGATAGTTAAATGGATTAATTATTATGCAGCATTGCTGACCATTAAATTGATACCATACTAAGCAGCATTGCTGATCATTAAATTGATACGATGTTAAGCAGCAACGCTGATCATTAAATTGATACCATACTAAGCAGCATTGCTGATAATTCAATTGATATGGTGTAACGCAGCATTGCTGATAATTCAATTGATATGGTGAAACGCAGCATAGCTGATCATTAAATTGAATGCCATTGAATGTCATGCAATCTTTTCCTAAATCACATGGAGCTGAGGCCACGTCACGGAAGAAGCGATACAGCTCACGTCCTTTCATCTCATCCGGCCATCACTTTTCCCGTCTGCGTACGATCGGCTCTGCCTGTGCTTCGGACGTGGCTTGGCGCTCCTCATCAAACCTGCCTGCACAGCCGTACTGGCGGACCTGGGCTTGGTCTTTGGCATTGGAGCAGCACGTTGCGACCAACGTGAAGTGTTGCTTGTTTGTGCCAACAAGCAACCGCATACGTATATTAAGCAGCATTGCTGCGGGTCATTAAATTGACAAGTCATCATTGAATGACGGATATGCAGTAGAATAATTACCTACTGGTCATTAAATTGACAAGTCATCATTGAATGACGGTTATGCAGTAGAATAATTACCTACTGGTCATTAAATTGACAAGTCATCATTGAATGACGGTTATGCAGTAGAATAATTACCTACTGGTCATTAAATTGACAAGTCATCATTGAATGACGGTTATGCAGTAGAATAATGACCTACTGGTCATTAAATTGACAAGTCATCATTGAATGACGGTTATGCAGTAGAATAATTACCTACTGGTCATTAAATTGACAAGTCATTATTGAATGACAGTAATTGCAGTAGAATAATTACCTACTGGTCATTAAATTGACAAGTCATCATTGAATGACAATCATTGCAGTATAATATACCTGCCGGACATTAAATTGTCAAGTCGTCATAGAATGACAATAATTGCAGTAGAATATCTACTGGTCATTTAATTGAGAAGTCGTCATTGAATTACAGTAATTGTGGTATGATTCCTACTGATCATTAAATTGACAACTCATCATTGAATGACAATCATTGCAGTATAATATACCTGCCGGACATTAAATTGTCAAGTCATCATAGAATGACAATAATTGCAGTAGAATATACCTACTGGTCATTTAATTGAGAAGTCGTCATTGAACTACAGAAGAAAGAGAGGGGAACGTTGGAAGCTGGTACTCTTGATCTACCTGGAATGGCTGCTGACATCGAGAGTAGTAAGAAGAAACGTGCTTCACTGCTATATTTTGTGGACTAGAATTGCTAAATTTTGTGGACTAAAATGTCTATAATAATGTTTTAAAGCTGAAGGGTTTGTTTGTGTGTGGCACTGATCTCGGTAGCTACTGGTTTGAATTGAGAAACTGTTCTAGTGTTGGGTAGCCTATTTATCGAGGAAGATTTTAGGATCTAACATCACGGTGCGAACAATAGGAGCGAGGCATTGATGGGGGATCGGACGCGGACGAGGTTGCGTGGATCGGTAAGTTTAATAATACAGCAAATGCAAATGTCACCAGCTGATGGAGTGGATGTCTTTGGTGTGGCTATTACCAAACTATACATCTAAACAAAGTAAGATCTGAGAACGTCAATCTTTTCGATTGATGTTAGTAGATCCTAGATGTAGGTAAATGCAATAATGTTGGTCACACACAAAACCTGGGAAAATATGAAACAAAATAAAGTACAGGCTCGTAACAAAACATCCAGTGCAATAACACTATTATTGTTATTAAACTAAGAAACCTTTGAACCTAACAGGATCATTTGACGCAAATATAAAAATAGTAAACACTTTTAGAAAATGCAACTTTAAACGTCATGTCTTGGGAAAGAAACTGCCGTGGTATACTTATAAAAATAGTAAATCTCTTTATCTTCAGGCTATTGTGGCACATAGATATTATGTTACACAAAGTAAAAAACTTCACTAAGCATTACGTCATTGTGCGCTCTGGTGGGACATATCCGCGGGAGTGACGGTGACACCTGCGGCCAAAAGTCCTCCTCCATGACATATTGGTACCCGCACCACAAACGCGTTGACGTTGACATTAGGGCGCGATTCCAGTAACTGCACTCTCGGCGTGTAGCTTGTCTTTTGGCGCACATACTCCACAATTCCCTCTGCCTTAGTGGTGTAGTGTAGCCGCGAGATATATACTGGAGTGTTTACGGCTTCGCGGTACGTATAGTTACTTTGGGTTCGGTAGGTGTCGTGCCGCAGCGGTTCCAGTTGGTTCGCTGGCGGCATTCTCTCCTTTGTACCATCACGAAACCATCATCGTCGGTTCCCTTTGATATCTTTTAGATACAGGCTTCATAGGGGGAGCAAAGTGAGTGCTCGTGCAAACGTGAGTTACTTGGAGTAGAATTCACTGTCGGAGTCTGTGTTTCCCGATGGTTGCATCCTTGGAGTCTTTGATCAGGAGTGATTATTGGGTGGTCTGAACAGGCGTGCTCCGTCTTCGACCGCGTCATCGATTGCCCGTGGGTGAGATGGTGGTCAATCGCGTGCCGATAAATAAAACAAAAATAATATAAAAAAAATAAGCGAGTAATTTAAGAATTTCCCATTGGCATAATAAAATAACTTAAATAATGAGATATTGGATGGCAAGATGGCCACACAAGCAAACTGACCGCATGCGACGTGTTTAGTGAAAAAATTGAACCTAGGTTTTTATATAAACGTGTGGGTCACAGTTTTCCATACATAACAATAGTTACTAAATTCAGTTAGTAAATTCGATTGTAAACGATTTAAAATAGCAACTTGATATTAATGACATTGAATAAACCTATAAGAGTGTGTAGAATTCTGAACTATTGCAATTTCTAAATAGATGTTTCCCTTTCGGGTTGCTTGTTAGTTACACATTTTAGCTACTATGAGTTAGATCGAAATAAAATCAATTGATTCGAAGTATGCGGTGCAGTCATGACTGTAATGCTTGTAGATTGCCGTAGTAATTCGTGAACGTAGTAGCTACTTCACATGAACGTTAGACACAAACATGTCAGGCCTAGTTTCTCTTCTCTTTGTGGGCCCTAATGTGCATAGCTTACCGGTTGGTGAGTTTTAAAATCTCTTTGTCGGGAAGATGGCCAAGGTCAATTATCACGTGATGTTATGAAGTAGATTAAGAGGTAGCATCAAATTAGTTTGAGGGACCAGGTTCTTGTTTCTGTGGGTTGGCGAGCGTACCAGGGTATCATATCAGCATCCCAGAGTGATATAGACGAGGGAGTCTGTATCAGGGTGTCGTTGTCCTAGCTATTGGTGGTATAAATAAGTGTTTTCTCGGTATTCTTCCCATGGGGAGGTGCCAGTATAGGAAGTGTGTTGTGCTGAGCTATGAGTTAGCTGTTGACTGTGAATAAGATTATTTAATTTCTTTGTTCAAATAATTATGAGTTTAGTGACTTTCAGTGGTGCTTGGACTTGGTAATCACGAATACTAGTGAATCACGAGTCAAACCTAAAGGATTTATAACAGCCAGTTTTGAACTGTCAAACGGCTAATTGACTGAACGACTAGTGAGTTAAGTTAAAGTTTTTAATAACTCTGAGAGTAAACAAGCGTCGGTAGACGGTTTTTAATGATAAAGAAACCAAGGCATTAAATCTTATCATACGTCTACTTCATTAATGAGATTGATTAATTATGATTATAACACACACACATACACACAGACATAAGTGATAAAAATAAAGAAATCAACACAGAAAAAGATATAAGCGAATCAGAAAATGAAATAGAAGAAGAAGAGGAAGGGTAAAAGGAAACATTGAATTAAACCATAAAATTATTTTTAAATATTATTCTGCCGTGATTTTGTATGCCAGACATGTCAATAAATTATTAATCAAAATAATAAAATATGCTAAATGTTTTTACTAAAAAAATCTTGTTACATACAACTACTTAAAACAAGGAAGGGAATGTAGTGTATGTAGATATCAATATTTCGAACTACCTACAAACTGATAACAGTATTGTGACGTTGCCTCGGGCGCACACGTCGCTCGGTTATAAATACCGGTACGAGTGGTGGGGCGGGCAGTCGTTGTCGAGCTGTCGGCCTGTGCGGTGGTGCGTTGGCGAGTCAACTGACAATATTGTAAATAAGTATTCTCTACAGATAGAAACGCGATTTAGAATGTTTGGCTCGATACTTTTTTTAATCAAACGTGACACTAAATTACAATTTTTAACGTGTACTGCTAAGAGATTTCATCACGAATATATATAAAAGTTATATCAATAAATATAGCTTTTTACTTTGAAGTAAACGTTGAAACCATATTGTATAATTTCTTTATCAGTTTTCGCCAAGAAAAAACAATCAAAATTTAGGCATTATTTCGCTGGCCGGACAGTCGCTGTTGTTCGTCAAAACACACAGTACTGCAACCTCGCCTTAAGTACAAACAAACAACACACAAACTAAACATAAAAGCACATATTATGTAAAATACAACACACAAAAGATTCACATAGCACATAAAATCCCTTCCATTTAGATTTTTCGTTGATGCTATTTAAATGAGACTTTTGTATAGAGATATTTTTTATTAAGTTTTTTTTTTGCGAGCAGAGCTTTATTTCTTGCAAAAATCATATACATGCTATTCCGAATCGAATGACACTACATTCATATTATTTTCCGAGACTGCGAAAAAAGTTGAAAAAAAAAAGCAGTTGTTAACTAGACCACTAGTTGTTATCTCGACAATACAGCACATACACGTTTAGTGAAGAATGACGAGGAGAGCTGATCGCCATGAGATAGAGAGCTGATCGCCATGAGATAGAGAGCTGATCGCCATGAGATAGAGAGCTGATCGCCATGAGATAGAGAGCTGATCGCCATGAGATAGAGAGCTGATCGCCATGAGATAGAGAGCTGATCGCCATGAGATAGAGAGCTGATCGCCATAAGATAGACAGCTGGTCGTAAGATCGTTGAGCTCCTTAACGTTCTAAGTTTGAGCTGCACGATAACTGATTTTTGCTTGCACTGTCTGGACAGATCCACTCAAATCTATGTGATATCTGAATGAATGACTGAAGTGGTATTTTGAGGAAACGAAATACCACTTCAGACATTCATTCACTCACCTACATGGTTCTCATATGATTTGACCAGTACAATTATATGAATTTAAAAAAAGACTGACTTTGTTTCGATGTTTCTTCTCAGAGCAGTCAGTTAGGAAACACCTCATCTAGTTTAAAAGACCAAAGAAGATTGACGTGTTAAAGTGTTATTTACAACCTACTTACAAAATAAATATCATTAACTATCATTATTAATCACTAACTTTCGCCCGCGACTGCGTACGCGCATATCCCGTTATTTCCTGTTTCCGTAGGAATTTCGGGAAATCCTCTCTTAATGCACCCCTACGGAGTGTAAGGAAGCTACATGCCAAATTTCAATTTACTAGCCTTAAGGGTCTGGTGATACTGGTATTCAGCTGAATCCGGTTTGACTGGAAGCCGACCCCAATTTAGTTGGGAAAAGGCTAGGGCAGATGATGAGCCTTAAGAGTCTGGTCTGTGCTTTGATACATCGGTCAATTTTGCCTTTTATATATTTATATTACAGATAGATAATAGAAATAGATAAACAAGGCTTGGAAAAGATACAGACAAAAAGTATGACGGAGATTTCGTGACCTGCTCACCTTAGCTTGCTTGCTTGCTTGCTTTATTATTTTGATATTTTTTTTTGATTATTTTTAATTTTTTTTGTTTTTTTTTTTATTATTTTGATTATTTTTTAATTATTTTGATTATTGCTACCATTTTTTATTATTTTTTTTTTATTTTTTCATTGATTTTGTTGACTCTCTGTACGTGTTGGTATAAACTGTGAGTGCAGAGAGTAATTAATATAAAATAAATAATTAGGTAAATACATCGTGATATTTCTCATTAACGAAAGTAATTATTTTGATGGTTGTAAGGAGATAAAAATAAACTAATCATAAATTATCGACTCTTAAATAATCGTAGGTGCAGTCAAATAACACACAGGAAATATTAAAATTTTACTACCAAATTGCATAAGGTAAATAAATCTTTACAATTTTATCGTATTTCGCGTAAAGAGGTTAATATGTGATAAAAACTTATTACGCCTAGTTTAAACATTAATTGGCAAAATTAACATTCACTTTATCATTACGAGTTTAGTTTAACTGCTTCCTCACGCAAGCTTTTTTTTTACTTTCAGATAGGCTCTTGTTTGACCACTAGGTATATCACCTGATGGGAAGCGATGATGCGGTCTAAGATGGAGCTCGCTTGCCTAGAAGTAACCTATTCACTCTTGACTTAAAGACTCCCAGGTTGTATAGCTATCAGGAAACACAGACTATGGCAGGGAATCCCACTCCTTTACTGTACGCACTATGAATGTGTTCCCAAAACATTTTGTGCGTGTGGATGGGATGGCCACCATGTACCGGGTACATCGCCGTTCGTCTTGTGGTTCAATGATGGAACGGGCTTGGCGTAATTAAATTATGCAATTCCGACGCACATTCCCCAAAATGCAACCGGTAGAAAACCGACAGGCTAGCAACTCGGCGTCGATGCTCAAGATTTTGGAGCTTTGACTCGATATTAATGTTAAACCAGGTGGCAGCACCGAGGTGGCATGGCATTTGGGGCCCGAGTCTGCTATTACAATAGTGTCCGAATGGTCGATCACTGATTTCAAAATGGTTGATTTTGACAAGTTTGGTAATCTACTAACAATGGCGTCATTATGACATTCCAATGATCAACCACTGACACGCCCATTGAAAGAAAGCCATATGAATGGTAATCTCGTACATAATGACAGATTTAGTATTTACGAACTTCTCACTACTTCAGATTGCTTATAACACTAATAAATAATGTAATGTATGTAAAACTAAATATAAATACAATCTGGCATGAATAAATGCTCAAATTTAGCTCGGTTTTATAATAATGGCAATACGGCATTCCTACCGCAATTCTATTACGAGACCATTGACGTGCCAGTGACAGTGCCATTATGAATTTAGCAGATTACGATCTTTTAGCAAAATGACAATGGCATGACAATGACATCGTGTCGGAATGATAAATTTATAAAATAGCAGACTCGGGCCCCTGGACGCTCTCCGCCCGATGAGCCCGGGTGAAATGATTCAACTGTCTTATATCCTTCAACGAATCAGAAGAGTACAGCGGAGGAGTTTTAAAAATATAATTTTCACTACCCTCATTTTCAGGAGACAGAACAGAGCTAAACCAATAGGCACCAAGGAACACAATTATACAACTGGGTTAAGACCAATTGTATTGTTGTATGTTTATGACGTACCAACGATATGGAAGAAATTCCTAGTACGCAACGATTTTTTTTAAAGAAAATTAAGAAAGAAAGTTGCCAAGCACCACGGAATTTACATATATTAACACTAATACTAAAGGGTCTAAGTTAGTTACTTTTGAGCCCTGACTTACTTTTGATACCAGTAATGGGTATGGCAAAATCGCCTTAGGAGTACTTATACAGTGTGGTAGCTTGTGGTCCCATTGCTAAGACAGACCTTGCTCTTATTTTCCAATGAACTTTATCTCCTGTCTTCTCCTGCCAATCCGACATGAATGATCCAAAACGTCACACCAGCGTTTATAAGGCCTGCCTCGGTTGCGATGTTTGTCTTTAGCGACTCACAATACCAGACGATTCATTACAACTTGTAAAAATACTAAAGGCTACACGAGAAGCTAGTTTATAATTAAATGTGGATTACAAACAACATCATTGACAGTCAACTCTCAAACAACTTCTCAAACCGAACACCAAATCCACTTGTCATCTTTCAATATCTCGTCAGCCTATAGTCGACATTTCGAAACCACATTACATCTCGCTTATCGAAAATGTTACGTCACTAATTAAGTATCGAGGTGTAACGGCAGTCTCAATTTCATTAATTCGATTTCAATTGCTGGTGGGCCTAACCCTATCTGAATGGAAATTAAATGGGTGCTGTCATAAAACAAGCTGCTTTGTGATTTAATTTAGAACAGTAGTTTGATGAATAGAGTTGTATTCTTGAATGGGATTTGGGTGAATGTAAGTGATATGAAGTTTTGTTAAATAAAAGTGTAATAGCAACCGAATGCTGCGTAAAATGTAGGTTGGTGCTAGTTGTTAGCTACAATTTTGATTACAAACCACAATTCATGTTTAATGAGCTACGTTTGGTCACAATACCAAGTGTTAAGCTGGTTTCAGACTACGCTAAAATATATATAGCATAGAGCAGGGTTTCCCAAACTGTGGGTCGAGACCCACTGGTGGGTCGCGACGGAATACTAAATGGGCCTTGACCTGAGAAGCCGATGCTGAAATAGTGACAAAATGAATGGAAAAATACACAATTTTCTTTCAAAATAGCACTCTTTGTTACTAAAGAACTTATTCGTTTAAGTTAAATTAATTAAATTAATACCTCATTCATTAAAGTTAGAATAGAAGAGAAAACATTTATTCGACACAGACACAACACAACAGTAAAAAACACATAAAAAAATATAATGGTACGCCTTTTTTCTGCATGACGGCCAAGAGGTGACTCCCGAATTTGGTAGGGTTTGTTAAGTAGGTCGCAGTCCTCTCAACTTTGGGAAACACTGGCATAGAGTATATATCTCATAGCACAACAATATCGCGCACCATACATTGTCAATAATATATAGTACAGTGAACAGTGTGAACGTGTCCATAAAAATGTATGGTGCGCGATATTGTTGTGCTATGAGCTATATACTATATGCTATTATATTATAGCGTAGTCTGAAAGCAGCTTTAATGATAGTGCACACTTGCCTAGTAGCTTATATGTTGACGCACAGGATATAGCTATTAACGAAACGGAAACGGAGACTCCGGCAGGGAATTCCACTCCTTAGCTGTACGCACAACGCAAGGATTCCCAAAATGTGTTCTGCTTACGGTGGCTTTTAGTACGTCTTGAAGTCCGGGAATGGAACAGATAAGGCGGAAATAAGTCGTTCAAGATTAACGAGTTTCGTCTTAAATTATGCAATTTTGAAAAAAAAAGAATTTAAAGAAAAAAAGTACTATCGAAGTGTGTTAAAACCAGGATTGAAATTCCGCACTACGTTAGGACAGTTGCCCAACTCATGGACAATGTGTCACCAGTTACTACCGATGACACGCAATCGACTGTATTATGAGCACGTTAGAAATAAATAAATATAACAGAAGTGTTTGGTATGAACTTGACTTAAGTGACTCAAAAATACCTTAATATGATGACCAACCAGTTATCCAAATATTACCTCATTGACCTTATTACTTCACTTTTTATCGACCTCATCCGGATATCCGCGGTAGTTCCCCAATCCATAGTCCAGGGACCTTAAGGGCCAACTAGTCGCGGGCTCGAACTCAGTGGTAGGCATGGCCAAAAAGCACGCTGTCTCACCTCGCATCATGCCCGACAGAGATAGTACCAGTGATGAGCAGTTAGACGCTAGCCTTCATGCACGTCTAGTTCGCACGCACACAAACATCGTTCCGAACCGTTCCGAACTAAATCGAAGTTACACGATGCACACATACCGCCACCGCGCGCCGCTGCGCGTAGTCGTTCGACGCTCGCCGAGAAATCAGCTACTACCTACCTAAAAACTCTTACTAAAAATAGTAGGCACTGTGTTATCGTTTTATACCTCTACGGCCCTATAGGTACCTAATATGGATTGCTTATTCTATTGTTATTATGTTTAGTTTTTCCTTGGTGGTAATGCAGCCGCCACGCCGCCACCGACAGATCTGATGCTTACTTGAATAGTCATCGCAGTTTATGTCCGTAGGTACTAGATACATCTACATCTACACTATTATTATAAAGAGGAAAACTTTGTTTGTTTGTTTGATTGTAATGAATAGGCTCAAAAACTACTTGACCGATTTTAAAAATTCTTTCACCATTCGAAAGTTACATTATCCACGAGTAACATAGGCTATATTTTATTTTGCAAAAAAATAGGGTTCCGTAAGATATTTGGGTTTTTCGGACACAAGGTGTAAAAATCAACCAGAAAAGTAACTTATTTTGCGTACGCTGCCTAAACTATAAAATATACAACCATAAATTGTTCTAATTAATTGTAGATCTTATAAATATCTACAAAAAAGTCCGCGACACACTATACCTTTCTATGTCGAGTGAGGCACAACAACCATTTTTTTATTTAAAAACGCTATTACATATTATAAAGAGGAAAACTTTGTTTGTTTGTTTGATTGTAATGAATAGGCTCAAAAACTACTTGACCGATTTTAAAAATTCTTTCACCATTCAAAAGTTACATTATCCACGAGTAACATAGGCTATATTTTATTTTGCAATTAAATAGGGTTCCGTAAGATATTTGGGTTTTTCGGACACAAGGTGTAAAAATCAACCAGAAAAGTAACTTATTTTGCGTACGCTGCCTAAACTATAAAAGATACAACCATAAATTGTTCTAATTAATTGTAGATCTTATAAATATCTACAAAAAAGTCCGCGACACACTATACCTTTCTATGTCGAGTGAGGCACAACAACCATTTTTTTAATTTAAAAATCTAGATATTTTTTGGACTACATTTAAACACGTTTATTTTACTCATGCTATTAATCCTTATCAAAATAAAGTATTTCATCACTAAGTACAGTTTATGTAGATCATATTTGGTCTTTGAATTTTTTTTTTTTTTTTTTTTTTTTTTTTTATTTGTGATGGGTTTGCTCTTGACCTTAGTCTTGGTCAGAAATGACAGAGACAAAGTCTATGATGGAGCGAGCTTACCCAGAAGGAGCCTGTTTACTCTAACTTTGAAGAGATTAGGGTTGTAAGCGTTCGGAAACACAGACGCAGGCAGAGAATTCCACAATTTGATTGAATTGAAAATTGAATTGAATGATTAAAATCGGACGTTTGGTTTTGAAGTTATGGCGAAATTAAAATATTACGATTTCTGCTGCACGGCCCGTTGCGAAGTGAACGTCACCAAGGCGGGGGTGCGCGTGCGGGAGGGGAGTTTAGATCTATGTAAGGTACCCGCGCGGCTCAGACGTGAGGTAGGTAGGTAACAGTTTTTCTCACGGTTTTTCTGTAGTGTATTTAGTATCAGCATTGCACCCGTGCGAAGCCGGGGCGGGTCGCTAGTACCTAATAATGAAATTAGTTCTACCTAAGTACCATCCTATAAATTGTTATCAAAATGACTTACTTACCTACCTGTCTTCTTAATTTTTAGGGTTCCGTAGCCAAATGGCAAAAAACGGAACCCTTATATATTCGTCATGTCTGTCTGTCTGTCTGTCCGTCCGTATGTCACAGCCACTTTATTCCGAAACTATAAGAACTATGCTGTCGAAAACTCTAAACTTGGTAAGTAGACGTATTCTGTGAACTTACTACCTACCTAAACCTGTAGGCCGGTATAGTATGGATAGGGGTTCTAAAATGATATCGAGGTTTCTAATATCATTTTTTTCTAAACTGAATAGTTTGTGCGAGAGACACTTCCAGAGTGGTAAAATGTGTGTGTGTCGTGTAACTTCTAAAATAAGAGAATGATAACACTAAAACATATATGATGTACATTACCATGTAAACTACCAGCGAAAATTGGTTCGAACGAGATCTAGTACCTAAGGAGTTTTTTTAATAGGTACGTCATAAATCGTAATCCACAACTTTTGCTTATATTATAATATTTGTACGGAACCCTCGGTGCGTGAGTCCGACTCGCACTTGGCCGGTTTTCTATTTTTAGTTACCCCTATTGGTTGACACAGACGTGTTTAGATTTGCATTCATTATTAGATTGCTTTAAATTATCAGACAAGTGCACAGTATATTGTGACAAACTGACAAGTGACACATAAAGATTGTTTACTTAGCTCCTACATACCTACCTACCTAACGTTAAAATTTTAGTGTCTACGACGCCAACGGTTTGTTTTATGGCATCTTTGCTTGTAGGTAAGTACCTACCTACGTTAATATAACAGTAGGTACCTATTAGGCAGAGAGCTATGTAAACTATGATGTTGCAGAATTTGTTCGAAAGAGTTACCGCGGCCCTGGTAAGTACGGTACGCAGAGGGCATTAGGAGGAACACGGATGGGTTTTAGTCAAGAAGAGTCTGACACTCCCTTCTGCTTCGCCCAAAGCGGGAGCAGTTATTTGGTTTCCCATCCATAAAAAAGTCTTGTCCGCCGCAAAAGTACCTACGAACACAAAATTAGGTTTGTCAATTGCAAGAAACTATTTTGAAAGCAAATAGAATGAACCCAGTAACAAACATTACATTGACCCTGGCTTGAACTTTGGATTTCGCTACCTGCTACCTAGGTACTCAACTAAACGAGCGACACGTTGCCGCTGGCGGCCGGCAACCTTTGTCGTTGGCTGTCGACGGGCGCTTCAACGACCACCAACGACGCGTGCAGTTATCCCTCATCCCTGTCGTAGACGCGTGCGGCGGCGGTGGCACGGCGGCGGCGTCATGTCGCTCGATTGTAAGAACGCTTAGCCACCGTACGCACGGACGTAAAAATATTCCGTTCAGCCGAGCGTTGAGAACCCAGCACTCAGCAGAGTTAATCCCAACGCGTCAAAAAAAGACACCGTTTCAACTTATAATAATTATATCATTGGTTTCAACATCGAGAGTTGAAAATTCATTGCGCGATAGCATCCCGCCGCGATGATTTTACACTGCAGCGGGCGCGGGCAGCGACGCGGTGTCGAAGACCCGGTCACGACGCCAAATTATGACTTTTCTACCCATTGTTTATAATATGTGGTTTTTTAAACTTTTTCAATGATTCAAAACAATGTCACGTACTTATGCAGCGTCCACTCAAAGCAACAATAACAATTTCAAACGCAAATACGGAGTCCAAACTACAGTGCGAAGTCAAACAGATATAAAATATAATGTTGAAATCCAAAAATCAAGCCAATGAGTCAATATAAATTAGAGCGCAAGTATAGTCTACCTACGTATACGTATGAACGACATAGGCCACAGGCCACAGCACACCGCAGCAGACACAGTTGTAACTTGAATACGCACGTGTGCGTGAGCGTTGTCCCCCCGCACCGCACCGGGGGGAACGTTATTCAGTGAGAGGCACGATAATTCATAGTAAAACGCGCGCGTAAAAAAATATGAGAAGGCCTTTCGTAAATCGAGTTTTATGAAAAAACTACTGCATATATCGATTAAAAATAAAAGTTATTGAATTCTTCGATAGTTGAGCTTTGTCGGTACCGACTTGGTTTTAAAGATTTTACATTGTGTTTATTACTTATTTACGCCCAAAGATGCGTTAAAATTGGCAAGAAAAACGAAACTTTGGTGGCTCATAACTTTTTAATGGCGGTTTATTTTACCATTCTGTTTCCATACAGACAAAACTAATAATATGACAAAACGATATTATGTTTAACTTTTGATGTACTCTGTCAAACAGCGGAGTAATACCCTCCCGAAGTTTCTATGGAAAAAATATCGACTAGAGCCACCTTAAGGAGCCAATAAAAAATGTATCATGATGTCATCGTTATACAGTAAAAAATTGGGTAACTTCTCATTTCGAGGACCTTAGTTTAGGCCTAATTTGGACGGGGGTTTTAATTTTTGCGTATAGATCCTGGATACCACTTATCTGGAAAAAGGGAAATTTTGCTCAATCTTCTTTTATCAAAGGTTATCTATACTAATATTATAAAGCAGAAGAGTTTGTTTGTTTGTTCGGTTGAACGCGCTAATCTCATGAACTACTGGTCCGATTTGAATAAAAATATTGGGGCTATGTCTGTGTGCATGTAATTTTTCCGTTACTGATAACAGACAACGCACAGTCGAAACTACTGGTCGTAACTGGACAGTAGAAAGCTGAAATTGGGCATATAAGTTGCTTGGGAAGTGTAAGGAAGCACTACGAGAGGATTTACCGAAATACCGAGGTACTAAAGCTACTAGAGTAGCCTCTACGATAGTGTGGACGTGTGGAGGGGCACTTCGCTTCGCCTCGTGCAACTTCGCTTCGCCTCGGGCGACTTCCAGTTGTTGTCGGTTTTTGCGCCCGAGTCAAAGGACTCGAAGTTCGAACACGAAGCGTCTGTCCACACTACTCGGGTCACTTCGGCTTACTTCGGTTCGCGTCAGCCATAGTAAATACGCACGTATTTTTATTAAGCGAGAGTACACATTGCAACGGCAGTTGCCACATGAACGTTATACATTATGCCTATCATGAGGGGAACGGGGGGAACGGGCGACTGAGCTCCTCGCGAAGTTGCGCGAGGTGTGTGGACACCTACTTCGGACTTCGGTCAACTTCGGAGAGCACTTCGCCTCGTGCAACTTCGGAATAGTGTGGAGGACGCTTAACGTATCGATCAAGTTTTAACAGTCTAGTACAACCATACCTACTTTCCTATCTGTTAACATTGATAGGCTCCGGTGAGATAGTAGCAACGGTTTCGATGATGTGGTCGACGATATAGCACGCTTGTCTAAGAGTCACCTAATGCGCTTGTCTAAAGCTTTGGTTTCCTAGGATAGCGGTGCCGTCTTAGAGTGGAGCGGCCGTAATATTACGGCCATCATGCAAATGGCAGCACCGCTTTTTGACGTTACAGTGTTAGTTACCAGGCACCACTATCCTAGGAAACCCAAGCTTTAAAGACCAGGGCGGGAGGTTTGACATAGTTACTGATCGTCTACCGAACGAATTCGGTAAGGCTATCCGTACACAGTCAATCTCGATCCACGAACAAAATCAATGATCTCAGGGCCAATATTCTACTAATTTTTAAACAACTTTCGCATTCGCATGTCAAACGCAAACTGTCAAAAAAGCCTTAATTTTCATACATTTTTGACAGTTTGCGATTGAGATGCGAATGCGATACGAATGTGATAATTAGTATAATAGGCATATTAATATAATATTAATATAATAGGCTGATCCGTGGATCGCGTTCGAGATTGTTTGTGTAAGTGTGTACGGACGGCCTTATTCGATCGGAAGGTAACTATGTCGACACTCAGGTCACAGGCTCATCAAAGCTATCTCGATACACAGACTTACGGCCGAACCCAATAACCTAACTATCACCAGATTTGGCATACTGGAGATAGCAAAACAAATGAAACAATATGAAAATTATATAGGTTTTCTGTTGTTTCATTTGTTTTTCTTTCTCCAGTATGTGATAGATAGGATATTGGTTTCGGCCGTTAATCGGTAGAGAATTCCACTTTTTGGCTGTATGCTAACGAAACTACTCGAACAGATTTAGACGAACTACCCTAATTAATCAATTTCTTGAATGAGTCGTGCCAAACACATAACAAGAAACAAATATAGTAATTTAGACTCCGGCAGTAATCGTTTCTCCCTTAAAACAGTCTGCTACTACAAATTGGTTCCACTCTTACTTTCCAATAGATACATTTTAAATTACAAAACGTTTTGGGAACACATTCATTGTGCGTACAGCTAAGGTGTGGAATTCCCTGCTGGAGTCTGTTTCCTGACAGCTACAACCTGAGAGTCTTTAAGTTAAGAGTGAATAGGTTACTTCTAGGTAAGCGTGCTCCATCTTAGACCGCATCATCGCTTATTATCAGTTGAGATAGTGGTCAAACGTATGCCTATCAATAGTAAATTTATAGGCACGTTCTATAAATAACCGTTCAACGTGTATAGTTACTGACCAATTACTATGAGATGCCTTCTCAATTATCGTCATAAATAAACTATGACTGTACATAAAGTATTCGGTTTACAAAGGATTACCCAAGGTCGTACTGTTTCTCCTTGTAAAACATACGATTTTGAATTTTATCGCTAAAATTATAAGGTTGATATTGTGGTGTGGCAGTGATGTCCAGTCTCCTGATGGACGCGTCACAGTTCTTTCTGAATGGGTTTTACCCAGCGTACGAGATTGGTGACACAGTGTAGAGAATTAACAGAATACCAACAACAGAACTTTTAGAATGACGCAATATTAAATATATAAGACAGAAACATTTTTTCTGAAAAAAAAACCTGCAATTTTAATCTTAGCTTCTTGACATTTTTCAGTCCTTAAAAGTCATCTGAAGCCCGAAAGTTGGAGAGCCAGTCATACCCAGGGTTTTTCGTATTTTTTAGTAGGTACCTAACAGAGGTCAGAAATAGTACTATACAGATGACGATAGTTATTTATAAATACGTTAACGTGACTTCAAAATACGGAGACTGAAATTAACTTCTTGGGATTCGTTTACAGTATTTCACTTATTTCCAGACAATGGAAGGTCCAGAAACTAAATTCATTGTACGTGTATCAATGCCAAAGAGATAAAAACTAACTGCATCGCCATCTATTCCGTCAGCTGCGAACTACAAAATAAAAGATTGCATCTCGGAATCAGACTACATCTTGCCATTTGAACATACATTATTATACAAGCAATACAATAGTTCGAATATCAGCTATCAGGGCAGTTGCCCACCAGACACGACCAACGTCTGATCAAAGGATCCTCCCTTTTCTATGGAGGTTTGCGGGGCTTTAAGGCGAAGTTGCAGTACTGTGTGTTTTGACGAACAATGGCGACTGTCCGGCGAGCGAAATAATGCCAAAATTTTGATTGTTTTTTCTTCTTGGCGAAAACTGATAAAGAAATAATACAATATGGTTTCAACATTTACTTCAAAATAAAAAGCTCTAGGTATCTATTGATACAACTTTTATATAAATTCGTGATAAAATCTCTTAGCAGTACACGTTTAAAATTGTAATTTAGTGCCATGTTTGATAAAAAAATGTATCGAGCCAATCATTCTAAATCGCGTTTCTATCTTCACGATTTACTTGATTTATTTTATTTATTTATTTATTTATTTATTTATTTATTTATTTATATATGCTTTATTGTACACCAACAAAAATAAAAACATAAAGAAAACCTTAAACTAAAAAAAAAATATACAAATGGCGGCCTTATCGCATTCCGCGATCTCTTCCAGGCAACCAGGAATGGAAAAAAAAAAAAAAAAAAAAATAGCCTGGACATGAAATGGGGCAGACACTTGGTGCAAATATGAAATTAACATATATTTTTTTTTTTTTTTTACTGACAAAGAATATAGATATTAAATAGGAATATAAACTATACAATATACAAAAATATATACACAGATACATACATACTTAATATATGAGCAGGAGAATATACCAATATTAAAAATCATAGTGACAAGTAGTGTTCCTTGACAAATTTTTTAAAAACAGGCAGCGATTGCGCGCGCTTTATTGTTACAGGCAACGCATTCCATAAACGAGCGGCCTGAACTGTAAAAGACTTATCCAAAAAAGTCGTGGAATGCATTGGCATCTTAAGTTTAAAGTTATCTGATGACCTAAGAAATTTTGAATGAGAGTCACAAAGAAACTGGAAACGTTCCTTTAGGTAAGGAGGGGTGGTTGGGGAAAATAGCACATTGTATAAGAGGGAAAGAATATGGGCATTCCGGCGAAGGCGAATTGGTAACCACTTGAGTTTAACACGGAATTCAGAAACATGGTCATATTTGCGCAAACCAAATATGAACCTTATACAGAAATTTTGAAGTCGCTCAAGTTTGTCAAGTTGTACTTCGGTGAGGTCGAGATAGCTGACATCAGCATAATCAAGGATGGGTAAAAGAAGAGATTGTGCAAGCGCAATCTTGGTGGCAGTCGGCAGAAAATTTCGCAGTCTCCTCAAAGATGCAGCAGATGCGAATACCTTGCGGCTAACTTCCTGTAGCTGGGCAGTCCAAGAAAAGTTCATGTCAATAAAAACCCCTAAGTTCTTAACTTTCTCACTAAATGGAATGACTGAGTTTTCAAAAGAAACTTGGGGAAGAGTCGTCCAGTCAATCTTTGAGATCGTCCTAGAACTGCCCACCACCAAAACCTGTGTCTTAATAGGGTTTACCGTAAGTCCATAGTTCTTGCTCCAGTCGCATACACGGGCCAGATCACGGTTTAGGGACAAGATAGCCTCGGACAGATTTCCAAGAGGAGCTCGTGTGTAATGTATGTTCAATTTTTATGTATTGATTTTTATTTATTTATTTTTTTTTTTTTTCTTTTTATAGTGCAAGCATGGCAATTTTAAAAATAATTTGTAATTGTATTTTTATGGGTCCAAGACCTGAAATAAACGAATTTTATTTTATTTATTTTTTTATATTATTTTTTTTTTATTAAATAAATCATAATTAATTAGATTTTCAGACGTTCAAAAATCTTAAAAAGTACTGCAACCACGCCTTGAACACTGTTCCGCAAACCCTCTAAATACGTACTGGACCTTCTTCTCCATTTTTGTGGAGTGCCTATCGCCCGCGTTATTAAACTATGACATGCCAATGACGTTGGACTTCGGTTCATGAGGTAGTGGACTCGCCCTATAAAAAACTGTGACATTAACCGAATTGTATATGAGATCATAGTCATGACATCATTATTCACACATTGAGAAGGATTATGTAGTGATTGTGATAATTTCAAGAATGTTTCCATTTCCGACTAACTAATACCTAACTATATTTCACGCTACGATAACGATAAAAAGGAATGAATGAGTATCGCTTGATGTTATCTGTATACTTATTTTTTTTAAGGATGGGAAATCAAGAAATCATCAAATGACTCCTCCCGCTCTGGGCAAAGCAGAAAGGTACTCAGACTCTTACTGACTGAAACCCATACGTGTTTCTTCTAATACCCTTTGCGTTCCAAGGCCGCGGTGACTCTTTCGAACAAATTCCACAGCCCATCTTTTTATTGTAGAAATGACACGAAATCTAGGTTTTTTTTTTACAAAGACGTTAGAATGCCAAAGAAAAGATGGATGAATGGTGTGCAGAATAAAATGTAGTATAAGGTTCATATAGAAAGAAAGAAAGAAAATGTTTATTCAGCACAGTACACATTAAAGTAAAAATATGTAAAACTAACTGTTATAAAAACAAGTTGACACATATAAGCTACATCCTGAAATATTAATACTTATCTGTTCGAGGCCAAAAAACATATAACGTCAGTGATAGCATGGAAAGGAGAAAACGTGAAAAAAACCGGCCATGTCCGACTCGAACTCTATCACGAAAGGTTCCGTACCATGAATCGCAAAAACACGTTTTGTGAACCCTCTTTAATTTTTATTATTTGTTGTTATAGCTGCAATAAAAATACACACTTTGAGTCCTTTAGATACAGCCCTCAGACAGACAAACGGACGGACTGACAACGGAGGCTTAGTTATGGGGTTCCGTTGGTTACCTTTTGGGTATGGAACCACAAAAACGGCAGGAATATTACAGTACTAGCTGACCTGCGCAACTTCGTCTGCGTCACATTTGCCATTAATGCTCCGCTCCTATTTGTGTTACCGTGATTATATATAGTCTATAACCTTCCTTGATAAATAGGCTATCTAACAAACTCTTTCTAATATTATTAATATAAATAATATTATATTATAATTATATAGTATAGATGTGACACTTGGTTGCTACTTCCACCTCTTAGAGAAGGCATGATATCCATTTTATGTGTATACTAGCTTCTGCTAGCGGTTGCGACAGCGTGATCCCTAGGGAACATATTCCCGGGTCTATAATCCGGACTATAATTTACCTCTGTGCCAAATTACATGAAGATCCTTTCAGGCGTGAAAGAGTATCAAACATCCATCCATCCATCCACATAAACCTTTGCATCACTAATATTATAAATGCGAAAGTTTGTGAGTATGTATGGATGTTTGTTACTCTTTCACGCAAATACTACTGAACCGATTACGATGAAATTTCGTATGTAGGTAGCTGAAGACCCATAATAACACGCATAGGCTTCTTTTTATCCCAGAGTTCCCGAGGGATCGAGATTTACACGGGAATAATGAGAATTTATACGCGGACGAAGTCGCGGGCGGCCTCTAGTTTATAATATTAGTAGGACTTTATCAAGCCTTAGATACTAATATAAGGTGAAAAAAAGCACAGTTTAGCTCCTAATTTATTTTTTCTTTGATTCAGTGATAACCATGGCATTAACCGATGCTATTATTGCTACCAATGAAGCAAAATGATCGATTGATATCTTCCTCTATTAAAACCCAAAACCATTACTTTGCCATTATTTTTCACACCTTACTGTCTTAATATTAAAGTTGCAATTAGCTTAACAGTCTACCTGATTAAAATGTCATCTGTTAACTCACTAATTGTCTTCATTAAACTCATTATTCCCAAACAAAAGGCTTAACTCTTCAAATTCTAATCAAGAAGATTCAAACCTGCTTGAATAATGTCGAGGACACAGAGTAAAAATTAAAATATACAAATGACACATTAATTATAGAGGTGTATTCGATGTTCGTCATCGAGTGCTAGTGTTGTAACCGAATATCGATACTGACATGTGGGTCAATGCCGTGAGCGAGCACGTTGATAAAGTTAAGAAGCTCACAGATGCTCGATTCGACGATCGATTTGTTTACAAGTTAAGTAGCCTAAAACAAGCGTCTTCATAATGCGCGCAAAGGAGTGGAACTCTTTGACTGCGTCTGTGTTTCCGAATGCTTGCAACCCTAATCTTCTCAAAGTTAGAGTGAACAGGCTACTTCTGGGTAAGCTCGCTCCATGGTAGACTTTGTCTCTGTCATGTCTGACCTATACTAGAGTCAAGAACAAACCCATCTCATATAAACAAAGTGACATTTTATGGGCGAATACGATAGTCATAAAGAACAAAATTTATTGGATTGACAAGGTCAATTCCAAACTTACATGTACTTTTGACAATCCATATCAATGCTGGTAGCATTACAATTTGATTTTTGATAAAATCAAATTTTAGCAGACATTTTAATCAAGTAAGGAGCTTTTTTATTTATATTTTTAAACAGTGATCATCACTAGATTTATTATAATTTTGTCCAATATTTATACATAGATAGGAAAACTCTGATTTCTTTTACTAATAAAATATACTTTCATACAATAACCAAGACATTACTTGACGATTTATACGTCATACGGATATGATGTTAAATCATTTCAATTTGGACTTTGAAATTGTAGTATGAAAGTCCATTTTCATGTGCTGGAATAGAAATGTTATATAAAGTAATCCCAAGTAGCAAGGGTCTAGAAAATGGGAAATATGATGCAGTTAACCTTTCACAACATTGTGTCTGTTATTCATTATAATGATCTTGAGACGTAACGCAATGCGGTTTGACTACGTGCGTTTCGACGCATTAACAGCTCCTAGTGGTAACAGGTATGTATTATTTACTCGATTTCGTTAGTTGTGGTGATAAAGTAAATATAATAAACAAAAGGTAAACTTGGCTAAAGTAAATACTAAATATGAGTAAACTAAATATGACTAATAAATGCGCGAAATTATTTACAAACGCGTTTAAAACCCAAACACATAATTGGGAATCAAAAAATAAGAACGCGTATGAAAACAAAACAAAATCCTTGGGCATTAAAAAAATGATCCACATCGCTGTCAATGGCAAAAGTGCGCAGAACACTGGCAGCATTGCCGCGTTGAGTGACAAAATTTGTAGTAGGCCGGTAAGGAGTGGAATTTTCTGCCGGGATCAAGTCAAGTCAAAAATGAATAAGTTTCTTCTAAGCAAATGGGCTCTATCGTCAACTGCATCATCGATTTCCATCAGGTGAGATTGTAGACAAACACGAACATAACAATAAAATTATAAAACACTAGCTTTTGGCCGCGACTTCGTACGCGCAAATCTTGTTTTCCCCATTTCCGTCGGACTACACTCCCTAAGAAATCCACAAGCCAAATTTCAGCTTTCTGGAACAGTAGTTTCGGCTGTGCGTTGTGTCTCAGTCACTCACTCAATAACGGAAGAATTTAAATGTATTAGAGAGACAAGTAAGTCTGTAGGGCCTTTTATAAAGTCGGTACAATCCTACAGTTTGACACTTCACATCGTGCGAGTAAATGAAGCTTCTAAGTCGCGTGGGATGACACAAGGAGGAGTCAGTTTGTCTGATGTCAGGGTTTGAATGTTTGGCTAATCAAACTATTGTTATGTATTAGAGAAGGTATTATTCATTCTAAACTTGGACAAAATCTAAATAGCGCCATTGCTAATTAAACTAATCTAATCTGAGGGCCAATTCTACTCATTTTTACATTCGCAACGCAAGCTGTCAATAATATATGAAAATTAAGGCTTTTTTGACAGTTTGCGATTGACATGCAAAAATTGTTTAAAAATTTGTAGAATTGACCTTCGAGTCGTAATTTCAAAGATTGACTGGCAGAGAATGTCTTGTTGCATTAAGTAATATAATAAATTATTTGCAGTTTCTTTCAATACGATGAAAAAGAATGTACTGCTAAAATATTTCAGGCACTACGTTCTAGTGGGAAAGTCTAATAAGTCTGGTCTGGTGGCGTCTGGGATGGCGGAAATATCAAACTACCATTCAAATTTTGGAGTCCATTTGGCTGGTAATTAAAAAAAAACCTTTTTACAAAAACATACAACCGACTTCCAAATAAAAAAAAAACACTACGAAGTAAGAAATTAAAAAAAACTATAATTTTTTAGTGGTACCCTACACTTAAACCACTGCAAAATCGCAGGAAAGCAAAATATGCAATTTCGATTACTTGGATGACAAAAAAAACATCATCCAAGCTATTCCAGCTATTTCGATTTTAAATCCAAACTTCCCAACCGATTCTGATAAAATTTAAATAGGACAGGCTATCTGCAAGTATATCCTTTCAGATAAAAGAAGATTTTTTCAAATAGGTTTAAAGAAAAAAAATACAGCTGAATAGAGACCCACCTCGTTTTTGGGAAGTCGGTTAAAAACTGACTTACCGCTAAGATCTACATAACTTTAGTTGTGATAATTAACGAAGTAGGTAATATTATGAAGTAACTACTTAAGTAGGTCATATTAAAAAGAGTATTTTACCTGCATCATCGATTCCAAAAAGAAAGCGCTCTCAAGATTACGAAACCCTCACATAAGACGCAGATCAAGATAAAATTGCACCATAATTGCAATAAGTTAAGCTCCCAACACTGATTCAACGAACGTTGCAAGAATTTCTATGAGATCTTTTTCTTTCGGAAAGAATTAAAGAGTTGAGGAAGTGGGATGTCTGGGTTACTGTGTCAAGGTTTCACAAAACGAGGCCAATGTTTGATTTTGGGATCAGAAATGAATCGTCGGAGTAATTTCGCTGTCTGTTGAATCAGATTCTATGAATCAATTGTGCGTAAATTATTACTTTCAGATGAGTTGTGGTTTGTTTTCCATCTCATTGGTTCAATGGAAGTTTTTAGTGTTGCTAGTTTAGAGATCGTAGGTTTGCCTTCCGTTAATACGAATATTCTGGGAGATTTCCCGTATAATTCAATCAAGGATTTTGTCAAGATATTGCTTAGTCAACAGTGCTCGTGGCTAAATAATAACAGCCACACAGGTCGATCTTTACAGTTAAGCAATGCTTGCCTGTGGATGGGTGACCGTCTTAACATACCGAGTTTCCTCCTTGCCTCGGAAAGCTCGTTAAACCGTTGATCCAGGCCCCCAGCTGTCATTTGTAGATCTTTGGCAGTGTTACGGATTGTCAGAAGCCAGTTTATCTGACTCCAGTCTTACCAAGAAGTACCGCGTTACCCAGTTAATGGGTTGTGAAGGTCTGGTAGGCAAAACACTGGTATTCAGCTGATTCCGGTTTGACTGGAAACCGACCCCAATATGGACCACTTTTACAAGCTGTCAGTGTCATTATTTTCTATGGAATATTGACACTTACAACTCCTGAACGAAACCAGATCGCGATCAGAGTGTCATTGGTGAAATCCGCCATTAGTATGACCTAGGATTGGGTGTTACCCTTCATAGTGGTAAAGCCTTCCAAACGTCTGCATTCACGGATTTAAATTAGGATTTCCTGTATCAATACGTGCACACATTTCTAGGAATTTGTTGTGACATTTGATTTAGACTCTTTGATCTTTTACTGTATTTTGTACTAGCTGTCCCCCGCGGCTTCGCTCCCGTTTTACCCGCACAGTTCCCGTTCCCTTGGGATGTCCGGGATTGAAACTATCCTATGTCCTTCCTCGGGTCTCAAACTATCTTTGTACAATTTTGTAATAATTTCATCCAAATCGTTCCAGTAGTTTCGGAGCCTATTCAAATCAAACAAACAAATCTTTCCTCTTTATAATTTATATAAAAGTGTAGATTGTAATTGTTACTGATAAACTAGTACAACGTCCATATAAAATGACCGTTTTATTGCGATTATGTTGTTTCGTCTTTCCGTCATTTCATAGACCTTAAAATCGTTTATTGTCATCGTACATCTGAGTCTAATATAATTTAAAATATATCTAATTCAAATATACCTAAGTTGATACAATGGAATGCCTTGCCTAGCAATTAGGAAGTGTTATAACAAATTAACGATTTTGTCAAACTAGTTGAACAAAACGCACGAATTGCTTAATTAAACTGTCACTATCTTCTTTTGAAATGACAGCTTTTCCTTGACATTAACCAACTAGTGTGTGATCGTCAAACACATATATTATATATTTACTGATCTGTCTATCATTTTGTCATATGCATTGTCTCTTCTATATATGGTATGCATGTATGAACACTACGATTCGTGTTGCTAAAATGATCACTCGTTTTATTTAAATCGACCATGCGTTAACTGATTTTGTCAGCCTATTGATAGGGTTCCGTACCCAAAGGGTAACCAGCGAACCCTATTACTAACACTCCGCAGTCGTCCAACTTTTCGTCAGTCCGTTCGTCTGTCTGTCAGCGGACTGTATCTCAAGAACCGTAAAAGGTAGACAGTTGAAATTTTTACAGAGTATGTATTTCTATTACCGCCAATTAATTCCAATGTAATATAGAAATTACATTAATTTTTTTCTACTCCTCCGCTGTACTCTTCAGATTAATTTCGTTGCGGGATCCAAGACAGTTGAATCGTTTCTCCGGGACTCGTCGGACTTCGTTAGTTCGGCGTTTTTCTGGTGGTCGCCACTAATGATTCTGGCTTTTCAGAGTTGCAGTGGTTGGGAATGTGTTAAAAATTAAGGGGCTCCCATACAAGAAATGTGATTTTTTTTCCGATTTATGGTACCTACGGCCCTTCGGGTGAGAGAGCCAACTCGCACTTGGCCAGTTTTTTATTGTTGATAAGATCAATGTCAGGTTAGCTATATTAGAATGCAGTAAAAACAATTCAGGGGACTCCTCACCTAATGTCATTTTAATTTGGTCATCAACATCAGACCTGTTTTGACATTAGTGAAGTACCTAGTTTAATCTTTCTATTTTACTATTCAAAGACATTAACGGTGATTTTAATCTGAACCACATATGTATATAGTATTTTTTATTTATCCCAATGCTAGACAAGGGTCTCCCTCTATATTTTTTTCACAACGTCGACCTGTCGGTCGTAGCACGAAATATCGATATTTTTTATATAAAAAATATTCCGACGAATGGAGAGCCTCTTCTTTTTGGAAGTCAGTAAATTAAAACTACTTTTTATAGGTATATCTTTAGGTACAAGTAATCATAAACACATTCAATTCATGTTTTTATAATAATGTTTTTTTTTTTTTTTTTTGTTTTTTATACAAAACGGGGTAACTCTTGGCCCAAATCTCACCTGATGGAAAGTGATGATTAGGCCGAAGATGGAAGCGAGTTTCACCCGGAATCCTCTTACACAGAGGAACTGGCTATCATACCTCTAACTGCCGGAACACAACAATGCTGTTAACATTGTTGTTATGGCGACAAACTTAGACATGATGGTGGTAGCTTGCCAGGCGGACTAAGAAGAAGTCCTACCACCAACCAAACCGAGCAAAAAACACCCAGACTTAGATTAAAAAAAAAACAGAGAGATGGAAGAGTTCAGAGTATTCAACTCTAGAGTTAACTAACATTATTTTAACTTATAGTTTCTATAAAAACCCTAACAATGCTTCGTGCGTTACCCCTCTTGCTAACCTAAATGTTGTTAAGAGTTTCTATGGTAACCTTGCATAATGCATGCGAGGTTACGAAAAACTACCCAATTCCGTATGACTTAACATAACAGAGAAATCAGTAATCGATGACGAACACGACATTGGAAACTGAAGTAGTACCTATATTACTGACGTCACAAAATAATTTCTGTGTCCTCGACCTTATCATTGTCACATTTTATATGTAACTGTTGATGACTAGTTGTTGTGTGTAATGCTGGAAAATGTTGCAACCGATATATCGACCAGTCAGACTGTCAGTATTCTTGAAAGATCTTTTATGATTCTCACGTGATCGTATAGATAAGTCACAACTTCACGAGATCTACATACATTGCAAAGCTGAAGAGTTATTTTTTTGTTGTAACTCGCTAATCTCAATTCGAACCGATTTGTAAAATTGTTTCCGAGGAAGGCGCCGTTTTGACACCCTATAGAATCCAACCTAGGGTTGATACTCGGAAACGTATGTCTGAGAATCTACCCTGAGCTAAGGTATTACAAGATAAATGATCATCACACTTGCTCGTGAATTGGGTATTATTGTAGTTGGTTGATATGTGCTCTACTGTACCTAGGTTGGAAAATCAGATCGAATCGACAGAGATTCTAGATAGCCTGAGCCAGGTTGGATAGATTATCCACCCTGACTCTGGTTGGATTTCCGGATATACGATTCCAAGTATCCACCCTAGGGTGTATTTTATAAGGTGTCAAAATGGAAATGCCAGAGGAAGGCTATAGGCTATATAAAATCACGCTGAGACTAGGAGCAGAGCATTAACGAAGATTGTGACGGAGACAAAGTTGCGTGCGTCAGCTAGTGATATATATCATTCGGACGTATCGTCACAGCAAGGGGATGAAAGCCGCTCCTATTAGAATGGATATACGAAGTGCTATCTATACTAATATTATAAAGCATAAGAGTTTGTTTGTTTGTTCGGTTGAACGCGCTTATCTCAGGAACTACTGTTCCGATTTGAAAAATTCTTTCAGTTTTAAGACAATTAGGAGCGGAGCAATAATGGAAAATGTGACGCAGACGAAGTTGCGCGGGTCAACTAGTTAGATATATACTAGCTGATGACCGCGGCTTCGCCCGCTTTACAAATTATATACTAAAACTTTCCTCGAGAACCAATCTATCCATTGGTAAAAATAACATGAAAATCGGTGTAGTCGTTTTTGAGTTTATCACGAACAGACAGATAGATGCGGCGGAGGACTTTATTTTTGGTTGGAATACATGGAGGAGCCGCTTCATCAGCAGTTCTTTTGACGTTGTTTCTTTTTACTTTGATGACGATAAGTTCGTGATATATGTAGGTACCTTTAAGTAGAGTACATAATATAGTAGATAGACCCTTAAGTTAATTATGAAATGAGAATACTTCAAAATAGATAAAGAGCTTTGACAGCCGCAAAAAAACTTATTTATTTCTCGTCACCTTTAATAGCCACGAGAAATAAGTTTTTTTTGAGGAAGAAAGAACATTTTTAGGGTTGAGATAGTAGGTAAGTTTTTTTTTTTCAGACAAAATAATGTCAAGCAGCATCCCGAATTTCCATATTTAATGCGAATTTGAGTGTACAAAAAAAATAACATCATAGTTTGCACATTACAAAATTCTGGTCACAGTGTGATACCTGCCAAACTGTATGTAACACAAAAAATCCGAAAAAAAAAAAAATTCATCATCAAGAGATTCTACGGTCAAGGTCATCCCCAAAATTCCAGCTATTATTGGTAAATGACGAATACGACAATGGCATTGGATTGGTCGTGGTCGTGACGTCACTGTTTCCTATCCCTCCGACCTTAGCTGGTCAGCTTATGAAGTGTTGTGGCTGTGGAAGAAATGACACGCTGTATCTAGATCCGTCTCACCTTGTGTGTTGTGTGGTCCAAGGGATAAGAGGAGGATCTTGTGACAATTGGCGCTGGCTGTGATAAAAAAAAATGCTTTTTGTGTAGATACATTCTGAGTAGATCTCCATTATCAACTGGTCACGTATTGTTAAATCTGATCTTTTATACAAATCATACCACGAGAGGTAGTTGGATAAATATAACAGTCATTAAGCTGCGACGTATTTACTGCTAGGTAAAAACTGAGAATTATTTATTGTTTTAATGAAAACTAATTTCAATGAATTTATTATTTCAAAAAATGATATCGATTGCTTCTCGATTAAAACATATAGCATAAATATCTAACCTTAACCTAATATTTATTTACATTTAAATCAAATCCTCTAGACGAGAAGGAAAAACCCACTTTACAAGTCAATTTTCCTTTGCTTACCACTCGCTATCTCTTATCACATGCACCTCAATCACAGTCTCGATAGCAAGGTGATTAGTATTTCGGGCGGCCATGGTGGGAGTTGCGCGCGCAGTCTCTTGCCGCTAGCCGTCTTGAGCGCCCGCGCCGGACAGCGCACAAACGCGCCAAATTCAAACCCAAGGACCAACGAACTTTACCCCTTCAACCCCCACCCCCGTAAACAGTGCTTACATGCCCCCAAAAGTGATCCAAACAGTGTTGTGTGCTAATAAAGTGATAACAAAACCTCTCTAGTTGGTTCTACGGGAGCGACTTTCACTTATAACCAAACAGTTTTTGCAAGCGGTAAGTTTTTTCGCTTATTTTAATCAGACGTCGCTTAATTGTTCGCAGTTTTGTGTTTGTACACAATGTCGTCTCGTTTCGCGACGCGGGGAGACAATTTCGAAATTGTTCCTTTTTGTTGTAGGCACTACTTTTACAAACTTTAAAATAAGCGTCTACGCGGAGGAATTTGTAGAAGGAAATTTTCCGAAGTAAAAGTTAGTAAGAAAATAATTACAAGCACATTTTGTTAGCGCTCGTTGATGTCTTTTGTATGCGTAGCGCAGAGCTAGGAAAGTGTATCGCTCTGCGCCCGCGCATCGGTATTACGACTGAGTCGCGCGTTAGTTGCGTTTTCTCGATCCCGCACGCAATCCTATCATTCTCATGTATTTAATTTTTCTTGCGTGTGATAGACTTAAGATCTTTCCGACATTTTTATTTAATGGCCAGACGTGATGGCTTTGCCATCGGCTAAAATGACAATAGCAAACTTTCAGCCCGTATTCGATCCATTTGGGGATGCTTTTCCAAAAATACTTCTATAACAGTCACTTTTTTATTATTTAAGGAGCTCTTGTACAAAATTTCATACTTCTAGACTAGGCAGTTTCGGCTATGCGAATTGTTTTGTAGGTTGGTAGGTAAAAAAATGCAAAAAAATATTAATTGAGCAAAAAATGAAAATCCTGCTAGACAATTTTCCTTTTTCTAGGCAAACAGGATCCTAGAGGTCAGACGTCGGTACAATACAAGTTTTATTACTGGCAATTTAGAATTTTGTCATGAAACCGCTAGTCGTTAAGCCTGCATTTATATATTTAAGTCTCAACAAGAGGATAAAATGGTCAAAATTAATTGCTGTTTCTTTAGAAGAACTCCGTTAAATTCGCAATTTAATCAAATAAAATGTACAATTCTTGCATACAGTCTTCTAGGGGTGACACTTGTCGCAATGGAAACAAAGTTACTTGACATACTTTGAGACGTATAATTCTTTTATTAGTTGTAAAATTACAAAGACTTTTAATGGCTAATAACACAACCGATTATATAATAAATTATGTATTTATTCGTTTACAAATCGCAAGTATTCATTGGCCTCAGTAAACATAAAGGTTTTTAGTACCTATTCCAGGGGTGTCGCTAGTTTCGCTGTTAAAATAATTTCAACTAGCCAAATCATTCAGTATTCAATAATTCTATTTATTTTTAAAATTTAATAAATCTCGATTGCTGTTTGAGTTACCATTAAAAATAAGTTCAAAATAATTGAAATATTTTACATAAGGTTTAAAACCTCCTGGATGCCAGCGTCATACCTATATGACATAAAAAATAAAAAAATGTTCGAAAGTTGTCTGTGATATCTCGATGTGAAAAATCGTTTAATGGTAGTTTTGTAACCTTGGTAAATCAGCAACAATGCACCAAATGTCATTTTTTTTTGCATATTTTTAGGTATGTAAAGACCCCTGATATATCAGGAAACCTAATTTTAAATAATATCAAATCATTTTTTGTCTGGAATCCAGGAGGTTAAAAAAAATAAAGGAACTTCAAACCTAGGAAATAGTTACTACACGTACTATTTACTTAAAATATTCAACTTTACTTAAGTTCACAAGTATGCAAATGTATTGTATAACGTATGCAGTGCGTATGTACTCGTCAAGGTTCCCAAAACGTTACGACAGGCCTTAACAAACTCAGACCACAGATTATGTCATCATTATTTTATTGATAGGTTTGTAATAGAATTTAATTAATTAATGTACGAAAACATCTTTAATTGAAACTTTGTTTTTTGTTTTTTAATTTTATTTGAGAAAAAACTTGCTGTATTGAGTTATTTCATTTGATTCATTTAGGTTTTTTCGTAATCGTGTACTGCAATTTTATTGGATCTACTCGTTACTTATAGACCTGAGATCATTCTTACTCGCCATAAAAATATGACTGAATTTTGTTTTAATTTTGGCTACTAATCAGTTTAATTTGTGTGCCACTTAAAAACCACTACATTATGTGACTTTACTGATAATTGCCTATAATGCCAGTATTACTTTAGTGAAATTATACTCGCAAAGTAGGCTTCTCTTGTGAAGGTGGCAGTTAATTTGTTACTCAAGAGGCAATCATTTCTGATGAATATTTTGATTAAACACCAATACATAGGATGCATTAATTCCGATTTATGGTAACCATACTTGATTGTTAGACTTGCCTATTAACCAAGTGACTCATAGCCAAAAAAAAAAACTGTTAATAATCTAGAAAATCTCTTGACACATCTATACCAAAATTGCTTGATAAATTACTACATTTAACAAACATCAAAGAAAGCTTCCTTCTTCACACTTTTTCTGACCATAAAATATACACGCTACGCACGTCACGCTTAATGCAAAATTTGTGTCATCAAATAACACAGGGGGACAAAATCTGTACATTCATGAACACAAAGTGTCCCACGCTGCACCCAGTCAAAAAAGTTTCGACATATCACTCTTTTATACAAAAAAGTTAACACAATAGTCCTATAAAGTTCAAGCTACAATTTTATAGCTTACAAAAGAACTAATGGTCCGGTTAACCGCTTTGTCATAGATTACAAATAACGCTACTATTTAGGGTTGAGAGATGGAGAAATTTTCTATCTTTGATACCTAGTTATTGGAAATTATATTATAATTGTTAAGCGTATTTTTAGTGAGATGTGTTTTTTTTTGAGTTTGTGATACTGTATTGGTAATAGTGTTTACTTTATCTAACGTTAAAGGATACTAAAAAAATTGCATTGTTACAAAAAATATGTTGGTATTAATATTTATAAACAACAGTCTGTTTGAAATTTTAAAATTAAAAAATATGATTCAATAAAAAAAAATGTTTTTATTTTTTTATTCTGTTGAACTTGTATAAATGTCAGAAATTAGTTTTCCCATTGTCCAACTATCAACCTGTCTATCATTATGCGCGAAAAACAAAAACAAATAAACGCCGCCAGCCCTATCCTTGTGCCATATTGTTGACTCCAACAATGACAGGTCGTCAGGTTGAGTAACATGATCACATTTATGAGTGTATGTGTGTGTGTGTGTTTGAGCGTATGCGCACACAGTAGCCATGTGAAACACTCGCCATAGATCGTTCGCAGTGAGCCTACATTAATGAATTGGTTTTCAATAAACGTCTGTCATGTAAGTAACACTAGTCTTGCCATGGGGTCCTGTGTTACCCAGTTTATGGGTTGTGAAGGTCAGATAGGCAGACGCTATATGTTAAATACTGGTATTCAGCTGAATCAAACATAGTTGGGGAAAAGTTAAGCTGATTCATCGATTGACTTCATCTATTTTTTCTGTTACTTATATGGTGTACATAATAAAGAGTATTCTATTTTATTCTATTCTATTCTATTCTATTCTATTCTATTCTATTCTATTCTATTCTATTCTATTCTATTGTTTGTAGTACTATTGAAAAATAACATAGTAAAATTAAAGTTTTTAAATAAAAATTATATTAAACCAGATAACTTGCTAAGCTATATAAATTATTACCTTGATAAATTATGAGGATAGTCGTTTTAATCTCATTTCAACCTATAGTGACATTAGCATTCCTAGTTAATTATTTTTTGCATATTTCAAATATTGCATAGGAGTCTCCTAAAATAAATTCAATATCATAATCATTAAATAAAATAAATGAAAATTCATTCGTAGAATGTTGTATTTCAATTGATAAAATTGCTAATTATATTACGTAATTAAATATTTACACACATTTCTGTAGCTCGAACAATTAATTTACACCTCTTTTATGTTAAAAAATATTTAGCAATTTGAGCAAACATTTTCGGTATTCGTTTTAACAAAATAATTCAACAACTGACTATGTACTGTCAGCAACATAACGATTCAGTTTACATAATATTTTTAGATTTACATTTCGAAAGATGCAGACAAATTATAAGTTAGTTATGAAATTAAGTAACTTATTAGATCATTAACTGCTAAGATAATTTAATATCAATCTTGATGGATATTTATATAATCGCTCTCTCAAATTTTATCTTTTAATTTAATTACCTTGTCACACATATTTATACATACTTGTTTGTAGGGATTCCCGGTGTAACCTGAAGGAAAGGATGAAGTGATCACCGAAGTGACCTGTCATTCCCTCATGATTACTTAGATTAACAGCTCACTGATCACTTCACCCAAGTGTTCACTTCGACATATTTGCAGAATCAATGCAGTATCCCAGATCTCAATAGATTCAGAGATAAGTTGAACAATTTCAATGAAAAAAAAAAACATATTAAAAACTATGTTCAACGACCTTTGTTGCCGACCGTACTAGTAACTCAGAGTAACCGAACACGCATTGTTTTGCCCGAACATTTCCGAATACGAGTATTAAGGCCGACGGAAGAACATTATTTCTGTATATCTTTTCAGCCATTATCTTTTCCGATTCGCTAGAAACGCTTATTCCGGTAGGATATGAACAAGATTACGTACCAGACAAATTTCAACCTTATGTCATACTAACAAAATATTCTATACTTCTGATATATCGATGAATTTTGTGTTTAGTCAATAAGGTTGATTTTTCTTTGTTGCGCAAAATCGATTATTATAAAAAAAAAATATTGCATTTTTAAGAAACTAAGTGATTGATAGTGTTGCGTGTTGTGAATTATTTTTAGCATTTATAGTATGTGTTTATTACCTTATCGTTCGAGTGTTGACCTTAGTTTAGCTCTAGTAGTTACTAACTACGAAACCACTGCACTAACAAGTTTAAAATGTTATGCCAGTTAACATTTTGAAAGTTAACTAAATGTGCAATATTCGTATGAATTGCTCAACGAAAGTTGATTGAAAAACTGTTAAATGCGTGGAATTGCTGTTAAATATTATTCTTACATTGAAATTGGATACGAAAACAGTTGTAATAAAAATGTTAGATATTAATTACCGCTAGTATTTTTGCTATGTTTCGTAATCTTCTTGAGAATGTGTTTGGTTTTAGCACAAAAATGCTGTTTATTGTATGATAAAATCTAACGTCATACAAATATTCGAAATACTTTTTAGGGTTCCGTACCGAAGCCTTCCTACGCCCGCGCGTCCGTCCATCCGTTCGTCCGTCTGTCTATCACGGAGCTGTATCTCAAGAACCGTAAAAGGTAGCCAGTTGAAATTTTCAGTGTACATTTCGGTTACCGCTATATCAACAAATAATGAAAATTAAATTAAAAAATTAAAGGGTAAGTACTTCCCTAAAAGAAACTATTTTTTTTTCGGTTATGTTACGGAACCCTTCATGTGAGAGTCCGACTCGCACTTGCCCGGCTTTTGTTTATCTTTTATAATATGTAGGTTAGTATATTTCCGTTTTTTACAACTTGCAGTTGCCATGAACAATTGCCTAAAAAAACTTCTCTCCTTCTGGGACTTTCGGATAAAACACAGCCTTAATGAAACATTTCTTGTAATAAGATGCTACCTTATTAACATATAGAAAGTTACACCCGTAAGTTTTCAGATAAACTTGTAAGTAGCTTACCATGAAACCTATAATTTATATAAGATTAGCGATCGCTTGATGAACATGACAGTTTTTGTGCCGTCTCGCAGATTTCCCTTATGTAGACACGAGATGACACACATACCAACTTCATGACACAATTGAGAAAATCAACATTTAATTTGTTTACATATAAACAGAATAAATATACCCGTAACTCTTTCAAGAACTTGTTTTTAAGATATTTTGCTGTTTCACAAAAAAAAAACCGCCTGATATTGCAACAAAAAATTTAGATTTAAACTATCCTATCTCTCAAGTTGGATCGAACTGCACATGGTGTGCGAATTTTATTATAATCGGTTAAGTGGTTTAGGAGTCCATTGAGGACAAACATTGTGACACGAGATTTATATATATTAAGAAGATGACAAACCCAGACTTCATTAACATCTGTATATAAAACTTTAAACAAACACATCAAAAATGAAATCTCCAGTCTCGACAAATTTACACATTCGACCAAAAATAAGCACCTAAAACCTTAAAATTCTGAATAAACATTTATAAAACTTATGCCCTTACAAGTTCTCAGTACCCCATACAATAGATGAAGTCTAGCATCTGTATATAAATGAATAAAACACACAGTAGGCACCTGTTTGCTTTCGCCATTACTATTTAACGTCGCACGCGCAGATTACGAAACCGAGCACTGACGACATCTGCCGACGACGCCCGAGCGTTGAAAGCGCAATATCGAGGTGTCATATTAAAATATTCTTAAAGTGTTGAGTAAACATTGGTCCCTTGCATTTTATGTTGCTGATAAAAAATGTTTATGGAGCTTGTCGGCATTTTTAATGTTTCCTCAACTCGCACCTATCTTTTGCGAAAGAATGACTGTAATATATCAAGAATGTTTTAACACAGTTCTTGTACAATTACAAAAACTTATCAATTTTTTGACATATTGTTATTGTTAACTTATTTTGATGTTAATTGAGACACTTTTAATTTTTGAGGTCCAACTAATTAAGAAACTACGCTATGTAAATAAATCCATAAAAATAAAAACTCCAAATCAATAAAGTGTAAACGTTTGTTCCAACATCAAAGTCTATACAAACGATTAAACCTTATCGTAGACATAAGTTCCCTTTGATAATAAAATAATAGTTATTAGTTATATTGGTTAGTCATAAAGTATATTATAGTCGTTAGAAATGAATTGTTAGATAGCTACTCGTGTTGAAATGGCAGGAAGCAATCGTTTTCTAATTAAAATAGCTGTATAGTTATTATAACTATAAGTCTCTATGCACAGAATTTATCAATGTTTTTTAAATGAAACCCACTATTTTGGAAAGCTTATTAAACCTGCATGATTTTCTACGTGTAATAAAGGCATATAAACAAACTTATTAAATACAATACTTGAAATGTAAATACAAATAAACTTTTATTTCGAATCAATGTTAGCTTATATTTATATAGAAAATTAACAAGACAAAGTCACTCACAATCACGTTATTGGATCGATTCTCTAGATTAGAACAAAAACTCAAACGCCTAAATCTACACGTACCAACATCAAATATCAATAAAAATACTCTCATATATAAAATTAACACAAATGACTCACTAACATTGAACTCCACTGTAACACTTCCGAAAAATACCTTGTTCCAAAATGACACGTAAGTTATTCGATCTAGGAACTAAACTTTAATAAATCGGAAGCTAAAGTGATCTTGAAAATGTACAGTACCTATGTGTTCGTCGTGTAAGGAAATTGTGTGTCCTTGCGTACAATGTACATAATATTGTTTGTTTACAAACGTTTGACAATGAAATGTGTGAAGTAGATTGACCGATTTTTCTGGGGAGAATTGATGACTCATCTTTAAGTACCCACTTGTTTTATAAGTGTGATTCCAATTTAGGTTTCGATGTCGAATAAACTAATGTTCAGCGTTTAATAACATTTTAAAAAGATCTTCTTGCTACATTTTTTTGTGGAAAAAACCTCAAAGGAATTTCTCTGTATGGGGAGAACGAAGTGTTATGTCGGACTCCTATCGACTAAAACCTAAAATGTGCTACCAGGGCCATGAGTCGGGGGCCCAAGATACAACTTAATTCACGCCCAAACCCGGTTAGTATCAGCCTGCTAATCTTATGGGCCGCATCATGTAGTGAGTGCGCGCATACCCGGAAATTATATTTATTTTCCACTGGACCAAAAAAAAACTAACATCGAAACATCATGCAAAATACTAACACAAAAATATATGCCATGTTTTGATTTGTGCCTATGTTATAAATTTGTAAAGAATAAAAAATCTTTTATTTAAATGACGTAATAACCACGAAAACCATCGCAAAAATAAGCAATAAAAATATTAAGTATCTAGAACACATTAAAATTCAGGAATAAATTATGAGATAATTATATAACGATATAAATCAGATACATAAAGACGATATTTTTATTTATAATCGTCTTCAGCCGGATCTAGAAACCAGTCCGCGTTTGGATCATCAAACAGCCTTCGATAGGATGGCGACATTTTTGGAATATTAATATAATTTTATGTACGGAAAGCCTACCGGAATCTTTCAACTAAGGACATACTTGAAAAACTTTATATTCTTTACGAAATGTATCGAAAAATATCTATATACATTTCTTGTTAGTTTAGCATAGCATAATATAACATCACGCCTGTTTTTATTGATGAGTTAGGCAGAGATGACTTCAATAAGTTACTTTTCATCGCGTTAAAACATTTGTTTGTGTCAATGAATAATCTCCTGTTTTGGTTGAATTTCCTAACTTTAATTACTGGCTAGAGTAGGACAGTGACAGTTTTATTATTCAGAAATTTTGATTAAAAAAAAAAAGAAAGTATTCCTAAAGTTAAATAAGAAAAAAATAAGAAGATAAAATCGCATTATTTTAAAATTCGCTGATTCAATATTAATTTAGCAGATGAGACGATTGACGAGTAATAAAATCAGAACTTCCGCAATAAATTCAAATGTTTTGTAATTAATTATAACGATCATCAATTATATTAACACGTTCCAACTTTAAATCGATGTCAAAAACATTATTTTTGGATTAACAATAATTATACGATCATAAACGTTTACTTCAACTATTCAGTTTTACATAATGATCTCATTGGCATAGGACTCACATAAACAGGTCGAAATTATACGAACTTTGGCATAATTAGCATAAACTCTCATACAAAATCACGCGTTCAATGAATGATCTCAGGAATGTGTTTAAAATATATATATTTTTTTAAAGACTGGTTTGAATTAATTAATGAATTATATTATTGGATTTGGTTTTAGTTTATATACTTTTGTTTTTTGGCCCTATTTCTTGTTTGCTACTGGAATTGCGCCTGTAAATAATTGCTGTTTTTGGTGTGTTATTTTCGTGGAACACTAATTATAAAGAAATTCCATGTGTTCAACAATACGACAAGACTAAATCAATATTGCATATATCCAAGCTAATGATTGCAGTCACCTGTAAGTAATAATATCTTCACTTTCATTGCTAACGAATGAAATGAGAGTACCGATATCAAAATTCATTAAAAATTGATCCCAAAATATCGATACCAAATGCCCATTCAGTTGTAATTAATCAAATGTTTAATTAAAGCTTGAAAACCAGTTCTAACCTTATTATGACGAAAGTGATTGTCAATTATATTTAATTTTGATATTCAAAACTATGCGCCTTCGGGCTCTAACGAAAAGAATCGTTTTCGTTATTCAGAAAAGATATTAGATGTGATTATTAATTGGAAATGTATTAATTGACAAGAAAAAATGTACAGCGATTAGTATTTTTGAAGTTGTTTTAATGAATGGAAAGTTACATAATTTTGTAGATTTTTTATTATTGTTATTAGAGATTTGTAGTTTACCAATTTAAAAAAACGAATAACATAAATTAACGAAATTTAGGGAAATCTATGACACGTTAGTAATATTTTATAAAAACTTGTAGATTTTAACTTGACTATATTAAGCAACTTACAACTGCTAAACCATTTTGTAAAAGCTTAAAAGTAAAAATGTAATTTTGAATTGTGAAAAAGCAGTATTGTGACATAAAAACGATAAAATAAAAAGCTTTAGACGCTAGTAAATTATTAACATAATGAGTAACATTAAATTCACGCCATTAACAGCTTATCTATATCTATACTAATATTATAAAGAGGTAACATTTGTTTGTCAGTTTGTATGTAGGGGGTAATCTCAGGAACTACTGGTCCGATTTGAAAAATTCTTTCAGTGTTAAATAACCCATTTATCGAGGAAGGTTATAGGCTATATATCACGCTATGACAAATAGGAGCGGAGCATTAATGGAAAATATGACGCAAACGAAGTTGCGCGGGTCAGCTAGTTTAACATAAAGTAGGTGGATTTTTAACAAAATAATTTAATTTCGACTTCGTTATTTTTGTACCTAGGACTCGTAAAATTTACGTCTCATCTCGTGAAATCTGTAGGCTCTTGGATAAGCCTTTTTGGAAATAAACTTATTCTGTTATACATAAAGTTTGCTATTTATGTATCGAAAATACCTACTGTGGCTAATGTGGCTATGCCTGTTTACTTAGTATGTAAGTTACAGGCACATACAAGAGTTTTACACACTCCAGAGTGAAAAGTTTAGTGCTTAGAAGAACGTGTTAATTTTCTATAAAAACCATAAATTTTTCAAACAACATGTTATTTGAATGCTTGAGCAATTGCAGTTAATAAATTGGTACAAAAAAAGAAAAGCTATATCGGATTAATTAACATTTTAGAGCAAATATTAATAAAATGACAATTCAATCCTGGCAATCAAGTAATTTTAAAAGTAAAAAGTTCTTAATTAACAATAATCTTGTTGCTAGGTGTCACACACCGGTACGGATCGCCATTCAAATTAATCGAACAATTTTATGTTTGTGTGACATTATAAGAACTCGTTATTCTTATTTTGGCAACACCTGACGACCTTTAGCGCGGCCTCCGGTCGCCAGTAAAATGGAATGCTACTATTGGATATATACTTAATTAAAAGGCTTGTATTGGAACCAATGTTGGACCTATACTGGGTGTGATATGGTTCTTTACGCCTTTGTTGACCAGCATTAGCTTTTTTTTTATTTTTTTATATTTTGTTGTAAATGTATATTTTATTTTGTATGGGCTACTGTTGCCTGAAATAAAGGAATAATAATAATAATAAAAATAATTAGGCTAAATACTGTTCAAATGGTTTGTAAAAGTTAGTTCCGTGTTTTATCACGTTTTTAGTGCGTGTGAGCCTAAATTGTCCATTTGTATTTTTAGGAAACAATAGTGCACGAGTTCTAATGTTTAAAAAACAAAAACCATCATTGACTACGTAATTATTTTTATTTGAATATTATAATGCCATTTTCGTGTCTCTTGAATGGCCTAAAATCATATAACAAACTAGGATTCATAAATTATTATAACTTTTGAAATGTCAATGTGTTTCTTTCGTAACATTCTACCTCTATGTCCGGTTTTTATAAAATTAAATATCTACTTCCGTTCAAAATGTGAGAGGCTTATAAGATTTCAAAATTCAAAATCGTAGTGGTTGTTCTTGAACTAAAAACAAGAATTCTAAAAAGTGTGGTACACTTAAAATATCTGTCTATTAATCTGAACAGACAAACGCTTGTAAAACGTACTTTTTCCAATTTTTTTACAGGTTTAACGTGACACACTTTTCACTAACAAAAATGTTGCCAGCGTAAATAATTAATTAATCAATTCGTATTTTCATCGTTCAGTTCGCGCCACCCTAAGGTGTAAAAAAAAGCAAATGCCATTCGAAGGACCAAAAAAAAACAGTTGCCAAAAACAATCTCTGCCCCTATTTCATTTGTACAATTCCAGACCACACTTGAGATCTATTTGCATGTAAAAGTGATTGTATGTTACTATATCCAGTTGTTCTAGATTCAAAGGTTAGGTTGTGGTTACCATGACGTATGATAGCCGCCTTGACATAGTGCATCTGATGAGTTCGGTTTACCAGTTGAAGCACTATGGTCTAATTCGTATTATAGCAATATGTTGCTATACCATCTGAAATTGTTCATAGTTTGAAATGTTCAACTTCTAGCTTGTTAAGCTCAAACAATAAATTTTATGGGAATTAAAAATCTTTTAGAGACTTTTATACTGAGATATTACTACCTATTTCTTTATTAAAACTTTGTGCACTAGTAAAAACATTGTACACAAGTGAAGAAATTCATAGCTTTTTTTTACATTAGCATTCTTTTATATTTATATTAACTTTTCTATTATTTCATAAAAAGGGCATTGTAGAATAATAAAATACTGTTATAATAAAAACCAAAGCAATCAATAGAATGATACTGCTTACAAACACGGCCATAACTGACAACAGTGACTAATTAGTCAATAAATCTATCTAAGAATTAATTTGCACATTAAAACCGCAAATTAAATAAGATAAATGAGTTCATACGCCGGTGAAATCGCACAAAATCGTGACATAATATTCATATAAAATAGTCATAGAAACAAATATTCATATAGTCGCAATTATGTGAGATGCGCTAACCTCGGTTATTCAACTTGGAAAGTAAGAGAAAAGTCGAGAAATTCACGTCGAAATACAAATGTCGTGCTGTATGGACGCATCGACCGTAACGATCATGTACAAATAAATTCAAACCTTAATGGCGAAGTTATAGAGTACAAGTTGGATATGTTACTTGACGGACGTTAACAAGAAAGTATAAAAATATGTAAGTGGCGATTACAATTTTATTGCTAATTTAAGTTTGGTACGTAAATATTTTTCCTGGTTTGTTTAACATGCGTATAATAGTGCGATGCATCAAATTACTTTAAAATTTTTATTGAATTATTAAGACATGTAAAACTGCAATGAATTTTTGTTTCGCGCTTATATTCAAACCAATCGGTTTATCTTCCAGTTAAAATAATACGTCATTAAACACTGCACACTGATACGAATCTCGTCCCAATGACCGGCAAAAAATGACAAAATCTGTCAGTTTGTCACGACAGACTCTTTTATCAAACGGTCTGATGTTCCCACTGTGTCGTCGACACGCTCGTGTCCAATTGTGTCGACACTTTCTTCCTTTGAAGAAAGCCATTGTGATTCACTTACTGTGAAAATTTTGGGATGCACAAAAATGTACATAGTAAGTACTTGATCTTTTTTTTTGGTGCGTCAATCACACTTTTGAACCGACTTCCCAAAAAGGAGGAGGTTCTCTATTAGTTTGTATTTTTTTTAAGAATAATAGCGTCAGCTTCGTTTTTTTTCTATCTTGTAAAGGGGTATCATTTCAACCTGCAATCGGGTTCATCAGCAGCACTCCGCTGCTGGATATAAGCCTCTCCTAGTGCACGCCATTCCACTTTATTTCCGGCAACTCTCATCCAGCTACTACCAGCCAACCTGCGAAGATCGTCGCTCCACCTAGCCTGAAAGCGTCCTACCTTACGTTTGCCGATTCGCGGTCTCCACTCAAGAACTCGTACTTTCCAACGGTCATCGAGTTGTAGAGGTCAAATAGGCGATCGCTCTGTTTATAATGTTGGTCTTCAGCTGCATTTAGTAAATCAGTCAGCCCCATTTTAGGATTCTAGGATGTTTAGAGACATAAAGTTTCAACATCAAGCACGAAAAGAGAAGGGAAGCCCTCTATTTATGATTATGCAAAAACCATCAAAACAAGATCGCTCATCGTATGCTTTCAAAGTATTCTTCATTTTAATATGTTTATTTTAAAGTCGTATATCCCTAACTGTAATAACATTCAGTACAGTCACGAAGAGCTGCATATACAGGTGAAAGGTGCATCCTTACGCAATCAGCGACTGTACCTAATTGTGCCTGTGAATCATCTGTGACATAATATTGACTTATGACATTTTAGTACTGAGTCCATCACGCTTTCAGCTAATCAGTTATGACGTGCCCCGAAAAGTTCTGCTGGAAGAAACTTGATTGTGGAAAAAAAAAGTGATTTAACAGTTTTGCGTAGGGAACAATGAATGAAGAAGCTTTTGGCTATAGAATAACAGTCACACAGGTCGATTTCAATGGTCAAGTAGCGTTTGCCGGGGTCTGTAGATAAGTAACCTTGAATCATTGCATACTGAGACTCCTCTGTACCTCAAAAAGTACGTTAAACCCTTGATCCCGGCCGTCATTTGTAGATCTTTGGCAGACACCAGTGTCGGCTTGTCTGTGCCATAATATCCAGTTACTGGGAAGGGTATGATGTTTTTTGTAATGGGTGACAGCCTTAAAGTGGCCCTTTACCTTTTTTTTAACCGACTTCCCAAAAAAGAGGAGGTTTGTTACCTCATAACTCCGACAGTTATGAACCGATTTGAAAAATTTTGTTTTATCTGAAAGGATACTTGCAGATTGTTCTCATTTAAATTTTATCAAAATCAGTTACGAACTTTGAATTTTAAATCGAAATAGCTGGAATTCGTCTACTTGGATGATGGTTTTATGTCATCCAAGTAATCGAAATTGCGTATTTTGCTTTTCTGCGATTTTGCAGTGGTGTTGTTAGGTGTGGGGTTCCACTAAAAAGTGAATAATAATAAACTTTTTACAAAAAAAATACAACCGGCTTCAAAAACAAAAACACTTTAAAGTAAAAAATTACTTTAATTTCGGAAGTCGGTGTCAAAATACGAAGAAACTAACAAAAACACTTTTTGTATAAAGTTTTTTCTATTGATAGGCATACGTTTGACCACTATCTCACCTGACGGTAAGCGATGATGCAGTCAAAA
Organism: Ceramica pisi; assembly: GCA_963859965.1. Taxonomy (NCBI): domain Eukaryota; kingdom Metazoa; phylum Arthropoda; class Insecta; order Lepidoptera; family Noctuidae; genus Ceramica; species Ceramica pisi. The sequence goes on from OY982529.1 coordinate 6,592,890, forward strand.
ATGGATCACGCTTGCCTAGAAGACGACGACTTATTAAGCCTTACCTTCATGTTTAAAAAACAAGTGACACATCATTCATCCTTTTAATAGTAAAAGCGTATCTTTTCTTTCTCAGAGCAATAGAAATGTATAATCGAAATATGTTTGTATAAACAAAATGGTTATTCTATTTTTCTTTTTTTCATACCAAAAACCGTTCAAAATGATTTATTAATCGGCTTTGAGACGGCGGCCGATTTGTCAGTGAGGGATTAGTTTGTCTGGCCGTCAGTCGGGAGAGTTGCGTCAGTGACATGCGCTGATGTTTTATTAATAACATTAAACTGTGACAATACTGTACGCACTGGGCGTGAAATGCGGCATTTTGTCATTGAAGATTTTATTCTTGTACATGACAGAGGCGACAGAGAAAAACTCAACGAGAGAATGAGCTTACCCATAAGGAACTTGCTCACTCTAAGTTTGAAGAGATTAGAGTTGAATGCGTGTGGAAATACAAAGCGCGGTCGTCGGAGGTGGACTGGACGTAAAGGCTACGCCGATCTCCCAGTCCACCCCCACTAAGACGCTGCGGGAATTTCAGTGCTGGGTCGTTTTAGCGGGTATACCGGGCTTGCCCGGGGAGTCCCACATTCCCCTCCCACTCCCCCGAGTGAGAGGGTATGCGTAACGCATTTTTTCCCAGCCGAAGAAAAAAAAAAAAAAAAAAAAAAAAAGGTAGACAGTTCCACTCCTTTCCTTTGCATGTTATAAAAGATATTTGGAAACGCTTAGAGAATAAAGTTTTTCAATGCCTTTTTATTAAGGAACGTGATATACAATTTTCCTATACTAAGCGCAATATTATGAATCGTTTTTCTGTACTAATAAAAATTGGGGATTCTGGATTGCTTCATATTTTTTTTCGTTTTTGTAATTTAAAATGTCAATTGTACGAGTATTTATTGACATTTTTAATTTCAAAAACGAAAAAAAATGGCTCCTACCATAAATACGTAATTTAGTGTGATTGTTTTCACCGGAAAATCATGTACAACTATTTCAGTAAATAAATCAGTTCTTTGGAATTCATTACCCAAGAAGGATCTTGTATGTAAACGTGTTCTGATCTGGATTACGTCGTGGCGTTTGATCAAATAAAAATGGTTGCAAGTATTTCATCAGATTTCTTTATTAATGATTATATTTTCCATGTACATGTTGCATCTTGCATTTTTACAACGCAAAGTCTAGTTTGCTATAAGTGACATAGCATAACACTTAAAAACATAACGACTCAAAGTCGTATGACAATGTAGACGATTTTCTACTTGCTTCTGACAAACTTTTATAAAAAAAACCCAAAAAATATAGTCGCGTAATAATACATTTCTATGGAACATTTTACCTAATAAATTGATGACTCAATAATCAATGGTATATTAGGTTATGTCAATCAATGCGGAGGAAGTGGACGCCGGAACTAAACTCGGGTCATGATTGACGTGACTGAGGTGGAAATGATACGGAACGATGATGCCATTGTTGGTATTGGGGACAAAGCTTATTATAAAAGAAAGTGCTTTTTTCGAATTGTGATGAATGGTTTCCATGGTGACGCCTGACTTATAGAATTATTAGGAGAAAATGAACATTAAAATGTGGATTTCGTAAATAAAATAGATATAGTTGAAGATGATGAGAGAGCATGGGTACTTATTGTGATGATTTTTTTCACGCAATACAAAAGTAGTAATCGTTTAAAATTAGGAAGTGAGAAAAGCATTATGTTGATGCTTTTCTCACTTCCCAATTTTAATCATCATAATTATAATCATAGCTACACCAATTTTAAAAAACCCAAAAGAAATCAAACCCACTTTCACGGCCCGATTGATCTCACACATCAAACTTATCGAACTATTATACAAAAACATCTAATCGATAATGTAACAATTGAATTCAAACTCTATTCTGACAGCTCTAAAGTGTATAATTGATTGATAAGGGCCTTTAATAAATCATTCGATAGCCAGGCATGACGTGTGATGGACACCATCATGAGAAAAAAAAATAACAAGAGGATAGTTTGAGATGATACCTGATTACTGTTTTCGGGTGTACGATAAGCTATTTATCTCAAATTGGCCGGTTTATAGATGAAGCGTCAATTTTGTTGTCGTTCCAGGCAGGGACTTGGGTAGAAGTACTTTCTGGTTTCTTTATCTGTTATATTTTCTTCGATTTGACCAGATGTTGCCATCTAAATGATTTCAGTTTGTACTTAATTTCTGGTCAAATTTTCTAGTTTATTAAGTATTTCATATATTGTTTTAAACTTATATGAAATACTTAATAAACTAGAAAATTAGACCGGAGATGGTCGTAATAAAATACTACGAAAGTGGGTAGACCGATATGTCTGCCAATAACATCCCACCCGCAAGATCTTCAGTTAGGTACTCCGTGATCATGGCGCTTGCAATAGTACCGAAATATCGGAAACTCGCTAATAAAAAGGTCTTAGAATAATAACGCATAGAAGCCGCGTCTAGAACAAAACCCGAGCAAAATCGTGTGTCCACTTCATTTTCTTTGTGTGCGTGAGCCGAATGTGTCTACGTTCCTCTAACGCACACAGATATAGCTTTCAGTGATACCATTACTAAGCCGTTACCCACAAAATATGGGAAGACGCATTACTATTTTGCTATCAAGGCAAGTATTTTATGTTGTTGGGAACTGGAAAAGGTAAACATGATTTTTCATGTAATATGACATATTTTTTCGGAAGGTATAATTCAATTTATTTCAAAATAAAAGGAAATAAATCGCATAAAGAATGAGATATTGTTCAATGCGTTTAGAATGCTTGATGGGTTATAATTATAAACAATGTTAAAACATCGGGTTTGATATGAATTAACAGTAAGTATTGTATTTTAAAATTACAAAAATGAAAAACATGAATGAAAGCAATGTGGGTATTTTTTCCTCACAAATAGCAACACTGTGTTATGACAAGTTAGGTTATTAGAATTTTGTTTTATTTATCGATTTACGTAAAAATAGTGCATAGAATGTGAGTACTTATTTGTGAAATGTTATTTTATCACATTTTTTTGTTTTCCTGATGTGCTTTAACATCCTTTCACGCAACAAACTGTCATTTTCAATTATTTACTCGCGAGCTGTGTTCGACGGAACGTGACATTGAGTACTGACGGCCTGGTGGCTAAGTTTGACGGATTAGGCTAAGTTTTAGTTGCCTCACTTTTTGCACTCGTACTAGGTTTCTATGCGTTATTATTCTAAGAAAAAGGTACATGGTGGTAATCCCGATATTAACTATTATAAGTATTTCATTATTAACATTATCTCAAACTGCAAAATTAACGTTGTACACTACATTAACTGTTTCCTTTTCATCGCAGTAGGCCATGTTCCGAATTGCATAAGCATGTTTATAATCTGTTGTCACACCCCACAACCAAATACGTACCTGTATTTTGGTGAAAGTATCTTGTGATCGATTCATGAACATAATTTCGTTATGATGCTCTGTTGCATAATGTTATATGAAGGATTTAAACTATCAACTGCGTTGTGTTTTTATTAGCAGTCATTGATGTGTTTGTAGATACGGCATTTTGATGTTTTATGCTAACAATGGACATTTTCGTTTACGATTATTTATTGTTGTTTGTTACAATATTTTCTGGTTTAAATTGTAATCCCTACTGATTGTTATTTTTATAAGGACGTAAAAAGCAACAGCTAATCGTACTTCTTACACTTCTTTTATATCGATGTTATAGGTACTCACTAAAAAAAATATGAATTTATAAACCTAACGCGTTCTAAAATAAACGTCAATAAACAAAATACTAATGAATCGCTTTATTTGTTTCAGGTACCTATCACCTTTTCTCAGAATATTGGTAACTATAGCTACTAAGGAAGTTCCTGTGGTGCCACAAAAATGGCCGCCAAAGGGAAGCACCCTTCGATATCAATGCACCGATGCACTCGGAATATAAAGTCGGATGTTCGGGGATCGGCTTGTGTGTTTGACTGTATTTTGGAGTACAGTCGCGTAGACAAGTGCAATGATTGTTTTACGAGGGGCATGGAAATTCAATTAGAAATAAAACAATCGAATCGAATAACGGATGCATTTGAAGAACGGATGAATGTTGATTGTTTAGGTGGTGTGTTGAATGAAAAACATGATGGGTGTAGGAAAATGAAGTAAATAGATTGAATATAGACAAAAAATCTACGATGCATTCAATTTTATGCATGCATTTAAAAAGAGTTTTAAGATGCCAAATAATCACAGGAAAAATTTTGACTTTGCTGGTCAAGTTACATTCGTTACAAAATGGAATCTTATCTAACTCTATGTGTGCGTTTAGTGAGCGACGTTAGATGACGTGACAAGCATACACACACACACAGAGACATACGTGTTAATATGCTCTCTGCATGACAATCAGGTGAAATTGTGTTATATATAAAAATGAGGCGATTGCTAACAGGATATTGACGTATAGAAGGTTTTTCGGATGAACTAGATTTATTTTTCAATAACAGACCACTTTTTACACTTCACAGGACAAAAACTAATCAAACTAAGCTCCATATTTTGTAAAAAAAATAACTTCTTGACCAAGCGGCTTTTGTATCTCCTCTAATAAAGTTTTCATCTTTCATCTCACGACGGATTTTTCAGATGCATATTTTTGGCAAAGGCTTTTCCTTTCCTCTCTACTACCGCTCTCTTACTATTTTCATTGCCAGAGCATAGAGCCATTTGTCGTGCTTCGCTGTGTCTTTCTCTCATAAAAAAATATGAAAGAATTAACAGGTCTTCTACGTCTTAATAGGGGCGCAGAAGCCCAAGACAAAGTATCATTCTACTAACGAATGTGGTGGTTGAAATGGCACAAAGTAAGGGATTGATGACTTAACATTTCGACAGCGCTTGTCAATCCCATCAATATTTGATTATTTTGACAATCACCTTCTCCACGTTACCGCTGACAAAATCTCAATTGTCTAGAGTCTTAGATCTTCATGTCCAACGCCAATTGTCACCAAAACCTGCCGACATTTAAATCTCGGCAATATCAAAAACATCGGACATCTATTTACAAAAAGTCGGACATCTATTTTTGTCTCAAGAAATGTGTTACACCTACACATTTCTAAAAAAAAATCCTTGACAAAGGACTACCAGATTTATTAGTAACAGAAAACCCTCATCAAGATTAATCACTTGCGTGTATCACAATTGATACTATCATTTATCTAGACGACAGGACAGATACAACATGTTGTCTCACTTAGAGTACAAAACTTTTTACTCAAATTGATCTCTCCACGCGATCAAGATTTCAAGTTAAAAATCAGTAGGCGAAAAAGTAGGAGTGAATTCATTGCTGGATTGCTGATAAAAACGGATAAGTACTATATAAAGGTCAGTGGTGCAACTTCATTAGGAACATGTTGTAGGTACTTACTAGCTTGAGATATAAAAATAAATGGTTTGGACAAGAACACATTGAAGACAAAGATTAACATTTTAAATATGAGGACGCTCATGTTTTAATAAAGGATTCAAGATTGTGAATTGTGTGTGAAGATTCATTTATAAGTGACATTTAGAAGCTTCTCTTCATTTGCTACCGTTTCGTTTTCTTTTTAGTTAATTTCTTCTTTGTTTTAAGCTTCTAGCTTTATCAAAAACAATCCCAATTCATTCATTCTCAACCTTATACATTTATAGTACAATCATCAAAGATCTTTTTTTCTTTTGTAGTTGTCAGATTTTCTTCAACAATCACATTGTCCACAATAAAAAAATCGTAACTTACCTCTACTCTACCGTCGAACTATCAGTCATCATAATCTTCTACAAACATCCATACATGCTAAATCATCTTTTTATTAATAAGTATTCCACTTAGGAAGCCTATTTTCTCAACATATCACTCTACCTCTACGTGTATTATGAACTCATACATTGGTGACATTATCCACAATAATTAGCGTTATAACAAGGAATTCCCCTTCGTTTATTCTTAATGTATCATTCTCAACCTCAATAAAGTCTCCTTTTTCTTTGTTGTCACTAAACACATTGTTAGTATAACCATCCAGATCTTTTCTTCTCTTGTAGTTGTCAGATTTTCTTCAACAATCACATCGTGTTCAATAAAATTATCATAACTTGCCTCTACTCTACAGTCGAACTATCAGTCATCATAATCTTCTACAAATATCCTTCTTACAAAACATGATAAATCATGTTTTTATTAATAAGTATTCCACTTACGAAGCTTATTTTCTCAACACATCACTCTGCCGCTATGTGTGTTATGAGTTCATACATTGGTGACATTCTCCACTATGGTTCCCATTGTAAATAGTTCACAGTAATGTCATCGGCTGAGGTAATACTTAATACTAAGTAATAAGGTACACGTGATCCGCACTCATTCATGCTGCATGTGGAAAGTCTGATTAATCAAGGTCATTGGAGATAATTTATTATGAAGTGTTGGTATGAAGTAGAGCTTGTACTTGCCTGCGTATTGGGGAATGTTTAAAAGGTATTTTTAAAACAAATGACGTCATATTAAGTAGCTTGGGTACTTGTACAGCGTAATTGTACTTTTTGGGGTATTCGTTGTATTGAGGCCTGTTTAAAACTATGATCAAGCTTACTAGGGTTTTCCAATGTAATGTTTATATTAAAAGCCGTAATAGGTATACTTTAAGACCTGTTTACTGCCTTAAATATCAAAAGTCAGTCATTCTACCTACCATTATTATTATCTTGCAGTTTTCCTCTTATTGCACCAATGTGTACCTAGTGTATAGACATTTTTTCATTAGGATCTCTTTCAATATGATCTTTATCATTGAAACCTCTTTCATAAGTACCTTTTTCATAAGGACCTCTTTCATAAAGACCACTTTCATAACGATCTCTTTCATAAGAACTTCTTTCATAATGATCTCTTTCATAAGGACCTCTTTCATTAGGCCTTTTTTACAGGTTTTGAAACGAATGGTTCATTATGAATAAAAATACATAGACACTAGTTCGAATTTAATTAAAGTAAGAAGGCTGTTAAGTCATAGGCGGTTTTAATATTTATTTAGAAAAAAGTAATTCAATTACTTAATAGGAACACAACCTACAAATCGCGGATAAGCCTTTTATTGATTCCGTTCCTGTCATTTTACCAAAGGTTTATTTGTTACCAAGAAGAATTGATAGTTATTTATTGAATCTTCAACAGAAATTCCAATTCACCAAAACCCCATGTACTATTCGAAGTACAGTTACGTTCAATAGTAACCTATCAATGGAAGCATTACGTATGCAGGACACGCGCGCGATAACGGTTCGGTACCGAATCGTCACGCCACTTACTGCCCAAGTTTCTGTATGTATGTTACTGTTTTTTAGAGCATCGATAAATATTGTTTCGTGTTGGCAAAGGCAAAATCACAGCCAAATTTGTAGTGAGTAGTGAAAAAAATCAAGAAAAAATCTTAATAGTATGCAAAAGTTTGGCAATTAACATAATACATGATTTGCTCTTGTGGTCTTAATCCATATTTAAATTCTTCGAAAGAACTAGACTCTGCCAATATAACAAGACAAATACAGGTCTGATTTTCCCAAGTCACAGGATCACCTAGTTTGGGAGTCAGGGTTTACCTTATCCGTATGACCTTTAGTTAACCAAGTTAATGTATCCTAGTTCTAAGCAATGTCAAAGGTTTTTGTATGAATAAAGATTTTTATTTTATTTCATTATTTTTAATAGAATTTTACAATTAAAATATTATTAAAACTGGTAAATAGGAGTTATTTCATTTCTAGAACACACAACTGTTTGTCAGAAAATACAGAAAATAAATCAATCGATTAAAAAAATACTTAATTTCCATTGTCTATTAAAGTACCTAACGGTTGCATTTTGTTTTTGCATGGCGCCAACCAATAAAAAAGAAAAAATGTGAGGAAAAAAACTTAACATCTTCACTCAAATTAAAAGTTGGATGCCCTTGGCAACCGTTGTCAAGGAGAAGTAGGTACCTACGTATTTAACAACTGGTTGATATTTAAAACTGCACTCGAGCATATTTTATGCGCCAGACTTGACTAGAGGAACAAAAACTATGATTTTATAGAGTTCTAAATAATTAGGAACATCTTTATTGGTTTTATTTAGAGATAGCATTGCCGCTGGTTATAGTGTACCTACCTAATATAATTATTTTAGTTTTGTCTCCGAAAAAAATATTTTCCGGATATTTCTCTACTATTTACATATTTTCTTTTGTCATACCAGCGAACACAAAATTATCACCTTCTTCAAGCGAATAAACCACAACTTACGCAAAAATTATCAATTACAGTCAAGCAAAAAATACTTAATCAAAAATTCCATTTTATATTTTGTTACATAAAATCTATTGATTTCGTTACGTCAGCGTTACCCAAAGTACCTAATTCTAAATTTAAAATAATAAAAACAAACTTCAGTCCACTTGCGTACTGAACTGTAAGAGATTGTTTTTGTTTTTATTTTTAAACTTAGTGGACTGGGTCCGATTTATTAAAGTTGTGCAATAGTTAATTGAAATATTGTAAACGTAAATTACAGTGCCATTTATTAGAGGTCCATTGAACGTTTCACTTTTCGACAAATTCTAAGTTTTATATCACGACACTTGGTTAAGTTTAAAAATAAAAAGAGAAATACCTTGATGTAATTACAAGATGCCAAAATTACTTAGTCATTGCTTATCTATCTCACAAAAAAGAAAAGTTGTGGTCAACTTATAATTTTTTTTGAACTAAAAAAGTATGTATCAAATATTAAAATATTTTGCAAAAGTAATACTCGGGTAAAAAAGTAATAGTCTTACAAAGCCGAATTTTGTAAAACAAGGTTCGTTTAACTACAACAACGATGACACCACTTACAATTCCGTAAACCTTTCAAGGAAAACCCGCGCGAAAATCTCACCGTATCATATTCCATAGCAACAGTTATTTTAGCGATAACGCTCTAGTATTTGCGACGCTAACTGTATCTAGAGGTAGGACGTAGAACAGGGATGCGAAACCTATGGCACACGTGTCAGTAGTGGTACGTATCGAATAAATGAAAAAATGGGTACGTCAGTGAACGATTTTATTAAATGTCTTGATCATCACAATGATTTTAATAAGTTCAGGTATCAACGATACTCTTTTTCTTTCCTTACCACTTTTTGGTAACAAACTCTTTTCTATTCGATCTCTTTTAAAATGTATATTTTTTTTTCTGAAATTAGCTACTTATTTATTTATTTATACTTTCTTATTTTTTACATTTTATATTCAGGTTTTCATACAAAAATTAAAAAAATAACGCTCAAAATGTTACGAAGTCTAAGCGAAGCAAACGAAAAAGAAAAAGAAAGGGCTTTCTTTTGCTTCGCATAGATTTCGTAACATTTACAGCGCTCTATTTAAAACCTGATGATTTTTGTATGAAAATATGATGAATTTTGAAAAGTCATAGAACAAAAGTTGTTGATTATGATGTTAGTAACAGAGTCCTGGCAGGTTGTCGGTGTTTTACAAATAACCCTGTATAAAACTGACATCATTAAGATTTCTGTCCTTTTGATTCTCAAATCTCTAATTGTTTATTGCAATCCATAATGTACACATACAGGTGGTAAAATAATAAATAGAACAAATTATGAACCCTGTCGGGCACAGCAAAACTTTAAATAATTAGGAGAGAGGAAGAGCGCTTTAAATAACTTTCCTTGCAAAATAAATGCTTTTTATTTCCTGTCCAACTTGTACCTATTTTCAAATTTTAATGCGTATTATTATTATTACCTATATATTTATTTTTGGATTAAATAAAATATTTGGTTGTTTTATTGTTTCTTAGCTTGCATTTTGTGCAAATAATTTTTTGGGTTGCAAATAAAAAGTATAGTAATAGCCAAATAATGAGTCTTATGTTACTTGATTATGAATAATTTATAATCTACAGATACAGATTATTTATCTGTAAACATAGGTTACAGGTACACAGGTGTGTGAGATATTAAATTTTTTTAAGTGATCTATGCTTTGCCATTAGGCGCAATAATAATTTAATATTTAATTGATTTCGCGCCATGGCAACATTATAATTCTTTTTATAAACTATTTAACGATCACCAATAAAGGTTCGCCATCCCTGACGTAGGATATTCTAAACGCGTGGTTACATTAAACTTCGCGTCACACGGGACGGTAAAGCGCTTGCCGACGCGTATCAGTGACGTGGATCGCTAGTTAACTCCTATTTGTTAAGTTTAGGGTCAGGTTATGGTGGGAAAAGCGGAGGAGGTAGCGATAAGAGCGTTCGTTGTTACACCCTATTAATTTTGTAATTTTATACCCCAAAAATTCAAACAAATAGCCAAAATAAATAAAATAATCTCAATTTCACACCATAAAAAAAAACAATTATGATAATTTTTTTTATGGTGTGAACTTGATATTATTTTATTTATTTTGGCTATTTGTTTGAATTTTTAGGTACATTGATTAGGAAACAAACAAAAAAATCTCAGCAAGGAATTTGTTATAGTATGACATTTTGTTTTGTTTTTTTTTTCATATAAATAACTGGAGTCAGGTATCACCAGCGCTGTGTTATTTATTTATTTTAAATATCACAGCATATGCTGAGATAGGGGACCTTTTTGGCCTCGCACAGATCAATTTAATGTTATAATCTGTATTTTGTTTAAAGTATTTTGCTTCTGTCTGTTTTGTGCGAGTCCCAAATAAACATTTTTCTTTCTTTCTTTCTTTTATCATAACAAGGTATTTCAAGAATTTAGGAGCCACCAATAAATAATGTGTCATTAAATTTTGAATTATTCCGGGCCGATCCCTTGATCTGATCCTTTGCTGTTTATTATTATGTTTTAATTCGTGTCTGATCCACTATAAAATTTGTCGTTCCGGTCTGATCCCCTTACTCTTGTTCATGTAAAAATATTTGTTTTTATTTGATTCCATTACAATAAGAATTACGAACATGTTTATTTCAATCAGCCCCGTAGATGAGTACGTATATTTTTCGGCTGACTGTCCCATAAACTGTTAATAGATAACGGTATCCGACCGGAATAAAATAATCAGATAAAATAAAAGTGATCCCCCAGGGTATTAGATACAGAGTATCCGACCAGAATTACTTTTTTTTCTATTTAACACATGTTATACCTATATGTCACCGGAAAGTTGCAGATTCCGTAAAATTGTAATAAATCTTGATTAGATTAGGTATAATTTCTCAATATATTTTTAACAAATCGTTTTGTATACAATAAATTCCATCGAAATTCAATAATTTCCAATACATACGTGTATTATTTAGAAAAAAAAATATTTACGGTGTCACGCGATATTTTACAAGCTTGCGGTGTTTGCCACCTTCCGGTGACATATTCAAAAACAAAATGTATGTGTAATTTAAGGTCATAATTAATATGTAGTGTCGAAACAGTAGGTATAAAGGCAGATTAACTTCTCAATGGCAATCAATTAATATTATTTAATTTTTCCTGCTGCACTAATGTGCTTTAGATCTTTCTCAGCAACTTGAGAGCACTTCCGACTATTCAATTTGGTTGTATCTCAGTATAACTTGATACATTTCAGATCAAAATTACGCACTGGTCAAGAATGCTCGGTTCCTTTGAAAACTGATATGTTTACTTAGGTGTTATTTTACAAACAAAATATACCGCGTTTAGAAATATTAATTGTTAGTCGTTTATTATTAAGGTAAAGTTGCACTTCAATTTAGCGAATAGGTACGTTTAGGGCTAAACTTTATCTGGCTTACCTATCCATAAAAAAACAACCACGTTCTTAGTTTAAGAGCGTGTATTCCGTCCACTAGCGCCGCCTTTCGTTTTTTATTATTTGTGGTACATTTAAGACACGTAGATAAAAAACCGCTCTGTAGTGTACTGAAGAAATGTATTTATTATGTTTTGAGAGTTATGTTTTGCACTTTAGAACATAAATAATTGTCAAAGTCGATATTTTTGCTAAAGTGGCCACTTTTAGCAATAATTGCTGTTTTGGCTATTTAGCCATGAGCTATGTATTAAAAATAGCTGTTAAAAAATAATAGATACATTTCTTCAGTAGGTACTTACACTACAGAGCGGTTTTTTATCTACGTGTCTTAAATTTACCACAATTAATAAAAAACGATTGGCGGCGCTAGTGGACGGAATACACACTCTTAATTCTAACTAGCAAATTCTCTATTCAATTAATCTATAGAGAATGGAAAAATAGAAACTACTCTCTTGGATAGATTTTTAGGGTTCCGTACCAAAAAGGTAAAAACGGGACCCTATTACTAAGACTTCGCTGTCTGTCCGTCTGTCACCAGTCTGTATCTCAAGAACCGCGATAGCTTGACAGTTGACATTTTCACTATAGGAAGGCTATAGGCTATATTATCACGCTACGACTAAAAGGAGCCTAGCATTAATGGAAAATGTGGCGCAGACGAAGTTGCGCGGGTCAGCTAGTTATAGATAATGGTACGGAACCCTTCGTGCGCGAGTTCGACTCACACTTGTTATATTATATGAATTAGGCTGTCAATCAAATCATCATTCCGTTTCCATCATCTTCGAACGATAAATATAAAGAGAACGATTATTTTGGGTTTATACGTTTAACACTAAACGTATTTATTTATTTTGGTGTTAATTGAGCAACATGTATTTGTCATTGTTAAATTATAATTATTTTAAAGTGTCGCTTTTGGTTAATTGAGTTTTAACGACCGTTGCGAATTTGGACGTGCATTGCTAGTTGTGAACAATAAGCATGTTTTAATAATAATGTTAGCAAATATTAGTTAAAATAGCGAAGCTTGATTGTAAAGGTATCATAAAAGGTTAAGCTTTTTAATACTCATTGTAAAATAAAATCATTGAAAGTTCCCTTCAACCATTTTTATTATCCTCTAGAGGGTCCCTTTGGTTCCTGTTGCTCCATTCGTCCGTCTGTCTGTCAGCGGGTTGTATCTCAAAAACCGTAATAAGTTGAAATTTTTACGGAGTGTGTATTTCTATTGCCGCTATAAAAACAAATTATGAAAATTAAATTAAATTAAAAGTTAAAAGAGCTCCCATACAAGAAATGTGATTCGGTTTGTGGTAAGGGACCCTTCGTGTGAGAGTGCGACTCGCACTTGGCCGGTTTTACTGACCTACTTACATGAATAATCTGTTTCAGTAAGATCAACAACGTAACATCTCCATCAAATTAATTGTGACCATGTTAATTATAAATCCGTAAAACCAAACATTAGTTACAACTAAACCCATATTTTAATTAACAGAAGCATGCGCTTACGCAGACAAGTTACGACAGAATGCCGTCTCTTTCCATCATTCCGACGGAGTTCTCTTTTACTCGTATGTATGAATAGCCGACACGCCGGAGTAAGATTTGCCAACAAACTTACAATGCAATTCGTTTCTAACGACTTCGTTAAGGCTAAAACCTGAAATTTTATGATAATTAGATTGCAATACTATGTTCTAATTAATATGCTAGTTGCCAGTGTCAGAGGTTTGTGAGTGGTCGTGTCTATTGTGCGTCTTGGTTTTTTTTTTCATTTTATTTTTTTGGTGAAGTTTCGAAATTCAAAAAATGGATTTGAGGAATCATAAGCTGTTTAGGCCAAAGAAGCCGAATCTGTCTCGATCTTCGTCTGTTTCTACGCCAAGGTTGGTAGTGTGTTTAAGGTCATTGGCTATGCTCATTAATTAGTACGTATTGAAATGTTTTCAACATGTAAATTCGACAATGACAATGTTGATTGACATGCATTGTTATGAATGGGAGAGGCGTGTCTAGTGAAGCAAGTGTATTGATCAGGTGATAGATAGAAGATATAGAAAGGTAAATAGGGAAGACAGTTTGTGTGTAGGACCTTCTCTTGATTAAACAAAATATTGGACTTTCAAATAATTTAAAAGAAACGTCATAGAACCATTGATTGTGGTATAGCCCCGCCACAATTTTGATTTTTTTTTTCATAGTTGCGGCGTACGACCTAAGATTTTTCATGTATGCATATATGAAGATTACACTTTGACAAACAAAAAATTTAAAAACATGGTGCCCTAAAGTGTTACGTTACCGAAATACCGTGTTACATCACCATTTAGCTAGATACAGTGCCGCTATTTTGAAATAAAATTAAGTCGGCTTTGCGAGCTGTGCCAGCTCCCATAGAAAAAAAATCGAACCCCATCAAAAAACTATCTGGTAGTCAGTATTGACACAGTGTCATATGTAGCTTTTTAAATATCTATGGTTAATGGTGATCTGACAGGGTTGCGGAATTTGTCTAGCCCTGGAACGCAAAGGGCACTAAGAGGAACACGCATGGGTTTTAGTCAGTAAGAGTCTGACACTGCCTTCTGCTTCGCCCAAAGTGGAAGAAGTCATTTGATGATTTCCAAGCCATAAACAAAAAGAAAAAAAAAATGGTCAATGGTAAATTGGTAGTATGCTACTTTTATCCTAGAAAAATTGCTTGGTTCCCGCAGGGTAGAGCAAACAGCACAGGAGCGAAGCCACAGGATAAACCTGGTGTTTTACATACTATGATCATTCGACTTTCTCTACATTTCACTTATGGCAAAGTAAACACAGTGATATAAGTAACATTCCTCATGAGCAAGGGGCGATTCTTATTTACCTACTTAAAAATAACTTTCATATTCTGAAGTCAGCGTAATTAATTCGGTACTTACGTCTATTTGACGAGTTTACGTAAGGTATACTTAAAATGTCTTAATTAGCCTCTGCCTAAAATTAATCTACAAAACCATCGTTTGGCGCAAAATTGAGATAAGACTTTTTTCTTTTTGTCATAAAACTAGTTTCAACCAATGGTTTCATTCGAATGAAAGTCAGAAAATAACTATTTCAAGAGAACGTACTGTGGAATAAAATCGTTGTGCCAAGTTTCATTCATTCAGATCCATTGAACCGTTGAGGCGTAATTGATTGATGAACACCTAAATAAACAGACTTTTCATGATCATCATATCAGCCAATTTCCGTTCACTGCTGAACGAAAGCCTTCCCCAAAGAGCGCCAACCATCCCGGTCTTGAGCAGTCCGCATCCATTCGCTGCCAGCCACCTTCTTTAAATCATCGATCCATCGTGGGCGTCCCACACTACGTTCGTCCATACACGCTCTCCACTCTAACACATGTCGGCTCCATCAATCGTCTGTCCGTCTACAGACACAACATCGTCTGCATCACATTTTACATTAGTGCTCCACTCCTATTTGCCATAACAATGTTATATAACCTCGATAAATAGGCTATCTAACACTAAAAGAATTTTAAATTCGAACCCGTAGTTCCTGAAATTAGCGCGTTCAACCAAACAAACAAACTCTTATTTTGTTTAATATTAATAAAGATGTACGGATCATCCTATTTATTTCACAACATAACACTTTAATGCCCAATATAATATTTAAGCTATTTTTTATATCCAAACTCGTTTACTTGTTGATGTATGATGTTTGGTGACTTAAAAACTTGTCGAAATAAAAGTACTATGATGTCGAATAATAACATGAACTGGCTTAACTCCTAGTCCACGACAGTGTCGCGTGTTTAGTTATATAAATGAGATGGGAAAACTAGTTATTTTTTATTATGTTTCGATAAAACATTAAAAAAGTTATCGGAATTAATTCTATGGAATTACTTATTCAATTTTATTCATGCGAATTTATTTTTAGCCTCACCTACGATACCATCATTTTTGTTTTATTTAACAAAATAAATACCTCTATTTATTCCTTGTGACAGATTCTTTTCTGGTGTTATTTCAAACAATTTGTTTTTTAACAAATCAAACAATGTCTGGAACATAGTGTCATGTATGACTAAAAACTTGTTATATACAAGTACTACGAGAATATATCCTAACCTATCTGATAAACAATAATAACTAGAAGTCTAATTGTTTTTCATTTAACTTTCACGGTAGCGTTTCAGTAAGTAGTTGGATGTTGAACTGTCAATCATACAAACTATATCCACACTGTAAAATATATTTCATTTCATAAATAGAAATCAGTTTATTTACGATTTCATAATGTTCCAATAAATTCCGGTTCAAAGTGTTCAATGTTTAATTTCTATGGCATTCTTTACATTAAGTATTATTGTAAGTTTTTAAATAAATAATTAATATTTCCTCTTTTTATTATTTCTTAACTTTGTAGAGGACCACTTATCGTCGTCACTAATGTAGATTAAATCAACGTTTCAAATAAGTTGAAGGACATGTTAAAACTAAGATGAAAAATGATTGAGATTCTAAATGTTAAGGCTTAATGTGATTTGCATAAATTGAAAACATTCATTATAACTTCTACCCTTTAGTAAAAAATAATTATATATTTAAAGAAATATCTCTGATACAACCAATTTAGATTCATTTGATGAGATTTGTGATATATGGTGTCAGAAAATTATTTCCTTAATTAGAATTTGAAAAGGTCAATAGTCATTAAGTTTCCCAAATATAGTATCCGCTTTTAAGTGATAAGTGTCTGACACCTACGTTTTTTTACATCAAATGTGAAAATCCGAACTAGTTTGATACACATTAAATCGTCTAATTAGCCTCGATTTTCCGGCTATAAACTTCGTAATAGAACGTTTTCATTTTACTTAAATAGACATGCGTGATTTGGAACAAATTATCCTCTGATTTTATCACTGGTCTTGCGTAAAAAGTATTTAATTCTAGAATAGGTCATATCGGGATTGCTACCATGTACCTTTTTATTTGCGAGATTCCGATATTTCGGCACTGTTGCAAGCGCCATGACGCAATCCCGATATGACCTATTGAATTTCGAACGCATAAAATGCTACTGACAAATTACCTATAGATGCTCTTTTGGAAAAAACAAGGAAAAAAGAATAAACATCGCAAAAGATTGACACTTCAAAGCTAAGCTAATACATGATGTTTCCTCAATAAAAAAATGTTCTCACAGGCATGTTGTAACAATCACCGCCACATTTTTACTAAGCCATGTTGTATGTACGTAAGCGCATTGGATTAACTAGCTCTGAGACCGCGTATTTACCTATTCAGTGTTAGTAGGGATTTGGTGAATTAAAAAAGGGAAAAAATCACAACTGTTGTCATTTTTTTAGGTTTAAAATAAAGAAAAAAATTCCATGAAAAAATTTGAATTTAATTTTTTAAGAAAATGTGGCAGAATAAGTAGATACAGATTTAACAAAAAAAAAAAAACAATCAGAAATAGTCATTTTTAATTAAATTCTCTAAAACAAAACTGACAACGATTTACTATTTATCGTTTTATTTATGTTTTGACTACACCTCAAACAATGATCAAAACAAACAAAAGAACAAACATACTTTCCCGTTTATCCTATTAGCATGTTTAGATATCTTAATGACTACAAGTTAGATAATTGTGTAATTGACGTGTGGCAATTACTTACTTAACTGCTTCCACCTGTGATTAATGACTGGGTTTCATTCGTTTTATCTGTACAGTGTTAGCAACTTAACTGAGGACCTTTTAGGGTTCCTTGATATTTTTATTTTAAATAGCCTTAACTTGTAATCTTTAAATTAAAACGTAAAATTATTTTCTTCATTATTTTTATAAGACGGCTAAGCGGTTTTTACCTTTATAAACGGACTTTTTCTTTTCACAGCTTCAAGAGTCATAAATACCAAATGTCGATTAATTCATACTGAGATGTTACTTCGTCCTTAATTATCTTATAAATAACTTTGGAATATTCAGTGCAATAAATTGAAATTCATAAGGGTCGATTATTCAATCGTCACATTTGCAATCGACTTAGTATTGTTCAAAATATATGACAAATCATATTTTTTGTACAAAAAATTTAATCGAATTTAAAAAAAAAAACACTGGAAGTCGGTTGGTTTTGTAAAAACGTTTTTATTTTTCACTTTTAAGTATTCTGGACGACATCATCTTCGATGCAGAAATTGAAATAAGCAAAAACGCTCATAAAATAAATACTACTTAGCAAAATCGAATCAAAGTTTAGAGGAACTAACTAAAAATAAATCACGGAAATCGGTTCAGAAACCTCGGAGTAATCGATGTACATATGTTTTTAAAAAGCACCCACCGAATTGAGAACCTCCTCCTTTTTTGGAAATCGGTTAAAAGCTAAGGTAAGTTTTATAAATGAAATGGCAAACTATTACATTTATTCCCCAGAAAAGAGTTATCTGACTACTAATAAATTTTTAATAATTTCCTTTTTCAAATACTATGAAAATAGGAATGTTATTCTCTTTTCTAATTACTGATCAATATTATGGATCAACAAATTAGGGAATGATATTCTGAAATAAATGTTTATTTAATTTAATTTCATCTAATATCAAAAAATTATTTAACCTAATATGTTTTACGCCATTCTCCATTTATAATATTCGTGGAGCAGTAAGTTTTAATTAGCTAAGAGTTGCGTATTTTCCGTTTTATTTAAAATTATTTTGTCATTAGTGCTTGCTATAAAACCTTAATACAAAACTTTTTGGTACCTACTGTCGCCTAATATGCACACACAATTATTATTTCTAGACCAAAGTGTCCCACAGCAGGGCAAAGGCTTTCGTCCATTTTCTCCACAGTTCTAGGTTCAGAGCGTCCTCTTTGCAATCCGCAAGACATGCAAGTCGTCTTACCACTTCCAAAAAAAAACAAATACAAGAAAACCGGATTGAAAAAAAAAGACTTCGACCTCTTTCTCTCTTTCCATTTTTTTTCGTTTTATTTCTGTTCTTTTTTTCCTTGCCGTCTCAATCCCATTCTCCGATTTTATTTTTTATCAAGATTATAATATTTATCTAGTCACTTTTGGTGGCAAATTGACACCCTTCTCGCACTTTTAAACAGGGACCTCCGACCTCCCAAAATGTACAGCTCTCAACAAATCCACTAATGAACAACCAACATTGATTAAAGCCTTAAAATAAATAACCTAATCTATTCTTAGACAGTTCTCACGACCATGTAAGATAAAAACTACACAATTCTAGCTGGTAATGTCCATTTTAGGCAGAAGTCTCTTTCGACCTAGGTATAATTGTAGATTGCGTGAACGGCATGTCAAGTCTAGTCGCACAGTCTAAGAACCTTATGTAGAAATAATGTGATAACGTTGAGCGGAAACTGTATGAATTTTTAAGATATTTTACATTTTTAAATGTGTTAAATGAAATGATTTGTTTCCTGTGCCTTTTTGCTAGTATTTGGAAAGGAAGTTTTTTTTTTTAAAATAAATTCACACCGAGTATCATAGGATGTGACTAAATTAAATAAATATTATTTTTTGGACGGCCAATGCCCTTCCTGTCTGACAGTGTATATTTACACACTAGCTATTGACCGCGACTTCGCACATGCATACCTATATATATATATATATATATATATATATACCGGGTGTTTTTGACAGCCCTCCACAAAAACACAGGATTGATTCAGCTCCTTATTCTGAATCATATCCCACTGGAAATTTTCTCAGGAAGATGAATGAAGATTCACAGATGCTTGCTTTTACAATCTGCTTATCCCGCAATAGGAATTTCGGGACATCCTGTGCCAAGTTTCAGTTTTCTACGACCAGTAGTTTCGGGACATCCTGTGCCAAGTTTCAGCTTTCTACGACCAGTAGTTTCGGGACATCCTGTGCCAAGTTTCAGTTTTCTACGAGCAGTAGTTTCGGGACATCCTGTGCCAAGTTTCAGCTTTCTACGACCAGTAGTTTCGGGACATCCTGTGCCAAGTTTCAGCTTTCTACGACCAGTAGTTTCGGGACATCCTGTGCCAAGTTTCAGCTTTCTACGACCAGTAGTTTCGGGACATCCTGTGCCAAGTTTCAGCTTTCTACGACCAGTAGTTTCGGCTGTGCGTTATCTGTACTGACAGACACTCAGTCGGTCACCAGTAACGGAAGAATTAGGATAAAGTCTTATGCATCAAGATTAAGCCCGAAAGTATTTCAACATCTGGATACTAAATGAAAATTTAAACTGTGTCAAGTGTACCTATCTGATCTTTGTACGACATTCGTTTGTGGTAGTTGAATTATAGGACACCATACAACGATGCTAGACCACGATACGCTCTGGGTGTAGCGGGAGGGAGTGTCAGACTTATACTGACTAAAACCCATCCATGTTCCTTCATTGCCCTTTGTGTTCCGGAGCCACGGTGTCTCTTGCGAATAATCCCTCTGTGTGCTGACTCTCTTTGAGGCGCGCGTGGAACACTAACGCGCCGTCGACACGGCACTAAAGCAACCACTAAGGATAACATTCTCGCGGTGAAATTTAGTATACTCTACACATATGTATAAAGACATCATTAACACGGCTCAGTTTCAGAATTAAACCATTTGATTTTATTTCAACAACTATGTCTATATTTTACTGACGTTATTCTGTAGAATTGTAGATGATCCTGCTTCTTATACCTCAATGAATTTAGCATCTTCTTCATCTCCACCTGAAAAAAATAACTTTTGCTATTCATATCCACAAAATATATCATTGTTACAAAACAACACACCCTTGACATTTCCATTTTTATCACAAACTATGACAAAAGTACTTGAGATAATTGGGTACACAACATTTGGGGCAGAAACGAATCACGCATAAAATTTGCAAGCCTCAGAATGTGAGACGATGTTAACGGCAGATAAAGGCTACTTACGTACGTAACTAGGTTTATTTAGTATTGTGTAGCGGTTTGCCTCTTATATCACTGATTTTAGTTAGATTTACTGACAGGCTCACATTGGTGACTTACATTTTGGGTTCAATTTCAATCTCTTTAATCACAGTCGCGTCTTTTTTCTGCATCATCCATGTACGTGGTCAATTGAACTATCTCTTGATAGTTTTACAGATTTTGTCTTTTTTCTTTTCTTCTATTATTTTTTGAATTAATACGAAGCTTTCTTCGTCTTTGCTCTCTCAACGCTGTGCATTATCTAATTTATAAGTTCCTTGTACTTGGTAATTTAGTTCATCATCAAAATTCCAACGTGTTACCATTACTAGAACAAAACAATCCATGCAGCATAGGAGCAATATCGTCAGCCCTTCTTTCACTTTTACGACTACCGTGAGATTTGTTGTTGATGTGCTCTCCATTTGCATCATTCACACAATTAAATAACATTACAAAGACATTGATGCTACTACACCATTTTGTTTGATCCCCAGGTCATCGCTCCTACTAGAAAACTAGGAAAACCGTCCCTATTAGCACCCAAATCACGTCCTTAAAATCCTGAACTAACCGCTCATAGGTCAACATCATCATGACCTTTGAAAGATGACCGGAATCCTTAGTATTCTGCGCAAGATCCTCACACAGAACACAGAAGTTTGGTTCCAAACAACAAGCAAATTCAGGCGTATGCACACATAAACGTCAATAGTGCCGGTCGCGAGTGCGCTTGCACTCGCTGTACGTGAAGCGTGTCCATGTGTGCGTGCGTTGTTGCTCATCATATCGAGTTGTCCTTCTATAGTATTGTGTCTCACTTACTCTGTGTTACATCCAGTACATTAGTCATGCGAAGTAAAGCGATATGACTTGTACGGTGTACCGTTATAAGCGTATGTCGCTTGTTTTATTTTATGACCGTGATATTGCGATTTAATAAGCGATGCGCGACGAGCGATAAGCGATTTTTTTTTGTGAGTTTCTGTTTTGTCAGGTTTTTGAGTTTGTAATTTTAACTTGTTAACAAACTAATCCACTGATATGGAGATGTGAACTTAGAAATTGTTTTTTTTTTTTTTGTTCTATGATTCTTGTCTCTCACGTGCAATGAGAGGTAGATCAAGTACCACGTCTGTTGGGATTGTGACTTACCTGGATTCCCAATCAGCTATTTCAAATAAAAATATCTTTTGGTGTTTTTAGCTAAATTATTTTGTATTGTATCGGTCGTATTTGCCTCAGTACTAAAGTTTTTTTTTTTTTTGTCGCGGTCACAATAGATCTCAAAGCAATAAGGAAAAGCAAAAACCGCGAAATGGTATATCTTTGGTTTTTTATCATCCATTCTAGTTTACTTTTCTCGCAGTAAACTTAGCACATAAACCAGATCTTAAGAAGTCCGACAATTGTTTCTGTCTAGGTTTAAGTAGCTAGATAGACTTGTCTAGACGACATTTCGGCTACACTTTTATAGATACCATCTTCTAAGTAGGGCATGCCATTGTATGTTTTATTACTTTTTACATAGAGCTGAAAATGGCATGACCTAAATAAGTGGGCGATGTAATGCAGGCAAGGTTTTGGTCAGATATGAACATGTTTAGTTTTTCGGTACTGTTTTTTGTATGAAAGATTCCCTTATCGGTGTTGGCGTAGGTGTTAGTCTGTTTGCCGCCATTCATGGAGACATTCATTCATATTTTTGGCATGATCCGACAAATTATTATCATTAACACCATAAGAAGCTCTAGACAATATGACTTTCCGCTGTCAAAAAGCCAAAAATTTATGAGATTGACATGTTCTAACGAAATGCCACACTCGCATAGCCAATCCCAAGCTATTGTATTTTAACATTCGCTAGTTATCGCTAATATTCTATCACTTGGTCTAGAACCCGATCAAAATATAAGCAACTCTTCCTTTACTGAAAGATCGACAATCAACGCACAGCCAAAACTACTGGTCATAGAAAACTGAAATTTGACATTTATGTGTCTTGAAGAATGTAGGACAGTACTACGAGAGGATTTCCCGAAATGCCTACTCGAACGGGAAAAAGTCGGGAGATACGCATACGAAGTTGCGGGTAAAAGCTAGACATCTTACAATATGCAATTCGCATTGGCACGCACAGACTGTTTCTATGCGACCATGCGGAAGCGCTGCGCATCACTTGTGCGTAGAGTGCGGGCCAGCTCCAAAACCGTTCTGAAAATGATAGCGAATAGACTGGACTATCCTTATATGCGGCACTGTTGTGACAGTCAAGTCACATAATTATAGTGTCGCATATAAGAGACTAAACTATTATTTAAACTGTTATTAATGATACTAGAATTTAATTTTCGTAATTTATTATTACATTACCATTATGACTGTTGTATTTTATGAAATGTGAATGTGATTGGCTGCAAGTTTATAAAGTGTATGTTGTTTGATGTGGGTCTTACCTGAAATAAATGAATTTTAATTTTAATTTAATTTAATACAATTATTATGCATACTACTCAATTAGTCAGTACACAACACAGTTCATTACAAGAACTGCCTACAAATGGCTGATTACAGTTGCGCCATTGACTTAAGTTCCATCATAGTTACATAGTCAATTAGTCGCCTTTACAACACCGAAGGATTTATTAAGTGCTCAATAGGCTTCCATGCTTTTTTTTTTTTTTTTTTAGGGATGGGAAATCATCCAATGACTCCTCCCGCTCTGGGTGTAGCGGGAGGGAGTGTCAGACTTCTACTGACTAAAACCCATCCATGTTCCTTCATTGCCCTTTGTGTTCCGGAGCCACGGTGTCTCTTGCGAATAATCCCGCGACTCCGGCAGGCGTCGGCCCTTTCGGGCCCCTCTGTGTTGCTGACTCTCTTTGAGGCGCGCATGGAACACTAACGCGCCGTCGACACGGCCTGTCTAGATGGACGGACGGCGAGCCACCCATAGCTCGCCGTCCACAGGCCCGCGCATACGGTGGCCGGAGGTCACCAGGTGGCCCCCGACGCCCGCGGCGTCCACCACGGCGGCCGGGACGAGAGGGTCTCCTCTCCCGCTCCGCCACCTCCTTCGCTAGACAAAATTAATTTTTCAGGTCATCCCTGTCTTCAATCTGAGAAAAGTTCAAAATGTACGGGATCAACAAACCTCAGCGTTATTAGGTTAATTAGGTTAATTAGGCAAAAAGCCCACACAACTAGTGCGGCGTTTTTGCTATCTTGAAACCTATTTGGCGCACCCGAGACCATACTTTAGTTGTTCTTATCTTATTTAATGGTTTTTTTACTATTTTATTTCGTTCGTTTTTCCGAAAAGCTTGTGTATTTGTACCAATTTTTTTTTCTTGATGTGGATTTTCTCTTGACTCTAGTCTTGGTCAGAGATGACAGAGATAAAGTCTACGATAGAGCGAGCTTACCCAGAAGTAGCCTGTTCACTCTAACTTTGTAAAGATTAGGGTTGTAAGCATTCGGAAACACAGACGCAGGCAAAGAGTTCCACTCCTTTGCTGTGCGCATTATGTAAGACGCTTGGAAGCGCTTAGTGCGAGTTGGTGGAATAGAAACAAGGTAGGGATGGCAAGTTGCAAATGGACAAATTTTTGTCTTATATTCTCTACTGAAATGTCTCGTGGTCTAGAACAAAATGTTTGGACTCTTGATAATCTTTAACGCTGATGGATTTTCATTTACGTCACAATCCTCTTCTGGCAAAAATCAATCCGCGCCCAAAGGTACATAGAACTCACCAACGGGTGATCTTAACAATTTGTTTACACACATCTTTATCACCCAGCAGCGTGAGGTATTCATTCCATTCCTTAGCAGAAACAGAGGATAAAGATACCATATCGTAAAATTATCTTGTACCAACATTGCAATACTATAATGAACAGATATTAAAACTATTACTAACGCCACATTATGGTTACAAACTACCAACATTATGGTGGTACTCCCACACTGGGTCGTAATGACCTTTGTGTTACGTAAGCCTGTACCCACACGGATCCCTGCAAAGGTGCTTATTTTAAATACGTCAAAAGGTTAGTTACCTTCGCACATAGATTGTATGTCAGGTCGTCTTAATGTTTGTCATGTCAACTTTAAGGGCATTCGAAGATGAACGATGAGCAAATATGAAAGATGTGAATGAGCGCTTGGGTTATGTTCGGTTATTTCCGGATAACCTCGGCATTAGGTTCGAAAGTGTTCGGGTACCTTTGACTGTAAAGTTAGCGATAACATAGGAAATTCTAATTCCTACTATCCTATACTACTAATATTATAAATGCGAAAGTCTTTGAGGATGGATGCATAGAAGTATGTTGCTCTTTCTCGCCAGAACTTCTGGGAGGATCATCATGAATTTTCGCATAGAGGTAGATAATAGTCTGGAATAAGACATAGGCTATATACTCCTGGGATATAAATAGTCCAGAAATAGGTTCCCTGGGGATCACACGGGCGAAGCCGCTGGCAGAAGCTAGTGTCTCATAATTTGTATATTATGAATTGGTGATTTAAACTTCTTTACAATCGCTTTTAATTATGATTCAATGACAACTCACATTTGACACACAATACTTAAAAGCCAACTTTTTCTCTCACCACTGTCAGGCCAGACTAGTAAAATTCTGGTCGTTAAAAATCACTGCATTACAAATTCCACCTTTAAATATGACATATTTGCATACAACGGCCACACACCGTGTACAAACACATTGCAAACCACATAGCTTGTCCATACGTATGTTTTACAAGTTACTGATCGTTGTTGGTAACCCCCAATGTTGACATTGTGTCACAGATTGGATAACGGTCCGTTAGGCCGCGGACACGAACTCAGCGGATGAGGAGTGGCGGTGGTGGCGGCAGTGGCGGCGCGGGAAGTTCCATATTTAAATCTATGCATTTGACGCGACCAGCGGCGCGTTTCCCGCTGAGTTCATGTCCGCGGCCTTACGTGACACTACCATCAGTTATAAGTATTGCTCAATATTGGAACATCGTATAACCTACTGATATAATGTATTGTCATATCAATAATCGATTTAAATGAGTTAGTGGGTTTGTTAAGCAATTCACTGTCGTATGATTTATTATTTGGATTTGAAATGACGCCTAGGGCGATGGACAAATAGATGCAATAAAATTTTCATTTGATTTATGGCTGATTATGTTTTATTTCGCATAATGTGTCACAGATTGGAAAACGGTCCAGAACGGCAACTTGTTATGAGGTGTACAATAAAGTATATAATAAATGAAAATAAATAAATGTGTCTTTTACTTTTAAAGGTTACTAAACTTTAATAAACTTAATAATAATCTCTCAAAGTTCAGTCTGTAAGTGTATTTCCAATTTCCTTCTGAAACACTCAGTCACTCAGTAACGGAAGGTTTTTATATATCACGACCCTGTACTTAGCCTAAGAAAATCATAGAGTATTCTATCCTGAGTTCATGCTAAATTTTTAGGGAAAAACGTAAACCTCCTGCCACAGTCGGGTAAAAACAGCTTTCGGGCCGTTCCTGACCTGACTTTTCCAGGCCAATCTCTTTTGTTCTTATTCTTAAGGACAAAAAGATTGGCATGGACTTACTAGTGATAATTCAAATAATTTAAAAATAAATATAATTGAATTTGTATTCATATCATAGAAAGATTCTTAACCTCTGTGAAAGTAGGTCATTCAGAAAGTTTCGCAGTTTATGAGCAAGATAACCAACTATATTTCTAACGATTTGTTTAGACAAGTGGGTGTGGAACTCTTTGTATTCAGGCAGATAGACTGCCGTTTGAAACAGGTAGGCACCCACGCGATTCGATACATAATCGACTACACAATCGATATGCTTTGACATTGAAATCGACTGGTGTATGCGATCGGTTAGCGGTTTCTCTTGATGATTAGAATTCTAATTGGTAGTGTGCATGTAATGCATTATTGACGATTAATAACAGGTTCGGACTTGTTCTATGGTTTATTCTTGTCATTTAAATGGTCGACTTTCCAAATTTCTTGGAGTAATGAACAAGCTTTTGTTTTACTATTCATAGATACATGTTTTACCATTATCATCTCACCTGATGGTAAGCGATGAAGCGGTCGTAGATGGAAAACGCCTGTCTAGAAATAACCTATTCACTCTTGAAACACAAAAAATGCTATGGATGGTTTAGCCTGGGCGTATACATATACTAAAAAGGTTTAGGTGGTTAAATAACAAACAAAAACAATTTTGATGTGACTTTGTTCACGAACACATGTTAAACAAACAAACCAATGCTGAAACTAATGGTTGAATTGATTTAGTAATCGTTACTGTTGTATTAACATTGATTTTTATTTGAATTATATTTTTAAACTAAATATTTAAATTAAGAAATATATAGTTTGTTCTTTAAATAAATCCCAATTAAGAAAATATTAAAACGACACATCAAAGTTATTTACCTGCATTTAACTTTCTAGACCATTATATATTTAATAGTATAGTAGATTATTTCTTTCAGGTCAGGATTTTTAATTTATTATTTTTTAAATAATTAATATTTATTTCATAACATCGCGTGTTGAATGTTTATTACCCGTGGAAGTTGCTCAAAATTATATTACCAGACGGCTTATCATAAACAAATGCTAAAATAAGTTAGATGGATGTACACCTAAAACTTCGCGTGAGAGAAAGTTCTGACTATAATTGCGATTTAATTTAGTCGAGTGCTCACATTCCTTTATTTAGACATCCTCTAAATGATCGATTGTCAGCGGTCGTAAAAAATACAAATTACTAATAATTCGACTTCGAGCGCGCATAGCACGTTTTTTTCCCGTTCACGTACGTCGTCTAAACTCCTGAAGGAACCTACATGCCAAATTTCAGCTTTCTAAGACCAGTAGTTTCGGATGTGGGTTGTCTGTCCGAACAAACGGTAATATTCTAGATGAAAAATCACAATAATACTTTTCCCAAACGAATCGGATCAGGAACTTAAATATGCTCATCATGACGCTTGCGAATACTAGGCTACGAAGCACTCTAAAACTTAATACCCATTTAGCAAATTAGCACCAAGATGAGTAGTTTCCCAACATTTAATAAGCACTCGACCAGCCAAGAAACACATTCACGAAACAGATTGCGAAAATATGTTTTGTCAAACAAGAACGTGTCTTAAAAATGGGACGCATCAAATCGTCAATAGGGGCGAACCTTTTAAAATTTACGGTGACGAAAGGACCAAGTTTGAAAGGACCACAAACCATTGCATTCTCAACACTAAAGTAAAGTACATAAGAGTCAATAAAACTGCAGATGTGTGTTTGCTTACAGAGACGTTCGTTTTTGTCTTCAAGACACATAATAGTAACATGTAATTTGAATCGCGACCACGTTGTCATTTGACTTGGAAAGCAGTTAAGAAGAATGCGAGCCATACAATTTCCACTGAATTTTTAACAGTAAATTTCGTAATGCGTCTAGTAACTGTAATAAATAGTACTGTATCTACTAACTACACAATGTATTTTGAGTCAAGCCTCTATCAGTATACTATACCATATTTTTATACAACACTGTATCAGAATCTGGTCTACTTTTTAATCACATTCTTTAAGTTGTGCCTACTGAAGTCTAGAATATAAAGCATAATATTAATATCAAATATATTTCAAGTTCCATTTTCAACATTTTGATAGTTATGGCTTCTACATATTTGGTCCTACGTCCCGCAATTACTGTTTTTACACCAAAAATGGTGACAACAAATTGAGAGCAGATTTAATTTACAATTACGGTTGTAGGTACGTTGTAAAAGTTAATTTTAGTTATATCATTATAATGATAATAACAAACGAGCATAATTTAGGTAATTTGCTTGCCATTCTCAAAATTATGTAGTTTACAAGTTGTGTAATGTTTTTAAATGGGGACTTTTAATACTGTCTCCAAAATGCATTACTACTTGTCATTCCTTTCTATTTTTGCCACAAACTAAGTTTACGGTATTTATATCATAATCTCATGATCTCTTTTTCCTGACCTTGTCCCATGTTACCTATGATCGGCGCAACAAGCTTTCGTCTACCATGCTCGCGACTACTGCCGAGTCAGTGTCTGGGTCACAGTATCATTAATTTATCAATAACAATTAATTCATTTCATACGTCACCATCATTACTCATCCATCTTTTCTTTGGCCCCTCTCACGCGGCGTGCTCTCTACAAAGTACCACAAACTAAAATCCCAAAAAAGCAAGTATTTATCTAAGCAACTAGTTCTTCAACTGTAAGAGTTATTCCCTTACATGTCAACCATTTCAAACTAACATCTCAATCGCTCGGCTCGAGACATCTGGAATCCAGCAATGGCAAAGTTTATGATAAAATAAACTAAAACTCAATTTCTCTCTTAACCACCACACACGGCGATCAATAAGACAGTAAAATAAAAGCGAGCTTCGCATTTGTCTCATAAACAACAAATTACAGTTGAACGGTTGCGAGTCAACAAACTATCAAGCGATTACATCATGGCGCGTGCTATCCTGATGTAGTGTGTCCAGGGTTGACCCTGTAAGCCATCACTTGGGTTTATTATTTGTTCAAGATCGGTACTTATCCATGGTTTAAAGCTCTCTTTTCAATTGTCAGATCGTCATCTGCCTAGCCAACTATTTTGGGGTCGGCTTTTCAACTGTCAGATAAATACTCAATAATAACCGTAAAACCTGTACGTTGGACCAAAACTTGGAGTGTAAAGTATTAGACACAATTTGGTCCTTTGAGCCGGATGTTGCAGTGAAATACCAAAAATACATCCGCTTTTATGCAGTACTTTTCACGAATGCATAAAGTTTTGATAAATATCTAAGAAAGGCTGCTTAATATAACATGTTCAATGCTGTGCATTGGACCTTAAAAGTTACAATTAAAGGGCATCTTAGCGCAGTAACTTCTTATACTTATTGTCAAAGCAAATAAGAACAATCGGGTTTAATTTTTAAAATTCTTACTCTCCAAACACTAAAACAGTGTACAACCCTAAAATATGTACCGTAGTAATTGCGCCTGCGCGGGGATGCCTTCACGTATGTAAAAAGAAAATAAAAGTGTAAACCCGTTTCACTAAGAGACTCCCGTAATGACTAGCTCTAGCGGGTTAGCGAGACCCAATCGATATCGATAGGTAGTGAATATCGATAGAAAAACGATTTTTCAAGTTATGCAAACGATTTTTTTTCGTAAAGTTCAATCAGTTTTTTTATTTGGTCTAAGTACCTGCTATAATTACCTACTGATCAAAATTACTGCCTACTCCATTTTTTTTTCTGTAGGAATGCGGAAACCGGGACGGTAATCAAGTTGTTTAAATATTACAAGTTTCTATTTAACCAAACTTTGGTACGTTATTACATGTCATGTCAGATGTTAGCAAAGTTTTTAAGTAGGTGGATAGGTATTGGCCTAAAATGGTGTAACTAGTGAGAGACCATTACTGATTAGTGCTTACGTGAAATTTCATAACTTAGAAGAGAGAAAAAAAACGCACAAGTGCTTTAGAAACTTATGACCTCAATGATGTTAAAATCGTAAATACAGACCACCTGAGATGTCTTTCTTTAAGCACTACAGATTCGTTTTGCAAGACCTGCGGGTTTAAAAAGATACCTTAAGCAGAATCATATTAGAATCGTTATTTATTTATCCACACAACAATCTGTCAATTTTCATCTTTATCGCTACAGCATTAGGTTCAAGATTGCCAAAATTGGATTGATAAAAGACAGTGACAGATAGCGTGGTGTGCTTTCTGATTCTGCTAAAGTGGCCTGTTTAGACCCTCTGGAGTCTCTTAGAAAAAAGTTGAAAATAAAGTGCCTTCGGTATTATTTAATTCAAATAAAGAGATTTCTTAAACATCAAAAAAAATTATTACTAGTTGACCCACGCAACTTCGTCTGCTAACATTTCAAGTCATTAATGCTCCGCTCCTATTTGGTAGCGTGATATTATATACATTTTAAAGCCTTTCTCGATGAATGTGCTATCCAACACTAAAATCATTTTTCAATTCGAACCAATTGTCCCCGAGATTAGCGCGTTTATAAATTATTTAGATTTATAAAAATATTATTGTAGATTTCAGTAAACATTAATAACAACCTACGAACCACACGTCTTATTTATCTATTTAATAAACAATTTATGTACACACACACAAGAAGAATCTAATATATCAAAACTAAATACGAATAATAAATCAAATCTAACATAATACGCGAATAAAGTAAATCAATTCGACAAACAATCGCTCGACATCGATAGTTCCCGATCGCAGCACTTGTCCCTCAAGCGTTCACCCCTGGATATGGGTCAGCGTGCTGTAAACGGGTCCTGTGACGTGCAGGTGCTGCGTTTTATGATCATCCTTTACGATGCATTATGTCAGACGTTTGCAATGCACGGGGTATTACGTCACTTGTTTTTATAGGGCCGTGGGAAAAGTGTGATTTGTTCGAAAGGGGGTGTAAGAAATGGTGAAACCCAAAGTTTTGTTTAATTGCTGATGACTTGGGGATTTGTGAACAGAATACTTTTTATTGCACACCGTAACAAAACAAAAACTAATAATAGAAAAATTTGTGAGGATAATATAATATCTTTCAATATTTTTAATGATCCTTTTAAAAACATATGACTGAACAACACACAGAAAGAAAACAGTGCCTATTTTTCGGGGGGAGAAATATAAAAAAAAAACTATTTATTTCAGAAATGATTTCCATATTTATACAATATTGTTAGTATCATTACAACTTACCAACTAAACTACTTACTAACTTACTTATAAATAAAGGATTTTTATCTTTGATATCAAACGTAGACAGTCAACCACTGCGAATCGAGCACGCGACACGATCAACGACTGCACAGGTATGCTACAGCGCGTGCGCAGCATTCAATAACAGTTACATGTAATTGTTAAAAAATATAATAAATTATTAGCAGCAGCTTGAATCAATCAATGACATTGTTAATTTATTGCAACAAGCAGCATACAACAAAACTGTGTAGTTTTTTTGTGTTTTTTTAAGGTTTTTTTTTCAAAATCATAAAAAAAAAATATTTAATTTGATCGTGTAATTCAAACTGATAACGTTTTGTTTCATCATCATCGGCCTATAGCAGTCCACTGCTGGACATAGGAAGTCCACGTTTTGTTTACTGCCTATAAAATCTGAAAGCAAGTGTCATAAACGCAAGCTATAAATTATAAATACAGGAGTTCCAATATTTATCATGTCGAAACGTTCTAGATCTTGCCGATAGGAATCGATAACATGAAATACACCAGTTCTATCAGTTATACTACGCTGTTGCGACGTATCTCAGATTCGCCCGAGATACAGCAAACGTATCTCCATTGAATGTCGTAACAGGCATTGCGATACTGATTTAGAGCAAAGTGAATCAAGTGTGAAAGTTTTGACCTACTGACTATACGAACTTAAAGCTTTTTTACATTTACTGATTACGCGGCTCCTTTGTGGTTTTGTCGCAAATGCGTTAAAAGGATAGTTAAATACAGTAAGTTATGTAAGTTCCTGCAGCTTAGTAAAAGTCAACACTTGTGAGAGATTTTACTAGAGAATGCTTTTACCGAAAAATTTAAAAACTGAGTACTTGGAAACGGAAAGAAGCACCAACAATTATTTAGTTGCTGATTCCAAAGTCTAAATGAAATAAAAAAAAACACAGGCTTTTCTCGAACAAAAATGATTCCATTCGCTTGAGTCGCTTAATTTGCGACAACTCATCGCAAATTAAGAAGATAACATTTTACAAGATATTCATTTTACAGGTAAAGTTAACAGACGAAATAAATCGGAAGATATAAGCATTAAGGTAAAATATTAACGAAAAAATAAATCCAGCATCAGTTCCAACTACGACTTTAGAGAATATCACGTAAAAAAAAGTACTTTCCACTTTCCAGCAATTGATATTAATGGGTTTAAGAATTACTGCGGTATATTCAGTGGATTTATTGGTATTATACCATAAAATAAAGAAAGTACTCTCATACGATTTAATGGTAAGAGGCCTATGATCAATAATAAATAATGATTTAAGATTTCTATTTGATAACAAGAAAATTAGGTATGGATAAGATATTTGCTGCCATTATAAAATCATGACAAATAAACGCATCGAAATCCACAAATGGTAGTCAATCACTATATAAGAAAAACTATATATTTTGCATGAAATATATATCTATGTTTAGATCTTCAACCACTAAAGACTTACACTGAGAGCCTATCAAAATATTTTAAAGATAACCTTAGAAATGCATGCATACAAACCTAAATAATCTGAACAATATTTAAAAGAAGATCCAAAATCTCAACATCCAAGTAAAACAAACATAGTGGGTATCAAATGAATGGGAGGAACAGACGGAGGCGATCGTTAGACACGCCGTACGAACCCCAATGTCGAATCCAATGCCACACATTGTTAACTGTCGGAAGGAAGCAGGCGAACCAACGCTTTGTGTACTGTTAAGAGCCTACGATAAGATGGTAGGCTGTAACTTGTGTGCTTGGAGAAATTATGTGTGTTTCTAATATGTTTGAAGTAAATATAGAATCGGAGAAACATGGTGTAAAAAGTGATGATAGTTTAGAAGGTAGTGTGAATGTGAATACTTGGTAAAGAATGAAGCTAAAAAAAAAACAGGAGACGAAGTAAATAACACTGTTATAGCAATAAAAATGTAATTCGTAGTGAAGTTTCGTTTATTTGAAGTTTAAAAACAACAGACTCACTTATTGAACCTTTATCTTTGAAGTCGAAAATACTTCACACATTACAAAGCCATCAATCTCCTTCTATGAATATAAATGCTGATGATAAACTTAAATAGACATTAAAACAAGGCTTCTATACCTGTAATAGGATGTCATTAAATATGAATGAACGTCAATGAAGAGCTGTCTTTTAAGACATACAAACAAGGCAATATAAGCTTTCGCCACACCTATTGTTTCATAACTATCTTATGTATTACTTTAATCATCTGTAGAAAGTTCAACAATTGTATCATTCGTATTGATATAATCATAATATTGAGTTACGTGTTTTGATATTATAGTCTTTTATTGTATTGTAAACGGAATTTCTTCCGGTTGAGCCAAATTCTTTCGAGTTTGGAATAAATAATATACCTACATAACTATGATGTTTACATAATAAATAACAAATATCTCAACTGTTTTAATAAAATTTATAACTCAACTATTATGTCAAGACTTGATCATTCAGCTTTTAAAACTAAAATACTGAAACTACAATAGAAACTATAACAGAATGATAAACATTGTACCTATATAGCACTATCGATTATCTACAGTACTGCCGTCCATAACCATTTGGTCATTTAAATCTGCATCTTTTTGTACTATTTTTGCGAGAAATGTTTACGATGTCAACTGTTATTCAGCCTTGTGGTCATGTCCACATATTAACGTCAATTCTCTTTCACTTATCCAATTAATTTGGGGTAAATGCAGTGAGATCTTAACAACTAATAATGTTAAGTTTCTAAGATTCCTTTTCCAAATATTTAATGTCTTGTTCTCCTTTTTCCAGCTTAGTCCCGTTTGAGACGGCAGCGGGTGGCGAGATGGTGTCTCGACGTCGAATACTTTCGCGTTCTCGCGACGATCTAACGCAGGCGTTTGCTGCGCCCGTAGAGGAAGAGGAGGATGTGTGGTATCAAAAGGATAAACTTTATAAGGTAAGTCTTGAAAATAAATAATTATAAATCAATTTGAAACAAAACCGAACTGCAGTGGTCCCAATATTGAGCCTTGGGAAACTCCACAAAGTAAATAATCTTTTGAGCACCTTAACTTCGTTAATCTCAACTGCAACAACTCTTCAATTTATGATAATCATGCAGCTATATGTGTGTATTTTGATTTTTTATACTGCCTAACAATTTTATCACTAGCTTTTTTGGTTGTTTCACTAATAGAGTTTCTTGTATAGCGTTCATAGCAACATTCTGAAGATGTTACAAACGTGAGGTTACATCGGCTGTTGAAATGTTATGTCTGTGTGTTTCCTCACTGTTGCGATGTGAATTTGAATAATAAAGTGATAGATTGACGCTATTGCAAGACTTAAATCAACATATTTCAATGAATTAATTTTTATTAAAATTTTTGAAAAGTTAAAACACAATTAAATATTCCAAAATAACTTTTAACGCCTTATAATATTCACCAGAACTTCGTTGAGATGCCATATACCTAAAAAAATTCCAAAAATTGGTAGCTTAGCAAAAAATATGTGTAGGAAACAATATTTTTCTCAGGTTTCCTAAAAGCGCAACCTCCACCAATTTATGGGCATCGAACCACTTCCTGCCATTGTATCAAAGACTAATGAGTAGGCAATCAAATCATAATGGGCGAGCGATACCCAAATTGGTATTTAAACTTTCTATGCATCAATCACGAGGTCGCCGAGCCGATGTAAGTAATGTTCACGGCTCAGTTCACACAGTTACTGATATAATAGCAGTCAATGACAGATCATAGGAGAAACCATTATGACTATTTGTCAAAGTGAAATCTTTAACTTTCCACAAATTAGGACCTTTACGTGTGTCCACTTACGCAGCAAGTGATGTTTTATGAGATTGTTTTATATAAAGCGTTATGTTTCAACATTATAACTTCGTATCAATGTATTTTATTCAGTCTTGCTCTCCAATTTATCCGTGCAATTGTGATTAGCGATCTCCGTGAAAGTACCTAAATTCCGTAACATAATTTTGTCTTACACAACTTCTACAAATTGAAATTAATTAACTCAATTTGCAACTTAAACACTACTGTCTCCCATAGTTGTTCCGCGTGCATATTACGTTTTCCTTTCCTTTGTCTTTGGTTACGTTTTTGTAACCGTTTCCGACTGCTTACAGTTATTAAGGACGTGAGAATACGCTGTACTATATACAAGCTGACTGACACTTACCACGTTTCATTTAGCTTCAACATTACAAACGATACCATCGCTTTTTCGATATCCATCGACAACTGAGAACAGATAACATTCACGCGTGCACTAAATTCAGTAGCATTGTATTGGAGTGTATTTGATTGTCTATTGACGTAACAGCCACACAATAGTGTCTCGATTGACTCTCACAATGCTGTTTGTTCAATGGCTCCTTCATTTATAGTTTTTGTAAAAGCTTTCGCGGATATAATATCTGCGGTTGACAGTGAAAGCCTAGAGGCACGAATGCCACATTCAATCAAAACATTGTTATTGATAGATTTTTCTATTGATTCCTGTGGTTGTGGCTGGAAGTGTATCCTATTTTCCCTTTTTCTTCCTCATCTCTCACGTCAATACTATATGTATGCAAAATCTGTGGAACAAATCAACAATAGTTAAATACAGACTTTGTGATTTTATCGCTGAATTCCGTTGTTTCTGCTGTTACGCCATAGATGAATAATTATGTAATCCTAAATGGAAACAAACCGCAGACTACCGTAAGGTTTAGGTTTACTCTTAATTTCTTACTCAAATCTTTTTGAAACTTTAATGAACTTGCCAGAATTCCTGCATTTCGTAAAACGAAATAACTAACTAACTAAATGAATCGGCGAGAATTGTAGGTTTTCAAGTTATGGTTAGCATTTCTCAAGAAACTTCACTTCGCTTGCCATTTAGTTAATGCCAAAGTATTTGCAAAACAAACATTACTCAACAAGGGTCCTTTTGCAATGTTTGCTTGTCTGTCAATCGCTGTACGGTCAACTCTGACCCATTGATCGCGATCGTGACCGATGACTAACAATGAACAAGTTACGGCATCGTAAATTGGCCGGAAAACATCTGGTCGCGTACACTTTTGACCTTATAGCTATGCAATGTCAATTTGCAAGTGATTTATTGAAGTTTGCTTGCATTATCGTAGCGAGGGTTATTGATAACGACGTTGCTCATGTTAAATCAAGCTAGAAAATTACGCACAATTTTACTGTTTCTTAATGTCAAGAGTATTTCAGATAAGTTTCATTTAAAAGTTCACAGAATATTAATTTTGTTCAAGTAGTCAATTTTAAGTACCCGTTTTGTTGGTGTCAAAAAATAATTAATTTCTTTCTTAACATCCCATGAGGAATGCTGTCAAGCTTTAAGATTTTCAAGAGCGAATAATTACATCAACCTCAGTAGGTACTGCCGGATATATCAGGGGGCATTGATCTGACATGACAGTGGGAGGGCCAAATTGACCTTAACAAGTTCAGTTCAGCAAAATACCTTGATTGAAACCTTACGGTTCATTCAAAATTTTGCTTTGTTGTACAAAATATAATCTCGTAATGATGATGCATATTGGCAAGTATTTCTTTATTCAAAGGATACCGTGATTTGATGTCAGTCTTATTTCTTTTACCATTCGAACAGATCCATAAAGGTAATTAAAATTGTTTGGACTTATTTATTGGTGCATTAGTTTTTATCATTTCTTACAAGTCATTTCGACGACACGGTTGGCGCAGTGGTTGAGCGATTGACTGCTGCGCAGCATGTCGCGGGTTCGATCCCCGCACGGAACAAATATTTGTACGGCCTACATGTATTTGTTCCGAGTCTGGGTGTTTTCTATCTGTAACATGTATGTATTTACAAAAAAAAAGTATAGTAGTTTATCAGCCATCTCGTTACCATAACACAAGCATTAAGTTGCTTAGCTTGGGACTATATGGCGTTGTGTGAAATGTCCACGGATATTATTTATTATTATTATTTATTTCAGCTATGCTTTGAAACGGCTGTTCATAAATTACTCCAGTAGCAAATCTAACCTTACCCTTTTCAGTCTCAAAAATTTTATCATCAGCCATCATTGGACAGTTTGACGTACAATTCACATTCAGCAAGTGCATTGCAATGAAGTCACGAATCTTACCTGACTCTTGCTTTTAATATCAAGGCTTTATAAACTGTACCGAAATTAAGAAACGAATGCAACTCTAAAGTAGTTCAAGGCCACACCGAATTCTACTTTGAGCGATTCTTTCACAGAAATGTAAAAATAGCGGTTATGATTTCAAAGTTGGAAATTATTTCATTCATCTTGTAAACCTTGTTTGCTCTCGTCATGTCAGCTTTATTGCTTGGTTTTGGAAGATTTATTTGGCGCTGTATTATTTTGTGGTCATTTGATGAGCTTATTATACATCGTCACTACTTGTGTTACTTTATTAATATTTTTAGTTGTAACATGATGTTGCTTAACCACCGTAGTCTTCCTATGGGTTATTTTCGTATTGTCTCGGGTTTTATATTTTATGATCAAGGTTGCTAAATAAATAAAAAAATTAGAAACTATATCCCACTTTACAGTTACCTTCTATATTTATCCTTTCATACATTCATCCCATAGCGGCTAACCAAAAGGCTCTAATCAGTCGCCGATTGTGCGTGCAATTATACAACAGTGTCCTTATTACGGCCCACAGCGGCCTGCGTTTGCGCAATGCCGCAAGACTTGACACCTGTTATTGACCAACCCAGCTGTCTGGCTTGTCGTGATTTTACGACAAAAATTATCAACATCATATTAATATTCGATAGATACGTCGCGTTTGATGCATTGCACAAGATTTGCAGAAATATTTTGAGGTTGATTTTTTATGTCTGTTTTAGATTTATTGCAGAATGGAACGTGGTTTGTTTTTTTTTTCTTTATCAAGAACGTTTGGTGGCTTTACTTCTGAATTCAAATCTACAGATATATTTGTATCTTGGTTTACAGCGCTATAACAAATTCATGACAAAAATCTAGTCTCATCTTCCGAGAAATTCCTATCCGTATTACATTTTATATAACCATAATTTCACCCATCATCATACTGTGATAGTAATTGTTTTGGACACTTTAATTGTGCTGAGCTCACGATCCGCGTATCGTTCAAACATCTCACAGACACGACACACTACATACGTATGTAACGAAAGTGAAAACGTATAGTTAGATGAAATATCAACAAAGACGTCATGAGCAGTTTCTGTTTTTTGTGCAAATTGTGTTTGTGTATCTGTTTCTTCTATGACATTTTTATTTGAATTGGCTTTTAATTAAAATCTAATTTAGTTCTTTCGTTAAATTACCCCTTCATGGATGTGAAGTTGGCTTTCTGATCTAACGCTAATAATTAACACACATTGCGTTAAATGTATTAAATGCTAGAAAAAAACCATATCAGCAAGTTTAATAACCGTTTCATACATCGCATTTATATTATTTATCTTGCATTGTGGTTTTCGCGTGCTACAGCCTCTTACATGCCAATTTCATAACAACAAAGTTATCGAACGATCCATAGCAACAATACTGAAGATACGTAACATTTGTTTAACAACATACACTTCAAATAAGCTTCGTTAATTTTAGATTACTATCGCAATCGTTTCCATATATGAAACACAATCATCATTTCTAACGGTTTCATTACGCAGTGACCAGTATTGCAAAATTCAGAATACACTGTCAAATCAAATGACATTTATCACCTTATTTCAAAAGAACTTTTGCTAGTCTCCGGAATTTTGACGGATAATAAGACGAGTGGCGGTATGCGTGTCATGGGTCAATATTTGACATTTAAATAAGGCGTTTAAAAGTGAAATGACGTAACGTCTCTGGTCTCTGGTTCCTACCAGCCTGTCTTACGAAAGTTTACAGTTGTCACTTGTATGCTTGATATTTACTTGCGTGCAATATAATTGCGCGTTAGAAAAGGTCAGTGGTTAGTAATTGAAGATTAGATTGTTGTGCGTTTGAAAATAATGATGTAGGTATCTTGCTCCATGCTGGGTCTTGCACAGGTTGATAGATTTGCATCGTTGCAACGATCATTTACAAAATGTGATAAGCCTCATTAGTATTAGGCTTATCACATTTTATAAATGAGACTGTTGCAAGGTAAAATCTTTAGCTGTGTTGAAAAATTGCAATTTCGAGAAACAGTAAACGTTTTAATTGCAGTCTTCACGACCATATACGTCAATCAAGATTGTTATTTAGACAACAATAGGTACATCTTGTTCAAATGAAGAAGGCAATATAATTATCATGCCTAAATAAAGGAAACCCCAAAAACAAAAGACTGCTTAAAGCGGTGGAGTCCCCGATGCCCTTTTAAACGTGAGAACAGTTGGTATTCGGCTTAACCTTGAAAATAAAGACTCGCATGCACCCCACATCCGGCTGACTGATATTATTTATAAATTAACAAGCAGGTAGCTTTAAAAAAATAGACATGGTGTACCTAAAGCCCAAAATTGAATGGAACAGTTGTGTAAAATGCATTACGTGGCAATATGTACGTATGTAATTGTATATTTCTTATACAAAAAACTTACAGTATTTTCTTTTGGTAAGTTATAATAATGTCAGACTGTAATTGTTCCCAACAAAGCCAACATGAATTGAAATTTCGTCTTGCATAAGTCGATATTTATTTTTAAACCCTTTAAAAAAATTATCAACCCAAGGAATGACAAGCAGTTTTTAAGATCAAATCCTTAAGACATCAAAGTTCTTTCGTTCTTCGAACTGTCTGCTTATTTGCAATAATGTCATGATTTATTTCTAAAGGTATTGTACCAAATGAGCTGAGTAAGGCCAAGACAGGGTTACCATACACATGCATGAAGTAAGAAACACACCGATATGATCGTCAAAATTCGTGCCCTTAATTGCGATTTTTGCGTAACTTGTGCCAAACCTTAGTTCCTTACAAGGGCCTAATCGTGGCTATACAGCAATAAAATGTTACTCCGTTTGTAATTATTCACGCCCACTTTCATTTGTTCTAGCATCGTGACTTGATTTTGGACATGACTCTGCAAATCGTACTTAATCTTTGAGATTAAAACAAACAATCTAATTACAACGTTACTCATACTCTGTGTAATTACTAAATGTTTGATTAAAATCAATCTCACGAAAATCTGTATATAGTGCAAGCATTATTCTCCAGCCAATTGACATTTTGTTAACTCCGACCTCTTTACAAAGTTCAGCCTTCATTTCGATTATAGTATCGAGATATTAGTAATTACGTTCCATTTTATACCGAATTCGTGGAATATAATGTGAACGATCCGATACTCAACTGCTAAATCGAATATTATTAGTAATATATATTATTAATAAAGCTAATAGAATTAGGTCGTTTGCGTTTCCTTTAACAGTTTGTTGATTTTCAAATTGAGGTTCTCGAATTGCATGATGTGCTGTAATTATATCCTTACGTCCTTCCCTTTCCCTCATTACGTTAACTGGACGACCTCCAAACTTCTCGTCAGCAGCTGTTTTGTTTTAATTCATTTTTCCAAATTTAATATATGTATTGACAACTTTTTGCTTAAAGCACATTGTGCTCCAGAATCACGTTTTTCAACATGTATTGTAAAACAGCTTGCAAGTTAACTATGAGGATATCTTTAACACTTTGTCTCGCGAATGTCTTATTACTAAGCATCAGCGGTCTAAAAAGGCCATTTTAGTAGATTCAGCCAGCACATCAACCTACCTCTCACTGTCAAATTTTCCCAATCAACCTTGAACCTGGGGGGGCTACCCTCTAAGCCCGATGTCCGTAGTTTCGGGCTTAGTTGCGGCCTTGCCGTCAAATCGTGATATCATTCATGCTTAGTTCGGGCTCGGGACTTATAGCAAGTCCGTAAGTGATACGGAGAAGAATACGCCCGCAACTAAGCCCGAAACTACGGACATCGGGCTTAGAGAGTAGCCCCCCAGGTGCTTTAGCGATAAAGACGAAAGCGAAATTTGACGGATTGTTGTATGATCCTAAAATGATTCTACTAAAGTGGCTTGTTTAGAGCCGCTGGTACAGTAGTTGATTCGGTCTAGTATACGCACTACAAAACTTTCCACAACACATATTAACAATTCCTTATAATTTTTTACGTCATCATTATCACGGTTAGCCAGCATTCCGTTGCCTACGCCGATTCCAGTTTCACTTTTTAGCGTCTGTTCTCAGTGAAAGTAGTTGATTCAAACTCCCAACTCTTCCTTTCGTATGGCTCGTGCCGTGTCATAATATTATAAAATCAATATGTTTCCTGTACCTTGTAGTTTTTATAATAGTTGTTAAATGGTTTAATTGTTAACAAGATAGTTATTGCGACATTGATTGGGTCTTATTTTTCGTAAACGATATTTACTCGTTTCCGATTTACATTATCACGTGTCTGATAATGTTTTACTGCAATGGTTTATATAATATAATCTCTTGGTTTCCGGATTCAATTAAGCTTTATGTAGTACTAGCTGACCCGCGCAACGTCGTCTGCGTAACATTTTTCATTACTGCTCCGCTCCTATTGGTCTTAGCGTGATGATATATAGCCTATAGCCTTCCTCAATAAATGGGCTATCACACACTGAAAGAATTTTTCAAATCGGACCAGTAGTTTCTGAGATTAGCGCGTTCAACCAAACAAACAAACAAACTCTTCTGCTTTATAATATTAGTATAGATATAGTATAGATTCGATGCTGTGTCGATCAATTGACTTCATATTATCAGATAAAATATACAACATCATATCGAACTGAGTGCTAATTCTACAATTTTACAGCACAATGTCGCATTAGTATCTATCTCAGTCACAATCGTCAAAAATGTTTAGAAATTGAGGCTTTTTTGACAAATTGCGACTGACATGCGAATGCGAACGTTGCTTAAAAGTGAGTAGAATTGGCACTCTGACTGTGATAATATTCAATGAAACGTCTGCATCGGCTCATTGATCACATTTACAGTGTTTTGTATCTTCAAGTAATTTATGATCGCAAGAATAATCAACCATGACTTCATCTATTAAAACATCAACAAAGCTACTTTTCCATACATCTTTATCATTGATCTTTTACTGCATATTTGTATCGTCCTTGCTTAACAAAGTCTAAATAGTTATAGCCATACCTGGTTTCAAGTCGAGGCGAACGGGTGAGCAGGAAGAGAACAACTTTCGTTTTCACGCACCTGTCTTGTTTTGCAGCTTTTATATGCAATTTTGATCTCAATTGATAGTCAACTTAGTTCTTAACATGATAAAGTTGATTTTTGATCGATAGGTAGTATCGGCTGAATGATGGTCAGTCATCTCCCGCAAGTCTTGTTCTTTTTCCTTTTTATGGGTATTCCTTATGAGTTTTATGGGTCTGGATTGCGAACTATGAATATTTTGAATACCTATCTTATTATTTTCCTTGGTACCTGTCATATTATTTCATCAAAATTTTTGCCTGCTTTTATTTTCTTGCATTATGGCTATTTGGTACTTGACCTTTTATGGGACTTAAAATGGTGTTAACGCAATTTGGTTTTGTCGTGCTTACAGACGTACTGAATGAGTATGATCAAAAGCACGATGAATATGACGACACGTCCATACAATAAGTGGCATCCCACGAGTACTGACCTTCACACCTATTTACCTTATTGTTCCTTGCCAAATGTTGTTTCTAATTTGGTTAAAGTATAATATATTCAAATTATATGGCTAGCAACGCCTAAATTTTTACGTAATGCCCCTTATAGACTTTCGCTCACGACTGTGCGTGTTTATAATGTGTGTAGAGATTCTCACACGACGTTGTTTATTGTTGCTAGATGTTTAAGATAATTTACAGTAGTGGCGCTATCTCTGTAACTTGTTTTATCATTTGGTAAGATTAGCGTTTCTTCATAGGCTCTATGAGATAAGTTGTTAGATATTATGCGTTCGGTTAATGTATTATCTACTATATATAAGTAAACATAAAATTTGTTTTGCTTTGCCACTGCAGGATTTCTTTAATTAGTGGCATTCCTTCATTTACAGTGTATTATAGTCCATAATTTTCTTGTCATAGCTAGTTTTTAATAACTCACAACAGGTGTACTTGACTACTAAAACACTAAAGATCCTGATCAACTCCATTTGATCATACAACCGTACAAGGTAACTTACTCATTTTTTATATCACTCACGCACTTGAAGTACCGGAAATAGACAGAGACACTCCCAAACAAGTTCTGTCAGTCAACAGTCACGTAGTTCGTCAGTAACAGCTGGTTTGTCATTTTGCTATTAATCAACTATTGTGGCATTTTTACAAGACAGAAACACTTGTTGTTAAGCCTATTGGGAATAATGGTTAAGCCGTTAGTGGTCGTGGACCACACAGACTTAATTATGCAAGAACGCTGAACTCTAACAAGTCGTTTCGAGCTTGAAAAATGGGAATGGTTAGTGGCCAAAGCAAAGATTCAATGTAAGTTTTAAAATCTGAAAGGTAGATAGTTGGTAAGGTTGGTAATAGTATCAATAGAACATTTGACGATGGAGAAAAAACAGTAGATAAAACTCAAAAGTTTCATGAAGAAGTGTCCAAGTTAGAGGTAAACGATCCAAAGTTACTAAAGTATTACTGTACA
Source organism: Ceramica pisi (assembly GCA_963859965.1). NCBI lineage: Eukaryota > Metazoa > Arthropoda > Insecta > Lepidoptera > Noctuidae > Ceramica > Ceramica pisi. Next base: position 6,637,380 of record OY982529.1, read on the forward strand.
AAAATAAAAGTCGAGTCATGTTTATTTTTATTTTATTTACAAAAAAAAGTATTACTTAACTGTTATTTATTAAAACTTACGTCATTGTGATCATCCTAATCATTCGGTTCCTAATCATTAATCATAAACAACCTCATGACACTATTGACTCATTTGTTAAAGTTCAAGTGACGTGTACTGAAGAAGCCTCATTTTACAAACCTTTCAAACTCAATAGCTCTTCTTACTTCGACATAAAGTTTAAATTCAATGGAAAATAGAAGTGTGTAAAGAAAGGTATAGTTGGCGTTAGTGACACAAACACCTGTTAAAATCTTAAGTCATGAATGTTCTTTTGTCATCCATCTCAAAATGAGTGATGACGACATCATGTCCCAATTCATTGAGCATGGCAGTTTTAGTGAGAATACCAAAATTGTAAAATCAAAATCTTTTCAAGGTTAAAGTGAACAGGCTAATTTTGGGTAAGCTCGTTCCATCGTAGACTTTGTCTCCGTCATCTTTGACCTAGACTAGAGTCAAGAGCAAACCCATCACAAATAAAAAAAAATTGTGCAGCTTTATCCTGTGTTCAGACGTTACAAGTATTTTCTCACTGGCTTGCCAGTGACAGACGATGGATAGGGGACTCTACCATTTTAATTTAGTCTAACAATGACTCTTTGGAAGTTTTTTTTTTTTTTTTTTTTCTCTCTTGTCCCTGTGACATTGTCAAATTTCACAGATTTTATCCACTTTTTGTCTTAACCTAGGTTACATTCATAAATCATGACCCTGGTTGGGTCCTACTCTAGTTCTCTAACGGTCTATCGAGTCTACTCTAGTACATTTTTTCTACAAGCGGTGCTGTTCAATATTCCAGACCTGCTTGTGCCTATTTGATTTACTTAATCGGACAATTTCTCTACAAGGTGTCTTTGGAAGTTATTAGGATTAGGGAGAATAATAATGGAGGAATGGATTTTAACAATAAGTAAGGTATTACTTATTGTAACTAACTGGTACAGTTAGTTAAAAAAGTAACTGCTATAGATCAAAACATTGCATGGACGTCTTACTTAAATGAAATTGACTGCTCATCTTGAAGATTCAATTACTTATGTAAGTATGAAATTGGTTCACTTTATTATTGGTCAATCTAATATGTATGGCAATTTAGTTTCAAACAATTGAATGAATTATTACGCAACTTGCCAAGTGCGTGCCGTCCATTAAATGCAACATCTCAGTAAGCACAATTTTTATTTCATTTTGTTAACACTTTTCACGATGTATTAATGGATGTTAGATTACTTATCTCTAATTCTTATGTTCTCATTATTATTTCCTTTTACTGAATTCTCACTATAAGAGTCACGGAACTGAAATTAAATTGTATTAAGAAAGAAAAAAGTATCTTTGTTTCGATAAGTTTTTCTCAGTTGTAAAATTCTTAGATTTTATCAAGACATTTATTGGCAATTGTAACGAAAGTTATGGTAAATATCAGTCTAGATTTAAGTGGCGTTTGTGGGTATAATGTCAGTATGTAGTTGATTCCTTAAAACTACTTTCAACTCTGGTCTTATGATTTTTTATTTGGCTTACAGACTATAAAAATAATTATACTACCTACAAAATACGTGACTAAGCTATAGGCATACCTCGTAAACAAATTAGCCAAAACCCAAATTGCTGTATCTTGCATTCATAACTAAGACAAAACTCGTATAACGTTCACTTTCAATGAAATAACGACTCAATCGAAGAATTTATTACATTTGCCAATTCGTGACTCGACGCCGTCAGAGGTCAGAGCACGCCATTATATTATTACATTACGTACGGTCTATTAAATCAAATTCAGATTAAAATGGGATTATACAGATTTATATCTATCGTTTGTTTTGATTCTGTTCATAAACTTCAAAACTGTGTTGAGTTTGAGTCACTCTTGTAACCTAATATGGTAACTAGATCATATCAATTCATGCCTGCATAATTTCGACTACTAAGGTCACCAATGAAACAAGTCTTGTTTCTAGCTAGATCGATACAAATCTAAAAAACGCGAACAAGTTAGGGATAAACTCAACATAAATCAACATTTGGGTGTTCAGGGATGAGCAGCAACATCAATCACTGAACAAACAAAAGAAAAGCCAGACTAGACCCAAGTTAAAGCAATGAAAATAAATGAAACAAAAATCAAACTGTGCAGACCAACATATAATTTTAACACTCAAACATCCTGACCCGCAAATTTTAAGCAAACCTTCAACAAAATTTATTAGATAATAATAACCCAAGCTTAACATTAGAATAGTCATATATTCATATTCCCTTCGCAGACACTAGCATAAAATTATCTCTAAAGCCTACGTTTTCCTAGAAAAGCTTAACGTTGCCGTTCACTATCATAAACGGTTTGCATTCTATCAAAGGTCGACAAGAGATGACCAAGGCTGCTCCACATAACTGCAGGTTGGTAGAATAAACCAGCTCAATGCAATTAAGCAGACGACATGTTAGTTGATGTTTTATTCAAAGGATCTAGAATTAAGTCTTCAACCGTACTGGTTATAGTTGCTGTAGCTTTGTTAGTATATGCATAGACATGTTGAAATTGTAAATATATTAACAACAATGTAGCTTAAAGCTCTTTCGTTCATGACTGTTATCAGAATAAACTATTATGACCCAAATTCCCAGAAAATAGGCATACTGAGTATAGTAATTAGAACCTCAAATTAGAACGTAACATTTCATGAACCTAATAATCAACCGTTTGGAATCTACTAGCGTGTCGAATTTAAAAATACTTAGGATATCAAACTCCCAAAAGCAACCAAAACGAAGGGAACGAGAACATAACCTTGGTTAACCTTTTTATAAAAAGTTAACATTAATTAATGGCCCGAAAAACCACTACCAAAAAAGAGTTAATGGTTCAGAACAAGATCAAGATGAAACTCACAGAAATTGAATTTAAACTTCAGAATATGAAAAAAAAGTCCACATTTCAAAGACAAGCATGTCGGACTTAAAGTGAGATTTATCATTGACATTATTAATGAAATCGAACCTTTTAAAGAAACTAACAAAAAAAAAACATTAATATAAGTGAAAAATATTTTTTTATAATCTGGCTGTTAGAAAACATGAAAGCAGAAGCGAGTTCAAAAAACATTATGACAACTGAATACATATAAATGTGAGAGTCGAAGAATAAATTGCCAAATACAATAAATATATCACTTAAGCAATTTGCAAATTGACTTTATTATTTGCATGAGTAATGGTTATTGAGTGTACTAAATTGACCATTATTTTTTTGTATTAACATTATATTTCTTAACATACATTATATTTTGGATAAAAATTCGAATACATATTATTAAGTATCAGTATAAATTGTTTTATCTTTAAAGTCACTTCTGTGTATATTTCTGTCAACATTACCTGTTTTAAAAATTGTATCCTATGGATATTTATTTTTACCAGCAACTATTTCGATACTGAAAGTTCACTTGTTGCTATTAGGACCAGTATATCCAAGAATGCAGGAAACATGACCCTGCAAGGCCGCAGTACTGTTACTTGCGTATGTAGACTAATGACCGGTGCAATGCGATTGTGAATTTTAATTGTAAGAATTCAAGGGTTAGATTGAAATGGTGATTTGATTTTGAAAGTTCTGCATAGAAACATATTATAGTTACAGTGTTGTTTTGAATTGCATTATTCTCTCTATTTTACAATAGCTGAGAAAACAGTTTTTCCAACTCCTCCGCTGTACTTTTCTTATTAACTTCGTTGCGGGATACAAGACAGTTGAATCGTTTTACCTGGACTCGTCGGGCTTCATTGGCTCAGCGTTTTTAAGTTGGTCACCACTGTTGATTCTGGCTTTCAGGAGTTGCAGTGGTTAGGAAAGTGTGGCGAACTTGTCCCAAAAAAAAAGCTGAGAATAGTAGATTTGGTCTTAAACAAACAATTTGTGTACCAACAGATAGATTGTAAGTCTTAAACACATTACTATACACGCAAAGTATCAGAATTATTTAGTCGATTACCATTTCATTCACATCTTTATTAATATTTGCAGCAACATGACCATCTTTACCAAATTCTCCATTTACTACTTGTTTCAAAGCATGGGTAAGGAATGCCACTGCTATGTCATAGTGTGAAGAATGTATAGTTGTATACTTTTACAATACTTAGCTTTCGACCTTCAGAAGGTGCTAATGTATCGCAACCTGTGTTTGTTCGTATATGGTCCAACGCACGCATTTTATGCAACTTAGTATTACAGTTATGTGATTCGTTACTCAATAATTCGTGATAAGAGTCTTCGAGAAATTATTATTTTTCATCATCGTTCCAATCAAACGTCAAACGTTAAAGGTACACGGTAGCAATTTAATTGCTACCGTGTACCTTTTGACGTTTGATTACTTGACTTAACTATTAGAAGAGATGCCTAATATTAGTAACTTATTCGTAGTATTTTTATTTCATACTTACTACCTACTTTAAAAAAATTACGAGTATTTTGAATATCAAGTTTTAAACGAATACAATGTCTTCAAAGAAGGTTGCATGCCCTGTTCAAATTTTACATCAAGGATCTTATTATTGAGTCTTAATATTTTGGCGCTTTGCAGCGCTTTTTTTGGCATCTCAGAAAGAATATTAAAGTTCCCAGCAGGATGCTGTTTCAAATCTCGTCAATGAGCTAACCACTTTTAAATTTAGAACTTTTGAGATAAGTTTTTCTTTTATGTTAGAGTTACCTCGCCTTTAATTCGTTACAGTAAATGCTTTGGTTCTTCTTTTGCTATTACATCTTTGGGTGACTACATATTTATCTTATTCTGTGCATTTTGGTAAAAAGCCGGTCTCGTTTTGTGCATATTTACGTTTTAAGATATTACTGTAGCGATGATATAATGTCTTTGGTCGACGTGTTTACTTACTTTCATTACCTGCATAAAAACAATGTCATTCTTATTTTAAAATCAAATTGTTAAAAGACGTTTAGACGTACTCTAATTAAGTGAGATTTATAGCACATGGTTTTTTGTACCTTTTAGCAATTTATTTTAGCCGAAAGTGTTCTGGTGAGCAATAAAAAGTTTTAGAGGTCGTCGTCCCGAAATTTAAGGAAAAAGCAAGTCTCAGGTAGAAACCTCACGTTTTAGTGCTTAAATTAAATAATCTTGAATTTATTTAGAAATGTTTCCGAATGACATCATCGTCCTTTTGATAAAACTGTCTTTTATCGATTTGAAGCAACGGTCATTCGCCTGCACGTTTTAATACGAAATTGTATGAATGAAGGAGAATCAATCAAAAGGAGTCGTTATTGTGCTCTAAGCCTTATGTATATCTTTAAAAACGATCATCAAAGTTTATCAATGGGCAACGACTGGCAAATATTTGCAGTCTTAAAATACAAAAATGCGGTGTATGTTTAGCTAAGATTTTTTCCCGAGTCTGACAGTTTAATTGAGATGAATCAGTTATCACAATTATCTCGGATTAATCGTATTAATGCCACTTAAGATGTAAATGATGATGTTTGCAGATGTTAATAAACCTATTAATTGTTACATAAATAGACGTTTTGCTCAACTAAGTAACGAAGCACGCTAAACGCTAGCATGCAATTTCGTAACTATTACGAAATGAACATCGTGACCACAAAAAGTATTGTGTATTTGAGCAGTATATAACTCAATGGAGATCTCACTTTTGACGGTGGTTAATCAGCAGTAGAAAACAATGATATAGGAAGGAGAAAACTCAGTAGGTGTCTGAGTGTATCAGTCACTTAAAAAAAAATAGAATTTATTCAGTCATGTATTTCAAGTTCGTAAAATAATAAACTCAGAAGACTTCTTCCAAATCCATGTTTCGAACGGAACACATTCACCATACAATCTTATTGTGAAATAACAATTCATGAAAATTTAAATATGTCCATCTATGGCATACTTGATGATGTTAATATAAATATAAAATCGACATTAATATTAGAAAAATTAGATGCTTTCGTTCTCCAACAAGTGCATAAGGATATACAGGACACAAATATCACGAGATACAATTAGTAGCCAATGCAGTAGTAACATAAATAACTAAAGGCGATCGAGGTGTGGCCAACCTTGCATAGTCGACACCGTTGTTCGCACCTTACCATATTTAAAATGTTAAATAAAGTGCAGAGGCTAATATAAACGTTGAGTTTATTGGCTCGCATAGTTTAAAGATTTCTTAGAACGGCATAGATGACGTACCTAGTGCAAGTAACACTGCAGGGCTACATCCAATTGTTAAACAGGATCAAACACTGAACCCCATATATGCTCGCTCCCTGCATCTATCCATCAATTTCTTATTATTTAGTAGCTGTAATTTGCTCATTGTTATCAAATCAATCATTTCATGCAGAAAACAAAACAACTAATTCAACAAAACGGCATCTAATATGAGCATTATCTTGTCATAACTTCTGAAGCTCACCATTACTTTCAATATATCATTTGCTGACCATTGTGCTTCCACAAATGTCAACGTCACGCCATCTAGTGAGTCTTGCTTAAACATCACAAACTTTATCTGAATGCAACAATATGCTATCCTGGACTATAAATCAGACGAATGATTAAGCATGACTGACTGTCTATTCGCGAATAAATACAAAATAGCACTAACGAAGGCTATTCAGGGCAAATAACGAACTGAATATGACAATATGAGGCTAGATTATGAGAAAGATGACGTCACGAATTGTACATTACAGTACGCATTGTAGAAGCATTTATGGCTAGCATAGAAATTGTAAGAAGCATCGATAATGCGTTAGAAAGAAAATAATTCGAAGAAAACAAGAGAACTCATAGAAAATGTGTTCGAAAGTCAGATCAATCATTGGAAAATAAATATTAATTTTCTTAAAATTGAATTTTGTACTACTTAATTGTATAAGTATGTACGTATGTTTATTTTTCAATTTAATTTTTGTTATATTATAGGTAATATGTATAGTTTATATAATACGTATGTATTCTGTTTAATGTTTGTATATTAATATCAATCGCTTTTCTGTTCTCCATATTGCACCTACCACTATTTGTCTCTACATCACCCAAAGGTTGACTGGTAGAGAATGCCTATGGCATTAAGTCCGCCTCTACATTTGTGCTTAAAGTGTTAAATAAATAAAAGTTATAAGCTTTGGATACAACTTCTCATTTAGCTCAATCGTTTCAGTCAATTATTTTCTTCGTACCAGCAGATATTTTGATACTTTTTTTAACATTATTTTGTCTAGAGGCTTCTATGTATCGATTCGGAAGTTAGAAAGTTTATCGACACGACTTAAAATCTTAATATCGATATGTATCTGATTCGTTACCATATCCCTATTAAGGCAATGCATGCTGCAGGCACTATGATTGATTCTGATTAGGATTTGATGTAAAGATACGGTAATGAAGAGAAAGTTAGTAGTGATTGCGAATTTGATTTAGTATACTGAATGAATCGTTAGACTGAAGCATTCTAACATGAAGACGTCCAGTAATTGGATCATTTAGCTGATGGCTTTAGTTGGTGAATAGCTAACCTGGATGGACAAAGGTTCGCGGAGTTAATTTAGCTTTCTTTTTTATTTGGTCTGGTTTGTTAGGTTCTTTTGATGCTGATGGTGGATCATTAGGGCTTTTCAATCATTTATGGAATTCCAGAGGACTATAAAACCTTTTCGTGAAATTAAAAAGTGTTCTTTATGAAAGTTGTCGGTTAATTAACATAATCGTCCCTTCTTTTGTATTTTCAGTGAGGAAGTAATTACTGTGGAAATTTAATAAGGCAGAATATAAAACATTTGATTCTTTCCACACGAATAAACTGAACTTTTGAAATAAAACTGAAAGTAAACAAAAAATGCCGCTACTACAATAAGACAGTTAAAATTGCTATAATCATCTCATTCATATGAAATCGAAAGTTATCCGACTCGGTTCAAATGGTTTGCGGAAATTAAAAAAGTATACTCCATGATATTTGTTTTTATACAAAAAACAATCGGTGAATACGGATATAGCTACAGTTTTTTCGCTATTCGTAAATAGGGTTGTCCGTAAGGGGGAATGCCGTTATAGGGGATAGCGACTTTGCCGAATTTTCTTTCGTAGAATTTGTAGACCCCGTAAAAATGTAAAAAAAAAATGTGGCATACTTTTCTATTATTTCGATAGAAAATTGAAATCAATAATTAGTATTTAATGATTTCTTGATTTAAAAAAACATTAAGCACAGATAAGAATAAATGTTAGTTTTTAAGACGAAATATCATTTTTATCGCGTAGGTATATATCTACTATTTATATAATTGAATTACAAAAGAATTCATCGCAGTATTCTTACTATATGACCGATCGATCATCATCTTTTAAAACATGTAAAAACACACAAAGCAAAAACCATGTAGATTAAATAACAATAAAGCAATCCAAAATAATTCACCAATTACGAAGAGATACTAACTGTCTTCTAACCCTAACCAGTGAATGCGGTTGCCAGAATAATTTCAAAACTTTTTATAAAAGTAACGGTCTATTTAGAGCCACCTTTTTAGTGGCAAAATTGCCGAGTTATTGTTACATGTGAGCAAAAACAAAGGCTTCGTTTACACAGACCGATGCCCGTTAAAATTGTTAGACAATCCGACTAAACACTTCATTGGAAGTTGATCGTAAATTCTCGACTACTAAAACAGGAACTCCTTTGATGATTGTCAGCTTCCCGTCATTATCTTCCTTGTTAACAATATCTTCGATATTTTTATTTTAAATCATTGCACTATTGATTGATTGTATTATGACATCATCGGTGCCTTTGTGTCGGTTTTTTGCGAAGTCAGTAATCACGAGGATTTTTAAATGCTCATCCGTCATCGCGTTTTGTATTTGAGTCATTCGTATCCTCGTAAATAATTGTAAAGGAATCGAAAGCAATTATTGTCAGGAATGCACCACCCACGACTATATGGAATTGCATAATATTGGATACTGATTAACTCATACAACTTTTAAAACAATTTCAGATACCTTAGTGTCAATGTTGCTAATTTTTAAGCAACGTTCGCATTCGTATCTCAGTTGTCTATGTCAAAAATGTATTAAATTGAGCCTTTTTGACAGATTGCGATTTAAATGTGAATGCGAACGTTGCTGTAAAAAATAGTAGAATTCAACACTCTTACGTTAGACAAGGTGCTTGATATCTTAAATCTTTAACCACAGGTTTCTTGCTTTTGTGGGTGCTGTCAGATTGTGTTAATGTCCATTTCCAAACCCTAAAACGGCGATTCTTTCATTACAAAACTCATCTTCTTTTTATGTAGTGCCGATGGTACTTCAATTTGATTTCTTTAAATGATTTGGTATTAAAGAGATACATACACCTATGTAGTAACAACTTTATTTGACACAAAACACCTCACAACATGTAAATGTAAACCACACTCAAGTAAAACAGAGTCGGTTAGTAGAGCGGAACTCAGTTGCGCCTGCGACGATGTCATCTGATTACAACAACATTGCCACATTAGGATTAATATCTAAACTTCAGTAATCATACCTTACAAAAGTAACGCAAAGCAAGGTCATTCTTAAACAGTTATTTTGCAAGACAATATGAATGAAAACGTTTTGGTAAATGAGGGTAATGAAACTGCTGTTAAAAGTGTGTGTAACAACACTGTGGTCGTATAAAGTTGTATTTGTACTGTACTAAATAATGAAGGTCGTGGAAATGGAAAACTGGCAAAGACCAACAAAGTAGTTTTATCAATTATATCGTTAATGTTTTTAGAACATGTTTTTAAGCTTGTAAGGATTTTTAGATTTTAAAGTCACGCTATTGCAGATCTTGCTGCAAAGAGTCAAAATGTTGAAAACACATATTCTTGAAAACAGTATAGTTGTTTCATTTGATATTCATCAGACTCGCATCTCTGGTCAACCACTGTATTAATTGTAGCCAAGGGAGAGTTCAACTATATTGTAATACTTAATAATTCTCCTAAAGATGTAGTCATTGAAAAGAATAAGGAAGATACCATCAGTCGTATAACAATAATCATAGTAAAATTCATATCTTAACTCTTTATTTCTTGTCAACAGGAACACATACAGGAAGTATTGGACAAATGGACACAGATAGACGACGAGATTTGGGCGAAGGTGATAGTGTTCGAGAGGAATCGACGCGTTGCCAAAGCGTATGCGCGTGCGCCTGTGCTCACTATCAACGGCTCGGACGACGGATTTGACGGCATGAGGTAAGGGCATGTCTTAAATACCGCATAGCAATTTCAAACTTGATATTCAATAATTTCAATTTAAGATAAAGCACACATTGTTTCCATGAACGATATAAAATCAATGGTCTTACACGTATAGAATATCAATAGGCTAAACTGGCAGTCCCAAAATTTATCAAATCATAAGGTTTGGCAATAATTAGCAGCGTCAGGAACTAAATTGAAAAACACTATGAAGTATCAAGTCTACAGCCACTAAATTAAAAAATCACTATCTTTGTTTTAATGGTACCCAAATAACTAAAGTTACTCATGAATAACAAATTTAATCGTAATCTCGAACTGGTTCTGACAGAATTTCATTTAACAATTCTAAAACTAACCAATATCTGACGTTGCCGCCCAGATATTTCTCAATCTAGTCTACAAACGCACCTAGTTTTAATTATAAATCAACTTGAAACTAATCTAAGAGCATAATTGCAAAATTTCTGCATTGCTAACTACTTAGCCTTAGCTTAGCCGACTCCATTGTGCCACGTGGGTGCTCTAAATTCTGTACAATCCCGTTTAATATCTCCGAACATACTAATTTCTTATACCTAATCAATAACTGTCAGGTTAATGGTTCTGATAACAATTTCTTCTGTAGTTTTGTGTTAACATTGTTGTACTTCTTAATCAACAGCTGTTGGTTTCAATTTATTTGTCAGTTCATTGTCTTGGCTAGTTCGGTTTGCTTGATCTTTGAATTCAAATATTGCTTTGTCTTTCAATTTCGGGACCAAATTACGTTGTAGTAGTGCTATTGATAATAGTTATTGGTTACTTTATTTAAATTCATTTGATACTGTCCCTATTTATCAACATGTAATTGTAACATTCACCATTTTATAATTGTGCATAACCTTCATTTAACTATGTATTCTTAAAGCACCCCAAGCTCGTTAAGATAATCACCTAAATTTGTTGCTATGTTATTTGGATTACTTGCTTGTATTTTTAATTGTTCACCATTATCGTTATGGTATATCGTTACTCAATATAATTACAATTGTGCAAGTATTTCTGGTCCACTAGGACCTGTTAGAGTCACGTTGTCGTGATACGTTGCGCTTATCGATTAGAATGAGACATTCAGCTCATTATTTTACCAGTGTGAATGCGGCTTTGTCATTCGTTTTCGTCGGTTGTCTTGTCGAGTGACCTTATTCGTAAGAGTAGATTTAATTAGGAAATAGTTGGAGGTAAAAATAATGTAACTTGGTCGTAGGTCAAATATCTTGTTAATTTATTAAATGTTCAATGACTCTGTCTAATTATATTCTATGGTAAAACATTTTGCATTCAAGGTTGATTCAAAACCGTTTTCCATTTCCATGGAGGTTTTTCGCGTATAATAAGTAAACAATCAAATCTAGTACGGTGATAATTACAACTTCCCTTCCATCATTGTTATAGTTTATCTTACCGTTTGAGCCAATTAAGTCAGTTACGATACGATGTACTTCAATTTTACACTTAAAGACAATTTTCCAATAAATCACACAAATACTTCTAACCACTAACATGCGTATTTCTAACATAATTAAAAGGCCAATAACGCTAACTTTTTTAAAGCCAATGAATGGTGTGAATTATATATAGATACCGAAGTAACCGCTAACAAAAGACACGCAGTCAACGAAGCGTGGTCCAAGCAAGGTTACGACAACGATACTAACAGCAGTTTCACCTGTTCTAGTAAAGAATTTAAAATAGTTATCAAGATCATAATTCATGTCAGTTCGCGTGATAGTGAAAGTTTTGGCATATGCGAAGGTGTTCTGCATACATGTGCTAAATTACAATGATGATAAATGGGAGGAAAGATACAAAACACAGCTTTAAATATATTCTAAATATATTCAGATTGGTTTAAATTCGTTTGTAAGAATACATTTACAAACTACGTTGCTAGTTACTCCGTCTACGTTTTCGTGCAGACAGTACAATAAATAGCAGAAACTCTGTATTTTCATAGAAGGAATTCTATGAAAATACAGAGTTTCTGCTAGTTGTTTTAAAACCAGATCTACTTACGTCATACTTTTCACAATAATACTAAAGCAGTAACTAGTCTTACTATCTACCTTACAATCATTGAGAACAAACCCATACTCCTTTCAGGCGCACTGATTGTCCAATTATCCTTAGTATATGGACTTCGCAGTAACAAGCCCCTTGTTCAACCAAATCAGTAATTGTAAACACTTCAACATCCTTACGTATATTATCCTAGTCTCGCCTAACCCTTATGGCAGTAAAGCATTAGGCAACCACGCGTGCAAAAACGTCGATAACGTTTTGATTATGGCAATCAATTGCCCAACAGTGTGGCCAACACATATTGAGGTTACGAGGATTGATACGTTAACGGACAGCTTTCGACTAGAGCTGTTTACATTTTAGCTGAGTGTTGTTTATCTTGTAAAAAAGCTACTGACGTAAATACCTCAGTTTTTTTTTGGGAAAATCGGAAAGCCAATATCTTAGTATTGTTTATTTCTTTAAAATAATTTCTGACTTTGTCGCGGACGAAGCCGCTAGCTGTAGCTATACTACCAATAAGTAATTTCATGACACAGGGGAAAATTTCAATTAATATTATTTAAAGGTCGACACTATGGATCTTTCTTAGATTATACCTAACTAGCTGACCCACGCAACTTCGTCTGCGTCACATTTTCCATGAATGCTAGGCTCCTTTTAGTCTTAGCGTGATGATATATATCCTATATCCTTCCTCGATACATGGGCTATCTAATACTGAAACGATTTTTCAAATCCGACCAGTAGTTCCTGAGATTACCCCTTACATACAAACTTACAAACAAATGTTACCTCTTTAAAATATTAGTATAGATATAGAAGTATAGATAATACCTATAACTTTGTCATTACATCAGCCCTTAAGATACACTGCAAAACCTTTGTTGCCTCACCTAATGCACTATCTATATAAACGATACTAAAATCGCCATACTTGGTTCTGATAGGTGATCGTGTACCATTTAATACTTACTAATAACAGCAACGCCCTCGGTCATTCCTGTCACCGGACATTAACCAACTAGTTACAGACATAAACGTGATAAACTAACTAGTAGATCAAATAACTACTACTAGTTCGTGACCCGACTACTAACGATATAGTAGAAAAGCGAGATACTACATTTCCTTGAGGCTATGACAGATAGAGCTGTTGAAAACCAAATGATTACAGTTCATTTAGTGTCGGTTATCGCTGTTTTAATGGTTAGCAATAAATATATTTGCGTGTGGCAATATTTGTGCGTATAGTTACCAAATGCTGTACGTTTCCCATGCTAATTGCGCTCGTTAGTGAAATTTGTTGCTGTTATATCTTTTTGGTTATTACTACCTTCAGTGCTAGCTATAAAAACTCAGTTTTTCACCGTAGCAAAAAGTACTGTGCAAATGCTAAGAATTTGCACTGAATCGCATTTCCCTTTTCATTCCCAGCTTGTTAGTAATGTATGTCAATCGTCATGCTCTGTTAACGTCCCCATCGCATCCACCTTCTATACTTTATGTAGGGGTTAAGAACAAACTGTTTCTTTTGTAATTATGCATTGCGTTTGTAAATGATATATATAATGACAATTTCCTCATCATTCATAAACCATCTAATGCAAAATTACCAATGTTTTGAATTTAAAAGCATCATTAAAAAAAAAAACAAAGCTGCAGAGCTCATGGCTAAATATAAAAAAAGTAAAATCAAATGATTTTATTTCAGACCTTGATCCATATGATGTTAGTAATACACACTACTTAAAAACTATGTTAGTAACAGACACCATACAAAAGATTTTAATTCATATATTAACAGCCGCACAGGTCGATCTTCAAGGTTAAGCAACGCTTGCCGAGGTTGGTCTGTGGATGGGTGACCATCTTAACATATCGAGTCTCCGAGGAAAGCACGTTAAGCTGTTGGTCCCAGCTGTCATATGGAGATCTCAGTCGTTACGGATATGTCAGAATCCAGAAAATCAGACACCAGTCTTGCCAAGGAGAACCGTGTTACCCAGTTAATGGGTTGTGGAGGTCTGGTAGGCAGCCGCTTCACGTAAAATACTGGTTTTCAGCTAAATCCGGTTTAACTGGAATCCGATCCCAATATAGTTGGGAAAAGGCTAGGCAGATAATGATTAATAAAAACAAAAATAGATTCCATAATGAGTCCTTCATTCTTTGTCTATTCACTGGATATTGAATAAATACATAAAATTAAGATGATAAGAGTCCGGCGCGTGCCGATGTGATCTGCGCGCGCGCCGCTGCCGCACTCCTCCAGCCCGTAATGATACGGAAGTCTGTCGCGTCGTAGATCATTGCGCTCCGTCCGTGTGCGCTGTGATTTTGAACAATTCTTGCTATAGGCACGTTTTTTGAAGAACTTGGTACTCTGCGTATAATGTTAGTGGAATTTCTGATGTTGTAAGAAATTTCGTCTTTACATTAATTTGAAAACAGATCACCTCTTAAACAGAGAATGAGAAAAAGATTACCTTACTAATTATTATCTCCTAGCCAATATTCAATTTCAAAATTTCGTCAGTATTAAATCAGCTCTTCCAAAGCGCGACTCAAAGAACCAGAAATTTTACATCACCACTGAAAAAGTCTTTCCTAAATCAAAATCCAAAAAACATTAAATTCCTTAAGACTTAATCCCCAACAATAATTCCCTATAAAACATTTACCTCAAAACCCAGCTCCACATTTAATCCAGGATTTATTTAAAGCAAGATTTGCGCCTCCAGTTTTTCCCCTAGCTACAAGTAGGAAGTGTCGCCGCCGGCGCAAGCCCTATCAGATCCACACACACGAAAATCGCCATTTTAATGAAACCAGGCTCTTACACCAGCATTTAATTAGTCCTGATCTAATGTAAGTCTAGGCTAACAGCGAACAATAAAGATCGAACATTCTCTCTAATAATTAGGACTGCAACCCGCTGATAGTGAGTCGGCTTCTAATTTTATGTGAATTAATTGGAGCTATCTTGTAGGAAGCGGAGTTTGTGCACTTGTGCTACCGGGCTGGGGAAATAAAAGTAAGAACTGTAGATATGATTGTTATGTTTCTGTTGGAGGACGGTTTTATGGGCTGAAATAGTTTTGCTGTAACACATGTAGAGTTAGTCTTTAGAATATTGGACAAAACGTTACAACAATATTTCCGTTTTATGATTATCACTGAAACATCATTTTTTAATATCTAAAACAGACACATAATCATCATCATATTAGTCGAAGAACGTTCACTGCTGGACATAGGCTCCCCCCGAGTGTCGTCACAACAACTGTGCGTCTCGCCACACCGCATCCCTCACCACGTCATCGCACCTTGTGGGAGGCATTCCAACGCTGCATCTTCCGGTACGCGGTCGTCACTCCAGAACTTTTCGGCTCCATCGACCATCTGTTCTGCCAGCAACGTGCCCTGCCCATTGCCACTTCAGTTTGGAGATCCTTCAGTCTATGTAGCATCCGCAAGAGAGCCAAGGTTACCGACGTAGCCCGTCATCATTGTCGACTGTAACAGACACAGCCCACAGATAATTAATTTGAACCAATTAATCACATAAGACATTTCTAAACGACAAAAATAACACTGAAAACATTTAACTATCAAAAGTAATAAACCATCAGACAGAGAACAAGGAGTTGCTTGTCAACAACTTTACAGAAACGGACGATAAATAAAATCAAAACTACGTTTAAGGCCAACAATTGTTCTACTGACAATGAAAGAGAATGGCCACCCTTTTCGCGGTGTTTTACGCAAAAATAGAGGAAAACGACTAACGCGAGCTTCGAATAAGTTAGTCGATATCATGATTTTGTATGATAAAGATGTGAGAGCTGAGTTGTTTACGAGTCGAATTGTTATTAGAACAGAACAGTACAGAATAGATTTTTGATGAAGTAGCAACCAAGTTAATTGATTTTAGCTGTAGGCAAAGGAGTGGAATTCCTTACCGGAGTCTGTTTCCTTATAACTAAAACCTGAGAGTCTTTAAGTCAAGAGTGAATAGGTTACTTCTAGGTAAGCGTGCTCCATCTTAGACCGCATCATCGCTTACTATCAGGTGAGATAGTGGTCAAACGCCTTCCTATCAAAAGTAAAAAAAAGTTGGTTATCCATGGACTGACATGTATTTTATGAAGTTAAAGCTGATATAACCAACTATGTTGTTGAAGAATAAGAAGAAACTTAATTGTCTATAACAATAATGACGGAAATTCAAGACTTAGGATAATTAGGGTTCCGAACAACAAACCGAACCCTTATAGGATCACTGTCTTTCCGTCTGTAACAGCTAGTTTTCTCGGGATCTAATGGACCGATTCTTTTAAAATTTGGTACACTTATGGACTTCTGTGACACGGACGCGTTACTTGATTTATTAAACTAATAGTATGGGGTCACTTTTGAGGGTCAAACTAGAAAATTAAATAAAAGCTTTTTGAACAAAATCGTGTTATATATCAAATGAGAGGGGTTTTATTACTGTTAACGTTTTAATTGTATTTTTTTCATATTAAAAAAAAGTTTTGAAGCTATAGATTACAGGAAAACCTATAAGAGGTCTATAATGTTAAAATAACATGTTAAAAAAAGATTTCGTTCGGAACCCTTTGCACGCGAGTCCGACTCTCACTAGGCCAGTTTTTTTATACCGTTTAATATAAAGATAACATCAATAAGCTAATGAATTTGACAGAACTTCATACAAAGTGAACATGTAACTCTTGCTAAGAGCTCAAACGACAGAAATAAACGCAGTACTTAAATATTGGCTTGAACACTATTGCCAAATACCAGCGACCAACGAACCCACCTGGCCATTCGACCCAGTTACCGATGACGCCCCGGCATCGGTAGAACCACAGTAGAACGCCCCGACGATAAACTAGATCGTCAATCTGCTCACACGACTAGTACTGTCATAATTTGCAATAGCGGTCGTTCTTCATGTACCTACTGCAATTTGTCGCCTCAGACTGATTTATTTATTTTGATGAACTGTAGACGTTTTGAGATTATGATATCTTTGTTTATCATTTACAATCATATAGTTTAAGATTGAATTTTCATTGATTTTCCTTAGAATCAAAATCAATCAAATCGAAATTCATTTATTGATATTATGCTGAGTGTCAACACTTTTTGAACGTAAACGTTTACAAAACGCTCGCCCTTCTTTTTGTTTAATGAATTGACGTTTCTCATTTAGTTGTTTTTATGCTTTAAATTTGTGACCTCTAATGGCTCCAATATTTAAGGAAAAATATCTTTTCTACGCATAACTCAAACCTTACATTCTATTCAGTTACTCCCAAGAACTTCTGACATAACATCGAAAAAAAATCGCTTAATCGCAAGTCCGAACAATCGTATACAATCGTTAGTCGCATAACAGTGTTGTAATCGCAATACACGAACGTTATTGTTTATTGTCTTCTTATCGATATGTGCTTTGTACGGAACCAGTGTGTCAGTGCACAATGGTTGGGGAACCTTGGTTTTTGTGGAACCTAGCTGGTTTTGGGTAGGTCATGTTTGTTTTAACGGATCTGGTATTATTTATTTGAAGCTGGTTTTATTATTTACGTTAGTTATTTCTGGGTCTCTAAATTTCATTTGGATCCAAAAAGATCCAATCTTTTAGGATCTGTAAGGATCCAATCTTTAGTCATGTCATCTTTTCAAATATCGATTGTATATTTTCGATACTTATTTTAATTGGTGCCTTGATAAAAAATTGTATGGATAATATGCATGTCCCCGGAAAGTGGCATACTCCGTGAGATTGTAATAAATCTTGATGTAATTATAATTTAACGAAATATTTTGAAAAAATGTTTTTGTATATAATGTATCCCATCCAAATAAAAAAATTCCAATACTACCGTGGCTTATTTAGAAAAAAAAAAATTACAATTTTACGTGATATTTTACAATCTTACGGTGTGCCAATTTTCGGTGCCATGCATAAACGTAAAACAAACAAATAACCGGAATAGAATGGACAATGCTCAAACGAATACACTGTTGATATTATTGCACTTTTTATAGATCAAAGTGTAGACCAATTCACAAGAAACATATAAAAAGCAACGGTTAACACTTGAAATTGTATATTTTTCACCAAACAACAGACAATATTCATAAAATGAACGGGTTTTGAAAATGTCCAAAGAAATAGTAAGAGCTTACCGTTTTTCATAATATCTTTTTTGGCGTTTTGTTGTTTTAACTTCACAAAAGTGGCGTAAGTAGCTCAATTTTGTGAAAAACTTAAAAAAAAACTACATGGTAAACATTAAGCAGCCTTTTTTCTTCCTTACCTAATATAAAAGAGCTCAACATTGTAGACGATCATTTAGAAAAGAAACACTTCAGTTCTCAACTCAATGAAAACTTAATGAGACAACCAGATTACTTCATCAAGTTGGTTGAAAAGCAATTTGTCGTCAAATTATTTTACAATATTTAGCCCTGTGTGTTATCTCTGATTGTCTGGATATAATAATAGGGCAGTAACTACATATGAATCGGATTAAAGTAGGCAAAGCAATATCAACCCTCAATTAGTGAATCATGCCAGTGATAACTTTAATAAACTTCTTACCATGTTCCATATTCTTTGTTACTATAGTTATGAGAATAAAGAATAAGCCAATTTCAGTCAGCAGAACTCTGTGAAGCCCTTTGTTACAAACCATAATCAAGTAGAATGTTGTAACTTCAGAACCAGTAATTTTATAATGACAGACAAATCTACCACAGTCCACAGTCCACTAGCATTTAGCTCAATTGCTGTAACCATAGATCTAGATCAGATCCAACGCCCACCAACTTCAGTTTCGTAATTGTCCTCATAATACCAACTACCAAAAGTACACCGTGGCGCCGACTGGTCCTATATCCTTATTCTTCGATATTGCAAATTATTCTGAACTCTATTTTGGATCTACCAAGGTCTGCTATGGATTATGCAGCGACCGGAACATATGCCATTCCAGAAACATTTTGCACGAACTTAATGTCCTCGATTCTATTGTCTTCGTCGATAGCAACAACTACATTTGCTGCTTTGGAATGTCATGGTTTTCTATTTTGAGCTTTAGTGTGTGGGTTTAAGAATGATTTTGGAGTTAGTTAATAGCAAGTGTAACGTGGTATACTGTGTGATATAATTGTTTGTTTGTTATATTGTCCACATAATTGTAGCTGTAGATACGTTTGGAAAGTAGGGCGGCATTGAGGTAGGCTTTTGTAAGAGATCGCGTTGGTCAGTGTCAATGAATTTGTTTCAGACGTTACGCAAACGCTTGTGCAGTTATGTTTTTACAAATTGAATATCACTTTTTAATTGTAAAATGCGTTGCAAAAGAGAAAACATTACGAAATTGAGATGCACATCAAAAGATACTGTTAATATTGAAATGCTGATTTTAGTCAATCTTATATTTTATGCAATCCTGATGAAAGATTTCATATTCGTTTGAACACCTCCTATGTAAAACATGATACCTCCGTAACAGAGAACTATGGATTCGTGGTATTGATCGTGATCTCCTCAATACTACTCTTTAGTCCCTAATCTGAAAAATCTATTAACAATAATAAAGCTTCTACTGTAGACTATATAATATCGATTAATTATTTCTACTAAAGCCCTAAGTAACTTATAATGTATTGTCTTACACCATCGTTACGTCATCGAGACTTTGTCTTTAACTCTAGGTAGACCTACACCCCAGATGTGGTCTTACAGCTTTTGCGTAACATGGTTGTACTAACCCAACCTATTTTCACCAGTTTCGAATAAGAGAAATCAATAATATTATCTAGATACATTTATCTAATAATCCTGACCAGACCTGTCGTTACTTCCTTGATTTTATGATTAACTTGATAAGTTGACAGGCCAGTTATGACGTCAAAAGAAAAACTTGATTGAACCGGATTATTTATGATGGGTGGTTTAAGTATTGGAACAGTGCATGTGTTTCATCCACTATACAACTTTTAGTAGAACTAAATCGAATGTACCTACTTTTGTATCCTTTTAAAGGAAAATATCAAAATCAACTTCACTCCCGCTCTGGCAGCTGAAGCAGAAAGGAGTGTCAGACTCTTACTGACTAGGTGTGTGTTCCCTAATGCTCACTGCATTCTAGGGCCGTGATGACTCTCTCGAACAAATTCCGCAACCCTGGCAGGTACTGGCTCTAGCTGGCCCCGTCTACTTTTGTATCCTGGGGCCCGAGTCTGCTATTACAATAGTGTCAGAATGGTCGATCACTGATTTCAAAATGGTTGATTTTGACAAGTTTGGTAATCTACTAACATAATGGCATCATAATGGCGTCATTATGACATTCCAATGATCAACCACTGACACGCCATTGAAAGAAAGCCATATGAATGGTAATCTCGTACATAATGACAGATTTAGTATTTACGAACTTCTCACTACTTCAGATTGCTTATAACACTAAATAATATGTACAACTAAATATAAATAAAATCTGGCATGAATAAATGCTCAAATTTAGATCGGTTTTATAATAATGGCAATACGGCATTCCTACCGCAATTCTATTACGAGACCATTGACGTGCCAGTGACCGGCCACTGACGTGCCAGAAACCGTGCCATTAAGAATTTAGCAGATTACGAACTTTTAGCAAAATGACGATGGCATGACAATGACATCGTGTCGGAATGACAAATTTATAAAAATAGCAGACTCGCGCCCCTGGGCCTCCTATTAATGGTGCGTTAAGGTTCGTGGCTTTCAATCGATAGAAGTCCGCGACATAACCCTTCTGTCTCCAAACCTTGCATGAAGCATACTCAATCCAAAAAAAATCTTAAAACAACTGCATTCGTATAATGGTTCTTTCATGTGTGAACATAAACAAAGCTCAAGATGGTTAAAACCACCTTGATTTATATAACATTAGTTCAAATCATTAAGTATTGTCGATGACAAATACCAAGCCATGGGAAACACTGCTCGGAACTCCATCCGAACCATAAAAAGGCATTCCTAATGATTAAAAACATAATTGATACCATAAATATATCAATTAGAACATTATCTTCTTAAACTGGAGTATCGATAACTGATTATGATCGTTCTAAAACTATTAAAAGAACCCATTGTTCTTGAAATAGTTTTATAATCTCATTGCGTGTTTACAAAGTTATAATAGATTCAGGAAGTTCTAGATTCATAGCTGTTAGATAAACATCTGATAGAATAATCCTCGTTTCATTTAGTTCCACAATACTTAGTTTAAAATTTGAATATTGGATTATTTTTTGTGTTACGAGGTAATCATTAGATATTGACATGAATATACAGCCCTCGCCAAACTTTGTGACCACTCTGAAGTTAACTACAACGGGGGCGCAGTAATAAATCTCATACAAGAACAGCACCGCGCGAGGCTTGCGCATCGGAAAAACTAACTTCAGGGCGGTAACAAAGTTTGGCGAGGGCTGTACCTGAAGATGGTTAATCTTGTTTTGTGTATTTTAATAAGAACGCAACGGAAAATGTATATAACGGCTCGTACACTTATTGACTTAAGGGTTCACCAACCAATATAGTCTTTTGACTACACTATGATCTCTGAGTTTGTTTCGGTGTTTCTTCTCTAGGTAGTCAGCTAAGAAACATCAGCCTCATCTAGAATAATATGACCAAAAATATTGGCGTGTTAAAGAGTTACATGTAAGCTACTTGCAAAATAAATAATTATGATTTATGATGATTTATTATTTGACTAGACTCAGTAAATCTATACTTCATATTCTAACTTTTGTCATCACAGAGAAACTAAACTGTTTTCAGCTTTCTTTAGTAGGTACACCCAGTAATATATAGTTCCCACCACCTAGGTTCTACCTTTAGGAATTAGCAAACATTCTAATTCCTAAGTCAAGCAGTTTTACAAACTAAACCAGTTCCTTTTACATGAAAAGGCTCACTTTCATTAATCGATCTCTAACAATTTAAATTATCCACTTTACTTACTTAAATCGCAGTCGCGTGCTAGATCTAATTTATAAAAATGGCCGCCAAGCAATTCCAATTCTAACAACTCGTAAGAACTCAATTAAGATTTTAAACTGCTGGCGCTGGCTTCTTGACGCCTAATGCTGATTAACTAAAAATATAAACTGGACAAACAGCAATTTTATGTTAATAGAACTAAAGGTGCCGATAGTGAAGCGTCTCAGGAATGTGATTGGTAAATCTCACATCATGATCTTGAAGAGGTAATATATTAGCCTACTAAAGGAAAGTTTTAACAAATAAAATTCGATTTGATTTTCCAAGTTTTCCCTTAAGTGAAATCGCTGATAGTAAACGGAACCGCCAATTATCCAGTCAGGCTTACATATATGCTACTGCTGCTGCGTCTATTCATCAATGTCCATCACCGCAGCCGCAGAGGATGCCAGACAACATTCACAATATTTTGATTGACACTGACTTAATTGCTTCTTACGGCTACCAGACGTAACAGCACGATCCCTTCTAAATTCAGTATAGCCACAATTAAAGTTACAGATGATACAAATGTAGATAAGTTAATAAAACAGGTCACTTATTTAAATCCTTAGCAATGGGTTCAGTCAAGGCGTTTCACCAGATTCTCGATCAAATCAAAGATAATCACGAGAATAATAAAACAATGTCTGTATATTTAGTATTCAATGTGTGACGAATAAAAATAAATTAAAAAGCACTTATTGCGTGTACTTATATATTTTCGAACAACAAATCAGTTTGATGTGTGGACACGTACATTGACTTTTCTACGCTGATCTAAACTGTCAATATATGCAAATATGTCCCATATCTGATGTTCGGGCGCACGTGGGTTAGTTTAAGTCGCTTCTGTCGTTTAATAAAAAGATTAGTTGTGTTGATTCGGCCCACGGAGGCGCGTTCCGTGTTTCTGTTCCTGTATAAGGGGTGATTCACTAGTTGTAGACTGGAAATTGAAACTTGTAGGAAAGATGCTGAACTACTTTTGCGTTTTCCTATATTTTTATCTCTTAATAGCAAAGCTTTATTTCAACAATAGTGATGATTTCGTGAAATATTTAATTGTTTAGTTAAACTTTTAAACATAACAACCGAGCAATATCAAAAAACAAACACAACAAACTGTACCTTTTACCAATATAGATTTTCAGGAACCTGACAAAGCTCCTCCTGTGCTACTCAAAACAAAATGTGTATTATGGAAAACCATTATCGCGATATCCGCCACAGGAACAGCAATACATTGTGTATTTACCTCAACATGAACTCGTATTTCTTGTTGCTAGTCGCTTGTTTAGAGATGAATGTCACATGTTTTGTTAGACGTTGCTATTTGATGTGAATTTCGCGCGCTTGCGTCCGCCATCATGAATTTGACATGAGCTACAACTTTGACATTTATATCTACTGTTTTTGTTTGGCGCTGTTTTGGAATAAATTCATCTGTTTTGGCTTGGATATGTTGGTGCTATGTTTAATTTGATCTGCAAATTCAGCTTTATTCTTCAAGCATATGACATGAGATGACAGATTTGGAGCATGTACGACAAAAAGGGGGCCTTGAAATTAAATACTAATATTTTCCATAAAGAAATTAAATTGCTAGAAGACCACCACATAAAACAGCTGAAAAAAAAACCTACATATTTACTCTTCAAACCATGATACAGCGGTTTCGCTTTCATCTCCACCACTAACTTTTACTACAACTATTACAAAACTAACCTTTGCTCTAATTCCGCAAATAAAAAGCCATAGAACTAGGCAATTCCGTGTTACACAGGCAATAAAGATGGTATCAAACGCGTCTGTACGCGTTCAAAGACGGTGTGAAAATGACGGAGTGAAAGTGGGCCCTACGCAGTGACAATGTAATCTGTGGATCTCACGCGCATCTTAGTGTACGCGATAAATGCGCAGACGACGCGAAACGCGCGGCCTCTTGTGCAATAGTGTCTAAATCTTTATAAATATTGATTTGTGTTGATTGTAATTGGATGTTTGGAAAATTGATGGCAGATTGTTTGTTTTTATGAGAGTTGAATCTGTTTCCGTTAAAGACGTTTGACCACTATTTTTCCTGGTGGTAAGAAATAATAAAGCTGTATTTTTTGTTGTCGTTATTACGAGACACTATCTACTGTTTTTATTCAAAGTATTTTCGTGATATAATGATATACATGTTGTAGCGAAATTAAACTCCGGTCTTCGCCAACGTTATACGTAAATTTATTTGTCAAGTCTCAAAGACGAAAAACAAAAATGAATGTATTAAAAAGGGTTAAACAACAAAAGGAATTTTTAAAAAACAGTGGTGCTGGTGAATGTTATATAAAATGAACAGAAATTTAAATAAAAAAGGGAACCTAGGGAAAACAAAAAGGGAAAAAAAGGGAAACTAGTTTCTTTAAATTTAATAACGTAAAAAGCCTGAAATTGTCGTTGCAACCAAATATGGCCTAGGAGCGACTCCTCAAATTACCTATAAGATGCGGCACTAGGTTGGCTTTATAACTCCTAGACAACGTGCTTAATGGAAAAAATAGGAAAAAGGAACTTAAGCTAAACATAAAACTACAATAGAATAATTAATCTATCTTCCTATATATTAATTGGAGCACGACGAATACGGGACCAAGCGGCTCTGGTCTATCCTGGGACCGATATCGTCGTCTGATCGATATCGGTACTCTGTAGATATATTTCACACTTTTATTATAATTTACAAAACCATTTTATAATCATTCGAAAACACAAGGTATCCGGTAGATCAACAAACATCAATATGTATATTTAGTTGTAATTAGTGAAAATAAAAAAAATCCGATAACTACGTTCTTGAAAAATTCAACAGCCACTGACATGCCATAGCTATCAAATTTTCAAATGTTTTTTTCATAGGTCTAAATTTCGAAAAGGTGGAATGTCGCTAAAACTTTAAGCTGCCTCTACAATGCTGCAATATATTGAATCTTCTGTATTGAAATACGTTTTACAATACCACCAATCTATACCGATAATCTTCTTCACACGTGGCATGACAGAGATCAAACCGGCCTATCCTAAATGGTGCATGGAAATAGTTAGTGACGTTTGGAAACGCCACAGACTCATTAAAACTATTATTATCACAAACACTATTAACAACACCGATCCAAAACAATCCAGCCTGACCTACATCAATTAAGATCATCAACAGACAATTGTTTCTGACAATCGATGCTTCGATACAATATCGATTTCGATTACATACCGACCTTGTTCTTTGAAGTTGATTGTTTCGGGTTCGCAATCAATCATAGTTTGATTTTTAGGTCATAGCCTGTGTTGTTATAGATAATTATTGATTAACTGTTTCTTTGAAAAGTGTGTAGATAAATATTCAGCATGTGAGTGCTAAGTACTTCTATTATTGCAGAACTTTTATTTAAAGATTCTGCAAAGCTAACTCAAACTACTATAAGACAAAAAACATAAATCTTTAAATAAAAGATCCTCTTTAGCGAAGGTATTTTCTGAAATCATATCATTTCTTGAAATCTGAGATGCACTTCAAACATCTTGATAATACCTTTGTCAAAGTAAAAAAAATTACCAACCTGTCATCAAGAATCCAAAAATTTACAACGTGACATCACGAACCATAATTTATGAAAATAACTAACATACTTTTAGTTAATTAAATCCTATTTCAACATTATGCATTTTATGACAAAAAATTATACAAATGACATTTATGCTGTGTCGTAAGTGGTTAGTATTGCTGTTCCTTTCAAACTAAAAGCGAAGTATAAATAACTGATTTTAATGCTGTTGGATGCAAGTATTTACTATTGAATAAATCAGGTACTGTAAGAATAGGTCCACTTTAAATCACAGTGTATGTCCATAGAATTACTATTAAATATAAAGAGGGAATCAAAGCGAAGATAGATGGATAGAGTGAACTACGAAACTTATAATAATGGTTAGGAAGTTAATGGCTCGACGAGTCAACGACGGTTTGTAAAGACACAACAACAACACACTTACACAAGAAAAAGACACTAGCATCAAGTAAATTAAGAGAAAGAAAAAGGATAATAACGATAACTGAAATCTAAACAAAAGATCTTTCACAGCCTAGATTATAAAACAACAATATGCTTAAGACTGAAATAGCACTATGAAACAAAATATATAAACCAGGCTAAATAACAAAAAAAACCTGAACTAAAAACACAAATCTATTTCATCTTTGCCGGTACAACTTTGATTGACAGACAGACTAAACACCAAACACATATTTTGAAACTCACAACAATTAGTAATGTCTTACCAAAATGGGTATGTAATTTATTTTGATCATAAAACGGTTGTTGTAGATATCAAAATGCATGATTATCACGCAATACACAGCCGCAGGCGAGAACTAAACTTTTCTAAATAAATGAAGACCTTGAATGACCTTGGGTGCGGATGCATTAGTGTAGCAACGCGAATAGCGGTTTTTAAAATTATGCCTTAGATAGTTGTATATTAAGATATTGTATCGCATTGATGAACCGAGGACTTGGTGAGGGTTGCGGATAGCTGATGGATGCGAGACCCACAGGACAGGTGGTTTTGGCGACACTTGGAGGAGGCCCTTGTCTAGCAGTGGACATCTTTCAGCTGATATGATGATTTTAATATCAACGACGGTATTCACAGATAAATAGAGATGTATGAAGAAGAAAACGAAGATCATGATGAATGATGAAGGATGATTGATATACGTATACCGCGTGTATCTGACATCGACGCACAAACGATTTCCATGGGTCCAGGGCATGATTCTGGACACCCCAGTGTTGGAATTTTTCGTCGGTTCTTTTCTCATTTTTTCATTTTTTTTAAGAGTACCACAAATAGGTATCAGCTCAGCTGAGCTGATATCTATTTGTTTGATTTGATTCTTTTTAGTGAAAGTAGTTAATAAATTTTTTTTTATTAAAAATCTCATTGGGTTAGGTCAGAATAACGATTATGAGCAGTCTAAAGTAAAAAAACCCTTGAAAAAAATGAAAAAATGAGAAAAAAGCCGGCGAAAAATTTTAAGTCTAGGGTGTCCAGAATAATGCCCTGGACCCATGGAAATCGTTTGTGAGTCGATGTCAGATACACGCGGTATGCAATGATGTAGGCAATAGCTGGAAAATGTTGTTTTTAGAGACTGAAGGATAGAAGGAAGCAAATTGTTTTTTATTGAAGAATAAAAAAAAATATTGTCATGAAAGTATGGTCCCAAGATAGCGTCTGAAAACAGTCATTGAGAATTTAGTAAGAAATCACAAAACAAGATGATTTACGACTGACAACAGAACCAAATCTTAACACAAAAACACTCATGACCTTAATCATGGACATTTAATTAAAAATATTAACGACTTCGTAAATAGCTTATCAATTAAATGTTTTATTGCATTTATAAATTAGTTTTTTTTTATAGAAGAAGGAAACCAAAATTTGATTTCTTTTGTTGGTCGAATGATTTTGAAGGTATTAATTTTATCATACATAATTATTGGAATTGATTATTAAACATCAAATGTGAGTAGTACCCATTAACCCAACGCAACTAATTTTCTTGTTTATAGAATGTTATTCAAAATATAAAACTGAGCATTCATGTAATACTTTCCACAAAGCTACATCTTATAATTCAATCTCATTTTAGAATTGATTGACACTGAGCACAAAAAAATATGTTATACCCTAAAATCGATGAAGGTAAGAGTCTCTTACTTGTACCTTCGTCGATTTTAACGTTCTCTTCATCATCATCACATTTATTTATTTTATAATACGATTTCTGACGCTCTATTTAGGTGATCGTGATAGGTCAAACCTACTCGTAGTGTCTGAAGCCTCCTACTTTATTGTTTCATTGTGTTCAATTCAAAATCTTCCAAATGTTCAAGTGCAACCGTTATTTCAAATTGTATATCTGACCGGTCTATATTTTCCCTCAATCCTCTTTTTTCTCTTATTTAACTATACCTAAAAGCACGTCTCAACCACTTTGTGTTTAATCCTACATGAATTTAAAGTTAAGTTAAAGAAATTCATCTTAACCTACGCACATAAAAGCTTTATTTACCAACATCTTTTAAAATAATGCCCCAAGTCTTATTTATTTTTAACCACTTAAATTGCATTCACTTCACAACATTCAATTTCATCTAAATCATCTTGCGATGCTCCATCGGTGTCGAAACGATATTGTGTCGGACCCTCTAAATTGCTAGTTTGACCTTTTACCTCAAACATTTTGAGTTCGTTGCCTCTAATGCCTTTAATTCACCTATTGCAGGATGTTAAAGTCTAAATTAAGAACTAATTGCAGGCCAAATAGTAAATATTGTTGACTTAGGTAACTTGTGGTAAGTAGTTTTCGAGGTTAGGCAGATATTTGCGCATACAAATCCGTCTGAAGCATTTATGTTAAGGAGATTGTTAAATATTGCAATTCATTTATGAATTCATCAATATGATTTACAACGTCAATAGATATTACTAACTGAATTTGTGAACTATTGTCATTTTGGTTTTGATTTATTTTCTGTTGTTGTTCACGGTCAATCTAATAAAAGTTTTTCTTTCATTGCAGGTAAGAATATCGACAAGCTATATGAGTATCCCAGTGGATTTCAGCAGTCACGTATGTACTTACTGCAATGATAGACATCTGGGCGAAAAGGCCAAGGAAACTCTGATCTTTTTTTTACTACACCTAAGTACTAGCTCTTAAACAGATTTACCATAACCATACCATTTATAACTTTTTAAAGCTCTACCTGTCTAAAATGATGTGACAAAAGTGCCGTCTTGGTACATTGTAAATAAATGCAAATCCGAGTCAAAAATGTCGTGCAGTCGACATCCTGGTGCCAATGTTTCAGTAGGTGCGACGAAGGTCGACCGGTAAAATCAACGCTTGGTTTTGAACACAATGTTGTTGATATAGTAAAATAGTTCTCTGTTGAGACAGTGAAAATTATGATCGGTGCGACATTATAAGAATATTATTGACCATCCATCCCTGATCAAACTTGCTATTGTCGCTTAAACAGTTATTATGGCAATATTTATACTAAGGTGAAAACAGGCGTATTCGTATTTTTTTTCAAATATTATAGTATACTAGCTGTACCCCGCGGCTTCGCTCCCGTCAACTGTCTACCTGTCTACCTACCTACCCCAGTACTCTCTTACTCTTACTCTTACTCACAGACAATTTGTATTTGACTAATAATGTCAATATTTATACGATACAAACGTCACTCAATTGTTTTGCCTTCCCGGAACCTCTCCACTATCACTTAAACTTTATGGAATGGTATTAAAGTTCAAATTGACTTTTAAGTATTATTACGAATCTTTTGTATGGGAGTATATAAAAGTGTTGTTTTTAGTCTTTTTCAGGCAATCTTTATATTTTTGTCTACGTAAGAACCATCCTCGTACTTCAAGGAATATTCTAAAAAAAGAATTGGCCAAATTGGTCCAGGCGTTGTTGAGTTATGCGCTTACCAACATATGTAGCGATTCATTTTTATATTATAGATTATGTAGAAAAAAAGACGCTAAATAATAAAAAGGACGCTCTTTTCTTCTTGTCTTCATTTACCGCTCATGACACTAATTGCTTAAATGAAATTATGTTTAATCTAGCCTCAGAATTCCCAAAAAAAAGTAAATATTCGAATCATCGGTTTTCATGTTTAAATTAAAAGATGATACTATGATGGTAATGATGATACTCAACAAAACACACAAGTTGACAATACTAGGAACAAAAAAGATCGCTCGAAAGATTAAACAAATTCTTAATAACCAATTTGCATGTTATTTCGGCACAATTTGTCATCTGTCATCGACAATCACGGATGAACGTGTCAAAACATCTAAACTGGCATCTTTCAATCAATTTTTTTTTACGACATATAACTGACATCATACGAATGAAGATGTCTCGAGATAATCCGCCAGTAAAAAATATTCAAGACGAGTGGAATGGCCGGAGCATGGTCACATGCTGATAAATGGCGCCGGTTATCCGTTAGCCGGTGAATAATTGGCGTGAATCCATCGTATCTGGCTTAGAACTTGGCAATGTGTAACATACATGCTAATATAGGAATACCAGTATCGAACTTCTTTGTTTGGTTCTTAGATTCACTCACTTCATTTACTCTTAAGAGTAGGTTTTTGGCTCTTTTTTAGCCTTCTGCGTCTAGGCGCCGAAGGTTGACGATGAGAGCTCTAGAGCTTTCATCTGTTGCAATACTTTATTTCCCTTAGTTTTTTTTCTAGTAGAGTTTTATGAAACTATCCACAACCAGCGGCCTACTCATGACCATGAATATCCAGGTTAAGAACATACTGCTACAAAATCTGTGTATACTTAACTTTTACCAATAGATATTGTTTAACTTTTTATTTCACAACTATCAGCTATCGATCACTCAAAATTGGTACCAGTTCCCGTAAATCATAAATAACTGGTTGCAGTTCCCATAATTTATGCCTGTCCTGAACTTTAGTACTAAATTGTACGAAATGTTAGATCGCTGCCTGTTTGGTAAGAACAATGAATTATTGAGGCATTACTCATAGAGTAATCTTGGTTAATGTCGGATTAGACGAGAGTATTGATGAATAAGTATAACTACTACTAACTTTTGCCCACGAGTCCATATCCTGTTTTTCCCGTTCCCGGGGAATGGAAGGAATTTCGGGAAATCCTCTCATAGTACTCCCCTACACTAACCAAGGAAAAAACATGCCAAATTTCAACTTTCTGCGACCAATATTGTCAGCTGTACGTTGTCTGTCAGTCACTCATCAGTAAAGGCTAATAAATACTGTAAAAAATAAGTTAACCCCAAAAAAACCTAATAGCTGTAGGTACTGCAACATTTCCTACTTCAACCAAGAATGCCTTTTCTTTTAAAACCGGTTCCGAATTTTAAATACAGGCACCGTGTCACATTTTTGCATAAATTATAAAAAAACCTCTTAACTTGGCAAACTTGCTTGACGATAACCACAAGGTATCAACAATCATTAGAAAAAATCTTTCTATCTACATCGTTTTCAAGGTCAAAATGACAATATCCTACATTTTCTATAAAAAAAAATTTGTTAACTGTATTAAATTATTAAGTTCAATACAGTATTGCTAATTTATATCACACTTTGAAAGTATTTACATTTAGGGCCGATTTTTTAACGACTCTAGATAAAGAGCCATTATAGTAGCGCGTGTAGCTTTCGAAATGCGAAAATATAAGGGATTGATCACATTAGGTATATTTCGACAGCGTTTGTCAATTCCACACATTTTGACGTTGTGACAATTCGCCACACTGCTGACAAAATGTCACTCGCTAAACTTTTGTCATTTGGGAGTTACATAGCTTTTTTATAGAAAATATTTCAAACCACCATATTTATTGTTCCAATAAAAAAACATCCAACTGTTGAAAAAACAGCCCTGTTTCGTGTAAAATAAGAATACAAACCTTACGCGTTCCATTAAAATAAACCTTGATTCAAACATAGAAGTAAAAGTATTTCTCTGGCAAACTTAAAACAGGAAGGCTTAGATACTTCAGGCCAAGGTAATTTAGTAACAGCCGATAGCATGGCACGGTTGGAACACTTAGCTTTGTACTAGATCAGCTATGTCTTACAAAACCACTAGGAACCTACCAGCAATGGCGATTACGTTAAGTAATATGAAGGAATGTCTAATGACGTTAATCTTAGATTATAGCGTGAGGATCTGACATAATTTCATATCAGCAATAATAAAACTGTGCAATTCCAAAACAATACGTAGGACTATATGGCTTTCTAAGATGTGAATGATAAAGCACCAGCTTTTGCCAGCTACTTCGATTGCGTGAATATCGAAAATTGTTCCAATAGACGCATACCAGGATAAAAGTGTCCTTCTCTAAAGTACAATCCATCTCAACCCCAACATTCATATAAATCTTTTCAGTGGTGAAAACGTATCAATCATACAGACAGAGACTACTAATCTAACCTAAAAAGTATCACAATTTGAGACATGAACAAAAAAAAACAATAAAACAGTCAAAGGGTCAAAATTAAACCACACTCAAACAAACGAAATGAAAGAAAAAGAAAGTAAAGTTATCGACATTGCTCTAAATAAGGCTATAACAGAAAATAAACAGACCGTTCTTAATGCTACAGATAATGAAGAAACTGATAGAAAGTAAGTGAATCTTCGTGCTGTAATCAATTGATTTTACGCATGATATGTAATCGATTGTCGATACCGGGATACGGAAAGCTTTACAACGGAAGCGTTTATTGTTAACAATCCTATTATTGACAAACGATGTTCAATTTTCAATCTTTTCTTGACAATGATAGAGTCTAATTTAAATCTATTTCTTTAAACATTTTCACTGGAAGTAGATAAGTAGTTGTAAATTGCTACAATGGTTCGTTTCATTTCATAAATTTGTATTCGTTCTTGTTAAACTAACATGATACATTCGTTTTATTTTCTAATACTGTTTTTTGTTTTGACTTATTTGTGTTATTGACCCTCTAAAACTTGTTCTGCTTCGTTAATACGTCTTTTTACATCAATTATTATGTCGTCTTACAGAACTGAACTTTTTATTTCAGAATCATTGATATACTGACCAAAGTTAGTAGTTGACATGGCAATAACTATTCAAAGTTTACGAACTGTTAAGGAAATAGTGTTTCAATCTTACATCAAAGAAAATTACCGTACGTTCACATGTATAACCAAACAAACATTCTCTTTCAACTTTAATCCAAATGTGAATGTTCACACAGCAAAATATATTCGTGCACATCTCGATCGCTTCAATTGACCCGATTCCGAGGCAAGGCGACAGAGCGGTGCGCATCCGATCACCTCGGTCCTTGGCACAGAACGAATACACTTCCATGGATCACATCACAGGCCCTATTGTTGTTTCATAGACAATGTTGACCTACAACGAACATCTTTATGATGCGTAAGAGTGGATTTGTGGAGGGCATTCGATAGAATCGTCCGGAATGCTAATATCGAATTTGCATTGTGTGAGACGGGAATACATGGATCGTTGGTGGTATGTTGGGAATTGAGTAAACATGCAAAATTATGGAACAGCTAATAAAAAGTGTAACATGGGTTTGTATTATTGACTTGCAAGCCTTTCCCACATTACTGGACGCCAGGAGTTTAGGTATAAAGAAGCTAAGGTACTATGAAGGTAGCTTAATGTATAACGATGTAATGTAACTGCTTGCTTCTAGGTGTTTTCATTTATAAACGTTTTAACTGGACCGAAGATATAAAGCTAAAGATATAAGACTCAAGAGGTGGCTAGCTACATATCATTTTTATTCAACCTAAACCTGCTTCCCAATTAATAAAAAATCTGATTAAGTTGTCTTTCAATCTCTATCTTAAAAATTAAATAGATCATCATCACTACATATTATAAAACAAAGTCCTCCGCCACGTCTGTTTGTCTGTCTGTTCGCGATAAAATCAAAAACTACTGCACCGATTTTCATGTTGTTTTCACCAATAGGTAGAATGGTTTTCGAGAAAGGTTTAAGTATATAATTTGCACTTACTAAATTTGTTTTCCAGCAACTTTCATTATTATCGTACCTTCTCCTACTAAATATATCTTAAATGGCTTGTAAACATGGTATTATATCTGCTTTAAGATAATATATGTATTCACTACTTGGTGGCCCTCCGGCGATTTGTTTTATAACTCGCTGAGACTTGTTATGTCGAAGAAAGCTATTGTTAACAGACACTCTTTCGTATGTACACAGTTTTGTACCTGCAGAATTTCTAATAAACTTTCCATCGTCACTGTTTTTATGACGTCATAAAACTCCAACTTCTTGATTGGTGTTGGGTGGAGTTAAATGAATGCATTTTCCATCACTTCCGATGACACTCACAGGGTTCACAGAAGACTCCTACAGTACAATAGTAGCATTAGTCACTAATAGCTTTTAATGGGATGGGTAACGGCACCCACTAATAAACGTGCCTACGTAAATCATCTGCAGATCAAGGTGGTTCATCGTACCTACAAAATAGAAGAACTCAATGCAACTGTAAATACCTTTAGTACCCTATAATTAACAAGCTTTTTAAAAAGTTATTGTAGCTGCGGATTCATCCACTGCATTATCATCATCTAATACACACATGAAAACTAAAAATTTTCTTCATCTGCGTAGAATTATATAGTACACACCATTGTATTCATTTTACCTAAGAAAATCATAAAATTGAACATCATCCTTGTTCAAAGATATTGCATCTAAATCAATGCATATTTTTGCTACGGACACTATGAAAGGGACTCCGTTGTATTCAGCCATTTCTATGGAACGTGAATGAGACAAGTCACAAACAAGAAGTTTACACAAGAATCGAGAATAGCTACTGATATTATACCATTCATGGTGAATCGTTTACTTTCCATACATATGTACTGACATGAGATATAAGGTAAGGTAAACTAAACTTCGATAGATTTTGCACACAATAAGCAAGCTATGTTTTTTTTAAATGTGAAAACACTTTCGAATTGCTTGTCATCATTCAATCTGTCCTGATCTTTTGCAGTACGAATGCATCACCAAATAACCACTAAGAATTTATTGCCTAATTGACATTCAATTCAAAATTCAAATCAAAACTTGAAAATCTAACACTCACAGCAAGGTGATATTCAATTAACAAAATTGACTTAATCAGTCACTGTTTTATCAATAATTACGGTGATTGATCAATCGTCATTGTTGATAATTTTAAGTTAAACAAAGATAATCCCATGATTCGAGTATAAAGTGAGTGGAGCTGACCTTTTATCTGTGTAAACAAAGTTATTAACAGGTAAGGCTTTAGCATTGTTTATGTTGCATTGTAAAATGTTAATTAGTAGTTAAACTCAAATTAAATGCCAAGGATTTGGAGACATCGCCAATCCATGACCATTTACTTTGTGTTGTATTATAAATTATTTTTTTTTGTGAATTTGTAATATTGCTCTTACATCAATGAAAAGTACTGTTTGTTTAAATGAACAATGGATATTCAAGAGTACAGAGTTAAAATAAAACATCGATGAAGTTATAAAAATACTTTTGAATAAAAACTCAAAAAGAAAGTGGTATCTGCTTTAGGCAAAATAACTTGAGGATTAAAACCAACAATATATCAACGACTGATTGAATGTAAACTATGTATAAGTAGGTAAATCCGGTACCCACCAATCAGCTTTTACTTTCAATAAGACTGCGCCTGCGTTGCTTCCGCGAACGAAAGTGCTTCGGTACCCGCCGCGGATTTTTTATCGATATCGACAATCGATATGTTTTAACTTTTGTTTTTCATGAAAAACTCCACGACTAACTCAATTTTGCAGTGAATGTGGAGCAAAACGTGATGGTTTTTGCTGTGTTTTTATTTACCTTTTAAATTAACTTCCAAAGTCCGACCTTATATTCATCGCCCAGTTTTTTGCTTGTCTAGTCAGTTAATCAAAGATGTTCATAGACTTAGATTGTAATCAAAACCATACTTGAGTTAGATATAATAACACGTTATAAAACTAAAATTTTATAGTCATTGTGATAAGATAACTATGGTTTTTTCTCACAAAAAACAAACTCCATCTAAAGCGTCAAAAACCTTTTCTATAAATAATTGATCACGATATTTTTTTTGCAATAAAACCAATTCTGTTCCGCATTTAGTAAAGCCATGATAAAAAAGCGTGGTTACTATGTATTTTGCGTAGACTATGACCTAACTTAGTGTAGCATAAATAAAACACTTCAGGTTCACCGAAATAGTCCCAAGAATAATGAATAGTTGTTTTATTAAATTCTTCAAAATAATGAATAAACACAATATTTCCGCAATTATTATAATTACTAATCATAATAAATTAAGTGACAGTAAGACGATAAAATTTAATTTAATTTAATTTCCTATACGTGTTAACAAAACATCGATAGTAATGGCAAACGGCATATTTGCACCACTAGGAACAGTTTATCATCGGGTATGCTGATCATTGAAAGCAAAAACTTTCTTCTTCAAACACTTGACAACAGCGTATTAAATGAAATAACTGCCTGTACGTACAATTTCACTTTTTTCCTATTTTGTCGATGTGAAAACCAGTTTAATGAGGAAGTCCATTATGTTTTTGATCAAGGTGCTGGCGTGATCTTTAACCTCAAACATATTATCACACATGTGGCTTCGACTGGTACTGATAACATATTGCTGTTACACATTATGATCCATGTTTCATGCTGCATTTCCATGCAAATGATTACTTTGGACTAAAACCGCAGTTTCATAATTTGAAACCTGTTAGGTATCTAATTGTTCTAATCGTTTTTGCTCTAAAATATACCAAAAGGTCAGACCTAGGAATAGGAACCACTAATACGTCTTGTTTTTATTTCATCTTAGACATCTTAACAGAAAATCGGAACAATAACAATTTATCAATTTTCCTGTTTCGCATCAAAGTTTTTTTTGCCAATTTTTGGTCACGTATTCTACAAACCTCCACAGCCAAATACATAAAAAATCCCGGTCCAGCTTTGTAGTGTAAATACACAGGCAGTAAGCGTTTATAAATTCTACAAGAAAGTTACTCCATCGGATCATTTCATTAATTTTTCACTTAGGTGGAACTTACAATGGCTTTCCTTCAGATTACGGCGCTAGTGAACCTCAATTCCGTCCCCACACCTTAGACCATGAACTTGTCAGACATGGTCACTTGACCACTTTTCCGAAGCTATTGTTCTTGCAGAAAAACTTATAGGTCGCTATGAACGCTTTCCCGTTATGGTCGGAAAGTTGTCTTGTTTTGTTTATCTAGATGATGTATTAGTGAAATAATAGTAAAAATCAGTGTTTCCTTTCGTCTAGTCAAAATAATGGGTTCGCAGCAGCCATATTAACAACACTGGTATTGTTTCTTTCTCTAAAATTGTTTGAATTTTGGAAAAAAACATTATATGTACCAGATGTACCTACCATTTATTTATTTAGGCAAACCAACTAAATACACACAAAGACATTCATAGCACCATTTACTTACTATAGTGAGAAATACATCCATTGACCCCAGTACTCTGTCTGACTGAATCACTTAACACAAAAACTACATTAAGCGATGCCAATTTTTCACACCCTCCGAATTTGTCACGGCGTCACGAAATTATACCTTTTCTGTTCCTTCATCATCATTATTATCAGCGTTTATTTATTCACAACTTATTGTTAAAATCAATATTATATTGTCATTTGTGTCTTTATAATTTCAATTTTATATTTATTTTGTATGTACCTACATTTGGACTCTGTCAATG
Organism: Ceramica pisi; assembly: GCA_963859965.1. NCBI lineage: Eukaryota > Metazoa > Arthropoda > Insecta > Lepidoptera > Noctuidae > Ceramica > Ceramica pisi. Next base: position 6,675,311 of record OY982529.1, read on the forward strand.
ATCTTCAGAAAAGCAATGGTTTAATATTTTTTACCCATAACTAAGATTACTGATGTTATATTTCAACTGCTTTACCTGTAGAAGGAATTTATCGCAACCTCATATTTAATATGAATATTGATACCTATTGCTAGCCCCGCTACTTTAATTTACTGCTACTGCAATACTGCGATCACATACCCAAACAAATGATACAAATTATGAAATCAACGACAGACCTATGCGTGCCTCATTATTGACCATATCAACTTGTGTTCCCTAATCAAAGTACTCTATAATTAACATGGCATTCCGAACTCAACGTCAAGTAACTCGTGACTAACCATAATGACGAAATAATACATAATTGAATTAGATAACGGAACAGTATCAGTTGTTACAAGATAGCATTTCATTAAAACAATTGACATGGCCTTGGTTTAAGTCACGAATGTCCTTAATATAGAAAACTTGTATGTGGGAGGGTTAAATATGGCTGAGAGAATGAATTTGTGATGTCAGAGGATCTGTGTAGTAAGCGATGTTTATAATATGTAAAAAAACAGTTTCATAACCATCAATGTGTAAACAGATACTGGTAACAAGAAAAATGATGATAATCAAATTCAATCACCAATATTTTTCACTAGGTGTATGCAACATAGAGAAAAATATTGATATTTCATAAAATAGGGTGGCATAACTCAAAGGTTGTAGTTTGTATTGTAAACTTTGAAATCAATTTTTAGATTGTAAAATAAATCCCTCTAAAAGTATTAAAATGATGTTTTAAAGATTGTGTTGCCTTTTGCAACTGAGATTGATTGAAACTTAGAGCGTTTACTGGCTTTGTTTCGATACTTAAACCTAAATCGTCTACAAGTATAATAAAATACCAACTAAGGAGGGGTCCATATTAAGGTGTGCAACAAGCAGCAACCACTAATACAAAACATCAGATCAAAAGTGAGGGCGGCAGCACGCATGCGCGAGAAATGACACAGTAGCCGGTGACGGGGCACGCGCCTGCGCACGCCAAGGTCGCCGCTCACCGCTAAACTCCTGCGCAGAGTGGTTCGACGACCGATCTGTTCAATATTGTGATTAAATTAATTTTACATTATATTAAGAACAGTACTAAGGAGCTGAAATCATAATTCTGATGGGGATAAACCGTCTCAAATAAAATTACTAAATGAATCTTCTGTAGAGAGGTTCTGCTTAAGAATTTAAATTTTAGGTCAGTAGGTTAGAATTTTAGGTATTACAGAAAAAATAAAGATCTAAATACATAACAACGCATACTAGCTCCAGAACACATTTCAATATTTATACAATTTTATTAAACAAATGAATTATTTATGAACTCGAAATGCAAAACCACATTTTATGTGAAAAGACATGGGCTTTCCCAACAGTAAAGCTAATCGTAAAATACTCTGACACATTTCGCTATGGGCAGAATATTTTAAAAATAAAAGACATTGTACTTTTACCTCAAAAAATTCAATTCGACGAGGCACTCCTTTAAATAAAATTTCGCTATAAAAATAATTTGAATATAAAATGTAGCAGACACATTTGCTGAATACATAAACAGGTACCTACATAAAGTTCGAAATTGCTCTGCATGCCTAAAAAAGGTTTTCAAAAGAATTCTTCCGAAAAGGTTATTTTCACATGCAATGTCCCCGGCCAATCAATTTCATGATAACGTATTTTTTTAGAAGTTATTGAGTACCTATCGTTTGTTTCGTCTTTATCTCTCCTCGTATACAGCCGGTCGATTCTGTCGACGGCTCATCGTGATCACTGAGGTGGAGTGAACGACAAGTCAGCTGTCATGACACCTTGTTTTTATGGTTTGACAGCTCACTTGTCGTTCACTTCGCCTAAGTGTTCACTTTGACAAGTTTACAGAATCGCATTGCTGTTTTTAAAGTCGAATATGTTGTGTTTTTCAAACATATTAATTAAAAAGAACCTAGTATCATGTTAGTAGATAATATCACTCACAAAGTAACTTGACCCACATCTCTTTTCACAAACACGCTATACAACAGAGGTCAGATGAAAATATACGTTTATTGAAAAATAATATGGTGTTGTATCACGTACAGTCGTACCGTGTCATTGTGTTCAAGTGAATTATCACCTTCAATCATAACGTTGCGTCGTCTATGTATGTCAATATCGAGATAAAGAACAGGAATGTAGAAAAAAATGTGTTCACAGTATAATGTATTTTCTGGTAGCTGAAAAAAGGCCTTTATAGTAAATATCATTTAATTCCCTGTAAGCAAATAAATAATAAAAAGAAAACTGTAAGTGCACTTGACTAAATTCCAATAGGCATCTCTTGTATCTCAGTGCCGATATGATATGAATCCAGAATGGTAATGGCTGACGTCAAATCAATTCACACGCTCATAAACGGTTTAAATTAAGGAATTCCTCAAAACATGCCAACCCGTACTGTACCATTTCTATAAACTTAAAAACCATGAAACGTCTCCATCTTTCACTTTCCACGTCAAATAATGGAATATAAATTCTTGATGCAAAACTACCGCACACGTTTTCTTTACCATCGTTCAAAGCACCATCAAAGATAATCGTTTCACCCATTGAATAGAAATCAACATATACACATTACCCAAAGAATCAAATAGAAATCCTCGATCAGTAAACAACGCCAGACCTTGGTAACGAACTTGAATACCAATGAAAAACCAATGTGGACATTCTCAGGGCAATGCCAAGGAACGGTTTTGAGAAAACGATATTCCGATAGTACGTTGACAAAATACAAATGAAGGACAAATTCCTATGTCGTCATTATTCAATTCGACACATGAGAACCGAACATCAGACTAGATTTTATTTTAGCGGAGGAACATAGAAACGTAATATACTAAAACGGAAGGCAAACATGTGATAAGTGTTTAAAACAATAAATAATAATATAATATGTACTCATTTCAATGCTAAATAAAAGACCACTGTGTCCTTTATTTATTTTACAAGAAAAAGATAAAAATGTAGGACATAAAAACAACTCCTAAGTACGCAAGTACTAGGCTCTGATAAAAATGCAGTTCTTAGAAACCCACCCACTGTAAAATCCAATATTATGAATGATGATATATATATAAACAAGTAAATTATGCTTGCGGTTGCCAATGCCTATAAACAATGTAATTTTATTTATTAAAATTGTTTTTTTCACATTCAACATTATTCTAAATTCGCTTGGCAAAGTTCCAACTATGCAAAAATCATCGCATCAAAAAATATAGACCATGTGTGCTGCATACAAATCATGTTACTTTGTACTAGCATCTTTTGTTGCATCTCTTAAATTATGTATCAATCTTTGCTATGTACAGTATGTACCCAATTCTATTTTATCATTTTGTTCACGTCTATGGAAATCATTCTCATCATTTCTTTCAAAATCTTGTTTACATCTTTATGTGTCTAACGGTTTTATGTCTTTATTTTCAGAATTGGTCTTTGCGGATTTGACAACCCACACAGAGATCAGAAATCAGAAGAAGTTAGAAGACACATAGGACAAGTAAGTTTTTTAATATAACTTATCATATGTGGACTATCCCAGACTTCACAGAACTTAAGAATAAATAAATGGCAAATGGCTCAAAATGTGTATATAAATTCAAGCCAGATAACTATCTTAGATCTCAGATAGGTCAACGTAGAACTAATAGTAATGATGCAGCCACGCATGACACTGATATACCAACAACTGATGAGCGTTGACACCTACACTAAAAACTCTGATGAGTTCACGACCAAATAGGCAATTGCAGAAATGACTGAACGAATCAAACGTTTTTAGCAAGCGTTAAAATTGATAATGATGATGGTTGGATAATGAAATATAGCAAAGCCGTCAGATACCAAACTGTATCAGATTTAAAAGTTTTTGTCTTTTTCAAAGAAGATGTTTTCTCGTATAAAGTATTTTTATAGCATTATGATTGATAACTCGGCACCTGCCGCTTGCCGCATACATAAAAATACAATGAACACATCAATTAAAGTCACTCAATCATAACTCCTGCCACCCACAGCGCTGATGATTTTCATTACTAATCAGAATACCAAATCAAAACATCAACACGAAAACCGTGACATTCTTTAGTCAAAATAATAGAAGAAACTACTGTCAATCAAGAATCCTCCCATCATGTTAACGGTTAAACAAAAAATATGACATGCGACCAACAAAGTACTGCAAACAGAAACAATGGTCGTTCGCAAGGAAGTGAAGTTGAAGAACAGCTATGGAAAATAAATATCATGAACCAAACAATAGGAACTAAAATCCTGATATACAAATGAGATGCGACACCAAGGTGTCAAAGACAAGGTCGATGCAGATAAAGAAAAATTGTTATTATGTGTTTATTTTAACGTACGATCTAATATATCTTTTAGGTTCTATTTTGACCTGATGTGAGAAAAAACAACTAATAGTTACTTAAAATCACTGTCCATTAGAGTTATAAGCAATTCTTTACCTTCTGCTATAATCCATCATAGCAACATTGGCCTATAAGTAATTCAAATTGTATTTGTTCAAATAAATCCAATAATATCGATCACCTTGGAAGCAAATTTGAACCCGATATAATCACCATGATTATTGTTGGCTCGAGTGATTGCATAGAACATACATTATTGTGATCGTAATAAACTTGAGTAAGGCCGGGAGCTTAATGAGAAAAATGCTCAGCAGCTTTTATTACCCGTATCTAACTTATGTTCTGGAAACAAATAAGTTCTGTGAGGTCAGACTGATCTCTATGTATCCGGCCTAATATTTGAAATAGAGGAGATTAATTCGATACGGTGTTTCTTGATTTCAAAATAGAAAAATTATTGTGAGACGAATTATTATGTGTTGTGGGCGGCGGATTAACCTGTCACTAGTTATGCAAAACTGTGATCTCTAACCTCAGCCATTGTTGTTACATACATGATAAACCGGCACACCAGACGAATAGTAATGAAATAAAAATATCAGCTCTAGTATCTATTTTATATTTACAAAATTAGTATAGGGGAACACTGTGATTCAAGCTTCGATCCAATTGGAGAAAAACAAATAGAATTTTTGGATAAAATTCAACTGCCTTAGCTTCTGCTACCTTAGCTCCTGTTTGCATCTATACAAAAATCTGGTAACCATATATAAAAACCACTGACTTAAGCATAAATTATTTACGGCTGGCTGGTCCTTAGGAATTTGGTTCTACCGCGCGACAATTATGTGCGTTTCGTCAATCCACATGCAACTTCCCACTACCGGTTGTTAGTAATAAAATGTTAATGTATTCCTTAATTGAATATGTGGATGGAGGAAATGAGTTGGACTACAAGGAAATGGGAGCTACTTTATTTAAAGTTAGGACGAGGAATCTTATTTGCAAGAAGAAATTTATGAGGAGATGAAGCATGATCAATTGAAAGAAGTCAAGCGGTGACTGTACCGCGAGATAGAAATTACATTGTGAACCCGATAATGGAGATTAATGTATATTTAATTAAAAGTCAAAGATTTTCTATGAATAAACATGTATAGACGTCTAAAGCATAATGCTTTAAATTAGTTTCGTTTAAGACAACAAAAAAAGTGAGCTACCTTTTTGCAACAAATCATTTCTGACATCTTTATTTCCGTCATAAAATTAAAATTTCAAAAAATAATCAATTTAGAATGACGTCGTCATTAGAATCGTGATGCTGACATCCTTTAAATGATTCTAGATATCATAGTAGGTACTTATAGTACACAAGGAAATAGTACTTAACAAAACATATGCACAAAATCCTTTAAAAAATAACAAGCAGAGTAAAAACATTAACAACATTAAACAAAACGTACTAGACAAGGAAGCTTCAGTCTCATTACATATTCCACTAGATGCCTATCAGTACAAACGTAACGCTAGTTCGTGTATTAAACATTCGCTTTCTGTATCTTTCCAAATGACAAGGTCTTATAAAGGTTACCTGTCATGGGTCTAATTTTTTATGAAGACTTTAATGTATTGCTGTATGTTTTTCAGAATCTGTATATAAAATTCATGTTTCCTGGCGATCTTGTGAACTTAATGTTCTTGGTATGTAAGCTATTTCCGCTGGCATTTGAAAAACATTGATTATTATGAATTTTGTAACTTACCAAGCAATTTTTTGAAATTTTCGTAGTAATTTTAAGTCCTATCGTAAAAAATACTCCTATCATTTAATTTACCAAAAATCAGGAATTTACGGAATGTTTCAAATATGTGGCTGTTGATTAATATTTAGTTAGGTAGCTCAATCAATCAAATCATTAGACATGCATAATACGCAAAAAAGTATTCCTTATTAATCGTCCGCTCATCATTATCGAGTCCACATAAAAACTCCCATTGTGACCTAAACAATTACAAAAAAGTCTGTTCTCACACTTAAAACTCTAATTGATTTTGATATATTTTTTACTATCAAACATGACCCATCTTCCGTGTTCTTGATTAATTCAAATATTTATAACAATAGTTTGACATGCAGTTATATACCACAGTCAGAGAATAATACAGAAGGTTGATTCCGAACAACGAGCAAAACATACGCATACATAGACACGTTTCATGTACAGCGAATGCAAGCGTATCACGACTGGCATTTGTTTGAGATCGCCTATTGTACGCGTCTATATGAGCCTGTTTTCGCTAATGGTTTGGCACAGACCTTTTGGACTATTTTGTGCCACGGTTCCACAAAGTTCATGCTGTCATAGGTCATATTGGTACCTATTCTATTGTAAAACACCTTTGTCTTGTCATAAATCATAATGAGATGAATGGTGGAAGTAAAAACTATGGCAAAGGCAATGACCTTGCTGATGGCAGATAAGGGCAACTGTGATGTCATAATGTAGCGGACGAAGACAGCGTTTGTTTTAAGGTGACTGTCCTTTACATGGGTTTGTTGATCTGTGCATAGATTTTGATGATAGCGGTAGTTTTCAAACTCAAACTAATTCTGAATTATCAAATTATGATTTATTAAGTCAGGTATATCTACCATTAAGACTCACTACTAAGCAAAGACCTCCCTCTCCCTTTTCCACAGCACTTTTCATTTGTTAGCTCGGTTCAACCTTTTCGGTATGATTCGAGCTCGTCCTGCCATCTTCGCCTTGGTATGTCGCAATACTGTCTGGTATTTCATGGAACCCATTCAGTGTTTATTTTTGCTTTTTGATATGCGGCTTATGTAAGTCGCATTAGTGGGATTGAACCGGATGTACTAAAATCAATACTATAGTTTTGGTTAATGCCCATTCATTACCCAAATACCATGGTTTTAGTTGTAGTGGACAGTATTATTATTACCTAACGGGATATCAACTCGAATGCATCAATGTAATCACGTCTGTACTACGTTGTGCTTAGCAAATTTCCCATCACGTACACCAAATTTAATTAGAGGTGGTTGCCAAAGGTAGCAATTAATCTATCAACATCATACTGCAATAGATCGGTTGGTATTTAATTCACTTACCAAGTGTAACGATCACGAAGATATTTCATTATTTTAATCGGTTTATGGAAGACTTAAAAGCTGTCATGAAATCGACGACCTTTTAGTAAAAAAATACGTAAAAGTACATTGCACGTGACATTTTTATTATTACTTTCCCTCTTTTTGTTTAAACATCATTAGTTTTCCTTATTTACATTTTTTTCAATTTTCTTTTTCACACATTTGTTTATTATTGTTTTAAAGAAAATCAATATATTCTTTATGTACTCAATAATTGTAATTATGTTTTTCAATTTCAATATCAATGACATCTATGTTTGAATATTTGTACGCCGTCTGGCATAACATAACACGTTTGTAGTTTTATAACAACTATTGATTGTACTTGTGTTAACAAATTAATAAATGACATATGAAAAATCTTACATACCACCCTAAACGTCAATATCTACGAAGATACCTCTTGCAAGTCCCAATAAAGCCTTGGTCTATTGCACATTCACTTTTCATTCATGCTCTGCATTTGTCAGTGCTCAATTTTGAAGCATCCGGCCGATATGATCTTTATATGCCAGTCACAGAGACATCCTTGTACTAAGGTCGCGACTGCAGAGAAGTCATATCTGGCATTCTGCCACACTGTGGCTGTAATAGGATTTAATCTACCAATGACATAACACCTGCACGTGTAGGTATGGCCAAAGTTCATTCACGGCAAGATATTGATTTAAAGTGTAAATTAACAATATGTGACTAGAATAGGCTTGAGGTCAGAATTAGTACGTTGACAGTTAACTGTAATAAATGTACCTACTTACTGTCTGAATCAACAAAATCGTAACACGCCTTAATATTCTTACTAGTAGATGAATATGTTTAGAATTATAAAGCAACCACAAAAGTAAACGATTATTTTTAACCACCAAACCTTGATATCATTCTATTAAAAGCTCATAAAATTGCGTATTGCTCTATGCAATTTGCCCTTGCTACTTTTCATAATTATGTACCCATGCTTGTGTAATATCACTCAAAACTTATACCACAAACAGTAAGAAACTCACAAATAATGATAATTATTAGGTATTATGTTATTAACTTAAAAATGCAAAATTAATACTATCAAAACATACAAAACGAATAATGTTACACTTGCTAAAAATATTCTTCTTTGTCAACAGGGTGTCAAAATCAAAATGGACGACGCCGGGAACATACTCATCAGACGCTACTCCAAGAGTAATGTATTTGTGAAGAGTACGGCGGCCACCAGCAACGAAGAAACGGCTATAGGGCAGGACATAGTCAAGCTACCTGGTTACTCACTGGAGCAGGAGAAGATATTTAAGGTAAGAGCCGTTTTTATAAGAGAAGTTGATGTCAAGGGAGAAACAGTAGGCGATGGACTACATGATAGGGAGTCGGCGGATGATGAGACTATTTAAATAGTAATTTGAAAGATATAAAAGTACGGTACGAGTGATCAGACAGAAGAATTTAGCCAAATCATACTGAAATATATTAGATGATACTAACTTTATCGTTTTTTGCTGTAATAAATTGTAATATTGAGATTTAAATGAATATTTGTGTAACACTATTAAAGTACTCAAATCTAATATTAACACATTAAAGAACAAACAAAAACAAATATATAAATCGCAACGCTTATTGTATTTAAACAAAGCCATTTATCAAAGAAGGTGAAAAACTTTATAGGCGTAATTATTTTAAGTGTTACAAATAACGCGGTTTAAATATATATTACAAAAACGTTAACTTCAATGTCAGCTTAAAAAATTGAAGCAATGTTGTTAAAAATATGGTAACAGATTTAAATGCTTCCTTTAAGTATAGCTTTATTCATTGAACTCATTCTTGAACGCAGAATATTTAGCTACGTATGTAATTATAAAAGATACACAAATACCAACATAGCTTTATTTAAATAAACAAACATAATTTCCGATTACCGTAGCACCTATTTCTTGACCAAATAAAAACCTTGTACTGTAATTACTTTTTATAATGCAGAATAAAATAACGTCATTTAGTGGGTCTTGCTTTTATAAACTTACAACCGCAATTTGTTCCAAGTCCAATAGGTAGGTACATATAGGTGCATCTAATTACACGTTGCTAGCTTATGCTTCCTCTTGCACCAACTACAAACCATGTTATTTACAAAATTATCGTCCAACGAAATTAAATCAGAATTCTAGTCTTTACTGCTATCGAAATATGAATTTTAAAGTCTAATTTATGGGCAAGCAAGGTAAACTGGTTCGTTGAGAACATACCAAACAGGCGTCAGTAGTTATTTCCGTCAAGATGGATGCGTTTATGAAATAAGATGTCGTAACATTTGCCTATTAATTTCATGGTTGCCCACATAATGATCTAAATTGCTTTGTAGATGATCATCGGGCCGGTCTTCAGTAGAAATTACTTGTTTTGTAACTCAAACATTGGTTTTTTCTTTCTTTTATGCGAGCATAAAAGGTCTATCTACCGATTAAAAATTTTCACTCACGTCTTTTCAAACGTGGTCACACACAATAGACAGCTATTGTTCGTCTGTTACTTCATCTTTCGCTGCTTCTGGCTCCATAATTTCCTTATGTTCATCGTTATTAAAGACAATAATCATCGTAGAAAAAAAATTAAGAGGGCAAGGCATTAACTCTAATGCGCGTTGCGTTAGTGCATCAGTCATTTGTGGTGCATCACGACTGCACAGATTGTGTCCGAGCACGATTCTCTCTGACCATGACATTGCCACGTAATTTTATTTTATCAACATTTTAATGTTACGAAATATTTTTACTTTGAAGATGAGTTACTAAGAGACCGAGCTTGAATTCTCTCAGAATTTAGTAAAAGTGCGGTCATTTTATTTGCATAATTTGTGTGAAACATAATAATCAGATAATTTCATTACTTATATGTAAGACGATAGGCTAATGGAATTTTAGATTGCTTGCAACAAGAATACGATTCAACTCGTATGGACCATGACATTTATAAATACGGTACTAATGACAAAGCGAATGCAAATGTGAATATAATAACTAACCCCGATCACAAATTAGCTAGCTCAACTGTAACAAGTACTTTCGTCGTAACTAACACTATAGGTAAAAGAAGTGGTACAAGACAATGGAAAATTCACTTCCTAGCATCCGAAAGATTCATTACTAATTCATACACCATTACCTACAAGGTTTTACGTAAGTCTGCTGCAAACAATGAGAGAAGATAGCACCATTAAGCAAGGGAGGGAATGGTCATTGCCTCACATATTTGTTTGGATGTTATTCTATTTCCTTGGGAGTAACGAAAGCGAATTCGCAGAAAGTAGTCCATTGTCCGTGCTCAGCGCACCGCCGAAACAATGTGATGCCTCAATTAATGGCTATTGTGAGAAATATTACACCTTTAACTATTATTATTAACAGCAATTTATTGCATGTAATTTAATTTCATATATGCTATAATCGTTGCAGAATGTAGGTCACTTAATGTCGGTGTTTTAAAATTATGACGATTATTCAGAGTATTAAATAAAAGTGTCTTGATAGGTCACTTTTTGACTTGTTGCACTATTGCACAGCAATGTACGTCTTCGTTAAAAGACTCCAATTTCCTCGAAACAATACAAGCTTACGGCAAGTGTTGAAACTGTATGATCTCTGGGATTTTTTCTGTGCGATCCGGCTCGTTTCCCACAACGAATTCCCTTGTGACTAAATTAATTTAAAACAATACTATCAGTAGTGTCAACTAGAGTTTTAAAATAGATCTAAACCACTTCCAATGTAGATATAATAAAACTTTGAAATGTTGTGACATTATTCTCAACCACTTCTCACATTACTACCACTATTGCAGTTTTATTGACGAATAAACGATGTATCCGAGATTATTCTATTGATGCTATTAACTTCGAAATGTTATACAACATGTTGGCAAATAGCTTTTTTTATTTTCATCAAGCCTTTGTGTGAGAACGGAAGAACCATCCAAACCATTTGTCTTAACAAAACATTTACGTCAAATTTTTCGTTTCAATTTGGAACTTGCGTCAAACAATTCATCTCTTCCCAGAATGCTCTCAATTAACTAGACGAGCTAGTGTTGCAACAATGGAATGTTACAGTTTTGATTAGAATTCATCAATTTGACTTGTGGTACCTTCTTGAATGTCGTTATTTGAGTCGTCGAACGATGATTTACGAATTACGTCGGCGAAGTTTTTAAAGATACCATCTATATAGTCTACTGTTCCGGAATGACGGACGGACGACTCGACAACTGCTTGCACTGGTTATGTAACAACTTTATAAGCCTCATTCAATTTCGTCGATGCATCTGACTCGGCGTTTTCATTTGTCTCTCGGAGTTCCTCAGTCGAATCGAAAACTTTTGGGAATATTTGAGATTATCTTAATAGATTTAGATCACGTCGTGCTGGTATTGTAAGTTTCGTGACGTTGATTTTTTAAGAAATTGTGAAATAGAAGAAGAGAGTATAAGTTGATTGGACAAAAGTATGGAATGGAGAAAATAGAATTACCTGATAAAAATTTCCAAACCAATATTTCACCATATACCATTAGAACTAGAACATGAAATACGTCAGTAAAACTCTCCACTAAGTACTTCCAGAAAACATAATTTATATTCTTAATTAAGACCGGTCACTCTTGACATTTTCATTATAGAGATGGGTACCCTACATGACGTCGGCTCAATTTTTGTTTGATCGAGCGATTGTCTTTTCATTATCGAACGATGGCTTGTTATGTAATATTAATTCGATAAGATCTCCTAATTTAGACGCATTCAATCGATCGTCCAACAATTTGTTTTAGATCATCGCTTGTGTTAATGAAGATAAAAAATGTACACGTTATTTGTAACTGTCTGTTATGAGTTTGTTTGTTATAACTTGATTGGTGTTATCTCATCTTTTAAATTATCGTTGTCATGAGTTACACTAGCTGGTACAAAACCTTTTTTCTGGTAATTGCCTCTCTTCATCTTAATATCTTTTCTTATTAATTCCATGTCAAATAACTATCGAAATCGTGTCTACTATCTTTTAAGTCCATGTTCTAACTAGATTATCAAACGCGCTAAAATGCTGCTTTTGCCTGAGTATCTATATTTTAAAGAGCATACTTAACATTATCTGAAAACTCAACAGGTAGCTTAGCCGCTCTACATTTAACGTAGATACGATTAACACCCTCTCTTAACGCGTTTAACAGAAAGCTTTAATATATTATAGTTAATATCTTGATGTTTTTCTTCCAGTTATTCGACATGAAGAAGTTCCAATCCAACGTGAACCGCGAGCTGCGCCGCTCATACCCTGATCGCAGGAGGCTGGAGACGCAGTGCCTCAGCGCCATCGCCTTCGTCAAATCGGACTCCGATCTCCTTGACTGCCCCATCTGGGTGCTCATCATCAACGTCGTTGCTATGGATATGCTCAAGTCCAAGCTGCCACCGGGTAAGTTTCAGATAATTTAGACTCTCAACAAAGAAATCAAAGTATTAAACACCAGCGATACATATCTCCTTTAATCGCGATACTAAATGTAATTTATAACAGAAGATTTCAGTATTACGTTGGATGTTTCTCGTTGTGTTTGTAAAATAGGATATTCAGAATAACGGATTAGTTCCACGAAATGTTGATTATAAATAGCTACAAACAAAAAGCAATAAAACTTGCTGTACAGTTAAGTGAACACAAATTAACTTGTCCTTGCATAATGACGTTCTGTGTAATTAATATTTTTATCTATTTTCAAAACTTAATGTGCACTCGGCTAAATATGAGGAACTTCTTGAGTCACTTCTTTTTGTTAATGAAGTAACATTAGTTCCTTGGTTAAATTCATCTTTAGGCTAGTTCCAAAGCTACAGTTAAATGCGGTGGAATAAAAACATAACCTACAAGATGTCAATGGCATCAAAAACAAAACCCAATGTGGAAATATATTTCTGGACATACCTATAGCAGACCATTAAATTGAAATGCAGTGGGTCGGTTTTTTACACTTCTCAAAAGATTTTATACCGAACGCACAAAAAGGTACAAAAACAATGCAGGTTTTAGGATTAGCGATAATATGCACTTTGGTGAATCACATTGAGAGCAAAAAGTAAATTATTTGTCAGAATAATACTTGGTTTTAATTAATTTTTCAGCAAAACAAATTAACACAACTTTATGACGTTTTTACATAATCTCTTCTTGGTTAAAATCGATATTTTAATCTATGACGGAAGGTTGATGCAATTCACACAAATCTATAATTAAATTATAGCCGAAGTCAATTCTACTTCTTCCACAGCTTCTTCCACTTCAAATGCCCTTCAAATCTCATCTTTGTCGCCTTTTACATCTTCATTTATAATATAATTAACACTATCATTACCTATCATTACATACTTGTTCGCTATCTACATTGACAAGGGCTTGAATCCGGTTGTCACGTCAGCCGCCGACCTTGGCCGACCAATGCTTGCTGTTACTTTCTAAGCCTGCACTTTGCAGATCATATCTTATATAATCTTGGTACTAAGCATGTTGTAAATGCTAAGGTGCTAAGAACTGATGAGGTCGCTTTGTTAATTCAAATTAATAGTTATGTTGAAGAAGGAAGTTTCTTTGATAACGTTGAAGTGATGTAACATGTAAATGAGCCGTCATTTAATATATTAGTTTTTTGATTGGTTGCTTTTGTGTTCGAAGTTAAACAAGAGAGAATAGTAGGAAAGTAGTAAACTATGTACTGACCGGTGCTTAGCTAGATAACGTTAACTGATAGTGGAAGTTAACGCATAATAATAACTGCTTGAAATAAGAACAGTATAAAACAATTCGACAATGTACTATTTTACGATATGAGAGTTTTAAAACCCTATGAAACAAAACTTATATTCTGTTTTCATTTACAATACACTATTTGTCAAAAAAACTTATTAATTTTGCTCCTAAATAACACTTTATATGTTAGAAGGTACATCATAAGTGGTAGGTTGAGTAACTAATTGCCTACATATGATGAAGTTTGATAAAAATGATGGATATGTTTCCCACGAGCTATAACAGTTCATACCTTCATAGCAGGCCAATTACTTTTTAAATTATTATGCACTAATGACTATGAGATGTTGTATCTAGGTATAATGTGGAGAAATTTTAAATCTGCTTATCGTCATGCTGTTTACAGTAATGGCGAGGGAAGAAAACAAGCGTTTAATAGTGCACATTGGACAGACGATGAACCAGGGATAAATACGGTACTGGTGTGTCTAGCATAACTGTTTCTGGCAACTATGAAGCACCATCAACAAAATGATTACAATCATCTAAATGACTGAATTACACAATAAAAACAACGCAGTTACTAACCTAAAGTAATAGAAGTCCCAAATCGTTAACACCATCAACTTTGACATGATATTCCTCTACACAAACAATACGCTCGAAATATTTATATGAAACACGATGTTTCGTAGTTACTTCATAATAAAAACACTTCCGTACTAAAAACGTAGCGATATCATCACTTGAGTTATTTAGTGTGGCTAGCCACGGTTCTTAAAAAACTAACGAGTCGGCAACGCATCGTTTTTGTCTTATTTTTTTTTTACATATAGGCTTCATTAAGTAAAGCACGGCCAAAGTGGGCGTGTGGCGAATTTGGGAAAATAATAGGCTTGTTTACTGAAAAAATCTAATTAGTCCGTCAGTTAGATTATCAAAAAATATTTGACCCGTATTTTTTCTTTTGTTACGGGAACCAAAATTGAAGAAGTTACGACACTTTTAAAATTCTCAATAAGTCACGCCGAGGCATAATTTTTAGCGGTTAGTGACGTCACGAGCCCCCACCCCGAGTTTTGATGCGTTCTATCTTTGTCAATATTCATTGATTTACAAAAACAAAAAATACGTGTCCATTATTTTTCAATACTCTAACTGACGGACTAAATAGTTTTGCAATTTGTGGATGATGTAAACTAGCCTATTGTGGTGCGGTCAGTAATGGGGTTGGCAGATAGGCAGTTAGAAGTTTTGGCTAAAGACAAATCATTAATTTATTTGGGAATATTTTTGGTGTCTAACTTATTTTGTCCCACTTCCGAGCAATCTTCCTCTCTCTTTTCCACGCAAGTCTGTCTTTTACTCATTCGGGCAAAGATAATTATTAAGACAAGATTGTTCGTGTCATTATCATATGACATGGTATGTCTCTGATTTTCGTTACATTATAATTTTATGGTAATTTAGTACGGTTAGCTTCAATAAATCATTTTTTTTTAAACTAATAGAGTCATTAAGATTCCATAAACCTGCTAATACACATTTGTGTTTTTTTTTGTACTAACTGTAATGACAACGCATTACTAAGGAGTAACTATAATTAAATCAACTACGCACGACCCACACATATACACGTCAGTAAAATCCATCCACGATCAATAGTTCTTCATTAAACCCAGAAAAAACTAAACAGGAAATGATTTCGTCTACATGTTACTTCAGAGCACCTATACGACTTATAAATTGGTCACAAAACCAATTAAATGTCTAACAAACGTACGTGATCAACGTTCCGCATATTTAGATAATTACACGCTTAACGCAACTGGTCTATTGAATTAAAAAAAAAAAAACAATTTGAATACAACCTTAGAAAGAAATGTACGCCCACTAATAAATACGAAATTAAAACAAATAATTTGAACGTACAGTATCTTAATTCGAATGGCCATAAAACGTTCACGATCATTGGAAGCCATGTTTTCCTTTCAGATTAAAGTTTAGTTATAAATGAACCTGCTGGCCACGGTACTAAGTAATCTAAATCTGTTACCGGCCACGTTGCATCGTTAAGGTTGACAGAGGTAGCAAACGATTTCACGCTGGCCGCAACAATAGCAGAGAAAACAAGCAAAATCAACAGAAAAATTGCAATAGCAGCATTAAGGGACATAAACGCACAATACGTGTCATAGCGAATAAATTGCCTAACACCGATATCATGGACAGAGACACATGGGGCCAGTGAAGAGTGAACTCTACCTCTTTATCTCAAAACGTAAAAATATTCCATTGCATTGTGAACCGTATTTATTAAATCACAACCTGTGTGGTTCCGACGTCACCTTTAAGTGTTTAAACATCTGTAATTCTTGCTCCTCCATTTGCTGTAATGTTTATTTTAGGTCTTTCCATATCATCAGTTACAAGGCTGCTGTCGAACATCAGTCACGCGTCATCAACGTTAACAGAAATTACCATTGAATAGACGTATGTTTGCATACGTAGACGATGACTACAGGCACCCAGAGATCTGACAATGTTACAGTTACCTTGTCTTAGACCTCCGGCACAGAGCCGCAGGTATTATGGAACTATGGAACAATGGGACGACCTCTACACTTATCATTAACTTACGAATATTCAAAAATTAAATTCTTATAATGCACAGCAATTTTCTCACGCGCAACTGCGAACGTTTAATCAAGCTGTCTTAACCTTGAGGTTATTGAAGTTTTAAGTAGGAGAGAAAAAATGAAATAGTGCGGAAAGTCCAGTCCGAAAATAAATTGATTATATACTTCAGGCTTCTGATATTGGAGATGGCCTTAAAACCAGGATCATCACAAGTTATATTCTTGTTGTAATTATTGTGGACTCGTTCAAAAGTGATCCGGTTTTCATTGTAGCAAGGTGATCAGCCAGTAATAATGTACAATTGAGTACCCAAAGAGACTTCCGGAAATTTATCACCGTGTTGGGTATTCTCGTACCAGCCGTGCGTCATCTTAGCGCCTCTGAACTGGTAGGTATCTCCACTCCTGTTTTATTCATATGAGTAGAAAATTTGAATTACAGCGGGTAATTTGCACGTCTTTGAAATAAGCAGCAAGTGTGAATCGAGATATTATTATATAGATAATTTTCAAATCTGATTTAGTTCCCATAGCACGCAACCGCATCAACTATGCAGAGCCTCACTTCTCAGTAGCCTGCTCATTGTTGTGCAACAATGCAATCTTACATCGATCTCAAGATGTATTGCACCTCATTTCACTCAAACCATACTGCAAATTTCTAACTAATCCCATCTAGGCAAGTTAACAGCAATTCAACATCTAATATTGGTTTTGCACAAATCATAGTGAGGCTATGGGAAAGAAACCGCACGGTGAGATTCCCGTGATTTTCCGCCACGGATAAGATTCGTTTATAGATTTTCTGCAGTGGTTTCGCGGTCTAGCCACTGTTTATCTGTTAAGGAACTCAAATAAATCTATTGAGTAACGTAGCTAATGTTTTCTGTATGGAAGTCGTGACACTTAAACGTGGGGACTGGTCGCTTTTGCCGATATAGCATCAAAAGTTTAACCTTCGTGTCATGGAAGTACTTCCACATTGTTATTTTGTTCGTGTCCTGCTTTATTTTCATAATTAACCATTACGTGTGTGTTATTAATCGTTTAATCTTTACTTGGTGGAGTAGTAACTACCACTCCATTACTTTTGCGTACGATAAAATCTGCACCACTTACGCGTTTCTTGTCCAATCAATTCTAACGTACTTCATTGTTCACATCACACATTTGAATTCGAATTTCGATTTCATAACGAAGGTCGTCATAGTTCGTAACTGGATCATACAAATGCAATCATTACCCATAAACCCATTAAATTCACTATGAATTTGTAACGAGCGCCAATTGAATCATTAAAGGCTTGAACAGACGTGAGTCGTGACCGATGTTATGCAAAGCTCGAATTGATGACAATAGGAAGCATGCTGTGATCGAAAGTGATCTCTGCATTACACAGATTTTTGTAGCCCTAATTTGGATTGCAGACGTGGTTGCTTTATAATTCTACTTGCTGAATTTGGTTCAGCTTCTTGCACCAAAAAAAATATCTAGGTCTGTCCTACAATTGTATCAGGGACGGAAATTGTGGCATATAAACAAACTAAAAGTCTAGTATTTATTTTGAGAGGACGCTGAGGCTTGAGGAGGAAAATGTCTTATCTTACCACAATCTGAACAAGACGACAACTGAACTCCAACTAGAGCTACGGTCAGACGCTCTACACTCACATCGCATACCACAAATAGCGAACCGAATATAAAATTATTTTTTGTACATAGACACACGTAAAATTCTCCGCATTTAAAATAGTCGGTGTATGTACTCTATTAGCATTCAGCTCATTGACTGAACTAATCTGGATTCTAATCCCGTTGCGACATGGCGTCTACGGTATTTCCAGACACAGGTATATCTTTTAAACTCAGATTAAGTGCGAAACAAAGGTTTATCGTTTCCACAACATCTTTATAATGTCGGCGCTAGAAATCTATGAAATGCTTTTCAAACAAAAGAACCACAACTTCCTTATCAAAATTGCTGTAATTGCTATCTGAAAAAGCTTTTAGATTTCAATTTAACAATGTTTTTAATGCCTAGTTAGATTATCGTAATAGCAGCCTTTATAAGTGGTCTAAAACCATGTAATCATTGTAATGAAAGGGTAAAATTAGGAATAACATTTAAAATAATTGCCTAATGTGACGTCTACTTAGCGAGTTGTTTCAGATCATTTCCGCTCGATCATTCATTATGATTGGACGTGCCTGAAGTGTAAACAAACATTTAGGACGTAGACAATCCGACACCACAGAATGATGGATGCAGTTGTCACTATTCCCCTTTTGTGCCGCACCGTCGCTCATGCAATAAATTTTATAGGCACTTTAATATTTCGCAACTAAAAGAGCCAATATTCGCATGAATTTACATTTATTGTTAGACGATTATGCATTCAACCTTGCGGTGTAATAGTCAAGTTGGTTAATCGCGGACGATTCGTTTATTTTTATGATTAGAGACGAAGGTACGAGTAATGGGTGAACTGAAGTGGAATGAAGACACCAGACCTTTAGCGTCACATTAATAACCGTAGGTTGTTCCAAGTCGTGAAGAGGAGTGATTGCCATCCGATCTGAACATCACGAACTTACATTCGTGTTGCGCAAGCGTCGCTAAATGTTTCCAATTGTTGTGTGTTCAAACTGTTGGATAATCTTTCGGAAACTCGTTATTTAACAATATTTCAAACGTTTAAATAGAATTTATATTGCTTCATTAATATCTGAGATGAGGATTGGTTGACCTTTGACGAGAACTAATGTCCAGGTGATGTACGATTTGTATTTAAAATTGAATATAATATTAACAAGGACTATAATTTGCTCGTCATTATCCAATAATATCCTTAAACAGTATAATAAAAATCACTTTTGATACGGCTGTGAGCTTTGCCAAGTCGTGTTTAGAAATCACTGTTGACTATATTTTATCTGAGCATCAGAAACAGTACTGAATTACTGATTTTATGCTTTCCTATCTCACGCCTTAAAAATCTCAAAGCAAACTCTAAAAACGACACCTTGCAGCGTTCAAACGATTTATACCTTATTTCTCCCATCATCCTCAACCTTTCTAATAAAGCCATTATTTGTCAACAGTTCAAAGACTGATGGACATCAAGAACCGACCTCGCATTCCAATCCCAGATGAAGACCCATACAGCATCGCCAGTTCTAACGCCAACGGTTCAGGATCCAGCGGCAGTTCTGGAGGCTATGGAATCAATGGACACAATGGACAAAACGGACACAACACCAACAATGGACACGGAGTGGTAGCCGCCACAAGGGAACAGCTGATGATGCAGATGGGCCAGAGAAGAGGGGAGAAGCCTCCGAAGCTACCACCAAGGGAGAATGGCTATGGGCCTGCTGATATTCCCAAGGTACGTGGATACAAAGTGAGTTATCGATTTTTGGTGACCTTTTGCATGCTATTGCACCTTGCATGCTTAAATTGTCACTTTTTGATTTTTCAGGAATGAAAAAGAAAAATTCTTACACAGCAATGCATGAAAGACAAGCAGTATCAAAAGATAATCATATACTTACTATAGTAGATGGTAACGAAAAAGCTGGGTTTCTAGAATTGGATATAGCAAGAGGTGATGTTGGTGTCAACAGCAATAGTCTTTCGTCTGATAACAACATACTTCGATTATTAATAATACCAGCCGCCGAGTCTGGTGAAGCAATATCCCTTTATGACCGTTTATTACAGTTTTCTTATAAGCTACTTTCAGCAGTCGATGCATGATGAGCACAACCTATTTAATCATCTCAATGGTAAAGTTGAAACCGATAATAAGGTAGCCAATCAGTCAGTCAGTCAGTTATTGTAAAAAAACAAAATAAAACGCGAAGGCACTGCAAAAGCCAAGTAGCAAGGACACGTGTAGGTAATTCAATTTTCAGTGTCTTATTTTAAAAGTTTCGCCCTTTTTGAATTAATTTAATAAGATATGATTTACGAGGCCTAGAGTTTCATGATTGAATAATAATAAACTTGAAACCCTCAAGTTCCATTTCGATATAAAAGGTAAGATGCGGTTGCACATCGACAAAGTAATTTCCGAAGTGAAAATTGCATTATGAATTATTTTTTCATTGTTAAGTTTGTGCATCCAGGGTACTTTTGAGATGGCATGGCTATTTTTATTAACGATAATTTACATGTAATTTTTATTACATCTCGTCTTATAATAAACATCATACCGCCTGCGTCTGCGCTGGTGATCTTTGTATATTTTATGTCCCTGATTATTCAGGTTCTTTTAGATGTTATTTTGACTTTTATTTCTTTTTAAAAGCAATTTGTAGGAACATTTCCGTCGTCTTTGAGTGCTGGCCGTGACAAAATGTTTTACAGTAATTGTCATAAAATGTCCACTTTTTTAATTTAATGCGCCAGAATTGTATGTTACAATGTTTATGTTACTTTTCCGAATTATAGTCTTATTTCCTATATTCAGAATATATTATTCCGCGCAAAGTTAACGACAAGGAAAAGGTAAACCGTACTGAATTCACATTCATCTTGGTTAACTCTTAATGCATATTTGACAAAACTAAAAATAAAAGGCACACAAAGTCAAGTTAGTGATAAAGGTACGATTTATGCAAATTGAAATGCAAAAATGTCGCCGAGTGAATAATGGATGACGACTGTAATCGGCTAATAAGTCACATGAGAAATATGCTCCGTTCTTAAATACGACTTTATCAATCAAGACCAAATCAGAATCTTATGTCAGCTTAAAATCTTAAGCTCTCAAAAATATTCAAAGATAATTACAATCAAGTGCACGTAAAAGGACAAAACGTATTTAAACTAACGGCTAAAACCACAGACGATTTTAAATTACAATTATCTTTGTCCTTTCTTTCATGAAGTCCCATTAAATCTCTGCCAGATTTAGAAATACACCGATTCTATAGCCTTCCATATTTGGATCATTTACATTAGCCTCATTGTCAATTTTCTCATTTACTTGTTTATATTGTAAGTCATTTATTTTTCCGTCACTATCAAATTGGCTTTTTTATAACACAAAAGATCACATTTATCACTTCATTGAGTTTATAATAGAAACAAATTCGATAAAATGCGAATGAAATGGAATTAAATTAATCGAAATCTACCATCATTGCTCCATGGAGAACTGACAAATTCTTAGAATCGTCTGAAGCCTCATTTGACTGACCAAATAAAAGATAGGTAACAATAATATTACCATGTAACTCATACATCAAATAATAATCCAGGGTTGTAAGGTGGCTGTCATGTACTTATCTATTCACGTCAATAATTCTTTCTTCCTCAACAAAACGTATTCATCCATCATTGCGTAAATCATGTCTCAAATCATAACAATTGTAAAGATATAAACATTGATGGAGGTGAAAGTTCAATCCGATTAACGCCTGTCGGTTCCGACTTGTTGTCCGATAATTGTGGACATACGCTATCGCAACTGTGTGGAGTGGACAATGGTCGGCCCAGCGGGAAAGATAACCCTGACGTATCTCACATCTCATCGCCTCCTAAGATAAATGATAGCGACTACATAGTACAGTCGCGTCGGCTTTACTCTTTTATTGGTTTACCTAGTCTTCGCTTCTGACACCATACAAATGAACAATGTCCTTTGTGTGTCTGTTAAGCTTCAGTTTTATGCCTGCTAGGTGTATACTAAGAAAATATATTGCGTGAACCGATATGTCTGCCGGGGTGGTTTCCATAACCTTTATTTGATAAGATCCTGCACCTATGAGTTTTATATATCACGATTCTTTGTTTTTTGATGCCATCTTTGGTTCGTTACAAGGTAAAAGATTGTACGGCGCCCACACGTTCATATTATTGCATCTGATTTTTGCTACGTGTTTTATACGTGAATTACTTGGTTTTACATGTTCTTGGGCGCAAGATGCGTTGTTTAGTGGACATAGTACAATGTAATTGCGTTCTGGGTGTTCCTCTACGCGCTATCTGCCTTTCATGTCGCTATAAACGTTTTAGAATATCTAATGCAAAATTTTACGAAGCTGGTGCATTTGTGTTGGATACAAATGACATGTTTCGTTTTAAAAATGACCTTAACAATCAATAAATTGATTTGGTAAATAAAAATAATTGTTTATATTTGATTCACAGCCTGATTACGATGACATAGAAGGACACGATGGGCGCGTGCCAACACAGTTCCCGAGAGGCAAATCAGATAAGGGCAAAGACAACAAGAAATACGGTAAGTGTAACCATTAGTGTGAAATTAATCAAAACTTAAACGAAGGTGAAAGAATTTTATCTGATAATAATGCATCAATAGTAGTCCCTGTTCATTATAGTCAAATAAGGGATACACTGCAAAAAACAGCAAGCGATGAGATCAATGTTGTGTGATCAAAAATTTACTTCGATTTCGATCTATTTAAATTAAGAATAAAGGTGAAAGAATATTATCTGATAAAAATGCGTCAATAGTTGCCAATAATGCGTTCAATAGGTATAGTCAAATAAAGGATACATTGCAAAAAAACATCAAACGATGAGATCTATGGTGTGTGATCCAAAATTTACTTCGATTCCAAACTATTTAAAGACTACTAAATCTCTCCATTACATTACAAGAGTCTAATTACGTTCAGTAGGTTCGTTCATAATTTACCGGACTTCAATTAAATTTTCCATTCTTGAAACAAAGGGTATCAAGAAAAAAACAAACAAAAATTTCAACATTAATTGCTTGGACAATATAAATTCTCTGAGTAGTATCACGTTGTTCTGTCTTGCTGAATGGGTAATAACAGTATTTAAAGGCAGAGGTGCAGGCGCCTACATTGAGAGGAGCCTTTGGATTGCTTGCCGAGTTTGGTCATTACTTTGGTCATAATTCCTCAGTAATGGACCAATAGGTCCAACTGATAGCAGAGTGCGGCTACTTAGATGATTTTTCGCCGATTAATGTTTGTGGGTCTTTTTTTGTGTGTGCAATTGGTGCTCTACTGTTCTTATCGCTTTGCTATCTTTGTCATTTATTGGTGCAATAGAAATGCAGACGATTTTTAAAGTTATATTTGAAATAAATTCCTAGCTCTCGTCATTACTATTAACAGTTCTCTAGTTACCAACTACCTGACATGAATTGCAGAAATCGCATTTTATTTAATTTGACTCGACATCACATTTGTCAATTCATTACCACACAGCAAGTAAATTACAAAACTTTCTATTACATTTCACAACGTCGAATCACAAAGATATTATTTACCACTAGTAATATTAGTCAAGCAATCACAGTCCTTTGCGACCAGAGCTGTCCATTTGAACACGGTACAGTTGACAATGCAATGGATTTATGAATGCGAGTCGCAATTTATACAGCAACGTTGCAAGTACTCGCAAGTGTGAACCTTTATATCAACATCTCTAGCCGGATCATCATTTATAAACTCATGTCCACGCACATAGTGATTTAAAGCAATATTTGTAAAATATGGAATATGGACTTAAGGTTATGGGCACAATGAACTGAAATGAATTATGTCTTTTGATGAGTCTGGGATAAAAACTGATATACAGGGGTTGTTATTGAAGAGATCGCTGATATGGTTGTCAATACATTTACTGCGTGAGTTTTTGTAGAAACTATACAGTCAGATAATAATAACAATATTTAAATAAACAAAAGTTGGACGTCTCTTGCTGATGTTTTTATTGGCTCTTGCTTAGTACCAGATTATATTGCTACAAAGTAAATTCAATATGCAAAATCTTAATACGCTCTATATTTAGTCGCCATAGAAAATGCACCTCCAAAGTGGAATTTTGTGTTTCTAAGAAACTTTTTGTTCACAAAAAGACAAGCGAGTACCTAGGTAGTGTATCAAGAGCATGGCCATACATCACAGATTACAAGGGGACACTTACTCAAACACCACAAGCACCGTCTTAAAAGGAGTAGATACTATTTAAAATATTAAGAATTATATCGACCGACAAAAACCGAAGTCTTTTTGAAATATGAGCACAGTTTACGTTTGAATACACTTTGGACAGTTATGCTTTAACATAAAAGGACGTAGACACATGACTTCGAATTTGGAAGCTTTATGCAAATTAACTTCGCGCAATATCTGATACTTAGGTAGCTCTGTTCTCTGTTCACGGATTCCTGACTGTCAATGTCGAGTCACGTTTGACGCATTCCACATCCGATTCGGCTGATCGGATATGACTATTATTGGATCGTATTTGCACGTTTTGATTCGAGAGCACTTGCTTTCCATTCATAAGAAGAGCTCAGTGCAGAGGTTACAAAAAGACAATGCCCCGGTGTCGCAACCGCCGGCTGGCATTTCGGCGTATCCTTGATATTTTGAATCGTCGGTATTTGGAACGAGCCAGGCGTAGGATGCGGAACATGAGACGGAACGTGCATACGTTCCGTTTTATAGGCGAATGTGTTCGCAGTTCCTAACACAGGAATAGGTGAACGATAACCATGTTATGTAAAGACTCGTTTCTAGGTACTAACATGTCTATTGGTGCATGTTTACGTGTAATAGGATTTCAATATTTTTTGTTTTGTTTTCAGACGATCCATACTACTGCGGTCTACGAGCGCGCGTGCCCAACTTTGTGAAGACAAACGGCGCGAAAGTCTTACCGGCGATGACTGAGCGTCTGACTCTGAAGGAGGTCCCCGTGCCCAGCAAGCGCTACAGCGTGGCTCACGCTCACCCTGGCCCATTCCCGCCCCATATGACGCCGTTTGCGCACGCTCCCATGCCACCACAGGCTCTGTGGCACGCTCGTTCTTACGAGAGTGGAATCGGTGCGTACGATCGTCTCCCCAGAAAAGAGAAGCTCATGTTCCAATTCTATCCGAACAGGGACAAGCGGCTGCGACCCCTCGTGATCCAGCAGCCGCGCTAGTGTATATACAGACTAACCCCGCACTTTAATTCCACCGCCTCAACGCGGACTCTTCGCTCCAATCTTGGTATTTAAACTTTCTGTTATATTAGATCGCTTCGCTTGGTAGCACAACTCGCCTGTAAGCTTCGTTTCTACACTTTCCACACTTCTGAGTTCATCTCCCATGTTCACCAAATATCGAAAGTTCATGTCTATTTCTACTTCTTTCCTGACAATCTTGTCAGTTCTTGATTCTTCCAAATCGCAAAATTTCCATTTCGAAAGCTTTGCTGTCATCCTCAGATGTAGTTAACAAGAGCATTAGATTTCCAGATTAGGCAGCAGATTTAAAAACTACTTGGAATAAATTTCTTTGCCGCGTTGATCCCTTGTGTGTTTGTAACTAAAACTAATGTACGTCGTTTCTTAATTAACCTACCCCGTTGCTTATCCCTCAATGTTTGTAACATCTCCACTAACTCCGCTAAGTACGATGATCGTAAGTTAGTCTACAAATTAGTTCCCCGGATAGCGCTGAGTAATAAGAGAGGCCTTCCTGGCAAGCAGATTCTCAAACAAAATCAATTTAAAGATATCTAGGAATATTCAGTCGTCTAAAACGTCGGTGATGATGTTGATTGCAGACGGAGAGCAGCACTATGATCCTTACGCGCTGTACGGGCGCCTGCCCATGCCTGGACGTGGCTTCCCCCCACCCCCCGCCCCGCACGCGCGTCACATGTTCATTGGAGAGTGGGACTAGAGTGCGAATCACCTGACACCTGGCAACTTAACCTAGACATTAGTAAAGGATACTGTCAGATCGAAAAAAAGAAATCACAGTACATTTGTGGTATGAGTTGTTTGCATAGATGATTACATCATTTTTTCATATTAAGAAAAGAATCATGTAACCAAAGATTGAATTGTATTTTTAACTGGTTTGGGGTAGCTACATGAAGAACATGAAAATACGTATCGATATGACAGTATCTTGTAAAAATATAATCTTTATGTAACGTTGTAAATATTCAAAGATTTGTAAAATAAAAAGAATTTTAAATAAAACTGTGCTTACAGCGATGTTACAATTAGGTATTTACTTTTGTATGAGAAAAGCAATGGACTATATTGCTTTAACGGGGTATTGCGAATTATCGAGATTTCTAGTATACATTTTGATGTAATTCTATAATCAAACTTTAATAAGTTATAGATTTAGCACATAATTTAGTAATCAACTTTACCAACATGTTAGGAATAACGTATTTAACTGAATATTGTAAAAAAAACTTAGTTTTAATTAATTAAACCAATAAGTTAACTATCACTGCCAATATTTAACGATTTTGCGTGTTCAATGTCATCACATTCGTGTTGTCGTTAAAATATTTTCTTTTTTTTTATAATATTTAAGTGGCAATCCTAGTCAAAACAGGGTTGGGAAATTGAAAACGATTAGGGAGTTCGAAAATATTTTTGTTATTTTATTTATAGCGATCTTCAAGCAGAATGACAAGTTGTTTTTATGCAAAATAAGTGTATGGTCTATTCGACATGAGTTTTCATTGGAACTTCACTTGTTTTTTGTTGTGGCAAAAAAAAACAATATTTATTTTTAATTTAAAAACAGAATGCATCACGATATTATGGGACCTTACTTTTGCCTTCACAACATCACAATGGCATAGGTATTGTTAATATTTGTTATTTTTATGTAAATTGCATATTATTGAATTCTAATTAATATTAGGAATAAAATAGAAATTCAATTTTAGTTTTAATAAATACTTTTGTAAATATATCTCTTCTTTAAAATTGTTTTAAGTTAAATATCCATGTATTTCCTGATATATTTCTCCAATACTCAATTCTCATATTAATTATGATCTAGTTACGTACAACTATGTTGACAATTTAAATGTAATTTAATGTCACAATTACTTTTAAGATTTTAATATTTTTGTATATTTAGATACGTTTTGTATTCATAGCACATTTAGTGTTGTAATAATGTAATCTGATGAAATATATTATTTTAAAATAATATCACTAAAAGAAAAATGTTGCGTCACAACATAGTTCTTTTCACTGGATTTTATTTTAACCGCTTCTAAAACTGATATGTAGCAACAAAAATTCGGAGGTGCTACACAGGTTACCATAAAATATTGTATCTTATGCATTATTGTAGATAATTATAATGATACGTTTTAGATGAGACTATACACGTCAAAAATATGAGTATTTTTCCAAATCAAAGACGGTGATAGAGGAAGATGGATTAAAATTATTAAAATAAATTTAATAAAAATAGTTATGAATGATCTATTGTGAAGATGTACATTTGTACTAAAGATAATCGAGAAAAACTTAGTGACAGTTTCAATATGATAAGTACAGCATTTTTTATTGATGCACCGGAAGGTGTTTTGTTAGAAGTGATGATTAACTCTGGCACAATGTAAAATACTGCTGCTATTACGAATTTAAGTAATATAACATCAACATCCACTTGTATTGTGTAGCATTGGGTGTTGGTTATCGAGTAACCTATCATAAGGAAGACCGTTTATGAGTAAATATACAATTATTTTAATTATACTTTCGTTTCATTGGAAAATGTCACCTTTTACATTTTGACACACTTTTAAGACACCAATAAAATATTACAACCCACATTATCTAACAATCTTTCATACAGCTATAGTAATAGAAACTATGCCAAAAGCCATAATATAATTATATAAATCAGGCACCAAAAGGCATGGATACAAACATAATTATTTAGAATCTACTATGGCTTCTTATATTCACCAGCACCAATCCATTTCTTGATCAAATATTTTATGTACTTTCGAGCTTCTTTCAATTCTTCAGGATCGTTCTTTCGATCTGAAAGCAAGTCTTGACAGTGAGATGACATATGAATTATCTTAGCTGGTGCATCATATGAAACGTCTTCTAACACTCCAAGTCTGTGATACGGATCTAAGTCACCATTTACAAAAACAACCTTTGTTACATTAGGTGTCAAACCACCGTACATATCATTAGAACGTGCAATACCTTCATCAATTCTTCTTTCGTCAAACTCGTCACCATAAGATTTTGTACACAAACTGTAAAATAGTTCAACTTGAACATTTTTCGTGAACGGTTGCTTTTCTGAAGAGCCAGTCTGAAAGTAACCAAACTCAGTACAAGTTTGGTATGTCCAAGACGTAACCCAGTCAATATCTCTTACAGCTTCAACCATTTCATCGAAATCGTAGTTAAAGCAATGGTTTCTGTTGTTCCATAAGTCAACGTCATCATCTTTCGAAGAATTTACGCGTAAAGTTTCCATGACATTGTCACAAAAAATCTTTATACTTTTGGGACTACCATACTGAGCTTCATACATGAAAGCAGATGTTTTATCTAAGAAGAATAGCTGCATATTTTCTGATTTGTTCATATCTGTACTGTCACAAATCTCTTCATCTGTCTTGAGCTGAGCAATACCTTCACTAGTTCTAAATAGTTCTTCATACCTGTTAAAAACTTCTGTTATTCTATCATAACATCCTGGTGTTCCATATTGTTCGAAGTCATCAGCAACGTTTTCTAAATATTCGTAGAAATCTTTCATTGCTAAGACTGGTGCACTGCTAGCAATAACAGCATCGACTAGCTTAGGATACAAGAGTCTCATCCAAGCTGCTAAGTTTCCCGCATAAGATCCTCCTACTAGTACCACTTTTGATTGGTTGTATTCAGGGGACATTTTAATTTCTTCAAGCAGTTTCGCTACATCTGCAAGAGCTTGTCTCGAACTGAGGTAAACTAAGTTTTCCGTACTCAATTTCTCAAAAGGCTTACTTTTCCCATAATATCTGTGTTCGGTTAAATACATAGCGCCTTTGGTTTCTTTTGCCAGCTCGTACAATATTCCAGTTTGAAGAAATACTTCACTAGCTGCACCTTCACCGTTAATGAACAAGTATATAGGTCCTTTTGCTTTCCAGAAGTCAAGTCTTTCGAAGTACCTCATCTTCCACGTTCGGGTTTCGGTGTCATTGAAATGATCTAACGGTTGTTCGATCCACAGTTTAGAAATATGGGATGTGTCTAGTAATCCTACCGCAGAGGTGAGTTCTTTCACAAAGAATCTGTATCCATTATTAAGGCCGAATGTTCCGAATGCGTTAGATATATAAAAGCACGAAGAGAGTAAGATATTTAGTTCGGCTAAATACATTGTAGTGAGGACGCTCAAGCATCCAGCCACAACGTGCAATGATTACTGGCTTTTGTGAGTGCGTTGTGCAATCGTCGAGAATGGATCGTCTATTTGGAACGAGCGCAATGCATATTTTGTATATCAACTCAGTGAGACTAGGTCCCCATGCGGGTGTTAAATTCAAATAATGTGTGTGAGTCTCCCATATTACGAACTTTGATAAGGCGATCCACTGCAGTTAATGTTAGTATTTAATAAGGTAAGGATAGCCAGAAATATTCTTTGTTGTTTACAAAAACGCAGGATCTGTAATATTAATGATTTTAGAGTTAAAAAATTACCCAGTTCAAAGTATTGGGGCACGGAGTTAAATGGTCATTGCCGCAAATAAAATGTAATTTTCGAAGTCGGTGTTTCTCGTGCGCTTTCGATTTTTGACACCGACTTCCAAAGTTTATTATTTTGTACTTTTTAGTGGCATTTACTTGGAAGACGGTTGCGTACGTTGATCTTTTTAGCTTTCTATCTCCGAATTCCTTCATCAGATCTTTACGTTTTTATGATCGTTACTCTGACACTTGGGTGTGTGGCCTTGCTGCCCACACGATGAAGAAGAAGATCTTTAAAATGGAACAATTTCTAATTAAACCTCTTTCCTATAAGAGTTTTACAAATCTGTCTATATATCTATACTAATATTATAAAGAGGTAACATTTGTTTGTAAGTTTGTATGTAGGGGGTAATCTCAGGAACTACTGGTCCGAGTTTAAAAAATTCTTTCAGTGTTAGATAGCCCATTTATCGAGAAAGGCTATAGGCTATATATCATCACGCTAAGACAAATAGGAGTGAAGCATTAATGGAAAATGTGACGCAAACGAAGTTGAGCGGGTCAGCTAGTATAAAATAATAATGTCTTACTACAACCGGGGATTGTCCTTGGGAATACTTTCACAGTGCATACAGGGATAATCGCCGGTTGGTAACGTGCCCCATTACATTTGAAATTTCTAACGGGGCCTCTGCGAGTTGGTTTCGGCCCCTCGTACGCCTACCAAAGGTCTCCAGGGACCCGAGAAAGAAAACAAAAATAATAATAATATCCCTACCGCAGTATCTCTACGTTGACGTCGTGGTGGGGCTTGCGCGTCCCGTGGACCTTAGGTCATACCTAGGGTGAGGGGCCAGACAAAGAGAGATACAATCCGCAAGGCAGTTTTGTGGCGAACTGTTGGGCAGTAGCGAACCCACGAATCTCCCGGGAGAAGTCTTGTTCCTCATCTCCGGCTTGCCTTTATTGGCTGGCCAGAGTGAATACTGACGAGAAACAGAGCTCCCACCTCTTTCTCTCCTTAATTGGCCGGTCTGTGTGGAGATTCGCTAGAGCACACGTGCTCGGGAGAAGGATGTATAATCCAGTAAGATGCTGGTAGGGATCTTAACCGCACTTCCGAGATTGTCCTGATAGCCGTGGTATATACCTCTCCACTTCTCTAGCACCTCAGAATATGTTGCCTCCTTGGCGCTACGTCACTTTGTGCTAGCGACCGTTTTCGGGGGCCCATTCATTGAGTGTGCAAGTCACCAAATGTGCAAGTTAGTGGTCAGGCAGGGGCCAATAGTTCTTCTATAATAAACGAATATCAGTCCACTAAACCACCCAAACCCATAGCGTTTCATCTTTTGTTTCCATATTCTGCAAAGTCTTGCTGCAACCGGGGATTCCTAGGGAATACTTTCACAGTGCATACAGGGATAATCGCCGGTTGGTGCCCCATAACATTTGAAATGTCTAATGGGGCCACTGCGTGTTGGTTTCGGCCCCTCGTACGCCTACCAAAGGACCGGGTCTCCAGGGACCCAAGAAATAAAAATAATAATATCCTTGGACATTTCACACAACGCCATATAGTCCCAACCTAATGCTTGTGTTATGGACGTTATGGTAACGAGATAGCCGATAAACTACTTATATTATTACTTACATTACTTCCTTACTTATATGACGGGTTTATGCCCGAAAATCTTCCGAGAATACATAAAAAACAAGGAGGAAGTTGATGTCGGTTAAAAATAAAATTTCAATCTGAACAAAAGTAAAATATTGAGAACACTTTTTACAGATTATTGAAATATGTTGTGTCAATTTAGTTGGATGGTGTAGTTGTGGTTAATTACCTAGTTTTTATTCGAGATTTTTTCGAAGACACCAGTCGAAATAAATATATAATTCCAACCATGCAGTACCTAACACAGGCTGGCACACAATTAAGGTAAGGAAAAAAATGTAAAATGGCGCGCGCTGTCAACTCGTTGCCATGGTAACGCATCAACAACAAATCTAATGCGCCGGTCGACAATTCGAGACACTTGACCCGGTTTTTATGTGAAAAAAATAATTAATTACTTGGTATTGTTATGGATTTTTCTGACGATAGTGCGGGGGGTAAGAGGTCAGACGCCCCGCGGCCTGTATCCAGACGGGGTTACCGAGAGTACTCAAATACAGGTTCAGCTGTGTCTAGGTAAGTTCTAAGGCTACTTAACTTGAATTTTAGATAGGTCTAGTACGTTATTTGCCGATCGTCAAACACACAGCACACATGCTGTGGTGTTAAATGTGAAGTGCAGTTTGCAGATTTTCATATTACTTTGCGTTTTTGTAGTTTTCTTAGGGTGCATTTTAATACCTTCACACAAAGACGTGCTTTATGAATATCATTATGATTTAACTTAGTTCCCGGTACAATATTTGGCAGAGAGCCACGTTCTCTGTAGGTATCTTGCAGTTTTCGTTTCGTAAAGCGTTGAAAGTTTTTAAACTTAATGAAGGTGACTTCGTTGCATTTCACGCCATTATTTCCTCGTGTGAATGCGTCGTGCAAATTGTGAAACAGCATATTGAGAACAAAAAAAGGTGTTTTTGGCTATCCCACAAACCTAACACTTTGGGGCAGGGAGATGACTATTCTGTCTGAAGAGAGGCACTATATCGTAAGGATTGTCACAAACAAAGAGAGGTCTATGTGCATGTTAAATATGCCTGTGGATGATAATGATAATGAATTGGGCGCCTTAGAGTTCTAAGTTGAGCTACACGATAAAGGACAAATGCTTGCACTGTCTGGACAGATCCACTAAAATCTGTGTAAAGCACCTCTCAGATTTGAGTGGACCTTTAGTCAAAAGACATTAACCTACGTGGTTCTCATACGAGTTGACAAGTACCTACAGATTGTTCGAGGGATAAAAAGACTGGCCTCGTGAAAAGTTTATTTCTCCTATTCAGTCATCTAGAAAACACCGGCCTCATTAAGTTTAATCTGGCGAGTATTTATTTTAACTTGCATCAAAAATAAAAAGCTTTTGATCTTGACGCTTATCGGCAGGATTGGTTTACACTTGCCCAAAGTCGGGAGTGCAGTGGGACACAACAGGCTAAAATGAATAATAAGAAATCACTATCACTACATATTATAAAACAAAGTCCACCGCCGCTTCTATCTGTCTGTTCGCGATAAACTCAAAAATTACTGCACCGATTTTCATGATGTTTTCGCTAATGGATAGAGTGGTTCTCGAGGAAGGTTTTAGTATGATTAGTCAAGGCTTAAATAAATAAAAAGGCTCATTGCTCGCAGAACAGATGGTCGATGGGGCTGAAAAGTGGGAAGGCCTCTCACAAGGTGGACCGATGACCTGGTGATGGTCGCAGGTAGCCGATGAATGGGAGACGCACAAGACCGGTTGTTGTGGCGACACTTGGGGGAAGCCTTTGTCCAGCAGTGGATGTCTTTCGCCTGATGATGTTGATGAAATAATATCATTGAATGCACTTACGAATTCGTCATTTCAGAAGTAGCACAATGAGGCCGACTTCAGCGTATAGAGGCAGTACAGCGTCACGGCTGTCTACTGCTGGGTTCGGGCCAGCGCCTCCAACAGCTAGTCGGCAGCCCACTGCTATGACGGGGTTTTCTATGGTATGTTTTATCTTTGGAGAAAATTAAGAGGCAACTTTCAAATTGTCCGATTCATCTGACCTCAGACCTGTGAGGTTCACTAGTTTAAAGTAATTTGACGAATAAAAACACTATAATAAAATAGGGTATTTTACTGTAAACAATGTAATCAGTCCGTCAGATAGATTTCCCTTTTTCACGTAAACCAAAAATGAAGACGCAACAGTGGGTTGAAAACGCATGACGTCACTTCCCGTTAAAAAATTTACCATCTTATTGACGTCACGTGTAAAAAAAGAAAAAATACGTGTCCAATATTTTTCGGAAATCTATACGAACAAACTAATTAGATTGTTTCAGTAAAATATCATATTGTGTCACATTTGCTGTTTCTGATGTTAATTGAAATTTAATCAATACCCAAGCCATTAACCAAACACGCCAGAAATAAATAATTGTTTTAATTTAGCTACATATTCCCAGATCGATAGACCAATAACACAGCAAGGCATATCAGGTCTACGCACAGGCACCGCCCGTGGGTTCCGTACCCGCCAGCTTCAAGACAAGAGATACTGGGAAGAGCTGATGCAAGTCAAAGTGAGGGAGATGAAGGCAGAGATAGCCAGGCTCAGTGAGAAGGCAGACGCGGGGGAAAGAGAGAGATCCGCTAAGAAACATTATGAGAAGAGAGTTAGGGAACTAGCGTTGGAGTTGACTGGTAAGTTGTTACAATAATTATCATTATAAAAACTAGTGACCCGTAACGAAAGTCGTGGCTGAGGACCCGAAAGCTCCTGTGCTGAGGCATTTCATGAGAAGTCATTGTCCGCATGAAGTGCCTCGTAAGTACATGACTCATTAGTTATTTTTTAACTTGTTTTACTAACCTTAGTGTGTAAGTTGTACTAACAGAATTGGTTCCTTATGTTGTTCCCAATAAAAACACTTTGTATTTGTATTTGTAACGGCTTCGCAAGGCTGAAAATAATATGCGCAAATCTTCCTCGGCTATGGCTCTTTCCGTTAGTGAATATCGGATCAAAATCCGTTGCGAGGTTAAGCAGATGAGATTAAGCAGGCTAGCCTTTGTAGTCTAAACCAGCGGGTCTTTGCCCACTTTAGTAGATCATCAGATAATCAGGATCATAATATTAACCATACAACAATCTGTCAAACATTGTCATCTTTATCGCTAAAGCGTTAGAGTCAAGGTTGACTGGATAAATACATATATAATATCCTTGGACATATTAATATAATATACATATATGCGTATATAGACCCGCTGACCTTGCAAATGACAAGCAGATTGACTGATACGACGGTCAGCAAAGCGGAACTTAAACTCCAAATGCTACATTTAAAGCCTCTAACTGTAGTTACCTACAAACGAATTATAAGAAGTAATTTTTATCTTTCTAGACCTACAAGGACGTCTAGCAGATTACAACACAGCCATTCGCATAGCCAATGGAGAAGCAAACAAACAGTCAGTAGAAGAACAAACAAGGGAGCTGCAAACTAGCAATAATAAGATGCAAGAGGAAGTCGAGCAGGTCTTCATGGAGAAACAAAGGAAGGAGAACCAACTGAGGCAGTTGAGGGAACAGATGGATAAGGTAAGTGAAACTAATTTAAATTGTGTTAGTTGTTACTGTTTGCAACCAAAACCTATCGAAAGGACTGATCTTCACCAGCAGATAACAAACGTGTATGGAAAATGGAGAGGAAAGGCTTTGCCTGTCAGTGACTTATTAGAAAGATACATTAGAAGGTTAATTCAAAAAACGCATTCTTTAAAGTTACAATCCAAATTTCTTTATGGCGAAGAAGTCATGCTCAATCAATACAAGAAGCCTTATTAAGTAGGTATGCCATGGTCTACAATTTTCTCAGCAAACAGATGCTGAATGACGACACAAATATTCTTTTCTTAATGTTCAGGAACAATCCACAATAACAAAGCTGTTAGCAGAAATGACTCAAGAACAGAAAGACGAGTACAATGAACTCGAGGCAACTGCTGCTGCGCTTAGAGAAGAAGTGAATCACGCGAGGACACAAATCGACCATCTGAATAGAGAGAAGGAAGAATTTAGTAAAGAGATATCTGGATCTCAGGTAAGCCTGCTATCAATCGCACCATAACGACTGATATTTGACACGCCGCTGGTTACCATGGCTGGCGTCTTATAACTGCCTCCGTAGTCGAGTGGTTTAGGTGCTTACCTTGTGACCCGGTGCTTGC
This sequence comes from Ceramica pisi, assembly GCA_963859965.1. NCBI lineage: Eukaryota > Metazoa > Arthropoda > Insecta > Lepidoptera > Noctuidae > Ceramica > Ceramica pisi. The sequence continues at coordinate 6,711,704 of OY982529.1, forward strand.
AGGTTCGACTCCCACGGAAAGCATACTTTGTAAAGTTGTTCCCAGTTTGGCTAGGACATTGCAGGCTTGAATCACCTGATTGTATGATAAAAAGATGATTCCGTGCTTCGGAAGGCACGTATAAGCCGGTGGTCCCGGCCGCTAAATGGCGGTCGTTAAACCATGTCAAAGGACTTTTCGGCGGTTTAGAAACTCTGACACTAAGGTATGTGGGGTCGTTAGACCTTACTGCCCATACGAATAAGGAGAACAAGATGCATAAACTATCTCTTTCACAGCTTGATCATGATTGCATTGGCACGTCGTAGTAGGGCTGGATTCTCGCGGGATAGTCGTTGACTCTACCGCTGAAAATCCGTTGGCAAAAGCTAGTTTATAATTATTTTTAGTTCATAAAAACGTTTAGGTAATGATGATGATAATGAAATTCTTCATTAACAGATAAAGGTGCATCTATTGGAACTACATCGTCGACTTGCAGCTGCAGAGGAAAAGCGAGACAACATGAAGAACGAGATGAACAACCGCTTAGACCCACAAGAAGAAAGGGAGAAACTGCTGCTCCAGGTTTTATAACTTCAAAAGTTACTAAACAAATCCACACTTGTTATACTCAGAAAAAATGCAGCTTTATGTATGGTTTTTCTTCAGGTTCGAGAAGATAATGCTGCAATCGCATCACTGGATAGTAACGCTGCGAATTTGAAGGAACAAATTAAGAAGGTACAAGAACTTATCGAGCAAGCTGAACAGGTAAGCAAACTTAAGCTGATATACCTACTCAGTGGTGAAACTTTGAATCTTCAATTTTAAGACTTTGATCATGAATGAAATGATTACCTAAGTACTTGGAAAATGATGCAAACATAATATTGCTGGTAACTTTCAGGATCTCGAAGAAGGCAATTCAGATCGCCATCAGAAGTATCGAGAGCTGAAGAAGCGAGAAGAAACAATGGATACGTTCATGGCTACTTACGAAGAAAATCTCAAAAAAGAACAAGAAAAGATTGACCAGTTAGAAAGAGACATCGTCTTTTCCTTAGAACATAGCAGTTCTAACATTGATTTAGATTTGAGTGAGATCGATTCGTTGAAGCAGAAAGAAGGATATACTTCTCAGTATGATGATGGCAAGAAGTCTGTTGATATTTTGATGAAGGATTATGAGAGGTTTCAGGGCAATTTGAAGAAGGTAAGTAAGAAGTAACCGCAGAGTAAAGCGCAATAGTCTTTTGAAAATGGAAGAGTAGACAGTCTGACTAAAAGCCATACATATAGAAAGAAAGAAAAAGAGTTTATTTGCGGCCATTATGACGCATAACAAAAAAACACAAAATACAACCAAGCTCTCTATTTCCAAATGAATAAACTCTTTATTTTGAATCTCTATTTTGGCCTCCATTGTGGCACCTATGCAATGTTTTCTTCATCTATTTTTTCTGAAACTTATGGCGCCATTAATGAGTATTTTATTCTGTTCTCCTTAGTTACCAACTCGAAATAAAGAATTTATTTAGTTACTAGCTGACCCGTGCATCGGCACACATTTTTCAGTACTGCTCCGCTCTTATTGGTCTTAGCGTGATGATATACAGCCTATAGCGTTCCTCGATAAATGGGCTATCTAACACTGAAAGAATTTTTCAAATCGGACCAGTAGTTCCTGAGATTAGCGCGTTCAACCAAACAAACAAACAAACAAACTCTTCTGCTTTATAATATTATAGTATATAGTATAGATAGTATAGATTAATTTGGTAAAGTAGATCGCTTATCCTTTTATCTTACAGGCTCAAGCAACAAGAGAACGTCTAGCTACAGAACTACAAACATTGCCGGAAAAGACTAAAGTGATGCAAGAGGAACTAATTACATTGTCGGATCTCGAAAAACTTCGAGATGACGGTACAGTTTTAAATTCGGCTATATTTTTTGGAAATCCTATTACTAAGCCTCTGCTGTCCGTCCGTCCATCTGTCTCTCTCAGGGGGCTGTATCTCAAAAACCGTAATAACAAGAAAATAAATGATTATATTAAAAATTAATGGGGGCCATACAAGAAACGGAACCCTTTGTCTGACCATACGGAACCCTTTGTCTGACTCGCACTTGGCCGGTTGTTTTTAATATGTTCAAGGAAAGAAAAGTTCGAAAAACTGCACAGACAAAAGTAAAAAAAACACATTTTCCTATACTAACTGTTCCTAGCTGCCACTGCCACAGTGCAGTAGCTTTTGACAGACTGACATCTGCGGTCAGCTAGTTTCAAATATTAGTTTGCTAACTCTTGGGCCACGCTGCTATTCATGAAATTTTCATTCTACTTAGGTGAAGAACAGAAGAAAGCGTTAGAGACGGAACTAAAACAACTTCGAGAAAAATTGGCACCCACGGAAAGTGCTGTACTTGAGGCCACGAATAAACTGAAAAATTTACAGGTACGACAAAATAAATACTAACTTTCTACATAATATATCTTTTGATGCTATCATGGACTGCCGCTTCTTGCTAAACGTTTCACTCTCCTCATTACCTCCATCGTCCTCACTTTTCTTCTTAATAACCTCATGCGAACAGGTTTTTTTTCCTTTGCCCTTTCTTTTATTACATTTTCCGGCTGTTGTGTTTGGCTTCTTTGTTTTCTTAGCCAGCGTCTTACTAGATTGTAAGCTTCAACCCAACACACGGCAGAAGTAATAATCTTACTGCGTTTAAACTGTCACGATTTGATCACTTTAGAATACAGATTTGACTTTATCTCACAGCTAGACACAAAAATTTCACTGAAAGACAGATTTACAGATTCACTACATTACAGATTAGTTTAGGCTGGTTGTAAATAAATTGAAAATACATTCATATTCATTTAACTTTATTTTAGTTAATTTTTGTCGACTTGTGGTATTGTGTTTGAGCAGATAATTTATACCAGAACTTACTAGGAGGTATTAAAATAAGTCATACAATTTTTATATTTCCAGGCCAGTCTCGACGGCAACGAAATGTATGCAAAGCTAAACAGTTTGGAGGACCAGTTGGCTCAACTGGAGAATAGAAAGACTGTTCTAGAAGAAGACATCGCTTCTATAACTTTGAAGGCAGACTACGAACCACTGAAGAAGCAGGCTATAGATGAGCTCGCTACGCTAAATAAGAAGATTATTGAGGATTTAAATAGTGTTAAAGCTTATTGATATGTTTATGTTTGTCAATGAAAAGTTTAGTATATTAGTTTGTTCAGAACTGTATCAGATGTTTTATTTAATGTTTCTTTACTGCCATCCTGAACTTTATTTATCATTTAGGTTAAACCCTTTTTATAAGATGGATGAAGTAGAGAGAACTCCAGGAAGCCAATCGCGCTAATTTTAAAAGTTTAGGTCCGCTTGCAATTCGTTTCCAATTCAGTTTTAGTTATGATCTAATTTCGATTCACCTGTAAGGAATTTGGTATCGCGCTAAAGTTAAATTAAACTTCAACCAAACTTGCGTCAAAACTATATCGTAACCTTTACAAATATTTTCGTATTTTCCTTAAAAATCCAAACAACACAACGCGAACGATTGAGAAAAAGTCACGAAAAAGTAGCACTGTTTCAACTTTTTGTTTGACAGCGGTAACGTTACAGTTGTGATGCAGTTGCGTTCCAAGTTTCTGTCAAACGTTTAGCGCGATACGGAATGTTTAAAAAAGTTGTGAAATGGCTACAGTTCAGTTGCGTTCCAACCGAATTTTATTAGCGCGATTGCCCTCCTGGGCAGTTTATTGGGGGAGAAGTACACGTTACGTCGCGTCGTGTTGCGTCGCGTCGCGTCGTATTCGCCGCCACAGAGTACATTTTTATTTCGTCGCTAACGCAGGACACCGCGTAAGTCCGCCTGGCAAGCTACCACCATCATGTCTAAGTCTGTCGCCATAACAACTATGTTAACAGCATTGTTGTGTTCCGGCAGTTAGAGGTATGACAGCAAGTTCCTCCGTGTAAGAGGATTCCGGCTGAAACTCGCTTCCATCTTAGGCCTAATCATCACTTTCCATCAGGTGAGATTTGGGCCAAGAGTTTCCCCGTTTTGTATAATAAAAAAAGAAAAAGAAAAAAAGGCTATATAAAGGCACTGGCGATGTCAAGAGACACCGCCAGGACGACAACAAATAAAATGAAACAACATGTAAATTAAATCCTAACAGTTTATTACTTCAATAATTTAATATCACAGTTGAATTCAACCAAATATAAATATAAACTAGATAATTTACTAAACTAAAAAATGTTACAACTCGTAAGAAACATTTACAAACTTTGACTAGTGCGACTCGGAAGAAAGTCGACTTTAAATAAAGACGCGATAGAGATTAGGGGAATTAAATATAATGACCACCACCAAAAAATACTTGGACCCGAAGGGACCGTCTCCACGAGCGAGAAAATCGCAGCGAGTTTTTTCACTTATCGAATCGAAAAAATCGATTCGAACTTGATGAACGTGTCTACGTTCATCAAGTTTTTATAGAAATACGTGGCACGACGATAATATCGCGGCGATTCTCTCGCTCGTGGAAACGTCCCTCTAAGCTCTCCCAAAAAATTCACTAATCATCTTATTTAGGTAAATGTACACCATATCTCAGCGAGAAAATTAATTCGCTTCGCTTTGTTTACCTAGCCTCGCTTATAGCGAGCGATTCTATTGGTTCTTAACAAGCACATTACTCGCTGCACATCTGGTGGAAATTCAGCCTTAATGCCTAAATAAACCTGTTGGACTGCAATAAAATATAGGAAGTATAAAGATTGACGCTAGCGGCATTCAGATGACTGGTTTAATGTTGATTCTGAGTGGGTCACAATTCGACCTCGTCTACTCCTGAATTTATTAGTCCAAGAGCGAGCGATGCGGGCTCGCGAACTAAAGGGGGAACCTTTAAGGAGCTACGGACAAGTTAGGTTCTTTTAAACCTTGCAAACAGATATAGGGACCCCACATCGATGCTTCATCGACTTTTCGTACTTACATCGATTGTTGAATATTTGCATGACATTTAAAATAAATGTGGTTAAAGTTATGGCGGTCATTTTACGATACTTATGAAGGTGCTTCAGTAGGATTATAGCATGATGTATTTTTTTTTTGTTTTCATTCACATAAAAAGGATTTAATTTTGGTGAACACGATTTTGACGTAATATTTTAGTTTATCAGGTGGTAAGCTAAACATAACCGATCGACATTATTCAGAATGGCAGCGCCAAGAGAAGACAGAAAACTGTTGGCATTTTCTAAAAGAAGTCTTCAAAACAGTTTTTGAGCATAGACAGAAAAAAATTTTTAGAGTCGCGCGCGTAACTATTTGGCTCTGCCACGATCGATAGTCTGCGCAACAGTATGTTGCTAACAGTCTTACTTATTATCTCTGTACAAGGGTAAAAAAAATAATAAGAATGACCATTAACAGTTCGATAAGGACCTATTTATGTTGTTTCATGCGTATCTATTTTAGTTCTAATTACTTTTTATTCTGATCCGGTCTCTCAGTCAACGCCGGAATCGCTGAAAACCGCGCTATGGTTCTATCTCGCACACGAGTCCCAGTATTATGCGTTTTGCGTGAATGTAACGCATATCTTCCTCACTTGCATAAACCTTGCTCAAGGCATATAAGGCATGCGTCATGCTTGGCGAAATAAACTCTTTTCCTTTCTTTCTAGAAGGAAACCAATAGGTACGCAGTCTTACTCATTAAATCCTTGAATAGCACATGTTAAGTAGATTTTTAAGAAAAAATCTTTTTCAAGATTTTTTCTAATCAGTTGCTACTTGCATAACTAGTGCTAAACAGCTCGAGATTTTTTAATTAGAGCATATGCACGGGGCGTTTTATTAACGTGCCGACGACGCACGTTTTACGCTCGTGTGCTCACGGTGCTGTAGATGACATAAAAAGCTGTTCTGTCTGCGTCCGATCTTCTTTAAAACGCGTTAGCGCGCGTTGTGGCGCGTTAGACCGACTATGCCGTAAACTGTTGGTCATCTACAGCGTCGTGGGCGCGCGTTTAAACGCATTTCAGACGCAGACAGTGCAGCTTGTTACTGTCTGTGTCTGAATTGCGTTTGAAACGCATTAGTGCGCATCGTCAGCGCTTTAAAAAAACGCCGTGCCAAGGCCCTTAATCGAATTAGGATAGTCAATACCTATTTATAAAGCCCAGTATTAATTGGATACTTAAGTTAAGAGACAGCCAACTTTGTTTATTGTGAATACAGAACATATACATTTTTCCAGCAACATTCCATATTGCCAGTTGGTTATGTTTCCTGCACCACAAAAACCAGTTGCTGAAAGAATATTACGCGACTTTTTTCACAATTAATACGGGGGTTCAAATAAACTCATGTTTAACTTACCACCAAATATCTATAAATATGACAGCGGATTTATTGCAGACGACGTAAGATAGTAAAATATTGGTAAAATTGTAGTTATTTTTCTTTTCTCAACAAGGCACGGATATATTGGATTTCGATGAGATTTATTGTTATAAAAAGGAAACTTTTATTACAATCTTACGGAGTCTGCGTTTGCGAAGTGAAAGGTCACTCATTCAAACATTCACTCAGGAAGGTCACTCATTCAAACGTTCACTTACTGATTAATCACGAATTCTCGAAAACTACTTTAACTATGAAGATGAAATTTGGCACGGATATAAACTATGAGTAGAAGCCGCCTGCTAAGAAAGGATTTTTGGAATGTACCCCATTAAGGGGTGAAATAGGGGGTTGATGAACAATAAACATTGGCAGTATTAGTTTCAAAACTACCCGATCGTCTTGAGTTTATAAGCTTGATACTTGACGGGAAGACTGGCCGATGACAACAACAAAGTTCGTCATGATTCACTTTTCTACTTACTATACCTACCTTATAGAGAGATCTGAGAGGGCGTTTTTAAATATGTTCGTTATTTTGTAAAGGAAAATAACAAACTCGCGCGGACAAAGTCGCGGGCAAAGTACTAATAGTAAAATATGTCGAAAAAATAATCTTAAGTATGATAAAAGTCGACGGAGCTCCGATAACGAGACTCGTATATCTGTCTGCAGGACCAAAATAACCTAACATATCCGTGTCGGGATGCCCTTAGTTCTCGAGTTCGTCGAATAATTAGTTCCTGAGCTGTCGGGCTCAAGTTGCTATCTACACTCAACCACATTACACATAGTACAATTCATGGCAATCAAACTGATTTATTATTGGTAGTTACAGCGCATTCATTTGCTCGCAACGGTTTTGTGTTAAATTTTCACGTGGTCTCATGGTATTTTTTGGTAGCGATTATATTAATGCCTTACGAATATCGGAACATCACCGAGGAGAAGAATACAAGCATTACTAAGTTTAGGTACTATTTGGCAGACAATGCAGACTCTACGGTTTTGTGACGTCATAAGCTCTAATACATCTGTGAAATGTGTGCGAATAAAATAATTAATCGTAAATATGACACAACAAGACTTAGAAAAAGAATATCAGACAGATACAACGGAATACAAACAAGTCGACGAACAGAATAAACTCTAACATTCTCATGTATCGCGAAAGCTCCCGATTGACCAGTTTTTAGCCCAGAACACCTGAGCATTAAGGTTGAAAATTGGTCAACCAGGCACTTCCGCCTGCATAGGCGTCGCCTTAATAGAAAGCGATAGTAGCGTGAATACGCGATTGTCACACTCATTTGTTTGGCCAAACCGAAAGGCGCTCGGTTACGATGACAAACAAATCAACGCAACTATATTAGGCGGCAGATAAATTTGCAATAACGACGAACAAACCTGCATAATATCTGCATATATTTATTGACTTTAACCTCTCAGGCGGCGGTCGTTTGTTAACTAATGGTCGTTTGTGTAATAACGGGGTTTTGGGTTCTTGAATGACGATATGAAATACAATGTAAAAAAGATTCTTATTACAACCCGAAATTCTAAAATAAAAATAAATAGTAATAAAGACATAAATCTGTCCTGAATCGACTTCTATGGTAATCCTCTAAGTTCTATAATAATGAAAAACGGTTCATAAATGTATTGTTCGGTTATCTACGAAGGGATATTAGGGAGAGGTCAATGTACTTTATTGCAAGTTTATCTGGTGCCTATCATAACGCGTTTACACGCGATAATCGCTTTCTATTAGTACGACGCCATTCAACACCTTTACTTATAACTTTTCTTTCTTCGTAGCTTTCCTATCGAGTAACATGGTCAGACCTGGCGGCACTTCTCTGTTGTTCGCCTTAATCATGGATATTATGTTCCTGACGAATTTCTGCGAGGGCGACACGTCGGCGTCTTGCATTCTTGCCCACAGAGCTAGGGCCTCGTTGTAGTTGTCGTCGCGTTCTGGAACATAAAGGTTTATAGTATTCATTATATTGTAAGAGAAGTTTTCGTCCGCAACTTCTTACGCTCATATCCCATGTTCCCGTTCCCGTAGGAATAAAACTATCCTATGTCCTTCCTCGAGTCTCAAACTATCTTTGTACAAAATTTCATCCAAATCGGTCCAGTAGATTCGGAGCCTATTCAAATCAATCAACCAAACAAACAAATCTTTCCTCTTTTTAATATTAGTGTAGAAGATTTTAACATGTTAACAATGCAATTTCGTCGCGCGATGAAAATTTTTCCTGTGCTCGCACGATGATTTGCAAGCTTTAATTAGGACTACAGAAATGTGTGTTTTTAATTTCGGCCAAAGAAATCGCATTGTGAACTCGTACGATAGTCGCCAAAGAACGATGCCTTATAATTTGCATGCGACCTTCCTCATTTATCGCTATTTTCACTAGTAAAAATCTTATCCAAAAAGAAATAAACGATAAAACACAAAGGCAGGCAGCGATTTTGTTTTATACTATTACAGTTGAAATCTTTGTATTCGCTTTCACAAAAACGCTTTATCTACTCCCACGCAATATCAAATGGGTTTGAACATTTCTCGAAACTGGGGCAGTCTCCCAATAAGGGCGACGTGAGGTTAATTAATTAATTTATCATTTATTAAGACGTGACATTTTTGATGAAAGGAAGTAAGGTCCGGCGCATATATGGCGGAGCGCGGCGCAGAGCATTTTTCACTGTCAAAATATTATCGACATTGTTCTCATTGAACTAAAATTTAAAATCAATTAATTTGTGCTCTTCAGGAATTTTTGTAGCGTTAATTGATTTCAGATATTATTAGCTTATGCCAACGGCTTCGCCTGCGTCCCTAGGGAACATATTCCCGGGATAAATTGTATTATAGCCTATGTGCTATTCCTGAATATAATATATCTCTGTTCCAAATTTCATCCAGATTCCTTTTTGGCGTGATTGACTTACAAACATCCAAACTTTCACAATTATAATATTAGTTAATTTCAATAAGGACAATGGCCCTAAAAAGTTATATTAAACGAAACTGAAACTCACGTAGAACATCGAGTATCATATCATAGATCTCCAAAGTGTCGATATGCCGTACATCCCGCGCACATTCGGCGATAGCCTCAAGCGCGGGTATTTTCTTCTCGTCAGCGAACCGCTCGCAACGTCGCAAGATGGCGTCGGGGTGGAGCTTCACCGAAGGGTCGAGGAACATTTTGCGGAGCGTCTTCTTGTAGCCAACCTCAGCTAAGGCGGCTACCACTGTGAGCTGGAAATGAGAAATAGTAATGAATTGCCTGCTTGGCGGTCTTCTACAGATTGTACTTCTGTGAGTGTGCCCAAGAACTCCACGACCGCATCCCACCAGTCCCCTTCTACCATCGGACATCCCGACGCACTACAACTTACCATCCCTACCTTCTTGCTATTCCACCAATTCGCAGTAAGCGTTTCAAAACGTCTTTTATAATGCGCACAGCAAAGGAGTGGAATTCTCTGCCTGCGTCTGTGTTTCTGAACGCTTACAACCCTAATCTCCTCAAAGTTAGAGTAAACAGGCTCCTTCTGGGTAAGCTCGCTCCATCGTAGACTTTGTCTCTGTCATCTCTGACCAAGACAAGAATAAAGAACAAAACCATCACAAATAAAAACAAGTGCGAGTCGGACTCGCGCACGAAGGGTTCCGTACCATAAAAACTATACTATAAAACGGCAAAAAAATTAAATTGCCCTTAAATATTTATTTTATTCTGTTTTTTTTAGTATTTGTTGTTAACAGAAATACATCATCTGTGAAAATTTCAACTGTCTAGCTATCGCGGTTCTTGAGATACAGCCTGGTGACAGACAGACAGCGAAGTCTTAGTAATAGGGTCCCGTTTTTACCCTTTGGGTACGAAACCCTAAAAAAAAGAGTGTTAAGAACTTAATATAGTTTTAACGAAAACTACTGGTAGTTGCGACCATTTCTCGATGTTGTAAAAATGTACGTAACATCACGGTGATTGTAATAATAACCAAAATGACTCTATTACTAAGCCTCCGCTGTCCGTCCGTCCGTTCGTCTGTATATAACGAACCGTAATAGGTAGGCAGTTACAATCTCTTCAAAGTTAGAGTAAAGAGGCTCCTTCTGGGTAAGCTCGCTCCATCGTAGACTTTGTCTCTGTCATTTCTGACCAAGACTAAGGTCAAGAGAAAACCCATCTCAAATAAAAAAAAAGTTGATATTTTCACAGCTCACTGTGTATTTAAATTCCCGCTATAACAACAAATAATAAACTAAAAAAAAGTTTTTGTATGGGTGCCCACCCATACAAAAACTTTATTTTTATTTTACGGAACCCTTCATGTGAGAGTCCGACTTACACTAGTTTTTATGAACCGATTAGCCGATGACTACGACTTCGCTTACGTAGATATCTCTGATTCAAACAACAATAACTTTCATAAACAGTTCAACGTCTGATTAAATCCCCCCGCCCTCCCCCTCTAATCTCAATATTACTAATTTTAGTCTTAGGAGTCCTATTACATTTTTTACGGAAATTCATGATTTTTGACGCTGTAATTTTCAGCAGCAGTAAGATATTTTAATTATTTAATCCTGAATAACGATAGTGCCAGTCTCTTTCTTGTAAGTTAGAATTACACATTTTCATTTTTCTTTTCATGTAATTTACTATAAATATTTTACGAACTCAGTTTGCAAGAAAAAATGTCGGCGATGGAACTTTGACGGTCAAATTCACATTGTTACAATCAATTCTTTTAAAAGCTGAAATTACTAAAAGGTAAGTTGAATGTTTTACTTGTTTATTGGAGTTCTAGAATTTCTTTAAATTCCTTGAGTTTTCACGGAAAAAAACGTAAAGAAAGCCTAATTTAAGCCAGAAATGTCTTGATTCAGCGGACCGCTCGATTGGGTTACGGAACTACAGTCCCTAAATTTTTTTTGCTCTAGATTGCGTCATAGGAACTACAGTCCCTATTTTTAAAATAACGACCTGGCAACAAATTATGTCCATTTCTGTCTTACCAACGATATTTTGTATCATTTTGCTCTTTTCCACTCGAATCTTTATACATTTCTACATGCTTAAAATACGAAACACGCAACGGGCGAGTCCATTTTTAGAAAGAAATTAAATGTTTTATTCAGTCTGTGGTATGACGCGAGTTGCGCGATGACGTAGTGTCGAATAAACTTGTTTATTATATTGTTTGTGAGTGAATTAGTGTTAATTAATGTTTTATTGGTGCATTGTGATATGATTAATGTGTGTGCAAAAGGATTTCAACATGTGGGTAAGTTTTAGCACGTATTATATTCATTTTCATAACCCTTGATACACAAGGCGTCCATGTTGTCAGAACGCTTTCGTAATTTGTTAATTATTAAGTCTAGCTACTTGTTCTGACTAAAAAGTAATTATTATCGCATTTTATGTTTACTGGGCAATAGATTTCAGCCAAAACATAAACAAAACAAACGAAATTTACGTTATGATTAGAATTTTTGTTCCGTGGGTCGGAAGTAAACAATGCAAAAATGGCGGGAAATTGCTAATGTTTGGTGGTAGTTTTTTTTTTTTTTTATATATGTTTTTGTACGGTGGAGTATGTTGTTTGTTATTTATCGTTTTTAGATATAACCCAGCTACCCATACAAGTCATAAAATATATATGTTATCGATCTACTTTTTAAATTATTCCTGTTCAAAGTTCACATAATGTGTTTTTTTCACCACTTATCAATGTTTACAAATTAATTAAAAAATATAGAAACTAACCGTTATCATACACTTAACGTAAGTTTAAAGAGCCGATTATCAGCTTTCGAACAAACGAAATAGTTAAGTGGCCTCTGTAATAGGAGGCGACGACAAAAAATGTATACGATATGTCAACAGCTGGCGCGCAGATCCCGCGTTTTTTAGTCGAGCCGCGCGCAATCTACGTCATAACGTGACTCATATTTGGCGCGGCTGACCCAGTCAAGCGGATTCCAAATAAAAACAATTTTATCAAATAAATTAATATGATATAAAATTTCAATCTACAATGAATACGTTTCATTAGTTTTCGTTTGTCAATATAATAAAACAAAATTAAAATAAATAAAATTAAAGTACTCTATATTCTGCGTCAATTCAGCGCGCGCGCTCCTCAGTCTCGCGCGAGCGCCCAAATAAACTATAATCCTATTCAGACTAGTAAGTATCAAAATTGTTTCGCGGACTACAGATGTACTCCCAACGCAGACCACGTAACTTCGTCTATTGCAAACGAGCATTTACGATTCGTAATAGGACTCTTAAATGCATGTGGCGGACGCTGCCAACGGTTTAACGTCTATTGTATTGCAAAGGCGCGCAACCTAGTGCGGAGCGTCGCGACTGTGTGGCCGGGTAATAAGATTAACATTTTTAGCATTTGGGCGAGTCGCGCCACAACGCATGGTATTAAAGTTCCTAAATTACTTGTGTACATTTTGTAAGTAGTGAGAAGAGTTCCATATCTTTTTAATAATGGCGGGCCGACCTGTCGGGTCGCGCAAGTATCCTCTTGTACCAGGCCTGCTGACTCAAAGTATAATAACCAACACGAGTCGTGAGCACACTCTCCATTAGTCGGTTTGACCACAGTTCTGACGCTTCACGTTATTGGTTCGTCAGTCAATGCTCATCGAGTTTCGTTCGTCCACCGTACTTTAGCGAGATCATCCTGCTGCATCTGTGCTCGCGGCTCGTGCCAGCCATACCGGTAGTAACTGTGAGGTTTTAATTGGTAAAACATGACATAAAACTCTGTTCAGCCCAGAAAACACTCTCGTAGCTAATTCAAACAAAATACGGTTATAGTTTCTCACATGGACATCCCCCGGGCCATGCACCTTCTTATCCACATTGAGTACAATCTGCACCAGCTTGTTGAGCCTCCCATGGCCGCCCACCTTCTCGTTGGTGAGGAAGTTCTCCTCAGTCTGTCCGTCACTCATGGTGGTGAGGATCTTACACATCAGCTCGTGCTTCAGAGGAGTTTTGTTGTACTTGTTGGCTAGATTTGTGAATTCGTTAACTGCTTCTTGTAGATTGTCGCTGTAAGATAAAGATGTAGGTTTGGTTATCTTCACAAAGCTATGGATGCAGCGGGCAGGACTTTGCGGATTCGGAAGACAAAATAGGCTTGTGTCCTGAAAAAATCTAATTAGTCCTTCAGTTAGATTATCAAAAAATATTTGACCCGTGTTTTTTCTTTTGTTACGGGAACCAAAATTGACGAAGTTACGACTCTTTTAAAATTCTCAATACGTCACATCTTCACATAATTTTTATTGAGTCGTGACGTCACGAGCCCCCACTCCCGAGTTTTGATGCGTTTTATCTTTGTCAATATTAATTGATTTACAAAAACAAAAAATACGTGTCCATTATTTTTCAATACTCTAACTGACGGACTAAATAGTTTTGCGATTTGTGGATGATGGAATCTAGCCTATTACCGGTTGACGACAGGAATTATGGTGTTTTTCTGTGGTGATTTCTGACAGACACTCCCGATAATACGCCGAGGAACTAGAGACGATGAAATAGGTGCCTGCCCTGTAAATTCTATTCTTTGGCGTAACATAAAGTTAAAAATCAATTTTATAATTACCGACACGCAAGTTGGCAAAGATTTTTATAGTGGGGGAAGTTCACGCATGTTAAAACGTATGAAATTGTGCGTGCGCCAACTTCCCCACTTTCTTTCTTTCTTCTATAATAGACAAAATGTTAGTACTGAGCAAGTCTAACAGATTTTATTTTTAAAGCTTTAAACATACTTTGTTAATAGGAAAATTTATCTGTCAGTGAGTGGCTTCGAACTAGGTCACTTAGCGACGCGAGATTACTTCTCCTCAACTCAGCCACTTTTACAGTACACAGTTAGACAAAGGTTTTCCTAAATGGCGCCACAACACACTTTCGCATCGCAAGTATTGACCACAGTTTGAACTGTTAGGCTGCGTGTCCACCGGAGATGTGCGAGGTTGCGGAGCGAGGGATGTGTTTGTTAAGAACCAATGGAGTGGCCACCAACCAATTGAACTCAACTTCGCTCAGCACATGTGATTTTATTGGTTTTCACAGCTTAAACCATCGAGCAAACCTTCGCTCTTCATGTCAAAAACTCCCATTATTGAACTGGTCTTACAAAGTCAATATTATTAAACAACTTGAACGAAGACTTACTTCTTCAAATGTACTCTAATCAGTGGCCCCAGCATGACGTTGGAAGGCTTGCAGTACTTGTACGAGGTCAGCAGGTCGAACATCTTGCGCACTTCCACGTGCGTGCCGTGCGCCGCCGCCGCGTCCAGCAGTCGCCAACAGTTCATTGCTATGCTACGGCCGCCTATTATGTTTCTGTAAGAAAAAATATTACATGTGCTATCTCTATACAAAATATACTTATACTAGTTGACCGGACAAACGTAGTTTTGGCAAATAAAATCATAATAATAATAAGTACCCGATGACCTATTTACAGACCTACGGAATGTGCACAAAAAAATCTTAAAAATCGGCCAAGCAGTTTCGGAGGAGTTCGTTAACAAACACCGTGACACAAGTTTGTTATATATTAGATTAGAAATGCAAAGGTTTTGGATGTTTTTAACTCAAATCACTTCAGAACGGCTGAACTGATCTTGATGAAATTTGGCACAGAGGTAGATTATAGTCTGGAATAACACAGGATATCCCGGGAGTACGTTCCTTTGGGATAATTCGAGGAGCTCGTGTCTAAATAATAACAGCGGCGCGGGTTGATCTTTATAACGTTAAACAACGCTTGACAAGGTTGGGCTGTGGATGGGTGACCATATTAACATACCGAGTTTCCTCCATGCCTCGGAAAGCACGTTAAACCCGGACCCGGCCGTTATTTGTAGATCTTTGACAGTCTTTACAGATTATCAGAAGCCAGTAAATCTGACTCCATTCTTGCCAAAAACTATCGTGCTACCCAGTTAATGGATTGTGGAGGTCTGGTAGGCAGCCGCTACACGTAAAATACTGGTATTCAGCTGAACCCGGTTTGACTGGAAGCCGACCCCAATATAGTTGGGAAAAGGTAGATAATAAAAATGCTTTGTATTTCTCCAAAAGTGCCATGTCATCATCATATGCCTTGTGGTTTTCCAACTGTTAGGGTTGCATCAGAAGGCTAGGCTAAGATACCAAAACTGGATGGTTCTGGCTAGACCAAGTTCTGGTCCTGATTATGACCTAATGTGTGTAACCTAATGTGTTGCCTTCCAGTCTAACCAGATACAGTCTACCAATATCTTACATGAAGCCTATCTAACCTGCGGGTCTAACAAGGCCACTTTAGCAGAATCATATTAGAATCGTAATGACCACACAAAAATCAGTTCATTTTTTTTTCATCTTTATCGCTCTCTCTATGTCATTATGTTTAAGGTTGATTGGGAAAATTTAACAGTGACGGGTTGCTGATTCTGCTAAACTGGCCTTTTTAGACCTCCTGAACAACTCATTTATCATTTAAATCCAGGCTGTCACTGAGTAATATAATAGGTGGCAAAGCATTTGTATCTAAAACGTATACAAATGAGACGTAATCGCATTTTTAGGGTTCTGAAAGTACATGTGAATTAACGAAACCCTTATATGATCAGTCGTGTGTGTCTGTCCGTGAGGTATAGCGAGAATAACTTGCGCGCGAGTCCGACACGCACCGCAGAAAAACAAGCCGGCCAACGGTTTTCTTTTTAATCTATACTATAATATTATAAAGCAGAAGAGTATGTTTGTTTGTTTGTTTGGTTGAACGCGCTAATCTCAGGAACTACCGGCTCGAATTGAAAAATTATTTTTGCGTCGGATAGTCCATTTATCGAGGAAGGCTTTAAGCTATATAACATCACGCTATGACCAATAGGCGCGGAGCAGCAATAAGAAATATTGCAAGCGGGAAAAAAGCTTCCGTTGGGTGCGCTGCGTAAACGGTTTAAGTTACGCAAAAATCAAGTATTACGAAATTATTCCTCTTTAACCCTTTATAAGGCACAGGTAATATTTTTCCCACCAACTTTTTCCAATATTTTTGGCTTAGATTGTAAAGGTACGGTTTTTATTCGTATGGCAATATTTCAATTGACTTTGAATTCAATATTTTTATCTATGGTGATGACAGGTCGCCATACTTTTTTTTCTTCGGTTGACGTTCTCAATGTGAAAAACTGGTGAATTTTTGTACAACAAGATAAATCTTTATAAATCTTCATTTTCTGCGATTCAAAAACGGTAAGATGTTATTATTTCTAAAGAAAAATGTTTATTCAATTAAAATTTAGGCATATTTTCAACTTGGGAATTTGCATAATTTGATTATATGGGTTGGTTGTGGTGGGAAAAATATTCCCTTTGCCTTGGCACATGTAAATGTTATTTTTTTGTTTCTTGTAGATTTGTTCGAAAATGAGTAGAAAGATACTACAAGATTTGGATATAATCAACGAATTAAATGAGCTTTATGGTTTACCCGACGATCCCGAAGTGTCAGATGACAATTTAGAATCTGATGAAGAGACTATCCAA
Organism: Ceramica pisi; assembly: GCA_963859965.1. NCBI lineage: Eukaryota > Metazoa > Arthropoda > Insecta > Lepidoptera > Noctuidae > Ceramica > Ceramica pisi. The sequence continues at coordinate 6,728,751 of OY982529.1, forward strand.
ATAAGTACCGCAAAACTTCAAAGGATCTTAGAAAACTTTGATGAGCCTAACGATGGACCTTTACCACCTACACCCGATCCACCTAACAGCCCAGCATCCCTTGAAATTCAACCCTCTGTTGAATGTCAACCTAAACCATCAGTCGAAAGTGATCGCCCTAGACGAGTAGCAAGAGCCCTTGATTTACCTAGTTCCTCTAGTACGCAGCAGACTTCAAGGACAAGACCAGAATTACCAGTAGATAATACTCATCCAAATAGCCCAGCATCCTTTGAATTTCAACCTTCTATTCAAAATAATCGCCCTACACGAGTAACAAGATCCCAAGATTTACCCAGTTCTACTAGTACGCAGCAGACTACTTCAAGATCAGCATCTCCAGTAGATAATACCCATTCAGATTCAGAAACTGACGATTCAGATGGCGAAGAGGAAACATGGAAAAAGACTAAGTGGACCACCTTTCGACCGGACCCTAGCGTTTACGATGAAATTCCATTGCAGCCCGAAAATATGTTTAGCAGCCGTATTAGACCTGTGACTTTGTTTGAAAAATATTTTACTGATGAGGTATATGATTTGATAATATATCAAACAAACTTATATGCTAAACAGAAGAATGATGCAAATTGGACAAAATTAGATAAAAAGGAACTGAAGGCTTTCTTGGCTATTTTTATAATAATGGGGTACAACATCCTGCCTTCGATGGACCTTTACTGGTCTACAGACCCTGGATTCCGAGTAGACGAAATCGCAGGCATTATGACTATAAAACGTTTCAAGAAAATATTGCAACATTTACATCTAAACGATAACACCCAACATCCCGAAAGGTCAAGTGAGAACTATGACAAACTTTACAAAGTTCGCCCGTTATTGGATCTTATAAATCACGCTTGTCAAAAGAATGCCAAAGATTCCTCATCTCAAAGTATTGATGAATCTATGATTTTGTTCAAAGGGCGGTCTTCGATGAAGCAGTATATGCCCCTCAAGCCCATCAAAAGGGGTTACAAAGTATGGTGCCGATGCGATAGTAATACTGGCTACTTATACGAATTTTACATCTACACTGGAAAATTAGAAGTGGGTACAGAAGAAGGATTAGGATTCAAAGTTGTGAAGATGTTGACAGAGAAACTGATAGATAAAGCATTGGAGGAATTTCATGTCATTGTGACATTTGATAATTTCTTTTGTGACTACAGTATAATGCAATATCTTTATGAGAATGGCATCTTTGCTACAGGAACCGTACGAAGGCACAGAAAAGACCTGCCCAAACTTGTAAAAACTAACCCGAAGCTTCAAAAAGGGCAGTACAAATGGAGAGTCAAGGGCAATGTATCTTGCCTGATTTGGAAAGATACTAAAGATGTCCTTCTGATGAGTAATGCATTCCATCCCAAGTCTGGCAAAACGACTATTTTACGGACTCAAAAAGATGGCACCAAGACAGCAATTGACTGCCCTTTAGCCATAAAGGAGTACACGAAAAGAATGGGAGGGGTAGATCGCTTCGACCAGCTAAAAGGTACCTACTCAGTTGGCAGACGGAGTAAGAGATGGTGGGTCCGCATTTTCTACTTTCTTTTAGATACAAGTATAACTAATGCATACTTGTTGTATTGCCAAAACAGAAATGTGACAAAACTCTCCACTCTTGAATTCCGAGTATCTGTTGCTAGAGGACTGGTCAGTGGATTCTCGAACAGAAAACGACGTTCTGGTCTGGTAAATTACGTCTCCAGAAAGAAATCTTGTTTATCGGAGAACCGTCAAAAGTCCTTACACGTTATTGCCGAAGAAATTCGCTACACCAACGTTGGGGACCATATGCCGGTGGAATTGCCGAGCTACAAGCGCTGCAGAATGTGCAGCACTAAAGAAAAGGACAAACGTTCCAAAATAATGTGCTCAAAGTGTGGAGTTGCCCTTTGCATATTACCATGCTTTACTGCGTTTCACAAGGAATAAGTAATACAACATCAATCCGCTTCAATCAGACTTGGTGCCTATGACACCTATCACCTATCACCTACGTATCACGGGCAGAGGGAAGTGACTTCCCACCATGTTTTTTTTTTTTAATTTCATTTTTTTTTTCATTTTCTGAAAAAGCATAATAAAACTAATGTAAAACCATAATTACTTTTATTTTTCCGCCCCTAGATGCTTATGCCTTATAAAGGGTTAAAAGTTCTAAAAAATTCCTAGACAGTATATGTCTATCCCATAAGGTTAACTCACTATAACCTTTTTTATAAAAATCAAATTCGTTCTAAAATAATGCATTATTTGCAGGGAAGTTTTTATTAACATGGTATTAATCCTTATCCAAATAAAAACGTTAATCATCATAGCACGAGCAGCTAGTCTATTCTGTAAATAACCATTTCGATATCGACTTCACCTGAGTGACTAAGCTTACAAAGTGAGCTTTATTTCACACATCATAAGGTCGTATATTTATACGAATTTGAAACTCACCTCGGATTCCGCTGTCGAGACACGAAAATGTTGTTACAGAATAGCACTGCAGGTGATGCGTTGCGACATCAAAACTTCACGCGAACGAAGTCGCGGGCAGAAGCTAGTAATCAATATACCTACTTGATAAGAAAAAAAAATTTCCTTACCTTTTCTTAGATTGTTCAGAGATCAAATCAAAAGCTTGTTTGATCTTCTTCCGGTACACCATGAGAGTAGCGAAGTCGATGACCTTGTACTCGTCCAAGGTGAAGTTGGGTGAAGACTTGTTGAGGTCAGCCAGAGCCATCTCGGCCAAGTCCAACTCGCCCAGTTTCACGTGCAGGTCGAATATAGCTGCCTTCATACCGGCTGATAGGAATACCTGGAAATTTTAAAAAGTTTGTGAGCGTTTATTGAATAGGCTAGTTTCCATCATCCACAAATATGCAAAACTATTTAGTCCGTCAGGAGTATTGAAAAATAATGGACACGTATTTTTTGTTTTTGTAAATCAATGAATATTGACAAAGATAAAACGCATCAAAACTCGGGAGTGGGGGCTCCTGACGTCACGACCCGCTAAAAATTATGCCAGGGCGAGACGCATTGAGAATTTTAAAAGCGTCGTAACTTCGTCAATTTTGGTTCCCGTAACAAAAGAAAAAATACGGGTCAAATATTTTTTGATAATCTAACTGACACGGACTAATAAGATTTTTTCAGGACACAAGCCTATTGAAGCAACCCAGTACACACGTCATTTTGTGTGATAGAATAATAACTTCAAACGCATATAACTTTCATTTATTTTGTTTTAATGAAATCTATCAAAGTGTTCATTCTTGTATATTTTCATAGTAGTCAAATTCCTTATTATTTGAATGAACTCACCCCTTCTTTCTGGCACTTCGCAGCGATCTCTCGAGCGCAATTCAAGTTGCCTTCCCTACAGTACTGCTGTAGCAGTCTCCTGAGCGTGCCTCGTGTGTTCATGCCTTTAGCTTCGAGCTCCGATAGATGTGCGCGGAGGTTCTCTTCGTTCATGTGTTTCTGAAATGTTCCAATTCCAAGGTTTTAAATTAGTCAAAATTGTTTCGAAAATGATAATTTTACCCGTCCGAGAGTGCTCAACAAAATTCATGTTCTTATATAAAATAAATAAATTTAGCTAACTATAATCGCGAGTGTCGCAACGCCAACCAGAATGGTAGTAGCGGCTACCACCGCTGAGATGTGGGCTTAGAAACGGGCGTAGAAACTTGTGAAGAAGACAGTGAATAATTAGTCCTCTTAACTAAATATTCACTATCTTCTTCACAAGTTTCTATTGACCATGATGGTCGTGAGTATATTTCAAGGGGTTTCACACTCGTAACGCAGATTTCACCAATGAAACTGATCGCGAACAAGCTGCGTTCAAGAGTTGTCAGTGTCAATATTCCATAGAAAATAATGACATTGACAGCTCGTTAACGTGTATATTGATCGCGTTCAGTTTCAGATTAATGAAATCCGCCCTAAATGTTAGAGTCAATGGCGTTTTACCTAAAGAAACAGAACCAGAAAGCAATGTTTTCACTCCCTCTCTTTAATAATTCTGACTGTTTAAGCAGCAAGCCGAAAACTGAAGCATTTATTCACGCAGACATTTTTAGTGATCTTTAAAAAGTAGGTATCTAAGGTAATCACAAACATTAATGACAAAATTATAAATTAGGTAAAGCACACACTTACCGGATGCGGCAGCTGCTGATCGAAGATATCGCCCTCATCGACGAGCCGTTCATCAGTGAGGGATATGATGTTGTCTCGGAACTGTTCTATGACCGACGCGTCGTCCTTGTCCGGCAGACGTGACAGGCAGTAGTCCGCGGCTAACGTCGAGATTTTGATTGTAGTTTCGAATTTGTTTAGAGCCTGGGGTGAGAAAAAAAATAAAACATAGTAGAAGGTCGTATTATAAAGTCTTACAAGAGGACAACGACGCTATTTACTTTTTGCATACTTTCTTTAAAGCTTTGTGGCGAAATCAGCGCCAGGTATACCTTGTGTTAACTCATTTGGAATTGTGTTAAGCTGAGGCCCTTTTTGCAATTAGTTTTTATTTAGTTTGCTATATTTTGAGGTGTTCTGTTTTAACAATACCAATAAACACATTCTTCTTTCTCGTGAATAGTATCAAATCGTACAGTCCAATCGAATGTACAGGAGCGTCAATGTCATGCTCGCTCCATTGTAGACTTTGTCTACATCTCAAATAAATAAAAATATGGCATAGTCAACGCCGTGCACAGAGAACGTGCACGGCGTTGTCTATAAGTTGATAAAAAAAATAAACAGCTCACCTTCAACAAATTAAGTACATCACTGACGTCAGTTTTAATCTTGGGATGCACCATGAACTTGCACAGAAACCTGCCGACCCAATCTTTGTTCTTCTCCATAGATTTCTTTGTTATGTCCTCAAGTATGTGTATTGTTGCTTTTATATCGGCACTAATAAGGTAACCCTTCAGAAGAGGTTGTAGTAACCTTTCGGAGTCGACTTTGCCTTGGAATAGTTCACCTGTAAAAAAAAAAAGTTGAATCGATAGGTTGTTGGATAGAATAGGAATTTGACAGGATTTTTTTTACATGTCTTAAGCTATTGAGTAGACAAGACGCAGTTAAAAACATTGCTTAAAATCTTAAAAAAATAGCGGTGTTATCAGTGCTATAAGGTGAATGCTCCAACCAGCCCGCGAAATTCAAAATTTCTTGCGTTTTTCGAAATTTGCAGGCCAGTGCTAGGTTGTATTTTGATTAAAATAAGAGAAATATTTTTTTTTTTTTTTTTTATACAAGACGGGGAACTTAGAGCGTTGTATTGATGATTTTGATGATTATAATTCTGTAATTAAATATGTCTTACAGCCGCGAATAATATTTTAATCAACATACAACCTAACACTGCCCTGCAAATTGCAAAAAACGTAAGAAAATTTGAATTTCGCGGGCTGGTTGGAGCATTCACCTTAATAGCGTTTTTCTTCTTTGTAACGTCAATCACAAGTCTCACAATTTTGAATTGAAGCCATTCAGCACTAAACAACATTTTGTGACAAGGATTTAAAATAAATTCAAAAGCGTATACTTTCTCTGTTTGTCCACCATTTTATTTTACCAATCATATTTCTTTATAATATCTATTCATGTAGGTTTTTCATAGTTCTTCTTAACGTGTAGGCAGTAAGGTCTAACGACCCCACACACCTTAGTTTCAGAGTTTCTAAACCGCCTCAAGGGCCTTTGCAATGGTTTCATTGACGACCGCCATTTGTATTGTATATGTGCCTTCCGAAGTACGGAATCATCTTTTTATCAGACAATCAGGTGATTCAATACTGCAATGCCCTTGCCAAATTGGAAACAACTTTGCAAAATATGCTTCCCGTGGGAATCGAAGTCACAAGACAAACGCCTAAACCACTCGCCCACTGAGGCAATTTTTCATAGTTATATTATAAAGCAGAAGAGTTTGTTTGTTTGTTTGGTTGAACGCGCTAATCTCAGGAACTACTGGTCCGATTTGAAAAAATCTTTCAGTGTTAGATAGCCCATTTATCGAGGAAGGCTATAGGCTATATATCATCACGCTAAGACCAATGGGAGCGGAGCAGTAATGAAAAATGTTACGCAGACGACGTTGCACGGGTCAGCTAGTTTTTCATAGTTATCAAATTTTAATACCCTATTCAGTTCATAATAATGATGAAGGATGGATAGAGAGGGAGAAGAAGGCCAAAGAAAAGATGGATGGATTGTGTGAGGAGCGATATGAAAGAAAAAGGAGTAAGTGAAAGTTTGACGGCTGATAGGGCAGAGTGGAAGAAAGAAACGTGTTATGCCGACCCCAAGTAACATGGGATAAGGGCAGGAAGATGATGAATACCAGCGCTGTGATATTTATTTATTTAAATATCGCAGCATACGCTGAGACAGGGACCTTTTTCGGCCTCGCACAGATAATTATTATCATTATTAGGATGTAACTTAAGTGTCAACTTATTTTTATTACAGTTAGTTTTATTTATATTTTTACTTTTATGTGTACTGTGCGAGTCCTGAATAAACATTTTTCTTTCTTCTTCTTTCTTTCTTGATGATTCAGTTTATAATAATCATACTCACACAACTCGCTGGCCGCTCGCACTTGGCCAGTATTCAGCAACGTGTGCATCATAGGTGTGAGCACGGTCGACACTGACAGCCCGGTCTCTTCGAACTTCTTCATCAGGTTCTGTGGCGAAGTGAAGCTCACGTACGGCAGCGAGTACTCCATTATAGTGTCGTAGTCGGGCTTCACGTCCATTTGTACCATTGTTGCTAGTGTGTTCATTATTCCTGGAAAACATAACATAATGTTTTCATTTTTCAAAGCGAAAGGTTCGCCCATTACATATTAACATATGTACAGTTTCAGTTCTAGGTATTTGGCGAACCTATAAGCTAGCAACATTGGCACATATGTGGACTCCAGGCTCCTAATAACCTCTGATGGGAAAACGGTATTTTACAAACTATTATTTTAGTAGGAATAATGAAAGACTTAAAAGTACCATTCACTAATCATACCTTTGTTACATGCCAAACACATGGTCACCTACAGTATTATGAGCCAGTCAATTGTGTTTCTGATCAACAGTATACAACAATGGACTTTTTCGTCACAAGTATAGCATTCATTTTTTCAATTAATATTTCAGCTGTAAAAACTACATACCTTTCTCGCCATAAGTCTTCGAATTATGCAGCAGTATTGGCCAGAAGTAGTGGGGGCGTAATGTTATTCCCAGTTGTTTCATCCTGGTCATTAGGTCCAGTGCTAGGGGCACTTTGCCTAGCTGTAAGGCTGCTTCGCAGGCATTCTGTAGGGCTATGGGATTTCGCCCTGATGACATCAGCTCTTGAGTTATTAAACCTATTATGCTTGATGGCTGCAAATTCAAAAAATATTGAAGCATATACCGCGTGTATCTGACATCGACACACAAACGATTTCCATGGGTCCAGGGCATGATTCTGGACGCACTAGACTTAGAATTTTTCGTCGGCTTTTTTCTCATTTTTCATTTTTTTCAAGGGTTCTTTTTAATTTAGACTACTCATAATCGTTATTCTGACGTAACCCAATGAGATTTTTAATAAAAAAAATGATTAATTAACTACTTTCACTAAAAAGAACAATCTGAATAAAACCACAAATAGATATCAGCTCAGCTGAGCTGAAACCTATTTGTGGTACTCTTGAAAAAAATGAAAAAATGAGAAAAGAACCGACGAAAAATTCCAACACTGGGGTGTCCAGAATCATGCCCTGGACCCATGGAAATCGTTTGTGCGTCGATGTCAGATACACGCGGTATGTTCAGGTAAGCTTTCGAAGGAAAAGAACTGAAGAACAACTATATAATAAATATTTTGGCATCAGTGAAGTGTGTGCGATAATTACGATGTGTTTTTTTTTTAATTTGCATTTGCGTTTGTTTTTAAATAATAATCATTCTTCATGACATATCTTAGCACTGATAGATTTTATGTATTAAACTAGCTGACCCGCGCAACTTCGTCTGCCTCACATTTTACATGACTGCTCCGTTCCTATTTGCCTTAGCGTGATGTTACATAGCCTATAACCTTCCTCGATAAATGGGCTATCTAACACTGAAATAAGTTTTCAAATCGGACGAGGAGTTCCTGAGATTAGCGCGTTCAACCAAACAAACAAACAAACAAACAAACTCTTCTGCTTTATAATATTAGTATAGATATGCAGATATTTAGTTAAAGTAATAATTAGTGACTAATATTATGCAGTTTTTTACTTGATTTGTTTTATTCGGCCAAATACCGAATACCGAGTAAAAAAGAAGGCGAATAGGCCGAATACTGAATATTTGCGAATATTCAAGGCATCTCTAGTGTCAACTATGATACCAGCAACCTTAAAATCCAAAAAAAAATATTTAAACGCAACTTACCATACCAGCCTTAACACAATCCCTCACTAGACTCCTCCCGTGGAGTCCTTGATCATCCTTAGGTCCAAATGAAGGCAGCGGCAAACATTTGTAGATCTCTATAGCAGCCAGCGGATGATTTTGGAACACCAGTTGGGTGGAAACACTTTGCATTAGAGGTGAAATTGATGGCGTTTTGAGAACTACTTCTGGTAGGAAACTTAGGACCTGAAATGGAAAAGGTTAGTGTCAAAAAAAATTGTCAGAAAACGAACTCAACCAATATCAGACAATGGGAGATCAATTTAATTTGCAGCTCTATGGAGTATATGTAAACTCTATACAACATGCTACCAACACAAACCGATCTGGGCCATGTTTGCAATTTATATATCAAACCAAAACAGACAAAAAATGTAGATGTGGCCACTACCCAGTCTTTAGTTTACTACCGCTGTCAGTCTGCAATTTCTCAGAATGACACGGAGTGATAGTAAAGTATATAATTTTTAATTGTTTCATAGTAAGAGAAATTTTCAGTTAAGCTCGGGTATTTACATGGTTGAGCGATTGATTGTTGCGCTGCGTGTCGCGGGTTCTATTTCCGCATGTAACAAATATTTGTATGGCCTACAGATAGTTGTTCCGGGTCTGGCTGTTTTGTATGTGAGTTTGCATGTTTGGAAACGCACCCACGATACAGGACAAATTCCTAGTGTGGGGCAACCCTTTTTTTAAATAAAACAAAATATTCGCAAATATCCGGAGACATAAACATACCTTAGGAATATTCTGATACAATCCAACATGAGCCAACATCTTAACAATCTCCATGATGTGTGACTCAGTGAAATTGAAACCTTTCTTCTGCGCTTTCGTCATTTCTGTCAGCATTACATCAGCCTTCTTGTTCCAAGCTAGCGATCTTGCTGTGGCAGTGTATGTGTCTATTGAGGGCTCCACGTTGAGTGACCGCATCATTGTGAGCACTTCTTCTATATTTTGTATGTTACTGGAATTTTAGAAGGTAGTACAGTGATTCAGAAGGTTAAGAATATTGTCATCATCATCTTCATATCCACATCTGGAATAGACCTTAAAAAAGTCCCTTAGAGTAGCCACAACAACCGCTCCTATGCGCCTCGCGTCCATCGGCTACTCGCGACCCTCATGCAGAGCTTTTGTGAATAGATTAAATTGTAGCATATAAAATGTCAAACTCAGTGAAACGGCGCTAATACGTACCAACGGCAATCGCAATCAAAATTCCAATTTAAAACTCATTTGATTCACTCTTTTTATTTGTAAAGTCAGTCATTCAAGAAAGATGAAGCAAATTTTTTTTTTAACATTCTCCAAAGCGTAAATTTTGTACTTATGTTGAAGAATGGTCAAGAAACTCCATTTTTAAAGCAAGGCACTTTAAATAAAAAGAAAACCTATTGGTCATCTTGCTTGCTCGTGGCTAATCAATAACAGCCACACGGATCGATCTTCAAGGTTAAGCAACGCTCGCCAAGGTTGGTCTGTGGATGGGTGACCATATTAACATATCGAGTTTCCTCCGTGCCTCTGAAAGCTCATTAAGCCGTTGGTCCCGGCTGTCATTTGTAGATCTTTGGAGTTGTTACGGATTGTCAGAAGCCAGTAAATCTGACTCGTCTTGCCAAGAACCGTGTTACCCAGTTAATGGGTTGAGGTCTGGTAGGCAGCCGCTCCGCGTAAAATACTGGTATTCAGCTGATTCCGGTTTGACTGGAAGCCGACCCCGAATTTAGTTGGGAAAAAGGCTAGGCAGATGATGATGCTCATCTTGCTTGCCATTTCTGTATGAGTTTTAATGTCACTCATTCTTTGTAACTGACTTGTCCTCTTCGTGTGTATGACCAGGGACTAATTCATTCTTTTATGTAAACTTACCCAGCCTTTCCTTGGCAAATGATGAGGGAGTTGAATATACTTTCATTGGCTGGAAGACCTTGTGTCTTCATGTTGGATATTACTTCTGTTGCCTGATTTATATCACCTGCCTAATAAACACGTAGATTATAACATGCTTCAAATTATTAAATTTTGTTGCAATAGGATATGTAATGCCAATCTACATAATACTTATATGTACTAATGAAGATTGGACCAAGTTCTGCCTGGAATGAAGACACTACTGCATTGTGTTCCTCAGACCAACTGACTTTTAATATAAAGCACTTTTAATTATAATTGAGTCATCACGCTAAGACTAAAAGGAGCTGAGCTTTAATGGATAATGTGACGCAGACGAAGTTGCGTGGGTCAGCTAGTTTAAAATAAAATAGTCAATGTAACGTACAATGGTCCAACATCAGGACTAAGTGCGGAAACCAAAACCCCCTAATAATAGAATAGTCAATGTAAAAATTCATTGATGAATAAAGTGCCATTAATCAATTCATTATTTTTATAATATTTAGTATTAATTATACTTTATATCAATCCTTTTCTGAATAAGAAAGAAAAAGAGTTTATTTGAGGCCAACCCAACTCTAGCATGAAGGTGGCAGTATACTAACCTCCCCTAAAACTCTAAGGATGAGCTCATAAGTCGTCATTGTAGGTTTAACCGGTGCCATCTGACTGATGAAGTTGCTGACTGTGATAGTTCTGTTATTGGCGATGTATACTTTAAGCAGCTCATTGTAATGTTCTACTTCAAACCTTGTATGTGACCTGAAAATACAAAGTAAGGTTACAATGTAAGGTTCTTCATGAACTAGCTACAACTGAAAGACAGCAGCAGGGCAGTCTACCCAAGCATCAAAACATCAATTATTCCTATGCTTCTCCCACCCAGCAATCAGTGAAATCTTCACAACTAATTGCCAACTGAAACACCACTTTTCATTGATTTCAGTGTATTTTTTCACTGCTACAACTATTATCTTATGAATAGGACCGAGTTTTGGGGACGGGTCACACGCGTCCGTAGGAGAATACCCTTCAGCAAATCCCTACACGTGGTCCCTGGGTGGTGCTAAACAGGTGACACTAACCGCCTCCGTGGTCTAGTGGTTATACCACCTGATTCAGACCCAGAGGTCCCGGGTTCGATTCCCAGCGGGGGCAAATTTTTTTGCTCAGTTTGGTTGGTGGTAGGACTTCTAAGTCCGCCTGGCAAGCTACCACCATCATGTCTAAGTCTGTCGCCATAACAACAATGTTAACAGCATTGTGTTCCGGCAGTTAGAGGTATGATAGCCAGTTCCTCTGTGTAAGAGGATTCCGGGTGAAACTCGCTTCCATCTTCGGCCTAATCATCACTTTCCATCAGGTGAGATTTGGGCCAAGAGTTTCCCCGTTTTGTTATAAAAAAAAATAGGATAATATTAAATTCCAGCAATTCAGGTAATTTTTTACAATTATGCAAATCTAGACTTTAATCCCCACATTATTATAAAACAATTCCTCTGCTGCATCTGTCTGTCTGTCAGTTCACGATAAACTCAAAAACTACTGCACCGATTTTCATGCTGTTTACAGCCATTAATACAGTGATACATTGTTTTAAACTTTTGATGGTCACTAACATTAGAATAGTTAAGAACGGATTACCATGTACCTTTTTATTTAGGCACTGTTGCAAGGGTTATGATCACAGTGCTTGCAACAATGCCGAAATATCGGAAACTTGCAAATAAAAAGGTACATGGTAGCAATCCTGTTAATAACTATTCCCAATTAATAGTGCTTTTTGAGGAAGGTTTTAGTATATAATTTGTCAAGCGGGCGAAACCGCGGGCAACAGCTAGTCTAATATGTGAATCAAAATCAAATAACAACACAGAAAGATAATACTGATAATGCCTTACTTCAATATGTTCCACACCTGTTCTAGTAACTGCATTCTGCTCAAAGCAGATTCGTCCGGCAGTAAATCACCACAGCAACGAATCAGAAGCAAAGCTTGTTTCTTTTTGGAAAAATTGAACTCTTTAACCTTAGTTAATACTCTCATCAAGTCATTCTTGTAAACCCTATTCTTTTGGAATATGTCTGTACTAAGCCCAGTGATGTACTTTTCAAGTATTTCTTGCGACGATAAAACCGGGCCCTTTGCGTTTGCGTTAGAAGTTTGCCTTGATAATTCTTGGGATATTTTTGGGGAATTTCGTTTCTCTACTGTGTCTTCTGCAGCTCTATGGGCAGATGACCTTATAGACCTGCAAAATTAAATTGATGTCAGCAAAAAGTATTGACGAACAGCAAATAATGTTGAAAAAATAATCCTAACCTAGCCGCAACAACATTAGCAGAATTATGTAAAGATGGAGCTAATAAACATTGTGTAGTTGGCTTTATATTATCGCGCAATAACAATTTTGATGTACGAGCAATTTTAATACACTGCCGGAGTAACATTTTTAGTTATCTAGTAAATTACAAAATTTTAAAATTTTTGATTTATAAAATTCTTCAAAATAGCGTTTTGACTTTTGAAGGTTTTGACGTAACAAAAAATTGCCTCTCTGGAAAATTAAAAAATTAAACCAGTCAAGTGGAATCGGGTTCGCGCTAAAAGGTTCCGCCTTTTCTGGCAATATACTTTTGTATGAAGAATTGAATAAAAAGCAAAAAACCATAAAACTGAAAATTGAATTGGCAAAAATTTATTTCAGTTTTGGTGTGACAGTAGGATGAAATGTATTGATTGACCAGACATGATTACGTGGTGGGTCTATATTATTTTTCAATCAAGTCAAGGTCGAAGTCATCTTCAAAATCATGGTAAAAAATATGCTAAAAATCATGCAAATATTACTTTTATCGAGCTCCAACATATTTTGGTTCCCAAAATAAAAAATGTCATGACTCCGCCTGGTACCTAATATTGGAATATTAAGTACAAGGCGGAGTCATGACATTTTTTACTTTTAAATATGTTATATGGTATATTATATACAGCGATTAAACATCCAAAAACTGACACTCGAACGGATTGGCTACAAGCGCTTGCAAATCTGGACAAACTAATTCTAGTTGAACGTTGAACATAACTTTGGATTTCTTATGGTTTGCTGAGGTTTGGCAAGCGTTCCACACGCTTGTCAAACCTCTAATAATCTTTAAATCTGACTATGATATGAATGTTGATTCACTAAGTAACCCTCCGTAGCGCGATGCTCATGAAAGTCACTCAAGATCAAATCTGTTATTTCTCGTGTGGTATCCGGCATGTAAAAAGATTTGGCAAGCAAGCATTCCAGGAACTACAGTCACCAATTAACAGAACCTATTTGCCATGTTGGCAACCACTACTACATTAACGATGCCCCCGAAAGCCTGATGCATGTCATCCACGAAGTGTGCATATAAACACTTTCGACCATTGAGTAACGAACGCAAATCGGTACTTACCAGTGAGTGTAAGCATCCGAGTCATTGAGCAAGCCATTTGACAAGCCTCATACCTCCCGTGGTCACCTGATGAAACTCAGAACATCACAGAGCACCACCGTCACCTTCAAAGCCAGAGATCTGGCTGAAATCGAAAGATTCAACGGAGACTTATATGCTCAAAAAATATACCCATCTCAGGCCCACGGCGCGGATGATCCACTATTTTTAATTAATCACGTATTCACGTAGGATCGATTAGGTCGATCTTCAACGTTAAGCAATGCTTGACGAGGTCGGTAGGGAAAAGGCGAGGCAGATAATAACTGTCACTATCACTTCATAGTATAAAACAAAGTCCCCCGCCACGTCTGTCCGTCTGTCTGTTCGCGATAAACTCTAAAACTACTACGCCGATTTTCATGCTATTTTCACCAATGGATAGAGTGGTTCTCGAGTAAGATTTAAGTTTTTATGTAGTTTGTCAAGTGGGTGAAACCACAGGCATCAGTTAGCTAAATGTAAAACTAGCCAAGTAAGTGACTCGAGCGCAAACAGTTCCGTACAAATTTCATCTTTGTAACATGTTATTTAACACTTTAGATTTCTTATAGGTTTTCCTGTAATCTGTAAGAACCTGAATTTAAGTTTTAAGCACAGTGGTTTCGGATTTATGAATGGGAATGGTTATTTTTTTATTTAATTTCTTGAATAACCCCAAAACTATCCGAGTCAAATCAAACCTAAAATTTCAGATGAACCATTTACAAGCCCTTTTGAATATTCCAGGTCGGTCAGTCAAAAACTCGAAGCTATTTGCACGTTCCAAAGCGTAGGTTTCTATGGAGAAGAAGGTGCAAGAAACTTCACGGACATTCTTTTAAATCATGTATTGTACTACAAAATAATCGTTAGAAAAAATTGTTCTACATGTTGCACTTCATCCAATAAATATATGTTAAGTATACTAAAGAAATTGAATCTATACAATGCACTTGTTAGGTCCCAAGAGATATTTATTTCAAAATCATGACAAAATTAGCTTATGCCCGTGACTTTGTCCGCTTGACAAATTATATACACTAAAACCTTCCTCGAAAGAAACATCACGACAATAGATAGAGAACATGAGAAGAGATGAGCATGAGAAGAGAATAGATAGAGCAGTAGTTTTTGAGTTTCTCGCGAACAGACAGACAGACGCGGCGGAGGATTTTGTTTTATAAAATGTAGTGACATAATGGGGTTGGCCGGTGCAAGCTGAAAGCAGATGGCGCTAGCATAGTTTGTTCCCTTGTTATTTTTTTATGTTGTGTTAGTTGCAGTTTAACGTCTAAATTCTTTACTTTGTAACTGAAAGGCAACTGTAAAACAATTAAAATAAGTGGAGCACATAGGTAATTAAAAATCATGTTTTCTAACTGGCGAGTCAAAGAACTGAAAGAAAAACTTAAAAAACGTGGAGCTCCCTTACGAGGAAAGAAAGCGGATTTTATTGAAAGATTTTGGAGTTTTGTTTTTAAATTCAACAAACAAGCCGTAATCCTTAGAATAATAACGCATAGAAACCTAGTACGAGTGCAAAAAGTGAGGCAACTAAAACTTAGCCTAATCCGTCAAACTTAGCCACCAGGCCGTCAGTACTCAATGTCACGTTCCGTCGAACACAGCTCGCGAGTAAATAATTGAAAATGACAGTTTGTTGCGTGAAAGGATGTTATAGCACATCAGGAAAATAAAAAAATGTGATAAAATAACATTTCACAAATAAGTACTCACATTCTATGCACTATTTTTACGTAAATCGATAAATAAAACAAAATTCTAATAACCTAACTTGTCATAACACAGTGTTGCTATTTGTGAGAAAAAAATACCCACATTGCTTTCATTCATGTTTTTCAATTTTGTAATTTTAAAATACAATACTTACTGTTAATTCATATCAAACCCGATGTTTTAACATTATTTATAATTATAACCCATCAAGCATTCTAAATGCATTGAACAATATCTCATTCTTTATGCGATTTATTTCCTTTTATTTTGAAATAAATTGAATTATACCTTCCGAAAAAATATGTCATATTACATGAAAAATCATGATTACCTTTTCCAGTTCCCAACAACATAAAATACTTGCCTTGATAGCAAAATAGTAATGCGTCTTCCCATATTTTGTGGGTAACGGCTTAGTAATGGTATCACTGAAAGCTATATCTGTGTGCGTTAGAGGAACGTAGACACATTCGGCTCACGCACACAAAGAAAATGAAGTGGACACACGATTTTGCTCGGGTTTTGTTCTAGACGCGGCTTCTATGCGTTATTATTCTAAGCCGTAATCATAGTATAGAATCTTTGTAGAACGACGGACGATTAATTGGCAAGGTTTCGATTGATCGGACAAGTGATTTTTAACATTGAAATCACACAGGCAGGTACGAAATATTATAGGATGAGGAGTGTAGGGATAATTGAAAAAAGTAATAGTCAAGCCTTTATTTATGATCAGCTTGCCTGTGTATTACGTGTTATTTCATAATCACTTTCTACAAAGTGTTTAGCTACCCCATAACCTCGTACTTTTCGTAATTAATAATTTTTTCACGACGGGTAGCTTTTTCGTTTTTTTATATCCTTCGGTATTTGATGCGTTCCAATTTCAGAGCATTTAGAGACAATATAGTGCGTCATTGTAACTGTTTGAAATTATTTTCTGTATTTGACCATATGAAAAGGCAATGTTTTGGGAACAAACTACGCTAGCGCCACTTTGACAGTTGCCAACCCCATTAAAACTCTCACAGTACCTAAGCCCTTTCACATGATATGTCACACGATAAAATTTGAAAATCTTTTTAAATTCCTAGTTTGATCCCCATATTATACATAGGTACTCGAAGTGTTTGGGTCACAGAAGTCTTGTGTACCAAATTAAACAGATTCGTTACACGGCTACTAAAACTGACTGTGATAGACGGACAGACAGACACCCGAGCGATCCTATAAGGTTTTCTTTTCTTACCGGTTTCGGAACCCTAAAATTATGGATGCCATTGATTTAAATTAAAAGCCTTTAACAGCATTTTTTTCAGTTATGTATTTATTAGTTACTTTAGTTAATTGTACATAATATAGGTAATGATATTATGGATCACGACAATAATGATTGCATAATTTACAATATTTAGAGATTGATAAATAATCACGTCTCTTGACCTATGTCATGAGACGAGAATATCAGTGGAGTTGTGATAAGTTTGTACCATTCCGAATTTAAATTACTTGCGCCATGTTGGTAGTTTTGGAATACGTTCCTAACTTCAATGAAGCACTGAGCACAATACAACGTGGCGCTAGTGTCGGAGCGAGTGACCGCCTGTCATTGTCAAACTGAATCGTGATTCGTGGATGCCAAGTGTTTTGTGTTGTGAGTGAATGTCGAAAATTGATGTAATCTATCGTTGTCATGTGGTAAGTTTCCATAATTATCTAAAAACTAGCATAAATATTTATTCACCTGATGTTGGAGCCAGTAAGATGTGA
This sequence comes from Ceramica pisi, assembly GCA_963859965.1. Lineage (NCBI taxonomy): Eukaryota > Metazoa > Arthropoda > Insecta > Lepidoptera > Noctuidae > Ceramica > Ceramica pisi. The sequence continues at coordinate 6,746,144 of OY982529.1, forward strand.
TCTAAAATTTTGATGGTTTGAAGTTGAAGCCGTTACTTGACCGCCATCGCCCAAGCTTGTCGGCTCGGCTCCGCCTTTGCAGCAAAACGTGACATTTATGACAATACGTTTATTATTACGAGGAAATACATGTCCTCGTGGGCATTATTAACTGCATGCTCCATAATTAAATTTACTCCAGTGACCTAACCTTGTTAGAAATGCTATCTTCTCGAGGCTAGTAACCAGTTTTCCAGTAGCAAAGTTAATAATGCCGACTTCCCGCCGATGAATCACTACAATATCTGTTGATATTTTACGTGGGAAAGGGTGACTCTTTAATAAATTTATAAAACATCATTTAGATTGTGTTTCAAAAACTTGAGATTAAGTAAGCCCTAAGTTTTGGAAAAGTAACTTTTTTTTGTGTGCAAATATGAAAATTACCCATATAGTTTCCAGTAGTTATTGTCATGCATTTCAAAATACTACTTCAGACTTGAACTACTGGTTTTTGAGTTACTATCACTTTAAAAAACCTTTTTAAATACTATACATAACTACTAAAACTTAGTTTACTAATAATGGGCTTTAAAATACTGTTAATGTATGCCTTTTTGTTAATTTACTTTCAACTTAACCACATGTATAGATGAATTAAATCAGGAAAATTCAAGGAAAAACTTTATTAATGAGGTTCTTAAAAAAAACTCAGTATAACCAGTTCATTTAGGGATACAAAAAAAAACCAACTAGTATGTTATACAAATAAAAATCATACCATGATTATTTTTTTTAAGATGATTAAGAATGACCCAAGACGGAACAATATAATTAAAAACACATACAATACAAATTAAATTTCAAGAACTGCTAGGTATTTCTTAAAATACCCTAAAACATGAAGATTTCTAAGGCAGCGGCCATATTAAGTCACATTTCATAAATGCATGATAATTTTACTGACACTGGAATATAGTACACACTGTAAGATTGTAAATTATTGCATGTAATAATTGTAAGCTAATTTCTCCATAAATATAAATTTAAAACGTTTCCAACATAAACATTATGTTGGAAACTATTGTTTTAATTTCAAAATTATATGATGACAATGTATCAAGGAAATATAATCGAAAAAAGATTTATTACAATCTTACGGAGATTCTATTGTTTAAAATGTTTATTTAAAGACATTATAATTATAATATATCAATCATTCATTAAATATGCAAGATAAAAAATATGTTCTATATAAAATACTTACCAACCCATGACAATTTATTTATTAAATGCTTTATACACACAACTGTACAAATTATTATGGTTAATTTATGGTATAGGCATTCCTTAACAGTCAACCTAGTGGCATATTTTTTAGATTTTCAAATTGTTGTGCCTGTTAAAAGGTTAATAAATAGGTTAGTCTATTGTTCACATTGATTGTTTCAAGAACAATCTGATACCTAGCATTATCAATCATATTAGATTTATAAGATATTTATTTATTTATTTATTTATATATGCTTTATTGTACACCAACAAAAAACCACCAACCAATTACCAATTCTTATTTTGCAATGCCTATGATGGCTATTGTTACTGATATATTGTATTCTCTCATAATAAATGTGCATGCCATGTAGTTTATGTTATTGAGTAAAACAAAATATACCTACTGAGACTGATTGTTCAATTTTCCACTTTTTAATTAATACAATAAGTGCTCTTAGTAATTTTTCAAAACACTTTCTGTTATCAATTATCTAAACTTCGTATGTACACAAAACACTAGGTTTGTGTGTAGATTGATGTTATGACTAAGTGTCCTATTATATCATGTTGTTCAATTAAGATGCATCTCATTGGCACAAAACATCTTGGGGCACACAGAAAAGACCTAAATAGAAATCAATCTTTGAGCAAATAGCGCCTTCATATAATTTAGATCTAGGTTGTAAATTCTTATTTAGCAGAAGTTAACAGCAAATCAGCAACTATTCGAAGTCAAAGATCATTTATTTGTTTAATAATAATATTGGAATGTTGAATGGGACTCATACAAACGGCGCACAAAAAAATTTTTACCTACCGACCGACACCTTTCCGTAAAAAAAAACCATAACGTTCTTAAAAAAACATACGTTAAAGCTGAACGTGTTTCAAAAGAAAGAAGGCCACAAAAAGACTAAAGGGGCAGATTTAATATTGTCGAAAAATATCGATGTGATGCCGAAAAATAATCCCGTACCAATCCCAATGAAAACTACTAGTAATATAAAACCTAGCCACGAGAAATTGCATAATATTCCCATTCCAATATCAAAGGATAAATGACTTGTAGCTAACAAACCAAGGCCGTGTTGCATGTTCCATTCCAAGCCAGCATAGTTGAGCCAAAATGTTCGTAAGAGACAGATTTTGTTACCGAATATCCCCAATTCAGGAGGCGACCGAGAAATTTCTACGCTAGTAATTAGATGTACCATCTAACATCAATGTCTCGGTATTTATCAACGCCAGCCCACCGAATCGACATAGTTCTTTCATTCGATACTATGCGTCCCTCACCCCGGGTCAATGAAGTGAGAATTGACGCAAATTAGCCAGCCTCACGTCCACATGTGACCGCCGAACTGTTCAATTTGCTTGAGAAACATGTGCCCGATGCCGACATGGCGCAATAAGAATAGCGTTGCTAAGAAGGGGTAACACGTTTCGGCTTTTGTGTTCAGTTGGAGCGCCAAAATTGATGCTCGGATGTCATTATTTGTTCGCCTCCTCTTCTAGTGCGAAAGTGAGCGGATACCCACTTAAATTGCCTCGTATTTTCTGTTTTTGGTTAGCAGATATCTAATGGTCATTATTAATCTTCCAGCAACATCTGTCGTACTTTCGTTGGCACTGCTGGTTTTACTCAAAACAACTCAGCATTTTACTAGTCACTCCTGCTTTTAATCTCATCCCAAACCATATATTTCTTTAGTAGCTAAAGCGATAATTTTGGTCGCCAAAGATTAAAATGCGGTTTCTGAACTCAAGCTGATGCAAAGTATCTGTGACTTCGGAAAAACCACTCACTTATGGATTATGAATTACGGCAGAGACAAGCTGAGAAGAGTAAACTGTAAATGATTGAGCCACACCTGGGGGTGAATAGGTGTACAACCTTGAATCTAGTCAGGCATAATAACAGAGCACACGTTGAACTGCTTAAAAATTTAAATAGCCGGGTGCTGTCCATCTATTGATTAAAACGACATGACTGTTTAGTACCAAAACTGTTGTGTTCGTTAGACACGTTCCGTGTTTGAATACTGGTAATTGGCGGACCAAAAACTAATAGTTTTCGCCGAGACTTCCTTTCGCAGGGTTCAATAACTTGGGTGTGTCTCAAAGCGCTTTGATGATGGCATCAAATCATTACATTCGTCCGTCATTTCCTTAATCGTCGGTAAAAATAGATTGTAACATCATGTTCCATGCTCCGATGTAATTTGAATAGGAAGTCGTTAAAATAATTCAAGAAAGCCCTTGTGACAGAAACTGTTTCAGTGCTTCTTGGCTCAGTTTCCTTAACTCTTTAATTTTGGTGGAAGTCTAAATACGTTTTTTTTTGGGTTGAGTACTATTGACTTGCCTCTTTGATTTGCGAGCGCACAGAATTTCCAATTAGACCGGTAATTTAGTTCTTCGGACTGTCTCGTCCATTCGCATGGCTTGGTAGGTAATTCGCCTCTTAAGCTTAACTTTACTAAATAGAGGACGTCTCGTTTAAGACGAGGATGGTATGTACAAATCATCAGTGCATTGATAGTAACTTGAGTTTGGCTTATTTCCTTTTGAAAACTGACTTCTACGAGAAGACAATCCTGGAACTTCTTTAATTAAAGGGTACATGTATTGTAGATGGAAGAATAAGCAAACGGCCCAGAAAGTTGTACGACATCTCCGAAATGTCCAATTTTCTCTGAACCACTTGAAGTACTGAAATTGTAATTAGAAGGACGGTTAATTAAAAAGTCGAAAACAGTCTCTGAAGTTTCAATCCATCGTGTCTGACAGTAGTGTCATGTCCTAAACACGAAAAGTAATTAGAATTCATTATGGTGGTCGATATAGATAACGTTATAGGTACTTACAACATCACTTACGAGTGCGACCCTCGAGTCGTTTGTAGGCACTCCGCTTTATCAGTTCCTTGTTAGCATTCAGATAACATTATTTTTTGAACCTTGTACGTTAATAATGTGTACGGAACATTAACGCGTCATAATGTTTGAAATCTCTGTGTTTTAATAATCCTGTCAACGAATCAACATAAGGAAGATTATTCTAAAAATATAAGTTAATTTCCATAATTGGTGGGTCTGTCCGACTTCTCTTCTTTCTTCACTCGTGTATTTAAGCAGTAAAATTCCCTGCCAGAGCCTGTGTTTCCTGACATCTACAACCTGGGAGTCTTTAAGTCTAGGGTGAATAGGTTACTTCTAGGCAAGCGCGATCCATCTTCGACCACATCATCGCTTACCATCAGGTGAGATAGTGGTCAAACGTGTGTTGGTAAAAAATCTGTTAGACTCCGGTCCTCTTTTCTTGCTACTGTAGTCAGAGATTTTAGTCTCTCAGTACAGATATCCTTTTCAATTACTCCATCCACACTTAAGTGGGAGGATTAATATATGCCATTTACACCAAAGAAAATATTTGTTATGGACAAGTAATTATAATAAATCACAATTTTAATAGCAAATTGAAGAAAGTAGGTTATTTACAGTACATTAATAATCTTATCATCTACATTGTACCATTTGTAACGCACCATTGCGAGCTAAACTCGTAACATTATTGCTATATGTGGCTTCCTAAGCTGGTGCCTTGTGCTGTACTGGTAAGACTTATAAATAACACTGGTATTTGTTTGTCTTAGTCTTCTGAACCATTCGTGTAAGAATTTGAAGACACGAAAGGTGTATTCCATCACAAAAAAAATGGGATGGACCATTTTTTTGTGATGGAAATTTAATAGTTTCACATCCAAAGAACACTGAGTATCGGCCAAATCATCTTGATGTTTGTGACAGTTTTTGAGCCATCATCGTTACCAAACCATACTGGGCGCATGACGTGATGAATTCTACTGAATCCACTCCCTCTCATAGAGAGGTCTGTGTCCCAGCAGCTACAGGACGCTACAGGCTGCTCATGCTAACCAACTGCGACTGTAGTCTTCTTCCCCAAACAGAGCCATATAGCAGCCGTACAAAATTAACCCTCTAATAATGTATGACATGTATTGTTTTCTCTAAATTTATTCACACGAGTCCTATTTCCGTAATTAGCTTGGAAACTGTCATGTGTCGCTTCGGACATTGAAAAAGCGGCCATGACTGTGACCTTTAGGGTCAATGTCGTCTAATTTTGCTATTCATTATCATGACCTTTGGCTCTACGACAAAATCATGCGGTCGCTTTTGACCTTCACCTGTGTTAAGGTGCTTTTTGAATAAAGAATAAATAATAGCAAAAACTGTCGTCCGGAAATACCACATCAATTTTTTTTTACAACTGTTGGAAACTTGGTGAGATAAAAATTAGGAGGATGAAACTATAAGCATTGAAAATATTATAGTTAGACTGGCTTTTGTTCTCTTAAGAGGCAATCTCATAGAAATTTGCCTTCCATTCCCAGTTCAAATTGGAAAAAGATAGAACTGAAGTGTACTTTCAAATCTACTTTCGATATCTCATTTCTCTAAATTCAGAATATCAAAGTTCATGTTACCGCAAGTATTGCTATTAAAGTTATTAGTTTCGGGTCGCAATATTGGAGATTATTTCATGAAGTTAGAAAGCGCAATCGATAACCTCTAGTCGATCGGTTTTGCGTGACATTTGTGCGAGAAATCAAATTGAATCGATTCTGATTTATATTGGAAGCTCGAGGCACTGAATAGATAGTAGGATATTCAATGACAGAGGTCGAACCGTTAACCTCTGAGGTTATAAAATGAAAAGAGCTCACCAAAGTTAACAAGAGTAGTAACGTGCATCTATCTGCAATGGGCAAACCAATCTTTATGGATGACATAAAAAATATATATGCTGCTCTAAGAGATGTCTGTCACTTGGCTCTTGTACTTGGTTAATAGCATTCTGATCGCAGAGACAAGGTAAATTATGAATGCCCGCTCAAAATCTTTACTTTAAACAGGACAGTAGCATATTACTCCTAATTGTTGGGATCCAAGTTAAAATTTCATGCTTGCACGCCGATTAGTCATGTTTAATACGTGCTCCTATTAGTTAAACCGAACCGTGAATGCTCGCTTCCAGATATCGTGTAGCTGCTCTTATTATTTGTTCACGCTTGACGGAATAATTGTCGCTGAATAGCCGTTGCTCTAATTTTAGGGTTGTTTTGCGTTTGTTTTCAAAGTTATACCGAAGTTTTGTTTGTTTCATTAAGGGAGTTGAGAATTTCTAAGATCCCTCTTCAACCTTCTCATTGTAACACTGTATTAGCTTCCAAAATCTACACAAACGGCTAAAGGCTAAGGCATCAGGGTTGTGTAGATTTTAAATGGCCAAGACTCGATAAAACTACTTCAAGATCCAAGACAAACTTAACATAGGCATAACTATGTCTAGGATAAATTCATTGAGAAGACAACCTCATTCTATTTTCCTTATAAACGTAGATTATCTAAATGGGCTTACGCTGCCCAGCGTAGGCTTATCCGTGAAACCATCTTCTAAATCTGGACGCGATGAGCATATCATTGTTAGTCTGTGTCGTGCGTGTGCGCAGGTTTACCCGACAAGCGATGCAGGAGGTCCACTTTATACAATACTTATTTCAATTGTTGCTGTTAATAAATGTAAAAGAGCATGCAACATTGCGTCTGGTAGATTCTGGGCTCAGCGACCAACTTTGCTGACAAATGGAGTTGAATTATTCTTGTCGCATAAAGGAAACAAAAAAGGAACTGTACAATACAAGGCCTTGGAAGACGTAGAACCCAACAAAAACCCTGTCAATCCCCTCCAGGAACACCTAGGGTGTCATGCCCTTGTACTTAACCACATTTATAAGCACGCTCTTGACCCTAATATTGGCTATTAGGCCTGGACCTTCTATCCCTATTTACACGTAGTGGCGGGACCTCGTTACTCATGCGCGACGGCATGACTGCGGCGGATGGCAACCGATACGTGGAATCCGTTGCAAGTAACAAGCGTTTCGACCATTGGTATTTATGAAGAATACAACAGATACGCAGAAAATATAATAATCCTCACGCCTTGCTACAAAGTAACACTGATATTTATTGTTCTCCTTCCGCCAGTATTCCAATAAAAAGGGGCGAAACAGTCACCCTTTATCGCTCCGTTTCCGAGTTATAACTGATTAGTTCTGTTTTGCATAAAATTCTAGTGTCTGTTATTGAAATCTGTTTTAATCCTGAAAGTCGATGTTCGAAATCCCCAAACATGTACTTACATCCATATTTGGGACTAACTTTGAAAAAATACTTCCCGATTTTAAACCACTTTATTCTATTTCCTTTAAAAAGTACCAAGAAAACATGAACTGTCGCCGTGTAGCCAAGTACTAACACTAATTTCTAAAATCAATTGGCCATATAACTATTCAAAAATCTGTGCCCAAGTAGTTCTACCGATAACTACAGAGCGTAATTTCGACTCAAATCACGCGAAATCAACATCGGCATTCCTCCCAGTAGATATTTCGCACCCGCTCCCTCACTCGCTCTTACATTGCTCAGTTCGCTTGTGGTGGGTGTGCGTTACGGACGGAAGCTTGCGTGCTCTTGCGCAGCGCAGATCGCGGCGTTCACAGACCAGTGCGGTTCGGAGAGGGGGTACCGAATACTCGGAATGTGGGAGATTTGTGTGGTGATTAGTGGTTCTGTGTTTTGATTTGTGATTTAGAAATTGTGTGGCCTGTGCTAAAAGTGAAGTTTTTTAATTGGAAGTGGATTTTTGTGCCTCAGGTGTGTAGTTGTGTACTACTGCTGCATATTCTTTGATGTTTAATTTACTCGTGTCTTCGTCTTTTCATATATTGATTGAGATTGTGTCAAGTCCTGGTGAGGATTCTTGTTTAGTCTTTGACGATGAGTAGCTACAGGAAGCTTTTTATTATTCTAAGAACATGATGGACACATCTCATTAGGTGTTACTCAAACTATGTTGTCGTAGTGAGGTTATTTGCATCTCTTAAGTTAGTGTTTTGGTCTGATTTTGTTCTTCAAGTTGTCATTACTTTTTATTTTAGTAGCAATTTACTTCATAGAGAAAGCATTATTCATGATCCAAATAAAAAGCTTCCAAGTAAAAATTATCATAACCGAAAACCAGTCTGTTAGAAGTTAAGTTAGGGCCTTTGATTTTAAGAAAATATCCCAAGAACAGATCATTCCAATATCGCACAGTTTGACCAAATTTTCTGCAAAAACAACGTAAGCAAAATAAAAGACTTTGTCAAAACCAAGTTATAAAGCTTTGTTACGTGACCAGATACTTGAAAAGGCTTCAATTTTACAGTTCACTGACTTGAATATAATAGTATTAAACCCTGTGATTTATGATAACATTTCTTGCGTGTGTTCGACCGAAATAATATATTATGTTATATGGCTGTAAGAAACGATTGATCTAGCTAGGACGATATAGCTATGTTGCGAAAGAGTCGCAAAGGGCATTAATTTGAAGGAATACGGGTAGTTTAATCAAGTACGTCAGACACTCCCTTCACTGTCATTTCATAATTTTCCACCCAAAAAAAAGGATGGCATAGTTACCTTTATGTATATTGAGTTAACATCTGTTACACAATGGATATGGAAACAATAATTTACGAGTTGAAACTAATAGATGATGAACCATGAAATAAAGATGCTATAAACGTAAAAACAGAGACAATTTGGTCTACGTACCGTACGATTAGTCAAGCAAGGACAGATAATGTAATTTCTCATTTATCTTGAGTGCCAAAGCAGGTGTTAGATATTGAACAGGCAACCGTTATCTTTATTTCTGATACTGAAAATCATCATAACATTAAAAGTGTAATCTTGAAAAGAGTTTAATTGATGTAGTTTCAAATTTTTTTCGATGAATATTTAACATGCGAACGTAGATCTAATACTCTATCCTAACTTTATTAATTTTGTCACGTGAAACTCAATATACCATTCTGAGCATGACGGAATAGAAAATTATATTATCATGTATTTTTTTTAAGGCCGTTGACATGACATCATGGAACGTGGGAAAGTTTATATTTAGGCTAGGTGTCGCTTTTGCCCTTAAATGGGTAAATACACGCGATGGCTATTTTGTACAAAAATATTGATTTGTGGCCTACGTGCTGTACAGTTTTAGTCGTTGCTTTAGTATTTTTAGCTTTATTATCATGTACAGTGTTTGTTATTTCTTTCAAAATGACTTAAACAGCCTGCTTTACCTATTCTCCAACCTCTAGGTGGTAATTGTCGCCACCACGATTTCATGAGGTTATTTGCTACAAAGAACCTAACAATGCACAATGGGTTAAGGGAATGCATTTTCCTGTTCAGTTTTTGTAGTTTGCCCTATTAACCGCTGATTCATTGGGAATATTCGTGTCGTAATGATACAATTTCTCATAAATGCAGTACTCAGATTATAATATACATACATAAAGTCAAATGGAGAGTTATATCTTAACTGTATTCATATTTGACTCCATTTAGTCAAAGTTCTATTCCACCTCCAGGTGCTTTAAGATGAATCCGCATAGCAACCACTCCTGACGCGTCACAAAAACGTGTGGCGATTGTCATTATGTTCTAAGCCTTTTGCTATGCGGAAAGACAGTCCAAGGTTCCAATTATAATTTACTTCATTGTTGTCAACTCTTATTATATTTGAAAAATCATAATGCCAGCTTTAAGTAGGTACCATAATGTTTAATGTATGTATGGTTTCTATTATTGAATTTGGTGACTTGTGCTGAAGCACGTGTGAAGATAATTAGTAGTTAGTATTAATGCGACCTTCACAAGGTGTGGGATTAGTTATTATCTGCTTCACTGATCGTTCGAGATCCGATTTGTTGAAATTATTATTGCCGTAGATAACGATGCCGCGGATTTTGTTTGCAGGTTTTGACTGTTATGCAATAATGATAAAGTAAATTGTGTCAAATGTTGTCTTAATAGTACTGCATTAAAGCAGGAACGTGACTATTTGAAATTGTTACTACCGATATGACCTCTCGCTTAATGATTCCTTGCCAAGGTTAGATTTACAATTTGTGTCTAAAAACTGGTCGAAATCACGGCATCTGGTTAGGAAAGTCATCTATATAATTATGTGAGTTGTATATGACATATTTGGTAATTTTATCAATGTACTACACTTGAATTCTAACTAAGCATATACAGAGGCTGTTGACTACGAAAAATCAACATCTGGTAAAATATGGGAGGGCGTTTAGGGAGAAATTGATGTAACGTAAACTGCAGGTTTCTTGAGCGCCGTTTAAAGGCGTGGTAACATCCAAATGATAAATATACGTCTGCCGCAAGCAACAAAGAAGTGAAAGTAAACGCTCAACAGAACACCGGTTATTTAATTGTAAACTAAACTTAATCACAACTGAAGAAAGAACAAGTCATGTTTGAGCACATCTTTGGGTGCACTCTTTCTCCTCATAATCATATTCTTGAGATACGTAATTAATTTTAGCTCAATTATAGAGATGCTTTAAAGATTTAAATAAAATTATAAGATGTAAAAGTAATGTATCTCCTAACGATGTATACTAGCAAATAGGAAGTCTTTGAATTTGAGAGATAATTAGCTAGCTTTGGACTTGTGAATCCTTCTTCTATGATATTAAAAATTTGCGAATTGGCAACTTATTGGTTCAAATAATTGCGCAGGGGCAATCTGATGCCCACTAATCTGAAACAATTGTCGTTATACCACACACAAGGTATTGAAATATACACGCAGTTTTGTATAATCAACACAAACTCGTAAAATCAAACAATTTGTATTCATTTGAGCATGAAATAATCCGAATATATTAGTGCTTGCAATCTTGCAGATTCTTCAGACACACCTCTCAAATATGAGGTGGTTCTTGCAAAATATCTGAATATTGCCAGACGGAATTAGGCTTGGAAACAATTTGAATGGTGAAAAAATATACTCGAGGCTCCAGCGTATATTTTAATTTCAATCCCATCCAATTTGGTGAGGTGCCAAACAGGTTCTGCTTTCAGTTCCTGATTGCTTCCTAATATTTTATACGATACCGTGTTAACTTTATTTTAAAGTTTATTATTTTCACTATTTTACTATTTGCCCCCCTGCCTCGGAAAGCACGTTTAGCCGTTGGTCCCGACTACTGTCATTTGTAGATCTTTGGCAGTCGTTACGGATTGTCAGAAGCCAGTAAATCTGACTCCAGTCTTGCCAAGCAGTACCGTGTTACCCAGTTAACGGGTTGTGGAGGTCTTGTAGGCAGCCGCTCTACGTAAAATACTGGTATTCAGCTAAATCCAGTTTGACTGGAAGCCGACCCCAATACAGTTGGGAAAAGGCTAGACAGATGATGATTATTTTTTTATGTGAAAGATTCTGACTTTGTGTTCTTATTTTAGTCGCAAATGTAATTAAGCCGTCGCTTGGAACTTTTCACAATTTCTACAATACTCTTTTATGGAACGTATCTTTCATTTTAAATTTCTTTTGCGATCGAATCTTTTAGTCGCTGGCCTTTATCCACCTGCGAAGCACTTTCAAAGAGTTCTCTCAATCAGGTATTTAAAGCTGAGTCATGTTCCACGTTTTTAATTTCGAACTAAGAAGTAAGAATACCTTTTTAATAATTTCTCAGAAATATATCGTCTTTCCTCATTCCTGTTTGATCATCCTTGGAAGCAAGATTATTTGATGTTTAATAAATTGGGTAGAAGCCTTGACTGCCTTTCAACTTAATATTGATTATTATTTATTAATCATATTGTTAGTATTTCCTGACTTCGAAATTCCTATCCAATTAATATTTTAAGTGTATTTCTATAAAATACCCGTAATATCCAATAATACTGGATCCATGATATTTGATTGAGATAGTTTATAATGATCTGATTTAGATAATTTTATTACCTTATAAGCTTTTATTATTATAATAAGTATGGTGATTTAGATAATTTTTATTCAAATAGATAATTTTTTTAATAAAAAGGTCTTAGTCTCCTACGCACTAGCTCGTGAACTGCCTAGCGGTTCGTTTGGGCGGCTGCCCGCTTTTCCAGTTTAATATGCAACCGCTATTGATTGTACGCACTAAACCGCCGTTAAATGACAAGCGGTTGCATATTAAACTGGAACCGCGCGGTTGACCGCCCCGTGACTGACAGCTAGTGCGTACGTAGGCTTAGCATTCTAGGAATGGTGTTAAAATTAGTAGTACGAGTAACTCCAAGGTGTCCAATAAATACCTGCATTTCGTAATCGACGGTGTCTACCACTGAACTTGGGGTTGTTTACCAAGTGTTGTTCAATTGTTCAACAGTATTTAACACAGTGTGTCCATTGTTTCAGGTTATGTGTGCGTGCCGTTAGATAAGCAACAGTGTGGTAGAATTGTTGAAGTGATCCAACGGTGTGGAATGGTTCCTGTGAGTTGGCTGTGTCTTGTTGATGTAAGTTGTTAACCTATTTGTGTATTGAATATACACTTACGACCAGATTGAACGATGTCAAAGATAAGATTGCAATCCGAGTAAGTAATCCATTAAGAGACACTCAGGAATATTGAATTTGTGTTGTGTTCGAAGACAGTATCGCCTTATTCGATCGTTTTATTTAAAAACATTTACAGCTTAGTAACGAAGTTCATTGCCAAGCCAAGATCAATAAGAACTCAAACAGGTTTTGATTTTATCAGAAACAGATGACTCATTTTATTTTACAACATTGAAGCTGACAATTTTGGCGTGACACGAGACCGTAATCAATTTTATGATGTAAATCGACGTTATTGTTGATATATATTTGAAAGCAATTTCAAAACAAAATACTGAAGAGAATGAATAATTAAAGGTTTTAAAAAGAAACAGCTTATTTTTCCCAATAACAAAGAACAGTTTTCCCGGACCGTTCCATTTCCTGAAATTCCTTAGCTCTCTTTAACGTCGGTACCCGTCTAACTGAGCGTTAAAAATGCAGACCCGACTCCAAGAAAGTAACCCAAGCCCGAGAGCCGAATTCAAATCGGTTTGGCCTGATGTAAGTTGATACTATATTCTAATAATCCGTTGTCCCGCGATCAGGACACACTGGCCTCCATACCTCCTTTAAAAAGTTATAAAACGGTTAAAGAACTACGTTTCCTGAATCTGTTTAAACGATTTTGTGATTCGATTTTTATGTGTGATTGGGGTTGGTTCCAGTGAGAGAATTGTGGTACATCGTTAGGACTCCGACAGAAAGTAATTACTTTCAATTGGACATAAAGCGAAAACAATTTACGCTGCTCCAATTGCTGTTTGCTAACCAACAAAACTATCTGAGGTTACAATCTATTGATTAATCCCATCACGTTCGAAAATAACAGTATGTTTTCGGAGTAGAGTAGCATCGATTCCATTCGATACAATACCGAAACAATTTCTCTTCGATCCACTATTCAGTGCTAGATACTTCAGTGGCTTTTCGAGATGTACTGCTTGTCTTAGGAGCACTTGCATGTCTGGGCACATGAACCGAGCAACTCACTAGCATGAATATTTAAATTCGCTCTCGAGGTCTCGACCCAACTTCACCTATATATTCTTACGAGCTAAGATCAAACTTTGATGATTATCGGAATTTCTACACCTTGTATGGCTTCTCTGTAAGCAAGTTCTTGAGTATTCTTGACTCATAACGGTAAACGGGCCATTGGGAATATTTGACGACATATTTTTTGGAGCTCCGATCAGAAATTCCTTTTCTGAAGATTCTCCTGGGACGTTTTGCCACTTCGATAGTCTTTTTGAGTAAACGTCTTTGAGACTTACATGTTAGGGATTTGCTTTGTAACGTTAGATTATCTTGCTTGTCTTTTTATATTATTCAATATGTTTTTGGGTAGGGCCCTGTGTTGCCTTCAGCGTTACCTTTTTAAGTGCTTTCTGGCATTATTCGATAAAGCTCTTGATACACTTTTAGGCTCAACTCACACCAAAAGAGCGTCGAGTTGAGCCTTATCATCATCATATCATCATCCCAGTTTTCTTTTTCTATCTTTTTTTTAGTTTAGTTGTTACTCATACAGTTCATCCATGTTTTTAAAGACATTCCTCGCACTCCATCAATTTGGATTTGCTACCATTACATTTGTCATTTTTCGTTTGAAAACAAGATCCCCTTCTATCACTGGCGTCACTTCAAATTATCTGAAAAAAAATCCAGAAATCCTCAGGATTTTTTTACTTTTATTAATGGGACTAGCCCGCCACACATTCCTAACCACTGGAACTCCTGAACGCCAGAATCAACAGTGGCGAACACCAGAAAAACGCCGAGCTAATGAAGCCCGACGAGTCCCGGAGAAACGATTCAACTGTCTTGGATCCCGCAACGAAATTAATCAGACGAGTACAGCGGAGGAGTAGGAAAAAACATCCTCAGGATTAAAAAACACATACAGAAAAATGCTGAAAGAAAAAATCCAATACAGAAACAATGATACCCTTTCACGTGCCTAGATCACACGATCCCAGGCTTAACGTTATGCTCCGCGTCATATCACCGAGGTGAGCGTTTAATCGATATGTCTGTGTACATTTGTACAATACAACTTACATGTTCACGCCTGTTCAGCTATTATGACAAGTAAGCCTTAGATGGATGTAGTGTTGAGTACAGCCTGTTTGTTGAGTGTGCCTTGTCGTGGGACGTTTGACTAGATTTTGTGAATGTATGTTTGGGATTCCAGGTTATGAAGTGGCTCTATGATACCTGGATTGTTTATAGACAAGACTAAATTCGACTTCTTTTCATAGATCAGCGTTAACGTCACCATTTCAAACTCGAACTCAAACATTTATTTCAATTAAACCATTTACAGGCACTTTTGAATTGTCAAGGTCGGTCGATCCAGAAAGATAAAGAGCTATTTGCACGTTCCAAAGCGTAGATCTGTATGGAGAAGAACGTGCAAGAAACTCCACGGACACTCTTTTAAAAATAATAAATTGTTACTAAGTCGTGTTGAAATTATACATACATGTGAGAAATGTGACGAGCATAAACCGTCCGGACTAAAAAAAGGAACAATTCAAAGAAATAATTAAAATAAACCATGGCAGCTGAGAAGTGACCAGTCCCAACCGACGGCGCCATGACATGCGCCAGCCCCATTCGTTTCAGCCTAAAGGCGTTCCTTCTCTACAAGACATAGGCCTGTATCGAAACCAAGGATGTGAGTGCTTTTGGAGTCGCCAACAGCTGACATTTTTGTCGAAGGCTTCCAACACTGAGTCTTCCGCCGTGCGGTGGCCACTCCAGAACCTTTCGGGCCATTAACCACCCATTTTATAGGCAATGTGCTCTTCTTACTCCCACATGAATTACAATATCTCCAGAACCGACAGTATTGGTTTCCTTGGTTTTCAAACGAATTTAGTCATACTGATTCTATCAAATTATTGCAGAATTACAAAACATTAGATTTATTATTCTGGCCCAACATACAAGAAGTTTGAAATTCTAACCAAACTGTTCGGATAACTTTTCGACCTCTTCATCCTCTTTTACCGGAACTGTTTACTACAGGCGTAGAATTTCCATGAATGATAAAAAAAAACATAGTTATCGTGTAAATTACCAGTATTGAGTTTGTTTTATATGAATTTAAATTAGTTACCTTACCTACTCTGAATCATCGCTGCCCTGCCTAAATTCCGCGCCCGAAAATTTGGCAACAACATGTTTTGCTATCGTGACAGCTAACAGGATTTCCCCGATTTTAATCACAAATGAACTTAAAGTAGTTCACGCAGTAATAACTTCTGTAGAAATAGGGGTCGTTTATTGACGGAAGGGAGACGTAATGGGGTTACTGTCACTCCAGCTGACTAATATGTCTTTTCTTCATAAAACGTTGAGAGAATTTGGTTTTGACTATTAAATAGGGAATTCATTAGACTGACTATTCCATGGCGTAGGCCATGTCCACCGCACCATGTATTTATAGGTCTGTCCATCGAAAACATACTGAGCTATGCAACGAGGTCTGGCCGACATGTCTGTCTATTCCTCCCGATTTTTCGATAAGTTTATTAAAAGTATTTAAGGTTCGATACAGACAATGGAGCCGTCACATCTAGAATTCGAAGCCGCTGCATAAATAATACGACGTTGTACTTCACCTACGAGTTACTCGAATAAAGTATTCCCTTTCGTTGGCTTTTCCCTCCCACCCATTGCCTGACAATATTGGAAGGTAATAAGCTTGCCTGACACGAAATTGCCAGTGTAATTGCCCCCATGTGTTTGTGCATATCCGTGTTGATAATTCCCACTGTTTGTCATATTTCGCATACGATCGCTGTTTGAATAAAGCCGTTGTTAAAAAACTGACAAGCAAATTAATATTTCGTCATAAAGCGCTTCAGATTTAAGAGAAACAATATCCCCAAAAGCTGCTTAAGCGCTTAAACATATTGGTTCAAGCTTAATAAACGGTGTCCGCGTTTAACTATTCACGCTAAACCAATTAGTATTCGAGGCGGCCATGTTGACAGTTGTTCTATGACCGCTTAACTTGTATTCAACCAGCAGTCTATGTACGGAATAAATGTATTGATAATGTTAACACTGGCTCTTGGCAACGAATTCAATCGGGCTTCTCCTCCTATTTGCGTATTGCTTTAAACCGTGATATAGGTTTCTAACTTATTCTGTTTGATAAGTATTTATGGAAAAAGCTTCTTTCCAAATGTATTGTAACTGCGGTAAACGATAGATAAGGTTAGGTTAGTAGGTATTTAAGAATAAAAAGGGATAAATTAGTCGTGCAAGTTAAGAATCTAATAGGGAGATGATTGCGCCTTGCGGGACTATTCGAAAGAGATACCGCGACTCCGGAACACAAAGGGCATATGAAGAAACATGGATGGGTTTTAGTCAGTAGAAGTCTGACACTCCCTCCCGCTCCGCCCAGAGCGCGAGCGGGAGAAGTCATTGAATGATTTCCCATCCCTAAAAAAAAAGGGTCTACTCTCTAAGCACGAAGTTCGTAGTTTTGGGCTTTGTTGTGGGCGTATTCTACACCGTATCACCTAACCACTAAGAAAGAATTAATGATAACACGATGTGACAGTTACTTTAAAATCTTCATTGTTAGTTCGGGTTCGGGAACTATTATTAGTCCGTATGACGGAGTAGAATACGCCTTCAACAAAGCTCGAACCTACCGTCTTCGAGCTTAGAGAGTAGCCCCCCCAGTTCTTCATCCCAGCTAAGACATAAGAAGTGGTGTCGGGCGTTTGGAGGCCTGTCTGTTGTAAATTAGACGAATTTTAGTTCAAGGAGTGCTCATTTGAATGAGACATGTAATAATCAATCTAGCAGTTTCCCTTTTTTCTCCCAAAAAGTACCTTCCCCCATTTCTGCCTGAAGGTCTTCATAATTGTCCCTCTAACGATATTACACGAACATCGTCGCCCAGACTATTTGAATGTGAACAGCACAAGTCCCCTTCATCCCGGATGTCGTCGGTACATAATTGTCGTTGAAGAAATCAATATTATGTATTCCCAGAACGTTTCTAACAGTATCTTGAGGCTAGTACGACTTGACTTGACGTTGACTTTGTATGTACTAATGTATTTGTTGCGAAAGCAGACGCTTCCAGGAGATTGACCTAGGCCTATAGAAAACACATTCATGTTATTGCTGCCATATAATATTGGTATCACTTGTAGCTGGCAGAATAGTCGACATCGCTTAAGTAGCCAAAAAGAAAAAAAAAGTATTTTGGTCAAGTGAGAACAGAGTTGCTGATCGGAGATAAGAAAAGCGAGTGTGACTTCTCTTCTAATTTTATTTAACGACTATGTCGCTTCGATTTTTTAATTTAGAATCGTTCAATGGTTACTTGAATAAAGCCCAGCATTGAGTTTTATTCGATTGTGTCGTTCCAATTTACTTAGGTGTTCATTGGTTTTGTAGGATGTATCGAGTTACCTACTTAATTTTTAAATAGAATTATAAATAAATATAAATTATTACCTTGGCCTTATAAAGCAAATCAACACGAGGAAAATTACAGAATTAAAACCGTTATCAAGTCGAAAATGGCTACCAATTAAATATCCATATATTTATACCGTCGATTTTAGAATTACTCATTATGTCGTTTGAATAACTTCATGTTATTGTTCCCATGTAAGGAGTTTTTAAATAAATAATATATGAAAAGGATGTACCAAAGTAGGAAGCACGGTAATTGTATTACTTGTCGCACAGTAGACATCCGCAGGCAGTTCAAACATAATATAATAAACAAGAAGGAAGTTTATAAACTACCTTTTCCCACCCCTATCTCCCATTCACCATTGTCTATGACATTGCAATGACAGATCGCTGTCATTGTAATTACTGAGCCGGCCAATTGGATTGATTAGAATCTCGTTTGCAAGACAAAGGGTTGTCTATCACAATCATGGTATTCTAAACGCGTCGGGCCGTCGCCGTCGGGCGTCGACAGGTCATCTGCATGAAGTGACGGGTATCGTGTGTCGCGGGCCTGTCGTCGGCCTTACAAGCTCCTTTCAGCCGTGGTACAGCCAATATGGTTGACGGACAATAGATTTGTGTTAGAATTTTGATTTATTTTGTCACATCTATCCGTGCAGTTCTAAGAGCGTCTTCACACTAGCGTTTGTCCAGCGTAGGCGTTCGAAAACCGTATGCGCAGCGCAGACGCCGCGACAACAAAGGGTTTTGGGGGGAGGGGGGGTCAGGTAATGGTCATTTTGGATCTAATTTGTTCAATAACTTCAAAACAATTTTTTTAATATTTTAAAATTATGAAAAAATTGGATGCAGACCCTCACAGTAAGCCCCCTTTCATTTGATATGTCATCTCCATACTAAAAAAATATTTACTTACGTAACGCCTTCTTGGTGGCGTCACAGAAGTCTATATGTATACCAAATTTCAACAGAATCCTGTAGATCCGGAGAAAACTGGCTGTGACAGACGGACAGACAGACACCCGACGAGAAATCCTATAAGGGTTCCGATCCGGTTTTGTTCGGAACCCTAAAAAGGTACGATTACCGAACGAAAGTTTCTTATAACTTTTCCTGTTTGTTTTTAGACTTTGTAAAGTAGCCAGGCTTAATAAATGCCGAGCTAATTTGTTTTCGCCAGGTGTCGAATATTCTTCTGGCGCCCCACGATTGCCCAATAAACAATGCTTATGAAAATCCCTTCCTTATTGTTTGACGCCTTCCCAGGAAAGTCGTGCGAATTTAGGAAACAACGCGACTTTCACCGAGATACCTTAGAAGAAACCGATAAGCTTTGAGTTTATTTTAATACGTTGAAAAGACTATTATGTCATCGACTTAATTTAATAGCGATAATAATACGATTGTGACTGATTATGATTACAGCCTCGCATACTTAGATATCTATATTAATATTATAAAGCAGAAGAGTTTGTTTGTTTGTTTGGTTGAACGCGCTAATCTCAGGAACTACTGGACCGATTAGAAAAAAAAAAATTCAATGTTAGATAGCCCATTTATCGGGGAAGGCTATAGGCTATAATATATCATTACGATAAGTCAAAAAGGAGCGGAGCATTAAAGGAAAATGTGACGCAGACGAAGTTGCGCGGGTCAGCGCATTTAGTATCGACTACGATACTAAATTGGACGCGGCGCCAAATTGATCGAATAAATCAAACCGAAAGGATTTTGCTGTATTAGTCATGTAGGGTTGCTTAATGCTAGGTCGTATATCAAAGTGGATAATGGTATGCTATTTATGCTTACTAAGTGTGAAATCCAAAAATAGTGGCGGCTGTGAAGGAGGAGTCAGCCCTGACTAGTTGTGCTCAAACAAGTGATGTTTACATCAACTGAACGAGCTTCAGGAGACGCTCACAGTAAAGTTTGTTCACCCCAGGCCCACACACATGTGCTAAAGAGACATGCAATCTACGTAATACTGTTAAACCAACGCGTGGTAACTTTTTTTAAAAATTACTTGTGAAAAGACGAACTTAATGTATTTTTTGCCCTTTGTGTTCAGAAAGTAAGAAAACTAAAACCGATAATTATTAAAAGCTATTTATTTTCGTCAAAAATTATAAAGACTAGACACAGCCACGCACGTTTTAAAATCGCGCGCTCACGGTGCTAAAGATATGAAAAAGCAGTACTGTCTGCGTCTGAAGCTAGTAAGCGCGCGTCTTTGGCGCGTTAAAAAAAACGCCGTGTACAAAGGCTCTTAAGCGATAATTAGTTAATCAGTGCAAAAATATTGGTTCAACAACATACAAAAAGATTTTTACAATCTCTACTTCTCTCATCTCTCAAAGTAAAAAGTTCAAGCCACTTGTTTTCTTAAAGTTATAATAAAGCCATTATTCGGTTCAAAAGTCCACCCTTCGTGGCTGGAGCTGGGTTGCCTAAATAAAATATGAATTTACCTAACTTTAGTAAAGTGTTTGGCCAGAATTGTTGAAGTTATTTGACCTCGCCAGCAGTCAGTTTGGTTAATGTATTGTGATTAACAGCGGCTATTATGAAAATAAAGGATGATTAATTGATGCCGCGTCACCAAATAACTCAGCGATACCGTGATTACGGGCAATAAATATGGAAATGCCTTGACAAACAAATTGAGCCACCTTTTCATTTCCCGCGTGTCTGGAATTATCACTGACTTGGCTGCAGTATTTTTAGCGGTTCTGCAGTCAAGTTTATTATATAGGATCAGGGGATTAATCATAATCATGATGCCAGCCATAAGACATTCGCTGCTCGACATAGGCTTCTCTCAAGCATCGCCACGTCGACCAGTCCTTTGCTTCTTGCTTCCAACGTGGACTCCCGAGGCCCTCACCAGGTCACCGGTCAACATTGTAGACGGTCGCTACTCTAGAAAAATTCTTTCTTTCTTTTTAAAAAAACGTTGCCCCACACCTCCTGTTGCTGTTGTAATTTCTCCTGTATCGTGGGTGCGTTTACAAACATACAATTTCACATACACAAACAGCCAGACCCGGAACAACTATCCGTAGGCCATACAAATATTTTTTCCTTGCGGGAATCGAACCCGCGACACGCAGCGCAGCAGTCAATCGCCTTGAACATTACGTTCATTACGCCAGGAACATTGACGTCGACGTTGACATATATACATAAGTTACGCATCTCAAAAAAACATGAATCACCTCCAGTCACGCTAAACATCAATGAAAAACACTCAAACAGTCGATTACGTTGTTTATTTCTTCTCCCCACAAACGGACGCACAAATTACAATCAAAAACTCAGAAGCCCGAAAATAATTTGCACGATGAACGGGAGGGAGCCGTTAAATTTTTATACCAACGGTTACCGAACCCATTACAATGTTATCTCGTACGATTTCCTCGTGGGTATATTTAATTTAGATGAAATAGAACAATCGTCTGTTGCGAGATCGTATTTAGAACAAGGTCAATTGCTAATTAATTGTCTAATTCAATGTGTTTGTTTAATCTACATGCATACGATCAGACTGTTCGTTTATCTTCATGATTACGACATTCTCTTTGCCAGAAAAAGATTGCGTTCATACAAGTGGTATCGAGCTTTTGCGTTTGCCAGATGATGTATCAGAATATCTTGTCGAGGATTTTTTGACTTTTGAGATATATCCCCTTGTCTTGTTCGTGAATGTATAAGGCTACGTCTTCATTTGGTAGCATTCCTTTGCGTTGCGAGTCGTGCCTTCGCCCACGGAAATTCTTACCTTCGCTGAAGTACAGTGATGTGAATACAAGCATTAATATTTTCACATCTGACCTAAATCACGGTATACTGATAATCCGGTCCATTTCCCCAGAAAATGGCAGACGGAAACATTACATTAATATTAGATTATGTATTTAGTTATCTTAATTCTTACTAAGCAGACATTTTAACACGCAACCAGCCCTTGTAAACCACAGGCCTATTATCTATTGCTTTTGTTAGGAAGCTCAACCCGATTCCCCACTATCTAAGTTCATTACTTCGATTCTCATACTTTCCGACTACATGAACACTTTATTTTCCATTGTTTTAATAGTGAAAACCAACGGGATAACTTTCATTGATTCTTCTCGAGATATAATAAAAATACCATATCGATATTAGCTTTTCAATCGAACGCTGTTCTAGGAATCATCACCAAGCCTTCTTTTTTTTTTCCGGCTGGGAAAAAATGCGTTACGCATACCCTCTCACTCGGGGGAGTGGGAGGGGTATGTGGGACTCCCCGGGCAAGTCCGGTATACCCACTAAAACAACCCAGCACTGAAATTCCCGCTTCGTCTTAGTGGGGGTGGACTGGGAGATCGGCGTAGCCTTTACGTCCAGTCCACCTCCGACGACCGCCCGCCTTCACAGCGGGCCCTTCACGCCCCCCCCCGTTGGGGGAGGGCCGGGAACCTCCGACGATCACCAAGCCTTCCTGCATTATCCTTCCCCAAAGAGCACCAACCATCCCAGTTTTGAGCAGTCCGCGTCTTTCTGCTGCCAGCCACCTTCTTCAAATCATCGATCCATCGTGCCGCAGGGCGTCCCACCACAAGTTCTAGGAATACATTGACAATTTGACATTATAGAAGATGAAATTGATATATTTTGTTCTTGGAACTTTATCAAGGAATACATTGCCAATTTGACATAATAGAAGATGGAATTGATATATTTTGTTCTTGGAACTTTATCAAGGAATACATTGCCAATTTGACATAATAGAAGATGGAATTGATATATTTTGTTCTTGGAACTTTATCAAGCAAGTTTTTCTAAAGAGACGACTACAATTTGATTTGCAGGTCCGTCACTAAGCTTCTGAAATACACTTAACACAGAATATACACACATCTGGTTGGCCAATATTTGCCAAATCCTCACCGCAGCCTTTGGCGATATAAAACTTTCTAATGCGATACCCAATTTACGTGTCGTGTGGTTTAGCAATTGGTTCCCATCAACTTTAACCAATTCACATTCTACATTTTCGTGTTGGCATAACATTTATGCGGTCCGCCGGTGTCGTTTGCGGCCATGACACAAATTCCATCCAGAACTTAGAACCAAAAGATAATTTAGATACCTACGATAAGATTTGAAATAAACATTTACTATAATAATTCTCTGGTGATTGATTGTCGCTTTTATAAAAGAACTTTTATACCAAAACCTGCTGGTGTTGGTTTTGAATGGGAGAAATGGAAAGTGCATTATGTTAGCTTTCCCACGCAACTGGCATAAATTAGTTGAATAATAAAAGTACGTGATAATGTGCCGGTTGTAACCGTTGGTTTATTACCTGTTTGTGATTTAAACATGACTGTGTGAGGTAAAAAGGTACCAATTATTATTTTGATGGCGTCAACACCTAGATTTGTGTTATGTCAACCATTAAGGCAAAATGCAAGTTACGGTTTGAATGTATGATTCGGAACAAAAATTGGTATTCTCAGCCAATAGCGTTGATGCTCACGGGACAATCCGGGGCCTCATTTCTGAAAGAGGTCTTGGGCCTAACCTCGAAATATCTCGGCAACGCGGCACTTGAGGGCACCATATTTTCAAAAAAAAAATTGTTTGTTGAATAGTCCTCTACCTATTAATGCAAGCGAGATTGTGCGCCACCACTTAAAAAAAAATGTCGGCGGGAGGACCACAATGGTTCCCTGGGTTTGTGGCACTCGTCATTCCCAAAACGCGCACGGATGAATATGAAGGTCTATGTGTAAGAAAATATTGCCTTCAATTTAGTTTATCTGGGCAAAGTGTTCCGTTTGACCTAGATCTATCTATCAGCTAAGTAATTCTTAGCTGCTGCAGGATTAAATATTTTCAATAGGACCTCTCGAAGGCTCTATATCCTTTAACCAACGAGACGCGAAGCTTCAAGAGATTGTCGATACAAAAGGTTTAAGCAAAGTTTATTGAACTAAAGTGCGAACCTCCATCTAGAAAGGCTTTTAATAAAATGTATGACGTGTTAAAAACCAACACAAATACATACATCGTAGGACTGTAACTGGTATAAAATCATTACTTTCCCACAAAGGAAGAATAATGGGGCCCATCCGTAGGCAAGCTCCGAAATTCAGTGGGCTGAAAATTTTAAAGTTATCTCCGGAAATTGAACCATTTGGGTTAGGGGTTCACTGCGAAACAATTTATTTTATGAAGGTGACCGCCAAGTGTGATGGATAAAAGTTTACACGTGGGTGGGTTATTTAGAATAAAAGATCGTTCAAAATTAAATAAATTAATGCATGATAGGCAAGCGTTATTGTTAAAACACTTGTCCCTGTTTCCCAGATCTGGTGGAACCTTCGCTATTGTTATCAGTTTTATTCATTAACTCTTCATGGATCATCGTCATTATCTGCCTAGCCTTTTCCCAACCGTATTGGGGTCGGCTTCCAGTCAAATTCAACTGAATACCAGTATTTTACGTAGATCGGCGGCCTACCAGACCTCCACAACCCAGTAACACTGGTAACACAGTACTTCTTGGCAAGAATAAAGTCAGTAAAATCTTCATGGATCAATAAAGCGAAATATTTTAATTCAAAGATTTTTTTATTTTTAATGCAAAACGGGGAAACTCTTGACCCAAATCTCACCTGATGGAAAGTGATGATTAGGCCGAAGATGGAAGCGAGTTTCACCCGGAATCCTCTTACACAGAGGAACTGGCTATCATACCTCTAACTGCCGGAACACAACCATGCTGTTAACATTGTTGTTATGGCGACAGACTTAGACATGATGGTGGTAGCTTGCCAGGCGGACTTAGAACAAGTCCTACCACCAACCAAACCGAGCAAAAAATTTGCCCCCGCTGGGAATCGAACCCGGGACCTCTGGGTCTGAATCAGGTGGTTTAACCACTAGACCACGGAGGCGGTTAGTGTCACCTGTTTAGCACCACCCGGGGACCACGTGTAGGGATTCGCTGTAGGGTCCTCTCCTACGGACGCGGGTGACTCGGCCCCCAAAATACAAGATTTGAAAATACAATAAATATTACCTAACTCTTGATCCCAAATTATTGTAAATTCATGAAAATGAAGCAAAAAAGAATATTCGAGTGCTAAACCCTTTTATCACATGAAAAATGTACGGCAGGGATTTGGATAGAATTAAAAATAATTTTAATGGAATTCAAGAACTCGTTAAAAAGCCGTATTCGGTTAGGTCGACCGAAGGCCGGGTTATCGGTCCGGATGTACTTGTGAATATGAAAAATGTGATAAAATCCAGCTAAGCAACGGTTTCAGATATTGTACTGTGGAATAATCGCAAATGTTACTTGTGTGGCCTCAGACTGGTGAAATTAGGGCACAATAGTATTCGGTCTTGTGGGCGTTTTAACTGATAGCGGACTATGAATCTGTTTGCCAATACTACATTCCTGATAATTTTGACATATCAGCCACCTCATAAGACAACTTATCAAACCCTTGAAAATAAACGTTTAACCCCGGTTGTAGACCAAAAGCAAACATAATTTTTTCGTTCTTGTGAACTGAGGGCCTAGCACGAATATTTTTGACGTAAAGTAACGTTACGTAAAATTTTACCATAGCTACAATACTCGTTTCGCACATAATATTTATTTGAATTAGATACCATATTCAAAATTTTAAATGATATAAATTGCGTACCTATGTCCCACAAAATTCAACCAACAGACTTGGTTGGGGTTGTAGTTTTTCACTTACGTTAACGTTACTATACGTCAAAATATTCGTGCTAGGCCCTCAGAACTAGTAAGTAAACAACCGGCTAAGGCTGCGTTTCCACCAGTGATGTTCGAGGATGCGTAACGAGACCTCTGTTTGTCAAGAACCAATCGCTGAGCGAGGCTAGGTAAATTAAGTGATTCAATAGGGAATAATATTATGCATGCGATTTTTTTATTTGCAAAGTAAAAGACTTACTAGCTCTAGTAAACAATCAATTTTTTTTTAAACCTTCATTCATTCGATGAAGTTATAAAGCTTCAAAGATTACAATTAGAAAGAGAAATCCGATATGAACTTTGACGACAAAGTCCATAACGCCTATACATACTGCTGCCATAAAAGACAGCGTTTTCGCGAGAGGGACGGATATAATATTATATTTGTTTAAAAATATTAATTATGTATATCTCGTTTTTTTCGAGCAATTTTGATTCTATTTTACTGTTAGTACTACATTTTTGTGTATTTAAAGTTAAGTGTATATGTTATAGGCAAACTCCGAAGCTCCGGCGCTCCTAGGTTGGACTGGTCAATCCTCAGGTCAGACTGAATGACTTAGTCAAAGCCCAAACAAATGTAAATTTTCGGCCTTTGACTAAACAATTTTCGTCAAACCTGGGAGAGACTAATTTGGTCAGGCAAACGTCAAAACACAATTTTATTAAATCGGGGTTTGACGAGTCAAACTCCGATATAGGTATGAAGTGTCTTATCTTCGTATATTTGGAAGCATTTTATCATTTAAGCAGCTTTCAAGTCTTAAGAACCGCTTAACTCTGCCAGTTCTGACACCTGATTGGTCAGCTTACGTGATTTTCACTTTTATATTTGAGATGCTTTGAGAGAATGCCGTGTGGCATTAGGCCCGCCTTTTGTACGATGTGCAATAAAGTATAAAATAAATAAATAAATAAATGCTTTGGAATATACGGAGGTTAGTTTGTAAGATTAGGTATAAAAAAATAACATTTTTAAAATTTTGATGTTTATTGTTTTAATAATTTCAGTAATTAAAATGGAAAATTAATCATTTTTCTGACATGGTGAGGCATTAACTTTAATGTTAATTGTTTTAATAATTTCTTAGGTAATTAAAGTGGCAAATTAATCATTTTTCTGACATGGTGAGGCATTAATGTTAATGTTAATTGTTTTAAACTTTACTTTTAAAGCTTCTTTATCCACGTTTTTAGTAACAATAACACCGTTTGATTCACTCATCTTCAATTTTACACAATTACACGCCCGCACACTCAATGAACGAACATGAAATGACAAAACAATCGGTCGGAACACCGCGAGAGACATTATGAACCTGTTTAAACATGTTCAGATCAACGTTTGACCGAGTTTTGCAGTCGCTTCTAGGATTGACTAGGCCAAAACCGAAACAGATTTACTTTCGACGTTTGACTGAAAAGTTAGGAGCTCCTGGGTTTGACTAAAAATACTTCAGGCAAAGGGCGAAATTGAAATGTATTTCGGGGATTGCCTGATGGCTTTGGCCAAACCTAGGATAAACCAGTCCTTCCGCGAAGAGACTGTGTATCGGACTTTGACTATAACATATAGATAATAAATATGTTTTTTCATGCAAACTCCCTATTGGTTCTTAACAGAAACATCCCTCGCTACATCCTCGCACATCTCTGGTGGAAACGTAGCCTTAAAGTTTATTCTTAAAGCTTCTATTTCGACTGTAACGGTAAATCAAGTGTACCATATAAATTGGTTGAGCTATCTTTGCCATAATCTTCTAACGTTTATTTCTATCAGGTCACAAGGTTAATCGATTGCGACCTTTCCCTTATTTTAAATCAATGCGGGTGTCGATTTTATGAAGCACGCAATGTTTTTACTTAGGTACTTTGTTTGTCATGTAGCGTTAGACTGTTTTCAAGAAGATAAGCACTTGGACTTCGTAATCGGTAGTAACTCTTCGATAGAGACAGATGCTATCCAAAAACGAATAGTGTGTTTTATTTATCAATGTTGTAATATCACAAGACGCTGCCTATGATATTACTTAAGGGCCAATTCTACTAACTTTTACAACTTTCGCATTCGCATCTCAATCGCAAACTGTCAAAAAAGTATGAAAATTAAGGCTTTTTTGACAGTTTGCGATTGACATGCGAATGTGAAAGTTGTAAAAGTTAGTAGAAATTGGCCTATCAGATGAAACGAATGCTTTTTTACTCCATCTTCCCTAGAAGCAAGCTGAAACATGACTGACGTCTCAAAACAAAGTATATTTCTACCAATCATTATTCAAATACTGTTTACATTTTTGCTAGACGCTTCCAAAGTTCCAACGACTAACTGGTCTGCCAGTGATGTGCAGCTCACAATTTCAGTGCCTAACTGCCTAGCTAGTCTAGTCCCATGTCTTTCAAAAACCATCAGGTCTCTGCAATATCAGAGCGAAAACGGCTTATTTGATTTTTTACTCCCATTCATACTATTAATTCAAATCCATCAGTCCTATTCCTCGAAAAAACATTAAGAACATGCATTGATGAAGTTTATTATGACCTTATGTCTATGAACCATCGTGACACAAATTCCTTTTAATCTGATTACGTAAGCGCTTGTCACCGCCACATCTGGGCTTCTAGCTACGTTCATAGTCGCTAGTGGGAGATTGCAATGCAGTACAACCATTTTGGACACTGGAAAATGTGGGATTTTTTACTACTTTTGTATAGTATTTCACTATAAAGCCGGCTTAGTTTGTCTCGATAAGCGATCCAAAAGCTGATACAAAAAGTAAAAATATTCTGCTTTGTGAGAGCGCGTTGTTTTCAGTTTTTTGGCATAATATGTAACTTCTGAAGCTTATATGCATGCTTTAATAGATAAAACTAACATCAGGGGGGCTACTCTCTAAGCCCGAAGTCCGTAGTTTCGGGTTTAGTTACGGGCGTATTCTTCTCCGTATCACCTAACCACTAAGAATTAATGAAAACACGATTTGACTGTTACTATTAAATCGTGTTGTCGTTCATTATTAGTTCGAGTTTAGGCCTAATCGTAAATTCGTAGGTAATACAGAGTAGAATACGCCCGCAACTAAGTCCGAAACTACGGACGTCGGGCTTAGAGAGTAGCCCCCCTTAATTCGATGTTCCTTAGTGGGTATACAAGCAAACCATGCCAGTTCATTTCGCTATGCTTTTCTTTACTACGTCGCTAATAAATCCGTCTTTAGCAGCAGTTGTCACGGTTTCAGACCTCAATTTGATAAAATACGCATCATTGTATTCTGTGATCGCGAACATTCAATAAAATGTTGCTCGGTCTTCCGATGTGGCCAACTGGCGATCCCTTGCGATGCCACTGACGCGCGACGGACATAAGGGGACATTTATATTCTTATTTACCTCATTGTTATTGACTATTGCCTTAAAAAGTGTCTTGTTGATGTTTATTTTAATTTTTTTCTGCCATCCGAATTAGTTCCTTCAATGCAATAAAATTTCGTTGTAACTCAATAACTACTAAACCCGTTTCTCCAACATCCATTTCTATATTACTATAGTGAATTTATGGCTAAACTAAATCAAAACCCATGACGAAATCTGTGAATCCATTACTTGTAGAATGACATTCCGCCCGCAGCCTTTATTAGCGGTATCAGTAAAAGGATCTCACAAGCGTCAAATACGTAGGTTTTGTCATATACAATCTTTGTATAACATGTACACAGACTGTAAGTAGGGTCTTACATAAATGGAGGCTTCGTGAACGTTATTACGGAGTGCAGTAGCAAGGAAATGGCTTTAAATCTTCCGCCTAGAAACACTTGATGGAGTACGGTGTACTTATCTTGTACGTAATAATTATATATGAACGTTTACTTAGAATACTTAAAAATTCTTTAGAAAGCTTTTTGGGATAGTCTTTATCGCCAGATGCCAGAATTTCACCGCACTTTCGTCATACCAATCAATTTGCTTCGCCTTTATTGTCCCCACGTTCTACCCCACAACCAACAGTTCCGGCCCCATTTCTATCTGTTCCGGTCCAGTTTTATCCCCAATAGTTAAGTCACATAAGCCTGTGTGTGGATTATCCGAGTTTACTGGTATATTCGCGAGTACGGAGAACAAAACGCTGAACTAACTTTTTTGAAACTGTTTGTGAATTTTGTGATGCAGGCTGTGATCCCCATGTGAAAATATTTGTTGTTTGCGTTTTGTTTTTGCGTTACTCGTTCTCATTAGTTACCTGACTTTTCTTCTGGTTTAATGAATGAACATTTCAAGGCAGAGTTAAATTTAACTTCACCTACATGAAATCCTCAAGCCGTTGCTACACCAATTTGCATGTCAAGAGATTAGCTTTCTGCTAGTGAAAATCTCTTCAAATGCTGAATATGAGCAGCGAAAGCTATTTGTATATTTATTACAACCGCTCTCCGCGCTTTAATACGGCACCTTGAATTTCAAACATTCATAAGTTCTATTACGTGTTCAAAGCACATGTATTAAACTTTCATTTTGACCTTACTAGAATTACAAGTTCAAGTTCAATCTCATTTGTTAGTTCAATAACTATGGTTGCTAAAATCACGTAAGTTTCAGAATCATAATGTTATTAGAATTAATTGCATCTGCAAGCCAATTCAATCTTGAGTCTGGTCCAAGACGACGTTATCTAAAACCTAAATCTTCCAGAAACCCGCAACTATTGTTTCCTGATTTACCGATCGGTTTGCTGTGTGAACAACCCCAATATGTTCTCCCTTGCTATCCATAAATCGTGTCGAGACGTCAGGGTGTTGTTTCAAGGGGCACAAAACGTCCATGGCCATAAAAGACAGTGGTCCGATGATAGCATTACTGCTTATGTTGCGTAAACCAAAACTGATTTGTAGAAGGGTCCGTTGTATGACTGGTGGTGGATTGTAGGTGATGTATTGTGGGCATTTTTTTCTCGTGTCTCGCACAATTATTCTCGTAAGTTTTTACTTGATGTACCTACCGACAAGTCAACCACTGTAAAACACGTAATTTCGTAATAATTCTGGCCTCTGACATTCGTTTTTCTATTCATATGATGTAAACGACGCGGCGACGGAAGAAAATATAAAGTTCAAAGAAATGCCCATCTCTATTCCCGCTTTATTACAAAAATCTCAGCTACAATTTTATCTTTGTTGTTAACACCACTGATGCAATCGCGTCTTCTACAAAAGACATAAAATTGTTATAAAACTCTTCAAGTCCAGCTTCATTTAGTATCAATTTCAACGTCGTACCAGTCTAGCTTGTTAATTTTCGTCATTCTTTTTCATATTAGATGTCGTCTGGGTCGTGCGATAAGACCTGAACCTGCTTGGAACACACAATATATCACGGTGCCTCGAGACATGGATTAAACGTGCTTAGCATGTTCAACGACGGGACTTGTTTCGAGGGTCACTTTTTCTTTTTAAGGGTTCTTTTTATAGTTGATTTTTTCTACATTTCTTATGCGAAATGTATTACCATAGAAACTCTATTTAGAATTTCACTGTCCATTTCGATTCCTAGACTTATAAGAAATAGTCGTTTATTTTTTTGCAAGTCAAGAAGAATATCGATTCGTTCACATTTAAGTATCATTTCTTTTGTATGTATTTTCTACCTAACAATACCAAATAACATGGTACGCATCTAAATATTATCTTAAAGAGTCCCCATGGCTTCCCCAGCCGCAATCTCGGTCGTTACGATGTGGCTCGCGTCATAAAGCATCGTCTCAGATGTTCTTTCTCCCTTAGCTTTCGTCGCCCTAGTTGACTTTGTATTTACCCTACCAAAATTAGCGTCGAGAGAAATCATTTTCAGCCGTATTAAAACGACAATTTTTATAACCGTGAATGCCATCTTACCAAATAGTTTATTATATTGAGTATCATAATATCAGAACGCAGGTTCATTTAATGCCTTCCCATAAAAATAACGAAATATCGGATCACGAAAATGCAGTTTTGCACTGTTCGTTAGTAAATGTATATTTTATTGAATAAAAAAGGATAGCTTGGGGTTATTGCTCGGAAACTCTGATGGAAACCGCTGACGAAGCCAATTTGCATCGAACGCGGTTGTAAACCCCAGGTTGATGGTACGCCGACGCGTAACTTGCCTACGTAAAATAGGATATCCTATGGGCTTAAACTGGCTGACAAGGTTTTTTGTGCTGAGCTAGGTAGAAAAATAGTAATATTTGAACAAACGTAGACATAGACGCACGTAGTAAGTAACGACAAATTTAATACTCGTAAGAGAATTTTAAGGATCTCCTAAACTCTTCACAAGTAACGAAGCAAACATTTCGCTATGACTCCGCTAAAAGTTATTCCCCACTTCAGCGAAACGAGTAGTACAGTAGTAGTATACGCCACTTTGCCAGCCCTGTTAAAAGTGGAGTATCTTAGTGTGCTGGATCCACAAGACCCACGAACTGGTTATAGTTCGGCGAAAGTGCTAGCTTTTCAAACGTTCGCGATTTGTGTCATGAGGCAAGTTTCCGGACTCTAGTCGTGCATTGATGGTGTCGGAAATATTTTTTACTAGTAAATTCATTGTTTGAAAACGTTCTGCCTGCTATTTAAGACGTGAAATCACAACCATCTGCCGAAATACGTGCAAAGGAAAACGTCTTGGAAGTAAGAATATCCAATGTTTCAGATGAAGCTGTAACTCTAGAAATGAAATAGTTACCACATGTTCCGTTTCCGTCGTCTCTCGAATAGATATTGCAAGTCTGCGGTTTAGACATGAGTTGTCGCAGTCCGTTGTTATTGCTTATGAGAATACCACAGAGCGATGACATATGAATATAATACTCTTAGAAATTGTGCTCGAGCCACTTTGTAAGGGATCCGACGGCTTATGACAATTTTAATTGGAAGTAATCCCAAGAAAGCTCTTGGATAAAGTTCCGTAATTGAAAAGGCTGTTCAGGTTATGATTTTGTTAGCATCGTTTATTAAGCTCCTTTTATTAGTAGACACCAAATATTTTGTTTTATTTGGACGGTCATTTTATACTAATCTATGAGAATTTTTTATCCTCCTATTGAACTTAAATAGGTACCTTTCGGTGTGAAACCGCGTGACTACGCCAGCTGGGCTGATTATCGAATATTTGATTTTCCTTGTCGTCTGTTGGGACAAAGTAATATGAATGAATCGTTCGACTATTGTTTCAGTTTCACGATCCGATAACCGGAGGGACTGTTTGCTCATAATCTGAACCGACTCGTGAATTTTAAAAGCGAAACGAAACATCTGTCTGTGATTCCAGCTATGGTTTATTTTTGGCGGCTTTGTACTATCCTATTTTGGATGTGGGCTGGCTTTACCAGTATTGGAAGGGTTTTGAGTTGTTAATACTTTACCTTTGTCAGGAGCTGCTAATTTATTACTGTCTTTTTCACTTAGTACTTTTTTAAATGGACTCCAAAAATAATAAACCTTATTACCATTATAATGCCTCAAGTTTTGAATATTCAATTAAAGATTTTCCTCTTCATTCAACCACATTATCGAGAGATGCGCGATTATCGAGTCTAAGCAGCTAGTCGGATGGTGTACCGTTAGCGGACCGGCCGCGGGCGGTCACGGTCTCTGAATGCATTTTTTTTTCTTGACTAACCTACTAAGGAGTCATGTTAGCAGACAGGTTCTACTAGTTCGTGGAGATGCTTTCTTAGTGTAGTAACGTTTCTATTAGCATTAGGCCTTTGGTCCTTTCTAGGATGTCATGTTTAATTTATAAAGTGTAATGAATGTGTCGTTATTCCTCTGTTGCCTTGGTAACTCGACTCTCGCGATTTTTTTTTGCTATGATGCTTTCTTTGGTATGGTTAAGAACCATATTCTAGTCTTGGCCCTTGTCCCCACATAACTGTATCTTCACTTAAATCGTCTCACTTAATCAATAAAGGAGCTTGCAGTGAACACAATAATAAAAATGTCCTGAGTAAAATGATGATGGCACAGCTTGCTCATTGTTGTCGTGCTAACTGAGTATAGTACACTTACTATAAATAGTTATGCGTAGCGTCCATACTTTGCAGCCGTTTCGGCGCCGCATAGTGCAGTTAACGCTTGGTGAATTTTCGTGTCCGAAATATAAGTCTTATTAGAGAACTTTTAATTTCATTTTTTGAGTTGCCTTTATTCGCTACTGTGTGAAGAACATACGTTAAAGTTGTATTTAATTTTGTGCTTTGACTTTAATATTTTAGTAGACCACCAACCACCAGATATTATGTTCGGTTAATAATTTTCAATGTCAAACATGCAAATATTAATAAATGTTGTACACTTAAACATTCATATTTGATGTAACATCAACTGTCCAGGCCTAATCCTGATATATGTATGTATATGGCTCCAAATGCCATACATTATTCATGGCTGCATTGTAGATAGTTAAACAAATGATTCAATAAATTCATTAGACCTGTCTGTATACTGCACGTATCCACTTCCTGGCCGCAAGCCAAACTACAATCGCCAAAACGTACTTAAACCGTAAAACTAAAAAGTTTTCCGAATTTCACGTAACCCGGAGCACCATAATTTTGCAAAGAAAATAAAGGATAAAGACAACACTACGTCTTTGAAAAGCCATTTTAGTTTTAAGACATGAAGGCCTTGTATTCATGGAGTGGCGTGCATTGTTTTATGCAACATAAATTTCCAAGATCATACTGCTTATATGTTGCGCAACTTTAATCAACCATGAATACGAGACTCATTTGTGATCATATTTAAACATGTCTCTAGATGACTTGTCAGTTTTTTATTGCTACCTAGTTCTTTGTAAAATATTCTCTTACGGAGTATGAAGTCATTCTCAGATTATCTTCACGTTGTCATTGCTTGTCAAGGTTTACTTGACACCACCAAATTACCTTATTAGAAGTGCATTTGTCGATTCAGTCAGTGTGTGCCAAGTACTGTAGATAACACACTTAGCCGCCATGTCGGACCATCAGGAGCTTAGTAAGCTAATTAGCTCGTGTAGGGTGGATCGACAAACAATGGTAGGTCAGTGTGGGGTGAATTTTAAATTCTACGTAGTTAGTTGACTAGGACGAGGTGAATTGTAGGAAAAAAAGTGAAGAATTCTTTTTTAGCACGAAATAGCTCATACATACTGTATTAAAAATATCAATTTACCAGTTAGGCAAGAAGTCATGCGAAATCCACTACACAGGGCTCGTGTGCTGAACTAAAGCTGTCTCCCTTGTACAGGGGCCTGAATCCCAGTAGCTGGAACTTGAAGAGCTGATTACAGGTATGATATAAAAGCAAGATATTAGCTGACCCTGGACAAGGTTTATGAAAAAGCGGGCCAAGTGGCCACATTCTGGTCGAGGAGTCAATCGAAACTAAAATAAGAAGCTGGACTGCCTCGATCGCGCTAGATCGCCACTGAAACGGTTGTGGACAGTGCTAAAATAATGTCGGTAGACAACATGATCGTTTTTAGTAGGTGACCTTTCCTTTAAAAAAAAGGACTGGCCAAGTGCGAGTCGGACTCGCGTACCAAGGGATCCGTACCATCTATAAAAACGAGCAAAAAAAATCACGTTTGTTGTATGAGAGCCCCCCGTAAATATTTGTTTTATTTTAATTTAATTATTTAGTTTTCAATGTGATGTTTATCAATATTCAGCAAAAACGAGCTAAAAATCACGTTTGTTGTAGGTATGGGAACCACCCTATAAATATTTATTTTATTCGGTTTTTTAGTATTTGTGGTTTTCAAATATTAAATTTTCACAGATGATTTATTTATTTATTTATTGGCCTATCTACAATTGTTACACTGTCTATACTAAAAACACAAGCAATAAATACAAGCATAGTGTACAATATGATGCGATAGACACAGCATGCAAAAACAAAATTAAAATGTGAATAAAGTTACAATAGTAGTGCAGAAATAACACTTACAACTAGTGGATAACTTCACAAACACAGCAGATAAAAAAGTGACAAGGAAAAAAAAAGAGAAAAGATCAGTATGGTGGTTACTTTTGGTGGACTTGGCGCTTGAATTTTTGAAGTGATGTTGAATAAATATCTATTGATTCATCGCAATTATTAAAAAGCCTGCACATTCTGGGAATGGTGGGATGATGTATTTCTATTGCCGCTATGGCAACAGAAATAAATCATCTGTGAAAATTTCAACTGTCTAACTATCACGGTACATGAGATACAGCCTGGTGACAGACGGACGGACAGCGGAGTCTTAGTAATAGGGTCCCGTTTTTCCCTTTGGTTACGGAACCCTAAAAAGACTCACAGTAACAGTATTAAATGTTGCAGTTTTCTACATCAAATGGATTTGCCGCGAAATAAAGCAAAAGCGTGACTCACTTGGCTTAGCAATTACCTGCTGACCTTACACAGTAATAATTGAGTTTTACACGTTCGTTTGTTCTGCATTATAATTGTGACTGATTCATCGAACGCGATTGTATCATGGGCGTTGACATCATCTTCACACGTTTATTCCCTTCCTTGCGATTTGTGATGCTAAGTGTTCCGCAGAATGGAATTGGATGCCTGAGCAGTCGTTGGGTCAGATTTAATTGTATTGAGCTTTTCTATTACGAATTAATACGCAGCCCAGCGCTTCTCCTCCACATTTATTATGCACACAGCCAAAATGTGGAACTCTCTGCCAACGTCTGTGTTCCCGTTCGCACTTAACCCGTCAGCCTTCAAAGCAAGAGCGAACAGGCATCTTCTGGGCAAGCTCACTCCATCTTAGACCTCATCCATCGCTTTCCATCAGGCGTGATTGTGGTCAAGAGCAAGCCCATTAAATAAAAAAAAAAACAATCCCTGGCCTGACTGATGGTAGAGGGTAGGGATGGTAAATAAATGTAACGATCAAAATGTAGATGTAAGTACTATAAAACACTGACTATGTAGCCCTTTTTGGGGAATAAAGTCACAGGCGTGACACTATGTGTACTAGAATCCAAGTGTAACAAACGCGTAATATAAATAAGCCTTTCAAAGTATTCATAAAAGCGAAGTAACAAATTGCTACTCCACGCTACGGTACTAGTCTTTTTAATAACGAGTTTTTATGAAATTCCAGTTTCAGTTCGTTAAAAATACAATACCTAAGTGGCAGGTTCGTGACCTGGTGTTTAATTATTACTCCTGCCAAGTTGTGCCACAACACCCGGTTGAAAACCTTCCGCATGTACATAGTTTTAAAGTTTATACAAGTTACTTGTTCATACGGCGCGAATGGTTTAATAATGTTTCAGGCAATTCATCTAAGTCATTCGTGTTTCACCTATACTATAAGTTGAATAAAAGTTTTAACGTTGAGGCGACACCTTCTTTAAATCTAGTAGTGCATTTAGGTTTATTTTCCGAATACATTCTTCTTCTATGATGAAACAATATACTCCTACGTCAATAAAATCTAGTTTCTAGCTAACAAGATTTCTAGATAATCTTAACTAGATCTAAAATACAAGGTGTACATGCAATGCAGCATTTGATGAGATGAATGAGTGGGTTTCAGAATATTTCTACGTAATTGGCGTAGATCCAAGTTGTGGGCATCACGGGGATGAATAACTACCCACAGGATGCGACAAACTAATAGGGCCTGCCCTTACATAATGGAATGTATTTTTATCATATTTTTGCTTTGAAGGGATTACAGGTGTGAGTGGTACTTATACTTTTCCAACGGTAGGTACCATTTTCTTTTATACTAGCTGACCCGCGCAACTTCGTCTGCGTCACATTTTCCATTACTGCTCCGCTCCTATTTGTCTTAGCGTGATGATATATAGCCTATAGCCTTCCTCGATAAATGGGCTATCTAACACTGAAAAAAATTTTCAAATCAGACCAGTAGTTCCTGAGATTAGCGCGTTCAACCAAACAAACTCTTCTGCTTTATAATATTAGTACCTATAGATATAAACTTGTCTTCTATGTGGACGTCATAACTTAAGTCTTTACCTACAGGATTTTATGAAATCTCGATTTCTCGAAGTATATTGCCAATTAAGCAATTAATAAAAACAAAAATTTTGTTATAAAAATCTGTCACACATAATGAAGCTTTATCAGCTCTTGGTGAACAACCTAATACTCACAATGTTATTATTATAAACTCTGTACAGGATATTCCACTCGAACCGCTGGATACACAATAGATTAAAAACGTTTGATAACACGTCATCTGAGTCACGTTTTAGGGAAGTTAGTAACAATGAAAAACCTACACAGTTCCATTATTTCAAATACTATGCGCATTAACTGTGAACTATTTTATCGATTCGTACCATTTCCTTCATAAATCGGCGAAACTAGAAATTTAAGCCACATATATATGTAATGTACACTTTACTAGCTGAACCGCGTAACTTCATCTGATTCACATTTTTCATTAAACTCCGCTCCTATTGGTCGTAGTGTAATGTTATACAGGGTGAATCAAATACTATGCGCATTAACTGTGAAGTATATTATCGATTCGTACTGTTTGCTTCATAAATCGGCGAAACTAGAAATTTAAGGCACATAATGTACACTTTACTAGCTGAACCGCGCAACTTCATCTGCGCCACATTTTTCATTAAACTCCGCTCCTATTGGTCGTAGTGTGATGTTATACAGGGTGAATTTTTAAAGTGTGCCTTCAGGGCCAAATCCGAAACTATGAGGAATATCGAAAAACACTGAAAGGAGTCTCGAGCCCGATTTTGATGAAATCTAAATCTGCATTATTTGATTTTTGATAAATCGTTGTTCCTACCCGGGAATAGAACCGGTTGTTTAAAAAAAAGACCTCCCACCCCCTATAGCCTTCCTCGATAAATGGGCTATCTAACACTGAAACAATTTTTCAAATCGGACCAATAGTTACTGAGATTAGCGCGTTCAAGCAACACAAACAAACTCTTCAGCTTTATAATATTAGTAAGTATAGATTAGGATGGTCGCTCACATTTTGAATTTTCAAACGCCTCTAAGGACCATAAACATTCATCCTTAAATCTGGATATTTCTAAGTAAATGCACGCGACAAGTCTTGGTGCGAACCGATTTATATTGTTGCCACGTGCGACAGTATTCTGCTCACCCCCTTTACCCATAAACACGTCATCGTAAATCCTCTAATCACGTTTGCAAAACAAGAGTCAACAGAACACTTTGTTTATTGTACCATTCAATTGGCTTTCCGAGGGAAATGACGTGGAAATGGTTAACGCCCTAGGCGTTGACCCGACGGAAATAGAAGGGCGGCCTGCTGACGATGTGGTTCTGGACCCCGTGGCAGTGTGGCACCGCCCTTATTTGATAGGGAGCTGCCTCGGTAAACTGATGGATATCTTGCGTCGGGTTGACGATCCGATATTGAATTTCGCGATGTAATTTTGTAGCCCTGTTTTATGTCGGTGTAAGCAAAATTTTAAGATGCTCCACAATCTTCCGAATATCTTAAACAAATTCATCAGTTGTAATCTAGGAGGAACATCAAAGGACCAATAAGGATAAAGAGCATCGAAATAACGTGCAGTAGTAAATGATCCGCGTCCAAGTCCTCCAACTCGCAAACGAATCACAGACAAACTTATACCTGAAGACAAACTTGCCAGTTTACTTCTAATTGTCCATATCTTCCTCATTCCTCATTTCTGTGCAATTACGTCAACTAATGTTCTTTAATTATTCGTTGCCATGTTACACTTCGCCGAGTTATGCGTTACGAATGTAACCTTACGTCACAGTACTGTTTTGGAGGCACAACGGATAGTTTATTCAACGATGCATCAACAATTCAAAGGCGTACCTTTTTTGTACGTAATTGAAGTAATATTTCATCGTAGGGGCACGGGAAACATTGATCGGGAACTACGTAGGTTTGTTTTTAGCGAAGACAAAAATCAGTTTGAAAAGCTTTAATGTTCCCCGTTGTCTTTGAAGATACAAGATGTTTTCAGCCTTCCTGAAATCACTGGATTTATTGGCAGTAACACAAACGAGCCGTTCGTCTTTCAATTCTCTTATGAAGGTTTTTCCGTTTGAAATAAGATCTGATCTAAATATAGTGCCTCCTGTCTGCTTTCAGACCGACAATGAACCTCGATGGATTGTCGAAAACCTTTCTCTCCGTCATGTGACGTCACTCGAGTTGATCTTGAAAAGCTTTGAAGTGCTCTTTGAAATCGTATACGAAAAACGTGTCTGCTACTTTTTTTTTTTAAATAGTTTCATGTGTGCACAGCACACCTGACGTGTTTTTAAACTACCATAAGTTACGACTTACGGAGTCGTTAAAGTTTTAAGCTTAAACCACGCTTTCGTTCAGTGCCAAAATTATTGTGTGAAATGTCGTTCTTTTGTACTTTTGACAGTTTTATTGTTTAGCAAGCTGGAAAAAATGTCTCTGAAGCAAGAATTAGAAGTTGTCAATAAAGTATACCAAAGATTGACAATCGACTATTCGTTTCACAAGTCAAGGGTACAACAGCTTTACTGTAAATAAATAGTTCCAGACGAGAAATAATAGCACAGTCTAAAACTGACCTCTCTCTCTTATCAAAAATATAAGTAACCGTCCCTGCCGCTCACAGACCTTGAAGCATCATTATTTAAGCACGACCTCCCGAACGGAGTGACATTATAGATACACGGAGCGACCCAATTCAGGGTTCCGTGTGCAGAACGCGGGCAAACCCTCGTTTCTACTTTTATGATACCAAGGCACGCCGTTAAACCTTTATTCTCTTTATCGACCAAATAGCTATAGTGGTTATTGTGTCAATCGTCCGCTCTTTTCTGTTTATTCGTTATGATTAATCCAGTGTGTATCCGAACGGTTTTCCATGTTGCAGATTTGCAAATTATGCATTGTCATTGTTGCAGTTTAACTATCCATCGGTTCTGTTTTTTATAGTTTCGTAACTTTCGCCTCGTTAAAGATCCGAGCTTTAGAAGTGGGGTATTAGGATCATTCATGCTTATCTTTACTTGTATCCCTAAACGCCGAGTAAACGAATCAGTAAAGTGTGATCGATACTGCCTGAAGCTCCTAAATGTTTTAACCGGTTTTACGATATCAACGAAGTTCTTAGCTCAGAATGCTCTAGCCAAAGTTCAGTTGATGACTTAAGTAGTTTGGTCTAGAGAATTAATAGTTTAGTCACTGTGTTTATCTTGCATTACTAAACTTCCTAGACATTGCGTTCTAGTTCCTTCATTTCCATTCAACATTGTTATGTCACCAACATTACAATGGCCTATATTTTTAAATCGTTTCCTTCCAGGGCGTGGCTGAAATATTTTTCTATCAATAGAATTGGGTCGGTACAGTACGGACATTCGTTACACACGGCAGTTTCTAGTTGTACTAGTTTCATCCAGATTTCATTCTGGTCCGCCCCGATGAATTAATGTCAATGTTCACGTTTCCTATTCGTACGTAGATGAGTTGTTTCAGTCTTGATAAGTACTTCCTTTGTCTTTTAAAATTAACCTCGTATCAGGAATTCTGCGTAGCCAAAATTGAGATGAAAGGACGTCTTTGTGTACCTATTCAAGATGTTGGTATGCGATATATTCCCCGCATGTGTTGATTCCGGTGTAATTTAATTAGCATTGGTATTGCTTGGAATCTTGCTTTCGCTGAATAGAATTTGTGGTTTCTTAATTAGATTTGATTTTCTTTGTGCTAATTTGGGTATTCATTCGATAAGTGGTTTAAAAACAGTTCAGGATTACTTTAGGTTGGTACAAAGGTTTGGTTTGATAAAAGGTCGGTAAATATACGATCCGCTTTACCTTCAGGTTCACTTAACCGAATAAAAACCCTTACCGTGTATTTAGGTATATAGGCAATTCCGGGCGGACCGGCTGAAACGATTCTATCGTGGGTATCCACGCTTCCGGGCAGGCCACCAGTTCCTGGGGTATGTATGTTCACCTTATACAGATTCAGCTTCACGTACGGCCTTCAAAGATAAGAAAGCGTATCACGGTGTATTGAAGATATTATGACAAAACACATTTCTTCCCCCATTTCCGTTCCTCCTTTCGTGCGTACATTAATTTTGTTGATGTTTATTTATTTATCATTCACGTCTCATGAATTCCTTATAGGTAGGTATTCGTCGAAAATGAAATGTTTTGTATTATGTAAAAAGGTAAGTTATGAATAGAAATCGTTTTTCCATGAATTTTGTTCTGATGAATACTTTGAATGGTTGTAAAAAGCTGGCGTCAATGATGCTAGCGTTTAATAAACGTTGGGTGTAATTACTTCGTCGAAGCGTGGGATCTATTCATTCAGTATCGATGGATCAATTAGGTTTTTGCACGGATTTTTATAGATTTGATTGAAAAGGATTTTATTTGTTTATGGTGAGTTTATATTGGTAATTCTTTTCTTTGAGAAATTTCTAAGTAGGTAATTGATGAGGGACTGACGGTGAGTGGACCTTCCTACGCATCTTTAATTTCGCAGCCAAGACACCTATTGGACCATGGCATTTTCTCAACATCTGGTTATTTACTATGAAAGATTCTGGTCTCTCTCTATGTTCAACATAAAAATGGAATTTATTTAATCTGATATAATAAGTCGCACAATTGCGTTACCTTGTCACACACATAAAAATAAGCATTACACATTGAATCTATTTTCGGCAATCGAAAGCGAAATTCACACATTACTGTGACAATATCTTATTTACGAGAGCAAAGAAACCACAGAACATTTATAGCATCTTGCGTAAGTAAATAGTACCTATGTGCGTTACCACACATAGGTACCTACCCTACTATATGTAATGAAGCCTTATGTAAATGTATTTTGCTTTTATGTTCCTTCTGTGGATCTCGAATTCTCGATATTCTAAATTCAGAATTCGGCTA
The DNA here is from genome assembly GCA_963859965.1 of Ceramica pisi. Taxonomy (NCBI): domain Eukaryota; kingdom Metazoa; phylum Arthropoda; class Insecta; order Lepidoptera; family Noctuidae; genus Ceramica; species Ceramica pisi. The sequence goes on from OY982529.1 coordinate 6,789,113, forward strand.
GGCTTACAGTAATATGTGATACGGAGCTTCGAGGCGAATGATTCCCTTTACTGTAATATCTGAAATGAAAATTTTAGAAGCTAGACTCACTTTGGAGTATGAATTAAATATGCCTTTTATATATTTGAAAGGTTTGGTTTTTATCAAAGCGCCTGTTTTTATGTTACTTATCAAAAATAACTTAAATTCTGCATCGTCTGCAAATTCTGGAATCAACGCAAGGGGAGTAGGTATTCCAAAATTGGAAATAGTAGTTTGGGCGTAAACAAATAAACAAAACAACAGGATTATTCTCGCATTTCTAAACTCGCGTTATTTTTCCATTAGGACAGGACATTGTACAAGCTCACTCACATATTTTTTGCTTAAGACAAATGGAATGTTTACTGCTGTACCACTGGATATTAAATTCTAACATGTGCCACATTTGACTAATTTATTTATTTATTTATGTACACACAAGAAATAACACACTAATGTGCATTTGTAGGTACTCTGAGCAAATACACATAAAATGGTGACCTCGAGTGTTATGGAAAAGTTATTGATAACCCTTTGATTGGCATTTACTGCCGATATAGAGGGTGTTTATCTACTATCAAATACTACATGAAACATCAACTGTTCACATTTTGAAGGTGTTGCTACGAATAAATGGAAAAGTGCAGGTGTTACAAAAACGCTATTGAAACGATTCATCTTTCTTAATTTTGCAAAACCATGTTTGAGCTAAATGGCTCGAAGTAACTGAAGTTTCTTGAGTGTGCTGTCCGCAAGAAACAGTTGCGGATCTTAAAACGCTTAGAAACAACTTCACTATTTCTAGCGTTTTATTTTTATTATATAATTTCTAGGGTTTGTAAATACAATTACTATCTATCAAGGACAAAAGTACCTAGTTCTCTCCGAGTTGCAGCGATTGCAAGAAACCTTATTGAAAAATGGAGCGCGGAGCAGATGTTACTTAGAAACTTTACTTGCTGCATTCTTTTTAACCTTAGTGGTTTGGTACTCAGTTGAAATTGAACTCTAGTCATCCCAAGTAATAATTTAAATAAGAGCGAAAAAGTTTTATATGGATAACTAGCATTTTAGGTATTGGTGGAGTGGAGTCCTTTAAATACCGACTTATTTTGCACAATTATAATCGTTTATTAGCGTTGCTACTAATTGTAAGGCAATTGTACCCAAATGTTCCATGAATTTATATTATGTGGATGATAAAAATAACAGTGACACATAACGGGCTTGGCAATTCATTCCACGCGTTTTATCCCTATTCTTCCTCCGGAAATCACCATTTTTCTCCTCATATATTTATTCAAATTCTACCCAGCTTTCATACTGATTTGATTATCAATAGATATTCCGTTATTTCAAGTGCGTTGTTATGAGCAAAAGAGGACTGTAATTCACAAAGACCTTTGGTCCTATAGAAAGGACCAAATTTTGACAGGTGTCTGAAGAAACAATGTTGACTTTTTTCGTATTATTGTGACCTTTGAGAACGGGTTGGTTTTTAGACGTTCGTTTTGCCCTTTAACGATTGTCTAGAAATTTTATGTCTCTAGGTTTTTACGTACTGTTTTTGCATGTACGGTCATGAAATCTTCTAAAATTGTTTTGAAGGCAAAGAGCAACCTGAATCTGAAAAGCACATTGCTATCGTCATCTTTGCTATCTCTTTATTATTCCGCCTAAGTTTCTAAAGTTTGAAAAAAAAAACAATTCGTAAGCCGAGAAGACGCATTGTTGACAACTCAAAAAGTAGATTAAATGCTACTACGATTGCTAGCATAGGTACTCTTATCAAAGTTCAAGTCATCCTAACAAATCGATGCCCCTCAATAAACTTAACAAGAACTGTTACCTAAATACCCATCGAACTACAGATAGACTTAAGATTGCAGACAAGGGGCCCTCTATAATTAGCTCTGCTTAGCTCAGCTATCTAGGGCATCGGCTATCATGCAAGTGGGTGTTGCTTGTGGGATGTTGATGTACTAGCTGGTTTCCTTGGTAAAACATAGTTATCAGCAACCGTACCTAGTATGATTTTGTTCCAAGTATCAAATAACCTTACTTTGTGATTTGAATATTAAATGGAAGTCTTGATTGATCATTCTTATGCTAAAGTTGACCTGTTTGCTCAAAACGAAGAATTGTAAATCAGGATCGCGTTGTGTACGCCTCTAAAGAAAATGAGGTAATTTCTATTAGAATTGTTTGAATTAATTAGTGTAGGTTTCTTAAGTCCTTAGGTATAAATAAAGGCCTCATAGCTACAGCAGAAAGTATACTAGAAGTGCACCCACTTAACTAGCTTTTATCAGCGGTTTTGACCCGTGCGTTTCTCCAGAAGTCAATGTAACCTATGTTTCTCAGTGCTAAAACGAATGAGTCGAAAACGTGTTTAGTACCTTATAGACGTCTCATTCGTTTTCTTCTTCTCGGCAGACCAAGACAATCATGGAAGAACGAACTTGAGTTCTAGCTGAAGGAATAGCCCATAACGGCTAAAGACGGACGTGTTTTAAAAACTGAGAGGGAGGTCTTTGCCCAGCGGTGGGAAACAACGGGCTTATAAGATAGATCGGATTTATGGCTTTTGATAGTAACAACGACATCGTCCTTTATGCTTCTGTCGGGGTTGCGGAATTTGTTCGAAAGAGTCACGGCGGCCCTGGAACGCAAAGGGCATAAAGAGGAACATGGATGGGATTTAGTCAGTAAGAGTCTGACACTCTTCTGCTCCGCCCAGAGCGGAAAGAGTCACTTCATGATAAAAAAATCCTTCCTGCTTGCATGAATAGTGCATAAAGAGCAAGTCTCATTTCAAATGTCAATGAAAATCAAACAGCACGATCTCTACCTAACCATCATACATACATTTAAATAAATGAGGGTGTTCACTATGATAGACGGTTTCCGATAGCAAACCGCTGCTCCGATCCACGTTGATAGATGATAACGTTGTGTGCATTAACGCAGATCATTGATATGACAACATAAAACATTATGTTCGATGTGAAGATATGCTTATGGGGATCCTTTATATACAAGGATTTTTTGTTTGAATAGATTGAGGTTAATGATGTAGAAGAGGGTCTGATGAATACGAAATATTGGAGAGTACATTTCATTTCGTGAGCTTAGGTTTTCGCTGTATTGCTGTTCTGCTGCTCTCAACACCATTCTCTTGCCTAATTAATTAGGGTTCGGTGCACTTTGTATTATTCCATATTGTACCACTTTAGAAGACGTCATCGTCGTCATCGTGCATAGCAGTTTGACCGCTATCTCACCTGATGTTAAGCGATGATGCGGTCTAAGGTGGAGCACGCTTGTCTAGAAGTAACCTATTCACTCTTGACTTGAAGACTCCCAGGTTGTAGCTATCAGGAAACAGACTCCGGCAGGGAATTCCACTCCTTAGTACACTGTACGCACAATGAATGTATTCCTAAAACGTTTTGTGCGTATAGGTGGGATGTCCACCTTGTACCGGTTGCGCATCGCATTTTCACCATATCAGCCGAAAGACTTCCACTGCTGGACATAGGCCTCCCCCAAGTGTCGCTACAACAACTGGTCCCGTGCGTTCTCGCATCCATCGGCCACCCGCGACCTTCACCAGATCATCGGTCCACCATATGGGAGGCATCGCAGTAGTCAACCCCTTTCTAGTAGCCCTATCATAATAGCTCAGACAGTTCCTTCATGTATTTAGTCTTCCTTGTCTTATGGATTCTTATAACTTTTTTCATGACGTTATGAATACTATGTCATTAGAGTCTATTTTATCTAATAGTCTATCGCTTTGTAATTTAGCATTATTATAATTGCAAAATTCAACATTTTCATTCAATTCTATGAATTGGGGACAGAAAATTTTGATTTTACAAAAGCTTTTCTACGTTGTCGCGTCGCTGAAATTGTAATATCAATTACAATGCTTCATTTCCAAGAGATCCAAATTGCGTAATTTCCAGAAACTAGATCGATTTCATAGACGTTTTTCCAGAGCTTGTAATAAACTCAGGTTATTGGGGCCTGAAAATGGCGGAAGATTTAAGGACAAAATTGAAATAAAGAAATAATGAAAACTTTTCGACACGTATGAATGAAAACAAAATCATCGGATGTTGTTATAGGTCATGTTATCGCTTCGCAAAATGTTGAGTCGTATATTTTGCACAGCGATACTATTTTACTGTGTCCTGGCGTCCGCACAATGGACTAGCAATTTATCATTCCTCTGTAGAAGTGGAACAGCGGTCTTTTAAGGCTGGATAAAGCTCCTACCTTATCCCTGCCTAGAATTCTACGGAGTAATGGATGAGGGCGGTTCCATCAAACCATTTACATAATCCGTGCTCAAATTGAGGACGAAACGCCCACAACAGGGAGTCAGTTTGGTCGTTTGAATGACGAGACGATGCCAATATGTCCTCAAAACCAGTAAAGTACCACAAACTTATTTAATTAAACTTGGATGGCTATGGAGAAGTTATCCAAATTGGTACATCGACTATCAGCATTTTTTTTATTTGGTTCGCAAACTTTTGATTCCGGTCCGATAAGTCGTGACTCGTAAAAAGTTACTTTCAGAGATACTTTTGTAGCTTTCATGTTTTGTACTTGTTGTCTTCTGACGCAATATTTTTTTGTCATAAAGTGGAACATGTGAAATAAGTTATCCTATGAAATTAGATGTTACCTTCCAACGAGTTTAATCTTACATATTCGATAGCTCTTGTGATACCATCATATACAGAAGCCGAGTTAAGGTTAATCGAAGCAATAAATGAATCGATTATTTTAAGTTATCTTCAAAGGTTTTTGAAGTGAAAACCTCTTTAGCGGCGTTGAACACTTTTCTTGGGATGGTGGACCTGATCGAAAGTTCGTAAGACGGATGATTCTAAAATGCACAACGTTAATGTACAAGTTTTCACTTCTGCCGGCACTCCCAGAGTGCAACCCGTTGTTTTTTATCGGGTAAGCAGCTGCATCTCTTCTTCCATACTTACATCTTTTGTTTGCCGACATCAGAAATCTAATAGACAACTCTTTTCTATCTTACTTTCTTCAAAACATCGTAGGTTTTCGCTAGAAAGCTCAAAATTCCCAAGCGTAGCGTAGGCGCAAACTAAACTTGCAATAACGATCATTGACTCACCTAAATTTATTGAACGTCTTAATTTCAAAAACGGAAATAACGACATATTTTACCGAAGACTCTTGTTATATCGAAAAGCTAAAAATAAAATCAGGCCTATCTCAATTTCCGAACAACGGATTTAGTTGACTTTGTTAGATGGGAAGTACCCTTCAACTCCATAGTTCCTAACTTCTGGAGTGCTCCACCAGTTCCTAGCAACTTCCGTTCCGATGGTTCAGTTGTTAAATTAAGTCTCTCGTAATTTATTTCTGGAGCAAACAATCAATTGAGAGAAATCCGTTTTAGCTTTGTTTTTGGTAAAATGGTTTTATGATTGTGCTTCAGTAAATGGTTTTGGTTCTATTGCTTTAGTTATTTTAATGACCAGAGAAACGTTTACTGTTTTCGGTTTTATCATGAATTTTACCTCTCGTAGATATCTACACTTATACACTATCTGTAGTAATATTATAAAGGTAAGGTTTGGTTGGACGCGTTAATTAAAAACAAAATGAAAAAAAAAAAAAAGTGTTAGACAGCCCATTTATCGAGAAATGCTATAGGCTGAATACGCTACGACCAATAGGAGCGGAGCGTAAATGTGACTCATGCGAAGTTGCACGACCTATTATAGAATAAAATTGACATGAAATTTAGTTACAACAACTCTTCAACAACTTCATTCTATGGATGCAATGGCGGTCTTATCGCTGACAGCGAACTCTACTGAAAAACCTTTTTATGGTCTGAAAGAGCTTAAAATCAAAGGTACCCCCTTTTGATTGGGGTGAACTGGTATTAAATAAATTAAACTAAGCTATCGTATGTAGTAGTTTTAACAATGACCTAGTGAGGCATCTATCGAGAAGCACAGGACCGGTTGGTTTGGCGACACCTGGGGGAGCCCTATGTACAGCAGTAGATAGTCTTTCGGCTGATATGGCGATGATGATGATGATCTTCATCATAGTAATGTTAAGCTGCTTTCAGACTACGCTATAGTATAACAGCATATAGTATATAGCTCATAGCACAACAATATCGCGCACCATACATTGTTATGGGCAGTGGACACGTTCACACTGTACTATAAATTATTGACAATGTATGGTGCGCGATATTGTTGTGCTATGAGCTATACTCTATGCTATATATTATTATAGCGTAGTCTGAAAGCAGCTTGAATCTCGATCATGTCTGTTCTTATGATTGCTTTTCATTTAGAACTTAGACCATGGTTTTGTCTACCAAAACGAACTTGACTACCTACTCTTATCTATACGTATTATTTTTTTCATTTTACACCAACTACTTATTTTACCGTGTTTCTATGTAACTTTGTTTATAATGTCAAATGATTTATTTTCTTATTTTCCTTGTTTTCAGTTGTGCGGTTGAGGAGAGTTCAGCACAATGGGGAAGCTGTTGTCAAAAATCTTCGGTAACAAGGAGATGAGGATATTGATGCTGGGTCTCGATGCTGCCGGAAAGACTAGTATCCTTTTATCATAACGAAATAATTGGTTATTTTTTATCAGGGAAAATGAAACTTATCAGAATATCCTATTATTATGAAAATTAGTCCGTCAGATTTACCAAAAAATATTGGACACATATTTTCTCTTTTGTCATGTAAACAAAAAAATGCGATGGTACACTTTTTACCAACAAGTGACGCTTCTGCGGCACTTCTGCTTCATCTTAGTCATTTAATTTATTTGTAAAGGTTAAAAAAGTGTTCATTTTACTCTATATCGAACTGATGGAACAAATATAGTTACTAATTATTTATTAAATCCAGGAAAAATCCCTGTCAGATTAACAGAGCCCGGTTCTTATAATGATCAACAAGCCGCTTCATAATAATTTGAAATGGCCTGTCGAACAGTAAGCAGTACGAAAGAACTGCTTTAGATATTGGGCAAGAACACTAATAAAAATCAGCTACTACTGGGCCTTTGTAAGACAGAGTGGTCTATAAGATAAGAGAATGGTACGAATTTTGAGTTGCTTTACTCTTTTCCATAAATAAATACATCTGGACGAAAAGTACTATCTCGTACTTACAGTAAACATTGCGATGCAAACTTAACCGTTTAATGGCTGCGTTCCCATTTTATGGCGCCATCGATTCTCCCAATTTATAACGCCGTAAACACGCCTCATCTAACTAAGAACGTTACAGAAACGAGGTTACAAATCGCCAGATAGATGTGGCTTGTAGTAGACAACATGAGAAATATACAGAAAACTCAGTTGGCTTATTAAGGCTGCTTTCTAATCCAAAACTGATCAGATGCTAGAAAGGATTAAAAGCTAAGGTGAATTGTCTTGTCTTGGAATGATCATGTGACGAGGAGGATGAAGCGCATGTAACTATAAGTGAGAGGAAGGGCAAAGAAAAGTTGGACGGATTGTGTGATGAGCAGTGATCGGAGTAGGTAGATTGATTTTTGGTACTTGTATCATAAATGCACACAGAAAGAATAACATGGAGAAGCCATTTTTCCGGAAAGAAATTCCGGTATTTCCGGATTCAATTAAATATTGTTAATGTTGGTAGTGATATTATTACTACTCAATTCAAAATTTTGTCAAATCGTGACTGTGTGCCGTTAAAAATAATATGAAGAATAATAAAGAATAACATTGCTCATTTTATTTCAATTCCTACCTTTTTTTTTGAGGATGGCGAATCATCAAATGACTCCTTCCACTCTGGCAGAATACAATTCCTTCATAAGTTCCGTTTTTTTTTTTTAATAATCCACCAATTCCGAAGGAATGTCCATATTAATATGTACGTTTCGGATCAATGACCCCAGTTCAATCTACCTACTCCGATCACTGGTGATGAGCGATATGAAAGAAAAGGGTGTTAGTGATAGTTTGACGGCTGATAGTGCAGATTGGAAGAAAAAAAACGTGTTGCGCTGACCCCAATTTACATGGGATAAGGGCAGGAAGATGGAAATACCTATCTGATAATACCCCTACTATTGGTATTCATCTCTGCTTTAAACTCTATAGAGAAAACAGGCGTTAATTTTTCGACTGGACTCGTGCACTGTATTAAATTAATAATTTCGGATTTTCGTTGCCCTGGCTATTTCAATAATGATGTCTTAAACAAATTATAGTGGACCTTTTGCACCATACTTTATTGTGACACCACGATGATGAAAGAACAGTAATTTCTTAAAATAAACTTTCAGCTATTTTATATAAATTAAAATTAGGTCAGTCAGTCACAACGATACCTACGGTCGGTTTCAACGTAGAAACTGTCACGTATAAAAACGTCAAATTCAACGTATGGGACGTTGGGGGGCAGGACAAAATACGACCACTATGGAGGCATTATTATACAGGTGTGTATTTTCTAACTATTTTTATTGTTAGCACAATTAAATGATACTTATTTTGAAAGCAGGTTAAGTGTTACAATTTTACACGTCAATTTATTTTTGGTCATTTTAAGATAGATGAGGCCGGTGTTTCCTAGCTGATTGTCCGGAAAAGGAACACCGAAAGAAACTCAAAGGTCAAAGTCTCTTTTAAGCGCCTATGAAGTCCAAATATAATAGGTATGCTGAACTAGGACCGTCCAGTTTAGAGCCGAACTGGCTGCATGACGACACGGTTGGCGCAGTGGTTGAGCGATTGACTGCTGCGCAGCATGTCGCGGGTTCGATTCCTGCACGGAACAAATATTTGTAAGACCTACAAGTATTTGTTCCGAGTCTGGGTGTTTTTCTATCTATAATATGTATGTATTTACAAAAAAAAATGTATATAAGTAGTTTATCAGCCATATCGTTACCATAACACAAGCATTAGGTTGCTTAGCTTGGGACTATATGGCGTTGTGTGAAATGTCCAAGGATATTATTTATTTATTTATTATTATTTATTCGAATTGCACGCCATCCAGCTGCAAAGTTGCAATTGATGTGCAGTGAAAGAAAAAGAACGAAACATGTTTATTTGGGACTCGCACAATTTACAAAAATCAAAGTAAAATAAGTAAAACTAACCGTCATAAAAGTAGGTTATCACAGTTAAGCTACATCCTGGAATTAATTTATGCGAGGCCAAAAAGGTCCCTGTCTTCTGAGACGGGACCTGTAGTCAGTTCCAATAGCAGTCGACGTGCAGCTGGCATGCAGTTCTAAAGACTACACGCTGACTGCCAGCTAGTTGCACGACTGTAAAGAAGTTATAGCAACTGTATTTCAATTGCATAACATCCACCCCCATTCGGTTGTTATGCAGTACTATTGCAGTCGCTCCAACTGCATTAGAACTAAAGCACTAGAAAGTGGTGACGGGCAGGCGTTTTGGAGGACTGCCTTTCTGTTGAATACAAACGTGCAACCGGCCAACATAACCCTTGATAACCCAGCCCAATATGAGTTTATGGCTGTCACATTTTTTTTAAGTTTTGCTTCTAGAATTCTCGTGATGTTTTCAACTCACTGATACTAAACCCCTTATTAAAATGTTCCAGGCACTCAGGGTCTAATATTCGTGGTGGACTGCGCGGACAGGGACCGCATCGACGAGGCTCGCCAGGAACTGCACCGGATCATCAATGACCGGGAGATGCGAGACGCGATCATACTCATCTTCGCTAACAAACAGGACTTGCCTGACGGTATGTATCTTTACTGCTTGTATCAGGAATGGGCGGCCATGTTTGAGGATCATGAGCAGAATGTCCTATGGAACAGACATTTGTTAGAGTGCGGACCGCGTATGGGGCAAACGTAGTCTGGGACTCGATCGATCAATGATCTTTGAGTCTTTGAGTCATAAGGCCTTTAAAACCTACAGGGGCTCCTTCAGCTTTAAAACTCTGGTGTGAGTGAGAGAGACGAAACAAAAAGTTTATGACCTTATATTACGAACCAGCGTCTTTTTTCGCAGCGGAATGATGATGACATTGATCCCAGTTCTTAGGGATTCGTCTTCCTACTTGCGTTTTGCGGCGGTTCTGGGACTAAAGCGGACTAGCCTTTAATGAAATCGGACTTATCCCGAACCAGATTTAAGATTCCTTGACTAAAAAGAAGCGACAAGTATTCCAAGATTTTTTACAAATGTCACATGATGCGTGGGACATTCGTCCATTATCGTATCAAACTCAGTCGTAGGCGATAAGTAAGGTGGGCTGCGGAATTTGTTCGAAAGAGTCACCGTGGCCCTGGAATGCAAAGGGCGTGGAACGCAAAAAAAAGGCGATTGTATTTGTGTCCTAGTGTATAAATAAATATTTATTATTTTATTTATTTATTTATCGTTTAAGTCAGGCATTAGCACCCTTAACATTAAAAATTCAAAACTTAAACTAAACAACCTTAACTTACTAATAAAACAAAACTTAAACTACCTACTTACTACATAAAACACATCAAGCCAAAGCAAACGCACTCCCCCGTAAAATCAGTGAGTACATTTACTTTGGCTCCCTCAGTACATGCACCGTAAGAAACACAGCTCTTATTATGGCATTCTTGCTTGACTCGACACGCGCAAGGAACGACGCCCTGAGCTTCCCCATAAGCGCATAGAAGTCGGTAACTCTGTTCTCAGCAAACATCTCAGTCGCACTACACCGCCAGGGCAGGTTGAGCATGACCCGAAACGCGTTATTGTATTGTACATGTACACGAAGAGTGTTGTATGCACTCTTCGTATACTTGTACCAAAGTTGGCTGGTGTAGAACGACTGACAGTAAGCCTGGAACAGAGTTATTTTTACTTGCTTCGAGCACTTTATTACGTTATCATCATCATCTCAGCCGAAAGACGTCCTGTCCTACTGCTGGACCTTGGCCTCCCTTCTAGTCCTGTGCGTCTCGTATACATCAGCGACCCGCACTCAACAGGTCATCGGCCCACCTTGTGGGAGGTCTTCAAACGCTTTGTCTGCCGTTATGCGGTGGCCGCTCTAGATCTTTTCGGCCCCATCGATCATCTGTTCTGCGAGAAATGTGCCCCTGCCCGCTGCCAATATAAATATTGCCAAGTGAAACCCCGGGAAAAATGGAAAAAAGGAAGGGAGATCTTTGCCCTGTAGTAGGACAGGACAGAATAGAGTAAAAATAATAGAAAGAAACTGCGACTACAACGCATGTATATAGAAATATAGGGCGGTCATTCCTCTGGTGTGGAAAATGGTACTAAGCATTCATTAATTGTAGGGTCAAAGGTTACGTTTAGGTAAGAATGAAGTAGTACAAACTTGCAGACGAGACAGTAGATATTTGACCCTCATTTGACTCTACATTTTACCCCAGTTAAACAGCAGCTGGTGCATTATCATGTTTTATTTTTATGACGAATCATAGTGAATCATCAAAAGTTTAATTGATTAAACTAAATGACTAACTAGTGGCAGAAAAGTTCGAAGGCATACTATTCTGTTAATGAATATTTAGATAATAAGAATAGTTGGTCGCTGTGTTGAACGCAAGACATATTATCATGTTCCTTGTCTTTAAGTGGTTAGTTTATGACAGGTTATGTATTCATATAATATTGTTTTTTATTTAAATTTTTATATAATTTTTTTTCGTCTTTTTATTATTTACTAGCTGTCCCCCGCGGCTTCGCTCCCGTCAATTAAGTATTCATTGCACATAATTATCGAGTTTTCATTGTTTTTAAGATGTATTCTGCTATTCGGGTCGGAGACTAATCCAACGAATCAATAACCATGAAAATTGGTTCAGCAGATCTCGAGTTATAAGTGTTGTAACAAACCCGTCTTTGTTTTATATATATAGATTTATCTGACTATGTAGGTCAATCTTTCTACAAACGTCAACACTTGCTTGAGTGTGCATTTTGTTTTATATTAACATAGTGTGCTAGCTTTTAATTGTGTCATGTATTAATTACTTTGCATTTTACTCATTGTATAAATTCTAGTTCCTAAAACGTAACAGACTTGGACAGTTTGGCCACTTCTTCTCCACAGCTAAAACACTAGGAAGTGGTGACGGGCGGGCGTTTTGGGGGACTGTCTTTTGTAGAACTTGACGTTCAAAAAGTGCTGGCTCTCAGCCTAATTTGAATAAATTAGTTTTGATTTTTTTATTTTTTGAGTGCCTGACTAACTTGAATGATTTAAATAATGATTGAAAAAAAAAAATAGTTAAGTACGGTTAATTAGGTGAATTGAAATTGAATAATTTAATTTAATTTAGTGTTTGATTCCCGCACGGAACAAATATTTGAATAGCCTACAGATAGTTGTTCCGGTTCTGGCTTCTATCTGGATTTTTAGTGGTGGCTCGCCTGATGTTGGCATTCGACTCGCCTTTTATCACATGGGACTCTTTTCTCTTTTTTAAACTGGCGAAATGGGGGTGTACTAAAGTTACTTTTCTGTCCAACCTCTGGCAATACATGTGTGGCATGTTGATATGTTATATTCCTGACGAGATTTTGTCCGCGACTTCGTAGTCGTACGCGTATCGATCGCGATCAGTAGTTTCGGCTGTGAGTATGTGTTGTTGTCTGTCACTTACTCAGTACTCAGTAGGAAGAATTTTATATATTAGGATGATTACGTTTGCCCGCAACTTCCTGGGGGCCTTAAATTCACCTAGGCCGCCACAGGAAAGTCCGGTTAAGTAGCTATGGCTTTATAGAGTCAATAGCTGCGAGAGGCCATCGACAAAAAAAAAGCCCGCAACTTCGTTCGCGCATATCCCGTTTTTCCCAGTTCCCGTAGGAATTTCGGGAAATTCTCTATTAGTGCTCCTCCTACTTCCCAAGGAACCTACAAACCAAATTTCAGCTTGCTGTGATCAGGAGTTTCGGCTGTGCGTTGTCTGTACTCACAGACGACTCAGTCAGTCAGTAACGAAATCTTGAAAATATATAAAAATCTCGTGTCATGGTGTTTGTTATCGAGCTCCTCCGAAACGGCTTGACCGATTTTTATGTTTTTTTTTAGTGGCAAGACATCGTTTGCCCGATCAGCTAGTTATTTTATACCGCGTGTATCTGACATCGACGCACAAACGATTTCCATGGGTCCGGGGCATGATTCTGGACACCCTAGACTTAGAATTTTTCGTCGGCTTTTTTCTCATTTTTTTATTTTTTTCTAGGGTTTTTTTTACTTTAGACTGCTCCTAATCGTTATTCTGACCTAACCCAATGAGATTTTTAATAAAAAAATAATTAATTAACTACTTTCACTAAAAAGAGCAATCTGAATAAAGCCACAAATAATATCAGCTCAGCTGAGCTGATACTTTGTAGTACTCTTGAAAAATATGAGAAAAGAACCGACGAAAAATTCCAACACTGGGGTGTCCAGAATCATGCCCTGGAACCATGGAAATCGTTTGTGCGTCGATGTCAGATACACGCGGTATATTAGGATTGATTGATATTGATTTCCCATATTGTGATTCCAGCAATGAAACCCCACGAGATACAAGAGAAGCTGGGCCTGACGCGCATCCGGGACCGTAACTGGTACGTGCAGCCGTCGTGCGCCACGTCCGGCGACGGCCTGTACGAGGGGCTCACCTGGCTCACCAGCAACCACAAGTTATGAGCGGCAGAGTAGGCGGCGACCAGCCGCCGCGCCCGCCACGGTACGTAGCCGACGAATATACAAGTCCTCGTGTCCAATGCATGTCCGTTTTTCATACTTGGTCTACCCAACGATACCTAGGTATAAAAGTTAGTTCAGAAAAAAAGAGAGTAATTTTTCACTTTCTATAGAAAACTTAAAATTCCTCTGTCATGCCCATGTCAAGTTCTTTTCAAAAAACGAATTATACAATTCGTACCAAGTTCCATTAAAATTGGTTCATTCATTTCCATGAATTGAACTTGAATTTTTTTATGAAACACCATGAGGAGTAAACACTCTCCACAAATATGTGTTGGAAATAACTAAGAATCCTAAGAATATTGTATGGAACCTACTATTGCACTCATATTGGATTTTAACTGTTGCCTTTCAGCAGACCGTTAGCATTACAATATTACATGTATACTGGCATCATCAGAGAAGCATATTGTGTTCCGATGTTCACATAGCTGCTTTGCATGAGTCTGTGATGAGACCGACACATTTTGAAATTTTGTCTCTTAGAGCCTATGCACAAGGCAATGTAAAAAAAATAACAATTTGAATTAAACATTTATCGCGCCGACGAAGTACGTTTTCACGGCGCTGTAGATATGCGTCTGAATGTCGTTTCAAGTGCGCTAGCGCACGACATCTGTACGTTGCGTCGCACACTGAAACCCGTCTAGGTCCGCCTAGGTCTACCCTTACATAGTTTATTTTTTGAAATACCCTCATTTTGAAAATCGAGTTTTGTTCATTACGTTGTATGGACGAGTCCCAGTGTGCGTCGTCGCGTCATCGGCTCGTTAAAAAACGCCGTGTGTGCTCTTATGAGTCCAAGTTAAAGAAACAATGTAAAGTATCATTCATTATTGCAGACTTATTATAAATTTTGATATTGATTTAAGTTTTTCTTTAATTCCAGGTGAGGATGTCGATGCCATTTAATTTAAGTAAGCGCCCGTGTGCCGGAACAAGCAACGTCATTGTGAATACCAGTGTTGATTCTATATAATGGTTATACAGACAAACGCTCCAGTGAGGTGCGAGGGACTGTCAGTGTGAACACAACGTTAGATAGCAAGCAAGCCAACTAGCTTGTCACAAAATCAATTATTCCATATTTAAAAAAAGAAATTAGAAAGTTTTGTTGTAACGATATTCGATGATTATTTTTTTATGTTATTTAAAGAATTATTACATAAAGTAAAATGATTTTTTTTATTTAGTTTAATGTTTACCTCCTTTGTATAGTAAGGTAGAATAAAGTTTCTAATGCATTATTGTGGGTAATCGAGGACTATGTATGGATGGTCGTAATATTGTTTATTATGGATATTTATGTGATAGCTATGCACGCTGCGTAGGTCATTCGTATGGAGTGGCTTGACTATAGTTAGTATTCTGCTTACAATCTCAGACCAAGGGCGAACCGGTAATAATCAAAAAATTTCAAGTTGACAGTTATAACAAGTGCCGATTACCCTTTGTTACTTTATTTGTAGGGACATTTATCAAAATGACATGTTTTGCATCTATTTATATGTATAATTATGATTAAATGCCTCTGTATCAAAACATCCTATTTTAAAACTTCTTATTAGCACAATGACTTACTCGCAAGCAGAACATCCTATACCCATTTCGTTTGAATTTTAAATTACACTAAATTAAGAGCAATGAAACTGAACGAAAGAACAATATAAACCCATAGTAACTTTTTAGGGAAGGCTGAAAAATTACTATCGGGTTTTCGTCGTGGCTGTGTTGACACCAGAAATTCCTCTCTAGAACTTTTTGTGGCGCTCATGATTTTCATCCGCCACATTAATATTAAACTATGTGTCATACACAACTCCAAATCATTATTATTTGTGTGGATGTGGCATGTAATTTAATTTTAAATGTAAAACAATGCTATTATATTATTTATGTATATCTATTTTTTGTCCCATACTAACCCAGCAAGTATTCAACTGCACCGATCAATCGAGCAATCTTGTTTATAATTACAGCTCATTGTTCTTCTTACTAATATACTCACTTGCTTTTCCAATCTACTTTGGATATTGGCAGAATAGTCGATATCGGCTTTGTTTGCCATATAAAAATATAGAATTGAATGGAATGCAGACGAATTCGCTGGCAGAAGCAAGTATATTGCACAACTTATTTATTTATATTTATTTATTTAAGCTTTATTGTACACCAAAAAAAAAAAAACAAAGAAAACCTTAAACTAAAAAAATATACAAATGGCGGCCATAACGCATTCCGCGATCTCTTCCAGGCAACCAGGAATGGAAAAAGATAGCCTGGACATGAAACGTTCCTATTTAATGAATTAATTGCGAAAAAATATCTGTCAGTATTTACACACAGGAGTGATAAAAATCTTATAAGATCTGTCAGCGCCCGCAAATTAAAAGTAAGACAAACAAAAGTATGACAATACGACAACTTTGCTCCAATATGTCCTTACTGGTGTACAGGTTAGTGTGTGGTTTGACTGAACCACAGTCGTTTTTAGGACGTTCTGCTAATAGGGTGATATATTAATAGGATGTTTTGAGAATAGGACGTTTTGACACTGAAGCAATTCAATTATGTATCTGTATCCACTTCGATTAGTTCTGCACTAATAAAAATGTGAACACTACGACTTCTTTAATGTCTACCAAACCTAATTTCTTTATAATTTGCACTTTACATTCTGACATACCCTCATATTTTTCCTTCAACAATAGTCAAGCTACCCTGTAAAAATGTACATATTATAGCAATGTATGTACATATTGAAGAGTATTTTTATTACTGTCGCTGTTTGAATGTTGATTTTCGTATGCGAAATTTTTTAAGACAAAATCCACTATGTATGTACGATGTATCGCTTTCCGCTTTTTATGTGATTCTTTGGCGGGTGGTGTATGGGCGCTCTACTAAGATGCTGAGTACAATATGTGTACAATACGCTTGTTTAATATGAGATGTTCACAACGATAATTTGTCATGGGAATAATACAGATTTCTGCTGTCAGAGAATTGCCAAAAACATGAAAAGTCGAAAATGGAGGATGCTTGCCTAGAAGTAACCTTAACCACTTCGGGTTCAGGACTAATAGTAACGCTATGCGCGCACTGGTGACCTGTCCGCGTGACAGTACATTTCTCTCTTTCGCAATTGTGAAGTGTAACAGAGAGAGATATACTGTCACGGTGACAAAAGTCACCAGTGCGTGCCTAACTTATTAAGTAAAAACGTAAGGCCACAACTGCGCACTTCGGGCTTAAACTTAGAGAGTAGACCCCCAGACTCCGACATGAAGTTAATGAAAGCATATCTTAGTAAAGCGTCGTATAAACGTGCCAGTAGTTAGCCAGTTCGGGGACCATCTGATTTTGTAAATACCGCTCTTGAATGGACCTTGAAATGAGATTTTTCTAGCCAATTGTTTAATTATTAAAGCTTAGTTTTGTGAGGGCTTTTGCCGAAAGGGTGATTTGCTTATACAAGGCTGATTTTAGACGCAAACTCCTGTTTTTATACCAAGGCTTGATTATTTGAGAGTTGATTGGAAATGGAGTGTTGATATATCAAATGTAGCCAAGTAAAGGCAGATAAAGAAAGCCTATTGGAAAATATGTAAAATTTAAACAACACTCAATATTGCTTTGGTTTCGGTGTTTGAAGCACATTTATAAACTCGGCGATCTTTGATCACTAGCATTAGGCTTGTTTCACACATACCACAATCACAGCACAGCCACAAAATTTGGGGTGGGCCCTAATTTGAACGAATATAAATGGTTAAATTCAAACTGAACACTTTGCCATCATTATCCATGATACCGACCAAATCGCAGCCACGTCGCAACCACCAGCGACAATGCGAACTAGGCCGGCCACATCGTAAACACATCCACATTTTGTAGGTATTACATCGCATCCGCAAGAAGCCGGAGCGACACTATTCACACAAACACAGGTTGACCACATTGTCGCGACGGTGCGGTGTGGTTGTGGTACGTGTGAAACAAGTGTCACTGACTCTGGCAGAGCCACCATCAGGGATTTTCATTTTGAAAACACAAAAAAATTGTCGCTAATTAGTCGAAATTTGTCGCCAAATATCAGAATTTGTCGGTCACTGGTTCAAAAGATATAAGGGTTTATAGGTGGCCGATCTGGAGAGAGTCTCCCCAGCAGGGCCACATTTATATCTCAAAAACTAGGGCACCTAGCAAATATCTCTTTTCTCCCATAATTTGTCGCCAATTAAGCCTTAGTCATTCGGATGAACCCATTTGTCAAGTACTGTCACTATTTTGATACGGAAGCGTACTCCGTATCGCTAATCGTCTGACGTACACCTACTGTTCGAATCGAAACTCCATTTTAAACTACTCTGTGATTGTTAATCAATGGTTAGTAGCAAACGCTTGAGTATAACGCTTTAAATGCGAAAAATAAAGAAAGTACATAGCAATAAATAGATTTTCCAATGATACGATTTAGATATAACATGATAATATCGCAAAATAGTTAAACGAAATTAGTAACTGCGAGTTGAAACATCGATTTCATTGATAATGATAATATTAGAAGACGTAATCAATAGTTAATACTAGATTAAAAGGCCACTTTCACCATTGTCGGCCACCATTAGCTGTTAACCAGCAAATTAAAATGAAGGTTTGGCAGACTTGCGTCAAGTTTAACTTTTGGTTGAGTAATCGGATGATGGTGAAACAGTCCTTTAATTTGTCCTTAGCGTAGCGCGTGTATGACAGGGCGGAGCTTGAAATATTCATAAACAGGCGTTTTAGGATTCTTGATATTTAGATAGGTATTGAAAATCGTTATATACTTTGGTTGGACTCTTAACGGAAGCCAAAATAAGCTAAGAAATAATTTCCGCATACAAAAATAGTTTAAACGAAGTAGCGATTGGTTTGTTCCGCCCTCTGACGTGCGATTGTAAGGGTGTCTTAAGGTTCAGTGCAAATGAAGGATAGAAGAGTTCGAATGAAAATGTACGTGAGACAATACTTGCAAAAAAAAGATTGTCTTGCTCCTCATTTCGGCGCTCAATCTAGGCCTTTCCTCATAATCAGTAATACTACTAGTAACACTTGTTAATCAAAATTAGCTCTTATTTCCAGGTCCATAGCCTACTTTTTAAGCAATTTTCACATTCTGTACTAATTTCTTGCCTACTCTTAGATGTCCTGTTGAATTTTGTAATTGAGAGTAAACTACGACGAAAGCCATGTTATCTTTTTCTGTTGAACCTCACCTATACTTTGTGATATAAATATATTTCATAGAACCTTATAATGTATGATTATTTTCTAGAATGTTCGAATGATCGAGGTTAATACTCCACCATGACAGTATGCGGTCATGATCTATCAAATTTAGAACTGACTTATTTTGATAATCAATATTTCATTTAACGTAAAGTGCAATTAGAATTTCTAGTAACTATTTTGCACGGAGATGTAAAAATAATTATTATTTGTATGATAATGTACCTCTGGGTTTATCGCGCGACAAGCGTTGGTAACAATAACCTATTGTATAATATTGTAGAAAGATAAATTCAATATAAATTCACCCTTGAAACATCTAGTTTTTTTTATTCCTAGAAAAATACAAGAGACGCAAAATAAGAAGGAAACTAAAACCATAAAATTAAATAGAAAAGTTGTATACTTGCAAACAGATACAGACCTAGTTTGAAATTAGTTATAAATCAAAGTTTCCGAATAAAATCACTTATTATCCAATCCATAAACATGACCATTCTGCCAATTTTTTTTCTTGATAGCCGCATCAGTCTTGTCATTTTTCGGCGCGCTTTCGAACCGATAGAATCTTTAAACTTCATTAAATTGAGTTTCTTAGAATGTGTCCTCTAGCTTATGCTTGGGTCTGTGGAGGTGGTGGTAATAGAGGAATCTGCAGTGACGTCATCGTATCGTGGGGGTAGAATAATTTGTAGTTCTTCTGTGAGTTGCGCCTCTTCGTCTGGTACCGGGTCGTCGGGGACGCGCGTGTCATAATCTTCTTGAGTCGATATGCCACTGGAATGAAGAAAAACACCTTAATGAAATAATATATAATAATATATAATAATGTTTATTTCTCACCACAATGTTATACAATACTTCATTTGGAATGTTACAATAAAAGCTCAGTTATTGTGGGAGACTGGTGCCTAAACTAGACTGCAAATCTGTATTTCAGGACACCAGGACTCCGCCTTTTACCCGGTAATATATAGGAACATAAACATTAGGTACCTAACATTGAACGGTGAATCCGAACATAATTATTATTGACAATATTTAGTTAGTATGTATCATGTAAGTGGGCATACAAGTAGGTATGTGTGTGTGTTGTGTATGGAAGTGTGTGTATGTGAAATGAATGACAACTGATGGTGAATTGGTTACAGAAAAATTTGGATCGAAGCTGATGAATTGGCTTAGTAGTTTATAGGCTTAAGACACACTAAATTTTAGTGCTACCCCCAACAACTCCAACCCGTCCATATCAATCTCATTGTCTATCTCCCAAGTTTTTTTGGTTAACGAAATTAATATGAGGCCAAAATAAACTTTCGAACCAAAATTTTGCAAACCCTTCTAAATATGATGGATTTATGCCCTAAGGTATATAAAAAAAATATATCATAAATAATCCGAAGTGATATCCTCCTTTTCTAAAGTCTGTTTAAAAGTTAAATGGGACTCACTCGGGCTGATCACCAGCTTTAGCACCAGCAAGTACAGAAGTATAGAGCCTCGCGCGTGCGCCGTGTAGTCTCATGCCCGCCGGTACGTCTTCAGGACCAGGTCGGGTCTCCACAATAGGATGCAATGGGAGTACTTCGTTACCTGTGAAAAGAAAATTAATTAGTAAAATGGTCACCAGCGGGTGGGTCTAAAAAGGCCACTAGCAGAATCATATTAGAATCATAATATTATCCACACAACTATCTGTCATATTTCATTTTGATCTTTATCGCTAACGCATTAGGTTTAAGGTTGATTGGAAATATTAGACTGACGGGTAGCGTGATGTGCTTTCTGATTCTGCTTTTTAGACCCCAAGCACTGACAACAATAGGCTAGTTTCCATCATCCACAAATTGCAAAACTATTTAGTCCGTCAGTTAGAGTATTGAAAAATAATGGACACGTATTTTTTGCTTTTGTAAATCAATGAATATTGGCAAAGATAAAACGCATCAAAACTCGGGAGTGGGCTCGTTACGTCTTCATTTTAAAAGCGTCGTAACTTCGTCAATTTTGGTTCCCAATTGACGAAGTTACGACGCTTTTAAAATTCTCAATACGTTACACCTTCGCATAATTTTTAGTGAGTCGACGTCACGAGCCCCCACTCCCGAGTTTTGATGCGTTTTATCTTTGTCAATATTCAATGATTTACAAAAACAAAAATACTTGTCCATTATTTTTCAATACTGTACATAACTGACGGAGTATATAGTTTTGCAATTTGTGGATGATGGAATGTAGCCTATTGTAACATAGACAAATAGACTGTAGTTTTTTATGACGTACAAATCCAAAGTGGATTTGCTACTGGAATCTTTATTTTTTTCACGGAACAGAAAAAACAGGTTTTTCTGTTCCGTGATTTTTTTCATAATAGAAAAATAGAAAAGGAGGTAGGTATTCTTTTATTTATAAAATAAATAGAACAGCTATCAAAAGTACCTATTACTAAAAATCATCTTCGTACGTGGAGTCTAACATACGAATTGTCCTGACCTCTATTTTCATGATGTGTTTGCCAGGTGCCGCCGCAATCCGCCGCATACCTACAAATTGTGAAGAACGCGACCAAGGTGTCAGTGGCACCCAAGATCGAATTTCAAAACGCCACCGAGGCGTAAGCGGCACCCGAGTAAGAATTGACCCGAGCGCCACGTAAGCGTCGTCGGGACTGAAAGTGTTAACATGAACCTTAAAAAAACGATAAAAAGCCTTAACAAAAATCTGGAAATACTCACCCTCGTCTGGTCTGCACAGTTCTTTGGCTACCGTACTTATATCTTGACCGTTCTCATCTGGTGGCAGTGGAGTTTTTGGCTTATCCTCTCGAAAGTCTGTAATATAATCCCTTGGTATAAAGAAGATAGGTACGTAAAAATACTGGTTCCCAATCTATCTACTAAATATTACTTATAAAGCTGAAGTGTTTGGTTGAACGCGCTAATCGCAGGAACTTCGGGATTGAATTGAAAAATTCTTTTAGTGTAGGATAGCCCATTTATCGAAGAAGGCTAACATCACGGTGCGATCCACAGGTCTCAGGAGCGGAGCATTGCTGAAAAATGTGACTTAAGCGAAGATGCGCGGGTCAGCAGTGAAACATATTAGCGTAGCCGAAGTTTACAGGGCTCTACGATTGATGACTTTAAGATTACAGGCCTAAAGGTATACAGATGTAGGAGTCAGAGAAATTATTTAGGTACCTACTGAAAGAATTTTGATATCGATTGTCTATAAAATCTCTATCAGCCATTCAATCCGTGGAGACCAGGGGGGCTACTCTCTAAGCCTGAAGTCCGTACAGCTTGACAAAAAAGAGTAGAAAATAATAGGGGCGCCAATATGCCGTTTGTGTGGTAACCTGCTGCAATCGAATAGCGTACCAACCTAGTCTTAATACTAGCCGTAGTTTGCTACTTAATTATTTAAATCAGTAAGTATTGTTTAACTAAACAAGATCGTGTTCTCGTTATGTAACTTATCATTAGGTTAAAGTTAGTAGAAATCGAATTTTCATTTACTAAAAGATCAAGGCACTCAAGTATCAATTAATCTAGGCGCGCTATACCAGAGTAATGCAGACCACAGTGCCAAAACGGACAAAAAAATAGTTCCATTTGTATACTTTTTTGCCAACCTGTGTATTCTACTTCGTATCACCAACGGGCTTACGATTAGTCCGGAACCCGAACTAAAAATGAATGGCAATACGATTTGACAGCAACTGTCGAATCGTATTGTCATTAATTCTTAGTGGTTGGATAATACGGAGTAGAATACGCCCACAACTGTGCCCGAAACTACGGATGTCGGGCTTAAAGAGTAGCCCCTGATCCATTTATTACGTATAGTAACGTATCAAAGGGAAGCTGTTCGAAAGAGTCACCGCGGCCATCGGAGGAAAATGAATGGATTTTAGTCAGTAAGAGTCTTGAAACTGCCTTCTGCTCCACCCAGAGCGGGAGGAGTAATTTGATGATTTCAGGGCAATGGTTGTTAGTCCAATAAAACTTACCGGTTTTGGGCAACGTTTTGGGGGGCAGGTCAGCGTAACCACGGAACAGTGTTTCAAGTTCATCGGGTGACATGCGGCGCAGGTATGGAACACGCTTCAGGTCGGGACGGTGGAGACTCCGGAACGAGTTGCGATGCTGATCAAATAAAGATTATTATTAATGGATATTTGAATAGCTGTGGAAGTGTCAAGACTTTATTAAGTTATCCAACCCATTTATCACCATCCAAGTAACCTATTTATATCATTAGGTACCCGAATCCACCTCCGTTAGGTACGTTCTTTGCAGCTTTTAATTGATTAGAAACTTTTCTATTCAGGTAAGGTTTTTTTTTCGAGGGAAAATTTACCCTAAAATTTCACGATGACCATCACTGCAGCTGGATATATCTAGGCGATGATAGTATGGATAGGCTTTTTTAGAACGTTTTCCACTAAGTAGGTACTATGCAGTTAATATTACTGGGTAGTGAAGCGACAGGATTGTGCTGAGGACTACATTCATTCCCTCCACATACCTAAGTAGGTACCTATATACCTTCCTACTAGATAAACAGGTTACCTTAACGAGACCCGGCGGTATTTGCATCCTCTCACAGGCGCGTGACATACTCAAACACTGTATCACGCTGTCATGTTTCACGGAAATTGCGGATAGACCACTGCGTACTAGGTCCTCGTTTATCTGTGAAGTTATTATGTTAGGTAATATATAGGTAAGTATTTACACGTACAGGATAATCAGAGTAGGTAAGTAAACCTATTTTACGTTTTCCCTCGTAGGACGTACACAAGTAGGTATTAGATACCTACTTACGGAGCCAGAAGGCCGATGCCACTGGGACTATATCGGGCTTTTGGCACTTATCAGGAACTTGACTACCGTGTCGCTAAAGTAAATAAGTATAAGTATTTATCTATTTATTGGGATTGGGTTTCCGCACTTAGTCCTGATGTTGGACTATTGTGCGTGAGCCATGGCGACCGTTAGGTACTCCAACCAGCCAACCTCCCTCCAGACACAGATATTTTTTTCCAGCGTGTTCAGGACATCTGTGAGCAAGTTCTGTGTCCCTATTGTTTGACTCCGTACTTCGATAAAGCTGTGCCTCAAGGATAAGTACGAGCGATACCGTTTCCTCCTCCTCCATGCATGCTCTGCACAGAGGACTGCCCGTAATACCTATCGTGTGCAAGTGTTTATTCAATGAGCAGTGCCCGGTCATGTGTCCCGCCACCATTCGCAGGCTGCCTCTATCCAGTCACAGAAGGAAGTAAATAAGTAGGTAATATTATCATGCTCTCATTCCACGCACCATTACACGAAGTTCTGTACCTTCTACAAACTGAAAAAAAAAAACGCGTTTCTGGCATGGAAGCCTCCTTGAATTTTAATTTGATTTAACTTTTATTATTTTTTGTTATAGCCGCTACAGATTTTTGAGAGACAGCCCGTTGACTATATTTCTATGCCGCTGACAGACGGATGGACAGCAGAGGCTAAGTTATAGGGTTCCGTTGGTTACCTACCCTTCGGGTAAAGAACTCTAAACACTAAGTTATGCACTTCTCCATTCGGGAAAAGGCGACATAGGCAGGTGGCACAAGCATCATTAAAGTTTCCTGAATATCTACGCTAAATTCATCTATCATCGATATTTTATATACCGGTTGTCCACAAACTACAAAAAATTGGTACAAACCAGCATTAATTTATCAGTGTTTGATATTTAATCAATGTTCACGATGAATAAACTACGTAGTGAATGGGCAGTCGCGGCCCGGGTATATTGGACCGCATCAATCAGACAGACAGGACCGTACCTACTCACTGATACAAGGACCAGACTTTAATATTGTTAAGTACTTAGTTATAGATGGCCCAGAATTTTTGCGAAAGTAGACATGAGAGTGCGAAGAATTTTTCATTTAGGTATCTTTGAGTACCTACCTCGAGGAGCTCGTGGCTAAATAATAACAGCCGCACAGGTGGATCTTCAAGGTTAAGCAACGCTTGCCGAGGTTGGTCTGTGGATGGGTGACCATCTTAACATACCGAGTTTCCTCCGTGCTTCGGAAAGCACGTTAAGCTGTAGGTCCCGTCCCGGCTGTCGTTTAGAGATCTTTGGCAGTCGTTACGGATAGTGAGAAGCCAGAAAATCTGACACCAGTCTTGCCAAGGAGTACCTACCGTGTTACCCAGTTAATGGGTTGTGGAGGTCTAGTAAGGCAGCCGCTCCACGTAAAATACTGATATTCAGCTGAATCCGGTTTGACTGGAAGCCGACCCCAATATATGTAGTTGGGAAAAGGCTAGGCAGATTATGAGTACCTACCTAAAACATAAGGATGGGAAATCACCAAATGACTCCTTCCGCTCTGGTGGGAGCAGAAGGGAGTGTCGTCTGACACTCCCTGACTAAAGTCGGTTCCAAATAAACGTGCAATAAAGTACATTGACCCACATACATTTATTGACATTCTTAAGATTAAAATCAGAAATAATGACATAAAGCTGTCCTGAATCGACTTCTATCGTGATCCTTTACGTTTTTTAATAATGAAAATCAGTTCTTAATTTTTTGTTCTAGTATCTACGAAGAGATATTAGGGTAAGGTCAATGTACTTTATTGCACGTTTATCTGGAACCGACTTTAAAACCATTCGTGTTACTCCTAATGCCCTTTGCTTTCCAGGTATACGGTGACTATTTCAAAGAAATTCCGCAACTACCTACTTTCTCGCAACTTAGTAAGTATCAAAATCTTATGTCATCACTAGTACCCGGTTCCAAAAAATAACCCGGCGACAAAATTCTCGACGCGTCTTTTTTAACACAAATCAAAAAACGTGATTAGCTATCTACCTATCTGTCTTGCAATTTTCCAGCTATGTCGGTCTCGGGTTCCAGTGCAACAAAAACAAAATGAGGCTGGCAGGAATAAAGAACTCTAAACGATTTCAGAGTTTCTAAACCAATTTACAGATGAGAATATAACAACCGACTAAGAATTATACTACCTACCTTTTCAAAATAAAGAGAAATGACTTTATCCTAGCGTTCTCCTGACCTATTTACAGAAGTCTTTACTCTTAAGCTGAATACTCATTAGGGAAGGCGCGCCCAGTTAATTATAGATCCAGATTTAATTACCACTTAATCAAACTCGTTACCGACAGGCAGGTATTGGATTATCGTATAAAATTAATTAGAATGGATCGCATCGGCACTTTTGCAAAATGTAAAACAAAAACAATGATTTTCTCAACGAGGGATAGAAGGTTCGCAACGTATTTTGTGATGGAGTT
The DNA here is from genome assembly GCA_963859965.1 of Ceramica pisi. Classification (NCBI taxonomy): domain Eukaryota; kingdom Metazoa; phylum Arthropoda; class Insecta; order Lepidoptera; family Noctuidae; genus Ceramica; species Ceramica pisi. The sequence goes on from OY982529.1 coordinate 6,815,514, forward strand.
TTAAATTGTGTTTAGGTACTCAAATAAAAGTAAAAGTATCTTTGCGATTGTTTTGCAGGCTTAGCGAGTGATACATTATCCATTTGTTTGAACAAGATGTTGTTTTACAAGATGAAACTCGCATTAGGTATCTACCTGCCCGTTTTACAGATACCACACCATTCCATGCCATTTCCATTGCTCATTGATTGATTGTTTTTTTTTTTTTTGCATTTCATGCCATTTTTTTTTTTCATTTTTTGCCATTTTCTTTCTTTCTTTTTTCTTTAGATAGCTTTAATTCAGATTCGAGGAGAATCCCTACTAATATTATAAATGCGAAAGTAATTGTCTGTCTGTCTCTACTTCATGCCTAAACCTCTGAACCGATTTGAATGAAATTTTGTTCAAAGATAGTTTGAGACCCGAGAAAGAGCATAGCATAGTTTTTATCCCGGAAATCCCACGGAAACGGGAACTATGCGGGTAAATAGGTTATATGTATTCCGGGAGTATGTTCCCTAGGGATGACGCGGACGAAGCCGCTGGCACACGCTAGTTAAACATTATGTACCTAAGGTCCTAGTTAGACCTACGTATGGTAGACAGGTATTTTTCAATATTGGTAAATATTGGCTATTCCAAATATTTCCAAATGACTATCTTCATGGAGTAGGTATACAGCGCGGCCAGCAGCGTTCTCCTGTCTAGGAGAGGGAGAATAAATTTTCTTATTCGTGTCAAGTGGAACTTGATCTAAAATCTATAACAGTGCCAATCCTGCAAATTGTTCGGCGACATCTTGGGAGAAAAGATTTACTTTGACAGTGAGATAACTAAGGCCCTACAATAGACCCAATCAATTTAAATTACTTAACGCCATTTATGTAGCTAAAAGATGACACGCTTGATAAAGATTGCCATCACGATAACGCCGCCTCTACCAGACAACCCCGATGTCTTCGTACTCTGAGACACTACAATCGCCAATTCTGCGCTTTTTGGAAGCAAGAAGAATATAAAAGCGGAAAATGATACAAACTCGTTTCTAAGAGCTCCCAACACTTTTATTATCACTAATAACATTTAATATAAACACAAGAAATCCGTGAAGAGTGCCATCAAGGCTATCAGGGAGGGTTGTCCCGAGAGGGTTGGGATGAAATTGCTTTCATAGTCCTATCAAGGGCCATTTGAAAGATTGCCTCCCTCGGAACACCCCTAGAACTATTAATGTTTTTTACTTGAATGGTTTTGAACGTTTTGCAATACAAAATGTACTTTGATTCCTACTTACTTTTAAGTTCAGACAATTTGACTTGGTATTTTTCTGTAAGAATTTCTTGAATTCATTGAATTGAATGTCCGCCTAATTTCGCATTAGACTCTCATCACAACAAGAAGCCATGCCTCACCCAGAAGCGCAGAAACTTTATATGCTCCTAGGATTTATGATCGTTGAGAAGCCATGACCTCGCAATGCACGATGAGGTGGGGTGGCTATAGTTTATCGCGTGTATTGGTTGTCGTTAAAATAGCCTCTGTAGAGTGGGCTGTCTTCTCCCTTTTTCTAAGATTGTTTTTCTAAACAATAGTTGTCTGTTGACGGCGAATATTTTTCGTTACGGAATTATTTTATTTCGTTAATCTCGAGCGACCTCATGAATGAAACTTGGTGAGTGAGGAAAAGTCTAATACTACGATTTCGGAAAAGCAAACCAAAAACAAATTTTCTGTTAGGATCTTATCTTAGGAACTATAATTCTATTAGTAAATTCTATTTATATCGTAGGTGTCCATAACAAAGAGAAGCCCACTCATTTTTTATTTATTTTTTACTATTGCTAGGCGTACGTTTGACCGCTATCTCACCTGATGTTAAGCGATGATGCGGTCTAAGGTGGAGCACGCTTGCCTAGAAGTAACCTATTCACTCTTGACTTAAAGACTCCCAGGTTGTAGCTATCAGGAAACACAGACTCCGGCAGGTAATTCCACTACTTAGCTGTACGCACAATGAATGTATTCCCAAAACGTTTTGTCTGGTGTTAAGGAGATATACGCACCCGATGTAGATATTTTTTCGACTACTTCTTAATGATTGTTTCCTGGATATCGAACGAAATAGGTTCTACACATACAATATCTACAATTTTAAAACAAGCAACTTCACCATACCTGTAGTTCTCTACCTTCGCAGCACGGCACAAGCGGCGGCAGTTCTTCCTTTAGCCTGTGGGTGGAGTTGAGCCCAGTGGCAACATTGTCGCCGCTGGCCACCGGGTTCATCATCAGCAGGGACGCGTCTGAGGACCGCTTCTCCTTGACCTCTAAGTTGTCCGTCAACTCCCTGACGTTCATGTTGGTACTCATACTTCTCTCCCTCGCAGACATCAATAACGCCGTATTTTCGTGTAGTAACTGCATCACTGCCGTTTTTTTATTTTGTTGTGGTGATTAACTATTTTGTTCACATCTTCATTGGAATTTTTTGACGTTCTGTGACGTTTCCAATTTGAAATATGTGGCTTTTGTTTTTTTTGTGTCATTGGCTGGTTTGGTGTTTTTTTTGCATGAGTTTGAGTGAGTCTGAGTTTGTATGAAGACTTTTTGGTATCAAAAAGTCCGGTTAGTAGAAAGGTCCTGCATCCATTTGGATGTTGTGCCAAGCGGGTCTTTGGATTTGGGCATTTCAGTTGTGGTTTCACTGCTTGAAGCCTTGATTTTTGCCTGCAGTTTGTATCTCATAGAAGCACCTTACGCATTCACCCCGCAGCTTGTTCTTTCATTCAATCTCCATCTCAAGAGGCTCGTAAGCTCTTAAACGAGAACTTGAGTAAGATAAGTGTACTGTATCGCTTTCCGGTCACGTACCAACGCTTGACCAAAATTACATCCTCCAGCAATAAGTTGGGTCCGAGAGTATGCCGTGAATAAGCCAGCCCTATTGGTGGTAAATTGCCAATATAAGTCAATTATTGTATCAAGAAGTGAATGAGGGGTTGTTCGCTTAATAGCTTACGTAGAAACGTAGTGTTTGGGTTTTGTGAGTCTATATAGCCAAATTTTGTGAATTTGTCCTTCATTTTAGGCAATAGTTTCTTAGATACTTGAGCAGGTGGCGTTATAGAGTGTGACACGCCCCAGCCGGCACTAGTCACCGATTTTGTTGAAATTTCGCGAGGATATAGTTCCCAAATTGTACTATTTAGTAACTTCATTTAAAAAAATTGTACCTCTAGGGTTTCGCTAAAAAATGGAGAACAAAAAGTGCCGGCTGGGGCGTATACGTTGCAGCCGGCTGTTTTTTTTTCTGTAAAACTTTGAGGTGCGCAATGTACATGAAATAGTTGTACACATGTATAAACCTACGAATACATATTAACTTGATAGCGCGCACCAAACGGCCACAATGTTGAATTGAAAATCGTAAAAATATAACCTAAAAATTTGGCATCCAGAAAAAAGGCATTTTGATGAGATTTATTTTTCCCAAACAATTGTACCTATTTAGTACCCCTCAAAAACGTATTTAAATCGAAGAAATATGTTATACTTTAAGAGAAAACTTCAAATCAAAATAAAACCTGAAATCACCAACACAGATCTAAAGATCTTCGCGATTACTAGATGTGGCAATCAGATTGACAAACAGGTACGGTACTGAATGAGCAATCAGTCTGTTTTTGGTGGTTGTAAATTACGCCCCTTGTGAAACTGTTTAAAATAAATATGTTGCAAAGACATGGTGTAGTATGCTTCTATGCGGTCTTCTTATGCAATGAATATCTAAATTATGAATTTATCTACGAAACGAATAGTAAAAAGAGCAATAAAATGTCAAAGTCAGTAAAACAAAATAAAAGGCTAATGATAACAATAAGGCCTAAGGTTAGTTGTAATGCTGTTTGAATGAATTTTAATAGTCATTCGTATCACGTACGTTGCGATTCAAATAAGAATAGGATCGACTTAGCGCCATACTGTAATGTCATAGCTGTCAATTCAAACCAGTTATGTAGGGTGAGCAAAGAAAGAATATTTAAAAAAAATATTATTTACAGATAATTATCGAGTGAAACAAGTGTTACGGTATGGTTTAAAACTAATAATGACTTTAAAAATTTAATATTATATTGAGCTAGTTTACTACTATTGAACGTTTTTATGTATATTTGTATAGAGTTATTATAACAAAGTAAAAAAAAAAACATTATTGATAATACCACTAAGTTTTCTTTGCAAACCGTACTTTTCAAAAGATACTTAACAGATAGTTTTTTTTTTTTTTTTTAGGGTTGGGAAATCATCCAATGACTCCTCCCGCTCTGGGTGTTAGCGGGATGGAGTGTCAGACTGCTACTGACTAAAACCCATCCATGTTCCTTCATTGCCCTTTGTGTTCCGGAGCCACGGTGTCTCTTGCGAATAATCCCGCGACTCCGGCAAGCGTCGGCCCTTTCGGGCCCCTCTGTGTGCTGACTGCTATTAACATTCCTTTTCTTACTTGCATCGCATTGTATGTACATTAATCAATAGGTAGTCAAGCGATTAACTGCGGATGGACTTTTTGCTCGCTGAGATAAAAGATATAGATCTTGTGTGAGTAAAAGAGACACATACATTATTAAAGTCCATAACTGGCTGTTCACACTGCCGCTGAGCCGGCTCTTACCACTAGTTGATCGCAGTGACAAGGGCTATCAAAGATTGTACTCGCTCAGCGACACTCGATCGGCGATGCTCGCTTGGCGGTCAGAGCTCACCAATTAGCGGTAATTTCTACCTTCGTTTCGGGTTTAGGTGGTGAAACAAGTGCTTAAGGGTCCTCTACCTGTCATGCGTGTTTTCACCCGCGCGCGGATCTGTTTCGTATGCGGATAATAGCACGCTCTTGGCAACACGCAGGACAAAGATTTCGTTTGCCGCTCCAGTATCTTGCGTGTCGCCAGTGACTAAACACGTCTATAGGCCATGCGTGCAACCCGCATCACAGTAAAAACAAGACTGAAAACAGAAGAACGCCGCCTGCATCCGGATAGCATGCTCGTGGGCTGCCCGCGTGATAGGAAAAACATGTATGAAATGATAGGATGCGGGTAGCACGCATGCGGACCAGAACCGCGCGCGGGTGAAAACACGCATGACAGGTAGAGGACCCTTAGGCACTTGTTTCACCACCTAAACCCGAAACGAAGGTAGAAATTACCGCTAATTGGTGAGCTCTGACTGCTAAGCGAGCATCGCCGATCGAGTGTCGCTGAGCGAGTACAATCTTTGATAGCCCTTGTCACTGCGATCAACTAGTGGTAAGAGCCGGCTCAGCGGCAGTGTGAACAGCCAGTTATGGACTTTAATAATGTATGTGTCTCTTTTACTCACACAAGATCTATATCTTTTATCTCAGCGAGCAAAAAGTCCATCCGCAGTTAATCGCTTGACTACCTATTGATTAATGTACATACAATGCGATGCAAATAAGAAAAGGAATGTTAATAGCAGTCAGCACACAGAGGGGCCCGAAAGGGCCGATGCTTGCCGGAGTCGCGGGATTATTCGCAAGAGACACCGTGGCTCCGGAACACAAAGGGCAATGAAGGAACATGGATGGGTTTTAGTCAGAAGAAGTCTGACACTCCATCCCGCTAACACCCAGAGCGGGAGGAGTCATTGGATGATTTCCCATCCCTAAAAAAAAAAAAAAAAAACTATCTGTTAAGTATCTTTTGAAAAGTACGGTTTGCAAAGAAAACTTAGTGGTATATCAATAATGTTTTTTTTTTACTTTGTTATAATAACTCTATACAAATATACATAAAAACGTTCAATAGTAGTAAACTAGCTCAATATAATATTAAATTTTTAAAGTCATTATTAGTTTTAAACCATACCGTAACACTTGTTTCACTCGATAATTATCTGTAAATAATATTTTTTTTAAATATTCTTTCTTTGCTCACTCTACATAACTGGTTTGAATTGACAGCTATGACATTACAGTATGGCGCTAAGTCGATCCTATTCTTATTTGAATCGCAACGTACGTGATACGATTGACTATTAACCTCTAGAACCCTGGCGCGTCAAACGTCAACATCTGTCAACGCCCGGCGCTTTTTATCGCAATTTGACACGCTACGACTGCTAACAAAAAAAATGGTTTGCTTACGTTTCGAGTGGCTCTTATCTTAAACTGTAAACTGTTTTTGGTTCTTGAATAAACTGACCATGCTATAAAATGTATACAATACTTGTAATATGAGAGTGGTATTTATAAATAAATGTTGATAACGGAGAACAGGCTGAAATATTGTTTGTTCCCTTGTTCTATCGATTTCTTATAAAACTACTGTAGCAATCCATGCGAAATTTTGCAAATTACATTATGAATAAACAAATAATCTAATTACAGCGTTTTTTTGACAGTCCTATGTAAAATTTTCATAATATTCATAATCAAACTTCATCGTCCGTCGAGCCGTTTTTATGAAATTGCGTAATAAAACGCTTGACTTTGTAAACGCTCATCCTAGTTATATTGAGTAGTTTCTAATAAAAAAATGTTACTAAGATACTACATAATCCTTTATTGATTGAAAACTAGCTATATGTCGTAAGAATATGCCACTATAATTGTACAATGATAAGATTTCCTTGAAGAGAGAACTAAGCGGCGATGTGTTTTGTATTAGCTAATTTCACATAGTATATTAGGTTTCAGAATTGGAATATTTATCAAACCTACACAACATTGAGCTATAATTTCATATAAGTATAAATACTTACTCACTTTGATGAAAAAAAATAAAGATACAAACCTCTGAATTCACCTAAAAAAAAATAACGGTTTTTCACGGTACATTCTTAGGCAAAACAAGTCAAATTATGAAGTAAAATGGTAAATACATTGTGCAAAACTATGTAATAACTACTTGTACGACTATTTATTCACATAAACGTTGATTATACTCCAAAAAAAAAACAATTTCATCATTTTAATTGCAAGAATGGCGACTGACATTCACACGTAATGTTTCAATGGCCGAAAAAGTATTATTTTGATGTATTTCGTGCAAACATTTATGTAAAACGATGTAATAGCTACTCATAAATAAATATTCGTACACTTAGCATAAAATAATTTACATGCAAACAAAGTATAAACAAAAAGTCGACCGTCATCGACGTTCCAGAGACAAAGTAAGCGTTTGTTTTTTAAAAAAAATATTTCAATGATACCATCATATATTTTTAAAATTGGAATAGCTTAGATGAACGAGAATATCATCCCGCAAGTGTGTAAACCTTGCCACATGAAATAAGACCATGCGTTTTTAAATAAACCGCATATTTCGCCATGGCACGCCGGCGTGCCATCGGGTTTTAACGGTTGTAACAGTTTATGGCACGCGGGCGTGCCCCCGGGTGTTGAGCGGTTAAAATTCATTCAAACAGCATTACAACTAACCTTAGGCCTTATTGTTATCATTAGCCTTTTATTTTGTTTTACTGACTTTGACATTTTATTGCTCTTTTTACTATTCGTTTCGTAGATAAATTCATAATTTAGATATTCATTGCATAAGAAGACCGCATAGAAGCATACTACACCATGTCTTTGCAACATATTTATTTTAAACAGTTTCACAAGGGGCGTAATTTACAACCACCAAAAACAGACTGATTGCTCATTCAGTACCGTACCTGTTTGTCAATCTGATTGCCACATCTAGTAATCGCGAAGATCTTTAGATCTGTGTTGGTGATTTCAGGTTTTATTTTGATTTGATTTGAAAAATAAATCTCATCAAAATGCCTTTTTTCTGGATGCCAAATTTTTAGGTTATATTTTTACGATTTTCAATTCAACATTGTGGCCGTTTGGTGCGCGCTATCAAGTTAATATTAAGTATTCGTAGGTTTATACATGTGTACAACTATTTCATGTACATTGCGCACCTCAAAGTTTTACAGAAAAAAAACAGCCGGCTGCAACGTATACGCCCCAGCCGGCACTTTTTGTTTTCCATTTTTTAGCGAAACCCTAGAGGTACAATTTTTTTAAATGAAGGTACTAAATAGTACAATTTCGGAACTATATCCTCGCGAAATTTCAACAAAATCGGTGACTAGTGCCGGCTGGGGCGTGTCACACGTTATAGACAGTATCTAGCTAACTCAATATAGGTCACTTCCGTTTTTTTCCGTTCCCGTAGGAAATCCTCTCTTAGTGCATCCCTACGTATTGTAAGGAAGATACTTGCCAAGTTTCAGTTTTCTATGACCATTGCAGTAGTTGACCAAAGTTATATGTAGGTATATATACATACATACATACATATATATACTTTGGTCTGGTTTTATCCTCATCCTAAGAGATTGATTCAATTGGAAGAGGTCGCCCCTGTAATACAAATTACAAAACCCAACACATATTTCAAAACAATCACACTGCAGATTTACTTAGGCTATTCTATTTGAGTGATCCTGTACAGCAGTCTGGCCTCCCTCGACAAAGGGAAGGAAAAAATACTGTTACATACCCAGATGCTGATAGCAAACATGAGGCGGAGGGTATTGACAGCAGAAGGAACTGTTTGACTTCTGAATAGGTACCGTCAAACGAGGTATAGGAACGAAGGGGTGAATAAGAACAAATCTTTGCTAAGGTTTCATATGATATATTTGTTCAAAGAAATAATTTTTAATTACATAATTATGTAGTCTTACTGACTAAAACCCATCCGTGTTCCTCTTAATGCCCTTTGCTTTCCAGGGCCGCTGTGTCTCTTTCGAACACATTCCACAAATCTGCCAGACCATTCGATTCACCCCTGAATTCCTATGCACCCTTTATGTAGATAAGTATATACTTTGTGTGTTGTTATGTACCTACATATTTTATTTATTTATTTATTTAGATTTTATGCACAATAGTGGTACATGGGCGGACTTAGTGCAACAAGGCATTCTCTACCAGTCAACCTGAAGTTGTTTGAGTTCTAAAACTTGAATTGCCGCTTCCAATAGGGTAGATGACTAAAAAAATCTAATTAGTCCGTCAGTTAGATTACGAGTATCAAAAAATGTTTGACTCGTGTTTTTTCTTTTGTTACGGGAACCAAAATATACGAAGTTACGACGCTTTTAAAATTTTCAATACGTCACTATTTCGCATAATTTTTACTGACTCGTGACGTCACGAGCCCCCACTCGCGAGTTTTGATGCGTTTTATTTTTGTCAATATTCATTGATTTACAAAAACAAAAATACATGTCTTTTATTTTTCAATACTCTAACTGACGAACTAAATAGTTTTGCAATTTGTGGATGATGGAATCTAGCCTATTGGTTAATGTTTCAAGAACTCAGCGTTCAAGGAGTAATCTGGAGGCGTTGGTCCTCGCGCGCCTGCATGATTGGCGCGCGGAGGTACTAAGCCGGGGGAAACTCCGCTGACGCGGCAAATTGTCGCGCAGCGGACAGACTTCCGGCGCGATCTCATGGCGTCATGGAGACAACGACTATCGCAACCCAGCGCAGGGCACGCCACGATAGTGGCGATAAGTCCCCTCTTTGAGGAGTGGCTTGAGAGGCGCCACGGCGTCCTCACCTTCCGCCTGACGCAGGTCCTCACCGGACATGGATGTTTCGGGAGGTTCCTGCACCGAATCAGGCGGGAGGAAACGCCCGGGTGTCACCGCTGCGGGGATCGTCCGGAGAACACGGTGGAGCACACTGTGCCGGCGATCGGCGGCGACCTCTCGCGTCCGGCCCTGATCCAAGCCATGGTCCGGAGCGAGACGGAATGGGACGCCGTTGCCTCCCTCTGCGAAGCAGTCATGCTAGCGAAGGAGGTGGCGGAGAGGGAGAGGAGAACCTCTCGTCCCAGCCGCCGTGGTGGACGCCGCGGGCGTAGGAGGCCACCTGGTGACCTCCGGCCACCGTAGGCGCAGGCCTGTGGACGGCGAGCTGTGGGTGGCTCGCCGTCCGTCCGTCTAGTGACGACAGGCCGTGTCGACGGCGCGTTAGTGTTCCACGCGCGCCTCAAAGAAAGTCAGCACACAGAGGGGCCCGAAAGGGCCGACGCCTGCCGGAGTCGCGGGATAATTCGCAAGGGACACCGTGGCTCCGGAACACAAAGGGCAATGAAGGAACATGGATGGGTTTTAGTCAGTAGAAGTCTGACACTCCCTCCCGCTACACACAGAGAGGGAGGAGTCATTGGATGATTTACCATCCCTAAAAAAAAAAAAAGCGTTCAAGGAGTAGCGGCGGCGGCGGTGGCGCAGGCAGTTCCATATAAATCTATGCATTTGATGTTGAGTTCGTGTACACGGCCTTACGGCCGATTCACACCGGAACGGCAGAGGCGGTCAGCAACGCGACGAGGCCGGTGGAGCCCACCGCGGCAGACTCGCGTCGCCGCTGCCATGCCGCTGACGCCCTCGCGCAGCCTACCGACACTACGCGTCTGGTCTCCTCTTAACCTTGAAACAATTTTAAACTATCTACATAATACCTGTCAACGCCTATTTTAAGCCAAGTTGTAATATCTTACTAATGTTATTTTATTTTGCAAGCGCTGACAAATTACAATACCAGTATCGTTTGAAAAGCTCGAAAAGGGGGTCGCGCAGCCGCCAGTGTTCTCGCGGACAGTGCCGCTGACCGCGCAGCCCGGACGTCCGACCGACTTTTTCGAGCTTTTCATTCTTTTATTTTAAATCATGTACATAAATAAAGTTTAAACCTATTTCACACCCGCGCTCGCCGCGCCGCTCCCGGCCGCTGCTTATCCGGCCTGAGCCTAGTGGCAGTCAAACAGTACGAGTTTGTACGACTTGAATACTTGCGTAGGTACACAATTATACTAGATAATCAATTTAGTACTCTAATTTGATCTTTGATCTCAACAGTCAGAATCGAGTACCTACATAGTAGCAACATTTGCAGCACTAGGTTAAAATAAAACACGTAGTGACGGTTAAAATACATTTATGGAAAAAAATAAAACGTACATTTTAACAACGAACTCCCAAAGCCAAAGGGAAGGTTTCCGAATTATTTATACAAGTTATGTCTACATTTACAGTAAAATGATCATAAAGTGGACACTAAAACAAAACATGTATTTTATTATTTTTCTATACTGATATTATAAAAAGGAAAGATTTTTTGTTTGTTTGTTCCGAATAGAATCCGAAACTACTGCACCGATTTTAACATATTTTCACCAACAGAAAGCTAAATAATCAGAAAGTAACATAAGCTATTATTTATTGAAACAATAAAAGCATATTCCATTACTAACAGATTTCCCTAAATTCAGGAAAAAAGCGATGTAGTACCTACGCGGACGAAATCGCGGAAATACGCTAGTATATCTATACTAATATTATAAAGCAGAAGAGTTTGTTTGTTTGTTTGTTTGGTTGAACGCGCTAATCTCGGGAACTACTGGTCCGATTTGAAAAATTCTTTCAGTGTTAGATAGCCCATTTATCGAGGAAGGTTATAGGCTATATACTTACAGGTTATAGCTATTATCATCACGCTAAGATAAATAGGAGCGGAACAGTAATGGAAAATGTGAGTTAAAAGTTGCGCGGGTCAGCTAGTATATTATAAAAGCGAATGGTCATTCGATCACTGGATTAATCACGAAATTACAAACTACCTACTAAGTGAAATTTGGCAAGGAGGTAGATTATGAAAAGGATACATCAGCTAAGAAAGCATTTTAGGGAACTCCCCCGTAAAGGAGTGAAATTAAGAAAAAGGACCAATAGGAAAAAACATTATAAATAATAAATAAATCTTTAATAAATATTTATTCAAAAGTTCAAATTGGTACAATAAAACAATAAATCTTAGATAATAATATAGTTAAAACGATGCTAGATGCCTGTACTAGGAGGGTCCTATATCACAGAGGCGGCAAGGGCTCAAACAGTGTACAAAGAAATTGCCTTAGATTTTTTACAATATTTACAATATAATACAATAATTGTTAATTGAGTTATGTTAATTATTAATATTTTACTAACCTAATTTACTTAATTAAACAAATATCCCCTGACATTGACCTAACTAAGTGAATATTAAATGATTGGCAGTATTAGTTATTCAAATCCATCCCCAAAGCGGTGTTTTTAATATAGGGGTGTCAAAGTTTTTATTGAAGCATCTTATTTGTTGAGTTTTAGTAAGCTTGAAACTTGTCATTATGCGGTTTTCGCAACCACCCACAAATGACTAGGTACATATTTAGGGGTGTAGTTTTTTATTGAAAAATCTTATTTCTTGAGTTTATAAGCTTGAAAATAAGCACGAATAAGTATAGAGTTAAATAAATAATAGGCTTATTTTTTTTTTTCAAAAACCCGGGCATCTTCGTTTGCGTCACATTTTTTATTAATAATCCGCGCCTATTGGTCGTAGTTAACATACAGCCTTCCTCGATAAATGGACTACCCAGTACTAAAAGTTTTTTTTTTCAATTCGAACCAGTAGTTCCTGAGATAAATTAAACAAACAAACTTCAGCTTTATAACATTACTATAGATTGAGACTTTTACGACACATCTTCGTTGATTTAGGATTTTTTAAATTATCTAACAATCAAGTTTTAATTAAGGTGTTCTTAAACGAGCCATTACCACATAATGTGTGACGGCAACTCTACTGACGGTAAAGTTTCAAGTTTGGCCCGACAATCAGTATTAAAAAATATATATTTTGTGACCCGGCCAATCCCGGCAACTTGCTGCAACATCTTCTAAAGTCAAGCCTCGTATCCACTAGGCAACATTTGATGCGCAACGTGTTCATCATGTTGAATGCCAACGATAAACTTTCGTTTAGGAATATTGCCAATGTTGCGCGCCTGCTGGCAACGTCGCGCGTTGTATTGCAACGTTGCTTAACATGTTGTGCGTCACGTGTTGTGCGTCAAATATTGCCCAGTGGATACGACGTTTACTTCCTCTCCCAATGTTGCTTTTGGGTGTACTCCATACGCAAATACACTCTTTCTTTTTTCTTACAAATTCTACCTGTCATACCTGATAATTTTTGCGCGAAATTTTGACGATGGGTATTGATGGGCCATACCACGAGCATAACCGGGTCATACCTCGAGCAGGCATGATGGCCCAGTAATCGGCCAGATGTTGCAGCTACGTTTTGCAAGTAAAAACAAGCATTGCTCGTCAAGGAGCGCCTTCAGACAAGAGAAAGAAAATCTAAAAGATAAGATATTTAATATTATTTAATATTTTTCAATGAGACTAGAAAACAACTTCATCCGGCACGTAAAAGTCTTTCTTCTCATCCGTTAGCCCGCTTTGATTCTGTAATTACAAATTAAAGATGAGACCTGGGGTCTAAAAGGGCCATTTGAGCAGATATGAATAGGAATGCAGGGGTGAATCGAAACAAAACTTTGAAGACAATTTTTACGCTATTTAACTCTTTTTTGCAGCTTTGTTATAGAATTTGTATAAATAAAACAAAGTTGCTTTCTTATAAAACCAATATTATGATAGCAAAGAGAAAAACCTTATCAAAGGTTGGTTTCGATTCATCCCTCCGTACCTATTCACCCCGTTTGACGGTACAGAAAGCACATCACGCTACCCGTCAGTGTCAAATTTTCCCAATCAACCTTGAACCTAATGCGTTAGCGATAAAGATGAAAATGAAATTTGACAGATTGTTGTGTGATATTATGATTATAATTATGATTTTACTAAAGTGGCCTTTTTAGACCTGATGATGAAATGATTGAAACAGCCGGAGCACTTAAAGTTACCTTGAATATATTATTTGCAAAATAGTGACCTAAATTGAATAAAAAGAAAAAAAAGTTTAAATAAAACAAGTGATTAGGAATAAAGAACAGTAGGTACAGGGATTATATTTATCCACTCTGACCCATCAAAGGAAAATAAGTACAAACCTAACTGAAAATTTAAATCAATAAAAATCCATAACAACGAAGCCAGCCAAGAATGGTAAGGAGTATCGTTAACAATTTGTTAATGATTCACTCATTGTAATCAGGTAGGTACAATTTGTAGATCTAGAAAAACTAAATAAAAGATAATGGAGCACGTTTAAAAAAAGGCTGAAAAAAATTAATAAATAAAAAGAACACCTCAACACCACTCCAGCCAGCGACGAATTATCCGCTTTCTATTTATGAGGAGTCGATGCTCCAGGACTTCCAGTTTTAGGACTCGATTGAGGACTCGAAGATTGTGCAGGTGCTAGAATCTCTATAGGCTCTTTACGTATCATTGCTCGGAGTTTCGCTTCCTGTTTTAAGGTAAAAATAAAAAGTAAAAAAAAATACACACGAAAGAAAAAAGTGTTACTTTGATTCTTGTCATCAACATTGAGCTATCTCCACAGCCCGCGTGATCTTTTTAGGGCCTGTACAAAAAACTGCGATGCGACGTTGCATCGTAAAAATCTACGAACTCGCACGACGCATCGTAAGAACTTGCGAATTGATTCGCATCACGCGTTCGATGTTGCGTCACACTTGTTGGCTTAGTTAGTCCGCTCAGAGTTTGGTTGACGGTCCTCGAAGGAATGGTCACCGGAATCATGGAAGGGAGACGGAGACGCGCCTTGCTGCACGAAATCGCATCGCAGCAGTTCGTGTCGCAGTTTTCTGTGTGCGATTCGCAGCTATGTGTGTTGCCAGGCGTTCGGATAAAGCCGGACACAGTCAGGCTTTTCGGTCGCATGTCCGACCAAATTAGACGGTGTCCGGCCTTTCCGGCTTTTTTTAGGCCTTTTGGTATTGGTGTCCGCTCCGCCCGCAACACCTTGTGTCGCTAGCACAAGCGAGCAGACTTGCACTTTTTCATTGGAATTAATATTGTAAGTAATGAATTTTGAACGATAAAGAAAACTGATTCACTCAATTTTATTGTTGTTTGATTAGAATAAAAGATTTAATGATGAATGAAAGAAAAACATGTTTTACTTAAAACTTTTGTTAAACTAAGACTAAAACAAATTAAGAGTGTCCGGTCTTTTTAACCCAAATGTCCTGCTAAACTGGCCGGTCTGTCCGGCTTTTCGGTTTAAGACCTGGCAACTCTATATGTGTACAAGCCCTAAGAACGATCAATAGCGAATATATCCACTACGCCATGATATTAGCTACTCAGGCCTCCTATTTGTGAAACAGTGGGCCATAGTCTACCACTCTGGCTTAGAGCGATATGACGGATGTCACGTGTCTTTCGAGTACTCGAGTCCCGCCAGGCATTCCTATTTTGCATTTTTCCTGTGCCTATTTCTGGATGTTAGTATCACGATAACATGAATTACCTTTTCGGCAACCGATTAGGTACTAGGTGTCCTAGTTATCGTCACACTTCCCATCACAAAGATATCAGTAGCGGCCGAGATTGTCAATTTATGCCTGGTTGACGGCAGATGGCACAAGCAGGCTAGAATGTTCCTATTGACACAATCTCCTCTACTATAATTCTCCACGCGGAACCAGTGAGGGTTGGTTAATGCATGTCTTCGAATTTGTGGTTTCTAAGGCCGAATTCCATCTACGAGCAACTCGAATGCTAATAGCTTACCATATCTACGTACTTCAATGTGATCAAGTTGCTCTTGTCACGCTATGTCAGTAAATATGCGTGTGAGTTACTTGCAGGTAGAAATGCAGACATGGCAGCATTTATCACGTGGCACTTCCACGTAGCCTAATTTTGTATCTTCTTTATGCATTCATGGAATAGTGGCATGTATTAATATATATTTTTTTATTTTTTACTTTTGATAGGCACGCGTTTGACCACTATCTCACCTGATGGTAAGCGATGATGCGGTCTAAGACGGAGCACGCTTGCCTAGAAGTAACCTATTCACTCTTGACTTAAAGATTTCCAGGTTGTAATTATCAGGAAACACAGACTCCGGCAGGGAGTTCCACTCCTTTTCTATACCCACGCATTATGAACGTGTTCCCAAATTATTATGACTAACTATTCTCCAAGTTCGTATAGTTGTTACAATAAAGAGTATTTGTATTGTATTCTCACCCGCTTCTCGACCTTCATGTCGGCCTGCAGCGCGCAGAGCACGCGGTGCGCGAGGAAGTCCCCGGCGCGGCGCACGTCCCCGCAGTCGGCGTTCACGCGGTTGTCCACGACGGCGTGCGCCAGCCCCTCCACCGCCTCGCCCCACTCCACTGCAACACACGTACAATAGGCTTGTGTCCTGAATAAATCTAATTAGTCCGTCAGTTAGATTATCAAAAAATATTTGACCCGTGTTTTTTCTTTTGTTACGGGAACCAAAATTGTCGAAATTACGACGCTTTTAAAATTCTCAATACGTCACACCTTCGCATAATTTTTAGTGAGTCGTGACGTCACG
This sequence comes from Ceramica pisi, assembly GCA_963859965.1. Classification (NCBI taxonomy): domain Eukaryota; kingdom Metazoa; phylum Arthropoda; class Insecta; order Lepidoptera; family Noctuidae; genus Ceramica; species Ceramica pisi. Next base: position 6,831,910 of record OY982529.1, read on the forward strand.
AGCCCCCACTCCCCGAGTTTCGATGCGTTTTATCTTTGTCAATATTCATTGATTTACAAAAACCGAAAATACGTGTCCTTTATTTTTCAATACTCTAACTGACGGACTAAATAGTTTTGCAATTTCTGGATGATGGAATCTAGTCTATACAATACCAGCTATTGCCCGCGATTTTGTATTCGCAAATCTCGTTTTTTCCCGGTCCCGTTGGAATTTCGGAAAACTCTTTCTTAGTGCGCCCAAGGAACCTATATGACAAATTTCAGCTCTCACGACCAGTAGTTTCGGCTGTCCTTTGTCCGTCAGTCACTCATTAACTGAAGAATTTTATAAACATAATATATTGATTTTATACTTTTACAAATTATACAGGCAAAAACGTACCAGTTTTATGACCACGTATTGAAAACAGGTGTCAACACTGTTTTGATTTAGAGTTCTTAAGCGGACAGTTAGAATATTTGGCTAGTTTATAGGGCTGTATCCACAAAACTAAAATGAAGACACCAAAATATGCGAAATTTAGCCATAAATTGAAATGGGGTCGAAACAAAGTTGTATACATCCAATTTGGTCACCCTATATTAATTTAGAAGTTCTACAAAAGTACAAGTAGTAAAACATACATAACCATTTCTTCACAAGCAGACACTACCTACTACCTAAAGTCACATCTAAATGGGCTCCTCACAAACCTTCAGGACCTACCAATGTATCTAACATTAGGTTATAAATATTAACCTAAGTTTATGTAAAACACACATTTTAAATCGTAACTTACTGGAATGCCTCATCTTCGGCAGCGTCACCTTGCCCACCGTTAGATCCATGCCTCGATGTACCTTCTGACTCACCGACCGCGACAAGAGCTTCGCTGAGGCATTCACCATCTATAACAGAGCCATTAAATATCAGATTATAAGAATCACTTGCTGTTTCACTTCCTGTATCCATTTCACCACAAGGTGGACTGATGATCTGGTGGACAGGACCGGTTGTTGTGGCGACATTTGGGGAAGGCCTATTTCCAGCAATGCAGCATTGGACGTCTTTCGGCTGAGATGATGATGATGGTCGATTTTACGACTTACCATATAACCGAGAGAGAGAGAGAGAGAGACGCACGGCTACCGCCTTACCTCAAGTAATTTCCTCCTCTCAGGAAGGAAAGAAGGCAAGGCCACGGGATCCGGCAAGTCTTCCACTCTGTCGTTGAAAGTCACCTCCGCCAACTTCGTTCTGGACGGCTGTAAGGGAATTTGTCAAATTGTCTCAATATTATATAGTGACAGCGAAAATGTCATGGAAAAAATAATGCATGAAACATGAATGCAAATGTTGATTCCTCTAACAAAATGTATTTTGGCGTCACGGAAGAAGATTTTTTAAATGTCAACAAAGACTGGCCCCTGTGACAGAACTTATTTTTGGACATTTAAGTTTCCACCACAAGCAATTCTATTGGTTCTTAACAAACACTCGCTACGCATCCTCACACTTCTCTGGTGAAAACGCATCCTTAAAATCCCGTAACCCAAGACATGGAATAGCACATACCACTGGCGTAGGCGGCCTATTCTTAACGCTCTTGGGTTCATAGTCGATTTCTTCTTCGTCTTCGATTTTGGTAGTTTCGCCGAACCCGATGATACTTTCCCCGCGCTGGTTCGCGTACATCTTCGTCAGTTCCGTAGCCACTTGGACAGACCAGCGCGGCTGTTTTGGCCTGACGAACAAGAGAATATAAAGTTGAGCCACTGTTTGACTCATTGTATAAGGAAAGTGGTAGAAAGTATTTCCATAGGTATGAGTAGAAAATGCGGCTGCTAATGGTAAACATGCTTTGTGGTTCCTAGTTTGCACTGTATTATTGTTATATTTTTTTATTTGAGATGGGTTTGCTCTTGACTCTAGTCTAAAGACACAGTCTACGATGGAGCGAGCTTACCCAGATGAAGCCTGTTCACTCTCAAATTGAAAAGATTAGGGTTGTAAGGGGGGACTGTTATAAAAAAATCTGAAGCAACAAATTCTGCTTCAGAATTTTATTTTTGGGACACGCACGCCACAGTCATATTTGCAATTCTTGAAAATCAGAATCTACAGTGGCGACCACCAGAAAAACGAAGAGCCAATAAAGTTCGAGGAGTCCCGGAGAAACAAGTCAACAGTCTTGGATCCCGCAATGAAATTAATCAGAAAATTATAGCGGAGGAGTAGGAAAAGCTATAATTTCCACTTTTCTCCTTAACAAGCAGCAGACAGAACAGATAGGCCAACAAAGGATCAAGGGATACAACTTCAGATAAACGGTTCGAGAAGAAGTTTCGGATTGATGATTGGAATTATGGTAGGTTTTATACTTGCATTAAAGTATATCTTTAATGCCTGAATGAAATGTACATCTTAAATGTCTGAAAAAAAAATGAAAATGACCTTTCCATGTCTTTATTTCTGTTTTTGATTAGAAAGTCAGTAATGTATGTGGGTCAATGACCGTTATTGCACATTTATCTGGCGCCAACCATAAGACTCTCAAGGAGTACTTACTTCTTCTTGCCAACAGGAGGCCTATAGTTTTGGAAGAAGATGAGGGCAGCTCGAGAGCGCACCTCTCTTTCCACATCACCTAAGAGAAGATGGACGCGACGACGGGCGAACTCCATTACGGCGGCCTCCAGCATCTAGGCGAGAAAGAATAGAGGTGATTATCGTATACATAGCATTTGTACGCTGTTATGTATGGTGTACAGTTATAAAGAGTTTATAATAACTTCCTAACTAAGGCTTGTTCCACACGTACCATAACTACACTAGGTACATCCGTGGTTATGTTTGAATATCATAATGTATATTATAATGTCGCTTTTGTTTTTTTGATGGAAAATCGTCAATTGACTCCTCCCAGATCTGGGTGGAGCAGACGGGAGTGTCAGAACTAAAGAAGAAAGAACTGTCATTTTCGATTTACTTTGACAAAGTTCCAGCCCATTTTGATTGCGCGCGGATTATTCTCTATTACATTATCCCTGATGAACATAGGCTATAGAATATTTTCAAAAAAGTTAGGGATCCGTATGAAAACTTCGATAATGTAACCTTACAAGGTATGAAAAAAATACCAAAAACGATCCTTATCGCATACGTATCTGCGAAAACTATTGACAATAGAGCAAAGTAATGCATAACAGTTTTATAGAGGACAGTGAAATGGATAGTGGTGATTTTAGTGTCATGATATATTATAAATCCTTATCTATTTACCTAGATTGTTTAATAATTAAAGTTGGTTATGTAGGTACATGGAAATTACATAATTATTCAAATCGGACCTTTCGTTTAAAAGTTACTGTTCAATGGTACCTTTGGACATTGACTCAGCACTCTATCCGGCTCGAAGGACCAACATGTACATCCACATTAGCAGACTTTCCGTGAGGCCGCAAAACTGCTAAGGATGTGACAGTACATGAAATATATGACAAATTGAAGGAGAACTACTAAGACCTACAAGCCTATGGAAGCAAGCATTCATGCAAAACACTTGGCTCTTCATTACAACAAAATCAGTTGCCATATCAATTGTGTGTGATGGTGAAAGAAAAGAAATTACGATAAAAGATGTCGGAGTTCTACATATCTCCGAAAATTGCGTCATTAAAACACTTAATAACATACTGGCTGCGAAAAGAACAACAACTGTGGCAGTGCTAGCTTCTTATTCTAAAACAATAAATTTATCCCTTAATACTCAAGTATTACCAACAAACACAAAAGACATATCCAGAGAAGAATTAGTATTAGACAGGTCAAAAGGACTGTTCGACCATTTAGTCACATCGGAAATAAACATACAAACTCAGCTAGATAACACAATTTGGAAACAATTAAAGTCTCAGACATACATAGCTAGCATAAGTACTTCATTCGGTATAATAATCTTAGCATGTATTTTAATTTATTTCGGTCCACAGGTGTTGAATAAAATTCGAGCTATAATTGCAACAAGAAGAAACACTGCACCACCTGTGCAGCCACCAACGATCGTCAGCAACACACCACACACGCAACGGACACAGCGGCAGTACGGCCTACCACGCAGCGTGCCCACTCAGTCACAACAAACTCAACAAGGCCAGGCCAGACAATACGAAACCATCGAGCTGTACCAAATAGGGTCCTGTTCCTGAGAGTCGCCAGAATGTTCAATGGTACCTTTGGACATTGACTCAGCACTCTGCCCGGCTCACGCGCGCCCTACTTAAAATATTCATTTGGTTGCATTTTACACACATAAAACACAAACATTTTGTGTAATAGTGTGTGTTAAGAAAAAATAGTATTTAAGCTGGAACATATTGTAAATAAATCAGATTTGAATTTTATATTCTTGTCTCATTACCCCTCACTGTGGCCAAGACACCTTTAGCCATCTTTGATCAGTCTCGTGAGTCTGCGGGACTGGCAGTGAGTGTACCCTTTCCGAACCTGGAATTCCTGTCTACTATCCGTCTGTAACCTCAGGTCGCATGGTGCAGACTTCCTGAACGTATTTATATATGTATTTATCACGTACTAGGCATATGATAGGTTAGGGCTGCAGGGCTTATAGGGCTTAGGGTCGTAGGGACTGTTAGGCTTGTAGGTCTTAGTAGTTCTCCTTCAATTTGTCATATATTTCATGTACTGTCACATCCTTAGCAGTTTTGCGGCCTCACGGAAAGTCTGCTAAGGTGGATGTACAGTTACGACGGGAATAAAAATACTCAAAGTAAGGAAAATGTTGCGGTTTGAGCGAACTGCTCTACGTGTTTAGTCTATAAATAGTAATTTACACATTTTTTTTAAACTTTTGACTGGCACGCGTTTGACCACTATCTCATCTCACTGGCAAGCGATGATGCGGTCTAAGGTGGAGCACGCTTGCCTAGAAGTAACCTATTCAACCTTGACTTAAAGACTCCCAGGTTGTAGCTATTAGGAAAAATAGACTCCGGCAGGGAGTTCCAGTCCTTTGCTGTACGCACTATGAATTTGTTCCCAAAAAGTTTTGTGCGTGCGGGTGGGATGTCCATCATGTACCTACCTGGTGCGCATCGCCGCCGTTCGTCTTGTAGTCATTATCCTTTATGACGGTAGGAAAAAAATGAAGTTCATGGAGTACCAACTAAAAAAGCGCGAACGAAGTTGCGACCGAAGTGCTAGTTAAAATATTGTGCACTAGCAGTCCCCCGCGGCTTCGCTTCCTTCAACTGGCTACCTTACCTACCCATTTTTTGCTTTTAAAACTTCCCTGTATTCAGGCAAACTAAATATAAAAAAGAATTAACGAAATCGGCCCAGCCGTTCTCGAGTTTTAGCGAGACTAACGAACAGCAATTCTTTTTTATATAAAAGAAGAAGAAAAGATTTTTAAAATGAAACAACCTGAGCCTGGGTGTTTTTAAGTCAAGAATGAATAGGTTACTTCTAGACAACCGTGCTTCATTATCAAACACTAGCCAAAAAAAACCGGCCAAGTTCGAGCCAAAGGGTTCCACCATAAACCGAAAAAACACGTTCTTTATACGGGAGCTTTCCCTTTATAAATTTTTGTTTTTATTTCTTGTTTTAGCGGCAATAGAAATACACACTGCAAATTTCAATTGCTACCAATTACGGTTCTTGAGATACAGCTCGCTGACAGACAGACAGACGGACGCCCGGACAACAGCTGTGACTTAGAAATATTAGAGGGTTGCGTTGCCTTTGTAATAAAAAGTAATAAATTGTTTTATTTTTCCAATCAACATTGTCTCCCATTATAATAATAAAGTGAAGTAAGTACACAATATACTTAGGGTCCGTACAAACCTCGGTTTATCGCTGACAGAGGTCAAAATAATAGGCCCCGTATGCCGCCAGTAAGGCCTACATAAATTATAATATTTTAAGACGCGTTTGTGGAAGAATATTCAGTATTTTATATTCTATTGTAGGATTACAGGACCTTTTTCTGTCATGCATGTTTTTGCCCGGGCGCGGATCTGGTCCGCATGCGGGCCGCCCGCATCCTATCATTTCTAACATGTTTTTCCTATCATGCGGGTAGACCGCACGATGGCGCACAGCTCGCGTGCGATCTGGATGCGGGCGGCGATCTGTCCTAGTATTGTTTTTACTTTGTCGCGAGTCGTGCGCATGGTCATAGACTATGACCATGCGTGCAACCTGCGTCACGTGTTAAGTCTGAACTGGAGAACGTGGTAAGTACTGGAGACACGCACGATACTACAGCGGCAAACGAAAGTTTTGCCTTGCCTGTGGACAGGAACGTGCTATTACCCGCATGCGGCCTGATCCGCGCGCGGATGAAAACACGCATAACAGGAAAAGGTCCCTCAGAAAGGATTTCGTTTTGTTTCTTAGTTACATTCAGGTCGAGAATTCTGTTGTTACTACTACCACTCGCCCCAGTCGCTCCGGCCTGAACTGTAGGTAGAAATTACTGCTGGTTGATTTATCGGCGTCAGTTCTGACTTCCGACTGCCAAGCGAGCATCGCTGAGCAAGAATCACTAAGCGAGTATTACCTTTGATAGCTCTTGTCGCTGCGACAAACTAGTGGTAAGAGGGTTCTCGCCGGCTGTTTGAACAGCCAGCTTTCGACTATAAATGTATGGTGTCTCTTTTACTCACACGGGATCTATATTATGTCTCTTAGCCATTTCCTCAGCGAGAAAATAGTCAATAGCTGATCGCATCCTCGTCGGGCATTGAGACAAGTGCCTAGGGCGGAACTTAACTTTGGTCTTTTTAATAGAGTCAAATAGAATAATATGGTATTTTGAGATCTTTTGATGGTTGTCATTCGTGGCCACAAGAAATCCGGCTGTAGATACTCTTACTGAAATGTTAACACGCTCGTTTAAATGGCGAGTAACTTGAAATCAAAGTTCTCACTCAATCAATCCGAATTCTAACTAGTAATCAGCTAACTGTAATAAATGTGGATAAGTACCTACATAATAAATCATTTATTAGCAAGCAATCAAAACATAATTAATACGGGTATGTTTACCAGATCTTATTCATCAATCATTATCGACAGAATATGTTGATATATATTTTTTTAACCGTAACGAGTAATATTAAAGTACCTAAATTACACTTTTACAAGTACAGTGAAACAAGCTTAAGAGTGTGTATTCCGTCCACTAGCGCCGCCAATCGTTTTTTATTAATTGTGGTAAATTTAAGACACGTAGATAAAAAACCGCTCTGCAGTGCACTGAAGAATTGTATCTATTATATATTATATATAGCAAAAATATCGACTTTGGCAACTATTTATGTTCTAAAGTACAAAACATAACTCTCAAAACATAATAAATACATTTCTTCAGTGCACTACAGAGCGGTTTTTTATCTACGTGTCTTAAATTTACCACAAATAATAAAATCCGATTGGCGGCGCTAGTGGACGGAATACATGCTCTTAATACGATCACGCTAAATACGATTTCCGCATATAAGCTATTTTACGTCAGTCCTTGCTACTTGAGGCATTTTTTCAGCTTCCGTATCAAAACGTTATATTCGCAAATCGTCATTTTCGCAAATCGTCATTTTCGCTAATCGTCATTTTCGCAAATCGTCCCATTCGCAAATCGTCATTTTCGCGGAACTACCTAAAAACAAGAGAATATTAAAAGTACAGCCATAGCACATGAATGTAAGATTTTAAAAGTAATTACCTACAGACTTTTTTACGCGATGCAATTACGACTACGATTGGACGTTATTCAATTCTAGCTTCTAGAGATCTTTAAAATTGAGTTAAAAAATAAATGAAATTTTTTTTTTTTATCCCGCCAGCGGCTCCATTCGGAAATACTTTTAATGAGTCTGATCTCGTGGTTGTTTATGAGTCTTTAGGTACTCATGATGGTTATACTGATTAATAATTCTGGTAGTTAGAGAGTCTTTGCCGCTCAAGATTTCAGACCGTCTCCGAACTCCACACGAAACAGACTGGCAGGAAATTACACTCATTAGCTGTACGCACAATGAATTTGTTCCCAAAACGTATTGTTTGTGTGGGTGGGATGTCCATGGTACAAGTTTCGTGATAACTTACCTCTTCAAGTAAGTGCACGGGCGCCATCGGCAGCACGGTCTCGACGTCCATGCGCGCGCGCGCCTGCCCCAGCGTCATCAGCGTGTCGCCCTCCGTGGACATGGCGCCCGTCATGGCTTCGCTCGCTATCTTGAAGGCCAGCTCGGGACACATGCCTTTGGCGCCGCGCTTCGACTGCAAAAGGACAAAGAAGTCAGTGTTACTCTGGCTGTGAAAAACCCTTTTAAGGTGGAAGCGCCTGGGTAGCCCGCGAAATTCAAATATTTTTATGTTTTTTGCAATTTTCCGGTCAGTGTGATGCTGTATGTTGAAAAAAATATAATTCAGAATCTAAAGAATTATACCCATTTTAACTATCAATACAATCCTCTAAGTTCATACAACTCGATTGAATGACTTTTTCACGAAATAACATTCAATCGAGTTTAGAGAGTTATATTGATGAATCAAATGGTAATAATCCTTTAGATATATGCTCTTTACGATTGCGAATCTTATTTTGTTCACACTGACTGACAAATTGCAAAAAACATAAAAATATTTGAATTTCGCGGGCTACCCTGGAGCTTCCACCTTAAAAGAAATAATTCTCATACGAAATTTATTTTAAACTAGCTTCTGCCCGCGACTTTGTACGCGCATATCCAGTTTTACCCCGTTCCCGTAAGAACTTTCGTAAATCCTCACTTGCACTCGCTTTCTACACTCACCAGTAGTTTCGGCTGTAAATTATCTGTCAGTCACTCACTCAATCACTCAGTAACAGAAGAATTTCAAATATTAGGGGAGATATGAGATATAAATAATTATTTTAAAAAGGTAAACCGATATCATAGTTTAAAGGGTAATTCTTCCATTTCGTGCAAATTTGGCGAAAATGAGAGATTTTTTTTCATTTCAAAACTAGACCTTTATTTCTAAAATATACATAATTCTTTATGATTTTGCCAATTAATAGCCAATTGCACTCATAAACTTGGAAGTTATAAGGGTTTTAATTTTTTTTTCGAACTGGTAATGACTTTGATAGTGATGGTAATGACAACAGGGAAGACGGTAGTGATACTGTCGTACTGGTAATGATTACAAAAAGTTTTGTGTTAACATTAAAAGACTTGATAATGTTTTTTAACGTTTTATTAATTAGTGAACACAATTATAAATCAGACTTACAAATGATCTTAAAATGAATTTTACTTTATTGGTATTTTACATTAATTACTACAAAAACACTGAAATCTTTTAAAGACAAGTGAAATAATTTTTTTTTAATAAAATAGGATCTTTTAAAAATTCTGCTATTACTAGCTTCATCAAAGAACTCTCCTATTTCTCGTTTTATTTCTTTCTCCTGATCTTTATGTACTTGTTTTTTTATGTCTTAATGTAAATGGCATTATTGCTGTCGTTATTCTGTGTTTTTTGAAACTTTCTTTGTCTTTTACAATATCATCACTGAATTTACGTTTATCTGTTTTTCTTAGGCTTTTGAACCCTTCTTTCAGCTGTTTAGAAATAGCTTCACCAAATATCAACTTCTTTTTCACTTCTTCTTTTTTGCCTTTATATTTTATCTATTAAACTTTCAATTTTCTGTTCAGTTGATGGATTTTCTTTTTTAGTTTTTATATTCTCTCTCCTTAGCCTGTCTACCATTTTTTTCAGCTCTCTCTTCTCATTTTGTTCTTTGTGAATTTCTTTTTACAATATTCCAATTCTTTTAGTATAAATATAACGAATGCAGCGCCGTATTGTTTTTATTCTTTTAGCGCACTTTTAACATTTTTTATAAAATTGATCTCCTTTATTCTGTTTGACTTCGATCTGAGAAGTTGACGGTCCCTCCAGTGGGTCAACTTCACTAACTTGAGGCACTTGACGACCTGTTGTTTCATCATCGCTGGTAGGTGGAGATTTATCAACAAGCATTTTGCTCTATTGCTTTTTCTTTTTTCTTCTTTTCTATGTATCGTTGACGATTTTCTCTCTATTATTTTCTTTTCTGTCTTTGTTGTCGCGGCGTCAAGTCTTTAATTAACTTTATTTTATTCTGCTCCTTGCGTTTGAAATATCGTAACCTTTCTTTTTCTTTATGAGCAGCATATTATTATGGATCTTTTTTTATTTCTTCATACTGTTGTCTTTTATGAAGTCTTTGTTGAGCTAACTTTTCCTCGGTAGTTTTTTTTTGCACCTTCGGTTTTGCCATAATTCTTGTTCCTTTAAATAAAACACTGTAATTAATTATCTATTTAATTTTAACTAAAGAATACTTAGCTTACTTTAAGTTCACTCTGCCGTGACAGTCAACCTTTACAAATATACATAATATTTTTATATATTTTCTATAGAAGTTATTAAGTATGTGTTTATAAAAAAAAAAGTACACGATAATATCCATAAATATGATAATATAGTTATTTTTAACATGTTCTATACTGTCTTGGGTAGGATTTTTTTTAAGAACCAGTGTTCTTCCCAACCCAGCATAGAATATGTTAAAATAACACTATACTATACCTATATACTACATTAACGTACCGAGTAATTGAAACGATTTAAGTACCTACTCAGAGCTTTAAAATATAAAATCCGCCCCTGAGCTTACCTTACTATAAAAGTAAGTTTACTTACATGATTGAGATATTCTTTGCTTAAAATAATGTTTTTTGATGTATCTTAGATTTATAAAGTAAATTAAAAAAATTAAATAATATATCATCACTACCTTCCGGTTTAGGATCATTACCTTCAGTTTCAAAGCTGAAGGTAAAAGAAGGTGATGATACTGAGGGTAATGACATTTTAGGACATTTTAGTCTGTAACCCTATATCCGTAAATATGGCAATTATCAAACCAACACGAACATTAATAATCCTAGTGAGCTTCCTTTCTAAAGATCAAACATAAATAAAATCTTATTACTTACCCCACAATTTAGGCGACGGTAAAGACAAATATTTCGTGACAAAGTAAAATTTCGAGTATTCAATGTTCGATAATCGTCCCACCCAGACGCGCAGCCTGCCTCTTCCGTGCCTGTGGCTCAACAACTGGCTGGTGAGTGAAACGCGGGACGAGGGAATAAAACCACAGAGTAAAATATACTGATTTTTTGTACTTTCAAATTATGCCGCTGGTAATGATCAATTTTGCGTGACAAAAGTTTGTTTTTTCTTTTAAAATTAACTATACAGTTTAAATTTGTAAAAAACATGACTACAGATTCTTTGTAATGTATGTAATAATATTTATTCACTTAGTGATTGATTTTAGTAATGCAGCACTAAAATTGAAACACCTATTCGGCAATACTCACGATCGGACACTGATGGTAGATGATTTTTAACATATTTTTGTAAAATATTTATTAGACCCATTGGAAATAGCAATTCACGTTACCGTATGGCTATAGTTTAATACTATACTATTTCGTTCTGATAGAAAGCACACACTCAAAGTGATTTTTATTTTTTTTATGACTACAAATAGCAAATTTGCACGAACTCGTAGAAGTACCCTAAAATCTGTGAACAGCTGATGAAAATTCCAGTGATTGACTACAAATACTGGTATCTCGTGAAGAGAACAATTTGGAGGATTTATTGTGATGAGCTAAGTAATACGAGAAGAAACCAATTTCCACCAACACAATTTTGGATTCCAGGTTACTATTGAGACATTCCCATCGAAAAAACGCAATAACACCCATTACTTGGAATCTATGCATCGTCCAGCAACAACATATCAACGAAGCATAAGAAGTATTTACATTCATCAAAATGCTTTTTTACCCTTTCGAATTCCATGCCCATTTTCCTGACGAGACGAGCATTCTTCGCTTGGCCTCCGTGGATCAGCTTCCAGTTGGCTAGCCTGATGCGCTGCAACTGTAGGTCTGTGTTGTACGCGTACACTTCTGCTTTCCTGGAAGTAAATTAATGTTTCTCATTATAGTTGGTCAGAAATTGAATAATAAGTAATCACCCTAATTAATAAATACGTACAAAGCATCGCGCGAATGCACATTGCACAATTGTTCCGTTCACTTATACGGCAAACACAATCGTTCCGTTTACTTGTACGGCAAACAGAATCGTTTCGTTCACTTGTACGACAAACACAATCGTTTCGTTTACTTGTATGGCAAACAGAATCGTTCCGTTCACTAGTACAGCAAACATAATCCTCCTGTTCACTTGTACGGCAAACACAATCGTCCCGTTCACTTGTTCGACAAACACAATAGTTTCGTTCACTTGTACAGCAAACACAATCGTCCGGTTCACTTAAATATACGGCAAACAGAATCGTTCCGTTCACTTGTACGGCAAACAGAATCTTTGCGTTCGTTCGTGTAGTTTTGGTATGCGTCATGTTGACCGCAAATAAACTCTTTTTCTTTCTTCTTTCTTTCACATCTACGAAAAATCCGATTGCGACGTGCCAACAGAGCGCGTTTTCTGGTTATGCCGAACATATTAATGCGTACATATTATTAAACGCTAGTGGTGGTACAAAGCAATAATCTCGCGAGATGATTGCTTGATGTGTACACAGAGATTGCGTGATGATGACCACCAATAGCTTGATATCCACATTATGAATCTGATCGACATTATGTAACTTAAAATTAACACCGTTTCCAAGCTAATTCATCAACTCCTGCTCTTTCATTCCGACTCATTTGTTTCATCCAGTTCAAGCTTTTCTTACTTTATTAGCTCTCACGTGTCTCCTAAGAAAGCAATTTAGACGTCTTTCTGAACACAATCAGGACTTTATTGCTCAGTAATCTGTCGCTATAAAAAACGAAATGAATCAACATAAATTAGGATTAAGTACTTGCTTATTGTCGCAACGATCTGGGAATTGGCTGGCTTTGTATTAAGAGTTACTGGTTCCTTTCAGTTCACCGAGTCTCTTTCGATCTTTGCTAACATAAAGAACTAGATACTCTAAAGCTTGCCATAGTCATCCAGCCTCTATGATATTTAAGAGGTTGTGGTTTGATGACTTCTTACGAGATAAAGCATTTTGAGTTATCAATCCTTTTATGATCGTGAAGTACCCTAAAACGGGGTGAAAACAAACGAAAGGGTACAACACATTTTAAATACTTCTTGCAGCAAGTACTCCTCCCATTTTTAAATCAATATTTGTTCAAGATTAAAGATTTCTAGAAACCAATAATGTTGTACGGCAAACAGAATCGTTCCGTTCACTTGTACGGCAGACCAGACTAGGCTACTTCTGGGTAGATTTTGTCTATATCATCTCTGACTTAGACTAGACTCAAGAGCAAACCCGTCTCATATAAAATAAAATAAATGTAGCGTTCTAGCGAAAAAATCATTCGAAGTTTTGTTTTACCGATACGTGAGCTTTCCTTGCTGACTACGTAACGACTGCAAAATGACCAAACTCTAAACGTGCACGGAAGTATTTTGGTATTTAAGTGGTCACCCATCCACGGCAAGCGTTGCTTTACCTTTTAGTCACGAGCCTCCATCTAGTCTTTACTAAAATTTTCTCGTAATTGACAAGCCTTGCGCAGACACCGCTTTTTCGATAAATTCCAATTAATACTTTAGCAAAGTCAGAATATTTTAAATCTCGAAATGTTAATTGGATTTCATCGAAATTGTTGTTTTAAATTCGTTATCGTGGCACAATACTTGATAAAGCTTACAAGTTAACAGCGTTAAAATTTTACTATGAAAACGATTTATTATTTTCACAAGTTGAATTACGTTGATAATTAAGTAAGGTATGTTCAATCTCTATGGAAGAGCTTACCTCTTTGCCAAATAAGCCCTACAAAGTCCTTAAGTAATCTTTAAGGAAATTTTTACTGGATCGGGTAGTTTGAATTGCTGGCTGATTCTGCTAAAGTGACCTTGGCATGAAAAATATATTTACTTAATTCTGATTGTTTGATTCGCCATGATACTATAGTACCGAAGTTTGAGGAGCTCGTGGCTAAATAACAACAGCCGCGCGGGTCGATCTTCAAGGTTAAGCAACGCTTGCCAAGGGTCTGTGGATGGGTGACCATCTTGATATACCGAGTTTCCTCCGTGCCTCAGAAAGCAGTTTAAGCTGTTGGTCCCGGCTGTCATTTGTAGATCTTTGGCAGTCGTTACGGATAGTCAGAAGCCAGTTAAATCTGACTCCAGTCTTGCCATGAACTACCGTGTTACCCAGTCAATAGGTTGTGGAGGTCTGGTAGGCAGCCGCTCCACGTAAAATACTAGTATTCAGCTAAATCCGCCGAGTTTGACTGGAAGCCGACCCCAAGATAGTTGGGAAAAGGCTAGGCAGATGAATATAGTACCGAACCAAATTTCATAGGTCGACTTACTTCTGTCTCCTCTTAGAACCGGCAGTCATGTCGTCGGTGTACAGCTGCAAGAGTAGCTGTTCTTCCTGTATCTTCATGTTCTGGGCCTCCACGCGGGCGATCCATTTGTTATTCGCCTGAAACGTCAACAATGTTTGCATGAGGAATGTCTGTAAATACTGTGGCAACCACTGGCGGATCCAAGATTGTCCTTTGAACACGCTGAGGGTGGTTTTTAGCAAAATAAACTCTAAAAAAAGCACATACAATTTTATTTTTTAAATTAATTACAAGCCTCTTTGGATTACTTTTCGTAAATTCTTCGAAGACTTCCATAGGTTTTAGACAGCAAAAAAAATCTGGATTGTTGGTTGGGAGCTTGACCCCCTTAGTTCCCCCCTGCATCCACCTTTGGTGTTAACAGGTTCCTCACAGGAATGTTATGGGTGTAGTCAAAGAATCTTTACTCGTAATAATTTTATCGAGAAGCCTAACTTATTGGATCGTAGACAGTGTTTAAAAATAAGGTGTTACCTGATAAATAATTACAAAATGACTGAAAACATTCTGCATAAAACCAAGCCAAATCTTGCTTAGTTTTTTCAAATTGTCAATTAGTCAAATCCGATTCTGTATCGTTTCTACAAAAATTCAAAATTCAAAATTCAAGCATTTATTTCAATTAAACCATTTACAGGCACTTTTGAATTGTCAAGATCGGTCGGTCCAAAAAGTTGAAGCTATTTGCACGTTCCAAAGCGTAGATCTCTATGGAGAAGAACGTGCAAGAAACTCCACGGACACTCTCTCTACGACTTGAGACGTGGTCATCTGAAGTCATGGTGTAGCGTGTTAGTATTGAACATGTCACCAGAAAGTGAAAGACTCCGTAAGATTATTATAAATCTTGATTACATTATAATTTCTCGATATATTATTACAAAATCGTTTTGTCTATAATATAAAAATGTGTTGCTAAGCGCAAATCTCGAGAACAGCTGGACCGATTTCGCTAATTCTTTTTTTGTTGTTTGTTATTATCAGGAGAAGGTTCTTATGAAAGAAAAAATAGAAAGTTGCAGGGTAGCCAGTTGACGAGAGCGAAGCCGCGGGGGCCACCTAGTATATAATATATGCCATTCAAATTCAATAGTTTCCAATACATCCGTGTCTTACTTTTATTGTACAATCTTACGGCGTTTGCGATTTTCCGTTGACAAACACGTATCAATTGCTCCAACAGCTTACAACTGCTGAGTAATAAATGCGTCGCCGGCCCATCATTTAGGTACTGAAACCAGTCTTTGCTGAAACCGCAACAACCACGTTCCTTAATTACACAGATAATTATAAAATTGAGTAAGAGCGCCTCAGACAGAGTTCATCTGATTTTAGTTAGTAATGTCGAGCCTGTGGTGTTTATGTTTTCATACAGTGAGTCTTTGTAATGTGCACATACGAAAATGAGGGAAACTGTATCTTATTTAATCGACGGAAAATTTATTAAGAAAAGCATTTTTTTTTAAATTATTTTACTATTCTATTGGTAGCTTATACAATGAAGAATATTCTGAAGTAATAAAAAAGGTAGGGAATTCGGGCGTCTTTTTCAGAAATTTGACGATTACTGTAAACATTCGTGGAAAAAAAAACAGCTTCTTTTTAAAAAAAACATGATTATTTTCAAATGAGGGTTGTTTCGAGTTTGTTAACATAATTCTCATTTTGTAAAGATGGCTAATTACTTCCAATCCTTCCAATAATGGAGTTTGTTTCATTGCAATATATCATTATTTAGTTGAAAAGTTACACAGTTCTTTTGCACAGAGGTCACAGTTGCGACAAAATATAAAAAAAAATCGATGAAATTTAAAAGAAAAAGTTTCTTTTAAAATACGTTATCCGTCGATAAATTTAGTTATACTTAGATTCCCTCATTTTCGTATGTGCACATTATAAAGATTCACACTGTATAACGTTTAGTTAAAGACGATAGAAATTGAAGAGTACCGATCTATTTGGTCTCTCCGTGAGTTTCAGTTTACCTATTAGATAATTTTAATCAAATTCTGCTAGACCATCCGAATGGTACAAAACATTTTTTTGGGTTATTTAAATACTATGAATTCACATCGATTTGTATGATTTTAACAGCGATGTAAAAAAAAATCTTATTAGGTACCTACTTCACAGTTTAAAACCTATCTGGTACAGATACCTATCAACGCAAAGGAATTCTATTATAAGAAGAAGTTACGTATGCACAAACCTACTGAAACTGACAAAAAATGCAATATCCTACGAAAACCCAACGTTGAAAAATATTTTGTAGTACTTCATTGTCATTGCTATCGGGACGAAATTCAACCAGAAATCGAATTTCTCGGTAGCCGAGCACGCATTTTAAATATTGCTGCTGTGCTTTCGAGATGTTTTCCATTCATCTCGAAAGCTCTCTCTCTCTCACAACATATTTTCCCTACTGTAAAGTTTCCGCATACTGGAGCACTCCATTTTATTGTATTATTGCTTCGTATAAAGCTTTTATATTCATAAAATAAATAGATACTAAACTCGCGAATACCTTGATAAAAATTGGAATGAGCAAACCTAAAAAGTAGCTAAAGAGACAAGCAACAGGGCAGAACTACAAAAGCACTACCATAATATTCAAAGCCTCTAAGGGACTACTCGCACCCTGCCGGAGTCGCGGGACTATTCCAAAGAGATACTGTGGCTCCGGAACACAAAGGGCACTGAAGGAACATGGATGGGTTTTAGTCAGTAAGAGTCTGACACTTCCTCCCGCTCCGCCCAGAGCGGGGGAAGTCATTGGATGATTTCCCATGTCAAAAAAAAAAGGGACTACTCGCACTTATTCAGCTCCATTCGCGTTCGGCTGAGCGATTTTGGTCACACCTATATAGTTTTGCTTCTATCAGTCGCTTACAGCGTTGTAGTAAACTAGTAGTAACAGCGCTGAACTCTATCTATAGCACTCGCATGATAATTACACATTCGTCCTCATTTTATTTTATACTTGTTTACCGTAAAGCTAAATACTCATAGACGGGGAAAGCTGAACGGATGCGTACGCGTGTCCATACAAAATCGTTGTTTTCTATGGGAAAAAGCTGAATAGAGCTGAATAAGTGTGAGTGGTCCCTTAGGCTGCGTTTCCACCAGAGATGTGCTAGCATGCGTAGCGAGGGATGTGTTTATTAAGGACCAATAGAATCGCGTCATTCACCTAGCCTCGCTCACCGCAAGCAATTTGATGATTTCCCATCCTTAAAAAAAAGTCGTTTGGGTTTTTTTTTTTCAGATCCGGGTAGATTGAAAAGCTATTTGATTCTACTAATGTGGCCTTTTCAGACCCACTGATCTGATTACGAGATCAAATTTATTTCCTGAAGGAAAGCTACACTATACTGGAAAATGCACGATTTTTGAAGGCATCAAGGGTGGAGCCGAAAAAAGCTTGTTAAAAATAAAACAATTACACATTACCTCATTCTCCAGCCGCCGCAATTTTGTCTCTCTGTCATGCCGCAGTCGGTTCTGTCTCTTCTTCTCATTGGCTCGCCACTGCCGTATCATCGTGATCTTGCGCCTAAGTTCCATCTCATTAGCAGCCTGGACCCTCTGTTTTATTCTATTCTGCTTCTCATAGGCTCTATGTGCACGCTCTTTTCGTTGCTTCTCGTTGAATTCTTGCAAATATTTCATCCTTGCTTGGATTTTCATTTCTTGTTCTTTGGCCCTGGAAGAAGAGATTTTTGGATTAAAGGTCTGGAGAGTAAATGGGTCTAGGATTATTTTTATAAGTCAAGGCATAGGTACTGATTCTGATTCAAAACGTCAACTTTGTACAGTAGACTTTTAAAACCCGATAGAAACCTGTACATTTCGTGGCAAATTCGCTGCTGCTGCTGTGCTGTGCTGTATAGAAATTTAGGATAATACCTTTGATTATGGGTCAGAGTGCCTTGACCTTGCCTGCGAGGAAGTTTCAGAAGACTTGTAAAAAATATTGCCAGTAAATTTTCACTTCATTCACAAGCTGTTGTTACGAACAGTTAACAACAGCTTGTGAATGAAGTGGCAGCACACAAAATGTGGGGATGTGTGACGAAAGTTGAAAAAAAGAAAGTGATGAAGAATTAAGGTGGACGGAGGTCGAAATAGGCGTGAAAAGTTAACAATCTCTAAAAATCCTACAATGCTACTAATATTATAAATGCGAAAATTTGTGAGGATGGATGGATGGATGTTATTATTTCAAGTCAGAACGCCTGATGGGATCTTCATGAAATGCGGCACAGGGGTAGATTATAGTTTGGAATAACACATAACATTATTTCTCTTCGGGCGACAGCTAGTAATAACTATAAAAGAAGTTTAAACACAGTTCCTTTTTATTCACAACTATGTATCGTTACAAAAGTTTGACCAAGTCATCAACGAACAAGGAAGCCACCATTTCCACATTATAATTGGCTATCCCCAACTGAAAGCTGCGTTGCAAAAATGCATATTTTACATGCTGAATAAAAAAGAATAACAAGGTTTTCTGATTTCAAGAATAATTTGTGAAAGCGCGAACATCCAATTTTTTGAGAGCGAGATTCGTATGTCATGCCCTCGATGAATATTGATATTACCACCAAAAGCTTTTATTTTTTGTCGCAATTTGATTATTTTATTAGATATCCTGCATGAAACAGACAAATCGAATTATCTTATATTTGATTTGAATGTAAAATAAGGTGACGCAATATACATACCTTGTACTGACTGTTAGGTATGTATGTAGGTAGGTACATACAATATATGTAATACTATGGAGTATACTTTGTTCAGATGATGTAATAAAAGGATATCATTACAATTTCTAGAGTAAAATATAAATAAAGTTCGAAGCTAACAATACTAAATGCCAAAGCGTGAATATAAGTGATGGTGGACAGAAAAGGAAGAAAAGAGATCAAATTTAGTAACCATTGTCCATTTGGTTGTCAATTGTGCCAGAATCAGAAAGCAAATCACGCTACCCGTCATTGTCAAATTTTTCCAATTAACTTAAGAGAAAACTCAGACCAAATAAAAAAAGACCTTTTTTGTGATTCTCCTACAGTGGCCTTTTTAATCCCGGGTCACAGTCCCGTGAACCACATATAATCTTCGCTGATTGTTTAACAATTGTATCCGCTTTGCATATAGTGAACCTGTTAAACTACCTTATGACGTGCCAATTCCATAATGATTCTAATCGCGTTGTGAAAAAGGGATAGTGGTATGCGCCATGTACCTACAACTCCATCCCCTTCCACATTCAAATCGCGTTGATTTTAGAAATAGTTTTCGGGCCTCGAGTCTACAGGATTACCTACGTAATCGACATATTAAAAACTAGCTGACCTCACCCACATTTTCCATTATTGCTCCGCTCCCATTTGTCTTAGCGTGATGATAAGCCTATAACCTTCCTCCTCGATAAATGGGCTATCTAACACCGAAATAATTTTTCAAATAGGACCAGTAGTTCCTGAGATTACCCCCTACATACAAACTTACAAACAGTTTTACCTCTTTATAATATTAGTATAGATTGCGAGTCCAAGGTCAAACAAGTTGTTTAATAATTCAAATATGCCACACACGACATTGCAATCGGGTAATAAGATATTTATGTGGGTAGATAAGACACACTATGTACCATTTATTTACTGACTAGCGTGTGCCGGCAGCTTCGCCCGCGTGATCATACTCCTGGAATATATATAAGTATTTACCCTCATAGTTCCAGTTTCCGTGGGATTTCCGGGAAAGAAACATCTTAAGTCCTTTTTCGGGTCTTATACTATCTTTGAACAAAATTTCATCTTAATCGGTTCAGTGGTTTAGGCATGATGAAGAGACAGACTAACAGTGTTACTTTCGCATTTATAATATTAGTAAGAATTAGTAGGAATAAACAGGTATCCACAGACAACTTACTTAAAAAGTACCTAAGTATGCACATTAATTAAAGAAAAATATGTACAAGCGAGATATAAAGGGAAAAGAACTTATTGAGCATCAAAAAATTCGTCACATAGTTGACAATGGAAAGAGTGCCAAATACACTGGCACCATTGCCACGTTGAATGGCAATGCTGAATGACAAAAAGGTCTGCCCTCTGGTGGCGTGAACTGTCGACCAACAGCCGGTCTATTCTGTCGATGTCTCACCCTGTACACTTGGGTGGAGTGAACGACAAGTGAGTTGTCATTCCATCTTGTTTGTGTGATTTGACAACTCACTTGCCGTTCACTTCGACATGTTTACAGAATCGCACTGCAGCTTGTGTGGATAATAGGTTACACACACTGCTACCTGGGTACACAGGAGGAGGCGTATCTAACTTACCGGGTAATACAGGCATGATGTTATGTTTAGGAACACAGAAAACAGAACCTTTTATAATGAAAATAAACCAAAATCAAAAATATTTTTATCAAATTAGTATGAGATCCAGCACTTAAACGCAGCAGCGAACGTCAAATTTTCCATAAAGTCCCGCAAAACACCCGCCTGCCACTACTTCCTAGTATTTTAGCTGCGAAGAAGAAGTGGCGCAACTCCCCAGCAACAAATCTGTCTGTTACGTTTAAAGAACTTGATTTTATACAATAGTAGGTATAGGTACTATTGTATAAAATCAAGTTCTTTAAACGCAAAGTATTCATGACACAGAAAAAAGACATGAATCCAACTCGATCAAATATAAACCTGAAAAAGTATAACTAAAATCTATATCCAAATAAATTAAGTATTCCCAAACGCATCATTAAAACTAAACTCCATCACAAACTCGAGGACTCGGGAACGTTCTGAAATTCCTCCATCTTTCAAAATGGCGACGCCAAGCCTTTGCGGTGTGAGCAAGCCATGCTCCTTTTAATTAAAACCTACGCTTTTCATTCACGTAGTCGGTACCTACGTAAAGACGTTTGAATTAAACACACGAAATGGAACTCTTTGCTGGTTTATTTTAATTTTGAGTAATGAGTGACGTTAGCTCTCATTTATAATTGTGGCAACTTCGTTGTTAGGGAAGAAATGCCAATTTTACGTCGCACTTAAAAATCTCTTTATTTTGTACATTCACCATCTCACTAACTTCTTCCGACTTTTCGAATCGATCTTTAGATAGCTTGGGTCTGGTAGGCAATTCAAGAAAAGAAAGTAGCGGCGTCAGCGGCATTTCAGTAGGTACTCAAAACCTGAAGTATACGGTCACTGGGTTATGGTAGCATTACAGGCGGTCTATTCTACGAGTATAAACATCACACCTCAAAAATGGATGAGATGAAGTAATCTGCCATTCCATCTTGACTTTACTGATTGAAGTGAGCCTGCTTGTTCATATCTTCTCCTAAGTTTTCATGACCTACAGTGCGATTAACAGCAACAAGACGAATGGGGATGCGCAACCGGTATAATATGGTGGATATGCCACCCACATATAATGTATATTATATTATAAAAAGGAGTGGAATTCCCTGCTGGAGTCTGTTTCCTGATAGCTATAACCTGGGAGTCTTTAAGTCAAGAGTGAATGGGTTACTTCTAGGCAAGCGTGCCCCATCTTAGATGCATCATCGTTTACCATCAGGTGAGATAGTGGTCAAACGCGTGCCTATCAAAAATAATAAAAAAAACAATAAAATTGCGTGAACCCATTCCTCGTTTAATTTTGCATCGGAAATGACCACGAGTATGTAGCTCATAACACGTAATGCAGAGTAAATCTCATTACAGTTCCCACAGGCGACGGTTTAATGAGTTAGTGTATTGAGACCGCCGCGCCGGGGCTGCTAGCATGGCGCGTCTCCTGTGGTTATTCCGAAGCGATAATGATTAAGGAATCCTCGTGGCGGAAGGATGCTTGCAGACATTAAATTGGTGCTCGCTAGCGCATTAGATTCAAGATTGATTGGAAAAATGACAGTGTCGTATAACCTGATGTGCTTTCTGATTCTGCTACAGTGGAAGGCTGGTTAAAGTAGACATCTAATCAAAACTACAAGAGTTAAATTCTTGGTTAATAATTACTTTTTTAAGGTAAACTCTGAAATAATGCATCAATTTAAAACAGAACATTGCTAGAAAGTTTCCCAATCTCCGAGTGGAATAGGATACTTTTTATCTTGTAAATGTATACTTCCTGTGGGATAATGCACTGGAAAAAGGCACGCAAAATAGCTAATAGGTAAATAATGTACTTAGCGTAGGGAGGACCAAAATATTGATTTTAATCAATTACTCAAAAATCTATCATATACGTGTTGAGACGTCCTGGTTGACTTAACATATTTCATTATATTTTCTGAGAATACTAAAAGCCACTTCCCCACATCCTGGCAAATGGCGAATAAAATCACGCTCAAAAACCTGCAAATGATGCCAGCATCCGTTCAAATAACCGTCCCAAAGACTAACTTCCCATGCCCGGGCAATTTTGATCCTATTCTTACCAATTAAAGGTATACCTATGCCAACATTCAACTCTTGAGCTGTACCAGGGTACCTATTATGATATCTTAAAACCATCACCTTAAAGGTGTAGGAGGGAGACGGAGTTATAAAAGACGCATAACACTATCTTTTTCACAGCTTAATCGTGATGGCATTAGTACGTCATAATAGGACCCCAGAAACTATTAAAAAACTTTGAATACCATAATAATATCCATTTCCAAATACGAAACGCAGCGTAGTAGCACTAAGTTCATCCTCACAAACGAGCAGTTCTGAAGCTGACGAATGACGTCATTAAATAGGTTATGTAAATTATGCAACTCCGCCAAGTTTCGGCGAAGCAAGTGCAAGATGCACTGACTTGTGTAACAAGGACAAACGCTGCATACAAATATTGAATACCTACATAATTTAACTTGGTTACAAAATCAAGTGAGATGTTCGATTGTTAAATAGCAATTTGATAGGTGAATTGTAGAGATCTCCTTTTACCATTACCAGGGGGTCTAAAAAGCCACTTTAGCAGAATCAGAAAGCACATCACGCTACCCGTCAGTGTCAAATTTTCCCAATCAACCTTAAACCTAATTTGTTAGCGATAAAAATGAAAATGTTTGACAGATTATTGTGAGGTTAATATTCTGATTCTAAAATGATTCCGCTAAAGTGGCATTTTCAGACACCGAAAGAAAGAAATACCGGCCAAGTGCCAGTCGGACTCGCACACGACGGGTTCCGTCGCATAAACCTTATTTTTTTATTATTTGTTGTTATAGCGGCAATACAAATGGAGTAAATTTCAACCGTCAACTTATTACGGCCCGTGAGATACAGCCCGCTGACAGACAGACCGACGGACGGACGCACAGCGCAGGATTAGTAATAGGGTTCCGTTGGTAACCCTTTGGGAATGGAACCCTGAAAAATATTTACTGTCACAGAGCTAACACTCAAGCTATGAACTTAACAACAACTACAAATTCTTAACTATAGTATATGTAGATTTTTTAGGAGATGCGGTAGGCCTTTTAGGATTTAAATCGAGCTCCAGGAATGCAAAAGTGAACAAATTTTTTTTCTTATTGAAAACCTAAAAATTTGAAGTGGAGTCCAAATTTTTAGATATACGAAAAATACGCGAAATCAAAGCCATAGAAAAGCCAAATGTTCGTAAAATTGAGGATTCAAAACGAGGCTTGCTGCTAGTAGATGCTTATTTAATCAGTATTAAGTGAGAGTATTGAGTAAGATGTGATGTTGCAAGGGACCCGATTGTTTCTGTGTTGAGTTGAGTCAAGAGTAGCACGTTTTGTTGAGCAAATGTATTACCTTAGATTTAAAGGACAGTTTCCACGTCAACACTGTCTTTTAGTTTTGCTGAGTTTTCGATGGAGTCTTTGCTTCTTGAGTTCTTGAGTTTTGGTTTTGACTCCAAAAAATAATAGGTATTCAAATATCCTACTATTTTAGATTCAGATCACCCTCCCCCCAGGCACCCCCCCACCCTTTTACTCCTTATCTATATATAATATTAAAATTTTTATTTATGACTAGCTGACCCGCGCAACTTCGTCTGCGACACATTTTCCATTAATGCTCCGCTCCTATTTGTCTTAGCGTGATGATATATAGCCTATAGCCTTCATCGATAAATGGACTATCTAACACTGAAAGAATTTTTCAAATCGGACCCGTAGTTCCTGAGATTAGCGCGTTCAACCAAACAAACAAACAAACAATCTAACAAACAAACTCTTCTGCTTTATAATATTAGTATAGAGTACGCGTCACCAGCTAAACGGTTTTTGTAGCAGGTTGGGTTGAGATATCGGAGTTTATCCCGCTAGTACGATTCAATTGGATAAGTTTCAAGCAAAAACGATCAATCTACTAATATTCATCATATTTGTGGTACTTTTACAGTAATTTTAGTGCTTATTATGTAATAGTACATTGTTATCCAGGGGTGAAAGTAACTGATTTAGTCCCGAGATGGCGTTTGGCGCCCTATCGTAATAGTTCGAGGGACTAAATAGTCTTTCACCCGAGATGACCACTGTGCTTTTCATTACGAATACAAGGAAAGTAAAGCACTCATCGTGTTAATACAAATATCTGCTATACGAAAGTATGAACAAAGTTCGAAAAAAAAACTTTCGGTGTTTTTGTTAGTTTTTCCGAAATTAAAGTTATTTTTTACTCACTTTGTACCTAGTATTTTTTTTTATTTGGAAGTCGGTTGTATTTTTTTGTAAAAAGTTTTTTTATTTTTTTACTTTTTAGAGGTATTACCACACCTAACAGCACCACTGCAAAATCGCAGAAAAGCAAAATACGCAATTTCGCTTACTTGGATGACAAAAAACAATCATCCAAGTAAACGAATTCCAGCTATTTCGATTTAAAATTCAAACTTCGTAACCGATTTTGATAAAATTTAAAAATGACCAATCTGCAAGTCGGTTAAAAACAAATGAAGATCGGAATGCCGTTTTCCCGACTATTTTGTGATTTTTTTTCGTGACCGGCCAGCTATTCAGCAATAACATTTTCATCATTGTTTTTTTATGATGTGACGGCAGTCAGTTGAAAACTATTCTCCCTAGGGCTGCAAAGTAATACTTTCAACCCGCCCCTCAGGCAACTTCAGGCCTACTTTCCGAGCATGAGTAAGGAAAAGTAAATTTCATCCGATCAACGCCCTAAAAGGTTTATATTATCTCTTAAATAAATCTAGGTAATTAAGCTTACCTGGTCGTATCTACATCTAGCAGGTGCGTTTAATTAGTCTAGCGATAGTTACCTCGGACGGGAACTTTGTAAGCGCACCATAAACCGACGAAACGGAGGAGATAAATTGAAGTGGTGATTAATTTTAGCAGTCTGGATTCATTGACCCGAAAATGTTTTATGTAGTTACACAATTCCAGACGGCTTGGAAAAGACAAGGTGTTTTGTCAAGGCAGCAGTATTATTGTGTGTTTTTAAGGTTTCTTACCCCAAGGTTATAAAAAAACCCTATTGCTAAGCCTCCGCTTTCAGTCCTTTTGTTTGCACCTCCGTCAGTCAGCGGGCTGTATCTCAAGAACCGTAATAGAATAACTTAAAAGGGCTTAAAGGCCTCTTTAGGAGAATTATATTAGAATCATAATAATAATCACGCAACTATCAGTCAAGTTTCATTTTCATCTTTATCGCCAAAGAATTAGGTTCAAGGTTGATTGGGAAAATGACAGAGACGGGTAGCGTGATTTGCTTTCTGATACTACTAAAGGGGCCTTTTTAAACCCGGAGTTGAAATTTTCACAGAGTAGGTATGTATTACAACAAATAATAAAAATGTAAAATGAAAAGTGGCGTATTTTTTTTTCGATTTGTGGTACGGAACGCTTCGTGTAAAAGTTTAACTCGCACTTGTCCCGTTCCTTATAAATATGTTATACTAGAGGCCGCCCGCGACTTCGTCCGCTTATAAATTTTATTCCCGTGTAAATCCCGATCCCTCGGGAACTCCAGAATAAAAAGTAGCCTATGTGTTATTCTGGGTCTTCAGCTACCTACGTACCAAATTTCATCGTAATCGGTTCAGTAGTATTTGCGTGAAAGAGTAACAAACATACATACACACACACATCCATCCTCACAAACTTTCGCTTTTATTTATAATATTAGTAGGACTAAATAAGTTCTCTAAACGATTGTCCATCCACATCCAATGTGTAGTTTAAAAGACCAGCACGTGCCCGTTCTGCGCCTGCCTTAAGAAAAGCGACATTGATTTAGCAGAATAAGACCTATGCCACAAACCCTATCAACTACAAACCATCGCAGACTTTGTCTCTGTCACCGCTGACCTAGACTACAGTCAAGAGCAAACCTTTCTCAAATAAAAATACAACCCAATGACATTTAAAAGCGAGACAATGACAACACACACATTAATCTCAAATGACGAAGAAAATAAGAAAACTTCGCACTTCAACAAATTCACTCGCAATGTGTTTCACGATACGAGGAAAGACATAACTATTGGTAATACATTTACGAGTTTCGATGTACTTTGGGAATGAAGCCAATTCTCAGACTGTGTGGATAAGTATATTGTTACGATTAAGTTAATATAAAATACAAAAACAGAATGTGATAATGTTCCTACACTCTCATTAGATTATTTTCTGAATAAACTACGTCCATCATATTCCCCAGACATCATCATGGAGAGATAATAATGGAAATAAGGCTGCGATTCCACCAGACATGTGTGGTGGAAATGTGTCGTGCGAGGATGTCTAGCTGTGCTGTGAAACTGTGTGGGTGTTTCCAACAAAGCTGTGCGATGAAAATGTGCCTACGAGGATGTGTAGCGGAGTTGTGAAAATGCGCATTAATGTGTGGTGCGAGGTGTGAAATGTGTCGACGGGGGTGCGGTGTAGTGGAAGCGGAGTAACGCGAACGCCTTATACCTGCCGCTCACGTCTCACTTTGCTGTCGTTAGCGCTTGTAGTCATTATGCGTTAGCGCATGACGTACGGTTGCGTGGCATAATGGAAGAAAAATTAATTGGCTGGTACAGTATGCGCAAACTTCGCAACACTTCCTTCTCAACACACATCCCTCGCAAAAATCTAGCTCCGCTGAGCCGTTTCCACCAGAGCTGTGCTGACCGAGGCGAGGTAAATGAAGCGATTCTATTGGTTCTTTACAAACACATTCCTCGCTACATATCCTCGCACATCTCTGGTGGAAACGCAGCCTTAGCATAGACACATCATCTATTTTGTTGTTTATAAATTGTACTCAAGTTTTATACCTCTGGATATGCTGGCTACTACTAAAAACTCGAGTATAATATTATGACAATTTCGTCATCCTTTTTCTTCTAGTTTTAATTAATTAATTAATTAATTCTTTATTGTACACCTAAACAGCTTATATAAAGTAAGTTTTTATTTATTTTTCTTCTTTTGTTTTTATTTTGTCGGATTAACCTTCCGTCCGACTATGGAGAGCTTACAGATTCCATTGGCCTCATTGTCTTGCTTATTTATTTGAAGTCAGCATAGCAAACAGTCTTCCTCAAAGTATTTCAATTAACAGTCTCCAGTCATCTGCCTAGCCTTTTCCCAACTAGGTATATTGGGGTCGGCTTCCAGTCAAACTGGATTCAGCTGAATACCAGAATTTTACGTGGAGCGGCTACCTACCAGACCTCCACAACCCATTAACTGGGTAACACTGTACTCCTTGGCAAGACTGGTGTCAGAGTTTTGTGGGCCGAGTCACCCGCGTCCGTAGGAGAATACCCTTCAGAGAATCCCTACACGTGGTCCCCGGGTGGTGCTAAACAGGTGACACTAACCGCCTCCGTGGTCTAGTGGTTATACCACCTGATTCAGACCCAGAGATCCCGGGTTCGTTTCCCAGCGGAGGCAAATTTTATGCTCGGTTTGGTTGGTGGTAGGACTTGTTCTAAGTCCGCCTGGCAAGCTACCACCATCATGTCTAAGTCTGTCGCCATAACAACAATGTTAACAGCATTGTTGTGTTCCGGCAGTTAGAGGTATCATAGCCAGTTCCTCTGTGTAAGAGGATTCCAGGGAAACTCGCTTCCATCTTCGGCCTAATCATCACTTTCCATCAGGTGAGATTTGGGCCAAGAGTTTCCCCGTTTTGTATGAAAAAAAAAAGATTTTCTGGCTTCTGACAATCCGTAACGACTGCCAAAGATCTCCAAATGACAGCCGGGACCAACAGCTTAACGTGCTTTCCGAGGCACGGAGGGAACTCGGTATGTTAAGATGGTCACCCATCCACAGACCAACCTCGGCAAGCGTTGCTTAACCTTGAAGATCGAGCTGTGTGGCTGTTATTATTTAGCCACGAGCTCCTCCTCCTCCTCGTCCTTCGTACCGATCCCGATTTTTCCCGTTCCCGTAGGAATTTCGAGAATTCCTCTCTTAGAGCTCCCCTAAACTCTCCATGGACCCCACGTACAGTTTCCTACGACCAGTAGTTTTGGCTGTGCGTTGTCTGTCAGTCGTCATTCACTCAATAACGGAAGAATTTTATTCACATTTTAGAATAGTGTCCCTCCCGGCTCCGCCCTGATGTATTTTTTTTTTTTAATTTTATGCAAACCTCGCCCTGACAAATAGGAACACAACTATAAAAGAATTATCCCATTTGGATCAGTCGTTACGAAGTTATGAGCGTACAATTATGCGTCCGAAGTTATGGTTTGTTTCGGCGTTTCTTCTCAGAGCAGTCAGCTAGGAAACGCCGGCCTCATCTAGTTTAAAATGACCAAAAAAGATTGACGTGTAAAAGTGTTATTTACATACAACCTACTTACAAAATAAATTTATCATTTACATACATTTCAGCGATTCATTTTTATTATGTAGATAGATGATTTGTGTGATGTTTTCTCTCACACCTTGGTACGGTTAGAAAATTTAGACTTACATCGAAGCTTATACAACTAAACCAGGGACAATTGGACTCCACTCTGAGGCCGTAGCAGGAAGCTTCTCGTTAAAGTAATAAGCACGATTAGTTTCAAGTACTCAAATCAATAGAAACCAACGTTCTGGAGGAAGTCTCTCAATTTCGAAGTTTATCGGGCTTTGATTGAACAGAACAGAACTCAATAGTAGTGGTGTAACCACGTAGTAATAAGTAATAGTAATAGTAATTAGTCATTGAAGTAATATGCTATGATCGTATGGCGAGTAAAATGTATATTTCGATAAGGACCTTCAAAGTAAGAATAAACAGCGGGTCTAAAAAGGCCACTTTAGCGAAATCAGAAAGCAGATCATGCTACTGGTCACTGGAAAATTTATCCAATCAACCTTGAACCTAATGAGTTTGAAATAAAGATGAAAATGAAATTTGACAGATTGTTGTGTAATTAATATTATATCTTCTGAGACATCTTCAAATTAAGAATGAGTAGTACTTATACATGGCTTTCTATTAGACGTGATCGTGGTCAAGAGTAGAGTAATCGCAAAAATAAAAACAAACTGTTTATTTTGCTGTATTTGTAGCAATTTACTGTCGTTATAAGTACCAAGAATAAAGAAAACAAGACTGTCCATGTCAAATACTGGTATTCATATGCATCCAGTTACGCAGAACTCGACTCCAACAGAGTTCGAAAAAGGCTAGGCTGTCATTTATTTTCACTATTGGATTTCCATTTTAAAACTTTTTGCCAGAGTTTCAGCGTGATTCTGATACCGCATTGTTCGAATTTTATTCCACTGTCAATTCTTCGAGCGCTCTTTGCTAATGAAACCGTGTGTCCGATGTCCGGTCGCACTGCGGTATCATGGTATTGTCTGTAATTAAATTTAAGCTGAGTACCTACTATAGCATGCATGAAAAAATACTTCAGCATGAAATTCATCAACTTTATGAGATGAAATATTTCCAATACATTTGTTTTTCAGAACAACATCTTTCGTCTATTTTGCTTTGAAGTATTTTTCAAACCGTATTGCTTTTATTTTGTTCCACTGTCAATATTCTCAGAGCTTTCCATTTGCTAATTGCTCCGTGTGTCCCATTGCACTGTATCCTCACTGTGTCAATGAAATATCCGCATATAGTGTTTTCCGTGTCATTAAATTTTCGTGGAATGCTTTAATATTGTGTGTGTGATATTTAATAAATTATTACAGCAAGACCTTTATTTGTCTAATGGAGAAAATATTTCGCAACATTTTTTTATTGTTTCAACGAGTTTTGCTTTGACGATTTTTTCAAACAGCATGGTTCTTATTATATTCCAGTGTCAATAAACTCTGAGCCCTCCATTTGCTAATTGCTCCGTGTGTTTCATCGCCCTGTATCCTCCTCGCTGCGTCGTCGATGCAATATCAGCATATTGTGTTCTCCGTGTAATTACATTTTAGCAGAGTGCTGTAGCAAATGAAAATGCTGCTGCCAATATGGCGCGCGCTTCTTTCTGTTTAATCCAATGTTCAGCGTAGTGTTTAATCATTAGATTAATGAGATTTTTTTTATGGATTTTTGAAGTTGGTTTTGGTTAGATTAGTCTATGTGGAAAAATCTTCAGAAAATAACGTCACGCCTAGGTTTCCTGAAGGTTCAGGCAGAGATGTAGATATCTATTGCCACACCTCATAACGTACCTGGGTTTAATATATTGCCCAATGTAGATATAATAGTACACACATTTTCCAGGTACGTTAAGTCTCATGTTATTAGAGTGCTATCCACATATTCCCATTAACTGGTCACAAACCCAGACTCCGGGCTGCTTGTTATATTAAGGAAAACATGTTGCAGCGGCAACAGCGCTTTGTGTTGAATAGGCATAGTTTCATATTTGTCAATGTTTTTTTTTTCTTCATAAACATTACTTATTAGGGTTCCGTAGCCAAATGGCAAAACCGGAACCCTTAAAGACCCGTCATGTCTGTCTGTCTGTCTGTATGTCTGTCTGTCTGTCCGTCCGTATGTTACGGCCACTCTTCTCCGAAACTATAAGAACTATGCTTTTTCAATTTGGTAAGAAGATGTATTCCGTAAACCGCATGAAGATTTTAACACAAAAATAGAAAAACAACAATAAATTTTGAGGGAGGTATATTGAGGTTTCTAAAATATTTTTTTCTAAACTGAATAGTTTGCGCAAGAGACACTTCCAAAGTGGTAATATGTGTCCTCCCACTTCTAAAATAAGAGAATGATAAAACTAAAAAAAAATATGATGTACAGTCAGACTACAAAAGTCGATAAGCATCTCTCAAAGTAATTGGCTTGACGTATAGTTTGACTTACTACCTTCTATTTTCACGTTGTCGTCAACACTAAATACTCGTTGCTTGTATGAGTATCTCAACATTCCACAGATAACACACACTAATGTACTGTCGTCGCACTACGCGCGTTAGTGTGTCATTAAGAACACGCCTTACACAGTCACAGCTGAGGCGACCATTAGATTGATAAAATTCGCACTAGTCACTCATGTGTTTGTAGCCGTCAGGGCTAGGTAATAGACTCGCAATCAACGAAATCCGAGTTCAAATCCAATGAATGGTCCGTAGCTGATTTTTCTGTTATTGAAAATACCATATAATAAATAAGTTTTTTTATATTTCTACTATTGAAACTACAGTTGTATTTTATATATTGTATTTTTTGTACTAATTAGTTGCAAATTACGAATATTATGATTTATTTATCGTATTCGTAATTTGCAACTATTTAGTAGTGATCTTATTCATCATTTCGATGTTGTAAGGTAGAAATAAAAAAGTCGTGCTGAATGATAATACAAAATAATGTTTATTCGTTATATTGTTACCTAGACAAAAAAGTTCTCTTGTAACCGTTGATAACATTGTTTGTTGGAAATATACCCACTTAGACCATTCATAATAACAATGAAAGAATATTTTAATAATACAAAATATAACTGTCGATAGCTAGTTATTAATGGTATTGCTATTCAACCAGTTTTATCGAAAACTGATATTATGGTTTGACTTGGTAAACATGTTATTTTTAGGTAACGTCACAAATAAAGTATTGAGGTTATAGCTTAATTGATCATTTTCTTGGCGAAAAGTTTGAAACTAAAAAATTGAAACTAAACCTCAAAAACTTAAGACAATCGTCAATTAGATGAGAAAAATAAATCTAACTATTAATTTATGTTACAATAATGCGGGTAGAAGAAACAGAACACAAAATAAAACCATGACTATCATCAGCAAACGTAATAGCGAGTTCACTGCATTCCTAAGATAAGGCCGATGGCACAAGTTAAAAGAAATAGCTGTTTTAAAAGAAAGTCAACACAACATAATTAATATGTCTAGTGTTTCGTTAAACGTTATTAATATTTTAAAATGACTTACTAAATATTTAGTTACGCCGTCTGATTATTAAAACTAAGACAAGGATATTTTAATTTAATTAATATTTTGTATAACCCCCATTATTTTCAATGCAGTCAAATAGCCGTTTGCGCATGGACCCAACAATATTACCGCATGGTTCGCTCCCTCTTAAATTTTCCCACACCTCCATGCAATCGGTTTGCAATTGTTCCGTGGACCTCTCATTCCGTGAGTCCCACCTTTGCACCATCAAGCCCCATAGATTTTCTATGGGGTTGAGGTCGGGTGATCGCGCTGGCCATGGAACAACAATAACCTCCGGGTGATTGTGAAACCACTCACGCACAGTACTCGCCCGGTGAATAGGACAATTGTCCTGGACAAATGAAAATTGTGCTAACTCATCAGCAGGGTAAATGTTGCGCACAGTAGGTAGCATGATGGAGTCTAATACTTCCGCATAAGTCGAACTGTTTGCGCGTGGAGGAATGAAAGCCAGTTCTCCTGGTCCTGCTGCACTCATCCACCCCCACATATTAATTGTAATACGACCTGATTTGGTGTTAGGGATTACGTTTTTATCACACCATCGAGTGTTATCCTTCCGCCATAAATGAAGTCTGCCCTTTTGACTGGATTTAAATGTTTTTTCATCTGAAAATATGGTGGTATTCCAGTCGAAATCTAAATAATCCCGTGCGAAACGTAATCGCTCTTGTTTATGTTTCTCTGTCAAGTAAGGCTTTTTAGCAGGTTTTCTGTGATGCACACCTTCAGCGTGGAGCGCATGGCGAACAGTTTGCAACGAGGTGTCGAATAATTCCGCAAAGTGTCTCGTTGGTGTGAAACCATTTTTTTCATACTCGTCCACCATATGTGCTGCGCTTCGCTAATAAGCGTCGGTCTTCCACTTCTCTTTCGACTAGCAAGGCTACCCTCTTCTTCATATCTTTTTATCCAAAGACTTACAGTATTTCTCTAAAACAAAAAAAATAAAAATATTAGGTCGCTATACTTAACAAAATACTAAAGTGACTTCATTTTTTAGGGTTCCGTACCCAAAGGGTAAAACGGGACCCTATTACTAAGCCTCCGCTGTCTGTCTGTCTGTCTGTCTGTCTCCAGGCTGTATCTCATAAACCGTGATAGCTAGAAAGCTGAAATTTTTACAAATGATGTAGTTCCGTAGCCGCTATAACAACAAACACTAAAAATTTAAAATAATTAAATATTAAGGGGGGTCCCCATACAATAAACGTGTTTTTTTCGTAGTTTTATAGATAAATGGTACCGGAACCCTTCATGGGCAAATCCGACTCGCACTTGGCCAGTTTTATATAGTTAATACTCATATTTATTTAATATAATTTTAAATTAAAACACTGCGTATTTATAAATCCAATAATAAACACTAATATTTCGCTTTTATGTCTCATAAAGTGATGGATGGATTCAAAAAATAATAAAAAGAATTTAGCCATATTCTAATAAATAATCTCAGGTATAAATTTTTAGTTAAAATATTAAAAGATTAATTTACAAAGTTACAATTCAAATATAAATATTTTACTCACATTCAGTCCGGTTTCTTCAGATATTTGAGTTTTATTAAGACCACTTTTATGCAGCGCAATAATAGTCGCCCTCACTTCAATACTAATGTTTGCCTGCATTTTGAGAATAATTACGCTACTGCTAACCACACGTCACTAACCAACAACTACAACCAACCGACAGTTCATTTGGTTCAAGTTAAATATTAATCATTATTAATAACTGACTAACCGTCAAGCTGTTACTGCGTAAGAATGCTTATGCATTTTTGGAACCCACTGTACATTACCATGTAAACTACCAGCGAAAATTGGTTTGAACGAGATCTAGTAAGTAGTTTTTTTTTAATACGTCATAATTCGTAAATCGCAACATCTGCTTATAATATAATACCTACTGGTTTGTAAAAACCCTCTGTGCAGTGCGACTTGCACTAGGCTGATTTTTTTTTGTTATTGAGCCTGTTTTAAATTGAGCAATGCGTGTGATATGTGGCTGTACGTGTTAATTTAAAAATCAATTTTCAAACTTGAAAAAGGTACAAGGGACCTTAAATCTTTAAACTAGATAACGTTGACCATTCCAAAACACCAAGAAAGACAAAACCAGACAGCCATAACGTCATAAATAACGCAGCAAATAAAGAAATACGTTTTCCGGCCAAAGGCAGAGAAATGTATAAACAGGTACTAAATGAAAATAAGTGCTGGCATTCATCAGCGGTGCTCGGCTCAAGTAACTACGACCTTTGAGCCTGCAGGGCTTGGTAATCGACCTGCTCTCATTAGAGTCGATGAATAATGTTTTGGAGTGTAACACAAGAAGGCATGTTAAAGATTGAAAAATGGCTCTTGTGCTATTTACTCATGGGATTTGGTCCTTTTAAGTTTTAAGAAATAAGACACAGAAGGCTTGTTGTTTCAGCAGCCGAAAACTGAATTTTGTAAGGCTCGACAAACTATATTCGTCATATGTATTTTATGAATACGGAATAGGTGTGCATGAAACAATATTTGTAATCTATACAGTTTATCTAAAAATGTACAATAATACTAGTTGGCCCGCGCAACTTCGTCTGCGTCACATTATTGATGAATACTATTGCCAAAAAATTAAAAAAATTTTTTGGGGTGGACTACCCCTAACATTTAGGGGGATGAAAAAAAGATGTTGGCCGATTCTCATAGATACCGGATAGGCACAAAAAATTTCATCAAAATCGGTCAAGCCGTTTCGGAGGAGTATGGCAACGAAAACTGTGACACGAGAATTTTATATATTAGATATTACTTACAATAAAAATAGTCATAATTGCTTTAAAAGTAAACTACTAACTATTTATTTTAAACAAATATATTTGTCCCTCTCGCGAAAACGCTGTTTTCTATGCCAGCTGTTAAGGCGTCATGGACTTCGATGTCAAAGTTCATATCGGACTTCTCTGTCTAATAGTACTTACTTACTAACGTACTTACTTTCTAATATACACGTATCTTTGAAGCTTTGTAACTTCATCGCTGATCAATCATGATGATATTTAAAAAACAATTTCATGAATTGTTTACATGACAGGAGCCAGAAAAAGATGGCATTATCCTGTGTATATAATAGACAGTTAAAGGTGGAAAAAGTCTACTCTACTAATTATATAGCCTGCTCCACTCCGTACTTTATAAAGTTAGTTCGCATCCTTAGCAACTCGAATCCTTGGCAAAAATTCGTTGCTTTTAATCGGCTGGAAATAACCCTTTTCCACTAGAGCTACACTAAGCTTAAAGCTTTAAAAATCGAACATACATACTGGTTGAAGTAAAGCATTTCCATTGGTTAGTACAATATCTCTAGTGGAACCGCAGCTTAAGACAGTAAGCCTACGTACGTACTAGCGGTTGAACCGCCTAGTGATTTACCACGCGGCTGGCCGCTTTTCCAACTTTCATATGCAACCGCTGGTCATTGTACTCACTGAACCGCCATTAAATGACAAGCGGTTGCATATTAAACTGCAGGAACCACGCGGTTGACCGCCCCGCGGCTGACCGATAGTGCGTCCGTAGGCTTAGTAATCCATTAGAATGTAACACACATGCAATTTAAAAAGCGCGTAGTTTGTAACAAACAAAATAATTTAACCAAGGCTAGGCTTGAAGGAGATTTACATAATCATATTTGTCAGCGATTATACATGCATGAGATTCTTAGCTACAATATAAGATTAATTAAGATCTGTACAGTCATGCAATTTGAGGTAAGTAATAGAACATACAGTTTCTGTTGTGTGTTGTTCAAGTTATTATCATTGACTGGTTGTGAAAGTACGTACTAAATATTTGTCATACATGTACCGAAATAATTTAACTAGATAAAAATGTAGAGAAATAACAGCCATGTTGAATGACAGGCGACTAACAAAGCAAGTTGGATGTGAGTAGAAAAACGAAACATGAAAAGAAGGAACTCTACGACCTCATTCCACCGGCCCCCTTCTACCATCGGATATCCAGACGCACTGCAACTTACCATCCCTACCTTGTTGCTATTCCACGAACTCGCACTAAGCGTTTCCAAACGACTTTTATAATGCGCACAGCAAAGGAGTGGAACTCTCTGCCTGCTTCTGTCTTTCCGAACGTCTACAACCCTAATCTCTTCAAAGTTAGAGTAAACAGGCTCCTTCTGGGTAAGCTAGCTCCATCGTAGACTTTGTTTCTGTCATCTCTGACCAAGACGAAAGTCAACAGCAAACCCATCGCAAATAAAAAAATACGTAGCGTACTTGACGTAGCGGTTTCCGACAGACTGATAGCGTGTGAATGCAATCGGTAGCATAATGCTTTCATTTTTACATTCTAAACGTATTCATTGCAATAAAAAAAAGACATACAATAGGCTGATTTTCTTCAAAAAGAAGCGATACGTAATTATCAAAATCAAAACATATAGGTATACATGATGATTTCAAAACATATGCAGGATCTAGAATACCATTCGATTATGAAAAAATATGCGATTTTGTGTGATACTCAATTGTGGTGCTGATGTAAGAACGTATACGACAATCATTTTCTATATTTTGGAAAATGTTTCTTTTACAAAGAAGTGAGGTACTCCAAAACCCAACATAGCAGCAATCGCAAAGCACATACTAACGAGGGTAACATACCATTCTGAAACAAGGGTCTTCAACCAACCTACCGTTTAAAATATTCCATCCACGTGTAGGCTTTGTTCCCAACTTTCAGCACCCGACAACTCGGCGAAAATATGTACAAGAGTTCACAACAAAATAGTTCTGTAACTTTTGAACATTTCGAAAACATTACTTACCCCCTTTAGCCTAGACGGGAGTTAGGAACCTACCTAGAAGTTCTAGGTAGGTTCCGTTTAACTAGAATTAAGAGAAGTTTTAATAAAAACCGGCCAAGTTGTTTAACTAGAATCAAGAGAAGTTTTAATAAAAACGGCCAAGTTTTAGTAACATACGACTCCGCTCCGGACCATAAACCGAAATAATCGTTTCGTGTTTTTGTTAGTTACTTCCGAATTTAAAGTAATTTTTTAATTTGTAGTATTTTTTTTTATTTGGAAGTCGGTTATCATAAAATATAAAAATTGTGTTGTTTTACAAAATGTCAGCGTTAACGCACGTAAAATATAACGCTTACGTTAACAGATGGTCTGAGCACTGGTTAACGTTACTTTAGTTGCGTCAAATAGAACAATATTGTGAAATTTCTTTTGAATTCCTCAATACCAGTTCTTCTGATGACACAAATAAGTGGTGGAATGCAAAAAAAACTATTTAGGTAGGACCCGTGTCAATAACTTAGCTATTGGGATGAGCATTAACTTATACCAGAATGTTTTGAAACAACGCTTCTTATTTAACGAACGTTAAAGATCTTCCGTAATTGTTACTTTTTGACGTAACTACGTATGTAACGATAACCAACCGTTTGAAACAACCCGCCCTTGTTTAGGTCGGCGGCTCTAAAAACGCCACTGTAGCAGAATCAGAAACCATAATATCACGCTACCCGTCACTGTTCGAAATATATTGTTAGTATTTTGTTACGAACAACAAAATACTAACTAAATTATGGACTGATAGTCTGAAATAAAGATTTATATATTTATTTATTTATAGCTTCAAAAATATTAAAGCTAACCATACTACAAGAGGGTTTGCCTGAAGAGACTTCCCTGAAATCACTCACAACAAAACCTATATTATTCTAAAAAAGAGGACATCGTTTTCATATCACCCTATTTTCAAATCCTCATAACAAAAAAGGTAGACATCCAAAATGGGATTGACAAACAACATATTCTGTGTACACAATATTGAAAAGGGCACTCCACCGACAACCGGCTTATTCACAGAATAGCTTTTTCAGCATTGTCCGAAGTATTCGGGAAACCGTTTTAGGTATTGCCCACAGTGATAGTGCGGTGACTAGAGAGCGTGCGGGCGCGGGGGCGGGCGCGGGGGCGGGCGCGATTGTACGGCCACAGTGCATCGCCAGTTCTTTCAAAACTCAGCAGAGGAATTAACATGCAGTTTAGGAACAATGGTCCAAATCACTCCCACGTGCAAGGGCGTTTTCAAGAATTCGGTTTGCAAAGTAAGGGCTATCAAGACCCGTGACGTCTTAGGTGATGAGATTCTGCTTGTTTGATTTACTGATCATCTTTATACTGTGGTAGAGGCTAGACGTCCTGTTTCCTCTGTGGAAGACGATCCTTTGCGATCGAGGCCGCTACATCAGCTCGCGTAAAGCGTCTGTCATTGTCATTTTAGTTATATATTCAAACGGTGGTTTCATATATTTAATACTTCGCAACTGTCTAAGCACCCGCGCAAGCTCTTTACCCTGGCTGGAGCCTTAGTTTCTACGCGGAATTTACTAAAGGGGTTGACATGAATTTGTATTGTGTTAGTACATTAGGTTTGCAGGTTAGGTTAATAATGCTACAATAAACTTGCTTTGGATGCAAACAATGGATAATTTTGTTGGTAATTTCAGATTTAAAAAAATCGAATCTGCTGTGGGTGAAATTTAATTTTGTCATACCATGTCAAAGTTGTTTACATACATTCTATGAAATAAATAATGAGTGACTTATGAATTTCAGCAGTCTCTAAACTATAGATTCGATACTTAAAAAAAACTAGGTTTGGAATTTTTAAAATAAATGGCTTCTATGAGTACATTTGAATAAACTATAGTACATTACTGCAGCGGCCAGCAAAAGAGGTATTGATGGTCGAACGTGTAAATGTGCTCTGAGGCGATGCCGAGGTACACATATACGTAAATATATCAATGCCTAGTTGTGGCCAAGGCTTGTATAGTACTTTTCTCAAATTATGGACGTAAATTAAATTACAATTTTTCATATTTCATAATCAATGATGAACAATACGAAAGTGTCTTTTTTTTTTTTTCAATAGACAGCTTTATAATTGAAGTCAGTTTGAAATCAAATAAAACTTTTGATGAGTTACATCCTTGGTTGCCATGTTTCAGAGTAAATGATCGTTCCATTATTAAATGACACGACAGCTAGGAGTTCACTCTGTAATTTATTTGGCCGCTAAACCACGACAGGTGTGCTGAAAAGGCCACTTTAGGAGAATCATAATATTATTAATCACACAACAATCTGTAAAATTTCATTTTCATCTTTATTGCTAATACGATAGGTATAAGGTTGATTGAGCAGCGTAATTTGCTTTCGGATTCTGCTAAAGTGGCCTTTTTAGACCCGGAGATATGGATTGTCATACAACTTTTGCTGGCCGCTGCTCGCATGTTTTTGGCCAGAACAGCAATTATTTCAACGATAAATTTTTAAAAATATTTCGAATGATTTAAAGGTTTCAAAGAAGATCAAACAGTGCTCCTAAAAGCAACCACTCTCCCCTTCTTCGTGCATCGCATCGTATCAGTCACACAAACAGAAACTTTGCGACAGTACGACAATGATGAGAAAAGTTTTCATAGGGATTGTTGTAACGTTTATTTTTTTTTACTTTTGATAGGCACGTGTTTGACCACTATCTCACCTGATGGTAAGCAATGATGCCTGATTTCTGTATTGAAATTGTATGAAAATGACTGATCATCACAACATACGCTCGTTTCTTGGACTCCCACTCATCCATGTGCTCTTGCGCAACCTTTTCAAGATGCGCCCGCGCCTTCTCTGCCCTCGTGAATACCTGGAATCTTCTCGCCACGTCCGTCTCCACTCGCTTTAGAGTCAGGTCGTCTCTTGCGCGTTCATCCTGTAAGTTACCGATTTAAATGATTTAGTAACATTCATTATATTATCTGATTTAGTCCTATAGGCGGCGAATCGTTGCAATCGAGCGAACACAAATCAAAACTTCGTGCTGCTTCTTCTTTTTACCCGACTGCGCCAGAAGGAGGGTTATGTTTTTCGAGACTATGTATGTATGCATAAATTTGTCTGGCAGGCTCTGCAACCTGAACAGCTTGAGAGGTGTCGTTAGATTCGTATTAACTGTGAGAGTGATACTGGGTATATTAAACTGATTGACCTGCATCAGACTGCTTGAAAAGCGACTTGTTTGGAACTTTTTAGTCGTTCTTAGCGGTCGGGTTTTTGACAAAATCAATATTTTTATCTCCTGCATTTTAGTGAAAAACATAACCCTCCTTCTAGCGCAGTCGGGTAATTAATACGAATCTACCGACACCTTTGAAGGTAAAATCCATCGAGCAGTTCAGGCTGCAGAGCATGCCAAACAATTATGCATACATACATATACATAGTCTCGAAAAAAATAACCCTCCTTCTGACGCAGTCGGGTAAAAAGAAGAAACAGCACGAAGTTTTGATTTTTTTTTGTGTCATTGATTCCAAAATGACTTGAGTTCAAAATCCTCGAAACGGTGAAATCGCTTCTTCAGGGTGGAGCTAGGCTGGTTATGATACACCCACGCACAACGGAGAGAATGGGAGTCTTGTGGGGGAAAAACGGAGTCCCTAGTGTATTCTTATATGGTGTTCAGCCATTCGGCAGTCTTAGCTAGTAGTAGTAGGTAACTATGTAGGTTTTTTGCACAAAGAGCAGGACGTAAGATAGGGCATCATTTGTTGCTGATGCCGATTTTAGGAAATTAATTAAGACAAAAAAACAAGAATCAAAAATTTATCGACATCCGAACCAAGCTCAAGAACATAATATATGCTTGACTGTCGCGCTTTCCACAATAAGATCAACCTATGTATGTATAAGACTGATTATTTCAATAGCAAAAAATCACAAAACATACCAGTTTCTTCATCTCCATATGAATTCTGTCCATGAATTGATTGTACAAATACTTTCTGTATTGATTGAACTCTTTTAGCGAACAGACAGCCCTGCCGTCCTTCGTGCAGTACCCCAGCTGTTTCATCCTATTTCTGGCTTGCTTCTGGGCGAAGTGAGGGGCAAGATGGGGATCATGCATCGGGACGTAGTCATACGAGACGTTGTTGCAGTAAGGATCTGTTAGGTCGAAAGTAGGTTGAGGGCCACCGGTAACGCCGAGGCCGACTCGTCGGACCTGAAAAGACAGAAATTAGTGTTCATTTCTGTTTGATAATAAACAAAAAATATATTAATAGGAATTGTATCTTCGTTGGCCGCCTACTTTTTTTAAGAGGATGGGTATCATCAAATAACTCCTCCCGTTCTGGGCAGAGCAGAAGGGATGTAAGACCTGTTCCTCCTACCCCAATCCCCTTTGCATTCCAGGGCCCCGTTGACTCTTTCGAATAAATTCCGCATTGCTTGCAATAAAGATTCATAGCTCTAGATAAACAATATAACAGTTTAGTAGTTTTTTCATAAACAATAAAACATAGTTTTAAGATTAAAATTGGGTTATTCTATCAAAATATTATCAACTGGAGTCAGTATAAACGTCAAACGTATTCTTACTCCATACCCCGATTGTGTCACTCATAAAATCAGATATTCTTTTCACGATCAAAAGAACCTCCAAATCATTGCTACATAATATTATGTATAAAAATTAGTTTGCCTTACAACGCAAAACTCGCAACGAATACGTTTACAATGTAAAAATGGAAGCTATAACCGATTGCATTCACACGCAATCAGTCTGTCGGAAACCGCTACGTCAAGTACCTACGCTACACATTTTATTTATTTATGTTTTGCGATGGGTTTGCTCTTGACTTTCGTCTTGGTCAGAGATGACAGAGACAAAGTCTACGATGGAGCGAGCTTACCCAGAAGGAGCCTGTTTACTCTTAACTTTAGGGTTGTAGGCATTCGGAAACACAGACGCAGGAAGAGAGTTCCACTCCTTTGCTGTGCGCATTATAAAAGAAGTTTGGAAACGCTTAGTGCGAGTTCGTGGAATAGCAACAAGGTAGGGACGGTAAGTTGCAGTGCGTCTGGATGTCCGATGGTAGAAGGGCGCCGGTGGTATGAGGTCGTGGAGTTTTTGGTTCATTTGCCTGAGTGGATTTGCAGACAGCCATGTCACGACGCGCGTCTCCGTCATT
The DNA here is from genome assembly GCA_963859965.1 of Ceramica pisi. Classification (NCBI taxonomy): domain Eukaryota; kingdom Metazoa; phylum Arthropoda; class Insecta; order Lepidoptera; family Noctuidae; genus Ceramica; species Ceramica pisi. Next base: position 6,874,887 of record OY982529.1, read on the forward strand.
CCCTTATCTCTACAATCATTAATTGATGACATAATGATAGTGTCGTCTTTGATGTGTGTGTGTGGCCCTTAATGAGGCATGCAATACAGTTGATAACACTAGATTAGATGAAATAGATTGATAAAGAATGTTCTATTTGCAAAATACAACGTGTATGAGTGTAATAAGCGCAAAATCTTGATAGGGATCTTTGTACTCAACATTATGATCAACTTTTAGTATCCCCAACCTCGAAATCGCAAAAAAAGAAGGAATAGTCAAATGCATCATTTGACTCTTCCTTCTTCTTACTGCCCTTATCCCATGTTACTTGGGGTCAGCGCAACACGTTGTTTTTCTTCCACTCTACCCTATCAGCCGTCAAACTATCACTAACTCCCTTTTCATTCATATAGCTTCTCACACAATCCATCCATCTTATCTTTGGCCTTCCTCTCCCTCTCCATCCATCCAAATTTATGCTCATTACTCTTTTAGTTAAATGCGTCCCATGCATTTGACTATTACTATAAAAATACTGGATAGCAGAAATTTTAGCCTATTTTCCACAGTTTGTTGTTATCTGATACACGTTGTATACACCGACGAACTACGAAACCGAAAACACCAACACCATATCAATTCCTCACCTACCTATCCTACATCCTTAAGATTAACCGCTCCATTAAATCATTGACTAAAGTATCCATAAACAACGGTATCCTACTGGATAATATCGGCTACACGTCAGTAATTATATTTACCGATAACACGCTGGGCTAGTCAATTTAATAGTAGCGAGCACAAACAATGTATTTATTAAAGGGTTATTAATTTGAGCATGTGAGTGGTTGATTTCTGGTATATTGTGTGGATGATGAAAATATTTAAAATATAGCATCGCTTTAAATTTATCAACATGATGATGTTTGTCTTTAAGGCAAGGAAAGGTATAAAGGATAAGGAATTTTGTACATAAACTTTATTTTGCTCCGCTCCTTTTTATCTTAGCGTGATAACATATAGCCTATAGCCTTCCTCGATAAATGGGCTATCTAACACTAAAAGAATTTCAAATCGGACCAATTCCTGAGATTAGCGCGTTCAAGCAAACGAACTCTTCAGCTTCATAACATTAGGAATACTCGTAGATGTGTATTTTAAATTGTTTTAGTGAAGAATTCAGTAATTAAGATGTAACAATGGATGTATGAAAACAGGGACAAAACATGTTCTCTCAGACTCTCGATGTTAAATTTCATCAATATTCACCATCATCAGAAGAAAGGCCACCCCCCGTGCGTGTCGCCACAACAACCGTTCCTTCCTGTGCGTCGCATCCATCGGCTAACCGCGATCCTGACCAGGTCATCGGTTTTCTCAATATTATTATAGTAAAAAGTATTAATGTAGTATTATTGTACTAAATTGGCAAGAGCCACTGTGTAAATAGTTATTATGAACTGTGCCACAATTTATCATCGTATGTTTATTCTATGCAATTGTCATAAACAAATTTAATCAAATATGGAGTTATTTTTATAGAAAAAACAAAACTAGGTTACCTACATCCCACTCGAATAAATTGAATACAAATACAGTTTGTTCATAGTATTTACCAGGTTAAAAACTAAGTACTACAACACAACTAGAATAATAAATTCGCAAATTATGTACGTTTTCATTGAAAACTTAATTATTTTGAGATTTCCAAAAACCTCGAAAAGTTTAATTTTCCCAGCTACAATTTTCGCATCTCCAATACACATATAACATCTGTAAAGCTAAGGTGAATTTCTGTTCAATATGAGAAACGCAACGAATGTATTTGATTGGAAATCTCCTATGTACCTAATCTAATCTGTACCGGAAATTCCCACTACTGGGACAGGACTTGCCTTCGGGCATTCCTTTCAATGTCAATTTGAAGCGATTCTTGGTAAAGGGCGAAGAAATTTGGTAATAGCACAACCATTTTAAGCAAAAGCTAACTTAACCTGCACTCCAAGAAACTTTTCTGGTCCTGGTTTCAATAGTGAACCTAAGAGGCTTAGCACAAGCTCTTGCTCTAAGCATAGGCTCTAAATGATAAATTAAAATATAAACCCGAGCATGCATTCCGTGACGGGTCGGGCAGAGCTGTTCATGTAGTGCACCTACAGAAAAAAATATTCTAATAAGAATATTAGTTACCATTCTTTAAGAAATGTCTTATGGCGTCTCTGCTCCGGCCCCTCATGATCCTGTCAAAGATTCGTGAGACCCCAAGGTCCTGAGAATGTGAAAGACATGTCAAAGATATACTTATTGTTTTTACACACTCCTTACAGAATTACTTAACCAATCTTTGTACAACAAATTGTAGTGAAAATGTTTCCCCATTTTCACTTCCATCCTACTTTCAGGAAATTTTCAGCGATAATGTAAATCAGCTGACAAACAGCGGCCCAAATTAAACTTCATTAATAAAGCTATAGATAGACAGTGCAAACAAAGTGATCCGGTGACAAAGTAATTAAGTGCACTGCGTAACAAAAGGTCATCGACTATATAGGCAGGTACTGACGTCGCGCGTCGGAAGTTACCTAAGTGATGTTAAAAGGTACTCGTAATTCCTGGTGTTTAAAGCGATACAGAGTGTTTTGTTGTCGTATTTTGTTCCATTTTTGGAGTTCCGTGCCCAAAATGTAACCAACGGAACCCTATTACTAAGCCCCCGCTGTCCGTCCGTCCGTCCGTCTGTCTGTCAGCGGGCTGTGTCTCAAGAACCGTAACATGTTTATAAAATCTTCACAGAAAGTGTATTTCTGTAGCCACTATAACAACAAAATATAAAAAAGGGGGCTCACATTCAAGAAACTTGCTTTTTTCGGTTTATAGTATGGAAACGTTCGTGTGATAGTCCGAGTCCGACTTGGTTTTATTAACGCTAGTGATCATTTTACGACAAAATGCTAACTCTTGCTTATATCCAGGGGCTTAGCTACCACCGTATCAGCCGCATTAAAGATACGGGACCCGGGACTACCAGGGCCCCGACTAGTGGACGGAAAGCTAAATATTTAGTCCCGCCGTCACCTTCGTAGCCGTATATCTATGGGCCATCTTGCCCGTGCTTACCCTAACATAAGATGTAAGGGTAAGCGCGGGCAAGATGGCCGTATGAGAGCGAGTTCAATCGATACCACTACGACTGTTTATCAAAAGAAGCATTTTTTTCCGACTATAGTATATTCCGGTGGTTTATTATGTGTATTTTAACTCATGCAATCCTGACCTACTAAAAATATTTTATAGGACAGGTAAGAACAACCATCACATATTATGTAACATTAAATTATTTCTTTCCCCTGATTAAGTACCTATTGCTAGGATTGATTATATATTATATACCTATACCTATTTCTAAACGAAACAGAAAAGGACAAAGAACGCCTGAAGCATTTCCCAGCCTATCTCTGATTGTATAGATTACAATTCAATCAGGTAACAATGAGATTTAAATGTTAAATCCTTGAAAAGTCTGACACGAGATTGGAGGCGCTCCTGGCCAAATCAGGCGATCGATTGAGGTAATTTATAAAGCTTTTAGTAAGTACACGGTAGGTATATCAGAGCTTTTAAAGCGGTGTATACTTGTACTGAAAATTTGAACTTTAAATTACTTAATATGGATGGAAAATTTTGAAAATGTGATGCGGTGTAGTTTGATATTGTTTTATCGTCTGTACTAGCTCCTGCCCGTGACTTCGCTTGCGTGGACTTAAATCGGAATACAAAGTATGTATTAATTCATAGTCCGCGAGTTTAAAAAGGCCCCTTTAGTAGAGGATTAGGAACATAATGTGAATCATACAAGAATCTGTCAAATTTGATTTTCATCTTTGTCGCTAGAGCAATAGGTTCAAAGTTGATTGGAAAAAATTGATAGTGACGGGTAGCGTGATTTGTTTTCAGATTCTTTTTTTTTAGGGATGGGAAATCATCCAGTAATTCCTCCCACTGTGAGTGGAGCGGGGAGGGAGTGTCAGACTCCTACTGACTAAAACCCATTCATGTTCCTCCATTTCCCTATGTGTTCCGGAGCCACGGTATCTCTTTCGAATAGTCCCGCGACTCATAGACTACTATATACTAGACGGACGGACGGCGAGCCACCCATAGCTCGCCGTCCACAGGCCCGCGCCTACGGTGGCCGGAGGTCACCAGGTGGCTTCCTACGCCCACGGCGTCTACCACGGCGGCATGTTTTCTGATTCCTAAAGTAGCGTTTTTAAATACCCCGATATGTGCCACATTTCATCCAAATAGACGAATTCAGATGTGTTGCTGGGGAGTTCGTTGCGCCTTTTGTTCCCAGCTAAACACTAGGTGACGGGCGGGCGTTCTGGGGGACTCTTTTTTTGCAAACGTTGACTTTCAAAAAGTACTGGCAATCAGCTTAATTGGAATAAGTTACTGTGAGTTTGAATACTTAGTACATATGTTCAGTAGTTTTGCGTACGAGTAACAAACATTCATCGATTCATCCCCAATATTTACATTTACAATATACAATTAGCAGGAAGGAAATAGAAGAGTGTAAAGAGATTATATCATTTATAGCTCAACCTCACTTGACGGTAAGGTTAAGGTACATTAATGATGCAGTCAACGATTAATATCGGCATTAGCAGGTAAATGTGTAGCCAAGCTTACCCAGAAACTATCTAATCTTTTCATAGTCCGCTTCAAGACACATGTTTTTGCTATTGATTGAATTCTTTGTAACAAAAACTCCATTATGGACTTAACTCTAGTTACGCAAAAAAAAAATTCCCGAACAAGATGAGCACACTGTATGTTAAACAATCTCCACCTGCTACTGGACTATGGTAGGTTCCAGATAAACTTGCAATAAAGTACCCTTCCCTAATATCCCTTCGTAGATACCCGAACACTAAATTATGAACCGTTTTTCATTTCTTGAGGATGTAAAAGATTATCATAGAAGCATCTATAGATAGAGGTCCATTCAGGACAGCTGTGGCTTTCTGTTTCTGATATAAAAAAATCAATCATAAGTATTGTGTGTGGTGGCTATGACTGTTATTGCATATTATATGTATCTGGCACCTACCATAATTATAATAACTTAAACCACATTTTTCTTATCCAATGACAACAAGATAGTTAGCTAGTTACGTTATGCTCTAGAGATGGTCACGACAGGGAAATTGCGGATAGCCTCCGCCGCCTAACCTAACAGTTGCCTTACAAAAACAAACAAATGTTCTGTTAGAACACTCGGATCTAGAAGAAATGGCTCAAATAGTAAACCATTTTGCAAGAAATTATTCATTGTCGTCACCATCTTATGGCGGGTTAACACAGTCTGAGCTAGAGTGCTAGTCAGCCCGACGAGTAGCAGTGCAGTATCTCGAATCGTATAGACGGCTTACGAGTTACTGTCACGTGCGAGTTGGAGCTTAGTAGCTAGCATCCGAGTTACTTCAATATTTTTAGGTTTCAGTCGACTAGGCATGGGTCATTGATGGTTTTCTGGTTAACGTAATTTAACTGTTAATCGTCAATGGTCAACTGGTTGAAAAATTATTTGTAAGTTGTATAATCGTTTCGCATTCGCATACCAGACCAGTTGATTCTCAGAAATGAATATATAAAATTAAGTTGAAATAAAATAATTTAAAGATCTTGCAAAAGGCTTAGTTGACGCTTCGCGTGACCCAAGAGCTGGCTTTTACCTTGGACAGAGGATAAGCATTGCCATACAACGTGGCAATGCAGCCAGTCTTTTGGGCTCACTTCCAGTCGATAGCGATAGGGACGAATTTTTTGATGCCATATTTTAGTTAGGAGTTTTTATTTTTTTTATTTTAAGTGTATTTACTTGTATCTATTATTGAATATTTTCCAGCAAGTTGAAATAATCCATGAGCCGTTGACGAAAATTAACAGATTATTATAATTCAACTTGTTTTTTTGATGATAAACAGTTGAGTCGTTGACAAAAACTCTTTATTGATTCAACGACCACCTCTACAGTCGACGGCCCGCAAGACAAAAACTCCCACATGGCAGCAGCTCGGACATCAGCAGTAGCTCGCCAGCAATGATATTATAAGTAAAAAGGTGTAGATAGGTTACCTATACAACATTCGATCTTCGAAAACGTGAAACCTACGTGACGTGTGTCCGTTGACGGTGCAACGCGACACTGAAGTGAAGTGTGGCTAGTTAGCCACATTTTTACGTGTCGCTTGCTGAGCGCTTATAACCTATCTACACCTTTTTACTTATAATATCATTGCTCGCCAGAGTCAAACAGGCAGTTGCGAGCGAAACCTGTACTTTTTGGGTGCTGCGCCTCGCAAGAGACTGGGCAGCTACTAGCATCGTGTAGACAGCTAAGGCGAGCACAGCTACTGGAATACGAGTTGGCAATCCGAGTAGCTATCTACTGCCAACTTAGCAGCTAGCATTGTGTAAACTAGTCATTACAATAATTATGCGACTGTGACCGATGCAACAGATTTGCAATGATAAACCAAGTAGCAATAAAACTTTTAATATAAAGACTATCATCTGCAGTAAAAACTTTTTTTCCTTCCCTCTTTTAAATCTATCCTAAGGTTGTATTTTAAAAGTTGCGTTCAACGATAAGGTGCGTATTATGTCACCCCATGTATGGTTTTCGTCGTCTATGTACCTATACCTATCATAATACAAATGATTTAAACGCTTAAATAAACATAGGGACCGATCTCCATAGATCAATACATTTTATTAACATAATATTTCTGAACCTACAACTGTATGGCATGAATGGAATTCATGCCATACACTTCAATCAACCTGACTGTAGTTACAACAAGTAATGTATTTTTAATACGACCGCTACCAAAGAAAGAAAGAAAAAGTGTTTATTTGGGACTCGCACAATACACATAAAATAAAATAAGTAAAACTAACTTTAACAAAAATATGTAGACAGGTAGAAAAATCCTAAAATAGTAACACTAAATCTGTACCAGTACCACTACCACTGCCTGTAATCTTTTTCATCAAGCCAAAGTACCAAATAATACGTCGGTCTGGCTACAATGTCTACCAAAACAACGTCTAGCTATAATTTAAACACACGAGACATTATTTATTCCTCATTCTCTACTGCTACCCACCGTAACAACATGAACGTGTATCTAATATCTGACAATAAATCATATTCCTTTCTTCTTTCAACCCCCCCCCCCCCCCTTCCCCCTATTTGACAAATCACATGTTTACCTCTACCTAGTGAAGCTTCCTTCCCTACCTGCCGTACCATATCGTCGACACGGTCCACATTTGACACGGTCCATATTTGGCACGTGCCCTCCTACCGGAGATGACAGGCTATCGTGACGCGACCCGACATGGGAAACTTAGCACGTTAGCACCGATATCAAAAGCAGGTGTATTTTGGAACTTGTTGGGCACAGATTTGGATTTGGGTCGGCGTGCATCGTTTTGCGTTAATGAAGTCCGATGGATATTTTGGGTTGTACTTTCGATTAAACTATTGGATCTAGTTGTTTTCGTGCGTAGATTTTATATATTTAGGTTTATCCTTGAATATCAACCCTTGCAGCTTTTATTCTGTAGCCACGAGCTCCTTACGATGATAATGCAACTCATGTAACGATAAGTGTTGCTGGGGAGTTTCTTGGCCACTTTTTTCCACAGCTAAAACACTAGGAAGTGGTGAGGGGCAGGCGTTTTGGGGTACTGTCTTTTGTAAAAACTTGACGTTCAAAGAGTGTTGGCTCTCAGCCTAATTTGAATAAATGACTTTTGAATTTTGAAAAACCGCACCCCGGCCATTCCTGTATAATATCAAAGTTTACCTCCTGCTCAGCTCAAATCTGTCACTAACCACATATTTATACAAACAGCGGGGCGTGCTAAGGAGATTTATCACACGAAAGGCCTCTATACAGCCGCTGCCATTCAGCGGGAGAATGTTAGCATTAGCATAATGAGAACTGCCGAGACTCTTAAAACAGATTTCAAGTGTTGTGTTTCTAAAATGCGTGGGGAAAACTCTTTTATGCTGTCTGTAGTATGTTCTGTGCTATGTCAATCATTCATCCTAAGATATACTGGAAAAGGATTTACTGTAATAAGCATTTTAGTTATCCAGTGTGTTGTTCGGGAGTGCTCTCTTAGGACCTACATTCGTCAGTAAGGCAAAATTACTTAACCGCCATAGCGCCATACAATTTTGCAATCTAAAGCAATTGACTGTCGCACATCGCGTTGGGTTTGGATAAAACCGCAATCTGCTAGGGAGGTGTATCTGATAGGTTTGTTACTTCAATTTAATTTTGGGAGTTAATACTTCATATTAATTAATACATCATCAAATAAATTAAATTGAACTTTCTGATTGTAATATGAAAATAACAGCTCTTTACTAAATGCATTTACAACACTTAATTTAATTTTTTTGGCTATCTCTATATATCTCCCATCTCCGGCATATCTCCGCAATAGTTGGTCTGCTTTGATGGAAATTTCACTGGCAGGTAGAAATAAAACTTTAATTTTGGAAAAAAAAAATAGTGTTCCGCGCACAAAAAAAAAATCCTTTGAAATTGTCATACAATTATTAGCAAAAAGATTTGTGTGGAAGCATGGTTAATTTGTATCTATACTATAATATTATAAAGCAGAAGAGTTTGTTTGTTTGTTTGGTTGAACGAGCTAATCTCAGGAACTACTGAATCCGATTTGAAAAATTCTTTCAGTGTTAGATAGCCCATTTATCGAGGAAGGTTATAGGCTATATATTATCACGCTAAGACAAATAGGAGCGGAGCAATAATGGAAAATGTGACGTAGACGAAGTTGCGCGGGTCAGCTAGTTAATTTATAGGTATTTGCATGTGTAATAATTGTATTTTATCTATAGGTCTTAGTTGCCTGATAATTAAGAATTATTCGCAGTCGTGGACAACAGCTTGTAATTAGACAGTAAAAAAATTTTTTGTGCAACTTTTAAACCAAACAACCAACATTAATTCCTACACTTTCATGATTACTACAATAGCAAACAAATGTTCCGAAGGCTTTATTTCTCCTCATTTATAGCAACAAGGCTTTCATCGCACATCGCGTCGTTCTGTGCTTCACTTCTCATAAGGGAAATGAGCGTAAAGGAAATAAAAAGAGAAATGTACACTGTTGTACTTTTGTCGTACACGACAAGAAACATTTGCGGCAATTTCAACGTCTTTCACGCACAAATAAATAGATAATTTTATGTGGAGGTAGCTTTATTAAAGGAGGACGATATACGTAACAGAACCTAACATTATACCTACGTATAATGTTAGGTTCTGTTACGTAAATCACAAGCAAATATGTGGTAGAACATGGTTTTTGACACATTATTAATTTATACCCTGTAGGCTGAATATCTTTTGCACTATCTAAGGGATGATAAAAAATGTTTGGCCCGCGCAACGTTCGTCTGCGTCACATGTTTAATTAACGCTGCGCTCCAATTGGCTGTAGGACGTAGCGTGATGTTATACAGCCATAGCCTTCATCAAACTGTACTATGAACACAAAGAATTTTCAAATCGAACCAGCATAGCAGTTCCTGAGATTAGCGCGTTCAGCTATAAAAAAAACTGTTCAGATTTATAATTTTAGGTTTATTAAACTGTTAATTCGATGATAGTGCGCTCTAATACATGGCAATCTTAATATATATAAATCTCGTGTCACAATGTTTGTCCTCAATGGACTCCTAAACTACTTAACCGATTATAATAAAATTCGCACACCATGTGCAGTTCGATCCAACTTGAGAGATAGGATAGTTTAAATCTCAATTTTTTGTTGCAATATTATTTAGGAGCGGAAAATGTGACGCAGACGAAGTTGCGCGGGACAGCTAGTATAATTATATTGAGCTGCCGGTCGATAGTTGTTCTACCAGAAATAACGGAATGACATACCGTATGTCTACGACATATATGCAATCCTTGAAACCACATACTAGTTATGGTATTTGATAACGCTATACAAAAAAGTAACGAAATCGGTCCAGTAGTTTTGTCAAAAAGTCGAGTTTTAATTTAAAGCAAATTTGAACACTCTGTAGAATTGCAACAGTAGGTTAAGAGGAGGCTCCCTAAATTTTATGTTAATTTGCATTAATATTCTGAAACAGTCACACATACTATCAAAATGGAACTTTAGTATATGATTTATTGGATCTTTTTCTTTCCATGTACAAGACAGTTACGTAATTGTAACATTTTCACTCGATTCATTTTTAATTCAAAAATCATGTCTTTTTTAAAGATTATTCCTTTTTTTTTCAAGATTGCGTGGCCTTTATGTCTAAAATAAATATTAACAGTAAGAAAATATAGTTTACTATCCAGTCACAAGATATTTTTTCTCTAGATCAATTATTACTTCAGTTATAAACGAAATAAGAATTGAGACTTACGACATTTAGTTTCGAGCTCGAACGCGATCAAAGAGCGCATGCGGTATTCAACTTTATTACGGCTAGCATAGCGTCTAGCACCATAGCGGTAGTGGCGGGGTGCATGAGGCGGAGCTTGCGTAGAAATTATTTTAGAGTGCCTGCTCTTAATAGTACAATGAACTTGAATCCTTGAACATTGAAAAGCAACGTTGCCACGCTGGCGCGGTGCGGTTCGTTTGTCGGCTTAGTACAGAAGGACGCGGCACGCGTGTGTCGGCTTTTTCAAAGGCCTTCGGCTTTTGGCGAGGAGGGGCGCGGGGAGCGGGTTGCGCGCGCGCTCGACGCGTAGGGTTGGACACAGTTATCGACAATATTATCAGCTTTCTCTCATTGTCTTTTGAAGAGAATAATGATCGGTTAGCAAAAAAGATGTTCTAATTTTAAAGGACACGGTTAGTTTAGAATTATTATAGCACCACTATGTACCTACCTACCTATTCTGATTAAAAATTGTAATTGAGAGGATTTAGAGATAAAAAATAATGTATTAATGTTTACATTTTAGGAAGAAACATCCTATTAAAAAAACGTACTCACCCGTTTTCTACATTACTCACTATCTAGGTAGTACCTACGGTAGTTTAAAGTCGAAACGTACAAAAATTAAAATTTATTTTAAAAGTCCAATAAATTTAACTAGGTATCACTTCACTGTTAAATACGGTTATTAAAAATAGTACTAGTATTGTAATGCCTTGATTGCGTATTAAGTCTTTATTAGATAAGTAATTGTAGAAAAGTATCGATAAAAGATAATTTTTACATTGTTTACCCTATTTACCTATGACTTTTATTTTTTGCCAGTACGGATGTAAGTTTTGTCAGTTCACCGCGAGTCTTCCGGGATAGCGTGTGTGCATTTCGCAAAGATTTGATAGGTACTTAAGTACACGCATTGTTTTACGTGATTTTTGTTATTTACTTGTATGTATTAGTTTAATTATTTTCTTACAGTGAAATAGACACTGAGTAGGTACTTGACCTTAGTGTGTGTAAATTGTGTTTTTAATTTTATTTGTACTTGTTTTTTACGGTGAAATAAACACTCGGATCCTGGTCGAAATTTGTTGGGCAAGGTTCGGGACAACATTGTTCGGCGATGTCACTTGTGCATTCAAAAACGTGGTCGACATTTTGAACATGAGAAAATTTAAGTTTTAATCCATCTTGTGCTATGACAGAATTTATTTAGATTAGTTCAGTAATCAACTTATCACGAAGTAAAAAAGAACGGGTGAAAAATAACCATAGTGAATTTCATCGCAATTGGCAAAGATAAATCAAAACGCCGCCGCGCGAGCATTGTTGCCGCACTTCTCGAGGTCAGTCGAGGTCAAGGTACGTTTTCTAAATAGGGTGATTTACTTTTACTAAATTTATTTTCATATTTATTTTGTTTGAAAACTTAATTTTTTTCATTTACGTTTTTTTTAATTTATAACAATTTATTAATACTTCTGTGGACAAGTGTTACTTGTGGTTTCAATTATTGCATATATGTCGTAGACATACTGTATAAATAATCTATTAGAAAGAAAGAAAAAGAAAGAAGGAAAGATGTTTATTTGGGACCCGCACAAAACAGACAAAATTAAAATACATTAAAACTAACGAAACCTTATAATTAGCTACCAATACCTAATAATTAGTAACCTTTTTATTTCGGAAAACCGTTTAAAGCTTTAAAAAACAAATTATTCGAAGCCAATTGATTTTTTTATTCTGTCCCTCGCGGCTTCGCTCCCGTCAAATGGCTACTTTCTTATTTTTTTATTGCATAAAAACCTTTTCCAGACAATGACAACACTCCAGAATGAGCGAAATTGGTTCGGCCATTCACGCGTGACGCGATGACCAAGGGTAATAGGGATTCTTTTTTTTTTATATATATAGAGATAAAATAAAACAGAACAATGAACTTTCCTAATAGGTTTAAATTTTCAACTAGCTAAGGAGTTGACGTCATTAATTTAGTGATTACAATTCTGCCCGCGTCTACCTGGCTGGTGGATGTGAACACCTGTCGCTTGCTGCGCCATCTGTTGGCGAGCATCGCCTATTCAGAATATAGGATATCTCGAGTATCGTGCGGAACATTTTGCCGATAAATACCGCCAATACAACGTGTAACATAATAAACGCAATACACCTTAAGAGGGCTTTCACATTTTTTCTTGAATTTTAGCGTTTTATTCGAATTTTGATGTGTGATTTTGCTTTAGATATAGCCTTAAAAAAAAAAAATATGCCTAAGACAGTTTTGTCAAAGCGCTCTTACAAAATGGAATTGCTCAGGTTGACTAAAGTTGAATACCGCGCTTCACAAGATTATATTGATTTTCGACAATTATTTAAAAACTAGCTGACCCGCGCAACTTCGTCTGCGTCACATTTTCCATTACTGCTCCGCTCCTATTTGTCTTAGCGTGATTATATATATATATATATATATATATATATATATATATATATATATATATATATATATATATTGTTAGGAATCTCAAGATAAGGGTATCACCGAGCCTATATAAGGACGCGAGTCAAGCGGATCGACACACTCTATTTCCAACTACCGTCGCGTACGGAAGCTCTGCCGGTTTACGTCACGACACTCGAGATTAGTCTAAAGTTAGGTTTTCATATTAATCAGATTGTTAATGCGTGTATTAGTCATAAGTGAGGTGATTTGTTTTGTGAAGATTGATCTATTGCGTGATTAATTTGTTAAATTAGACGTAAGTACGTTGATTGTTGTTTTTTTTTTTAACTTAAAATTCCATAAGCTCCTAAAATCAGAAGTGGGATTAAGAATCAAGCCTACTGCCTTGCTCGTTTGGCCATCTGCATTTAAAAAGTAACGGCAAATAATTTAGTGCTTTTTTCACACAACAAATCAAATTCACTTGGGTTTGTTTTTTAAATTGTTTTAACCGCCGCGAATATGCCGAAACCACGTAAATCACGTAGTCAGTCGCGTCGAAGTCGCGAACGAACGCGAAAACGATTACAGCGACGTGAAGAATCGTGTCCTCGTGGGTCAAAAGATTCACGTTCTCGCAATCGTAGCTCGCGACGGCGTACCCGTACACCGAGTAGGCCGCGACCTCACCTCCGCCATCGTTCCCGATCATGTATTCGGTCGCGTGAACGTTCTTTTTCGCGATCCGATTCTCGAAACCATCACAGTTCCCGGTCGCGGTTTTCTAAACGTAATGAAAGCGAACGTAGGTCCACTAAATCACGTGAAAACCTCAACTATACGCTAGACAAGATCATGAATAGATTGGAAACGATAGAAAGTAATTTCAGATCTACCCCCACAACATCAGAACAATCGGGTGCTCAAGCGATTGTTGACGCGATTCAGTCCATAATTCCGAGCCGTTCTCGTAATTACTATGTGTCGAATTTTGATCCGTCACTGCACGACATAGATTCCTGGTGTGACGAGGTAGATAGGGCGCAAGTATCAAATAATTGGGACGATAAAGAATGCTTATCACGGGTTGCAAATTGCTTAAAGGGCGATGCCAAAACCTGGCTGAACGAATGGGTATGTAACGATAGATCGTGGTCTAGTTTCAAACGCGAATTTAAACCTCTGTGTCCGAGAACACTAGATTACGCAAATATTTTATTCGAGACTATGAATAATACGTCAGACAAGTACTCCTCATATGCCGAATACGCGCGTCGTGCCCTTTTACGTCTCCGTATTGTTAAGGGACTTAGCGAAGACTTAATGACCTTGATAGTTATTCGTGGCATTAACGATCCCCAAGTACGGGCTGCAGCCGCGAATGCAGATCTTTCACCAGAGAATTTAGTTTCCTTCCTATCAATTTATCAAAAGCCAAATCGTGATAAAATCCCAGTGAAGGCGCGGCCGTCAGTAAACGCTTCGAATAAACGAGTAAATGACAAATCATCGTCGTCTGGTCTTAAGTGTTTTAACTGCAACCAATCGGGTCACAAAAGTTACCATTGTCCGAAGAAGGCAACTCAACCCTCTGAGACACCGGTAGCTAGCTCTTCTACTTGTGCTTTCTGTAAGAAACGGGGTCATACGGAAGACAAATGTTTCGCAAAGAACAGGTCAGAGCCACAAAAACGTAATGTGAATCTTTGTAGTTCCACTAGTTCAGTCAACAACGATATCACTACTGCGGTTATACAGGGTATCCCAGTAGATGTCCTCATAGATAGTGGCGCATTGAATATTTCCCTCATATCGTCAGAGGTAGTAAAGCATTTTGCCTGTCAACCGAAACCCAGACATTGCGTTTTGAAGGGGTTAAGCAGTCATGAGATTGTAGCTAAGTCATACGTGACGCTTACACTTGAGTTTAACGAGATATCGGTTGAAGCTGATCTAGTTGTAGTACCGTCACTTTACATGTCCACTCCGGTGATTATTGGTACTGATATACTGAATAGGGACGGCATAACGTACGTTCGCACAAAAGATAAGCAGTGCATAACGCATGCCCTCCACGTCATCTCTAACGTAGTCGCGACTCAGGTTTCTAAGGAATCAGAACTTAGCACACCCTTGATTGGAATAGAGCGAGACAGTTTAATGCAAGTCATCAATAGCTTTTCTAATTTTTTTATATCCGGTACCGCCTCCACTACAGTGACCACTGGTGAGATGCATATAAATCTGACTAGTGATACGCCGATTGCATATCGGCCTTACAAATTATCATTAGCGGAAAAGATTAAAGTACGCGGAATCATAGACGATCTGTTAGAAAAACAAATTATTAGGGAGTCTGAGTCGGAGTACGCAAGTCCGATCATTCTCGTAAAGAAAAAAGACGGGTCTGACAGAATGTGCGTAGATTATCGGGCCCTAAATAGGATAACCGTAAAGGATCGATATCCGTTGCCGTTAATCGACGATCACATTGACCGGTTAGGAGATAAAAACATAACACGATTTACATCCTTAGATATGGCAACTGGTTTCCATCAAATAAGGATCCATCCCGATTCGGTCCACAAAACTGCTTTTGTGACACCGGAATCACAATTTGAATTTTTAAAAATGCCGTATGGTTTGTGCAACTCGCCGATCGTCTACCAGCGTCTCATTAACAAGACATTGCGTAAGCACATCGATGCCGGGAATGTACTGGTCTACATCGATGATGTCCTCTTATTGAGTCCCACGGTACAGGACGGTATTGATTTGCTGCGTGAAGTTTTAACAACTCTGACAGGAGCTGGTTTTTCGATAAATTTGCGCAAGTGTTCATTCCTGGCCACAGAGATAGAATATTTGGGCAGAGTTATCAGTGGTGGTCAGGTGAAGCCGAGTCCTTTGAAGGTTAAGGCCTTGGTAGATTCTCCAGTCCCACAAAATGTCAAACAGGTGCGCCAGTTCTTGGGGTTAGCTGGGTACTTTAGGAGGTACATTAAGGGATATGCAAGTCGAACTCGTTGTATTTCACAACTTACAAAGAAGGGCATTCCGTTTAAATGGGGTCTTGAGCAGGAATCAGTCCGTCAAGAAATTATCACACTCTTGACGACTGAGCCTATTTTAGCGATCTTCAACCAAAACCTCGTTACAGAAGTACATACCGATGCGAGCAGCGTAGGGTACGGTGCAGTCCTCCTCCAAGTTCATGGGGATGGTAGCAAAAGAGTGGTCTCATATTTTAGTCGAGTTACCCAAGGTGCTGAAAGTCGCTACCACTCCTATGAACTGGAAACCCTAGCTGTCGTTAAAGCTTTACAGAACTTTAGGCATTATTTGATAGGAATCAAATTTAAAATCGTGACTGACTGTAATGCTTTTAAAGCAACAGAAAAGAAAAAAGACATACTCCCGAGGGTAGCAAGGTGGTGGGTATATCTTCAAGATTTCTCTTTCGATATCGAATACAGGAAGGGGGTCATGATGTCCCATGCGGATTACTTAAGCCGCAATCCGCCCATTCGCGTTAACCATATCTCACGGCCAAAGAACTGGGCTCAGATTGCACAAACGGCAGACGATGAAACCCGGACTCTCATCGAACGCCTTAATGAGGGAAGTTTGGATTCGAACAGATATGTCCAACGGGATGGTGTTCTATTTTACAAGTACACTCCCGTTGGTGAAGACTCCAGACTTCTCTGTTTTATTCCTAAAGGCCACCGCCTTAGCTTACTGCGAGTCTTTCATGACGAACATAGTCATGTTGGATTCGACAAGACGTTGGATCTCATTCTCAAGCATTTTTGGTTTCCGAGTATGAGACATTTTGTAAAGAAATACATAGCTCATTGCGTTGTATGTGTATCAAAAAAAAGAGTACCAAGGTCTGCCCTCCAAAATATAACCTCTTGGGAAAAATCAGATGTACCATTTTCGACTGTACACGCAGATGTTTTGGGTCCTCTCCCTGAGTCAAACGGTTATAAATTTATTCTCATAATTGTCGACGCATTCAGCAAATATACGCTGCTGTACGCAATATATAGGCAGGATGTAGACGAGCTCCTGAGGGTGTTCACGAACGCGGTATCTCTTTTCGGTGTTCCTGAGATAATAGTGACTGACAAGGGTCGCATGTTTGAATCCTCTAAATTTACTAAGTTCGTAAACGAAATAGGATCGTCTTTGCATTACATCACTCCAGAAATGCACCACGCCAACGGCCAAGTCGAACGGTACGCACGAACCGTGCTGAACATGGTCCGCATTGAAGCCAACCATAAAGGTACTTCGTGGGCTGATGTGTTGTGGCGCCTGCAATTAACGCTCAACGTCACCAAGCAGAAGACTACGCAGGCCTCCGCCCTAAACCTCCTGGTTGGAATAAATGCCGTGACCCCAGTCATCCGGTCTCTCATTCGTGACATCACACTAGAAGGCTCTCCACCAAACCGTGAGGCGCAGCGTGAGCTACACCGGAGCCGAGCGACGGAGCTGTTACGTCAGAATCAAGCCCGTCAGGATGCATATGCCAACAGACATAGGCGTGAGCCGCGTGTCTTCAATGTTAACGACTTGGTGTTTGTCATCAAATACTCCCAGTCCACAGGCAAATTGGATCCAGGCATGCGGGGCCCTTACAGGGTCATACGTGCTCTACCTAGTGGACGGTATGAGCTGCGGCTACTGAGCGGTTCCTATGGGAAGACCACACAAGCCGCTGCTCAGTACATGGTGCCTTGGCGAGGGGAATGGTGTCCCGAGACCTGTGCGGCATTCTTCGAGCGTGAGTATGGAGTACTTACGCTTTGATTGAACGGACTGCGGGACGTTCAATTTGGTTGGATCTAGACGTTACCAGGCAAACATGGGATGTAGACGTATTTTTGGCAATAAACTGCGGGGTATTGCCCTACATGTTATGTGGAAGCGTCTAGATCGAGACTCGAGGTGTCCTCCTGGGCCACCTTGGGTAAGGCAAACTGCGGGGTGCCTTTGACATGTAGAGAGTAAAAGACTGGTGTCTTTTTGGCAATAAACTGCGGGGTATTGCCCTACATGTTCGTGTGTGTGTATGTATGAAAGCTAATTTTGCAAGTGATGATGTAAGAACGATAATGAGTGTGATGTGTAAGGATCATGGAAATGCGGGAATATAATGTAAACCTGTTCTTCCATGACGCCTTATTTATTAGCTTTGCTCGTATGACGATGTATGTTTCAGGGCCTTGTAAGAGTGATGTTTGAAAGAGATAGGCACCACTATACAATTAAAAGTTGTGTATAAAGTTGTTTGTTTGACCCACAGCTAGCCATGATGAAGAGGACACTGATAACGTCCACAACAGCCACCAACCCCCGTCTGACGAGGACTTGGCTGAGGCAGGTCCATCACATGAAGTTGGCGAGCCCGCACCTCTACAGGGACTTCCAGACGTCCAAGACGCGGCCGTGGGCGACGCGTAGTCAGGAGAAGCCGTGTTAGGAATCTCAAGATAAGGGTATCACCGAGCCTATATAAGGACGCGAGTCAAGCGGATCGACACACTCTATTTCCAACTACCGTCGCGTACGGAAGCTCTGCCGGTTTACGTCACGACACTCGAGATTAGTCTAAAGTTAGGTTTTCATATTAATCAGATTGTTAATGCGTGTATTAGTCATAAGTGAGGTGATTTGTTTTGTGAAGATTGATCTATTGCGTGATTAATTTGTTAAATTAGACGTAAGTACGTTGATTGTTGTTTTTTTTTTTAACTTAAAATTCCATAAGCTCCTAAAAATATATATATATACGCCTATAACCTTCCTCAATAAATGGGCTATCTAACACTGAAAGATTTTTTCAAATCGGACCAGTAGTTCCTGAGATTAGCGCGTTCAACCAAACAAACAAACTCTTCTGCTTTATAATATTAGTAGGTATAGATTGCATAATATACAAAATCTACGTTCAGTTACGTATCCTGATCTCTCTCTCGAATTAAGAATATAATTATGAAGAGGGTACCTAATGCAGGGCACTGTATCATCTCTATCGGTTGAAATGCCGACCAGCCCAGGTACCTAAACTCCTGGTAGAAACTAATCTTGAATCAAAATCAACAAAACCAACTAAGTATCGAACGAATGGTGCTGAATCAAGTGGATTCTTAATTTCGTCCAGAACAGTCCAAAAAGAAACACATTTTCTCCGATTTTTAATGACAATATTGCTGATTGTAGACCACTGATTAATTTAGTTTGTTTTAACATTTTATAATATCAAAAAAGTTTTACTGGGTTCATAGATTTCCACAAAACCTCGGAAACCTAAGAGAATTAATATTTTCTATCAAAACGTGAGAGGACTGCGTTCCAAGTTAGATGCATTCAAGTTAGCAATATTGAACGAATCAGCTGATATATTTGCTCTCACTGAAACGTTTTTGATGAGCAGTGTGAACGACGCGGAATTATTTCCTGACGGTTACAGTGTTATTAGACGAGACCGTGCCAATGATACTGGTTGGGGAGGAGTGTTGTTAGCAGTACGGAGTCAGTACACGGTGAAACAAATTATTGACATTGATGGGTAT
Organism: Ceramica pisi; assembly: GCA_963859965.1. Lineage (NCBI taxonomy): Eukaryota > Metazoa > Arthropoda > Insecta > Lepidoptera > Noctuidae > Ceramica > Ceramica pisi. Next base: position 6,894,424 of record OY982529.1, read on the forward strand.
ACCGACGACATTGAAATAGTTATGGCATCAGTTTTGTTAAAATATAAAAAAGTTTTGGTTTGTGTTGTGTACATTCCCCCAAGCTCTAATACAGAACAGTATTTGAATGCATTTATGGTACTTGAAAACCTGGTTCGAAAATATCAAGATACTGACATTATAATTTTGGGCGATTTTAATTTAAATTCATGCAATCAAAATGTCAAAATAGAGTTTAATAATCTGGTTGCATTTTGTAAATTGACGCAATATAACACAATTCTGAATAGACATGGAAATATGTTAGATTTGGTTCTGAGCAGTCTGGGTAGCGAGTTTGTCCAAATGAGAGGGGATACGGAACCGCTGGTCCCGGAGGACGCGCATCACCCAGCGCTCGGGGTGACACTCAGTGTGCCGCGGCCGGCGGCGCGCGCGACTGTGGCGAGCTCGCCGCCGCCACTCGCACTTGCCTCACATGACTCACCACCTAAGTGGAACTTTAGGAAAGCCGATTTTGAGCAGCTATATGCAACTATTGCAGGGTTATCGTGGAATGAGGTTCTCGAAACAAGTGACGTTGACAGGGCCGTAGAGGTATTTTACCAAAAAGTGCACGATTGTTTGCGTTTACACGTTCCGCTAAAAAAGCAGAGGAAGCTTGGCTCGAGGTATCAATATCCAACATGGTACACTCCAGAGATAATACAACATATACAGTTGAAGTATACGTTTCTCAAAAAGTCGAAGGAATCTTCAACTAATAATGAGTACTACAAATCGATGTTTAAATATTATAGGCAATTAATTAAATCATTGATAAAGATGGCCTACGATAGCTACATCAAGAGAGCAGAGATGGATATAAGTAGGGATCCGAAGAAATTCTGGTCTTTTGTAAGGGAGCAGCGCTCATCCCGGCAAAACTGCCAGGAGTATGAGTACGGGGGTAGAATGGTAACCGAGTCGGACGCTGTAAATGCTTTCGCCAAGTATTTTAACTCAGTATTTCTTCCCGAAAAACCCGTACTGTCTCATGAAATTGCGGAGCGCGAGGAATCTGTTGCGTCTTCATCCCGCATTGCGTTGGACAGTGTTAGTAGTAAGGATTTGTGGTTGGCTGTTAAGCGCTTGAAACCCAATTCATCCACTGGACCTGATGGTATTCCTCCTTTTATAGTAAAAGACTGTATGAATGTTTTTAGGGTACCTTTGTTGTTTATTTTTAATCTCGCTGTTGATAGTGCGACTTACCCTACGTTTTGGAAACTCTCCCGTGTGACTCCCATACACAAGGGCGGCTCGAGGTCGTCCATCTCAAACTACAGGCCCATCGCCGTCCTTTCGGCCTTCGGCAAGTTGTTCGAGTCTATATTGAACCGACACATAGCCAGACAGATTCGAACGCAACTGAGCGAGTGCCAGCATGGTTTCAGGGAAGGTAGGTCAACTGCAACGAATTTAGTCAACTTTGTGGATTATGCTGTCACCGAGATGGACAGCAGTAAACAAGTAGATGCAGCATACTTTGATTTTAAAAAGGCTTTTGACCGTGTCCATAATGATGTGCTATTGCAAAAATTTTCAGCCATAGGATTCACACCTAAACTTCTGAAATTGTTTTGCAGCTATTTTGATAACCGTAAGCAGTACGTACAACTCGCCGGTTACCGCTCTGAACCATATGTTACACAGTCTGGCGTGAGTCAAGGAAGTACAGGGGGTCCAACCCAATTCCTTATCATGGTCAATGACTTGCCGAGGGTCATTAAGACGGCGAAATGCCTCATGTTTGCGGACGATCTCAAGATTTATATGGGTATAGGAACTGCGGCTGACTGTGATGCGCTCCAGCGGGATATCGACAATGTGGTTGCCTGGAGTAGCCGTAACCGTCTAGAATTTAATACCTCCAAGTGTAAGACGATAACATTTTCACGTAGTCGCTCACCGCACGTCTATACGTACAGCGTGTCGGGCACCCCGCTCGAGCGCGTCACGACGATCCGCGATCTTGGTGTCATGCTGGACATCGAGCTGACCTTCAATGACCACATTACTGATCTGTGTAAGCGGGCACACCAATCCCTCGGGTTTGTCTTGAGGCAGTCGGCTCGGTTCACTAGCAGGCACGCAATCGTTGCCCTTTATTTCGCATTTGTCCGCAGCAAGCTCGAATTTAATTCAATTGTATGGGATCCACACGAGGAAAAGTATAAACTCCTTTTGGAGCGAGTACAGCGTAAGTTCTGTAGGTACCTATATAAAAAAATATATGGGTATTATCCCTACTTGTATCCTTCTCTGTTTGTGTCAGGAATGGTGGGTATTGATACCCTCGAGTTGAGACGTAAATGTGCACTCCTTTTGCATTTCTTTCTGCTGCTAAACGGCAAAATTGACAATCCTGCGGCTTTGTCGCGTTGTGGACTATTTGCGCCAGCCCAATACACGCGACTACGCTCACGCCCTCTGCTAGCGGCTCCCAGAGTTCGGACTCGTACCGCACAATACGCGGCAACAAACCAAGCGGTGTCTTTGCTCAACACACTGACTGCTCAGAATCCGGATGTAGATGTATTCCACTCCAACGTGCGTCAATTCTTGGAAATTTGTAAGGATTGTTTTAGTACTTAGTTTATTTTGACTAATTTTTTTTTTATTTTTTTTATTGGTTTTTATTAATCTGTATTGACTATTTTTTATTATTTTGATTTTTTTTATTATTGTTTTGATTATTTTTTATTGTTTTTTTATGATTTTGAATATTTTTTAGTGACTTTTTTTTAATATTGTGGTTATTTTTTATTATTTAGATTTTTTTTTTTATTACTTTTGATTATTTTTTATTGTTTTTTGATTAATTTTTATTGATTATTTTTAATTATTTTAATTATTGCACCATTTTTATTATATTTTTGATTATCTCATTGATTTTGTTGACTCTCTGCACGTGTTGGTTTTTACTGTGAGTGCAGAGAGTAATTGAAATAAAATAAATAAATAAATAAATAGAATCGATTTATTATAGAGGAGCTCGTGGCTAAATTGAAACAGCCGCACGGGCCGATCTTCAAGGCTAAACTATAACAGACGAACGCATCGATCTTCAAGGTTAAGCAACGCTTGCGAAGGTTGGTCTGTGGATGGGTGACCATCTTGACATACCGAGTTTCCTTCGTGCCTCAGAAAGCACGTTAAGCCTTTGGTCCCGGCTGTCATTTGTAGATCTTTGGCAGTCGTTACGGATAGTCAAAAGCCAGAAAAATCTGACTGAAATCTTGCATTGAATGAGTTGTGGAGGTCTGGTAGGCAGCCGCGCCACGTAAAATACCGGTATTCAGCTGAATCGGGTTTGTCTGGAAGCCGAGCCAATATAGTAAGGAAAAGGCTAGGTTGTTATAATGGTCACCCATTCACAAACCGACCTCGGCAAGCGTTGCTTAACCTTGAAAATCGACGTGTTCGGCTGATATAGTTTAGCCACATTGAAACATAATAAAACCAAATATCCACCTCTTCTGTTAGTAAAACAGTTTACTTATGGATACAGGTATTTCTCCGGAGGAGACTCTCCTCTCCTCCCAGTAAATCGAAAAACAATCTAGTCATTCAATAAATTCCATACTTCCATAGCTATTTATATCAATATTACAAGACTTCAAGTTAAACAAAATAAAACATGGGGCTGACCTTATGCTACTGCGGAGAATCTTAACACCGCGATTCAGAAAAACGCGTCATAAGTACAACGCCATCTATCGATCTACAACGTAACTGAACTGTCTTTATACTCATAACTACTCATAAGTTCAAACTATACAGCTTACACGTTACGATAAATAATGATAATATAATAAAATGTTCACTTTTTTTGCTACATTTTAAGTTTAATTAAAAAATAACTCAAAAATACATTGTTTCGGGGTCTTTTCACACATTTCTTATTAAAAAAATTCTCAATAGATGACATTGCAAGTATCTGAAGTCTCAATGAAAACAACCTATTTTAGCGCTCGATGAAGTTTCTTCGTAAACTTTAAAATTCGATATCTTTTGATTTTGTGGGTCGATTTTGATGAAATAAAGACTAAATGTTGCTCCGATTATCACTTAATATTTCGAAGTACCTAAATTTTTAATCCAATCAGTGGTTTATGCGTGATGCTCCTCCAAACGCACACAAACAGACGCACAGACAAACAGACAAACAGAAAAGAATTTCAAAAACTGCTTTTTTGTGTTCTATGTCATTTTTCTGACATTTCTATGTATTTTTTATGCGAAAATATTCAATGTAAAGACACGGCAACTCTACGATTTTATTATATGTATAGAAGATATTTACTTTACTTTTAATTAGACCAATTTTTTTTTCAAGCAATATAGCAATGCCACCTTAATTATTAAATATTTTTTATTTGAATTTTGATTATAATTTCATAGATAAAAATTATAGTTTCGTACGGAAAATTGTCAATAACTCTCAGTTTTACAGAATTATTTTTGGTGTATCAGTAATACAACAAAAATAATTCTATGAATCGTAATAAATTGATTTGAACATTACAAAGTAGAAGATACAGTTGTACCATGGACATTTTTATAAATGATTAAATTATAATATCTTCGGTGTACCAAGGTATCAAAAGATTCCCTTAAGCAACGTTTTGTGAAACATCCTTTGCGGAGTCAAGGATTTTACGGATGTACGTGAACAAATTGAAATATTTATTTAGAACACTCCCAAGATAAATAATCAAACTATCTTAGGCATATTTTTGTTTTTTTTTTTAAGGCTATATCTAAAGCAAAATCACACATCAAAATTCGAATAAAACGCTAAAATTCAAGAAAAAATGCCATTGTACTCATCATTATAAACAACTTTCACTATGCGACCAAAACTGAAATCTCGAAAAAATTTCGACTGCCCTATACAGTTCTGTATGCATGACTCGGCAAAATTTACTCAAATCAAATCATATTTATTTTTTGAATAGGTTACACGTAACTTTTATAAGCGTCAATATTTTTTTTTCGTGTTAATCTAGATGAGGCCGATGTTTCCTAGCTGAGTTGCCTGATAAGAAACACCGAAACAAACTCAGAGCTGAACAGCTGTTTTTATTTTTGTAATTTCATGGATGGTCCTTTAGTAAAAGTTCTTCATAATGATGAGTACAATGGCCCCTTAAGATGTACTGCATTTATTCTGTGACACGTTGTATATGGAATGGTTGAATGTTGTGGTCGTGAATGGAGTGGAGAGGAAAATATTGTACGAAATTAAGTGTGTTGGTTCAACTTTATCAATACTGCGGTTAAATGTAATCGCGTTGGTCCGTTTTGGTTTTTGATAAAAGGTTATTCTGGTACTAGATTTTTGGTACTACACAGGCTTTGCCCATCAGTGGGATTACACAAGCAGACACTAAGCAGTAACCGACTTGGAACGCGGAAGTGGTAAAATAATGTTAAAAAGGGGAGTTAAAACAAATCAGATCATATGAGGAAAGTTTGATAACTTAATTAAATCAACAATTTAATTTTGTGGCTTGCCAACTATCCTTATCAAGAGATCCCGCAGAGATTTTAATAAACGCCATTGTGGATGGGGTTCTACTTTTAGTTTAAATTGGATATTAATCAAATCGAAATATTATTTAAATGAAATCATAATATTATGTAGTTATCTAACTGTTATGGCCCATGTTCCCGTAGTAAAATTACAAATTTATTGAAAGGAAGAAGGAATTTGACATACCTACTGTATTTGTATAGACAGACCCGAAGCACTGATGCGACGATATTTTTATATGTAGGCATACGTCTATAGGTACATACCTACTGTACCCATTATACCATAATAGGATCCTTTGAAAATGTTCGTCGCAGTGTTGTGCACAACCTTATTGTCTGTGTCTGAGCCTTTACGACATAACGATACATTGCTAGACCAGTGAGGATATCAGCATTAATATGAAAATACTAATTTTCAGTAGGTAACCATCGTAAATATTACGTTTCGCATGACAACAAGCCTTCATGGGTAGATAATATTATTAGGTACCCCCTATTATAAACATTAGGTACATAATTTGCACACACTAGCAACTCGCACATTAGATTAGATACAGCTTGATCAAATCAAGATTGCCGAGCTTGCATACTGACGGATTGATTAACATAACTGCATTTAGATTAATATGATTATATTGCTTTGTAACGAGACGATCCGAGGTTTCGAATAAATCAGACAATGTCGTACCTTGTTGGTATTCATTGGTCTGCGAGGAAGGAATGTCTGAACGAGATACAACCACTACAATCAACTGATTCGATCGAATATTCTAGTGAACACAGATCAGAGTCAGCACTTTCCATATAAATCAAGTGTGCTACCATTTATTCACACTGCGAACAATGTTTGAGGTTGGATCGTGATGTGATGTGAAATCTTTCGCGTCTCTCTTTCGCTGGCAGATGGAAGAGCTAGCGTGCGATCAGTGGCCGGTTCCACGAGAAATAGAGGCACGAAGTCCGCCAGAACCTAGTCTGAATGGAGCCAGCGATTTGTGCAACCCAGATGGGGGCACGCCACTATAGTGGCGGCAAAGCTTGTTCTGGAAGAGTGGCTGGAGAGGCGGCATGGTGCCCGCAGTTTCCGACTGACGCAGGTGCTCTCTGAACACGGGTGCTTCGGGAAGTACCTACATTGCATAGGTCGGTAGTACATGCCCGTTTTAAACCACAGCGTGGAATACCTCGAGAACACGGCGCGGTACGGGCTGGTGGAATGCTTAGTTTGAGCACAAAAGCGCTGTGTCCACGAAGCGGCACTTCGCGCTGGTGATATCTCGCTTCCGTCCGTTATTCACACCATGGTTGGAAGCAAGCAAGCGTGGGATGCCGTCGCCTTTTTCTGTGAGATGGTGAAACATGCAAGGGAGGCGGCGAAGAGAGAGAGCATGCCTCTCAATTCAACTGTACCAGAAGGTTACCCAGGCGTCAAGGGCGCATTTCTTTCAGAAACAATGTGAATTTGTTGTTTTATATTTTTATGAGGAGATCTTTTATTATTTTCATTTATTTACCTCGTTGGGTCATTAATTCTATACTAATATTATAAAGCAGAAGAGTTTGTTTGTTTGTTTGGTTGAACGCGCTAATCTCAGGAAGTACTGGTCCGATTTGAAAAATTCTTTCAGTGTTAGATAGCCCATTTATCGAGCAAGGCTATAGGCTATATATCATCACGCTTAGACCAACAGGAGCGGAGCAGTAATGAAAAATGTTACGCAGACGACGTTGCACGGGTCAGCTAGTAATAATATACCCAGCAAAAGGAGGCTTAGCAATTGACTCTTCACCAATTTCTTATCAGCTAAAGTATCGTTTGCGAATTGGGCCGCGGCGCCCTGGCAATTTGACTGTGAAAATTTAACTAAAATAATAATAATTGTTGTTTTGGAATTTACAACCTCATAATAATTTCGTCCACGACTCGCTCTGCTAAATTAAACGAAACGTATTATGATCTCGTACTACAGCCGTAATGCTACTTAATCCCACTGAAAGGGTACAATCTGGCCATGGGTATAAAGGCTCGGAAAATTAGTGGTCGGCCTTCATACCCTTTTTGGTATAAAGAGAGCTTGGAGTATGGTTTGGTTCACTGATGCGTTGACCAGGATATTCATATTAGAACAGCGAGTGCATTATTATAGTGTTTTATGTCAACTGAATAATATGATTCGAGTATGAATTTAGACGATCGGTAGGCAAAATTAACGATGGATAGATTGTTAAAATGAAAAGGCGAGATACCTCCTCCACTCTTATACTTCTAGACATTTGAACAATGAGTTGGTACTTAGATGACGACCAACAGGAGTATGGAAAAAGGAGAAAAAAGGAAAGGGAGGGGAGGGAAAGTTCTGTGGAAATCTAACACGAGAGCTACACTTTTGATAAGATCATATGTCACACGGCATATTTTTAACTCAGCGACGATGCACGTTTGACGAACGTCCGTTCTCGTCATGACGATGAAGATGACCAAAAAAACAATGCTGTTTGCGGTGTGTCTGCGTTTGAATTTCGTTTAAAGCGCGTTAGCGCGCGTCACCTAATAAAACACGATGTGCAAAAGCCTTAAAGCAAAATAATTTATTTTTGAACAGAAAAAATAAAGATGAATAAAAAAGCTGGCATAGTGCGAGCTGGACTCGCGTGCAGAGGGTTCCGAACCAATAAAATGTTTGTAACTAACATGTTTTTTTTACTTTTGATAGGCACGCGTTTGTCCGTTATCTCATCTGATGGTAAGCGATGATGCGGTCTAAGATGGAGCACGCTTGCTTAGAAGTAGGTAAGCTAATAACTCTTGGGTTCCTCACAACCACCTTCACAAAACATCATAGACCTTAACACATTCCACAGGACACCATCAATAGCCTGATGGGAAGAATGACAAGATGATTACAGCTCTTAGTCCAGAAACGAGATATTTTTTTTTACTATTGATAGGCATGCGTTTGACCACTATCTCACCTAATGTTAAGCGATGATGCGGTCTAAGGTGGAGCACGCTTGCCTAGAAGTAACCTATTCACTCTTGACTTAAAGACTCCCAGGTTATAGCTATCAGGTTATAGCCTGAAGAACGGTGCTCCTTGCAAGCCTATGACGCCATCCTAGTAGGAACCTATGTTTTAGGTAAAACAGGACTACTACTAAGACTATTACTAAGACTCCGCTGTCCGTCCGTCTGTCTGTCCGTCTGTCACCAGGCTGTATCTCATGAACCGTCATAGTTAGACGGTTGAAATTTTCACAGATGATGTATTTCTTTTGCCGCCATAACAAAAAATACTAAAATGAATGGTAAGGAACCCTTCGTGCACGAGTCCGATTCGCACTTGGACGGTTTTATTTTTTTATGTCTATTTTATTTGTCTTTCTCGCTTTGGGAGGAAGGGAGTGTCAGACTCTTACTGACTAAAACCCATCCGTGTTCCTTCAAATGCCCTTTACGTTCTAGGGCCGCGGTGACTCTTTCGAACAAATTCCGCAAACCTGGCAGGTGAAATACCTTCTGCTCTCACAATCAACCAACTAAATCATGCCGGAAAGTGCCACACTTACGAGTGAATTTATTTCATAATATGTATCTGTCACCGGATAGTGGCAAACACCGCCGTAAGATTGTAAATTATCGAGTGAAAACTTTTTTTATAAATAAGACACGGACAGATTGGAAACAACGACGAGGACGACGACGTGGGATTTATTAGGAACAAAACGAATGTTTCATAATTTTTTGCAAAAATAAAATCTAATCAAGATTTATTACAATCTTACTAAGTCAGCCATTTTTTGGTGACATCTATTGAAATTAATTTGAATTTCAACAAAGAATTCAGTAATGAATGCCGTCGACACAATATAATTCACATATCCTCTAGAAACTCATTTAAAATTATGAAAAATCAATACCAATATCATAAATGTGAAACCAACTCTGTCTGTTTGTTACTTTTTAGGGTTCCGTACCGGAAGGGTAACCAACGGAACCCTATTACTAAGCCTCCGCTGTCCGCCTGTCCATCTTTCTGTCTGTCAGCGGACTGTATCTCAAGAACCGTAATAGGTATAAAGTTAAAATTGACAGTGTCTTTCTATTGCAGCTAAAAATTTAACCACATACAAAATTAAAGGGGGCTCCTATGCAATAGTACAGTTAGTTTAGTTTATTTTGAGTTTCCTTCTTAGTTTCTACTCACTGTGTCTACGTTTCTTTTCCCACTCTCTTATCGCAGGTCTGCAGTAAGATATTTCTTGTGAAATAAGCAGAACCTTTGTACTCTTTTCACTGTATAAATTTCCTTTTTAAAGTGTCTTGTGTGTGTATATTAATAAATAAATACATAGTTGTTGTTCGATTTATTGTATGGTAGGTACCCTCTGTGTAAGACTCCAAATCGCACTTGACTGTTTTTTACGCCTGATGTCGATGAACTCTAGGCTGCGACAGGTCATAGAGTACTTTTAGCTCTCTTATTTTCCATAGGAAAATTCCAGAATTTCATGCAAACGAAGCCGTGGAAAGAAGCTAGTATCATATAATTTAAGGCAAACAGCATTGGGATGGCAATAATATTTTTTCATTAAGCGTAATGAAAAAGCTCATATTATTTCTTTTATTTGATTTGTATAGCAAACAGTATTAAACGATTTCGTTATATCAAATTAATTCCATTGGGCATATTTCCATTCACATTATTTATTGTTGCCTAGAATCCGTAATTTTGTAGGAATAGGTATTATTCGTAAAAAAAATATTCATGAATTGAATAAAAATATTTTCAGAAATAACATACAAATTAAAATCCAATTGTATGGTACCTATACTGGTAGAACCTACCTGAATGATCAAATGATATTGAATACATTCATTATTACCTACCTATGTCTACGACAAAAACTCTTCACCTTTATGAGTTGATGGTTAACTTTGTAGTTAATTTGTGCCCTGTACGTGGCCAAGTTAATAGCAGCGTCCGTGGAGTAGGTACTCTATGTGTCCGTACATCTGTACACTAGAGGACCTATAGTAAATAAAACTGGAGTAACACACTATGATTGAGGGGTTCTATTCTGAGAATAATGGGTTGTAGGCTATTTTTTTTGTGGCAAAACCTTAGTAGATTTGGCTAGTTATACCATAAAAATGCAATTAGTTCGTCAGACAGGCTTCCAATAAATTTTTGACAAGTATTTTTTACCTAAACATAAGATTAATTAACACGATACAGTTCATTGAATACTCGATGATGACACACTTCTGATGATGCCTTTTATCTCCGTCATTTTTTAATGATCACTATCAGTTTTTGATGATGACTCAGCCGGCCTCATCTAGTTTAAAATGACCAAAAAAGATTGACGTGTAAAAGTGTTATTTAATACTTACAGAATAAATATCATTTATCATTTACTCACATTAAAGTCCTCCGCCGCGTCTGTCTGTCTGTCTGTCCGTCTGTTCGCGATAAACTAAAAATCTACAGCACCGATTTTCATGATATTTTCACCAATGGATAGAGTGGTTCTCGAGGAAAGTTTAAGTATAAAATTAGTCAAGCGGGCGAAGCCAATTAAAAATACGTTTCCTATATTTGTTGGATATCTATCTAACGGACTAATTCGATTTTTTAGTATTGTACCATAACTAATTACCAATGAATATTTATTGAAAGCACAGTATCGCTCAACAGCCAACCACAAACATTTATTTTATAATCCCGCATCCCCAAGTTCAAAACATTTAAAGTCCCTTCAAATATTCCATAACAAAGCCGTCGATGTTTACCAGACGCTCATAAAGAAATGGAACAATTTCAATGCAAAGTAACGGTTGATTTATGAGTTCTAGAGCCTCGATTCATTGCTCCATTCACGCATCTACCCAGGGTAGGTATTTGCATGACAAACATAAAACCGAAGCGTTTAAACCTTAGATATTAAGGGGACTTAAGCTAGGTGTACAAAGGCAAAGTTTTCGCCAGTGAATTCACAAGGTTTTAGGCAAATCCCTCTGTAGACTCGTGTTTGAATACCTTGAATATGAATTGGTGTGAGTTATTCTGGTGTGATCTCGGGTTTATGGTGTGAAGTGAAACTAATCATGTCTCTTTAGTCTGCAAATCCAAATAAAATGAATTCATTTGCGCACCTGTCAAAGTTTTTGATCATACAAGATTATATGGATGATTAAAATTATCTATCACACTATATATTTATCTAATTTAGACAAATGAGGGGGTGATAGCTTTGCTGCATAGAAAAAAAAAATGAGTTTATAGGAACTGTATCGTGTGGACCCAAGCATTGGTTTGAGCAGAATATATACCTATATTTGCACCCATGCGAAGCGGGGGCGGTTCGCTATTTGAATACACTACAGTACACTAGACTTGTTGTGGATCACGTTCAATCTTTAACGGCAAAAAGTACTACAAATTAAGGACTAAAAAACCTATCGTAGTTTAAAAGAAGGCCACAAGCAGTGAGCCTTGCCAGTCACGTCACAATTCTTACATACAGATAACTAGTTAAAGCTGGTATAATATAATATCAGTAACACTCACGTCTTCGCCAATCTTCCCGCGCGCAAATATAACCTTTCCAACTGGCATTTTTGGCACTGGCAGCTTGCTCTCCAGCCCGAGCTTGTGCCACAGAGGCAACCCATTTTTTGGCACAGCCCTCACTGGTTTAGGCACAGAATCGATCACTTTTTTCAGATCCGTAGGCTTTCTCAATGTCATCAACGTAATGTCGATGTTATCGAGATCGTCGACCGTTAACTCCGTAACCCTAGAGGAAGACATTATTTGCTTTATGTATCACTAAACAAAAAAAATAATTTAAGAAATAAGACGCGACGCGCCCGCTTTGCGGGACCACCAAAAATAAATTACTGTTATTGATCTGACGTTCTAATTTTGAATGAGACGCAATGTTGATTGGTTTTTAATTGCTTTTTCTAGACTGCCAGATAGCGCTACTGCCTGGTTTTTGTAAAAAAGGTTTGATTGTTTTGATTGATTAAAATTATTTTTTTAACCCAGCAAACATTTACAAATACGAATTTATTAAAAAAACAGTTTTCTAAAAATTATCCGATAAAATTATGTACTTATCCATATTTTAGGTAGGTATCGTAAATAATATTATCTCGAGGAGCTCGTGGCTAAAAATTAACAGCCGCACAGGTCGATCTTCCAGGTTAATCATCGCTTGCCAAGGTGGGTCTGTGGATGGGTGACCATCATAACATACCGAGTTACCTCCGTGCCTCGGAAAGCACCTTAAGCCGTTGCTCCCGGCTGTCATGTGTAGATCTTCGGCAGTCGTTACGGATTGTCAGAAGCCACTAAATCTGATTTCAGTCTTGCCAAGATGTACCGTGTTACCCAGTTAAAGGGTTGTGGAGGTCTGGTAGGTATTTTTTCTCGCACAAGCGATATGCTAAAGTAACTCGCACACCATAAAAGCAACAAAATAAACTCGAGCCTTAAACATTAGTGTGTTAAAACGTGATAACTATTATAGTTTAAAAAAAAAACCGAACAAGTGCGAGTCGGACTCTCACACGAAGGGTTCCGTACCATAAATATACTGAAAAAACACGTTTCAAAATTATTTTTTTAGTATTTTTTGTTATAGCGACTATAGAAATACACACTGTGAAAATTTTAACCGTCTACCTATTATACCTGCTGACAGACGGAAAGACCGAAGGAGGCTTAGTAATTAGGGTTCATTTGGTTACCCTTTGTTTACGGAATCCTAAAAATAAAGTCAGTCGTGCCAAGAACTTAAACTGTCGAACAGTAGCTTGAGCTGCCAAATGATCAACGTATGAGCGTTGTCCTTCAGTTCGACACTTGTTCTAGCTGCCAGCTGTTCATCCCCCAAATTAAACTGGCAACTGTATGAGTACACTTTAGTTGGCATTTTTGCTGCCCTTCTTGCACAAATTTGATTTATTTATTTATTTCATCTTACATTTATCATTACAGCCTAGACCAATGCGATAAATGCGCTAATCCTAACTTATTTTAACATCTCTAACTAATTACAAATAATGCATTCCTTGTGAACTCACCCAGAGTACAACAAAATAGGTCCGTCTCACTAGCAATCAGGTTGGGCGTGCGGATTGCGCGCGTCAGCGGTGCCTCCCTTAGAAGGTTGGTCCGACTGCATGGCTCCATCAGCAGGCGCGGTTGCCGTCGTCGCCACACGTACCTATCAGGGACTTATTTCTATTCTAGCTGACTCGCGCAACTTTGTCAGCATCACAACCTTCATGAATGCTCCGTGAAGCGTGATGTTATATAGCTTTAGTAGGCACCTAAGGTAAATGTACTTACATTAAATTTACCTTTCCCTAATATCCCTACAACACCGAACAATAAATTGTGAAACGTTTTTCATTACTAGAGAACGTAAAGGATCACGGTAAACGGTCGATTCAGGACAGCTTTTTGTCTTTTTTTCTGTTTTGGATATTATATTCTTGCACGTTGTTCTCCATAGGGATCTACGCTTTGGAACGTGCAAATAGCTTCGTTTTTGACTGACCGACCTTGAAAATTTAAATGTATGTGAGTCTATGACCTTTACTGCACATTTATTTGGCATCTACCATACCATAGTCTTCCTCGACAATGGGCTATCTATATGTCGGCAAAGGTACAATTCTCTAGGTCATATCAGCTAGGATATTGGAACTACAGTGGGCCTATTATGGGAAGTGTTGGTTATTGAGAAATAGAAAAGCAGTTTGCTTTAAAAATAAATATTATCCACACTAAAAGTCTCATCTTGAGATGAGACTGATAACAATATTCTCACATAGTAGATACACTGAACAAATATGGGACACGCTTCTTATAAATGAGTGCACTGCTTGAACGCCACCAGTAGACTGAGTTCAGCCTTTTATCGAACACAACGTCCTAGACTCCGCCGAACGCCACTAGATGGCGTTAACGTCTCGTTTGTTCAATTGACTGACTTATTTCTGACATAATATTATTATATTATATAACATCACGCTACGACCAATAGGAGCGTAGCACTAATGAAAATAATGTGACGCAGACGAAGTTGAGCGGTTCAGCTTCGTCTACATAATTTTTTTTCTAGCTAGTTTATCATAAGATTTATGTATTCCATAAAATAGATTTGTCTCGAAACTCGACGGAGTTTCGAGACAAATTTATTTAAAGTTTAATGGGAGCTAAAATAAAGCGTTAAATAATACGTTATTTAACGCTTTATTTTAGCTCCCATTAAACTTTCCGCATTGATATTTTCAGAGAATTCGTTGGAAAGCAAAATGTGTCACATCAAAGCCCGATAGAGTTACGTTCAGATATCCTGTGGAGGGAAATTAAAATTCCCGGAAAGTTCGAGCGTACTGCGGCAAAACGTAGAATTACTGGGTAAACGTACCTGCAGTACTTTGTAGGTAGGCGCTAATTACCTACTTAGCATAAATTAAAACTATGGATTTTCGAAAATAATAGAATCATTGTTTATTAAAATATATTCGGTGTAGCCGAAGGATCGCCAAACTGAAGCGGCAGTGGGCACATTGCTCGCAGTACAGATGGTCGATGGGGCCGAAAAGTTCTGGAGTGGCAACCGCGAACTACAAGACCCAACATTAGAAGACCTTCCACAAGGTGGACTGATGACCTGGTGAAGGTCGCGGGTAGCCGACCGAGGCGAGGATGGATGCGGGACGTACGGGACCGGTTGTTGTGGCAGCACTTGGAGCAGGCCGGTTGTCCAGCAGTGGACGTCTTTCGGCTTATATAATGATGATGACGATTTGGCGTTTGTTTACAAAGAGAACCTTAAAAGGGTTTAGAGAGAGAAAGAAGAGACCTAAAGAGAAGCCTTCAACTAGAACTTAAGTGGTAAACAATAAAAACAGTGTGTTACATTATTCTTGCATTTTCCATTGCGATGAAATGGGGATGAACTGTGATATCCTCTCTTTTGTTTACACTTGTATGTGTGAAAAAGAGAGAAGAATGTGAATAAGACTTTGGTTGGAAGAGAATAGAATAGAATGGAATACTCTTTACAGAAAACATAGATGAAGATAACATTACATAGGGTGACACAATGGGCGGCCTTATCGCTAAGAGCGATCTTTGAAGAGATTGGTCAGTGGGCCGCTCCATGGTTCATGGGTCTATTGACTCTCTTTCTACGGCAGACGAAGACATCGCGGTAAATCTAGACGGATCCGGCGGGATCAGCTGGATTACTTCGATGAAAACTAGTTTCAAACAACCTCTGCCACTCGAAGCCAGCAATTTGGTGCACAGCTACAATCTCAAAGACTGAGAAGCAGGCACAGCTTCCTCAAATCCGCAGTCCCGCTGTCTGGGAACCAAGCTGACGCCCGCTGCAAACTGAGGCAAGACACTGGTCCCCCACCCTTGTACTTTTTACCACCAAGCAAATCTTCCTGCAGGGAACTTTCTGTGTTCCATTTACTTGCGTTCTGAGGCAGCTCACGGGCTTCCCGTGAGCTGCCTCAGAACGCAAGTATGAAGGTGTTATTCCAACCTCGCAAAGTAGGGCTACCATGCCATATCAAGTGCAGAGTGTGGATATGGAGGTGAGTTACAAACTACCACCACCTTCTAAACTGTGCTACCATCAACCATGCCGTGGAAGCGGCAATGTTTTGGGCCACCCAAATCTAACCAACTCTCGTGCCAGCAACCCGAAGAAGAAGAACAACCCTTGGTAAGAGGTAAGTGGAATAAGTGCATATAGGCATTTGGCCTACTGTTGGAAGCTCTAGGCAAAAATAGTATTTAATTATAGGTATCGGTTTAAAAAAGTCTATTTTCCATCATCCACAAATTGCAAAACTATTTAGTCCGTCAGTTAGAGTATTGAAAAATAATGGACATGTATTATTTTTTTTTGTATTTCAATGAACATTGACAAAGATAAAAAGCATCAAAACTCGGGAGTGAGGGCACAACCCGCTAAAAATTGACATGGCATGACGTATTGAGAATTTTAAAAGCGTCGTAACTTCGTCAAATTTGGTTCCCGTAACAAAAGAAAAATACGGGTCAAATATTTTTTGATAATCTAACTGACGGACTAATTAGATTTTTTCAGGACACAAGCCTATTCCCTCGATCTGGCCCGAGGCTAAGCATTGCCATACAACATGGCAATGCCGCCGGTCTCTTGGGCATATTATCAACTGACAGTGTTGAGGAAGAGTTTTTTCTATAATTATGTAAAATCTGTCACCGGAAAATGGCAGACTTTGTAAGATTGTAATAAATCTCGATTAGATTATAATTTCTCGATAAATAATGACAAAATCATTTTCCAACATTTCCCATCCAAATTCAATAGTTTCCAGTAAATCCGGGTCTTTTTAGAAAAAAAATAGTTAACAATTTCACGCGATATTTTACAATTTTACGGAGTTTGCCGTTTTCCGGTGACATATCCATCGATACTTTACCATATGCATTTTAGTTTGTTGTTAGTTTACTTTACTTTATTAGTTAGGGAATTTACAAAATAATCATTGAAAACTAATCTATACTAATATTATAAAGCTGAAGAGTTTGTTTGCTTGAACGCGCTCATCTCAGGAACTACTGGTTCGATTTGAAAAATACTTTCAGTGTTAGATAGCCCATTTATCAAGAAAGGCTATATATCATCACGCTAAGACAAATAGGAGCGGAGCATTAATGGAAAATGTGATGCCACACTAGGTAGACAGTTGAAAGAGTGTGTATTAAATTTCTATTGCAGCAATAAAAAAAAAATGATATTTAATAAAAAATTAAAGGGACTCCCATACAAGAAATGCTTTTTGTTTGTCGGTTTATGGTGTATTTCTCTGTGTGAGAGTACGACTAAGCACTTGACTTGTTTTTTTTAAGACTGTGAGTATTTGTACCCAATCGAATATTGTTAGTTGCTCGATTTTATTTTGCTATCATTCACAATTCTGCGTGCAAATAAATGTGATGAATATATTTGCATAAATAAATAAAATTAGCATCCGTGGAATATTACCCGCTAATGATCGGAGCCAGAACATTTTTTATACCTATAGACAAGTTTTAGAAAGTATTTACGTTGCAAAACTTAAGGAAAATAAATTTAAATTAACATCAGATAATAGGTAACTTGGTAGAAAGTTAGAAAAGTGATTTCATGGAAAATGTACCGGATTTTCTTGTAAAAATTATATCTTTTTATCAGAATACACAGAATCCAGACCCAATGAAAATATTCCCAAAACGTTTTGTGAAATTGTGAGATAATGCCTTGTTACACTGCTTAGCTATGAATAAATTTAAAATCTTTATGAACCTAAACTTTACCTTTGCAAATAAAATATTCTATTCTATTCTGAGTGCGTTTTTATACAAACCATTACTATACAAAAAGTTTTAATAAATAAATCAGGATATACTATTTGGATTTTGTATCTAAAATTGTATGCGATCCATTCATCCAGCAAAATACGTACAAAGGACTACATGGGTGGGAGTCAATCCGACCTTTATCATTAATTTTATCATCGACTGTATATAACTGTGGCAGCGCTTCATCCAGATTTCAATGAATAATTAATAACAGTAATCAACTGTAATTTCTGAAATATGTAGTACTTTAGTATTTGTATAGATACTATATATAGGCTTTTAAATAAGCCTTTATGAGTAAGCCCTGTATCTATTGAAGGGCAATCATTCATGGAATGACAACACTCATGATTTACGACTTTATAGATAAACTTTAAAACTTATCTATACAAAAAATCACTACATGTTATAAAACAAAGTCCTCCGCCTCTGTCTGTCTGTTCGCGATAAACTCAAAAACTGCTGCACCGATTTTCATGCTGTTTTCAAATCCAATGGATAGAGTGGTTCTCGAGGAAGGTTTTAATATAATTTGTCAAGCAGGCGAAGCCATGAGCATCAGCTAGTATTGCATAAATATGAACAAACAGATGCCAAAAAAAATTAGTTAGTTAACTCATCACCACTTATATCATCTGCCTAGCCTTTTCCCAACTATATTGGGGTCGGCTTCCAGTCAAACCGGATTTAGCTGAGTACCAGTATTTTACGTAAGACTGGAGTCGGATTAACTGGCTTATTACTATCCGTAACTTCTGCCAAAGATGTACAAATGACAGCCGGGACCAACGGCTTATCGTGCTTTACGAGGCACGGAGGAAACTCCATATGTTAAGATGGTCACCCATCCATAGACCAACCTTGGCAAGCTTTGCTTAACTTTGAAGATCTATCCGTGCGGCTGTTGGTATTTAGCCACGAGCTCCTCATCTTTCTGTCCTAGAAATTATGGTCGGTATCTTTCTGAACTATACAGACCATAATTTCTAGGTATCGTCAACTAAACTCACAGTGGCATTTAAAAATATATTCCGGTTCCACATGTTAGTGTCGTGTCCAACTGTGTCATCGCAATGTCACTTTGACTCACAAATTAATACATCCGACTTTTACTTTAGCGGACAAATTGGTCATAATATTTTAGGTAATGATTTTGAGAAAAACTAACGGAGCAAAGAACAGATAACAGCCGTACGGGTCGAAATTTAAGGTTAAGCAGCGCTTGCCAAGGTTGGTTGTGGATGGGTGACCATCTTAACATATTGAGTTTCTGCGTAAGCACGTTAAGCCGTTGGTCCCGGCTGACATTTGTTAATCTTTTGCAGTCGTAACGGATTGTTTAAAACTAGTAAATCTGACTCCAGTCTTGCCAAGAACTATACTGTGTTATCCATTTAATGGGTAAGACGGTAGTGTGGAGATCTGGTAGGCAGCCGGTCTATATATATAATGATGATGATGATTTGGCGTTTGTTTACAAAGAGAACCTTAAAAGGGTTTAGAGAGAGAAAGAAGAGACCTAAAGAGAAGCCTTCAACTAGAACTTAAGTGGTAAACAATAAAAACAGTGCGTTACATTATTCTTGCATTTTCCATTGCGATGAAATGGGGATGGACTGTGATATCCTCTCTTTTTTACACTTGTATGTGTGAAAAAGAGAGAAGAAGGTGAATAAGACTTTGGTTGGAAGAGAATAGAATAGAATGGAATACTCTCTACAGAAAAAATAGATGAAGATAAGTAGATAACATTACATAGGGTGACACAATGGGCGGCGTTATCGCTAAGAGCGATCTTTGAAGAGATTGGTCAGTGGGCCGCTCCATGGTTCATGGGTCTATTGACTCTCTTTCTACGGCAGACGAAGACATCGCGGTAAATCTAGACGGATCCGGCGGGATCAGCTGGATTACTTCGATGAAAACTAGTTTCAAACAACCTCTGTCACTCGAAGCCAGCAATTTGGTGCACAGCTACCAACTCAAAGACTGAGAAGCAGACACAGCTTTCTTAAATCCGCAGTCCCGCTGTCTGGGATCCCAGCTGACGCCCGCTGCAAACTGAGGCAAGACACTGGTCCCCCACCCTTGAACTCTTTACCACCAAGCAAATCTTCCTGCAGGGAACTTTCTGTGTTCCATTTACTTGCGTTCTGAGGCAGCTCACGGGCTTCCCGTGAGCTGCCTCAGAACGCAAGTATGAAGGTGTTATTCCAACCTCGCAAAGTAGGGCTACCATGCCATATCAAGTGCAGAGTGTGGATATGGAGGTGAGTTACAAACTACCACCACCTTCTAAACTGTGCTACCATCAACCATGCCGTGGAAGCGGCAATGTTTTGGGCCACCCTAGTCTAATCAACTCTCGTGCCAGCAACCCGAAGAAGAAGAACATCCCTTGGTAAGAGGTAAGTGGAATAAGTGCATATAGGCATTTGGCCTACTGTTGGAAGCTCTAGGCAAAAATAGTATTTAATTATAGGTATCGGTTTAAAAAAGTCTATTTTCCATCATCCACAAATTGCAAAACTATTTAGTCCGTCAGTTAGAGTATTGAAAAATAATGGACATGTATTATTTTTTTTTGTATTTCAATGAACATTGACAAAGATAAAAAGCATCAAAACTCGGGAGTGAGGGCACAACCCGCTAAAAATTGACATGGCGTGACGTATTGAGAATTTTAAAAGCGTCGTAACTTCGTCAATTTTGGTTCCCGTAACAAAAGAAAAATACGGGTCAAATATTTTTTGATAATCTAACTGACGGACTAATTAGATTTTTTCAGGACACAAGCCTATTCCCTCGATCTGGCCCGAGGCTAAGCATTGCCATACAACATGGCAATGCCGCCGGTCTCTTGGGCATATTATCAACTGACAGTGTTGAGGAAGAGTTTTTTCTATAATTATGTAAAATCTGTCACCGGAAAATGGCAGACTTTGTAAGATTGTAATAAATCTCGATTAGATTATAATTTCTCGATAAATAATGACAAAATCATTTTCCAACATTTCCCATCCAAATTCAATAGTTTCCAGTAAATCCGGGTCTTTTTAGAAAAAAAATAGTTAACAATTTCACGCGATATTTTACAATTTTACGGAGTTTGCCGTTTTCCGGTGATATATCCATCGATACGTTACCGTGTGCATTTTAGTTTGTTGTTAGTTTACTTTACTTTATTAGTTAGGGAATTTACAAAATAATCAGTAAAAACTAATCTATACTAATATTATAAAGCTGAAGAGTTTGTTTGCTTGAACGCGCTCATCTCAGGAACTACTAGTTCGATTTGAAAAATACTTTCAGTGTTAGATAGCCCATTTATCAAGAAAGGCTATATATCATCACGCTAAGACAAATCGGAGCGGAGCATTAATGGAAAATGTGATGCCACACTAGGTAGACAGTTGAAAGAGTGTGTATTAAATTTCTATTGCAGCAATTAAAAAAAATAAACGATATTAAATAAAAAATTAAAGGGACTCCCATACAAGAAATGCTTTTTGTTTGTCGGTTTATGGTGTATTTCTCTGTGTGAGAGTACGACTAACTTGACTGGTTTTTTTTAAGACTGTGAGTATTTGTACCCAACCGAATATTGTTAGTTGCTCGATTTTATTTTGCTATCATTCACGATTCTGCGTGCAAATAAATGTGATGAATATATTTGCATAAATAAATAAAATTAGCATCCGTGGAATATTACCCGCTAATGATCGGAGCCAGAAATTTTTTTATACAAATACAAAATCCTTTATTTCAAATAGACCAGTTTACAGGCACTTTTGAATAGTCAAGGTATGTCAGTCAAATAGATGAAGCTAATTCTGCCGCGCTAGCGACAAGAGTAGCAAGTTATTCTGCAACAAAACAAACTCACCGACCCTATCTCCAGCGCGGCAGTTGCACGTTCCAAAGAGTAGATCCTATGGAGAGAGATAATAGGTAACTTGGTAGAAAGTTAGAAAAGTGATTTCATGGAAAATGTACCGGATTTTCTTGTAAAAATTATATCTTTTTATCAGAATACACAGAATCCAGACCCAATGAAAATATTCCCAAAACGTTTTGTGAAATTGTGAGATAATGCCTTGTTACACTGCTTAGCTATGAATAAATTTAAAATCTTTATGAACCTAAACTTTACCTTTGCAAATAAAATACTCTATTCTATTCTGAGTGCGTTTTTATACAAACCATTACAATACAAAAAGCTTTAATAAATAAATCAGGATATACTATTTGGATTTTGTATTTAAAATTGTGTGCGATCCATTCATCCAGCAAAATACGTACAAAGGACTACATGGGTGGGAGTCAATCCGACCTTTATCATTAATTTTATCATCGACTGTATATAACTGTGGCAGCGCTTCATCCAGATTTCAATGAATAATTAATAACAGTAATCAACTGTAATTTCTGAAATATGTAGTACTTTAGTTTTTGTATAGATACTTATATATATAGGCTTTTAAATAAGCCTTTATGAGTAAGCCCTGTATCTATTGGAGGGCAATCATTCATGGAATGACAACACTCATGATTTACGACTTTAGAGATAAACTTTAAAACTCATCTATAAAAAAAATCACTACATGTTATAAAACAAAGTCCTCCGCCTCTGTCTGTCTGTTCGCGATAAACTCAAAAACTGCTGCACCGATTTTCATGCTGTTTTCAAATCCAATGGATAGAGTGGTTCTCGAAGAAGGTTTTAATATAATTTGTCAAGCAGGCGAAGCCATGAGCATCAGCTAGTATTGCATAAATATGAACAAACAGATGCAAAAAAATTAGTTGGTTAACTCATCACCCCTTATATCATCTGCCTAGCCTTTTCCCAACTATATTGGGGTCGGCTTCCAGTCAAACCGGATTTAGCTGAGTACCAGTATTTTACGCAGAGCGGCTGCCTACCAGATCTCCACAACCCTTAACTGGGTAACACGGTACTTCATGGTAAGACTGGAGTTCAAGTTCAAACACGAGCTCCTCATCTTTCTGTCCTAGAAATTATGGTCGGTATCTTTCTGAACTATACAGACCATAATTTCTAGGTATCGTCAACTAAACTCACAGCGGCATTTAATAATATATTCCGGTTCCACATGTTAGTGTCGTGTCCAACTGTGTCATCGCAATGTCACTTTGACTCACAAATTAATACATCCGACTTTTACTTTAGCGGACAAATTGGTCATAATATTTTAGGTAATGATTTTGAGAACAACTAACGGAGCAAAGAACAGATAACAGCCGTACGGGTCGAAATTTAAGGTTAAGCAGCGCTTGCCAAGGTTGGTCTGTGGATGGGTGACCATCTTAACATATTGAGTTTCTGCGTAAGCACGTTAAGCCGTTGGTCCCGGCTGACATTTGTTAATCTTTTGCAGTCGTAACGGATTGTTTAAAACTAGTAAATCTGACTCCAGTCTTGCCAAGAACTATACTGTGTTATCCATTTAATGGGTAAGACGGTAGTGTGGAGATCTGGTAGGCAGCCGGTCTATATAAAATACTGGTATTCAGTTGAATCTGGTTTGACTGGAAGCCGACCCCAGTACAGGTATAGTTGGGAAAAGGTTAGGCAGATGATGATGATTATGAGAAAAACAAACAGTTTTTTTTCGATTTGCTGTATCATTACTTGATTGACCAGCGGCTGCGCAAAAGTCGGACATTGTTCTAAGAAAAGCTCAGCCGCAGCCGGGACAAAAAGTTGCTAAGTTTTAATTCACGTTTGTCAGTGTGCCGCAATTCATCCACATCTGTTTATCCATCAAACATATCCAAACTTTTCATGTTTTTGGGTTCCGTAATCAAAGGGTAACCAATGGAACTCGATTACTAAGCCTCGTCCGTCCATCCTTCCGTCCGTCCGTCCGTCTGGCGAGCTGTACCTATCTTTACAACCGTAATATGTAGACAGTATACATATTCACAGAGTGTCTATATCTATGCCGCTATACCAACAAATAATAAAAATTCAGGTTTATGGAACGGAACCCTTCGTGTGAGAGTCGTCTCGAACTTGGCCGGTTTTTCTATGTTCGTACTACGTAAGAATAGTTGGTCCCACGTGAAAATATTTTCTGATTTTCGTCAAAAATTCACATACAAGGATATAAAAGGGTGTAGCAACCCATTGACCTGGTGAACTCCTCAAGTCCGTCTTACACGTCTCCGGGAAGGAACGAAGTGGGCTATTCATAGCGTGGCACATGTAAATGGGTTACTGGGGACTCTTGTAGGCCCTCTACAAACACACATTTATGCCTATCCACAGGTGGTTTCGAACTGTGCCAATGTGCCGAAGTGGAGCGTTGGTAGTTATCTTACTTAGTTATTGGGAGTTGAGGAAAGATACTGTGAAAAACAAAGTTTCTCTGAAAAGTTGTTATTTGAGAAGTAAGTTATGAAAATGAATCTAAAATGTTGCGGTAGATCGTCAACTAGAACTTAATTTGGAAGGGGTAATTTGTAAAACAATTATAACCTCTTATGGAGTGAAAGTACACATGATTTTATACGACATTTATTTATGTATGTATTTATTTACTTGCTTACATATACACAATACTAATTTTACTATTTACTTTGAGACCAACCCTGAAAACTTGAAAAATATATCAGCTGTTTCAAACAAAATGCAATATTTAGCCGATGAAATGTATGGATGAGCTGATATTTTTTTCGAGTTTTTAGGGTTGGTATCAAAGTAACGTTTATAATCTTGTGTACTTTCACTCCCTAAGAGGTTATTGTTTTACAAAAAAACCCTCCGTATATGGGGAATGAAGAGAGATTTTTATGTGAAAAATAAATCCGAACTACTATTATAATGTGATCGCTTTCACATTAAAATATTAGTTCGGATTTATTTGTAACGCTTTGAAACTTAAATTTCTGAACCGATTTTGATGAGTTTTGATATAGAGGTAGACGGAATTCTGGAAACGAATATAAACTACTTAGTATTATACAGGGAAATTGAAAAAAATGCAGTATTTAGCCAATGAAAATGTATGAAACAGCTGATATTTTTTTCGAGATTTCGGAGTTTTACCAAAACAAAAGTTGCTTATAATCATGTGTACTTTCACTGCCTAAGAGGTTTCGGGTATTTTTTCAATTTCCCTGTATAAGTAAAAGTTAGTGATCGTGTAAGATGGAAGTAAATTAAAGGAAATGTAATTGATTATTATCCTGGAATAAAACGTAGCCTATGTGCTACTCCAGACTGTAATCTACCTCTATCTGCCGCCGTCGTCGAGTGAATAAGGCGCTTGCCTTGCGACCCAGTGGTCGTGGGTTCTATTCCCTCGGGAAGCATACTTTGTAAAGTTGTTTCCAGTTTGGCCCACATTGCAGGCTTGAATCACCTGATTGTCTGATAAAAAGATGATTCCTTGCTTTGAAGAGCACGTAGGTATACACCGAATGACACCGGCAGTTCCGGCCGCCAAATGGCGTTCCACAAACCATGACAAAGGTGGTTTAGAAATTCTGACACAAGGGTGTGGGGGTCGTTAGACCTTACTGCCCAAAGGATGAGAAGAATCTACCTCTGTGCCAAATTTCTTGAGACTTTTCAGCCGTTCTGACGTATAAGAGTAATAAACAAACATCTATCCTCACAAATTTTCGCATCACTACATATTAAAACAAACTCAAAAACTCTCGCTCTCGGTCGCTCGGAATTGAACATGTTGAGGTAGGTTCTGGTTAAAGCTTGACTGAAAAAATAGCTATTTTTTTATTAATTTTTGCTAACCCTTGAAAAAGTAACTGCATACGTGTCGTTCTCATAATATGTACATATTACTAGAACGTTATCTTTGTAATTATGTTGTACAGAGTGTAGGTAGGTACTCTACACTCTGCAATACACGTTCAATGGTCAAAGAGAACAGAACATAAGCAGGTAGGTACTTCCCCAATTAGTAACAGTCACATTTTAATTAAGTATCATCGCACCGAATTAAGTGTTACGTAACGCAACGTTAATACATAACACCATACCGAAACTGAGACACAAAACACGCTTCCAAAGACTGGTATGCATTAATGTTTACATTTACAGAATGCTGTAAATAAACGCTGCGTGAAAACGTAGCGATTAGAACGCGCGGTAAAACGCTGTGGCACTGTGATGCACTTGCATGGCGCACTGTGCGAAAATTGCGCAGAGAGGCGGCGCGGCGGTGTGTCCACAGCCGTACAGAGCGTAGTCTGCGTTCAGACGTGTCCCAGCCGCCGTGCGACGCTCGCGTACCGCTGTGGCTGCCCCCGTCGTGCGTGTAAACCAATAAAAATACAAAACTTCCGATAGCAACAAAGTGTGCGCTCTAAAATATAAAACAAAAAACCACAGTTTTTGTGACGAAATTAAACGTTTGTTGCACAAGTGCGTTTACTATAAACACCGATTGTTTACGAATGCCGCGCGATTTACGTATATTATAAAGGTTAAGTTTATTGAACTTACATTTCGCGGCACGAGCCGGCTTCATGACGTCACTGTAGTGCAACGCTAATTAGATTAGATACGCTAAGCCAGTATGTAATATAAACGGAGGGAGGTAAGGCCCGCGACAGACTTGGATGACAATGTAAATACTGTTTCATAATAGTGTTTCATTCATAGTCAGCCGCTCAAGGACTGGTGGTCGGTGACTAAAGAGTCGTGTTTTGTTATCAGTGTTTTCCGGTGTTATTAAACAATATGCTCTCTATGTCGTGATGTATGTTCATTGTTGGATGTTAGAAAGTATGAGATAATAAATGGGTGATTAAAAAACATAGTTCCAAGTAGATTTCGTGCTATATTAAAGCTGAACTATGTTGCTACATTCTCAGTGAACAAAACAAATATTTGCGACAAGAATTTCAACACAATGATAGACGATTTTCTCGCACAGTTTGATTCTGAAAACTTTTTTCATAGTCGGGATAAACTTTTCCGTTGAGCTCCTTTGAGTTTACCGTATTCTAGTTTCTTAAGTATTATTCTTAGAAAGTGAACGTTTTTAGTAGTTAGGTGAATAACAAAATAGGCTTAAGTTGGTCTTGCGTTCTTTCTTATCAGTTTAACGGTATAGAAGTTAAAATAAACACAGCGCCAACTTACCTAGGTTCTTGAACTGTTTGGTTAGGTGCGACCGTGTGAATCTAGTGTTTTATTTAATACAGGATAAATTCCTGAAATCTCGAACATAAACTATTTTTAACAACATCAATTTAGGAGGAGGTTTTCTGTCAGCTTGCATTTAATGTTTATTGTAATATAACAATTTTATAGCCCTGTAGCATTTAGTGTAAATTTGAGCAATGTTTTATTTTTTGACTAGCTGACCCGCGCAACTTCGTCTGTGTCACATTTGCCATTAATGCTCCGCTCCTATTTGTCTTAGCGTGATGATATATAGCCTTCCTTGATAAATGGGCTATCTAACACTGAAAGAATTTTTCAAATCGGACCAGTAGTTCCTGAGATTAGCGCGTTCAACCAAACAAACAGACAAACTCTTCTGCTTTATAATATTATAAGTATAGATATAGTACAGATAACCTTCCTTGATAAACAGGCTATATAAAACTGAAATAATTTTTCAAATCGGATCAGTAGTTCCTAAGACTAGCGCGTTTAAACAAGTATAGATTTGTGATGGGTTTGCTCTAGACTTTAGTCTTGTTCAAAGATGACAGAAGAAAAGTCTACGATGGAGCGAGCCTACCCAGAAGGAGCCTGTTCACTCAAACTTTGAAGAGATAAGAGTTATAAGCGTTCGGAAACACAGACGCAGGCAGAGAGTTCCACTTCTTGTAAGTCAGTATTAATAACCTAATTAGTATCCTTGTAAGCCGTTATCGTACTTCATAAAAACTATACTTTTTTTCCAAAATAGGCCAGTATTTTTGCAATAATCTAGATACTTATATAAATAACAAAGGTAGAGCATCGCATCTGCACCATAGATATGAAAAGGAAAAATTCAAAACATAATAATGTTTGTCGATAGCTACCTATTAATAAGTGATTGTTATAGTTCGCTCTGGCAGGAGTTATTTATAACCATAGGTACGACACTATGTTATTATTATTTTTCTGTATTTTCCTGTAAGAATTTATCCGGTAGTTAGAGCAATTTCATGACAAAAGCTGAAAAAAATAAGTTCCACTCCATTATTTTTTTCAGAGGATCCAAAAATGCCACTTTAGTAGAATCATATAAGGATCGTATTATTAACTAGCTATCCCCCGTGGCTTCGCTCCCGTCAACTGGCAACTTTTTTTTACCTAAAAACCTTCTTCTGAAAATAACAAACACAACAAAAAAAAATTTAGCGAAATCGGTTCAGCTGTTCTCGAGATTTGCGCTTAGCAACACATTCAGCGATTCATTTTTATATTATAGACTTGCTGTACCCCGCGGCTTCGTTCCCGTCAACTGGCTACCTGTCTACCTACCTACCTACCCCGCTACTCTCTCAGACAATTTGTATTTAACTAATGTCAATATTTATACGATACAATTGTCACTCAATTGTTTTGCCTTCCCGAAACCTCTCCACTAACACTTAAACTTTATAGAATGGTTTTAAAGTTCAAATTGACTTTAAAGTATTATTACGAATCGTATGGGAGTATAAAAAAGTGTTGTTTTTAGTCTTTTTCAGGCAATTTTTATATTTTTTCTCTCCGTAAGAACCATCCTCGTACTTCAAGGAATATTCTAAAAAAAAGATTGGCCAAATTGGTCCAGGCGTTGTTGAGTTATGCGCTTACCAACACATTTAGCGATTCATTTTTATATTATAGAAGATAGATGATATAACAATCTGTCAAATTACATTTTCATTTGTATCGCTTAAGCATTAGGTTCAAGGTTGATTGGGAAAATTTGACAGTGCCGGGTAGCGTGATGTGCTGGCTGAATGGCTGATTATGCTATATTTTTTATACACACGGTTCCTTCGCTCCCAAAATGTAGCAACTCTATGTAAACTCAACTCATTTTTAAACAGGTTGATATTTCAAAAAGTTCAAATATTCATGAATGTGAACAACTTTCACTATGGTACCAATTGTGAAGCATAAGAATCAACTGTTCAACACATCATGTTTGCGTAGCTCGACCAAATAAAAATAAACAGCTGTTCCGACAGAAACAGTTGATCTTATTGATAAACGTAATCTCTTCAAAGTTAGAGTGAACAGGCTCCTTCTGGGTAAGCTCGCTCCATCGTAGACTTTGTCTCTGTCATCACTGACCTAGACTAGAGTCAAACCCATCTCAAATAAAAAAAAAAACGTTTGGAAAGCTTTGAAACGTTTGTGCACCCAGGCTGCAAACACAACTTGGCGAAATTGGGTTTTCAGTGTGAGTGCGGTGCCGCTCAGAACATGAGACACATTGCCCCAAGTCCCCTTCACCTGTACTTTGAGGGATTTATTAAATGCCACCGACACTGCAATTAACAAAGCCACCTACTGGGCCCAAACGATCAAGGGAGTTGTCCATCGATTTGGAAAAAAGATGAAGAATAAACGTGTTTTAGCTAAATATCGTCCGCACTCGTAAGTACTTCCACCCCTTTTAATTCTTTCAATGAATTAGGTCGCCCTGTAGGAAGACATACAACTTAACTATTTCACTAAATGTAGTTTAAATGTAATGATATCGGAGTTAAGATATCCAAGTCATGGAGCCTTGCCAATTCCGAGGACACTATCTCACTTATTCATGTGGGTTCAGTCGTCGGCATTCATTTGTTTGGTTGTCCTAACATTCCTTGTTTTATCTCCCTGAGAAATCAAAAGCATTATGTGATAACAGGCTATATATATCACTTGCTGTAGTGTCCACACACCTGCTCTTTTGATGAAGTGTCTGCCTGCACAAATCGTTTTGTGAATACTTTCTATAAGCCTACAGCTAAAGAGTGGAATTCCCTGCTAGAGACTCGCCATCAAATTTAAAGTTTGGCGTGTTTAGAATTAAGTTACACGTTTGTATTATCATTTCATTAAATTAAAAAAAGACTGTGTTTCCTACAACATAAGAGTCTCTTATTCACAAGTAAATTACCGATTTTGTAGTTCTCCGAGCACCACGCAGTTAGCACAGGTCTTTCAAAAATGAAAAATTAGGGGCACACTACTGGCATCCTAATAACATCCCAAAATAATCAGGACAGTGCCTATAAGATGTTCTAAATTACTGACTTAATAGGCTACTTTTAGGAAACGAAAGAAATGATTACTAGGTATACTGAAAACAGACAAGACTGTCGAGCATGGGGTTGTTTCAATACTTAGAAAAGTAAAGGCGAATACGGTTTTTCTAATGGGAATTTCCCCGTAAGTATGAACTTCGTGGGAAATGCACAGGCAAGCACTTAACTATTATTTTTTGTGGAATACCTACTGAAGCAAGTAATCGTAAAAAAAAAAAAAAAAAAAATTGCAGCTGGCGTTGTAATTAAAAAAAAACAAAGTGAATTTTAATAGCGATAAAATAACTGCAATCAGTTTTGAAGATGGATACATGCTTCTTTTAATAATCATTATTGTTTTATTACACTTGAAGCTCATTAATATGACTTAATAATATCAATCAGTACCGATAACATAATTATAAATACAGTCATTGATAAATTGTGCGTACCTAATTCTGCATGTAACTTTTGATTAATATAATCTAATCATTTAATTTATTATAATAATTATTATAATCTTATAATTTATGTATTTATAAAATACTAGCTGATCCGCGCAACTTCGTCTGCGTCACATTTTCCAGTATTGTTCCGCTCCTATTTGTCTTAGCGTGATGATAGCCTTTCTTGATAAATGGACTATCTAACACTGAAAGTATTTTTCAAATCGTCAATCGAACCAGTAGTTCCTGAGATTAGCGCGTTCAACCAAACAAACAAACAAACTCTTCTGCTTTATAATGTTAATATAGATAATAGTATGTTTGACGCGTGGATACAGGTTGATTAATTCTTTAATAATAATGCAGTTGTATATTAATTTATGTATATGTAAAGTTATAACGCCAGGTATTTTACTGACGCAATAAACTAGTAACATATATTTCTATGTATATTGTCGTCAAGAGGAATATTTGTTGCTACACGTGGTGAATACATGTTTTATTTTACATGCTTAAGTGAAAATGACTGGGAAGAGGAATGCCTACCCTCAAAGGTTTTTCTGGGAGACACCTTTGAGCAACCATGGGACCTTGGACCAACTTTGAGTTAAGCTCGCCTTTGTACTTGAATTATTTAATAACTGTGTACTATGTCTTGTTTGGTATACAATTAAATAGTAAAATAAATAATACAATAAACCAGCTTTTACAAGTCGTAATTAATCACAATTTTTTCGCACTTAAATTGATATAAGACCTTATTTCAGATCAGACCGAAATTTTATACTTTCGTAATTAATAAGTTTACAATTTCGGTATCGTATACACTTTGAAATGGTTTGCAGTTTATAGAAAACTATAGCTGTAACATGGCTGTAACTATTTTTTTCCATTAATAATAGCTTAATGAAGGAGTTTCATGTTTGAGGAATTATCTGTTTCTGTTTATAGGCCAGGGATGGCGAAACTTTTTTGGTGCTCGCGCCATTTTCATAAAAAATATGATGCCGCTAAAAAAAACTTGACTTAGCGATTCAATGGACACATAATAACATAAGATGCTGTTAACTAAACTCTTTTTTGTGACTATAGATTCAAAAAGCAATCTTGTTATCAGCTTTGTGTTTATTTAAAAAAAAGTAAATGTTCATTGTGATTTCTGTTGTGTTAATAACAACAGAACGTATACCTACTCTCATCAAGATGCTAATAAGTAATCTATTAAAGGCGTGCCCAAATTATTTAGCTACATGCCACCACTAAGACGCGTGCCATAGGTTCGCCATGCCTGCTCTAGGCAATGGCAATCCACCGAAAATTTCCCACGTTCACCGTGCTACAAAATGATCGCATATTAGGCATTTATTTATCCACACACCGAAGTCAAACAAATCTAATCCAGCGGGGACCTACTTCCACCCTTAAGTAGACATACCGTCAGGGGCATTAACCCTTAGATTAACATTCCTCAAACCGTCTCTTCTGAATGGCAGTGAGACAAGCAAACGTTAATCTTGGTGGAGAATTCCAGTACAGCAGACGTTCAATATATCGACGGCGACGACCCGAAACTCGTAAAGGCGAGTTCGGATTACAACGCTTGACGCGAATGTCATGCGTCGAACGCTCATATGTCACGCGTTCGCTGTTTTACTGAAGCCTTGAGTTCTAGACGGAGTAACATTTTCATTCATCAGAGAAAATGTTAGGTAAATGTCCAAGATATAGGTACATAACTAGCTTCGGATAGCGGTTACACACGCTTGATACTCCTAGTTCAAAATTGTCCAAAAGAAATATTCTCCCGGAATTAATATCTACACTAATATTATAAAGAAGAAGAGTTTATTTGTTTGGTTGAATGCGCTAATCTCAGGAACTGCTGGTCCGATTTGAAAAATTTTTTCAGTATTAGATAGCCCATTTATCGAGGAAGGCTATAGGCTATATATCATCACGCTACGCGGACGAAGTCGCGGGCAGAAGCTAGTAATCCCATATTTCAAAGAAAATCGGCCAAGAGCGAGTCAGTCTCCCACACGAAAGGTAACCTAAACCAAAATAAAACACGTTTTTAAGGTAATCCTACCTACCTGTTAAGCATCCGCTGTCCATCCATCTGCCTGACTGTTTGACAGCGGGCTGTATCTCAAGAACCGTACTAGGTAGACATTTATAATTTTCATAGATTTTGTATTTCTATTGCCGCTATAACAAAAAATAATGAAATATATAAAAAAAAAAATGGTCTCGTTAAAAAAACTCCGAAAGTTTCAACTGTCCATTATGGTTCTTGAGAAACAGCCCACTGACTGACGGACGGACGGAAAGCGGAGAATGTCTTTGTTTAGCCCTCTTGTAATCAGACGGTTCATGGACGCCTCTTTAGAAAGCCCGCCTATCTTTTAACTTTGGATAATGTAATTATTCATTTGGTAATAAAGTGTTACATTACAGATAACATTTTAATTAGTATTACATACGTGCACTCTACGTGAAGAAATACCAACAGTTACCTACATAAACAGTTTATAATTTATTACCCAACATTTGCATTCAGTTTTTTGCAAGAACCTGACCATACCTAACATTATTTTAGGTAACATTTACGTAATTATTGTTCTTAATTTACAGTGTTTATTTGAACTCTTTAGAAGGTACTTATAGGATTTTCGAGTAGTCATTTCGTCACTTTTGGGCCTAGATTCACTTCATAACCTGCCTACCCCTTTTTTCCAACGATATTGGGATCGAATTTACGTAAAACCGAATCAGCTGACTACCAGTATTTTAGGTGGAGCGGCGGCCCACCAGACCTCCAGAACCCAATACGGACCTACCTATATTCATACCAAATTCCAAGTTTCTAGTACCTACTAAGCATCTCTGAGCTAAATCGAGAACATACAGACAGATGGACATGGCGAAACTATAAGGGTTCCTTGTTGACTACGAAATACTAAAAACCTCACACTGCATGAATGTCTTCTTTTTTTATTTTATTTTCTTTTCCACTTATTACTGTGTCATTTTTGAAGGGAATTTTTATCCATAATTGGAAATACACTGGCTCCTGTAATACAGTTTAAAACTAACTCAGGAGCCAGGGTATTTCATATAAATTATGCCTTACACGTCTTGATACTATAAATCATTAATTATTTTATTAATAACTAGCATTCGTTATTACTTAATTCTCGTACGATAGTTTGAGGAAAAATACTTGTTTTTTTATCAGTTGCACTACTTCCTCCGTGGTTCCGCCCCGTGAGGAACGAATTAAGTTTATCAAAACCGCAGAGAGATTATACCGCGTGTATCTGACATCGACGCACAAACAATTTCCATGGGTCCAGGGCATGATTCTGGACACCCTAGACTTAGAATTTTTCGTCGCTTTTTTCTCATTTTTTTCAAGGGTTTTTTTACTTTAGACTGTTCATAATCGTTATTCTGACCGAACCCAATGAGATTTAAAAAAAAAAAAAATAATTAATTAACTACTTTCACTAAAAAGAGCAATCTGAATAAAACCACAAATAGATATCAGCTCAGCTGAGCTGATACCTACTTGTGGTACTCTTGAAAAAAATGAAAAAAGAGAAAAGAACCGACGAAAAATTCCAACACTGGGGTGTCCAGAATCATGCCCTGGACCCATGGAAATCGTTTGTGCGTCGATGTCAGATACACGCGGTATACCCAACTTCTTCTTCTTATCGTGTCGACAGGGTCTAACGACCCCACACACCCTAGGGACAGAGTTTCTAAACCGCCTCAAGGGCCTCTGAATATTTACCTGCCTGAAGACTATAGCGTAATTTATAATACCCGAATGTAACTGTCCCACTGACTGCAAGTAATTATGTAGAGCCGTACCGGGAAGGCATCAGCATTACCTCATCATCTGCTAAAAGGCAGTTGGCGTTTTCAGACTTAACTTAAGGATATTTTGCTCACGTTTAAGTCGAAAAGTCAAAATCAAAGCACTTTTGAATTGCCAAGGAACATACTCTCGGGATGAAAAAGTCGTATTCCACTACTCATGCTCTTATTGTGTGCAAAGTTTTATCTTAATTCCTTCAGGTGTTAAGACGTCATCATCTGCATAGCCTTTTCCCAACTGTATTGGAGTCGGCTTCTAGTCAAACCGGATTTAGCTGAATACCAGTATTTTACGTAGAGCGGCTGTCTACCAGACCTCCACAACCCTTTAACTGGGTAACACGGTACTTATTGGCAAGACTGGAGTCAGATTACTCTCAACTCGGTATGTTAAGATGGTCACCCATCCACAGACCAACCTTGGCAAGCGTTGCTTAACCTAGAAGATTGACCTGTGCGGCTGTTATGTTTAGCCACAAAAAGACAGTCACAGTTACTTTTGCCATAATATTGGCATTTGGGTAATGCCTGGTTTTTCCATCATGTTTTCAAGTGATGCCGTAGACAATCCCGGAATATATAGAACTCAAGACCTTTATATCGAGAGGCACTCAACTATTAGGTATAGCGGTATCACCATATAAAAAAGCTGTGGTTAAGATGTTTTGTTATACTTTTATCTGACAATATGCTCCTAGTAACCTCTAGTCATATATTTCCTTCCACTGACGCCAACCACTCTGTGTCAGCCACAATCACCCAAGCGAGTTGAACCTATTACCGCCAACGGAGTTTAAAACAAGAACAAAATAACAAAATGTCGTTCCCGGAGGCAATTGACCGGACATACTAATTCTGCTGCTTAGTTCGGTATATCAATACATGACGTGTTGAGGACCTTTGTTTAGTACAAATTTATATTCCTGTACGATGAACTTCCGAAATATTATTATACAGAGTGTTCGCTTTTATTTTTTACTCTCATTTTTCACTAATGCTTCGCTCTTATTGGTCGTAGCGATGTTACATTATAGCCTATGGCTTTCCTCGATAATATATGGGCCAACTTCAAACCAGACGTTCCTGAGATTAGCGCGTAAAAACAAACTCTTCACTATCAATAAATATTATTAAACAAAGTCCTCCGCCGCGTCTGTCTGTCTGTTCGCAATAAACTCAAAAACTGCTACACCGATTTTCATGCTATTTTCACCAATGGATAGAGTGGTTCTTGAGGAAGGTTTAGTACATAATTTGTCAGATAGTTAGCTTTATAATATAAATATAGAGATTATACTTGAGATTTTCAGACAGACATTTGCACTTTGGTGTGTTTGTACATACATACACGTGCATATGCGTAGATACTGTAGTTGAATATTAGTAAAGACTCCAGAGACTGCTTTCCGAGAAGCTATCAAGCTCTCTTATTCATTCTAAGAAATGATGGCGCTGCAATCTCGCTTTATTGACATTTAATTAAATACTAGGATATTTAATTAAATATAGTCATTGTGGACCGATCTAACAAGAAGTTTTTTGAGCGATTTAATTTTTACATCTAACTAGTTTTATAAGCGTCTTTACTAAGACACAGGAATGAAACGTACTAACGAGAAAGTAATCCAGGTCATGGTCTATTCGTTAGCCCATCCAAAACCAATCATCCGATATACAGTAATTGATTTATTACATTCAAACATGTAAGCACCATGTGAGAACGTGGTGAGAATGTGGACAGAAGCGAGCCCATAAAATATAAAAAAATAATGAAAACCACACAGACTTGCACATTTTAAAGTAACAATATAGACGTAAGAAGGACAATATTTATATTTGAATAACAAATAATAGTATCTCATTCACTGACGATGAATCAAAGTGCTTGTTTGTAGAAAAAGTAGTCTACTGCAAGCATGTCTCCTAAAATGGCGGATATAAAATGCCATGCTCAAAAAAACAGTGTAACAAATCGGCGTGCTTGTTGCTAGGGCCCTCGAAACATCAGCGATTTGAAGAGGGTGTCATGAAAGGCACTTATACTCGGGCAGAGAGCTGGGGTCAAGGGCGACTGCTCATCGGCAGTGGATATAACATGATACTATGCTGTAGGGTTGATTATGATCTATTTTAAGGTATCAGAATCAGGGACGAAATACCGATAGAATTATGACAAATACTAAAGCATTTATTTGTTTAAAATTGAGAATAAACTAATTCCATATCACCTTTCTTGAGATTCTCTTCCAATATTAATAACGGATCATATTTATTCAAAAAATCTCTACACAAGTTGAGCCGCGCAACTTCGTCTACGTCACATTTTTTACTAATGCTCCGCTCCTATTGCATGTAGCGTGATAGTATTTATAACTTATAGCCTTGCTTAATAAATGGGGTATCCAACACTAACAGAATTTTCAATTCGAACCAGTAGTTCCTGAGATTAGTGCGTTCAACCAAACAAACAAACTCTATGGCTTCGTAATATTAGTATAGATCGTTATGTTATGTTAGTATACAGTGTGTTTCTCTACCATCTCTGTAATCATCAGTTTCATAGGTATTTATTACTTACATAATTTTTTTTCGTACCGCTTTTCTGTACCGCTTTATAATCATTTTCACCTACAACCAAAAAACCCTCCCACCAAGTAACTTTAATTTATTTCAACTAATAAAAATACGATGCAACGTCTCTGGCGTTCAATTGTCAATACATATCAATTGGTGTCATTTGACCGGTCGTTTGTTGCACCGGATCGTTTGGGTATCATACCGATTGCTACCCGATATATTTATAGAAATACTTCTGTTGTTGCACTCGTGTACTTACGCCGTATTTACGCAGTGATTTATTAGTACATTGTTTATAAAACTAAAAACCAGCCAAATACGAGTCGGACTCTCGCACGAAGCGTTCCGTAGGCACCATAAACCGAAAAAAAAAACAGAAAAAACACGTTTCTTGGTTAGCAGACACTTCAATTTTTTAACCGACTTTCCAAAAAGGAGGAGGTTCTCAATTCAGATGTTTGTATTTTTTTTTTTATGTTTGTTCGGGCATAGCTCCGTCGCTTGCCAACCGATTTTAAAAATGATTTTTTTGTTGGAAAGGGAATACTTCCCAAATGGTAAGGAAACATCTGATGATGGCATCCCAGAGAAGTCGAGGGGAACTGTCGAAAATCGTATGGGCAACTAGTGCGTTTGTATTTTGCTTTTCTGCGATTTTGCAGTGGTGTTCTTAGGTGTGGGGTAAGTACAACTAAAAAGTAAAAAATAAAAAGTAAAAAATAACTTTAATTTCGGAAATCGGTGTTTTTGTTAATTTGTTCGTTTTTTGACACCGACTTCCGAAATTAAAGTTATTTTTTACTTTGTAGTGTTTTTTTTTTGGAAGTCGGTTGTATTTTTTTGTAAAAAGTTTTATTTATTTTTTATTATTTGTTGTTACATCGGTATTAGAAGTACACACTACATAATTACACACTCTGTGAAAATCTCAATTGCCTACCCATTACGGTTCTTGAGGTATAGGTTGTCAGCCCGCTGACAGACGGACGCACGGAGGGACGGCGGCTTAGTAACTGTAGGTTATCCTATGAGTACGGAACTCTAAAAAACGTTTCTAAGTCTGTAGGCAAGTTGTTGTGTTGTAGGGAGAGTCGGAGGTATTGTACCGCAGGATGAATCGTACCACCTCCATACCAAGTTTCCACCTCCAAGTTTGTCTTAGCGTGATGATTATATAGCCTGTCATAGGCTATATACCATCGCGCGGGTCAGCTAGTCTAAAATATAGGTCTACATTGCCAGTGTAAAAAAATACTGCTATTTGGAGGTGGTACAAGTCATCCTGCGGTAGAATACCTCCGACTCTCCCATAATAGATTTTCGATACCACTTTCCATTTATGTGACTTATAGTGTTGTTGTTGATCGTGCACATTTGTCTGGAAACCTATTTACCTATTCGAGATTTAAAGATTCCTAGGATATACCCTTCGACAAACAGACACTGTGAAAGAGTTCCACGTTTCTTTATCCTTATTATTTGTAAACTATTGGTTGCAGTTTCAACTCGTTTATTTGAATAAATAAAAAACAATTTAATAGCAATTCCGAGTAATGGAAACCGAGATTGAACTTCCAAGAAAATTGTTTGTCTACAAGAACTTTTCTTCATTCTCAACGAGTAGGTACTTCTTGGAACCGGGATAGACTAGGTATTTTTTACTTTTTCTAATTACAACATATCTAGGTACTACGTATTTCAGTAGAAAAAATAGCAACAATTCTCATAGCTAAATTCGTAACTAAATTATATTTTACATTTTATTTAATTGCTGTACACCTACCATATTGTATTTCTTTTTAACCCAAAGGTTGACTGGTAGAGAATGCCTTGTTGCATTAAGTCCGCCCATGTACCACTATTGTACATGAAGTTTAATTAAGTAAATAAATAAGGTTACCCAAATGCTAAAAGTGCAGATTTTAGGATACAAAGTAAGCTAGGCAAGGCAACAGTTTTGTCCTCGTGAATGTCGATACTTAGGCTCGTGGCTAAATAATAACAGCCGCATGGGTCGATCTTTAAGGTTAAGCAATGCTTGCCTGGTCTGTGGATGTGTGACCATCTTATCATACCGAGTTTCTTCCGTGCCTCAGAAAGCACGTTAAGCTGTTGGTCCCGGCTATCATTTGTAGATCTTTGGCAGTCGTTACGGATTGTCAGAAGCTAGTAAATCTGATTCCAGTCTTACCAAAAAGTACCGTGTTAATGGGTCGTGGAGGTCAGCAGTGCTATTCTGTAACAACATTTTCGTGTCTCGACAGCGGAATCCGAGGTGAGTTTCAAATTCGTATAAATTTAAGACCTTATGATGTGTGAAATAAAGTTCACTTTGTAAGCTTAGTCACTCAGGTGAAGTCGATATCGAAATGGTTATTTACAGAATAGACTAGCTGGTAGGCAGCCGCTCCACGTATTACACTGATATTCAGCTAAATCCGGTTTGACTGGAAGCCGACCCATTGGGGTCGAGTATATTGATACTTGGGAAAAGGCTAGGCAGATCGAGACTTAGTAGAAAATACTCTTAGGAAAAATGAATCCTATGACCTATTCCAAAACAAGGTCTATTTGTGTGCCGTAATCATCATCATTATCATATCAGCTGAAAAACGTCCACTGCTGGACAAAGGCCTCCCAAGAGTCACCATAACAGCCGGTCCTGTGCGTCTCGCATCCATTGGCTACCCGCGATCCTCACCGGGGCCTTCTAACTTCCTTTGTGTGAAAGTTTCATCCCAATCCAATAAGGAGAGGTAACATACAGAGAGACAGAGAAACATAATTATAGACAGATTTTTTTTAAATGATGTGAATTCATCAAAATGCAAATAACTCCGCTTTGGGTGAAGCAGAAGGGATTCATCAGACTCCTATTGACTAAGACCCATCCGT
Source organism: Ceramica pisi (assembly GCA_963859965.1). NCBI lineage: Eukaryota > Metazoa > Arthropoda > Insecta > Lepidoptera > Noctuidae > Ceramica > Ceramica pisi. The sequence goes on from OY982529.1 coordinate 6,934,448, forward strand.
GTTGTAACCCCGGCAGGTACTGGCCCTAGCGGGTTCCGTCTTCTATACTGCATGGAACAAAGCGCGCCGTCGACCCGGGTCTGGTCGATTACGGTCGCCGGGAATCCCCTGCGACTGGAAGCCGACCCATTGGGGTATCATATTTTGGGGTAACTCTACTAATAGGGAAGCCGCGTTTAAAGCGCAAAAGCGCTGCATAAGATCTATGTTTGGGCTTCAGGTAACGGACAGTTGTGTACCATATTTCAGAAAGCATAAAATTCTGACAGTACCAGCTTTGTATATTTATGAAACAGCTTTATTTGTGAGACTTAATCCAAATTTGTTTTCGTCCCTATCTGATACTGTACAACGTAACAGGCGAAATGACATGCTCCGTGGACGCAGAGCTAAGTCAGCTCTCATGCGGAAAAGCATATTCTGCAGAGCCCCGCAAATTTATAATAAAATTAAAAAAACGATTAGAGAGTTGGATTTCGTTGGATTTAAGAAGCAGTTTAAAGAATTTTTATGTAATAAATGTTATTATAACTTAAATGACTTCCTAAATGACACTGACATGTAATTTAATCTAATTTTATTATTTGATATTAAACTGACATTCCTTTTTGAATTTTAATTAATATAACAAATTTAACATTTGTACGCCCATGTGGTAGAATATGATGAAACTTTAAAAAAAACTTAAGACCATGTAATGTACATACCTACCATATTCTGACAAATAAACGATGATTTGATGATTTGATTTGATTTGACTCTCGACGCCCGTCTTCTTCTGTTGCGACGGCCGGGCGTGAAGTTTCCCTCTCTCTCACGCGTTCGGCCTTCTCCTTCGCTAGCATTATTGTTTCGCAGAAGGAGATGACCGCTTCCCATGCCTCTTCACTCCGGACCATGGATTAAACCGGGGCCGGACGAAAGAGGTCTCCACCGCCGATAGACAGAGTTACTTTGGCATTTATAACATTAAGTGTTTATGGCAGAGATTACAGACGATCAGTTTAAAAAAGATGTCTTAGAGCCATTTCATTGCCCACTACGTATACATTATGTCAATATGACTAACTGCGACGATGCCTATTTACTTAAACAATTTACAAATAGATTAGAAGCAAACAGACTTTGAGAAAAATGCGTCACTCTACCGCAATATGCAAAACATTTTGCGGTTATAATTATTCTTACCTAACATAATGATTGGAGTTAATATTTGTTTTTAAATGGATGCGAGTTAATGTTTTTCTATTGAATGATATTTTCAACAAGATGGATATGAATACGGAATCCTATTACTAAAACTCCACTGTCCGTCCGTCCGTCTGATAGCGGGCTGTATTTCAAGGACAGTAATAGATAGAGAACTGAAATTTTCACAGACTGTGTATGTCTATTGCTGCTATAACAAAAAAATATAGTAAGAATGAGAATTAAATTACATTAAAAATTAAAGGGGGTTCCCATACGAGAAACGTGTATTTTTAGTTTTATGGTACTGAACCCATTATGTGAGAGTACGACTCTCACTTGGCTGGTTTTTTTAATTCGACCCTAGAGACCCAGCGGCTATAATTTATTTTGTCCAGACAAAGATTTGCTGTCATGTCTCTGCTTGGATTTCTTAAAACTTTTTAGATAAGTAGGAGTGAGGCTAGGCGCGCACTGATGACTTTTGTCACCGTGACAGTATACATATCTCACTCTGTTGCACTTCACAATTGCGAAAGAGAGAAATATAAATAGTTAATTTTTAATTTAGCAAAAAATCTTTTCTATTTAAAATAATCAGATTTAAGATTTGTATTAAATTGTTAGTAGGTACATCACGGTCGTAATTTTAAGTTTCGGAGGAGCGAAGTGCCCTAACACACGCAAATAATGTCTAAAAGGTCACTTAAACCACTAGATGTAGTAGGTACTAATTTTGTGATAAATGTAATAAATTATTTGTATTTGTATACTGTCACGCGGACACAAAGTCACCAGTGCGCGCATAGCCTTACAATTTGGTATACAACTTTCGTAACACTTTTCTCCTAAAATTATGATTTGTTGAAAACCATCAAGTTTATAAATGTAAATCTAGATGGAACTATTCATTAATAGCGAAATTGGTCTGGAATTGAGTTGTTATGCCTTTCGTTAAGAAATGTCAGCACAATTTAAAAATATAAATGGATTTTGATAGATTTGCAAAAGCGATTTAAGCGTTTAATTTAAATTGTGTCAAAACTAGGGTACATTATTGGAATGTCCAAATTAAGGGTTAATTCGAAAATATTATGTAACAATAGTAAAATACTTAACTTGCTTATTTAAAGTTAATTTATTTTGTAGGGCAATAGTTATTCTATATTCTCTTCATAATCTTTATTCTCTTGGTATCTAGGGCCTATGTACCTATATATATTCTAATAGAGTCCACCCGCATGCGCTCGTATCAATTATTATTTATTACAATTTGAATGCTTATATGTAAATTCTGAGCGTTGTTTGCTATCTTGTGTGTTAACCTGTTAACAGAATATTTACAGCTGTTTGTGATAGCAATGATTCGTTTGATTGTATCCCTACGTTTTACTCTATTTAATTTGAATTTACTTATTAATATCTCTGTCTTCTTGGCACCCCGGTTTCAAGAAGAGATTTATTCTATCTATACCAATTTATTTTAACACTAGCTGACCCACGCAACTTCGTTTACGTCGCATTTTCCATTAATGCTCGGCTCCTTTTAGTCTTAGCGTGATGATATGTACCTATGTCCTTCCTCGATACATAAGATATCTAATACTGAAATAATTTATCAAATCGGACTAGTAGTCCCTGATATTACCCCCTACATACAAACTTACAAAAAAAGTTACCTCTTTATAATATTAGTATAGATTACACTGTAACATTCCCAAAACTTCTCAACTATGGTAACTAGATTCAACTGGCACTAAATTTACTACTTGATTTGTTTCGCTACAGTAAACAGGAGCTTGCAGAGCTCCATCTATGTCAATGCTGCAACTATGTCATTAATAGGCTAAGTGTCCAGCAAGCTGGGACCATTGATTTCACAAGTGTCACCAGTGGTAGCGTCCGAAACACTTGATGAGATTGTTTAAGGTCGTAGATAAGTAGAATAGTGTTATTTTGGCTTTAAAGCATTTCTGTGTTAGGAGATCTGAATTTTACGTTGCAGTTTTATAATTATTGAACTATTAACTGCTCCATAGTTAGACTCGACGTCAAATGTATCTTTTTCTTTTGCTAAGGGATTTATGTGACTTTTAGCTAGTATATATTCAGGGTCATCGTCTGTTGGAAAAAAATCTCCCAAGATAACGTTCTCCGACGACCCAAAACAGTTACTAAGTCAAACAAAATATCTACGCCAACATTGTCCTTCTTTTACTATAGAACATCACAGTATCTCAACAAAATCTCAAGTGTCTTTACAAGTGAAGAGAATAAGGGCACCATTTGTCTCTCAATTTGCAACCTCCTCTGTCTCGTATATATTCATTGGATCCACTCGTGCAAGCTAGTCTAGTACGTTTGTCGTTGGTACATACATTTTGTGTACTCTTCTGTTTTAACGGCGTATAGAATTAGGAAGAGATAGATTTATGTAGATACTGTTATTCTATGTATCTTTGTAAATCAATTACGACTCAATAGGTTAGTGGATTTGAATGACACTTACACATTAATGAACAAGATTAGGACAAATTATAGATATTTTTATAAATTTCACGCGGATAAAATTGCTGGCAGAAGCTAGTTAATCGAAAATTCTTGATGTATTATTTATTAAAAGTACATAATGCAGATATCATGTGTTTTTTATCCCACGCAAGCTACACTGAATTGATAATTATAAACAACGGTTTGCAAATTGTTGTTTCAATAATAACAGCTATGAGTATTTATGTTATAGAATGCTTAGTATTTCAGAGTAGGTAATTGACGCTCATTTCTCCCAAATGAAAATAAACGACGTAAAGAAAGTGAATTCAAATATTTATGAATATTAAAGGTGTTCTAAATTATATTTCCATGAAAAATAGAGCTACTCGGTATGGAATTATTTCTCTGAAATATCAAATTGGGTTAGAGGTCTGAAGTTGATTTTATTTCCACATAAGAGAGTGCTACATCTGAAAACAGGCCCAAGAAAACTTCCCTGAGAGTCTCCAAGAATTTGAATTTTTCGGTAATGACTCAAATCTAAAATTTACTTTGATAAACTGAATAATTCAAGAACGCAATAATATAATCCTCTATGTAAGAAGATTGTTATTAAATTTCAAATTTACGTAAAATTACGATTGATAGTAATGACTTAACGAATCAAAAGCTAATGTCTTGTATATTATGTCTATGCTTTATGTGCAATCAGCTTGCAAAAACAATTTAAAGAGTGGGTAACTTCCGTTTACAGTTCGAGTAACTCAATTAACAAAAAGTACGTCTTTCAAATACATAATTAATATGTAATGGTAAAAAACGGGTTTGCTTTTATAATTATGTATACATTAAAGTGCAATAATCTCAGCTTAATCTACAGATTGCAAGTGCATATTCAATAAGCTTGATCTAGCCTTAAAAGTGTGATACAAGAATAATTTTAGAACCTGTTTCATATGTAACTAACCACCTCACCTAATACTGGCCTAAATGTTCAAGGACCAATTACTTTGCCTGATAACGGTTATCCAGTGTGTGTGCATGGATTATATGACGTCATGATTGGATCATTGCTTTGTTGCCATGCTACTGTGTTTTTGTGCTTGAACTTGTGTACGGCTTGCCTGACATATGTTCCTGCTAATTACTTGTACTTACAAGGTGCTTGGTGAAAAGACCGTGTTTCATTTTTGTTGACAATCACGATAGAATGGCATTTTGTCTAGAACCTTTTTGCTTTTATCCACTCTACTTACGTAGCTCAAGTATTGATGGAGTGGATTATGATTGTTGTTGCTTCATTGCCATCAAAATCGTCCAATTTTACTTTTAGATTTTGGCATTCATGGATGAAAGCCAAACTAAGATTTCTCCAGTGTCGTGGGTGTGTTTACAAAACTAAAAACCCAAATACACAAACAGACCGGAACCATGATCTGTAGGCCATACAGAGATTTGTTTAATCGCTCGACCATTGCGCCAACTGTGCCGTCATATCGTGTTAGATCTAGTCTAGTAGTTGTATTGTATTAGATTTCTAATACATAATGTCATCAATATTTTTTTGCAAAATATGCTTTCTAGTCAATAATCTTTTGCAAAATTATTCTTTCTGCAAATTGTTGGTCGTCATCAGATAAGTGTTCATAGGAGTAGAGTATAAAAGTGAGTATACTGCGATTCAGTCATGAACTGAGCAAACTTGGTAGAGTCTAGCTTTAACCAAATAGAACATGAATAAACAGATAAATGAGGAAAAACAGGTTTCGTTTATTAGTTTTAATATCTGCGCTTGCTCAAGTAGTTACTTACCAACATAGATGTATTAGTGACTGCATAATACATGAATAAAATATCAATATCTTATATACTAACTAAGTCCTGTTTTTGTCCAACTTTATCGTAAACGGGGAAGAACTAGCGGTATTATTCCATGACCACTATGTACAAAATCATGAAGTAGTGAAAATAGCGTCAAATCATGACATAGTTAAAACAACTTTGACGCGAAAGTAGTGCTATCATTATAATTTGATACCAATAGTGGTTACTATCACAATAATATGTGTGACATTATCACTTGTAGCGATAACACCGCCCATTACAACACACTATATAACTTTCTAATTTTTATACTAGTAATGGAACAGGCTGCTCATTATTTCCGCTAGGGTTTACCATGTTCTTAGCCAGCGTTCTAAGTTCATACATCATTATAATCAAACCAACCAACGTCCACTACTAGTCCAGTGAACACTATAATGAACTATCCATTCATAACATTCTCCGCTTATGTATAGTTAAATTTTGACTTCAACAAAAACTGCAGTAGCATTTTATCGCTCCAAGCCCGGGTCGTATACAAGAAGAATCTTTTTAATTCGATTTCCGGTCGCTTTCCCGTTTACTTCGGATTTTACCGGAATTTTCTGAATAGGTGCCGAACTGCAAACTTGCTATTTCACGAGCTGTGTGTTATTATCTTAGAGCTACATGCAAAAAGGTTACAAAATTATTGAAAACCCAATTCGTGCAGCTTTTCGGTAATGTTCTGCTCCTATTGGTCGTAAGTTGATGTTATTTAGTGTACAACCTTCCTGGATACATGGTCTATCCAACACCAATTGGTGTTGGATACATATTTTTCGGTAATGTTCTGCTCCTACTGGTCGTAAGTTGATGTTATTTAGTGTACAACCTTCCTGGATACATGGTCTATCCAACACCAATTTTTCAATTCTCTCTCTGTAGTTCCTTAAAAAAACAAACAAACATTTTTATAGCTTTACAATTTAAATCTATACTAATATTATAAAGCAGAAGAGTTTGTTTGTTTGTTTGGTTGAACGCGCTAATCTCAGGAACTACTGGTCTGATTTGAAAAATTCTTTCACTGTTAGGAAGCCCATTTATCGAGGAAGGCTATAGGCTATATATCATCACGCTAAGACCAATAGGAGCGGAACAGTAATTAAAAATGTTACGCAGACGACGTTGCACGGGTCAGCTAATTATAAATAAAGTGTTCATATAATCTATCTCTAAATCTATTAAAGAATTTCAATAATGCAGGTTAAAGATTTTGAATTGAACATTGGACAGGTTGGTAGTACAGCTGTACAGTTGATAGCCTAGGATAGGTCAATGGTTTGTGTAGTTTGTACCTATTTAGATTCCCGCATATAGGTGTAACGCGACAACGATGAAACAAAGCTTATTCATTGAAATTGTTCTAATTTTAAGGCAATGGAAATTTTAGAACAATTTCAAAGAAATGCTCCACTAAAACAGCCTATTGGTTACCTATACAAGATCATTTTATTACCTAGGATGGCTCTAAGGAAAACCGGCTCTGAAAACCTTTTCAACCAGCCTGCAAGTAATGAACATTGCAACTTTTATAGTTGTAATAATATTGGATAAGTCGGACTTCAACGTATAATCAAGGGTTGTTTAAATCGGCATAATTTACTCACTGCAGTTGGGTTACGCGGCGTTTTTGTTGTACGGGTATTGCAGACCACGGCATTCGTTCTAATGAACGAATGCCGTGGTCTGCAATACCCGCACACACATTTATGTGTTAGAGGAATGGTTTAAAATAACTTAAGGTATATGTTGTTCTAGAGGCCGCCCGCGACTTCGACCGCGTATAAATTCTCGTTATTCCCGTGTAAATCCCGATCCCTCGGGGACTCCGGGAAAAAAGTAGCCTATGTGTTATTCTGGGTCTTCAGCTACCTACATACCAAATTTAATTAATTAAATTCATAGTAATCGGTTCAGTAGTATTTGCGTGAAAGAGTAACAAACATCCATACATACTCACAAACTTTCGCATTTGTAATATTATTATAGTAGGAAGTAGGATTAAGTCAATCGTACTGTTTATTGAGGATAACGTACTTACCTAAATGAGAGTGGTCTCTCGCAGTAACCTATGAGGTTGTTGATGACTCTACCGGACTTGCTGTGGCGGGCTTTATAAAAATCAAAGCTTCTGTCTAGACACGGCTGCGATATTATCTTAATACCAGCTATCTTAACTTTCTGATCTTTTTAAATATTTTTTTCCTCCCACTTTAGGTAATTTATTTTATCACAGCATATTTTTATTCAGGGCTGTGGAATTTGATCGAAAGAGTCACCGCGGACCTGGAAAGCTTAGGACTTTTATTAGGAAGAACACGATGGGTTTTAGTCAGTAAGAGCCTAAAGAACGGAACAGACGCAAAGTGCGAGCGGTCCGCGACGGAACGACCGATCTTCCGCGGATGTATTGGCGTTCCGACGCGATCCGCGACAGAATTTCAGCCAAGTGTAGCGAAGGCCTAACACTCCCTTCCGCTCCGCCTAGAGCAGGAGGAATCATTTGATGATTTCCTATTGTAAAAAAACATATATTTATACTAGAAGTCACCCCCTTTCTAGCCATACGATCTTTTACTCAGTCCATCCATAGATTTTTTGGCCTTCTTCTATTTTTCTTTACTGAGCTTTTCGTAGTATTCAAAGAAAATTCAAGTGCTGAGCTTACCTAGCTTAATAAGCGCTTGGCAACTGGAATTTTCCTACTATTGTTTACGTGTACATAGAATTAAACCAAGTTGAGTAATTATTTCTCATTAGTACTCATTTATTACCTAGCTCGCAGGTAAACCTCCGGCCTGTTTGTAAAGGTCGAGAAGTTTCTATGAACGTAAAGAAAAATGTTCTGCTTAGGATCGGAATGAGAGTTTTTCACTTTTATTTAGTTCACGTAAAAGTTTTTTGCGAGCGTAGATGAAAATGGCTTTCCCGGTGGTGGAGTAGAGATTTTGTTTTTGTTATTAATTAACAGCTTTTGCCTGTGGCGTCAGTCGTGTAAATTAAGTTTTTCTCAAAATAAGTAGCTTATAACTGCCTCCAGGGTCCCATCTATCTCGGTCAAAATTCATCAAAATTGGTTTAGCGATTTAGGCGTGAAAGCGAAATGAACAAAATGCAAGCTTACTTTCACATTTATAATATTAAAGTTAAGATTAAAAAAAACATATATTTTTCTGATGATTCATTGAATTCTCTTTACCTTTTGTGTTGTGCTTGCAAATCATTTGGTAACTTACGAAAACTAGGATATTTAGTAACAAAACCTCAGTGATTCTAGGTATTCTAATAACATCTTTGTTTATAGTAATCAGCACCAAATACAATACAGTGAAAATAAACAATGTGCAAGTGACCAAAACGATACGTATCACTAAACATATCAGTGTAAACGAAACAGTGTATATCCATATCAAGTGTTAGTGTAAAATCAGTGTTATAAGTGTTAGAATAAGTGTTAAAATTAAGTAAAAATGTCGGAGAGATTTAAAGTGACGAAGTTTGAAGAGCCTTCGGGTAAAACGTATAAGAACTATGGAGCGACGTCGGCGGAAAGCGACGTGGAGCTGAAAGGGAAGCTGCTTCCCGACTCAGGTTTGTGTGAAAAATATTGATATTTTGTAGCGTACCTACTGCCGTCATAAGATAAAAGGACCTATCGACACAAAACGAAGTAACTGATTTCCGACATTTACAAAATAACTTAAGGTCGGAAATCGTTTACTTAGTTTTGCGTCGATACATCATTTTTTCTTATGACGTAGGTAACTTCAACTTCGGAAGCGGTGTTTCTTTCCGCACGTTTAGATTGTCAGAGGAAGATATTTAAAGTTCTTGAAGCTTTGTGAATGCGCATAATTAAATTATGATCGTTTATTATAATAAAACGCAAAGCATATTTAGATGTTTTTGGCGACAATTTTTTTTAGGTGTTTGATCAATTGTAACAAGTTTTCGTGGTTCCACAGACATGTGCGAAGATACAATACGACAACGATGCTGGGATGCGATTTTTCATAGAAAATGTTTTCATCGGTAGATCAATTTCTAAGAAACAACGTCGTCACACCGATGTTACATTCGCGTTATACCTATCTGTTGAAGCTTTCTTGCTGAATCGCACAACTAATCAATGAGCAATATCAAATCTCAAATAGCAATTTATATGTTTTTTATTATTGCAATCCATAATGTAAACATACAGGTGGTAAAATGAATAAATACAAACAATTATGGAACCTGTCGGGCACTAAATACCTAATTAGAAGATAGGAAGAGCGCTTTTAATTATTGTTATTTTTTTTGTAAAATATATTTAAGTATAGTAGGTATTTCCTGTCCAACTAGTAACTAATATTACTCATTTTATATATTATTACTTTCACATTTATTTTTGGATTTATTTATATTTTTGTTGTTAATTCGCTTGCATTTCCTGCATTGGTATTAGAATAATTAATTTTATATTATTCTAAGATGAAAAGTTATTCCGACTACGTGCTCTCCTGTTGGTACGTATATTTCTTTGTAGTGTCCTACTACGGCCAAATCAGAGCAAGAGTCAGTTATTTTGTATCAACTGGCTCTAACTGGCAAACTACCAAAGTAGCACACCCTGTATGGACACACGAAATAAACCAAATGGTGCCAAATAGTTTGTTAGCAAAAAAGGTTGATATACTAACCTAAGGTTTGGGTTGTGGTCAAAGCTTTACTAACTTCGGGCATGCCCAAATTGTTTTGGGTTTAACCGAAGTCCTTAACAATGAGATTTAAGACCCTTTCTATATGCGACTATATGTATGTAGGTACATAATTATTATTTAGTTAGTTATAATTTAACGTTAACGTTATGTTATGATTAAAAGCTTCTACCGCGTGGATGTCGGTTATTGCGACCATCGCGGACTTTTCCTTAAAAAAAAACAAAAACACAAGCGAAAATAATATGAAAATCGGTGCAGTAGTTTTTGAGTCTATCGCGAACAGACAGACAGACAAGCGGAGGACTTTGTTTTATGATATGTATCAAGTGATTAGGGACAAAAAAGAAGTTACATTTTCAGGAGATATAAAATTATTATCTAGTATTATTTCGATTAATCAATCTCAATGATTGACATAATGTTCATTATTTTTTCAACTTGAACTGAATGTGACTAAAAAGTATTTTATTTTATCTTTCTCTTTTGGTTGTTTCTACAACTTTTTCTCTCCATTTGGACAAGATGAGCTGTATTTTTAAGAAATATAATTATACTTATAATAAGCAAATTAATTTTATAACAAACCGCATGAGTTCTTGAATTGAAATATATTTAAATAAAATGTATAAATTAAAGTTTTAGAACCCACTTGATGTTTCAAAATGAATACTTTAATAGGTCAATATTATCATTTTTGATATATATTTATTGAGTCTTGAGTCTTGAGAATAAGGTGAAGTTGTTTAATAGTACCTAAACAATAAATAAACAAGGTGAATGAAATATTTCAAAATAAAACTTATGAGTTCTATTTGAGTGAATCAATGATACATAATTATGGTAGTATAATTAAAATTATCATAATGTTACTGGCACGTATTATTTATCAATTATCAATATTTTATGAAATTCTTCTGTTATTTAAAAGTAGAAAGATAAAAACCAACAAAAATATTCCCAAATAGGTCCCTGAGTTAACTTTGAATCATTCTTTTAATAAGAACGATTAAAACATCAAAGTGGTTAAAAATGGACTTCGAAAAAAAGAGTTGAAAGGTTTAGTAATAACTTGTTATGAACCTATTATTTTTAACAGCTCTTCATAATTGAAAAAGGCGAGTTTGGCGTTGATATCTGAAAACCTATATAAATGGAGATCACACCGGCGAAAAATTGATTCATATAATTATATTTTAATGTAAATGTTTGCTGTAGCATTTTTTAGCTCAAGACTGATGTCCATGATTTTTATGGCAGTTGGACAAACCTACCGACCAAAAAGTATACAAGTGTAATAAGCAACCTATTTTTAATTATATACATCTTACTAGCTGTCCCCCGAATAGAGTTTCATAGGAACAAAAAAAGAATAAGCGAAATCGGCCCAGTGCCTCCGACTGCGTGTTGCAATTTTAACTTGTTTTTTCCTTTTCAGTTCACTAACTTTAAGTTGTCGGGATTTTTGTTTTAATAATAATAATTTTATTTCCAATGTTTTAGTTAGTAATAAATATGAACATTAATGAGAACCCCTATTAAAAAAGTTTAAATCGCTTTATATCCTAAAATATTATTTCAACTGAAAAAAAATCCTCACAATGATTTTTAAATAGCTATTCAATGGTACTCCACATGTCATAGTTCTTCGACTTTCATTTTTTTCATTTTCACAGTATGGCGTCCTTAGTGTCCGTCTTTAGTGACACTCGCCGGACTAAGAGGAATCGATTGACGTGTGAATCATAAAAATCGGCCAAGGCATTTGGTATGTTAAGTGCTTCAGAGGAACATACATACATACATAGGCTGATAAACACATTACCACTCCTTTCCGTCGCGCAGTCGGGTAAAAAACATACATTACCCTATATTATTACACCATGCGAAATAATAAGAATCACATTCTGGGAAGTAATAACACATGGCAAACTAAAGAAAATACCTACCTAATTTTTAACAAAATACAAATTTATTAATAAAAAAAAAAATTGAAGTAAATTTTTTTTTTTAAAGCAAGTTCAAGTTCAAGTTCAAGTTATTTATTTCATAAACAAAAATACATTTGTGTCGAAATATTTACACAGTAGGTCGTATACAAAAAAAACAAGCAACACAAACAATGAAAACACAGTCAAACGAGCAGTGGGCAAACATTCAATACAATTTTACGTCAAACTATTTTAAGATTTTGATGAAGCTTTAGTTTTCATCAGCATCGGGCCCGAGAATCTACAACTGTATTTTGGAATTTTAGTATCTTTGTTTTTAAAAAAAAAAAATTGCTTCAATTTTTTTGTTTTACTTTGAATCAAAATCGGGCTTGAGACTCCTTTCGGTGTTTTTCGAAATTCCTCATAGTTTAGGGTTTGGCCCTGAAGGCACACTATAAAAATTCACCCTGTATACTGACCCAGACTGCCTCAGTCAGTCCCCTTCTATGCCCTTCGAGCATAGAATCTGAACGCGTCGATCGGCAAATTGTTCGGATCACGAGCTCATGTGTGCAAGACGTCAAACATCATTTAACTGTTACCACATTTGCATGTATATAATTAGGTTTCTTAGCACCACTGCATTTTTATTTTTAGGTTTCATTTGCGTTTTATACAGCTAGGAATTATGTTTAGCTAGGGGTTAGGTTTAAATGCTTCATTTGAAGTATACCGTTCTTTCGTTGTAGTTGATTATTCAGAATTTCTTAAAGCTCTTTATTTTATTTAAAAAAAGAACTGAAGATCAGTGTCTCACTGACGCATTGTGCAGAGAAACGTTGGACGATACTAGCCTTAGAGTTTTAGATTGACCTAAATTTTATCCAGTGTTGACCTAAAACGTGTTTATTTACAATAGCCAAATCAGCAAAATATAGGTTTAATAAACCCAATACAAACATAACCCATAAAAATCAAATTTTCTTCCTCGCAAGGCGTCGTATCGTCCTATATCGTGACCAACGGTATATTAGGACGATGCGATTTCGACGCACGACGCGATTATACACATACACTTCTTTACGTGGTCCTTACTGAGCTTGCAAATCATTGCGCACAGGTAACCTTTTCATCGCGCGACGAAATCAGATCGTTAACTCGTACTATCGTTGACCAATTAGGACGACGCCTAAAACTACACACTCGTGACCGTTTGGCACAAGCAGTGTCTCACTTAATTTCATAGACATTGTTTTATGGAGATGTATCGCAAAATACTGTCGCGTTGTCACGTTACGCTCGTCTGCGGGAGTCTTAATGCTCCCCTCACTTTCTTATGCAACTCGCACTACATACAAAAGATTGTAAGAAACACACTAGAGTTGCTAAAACCCCCAGCTCGCTTCACATTCCTTTGTTAACTTTGAAGGGGACCCGGGAAGCGGATCCAGTTTTGAGGCGGTTCTTAAGTGATGTGGTGTAACAAAAAATAAAATGTGACAACCCTATTTTGTGGTTGAGTTTGAAGAGAGTGCTTGGACTTTTTAAAGTATTAGTAAAGACTAAATAAGATGGAAATAAATCTCTACACAAAGTGGCATGTTATATCAGTGATTGATAACGACTGTCAACAATCGATAGCCACGTGACATATTGGTAGCAGACCTCGATCCCATATATTTCCTTTTCTTATTTTGAAAGTCGCTAACGCTGATAAAGTATCACTTAACTAGACCCTCTTTTATTTTCAACAACAAAAGAACCGGTCGGACTCTCACACAAAAGTCGTACCTACCATAAACCGAAAATATAAAACACAATTCTTGTAGTGGAGGTCGTGTTAGTTTTTAATTTAATTTGTTTTATTTGTTGTCATAGCGACAATATAAATATTTCACTCTGAATATTTGTGTACCTATTCCGGCACTTGAGATACAACCCGCTTACAAACAGACGGATGGATAGCGGAGGTTTAGTAATATAATGTTCCATTGAATACTCTTTCGGTGCTGAGGGCTTAGTGTGAGTTTTCTAACGTACTCGATCGCGTTAACGTAAACGTTTGCTTATGTCAAAGTGTATAGAAAAAAAGAGGTTATCTGTTATTCTCACCAGGCGGCGCTTATTCAGTTTCAATACAAATTGGCATTTACGCTAACGCGATCGAGAACGTTAAGAGCGTGTATTCCGTCCACTAGCGCCGCCAATCGTTTTTTATTATTTTCTTTAGAGCGTGTTTAATCTATTAAGTCGTGTTTAACGATGCCCCTGGGAAATGTTCTCTGTAGAAGGGATATATTTATAGAAGACAAAAAACGACAGCAAAATATATTATCTGAGAGTTATTCGAGGGTTTCAGTCATTTTGGACGCGTATTTGTCTTTTGGCACTTACTTGAAAGCCGTGAGCCTAATTTTGTATTAATTTTTGAGTCATTTAGTAACACTTTCTGCAACCGTGAAATCAATATGACTGTTATGTGAGAGCGCCATTCAGCACCGAAAATTCAACCAAAATTTCAAAGAAAATGCGCTCTGCATGATTAAATGCTCGCATGCTCATGACAGCGGAGCGGCGAAACGGAGAAATTTTAACCAATGGAATTTCATAAAATCTTCGTACCACGTGAGTCACTGTCATTTTTAACCGACTTTCCAAAAAGGAGGAGGTTCTCAATTCGGTTGTATTTTTTTTCGTTTTTTATTTTTTATGTTTGTTACCTCATAACTCCGACAATTATGAACCGATTTGAAAAAATCTTGTTTATCTGAAAGGATATACTTATAGATTGGTCCCATTTAAATGTTATCAAAATCGGTTACGAACTTTGGATTTTAAATCGAAATAGCTGGAATTCGTCCACTTGGATGATGGTTTTATGTCATCCAATTAAGTAATCGAAATTGCGTATTTTTCTTTTCTGCGATTTTGCAGTGGTGTTGTTAGGTGTGGCCGGTGTTGGGTACCACTAAAAAGTGAAAAATAAAAAACTTTTTACAAAAAAATACAACCGACTTGAAAAAAAAAAACAGTACCTACAATGTTAAAAAATACTTTAATTTCGCAAATCGGTGTCCAAATACGAAGAAACTAATTAAAACACCGACTTCCGAAATTAAAGTAATTTTTTACTTGGTAAAAAGTTTTTGACAGACATGATTGGTTAAAATTTATCCGTTTCTCCGCTCCACTGCCTTGCTCCGGTGTAATGGACAGATACCCTCAGTGCTACACATTTTTTTCATTTTACCCCAATGCTGGGCGTAGGCCTCCCCCAAATCCTACAAATATTTTTCCGAGCCTACTCAAACCAACCCCTAAACTAATCCAACTCTCCCTATAGGCCTGTTTGTTCATCCTCAGGCGCCCACTCCACAAATCCTGTAGTAATCCTTTCTCAACTACGTATGTGTATACAATCTAGATAAACTGTATCCATCATCTTCATTGTCTATTGCCAAATACCATATCATTTTCACAATAATTTAGCCGAACAGATACAAAATTGAACCCTTTGTATTTTAACATTACCGTGTTGTCACCATTACCTGTATTTCCCACGACTGGCGTGTCGCAGGATTATTACCTTGTGTAGACCGAACAACGGTCTATGTGTAGCATTACTGCGAAAATATTTTTACGCGAATCGTTTACTAAAATAAGGTTTAGTAATAAAATAAGTAAGTACAAGGAAGTTTTATTGGTGGTAGCGTGTAGTTATGTATGACATGTAAGGTCTGGTTTTTATGTTCTAGATCTAAAACTCGTGTCTCCTAGAAAGTCATGATGTTTTAGAAGACACATTGTGTTTTAAAAAATTCGACGCTATATTGAATTGTAAAACAATCTGCGTCATTGTGACATATAAATTATGTCAAAGTCAATTTGACATTACGGCAGGTTTGTCAGATTGGGTAGTTCACGATGAGCCACAAATCTAGAGGTATTTATTATTTTTATCCATTACTAAGCCCTAGGCACGCACGGGTGTCTTTTGTCACCGTGGCATTATTTCTCTCTATTGCACTTCACAATTAAGAAAGAGAGAAATGTACTGCCACGCGGACAAAAAGTCACCAGTCCGCGCATAGCCTAAGACATTAAAAGAAGTCGAATTACTGCGAAGAAAACACGAAAAGTTAACCCTTTTTCGCTGTCGGCGGTAAAATACTCGTGGACTGGCAGTTCTACCACGTTGCATAGCCATCACAATATTTCATAAGAATCTAAGAAAATCGTGCGGGATTTGAAACCAGGTAGATTATTTAATATTATAAGTATTCAGAATTTGTCGTTGTTACCCACCAAATTATGTACTACATTCGTCTGGAAGGGTGTCAACATATTTTGTTTATTTCTACAAAATGTATAAAAAACCTATAACCATGGCAATCGACGACATGACAATGTTGTGTCATTAGGACGACAGAACACTGTTACCTACATTATTTGGTAGGCAAATATTAAAGCAGGTCTATTTGTATTTTATGGCGTAAATCGAAATAAATAATTCGAATGTTTATGAATTTCACGTACACAGGTGTTTAAAAAACCGGCCAAGTACGAGTCTGGCTCGCAAATGAAGGGTTTCGAACCAAGAACCTTAAATTTTATTATTTGTTGTTATAGTGGCTATAGAAATACAAAATCTGTGAAAAAATCAATTATCTACCTATTACGGTTCTTGAGATACAGCCCGCTGACAGACAGACGGACGGACGGACGCACAGCGGAGGCTTAGTAATAGGGTTCCGTTGGTCTCGTTTGGGTACAGAACCCTAAAAATTAAACATTGCTTTTTACGTGGTTGACTTTTCTGTATTTTGTCAATAACGTTCAACAAAGTCATCGCGTCGCGCCAACGTCATGAAAGTTAGAAACGTCAAGACAAAGCTACTAATTTATTTGTAGAGTAGGTAGTGTACCATAGATTCCGAAATAGTCTCTATGTTGACTTGTTAAATCGATAAGATGTTTATTTAACTGTAGGGCAATGTTGGTTAACTTCGTTAGGTCAAGATTAAATACCCAAATGTCTGGGTAAACGGTTAAACGATAGGCCGTACCCTTGTCGTGGTTAGCAGCTCGTTAAACTTCACTTCAAGGGCGAGTATTCCTTGTTTTTATTACCACTCTTACAGCACGACTTTTGAATACAAAATATTGAGTTTAGATGTTTTTTTTTTTATTTAAACTATTTGCCTCTTTGGTCTATGGCAGCCGTAATCAACTTTATTTCTCTGAGGCCCACATTGCGCTTCTATAAGCTACAGGAAAACAAAATTCTACATTTCGTTGGGGATAGTGCAAATCCGTGGAACTAGCATTGGATAATTCCGCGTATCTGAAAAATGCAGCCATACAATATAGTACTTATAGATTTTAATGGATTTCTACTAATATACAATATAGACTTTTATAGATTTCCACTGTGAACAGTACATAGAACTCATGAATAGCCGTTGAGACCAAGAGGTAATTAGCCGTTTATATAAGAAGAATATTTACGTATATACCTAACCTTTACCTGTAAACCTACATGGAGTATAGATACGCGGAATTATCCACTGCTAGTTCCGCGGTTTTGCACTATTCCCGACGATTTGTGAAAAATATTCTCAGCACATCGTCAAGGAGCGAATCAGTACAGTACAGCTGAATACACGTTGATGCACTTACTTTATATAGCATCAATAATGTGTTAGGCTAAAGGGCCACACGGAAAAGCTTTGCGGGCCACGTGCGGCCAGCGGGCCGCAGGCTGAGTATAGCTGGTTTATGGGTTCCAAGTGCAAGCACCGTGTTTTCCCACTGCAGTGGCTAAAAGTTTCAAATTGTGCCCCGTTGATGGTCAGTGTTTATATCTATTGCCTCTGTAATAAAAATGTAAGCATCTAGCCAGCTCACACCATTATCGACATTGTCCCTGTCATCTCTGACCTAGACTTGAGTCAAGAGCAAACCCATCTCAAATAAAAAAAAATCAAAGTATACGACAGTGAGAGTCCGACTCGCACTTGATCGGATTTTTCACACACACACACACACACACACACACACAGTTCACAAAATCAAATTAGTATTTATCCTCTTTAGAACATACCTAACATCCAAAAATGATTGCACGTGCTAGATAAACTGTATCTCAGCAAACATTGAAAATTAAATGGAACGAATGAACAGCTTTCAATACAAACATGATAAGGCGAATGCATACAAGTAAATATGACTTCAAAACTGGAGGAAGTCGGAAATGGCATATAAACGGAACGGAACATTTCCTTTACTTATAGACTTCCTATCGAGGAGCGGAACGGCTTAAATGTGATAAAGGAAGAATCTGGGTCAGTTTACCTGGTTATTTTACCTTTAACTTCATTAAAACTATTGCAGATCAACAGGCTGTACCTACTTAGTCATTTCAAAGAATCAGTTTCAGTCGTGGTGAGTCGAGTGTAGGTCACATTTTACTAATTAAATTTCACTCTCAAAACGTTTGAATTTTTCGTCATGCGTGGATTTACAATTCCGGCCTTGACGACCGCGACGCCCAACCGCGACCAGCGATAATGACGTGCGACCGCGACCCACTGAACATTTACGGGTCTTGTCGGTCGCGTGCACCCGATAGGAATTGTACCTAGCGTTAGTCGACTGACACTTTGCCTTCGGTCTTAACCAGTTTAATCTGTATAAAATTGAATCAACACCCGACAAAAAATACTCAAAAAAAAAAATATATTTGGTCCATACAGTTAGTGATGATTTTAGATCTTTATTGTACACCTTAGAATAATAACGCATAGAAACCTAGTACGAGTGCAAAAAGTGAGGCAACTAAAACTTAGCCTAATCCGTCAAACTTAGCCACCAGGCCGTCAGTACTCAATGTCGCGTTCCGTCGAACACAGCTCGCGAGTAAATAATTGAAAATGACAGTTTGTTGCGTGAAAGGATGTTATAGCACATCAGGAAAATAAAAAAATGTGATAAAATAACATTTCACAAATAAGTACTCACATTCTATGCACTATTTTTACGTAAATCGATAAATAAAACAAAATTCTAATAACCTAACTTGTCATAACACAGTGTTGCTATTTGTGAGGAAAAAATACCCACATTGCTTTCATTCATGTTTTACATTTTTGTAATTTTAAAATACAATACTTACTGTTAATTCATATCAAACCCGATGTTTTAACATTGTTTATAATTATAACCCATCAAGCATTCTAAACGCATTGAACAATATCTCATTCTTTATGCGATTTATTTCCTTTTATTTTGAAATAAATTGAATTATACCTTCCGAAAAAATGTGTCATATTACATGAAAAATCATGTTTACCTTTTCCAGTTCCCAACAACATAAAATACTTGCCTTGATAGCAAAATAGTAATGCGTCTTCCCATATTTTGTGGGTAACGGCTTAGTAATGGTATCACTGAAAGCTATATCTGTGTGCGTTAGAGGAACGTAGACACATTCGGCTCACGCACACAAAGAAAATGAAGTGGACACACGATTTTGCTCGGGTTTTGTTCTAGACGCGGCTTCTATGCGTTATTATTCTAAGTTGTACACCAAAACAACTTTTATGATACATTCATAACAAAGTACATGTACAAAGGTGAGTTGAGTTTTTCCTAGCAAACCTCTGAGTGATACAGAGAGTTCATCATAGAGGGTGGGATCCACAGACAGACACACATCACACATATGGCGGTCAAACTTATAACACCTCTCTTTATGCGTGATTGCGTGAACTTAGGTGTTTACGGAATAGGCTGGCTGCTCTTTATGTTTAAACACCATTGCTTTCAGAATAGTGAAATACGTCAGTAGGAAACAGACACGTTCTAGAATAAAGATTCACAGACATGTGTGACAATCACCAACCGGCTCTCAAAGAGAATTAGCCGCCATCGTAACCTGAAATGTGTACTACACTTTAGGCTAATTTACTTTGCTCGAATTCTAAGTAGTCTGTTAAAATTGCTCACACAACAATCTGAGTGGATAAAATTAAATATGGCCACGTTCTTATCTTAGAAAGAAATGCCAAAAAAAAAAATGGTTCCGCTACCTACGTCACAGAACAAAGTATGTATGTACAAACATTGGAGAGAAACTAATTTTGTTAATGGTTTGGCAAACGAACAGCAGGTCTTCAACGTCGTTTTTCGACAATTATACAGTACCTACCAGCTTCTGCCAGCGGCTTCGCCCGTGTGATCCCTAGGGAACATTATAGCTATAGCCTATGTATTCCAGACTATAGTCTACATCTGTGCCAAATTTGATGAAGATCTTATCAGTTGTTCTGATGTGAAAGAGTAACAAATATCCATCCACCCTCACAAATTTTCGCATTTATAATTAGCTTTGTCTTAGAATAATAACGCATAGAAGCCGCGTCTAGAACAAAACCCGAGCAAAATCGTGTGTCCACTTCATTTTCTTTGTGTGCGTGAGCCGAATGTGTCTACGTTCCTCTAACGCACACAGATATAGCTTTCAGTGATACCATTACTAAGCCGTTACCCACAAAATATGGGAAGACGCATTACTATTTTGCTATCAAGGCAAGTATTTTATGTTGTTGGGAACTGGAAAAGGTAAACATGATTTTTCATGTAATATGACATATTTTTTCGGAAGGTATAATTTAATTTATTTCAAAATAAAAGGAAATAAATCGCATAAAGAATGAGATATTGTTCAATGCGTTTAGAATGCTTGATGGGTTATAATTATAAACAATGTTAAAACATCGGGTTTGATATGAATTAACAGTAAGTATTGTATTTTAAAATTACAAAAATGAAAAACATGAATGAAAGCAATGTGGGTATTTTTTACTCACAAATAGCAACACTGTGTTATGACAAGTTAGGTTATTAGAATTTTGTTTTATTTATCGATTTACGTAAAAATAGTGCATAGAATGTGAGTACTTATTTGTGAAATGTTGTTTTATCACATTTTTTTGTTTTCCTGATGTGCTATAACATCCTTTCACGCAACAAACTGTCATTTTCAATTATTTACTCGCGAGCTGTGTTCGACGGAACGTGACCTTGAGTACTGACGGCCTGACGGCTAAGTTTGACGGATTAGGCTAAGTTTTAGTTGCCTCACTTTTTGCACTCGTACTAGGTTTCTATGCGTTATTATTCTAAGAGCTTTGTATTACTTGTATTCACATCACGTAAGGTAGCTGTTCTGAAATCAGCGTGAAATGTACGGAGACGATCCTGGGAACAGTACCCTCATCTACCCAATAAAAGTTTCATAGAAAAGAAAATAGGCCAAGGGGTTCAAGTTAACTTAAAAAAAATATTTTTGGGATTCCCAGTGGATGATTTTTAGGGTTCCGCACCCAAAGGGTGAAACGGGACATTAATAAGAGGATGGAGGAGTATTAATAAGACTATGCTGTGCATTCGCCCGTCTGTCACCAGGCTGTATCTCATGAACCGTGATATGTGGACAGTTGAAATTTTCACATAATACGATGTATTTCTGTGGCCGCAATAACAAGAAACAGAATAAAATAAATATTTGAGGAGATAGGATACAACAAACCTGATTTTTTGCTCGTTTTTACATAATGGTACGGATCTTTCGTGCGCGAGTCCGGCTCGTACTTGTCCAGTTTTTTTTTCTTTTGGTACAGTAGCAGCCTGCGAGCTTGATATTTAGCGTTGTAACACCTCCATGCCAAGACCTTTCACCTGAACTCTTGACGTTCGTTTTGGATTTTATGTCCTACTGGACAATTTCAAGGAGTAGACTAGAATGGGTCTTTTTATTTGCGCACACACTTGCGCACTCCTACATCTGCCACGTCAGAAGCTAGTCTTAGCCAGTGAGATTTGCCATCGTGACCGATATTCAGCCAAGAGGTCTATTTTAGAGCTCTGAAAAGTTAGTTATAATGGGTTTGAAACTTACCTACCGATGTTATTGTTTTTCGCCTCCGCTAAAGTTAACGTGCACGACAGTTGGGAGCGTTTGGCTTTTTCCAAAGCCAACTAATAACGTATCGTGTGTCAACACGAGCGTTTGTCTACAATAAAGCTGCCTTGTTTGTTCATATGCCCACTGTCGAACATGTGCTTATGTTGCGCAGTTGCTCCGTAGATAGGACATT
Source organism: Ceramica pisi (assembly GCA_963859965.1). Classification (NCBI taxonomy): domain Eukaryota; kingdom Metazoa; phylum Arthropoda; class Insecta; order Lepidoptera; family Noctuidae; genus Ceramica; species Ceramica pisi. The sequence goes on from OY982529.1 coordinate 6,956,792, forward strand.
TATTCAGGTCAATATTTGGTGATGACAATCAATTTTTTTTTGAGAGGTTCTGACCTATATTTAGTTGAGAACTATGGGACCAAGGTCTACTTGTCAAACTCTTAAACTACTTCGCTGACTCTCTGACAGACGATGCAAAGCCTGTTCTGCTGCGCGTGTTCAGGCGAAGCCGCGGGCATCAGCTAGTAGAGTATAATTTTGGGAAGATCGCCATTTTGCTAGTTTTGTTTTTGCTAGTGGGAAATTTCATCAGGCTCGCTACTTCAATCTGTCTAATTTTGGGGCCACCTTCCAGTCGTACAGGGTACATCTAATAACTACCAGTATTCTGCATGAAACCATATTTTTATCTGACCTGCACAACCCACTTATTTGGTAAAACGATGTCCCTTAGTAAGACTGGTGTCAAAATCTATAGCTATTGACTACTTTCGGGCAGACTGCTCTTGCCTCATAATTTCTGTGTTAGTTTCTCAGCAACTGCTTCAGTATGAGGGTAATGTTTTGACAGGAGACCTGAGATTATAAAACCTTTTATAATTAAGTCCGATATCCTTTAAATTATTTACTTAAGTGAGTAAACCTTATTTCAGTTCTTTCTCGACAACCCTTTGGGAACTACGACTTATTTATCAGCACGGAAAACGAAGCGAAGTCTAACCAGCGAGTAGAGTACATTCTCAGTGGCCGGAGGTAAAATTAACTTACGAGTTTTCTCCGAGGAAAAGCTTTCAGTAGCATTGCAGAAAACTGTCCTTTAGTATTTGATAAACAAATCGTATCGCTTTCTTTTCTTTACCATTTATTAACCGACTTCCCAAAAAGGAGGAGGCTAACAATTCGGTTGTATGTTTTCTTTTATTTATTTTTTTATGTTTGTTACCTCATAACTCCGACAATTATGAACCGATTTGAAAAATTCTTGTTTTATCTGAAAGTATATATATACTTGCAGATTGGTCCCATTTATATTTTATGAAAATCGGTTACGAACTCTGGATTTTAAATTGAAATAGCTGGAATTCGTCTACTTGGATGATAGTTTTATGTCATCCAAGTAATCGAAATTGCGTATTTTGCTTTTCTGCGGAGCGTACCTATAAATATATAAAAAAAGGTTTTTATCTGATGTCGCTCAATTATTGTCTGAATCATAGTTAGAAAAATTATCACACTGAACTTTCAACTTATGGTGTATAGGGTCCATTGCTCGAAAAGCCGATGGGCCTGAAAGGTTCTGAAATTGCAACCTTGGCCAAGGTCCAGAAGACGTAGCGCTGGAAGGCCTCTCATATCACAAGGCATCAAGGTATTACCAACGACGCGATGAGGGCCGCATTTTCCACATTGAGTCTATTGGTTCAGAGAAAACATGACTGGTCGATCAAACGACGCTCGGGAGCTACCAATGTCCTGGACTAACTTTGGTTGAAATAAATAATTATTTTATATTTTTGTTCTGCTGTCAATAAGGACGTATCTACACAAAACGAAGTAACCGATTACCGATATTAAGAAAATAAGTAAAGGTCCGAAATTGCTTACTCCGTTTTCTGTCGATACGTCCTTTTTTCTTACGACTGCAGTGTTTTTAAACTATAGTATTCCTCTTGTTTTCCCATGTCTACATGCGTGACACCCAGCTATTTCGAAAACAATCCAGTTTTCCATATAAACTAGGCATTTCAAACATTATTGTTCCCGCAAATGCAAATAAAACGTTATGAGAATGTAATATGAGATCCACAGAGGCTTGCTACCGATAAATTCATCTCGGTGAGGTATTATTACATTCAGTAGGCCGTATGTAATGTCCGTACAATAGTTTGTTTATCATAATATGTGAATTCAATTGAGGGTATTTTTATAACTCAATCAGCCTTGATAATCTAGATTTGTTTTTTTTTTTTCGACCAGAGTCTATAAACAAAAAACTAACTCCTAGTTCTTTGAAGATGATTCTTAATAATATTTAGGCAAAGCAGATGGATAAAACATAATTCAAATTCTTATTAAGTAACAAGGGAAATAATAAATCTCTTGTTCACTGTTATATTAATGAAAATCTGTAACATGTTAAAAAACAGGAAGATTTACTCCACTATATTGTCAACGACACCACTGGACCACACCATTGGGATGTGGTTTACATTTTTTTAGTAACCTCTCCACCGTAAAACATTATACATTTATCGATATCAATTATTTATCATAGGTTTCCGTAGCTGTTTTTCAACACATAGATGTGGGAAATAACAATAATCATCAACAATTTCTGTCGTGTATTTCCATTGATCAGCGAGCATATTTCATTGTTAACTCATCGAAACTGTAAATGATGCCACCAAAATTATCAATTCACACCAAATGTAATGGATGTCCGTCTAATTCATCAATAACCGCAACTGAATTACAGTAACTGACCATCATTTAATTACGAGTAGGTATTTCATATATTGATCGATGTACCTGTGTATGTATGTACCTAGGGCTTGCAGAGGTCGGTTTGTGGACGGGTGACCGTCCAATGGTCCAATGCATATAGAAATCGAGACCTTTTCGGGCCTCGGAGTAGTAGATTATGAACCAAGGTCATAAAGCAGTGTCTTATGACACGGGCGTCATATTGAATTCCAAACACAATAAGGAGTCGAGAGTTAACCTCCGAGCGTAACGAGGGAGTTTAAAGTTTAACTCACGAGTGAAGTGAGGGAGTTGACATTATATTATATCCTACAGTAGATACATATATTATATATATATACACATTATATTATATATATGGCTGTCAGTTGAAATGCAATTACAGGTAGTTGACAACCCTTTTATTTGTTTTAGGGATGGGAAATCGTCAAATGACTTCTCCCGCTCTGGGCGAAGCGGGAGGGAGTGTCAGACTTTTACTGACTAAAACCCATTCATGTTCCTTTATTGCTCTTTGTGTTCCGGAGCCCCGGTATCTCTTTCGAATAGTCCCGCAACTAGTTGATAAGCCTAGGATTGCGTTAATAAGGTAATTATTACCTAGACCTAATTCAGTGAGCAGTTAGGATAAATGACGTTGACCACAAATGTCCTTCGCATATTGTACAACATTTGGTAAACATAACGATATTTATTTACCGTATTACCTATTTATATAATACGGTCACTGACCTACAGTCATGTATAAGTTATTGACAGAGTATTTTCTGTTATTCTAATGAAAGATTTCTAAGGCTTTTTATTTCTATACCTAACTAAAAAAAATAATTTAATATTTATTACCTATAGGTTAATTACCTACGTACAATTGTCTATTGTGTATTTTCTATATTTTTAAAGTTTTTAACAAACTTCTATACAGCTAAAACGCCATAGCCATCTTACCATGCTGATTATTTAGGCCCTTTCAGATCTTTCACCATTTAAATAACTTGTAAACTCGGTTTACAAATAAACTGCAGGCAGGTACAACAAAATGGCCGCCGACCCCTACTGAATAACTCCTCCAACTAAATGTGTGACGCATTTCCTGTAAGCCGGACTCTTTGCGAGGCTTTCAGCGAATGCTCCAGTGAAAGGTACGTTTTGCGCTTTTAAACTTAAAAAGTGGAGTTTCACCTATGTGGATATACTGAAATAGAAAAAAAGGAACGCCACGACCGAAGTGGAATTATGCAGTGACACGAAACTCGAGGAATACCGACAACAAGTTGGCGGGGCTTAGGGCTGTTCAAATGTCGGTTTGTAGTGGTTATACATTTAGGTTGCTTCAACTATCAAGCTGGATGACTTGAAATCGTCGTCCTAATTGGCTAACGATAGCGATTTCGTCGCACGACGGGATCAAACACACGCATTTCTTTAGAGTGTCTTAATTGAAGCTTGCAAATTATCGCGCGAGCATCAGAATCATTTTCATCGCACCACGAAGTAGCATCGTGAACTCGTAAGATCTTTACACAAAAAGTACGACGCCTTAAGGGTTTTGACTTGATCTCCTTTGCAATCAAATCAGGCTAACTGAAAAGATATTAGTGTGGTAATAGCAACGCGTTTCCTACACAACACTACAACTACAACAACATTCAGTATTTTCGGAGTCAGTTATATAACTGACTCCGAAAATACTGAATGTGTGTGAATCGGTTTATTTTAGAAAAGGTACATATACATATATGTACCTTTTCTAAAATAAACCGATTCATACAGAAGATTCTCTATAAGTCGAACATCAAGGAAGACGCCAAGTAATCGAGTTATAGAGTTTTCGACTTATGGAGGACGACTTGTGGAGGATTTCGACTTATGGAGGATTTTGACCTCAGCGGATTTTGTTTCAACTTGCAGAATTAAAGATTTATTCTAGTCCAATTAATTTTGACAAGAGAGGTGAAAAAGATACAAATATAAGTATAAGAGGTAACAAGTATATTTATATATTATACTGCGTGCTTCGTTCTCGATATATGTGTTTACCATGCAGCTTTCTCGATTCACTCGGCAACTGACGCAATTTTTCAGAGCTAAAATTATCTGTAACTAAGCATGCATTATCTGTGTCCTTACGTGAACTGTCATTCTTTTCGTTTGCGCGGCAACTGATACTGTGTTCTACGAAATAATAAAGTAAATTTGAGTTTTAGAAAGTGAAAATTGTGCATATTATACCACAACTATGCCTTTAAGGCGGCATGAAGAAAAAGATTTACAATAGGTACCAAAAAATCGAACGGAAAATGAAGCGCCGTGGTCGTCGTCGGGATGACTTTAAAAGTGGAAGTGATACTTACTTCAATTTCTAATAAAAAGATGTCTTGTGATTGCTATTATACGGTACGGCTACTGGCTTTCATGGCAGTTAAAGCCACAAGGTTTTTTCATAACCTTACCGTATGAGACGGGTGGTGTACGAGATACATCGACGTGCTCACTGGACTCGGGTCGTATACGAGATATACGGACGAGATCCTTAGATGCGGGTCGTATACGAGATATACGGATGAGATCTGTAAACTTTATGTGAAGTCCGTGAGGCTTCAATAAGCAGTCTGTTAGCGATCACTTGTACAAATTTCCAGTGGTATGATTTTTGTTTTTCATATTACAATACTGATAACACTTCGAACGAGGTCGAAATCATTGAAACATTACCACTTGATATGTCACCAGCAGGGTGGTGTACGAGATACATCGACGTTCTCACTGGACTCGGGTCGTATACGAGATATACGGACGAGATCCTTAGATGCGGGTCGTATACGAGATATACGGACGAGATCTGTAAACTTTATGTGAAGTCCGTGAGGCTTCAATAAGCAATTTGTTAGCGATCACTTGTACAAATTTCCAGTGGTATGATTTTTGTTTTTCATATTACAATACTGATAACACTGAACGAGGTCGAAATCATTGAAACATTACCACTTCACTTGATATGTCACCAGCAGGACCTATGACAGACCCGGTTCCAGAAGAATCTGAACCACCGATTGCAGAAAATTCTACCTCAACTACAGTAGTGGATCCTGAGCCTACCTCAGAAATACCAACAAAAGTTCCAAGGTACTTTTAGCACTGGGCGATTTCATGCCAGATAAACCTGCATATGGTCCTACTATAAACAGTGACTTAGCTCGTATTTGGAGCAATATTTTGAAAAATGGTCTTCTTAAAGAGACAAAACAAAAATTAATGGAACAATTTTAGTGATCCCAGAAAATGTACCTTTATTAAAGGCACCAAAGCTTAATCCAGAAATTTCTGCTTCGGTAAGTGATAATATTGTCAGCAGAGACAAAAACTTTTTACAAAAAAATACAACCGACTTCCAAAAAAAAACACTACAAAGTAAAAAATAACTTTAATTTCGGAAGTCGGTGTTTTTGTTAGTTTCTTCATATTTTGACACCGACTTCCGAAATTAAAGTTATTTTTTACTTTGTAGTGTTTTTTTTTGGAAGTCGGTTGTATTTTTTTGTAAAAAGTTTTTTATTTTTCACTTTTTAGTGGTGCCCTACACCTAACAACACCACTCCAAAATCGCAGAAAAGCAAAATACGCAATTTCGATCATCAAAGAATCATCTAAATAGTCAAATTCCAGCTATTTCGATTTAAAATCCAAAGTTCGTAACCGATTTTGATATGATTTAAATGGGACCAATCTGCAAGTATATCCTTTCAGATAAAACAAAAATTTTTCAAATCGGTTCATAATTGTCGGAGATATGAGGTAACAAACATAAAAAAAAAAAAAAAAAAAAAAAAAAAAAACATACAACCGAATTGATAACCTCCTCCTTTTTGGGAAGTCGGTTAAAAAAGATAGAGTTGGAACAAAACCAGCTAGGCATTGGACTGTCTATAAACAGTGTAATGCAATATCATTGTTGATAAATAATGATACAGTGGACAGATTAAAATTGATCTCACTACTTAGTGATGCTGGAAGGATCTTGACAAATGTAGATCTACATTTGGTACAGACAAAATCAAGAAGTATCTTAATTTTCCCAGTTATAGACAAAAAGTCTATCAAGAAACCTACATTCAATCAATACAACAACAGGCCCGGAAACATCACGGCCACTATTATCAGTCCACTACCAAGATAACCAAAGCCTCACAGGAGAAGCCTCCTGCTCGCACATAGAGGTAAGTCATGCTGGAAGGCTGACACATTTTTTATCTTGCTGGAACAAAATTTGCAAAGATGAATCTATACTTAATTATATCAAAGGATACTCCTTTGTAAAGAAACCTTATCAGAACTCGGTGACTCTCCCCCATTCAGTAATATCATCTGAAGAAAATACTGATATGCATACTGCTATCAGCAATTTATTCAAATTGGGAGCTATATTGCCTTGCATGCCATGTAAAGACCAGTTTATCTCCTCTATATTTTTGATTCCAAAGCTTAATGGTACAAAAAGATTCATACTAACTTAAAGTCATTGAATAAATATGTAGAAACATCCCATTTTAAAATGGAGGACTATAGGACAGCAATAGCCTTACTATCTCCAGGTGATTACATGGCAAAAATTGATTTAAGAGAATCATATTTATTAGTAAAAATAAATCCACAGTATAGAACATACCTACGCTTCCAATATGATATATTATACGAATTTAAGGCCCTCCCTTATGGCCTATGCTCTGCACCTAATATTTTCACAAAAATTATGAAGGTTGTAGTGACACATCTAAGAGGAAAAGGTCAGTCAAATCAGTTCAATACCTAGATGACCTACTATGTATAGGATCTTGTTATCAGTCATGTTTACAAAATGTTCAAGAAACAATAGCTCTCTTAAAGTGCCTGGGATTCGTTATAAATTTTGATAAAAGTATATTAATACCATCACAGCCTTGCAAATTTCTAGGTATTGTGTTTGATACAACAAAAATATGGCATTGCAATTGCCCATAGACAAAGTATCAAATATTAAAAAATCTATTCAGAAGTACTTACATATTGATAGCTGTTTTATAAGAGATCTGGCAAAATTAATTGGAATACTAATTGCAGCCTGCCCAGCTACCACACATGGTTGGCTTTACACAGAATATTTAGAACATCACAAGTACAAATATTTAGTTAAAAACAATGAGAATTATGATGTAAAAGTAAACTTACATTCTGATATAAAATTAGATCTGCAATGGTGGAATGATAATATTAGTACAGTATGTAAAAGTATTGCTCATCATAAACATGATATTGAACTGTTCACTGACACATCCATGACTGGATGGGGTGCTGTTTACAAAAATAAAAGAGCACATGGCTTCTGGAGTGAATTTGAGAAAACATACCATATAAACTATTTGGAACTACTGGCAATATTTATGGCATTAAAGGTTTTTGTAAAGGATAAGCAATACCTCAACATCCTGTTGCGTGTAGATAATAAGACTGCAATATCTTATGTGAACAGAATGGGTGGTAGGTACTCAGTTTCCACATTTAAATAAGAAGTGTGAAGAAAGGAATATTTGGCTAGTTGCCTCCTACAATAAGACTTGTGAAAATAAAGAGGCTGACGAAGAGTCGCGAAAAATCAATCCAGATACTGAATAGGAGTTATACTGTGGCATTTCAATAAAATTGTATCTGTGCTGGGTGAACCTCAAATAGATTTATTTGCATCCCGCACTAATGCTAAATGTATTTCTTATGTTTCTTGGAAACCAGATCCATAGGCAATGAATATTGATGCTTTTACTTTGTCTTTTGGACAGAATATTTATTTTATGCCTTTCCTCCATTCAGTTTAATAATAAAAAGAGAAGGCAACAGGTATTATGGTCATGCCTCACTGGCCATCACAACCTTGGTACCCTTTAATGCAGACTATGTTTATCTCAAAACTTATATATTTTAATTTTAAACCTCAAAAATATCTCTTATATTCTCCTATCAGAGACCATCACCCTCTTCATCATCAACTCACCTTGATTGCAGGAATATTATCAGGCAAGCTTGGCTAAAAAGAGCTATTCCCCCAACATCAATAGATGTCATGTTTGCATCCCTTTCACATAATACACTAAAACAATATAATGTTACATATATAAAATTTGGTGGACCTTCTGTCAGAAGCATGGTATGAACCCATTCACTCCATGTGTTATTCCATTTGCTATGTATTTTCTAACAAAATTATTTGACTCTGGGGCTGCCTATAGTACTCTTAACTCACATAAGTCAGCTCTATCCTTGATAATAGGCTCTAAAATTGGGGAGGATGATCGTATTAAGGGGCTCTTTAAAGGTTTCAATAAGTCGAGACCACCATTAGCAAAATACCAAAGAACATGGGATCCAAATAATGTTTTAAGTGTATTAAACAACTGGAACCCCAATATGACATTAAGTTTTGAATGTATATCAAAGAAACTGGTGGTTTTGCTTGCATTAAGCACAGCTCAACGGGCACAAACCTTGTCATTAATAATAAAATATCTAATCTAATACAGAGTGAAAGTTGTGTCAATATTGCCATTACTGATACAACTAAAACTTCGGCTGCGGGAAGAACTCAGCCTAATCTTTCCTACCCTTTTTTGAAAAACCTGAGATTTGTCCTGCCAGAACATTGTGTGATTACATGAGATTTACTAGAGAGATAAGAGGTCATAATGACTACTTGTTTTATCACTTTACCGGTTTCGGCTTCTACTATTGGTAGATGGATTAAGAATACTCTCTCAGAGTGCGGTATTGATACGCGTGTCTTCTCAGGTCATAGTACACGACACGCCTCTACATCCAAGGCTAAGTCAAAAGGAATTACATTAGATGTAATAAGACAGACTGCTGGTTGGACAATTAACTCATTAACATTTGCAAAATAATATAACCGTCCAATTTTAAATTCAGGTGAATTTGCCCATGCTGTGCATAATATATATTAATATAATTATTAATTAGTTGGTTACTGATTGTTAATTAAGTTTAATTATTGAAAAGGATTTAAGATGTTTATGAATAGAACGCTGTTGATTTCAAAAATAAAAATATTTATTTTAAAGGACAAGGAGTCAGGGTCATCTCAACTTTACCATCTCTCTAAACATCTGCATGGTAAACACATATATCGAGAACGAAGCACGCAGTATAATAGATGATCAAACGAACTTACCTGAGTGAAGTTCGATCATTATTATACGAAGTGCTTCGTTCGAAGATATATGTTCCCTACCCACCTCACCCCAGGTAAAATTGAGATAACCATGCAAGAATCTAAAAAGAATGACAGTTCACGTAAGGACACAGATAATACATGCTTAGTTACAGATAATTTTAGCTCTGAAAAATTGCGTCAGTTGCCGAGTGAATCGAGAAAGCTGCATGGTAAACACATATATCTTCGAACGAAGCACTTCGTATAATAATGATCGAACTTCACTCAGGTAAGTTCGTTTGATCATCTAATATTTCTTATATAGGTAAACATATGTTTGGCATGCTCCTTGGGGAGTGTAGCGCCGACGTGAAAAAATGGGATATGCGTGTACTTAGTCGCGGACAAAAGCTAGATTTATTTATAAAACACCAGTAGCCCGCGGGTTCGTTCATGTTCAAGCTGTATTCACAAAAAACTTTCCTATCTACAATCTCTCTACCAAAATTCATTATAACCAGTTCAGCCAATTAGGCGTGAAAAATCACTTTTTCATTAATTTATTAAGTTAGGATTCTATAATAGATATCGGTAGCAGCCCTAGGGCGACTTGATTGCGGCGGCCATGCCATTATGATTTTAGTTTTCTGTTGAATTTCAGTTCGTCGTTACGATACGGAATGGCCGGAGAAGTTGGTTTAGGTACGGCTACCTAGTTCTATTTAATTATCTGTTCGCTGAAGCGGGTTTCAGCACTAGAGTTCGTTTTTGTAACATTTTGACTAAGTTTTCTGAGTGTTATTTGTTTGGGGAGGACACAAATAAGAGAGAAGACGGAAACGTTACGTCTGTGTTATGGAGATTTTACTTATTAGGGTTCCGTACCTAACCAAACCGTACCGAACCGAACCAGTGACTAAAAGCCTCCGCTGTCCTTCCGTTCGTCTGTCTGTCTATCAGCGGGCTGTATCTCAAGAACCGTATTAAACAGATATAAACTTTCATAGGTTTATGATAAAGAACACTTTGTGAGAGTCCGACTCGCTCTTGGCCGGTTTTTTACGAATATATGATCAGGGAATTATGGGAAAAGACAAAACCTTTATTTTCTTTCACCAATTTATTTATGGTAGGCGCAATAGATTTTATTTCTTTTAGTATAGGTTTCTTTATGTATATAGCAGACCGCATACGGATATTAAAAAAAAAATAATCTAGGTACTAGCTTTTACCAGCGGCTACGCCCGCGTGAATCTATACTAATATTATAAAACAGAAGAGTTTGTTTGTTTGTTTGTTTGGTTGAACGCGCTAATCTCAGGAACTACTGGTCCGATTTGAAAAATTCTTTCAGTATTAGATAGCCGATTTATCGAGGAAGGCTATAGGCTATATATCATCTCGCTAAGACCAATAGGAGCGGAGCAGTAATGAAAAATGTTACGCAGACGACGTTGCACGGGTCAGCTAGTGTCAAATAAACCCAAAAGGACCGTTGTCTTAAATTAGGTACAAAAATACTCTGGCCTATGTTCTAGTTAAGGATATGGTGGTAGTAGTCACCGGTACATGGTGGACATCCCACCCACACGCACAAAACATTTTGGGAACATATTCATAGTGCGTACAACAAAGGAGTGGAATTCCCTGTCGGAGTCTGTGTTTCCTAAATAGCTACAACTTGGGAGTCTTCAAGTTTAGAATGAATAGGTTACGTCTAGGCAAGCGTGCTCCATCTTAGACCCCATCATCACTTTCCATCAGGTGAGATATTGGTCAAACGCGAGCCTACCAAAGTAAAAAAAATAAATATACACCTGATAGCTGAGACAAGCGCCTAAACGTGATTTCAGGCTCGGAACGTTCTCAGTTTGTGACGGATGGTCCCATGGATAGACCCACCCACGAATGTACCTCAGCAAGTGCTGCTTAACTTCGAAGATTGAACCTTGCGGCTATTTTAATTTTGATAGGTACACGTTTGACCACTATCTTGGTAAGCGATGATGGTCGAAAATGGAGCACGCTTGCCTAGAAGCAGGTAACCTAGTCACTCTTGATTTAAAAGACTTCCAGGTTGTAGCTATCAGGAAACATACATTCCGGCAGGGAATTCCACCCCTTAGCAGTACGCACAAAGAATGTGTTCGCAAAACGTTTTGTGCGTGTGGGTGGGATGTCCACCATGACCGGTAGCGGTGGCTTGGCGGAATTAAACCATGCTATTCACACTTCCCAAAATCCGACTCGACTGTCTCAGTTGCTGGCCTGTCTGTTTTCTATCGGTTCAAGACGTTGGAGCTTCGACTCGACGAGCCTACCATTGACGATGACCCTCTTGGCTCTTATTATGTAACCAAAGTGAACTACTTAAAAATAAATAAATCAAACAGCGCTTAAAGCAGTATGCACTCAAATAAACTGAAAATACTTCGTCATATCCAGTTTTATATAGTAAGCTAGGTAATAGAAATCGTTCATCTGTGTCAAAGCTATTCAAGAAAGCGTTTTGAACGCTATTTCGCACAGCGTTCCATATTGCATCGTATATAAAACTCGCGACTGGTTATTTTAGTATCCAATAACTTCTAAAGTGTGTATTTCAGTTTAGAAATCGTTTTGCTTGTTTGCATGTTACAGCTTCAAGTGCTTCGTTTAGTGGTTTCAATTTGTATTGATTGTTTAGATTGTGTATGGTGGACAAAAGAGAAAAGGGCGAGTCAGTATATTTTTAAAGCATGTTTCTGCCTCTTGCACTTCTTGTCGTCTGATTACCATGGGTTCCTTGCTGGGTTTGATATAGATATTGCTCTCTCACTCTAGCTCCCGTCATCCCATTCGAACCTAACCTATCCGTGTTAGGGAGCCCTAAATTCCTTCGAACCTAACTAACTTCGGCCACATCATAAAATGGTCAATTCTAACATATGGCCACGACTTAGATAATTATTATATTATTAGGAATACCAGAATCAAGCTTGTCCACCGCATCCCGCACGAAAATACCCAATATGTACATTTTCTCTCAAAAATCTGACTCATGTAGAGTTAAAGACATTAATAACGTTTATTACAAATCTGTTATTCCCATTTTCCTCCAGCAGTGTGTTGATTACATCCCAGTGATTGGTAATACTTTTCTCGAACTCAGCAGTTCCGAGGGTTTCCGACTTGGTGCAATGTTTCATGAAAAATGCTAGTGGTGTAATTTGTTAGTTAGCGCCTTTACGACCGCAATTTATTTGTTGGAAAGATTTTGTTACTGTAATTTTGCTCGACACTGTAATGGGCTTTGAGTATCTCAGTTTTGCTATTGATTGCTTTGTGGTTTATTACGGAGTTCCCGAGTAATTTTTTTTTAGGAAATATAGGATTTCAACTTCATATTTAAAAATATGTATCTGCAGAGGAAAAATTCTACTAATTTTTAAGCAACGTTTGCATTGTATTCTCAGTCGCAATCCGTCAAAATACAACGTGTTACAGAATAAAAGCAATACCTCTTATAGCCAACTTTGTTTTCATTAAAAACGTTGCCCTACAACTAGGAATTATTTCTGTTTATCTTTTGATGTTTGAATGATGAGTACAATGACTCCATAATTAGAGGGGGTTTTGACTAAATGCGACTGTAACGAACTCGGAAATCCTAGATTTTTATTATTAGAAAACTAACTTATAAGTGATCGTCTTTTCGACAACTTTTCTCTATTGGTCATCATTTTGGCATTTAATTGTGTACCTAAGTGTAGTCTGGAAATAAACTTTTTTTTTTTAAATTTATACTCATTGTCGCATATTTAGAAATTTTCAGTTACGAATGAAAAAAACTAATTTCCCATAATGATGGCTAGACTGTTGCCATTACATAATTTTCCATTGCCACAATTCTCACTAACATAGGTCGTTGACATGCGACGCTGGTACGAACAAACTAACATTGAACTACTAAAATACGCCTTACTGCGGTGAAACACAAGCTGTGGTACTGTCAAATTTACTTCAAGTAACTTTTTGTAAGGTTCCATATCCAGCAGTGCTATTCTGTAAATAACTTTTTCGATGTCGAGCTTCACCTAAGTGACAAAGCTCACTTACGTTATACGAATTTGATACCTCACCACGGATTCCGCTATCGAGACATAAAAATGTTGTTACAATATCCTTTGAGGTTGACCAGCATGCCTGAAAGGACGATAGGTTAGATAACCGGTTGACAGCAGCTGAAGTATAGAACAAATGATATCTCAATGTAGCGGCATCAATGCAGCCACAAGAAAAACTGAACCAAGAAAATAATTTACATACAGTTTTTGAAGACTTGGAAAGTTTATAAGCTTTCTTAAAGGAGGAGTTTTCGCTTCATTTTCCAATTTTCATGATAGATAGGCACCTACTCACTTGGTTAACATATTTATCAATACTGTTTCACAAATAAACCATCTAAAAGCAGCATCAATCAATTAACTTGCCTGTCAGCCTGACATTCATCAGCTCAGCTCAGTTCAGCTCATTACTGTACATCAGCCTCTCCTAGAATTATATTAATTTCATGCCCACTGTTTGCTCTTAACCAGGGTTGGTACGGATTCGTAACAAACTCGCCACCATCATCATCATCGTCATTCATAGGCTGTTCCAAGCGTCGCCACACAACTGCTTTTCGTACGATGGAACTGATTTCTGACATTAAGAAAATAACTTAGGGACGGAAATCTGTTACTTCGTTTTTTGTCTATACGTCCTTTTTCGGGTTCCGTACCCAAAGGTAAGGTAAATAGTAATACGTTTACGTCCGTCCGTCGCCAGGCTGTATCTCATCCTGCCGGAGTCGCGGGATTATTCGCAAGAGACACCGTGGCTCCGGAACACAAAGGGCAATGAAGGAACATGGATGGGTTTTAGTCAGTAGATAGAATAGTCTGACACTCCCTCCCGCTACACCCAGAGTGGGAGGAGTCATTGGATGATTTCCCATCACTAAAAAAAAAAAAAAAAGAAAAAAGGCTGTATCTCATGAACCGTGATAGTAAGACAGTTGAAATTTCACAGATGTTGTATTTCTGTTGCCGCTATAACAAAAAATACTAAAAAACAGAATAAAATGGGTATTTCAGGGGGCTCCCATACAACAAACTTGATTTTTTTGCCGTTTTTATCGAAAATGGTACGGAACCCTTCGTGCGTGAGTCTGAATCGCATTTGGCCGGTTTTTTATTTCTTATTTCGGCAGTTTCTACTTCCAGCGACAGCGGCCAATTGCCTCAGTGTCCACTACTCCAGATTATCATGACGCGCCAATGCCATCATTTTTCCGTTGTGAGAGAGACGGAGCTATACAGGGCGAGTAGCACTATCCTTTCTGCACAACGTTATATGATGGCACTAGCTGACCCGCGCAACTTCGTCTGTGTCACATTTTCCATTACTGCTCCGCTCCTATTTGTCTTAGCGTGATGATATGTAGCCTATAACCTTCCTCGATAAATGGGCTATCTAACAATGAAAGAATTTTTCAAATCGGATCAGTAGTTCCTGAGATTAGCGCGTTCAACCAAACAAACAAACGAACAAACAAACTCTTCTGCTTTATAATATTAGTATAGATTGGCAGGACAAACCTAGGGGGCAGGTCTTCGGCCCACATTGTGAAAGGCCTTCCAACACTGCGTCTTCATTATAGCAATATTGTTAACCAAATCAATATGAGACATTAAAACCTATTGATTGTTTCTTCGTAGAAGGTAATCACTGGAAGTATCTATTTATTTATTAATTTTATACTTTTGTACACATGAAAAAAGTTTATAAAACAAGTGTACAATGGGCGCTCTTAGCCCATAGGGTAATCTCTTACAGACAACCTTTGGATGGACTGAACGAAAGAAGTTGGATTTAGGGCGGTTAGATTATTTTATAGACTTTTTAAGCCACCAAACTGCATGTTTCTACTGGAACCACGTAGGCCATGGTAGCGTGAAATATAGGTCTATTTATATTTAAAATCCACACAATCTATTTGCGTCTAATTATATAAGTCACATTCATTCCAAATATTGCCAAACCTAATATGTAAATCGTCCGACAAAGCCTTCATAGCACTTAATACATTTTTACTTAGACTAAACAAAGTGCGGTAAATATTAGCGTGACACGCAAATTAAGCAGTTCATAGCTTCAACAAGGTCAAGAACAAACTGCCATGATTCATATCCATGTTTGAGTACGACCGAGGTATTTGAACAGCCTATTGCGTAATCAATTTTCCTTATTTCATGGAGATCACTAGGTACATTATGTTAAGCTATGGACACAATCGGTAGGCGTGAAATATTTTTCATATTACTATTGGTGATTCCACATTTTTGTAAAACAGTTACATGAAAATTGTCATCGGTGCCCGAAGAGTAATTATTGGAAAAGCTTCCACTATTCGTTTGTCTGACAGTGGGTTGTGCCATGCCAACAATGGTGCGTTTACATCAAGTCGGTTACCGAATACGGATTCGGCGGCCGTATTCAGCCGAACAAGGATTGGCGTGTTTCAAGAAATCAGTCTTGTTTAGTCACTGAAAACGGTCTGGGATCGAATACGGCTAACGGTTAAACATTAGCCGGTGACCGAATACGGTTTGCAACCGAATCGGTCAAAATTATCTAATTTATATGAGCCAAATCAAACCTTAATAGACTGATACCTACATAAAAAATATATCCCTGGTACGAGTAATAGGAAAATAGTTGAAATTTTCATGGATTTCCTGGATTTGTATTGCCGCTATAACGCCAAATAATATAAAAAATAAAAGAAACTTTTTTTTCGGTAATTGGTATGGAACTCTCGCTGAGCGAGTCCGACTCGCACTTGGCCGGTTATTTGGTTTGGTTATGTAGGAAGGGATTAAAATGGTGTGTTGTTTTTAATCAAGCAATAGAGATAAGAAAGCAAAGAGCGATTTTGTATGTAGATTTCATGGAAGTGGCTAGTGATATTGATGGCAAATACCTACTATAAAATACGCAAACGATAAAAAATTCATAGGAATCAGAGAACCTCTTCATAACAATATATTTCCCTTGGGTGCAATAAACGATATTACATAAGTTAGACCTATATCTTCACGCTTATCCTCCGGAGGGTCCGTGACAAACTACGTTCATCTTTTAAGTATCTCCGTCACCTGTCTGAAATTCTGGATAAAACTTGAATTATGCCCGAATTATGCTAATTTACGCAAATTATCGCTGAACACACAATCATAACGCAGAAGCTTCACTTCGTTTGACTCATGAGATATGAAGCTCTAGACACTTTACTATACTTAACAATTGGAAAAAAAGTTTCATATGTATGAGATTGAGAAGCGCTACCACAGTCTCAAATGGTCGAACCCCTACATTTTTACTTTTGAAAAATCGCTGGCAGAATGTCACTTTAATTGTATTTGATATTTCAATGATGAATCTTGAAAGGTCAGCTACTAACGCGACAGGCCCAAACAGAGATAGCGGGTTGAATTAGTCTTATCGAAGGGCGTGACTCATGAGACTAGAAAAAAAAAGGATCGAAAAGAGTGCTCCTATACACATCCGAAACTACTGGTCATAACCAGTATCTAATTTCGGCTGTGCATTGTCTGTCAGTAACGAAGGAATCTATACTTAATATTATAAAACCGAAGAGTTTTTTGTTTGAACGCCCTTATCTCAGGAACTACAGGTCCGATTTGAAAAATGCTTTCAGTGTTTGATAGCCCATTTATCGGAAGACTATAGGCTATATATCATCACGCTAAAACAACAACAGAGGAGCGGAACATTAAGGCGCGTCCCCGAGCAAAACGCAGCGCTAGCCGTTTTTTGTGCAGATTTTTGGAGCTATATACTCTTTATCCAAAATAAATATCAACAAAAAAAAAAAAAATTGAATTTCTACATAATCTTGGCTTCAAAATGGTAGATTTTATTTTTTATTACTAAGTATAAAGTTTAATCAATCACAACGAAACTACAGAAATGAGAAATAATTATTGAAAACATGCATCTTCTCGAAAACTAACGATTATTTTGATTTTGGACTTACACTAATGGATAGGCAATTTAATTATGAAGATTTTCGTAGAAATGTTTTTTTCAAACGACCAAAATTAGTAATTATTTTAATTTCGTTCAACATTCTGAGTGTATTCGCTATTGTATCTCTTGCGCTGTTATTGAGGGAAAAAATGCTCAAGGTTATTTGGTCAGGGTACGGCCTTAATGGAAAATGTGACCCAGACGAAGTTGCGCGGGTCTGCTATTTGTATATACGAAGGATCGAACTTCTGTTTCTTTTTTTTGCTACCTTGCCACAGAACATTGTCCTACGTCGACGATAATTCTAGAAATAAACATAATGGCTAGAAGTCGGCATTGCGGTATACCTCGCTGGCTTATAGACTGATATTTGTGGTTCAAGTGCAATGGGCTGAGAGTTCTATTAATACCGCAGCACTGCTTATGTTTGCGGGGGGTTTTATGCAAATAGATGATATTATTTTTTTTAGCGGCGGTGAACACTCTTCTTGGGATGGGTATAAAATGTTAAACTCGCGTCAGGACACGGGCACTTCCGTAGCCAAATGGCAAAAATGGAACCCTTATAGATTCGTCATGTCTGTCTGTCTGTCCGTCCGTCCGTATGTCACAGCCACTTTTCTCCGAAACTATAAGAACTATGCTGTTGAAACTTAGTACTTAGTGAAACGTAGGGTATCTATAGATGGGTCTTAAAAATGATATTAAAGTTACTGAAATATTTTTTTTCTAAACTGAACAGTTTGCGAGAAAGACACTTCCAAAGTGGTAAAATGTGTCCCCCCCGTAACTTCTAAAATAAGGGAATGATAAATCTAAAAAAAATATATGATGCACCATGTAAACTACCAGCGAAAATTGGTTTGAACATGATCTTTTTTTTTATGCAAAACGGGGAAACTCTTGGCCCAAATCTCACCTGATGGAAAGTGATGATTAGGCCGAAGATGGAAGCGAGTTTCACCCGGAATCCTCTTACATAGAGGAACTGGCTATCATACTTCTAACTGTCGGAACACAACAATGCTGTTAACATTGTTGTTATGGCGACAGACTTAGACATGATGGTGGTAGCTTGCCAGGCGGACCTAGAACAAGTCCTAACCAAACCGAGCAAAAAATTTGCCCCCGCTGGGAATCGAACCCGGGACCTCTGGGTCTGAATCAGGTGGTATAACCACTAGACCACGGAGGCGGTTAGTGTCCCCAGGGATCTAGTTAGTAGTTTTTTTTTAATACGTCATAAATCGTAAATCGCAACTTTTGCTTATAATAAATATATCTACAGGTTTGTACGGAACCCTGGGTGCGCGAGTCCGACTCGCACTTGGCCGGTTTTTGTATTAGCCATATTGGTATTAGAGTGGGTATATTAGTAATAGACTAGTTTATTCTTCTTCTTCTTAGCGTCTCGATGGCAAGTTGAGAGATTAAATTTTATACTTCAGTTCTCAGTAACCGTCACACCATTCGCTAACGCAGCCATAAGGTCCTCACAAGTACAGGGGGTCTAAACAGGCCACTTTAGCAGAATCAGAAAGCACATCTAGCTACCCGTCACTCTCAATTTTTCCAATCAACCTTGAACCTAATGCGTTAGCGATAAAGATGAAAATGAAATTTGACATATTGTTAAATAGTATGATTCTAATATGATTCTCCTTTTTTTTCTTTTAGGGATGGGAAATCATCAAATGACTTCTCCCGCTCTGGGCGAAGCGGAAGGGAGTGTCAGACATTTACTGACTAAAACCCATCCATGTTCCTTCATTGCCCTTTGTGTTCCGGAGCCGCGGTATCTCTTTTGAATAGTCCCGCAACTCCGGCAGGCGTCGGCCCTCTCGGGCCCCTCATTGTGCTAACTCTCTTTGAGGCGCGCGTGGAACACGAACGCGCCGTCGACACGGCCTGTCGTCATAAGACGGACGGATGGTGAGCTAGCCCATAGCTCACCGCCCACAGGCCCGGAATATGATTCTCCTAAAGTGGCCTTTTTAGATCCCCTGGTGACTGGATGATATGCGACGCAAGACCAAAGGTGGGCCATGGACTGTGGAGCGATGCCACAAACACTGAAGGTCAGAGCCATCCAGGATCACACCTGAAGAGGTTATGTTAGTTTTCATTTGACAATAACCCTGTTTGATGGATGTTGTCTATGATGGATTTTTTTTTTGTATGTGGGTTGTAAAATGATTGGTAATAGGGATTAAGTCTAGATTTATTTATTACAGTAAAAAATGGGGTTGTGAGCATTGTAAAATCAATTATACGCAGACTCGTATTTCTACTGCCGTTATAACAACAAATAAACATTTTTTATATTAAAAATGAAAGGGGGTATTGTAGGAAACTATTTAAAATATGTCAAATTTAAAATATGATAAAAAACTATTTAAAATATGTCAAATCTCCCGGGAGCATAACTTACTTAACTTATGTATTCAACACCAAGAATACACGATCTATGGCTGCTGCCAGATACAGTGTCCCCAGAGTCACCAATTACTTTGGTGACAGAACTCAAAACATATCATACCTACTGAACAGTCTGCCGGCAGGCATAAAGAGCGAAAATAATAAAAATTGTTTTAACAATAAATCAAGATATTATTATTTAGAAAAGTGTTAGTGCCAACAAACCATTACAACGGTTTGTGGGGCTTAGTTTATTAATTATCTAAGTCATCAGTGAAAATAATAATAATGTAATATCCGGTCGGAGCCAATGATATATAAAACTACCATTATATTTGAAATATCTAACGGAGCCTCTGCTAGTTGGTTTCAGCCCCTCGTACGCCTACCAAAGGACCGGGTCTCCAGGGACTCGAGAAAGTAAAAAAAAATGTAATATCACTACATCCAAAAAACAGCATACCATCAAACAGCTGTCAATAGATAATATATTCGACCAGAAACAATGATAACAGAGCAACAATAACTTGTCACACTCATGTGACGGATAGCTTATCTATACACGTCACGACCCGCTGCAGAACTCCTGACCCCTAAACAGACTTTCCTTCATTTGACGATAGATAACGTTACTGATAACAGGACAATGAATAACGATGCGTTGTGTCCGTGCGAATGGGGAGATGGAAATTGATTGGGATTATTGCTTTATGATCATTTTATTCTTTGCAATACAAACGATAGCAAATCTACATTTTAGCTCGTGGCTAAATAATACAAGCCGCACGGCTCGATCTTCAAGGTTAAGCAACGCTTGCCAAGGTTGGTCTGTGGATGGGTGACCATCTTAACATACCTGGTTTCCTCCGTGCTTCGGAAAGCACGTTAAGCCGTTGGTCCCGGCTGTCATTTGTACATCTTTGGCAGTCGTTACGGATAGACAGAAGCCAGTTAATCTGACACCAGTCTTGCCATGAAGTACCGTGTTACCCAGTTAATGGGTTGTGGAGGTCTGGTAGGCAGCCGCTCCGCGTAAAATACTGGTACTCAGCTAAATCCGGTTTGACTGGAAGCCGATCCCAATATAGTTGGGAAAAGGCTAGGCAGATAATGTCGCATCACGCGTGAACGGCTGGGGCGGTTTCCATATTATTTTTTTGTTTATTTATTTAACACTTTCAGCACATAAAAAGTACAGAGGGTGTTTGTTATTGTCAGGAGATGGTTCTTATGAAAGAAAAGAATAAGAATGTTGCAGCTGACGGAAACGAAGCCGCTGGGGATAGATGAATCCCTATTTCTAATGAAAGAAAAAAATTAAGTTGCAGTTGACGGGAGCGAAGCCGTGGGGGACTGCTACTTTATATTATAAACGTAACTGGAACAAAACCGACCAAGTGCGAGTCGGAATCTCACACGAAGGGTACCGTCCGTACGATAAAGCGAAAAAAAAAAGTTTTTTTTTATGCAAAACGGGGAAACTCTTGGCCCAAATCTCACCTGATGGAAAGTGATGATTAGGCCGAAGATGGAAGCGAGTTTCACCCGGAATCCTCTTACACAGAGGAACTGGCTATCATACCTCTGACTGCCGGAACACAACAACGCTGTTAACATTGTTGTTATGGCGACAGACTTAGACAAGATGGTGGTAGCTTGCCAGGCGGACTTAGAACAAGTCCTACCACCAACCAAACCGAGCAAAAAATTTGCCCCCGCTGGGAATCGAACCCGGGACCTCTGGGTCTGAATCAGGTGGTTTAACCACTAGACCACGGAGGCGGTTAGTGTCACCTGTTTAGCACCACCCGGGGATCACGTGTAGGGATTCGCTGAAGGGTATTCTCCAACGGACGCGGGTGACTCGGTCCCCAAAAAAGCCTACCGCGAAGCCTACCGCGTGTGTTTTTGGTGGAGAAACCCTCTTTTAATTTTTTATATAAATTAATGTTTATTTGTTGTTGCAGCGGCAATTAACCTTAAAAATCACGAATATTTTACACGAATATTTTATACCGTAGTACCGGAAAATCCAGCAACAAAATGCATGTCAAAATGATCCCTTTGACTATCAGCGCAACATTCTCATGTTTAATATTTACAGAGAGCTGAAACTGTTACTGCTATTTAAAGCACGTATCGCAAATATCAACGATCCAAACAACATGTTATAAATATTCCTGTAGTACACAGACTAATATATTAGTTCTAGGTATTCTAAGCAATTTAGATTTCATAGCAGATTAATGGCCATTAAATTTTGTTCAACAATGGACGAGTTTAAAATCCGTATGTTCTATATCTATATTAATATTATAAAGCAGAAGAGTTTGTTTGTTTGATTGTTTGTTTGTTTGGTTGAACGCGCTAATCTCAGGAACTACTATTCCGACTTGAAAAATTATTTCAGTGTTAGATAGCCCATTTATCGAGGAGGTTATAGGCTGTATATCATCACGCTAAGACAAATAGGAGCCGAGCAATAATAGAAAATGTGACGCAGACGAAGTTGCGCGGGTCAGCTAGTAATATATAAAAATCTCGTGTCACGGTGTTTGTTATCAAACTCTTCCGAAACGGCTTGACCGATTTTATGTTTGTTTTTTTATGAATACTCAGTAACTTAGGTCTGAGCATAGGTGGTAGGGTACTTTTTTATTTTATTTGGCAAAACAACGTTTGCCCTATCAGCTAGTCTTCACTACATATTATAAAACAAAGTTCTCCACCGCGTCTGTCTGTCTGTCTGTTCGCGATAAACTCAAAATCTACAGCACCGATTTTCATGCTGTTATCACCAATGGATAGAGTGGTTCTCGAGGAAGTTCACGGGCATCAGCTAGTCTCATATATAAAATTCTTCTGTCTCGGTGTTTGTTTTCGAACTCCTCCGAAACGGCTTGATCGATTTTTGTTTTTTTTCTTTCAAAAAATGTGCCTGAGGTCGTAGGGTATTTTAAAACGTCGTTTGCCCGGTTTACTAAATCTCTTAAAAAAAAAAGTCTATCTCGGTAAAAACCTATTATCTGCAATTCTCATTACTTGAATTAATTCAAAAAGGTTTATTTAATATTGAAAAAAATATATCTAAGTACAAACCAGACAATAAGCCCTATCCATCATTTGATATGGATATATTATGGCTGTGACAGATGGACATACAGACATACATACAGCCAGACAGACTGCCAGACAGACACCCGAGTGATCCTACACGGGTTCCGTTTCTTACGGATGTTTGGAACCCTACAAATTATTTTTATTCTGGAGAGAGAAAATAAAAGTCCAAGCAGTAAGAACATTACCATGCTGATAATGTTAAGTTATTATTCTAGCATTATCTCTAAGCCTAAGCAAGGTTTAGCACCCAAGCTGTTGCCAAGTTCGGATCAAAACAGTTTGCATATTCCGGTCCGTTCCTCGCCCTAATTCATTACAACAAAATCTACCAAAACTTTTGCAAAACGACCCAACGTTTGGACAAAAACCTTTTCAAATACATCCAGCTTAAGACCGACGCTCCGTCGCACAGACAACTGAAACCTTTCATTTTAGCAACGCAAATATTATGTGTGTAAAAATAGTTCTAGCAGTAAGGGTTTATTTAGGCAGACAACACTGAAGTCAGTTTTGTGAGGAAAAATGTTGCCAGACAGTAACATTAGGAGATCAGTCTACTTGAATTTGCCTGAAGAAGTGCTGTCACCACGAAAAATTACCTACTAGCTGCTACCAGTGACTTTAGCCGCGTAAAAGGGACATACCCAAAGGAAGTGAAATTCCCTGCCTGAGTCTGTGTTTCCTGATAGCTACAACCTGGGAGTCTTTAAGTCAAGAGTTAGGTTACTTCTAGGTAAGCGTGCTCCACCTTAGACCGCATCATCGCTTAACATCTGGTGAGATAGCGGTCAAACGTATGCCTATCAATAGTAAAAAAAAACACACTTCCGGGATGAAAACTATAGGTATTGTGTACCAAATAGCATACAAATCTGTTCTGTGGATTTTGCGTGAAAGAGTAAGAGTAGTACCAAGATCCATCCATCCTTATATACCTCTTTCAAATTTAAAATATTGGTAGGATAGTAACAGCGGCCATATGGCTCGCAGACCAAATGGTCGATGGGACCGAAACGTTCTGGACTGGCGACCGCGTACCGGACGATGCAGCGTTGGAAGGCCTCCCACAAGACGGACCGATGATCTGGTGAGGGTCTCGGGTAGCCAATGGATAGGAGATGCACAGAAACGGTTTTAGGCACGCGTTTGACCACTATCACACCTGATGGTAAGCGATGATGCGGTCTTAGGGGGAGCACGCTTACCTAGAAGTAACCTATTCACTCTTGACTGAAAGACTCCCAGGTAATAGCTATCAGGAAAAACAGACTCCGGCAGGGAATTCCACTCCTTTGCTGTACGCACTATGAATGTGTTCCCAAAACTTTTTGTGCGTATGGGTGGGATGTCCACCATGTACCGGTGGCGCATCGTCGTTCGTGTTGTGGTCCGATGATGGAACGGGCATGTCGGAATTAAATTATGCAATTCTGTCGCACATTCCCAAAATGCAACCGGTAGAAAACAGACAGGCTAGCAACTCGGCGTCGATGCTTGTTGTTGTGGCGACATTTGGAGGAGGCATAAGTTCAGTATTTGACGTCTTTCAGCTACCATGATGGTGATGTTGAGAAATGGTAGGATATTTGCTTCACCTACTGTAAAGCAATGACTTATATCTACTGTCATTAGTATTCTAAAGATGGTCGACTGTTCCCTCTTTCCATCAGCCAATACGTTTCATTCAGCTGGCATATGAGTGCCGTAGTATTCGAAACCGTTAATGCATCAGCCTTGACCTGAATCGCGACACCCCATATGAATGGCATGTTCATTCAATTGCAGGTTTGGCATTATTTTAGCCGCCATGATTTGTGTGGCACGTTGGCAAGGGCCTTTAGAAACACACGGGATCACGCCACCTTATACAAAAAGATCTCGCGTTTGCGTCATAATCCTTTGCCAGACAGGCGCGCTCCCCTTGCTTATCCCCTCTCATTGTTTGAATAAAAGAGTACCACGACTGGGTCTCAGACCGGTTATAAACAGAGGGACTATTCTCTAACCCCAAAGTCCGTAGTTTCGGGCTAAAGGCTCGACCGCACTGTGCGACACTTCGCGGCAGTGGAACGACGCGACACGCAACAATGTTCGCACTTGAAGTGTCGCGTCGCGTAGTTCCGCTGCTGCATAGTGCGTTAAACCTCATACAATTTCTTACAAAGAATATTTTGCCGTTGCGTGTCGCGTCGTTCCGCTGCCGCGCAGTGTCGCCAAGTGCGGTCAAGTCTTTGCTGCGGACGTATTCTACTCCGTATCACTTAAAGACTTACGATTAGTTCCGAACCCGAACGAAGAATGACAAAACGATTTGACAATAACTACCAAGTCGTGTTGTCATTTATTCATGTCGTTCTAAAACAAAATTGATTTTATTTACAAAATTCCCGAAAACTGAAGTAGCTTTCGTCAATAGGAGCTGCTGATTTGGTTGACAACTGATGATTTGATTTCAATTATCTGATTAAGCTTGGACTGTTACTTATTTACAAGTGTTTTAGACGAAGTATTTATTCTGGTTGAACCGTATAAAACGTATTAGAGGGACATAATAACTTCTTCTGTTCAATCTATTCTAAGGTTGTCTGAAAGAGATTGTCCTGTGCGATAAGATCAACCAATATACACTTGTTTTTACAAACGTTTTTCCTGTACTTGTTATGACTGTTATGAGGGTTACTTCCCGTTATGTCACATTCCTGATTTGATACATCGGGAATCCTGATATTCAGCAGAATTCGGTTTGACTAGAAGTCGTCCCAATATTGTTGGAAAAAGGCAGATGATGTAAGGGTCCACACCAGTTGTAACAGGCTGCAGCTGAATACCAGTATTTTACATTGAACGACTGCATATGGATCTCCACAAGTTCACAGCCCAGCACATCCCTTGGCAAGACTAGTGTCAGATTTCCTTACTGCTGTCTAGGTCTACCCGTAACGACTGTCAAAGATTTACTAATGACAGCCGTGGTCAACGGCTCTTGATTGTTTGATTTTTAGTGAGGGTTAAGGTGGCCACCCATCATAAAATCAACCTTGGCAAGCGTAGCTTTACCATGAAGGTTGACCCATGCAGCAGTTATTTAGCAAAAAGCACCGCGCTCCACTTTTTAGTTATAAGCTCCTGTAAAATAACAATGGTTAATATTAAAAGTAGATAGGCAAACAAGCAATAAAAAACCGGCCAAGTGCGAATCGGTTTTTCACACGAACGGTTCTGTACCATAAACTGAAAAAGAAAAAAAAACACGTTTCTTGTATGAGAGTCCCGTTAAGTTTTAAGATAATATGAGTGTGTGTGTGTGTGTGTGTGTGTGTGATGTTTTAATGTTATTTAATATTTTATTATTTGTTGTTTTAGCGGAAATATAAATATTAGATCAAGCACAAACATTTGAAGTTACTGTGTTATAATTTCAACTATCTACCTATTACGTTTCATGAGATATAGCCCATTGACAGACACACGGATGGACGGACAGATGAACGAAGACTTAGTAACAGGGTTAGGGGCCTTTGGTACGGAACCCGAAAATAACGTTACGGACAAAATAATAATTTCCCATACGAAAGCAAGATACGTTATAAAAGAAGAAAGAAGGTATTACTGATCTTTATAAAAGGGCTTACAGGATTTTTCTCCGTTGGAACGAGAATTAGGTATTCTTTTGTAGTGAACAGTCGACCTAATTCCTTAGCAGGCAAAGTTGAAGAGAGATTCTTCGTTTAAGTGATATTCCTATTAAAATATTGTATCTAGAGGGATTATTTCTTGAAAGCCATGTTTAACTTATCTAACTAGGAGTGAAAGAAGAATCAGTGTTAGCCTCTAATTATTATGAACTAGCTTTTTCCCGCGACTGTGAACGCGTAAAACTATTACGAGGGTAATTTTTAGAAATATCTCCTCTCTTAGTGAATGTCTCACCAAGCAACCTTCGTGCCAAGTGTAGTAATCACAACACGATTTGATAGTAACTGAAAAATCATGTTGTCATTCATTCTTAGGGCGGATTTCATCAATGAAACTGAACGCAATCAGAGGCCTTAGTGTGAGTTTCGACGCGTTAGAATTTAGTATGGGAAATTAGGTTCTACGAGTGACCACCAGGTGGCACTATAACTAACTTCCCATACTAAATTCTAACGCGCTCGCAATCGAACGCGTTCGAACGTGAGTCGAAAAAACTCACACTAAGGCCTCAGCATACTTTTACGAGCTTTCAGTATCATTATATTCTATGGAATGTTGACACTGACAACTCTTGAACGCAGTTTAGACGTACCGCGTACTGATCGCGATTAATTAGTATAGTATCCTTAGGGCGGATTTCATCCGGAGTCGCGGGATTATTCGCAAGAGACACCGTGGCTCCGGAACACAAAGGGCAATGAAGGAACATGGATGGGTTTTAGTCAGTAGAAGTCTGACACTCCCTCCCGCTACACCCAGAGCGGGAGGAGTCATTGGATGATTTCCCATCACTAGAAAAAAAAAGGGCGGATTTCATCAATGAAACTGAACGCGATCAACATCTGAACCATGATGAAATCCGCCTTTAGTAGAGAGTAGTCCCCCAGGCTCGGGTCAAAGGCGCGTTGAAAGAAAAAGTATCTCGGTCATAAATTACAACAGTAGTTAGTTAGATTTCAGGAATCCAACAGGTGTTAGGACAATAAAAACATGTATGTCCTTCCTCATACGAGCTGAAACAAAAGAAAGCAACAACAATGCAAATCTATTATTTATTTTATAACCTTGTCTTATTTGTTTAGAGAGTTCAAAGGCCTAACACAACATAATGTTCATATTATGAGTTATTCATATAATATGTTATGTACATTTTTATGCGTCATTGGGAATAACTACTCCGGTATCGTTATCTAGTTACTGGCTAGCCGGACTATTGTTAAACAGTTATTTATGGTTCAATGTGAAGTAAAATATTCATGTGTGTATTTGTTATACCCATAAAATTACGTAGTATTTACGGATGTAGATTTAGTCGATTTTATGAAGTAGAACAATTCAATGTTATTTTTATTCAGCTCTTTTCAAATGATCTTCGGAAATCAAGGATAGAGGAACTGCAGATTTTTTTTTCACAAATTGTACTATTTTGGTAACATATTAATAATATAGATTTAGATAGTAAAAAAATAATCTTCAATCCTAATAAAGTTCTTCCGCTACTGACTGACTGAATGACGAAACTAGTGATCATAGAAAGCTGGACACGTATGACGTAGGTAGCTGAAGGAATGTAGAGGAGCACTAAGAGATGATATCCCAAAATTCCTACGGGAACGGGAAAAATCGGTAAATGCGCGTACGAAATCACTGGAAAAAACTAGTTCCGTATAATAAGATATTATTAAGAACTTCCCCTTGTCTTGTCCTAATTCAACCGCATCTCTCCACACTTGAACCACAGAGTTGCTAGATGACGACATGCTCGGGAGAAGGATAGACCTTGGCCTATTTTTAACCGGGAACTACTCAACTGTGCATAAGCTAACACTAGCCTATTTCTAAGCGTGTCGGGGCCGGCTCTATTGTAACCAGATGCGTTTGTTTCAACCTCTTCACACCTAGGTTGACCGCAAGGATTATTTAGATTTGTATTAATTAAGTCTTACATAAATATAAGAGCGGGCCACAGACCAGCGCGTCGAGAAAATGCGAACTCTTTTACATTCTTGTACTAGAGTTATTCTACGGACAGTGTATCCGAAAAACAGTTAGGTTAGAATAGCTTACCCAATATTTAGAGACAGAATTTGTCTTCCTGTTTGTATCATTTCATAATTAAGTTCTCTTAGCCACTTCCACGGCTTTATCAGTGGCAGCTGGTGGTCGTATTAGCCACAGAGGGTAGCAAAGCAGATGGAACATGATTAAGTATGCTGGGGCTAAAAGTGTGTCCCATTTTAAGTGAACAAATGTGGGTGTAGTTGACCTCTTTTACTAAACCTTCCGGAGGTGTATAGAAGCTACCTACTGGGCCAAAAAGTAGGTAGCTGCGTTAATTACAGTGTCGCGTTTGTGACATTCATAAGACCCTCCAAAGTACAGTTGCATGGGCTCATGAGGCATTCGAACGCGTAGCTCATGTTCTAAACAGGCATCGCACTCATGATGATGATGGCTAAGTAGCTTAATTATCCGTTATATTTTTCATGAGCGGCACAAGCGGGAGCTGCGGGTCACGGAGATGAAAATGTTGCGCTGGATGTGAGTTTCGCGGAAGGACCGCGTGAGAAACTCCCAAATTCGTGGCAGCCTCCATGTCCGTGACATAGCAGACAAACTGCAGAAGAGCCGCCTACGCTGGTACGGCCACGTCTTGCGTTAACCGGCAAACTACGTAGAAAACAAGTGTCTGGCTAGGCCACCTCCGCCGGGCCCTGGCAGAAGGGGAAAACCTAAAAAGTGCTGCCTTGATGTTGTCCAGGAAGATATGCGTGCCAATGGACTCTCAACCAAGGATGCCGAAGACCGTGCGAAGTGGAGAAGAAAAAGCCGGAAAGCGGACCCCGGGCTCCGAAGCAAACCAGTTGAGGATGCAACCGGGAACACGCTCAGCTGATGAGAGAGAGACGTAATATTTTTCTTGTATGGGCAAAATATAAATATATTTCATACAATTTTTGCTGGCTACGCATAGATTTCTCGCTGTATGACGAATCCACACTATGTTTTATGGTAAACATTGAAACTGCGTAGGATTGAATGTACCTACCTATATAATGTAGCAATGACGTGGGTATTGAGAACGTTACGTATTTTTCAAGTATATATTCAACTATTCGTTTGTTTTTAAGAATGATTTGTGATGATAGATTTTTTCATCAAAAATAATCCAGAACCTTGACAAAAAATTGTGTAAATTGCTGGATTCTTGTCAACTGCCTTATAAGCTACGTATTTTTATACTTTTTGTTGAAGCTCCTGGCTAAATAATAACAGCCGCACGAGTCGTTCATCAAGGTTAAACTACGCTTGCCGAGGTTGGTCTTTGGAGGGGTGACAATCTTAACATACCGATACTCCTTCGTGCCTTCGAAATCACACTAAGCCGTTGGTCCCAGCTGTAATTTCTTTGGCAGTCGTTATGGGCAGTCAGAAGCTAGAAATACAGACACGAGTCTTGCCAAGGAGTACCGTGCTGCCCAGTTAATAGTTTGATCTACGTGAAATAAGTATTGGTATTCATCTGAATCCGGTTTGACTGAAAGTCGACCCCGATATAGTTGGTAAAATGCTAGATGCTAATATATGATAGCTTTCAATTTCGTCTTCTAAAATGTCTGATATTAGTATTCCACGTGGATTACCTAAAATTTAGCTTTTTTCATCGAGGTAATTCATGTTAGAGACTAATTTCAACAAATGCCTCTCTATTGCCTCATAAACCAACATAGTTTCGCATTGACCTACAGTACTGTGCCATTAATTCCTAATAATATGTTATATTTCTCTTCAATAACTGGTTATCATTATATTTTATTTCAAAAACAATTATTGCATATTTTATCTTAATTGACTGGGTTCTAAACAGGGTTACCACATGTCATCCAAAATAAATTAATGGAATAAAAAATACTTTTTAATAACAAGCTTTTAAACATCTTAGATAGTCCCCCATATTTTGGATTTAATGTGACGTTGTATTAGTTTTCGTGTTGTCCTCAGCAAGCCCTTTGATACCCATTCTGTGGTAGTGCGGAAAAAATTACTAGTCCGCCATCTTGGATGATCCACCATATTAGAATAAGAATGACGTCACATAGCTAAGCATGCAATGTCATACAAAATAAGATTGTATACCAAGTTGTAGCTTAATCGGTTAAAGATTACTGATTTAAAATTCAGTTGCAAGATCCCACCCGGACAAACAAACATACATTGGAAGTTAAAAATAAAAAAGTAATAAAAAGCTTGTTAAATAGAGTATATCTATATCTGATTCCAACGAATTCAAAAGAAGAGTACAGACTTATAAAGAAATAGTATCTAAGCAAATTTTATTGTTATTTTTAAAACCGTTTTGATAATAATTGTAAGACTACTAAACATTAATTTAAAAGAAGCCTGGTTTGTAAAAAACAAAAAGCAGTCAGTAAAATATTACATTTAACTGTTACCTATTTCATTTTGTAGGATGTAAAGACACTTTACAGGCTTTTATGATAGATTATTATAGAAAGCTTTTGAAGAATTCCAAGAAGATTGGCGACCTTTGCTTAGCAGTGGGAAAATGATGAATAAAAAAATCGCAACGAGCATAAGCTTTTTGAAGTTGCTCTACACAATAAGTGAAGTGGAGCTGAAGCAGTCGCTTTGGCCGAAATCAGTCACCTCATCTTCATAGTCACTTCACTACATATAATAGAACAAAGTCCTCCGCCGCGTCTGTCTGTTTGCGATAAACTCAAAAACTACTGCACGGATTTTCATGCTGTTTTCACTAATGGATAGAGTGGTCCTCAAGGAAGGTTTTAATACATAGTTTGTCAAGCGGGCGAAGCCGCGATCTTCCGCTAGTAATGTTATAAAACTGAAGAGTTTGTTTGTTTGGTTGAACATGCTAATCTTTGGATCAACTGGTTCGAATACAAAAAATCGTTTAGTATTGAATATTCCATGAATCGAGGAGAAGGATGTATGAAATATTACGCTAGGAAAAGTAAGAGCGTAGCATTGATGATATACGTGACGCAGATAAAGTTGCGTGGGTTAGGTAGTACCTGGTTTATAAAGGACGTATTAAAGCGAACTAGAGTACAATACTCTACATTAGAGTTCATTTGGCAACCCTGGCTCAAAGTAGCCATCTAACCATTTAAACTGTCTATCACTACTGGCCTTTACCTATTTACCTTTTCCCTTTCAAAACAGGCTTATAAATTCAGCTTATCACTTGTTAACCTTTAACGGATTTATTTCTTTCCTTAACTTATACCAGTTTTCCTTCGGCTAGGGTTGCTAAGCGCCCGCATGTAGCCGGGCATAGTCAGGCTGTTAAGTTGCGTGGCCGGCCAAATTCTACCGTGTCCGGCCTTCATTATAACTTATAACAGTTTTATTTAGACGAGTCAAAAAACCTGGATTTAGTTACAATGATGCTACTAAATTATCATACAATCCTAGATACAATCCTGTATAGGATAAGTAAGTTGTACGCGGTCTTTTTATTAAGTTTACCTATAATTCCGCTTAAATTACCTAGCTTTAAAAAACTGCTGTGCTTTTCAGTTGTAAGACCCGTTTTTGGGGAAGGGAAATCATCAAACGACTTCTCCCGCTCTGGGTGGAGCAGAAGGGAGTGTCAGACTCTTACTGATTAAAGACCATGCGTGTGTCTCCTAATCCCAGGGCCGCGGTGAGTCTTGCGAACAAATTCCGTAATCCTGGTAGGATATAAGACCTGGCAGCCCTGACTTCGGCGTTAAAACATTCATATCTAAGTGTATGATTAACACTAATCCTGTAAACAAATCGTCACTATCTCGGTATAACCCACTTGATCCAAGTCATGTGATGTCTTAAAACAAACTTGGATTAAAACTGTGACCCTAACTATGACCAGTCTCAAAGGCCTTGGACCGAATGAAGTCACTATGCGTAAAGAGCTCGTTTTATTCAGTTTTTCGGGGCAATGTACTGAATTTGCATTAAATGAATATTGTTTACACAAATGTTGGAGTCATATGATATTTTATACTGATGATATATATAGATAGAATGTTCATCTATACTATAATATTATAGAGCAGAAGAGTTTGTTTGTTTGTTTGGTTGAACGCTCTAATCTCAGGAACTACTGTCCGATTTGAAAAATTCTTTCAGTGTTAGATAGCCCATTTATCGAGGAAGGCTAGGCTATATATCATCACGCTAAGACAAATAGGAGCGGAGCAGTAATGGAAAATGTGACGCAGACGAAGTTGCGCGGGTCAGCTAGTGGTTGTTATTGAAGTTCTAAGAATTCAGCTGGTTTACTGGTTTCAACTACGTGATGCTCGCTGCAAGCTTAGCTACCTGGTTAATTTTTGTTTCGCCTCGACATGAAAAAATACTTAATTACCAAAAACTTACAATTACCTACATGGTCTATGAACTGTATATTCCAAATCGAATATATAAGCAAGTAAGAAATTATTTATTTTCCTCTTCTGCCATTCCAAAGATATTTTTACTTTAGTCCATCACCCATCAGTCCATCATCTTCACTTTCTATTATGCTATACCAAATTCCACATAATGTTTTGTTTGTACTTTAAAACCTCAGCTTTTGTGAGTCATTAGTGCGCCTGTCCAATCAAGCGGAGCGGAGAAACGGAGAAATTTTATCATGATTTTTCAGCACAAAATCTTTGCACCACGCGAGTCACTAATATTTTGTACAGTTCCATTGGTTAATATTTCTCCGTTTCTTCGCTCCGCTGCCTTGCTCCGCTGAAATTGACAGGTACCCTTATTCTATTTTAATCACAAAACTTATATCTTGCATTAAGGTTTTTTTTTGTTCCAAACACAGTCACGTTGAGCTTGAGAAGCTCTCGCTCTTTTTACCCAACTGCGCTTGAAGGAAGGTTATGTTTTCCCATAGGTTTCCACACTCATACTCAGCATTTTTACTATTACTAAGTATAATCTTCATTCCTCCACTATAACCAACATAAATCACCAACAATCAACCAACAAACCACAACAAACCCCCAACCATTTGGTGACTCTTAAGTAACAAATGCGAAATACTAAGGAAAATAAATTCAATGAAATAAAAACCTCCACTAAATAGCAGAATAAACTCCCGAGCAAAAGCTAGTGTTTCTTATACAGCTAGGATTTAGTTGAGTGTTTCTCCAGAGACCGCGATAACGAAGGGGCTAAGGATGATGCTGCAACTTGATACCGCTATTACTTACAGGATGCTGGTGCCTTAGTACTGTAGCCAGTTGAACTAGGAAAGTATATTTTAAAACAAACGTGTTTAGATAGAAAAACTTTTTACAAAAAAATCAACCGACATCCAAAAAAAATGGTGTTGGTGTTTTTGTTAGTTATAAATTAAAGTTATTTTTATTTTATCAAAAAAAAAAACACTAAAGTAAAAAATTACTTTAATTTCAGAAGTCAGTGTTTTTGTTAGTTTCTTCGTATTTTGACACCGACTTCCGAAATTAAAGTTATTTTTTTGGAAGTCGGTTGTATTTTTTGTAAAAAGTTTTTTATTTCTTACTTTTTAGTGGTACCCCACACCTAACAACACAACTGAAAAATCGCAGAAAACAAAAATACGCAATTTCGATTACTTGGATGACATAAAACCATCATCCAAGTAGCCCAATTCCAGCTATTTCGATTTATAATCCAAAGTTCGTAACCGATTTTGATAAAATTTAAATGGGTCCAATCTGCAAGTATATCCTTTCAGATAAAACTTAAAGAATTTTTCAAATCGGTTTTTAACTGTCGGAGGTAACAAACATAAAAAAACAACCGAATTGAGAACCTCTTCCTTTATGGGAAGTCGGTTAAAAATAAAAATATATGAATGTTTAATCAACATAGACCTCGTCCATCGCTTTCTATTAGTCGTGATCAGGTCAATGGCAAACCGCTTTTCTCAATTGAAAAAGAGTTTATCGTTTTACTAGTTTTCACCCACGACGTACGCTCATATCCCGTATTTTTTCCCGTATTCCGGGAAATTCTGTACTACAACCCAAAAACCCATGCCATTATTCAGCTTTCTACGACCAGTAGTTTCGGCTGTGCGTTGTTTGTCAGTCACTCACTCACACAGCAACGGAAGAGTTTTATATAGAGGTATATTGATCAGAATTTACATATTATGTGATAATATGTGTATGCCTAGCTTTTTGAAAAATTCAGACTCTAAGACGAGTCTTATTCTCTCTCTGTTGTCCGATGTTGATTTGTTCAGTTAACCCGAATCACACCTGGATTACCTTATTAATGAGTTATTTAAATATGCACATATTAGATCAGCAGACTGTGGATGAAATCAAGTATTGGAGACTGATTATGTTCATTAATGACCCCCCTTACATGAACATAATCTCAATATTTCTCACAATTGAATACTCTTTAACCGTTACGTTTACTTTACGTGCGGTTTATCGAGAAAACACATTTAGAGACAGATTTTAACAGAACATAAGCCTATCCTCGAAAATAATCTAGTTAAGCTGACAAATCTTAAGTTAATTTCTACACTTGTCTTCACCTGTTATACATATAATACGACTAGCTGACTCGGCAAACGTTATTTTACCAAATAAAACAAAATAAATAAAAAATATCTTACGACCTTTTCTCAAAAAATCAGTCAAGCCGTTTCAGTGGAGTTCGATAACAAACACTGGCACGAGATTTATATATCTCAGAAAGAATACAGTTCTAGTGATGTTTATGTGTTTGTAAATATTGCGTATAGAATGCCAGCATACTATACAAAATATTTAATTATTTAATAAGGCAAACTAAAGATGAAGTAACGATAAGGTGTCGTAGCCAGGCATTCTGAAAGTAACATTGTATTATTCATATGTGAGCAAAACAGGAGCGTCACGTTATATCTAGATTATCTACATCAGACACACGTAATGTCTGCATTACAGTAATACGCAGCAAGACAGGTATTTAGAATTCTAAGGAGAATGTCGGACGTGGGGTAATTTTACTGTTTAGCTCGAGTAACAAAGGTGTACCGACTGCTTGGTGCTTTGGCCTAATGAGTAATATTCTGAATTAATGAAAGAGATACATGTTGAAGAGCCAAGAGGCGCAGTATTCTGGGTCGGAAAAGAATAGACCGAATACGGAAAACCACGCTGCGTTACAAAACAAGAATCATAGAAGTGGGCAAAAAGGCTGCCAGGCTCCAATTGTATTAGGCGGGGCATGCCGGCCGCATGCCTGATGACCGCTGGGCAAGAATCTTGGCGCAATAGATGCCAGGGGATGGACGGCGTCGCCGAGACCGGCACAGAAACCGGTGGCAGGATGTCCAAGTCATCCTGCCACCGGTTTCTGTGCCGGTCTCTCTCGCGCACCATGAGGCCTGGTTTTAGGCGGCGTAGGAGAAGAGTGTCTGGAGGGAAATAGGGGGGGGGCGTTTGACCAGCAGTGGGACACTATAGGCTATTAAAAAAATGAAATAGAACGTTACTATCTGCAAGAGCCTAGACGAAACGGCGTTTTATCACTGAAAACGAGTGTGAACACGTCTAACCGTGATTTCTGATTTAACTATTTCAAGTTGAGTACTTCTCAAATTCTGATGTTTCTTGTTGTTAACCTAGCATACTCAATTCGGAAACTCGTCATGCATTGGATTGTCAAGAAAAATATTACGAAAATATTCAAAGCTATCCCGAATATATTTGAAGTTCACAATAGTTATCGCTTTTAGTTATAACTGGTATAATAACAAATTATTAGAATAGTTCATATCGGGATTGCTACCATGTCCTTTTTTATTTGCGAGTTTCCGATATTTCGGCACTGTTGCAAGCGCCATGACCACGGAGTAACTGAAGATCCTGCGGGTGGGATGTTATTGGCAGACATATCAGAATATCGGAAGCTCGCAACAAAAAAGGTACATGGTAGCAATCCCGATATGAGCTATTCTAATGTTAGTGACCATGAAAGTTTAAAACAATATAACAAATTATTATCTAGAGCCACTGGGGATTGAGCTACTGGGCTGTCAGAGACTAATATATATCTAATCTGTTCTTATTTAGTATTTGAACACTCTCACATTAAAATTTTCATGACAACATTACGTTTTGTCCTTTGCATAAAAAATAACTATATCAGATAAAAGTGACTGAAACGGGTTCAAACTTTTTTCAATGAAGGCTGGCTAGCCCCCCACCACCATTTTGATCCTTTTTTCAAACTTGTGTATATAGGTAGAGCGCAACTAAACAAACATTTTGCAATATGGTGCCATTAAGTACCGAGATATTTGAAGGTAAACTCGCCTTTTGTTCGGAAACCGGTCGTCATGGTCTGATGACCTGATGCGGAAGAATCAGGATTCAGGAACATGTCGTGAGGAAGATTTTTGAGATAAGGTTAAAGGCTTTCCATCAGACGTGATCTAGGTCAAGAGCAAGACCATTCCACAAAAGTGAAAAAAAAAAATGTCAGGAGAATGAAAAAAACAAGAAGTATCTAGACTTCAAGAGCTAGGCCTTAGCATGAACTATGCACCAAATTCATAACATGTACCATTTAAA
This sequence comes from Ceramica pisi, assembly GCA_963859965.1. Classification (NCBI taxonomy): domain Eukaryota; kingdom Metazoa; phylum Arthropoda; class Insecta; order Lepidoptera; family Noctuidae; genus Ceramica; species Ceramica pisi. The sequence continues at coordinate 6,994,310 of OY982529.1, forward strand.
CCAATTAGGTATATTAAATAAATAATAGTAGGAACCAAAATCTAAACAGGACTGGTCAGTTCAAACACTGAAATTGAAACAGCTGTCCAACAATTATTGTAATGTTTGCTAACACTGTGTTAGCCTGAAAATCAGTTAATAGAGCGTATTCAAATTGAACTGGTGGCTGGAGCAAACCCTGTTTGCATTTTGACGGAAAATATTAAATTAACGCTGATGTGTTTTGGAGGTTATAAATGAGTAGTGCAGACGATCTTGGATTTGAAGCAACTCGTGGCTAAATAACAACAGCCACACGGATCGATCTTCTAGGTTAAGCAACGCTTCCCAAGGTTAGGTTGATCTGTGGATGGGTGACCATCTAAACATATCGAGTTTCCTCCATGCCTCGGAAAGCACGTTAAGCCATTGGTCCCGGCTGTCATTTGTAGATATAGTGATATATGTATATAGCCGATTGGCTGTCGAATATTCATTTTATTTGTGCTACGGCGTAATTTTTTTCCAGAAACCGGGGCTAGATACACAGTGATAATAGTTCCTAGAATAGGTGATTTTTTTTAATCGGATCAATACTGAACAATTAAAACAAAACAAAACAATTAACAATTATTACAAAATGCATTAAGAGGAACATGGATGGGTTTTAGTCAGTAAGAGTCTGACACTTTCTTCTACTCCACCTAGAGCGGAGGGAGTCATTTGATGAGTTTCCATTCTTAAAAAAACAAAAATGATCGATTGCCATATTAAAAAAATAGAATGTTACCATTCAACTAAGAAGCCAAAAATGTTCAGGGCCATGACGTGTGACTATGACGTGCCAATGCACTCACTGCACACTGTAACACTGTCATCCCACAGCTTATACATGATAATTATTATGATCGTTTCAAGATTCGCAGTAGGAAACAGATAGTAAAGTATTATATCTTTTCGTTTAAAATAACCCATTTATACAACGTAAAACACCACCACAATTTCTACATAATCTATATTTGGGACTGACATTTACCTCCAATACTCGTTTTTTTCCAGAACAAAGGATGTGGCAAAGGCTTCGCAACTTTTGTAACCACATTTAGGGAGTCACAAACAAACACAGAGGGTTCCTTTTCTATTGAATTATGTCTGGCTTTTGCACAACGAAGAGCAGCATCGCTTCAGGTTTTCCGCTATCATCGGTACATCTGTACCGATACCGATGATGCTATCAAGGGCACAATTGCAGACTCCAAATTATTACTAAGAAGTTCCAGATGAAAAAAATCCTACAACACTTTCCCGGAGATTCCGGGAAAAGTGTAAAAACTCATGTTCGAGTTTTATTTTTTATCCGAATGCGTAAGTAACTATTCTTAATCGAAGAAATAAAGAAAAGCTGTTGTGTCTGAAATATACAAGACCTTAGGGCCAGTTCTGCTAATATTGTAGCAACACTGACACTGGCAGATTGCGACTGCTATTCGCATGTCAGTCGCAATCCGTCATGAATGTTTGTAGACAGACTGCGATACACATTCGAATGTGAACTGGCCATTAAGGTCTTGTATATTTCAGTCCAAATGGCTTTTCGTCATTGTTTCAGTTAAGAATCGGGCTATTATTAACGGAAACAAAAACAACAGAAACGTCAATTCCATTTAGAATGGGTAACAATGCGTAAATCTTCTCGTCTCATTTAGACGCCGTTATTCTTAACATATTAAGCCTTTTAAGTGTTCTAAGAGTTCCAAGAACATACCAATCACAATTATAATGCTAATTCTCTATAACATTTCGCATGAGATTGAATTTAAATGAGGTCTTCACACATATTGTTCAAGGTCTTAGCGTGGTCTTCACTAAGTCTACAAAATCCAAGTTTACATAGTTCGTCATGCGGGCATCGAGTGGATTTTTTGTCTTAGAACCTCGTGAGCGTGACGAAATTTGTTTGCATGAGTTAGTAAGTACGTAACGCAACGTGTTATCAACCTTTTAATCTTAGTTTTTACCTAGTTTATGTTATGCATTTGTTCACTCATTTGTAAGTTTCGAGCAGTATTTGTTTTCTATCTTTTCCTACCTTCTAACTTTCCTTGAAGTACAATTTATCATTATTACTGACACAATTTGCTGAGTATTGGCCATCTTCCTTATGTGCCAAGTTTCTTGGTCAGTGTATACTGTTTTTCACTAGCTTAAACATAGTTCAATGGCATACGAATAAACTAGCTTCTGCTAGTCGTTCCGCCCGCTGAAAATTATTTCAAGAAACACACTCCCGGGATGAAAAGTATAAATAGCCAAGTTCAAACGCCAAGTTTTTTTTCACATTTTGAAAACTAGTATGGATATCTAATAGGGATTATTACTGAGTAAAAAACCTGGTTTTATTTAGTCCGTCAGTTGAAATATCGAAAAATGTTGGATGAGTGTTTATTGCTTTATCAAATCAATAAAAATTCACGAAGATAAAACGCATCAAAGATCAGGAGTATTAGAGGACTTGTGATGTCACTAATGTGTACTAAAATGTGACGTCACGCTTAAACGCACTGTATCTTCTAATTTTTTTGTGTACCTACGTGAAAGAAGAAAAAAATAGTGTCCGATTTTTTTTCGGAATTCTATGTGACGGACTATTTAATATTTTTATGTCATCTTTCATGCCACGATATGAAATTCTCACATATATTTATTAGTAGCTGTCGTTTAACTTATTCAAAACGACATAAAATTAGAATGCAAAGATGTGTTAAATAAATTAAAGACACCAACCAAGGTCTTAGATTGAAATTCCACTTCCAAACTGCGGGTAGAGATCCAAACTTCACCGAACTATTGCGGTGAAGCGTTCTTCGTTCTAGCGGCTTAAGCAGGAAAGTAAATAATCTCTACGTCAACATACCTACCGTTGTACAAATAAGTTTGTTCGGAAGGTCGTGATGAAAGTGAATAGGTTCCTTCTAAGCAAGCACGCTCCGACATCTACCACATAATCGCTGTCCATCCAGAGAGTTTGTGGTCAAATGTAAGCTTTTCAAAAATAAAATAAAAAATCGGATAAGTGCGAGTCCATCTTCGTTCTTTGGACTTGCACTTAGCCGATTTTTATTTTATTTGAAACGTGTTTTTTTTCGGTTTATAAATAGAAAAAAAACACGTTTCTTTTATGGGAGCTTCACTTAATTTTTCATTTAATGAAATTTTTACTATTTGTTTGTTATAGCGACAACTTAAATACACACTCTATGAAGCTTTCAACTATCTACCTATTACGGTTCTTGATATACAGCCCGCTGACAGACGGACGGACGGACTGATGGACGGACAGACGGACGCACGGACGGACGTACAGACAGCAGAGGCTTGGTAATAGTGTTCCGTTGTAGTAAAGATATAGGCTGTTTTCTTGGACCGTAATTTATAAGGAAATGATTAATGATGGTTACATTTTGCAAGTCTCCGGTAAATTATATTTATTTTTCTCCTACTCCTCCGCTAGGATCCAAGACAGTTGAATCGTTACTCAGGGACTCGTTGGGCTTCATTAGCTCAACGTTTTTCTGGTGGTCGCCACTGCTGATTCTGGCTTTCAGGAGTTGCAATGTTTGGCGGGCTTGTCCCAAAAAAAAAAAAGTCGCCGGTAAATCTTTGGCCATGAGTTGGCCTTGCGTAGTATGGATTTGCAAAAGAATTAGGGTGCCTGTCCATTTGCGCGAAGCGAGGCAGCGGAGAGGAGAAACGGAAAAATATTAACCAATCATTTCAGTCAAAATGTCGGTGAGTCACGTGGTGCAGATATTTTATGCAATTCCGTAGGTTAATTTTATTTTCATTTCTCCGTTTCTCCGCTCCGCTGCCTCGTTCCGCTGTTATGGACAGGCACTCTAATAGGCAAGTTTATACTGTTCCTGTACTAAACCACGATGTTCAAGGAAGAAAAATATGGTGAAAAGATTGACTTTTAACATTACTCATAACAAATTCTTGAAAATACAATAATACTTACGTCATACTATCATATGTTTGGCGTACTAAAAAATTAGTTCAGAAAACAATTCCATTAACAGAGAATAGGAACACACACAAACATACTTACCTATAAATAACTATACAAAAGATATTCTCTAAGTCGCGGTTTAATATAAAAAAACACTGCTTGAATGAAAACTGAAGACGTTGACTGGAAATACCATGAACAATAGTGACCTTTTTGTGTTCACAAATCAGCGAACAAAAGCTAGAATTATTAGGAAAATAGTTGAATTACCTTCCACTGTATTTCCAATAGAGGGTGGAATTCTCCCACTACCTTTGTTCAACTCTGTACCAAATTAACTATTAACTTGATTCACACTGCTGCTTCTTGTTACAGGCTGAAAAATTTAGTGATGGTTAATAAACTCTTTACTTCCTAACTTGAGCCCAATCCCAGCTACTAATAATCACGAACGGAACCAATATTTGTGTGACCTATAGATAGTTGTTGCGGGTTTGTGTTTGTGACTTTGTATGTTGTAAACGCACCCACGATACAGGAGAAATGTCTAGTATGAGGCAACGCTTATTTAAACTTAGTGACGTAATATTTGACATTGGATTAATAGATATAGGATGAAGGGAGATGTCTTTAGGAGAGTTTTATGTCCAATACTGGACTGTCATTGACTGAGTTCCAGAATCACAATAGTCTTTCGGAATGGAGTCAGTTATATTCGTCTTTATTTATTTAGACTTTATGCACAATTAAATAGTGGTACATGGGCGGACTTAATGCAACAAGGCATTATCTACCAGTCAACCTTTGGGTTAAAAAGACTACACTGTGGTAGGTGTATCTACACTATAATCTACACTAATATTATAAAGAGGAAAACTTTGTTTGTTTTTTTGTTTGTTTGTTTGATTGTAATGAATAGGCTCAAAAACTACTGGACCGATTTTAAAAATTCTTTCACCATTCGAAAGCTACATTATCCACGAGTAACATAGGCTATATTTTATTTTGGAAAAAAATAGGGTTCCGTAAGATATTTGGGTTTTTCGGACACAAGGTGTAAAAATCAACCAGAAAAGTTACTTATTTTGTGTACGCTGCCTAAACTATAAAAGATAGAATCATACATTGTTCTAATTAATTGTAGATCTTATAAATATCTACAAAAAAGTCCGGGACACCCTATACCTATCTATGTCGAGTAAGGCACAACAACCATTTTTTTAATTTAAAAATCTTGGTTTTTTTTGGACTACATTTAAACGCGTTTATTTTACTCATGCTATTAATCTTTATCAAAATAAAGTATTTCATCACTAAGTACAGTTTATGTAGATAATATTTGGTCTTCGAATGATTAAAATCGAACGTTTTGTTTTGAAGTTATGGCGAAATTAAAATATTACGATTTCTGCTGCACGGCCCGTTGCGAAGTGGACGTCACCAAGGCGGGGGTGCGCGTGCGGGAGGGGAGTTTAGATCTGTGAGTAAGGTACCGGGTGCGCGGCTCAGCCGCGAGGTCGGCTCCCTACCTTTGTATTTGCTTCATGCTCCCTACGCAGCGGTCGCGCGCGAAGTCTAATAATTTTCGTGCGATTTTCTTTAGATTTCGTTCTTAAAACTACACCTACGCAAAAGTTCTTCTCAGAGCTAAACAACAGTTCTTCTCAGAGCCAAACAACAGTTCTTTTCAGGGCTAACTAACAGTTCTTTTCAGGGCTACACAACAGTTCTTTTCAGAGCTAGAATATTACACGCTATTAACATTTTCTTAAACATTTGAAAATGCCCAAGAGAGCCAGGTCTCAACTTACTAAACATAGTTCTCAAGCACGGGCAGCAAGAATACGCCGTATGGGAGAATCTTCACCTAAACGTTCACAACGCCTTGCTGAACAAAATCAGAGAAACTCTCAGGTACGCGCACGAGAGTCGAGTGTCGAACATTCGCTACGCCTTGCACAACAAAATCTGAGAACCTCTGAGTTATAATGTTATAAAGCAGAAGAGTTTGTTTTTTTTCTATCTCAGGAACTTTCAGTGTTAGATAGCCCATTTATCGAGGAAGGCAATATGCTATATCATTAAGCTAAGTCAAAAAGGAGCGCAGAATTATTGGAAAATGTGACGCAGACGAAGTTGCGCGGGTCAGCTAGTAACAAATAAAAATTAAATCTTATTGATACAACACAAATTAATACATAATATATTTAAAACTAATAAAATACATTTATGCTAAACTAATAAATATGATCTTTCTCTTTATTCCACTTTATGCTATTTATGATAAGTATCGTATCTTACATGACTATATTTAGCTTACAAACACTACATCTTTTAAATTCAATAGAATCAGTTTAGTTTTTCAAGCACGGTTTCTGGATTCTACAATACCTTTTTCCCCTTACTTATCCGACGCTCCGAATACACCACCCGTTGTATTAAGGGGATCTCGTTCCAATCCAGCTGCAACATTTAGACAAGCCTCGGATACAAACCATGTCGATTCTTATCTCACGTTTGGACGTCCGCCAACATTGCTATAAGTATCATTATTATCTACTTTCAACAGGTTGTCGCCGTTCATTTGTGGATGATTTGTGGCTATATATCTTTGGTCTTCTGTTCCTTTACGAACAGCTGGGTATTTGTTAAGCGTTCTTCGGCCTTATTGATTTCAGTTTAAAGATGCTGTAATTTTATTTTTCAAGAACACTCAATAGTGAGTTTTGTTTTTTCTTTCCTTATTTGTAAGTATAGGGAGCGATTACGCTTTGTTTCTGTAGTATTAATTTTCTCGTAGGAATTAATTTAATGAAAAAGTACTAATGACTGATTTGGCTACTAATTTTTTAAGTTAAAAGCTGTTATATTCATGAACAGTTAAAAATGAAAGTAGCTACCATTTTTTTGAATGGGAAAAATTACTCCTTGACTGGAAGGGATTGTCAGACTCTTATTAACTGAAACCCACCTGTGATTGGGTCGTCTTGAGTTATACACAATTTTTTTTTCATTTCTTCTTTCGCAGGTCTACTAGAATTAATTTTGTTAGAAATAAGCAGTTTCCTTGTACTCATATGTATAACGTTATCCTACAGTTATTCTGTGTTAATATATAATAAAATATGTTTGGCATGTCCGACTGGCATGTCACCGTCCGGGAGAATCATTTCGCCACATTATTTCTGGTTGTTCTTGTCTAGCTAATAGAGAATACTTGCATAGGCACAACCTTGTAGCCAGGATTGTCCATCAGCAACTTGCTCTGAAATACTCTCTTGTGAAGTCGGAAGTGCCGTACAGATATGCGTCCGACCTAGTTTTCGATAATAGCAATATTACATTGTACTGGGACCGTAGTAAACGTTGACGTTCAAAAAGTGCTGGTCCTCAGCCTTATTTGAATAAATGACTTTTGAGTTTGAGGTTTTTGGGTTTGAGTGTGAAAGAAATCCGTAGTTTCCAGCGACATGTTTTTTATATGTACAAGAGCGGGGCCCGTAGCATTTGCTTTTCTTGCTAGGTGGTTAATCCGGGACTGCCAATGCGTTTTTTGATTTCCACGACACGTGTGTGTTACTTTTCTCAAAATACCACCTCAGACATCATGGTTCTTATATGATTTGACCCAGTGGCGTAGGCTAGTCTCAAAGGGGCCCTGTATCAAACATTTTGGGGCCCCGTTGTTGTGGTTTGTTTTACAAAAAGGCCCTACTCGCTCAGAACTGTCAGCAAGTCACGAAGGAGATGGTGGGACTAAATATACCTTTAGCTTTGCTTCCACACGTCGGGGCCCTTGTAGTCTTGGGGGGGGCCAGACTTTTCCCCCGTATCTCTGATATGGCTGATACGGCGGTAGCTACGCCCCTGATTTGACCATTACAATTGCATGGACTTCAAAAGAGACTGTCCTTTGAGTTTGTTTCGGTGCTTCTCTCAGCTAGGAAACGCCGACATCATCATGTTTAAAACGACTAAAAAGATTGACGCATAATAAACTCTTTTTCTTTCTTTTCTTTCTTTCTATAATAAATATAATTTATTAAAAGCTCTAGTCACCTATAATAGGTGTTATGAACCACTAAACTACTCCAATTCATTTACCAGCCTGGCTTATAAAGCTAGTCCGATATTCCATCACGTACCATTCACGAAGCGGATTGGCTAATAAAGTCCGACTGCATCCTTCGAATTAGCTCTCGTGCCTGAATGCACAGCCTAGTTGTCGATAGTGCAGCCAACTGCACGTCCATGCACCAATTTGACATTGAGAGCGCTTTTGTTACGTAGCAATACGAACGATATTCATGGAGTATTGTATGTGCTTGACTGTATTGTGCCCAGTTATTTTATTCGTTTTAAAATTTGTTTTGTTATTTGGGTTAGTTAGTTGTTTTGTTAGTGACGGGAGGGATTCTGTTTGCAGTCTCAAGCTTATAGTCATTGTGTCTGCTTAATGAAAATACCCCTCCTGACGTAAATTACTCTTGTTATGCTTGCTTCAATTTAACAAGTGCCTTAGCCAGGCTTTATCCGCTTTATGGGAAATTACAAACCATCGTCAGCCATTTATTGTAAACTAGCTTTTGCCCAGGCTTTCGCTAGCGTTATTACAGATCTTCAGCGGAAACAATGTCGCCATCCATCTCTGTACGAAAAATCATCACAATCGGTAGAGTCATTTACGCATGAGTAAACTTGAACAAGCAAAAAACAAACTCACACACTTAAGATTGATAAAGGTATATTTTGGAAAATCGTAACTACCTCGAAATCTTTTTGAAAAAAAAAAAAGACTACTTCAGATAACGTTCATTATAAGAAATACTACCTAAGAAATATATTGATGGTAAAAAAACTTTTTAAAAACAATCTTTAACAGTTTTCGTGTTCTCCTCAGCAAGCCCTTTCATTTGATATTCACACTGTGGTAGCAGAAAAAAACTAGTCCGCCATCTTGGATGATCTGCCATATTGGAATTAGAATGACGTCACTTAGCTATATTGTCATGTCTAGCATGTATTCATCCAAAATAAACGTGTACTTATATCAAATTTCAGCTCAATAGGTTTAAGATAACTGATTTAGAATTCATTTGCAAACATACAAACATTGCAAGTTAAATAAAAGCTTGTAATGAATGAGATTTTTATTATAAATAGTTCTCAGTTCGAGCAGAGTTGGCCAGGATTCCCAGGATCACCGTGACGAACATTCCCAACGTTTCTTGCGACGGGGAAAGTTAAATTATCTTTCAACTTTCACCAATTTAATTATGAGACAAATATAGGTGCGGGGAGGATTTATGTAATCGATGAGTTTGAAAGTGTGTGGGAGTATGAGTGTAGGTAAGTCTTTGGTAATGTATTTTGTTCGTTGTTAATTTTTCAACGATCTGAAATACTCGTAGGTAGCTTCCTAATTAGAGAATATAGGCTCATACAAAGATCTTTTCAGGCTTCGTTCTAATATATCGAAATCCCTACTAATATTATAAATGCGAAAGTAACTCTGACTGTCTGTTTGTCTATTCTCTTCCTAAACCACTGAATCGATTTGGATGAAATTTTGTACAAAGATAGTTTGAGACCCGTGAAAGAACATAGGCAAGTTTTTATCCCGGGAATTCGACGGGAACTATGAAGGTAAATAGGTTATATATATTCCGAGAGTAATAGTAGTATAGTAGTAATGAAAATACGCTCGTCACAGAATAAACACAATACCTCTCAAGGGGTATAATCTCAGATAAAAATCTCTACTCCATCCATTTATGTGCGCGTAACTCTACAAAATGTGTACGCTAATATTTTTTGCAATGGGCTTGTGTCCTGAAAAAATCTAATTAGTCCTTCAGATTATCAAAAAATATTTGACCCCTGTTTTTTCTTTTGTTACGGGAACCAAAATTGACGAAGTTACGACGCTTTTAAAATTCTCAATACGTCACACCTTCGCATAATTTTTAGTGATTCGTGACGTCACGAGCCCCCACTCTCGAGTTTTGATACGTTTTATCTTTGTCAATATTCATTGATTTACAGAAACAAAAAATACATGTCCATTATTTTTCAATACTCTAATTGACGGACTAAATAGTTTGCAAAACTATTAATTTAGTCCGTCAATTTGTGGATGATGGAATCTAGCCTATTTCGGTGTTGATCCCATAGTGAATTGATTTATAATGATGAGTACCACGACTTTTGTTAAATCTGTTATACGTTGTATATGTGCGCATTTTGCTTGCGTAGCTATGCGCTGTCCATACTCGGGGAGTCGGAGCACGCAGTTGCATAGCAATAGCATCAAACATAGATACACGCATATCGATACCCCATTTACACATTCGAGGGTAGTTTCCGCAGAATCAACTATGTACCTATGTATGGCAACTTCAAAGTTACCTTCATTTGTTCAACCCACTCATACGAGCAATATTGAGCTTTTTTTGAATATAGTATAGGTAGGGTAGGCTGGTATAGGAGTACGCACTTAAGCTTTGAGCTGATGTCAAAAAATAACTAAAGAATATTATTAATCATAATTTGCTTTATTTCAATTAGTATGTAATCAGGAACATAAACTGTAGTCAATAAAAACATAAATCAAACATTTCTTTAGTTATTAACCAAACAAACGGAAATGATATTTGCGTACTCTTAAACATGTGTTTGGACAAGAATACGCACCGAGTTCGATAAGAGTACTCCAACAGCTAATCAATGCATAAGTTGCAAACAAACGAACCAATATTTTTATATCCGGTGCATTTTTCGAGCCACCAGCTTAAGCACTTAGAACATTCGATCCAGTCCTCCCTAATAGGTTTTTTATATATTTCCAGATCTCTGAGCCCTCTCGATGCTAATCCGTATTACACGCCGTCAATTTTTTTACGTTATTGCATAATTCCTGCTCCAGTTCTTGAGAGAAAACGTTGTGTCATACTTCCCTAAGCGGGTAGCGGGTTCTAATCTCTTTTGACGATTTCTAAGAGTAGCTTCATTCCTCCCAAGCGACCGGGCCACAGATTTCACACTCTCACCATTTTGAACTAGTTTTCTTACGTCATCTAATACGGTTAAAGAACATAGGCTTCGTTTAGTAGTTCGCGGTCTTCGGGACTTTCTCGAAATTAACAAGACAGTCAAAATAAAAAATAGTTGTATAAGAGTACGCGCGTACTTTTATACACCACATATCTGCGAACTCTTAAACATCTTATACTAATCTTACAAAAACTCATTCCAATGCCATCTATGATACCGGAACGAAACAAATCTCTCGATAGGTACTGCAGGATGAGTTTAAACCTATCAATAACAATAGTTTATTTTGCTAAACTACTGTTAAAAACGGTGTGATAATAGATTGAAAGTGACAAAAAATATTAACAAAATTAAAAAAATCAATCAATCTTACGCACCTCCTCCGTTTTTATGCTGTTTTCAAAATAATTTTGACGGAAGGTCTTACACAGTGCACCGATCAAAACACCACTGAAGATAGCTACAAAAAGCAACGCGGTTGACTGCTGTCTTCACTGCGTACTCTTATCGCCTGCGAACTCTTATACCAGCCTACCCTACTGTTCTTTTGCCCATTTTTTTTAGAGATGGGAAATCATCAAATTTTAATGACTTCTCCCGCTCTGGGCGGAGCGAGAGGGAGTGTCAGACTTCTACTGGCTAACGCCCATCCATGTTCCTTCAGTGCCGTTTGTGTTACGGAGCCACGGTATCTCTTTCGAATAGTCCCGCGACTACGGCAGGCGTCGGCCCTTTTGGGCCCCTCTCAATGCTGACTCTCTTTGAAGCGCGCGTGGAACACGAATGCGCCGTCGACACGGCCTGTCGTCAGTGTTATTTTGCCCTTAAGCTACCCTACCCTAACCAACCAACTTCATCAAACACTGAAAGTTGCAGCGATGCAAACATAAAAGATGTGGAGTCGCGAAACTAATATAAATATCATCGCGAAGTTTCTTGCTGAGTTTTGAAAGTTTTTACATTAGCTAAAGTTAATTACTTAAAGCAGTTCTGTGAGTTTGCTTTTATTTGATTACCAACTAGGTTTTCTTGTCTGAAACTATTTTAAATTCAGCTGAATGTTCATTTTTAATATTGATATTTGATAATGAAGAAAAGTAACATTTTCATGGGCTAAAATTGAAGAACGTTTTGATTTCTAGTCCATGTTTGTGGATTTATGTGTTAGCTCCTTGATATTTTATCTTTATACGAAATTGAAAGGGCATCCTTAGGTACCTATATGATATAATGCAGTCGAAAATGACATATAAAAAAACCGGTCAAGTGCGAGTCGGACTATTAGACGAAGGGTTCCGTACCATAAACCAAAAAAAAAACCGTTTCTTGTATGGGAGCTATTTTTAATTTTTATTGTTTGTTGTTGTAGCGGCAATAAAAATACACACACGATGTGAAAATTTCAACTGTCTACCCATGACGGCTCTTGAGATACAGCCCGCTGACAGACAGACGGTCGGACTGATGGTCGCACACACGGACAGAAGTATGCTTAGAAATAGGGTACCATTGTACTCTATTGCAGGTGGAACCTGAACACAAATATGCCTTATGAAAACTACTGTATTAATATCTCGTTAGTTTGAGTATTGAAATATCGAATTCCGATAGCCATCTCAATTGTAATGATGCCACTAGTTATTCAATAAACCTACGCACCCATACATAGGTACAGGTCTGATCAATCGAAACCATATTGTTTACAGCCTACGTCCAATACTGGCAGCTTTTCATGAAAAACGGGGAACAAAACATTCTCAAACATAATAGGTACCTAGTATGGTCTTATAGTAGGGATGGACCTTTCATAGCATACCAAAGGTCCTGAAAATGTGCTTATGATGTGCCTTCGATATCCATGAAAAGTAAAAATTTAATTATAGTAGATTGATGGTTTCCAAGAAATTCTTGGGCAGACTTAAGTACAAACTTCCTCATGTAGGTAGGTACTCATGTTTGGAATACTCACTCGTTTAGAAGCCTTAAGACGAACATTTATGAGACTAAAAATTTATTCAGGTATATTTATTAATTTTGTATTGTAATTAACACTTTAGCATGATAGTTGAGTGGCTTTGATTAAGATTTATGTTATACGTATCTGTCATCCTAGTGATTTTTTTCTATGTAGGTATCTTAGAATAATAACGCATAGAAACCTAGTACGAGTGCAAAAAATGAGGCAACTAAAACTTAGCCTAATCCGTCAAACTTAGCCACCAGGCCGTCAGTACTCAATGTCACGTTCCTTCGAACACAGCTCGCGAGTAAATAATTGAAAATGACAGTTTGTTGCGTGAAAGGATGTTATAGCACATCAGGAAAACAAAAAAATTTGATAAAATAACATTTCACAAATAAGTACTCACATTCTATGCACTATTTTTACGTAAATCGATAAATAAAACAAAATTCTAATAACCTAACTTGTCATAACACAGTGTTGCTATTTGTGAGGAAAAAATACCCACATTGCTTTCATTCATGTTTTTCATTTTTGTAATTTTAAAATACAATACTTACTGTTAATTCATATCAAACCCGATGTTTTAACATTGTTTATAATTATAACCCATCAAGCATTCTAAACGCATTGAACAATATCTCATTCTTTATGCGATTTATTTCCTTTTATTTTGAAATAAATTGAATTATACCTTCCGAAAAAATATGTCATATTACATGAAAAATCATGTTTACCTTTTCCAGTTCCCAACAACATAAAATACTTGCCTTGATAGCAAAATAGTAATGAGTCTTCCCATATTTTGTGGGTAACGGCTTAGTAATGGTATCACTGAAAGCTATATCTGTGTGCGTTAGAGGAACGTAGACACATTCGGCTCACGCACACAAAGAAAATGAAGTGGACACACGATTTTGCTCGGGTTTTGTTCTAGACGCGGCTTCTATGCGTTATTATTCTAAGGTAGGTATCCTAGTATCCTACCGCTTATCTGTGAACAGCGTTGTAAGCTACAATATTGTGTTTTTTTAATTGTGTTTTATGATTTATATTGTAGCCAGCTGTTTGTTGTTCCTTCTAAATAAAATAAAATAAAAAAAATTAAATAAGAATTACATTTAAAAATACATAGGTACACCATCATCATATCAGTCGAAAGACGTCCACAGCTACTGGACATAAGCCTCCCCTAAGTGTCGTCACAACACAGGTCTTGTGCGTCTCACATTAAATTTATCGGCTTCCCGTGACCCTTACCAGGTCATCAGTCGATCTTGTGGGAGGCCTACATACAAACAAAACGTGAACTACCCACATACAAACAAAACGTGAACTACCCACATACAAACAAAACGTGAACTACCCACATACAAACTACTCAACACATACTACTCACAGTACATAAGTTATTGTCTCCTATAATACAGGATTTTCCTATGTTATAAATTATGCTTATAATTATTTATGTTTGTTGACTATGTATAATAATATCTATGAACTCTTAAGATTAAACGTAGTTGTATTGACTTCATGTGAGATTGGTCGAGACTTTGACAGTTCTCGACCAATCATAAGCAAGTAAAATGGTGGGAAGTATGCAGACGTTTTTGAGGAGTATACTTGGCACTCCGGGGCATTCGTATCTGGACATCTGTGCTAGTCACTTGCATTGTATGGTATAGAGTAACTTTTGTATCTTGAGTAATAAAGGTGGTTTTCAAAGTCTCTAAAGAGTATTTTTATATTCCAAACCCTTACTTCTGAGTATTGAACCAGTACGGTTCACACCTAGTATAGGGTACATTATTCAGAAAATTATGTAAAAAAGAACTCATACGCTTTATGTTATGTAACATGTCATGTACTTTCTCTTTCTTTGGGAAATTAATAATTTAATTTAATTTAATACCAAAACAACACACACAATTACATAGCTGGTCAATAATTTGGCCTATTTCAGGGAAGCCGTATCCAGCACTTCGGCCTCGGATTAATCGACTAATTCCCTTCCGGCGGTATCTGCAGTTTTGAGTGTCGCCCTAATCGTTTTACGTTTCATCTCTTAGTAATGAGATTTATTTCCCTAACCTGATTTTGGCTATGAGTTCATTACTTGTGTTGAACAGGTACGAAAGTCAGTTTGGGAAATGAATTTCTTATCAACTGAATGTTGAATACCGTTGATCGATGTTGAAAAAAAATGGTCACGTGTGAGGCGAACATCGACCATCTGTTCTGCGAGCAATGTGCCCTGCCTACTGTCACTTCAGCTTGGAGATCCTTCGGGCTATGTCGATAACCATAGGTTTCTTGTGGATATCAATTTTCAGCCGGTCAATTCTGTCGACGTCTCACCGTGATCACTTAGGTGGAGTGAACGACAAGTGAGGTGTCATGCCATCTTGTATGTATGGTTTGACAGCTCACTTTTCGTTCACTTCGCCTAAGTTTTCACTTCCATATGTTTACAGAATCGCACTGCTGATTCGATCATGCAAGGCAACTCCAAGCATTGCCCTCTCCATTGCCCTTTGAGTAACTCTAAGCCTTTTGTTGAAGCCCATCCTATTTTAATAGATCGACGATACTCAAAAGACAAATCTAGAATCGAACACTACCTACACACATCTAGGACAGAGGTACTAAAATCGTAATTACCTTGCTATGTCTTACGTTAAGACTCTAAACAGAGTTAATAGTCAATAGTGTTCTCTAATAGGCACTCAATACGAAGCTGTAAAACGTATATTTTACGACATGTGCGTTATAATGTTTGCAGATGCAACTGCGATAAATTGTCGATTGGAAAAATCTAGCTGTTATGACTATGGTAATGTGATAATCTCTTTTGCAGATATTATGTTAAGGTTTTTTTACCAGTAGAATGGCGCCTGGGACCATATAGGCCATGATCGATTGTGATTTCTCTGTGAGAATCACCAGACGTAATCAGACCAGTTGCCGATAATGGCTTAGTAACGCTCATTATAAATTTCTGTGACAATTGTCAACATTGGCTCACCATGCTCCTGCCTTTTTATAGGGTTGTTAACATAGTATTTCTGGCAGTGATGACTGCTGCCGGGAGTCAGTTGAAGTTCAAAATAGGAAAAAAAGCCTTTTCACACCACCTGCACGAAAACGTCAAATTATTTGACATGCAAAACTAATTCAAAGTACGTCATCGGTCATTCTAACTCG
The DNA here is from genome assembly GCA_963859965.1 of Ceramica pisi. NCBI lineage: Eukaryota > Metazoa > Arthropoda > Insecta > Lepidoptera > Noctuidae > Ceramica > Ceramica pisi. The sequence goes on from OY982529.1 coordinate 7,010,518, forward strand.
CGAGCGGCTCCCGTCCGCCTCCGCTCAGCGCAGTCAAAATGCGTTCCAAATTTAAATCACATTGTTGTCCGGCAGGTTATAATGAAATTCAGAACAATATTATTACCGGGTGGGCTGGAGCCCCAGCTTCGGACGCGCGACCTGCTCCTTTGGCGGGGGTCGACGCGCGACACCTGTTTTCATGGCTAGAGCACAATTTTCTCGCAGTAGGTGTGAAAATTAGAGTATGCTCCTCAGGGACAAAAGTGTCTTTGACTTGGGCTAACTTGAATCCCTCGCTGCATTCAGGATTCTTGTATTAACTTCCTCGCTTCGTTCGTGAGTTAAACTTTAAACTCCCTCGCTGCGCTCGGGAGTTAACTCTGATATCCTTCATTGTGTTCGGGATTTATTATGACGCCCGTGTAATAAGACACTGCTTTATCCCCTAGTTTCATAATGTACTGTGTTTATTGTGGATGGGAAATCAACAATTAACATGACGTCTTCTGCCGCTGTGCGCGGAGCGGGCGGATTGTCGGAATTAAAACAGCTTCGAATTTCTTTTAGACATTATCATCAGCTTGTGAACTGAATGGTCTTTTCCATTTACCGTGTTTACCGTCAATACAAACAAGACGTTATCAATTTCAATTTTCCCTTCAAGGCTTCAAACTTCAGCCTTCCTCATGCAAACTTTATTTCCAAGGTAAGTGTTACATCTGGCAACACTGTAATTTCATGTCAGTTACGTTGCCGAACAGTAATAAAAGTGACTTACGAGTGTGTTTGACGTAACTATCAGTGCCTAATACGGATGGGTGAAAGGTCAGGGCCCCTTCGATCGAGGGCTGTGGAGTTAGTGTTTTGAGGGCCTTTAGAGTCTATGCACACGGCGTATTTTTAACGCGCCAACGTCCGAAACATAGGATATTATCTCTCTCTGTATTCGGCCCTAAAGGACATTTTACAATATTATTTATCTATTTTCTAAAAAAAATAATTCATGCAATCAACCCTTTTTTAAAAGGCAATCCTCAACTATGAGACGTATACATTTATGTATGAAGGTCCACGATAAGCCAACAGAATCAGTAGCGTCAAATAGTTCGTTTGTCCTCTTTTAGTTTATCAAATACCTAAATCAAAACTTCAAAATTGGAATTTTCACCAACAAGTTTGAAATAAAACATTTTCATCTGAAAAGCGAGACAACATTTGAATTTCAGCAACCAATTGAAATGCACAGAATCGCAGAACAAACATTTAGCCACAAACCAAACGACTCGCAGACTCCACATGATGATATGTTCATGAAATTCCCACATTCGTTCAATCTATTTAATCTAGCAGGATCTTTTAGAATCACTATCTTGTGCCAGCGGTGTTGCTCGCGGGAGACGGAAATTATATACTAAGGGAATTTTTTATTCAACAAATCGTTGCCCCACACTAGGATTTCTCTTGTATCGTAGGTACGTTCACAAACTCACATACCTACACAAACAGCCAGACCTGGAATAACTATCTCTGGGCCATACAAATATTAACAAATATTGTATGTATATAAATATTTGTTAATATTGTGTGTTTGTATGGCCCAGAGATAGTTATTCTATAACTATCTCTGGGCCATACAAATATTAACAAATATTTGTATGGCCCAGAGATATTTATTCCACTGTGATACCTTATATTCTAAATCCTAATGTTTTAGAAGAAGTGGTATTCTATCAGCGACAGGGATTGTCAAGAAGGCTACACTACGTTAGTAGTATAGTAACTGTATGGGAATTGACAGGCGCTACCTGAATAAATTAAAAATGACATAAAACTTTATTTCAGACTACAGTCCATAACTTAGTATTTTGGTGTTAGTAACAATGGTGCTTACGTAATTTGGTTAGTATTGTTAGTTTATATAAATGATAGCACGTGGTCATTCTCTTAAATTGATTTTTTGACAGTAGTTGTTTGGCCGATTGTTGCATCTGATATAATGTCATTCTGCAAAGAGCCTCAGCCTTGTCCATGCTCTATTATTGTGCATAATTCCGACTAAATCTGTTCAGCCTTTGATTTGTGGTGTGATTGATTTCTATCAAATAGATACAAATATACATATTCACACTTTAGGGATATGTATACGGTCAAGTAAGATAAGTGAGGTATCTGTGATATTCCCACATTCCTTCAATATACGTACTCCAGGACCATTTTATCAAATTATTCTAGTGAAGCAAACTAGGGTATGCTAGGATTGCGTCCCTCGGATTTGGCGTGTGTTTGTTCTGCTCACAAAGGAACTAGGGTGATGAAAAGCTGTAAGCGATTGCATGGTAGGTACCTCGAACATTGTACGTACCTATCTTTGCTGTTATATTCATAGTGGGGATCAGGGTAAGCTAGATAACATGAAGTATAATGTTGATATGACGATTAGCTTTAAGCATTATTTATATCTAGTCTGCTTCATGTTTGACGAACAAATTATCATGTCAGTCGCCCATTCAAGCGCTATGCCCGGCGTTTTATAATGAAATTCAGTACAATATTATTGCCCGGAGGTCAATAATATTATTTGAATTTGGGACTCGATTTGGAGATCGACGGGAACCGCTCACGCTTGCTGAGCCTTTTTTCATGACTTGCGAAAAATTTTCTTGCAGTAGATGTGAAAAATGGAGCCTTGGACTAGCTGGAATCCCTCGCTGCATTCAGGATTCTTGTTAACTCACTCGCCTGGCTTGTGAGTTAAACTCTAAGCTCCCTCGCTATTCTCTGGAGTTACGTTCGAATCCTTCATTAGGTTCGGGACTCAATATGACACCAGTGACATAAGACACTGCTTTGTGATATATAAGTCAGTGAGTCAGGTTTGCCTTTTTATATAATATTATAATTCTAGATACATAATGTTAATATTAATGAATGGTTTTTTTTTGGAGTTTTTTTTTAGAAAACCCGGCCTCATAGAAACGTCTAAAAAGAAAAAAAAATCACTTTTTAAGCAGCCTGAAGCATTTGGTGGCGTCAAATTCGTGATTTTACTAAAATAAACACTGATTGTATCAGTCAGCTTGAAAAGTGATAATTTTTAATTCTCTTCGGGTTTTTTGAACAAAGTCAATACTTTTTTGGATATTATTTCCTAATTTTAGCAGATACAGAACACCACCTTTAAATATGACCACATACATTATGAACATCCTGCATATACTGCATACCTACACCTAGTATAGGAATGTACAATAGAAAGCCATTCCCCCCGGCTGACGTGAGTGAAGCCACAAGCAAAACCAATATACAACCTGCTGAAAATCGTATCTTCACACATAATACACCTACTTATTGTCAATGCCTGCCTACCCATCGGGGTAACCTAATTCGATCCCCTAATGCGACTTCAGATACAAAGTGGTTATCAGTTTACGTAATATTCTGTGTATTCGATACAATTGAATATTATCTGAATACACTGAGGCTTATTTAGAACATGATCAACAAAAACTTTTTACAAGAAAAATACAACTAACAGTAAAAAATAACTTTAATTTCGATGGTCGGTGTTTTTGTTAGTTTCTTCGTATTATGACAGCGATATCCATAATTAAAGTTATTTTTTAATTTGTGGTGTTTTTTTTATTTGGAAGTCGGTTGTATTTTTTTGTAAAAAGTTTTTTATTTATCACTTTTTAGTGGTACCCCACACCTAACAACACTACTGCAAAATCGCAGAAAAGCAAAATACGCAATTTCGATAACTTGAATGATAAAAAACCATCATCCAAGTAAACGAATTCCAGCTATTTCGATTTAAAATCCAAACTTTGTAACCGATTTTGATAAAGTTTAAATGGGACCAATCTGCAATATTATTACTATATTTTTATCCTTTCAGATAAAACGAGAAATAAAAAAATATAAAACACTCTTCTGATTTATAATATTAGTATAGGTTACCTACTTCTTTTTCATGTCGCTAGCAAGACAGTAGTTAAAATTTGTCCCAAAACATTGCCACATCCACAGCATCGTTGGCGGCAGCACACAGGTAACACAGCACCTACTGAAGAACTATGAAAGCACTTATAACTCTAAAAACATAAAAAGGATCTTGACAGGCGGACAACAGTGATCCTGTAAGGGTTTCGTTTTTACTGACTGAGGTACAGCACCCTAAAAAAGAATATTAGTATCGTCCCCTCCTCGTGTCTAAAAGCCGATTTTTCTATCAAAATGTTGTCGATCCCTGAAAGGTTTTCTATGTAATTTAATTTGGAAACCTTCACGTCCGTGTCCTGTTGCGGGCCTCAGAGACTCAAAACATTTGGTTAACATGAAAAGTTCCCGGGTTTAAGACTCGTTCGACATTTTCTGTGGTATCTCAAGGTAAAGGGAAATGTCTGTCCTAATCTTTTAGAGTGGCAAATTAGAGGGACTTTGTTGCGACCTCGATTAAATTTAACGCTGTTAGAATTATCTTCGGGGTTTGTTACGGGTCTTCAATGATTCGATTTTCCATTTTCTGTATTCATCTTTGTGTTTTACTTGTGTCGTAACTTGGTCTAGGTCTAGAAAAAATCAAGGTCAGGTGTTTTTTGGAGGCTAACTTATATTCTTTGACGTTCAATTAGTCTAATTTGCTTCTGCCTAATTTTAATATTCGCAGTTTGGCGTACAGACGCCAGACGGCATAATTGGTTCTACTTATAGAAATATAACGGAATGATAACTTCGTTTAAGACTTTTTCTTTGCTACAAGATTGAAAATGAGAAGATAGCTTTGCTATTTAAAATATCCACAGTAATTTTAAATATAAATATTTTTTATTTTGTTTTTTTTTTTATTATTCCATTCGCCTAAATGTAATGAGTGACTTTTTCCCTGCAGGCTCAAAAAATGTAAAAATTTATCAAAAATGCAATGTTTAATCGATTAAAAGGTTTGAAACAGCTAATTTGAGCTGATATTTTTTTAGAGTTTTAGGGTTGCCGGTTGGTCTCAAATTAAAAGTTGTTAAATCTGACTACTTTAATGCCTAAGTAATTAAATTACTATTGTTTTACAAATAATCCTGTATATAATATATATGTCAAACCAGATCCCACCTGTCTCAATACTTGAGGCATGTAAAGTTCACAACCCACACTAAAGTTACATAAAGAATTACAATAAAATTGTTCTCAAGATATTACAAGCCTTACAAGATATTATTTAACATGACGCATCAAATATGTTGTCCGTTGTCCCAGTAATCTGTATTGGATTATCCTGTTACTAATAAATATATTTTATTTTATTTTTCGCCCATATGGTTGCTGTAACATTCGTTTTATCGCCTACAGAAGTGTCGGGATTATTTTGTAGATACTAGTCAGTTGGTGATCTTTGTGACATGGAGCGGGCGATATCCTTTGGACAGTGGGATGGACTTAAGAATTTGGATCTTTATTATCAAAATCTCAGTAAGAGGAAAAACTATTAATAAATGCCTGTGTACATAATTATTTTCCCGCTTTTGCAATTTACTTGCACTTGGCGGAACATGATGAAGCTGTCACAAACATGCATTTTGGGGAATGTGCGACGAAATTGAATAATTTAATTCCGCCAAGGTCGTTTAATCGGACCACAAGACGAACGGCGATGCGCCACCGGTACATGGCAGAGATCCCACCCACACGCACGAAACGTTTTGGGAACACATTCATAGTGCGTACAGCAAAGGAGTGGAATTCCCTGCCGGAGTCTGTGTTTCCGGGGCTACTCTATAAGCCCGAAGTCCGTAGTTTCGGGCTTAGTTACGGCGGTATTCGACTCCGTATCACCGACGGACTTACGATTAGTCCCGAACCCGAACTAAAAATGAATGAAAACACGATTTGACAGTAACTGTCGAATCGTGTGGCCATTAATTGTTAGTGGTTAGATAATACGCCCGCAACTCAGCCCGAAACTATGGACGTCGGGCTTAGAGAGTAGCCCCCCTGATAGCTACAACCTAGGAGTCTTTAAGTCAAGAGTGAATAGGTTACTTCTAGGCAAGCGTGCTCCATTCAGGAGCTCGTGCTTCAGGAGTTGCAGTGGTTGGGACTGTGTGGCGGGCCTGTAAGCGTGCTCCATTTTAGACCGCCTATCAAAAGTAAAAATAAAATAAAAATCACCCGAATTAGCAAAAGAACAGAGACGCCTACACTCAGCAAAGGGTGAAGTCTGGCTGTGGATTATGCTGGCTAGTGGCTAAACATTATCACCCATGTTACACAGCTCCCTATAAACGAATATGTTCACAAGAATGGTGCTTCTTCTGTCTGCTGTGTTCACACTGTTTCGAAAAATCTGGTGAAAAATCTGTCTTTACCTACTGAATATAGGTATAATAATATGGGAGATCACATGGAACATTCTAATAATCAGCCAGTACTAAGCGTTACCTACTTGGCAGTCGAGTTTATGCCTCTTGTTTATGTGTGTGTGACACGAAAGACAGTTTCGTTTTTCTATCAAGGAGAATTTTCAAACCTCGGAATTATTAAATACATTTTGTAGGTACTCACGGCACTTGAGAAGATTACGTGCCTTTTTCAATATTCATTTTATAAATGTACCTTAGACTTATAAACCCTTGTTTCGCAGAAGCGAAGCTTAGTTATAAAGGAAAACTTCTAACCTAGCAACGGGATTCTAGCTTGTTGTACCTTTTTCTAAGTTATCAGAAAAGTCCCATTTAAGAAAAAGTGCGTCTGTGCTTGATTTAAAAGATCCAGTAAATATGCTGACTGAGATAATACGCTGACTTCTTTGAAACAAAGCGTTTTGTTTATTCCTCCATTCTTGACATTTTGAAATTCGAACTAACCGGTTCGAATTTCAGAATATTGTCTGTAAGTATTTCTAAAACCCGTGAAAATGTACATTTATTTGTTCAAAGTTAATTATGTAGAAAAGTAGGTCGTAGGCGGACTGAATACAACAAGGCATTCTTTACTTGTAAATTTTAGGAAGGAAGAGCAGATTTTATGATCTTCATTGATCGTATCTTGATAATAATAGGAGCAATGTGATTTATACCCAGTCAAGCGCTGCAATTAGGTTATGAATAGGTACCCAAAATAATTGATAATCTCATTAGGAATGCAATCAGGTTATTAGTTAATCCCCAAAATAATTTATAATCTCGTTAGGAAAATAAGGCTTTTGTTCATTAAGCGATCGAAGCTATGCTTGATTCGGGATTAAAGTTTTGTCAGTCTTTAACGATTTCTGCGAAGAAATAAGCTCATCCAGGGGGCTGTTATACGTACTACCTGCTTGGAACGACTTTTTGGTAGAAGGAACACCAGAGCCCCCAGCCTTAAACCATTCAGCGATAACGCTTTGCTAGTTTCGAAAGAAAGAATAAAAAAAACAGTAGAATAAATTAAAAACTAACTAAGCTAACAACACTTATATTATTATCTGTTTGAGGCCAAAAAGGTCGCTATCTCAGCATATGCGATATTAAAAAATACAACAGGGCTATTCAGTAACGGATATACGGCGCACAGATATAAAATAAATATATAAAATAGATACAAACAAAATAATTTAGTATTATAAAAAAATATTCTATGTAAATATAAAAAAATATATGCTTACAGTAAGTAAGCCAACCTAAGTATACAACACGTTCCAGTGTCCGAAATGAGTTACCGAATTTTACATGGTCGAGCCTATCGGACTCTTGAGTCGTAGGTACAGTCGCCAGCACATCAAGGTACCCAAAACTGTCAAATTTTGCCAATCAACATTAAACTTAATCACTTTAGCTATAAAGTTGAAAATCGAATACAGAAATTTTACAGATTGTTGTAGCATGATGTCCTGGCGACTGTACTAGTGGATAGTATGTTACGTTGACCAGGAGTTTTTCACTTTGACTGTGCTCATATTGATGGTTCGGGATAAATTTCATCCTTTTCACAACAAAAATTGTTCTCTATACTTTAAATTTAGCACTGATATCATCATCTGCCTAGCCTTTTCCCAACTACATTGGGGTACCAACAACAGACCGGATTCAGCTGAATACCAGTATTTTACGTGGAGCGGCTGCCAACCAGACCTCCACAACCCATTAACTGGGTGGCACTGTGTCACGGTCTTAACAATACTGGAGTCAGATTTACTGGCTTCTGACAATCCGTAACGACTGATAAATCATTTCAAAACCCAGTCCATTAAACACCGTTCTTTCATACTTTTCTAGAAGTGTTCATTATGCAATTGTGCGTAATCTGCGACTTAAGTGCCACTCTATACGAAGGCAGTAATTGGCACCGACGCGCCGAGAAGCCCCTCAGTGCCGTCACGACATTTGATTTCCCACTTACTTCATCACTAGGTCAGAATTATTTACCGAATATACAGAAAGATCTTTCATTTATGTGCCACGGGAAAAGTATTGGAAAAGGATATAGGTATGATTTGTATATTTATGTGGAAATGGAGGGGATCGAACCGTTTGCTATCCGGTTGGGGCGTGATTTGCACCTATTTCTACCTTATGCTAAATGTCGAATATATTATCTAAATAGCATCTTTATAGGATATTAAAGTTACAGATTCTTTACTGGTTATTTTAGACTGATGCCGGTGGAGATTAGTTTATACTACACTCGCTTCTGCCAGTGGCTTCGCCCGCGTGATTCCTAGGGATTAAAATATTGCTGGGGTGAAAAGTAGCCTTTTTTTTTCTTTTTTTTTTAGGGATAGGAAATCATCAAATGACTCCTCCCGCTCTGGGTGTAGCGGGAGGGAGTGTCAGACTTCTACTGACTAAAACCCATCCATGTTCCTTCATTGCCCTTTGTGTTCCGGAGCCACGGTGTCTCTTGCGAATAATCCCGCGACTCCGGCAGGCGTCGGCCCTTTCGGGCCCCTCTGTGTGCTGACTCTCTTTGAGGCGCGCGTGGAACACTAACGCGCCGTCGACACGGCCTGTCGTCATTAGACGGACGGCCACGTCCACAGGCCCGCGCCTACGATGAAAAGTAGCCTATGTTTTATTCCGGACCATAATCTATATCGTATACGTTCTGGCGTGATTGAGAAACAAATATCCAAACTTTCGCATTCATAATATTAGTTTTATAAATGTGTAAATAAAGACAGTCAATAAGTCTTCTAATGTAGCATAGAGCATACGATCACCATTTTGCAGCATTAGCTGTAAACAAATTAACATGTTTTGAGAATTATTTTGCCATCGAAAACTCACCATCGCGGCATCGGCACCTATTCTATTTATCATTATAATTTTTTTTTATCCTAGTTCCTCTCAAAGAGAGCACCTGCCATCTAATCTCTTCACCATCCGTGGTTGACTGGTAGAGAATGCCTAAGGCATTAAGTCCGCCTTTGTACCATTTTGTGCAAAAAAAAAAATACCAGCCGAAAGAAGTCCATTTCTCCCCCAAGTGTCACCCCAACAACAGGTCCCGTTACGTGCGTGTGTGTGTAAAGACTATTGTAAACATAATTATTTAATAGACATTTTTTATTAATTACAATTAAAGAGGAATATAATTAACTCAATTTTTTCCTAGACTAGGAACAGCAGCTCAACCATCCTGTTAACCAATAAATATTTAACTGTTAACCATAAATTATCTGTTTTTCCCACACTACCCGCCACAAAACAATCTATCCCTCTCCACCACATCACAACTCACTAGAGGTTATACAGAAGCAACAGCCTCGCGTCGTCAGTCATCGCGAGAAAATTAATGAGTCCGGAGCGGGTCGCAGGCTTATTAGTTACTGTCAGGGCGCTACGGCTCTTCTAACAGTGGAAACGAGAGAGGGTCTTGTTTTTCATTATGAGGATGTTTTTAGTTTTCTTTAAGTGAAATTGTAGCTGGCTTGTTGTTTTGTCGAACTTGTTGAGGAGGTAGACTAAGGAAACTGTAGATGGACAGTGTGAAAGATTCGTGCTGCTATATATTTATAAAAAAACTTTTTTACTAAATATAAAACCGACTTCCAAACAAAACACTAGTAAGTATAAAATAACCTTAATTTCGGAAGTCAGTGTTTTTGGTTTTGATTCATTGTTTTGTAACACCATTTTTTTTTGTAAAAAAATATTAATTTTCACTTTTACATGGTGTTACTTGGACGGCATTTTCGTCTACGCAGAAATATAAATATATAAAATGTTCATAAAATAAAAACTACTGAGCCACTAGTGAATGAAAAACAGAAATCGGATCAGAAATCTCGGAGAAGTCGTTGTAAATACATAAAAATACCCACCGAATTGAGAACATCTTCCTTTTTGGAAGTCTGTTAAAAATCTAACCGTTATGATTACTTCAAATAGTAATTAGCTGATTTTTAATTTAAATTCACCCTGGGAATTACGAATAAGAGCCCATAAGTTGATTGGGTGACAATAAAATGCTTGGTCTCCTTTGCAGATCTACGTCAGAATACCGACAGTTCGGAGGCCGACACGGGCAAACGCCAAAATTGAGTTGTATCAAAGTAGTCACAAAATTTCGGAACGTCATGCGGGCTTGATTTTCCCCGCACCCCGCGCGCCCCATCCCGCCCGCGCCTAACCACCTTTAAGATCTCGGGCGTGTTTTAGTTATCTGTGGTCAGGATCTCCTCATGGTGCGAAACACACGATCACGTCACGCGACTTCTTATTTGTTTTGCTTGTGAACTTTGTAAATAAATCGAAATATCCGATCTTCGTGAGGGAATGAGTTTTGGGAATTGTGGATATATCTCTGTTAATAGCTTTTGGAATGAAATATAAGTTCCCGCTCAGGGTGGAGCGGGAGGTAGTGTGAAACTCGTACTGACTAAAACTCATATTTATTCGAAGCTTTTTTGCGTTCCAGGGCCGCGGTTACTCTTTCGAATAATGCAGTTTACGCGCGCGTGAGCCGTGAATTACCTACACCAGACCATCTGATCCTATCCAAAGCCTCCCGTATCCCTACCAGAGTGCTGCAAGCCTTTTAGGATTAAGTACCGGAAGGGTAACCAACGGCACCCTATTCGTCCATCCGTCTGTCTGTCATCAGGCTGTATGTCAAGAAACATAATAGGTAGAAAATTGAAATTTTAAGGTTAAAAAACTTAAGGTTCATGTAACGGAACCACTGTATTTATTATATCTATGAACGGAACCCTTCGTGTGCGAGTCCGACTCGCACTTGACCGGTTCTTTACTTACTATCAAATAGCCTAAATTCTTGATTACCATTCAATAACATCCGTATTATTTCAGGGTCGAAGCCAAACCTTGGACTAAAAAGATACCGCTGCATACATTTTATATGAAGTCGTTCTTAGTCATGTCCGTGTTAGTAACGTTTTGGAATTTCGGTAAATGTGAATAAAAGGCCACGGTCCGGTCACGTCCCTGAACCGGCACGGATTTCTGTGGTTAGCAACAAGTCCGTGCCGCTTAAAGGGCCTAAAGTGGTTAAGTCACATTACTGCAGGTGAGATGTTCCAGTAATTCATGTTTGCGTCCTTGACAAAATAATAAATAGATAGAGAGGTAGACACTAGATAGGTATCTTATTAAATAACATTGTTTTATACTTTTGGTCAGCAGAATCGCCCTTCGGAAATAGAAAGGTTATAAGATATCTTTTTCCCGGAAAAGGGGTTCCTTTTCCGGGAAAAGATATCTTATAACCGATTCAAATTTTACCCGTGTGCTAAGTTTCATCACAGACGTGGACTAAATAAAGGTAAAGTTGAAGGAGTTTCTGCTTCACACCAGAAACAGAATGGGAATATCCAGCGTGCCACCTCTGTTACCACCTCGTTGTTATTGAATGGTTGATTGACAATTTCTTAGTTTTCTGTACTTTTAATCAATAGCATTTTAATGAAGTGTGAAGTAAATTTAATTTTTTATTGTATTAAAAAAATAAATTAAATATCAATTAAATAAATATTTTCGTTTTTTATTATTATATTTTTGAATGGATTTTTATTTTATGAAATTATTATATTTAATTGATTGAGTTTTATTTTGTAAATTTTTATTTTTTTATTTTTTTACATTTACACTTTTCAACGTCACTTAGTATTTCTTATGTTTATTTTGATGTTGCTTTGTTTTTTTTTTTATATTTACGCCTACACTTTTTTTTACTTATTTTATTGTTATTTATATGCCTATTGTGCGTTCGGGTATGGCACCCGTGGGTTGCAGCTGAAAATCAGCGTTAGGTGGTATTATCTTGTGTTGCCATCTGACATTATGAGAGGCCCTTTTGGCACAAAATATTCTAATACACAGATATTAATTTCATAGTTGTAAGGTGTTTTTACTTGTGCCAATAAATGCAAGTTTCTTTCTTTATTTCAAAGTTACTTTCGTAATTTTTTTTTTAATAAACTTAAGTTTGAATTGGAATTATTAGTAGATGGGTTTAATGGTTTAATGATCCCCTATTATTTACGAGATCAGATGGGCTAGCAAAAATTGCACTTGGTCGATATCTTATGATCTATTTTTTAAGGCATAGCTTGTAGGTGTATACATAGTAAGTATAGCCATAGTAACGCATAAACATTTTCTCTAATTGCTAGAATTATAAACAGTCATAAATATTAATACATATATAACTATTGAAGCGTGAAGCCCCACAGCATTCGACAAGTTGCAAATAATTGTGCAAGAAACTATTGATCGAATCGATAATACTCGTAAAAACCATAATAACCGACTTATTTTCATCCAATGTAGACTTTATTTAAGAGATGAATAATTTAGTTCCTCGTTTTGTTGTAATTGACTTCGCTTAAGTCGTTATTTATTTAAAGACTAACAAAACTGGAACCGCAGCTGAACGCTTTGAATAAGTATATTCAGCAGAATATAACTGACAATTCGGAAGGGGCGTTAAAACTTTACAGTTTAACAAAACATTCTCGCAGTCTCGTACCATTTTCATGAAGATTAATATTTAGTTGCTCTTTTCACAGGGAATATATAAAACCCTTCATTTAATTAAATGACTTCAAAAAGTGTGCCTTTTCGAAACGACGGACGTTGGGTTCAATTGTTAAGATTTATTAATTCTATGTTTTAAAAAGCTGCAACACATTTCCTGTGTTCATTTATGTGTCCCATTTTCAAAATAGTGTGACAAGAATGTACTGAAGTTCATTTAGCACGAGGAACACGATTATAGGTGCCATCACATAGGCGGAATCCAATTAAAATCCCAATAGGTTTTTTACAGTGTAACTTTGGATACAGTAGGTAACACGCCTGCACGTGTTTCTCGGTCCAGCAGATTCGGAAAAAAAATCTGAGACTGACGGACAGATGGACACATATCCTATAAAGGTTTTGCTTTTAAAGAACGTTTGGAACCCTAAAAAGATTATCGTTAAGACTAGTTTTAATGAAACTCTCACTGCTTCCAGGGCCCCACACATTCTGTTCCAACATTTTTCATCTCCATACCACGTGAGCCACTGACCTTTTGTTGACATGATTGGTTAAAATTTCTCCGTTTCTCCTCTCCGCTGCCTCGCTGCGCTGTAATGGACAGCACCCTAAGGCGCCAGCCCCACTGCGCGCGGTCTAGCGGTTAGAGTTTTGCGTTCACGTAATCTATGTATGTGGTGACTTCGAATCCTTCTCTTATAAAAGCAATCAGACCTCAACGGTCAAAGTGAATGCGCGTTCTGTCGGAGTTCCATTTTTTGCATAAGCTGTAAGATCACGATGTCTGACGAGATCCAAAAGTTTATTGAATTAGTGAGAGATAAACGTTTTATTTGTAACTTGCGACAAGGATTACAAAAATCGTCAAAAAAAAGAAAAAGAAAAGAAAGAAAGAAAGAAAAAGAGATTATTTGCGGCCATTATGACGCATACAAAAAAAAAGGCAAAGTTTTCACTAAAACGAGCGTGTGACGTGTTGTCACTGCTAAAGATTACTGCAGATTTCTAGACCGTTTGCTGTGTGCACATGTGTGAACACGGAATTCTGAACTCGACCACAAAACGCAGACCACTCTGAAAGTGTGTTCGACCCCTGAAACAAACTGAAAAAAAAAAAAAAAACTATGAAAAAAATCAAAAGCGGTCAGACAGACAGCCATAATCCTTAATTATATATACGAATGAATGTACAGACAGTCAAAGTTGAAATTAGCAAACACTTGTCTAAAATGTCAGTCATCGTTAATTGAAAAGGGCCTACGCATGTAAAATTCATTCACTTCAGAAGTTTTGCCCCACCAACGCTCGTTATGCGCAATGTGATTATCGTGCTACATACAACGAAATGAACATACACAATTTACCACACTGAACATACAAAGTTTACCAGAATTACACAGTGCATTTTCAGACATTTTTTTATTTTTATTCACAGGGGATTTATAAAATATGCGCTTTCCCCACGGGTTCGGTCTGTGGAACCGGACGTTTGTCACGAGATAGAAAGTAACTTACAGCAACAAGAGTTTAGATTTAAAACAGTGAAATATTTTTTTATCGGTACTTCTTCTCACAAACGAACAAGCAATTTGAAAAGTAAAATAATGCAGTTTCGGTATTAACCAAAATCAGTTGGCAAGATGCCAAAGGACAACTCGTCAGCTGGTGAATTTAAGTAGGCGATAGATGCCCACTTCAGGACGTAAACTGATGACCTTCCCACCGAAATACAGCCGACTGAAGTTTTGTTTTCTGCAATATATTGGGTTAACTATAATCTTAGTCATAGTTTTCATTCAAGAGAGGTCCATGATAATGCTCTCTCAACCTGTAAAATGGTTAAAAAAGCTTTATCATAGACCTCTGTGAAAGTCAGCTGCGATAGTTTATCGTCCGGGAAGAATTGAGTGAGCCACAATTCTAATGCCTTTTTATTATTCATACCATCTTAATATATTATTAAAAAAAAAACACGTCTAGAGGTTGTTTATGTCGGGTACATTAAGTGGACCGCCTTTGTAAGACGACTAAAATGGTACCGTGTTTACATAACGTACTACCTACATACATAAACATTACAATGTCCATTTGTCCTGTGCGCCCGTCCCCGGACAAGTCCGATCGTTGTTGTCTCGACTCACTTCACCCCACTTTAGTATTCGCTAATCCTGTAATTGGATTGGTCGAACCGTCATGTTAAGGCTCCTTCACATTCGCAGCTTCGTTGGGAAATGAGCAGTCGCTTGTGAGGCAAAACATGAACGGGTTTTGTTTTTACAGTGCTTGGGCATTTGGCGTGGCTAATATCGGTTTTCTAGATTATCAATATACACAAATTCCTCTTCATCTAGGAAGAAGTCTGAAGCAATTCCTGTCTAATCGAGTGGTAAACGTAATAGGCTCAAGGAAAGTGTTAAAACAACGCCCATATTGAACTTCATCTCTCGGATTTTTCAAATACTCGCAACAGCTTCTAATGTGTTTTACCAAATAATTATAATTAGTCCAGTCAAATAAACATAAACAATGGGTTATCTCAGAATAAGAGCTAAAGCTGTCAAAAGACTCGTAATAAAAGTTCGTGTTTGTTTCGTCCTAAGTTATTGAAGGTCACAAAAATAGTGTTTTCGCGATCATCTCGATTTTTGTAGCTCCAATAATGTTTACACAGGACCTACATTCAAAAGTAAAATTTGCAATAGTGTTTGAAACGAACATTTTTAATGCGCTCAACCGTTTTTGAGCTAGAGAGAGGAGCCACACACATATTTGGTCAACCGTGAATCTCTGTGAATAATACCGTGTTTATAGTTTCCAGCTTAATATATCTCATTCAGGTCTGAATCGCTAATTTCAAATGACTAAATACCAGACTGCATTGGAGCCTAAAAGAAAAGTGTCTCTAATGCAATCGTAAAGATAAATAGCATGACTTTATTCTTGACACAATTTAAAATGTGGAATTATTTATTACAGAAAATCTGTTGAAAAAGTGAAAAGGCATTTGAATATAATTATTCTCCTATTTGTCTGAAACAAAAGCTGCATTTTATTAGTACGCAATATCTATTCACTTCCAATCTTCTCTATTTGCATATTGGGATTGAATTTCGATTATTAAATAAACAAGGTCTGCCAACGTTTATTATTTCCAGTAGTGATCTGTTGGATAAAAGAGGTACTACTAAAAAAGTTAGGTGAGACCAGGTTCTAGGTGACTACATTTAGGCAACAAAACATTTTCAACTCTAATGGCTAGTTTACACAGTGCGAGTGCTGACTTGATAGTAGACAGCAACTCGGATTGCCTACTCGTACGCCAGTAGCTCGGCTCGCGATGATAGCTAGAAGCTGCCCTGTCTCTTGCAAGCACCCAAGAACCCACTCACACAAGAAAAACAGGTTTCGGTCGCAACTGTTTGGCTGACACTGGCGAGCTACTGCTAAACGCGTCTGAACAATGTGAAAGATGCCTGAGCTGCTGCCATGCGCAAGTTAATGTCAGGCGAGCAGGCGAATGAAAACAAAAAATGCTGAAGTAACTCGATTGCGAGCTATCCAACTCGCACGTGACAGTTACTCGTAAGATACGTCCATACGTGTGCGACTTGGCAAGCTGACTCGATACTTACTTGTCATACGCGATTTTGTCGCTTGAGCCCTGGCACAGAGGGCAAGATAGGAGGCGGAGCATGGTTTGTGACTCGGCTTCACATCCACATCCTGCAGTTGACACGTCTCGGTAGCCCCATTTGCCCTCTGTGCCCCAAACCGAAGTGACCTATTTATGCTACCACCAACGACGCTGTAGATGTAGCAAGGTTTTGGGCCACCCTTTACTGTAGAGATAGCGCCACGAAGAAGAAGAAAAAGCCCCTTGGCTATCTAAAGTGTCATGCATCAGTGATAATGGTTTTCAAAAAGTCAAAATGTAAGGGATTCACTAACGCTACCACCATGTGATCTATCCCTCATGTATTGGGCTGAACTATTCTAAGCGATTTTCTAATAAATTTATAGTGGCGTATTCATTTTTACTTTCCTTAAATCTAACTGTTTCATAGTAATTCTACCAGTGTAAACTACCCACTAACGTTAGACACAGAACCTAGTTATACCTATAGCATAATCAGGCCGTTACACGTCACAACGAGAATCATAATTTGGCACACTGCTTTTAGGGCTAAGTATAGCCGTGGACCAATAATATCAACTATTAATCCATTAGCGTTATTCAAGTGTTTTGATATACAAGACGTACTTTCTTAGTAATTATTTGTTGGTAATAAAGCTAAGTGAGGAGCTTTTAGATTAGTTGTCGATTCTGAGATCAATGGTATGTACTGGAATTAAAAGTGGTGCCAGTGACAGCAAAGCTGAAGGAGAAATAACTCCCAAGTTCGAGTCGTACTCTCACAGGAAGGGTTCCGTATTATAAACCGAAAAAACACGTTTCTTGTATTTTTTTTTCTATTTGAGATGGGTTTGCTCTTGACTTTAGTCTTGTTGTTATAGCGGTAATAGAAATACATACTCTTAGAAAACTTGTTTA
The DNA here is from genome assembly GCA_963859965.1 of Ceramica pisi. Classification (NCBI taxonomy): domain Eukaryota; kingdom Metazoa; phylum Arthropoda; class Insecta; order Lepidoptera; family Noctuidae; genus Ceramica; species Ceramica pisi. The sequence continues at coordinate 7,028,026 of OY982529.1, forward strand.
CCTATTACGGTTCTTGAGCAACAGTCCGCTGACAGACAGACGCACAACGGAGGCTAAGTAAGATGATTCGCGTTATAGGATTGTTGTTTTTTTACCCTTTAAGTATGGAACGCTAACAGTTTGTCTAGGAGGGTACGTTTTGTGATGAGGAAAAGAAGATCAATAATAAAATGGATGGAGTATGAGAAACGGGTCGAAAGAAGACGGGCGTCAGAGATATCGTAACGTGACGGTTGACAGAGCGCTATGGAAAAAGAAAACAATTTGCGTTGACCCCTCTGAACATCTGCAAGATAACGCCACTGAATTTGAATTTGTTTTATTTTTTATGTCTATGCTGCAGTTTTAGTTAAGTGTTCCGAGACAGGACAGGACAGGTATTTAGGGTTTTTTGTTCAACTGGTCCCGATCAGCTGTCGCTTCTTTTGGTCGTAGCATGATGTTATATAGCCTTCCTTGAAAAATGGACTATCCACCAATAAATAGTTTAATTTTTCAATTCGAATCAGTAGTTCCTGAGATAAGTGCGTTCAAAAAAACAAACAAACTTATTCGCTTTTTATAGTAAGTATACATTGTTATTCCGTTAACAGAGTTTGATTAATAAAAAGACCATAGACGAAAAAAATAAACTAACGTCCCTCTATTTAAAACAGCTTGCTACGATTAAGCAATCGTTTTTTACTTTTTATATAAATAGGGTCGTATGTTGGCAATTTATTCAGCTAATCTCAAACATATTTCATTGTTCAACAACGCCTAAAATACAGGCAGGAGACGGTCAAAGTACTTTTTTAACCTTCAGTATTTCAGGGGTACAGTTAATTTTAACCTTGGAAACAAAGGTGTGAAGCCATAAAAATACTTTTAGCAAAGACACTACTATAAATAAAAGTCCGTGTAGGTTGAAGGTAATAAAAGTCCAAAACTTTTACTAGAGGATCTGGAAATTGAATTAGTGGAACATTGGAGAAAACTTTCTGCAATTTTGTCGTAGTTTAGTTACCGACTTGAAGGTAGAGTTATCACAGAGGGGCCCGAAAGGGCCGACGCCTGCCGGAGTCGCGGGATTATTCGCAAGAGACACCGTGGCTTCGGAACACAAAGGGCAATGAAGGAACATGGATGGGTTTTAGTCAGTAGAAGTCTGACACTCCCTCCCGCTACACCCAGAGCGGGAGGAGTCATTGGATGATTTCCCATCCCTAAAAAAAAAAAAAAGGTAGAGTTATTTTTCTGATCAAACTATCATTTGCACCTAGCACCATCCATTGCTGACTATAACCTTTTTTTACTCTTGATAGGCGTACGCGTTTGACTACTATCTCACCTGATGGTAAGCGATGATGCGGTCTAAGATGGAGCATACGCTTGCCTAGAAGTAACCTATTCACTCTTGACTTATAGACTCCCATGTTAAAGGCAATGTCACTCAGAGGCACCTTTACAAGTCGTCATCATCACATCAACCGAAAGACATCTGCTGCTGGACATACCTCTCTCAAGTGTCACCACAACTACCGGCCTTATGCGTCTTGCATCCATCGGCTACCTAAGATCCTCACCAGGTCATCATCTTGACCCGGTAATGATCTAGCCTTCCAACGCTGCGTCTTCCGGTACGCAATCGCCACTTCAGAACTTTTCATCCCCATCGACCATCTGTTCTGCGAGCACTGTGCCTTGCCCACTGCCACGTAAGTTTGGCGACCTTTCGGGCTATTTTGGTAAACCTTTACAAGTGATTTGTTTTTTTTTTTTTTAGGGATGGGAAATCATCCAATGACTCCTCCCGCTCTGGGTGTAGCGGGAGGGAGTGTCAGACTTCTACTGACTAAAACCCATCCATGTTCCTTGATTGCACTTTGTGTTCCGGAGCCACGGTGTCTCTTGCGAATAATCCCGCGACTCCGGCAGGCGTCGGCCCTTTCGGGCCCCTCTGTGTTGCTGACTCTCTTTGAGGCGCGCGTGGAACACTAACGCGCCATCGACACGGCCTATCGTCACTAGAAGGATGAACGGCGAGCCACCCATAGCTCGCCGTCCACAGGCCCGCGCCTACGGTGGCCGGAGGTCACCAGGTGGCCCTCGACGCCCGCGGCGTCTACCACGGCGGCCGGGACGAGAGGTCTCCTCTCCCTCTCCGCCACCTCCTTCGCTAGCATGACTGCTTCGCACAAGTGCTGTGTTTTAATATTTAAAGTTTCCCAGCAATCAGTTTCAGGAAAATTCACATTCTGTTAGCGATAGCGATTATCGAAATGCCAAAATGTTTGAGACTAGCTGTTGCCTGCGACTTTGTACGCGCATATTCCGTCTTTCTCGTTCCCGTGGGAATTTCGGGAATTCCTCTCTTAGTGCTCGCTACGGAGTCTAGGGAAGCTTCATGGCAAATTTCAGCTTCTGCGATCAGTAGTTTTGGCTGTGCGTTGTCTATTAGTCACTCAGCCACTCAGTAACTAGAGAAGAATATTATATATTAGGCACATAGGTAGCACATGCCCACCATCCATACGTTATAGTTATACTGACAATCATTACCGCTAATAGCCTCAAGGTTCTGCAAAACTGAACATTGTGATCTTTTCTATCATTTCCAAAAGAAGGCCAAAAGAGATTTTTTTTGTGATGGTTTGCTCTTGAATCTAGTCTAGGTATGACAGAGATAAAGTTGACATTGAATAGAGCTTACCCAAAAGGAGCCTGTTCACTCTAACTTAGAAGAGATTAGGGTTGTAAGCGTTCGGAAGCGCAGACGCAGGCAGAAAGTTTCACTCCTTTGCTGTGCGCATTATAAAAGACGTTTGAAAAGTCAATCAAAATGTTCCAGAATACCATCAATACTAAACGGTACCCTACTCAGTTGGGGCACTACAAAAAATATCCCTCAAGCGATTAATACTAAAGCCATTTGCCCAGACCGTTCCTATAAAATCAAAACTTAATTGAATTCTAATTGCCTCATTATTTTTAGCTGAAACCCTCGGCGTAATCCAGAGCCCAGGGCTCTAAGATAAACACAATAAATATGAGGTTATTTACAGAGTTTTAAGAGGGTCAACACTTATGTACTTTGGAAAGGAAAAGGTGCGTCCCTAGGGATAAACGAAGACGTTTCGCTTATGTAACTTCTGTTTGTTGTAACATAAATAATAGGAAATATACATACATGCGATTTTTTTTTTGTTTGCTAAATGAAATACTTATTAGCTTGTTAGTATTATAGTTTTGTATAATTTAGGATAAACAGAAGGGATAGATAATTAAAAAAAATCGCATGTATATTTACTATTGTGTATCGCTTTACTTCTGTTCTTGGGGTTACATGTTGTTATAAGTAAAATCGCTAGGTAGACTAATCTGTATGAATTATTGAATAAGGTGCATTATGTGGAGTACCTACAGCCTTATTATTTCATTTTTTTTTTACTTTTGATAGGCACGCGTTTGAGCACTATCTCACCTGATGGTAAGCGATGATGCGGTCTAATATGGAGCACGCTTGCCTAGACGAACCTATTCACTCTTGGCTTAAAGATTCCCAGGTTGTAGCTATCAGGAAACACAAATATGAAGTACTATTGATTATGCTGTAACAGGCTAGCTTCAATCATCATATAACTCATCATAGTCTAGTTTGATCAATAACTTAATAAGGCTAATATTTTCGTATCATCGTACAAAAAAACCATGCCAAGCTTTTTTTCTTTTAATGAAAATGACAATGTGAAATGATGGTATCATTTCATATTGCTGTATTGTAAATCGATGATGGATCTCGCATGTCTACAAGTATCCTGTTCACTGGTTGTGCAACCAGAAACCACAGACTGCGGTAGAGAATTCCACTCCTATGCTAACTAAGACTTTCTTTTTTTTTGGCGTTCTATCAATCGTGGTCAGTATCGCAAACATTTTGCGTATTATTGAAGAAATAGGGAATAAACCCATTTATTCAGCTCCATTCAGCTTTTTCCCATAGAAAACAATGATTTTGTGTGAAGACGCGTACGCGTCCGTTCAGCTTTCCGCGTCTATTCAGCTTTCGCAGAAAACAAGTGTAAAAAATTAGGACAAATGTGTTATTATCATGCGAGTGCTATAAGCCGCGTACAGCTCTGTTCAGCCGCGTACAGCTCTGTTCTGCCGCATTCAGATACAGAGAACTAGACGTAGCAAAATCACATACGATTTGTACGAACTTGCTTTTTCTCCGCCCCGTTCTCTGTCCCGTCAGGGACGGGAACTCGAAAGTGTGTGGACGACGCTTAAGGCTTAAAAAAAACATATAACATTTTTCAAAAGCAATACTTTGGTATCAAATCATTAAAAGTATATATTCAATATTCATCTTCAAAAACAACTTAGTTAAGTTCGAAGTCGAACTTAAACAACACGAGATTAAACAATGAAAGTTAATGGATCAGAAAAAGCTTTAAGGACTTTATTTTATGGATTTGTTGCTTTTCAGCGAAGTTTATTGAAGAAATTGCGTTGTTATAATATACCTTTTGAACAGGCAACCATTGTGCTTGAGGAATGTCTTCAGGGGATATGAACTTGGCCCAAACTATTTAGTTTGTATAATCTTTTTAAGTCACGATTATGAATTTTCTTTCGTCTTTTAATTGAGTAGGACGTTGGAAGTTGGTTATCCTAATATATAAAATTCTTTCTTTACTGAGTGAGTTACAGACAGACAACACACAACCGAAACTGCTAGTTGTAGGAAGCTGAAAGTTGGCATGTCGGTTCCTTGAGGAGTGTATAGACTAAGAGAGGATTTCCCGGAAATTCTACTCGAACGGGAAAACCGGGTTATGCGCGTACGAAGTTGCGGACTAAAGCTAGTTTATTATATGGTTGAAAATTCAGAGCTCGAGGCATTATCGGTCACACGGGTCTGTTTAAGGTTAAGCAACGCTTGAGGTTTGTTTATGGATGGGTGACCATCTTAACATACTGAGACTACTTCGTGCGTCGGAAAGCACGCTAAGCCGTTGGTCCCGGCTGGATTTGTATATCTTTGGCAGTCGATACGGATAGTCGGAAGCTGGAAAATCTGACACTTGTCTTGCCAAGGAGTAGGTACAGTTTTTCCCAGTTAATGGGTTGTAGAGGCGCGGCACGTAAAATACTGGTATTTAGTTGAATCCGGTTTGACTAGAAGCCGACCCCAATTTGATGGGGGAATCGTTGAAATTTCGATGATGGTTGAATTTTAGACTAAGTACCTATTTGGGTACCTCTACCTACCTCAGAACGGGAAAAGTAAAAGACCATGCGCGGTGGGAAAGTGATGTCCTAAACAACGATTACATTACTAAGGGCAGGTTGTTTCATGTACACTTAACGCACGCGTAAACGTCAAATATGGTGCTTACCATCGTTAAATCAAAAACTGAGTTGTTTCACAATACGTCAACGTTAAAGCATGCTAAAAAATTACGATTACGTTAACAGATGGTTTGAGCACTGGTTAACGCAACTTTAATTACGTCAAATAGTGAAAACGTCATGAACTCTCTTTTGTATTCGCGCGTTTGGCATATATTATACAAGTAGCGTAGAAAGAAAGAAAAAGTTATTTAAAACACGTATTAATAATGTAAGCCTTTGGGATGATCAGGAATTTATTGCAAGATACCGAGTATCAAACGAAGTAGCTATAAAGTATTAAATATACGTATGTTGTTAGATTGCAATATTTAACACATATATATTAAGGCACTTAAACATAGGTACTTTGGTGAATATGTATCCATTTTTTGTCAAAGTATACGAATGGCTTTTCTACAAGTATAATTAAGCGGACAACAACAATAACAGCACAGTCGCACAGATGAAATTTGACGAAATCTCCCATCGATTTTTATTAGGAAAACATGTGGCTTTCTACTGGCAGCCCTGTTAACCATGACAGCTAGTATGTTATGCTTTGAAACAACGCTTCTCATTTAACGAACGTTAAACATCGTCCGTAATCGTAACTTTTTGGCGTACGTATGTTACGTTAACCAACTGTTTGATACAACCCGCCCTAAATCTCGTAACGTTTTTGATGTTAGTAAGTCTTGTCAAGCTAGAGCCTGCAAAATACTGCCTGGTTAATACCACAGCGTTGTTTATGAGCCGATAGTATTGCTAAACTTGAATTTTATTCAATAGTAAGTTTTCTTGAGAAAATGTGCCTTCTGCTTAGTAACTAGCGGAACTATGCATTCATAGGAGCAACTGAGCTAAGCATGATCGTGATACAAATGGCGTAACATCGAGTTCTATGATTCACTTAAACTGAAATCAAAGGATAAGACATCCTAATAACTGCAGAAAGCCACCGAATTACTTTAGAAGAACACAGCCAATACGAACCCTTTTCCTTTGAACTTTCTTGTTCCATGTGAATTTCCTCCTTCTACTTGTTGATATTTTCTTTAAAGCTTTCTGAACCTTGAGTTCCTTGTCCCCAGTTGATTAATTACCTTCTAAATTACACCTGCCATAGAAAAATTTATAGCTCTACCGCCTTTATTTATCCATTAATCTTTTAGGATAAATTCTGGGAGAGATTCTTTTCATAGGAACCCCATTAACTGTGGGTCGACGTCCAATGAATTTATAGGCGGCTGAATTTGTGAAATGCCTTGGATTCTGACTCTCTTCATTTAGTTGATGGTCAGAGTTTCGTAATGTGGGCCGTATTTCTGTTATCTATACAACGTGAAACGTTTCTGTTATCTATACAACGTTTATCAGAATAAATGCAATACCTGGAATAGAAGCAAACTACTTTTACTGTAGGATCAGCCGGTTTTGACATCCGAAAATTAAAGTTATCAGGGGGGCTAAAAGGCAATTTAGGAGAATCATTTTAGAATCATAATATAAATCACACAACAATCTGACAAGTTTAATTTTCAAGGTTGATTGGGAAAATTTGACACTGACCTTTTTAGCCCTCCAGTGTGCCAATTCTACTAATGTTCACATTCGCATCGATATTCGCATCTCAATCACAAACTGTCAAAAATGTATGAAAAATAAGGCTTTTTTTGTTTTTTTGACAGCTTAAGATTGACACGCGAATGCGAAAGTTGTTTAAAAATTATTAGAATTGGCCCTCTTATCTTTATCGCAAGTTCGGTAAATTGTGATAAAGATCTGATACGTGATAACTTTAATTTTGTGGTTTCTCGATTAACTTTAATTTAACTTTAATTAATTTAATTTAACTTAACTTTAATTATTAGGTTTTTAATTTAATTAAACTTTAATTATTAGGTTTTTAATTTAATTCAACTTTAATTATTAGGTTTTTAATTTAATTAAACTTTAATTATTAGGTTAATATTTAAATTTATTTATTAGGTTTAACTTTAATTTTGTGGTTTCTCGTGTGGTTTCTTCGTTTTTTAACACCAGATTCCGAATTTAAAGTTATGTTTGTACTCTCTAGTGGCTTTTATTTGGCAGTCGGTTGTCAATAAGTCTTCATAATTACATTACTCATGTAGGAAAGTACCAGATTTCAGCTTACAACTGACCTATTTCCCATCATCACTGTCGAGAAAGTTACCCCTGTAATAATGTCATAATCTGTTGGCGGATGGGTTTGTGATTGCAATATGATCGCTATCTCCTAGCCGTTTTCTTACAGTGTTCCCAGTTAAGGAAGCTTTTCTAAGGAAAGGTGCGTGACCCTTGACATTTAGTTTATTGACGCGAGTAAGCTATGTTTTATTAGAGAGTTTTCCTGCAGTAGGTGTGTTATTTTCACAAATGTGTCGTAAGGAGTCCCAATAGATTAAGTGGGCAATATCCTCCCCTAAATGAATATTCTAATAATGATAGAAAAGCTCGTCAAAAGGCTAAAGCAGAAAGGCAAGGACCGGCTATGTGACAATGGTACGTCGATCTTTTTATCGAAAAGTTCAATGGTATTTGGTTTTATACGTTATTTCAGCAAAAACGGCTGACGCATCTTTGTTGCATTGTCAAATCGTAACTGCATGTGGGAACCTGTATACTTTAATTCTTTATTTGCTTCGTTTATTGATTCAATTATTTCGTTTTACTTAGCATTCTTTCTGGCTCTCTTATTGCTCTTCTCGAAAATGATCGTAGTGTGATGTAAAATAGGCAAAATTTTCTACACGAATTGAGCTATCGAATGTAAAAAAAAATACCAAGAATAGGGATGATTCCTGAGTAGGTAAATAAATATGATTCGATTTAGTCCGTCAGTAATATTATCGAAAAATATTGGACATGTACTTTCTGCTTTATCAAATCAATAAAAAATAACGAAGATAAACGTGGAGGCTTGTGAGATCACGCTTAGGTAAAGAGTGTACTCGAGTGACGTTACACGAGTTTTTAACGCACTGAATCATCTCTATTTTTCGGAAATCTATCAGATTAGTAAATTAGATGTGTTAAGTCATCAAAGTTTTTGTAGGTATTATCGCATTCAAACAAAACTTAAGATTAATTTGTTTATGCAGTGAAGCTGTATATTACATAAATAATACATTTTATTTAACGAGAGCTTTCAATTTCCTACTAATTACGATTATTTCAACAACATGAGAAGATTAGCACGATTGTGCGCGATTATGATAATTATAGTGTATTGAGTATTATAGTTGATTAATGGTTTACCTAATTGATTACAAATTGCTTTATATTACTTAGCTTGTTCATTTTACTTTAATAAATTAACTCTTGAATTGATGTCTGTTTCTAAAATATAACAATGCGGTCTGCAAACTACAACATAATCTTTTAATTTTTGAGTATTTGGAGCAAGTCCTATACGTAAAAAAAATAGTAATGGACTCAATATCGAACCTTGAGGAACGCTCAATATTATTTCAGATTTGTTCTGTTTTTACGCCAATCATCTAAACTTTAACTTGTCCAACTTTCGAGTTTGGTCTTAGTAAATCAGAGCTGTTTTGGCTGTATTCTCTTCTCAGAGCTAGATAACTACACGATGAGGAAGGAAGGGGTCCCTACCTCATCGTATGCTGCTTTAGTTTCAACAGAGGAGCCTCATAGTAAACCAGAGACCCTTTGTTTGCTTTCCACCCGGCGAGATCGGTTTCAAGAGCATGATACATCAACCCATCATGATTATATAAAACATATCAAAATAAAAAATATTCCTGCACTAAATAGTTGTTAATTCTAACTACAGGTCCATACAACAACTACAACTACGAGTGTGTAATGCTTCTAATGACCTGTCCTTCTTATTTACCTATAATTAACAACTAAAGTTAAGTTCCACAACTAACCAGCATTCACCCAGTTATCTCCCTCCCGCACCTTACCACGAATAATAACGTAGCCTGGATTAAGTTTAACTGAGAGAGAGTGTATTGTGTCGCGGGGCGCAGTTAGTTAGCGTCCACTTAAACCGGCCTTATTGTGTTGAGTGACGCACCTCGGTCCACTGAGGGGAAGGTTTCTGCAAAAGGTATAAATAATATTAACGTACCTACTGTACTAAAAATTAAGTAAACAAATTATGTGTGTCGCATAAAATGTTACCAAAGTGGTACAGTAACGATAGATTTTTGTAACCTGAGAGCTAGTTTTAGTGGTCGTTCATGGCTCGGCATTCGCATGTCAGTCGCTTTCTGTCAAAGATGAAGGGGAAATTAAGGTGTTTTTAACAGATGGTTTCAGAGATACGAATGCGAATACTTGCTTTAAAATTTTAGAATTAGCCCTCTTGATGGTCTCATAAATTTAAAGAGTTTTCATTAGCATGTCAGTCGAAAACTGTCAAAAATGTATGAAAATCGTGACTTGACAAATTGCGAATGAGATCGAATGCGAACGTTGCTTAAAAATTAGTAGGATTGGCGCTCAAATAACATCTGCCACATTACTGATATGACATAAGTATTTACTTTTATATAAATGCAAAGTACATGGCCAACTACCTACTTAAAAACTAGTTATAACTAGGTGCAAAGAAGCGCTTCAAATATTCTCTGAGGTAATCCTTATTACAATAACCGGCTTAGTAACTCGGCGTTTTATTATAATTTTCTTCAGAAAATATTTCATAATGGCTTGCTATACAAAACTCATTCATATCTACAGATAATTTAAATTACCTATTTACTTTGTTTTAAAGTGATTTTTAAGAAATTGCTATTAAATCGTTACTCTCAATTTACTCGTTAGCACATACGCTTGAAGGAGACATACCTACTCATGTTTCCATGTGGCGTGTAAAAGGGGGAGTGTCTATTGCCTCCAACCGGGCAGAAACTCAGACTCTGGGCTGCTACTGAGAAATACCCAGTAATATTTTGCCTGACCTGGGTATAGATCTCCAGGGCCTCATGATCAGCTTGCGACCACTAGACCAACAAGCCTTTTTTGTTTTGGATATGAAATCTTCAAATGTCTCCTCTCGCTCTGGGCGGAGCAGAAGGAAGTGTCAGAATCTTACTGACTAAAACAAAATATGGACATAACGTGGTCTGAAATAAACAATTTTTTTTTGTTTTTAAATCCCCACCCGTTTCTTCCAAATGCCCTTTGCGTTCCAGGGCTGCGGTGACTCTTTGGAACAGTTCCACAACCCTGCACTCTGAACAGAAACATTGGCCCGATGCTTTATTTCAACTTATAACGTACACCAAAGTAGGTCCTACTATAGTAGGGCACGTAAACAACAGCAATTTATTAAAATCAATATTTCACACAGCATAGTACCGTAAATAAAATTTTTTATTCCAAATCCGAATATCACGTGTTTGAAATTTACAGAACAATAGGCCTAAAAATTAAGTTTGACACATTAATGTTTTGTCCTCCAAAAACAATTTCTCAAAGTTACTAGCAGTAATAGTTTAATGGAATAGGTAAGTTGCACTGAAAGGGCCGAAAGTTAGAGAACTAGGCGTAGCTGGTAGAATGTTGGGAGAGGATAAATGTATTAATACAATGTTATCTTTGGTTACAAGGCGAATAGTATCTAGTGAGTACTATTCCAAAGTTCTTAACCAAATGCTTCGGAAGGAGAGTAATGTTTTATCTATATTATGAACTGATGTACCTTCACATAATATAAATTTAATATGAAATGCGCCTGTATCACCTCGCAACTTCGTCTGCATCACATTTTTCATAAATGTTGCGTTCCTATTGGTCGTAATATGATATTGTGCCTATAACCTTTCTCCATAAATGGGCTATCCAACACTAAAAGAATCGGAACAGTAGTTCCTGAGACTAGCGCGTTCAAACAAACAAACTCTTCAGCTTTATAATCCTACTTCCTACTAATATTATAAATGCGAAAGTTTGTGAGTATGTATGGATGTTTGTTACTCTTTCACGCAAATACTACTGAACCGATTACGATGAAATTTGATATGTAGGTAGCTGAAGACCCGGAATAACACATAGGCTACTTTTGATCCCGGTGTTGCCGAGGGATCGGGATTTACACGGGAATAACGAGAAATTTTACGCGGACGAAGTCGCGGGCGGCCGCTAGTATTAGTTTTTTTTTTTTTATCTATTTTTTTAGGGACTTTTGTTCTTTGAACATGTCAGCCCCGTTTAGTATTAGTATATTATAAGTATAGATATGAAATGCGCCTGTTATCCCTCATAGTAACAGCGACCCCTGACGTACGCTTCTCGAATCCAGTAAATAATTCTCTCGACTACGGTCAATACCTGATCTTTGCTCTACTTCGTGGGGGTCTACCGTCAATACCGGTACACGGTTATTTCTTCATTTGTCGGCCACCATCATTATCATCGGGCAATAGATAGAAATCAGTGGCTGGACATGGGTCTGTCCAAAACACGTCATTAATCTCGATTATCGACCACGCGCTTTAATATATTCATTAGCCTGGGTTTTCCACAATGTCAATCATGAGTGAAGCTATTCCTAAATTCTGAAGCAAAATTGTTCGTCTTCTAAATAACTGCATTGGATTTGACTTCAACATCCGTAGGTATGATCACGTATCCGCGCATCGATCATTGTTAAAATGGTTACCATTTCGTCCAGGGCCTTGACTAGTCTGTTTTCTTTTCTTAATAATCTTTCTTCTCCACTTTTACATAGTTCACAAATTCAATTCCTTTACTCTGCCCATAATCAAAAAAATCTTCGCTCTGCTAAAAATCCTCTTCTACGTTGCCCCTCACACCGCTCTGGGTTTATCCACTCTTTTTTATTTGTCCAGCCGATCTTCCTTTGGAATGCGCTCCCTCTGAACATCAGGACGGCAACCAGTTGGTTGTCCCTTAAGGTGAAGGAACGTGAGCACATTCACAAGAAGTTGGTAGAATCATCACAGCGCTAATTCCTTGGTTTCGTTCTCCCTTCATATCGTTGTGAATTTTATTTATGTGTATGTGTGCATGTATTTATGATAGAATTTTTGGACTAGTAGAAAATGCCGTCCGCCTTTGTACAGTGTTGTTCTTACTTGTATATAAAGTTTAGTAAATAAATTAAGTTCAAGTTTTTCCTTCAACAAGCCCAATCCATCTTACCTTCAAATATGAATATTAAAGCTTTTAAAATCCTAGTAATAGGATCAGGTTGGCCGTGCCCCCCCCCCCCCACCTACAGTTTGCTTTGTGCAGCGTCGAGATAATTGCCACAATAGCTTGCTTTAGAGCTAAATAGTCTAGGGAGACGGAGACTCATTGTTGAGTTATAGCTGTTTTAATTTTGATGGGTAGTGAACTCAGTGGAATTTGGTCTTGATTTTAATTAAAAGTGGATAGATATGGTGTTTTACAGGTAGAAAATTGATGTCTTGATTGATGTTGAAAATCAACCATGTACATCAATTTAGAAGATCAAAGTTTTTATGATACAGTTTGACCAAGGTTTGAGTTTGACCAAGGTGAATAAGTTTTGGCAAAATTCAAAAAATTCAAAATTCAAGCATTTATTTCAATTAAACCATGTACAGGCACTTTTGAATTGTCAAGGTCGGTCGGTCCAAAAAGTTGAAGCTATTTGCACGTTCCAAAGCGTAGATCTCTATGGAGAAGAACGTGCAAGAAACTCCACGGACACTCTTTTAAAAATAATATTTGTTTACAAAGATTTATTTACATCGGGTTGACATTATACATACATGTGAGAACGATGTAAAAAACGAGCAGGATAAAAGCGTCCGGAATAAAAGAGGAACAATTCAAAGAAATAATTAAAATTAACCATGGCAGCTAAGAAATGACCAGTCCCGACTGACGGCGCCCGTTCACGAACATGACGCATGCGCCAGCACCATTCGGCTCAACCATTTTGAAGGGAGCCAAATGATCCAACGCATACGCCACCATCAGCTAGACTTTTGAGTGAGCATGACACTCCCAACCGCCAGGGTACATTCAAGTCAAAAACATACCTAAAACTGATAATTAAAGATAAAGGTACACAGTACTCACACATGTGCTGTTAATGGCTGAAATTATACAATGCTTAGTAAGTTGATTCTAACAATGCAAATTTTTCTTACAATCTTCAGCCGGTCCAACAATGTTTCCGAACTATTTACAGATTAGTTTGGGCTCCCTAGTGGCTGTGGAGCAGGACCAGCATTCAGCCAAGCATTTTTATCTTCAATATAATCCCCCAACTTATAATATGCTTGCCTGCATAGTGTGCGTTTAATACAAGACTTGAATTTCGTCTCATTTAGTTCTAATATATGGGGAGGTATCTTATTATAACATTTTAAACAGTACCCCATGAAAGATGAGGCTACTTTAGCCAGTCTGAAGCCTGGTTGAACTAACTGGTCCCTATTTCTAGTACTATAATTATGTCTCTCGCCTCTTTTACTAAAAAGATGTAAATTCTTTCTGACATACATGATGTTTTCGTAAATGTATTGACAAGGTACCGTCATGATGTTAATATTCTTAAACAGTTCCCGGAGAGAATCGCGCCGGCGGAGATTATATATCGCTTTGATGGCTCTTTTCTGCAGAATAAAAATAGACTCGATGTCTGCAGCCCGTCCCCATAGTAAAATACCGTAAGACATGATACTGTGAAAGTAACTAAAATATACCAGTCTCGCGGTATCGACATCCGTTAGTTGGCGGATTTTTCTAACAGCATATGCTGCTGAACTTAGCCGTCCGGAAAGAGATGTTATATGAGGGCCCCATTGTAGCCTGGGGTCAAGCGTAATTCCCAGGAAAACCGTTTTATCGACGAATTCTAGTTTTTCCTTGTTCAATAATATGTCACAATCACTGCTTTTGACATTAGGTAAGGCAAATCTTATGCACTTTGTTTTCTTTTCATTTAGAACTAAATTATTCGCCGTGAACCAATTTTGGACTTGCATTAGGGCATTATTTATGTCATTAACATTGTTCGTCCTTCTATTTATCTTAAAAATTAAAGAGGTATCGTCAGCAAACAACACCATATCAAGATTTTGTTGCAATAAATAAGGTAAATCATTAATATAAACCAAAAATAAGAAAGGACCCAAAATAGAGCCTTGGGGGACGCCCATTTTTACGTTTAATCCCGACGAATTGACACCGTTTATGTGAACTAATTGCTGTCTATCATTCAAATAAGATTTGACTAAGTTTAACGCTGTTTTGCCTAGTCCGTAATGCCCGAGCTTCAGGAGTAATGTATCGTGATCAACACAATCAAACGCCTTAGAGAGATCACAAAAGACACCTATGGCATCCTGTGCGTCCTCCCACGCATTAAAGATATGCTTTAGTAAGGTGACACCAGCGTCCGTTGTACAACGTCCTTTGGTGAAACCATACTGTTTATCATGTAAGATGTTATTCGTGTTAAAATGACTGAGCATCTGATTTAGCATTACTTTTTCAAATACCTTACTAAACACTGGCAACACGGACACTGGTCTATAATTATTGGTGTCTTTACTATCCCCAGATTTAAAAAGTGGTATCACTTTACTGAATTTCATTAGGTCCGGAAAGACTCCTTGATCGACACACAAATTAAATATTAAAGCTAAGTACGGCGCTACAGTCTCGATAATTGAGGTACAAACCTTGATAGACAATCCCCATAGATCTTCGGTCAATTTAATTTTGATTTGTTTAAAAGCTTTTATTACTACTATGGGGTTTATATGTTTAAAATTAAATTCAGTCGCGCAGGCTGATACGTTTGCCTGTAATAAATCAAAAGCAAGCGAAGGCGAGGAATTTAAGGCTTCAGTAGTTTTAACAGGGATACTTGTAAAGAAATTTACAAATTCTTGAGCAACTTCTTTGTCATCGCTAATAAGTCCGTGAGGCGTCTGCAATCTGTAATCAGTGTTATGTTTTTTGTTCCTATTTGTTTCATTATTTATAATTTTCCAAACCGTTTTTATTTTATTGTCTGCTGTTTTTACCTTATTGCTTATGTATAAAGACTTAGCTACCTTACAAGTATTTTTATAAATTTTGGAGTAGGTAGATACATACTTATTAAAAGTTTCAGTGTTAATAAAAGGCTTAAGGCCATACAACTCATAAAGTCTATCCCTACTTTTTCTGAGTCCTTTAGTTGCCCAGTCACTAAATAAAAACTTAGGGCAGATAGTTTTAGTTTTATTTTTAAAAGTATTATTGAATTCTGTTTGGACTAAAGAAAAAAAATCTGTATATAAAATATTAGCACTGTTCACTGTACAGTTCCAATCACTTAACTTCCCAATTAAAGTACGGTTAAATTTATTTAAATTACCGGATGTTATTGGTCTGGTTTGTATTTGCACTTTTTGAATTGGTATTTTGGACTCAAAAGATACCAGTAGCCCGCTGTGATCAGAAGGGAGGTAATTTACAATGGCTTTCTGTAAGTAGTCGCCAGAACAAAAAACATTATCAATACATGTAGCAGTAGTTGTAGTTGTACGGGTTGGTTCTATGAACACATTAGACAAATTGAACGATTTAAAAAGATTTAATAATCTACAGCTATCTGAATTGTTTTCTAAAATATTTATATTAAAGTCTCCACAGATAATTACTAATTTATTACCAGTCGCAAGTTTTGCCAATACATCTTCCATCACTGACTCAAATATAGAGTAGTTCAGATAATTAGGGGGTCTGTAAACGCACACTATGACATGCTTATCTAGCTCAACACAGGATAGTTCAATGTTATGTTCAACAGACAAGTTAACTATGTCTTTACGAGTTTTAAATTGAATACACTTTTTGATTAAAATTAGTGAGCCCCCACGTAACATTGACTTTCGGTTAAAAGAACTTCCCACACTATAATTCTCGTAATTAATCAACATTTCAAAATCCTTTAACCAATGCTCAGTGAAACAAACTATGTCAAACATTGTTTTTTCTAAAAATAACTCAATTTCCAGCTGTTTTGAAGAAAAACCTTGAATGTTCTGATGAAATAATTTCAAGGATTTCTGCTTAGCCCCTTTATTGCAATTAGCTATGTGAGAGCAAGAAGATACCTGGTTTAGGGTAGATGTAACTATACTGTTATTGGTATCCTCTGTTGTCGTACAAACTAGTTTAAAGGAACATCCGGAGTGAGCCCCACATCTCCCATGCCATCACTAGGCACCAAGATCTTGCTACTTGCAGACTCCACATTAAAAGAATTGTCCATAGTGACACATGGATTCTCCTTCGTACAATTATTGTAAATAGTTATAGCATTAGTGCTACAGTTAACAATGTCCACCTGTACATTAGTATTATTACTAATATTTGCAGTGTTAATTATAGTAGAAGACGTCGACATACTACTTATGTCTGAGTTTATATAATATGCTAATAGGCTAGCTATTTGATGTCTAAACCTAATAGGCAGATACACTGTATCCCTAGTCGACTTTAACTTATCAACATATAAGTTAATGTCCAGAAAAACAAGTTTGTCACTGTAATGACTAACTAAGAAATGTAAATGCTTGTTAAGCATGTGAATATAATTATTTTGTCTATTTGACAATTTTTCAAAATATGGGAAAGCACACAGTATTATTTTGTTGCAGTTTAACTTTAACATCTCAGTTACAGAGTCAGTTATTTGTTCTTTTTTTAAATTTGAACTGTTACCTATAAACACAGTAATATTGGTTTCTGGTTTATATACATATCTTGTCACTGATTCCATTATTTGTTTGAAGTTTGACCCAGGTATACAATAATTATGAGTACAATAGCTGAGATTGTTATTCAATAATTTACCTAAACCTCTTCCTATACTATCTGAGAACATAACTGAATGAACACTATCATTACTAATAAAAAATGGAATGCTAGAAGTCTCAGGCTGGTCCACTTGACACAAACCTTGTTTAACATCCGCTATCACACAGTCAGCTTGGGCCGGGTCCTCCGTAGCCTCAGGCTGGTCAGAACTTAATTTTGGTACTGTCTGACAGGTACACTGACACATCACCAACTTGTTTGCAGCTAGGATGTGTTCTTTAATTTGTAATTGAGAACTCACATATTTATTATAAAGAGAATTAAGTCGGTCCTCAAGTACCTGTATTTCAGTTTGAAGGCGCTGTGTATCAATTTCATAGATTTTTTTACTATCCTCCAATTTAATCTGATAATTATTTAATTTATTAATAAGGTGAACACTTATTATTAATAAGGTGGCTTATCGCGAAATCAAAATAAATGAGTTCTTGGACCATAACGCAGTAACTGACATCCGAGAATAAAATCTTTGCCACTACCAGGAAGATATCAATTGGCATTACGTTCAAATCCAGACCATAAGAGCATGTGAGACAACCAGATTACAGCACAATTCCAAGAAAAACAAATTCATAACATAACATTTAATCTAAATTCCACCCCGCGTAAGCGCCAGAGATTAGAAACACACAAGTCAAACCGTTCCCGAATCCACTAATCTAATTTCCTTGCATTTTCCTCTTTGTTAGGCCAATTTATTCATAAAGTGAAACATTTTCTACAGAATAAACAATTACAAATTAGATTTCAGAACTGTAATGAGCCCCTCTCACTTCAAATACCAAATAATTAATTTTGGTCACGTTTTGCTACAGACGACCAAATCCGTCTCGGCCCCTAGTTTGATTCGCTTCGAAATTGTATGCTTTAGTATTATATTGGAATAATTAATTTAGATTTCTGGAAAATCTCGGACATCTTTGCATTTAGGGATAATGATGGATAGTTGAGTTGTCCTTGAACTTTTAGGGATTGATAGAAGATTAATTTCTATACCTTCCCGTAGGTTGTTGCTGTGAAGGCTTTACTTATTTTGGGTGACCGAACAAATCCTTTTTTACTAACGTAAAAAGAGGAGAAGTTTCAATTCGAATTTTTATGTCACCGGAAAGTGGCAGACTCCGTAAGATTGTAATAAATCTTGTTGATTAGATTTCTCGAAATATTATGAAAAAGTCGTTTTGCATATTATAATATATCCCATCCAAATTCAATAGTTTCCAATACGTCCGTGACTTATTTAGAAAAAATAAATAAAAAATTTAATGCGATATTTTACAATCTAACGGCGGCGGCGTTTGCCATTTTCCGGTGATATTTATTTAATGGATATAAAATTCTTCCGTTACTAATATGTAAAGACAACGCACAACGAAACTACTGGTCGTAGAAAGCTGTAAGTTCCTTGGGGAATGTAGCTAAGAGAGAATTTCCCTAAATTCCTATGGGAACGCGAAAAAGCAGTCGCGGGCTAAAACTAGTTACGTATGCATTCCTTGAAGGGGTGGGCAGAAGTGTATACTCTCACATTTCGATCAGTTATATTAAAGTTGCATTTAAAAGGGAGCGAGTCTATTATCATCAACTGGGCACAAATTCAGACAAAAGCCTCAGTACAGTAGTAACGGTTGCGACCACTATTCTAGACCTAAGGGTTTTTATACCACACCAGTCAATCGATCGTCGATCGCTACCGTCTATCGATGGTAGAATGAAACTATCGACATCGCGTCGATCGATAGTTTCTACTCCTTTCTTCGATCAGTCAAAGCTACCACTCTAATCGATAAACGATCGTTGGTATCGATCAGCGGTCGATCGATTATTTATCGCCCTATATCCGTAGATCAGTCAAAGCTACCTCACCAATCGAGCAACGTCTATCGATGTTGATAGATAACATCGATTTGGTGTAGTGACAGCGGATTTCACCAATGACATTGATCGCATTCAACTGCCTTCAAGAGCTGTTAGTGTCAATATTCTTCAGAAAATTGGAACTGACAGCTCAGTAAATGAGGTTCATATGATGATCGTGTTCCTAAGAAGTACCGTCTACTCAACTTGCTAATTCAATGTATTACTAACCTACACGTATTTCATATTGTTTGAAACTTTCATGGTCACAAACATTAGAATAGTTCATATCGGGATTGATACCATGTACCTTTTTATTTGCGAGTTTTCGATATTTCGGCACTGGTGCAAGCGCCATGATCACGGAGTAACTGAAGATCCTGCGGGTGGGATGTTATTGGCAGACATATCGGTCTGCCCTCATCATAAAAAAAAGTAAAAAAGTGTGCACCCAAATGTATCTCAGCTACAGAAAAAAGCTACAGACCCTATTTGCATCACAAAGGATTGCTGGACGGCGAACAAACCTGGCTTGTGACGACAGACTGTTATTTCAGGGAGGGTAAAGCTCAGCACCTAAACTCAGACCTCTGGACCGCATGATACTTTTATGTATTTAATTTGTTTTATCTCAGTTATACACGAAGAATGGATTAAGCTGAAAATGCAAAGATAATGTCGTTCATATAGGATTTAACAAAGACCACGGAAGAAGGGACTAGAAATGCTATTAAAAAAAACCCAATTCAAAATATTTTATTTGAACACTTTCAGAACGTCAGAAGCAATCTTTGTAAAAACTAACAAAATTGGAACCTGAAATTTTATTGTTTTAGATTGATCTTTACCAATTGACCGTATCATAATATTGATAGATACATTTGGTATTATATGTGTGGGGCAATGTTAACCATTACTAATAAATTTTCGTGCCCCTGTAATGTCTAAACACAAGTTTCTGCTATCATTACCGAAGTCGAAATCATAGGCCAAGTGACATTCACTACACAGCTACACTGTTAGTTTGATTGGCAAGTTTTATTTATTTAATCATAGGAGAACCAACTGTTCTAACAGAGAGCCAGTTATCTACAGGTTCATATTTATGAAAAAAAAAAAAACAGGTAAAGTAGTAGAAAACTTAGGACTTAACTTAGGTTTTTACAATGCAGTCTCTAGCAACAGCCGATAAGGCTTTTCGATACTCTGTGGTCTCTTCCAAAGGCTCTGAAAAGGGCAGTGTAAAGCTGCGTTCACAACGAGGCAACAAGCGAACCTGAGCTGGAACCTTATTCACCATGGGTTAATAAGCCCCGCTCAGGTTCGCCTGTGGGAACACGGTCACAAGGGTAATAAAGATTAGGCGAGCGCCATCGAACGTTGCTCGTGGAACTGCTGCACTAGTCTAAATGCTGAATGGCTGAAGCTTGAAATGTGATTATTCGGTTATTTTTGCTTTCGATTTATCGTAAAAGCTGAAATAATTACATCGAAGCATTAATATTTGTATGAGGATTGTTCAAAATGGTAAAAAAAAAAATATTAAGTGCGAA
Source organism: Ceramica pisi (assembly GCA_963859965.1). NCBI lineage: Eukaryota > Metazoa > Arthropoda > Insecta > Lepidoptera > Noctuidae > Ceramica > Ceramica pisi. The sequence goes on from OY982529.1 coordinate 7,048,689, forward strand.
TCAGAATCTTGTGCTTACCAAAGTTTCGCATTGCCTTTCGACACGTGCAAATCTGTTTTTTAGTTTGTTTGTTTGTTTGTTTGGTTGAACGCGCTAATCTCAGGAACGACTGGTCCGATTTGAAAAATTATTTCAGTGTTAGATAGCCCATTTATCGAGGAAGGCTATATATCATCACGCTAAGACAAATAGGAGCGGAGCAATATTGGAAAATGTGACGCAGACGAAGTTGCGCGGGTCAGCTAGTCATACAAATAAGGTAATTTTGCAAGAAGCTAGGGCGTTTGCATAGGTACCGAACCCTTCATATGCGATTACGACTGTACTTAGTCGGTTTTTACAATTGATAGACACACGTTTGACCACAATCTCACCTGATGGTAAGCTATGATGCGATCGAAGATGGAGCACGCTTGCATAGAACTTAGTCGAACTCACGTCAATTTAGAATCGGTTTCTTAAAGTTTGATCTAGGTAGACTTGTTTTAGGCAAGCTTATGAAAATACCTTTCATTTATTTATCAAACAAATATAAATTACATTTGAAGATCATCATCTGCCTCGCCTTTTCCCAACTATATTGGGGTCGGCTTCCAGTCAAACCGGATTCAGCTGAATACCAATATTTTACGTGGAGCGGCTGCCTACCAGACCTCCACAACCCATTAACTGGGTAATACGGTACTCCTTGGCAAGACTGGTGTCAGATTTTCTGGCTTCTGACTATCCGTAACCACTGCCAAAGATCTCCAAATGACAGCCGGGACCAACAGCTTAACGTGCTTTCCGAGGCACGGAGGAAACTCGGTATGTTAAGATGGTCACCCATCCACAGACAAACCTCGGCAAGCGTTGCTTAACCTTGAAAATCGACCTGTGCGGCTGTTATTATTTGGTCACGTGCTCCTTCTATATTATATTTGAAGTATCTATACTTAATATTATAAAGCAGAAGAGTTTGTTTGTTTGTTTGTTTGTTTGGTTGAACGCGCAAATCTCAGGAACTACTGGTCCGATTTGAAAAATTCTTTCAGTGTTAGATAGCCCATTTATCGAGGAAGGCTATAAGCTATGTATCATCACGCTAAGACCAATAAGAGCGGAGCAGTAATGAAAAATGTTACGCAGACGACGTTGCACGGGACAGCTAGTTCAATATAAAATCAGCAAAACCTTTCAAATACCTTTGAAGTGGCACTGTAGGGCTCTGACATTTTAGTAACAGACTTATTTTAGATTTCCTCGAGGCTCTTGTCGCACCTTCCAGACCTGCTATTTATTTATAAACAGAAAGGCAAACAATATTCGACATTTGTCTTATTCAATATTTATTTTTAGAAGATTCCCAAAACGTGCCAATAGTCGAACAGGTCTAAATGTCAGCAGTGCCTAATGCTTTGTTTGCTTAGAAAAGAACTTTTCTACTCTGCAAAGATATTTTTGGCTCTTGTGATACAGGATCCACCTAGTGTTTTGTGTCTTAAGGCGGGGTTGCAGTACTTTTTAAGATTTTTGAACGTCTGAAAGTCTTATTAATGAGTTTTTTAATAAATAAAAATCATTTCATAAAAATTAAACATACCCTCAAGTAAATCGTAAAGATAGAAACGCGATTTAGAATGATTGGCCCGATACTTTTTTTAATCAAACATGACACTAAATTACAATTTTAAACGTGTACTGCTAAGAGATTTCATCACGAATATTTACAAAAGTTATATCAATAGATAGAGCTTTTTATTTTGAAGTAAATGTTGAAACCATATTGTATAATTTCTTTTTCAGTTTTCACCAAGAAGAAAAAACAATCAAAATTTAGGCATTATTTCGCTCGCCGGACAGTCGCTGTTGTTCGTCAAAACACACAGTACTGCAACCTCGCCTTAAGTCGTCACTGTGACTGTATATAATTGGGTTGGACGCAGGTTCATTAAAAAATGTTTTTTAAAACCGGTTTTATAGTTTGGCCCTACTTTTTATTATTAACTAGCTTTTGCCTGCGACTTCGTACGCGTATTTCCCAGTTGTACCCCTTCCCGTAGGAATTTCCTGTACGATTTCCCGTGGGAAATCCCCTCTTATGGCTCCCCTACATACCCCAAGTAGCCTACATGACAAGTTCCAGCTTTCTACGACTAGTAGTTTACTTTGATTAATATCGATTCGTCAATAATCTCAGGAACTACTGGTCCGATTTGAAAAATTATTTCAGTGTTAGATAGCCCATTTATCGAGGAAGGCTATATATCATCACGCCGAGACAAAAAGGAGCGGAGCATTAATGGAAGATGTGACGCAGACGAAGTTGCGCGGGTCAGCTAGTGCATTATAAGTTTTGACCAACCATGCACACCTGGAAAAATCCCCTTGTATATATCTATTTATCACCGTAGATAAGAAGTTATTATAGCTAAACAATGGCTAACTAAGAACATATAAAATCATAATAAAAATGGTTGTAACCGCAACACTATGTTGATTTTACATTCGGGTCACGTTTCTCAAACTGAGTCCATCATAACACCCTGCTAATGTACCGACACGACGTAAAATATAGAGCTCGTGTATGTTGCTTCATTACAAAAATGTATGTTGTCAAATCAAAATACTTTATTTCAAATTACAGGCAGTTTCGAATTGTCAAGGTCTGTCAGACAAATAGATAAAGTTAATTCTTAATTAGCTTTATCTATTTGACTGACAAGAAAAAAAGACTTCAAAGCCCATTGCAACCCAGTTGTCTTGAAAACCACAAAATACCTAGTTAAGCAACGCTTGCCAAGGTTGGTCTGTGGATGGGTGATGCCTCGGAAAGCACGTCAAGCCGTTGGTCCCGGTTGTCATTTGTAGATCTTTGGCAGTTGTTACAGAATGTCAGAAGCCAGTTAAATCAGACTCCAGTCTTGCCAAGAAGTAGGTACCGAGTTACCCTGTTTATGGGTTGCGGAGGACTGGTAGACAGGTGCTCCACTTAAAATACTGGTATTCAGCTGAATCCGGTTTGACTGGAAGCCGACATAGTTGGGAAAAGGCTAGGTAGATGATGAGGACCATGTTTTTATAAAGATGACTTAAAATAATTTTGACAATAGAGCTTTGCTTGTTTCCTAAAACCGTAAAAGTTTCTCGTGTACCTAGGTCTCAAGTACTTCGTACATAATGGCGTCGTCCTGAAAAAACGGGTCACTAAAAGTTGGGGCCTAAATAAACTCAAACCATAGATCTTTACCTGTTAAACCAATCTCGCCCAGCACTCTGAAATTGGGTAATAATATTGAGTCTATCTCGTTACTGTTATCTAGGAAATCTCGAGCTTCGACTGATTTTGACAGTTCAGAAATAGGACAACGTATATCTTACATACAAGAAACTGGCGAGATGTTTGTCTTTGTATATATCACGTATGATGACTGATATGACGTCATGTAGTTCAAAATGGCAAAATTTTGGTGACAGCGGTTTTAATATGGCCACTTTAGTAGAATCACAATATTAATCATTATCTGATGCTCGCGGCTTCACCCGCTTGACAAATCATACAATAAAATCTTCCTCGAAAACCACTCTATCTATTGGTGAATACAGCATGAAAATCGGTGCAATAGTTTTTGAGCTGATCGCGAACAGGCAGACAGACAGAACTTTGTTTTATTATAATAATATGTAGTGATACAACATTCTGTCAAATTTCGTTTTCATCTTTATCTCTAAAGCATTAGGTTTAAGGTTGATTGAGAACATTTGACAGTTTCGGGTAGCTTCGTGTGCTGGCTGATTCCATTAAAGTGGCCTTTTAAAAAAAAAAAAAAAAAAAAAAATAAAAAAAAAAAAAAAATCTTTTTATTTCAGGCATTAGGCCCATAATATTTAGACCTACTGACCATTGTTTTTTTCTGTTTTTTTTTTCTTTTTTATACAAAACGGGGAAACTCTTGGCCCAAATCTCACCTGATGGAAAGTGATGATTAGTAGACCTCTCTAGTTAAGATAGGGCAAATTAAGTATCTCGACATAGCACATGAGGTTGTCGATATGTGGGATCTGGGCTCGGCTGTCAGTTTGTCCTATGTCGTTACGACCAATGGCCTAGGCCAAAAACTTCGAAGACCGCTGTCAAAGCTGGTGTTGCGCAGTTGGATAAAGGGCCTGATACAGAAGGCCGTAATCGTTGAAACAGCTCGTATTGTTGGGAGGTTCCTTTCTCTGGATCCCTAACCGCACCGGCGGCGGCGGACCTCGCGTTTTTTCTTATAAGCGAACTCGCGGTCCAATCTAAAATTATGTAGCTGATTTGTTTTGATCCTAACAGCTACTTAAACCATTGAGTTTTTCAAAGGGATAGACAGAAGTTTACGCCTGTTTTCCAATTTTTACGTTTCAGGGTTTCAGTTCGTTGAGGAGGGATGGGCATTTAATGTTCTCGGTTCCTTAAACAGGTAACCTGTTCAACTGAAAATTTCTAAAAAATATTTTATCGACTCATTAACAAACTTAAATCACATGCTAAGTAGTTACCACAGCAGGGGGGCTACTCTCTAAGCCCGAAGTCGGTAGTTTCGGGCTTAGTTGCGAGCGTATTCTACTCCGTATCACCAAACCACTAAGAATTAATGACAACATGATTTGACAGTTACTATTAAATCGTGTTGTCGTTCATTAATAGTTCGAGTTTGGGACTAATCGTGAATTCGAAGGTAATACAGAGCAGAATACGCCCGCAACTAAGTCCGAAACTATACGGACGTCGGGCTTAGAGAGTAGCCCCCCAGGCGCGGGCCTGCGGACGGCGAGCGTTAGGTTGCCCGTGCGATCAAAACCGGGGGGGCTACTCTCTAAGCCCGAAGTCCGTGGTTTCGGGCTTTGCTGCGGGCGTATTCAACTTCGTGTCACCTACAGACTTAGGATTACTCCCGAACCCGAACTAAGAATGAAAGACAACACTATTATACAGTAACTGCCAAATCGTGTTGTCATTAATTCTTAGTGGTCTGTTGATACGGAGTAGAATACCCTTGCAGCTAAACCCGAAACTATGGACTTTGGGCTTAAGGATTAGCCCCCCTTGCCCGGGTCGACGGCACCTTGTGTTCAACGGGCACCTCAAAGTGATGACAGAATAGTAGACCGAATAGTTAATCAGTAAGAGTCTCTCTCCCTTCTGCTCAGCCCAAAGTGGGAGGAGTCATTTGATGATTTCCCACTCTTAAAAATAGTAATCACATTTGTGAACAAAACTAAATAAAAAATTAAAAAAACAAAACGAAATCAACGACAGTCATTTAAAAGTGTTACAAGAAAGATGGCGTTTCATCTCGAATAACACGCGAGAAAATAAACAATGCACCCAAACCGCTTTGCAATAAAATAAAACATTTGCAGAACAAGAAAGATTTAAGATTTATGAAAACAACACTTGGTTTTTCAATTTTCTTAAAGGTGCCTTTACAAAGCGTATACCTCAGCATTTATGTTTCGGGGGGGACACGGCCTAAGTTATAAAAGAAAACTGTTGTCTGTGGATTTTTTTGTTTGAAAGCATGTTGCCGCGTTTTCGTGTTGCGCCTTACTGTACCTATACAACTTTACTGTATAAGTGCAAGTTAGACTCTCACACGAAGGGCGGAACCCCGATAAACAGAAGAAAAGTTTATTGTGTGGATTCCCCATTTATCTTAATTTAATTTAATTTTTATGAACACGTTTTTAAGTATATTATTGTCTACTAACTACCTACAAAATATTATCTACCTACTCTGAAATAATTTTTTTTTTTTTTTTTTTTTTATACAAAACGGGGAAACTCTTGGCCTAAATCTCACCTGATGGAAAGTGATGATTAGGCCGAAGATGGAAGCGAGCGGATGGAGCGATATTTTATCTAATGTATCAAAATAACGTCTCACAGTGTTTGCTATCGAACTCCTCCGAAATTACGCGACCGGTTTTTTAAGAAATTTTGTGTTTTTTGATTGGTAGGTCGTAGGCTATTTTTTATATGGCACAACAACGTTTGCCCGGTTAGCTAGTTATTATTATATTACTGGTTGTTATAGCGTAAATAGATATTCTCTGAGAAAATTTCATCCTATTACGGTGCTTGAGATACAACCCGCTGACAGACAGACAGACGGACGGCGGTGGCATAGTAATAGGGTTCCGTTGGCTACTCTTTGGGTACGTAACCTTAAAAACAGTTGAAGACAGAACCAACGGATTTTCCAGCTATGGAACTATTTATTGAGCTTGAGTTTGAGTACGATTGGTACTATTTATAAAACTTTAGAATAAATAAATACAGACTCCGGCCGCCGCCAATGCATAACAATATATTATAACAAATCCACCATATTTGAAGGTTTTTATTCGTTCGTAAACCTTAGTGTACTGTACGATTGTTACAATAGTGTCAATAATCCTTCCTACTAATATTATAAATGCGAGAGTTTGTGAGGATGGATGTTATTTTACTCTTTCTGAAATTTGGCATTGAGATTTATTATGTTATGGAATAGCACATAGGTTACTTTTTATTCCGGGAGTATATTCCCTAAGGACCATGCGGGTGATGCCGCTGGTAGAAGCTAGTATTCCATATAAATAAAACTCGCTACCGCTTAAGAATTGAAACTTCGCAGTTTAATGAACGCGTCAGAAATTGCCTTTGTGAAGGGCATTTCACAAAAATATCATTTTAAAATATTCAATTATTCGTCTTGGACTGTAATAAATACAGTTGGCATTTAGAAAAAACAGTAAGACATTTTCTTTTATTTATAAAGAAGGCTCGTTTGATTTATTATAGGTTCCTGCTCGAATTGATATAATAGGTATTTTGCTGAAGTAATTTAATTAGTCCGTCAGATAGGTATCCAAAATTTTTTTTCTTTTTTCACGTAAATTTTGACGATACAGCAGTCTGTCAACGCACTGAACAAAAATGAAAACAATATAGTTATCTTCTTCATTTTTATTCAGGTCGTCTAAAAAGGCCACTTTAGCAGAATCAGAAAGCACTTTTCCCAATCAACTTTGAACCTAATGCATTAGCGATAAAGATAAAAATGAAATTTGAAAGATTGTTGTGTGGATACCTATAATAATATGATCCTAATATGATTCTGCTAAAGTAGCCTTTTTAGACTCGCTGTGCGTTGACAACACGTGTGACGTCAAGTCGCAAGTAAAACTTGTACAACGTAGTGAGATCACGCGTGTTTTCACTGCACCATATCCTTAATTTTTGTTATTATTTTATTTAATAACAAAGTATTTAATTTAACGAAATGAAGCGCTCTTATCCACTCTGCACACTTCCAAGAACAAATTAATTAAATAAGTTCCAATGGCTAACATAAATATGAATAAATCAAACTGAAACGGGTCAGGGTTTTCATTTAATTGAAAACAAACACAATCTGTATTGGGTGATCCTGTCGTGAAAACAATAGAAATCGCTGCCGCCGACGAGTTCGCGACACAATAAATTGGTCCAATGTTTTAGTTCGCGACACAATAAATTGGTCCAATGTTTTAGTGGCGATTCCTGTTTTATATTTTGACGACACGGTTGGCGCAGTGGTTGAGCGATTGACTGCTGCGCAGCATGTCGCGGGTTCGATTCTCGCACGGAACAAATATTTGTAAGACCTACAAGTATTTGTTCCGAGTCTGGGTGTTTTTCTATCTATAATAATGTATGTATTTACAAAAAAAAAAAATGTATATAAGTAGTTTATCAGCCATATCGTTACCATAACACAAGCATTAGGTTGCTTAGCTTGGGACTATATGGCGTTGTGTGAAATGTCCAAGGATATTATTATTATTATTTTACTAAAGTAATAAATATTAGGTGCTGAATGGATACTTTGGAATGATAATATTACTATCTCTTATCTGACATCATACACTGTTTCGCTAAATGACTGAAAATAACTGACTATTAATGGTTAATAACAGGCCTGTTCTGCAACATAATTTTATCTTCATAGAAATTCTCACACGTCATTATAAAACAAAGTCCTCCGCCACGTCTGTCTGTTCGCGATAACCTCAAAAACTTCTTAAACGAGTGGTTCTCGAGGAAGGTTTTAGTATATAATTTGTAAAGTGGGCGAAGCTGCGGTCATCAGCTACAATAAAATAATACGCAGAGTCCTAGAATGAAGGTGATATCCAGTGATCCGAAACGTATATATTAATATGGACATTCCTCCGGAATTGGTGGATTATTAAAAAAAAAAACCGGAACTTATGTAGGAATTGTATTCGGCCAGAGTGGAAGGAGTCATTTGATGATTTGCCACCCTCAAAAAAAGGTAGGAATTGTAATAAAATGAGCAATGTTATTCTTTATTATTCTTCATATTTTTTTTAACGGCACACAGTCACGATTTGACAAAATTTTGAATTGAGTAGTAATAATATCACTACCAACATTAACAATATTTAATTGAATCCGGAAATACCGGAATTACTTTCCGGAAAAATGGCTTATCCATGTTATTCTTTCTGTGTGCATTTATGATACAAGTACCAAAAATCAATCTACCTACTCCGATCACTGGTGATAACCTCGAGAAGCTCATCGAGAAGATCTCGTAGACGCAGCCCCATACGTCGGTCTGACCAGATCTGCACCGCCCTTGACTATACTGTTCACTACGCCCTCCACACCACCAGGGTCACAAACGGGAGGAGAAACATCATACATGTGAAGGGAGGTCACGACACTCAGCACTGAGGAATAAAACCCAAGGAATAGAAGGATAATATCAAACAAAAAAACAAACGAATAAAACAACATTAAACAAAAAAAATATCTAAAAAGATTATCGCAGTGTCATGTCGTACCTGTCTGTCGTGTTTTATTTATTTATTGTGAATAAAGTGAATTTAACTTTATGCACAATAGTGGTACATGGGCGGACTTAATGCAACATGGCATTCTCTACCAGTCAACCTTTGGGTTAAAAATATTACACTGCGGTAGGTGTACAAAAACAAATAATAAAAAATAAAACATACAAATTGAATTTTTCAATTAATCACACAAATAATAATAACATAAATATTCTAATAAAATACATATATATGCTAAATTAATAAAGTAATAAATATTATGTTTTAAAATATTTTTCTGATTAAGAGAACTTACAACTTGATTTTAATGCATTTTTTCTTTCAAAAATCATGTTTAATCTACCTAGGTCTATTTGAAATACAATCTTACCGAGTAAACGTTTCCTGAGAGACTCAGTCACTGTTTATATCATTTTCACGGAACCCTTTTAATAACATCATATAACATTTTTTTTTTGTTTTGTTACAGGTAACACGATCATGCAACATTACTTTTGGTGATTTTAGCTGAAAGAAGAGGTGACGTAAGGTTACAGAGTTTTTACACAATTTTCGTTTAAGGATGGCCTGCGGACATTGACCCACCCTTTTTATCAATAAAAAAAAAAAAGAACAAAAACAAACGGGGTGTCTAAAAAGGCCACTGTAGTAGAATTAGACTGCACATCACGCCGTCAATGTCGAATTTTCCCAATCTGCCTTGAACCTAATGCGTTAGTTATAAAGACGAAAATCCAATTTCACAAATTGTTGTGTGGCTAATATTATGATTCTGCTAAAGTGGCCTTTTTAAACCCGTGTGACGTAAAAAGTAAAGGTGTTCTGAATCGGCGAAATTTATCGAGATCCTAAACATTTTTTTTATCATAAAATACTAGACATGGTTTTAATTGGTCGTGATTTAAGAAAAGGTATTAGAGAAAGGGTTATTTACATCTCCTGACATGCTAAAATGAATCAACTATAGGTGCGAGAACTAAAACAACCTAGAAAACTTGTAGTCTTTTTATAAAAAAAAAATAATAGTAAAACACCAGTTATGAATTCCTACACTATTTCGAACAGGAACTAATCCCCAAAAGGCAAACTTCATTTAATCAATTCGACGTATTGTTGCAAAGGGCACATTTTTTGAAGCCAGTTTAATATTCCAGATACGCATCAGAAAGATACTACGATCAAAGCGTGATCGCTCAGTATTCCGTGAAAATGGACTCGCCCAACGGTAAACTGAATTCGTTTTCTGAAATGAAGCTGCGATACAGTTCATTTAATCTGCATACGGTACTGGGAAATTGTTTGTGAAAAGTGACTTTTGTCGGAGCGAGTTTACGTGCCTTCACTTAAAGATTACAAATGAATCCAACCTTTTTTGCGTTGGTTTATAAAAGCCAGGTATCAAGCCTATTGGGTAGGGATCAAGGTCGTTTTTGTCACTTTACTAAACTACATTTACAATAAACAAGATTAAAGGTTCTTCTTTTATGGTTTGTTTGGATAAAGACGTTCTTTTAAAATACTGAGACCCTTTTTTATTGCGCTCTGAATTTTTGTTTTATTAACTTAAAGAAACTTTTTTTTCTTAATGGAGCCTCTATGAGTTTTTTCTTTAAAGAAAGAAACAAAACCAGGTGACAATAAAATAAAATAAATTAAAAATTTTAATTACATTTAATTGTTATACTTTCTTATACCGCGTGTATCTGACATCGACGCACAAACGATTTCTATGGGTCCGGGGCATGATTCTGGACACCCTGACTTAGAATTTTTCGTCGGCTTTTTTCTAATTTTTTTATTTTTTTCAAGGGTTTTTTTACTTTAGACTGCTCATAATCGTTACTCTGACCTAACCCAATGAGATTTTTAATAAAAGAATAATGAATTAACTACTTTCTCTAAAAAGAACAATCTGAATAAAGCCACAAATAGATATCAGCTCAGCTGAGCTGATACTTTGTGGTACTCTTGAAAAAAATGAGAAAAGAACCGACGAAAAATTCCAACACTGGGGTGTCCAGAATCATGCCCTGGACCCATGGAAATCGTTTGTGCGTCGATGTCAGATACACGCGGTATAATTACAAATAATAAGGAGCTATACTGCTTTAACAACACATTGCGTAAATGCATAAAATCTTGTTTAATGTAAATAGGAGTCAGACCTCCGTAAGTTCAATCCCGAAAACTCCCTAACGATTATCCAAACGCGTTCGTGCTTTTTCCTCCCCCAAAACGAACAATGCCATAATTAAAACATGCACATGAAAATTCAGCACCTACTTGATCTCTAAGTCCACTTGCCAGAGACTTCTAAGATCTCAGCCGTCTAAGATCTCTTCTCGCCTCTCGCCGTGAACTCGAAAACGTAATGAGCCCATACATATTTAGCAGTCGGAGAAACAGGCAGTCCCTAGCAGGAAATGCCATTTGGAAGATGTGAACACATTTGGTAAATTGACGGGCATTAAGAGATAAATGTCATAGAGAACGACGTTATTTTGGTAGGTGGGATAGGTACTGGCGTAGAATTTCAGGGGATAGAATTAGTTGGACGGTTTGTTTTGAAATTTTAGTAGTGGTTGTAAACCTCTTTTATTAACTATGGAAACATTGACGAATAGACTGAGTTCTCAGAGCTGCCAGACCTCTCTTATTTTCTCACTAGAAAAATATGTGGCATAGAGTAGTGTTAGTATGAACTTTCAACATACACAAAAAGTTTGAGCAAACGACGGCCAGTTTTTTGTGATTTATCAAAGGTATTTCAGTATACTGCGGGAGGTGGTTTTGTATCCTCCCAAATCCACCGGCAGACTTTAGTTTTCGTTGTTTGCACCAACAAAATGAAATATACCCAAATTCAGCCTTTGTGAATAGGATTTCACTCGAGTCAGTCGTTAAAATATTATTTAATTACTAATTATATTTTTTAATACTCTGTACTTCAGGAATCGCGGGAGGTTTGCTATAATTTATTGAAGAGTTCCGTTGCCTACCTCCGAAGTTCTTCATCAGATCTTAACCAAATTGAAATAGGACCAGTCCGGAAAAATATTCTTCCAAACAATAAATGAATCATCCAAATCGGTTGAGAATTGGCGAAAATATCGCTGAACAATCATTTTTCCTGGGATCCCATCATCAGATCCTAACTTATACCTTTCATCATCAGCTCAGCAACATGAAATAATGATTCCTAGGCACAGATATCTGTATTGCGATATAAGCTACCTGAACAACATTGTATATGCCTATAAAATTTGAGAGTTGCCCTCGATTTTCCTAGAATCCCATCATCAGATTTGACTAACAATGAGATACCTCAAGAGTACAGGCTTTCGAATAAAAAATAATTTTGAAAATCAGTTCACTATTGGTGGAGAAATCGGTGAATACAAAAAAAGGAACATACATCCAGCCGTACATAGAACCTCCTAATTCTTGAAGAAGTCGGTTAAAAAAATCTATCGAAAATGTTCGCAGAGCTCTCTTGGGAACGTTAGGGAATCTTCATAACGCCTGAAAGCTTATTCCACCGGATAAATTCTGTCCCTAACATATTTAGACAAGAATGTTAAGGCCGCGGCCACACAGCAACAACTTTAGTCTGACAGCCAATTCTACAAATTTTTAAACAACTGTCGCATTCGCATGTCAATCGTAAACTGTCAAAAAAGTTTAATAATTTTCATAAGTTTTTGACATTTTGCGATTAAAGTCAAAGTCAAAAGTTAGTTACGTATTCAAATTCGGCTGAGTGCCAGCACTTTTTGAAAGTCAACGTTTACAAAAAGACAGTTCCCCAAAAACGCCCGCCCGTCGCCTCCTCCCCGTCCCGCTTGCTCGCTTTGCTCTGTTGTTAAGTCTGGTGTGTAGCGTAGACCGAACAAGTGACAAATCATAATTTCAACCAACAGGTTCTAACGCGATGATGCGACACATGCGGTATGAGTTTTCTTAGAAATTAACAAAAACTCGTTATACACATAGAATACTAAATTCATACGAGAACTTGCTTCTGCCAGTGACTCGCGCGCGTGAAGTTCAAAATTTATCCTAAGGAACGGCCTGAACAGGTATCCTATGTGTTATTCCAGACTATAACCTACCTCTGTGCCAAATTTCATTGAGATCCGTTCAGCCGTTCTGACGCGATTGAGTTATAAACATCCATTCATATAAACTTTCAAATGTGTTCTTTTTAGGGTTCCATACCCAAAGGATAAAAACGGGACCCTATTACCAGGGACCGAAACCGGTATGACTTATACAAGTATTTTTTCGGTAACAACCTTTTTTCCATTTACATGTATTTTTAAAGGTTACCTTTATTCTGAAATGAAATACAACCAGTATTGATACCGGTTACCGAAGTAACAATTACCTCTATCTTACACGTGCCGTCGGCATTAGTCAAAGGGCGCGCATCGCCTGTGTGTGTGACAAAGAATCAAGTCGACACACGAACTCACGGCCCTGGCTGGCGCGGCACGCGCCACGCACAACGCGTCTTTCATTCAGTTTGATAGCGAGTCTAACTGTTTGGTTGGCTAAGTTACTCTTACTTTACTACCTACTATTAAAAATGGGACGAAAAATGTGTATGGGATGAAACATGTCTATGCATATTTCACCTACGCAAGGGAAACAAATTCCTCTAAATGTGACATAGAAGGTTGCAATAAAGTTTTAAAAGTTTGTATTTTTTCGTCGGTATATGAGAAGTGAAATAAAATATCTTTTCGAAGACGAAGATTTTCCTTATCAAATAATGTCCCTTGTTGTTTATAATATTATGCCATCGTTCTCGTCACTGTGGCTAACATGTTGTTTTTTAGGGTTCCGTAGCCTAATGGCAAAAACGGAACACTTATAGATTCGTCATGTCTGTCCGTCTGTCTGTGTCTGTCCGTCCGTATGTCACAACCACTTTTCTCCGAAACTATAAGAACTATGCTGTTGAAACTTGGTAAGTAGGTAGATGTATTCTGTGAACCGCATTAAGACTTTCACAAAAAAATAGGAAAAAAAAACAATAGGGGGTCCCCATACTTAGAACTGAAACTCGAAAAAAAAAAAAACATCAAACCCATGCGTGTGGGGTATCTATGGATAGGTCTTCAAATGATATTGAGGTTTCTAAAATCATTTTTTTTTCTAAACTGAACAGTTTGCGAGAGAGACACTTCCAAAGTAGTAAAATGTGTCCCCCCCCCCGTAGCTTCTAAAATAAGAGAATGATAGATCAAAAAAAAAAATATGATGTATACTACCATGTCAACTACCAGCGAAAATTAGTTTCAACAAGATCTAGTACGTAGTTTTTTTTTAATCCGTCATAAATCGTAAATCGCAACTTTTGCTTATAATATAATTATGTAGGTATACCTACAGGTTTGTACGGAACCCTCGGTGCGCGAGTCCGACTCGCATTTGGCTGGTTTTTATGCTTTGGAGCGAATTTAGATAGTCGAACAGTACCTACACAATACAATGGTTGGTTAATTGTAAAGTAATAATTTATGTTAATCTCACGACGGGCTCCCGAGAGAGGAACCTCCTCACAATACGCGCCGTGTCCAGGAGTACTGCTTTCTGGATCAAGCCCTTGATCCAGCTGCCCAACGAGAGCCTCTTGAGGTGTTGGTCGAGGCTCTTGGCAATAACGCCATTGGCCGTCACGACTATTGGCACAATGACTGCTGTGTTCACATCCCACATGTCGACAACCTCGCGAGCCAAATCAAGATACTTACTTTGTTTCTCTTTCTCAGACATCACGAGGTTCTCGTCATGAGGGACTGCTATATCAACAATCATTGCGCGACGCTTTAGTCGGTCTATCACCACTATGTCAGGCTTATTGGCAACTAGTCCTGTTAGTGATGATAGACCGATCCCAGTACAACATACAATTGCCATTTTCGAGAACTGGGTCGGGCACATACCTATAGTACGATACTTCCGATTCCACAAGATTGTATCTCAGAGCAATTTGCTGGTGGATGATCCTGGCTACAAGGTTGTGCCTGTCCAAATAGTCACCGTTAGCCAGACTAGAACAACCGGAAATAATGTGGCGGATGGATTCCCCGGGTCGGTAACATGCCCGACATATGTCAACCGTACCGTCCTTCACAATGTATTTCCAGTAGTTGTTCGTCATCATAACTTCGTCCATGATCGCACAGACAAAACCATCGGTTTCCCCAAAGAGGTCACCAAAACGCAGCCAGGCTACGGACGCTAAAAAGTCTACATCGGGCCCATATAGGACCCGATAAAGGCGTCCGTGAAGCTCCTTGCTCTGCCATACCTCCCTGCGGTCGGTAGTATCTAATACCACAGGTTTGCGCCAGTTCTCGTTAGCCAAGGAGAGCGCGGTAAGGCCTTTGTCCACCGCTACCACATCTCGATGCATACCCACGTCGGCCTCTAGGAAGCATTCCCTAAGGCTGCATACCTCGCGGTTGTGCAGGGTCTTAGCATTTAAGAAGCCACGACCCCCGCACTTCCGCGGGATATGCAGCCTCATCACCGATAACCGTGGGTGATGGATCCGATTTGCGGTAAGCAGTGAAGCAGTGAGCGTACCCTTCTATCCAGGGCGTCAAGTTCTGTCTGAGTCCATTTGAGTATGCCGAAAGAGTACATCAAAACCGGCATGACCCAACCGATGAAGGCACGCACCTTGTTTCCGCCTGATAAAAGACTGTTAAGTACTTTATTCAGGCGGCCAAACCAGTGCTCCTTCAACGATTGTTTCATATCAGCAGCATTGATGCCTAACGCTTCCGACATACCCAAATACTTGTAAGTTTCGGTTGAGGAGAGGGAGCTAAGGTGTATGGAATCCGAGAGTTGTGTTCCCACGGATTCCATAATCTCCCCTCGCTTTACATGCATGACCGCACATTTATCCACACCAAATTCCATCCTGATGGCGCTACTGAAGTTTTCTGTTACCTTCAGTAGCTTCATCAGTTGCAATTGCAAGTTGTTAGGAGCAAATAGTTTCAAGTCATCCATGCAAAGGAGGTGCGATATGACCTGACCACCTCTTCTCAACCGGAAGCCTTGCCCCGAACCCTCCAGCAATGTACTGAGAGGGTTGAGGGCAAAACAAAACCACAGTGGACTCAGACTGTCGCCCTCATATATGCCACGCTCGATTCTTATCGGGTCGCTGTTCACCTGGGTCTGTCGACACCCTGGATAGAGAAGGACCGTCCTCCACTGCCCCATACACGGCATCTGGAAGGTGCGTAGAACTGCTTTAACAAAGACATTCACAATATTTGTTTTCATAACACTTATATATCTACTGCAATAAGTAATCATAGAATACAATCATTTTCGTTAATGCCTTTCCTCGTGTAGCGGTAGCTAGTTAGCTACCTACACAGTAATTTTAAAAACGTAGGTGCTAATGTGTTTTTTATTCATGTGTTTTCTGGAGTGATAAAGAAAACAATACAATTTGAAAATTTAATTTGTTTAAATTAGATGAAAACCCTGTATGTAGGTACCTACTTATTTAAAACTTTACATGTAAATAGAGAAATACCGTTTTAAGATAACATAGGAGAACTTAAATTAAAAGGCATACTAAAATACAATGAGCATACATCACAGTCCTGATGTAAATACCAAAATTCTTACAGTTTTCTGCCATTTCACAATTTGTTTGTAAATAAATACTACGCAAAAAGGTGAACCAACCAAATAAACGGATCCGCACAACACGACGATAATGTGCCTGCCAACAAATACAAATTATCTGCGATATTCTGTTTCTTTCTCGTAATCAAGGCCATTTTTAGGTAACTTATTAAAACGGTAACCTCAATAGAGGTTTCTTTCTAGTAACCAAGGTCATTTTTAGGTAACCGGTATTAAGACTGGAACCTCAATCAGAGGTAACCTTTTTTCTTCTGCCTGGTTACCCAGATAGCGGTAACCTAAGTCGTAAAAATAACCAAAATTCTTCGATACCTGTACCGTAATTTATAAAGGTTTTCGGTCCCTGCCTATTACTAAGACTTCGCTCTCTGTCTGTCTGTCACCAGGCTGTATCTCAAGAACCGCGATAGCTAGACAGTTGAAATTTTCACAGGTGATGTATTTCTGTTGCCGCTATAACAAAAAATACTAAAAAACAGAATAAAGTAAATAGTTTAAGGGGGCTCCTATACAACAAACTTGACTTTTGCCGTTTTTTTAGATAATGGTACGGAACCCTTCGTGCGCGAGTCCGACTCGCACTTGCCCGCTGATTTTTACTTTTCATAGGCACACGTTTGGCCACTACCTCAAGCGATGATGCGGTCGAAGGTGAAGCACGCTTCTAATGTTTAAGCTATATTTCTGTAAATTCGTCAAAATAAAGGATTTTAATAAAACTATAGGAATTACTGATGAAAGGAGGTTTGTATTTATGATAGTAGAAAAATCGAGTACAAGTTCTGGTTGTCATATCCTTTGCCAGAATATTGTCACTCTCTGATAAACTTGGTGCTTATGGACTATAATACAGTTTCCAGCAGCTGCAGTGGCTACCTTTACATTACACTTTACATGCAGCTTAAAGCGAGTGCTTTTGTGCGACGAGGTTTTACTCGCAATACTCGCTCCGGCCCGCACAATAGGTTGAAGATACGCTGGTTCGTGAGTACTGACCGCCAAGTAAGCATCGCCGAGCGATCCCGCTGAGCGAGTAACATTTTTAATAGCTTTTGTCGCTGCGATCAACTAGAGGTATGAGCCGCTCTCCGGCAGTGTGCATAGCCAGCTATCGACTATGAATGTATGTGTCTCTTTTACCCACACGAGATATATATCTTTTGTCCCTTTCCTCAGCGAGCATATAGTCGAAAGCTAATCGCTTCCTCGCCAGCGGTGAAACAAGCGATATAGTACGTCATTGTAGGCCTCTAGCCTGCTTTTCTTCTCACCACCTCTTTTTGGGCTGCCACGGCGGCGTCAAAATAGCTCGTAAATAATTAAGATAAAATAAATTATTTGAGCTTGAGTTTTGAGTCTGCACCTATACTGTGTAACTTCGACCTTAGCTCTATAAATATAAAGCTTTACTATTCAAGAGACTGTAAAGTGCGTAATAAACTTAAACTAATCGGGAACAAAGAAACCATTTACAGTTTAGAGCGTTATATTGTTTATATAGGGTTGTATTAAACTATGTTAAGACTTAATTTAATTAAGCTTGGGAGACAAAAGCTTTAGTTTCATTTACGGATCGCATTGTGCGTCTTGCTTGAGAAACACATGGCTAAATATATAAAACAGCTGCACTAGTTGAACTTCAAGGTTAAGCAATGTTTGCTGAGGTCAATCCTTGGATGGGACCATCCGTTCAACTTTGACTGCCGTTATGGGAAGCCAGAAGCTAGAAAATGTTACACCAGTCTTGCCAAGAAGTATCGTAAATGATAAATAGGTGCTTAACCTCGTACTTTTGCAAACGTGTTGAGCACTGAACATAGCGTCATTAAAAGTACCTACTTGTAAATACGAAATCCAAATATTTCATGTTATTTACTTAGCCTAATGGAAACATAATAAATAAAATTTACAAATAAAATAAACTTATAAAAAACTAAAACATAGCATCAAAAAACAAAATTCAAAAAATTCAAAATTCAAGCATTTATTTCAATTAAACCATTTACAGGCACTTTTGAATTGTCAAGGTCGGTCGGTCCAAAAAGTTGAAGCTATTTGCACGTTCCAAAGCGTAGATCTCTATGGAGAAGAACGTGCAAGAAACTCCACGGACACTCTTTTAAAAATAATATTTTTTTACAAAGATTTATTTACAACGGGTTGCACTCCGGGAGTGCCAGCAGAAGTGAAAACTTGAACATTAACGTTGTGCATTTTTGAATCATCCGTCTTACGAATTTTCGATCAGGTCCACGTGTCCTGACGCGAGTTTAACATATTTTTATACCCATCTCAAGAAAAGTTCTCAGCGTCGCTAAAGAAGTTTTCACTTCAAAAATTCGTCCTTTAATAATATAATAATACGATAATAATAATAGGTTCACGGGAAGTGTCAACCAGCTGTTTCAAAATTTCTTAAGCCTTTTCATAATTAAATTTTACTTAATGTTAGCTTCTGCCAGCGACTTCACCCGCGTGATCCCTAGGGCACAAACTCCCGGTACTATAAATCTACCACTGTGTCAAATTTCATGTAGATCCTTTCAGGCACAAACATCCATCCATCCTCACAAACTTTCGAATTTATAATAGTAGTAGGACGGTTTATAAAGTATTAAGCTTATCGTACGCCATTACAAGGCACTCTCTGATAAGACCATGAACACAGCTCTCTATATATCAGACTTATCTGAGTAATAGATCAATACTTTCATCAGTCAACATTGTAGATTGATAACGTCAAATATAAAATAATAATAATAAATCTGTAGAGAGGTCAATTCTGTACATGAAATATATTTCCAAAATAACTATCAGGGGGTGATTAGGGATCGATACTGATGCCAAAAATGCAATCAGTACAATTTTTGTCTGTCTGTCTGTCTGTCTGTCTGTCTGTCTGTCTGTCTGTCTGTCTGTATAACCGTTATAGAAACAAAAACTACTCGACGGATTTTAATGAAACTTGGTACAATTATTATTCATACTCCTGAGCAGGTTATAGTATAATTTTCATCGCGCTACCATCAATAGGAGCAGAGCAGTGAAGGGAAATGTTGGGAAAACGGGAGAAGTTCTCCATTTTTTTAGGCTTCCGTCGCGTGTGCAACCTTAATGGTGAAAGCAACACAGAAATCATGTATGACGGAAATGTTCACCTTAAAATTATATAAAAAATATCCAACGACAGCATATGTCTATCTTTTATGATTGACGAACAATAACACGTGTAACTCCCGATAGCTTAGCAGTTCGAAGCTTTCTAATTGTATTTGTTTACTCTTACGTTTATAAAACTCTCAGTCGTCCCTAATTAACTTTAATAAAAGTTAACATTATTAACTATTCCATAAAAAAAGAATCATAGAAATCGGTATAGAAACACCAAAGTTATACATGAAAAACGCTAATAATAAGCCATCGCGCGTGAATACTGAATCATGCTATAAGGATTATTTTTGTGGTCGCGAACGCACAGGTAGGCGGCTAGCTTGGCGCCTAGAGGCTAGCGAGTAGCTTCGGAAAACGGCTTACGACAGTTTGCAATATCCTTTAATAATTATAACGTCGAGGGGAAGATGGTTATAATTTCGCTTTACACCACACGAGTAATATTATAAATGTGAAAGTTTGGTTGTTTGTTACTCAATCACGCCAGAACGGCTCAACGGATCTTAATGAAATTTAGAACAAAGATAGATTATAGTCTGGAATAGCACATAAGCTACTTTTCATCCCGGGAATATGTTCCCTAAGGATCACGCGGGCGAAGCCGCTGGCAGAAGCTAGTATAAAATAATAATAAAGCAAATAAACAGTTGTGTGCGGCCAGTTTTTTTTTGTGTTCAGAGATTCAGATAAAAAGTACCAAGTGTTCAAAATTCCAAAGTAATTTATTCAAATTAGGCTGTGAGCCAGCACTTTTTGAACGTCAAGTTTTACAAAAGACAGTCCCCCAAAACGCCCGCCCGTCACCACTTCCTAGTGTTTTAGCTGTGGAGAAGAAGTGGCCAACAAACTCCCCAGCAACACATCTGTCTGTTACGTTTTAGGAACTAGAATTTTACAATAATTAGTATGCAAAGTAAAATTTATTAAATGAATGTTCAAAATATCGTTTGTACATATTGGACTACACAACCAATATTGATTTGAAAAAAAAGTTTACTCTGTTTTTACACAACTAGGTAGGCACATACAGGACAGCTATAGAATTATAAATATTTTCGTATCCTAAAAAAATACAATGTCTACGAAAGAGTATAATCACCACATCGTCATATCAGCCGAAAGATGTTCACTGCTGGACTAGGCCCCAAGTGCCGCCACTACAAACGCATCCATCGGTGACCCGCGATCCTCACCAGGTCATCAGAACACCTCGTGGGAGGCCGCGCCAACGTTGAGTCTAATCACCAGCATAGTCTTAATCATCAATTATTATAGGTGAATCTATCTCCAAAATCAATAACCTACTTCATCGAGCACTTAACACATTGAAACCCAAACACACACGCTGAACTATTAACAGGCAGACAAACAAACAAACAAACAGCATTTCACTAATCGAGCCGGCTTGTTTGCTCAATCCGATTGAACGCAATTACTGAACGGAAATAATGTCATCACGGCGACATGTGTCGACTGGGCTCGTAAAATCGTAAAGGACTTTAAATGCATGTGTCAGTGCACGAGCAGGGGCCTATTTAACTAACCAACAGGTGACAATCTGTCAATTGGACAATTTTGTATGTTTATTTCTTAAGATTTATTGCGTACTCGCTGTTGCCCGCGACTTCGTTCGCGTGTATGTCGGAAAGTAAAATGTTGTCCATATCACGGCCGTTATGTTTGTCATTATAAATTAAAAGTTTAGTAGTTAAGAATGATGTACCTATAATAAAATCACAATAAATAAATAAATAAATAAACAAATAAATAAATAAATATTCTGATTTTATTGCTCCTTAAGTACCTACGTGTGAATGAGAGTCTGCCACAATTTGTTGCAAAATTAATGCCACCAACACTTTCAAAGAGAATCCGACGTTTATTACTGTGAGGTAATTAATTCTAAGACTGTTTAATATATTACTTTAGTGTGTTCAACACCTCTTGAGAGATTCTGGAGGAATCTCAATTGATCGTAAAATTTGTTGATTGTAGTCTTGAATTTGTCTCTTGTATGTGACTATTATATGTTTTTTGTCATCATTTGAGCTTACCCATATTTGCAAAATATAGTTATCTTTATCTTTAATGTGTGAGTATCTAGGAAGAGAGTGTTACTAACTCCCACTGGAGACCAGAGAGATATACTTACAGAGAAATAAACCCACTATCACATCATCATCAGAATGATATCATCTGCTAGACACACGCCTCCCCAAAGTGTCTCCCAACCTAGGATTTGTTTCCCTAATATCTATAATCTTCTATAATATAAAAATGAATCGCTGAATGTGTTGCTAAGCGCAAATCTCGAGAACAGCTGAACCGATTTTGCTAATTCTTTTTTTGTTGTGTATGTTATTATCAGGAGAAGGTTTTTATGTAACGAAAAAAAAGTTGCCATAGTTGACGGGAGGAAAGCCGCGGGGCACAGCTAATAATAAAAAATAATAAAAATACAACCGTTCCCGTGCGGGTCAAGGCATTGGTCCTATTTATGGAGGGTCTTCCAACGCTGCATTACAGTACGCGCTCGCCCCTCCAGAAGTTTTCAACCCCATGGACCATCTATTCTGCGAAATTTTACCTTTTTCAACACCTATTCGTAGGGTTTATAACGAACTAGCTGACCCGTGCATCTGCGTCATCTGCGTAACATTTTTCATTACTGCTCTGTTCCTTTTGGTCATATCGTGATAATATATCCTCGATAAATGGGCTATCTAACACTGAAAGAATTTTTCCAATCGGACTAGTAGTTCCTGAGATTAGCGCGTTCAACCAAACAAACAAACTCTTCTGCCTTATTATATTATTATAGTATAGATTATTTGTATAGATAGGTGTTAAAAAAGGGTGAAATTATTAAGCAATGCGTTGATAATAGGAAGGTTATCTGTGGAAGTTCTGCTCCGATACAAAAACCTTCAGTGATAGAAAACTGTATTAGCGGATAGTCTGATGAAGCTCCCTTTAAAACGCTTTCTGAACCTATGGAAGCGAAGTTGTAACAGCTAGATAATTATTATGTAACTTTTGAGCAAGCACTCAAGTCAACAATCCTTACGTTGAATGAGCTACTCGATTTTTATAGCTAGCTTTTTCAAGACGAGCTATTCACATGTACCTATCCCAAGTACCAACATTTCAGGAAACTCTCCTACAAACTTCTTTGCCGTGTCATCTTTCTATCAGAAAACACACGTACACATTAATGTGTACGTAAGGTAACATTAACGTAAGAGAATTTTGAAAAAAAAGTAAACCCGTCAAGAGCGAGTTGGACTCGCGCACCGATGATTCCGTACCATCATACCTCGTAAAATAAAAGGTGAAATGTTTTTAAATTTTCATTGGCGAAGCCAGGATTCGTCACAAAAGTTTAACATGCGGTGAATATTTCAGTTTTAGACCAGCGTCATCTGTAGACCGATAGTGGAATTAATATAATTTTCGTTGATGATTTCTGTAAAAGTGTAATCTTTACATAACCTTGTATCACATTATATCATTATAAATTCAGATTTATATTTAAAAACTTCGTAGAAAAAGGGGGGGCAATTTTTTTTTTTTCGAAATGAAAACTCGAAAATCATACTGCCTAAAAAACTGTTTGGGAATGTGCAAATACCGCTCTTTCATATGAGACCCCACATGCGCATGGGTACGGAACCCTAAAAAGTACAACCCCGTAGTACCTTGGTAGTAGGTTTACTTTTATACGAAATACACAATTTGTATCATACAAAAAATATGAATACAGTACCTGCCGCATTCATTTCAAATAAATATTTTGTGCGAAATTAGTATTTTATTTACAGTAAAATTTTACGTTACACGTAGTCAAGTCATTTGTGCTAGGCCCTCTGTATAACAATTAATATCAGTTGTTAAAACTATGACTATATAAATAAAACACCGATTCTATTATTTAAATGCACCTTTAAATAATTTATTACGACATAAAACTCATGGATTCATTAAAGAAACTCACTCAAGTGTCAACAACTCTGCAATTAGTGTCCGACACTAGTCTCGCAATTTGTGTCGTCGAGCTGTAGCGAGTCTCAGACAAAACACGAGTCTCAGACAAAAAAAAATCGTGAAAGACGGAGCCGGTTCATTGGGTGAGAATAGTTGGCAGTTGCTTTAGTGAGTCAATTCGTTCTCGATTCAAAGGACCAATTTGCAGGAATCGATTGCTTTGAACTTGTTTTCTATATCAATTTTAT
Organism: Ceramica pisi; assembly: GCA_963859965.1. Lineage (NCBI taxonomy): Eukaryota > Metazoa > Arthropoda > Insecta > Lepidoptera > Noctuidae > Ceramica > Ceramica pisi. Next base: position 7,072,640 of record OY982529.1, read on the forward strand.
CAGATAGATAAGGTCACAGTCCTTGTAACATCACTTGATAGGATTACGATATAGCTGTTGCAAAACTATGAGGTAATTTTCCCTATCTTCCTTATTCCTCGTAGTAATATTTCAATGGATAATACCAACGTCATATTATAATAGGGTGGTAGATAAGTCAGTGACTTTTTGAATTTCTCATCAGTGCTGCCATCAACAGCCATCTATTAATAGGCTACTGACAATTTTTTTGCAAGCTACGTCAATTATTTTGTATTTGACTGCCATTGAAAGTAGATAATCACTCGAATTTTAACACCCACCTGCCCATTGTACACTTTTTTTTACAAACGTATTTCCTGTTTTTGTTATGAGGTGTACAATAAAGTATATAAATATAAATAAATAAAAAATTAAAAAAAGTGAATTTGTGTACTGATTAAGCTTCATTTTTTGCGTAAAAAAACCATCACCGACACCAAACAAAGGCTAGATAAATACTATGGGGACTCAGCACCATAAATTTCAATGGTTAAGATGCGGTTTACTGAGTTCCGTTGTGGTCACATCAGCACAATCAGAGATCAATCGAATTGTAGTCGTGTAAATGCTTACCTAACTCTGCTACTGATTCAGGTTTTTTTTTTATTCAACATTCATTCAAAATTCAAGTCAATAAATCTGTTACGAGCTTGGGGTTCGTGACAATAAAAACAGCATATTATTTAACCAAAAAAATTACACTTTAATTAGCAAAACTAATTAACACTTTAAACACACTAATTACAACCACAATCGCACTATTACACACTTCACTTCACTTAATTCGCAGTTGAAGATCGCTTCCGAAGATTCGCTTGTATCGCCAATTCAATACTGACTCAGTCGCGAGCGATTCGCACCTTATATAGTCCCACAGTAATTTCCAGAACCTTCGAGAATGGAAATATCTAGAAAGTTCGGGAACATACCGGTCCCGACTGACTAGGTGTCGAAACATCGAGAATGTTCTAGCATCGAAAAGTCTAGAAAGATCGTGACCCAATTAGTTCCACTACTCGATACTAGATGGCGTTAGTAGTACGTTGTGTACCCGGCATTAATCCTGGCGCGTAACAAATCAAATTAGGCTGAGAGACGGCACTTTTTGAACGTCAAGTTCTACAAAAGACAGTCCCCCAAAACGCCCGCCCGTCACCAATTCCTAGTGTTTTAGCTGTGTAGAAAGTGGCCAATAAAACCCCCCAGCAACACATTATCGTAGGAGTCTCTATTTTATAATAATAACTAGGAAAGTTGGGAAATCTTGCTATCCTCTTAGTCCTCCCCTACCCTCTTCGAGGAACCAACATGCCAAATTTCAGCTTTCTAGGACCAGCAGTGTCAGCTATGCGTTGTCTGACAGTCGCGATCGCGGGTTAAAGCTAGTTTTATAAATTAGGATGACTCTTGTCTTGGTCAGAGATGACAGAGACAAAGTTTACGATGGAGCGAGCTTACCCAGAAGGAGCCTGTTCACTCTTACTTTGAAGAGATTAGGGTTGTAAGCGTTCGGAAACATAGACGCAGGCAGAGTTCCTCTTTGCTGTGCGCGTTTTATAAGAGTTTTAGAAACTCTTAGTGCAAATTGGTGGAATAGCAACAAGGTAGGGATGGTAAATTGCAGTGCGACTGGATGTCCAATGGTAGAAAGGGGCCGGTGGGATGAGGTCGTGGTCGTTTCAAACCACACATCATCTTCCTATTCTTATTCTTGGGTATTAACTAAAAGTCCTGGTGCCCCCACCGATGTCAGAGAATTAACCTAGTTTGCAAGTACTCTGTTTTCTAAGTTAAGCTTTAAAAACTCGCGCTACAATGAACAAAGCCAACATTGATTGACAACTGAGTGAGTCACAAAGGGCTACTAACTATTTGGTACTTTGTTGCTGTTTTACATCAACTGGGGATTTGTGCTGAGCTTGACACTCGTTTGGCTCAATCTAGATAATCCAGGCGTAGTACAGCACAATCCTTACCGTTCTGACTGTCTGTATTGGTGTGGGCGACGAGGTAGGCAGAGGTGTTTAGCTGTAGTACCTTTCGTCAATTGGCTAGTTAAACGTATTTATTTTGCTAATGCAAATAACAATAAATGTACATAAGTGAAAACTATTGACTAAACTTATAAAACTTTTTATTTGAGAACATTATTACGGCTTCCGCAGTTAGCCAACGACACGACACTGCGTTATCAATTATCATAGGTGTGTTATGCGTTATGAATTATAATTCTATTGTAACAATGGGCTTGTGTCCTGAAAAAATCTAATTAGTCCGTCAGTTAGATTATCAAAAAATATTTGACCCGTGTTTTTTCTTTTGTTACGGGAACCAAAATTGATGAAGTTACGACGCTTTTAAAATTCTCAATACGTCACACCTTCTTATAATTTTTAGTGAGTCGTGACGTGACGAACCGCCACTCCCGAGTTTTGATGCGTAACTTCGTCAATATTCATTGATTTACAAAAACAAAAATACGTGTCCATTATTTTTGAATAATCTAACTGACGGACTAAATAGTTTTGCAATTTGTGGATGATGGAATCTATGATGGAGTCTGCTCATCGATGCCACCCAGAGCGGCTGGTGTCATTTATACAATAGTCTAGAAATAGTGTAGCATCGAGTAGGAGACTCTTTCTGACCATCCGTGTTTCTCCTAATGCCCTTTGCGTTCCAAGGCCGTGGTGACTCTTTCGAACCCATCCGCAATCTTGGCACGTAGAAGGCCTCGTACGAAGTAGATCGATGATCTGGTGAAAATCGCGGCCATACGCTGGGTGGGACCGGTTATTTTGGCGACACTTGAGGAAGACCTATATTCAGATATGGACGTCTTAGGGCTGAAGTGATCGGGCCTGTGGACGGCGAGCTATGGGTGGCTCGCCGTCCGTCCGTCTAGTGACGACAGGCCGTGTCGACGGCGCGTTAGTGTTCCACGCGCGCCTCAAAGAGAGTCAGCACACAGAGGGGCCCGAAAAGGCCGACGCCTGCCGGAGTCGCGGGATTATTCGCAAGAGACACCGTGGCTCCGGATCACAAAGGGCAATTAAGGAACATGGATGGGTTTTAGTCAGTAGAAGTCTGACACTCCCTCCCGCTACACCCAGAGCGGGAGGACTCATTGGATGATTTCCCATCCCTAAAAAAAAAAAGGGCTGTAGTGATGTCGATCACGAAGATGAGTCTTAAATTACAGACACAAAGCAAAACCTTTACAGATACAAAATTCAATAAAAGGTCATCGTAAGTTCGCAAATAGCCGTAAGTGACATTAAGTTTGAATGAAAATAGATGTCACATATAAAAAATCGCTGACTTAGTCAGTTTTTAACATAAGTATAAAAGAAAATTCGCAGAAATACCAAAAATAGCAGCTACTTGCTTGTTGAGCTAATTAACTTACAACTCTTACGTAAACCACAATAGAAACGAAAATACTTACATTTACTTTACAATCTTGACATTTACTTTGACAAATGCCTTCCCACACGCGTTCTGCTAGTTTAATTTATGTCCTTAAATGTATTAATATTACACGAAAACATCAACTAATTTGTGGAAGAAAGTTACTTCATTATTTCTGAGACTAAACTTAGGCTTCGCAGTTTTCTAAGAAGTGGAGGTGGAATAAAACGGCATTTCGTCCAGAGAAGTCCTAACATCATCATGATATATATATTTTTTTCTTTTTATGTACAAAACGGGGAAACTCTTGGCCCAAATCTCACCTGATGGAAAGTGATGATTAGGCCGAAGATAGAAGCGAGTTTCACCCGGATCCTCTTACACAGAGGAACTGGCTATCATACCTTTAATTGCTGGAACACAACAATGCTGTTAACATTGTTGTTATGGCGACAGACTTAGACATGATGGTGGTAGCTTGCCAGGCGGACTTATAACAAGTCCTACCACTAACCAAACTGACCAAAAAAATTTGCCCCCGCTGGGAATCGGGGTCAAATATTTTTTGATAATCTAACTGACGGACTAATTAGATTTTTTCAGGACACAAGCCCATTGATGTGTACCAAGGCATACGTCTGTGGGATACTGATATAATTATCCATCATCTTTAAGGATGTGTAAGTAGATTTAACGGCCTGTTGGAGTCCCAATTCAAGGACCCGTTTACAGGGAAGGCACGAACATTTATCACCACGCTTGTTCATGGCGGGTTAACGACTTTAGACTTAGCTTAGCTGTAAAACCAAGTTTATCTGAGGTGAATACAAACCTGATGAACATGTCTCGTTATGACTCGTCTATTTCTATACCACAACTCAACAAAATTGGTTCAGCGATATATGCGTGAATGCGTAACAAACTAACTCATGTTCTCGATTACAGTTAGGATGGAAAACATTTTGTGGACAACAGTTGAATTTAAAATAATCATGATTTTCCTTCACATAGGAATTTAACAAAGGAAAGAGTTTGAAAATAAAAAAACTTTTTCGACACTGGCTCTGCACAACCCCAACTCTAAATTCCACAAATAAAATAAAAAAACTACAAAAGATAGCGTAAGACTCAGTTAACGTTTTTTTCTTTAATTTCTAAAAGAGTGTTCCGTGTTCCGTTCCCAGCTCGTTTCCGCCTTAGATGGCAGTCAATTTGAGTGGTGGTTTCGCGCCTTTGGCCTTGAGGCTTGAATTCTTTTCTAAAGTACAATATATTTTGTTAAATTTTCTCTCTTGCATTGACGTTTTTACAAAATATTATTTCTAAAGATTTTGTAGCTGCTATATTTCAAAGGTTAAAAGTCACAAATACAATAGGTACCTACGTTATCTTGCAATTTAGAGATTTGGTTTTTCCCAAAAATCTTTATACAAAAACAAGTCATTTTTTACCGTTATTTCCCGCTGTCCCAAAATTCATACGGGAACGGGAAAATGGGCCATGCGCGTATTAAGTCACGGGCAAAAGCCAGTAACTATAAAAATAAAGGTTCATAGGTTTTATAGCCTTGTAAGGACCAATAATGAATTTGGGGGACCTAAGTTCGTTAACAGGGTAGAATAGTGTACAGGGTAGGTGCGTTTAAAGGGGGTGTTATTTTGTTTCTTGATTTGTAATTTTTCAGTAGCTAGCCGGATTTATTTCTTGTACCAGGTTTAGGACTTGTCCTTAACAAACAATCTGTTGGTGCCTTTAGAAGACGTTTACGGCAGTATTTAATAGCCGCGCAACGGAAACTTGACTTAATTAATGTGGGGCCAATTTTGATCGTCAAATGTTACGAAGTCTATGCGTAGCAAAAGAAAGCTCTTTCTTTTTCTTTTGCTTCGCATAGACTTCGTAACATTTAGAGCGTTCAATTTAAATATTTTTTATATTTGTACGAAAACCTGATGCAATAAAATATGATGAATTTTTTAAAGTCATAGAGCAAAAGTTGTTGATTATGATGTTATTAACATAGGTTGAGAGGTTGTAGGTGTTTTACAAATAACCCTTTATAATAGTTATACCTTTATTAACCTACGAAACTGTTTGACGTCCGTACACTTCAACGTAGGTAAGGTGCAGTTGAAAACCAGCGTCAGGCAGCACTTAATTGTCCGACATTTTGCTGAACTGGACCTATTTGGCGCAGTCGCGGGGCACTCAATGTTATTGTTTTTAAAACTAAGTTTAATTGTACCTACATTATGTGAATCCGTGTGTGCCGAATAAATGAGTGTTTTTAGGGTTCCGTAGCCAAATGGCAAAAACGGAACTCGTATAGATTCGTCATGTCTGTCTGTCTGTCCGTCCGTATGTCACAGCCACTTTTCTCCGAAACTATAAGAACTATGCTGTTGAAACTTGGTAAGTAGATGTATGTTGTGAATCGCATTAAGATTTTCACACATAAACAGAAAAAAAAAATTTTTGGTGGTCCTCATACTTAGAACTGAAACGCCGGTTTTTTTCTTTCTTTCTTAATTACAAGGGTTTTTAACAAATTGGGCGGTTCCGCGTGTATGCAAACGATGTTCCCCAGAGAATCCTAAAAAAACAAATCTTATTAATTGTGAAATCCCCCAATCAACTTCTTGTACAGAAACACTTACTTTACTTCGCTACGTTTTATAGGGCTCGTTGATGAAAAATTATTACAAACTTGCTTCTGCCAGCGTCTTCGCCGGCGTGATCCCTAGGGAACAAACTCCCGTGATAAAAAGTAGCCTATGTGCTATTCCAGACTATAATCTATATCTGTTCCTAATTTCATCTAGATCCGTTCAGCCGTTCTGGCGTGATTGAGTAACAAACATCCATCCAAACTTTCGCATTTATAATACCGCGTGTATCTGACATCGACGCACAAACGATTTCCATGGGTCCAGGGCATAGAGTATATAACCACTAGAGAGCGTATAAGCCGATTTCTTCTAAGTACGCGGCTCACTACAGCGGGCCGGGGGACGAGGAACAACGCGCGGCTGCAATTGGTCCGTTCAAGGTCAAGTTGCATAGGTAGCCTATTGTTAGTGGTGGCACTACTTGATTAAAGGAAAATAGTCGATATCGATAAAATGGATTTTAACATTATAAAAATACTCAATCCAAACAAACAGCGCTATATCTTGTTTAAACAAAGTTTCCCTATTAACCTTATCTTTCCACTTTTATTTTAACTCTGAAATCTTCGAAAATCTAAAATGAAAACATGTATGTCAAACACACAGATGAAAAATCTGAGACCCTCCTCCTATTTTTAAATTCGTTTAAAAGTAGTTACGTGTTTAATGTAAGTATGTGAATTGATAAAAAATTGTATTAGTTGTAATTTTATGATCATCGATAAATCGACTTCAATCATTAAACGTAACAGCACAGATTTTTACGATAAAAATACAAAGGGGAAGAAAGGGATAAAAATATAAGTATTTCCTAATGAAAGAAAGAGACTTTTCCAAAAGACATCAACGCGCGCTTCTCACAGTGTGCTCGTTCACCTAACCACCATTTTATATAGACCCCTGCAGTGGCTCATCATCTGATTCAAATCAAAAATATTTTGCGTAGTCTTTACTCTCCGATGAAAAGTAATGCCATCATTTTTGTAACAAAAGGTCTAGGAATGTTTCCCACACAAATTCACCGGGTATGAAGGCATTTTTATGCGTTATAAATTGCATAAAAATTAAAACGATTTGTAAAAACTTAGCATGCCCACAGGTCTAACAATTGGTCACAACTAAAATGGTTAGTAGTGCCGCTGCCTAACATCTGAGCAGAAACACTAATAGTTTTCGTGCGTCGGGGCACTGTATGCGCAGTCAAGTGGTTTAATAGTCTTTGGTCCAGGGCATGATTCTGGACGCCCCAGTGTTGGAATTTTTCGTCGGTTCTTTTCTCATTTTTTTCAAGAGTACCACAAATAGATATCAGCTCAGCTGAGCTGATATCTATTTGTGGTTTTATTCAGATTGCTCTTTTTAGTGAAAGTAGTTAATTAATTATTTTTTTATAAATAATCTCATTGGGTTAGGTCAGAATAACGATTATGAGCAGTCTAAAGTAAAGAAACCCTTGAAAAAAATTTGAAAAATGCCGACGAAAAATTCTAAGTCTAGGGTGTCCAGAATCATGCCCTGGACCCATGGAAATCGTTTGTGCGTCGATGTTAGATACACGCGGTATTATTATAGTTATATTAGTTAGATTTTATCACGCGGTACCTCAAGGAGTCTCTCTCTCATCTGAGCGTGCCCGGAGTCCGGGGTCCGTGGTACCTCAAGGAGTAAGTTATACAAATTCCATGAACGAACTCTGTATCATAAATATTCTTGTTGGCAACAGTTTTATCGTGCACAAACGGGGGTGAATTGAAACTGACAGTTGCCCCAAGTATTTTGTTATGGGCGTTCTTGCCCCAAGTATGTGTTAATATCTATGTGCCCCGGTTTTGGGGAGCTATAAATCTGTCACTGAATGCCCCGACGTACCTCTAATGCCCCTTCAGACGTGTTAACGCGTGAGCAACACCATGATGGATGGAACTACATATGTACGGTATTTAATTATGTTGGAATATAAATGATAGAAATTTCACGAATTAACCTTTTTTTAAAAACTTATAAAAAAACAAAACCGACTTCCAAACAAAAGGCTACAAAGTATAAAATTACCTTAATTTTGAAGTCAGTGTTGGAAAACAAAGAGACAAAACCAGAAACACCGACTTCCAAAATTAAGGTCACTTTGTTTGGAAGTCGGTTACATGTTTGGGAAAAGTTTTTTATTTTTCACTTTTAAGTGGCGATACTTGGACGATGTCTTCGTCTACGCGGAAATAGAAATAAGCAAACATTCTCATTAAATAAATAAAAATTCTTACCCAAACTGAATTAATTTTTTATGGGACCAAATGACAAGATGCTGCAACGAATTAAAAAAGAATCACACAAATCGGATCAGAAACCTCAGTGTAATCAGTAGACACGGGTAGGCACGGCACATAAAAAAAATGTATTCGGCGAATTGAGAACCTCCTCCTTATTCCGGCTAACAAGCTTAAAGTTCTCGATTATAGTTAGGATTTAAAACATTTTGTGGTCAAAAGAATAATTTATTTTTGTTCAGTGCAGTTACGTAGCCAGAAAGATTCAGCATACTTGCACATGTAAATTCGCATTTAAATCTTCCTACATATTATACTGTCGAATGAATGAGATGCAAAAGATTCGGTTTCCATTTCTGTACAAACAGAAAACGATCTCAATCCTCCCATCAGTTTTATTAATTTCCACTGTAAAAATAAAATAATCATAACATCTTCTATTTTCATTCCGTTTTCTATATTTTACTTCGAGCTCAGTGAACTACCGAAGCAGTACTAACGTAAAGTGCATCAATACTCAGAAAAGTTCCTACTTTAAAGATGGCGGGTATCAAAGACGAGTTTGGAATGCAATGCAGAAATGTCTATTTACCGATGAAAGTCCAGACTTTATAAAACTACCTACTGTTTGTGTTCTGAATTCCCCCGCAATCTATAAAAATAATTACTAATTTTTAACTTTTAATTAAATTGTTCCCAGCCTTACTGACTGCCTTTCAATGATTTATTTTTAAGGTTCCTTTTTTTTTTCGTCTTTTGCAACTGAGCCGACGAAGACTATTCTGCCAGTGTCAATTTTGCTTTGCATTCGCATTCAGTCGCAAACTGTTTAAAAAACCAATTTCCCTATTTTTTGACAGATCGCGCTTGAGATATGAAAGTAAACGTTGTTTAACAATTAGAATTAGCCGTCTGGCAAAAAAAAAATAAACTGAGGGAGCTAGGCAATTTTCTTCAATAGAAACCCTAAACAAAAACGTATAGTTAAGAAAATACTTCCAGGAATAATCCACAATGTATTCCAGATTTCTATAGACCGCGGATAAAAAAAACGAATAATACACTGGTCGGAGAAAATAATGGCCTTCACAAAAGGTCCCTCATTTTCTATATCTGTGATCTATAATCTCTCGAAAACGTTTTCGGATGATTCCGCTACCCGTATTACGGAGATGACTTTGAACTTTTTATCTCTTGCCCTTAAAATGTTAGTATTAAATGAGAGTCTTTTGTTAGTGCTGTGTTAGTCGTTTGCTAGTAGTATTTTGTAATCTCTTATCAGTAAGATTAATACATTTTTGAGATATTTTATCAGTACCTATCGTTATTTTTTTCATGATGCTTCAACCTGGGAGTCTTTAAGTACCGAAAGGTAACAAACAAAAGCCTTTTATGTTATTTCTGTTCATCCGTCTGTCTGTCATCGGGCTGTATCTCAAGAACCGTAATAGGTAGACAGTAGAAATTTTCAAAGTGTGTTTCTATTGCCGCTATAAAAGCAAAAAATTAAAATAAATTAAAAATTAGGTGACTCCCATACAAGAAACGTATTTTTTCGTTTTATGGTACGGGACCCTTCGCGTGAGAGTCTGACTCGTACTTGGCCTCTTTTTTATCGTTCAGTACTAAGTGAAACGGTTAGATTTACTACAGATTCACAACGATTCAACGTTTTTTTGTTTAAAGTGGAAACTCCCATGTAAAATAATGTATTCAGCTTTTAGTATTTTCGAGCTAAGTGATTTGACATGTGCATCAGTATTTAATAGTTTAATGGATTCGAAATATAAATTAAAATGAACTGAAGGAGATATTAAATCAAAGCATTAATGTGGGTGTTCGTATGGATGAAGTGAATTTTGTTGACACGGTGGGGTTTTTGTGGTGTTATTTTTTAATATATAATAGGTATACATACAGACTGTCTCATTTATAACATTAGCATAATTTTTAGGTAACCACTTGAAAGGAAACTCCAAATTGATTCTCGGATATTTATTATTATTTAAAACAAAGGTACACCGCTAAACACAATATTGATTTCTTTAAAAGTTTACTTGCATTACTGGTTAATAAAACAGTGTACATACCTTTATCTATTTTACACAGTACTTTATACCACAATTATGAGTTTATGGACTTGTGTTATTACAATGTGATCGCGACTATTCGACTCGGCTTCCGCGGCAAGACTGACTGGCCTCGCTTGTCCGTTGCGTATCTGTCTGCACCCACGCTTCCCCTTCCACCGCTTGGCAGAAAGGCGCAACGTGGTGGCGCGGGCGGTAAGTCAGTATTGCCAGGATTAAAACAAAAATCTATGAAATCACTTATTAAGTATCACATTTAAGTATTTTTTTTTTTAAACCGTGAGTGGATAAATATACAGGCTTCTAAAATTATTTCTAACGCTTATACGATTAAACCTATATCTTACTATCATTTCTAAGAGATTCCTAACACACTGTAAATCAGCGGCATTTTTTTTTTTTAATATTCCATTTCTACAGGAGTTTTTTTTAGAGATACCTCATTTACTAATTGACACTATTTAATTGGTACTAGAAAAAAAAAATGGATATCTTTTACAGAAGACTTCCTATTTTTTCTCAGAACAAATCTAGCTAACCAACGAATGTATTCTAAGTTTTGATTTCAATTTTATTTATTCAATTTTATTCCAACCTAATCCAATTTTATTTGTACTTCAAGGCTTACAGGATCGCTTCTAACTTTTACTGGTCGTCTCTGGTGTGCTCAAGGTGTTGATGGCTCTGAAGCTCATATAGTTTTATTGGCGGCCATAAATAGTCAAGCTAGCTTATTTTCCACCTTCGGGCCCTACCACGGCCCCTTAAAACCATCATGATTCCGGTGTGGGAGCGAGACGGAGCAGTACTAAATGCATAACACTATCTCTTTCCACAACATTGCCACGTCACAGGACATCAGCTGTTGACAACGTAGAGTGAGGTACGTTGATTTGATTGTAAAAGGACGTGTTAGAAAAATTGAAATTATTACTCAACGCTTGTCAATGCCGTCACAACTCTCACAAACTACTTATGCAGTTCCTTATAAATATCTCTCACTTTTCAAACTTATGCAAACAAATACAAGAGCTTTCTCGTTCAAAAATAACTTTTTAATTTTAATTACCCACTAAAATAATGTCATTGCTACGGAGCACAGCTTTTTTCCATAGATAACCAATCTATGGAAAAAAGCTGCTTTAACAAATCAGAACACTCAATCGATTACTTAGCTATTGGACTATAAAGTTCACATTGATCCTATCTGAAGATTCTCCAGTTTTATCTCCAGTGGTATGTTAAGTTCATAAAGTTTACTGGACGTCTGTCGCGCTATCCATTATTTGCAGTTGAAGTCATAAAACTTTGATTTCAAACAAAGAGTGCTTCCAACGATGAAGCAGCTTGAAACTCTCAGTGTCAATGAATTTATAAGTGTCGATATGTATCGATAAAAACTTTATCTTATTCTAGCTTTTGTTTGAAGAATTTTATATTTTTTCTCCGTGCCTCGGAAAGCACGTTAAGCTGTTGGTCCCGGCTGTCATTTGGAGACCTTTGGCAGTCGTCACGAATTGTCAGAAGCCAGAAAATCTGACACCAGTCTTGCCAAGGAGTAGGAACCGTGTTACCCAGTTAATGGGTTGTGGAGGTCTGGTAGGCAGCCGCTCCACGTAAAATACTGGTATTCAGCTGAATCCGGTTTGACTGAAAGCCAACCCCAATATAGTTGGGAAAAGGCTAGGCATATGATGATTGTTATTTTTTATCCATTTTATGTCATCCTGAATGCAATTGATTTGCCAGTAGATTATCAGTTCACTGTTGGCATATGACCGTGAGGTTTGGTACGAAAAATAAGAGGCCCATCAGTTGGAAGTCGGGATATGATGATCATTTTGCCATTAGCGAAGTTGTGATACGATGATCATCAGCAGTCAGTGAAATTGGATGATGATCATTTTGCAATCGGCGAAGTCAGGATATGATGATCATTCTGCAGTCAGCGAAGTCGGGATATGACGATCATTTTGCAATCAGCGTAGTTGGAATATGATGATCATTCTTGATAAAGCCAATGTCCAGCACTAGAAATCATTATAATTATTCAGAAAGTCAGAAACGATGTGATTTTACAAATAATTGTTACATTATACACGACAATTTATCACATAGTTAATGTTCTTGTATAACAAAAGTTTACAAAACATAATATCACTACAATTTACATTCTCCAAAGCATATAAAACAGACCACAAAAAGCACTCCGTAATGTCAAACTTTACAGCCGATTCGGCAGTAAAAAATATCTGCGGCAGTTGCCAACAATATGTCAAGGAAAATACTTTATACTTGCTGTAACCGAGCTTGTGGCTAGTGAGAGTGTATGCACACAAGAGTCTGAACATTTTTCTTTGTACACCAAGCAATTTTCCGTTATGGTTATAAATTATACAAGGCGTACGGCGATGCTCCACCGGTACATGGTGGACATCCCACTCAGACGCTCAAAAAGTTTTGGGAACATATTAATTATGCGTACAGGGGGGCTACTCTCTAAGCCCGACGTCCGTAGTTTCGGACTTAGTTGCGGACGTATTCTACTCTGTATTATCTAACCACTAAGAATTAATGACAACAAAATTGGAAAGTTACTGTCAAATCGTGTTGTCATTCATTTTTAGTTCGGGTTCGGGACTAATCGTAAGTCCGCAGGTGATACGGAGTACAATACGCCCGCAACTAAACCCGAAACTACGGACTTCGGGCTTAGAGAGTAGCCCCCCAGCTTAGGAGTGGAATTCCCTGCCTGAGTCTAATCTACAACCTGGGAGTTTTAGTCAAGAGTGAATAGGTATCTTCTAAGCAAGCGTACTCGACCGCATCATCGCTTAATTTCAGGTGAAACAGTGGTCAAACGTATACCTATCAATAGTAGAAAATAAAATAAAAATGTACTGACTTTTTCTCGTGGACAAAGCATAGAGACAACCACACACTCAACCATATTGTTTACATTAATATTTGTGAAACAACTTATGTGTTTGGATCAATATTTCTGGAGATTAGTTTTTTATATCTAATAATTTTCAGAGTGTAGCGAGAGTGTAATGTGTGTCAGTGTACGTTTTTGTGTGTGTAGTGGGTGCGTGTCTATATATGTATCTTTATATATTTTTTCTGAAATTAGTTGAAATAGTTGTAAGGGTCCATGGTCATTCGTCTGTCTGTTTGTCTATCAGTGTTGCTATATATATTTGATATACCTACTAACTCTTAAAAAGTAACGTAAATTGTAGTTTTGGTGCTAGAAACTCTGACCTCACTCTTGTGCGGTTTTTTAAATGGCCAGTATCAAAAAACAATATTCCGGCCTATAAATAAAGTATAATAAATGTATAGTTAGTCTGCGCACAGCCTAAGGTTCAAAGAGGGTTCAAAAGTATCAGAACAATACCGTTGTAAGTTGAAACGTTTTTTCGACGGCTGAATAGAACCGAGTGATTGACGATTAGAAAACAGAAACTGTTACTTTAATAAAGATCGTGGATTTTAAAAGGAAAATTTAAAAAGAATGGCTAGTAAACTTCTAAAGTAAGGTTCTTGGGAATCTCGCTTACTGATAAGAACTAAGATTTTGTTTGAAATAATAAAAGTAAAGATGTTATTTGATAGTTTGAAGGGTCACTAAAGCCACTTGCTGATACAAAAACGTTCTAACTAGACTCAGTAGACTGACCATGCCTTTAGTAGGTATTTCCACAGAAAAAAATTGTTCGAGCATCTTACGGCTGCGAGGAACGAAACATATTCATTTGTTTTTCCTCTTGTTTGACACCACAGACTACAAAAGTTCGTAAGTATACTTAATTTATACACCAGCTTTTCCCCGCGCCTTTGCCCTTGTGGCCTATCCGGGATAAAAAGTAACCTAAGTCTTCCAGGGTATGATAGCGTGCCAAGTTTCACTCAAATCTTTGGAAAAATTAAGACGTTAAGAATTTACAAAAAAAAACTTTTGTAATACATATCTGTATAGACTGGTATGGATGAGTGTTGATACAATTTTCTAATACTTGCGACCCAATATCAGTCTCCGGAATCATACTGAAATCCGGCTCAAAATTAATTAAAGCCGAAGCAAAATCTATCAAATTACGTTTTGATTGCTACAGATATGAACCAATGCATGAACTAATGCTATAGATGGTTGGTTATAACGAACTTATATAAAGCTTGCTTCATAACTCGGAACGTGGCAGCTAGCTAATAGGCATACCTATTAGTGGCGGCAGGGAACCGTACTAGCTCAAAAGGAGTCTGCATTTACTTACAAGTCTTTGAATAAGTATTTTATTTTTAACTGGGAAGAAGTAGTTTGCTGTGAATGTGGGTAGTAGATTAATGTTGCGGAATTTGTTATAAAGAGTCACCGCGGCCCTGGAACGCAAAGGGCATTAGGAGGAACATGGATGGGTTTTAGTCACCAACGCAACAGTCTGACACTCCCTTTCTTTTCCGCCTAGAGCGGTTGGCGTCAATTGATGATAGAGGTGGTGAAAAGGGAGAGCACCGCCGTGTCCTCGAAGTGGCGATCGGCGGCGACCTCTTGCGTCCGGCCCTGGTCTAATCCATGGTCTGGAGCGAGACGGAATGGGACGCCGTCACCTCCTTCTGCGAAGCAGTCATGCTAGCGAAGGAGGTGGCGGAATGGGAGAGGGAGAGAACCTCTCGTCCCGGCCGCCGCGAGAGACGCCCCGGGCGCTACCTGGTGGCCTCCGGCCACCCTAAGCGTGGGCCTATGGACGGTGAGCAATGGGCAGCTCGCCGTCCGTCCGTCTTATGACGACAGGCCGTGTCGTCGGCGCGTTCGTGTTCCACGCGCGCCTTAAAGAGAGTCAGCAGTATAGAGGGGTCTGCCGGAGTCGCGGGACTATTCGAAAGAGATACTGCGGCTCCGGTTAGTCAGTAAAAGTCTGACACTCCCTTTCGCTCCGCCCAGAGCGGGAGAAATCATATTTTGATGATTTCCCATACCTAAAAAAAAAAGGTAGTGAAATGGGTGATAGACTAAAAACGTTGTATTCTTAATAACCAGTGTTCTTTATTAAGATATTTAGTTTCTAAATTTTTAATTCGTTATTGAAAAAAATACTCTTTTCATGTGCTTGCATTTACATTGACATTGCGAGGCATGCGCAGCACACGGGCGCTCATCGCATGCTTCGCCATGTGTGGACGTTTATATTCGCGGTGAGGCAGGACTGCCCAGGCAAATTTACATCGAAGCATGCGCGTTGCGAGGCGTGCGTGGCGCATGTCGTATCCGCCTTAAAATCTTGTAAAATAGAAGGTCAATTCTTTTATATTTTTTTAGGAGCACTCACACCGCAGTTGCTAACTGTCAAATACACTTCAACTTTCTTACAGTACGAATAATCTAAGTTTACCCATGCGAAGTACGTCGCAATCGATTGCGCAGGATGTCAATTTGACAAGAAACATAGAAAAGCGCATGCGCGGGTAAGTCGCGTATGCCGTCTCAGTCACTCGTATACGTTTGATGCATACTTGTGCCTCGCTTCCTCAATGCAATACGACTGTTGGTGCGAAAAGTGTTAAACGTTGTTATTGTTTTAATTAATTATTCTGGTTTTTTCTTACTGTTTGACTTGTATTTTGTGTTTTCTTGTAGTGTATGTGTTTGCTGTGTTACTTTTTGATCGTGTTATTTTTATTGCATGCATTTTTTTAAAATTCAAATATAACACGTACACAAAAAAAACATAATCTACGAACGTAACACTTTTCTACGCGGTGGACCCTGCGCGGTCGTCACTAACAGCCAACTTCACATGGGTAAAGTTAGAATATTCGTACTGTACATTTTGACAAATTTTATGGGTTCCGTATCCAGAGGGTAACTAATGGAACCCTATTACTAAGCCTTCGCTGTCTGTCCGTCCGTCATGACGCCTGTCTGGCTGTATTTCAAGAACCCTAACAGGTAAACAGTTGAAATGTTCTCAGAGAGTGTATTTCTATTGCTGCTATAACAAAACATATATATTAAAAAACATAATATATCCCCTAAATGAAAAGTGTTTTTTTTTTTGGTTTATAGTACGGAATCGTTCGTGTGAGAGCCCGACTCGCACTTGGCCGGTTTTTGACTTAAAACTATAGTTATAGCATGAATTTATTCACGTTTTCCTAAAGTTAAACAAATATTACGTAAAAATATTAAAATACGTATGTAAATTACTTTAATATACGCCAAGAAAAAAAAATTGGCCCACGTTTTCACTTTAAAAGACACCCATCGAAGTAACGCTACTTAGCGCAGGTACTTCCCTATCTAGCTTTTTGAGTACAGTTAATAAAGAAGTTTCTAAGAAGCGAGAAAAGCTCTATAACAGTCGTTTTTATTACAAAAGCTAGGGGTGTCGTTAAAACTCACAATGCGCACTATCGCACTATCGGTGCAGCTCTAACGAATAAAGTGAAATCGCTTGTGATAAACAGGAGGGTGTGAGAAGTGGGGCGGATTGATAACAAATGTGTGGGCAGAGTTTGTGGGTTCGTGTATTGGCAGTATTTTGAGGAATATTTTAAATCGGTGTACGATCGAAATACGCAATTCCTTTTTTAAAACAACATTTATAGTGCAATTTCTGCGCGTCTTGATTTTTTTTTTTTTTACATTATTTGGCCTCCAGTCATGCCGGATTCAGTTGCATACCAGGATTTTAAGTAGAGTGGCTGTACTTTTTGGCAAGAGTGGTGTCACATTTTTTTACTTCTGACAATCCGTAACGAGCAACGTCTTAATGTTTTAAACTAAGGGCGGGTTGTTTCAAACGGTTGGGTAACTTAACATATGTACCTACGTCGTTAAATAAGAAGCGATTTTTTCAAAACATTTTGGTATAACTTCCTGATCATCTCAATAGCTCACGTTATTAAAACGGGTACTACCTTATACCTATTTGACGCAACTAAAGAAACGTTAACCAGCTCTGACCATCTGTTAACATAATTTTTTTAACGTTCGTTAACGCTGACATATTGTGAAACAACAAATTTTTTTTTATTTAAAGATACTTAGCATCATTTTTAACGTTTACGCGTGCGTTAAGTGAAACAACCCGCTCTAAGCAAAGGATAAAGCACGTCGATCTAATCCATGTGTGAGTCGTCACCACTTTCTGGTATAAAGCTTGGTTGCATAACATCTACGTTCGATGCATGTTTTAGAATTTTCGATGACAGTCATAATGTTGGGGTATGAATTTGTTACCGCTTTTCAGGTGAACTGGTTTCTGAAAGTAAATAGATTGGGTTACTGCAGAAAACTAAATGGAAGATTGTATGTAAATGGAGAAACTAAGATAAAATATGTATACATAAGTGAATAATGGTTGTTTTGGACTAGTTCTTCCCGCCGCTTCGTTTGCATGGCCCGCAAAAGAATCGCGGTTACAGTGTGTCTAATAACAAACAGGAACCGTGTTTTTTTTCTGGAATATAAAGTAGCCTATGGTACCTAGCCATAGTGTAGTTGACAGTGAAATAATGTTTAGAATTCGTTCCGAACTTCCGAGATTTAATAAAAAAAATACAGAAATAGCTAGCTTTCGCCCGCGGCTTCGTTCGTGATTTTGGCTTATTCCTTTTCATAAATCGATTCAGCGATTCAGTTGTCAAATAGTACATTACTGCAGCGGCCAGCAAAAGAGGCATTGATGGACGACGTGTTAATGTGGGCCGAGGCGTAGCCGAGGCACACATACGTAAGTCCATCAATGCCTAGTTGTGGCCAAGGCTTGGTTAGTACTTTTCTCAAAAAATGCGCGGAAACAGGCAAGATGGAATGACATTACACTTCGCGCTCACCCCATCTAAGTTTATACGGTGACACTTTGACAGAATGGACCGGTAGAGTTGACCGGCAGTCCACTTCACGCTCACTTTACCTAAATCTTCAATGTCAGGTGTTTTCAGAATGTACAGTTTCTAATTAGCCGAAATATTATAGCATTTTGAGTTCAAGAAAAAGTTCCACGAGAGCTTCGTCGTCTTGACCGCTCGCCTCTGCGTGACAGTCTGTATACAACCGTAGTAATTTTCTCTACTCAACTTAATCCCGATTAAGTTTCCTTAAATGTAAGTTTACAGTTAGCCCCGTCTATGCTGATAGCTTGTCATTTCATCGATAAATCGGTCGAGTAGAGATTTTCTCCTAACGTGTCAAATGCAGGATTTTTCACGAACCTATGGCCCAGAAAATGAGGGTAATATATTTTCATGATCTTTTTTATCTCCATACAAAATACGCCAAAAGGTAAACCAACCCGCAACTAGCACAAGAGTTATACATTGGTACTCAAAACACAATTTACCCAAACTAAATCAAACTCTGAAAAATGGAAAATCGTATCGTGAACGCTACATCAAATAGGTTGCTATATCGACGAGGGTAAAGTAGGATCCTCTAAAAATAATAAAAACGTTACATATTTGGGCTAGTTCGGGTAATCAATCATTCAATTTTGTTGGCCTGTCACGACCGGATGCGGGTCCACATAGACCTACTAATATAATTTGAACTGTTTACCGCACTGTTTGGGTTTGATATGTGTAAATTATCGTTTAGGATGGAATGATTTATTTTGACAGAGACTAGACGACAAATGACTAGAGGGTTAATTTTTGTACTTAAAAATTCAAGTTGACATTTTGTCATCCCAGTGACAGTCAATATACAAAATCTATGGAAACTACAAAGGGCCAATTTTACTATTTTTTAAGCTACGTTTGCATTCGCATCTCCATCGCAATTTGTCAAAAAAGCCTTAATGTCCACACATTTTTGACAGATTGTGACTGACATGCGACCGTTGCTTAAAAATGTGTAGAATTGGCACCCTGGATTTTTAACATTTTGTGACTGAGATGCGAATGCGAATCCTAAAAATATCGGAATTGCCCCTCTAAAAAACCTTCTTTACAACAAAAAAAAAACTACAAAGTTTGTACTTATTAATTTCGGAAGTCGGTGTTCTCGGTTGTTTTTCGTTTTGTTTTTTGACACCGACTTCTGAACCTAAAGTTAGGAAGTCGGATGAAGTTTTTTGTAAAAAAAAAACACTTTAATGGTTCAGAACTGCTTACCTCTTTACAGCGTGCTGGCGTGATGTTATATTATGACCTGGTGTAAAATATAGACAGACATAAGATTTCAGCAAACCCGGTCCATTTGCTATGATTTACTGAGGAGTTCCGTTGCCTGTCTCCGAAGTTCTTCATCAAATCTTCACCGGATCGTGATCGACATTCTTGGGCGTAGTGGAAGGGAGTGTCAGACTCTTACTGAGTTAAACCAATCCGTGTTCCTCCGAATGCCCTTTACGTTCCCAGAGCCGCGGTGACTCTTTCGGAAAAATTCCGCAACCAAACGATTTGACCTACGGTTAAAAAATCACACTAGGCTACAGGATCCCAACCAAATCAAACAACGATACTCAACCCACAAATTATTTTCAAACGTTGTTTATAACACAGCCAACATTACATTAAACGTTTCACAAGCACACGTCAAACGAAATAATGAGAGTAAAAAAGAATCTATTGCTGCGTGCAGAACAAGCCACATAACTCATAGAGGTGTCAGGGGAAGATGGATGAGCCCTCGTGAGCCACGCAGTTTCCGTAGTGTGGTGTTAAATTACGGTAAACGTTTTTGTGGACGATGGGGGGTTCAGTGAGAGAGTTTTGGGTACCTAACCTGTGCTGTACGTACAGTTAAGTAGTTATATTTGGTTTGTGGCGACCTTCTTACTTTTAAGGCTGGAAGTGACTTTAGTAAGGTTGCGTTAGAATTATAAGTTGAATTTATTTGAGGATAAACCAAAAAAAAGTGGCTTAGTACCCTATGTAGTACCTAAACCCTATACTGCGCGTGTTGGTCTACACGTAGTATAGGGTGTCGTAGTTGCACGACACAATTGCCGACTTATCCAAGTGCATATAACAAGTTGGTAAACTATTACTCGTTAACTTGTAAAGCCTATTTAGCTGTGACAGTTGTCATTTTAAATTCGATATTATGCTCCTGCTTTGAATTTTTCACGTCTTCGCTTAGCTGGCAGATGGGGGGGGGGGGCACTCGACTCTATCAAAAGTCAGCACTTAAACCTTTTAAAACTTACACAACCTCGTTGTTTTTAAACGAGCTATCGAACGACACCCCAGAACGTGGGATAGACAATCAAAATAATATCGCCACTGTACGCTAGGGGGTACCCACCCAATTTTTTATCACTTAACCAGGTGATTAATAATTATGTACTTTTCTTTACTTTACTTGGTCTGTTTGTATTATTATTCATAGGCTTGCATTTGACCACAATCTCAATACTCAATAATTTTTTGCATTCCATTATGTATTACAAAGATGGTTTAAAATGGTTAAAGAACAAATATGGACCCTGTCGGGCACTGCAAATAATAGGAGAGAGGAAGAGTGCTAAATAGTATGTCAAGGTATGAAATAGTATAAAAATTATTAAAAAAAAAGTCACCACAGCCATCCCCCTCATGAAACACTAAGTAGAACTTATGCACTCGTTATTTAAAGCCCTTATTTTTAGCTATCGGGAGACACTTACTATAAGAAAGGAAGAAGACTCTCAAAATATGCCAACCCATATTTATTTATTTTTTTAATTTTATTTACAGACCGAGTTGAAATCATAGCAGTATCGCCAAAAGGTAAGACTTTGGCCCACATAATTACCAATACTAACAAAGTTTTGAATGGGGCTTATACTAACAAAACTGTGTGTCGATGCAATTATGTACTAATACCTACTGCTTCTAATTTACTCATTTTATGGTCACCACTTTCGGGAACGTTGGTTGGTTACTTAGCTATGTCGGCGTTACGGGAATCGTCAAATCAAAATGAGTACTTGTTTCACGGAGATAGAGTTAGTTTAATAGAAATAAATTACAGAGAGCAAGAATGCCGTCCGATCGCTCCTGTAGATGGGAAGAGACTCTATACACTCACATTTGAGCAATTGTCGAAAACTTGGGATACGATCGGGGCGGCATGTTACAAACTAAAACCGTACAACGGTTTTTTACAGCTAGGGTACACAATAAATATAAAACAGTTAAAACATATACAAAAGAACCGTCGGCATCACAACAAAAATCTAACAGTTATTACGCTAAATTCTTAAAGCTAAAACAATAAACAAATTGGGCAATACACAAATTGGGCAAGGAACCCTCACATTAAAATAAACTATTGTTATCCTTGCAGAAAACAACCCGCAATAAAACATCTGCGGGGTTTCCGTGAGAAACCTTAAACTAGCGGTTCTTTACAGTTAACTTAAAATACTATTTACATACATACTAAGTTCACGTAATATAATATTAATAAATAATTAATGAAGACGCTACAGTACTCCCCTGCCAGTGATCGAGATCACGATTAACTGGCCTGGTAGTAATCAGGAAATCGTACGCGTCTACCAGACCTTCGCGGCTCCTGCGGTTCAGGAACCTGAGGTACAGATGGTAAACATTGGGGAACTGATTCAGATGCGGTTTGAGGACGTGAAGTGATTTCGGGAGCGAGATCTATGACAATATTAGTAGCGCTGTCTGGATGACAATTAGAATCTCTTAAGAAATAAGCTGGTTTTAGTCTATCAATTGATACCGTAACCTCGCGGCCACGTATATCTAATACGAATGTTTTATCCTTCCTAGAAATTACTCTGTAAGGGCCGTCATAAGGTTGCTGTAATGGAACTTTGACAGTATTGTTCCGCACTAACACGTGAGTAGAGGTATTAAGGTCCTTGAAAATAAAAGTGCTTTTCTGTCCGTGTTGAGTACTAGCGACAGGCTTGAGCTTATTAAAATGCGAACGAAGCTCTTTAGCAAATTCAGCCTGCGTAGATTCGTTAGTCGGTTTGTCACCTAAAAATTCTCCGGGGAGGCGTAAGCTCTGTCCGTATACTAACTCTGCGGATGTGCTTTTCAAGTCCTCCTTCCAAGACGATCTAATTCCTAACAAAACGGTCGGGAGAATTCGCGTCCAACTACTGGTTGCTGCACTGTGACACTTTAGTGCACTCTTTAACTGACGGTGGAAACGCTCGACCATGCCGTTTGCTGCAGGGTGATAAGCCGTCGTTCGAAAATGAGTCGTACCGATCAGGGCATTGAGATCTCTGAATAGGTGTGACTCAAACAGTTTTCCTCTATCTGTTGTGACTCTAAGTGGTATGCCAAAACGAGCAATCCAATTGGAATAAAATGCACGGACTACTGTGTCGGCTTCTTGATTGACAATGGGAATCGCTTCCGGCCATCTGGTAAATCGGTCTACACAAGTAAGACAATAACGGTATCCCTCAGAATAGGGCATTACTACAATGTCAATATGAACATGATCAAATCGAGATGATGGAAGTGTAAATGTTCCCGGTGTTGTAACGACATGACGAGACACTTTTGACCGTTGACAATCAACACATGCTCTGGCCCATAACTTACAATCAGAATTTATCGAGGGCCAAACAAATCGTTTAGTGATAAGCTTAGTCGTAGCCCTACTACCTGGATGGGAGGTATTATGAAGCATTTTGAAAACGGACTTTCTGAATGGTTCCGTTATAAATGGTCTTGCTGTTAGGGTAGAGAAGTCACAAAAAATTGGTTTGTCTGAGTCTGGCAAATGAATAAGACGTAATTTAAGGGACGAATTTCCATTGGCAATTAAGGTTTTAAGTTCCGCGTCATTTTGTTGCGAGGATGCAAGAGCTTTCCAGTCTATCTCAGTACATACTGACTCTATGCGAGATAGTAGGTCGGCCGTAATATTGTCCTCTCCTTTGACGTGACGTATGTCTGTAGTGAATTGTCCAATAAAGTCTAGATATCGAAATTGCCTAGGGGAACATTGCTGATTTTTCTTCCTAAAAGCGTAAGTTATTGGTTTGTGGTCTGTAAAAATTGTAAAATTTCGCGCCTCAACATAATGTCTAAAATGTTTGACCGCAGCGTATATTGAGAGTAATTCGCGATCATAGGCTGAATATTTCTGTTCAGCAGACGTAAGTTTCTTAGAAAAGAAAGCGATTGGTTGCCATTCATTACCGATTTTCTGCTGTAAAGCCGCGCCTATGGATATATTGGAAGCGTCACTAAAAATAGCAAGTTCAGCATCGGGTTTTGGATGCACTAACAACGTTGCTTCAGCTAAGCTGTCTTTGCACGTGTTAAAGTCACGCTTAGTTTGGTCGACGCATAGGTCTGCACCGGTATCTACAAGAAAATCTACCTTGCTGCTCTTGTCCTTTATAAAAATGCGGCGTGTGGGTGGCTGGGAGATTGCGTCATCCGCCACTAATGACCCCCGCTCGCGTTTCCCGCCGGTGGTGATTTGTACGCGCAGGGTTGCACACACTTCTCTGCTGCAGGGCCGAATTTATGGTGGTACCAACACTTCCATCCTTCTGGTCTTGACCTTGATCGACCTCTTGAGTGGCTGCGACTTGTTCTCGATCTAGAACGGCTGCTTTCCGCTTGACCGCGCGCGGCATGAGTCACGTGATGACGTAGCTTGCGCGCGGCTCGACTAAAAAACGCGGGAGCTGCGCGCCAGCTGTTTTTGATAACATAAACATTTTTTATCGTCGCCTCCTATTTCAGAGACACTCAACTGTTTTGTTTTTTCATAAGCTGAGAAACGGCTCTTTTTACTTACGTAAAGTGTTTGATAACGGTTAGTTTCTCTATTTTTTAATTAATTTGTAAACATTGACTACTGGTGAAAAAAACACATTATGTGAACTTTGAACAGGAATAATTTAAAAAGTAAATCGATAACATATATATTTTATGACTTGTATGGGTAGCTGGGTTATATCTAAAAACGATAAATAACAAACAACATAGTCCACCGTACAAAAATATTAATATATAAGCGTAAATCTACCTCCAAACATTAGCCATTTCCCGCCATTTTGCATTGTTTACATCCCGACCCACTGAACAAAAATTATAATCATAACGTAAATTTCGTTTATTTTGTTTATGTTTTGGCTGAAATCTATTGCCCAGTAAACATAAAATGCGATAATAATTACTTTTTAGTCAGAACAAGTAGCTAGACTTAATAATAAATAAATTACGATAGCGTTCTGACAACATGGACGCCTTGTGTAACAAGGGTTACGAAAAAGAATCAAAAACATATTTTAACTTACCCAAATGTTGAAATTCACTTGCACACACATTAAATATATCACATTTCACCAATAAATCATTAATTCACATCACAAAACTCACAAACAACATAATAAACACTTTTATTCGGCAGCTACGTGATACGTAACTCGCGTCATACCACAGACTGAATTTGAAATTTAATTTCTTTTTAAAAATGGACTCGCCCGTGGCGTGTTTCGTATTTTTAGCATGTAGAAATGTATAAAGATTCGAGTGGAAAAGAGCAAAATGATACAAAATATCGTTGGTTAGACAGAAATGGACATAATTTGTTGCCAGGTCGTTATTTTAAAAATAGGGACTGTAGTTCCGATGACGCAATCTAGAGCAAAAAAATTTAGGGACTGTAGTTCCGGAACCCAATCGAGCGGAAAGAGAAAATACAGCCGGTTGATTCTGTAAACTTTTCACCGTGTGAAGGCGGAGGTAAGGAGTGAGCGCGAAGTAAACTGTCATTCCATCTTGATTACATGGTTTGACAGCTCACTTTGTGATCACTTCACCCTAGTCTTCAGCCGGTCTATTCTGTTGACATCTCACCATGATCACTTAGGTGTAGTGAACGAAAAGTGAGCTGTCATTTCATCTTGTTTGTATGGTATGGCTCACTTCGTGATCATTTTACCGCCTTCACTGCGGGCCTTCACAGCGTTCACTTCGACATGTTAACAGAATCGCACTGCTGTTTGACATGTATTAAGGATCGCACCTGCAGTGCGATTCAGCCAGTCGATTCTGTCGACAACTCACCGTGATCACTTAGGTGGAGTGAACGATAAGTCAGCTGTCAAACCATACAAACATGATAGAATGACAGCTCACTTATCGTTTACTTGGGTGGAGACTGTATACTTGGGTGGAGTGAACGACAAGTGAGCTGGCATTCTATCTTGTTTGTATGGTTTGACAGCTCACTTGTCGTTTACGTCACCTAAGTGTTCACTTCGATATGATTACAGCAGTGCGATTCTGTAAACATGTCGAAGTGAACACAAAGGCAAAGTGAACGACAACTGAGCTGTCAAATCATACAAACAAGATAGAATGCCAGCTCACTTGTCGTTCAGTCCACCTAAGTGATCACGGTGAGATGTCAACAGAATCGACCGGCTGATAAACAAGGGTATCTGTACCACGCCCTATTTTATGCTGTAGCTTTTCAAGTTTTGTGATTTCGTCCTATAAAGAATACAAAAACCTTTTGTTTAAGAAAAAAAAATACGCACCTGAACATAATGAAGTTATTTATGTCCCGCTTCTTTGTCCAGTGTTAATTATGTTTTATTTCTCCTTTGAGATTCAAATTATTTATTATAGCAGCGTCAGAAGTCTCTGGACACAAAAAATAATTATAACTAGCTTTCGCCCGCGACTTCGTATGCGCTAATCCCGTTTTTCCCGTTCCCGTAAGAATTTTGGAAAATCTTCTTAGTGCATCTCTACGTGCCATCGTGTACATGCCAAATTTCAGCTCTGTAAGACAAGCAGTTTCGGCTGTGCGTTGATATATATAGTAGGTGCAACTAGTTATTTCTTTAATACGATGAATGAGGCGTAATCCACTATAACATAACCTACAAGAAGTATAGAAATGAATCAATGGGGCAAAACTTTGTTTAGCAGCTGGAATAAAACGAATTTTAGCTGAAAACTTGATCATATTCATCTGCGTTCCCTTTTCCCAACTATATTGGAGTAGGCTTGCAGTCAAACCGGATTTAGCTAAATACCAGTATTTGGCGCGGAACCCCTACCAGACCACCTGCAAAACCCATTAATTAACTGGGTAATACTGTACTTTTTGGCAAGACTAGTGTCAGATTTTCTGGCTTATTAAATTCCGTAACGACTGCCAAAAGATCTACAAATGACAGCCGAGATTAAAGTGCGTGCGATGCGTGCGTTAGCTGAAAAATTGATGACGATGATGAATTACCGAACAGGGAATACCAATGACAATAACTGTTATTCTACTGTATTTGTACCCATCCACACATTATATCACGGGCAGGAACAGATTATTTCAACAACATTCCATAGATCTCCATCTAAAACGTTTATAGTGATGTATTGATGTTGCAGTTTATCGATACAAAACAAAAACATTAGCACATGCTGCGATAATCTGTACAGTGAACTACTGTTGATAAATTACTAAACGGTGATCAAACCTTTTACTATGATTGTGAAAAATGAATGTCATGTAGTTTGCAGAATTTCTTATCTATACATCTATCTATCCATCTATATCTATACATATAATAATAATAATACATATAATAAAACTGTAGAAAAGTGGTTTTTGTACATGAAAAAAAAATCCAAAAAATTACCTAGGGTGTTAAAGAACAACCAATAGAACCCATTTCCAGCATTTTTAGAATTCGTGTCTGTTTGTCTGTTTATTTGTTCGGGCATCACGTAAAATCTGCGAAAGCAATGTAGATAACTTTTACACACAAGGATTGAGCGTAACTTAGAGTAACATTTAGTTTTTGTTTCATTGCAATCGGTTCAGTCTATCAAAAGATATTTGAATTTAAAGTTTGCCAGAAGTAAAATTAGGGTTATGTGCACTTAGTCTCATTGTAACTTTTATACATAACAATAAACTGTGCGTAAATTGTAGTAATATTAAGTTTTTTGTTTCATCGTAATCAGTTCGTACCTTATAATAAAAAACGTGAATTAATAAAATTATAATTATTATAGTCTTTCCAAAGTAAAATATTGAAATAGCGCCATCTATCAAACTTAGACTGGACTATACCTAGAGATCAACTGCGTGCAGTATTCGATAGATGGCGTTGGCGTGTGACGTCAATTTTCTGAATCGCAGTGTTAAGATGTTCCTTGAAAGAATGACCTTCGCCCATGTCTGCATTTGAGTCAAGTTGATGTATCTATTTTTCATCTATGCTAATCTATACTAATATTATAAAGTAGAAGAGTTTGTTTGTTTGGTTGGTTGAACGCGCTAATGTCAGGAACTACTGGTCCGATTTGATCAATATTTTTAGTGTTAAATAGCCCATTTATCGAGGAAGGTTAAGGCTCTATATATCATCACGCTAAGACAAATAGGAACGGAGCCGTAATGGAAAAAGTGACGCAGACGAAGTTGCGCGGGTCAGCTAGTCTTGTCATAAAAGTAACCGAGTCATTGTTTATGACTTTTTTAATGGGGCAAAGTTGTATAGAGTTTCTGGCATTGTCCTTTGGCATCCCTTGGGGCGTTTAGCGGAACACTAAGAGGGGATTTCCTGAAAGCATACGGGAACGAGAAAAAACGGTAATACGTGCGTCTGCGTACGATGTCGCGGATAAAAGCTGCTAGTGTAATATATGATTTCCCGAACATAAATTTTATTTATTCTTCGTTTAGTGAATCATACATTTGAAATAGGTATATTTATGTAGTCAAATTCACAACTGAGCAAATCCGTTTTATCTAATCCCGGTATAGAAGGCAGTCTGTTGGAATATTCGACATTGTAAACGAGAAACATTTTTGAAACACAGTTGAAATATTGCTGGTATTTCAATAGAACTTGTTTGTTATGCAGTTGGAAGCACACACAGTAAAATATGGAATAAAAAAATCGTTACAATGTTGGAGTCGTTACATTTTATCATGACAATTTAAATATGGGAAATCATGAGGTATACCACTGATTTTTTTTTGTATTGAATCAATTTGCCTCTTAGACTTTGTCTAACTTGTGTTGACGTCGACATCCGGTAAGACAAAAAGTCTTACCGGATGCAGCTGACTCATAGACTAGCTGTAGGTACCCCATAGCTTTGCTCCCGTTTTACTCACATTTTGCCCGTGTGGTTGACGACACGGTTGGCGCAGTGGTTGAGCGATTGACTGCTGCGCAGCATGTCGCGGGTTCGATTCCCGCACGGAACAGATATTTGTACGACCTACAAGTATTTGTTCCGAGTCTGGGTGTTTTTCTATCTATAATATGTATGTATTTACAAAAAAAAAATGTATATAAGTAGTCATCAGCTAAGTAATAAGTGTAATAAGTTATCAGCCATCTCGTTACCATAACACAAGCATTAGGTTGCTTAGCTTGGGACTATATGGCGCTGTGTGAAATGTCCAAGGAAATTTATTTATTTATTTTATTTATTTTATTTATTTTATTTATTTTATTTATTTTATTTATTTTATTTATTTTATTTATTTTATTTATTTTATTTATTTTATTTATTTTATTTATTTTATTTATTTTATTTATTTTATTTATTTTATTTCCAGGAAAAAAAACTATTCTATATCCTTTCTCGGGTCTCAAACTATCTTTGTATAAAATTTTATCCAAATCGGTTCAGTGGTTTAGGTATGAAGAAGAGACGGACAAACAGACAGACAGACAAAGTTGCTTACGCATCTAAAATATTAGTAGGGATGAAGTGATTTTTAAATTCATTTCATTCCAATTGACATCCTTAATCGCGACTGCCTCCTTCTATCATCTACATACATTCAAAATCTTAATTTCCTAAACAAACGATATAAATACAAACCGTACTAAGGGCGCTTGTGCACTACACGGAATTTTACCATCCGGCAGTCAGATTTACATCAAGTTTCATTGAGAATTCATTGAAATTCATTGACAATTGTAAGAAATCGGACTAAGGCTTGCAATGGAGCAGCGTTGAGAGGAACGGAGAAATATTAACCAAAAGAATTGCATAAAATCTCAGTGAATGACGCGGATCGGAGATTTTATGCTTGAATGAATATCTTGAATATCCTTGGACATTTCACACAGCGCCATATAGTCCCAAGCTAAGCAACCTAATGCTTGTGTTATGGTAACGAGATGGCTGATAAACTACTTATATACATTTTTTGCATGCTATTCCATTGGTCAGCCTAAATCGACGTCATCTCGTGCTAGATTTTATAAAGGAGATGTTAAGGTGTTGCAAAAATTGCATCACAAGCTATTCTGCCGCCATAATAAAAAAATTACGTATCTACACAAAGCAAAGTAATCGATTTCCGACCTTAGCTTATTTTCTTAATGTCGGAAATCGGTTACTTTGTTTTGTGTAGATACGTCCTATTTTTTCACGACGGAATTTGTTTTCGTGTTCGTGTATGTAGTTCATACGTTTTTATGCGTCCCTGGTGGACAGCTCATTTTACCGGGATCAAAAACTATGTGAAACTTGATATGACAATAAACTATTGTATGTAAAACAGCAAAACTTTACGGACATGACCTGCTTGAAAGTTGAGTCAGCAAACTAATGTATTTAATGCACAGACTGATGTATCCAAAGTTATGACATTATTGTGGTTGAAACCGTACCATTGTTTACATTATTTTTATTTTATGTGACTTTAAAACCGGCAAAGGGCGAAGCAAACTCTCATACGAAATTATCTGTGGGTGTGTCGATGTGTTATTTGCATGGAGGCCCCCTTTAATTTTTAATTTAAATATAATTGAATAATAACATAGAAATTACATTCAGCTTGGGGCTTCAAAGGCAGGTAACGAAACTGCTAAAACCGTTGTTACACGTTAACTTAAGACAGTTAAAGTTAATTCGACCACTTAAACTGGAAAGACGAGACAAACTGTGTCCAGAGACGTCCTGTAGTCCAAAGTTTAATGAAATGCCGTAATGAAATGTTTTAACTGCATTTTAGGGTTAGTTTACATGCCACATAAAAACAGCCAGAAACAATAAATACACACTCGTGTTTTGTTGATAATTTTTCTTAAATAAATGTAAAGTTAAGTGTATGTGTAAAGTTTATGAGATTTTAAAGATGAATTATATTATTGTTAATCTTAAGAGGGAAAAGTTCATTATGTATTTCGTCCATAACATTCTGTCTGAGTGCCAATAATCCTACTAATTTTTGAGTACCATTCGCATTTGAATCTCGGTCGCAATCTGTCAAAACAGTTTCAATTTGCAAACATTTTTGACAGCTTACGACTGACATGCGAATGAAAGAAAGAGACCAGAAAGTACGCACAAAACACAAAATTAAAAGAAAACAACTTACCAACGAAATAAAACCAATTCTATTCTTTAATGCGACTGTTGATTAAAAATTTGAAAAATGTACACTCTAGTCAGTACTAATATTTAATAATTCATAGAAGCGACGTCGTAGAAAATATCTGTAAAATTTAAATAATAATTATTAAAAGTTAGTAAAATAGAAGAAACCGAGACTACAACATTGACTCACTGGAAAAAGGAAATTAAAAAAGCTAACAAGATTTCAGTCGAAAAAAAAACCTGAGTAGTGTATTTTTCAATATTTCAACCAACCCTCCAGAAACAAGGAACCATATTGGAAAGTCGTTAGTTTCTGGCACACTAGGGCGAACATATCTCCAAACATATAATTTATCTTCTCAGCCTGGTAACCATAACGGGGTCTGTGGCTCAGTGCCAAACTGTCGTGACCAAGCTAAGGTGGATGTCAAATTTCACACCCCGTTGGGTTAGGACAATAATTGTGGTGATAGACCGGACGGGTTCCGGGCTTATGATTTGATGAAACTATACATCTATTTATCGTCAGAGGAGGAGGAAAGGTTTGTAATAATACCGTGATTAAGTTAGCACCTACTAATCTCCTGCCTGGCTGTGAATGTGAGCTTATATGTTTGTAAATGCACCCACACGATACAGGAGACACTCCTAGAATAGGGCATCACTTTTTTATGTTTATGAAAAAAGTTGAAAGAATTATCAGTCACATTTTTTCTTTGTTTCATGCTTAAACGACTGTTTCCGAAATGGTTTTTTTTATTTGATATGGGATTGCTCTTGACCCTAGTCTAGTTAAGAGATGACAGTGACAAAATCGACGATGGGGCGAGCTTACACAGAAACTTGTTCCCTCTAAGTTTGAAGACAGACGCAGGCAAAGAGTTCCACCTTTGCTGTGCGCATTATGAAGGACGCTTGGAAACGCTTAGTGCGAATTGGTGGAATAGCAACAAGGTCTATACCTTGTTGCTATTCCATGGTAAGTTGCAGTGCGTCTAGATATCCGATGATAGAAGGGAGCCGGTGAGATGGGGTCCTGTAGTTCTTGGGTACACCCTACGAATAACAATATGTTATGCTTTAATAAACACTTGCAAAAACAATAAAAGCAGAAAATGCTGAAAATTAAAACAAATAACCCATGTTTAGAGCTAAGAATGATCTATACAGTTGAAAATCATATAATTAATGTTCTTTTATAGTTTCCTCGTTGCAGCCAATAATGTCCACTGCTGGATCATGGGCAATTAGTATAACCCACACACAATATTGCAACTGACATCACAGTGATACTGCAGTTTATTTAGCTATGAAGAGAAAACAATGAAAGCAATCACTCCGCAGAAGCCGCTTCGTTATCTTTCCTGTGAAGCTTTGGACTTCCATTCATTGAAAACTCGCTGTTTAAGTGCATTGATCTGACGTACCTACCGGATTTTTTTAATTTTTTTTTTATTAAGTTTTCCTTACCCTAAGGGTAACCAGCGGAACCCTACTACTGAGCTTCCGCTGTCTGTCCCTCCGTCTGTCTGTCAGCGGCCTATATCTCAAGAACAGAGGTATGTCTGTCTATAGGTAGAAAGTTGGGGTTGGCGCAGTGGTTGAGCGATCGACTGCTGCATCGCGTGTCGTGGGTTCGATTCCCGCACGGAACAAGTATTTGTATGGCCTACAGATAGTTGCTCCAGGTCTGGCTGTGTATGTGACTTTGTATGTTTGTAAACGCACCCACGATACAGGAGAAATTCCAAGTGTGGGGCAACGTTTTTATAAGAATACGAATAAGAATAATTGAATTGAATTGAATATAGCAGCATTATCAACAAACTATAAAAAATCAAGCAACATCCGTTACGTAGTTTTTGCGTGTAACAGATATCCATCCATCCATTCTCACAAACTTACACATTTTTAATATCAGTGGAATAGTGTCGGATAGGATGGTAGGAAAATCGATAGGATAGGCTAGGACGTAGGGTGAAATATTACAGCATTGTAGCTAGATATCAGCGTTTTGTTTATCGACAAGGCTTCATTAATTCAAAGATTTTTTTACTATTGTCAAGTATACGTTTGAGCACTATCTCACCTGATGGTAAGCGTTCATGCGGTCGAAGATGGAGTACGCTTGCTTATAAGAAAACCTATTCACTATTGACTTAAAAACTCCCAGGTTGTAGCTATCAGGAAACTGACTCAGGCAGGGAATTGATCTCCTTAGCTGTACGCACAATTATTTATTTTTCACAAAGACTCATTCAAGTATATTACACTATACTAAGTACGGTTATTGATCTTTCAACAAACATCGCAATGCAATTTATGCAGCATTCAATTTCATTCGGATTTAGTTAGCCAACTAACTAAATCCGAAGCTAACCGAAGTCGAGATAACGTTTTATCGCAATTTACTGAGAACCGAGCACATTTCAATGAATAGAGCCACGAGATTGGCGCAAACCGAACGGTGTATTGACTTGTAGCGTTGGTCGAGTGGTGGTGAGGTGTGACTGCTAAGCATGGAGTATTGGGTTCGATTTCCAGCTCAGCGTGTGTTTTTGTATTTTCTTCCTGATTGATTCAGGGAGGGTAATGCTAATTTATATTAGGTCATTATGACCGATTTGTCCGCAGCCCGTATTCAGGCACAGATTAGTGTAAATAGTTTTTCGGTTAGCTGTATTCGACCACAGCCCGTTTCCGGTAACTGAACACGGCTGATTTGTTGCAACGCAGCACTCATTGTTCGGCTAAATGGGGTCGGTTTCCAGTCAAACCGGATTCAGCTGAATACCAGTGTTTTACGTGGAGCGGCTGCCCACCAGACCTTCACAAGCCATTCACTGGGTAACACGGTACTTCTTGGCAAAACTGGAGCCAGATTTACTGGCTTCTGACATTCCGTTACAAATGCCAAAGATCTTAAAATGACAGCCGGGACCAACGGCTTAACGTGTTTTCCGAGGAACGGAGGAAACTCGGTATGTTAAGATGGTCACCCATCCACAGACCAACCTTGGCAAGCGTTGCTTAACCTTAAAGATCGACCCGTGTGGTTGTTATATTAAGGAGCTCACTCCTTATTGCATCCTCTATCACTACATTTTATAAAACAAAGTCCTCCACCTCGCCTGTCTGTCTGTTCGCGATAAACTCAAAAACTACTGCACCGATTTTCATGCTGTTTTCACCAATGGATAGAGTGGTTCTCGAGAAAAGTTTTAGTATATTATTTGTTAAGCGGGTGAAGCCGCGGGAATCGGCTAGTTGGTATTTATTTTTGTTTTATCTGAAAGAATATACTTGCAGATTGGTCCCATTTAAATCATATCAAAATCGGTTACGAACTTTGGATTTTAAATCGAAATCGCTGAAATTTGACTATATTTAGATGATTCTTTGATAATCGAAATTGCGTATGTTGCTTTTCTGTGATTTTGTAGTGGTGTTGTTAGGTGTGGGGCACCACTTAAAAGTGAAAAATAAAAAACTTTTTACAAAAAAATACAACCGACTTCTAAACAAAAAAACACTACAAAGTAAAAAATAACTTTAAATTCGGCAGTCGGTGTTTTTGTTAGTTTCTTCGTATTTTGGCATGATTTTTTGTTTAGAAGTCGGTTGTTCTTCCCGATGACAAGATTATTGACTAGTTTATTTTTTTATATATCGCCTTTATGTTTTTTTTTTGGGAAATACTCATTCATGTACAAGACACGCTCTACCTGATACGCTCCACGCACCTCTGACTTGAACGTCCCAAAATACAGGCTTGATGTTACGAGTACGTTGTTCGAAATTATTGTTTGTCTAGAGGTATTTTGGACGTGGTTATGTCGATGCTAGCGCTGGAAATGCGTTAATTGGTCACGCCAATTAGTTTCACGTAGATATTATATTTCTGATCGCCTCTACAAGTTGATTGAGTAACAAATATTTATTGTATACTAGTTTACTGAATGAATGATAGAATGAATTTTTGTTGGACGATTTAACTGAAAAAGGAAATTAAATGAGAAAACAATGTACATCGACCAGCACAAACCCAAAAGGATAACAATTTCACAAATTATATTAAACCATCTAATGCCCGCGGTTTCGCCCGCTTGACAAAATATCTATTAAAACTCGAGAGCCACTCTATCCATTGGTAAAAACAGCATGAAGATCGGTGCAGGAGTTTTTAGGAGTACCAGACAGACAGACAGATGCGGCGGAGGACTTTGTTTTATAATGTGTAGTGATACTAAATTAGTTATTGAATTTTCGTCAGTGATTGTCATCAATGAATCATCTAGTTATTATACTAAAAAGTGCCCAACGCAGTATCGTAGTCCTGCATTTTTGTTCAGGTGCCTTTTTCCAGCACAAAGCCTTTTCTTTTTATATTGTTCAAAGCAAACTGAACAACTATCATCTATGTACAAACTGTTGTATTGGTTACCAATACTGATATCGACGTTGCTTTCTTTTTTATCCAGAGTTAACCTAAAAATAGATAGATAGAAATAGTATTTATCAAAAATAACAATAAGGGCTTTAAAAATAAACATCCTTCCGGGATAAAATATTTATGATTATGATTAAAAATTAGTAGCCTATGTGTTATTCCAGATTACAATCTACCTCTGTGCCATGAAGATCCTTTCAGGCGTTCTGACGTGAAAGAGTAACAAAAATCCATTCATCCATCCATCCATTCATCCTCACTAACTTTCGATCGCATTTATAATATTAATATGATAATTTATAGTAATGTAATAAGTAGGAAAAAGGACAGCGACGGCTGGTCTTATCTTTTGCAGAACTAATAGTTTTTTTTTTTTTTTTACAGAGAAAGACAAATGATATAACGTGGTGTTTGAGCATATTATATCTGAATATAATAACCAGAATTAATTCCATCAATTCTACCCAACCCCTTGCTAGGTTTACACATATTCAAGTATCTACCAATGTTTATAAATACATCTGGTTTCGTGGTACGACGTCTGGGCGATGCCATTATAATTGGCAGGTCTAACGTACCAAGTGCTGGAAATAATTGGCTCTTTGCAACTACCTGCCAGCTGCGGTACGTTCAACAGCCTTTTGAATTTTTCATAAATGTCAGTTTGTAGTGGTTTCTTGTATTTTTGTAAATAGTACATTACTGCAGCGGCCAGCAAAAGAGGCATTGATGGAATGATAATGAAAATAGTAGTTTTCTCAAATCATGCGCGGAAAATAATTACAATTATTTTTCAAAATCAATAACAATTATAATTCTCGTATGTGTTCATTTTTTATTTCAATAAACAGCTTTTTATTTGCAAGCCAGTTCGAAATTCAAATAAAACCTTTGATAAGTTACCTCCGTGGCCATGTTTCTTCCATTTTTAAATTATAAGTTTACTATGTACTTTATTTGGCCGCTAAACACGACACATATGGATTTCCAGACAACTTTTGCCGGTTGCTGCTCGGCCAGTACAGCAATAGGCTAGTTTCCATCATCCACAAATTGCCAAACTATTTGGTCCGTCAGTTAGAGTATTGAAAAATAATGGACACGTATTTTTTGTTTTTGTAAACCAATGAATATTGACAAAGATAAAACGCATCAAAACTCGGAAGTGGGGGCTCGTGACGTCACAACCCGCTAAAAATTATGCCAGGGCGTGACGTATTGAGAATTTTAAAAGCGTCGTAACTTGGTCAATTTTGGTTCCCGTAACAAAAGAAAAAATACGTGTCAAATATTTTTTGATAATATAACTGACGTACTAATTAGATTTTTTTTAGGACATAAGCCCATTGTGATTTATCTCGAAGAAGGTTGTCAAAATAATGCTCACATTTCCAAGCATGTTTGAGATAATGATATTTATTTTGAAAATAGGTTACTAGTAACTCCTTATAAGTATCTACTTCATTTTTATCATATTAATCTAAATAAGGTCGGTATTTCCTCGTTTAATGCTGAGAAGAAACACCGAAACAAATTCAAATACATAATCTCTTTTGAAGCCCATACAATGGTGATAAACATAACGAGAACCATATAGTTATGTCGATTAATGTTAAAATATGATGAGATAGTTTCGAAAGTTAACTTTGAATTAGCCGTTCTAGGACATAACAGCCATACGAATCGACTTTTTTTGATGGGTTCGTCAGAGATGACAGAGAAAAAGTCTACGATGAAGCGAGCTTACACAGAAGGAGCCTGTAAGTAACTTTGAAGAGATTAGGGTTGTAAGCGTTCGGAAACACAGACGCAGGCAGAGAGTTCCACTCCTTTGCTGTGCGCATTTGACTTTCGGGGTTAAGCGACACTTTCTGAGCTCGCTCCGACGATGGGTGACCATTCATCACAAACTGAGAAACGCATGCTAGGCCATTTTTCCCGTCTGTCATTTGAAGATATTTGACAGTCCACAGACCTACCTTGGCAAGCGTCGCTTAAGCTTAAAGAACAAATGTGCGACTGTCCGATTTTCTGGCATCTAACTGAAAGCCAGTCTTGTCAAGGGGTACCTATCGTATTACCCAATTAAGTACTGATAACACGATGACCCCATAGTTTCTACCAAAGTTTTTCTTACAACTTAGTTCTGCAACTTTTAAAGGCAAAGCGTACCTTGCCTTATGCAATTTTTTTAACAAAAATATTTGATTAAGTACGACATTGTGATTTCATAGTAGCCTTAACCTAAGTTATTGTATGTAAGTATTATCAGGTAGCAACACAAGAGTGGTCAAATTTAATCAGTAAAATGTTTAGGACTAATAAACTGATAGGTACTCCTTGAGCAGAGGATTCTCAAACTAACAGCCATAGGTAGATACATTTTTGTACTAAACTATATTAACAAAAATAGTAAATAATATCCGGGAATAAAGAACTATGGGGCAAAAAAAATACAATTTTTGTAAAAAAAATGTCAAAAAGTAAAATAAAACCAGTGTGCCAATTCTAAAAAAAATTAAGCAACGTTCGCTTTCGTATGTCAGTCGTAATTTGTCAAAAAAGTCTCAACTTCAATTCTTGGCTGATTGAAACTTTGCTTATAATATTGTAGAATTGACACTGGTTGATGAAGAAAGTATACTATAATCACTCTAAATAATGTACTTAACTAAACTAAAAATGTTACAATGTATTTAAGGCATAATTAAGTACCTTAAACATTATGATTTTTTCAGCACCTGAAAATAAACGCTAAGAATTTATTTTTTTAGAGAACTTCCTTTTATCACCACCACAAAAATGTCTAGATTTTCTAGAACTTTGAGTACCTTAGCTTAGCTTTAATAAAGCTATTGTTGATTGATAATAAAGCTGAAATATTGGTTTGATAGCCCTTCCTTTATCGTCTCTGTGGTCATAAATGTGATTATGTGGGCCGCAGCGGTGGATCTCCCGAGGTTGATGTCTTTATCCAGACTCGATTAAATCTAAAATAATCCTGTTGGATGAGATTCTGCAAGCTTTAATAGTTGATTTTTAAAATAGTGGGCATTAATTTTTCTTCTTTCTAAGTTTAACCTGAACATCGACTGGGAAAAAGAAATAACAAAAACGGACTTTCTAATAGAAACACTACAAAGTACTCTTCCAAACAAAAAATAATCATCGAACTCGGTTGACAATTGGCGTAGAAATCGCTAGACAGAGATAAAAATACATTCAATAAGAATTGAGAAACTCCTCTTTTTAACCGACCTACCAAAAAGGAGGAGGTTCTCAATTCGGTTGTATTTTTATTCCTATGTGTCACCGGAAAATTGCAAAAACCATAAAATTGTAAAATATCGCCAGAAATTGTATACTATTATATTTTTCTTAATAAGACACGGATTATATTGTGACCTATTGAATTCGGAGAAATTATAGTCTAATAAAGATTTATTACAATCTTACGGTGTCTGCAAATTGGTTTGTGTCAGTTTTCCTTTTAAAATCGTTATATATGTATATAATATATGTAGTAGTGTTACTACCATGATTGTTTTATAGTGCTTAGCGTCTTTGAACTAAACCGCGAACAGACAGACAGACAGACGGACATGGCGGAAGTAATTGGGCTCATTGTTAACTTCGGAACTCTAAAAAGGGATAGTGCTACTCATCCTATATAACTTCATCTCCTTCACACACAAAGGAAACGTGATGGCATTCATTGGCACGTCACAGTAGAGGAGTTGTTAGTGACAACGAAACTATAACACGATGATCAAATAAAAATGACAACAGAAGGATTCACCCCTCCGTTTGAATTAACTTGATTTCCTTCCGACCCGACAATTTGTACAACATAGTCAAAGCTGATCTTTGTGAGTATAACTTTATATGTTAATAATGTAGCTATTAAATAAATATGTATGTTTTTTATCTAAAAGTTTTTATAAATTGCTTCTGTTTGATCGCTAAACTAAGCCTGGGGTAGTGTATTTCTGAACCGGTAGAAAGCATAAAGTTTTTTATTTAGTGCTACAAACAATTTCATAATATATTAAAGATTTCAATAAATAAGGTTCTAAAATAACAATAATCATAACTAAAATTAACAAATACACTAAACTAACAACAAACTAAAATATAGCATCAAAAATACGTCCTCAACGCTCTCAGCTGGTGATGTACCGAAGAGACTGGCGGCATTGCCACGTTGAAAGGCAATGCTTAATCTGTGCCCAAAGTATAAGCCAGCTCTTGGGTCATGGGAAGTGTCGTCCTGCCTATTTGAAATTTCTTTGAAAAGGCTGTGAGCGCAAGGGCCCCGTGGCCCTAGGGTTACAACCCAAAACGGCTCGAAAATATAGTTACCAATAAGGTTATTTATTTACGCCGCTTGAGGTTTTCCGCGGCCACAGCGGCAGCAACAGCACAACGCGATGAAGTAGGAAGATGGGATGGCGCAAGAGTAAAATAACTTTATTTTCGGAAGTCGATGTTTTTGGTTGTTTCTTCGTATTTTAAAACCAACTTCCGAAATGAAAGTTACTTTATACTTTGTTGTGTTTAACTGATGCCCACGGCTTTGCCCGCATGACAAATTATATAGATACTAAAAAAACCTTCCTCGAGAACTACTCTATCCTTTGATGAAAACAGAATGAAAATCGGTGTAGGAGTTTTTGAGTTTATCGCGAACAGACAGACTGACAGACGTGGCGGAGGACTTTGTTTTAAAATATGTAGCGATAGTGACTGATTGCGGCAATCAAACTTAAGGGAGACTTTATTGTCTTCAAAAGTGAAGTAGCTGGCAGGATTTATTTATTTATTTATTTTCTCACCACAATACACATTAAAAACCAGTTTTACGAGGAACAATAGTACACAGTAAGTATATTGTGGGAGACTGGTGCCTAAACTAGGCTTGGGGCCTGTATTTCAGGACACCAGGTCTCCACCCCTTAGGTTACATAACGTTCTTCCTTATTTACTAATTAAGCATACAGTGGTCGTGAGTAATTGAGGATTGGCATAGGAAGATTAAAAAAAAAACAGTTGCCAATTCTACTAATTTTCAAGCAACTTTTGCATTCGCATTTCGCATCTCAATCGCAAACTGTCAAAAATGTACGAAAGTTTTTAGACAGTTTGCGACTGACTGACAAATGCGAATGTTGTTTAAGAATTTGTAGCATTTTCCCTCAGATGACACTACAAGCTGAGAAAGAGTCTTACGAATCGCGAAAAAATAAATTTTTCACTACATTTAGTGGTGTTATGCAAACATAAATGTATGGGATGGTTGAACATTTTCCGCGATTTCAGGATTGATCTCACTGAAATGTTGTTCGTAATGATGAGTATAACAGCTCTTTTTCAGGTTTTAAATCTTATCGATTACACCTTTTTAGGGTTCCGTAGCCAAATGGCAAAAACGGAACCCTTATAGATTCGTCATGTCTGTCTGTCTGTCCGTCCGTCCGTATGTCACAGCCACTTTTCTCCGAAACTATTAGAGCTATGCTGTTGATACGTGGTAAGTAGATGTATTCTGTGAACAGTATTAAGATTTTCACACAAAAATAGAAAAAGAACAATAAATTTTGGGGGTCCCCATACTTAGAAGTGAAACTCAAAAAAAAATTTTTCATCAAACCCCTACGTGTGGGGTATCTATGGATAGGTCTTCAAAAATGATGTTGAGGTTTCTAATATCATTTTTTTCTAAACAGAATAATTTGCGCGAGAGACACTTCCAAAGTGGTAAAATGTGTCCCCCCCCCCCTTAACTTCTAAAATAAGAGAATGATAAAACTGAAAAAAATATATGATGTATATTACCATGTAAACTACCAGCGAAAATAGGTTTGAACGAGATCTAGTAAGTAGTTTTTTTTTAGTACGTCGTAAATCGTAAATCGCAACTTTTGCTTATAAATACCTACAGTTTTGTACGGAACCCTCGGTGCGCGAGTCCGACTCGCACTTGGCCGGTTTTTATATTATGTGGTCACCATAAGTCTCACCTTCTCCCAATAAAGTCGGGGTTGTGTTCTAGATCAACTGCTTGCAAACGAGTACCAGTATTACCTGACCTCCACAACCCGATACAGGGAACCACAATGAAGGTATTTTTCAGACTGTTTGTCAGACTGTCGAATTTCTGACTACCCTGGCTCACGTGACAACGAAATCGATATCAGTATCTTTTTACCATTCCTTATTCAAATACTATGGTGTAATTTTGCTACATGCTTCCAAAGTTCCGACGAATGACAAGTGGAGGAAGAGGTTTACATGGACATAGATTTTGCTGTCAAAGGAGCCAGGTCAGGAACTCGGGAAACTCAACAAAGTACCTATCAACCTAGAATAACTCACAGATGCGTATAGACGCCCTTTTTTTTCTACCAACTCTCGGTACTGTGCACCCCTCATCCAGGTGTTTCTTTCGACTTTGGTGACATGATCACACTCGTTTAACCGCCCTTGGTCTCAAAGGCCCAACCTTGGAATCCGAACAACAGGCCTTAAGGTTTTTGCACATGGTGCGCGGCGTCTTTTAAACGCGTCAACCACGTGCAGAGTACGCGCGCTAACACGAAGTTCAGACACAGACAGTACTGCTTTTTGCCCGTCTACAGCGCCGTGAGCGTAAAAGTTAAAAATACAACGTGTGCAAAGGCTTTAAGCCCTAAATTCAACAATATCGATATATTCCAGAAACGTGTTTTTTCATCACGTTCGATTTATCAGACCGTGCCCTTCCCCGTTACGACACTGACCTTTTATTAAGCATACACGATCCCTAATAATTGCTTTTGCGGTCTGCGTGACTTTGCGCATTTTCCCCAGTGGTTTTCATCAAATTAATTTTAATTTTCTGTTCCCTCTTCTCTTAATTTAATAAGCTGTTCTTAAAATAAATATCGCAAAAAATATAAGAACTTTCGCGAGTTTTCTTTTCTGCTAATAATTTAAATGGAGGTACCTACTTAATTAAACGGTTTTTGAGAGGTGAAAATTAATTTATTTAGTAATAGAGCTTTTTGCTTTAGCATCGCGATTTGATATCTTGTTTCTAATTACGATTGCTTTCGTGATCTTATTCCGTGACATTTAATTTCTATCAATTAGAAGTGTCGTTTTAATTGGTTCGTTTTTAGCTGATGTAATTGTATTTGTGTATACAATTTTGGCGTCTTTGAATAATTTGTTCCGAGTTGATGACGTTAGGATCGACCCCAAAAAACCAAAAAAAAAATGTATCCAGTGAATTTTTTTCCAGCAGACATACTTTGTTATAATAACAATTTGATCCTCTAAAGAGGATAGGTTTTTTTTCAAATGTTGAAACGTATTCATTTACTGACTTCAAAAAAGGAGGAGATCTCAATTCAACTTTCAGCATTATAATACTAGTAGGTATAGGTAGCTGGATTTCGTTTACTTGGATGACGTATTTAATCATCTATACTAGTCTCTAGTCTATACTTCTATACTAATATTATAAAGAGGTAACATTTGTTTGTAAGTTTGTTAATTTGTATGTAGGGGGTAATCTCAGGAACTACTGGTCCGATTTGAAAAATTCTTTCAGTGTTAGTTAACCCATTTATCGAGGAAGGTTATAGGCTATATATCATCACGCTAAGACAAATAGGAGCGGAGCATTAATGGAAAATGTGACGCAAACGAAGTTGCGGTGGTTGCGGGATAGCTGGATTTCGTTTACTTGGATGACGTATTTAATCATCCAAGTAGGTATAATAAAAGAAATTTCAGGTTTGGATATTTTTTTTTGTCGTTGGATGGGTCTTAGTCAGTAACAGTCTGACACTCCCTTCTGCTTCGCCTAAAGCCACCGTTTAATGATTTCCATACCTAAAAAAAAACATAAATGAAGTTGCGTATTTCGCTTTTCAGTGGCGTTTTTATGTGTGGGATACCACTAAAAAGTGAAAATTTATCATCTGTGAAGTATTTTATTTGGAACTTTTTGGTTTTAACTCCGTATACACCGGTATAACACCGATTTCCCAAAATTAAAGTTATTTTACACTTTATAGTTTTTTTATTTGGAAGTCGGTTGTATTTTTATCATTACCTACACTTTTGCACAATAAATAAAAAAGGTAGCAACAAACAAACTCACATTCATTCTTGTCATTTTTGGGCACGCGTTTGACCACTATCTCACATGATAGTTATTTGATCCAATAAACAATACGCAGAATTACCTGTACCAGTTAACAACCATAATTAAAAGCAAAATGTAACATGAATACAAATGAAGGTAGTATTATTGGTCTCGTCACCACGACCGCACTGCGTAACGTGATCAACGATTGATTTATGAGGGTACAGTCGTTGCCGAAAACTTAACACCTTTCCTAAAAAACATTATAACAAAGGTACGAAGACGATTCATTCAG
Organism: Ceramica pisi; assembly: GCA_963859965.1. Lineage (NCBI taxonomy): Eukaryota > Metazoa > Arthropoda > Insecta > Lepidoptera > Noctuidae > Ceramica > Ceramica pisi. The sequence goes on from OY982529.1 coordinate 7,116,281, forward strand.
CAAAAAAGTGACGTTGCAATTGCTGATTTTGTTATTGACGATAAAATTTGGTATTAGAATAAATGAAGTTTTGTTTTAAAATTGATACAGTAAACTAGGTACCAGTTTTTTTTTTCGGGTATTTTGCATTGATATTTTACCAATTAATTCTGAATTAATTATTTTAATCTACAGTTAAAAACACTGTAAATAGCGCTTAAAACTTTTGAACAGCGAAAGATAGAGAGATTATTAAAATGACGTTTAAAATGTTTTCCAGAACTAGATAAGCGAATACCAAAGTAATGGAAGCTGACTGTACCTACCCATTTGAAACCGCTCTGATTCGGTTTTCACCCGTTTTAGTATTGGATTTGACGTAAATTCGATTATGTAATATCAGAATATTGCGGTACGAAATTGATAATATCAATGTACAATAGCGATTACTTCCGATCCAGGTTTCGATTTCAAATTGAAATACGAAAAAATTGGAAAGGCAAGGAGGATTTTTCTTGAGGTTTTCTGCGTTTACCTGTCCAAGATGACTGTACTCAGACTCGAGGATCTCGAAAATTTGAATTTGACAAATTAACCAAGGCGATATTATCGAAAGATATACATATATACTTACTTATTTATTTATACTTTATGCACAGTAGTGTTACATGGGCGGACTTAATGCAACAATGCATTCTCTACCAGTCAAACTTTGGGTTAAAAAGACTTATCGAAGTTAAACGATGGTAACATGTTCATTACAATTACTCAAATACAGTGCGATTCTGAAAACAGTTCACCGTGAAGGCTTAGGTGAAGTGAATTTGGAGTTAGCTGTCAATTTATACAAATAAGGTGGAATACAGCCGGTCGACTCTGTTGACATCTCACCGTGTTCACTTAGGTGAAGTGAACTTGAAGTTAGCTGTCAATTTATACAAATAAAGTTGAATGCAGCCGGTAGATTCTGTTGACATCTCACCGTGTTCACTTAGGTGAAGTGAACTTGAAGTTAGCTGTCAATTTATACAAATAAGGTGGAATGCAGGTGATCTCTGCACGCTCCCTCCACCTCAGTATACCCGTTGAGACGTTGACAGAATAGGCCGGCTGGATGCTGGTTCCACCTCACCGTTTTGACTACGTAATGCAATATTACCACTAGTGTGATACAATGCAGTCTTTAGGCTCCATACTGACCTCGCTTTCAACTCCAGTGACTGTTTCACCTCGACTGCAATCACAAAGCCTTCCAAATTGCATCAAAATGTGCAACGCGTTACAAAATAAACACAAACTTTTCTATCATTATGAACTTTTACTATGGAACCACGAAAAAACTCAGCTGTTCAGGGCAAAATGGCCTTACCAGCTGAGCTAAACTAAGCTGGTCACAGTTTTTTCGCAATTATGCGCACAGAAATGAATGTGACTTTTTTATTTCCCTATTTCATACATAGTTGGTCCCATGGTAAAAGTTGTTCATGATTACGAGTACAAGACCGCTTTTCAGATATTACTTTTATAATGTTACTCGTATTTAACGACATTTTTATTTCTTTGCCTCATTAAAATATAATTTTAATATTATAAATAAGAAATTTCAATTTAGAGTAACTTTCTACTTGCGATTTACCTATGTAGATGGCATTAAACAAGTTTCCTTAGAGAGCCAGAATGTCGCCTGTTATATTTCTTAGTTCACAGATTGCTTTAAAGCAAGTTTAGACATCGTCGCTGAGTCGCTGTGTGCAAGTTTTGTAGTCGCTATGTTTACGTAATGTTGTACCATTTTAGTTTCGAGACATCAAGTTTAGAATACTGAACTTAGCTTGTTACGAGATTTTAGAATACAGATTGCAACCTTACACCTTGTATCCTATAATGTATGTGCAGCGCTTAATGTATTTAAATAGAATTATTAGAGAACCAAGTTAAAAATACAATCCGAAGGTACGCTTCTAATCTCCCTGCTTAAAAATATTAAAATTCAAGTCGCAAAATCAACTCGATGTCAATCAATTTATTTTCCTTTGTTTTTGATAGATTTCGACTGCGATGCGATAGCAACGTGTTTTATAGGCAAAGAGTTTATTTGCGCGAAATATGACATTATATTTAAAAAAAATAGCTAAGATGGACAGTCTTTAAGAACTATCACTGCCTGATGTTTTAATCATTGCTTGCGTTCCTAAGTTCTCGTGTTTATAGTGTATAAAATCCCTGCTAACCAAAGGAAAAAGTTTGTTATTATGACGCACGTTAATCAAACTTAGCCAAACCTGCAACTCCGTGGTTATTCAAACTTATCCAAACACTAACTCGCTCGTTGGTATAAAATGTTCGCTAACGAACTTCGCTTTCGTGAACTGATCATCGTCAGAAAGAATCCTTTTAACTTTTCTCGTTCTTCATAAACTTGTTGAAAGGTCCATTTTCTTTCGTCATAATTAGTTTATTTGAATTTTATATTATCACGCCTGTGTTTACCGAAGAAGAAGGCAGAGTTGTAAAATGAGCTCATCACATTAGTCTAACAGTTTGTATTCGGCGAGTTATGCATATGACATAGCAGTTCTGATCACGGTAAATTTGAAGGCGTCTTATGTGACTTCATAAGGAAAGCTTTCGAAATAATCGAGAACCAAAATTAGTTTTTGTGAAGAATAGAGAAAATATTCATAATTATTTGTTTATGTTAACTGACTACGTTCCAGCTTATTTTCGCAAAACTTCTTTAAGCAAAATAGTATATTTCATTACAAGTGCGGAAAGGCTGTCATTGCAACGAGTTCCGACAAATGTCTACCCGAGCCGAGGCGAAGCCGAAGGCGAGGGTTGACAGTCGGAACAAGTTATGACGGTTCCACAGGTGTACTGAACGACTATTTTTAATACAGTTGCGAAAAAAAAAGCAATTTAATAAAATAATAAAATTTTGTGCAATTATACTGAGTTCCGGTGGTGTTCATTCAAAAAAATAGGGTCGATATTACTCATTTTGTGCAACAAACAACTAAACTCGCAAAGAAAATTTCTGGAAAATGGCGCCAACCGTAGAATATAAGCAGTTTTTTTTTTTCATCCATTTTGGTAGGCAAAGGATACTATCCATACAGCTTAGTCTTCAGTACACTTTTTTATTGATATGAAATGAAAATGAAATTTAATGAGACGAATGAAATAAACCTAACCTAACTCATTCAATTAAATCATTAAATCTGATATTGAAATAAATTAGTATCTTCTTTTTAGAAATATACGTATTTGTATGAATCACAAAAACTCTTTAGTAAAAACTTCATGGTTGGTTTTTCTTTTTAATAGACATTTATTTTGACAGTTGGGAAAGAGAACGCACGAGTTCGGGAAAGGTAAAAAAAAGGCACTAGTATGTAATAGCCCACATCCCGAACGCTAAACGTCCCTGCAATACACCACTTTTTGAGCAACTGTATTAAAAATATACTTTTCTTAAACATGCATGTAAATGTGAGCATTATTTTGACAACCTTCTTCGAGAAAATCAAAATTGCTGGGCTGGCCGGCAAAAGTTGTATGAAAATTCTATACCTATCGTGTTTGCGGCTAAATTAAATTACATGGTAAAGTTATATCTGACGTGTAATTTAAAAATGGAACGATCTTTTATTCCGAAACATGGCAACTAAGGAGATAACTTATCTAAGGTTTTATTTAAATTTCGAACTGGCTTGCAAATATAAATCTGTTCATTGAAATAAAAATGAACACTTTTATACGGGAATTATTATTGTTGTTGGTTGTTCGACATTGATTTTAAAAAGTATTTGTATTTTAATTTCCGCGCATTGTTTGAGAAAAGTAGCTAAACAAGCCTTGGTCACAACTAGGCATTGATAGACTTACGTATGTGTGCCTCGGCTACGTCTTGGCGCACATTTACATATTGTCCATCAATGCCTTTTTTCTTGGCCGCTGTAGAAATGTACTATTTACCACTAGATAGTGAGATAGTGGTAGTATATCTTATTATACTCTTCCTACTCTACAATCTTAGATATAAATCATTAGTGCCTGAGCTGGGTTAATTTTGTACCTTCTCCTTTATTCGCCTTTTCAACGCCTTGTCCAAGACTAATTAGTTGAATTCATTTTGCGCTACCCTAATCAACACTAGGCTTCTAACTCTTTGTCTATACTACAGTTACCTAATGCCTTATAATTCAAGGTTCCAAAACCTTCAAGTATTAGCGTTGGGCAACTTCAGTATAATTTCACATGGGTTAATCAAACTTCAACAAAAGTCCATGATATGGGTAGGTACTTATGTACCTAATTTCTAACATCCTAGTTTCCTCGAAGTTTCTGAATATACCCTTGTCTATAATTCTGCGCTATTAACAGAAATTGTAGCAACAAATCAATCTGCCTAGCCTTTTCAAGATAACATTGGCAAAACTGGCTGTCGTACTTTCGGCTCAATGACTACCCTCCTTCCTTTGTTCACATTTGATAGGCTTGTATTTGACCACTATCTCACCTGATGACAAGCGATGATACGATCGAAGACGGAGCACGCTTGCCTAGAAATAACCTATTCACTCTTGACTTAAAGACTCCCAGGTTGTAGCTATCAAGAAACACAGACTCTGGCAGGGAATTCCACTTCTTAGCTGTACGCACAATGAATGTGTTCCCAAAACATTTTGTGCGTTGTGGGTGGGAATCCACCATGTATACCGGTGGCGCATCGTCGTGACGACTTTCAAAGAGCTAATAAGACAGCCGAGACCGGAAATATCTAGTTTTGTAATGGATGTCATCCACTACACCTCGGCAAGCATTGGTTAACCTTGAAGTTGGAGTGGTCTGGTGTTGTTGTAGTGCCCCTGGAAGCTAAGAATGTTTGCAACAATTTCTTACTTTACCTAAAATACCAAAAAAGTATAAAAGAAAATAACTTAATTGGTATAACTTTTGACCAAAAGGCACGTCGAGTGGCGGTCAAAGTTGAGTGACTTGTGGCCGTAAAGTTATGCTCAGGAAATTCAATTTTCGGTTCGAGGGCTCAGGGATCAAAAACGTGCAATTTTACTAAACTTTTGACGGTCCAGCTCATTTACTTCGATACATCCTGACCAAGATATCTGTGAGCTAAAATAAAAATCTGTTTCACAGGGTAAATATCAGCCCATGTTGTGGTCGGTTTCCACTCGACTAGAACTAGATGCAGCCAATATGCAGAAAATCAATATATATTACTACGATTAGGATAACATTATAGTCCACCCAACGAAGGAAAAATCTGGGAAATAATTCGTGAATAAGCGAATTTTGGTATAGCTGCCTTAACTTTAGTGGACACATCCCGTTACCCGCGCATTATGCGCGCATTAGCGATAAAGATGAAAATTAAATTTCACAGATTGTTGTGTGGTTTATATTATGATTCTAGTATGATTCTGCTAAAGTGGCCTTTTTAGGACATTGTTGTTGTTATGATTGGCGAATATAAATAGAATAGCATATAAATAGATGTGAAAAAGCAAAGTGTTGACTTAAATCCGAAATGTCTGTATTCAAGGCTTTGTTGTTTGTTTACCGTGACTGCTTGTTTGTTTACCGTGTTCCAAAGTTTTTTTTGGCATTTGGTAAATAAGCTGGTAGTGGCCCACAACTTTTTTTCGCTATTCAATAGTCAATCGGATTTATCAGTGCTTCCTATCTATAGGTGCGTTTGCTATCCTTTTCAAACAATGCTCTGCCAAAACACATGCCTATGGCACTTGTCTCACCACTGACGATAAACGAGAAGCAAGAAAAGCTTGAAATTCGAAATCAAATAACGAGCAGTGAGTAGCGAATGTTTAATTTCGATTGTTTTGTCGCTCGGCTATAAGCGAGTGCTCTTGTGTGACGGGTTTTTACTCGCACAACTCGCTCCGCCCGCACTATAGGTAGAAATGACCGCTGGTTGATCTTTCGGGGTGATTTCTTCTGACCGCCAAGCGAGTACTACCTATCTTTGATAGCTCTTGTCTCTGCGATAAACTAGTGGTAATAGAGTTTTTGCCAGTCGTGTGAGCAACCAGCTACCGATTATAAATGGTTGCATCTCTTTTACTCGCATCTGTCTATGTCATTTGGTACGTTTCCTCAGCGAGAAAATAGCCGATAGCTGATCGCTTCCTTGTCGACAAGGAGATAAGTGCCTATAAGTAGAAGTTGTTGGTATAGACTAGGGATGTTACGGAGGTGGTTTTATCGGAACCGAAATCGGAGTCGGAGTTTTTAAAATTGGTTTTACAGAGTCGGAATCGGAGTTGAAGGCGGAGTCGGAGTCGAAGGCGGAGTTGGAGATGGTGGCATACTAAGAAAGATGTTTTTAGGGTAGGTAGGTAGGTAGGTAGGTTTAGTACCACACAAACATTAATCAGTCACCGCCGCCGCCGCTATGCTTCGACCTCCAATTTAAAAGTATCGGAATCGGAAGTCGGAACTGGAAGTGTAAGATCAACCGGAAGTTCCGACATATCGGAGTCGGAGTCGAAGCTCCGTAACATCCCTGGTATAGACTGTACTATGTATAAGTTTTCGACCGATAATCAAACTTCCGGCAGCACTACATGATGTGGGTACCGTTACCAACAAGTTAACTGGTTTCAAGTTATTAATCAAGTTTCTAGGCGGACAACGTTTAATGCTGCTCATATGGACGTCGTCAGGAAAATTTGATTTCCTTGAAGGTAGGCGTAGTTTTATTGAATTAGCTTTGTCCAGCTTATCAGCTTCCTGGCCGAGATATGTGACCGCTTTTTGCTGTGTGATATATTATGTCGTAGAAGTCTTCCACGAGTAACGATAAGTTTACTGGAGGACTAAGATATTCAGTAGCGTTAGGCTGCGTTTCCAACAGAAATGTGCGAGAATGCGAAGCGAGGGATGTGTTTGTTTAGAAACAATAGTTTGGGGAAGTATGCGGCACAGAGAGTAAAGTCCCGCTAACCCCCATTGAAAATGGAAGGATCCTCCAGCGGTTTTTGTGCCTGGGTGGCTACTGCCCGATAGTTCATATTCGGGCGGATGTACATGTATGATGTTTAAATCGCATGGTAAACTCTGCTTGCACGATTTAGGAATTTAGTTCGCCGCCAGTTGTATAGATGGCGTCGCGGTTATATTTGTTACGATGCAGATTTTTTTCATTGGTTTTTTCTTGTGGCGGCGTTGATGCCGCTACAATAAAATCGCTTGCGCTGAGCGATGCTTTGTAAATGTAGCGATTCTATTGTTTCTTCCGTCTAGTAATGTACTTCACAATGTTCCTCATCTGTGTCTATCGGCATTGTGAAGCGCTTCGTGAAATTTTTTGTCCGAAACACATTCCTCGCTATGCATCCTCGCCCTTCTTTGGGGGAAACGCAGCCATAAACTTAATTGACAGGCAGGTTGTGTTCCGGGCAGTGAGTTATTATGGTCCTGTGCTGCCACAGAACATCACAATATTGCTCATTAGTAACCTTAGCTTCATAAAAATAAATAAATTTAGTATAGTAGTATTTATAGTGTATCAGGCTAGTCTCCGCACGTCCAAGCGCTTGGTTTCATAAACAGTAGATCTTGTTTTTATAATATGTTCAATTGTAAAGTACCTACTGTTTGATTGGCTGAGAAGGAAAATGTTAGACATACCTACCTACATATAATATTTCATGTTCTGACTAGCAGTTCGCCCGCGACTTCGTCCGTCTGCAATTTTCTTAAGGACTCAATTTTTTTCTAGTAATAAATATAGCTTATGTTACTTAGGGGTTGTGTAGCATTGTGTGGTAAAAGAGTTTTTGAATTTGAGCGAGTGGCTTTTGAATTTATTCGTTACAAACATACAGATCTATATATACTATTTATAATATTAGCGTAGGTACCTAGCTATTGAATGTAACTACCTACATTATGCGTAACTTAGATTGCCAATTGAAATTGAACCCAATGTAATCATACAACTTAAAACTATATTGCATTAACAAACACTCATCACTGAAATTTATGAAAGATTCCAAAATTATCACACGCGAAACTAAAAGGCTTTAAGTAAGACAATATACGCCATCTGAAGAGCAGGAAGATCCCTTAAAAGCTGATGGATTAACTCGGTTCGCAGTTAGACGGGCATGATTGATGAGTACCAAGTTCGGGTAGTCTCGGGCCCAGAGGCGTAGGTAGAAGAGTAAGTTCAAGTAGTACCTACCTACGATAGGGTTGTAGAAATCGGGAATTGATTTCGGGACTCAAGTGGAAATTGGTTTCGTTATGATTAATGTTGATTCGAGTTTGGATGCTGTGGGCTTAATATATTTATGATATTGGGTTCTTGAAGTATTTAATTGGATTTTTCTGTTAGAAAAAGTAGATGTTGCTCTTATATCAGATATTTTAGAAGGGTTTGTTGTAAAAGGTCTACTCCATAATTTTCATTTCAACCTTGTGTCTTGCTTGACTTCTTAGAGTTCCGTAATTTTTTACTGTTAAAAGTTGTCAGATCTTATGGAGAGCCAAGCTCCTAACCTAACACTTTTTGTGATGAATTTGCTCTTGACTATAGTTTTAGTCAGAGATAAAATCTACGATGGAGCGAGCTGACCCAGAAGGAGGCTGATCACTCTAACTTTGAAGAGATTAGGGTTGTAAGCGTTCGGAAACGCCGGCGCAGGCAGAGAGTTCCACTCAATAGCAAGAGAGGGTAAGTTGCAGTTCATCTACATGTCCGTACACTCTCTAACTTTCATCAATGCGTATATCCTTTGAATTAATCCTAGTCTTAAGTGCTCTACAAACCGTATCATAAAATGACCTAAGTCAAAATGTGTGGCTTGGCTATTTTGTTACCTATTGGCACAAAATTAACACCTAGTTATCGAAATACTTTCTGTTCATAAGAAACTGAAAAATCCGCTAAAAATAATTGAATATTATTACTCGGCTATGTCCTGAAATCCAATTTCCTTGAAATAATCTGTAATCGCGAAGCTCCGTCATTATCCGGGCTCTCCCGGCTGTTGGACGCCTTGGCACGTTTAACGTATTTCACCTGGTTTTGTATAAAAACGTTTTATAAAGTCTTCGTTATTCTTGCGTTGAATTTCCTGTAACAAGTTTAGATTTAACTTTTTTAAATATCAAGTGATAAATGCTTCTATACTGTCTTCAACAAAATTGCATTGCGTTTTTTTTAAATAAACGGTTCTTCTGGGTAAGCTCGCTCCATCATAGACTTTGTCACTGTCATCTCTGACCTAGACTAGTGTTAAGAACAAACCGATCTCAATAAAAAAAAAAAACTATTTTTTAAAAGATATTTCACGCAAACTATATTTAGTTCGATGTCTAACCCCTACTTTCTGTACGCACAAGCTGTGAAAAACCATATATCTAATGAATTGTTATATTATTACAACCTGATTCGGCAAACGTTGTTTTTCCATATAAAACAAAAAAAAAACAGCCAAGGACCTACTTTCAGACTTACCGATTGTACACAAAAAAAAACACATAAATGTCGGTCAAGCCCTTTCAGAGGAATTCGATAACAAACACCGTGACACGAGATTTTTATATACTAAACTAGACTACATAGGGCAGGAATCGCAACAATAGCCCTTGACCTAAAAACGTCACTCCAAATTCAAATAAGACGTCAGCAAATCCACAAACAACACGAAATCCCGGAAACACAAACGCACCTGCAATTATTAAACAGCGCAGTTCAAAGAACTATTAAAGCCGTAATTACCAGAGATTGTGCATCGACAAAGGAGAGGTTGACTGCTTACTAGTTGGAGGCAAGATTGCAGCCTCTTGACTTCCAACCTCCCCTCTCCCTAGCTTAGGGGCCCAGCACATTAGCGTTTTCTTGGCAATATCTCGGCACGATGACATCACAACAAGTGCGCAAAGGAACTATCATTTAAGTACGCGCTAAGGATACTCTCCGCTTGTATTAAGAGGGCACCGAGGAAATCCTAAAATTGGCTTTCGTTTAATCCCATGCTGCATCGTTATTACTTAACATTTAATTAATCCTACTAATATTATGCAAAAGTTTATGAGGATGGATGGATGAATGTTTGTAACTCAATCACGTCAGAGCGCCTGAAAGGATCTTCATTGGCACAGAGGTAGAATATAATCTGAAAAAACACATAGGTAAGCTATATATATCTCGGCAGTAAATTCCCAAGAGATGACGCCGCTAGCAGAAGCTATTATGTAGTATATCTAAGGATTCACTCTATAAATTGGATAGGTACCTTAGAACACGAATACTTGTAGTTTCCTCGACGGAAAAAAAACAAAGTCATCTCTAAAAATCATGTATTTGTTTTATAATACCATAAATAGTGCGCGTTCCATCCATTGTAGCTAGATCCGCCTCGCTTCCCCAATTTTCGCTTTAGTCCTGCAGTGCTATTCTGTAACAACATTTTCGTGTCTCGACAGCGGAATCCGAGGTGAGTTTCAAATTCGTATAAATATAAGACCTTATGATGTGTGAAATAAAGTTCACTTTGTAAGCTTAGTCACTCAGGTGAAGTCGATATCGAAATGGTTATTTACAGAATAGACTAGCTGTTTCGGCTGTAGGTCATGGAACTCTGTGTCTTGCACTTACGTACGGTGTTTGCTTGTGCTTACGCACACATACACGGTCTGCTTAGAATACCTATACCAAAAACTCGGTGCGCTCTTAATGAGTAAGATTTACCGTAAGTCAGTGAAACCACTGGATCTACAACCACTTTTTCATCACTTCAATCGAAAAACGTTCACTGATTTGCGTCTTCTCGCATCCGGTGCCACAGCGAACGGTCTTGTACTTCCTCGTATAAATTTTTATCACTATGAAATAAATCAAGAGCGAAGGGTAGCCTGAAAAGCGGAGAGCTCTAAGCTGTCATACTATTATCTCTGTTTAGCACAGCGATGGCTGCAATTTCGTCTCGCCGAGATATCAGCAATTTAGCAGACTGTGCGGACCCTAAATTCCTTTCAAAGACTGAAATTGCCTTCATTAAACTAGTGTTGCATTGCTAGCAATAAGTTTGAGCTTCAGTACTTCACCTTGATGAATACTCGGATGCAGAACATTTTAATTGGATTGTAACTGAAACCCGATTGTTCGAGAATCATATTTTAAGGACGGTGTGCTAAATTGGATGACGGCTTGAAAAAGGGAATAGTAGTAAAATGAAAATAAAAAAAATAGTCTCACTTGTAACTGTGCTACAGGTAGATCCTCAACTCATAAATAGAAGGCACGAGAGTACATCACCACGCTTGTCCAAAAAAAAGCGTATAATGATTTGTGCAAGGTTTTCTTTATTCATTTTCAATATAAGTTCTTAGCGAAGTCGCCTACGGTGACAATTTTTACACGGCAACAGAAAATGAAAGAGCAAACTCTGAGAGCACTTCTCTCAGAGTTTGTATTGCAATTGGCGCTAAAATAAATATTAAAAATTATTATAATAAAGCGTTACTCAAACCAGATACTGAAGCACATGGTATTAAATCTTGAACAATGGTACGGAACCTTCATGCGCGTTTTCTTTTAAAATCTAAACTAAACGCGGACGCTTTGCGTGACCCAATTTGACTTTTACCTTGGACAGAGGATAAGCATTGCCATACAACGTGGCAATGCAGCAGTCTTTTGGACTCACTTCCAGTCGATAGCGGTGGGGACGAATTTTTTTGACGCCATATTTTAGTTAGGAGTTTTGTTTTCTATTTTAATTGTATCTTAATAGAATTACTAAATTTTTTCCACAGTAATAAATTACCGTGTTTTAACCGATTTCATTTTCGATTAAGTTAAATTTACTAAATATATTTTACGGATTTGCGGTGTAACATAATATTTCCAAAAGCATAGGTAGATAGGTACTTGTACACCTGTTATGAACTGAAATCATGCAGGCCAACTTTTCCACAACTTGCTTAAACCCTATTTAACTCTGATATCTCAAAAGCTTCAAATAAAACCACTAGCTACACTTCTTGAGGTTTATGTATTCTGTTTTGAGGGTTTATATCGTCAACATCACATCATGACACAAACCCTAGTTTATTACACCACATTATTGTGTTCTATAGTGTTGTTTTTGGTTAACTGATTGCTGATTGGGTAGAGCCGGTCTATTTTATCAACGTCTCATCCTGTAAACATAGGTGAAGTGAGCACATCAGTGCAATTCAGCAGTGCGATTCTGTTAACATGTCGAAGTGAACACTTAGGCGAAGTGAACGACAAGTGAGCTGACAAACCATACAAACAAGATGAAATGACAGCTCACTTGCCGTATACTCCACCTAAGTGATCACGGTGAGATGTAAACAGAATCGACTGGCTGTAAACCTCTCACTGTGTGTGTAAGCTTAGGTGAAGTGAGCTGTCAATCCATACAAACAAAGTGGCGTAACAGTTCACCTAACTTTACAAGGTGAGATGTTAACAGAATGGACCGACTGTCAAGTCATCCTATTTGTAAGGATTGACAGCTCACCTCATGTTCACTTCACCTGACTCGGTGAGAAAATTACAGAATCACACTACTGCCGGTCGATTCTGTCGAAATCTCACCATGATCTTGTTTGTATGGTTTGACAGCTCACTTGTCGTTCACTTCGCCTAAGTGTTCACTTCATCATGTTTACTGAATCGCACTTCTGAACTCGTTGTGATGTGACGTTTGCGTAAAAGAATCGTGTGATTTTTTCAACCTGCGCGCTGCGCTACGACATAATTCATACCTACACAATGGTATGGCCCGAGCTTTGCGCGTTGAGCGTTGGCATCTCTGTAACTTCATCTACTGTAAAAGTTCGTCTGTGCAAAAAACGAGACATTTCTTTACTTGACAAAAATCTTAAATTTACTGACAAGCAATGCACAGCGACAGACGCTGAGTCTAAACGACAGAATGGCAGACAGACGGATGGACTGACGGACGAAAGGACGGACAGACTAAGGAGGTAAGTAATAGGGTTCCCTTGGTTACTCTTCATGTACGAAACCCTAATTAAAGAGGTTTAACTGGGGTGAAAGTTAATATGAAAATTCACCATTTTTGTCGAGTGCAAAGGTCCAGAAAATCTAGTAACAAAACTAGGCCATTGTATACCAAATTCTTATTAAAATTATACCTTAGCATACTAACTATTCTAAGTATTCGAACGATAAGTGACCACACTGCGCTGAAGCGCTAAAGGAATTGCTTATGTTACATTATTGTAATTACGTATGCAAATTCCTACTATTTTTACCCCTTTTGCTATCCTATTACAAACTAGAAATACGGCGGATTTTAGTGGGATTCTGTTGGGTAAGTTATTTAATGAGATTTCAGGAGTTCGTTAAGCTTAATGTGAACTAGGGCGTCATATGAGTTACGCTACGGATTTTTATATATTTTTGTACTTTCCTTGCGCGTTTTCGAGTTACCATATGATGAAAATATGTTACGGTAAAAATATGTCGTAGAAATAATGCATTATTTTGAATTCCACACGAGTTCTTTGATATCAAAGATCTCGTTGGAATAGCCGTCGCAAGCGCTACTGCTGAACGTGGGGACTTGGGTTCGATTCCCGAGTCGTGTAAAATATTTCAGTAGCAGCCCAGAGCAGGTATTAGTAGCCAATTTTTGGCAATAGGCTCGGCAAGTATTACTGCAGTGCGTGCGTGCATGCGTGCATGTGGAAGTGAAGGCGCGGGTGAAGTGATCACGAAGTGAGCTGTCAGAGCATACAAAACGAGATGAAATGACAGCTCACATATCGTTCACTCCACCTAAGTGAACACGGTGAGATATGAACAGCCGGTCTATTCTGCCGATATCTCACCGTCATTCTATCTTATTTGTATGGTTTGACAGCTCACTTGTCCTTCACCTAAGTGCTCACTTCGACAATATGTTAACAGAATCGACCGGCTCGTGTATTCCATGCTCAATTCCGGAATACGGACTACCTACACTGTACGCTATGTGACTTTCTATAGGGGTCATTATCCTGAAACTAGCTGACCCGCGCATGTTCATCTCCGTAACATTTTTCATGAACGCTCGTTTCCTATTGGTCATAGCATGGCGTTATAAAGCTAATAGCCTTCCTCGGTAAATGAGCTATCCAACACTATTATTATAATATACACACACAATAATTTTTCGTTTCGATCCAATAGTTCCTGAGATAAACAAGTCACTAGCGTCAGTCAGAGGGTTACGGGAACGTTGCGGGCTCTGTATCGCTTGAAAAATTTGTTGCCGTCGAACACAAAGACAATGCTTGTGCAGACCTTAATTTTCCCCATCATCGATTATGGTGACGTGTGCTACTATGACCTGAATGCAGATCTCCTCAATAAACTTGATCGCCTTCTAAATTACTGCATTCGATTTGTTTTCAATCTACGCAAATATGATCACGTCTCTGCGCACCGCTCGCTGCTAAAATGGTTGCCCATACGTCAGCGTAGAGAGCAAAGGGCGCTAACTACCCTGTTCTCATTTCTTGACTCTCCGAATTCCCCTAGTTATCTAGCATCTCATTTCCAATATATTTGCGCCAGCCACTATAGAAATCTACGCTCATCTCATAATCGTCTTCTTCACTGTCCATCTCACCGTACTGACTTCATTCACAATTCCTTTTTCATACAGTCAATTTCTCTGTGGAATGCGCTTCCCCAGGAAATTAGGATGGCAACCAACCGACTAACCTTCAAAGTTAAGGTTCGAGAGCACATTCGTATGAAGTTGGCAGTAGTATCGTCACAGCGCTAATTTTTGTTTGCATAAACTGTTCAAGTATAATCGTGTATTAGTCTATTAATTTGAGTACCTATATTATGTAATAGTATTTATTATATGTATAGTTTATATGTATTTATTTATCTTTGTATTAATTTTACTAATAATCGTGTTTCTGGTTTCTCTTTATCTTTATATTGCACCTACCACTATTTTTCTCTGCATTGCCCAAAGGTTGACTGGTAGAGAATGCCTATGGCATTAAGTCCGCCTCTGTACATTTGTGTGCGTAAAGTATAAAGAATAAAACAAACAGGGTTTGTTTGTTTGATTGATCGCGTTTGATTCTATAAACCAAGAGATCAGCCAGTTGATTCTATAAACATGTCGAAGTGAAGGCTTGGCTGAAATGATCACGAAGTGAACTGCCATTCTATTCTGTCGACACTCACCGTGTATACTTAGGTTGTTAACAACAAGTGAGCTGTCATTGCATTTTGTTTGTATGATTTGACAGCTCACTTGTCGTTCACTTCACCTAAGTTTTCACTTTGACATGTTTACAGAATCGCACTGCTGTCAATCGATGTAATCAAGATGCAATGACAGCTCATTTCGGTATCACTTCGATATGTTATCGGAATCGTACTTCGGCTTTATAGTATTGGCATAGATACGTGCTGATACATTTTTGTGCCAAAAAAACTTCTAAACATGATTTTTGAACAAACATTTCTTTTGTTACAGGTAATCCACAAACCGCATTTCTTCGCCAGATATCCCGTGCATTGAGAAAGCTTTCCTTCCTAATATATCTTTTGATATCGACGGACTTTGACAGAAGATGATTTATGGTTCCAGACGTCGAAAGAAAGTCTTTATCCGAACCGCGACAGTCGTGTTTCAAAGTACTCGTAAAATGTCCCGTTGAGAAGGTCTTGGGATATTTAAAATAAATCTCAAATGAAATCTTCCCTTTTAGGGTTCCGCAGCTAAATGGCAAAAACGGAACCCTTATAGATTCGTCATTTCTGTCTGTCTGTCTGTCTGTCTGTCTGTCCGTACGTATGTCACAGCCACTTTTCTACGAAACTATAAGAACTATGCTGTTGAAATTGGGTACTATTCAGTTTAGAAAAAAAATATTTTAGAAACCTCAATATCATTTCACGTATGGGTTTGATGAAAGTTGATTGAAACGAAGTTGCGTGGGTCAGCGAGTTTTTGTATAAAAATCTTAATGCGGTTCACAGAATACATCTACTTACCAAGTTTCAACATTATATTTCTTATAGTTTCGGAGAAAAGTGGCTGTGACATACGGACGGACAGACCGACAGACATGACGAATCTATAAGGGTTCCGTTTTTGCCATTTGGCTACGGAACCCTAAAAACGCGTACGAAATCGCTGGAATATTAGTATCTTGGAACTTACTCCATCCACCAACCACCAAATTTAGGTTTTAAAGAAATCAACATAACGAATGATATATCCGACGTGATTTAGCAGGTAATCATTAGAAATGCCCCATAACCTTAGTTATAAAATAAACCCAAGCTCTCAAAATAAAAATTGCAATGAAATAAAAATCATCGAGGCATGAAAACGTAACTCATTTTTAACTGCGCCAACAAAATCACATTACGGAAAGTCTGCAAATATGCAAAAGATGATTTTAACACCAGTTATAGCCATAATTCTTTTAAATTCGTTTTATTCATTCTGTTTTCCTTCTTTGTAGGAAAAACAGCCCATTGTTTTAGAAAATTGTTTTCGAGCTTCGCGTCGCCTGTTCCCACAAAAAGGTGACATTCGTGTTATTGAAAGCGAGAAAACAAAGAAAACGTTTTTTGTTCTAATAAATGTCATTGTCTTTTCTACGAAGCTGTACTTGAATTATTTTCCATACTATTTTATTTTTTTTTAGAAAAATCTGAAGAATGTCATTTCATTTAACCGGCGGCGTGACATTTAGAGACGTTTTTCATAAGAACTCTTGATTTTCGGATGTATGATGGTCGTATAACGGGGTAAATAAAAATGCCTCCTGTTTTTTCTATTTACCCCTTTTTTCACTGGAATTTTAACGTTATTTAAATTCTCCATGCAACAAATCACTATTAGAAGTTTTTGATGCTCTATTGTAGTTTAGTGTATTTGTTTTTTTAAGTAATTATTATTGTTAATTAATTCCTTATAAATTTAAATAAAGTAACCATATAGGAATATAATATCTTCTAATATATTACTTTTAAAATATTGAAATTTTATTTAAAACCATTTCTTAAATGAAAATACTATTCTAAGTTTTGTTTCTACTCACCCTGTGTTTTTATTCACCCCGTTTTATCGATTCCTATTATCCCTAGGGCAAGAAGATAATGATGATACTCCTAATGATTTTTGTTGTGCTCCATATACCTAGTTTAACAAAAAGTGCTAGAATAATGGTATCTATGAGGTTTTTAGGATTTGTATAAACCTACTACCCGATTCTGTCAAAAAGTTATTGGAAAACAAAAACAATATTAGCTCTTGATTGGTAACTTGCACTGTATTAGCAATGTCCCTGTAGTGATCTTGTTTTTCAAAAACATGATATTTATGAAACTAAGGTATTAAAGCTAGCAATTTTTTTCACGTTTGACGAAAAACACAACGAAAATAAATGTATCACAATAATAACATGATCCAATACATATAATATGTGAAAAGGTCCGTTCAAGCGTATGTCTTATACTCGAAATAAATTCGGAATGGTATATGAATACGAATAAATCATGTTTTCTGTTAAATCCTCTCTACAAAAATAGTATTAGGAATAATTCTGAAACTAACAGGAATATACCAAAATATTGAAATAGATTTACCTTTTGTGGGATTACTCTACTAAAATTAATTCATTTTTAGGGTTCCGTACTCAAAGGGTAATCAACGGAGCCCTATTAACATCCGTCCGTCTGTCTGTCAGCGGAGTTAGCTGAATCTCAAGAAACGTAAAATGTCTTCCCACTCGTATTTCGGTTGAAATTTTCAGAGTGTATTTATATTGCCCCCATAATAAAACAACAAATAATACAAAAATGGGGGGCTCATACAACAAACGTGTTTTTTTCGGTTTATGGCACGGAACCCTTCATGTGAGAGTCCAACTCGCACATGGCCAGCTTTTCCAACTTCAGTAAATAAAAAATTCACACAACACATCGATAATCCAGTCGATATGAAAGCCTACCGCAGTCGATTTATCACTGTTACCGCCCCAGTAATAACGATTCGCAGAATTAATTTAACTCTGTCTACGGTGTGCGTTTAGTATCGCATATATACAGTTTGAGCGTTCGTCGTTTTGGTTTTGTGTTGTGTAATACAACTGTTTGTACCATATAATATGGAAATATTTAAGACATGCTGTGAGGAGCTGAATAATACATTTTTAGATTATTGAAATAAAATTATAACTAACAAGTAAAACCCATTGTGGTTGAAAGTAGACATCAACAAATTCATGGAGTTGTAAACCAACTTGCCAAACTATTCTAGCCCACTAGGTATATATAGGTATAACAATTAAATATAAAATTGCAAGAAAATCATCTAGATTTTTAAAAGAATAAGTACACAAAAAAAGGGAGACATCGTTCACGCATCCTTCGAGAAATGTTTAAGTAGGTACTGCACCTGGCTTTAGTTTACTGTTTTGCTTTCTAAACAAAATCATTCTAACTATCGTCGGCTTAGAGTGTAAACCTGCTAAATCCATTTTTAGGCATTTTAACGTTTTATGTACCATTCGAAAGTTAAAAGAAAAATACAAAACCTAGAATAACAGCTACAGTCAGTTTTCATTTAAAATTGACAAAAACGCGTGATGAGTAAAATTGTCAAATCCATAACTTCACTGCAGCTAACTCCATGTAATCCGCAACATAATATATACATACGCGTACAAATAATGAATGTTCCAATTTCTTAAGGAATGTTTTTTGTCTCTCCTGAAAATTTACCTGATATGCAGTTAGCAGGTTTACACTCTAAGCCGACGTTATGATCTTTATGTGGTGGCCACAAGTAATTTTTTGCTCGACTTCATTTTAAAAGCAAAATTTCCCTGATTGCAACTCGCTAACGGTCCCATTTCATTCAAATCATCTGACACTGAAACAATAGGCTAGATTCCATCATCCACAAATTGCAAAACTATTTAGTCCGTCAGAGTATTGAAAAATAATGAACACGTATTTTTTGTTTTTGTAAATCAATGAATATTGACAAAGATAAAACGCATCAAAATTCGGGAGTGGGGGCTCGTGACGTCACGACTTACTAAAAATTATGCAAAGGTGTGACGTATTGAGAATTTAAAAAGCGTCGTAACTTCGTCAATTTTGGTTCCCGTAACAAAAGAAAAAACACGGGTCAAATATTTTTTGATAATCTAACTGACGGACAAATAAGATATTTTCAGGACACAAGCCTAATGTTCAAATCGGAGTAATAGTTCCTGAGATTATTAGCGCGATCAAGCAAACAAACAAACAAACTCTTCAGCTTTATAATATTAGTATAGATTTCCCTTTGACGTTCAAAATTTCCTATAATGATCTAGTTGAAATAAATCATTTGGCTTTGACTTTTTATAAGGCTATATTGTGTTAAGCTTTTATGGTCACTAACATTAGAATAGTTAATAACAGGACGGGGGGGGGGGGGGGTTAATCCCATTATTAACTATTCTAAATCTAAAACTGAAAATAAAATTCAAATCTTGCCAGTACTCCCTGAGATTAGCGCATTCAAACAAACAAACTCTTCAGCTTTATGATGTTAGAATAGATACCATTAATTTTGCTTTGGCATTTAACTTATATGTAAAATCCATGCCTCTGATAATTTGTGACATAAGCTTTCATCATCGGCCTTCCTAATAAAAAGTGGAAGCCTGAAACAAAAGCTATCTCAAAGTTCTATCTAAACAATAGTTTGTGAAAATTAGAAGGTTAGGCGGCTCAACCTTCAGCCTTCAGCAGTGATCAAAGCGACCCCGATGCATGCTCCCAATGTCTGGGCCATTCTATATTCGGCGCCGACATTGAATACTGGTCTGTATTGTTTGATTATGTGTGAAATGAGAATTGGATTATCACTTCTCATAGCACCTCTCTCTCGCTGCTCTTCTTATCTTAGTACAATAAAAAAACAGCTAAGTGTGGTTGGACTGTCTGACAAACGGTTCCGTATTATAAACCGAAAAAAAAAAGTGTTTCTTTTATGGGAGCCCCCTTTAATTTTAAATATAATTAATTTATGATTTGTAATTATAGAAACAATAAAAATACTCAATCTGTGAAAATTTCAATGGTCATTTATTTTGGTTCTTGAGATACAGCCCGCTGACAGACAGACGGATAAACAAAAATCTCAAATTCCTATGAAGAAAGTTTTGTTTCGATTCACCCCGCCGTACCTATTCGCCTCGTGTAACGGTACTGCAAAATTTTTGCTGGAAGAAACTCAGTAAAACGTTGCCTGACCTGGAAATCTAAACCAGTATCCTTGCGACTATTAGAATAACGAGACTAAAGAATAAGAATTCTCCATGAATATGCTTTGATTTGATCAAGTTGGTTCTTAAACAATAACCGTGAGTGTTACCCCAATATATCAATCAGTAAATGCAAAATCAACAACAATTAAAACAGATAGTCGCCCAAAACTAAAACAGCCATTGCTGCCGAAGTGGTTGCATTATAAATTAGCCAGTCTATTTCCACGAGACAAGCCTTGACCAACTCGTCACCCTGACCATGTGGAGGTCGGGTATTTCCGTCAGCACTCGATTTCCACTGCTTCGTGTATATTCGCCAGTAGACAAGTACTGGCGAATTGTGAAAAGTTTAGAATAGCTTTCTAACTAGGTGAAATTATTGAAATATCATATTTTTAAAGTAAGGTTTGTTTTTACTAAAACATCAGAGGTGCAAGTCTAAGATTTTTTAAGCAACGTTTGCATTCGCATCTCAGTCGCAATCTGTCAAAATGCAAAGAAATTTGTTGAATTATATTGGTCCTCTTATGGTATCATAATCAATGCATTAATTGGTAGGTAAGCATTATCAGTAGTATCTCCTAATTAGGTAGCCTTCCAACTTGCCCCTCACGTGAAAAAACAATGCCAATTTAGTGCTAATGATCCTTAAAGGACATTGCTCATCGCCCATACATCGTTCGCCTAAGAACCAACAGAGACGTGAATTTACTATCTGTGTTTTAAATAATGCATATGTTCGACTAAAACTAAATTAAAATCACGGACACTTGCCAGAATTGTAAAATATCTAAAATGATTTCGGATTTTGAGGTTATAAAACATACCAAACAATAGAAACATACCAAATGGACTAAGATCCCAGAGATGCCAGACTTTTTATCTCACCAAAAAATGTAAAGAGTAGTTTTACTATGTTCTTCTAACATACGAAAGCGTGGTAAGTTAGGTCGACGGCCGATTCCCTGGTATCAGGTGCCAAATACATTAGGTAGGTACATCAAAGTGTCAACTGTCATTTCATCGACTTCGCTTTACTCTTTTTTTAGGTAACTAAAAATCTTACAGCGCTGAGAGTGCTTTGTTTCATTTTAAAATAATGGCGCCGGGTTATAAAACCTAAGTGAGTTACTTTTTAAAATGGTTTCGTAATTAAAAAGTGTCCGTTCTATTCTAATCAGTAAAATGTAATTAAAAAAAAAAAAACTAGGAATAATAGTAAAGGTTTCGCATGTGTTGATTCATAGGCCACTTTTTACCATGTCCTTTCAATTAATTCATACTCTAAAATCCCACAGAGCCAAAACTAAAGGCTCAGTAAAATTTCCAGAATATCCGAGAACGACAAACTATTATAATGGTGCTTGAAAATATTTATCAAACAGCACTTCAAAATCAATCAATAGACGCTTCGGTATAGTCGAGACCCCCATTAAAACAGAGTTTAACATAAACCTCAGAACTATCGATACGACTGGTAACATTGAGAGTACATACATAAACTTTTAGGTGAGCAGAAACCGCAGAACGTTTGCTTCAAGTTCTATTATAATAATACTGAGGAGGAGGTAGAACTTTCTAGTAAGGAACTCTTCAAGCAGAGTTTAGGGCATGGTTTACGTGTAAAACCCACAATTTGTAAAAGGAATTCGGCCCTACGTTGTTTTTTTAAAGGATGGGAAATCATCAAATGATTCCGCTCTGTGTGGAGCGGAAAGGATTGTCTATGTTCTTCTCACGGAGCAAGGTTCTTCTACATACCCTTTTCATTCCAGTGCCGTGGTCTTCTTTCGAATAATTCCGGCAAGGGTTACGTCGGACGGTCGACCGGACTCTCAGAAGAAAATCCTTCCATCAATCATGATATGCCTGACAAGACTATCCCCAGTTACAGTGTATCAAACAGATAAAAAAGTAAACATTGGTAACGGTTTTGTCGGCCATTTTTAAATCGTAACGAAAGTTTGTAGATTTTACCGCTTAATCTTACCTCCCTTACTTTAGACAAAGGTCTCACTTTCTCTCGCACATCATTCTGGGTAATCTCTTTTCCCACACCACCTCGAACCACCTCTTCCAAAGTCAGTCTCGGTTTCATCAACATATAGACATAGACCTCCCCCATATGTCGGCACAATAACCGGTCCTGTGCGTCTTGCATCCATCCGCTTCTTGCGACCCTCACCAGGTTATCGAGCCACCTTGATGGTGGCCTTCCAACGCTGCGTTTTCCGGTACGTGGTTGCCACTTCAGAACTTTCATTTTTTAGTCTCGGCTTATGTCTAGGTATTGTAAAAATACAGTTAGCATAAATACTTTTGTAGTGTTTCAGGCTTATTGACATTTCGTACATGCAAAAATCTGTCACCAAATGAGACTCAATCAGCCTTCAGTACAAACAAATAGAAACAAAATAACGGGTACTCCGGGAATGCCAGCAGAAGTGAAAACTTGAACATTAACGTTGTGCATTTTTAATCATCCGTTTTACGAATTTTCGATCAGGTCACGTGTCCTGGCGCGAGTTTAGGTAACATTTATACCCATCCCAAGAAAAGTGCAGCTCAACGCCGATAAAGAAGTTTTCACTTTACAAAAAACCTGAGTCTCCACTTACAGTCAGTTATCAACTTAATCCGAAACTACTTCAGTATTCATCGAAACTGTTAGGTACCTAGTTTGTTTTATAACGTTCGCAGATACGGCAATAATTCTAGCAACTCGTAGGTATATTAAGTAAACTTCTGACATGAATCATGATTAATCGATGAGCAAATTGTAATTCTGAACGTATGGTCGGCCGATACAACTGGGGAACTTAGTTTGCGAGTCGGCTATGTGGAACTCATACATAAGTGTGATGAAAAGTTCTTTCAATGGCTTGCGAGCTTTTGAAAGAGTTGGTTGGATAAAGGTGGAAGCTACAGTCACAAGTGTAATTTAATAATAAATTAATAATGTGGACATGACGCGCCATCAAGCAGTGGGTAGAATATCTGCTGTTGCTAATGATCTAGACTCAATCAAACAATTTCAATACGTGCCACCACTGGCACGCATGCCATAGGTTTGGTGGGTCTGCCATCATATTATTTACTAGACGAATGATTTCATGAAATTATGTAAAAAAACTCTATTATATTTTTTTACCATGGCATCAGCGCCAACCAAGCCAATTGTTAATTTTTCGTTGGTTTGTAAACAAAACTGATTTTTGCTCGTTCAATATTTCGGTTTTTGTATGTTTTTTGTATTTTCATCTCACGTTCGACGCTGAAACTTGAATTAGCGCCATCTATGAGAAGGTTGTGTCACTACTATTAAAATGCGTTCAGTAACGGAACTCACAGAGAATCTCCTCAATTTTCATTTTCCTCTTTTCATTCTAGTACTCCGTATCACTACCAGATGGCGCTATCCGTTTAGTTACGGAAAATGTTGTATAGGTGGCACTGGCTGACTGTAAATTTTAGGAAAAAAATATTAATTTAATCAAATGACAATTGAATTTTAACAATCATGACTTAGATACTAGTAGTTGTTGTCTTCATATTATGTTGTTGATACGATTCATTTTAAATTGAATTCATTGAATCGGATTCGGAGAATCGGGATTTTTGTTAAAAAACCTTCATCTCTTAAATAATAATTACGTGACTGACGGAAACCCCTAAAAAAATTTGGAAAGGTTTTTAGGTATTGGCAAATACCCTTGAGAATGAAGAGATTAAGCCTTCAAACAATAAGACCAGTATTCGTTTCTCATAGTGCGAAGCAAGAC
This sequence comes from Ceramica pisi, assembly GCA_963859965.1. Lineage (NCBI taxonomy): Eukaryota > Metazoa > Arthropoda > Insecta > Lepidoptera > Noctuidae > Ceramica > Ceramica pisi. The sequence continues at coordinate 7,140,385 of OY982529.1, forward strand.
GAAATCAGTAGTAGGCAGCAGTGGCGAAGGCTCCATACAACTCGATTCCTATCGGCTTCACTTTCGAAATATGGCAAAAACTAGCATCTATTATTTTCAATTATCATTTAAACAAATAATTATTTACGAAGTTACATTGCAGGTATAACATTAATTTGCTTATGAAAGTTACAAATGTTACATTAAAAGAAATAAATCAACGCCGACATTAAGTTGAATTAAGCCGGCCGGCGTTTTAGGAATCCTAGTACATGTTTCTCTTGTAGCGATCGTGACCTTGAGGCGACATAATACCGCCAGATATAGAGCGCTGGCAAGCCGGTATTTTTCGAGTTATAATATCGACAGAGATAGGAAATGCGTACGCCAAAACGAGATGGAATGATACTGAAGTTGTATATTGAATTTGTTCAGATATTATATTGTCATATTGGATGACACTTGACAGATTTCTTTCGCGCTTATTTATGTCATATTACTTTATTGTTTGCATTTGTTCATTTTCATTTGATTTGACATATTCGTATCATAATCTAGAATCTTATAGCATTATTCATGTTTTATTGTTGAAATTGATTTATTTGTGTAAACTAGTAATAGTGCAGTGAAAACAAGGTTAGTGGCGTTGTATTGTTTGGTGATCGTCTATTTAAATAGGTGTTTACCTAGGAAAGTAAGGATTATTATATTATTACTAAGATAGCTTTTTAGTTTGTAGTTTTATAAGAAAGTAGTTATTACAGTAGTGATTTTGTTATTATTCAGTAAATTCGATAGCATGGCGGCATTAGTGAACGTAGAATGCTGTCTGAAAGATTATTGTTGACTGAGGAAATATCCTTTTCAAAATTAAAAATCAACCCAGCTTTATGATAACATTATCATAAAAGCTTTTAAATTTTTTACATATATAGCGCATTTTATAAAAAAGAACAGACGAATAGTTTAAGAGTATAAGTAGAAAAGTAGTTAGTTTAAAGAATTGTGTAACAGTAAAGTAGATACATATTTTATTTCTTCTTTTTCTAATAATTTTAACGACCTGCTTTACACTTCGTGTGTCACAATTCGCCGTTGCGCGAAATATTGCGAGTTCGATTTTCGCATCAAATCATCTATACTAATATTATAAAGCAGAAGAAATTGTTTGTTTGTTTCTTTGGTTGAACGCGCATCTCAGGAACTACTGGTCCGATTTGAAAAATTCTTTCAGTGTTAGATAGCCCTTTTATCGAGGAAGGCTATAGGCTATATATCATCACGCTAAGACTAACAGGAGCGGAGCAGTAATGAAAAATGTTACGCAGACGACGTTGTACGGGTCAGCTATATAGTAATTAATATTTGCACGCATGCATGGTTTTGTTTGTATAAGTTGTAAAAATTAAAGTTGCACTTTATTTATTTTTTAGAAAGTTGTGGCTTTCTAAAAAACCCTCATCACACTTGAGCAAGGTAAGCATTTTTTGGTCCGGCTTCTCTTTTAAGAAAATTCACCCTTCGCCACTGGTAGGCAGAAACAGAGCACGACAGTTTGAAGGGAATAGCAAGTTTGGGTGAACAATTTTAGGTAAGCAGCAAAGAACTCGAACAGCAATGGCATGGATACTTTAGTAGTGTGGTAGGTAAGTAGGTAAATACAAAAAAAAAATGTAAGTACCTGAGAATGTTGAGGGTCTTTCTTTTATGTCAAGCAGTATTTTCCAAAGTATTCCATCAAACGAGTCATCTAAGCCTACTTAGAAGCAAAGTTATTCAGTTTCTCTTTATTCACATTTCTCTCTTTCCTCGATCAAACAAAAAATGTAAGTACCCAACCAAGTCGGCTCACAACAGAAACGTGTGAACAAAACAATAAACAGGAAGTTTCCAACTTCCCAAGATACAATCAATTCCTTCGGAAACGAAATTTTACACATAGAACAAGAGAATTTGGCGACATTCCAAACTGTATCATCAAATTGTTCGAGCTACTGAGTTCAAAGTACTAGGAAAACATAACAAGGAAGGCATGATTTATGCCGACTCAACGATTTGTCGCGAAACGAGAGAAGTACTCTGCTTGTTGACGTGGTATCAAGTGGGCTTGAGACCCTGTTTAATTTTCTGCTGTCCTGGTATTTGAACGGCCTGCATTAGCAGATTTTCTTTGTTACTTTTTTTTTGAAAGTACTGAATTTGAATAAATAAGATACCTATACTTATTTTTAAAATTGATTAGATATATTTTGCCTGTAATTTTCAAGCTTTAGGTGTTATCATCTTTTAGGGCTGAAAATATGTACTTACATAAAAATAGGTAGATATGTAAAAATTGAGTCGTAGATTTCCTTCCAATCCCAACATAAAAAAAAACCGACCAAGTGCGAGTCGGACTCGCGCACCGAGGATTCCGTACAGACCGTACAGACCGTTTACGTTACAAGCAGAAGTTGCGATTTACGATTTATGACGTATTAATAAAAATACTTACTAGATCTCGTTCAAACCAATTTTTGCTGGTAGTTTACATGGTAATATACATCATATATTTTTTTTTGTTTTATCATTCTCTTATTTTCGAAGTTAAGGGGGGGGGCACATTTTACCACTTTGGAATTGTCTCTCGCGTAAACCGCTCAGTTTAAAAAAAAATTATAATAAAAACCTCAATATAATTTTTGAAGACCTATCCATGGATACCCCACACGTATGGGTTTGATGGAAAAAACAATTTTTAGTTTCAGTTACTTAATTGTTTTATTTTCCATTTTTACGTAAAAATCTTTATGCGGTTCACAGAATACATCTAGTTACCAAATTTCAAGAGCATTGCATCGGATCTTATAGTTTCGGAGAAAAGTTGCTGTGACATACGGACGGACAGACAGACAGATAGACAGACATGACGAATCTATAAGGGTTCCATTTTTGCCATTTGGCTACGGAACCCTAAAAACTGATGAAATGGGTACTTACCTACCTCAAAACAATAAAAAAAATACACAATACATAGGTACTTAAACACGGCATCGCCAAACAAGATATAATCTACGATAGAGCAAAACCATTGCGAAAATACGAGCATTTTGCACCCGAAGCTTTGTTCAACTTGGCAGAAAATGGCCATTTACCTCGCACTTTCTATGTGGCCACTGGACCGTACGAGAGTAACAAAGGAAATCTTTGCCACGGACTACAAGACTGTGAGAAAAACTACATTTATACGAGTATTAGGGATATTCTTTTGGGTGTAAGCTGGTTTTGTTCAAGATTTGGGTCAGTGGGTTTCGGTATAATATTGTTTTGACTGGAATCTGCGGCTATGAAATACCGTTTCAACAAGACTATAGTTATTTTTCCTGTTCAATGTTAGTTGGACCTCAGCCATTTGGGAGGTATTTCGCAGCAGGGTGGATTATGTTCTAAAGGGTGAAGGAGTCCATTGATGGATATGACTGGTCCTCTCTCTGGAGAGTGGCGATGGGTGTGGGAGGTCCGTTTTCAGCAGAGGATGTCTGTCGGCTGAAATGGTGGATTATGACGTTGAAGGTGATTATGACTTGAAAAGAAATTTGTTTCCACCAATTTGAATGATCAATTTAGCAATAGGTGCCTAACAAATAGGTATTTTTTTTTACAAATTTCACAGGTTTATTTAGAGTTACAGCTTATGTAAGATGGCTTATTCTAGTATCTAATAAAAAAGAAAATATATTAAATTGTGTTTAAATAGTATTTTCCATAATGATGCTATATAATGGCAAAATCAAATCATCATTTTAAAAAGTATCAAGCTTTGTTTCCGTTTTTGGTTGTGTTGATCAAATAACTACTTCCTCCAATACGTTCCGAAACCGTTGTCGCCCCAAGAAACAACACCCCATCTTACCGAAGGTCTATTCAGTTATAAATTTCGTTATAACTTGAAACAGCTGAAATTTTATTATAAACTTGGTATAAGTTGGGGACCAAACTTGTATTACTATCGGTTCACGTGTTGCCGCCTCAGGAACATGGAACATCACAATTTGGATACAGTTTGCAGAAAAATATTTTAGTAGTTTTTCGAGCAAAAAGCTTGTAATATATGGTTTGGCTGTTAAGATTGTGGTAGAAAAAATATATTCACTACTTTTCCTGCCAAATACAATGTATCGGAACGATGTAAACAAGTACTTCGATAAAGTTGAGCACTAGGTACACTGGTTTACCATACTGTGGCAATCAAACATGCGGCCCATCTGAGGTCTCGGTGCGAGTTTTGTAACTTTGCGCGTACTTGAATGTGTGTTCGTGACTGAAATACCCAAACCGGAATCATTATGGTTTTAAAACATTATATAGTTAGGCTCCAGACTTGAAGGCATGTTTCTTATATATATAGTAAAATAAGTGGGGGGCGCTAATTTGTATTTAAATTAATAGTAAAATTCGCACGGACCACATCGCAGCTACATCGAAACCACAACGCAACCACCAGCATCACCGCAAATAAACGGTAGGTACACTCATTCACATTCAAAACTCACCACATCGCAACCGCAGCGACACTATTCACACGTAGGTACTTACCTAATCACAGCTTGACCACATTTTGTCGCGACGGTGTGGTGTGGTTATGGTACGTGTGAAACAAGCCTATCAGTTATGACCTTCATTCCACAAACAGATAAAGAAGTAAATAATATCCTCAAGTATTAGAGACACCTCACATTTCAGGCAACACAGCCGTCTCATCTAATTTATTATCATTCCGCTGTTTTTGTGGCCGTAACTCTAGAGCCCAATCCATTTATCTTTTGTAGGTAAAATATTTCCTTTCAATATGTAAAACGAAGCGTACCTACTAGGAACTGTTCAAATAAAATACATCAATTTGGTTCCGCTTATACAGCCTAGGCTGACTTAAATTCATGGGCTATCTTACAGGGAGTGAAACGACAAATAATTTTATGAATAATATTGAACTTTCATTAACTACCTGCAGGCAGATTGATTGAATTTGTATTCATAGTTCGGATTTGATCCCGTAGGGAAAGTAGACACAGTAAATACCTATTGAAAAATAGTTTCACAAACACACGGGAGGATCCTCCGATCATATGGCGGCGGTGGGCTAACATATTATCGTAATTTTGTAATTAATTTGATAAAGCAAACAATACGTGTCGAATATTTTTCAATATTCAATAATCAAACTGACGATGTCTTTTTTTTAAGGATGGTAAATCATCAAATGACTCCTCCCGCTCTGGGTAAAGCAGGAGTGTCAGACTCCTACTGACTAAAACCCATCCGTGTTCCTCCTAATGCCCTTTGTGTTCCAGGGCCGCGGTGACTCTTTCGAACAGATTCCGCAACCCCGGCAGGCACTGGCTCTAGCGGGCCCCATCTGCTTTGCTGACAACTTTTTGAGGCGCGTGGAAAAACTGACGATGATGGACTAATTAAATAATATTTTTGGAGGGTAAACCGCTTCGTAACGTCACGCGTTACGGCGCCAGTCTGGCTGGCCAGTTTAAGTTATCGAACTCTATACGAATGTTAAAATCACGCGATAGCGCGGTGTAGAGTTTGCATTTCATCAGGTCTTTCTGTAGTTCGTATGTGAGGGTATAGATGGCGCTACAAGGTTGAAAATGTATTAAAAATCACTGTATAGTCCCCTGTGTAGTCAATTCGAAATGTTTTGTACCTTTTAACATTTCCACGCTTATTTTCTGTAACAAACAAAGTAAGGACGTACTTGACATGAATGTGCGCCTCGATTGAGCACCTCTTCTAGTCAAAAGAAAATTACTTACTGAAGGATTCCTTGTTTTTGCGAAATTTTGCTAAGAATGGCGTAGGAGTAGGTAAAAGTTGTGTGTTGAACTCTTCGATAATAACTGAGCATGCGGGTCATGATTAGATTTCTGAGACGTACAAAGTGCTATTGGTTTTTACCCGACTGTTGAATTAATAAGAAGGGTCACGTTTTTCGAGAGTATGTATTGGTTGGCAATTGCCTCGTTAATCAAAACTGACAATATGTAGGATTACGTTAAGTCTTATCCTTCGGAAAGTACAGGCGTTATGTTATGTTAGGTTAGGTTTAAAGAACTTTATTTCCCATGAGAACAACATAGTTCACTTAAAATGAGATTTATAAATTAACACTAAATACACTTATTTCTTGCTCTGGCTTAGTATACAAAACAACATGACCTGACAATATACTTTGTATATATATAGTTACTTATCGTAGGTACAGCAGGTACTGACAATATGCAATTTTCATTTGTTTTTATATATTTCTAATGTAGTAAATTCCTTTATGTTATTTGGTAGGTTGTTGTATGATTGTGCTCCCTCATACAGAATACTTTCTTGTCGTATGTGAGTGTGCGTGGCTGAGTCAGTGTATCATGTTCGAATTTGCTAAATGGTCTCATTTGAGCACGATATGCGGGTCAAAAAGACCACTTTAGCAGAATCAGAACATGCTACCTGTCACTGTCAAGTTTTTCCAATCAACCTTGAAACTTATCCGTTAGCGATAAAGATGAATATAAAATTTGACAGATGTTGTGTGATTAATATTATAATTCTAATAAATGTTTCTCTTAAAGTAGCCTTTTTTAAAACGTTAAGCGATGATTGATCCACGATGGTGCAAGCTTGTCTGGATGTAGCTTTCGTGAGTGTCACCTCACAGTATTGCATTTTTCTGTAAATTGTATTAGTTCAATGGAATCAAGTCCAGACAGTGGCATAGCTGGACTCAAAGGGGCCATGTATCAAATATTTTTGGGGGGCGCTTTTTTAAGAGCGTGTATTCCGTCCACTAGCGCCGCCAATCGTTTTTTATTATTTGTGGTAAATTTAAGACACGTAGATAAAAAACCGCTCTGTAGTGCACTGAAGAAATGTATTTATTATGTTTTGAGAGTTATGTTTTGTACTTTAGAACATAAATACTTAGTTGCCAAAGTCGATATTTTTGCTAAAAGTGGCCACTTTTAGCAATAATTGCCGTTTTGGCTATTTAGCTATGAGTTATGTATTAAAAATAGCTGTCAAAAAATAATAGATACATTTCTTCAGTGCACTACAGAGCGGTTTTTTATCTACGTGTCTTAAATTTACCACAATTAATAAAAAACGATTGGCGGCGCTAGTGGACGGAATACACACTCTTAAGCGTATTTTTTTAAAATAAGTAGGCCCTACCAGCTAAGGACTGTCATGGCAGGGCACGAAAGAGACGGTGGGACCAAATGTATATCTTTGCGGCCACTTCGGGGCCTTTGTACTCTGGGGGCCCCGACGGGTCCCCATATCTTTGATATGGCTGATAAGGGGATAGCTACGCCCCTTTTTTAGACCATATACATTTGCCAAGATTAGATTATTTTAGCCTAGAAATAGAAATAACGTTTACATAATACTTTAAGCGCTTAAGTTTAATATTTATTACAGCCGTCTGACCCCCACGGTGAGGAATATTGCTCTACATAAATTATACGATTGTTCGATGTTATTTATGAAGATGTGAGTTTTATCACTTTATCAGGCGCCACGCTGGGAAGTCTCAGCAATATGCATAAATATGTATTTAGATACATTGTACAAGAAACCTTTACTTTATTTATACTACTTTTATGTATAGTTATGAATAGTCTTGAGCATCGACGCCAAGTTGCTAGCCTGTCGGTTTTCTATCGGTTGAACTTTGGGGAATGTGCGACGGAATTGCGCAATTTAATTCCGCCAAACCCAATTCATCGGACCACAAGACGAACGGCGATGCGCCACCGATTACTTCAACGCAAGCGTGCTCCATCATCGCTTACCATCAGGTCAGTGGTCAAACGCGTACCTATCAAAAATAAAAAAGCAGATAAATGAAAGTACGTTTACTTAGCACAGCCTTGAAGACACACTGCAAATTTTGCGAAAAAACAAATATATACAACGTGTAACCGCATAAACGCAATACCTTAAAAAAATCAGCTGTTTTGCGAACATAAATGTTTGGGGAAGTAAATTTACTTTTCCAAATTTCAGATATTATTGAATTTTTGGGATCAACTTTTACTATCACAGCGAAATCGCAAAAAATAATCCCAGTTCTACAGTAAACGTTGTTCATAATGATAAGTTCAATGAACCCTTTAAGGTATTGCGTTTATTCTGTTAAACGTTGCATATAAATATATCTTTCAGATTTAAAATCAATGAAGTATGCCACAATGCTGCGCCAAGTAGGTTCAGTTCATTGTGCGTAACTGCGTACAGCTAAGGAATTCCCTGCTTGAGTCTGTGTTTCCTGATAGGTACAACCTCGGAGTCTAGTGAATAGGTTACTTCTAGGCAAGCGTGCTCCACCTTAGACCGCATCATCGCTTAACATCAGATGAGATAGCGATCAAACGTAGGTATGCCTATGAACAGTAAAAAACAAAGGTTCAGCATAAACATCAGATATCTGTGCCTATCGCTAGATTATAATATTCAAATCGCAAATTTTACAATGATAGCAAAGTAATTATTGTCTAGCTATCATTAAACTAACAACTACTCAAGCTCAACAAATCCAGGTTTCATATCTCATCACCCTAATGATAAATAAATACATTAATAGTTCCTACCACACTTAAAAATGTTTAATAAACGATAAGCAGAAAAACGTGTGCCAATGTAGGTGTACCAAAGACACATCTCGACCTAAAAGTTGAAACAAGCGTAACGCTGCGTTCAATACCGGCCGAATTTAACGTGAAACTTTTTTATACTCCGCTTTTGTCCCTTCTACCATTGTATCAATATTAGTCCTAAGCGCAATATACCATACTACACCCGCGTATTTAGTCGTCAGGCATCGTAGTATAAGACAAATAGAGCTGACAATACCAGCGGCTGGTCCCGGCGGAGGAGGAACTGAGGCCGCGGGTCGATACAGCTAGCCCGGGGAATGGCACGGTACGAAGTAGGTCTTTAGGTACTCTGTCACGAGTTATGATTGCATGTACCAGAGTGTTTGGTCTAGATTAGGTATTTTGGGGGAATGGACGTGTTTTGGGAGACTGGTGTCGATATAATGAGCGTGTGTGTTTTTCCTGAAAATTTTTGGAATAGAATGTGGGAGAATTTTGGGGTTCAAACATTAAGGAGTAAAAATATATAGGTATTTGACGATTTAATATGATTTTCTATGGAAAATATGCCAAACGGCCAAATTGACATATTCTGCAATTTTTCACAATTGATATCTCGCCCCCTTATGCCTATAATGATTAGCTTTAATTTTTAACACTAAACGTTAATATTCGTAGATGGAGTATGATTTAATTTATGATATTTGCTTCTAATTTAAATCGAATTATGAGTTGTGAAGCCGAGCCCAATATTAAATACTGACTGGTGACAATTTTTTTTTTGACCTTCAAGGATTATATCATAAGTTCCGAGTATCATATTGTCAAAATGTCAAAATATCTGTAATCTATTGACCAATATTTTAAAATTTTATAGCCCAAAATTACTTTAGTCTAGATTTATAGACCATGGGCTATAGACATTAAAAAAAACCTGTAAATAAAAGAATTTGTTTTACTGATATTTTTAGCATTTTTTATTGATCACTAAATATTTATTTTAAATCGACGCCTTTGACAGTCGTGTTGACCTAACTTCCCGTTATGCATGTTTTTTTTATCCAGCTATTCTCGAGGGCTTTCCTCCTATGTCCTAGATTCATAAAAAAAACGCATATTTTATGTGAATTTTTTTATGAATCTAATGAATCTAAACTAATAGAATCTACACTATTGCTGTCAAAGCAATAGTATAAGATTCTTTTTTTAGTTTTCTAGACTTGTTAATACCCGCGTGTATCTGACATCGACGCACAAACGATTTCCATGGGCCCAGGGCATGATTCTGGACACCCCAGTGTTGGAATTTTTTGTCGGTTCTTTTCTCATTTTTTCAATTTTTTTCAAGAGTACCACAAATAGGTATCAGCTCATCTGAGCTAATATCTATTTGTGGTTTTATTAAGATTGCTCTTTTTAGTGAAAGTAGTTAATTAATCATTTTTTTATTTAAAATCTCATTGGGTTAGGTCAGAATAACGATTATGAGCAGTCTAAAGTAAAAAAACCCTTGAAAAAAATGAAAAAATTAGAAAAAAGCCGACGAAAAATTTTAAGCCTAGGGTGTCCAGAATCATGCCTTGGACCCATGGAAATCGATTGTGCGTCGATGTCAGATACACGCGGTAGGTATATTTTTTATAGAAAACCAACTGAAAACCAATTTAGTGTTGGTTGCTTCTATGCTAGATGATAAATAGAAAAAGTTGCCTTTGTACGTTGTCTACGTTCCCTGTGGGGTCGTTGACCTTCCCCAAGTGACGTTGCATTGTACTTTTCGCACAACGAAAAGGTTTGCAATTCAAATCAGTATTCTTGACAAGCTACTCCTATTCTATTAATACATCTAATAAACGTATACGAATCAAGTACTATAATAATAGAAATGTGGATGGACGAATTTTTTTTTTCTCTTTTACGCGAATACCTACTACTGAACAGGATTGCGTGAAACTTGGTACACATCACTAAGCTATTCGTACCTGGAGTAAATCATAGAATACTTTTTATCCCAATTCGAAATTACGGGCATTAAACGATATTCCTAGCAGTTGGGCAATGCTGTATTTGAGGAGTATTTGCATTCTAAAGCTGGGTACTGACTGTTGTCACGTGGCGTAATGTAACATGTTACAAAGCGAACATCGTCCAGTCAGTAAGTGGAAACGAGCACGAACACGCCAGCATCAATCCGCTCGAAGCGTTGATTCTTAGATACATTGTGTATAGGTCTTGTAAAACATGGAGTGGGAAAAAGTAAAAACTCAGTATTTGGATTAAAATTATGTTTTGATTAAATATCAAACATTCCAACAGTACCTCGTCGTCAGAAAACTTGACTGAGAGCGTCTTGCGAATCTGGAGCACAGGCAAGAGCACGGCAAAGAGTTTGAAACGAGCATGTTTCACGGACGTTCAGGATACGGCGTCACGTAACAAACTCTCTACAATTGGTACGTTACGGCCCGTAACACCGGTTAGTACCCACCTTAAGTTTCAGTCTGTCAAAAAAGTCTTCGCCACGTTTATTTTTGTCAAGTTTTTGACATAACTGTCACTGGGGTAGATGACATTATGATTTGAATTCGAACGTTTTATAGTACGAAAATTACGCCTTCTGTTTTAGTATTACGTGTGGACTAGCGGTCAGCCGCGGGGGCGGTCAACCGCGTGGTTCAAATTTAATATGCAACCGCTTGTCATTTAATGGCGGTTAAGTAGGTAGTGTACAATCACTAGCGGTTGCATATTAAGCTGGAAAACCGGCCAGCCGCGCGGTTGAACGGCTTATAGGCTTATTGTATGGTGACTATTTATTTTAATTATTTTATTTCATTTAGTTACAGTTAAACGATTTTCAGATAAAAATATGTGAAGGAATGTGAATTCAGGTTAAAATTAGTCTTGTAATAAACCTGTCACGTACAACTTGACGTGACCTTTAATTTCCTCACATCCTTTCCGTCGTTTCAGTCAAAAATCCTTTACACAGCTCGCACAAAATGTTATAATATTTAAATTTCTTCTAACCTACGTCAATTTTCATTTGTCACAAATCAAAAATAGGTTCTGTATGTCTCTATCCGGTAAATAAATGATGTCGGAAACATTTCCTTTGCGAATTCGTTAAGTTCCATTTTAAATAAGCTTTTTGGTAGAAACGTGGTGGGGTGAAAATACGCCTTACGTACCCATACGAATACGATCTTTATAAATAGTTACATGTTTAGTGAAAGTAAAAGTTTCAGTTAAAATCTAATCTTGGGAATGTTCCGATTACTTATTACTTGAAAATGATGGATTATTATCACTGGAGAACTCAACCTACGATTGATCCATTTTTTATCTATATTTAAAGCTAGACATCCATGTAGGTCCAATCATTCTGTTGCGGAATTGGTTCGAAAGAGTCACCGCGGCCCTGGAGCGCATGAGGCATTAGGAAAAACACGGATGGGTTTTAGTCAGTAAGAGTATGACACTCCCTTTCGTTCTGCCCAGAGCGGAATGAGTCATATGATGATTTCACACCCTTAAAAAAAGAGGTCTTATCAATCTCTTTCGGAAAACGCCTTACGAGCTTGTATAAAATACCGATATACGCTTTCAGGCCACCTTTTTTTACGCGCCGGTCATTATGATTTTGCTCTTTCCGTGAAAGAGAGAGACAGAGGTATATAAGACGAATATCACTATTTTTAACCGACTTCCCAAAAAGGAGGAGGTTATCAATTCGGTTGTATGTTTTTTTATGTTTGTTACCTCATAACTCCGACAATTATGAACCGATTTGAAAAATTCTTGTTTTATCTAAAAGGATATACTTGCAGATTGGTCCCAATTAAATGTTATGAAAATCGGTTACGAGCTTTGGATTTTAAATCGAAATAGCTGGAATTCGTCTACTTAGATGATAGTTTTATGTCATCCAAGTAATCGAAATTGCGTATTTTGCTTTTCTACGATTTTGCAGTGGTGTTGTTAGGTGTGGGGTACCACTAAAAAGTGAAAAATAAAAAACCTTTTACAAAAAAAAAATTCAACCGACTTCCAAAAAAAAAAAACTACAAAGTAAAAAATAACTTTAGTTTCGGAAGTCGGTGTCAAAATACGAAGAAACTAACAAAAACACCCATTTCCGAAATTAAAGTTATTTTTTACTTTGTAGTGTTTTTTTTTTGGAAGTAGGTTGTATTTTTTTGTAATTATTTCACAACGTCTTTATCATGACAATGACACGTCATAGACCATTACATACTCATTTCTCAATTTATCCAAAATCCCTCAGTTACCTGTCCCCAAACTACAATCCTTAATCCGTTTGGCATGGAATTAGGAAGTTTCCGGCTGTAGAATGTTCCGTAGCAGCTTAAGCGATAATCACGTTAGCTATCGTCGAGGCTTCCTGCTGACATTATCCCGAATATCAGCTTAATGCACTCCCAGTGTGTTTAGAAGCTGAGCGGATTATGCAATTAAAAGGAGCATCAGGAAACAGTTTTTGAACTTTGATCACACATTTTTGTTTGAAAACGCTGTTGTGAAAAATGAGAATAAAAAAAATACAGGCTGTAATGTTTTTAAAAAAGCTGTTATTTTTGGAGATACTTTTTGGAATCACGTCCGTTAGTATAACACTAGCTTTAGCCCGCTACTATTATATATATATACATTATTCCTACGCGCATATACCGTTTTATTGCCGTCTCCATAAGAATTTCCATAAGACATTCGAGAAATAACCACTATGTTAACAGCATTGTTGTGTTCCGGCAGTTAGAGGTATGATAGCCACTAGCTGAGCGGATTATGCAATTAAAAGGAGCATCAGGAAACAGTTTTTGAACTTTGATCACACATTTTTGTTTGACAACGCTGTTGTGAAAAATGAGAATAAAAAAAATACAGGCTGTAATGTTTTTAAAAAAGCTGTTATTTTTGGAGATACTTTTTGGAATCACGTCCGTTAGTATAACACTAGCTTTAGCCCGCTACTATTATATATATATATATATATTATTCCTACGCGCATATACCGTTTTATTGCCGTCTCCATAAGAATTTCCATAAGACATTCGAGAAATAACCACTATGTTAACAGCATTGTTGTGTTCCGGCGGTTAGAGGTATGATAGCCACTAGCTGAGCGGATTATGCAATTAAAAGGAGCATCAGGAAACAGTTTTTGAACTTTGATCACACATTTTTGTTTGACAACGCTGTTGTGAAAAATGAGAATAAAAAAAATACAGGCTGTAATGTTTTTAAAAAAGCTGTTATTTTTGGAGATACTTTTTGGAATCACGTCCGTTAGTATAACACTAGCTTTAGCCCGCTACTATTATATATATATATATATTATTCCTACGCGCATATACCGTTTTATTGCCGTCTCCATAAGAATTTCCATAAGACATTCGAGAAATAACCACTATGTTAACAGCATTGTTGTGTTCCGGCAGTTAGAGGTATGATAGCCAGTTCCTCTGTGTAAGAGGATTCTGGTTGGAACTCGCTTCCATCTTCGGCCTACTTATCACTTTCTATCAGGTGAGATTTGGGCCAAGAGTTTCCCCGTTTTGAATAAAAATAAAATAAAAAATAAGAATTTCCATAAGATATTCGAGAAATCTTCTCTTAGTGGAGCACATCCTTCTACGTATGTAGGGTAGCTACTTGCCACGTTTCAGAGGGCCAATTCTACTAATTTTTAATCAACTTTCGCATTCGCTTGTCAATCGCAAACTGTCAAAAAAGCCTTAATTTTCATACATTTTTGACAGTTTGCGATATAGATGCCAATGCGATGCGAATGTGAAAATTTGTAGAATTGGTACTCAGCTTACTTCAGTCACTCACTTAGTCACTTAATCAGTCATAATGGAAGACTTTTAAATAACAGGATAATGATAAATTATAATTTTTCTTTTCGTGGCGTATCTATACTAATATTATAAAGCAGAAGAGTTTGTTTGTTTGGTTGAACGCGCTAATCTCAGGAACTACTGGTCCGATTTGAAAAAATCTTTCAGTGTTAGATAGCCCATTTATCGAGGAAGGTTATAGGCTATATATCATCACGCTAAGACAAATAGGAGCGGAGCAATAAAGGGAAATGTGACGTAGACGAAGTTGCGCGGGTCAGCTAGTCACTAGCGTCAGCTAGTCACTAGCTGACCCGCGCAACTCATATGTATATTTAACTAATATTTTGGCAGACCAACACAGAAATATTAAAAAAAATAGTATAATATAATATAATATATAATATCCTTGGACATTTCACACAACGCCATATAGTCCCAAGCTAAGCAACCTAATGCTTGTGTTATGGTAACGAGATGGCTGATAAACTTCTTATATACATTTTTTTTTTTTTTTTTGTAAATACATTCATATTATAGATAGAAAAACACCCAGACTCGGAACAAATACATGTAGGTCGTACAAATATTTGTTCCGTGCGGGGATCGAACCCGCGACATGCTGCGCAGCAGTCAATCGCTCAACCACTGCGCCAACCGTGTCGTCGACAGTGTATCTATGGACCAGGATCTACTTAAAATTGAAAAGCTCTGTTGTTATTCTCGTTCATGTTCTGGAAACTGCAGGAGGTTGTACAAGATGGGTGGGAATGTAAGTAAGACATGTGATATGTGTGTCATATATACCTACGGTGCCATTTCAGTTGTCTTTCAACGGCAATCCACATCATAAATCCAATAACTAAAACACATAAAAAAAAATAATTGAAATACTATTCATTATCATAACGCATGACGTAGTCTGAAGCATCCCGGAGCGATCGCAGTCTGAGCCTTGTGTTGGACGGTGTGCAATAGGACGGTGACATTTTATTGATACGTCAGAATTACAAACAGGGTGTTTCAAACTCTAATGCATTATTTATTGTTATTGCATGATTTATTATAATTAATTACCTATTTAAAAAAAAAACCGGCCAAGTGCGAGTCGGACTCACGCAACGAGGGTTCCGTACAAACCTGTAGGTATAATATAAAGCAAAAGTTGAAGTTTACGATTTATGATGAGATTTAAAACTACTTACTAGATTTCGTTCAAACCAATTTTCGCTGGAAGTCAACATGGTAATATACATCATACACAGACAGAGAGGCATACAGACAGACAGACATGACAAATCTATAAGGGTTCCGTTTTTTGTCATTTGGCTACGGAACCCTAAAAATGGTTCCTAGAGGTAGTTTATATCAGGGTACATTAAATGCGGCGCCATTGTAAGACGACTAAAATGGAACAGTTACCAACTAGTTTTTACACTTAACTTCATCTAATTCCAGCAGTATTAGCGTAACTCATTTATAATTTAGTACAATACCAATTAATTTGTATAGATAGGTTTAATACACACAAAGTACATACCGCAAAAATTTGCATAAACCATTAACAATATATTGAAACAACAAACTGAAACATTCAATATCCCCTGCCATCCCTGATTAATATGCAACATTTTGCATATTCTATTCCACGAACCAAACGAGCAAAAACTATGAAGGTAATAAATTAAAAATGTTTATGCAAAACTCCAATGCAACAATTTCCCGATAAAACTAACGGGGTAATAAAATAAAAGCTGAACCCATACTGACTCCAATCTGATGGGAGCAAATACAGAGCTTGGAATCGACTAGAGACGACACATATGCCAAACTAAAGTAACTGTTTATGTCACCCAAAATAAATCATTAAAGGTAGACTAGCTTTTGCTCTTCTATTACCCTGAAAACTAGATTTATTTTTTTCCTTCTTCTCCGCTGTAATTTTCTGTTTCATTTCGTTGCGGGATCCAAGACAGTTGAATCGTTTATCCAAGACTCGTCGGGCTTCATTGGCTCGGCGTTTTTCTGGTGGTCGCCACTGTTGATTCTGGCTTTCAGGTGTTGCAGTGGTTTGGAATGTGTGGCGGGCTTGTCCCAATTAAAAAAAAATAGCTTCTGCCCTCGAATTCATATGCACATATCCTATTTTCTCCCGTTTCCGTGGGAATTTCGGGAAATCCTCACGTAGTGCTCCCTTACATTTCCCAAGGACGTTTCCTTACGTGCCAAATTTCAACTTTTTAAGACCAGTAGTTTCGGCTGTGTATTTAATTGTCTGTTAGTCACTCTCTCACTCAGTAATGGAATAATTGTATAAATTAGGAAGGATATTAAGAGAGATTGGAGATAAGTTGTATTTGTAAGAACTTTTTATCCTGGGAGTTAGTAGATTTCCTTGGTATAATTTTTATATCGATGTATCCGCTATCAGAATCAATAATAATAATATTCGTGCCCACAAGTTTCGGCTGCCATACCCATAAACTGAATTGCTTCGAGCCGTTAATTTTTACGAATAAACGGTGACCGCCATATCACTGACATACTAGTATTATATGTCAAGTTTTAACAATACCGTCTCTAGCAGTCCGCAAAGACGTATTCAATACTCTGTGGGAGCAAACTAAGTTGTCGAGAACCTATGAATAAATTTTACTGGTTCCCTTTTAGCTGATTCCGTCATGCATTTCAAGATGTGCCGATAATCTGCTTAGGTAGTCAAGTATGTGCTGCGGAGTTGTTTTATGCAAGAGTTGGGTAATTCAGTGGATAGATAGACTGACCACGTGAAGATCCGATGTGGTTTTGAATGTTCAGATTCAGATTTACCCTATTTCCTAACTTTAATGAAAATACGTACAGAATTGAGAAACTACTCCTTTTTGAAAGTGGGATCAAAAGCATTCGAAATCATGTCGTAATATATCTAATATAATAGCTGAGCGACAATCAATTTCAAGAACTTGTCAAAATATAGGGAGATTAGACGTATTTTTGACAGTTCGTGACTACGATTCTAATGTTCATTAAAACTTAAACATTTGCAAATTGATCCAACTGGCAACAATATCTGAACAAATACGTAGGCATTCGTTCAGATTAAAATAGAATTGATAGAAACCACAACTAATTAAACGGCTCTCTAAAATCGTAGTGGTTCAAACCAAATTATTACGCCAACCTACGTCACTTCCAACACAGTCATCATATGCCTAGTCTTTTCCTAACTATATTGGGGTCGGCTTCCTGTCAAACCGGATTTAGCTGAATACCAGTATTTTTACGTAGAGCGGCTGCCTACCAGACCTCCACACCCCATTAAGTGGGTAACACGGTACTCCTTGGCAAGACTGTTGTCAGATTTTCTGACTTCTGACTATTCAAAATGACTGCAAAAGATCTCCAAATGACTGCAGAGCCAACCGCTTAACGTGCTTTCCGAGGCATAGATGAAACTGGGTCTGTTAAGATGGTCACCCATGCACAGACCAACCTCGGCAAGCGTTGCTTAACCTTAAAGATCGACTGTTGTAGTGTGTGTCTTATTGTTTTGTACTTACGCTCTCTATAAACTTCCTAGATAAATTAATACATAGCTGCATAGCCATAACTTGATTCCTAGATTCTTTTTAACTTGTATTTTCTAAGTTTTTCTGCAAATTAACTATCTTCAATGCTTTGTTTACATTTCTTGTATTATGTCATTATGTCAGTTAGACAAGCCTAGTTTTCTTTTTAATTCTATTCTGAAGTTAGCTAGGAGTTTTAGGTCGCATATGAAATTGTTATCAGACCTTCTTAAAGTCCATTTTTCTTTTCCATCAAATTCTAGAAACTCATAACAAATTCAAAATAAAAGCGAGCCTTCATCTGGGAGCCGTCGTAAAAAAATGGTCAGTCTACGTTTGGAGCTGAGATCAGCAACAAGTCGAAAAAGTTCCTTAAGAGTGACTGAGAGGACAGTTTACCTCCTGGGAACCAGAGAAGTCGCCCTCTCTCCTATATTAAGAGTAGACTTAGAGGACGTTTCTAAGTTTACCTCCTCGGAACCTTATAAGTCGGCCTCTTTCCTTGCCGCATTCAAAGGACACCTTGATGCCTGGGCTGAACGAGCCTGGGATGAAGACATTTCTCGGCCCATCCTCTCCAGCCCTCTGAAGAGTGACGACCCTCCAGTCCTCCGGTTCTTCAACGGACCCTCCAGTCCTCCGGTTCTTCAACGAAGACTTCATTCCCATCTCACGTCCACTCATCCTTTTCATTCATCAGCCGTTCTTTTTTATAAGTTGTGTATTCATTAAATCTATACTATTTATTTGTCCTTTTCCCTTTTAGCACGCATTCCCCTCCTAGGTAGGTGAGTGCTATATGTGACCTCACATTTCACAGGCTCCCCTTGTAAAATGTAACGTTACACTGTGCGGCTGTTATTATTTCGCCTCGAGCTCTTTACTTCCACAACAGTAAACCTTTGAAAATAACATTCTGAATAGGTTCCAAAATAGATCATGAATCCCACCCATCATCCATAGTAATGTTATAAATGTGGAAGTATCTCTGTGTGTCAGTCGTTTTATACCTCTTTACGGCTGATCGGATTTTTATGAAAATTGGTACTTGAGTAGATTATTTCCTGGAATAGGATATGGATAGCAAACAGTTTGTTAGCTAAAGACTTAACAGGAGAAGTTCCCAAATCTAGAGAGCAGACCAGACACTGTTTTAAAAATATTGATTAAAAATCTCAAACAATGGCGGTGTTGTCAGTGTTTTAAAAAAACCTTTTTAGAAAAAAATACAACCGACTTCCAAAAAAAAAAAAACACTACAAAGTAAAACAACTTTAATTTCGGAATTCGGTGTTTTTGTAAGTTTCTTCGTATTTTGACACCGACTTCCGAAATTAAAGTTATGTTTTACTTTGTAGTGTTTTTTTTTTTTTGGAAGTCGGTTGTATTTTTTTCTAAAAAGTTTTTTATTTTTCACTTTTTAGTGGTACCCCACTCCTAACGACACCACTGCAAAATCGCAGAAAAGCAAAATACGCAATTTCGATTACTTGGATGACATAAAACTAGACGTAGACGAATTCCAGCTATTTCGATTTAAAATCCAAAGTTCGTAACCGATTTTCATAAAATTTAAATGGGACCATTCTGCAAGTATATTCTTTCAGATAAAGAATTTTTCAAATCGGTTTATAATTGTCGGAGTTACGAGGTAACAAACATAAAAAAAACATACAACCGAATTGATAACCTCCTCTTTTTTGGGAAGTCTGTAAAAATCTATGATAAACAGAGATATCACTAATGGCATGTGGCGTCACTCACAAGTTCCGCCATATTTTATTGAAGCCATCCAGTACTTGAAACGACATTTTGTTTAACAAGGATAGTAGAATAACTTTTAACAGCGTATAAGTTCTGTATCAATTAATTATTTTTTCACTAATCGTACTATTTAATTAAGTCTATCAAATAAGTTGTTATCATGTACATTTTTCATAACAGTCAAATACCGTATTTAATACGTAAACCGGGTACGTAAGGCACTGACAGAACGTAGAGTTATCATAAATGTGAATGAATGAATGATGTGGATGAAACTTTGCGACCATGTGACAGAATAGGACTAAAGATACTTTATATCCCAACTGTAAAAAAAGGTAAAAATTATTCCCTGGGACAATTTTGCCTTTCTAACAGGCGAAGACGATAGCTTATGCTAGTGTTTCCAAAAACCTCACACGTTTGAAACCGATTAGCCACGAAAAGGGTCATAATAAGAAAGCGTCAGAAAGATTGATGCCGAAGTCCGCCGAAGGTTTTTCTAAAGCACCTCTGCACGTTAAGGGTTAATAATGACGGCTCTTCAGAGGGCCTCCCGTAATACTGTGGTAACGCTGAAAAAGTACCTGATAATATTTTACTGGAGACTGGTTTCGTAAGATCTGCGTAATGAAATGATGGAGGGAGATTGCCACTTAATTTTAGGTGACAAATTTAAGAAGGTCATGGTGGCAAGGTTTGTGTAGCGAATGTGTGTGTCTGACAAATGATTCGGATAATACTTAGTGGGCGTGTAGTAATACCATTTTTAAAATGACTTCATTTCAATTATTCCTGACTTTGGGAGGAGTTCGGGTGTGCAGAGTTATTTTCTAAATAAATAGCACAGAGTTATTTAAACACCTCTTCTTCATGATTTCGTATATATATGTATGTATATAGTATAGGTACACATTACAAACATGTACATATTATAATAAATATGTATGTATGTATTTTATAAGTTTATTACTTACTAGCTTCCTCCCGCGACTTCGTCTGCGTAGACTTTAGAACTGCCGCGCAACTTTTTGCCTCATTGTCTCATCTTTGGAATTGCATCTTCATAATTCGGGTATCCAGACATTGTGTGTCTTTGCGGTGCCGCTGAAAGTAAAATTTCAGCCCCGAAATTACTTCGACATGTTTGTGGTCTCCTGGTAGACCCCTGTGAATCTTAAACGCTCATATTTGCAGCCTCGAAAATACTCCAATGTTTTTGTTCTCCTGGTATTATTAATCCAATCCACTCAAAATTCCTGCACGGAAAAAACTACAATACATGTTTTTGGTCCCCTGGTACTTTTGAATCGCTTAGCCATCTTCTTTCCAGTATAAAAACCTACCCTAAATATTTTGACATAGTTTCTGCTCTCCGGATACTTGTGAAGTTTCCAGCCCTGAAAAAACTTCGGCATGTTTCTGGTCTCCTGGTACTTGTGAATCTATAGAGTTCACTATATTAGCCCGAAAATAAACTTCGACATGTTTCTGTTCTCTTGGAATTTTTTAAACTTAATCGTTCACAATTCCGGCACCGAATATAAATTAACATGTTCCTGCTCTCCTAGTACTAATGAAAATATAGCGTTCACAATTCCATCGCGGAAAATGCTTTGACATATTTCTGATCTCTTGGTACTCGGGAATCTAAAGCGCTCATAATTCAAGCCCCAAAAAAACTTCCGAGATGTTTCTGCTTTCCTGGTACTTGTGAATCTGTAGCGCTTGTAATTCCAGCCCCAGAATACCTCGACATGTTTCTGCTCTCCTGGTACTTGTGAATCGGTAGCGTTCGGAATTCCAGTCCCGAAAATACTTCGACACGTTTCTGCTCCGCTAATAAAAAAAAAATCTTGCCCAAAAATAATTTGACATGTTGCTGGTCTCCTGGTTCTTGTGAATCTTTTAGGACTCGTAATAAATTTCTAGCCGGGTAAAAAAAAATTGTCATGTTTCTGTACTCCTGGTACTTTTGAATCTGAAGTACTAAGGTAGCAGAAACTTTGGACTTCCACTTCTTCCTCTGTCTCCATTAGGTCATGTATTTTACCGGGATAAAAAGTAGCCTATGTGTTATTCCAGGATGTGACCTACATATGTGCCAAATTTGATCCAAATCCCTTCAGCCGTTTTTGCGTGATTGACGGACAAACATCCAAACATACAAACATACAAACATACAAACATACAAACTTTCACATTTATAATATCAGTAGGATTTATGTACTGTGTACCCATTCTATTTATCATGACACTAGCTGACCCGTGCAAGGTCGTCTGCGTAACATTTTTCATTACTGCTCCGCTCTTATTGGTCTTAGCGTGATGATATATAGCATATAGCCTTCGTCGATAAATGGGCTATCTAACACTGAAAGAATTTTTCAAATCGGACCAGTAGTTCCTGAGATTAGCGAACTCTTCTGCTTTATAATATTAGTATAGATATTTTTAGTAATCTTTTTTTATCATTGTTCCTCTCAAAGAGAGCACCTGCCATCTAATCTCTTCACCACCTTTGGGTGACTGGTAGAGAATGCCTAAGGCATGAAGTCCGCCTTTGTACCTTTTTGTGCGAAAAGTTTAATTAAATAAATAAATAATAAGTCCTCGAACAACCAAACACGTTAATGTGCTATCATCGTCAGAATGTAAACTAAAAGACGTCTGCCTGTATCGCCACAACATGTGTCTCGCATCCATCGGTTTGAAGCGACCTTGACCAGTTCATCGGTCCATCTTGTCGGAGGCCTTCCAACGCAGGGCTTCTGGGCTTTCGGAAATGGGGAAATTAAGGGTTTAAACTTATTTTTCCTGATAAGACAAGATAAAAAATAACCTATACCTAGCGATTTTATGGGCGTGTCGGATTTTTCATGAGTCTGCAACTAAAACGAAAACACGAATGCCTTTTTATTGGCGTTGAGTAGCCTTTTTTTTTATAGGGATGTGAAATCATCCAATGACTCCTCCCGGTCTGGGTGTAGCGGACTTACGTATCAGACTTCTACTGACTAAAACCCATCCATGTTCCTTCATTGCCCTTTGTGTTCCGGAGCCACGGTGTCTCTTGTGAATAATCCCGCGACTCCGGCAGCTGCGGCCCTTTCGGGCCGCTCTGTGTGCTGACTCTCTTTGAGGCGCGCGTGGAACACTAACGCGCTGTCGACACGGCCTGTCGTCACTAGACGGACGGACGGCGAGCCACCCATAGCTCGCCGACCACAGGCCCGCGCCTACGGTGGCCGGAGGTCACCAGGTGGTGGCCCCCGACGCCCGCGGCGTCTACCACGGCGTCCGGACTACCACGGCGGCCAGGCGTTGAGTAGTCTAAGAGTAGAAATGGTGTCGAATATGGATGGACCTTTGAGCGACGAGTGTTCGTATTTTTTTTTTATCTGATCCCTGTGACATTATCAAATTTCACAGATATTATCTACTTGTCTTTCTTTAATTAATCCTAGATTACATTATTAAATCATGACCCTAGTTGGGTCCTACTCTACTTTTCTAGCGCTCTACCGTGTCTACACTATTAAATTGTTTAAAAGGCAACTTGTATCTTTTTAAACATTTCAGACATGCATAAGAATAATAAGAATCTTATGTCTAAGAGTTTCCGAGTGTTCGTTTAGACATGGGCCGCGACACATTCTGGCCTAGGAACTGCTCGTGTTTCCTTTTACGTTCAGAATATTAGTGAGTAACGTGTTGGTTAAATTTTACTCTGTAGGTACCGGATGAGATGTGTAGTGATTAAGGAGTTATTTCTCATGTTGCGTGTCTCTCAGGATTTCAGATTGATTGATCTTCTTCTTCGCACACGAGTCCCAGCATAATGCTGAGCGATGACCGTTTTACGTAAAGGTGACGCATATTGTCCCAGTTTTTTTGTTATTTTTAGTGTAGTAAGTGTTTGATTCCTATGCGTCATGGTTGGCGTAAATAAACTATTATTCTTTCTTTCTTTCTTTCTTTCTTCTTCTTATCGTGTTGGCAGTAAAGTCTAATGACCCCACATATCTTAGCGTCAGTTTCTAAACCACCTCAAGGGCCTCTGACATGGTTTATTTGACGAACGCCATTTGGCGGCCGGGACCACCGGGTTATACGTGCCTTCCAAAGCACGGAATCATCTTTTTATCAGACAATCAGATGGTTTAAGTCTGCAATGCCTTAGCAAAACTGTAAAATAATTTTACAAAGCATGCTTCCCATGGGAATCGAACCCACGGCCACCGGGTCACAAGGGAGACGTCTAAACCACTCGACTGCGGAGGCAGATTGATTGATACGAATCTATACTTATATATTTATAATATTATAAAGCAGAAGAGTTTGTTGGTTTGTTTGATTGAACGCGGTAATCTCAAAAAAATATTTCATTGTTAGATAGCCCATTAATCGAGGAAGGCTATGGGCTATAAGTATATCATCACGCTAAGACATTAAGGAGCGGAGCATTAAAGGAAAATGTGACGCAGACGAAGTTGCGCGGGTCAGCTAGTCTAACAATACGTAACTAAGTATGTTTGACACAATCCCGGAATTCCTGGATCTGCCAAAGTGAACACTCAACAAATCAATTCACAACTTTATTGATCAACGATTATAATAATAATTAATAATAATCTACAAATTAAAATAAGCATTTTAAAATACAGTTATTAATTTCACGAAAATCGTGATACAGATGTGACAAAAGATTATCATAAAATATTGTTAAAGAGTATGGAACAGTTCACTTCGTTTTAATAACATATTCTATAGGCCAGAAAAGGAGACAAGGAATGCAGCATAATGTTAAAGCATAAAATGCTGGCACGTAGTCTTGGTACACGTCTTTCAGTAAACCTGAAAAGAAAAACGATAACGTTAGGAGAAATAAAACTTTAAAATGATCTGGCTTAAACTTCTGTCTAGTTTTATAGCGCAGTGGACTTTAAGTCGTTTTATCAACAGGATGATCAATGTTCAGTATATAACTATGGTAGCCGCCAGATTAATGTGCATTAACGGTCATTGACCCACATACATTAACTGACTTTCTTAGCATTAAAAACAGAAATAAAGACATAAAGATGATTTATTGTGTTCTTTCAAAAACAATGCATATTTCATTTCTAGGTATCTAATACGAAGGGATATTAGGGAAAGTTCAATGTAATTTATTGCAGGTTTATCTGGCGCTTACCATAACACAGTATTTTCCTACAGATAAAATAGACAGCTCGATTCGATATTCACATCTGCCTAGCTTTTTCCGAAAATTGAGGCCGGCTTCCATTCTGACCGGATGCATCTGTATACCAGTGTTTTATATGCAGTGACGACCTGTCTGGCCTACATAACGTAGTAACGGATAACACGATACCAATAGGAACGATACGTTGTTAGACTTTTTGGATTCTGACAACCCGAAAGAATAAAGATTGTTTCAAATGACAAACTTTAAATGTTCATGATTATTTGCAAGTGTGCGATTTCAACAAACATTCACAAAAATACTATAAGGTACATTATTATTGGTCCACACATTCACGGTGCCATTTTAATAGTCTTACAAAGGCGACCCACTTAATTTGGGTACATTACGCTTATTTTTTATTATTTTATGCAATTGTTTTTATTTTTTTAAAAAATTGCATCTATTCTAAAAGTAGTTTACGTCGGGTGTAAACTACTTTTAGAATAGATGCAATTGTTTTTAAATAATTCATCAAGATAATAATTATTTTAGAAGAAAAAAATGCATTGGAATTGCGAAACATCCAGCTAACAATGAAGTAATACAATCATGTCGCTGTTGCATTCCGCGCTATCTTTGGAACACAAAGCTCAGACTGCACTTGCTCCTGGATGTTTCAAACGATGATGTGGTGTAAGACGACTAAAATGGCTTCGTGTAAAAAAATATATTTTTCCGTTCTTTTCACTTTTGATGTCGGAGTAAACAAAATCACACGTGCGTGAGTTTTGTTGGGTTAGTCACCAAACGATAAAGAAATTTTTCCAACGCCTTATCAACTTACAATTTACCAACAGTTGAGTCGTTATCGTGTATTTAATAATGGATTATAAAAAGATAATCCTGTCTATATCCTATTGTACTATCTGTCTCTTATCATTTAGCCTGTACTTATCTTAATTCATAACTTTTTAAACATATTTTGCACACCTTTCACAAAATACTAGTGCAATGTTATTGTTCTATTAATATTATATTTATATCACTAACCCAAGTTGTCGATTAAATAAGAATTACTTTAGGAGAGATAGACCAATTAGCAGATAAATATGATATAGATGTTATCAAACATGATGTAATTTAATTATCAGCTCTCTTATCTTTCTTCGGAAAATTTTAAAATAGAAAGACGGTTTTATTAGTTGCCACACTAGTACTTTTGTCATCAGTTGACGTCTAGGACATGTCTTGCACGCAGACATTAGTCGACCAATTAAATTAATCTACAACATTTTTCTTACGCATTACATTGAAAAAAATACTATAGAATCGTTAAAATGTAATAAAACACAGTCACAGCAGCACCCACGTACACACGGTATTCTCAGAATTATTTTCAAAACAACACTGCAATTCCAGAAAATGGTTCTATTAACAACATTTTCCCATAAAAGTCAGCTCTCTTCTACCTCGAACCATGTTTGTACGTGTGGTTTCGAGCCAGCAACTAACAAGGAGTAATTAAGTCTAAAGCTCGAAGCCTTTGTCTAGCCCGATAAATTCTGGGAAGCGTAACTTTGAACAGCGGTCTCGTTATTAATCTATGTTCACACAACCGTATCGATATCATTTTAAAATCGATATTATTGCGCTCGGATTAATTGGTGTGCCCGCAAAAATAATGGCGGTTCTAAAACTGGTCTAATTTTGTCCGTATTTGTAACTGCCAAACAAATATTTGTGCTTTAAAAAAACAGCAGGTGGACTGAAATAGTCTCTTTACTAGTTTCTACAAGATACTTGCACTATCGAACTTTTTAATAACTAGAATTAGCCATTCTGCTTCATTCGCAGTATATTTTCCTGTTTGTTTTAATGTATTTTTTTTTTCGTCGTCAAACCATAGAATTTGTCTTATCAAGAACTATTTCATAAAACGTTGTTTGTATATTCAGATCTAATTCAAATAAAATGCTTCGTGTAAAGTTCAAATTTCTATTGTATTAGGTTATTTGATATTTCAACAGTCAGATTTTGATTTTGTCAGAGTATTTGACTTAAAAACACGATATAACTATTAAAATCTGACAGTTGAACTGTTAAGTTACTGAATCCAATAAAAAGTCGAACGTTGGGTCATTCATTAGTGCGTTAATTCTTTTAATTTTTACATTCGCATCTTAATCGCAATCCGTCAAAAATTTATGAAAATTAAGGCTTTTTTGACAGTTTGCAATTGAAATTTGAATGCGAAAGTTGTTTGTAGAATTGGTCCTAGTGTAAGAAAGAGGAGTTGAGAACAATCAGAAAAATAAATTAAAACATCTCTTACCAATAAGTGGAGAAAAAGTGACGTTGACTGTGCCAGTGGCTAGCATGGCGAGTGCGTATGCCCCCGGGAATTCCTCATGAGGCACATGATTCGAAATCAGCAATGGACTAGCTACATGAAGCCAAGCTCGTAGTATTCCCAAAGCACCGGTAACAGTCGCCATCCACACAAATTGTGTGATTTGTAACATTACTGAAAGAAGAAAACACAATGTTTAGATCATTTTGATGTGATTTTATCCTTTTTTATTGATTGAACAACGAATCTAAATAGGTCACTTATAATAGAATCAGCCAGCACATTTGAGGGTCAATTCTACTAATTTAAATCAACTTTCGCATTCGTATGTCAATCGCAAACTGTCAAAAAAGCCTTAATTTTCATAATTTTTTTTACAGTTTGCGATTAAGATGCGAATGCGATGCGAATTTGAAAATTAGTAGGAATGGCCCTCAGCTACCCAAAATTGTCAAATTTTCCAAATCAACGTTAGTCTAACGCTTTTGTCATAAAGATGAAAATTAAATTTGACAGTAAAAAATTAAAGTTGATTGTTGTATGTTTAATAATCAGTATGAGCTCGTGGCTAAATAATAACAGCCGCACAGGTCGATCTTTAAGGTTAAGCAATGCTTGCCAAGGTTGGTCTGTGGATGGGTGACCATCTTAACATACCGAGTTTCCTCCGTGCCTCGGAAAGCACATTAAGCCGTTGGTCCCGGCTGTCATTTGTAGATCTTTGGCCGTCGTAACGGATTGTCAGAAGCCAGTAAATCTAACTACAGTCTTACCAAGAAGTACCGTGTTACCCAGGTAATGGGTTGTGGAGGTCTGGTAGGCAGCCGCTCCACGTAAAACACTGGTACCTATTCAGCTGAATCCGGTTTGACTGAAAGCCGACCGCAATATACTTGGGATAAGGCTAGGCAGATGATGTTGTATGATTAATTATCATGATCCTAACATGAATCTACTAAATAAGCCTTTTTTTAGACCTGCTGGCTGTTTGATATTGCTGGCTGGTTTATCCCGATTTTGAAAACTGTATGGTGTTTGCATACTGGATTATGTTTGGATTACGTAATTTTTTATCATTCAGATCATATAGTAATATAGTCTGCAAAAAAATACAACGTATTCACAATCAAGTGGGAAACTCATCTTAAAATCTAAAATAAACAACAACTTAGATAACATTTACAATTTCAAAACAACAACCAAGATAAGAAAAACATTGATCAACAAATATATTGATGTACCTAATCTGACAAGGAAGGTAAGCAGAGTCGCAGCATAGTATAATACCCTTGTATTGATGTGGAACATACTGCTGATGATAGCCAGCGCAAATCTGCCACCAACGTCAGCTGCAGCACAAATTGAAATACACATGGCTACTTGAGTCTGAAATAGGAACAAAATTTTAATTTTCATTCTGTTAAGCAAATGTTGTGATGGGAAAGAGGTGAAAAATCTATTCAAAATTAAGTTGGTTCCATGCAAGTTTTTTCAACTTTACGTTTGAGTTAGTGCCACAAATAAAGTCAAATCATGACTGAGTGATTTCCCAAAAAATAGGTGATTTGCACCAAGCATGACGCATACCATAAAAAGGACACAAAAAAAACAAGTAAACAGTAGATTAACACGTTAAGAAAATGCGTTAAATATCCTGGATTCGTGAGCGATATAGAGCCACGGCGCTGGTTTTTTTTTACTTGATTTGGTTTGTGTTACCCAGTTAATGGGTTGTGGAGGTCTGGTAGGCAGCCGCTCCACGTAAAATACTGGTATTTAGCTGAATCCGGTTTGACTGGAAGCCGACCCCACTATAGTTGAGAAAAGGCTAGGCAGATGATGACTTGAGATGGTTTGCTCTTGACTCTAGTCTAGGTCAAAGATGAAGGAATGCGGTTACCTATAAGAAGCCCTGTTCACTGTAACTTTGAAGAAATTAGGGTTGAATGCGTTCGAAAACACAAGCAGGTAGAGAGTAATGCATCTGTGAACATTAGGCAGGCCTTAAAATTTGTCATTCCTTAAAGGCCTAACCTTACGAAAAATATCAATTTATTTGTGTCTGTGAGTAAGCAAGTTGTTAATGTCGCGTCAGTCTACTTTTATGTTATCTTTATGAGAATATAGGCCTGTGTGAGATACGACGGAATTATTGTTATGTTATGACTCGAATAAAACAATTTATTGGATTGTTATTGTAGGTGAATTTTGAAGTTCATCAAGGCATATGGTTTTTTAATAACTGTAAAAAACTTATCTCCACGCAAATAAGTTTAAAAGGGAAGTTTCAGTTACTAAATAAGTTTATATACATAAGTAGAAGGACTTTTGTGTGAGATATCTTTGTTTTGTGTACATGTAGCGGCCAAATTGCTCATAATTATTTTAGATACAAAACCATTAAAAGCAATTTAGATATTGTTCAAAATCGTCCAATATTCCTAATATGTTTTATCTTACCCTGTCATAGCCATATTGAAATAGCAGCATCGGTTGTAAGATGAAAAAGGTGAGATCAGAAAAGTTGACGAAACTCTGACCGAAGCAGATGTTGCAATACACAGCATCTCTCAAGATCTTGAAGTTCAATATTTCCACCAACTTCTGCCTGCAAAAAGAAATATAGTCGAAGACATTCCGTTTGTTTAGTATTATATCTTACCAAGTCTTATTGTATGATCAAGACAACAAAGATAACAGAGGTATATTTTTTAAAACTGAGTATTCCATAATTTTTTTTTCAGAAAATATTATAATAAAATTTACAGCAATTCAATTATCGTTTTCAATCTTTCAATGAGATTAACAAACTAATGTTTAATTATTTCTTAAAAATTAAAAAGAAATATTATGAGGTACCTTAACTTCTCAAAAAGTTTCTTGCTCCTATGATCTGCTTTCAGAGAATCTTTATTGTCATCTTTAGATATCAACAAATCCTCGTTTTCATGTCTCTTTCCATTTTCTACATCATCTGTGAATAAGAAACCACATTCAATTTCATAAATAATTCAATCTAAAGAGAAAATAATTTCAAATGAAAAAATACTTGCTGTTCTTATATTTCTTGCTGGCGAGTCAATTTTCATTGCGAGCATCCCAGGAAATGTGTGTAAAGACATTCCTGCTAGTATTAGTAAGGTCCCTCTAAATCCATATACAGACATTATCATCTTAAGTAGTTGAGGATACCACATCAAAATGACTCCTTGGACAGCCTTACAGATGCTCATCACTGTAGTTCTTCTCCTCAAAAAATAATGGTTCAGTGTTGAGTAACACACTGGTACCACCATCCCGAAGCCGATTCCTTGGATTACTCCGAAAGTGATTGGCAGTTGGTTGGTGTTCGTTATGAATATAGTACTGAAAGATCCTGTAGATAGCAGGACCGCTCCAATGATGCCTCCAAATCTTAATGAATATCTTTTTTTTATACTGTTGAGTATTATACCTGGAAATTGTGAAATTGGTATTTCATAACATTAAAAAATAGTCGGTCTTAAACATTTTACTGCGTTTTATGCCAGAATATAGATCGTATTAAATAATAGATTTTCGAACGAAAGTGGTTTACAGTCTTTCAAGAGATAATCAAACTCTATGTAATTTCTCAACTCTTAGAAAGTTATTGAAGTTGTTGTATTAGATGATAGTATCCTTTTCTAATAAGGAGTTCCGACAACTCACCTCCAATGGCCAACATGATAGCAAACACTCCATGCGCAGAAGTTAACGATTTGGCAGAAGAGTGTGTTTCATTGATAAAATCATTGTAGATAAGCCCGAAAGAGTTGACGTGCCCAATACCAGCAATCTGTAAAAAGTTCATAAAATGATTATACTTTCGGGGACACCTTTAGATAATCCAAATCCGAAAGCGACAGGAAGAGATAAATTAGGTACCCAACCCATTGTGCCATCCCATAATCCGTTATTTCACACCTGAGTGAATCACAACCGAATTGCGATCAAGATTAGAAAGAGGACTTAAATCATTTAACCCAATTTCGAGAACATTATTTTAAAACAAATCCCAATTACACTTCAGCAAACTTGGGAAGGATTTCAAGCTGAGTTTAAAACATCTAGGACACTGTTCAATATTTAATTAATATTATCAAGTAGAGTCAACGTCAATTAAAATTATTTAGATAGAATTGTTGGATTCGGTTTTTCGTTATTGGGAAACGAGCATTTTCTTTGTCCCATTGTTTGATTTAGAGAACGGAATTCGATTAATAAAATCATGTTTCGTAATTGGACTCGCTGTAACCGTAGCGCGGCGGTTTCATATGACAATAAAATTACGGGGAAGAGCTTTGCACTAAAATCCTCACAAAGGATTTCCATCAAAACCAAAGTTAATTATTACGGAACAAACATGAGGTAGAATGTTATTATGATGAAGTACTGCGAAGACTGGCAGATTGTGCAATTTCCTGCATGTAATAATAATTTATTATTATTGTGTTTAAGCAGTAGGTACCCTCTGTATTCTAAGTAATTTCCTTCATTAGACTCAATTTTGACTCAGTCTTCTCCAATCAAATTCTTTGCTATAACTTGTTGTTTATTGACATATCGAGATTATTGCCCGTTGTCATCGCGAATGAGTCACGTAGCGTATAGGAAGTTTATTTCAAAAACACTTATAATAATATATATTCGAGAACGTCATTTATTCTTTTGAAAAAGGTCATCGTTAACCATCATAAGCTGGTTTTAATCATCTCAATTACTCTCGATTGCAACAATTCCATAGGATTCATTAAGAACAAATAAATTATAGCCATTTCAGTTACGAGTTGTGATTTTGCAGCCTGTCGCTCGAAGTCATTGTGAATTTGTGACCCATTTCACCCACTGACTCCGGCAAATTGTGCGGAAAGATTAGTCAGTTAATACTTTAATTGACTTTGAGATTGCGAGCGAATGACGCCATTTTGTTTTTAAAGACTTTTCAACGTTACTTTGTACAGTTTACATCGTATTTGATCACGAGATCACCGGTTGGTGGGAGCAAATAGCACGGAGTTCTTTAGGAAATATGAACGGGGGATATGGTAGTTTGTCTTATAAATAGGTGGTATATACCATAAGTAGAGCGTTTATAAACAGGACCTTATAAAAAACTCACTACAAAGAGGAAACTCGAGTACACAAGTTCTAGTCGAGTCCCTCAATGTTAGCGCAATTTTCCGTGCTAAGATTTAAAGAAACAAAAACATGTTTATTGAGCAAACATACACCTATACTTATATACTTATAATATTATAAAGCAGAAGAGTTTGTTTGTTTGTTTGGTTGAACGCGCTAATCTCAGGAACTACAGGTACGATTTGAAAAATTCCTTCAGTTTTAAATAGCCCATTTATTGAGGAAGGTTATAGGCTACATACCATCACGCTAAGACAAATAGGAGCGGAGCAGTAATGGAAAATGTGACGCAGACAAAGTTGCGTGGGTCAGCTAGTAGAATATACGAACAAAAATAAGCAGACTTCATTTTAAAAACAATAACATCTCACGGCTGTACCAAATAGGTCCTGTTCAACAAAATTCCAGACAATTAGAAGTTATCTGACGCCGGTATCAATTCCGTAAGAACTATTTAAAGAACTTGCAAAACTTAAAGAAACTTCGAGAAAAAATTAAATTAGAAATTAATGTAGGAAGTTTTACTCATCTTTAAGTACACATACAAACCTACCATACAACTCTACGAATTGATAAGAATATGAATGCATTTCACAATAATACTAATTATGTCATAATTAGTATAAACAAACTGCAATCAGGTTTTCCCTATAACATAATTATAAGGTTATAAAAACAATTACTTAATAAAAAATCCTTTATTTCAAATGGACCCGATTCAGGCACTTTTGAATAGTCAAGATCTGTCAGTCAAATAGATGAAGCTAATTTTGCCGCACTAGCGACAAGAGCAGCAAGTTGTGCAGCAAAGCAAACTCATCGATCCTATCTCCAGCGCGGCAGTTGTACGTTCCAAAGAGTAGAATATCCTATGAAGAAGAATGTGCAGAAAACTCCATGGACACTCTTTTAAAATAGTTATCAGTGTTAACAGTACAGTGTTACTACAAACTGCACATTAACCGTAGATATCAAAGTAAGAATAGATATCGGAACACGATACACACATCCAAGGCTAACAAAGGTATGTTTCTTTACTTACGGCGTAAATATTAAACGACTTCTGTGCCATTGTAGGCGTGGGATCGGAATAATGGCGGTAAATAATGCTAGACATACTGGTTTTGGTAATGTTTGGCTGGAGAAAGATTTTGCTACAGATGCAATTTTATTGAGAATGATGGTTGGTATGATTGTGTTTTGAATACTAATTTGATGTTGCGTGACAATTTGAAAGAACTACCGCGGCCCGGAATGCAGAGGAAGGCATTTGAAGGAACACGGATAGTTAGTCTGACTCTCCCATCAAATCACTAGTCCCACTGCCCAAAGCGGAAGTAGTCACTTGACTATTTCTCATCAATAAAAAGCGATACTAAGTCAGTTTGCTTTAAGGAATCTTAATAAGTTGGCATAGAAGTTGTAACAACAACAAAATATATCAAAACTTCTCAATTTCTAATAGAATTATTGGTCAAAACTGTCGGAGACGTAAAATAAAACAGACCAACAAAAGATTTGACCCCTATAAACCCACTGTCAATCCTAAGTTTAAAACATAAAACGACTTCCTTCTAAACATGTGCCTGCTCTTTTGGGACTACGGACTATTATGTAATGACTACTAGATTGAACAAGTGGACGTTCAACGGAGTGGCGAAGTTTTTTGGTGCTCTGTGAATGTGCCCCAACACTTTGGGAACACTGCTGAAAACGGTGTTGTTTTTCTTTACAGACCTTTGCGAGTCAGTGTCACTATTAGGTCGTCATTATATAGGTCGGAAAGACGTCCAGTGCTGGACAAAGGCCTCGCCCAAGACTTGCCACATCGACCGGTACTGGTGATTTCCCGTGGTCATCGGTTCACATTGTGGGAGGGCTCCCAACGTTTTGTCTTCCGATACGTGGTCATCATATGAGAACCTTTCGAAGACACTATTTACTCATAGAAGTGAAAAGGCCGGGCCTGTGGACGGCGAGCTATGGGTGGCTCGCCGTCCGTCCGTCTCATGACGACAGGCCGTGTCGACGGCGCGTTAGAGTCAGCACACAGAGGGGCCCGAAAGGGCCGAAGCCTGCCCGAGTCGCGGGATTATTCGCAAGAGACACCGTGGCTCCGGAACACAAAGGGCAATGAAGGAACATGGATGGGTTTTAGTCAGTAGAAGTCTGACACTCCCTCCCGCTACACCCATAGCGGGAGGAGTCATTGGATGATTTCCCAACCCTTAAAAAAAAAACCTGAAAAGGCAGCACAAGCGCTAAATGTCTTGACACTTCTATAAATTCTGATCAGAGCTGATCAGAATTTATAGAAGTGTCAAGACATTCTGTACAAGACCTGACTGGGTTTTCAATATCTTTAGCATTTTTGGTCATCAATAAGATCATAAACAAAAAGGAACCCTGTCATTTTTACCAGTTATGGTTAAGTGGAAAATATGACTTCAATTCTCGTAGAAATTGATGGGCCGTGACAATTCTGACCGGTGGACGGTGCCGGTTTTTTTTTTCATTTTTTTTTTCTAGTCAGCGATTCCATTCTGTGGTTAGAAGTGATAGGCCGGTGACATTAGGGAAATCATAGGTCAATTGAACAAGGTAAGTGGCATTGCTAAAAAATTATTTGCTTAGAATTGAGTGGATTTGCGTAGGTAATGTAAATTGTAAAACCTTACTTGACTTTTTTTTAATGGATTGGCACGCAAAACGGACAAAATGACCAACGAAAACATTGTACAAAGGCAGAAAACTGTATGATTTTATTTCCGTGTTTGAAAAACGTTCTTAGTGCCGATTTTACAATTTTTTACATTCGCATCTCAATCGCAATGTGTCAAAAAATGTATGAAGCTTTTTTGACAGTTTGCGATTGACACGCGAATGCGAAAGTTGTTTTAAAATTAGTAGAATTGGCCCTCTGATATAAGACTCAATCTCAGTGACATTCAGTGTTAAAACATAGTAAAAGTAAGGGATCGAGAGATTGCTACTGCGATGCGAATGTTTAAAAAATACAAAATCTGCCCGTTGGACTTCATCGCAATGCGATTTATCTATTTATGCAAAAAAATTGTAAGCAACTCGTAGCTAGTAACTCGAGAAACTGAATAAAACCTTACATTTTAAGCGTTATTCTGGGACGCATTTGTTATTAAAACAGTATGATGAACCCAGAATAACACTCTCACTGAATGTAAAACCATTTGTATAAATAGCCAGAACGAATATAGCATTTTCGTGATGTCAATAACCTATTCACTTATATATAAGGCAACGTATTCGTGTTTATAAACAACATTATCCCAATTTCATCTAAAGAGTTTAATTTTTTTCACACAATTCGAAAAAAAAATAAACAAGAACAGCTGGCAATGTAGACAAAACAAATTATCTCCCGCCAAATAATAATAAAAAAACAATACTTACAAAGGTTATCACAGTTCCAAAACCAACCGCGTAACCCCAACTGTTTTGGTCTGCCTTCTCTTTAACTGGATTCAAGACCTCTTCCTTAACGTTTTCTGTCACATTCTCCTCCTTAAGGAGGTTAATTTCTTTTGTTTCTTCCATTGCACTAAACCACTGTCTCACTCTGTCGCTACTGTACTGCGTGCCAACCGGACGCGACTGATAAACAGCTATACGTACTTGCCTTAGGGCTACGACACATGGTCTGTTTTTGGTATGTGACAGTTGAGCATGATTGTGTGGGGTGCATTGCATGCCGATTTGGGGCTCACACAGACAGGTTCGATGCGACAACGAAATTACATTTTATATTTATGTGTGTAGTTAATATACGATAATTTACATATTATCAATGTTGACCCAGTGTTGCGGTGTGCGTGTGCCTGTTTGTGGGGCCTATAATCATATTTTTTTGCGATTTATCGAAATGGGTATTTTACTGACGATTATTTTAGTATTCTTACTCACTTATTTATATATACTTATTTCAGAGTAAGCTCGCTCCATCGTAGAGTTTGTCTCTGTCATCTCTGCCCAAGACTAGAGTCAAGAGAAAACCCATCTCAAATAAATAATAAAAATAAATGTCTTGCCAATACATGTACTGTCAAAATTTTTTTTGACTTCATTTGAGACTAAGGTTCTTTTCTTTGTAAATCAATCCTTACAAAAAAAAAAGAAAATAAATAAAATTTGGATACAATGATATTTTTTTTCTGGCGTTCAAATATCCAATTTATTGAGGTAAGTATTGAGTTTTCATTTCAGGAGCAAAAATCTCGAGATTATCGGAATGGTTTCTGATTTAAAAAATAATTACCTAAAGCTATGTTTGATTTGGACACGATAATATTATCTATATCTATATAATCTTGGTTAATTATCGATAAGTAATACCTAAAAAAGTAATTTGTGATCTAAAAGTACTTAAACTCTTTTCTTGACCAAATTAAATAATGCATTTATTCTATGTCCAATTAGGTAATCATAACTTTAACTTTGCTCATCTTCTTGCCGCATGAAGACCGAAATTACGTATAGAATCTAATATATTAAAATCTCGTGTTGTTAATCGATCTCTTTTGAAACGGCTTGACAGATATTTTTAATAAAAAAAAATTTTGTTTATTTGGTAGATCTGAGAATAGGTCGTTGGCTATTTTATAGGCAAAACAACGTTTACCGGGTCAGCTAGTTATTTCTATAAAATGTTCGTCACATGGTTGTCGCTTGGTCGCGCACCACTTGTCTTTGCCTTAACATGTGTTTTTTCTTCACACTGCTCGCGTCTGTCTGTGGGAGTCTTAATGTGTTTTGTTTCTACACTACATGATGCACACCGCTGTGTACTCGTTACGTAGATAAATATTGCCTTTGTTCGTTTATTCACTCGTACACAATAGAATTTGTTATACTTAAATAAAGATAATGTTTATTACTCTATAAATATGGCATAATGGGTGGTGTGCATTTGTATGTTATAATTACGCAGAAGCTACACATTTTTGTGTATTTTTTTGCCTGCGACATAGAGTATTTAGCATTGCAGATAGGACAGTTTTGCTGCCTACTCTTAGACTATGACATGATGCATATACAAACAGAATCGACAATCCAAAAAGCGTGAGAGAGAAATCGATGTGCAGCCATCGTTGTCTTTCGTTGTTCTCAATTCGACGGTTTTTTTTTTGTATGTACATCGATTATTCCGGGGTTTCTGATCGGATTTAAGTGATTCTTTTTTAATTTGATGCGGCATATTTGCCATTTGGTCCCGTAAAAATGTCATTCAGTTTGGCTTAGGAGTTTTTATTTTATGAACATTTTTGCTTATTTCAATTTCTGAAATATAACCGAAGTCGGGAGGATCGACTGGAGGACACGGTGGAGCACACTATGCAGGTGTGCCCCGCTTGGGCGGATCTCCGCCGTGTCCTCGAAGCGGCGATCGGCGGCGACCTCTCGCGTCCGGCCCTGGTCCAAGCCATGGTACGGAGCGAGACAGAATGGGACGCCGTCACCACCATCTGCGAAGCAGTCATGCTAGCGAAGGAGGTGTCCCATTCAGCCACCGACCACCACAGAGTTAGAGTAAACAGGCTCCTTCTGGGTAAGCTCGCTCCATCGTAGAATTTGTCTCTGTCATTTCTGACCAAGACTGAAGTCACGAGCAAACCCATTTCCAATTTAAAAAAAATACGATCCCTTTTTAAAGATGGGAAATCATCAAATGACTCCTTGCACTCTGGGCGGAGCAGAAGAGAGTGTCAGACTCTTACTGACTAAAACCCTTCCGTGTTCCTCTTATTTTTTTTTTTTTATACAAAACGGGGAAACTCTTGGCCCAAATCTCACCTGATGGAAAGTGATGATTAGGCCGAAGATGGAAGCGATGAATGAATGTTTTTCGAACAAATTCCGCAACTCTGACATAATACGACCCCTGATCCTTATATTCTAACGGCCGAACCCAATAACCTAACTATCACCAGATTTGGCATACTGGAGATAGCAAAACAAAAGAAACAATATGAAAATTATATAGGTTTTCTGTTGTTTAATTTGTTTTTGTTTAACCTGAAATGATTTGAAATAAAACTTATTATTATTATTATTATTTTTTTTTTTTTCTATCTCCAGTACCTATGTGATAGATAGGATATTGGTTTCGGCCGTTAAACAGTTCAGAAACACGTAAGTGCATGTCTATCCAATGATGCACGCCATTGACTGATAACCTAACATATAATATAATCGATGCGATATCATTTGATTGGTAATTATTACTTTGCAACATAATCAATATGTACCTATCCCATATTATAAATTAATTTACTATTTTCGCTGTAGCCGATGTTATTATAAACAAGATTTAGTTATGCAGACATTCATGAAATGTTTTGTTAATGCTCGTATAATATGAATATCAAGAAATATCGAGTCATGTTTTTTTAATCACTACATATTATTATAAAAGTCCTCCGCCGCGTCTGGCTGTCTGTTAGCGATGAACTCAAAAACTACTGCACCGATTTTCATACTGATTTCACCAATGGATAGAGAGGTTCTCGAGGAAGGTTTTAGTATATAATTTGTCCAGCGAGCGAAGCCGCGGGAATCAGCTAATTCAAAAAAATAATTTGGTCACCAAAGTGCTTTCATAAAGTTTAAATATTATCAGTATTAGACAGTATCTAATATCTCGAATACAAAAACGCAAAACGAGATCTCGGCGGACGGCCAAACGAGATCTTGAATGGCCAAATCTCGACCGCTTGTGGTTTTAATGAAAGTTGTGTCACTAATCTCAACTCGAATTTGCGTTTCCTACTTGCTATTCTTTACGCATATATATTGGAAAGTGTTATTGACAACTAATATAATGAATAAAACAAAAAAAAGGCATTGTATAAACATTATTTAATTCACAATTTTACTATTAACATATCGCAGTCATAAGGAAATCGTGTTTTCATACCACTAGCGTGTTCATTTAGCATTTTACACGTGATACATTTAATATTTAAAATCTAATCTTGTAGTTGTCGTCGTAGACATATCGTAGAATTGGTTACCAGTTCATGAAATGACCAATGTTACGACATAGAAATATAGCAAAATATCTATTAAATGTACTAATATAATTATTATGTTCTACGTCAGAAATTCATTCATAGAGTACAGTCAGCGTCAGCAGTCTGTTATAGTTAAGATTTTTATCTGGTAAGTACAGTCATTGGTTTAGGTCTGAAACCTAATGAGTAGCCACTTTCCACCTTATTGCAATAATGATTGAAATCACTTAGCAACATGATTGAATTACTATGGACGAAAGAGGAGTGACAATTCTATTCATTTTTAAGCAACTTTTGCATTCGCATGTCAGTGTCAGTCAGTCAGTCAAAAATGCATGGAAATTGAGGATATTTTTACAATGCTAACGTTGCTTAAAATTTGTAGAATTGGCATTCTGTTCTTCGTTTCAAATTCATTTAAATATTATAATAATAAGGACCAAATAAGAGTAAGATCGTGTAGGTCATAATATACTGTCTCTGTACGAACAATACCGTTTAGTTGCACCAGCGAACCCAAGCATTCCTTACGAACCTAAAACTTAATATTAAAATGGCAGTGTACTTATTTATTTACATCGTTTAACCTCTAGTGATAAATAGATCACTCTTAAGGCCTTAATGATATGGCAAGATTTTGGCAGCTAGATATTAGGACTAAACTTATCCAAAATTAATTAGGTAGCTACTTAAGATCAAAACCCTATAAGTAAAATCATAGACTGATTTTGATTTCTATCTAAAATCAATACATAAAATCTCTGATAGTTTTCTTACACAAATAATTGTTATCATTAAAATTCGAGTATCTTATTCAACTAAATTATTTACAAAATTTCAACAGGTTTTGCTTTTAGCGGCAACATGATTCACTTAAAACTAAATATAAAAATAACCATAGAAAACTTCTGAATAATATCGACGTATTATTAAATGCACATCAAAAACTTATCGCCCATCAATTTATTAACATAAATTAAATATTTTTTTTCATATCGAATAAACTGATTCCAATCAAATTCAATATCGTTTAATGACCTACACTCCACAGACAGAAAGAACCCCGCAAAGCGGAGCTCCGTCGTCGAGTTTCATAAAAAAACACCGCTTTTCAATTTATAGCGATGCGTCACGAACTCAAATTGTTGCTAAAATAATAATATTTTGAGGTGAGTTTTGCGGTGCAATCAGTTTTAATCAGATTGGGATTTATATATAAAAAAGGAAGATATTTTATTTACAGTTAAACACCACCCAATAAAATGTACAATACTTCAACTAGAGGTGTTCCACGAGATCTGATGCAAGTCATTTGAATTTGAAATAAAATCTACTAATCGACTAAAATTTTCATATAAGATATATCTCTAAATCACGTCGGAAGTTACCAATTCTTTTATAAAAAGAACGAACTCGTGTTAATATTAAAGCTTCACGCTTAAAGACTCATGTCTTAAGGGCGTTGGCAGAGTTTTTGTTTTTTCTGTACTTGGCGATGGCTTCGGCTGCCCAAGGTACGACGCAGAAGAGGTTGCACACTGTGATCATGTTGAAGGCTATGGCGTAACTGCCTGTGTAATCACGGATGAAACCTATAATATGAAAAAAAGGATTATAATTAACTAGCTGACCCGCGCAACTTCGTCTGCATCACATTTTCCACATTCACATTACTGCTCCACTCCTATTTGTCTTAGCGTGATGATATATAGCCTATAAGCTTCCTCGATAAATGGGCTATCTAACACTGAAAGAATTTTTCAAATCGGACCAGTAGTTCCTGAGATTAGCTCGTTCAACCTAACAAACAAACAATCAAACAAAGAAACAAACAAACTCTTCGCCTTTATAATATTAGTATAGATATAACGCTTGTATTCCTCGAAAGAATTGATACTGCTATTGTACATCCAGATTTTGCTAGTTATATTTTACCAAGTCTCATGTCGCTGTAAGGTGCGAGCCAAATTGCCATTCACCGGTAACTTATTTTTTTTTTATAAATTACATTGACTTTTCCCAATATCCTTTTATAGGTACCCAAAAATAAAATAAGAATTGTTTTTCACTACTGGAAAATGAAAAGGATCACGATAACTGTCGATACAGGACTTCTTTATGTCTTAATTTCCGGTTTTGAAATAATGCCAATAAATGTAGGTGTCATATTTCGTCTAACATGTATTTTTTTTTCGATTATGATGAGTCCGCGTAACACTGCGGCATGATTTATGTTGTATTTTTAACCGACTTCCCAAAAAGGAGGAGGTGATCAATTCGGTTGTATGTTTTTTTTTTTTTTTTTTTCTTATGTTTGTTACCTCATAATAATCGATCATTTTATGGCAGTATCAATAATTTTCCTTCTTACTTTATTCACTTGCGCGTAATGCTAATGAGCACAAAACCGGTAGACCCCACTGAATTTCACTAATAATTTTAATATCCGAAATATGTATGCGTAATATTATCACAAAGCAAAACCACGAACAGCATTAAATATTTTTTCTGTAATTCACATCAAAGCTTTGGATGGATTCATCAAATGAGTTCTCAAATCCCATTGTTCGGAAAGGTTTCAAACCGGATTGCTTCCCGGTATTTCAGCAGAAGCACTGCAATAACGGTATGACGTCAAATTAATGTATTCACAGTGTTGAATATTCTGTGGAAACGTCGGATAGACACAAATTGAAACGACAGGCATAACAGGGACACGCACGTCATTGGATGCGAGAGCTGTATTGATTAAGCGGGATTGCTGAATCGTGTTGAGTAGTAAGCAAACGTGTTTCATGTCACGCTGGTTAGTTTGAAGAGCTGAATTGAGATATTTCGCGCGGAAATGTAGTTCTCATTGATTAAATGATGGCATATTCGCTATACTCGTGGCTAAATAATATCAGGCGCAAGCAAGGTACCGCTTGCCGTTTGTCGATGGGTGATCATCTTAACGAGATGCTAAGGTGCCACGGAAATGTACCTACTTTCCGTGGCCGAGGAATCTCGTTAATAAGCTTACACGGTGAGATGTTTACAGAATCGCACTCAGAATCAGAAAGATTATTTTTAATTCCGAGATTCAGAAGGTATGGAAGTGTCCAAAAATACGCAACAGCTTCTTGGAACTATGAATAGATACTGAATAATTTCTTTTGTTAAACCGCTAGGTTTTATGAAACTGTTTTGTTCGTATGCATAACATCGACATTAAATGACTAACATGATTTCATCACTACAATTATAAAATAACTCCGCCGCGTCTGTCTGTCTGTTCGCGACAAACTTAAAAACTACTGTACCGATTTTTACTGATTTCACCAATGTGTATCCATTGGTGAAATCAGTAAAAATCGGTACAGTAGTTTTTAAGTTTGTCGCTTTTTGTGCTTCTCGAGAAAGGGTATATAATTTGTCAAGCGGGCGAAGACACGGGCATCAGCTAGTCGTTTATAAAGCTGAAGAGTTTGTTCGTTTGCTTGAACGCGATAATCTCAGGAACTACTGATTAATTAAAAATAAATTTACATTTGCTAGAAGTCTCTGTCGTCTCTGACTAGACTCAAGAGCAATCCCATCTCAAATAAACAAACAAAACTAAACCAGCCTGTTTTAACAAAATACTTGAACGTGTATGGCACGCATAATTTTTGAAAAGAGAATAAACTTACCAATCATCGGCCCGACACTCAAACTAATGCCACCAGCCAGCAGCATGTATAGCCCATACGCTGGTGGGTACCTCTCTATGGGTACGTGTTCAGCTATCACTATGGGCTGGGCTATATGGACCAGCGATCTCAAGGAACCTAGGATACCGGTCAGGATGAGAAGCGGCGTGTATGTTGTAAACTGGATAAATACTGGAAAAAAAGTAAGAAAACCGTTAAAATCATTGTATGATTTTTTGGAGTAATTTTTTTACCGTGACATGACTGAAAAATAGAAGGATGTGTTTTTTATTTTCTCGGGTCCCAGGGGACCTGGCCTTTTGATAGGCGTACGAAGGGCCGAAACCAACTCGCAGAGGCCCCGTTAGACATTTCAAATGGAATGAGATACCAGAAGGCAGTGTTATCTTTATTGTATAAAACAGCACATGTGTGAGTACTGTATACCTTTAACTTAAACTTTAACTATCAGTTTTAGGTATTTTTTTGACTTGAATGTACCCTGGCGGTTGGGAGTGTCATGCTCACTCAAAAGACTAGCTGATGGTGGCGTATGCGTTTGATCATTTGGCTCCCTTCAAAATGGTTGGGCCGAATGGTGCTGGCGCATGCGTCATGTTCGTGAACGGGCGTCGTCAGTCGGGGCTGATCATTTCTCAGCTGCCATGGTTGATTTTAATTATTTCTTTGAATTGTTCCTCTTTTATTCCGGACGCTTTTATCCTGCTCGTCTTTTACATCGTTCTCACATGATGTATGTATAATTTCAACCTGATGTAAATAAATCTTTGTAAAAAAATATTATTTTTAAAAGAGTGTCCGTGGAGTTTCTTGCACGTTCTTTTCCATAGAGATCTACGCTTCGGAACGTGCAAACAGCTTCAACTTTTTGGACCGACCGACCTTGACAGTTCAAAACAGTTTAAATGGTTTAATTGAAATATATGCTTGGATTTTGAATTTTATATTCAAATCTGTCAGTTTAACTCTTTATTTTTAATACTGCTTCTAACTACCTACCGCCCACGCCTTCCTTTAGAAATTATACCTAGCTTAGCCTATGTGTCATCCTGATGGCCAATTCTACTTTTAAACAACATTCGCATTCCAATTGCAAACTGTCAAATAAGGCTTAATTTTCATACATTTTTGACAGATTGCGATTAGGATGCGAATGTGAAAATTAGTAGAACTGCCCCTCTGGTCTTACTAGTTAGATATCCGTTAATTTTCATCAAAATACGTGTACCTAGTAGTTTTAAGTGAAAAAGTTACATTCGGGTAGGTATTTCCATCCGTCCAACCATTCTCACTAACTTTCTCATTAATAATAATATTTGAATGCTTACAAGATACAGGTTTCTGATGCAAGCCATAGAAACCTATGTTATGTACCATTTTAATAATATGAGTGCGTCATTATGGACCTACACCTAAAAATGTGAGACTTGATTTGGCAAGTGTACAAAAATAGACCAGTATTATTCTAATATACAGGTTTTCTATTTAAAGGACTAAATGTGTCTAGTACCTACCTAAATCGAACTAATTTTAGGGTTCCGAACATCCGTAAGAAACGAAACGCTTTTGTGATCACTCTGTGGTCTGTCCGTCTGCCTGTACGT
Source organism: Ceramica pisi (assembly GCA_963859965.1). NCBI lineage: Eukaryota > Metazoa > Arthropoda > Insecta > Lepidoptera > Noctuidae > Ceramica > Ceramica pisi. Next base: position 7,185,243 of record OY982529.1, read on the forward strand.
CTGTCACAGCCAATTTCCTCCGAGTCTACTAGACACATCATCATCATAATTATCAGTCGAAAGACGTCTACTGATAGACATAGGCCGCCTCCAAGTGTTGCCATAAAAACCGGTCCTGTCCGTACGCAATTCACTTAATTGCATATGTTTACCCAAACTCGGACGCTTACATAGGTAAAAAAAATTAGTATGGGGGTAAATTTTAAGGAGAAACTAGAAAATAAAAAAAAGGTTTATCAAACTGTGCTGTGCGATATCAGTATCACTACATTTATAAAACAAAGTTCTCCGCCGCGTCTGTCGGTATGTCTGTTTGCGATAAACTCAAAAACTACTGCACCGATTTTGATGCTGTTTTGTGTTTTGATCTTGAAGAAGGTTCACCTGTATATCTTTTCATGGGAAGTCTTTACTTATAGACTTAGGAAAATCTATAAGAAGTCTATAGTGTTAAAATAACATGTTACGAAAACGAAATTCGTTCGAAACCAAGCAAGCGAGTGCAACTCGCACTTGGCCAGTTATTTAGATTATATAATTTTTTAGATTATAAGATATTACATATATATCATACATATTTTAATGTCGCCAGGTATAATAAATAATCGAAGATACTATCTAGATGCATAAACTGATATTTTTTATTCTTCGATGGAAATAATTAAATTAATGTGAAAATTTTTAATTGTGAATTATAAGATCGTAGAGAACGAAAAGTACTTTACACAATTTAATTAAAAATAGGTATATAAAAGTGAATAACTTAATTTTTGGCAAAAAATTAATAAATTGTAAAACAGGTTTTTTGCCCAAACCAATTGAATTTTTAATTATCTTTTTGCAAATTTAAGTACCTATGCACTGATTTTTAAAAAGCTTAAAACATATATGAAAATATCTGCAATCAGTTTGTGTGTATTCGTAAATAAATTTAAGAATCCTATTACATTTTTTTACGGAAATTCATGATTTTTGACGCTGTAGTTTTCAACAGCAGTAAGATATTTTAATTATTTGATCCTGAATAACGATAGTGCCAGTCGCTTTCTTGTAAGTTAGAGTTACACATTTTCATTTTTTTTTCGTGTAATTTACTATAAATATTTTACGAACTCAGTTTGCAAGAAAAAATGTCGGCGATGGAACTTTGACGGTCAAATTCACATTGTTACAATCAATTCTTTTAAAAGCTGAAATTACTAAAAGGTAAGTTGAATGTTTTACTTGTTTATTGGAGTTCTAGAATTTCTTTAAATTCCTTGAGTTTTCACGGAAAAAAACGTAAAGAAAACCTAATTTAAGCCGAGATTCAGCGTCCATTATATTCCAAATAAAAACAATTTTATCAAATAAATTAATATGATATAAAATTTCAATCTACAATGAATACGTTTCATTAGTTTTCGTTTGTCAATATAATAAAACAAAATTACAATAAATAAAATTAAAGTACTATATATTCTGCATCAATTCAGCGCGCGCGCTCCTCAGTCTCGCGCGAGCGCCCAAATAAACTATAATCCTATTCAGACTAGTAAGTATCAAAATTGTTTCGCAGACTATAGATGTAACTCCCAACGCAGACCAACGTAACTTCGTCTATTGCAAACGAGCATTGACGATTCGTAATAGGACTCTTAATGGGATCAGTTAATTATTTTTCACGTAATAGAAGAAATTACTACAGCATTTGATAAAACGCCTATTAATTACCGCAACGAGGTTTGGCATCCGTTTTGATTATCCTTAAATGTAGAATAAAAGTGGGAAAATTTCATGTACTAAATCAGTTATGTGAAAACATTAAAGTAAAAAGAGATGTTCCAATATTAAATGGCAAACGTCATTAAACAATCAAATGCCAGCCACCACCATTCCAGATTTTTGTTGTGTGTTGGAATTTCAAATGTAATTTCTTGTGCTTTACCAGCAAACAAAGCGATTTTAAAGAAATTGGACGGTTGAGAACTGTTATAAATATATTTTTGGGTATAGTGTACATGAAACTGGCCTAGGCTCCATACATTGTATGGAGCCTAGGCCAGTTTCATGTATACTGTAGCTTCAAACAAAAAAAATATACACACACATAAATGTTCACACAACAAAAATCTGGAATGGTGGTGGCTGTCATTTGATTATTTAATGACGTTTGCCATTTATTTTCATTTATTTCGGGTCCCTAACTCTTATTAAGCCCTGTATACCGTGTAGTGTTTTAAGCGCTTTAACGTATTATAATGACACAAATAGACTACACAGGTATACTTATTCCTGGATTAGAAATTACTCTTAGTTAGACTCGTATGTACTGTTAGTTATTCTCGTTTATACTCGTAGTTAAACTGGTTTATATTCGTACTTGTACTATCCGTTTATTCAAGCATTTTACCTGCGATTATTTTTGATTTTCGCTCGAGTAAAGCCGCTGGCCAAAGCTAATAATATTAAAAATTGGTATCTATTTAATTTGAATAAGTGAAATGACAATTAAGTCATCGACTAAATGTCGTATATATTTTCTACAAATAGATTGTCCTTTTAAATAAAAGCTACCTAAAAGCGATCCTATTTCATATCAGAGCATTTTGACACTTATCTCTTTTTATATGTTATCAAAACAGACCAAATGTCACTGCCCACATATAAAACAAAGCATTTTTACATTTCATCAATTATGAGAACATCAAAATGATTTTAAATTCTAATTGTATGTGACCTTAAAAGAAACCCTCTAAAAATAACTATTGACGTAGACTGCAGCTATTGATAATATTATAATTAACAGATTGAAAAGTTGATAATATTATAATTAACATTCAATCTATAAATACATAAACAATTTTAAAAAGTTTCATACGAGGATAAGTATAATATTTTATTCTAAGAATTTATTTGCGCTATTTATGAGCAAATAACAACAATAATAAAGTTTACAATAAAAAATCTACTATAATTTCCAATACCAAAAAGATCAAATTATGTTATTTTTAACTGTGTTTTTATTTTCAAAGTTGGATTTACTATGCTTTTTAACTGAAATACGAACTATACTATACTCACTTATTCGGTTTATTTCTTTAGCCTAGCATATTTAATCACCTGTGTGTAAAAAGAAATAACAGGTAACACGTCATATAAAAAAAAAGTATAAATGGGACTACAATAATTAATCTCAATACAGCAGAAATTATGATCGCTAGAATGAAATTTGAATGCAAATTTTTAATTAAGATGAAACAGCACAAAAATCTATAACATATACAGTTTTTTTGTCACGTTTTGAACACCGAGCGAGGTATTAATTATTTTTTGTCGGTTATTTAAAATGCATCAAGATATCCATTATTATTATATTAAACATGCTTTTATAAAATTAAATTATTTGAAGAAGTACAGTAGTAGTGGTAACTGACAGAATGTATCTAACCGTATTTTATAAAGCAAGAGTACAAATTCAAGAAAAAACCTTTCGTTACAGAAAATTTAACTAAAAACCAATACCGATATTATGCATTTACAAAATCTAAATAAAATGCATTTATGACCATATTGCCACCATACCCTGATGTTACACCATGGTGTGACATCATGTGAGGGTATGAGAGGCTGTCAATTTGAGTCGTGGAGGCTTATTTTCAGTGGAACTTTCGACTCAAATTCTACTTCCTTGTTTGGTTTGCTTTTTTATAATTACGCCTCAACGGCTGAACTGTATTTAGTTGGTTGGATTAGGTCATTAATTTTGGAACGAAGATCCATAACGCGGCTTGCAGTAGGTGTGATTCGGGACAAAATCTCCCTCTCTCGCTCTCTGTCTTTATCTTTCCAAAGTATCTGTGTGAGTTTAAAAAAATGCTTGAGGCACCTTGTTCTTGTCGTGGGTCGTCTGACCCCACCCACACCCTTTCGTGAGAGCTAGTAATATCGATCTAAATTCACTTACCGAATCTAAATACTGCTGTGAAGAACGCGCCACAGAAGAACATGTAGCGACTGTTCATTCTGAAGAATTGTCCAGCTACACCCAAGAAGAGTCGCGCTGACATATCCATCGCTCCTCCCACCGCTATTATGGTCGCTATCTCGGCCTGGAAATAACGACATTCTCTTTATGAATGATTAGAGAATAGAGTCTCATGGTTTGTTATGAATGAGTATAGAGTCACATTGTGACTTTACTTTAATAATGCTCCTAAACATTTATTTTTGTTGAATTGTCCAATACCCACATATGCATGTAAGATCGTGGGCCGCAACTTTATAATCAAAATCATCATAATCGTTTTGACAATTTTCCAGTTTTTCTAGTCACACTAGTCATAACATTAAAGTTGATTAAATATAACAAAAATAATCAAAACCAACTTTGTATTTTAAAGTTATGATTCCACTAGTTCAGACTCTCTCGGAAAGGGCACGTCAATATTGTCCTAACTTTATTTATGATAGTTAAATTGAGATAGTTTACATGTCCTTAACCTTTTATCCACAAGAAGCGTATCAGTAAGTTAAGTAAGATAAAACAACAATTATAAAACTAGCACGATTGTTCCAAGCAGTATCACTAAAAGCCGGAACAACACGATGGAAGTTGTTATTGTCACTTCCTCGCACGTGTTGCCAGCCAGCAATATTCAGTTTTGACTTACATTTTAATTGAAGTGGCAACACAGTGCTGTTTGAATTTGCGCATAGAATTGCAATGTTGTTAAGATCAGAGTTATGCAATATGCATACAGGCTACGTATGCAGTGAATGGACATTTGCGAAACTTCCCAAGGGTTTTTGATTTTCTTTATTTTTGTTACAGAATATTTTCTTTTTGTTACTTTACATTCTTTATCATTTTATGTAAATAATGTGCTACCGTAAAAAGATATTTACAGTCATTCATGACTGTTAATCTATACTTCTATACTAATATTATAAAGAGGTATCATTTGTTTGTAAGTTTGTATGTTTGTAAGTTTGTATGTAGGGGGTAATCTCAGAAACTACTGGTCCGATTTGAAAAATTCTTTCAGTATTAGATAGCTCATGTATCGAGGAAGGATATAGGCACATACATATCATTACGCTAAGACTAAAAAGAGCCGAGCATTAATGGAAAATGTGATGCAGACGAAGTTGCGTGGGTCAGCTAGTTCACAATATACACCAAGATTTAAAATTCACAAACACACGTTTTTAACAAAAAATAAAGTACCAGATAAAATGATCCAAGTTAAAGACATTAAAACCATCTTTCTTTCACCTTAATATTCATTCTGAGGCAAAAATATTAAAGAACCTTACCTTGCTTAGATGTTTTTTGTCCAAAAATAATGGCTCCAGAGTAAAAAATGTGAGGTCGGAAAAGAAAGTTAATGCCAGTCCAAATATAATATTGACGTAGACTAAGTCCTTTAGCAAAGATAAGTCCAGAAATTCCGCTACGGTTTGCCTGAAAAAGAAATGACAAGGCTATTTAAGTTGTGTTTCTTCATTTGCACTCACTTTATTTATAGATACACACAAATTACTTATGGTAGGCGCCAGATGAATGTGCAAAAACGGTTATTGACCTACATAAATTTATTGAGTTTATTAATATAAAAACAGAAATAAAGACAAAAAGCTGTCCTGAATCAACTTATTTATCGAGATACTTTACGTTCTCCAGTAATGAAAAACAGTTCATCAGTTATTATTCGGGTATCTATGAAGGGATATTAGAGATGTACTTTATTGCAAGTTTATCTGAAACCTTCCATAATTACATAATATTTACAATTCAATAAAACAAAACGAACAAGCGAGATAAAAGGGCATTGAAAAGTTCTTTCACATCCCTGTCAACGGGAAGTGCTCTAACACTGGCAGCATTGCCATGTTGATTGGCACTACATATTTTTTGGCCAATAAAAGGTCGATTGGAAGTGCGATTCTGCGAACGTCACACAGTGCAACTTCAGGTGAAGTAAGCTGTCAGTACAAACAAACCAGCCGGTCGATTTATCGACATCTTACCGTGTACACTTAGGTGAAGTGAACGACAAGGCATTAGTGAGCTGTCATTCCATCTTGTTTGTATTGTTTGACAGATCACTTCGTACTCACTTCACCCAAATATTTACTTCGACATGTTTACAGCAGTGCGGTTCTGTAAACAGTCGAAGTGTAAGTTGTCAATCCATGTAATCAAGATGTAATGGCAGCACACTTCGTGATCACTTCACCCAAGCCTTCACTTCGACATGTTTACAGAATCGACCGGCTGAATCGCACTGCAGCACTACAAAATTCGTTTCTTTCTATTTCGTTTCTTTGCTCATACTGCGTCAGTCCATAAAAATGGATAAAATGGTGTACGATCATTTTATCTATTTTTTATGGATTCATGCTCACTTCACTTAGCTTCACATAGTAAACACGGTGAGGTTTTGAAAGAATAGACAAGCTGGTGTCTATGGTCTGGTATATATAAAGAAGGGTGGCCTCTATACTCAGCGGTTGGTAGAAGAAGGCCGCAAAAGACAAAATAAATGTGCCTAAGAGTGATACTTAAAGTATTTTTTTATGAAGTAGGCATATGACGAATATCATATTATGCCTTGAGGTATATGACGAATCAATCAATTTTATCAATTTTTATAAAACTTTCTATTTTAGAGGACCTCCACGAATGTTTTAACGACGTAAAATTTTAGTATACCTAGCTACAATACTCTTTTCGCACATAATATTTATTTGAACTTCTATAATAATACATACTGTATGTTCACATTTTTGTATCATAAAAATAGGCTAGTTTCCACCATAAATAAATTGCAAATCTATTTAGTCCGTCTGTAAGAGTATTGAAAAATAATGGACACAATTTTTTTGTTTTTGTAATTTAATAAATATTGACAAAGATAAAAACGCTTCAAAACTCGGGAGTGCGGACTCTGCGTATTGAGAATTTTAAAAGCATTGAATCTTCGTCAATTTTGGTTGACGTTACAAATGAAAAAAACGGGTTCAATATTTTTCGATAATCTAACTGACGGACTAATTAATTTTTTTTTTTCAGTGGACAAGTAATACATGTCGCAATTAAACCAAAATACAATAATGGGCTTATAGTTTATTATTTCAAAATTCACTAAAATTACTGTAACGGCCTATCACAAATGATTTGACGTATAGACGTCAAATCATTTGTGATAGGCCCTCTGATCTTATTTTAATTAAAAAGTTGGTCGCAAAACTAGACGCACCTAATCGTTTATTTATTCATGAAAAAAGATTGTTTGAAGTTAGGAAACTGTCACTTTCCGTGATAATATGCGGATAAACGTCTTATTGCATTCCGATATAAGCGCAACAATGTCGTGTAGTATTTAAACCACGTTCCGGTTTTAATGTTAAACAACACATAATATTTAAAGTAACTTCGAGACTGTCTTGTAGTCTAGTATTGTCAGTTACCTAATTATATTACTACTAGCTGCCGTCCGCGGTTTTGCCTGTTTAAAAAAGGTTTTGCATAGCTATGTTAAAATTTTCCCATGGGAATATAATTACTACTGGAATGAAGAGTATCCTATGTACAAAATGAGTTCGTGGGTCTACGCTTGTACCTACCTAGTTCTATATGGATCTGTAAACACTGAAGGTTCAATAGGGAATATGCGTGCAATTTTTTTATTTGCAAAATAAAATACTTATTAGCTCTAGTAAACAATCATGAAATTATTTTTTAAATACCTTCATCATTTATTAAGTTATAAAGCTTCAATGACTACAGTTAGAAAGAGAAGTCCGATACGTAATGTGACGTCAAATTACACGATGACTATACAGCTGCCATACAAAACAGCGTTTTCGCGAGAGGGACAGATATATTTGTTTAAAATAATTGTATCTCGTTCGTTTTTCGAGCAATTTAGATTCTAATTTCACAGTTAGGATTATATTTTCGAATACTTTTAGATAAACTGTTCAGTTCATGAATACTTTTTTCATGCATATTCCCTATTGATAATTTTATTAAAAAATAAATCTGTAAACATACAGATTTTAAAGTTTATAACAGAGGAATGCCTGGCCTTGCGAATTCAGGAAATCTAATTCAACTAGACATTTATATTATGATACAACAAAGATCCTCTGTGTCGAATTCCAATATCACTTGTTCACAATATCGTACCTATGATAAATCCGAGCCAAGTATAGAATCAAGGATACCTAACGTCACTTAGTATTTATTTATTATTGTTGGGAATAACAATAATTTTAGAAGCCATTAGCATAATTTAATAGAATAAAAATAGAAAAAATAGAAAAATAGCACATTTAGTTTCCAACTAGTGGATAAAAAGCGTGACTATGTACAACGCGTTCCTTTTGATATCCCATAACTTTCAGGTTATATTCTTGTCCCTGAGCAAATTTTTTGCTAGTTGATTCTTGGACATGAATCATTGATACCCTAGCTGGGGATATCAAAGGAACACGTTGTATATATAACTAGCTTCTTCCAGTGGCTGTACTATGTCCGCATTAAAAAAAAAAACTAATGTATGCAATGGTAGGTATGTTAGTAGGATGCTGTTCATAGACCACAATTCAAAAAGCAGTAAAATATAAAATTATAATAACTTAATTAAATTAAACATTTTCAAGATTATTCGTTGACATAAATAATCTTAATAGTGACATGGAACCGTCATTGTATATGTATTTTATAGCGCGTGCGCGACAAATATCAACATTTTTGAATAAAACATTAAACTATTTCACATACCTAAGCAAATTAATTTTTTTTCTAGATACGCTTATTCATTGAATATTGTAAAAAATTAATGTCATCTTAAGAATATGAAAATAAAATGTTTGTATTTGATTTGTTTGTAAAAGGTAGTAAATATCACTGACGGTAGATCAGGTATGTACGGATCATATTCAAAACAAATATTTATTTAAACTTTTCGCACAAAAAGGTACAAAGGCGGACTTAATGCCTTAGGTATTCTCTACCAGTCAACCAAGGGTGGTGAAAAAATTAGATGGCAGGTGCTCTCTTTGAGAGGAACAATTTAAAAAAAAAAGAAATCATAATTAATGATAAATATAATGGGTACATAGTACATATTAAAGTTATAAACTTATAATACACATACATACATATTTACTATAATATATACCCATACTATATACATACATATGTAAACAAAATCAAGAGAAAGAGGTGTTAAAATAATACTACTCTGTTCATTTAGAAAATAACTCTGCAATTTCCGCTTAAATGCAAACCGACTGGTGGTCGTCCTGATATCAAGAGGTAGCGAGTTCCGAAGAAGAATAGACTGAATATGAAAGGAAGAATGTACAAAGGAGAGGGACAGAGTAGGAGAAGATTGTTAGAAGAACGCAGATTCCTAGCGTGTGAAGAATATAAGTATTGGAAGTGAGACAAAAGATAAGAAGGAGGAGTGGGAGAATTGAGAAGGTAGAAAAGTGTGGTCAAAGCGCGTTAATTCCTTCTCTGAAGTAAGCAAGACGTGAGCTAAATTCGCTAACTTCGCTCGCTCACTCTAGCTCCCGTCATACCATTCAAACCTAACCTATCTGTGTCGGGGTACCCTAAGTTCCCCTATGCATTAAGAAAAAGTATTTAATTATGTAAATAAATTGACAGGTGATAGTTTTTTGATGTGCATTTAATAATAAGTTGTTAGAAAAAGATTTATAACATACCATTTCCCTTCCTTGTTCTTTATAATCGGCATAGGTTCCGCGGCAATATTTCCAAAGTTTCCCAAACTGGACACGGAGGCAGCCTTGTACAAATTCTCTCGGTACACGTGATCACTCGAGTCGAACCTACTGTCTATCTTCCCGTCTGCCGGGATCAAGACAACCGGTATGCTTAATCGTCTGGAATCGCTTAATTTGGACACAAATAGTAATTCGGCTCCTTTCTGGGGATTTTCCAATCGATTGATTCGATACAAATTCTCGACTGATCTCGCGTTTTCTGATGTGTCGAGACTCGGTAAGGTTTTAGTGAAATCGAATTTTTCCTTGTTATCTTCTTTGGCTGGAGTTGGTGGTATTACTGGAAAATAATTTATTATAATTTAGTGTTCCTCTGAATTCAGAAAAAATAAGTTGAAACGCAAGCTCTAGTACTGTTCATATAAATAAATTCAAAATTCGAGTACTTTTACTAATTATACGAGGTCATACTTTTATGAAAACATTAATTTAAAACAAGTAAACAAATAAAAAGCAGCACCAGAACCCAAAGCTAAATTGCATTTCTCTGGTTTCATATTAAAAGTATAACCTCTTTATACACTACGAACAGATTTGCAAAGCGAAATGAATTTGCACAAAGAACAGTGACCGTTATAAACTTCCCCGCTTTATGTAGATAGTAAAACTTACAAACAATTTTCTCGCAGGGTTTCGGTTGCTTCTTCATATGCCATTTCACGGGGTGCATGACCAGAGCCCCGAATATACTATGCGCTGATATCGCACAAAGTATCGCTAACGTTCCCCTAAACCCGTACTCAGTTATCGTAAACTTGATAAACAACGGGTAAAACATCGTTATCATGCCAATAGAAGCCTTACACAGGCTTAGATAGAGTACTTTTTTCTTTGTGAAGTAGCTGTTGAAACTTGTGTAAGAGACAGGTATGAGTAACCCCATTCCCAAGCCGTGAAGGAAGCCATTCGTTATGATCAGCTGCGTCGTAGATACCACGAATATGGCTAGGAATGACGCTAAAGTGTATATGAAGGCTCCTATTAAACCCACTTGTCTTAGGGATAGTTTCTTTAAAGCTATATTTGCTGAGAATCCTGGAACAAAAGAAATTTCAAATATCATTTGATTGTGGAGACTAGAAGAATTCGCAGCTACATAGAATTTTATGTTGAATCAAGTCGCCAAAACACTCAGAGTTTTCTCCTCTGAATTTGTTTACAGCACCTGTATCTGAATGTGGTACTTAAAAGAAATGTAATTTACCTACGGTTTGTGTATTTGTACCGTTAAACGGGGTGAATCGATGCGCTGGGGTGAAAAGAAACAAAACTTTGATGGGAATTTTCACTTTATTTATTTTCTGCTTGCAGAATTTAGGGACTAAATTTTTAAATAAATGTTAGTTTTAAAAGGTAGATTTTTTTTAAACCAATAATGTGGCATTCAAGTGAAAATACTATTCACAGTTTTGTTTCAATTCACCCCTGCGTTTCTATACACCCCCTGCGTTTCGATTCACCCCGTTTTACCGACACTACATCATGAAAATGTTATCCATTTCTCTAGACAAAGCTAAGGTAAGTTTTCAAGGAACTTTACTGCAGCGAGCGGAGTAAACTAATCCGTTGGATTTGAAAGGCTTTTTCCGTTCTCAGTTTCTTTACCAGGAAGAAATAAGGCTTTGTATAAATAAGTTATAGTAAACTGTGAAAACTTGTTGTTTAGCAGTAATAAATTCTCAAAACTGGTAAACAAAATAATATCAAGTTGACAGCTATGACATTTGATTCCGTGAATATGTCATTTTTGCTACTCCGGGTTGTTTATTACAATTCCGGTTATGACCGTGTTATTATGTTTATTATTATTAGAAACCGTACGATATCGATTGAAAGTCCACGTATTTTAATATTGTTACGGAATTGAACAAAAAACGTGGTTTATGTAGAATACTTATGAGTTGATAAAGAATTGGCCTAGACATATTTCTATTCAGGATTGTGGAACTGCTCAATAGAGTCACCGCGGCCCTGGAACGGAAAGGGCATTTAGAGGAACACGGGTGACGCCCTCTTCCATTCAGTTTAGGATGAGTTATCATCAAATGGATTCAACATTAACCAAAATTAAATTAATAGCTTTATTTTTACAGTGTATAGACCTCCTCGATAAATGGGCTATCCTATCGAACACTAAAATAACTTTTCAATCCCAACCAGTTGTTCCTGAGATAAGCGCGTTCAACCAAACAAACTCTTTAGCTTAATAACTCATATCTATACTAATATTATAAAGAGGTAAAATTTATTTGTAAGTTTGTATGTAGGGGGTAATCTCAGGAACTACTGGTCCGATTTGAAACATTCTTTCAGTGTTAGATAGCCCATTTATCGAGGAATGCTATAGGCTATATCTATCTATATCATCACGCTAAGACAAATAGGAGCGGAGCAATAATGGGAAATGTCAGACGAAGTTGCGCGGGTCGGCTAGTAGGTAATATTAGTATAGACTAGTATTTGCCAGCGACTTCGTACGTGCCATGGGAATTTCAGGAAATTCTGCGCTACCCTACACTTTCCAAAGAACCTACATGCTTTCGGCTTTCTACGACCTGTAGTTTCGGCTGTGGGTTGTCTGTCGGTCACTCAATCACTCAGTAACGGAAGAGTTTTATAAATTTTGATTATGAAAATAATGAGCGTAAGAATTGGTAAAAGAATTCAATAGCAACGCCTCACGATAAAGTTAAGGCACTCTCACACATTTGTGATATGAAAACTGTCACTTTCACATTTTATAGCAAGGAAAAAAAACATTGATAGAGTTATCGTATCCGATTTATAAAATTAGATAGTAGAAACAAACATAATGGGCCAATAAAATTAATTTACACATTTTAAGACAAATGTCGGTTTAATATTTGCTTATCTAATAGTCAATCTTAAATCGTTAAGCTAGATAGGAAATATATTTAGCTTACGTTACAAGAAACAATACTATTGCTACAAACTGCAATCACTAATCAAGCCTAATATACCTATTAAAAAACCGTTACTAAGTCAGTGAATGACTGAAAAACATCGCACACCAAACTACTGGTCGTACAGGAAGCTGCAATGTAGCACAAATTCATTACAATTCAATTTATTTATTTATTTATTTATTAAAACTTTATGCACAAGTAATGTACAAAGGCGGGCTTAATGCCATAGGCTTTTATTTATTCAGCGAGTAACCAAGACTGATTTGTTATTATCCAATGTCATGTTAAGAGATGATTTCCAGAAAAACGAGATATGTGCATACGAAGTCGCGGGCAAAAACTAGTCTACACTAAGAATTTAGGAGTTATTAATTAAGCTGAAAAGTTTGTTTGGTTGAATCTCAGGAACTACTTGGTTCGGAATGAAAAAATATTTTAGTGTTTTAATTTTAAATATTTATTTTCCTCGATAACCCATTTATCGAGGAAGGCTATATAACATTACGCTACGATAAATAGGAGCGTAGCATTAATGAAAAATGTGACGTAGAGAAGTTGCACGGGTCAGCTAGTGTGTTAAAAGCAGGGTAACTGAAGTTTTTAAAACTTACTCTAGTGTTGAAGTTTTGACGGTAGAGTCGAATGTAGATGTTTTAATACAATGAATACAATAAAAACAGTAGTATTTTTATAAAACTCGAACGTTGAAAAGAAGAACTAGAGAAGCTCCCGTAGCATTTACGAGAACGTGAAGCGTACGCCACGCACAAGCTGCGCGAAAGCTACGAGGACGCAGCGCGCTTGCTACAGAAACAGAAGTCATTTATTTGCGCCGAATGTAGGTAAAGAAACATTGGTAAACGCGGTTCATACACCTTGTAGACGAGTAGCAATAGCGCGTGCTAAGCCGAATACGTCTGATGCATGTGAAGCTCATTTTTTGGAATACTTTAAATTATGATTGGAATATTTTGATGTTCCTCTATGTTAGAGGATTCCGGGTGAATCTCGCTTCCATCTTCGGCCTAATCATCACTTTCCATCAGGTGAGATTTGGGCCAAGAGTTTCCCCGTTTCGAATAAAAAAAAAAAAAAAAAAAAAAAATTATCTGTATTTACATTTTTTGAGTTTATCGTGCCATCGAGTTTCTTGCTAAATGATTTCATGGTGGATTTAAAATTAATACGAAACGTAAGTCAAATATAATAATTATCCTAGCAACACTTTAACATTGGTTCCGTGGAATTTATCGTTAGTTCTTATCTGCGGTGTCATCTTCAAAATGTTTTCTAAGAAAAAACTATTGGAACAATAAATGTGATCCAAGACCGAAACATTTTTTGAACATAATTATCTTGAGGTTTGATAAGTTTTATTTAATATTAATGAATATATAAATTAGAGCAACATGGTTCTAATGGATCATTGTTAAATATTCATTATCTCATAAATAAATAAATAAATAATTAATGTTTAAATTAAATTAATTTTACTAAATGATAGTAATTTTTTTTTACATGGTTGTGGTATTCGATACTATGTAATAATAGAATTGAACAGCATTAGTGATAATAAACCAAACGGTAAAAATGTGGATTAGTGAACAAGAGGTTGGTGCATTTGATGTTCGTTTGTTATGCAGCCTGCATCTATACCGAACATTTACATTACAAAAAGACATCATCATCATTTTGTCACGTTAAAAAAACTTTTTACAAAAAAAATGCAAACGACTTCCAAAAAAAACACTACAAAGTAAAAAATAACTTTAATTTCTGAAGTCGGTGTTTTTGTTAGTTTCTTCGTATTTTGACACCGACTTCCGAAATTAAAGTTATTTTTTATAAAGTTTTTTATATTTCACTTTTTAGTGGTACCCCACACCTAACAACACCACTGCAAAATCGCAGAAAAGCAAAATACGCAATTTCGATTACTTGGATGACATAAAACTATCGTCTAAGTAGACGAATTCCAGTTATTTCGATTTAAAATCCAAAGTTCGTAACCGATTTTCATAAAATTTAAATGGGACCAATCTTCAAGTATATCCTTTCAGATAAAAAGAATTTTTCAAGTCGGTTCATAATTGTCGGAGTTATGAGGTAACAAACATAAAACAAAAAAAAAAAAACATACAACCGAATTGATAACCTCCTCCTTTTTGGGAAGTCGGTTAAAAACTAAGGTGGACTGAGCGCGAATTCAAAGTGCGATTCTGCAGTGCGATACTGTAAACATGTCGAAGTGAACACTTAGGCGAAGTGAACTACAAGTGAGCTGTCAAACCATACAAACAAGATGGCATGATAGCTCACTTGTCGTTCACTCCATCTAAGTGATCACGGTGAGATGTCGACAGAATCGACCGGCTGTTAACATGTCGAAGTAAAGGCTCGAGTGAAGTGATCACAGAGTAAGCTGTCAATCCATATAATCATGATGAAATGACAGCTCACTTCACGCTCACGTCATCTGAGTTTTTACGATGGGACAGTCACATAATCGACTGGCTGTCATTCCATCTTATTTGTATGGATTGACACCTCGCTTCAAATTCCCTTCACCTACAGAATCGCACCACTGATGTCGGTTAGGTGCTGTCTAAGAAGACTCATAGGCAATCACTATTATTTTGTTTGTTTTATATTATAACAGTAAAAAAGCCGCAAGCTGTTTTAGCCTGATCATAGGAAAGTGGCATTTAATCGGGGTTTGTTTGACATGATCTTAATTCAAAACAACTCAATTCTGAAGTCGGTTAAAAATCTAAACTATAGGTAGGTAGCTTCATATTGTTGCGGAATTTGTTCTAAAGAGTCACCGTGGCCCTGGAACGCACAGGCCTTTAGGAGGAACACGGATGGGTTTTAGTAACAGTGATACTGACCCTTCAGCGCCGCCCCTTTAGAGCGGGAGGAATCATTTGATGATTTCCCATCATTAAAAAAAAAGTACATTAGATTTTCACACAATTCCTATGCTTTTATTTTCACAAAATAAATACAAGGAGAAAAAGCTGTAACAATTAGGACGGAGCTTGAAAATTAAAATTGCATCGTAGAGCTGAACTCATGCTTTATTCCGTGGTCCATTCTTTGTTTGGCACCGAAATGTAAAAATCTTTGCTGAAATAGGTACTCGAAGCATTCTGTTGCGAGTGTTGCGACACGTGTTCTGGCTATCCCTTTGGCTTAAAAGAAGTGGTCTCGAATTTTCTGCACTAGTTTTTGTTTTGGAGATTTTATTTTTAAAAGAGTACAGTCACTATATAACGTGTAACAGATTATACGCAATACCTGTTAAGTGGTCATTATCACTCAGCATCGTGCATCGTGGACAGCTTTTTCAATGGGACCAATACCTTTTTTTTATCATACTGCTGGGCAAAGGCCTCCCCAAAGTCTTTCCAAGTATCCTTTTCCAGCGCCTCCTTGTGCCAACCCTCACGGTACGCGTCCAGCTCGTCTCGCCACCTCTTTCTGTGCCGACCTCGGTGGGCACCCATTGTGTAGAGATTTTTGCCCAATGGTCACTGTGCATAATCGCGTAGCTAACGTGACTTGCCCAATCTCACTTGAGCCTGGGAGCCGTCTTACCCACATCCATAATTCCCGTTTTGGAACGCAGCGTGGTGTTTCTGATTCGGTCCTGTCTTTTTACGTCGAGGATTCTGTGTTCCATCGCTCTTTGGCAAACTCCAAGACTGAAATTTTGCGACTCGGTAAGCGACCAGGTCTGAGCACCGTAGGTTAGGATGGGCAGAATACACATGTCGATGAGTTTACGCTTCAGGGAGATCAGCAGATCACCCTTCATTAGCGTCTTCATGGACCAGTATAGCTTTTCCAGGCGTAAAAACCAATACTTAAATCGCGAAAAAAAACTTGACTGCCTCATACATTTATGTGCACATAAGTGGACAAAATGTACTGATCGGTTTTTTTTCCGATTTCAGGGTAAGTCTCTTACGTTTGACATGGTAGTAGAGCGTCACTAAAGTATATATAATGAAGGATTCGAGAGTTACCTCCCGGTCGTTGCGAGGGAGTTTAAAAGTTTAACTCAAGATCGAAGCGAGGGAGATAATACAAGAATCCTGAAAACAGCGAAGAATTTAAGCTTGTCCAAAGCAAAGACACCTGAGAAGCATACTCTACTTTTCACACCTACTGCGACAAAATTGTGCTCTAACTATGAAGACAAGTGGCGCGCGTTGGCCTCTGCCGCAAGAAGCCAGGTCACGCGTCCGAAGCTTTGGCTCCAGCTCATAACGGCAATAATATTGTACTAAAGTTCATTATAACCCGCCGGGCAATAATGTGATTTGAATTTTGAAACGTATTTTGACAGTCAAGGAGCCGCTCGCGGGTTAGAATTACGTCCTTTAGGTTAGGTTTGCATGGCAAATAATTAGAGGTTTTCGTGCAGGTAATGTGAAAAGAGTATTTATTCTATGGGTGCAACAGCTGCGATGCAAGTTTTGTTTTCTAAGCTACCCTTCATACTTGGTAATGGGGGTGTTGAAGTTCGTATTACTATTATTTTATGAGTTCCTACTAAATCCGCGTGGACGAAGTCGCTGGAAAACTGCTAGTACTTAATTATAGTTATGAGCCCATCTATTAAAAATATGCACTGTAATTGATTTATATTGAATTGTAATGAGTATAATTAGCTACTCTATTAGGCGGAAATCTCTAGAAAAAAACATCGAAAAACTTAAATAATCAAAGACCGTGCTACCAAAAGTCTAGTAATTGCTATCTAAAAAATACAGACGTGCTTAATTATATTAGGCAGTTTACGGCTGTGTAGCTGGGTTCGGTACTTATACAATGTAAGAAATTTGCAAATATTAAATTCTAATAAAAAATCTCTTTAGGACTCATTCGTCATGACACTAGAAGAAAATCCTTTTTAACAAATAAAATGCTATAAATTACTTAAAAATGTGAGACTGAGTCCTTACTGGACTTAAGCGCTTTTGTCGATAGAGACTCGATTAGATAAATCTAATTACAAGATTTATTACATGACTGTAACTCTGTGTAAAATAACAATAATAGACTATATTTACCAGCAACAGCCAATGTGACTTGAAACACTCCAAAAACGAGCGTGACCGCCGCTGTACCTACTCCCAATTCGTCCAAAAAGTCGTTATATATGAAGCCAAATACTGGCTGGTGTGCTGTGCCAGCTATCTGGAAAGAATAAATATGGCGTCACATGTTTTGTTCGCAATTCAAAAATGGAATACCTATTAAGTTCTTGATTTGGGACCCAGGGCGGGAAGTCTCGACATCGCCTACCGACTGAATTCGGTCGTTAAGTCCTGAAGCCACCCAGTTAATCTCAAACAGGAACCATCAAATCATTGATTTTGATCATGGATCTCGTAACGATGTCCAGACTTCCCGGCCAGTACCATAAAATGAAGTAGATCTATGGATTATTCTCGCAATTTCTCTTCCAAGGCTTATTGAAATTGAAAAGCATTTCACAATCAGTACCTAAACGAGTTTTCATAATTTCGCCTTATACAAAACCTCTTCAATAAAAATATTACTTTAAATTTGTGAAAGCAATATGTGCTAGCAAAACAAATGTTTAGGTTACGTAAAATAGAAGCAACAAACAGTTCATCAAGAAAACTTGCATACACCCTTACATACACCATTCAATACAATCGTATCGCTGATTTAAACAAACGACGCCGACGGTCAATGAACTGCTTGAATCACTCAGCATAACTTGAGTCTCGTTGTTTTTATAAAGTTCATTCTTATTAGCGTTATCTTTATCTATCCAAAGTTTCACTTTCTAAACAAACTGTTTTTATTTTATTTATTTTATTCGGGTTCCCCTACAAACCTGGTATAATTTGGATTATTTAAAGCTTTTATATCAATCTATTAATGGGATGTCTCTAACAAGTTTCATAATCAGTAATTTATATAAAAGTAAATAAATTGTAATATGCATAGTCACATTTAATGTAATAAAAACATTTAAACTGTGAAACTGCATATTTTAGTAACAAAATTTTGTTAGTTTTCACTTTAAAATAAATTTATACCCATGTAGATGAAACAATTATATTAATAATATAAAAAGCAAACGGTTGGAATGGTCATGGTCACTTGTCAACACGCGAATTCAACTCAGCAATAATGTTTTTATGTTGTTTGGAATTCCATAAACTCAAATCTAGGTTTTATTTTATTTTCTACGATTTAATAGCTTTGCAAAAAGCTAATATAACGGAAATAAATCAACATATTCTCCGAAAAGTTTTAAATCTTGCAATCTTTGACGTAAAAACGGGTTCACAAAAAATTAGTTAGATTGACCATTAATTGTAAGATTATGTTTCAAAACAAAAATAATGACTATGAAACATTTCATTTAGTCCTTAGAGAATACTTTGCTTTTCACTCTATGAAAATCACTTAGAGTGAAAAGAATCTCTTAAATAGATTTTTAATATATCGGTGTCACACACAGATATAGATAGATTATCTATATCTGTGGTGTCACAGTCATGTCGTTCGATTGGCCATTTCTTGATGTGACCGAGGCTGAGGTTAGGTTTGAGGTGGTCATTATATATGGCCAACCATAATGAGAAATAACTAACCAGTTCATGAAGTGGCCAATCCTATAATATGGCCAAATGTCGATAGTGACTTGAATCCATTGGCAACGTCGAATACGGCCAACTTTTACTAAGGAGATCATCAAAATCATAATATCTGAATGTCGGTAATTTGGATATCTCAACA
Source organism: Ceramica pisi (assembly GCA_963859965.1). NCBI lineage: Eukaryota > Metazoa > Arthropoda > Insecta > Lepidoptera > Noctuidae > Ceramica > Ceramica pisi. Next base: position 7,204,766 of record OY982529.1, read on the forward strand.
AATGGAGTATACAGTTTCGTGATTTAAGATTTTTTTTCACGATTCATATTCCATGAGTGACTTCATCGCCTAAAATATTCCTAATGAATTGAAAGCCATCCTGAATTATGGTGACATTCCTCATTCAGTATCCGATATGTTTTAGGCCTACCTCCATAAATTGGTGACGTCAATGCCGTTGCCACCTACTGTTCTAAATCATTAATTTACAGACACGTTAAAAAGAGAGAAGCTAGCAACATTCCACGTGCTTAACGAATGGCCCAACACCGTACTGATTGACGGAAATAAGACCCAACGGGCCAATGGCAACCTTCGAAATATAACAGGTTCGTAACATAGAAAAATATGGTGCAACACATTGTAACTCTTAACCAATTGAAATAGCTATGTCTGATAGCATTGACCGCCAACGGCGTACAAAAAATTAAGGAAACAATTTTATTTGCCTAAATATATTTATTATATCGTATATTGTTTTGAAGCATCTTCTTGCGTGCAGGGGTCTCATTAAAATTGATGTGTGGATTTGTTAATAAAAAATGGCTGAACAGACAACAATAGATGTTGAGGTTAAGTTGGTATTATATTAGGTTAATGATACAGTAGCAACAAATCTTCAACATAATAACATTATACTAGGTAACTAGATCCTTTCGATATATTAGCATAAGAACTGCACTAATTAAAAGATAAGTATATTTGATTACTTGTACGCTAATTAGTAACTATATTGGATTGCTTGTCTAATGTTGAAATAGTGTTTCTTTAATAAGAACATAATTTAATTTGACGTGCTTAAAAGTCGTGTCTATTTGCATTTTTATATACGTCTGAACAGTCACAGGCTGATATGCAAAATTTATTGTAAAAAAGAATCTAAGCTAAGTTATTCAAGCTTATTATTTAACACTATTAAAATAATATATATAAAGATAAAGAATGTAATAATTAGGTACCAATATGACGTTATTCTGCCAATCATGATATTTTCAAAGTGTATTTTTAGTAAGTTTAGGTAAGAGCTGATACGAATTCATGTCCATTTAAAGTATTAAAAATGTAAAATAACTTTTATCTTAGTTACAATATTTAAAACTACAAGGTGTATGGCAAAGCTTATCAATATATAGGACTCAAGACATGTAAAATTTTCGTATAAACAGGATTCTATTCTATATTTAAATATGGCAAACATAGCTGATATTGTCTTATCGATAGGATTGTTAAAAAGTCAAAAATGTATAAAATTGACACGCTCTGCGCGGTGCTATTGATTTACGTTTGGCATTTCGACAATCGCTTACGCTGACAAACTGTCACTTTGTCCAGACCCCCCTCTTGCCATGAGGTCAACTCAGCTGATCACAGGTTGAATGATATAGTAGGGCCACTGTAGGACAGAAGCTTTGCGCATGCTCCCTGTACAATAGCTCAACAAATGGTGCTTGCTCAGCTGGAATTTCAAATTTATACTTTTCGGCGTAGACATGTATTTTAACATTCCAATGGCGTGATAACAGGTTCTTGTTCACAATCTTATTTAGGGTGTTTATGTATGGCAAAAAATATGAACTGAATACAGAAATGTATTCTAAAAAGGTGCTAACATTAAAATATCTCGTGGTTTATTTTTGGAATCTTACCGTTATATTTTTAAAATGTGATAATAACTATTTTTAGAATTCCTACTGTTAAAATTAGAATAAGTTATTAATAAATTCTAGATCATATTTATTTTTTGTCAAAGATTAAATTGTTTTAAACTTCAATGGAGCAGAAATGAGGTTCTTGCTTAAATTAAATGAATGTACACACAATAAAGGAATAACTTCCGCACTTTTTTGTCTTCATGTAATTTGAATCACCGTGAATTTCTGGGCAGAATTTTTTGTTCATACATTTTTAAATTTTGATGGTAGCAAATAATTACCTATGTTTGTAAAAGGATAGTTAAGTTTGAATTGATTTTTGGTTGTGGTTATTTTATTGGTTATAAAAATTAAAAATATTTATTTGACACTTTAAATACGTCATTTAACAAGCCAATCATAACAAAATAGCACTAATCTGATCCTAACCCCCAAACTAGGCCTGGACCTGTATTTTGGGGAGTCAGCATTCAGCGTGGTTGGTTGGCAGTCCGATTTCAGATAAAGTAGTATATATACAGACTTATTAAATCTAAGGATTTACAGTAACATAGCGGGATTTTAGTCACATGTACATTTTACTATTGGAAATAATATGTTTTGTATTTTTTATGTACTTGTTCATAGTTACGTGCTCTTAGCTGTCGTATTAGAGATAAACGTATTATGTAATATTAATTAATAAATCTATTATTAGTTTTAATATGATCATGGAGTTTTGTATATTTTTCATTTTAAAAGTAAAAGTAATGCTGTGCTTTACTTTTGTAAATCAATAGTCACTGATTCACAAAAGAAGGGTGTCTAGGAAATTATGCCTGCAGGTCTCATTATCTTGGAAATCGAATATAGGACCTCAACAAAGTTCAAAAACTAGCTTTTTAAATATTTTCTATCTGATTTAATAATCTATTTTTTTACCTGCCTTCGCCGCTTGTTCTTTTAAAGCCAGACAAGGTTTTTGGTTTTGACTTTCATTATATTATATTTCTGGTCTTCATTCTGTCTTATTGGTTTATTAACCTATGTATCATATGATTGTGTTTTTTTTTTAATTTTATTTATCACAAATTTCCATTTCTGGCTGATTTTAATTTCAAATCGCTATATATAAAACACATACCAACCAAAAAAAAATGTATACAAACCGGGAATCAAATTTGCGAGTCTACGCTCAAAACTCAAACCACAACAAATTGTCATGAACGACGACCCGAAAAAAAAAAAAGATTAAAATAAACTACTTACGAATATGGCAGACAATCCGACGCACACCATGTATCCCCATCCTCCCTCAGGGGGCACATACTCATATTTATCCACATCTCCATACTCAATTTTATTTTCCTTCACTTTCATTGTCACGGTAACCTTTTCTTTCTCCTCGTATATCACCTTAGCGGCGGTTTTATAAATCTAATGTTATCGTAAATTGTACGGAGGCTATTTACTTGGAGCTTAAAATATAACACCTTTATTGAGGGTACAGAATGTAAACAGATTGTTCGGATTTCCCACAAACACAATTGACAAACAAAGTGATAATATTGTAACACGCCACTTTACACCTACGGTCTAAAAGACCACTTTTAATCGAAAAAAAAAAACTTTAATTTTTATTTTTGAGACGACGTAATTGTTCAACAGTTCGGAAGCAGATGAGCCAAGCTATCCTCCTGAGTCGGTGGTCTTGTCGTCGGTCGTCGGTACACGCTAGCCACCACGTGCCGCGCCCGACGGTCTCAATGAGCATTCGATTTATGAATTCAATTTTAAGCTACAACGCATTCCATTTAAATAGTCCAATGACACAAATGGCTTGTTGAACCCGTTAATGTCAATGATGATTGCAAGGTTTAGGTCTGGGTTGCTATGTGCGAATCTCTTGCGTTTTTTTTGTTGTTGTTGCCGTGATGAAGTTGTGAATGAAACTAAACGATTTTGAGTGTTACAAATTGGTGATTAATGGAACCGGTTCAAGAGTTCATTACTTTACAATTTTAAATTGTTGTTATGAAAAAATGGGCAAGGGAACTACAGCTCTATTCTGTTAGCTGTGCTCACAACAATTCACATGTTACATACGTGCAATTTACGAATCTTCATAAAATGTATAAAATACCTACGCTTTATTTATCAAATAGGAAATTATGAAATCAATACAGTAAGTAGGCTGTTTTTGATATCAGCAGTATTAATGCGTGACGTCAACGCACGTAGAGGCAGAAAATTATTTGCTACCGATGCAGAAGTCACACACTTTTGAACTATCTGTAATATGAAATGTGTAGTTGTATGATTTTATCAGTCATGTAGGCCTTGCAGCAAAGACTATTCTCTTTGCCTGCCAGGGTTGGAGATTTGTTCGAAAGAGTCACCGCGATCCTGGAACGCAAAGGGCATTTGATGATGGAAAGTCATTTTATCAATATGTCCTTCCGAAACAAAGGCATCGTTTTTAATTCACCCATGATGTATTTAAAAAAATATTATTTTTACAAAAAAAACCGTACCTTGAGGGTGGTTAATAATTTTGATTTTTTCCCCGTTGTTTAACGGGAGCGTATCGGGATTCCTCGGGAACGAGATTACTAAGCTTCTGCTGTCCTACCCGTCCGTCTGTCTGCCTATTGGCGGGCTGTATCTCATGAACCGTAATAGATAATAGACAGTTGAGATTTTTTTTACATCATTTTCATAGTGTGTCACAGTTTGTAGTGGTTTTTATTTCGAAGTCGGTTGTATTTTTTTGTATAAGAGATCTTTAGTTTTCACTCCTTCGTCCTGATATCCCCCAAAAATTCTAACCAGACCATATCACGGTAATTATCTATTGCCGAATTTCTCCATCATTTTTAAGAAATTTCAATGGGGCCATTTCATAAAAGCCTTTCAATAAAAAAATGAATTTTGCAAAAACGGTTTTATATGACGGATTTATTCCTGAACGTACATAAAAAATATTTCCTCCTTTTATTAAGAATAGTTTCTTTTTAACAGACTTCAGTCGGTATCTTTACCCTTAATATTGTAAGAATAGGCAAACTTCATGCATTTAACATGCCTTAAAATTTGCACAAAAAGACAAAGATCAATTTCAGTTGCTACTATACTAATTATACAGTTATTTCAGTTCAAATAAGATGAAATTTCAAACTTGTTTATAAAATAGCTTAATGTGTCCGCCCGTAGAATTTATATGCGATAACACCTTGAAAACAGCCCGAATGGTTATAAAAGTCAAAATAAATAGTGTGTCTATTTATGAACAGGATTCCTTAGACAACAAAAAATATCGAATAAATACATAGATGAAGTAATAAAAAGAATAACATTTTTTTGTAGAACCAAACATTTTAAGACATTTGGCATTTCTTAGATTTTTTTTACAATTACTCCCATGTTCTTCTCATATCCTGTCTCCTAGATACCAGAGTGCCAAATCTACTTATTTTTATATTCGCATGTCATTCACAATCTGCAGTGCAATTGCGAAAGTTGTTTAAAAATTAGTAGAAGGCAAACGCCTTCAGAAGTGGGATTATGTTACCTTAGTAGGTACCTATGCTAATGAATAGAATCATCAAAAAACTAAATTCGAAATAATTATTTTATCAATTAGATTTAATTTCAAAATGTACTTGAATAAGATTTAATTTCAAAATGTGCTTAAAAATAAAGAAAATAGGCTATTCAAAACAATATTCTAAACCGACGGAAAGAACTTTGGAAGGTACGTACTAATGAAGCTCATTCACGAAAATCACAAGCTTTCGTCAATCAGTCTCGCCTTGTGGAATCCATTTGAATAAGTAATTGTTGATTTCATGATAATTCCTCGGGGAATACAATAAACCCTGTGTTTGACGTATCAACTCCTCGGTTTCGACTCAGCCTTTGAGGGTTAGATGGTTTCGAATTAAGTATATTTTATTACATTTTGGTAACTAAATCAATTAAATTGTAAAGTTAATTGTAATAGTGGCGGAATTTAACCTTAATTGCTGTTTTGATGGACTCGTGTAGATATTAAATTATAAATATAAAAAATGCGTTAATTGTTACAGGTTTTTAATTTATTATGGTGTTCAATAAATGTTAAAACATGTATGTATGGATTACGTATGTCAGGGCATGGGTGCTTATTGACTGTATTTTAAATGATAGTAAAAAAAAAATTAGTGAAGTAAACCTATTAGAGAGTTACTTGTTAACAATGCATGTGTCATCGCACTATTTAGGCATTAATACTAATTAGGCATTTTAATAACTTTAATGAATATCATTATCATCATAACCTTTATACCGGTCTATTTGAGGTTAACACAATATGTCTTTTTCTTCCAAATTAATGTGTATAATTTCCCTAAACCTTATTATTATTAATAATCATAAAACATAAAACATTTTGAATTTTGAACCGTCATAAAACATAAGTATACTTACGTAAATGAACTATAAAATACTTACCTAATCATGTTTACAATTTTTATATCTATTGGTATCTACGAAAAATGTTTTCCGGAAGTATAAAAAAACTTTATAAGGTTATACCACACAAAACCGGTTTGTTATTATTAGTATCTAATAAATAAAAATGAGGCTAATTTTAGATTGAGACCCGGTATTGCCGGTCAAGGGCTTTTTTACATCATTACTAGGGAGCGGCATAGGCAATTTTATTTTGGCTCAATGAACCTGAATGAAAATTTTAATATGGTCATGCCCCATGAATGTTTTTCTCAATTTCAATGTATTAAGGCGAGGTTGCAGTACTGTGTGTTTTGACGAACAACAGCGACTGTCCGGCGAGCGAAATAATGCCTAAATTTTGATTGTTTTTTCTTCATGGCGAAAACTGATAAAGAAATTATACAATATGGTTTCAACATTTACTTCAAAATAAAAAGCTCTATCTATTGATATAACTTTTATATATATTCGAGATGAAATCTCTTAGCAGTACACGTTTAAAATTGTAATTAAGTGTCATGTTTGATTAAAAAAAGTATCGAGCCAATCATTATAAATCGCGTTTCTATCTTAATAAGATTTTCAGACGTTCAAAAATCTTAAAAAGTACTGCAACCCCACCTTAAGTGAAGAACTGTTTAAGATATCCTAAGTATGCACAACGATATACAAAACTACTCATTCCCGGTATAACTACTCGGTACTCGGTCCCGCATGGTGTTTTTTGCCATATCAATTACTGGTCATGGGATTCAGAAGGCATTTCCATGATAAGTTAGAGGTCACTAAATCCCGGGAATAACACTACCAATTCCGATCACTGATCATTACATGTAATTCACTTACCCTTCTTTTTTATAGCGGGATGAACGAGCTCTTGATCGCAATCATGGTGTGATGGGGTGAATCATCTCAGTGAAGGTTATGATCTACGATGAAACAAACGAGCCCTGGAGCAGTCACGGGATATCGATGCTACCATTGTTCCCTTGTAGAAAGGGTTTAAGGTTTTCGTTACCTTGCAGCGGAATCATGGTGAAAAAAAAACGTCATATTGGCCTTTGAAGTTACCTGTACAGTCTTGCTTTGGAGGCTCTTTGCTATAAGTGACATGGAAAATTTATATGCTTGCAGGAAGTTCCACACAATTTTGCTGTGCCTTTAGTAAGTGGAAACAATGCGCTTAGTCTACTAGTTGATATATCAACCAAGTATGTTAAGTAGAAAGTATGTTTGACAGTCCAGTGATGAAAAAGATATTATGTTGCATTCGCATGTCATTCACAAACTGTCAAAAGAGCTTTAATTTTCATACATTTTTGACAGAGTGCAACTGATATGCAAATACGAACTTTGCTTAAAAATAGTAGAATTGTCACTCAGATCGTGTCACTCTTGAATGTAAATATAAAAAACCCGCCGGTTGATTCAGTAAAAATATCGAATTGAAGGCTTTGGTGTGTCTGTGAAATATCGAAGTGAAGTGTGCTGAAGAAGTGAACTGTCAAACGCTTCGTAATCACTCCACCCAACCCTTCACTTCGACATGTCTACAGAATCAACTGACAGAAGCTAAGAAAAGCAAGAAGAAGAAAGGCAACTTGCGAGGATCTCTAAAGTGAGTAAGTGAAGACGGCGTGGTGAACAAAGCATATTTTACACATTGTGACAACGACATACGTTTGAAAACTAAATTAAGATGTAGACGTGTTGTAATAAAGGATTTCCGTTGCGATAAGGAGGAAGACGAATAAATTAAAACAAATTTGCTCGAGATTGCGGATCTTTTTATTGTTATTGCAGAAAAAAATCACAGTAGCAACAACGGAGAGGGAGACAAAAAGACGACAGAGAGAGAGAGGTATATAAAACTCTTCCGTTAGTGTGTGATTGACAGACTTGGTCGTAGTTTGGTTTTTTGAGGAGTGTAGGGATGCACCAAGAGAGGTTTCCCTGAAATTCTTACGGGAATGGGAAGAAAACGGCACATGCACGTACAGAGTCACGGGTAAAAGCTAATTATGATATAAGTCATACTATATACAAGTAATCACCAGAGGTCTGAAGTATCAGCTTTTACTAAAGCAGCTAAATTATTGCTTAGTGATATTGCTTACGCAAGTTTTTTTGTAGTATACGTTTTTCTACTATAACATATCCGAACGTGGTACGTTCCACTACCATGTTTTCAAAAACGCTTTTCTCACGTTATATATTTTATGTTGGCTACTTTGGTTTTATCTATCCACCCCCTTCCCTACGTCTTATTGGATAGAAACGACGCCATCTTTAAAAAAAAACACTGTTCGGTGTAATTCGCATCAGCAACTACACGCTGATGAACCGCTCCGCAAAGTCCGCTACTATAGCGCTATATATGCTGTCCATCTAATGGCAGTGCCGCGACGCAACCATAAACCCAAAGACAATCTGTGAGTGTTGGCCGACACAAGGTGGACAATAAAAAAAAAGTCTGGTGTAGTGCTGCAAGAAACCACGTGTGAGACCTCTAATAATAGGCTACTTTTTCTCTTAGCGTTCTTATGGGCCTTTTGTCATCACTTCCGTGGTTGTGATGTCACAAGACAAAGCAAGTTAAAAAAGTAATGAAGAACACTTCAGTCTTCAGCCTTTAAACTATGCATTCAATTTTAATATAAATAGCTGCGAAGTTTTTTGAAAGGACAAATTGTACATGGTAGCTACCAGATAAATCTATACTAAATTATAAAGAGGTAACATTTGTTTGTATGTAGGGGGTAATCTCAGGATCAGGATGGTCCGATTTGAATAATTCTTTCAGTATTAGATAGCTTATGTATCGATGTATGTATGTATGCTACATATCATACATACATCACGCTAAGACTAAAAGGAGCCGAGCATTAATGGAAAATGTGACGTAGACGAAGTTCAGCTAGTTTGCAATAAAATACATTGACTTTTCCCTAGTATCTCTTTATAAAACCCAAGAAATAAATAAGGAATCGTATTTCATTACCGGAAAGATTTAGGGATCACGATAGATATCGATTCAGGACTGCTTTATGTCTCAACTAGCTGATTCCCGGGGCTTCGCACGCCTTTTTTAAATAAAAAGTATCCTACGAGTATGTTACTTCTAATATTATGTTACTGCAAACAATAAGATGCATGTATAAAAAGAAGAAACTGTCTCCTGAAATACAGGTATTACATATCTAGCTCAGGAGTCAGGGCTTTACAATGATTGTAATGTATGTTTTTTTCAAATAAACTATTACTATTGTACTATTACTATTACTATAATAACTCTAAGAATATGTGTACAAAATGATGATCAGTTTGGTAGTTTTCGCGTGAAAACGTAACAAACTTACATTCACATTTACTATATTAGTAGAGATTTATGTTTTTGAAAAAAAGAGAGGAGCTCGTGGCTAAATTACAACAGCCGCACGGGTCGATCTTCATGATTAAGCAACGCTTGTCAAGGTTGTTCTGTAGATGGGTGACCATCTTAACATATCGAGTTTCCTCCGTGCCTCGGAAAGCACGCTAAGCTTTTGGTCTCGGCTATCAATAGCTGTCGTTACGGATTGTCAGAAGCCAGTAAATCTGACTCCAGTCTTGGCAAGAAATACCGTGTTACCCAGTTAATGGGTTGTGGAGGTCTGGTAGGCAGCCGCTCCACGTAAAATGCTTGTATTCAGCTGAATCTAGTTTGACTGGAAGCTGACCCCAATGGAGTTGGGAAAAGGCTGGGCAGATGATGAAATGTTTTTGAAATATAGAATGTCTATTAATGTGGGTGGGTAGATGACCGTTATTGCCAACTTATGTGACCCTTGCATAGTTTTCATTTAAAGTTATAACTGCCTTTAATATACAGTTGTATATTTGCTATGACTTCTTAGATATCAGCATGAGTACCTATTATGTATAAAATCTGTTCACACTATTATATTATTGTTATCTAAATCCTATTAAATAATAACACAGGTGTTGACAAAATAGTGTAATAAACAAAGGAAACTATTTGTTTATGCGCCTATTGTTGGCGTTGGGAATACCCTAGGTTAAGATTTACAGCGAGTGCGGCGATAGATTGTATTGTTCAGGAGGCTTTATAATTTGGAGTATGAGCACAATATGGCCCACTTGTTGGAGTACCCCAACTGCCTAACACTTGCACCATCGGAGAACTAATTACTGCCATTAATGATGCTACAAACAAACGTGGCCACTGTCACTTTTAAGGTACCTACCCAAAAAGTTAACGGTAGGAGGGGTTCACATCGCCGTCGAGTCGACGATGTCGTACCTGGGTCTCGAGCTTGACAGCCGGTGGGACTTCGTCGAGCATTTCCGACGTTTCGCTCATAGACTGCGGCGGGCCGGGGCTGCCTTCAAGCGGCTTCAGACGGAGCTCCAGCAAGATTTCATGGCAGTATGGAGTCAACGACTGTCGCAACCCAGCGCTGGGCACGCCACAATTTCGGCGATAAATCATCTCTTTGAGGAGTGGCTACAGCGGCGCCACGGCGTCCTCACCTTCCGCTTGACGCGGGTACTCACCGGACACGGTTGTTTTGGCAGTTACCTGTTTCGGATTCGGCGGGAGGATACGCCCGGGTGTCATCACTGCGAAAATCGCCAGGAGGACACGGTGGACGTACACGGTGGAGGTCTGCCCTGCTTGGGTGGAACACCGCCGCATCCTCGTTGAGGCGATCGGCGGCGGCAACCTCTTGCGGCCGGCTCTGGTCAATCCATGGTCCGGAGCGAGGAGGCATGAGAAGCGGTTACCTCCTTTTGCGAAGCAGTAATGCTAGCGAAGGAGGAGGCCGAACGCGTGAGAGACAGGCAAACCTCGCGCTCCAGCCGCCGCAACAGAAGAAGACGCCCCGGGCGGCGGGAGTCGCAGGGCGATTCCCGGCCACCGTAGACGCGGGACTGCGGACGGCGAGCATTGCGTTCAGAACCAGGCCCGGGTCGATGGTGCGCTGTGTTCCACGCGCGCCTCAAAGAGCTGTCAGCATAGAAGACGGGGTCCGCTAGGGCCAGTGCGTGCCAGGGTTGCGGAATTTGTTCGAAAGAGTCAACGCGGCCCTGGAACGCAAAGATCATTAGGAGGAACACGGATGGGTTTTAGTCAGTAGAGTCTGATACTCCCTTCTGCTTCACCCAGGGCGTGAGGAGTCATTTGTTGATTTTGCATCCTTATAAAAAATGGTACCCAAAAAGTAACCAACAGAACCCTATTACTAAGCCTCCTCCGTCCGTCCGTCCGTCTGTCGGCTGGTAAACAGTTGAAATGTTCACAGATTGTGTATTTCTATTGTCGAAAACAACAGATAATAAAAATGAGAGCACTGTGTTATTATTATTATTTTTATTTGCTGCTGCTGCGGCAATAGACATACACTGACGTATACTCACTTCTGTGATTAGTTCAAATGTCTACCTATTACGGTTCTTGAGAAACAGACAGACAGACGTACGGACTTTCTCCGAATTTAAAGGTCTAGATTAATGATTTATAAGACTATTTAAAAAACAACGTTTGATATTAACTCCATATGGGTATACCCTGGTAAAAAAAGTAAATTCGAGTACGTCCACCCCACCTAGCCTTTCAACGTTATTAATTTTTTGTGGTTCCATAATACAAAAGTTCCGCTTCTCTTTGTGTTTCACAACAAAAGGTGGTCCGAAATCTACAATTTTTGTAAAACAATTGTTTTGTTAACAATTTTTAATTGAATTTCCCTTTTATTCGTTTTTATTGTAGAATGAAAATTAAATTAGTTGGACTTCGGAAGTGTTTTCGTAATGTTAATTCATAAAACTTGACGTTTATGGAGACTTCGTTAATTGTTTCTTTATTTTTGTGCCAATCAAGCGAATGAGTACCTACCTGTACATATTTGAGTGGTATAGTGTAAATTTTCCATCATCAGCATGCTTGGCATACACGGGTTTAGGATGGGAGTGCAAACCTAGATAGGTATGTGCTAAATTTATCAACAGTTTTTAGAAGTATAATATATATTAGGCACTTGACTCACCGCCGTCGGGGAAGCGATTATTATCGAAACAATTTAGAAATTCAAATTTTGATAGCATTAGTTAAAAGAGCATCAGCATAATTAACAACCAAAATAATACCACTGAAAGCGTAGAAAATAGTCTAACTTCTTAGTTTTGTATCTTCATACTGACACGTACGGTGCGTACCCACCCTTCACTTTAATCGAACTTCACTCTACTTAAAGTACAGTATTAATAGCAGAATTAGACGTACATAGTAACGTGGGCGACCCTCCCACGTTACTGCAATGCATCTGGAATGTTTTCACCACCATCCTTTGGAAAAGGACGGCCCATGATGCGCAGGGTCCGTGGGAGTGGGACATTTTTAGGGTCATTAGTGATAAGCCGTGTTGCGCCATTATGGCGCATTGGGTACATACACATGTGCATGTGCCCGGTACGTCAGATGAGCGCTACAAACACATGAATTAAAATCTTTTGTATTATGTCTGCTGCTAACATAGTTTTTAAGTAGTGTGTATTATTACTAACATCAAATGGATCAAGGAGCTCGTGGCTAAACATTAACAGCCGCACAGGTCGATCTACCAGGTTAAGCAACGCTTGCCAAGGTTGGTCTATGGATGGGTGACCATCTTAACATACCAAGTTTCCTCTAGGCTCTCGGAAAACACGATAAGCTGTTGGTCCCGCCTGTTATTTGAGGATCTTTGGCAGTCGTTACGGATAGTCAGAAGCCAGTAAATCTGACTCCAGTCTTGCCAAAAAGTACCGTGTTACCCAGTTAACGGGTTGTGGAGGTCAGGTAGGCAGCCGCTCTACGTAAAATACTAGTAATCAGCTAAATCCGGTTTGACTGGAAGCCGAACTCAATACAGTTGCGAAATTGCTAGACAGATGATGATATTATTATGGACTAGCTGACCCACGCAACTTCGTCTGCGTCACATTTTAGATTAATGCTCGGCTCCTTTTAGTCTTAGCGTGATGATATGCCTATATCCTTACTCGATACATGGGCTATCTATTACTGAAAGAATTTTTCAAATCGGACCAGAAGTTCCTGAGATTACCCCCTACATACACTTACAAACTTATAAACATACAAACAAATGTTACCTCTTTATAATATTAGTATAGACATAGATAGTATAGATAAATTCCGAAATATTTTTTTTTTATAGATCCTCTTTCATCAAGACCTCGTTGAACATTTCAGAACAGACTGACATATAAAAAAAATACAGACATAATCATTCACATCTTCAAATTTAAAAAGTAGACAAAAACACTTCCCGCCAGGATGTGTAAAGGTTATAAGGATATCCTATGCATTTAACTACGATACAATGTACTAACATAATAACTTTTCTTTGTTACAGGTAATTCAAATAATTGAGGCCCGCATTACGGAGAACTACAAAAATAAACAGCACACCAGTCTGCAAATATCAATCCGGAACTGTCTGTCCATAACAGGTATTATATTTACTCGATGAAAAGATATTGTTTAAGCCAGGTGTGCTCAATGTGAAGAAAAGTTATTATACAAAATTAGGTGTGCTCGTCGGATTCGGTGATCGAACATCCTAGTTCGACCAAATACTATGAAACCTTTGAGATTCATTTTACTTTACTATGCCTGAAGTAAAGAATTTCGTCCTTTGACCTGTTATAACCTGTCTCTGTCACTCCCGCGTAAATAGAATGAGTCTCGCTCGCACAGATGCAATGGCCGCCGTCCTCAGGGATTGTAAACCTTTTACCTGAGAGTGTAAGGTTTGTTCTAGTTTGCATGTGTATGCCATGTAAAAAAAGAGGAATCGAAATTAGTTAGACTAGATGACAATGTAGACAAAACTGTTGATTCTTTTGTAATAAATGTGATAGGCGAGACGTCTTCGGAAAGCAGTAACTCCGATACAGAGGAATCGGAATCTGATTTTTTAATTTTATTTTTGCCGTATTAGTAACATTGCAACTCGGTTTTATAACTTATAGTATAAAATCTAAATACATAATTTATATGATAATAATATTTTTTTTTTTCTAAGTTGGTAAATTTTCTTTCTCCTTGAAACATTTCATGTAAACCGCACTTAATGTTTGTGACCACTGTCACTAGGTAAAGAGATCATTGTACGAAATTCTTCCTGCTCCGCGACTGGACTTAGCTATTTACTCGCGCTACAGTAAACACTAAACGAGTAGTTTATTGCCCAATAGTCAGGTTTGGAATTTTTTTTTAAGTCGAAGATCTAAAATGTTGGGATGAGCCACGTGACATTTTGCGATCGCATGGTGATACCAGATTATTTACGCAGTTCTATCTTTAACCTGTCCTTTCTCTAGAGAAATATATGGTTAAATTATATAACCCTTTTCCTCAAAGATACTGCGGTTAGTATTATATTGATGGACGGGTATCAGGCTTCTTTAACGAGTAATTTAGTAGAATTATTCAAAGATAACAGTCACGACAAGCCCGTATGATTTATTATTGCTCTAATTTCTATACTATTTTGGCCTAACCTGTAATCAGCAGTCGAGATTTAATTAGGTTATTGAGGTCATGCAGACAACTTCTCTCACTGGTCGGTCCTTCAAGTCTGAAGATCATTATCACGGTGGGATTCAAAGGGTAACCAACGGAATCCTATTACTAAGCTTCAGCTGTCTGTTCATTTATCAGTCCGTTTGTCCATTCGTCCGTATGTCTGTCAGCATACTGTATCCCAAAAAATGTAAAAGACAGACAATTGAAATTTTCACAGATTGTGCTCTTCTACTGCCTCTATAACAAAAAAGAGGCCCGCTAGGGCCAGTGCCTACCGGAGTTACGAAATTTGTTCGAAAGATTTACCGCGGCCCTGGAAAGCAAAGGGAATTAGGAGAAATACGCATGGGTTTTGGTTTCACATCTTTAAAAAAAGACTATAAAAAAAATAGAAATAAACTCGAATCAAAGACCTGGAACAACTTTCTATGGGCAAAACAACTTTCCGTGCGGGAATCGAACCCACGACACGTCCCCACTGTCCATCGCTAGCATCCCAAATCGTTAAATGAACATCGTTTTTCAAGTTTATGACACCTGTCTCTCCAACGATCAGTGAGAAGTCTTCTATACTCACACGGGATCTTAGATAATATCTTCTGTCCATTTACTCAGCGAGAAAATAGTCGATTGCTAATCGCTTCACTATCACCTCATCGGCGGTGAGACAAGTGTCTCATACTCCTTATACCTAACAGTAACCCGAGGTTTTTGAATTGAGAATTTCAAATTAAGGACTAATTACGTAAAACAACACGATTGGACCCTATTGGAGCTTACGGTCAAGCAACTTATTTTTAAACGACGCGACTTTCAAAAAAGGACAATTCGGTGGTTATTTTTTTTATGTTGTATGTACACCGAAGATTCCGAGGTTTCTATTCCGATTTCTTTGATTCTTTCTCTCTTTTATTTTGATGCAGCATACTTGCCGTTTGGTCCCGTAAAAATTTGGTTCGGTTTGGCTTAGTAGTTTTTATTTTACCTATAAGCATTTTTGCATATTTCAATTTCTGCGTAGACAATGACGTCGCTTAAGATTAGCCACTTAAAAGTGAAAAAAAAAAACCTTTTACAGAAAAAATATAACCGACTTTCAAACAAAACACTAAAAAGTGTAAAATAACCTTAATTTCGGAAGTCGGTGTTAAAAAAAACTTTTTACAAAAAAATACAACCGACTTCCAAAAAAAAAATACTACAAAGTCAAAAATTACTTTAATTTCGGAAGTCGGTGTTTTTGTTACTTTCTTCGTATTTTGACACCGAAATTAAAGTAATTTTTGACTTTGTAGTATTTTTTTTTTTGGAAGTCGATTGTATTTTTTTGTAAAAAGTTTTTTATTTTTCACTTTTTAGTGGTGCCCCACACCTAACAACACCACTGCAAAATCTCAGAAAAGCAAAATACGCAATTTCGATTATCAAAGAATCATCTAAATAGTCAAATTCCAGGTATTTCGATTTAAAATCCAAAGTTCGTAACCGATTTTGATATGATTTAAATGGGACCAATCTGCAGGTATATCCTTTCAGATAAAACAAGAATTTTTCAAATCGGTTCATAATTGTCGGAGTTATGAGGTAACAAACATAAAAAAAAAAAACATACAACCGAATTGATAACCTCCTCCTTTTTGGGAAGTTGGTTAAAAACAAAGGAACAAAACCAGAAACACAAGGTCAAATCAAAGTTGATATTTAAGAAAACCTTTTGTTTCATCACTTTTTGTAACCAGAACCTGACGATAATTACACCGGAATCAAAAACATAAGAATTAAGAACGCCCTTTGACATGCCCTGAGGCCGAAGTATTTTACGATTGGGTTTCATAGATGGAATGCGGTGACTCGGTGAGTAATAATATCGCTTATAGAACAATTTGATTTATTTGCATTGACTCTATTTTATCAAAACAAATAGATACTACGAAAAGGTTGAATTATATGTTGTTGATTTATTTTTAATTGGATTTAAATATTTTGTGAACCATTGTACTTTTTTATAGCTTAAAAAACCGGGCAAGTGCAAGTCGGACTCTTACACGAAAGTTTCCGTACCATTTTTTTTCGATTGGTTGGTTTTGGTTCTTGACTAGTCTAGGTCAGAAGTGACGGAGACAAAGTCTATGATGGAGCGAGCTTAACCAGAAGGAGCCTGTTCACTCTGACATAAAAGAGATGAGGGTTGTAAGCGTTTGGAAGGAAACGGACGCGGACGCATGCAGAGAGTTCCACTCCTTTGTTGTGCGCATTTTAAAAGACGTTTGGAAACCATAAACCGAAAAAGGACACATTTTCTTTATTCAGCACTGTTTAATTTTTAATTTAATTTTTGCTATTGTTGTTATAGCGGGAATATACAGACCTTTGAAATTTTCAGTGTGTGAAAATTTCAACTGTCTGTATATTCCTACCTATTATAAGCCGATGCATTAAAGAAAGGAATCTTAAATGGTGTCTTGTACTTGCGTTGACAGATAGTACAGTTGACAAATAAAATTTGAAGTTGAAGGTTATTTTCAAATTAAATAATAAAAGCATGACCGGGACGTATTTATTTCATACTAGCTTCTGCCAGCGGCTTCGCACGTGTTTAAGTTGAAAAATCGAAAGGCACGTGGAGCCATCTATTATTATAAGATCGTTATTGTTGTTTTCATCGAAAACAGTAGGTATTTTATTCAGGATGAATGTTCCGTTTCTGAACACCTGAAAACATATAAAACAAAAGGAGGATCCTTATAAAGATGTTGGTAAAAATAAAAGACTGATGATGTTTTTCTGCCTACGGTACGCGCGAGATTGAGTATAGACGGCACTAGTGTGCAAGCGAGAAAACATTATAAGCACCGCCATTTTAGATTTCTTTCTCTAATGAACCGGGTTATACGGATCTTGAGATGTAGTCTGCTGACAGACAGACGGACGAAAGGATAGCGGAGGCTTAGTAATGTGGTTCCGTTGGTTACCCTTTGGGTACGGAACTCTAAAAATCCATTGTGAAAGTAACCATTTTATTTTCATGATGGTTTAAATGCATAATACGTCAATTAATTCATTAGATAAACCACAATTATGTCGATGTCGTATGAAATTATGAGCTAAGTCATTAGTGGATAATAATATTCATCAGTAAAACCGTTATTATTCTTTGGTAACGCAGTAGTTTTCAGCAGTTTAAAATTGTCCGTCAAATAGTAGAATTGCAAAAAATAGTTTTCTGTGAAAGTAATTCCGTTTTTAGGGTTCCGTAGCCAAATGGCAAAAACGGAACCCTTATAGATTCGTCATGTCTGTCTGTCTGTCTGTTCGTCCATCCGTATGTCACAACCACTTTTCTCCAAAACTATAAGAACTATGCTCTTGAAATTTGGTAAGTAGATGTATTCCGTGAACCGCATAAAGATTATTACACAAAAATAGAAAAAAAACAATAAATTTTGGGGGTCCCCATACTTAGAACTGAAACTAAAAAAAAAATTTTCATCGTACCCATACGTGTGGGGTATCTATGGATAGGTCTTTAAAAATGATATTGAGGTTTCTAAGATCAAATAATTTGCGCGAGAGACACTTCCAAAGTGGTAAAATGTGTCCCCCCCCCCCCCCCTTAACTTCTAAAATATGAGAATGATAAAACTAAAAAAATATGTGATGTACATTACTATGTAAACTACCAGCGAAAATTGGTTTGAACGAGATCTAGTTAGTAGTTTTTTTTAATACGTAATTAATCGTAAATCGCAACTTCTGCTTACGGAACCCTCAGTGCGCGAGTCCGACTCGCACTTGGCCGGTTTTGAAAATTCGTTCGATCCGCTCACTCAGTGAGAGCAACAATAATTTTAAAATCTTGTCTCACAAAAGCCGCGGTAGCAGTTAAAAATTTTCCGAAAAGATTTTGGATTTTGTCTTATGGTTCTGGCTCGACAAAACCGATTGAATTTTATCGTCAGAAATTTGAATTTTAAGCAGGCAGTAGATATCTACGTTCTAATAGGTTTGTACTTACCTACATGTGTATCAACATAATTATGTAAAATTCTTCCGTTACTGCCTAACTGACAGATAATGTACAGCCGAAACTACTGGTTGTACAAAGTTGGAATTTGGGTAGTAGGTTCCTTGGAGAGTTTAGGGAGGGCACTACGAGCGGATTTTCCGAAATTGTTGCGAAATCGAAAAAAAAAAAAACAGAATATGCGCGGACCAAGTCGCGGGCAAAACCTATTTATGCATTTGCCCCAAGGCAACACACTTGCCAGAGTTTTTGACTCGACAGACAGTAAGCCAATTAAACAACAATTAAGCAATAAAAAAATCTATCATTATGTTAACCCTTTAAAATCCATTTAGCGTTATCTTTGGTAAGAAATTAAAACACAATTTGGTTCATTTTGATTGCACAACACTTATTAATTTTCTCAACCTTCATCGTGTTTATCATACATTTCTATCATATCATTCTTGGTCGGAGAGCATAGGATCATACCCCTTATACGCAAAACAAAGAAGCGTTATATGAATGAGAGGAATGACCGTTCTAACTCAATTGAATGAACTAATTTACTTGAAATACTCGACTAAGTAACGTTGGTAACGTTACTTTCGAAATGTTACGCAACGTTATCTTGTTTTAATTAAGAGCTCAATCAAGTAAAATTTTGTCTTATTCATAATGAACGAGTTATTTTGAGCCTACCAGTAACCGGTATATTATGTCAAAAATGTTATGGCAAGATTTGGTTTCTGTAACATAAGTCTTGTACTTTTATTGTGGTTGGCCCTTAATATATACTAGCTGACACGTGCAACGTCGTCTGCGTAACATTTTTCATTACTGCTCCGCTCCTATTGGTCTTAGCGTGATAATATTATATAGCCTACAGTTTTCCTCGATAAATGGGCTATCTAACACTGAAAGAATTTTTCAAATCGGACCAGTTCCTGAGATTAGCGCGTTCAACCAAACAAACAAACAAACAAACTCTTCTGCTTTATAATATTAAGTATAGATACTCGTATATATTTTTAAACGTTGCCCCACACTAGGAATTTCTCCTGTATCGTGGGTGCGTTAATTACAAACATACAAAGTCACATACACAAACAGCCAGACCCGGAACAACTATCTGTAGGCCATACAAATATTTGTTCCGTGCGGGAATCGAACCACTGCGCCAACCGTGCCGTGTCGTGCCGTGCCGTGCCGTTTCGGATCAATATCATATCAGCCAAATGACGTCCACTGATGGAAATAGGACTCACCCAAGCGTCGCCAGAACGACTGCTCCTGTGCGTCTTGCATCCATCGGCTACCTGCGATCATCACCAGGTCATCAGTCTACCTTGTGGGAAGCTTTCTAACGTTGCGTCATCCAGTACGCGGTCGCTACTCCAGAACTTTTCGGCCCCATCGACCATCTGTTGTGGCAATGTGCCCTGCTCACAGACACTTTTTAGACGTTGTTTTATGATATAGTATTAAAATTATGAGGAACATCTATGTGTCCCGGCTACATCATACCACGATCGTTGAGGATTTCGTGGAGTATGTTCGAGCGAAGACTAGCTGTACCTTAAGGGTCGAGAAGTTGGAGTCGCGCCAGGGGGGCTACTCTCTAAGCCCGAAGTCCGTAGTTTCGGGCTTAGTTACGGGCGTATCATACTCCGTATCACCTAACCACTAAGAAATATTACAACACGATTTGACAGTTACTATCAAATCGTATAGTCGTTCATTTTTAGTTCGGGTTTGATACTAATCATAAATTCGTAGGTAATATGGAGTAGAATACGCCCGCAACTAAGTCTGAAACTACGGACGTCGGGCTTAGAGAGTAGCCCCCCTGAACACGAACTTCAAGTCATTCGTGTTGCGAGATACGAGTCCGATATTGAGACCTTCGAAATCCAGGAAGACGATAGTTCGTGAGTTTGAACCTAGTGTCCACCTACACATCGTCTAGTTTAGCTTAACTGCTATGTTTTTTTACATCGCGACGTGTAGGTACCTTCTTTGATCAATTTCTTGACGTAAGCATAATTTTATTTATTTATTTAGACTTTATGCACAATAGTGGTACATGGGCGGCCTTAATGCAACAAGGCATTCTCTACCAGTCAACCTTTGGGTTAAACAGACTACACTGTTGTAGGTGTACAACAAACAAATAAAATAAAATTGAGTCTTATCGATACAACACAGTATACAAATAATATATACATACTATAAAATATATACATATTTGCTAAAATAATATACTAATAAATATGATGATTCATAATAATTCCTTATTAAGAGAACTTACAATAATTATGACGAGACCAAAAATAATAAATATGATGATTAATAATTATGATGATTTTATATCGTAGGTAACAAATATTCATGCAACATTATGCAATGAATATAGCCTATACTTGTTTAAATTTTTTATTTGAGTACCTCGGTACTCAATTAAAAATTTATTAATTATTTAAACGCATTGTTAAAAATGAACAATGCGTAGGTGGACGCTTACGTCAATGTAATTTTTATTTCTTTATTGTTGTTCATTTTATTGGTTTAATAAAAACTCAAAATCAGTCGCAAGCAAGACACATAATAGTCAAACTATGAGTAGATTTGGTGCAGCCTGTGAGATGAGTACTTGGAGGTTAAGCAACGGATCCCTATTACTAAGTCTACGCTCTCCGTCCGTCCGTTCGTATGTCTGTCAGCAAGATGTATCTCAAGAATCGAAATAGGTAGATGGTTGAAATTTTCACAGTAGGTATTGCTATTGCCGCTCTAACAACAATTAATCTTCTATCTTATATATAAAAATGAATTGCTGTTCGTTAGTCTCGCTAAAACTCGAGAACGGCTGGGCCGATTTCGGTAATTCTTTTTATGTTTAGTTCGCCAGAATACAGGGCAGGTTTAAAACCAAAAAAAAATGGGTAGTTGACGGGAGCGAGGCCGCGGGGGACAGCTAGTAAAAAATAAAATAATAAAAAGAAACACGTTCGTGTGAGACTGCCTACGTGTAGTGCACTTGATTTTTTTTCCGGTTTAGAGAAAAAATATTTTTAATCAATGTGAGAGGCCAACTTAGATTACAAATATAAGTTTTTATTAATTGAACTAAGTATCTATATCGGCTAGCTATACTTCAAAGATTTTTTCTTGATCACAAAATTGAACACTTTTTATTTTGATTCGTAAACCAATATTTCTATCGTTATTTAGTTAACTTACCTTTTCCTTACTATAATTTCTAAAGATTTTCAAGAATTAGTTCAAAACCAGGAATTTTCCCACGATTATATGTTTAACTAGATTTTTTCCACGACGCGCTTATCGCGTTATTCCCGTTCCCGTAGGAATTTCGGGAAATCCTCTCGGAGTGCTCCGTATCACTACCTACATGCAAATTTTATCTTTCTATGACTAGCAGTTTCATCTGTGCGTCGTCTATAACTCAATAATAATAATATCCTTGGACATTTCACACAACGCCATATAGTCCCAAGCTAAGCAACCTAATGCTTGTGTTATGGTAACGAGATGGCTGATAAACTACTTACATATTTTTTTTTTGTAAATACATACATATTATAGATAGAAAAACACCCAGACTCGGAACAAATACATGTAGGTCGTACAAATATTTGTTCCGTGCGGTAATCGAACCCGCGACATGCTGCGCAGCAGTCAATCGCTCAACCACTGCGCCAACCGTGTCAATCACTCAGTAACGGAAGAATTTTGTTTGTATTTTTGATGAGTCAATACCTGTGGAACTAACTAACGGTTTCTCGATGATTCGTAAGAGTTCCGATATACCAACGCAGTTGCTAACTGAGCACGAGACAATCGCGTGCTTCATACACCTGCTAAACTTTAGCAGCGCTGTCTACGAGTCTAAACCTGTCTGTGAAGTGATGACTAAGTCTCAGTCTCTTAAAGCTATACTTATTTAAATCTGAAGGCCAATCATTCTCGTAATTAAAAAGCGTGCTTATTTAAAGTGTGTGTTTTAATCTCTTAGATTTTAAACTGCAATATCGTCATAGTGACAACCAATGTCAAAAACTTCAAAATGTCGGGAAGTTATAGGTGGTTTTGATTACAACGCGCATGCGAACGCGTCTTGAAAATACAAAGAACGGGCCAAGTGCGAATTGAACTCTCACTCGAGTTCCGCACCACAAAACGTAAAAAACACACGTTTATTGTATGGGAGCACCCTTTAATTTATATTTTATTATTCGTTGTTATAGCGTCAATATACACACCCTGTGAAATTTCTAACTGTTTACCTATTATAGTTCTTGAGATACAGCCCGCTGACGGACAGACGGACAGACGTAGGACGAAAGTGGAGGCTGAGTAATAGGGTTCCGTTAGTTTCCTTTCGGGTACGGAACCCTAATAATTTACCAGTCAGAAGTCATATTATTTGATAGGGTATTTCTATAAAAAAATCACGGAAGCTGTCGGTAGTATACAATTTCAATGTACTGCTCAAAGGAGATGTTTCAAAATGGGCCAGGTCTATGTACACTACCTTAAATAAAAGAGAAAAATCCGTAGAATTTGGGAAAAATACAGATAATTCATTTTAGTGTTTACTGTAGTGGTAGTTAATTGATGTTTATAAATTATTTTTTCGATTTTCAATATGGCGTTGCACCGATTTAAACCATTGATCATAGAAAGATAACTGTCAGCGGTCACAACAATGTCACTAAGACACTTTGGTCTCGTTGTCAGTAAATAAATATGTCAGAAATAATGTCAAACGTCATTAATTAATCAAAATGACAGCTTACCGCCATTAGGCGTTTTGTTGTGTGTTGCAATTTCAAGTGTAATTTTTTGTGCTTTACCAGCAAACAACGCTATTTTAAAGAAATTGGACAATTGAGAACTGTTTTAAATGTATTTCCCTATTTTTTAGTATAGTGTACAAGGACCTGGCCCAGGCTCTATACATTTTGGAACATCTCTTTTCAGAAGTGACGTCCACGTTTCGAAAAACGTAACGTTGGAAAGCCTCCCATAAGGTTAACCGATTACTTTTCTCGTCAAAACCACGGGAATCTGCTGGACGCGAGAAGTAGGGGTCTTAGTAACGTTGCTGGCGTATTCTACTCCGTGTCTTCTACGGACTTACAATGAGTCCCAAACTACGGACTTTAGGCTTAAAGAGTAGCCTCTCTGTACCGGTCAATGGAGAGATGCTTATAAGTGGCTTACGTCAAGTCTATCTGGACGCGTTTCCGTTGAAATGATGAAGAGATCGCGGAATACGATAAGGCCGCCCATTGTACATGTATGTGTTTTAGTTCGTACTTAGTTTTCTTTTTTATGTTTTTATCGGTGAAGTATGATAAATAAATAAATGATAGCTTTGATTGTATAACGTGACGAGTTTTTGCCCGTGACTTCATACGCGCATTTCTTTCCCGTTCTCGTATTTATTATAGCCTTTGTCATGAATGTGGCTATTGTATAAATAATTTTCCTAATCCGACTGGTAGTTCCTGAGATTTCAAACAAACAAACCGTCAGCTTTATTATACTATAGTATACTTACGCAATAAAGGTAAACAACCATGATGTGATTTTTTAAGTAAACACATAATGATTTAATAAAAAAACACTACAAACTTAAAATAAATTTTATTTCGGAAGTCGGTGTTTTTGTTAGTTTCTTCGTATTCTGACACCGATTTCCGAAATAAAAGTTATTTTTTACTTGGTAGTGATTTTTTTTTGGAAGTCGTTTGTATTTTTTTTGTAGAAAGTTTTTATTTTTCACTTTTTAGTGGTACCCCACACCTGACAACGTGACAACACCACTGCAAAATCGCAATACGCAGTTTCGTTTACTTTGGATGTCAAAAAACATCATCCAAGTTAACGATTAACAAAACTGTAATACTACGTAGAACTATATACTACGAAGCTATTTCGATTTAAAATCCTAACTTCCTAAACAATTTCATAAAATTTAAATAGGACCAATCGAGGAGTAATAACATAAAATAATAATTTTTCAAATCGATTCATAAATGCCAGTTATGAGGTAACAAACATAAAAAAATACAACCGAATTGAGAACCTCCTCCTTTTTGGGAAGTCGGATAGTACTGCCTAAACTAATAGTTCAATTGATTTAGTCATCGTTATTGATAACGATGCATTTTATTTTAAACTGAGTTTTTATCTAAAAAGGCATACCAAGATTGTTTGACCTTTATTTAATTACCTAAACATTTCTAGTATACCTACGTCTCATGTACTTTGAAGAGCACCTGATTTATATTCTGAAACTCTTCAAATTTATTAGCACACACTTTGATTGAACTAGTTTGTCGAAGGTACAGCAATGGAATTTTACAGACCATAGCTTGTTTTTTTAAGGTTTGCCTCCGCAACTTATAATTTACGACTTATTGGGTTTTATAGACCCTAAAGATTAATGAGCTAATCGGTAATTAAAAAAAACTTAAAACGATTTCCTGACGCCACTTGGTTAGCATAGTTTTCAAACCAAATAAATTATTCTTGTGAAATACAAACAGTATAATTTTAGTATGTGGATATCCAATATTTATAATTTAAGTGCTGATGTTATTTTTTTTTAGTTGATTGATTAAAATATAATTGACTTGTTGCCATGTTAACACCAGCCAATCATAATGCATTAAAGATAATTGGAATGGTCAGTTATACAGGTTTGTGAATCGTTCATTTATTAGATTGAACGGTTTATAACATAAAAGTTATGCGCTCGTATCGTAACAAGTTGGCTAATAACACCGTGTGTAAAGTTAATACCTGAAAACCATTTTCAAAGCTACTTGTATCTAGTTATTTTAATAATGTACGAGTAATATCATCTGCCTAGCCTTTTCCCAACTATATTGGGGTCGGCTTCCAGTCAAACCGGAGTCAGCTGAATACCAGTATTTTACGTGGAACGGCTGCCTATCAGACCTCCACAACCCATTAAGGCCGTACCCTGACCAAAGAACCTTGAGCATTTTTTCCCTCAATAACAGCGCAAGAGATAGGTACTTATAAAGATAGCGAATACGCTCAGAATGTTGAATAAAATCGTTATAAAATCTAATTTTGGTAGTTTGAAAAAAGTATTTCTACTTTCTACCAAAATGTGCGTAATTAAATTGCCTTGGAGTGCAAGTACAAAATCAAAATAATCGTTAGTTTTCGAGAAGATGCATGTTTTCAGTATTTTTTTTTCATTACTGTGTTTTTTTTGTGAGGAGATTACTTAAACATTATATTTAGTAATAAAAAATAAAATCTACCATTTTGAAGCCAAGATTATGTAGAAATTTAATGAAATTTTTATAAGTTGATATTTCTTTTGAATAAAGAGTATATAGCTCTAAAAAACTGCACAAAAAACGGCTAGTGCTACGTTTTGCTCGGGGACGCGCCTTAACTGGGTAACACGGTACTCCTTGTCAAGACTGGTATAGGATTTTCTGGCTTCTGACTATCCGTAACGACTGCCAAAGATCTACAAATGACAGCCGGGACCAACAGCTTAACGTGCTTTCCGAGGCACGGAGGAAACTCGGTATGTTAAGATGGTCACCCATCCACAGACCAACCTCGGCAAGCGTTGCTTAACTTTGAAGATTCACCTATGCGGCTGTTATTATTTAGCCACGAGCTCCTCTAATTATGTACCAGTAATTTATCCTAATAAATAAAATTCTTCGGTTACTGACTGATTGAGTGGGTGACTGCCAGACAACGCACAGCTAAAACTGCTGGTAGTAGAAAACTGAAAGTAGGGATGTAGGTTCCTTTGGTAGTGTAGGAGAGCACGAAGAGATTCCTGAAATTTCTACGGTAGCGGGATGCGCGTACGAAGTCGTGGACAAAAGCTAGTGTAAATATAAAAAGCTTCGAAAATGATATTGTTAATAGGATCTAGTTATTGGTAAAATGGCCTTGTCAGGAAAAGTAAATAAAGAGATAATATGAGCATATTTCTGTCGATTCATGTTTATAAAATCGCCAAGAAAATAGCACATTCGCTGAATATCAGTGATAAAAACGTTCAGAGGCCTTAGTGTGAGTTTTTTCGACTCACGTTCGAACGCGTTCGATTGCGAGCGCGTTAAAATTTAGTATGGGAAATTAGGTTCTACGAGTGACCACCAGGTGGCACTATAACTAAATTTCCATACTAAATTCTAACGCGCTCGCAATCGAACGCGTTCGAACGTGAGTCGAAAAAACTCACACTAAGGCCTCTGTACGTTTATAAAATAACCGATTTGGTGTTAAATCTATCCATACTTATATTACCTATACAGTTGAAGAATTTATTTTGGTTATAGAACATCACGCTGCAAACAATATAGGAGCGGAGCATTAAGGTGGAAGCTCCAGGGTAGCCCGCGAAGTTCAAATGTTTTTATGTTTTTTTGCAATTTACCGGTCAGTGTAAAGCTGTATGTTGAATAAAATACGGTTCGCGATTGTAAAGAGCATTCATCTAAAGGATTATAACCATTTGAATCATCAATATAACCCTCTAAGTTCATAGAACTCGATTGAATGTTATTTCGTAAAAAAGTCATTCGAGTTGTATGAACTTAGAGGATATTACACTTGCACACTATATTATATTATTATTATTAAAAAATACATACTTATCTATCAATCAGGTTTTAAGGCACCCACAAAGCGTTGGAGCTAATTCATCCATGTCATACGAAGTATAGTGGAATACAAGTCCGAGTCGGATTAGCACGCAACGGGTAGGAACGAATCATATGCTTTAACCAAACACGAATTAAAGGGTAAATAAAGTATTAATACACGTTATTTACTGTTAAAAAAAATTACACATGTGTCTTCCTAATTTTAACAGAATCAGTCCAGTACCTGGGCAAGTTGGTTGTGTCAGACGGACAGACAAGCACACATCAAAAAGAAGGAGGTTTGGCATGTGTTATTACTTTTCAGAATTTGATCCTTATTAGCGACATTTTCGGATGGTATAATAATATACAGGGTCTGCTTTTTTATCAAAATCAACCAGTTGGATTCCTGGCAGTTTTAGTTTTCGTCAAAATCGGGCTCGAGACTCCTGTCAGTGTTTTTCAATGTTCTTTATAGTTTCGGATTAGGCCATCCAGTCACACTTAAAAACTCACCTGCATAGACGGATTTGCAAAATTCTTTTTTCATTCCTCTTCCTCCGGACCACCGTATGGTGTAGACCTTTATATTTTTAAAAACAAATATTTAATTAATTATAATTAAATTTGTGTCGATTTAAATAACAGTGTAAAATAGGACAACAGAAGTGCAAAGAAGGTGTCTGCACGTAAGAATTTACGTGAGTACAGTTCACACATGTCTACTTCATTAACACACTTCAAGGAGGCAAGCACTTGCTCTCCCATTCGTCGTGAGCCGGCAACGCGTGAGCACACGTTTTATGCGCGCGCGTATACGTCTTTCTTGCGACAAGTTTAATTGTTATGTTTATTTTAGTTATGATTATTTTAAATGGGTGATGAACAGACTAATGTTGATTTTTGCTACACCAGTAGCAGTGAGATAATGGAGGAGGATATAGGAGATGAAGGTGAGCAACAAGATAACAGGAATTTGACAGCAGAGAGGAGTGTGAATGAGAAAGAGAAGGGCGAGCAACGGATGCCAGAAAAGAGAGGACGCCAAGATGATGAGGAAATTGTGGAACATGACGAAGGTTTTGTCACGGTAGTAAGAGGACATAAGAGACCTGCTAGAAGAGATTCGATGGATCGTGACTTTTCGTGCATGCTCAAGGAAGTTAACGAATCTGAAAAATGTGTTGTTTGTGTCACAAGCAATAAAGAAATGTTACCCAAACAATTTGGTATGGCAAAGTGGTTACGAGCGGCAGGTATTGAAAATATAACGAAAATGATGTATAAGGGCGCATACAAGGTTTTAATTCAATTTGAGAATAGAAAAAGTGCACTGAAATTGATGTCATCTACAAAATTACACGAGTTAGAATACAGAACCCACATTATAAACGAATTACAACTTACTTACGGCATTCTTAGACAGGTTGACTTAGATATAGAAGAAAAAGAAATACTTGAAAATCTCAAGTGTGAATTCGAAATAGAATCAGTGAAACGACTTAAAAGACTGGATGATAACGGTAAATGGATTAACTCGGAAACAATAAGAATATGTTTTAAGAGCTCAACTTTGCCACCATACGTGTACGGGTATGGATGTAGGTTTCAAGTTGAGCCGTTCACATTTCCTGTGTCCCAGTGCTCCATGTGTTGGAAGTATGGCCACCTTTCCCGTTCATGCCCAAACAAGAACCCAACCTGCCCTAAGTGTGGAGTTATACACGCAAATTGTGAGACAACAACTTATACGTGTGTCAATTGTAAAGGGCCACATATGGCCTTAAACAAAAAATGCCCAATGTTTATGAAGGAGAAGGAGATTAGAAACATAATGACTAG
This sequence comes from Ceramica pisi, assembly GCA_963859965.1. Lineage (NCBI taxonomy): Eukaryota > Metazoa > Arthropoda > Insecta > Lepidoptera > Noctuidae > Ceramica > Ceramica pisi. Next base: position 7,234,010 of record OY982529.1, read on the forward strand.
GGATCGCTGTACTTATAGAATCGCTTTAGAGACATATATTAAAAAGGCAGAATGTCAGAAGGCAGCACATCAAAACGAATTGCATAAAATACACAACCAACTAAATATTACGCAACCGAATTCTCAAATTAACGCCACTCAAACGACGAGCGAAGACAATCCAAACCGGTTCTTAAGCACCACAGAGGCTATTATCCACAATAAGATGTCAACTTCCGATAGTTGTGCGGAAGCGGAGGAACCACTTGGTCAGGATAGTCTAGTTTATTACAATAACAATAAAAAAAGAAGAAATCAAAAAAACATAATTCAGATGAAAATAAGTCCCACGATCGTTTATATAGTGAAGTTGTAAATACCCCCAAAGAAAAAGAAGCTAAAAATACCCCCAAAGAAAAAGACACTAAAAAGGCTACAAATAAACCTATACCAGATTTTGATGTGAGTTTTTCGAGTACCGTCAAACGCATAAAAGATACTATTACATCGGGCGGCAGTTTAGAAGATAAAATAAATATGTTGGGTAGTTATTTGATACAAGTTTGTGTTCAGTTTATCTTAAAATTTGTTAAGAATGGTGACTTTTGTGGCAAGATTATGTCTATGTTTATAAATGGCTAATGATAGTAATAAGAGGGTAATGATAAACATTATGCAGTGGAATGCACAGAGTTTACGTCCTAAACTGGCTGAATTTGAACTTTTACTTTTCCAAGAAAAGATACATGTTGCAATAATATCGGAGACCTGGCTCAAGACGGAATCATATTTGAGAATTAGTGGGTACAATATTTATAGAAACGATAGAATGGATGGATATGGAGGTGTAGCTATATTGATTCATAAAACAATTAAGGTACAAGAATACCCTATTAAGATTAATAATTTAGGAATAGAATTAGTCTGTGTGAAATTATTTAATAATAGTTATATTAGTCATATTTTATCAATTTATTGCCCATCATCAGTTCGATGTACACAGTTTGATTGGGAACAAATGTTTTCAATATTTCCGAACAAATGTATCATAGCTGGTGATTTTAATGCTCATCACTTGAATTGGTCTACTAAAAATGATACTCGTGGTATTCAGTTGTATGACGCAGCATTAGATGCGGGATATATTTCCATAAATAATAAAGATATAACTAGAATTAAATGTGTCAACAATATCGTTCAAAAAACATCTCCGGATATAACGTTTGTCTCGTCTGAATTGGCTTGTATGTTAAATTGGAAGGTACTCAATGAAAATCTGGGCAGTGATCATCTCTTTATCAAGGTTTCCTTTTGTTGTACAGGTTCGATCAACATGACTTCCAAACGTAATTTTAAATTAGCGAATTGGAAAAAGTACGCAATGTCATTAAATTAATATTTTTCACAGACTTCATATAAATGCTGTAATGACTCAGTACAATCGTTATATGATATATTTGTAAAATTAGTTAACAAGGCGACGGATGACAACATCCCAATGATAAAAACATTTATTGATCCCAAAAAATGTTTTCGACCTAAACCCTACTGGAATCCCCCCTTGGCCAATTTAGTAGCACAACGTAGGTTAGCCTTGAGCCAATTTCGGAAAAACCCTACGCCAAATAATCTTAACATATTGGATGGTAAAACACAAGAAGCTAAAGAAGCTATTCGGCTAGCAAGGTCAAATGACTGGAAAAATTACTGTAGCAGCATAGACGAGCAAACGTCTAGTTCGGAGATGTGGAAGCGTATGAGATGGGCCAAAGGTTTTAGGTCACCAAATACTAATTCACAAGTATCAAATGAACAAAAAATTGAACTTCTTACTAATCTTACACCAGATTATGTTCCTACCAAGACGCCCGAGTTTCGTTCACATAACTCATTACTGGAACAATATTTTACGATACATGAAATTAACAATTGTCAAGAAAGACACAGCACCAGGACACGATGGAATAACTTATTCTATGTTATATCATTTGCCTATAAATGCAAAACTTTACTTATTAGAAATATACAATCGTATTTTAGATACAGGTGCTGTGCCAGTACAATGGCGTGACATATACATAACGCCTATACCAAAATCTTCTCCAGCTGGTGTCATTAAACTAAGGCCCATTTCATTAATGTCCTGCGTGTGTAAAATGTTGCATTCTATGCTTACTAAACGTCTGGAGTGGTTTATTGAGAAGAATAAATTATTATCTCCGAATACATCTGGCTTTAGAAGAGGACAATCTTGTCAAGATTGTTTAGTCAAGTTAGTTGGCCAAATATACTTAGGTTTCTCAATTAATTCCCCAACTGTAGTATGTTTTTTAGACATTGATAACGCTTATAATAACGTAGTAATAGATATAATGGCTACAACGTTGGACAACATTGGGATTGGTAAAAGGATATGTAGGTATCTGTGGAACTTTTTGAGCGAAAGACATTTATACATAAAAGATGAAAATAACCATAACAACTACTTTGTAAGACATACAGATAAAGGTTTGGCTCAGGGAGATCCGATATCCCCACTCCTTTTTAACATTATCACTATTCGATGTTTTCAAGGACTTAATAACGTCAACATGTGTCAGTACGCGGATGATTTCGTGTTGTTTACTACTTCTAATAATCTTAAACAATGTAAACGTGATATGCAAACAGCTTTATATAATTTTTGTGATAATATGAGGGAGGTGGGTTTGGAAGTATCAGCAACTAAATCAAAGGTTTGTATTTTTTCTAGAGGTTTCAGAAGGTTAAATATTGATCTAAAATTGCATAATTGTGGGCTGGATCTGGTAGATAGCTACAAGTATCTGGGCGTTTGGCTGGACAGATGCTTGCGTTGGTCTAAACACATTAATGTTGTATTGGAAAAGGCCAATAAACATCTTAACTTGCTTAGAGTTTTGGCGGGATCTTCTTGGGGTTTGCATCCAAAGCATTTGCGGCACATTTATATCGCGCTAATCAGAAGTCGTTTGGACTACAGTTGCTATTTATATGACTGCAGCGCTAAATGTCATTTGTACAAGGTTACTAAGGTTCAAAATCAGGCTTTAAGGATTATAGGAGGATTTATCAAATCCACGCCGATCCATGTTATGGAAAGTGAACTCTGTGTACCTCCACTGCAGTTAAGGAGAAAGTATTTAGCTTATAAATTTTGCCTTAAGTCTAAATCCCTACTAAACAGTACAATAAATAGGTTGTTATCAGATCTGCAAACTTTTCGTAACAATTGTTATTGGAGAAACAAAACTATTCCGTTGCTTGCATCTGTGTACGATGAAATTAAAGAAGAACATGTAGCTTCTAGTGATCCTTTAAAAATGTTTACGTTAAGTGTGTGGGTTACTAATTTTAATGTGAATGAATTAGTCGTATCAAATTTAGACTGTGTTGCAAAATCAAAATAGTCCTATGAAAATAGTTCATTAAATCAATCAATTATTGATGAGTTACATTTAAAATATAAGGACTGGTTTCCTATATTTACGGATGGTTCTAAGAATGTGAACGGTCAAGGGGCAGCGTTTTATGTACCGAATACACCAATTTCTCAATATGATAACTGTTTTAAAATTGATAAAAAAGTTTGTATTATGACCTTGGAGCTTGTTGCGATATCGGAAGCATTATCTTATGTTTGTAATGCTGGTGTACACAGAAAGGTGGTTATTTTGACAGACAGCAAAAGCTCACTACAACACATAGCTCGATGCGCCTCTGGTTGCAGAGGTGCATCTATAGCTTATGTTATCTTATGTAAGATACATGAACTTACAGAACGAGGTGTACTTCTGAAGTTGCAATGGATTCCTTCTCATACTGGCTTAAGGGGTAATGAAGAGGCTGACACATTAGCTAAATTTGCAGCTACCTCTGGTAAACAAATGAATATTATACCAGATTATTCAGAGTTTTTGCCTAAATTGGAAGGAGTATTTCAATAAGCGCTCATTAGAAAAAGGAATATGGTACAAAACCATCCAGTGTCAGCCCCTTCATATCCCCTGGTGCGCAAACACTAAGTTAAATAGAAAACTGATTGTTACAGCTCACAGACTCAGATCTGGACACACACCATGCAATAAATTTAATTTCATGATGAGGAAGACTGACTCACCAAACTGTGAAGATTGTGGCGTCTGTGAGGATCTTTATCATTTATTGCTGGAATGTGTTCGATTTGAGTCTGGGAGAACGTGTCTAGCAAATTCCTTTAAATTGAACAGACTGGATGTTGGCACATTCAATGTGATTCTTAGTCAACCCAATTCTAAAGTGGCAAAATGTCTGTTTGAATTAATGGCATTGAAGTGAATTTTAAACTTTTATTTTTTTTTTTAGTTTAAGCTATTGGCAGTCAGATGTGGTTAGGGTATAATGGGACTGGTATGCACAATGTGTAAAAGTCCTTATAATAAAAAAAAAATAAAAAAAAAAAGCACTTACTCCTAACAACTGCTGCCCTGGTACCTGAGACGGCCTTCAACAAATCAGCGCACGCGCACATAGAAGGACTTCGCTGTCACTACGCGGCACCACCTTTCACCTGAGCTATTCGACCGTTGACCTGTGGCCGCGCCCCCGAGAGCTGCCATTGAACAAACTTAGGAGCCATAGACCCTCCCACCGGCCCCGGCGCATCCTTAACTAATTAAATATTACACTCATTGGCGCTTATTATATCCTGGTAGCTTGGATTATATCAATATTAGCAAATCTAATTCTGAGGGAAACATTAGTGAGGTGGGCATTGATATTACTACCCCTCCAAACTACATTTCCTTACGCAATGAAAGGATGAGGGAAGAGGACTTACCCTTGGAATTCAGCAAATTCAAGGAGGAAATGAAAAAAACTGTTTACGTCCTTCATAAATAACCAGCAAATCGAACTAAAAAACATAACCGCTAACCTTAGAGAGATTTAAATAACAAACTGCAACATAGAAACGTCCGTCGCATTTTTGACAAAACAAAATGATGAGTTCCAACGCAAGTTAATCAGTTAGAATTGCAGGCAAAAAAGATAAAGAGTATATTTCTGTGTTGGAAGACAGAATTGAGGATTTACAGCGCTGCACACGTAAAAATAATATCGAAATTATGGCCCTATGCTTTAGAGCCGTCAAAAGATTACTTTCTAAAGGATATCTCCCGAGCTATTTAAAATATAAGTTATTTAGAAAATGCACCAGGAGTCACTTTGGTACTATTTAGTACTATAAAAGAATTTTCATGCCTTTTACAGAACTAGCCCCATGCCTAGCCATGCTTAGGGAGCTTTTAAAACGCTAAAACGTTACGAAATGGTTGAGCAAGGTACTTTTATAGTGCAATTTTGTCTTGTAATAGAGTTTTCAATACTGCTGCAGTACTAGTACTATAAAAGCAATTTTTACGCATTATTAGTGCCAAATAGATATATAGCAGTGTCAATAAGGTGTTGCTAAGTGTTGTACAGTATTAAATAGTACTAAGTATAATCGCATGTTTTATACCCATTATAGAGCAACACTTTAGGTATTCTTTTGTATATTCCTGTAAGCGTTTAGTACAAGCAGTCACAATGGTTACCATTATACGCCTACTATATTACTGTTTGATGATAAAACGCCTTGGTTATAGAAGCTTTTGTTACTTGGAAAACTATGAAATAACTTAAAAACCTCATTTACTTTACTTTAGAATATGCTGTGGTTTATTTGAAATATTTTTCGAGAATACTAAGTAGTAAAGGCAGAAATAAAAAATAATAGGTGCACTGGTAACAGTTTCACCTTGCGTTTCGAGTATTATTATATCGTAAGCAGAAAAGACGGAATTCGTCCAAAAACTGGCCAAATGCATATCAGACAACATGTTGTATAATACGCATTTGGCCGTATCATTGGAATATAAACCTTTTTCATAATTTATATGGGCCGTATTTCTGCTTAACATATGTATCTATCCAAATGAAAATCAGCCGTGCCATCGCATTGCCATACTATTGTGAAATCGTAGGTAAAACAGCCAGCTAGGCCGCGTCTGTACCGCACGCGCTATCGTTTTGTGATAGCGCGTGCGGTACGGAAATGTTTTTGTGTGCGGCGCAGATATGAATGTGTGAGTTTAGCTCCCGCCAGATGCTCAAGGTTAGTGAGCCTACTATGCACCTTACGAGGAAGAACCAAGAAATTAGAGATATTAGATCATCTCTCAACATAGTACTTTGCCTGGCCAAAAACATTTATCTTGACTTGAAAACGCGAGATATAAAGGACATCTATAAATATGTGTGTGTTTTCATTGTATAGACTCAAGTACCCTGGCGTTTGGGAGTGTCATGCTCACTCAAAAGAATAGCTGATGGTGGCGTATGCATTAAATTATTTGGCTCCATTCAAAATGGTTGAGACGAATGGGCCTGGCGCATGTCATAGCGCCATCGGTTGGGACTGGTCATTTCTCAGCTGCCATGGTTTATTTTAATTTATTTTAATTATTCCTTTGAATTATTCCTTTTTTAGTCCGGACGTTTTTATCATGCTCGTCACATCGTTCTCACATGTATGTATAATTTCAACACGATGTCAACAAAAATTGTAACAATTTATTATTTTTAAAAGAGTGTCCATGGAGTTTCTTGCACGTTCTTCTTCATAGAGATCTACTTAGCTTTGGAACGTGCACGTGAACGTGTACTTAGCTTCATCTTTTTGGACCGACCGACCTTGACAATTCAGAAGTAAATGGTTTAATTGAAATAAACGTTTGACTTTGACATCTTTAGATCTCAGGGAAAGAGAGCGGGGTTTAACTGTCCTCCTATTGTTGTGGAACTGGACTCTGTCATACTAAAACCGAATTTCTTGAAAGGGTTTAAATCGTACAATATAAAAAATAAAAATAAACTGCAATCAAAGCACCTGGGTATCACTAGTAACGAGGATGTACCTATATTCCTCTCAGAACAACTCACTCCCAAGATCTCCCGACTTTTTTTCCTAGTCCAGGACTTAGCAAAATCTCAACAATATTAATTCTGCTGGACTGCTTTTGGGCGAGTTTTTCTAAAACAGGACGAGAACGCAAAGGTGGTGATCGTTACGAGTGAAGCATAGGTGCATAACATGCTTCAAAATGCATGACTAATTTTTGTTAATACATTAATTAACTTAATTTTGTTCGGACCTCTGTTCCTTATGGTCAACCAGCTTTTTGTCACATGCCATAGGAAAAAGTTTAGCAGAGAGCATTGTAACTTAGGCAGGGGCGCCTGCGGTCTCCAGTTGCTGTGGAAATATTTGGTCTTCCTGTTATAGCTTGCTGGAGGCAGACCCGCAGGGAGTGGACGGTATTTTGATGGGTCTTGGGTCTTTTCTGGTTGGGATGCTATACCCCCAAAGTTTCTGAAAATGGCCAGGGATTTTGTGGTTCCCTCGATAAGTCAGCTAGCTAACTTATGCTTTGTAACGGGAATTTTTCCGAAAGACTTAAAGCAATCAGTAGAGACTCCTGTGCACAAGGATGGGGACGTAAGCCACGTCAACAACTATCGCCCCATATCTGTGTTGACGTCTATTTCAAAACTACTAGAAAAGATAATTAGTAGGAGACTAATAAACTACTTAAATACATACAATATTCTGTCAAATGCCCAATAATTATGATTTTAGAAAAGGACGCTCAACACAAGATGCAATTACGGCATTGACATCTGAGATTGTTAATTAAGTAGATAAGGATCAAAAATGTGTAACAGTGTTCTTAGATCTCAAGAAAGCGTTTGCCGCCGTTTCCGTCACAATCCTTCTGCACCGTTTGGAGAGCATAAGGCATAAGAGGTACGGCTCTCTCCCTTTTTGAAAGTTATCTTAAAGACAGAAAGCAAATGGGTTAAAATCAATCATTTAAGTAGTTCTGAGGAGCATGTCTGTAACGGGCTTCCACAGGGTAGCTTTTTAAGCTCGCCGCTCTTCCTTATTTATATTAACAGCTTATGTAATATGCAGATTAATGGTGGTAAATTTTGCTCCTATGCATACGACACTGCCGTTGTTTTCACGGGGAGTTCATGGGAAGACGTGAAATTAGTCGCTGAGAAAGGCTTGGCAAAGATAGCTAGCTTAAAGCCAATCTCCTAACTCTCAATACCACTAAAATAAGGAGCCCGGAGCTGGCTTTAGAGTACGGATTAATATCTGTAAAAAAAGCACCCTCCTAAGTAAACAGTAACTGTGATTGCTGAGCCTTGCAACAAGTTCAACAAACTATCTGGGCATAATATTGTCTTCAAATTTCTTGGCACTCTCACTTTGAGATCCTTATAAAAAGGGTCCGAAAGTTCATTTGGATTTAGCTATGGGCTAGCTCGCCGTCCGTCCGTCTTATGACGACAGGCCATGTCGACGGCACGTTTGTGTTCTACGCGCGCCTTAAAGAGTGTCAGCATTAGGAAGGGCCCGAAAGAGCCGACGCTTGCTGGAGTTGCGAGACTATTCGAAAGAGATACCGCGGCTCCGGAACACCCACACGACACTTCATTGCCCTTTGGCAATGAAAGAACATGGATGGGTTTTAGTCAGTAGAAGTCTGACACTCTCTCTCGCTCCGCCCAAAGCGGGAGAAGTCATTGGATGATTTATCATTCCTAAAAAAATGAAAAATAAAACCCTCACTTTGAGATCTTCATGAGAAGGGTCAGAAAGTTCATTTGGATTTTTAAAACTCTACGTCATGTTATGTCCACTAAACTTTTTATTTTATTTTTATATTGCTCTGGTGCAATCCGTAATAACGTATTGCATTCCGATATGGGGCGGACCCACCAAAAGTAAATTTCGCGATCTGGAAAGAGCTCAACGATTCTCTTATATAGGTTATGTATTTTAAACCATAAAGATTTCTTACAACTGACCTCTACAGGACTAGTAGCTTACTTTCAATTAGGAAGCTTTATTTCTTAAATAATTATTATCTTAATGCTTCATAAGTCTCTTCTTTTCCGCCCAGCTACTCAGGGTAGAAGGCGTAGAATTAAAGTGGCCCACTCCCCAAGCATCCGAACAGTTTTTGCTAGACAGCAACATGTTTCACAATCCGCCTACTTTATAACAAACATTACCTAAAACTAAATGTCTAAGGGCTTCTGCTTCACAACTGTAAAAACAATTACTGACTAGTTGCAACCCTTATATTAAGAGGAAACAGAAAATCTCCTGATCAGGATAACCTGACACATACCGTAACCCTCCCTTCCCATATAGGTATATACTCCAACTCCCAAACACAACCCATCCACACACCCTACACACGATCACACTCACTCACACACTCTATTACCTCACACACTAAGCTGCTATGGCAAATTCTCATTTCTGTTTTTGTGATTTTATTTTAGTTTTTTTCTTATTTTATGTTTTTCTTTTTAAAAACGGTCTCAGCATTTTTTATGTTAGTTAATAAGGGAAGAAGCGAGACAGCTCCATTACAAGTACAGTACCTCTGTAACTTACAGGAGCTGTCTCAATTTATGTATGCTCACAATTTCTTGAGATGATAACAAATATTTATGTATTTTTTGTATTTTTGTATTCCGTAAAGAACTGTTGATGATCTTTGCAGATAGACAGCCAAATAGATATGAACTGGTTGGAATTTTTGTTTTATTTATTTATGTGAGATGAGTTTGGTCTTGACGCTACGTCAGAGATGACAGAGACAAAGTTTACGAAGGGGCGAGCTAAACCAGAAGGAGCCTGTTCACTCTGACTTTAAAGAGATGAGGGTTGTAAGCGTTCGGAAACGCAGCCGCAGGCAGAGAGTTCCACTCCATTGCTGTGCGCATTGTAAAAGACGTTTGGAAACGCTTAGTGCGAATGCAACAAATGCTGAGATGTGACATTTTTTTTTTAGTTTCTAGTACGGTTTTTGGAACACTAAAAATTATTAAAATATTCGCCAAGGCTACTATTTATACCATCTACTAAAATAAAACTATTGAAATCGAATCCAGCTGCTTATCTTTTTTGCAACCATCGCAATCAAGATAAGAATATAATGTATCCTAAAAGAATAAATAAGAGAAGCCAATTACAGTATAGTCATAAAATGAATCCGCATAACGACTGAATTATAAAAATACAAGTCGTGATAGACGACTGCCAGTAGAGACAAGATAAAAAGCACACGTGCAATCTTAAAAATAGCTTGAGGATTCAAAAGAGTGAGGTAAATACTTAAATTAATAGCAAATAATACTGCGTGTTTCTCCCACACGTGTTTTTATTTTATTTTTTCCGACAACTAATGATAAGATTATTTTCAGTACTTCTCCAAGTGATGATGCGTTTAATTTGCACTGCAATGCATCTGTCAGGTTTGAGTCTCGACAAGATGCGTTATCTGTTGTCAAGCAGTAGTAACGCTAAAGGACAACGGGTTAACGGATAGATAAACGACCGATAAAGTACCTCAGAAACCAGGCATCAGTCATTGATTTCATATGACTACTAATTTTCGGTACTTCTAGTGGTGGTGCGTTTTATTTGCATTGCAATGCATCTGTCAGGTATGTATGGTAGGACCAGATAAATGCGTATTAACGATCTTTGATCCACATACATAATACTTTCTTACTATCTATAACACAAATATAGGCATCCTGAATCGACTTCTATCGTGATCCTTTACGTTCTCTAGTAATGATAAACGGTTTATTGTTTATTTAATTAATTTTCTTTGAACCAAACCTATCCGCGCCGCGGTGCCACTATAATATTATATATTATGGATTGAAGTTGAATAATTTGGCTCCACAAAGCTTTATAGAACTGTAATTTTCGTTATTTATTGTTCCTGTTTGAGTAAAACAATATTTAGTGAGCATTAATTATCCATTTTGGCAAGCAAAAAGAATTTATATGAAGTTAATTTATTTTACTTTTAAGAATTTCAATTGTATAAAATTGTTAGAGACCAGGTCAGGACCAACTGGTCAACAGTTAAAGAAAATTAGTAGAATCGGCACTCTGATCTAGTACGCTCCGTGCGCCAAGTCTAAAGCATCTTTATTTAGAAGTGAAGACGTAGAAGTAGAAAACAAACGGACAGACATCACCACTGTCACATACCTATATAATTATTATTATAATACTTATGAAAAAGGATACCACATCATCTTCCAGCAACTTTTCGATAACAATCTTCTAACCCACCAATATATTCTGCCGATCAATATCTTGCAAACAAGTTTTGAATTTACAACTATTTTTATCATTAACGGTTAATCTTCGACCCTAAAAGTATATACTGATTAAAAATAGATGTGTAGCGCAAAAAGTTAACTCGACAGAACGTTCCTTCGCTTCCGTTCATGTTAACTTTGTCTATTTTGGACCAAAAATAATAAATTGATACCAGCAGCGAAATTTCACTATGAACGCTTCTAAATGTCGGTAATTTCGGAAAAACCAACGCTGAAAGCAGTCAGTTTCGGATAAACCTTGGCTGGAAGCAGGTCGTTTAAGAAAAGCCAGCACCAAACGCAGTCGGTTTTGGAATAGAAAACAGGGAGCGCTGATCAGTTTCTACGTTTCGTGTTTACTTAAGTGGTGTGCATAAAGAGTATTCTAGTCTATTCTAATTACCCATCTGAACGCAGTCAGCTTCTTGAAAGTCAACCCGGAACGCAGTCACGGTTGTTACGTACGTTACACTTAAAGGCTTGTATTCATGCCAATGACCATATGTGCATATGTACGAGTGCAGAAGTGATATAGACGTGAACTTTAGCCGGTCGCATTTTAATTTAGTTTAATAAAAATAATAGATATTTTAAAAAGTAAAAGAATAAATCATTTTCGTTTCTATTGCAAATTTGTGGATATTTTTAACTCTTTCGATTTAAAATAAATTATAAGATGGTTTCATCTCAACGATTTGGTGGTGTTTTGTTTTTTTCCTATTATGTAATTAAGATAGAAAAATTATGGATGAACCAAACTACGCATCATCAGGTAGATTTCATTACTAACAATTTTTGGATGTAATTTCTCCGACAGTGCAGACGAAAAGCTTCATCTGCACGCTTTTTAAGCTTTTTTCGAGAGAAAGCTTTAAATAAAGTTACGCAACAAAGATTCAGCAACATATATGATGATTACTGGAAAGTTTTGTCTGGAAAGTTCCTCCTAGGATTTGAACCGCTTTGCTTGCAGAATCAGTTTTGTGTTCATTGTAAACAATGTGTTGCGAAAACAATGTCACTCAACCGTTTCCAATCTTTTGTTCATCTATACGAATACTACTCGTAGTAAATTCTTTATAGGAGAACAGAAGGCCAATTTTACATTTTTTAAATAACGTTCACATTCGCAATCTGTCGAAAATACATGTATCTAATTTCCTTACATTTTTCCAGATGCGACTCAGATGCGAATGCGAACGTTTCTCAAAAAAATATAGAGTTGGACTCTGGAAAATCGGAAGTTCCGATTACTAAAATTCTTATACTTATAGATGTCCAAACCATGGCTGAGTGGTTAAAATATATAACGGAAATAAGCAATAAATTCTGTAGAATTCCTATAGGATCACGCGAGCAATGCCGCACTAAAATCTAATTTAGAAACCGACAAAACGGAGCATGGCGGACTGGTTGAATGGTTATTTTCTTTAGCATCGTGCGAACCAAGGAAACACTTTGTACATACCTTCTACATTGTAGAGTACAATTGTATGTAAGTAGCATGGAAAGTATGAACACCGCTTCTACATTGTACATAGCACTTTTACTACTCTTTGGTTTATCCGTTCTACCTATCTAGTTAACAACCCACGCGGTAACGTCGTTAACTTGAACAACTTTCATCAGAGCTGATACTTTTTATTTTGTTTTCGTGGAAAAATCCGTCGCATGTAGGTTATAAGACGGATTTAACGATCGTTGCTTGGTATATTTCGTAATATTTTTATGACAATCTCTAGACCAACAACATTACTATGTTTGCTTAGCCCCCAGGGCTACTGGCGTGTCGTTTGTTTATTAATTATTATTTTTATGTTATGGGACAAACCCGCCACATTTTCCCAATCACTGCAACTCCTGAAAGCCAGAATCAACAGTGGTGACCACCAGAAAAACGCCGAGCTAACGAAACCCGATGAGTCCCGGAAAAACTATTTAGGTGACTGTCATGGATACCGCAATGAAATTAATTAGAAAAGTACACTGGAGGAGGACGAAAAAAAAAACCACTTGCCTCCTTATCAAGCAGGAGACAGAATAGAGCTAGGCCAATAGACCATTTAAAACTTGTTAAAACCCAGTTGCCAAGCACCACGAATATTAACACTGAAACTGATGGATCCTACATTGTGAGCTACTTTTGATTCCAGTAATAGGTATGGCAAAATCGCTTGAACGCACGGAAATTTGTTATGGTTTCTACAACGTCCGTATAGTAAACTACTCCAGATGTAACCTGAATACTACCTTACATAAAATTGCGTTTAGTTTACCAAAAATACACTCCCATAAAATGCAATGTGCGGATTGTTAATATTCAAGGTCAGCTGTTGAACATTGACATGAAGGCGAGGCCATCAGCCTAATGGAAAATAATTTACTATTAAAGTTGCCATGACCTGTGAGAAATTGGGCAACACAGTGATCCACCTACACTGCTATTCGGATAAAAGTTCCTCCCAGACGTCAGTCTGGGGTTTTAGTAATCTAGAGATCTTAGCACGGTCGCGTTGTGGTAAAATATCTGGGTCCGTGATCTTTCTAGCGTGGTAGTACACTGCAGCAGGCTGCTGCAGCTCGAGATCGATTGGGAGAACACTTGCCAGCACCGGTAAGGCTACGATGGTTAGTATTTAAGTAAGAATAAGAATATCAAAGCCTAACGCTGACTTCGAAGCAATTAACGTCGTGCCTATCGGCCCATACAGATGCCTAGTTTTTAAGATTTGAATTGATAGACCCCAATTATTAGCTTTGGATATTTTCCTTCATCTTCTGTTTTTCTATGATCAATAAATGAGAAGTTCCTTTCTAGAAGCATACCGAGGGAGCACACGGATTATTTTCTATTAACGGGTGCGTTATTCAATTTAATACTAGGCCAGGATTTAAGGTTTCCTTTTAAAATAAGTTGATAGGTTTTATGGAGTGCAAGGGTCAGACGGTTTCGATATTACACGTAGCCAAAATACCATACATCTGGACCAGTAACTGAGTCCTGAAAAACTAATATTTTGGAAATGGAATGGTGTTAAAGTTTGAGTTTCGTGGCGCCGTTTGGAAAGTACAAAATAATCAGATTATTGATGTTTTTGTAGCAACCACGGGTGTTCATTTTAAGTAGTAGCATCAGTTACCATGCTCAAAAGCGCCAGAAATGTCGACAAAGATTCCAACCACGTTTATATGTTGCGATAAGTTAACAATTTTACGGACAGTGAGTGTCGCATCGACGGTAGATTTTCCAATAGTAAAGCCAGATTGATTATTATGAAATTTAGGTCCGTTTGGTAGCAAGCGTGGAACGATGAGTCGCTTTAAGTGTTTTCCCAAAGATGGAAGTAGTGTTATGGGCCGGTATGACTTAGAGTCATTCCGGGATTTGTTGCCACTTTTCGGAATAATGCGTGAATAATGAATCGTCTGGTATGAGAAAAACCAAGCAAAACATCAGTTGCTTGTTCAATGTCGGTGGTATGTTTATTATTTAATTTTCTGAACGTACGCAAGGTCGACCGATCCATTAACCTTGAACTCGTGGTACAATAGAGACCACGGACCATCCTTATTCATTTTATCAACAATTTTTCGTAATGTTTCGTAGCGTTTCCTTCAGATTTTTCAACTGTTGCTCTGTAGCGTGACTTGGGAACTCTAAAAGTACTTAAAGCAATATTAAGAAGGTCTCCGGTAACCGTACGTTTTCAAGCTGATAAAGCTGTCTACGAGCTCTGCGGTAGCTTTTACGTTGTTCAACAAGGTAGTCACTCCACCAATCACATCTAAGAATATTTGCGATGGATGTGCAACCAATAGCAACATTCAGCACAGTAAGTGAAGATGTCTGACATTATCTCAGCACTTTCCTCAGCTGACAGTCCGTCGCGAGGGAAGTTTTTGGCATGACAAACAAAAAGTGAGCTAAAAAATTCCAATTCGCGCTCTTACTTTTATATCTAAAATTTCCAATTTATTTGTGACAAACCTTTAGTAAACATAGGAACAAAATCGTACACGATCCGGCGATGATTACAACGTAAGACTCGTTAGGAAGAACACGCCACCTATCCAAGTGTACGGCCTGCACTAAAAAATGTGACGTCACAATACAAGTACATGCAGGTGGTGCGTTTGTTTATTAATATGAAGTTCGATAAGGAGACATTCACACGTACCACAATCACACAAAATCGCAGCATCAAAAAAAATGTTTACAAAAAATACAACCGATTTGTAAAAACAAAACACTACAAAGTATAAAATAACTTTGATTTCGGAAATTGGTATTTTTGGTGTCATTTAGACAACCTCAAGAGTACACAACAAAAAACGCACCGGATCGGTCGATGTATACCGGCCCGTGGTTTTGCTCGACGAGGTAGGCAAGCTCTTCGAAAGACGCGTCATTACAAACCGCCTCGCCGAGCACCTAGCGGGAGCGGGGCCGGATCTTGCTACGTTGGAGCCATCATGCGCGTTAGAGCCCTCACGACGGGGGATGCGGTGTCCCGGGATGGAGTTGTTTTGGCGGTGTATCTCGAAATCGCCAACGCCTTCAGCATCATGCCCTGGAGCTGCATTGGGGAGGCACTCCGGTATCACCGGGAGTCGACCTACCTCTGTCGTATAGTCGGGGACTACCTGTCTGACAAGACAGTCATCTACCCCGGTCACAGCGGAGAGTGGAACCGGCGAGAGATATAATGCGGTGTCCCACAGGGATCGGTTCTTGGGCCGCCCCTGTGGAACATCGGTTACAACTGGGTGCTGCGCGCCGACCTCCCTATCGGTTCTCGTTCTCGATCTACCATCGTGTCGTCAGCGTATTCTGCTACGCTGACGACACGGTGATAGATGGTAGATCAGCGTAGTCTGCTACGCTGACGACACGCTGGTGCTGGGACTGGGGAGGTAGCATGAGGCGGCGGCCGAACTTATAACACGCGGGGTTGTGATAGTCGTGGAGAGGATCCGGCAATTGAGTCTCGAGGTGGCATTGCACAAGTCTGAGGCCAAATGCTTTCATGGGCCTCGGAATGCGCCACCGCCGAGATCCTTTTGACGTTGACGGTGGGAGGGGTTTCCATCAGCGTCGAGTCGACGCTGAAGTACCTAGGGCTCATCCTCGACAGCCGATGAAACTTCGTGGAGCACTTCCGACGTTTGGCTCTCAAACTAGAGCGGGCCGGGGCTGCTTTCAGGTGGTTCCTGCCCAACCTGGGGGGACCAAACGCCTCCTATCGGAAGCTCTACGCGGGGATCGTGCGGTCCATGGCCCATTACGGGGCCCCGGTGTGGGCGCGTTACTTGAGGTGGCGTGCCGCCCATTCTCTGAACGCGCCTCAAAAGGTGGTGGCCGTAAGGCTGACCCGGGGCTACCGCACGATCTCGCGCGAGGAGGCGAATCTCCTTGCTGGATTGGCACCATGGGATCTGGAGGCGATAGTCCTCGCGCGCCTGCATGAATGGCGCGCGGAGGCGGTACGCCAGGGGGAATCCCCGCTGCCGCGGCAAATTGTCGCTCAGCGGACTGACTTCCGGCGCGATCTCATCGCGATCGTGTAGGGCACGCCAAAATAGTGGCGATAAGTCCCCTCATTGAGGAGTGGCTTGAGAGGCGCCGACGCGTTCGTGTTCCACGTGCGCCTCAAAGAAGAGCCAGAAAGGGCCGACGCGGCGACGCCTGCCGGTGTTGCGGGACTATTCCGCGGCTCCGGAACACAAAGGGCAATGAAGGAACATAGATGGGTTTTAGTCAGTAAAGTTTGACACTCCCTTCCGCTCCGCCCAGAGCTGGAGAAGTCATTTGATGATTACCCATCCTAAAAAAAAGGAATCCCTCGATGTGGTGACACTTGAACATATTCAGCAGTGGTGTAGCTGCTCACCGCATCGGTCCTCTCTTTTTACGCAGGTAGACAAATTAAACATGTTCCCATCCAAATTAAAAAAAAACTTTCCAATTTTTTCGTGTCTTATTGAGAAAAATGTGTTTACAATTTCACGCGATATTTACAATCTTAAGGCGTTCGCAATTATTCATGTGACATAGACAGTGAAAACATCCTAACAAGAAGATGTTTTTGCTGTAAATAGCTACAATCCTTAAGATTACGCAAAGATAAAATTCTGCCGCTGTTTGTGTCCTAAAGCAAGGTCGCCCAAGAAACCCAATACACTTCATAACATTAAAATGGATTACTATATTAACATTAGCAACCTTGTACCAATATTATACTTTAGGTGGCGCAAATAAACATAATTATTTAGTTTTACAGGGGGTAATTTAAAAATGCTTATGTACACACACATAACACCACTGAATAATAAATTATCTCACTGAAGGAAAAGTTTTCATGATTTATCTTTCTAATCATTTTCCTGAGAAAAATGAGTCATTTTCACTATCATTTAATAATAAAAGAAATAAATTATACATGTTCGACATTAGAAACCAAGTCATTGAGATGAATATAATTTGAAAGATTCAAACAATTGGTAAACGTGTTTTAAGAACTACAATTTGCCTGCTAGGATGACAATGTCAAGGGGCACTGATAATTTATTACATTTTTTTATTCTTTAGTGGAAACTATGTAACTTCTAACAGTGGCGCGCTTCGCCCGCGTGTTGCCTGGGGAACATACTCCCGGGAAATATAGGTATAGCCTATGTATTACTCCTAACTATAATTTACCTCTGTGACAAATGTCATGAAGATCTTTTCAGGCGTTGAAGTAAAAGAGTAACAAACATCCATCCATCCTCACAAACTTTCGCATTTATATAATTATATAGTAGGAATTAGGGTAGGATAGGACTAGTAGGAAGTACGATAATAGTATTATATTAAATAACAAAATGGCGGCATAACTTCCGATTTTATATGCATCTAATAGGTTCATGTACTGCCAATCAATACCTATTCGTGACACAGTACAGCCCAAAGCATGCGCCGCGTCCACACCTCGTGGATCGATCGATCAACGCCAAGTTACTAAGCGACGACACGTGCGTCCACGCTGTGCTTACTTATCGTATTAAAACAATTAATAAATCATAATTATCACCAACAGGTTCCCTCTAACCCGACGGTACTTTGACGTCATCACAAACCACTTCTGGTACAACATGGTACGTTAACATTTTTTAGACTCGTAAAAGGCCTCAAGGCACACCAGTGGTTGTGTTTAGTGAAGGTTCTACATTTCAAATTTAATATAAACAGACGTGAACCAAATAAACATCGGTAGTTTCCACTGTAGACGGAGCCTAGAGAAAAATATCGAAAATGTCATGAGATTAGCATCGAAGACATTCAAAAGGGGGTCGTTGGTTGCGAAATTTAATGCAAATTCAATGTTTGTTTTTGACTAAAATGCTTTAACATTCTGGTAAAAACTACGCTTTGATTATATTTTACCTGTTTTAGCAGCTTCCTAAATTGTAATATTTAGTAGAATTTTCAGACGTATGCCTGAAACCACGCTTTTTTATTATGTAGGAATTGGCCTGCTCTGGTCATCGATCACGCTTGATGGAATGCGATTGTTGGAGCGAGCGTCCCCAGAAGATGCCTGTTCCAGCAGAATAGTCCTCACTGGGCATTTAAGGCAAAACGATTTGATGTACAAATGTACCACAGCAGCGACTATATGTTGCAAGACATCATTTTCACTCAAATAATTTCTCTTGATTCGAATGTCAATATTAATTTTGGCTACTTTACTTTTGCAGGTTTAAGGAATCAATTTAATTTGAGTTATATCAAACGGTACGCGCCAGTCATTTCAACATCCTTAAAGTAACGCAATATTAATTACCAAAAATCTTAATATCTTATTGGGTATTATGTTGTTAATAGCCAAGAGCCTATATTTTAAAACAAAATTTTCCACAACCAATATATTCTTGTTTTTCTTTCAGTCCAGCTCTATCATAAGACTTTAGTTTGATATCAAAATTAAAGTCAAATATAGTTTTTTTTATTTACGTTCTAATAAAATCCAAAATCCCATTTGGCATGTGTCAGTGGCAAGTGATTTGCTATCTAATGAAAAATTTTCCATAGCCTCCTTATTCTGGTTTTTTCCAGTTTAGCTTTCATCCTTGAACTTAGCTCCTTTGAAAAATAAAACTAATCTCCAAGTAGAGTCCATTTTGTTCATGTTTTTCGTTTTTGTCGTCAACCACTGATAAGGTTGCTATCTTGATCGCGATTAAATAACAAATGACGGGTTGAAATCGAATCTTTTAACATTTTAGATGTGCACCTTACAGTGTTATTTATAAAGATTGGTACCTTTTATGTTTTATTTTATTGGCTATAACACTAAATGTATGCATGATCAGCCACTCACGCAAAAACTCAAAACATACGTCACGAAATGCACCTCATCCCTCTCGGTATAAATTAGTAGTAATATAATGTGTTAAAAATCAACTGCAAGAAAGGACATGTATGGGCTCTGCGCCCATACATTGTTCGCCCTGGAACCAAGAGCATCGGAAAATTATGTGTTGTATTGTCGTTCATTAGTAAACTCCTATAAGATCTTATTTTTATAGCGGACTAGCTGCAGAATAGATATATTTAAAAAAAGTATCAGATTTTGAGGTTATAGTAACCGAACCATTATTCACGAATTATAGTTTTTTATAGCTCTGAGTGAAACTGAAAACAGTATCATAATTCATTTAGCTATTTTAAGTACCTACCAAGATAATTATAGGTACCTATGTAGTTTTTTTTCTAAAGCCTAAGAAGTGTATGTAAGTGCGCGCGTTTGAACGGCGTGATTTTAAAAAACGCGATATCTATCTAGTGCATTCTATTAGGGGGTTTTGGTTTCCGCACTTAGTCCTGACGTTGGACCATTGTACGTGAGCCATGGCGGCCGTTACTCCAACCATCCAACCTCCCTCCAGAAACAGATAAGTTTTCTCGGCGTGTTCAGGATATCTGTGAGCAAGTTTGATGACCCTATAGTTTGCTTCCGTATTTCGGCAACGCCCTCACAATCAAGGAGTACGTGCGGTACCGTTTCTTCCCTCTCCATGCATGCTCTGCATAGAGGGCTGTCCGTTATGCCTATCGTGTGCAAGTGTTTATTTAAAGAGCAGTGACCGGTGATGGTCCCCGTCACCATTCGCAGGCTCCGCCTATCCAGTCGCAGAAGGCGCCTGGTTAGTTTTCGGTCCAGGTTTGGCATGGCTTCCTTGGACTGCCTGCAGCCTGGTGCCAAGGTCCACCAGCGTTCCGCTTGTTTGTGGGTGTGTTCACGCAGCCATGTGCGCAGTTGGACGAAGGGGAGTGGTACTATGGGTTCGGGTCCAACAGCCACGGCACCAGATCCCCTCCTGGCCAGTTCATCGGCCGCGTCATTTCCCAGTGATCCGCTGTGCCCACGCGTCACGGTGTTGCGGTTGGCCACCGTGACGTGTTCGAGTGCATTGTGGCATTCTTGTATGAGTTTCGAGGTAGTGTAGTTTTTCTTTAGGGATTGGAGGACTGAGGCACTGTCGGAAAGTATCCGGATGTGGGTGTCCGTGACTTCCCTGGCCTCTATGGCATGAACTGCCAGGATAATGCCCACGCATTCCGCCTGGTAGACGGTGTTGAGCTTACCTAGCGATCTTGATATTTTAACGTTGAGGTCATTGGAGTAAATTCCAACTCCCGTACCAGTGCTTGTCTTTGATCCGTCAGTATAGATTCTTAGCTCATTGGGACCTGAGTGGTCGTCCAATTGGGGTGCGAAGTCAGAAGTCCTCCACGCGTGCTTGGCGGCTGCTGGTCCCTTTCGATCCGTCTGGAGGGAAGAGCAGTTGCTGGGCCGGTGCACCCTGGGCGCAACAGTAACTTTCTCCGGGGAATGAGGGGAAATGAGAATCTCCTCTTATGCTTCGGGGAGGGTTACTGTTGCGGCTAATTTTCTGACACGGGTGGGGTCCACTGGATGGACCGACGGGGCGTTCCTTTGCGTGACCCTCTGTGTAGCAGAGGGCATAGCAGAGGAGCAAGAGCGGGCTCGGTGTGCACTTACCCTGCCTCCGAGCAGACAGAGTTGGTGGGTCCTTCTCTGTCACCGCTGATATCGTAACCCTATTGAAGTGCAGACTGTGGTCATGTCTCGCAGCACTCATAGGACCGACGGTCTTGGCTTAACTGCCTGGACCACGAGGACGTAAACCTCTATAAAAAATACCCCGAATCCCAAGTGGCGGGAGCACCGCGAAGGGACGAATGGCTGACGGGTATTATCAGTCTCTAGTGCTTCCCTCGCCAGAGATACCTGCAGCCCTCTCTGGCGAGTAAAGCAATTTATTCTGCTTATCCTGGTACACGGTCCCTGCCAGGATGGACCTTTATTTACCTATTACTCGTGGGAACAAAATGAAATTGAACCAAAAAACCCAAATCGCCGGTAACGGCACAAAGTGTGATGAGCGGTCGGAGTCCGACGCTGCATCCAGCGGAAACGGGAGAGGCGCGGGAGGCTCAGAGAGCTCCCGGCGCGAGAGGGCCGGGTCACTTGCGGAGATCAGCAAGTTCTTCCGCAAGCGGCCCAGGCGGAATGTCTACAGAGAGTCGTCATCCGGAGAGGAGGAGGCCTCGGCCTCGGCGCGGAAGATCCCCACCAACAAGCGTGGCGGGATTCGCGGGAAAGGGAGGGGGCCTTCGGCCTGCGAGAGGTCGGCCAGGCTGGCCGAGGAGGGACGCCACCCGGGCACGAGAGCGTGCGGGACGGGCGATGAGGAGGAAGCACCTGGCGGCTCCGAGGCGGAGCGTGAGGCCAGGTTTGCGAAGGAGGTGGAGGCCGCGCTGAAGCAGGTCGCCCACAAGCAGAAGCCGTCCACAAGGCTGAAGGCCATGCCTGCGGCTTCTGCTTCGATTATGGCGGCAGCGGAGGCCAACTTCCGTGCTTCGCACAATGGGGGGGAGATGGCCAGTCTGCGGGCGGATGTAGCCCGACTGACGGCCGCCATGGAGCTTCTCCAAAAAGAGAATGAGAAGCTCCGAGCGGACCTGGCCAGCATGCGGGCGACCGACTGTCGCGGGGCTACCCAGGCGGAACAACCCCAGGCGGGACTGCAGCGGCAGCAACAGCAGCAGCAACCAAGCCGGCCCGAGCCAGAGGACAACCAGGTCCTGGCACTGGTTCGGACGGAGCTCGCCGCCTTCCAGCGGCGGTTCTCCGTGCTGGAAGGCATAGTCCTGCGGCCCCCCCTTGGTGGAAATAAGGTGGCTTTGGGCCCGGGGACGGTGTCATATGCGGCTGCTGCGGCTGCCGCATCCGGACCGGGGCCATCCAGTCGGCCGTCGCACCCCGCCCCCCCAGCAAAGCCAGCTCCGGCAAAGCCGGCGCCAGAGCCTGCCAACGCGCAAGCCGAGGGGAAAGGGAAGGGGAAGAAGAGGAAGAAGGGCAAGGCGAGGGCGCTGCCAGTGGCGGAGCCTGCAGCAAATGGGACTCCGCCTGCAGCACGTCAACCGCGGCAGCCGCCGCCACCACCGCCCTCCCAACCCGCAAAGCTCCCTACACCCCCCCCGGCTGAAGCCGGATGGCACGTGGCCGGGGATCAGAAGAAGAGGCGGAAGGCGGCCAAAAAGGCCCAAGATCAGGAGCGGCAGCGCCAGTCCGCGCCCCGAAGACCGCCGCTGTAGTCATAACGCTACAGCCGGAAGCGGAAAAGAGGGGCGTGTCCTACCGCGACCTGCTGGCGAAGGCGAAGGAGACGGTGGCCGACGGGTGACGCCGCAGCCGCAACCGCCGTAGCCGCAACCGCCGCGGTCGCAACCGCCGCCACTGCCGCTATTGCCGCCACAGAGGGGCCCTCGCAGGAGGAAGCTGAAATGGAATGCCAGTAACGGCCCCTTTCAGCTTCCTCCAGGCGAATATCAACCACTGCGCCTGCGCTCAGCACTTGCTGATGCAGAGCATGGCGCAGTGGTCGATCAACATTGCGGTGGTCTCTGAGCCGTATTTTGTCCCACCCAGGGATGACTGGGTTGCGCACCTAAACGGCTCAGTGACCATCATATCGTCGGCCGCCGCCGGTACCCCGTCCCTTGAAAATGTCAGGAGGGGACAGGGGTGCGTAGCAGCACGGTTCGGGGAAATCGTCGTAGTAGGCGTCTACTTCTCCCCGAGCCGAACTCTCGCCGAGTTCCACAACTCTCTGGTAGAGTTGGGTGTCGTCGTCGGACACTATTCCCTACCCGTGCTTGTCCTCGGGGACTTCAACGCCAAGAACTTGGCTTGGGGTTCTCGTCTGACAGACGTGCGGGGAAGGATGGTAGAAGACTGGGCTCTGGAGACAGGCCTAGTCGTCCTCAATCGGGGTTCTGTCCCCACGTGCGTGCGGATGCGGGGCGAGTCGGTGGTGGACATCTCGTTCGCCAGTCCCGCTCTGTCACCGCGGGTCATTGACTGGCGTGTCATGGAGGAGGTGGAGACCTATTCCGATCACCGGTATATCCGGTTTGACGTCTCCACCCAGACCTCAAGCGCGCCGGTCGTACAGACCCCGATTGGTCCGCGTTGGGCTCTGAAGCAGCTGGACCGGGAGCTCCTCCTGGAAGCCTCGATCGTGCAGGCCTGGGTGACATCACCGGACAGGCCTGCCGACGTCAACAGTGAGGCAGGGTGGTTCCAGGAGGCCATTTGTGACGTGGCAATGCCCCGAGTCCGGCCAGGAAGAGCCCGGCGCCAGGTGTACTGGTGGTCGCGAGAGCTAGCGTCTCTGCGCGAGGCGTGCATTTCTGCGCGCCGCCGGCCGTACGCCAGGCATCGCAGGCGCCGCATCCGTCCTCCGGATGCGGACGCCATCGAGGCGGAGCTATACGAGGGATACAGAGCCGCGAAGACCGCTCTCCGCGACGCTGTCCTGCGGGCTAGAGATCTGGCCCGCGAGGAAATGCTGGCGACTCTCGACAGAGATCCGTGGGGGCGCCCCTACCCCATGGTGCGGAACAAGCTCCGCACCTGGGCCCCCCCACTGACGCAGAGTCTCCGGCCTCAGCTCGTGGAGGACGCTAGAGCACACTGTGCAGGTGTGCCCCGCTTGGGCGGCGCACCGCCGTGTCCTCGAAACGGCGATTGGCGGCGACCTCTCGCGTCCGGCCCTGGTCCAAGCCATGGTCCGGAGCGAGACGGAATGAGACGCCGTTGCCTCCTTCTGCGAAGCAGTCATGCTAGCGAAGGAGGTGGCGGAGCGGGAGAGGAGACCCTCTCGTCCCGGCCGCCGTGGTGGACGCCGCGGGCGTCGGGGGCCACCTGGTGACCTCCGGCCACCGTAGGCGCGGGCCTGTGGACGGCGAGCTATGGGTGGCTCGCCGTCCGTCCATCTATACAGGCCGTGTCGACGGCGCGTTAGTGTTCCACGCGCGTAATAACTTTATCTATAAGTGTCTCTTATTTATATTTTATATCTCATAATAATTTCATTATTTAAACTATATTCTGGATTATATTTTATTATAGTTTTACTTATGAATTATATGATGATAAGTATTTATATCAATATAACGCTAGTCTAAGATTATTGTGTATTTTGCAATTGTGTAATTTAAATCATTTGACATTAAAAACTAAGGTAGGTAGGTAGTTATTTCCACACGGAGGGTAGCCAACAAAAATAAAAGCGTAATGAGGATAGATTTTAAAGTCTATGGTCCAAAGGAAAAACAATGGCCTAAATAATACCAATATAATCATGGAAATTGTTTACTCAAATTCAAAGTCACAATATTAAAATAAATACAGATAGTAACAAGGTTTTTACTTAACTTTATTTGTTCTCCAACAAAGACTCCTTACTGCTAACTATTTGATGGCTTGATCCAACACACCTTGTTTTGAGTCGAGGTCCGCACAGTTCGAAAGCCAAATAGCAACTGACCTCCCACCGTCCGCTCCCTCTTTTATAATATCGATTCTTGTAAACAAGGTGGGGTAGTCTCGTGGCGACATGACAAAAATGATGTCAAATGAACATCCAAATATTCTATTTTTAAAACCAGTGTTACAAAATTAATACAATTATACAATTTAAAAGAATTGTACCCAAATAGATTAATATAGAATAAATAAATAACACTTATACATTATTTTTCTCAAAAAATACAATAACATAGAATCATATTTGTATCTAAACGGATACTTAAAGTTTCTGTTAGTACAATGTTTACAAGTATAAATTAAGAATATAGTTTTCAGACTTGAATGGAGCAAAATAATCACTAAAATGGTATTTAATTTTAAAATAATCTATCACGGCCATACTGAACTGTGCTTCGCTCTCGAAGTACAAGTATCAAGAGGAACATTTATATTGTAACAATAGCCCTTGACCTTGTAACATGTTAGGGCTCCCACCTGCTGTACATGAGATCCAGACTAACAATAGGTCAATGACCAACCAGCAGTAAATTATCAAAAGCCCCTGACCTTCGGCATGTTAGGGCTCCCACCTGCTGTACATGAGATCCAGACTAACAATAGGTCAGTGACCAATCAGCAGTAAATTATCAAAAGCCCCTGACCTTAGACATGTTAGGGCTCCCACCTGCTGTGCATGAGATCCAAACTAACATTAGGCCAGTGACCAACCAGCAGCAAAATCATTGATTTATTTCACAATAAAAGCGACCTTTAATTGTAACTAACCATTTTTCAAATTAGTTTATTCATGACTGGACTGGTTGGTAAAAAAAATAAAAAATAAATAAAGAAACAAATGTTTCAATCAAAACTTTTGTATTTACCAATCATCTATTTTACCAGATTGTAATGCAATAAACACAATGTATAAACAATAACTTATAAGATATAATATTCCTTGATTTAAACATTTTGCATAAACAACGATCAAAAATGTTTACACACACGGTAAATATTAAGAAATAAAGTAATTAAGATTTACCTAAATGTAAGCTAGTCTATAACAAAAAGAAAATATCAGTAGGTACAGAAATAATAACTAAGAACTAACTTATGTAAGTACCTAATCTATCACGGTCTACAGTGGTATCAGTGTATACATAGACATATATTTTGATTACAAAGATTCTTCAAAAGAGGCATTTTGCTCTATCCATTCACCAGGCCAAACCCGTATTTTTTCCTTAGCTACAATAATATTTCTTAGGTTACCGTGACCTCTTAAAGAAAATCTATCATTTGGTAGTATTTCAATTATTTCATATGGGCCTTTGAATTTAGGACCTAACTTTTCATGGCGTCTATGTTCTTGACTAATGTAAACCATGTCTCCAAGATTATAAGTTTTGTTGGTTCGTCTGGTAGTGTCAAAACGGTCCTTATATTTATTTGCAACGGCCGTGAGACGTTGTTGAGCTAATTCACGATCAGCTTGCATATTAATAATTGGTTGTGTTGACGCATCTACAACATCAGCTAGTTGTGCTTGTATAGAAGGGAGATTCCCTTCTCTGCCTATTAACAGTCTAATTGGGGAAAACCCAGTACTTTTTTGAAAAGTTGTGTTAAGGGACTGTTGTACCTTCCAAAGTACGTTTGGCCATTCTGGCAAATCACTAACGGTTGTAGACAACATATTTGTTACCGTGGCTACATATCTCTCTACTTGCCCATTACTACGTGGGGTACCGGTGGCTATCATATGATGTTCGACTCGCATTTCTTGAAATAAAGACTGTACTTGATTGGAGGTAAAATTAGTACCTCTATCTGTAATTACAAGACTCGGGGTGCCAAAAAGCGTAAGGTTTTCTCGAAGAACAAAGACTAATTCCTGGCCATTTAAACTCTTAAGTGGTCTAAGAATACAAAATTTAGTAAAACCGTCTATTATTAACAAAATATATTTAAACCCTTCAATTGACTGTCTAAAAGGTCCGGTACAATCCAGATGCAATGTGTGGAAAGGAATTGATTTTTGGATTGGGTGTAATAGGCCTTGTTTTGGTCCGGAGTGACTTTTTCGTGATGTACATATCAAACAATGCGTAATGTATTTCTTTGCGAATGCTGCCATACTAGGGAACCAAAAATTTTCTTTTAATTTATTTAGAGTTTTTTCATATCCCACGTGACAGTTATCATCGTGATAAAGACGCAATAAACTTAGTCTGTAACCTCTGGGGATATACAATTTTGGCGTAGCATCGGGACAAGTTTTGTAATGCAACAAATTGTTGATTATAATGTATTGATTAGAATCAATTTCACCGATCTGTACCTTATGTATTAGAGATTGAGTTTCGTTATCATTTCGTTGCGCAACCTCTAACCAGGATGGTGGATTATTCTCATCATTAATAATGTTAACTATTATAGGAGCTATTGTCATAAGTCTGTTAGGATTGCGACTGAGGTAATCTACGTGACCCACAAACTTTCCTTTTTTATAAACTATTTCAAATTGAAAATCCTGCATAAAAGTCCACCATCTAGCGACACGAGGTGACAAATCCCTCTTGTTCATAGTTGGCTTAATGGCATTGCAATCCGTTACAATGGTGAAATGGATACCCAATAAATACACTCTAAAATGCTGAAGAGCATTATAAATCGCTAAAGTTTCCAAATCATATGAACAGTATCTTGATTCTGTAGGGGAGGTGCGTTTGCTAAAATATGCTACAACTTTACTTTGACCGTCCACTTTTTGCATCAAGATGGCACCGTATCCCAATGAACTTGCATCAGTGTGCAATTCAGTTATTAAATTCGGATCAAATATAGTTAACAGAGGCTTAGTTATTAAATGCTTTATTACGTAATTCCTAGCCTGATCCTGTTCTTGGCCCCACTCCCATTTTTGATTATTCTTAGTTAATTTTGTTATAGCTGAGGTACGTGAAGCGAACTCTGGGATAAACCTCCTAAAGTAGCTTGCAAGACCCATGAACTGACGAACTTCTCTAACAGTAGTAGGAATGGGCGAGTTAGTGAGAGCCGACACCTTATTGTTGCTAGGCCGAACCCCTTCTTCCGATATTTGTCTGCCTAAATACTCTATTTCTTTAACAAAGAATTTACATTTTTTTAAATTTACTGTGAATCCCGCGGAACTAAGAGCTTGGAGAGTTTGTTCCAAATACTGTAATCCTAATTCTTCAGTTTTGAATGGAATCAATAAATCATCGATATAGACTAAAAGAAATTTTAAATGTTGTACAGCTTTACTTATGGCTCTTTGAAAAACGGATGGACCATTACAAATTCCGAAGGGCATTTTTAGAAATTCGTAGTGGCCGTCCGGTGTGATAAAAGCGGTATATTTAATTGATTTTTGAGCCACTGGTATTTGGTGGAAGCCATTCTTCATATCTATGGATATGTAATATTTCGCGTTTCCTAATTTATCTATCTGGTCCTCGATGAGAGGGAGAGGGTATCTTTCTTTTTCTATAATTTTGTTTAAAGCTCTAAAGTCTATGCACATCCTGTCACTTCCATCTTTTTTTTTAACGAGTAACACGGGACTAGCATAAGGTGAATCACTTTCCCTAATAATATTTTTTTTCAACAAGTCATCAATCATTTCTTTTACCTTCTCTCTCTCTACGGGGGCCAACCTATATGGTCGGTAATATATTATTTCGTCTTTCTTTAATCTTAAATGCATTTCACCAGTTTTTACTGTACCAATATGATTTTGTAATGGAAATACTGACGGAAACTTTTCAAAAATGTTTTTTATTTTCATTTGTAAATTGTAATCCAAATGACTTATTGATTCATTCAGCTGTACCATTTCATCATCAAAACTATTCGAAACATAATTAATGACACATTTAGATAGTGGTAAGCAAGTACGGGTTAGTCTACAACCAGAGGAGTCTAGAATAACGGCAATATCCGGATATTGGATAGCATTTCTACCAATTAAACAATCATAATAAAAGTCTCCATCTCTTGCTACATGAAATTCAATTTCGAGACAAATATCATCAAATTTTACAGGAGCTGTTACCTTAGCAAAGATATATAATTTACCATTACCTATACCTTCGAGCACAGAAGAATATGGTACAAAGTTACAACCTAATTGTCTAGCAATAGAATCTTTTATAACACTACAGCTTGCTCCGGTATCTATAAGTGCCTTAATTGTCTTGCCCTTAATATTGACTTCAGTTAACTTCAGATTTACTTTTGCGAGACAGTTAATGTTATTATCGTTACCTTTTGTAGTAGGTTTACTATCAGCCCGTTTTTTAAAGAAGCAAACCGACTCAGCATGGCCAATTTTTTTACAGTACGTACATTGAATTGGGTTCGTAGAGGTTCCAGGACCATCAGTTGCAATCGGAGTTTTGGAATTAGAACGGGCTTCTTGATTCTTTAATTTATAACAATTAGTTTTAACATGACCCGATTGTTTACAATAATAACAGCGTTTTTCCGGAGGTTCATTGGATTTTAATTGTTTGCTAGGCAATTCACCGTCACGTTTGTCAGTCGATTTACTGTCGGTATCTAATGGACGCTTTCTAGAAATTTTGACATATGTTGTGAAGAGAGAGATCAGTTCAGCAGTAGTTTTAACACGACTGTTGTGAGATGCCATTTTAACATTGATGTCATGGATCCCCCCACAAATAAGCTCTACTAATTGTTGTTCAGTAAAAGAAACCTTACTATTTTTAAGTAACCTCAATTTTTCTCTGGAATATTCACAATATGAATCAAATGATTCCGAATTAAGTAGCACGGCCTTGGTAAGTTTTTCGGTTAAAATTCGTTTTTCCGGATATAAGTCTTTAATGGTAGTCTTGAAATTTTCCCATGATCTTCCTTCCTCAGGATCCCAAGTTTCATACCATAACAAAGCAGAGCCTTTTAAGGCCTTACCTGCTTTCGCCACTGTAGTAATGCTGCTCCATTCGAGGTCTTTTGCAATTGACTCGATCGTAGAACACCAGTTGTCCGCACCGTTGTCGTTCTTTGCGGGATCAAATGGTGGCAGCACAACATCTTCCCCTCGTTGTTTCACTGATACTGCATCGCGTATGGCCTTCAGCAAACCCTCCACGGTTGCTGGATCCATTGCAAACCACGCTCACTCTAAAACAAAAAAACAAAAGTAAATAATTAGTATGTGGTATGTCAGTTCAAATCCCACTTCTGATAATAACTTTATCTATAAGTGTCTCTTATTTATATTTTATATCTCATAATAATTTCATTATTTAAACTATATTCTGGATTATATTTTATTATAGTTTTACTTATGAATTATATGATGATAAGTATTTATATCAATATAACGCTAGTCTAAGATTATTGTGTATTTTGCAATTGTGTAATTTAAATCATTTGACATTAAAAACTAAGGTAGGTAGGTAGTTATTTCCACACGGAGGGTAGCCAACAAAAATAAAAGCGTAATGAGGATAGATTTTAAAGTCTATGGTCCAAAGGAAAAACAATGGCCTAAATAATACCAATATAATCATGGAAATTGTTTACTCAAATTCAAAGTCACAATATTAAAATAAATACAGATAGTAACAAGGTTTTTACTTAACTTTATTTGTTCTCCAACAAAGACTCCTTACTGCTAACTATTTGATGGCTTGATCCAACACACCTTGTTTTGAGTCGAGGTCCGCACAGTTCGAAAGCCAAATAGCAACTGACCTCCCACCGTCCGCTCCCTCTTTTATGATATCGATTCTTGTAAACAAGGTGGGGTAGTCTCGTGGCGACATGACAAAAATGATGTCAAATGAACATCCAAATATTCTATTTTTAAAACCAGTGTTACAAAATTAATACAATTATACAATTTAAAAGAATTGTACCCAAATAGATTAATATAGAATAAATAAATAACACTTATACATTATTTTTCTCAAAAAATACAATAACATAGAATCATATTTGTATCTAAACGGATACTTAAAGTTTCTGTTAGTACAATGTTTACAAGTATAAATTAAGAATATAGTTTTCAAACTTGAATGGAGCAAAATAATCACTAAAATGGTATTTAATTTTAAAATAATCTATCACGCGCCTCAAAGAGAGTCAGCAACACAGAGGGGCCCGAAAGGGCCGACGCCTGCCGGAATCGCGGGATTATTCGCAAGAGACACCGTGACTCCGGAACACAAAGGGCAATGAAGGAACATGGATGGGTTTTAGTCAGTAGAAGTCTGACACTCCCTCCCGCTACACCCAGAGCGGGAGGAGTCATTGGATGATTTCCCATCCCTAAAAAAAAAAAAAAAAAAGTGGTCGTCCAATTCCTCTGCTAGGACTATGTTGTAATGTTTCTTAAAGTGGTGCGTTTTTTTGAACTCTGTCGTTGGTTGATGTCATCATGGGTTGTCGTTTGTAACAGCATCTTCCATGATGCGCGTGTGCTTTATTCTAGAGTCTGTACCTAAGGTTCCAGATGCGCTGAGCCTGAAGACCGCTAGGGCCGCCACCTCACGCACTATAAGGTGCAGTGGTGGTAGTCCCAGCATGGCCTGCAGGGCCGCAGAGGGTGCTGTTTTCATGCTGCTAGTGATTGCCACACAGGCAAGACGTTGCAGTTTTTCAAGGTCTTTTTGTGCCGTGCTCAAGTCGGTCCTGGGCCACCAGACTAGAGAGCCATATGTGATTATTGGTCTAATAACCGTGGTGTATAGCCAGTAGGTGATTCTGGGGCTAATCCCCCAGTTCCTACCTAGCATGCGTTTGCATTGCCACATGCAAATACTGGCTTTTGTGGTGGTGAATTCAGTGTGCTTTGCCCAGTTCAACTGCTTGTCCAAATAGACTCCCAGGTATTTGGTTTCAGTTGAGAGGCTTAGGGTGGTTCCGAAGAAGTGTGGTAATGTTAGTGTTAACAACTTCCTCTTTTTGGTGAAGAGAACTAGTTCAGTCTTGGTGGGGTTCACTGCCAGTTCATATTCTCTGCTCCAATCCTCTACTATTTTCAAGGCTTGGCGCATGAGATTACATAGTGTGTTCTCATGTTTTCCGTTTATTATTATAGTTATGTCATCAGCGTAGCCAACGGTAAAGTAGCCTTTATCGTTGAGTCTTCTGGTAAGATTATCAACGACGAGGTTCCATAGTAGTGGCGATAGGACGCCCCCTTGGGGGCAACCCTTCGCCACGATGGCCCGAGTTGTGTTATTTATTGTGACTTGTACTGCTCTTTGTTTGAGCATGTTTGTGATCCATCCACTCAGGGTTGTGTCTACACCGTGCCTTCCAAGGGCCGCGCTAATACTCCTAAACATGGTTTTATCAAAGGCGCCCTCAATGTCAATGAAGGCAGCTAGTGAAGAGCACTTGTGGTTTAGCGCACATTCGATCTTTGAGACTACGCTGTGCAGTGCAGATTCCGTGGATTTCCCCGTGGAAATCCACGGAATCGGATCCCCGTCCTATCTAGTGCATTTGCAAACAAGTTCTTCTGGACGGCACTGTTCAAACGCGTGACTATGAAACCAGCCTTACCGATTAGGTAGTAAGTTATTTTTTTAAACCCACAGTCCTACATTAACTTATTACGTTAGAATAAGCAATAAAACACAGATTTATTTTCATGAAAACTCAAACTCAAACGACATGACGTTTCGCAAAGATGGCGGCGATTAATGTTATAAGTCGCGTAAAATACTTTTTATTGTTCATTTTGGCATGAAGCTAGTCCGCTCTACAATAGTATTTGCAACTAATATATTAAAATAGACAATTAATTATCGTGTATGTCCGATACTTTTATTGTACAGGGCCAATCTGGACATTGCCTTTTTAGGGGTCATTCTACCTACTCGTCATTCTAAACAACTTTCATTATGGGACTAATAATGAAATCACGAAACAAAATAGACTATCTTATACATTTATTTGCGCATAATTCTAAAAAGTTTACTGATTAGCTATGTTTTGTCGCGATTTCGCATTTTTTTTCAATATGATGATGATTACCCTTAAATTTCTTGCAGTTGATTTTTTAACAAATTGTATAATGATTCAAGAAATCAGCTGAATAATCAAAATAGTCGTTAAGTTCAGAAAAAACGCGACATTAAAGGTTAATAAAATCCATTTAATTTACTATTCGCAGACTATAATTTTGATATCATAACAACAAGAATATTTATAGCATAATAAAAAACAATAAATGCTGGGACAGATTTATTTTATATAATGTATTTACAATGTACATATTCAGAAGTCTGGCCTTGTTATGATCATTGGCGTTTCATATTTCCCATTTTTATTCATTCGCCGTATCCGAACACGTAAGAAGGTTTTCGACATCGGACAATGAACTATGGAACTAAAATGTAGCTGGGCAGGACTCTTGGCAAGGCGCGGTAATGATAAGCAGTGACTGAATGTCGTCCGAGGACTGGAAAAAGAAGGTCGGCCAGCGGCGAGATGGACGCATAACATTGTTACCATCGCAGGTAGAACCTGCATGAGGACGTGAGGATTGGCACAAGAAAAGAGAGGCCTATGCTCAGCAGTCGGCATAGTCGTGATGTGGATGATGATTTTGATCCCACTGCTGGGCAGAAGAGACTAAATAGTGATAAGGTTGTTGTCGGTCCCCTGACCCTAATGGGAAAAAGTTATATGGTCTTACTGTTGTTCTTTAATTTGCAGAGGCTAACAGATTACGCCACACAACCCAACAAGGATTGAAAGGACAGAAAATAAGAACTCACAAAACAGTCCCCGCCCTCCCACCTCTCCTCCTCTATCTCTCGTTTTTCGTCTAAACCATAAGATGGTCCTTAGCGGGTCTGGTGTCGTTGAATATCGCTATCCAGTTGCGAAGACTGCCCATCAGACAGCTGGGAAGATCAAAAATAGTCAGCCGCCCCATGTAAAATACATTCAGCTAAATCCGGTTAGACTGGAAACTACCACATAGTTAGGCAAAATGTTAAGCAGATTAATGTTATTGTCCCACTACTAGACCAAATCATGCCGACTCTTTTTCCACGTCTCTCAATACACCGTATTCCGGACGACATACATAAACTTCGACCGGATGTTCAGAACTTAGAAATAAGTATTTATCATTAGGGACACATTAATCAATTCTTTTTTTTTTTTTGTAAATTTTTATACAAAATACCTTGAATTCATCCGATATGCATTTCACTTTATCCGCATTGGGAACGAAATACAAATGAAATTATAATAATAATATAATATTGCACTAAGCGTAAAGCTGCTTTCAGACTTCGATATAATATAATAGAATATAGTATATAGCTCATAGCACACCAATATCGCGCACCATTATTGTTTTTTTTTTAACTTTAGTAATAGATGATATAACAACAAAATCTCTAATATTAACAACATATTACAACAGAACCTATAATTTTATTTAAAACTAGCTGACCCGCGCAACTTCGTCTGCGTCACATTTTCCATTACTGCTCCGCTCCTATTTGTCTTAGCGTAATGATATATACATATATATATTTATATACGCCTATAACCTTCCTCAATAAATGGGCTATCTAACACTGAAAGATTTTTTCAAATCGGACCAGTAGTTCCTGAGATTAGCGCGTTCAACGAAACAAACAAACTCTTCTGCTTTATAATATTAGTATAGATTGCATATACAAAATCTACGTTCAGTTACGTATCCTGATCTCTCTCTCGAATTAAGAATATAATTATGAAGAGGGTACCTAATGCAGGGCACTGTATCATCTCTATCGGTTGAAATGCCGACCAGCCCAGGTACCTAATCTCCTGGTACAAACTAATCTTGAATCAAAATCAACAAAACCAACTTTCGAACGAATGGTGCTGAATCAAGTGGATTCTTTATTTCGTCCAGAACAGTTCAAAAAGAAACACATTTTCTCCGATTTTTACTGACAATATTGCTGATTGTGGACCACTGATTAATTTAATTTGTTTACATTTTATAATATCAAAAAAGTTTTACTGGGTTCATAGAATCGATTTATTATAGAGGAGCTCGTGGCTAAATTGAAACAGCCGCACGGGCCGATCTTCAAGGCTAAACTATAACAGACGAACGCATCGATCTTCAAGGTTAAGCAACGCTTGCGAAGGTTGGTCTGTGGATGGGTGACCATCTTGACATACCGAGTTTCCTTCGTGCCTCAGGAAGCACGTTAAGCCTTTGGTCCCGGCTGTCGTTTGTAGATCTTTGGCAGTCGTTACGAATAGTCAGAAGCCAGTAAAATCTGACTGAAATCTTGCATTGAATGAGATGTGGAGGTCTGGCAGGCAGCCGCGCCACGTACAATACCGGTATTCAGCTGAATCCGGTTTGTTTGGAAGCTGGAGCCAATATAGTAAGGAAAAGGCTAGGTTGTTATAATGGTCACCCATTCACAGACCGACCTCGGCAAGCGTTGCTTAACCTTGAAGATCGACGTGTTCGGCTGATATAGTTTAGCCACATTGAAACATAAGACCAAATATTCACCTCTTCTGTTAGTAAAACAGTTTACTTATGGATACAGGTAACTCTCCGGAGGAGACTCTCCTCTCCTGACTCCTCCCAGTAAATCGAAAAACAATCTAGTCATTCAATCAAATCTATACTTCCAAGTTCCATGACTATTTGTATAATTTCATTTCAATATCAATTATACGACTTCAAGTTAAACAACATAAAACATGGGGCTGACCTCATGCTACTGCGGAGAATCTTAACACCGCGATTCAGAAAAACGCGTCATAAGTACAACGCCATCTATCGATCTACAACGTAACTGAACTGTCTTTATAC
Organism: Ceramica pisi; assembly: GCA_963859965.1. Lineage (NCBI taxonomy): Eukaryota > Metazoa > Arthropoda > Insecta > Lepidoptera > Noctuidae > Ceramica > Ceramica pisi. Next base: position 7,269,977 of record OY982529.1, read on the forward strand.
TCATAACTACTCATAAGTTCAAACTTAGAAGCTTACACGTTACGATAAATAATGATAATATGATAAAATGTTCACTTTTATTGCTACATTTTAAGTTTAATTAAAAAATAACTCAAAAATACATTGTTTCGGGATCTTTTCACACATTTCTTATTAAAAAATTTCTCAATAGATGGCATTGCAAGTATCTGAAGTCTCAATGTTAACAACCTATTTTAGCGCTCGATGAGGTTTCTTCGTAAACTTTAAAATTCGATATCTTTTGATTTTGTGGGTCGATTTTGATGAAATAAACACTAAATGTTGCTCCGATTATCACTTAATATTTCGAAGTACCTAAATGTTGAATCCAATCAGTGGTTTATGCGTGATGCTCCTCCAAACGCACAGACAAACAGACTCACAGACAAACAGACGCACAGACAAACAGAAAAGAATTTCAAAAACTGCTTTTTTGTGTTCTATGTCATTTTTCTGACATTTCTATGTATTTTTTATGCGAAAATATTCAATGTACAGACACGGCAACTCTACGATTTTATTATATGTATAGATAGCGATTAGTTAATATAATGAACGATTGATATAATTTTAAAATAACTAATTTTTGTAAGCATATTAACATTAAATATAACATCGTTTGACATAACATACATTAGATATAAAATCGTTTGACATACCACTCAAAAGATATAAAACTTATTTGGTCTAATATGATGAAAACGCCTACTTAAAAACACAAAGCAAAATTACATAGACACGGATTAGTTTATCTATACTAATATTATAAAGAGGTAAAATTTGTTTGTAAGTTTGTATATAGGGGGTAATCTCAGGAACTCCTGGTCCGATTTGAAAAATTCTTTCAGTATTAGATAGCCCATTTATCCGGGAAGGTTATAGGCTATATATCATCACGCTTAGACTAAAAGGAGCCGAGCATTAATGGAAAATGTGACGCAGACGAAGTTGCGTGGGTCAGCTAGTTTAGTATAATTTTATGTTGTAGCCTGTGGGTAGCTCAACAAAAGTTATTGTTAGTTGTCACTTAGTGTGCGTAACTGATTACACCTGCGCTAAGATAGGTCGACGGAGCCCCGCATCACGGGGCTCCTATTTCTGGGTGGTTTAAAAAAAAAACGATTAAGTAAGCAATATACATATTAAACGTTAGAGCTCCGCTCCGCTTCGCTCCCGCCTTAGCCTTCTAACCTAACCTATCCGAGTCGAGGTACTCTGAGTCGGGGTGTAAACCATAATGACGTTTTTTAAATACGCTTATTAATTAAATAATGAGTTCTTGGTAGGTATTCCATTGTTGTACAAAGGCTATTTAAAGACTTATCAATCAGTCATTAAACATTCAAGGAACAGAATTTTATGTTTAAAAATTGAAATTTATTTTCTACTGATAAAACCTACGCTTATTTTTCATTATTTTCCGATTCCTAGATTAGTATGCCCTATTAAGGGTTAAACGTTAGACCAAATGATTTTCAATTACATAAACGTTATATCAAACAACGTTTACTAATTAAGTTTTAGAATAAATAAATGTTATATTTAAAGAAATTATATCAACAGTTGGTATATCTCACGTTGATTATATCTTACTAGCTGACCCGCGCAGCTTCGTCTGCGCCACAGTTTCCAATAATGCTCAGCTCCTATTTGTCTCAGCGTGATGATATATAGCCTATAGCCTTCCTCGATAAATGGGCTATCTAACACTGAAAGATTTTTTCAAATCGGACCAGTAGTTCCTGAGATTAGCGCGTTCAACCAAACAAACAAACATACAAACAAACAAACTCTTTTGCTTTATAATATTATATGTATATATAGTATAGATGAACGATAATAAAATGAAATTAGACCAAATGAGTTTATACGTTATGAGACGCACCCCGTTCACACTGTATTGTACAAGGTATATATTATTGACAATGTATGGTGCACAATTTTGTTGTGCTATAAGTTATATACTCTATGCTATATATTATAGCGTAGTCTGAAAGCAGCTTTACCGCTTGGGCCGCATGGGCCTCATTAAGACCCTTTCATACTGCATAGCTCAATTAAATGAAATTACAAATATCTTTGTAACGAAGCCTTTTTAAGTAGTACTTCCTTTGTTGGATTTGATATGTTATAGTACATTACTGCAGCAGCCATCATCAAAAGAGGCATTGATGGACGACGTGTAAATGTGGGCTGAGGCGTAACCGAGGCACACATGCGTAAGTCCATCAATGCCTAGTTGTGGCCAAGGTTTGTATAGTACTTTCCTCAAAAAACGCGCGGAAGTTAAAATACACCTACTTTTCAAAATCAATGTCGAACAACCAACAACAGTAATAATAAAATTACCGCGTAAAAGTGTTCATTTGTTATTTCAATAAACAGTAAGCCAGTTCGAAATTTAAATAAAACCTTTGATAAGTTACCTCCTTAATTGCCATGTTTCGAAATCTATGATCGTTCCGTTTTTAAATTACACGATAGTTTAATACTTAGATTATATACCTCTAGATGTAGCCACGCGACTGTAGGGAAGTGTGGAAGTGAGAAGCATATATACGAAACAAGTGAGAAAATTGAGACAAAACATAACATGCTCTGTCTCATACGGCGTGCCGGTTTTTTGCTTGGCGAACTTTGGAAAGTTAGCCAAACAAAGGCCTGTCACTGTCACTGAGAGGTCGACTCGAGTCAGTTTTTTATGTTTTTAGATAATTTCGGCAATTAAAGTAATAGTTTTAGTGCATTTATGATAAATAGACTCCAATAGTTAAGTGTTTTGTGCATTTTGTGTGCTATATAATGGGATGGTGTAGTATTTTAAGCTGCAAAAGCCGCACAAAAAGAAAGGAAGATGAGAATGTTACTTTTCACTCGTAAGTATGCAAATGTTAATAGTTATTGTGCACTGATTGAAGAAATACATTTGTGTTTATGTAATGACATGGCTTTCGATGAAAATTAGGCGTAATTCTAGCGATATCGTTTATTTTTCTTTCCACATAACCTATAACTTGATATTCGTTGTGTTGCCATACCTTGTCATCTTTTTTTCCCTTAACTCTGTAATAAAAAGTGCAAGTGGTTAAATAAATAAAATTCAATAAAATAAATAGTTTTTTCACCAGATTACTTTGAATTATATAGTAAACTTCATATTAATCTAATATTTATATAAAAATCTCGTGTCACATTGTTTGATACAAAAACTTCAATTCAATGTTGTAGTGTGTGTCTTATTGTTTGTACTTACGCTCTCTATAAACTTCCTAGATAAATTAATACATAGCTGCATAGCCATAACTTGATTCCTAGGATCTTTTTAACTTGTATTTTCTAAGTTTTTCTGCAAATTAACTATCTTCAATGCTTTGTTTACATTTCTTATATTATGTCAGTTGGACAAGCCTAGTTTTCTTTTTAATTCTATTCTGAAGTTAGCTAGGAGTTTTAGGTCGCATATGAAATTGTTATCAAATTCAAAATAACAGCGAGCCTTCATCTGAGAGCCGTCGTAAAAAAATGGTCAGTCTACGTTTGGAGCTGAGATCAGCAACAAGTCGGGAAAAGTTTCTTAGGAGTAGACTGAGAGGACAGTTTACCTCCTTGGAACCAGAGAAGTCGGCCTCTCTCCTTTATTAAGAGTAGACTTAGAGGACAGTTCTAAGTTTACCTCCTCGGAACCTGATAAGTCGGCCTCTCTCCTTGCCGCATTTAAAGGACACCTTGATGCCTGGGCTGAACGAGCCTGGGATGAAGACGTTTCTCGGCCCATCCTCTCCAGCCCTCTGAAGAGTGACGACCCTCCAGTCCTCCGGTTCTCCAACGAAGACTTCATTCTCATCTCACGTCCACTCATCCCTTTCATTCATCAGCCGTTCTGGTATAAGTTGTGTTTAATTCACGTTTTCCTTTTAGCACGCATTCCCCTCCTAGGTAGGGGAGTGCTATATGTGACCTCACATTCTACAGGCTCCCCCTGTAAAATGTAACGTTACAATGTGCAAACAACGAGGCAAAAATCTATATATATAAAACAAAGACGGGTTTGTTACAACACTTATAACTCGAGATCTGCTGAACCAATTTTCGTGGTTATTGATTCGTTGGATTTGTCTCCGACCCGAATAGCCGAATACATCTTAAAAACAATGAAAACTCGATATGTGCAATGAATACTTAATTGACGGGAGCGAAGCCGCGGGGGACAGCTAGTATTTCATAAAATGGACCTCTCGAGTCTCTGCGATTAGTTTTTTCAATCAAATAAACCATCAAAGTTTTAATTCTGCTTTGTCACAATAGTTACGTAAGTATCATGTAACATGTAACATGTATCATGTAACATGTTCCAAGATTGTTTTACTAAAATATTACTGTTAATATCATTAGAATCCTGTTGGCAATTTTATATGTTGAATAATATAAATAATTTTGCACTCTTCATATGAATGACATTATGCGACTCATATTAGTACACTAGCTGACCCGTGCAACGTCGTCTGCGTAACATTTTTCATAACTGCTCCGCTCCTATTGGTTTTAGCGTGATCATATATATATAGCCTATAGCCTTCCTCGATAAATGGGCTATCTAACACCGAAAGAATTTTTCAAATCGGTCCAGTAGTTCCTGAGATTAGCGCGTTCAACCAAACAAACAAACAAACAAACAAACTCTTCTGCTTTATAATATTAGTATAGATTAATAATTTAGTATGTGGTTGTTACAACGAAACACCCTCACGTTTATGGTCATATTTGGGGAAAAGTTTCCATAATAGCAACATTGAAGTTTTATAGTGCTGTCTCATGTGCGGCCACGAGGTGGCTACATCTAGAGGTATATAATCTAAGGTTTAATATGTAACTTATTTGGCCGCATGACACGATAGATATGGATTTTCATACAACTTTTGCCGACCGCTGCTCTACCAGTACGGCAATTTCGATTTAACTCGAAGAAGGTTGTCAAAATAATGCTCACACTTCCAAGCATGTTTGAGAAAAAGCTATTAATTAGAACATGGTGTATAAAACTGCCAAGAACCTATCTTGACTAAAGAAGTCCATCTTAATCCACTATCAAAATGTCGCTTATAAAGTTTTCATCACCTATTTGAAAGATCACCTTTCTACTAACGTGATGGTGAAAATGTGTGATTCATATAAATATATACTAGACAATCATATTAACATAATTTCTATCAACATAATAATTAAGTATCTTGATTTAAACCGCATAGTATGTGATAGTTTTATCATCAGAATTTGTTTAAATGTTTCTCGTCTCAAGAAAGCCGATTTGTTTAGATTAATATATATTGTTCGCATGTGATAAAAGCAGAGACAAAGTTGTGTTTTTCGCAATGCATCTTAGGATTAGCTTATTGGAAGTGCTTCTTCCTTAGCAAATTATTCCCAGGTACTATATAGCCCCTGTATAAAGTAAAGTCGCCGGCAGAAGTCGTGAGCGGCGGTGATGAATGCAGCGCGGTGATTTCGCCAATTGGGCGAAGGGAACTTGAAAGGCCAATAGTCGATGAGCATTGAATGACAGACCAATAACGTGAAGCGTCGAAGCTGTCGTCGTCAAAGCCACCAATGGACAGTGTGCCTACGACTCGTTTCGATTATTTTATTTATTTATTTATTTATTTAAACTTTATGTACAACAGTGTTACATGGGCGGACTTAATGCAACAATGCATTAAGTCCGCCCATGCCACTGGCCATTATTATTTTCCCTGGACGAAAAATTTACCAAAGTGAATTTCATAAGGAGACTGTTTAACGAGACTGCCAATGACGCTCTAAAATCATACTTTTTTAATAATACCAACTACTCAATTATTCAGCCTACGCTGTTGGGCATAGGTCTCTCCCAAACTGCGCCAAAACACCTGATCCTCCGTTTTCCGTATTCTGTCTACATCAGTTATAATTATTTGCTAATTTTGTAAGAGAGAAGTTGTTCTAGATAACATAAAGTTTAAAAGGTACAGTAAGGAGGGGGTAAGGTTTCTAGATCGTTCTTCTTTCTAGTTGTCTATGAAAGCTTTTCGACTGACTGACTCATCTTGACAATTTAAAAGTGCCTGTAAATGGTTTAGGCAATTGAAAAAATTGGTCGGAATTTAATTTTTGAGTTCGCTCGTCTGCGATACATAGTCATAATCATGTGAGACCAAATAAGAATTCGTTGGATATTATAATCGAACATAAAACACTAAATAAAAATGTTGCGTCTACAATCTGCATCCTGCTTCCGAACAGGTCACTTAGACACTAATATTAATAGTTCGTGTCTGAGCAAAACATAACAGGTTAGGCAAATTTATACAATAACATCAATGTAGAGTCTGCATAAATAACGGTTAAATTAGAGATAATTATGCAGCTTTTTTTTTTTTTTTCTCAACAATGGTCAATCAAATAGTAAATTCAAGAAACACTACGTGCGTGGTCAGGCCACGTGAGGTTTCAATCCTAAACACTTTGGAATTTTCGTTTTTAGCTTAGTTTACTTTCGTGTCTAACGACACAATCAAGAGCTTTTATTTTGATGCCTTATACTGAGCTTCGTATTAATACAAGTAGGTACTGTTCTTTCGGCATGCCTATTCCTAAAGACAAGCAGACGAACGACAAAGCGACCCTTGAAGTATTGGATCAATGTATCTTGTATTGCATGATACTTTTAATCCCGAAACAAAGCGCGCTACCACTAAACAGAAAGGAACATGGCGGCCGCAATTAAATTCGTTCGCAGAATTTTTAACAATCTCGCTTATACAAAAATAAGGTCCTTGCAAATCTGAGTTTTAAGTCATTGACTTACAGTTTCAATTATAATGACTGGGTGAAGCACTAGAATATTAGTTCTAGTTGAGAAAAATTCGATTCTCTCTTACACTAGACATTAGGTAAAATGGTGGGTCGATTCAAAGATCCAAAATACTTTGTGACTGCACAGAAAATAGCCTCGCCACATCGCATAAATAAACTGACTCCACGTTTGACTCCGTTTGCTCTTGCGCTATTTGGTAGACAACTTTGTTGACTTGTTTTGTGCAGTTTGAATCGACTGCAGTACCAACATTGAGGAACGAAAGGAACGTGGTGTATCAGCTGTTTGTTAGACTCTGCAAACCCTGAGATGAGGATCGCAGCTAAACTTTTTTAGTAGGTAAATAAGAGATTCCCAAGATGAAGCCCTGTCCTGATCTGCTTAGCCGGAGCACTGCCATATCCTCGCCGGATCACTGCCATATAGAGGCGATCGGCGGAAGCGACTTCTTGCGTCCGGCCCTGGGTTAATCCATAGTCCAGAGATAATCCGACGGGGCATGGGAAGCAGTCACGTCCTTCTGCAAAGAAGTAAGGCAAGTGAAGCAGGAGGCGGGACGCGTGAGGGAGAGGCAAACCTCACGCCCCAGCCGCCACAACAGAAGATGGGTGGCACGCCGTCCGATAGAGACTAGGCCAGCATCTGACGGGGCCCGCCAGGTCCTGCCAGGGTTGCGGAATTGTTAGAAAGCGAGTTCTGCGGTCCTGGAACGCAAAGGGCTTTTGGAGAAGCACGAGTGGGTTTTGTTCAGCAAGAATCTGTCATTCCCTGTTCCGCTCAGAGCAGAAGGACCCATTTGATGATTTCCAATCCAATTTTGGATCATGTTCAATTTGACGCGATTCTCGTTATAAAACCAACTGATTGTTTCAAGAAGGTTTGAACCAAGTAGGGGGAAAATCTGCTAAGTAATAGCGAAAAAATCGTAAAATGATGTACATTGCCACAAAACAGAGGCGAGGTTGGCAGAGTAAGAAAAAGTAAATAATTGAATTATTCCAACCACTTTTCCATTTAAGAAAAAAAAACTGCCAAGCAGAAGTGGAAAAATCATAAGCAGCAGAAAGTATAGTTAAAGAGAGAGAGAGTTAGAGAGATACAGCTGTCTCCGTTGCAGCGTTGCTTCCATTAATAAAGACCTTTTGCATATGCTCGTGGCTAAGTAATAACAGCCACACGGGTCGATCTTTATGGTAAAGCAACGCTTGCCAAGGTTGGTCTGTGGATGGGTGACCATCTTAACATACCGAGTTTCCTCCGTGCCTCGGAAAGCAAGTTAAGCCGTTGGTCCCGGCTGTCATTTGTAGATCTTTGGCAGTCGTTACGGATTGTCAGAAGCTTACTGGCTTCTGACAATCCGTAAGACTGCCTCCAGTCTTACCAAAAAGTACCGTGTTACCCAGTAATGGATTGTGGAGGTCTGGTAGGCAGCCGCACCACGTAAAAACACTTGTATTCAGCTGAATCCGGTTTGACTGGAAGCCGACCCCAATATAGTTGGGAAAAGGCTAGGCAGATGATGATGATGGCATTTCTATACTAATATTATAAAGCAGAAGAGTTTGTTTGTTTGTTTGTGTGGTTGAACCCGCTAATCTCAGGAACTACTGGTCCGATTTGAAAAATTATTTCAGTGTTAGATAGCCCATTTATCGAGGAAGGCTGTAGGCTATATCATCACGCTAAGGCCAATAGGAGCGGAGCAGTAATGAAAAATGTTACGCAGACGACGTTGCACGGGTCAGCTAGTCTTTTAATAAAATTAATTCTTCTTAGTTTTAAATTAAAACACCATGTTAAATATTCACTTAGACTCTTTATTCAATTGACTAGATTTGGAATTCTTGACTATGTTTCTTCTTCGTTTGTTCTTAACAATCAGTTCTATTGTCCAAAGCACAGCTATCAGAGCGTAAAACGAGATCAAAGTGTAGAATGCATTTGAGTAGCTGTTCGTGATATCTCGTATGGCGCCTGTAAAAAATATCAGAGCAATTACACACAACTTATCAAAGTACTGATACATACAAATTTTCATGAATTACACAAAAATTATTAAGGCGCTTGAGAAAAATGTTTGAGCAATCAGTCACATGTCACCAAAGTACCCAAATTAAAATTAAGTAAAAACTAATCATAATATTATGATACTAATCGTTTCCGTTTTAACTAATGATTATAAGTGACAAAGTCTAAAATATTTATGATAATAACTGTCGTTTAAGTAGCAAAATTGAAGTGATTTGAATTTATGATGTAATTTTAATGTGATTAGTGTTAAAGACGTAAATTTATAATAAATTATTGGCTTAGCTCTGCCTAATAAAATTATTGTAGTTTTGTGGTTTTAGGCCGACAGTTTCGCTCTAAAATTGCGCAACACCAGAATCCATCTGTTCACCGTCTAACTATTACGGTTTTTGAGATAAAACCTGCTGACAGACAGATTGACGGACAGCGGAGGATTTAATTCGAGTACTGAACCCTAAAAAGCTATCGGACTTCAGACAAACTGTTCATTCCATAAATTATTGAGACCTCCTATGAGAGCCTAGAAAAAGTGACACTATATCAGTGACAAAGATTGCCAAAATATAATACTACTGAAACTTCATCGGACTTCTTTTGACAATCACCATCTCATTGATATAATGTCACTTTCTGAAGCAACTTACCAGAGAGCAAAAGAGGATCAAGAAAGAAATACATACCAACAGCAGGTCCAGTGCTCATGCTCAATACCCCAGTAAGAAGGAGAGAGATGCCCATAGCCGAGGTGAACTTCTCAGGAGCCACAGCATCCGAGATGACCCGAGGTATGAGTACCGCGATGGAGCAATGGGACACGCCCATCAATGTGAAGAACCCCATATTAGCCATTACGCTACTGGACCAGAGCATACCTGGAATTTATTTGTTTAATTTAATATGGTTCAATTCAAAATCTTAAATACTTACTTAATACGCTGGACACTCCATAAAGATAAGATTTTTTATCCTCTAATCGGTAAAAAAGTAATAAAACAAAACAACGCCAAAAATAAAAGAAAAAACTCGAAAGTCAAAGTTTTAAAGCCTTGACAATGTTAATGTTAATGTTAATTGTTTTAACCTTTCAGATATTTTTTGTCTATTGTTATTTATTTTTAATGGGAAAGCCTGTCCCTCTTTTTCCAACCAGTACAACTCCTGAGAACCAAAATTAACAGTGGCAACCATAAAAATACCGAGTCGAAGAACCTTGACGAAAACCGGGGAAACGATTTATCTGCCTTGAATCATGGAACGAAATTTTAATCAGAAAAGGAGCACCGGATATTGCTCTCCTCTTTTTTATCAAGCAGGAAAAAGGACAGAGCTAGGTCAACAGGCATCAAATGACATCCATCTATTGTTAACTGAATTTAAATCTTGAATCATTCTTACCAAGTCTTGATATGACCGCTACAACTAATCCAACGATATAAATGTTCTGGACTCCTAGCTTGAGCATCCACTTAGAGATGATCGTGAATATGACTCTCATAGATAAGTCCCCAAACCCGTACAAAGTTATAGCCATTGCTACGTTTTCCTGAAAAATAAGTCATTGATTAGAATGTGTTTCCTTGTTCTCGTGTTTTTAAGGTGGTTTTCATCATAATGGGCTGCAGTTTTTGACAATTAGTATGACAAGTTATTATTTCGTTTCGATTTTGAAGTGAAAACTTCTTTGGCGGTGTTGAGCTCTTTCCTTGGGATGGGTATAAAATGTTATACTCGCGTCAGGACACATGACTTGATCGAAAATTCGTAAGACGGATGATTCAAAAATGCCCAACGTTTATGTTCAAATTTACACTTCTGCCAGCACTCCCAAAGTGCAACCCGTTTTTTTCTCTCGATGTCGAATGTTGGACTACAAAATTACTGTAACAATATAATAACATTGTTACAGTTATTCTGCTGTCCAACAATCTTTGAGACAGTAATTTTGGGTGTTTTACAATCCTGTCTTACTATGATCTAGTGTAACTCGTCATGTCCTCTCTTATTGCAGGCATCCTTAGATCCTCGTGCATTTATACAAATTTTGATTAATACTAGATCCTTTTTGAGAGCTGGAGTCTGAACTAGATTCGGGATTTGTATAGCAGATAATGCTACCAAGAGGTTTTTTATTTGGGATGTGTTTGCGCCAAGACTCTAGTCTAGGTCAGACAGAGACAAAATCTACAATAGAGCGCGCTTACCTAAAACTAGCCTGTTCACTCTGACTTTGAAAATATTTTGTCGGTCCCAGGTAGACAAAGCTAAAATGTTTTTATTAACTCAATCTAAATTATTCATGCACTGATAAACAAATCAAAGTGTGAAACTTTGCTTAAGAGTTTATTTTGTAACTAAGGTTAGCATTAGGAAAGAATATTTGTAAATTCACCTTAAAATAGGATAACAATAGTGGTGAAAGTTTGAATACAATTTCCGTTATTTTTGCCAGCGACAAATCTCATCGTTCAAACGATTGATTGGAAAATATACTTGTAATAAAACTTACCTGACTCCATCCTATGGAGTACAAGTACTGTGGCACCATAACGACGTATAAACCATCGGTAGTGCCGCACAAGGAAGGTCCAAGGGCAGCACAAGAAAACAGGAAGGGCTTGATTAGAGAAGTGTCTATGAATGTGTCCACAATTTTCCTGTAATGCATAGAAAATAGTGTTCGTTATTAATATTTTGACACCACAGGAACAGTAGTTTAAATTAAACATTTTTCGATCTGAAATACCTAACTATGTTTGTTGACATTTTCTTTAAAATTAATGCCATTTTTAATTTTATAAAGTGACTTTTTAACATTTTTCTATTTTTAAATTTTATTTATATGATTTTATTTCTTTACATTTAATTCTCTGTAAATTTAATTAATTATTAATAATGTCAGCTTATTTATGGTCGATTTTATTAACTTTATTTTTATCCAATTTCAAGTACTAAACCCTAAAAAATATATATACAGGGAAATTGAAAAAATACCCGAAACCTCTTAGGCAGTGAAAGTACACATGATTATAAGCAACTTTTGTTTTGGTAAAACTCCGAAATCTCGAAAAAAATATCAGCTGTTTCATACAAAATGCAGTATTTAGCCAATGAAAATGTATGAAACAGCTGATATTTTTTTCGAGATTTCGGAGTTTTACCAAAACAAAAGTTGCTTATAATCATGTGTACTTTCACTGCCTAAGAGGTTTCGGGTATTTTTTCAATTTCCCTGTATAAAGGGGCCTTCATGTAGTATTTTAAAATTTTATATTTACTAACATAGTATTAAGTATTACTAACAGCTACTGTGGACCAAAAGTTGTCTTATGAATAAATGAATAATAATCGTATCAATGCTGGTTAAATGGTCAGCGCTGCCAAGTCAGCCCAGAAAAAGAACTAGTCTTTCTTATATGTATACTACTAGCTATCACTTGCGACTCAGTCCGCATGAAATACTTCCCTCCTTCATAAATTACAGCCTATGTGTAGTTATCTCTAATCTATATTTATAAAAATGAATCCCCATTTCCCTTGGTCATCGCATCATGCGTGAACGGCTGGGCAGAATTTTTTTTTTTAGCTTGTACAGACCCACTGCTGGGCAAAGGTCTGAAAGTCTTTACATAAAATTCCGCTCTGCAATTGTTGCATAGAATTAGCAGATTTTAACCGACTTCCCAAAAAGGAGGAGGTTCTCAATTTGGTTGTACTTTTTTATGTTTGTTACCTCATAACTCCGACAATGATAAACCGATTTGATAAATTCTTTTCTTCTTTCGTTTTATCTGAAGGGATGTACTTGCAGATTGGTCCCATTTAAATTTTATCAAAATCGGTTACGAACTTTGGATTTTAAATCGAAATAGCTGAAATTCGTCTACTTGGATGATGGTTTTATGTCATTCAAGTAATCGAAATTGCGTATTTTGCTTTTCTGCGACTTTGCAGTGGTGTTGTTAGGTGTGGGGTACCACTAAAAAGTGAAAAATAAAAAACTTCGGATTAATTTCGGAAGTCGGTGTCAAAATACGAAGAAACTAACAAAAACACCGACTTCCAAAATTAAAGTTATTTTTTACTTTGTAGTGATTTTTTTTTTTGGAAGTCGGTTGTATTTTTTTGTAAAAAGTTTTTTAGAACGCTAAATTTAGAATTCTAAAAACTTCAGAATATACATACCTGAAGCCGCTCTTCTTTTCGTAATCAGGAAAATCAAGAGCTTTCGCAAGCTCTTCCTTTGTGGGATTTCCTTCTATATCTGTTAATTTGATCACTGGCGTTTGTGGTTTCATAACATCATTGTTTACTTCTAGAAGAAGCTCTGTAAAACAATAAAAAATAAAATTTACTTAATGTCAACGTCCATTTAAGTTAATGTACCAATAATGGACTTCGTTGGTGCTCTAGAAAACAAACACTTACGCGACTGCAATGGATGGAGTCACGAGTAAGATGCTTAGGTGGGATAAAGTGTTACCGAAAGTTTTGGGTTTTTTCCCATAGGAATTTTTCAGTAAAACTTTGTCATAATGATATCGTAAAACTATCAAATTCATTATGTGGCTGGGGTTGTTTAAGGTGGCCTTTTTAAGTAGGCAACCATAATGTGAAATGGCCGACCTTAGTATAAAACAGCCAATCATCACTACATCCTTAAATACAATGTATTATAAAACAAAGTCCTCTACCGCGTCTGTCTATTCACGTTAAACTCAAAAACTTTTCATGCTGTTTTCACCAATGCATAGAGTGGTTCTCAGGGATGGTTTTAGTATACCGCGTGTATCTGACATCGACGCACAAACGATTTCCATGGGTCCAGGGCATGATTCTGGACACCCCAGTGTTGGAATTTTTAGTCGGTTCTTTTCTCATTTGCTAATTTTTTTCAAGAGTAGGGGAGAGGTGTGTCAATAGTAACAGGGAGGCAATTGTAACATAATGTGTATTTTTAAGTTAAAATAGTTTTATAATAGATGTAAGACAAAAACAAAATAAAAATATTCAATTGGTCAGCACGCTGCCTTGTGTGATTATGTTGTTTCACGACACCTATTGACGAAAAGCGGTAGCTCTTGGTGTCAATCGAAGCTTTATTTGGTGTGGGTTGTTCAAATTTATCAAAGATTTTTGTTAAATAAGTCTTCTTTGCAAAATGGTGGTAGTGGTGAAAAAGTAACAAAACAAGGAGAGGCAATTGTAACATGTTACTTTTGACTTGGTGTTGGTTGGTGGCAAAGACAGTTAATGAGAAAAAGATGCCAAAATTAAGAAATTTAGAATCTAAGCCAACAGGGAAGAAATTGATTAGAAAAATTTAAGTATAAACGAAGACACTGATGATGCAGACGAAGACGAAAATTGTATTATTGTATAGTATGTTTTGAGCATTATAAAACGAGTAGAGAAGATTGGTTGCAATGCAGAGACTGCCATAAATGGGCACACTCCAGTTGTGCAAACAATGATCCATATTTTGTGTGTTTAAACTGTTTGTCGGAATTACTGTTATTGATTTTATTATTGTTTTATAAGAATTTTAAGTTTTTTTAAGTGTTTAGAGTGTACTGCTGACAAGATTTTGATAGATTTATGCTTTTATAGTTGACAATTTCTGTATGTTACAATTGACTCTCATTGTTGTTACAATTTATTGACTCTCTCAATGCAGCAATTGTAACACTTTTAGCTGATCTCATTAAGTGCCATTTCTTAGAGTTGTATCGTATTTTTTGTTATTTTCTATATTTGATTTTATAAATAGATAACTCAACTATATTGTGACCAAAAATGATTGCGCTGTGATTTTTTATTAAAATAATATGAAGGATTGATTTTTTTGTTACTATTGACACACCTCTCCCCTACCACAAATAGGTATCAGCTCAGCTGAGCTGATATCTATTTGTGGTTTTATTCAGATTGCTCTTTTTAGTGAAAGTAGTTAATTAATTATTTTTTTTTAAAATCTCATTGGGTTAGGTCAGAATAACGATTATGAGCAGTCTAAAGTAAAAAAACCCTTGAAAAAAATGAAAAAATTAGAAAACAGCCGACGAAAAATTCTAAGTCCATGGGTCCAGGGCATGATTCTGGACACCCTAGGAAATCGTTTGTGCGTAGATGTCAGATACACGCGGTAGATTTGTCTAGTTTTTTGTATACCATTCCCATTTTCATGGGTTGCGGGACCGTCACCCACGCGTGTGAAGCCGCGGGCATCAGCTAGTTTTTTTACTATAAAGTGGGACAAGCAAAAGTGTCGAATAGTATCTTCAGCATAGAAGTCCCAATACCTTCAATGAATAATGGGGCGGTGATTTGTATGACTATGTACTTACTAAGTTCGGTGGTTTCCGGGACTTCTACCTTCTTCATGTGCCATCTTACAGGTTGCATCAATAACACAGCAACGAAATTATGCAACGATAGGCCCCCGATGAGCAGCAGGGTTCCTTTCGATCCATAATGTTCTATCGACCATCCCACGAATATGGGAGCCAACATAGCATTGACACCTGAAATAACGATTTATGATTAAGTTCCAAAATGAAAACATAAGAGTCATCATAATCATTGGCAACTTTGTAACACTAAATTCTGATGCCAATAGAACTCCTCTTTGTAAAAAAACACTACATAGTAAAAAATAACTTTAATTTCAGAAGTCGGTGTTTTTGTTAGTTTCTTCGTATTTTGACACCGACTTCCGAAATTAATGTAATTTTTTACTGTGTAGTGTTTTGTTTTTTTTTTGGAAGCCATTATATTTTTTTTGTAAAAAGTTTTTTTATTTTTCACTTTTTAGTGGTAGGTACTCCACACCTAACAACACCACTGCAAAGTCGCAGGAAAGCAAAATACGCAATTTCGATTACTTGTATGACAAAAATCTATCATCCAAGTATACGAATTCTAGCTATTCCGATATAAATCCAAACTTCGTAACCAATTTTGATAAAGTTTAAATGGGAACAATCTGCAAGTTTAATATACTTTCAGATAAAACAAGATTTTTCAAATCGGATCATAATTCACGGAGTTATGAGGTAACAAAAATAAAAAAATACAACCGAATTGAGAACCTCCTCCTGTTTGGGAAGTCGGTTAAAAATGCTTTCTCTTGGGGTCGGCTCCCATTCTAATCAGAAGCAGTAAAAATTAATATTTTACAAGGTAAGACTGCATATCTGAACTTCTCAAACATTTACTGGGTAACACGACTCGACACGACTTCACAAACAATTTGGGGCTTTTGATTTTACCCCTTATAACTAACAAAGCAGTATGCTGTTTGTAGTATACCAATAAAATTAGTATATTATTTAACTGACCTGTCGCAGTTTGAACGAAGCTCATTACCAAGACTCTTTTCTCGATGAAGTAGTCGTTCATGATTGAGCATGATAAATTGTACATTATTCCTAAGCCAGCACCCTGTAACATATCAACAGTAGGTACATTTTAAATAAATTAATGGTAAAAAAAAGCCATCATCGAGGATGATCCGCCATATTGGAATTAGAATGATGTCACAGAGCTAAACATGCATTGTCATTCAAAATAAGCGTGTATACCAAATTTTAGCTAAATCACTTAAAGATTAAAATTAAGTTGCAAGATTCCATCTGGACAAACTTAATAAAAAGCTTATAAAATTATGTCTATAATACTGCTGTCTTTTTCAACAACTTATGTGGATAAATCATTATTTTTGATTTGTTTCATAATAACTAAGAAAAGCACAAGTAATTTCTTTGTAAACATCAACAAGCTAATTGGTAGAAAAACAATTTGCTATTTATGACTATTAAATGTTATTATTTGAGTGTGGCCTTTTCACCAAACCCCTTTCATTTAATTGTATACGTTTATAATAATATAATCAAAGCATTTAATGAACAAAAATCCGGGATTAGCAATGATGCCAGATAGCTTGCATTATGATGCTCGGTAGTAAAAAACTTCGAATACATTCTACCCATACGCGTTAATTTGGCACATGACAAGAAATATGTTTAGACGTCTTAAACTAAATTAAACAATTTGATTTCTATGAAAATACTTAACACAAACGTAACGGTAATAGTAATGTTTCGCGTTTATATTGGGCCATGAGCCCGCGACGATCACACGTAAAGTAATTTATAAAACCTTAAAGTTTCCCTCAATATGTCCCTAATACTGGTATGAACGATCCCTGATTATGAAGTTCAGATCATGGTAACTTTGGCTGTTTATGTTGTTTCCAAGATAGGCAAAATTTCAGGTTTTATAAATTACCGTACGTCTGATCGTCGCGGGCTCTTGCTCTATATTGTTTTCAACAAAACGAATTGTTTAATTTTAATTAAAACCTCAAAAAGTCATTTGAAATGTGTTGAGCCAGGTTTAAAGCTAAAGCGTACGGGATATAGGTTCGTAAATAATGCGAAAGGCAGGGAAAAAGAGGTCAAAGAAAAGATGTATGAATTTCGTGAAGAATGATAATATAAAAAAAACTGGCCAAATGCGAGTCAGACTCGCGCACCGAGGGTTCCGTACAAACCCGTAGGTATTATTATTATAAGCAGAAGTTGCGGTGTACGATTTATGACGTATTAAAAAAAAACTACTTACTAGATCTCATTCAAACCAATTTTCGCTGGTAGTTTACATGGTAATATACAACACATATTTTTTTGGATTTATCATTCTCTTATTTTAGAAGTTACAGGGGGGGGGGGGACATTTTAACACTTTGGAAGTGTCTCTCTCGCAAACTGTTCAGTTTAGAAAAAAAAATTATATTAGAAACCTCAATATCATTTTCGAAGACCTATCCATAGATACCTACCCCACATGGTATGGGTTTGATTAAATTTTTTTTTTTGAGTTTCAGTTCTAAGTATGTGGACCCCCAAGATTGATTGTTTTTTTCTATTTTTGTGTGAAAATCTTAATGCGGTTCACAGAATACATCTACTTACTAAGTTTCCACAGCGTAGTTCTTAAAGTTTCGGAGAAAAGTGGCTGTGACATACGGACGGACAGACCGACAGACAGACACAATAAGGGTTCCGTTTTTGCCACTTGGCTACGGAACCCTAAAAAAGGCGTGAATAATAGGCTCATGTATGATACAGGACAACGAAGAAAAAACGGATTGCGCCGATTCCAAGTAACACGAAATATGCGAGAGGTTGTCATAAACAAAACACGGGGAACGAACTGAGGTATTCTCCAATGTATTAAACAATAAGCTCTCTAGCGCAACTTCGTCTGCATCACGTTGTTCATTAATGCTCCGCTACTTTTGGTCATAGCGCGATGTTATATAGCCTTCCTCGATAAATGGGCTATCTAATACTGAAATAATTTTTAAAATCGGACTAGCAGTTCCTGAGATTAGCGCGTTCAAGCAAACAAACAAACTCTTCAGCTTTATAATATTATAGTATAGAATTATTTTCATTTACCTGAAATACTCCCGCGGTCAGGAAGAACATCCACGTTGACGTCATTATGACGGTGCCGAGAGTCCCGGAGGCAAAAATGACGGAAGCGATGAAAGCTAGCCATCGCATCGACATTACATTCAGCAAAGCAGACGTGAAGAACCCTGAAATAATTATAATGTTCAACGTAATGAGTGAACAACAGTAAAGTTTTATAATAATACAATTTTAAGACGTGATTTTAATTTAAAAAGCAAAAAAAAACTTTGCTCTTTTATTCTAAATAAAATGAGGTTCTATCAGTGATAAAGATTGTATAAAGTCCAAGAAATTACCCCATGACGTATCGGCAACAAATGACATAGTAAACACAGTTTTAGGGTTGCGTACTCAACGGGTAAAACGGGACCCTATTTCGAAGTCTTCGCGGTCCGTCTGTCACCAGGCTATATATCATGAACCGTGATAGTTAGACAATTGAAATTTTCACATTCACATATTGTTTCTAAAAAACAGCATAAATAAATATTTATTCGTAACGTGATTTTTTGCCGTTTTCATAGATAATGGTTCGGAACCCTTAGTGCGTGAGTCCGACTCGAACTTGACCAGTTTTTACTTTTGGATCATATTTATCACTGATAGAACGTCGTTTAACCAATGATGAGGAAAACAAAAGGAAGTGCTAAAGTAGCCAGCTTTAGAATAAAAAATCATAATAACAATTGAGGAGTATCAAAATGCAAAATTACCAGCAACGGCGCAAGCCACGCAGAATATTCCCGCAAGCATTGTGACACCAGCAGAACTCAATGATACTTCATTTATGAACTCATCGTACATCATACCGAACGTCCCGCCAAACGACGTTGTGGTGGACTGAAAACGTAATTAAAAAATAAATATTTCAACTGCTGTTTAAGAAATAAAGACCTGTTTTAGCTTATTTTTCGAGTCATGGTCATTGACCTACAGGGTCAATGACCGTTATTGTACATTTACCTGACGCCTACAATGGGCTTGTGTCCTGAAAAAATCTAATTAGTCCGTCAGTTAGATTATCAAAAAATATTTGACCCGTATTTTTTCTTTTATTACGGGAACCAAAATTGATGAAGTTACGACGCTTTTAAAATTCTCAATACGTCACGCCCTGGCATAATTTTTAGCTGGTCGTGACGTCCCGAGCTCCCACTCCCGAGTTTTGATGCGTTTATCTTTGTCAATATTCATTGATTTACAAAAACAAAAAATACGTGTCCATTATTTTTCAATACTCTAATGACGGACTAAATAGTTTTTCAATTTGTGGATGATGGAAACTAGCCTAACGAACTACGATTACAAAAATATAACTAATGGAATACAAAACCTAAATTTAGCTATCAATGATCTTAGCGCGATTTCAAATTACTTTAGTATATGCAAACACCTAACGACAACAATCGGACAGCCCACTAGACACGAAGGCAACACCCGTTTGGTATGTTGAATCGATGCTATAAACACGTCGAAGTGAAGGCTTGAGTGAAGTGATCATGAAGTGAGCAGCCAGTCTATTCTGTCGACATCTTACCCGTGTACACTTGGTGGAACGGCAAGTGAGCTGTCATTCTATCGTGTTTGTATGGTTTGACAGCTCACTTGTCGTTCACTTCACCTAAGTTTTCACTTCAGCATGTTTTCAAAATCACACTACTATAATGTCATCTTGATAACATGGATTGATGGCTCATTTCGTGATTACTTCACCTAAACCTTCACTTCGCCATGTTTACAGAATTTATCTGTAGTTTTCATTGGAAGTGGTTCTTATTTTATGGTTACCAATTCCAATTCGAAATAGTGAAGCATCAAGTTCTAGGAAACTAGCAGATAAAATCTGTATTAACCCTTAAATAGTATCTGCTCTAGTGTCATAATGAAACAGATAAATTTTTAACTGATTACTGGTGACGTTGGGAAAGTAGATCACTACATAATTATATTATAATAATATAACAAAGTCCTCTGCCGGGTCAGTCTGTCTATCTGTTCGCGATAAACTCAAAAACTACTGCACCGATTTTCATGCTTGTTTCACCAATGGATAGAGTGGTTGTCGAGGAAGGCTATCTATATATACTAATCTATACTAATATTATAAAGAGGTAACATTTGTTTGTAAGTTTGTGTGTAGGGGGTAATCTCAAGAACTACTGGACCGATTTGAAAAATTCTTTCATTGTTAGATAGCCCATTTATCGAGGAAGGTTATAGGCTATACACCACTAATTTTTAATTAGTACAAATACTTAAAGGGCTTATTAGAAAAGGTCTTGTTATTACATATGTAAAGTCTCAATAAATAATATTCATAAACAGCAAAGTTATTAACATTTGTTTATATCCCAAAATGTCACTCAATTTATGGTAAACGAAAAAATAAGCAATCCAAAATTTTTTTTCGGACTTTAATTGGGCTTAGGACCAACAAAATTATCAACTTTTTACAATTAAGTAATTTTGAAGAAATCATATAAGATACTCAAGTAAAAATAAATCAAATTAAACAATTTTGGGATTTCGTTTTTTTTTACTTTTGACTGCAAAATTATGATCAGTAATGGGTACGGGAACAGCCCCATTTTTTTGTACTAATTAAAAAATAGTGTTGTATATCATCACGCTGAGACAAATAGGAGCGGAGCATTAATGGAAAATGTGTCGCAAACGAAGTTGCGCGGGTCAGCTAGTAGTTTATAATTTCGGGCATCAGCTATTATAGAATAAGACTAAATAAAGATATTGTATCGTCCCGGCAAAGCAGCAAAATAATGTGGCGTGCGTAAATGCTTCCGTAAACACAATTTCATAATTTGCGTTCATAGATAACGAAATGTCAGAATTAATACACGATAAAATGATGGCTATTCAACAGTTATTTGACTACATACTATGTTATCTGTCTCTCATGAATATTTGCTGCATTATATTACGTAAAAAAGATTTGTATGTTTGACTAACTAATTCACGACGTCAACTTCTGCAATGAACTAGGTTTTTTTGGTACAGAAGTTGAATCGTCTGTTATGTCGTCTAAAACAACAATGACTAAAAAAAACGTGTGGTTCAAAGAAGTTAAGCTTGATTTATACGATGCAATAAAATGGCTTGCGGCAAAAGAAAATAATTAGCAATTAGAGTTTACGTGAATAGGGAATATGCATAAAAAATATTTATTATCACTTTATCTAAAAATATACAAAAATATATAACTAACAGTGGAAATAGAATCAAAATTGCTCTAAAAACAAACGAGATATAATTATTTTAAACAAATATATCTGTCCCTCTCGCGAAAACGCTGTTTTCTATGGCAGATGTATAGACGTCACGTAATGTGACGTCAAATTCCATGTCGGACTTCTCGTTCTAAAAGTAATCTTTGAAGCGTTATAACTTCATCGCTGATGAAGATATTTAAAAAATATTTTCTAGAGTGTTTACTGGAGCTTATAAGTAGTTCATTTTATAAATAAAAAAATCGCATGCAAAGTCCCTATTAGGCGATGCAAGTTGTAGTATGTAGACAAGGCGCAACCGAAATTACAGTCTTAGTAAACAGAAATTTGGCATATAGGGAGTGGAAGGGAGCATTAAGAGAGGATTTCTCGAAATTCAAACAAGAGCTAGTTTAAGTGGTTTGCCCTTTATGATTTTTCTCACATAAAATTATGTATTTCCACACAAACTTTCATGCTATCTATATCTATCTATCTATACTTAAAATAATGAAATATATTTCCAAAATAACTATCAGGGGGTGATTAGTGATCGATACTGATGCCAAAAATGCAATCAGTAAAGTTTATGTCTGTCTGTCTGTCTGTCTGTCTGTATAACCGTTATAGAAACAAAAACGACTCGACAGATTTTAACGAAACTTGGTACAATTATTTTTCATACTCCTGAGCTGGTTATAGTATACTTTTCATCACGCTATATTCTTCTTATAATAAATCTGAAGAGAGGTCAATTCTGTACATGAAATATATTTCCAAAATAACTATCAGGGGGTGATTAGGGATCGATACTGACGCCAAAAATGCAATCAGTAAAATTTTTGTCTGTCTGTCTGTCTGTCTGTTTGTATAACCGTTATAGAAACAAAAACTACTCGACGGATTTTAACGAAACTTGGTACAATTATTTTTCATACTCCTGAGCTGGTTATAGTATACTTTTCATCACGTTACAATCAATAGGAGCAGAGCAGTGAAGGGAAATGTTGGGAAAACGGGAGAAGTTACTCCATTTTTTAAGCTTCCGTCGCGTGTGCAACCTTAATGGTTAAAGCTACACAGAAATCACGTTTACAGTAAATGTTCGCCTTAAAATTATATAATAATTATCCCACGACAGCATAATTATGTCTATCTTTTATGATTGACGCACAATAACACGTGTTACTCCCGATAGCTTAGCAGTTCGAAGCTTTCTGATTATATTTGTCTACTCTTACGTTTATAACACTCTCAGTCATCCCTAATTAAAAAAGTTTATTAACTATTCCATAAAAAAGAATCATAGAAACCGGTATAGAAACACCGAAGTTATACATGAAATACGCTAATAATAATAAGCCATCGCGCGTGAATACTGAATCATGCTATAAGGATTATTTTTGTATAAGGTCGCGAACGCACAGGCAGGCGGCTTGCTTGGCGCCTATAGGCTAGCGAGTAGCTTTGTAAAATGGCTTACGACAGTTTGCAATATCCTTTAATATAATGTCGAGGGGAAGATGGTTATAATTTCGCTTTACACCAAACGAGTAATATTACAAACTAGCTGACCCGCGCAACTTCGTCTGCGTCACATTTTCCATTACTGCTCCGCTCCTATTTGTCTCAGCGTGATTATATATATATATATACGCCTATAACCTTCCTCAATAAATGGGCTATCTAAAACTGAAAGATTTTTTCAAATCGGACCAGTAGTTCCTGAGATTAACGCGTTCAACCAAACAAACAAACTCTTCTGCTTTATAATATTAGTATAGATTGCATAATATACAAAATCTACGTTCAGTTACGTATCCTGATCTCTCTCTCGAATTAAGAATATAATTATGAAGAGGGTACCTAATGCAGGGCACTGTATCATCTCTATCGGTTGAAATGCCGACCAGCCCAGGTACCTAATCTCCTGGTACAAACTAATCTTGAATCAAAATCAACAAAACCAACTATCGAACGAATGGTGCTGAACCAAGTGGATTCTTAATTTCGTCCAGAACAGTCCAAAAAGAAACACATTTTCTCCGATTTTTACTGACAATATTGCTGATCGTAGACCACTGATAAATATAGTTTGTTTTAAGATTTTATAATATCAAAAAAGTTTTACTGGGTTCATAGAATCGATTTATTATAGAGGAGCTCGTGGCTAAAGCCGCACGGGCCGATCTTCAAGGCTAAACTATAACAGACGAACGCATCGATCTTCAAGGTTAAGCAACGCTTGCGAAGGTTGATGGCGGTTCACAGACCGACCTCGGCAAGCGTTGCTTAACCTTGAAGATCGACGTGTTCGGCTGATATAGTTTAGCCACATTGAAACATAATACCAAATATTCATCTCTTCTGTTAGTAAAACAGTTTACTTATGGATACAGGTAACTCCGGACTCCGGAGGAGACTCTCCTCTCCTCCCAGTAAATCGAAAAACACTTCTCCCAGTAAATCGAAAAACAATCTAGTAATTCAATCATCATCAAATCCATACTTCCATCCATAGCTAATAATTTCATCATTATACGTCCTCAAGTTAAACAACATAAAACATGGGGCTGACCTTATGCTACTGCGGAGAATCTTAACACCGCGATTCAGAAAAACGCGTCATAAGTACAACGCCATCTATCGATCTACAACGTAACTGAACTGTCTTTATGCTCATAACTACTCATAAGTTCAAACTTAGAAGCTTACACGTTACGATAAATAATGATAATATAATAACATATATAAACATTATGTGTTTAATTAAAAAATAACTCAAAAATACATTGTTTCGGGGTCTTTTCACACATTTCTTATTAAAAAATTTCTCAATAGATGGCATTGCAAGTATCTGAAGTCTCAATGAAAACAACCTATTTTAGCGCTCGATGAAGTTTCTTCGTAAACTTTAAAATTCGATATCTTTTGATTTTGTGGGTCGATTTTGATGAAATAAACACTAAATGTTGCTCCGATTATCACTTAATATTTCGAAGTACCTAAATTTTGAATCCAATCAGTGGTTTATGCGTGATGCTCCTCCAAACGCACAGACATACAGACGCACAGACATACAGACGCACAGACAAACAGACAAACAGAAAAGAATTTCAAAAACTGCTTTTTTGTGTTCTATGTCATTTTTCTGACATTTCTATGTATTTTTTATGCGAAAATATTCAATGTACAGACACGGCAACTCTACGATTTTATTATATGTATAGATGTGAAAGTTTGGTTGTTTGTTACTCAATCACGCCAGAACGGCTTAACGTATCTTAATGAAATTTAGAACAAAGATAGATTATAGTCTGGAATAGCACATAAGCTACTTTTAATCCCGGGAATATGTTCCCTAGGGATCACGCGGGCGAAGCCGCTGGCAGAAGCTAGTATAGAATAATTTTATTTCAGACCGGAGTCCATAGGGTTAGTAACAATTAGGGTAGGGTAAGGGTTATGGGTTGGGTTAAGGTTTTTTTTTGTCATTTAGGGATGACAAAAAAAAACGTCGTTAATGAAATCTATGATCTTACACTTAGCTCACCCAACAAGTGCGAGTCTTACTCGAAGGGTTCCATACCATTAATAAAAAAGAATACGTTTCTTGCATGTATTTCCAAGATTGTTGTGGTAATATGTAATTCATACATTTCTACACTAATATTCTATAGAGGAAAGATTTGATTGTTTGTTTGTTTGAATTGAATAGGCTCCGAAACTACTGGATCGATTAAAAAAAGTCTTTCACCAATGTGTAGAATGGACTGTCCGTATGAACTTAGGCTATATAGTAGCAGATAAAATTGAAACGATATGATTTTTTCCGACCATTGAAATAGTTTTTTATCTAACCGCAAATTGCCATAACCTGAAAGGCAACTTTCAGAACTAGTCATTTAAACACGTGAGTTTGTACCTATTTGTCTTATAGATCTATTTCCACATCCTTCCTCACGAGTTTATGTATTCACTATCAGAACACAAACATCTCTAACTGCTATATCGATTGTTCTTTTTTTAAGGATTGGGCTTGTTCTTGACTTATATCACGCCTGATGGAGGAAGCTTTCCTAGAAGATACCTATTCACTCTTACTTTGAAGGCATTTAGGTTATATGTGGAACACATACGCATACGTTGGTAGAGAGTTCCACACTTTGGAAGTACTAGTCGGGATATCGACCAACTGCAGATGGTACCCCGCAGTACGTCTGGTATTCCAGTATTAAAATGACTCAGATTAGATTTAGGTAGGTAACGAAAAATAACGTACAATGTAGATTTTCAAATAAGCTGATAATTAAAACTTCTACTTTTAAACGATGGCTGATCATCAAAAGATCCTCCCGGTAGTCTGGTGCAGAAGGGAGTATTAGACTCTTACTAGCTAAAATCCATCTATGTTCCTCCTAGTGCCCAGGGCCGCGGTGACTCTTTCGAGCAAATTCCGCAACCTTGGCAGGATCGCACACATGCACACCACGCCCTGCTTCTACGTTAAAAACATCATCACTTTACTCACAAAACTAATAATCGCAGAAATGGCCACCAGATACCCCCATCCTCCATCCGGAGCCACATATTCATACTTCTTCTCCATCAACTTTATATTCTCCTTCTTCTCATCGGCGACCATTTTGATTCCATTCACAGCACACAACAAAACTACCCACAGAGTGTGCCATCGGCTTTAATAACATTCATATTATTTGCGTACTTTATCTAATGCAAGCATTTTATTTAAACTGGTAATAAATGGTTTTGTTCTATGATGAGATAATTTTAGTATGAATTTACCAGTCACACCTACAGTTGACTTTTTCGAGATACATCGTGATGTGAAAATTGGGCATGATGGAATTGAAGTTCTTTGAAACATTGCCCCTTACTAGGAATATTTCCTGTATCGTGGATGCGCTAACAAATATGAACTGAAAACATAAACAAACAGCCAGACCCTGAACAACTATCTGTAGGCCATACAAATATATCTTGTTCCAATGTTTAAGTGTATATCTTGTAGTGATATTAAAATATTAAATTGAGTCTCGAATAAATTGATAATACTTTAATAGAATTGAAAACCCATTGCAAGAACTATGATTTCACCTACCCCTATAAGACAACATATGCCCCATGTATATTTTGGGGTCGGCGTTCAAACTAACTAGTGAGACCCAGTATTTCCTCACCCCCTATAAAAAGAACATGGTGTAAAACGACAACTTTTTTAAACTGATTTAATACATAATCAGCCTGTATAATGTTACAGACAAATCAACAGTGGACGTGTAATGACGAGTGACAGACAATTTTATCATAATATATAATATTTTTTTAACTATCACAATTTTAAGATACCAGACACAGATGTAATAAACAGATTTGCCTACTTTCTTAGACAATCTGGGGATATCTGTCTACTGACGCAAAGGTGGTCGATTTTAACACACCTACTATTTATTATTATTGTTTTCTTTCTCGGGTCTCTGGATACCCGGTTCTTTGGTAGGTGTACGAGGGACCGAAACCAACTCGCAGAGGCCCCGTTAGACATTTCAAATGTAATGGGGCACCAAACGGCGATTATCCCTGTGAGAGTATTCCCAAGGACAATCCCCGGTTGGAGCAAGACTATTGCAGAATATGGAAACAAAAGATGAAACGCTATGGGTTGGGGTGGTTTAGTGGATAAGTGGACTGATAATCGTTTATTATAGAAGAACTATTGGCCCCTGCCTGACCACAAACAATATACACGGCTTTTAAATTATCATTATTATTTCAGGCGACCCTGATAACGTTGAACGTATATCGGATTCTGAACTCAAAAGAGTCAACAACAGTGTTACAAATTATCTGTTAAAATATTACCCAGCTTTAGAGTGCCTGTTCACTGCAGCAGGGCGAGGTCGGAGAAACAGAGAAATTTTTACCAATGGAATTGCATAAAATCTCCGCACCACGTGAGTCACTGACATTTTGAGTGACATTATTGGTTAAAATTTCTCTGTTTCTCCGCTCCAGTGCCTCGCCCCGCTATAATAAACCGGCACCCTTATGCCATAAAAGTTGTATGATGCTACTGAACACAAAGCACCAAGACGACTCCGTGGCTCTCTCTTCGTCTCTAGCTGAAGCTAGAGATATCACCGACCAAAAATTTCCATACAACCCAAGCCTAATCAGTTATCATTCATCTATACCTATACTTATATTAATATTATAAAGCAGAAGAGTTTGTTTGGTTGAACGCGCTAATCTCAGGAACTACTGGTCCGATTTGAAAAATTCTTTCAGTGTTAGATAGCCCCTTTATCGAGGAAGGCTATAGGCTATATATCATCACGCTAAGACCAAAAGGAGCGGAGCAGTAATGAAAAATGTTACGCAGACGACGTTGCACGGGTCAGCTAGTTATCATATAAGCCTAAAGACATCCACTGCTTGACCCCAAGTGTCGCCACAATAACCAGTTCTTGCATTTGGCATCCATCTGCTATCCTCGTCTTTCACCAGGTCATCGGTCCACCGTGAGGGTGACCTTCCAACGCTGCGTCTTCCCGCGTTCGCCACTCCAGAACTTTTCGGCCCCATCGAACATCTGTTCTGCGAGCAATGTGCACTGCCCTCTGCCGATTCAGTTTTGTGATCCTTTAGGCTATGCCGGTAACCTTAGTTCTCTTGCGGATATTATTATTCCTGTGTGAGTCTATCACTATGTGTCAGAAAAATTGATGGTCCATGACAGTTTTTTGTTCAAAGGCTCTGGTACGAAGACAATTTTAACGTGGATCTGATAGGCGATATGTTCATCAAATTAGAATAGAATAATTTCCTTAGAGGTCATCGACAGGCATTGGTGTCTACTGTCGCGTCCGACGTCTGTCCATTTTCTGACCATAATTAATCTCACCTGATGAAATGCGCTGATATGGTCGACAATAGAGGACGCTTGTCTTGATGTAGCCTATTCACTCTTGACTTAACGACACTTAGGTTGTTGCTATCAGGAGGTAACGGTATCAATGCTGCCACAAGAAAAAAAAAACGAAGCATAACGACAGCAAAAAGAACCGCTATGCCATTTTTCCCGCCAGCAGTGAACTGCTAACGAAATCCTGCATCGTAATGGTATCAGAGCTCTTCGTCGGTTTGAACATATATTATGTACAGCAGTCCGAATATCAACTATCGGGCAGTTGCCCACTGGATAAAACAACCGTCTGGTCAGATAATCCTCCCTTTTCAATGGATGTTTACGGGGCTTTACTTGTATTGCATAGGTACTTCTATTAGGAAAGACTGATTCCGTCATGGTATACCACTCCTTAACTGTTCGCACAAAGCAAGTCTTGTATTGCCGTATTCACATACATCTATCTATCTATATATATATATAAAAATGAATTGCTGTTCGTTACTCTCGCTAAAACTCAAGAACGGCTAGGCCGATGTCGAGTTTTAGCGAGATTTAATGCTTTTTTTGTTTAGTTCGCCAGAATACAGGGAAGGTTTAAAAGCAAAAAAAAATGGGTAGGTAGGTTAGCGACGGGAGCGAAGCCGCAGGGTACAGCTATTTGTATAAAAAAATAAAGGGATTATCGTCTTATTTCAAGCCATTCTTATTTTCATCTTAAATAACACTATCATCTTTGTAGAGTTTGTAGGCACTGACTACACGTAAATGGATTTTAATTATTACACAATATTTTGTAATTGCAATATTTGACGAAGGATTATGAAAGTAAATGAAAGTATACGATACATAAGATCTCACACAGTGCGAGTGCGTACGTGCAACCTTAGTATTTCGGTCTCAGCAAGAATCGCTTAAGTCTCGAATCAAAATTCTAACTAAATATTTTATGCGTATATGCGAAAGTGTATCTGTTTGTGTGTTATGCTTTTACACTTAAATCCATGTGAGTAGTAGAGGCAAAAAAATAAACTCACTTTCGCATTTATGTTAAACTAGCGACCCGCCCCGGCTTCGCTCGGGTGCAACAATTTCGAATCATCATCATCTGCCTAGCCTTTACCCAACTATATTGGGGTCGGCTTCCAGTCAAACCGGATTTAGCAACAATTTCGAATATATATCTTTTTAATTTGTCATAACGTACTTAAAAAAGTATGGATTAGGTACGTTGTCATGCTTACGTTTTTATTATGTAAGTAAAAAGTAATTTTTCATTTTCTTCGCTAGAGACGCTTTATAGGCACGCGCGCGTCACCCCCCCCCCCCCCCGGCCGGTACCGCCACAATCGCTATGTCCCTGTATTTTAAATCTGTAATTTCTCTGAAAATATCCATTTAAATTACATGCTGTATGTAAAGGGCCCTTCATTACTTGCACAATGTATTTAACGTACTTAATTGCTGCTGTATTGCTTAAAATCGCTTCGTAAATAAGCCAATATTTCTCGTAAAAAGTAAAGGATAAAAAATGGTTATTGTGGGTTATTCGTAAGATATAGACATATACTTTATCAGACTTTTTTGTAGACCTTTTTAAGATGTACAATACTGTAGCACATTATTTTGATCTATCTCGTAGGGTTCAGCCAGCATTTGCAATGTAAGCGCAAAAAATATTGTTGATTTACGACATCACATTAGAAACCTCTAAAATTAACAATGTTTCTCAACTATATTATGCATGTATTATACATTATTATATACCTTCCTCTTGAATCACCTTATCTATTAAAAAAAACCGCCTCAAAATAGTTTTAAATATCTAAGCATACATAGGGACAGACAAACAGCGAGAAGCGACTTTGTTTTCAACTATGTAGTGATAGGACATATAGGTAAGACTCAGCGTAGTAAACGGGGCCCGCTAGGGCCAGTGCTTCCCAGGATTGCGGAATTTGTCCGAAAGAGTCACCGCGGCCCTGGAACGCAAAGGGCTTTAAGAGGAAAACGGATGGGTTTTAATCTGTAAAACTCTGACACTCCCTTCTGCTTCGCCCGGAGCGGGAGGAGTCATTTGATGATTTCCCATCCATAAAAAGGACATAGGTAAGATAATAATTTTTGTAATAAATATAGCCTACCTATTTACTCAGGGATATTTTAGTGTTCTAATGGTGAAAGAATTTTTGAAATCTTTCCAGTAGTTTTTAAGTTTATTCGTTACAAACATACAAGAACACAAATCTTTCCTTATATAATATTAGTATAGATATAAGAAAAAAATAGGATAGCAAAGAAGATTTCGGTAAGTAAGTATTGATTATACAGGCATCGTAAATTTGTAGTACGTACATAGGAAAGTAACAAGACAAATAAACAAAAAAAACATCTAAATCATTTATTTAATTTCTTCTGTCTCAAATATTCCCTCCGCTGCAGTCTCTTGTGTATGTTCTTTTTGTAGCACAGTTCTATTGACCAGAACAGGACGATGATGGCAAAGCATGACGCGATGAGGTAGAACACTGGCCCGTAACTCTCTGATAACTCTCTGACTGCACCTGAAAATATATAAAAAAATTGTCAAAACATCACTGATGTCGACTATTTAATAGAGAAGAAAATTAACTTAAGCTGTTCATTCTTTATTGTTATTTATTTAATATTGAAAGCAATGTTTCTAGTTAAAATTGAATATTTTTACAAAGTATATAAAATAACTACAATTCCGGAAGTCGGTGTTTTTGTTTTGTATCTTTATTTTTTTATACTTTGAAGTGCTTTGTTTGGAAGTCGGTTGTATTTTTTTGGAAAAAAGTTTTTTTTTTTCACTTTTTCGCGGTGATACTTAGACGACGTCTACGCAGAAATTGAAATAAGGAAACATGCCCATAAAACAAAAACTACTGATCCAAACTGAATAAAAAATTTACGGTACCAAATAGCAAGTACCAGCATCGAACTAAATAATAATCACAGCAATCGGATTAGAAACCTCGGAGTAATCGGTATGGGTAAAAAGGAGGAGATTCTAAATTCGGTTGGTATTTTTTATGTATGTGTACATACACAAAAGAAAATGCCAACCGAATTTAGAATCTCCTCCTTTTTTTAAAGTCGGTTAAAAATAAATTTATTTATAATATCTAATGCAGGTTTATTCCTTGCTACAAATTCATAGCAGGTATGTGCATATATTATAACCCAGTAAGGTGTGTGGTGTTCATTCTTTAAGATTTTTACCATCAGTAGACATATTTTATTTCCAATTTAAGTTTGCAAAGTTTAGATTCTTCTTTCTGTAAAATATTAAATGATAATATTATGATACATGACATTTATTAATATTCATTTATCATCAATCTTTTCGCACTGTTGTTGACTTTTAAAATCTTTTCCACGAGACGGTTTAATTAAATAAGAGCCAAATGTTACTTAAATCTCATAATTTATTTGCAATATTTTTATCTTAAATGGCGAAAACAAATGTGACAGCTAGTCTTGGCAAATAATAAACTTCTTATCTTTTAGTTTTTTTTTTTGGCATATAAAAATTATTTTTGGAAATATCAGTCTGTAATTGTTAGACGACTTGATACATAATAATAATTATTATGTTTAAAGACAAGCGGTTAAAGAATTAATGATTCAATAATAGTGAAGTTTACATTACATTACAATTCAATATTATTACTATTATATAGGTACTTTAGTTATAATCGCATTGTGATTATTGGTAATCTCAAAAACAACGTTTAATGTATGATAATTATTATTATTCTAATACGCATTTCTTATCTACTAGAAATAATTCCATAGATATGGTTATGACCATGTGGATTTAGTAATTTTGAATTTCACGCCGGCTTACATTTTATAAATTTCTGTGTCCGGGTAGCCAGAAATTAAAAAAAAAACAAGCAGAATCACTTGATGGTAAGCGATAAAGCGGTCGGAGATAGAGCACGCTTGTCTAGAAGTAACCTATTCACTCTTGACTTAAAGACTGCCCAGATGTAGCTAATAGCTAGCTATATTCATTAAAATAGGTTATCGATATAAACTACGATATAAGCTACTTTGTTTGTAAAGCTATCACAGCTTTACAAACAAAGTAGCTTTCGCAAAAACTTAACTTCAAAAAACAACGTAAAAGTTACGAACAAATAAATAACTTTTCAACCATTCTGAAGCAACCTGACCTCACCTGTACAACCTGCTTGAAAAGTAATTTTTTCGAAATTTTTAAATAGTTTTTTGTAGTCGAATTTTTTATTATAAAGTCACGTTGTTTTTTCGTTTTGCATCGGCATCCCAACATCAGCTTTCAAAATGACCGCGCAGTTCCGTATCACTCTGTATAGAAGTTAATAGGATGGCTTAACATTTTTTTTTTATTATTATTTGACATTAATGATTTATCTTTAATTTTGATTGTTGATATTTTGGAAATATTTTGGTCCTTGTTTTGACATTGCAGTTTTATGAAGTTTTATCTTTAAATTATTATCGGTCATTCTTTCTTTATTTTTTTATATATTGTAAAATTAATAAGGAATCAATTAAAATTGATATTAACATTTGTACGCTTAATGGCAAAGTATACACCACTTAATAGAGTGTAACATCTCACACACCTGTGTACCTGTAACCTATATTTACAAATAAATAATCTGTATCTGTAACGTACCTATAGCTGGCCCCAGCACCAAGTTGACTAGCCCCGACACCATCATGAGCATGCCTAAAGCAGCTGTGAACTTCTCAGGAGCCACAGCATCAGCCACCACCAGGGGTACGAGGATGGTAACAGCACAGTGAGAGGCTCCGACCAGTGGGATGTAGACCATCACGGCAATGAAGCTCTTTGACCATAACATACCTGGGGAAGATTTTGAACAATTTTAATTGGGATAACTTGGACGCGCATCATGAAAGCTGGTTCGAGGTGGCGCAAGAAAATATTGTCTTGATGGATATGAAGGAGGCTTTTGACCAGCAGTAGGATATAAAATAGGTATATTATTATTAGAAATTACTTTTGGGACTGTCTATTTGTAAAGTACTAGCACTCAGCCACAGTCAATAAAGAGAGCTTTAGTACCTACTGTATTGAGTGTTTTATTCTACAATGATCCTGATACCACTGAACCCAAACAATGATGGCGCTATCGCTCAGCCGTCGCTGACGCCTTAATGTATAATATCTACTCAATTTGGAATTAAATTATCTAGACATTTTATATAATATCTTGTAAGGCTTTCATAACATAATAGGCAAGGTCCTCCTATTTATGAATGGCAATAACAATAAGGCGTGGTCGACGGAACCCGGCAGAAAAGTTCGCTTGCTCACACTAGCTCTGTCATACCATTCGAGCATTTGAGCCTAACGTTTCTATGTCGGGGTGCCCTAAAGCTCCATGTGCCCTACATTCCACTTCTTAGCTACGGAAATAATTAAACGAGACTGTATTTATTACCTTGGTTATCTTTGACCAGCTATTATGAATAATATCCAGATTAAAGTGATGAATTAATTATATTGCCTATACCGTTTAGTCATCTATACTAATCTATACTAATATTATAAAGCAGAAGAGTTTGTTTGTTTGATCTCAGGAACTACTGGTCCGATTTGAAAAATTCTTTCAGTGTGAGATAGCCCATTTATCGAGGAAGGCTATATATCATCACGCTAAGACCAATAGGAGCGGAGCAGTAATGGAAAATGTGACGCAGACGAAGTTGCGCGGGTCATCTAGTAATATTATAAAGCAGAAGAGTTTGTTTGTTTGGTTGAACGCGCTAATCTCAGGAACTACTGGTCCGATTTGAAAAATTATTTCAGTGTTAGATAGCCCATTTATCGAGGAAGGTTATAGGCTATATATCATCACGCTAAGACAAATAGGAGCGGAGCAGTAATGGAAAATGTGACGCAGACGAAGTTGCGCGGGTCAGCTAGTTATTTATAATTACCTTGACCAGTCATTATTTATGTGAATGTAAACTAATCACTTTGACTGTAACATATCAGTATGTATTAAGGCCATACACCAATGTGGATACGACATTTACATCTACTAACATGCTAGACTTACCAAGCCTCGACACTAAGCCTAGCGTGACTCCAAGGACGTAAATCTCCTGGCTGCCCAACTTTAGCAGCCAATTACTTAGAACTACGAACAGTACTGCCATAGCCAAGTCTCCAAACCCATACAGGGACTGGGCCAACACGACGTTATCCTGCATGGAAATAGTTACTTTAAAGTTATCTCATCATCAAATAAGACGGAAAGTGTCTATTGCTGGACAGAAGCACGGCAACCGGTCCTGGGCATCTCGTATCCATCGGCTACCCACGAGGGTCGCGGGCACCAGGTCTTTGGTCCACCTTGTTGGGCCTTCCAACGCTGCTTCTTTTGGTATCCGGAATGCGCGTGAAGTTATCATGATTTATAAATAGACTAGCTGTATCTACCATATCAAATATTGAGTTTCTACTTTGTTTGAGATTGTGTGAGTATGCCATTACATTTGAATAATATATAGGTATGTAGGAGTTGATGTTCTCGTTTGTGACGGTGTGGCTAAAATATCTTTATGTAGTTTATGTAGTTTCATACGGAATGATATGCAGGCCTTATAATTGGCAAAGAGAAAGAATTTATTTATTTAGTCAGATTATTACCTAAGAATATTGTTGTTTGGCACATTTTCCTTGACAAGAGTAAATATTGCTGTTTGGCATATTTAACTTTGAAAAAACGGCCTTAATTGGTGTACCTGCCGTTCAAGACAGTAAAATATTCATGAACTGAGTGAGTATAAAAAGCCATTGAAGATCAAAACCCACAATGACATACACGAAGCGAGGTGGAGGACTCTTGCGATTGAATAAAAACCGGCTACGCGCAAGTTGGACTGTCATACGAAGGGTTCCGTACCATAAACCAAAATAAAAAACGTTGCTTATATGGGATCCCCATTAATTTTTAATTTAATGTAATTTTTATTAATTGTTGTTACAGCGGCAATACTAGTACAGACTCTGAAAATTTCAACTGTCTATCTGTTACGGTTCTTGAGATACAGACCGCTAACAGACAGACAGACGGACAACGGAGGCTTAGAAATAGGTTTCCGTTAGTTACCCTTCGGTTACGGAACCCTAAAAAAACAATCGCTTTGGATTTCACTGCTTCCATCACAATCATAAATAAACTCACGCAATCTGCATAATTTCTGATATTTTATATCGATAGCCAAATAGGTTTGATCACGGTCGTGTCTAGATAAGCAGTCAGATTTAACCGGAGATAAAAACGGCATAGATAAATTCCAATTTACATAATAAATAAACGGAAAACTACTATCTTTGAAATCAAAATAAAGTTAAAGAATGAGTCTCCAGTTACATAGGAACGTGTTACAAGTTCTTTTTCTTCTTAAATATTTGTAACTAGGAACAATGAATACAGCTACTTACAAATAATTGTTACTATGGAAAACACTGCATTTAATTTTATATCTACTATATTATTTATATTTTTCATCATCAAGTTTAAACATTATAGGAATTTTACAGTGTTTTTGTTGTATGCTGAATATAGTGTGTAATGGAAAGGTGTACAGTAGCCCTTGCCTGCCCCTGTAAATAACTTTTGTAAAAAAAACTGTTGTCAATTTCCAAGCTGCATCTCTCAAGAACCGTAATAGGTAGCAGTTAAAATATTTACAGAGTAGTAGACAGTTTAAGTATATCTATTGCCACTATAAAACAAAGTATAAAAAAAATTAAGGGTCCCATATCAGAAACGTGTTTATTTCGGCTTATGGTAAGGAACCCTTCGTGTGTGAGTTCGACTCGCACTTTGCCGATTTTTTTTCCTTTTAATACTAATAGAATATTATGCTGTCACTATAACCATATTATATTATATGCAGTTAATTTGGCTTACCTGCACCCACCCAGTAGTGAATAAGGCTTGTGGCAGAATTGAGGCATATGTTGTATCAGCAAACAAAGCAAGAGCTGGACCAGCGCACACGCAGGACATCAAAAACTCTTCACACAGTGACTTGTCTATTAGAAAATTTATGATTTTTCTGAAACTTTAAAACAACAGTTAATCAGTCTCCTGCTTATTTTTAACCGACTTCCCATAAAGGAGGAGGTTATCAATTCGGTTGTTTGTTTTTTTTTTATGTTTGTTACCTCATAACTCCGACAATTATGAACCGATTTGAAAAATTCTTGTTTTATCTGAAAGGATATACTTGCAGATTGGTCCCATTTAAATCATATAAAAATCGGTTACGAACTTTGGATTTTAAATCGAAATAGCTGGAATTAATATTTAGATGATTCTTTGATAATCGAAATTGCGTATTTTGCTTTTCTACGATTTTGCAGTGGTGTTGTTAGGTGTGGGGCACCACTAAAAAGTGTCAAAATACGAAGAAACCAACAAAAACACCGACTTCCGAAATTAAAGTTATTTTTTACGTTGTAGTGTTTTGTTTTGGAAGTCGGTTGTATTTTTGTTTTTTAAAGTTTTTTATTTTTTTTTACTTTTCTTTGCTGGAAGAGTTATTTTCACACCAAACACAGCAAATTGGATTAATATGAAACTAAACTCAGCATACAGACCTACCATAGGATACCTACTTTGTATCCCAGTAATATGTTTCCTTGGGATATTAACAATATTCACGTAAGCTAAGCTTTGGTAACGAGAACATTTTGTTTAAAATGTTGTATGTTAGGAAAAAAAGTTGAGGTTTTCCCCGTCGAGATGCTTTAAAATGTCATCTTATCCACAAACTCATGTAGGTATCGGTCAGGCAGTCAAATAATTCACAATTTATACTCGTGAATGGCTTAACTTGAAATAAATGATTCGAGTTTCATCTGGATACTTATTGTGTCAATAACACATAACAATTTGGAGGTATTTAAATCACAGTGAACAAGAGGTCCAATTCCTCAAGGGTACTTGACTAGTTTTTTTTTGTACATTTCTGTAAACCTAGAGAGCAGACAAGAAGTAGTTCAAAAATATTGATTTCAAATCTCAAAAAATGGCGATGTTGTCAGAGTTTAGAATCTGTGATGATGAACAAAGACAGCACCCTGGAGTGTGACGCCACTTACAAGTCCCGCCATTTTGAATAAAAACACGCCTTGTCACACAAAATATCATGTGGACTGCCACATGATATTTTGTGTGACAAGGCAAGAATAGAAGAATAACTTCTCTGTCTTTCCACGAATTCATTCTGTTTTAATAACATCCATCGAATAAGTATTCATTACATCTATATATAGGTATATAAAAGAAAGTCGTGTTAGTTACACTATTTTTATAGCTCAAGAACGGCTGAATCGATTTAGCTGAAAATTGGTGGGGAGGTAGCTTAGAACCAGGAAACGGACATAGGGTAGTTTTTATCCCAGAAATTCCACTGGTACGGGAAAATCCCACGGGAACGGGAACTATGCGGGTTAAACGGGAGCGAAGCCGCGGGGGACAGCTAGTATATTTATATTTTATTATATTTAACCGACTTCCAAAAAAGGGAGTTTCAATTCGGCGGGTTTTTTTAATGAATGTACACCGATTACTCCGAGGTTTCTTATCCGATTTGTGAGATTCTTTTCAGTTCGATGCGGCATACATGTCATTTGGTCCCGTAAAAATATTATTTGGTTTGGATCAGGAGTTTTTATTTTAAGACCATTTTTGCATATTTGAAGCATTTTGTATATTTAGTAGACGAAGGCGTCGACCACTTAAAAGTGAAAAATAAAAAAATAAAAATTATAATAAAATATAACCGACTTCCAAACGAAACACTACAAAGTATAAAAATATAACCTTAATTTCGGAAGTCGGTGTTTTTGGTACTGTATCTTTGTTTTTAACACCGACTTCGAACTTCATAGTAGTCGAATACTCCAAAAGAACCATTTTCAGAAGTAATATTCGTGACTTACTTAATACTATCGGACTCATCGTTCTTTGAAGCTAAATACAATTTCTCATTGGGATCGGAAAGATTGCCATCTGTGTTTGTCAGTTTTATAATTGGCACGACGACGGCTGCGCTTGTTTCTTCGTTCAGTTTCTTGTCATGCAATAACTTTTCTGTAACAAAGTTTAGTGTTCTTTTTTAATATTTATGTTTAAAAGTATCGGAAATTAGGGGCGAACTTTTTAGTGCTGCCATATATAAGGTCCCATTAAAACAGATGGACAAAATTTTCGAAAACATTCAGACCACCAAAATAATAGAAATGGTTAAAAAAAAAATAAACAAATTATATTATTATTATTTATTTATTGTGCCGCAATTTATTATTTTAGATCAAAATAAAATAACTAATCAGTGATTTTCTTTTTGCTTGGATATCTTTGGTTAGATGTACGCTGTGTTAAAATTTGTCAGGAAACAAATAGGAAACATCTTTGTTTCCTATTTGTTTATGGGAAGGTCCATTCATGAAAGAATTCGGTTATATTGGATCATAATTTGCGGTTTCGAATTTGAAATTCTCTATATTTAAGTACTGATTCTGCTGAGCATGGTTGGGACTTTCATGAAGGAGGGGTGTTACTCAGCAAGTAACCGCCAGCTTTTATTTTTACCCATTTTCTTTTATTTATATGTCATAACCAGAAATCTGAACACAGTATTTTCTTTCTTTCTATCTCTTTTTTTACATACTTACAGGATCAGTGGCTTGTCATGCACTTGCTCAAATCCACAAGATATATATATTTCAGTCAAAAATTGGGTGTCTCTTTACCGCAAAAAGGAGATGTTTCAACCAAACTCCTAATTTTCGGGGTGCATTTATTCCAGTGACTGATCGGCTCGAGCTCCTAGGCATGGAGCTGTCATCCAGTCTCAACTTCGGCGCCGCCATTGAGTGCAAAGCCCAAACTGCGGCCAAAAAGCTGGGCATCCTAAATAGGGTGAAGCGATACTTCAAGCCTGAGCAGCTTTTAACTCTTTATAAAGCACAAGTCCGATCCTGCATGGAGTATTGCAGCCACCTTTGGGATGGCTCAGCTAAGTATCAGCTTGCTGCGCTTGACTCGGTGGAACGCAGAGCTAAGAGGCTCATTGGTGACGTAAAACTGGTGGATACCAAGCTACACAGCTTGGCTCATCGCCGCAAGGTTGCCTGTTTGTCGGTCTTCTACAGATTGTACTTCGGAGAGTGTGCCCAGGAACTCCACGTCCTCATCCTACCAGCCCCCTTCTACCATCGGACATCCAGACGCACTGCAATTTGCCATCCCTACCTTGTTGCTATTCCACCAACTCGCACTAAGCGCTTCCAAGCGTCTTTCATAATGCGCACAGCAAAGGAGTGGAACTCTTTGCCTGCGTTTGTGTTTCCGAATGCTTACAACCCTAATCTTTTCAAAGTTAGAGTGAACAAGCTACTTCTGGCTAAGCTCGCTCCATCGTAGACTTTGTCTCTGTCATCTCTGACCAAGACTAGAGTCAAGAGCAAACCCAAACCAAGTAAAAAAAAAAAATAACCACCAATAGTAAATAATCATAATTAGGGGTGATCGATCAACAAACGAGCAAGTTCGAGATACGACACTGCTTCATAAGTTATAGTGAGACCAAGTAGTATGTTCCAAAACTTACCGTTACCTCCATCAGGAACTTCGATCCTTTTCATATGCCATTGTACTGGTTGCATTAGAGCTACTGCTATAAAATTGTGCATAGTAAGACCTGACATTATGAGGATTGTATCACGGAACCCATACTTTATTATGGACCACTTGACGAACAGGGGTGCAACCATTAATATTACCGCTGAAAAAAGAGGATTACTTAAATTAAATTAAAATAAATTTCATTATGATGCCAGTCTTCGAAAACCGAAGTGCCTCGGTGGCCTGCTAGAGACAACATCAATCAACTACTTAACGTGCATTAGAGGTATGGAAGAGTCTCGGTATTGTTGGTATCTATGTCGCAGTTTGTCACCCATCCAAAGAATAACCTTGGCAAACGTTACCTAACCTTGAAAATAAACTTGACTGGCTGTTATTATTGTTAACGTTAGACACATGCTCCTCTATATAATTTA
This sequence comes from Ceramica pisi, assembly GCA_963859965.1. Lineage (NCBI taxonomy): Eukaryota > Metazoa > Arthropoda > Insecta > Lepidoptera > Noctuidae > Ceramica > Ceramica pisi. The sequence continues at coordinate 7,310,643 of OY982529.1, forward strand.
AAAATAATAAAGTACAAATAATGGAAACTTATAGCTGATAATGTAATTTCAAATAACATTAAATTAAAACGAATATGTACTAAAAAAGCTCTCAAAGGAAGCTTCTCATAAATACACATTTTACAAGTAAGTGATCTATCAAAATCCATTCTTCCTTGCCTATCCTCCTATTCGAACGTCAATATAAATTGTAAGCTATATCACAGTGATAAATTACAATGGAGAATTCCATACACATTACCTGTTACGTAGATAATAAGCTTAAAATAAGTGAACGAAATTAATCTGGATATTTATTTCTCAAAAGGAGATTTCACAATGGTCAAATAGTTTTTAACTGAAGAATAAATATGCAGTTCGAAAAGTTTTTTAAAAAAAACTGTGAATTATTTGGATGTAAAATGGAACACGGGAATACCATGGCCTGAATTAAGAGAAAGGATACATAGTCATTCCGAGGGTATGGTGCCTATTTTTTTTTAAGTGTTGGAAATCATCAAAAGACTTTTCGCGCTGGGCGGGACTTTAGGGAGAGTTAGACTCTTTCTCACTTAAATCAACCCGTGTTCCTCCCATTTTCTTTGCGTTCCAGGACCGCGGTGACGCTTTCGAACAAATTCTGCAACATAGTAAAGTCCCTTGGGATACTTTATAATTTCCACACGGATTACGGTACAGGCAAAAGCTAGTTATATAATAAAATGCATTGCAATGTTGCATAATTATGAGGAACGAACGAAATTGTATCGTTTCATTTATCTTAAGTTCTTATGAAATGTCTGGTGGAATCGTTTAGGTTCGCTCGACATCTGCATTAGACCATATATGTGGGTTGATTAATGAATGTTTCTAATGTGAAAAGAGCTATGTAATTGGTGGCAGAGAGAAATTCAGACATTTCTGGAAAATGTTTATTTTCCATCATCTGCCTACCTTTTTCCCAACTGTATTGGGGTCGGCTTCCAGTCAAACCGGATTTAGCTGAATACCAGTATTTAACGTAGAGCGGCTGCCTACCAGACCTCCACAACCCGTTAACTGGGTAACACGGTACTTTTTGGTAAGACTGGAGTCAGATTAACTTTAACGACTGCCAAATATCTACAATTAATGGCAGCCGGGACCAACAGCTTAACGTGCTTTCCGAAGCACGGAAGAAACTCGGTATTTTAAGATAGTCACCCATCCACAGACCAACTTTGGCAAGCGTTGCTTAACCTGGTAGATTGACCTGTGCGGCTGTTTATGTTTAGCCCCGAGCTCCTCGGAAAATGTTTAATTTTGCAATTGATTGAATTTTCCATGAGCACTGATTTACCAAACTGAAGTGGCAGTGGTCAGGGCACATTGCTCGCAGAACAGATGCTCCTTGAGGCCGAGAAGTTCTGGAGTGGCGACCGCGTACCGGAAGACACAGCGTTGGAATGCTTCCCACAAGCTTAACCGATGACCTGGTGAAGGACGCTAGAAGTGGAAATCTTTCGGCGGATATGATGTTGCATCATTTTGACTGGTTCATTTTGATTGAAATCAAAATTAATTCGTAAATATATACCTATGTATATATACATATATGTTTTTTGTCAATGTCAATGCTGGATCCATGTCCTAGGTATACACCTTGCTTGAACCACTAAATTAAAATATACACCACAGCCTAAAACGTAGGTACAATTTCGCACAAAAGACTGAACATTTTGTAAGATATAGTTGATACCTACGTTGTAAGGATCAATTCAAGACACGATGCACTAAAGCGAACGTAACGCTTCAATACAGGATACGGCTGAGTGGATGCCGTGCACAGCCATTCGCAATAAATAACATTGTAAGAAAACGGAAATATTGTCATTTTATTATGTACGATCTTTGTTGGCGGTTCGATGAGCAGGGGGCGGGTGGAATATGCGATGATTCAGGGAGATCTGATATGAAGTGAAATGAGTTCAGTTAAATTGTTCAAGTTTTTGTTGGATTGTACTCTTAAATTATTTATTTTATTACTTTTTTTTTACTTATTTATAAAATGTTGACGCCGTTTAGGACTGATTAAGAAATGTTGGGCTATGTATATTTTATACATTTTTAGGGTATACAAACCATTTTTGGGGTTTCGTACCCAAATTGGTTGGTTACCCACCATCAGAACCCTAATACTAAGCCTCCGCTACCCGTCCGTCCGTCCGGCCGTCCATCCGTCCGTCCGTCCATCTGTCTGTCAACGGGTTATATCTCATGAACCGTAATAGGTAGACCATCGATATTGTAACATAGTGTGTATTTCTGTTGCGGCGATGTGTCCTTTTGCTGTCCATATTTTATACTGAAGAATTCCGACGTAGATGAATCACTACGAGAAGAAAACACGCGCATCCATTATGAAACCGAACGTGTATGATGCACTGTGACAGATGGCTTAAAAGTGGCGCCATCTGTCACGTATTACATGAACTATCCGACGTGAACACTTGGATCGTCATCGTGTGAGTATGCACTAAAGTATCACTCTAATAGAAGGGAACGCGTTCTTTTGATTCATAGTTATTGCAAATTAAACTTTACTTCCATTACACAGAAGTAAAAAACAACATTAATGATTGTTTGAAAATCTGGCGTTTCCCCTTTGATTTCGAATTCCGCGAATGTAAGATTTATATGCGTTCGTCTTGGATAAAGAGTAGCCTGTAATACTCCAGGGCAAAGCCTGCCCGGGTTACGGAATTCGTTTGAAAGAGTCACCGCGGCCCTGGAACGCAATGGGGATTAAGAGGAACACGGATGGGTTTTAGTCAGTAAGAGTCTGACACTCCCTTATGCTGCCCCTACCAAAGCGGAAGGAGTCATTTGATGATCCATCTTTAAGAAAAAGGTGGCTTTTTCTTAAAGATGGAAATGGATTCCAGTACATTTAAACAAATATTTTCATTTATTCATTAATTTAGATTTCAATCAAAAGCTCTAATTATTCCACTTTTTCGTAACTCCAAACTCTCAAGTAACGCTCAGGTATAGCCAAGCCCGCTACACATTTGCAACCAATGCAACTGCAGAATCAACAGTAGCGACCACCAGAAAAACACTAAGCCAATGCAGCCCCACGCGCCCCCCCCGGAGAAATGATTCAACTGTCTTGGATCCCGCAACGAAATTAATCAGAAAAGTACAGCGGAGGAGTAGATTTTTTTTTATAAGTATAATTTCCACTTCCCTCATCAAGCAGAAAACAGAATAGGCACCAAGGGACATACACTATTGCGTTAAGCCCATTTGCCAAGCACCATGGATTATATGTTAACACTGAAACTAATGGGTCCTAAATTGTGAGCTACTTTTGATTCCAGTACTGATAATTTTATGGCAAAATCGTTTGAACGCACGGAAATTTGTTTTGAACAGGTACAGTCAATGAAAAAGGCGAATTTTCTATTAAATCCCTAAAGACTCTTTTGTCAATATCCTTGCACAATGAGCTATTGAAAATGTAAAAAGTCCTATGTTTGTGACAGGGACAGCATTACAAAGCACTCTGTCAGTCGACGCCATCAGCGGACTCCATCCAAATTGTTAGACATGTCATTCATCAAATCGGAGCTTTGTGCTCGCTTCGTTTGTTTTTTATGTGGGTTTTTGTTTTATTCAAAGGTTGTTAATTCAGTCTCACTGATATGTGTAAACGTGAAACCTAACTGCTGTTACTAAACTGCTCATGAATTTCTGGAAAGTTAACTGCGTCCTGAAATACAGGCTCGGCCTAGCTCAGGCGCAGTTGCTCATTTTCATTTTTTTGCTAATATCAACATTTCAATTATAATACTGTATAACTTGTAACAATTATAAGATGAATAAGTAAATCATTAAATTTTAATTATGTTTTTAGGATCATCCTGTTGGTGAATCTAGTTGCGTTGGTTTTCAGTTTTAAATTTAACTTAGAGATGACTTTTGATATTTCAAAGAAAGAAATAGTGCTTAAATGCTACTTTTTTTATAACTAGCTTTTGCTCGAGACTATGTACACGCTTTTCTAATTTTTCCCATTCCCATAGGAATTTTGGGACTAATACATAACCCTTCCTCTGGAATTACTCTATTTATTCACGAAAACCGCATTAAAATCAGTTGCGTAGTGTAAGAAAATATTTTATACCATGTAAAGACTTACCAACAACACTGTGTACTAAACTAATCGCCAGTAGTCGTTTCTTCACGAAATATTCATTCAGCACAGTGCAGGACAGATTGTAAATCAACCCGAAACCAAGTCCCTGGAATAGTCAAACAGTTATATTAGACTAGCTGCCACCCGCGACTTCGTACGCGCATGTCCCGTTATTTCTCGTTCCCGTTAGAGTTTACAGAAATTCCTTCTTAGTCCTTCTACATGGTAGCGGTTGACCGCGGGGGCGCCGCTTTTCTAGTTTTAAATGCAGACGCTTGTGATTGTAAGTACTCGCGTCCCCGTGCAAAACGCAGCGCTAGCCGTTTTTGTGCTGTTTTTTGGAGCTACTACTCTTTATCCAAAAGAAATATCAACTTATAAAAAATATATAAAATTTCTACTTAATCTTGGCTTGAAAGTGGTATACTTTTTATTTTTATTACTAAGTATAATTTTAATTAATCTCCTCACAACGAAACTATAGAAATGAGAAATAATTATTGAAAACATGCATCTTCTCGAAAACTAAAGATTATTTCGATTTATTTATTTCGACAAAGTTTAAAACTTACACTAACGGATAGGCAATTTAATTATGAACATTTTGGTAGAAATATTTTTTTCAAACGATAAAAATTTGATTTTATAACGATTTTATTCAACACTCTGAGCATATTCGCTATTGTATCTCTTGCGCTGGTATTGAGGGAATAAATGCTCAAGGTTATTTGGTCAGGGTACGGCCTTAACCGCCAAAAAACAATTCCAACAGCTGGTCGCTCAAACGAACCGCCTAAGTGGTTCAGCCACTAGTGCGTAGGAGGGCTTAGTGTTCCCCTGTATACGATCCCCAAGGAACCTAAATAGCAAATTTCAGCTTTTTGAGATCGGTACTTTCGGCTGTGCTTTGTCTCTCAATCACTCAGTCAGTCAGCAACGAAAGAATTGTATAAGATAGTTATTAAAACTATGTTTCATGTTGCGTTATTAACCAACAATCGTCCAAACTCATGCTTTTTTAAAATTAGTAAGATGATAAAAGGGAACACAGTAAGTAAGAATCTTATGAAGTTCACGTCAGCGAACTGAACACTAACAACGCAATTCGTGAATACAATAAACAAACGGTTGCACGGAAACAATCATCAAATGACTGATGATGATGAGTTTAATGCATTCTCGAATTGTGTTTTTAAACGTGCGTGTAGGTAAACTGTTGGCAAGGATTAGCACCCAGTGGACGAGTCATTGGTCTCCCGGTGTACGACTGTAAATCAATCGAAAGTACGTGCCTTCATTGTAGCATCGTAAACTGAACGTCGACGCTTGCAAACGTTCGAGTCTAGTCCCAACAGAGGACCAATAGTTACTGCGGACTGCGGGTATTGGATTAGTGCATACTTTGCATTTTGGCAAACGTAAGGTAGATATGAGATGCCCTCAGGCTAGGTGGAGCGATGATTTTCGCAGGGTGCCTGGCAGCAGCTAGATGAAAGTTGCCTGTGATCGAGCCAAATGGCGTGCACTTGGAGAGGCCTATGTCCGGCAGTGGACTGTACGACACGGTTGGCGCAGTGGTTGAGCGATTGGCTGCTGCGTTGCGTGTCGTGGGTTTGATTCCCGCACGGAACAAATATTTGTATGACCTACAGATAGTTGTTCCGGGTCTGGCTGGGCGTGTATGTGGCTTTGTATGTTTGTAAACGTACCCACGATACAGGAGAAATTCCTGTGTGTGTGTGGTTTTCCCCACACTAGGAATTTCTCCTGTATTTCTCCTCAACCTATAAGGTTGTAGGTTGATGATGATGATGATACTTTGCATTAGTGTGTAGTAGCTTCCACCAGCGGCTTCACCCGCGTGATCCCTAAGGAACATACTGCCGAGATAGAAAATATTCTATGTGCTATTCCAGACCATTCTACTAATGTGCCAAATTCCATGAAGATCCTTTTAGGAGTTCTGACGTGAAAGAGTAACAAACATCCATCCTCAAAAACTTTCGCATTGATAATATTATTAGTAGGATCGTTCAGTGTAGCTGCCTGTTTAGAGTTCTGTTAGTCTTAAACACCAGTAATTCAATATCCTAGCAGATCATAAATCACCAATGGCAGTGTGTTATATAAAGAGTTGTACAATAGGTTAGCGGCACTGAGTATTTGTACGCAAATAGTAATTTTGTGACTGGTCGACTAGGCAGTACAAGAGCATTTTAATCGATTTTTTTTTAGATAAATGCTTTGACTCTTGAGTTTGGAAACGAAGTTCATCTTAATTCAGGAGGGCTATAAATGACCACTTTAGGAGATATTAGAATCATTATATTAATCACACAATAATCTGTCAAATTATATTTTAACTTTATTGCTACCGAATTAGGTTCAAAGTTGATTGGGAAAATTTGACAGTGACGGTTAGCGTGATTTGCTTTCTGATTTTGCTAAAGTGGCTTTAGGCCCGCTGTAGTCTTAACTAATATACTTAAATATATAATATGTTTCATAGTAAGTACCTGTAATATTCCATGGCACAAGTGAAACGTGAACGCTGACTTCGCAAACATGATACAAATCACTCCAATATTGAATACTAGTGTAGCTGCCAGCGTCAGCATTTGGAGGCTCATGAAAGACAGCAATGGACTTGTTAGGAAACCTGGAAATTAAAAACAAAATCATTAAAAATAGCCTTAACATACAATCGAATTTCTTCCGTACCTCGGAAAGCACCTTAAGCCGTTGTTCTCGACTGCCATTTGTAGATCTTTGGCAGTCGTTACGATTTGTCAGAAGCCAGTAAATCTGACTCCAGTCTTGCCAAGAAATACCGTGTTATCCAGTTAATGGGTTGTGGAGGTCTGGTAGGCAGCCACTCCACGTAAAACACTGGTATTCCGCTGAATCTGGTTTAACTGGAAGCCGACCCCAATATAGTTGGGAAAAAGTTAGGCAGATGATGTTTAAAAACAGCCTGTTATTGAAGAGACCTACAGCTAGCAAAAAGCTGTGAAATACTAAAGGTTGAAGATGATGTAGTTTGAATACCTATGTTTTAAAGTGTGCTGCTGTCAAAAATTTGGGCATCCTAAATAAGAGTGAAGCGATAGGTACTTCATGCCTGGTCAGGTTTTAGCCCTCTATAAAACACAAGTCCGATCCTTCATGGAGTAGGTATTGCAGCCGCTTTTGGTATGGGTCAGCTAAATATCAACTTGCCGCGCTTGCCTCAGTGTGAAGAGGCGTCTTCTGAGTAAGCTCACTCCATCGCCGACTTTGTCTTGGTCACCTCTGACATAGACTAGAGTCAAGAGCAAACCCATTTCAAATAAAAAAGTGTATTATTCCATACGGTGTTTAAAAAAATATTAACACAAACAACAACAACAACAACAACATTATTATTTATTATTCCTGTACTTGTTATGAGGTGTACAATAAAGTATATAATAAACTAGCTGACCCGCGCAACTTCGTCTGCGTCACATTTTCCATTAATGCTCCGCTCCTATTTGTCTTAGCGTGATGATATATATATAGCCTATAACCTTCCTCGATAAATGGGCTATCTAACACTGAAATAATTTTTCAAATCGGACCAGTAGTTCCTGAGATTAGCGCGTTCAACCAAACAAACAAACAAACAAACAAACAAACTCTTCTGCTTTATAATATTATAATACTAGCTGACCCGCGCAACTTCGTCTGCGTCACATTTTCCATTACTGCTCCGCTGACCGCTCCTATTTGTCTTAGCGTGATGATATATATATATATATACGCCTATAACCTTCCTCAATAAATGGGCTATCTAACACTGTAAGAATTTTTCAAATCGGACCCGTAGTTCCTGAGATTAGCGCGTTCAACCAAACAAACAAACTCTTCTGCTTTATATTATTAGTATAGATTGCATATACAAAATCTACGTTCAGTTACGTATCCTGATCTCTCTCTCGAATTAAGAATATAATTATGAAGAGGGTACCTAATGCAGGGCACTGTATCATCTCTATCGGTTGAAATGCCGACCAGCCCAGGTACCTAATCTCCTGGTACAAACTAATCTTGAATCAAAATCAACAAAACCAACTATCGAACGAATGGTGCTGAATCAAGTGGATTCTTAATTTCGTCCAGAACAGTCCAAAAAGAAACACATTTTCTCCGATTTTTACTGACAATATTGCTGATTGTAGACCACTGATTAATTTAATTTGTTTTAACATTTTATAATATCAAAAAAGTTTTACTGGGTTCATAGAATCGATTTATTATAGAGGAGCACGTGGCTAAATTGAAACAGCCGCACGGGCCGATCTTCAAGGCTAAACTATAACAGACGAACGCATCGATCTTCAAGGTTAAGCAACGCTTACGAAAGTTGGTCTGTGGATGGGTGACCATCTTGACATATCGAGTTTCCTTCGTGTCTCAGAAACCACGTTAAGCCTTTGGTCCCGGCTGTCATTTGTAGATCTTTGGCAGTCGTTACGGATAGTCAGAAGCCAGTAAAATCTGACTGAAATCTTGCATTGAATGAGTTGTGGAGGTCTGGTAGGCAGCCGCGCCACGTAAAATACCGGTATTCAGCGGAATCCGGTTTGTTTGGAAGCCGAGCCAATATAGTAAGGAAAAGGCTAGGTTGTTATAATGGTCACCCATTCACAGACCGACCTCGGCAAGCGTTGCTTAACCTTGAAGATCGACGTGTTCGGCTGATATAGTTTAGCCACATTGAAAAATATAATACCAAATATTCACCTCTTGTGTTAGTAAAACAGTTTACTTATGGCTACAGGTAACCCTCCGGAGGAGACTCTCCTCTCCTCCCAGTAAATCGAAGAACAATGTAGTCATTCAATCAAATCCATACTTCCATATCTATTTATACAATTTCAATATTATTTAAAAGACTCCAAGTTGAACAACATAAAACATGGGGCTGACCTCATGCTACTGCGGAGAATCTTAACACCGCGATTCAGAAAAACGCGTCATAAGTACAACGCCATCTATCGATCTACAACGTAAATGAACTGTCTTAATACTCATCTACTCATAAGTTCAAACTTAGAAGCTTACACGTTACGATAAATAATGACAATAATAATAAAATGTTCACTTTTATTGCTACATTTTAATAAAAAATAACTCAAAAATACATTGTTTCGGGGTGTTTTCACACATTTGTTATTAAAAAATTTCTCAATAGATGGCGTTGCAAGTATCTGAAGTCTCATTGTTAACAACCTATTTTAGCGCTCGATGAATTTTCTTCGTAAACTTTAAAATTCGATATCTTTTGATTTTGTGGGTCGATTTTGATGAAATAAACACTAAATGTTGCTCCGATTATCATTTAATATTTCGAAGTACCTAAATTTTGAATCCAATCAGTGGTTTATGCGTGATGCTCCTCCAAACGCACAGACAAACAGACGCACAGACAGACAAACAGACGCACAGACAAACAGAAAAGAATTTCAAAAACTGCTTTTTTGTGTTCTATGTAATTTTTCTGACATTTCTATGTATTTCTTATGCGAAAATATTCAATGTACAGACACGGCAACTCTACGATTTTATTATATGTATAGAATAGATAGATAAATAAATAAAATTTTCTGCATACCTACATAGTCGTGTTCGTGTATAAGCTGCTAAAAGCTATACTGGCCGAGTCCCGTACGGTATATCGAATTACCCTTGAACGATATAACTGTCTACAGAAAGCATGGTTCACCGACGAACGGTAATACGAAAAAACTATTAGTCGATACCATTATTTAGCGACAGCACGTTTCGCCGAATAACGCTACATAGAATGAATGGTAGGCCGATACCCAGATTTGCCGATGTCATGGTTCGCCGGAACACGCTTGAACTAAATACTCCTTTATCGGTAGTAATTTGCATCGAAAGCACCTTTCCTTACATCGTCTTTCGATGAAAATTGCTATCGATAAAGGATTATTTAGTTCAAGCGTGTTCCGGTGCACCATGACATCGGCAAATCTTGGTATCGGCCAACCATTCATTCTATGTAGCGTTATTCGGCGAAACGTGCTGTCGCTGAATAATGGTATCGACTAATAGTTTTGTCGTATTACCGTTCGTCGGTGAACCATGCTTTCTGTAGACAGTTATATCGTTCAATGGTAATTCGATATACCGTACGGGACTCATACGGCCAGTGTTAGAAAATGGGAAAGATTGTTCATTTTTGGTATTTACTTTTTCTGTCTGCGCAGAGGACCCAAGGTCTTGTAAAGGATTTGTAAAGAATGTTATTTACCTGATATTGCTATACAAATCGCGTTTAAACCACTCATTAGGGAAGCATTTGTTGAGCTCTTCCCAATTTCCTGTAGAAACTCTTTGTACAGCAGCCCATAGCTGGACACAAATGCAGTTGACGTTGACTGAAAATTCATAATAGTAGGGAGTTAAGCGCTAGTACACCTTTGTAAAAAAAAAAATACTTAAGTATAAGTAACACGAAAGATGAATCGGAAAATTGTGAGTCGGACGCGCGTGTAAAGGGTTCTGAAAGATTTTTTTTTATCACAAAATTTTTCTAGGTTTTCCAGTAATCCATAGGTGTACCCAACAATACTCTGTATTTTTTTCAAAATGTATCGACTACTAGCTTCTGTCGGTGGCTTCGCCCGCGTGATTCCGAGAGAACATACTCCCGGGACAAAAAATTTGCCTATGTGTGCTATTCCAGACTATGATCCATATTGCCTATATCCCTGTTCCAAATTTCTTCCAGATCCGTTCAGCCGTTCTGGCGTGATTGTGTTACAAACATCCAAACTTTTGCATTTATAATATTAGTTAGCTTAGATTAGAAGTTAGATTTTCGAAAACGAGGTTATGTGTGTGTCAAATATCAATTGAATCGGTCCAGTAGATTTAGATTCGGAGTCAATAATCGGCTGTTAACGACGGACACACAGACAGAAAGACAGACAACCGAGTGATCCTATTAAGGTTCCGTTCCATGCAGAAGTTCTAAACCCTAAAAAGGAACACATACCAATTAAATATTATCTAGCTTTGTTGCTTGATCCCTATTTGGCCAATGACGTCATGTGACATAACCTAAGCAGACGCTGTAATGCAATAAAGCTGCGTTTCCAGCTGAGATGTGCGAGGATACGTAGCGTGGACTGAGTTACCTGGCCTCGCTCAGCGCAAGCGATTTCATTGCGATTTTATTGGTTCTTAACAATCACATTAACTGCCTCCGTGGTCGAATGATTTAGGCGCTTGCTTTGTGACCTGGTGGTCGTGGGTTCGATTCCCACGGGAAGCATACTTTGTAGAAGTGTTTCCAGTTTGGCTAGGACATTGTAGGCTTGAGTTACCTGATTGTCTGATAAAAAGATGATTCCGTGCTTTTGGAGGTACGTATAAGCCGGTGGTCCCGGCCGCCAAATGACGGTCGTTAAACCATGTCAGAGGTCCTTGAGGTGGTTTAGAAATTCTGACACTAGGGTGTGTGGGTACCGTTAGACCTTAATACCCACACCATAAGAAGAAGAACAAACACATCCCTCGCTACGCATCCTCGCACATCTCTGGTGGAAACGCACTAACGCAGCCTACTAAGAGACATTGTGTGACATCCTGTCCAACGACATTTTTTCTCATAACGCAGCTCTTTCATATTATTGAACTGAGGCCTTTGAAATTTTTTATTCTTCAGTGGCTTGTCTGTCAAGAATGTCTCAAATGTAACACTGAACAAGGCAAATAAAATATTAGGTATTTTACGATTTTAGCCATGCAAAAGGTAAGCAAAAAGTATTGAACTTCATACTTTGTTCTTTGACACTTAGGTACTCTTTAAAGTCTTTAATAAACATCAAGCAAAGAAATAAAGTGTTTAATAGGTATAACGCTTTACATGACAATATGAAAATAAAAAACGTAATACACTGTTCCCAAATAATATGAGACGAGAGCGGAAAACGATGACTAAAGGCTAACCACGCATATCAGGGTCACAGCTGGTACGAAGACGGACTTTGGACCGCCAGGAGCTCAGAACAATACGTCCCGGACAAGGACGAATTCTTGTGTGGACCACGGTTCATCTACGCGAAGATGGATATTTGACTGTCCGGAGCTCAGAACGGTACGACCCGGACACGGACAAAGACGTATGTGATTATAAGTTCTAACGGACCACGGTTCACCCACACAAAGACGGATATCGGACCGTCAGGGGCTCAGAACTGTATGTTCCAGACAAGGACGTGTGTGAATGAATTCTGACGCACCACGGTTCATCCACACGAAGATGGACATTGGATCGTCAGGAGCTCAGAACGGTGCGACGCGAACAAGAATAAAACGTTTGTGAATATGAGTTCTGACGGACCACGGTTCACCAATACAAAGACGGACATCGAACCGTCAGGGGATCAGAACAGTGCGTTCCGGATAAGGATGTGTGGGAATGAGTTCTGACGCACCACGGCTTACCCACATAAAGATGGACATCGGACCATCAGACCACCACGGTTTATCTACACGAAGATGGACATTGGATCGTCAGGAGCTCAGAACCGTTCGCCGCGAACAAGAACAAAAACGTGTGTGAATATAAGTTCTGTCGCATCGTTCACCCACACAAAGACGGACATCGAACCGTCAGGGGATCAGAACAATGCGTTCCGGACAAGGACGTGTGGGAATGAGTTCTGACGCACCACGGTTCATCCACACGAAGATGGACATTGGACGTTGACGAGCTCAGAACGATGCGAACAAGACAAAGACGTATGTGAATGAGTTCTGACGCACCACGGTTCACCCACACATAGACGAACATCGGAACATTAGGAGCTCAGAAAGGTGCAATCCAGACAAATACGTGTGTGATTGAGTTCTGACGGACCACGGTTCATCCACACCCCGGGCACTGCCCTTATTTGTGTGGATTAAACGTAAAGTTCTGTAGGTAGGTAACGGTACCTATTGACTTATGAATTAAAACTCACAATATTAATAATCACAGCTACAGCTATCATGTAACCCCATCCACCATCTGGAGCCACTAAAACATACTTTTTCTTCGCGTTACCACAATCCTTAGCACTCATTTTATACGAACAATAACATGCAGCAGTATAGTCTTAATGAATAAAACAATTTATGGTAACAATTATATTTGTTATCTCCTGTCAACAGTCTTCATTATTAATTTTATTGCTTAGGATCTGAGATGATAACTGGAGTAAATATAGTTATATTGTTTCGTGTTATGAAGGCTGAGGTTGGAAAGAGATTTTGATTAAGAAAAAAAGTAGGTATGAAAAAAAATGTTTAGTGCATCAACTTAAAATATCTTATTCGACTTACAACATGGAGTAATTAGTTTGCTTGTGTTAGTAAACTCTGCGTTACCCCAGGTTTAAATTTAGATTTAGATCATTCTGACTTTCTGTTGTTTCTATGTACAGATGCCAGCATATCAAGCTACAACTATCTTGCGAATTTCTTTGATAGATTTACAACTTTACCGCTTAAGCATTAGGTGCAAAGTGGATTGGGATAATTTGACATTTTCGGGTAGCTGGGTGCTGGTCTGTACCTCCATGGGAAAAAAACTTCATGTTTAGTTTAATATTCTGACGCACTATGATATTGAACTATGGCTCATTCAATTCTAGTATTTTATCATAAAAAATCAATTAACCTCAATATACATACATTATTCCGTTTCTGTGTTACTGCTGAAACTACTGGTAGCAGAGTTGGTGAATTTATTTTGGCAATGCCTTTGTTAAATATAAAGGTACGACCCTGCCAATAAGATCTTATTAGATAGATGCTCAATTCATTTATCGCCGTACTATTTTATAATACCAGATAGCCGCAATCAACCATTAATTTAAGAATAAAGGTGACCAAGCCAATGTCGACAAACCAAAAATTAACTAAAAACTTCAGATCATCTCCCAACGTGATTTAAAACTCTCACCAAACATTTAAATGCATCCATTATCCATCTGAGCAATATATCCTACGGATACACACGAGAGCCGTCTACCTGATTACGTACGACACTATAAAAGTCGGAGATAAGACGGCTATAACTCAAGCAGGGACAGCAGGTAATCTACCCGACTTAGGCCGTAAATATACAGGCTTGCCGGCAGGGGCGGATACAGGATTGTCGTTTGGAGGGGCCTCAATCCTGATTTGGGTAGGTTTTTAGTAAACACTAAAAAAACCGGCCAAGTACGTGTCGGACTCGCGCACCTAGGGTTCCGTACAAACCTGTAAGTATATATTATAAGCAAAAGTTGCGGTTTACGATTTATGACGTATTAAAAAAACTGCTTACTAGATATCGTTGAAACCACTTTTGGTGGAAGTTTACATTGTAATATATCATATATTTTATTTTAGTTTTATCATTCTCTTATTTTAGATGTTACAGGGGGGGACACATTTTACCACTTTGGAAGTGTCTCTTGCGCAAACTATTCAGTTTAGAAAAAAAAATGATATTAGGAACCTCAATATTATTTTTGAAGACCTATCCATAGATACCCCACACGTATGGGTTTGATTAAAAAAAATAGTTTCAGTTCTAAGTATAGGGAACCCCCAAAATTTCTTGTTTTTTTTTTTCTATTTTTGTGTGAAAATCTTAATGCGGTTCACAGAATACATCTACTTACCAAGTTTCAACAGCACAGTTCTTATAGTTTCGGAAAAAAGTGGCTGTGACATACGGACGGACAGACAGACAGACATGAATCTATAAGGGTGCCCTTTTTTGCCTTTTGGCTACGGAACCCTAAAAGCACAAAATATTTTATTTTTCGAAACGCATAACAAGCCTCCCTGAATTATTTGTCGAAAAGGTTGTGGACTACAATAAATTATTGGTCATTTAGGGGCTTCAGCCCCTTAGCTCCCCACCAACACCCCTCCCCCCTGGATCCACCCATTCTTGCCGCACTAAATTTTGTCGACGTACTATCTCGTATCGGAACTAGATTAAAATTTGATCATTGAAAGAACAGATTGTAATTATTTATAAAGTTTAAGTGTGAACGCGCATTAATGCCCACCAATGGATGGACTTACCGCGGCAAACGTTGCTTAACCTTGGCGGTTGTTATTACTAACCCACAAGCTCCAAGGTAATGTTACAATAAAATTACGTCGGCAGGTCGCGTGAATTATAAATGTTAGTCAACTTGAGCTTCCAGATGTTTTCAAAGCTCCCAATTACGCAAGAAAATTGGATATTTTTATTGAAGTATTACTATGGTAATCTCGGTGTGGAAGAAAAATGGAAACAGCTGTGTTATCCCACAAAAGAGATGGATTAGCAACTTATCGCGATTTTCCTTACTTGGAAACGTATTAAAGGTTATTCTTCGAAGTGCTCAAGGAAAATTGCCTTACACTTGTCAGTGTGTCTCCGAGTCCTCTTCGTTCTTCGAATACGGAAACCTAATTAAAGACAGGAAGGTCCTAAGGAAGGAATATAAAAAAAATTAGAGAATGGGTTTACGGACTTAGTATGTTTACGGCCTTATAGAAACATCATCACCATTTAGGTCGGTTGTATTTTTTTAACCGACTTCCAAAAAAGCAGGAGGTGATTAATTTGGCGGGTTTTTTATGTTTTTACAATGATTACTCCGAGGTTTCTAATCCGATTTGTGTAATTCTTTTAATTCGATGCGGCGGCATACTTGCCATTGGGTTCTTTTAAAATTAAATTCAGTTAGCTAGATAGTTTTCATTTTGTGCAAATTTATTTATTTCAATCTCTACGCAGACGAAGTCGTCCAAGTGTCAACACTTAAAAGTAAAAATTAAAAAAAAAATTAATAACAATATAATTATAACCGACTTCCAAAAAAAACACTACAAAGTATAAAATAAACTTCATTTCGGAAGTCAGTGTTAAAAAAAAGATACAAAACGAAAAACACCGTCTTCTTTTATACAAAACGTGGAAACTCTTGGCCCAAATCTCACCTGATGGAAAGTGATGATTAGGCCGAAGATGGAAGCGAGTTTCTCCCGGAATCCTCTTACACAGAGAAACTGGTTATCATACCTCTAACTGCCGGAACACAACAATGCTGTTAACATTGTTGTTATGGCGACAGACTTAGACATGATGGTGGTAGCTTGCCAGGCGGACTTAGAACAAGTCCTACCACCAGCCAAACCGAGTAAAAAATTTGCCTCCGCTGGGAATCGAACCCGAGACCTCTGGATCTGAATCAGGTAGTATAACCACTAGACCACGGAGGCGGTTAGTGTCACCTGTTTAGCACCACCCGGGGACCACGTGTAGGGATTCGCTGAAGGGTATTCTCCTACGGACGCGGGTGACTCGGCCCCCAAAACAGCTGACTTGCGAAAATAAGGTTATTTTATACTTTGTAGTGTTTTGTTTGGAAGTCTGTTGATATATTTTTTCATGTACATATGTTAGCTCATAACTCCTTTCGTTTACTTAGATGAAGTATTTGGTTTTGGAATTACGCCTAAACCATAAGCTCTAAACGTTCAGTTGGGACCATTGTCCATTTTATTACAAAAAAAGGATTTTTAATTTAGCAATTGACGATGCTGATTTTTAGAACCTTCTGTTCCTCATTTTATACCTGTAGCCTGTATACGCAAATGGGTACATTGGGTGGGTACATTTTACGCAAAGATCATACAGTGCCTTTCGCGTTCAGTATACTTAGCAATGCTTTCAGGGTGTTGATGGGGCTGCCTCGCTTCTGTAGCGCATCTGGGTTATTTGCGGAAATGCGTTTTGATTCTTTTATGCATTAATGCGTAAATGATGTGCGTCCTTGGTGCGCAGGGTACGAGCCAGTTTCAACAGCATCCTGGGCATGATTGGTGATAGGCTGGACTGCTGTATTGTGAGTCGTTGCTCCAGCATATCAGCTGCTATTACTTATATAAGTCATT
Organism: Ceramica pisi; assembly: GCA_963859965.1. Taxonomy (NCBI): domain Eukaryota; kingdom Metazoa; phylum Arthropoda; class Insecta; order Lepidoptera; family Noctuidae; genus Ceramica; species Ceramica pisi. The sequence continues at coordinate 7,327,783 of OY982529.1, forward strand.
GTTACTCAAAATAAATAATTACGTTTAGGAACTCGCTCCAAACCCACAGAACCTTTCGGTCCCATCAACCATCTTCTCTGCGAGCAATGTGCCTTGTCTTACCCAAGGCCAAGTTTTGCAAATCGTCAGGCCATTTCGATTACCTCGGAGTTCTCTTACCTTATTGCTTAATTTCTACAACATCTAAGTATATAGTTAATCACTAAATATTATAAAAGAAAGTCCTCCGCAGCGTCTGTCTATCTGTCTGTCTGTTAGCGATAAAATCAAATACTATTTTCATGCTGTTTTACCAATGGACAGAGTGATTCTCGAGGAAGGTTATAGTATATAATTGGTCAAGCGAGCGAAGCCGCGGGCATCAACTAGTATGCTAAGAATTGGAACTAACACTAATTTAATGTCTTCATCTAAACAGAATTTAAGACGAACATGACAAAAACTATTAATTATGTAATTTTATTTATTTTCGTGTTACATAAATTAGTTTTTATGTATCTGTATCAATTTTCAAACACCAACAAGCTTTTTAAGTAGTAATAAAAGGTTCCAGTATTGCCACTTATGTTGTCAAAAATAAACTGGCTATGATGACTTAACGATGTAATTAATTTTTTGTTGTAACACAGTTGATTTTTGGCTCTTTAATTTTTTACAATCTAACTATCCACCTAGTTACCATCGCAAACATCTACTTAAATTTTCGAAGATACATCTTGCCTGTGATCTTGCCACAGATACAGTGCGCTTCTGCCTAAAGTGTGTTTTTTAATCTCTAAGACTAAATTGACAAGTACAAATGTCAAACTGACATAGATTGCAATAGCATTTAAGTCAATTTTGACATTTGCACTTATTATTTTCCCGGCCTAAGAGGAATTCAGAATGACGCGACGCCAACCGCTCAGTGAGATTTCTCGCACACTACGGATCGAGTAACTTTCAATGCTCCTATCATGAATGATGTCGTCCAGGGCTGAACTTGCGATCACGATATATAAATAATAGCAGTTACTTTATTTAAGCGTCAAACCTTATTTTTACCCGGTTTGACAACATGCGTTGCCAGTTAAGCTTTTTGAAGAAATCGCTTCGTGAAAAAATATGTTTTCTTTCTCAGGCAAGCAGGCATTTAAAGATCAGAACCCTAAATCTACTATATAAAACAAAAGAAAACCGGTCAAGTTTAAGTCGGACTTGGACTTTTATTTTTATTGATTTTTTATTATTTGTTGTTATAACATCAGAAATACATACTCTGTGAAAATTTGAACTGTCTACCATAAAGTTTATGAAATAATTAATTTTGACATTGTATTATTATCATCTTTTTTTTTTTTTTTTTTTTTTTTTTTTTTTTTTTTTTTTTTTTTTTTTTTTTTTTTTTTTTAGGGATGGGAAATCATCCAATGACTCCTCCCGCTCTGGGTGTAGCGGGAGGGAGTGTCAGACTTCTACTGATATAGTAGTACAGTATACAGACTGTTCCTTCATTGCCCTTTGTGTTCCGGAGCCACGGTGTCTCTTGCGAATAATCCCGCTTACTCCGGCAGGCGTCGGCCCTTTCGGGCCCCTCTGTGTTGCTGACTCTCTTTGAGGCGCGCGTGGAACACTAACGCGCCGTCGACACGGCCTGTCTAGATGGACGGACGGCGAGCCACCCATAGCTCGCCGTCCACAGGCCCGCGCCTACGGTGGCCGGAGGTCACCAGGTGGCCCCCGACGCCCGCGGCGTCCACCACGGCGGCCGGGACAAGAGGGTCTCCTCTCCCGCTCCGCCACCTCCTTCGCTAGCATGACTGCTTCGCAGAAGGAGGCAACGGCGTCCCATTCCGTCTCGCTCCGGACCATGGCTTGGACCAGGGCCGGACGCGAGAGGTCGCCGCCAATCGCCGTTTCGAGGACACGGCGGTGCGCCGCCCAAGCGGGGCACACCTGCACAGTGTGCTCTACCGTGTCCTCCGGTCGATCCTCGCAGTGGTGACACCCGGGCGTTTCCTCCCGCCGAATTCGGTGCAGGAACCTCCCGAAACAATTATCATCATTCAATTCATTATTTATATGTATTCTTAATTGTTAATGTATTGCATGTTTTTATTAACTGTCTTAAGTTATGTTGTAATTATTTAAATTAAAGATGTCGACTATTGTGTCTTATATTAATTAGCTACTAATGATGTGAAAGAGCCTCAAAAATCCTACCTTAAAGGTAGGATTTTTGAGGAACTGATTATTTATTACTAAGATCTCATGTAAAATGTACCAAAAATCACACCAAAAAATGAATCTTGTTACAAGGGTTACGTTGGTTACTCTTCGGGTACGGAAACCATAAAAAAAATCATGAATAAAAACACTAGTTAAATCCATCTCTGTCTTCACGGTCGACGTATTTTTTCTTCCATCAGGCATTGATTGGCAGGCGAAGCTCCCGCTACCCTGTGCGTTGCAATTTCCACTCAGCGAGATTTACTTTCGCATTTCAGGAAGAATGGGAACTAGTCATATTGTATCTGGCCTATTTGGGTCGAGGGGTTTTCGGGAACGGGACTGCGAAATATTATTTTTGAGTAGTACCTTGGGATGACAAGATAAATCCCGATCCTGTCCCGAAAGCTCCTTGACCCGCCTATTTGTAAAAAACTCAACAATAATGTGTTATAAGTAGGTAATTATTTTTATTTAATATTTTGGTTCATCACCTGCCTAGCCTTTTCCCAACCATATTGGTGTCGGCTTCCAGTCAAACCGGATTCAGCTGAATACCAGTATTTTACGTGGAGCGGCTGCCTACCAGACCTCCGCAACCCATTAACTAGGTAACACGGTACTCCTTGGCAAGACTGGTGTCAGATTTTCTGGCTTCTGACTATCCGTAACGACTGCCAAAGATCACCAAATGACAGCCGGGACCAACAGCTTAACGTGCTTTCCGAGGCACGGAGGAAACTCGGTATGTTAAGATGGTCACCCATCCACAGACCAACCTCGGCAAGCGTTGCTTAACCTTGAAGATTGAACTGTGCGGTTGTTGTTTGTTTAGTAATTTGGTTAAGTTAAAAAATAATGGTGGTTGGACGGCACACTTGGCGCAGGGGCTGAATGATTTACGGTACAAATAAATGTCTTAAAGGGTTGTTCGGGGTCTGGTTGTTTGTGTACGTTTTTAAATGGTTGGACAAGCACTCACGATAAAGGAGAAATCGGAGGTAACGTTGATTAAGAAAAAATCCAAACGCCTGGCAATAAATGTTCAGACTTTTGAATTTGTGAATTGCTAACAGAAAATGCTTAGTTGTTTACTAATTGACTTTTTTTTTCATAAAGGTGATTTTGTACAATATCTAACTTATTACCCAGTTAGTGGGTTGTGGAGGTCTGGCAGACAGCCGCTCCACGTAAAATACTGGTAGTCATCTGAATTCGGTTTGAATGGAAGCCGACCCCAATATAGTTTGTGAAAAGGGTAGGCAGATGATGATGATCTAACTTATTTAAAATTACAAACACAAACACGAAAAATACATCGAAATTAAAAAGCACCCACCCTTCTTCACGATACCTAACAAAACTGATGAAACCCCAGAACATAAATCAGCGAAAATTACGCCGCGTTTTAAGCATCTGCAGTGTAAAAGCGAAATAGAGTTTACGATTTACGATTCTTTCCTAAACTTTAGCGTACTACCTTCACTTGTAGACTGTACCAGTGAGCGGTGGGCAAAGGGTTATAAGGCGTGGCCGAGTGGATCAATAGAGAGTGGCGATTGAGGGTTACCGATGCACTGAAGTTGTTTGCAGGCCAATGCAAATAAGACGTGTTCACTGTTCAGGGTTAGGTAAGTTTATGTGCTAGACGTATTTGGGATTGGTTTGGTCTGTTTAAGCGTTGGTCTGGTGCCAGTGAGTAGGAATCCAGGGCCGATACATTGGCTTAACATTATGTTTGTTAGCTAACACAGTCCGTTTAGGTTCAACTAACTATGGACTATGTTTTTTTATGTGGAGTACCGGAGTTTGATCAATACTCTTTGGTATTATATAGGTGAGGGATGAAAAGCATTTTCCTATCACTAGCAATACATAATGATTGGTCAATATTTTTCCACTCCTCTCCTCTTCGCTCCAGTGGACTGTCAGCCGTAGTGCAAAATGTTATATATAGTCCATCGCGTTAACGAAACTTAAATTTGTAGGTGTTAAAATTAGATACAGATTGTACTTTGGCGAGTGTGCACAGGAACTCCACGACCTGATCCCACCATCGTCATTTTACTACCGGAATACCAGACGTACGGGTGATACCCTGCAGGGTATCACCCGTACTTGATCGATATCGCGCCTAGTCGTACCCAGCGCTTCTCCATGTTTATTATGCGCACAGTCAAAGTGTGGAACTGTCTGCCAACGTTCCCGTCCACATAACCCGTCTTTCTTCAAAACAATAGTGAATAGGCATCTTCTGGGCAAGCTCGCTCTATCTTAGACCTCATCCATCGCTTTCCATCAGGCGTGATTGTGGTCAAGAGCAAGCCCATTACATAATAAACAAATAGGTAAGTGCCGTCTAGTGACCATAAAAGAAAACACTTTTGTTGTCAATCCTTATTGACATAGATAATCGTTCACGTTAAGGCGAGGTTGCAGTTCTGTGTGTTTTGACGAACAACTGCGACTGTCCGGCGAGCGAAATAATGCCTAAATTTTGATTGTTTTTTCTTATTGGCGAAAACTGATAAAGAAATTACACAATCTGGTTTCAACATTTACTTCAAAATAAAAAGCTCTATCTATTGATATAACTTTTATATATATTCGTGACTAGCTGACCCGCGCAACTTCGTTTGCGTCACATTTTCCATTAAGGCTCCGCTCCTATTTGTCTTAGCGTGATGATATATAGCCTATAACCTTCCTCGATAAATGGGCTATCTAACACTGAAAGAATTTTTCAAATCGGACCCGTAGTTCCTGAGATTACCCCCTGCATACAAACTTACAAACTTACAAACAAATGTTACCTCTTTATAATATTAGTATAGATGAAATCTCTTAGCAGTACACGTTTAAAATTGTAATTTAGTGTCATGTTTGATTAAAAAAAACTTTTTACAAAAAAATACAACCGACTTCCAAAAAAAAACACTACAAAGTAAAAAATAACTTTAATTTCGGAATTCGGTGTCAAAATACGAAGAAACGAACAAAAACACCGATTTCCGAAATTAAATATATAATAGTTTTTTATTTTTCACTTTTTAGCGGTGCCCCACACCTACCACACCACTGCCAAATCGCAGAAAAGCAAAATACGCAATTTCGATTATCAAAGAATCATCTAAATAGTCAAATTCGACCGATTCGTAACCGATTTCGATATAATTTAAATGGGACCAATCTGCAAGCATATCCTTTCAGATGAAACAAAAATTTTTCAAATCGGTTCATAATTGTCGGAGTTATGAGGTAACAAACATAAAAAAATAAAAATAAAACATACAACCGAATTGATAACCTCCTCCTTTTTGGGAAGTCGGTTAAAAAAAGTATCGAGCCAATCATTCTAAATCGCGTTTCTATCTTTACGATTTACTTGAGGGTATGTTCAATTTTTATGTAATGATTTTTATTTATTAAAAAACTCATAACCAATAAGATTTTCAGACGTTCATAAATTTTTCAAAAGTACTGCAACCCCGCCTTAACACGACGGAGAAAGTTAAAAATTCATACCGAGAATTCCGATCACGAGTGTAAAAAGATGACGCTGATATTATGTTACATACTCTAGCGAAAATGTGAACCTAACCCAAAAATACACAGCAAAATAAACTACAAAATTCAGAATCTATTCGTACAACTCAAAATCTGTGAACTAAAACTGTTAAAAACGTTTCCCGCTCGCCTGTCGAAGCAGCTGACAGATGGCTGTCCTCGGCAGATCGTTCATTCATCAAGCTCACTTTAAAATACCCTGTGTTCATGTTCATCCATCTATGACACATTTTGTAAAAAACGATAAAGCACTAGATGGCTTTTACATTTAATCTTGCTTGTTTTTAGCGAAGAGACAGGCAGAGTTTGTAACTTCTAGACTACAAATCTGCAACAGGTATCCTCGTGATGAAACTCAGATCCCCAAGATGAGCCCTCGCGCCTGTAATCATTTATTTAGTGACGTGAAGAGATAATATACAAACTAACTCAAGTGCATTTATATTATTTGTGAAGATTTGGGTATCATTTTCAGCCTGTTCTGTCGCATTGCAAAACAATGGCCGCCCTTTCTTCGTTCCACTCTTCTCGGCTTTGAACAATTGTGGGCCAATACTATTGATTGATGTCAAACTTGTCCCACCATCTTTGCCGGACACAGTAGCGTACCTAAGAGGAGTGGGGGTGCGGCTCGCCGCGGGTGATATCCGTTTAGGGGTGACACCCGAACGTTCGTTTACTGTTTGTCAAGGTCAGCTGTCACCCCTAAACGGGATGCAATGAAACCTGTAGTGCGATTCTGTAAACATGTCGAAGTGAACACGTAAGCGAAGTGAACGACAAGTGAGTTGCCAAACTATACAAACAAGATGGCTTGACAGCTCACTTGTCGATCACTCCACCTAAGTGATTACGGTGAGACGTCGACAGAATCGACCGGCTGACCCAGATGGGATGCAAACATTTTCGTGCATTTTCTGCTGTCTTAGTTCTTCAGCTTTTCTTCATCAGTTAACAAGTTTCTATTTGAGTATAATTAATAAATTAAAACTATCCCAGGTGGAGTACAAACATTTTGGAGCTCGCTACGCTCGTTCTTACATTCATATCTGTATTAGTTGCTGAGCTTATCCGCATCAATCAACGAATTAAACGTTGATGAGTCAAAGAAAATCAACCAGTATTTATGGGAAAATAGTTTATATTACCTGTAAAAAACCGTGATGTAAGAATATTCCTGAAAAAAGTCTGCGGCACAACTGAAGCACTCTATCCTCCCGAAAAATAGGATGCGACACCAAATTTTTGTGGTGACACAACATAATCTGCACCGTTTGATAGCTACGCCACTGGCTGGACATTTGGGAATCCCTTTGTGATTGATTTGGCTCATGAACCGTTTGACATGCGAAAAAGTGCAAATTGTATTTAACTTTTTGTTTTGTTTAATTGAATGCGCAGTCCTCTACACTCATACAAAGCAAACCTGTGCCCCAGTAGCTAACTGAATTAAGTTCTTATATGAGTCATAGGGACGTCTGTCTTTTTGATTCTTAGTAATCAATGTACATTGAACATACTCCTTTACTGTGCTTTTGATTTGAAAAATAATTTATTTATTTAAACTTTATGCACAATAGTGAAAATGGGCGGACTTAATGCAACAAAGCATTCTCTACCAGTCAACCTTTGGGTTAAAAAGACTACATTGTGGTAGGTGTAGGTACAACAACAAATAACAAAAACATTTAAATTGAATCTTTTCAATCCATTACACAAATTAATAATATAATACCTAACATATATAAAAAAAATCTAGTCTAATCTAATCTAATTTATTTTTTACGTAGTTTTCAGTCTGACACGTCAAGATAATATAGCTTTATACAGTGAACTGTTTTTAGCACACAAGCAGGTGGTTAACTCACAGTGCCCTGGATCAATACAGGCAGGGGTTGCACACCATAGATGCGTGACAGGATTAAAATTGCGAATACCACTACTTCGCGTGCAGTATTGCATTCGTGTTGGTAACAAGAGGGCAATGTACAGGCTGTTCGTCAGTGTTTTCTTTGGTGAAAATCGAATTTTCGCTCACCGATGCTCATTTTTCTTTGTTGTTCCCTTTAATTTTCGTTTCCATTTTTCCTCCTAAAGTTCCTGAAGTGAAGCATGCAAATGTAATAATATAATTAATTAAAATACAACTATATTAATTTGACCCAACCTAACTAAGTACAAAGAGTCAATAGATACGAGACCAACTTGTATTTTTTTTGTTACCACTGACACGCTAACTAAACCTAAGCATTGGTCACAGGATAGATAGTTATTTTTATGTTTGCTTGAATTATTATAGTTAAAACCAAAAACTAAATATTTCCTGCGACAAAACAAAAAAATTTACTAACTTGTTTACAAAATAAGGTTAGCCATTTAGAAAACACCAGAAATCAATTCATAAAACCATGCCACGAAGTAAGAATTCACCGGTAAGCACAATTGAAATTCACAGAGTGTGTATTTCTCTTGCCGCTAAAATAACAAATAATAAAAATTTTGTTAAAGTTGAAATAAAAGTGGCTCCTATACAAGAAAATTGTTCTTTTTTTGTCGGTTTGTTGTACTTTTTTCTTGATCAATATCGTTAACAGCATGTCACTTAGTCTAGAACCCATGTGCAGAAATAGTGTTCAAAGTTCGTACCAAAATTAATAGCAAAACACATCAAATAAACGTATTGCTATTAGATTTTTAAACTACGACTAATCGATTTTCCAGACGGCTGAAGTATTCGTTTAATATCTAATCTTCACTATATTATTTTCATTTCACTTATTAGAGTAGCGCTTTAAGTCTACTCTGCATCAGCATGTTACGGATAAATCCGTTTGAATCATCGTCTTCCTGCCTTTATTAATGGATAGGTATAACAAAAAACCGTTCAGGGTTTAAGACAACCGAAACTGCAATGTTAATGAGATTTAACTAGCATCAAACAAATATTGTAAGTACCAATTCTACCTATTTTCACATTCGCATCTCAATCGAAAAATGTATGAAAATTAAGGCTTTTTTTGATAGTTTGCGATTGACATGCGAATGCGAGTGATTAAAAAATAGTAGAATTGGCTCTCTGATTTATTGAAAACTAAATGTACTTTAAGTCCCATACAACATCTAGATTATTTTACGACACGGTTGGCGCAGTGGTTGAGCGATTGACTGCTGCGCAGCATGTCGCGGGTTCGATTCCCGCACGGAACAAATATTTGTACGACCTACAAGTATTTGTTCCGAGTCTGGGTGTTTTTCTATCTATAATATGTAGGTATGTATTTACAAAAAAAAAATGTATATAAATAGTTTATCAGCCATCTCGTTACCATAACACAAGCATTAGGTTGCTTAGCTTGGGACTATATGGCGTTGTGTGAAATGTCCAAGGATATTTATTTATTTACATAAAATTCTTCCATTACTGGTGACTGACTGAGTCACTGAGTCATACTGACAGACAACGCACAGTCGGAACTACTGGTCGTAGAAAGCTGTTTGCCATGTTGGTTCCTTCCTTCTGTTTAGCAGATCGGGTGTAAAAGAGAGCGTAAGAAAGATTTACCTGAAATACTTACGGAAGCGGAGAAAATGGGATATTTATTATGCTTTATTTCATACAACCTATTATAAACAAGCCAAAAATGTATACAGCATACCTACAGCGTAAAATAAATAGGTGATCTCATCGAATGATCTATGGTTTGGATGGGCTTTGCAAGATTATGTCATTGTTATGCTTGTCCTAACCGTTCTTTCAGAGAGTTTTTAATTTTCCTTGCTTCCTTTATATTGCTGGTATAAGGTATCGAATTTTGGTCCAAATCATGACAGTGAGACAAAGCCCCGACAAAAATAGTTGGGGCAGCATAAAATCGCAAATCCAGAGTGGAAGATTTTATTGCATTTCCAGATTTCTGGTAAACTCAGACCTCAGTAAATCCATTGCATTATCCCAGCACAACTTATTTGGGGCAAGTGTGGAATTCGTGAGCGCACAGAGCGGATTTGTGAGTCGCAAATCCAATCATGTGGTTGATGTGGGAAGCACTAATTCTTTTTGACGCGTTGAAAAACCTAGCCAGTAGCAACCAGTGAATTTAATGCTGTAAACGAGTGACGGGGGTTTAAGTTTGAATATACCAGCGCTGTGATATATTTATTTATATATCGCAGCATACGCTGAGACAGGGGCCTTTTTGGCCTCGCACAGATTTAGTGTTAGTGTTTAGGATTTTTCTATCTGTCAACATATTTCTGTTATAGTTAGTTTTTGTACCTACTTACTTTATGTGTATTGTGCGAGTCCCAAATAAACATTTTTCTTTCTTTCTTTAATATTTTTTTGGTTTTTATATAAGTGATTGGTATTTTTTTTATTTTGTCAATTTTAATTTGTTCGAGAACTATCCGCATATACTAAAATTTGAGTAGGTACCGATAACTCAAATCGCTCAATAAGGTCCAAGTTAACGGGTCAAAATCCAATGTGGACCCCAAGTTTCCGGTTTGACCACCGGTGAATTTGGACCGTAAGTAGCCCATTTCAAGGAACTTACTTAATTTTCAATCGGTAATTATGCCTGAGTAAGCCGGTGTTCCTAGTGCAGACCTACATCAAAAATAATAGTTGATTTATCTTGGTACTTACTATTTTATGAATTAATTCGAACTTTGACTTCGATCACCATTCATCAGACATTACTGCGTGTTTTTTTTAAACAAAGATTGCAACTTGAAATTCTTGAGCAGATTTGTGTTACTTAAAAACTTTTTACAAAAAAATACAATCGACTTCCAAAAAAAAAAACACTGCAAAGTAAAAAATAACTTTAATTTCGGAAGTCGGTGTTTTTGTTAGTTTCTTCGTATTTTGACACCGACTTCCGAAATTAAAGTTATTTTTTCCTTTGTAGTGTTTTTTTTTGGAATTCGGTTGTATTTTTTTGTAAAATGTTTTTTATTTTTCACTTTTTTGTGGTACCCCACACCTAACAACACCACTGCAAAATCGCAGAAAAGCAAAATACGCAATTTCGATTACTTGGATGACATAAAACTGTCATCCAAGTAGACGAATTCCAGCTATTTCGATTTAAAATCCAATTTTCGTAACCGATTTTCATACAATTTAAATGGGACCAATCTGCAAGTATATCCTTTCAGATAAAACAAGAATTTTTCAAATCGGTTCATAAGTGTCGGAGTTATGAGGTAACAAACATAAAAAAAAACACAAACGAATTGATAACCTCCTCCTTTTTGGGAAGTCGGTTAAAAGAGCTTTGGTGCTAGTAGGTTTGTATTATACTGAGTTGAAAAAACACAGGACAAGAGGAGGAATATTTTTTTTGGCCTTGTGTTTGTGTTCGCTTGAAAGATACACATCTTTCAAGCGAACACAAACACAAGGCCACCAACATTTAGACGGAATATCGTACCTACATACTATAACAGTCTTAAATCCCGTTGCCGCATTCACCTTGAACGCCTATCATAAAACATTCTACGAATTCCGTAATGAAAAATGGCTATAAACACAAAGATATGCAAAACAGATTATTTAACGGCCATCTTTTTCCATAATCGTGGGCAAAATTACCAGTTTAGCGTCCAGGGGTCGCAAGCGGGTCGCGAGTTCGTGAAGATTCCTGTTTATCAGATGATAGCGTGTGACCCTCCTTTGGCCAGCCCTCCTTGGCCTACATTCGTCAGTTCGCTACTATATTGCTGCGAAACACTGGGGCTTGGCGCCAATAAGGCGAATAAGGTTTTTTAGTACTTTTTGCCAACAAACTGGAATTCATGTTTCTTTGTGGGCTGGCTTTAGCAAAGATGACCACAGCTGTAAATATTCGACTGAATCCTTGGATTCCTAATGGAATCATGGTGTATTCACCGAAATGACAAATTAATTACTGGGTACTAGCTGTCGCACTTGTCTCCGTCCGCTTCGCCTTTTATTTATAAGCAAAATATGATTTGTCAATAATTAACACGTCCCCATTTATTTATGAATTTTATTTTAATGGGGACAAAATATTCTTCATTTTTAGTTTTACTGAATAAAAATAGAACCGAATTTTTCCAGGTGTTATACATCAATTAGTTGGTAGAAGAAACGTTAACACGCGCCAAATGTCATTTATATAAGTACACATTATACTACCTGCTTAATCAGTGATAAAATTAATCTGTTTGGTGATTGTTATGACTTATCACAAGTTAATCGCGGCTTTAGATAGGCTAATCTAAAACAGTAGCTGAAAATAAGGAAATCTTTAAAATATAGATTGAAATTGGTCATTATCTTGAATACTTGCTAATCTACATTAATAATCTATATATACATAAAAGGCAAACCTGACTCACTGACTTATATATATCAACGCACAGCCGAAACTACAGGTCTTAGAAACTCCTGCCGGAGTTGCGGGACTATTCAAAAGAGATACCGCGGCTCCGGAACACAAAGGGCAAAGAAGGAACATGGATGGGTTTTAGTCAGTAAAACTCTGAAACTCCCTTCCGCTCCGCTCCGCAGCGGGAAAAGTTATTTGATGATTTTCCCATCAGAAAAAAAATGTCTTAGAAACTGAAAGGCATGTAGCTTCCTTATGGCGGCCACATACGTAGCGGTATACCTGAACGGTATACCGGAACTGAAGGCTTGTGCAAGTATACCGGAGCGTGTGTGTGAAAAAACTTGCACAAGTTTCCTGACTTGCACAAGTCTGGCAGGCAGATCAAAACTACGATCTGTTTACCAGCGCAAACTAGTTTGTTCAAGTATGCATGAGCGTGTGTGTCGGAACGCTTCAGTCGCACGCGCGCCAGTCCTTCGGAGCGAATTTCAATTCATTTAAAAGGTTGGTGTGGGAATACTTATTTCTTTTCAGTAACCTTACACCATTCAGAACGTTTCTTCTTACACTTCTCTTTTTTCTTAATAGCTAGCACCAAACCAACAATAGCCAAAACGTCATCATTTGTGGGTGCCGGTGGCATATTTCACAAAATACTTATTGCACAACACGACTTCTTCGGTTTGTCACAGGCGCAGAACTGAGACTGCACAGGCATACTTGAATCGTGTGTGGTCACTATGGATTTTAGGTATACTTGCACAAGCCTTCAGTTCCGGTATACCGTTCAGGTATACCGCTGCGTATGTGGCCGCCATTACACTCCGTAGGGGTGCACTAAGAGAGGATTTCCCGAAATTCTTTCGGGAACGGGAACGAAGTCACGGACGACATCTAGTACTTACAATATAAAGCGGAAAGAATTGATTTTTGTATGATTATTACGAATAAACACAGAAAATACTCCACCGTTTCCAAAAATTCTTTCACCATTAGAATACTACCTACCCCTGAGTACCTACCTAAAATAGGCTATATTTATTACTAGACAAAAATAGACATTCCTACGATTGCAATACTAAACCCGCGTGAATGAAGTCGCGGGCGAAGTGCTACTATTAATAATACCTAAACAATTATTATCATTTCGTCTTTCAGACATTATTTGAATATTTAGTGTGTTTTTTAAGAATTAAGTTACTAACGTTACAAAATAACTTAATCGTTAGAAAACACGTTTTTATTAAATTCATCTTTAGTCTGAACTACTAGTTCTAGTCTTTAATGGTGCGTCCGCACCGCAGTAACTTTTTGTGGAGCAACAGAATGCAATACGATAACATTAGGTAACATTCTTCAACTTATGACTAACTTATATACTATCCTTTCGTCCATCCTTCTATCTGCCAGCGGGCTGTAGCTCAAAAACCTTAATAGGATATTGTAGGTAAAAGAGCTTGAATCAGATGTTCAAGATCCCGCATGTGTTGTAAGACTCAACTGAGCGGAGCAAATAGCTCTCTTGCGCGGAACAAATGGTGCTTTTCATTACATTACCCTTGTATTATTTTATTATTACACAATATACACAACGAGTGCCTTCAGTGTGACTGGGGGGGGGGAGGAAATATGTTGTAAACAATGATATTATAAGTAAAAAGGTGTAGATATACAACATTCGATCTTCAAAAACGTGAAACCTACGTGGCGTGTGTCCGTTGACGGCGCAACGCGACACTGAGGAAAAGTGTGGCTGGTTAGCCACATTTTAAGGTGTCGCTTGCTGAGCGCTTATAACCTATCTACACCTTTTTACTTATAATATCATTGGTTGTAAATAATCCGTTAGGTCGTAAGAAGCAAGACATTATAGGAGCATTTTCTTTTTCCTCTACCTAACGCTGCGGTTATAAACTCCTTGGTGGCCGCGGTACGGAACTTGAACAACAGCCCTCTTCATCAAAAGTGGCAGTCCTACCATGCGCCGATAACATGATTAGCAGATTCTAATTTAAGTACTTATTAATTTTATTATTCTTTTATTTTATGGTTTTCTATTGTACCTGTTGTTATATGTTTGGATGTTAATCTGGAAATAAATCATTTAATTTCACTCATAATAAGCTTTTTGGTTGTTTTAGTCTAATAGAATAGGGAAAAGGGCTTTAAAAATGCTGGGTTTTCATTCAATAGAATAGAACTTGAATGAACCATCACTTTAACTACAGCCGGTCGATTCTGTTGACATTTCACCGTGAACACTCAGGTGGAGTGAACGAAAAGTGAGCTGTCATTCCATCTTATTTGTATGGTTTGACAGCTAACTTGTTGTTCATTTCGCCTACGTGTTCACTTCGTCATGTTAACAGAATCGCACTGCTGTATGCGTCAGATAAACTATAATAGTTATTACTCATACGAAAATACTTATCTTTCCCAATATATGAATCCATACTAATATTATAAAACTGAAGAGTTTGTTTGTTTGGTTGAACGCGCTAATCTCAGAAACGACTTTTTCGAATTGAAACATGCGGCCTGTGGCCCGCCAAGCTTTTCCCTGTAGCCCTGTATCCTAGCACACTATTGATGCTATATTATTTAATAAGTGTTTCAAACGTTTATCTAGCTACTAGCTGTGTACTGATTAACTCCTTGACGATGTGCTGAGACTTTTCCTCTCCCATAATTAACATGAAAAGGTGGCCTATTCCATAATATCGTCGGGGATAGTGCAAATCCGCGGAACTAACATTGGATAATTCCGCGTATCTGAAAAATGTAGCCGTACAATTTAGTCTACACTTTAATTAATTTCTACTTTTATACTCATGAATTATTGCTCTCCATGTAAAAATAAGGTCAAAAGCCGTATATAAAAAAAATACTAATTTATAAACTTCCTCTGTAAACCTGTAAGCTTGTGTGCAGATACAAGGAATTATCCAATGAGAGTTTCCGCGGATTTGCACTAACGCCGACGATATGAAAACACAAATTCAAAAATTCCATTCATGTATAATATACTATTAAAATATGTAGAATCTAATTTTACTGAGAGTACCTATGTAATTGCGGCCCATCATGACAATAGTAGAAGCGCTATGTGGCTCTGAGAGAAAAAAGGTTGAGGATGTATAGGCTATAAATATAACATCACGCTACGACCAATAGGATCGGAGCATTTTTTTGTTTTATTTGAAATGGGTTTGCTCCCACTTGACCGTCCGACAGTCACGCGTCTGAACAACGCTTAATATGACGTAGACCGCCCACCAGTCACGGAAATGACTGTCGTGCAAATAACAGATCTGTGGTCAAACTATGTCCATTTCTGTCTAACAAACGATATTTTGTATCATTTTGCTCTTTTCCACTCGAATCTTTATACATTTCTACATGCTTAAAATACGAAACACGCCACGGGCGAGTCCATTTTTAAAAAGAAATTAAATGTTTTAGTCAGTCTGTGGTATGACGCGAGTTGCGCAATGTCGTAGCTGTCGAATAAACTTGTTTATTATGTTGTTTGTGAGTGAATTAGTGTTAATTAATGTTTTATTGGTGCATTGTGATGTGATTAATGTGTGTGCAAGTGAATTTAAACATGTTGGTAAGTATTATCATGTTTTTTTATGATTTTCTTAGCCCTTGTTACACAAGGCGTCCATGTTGTCAGAACGCTATCGTAATTGATTAATTATTAAGTCTAGCTACTTGTTCTGACTAAAAAGTAATTATTATCGCATTTAATGTTTTACTGGGCAATAGATTTCAGCCAAAACATAAACAAAACAAACGAAATTTACGTTATGATTAGAATTTTTGTTCCGTGGGTCGGAAGGTAAACAATGCAAAAATGGCGGGAAATGGCTAATGTTTGGTGGTAGATTTTTTTTTTTATATATGTTTTTGTACGGTGGAGTATGTTGTTTGTTATTTATCGTTTTTAGATATAACCCAGCTACCCATACAAGTCATAAAATATATATGTTATCGATTTACTTTTTAAATTATTCCTGTTCAAAGTTCACTTAATGTGTTTTTTTCACCAATATTCAATGTTTACAAATTAGTTAAAAAATATAGAAACTAACCGTTATCATACACTTAACGTAAGTATAAAGAGCAGTTTATCAGCTTTACAAATAACAAAACACTTGAGTGGTATCTCTAATAGGAGGCGACTAAAAAATGTTTACGTAAACACAAACATCTGGCGGGCAGCTGCCCGCGCTTTGATATTTGAGCCCGGGCGGTCGACGTCATCACGTGACATGGCTCGGGTCGGTCAAGCGGGTTACTCTAGTCTAAGTCAGACATGACAGAGACAAAGCCTACGATGGAGCAAGCTTACCCAGAAGTAACCTGTTCACTCTAACTTTTGAAAATGCGCAATTTAATTTTGTGATGAAATGAAATTGCGCGTGTTAGCTAGTTTACCAACAATGCTCAAATGAATTGATAGGATGTAATAACCATTTATTGTAACCGCATTTCAGTTTACATAAACGCTTACATAAACGTTTACATAACGCTAACGCATAAGCTATACATATTACCTATCGATTGGTAAATAACAGGAAGCGCCATACACGAAGCTCAAACACAATTTAGTAATACATAAACGTGGATACATAAGAGTATAAATGCAGGTTATCGAGCACGGTTGGCGCAGTGGTTGAGCGATTGACTGCTGCGCAGCATGTCGCGGGTTCGATTCCCGCGCGGAACAAACATTTGTACGACCTACAAGTATTTGTTCCGAGTCTGGATGTTTTTCTATCTATAATATGTAAGTATTTACAAAAAAAAAATGCTTATAAGTAGTTTATCAGCCATTTCGTTACCATAACACAAGCATTAGGTTGCTTAGCTTGGGACTATATGGCGTTGTGTGAAATGTCCAAGAATATTATTATTATTACAAGAATATTATTATTTTCATGTTCCACGAACTTCATGAATATGTATAGGAAGTACCTATAGCATTTTACTGCAAAAATATGGTTGTACGAGAATATACAGGAGGTACAACGGAAGCCAAGCCTCAAGGTTTGAGACTTGAAAATAGGTTGGCTATAAAGTTTCAGTTAAGATGGGAAGAGAGACTGTAATAAAGCAAAACATATGAAAATCAAAAACAAATAAGTTTTCCAAATTATGATTTACATAAAAAATATGCAACTATTTGACAAATTAATGAATGTAGAAAAGATATCTGCACTAAACCATCATGTACAACCAGTTTTGCACACCGTCTCTTTGAAATTATCAAGGTTGTAATGTGTACAATAAAATTACTAACAGGTTTTTGTCAACGTACCCTCACCCAAAAATCAAATGTAAGGCGGAAGTTAGAGGCTGGTTGCAAAGGACATGGTAAAAAGTGGCCTATGAATCAACACATGCGAAACCTTTACTATTATTCCTAGTTTTTTTTTAAATTACATTTTACTGATTAGAATAGAACGGACACTTTTTAATTACGAAACCATTTTAAAAAGTAACTCACTTAGGTTTTATAACACGGCGCCATTATTTTAAAATGAAACAAAGCACTCTCAGCGCTGTAAGATTTTTAGTTACCTACAAAAAGAGTAAAGCGATTAAAGCGCTGTATGACACGAACACTATTGACACTGACAGTTGATGAAATGACAGTTGACACTTTGATGTACCTAATGTATTTGGCACCCGATACCAGGGGACCTAACTTACCACGCTTTCGTATGTTAGAAGAACATAGTAACACTACTCTATACATTTTTTGGTGAGATAAAAAGTCTGGCAGCTTTGGGATCTTAGTCCATTTGATATGTTTCTATTGTTTGGTATGTTTTATAACTTGTCTAATTTGAATTCTTTTATACGTTTCTCTAATTAAATCCTTTGTAAAGTTGTATCTGTTTTCGTGAGGTGAGGACCTGGTGATCTTTAATACAGGTTTATACCTAACTATAATAGACACCAGCTCCGCATATATACTTAACTGAAACTGATTTTATTATGTTTGGAAATTTGTATCGTATTTAGTCTTGTTATTTAATCGTACAGAATAGAGCATTAAAAAATAAAGATGTAAATGTATATTAAATTAATTAAACCATCTTGAACATTCGTTTAAGCGTTAGGGAGTCCCCGACGCTTATGACTCACCAAGTCCACCCATTCCTTCCATGGACACCAACAAAGGTGTACTATTTACTGAACAAAATAAACAAACGAAGAATTGCATGCACGCGAAAACAGGGTGTGTTTCTACGTAATCGACCATTGCATTACTAATACCCCACTTAGTCAATTAAACAGGCAAGGTACCAGGAGCGCAGAATTTACAAGCAGCTAACAAAATATAGGAGTGATGTGCAAGCAAATCGATACCGTATTGTCATGCAATGTTCCATGGACACGGTCACGGCCGTGTACTACGACTATATAAATTACTAGGAGCCATGAAAGTAAGTTCTCAATGTCTTATTAAAAATTCAGTGGGCTATTTCGAGCTCAGACGTCTACATGGACGAGTGAAATCCAGCCAGTAATATTTTATTGAGGCTTCTTATTTTTAATGGTCTGAGCTTTAACTTGACAGTAAATACTATTAATATTCCGAAAACACTTTCTGATTTATTACTGAGTTCGAAAAATAGATAGGTATCGTAGTATTTTTATAAGAAAAGGAAATCATCAAATGAGTCCTTTCGCCGCTCTGGGCGGATCGAAAGGAGTTTCAGAAGACTAAAACTCATCCGTGTTCCTCCTCTCAAACATTTTTTCGAACCTAAATGGCATCCTAAAAGTTCAAAACTATATATTTTGGTGTACAGTCCATACTAATACTTATTAATGCGAAAGCTGTATCCGTCTGTTTGTCACGTGTGAACGTGTGGTAGCGTGTACCGGCTAAACGGATTTAGATGAACCTTGACACACGAGTAGACCATATTCTGGAACAGTACGTAGGGTTTTGGACTTAATATCCCGGGAGAAAATTCCCTCCAAATAATGTTGGACATCACGCAGGCTTAGGTGCTGAAAGAAACTTGTAAAGTATATTAAAATCAAATGATATCAAAAGTCACTTAATCAAAGTAGGCTTGGTGTCAGCACGTTTTAAACGTCACAGACAGTACCCCAATACGCCTGCCCGTCACCACCTCATAGTGTTTTAGCTGGACAGAAGAAGTGGCGCAAAAATCCCCAGTGAGAGAGATCTATTCAACGTCAGAGGGATAAACCATGTTTCTGTACAAAAACAAGTCGAAAACAGATTGATTACTCTCCAAGCTAACTTCAACTTGATTCAAATGAATCAAATGAAATCTCAAATGAGACCGACGGGAGTCCACAACGTTAATTTGTCAAAGTGCTATCGACGATACGCCCCGCGCCACGTTCCGCATACCAAGTACAGTGACTGAGCTTGTTCAAATAATCTTGTCAAACTAGCAGCACTGCGACGTATTTCATTTAAATTTTGTGATATCCTCTTCTCTTGGATTTGCATTTGACGAAGTTTTTAAATATTTAAATTCTTTTAAAGTTGAATCACTATTTTGTGAACAGATATGACTGCAGATCTTTTGAAGAACTGAAAAAGTTCAGATGGTTGTAAATTCAGTCTTCGTATACCAATACTGAATTGGTTTCACACCATTACTACTTCATTAATATCATCTATTTCTTGTTAGAAAATGCCTTAGTAAAGCCATAAATGAACACATCACACCGTCGAAAACACAACGCAATGACGACGCAAGAAACATACCCAACATTATTTAAGTCGACAAAAATGCCGACTCCATTCAGTTCTACGTTCTATGTGGTGGGTTTTGTGGTGCCGTGGGGGTGGTAGTGGTGTCCCACCACCAGGCTCGCACCGACGTGCCACGACGCCGCGAAAGCAACGTAAAAAAATTCGTAGTAAAAAGTTGTTGGGAAAATTTCTAGTAAATGTGTTTGAAAATTAAAGTGATTGAAATATACAATTAAATATAGGTTAAAACGCATATATGGTGATAAAAATATGTTGCTTAAGTTAATGAGCTTTTTATTGAAATTCCAAAATGTTTCATGCTTTCAAGAATGTGACATCACCCATATATTTTGGTAGCTTTAGTAATCCATGGTGAAATCTAGTTTTTTGTTGATATATTCGTAAAACCACCACAAGTGAAACTGCTTTATCGTTATGTAACAAACATTTTGTAAATGCAAGCTTGCTATGGTAGGAGAAAATTATTGCAGTACGGATTTCCAATATGGAAAACTTGAAAAGCTTGTTATTTTTCATTCAACAGGAGCAACCATTGATGACTTTATTTTTAGATTTTAATATTATAACGATTTTGTGACTTAAACAAATTACACAGATAGACAAGTTACTCGTTACCTACAAACTTACTTGAAACCAAGATCATATAAAAGAAAACATTAAAACATTGTTTCCATTTCAGAAGACTTTTCATGCAATCCGATAAATGTACCCAAACCTATTAAAAAACCCACCTTACAAAATAATTACTTAGGTACTTCTTTTCTGTTGTACTGAAAATTTTAAAAATTTTGTTCATTCTTTCTAGTTCACTTTTTCGTTATTAATGGAGTTATAATAGAAAAATGATTATTTGGGACTTGCAAAAAACGAAATAATATTAAAATAAAGTAAAACTAGTTAGTAAATATAGAAGCTTATCATAAACAAGACATAAATCTGTGCGAGGCCAAAAAAACCCCTATATCAGCATCTACTGTGAAGATATTGTGGTTGACAATTGAGAAGAGAATAATAAAAGAAAACTGCACTTTGGACCTTTGGATTGGACCTGGGGGAGGTACAAACTCTGGCAGGGATGGCACTCCTTAGCTGTATGCACAATAATAGACTTCCAAAGACTTGAATAATTGAAAGAAGTGTGGATAAATAATAACGTAATACGTCAATCTTAATTATATTACTCATGTCGAGGTTAACATTGAGAATATTGAAGAAATTTATAATTCAGTAGATAACATCAATCTCACGGTAGCTACTATTATTTGATAACGCAAACCATAGCTCAGTGTTTACAAATTCAACAGGCCTCATGAAATAACGTAATGCTTGAGTAATTATTATTATTATTTTCAAATTATCACTATACATGAAATACTTCCGTTACTGGCTGATTGAGTGACAGACAGACAATGCACAGCTGAATCTACTGGTCATAGAAAGCTGAGATTTGGCATACAGTTTCCTTGGGGAGTGTTAGAGAGGATTTCTTAGAATTCCAATGGTAACGGGAATACACGGGATATGTGCGCACGAAGTCGCGGGCAAAAGCTAGTTATACATCTATACTATATCTATACTAATATTAAAAAGCAGAAGAGTTTGTTTGTTTGTTTGATTGTTTGTTTGTTTGTTTGGTTGAACGCGCTAATCTCAGGAACTACTGGTCCGATTTGAAAAATTCTTTCAGTATTAGGTAGCCCATTTATCGAGGAAGGTTATAGGCTATATATCATCACGCTAAGACAAATAGGAGCGGAGCAATAATGGAAAATGTGACGCAGACGAAGAAGACGAAGTCAGCTAGTAATATTATAAAGCAGAAGAGTTTGTTTGTTTGTTTGGTTGAACGCGCTAATCTCAGGAACTTCTGGTCCGATTTGGATAATTCTTTCAGTGGTAGATAGCCCATTTAACGAGGAAGGCTTTAGGCTATATATCATCACGCTAAGACAAATAGGAGCTGAGAGTTAATAGAAAATGTGAGCAGACGAAGTTGCGCGGGTCAGCTAGTAATAAAATAATGCTTTATGAATAGTCACACTTTTGAACTAGGACTCTATTAAAAGCACATCGTGAGTCCCACGACCACATCTATATTATTGCACAGAATTATCAGAGAAATGGCACATTGTGAAAATGATCAAGAAGTTAAGTATGATAAACCATTTCAAATTATTATGTCCTGGTTCTCTGCCAGGCAATCCGTCAACCTAAATCAAAATAGTAGGCACTTTATAAAGACAATATTAACAGTCCGACTATCGAAACCCAAAGCTAAATATATTATTGAACCATTAGGTAATTCTATACTGTAATACTGTAAATAACTTAGTAGAGGCCTCTATTTCATGATGATTTACTACGAGCGTTCGCATCACAGTTATGAAATTGTGAAGAGGGACCCAACAGTTCTAAGGATAATCTCGAAGCTTTGGACTGGACAGATAAACTTACTAAACTTCTCAAATATTCTTTGAAAGCTGCTATCATTTTAATTTTGTTCCTTGAATGTTAAACTAAAGTCAGGCCTTTGAGTTAGCGCGGCGATGTTTCGTTCTTGAAAGTTTCCCTTTTGTGTTAAGTTAGACTTGTTAATATTTTACGTGTTTTAAAAGTCAAGTACGAATAAAATTACTTTCCTTATGTGTTTTAAACATTAAATATTAACATTGGAATGTAGGTTTATGTTTCAACACGTAGTCCAGTCAAGGTCTTTGAAATTCATGGTGAATAAATTACTCAAGCTTACATGAATACAATCACGCATGAAGCATTGAATTTCTTTTATTAACCGACTTCCCAAAAAGGAGGAGGTTATCAATTCGGTTGTATGTTTTTTTTTTTTTATGTTTTTTACCTCATAACTCCGACAATTATGAACCGATTTGAAAAATTCTTGTTTTATCTGAAAGGATATACTTGCAGATTGGTCCCATTTAAATCATATCAAAATCGGTTACGAACTTTGGATTTTAAATCGAAATATTCGGAATTTGACTATTTAGATGATTCTTTGATAATCGAAATTGCGTATTTTGCTTTTCTGCGATTTTGCAGTGGTGTTGTTAGGTGTGGGGCACCACTAAAAAGTGAAAAATAAAAAAACTTTTTACAAAAAAATACAACCGACTTCCAAAAAAAACACTGCAAAGTAAAAAATAACTTTAATTTCGGAAGTCGGTGTCAAAATACGAAGAAAGTAACAAAAACACCGACTTCCGAAATTAAAGTTATTTTTTACTTTGCAGTGTTTTTTTTGGAAGTCGGTTGTATTTTTTTGTAAAAAGTTTTGGTGTAAAAGTGGTAAGAATAGTGTTGTACCTTTGATAAGTTAGTGATGTGAAAACCTTTTATTCCGTACGTACCTACCTACCCGTTTGAGATTGTACATTTAAATATGTATGACGGAGGTGGAACGCCTTTGATGACCCCGGATGGCTACAGCAGCATTAGTCAAGGTAAGACACAGACCATGGCATTGAAATGAGTTGTATGAAGGACAATCTGAAGGTATAATTATAAGTAGTGCTTAACCTCGAGTTTTCTAGGGGTTTAAAGTCCGTTTTTATTTTTAATAATACATAGGTATTATAATAGACTCCCTTATGATCACTATTTCACTCGATAGTAAGCAAAGTGTTGTCTACAAATCAGTGCCTAGAAGTTAGCTATTCACTGTTGACCTGAAGATCTCAAGGATGCCGCTATAAGATATTCAAGGTTATAATTTTTAAAACACTAACAATCTGTTAGGAAGTGAAATGTACACATGACTGTAAATAACTTTTACTTTAAAAATACATAGCTGTTTCATTCAAAATGGGTTGTCGATGTTTGGCCGATGAAAATGTATGAAACAGCAGATTTTTTTTTTGAGTGTTTAGGGTTTTACATACTAAGAGGTTGTTAGTGTTTCACAAATAATCTTGTATTAACGAAACGCTTATCTTGACAGGACATTTCATTTCTAAGCACACAGTTAAATTATGTTTTCACAAAATGGCTTGTACGAATTAATTGTAATTTATAGAATTCATGTTCTCAGTAATAATAGTTGATTTTGCTAAAGTAGGTACCTATTTATTAAAAAAAAAAACATGTTTTGCTAAACGAACGTTCAAACGTTGAACGTTTTTTGCCTCTCTGAATTAGTAAAAATACGTACCTTAAGATTTTTTGCTTTGAAAAAACGCTTTTCTCTTTTCCAAGTCAAGTTGTAATGAATAGCAAAGCGCTGGAAGCTGTTTTACAGAGCTTTGCTATTCATTAGGACTTAAAATGAAAAAGCTCCTGATGGATGGTTAAGTCCGTGCAAAATACTGACATCGATCGACTAATGAGATTATGTTAATCGTCCACTTGATAGAAACTACATTACCACTGAATGGATTACGCTGCCTTTAATCTCGTAGAAATGTATGGTTTCTGTGGGAAAGGTGACGGAAATAAAACCGAGGAAAAGTTTGGCTTTTATCCCTCAGCTTGATTTTTGCATTTGATTTTTAACCGATTTGACTAAAACAAGGGGATTCTCAATTCGATTCGATTTCTTTAAAGTCAGTGTCAAAAAACGAAGAAACAACCAAAAACAACGACTTCTTTCTTCCATAGAAACCTTCTCCTGACAATAATAAACTTATTTAAATAGGTTTCATCGTTTTTTTTTCGAAATCGGTTGTATTTTTTTTAAAAAAAAAGGGTAAAATTATTGAATGGTTATATTTTTTCGACCTTCTTCAGTGTGTACCAAAACATTTGTCGTATACTTAGTTATTTACTTACTTAAATATTTGAGGAGTAATTCTCCTAAACACCTTTAATTACACACACATTGATAAGACTTCAATTTCAATACTTTTAAGTTGATTTGCAAATATTTGGAACAGGTGGCCTATTCTCGTTCTTAAATATTATGTTCAAATTCAAGTCGTACCAGTGTTGCAAACTGAGCACTGTTTGTGCGGATTGTCAAAACTTCAAATAGCATGATATTGATGACGTGACTTTTTTGGTTTATATACGAAGGATAACCAACAGAACCCTATTAATTAGCGTCCACAGTCCGTCCATCCATCCCTCCGTCGTATCTCAAGATATTTATAACTTTCAAAGTCTTTTTATTGCCGCTATAACAACAAATAAATAAAAAATACTTTCATTTAAAAATTACAGGCCCCATAAGAAACGATTTTTTTTCAGTTATGGTACGGGTGATTTCTATAATTTTATTACTGATTCAATGTAACTCTGTCACAAAAAACTCAACACTACTATATCGCCTGTAACTTAGTTGCATATGAACCAAACAAATAAAGTTCTGATAACTTAGTTGAAGATGCAACTGAGCCGTGCCAATGCTCCAGACTTAACAGCCCGACTGACCCAATGAGGGAATATAATATATGTGATATAATCCCGGGCAACGCGAGCGAAGTTTCCAACTAAGTTGAGTAGGTAGGTACTTGTGCGAACTGCTGTAACTTGGCCGTTCGCTCGAAGAAAGGGGGGGGGGGGGGTTCAAAGTTTGATACGATGCGCGGTTTCGACCCGCTTGGTTTACCTATCATTGCTGTTGAAGTTCTAAAAGTTTGTGAGACCGAATTTAGGTATTTGGTCCTTGGAATGTGATAACTTTAAGTAGATTTTTCATATGTATATATTATAGGTTTCAGGAATAATTTTCATACTTTCTGTTAACGATTAACTGTTTCAATTATAAGTTAATATTTCTAGCAGTTTACCAGTAAGTACCTACTTAGATAAACCTAAAATATATTATGACGATGAAATATATTATGTTGAAAATAATTATAGGTACTCATTAATATTATTGTATACGTACTAGGTTTCTAAACAAACAACTAAATATGTTTTTTTTTTTTTTTCAATAAAGACGCTCATCACCAATAATTAGAGATTGAACAAAAAAAAAACGGAAAATAAGGAAAATTCTAAGAGAAATGTTACCTCATTTATCGTTTGGGGCGACACCGATTCGGAAACAGTACCTAAATGAATAAAATTATCCCTCTGCGATAATGAGATCAATGCCAGCTTTTTTTTGTTTATTTTTAACTAGCTGACCCGTGCAACTTCGTCTGCGTCACAGTTCCATTACTGCTCCGCTCCTATTTGTCTTAGCGTAATGACATATAGCCAATAGCGTAATTATATAAAACCTTCCTCGATAAATGGGCTACTAACACTGAAAGAATTTTTTAAATCGGACCAGTAGTTCCTGAGATTAGCGCGTTCAACCAAACAAACAAACAAACTCTTCTACTTTTATATATAGTATAGATAGATTATTCTTCTTCTCTTGCGTTACACTCTTGATAGAGTGGTCGTTCGTGGTCGTATCTCCAGGGATAGTGGCTCCACAGACGGGCCCGAAAGGGCCGACGCCTGCCGGAGTCGCGGGAATATTCGCAAGAGACACCGTGGCTCCGGAACACAAAGGGCAATGAAGGAACATGGATGGGTTTTAGTCAGTAGAAGTCTGACACTCCCTCCCGCTACACCCAGAGCGGGAGGAGTCATTGGATCATTGGATGATTTCCCATCCCTAAAAAAAGAAAAAAAAGGGATAGTGGCTCGCTTCACAATTCCTTCTACACTCGTCGCGCATTGCTCCTCATTCTCACACTCTCGTAGGGTCCACGTAGGTTTGTTGTTATAGCGACTATAAAATTTACAATCCGTGATCATTTCTACTGTCTACATATTTCGGATCTTGAGATACAGCTCGCTGTTAGACAGATGAACGGACGGCCGGACGGATTCACGGGCGGACATACAGCGGAGATTAAGTAATTGATTGGTTACCGTTTGGGAACGGACCCTTAAAACAAAACAAAGGATGAAGCTTATTGTAATGTTCAGCTGAAATAGAAATCTCTAAGTTTTTGAACTGAACCCGAAGCCATTTCATTTAGGGACAAAATATCGTTTGCGTGGGTCTACAATATCTTTTTCTTATTAAGGCTATTCATGATTGATTTATTATTACATATTCTTGAACGTCGCTTAACGTTATCCGATATCAGTGGACAAAAGGGTTCACCAAATGTGTTTTTTATTGCGGTCAACTGTATCCTGTATCTTTTTACTTTTATGTGGTATATTACAAACCGTTTTATGTATAAACGGTCTAGGATTTCTCAATAAGTATATTTATTAGTGAATACAGAAGTTGCTATTATTTTGGGTAAGTCCTCAACGGTGGTAAAAATAATGTTTGTAATGATTTGGTATAAACTGACTAATTCAAAATAATCTTTTCCGTGACTATTTTTTTATCGTTATCTTAATATAAGTATAATTATCTAACTTAATAATAAAAAATACCCCCGGCTAAGAACTACGAGGAAATCATAGATGGAGATAATTTTGAATTAATCGTGGTAAACTAACGTTTTCCTGTTTTTATTTTGAAATTTTTGACAAAAATAAAAAAATAAAAATTAGTGATAATATTTGAAAGTTATCACAAAGATAAAAAAAACGCCACTGCGCTAAAAACGATTATGAATATATCGTGAAGAACCGGCTTGAACTACATAGAATGCTATATTCGAAAACAAATGACGGTGTCCAACCCGCACACGACCCAAGTTTTTTTATGGAAATCGTCACACCTCCTCCCACTCTTTTTTAGGGTTTGCACCCGTAGGGTAACCAACGGAATCTAATTTTCTCGAAACTAAATGTTTATTATTTGTTGCCGCAATAACAGCAAATAATAAAAAAAAATATTTATGGTACTGAACCCTTCATGTGCAATTCCGTCTCACACTGGGCCGGTTTTTTCTTTAACAATTATAAAAAATAACACGGGACAGCCCCTGCCACGGCAAAGGGGGTAAAAGTCCCAACAGTACATACAAGTTATTTTTTGACAGTTTTCTTTTTGTTGGAGTACGTGTTAGCTAGTTAATGGGTTGAGGAGTTCTGGTAAGCAGCCGCTCCACGTAAAATACTGTTATCCAGCTGAATACGGTTAGAGTGGAAGCCGACACTAATAGGTATACTTGGGGAAAGGCTAGGCCGATGATGATTTTAGACGATGATAAATCTTACCGTCAACTCCGAACTTAGGTTCTATTTTGAAATTGTCAGATGTGACATGATTTGTGTTAGGCTTGCTTGCATTCTTGGTCAGATTTCATATAATGTTCACGTTTTAACGGCTGATCAATAATATGGTTGAAACTGTAGATCATACCACTCTGTCACACGGATAGACATAACCCTGAATTAGGGCATAAAGGTCTTTTTATCCCGGGAGTATACGAATAAGTATTATTCCCATTAACCGCTGTTAGAAACTAATTGACAACAAATCCGATAAAGATTATCTTGCTACAAACGGATTACGGATACTCAGCATTTTTAAGTCAACCATCAATACTCACGTTTCAAATGGCAATTTTAATGATTAAAATAGTAACTTTGATTTTGTTCCCCTGTTCTTCCGGAAAACATTAAGTTCAATTTCGTACATAGCTCGTCCTGTCACCATGGAACTACAGCCTTAATGAGAGTAAAGTAATTGCAGTTGCGAACTACGAGCGTAGTTCAGTCCCGTTTGTTCAGCCAAGTCCTAAACTTAATGGTACCGGTTCAAATAATACCACTGTATCCTATTTGTTTTCGATCGGTCTTGTTTGAAAAGGAACATAAGTGGATAGGCATGATTATATTATAGTGTACGTAGATATCTCGCCACGTTAATTGATAAATTAAAAAATAATAATACCGTAAAACGGGGTGAATAGAACTCGCGGGGGGAATAGAGAAAAATCTTGGGCTAATTTGAAACGTTTTTTATGGCAAACTCGGTCACCCCAGTAAAAAACCCGCAAATCTAGTAATTTTTTGGTATTATTTATCTTAGTCTGGCAACGTTTTATTTGTGGCAATATCGCGAAAAACGTCAAAACTTACTGTCAAAGTTGACAACAAAATAAGTCGGTAAGTACGGGTAAGTTTGAATCTCCGTGTTTTGGTGAATTTCGGTCATAATCGTTTAAAATTATCTTTAAGTTATGGTCAGTGGAGTTATAAATATATTTTGCTGTAATTATTAAGGTTAGGATATGCATTATTATACAAAATTGTTCTTATTTCGTAAGCCTTGTTTTCTTTAATTTTTCGGGGTGAATAGATACACGAAAGGGGTGAATAGACACGCATGAGGGGTTAATAGGCACGCGAATATGGTTAATAGACACAGCAAAGGGGTGATTAGTTACGAAAGAGGGGTGATTAGCCATGATTATGTCAGGGCTGCCACAAAGCTGAAAGCACCGTTGATAGTGGTTACCTTTATTAATTTAATAAGAATATGGAAAAAAGAGTATTATTTTAGAGGCAAAGTGCATTTTTTTTGTTTTAATTCGAGATTGAAGTTAACGTTTGTTTAGAAAGAGATTTGTTGATTTTCTTTGAGAGAGTTTAGTTTGATATGTTGAGATAGGTAATTACTATTAATAATTATTGTTTTTGATGGAATTTTATTATAATTCCTGATTCACATGATATAAAGAATATTATTTTACAGTCAATTGCATTTTTATTTTTAGTTTTGTTTTCGAGATACACTCTAAATTTGTTTATTTTTATTGATTTTTGTTATTGATAATATATAGAAATTATAAATTTACTTTAAACTAAATATGATTTTTTAAAGAAACCTTCTCGAGTTTGCTTGCCCTACGAAATT
Source organism: Ceramica pisi (assembly GCA_963859965.1). Classification (NCBI taxonomy): domain Eukaryota; kingdom Metazoa; phylum Arthropoda; class Insecta; order Lepidoptera; family Noctuidae; genus Ceramica; species Ceramica pisi. Next base: position 7,357,424 of record OY982529.1, read on the forward strand.
TGTCTAATCACCCCTCAGGTGTGTCTTTTGTCCCCTGATGGGAGGTAAATAGAAATCACGTATGTTTTGTGGTTTTTTTAAATAACTACAAACATATCCGAATAGAAACAAATATATTTCAATAGTCTGGCCTAAGACTCAATAAATACATGCTTAGAAAAATGGTTATCAATTCTGCAACATTACGAAAATCGTTACCAAAGTTCGAAGATCTATCTATTCACCCCGTTTTACGGTACTCAGTTATTTCTGAAAAAAACTTTAAGGCCACTGGCACGAACACAGCGGGTACGGAGTAGCGGTGGCGCGTTCAAATGTATAGATTAATATGGGACTGTTCACGAAGGCAGCGGCGCGGGAGCGGCGCGGGAGCGGCGCGGCGGCGGCGTACTAGCGGCCCGCGCCAGTCGAGTGGTGCCGGTGCGTCTGCAGTGACGTTGTCGTAGATAGGCAACTTCTTATAAAACCACACTACTATAGGCCCGCTGGCTTCGTGAACGGATCTGCGTCGCCGCGGCGCTGCCCACGCGCCTCTCCTTGACCGCTGAGTTCGTATCCGCGGCCTAATGCCTTGACTTAGAGATCCCAAAAGATCAAGTAACACCGCCCCACAGTTTCCACAACACCATCAGTTGGGGGCCCACTGAAAACCAGCGCTATGGCTCTGGCTCGCACACAAGTCCCAGCATTGCGCTGCACAGAGTACTTTTAAATTTAGGTTTGTGCTGAGAGATGGCCGTTTTACGCGATATGACGATTAATATCTTCCCAATTTTTTATATAGGTAAATGTAATTTTGTGTTGTTGTATTTTTTTGGTATGCGTCATACTTAGCTCAAATAAACTCATTCTTCTTTTTTTTTTCAATTATATTCACGCGCACTCCCGGCTGGTGTCCGTTACCTACAACGAGACTGGACTACCGCTGCTCTGGCTATAACTGCTCAGCACTTATACTGGTCTACTAGCGGGTCATATGTCCTAAATATTCACTCTAGCTTATTCAGCTAAATATTACACAAATTTTGATAAAAACGGCAGCAGATAATCCTTAATTGATTTATTCCAAAGACCAATTCGAAATCTGATACCTAGCACATGCCTCATCTAATGAGTTAGGTACGTGGTAAAGTCAAGTCTTGATTAAATCGATCCATCAATTATATCCTAATTAGTATTTATTTATAACACTAAAAATAGGTAATGATTAGCTGATTAGCTTTATTTCAAATTACTGGTTGTTTATAATGATAGCCTGATTAGATTATTTTAAAATTGATTTTCGAATAAAAACGTGAATCAAAGAAAATATTAATAACTTAATCATAATTTTAGTAAGTCTCCCAAAACAAAACGAATAAAAATATTGTGTGCAATTGTGCATTAATGCGCTCAATAAGATCATTATGACCTCAAACAAATACAGGAATCTTCTGCTTACAGCATCCACCCACAGTCATAAGTTCTTAAAACTTTCCTCACGATAATGTTCCACATTCCTCCCCATCATATGCTCAAACTATGGCAACCAATTTCCACACATACCCTTAGCCACAATAAAGAAAGACAAATTAACGGACTTTTATTACGGGCATGTGTTCACTAATTGATGGTGTTCCGATGTAAATTAACCGTGGCAATGTGTCAGGGTCTTTATTACGTCGACCGGCGACCCAAGGCTGATGTGAACGTGGAAGATCGATAATGTCAACATTGTGTTCTTGAAATAGAGTCTTACTACCTTCTTTGGAGTCCGCACATTCGTATGAAACGGAACCCTCATAGGATTATAGGTGTCTGTCTATCCATCTGTCACTGCCTGTTTTAACCAGATCTACTTTATCGGATAACCCAAACACGGAAGCCTTACATAAAAATTGAAAATTTTATATGGAGCTCTACTACGTGAAGCTACAGAGCCTACAATTATGAAAAAAATGGAGACCATACATTTTTTCATAATTGCTAAACTTATAGGTTTTATAGATTAAGTAGTGATTCACATGGTCTAGCTATTTGTATGATCCATCAACAAACAGATTTAGTGTGCCCTTCCATTACAGCGGAGATAGGCAGTGGAGTGGAGAAACGAAATTTTTAACCAGTCTTGTTAGTCAAAATGTCAGGGACTCAAGTGGTACGAAGATTTTATGTAATTCTATTGGTTAAAATTTCTCCGTTTCTCCGCTGCGCAACCTCGCTCCGCTGTAATGGACAGGCACCCTTACACACAAACAATCAAATCACCTATATCGTCAGCTGGCATGAAACAACCCTAAACCGGAGGTATCAAGGGCGTCACGATAATAATACCTACCACAAATCAATGTCATTCGTACATGACATTGTCAATTTTATTCTGATATCAAGGTTGCCATCACGTTAAGGGTTAATTTTTTGGGGCAAGACAAGAGATGACTAAGTATAAGCGACAACGATTGTCCAAAAGGAAAAAAATTATGGGATTGGCCATGGATATAACAACAGCCATTCAAGTGGATATGCAAGGTTAAGCAACGTGTGCCGAGGTTGGTCTGTGGATGGGTGACCACCCATACCGAGACCTCTCTGTGTCTCGAAAATCACGTTGAGCCGTTGGTCTCGGCCGTCATTTGTAGATCTTTAGCAGTCGCTATGGATGTACCGTGTGTTACCTAGTTAATGGGTTGTGCAGGTCTGGTAGGCAGCAGATTCACGTCACATACTGGCATGCAGCTGAATCCGGCTTGACTGGAAGCCGACCCCAATATAGTTGGGAAAAGGCTTAGGCAGGCAGACTGCATGACATTTTGGTAACACATTAATCAATCAATCCCACAAATTTTTGATTTTTTGACAACTTGTTGTCAATGACAGGATGTCAAGGTGTGGTGGACGCATCGCAATAATCTGTATTTAGTTTGATAATTGGTTTTTTTTTTCTAAATTAATTTAGAATTTTAACCATATTGTGGTCTTAATTTGTAAGATGCTTAATGGTGACCATCCATGCTAATGCATGATGATTTTACTGACAGGTTACGTAAAACGGAAAACTGTACAGTTTTATAATAAACACTTGTTTGTCTGTTGGTTAAGCTTATAAGGATGTATCTATCATGCAAACCCTGGCGTGTATGACCGCTATTCACCTGTGAAACGAAGCTGATGATAATAAACCCAAGTGAATTTTATCCACTAAAGGTGCAAATTGGATTATTATTGCTATTGCAACGACCTAAGAATTCAGTATAATAATGCCTTCAGGGTGTTGTTGGGGCACGGAATTGCGGGACTATTCGAGAGATACCGCGACTCCGGAACACAACTAGGCCAATGAAGGAACATGGAGTTTTTAGTCAGTAAAAGTCTGACACTCCCTTCCACTTCGCCCAGAGCGGGAGAAGTCATTTAATGATTTCCCATCCCTAAAAAAAGGCTGTTGTTGGGGCTCCTACGTTACTACATTGCATCAAGAATGTTTTCCGAAGCACGGACTGATGGCTTCACCACCACCTTTCGGAAAAGGACGGCATCCATGATGCGCAGGGTGCGTGGGAGCGTCACCGACATTGTGAGGGTCATTAGTGAGGGTCATTGGGTACATACATATGTGCATGCACCCGGTGCGTCAGGTGGGCGCAACAAATATATATAAATTCAGATCTCTTGTTTTGATTCTGTTACTAACCTAGTTTTTAGGAGGAGCTCCACATAAAATACTGGTATTCAGCTGAATCCGGTTTGACTAGAAGCCGACCCCAATATAGTTGGGAAAAGGCTAGGCAGATGATGACTAATCTAGATTTTAAGGAGTGTGTATTACTAACATCATATATAGATCAAGATCATAAATATTAATATAGGATATATTTTTTTTTGCTTCAATACTTCCATTAAGTACCTACTATTCTGACGATTTGAGTCGGCTGCTTGATGACCGACTTTATTAAGGAGGTTATCAATTAAACTGTTAGAGGTTCTTTTTTAATTTTATCTAGACTTATGTAGGGTAAATTTTATGTAAGTAATAAAATACCTACACATTACGTACGTACGTTACGTTATATACCTATACATTCGTTTACTTTGGGAAATCATTAAATGACTCCTCCCGCTCTGGGCGATGCAGAAGGGAGTGTCAGACTCTTACTGACTAAAACCCATCCGTGTTCCTCATGATTTCCAGCGTTCCAGGATCGCAGTGATTATTTCGAACAAATTCCACAACACACAATCCTTACGCTTATTCATATCCACAGTTAGGAATCAAACCAACTGTCTCTTTTAAACTTAACTCTCCTAATCGAACGTTTACAACCCTCACGTCTTCAAAGTGAGAGCGAACAGACTCCTTCTGGGCTACTCGCTCCATCGTAGACTTTGTATCTGTCATTTCTGACCTAGACTAAATAGTTTACGCCAGATAAACGTGGAATAAAGTACATTGACCTTTCCCTAATATCTCTTCGTAGATACTAGAACAATAAATTAAGAACTGATTTTCATTATTAGAAAACGTAAAGGATCACGATAGAAGTCGATTCAGGACAGCTTTATGTCATTATTTCTGATTACTTTACTTTATTTAGATCTTAAGAAAGTCAATAAATGTATGTGGGTCAATTTACTTTATTCCACGTTTATCTGGCGTAAAGTATAGAGTGAAGAGCAAATCAATCTCAAATGAAAACGAAAATATCTTCGAATCTGTCCGGAAATTTCTTGAAACTCGAAACCTCAAATCCAAAAATATGGTGACAAATATTGTTTTAGGTTATTAATGTTTAAGTCACTCGCACTCAAGTAGAACAACTCATTAACTGATAAATTTTACGGGTTTTTCCCAATCGCTGTTATCAACAATATTTTGTTTTCCCCTTAATCCCAGATTCAAAAAGATTAAAATGCTTATTGTGTTAAAATATTACTCTGTTATCTGTTATGGACTTTTTACACTTAAATGTACCTACTTCTTTATAATTTAAAACGAGTACATACCTAATTATGTGTCATGATCTTATAATACTATACAAAAATATTAAGAAGATTAGTTTGTTTGGTTGAACGCGCTAAGCTCAGGAACTTCGAAATGAAATGGTAAAAAAAAGTCAGGCTAGTAATATCTCAACTGCATTTTGTTTTTCCCGTGTTTTACAATATTTTGAAATGCTATATTTTTGATACAACCATAAATATTGCCAATCTCAGGTAAATAAACTCTCAGGCAATTTCAGATTATGAATTCTCAGAAATTGCCTGAGAATTTATGAGAAAAGCTTTTGCAAATGGACCGATGAGAAAATACTGCTAAAAAGAATCACTTAATTCATGAAGTCTTTCAGAATTTCTAGACGCATTCACATGTGATAAAAAAAACCCGTCCGAGTCCGAGTCGGACTCGCATATGAAGGGTTCCGTACCATAAACCTTAATTTTTATCATGTGTTATTATATCGGCAATAGAAATACAGAATCTGTGAAAATTTCAACTGTCTACGTGCGTACAGTGACGATAGACACAACCATCAAAATGTCGATAACCTCGTCAAAGCCGATTAAGATAAGCAAAATAAATATCTTTACTTCAGAATTCTGGATCTCAGGAGTTGTCGACACGTAGGAAGTAAGATAATTAAGAAAGTCCGCCTCTGTACATTTTTTTTTGTGCTGAAAGTGTTAAATCTATACTTATAATAAATCTGTAGAGAGGTCAATTCTGTACATGAAATATATTTCCATCTTCTATCTATACTTATAATAAATCTGTAGAGAGGTCAATTCTGTACATGAAATATATTTCCAAAATGACTATCAGGGGGTGATTAGGGATCGATACTGATGCCAAAAATGCAATCAGTACAATTATTGTCTGTCTGTCTGTCGGTCTGTCTGTCTGTCTGTCTGTCTGTCTGTATAACCGTTATAGAAACAAAAACTACTCGACGGATTTTAACGAAACTTGGTACAATTATTATTCATACTCCTGAGCAGGTTATAGTATACTTTTCATCACGCTACAATCAATAGGAGCAGAGCAGTGAAGGGAAATGTTGGGAAAACGGGAGAAGTTACTCCATTTTTTAAGCTTCCGTCGCGTGTGGTGAAATCTACACAGAAATCATGTATGACGGAAATATTCTCCTTAAAATTATATAAAAAATACCAAACGACAGCATATGTCTATCTTTTATGATTGACTCACAATAACACGTGTAACTCCCGATAGCTTAGCAGTTCGAAGCTTTCTGATTGTATTTGTCTACTCTTACGTTTATAAAACTCTCAGTCGTCCCTAATCTATACTTATAATAAATCTGTAGAGAGGTCAATTCTGTACATGAAATATATTTCCAAAATAACTATCAGGGGGTGATTAGGGATCAATACCGATGCCAAAAATGTAATCAGTAAAATTTTTGTCTGTCTGTCTGTCTGTCTGTATAACCGTTATAGAAACAAGAACTACTCGACGGATTTTAACGAAACTTGGTACAATTATTATTCATACTCCTGAGCAGGTTATAGTATACTTTTCATCACGCTAAAATCAATAGAAAAAATGAAAAAAAAAAAATGAAAATGTGAAAGTTTGGTTGTTTGTTACTTAATCACGCCAGAACGGCTTAACGGATCTTAATGAAATTTAGAACAAAGATAGATTATAATCTGGAATAGCACAAAAGCTACTTTTAATCCCGGGAACATGTTCCCTAGGGATCACGCGGGCGAAGCCGCTGGCAGAAGCTAGTAAATAAATAAATAATTGTAATTGTAGTTGGGTCGAAGGTTAGCAAGAACAGCTTAGGAGGTTCACGTTAGGCGGCTGGATCAGAAAGCGATAGGAAATTCTGAACCAGTCTCGAATGGTTAGGCTCATCTGTTTGAAGTCCTAATCGTCGGTCATTATTTACATGTTGAAAAACTATTAATATAATAACGTGTATTTAAATGAACAAACGAAATAATGCAGCAATGAATAGTGAACCTCTGCGAGTGACTTCGACCCCTCGTACCTCGTCCTTCCAAAGGTCCGGGTTTTTGAGGTCCTGAGAATACTTTTACCAGACTACTCAGAACGTAGAAATGTGACTACCTTCATTGCGTGGCATAAAAAAACAAATGTTCAAGTTTCGGTTTATTGTTTTCGTGTAAATCATTAATTAGCAGATTACCTTACGACGTTATCGATTATATGCGTACTTATTGTGGCAGAATAAAGTAATAATTAAGAGAACTTGTATTAACTCTTAATGAACCATACATAAGCATAATTCATCGTCACTTGCGTACCTAGGTATGCGATAATCGGTAATGCGCGTCATGATAATTTTTTAACACTACCTAAACCCACAATCTGCTATATAAGGTGTTTGGATTGCTAGTACAGGAGCCTTAACATTTTCATTTTAGGAATCCCAACGTCCGCATGAAAAGACGGAACTCTTATACGATGGCTCGTGTGTCTGTCTGTCAGTCACAGCCAATGTGCTTCAATAATATTGTACTGATTCAGTTAAAATTTGGTACCTACGCCTATTTCCGACTATCTCGGGGTCGCCTTACAGTCAAACCGAGTTCAACTGGATACCAGTATTTTAAGAAAAGCGACTACCTATCAGCCTTATAAAATCCAGTAACTGAGATACAGTTTTATAAAACACTAGCTAACTCGCGCAACTTCGTTTGCGTCACATTTTCCATTACTGCTCCGCTCTTATTTGCCTTAGCGTGGTGATATAACCTTCCTCGATAAATGGGCTATCTAACACTGAAAGAATTTTTCAAATCGGACCAGTAGTTCCTGAGATTACCCCCTACATACAAACTTACAAACATACAAACTTACAAACAAATTTTACCTCTTTATAATATTAGTATAGATTATATATTTGTTTGTATCACTATCAGAAGCGTATGTCTGTCTATCCGTTCGCAATATACTCAAAAGCTACGGCACCGATTTGCATGCTGTTTTCACCAATGGATAGAGTGGTTCTCCAGAAAGGTTTTAGTATATAATTTGTAAAGCGGGCGTAATCGCGGGCAAGCTTAAGCTATACATAAAAATATCATGCGTTGGGAATACTTTTGCGCACAAGTTCGGCTCGTAATTCGTTTTTTTCTTATCTTTTGCTATTCCAGTCCTGAGCTAAGACTTCTCTCAAAATCTTCCATCTTTCGCGAGCCAGTACGCCTATCCCTTTGGATGCAACCTGTTTCCATCTTCTCTTTCTATCTAAGACAAAACAAAGCAACGGAGCAATTATTTCCTATCATAAAACATTTCTTTTTTCTCAGTCTTGTATTCATGGAAACATTAAAATACCTAAATTTAAAATACTTATTTGTAACTCAAGGGCAACAGCTGAAATACAGGCTATGCCTACTTCGGCCCCAAGGACTAATACATTTGTGTACAGTAACTGTAGATTAAGCTCTCTATTTTGTGAATAATTGGCCAAGTGCGAGTCGCGCTCGCGTGTAAAGTGTTCCGAACCAATTTCCTTTTTTTAACATGTTATCAGAATTCTTATAGGTTTTCCTGTTACCTTTAGGTATAAAACTATTATCCTAAAGCTACTATTATTATAACGGAAGAAATGGTCATTTTTGGTAAAATTTTTTGAATATCTTCCAAAGCTTCTTTATTTTAAAATTATTAACAAAATATAATAAAAACCGTCAAAGTAAGTTCTTCCATATGAAATGTCACACAATACAGTTTGAAAAAAAAACAAATTTTTAATTTTCTATTTTGACCCCCAAAAGTGACCCCTACATTTGAAATTTATTTATTTACGTAACGCATCCATGTTTGGGTTAAAAAGTTCATATGTATATCAAATTTCAACAGAATCGGTCCAATAAATCTGGAGAAAAATGGCTTTGACAGACAGACACCCGAGTGATCCTATAAGCGTTCCGTTTTTCACGGATGTTCGGAACCCTAAAAATGAATAAATGTGCTATCACTATAATACTAATATCAGGATATCCGAAAATATGAGCAATGTTTTGTGGGTTAAGAAAACACGTGAGACGGTATTTCCGATAATAATGGCGGAAAGACTTCATGGTCACTTCTGTTGCTTAAACGTATTTTTATCTACAACATCAGACCATTCATTATGTTATCAATCAAATCCATATTTAGATAATGCACGTGATACCAACACCGCCGAAAAGTTCTATGAGTATCAATGCGAATACACTCGACTCAAATTAAACGATACTATCAGAAGATATGATTAAAAAAAAAAAACTTTGAATAAACAAACGATTGCCGATCAAGCAGCAACAGGCCCTGGCATTGTTCTTCTAAATGAAGGCCAGAACTTGTCCTTATGATAACCTTAAACTAGTACTACAAATAGAACGCTAGCGTACGTGAACCGCGGAAAGTTCAACTAGAAAAATCGATCCAGGTATTCGACTATTTCCGCCGCCGCTCGGGTGTCTCCGCCGCTGACATTGGCATTCGTTAGGCAAACCACAACAGATGGAAAGTTGGACTGAAACAAGTTAAATAATTCATCGCGTAAATACCACTTATACCATCAAAGCAGTCATTTAGACTCGCTATTAGTGAGGGGAAGGTAGGCGATAATCACCCTTATTTCTTCTGTTTGTAACGTTCTCATTCATTGTAGAGGAATATTTTCAGGAGACCTAGCCCATCGATTGTTTTTAAAAATTGTTAAACGTTCTGTAGAAGAAAAACTGGCCAAGTGCGAGTTGTACTATCCGTACTATAAACCGAAGAAAACAATACCTTCTTAATAAAATTAAATTTTTATTATTTGTTGTTGTAGCGGCAATAGAAATAACACTGTGAAAAATGTCAATAGTCTATTACGGTTAAATGATAAATAATAATGATAAATGATATTTATTTTGTAAGTAGTTTGTAAATAACACTTTTACACGTCAATCTTTTTTGGTCATTTTAAACTAGATGAGGCCGGCGTTTCCTAGCTGACTGCTCTGAGAAGAAACGCCGAAACAAACTCAGAGGTCAAAGTCTCTTTTAAAGTCCATACAATCGTACCGGTCAAATGATATGAGAACCATGTAGGTTAATGTCTGAAGTGGTATTTTGAGGAAAGTACCACACAGATTTGAGTGGACCTGTCCAGACAGTGCAAGCATTTGCCAGTTATCGTGTAGCTCAAACTTAGAACTAAAAAGAGCTCAACGAACTGACGAACAATACCAAAGTAAGGACATTTGTGTAGGCCACAAAAGTACTCAAACCAAAAGTATTTTGAACGATGTCTGGCAAACATCGTTCAAAATACTTTAGGAGAACAAAAAAGAAAATAATAACCCACATAGTCCCCATATTCACAAAAGTAAAATGAAAAATAATAAAATAAAAATAATAGGTTCTTGAGATATAGCCGCCTCACGGACAAGATGGACGGACAGACAGCAGAGGCTGTCTTAGTAATAAGATTACGTTAGTAACCTATTGGGTACGAAACCCTAAACAAAGATATTGTTTAGGGTTTCGTATTAATCAGAGTTTGAAGAATCTGTCCTTCTCCGGTCCGAAAGTAATTTCTCGACACCTGGTTCATAAATAGCTAAGCTAAGCTAAGCTAAGTACCATAAACCCTCTTTTTACTATTTGTTGTTATAGCAGCAACAGAAATACACAATCTGTGAAAATTTCAACTGTCTACGCTATAACGGTTCTTGAGATACAGCCCGCTGATAGTAGACGGACGAACGGACGGAAAGCGGAGGCTTTGTAATAGGGTTTCGTTGCCCTTTGGGTACGAAACCCTAAAAATACAGCGACCGAATTATATTTTTAGGCTTGCAATGCTCGCGTATTTCGCGCTCAGTGCAATTCTTTAGCTATTTTTAAAAACATGAAAAGGAACGTCCACATGACATATAGAGTCTCAGTCTTCGTAGGATCACTCGTGTGCTTGTCTGTCAGTGTTTTCGAATCTACTAGACCGTTTTAAATTGAATTCTGTGCAAATATGAACTTCTTTGACTCAAACACGGAAGTGAAACTTAAGTGAAGTGCCCATTGTACGTTTTGTCCGAGACTCCATGCTCGTGACTACGACTCACACTTGGCCGATTTTTATATTAAGCCCGCCCATAAACGATTTCGAAGGTCAAAAAAACCAACAGCCATAAAAAAATACGTTTTTTTCTTGTTACAGGTATGTCCACCAGGCGACTTCTGTTTGGGCGTACACAATGGTAATGTTGAAATGCACGAACTCCGTGTTTTTTTTTTTTTTATCTATTTTTTTAGGGACTTTTGTTCTTTGAACATGTCAGCCCCGTTGAGTCATACATAACTGAGCAATACAACAACAATATAATAAAATAACAAAAAAATAACAAGACCTCACTGACGCGTGTACATCTGAACTCCGTGTTAATTTCAACTAAATCATGATACCAATTTATATATGACAGTCATAGGCAGAGTATTATTACTATTTGAATAATTGCAGTTTGTCGTCGACGTAATTAGACGTGGCAATAATATCTAGAATTATTTTATCAAAATCTAAGTTTAATTTTACACGTTCTGAAATTAATGACGTCACTCAAACAATTTATTATTCCTAATAAAGTAATCAATAAAATAAAGTAATAATAGTCTTGTTCTTTCTTATCTAAATTGTAATGCGAATTGGCGAACGCCCGAAAAATATAGTAAAATATGAACAACTTTTGCTATGTTACATTTTTTCTAGTATTGCGAACCAAAATGTAATGAGGCGCGAAAATAACATCTTGACTCTATTGTGAACAAGGAACAGAGCTATTCGTCCTGTATAGCACCGTCTCTTTCCGACAGCGGAAAATGAGCTGATCTTTTCTCCTAAAATTTTATGTCGATCATAACATTTTAGGAAGGTGATTTTCGCAAATTGAAAGTGACTAAATGTTATTTTATTCATGAAAACTCTTTTACTCAAATAATGAAAATGAAAATTTCAATTATAAGTCATGCAGGAGCTTATTTAATAAAACTTTCAGATGACAAGCGGCAATCTAACAATTTTGAACGGTTTTTTCATAAATTTTCTGCTTTATTAAACGACATCTGTTAAGAAATTGTGATGATTATGTCAGTTTTTGACAATTTGTCGTGTTTTCAGTTATATCATATAGGCCCAGGGTCCTACGTAGCCAGTGCCTGCCAGGGCTGCGGAATTTATTTGAAAGAGTCACCGATGCCCTGGGGCCCGAGTCTGCTATTACAATAGTGTCAGAATGGTCGATCACTGATTTCAAAATGGTTGATTTTGACAAGTTTGGTAATCTACTAACATAATGGCATCATAATGGCGTCATTATGACATTCCAATGATCAACCACTGACACGCCATTGAAAGAAAGCCATATAAATGGTAATCTCGTACATAATGACAGATTTAGTATTTACGCACTTCTCACTACTTCAGATTGCTTATACCACTAATAAATAATATGTAAAACTAAATATAAATAAAATCTGGCATGAATAAATGCCCAAATTTAGCTCGGTTTTATAATAATGGCAATACGGCATTCCTACCGCAATTCTATTACGAGACCATTGACGTGCCAGCGACCGGCCACTGACGTGACAGTGACCGTGCGATTATGAGTTTAGCAGATTACGAACTTTTAGCAAAACGACAATGGCATGACAATGGGATCGCGTCGGAATGACAAATTTATAAAAATAGCAGACTCGGGCCCCTGGAATGCAAACGGCATTATTAGGAACACGGATAGGTTTTAGTCAGTAAGAGTCTGACACTCCCTTCCGCTTCGCCCAAAGTGGGAGGAGTCATTTGATGATTTCCCATCCATAAAAAGGATCCTACATAGTATTACTGCGTTTACTTTTGTGTTTTAACGTTGTGAATAAGCTCAAGGTTATTATTTACAACGTAATTAAACCGTAGGAAACGTGTTACTTACACTCTCTGGGGTTTTTAAAACTGAGATGAACTATACATTATTATTTTTGGCGTATGTTGCGTAAGTTACGCAGCTAAATTTAACATTTTTACGCGAAAGTAATTTTAATAGATTTCAAACATAAATTATAATCCTTTTACTTTATCATTATTAATATAGATACTAGCGAGTTTGTAGATAACTAAGCTAGACGATGATTTTAGTGTTATTATTTCTGAGATTATTACAAAGCAACAATAACAATAGGGACACAGATACTGTTCCTCAGTGCCAGGTACCTACATCCGTTCGATAAAAAAATGTATGTTATATTTTCATAATTATATCCTGGTCTTACCCCAAGAGCATTATAAAATTAGTAGAATGCGCACGGTCCAACGTAGATGCTATCAGTATTCATGTTATTTCTCGTTTCTTTAAAAAAAAAATTTAATTCAGACCATCTAAGATCCATAATATTTATTTAGGTCTAGTTCAGTTCATATAAATAATGGTGACTGAATTTAATTAATGCATGTAATGTAAGTTTATTTTATATATTAGTTATAACACCGCCTTGGATTTAACTGTAAAGGTGTTATAATTATTTAATGATTAAATAAATAAATAAATAATAATAATATTTACTATATCCAAATTTAAATTCACATAAAAAATTAACAAAAAATACGTATACGTTAAAAAATATTAGGCGGTGACTAATTAGTTTAACGGCGTTTGTAAAAATTGTGATGATTTCATCTCTAATAAAAAAAAACCACTTTAACAAAATGGTGCACTTTTTATCTCTGGCTGCATTGAATCTAGCCGGTCAAACAAACTTTTAAAATAAAAGTAGATTTATTGGTTTTCGAGGGCCGTCAGATCACTAGAGGTTGGCCTTCAACTGCACCCTCTAGATTGACTGAGGGTTCCACGATTCCAATAATCATATTGTTAATAAGTTATTTCCATCACATCGGCGCGGCGTCAAATAATATGGCTTGCCACTCCCAAAAATCAATATTAATTCTATTGGTTTTAGGATTTTACCCGATTTCTTAAGAAAATTCATGCAAAGTAACCCCACGAAACGCGTATAGTGAGGAGGTTCCTCTCTCGGGAGCCCTGACCACCGGTAGCTTGGACCCTGTTCCCGATACCGGTGGGCTACTATTTTTTATATTTCGAAATGTTTTTTTATGGAAATATTTAAAAATGTAAATTGTATGTATATAGAAATAAATAAATGGATAGTAATAATAATAAAAATGATTATGTACTCTTTCGGCGTACTCAAATGGACTCAAACTGAACTTGACGCCCTGGATAGGCGGGTCCGCACACTGCTTACTGCTTATCGAATGCATCACCCACGGTCGTCGGTAATGAGACTGTATATCGCGCGAAAGTGTTGAGGTCGAGGCTTTTTAAATGCTAAGACTCTTCACAATCGCGAGATATGCAGTCTTAGGGAATATTTCCCAGCTGTCGACGTGAGTATGCATCGAGATGTAGTGGCGGTGGATAAGGGACTCACCCCGCTCTCCTTGGCAAATGAGAACTGGCGCAAACCTGCGGTGCTTGACACTAACGATCGCAGGGCGGTATGGTAGAGTAAGGAGCTTCAGGGACGCTTTTTCCGGGCCCTACATGGGCCCGACGTAGATCAATTACTAGCGTCCGTAGCCTGGCTGCATTTCGGTGATCTTTTTGGAGAAACCGAAGGTTTTGTCTGTGCAATTATGGACGAAGTTATCATGACGAATAACTACCGGAGATTTATTGTGAAGGACGGCACGGTCGACATATGTCGGGCATGTCACCGTCCGGGAAAATCAATTTGTCACATTATCTCTGGTTGTTCTCTTCTAGACATATTTTGCTGTCAGATTGGCGTTTTTAAAATAGGGACTTTTGTTCCGATGACGCAACTCGAGCCAATAGTGATTTAGGAACTTTTGTCCCTATGACGCAATCTAGCGGCTAACGAAGAATACTTGCATAGGTACAACCTTGTAGCCAGGATTATTCATCAGCAACTTGCTCTGAAATACTCTCTTGTGCAGTCGGAGGTGCCGTACTACAGATGCATATCTGTAGTACGGCACCTCCGACTGAGCCCGACCCAGTTCTCGAAGATGGCGATATCACATTGTACTGGGATCGGTCCATCATCACTGACAGGAGTATTGTTGCCAATAAGCCTGATATAGTGGTGGTGGACCGAATAGTGAGGCGTGCAATGATTGTAGACATAACCGTTCCGCATGACGAGAACCTCGTGAAAGCCGAGAAAGATAAACAAATCAAGTATATTGACTTGGCTCGCGAGGTTGTCGACATATGGGAAGTGTTATTGAATTTTAGTAATTGAAGGAACTGAAGGAATTGAAGGAAGGAAATTGAATTGAAGGAACGCGTTATTGTATTGAACGTGCAGGTCGCTGTATGTCCACTGCGTATAGTTAACCCACAGGCTGCAGGTGTAAAAGGACTGCCGTGTCGACGGCGCGTTAGTGTTCCACGCGCGCCTCAAAGAGAGTCAGCAACACAGAGGGGCACGAAAGGGCCGACGCCTGCCGGAGTCGCGGGATTATTCGCAAGAGATACCGTGGCTCTGGAACACAAAGGGCAATGAAGGAACATGGATGGGTTTTAGTCAGTAGAAGTCTGACACTCCCTCCCGCTACACCCAGAGCGGGAGGAGTCATTGGATGATTTCCCATCCCTAAAAAAAAAAAAAAGGTGTAAAAGGACTGACAGTACCTACGCGTTAAAAAGCGCAACTTTGACAGTCCCCGTGCACCGTGAAAACCTGCGGCAACATGTCCACACTGTACTGAAGGTCCTCAGTGACCCAGTGGCCCAAATACTTAAATTGCTCGACTTTGTTTAGCGCTATACCACCTAAAGTGAAAATCAGAACGAATGTGAAACGTTTAATGTCCGGCCTGAAAATCATTATTTCACTCTTTTGTGCGTTGTATTTGAGCCCATGCGCCACCGCATAGGACTCACAAATTTTCAGAAGCCTTCGTAAAGCAACAATCGATGGGCTCAGCAGCATCATATCGTGTGCGTAACTGACGTTATTGCAATGAAAAAGAAAAAGTGGCCGGCTTGCACCTATGGAATATCTCAGTTATTCCAGCTGCCAGTATTGATTACGCAAACTACAGAGATAAGTTAGACTGAACCGGATCCGAAGTTAGCGGGTAGTTGGGTACAGCCATCCGGCTGATTGCGGGCGATAACTAGCCTTGTTTGGAAGTGGATACTTCTATAGCTTCCTGTTAAATCGATGACACACTTGGTAAAATTAGAGTTGTATAAGGCTGAGTTGTACCATAGAAGAAGTTATAGTTAAAGTTTGCGTCAAATTTAACACTAACAGTAGCGCTGACTTTAACGGTTATAGTGAAATGTGTTGCACCAGCGATTCAGCATTTATTAGCTTTGTTAAAGTTAAAGGGAAGAGTCAAGTCAAGAGATTATATTCTACGCGTTTGATAGTTGACGGATAATTTAACACAAACAATAACACTAACCAGCGGAAAGTGAGCGGTTACAGTTACGGTTAAAGTTATGACGTCATTTAACTATTTGTCAAATGGTGCAACTAATTTTTGCCCTAATCGATACTTTAACTGAAGTTTTGATGTTTGTTATTGTTAAAGTAAGATGGTGCAACCCAGCCTTAGTGTTTAGAAATATTTTATTCAATGAGTCCTAACTAATATTAAATCTACGATTTGTTAGTATAGAGTTTTATATCACACATGCAGTTTTTTTTTCGTATTTATCAGTTGCTGACACGCAAAAAGTTAAAATATGTACCAAAACAAATAAAAAATAGAAACCTGTGACGTATTATCTATAACTTTTCGTAAGTATTTCCTAAACCGGATGAGTTTCCTGCAAGATGGTTTGCGGCATTCTCGATTTTTCTTATTGCGTAGCTCTTTCCTTCTACATATAAGTTACTCAAAAACAGCACGAGGCCTACCTTGATTCGCCTTAAATTGTTTTTTTATTTTTATTTATTGATATGGTTGCGTTTGACCAAAATCTCACCTAATGGAAAAGTATGATATGGAGGACACGCTTGCCTAGAAATAAACTATTCAATCTTGACTTAAAGAGTCCCAGATTATTGCTACCAGGAAACATAGAACCCAGCAGGTAATAACCCAGATTTGTAAAAAGTTTACGTTAGCTTTTTTTAAAATGTGTTAATATCAATAAAAATACACACAGAGGGCAGCAATTTCTTTCGTAGCAAAGCTCGTAGCACCGTAGCCGTAGCACATCGCTACAAATTAAGGGAAATCGCAGATTCATTTATTTATGGATAACCGAAAGTTGATTTACCGACAGAATTTGTTTATTTGCAGGACAAACTGAATTTTACTGAATAGATTCAGATTTTCGGAAAAGCTGGTGTCGTCGTCACCCAAGTTCGAAGTCAGACACCTATTTCTATCTCTATCTCATTTCGAAGTAAAAACCTCCTGACGATCCTACCGTGTGCGTGCGATTGCTACAGACCAATATTTTGATTTATTAGTTGAAATTCAAAATGAAATCGGACATGTCGCACGTGATTTGTGCTATCTCTACGTATTATAAAACAAAGTCCTCTGCCGCGACTGTCTGTCTGTCTGACTGACTGTCTGTTCGCGATAAACTGAAAAACTGCTGCACTGATTTTCATGCTGTTTTTACCAATGGATAGAGTGGTTCTCGAGGAAGGTTATATAACTTGTCAAGCGGGCGAAGCCTCAGCTAGTCTAATAAATAAAAATTTCGTATCACGGTGTTTGTCCAAACTCCTCCGAAACCACTGGACCGATTTTTACGAATTTTTTTTTGTGTTTATTTTACATTTTTAAATTATGTATTTTTATATGGCAAAACAACGTATGCCCGATCAGCTAGTCATTTTATAAAATTTGGAGATATTAAAAATAGATTTTCTTTTTGGATCTGTTCTTCTTAATTTATACATAAAGTCACCCTACATCGCTTTTTGCTGATAATACGGCTAAACGTTGGACGTTGCTTTGTAGAACGCATTGCTACTACAATCCTGTTGAACGTGAGTTAGCCGTACACATGACAGCGGTGTTTTTGCTCGGTTAAAAATAAACCGTATTTGGGTCTCAGAAGTCCATATGAGACAATGTTAATTATCGTGTATCGGACATACACGATAATTAACTGTCTATTTTAATATATTAGTTGCTATTAATAAATACTTTTGTAAAACAGACTAGCTTCATGCCAAACTGAACAATAAAAAGTACTTTACGCAACTAATAACATTAATCGCCGCCATCTTTGCGAAACGTCATGTCGTTTAAGCTTGAGTTTGAGTTTGCATGAAATTAAAATCTCTGTTTTATTTCCTAATGTAACATAATAAGTTAATGTTGGACTGTTGGTTTAAAAAAGTAACTTACTACCTAATCGGTAAGGCTGGTTTCATAGTCACGCATTTAAACAGCGCCGTCCAGAAGAACTTGTTTGAAAATGCACTAGATAGATGTCGCGTTTTATTCTCACACCGTTCAAACGGGCGCCGTTTCTATTTTAACATAAATAAACACACTTTTTATCTCATTCCAAAACCAATGCTAAGAATACAGATATTTAAGTTAATTAAATTCTATGCATTTAAACGTTGCACTTACACACACTTAAGCTTTAGAAATAAAACTGTTCTACATCTAAGGTACCTAATTATCTAGGTAGGTACTTGTATAATATTGTTTTCAGTTTTACTTAGAGCTATGAAAAACTTTAATTCGTTAATTATGGTTCGGTTATTATAACCTCAAAATCTGATACTCTTTTTTAAATATATCTATTCTGCAGCTAGCCGCTATAAAAAAATAAGATCGTATAGGAGTTTACTAATGATTGACAATACAACAGATAATTTTCCGATACTCTTGGTTCCAGGGCGAACAATGTATGGGCGCAGAGCAATGTCCTTTCAACAGAATTGGTCCAGCAGATCTGGACAAATCAGGCTATGACAGACGGACAGACATACAGACACCCGAGTGATCCTATAAGACCGACCGTAAATAATCAACCCAGTACTAAAGAGCGACGATCTGCCATGGCAAAAGAAGCATAATTCTGCTTGAGCGCTCAGTCGAATTGCAAATACATGAACGTTGTCTTTCGGCTAATGATGAAAAATCGAGAGCTCAGAATACTAATGGTGTGGGTTACAGTTCCTTCAGACAAATAAACGCATTGAGTTTTTTTTTAATAATAACAGTTTCATTTCTATTAATTTGATGACTGGTTCGAAAAGTAGAAAGCATAGGACTGTGAAGGTAATAATTAATTTTGTATGGTTATAAAAACTAAATTGTGGCTTTAAAGTAGTAGGTACTTTAAAGCCTCGGTTTTTTTTTTGTTTAAGAATAATACGAAAACTTAAATATACCATCAGTTAACTGTTGATTTATTTAAAAAAAAAACATAACATAACACTCAGAACAATTTAAACAACTCTCTTTTTATGCATTTGATTGGATCCAAGCTGTGTAGCGAGACACGCGAGCGTTGACACCAGGGAAGTTAGCCTGAGCGCAGCCAATACCGAAAGAGCAGACACCAACAACGATACCGTTGTGGTAGAGAGGACCGCCGGAGTCACCCTGGCACTGGTCGCGGCCGCCGCCAGACCAGCCAGAGCACAACATGTTGTCGGTGATAGCGATACCGCGGATAGCGTAGTTGTTTATGCAAGTGTTCTGGTTGATCACCCTCAGCTCGACGTGACGCAGCTGTTCTGAGGCGGAGCCACCTTGCTGCGAATTGAAAATAGTATTGCAAACATACATCTCTAAAAACGGAAAACAAAACATAAACTTTCAGATGAACACGAGAGCGTTCCTCAAGATACTTACGGAA
Organism: Ceramica pisi; assembly: GCA_963859965.1. NCBI lineage: Eukaryota > Metazoa > Arthropoda > Insecta > Lepidoptera > Noctuidae > Ceramica > Ceramica pisi. Next base: position 7,377,269 of record OY982529.1, read on the forward strand.
GTTGTACCCCATCCAGCAGCCCAGACAGCTTGGTTGTCGCCGAGGTTGTAGTTAGCGCCAGCGATGGAAGCAGCGCGGACATTGTTGTTGAAAGAGAAGGTGGTGGCGGAGCGCAAGATGGCGATGTCATTGTTCAAAGTATTGCCGTTGTATGATGGGTGATTGATGATACTGCCGACGTTGTGGACGACACCACCGCTGTTGGCCCAGGTGGAGCCGAGACGAATGCGCCATCTGCCGGCTGCGTCACCACTGTGGAAGGAAGAATGGTATTCATTATGCAATTGGTCTTTGAATTTGAGATCGAAAGATTTCTCATAGAAATATGCTTACACGGTGCAGTGAGCCGCGGTGAGGATAGCCCTGTTGTTGAGGATGCTACCACCGCACGCCTGCCAGTAGGTACTCCAGTTCCATGTGTACAGGAGAGAGGCGATGGTGGGGTACTGGTCAATGGTGGTGACCGAACCGCCCACAATCCTCTGGGGATTGGAGGGAACGGCTGAAAGATGAAAAAATATTCAAATCAAGAATGGTCAAATTCCTTTTGTTCATCAATCCAACTGATTTTTTTTACAAAATATAAAATCTAGATTAATTTAAATACACAGTGGATAATTAAATCAAATAAACACAACTAGAACATACCTGCGACGGCCGCGAAGCAAAGGGCTAGCAGAGCAAGGAGACGCATTGTGTTACTCGTAGGTACTTCTTGTCCACGAGTGATTGGAAATAGTTGTAACGTAAATGTATTTATACCAAAGCCGCTGAGATTAGAAGATCTTTGCCCAGTTTCTAAGATTTTTATCGGTCCTTTATCAATTTGTTCCGTATTTGTTAAAAGTAATTTGTCATAACGCCATTGGTTGGTTAGTGGTTAACGGTTAGATAAACGACTGATTAAGGACCCCAGGAACTAGTCATTAGTAGATTATATTACTAAAGATTACAGAATAGTTTTTTTCAGATACGTGCTAATGGCTAACATTTGGTGACTTATATTTGTTAGATTTCATTTCGGTTGCTAAAGAACATTCAAGTTAGTGTTTAGTGTTAGTGAATAGTGTGATGTAGTACAAATGTTACCAAATAAACAGAAGAACGAAGTCTATTGGACTTAAAAGAGCCAAAAAGAAAAGTGCAATTGGATACATTTTTAATAAAGACTATTTCAACAGTTTAGGGTTTCTATTAAATTATTTATTAGTCTGTATTTAAGGCAAGATTGTAATAAAAAAAATACATTTCATCCTTTAGAAGATTTCTAGGATAAGTGAAAAAATAATTGGTTGTTGTTTTTCATTTACTGAAATAAAATAATTATGAACATCCTTCCATTCCGTTACCATCCAATGAAACACGTTCTAACTTCTTTAACAAAGTTATCTAAATGAAAAGTCAAAGTCAGAACGTTTATTTCAAATAGGCCATTGAAAGTCACTTTTGAACATCCACATTACAACATCAAAATCCACAAAAGAATGATTTAAAAATAGTAATGGTAAGTGACTCTACTGTCAATTCGCAAAGATACATAGATTCTTATGGAGAAGAACGGACAAGAAACTCAATAGTTTCTTTTTAAATATTTTTTATTTTTGGTGTACATTTATTAATTTAATTTGAGAACAACGCACCTAGACTAAAGTTTACTATGTACCAGGTGGAATTAGGTAGTATTTGCATAAGTAAACTAAATCATTTTATTAAGTTTATCAGTGCGTGAGTTATTTGATCTATACTAAGATTATAAAGAATTGACTTTTTGTTTATTTGTTTGTTACGATTTATCTCAAAAAAACTCTATCTCCATTACTATTACCAAGAAACATAGGCTATATTTTATTCCCGTATTCTCACGAGAACGGGAATGTAAAATAAATAAACATAAAAATACGGTACCTAAATCTTTATTTTTATTTTTTTATTTATTAGGTCTATCAACAATTTTTTACCATAATCTACAAACAAAAATAAATTATGCATTTAAACTCGACGCTGTGCAACAATTACCTACTTATAGGTAAACACCACATTAACAAAAAGAAAACCATGATAAGTTATTACATTAGTTTGTTTTAAGCTACATATTGTACAAGTAAACTTAGTAAAATAGTTAAACTCTATAAAATAATATATATTCTAAACAATAAAAGCATTTTTTTTTTAATCCGTAAACACAGCCCTAACAATTCTACAACAAATCTAATTCACATTAATTTAGAAATTTACATTTTTGCTTGTTTAGCCAATCACAGTGAAAATCAACCATATCACTACAACAACCATACAACTATTCGAAACCCTACAAAACCTATAACATGGGGAGTTAGATCCCAACACCGTTCTTCTCATTGGAGGACGAAATGGAGAAATGGATTCGCGCGGAATCCTCGACGGAGCACGAAAGAGTCAATCAGTCAATCTTTCCCTTCAAGAGTCTGCTAGCAAACATCGCATCGTTCAAACACCTTCGTTCTTCCAAGGTGTGCATGTTGAAGAATTTCAATCTTTCTCTGAAAGAACGCACTTTTTAGCGATTCCCACAGAAAAAGCCAGATTCCTAACGAAGCGTTTCTGAACTCGTTCTAGTCGCAAACTATTGTCAAATGCTACGCATAAAGTCATCTCGTCGATTGTCGGCACGGTTGGCGCAGTGGTTGAGCAATCGGCTGCTGCGCCGCGTATCGTGGGTTCGATTCCCGCACGGAACAAATATTTGTATGGCCTACAGATAGTTGTTCCGGGTCTGGCTGTTTGTGTATGTGACTTTGTATGTTTGTAAACGCACCCACGATACAGGAGAAATTCTTAATGTGGGGCAATGTTAAAAAAAAAAGCTCTGAAAAAGTAAGATTTATTTTTAGTTTTAATTTAATTGTAACCTTTACATTGTTATATCACAAAACCCATCATTCTGGATGCTATTTGAGAAATGTGATCTAAGTGTGGTGCAAATGTTAGCTTTTGATCAAACAGAACGCCAAGATCACGTATAGTGTCCACTTCGTTAACTTTGTCCTGATTTATGTAATACTCTGTCTCTATGGGACTATTTTTTCTTATATATTCTTTTATGATTATATAATACTAGCTGACCCGCGCAACTTCGTCTGCGTCACATTATTCATGAATAATATTGCCAAAAAATTAAAAAAAAATTAAGGGGTGGACTACCCCTAACATTTAGGGGGATGAAAAATAGATTTTGGCCGATTCTCATAGATACCGGATAAGCACAAAAAAATTCATCAAAATCGGTCAAGCCGTTTCGGAGGAGTATGGCAACGAAAACTGTGACACGAGAATTTTATATATTAGTAAGATATAATATTCTTTCTTATATATCCCCTTACCCCCGGACCTCTGAGCAGTTCAGACGTGTTTCTAGAGAGACCTTATTTTAATTTATTCAATTTGTAATAATTAATACAAAAATCTAAACAACTAAATCAGTATTCAAAAATAGGACTGCAGCAACATTTGAGAGATCGCTGTGCCGGACAGTCGGACTCGTCTACCAACGCTGCGCGTGAGTCACAAAAACTATCATAGTTTACTACACTACTAATGGCCCCGCCCCGTGCGTAAACTTCATTAATGAACTATGCACTTACAAGGTCTTTGGGCGTGTAATATTGTCATATAAGCGAGCAGAGACAAATATATTTACATGAGCAAGATAGCCAGAGGTCAAGTTATATTTGACGGAAAGCTGTTCTCTTCGGGACTGCCGATAGCGCCCACTCTTACCTGAGCCACCACTGGTTATTAGAAGTATCTACGTATGTAATCTCCTCGCAACTTGAGCGCCTGGTAATTCTGAGAAATAAACACAATTACTCCGTAAATATGCCCCTTCAACGCTCGCCACCAATGACTACTCAAAAAGCTCAGCCACCGACAACGCCGCTCTTAAGTACTCCGCAACCTGCTCTGTTCACGCCTCATAGCTCATCAGAACCGAGTCTTAATGTAAACCTAGATTCGCCAAATGTAATATTTCACCAGCCATATTCGTCCTTATTGAAAACCATGACGGATACGGGTAATCTCATCAAGTTGCAAATTAAGCCTTATGAAATTAAAAATGTTTTCCGTATCCAAACTAAAGATCCGGCTAATAAAACCATTATAGTCAATTTTATATCAGTACTACTACATTAGCTCCAAACTCTACAATGTCATAAATATGAGACTTAAAATATACCCTATGACTAGGATGGTGCTGAAGAGAAAAGTGACCAGCTGGCTTAAGTGCTTGTCCTATGACGAGACTGAGCAACTTATGGTTTCTTAAATGCGGTAGACACACACACACACACGCACACACTTACACACACAAACACACACATATACATACACACACACACACACACACATACATACATACACACATACGCACACACGCACGCATGCACGCATGCACGCACATACACAATTACACACCCCATCCCCACTTCCACACAACATATTGTACATTATTACTGTTAGCTTTTTTGTTTGGTTTTTTTCGTTTTGTCATTATTATCTTGTTAAATTAACCTCTCTTTGGTTAAACTGGAACAATGTCTGAATTTATGTATTTTGTATTGGGCGTTGATAGCTGCGCCACAGTATTTTACTTTTGCAGTTATCTTCGTTTTTCCTATGTAATGTGTACATTTAAGTTGTTCCAAATAAACTTTAATTTAATTTAATAAATATTTAACGTGGTAACGTTTTGTCATTATTATCTTGTTAAATTAACCTCTCTTTGGTTAAACTGGAACAATGTCTGAATTTATGTATTTTGTATTGGGCGTTGATAGCTGCGCCACTGTATTTTACTTTTGCAGTTATCTTCGTTTTTCCTATGTAATGTGTACATTTAAGTTGTTCCAAATAAACTTTAATTTAATTTAATAAATATTTAACGTGGTAACATTTCTCCGAGTTCAAGGACATTTCATAGTTATACACCATTGAATTAAACAATTAAGGTCCATTTGTAAAAGTGAGGCGTCTCTGTTTGATTCAACAATTCTAAGAAACGTCAAGTCATCCGCATAATGTAAAAAAATTAATTGTACCGTTGACAGTTGCAAATTTCTATAACAAAATAGTTGAACAATATTGGATTCAGATGAGAGCCTTGTGGTACTTCTGATGATATGTTAAATATGTTAGATTGATAACCGTTTACCACAACAAGAAAAATCTATCTCTCAAGTATGAAATCACCCATTCAAATAAGCCACCAGTGACACCATAAGCACGCAACTTACAAAACAAGATTTGTGAGAAACGTTATCAAAAGCCTTGCTGAAGTCAGTCATAAATGACTTCAGTTTGGTGACCGGAGTCAACAACGTCAATCAAAAGTTCCGTGAAAGGGAGCAGATTGGAAGTGGTGGACCACGATCCAACAAAACCGTGCTGATTATTGGTAATGGACTATTTTAGATGGTTTTGGAAATACGGGCATAGCAGATATTCAAACACTTTAGCAAACATAGAAAGGATTAAGCTAGCCCTATATTAGCTACTAGCTGACCCGCGCAACTTCATCTGCATCACATTATTCATTATTGCTCGGCTCCTACTAGTCATAGCGTAATGGTATTTAGCAGTTACCTAGCCTTCTTCGGTAAATGGGCTATTCAACACTAAAAGATTTTTTAAATTCAAACCAGTAGCTCCTGAGAATAGCGCGTTTAACCAAACAAACTCTTCAGCTTTATAATATAAGTATAGATAAATTCTATGCCAGCTTATTTATCTTCTTCTATTTTTTATTAATACATATATAATATGCGAAAGTATGAATGACTGGACTGATTTTGTTACACACGCTAATACGGCTAAAAAGATCTGGATGAAATTCAGCACAGAGGTAGATTATATCAGTTACCTAATCGGTCGAGAAGACCTTATTCACAAAATCATTTGTCTTGCTTCCCACCGATATATCTGAGGTCGAACAGATCATCATCGGCCTAAGAAGCGATTGTGCCATAGGTCGCGACAACATCCCTGCCATCTTCTTAAAGCGTTACAAAGCGAATATACTGCCACTTCTGACTTACATCTGTAATCTGGCCTTCACTACTAGTGTTTTCACAGACTCTCTTTAACTCGCCGAGATCCACCCTATAAATAAGGGGGGGGGGGGACAGGGGCTGTGTCAATAACTTCAGACCTATATCAATTCTGCCAACGGTCTCTAAAATTCTGGAAAGGTTATTAAACAAACGGTTAACAAAATACCTCGAGACGAACAAGCTATTATCACCTTCGCAGTTTGGTTTCCGTTCCGGTAGGTCAACTGGTGATGCTTTCCAAGAACTCGTGAACTTTGTATCAACGAAACTCGATGGTAAACAAAAGGTACTGGTCATCTTTCTGGATTTGGCAAAAGCTTTTGACACAGTCTCTACCCCACTTCTTTTAGATAAACTGGAAAGGTTAGGAGTTAGAGGAACGCAGCTAAAGTTGTTCTCCTACTATCTCTCAAATCGCTTGCAGCGACTAAAGATGGGTGATATGTGTAGTAATGATCTCGCCGTCACGTATGCAGGGCAGTATCTTCGGTCCAACAATGTTTTTGACATTAATAAATGACCTCTGCAACCTCAAACTGCGTGATGGCAGGATCGTCACCTTTGCAGATGATACGGCTCTTCTTTTCCACGCTGACTCATGGGAAGAAGTATATTCAAATGCTCAACTGGATTTCGACATGGTTTCAGAGTGGCTAAACAACAATAAACTGACCCTTATTATTCCTAAAAGTATATATATTCCATTATTTAATAAAAAGGACGAAATCCCGATTAATTCAAAATTTTCGATAGTTTCCCATACTAGCTCTTTCCCGAAGGACAATATTTGCTCATATCCCACGCTTAAGAGAACTGACGTTATCAAATATTTAGGAGTTAAGATTGACGGTGGGCTTAGTTTTCAGCCACACATAAACGCCATTACAGCCAGCACACGTAAATTAATGTACGTCTTTAAAAGTTTACGTCATGTGGCGGAAACTAAAACTATTGACACAATCTACTTTGCGTTAGTGCAATCAAAAACGTCTAAAATCCCAAAAACGTCTGTGTCAAAGTTGGAGAGAGCTCATAGGGCTATCTTAAAAGTTAGTCGCAAGCTTTCCTTTCTCTTCCCAACTAAAGAACTTTATCAACAATGCAAAGTACTGACTGTTCGACAATTATTCATCCTGAACACAATTACTCGCAAGCATACTCGCGTTCCATACAATCCTGATAACATTCAAAACAAGAGACGCAAACACACCGTCTGTAAATCTACTTCCTTTAAAACCAGGTTCAGTCGTAGATTCTTTTGTTTCCTTGGCGATTACCTGTACAATAAAATCAACAAAGCTATTTCCATCTACCATTTGACAAAAATTAAATGTAAAATGAAGGTCCAAAAATGGCTTCAATCTCTCGATTATGAAGTAACAGAGAGACTCTTAGAGGTTATCGCTTAGAAAGTTAGAAGTTAAGTCCCACCTAAACACTTTACACAAACGTGCACGAACATTCTTCCAAACTCTAACACACCTGCACACACTTTTGCACCTAATCCTAAGACACTCTTACACGAACATCCACAACCAACGTTATTTTGTATTTACTAAGTAATTTTGTCTTAAAATTAATTACCTATTTATTTTTCCATTAAGTCATAATTTAACCTGTAACTTTTTGTACAGTAGCAACTAATCCGGGTAGGTTCGGAGGCCTGGAGCCCTGTAACACAGGTTTTCCTAGTATAGGCTTTATTTCCTAGGCTCCAGTCTCCACAACACCAATGTTATAATACCGATTGTAAGCATGTTCTGTATTTTAAAAATTGTTTTGTATTTCATTGTGTGTGGAGAAAATAAACGTTTATTTATTTAGTAAATTGAAATTGTTACAATAATAGATTCATAACCAATAAAAATTATTCGATATCAAACTCTATCGTTTGTTGTTCTATCAAAAATAGTAATACCATAGATTACAAACCAGTTGCACTAAGAAAGAAAGTATAATTAGAGTTATTCACAAATAAAACAATGTGTGAGTGAACAGTTCATTTATTTCAAAACTTAAAACTAAGAACTATTTTAGCAACTCTCTTTTTATGCGTTTGATTGGATCCAAGCGGTGTAGCGAGACACGCGAGCGTTGACACCGGGGAAGGCAGCCTGAGCGCAGCCAATACCAAAAGAGCAGACACCAACAACGACACCGTTGTGGTAGAGAGGACCACCGGAGTCACCCTGGCACTGGTCGCGGCCGCCGCCGGGCCAGCCGACGCACAACATGTTGTCGGTGATAGCGATACCGCGGCCAGCGTAGTTGTTTCTGCAAGTGTTTTGGTTGATCACCCTAAGCTCGACGTGACGCAGCTGTTCTGAGGCGGAGCCACCTTGCTGCGAATTGAAAATAGTATTGCAAACATAAATCTCTGGTCAAACTGAAAACAAAATATAAGCTTTCAGATGTCAGGAAACTTACAGAAGTTGTACCCCATCCAGCAGCCCAGACGGCTTGGTTGTCGCCGAGGTTGTAGTTAGCGCCAGCGATGGAAGCAGCGCGGACATTGTTGTTGAAAGAAAAGGTGGTGGCGGAGCGCAAGACGGCGATGTCATTGTTCAAAGTGTTGCCGTTGTATGATGGGTGAATGATGTTCGCGTTTACGTTGTGAACAACACCACCGCTGTTGGCCCAGGTGGAGCCAAGACGAATGCGCCATCTGCCGACTGCGTCACCACTGTGGAAGGAAGAAAGGTATTCATTATGCAATTTGTCTTTGAATTTGAGATCGAATAATTTCTCATAGAAAAATACTTACACGGTGCAGTGAGCCGCGGTGAGGATAGCCCTGTTGTTCAGGATGCTACCACCGCACGCCTGCCAGTAGGTGCTCCAGTTCCATGTGTACAGGAGAGAGGCGATGGTGGGGTAACGATCAATGGTGGTGACCGAACCGCCCACAATCCTCTGGGGATTGGATGGGACGGCTGAAAAGAGATGAAAAATGTAAAAAAAAACATAAATTCTTTATGGTGGTGGCCAAAGTATGATGAGCTCAAATGTGTGGTAGCTGGTCCCACTCTTGTTTAGCAACAAATGGTATTGAGATGGCAAGGTCACTTAGATTGAACATTTGATAGTATTACAACTTTATGTCTCCTTAATCCTGTATCCTTAATTATGTTCAGATTATTAATACTCATAATGTATTTTTATTCTTTATTCTCTAGTTATGACTAATTATCACTAAAGAAATCGAAAAATGTCTTATTTATATAGCAAGAAAATATATTTCTACTACTTTATAAAACATGTACGCCAAGTTCAAATTATGATTGGTTAAAAATAATGAATAAATGAATGGGTTCAATTTAGGACTTCACAAAAATGTTGGTCCAGAATGCCCATTCTCCTTTTTTCTACGCTTTATTTCAAATTATCGAATTGTTCCATCAACACAACAATACAGTAACCTACATAAAACTGGGACGTTTTTAACAAAATAAAAATGTTAGAAGGATATTAATGAATTTAGAAAATATGCAACACTACTTTAGGACACAGTTTAGAACATACCTGCGACGGCCGCGAAGCAAAGGGCTAGCAGAGCAAGGAGACGCATTCTGTTACTCGTACTTCTCGTCCACGAGTGACTGTAAATCGTTGTTTGTGAAGGTTATTTATATCAAAGCTGATTGATTATACCGATTCGCGAAAAGATTAAATGGCTTACGTGTTATCATGTTGCCTATACATGAGCTTTACAGACAAGTTACTTTTCGATAAAAATTGTAGAAATTTGGCACTATTTTTAGGGTTCCGTACCCAAAAGTTTACCAAAGGAACCCTATCACTAAGCTTCCGCCGTCAACGGGTATTTTACTCATGTAACGTAATAGGTAAAGAGTTGGATTTGCCAAATCATTCGGTTTACAGATCAACCCAACTTAATCACAGACAATGATATTAGGTAGCCTATTCGTTCAGAATGCTGCTGTTGTCTCAATTTTTTCACCTTTACATCTTGATGGCGTTCGTATTGACAATGCCGAAACTGCCAAAGATCTGCTTCGGAACTTAGGGCACCCCGACATAGGTGCTTGGCTCGCTCATCTAGAGCGAGCCAAGCAACAAACTTCGCTCTCGTTCATGTTAGATTCCTTTAAAACCTAGAGGAGAAATAGGTCTACTTAGCTTGATCACTACAATAATTTATGCCGAGAACGTATTTAATACATACGATTAAATTATTGAACATTAGATCTGTGGTGTCTCCGAATACTTACTTCATATTATTCGAGACGGTAACTTGGTTATACGGACACGTTTATTAATTCCGTGCATATCATGTTGAAGTCTCCAAACTCACTGGAGATGGACTCATTTAAAGCCGTTCGTCCCGTGTCTAGTTCAGGTTTGAAACCAATCTTATAAAATATGAAAAAACTAGCTAAAGAAAGAACCAAAACAGAATACCTGTTCTGCGATTTCGGCGGTCTCTCCAATCCTATACCTATAGCTCTTACCGATCTGCTCCGACTTTCGTTCAGGGGGATGGCGATATAGACCGAGACGTAACGCACCGGATCAACTCAGGATGGATGAAATGGTAACAAATCATTGGGACAACTTCAACCCACGGACGCCTCTCAAGTTAAAAGGGAAAATCTACAAGTCCGTGTTAAGACCTGTCGTAATGTATGGATCAGAATGTTGGGTTATGAAAAAAGACGGATGAAAATATATTGCATGTGGCGGAGATGAGAATGTTGAGATGGATGTGTGGAGTAACGAGAATGGATAAAGTGAGAAATGATAACATAAGAGGTAGTTTAAAAGTAGCGACAGTGACGGAAAAGTTAAAAGGAAAATGCTTGTCTTGGTATGGTCATGTGAAGAGAAGGAAGGAAACGCATCTAACTAAAAGAGTAATGAGCATAAATGTGGATGGATGGAGAGGGAGAGGAAGGCCAAAGAAAAGATAGATGGATTGTGTGAGGAGCAATATGAAAGAAAAGGGAGTTAGTGATAGTATAATGGCTGATAAGGCAGAGTGGAAAAAAAAAACGTGTTGAGCCGACCCCTAGTAACATGGGATAAGAGCAGGAAGATATGAGTTTATGTGTATGATAATGTTAATTGTGTGTGACCATTTAAAAATATTTGATATGAAACTCTACCGTTCGTTGTTATATCAAAAATAGTAATGCCTTAGATTACAAACCAGCTGCAATAAGAAAGAAAGTATAATTAGAGTTATCACAAATAAAACAATGTGTGAGTAAACAGTTCATTTATTTCAAAACGTTAAACTCAGAACTATTTTAACAACACTCTTTTTATGCGTTTGATTGGATCCAAGCGGTGTAGCGAGACACGCGAGCGTTGACACCAGGGAAGTTAGCCTGAGCGCAGCCAATACCGAAAGAGCAGACACCAACAACGATACCGTTGTGGTAGAGAGGACCGCCGGAGTCACCCTGGCACTGGTCGCGGCCGCCGCCGGGCCAGCCGACGCACAACATGTTGTCGGTGATAGCGATACCGCGGCCAGCGTAGTTGTTTCTGCAAGTGTTCTGGTTGATCACCCTAAGCTCGACGTGACGCAGCTGTTCTGAGGCGGAGCCACCTTGCTGCGAATTGAAAATAGTATTGCAAACATAAATCTCTGGTCAAACTGAAAACAAAATATAAGCTTTCAGATGTCAGGAAACTTACAGAAGTTGTACCCCATCCAGCAGCCCAGACGGCTTGGTTGTCGCCGAGGTTGTAGTTGGCGCCAGCGATGGAAGCAGCGCGGACATTGTTGTTGAAAGAGAAGGTGGAGGCGGAGCGCAAGATGGCGATGTCATTGTTCAAAGTGTTGCCGTTGTATGATGGGTGATTGATGATACTGGCGGTGTTGTGGACGACACCACCGCTGTTGGCCCAGGTGGAGCCGAGACGAATGCGCCATCTGCCGGCTGCGTCACCACTTTGGAAGGAAGAAAGATATTAACTATGCACTTTGTCTTTGAAATTGATGTTGAACGATTTCTCATAGAAAATACTTACATGGTGCAGTGAGCCGCGGTGAGGATAGCCCTGTTGTTCAGGATGCTACCACCGCACGACTGCCAGTAGGTGCTCCAGTTCCATGTGTACAGGAGAGAGGCGATGGTGGGGTAACGATCAATGGTGGTGACCGAACCGCCCACAATCCTCTGGGGATTGGATGGGACGGCTGAAAAGAAATGAAAAATGTTAAAAAGTGGTACAGAACTTCTTTACAGTGGTGGCCGAAGTATGATGGGTACAAATAAGTGGGAGTTGGTCCCACTCTTGTTTAGCAACAACTGATATTTAGATAGCAAGGTCACTTTAATTGAAAATTTGATAGTATTACAACTTATTTCTATTATAGTATTTTCGGAGTAAGATATATTTAATGTGTTTAGATTATTAATACCTACTCATAATGTATTTTTTATTCTTCAATTCCTATTTATGACTAATTATCACTATAGTAATCGAAAAAAGAGTTAATTTAAAACAAATAAATGTTTTACTACTTTATGTTGGCCAGGTTCAAATTATGGTTGGATAAAAATAATGAATGACCGAATGAATGGGTTCAATTTACGATTTCTCAAAAATGTTGGTCCAAAATTCCCATTCTCCTTTTTACTGCGCTTTGTTTCGAATTCTCGAATTGTACAATCAACAAAAAATTAAATTACATAAAACTGGGACCTTTTTAACAGAATAGAAATGTTACAAGGATATTAATGAATTTAGAAAATATGCAACACTACTTTAGAACACAGTTCAGAACATACCTGCGACGGCCGCGAAGCAAAGAGCTAGCAGAGCAAGGAGACGCATTCTGTTACTCGTACTTCTCGTCCACGAGTGATTGTAAATCGTTGTTTGTGAAGGGTATTTATATCAAAGCTGATTAATCGATTATATCGATACGCGAAAAGATTAAATGGCTTAAGTGTTATCATGTCGTCTATTCATAAGCTTTAAAGACAAGTTACTTTTCGATAAAAATTGAATTATTTGGCATAACTATTTTGGGTTCTGTACCCAAAAGATTACCAAAGGAACCGTATTAGTAAGCCTCTGCGGTCAGCTTGTTTTTTCTCATGTAATGTAATAGGTATAGAGTTGGTTTTCCAACTCTTTGAGTATTGGTATACTCTGTGAAAAATCCAACTCTTTACCAGACACAGAAGAGGGGGCCAATTATACTAATTTTAAGCAACTTTCGCAATCGCATCTCAAAAGAAACCTGTACAAATATGGAAAATTATAGATATTTTTAATGATGCTTAAAAATTTCAGTATTGAACCCATGGACATTAAATTTTTACTTCATACTACCCTTCAGTGCAAGTGTGCACGCCCCGTTAGGCATAAGTTACAATCTTAACTTCACGTACCTTTTCTAGGGGTTCTGAACCCAAAGGGACCCTATTACTAAGCCGCTGCTGTCCATCTGTCCGTCCGTCCGTCTGTCTGTCAGCGGACTGTATATCAAAAACCATAATAAGTAGACAATTGACATCTTCACAAATTGTCTATTCCTATTGCCGCTTTAATAACAAATAACAAAAAAAAATTAGAAAATAAGGGTGCTCACATACGTGAAACGTGTTTTATCAGTTTAAGGTACGGAAACCTTCGTGTGAGTGTCCGACTCGGACTTGGCTGGTTTTATCATTATTATTATCTGATGGCAAAGGTAATATTTTTGAACGTGTCATTTGTGTATGCGTAGTTGTTAGTGCCTAACCGTATTAGTATTTCTAAAGTAATTCTTTTTGCAAACTAATAAAAATCTTTAATATTTAAAAATAAAACCTTTTAAACCACAAAATGTTCAAAGTTCGGTCAGTCCCTTCAAAGCGAACGTTTTTATTTTAAATTGATACCTGAAATCAGCACTTTTGAACTACAAAATTTTCAAAGTTCGGTCTAACCGTTCAAAGTCCCTTCAAAGCCAACTTTTTAACCGACTTCCCAAAAAGGAGGAGGTTATCAATTCGGTTGTACGTTTTTTTTTTTTTTTTATGTTTGTTACCTCATAACTCCGACAATTAGTAACCGATTTGAAAAATTCTTGTTTTATCTGAAAGGATATACTTGCAGATTGGTCCCATTTAAATCATATCAAAATCGGTTACGAACTTTGGATTTTAAATCGAAATACCTGAAATTTGACTATTTAGATGATTCTTTGATAATCGAAATTGCGTATTTTGCTTTTCTGCGATTTTGCAGTGGTGCTGTTAGGTGTGGGGCACCACTAAAAAGTGAAAAATAAAAAACATTTTACAAAAAAAAAATTTTTACAAAAAAATACAACCGACTTCCAAAAAAAAACACTGCAAAGTAAAAAATAACTTTAATTTCGGAAGTCGGTGTTTTTGTTACTTTCTTCGTATTTTGCAAATTCCAGGTATTTCGATTTAAAATCCAAAGTTCGTAACCGATTTTGATATGATTTAAATGGGACCAATCTGCAAGTATATCCTTTCAGATAAAACAAGAATTTTTCTGGATTTTAAATCGAAATACCTGGAATTTGCAAAATACGAAGAAAGTAACAAAACCACCGACTTCCGAAATTCAAGTTATTTTTTACTTTGTAGTGTTTTTTTTGGAAGTCGGTTGTATTTTTTTGTAAAAAGTTTTTTTTTAATAAAATACCCACTGTCTTGAAAGAGGCATGTGCTATTCTCGTTAAAATCGTGCAATGTATTTTGTTCCATAGCTTTGAGTCAGGTACATACACAATAGCGAATTATTTACTTTAGTTCGGGTATATTATATTTTAAATGATCAGTACATATTGTTATAAATACAATTTGTAATTTCAGTTCATCATCATCATCATCATATCAGCCAATTGCCGTCCACTGTTGAACGTAAGCACGTTATTATAGTTATTTAATCTTTACTTATATAATATAAAAAATATTACATAAGCAAAAGTTTCGATGGATGTTTGAAACTCAATCACGCCAGAACGGCTGAACGGATCTGGATGAAATTTGGAACAGAGATTCATATATCCAGATAGTCTGGAAAAGCTAAAATGTATCAATTTTTAATCTTCCATCTTGTATAACGTAGATCATTTTACTGGTACAAACATATTTTTGTGTTTCAAAGTTTTATTACGTAAAATACCAAGACCAACTGTTATTATATAAGACATTTTTTTACCTATAATTTTGTTGAGAAAGCGTTCAATTTAGAAAATAAGAGCTGCTATTCACAGTGTACGATTGTGATTCGAATGCAAGCGTTACTTAAAATGACGAGAACCGGGCCTCTGCTGCCCAAATCTCGTACATAATAAAAAACTGGCCAATTGTAAGTGAGACTCTCACATAAAGGATTCATTTCCATAAACTGAAAAAATACGTTTCTTGTTTGGGAGCCCCCTTTAATTTTGTATTTTTTTTTGTATTATTATTTTTACACATTCTGTGAAAATATCAACTTAACTGTTTATTACGGTTCCTGAGAAATAGCTCGCTGTCAGACAAACGGACGGATGGGCAGCGGAGGCTGGACTCCTTCGTTTACCATTTCAGTACAAAACCTAAAACTGATTTACTTTTGTCTTTGAATTGATATTTTTTTCTATTTGGTATGTTATAATAACAAAGACTATAGACTTCTCCCGGGATAAGTCTCTCCCGGGAGAAGTCTTGTTCCTCATTTCCGGCTTGCCTTTATTGGCTGGCTAGATTGAACACTGACGAGGAACAGAGCTCCCACCTCTTTCTTGCCTTAATCGGCCGGTCTGAGTGGAGATTCGCTAGAGCAAACTTACTCGGGAGAAGTATGTATACTCCAGTAAGATGCTGGTAGGGATCTTGATCGCACTTCTGGGATTGTCCTGATAGCCGTGGTATACCTCTCCACTCCTCTAGCACCTCAGGCTATGTTGCCACCTTGGCGCTACGTCACTTTGTGCTAACGACCGTATTCGGGGGCCCATTCATTGAGTGTGCAAGTCACCCCCTGCCATTTAAAAGCCGTGTATATTGTTAGTGGTCAGGCACGGGCCAATAGTTCTTCTAATATAAACGATTATCAGTCCACTAAACTACTCAAACCCATAGCGTTTCATCTTTTGTTTCCATATTATATAATAGTACTGCTCCAACCGGGGATTGTCCTTGGGAATACTTTCACAGTGCATACAGGGATAATCGCCGGTTGGTGCCCCATTACAATTTTTTGAAATGTATAACGGGGCCTCTGCGAGTTGGTTTCGGCCCCTCGTACGCCTACCAAAGGACCGGGTCTCCAGGGACCCGAGAAAGTAAAATAAAAAAAATAAAAACATAATATGTAATATACATAGTATATACTATTTTCTGTAAATTTTCCGCTCCTCTCTCAATTATATATTTTAAATTTGTTAGTATATTAATTGACATTGGTATTTTAATAATTACTATTATGTGGACCTAATTAGTATTATTTAGAACCTTTGTACACTGGCATTCCGAGATGGCTGATAAGTAGTTTATCAACCATCTCGTTACCATAACACAAGCATTAGGTTGCTTAGCTTGGGACTAGATGGCGTTGTGTGAAATGTCCAAGGATATTATTATTATTATTTCGTTTATTCATTTTAATATCCATACGATTTACATTTTTAAATATATCTTAAAAAAAAAAAACATTAGAAAATACATTTAAAAATATAAAAAATTGTAGTCCACCGGTGTCGGGAGCAGGGTCCAGGCTACAGGTGGTTAGGGCTCCAGAGAAAGGAACCTCCTCACAATACGAGCCGTATCGAGGAGTACTGCTTTCTGAATCAAGCCCTTGACCCAGCTACCCAACGAGAGCCTCCTGAGGTGTTGGTCGAGGCTCTTGGCTATTAAGCCGTTGGCTGTAATAACTATCGGTACAATGATTGCAGAGTCCACTTCCCACATGTCGACAACCTCGCGAGCCAAGTCAATATACTTGATTTGTTTATCTTTCTCGGCTTTTACGAGGTTCTCGTCATGCGGGACGGTAATGTCTACAATCATTGCACGCCTCACTATTCGGTCCACCACCATTATATCAGGCTTATTATTATTATTTTTTTGTTTTCTTTCTCGGGTCTCTGGAGACCCGGTCCTTTGGTAGGCGTACGAGGGGCCGAAACCAACTCGCAGAGGCCCCGTTAGAAATTTCAAATGTAATGGGGCACCAACCGGCAATTATCCCTGTATGCACTGTGAAAGTATTCCCAAGGACAATCCCCGGTTGGAGCAAGAATATTGCAGAATATGGAAAAAAAAAAGATGAAACGCTATGGGTTTGGGTGGTTTAGTGGACTGATAATCGTTTATTATAGAACTATTGGCCCCTGCCTGACCACTAACAATATACACGGCTTTTAAATGGCAGGGGGTGACTTGCACACTCAATGAATGGGCCCCCGAAAACGGTCGCTAGCACAAAGTGACGTAGAGCCAAGGAGGCAACATAGCCTGAGGTGCTAGAGGAGTGGAGAGGTATACCACGGCTATCAGGACAATCCCGGAAGTGCGATCAAGATCCCTACCAGCATCTTACTGGATTATACATCCTTCTCCCGAGCACGTGTGCTCTAGCGAATCTCCACTCAGACCGGCCAATTAAGGCAAGAGAGAGGTGGGAGCTCTGTTCCTCGTCAGTATTCACTCTGGCCAGCCAATAAAGGCAAGCCGTGGATGAGGAACAAGACTTCTCCCGGGAGATAAGGTTCGTGGGGTCGCTACTGCCCAACAGTTCGCCACAAAACTGCCTTGCGGATTGTATCTCTCTTTGTCTGGCCCCTCACCCTAGGTATGACCTAAGGTTCATCGGGACGCGCAAGCCCCACCACGACGTCAACGTAGAGATACTGCGGTAGGGTTATTATTATTATTATTCCAAAATCAATCTCCTTTCGTTTAGTCCATCCAAAGGTTGTCTGTAAGAAATTGCCTTGTGCGATAAGACCGCCCATTGTACACTTGTTTAAAAATATATAGCCTGTTTTTAATATGAGGTGTACAATAAAGTACATAATAAATAAATAAATTGGTTACGCCGAGACTTGATTCAGATTAAAATTGTTGAAAAAAGTATGTCAACCAAATAGTAGTACACCGTGAGCAGGGTCTAAGATAGCGTTAGTTAGGATTCCAGAGGCAGGAACCATATTGGAACCTTCTGTATCAGGCTGCTGATCCAACTGCCCAACTCCAGCATCGATAAAGGACCGAGATACTTACTTGACTTCATTATTGTATTTTTTTTTAAGTCCTAATAAAGGTTCTCATTCATTAAACGTTTTTGCTTTTATTTATATGTTTAATTAATTACTTAGATATAGAATAGAAGAGAATATTCTTTGTAGCTTACAAAAGGCATCGGAATAATGTCAGACCTTTTACCTACTTTTTCATGTAGAAACATATGATATGTGAAGTTCATCATTAATCTTGACTTTGACAGTTTTACAAAAAAAAAATACAACCGATTTCCAAAAAACTAAAACATTTTATTTAGTAGATGGCTAACTTCCTTGTTTTTATTTATTTATAGGTGGCTACGTTAATTGTAGCGGTGTGTTTAGTTTTTAGTGCTGTTTTCCCCTTACAATTCAATTGGTACATTCTTGTTGGAATGTGCGGACTCCGAGTTCTTCATTAGAAATTTACGAAATTTATTAGGGACCATTTCTGTTTTTTTCCGATTCAGAATAATCAGTTTTAGAACGGAAAATACCCGAATTATTTCAAGTGCCCCTATAAAATTTGAAAATTTTCCTTGCTTTCTCCAGGATACCATCATCAGTTCCTGAACTGATGACCATGGGACAACCTAAGAAATATACCTACCCTTTCAAACAAAAGTTTTCCACAAATTTACCGAATCAGACGAGTCGTTTAAAAATACCTTTGAAAGTATAATAAAATTACAATCAACTGCCACAGATTTTTCTTCTGTCCACTTGGAGACTTTTTATGCAAAATTGCAAATAAGTGTCAATAGCTGTTGAGGAGTTTTCTGTGGGGATACATCTTAGCTATCAAGTAGTTATCTAAAAGGTAGGTATGTAGGTTATTTAAAAATTAAGGTTTGTTAACCATGTCAGTAATGTATGTAAGTTTTCTATATAAATATTTGAAACTGACAAAGTGCGAGTCGAACTCGCACACGAAAGGTTCCGTACTAGAAACCTTTGTTTTTATTTGTATGGAATAGCGGCAACCGAAATACAGTGTATTTCTCATGCAGTTCTTGAGATTTACCTATTACGGTTCTTGAGATATAGCACGTACAGAGACGGACAGACGGACAGACGGAAGGATAACAAAGGCTTAGTACTAGGGTTCCGTTAGTTACCCTTTGGGTAAGGAACCTTAAAAAGGTATAAATGAATATGGTTTAATTCTCAATTACAAATAAAGTGAAAACATTTTGCAGATTGACAAATAATTTATTTACAAACATAATCAGTCAGAGTAAACGCATAGATCTTATGCGTTTGAGTTGATCCAAGATGTGTAGCGAGACACGCGAGCGTTGACACCGGGGAAGGCAGCCTGAGCGCAGCCAATACCGAAAGAGCAGACACCAACAACGACACCGTTGTGGTAGAGAGGACCGCCGGAGTCACCCTGGCACTGGTCGCGGCCGCCGCCGGGCCAGCCGACGCACAACATGTTGTCGGTGATAGCGATACCGCGGCCAGCGTAGTTGTTTCTGCAAGTGTTCTGGTTGATCACCCTAAGCTCGACGTGACGCAGCTGTTCAGAGGCGGAGCCACCTTGCTGCGAATTGAAAATAATATTGCAAATGTAAATCTCTGGCGAAACGGAAAAGAAAATATTAACTTTCAGATGTCAGGAAACTTACAGAAGTTGTACCCCATCCAGCAGCCCAGACGGCTTGGTTGTCGCCGAGGTTGTAGTTGGAGCCAGCGATGGAAGCAGCGCGGACATTGTTGTTGAAAGAGAAGGTGGAGGCGGAGCGCAAAATGGCGATGTCATTGTTCAAAGTGTTGCCGTTGTATGATGGGTGATTGATGATACTGGCGGTGTTGTGAACAACACCACCGCTGTTGGCCCAGGTGGAGCCGAGACGAATGCGCCATCTGCCGGCTGCGTCACCACTGTGGAAGGAGGAAGCGTATTAATAGTATGCAATTTTTTCTTTGAATTTGATGTTGAACGATTTCTCATAGAAAAATACTTACATGGTGCAGTGAGCCGCGGTGAGGATAGCCCTGTTGTTGAGGATGCTACCACCGCACGCCTGCCAGTAGGTGCTCCAGTTCCATGTGTACAGGAGAGAGGCGATGGTGGGGTAACGATCAATGGTGGTGACCGAACCGCCCACAATCCTCTGGGGATTGGATGGGACGGCTGAAAAGAAATGAGAAATGTAAAAAAATGGTACAGAACTTCTTTATAGTGGTGGCCGAAGTATGATGGGTACAAATAAGTGGGGTTTGGTCCCACTCTTGTTTAGCAACAACTGATATTTAGATAGCAAGGTCACTTAGATTGAAAATTTGATAGTATTACAACTTATTTCTATTATAGTATTTTCGGAGTTAGATATCTTTAATTGTGTTTAGATTGTTAATACTCATATATGTATTTTTTATTCTCTATTTAGGACTAATTATCACTAAAGTAATCGAAAACAGAGTTATTTTATAGCAAGCAAAACTATTTTACTTCTTTATCAAAAATGTACGCTAAGTTTAAATTATGATTGGATAAAAATAATGAATGAATGAATGGGTTCTATTTACGATTTCTCAAAAATGTTGGTCCAAAATTCCCATTCTCCTTTTTTCTGCGCTTTGTTTCGAATTATCGAATTGTTCCATCAACAAAACAATAAAGTTACATAAAACTGGGACCTTATTAACAGAATAGAAATGTTACAAGGATATTAATGAATTTAGAAAATATGCAACACTACTTTAGAACACAGTTCAGAACATACCTGCGACGGCCGCGAAGCAAAGGGCTAGCAGAGCAAGGAGACGCATTCTGTTACTCGTACTTCTCGTCCACGAGTGATTGTAAATCGTTATTTGTGAAGGGTATTTATATCAAAGCTGATTGATTATACCGATACGCGAAAAGATTAAATGGCTTATGTGTTATCATGTTGTCTATATATGAGCTTTAAAGACAAATTACTTTTCGATAAAAATTGAATTATTTGGCATAACTATTTTGGGTTCTGTACCCAAAGGATTACCAAAGGAACCGTATTAGTAAGCCTCTGCGGTCAGCTTGTTTTTTCTCATGTAATGTAATAGGTATAGAGTTGGTTTTCCAACTCTTTGAGTATTGGTATACTCTGTGAAAAGTCCAACTCTTTACCAGACACAGAAGAGGGGGCCAATTATACTAATTTTAAGCAACTTTCGCAATCGCATCTCAAAAGAAACCTGAACAAATATGGAAAATTATAGGTATTTTTAATGATGCTTAAAAATTTCAGTATTGAACCCATGGACATTAAATTTTTACTTCATACTACCCTTCAGTGCAAGTGTGCACGCCCCGTTAGGCATAAGTTACAATCTCAATTTCAGCCATTAACAGCACATGTGTGAGTACTGTGTACCTTTAACTTTAATTATCAGTTTTAGGTATGTTTTTGACTTGAATGTACCCTGGCGGTTGGGAGTGTCATGCTCACTCAAAAGTCTAGCTGATGGTGGCGTATGCGTTGGATCATTTGGCTCCCTTCAAAATGGTTGAGCCGAATGGTGCTGGCGCATGCGTCATGTTCGTGAACGGGCGCCGTCAGTCGGGACTGGTCATTTCTTAGCTGCCATGGTTAATTTTAATTATTTCTTTGAATTGTTCCTCTTTTATTCCGGACGCTTTTATCCTGCTCGTCTTTTACATCGTTCTCACATGTATGTATAATTTCAACCCGATGTAAATAAATCTTTGTAAAAAAATATTATTTATTTTTATTATTTATTATTATTATTTTTTTTTTTTTTTTTTTTTTTTTATTTTTTTTTTTAAAAGAGTGTCCGTGGAGTTTCTTGCACGTTCTTCTCCATAGAGATCTACGCTTTGGAACGTGCAAATAGCTTCAACTTTTTGGACCGACCGACCTTGACAATTCAAAAGTGCCTGTAAATGGTTTAATTGAAATAAATGCTTGAATTTTGAATTTCACGTACCTTCTCTAGGGGTTCTGAACCCAAAGGGACCCTATTACTAAGCCGCTGCTGTCCATCTGTCCGTCCGTCCGTCTGTCTGTCAGCGGACTGTATATCAAAAACCATAATAAGTAGACAATTGACATCTTCACAAATTGTCTATTCCTATTGCCGCTTTAATAACAAATAACAAAAAAAAAATTAGAAAATAAGGGTGCTCACATACGTGAAACGTGTTTTATCAGTTTAAGGTACGGAAACCTTCGTGTGAGTGTCCGACTCGGACTTGGCTGGTTTTATCATTATTATTATCTGATGGCAAAGGTAATATTTTTGAACGTGTCATTTGTGTATGCGTAGTTGTTAGTGCCTAACCGTATTAGTATTTCTAAAGTAATTCTTTTTGCAAACTAATAAAAAACTTAAATATTTTAAAATGAAACCTTTTGAACCACAAAATGTTCAAAGTTCAGTCAGTCCCTTCAAAGCCAACTTTTTTATTTTAAAATGATACCTGAAATCAGCACTTTTGAACTACAAAATTTTCAAAGTTCGGTCTAACCGTTCAAAGTCCCTTCAAAGCCAACTTTTAATACCCATTGTCTAGAAAGGCATGTGCTATTCTCGTGAAAATCGTGCAATGTATTTTGTTCCATAGCTTTGAGTCAGGTACATACACAATAGCGAATTATTTGCTTTAGTTCGGGTATATTATATTTAAATGATCAGTATATACTGTTAGAAATACAATTTGTAATTTCAGTTCATCATCATCATCATCATATCAGCCAATTGCCGTCCACTGTTGAACGTAAGCACGTAATTATAGTTAATTAATCTTTACTTGTATCATATAAAAAATATTACATCAAGCGAAAGTTTCAATTGATGTTTGAAACTCAATCACGCCAGCACGGCTGAACGGATCTGGATGAAATTTGGAACAGAGATTCATATATCCAAATAGTCTGGAAAAGCTAAAATGTATCAATTTTTAATCTTCCATCTTGTATCACGTAGATCATTTTATTGGTACAAACATATTTTTGTGTGTCAAAGTTTTATTACGTAAAATATCAAGACCAACTGTTATTATGTAAGACATTTTTACCTATAATTTTGTTGAGAAAGCGTTCAATTTTGAAAATAAGAGCTGCTATTCACAGTGTACGATTGTGATTCGAATGCAAGCGTTACTTAAAATGACGAGAACCGGGGCTCTGCTGCCCAAATCTCGTACATAATAAAAAACTGGCCAATTGTAAGTGAGACTCTCACATAAAGGATTCATTTCCATAAACTGAAAAAATACGTTTCTTGTTTGGGAGCCCCCTTTAATTTTGTATTTTTTTTGTATTATTATTTTTACACATTCTGTGAAAATTTCAACTTAACTGTTTATTACGGTTCTTGAGACATAGCTCGCTGTCAGACAAACGGACGGATGGGCAGCGGAGGCTTTCTACTAGGACTCCTTCGTTTACCATTTCAGTACAAACCTTAAAACTGATTTACTTTTGTCTTTGAATTGATATTTTTTTCTATTTGGTATGTTATAATAACAAAGACTATAGACTTCTCCCGGGATAAGTCTCTCCCGGGAGAAGTCTTGTTCCTCATTTCCGGCTTGCCTTTATTGGCTGGCCAGATTGAACACTGACGAGGAACAGGGCTCCCACCTCTTTCTTGCCTTAATCGGCCGGTCTGAGTGGAGATTCGCTAGAGCAAACTTGCTCGGGAAAAGGATGTATACTCCAGTAAGATGCTGGTAGGGATCTTGATCGCACTTCCGGGATTGTCCTGATAGCCGTGGTATACCTCTCCACTCCTCTAGCACCTCAGGCTATGTTGCCACCTTGGCGCTACGTCACTTTGTGCTAACGACCGTTTTCGGGGGCCCATTCATTGAGTGTGCAAGTCACCCCCTGCCATTTAAAAGTGTATATTGTTAGTGGTCAGGCAGGGGCCAATAGTTCTTCTATAATAAACGATTATCAGTCCACTAAACTCCTCAAACCCATAGCGTTTCATCCTTTGTTTCCATATTCTATAATAGTACTGCTCCAACCGGGGATTGTCCTTGGGAATACTTTCACAGTGCATACAGGGATAATCGCCGGTTGGTGCCCCATTACAATTTTTTGAAATGTATAACGGGGCCTCTGCGAGTTGGTTTCGGCCCCTCGTACGCCTACCAAAGGACCGGGTCTCCAGGTACCCGAGAAAGTAAAAAAAAAAAAATTAAAAACATAATATGTAATATACATAATATATACTATTTTCTGTAAATTTTCCGCTCCTTTCTCAATTATATATTTGAAATTTGTTAGTATATTAATTGACATTGGTATTTTAATAATTACTATTATGTGTACCTAATTAGTATTATTTAGAACCTTTGTACACTGGCATTACAAAATCAATCTCCTTTCGTTTAGTCCATCCAAAGGTTGTCTGTAAGAAATTGCCTTGTGCGATAAGACCGCCCATTGTACACTTGTTTAAAAATATATAGCCTGTTTTTAATATGAGGTGTACAATAAAGTACATAATAAATAAATAAATTGGTTACGCCGAGACTTGATTCAGATTAAAATTGTTGAAAAAAGTATGTCAACAAAATAGTAGTACACCGTAAGCAGGGTCTAAGATAGCGTTAGTTAGGGTTCCAGAGGCAGGAACCATATTGGAACCTTCTGTATCAGGCTGCTGATCCAACTGCCCAACTCCAGCATCGATAAAGGACCGAGATACTTACTTGACTTCATTATTACATTTACACATTACTAGTATTTTTTTTAAGTCCTAATAAAGGTTCTCATTCATTAAACGTTTTTGCTTATTTTTATATGTTTAATTAATTACTTAGATTTAGAATAGAAGAGAATATTCTTTGTAGCTTACAAAAGGCATCGGAATAATGTCAGACCTTTTACCTACTTTTTCATGTAGAAACATATGATATGTGAAGTTCATCATTAATCTTGACTTTGACAGTTTTACAAAAAAAAATACAACCGATTTCCAAAAAACTAAAAACACTTTATTTAGTAGATGGCTAACTTCCTTGTTTTTATTTATTCATAGGTGGCTACGTTAATTGTAGCGGTGTGTTTAGTTAGTTTTTATAACTAAAAAAAAAACCCCATATTTTAATTTTAGAAGTTGGTTGTATTTTATTGTAAAGTTCATTATTTTTCACTTTTTAGTGCTGTTTTCCCCTTACAATTCAATTGGTACATTCTTGTTGGAATGTGCGGACTCCGAGTTCTTCATTAGAAATTTACGAAATTTATTAGGGACCATTTCTGTTTTTTTCCGATTCAGAATAATCAGTTTTCGAACGGATTTTTTTTTTTTAATTTTTTCCTATAAAATTTGAAAATTTTCCTTGCTTTCTCCAGGATACCATGGGACAACCTAAGAAATATACCTACCCTTTCAAACAAAAGTTTTCCACAAATTTACCGAATCAGACGAGTCGTTTAAAAATACCTTTGAAAGTATAATAAAATTACAATCAACTGCCAAAGATTTTTCTTCTGTCCACTTGGAGACTTTTTATGCAAAATTGCAAATAAGTGTCAATAGCTGTTGAGGAGTTTTCTGTGGGGATACATCTTAGCTATCAAGTAGTTATCTAGAAGGTAGTTATGTAGGTTATTTAAAAATTAAGGTTTGTTAACCATGTCAGTAATGTATGTAAGTTTTCTATATAAATATTTGAAACCGACAAAGTGCGAGTCGAACTCGCACACCAAAGGTTCCGTACTAGAAACCTTTTTTTTTTATTTGTATGGAATAGCGGCAACCGAAATACAGTGTATTTCTCATGCAGTTCTTGAGATTTACCTATTACGGTTCTTGAGATATAGCACGTAGATAGACGGACAGACGGAAGGATAGCAAAGGCTTAGTACTGGGGTTCCGTTAGTTACCCTTAGGGTAAGGAACCTTAAAAAGGTATAAATGAATGTGGTTTAATTCTCAATTACAAATAAAGTGAAAACATTTTGCAGATTGACAAATAATTTATTTACAAACATAATCAGTCAGAGTAAACGCATAGATCTTATGCGTTTGAGTTGATCCAAGATGTGTAGCGAGACACGCGAGCGTTGACACCGGGGAAGGCAGCCTGAGCGCAGCCAATACCGAAAGAGCAGACACCAACAACGACACCGTTGTGGTAGAGAGGACCGCCGGAGTCACCCTGGCACTGGTCGCGGCCGCCGCCGGGCCAGCCGACGCACAACATGTTGTCGGTGATAGCGATACCGCGGCCAGCGTAGTTGTTTCTGCAAGTGTTCTGGTTGATCACCCTAAGCTCGACGTGACGCAGCTGTTCAGAGGCGGAGCCACCTTGCTGCGAATTGAAAATAATATTGCAAATATAAATCTCTGGCGAAACGGAAAAGAAAATATTAACTTTCAGATGTCAGGAAACTTACAGAAGTTGTACCCCATCCAGCAGCCCAGACGGCTTGGTTGTCGCCGAGGTTGTAGTTGGAGCCAGCGATGGAAGCAGCGCGGACATTGTTGTTGAAAGAGAAGGTGGAGGCGGAGCGCAAAATGGCGATGTCATTGTTCAAAGTGTTGCCGTTGTATGATGGGTGATTGATGATACTGGCGGTGTTGTGGACGACACCACCGCTGTTGGCCCAGGTGGAGCCGAGACGAATGCGCCATCTGCCGGCTGCGTCACCACTGTGGAAGGAGGAAGGGTATTAATAGTATGCAATTTTTTCTTTGAATTTGAGATTGAACGATTTCTCATAGAAAAATACTTACATGGTGCAGTGAGCCGCGGTGAGGATAGCCCTGTTGTTGAGGATGCTACCACCGCACGCCTGCCAGTAGGTGCTCCAGTTCCATGTGTACAGGAGAGAGGCGATGGTGGGGTAACGATCAATGGTGGTGACCGAACCGCCCACAATCCTCTGGGGATTGGATGGGACGGCTGAAACGGAATGAGAAATGTAAAAAAAAAATGGAACATTTATAGTGGTGGCCAAAGTATGTTGGTCGCAGATGTGTGGGAGTTGGTCCCACTCTTGTTTAGCAACAAATGATATTTAGATGGCAAGTTCACCTAGATAGAAGATTAAAATTGATAGTATTAGAACATATATATGCGTCTATTTTAGTATTTTCGGAGTAAGATATCTTTAATGTTTAGATTATTAATACCTAATCATAATGTATTTTTATTAAATAATGCCTATTTATTACTTATTATCACCATAGTAATCGAAAAAAGAGTTATTTTATAACAAATAAATTTTTACTACTATATGTTCGTCAGGTTCAAATTATGGTTGGATAAAAATAATGAATGAATGAATGGGTTCAATTTACGATTTCTCAAAAATTTTGGTCCAAAATTCCCACTCTCCTTTTTTCTGCGCTTTGTTTCGAATTATCGAATTGTTCCATCAACAAAACAATAAAGTTACATAAAACTGGGACATTTTTAACAGAATAAAAATATTAGAAGGATATTAATGAATTTAGAAAATATGCAACACTACTTTAGAACACAGTTCAGAACATACCTGCGACGGCCGCGAAGCAAAGGGCTAGCAGAGCAAGGAGACGCATTCTGTTACTCGTACTTCTCGTCCACGAGTGACTGTAAATCGTTGTTTGTGAAGGGTATTTATATCAAAGCTGATTGATTATACCGATACGCGAAAAGATTAAATGGCTTAAGTGTTATCATGTTGTCTATACATGAGCTTTAAAGACAAGTTACTTTTCGATAAAAATTGTAGTAATTTGGCATTAATTTTTAGGGTTGTGTACCCACAGGATTACCAAAGGAATTGTATTACGAAGCCTCCGCCGTCAGCGTGCTTTTTAGTGTTCCGTAGCCAAATGGCAAAAATGGAACCCTTATAGATTCGTCATGTCTATCTGTTTGTCTGTCTGTCCGTCCGTATGTAACAGCCACTTTTCTCCGAAACTATAAGAACTATGCTATTGAAACTTGGTAAGTAGGTGTATTCTGTAAACCGCATTAAGATTTCCATGCAAAAATAGAAAAAAAAAACAATACATTTTTGGGGTTTCATATAAGTACGATAGCGAACTTTTTGCCTGAGTTCAGTT
Organism: Ceramica pisi; assembly: GCA_963859965.1. Lineage (NCBI taxonomy): Eukaryota > Metazoa > Arthropoda > Insecta > Lepidoptera > Noctuidae > Ceramica > Ceramica pisi. The sequence goes on from OY982529.1 coordinate 7,405,598, forward strand.
ACCTATATTATATTTTATATGATCACCTATATTATATTTTATATGATCAGTGTATATTGTGAAAAAAACAATTTGCAATTTCAGTTCCTCATTATCATCATTTCAGCCAATTACTGTCTACTGCTGAACGTAAGTACGTTATTTCAGTTATTCAACTTAACGTAAAATACCAAGACCAACTGATATTATGTTATTTTAAATTCTGAAAAACATTTTGTTAATATATTCAGTCACACTAAAATATCTTCTATCTATCTATACTTATAATAAATCTGTAGAGAGGTCAATTCTGTACATGAAATATATTTCCAAAATAACTATCAGGGGGTGATTAGGCATCGATACTGATGCCAAAAATGCATTCCTATATCTATCTTCTTTCTTATCTATACTTATAATAAATCTGTAGAGAGGTCAATTCTGTACATGAAATATATTTCCAAAAATACTATCAGGGGGTGATTAGGGATCGATACTGATGCCAAAAATGCAATCAGTACAATTTTTGTCTGTCTGTCTGTCGGTCTGTCTGTCTGTCTGTCTGTCTGTCTGTCTGTATAACCGTTATAGAAACAAAAACTACTCGACGGATTTTAATGAAACTAGGTACAATTATTATTCATACTCCTGAGCAGGTTATAGTATACTTTTCATCAAGCTACAATCAATAGGAGCAGAGCAGTGAAGGGAAATGTTGGGAAAACGGGAGAAATTACTCCATTTTTTAAGCTTCCGTCGCGTGTGCAACCTTAATGGTGAAAGCTACACAGAAATCATGTATGACGGAAATGTTCTCCTTAAAATTATATAAAAAATATTATATATTACTAAACTAACTTAAAATTATATATATATCTTTTATGATTGATAAACAATAACACGTGTAACTCCCGATAGCTTAGTAGTTCGAAGCTTTCTGATTGTATTTGTCTACTCTTACGTTTATAAAACTCTCAGTCGTCCCTAATTAACATTAATAAAAGTTAACATTATTAACTATTCCATAAAAAAAGAATCATAGAAATCGGTATAGAAACACCAAAGTTATTCATGAAATACGCTAATAATAAGCCATCGCGAGTGAATACTGAATCATGCTTTATGGATTATTTTTGTATAAGGTCGCGAACGCACAGGCAGGCGGCTAGCTTGGCGCCTAGAGGCTAGCGAGTAGCTTCGGAAAACGGCTTACGACAGTTTGCAATATCCTTTAATAATTATAATGTCGAGGGGAAGATGGTTATAATTTCGCTTTACACCAAACGAGTAATATTATAAATGTGAAAGTTTGGTTTTCTGTTACTCAATCACACCAGAACGGCTTAACGGATCTTAATGAAATTTAGAACAAAGATAGATCATAGTCTGGAATAGCACATAAGCTTATTTTCATCCCGGGAATATGTTCCCTAGGGATCACGCGGGCGAAGCCGCTGGCAGAAGCTAGTACTTATAATAAATCTGTAGAGAGGTCAATTCTGTACATGAAATATATTTCCAAAATAACTATCAGGGGGTGATTAGGGATCGATACTGATGCCAAAAATGCAATCAGTTCAATTTTTGTCCGTCTGTCTGTCGATCTGTCTGTCTGTCTGTATAACCGTTATAGAAACAAAAACTACTCGACGGATTTTAATGAAACTTGGTAGAATTATTATTCATACTCCTGAGCAGGTTATAATATACTTTTCATCACGCTACAATCAATAGGAGCAGAGCAGTGAAGGGAAATGTTGGGAAAACGGGAGAAGTTACTCCATTTTTTAAGCTTCCGTCGCGTGTGCAACCTTAATGGTGAAAGCTACACAAAAATCATGTATCACGGAAATGTTCTCCATAAAATTATATTAAAAATATCCCACGACAGCATATGTCTATCTTTTATGACTGACGAACAATAACACGTGTAACTCCCGATAGCTTAGCAGTTCGAAGCTGATTGTATTTGTCTAGTCTTCCGTTTATAAAACTCTCAGTCTTTCCTAATTAACTTGAATAAAAGTTAACATTATTAACTATTCCATAAATAAAGAATCATAGAAATCGGTATAGAAACACCAAAGTTATACATGAAATACGCTAATAATAAGCCATCGCGCGTGAATACTGATCATGCTATAAGGATTATTTTTGTATAAGGTCGCGAACGCACAGGCAGGCGGCTAGCTTGGCGCCTAGAGGCTAGCGAGTAGGTTCGGAAAACGGCTTACGACAGTTTGCAATATCCTTTAATAATTATAATGTCGAGGGGAAGATGGTTATAATTTCGCTGTACACCAAACGAGTAATATTATAATTGTGAAAGTTTGGTTGTTTGTTACTCAATCACGCCAGAACGGCTTAACGGATCTTAATGAAATTTAAAACAAAGATAGATTATAGTCTGGAATAGCACATAAGCTACTTTTCATCCCGGGAATATGTTCCCTAGGGATCACGCGGGCGAAGCCGCTGGCAGAAGCTAGTTCAATAATATATGTGAACATACACCTATATCGTGAGTAGGGTCCATGATAGCGTTAGTCAGGGTTCCAAAGGCAGGAACCATGTTGGGACCTTCTATATCAGGCTGCTGATCCAACTGCACATCTCCAGTATCGACAGAGGGCGTCGAAGCTTTTGGCCATGAGACCATTTGCGGGAACGACAACCGAATCAATGACAGCCGAGTCCACATTTCACATGTCAACAACCTCGACGAGATACTTACTTGACTTCTTTATAGAGTTTCTTTAAAGTCCTAATAAAGATTCTCATTTATTCAACGTTTTTGCTTTTATTTACCTTTAATATTCATTAGTAACTTCCAAAGGGCGACGGTCAGACCTTTTAATACCAAATTTTTCATGTAGAAACATTTATGGTATGTGAAGTTTATAGTTGGGAACATTTCTGATTAACCATTTTTCGAACGGAAATTACCCGAATAATTTTAAGTACCCCTATAAAATTGGAAGAGTTTCCTCGATTCCTCTAGGATACCGTCACTAGATCCATGACCATGGGGTCATCAGGTCAGGATCTCGTGACGGTCGTGACGGTCGTGATGGTAGGTATTTCTTAGATGGTCCCATGACCATCTAAGAAATATTTACCCTTTCAAACAAAAAACGAATGTTCCAAATCGGACGAGTAGTTTAAGCCAAACAAGTTTCAACTGGCAAAGTTTTTTCTTCTGTCCACTTGGAGACTTATTGTGCAACAATAATGCAAATAAGTGTTAATAGTTGTTGAGGAGTTTCCTGTTGGAATATATCTTAGCTATCAAGTAAGAGTAGTTGGTAGTTATGTAGATTATTTAAGAACTAAGCTTCGTAAACCATGTCAGTAATGTATGTAAATTTTCTAAACAAATATTTAAAACCGACCAAGTGCGAGGCGGACTGGCACACGAAGGGTTCCGTACTTTAAACCTTTGTTTTTATTATTTTTTGTAATATTACCCTGTGGATTCAGAACCCAAAAAAGGAATGAATGTGGTATTAATTCTCAATCTATACTAATATTATAAAGCAGACGAGTTTGTTTGTTTGGTTGAACGCGCTAATCTCAGGAACTACTGGTCCGATTTGAAAAATTATTTCAGTGATGATAGCCCATTTATCGAGGAAGGCTATAGGCTGTATATCATCACGCTAAGACATATAGGAGCGGAGCAGTAATGGAAAATGTGACGCAGACGCAGAAGTTGCGCGGGTCAGCTAGTTACAAATAAAGTGAAAACATTTTGCAGATTGACAAATATTTTATTTACAAACATAATCAGTCAGAGTAAACGCATAAGTCTTATGCGTTTGAGTTGATCCAAGATGTATAGCGAGACACACGAGCGTTGACACCGGGGAAGGCAGCCTGAGCGCAGCCAATACCGAAAGAGCAGACACCAACAACGACACCGTTGTGGTAGAGAGGACCGCCGGAGTCACCCTGGCACTGGTCGCGGCCGCCGCCGGGCCAGCCGACGCACAACATGTTGTCGGTGATAGCGATACCGCGGCCAGCGTAGTTGTTTCTGCAAGTGTTCTGGTTGATCACCCTAAGCTCGACGTGACGCAGCTGTTCAGAGGCGGAGCCACCTTGCTGCGAATTGAAAATAATATTGCAAATATAAATCTCTGGCGAAACGGAAAAGAAAATATTAACTTTCAGATGTCAGGAAACTTACAGAAGTTGTACCCCATCCAGCAGCCCAGACGGCTTGGTTGTCGCCGAGGTTGTAGTTGGAGCCAGCGATGGAAGCAGCGCGGACATTGTTGTTGAAAGAGAAGGTGGAGGCGGAGCGCAAAATGGCGATGTCATTGTTCAAAGTGTTGCCGTTGTATGATGGGTGATTGATGATACTGGCGGTGTTGTGGACGACACCACCGCTGTTGGCCCAGGTGGAGCCGAGACGAATGCGCCATCTGCCGGCTGCGTCACCACTGTGGAAGGAGGAAGGGTATTAATAGTATGCAATTTTTTCTTTGAATTTGAGATTGAACGATTTCTCATAGAAAAATACTTACATGGTGCAGTGAGCCGCGGTGAGGATAGCCCTGTTGTTGAGGATGCTACCACCGCACGCCTGCCAGTAGGTGCTCCAGTTCCATGTGTACAGGAGAGAGGCGATGGTGGGGTAACGATCAATGGTGGTGACCGAACCGCCCACAATCCTCTGGGGATTGGATGGGACGGCTGAAAAGAAATGAGAAATGAAAAAAAAAGGAATAATTTTATTTTGGTGGCCAAAATATTATGATGGGCACAAATTTGTGGAAGTTAGTCCAACTCTTGTATACCAACGAATGATATTTAGATGCAATGACAAGGTTACTGAGGTAGAACATTAGCTATTATTACAACCTATGTCTATTTAAGTAATTTCGGAGTAAGATCTCTTTAATTGTCTTTATGATGTTAATCCCCATAGTGTATTTTTCTACTTTATTTCCCTATTTATTTTAAATAAAGTCATAGAAAAGAGCTTTTTTAAAGCAAAGAAATAAAAAAATAATGAATTCATTATTCATTATTTTATGGTCGTAAATTGAACCCATTCATTAGAATGGGTTCAATTTACGACTTCTCAAAAATTGTGGTCCTATGTGCCCATTCTCCTTTAGTGCATTTTGTTTCAAATTATTGAATTGTTCCATCAACAAAACAATACAGTTACATAAAACTGGGACCATTTAATATAATAAAAATATTAGATGAATTTAGAAATAATACATTAATTACTGTAGAACACAGTTCAGAACATACCTGCGACGGCCGCGAAGCAAAGGGCTAGCAGAGCAAGGAGACGCATTCTGTTACTCGTACTTCTCGTCCACGAGTGACTGTAAATCGTTGTTTGTGAAGGGTATTTATATCAAAGCTGATTGATTATACCGATATGCGAAAAGATTAAATGGCTTTATTGTTAATTATCCGCCACTGAAAAATATAAAGATGTTTACAGACGTTGTAAATATTTAAACTTGCGACCTGCCCCGGCTTTGACCGATTTTAAAAGATCTTCGATTGACAATAGCTTGACGTGCTTTTCAAGGTCTGGCTGAAGTAGCCTCACTATGTAATGGATGGGTACCCATCTATAGGTGGACCTCAGCAAGTATTGATCTACCATTTAATCACAAGCTCCTCTTATACTTATCTGATATCTTGAAAGAGAAGAAATGCGGGCAAGTAGGTTTAGGTTTGCTCGTAGGTTCCTTATGGAGGAAAAGGTTCTTTTCTAGCCTCAAAGAGTTGTCAGCAAAGCCAAAGCATGGGGCCCGCTAGGGTCAGTGCCTGCAGGAGTTGCGGAATTTGTTCGAAAGAGTCACCGCGGCCCTGGAACGCAAAGGGCATCAGGAACATGGATGGGTTTTAGTCAGTAGGAGTCTGACACTCCATTCTGCTTTACCCAGAACGGGATATGCGTTTTTTAAATCGCGGGCAAAAGTGTTTTCATAATCATCACACACAAGACCACACGAGTGATCGAAACCCAAAAACCCGGATTTTTAATAACTGCCACATCAAAAACACTACAAAACTTTACCAAGTACAATTGTTGCTTGTATATAAACTCCTTTAGACAAATGATGATAAATAGATCATTTTGGTATCATTTTTATCGTTACGTGATTGTAATCCACTAAAAACAACAGCTGTAATCAACCATTCGGTTCGACTGAACAGGAAATGTTTTGAAAATTTTGTCAGTAAATTCTATTGTTTGTAAAAAAATGTGTCATAGGTTATTTAAAGTAACTCTATTATTTTACTTGTTCAAAACTATAATAATATGAATTAAAATCGTAAGAGATAGTTCGTTTGTTTGGTTTAACGCTTTAATCTGAGGAACTATAGCCGATCGATTCTGTAATCATGTCGAAGTGAAGGCTTGGGTGAAGTAATCTCAAAGTGAGCTGTGAATCCATCTTGATTACATAAAGAAAGAAAAATAAAAAAGAAAGAAAAATGTTTATTTGGGACTCGCACAAAACAGACAAAATCAAAATAACAAAATACAGATAATAACATTAAATTGATCTGTGCGAGGCCAAAAAAGTCCCTATCTCAGCACATGAACACATGCAGCGGTACATGAATTGACAGCTCATTTCGTGATCACTTCACCCGAGCCTTTACTTCGACGTGTTTAGGTACAGAATCAACCGGCTGGTTCGAATTGGAATAATATTTTAGTGTTGAATAGCCCAGCTATATTCCATCACGCTACGACCATTGGGAGTGGAGCATTAATCAAACATTTGACGCAGACGAAGTTCACATAATATAAATGTACCTTCAGCCGGTCGATTCTGTAAACATGTCGATGTGAAGGCGTGGGTGAAGTGACCACGAAGTGAGCTGTCAAACCATACAAACGAAATGGAATGACAGCATTGACAGCTCACTCCTAAGTGGACATGGTGAGACGTCAACAAAATAGACTGGCTTCATGATGACATCTTTAAATTAATGCAGTGATCGAATAAATAGATTCAGTTCGACTTCGATTACTATTTGGTTGAATGACACTATGTTGCTGATCCCATGACACTTACCGATAGTAGTTTTAAGATTATTATGACACTCATAAATATTACTTACTTGAACAAGAATGGTCATTTCTGACCTAGACTCCTACATAATTGAAACGTCTATGGTTGCCATCTAAATTAGCAAGAATATGTAATTTTTTTTTATCGAGCTTTCGTATTTTTTTTTATATCATTATTTCGGAATTTTTTACAGCAAGAATATGTATTTGGTTTTTCCATTTTTGAAGTTAAAACTTCTTTACATCGGCATTCAGCACTTTTCTTGGGATGGGTATAAAATGTTAAACTCGCGTCAGGACACGTGACCTGATCGAAAATTCGTAAGACCAATGATTCAAAAATGCACAACGTTAATGTTCAAGGTAACACTTCTGCCAGCACTCCCGGAGTGCAACCCCATGTTTTTTTTTTTCTGAACCTTGTTGTCAACTGATAATACGGTTCTGATGCTAAAGACCAGAGAGGCGAAAAGGTTTCGCGCGTTTCGCCTTTTTTTTGGTTGTCATTTCCGTCCAGAGTCCGCCAGAATTGAGACCAATCTTATTTTCAGTCATTTGAAGTAGAACAATTATATATTTTTTCTTCGATATCGATGGTTATCGCATTATTTATTATGCGAGCTTGAATACCTTAAGACAAAGTACAGAAAAGCAATTCTTTCTTCATATACTACTAACATTTATACCTGCGGTTTCGAATCGTACTGATAGGTATCATTCACTGTACTGGCTCGTTTAGTTAACTATTCTTGTATTCATCGTGTTTGAGCTCATATGAATTCTAAGGTTGGGGCACAATTCATTGTTGCCGGTAACAGCGACCTTATGATGATAACCACATAGATGATTAGTGGCTCTCTTAGTTGATTACTCTTATATACCCATCGTGTTTGGGCTCATATAAATCGTACGGATGAATTCTATTTATTGTAGCTGAAAACTACGATCTGTTGGTGAAAACTATGAAGAGGAGTCACTGCTCATCTTACCCATTCTAATACTCATCGTGTTTGGGCTCATTTGAATGTTCCTGAAATGTATTTTTTTTATTTTAGTTTAGTAACAAAGGTCTCATGATGGAGACCAGAAAAGTCTAAAGGCGAGCCAACAAAAAATGCACTAATCTTTTTTCTGGTCTCCATCATCAGATCCTTGTTACCAACAACAATGTAGAATAGTGGTCGATTCAAATGAGCGCTGAGGAATTTGTTCGAAAGGATCACCGCGGCCCTGGAACGCAAAATACATTAGAAGGAACACGGATGGGGTTTAGTCAGTAAGATATTGATACTCCTTTCAGTGCTATTCTGTTAAAAACTATTTCAACACCTTGCTTCACTTGAGTGACAAAATACAATGTCGAGAAACAATGTTGGTGCAGAATAGCACTAGGTACTGCTCCGCCCACAGCGGGAGGAGGCATTTGCTGACTTAGTTTCACGAATTATTTTAAAAAAGGTAGTTACGGCATAGGCGCCGCCCACATCGTTTCACTAAATAAATGATTTATCTATCCTATTTATCGACATATTTTCTGTTAGGAAAAGAAATTGCTTTTACGGGTCAATAAGCTCTCGTCAACCTTTACTACCCATTTTTTTTTTTTGCTTTTAAACCTTCCCTGTATTCTGGCGAACTAAACAAAAACCAGCCAAGTGCGAGTCGGACTCGAGCACCGAGGGTTCCGTACAAACCTAGGTATAGGTATTATATTATAAGCAAAAGTTGCGGTTTCCGATTTATGACGTATTAAAAAAAAACCTACTTACTAGATCTCGTTCAAACCAATTTTTGCTGGTAGTTTACATGGTAATATACATCATATATTTTTTTTAGTTTTATCATTCTCTTATTTTAGAAGTTACAGGGGGGGGACACATTTTGCCATTTTGGAAGTGTCTCTCTCGCAAACTGTTCAGTTTTGAAAAAAATGATGTTAGAAACTTGAATATGAAGACCTATCCATTGAAACGTATGGGTTTGATAAAAAAAAATTGGGTTTCAGTTCACACCTCCAAAATTTATTGTTTTTTTTTTTTCTATTTTTGTGTGAATTACTTAATGCGGTTTACAGAATACATCTATTTAGCAAGTTTCAACAGCATGGTTCTCACAGACAGGTTGGACAGGCAGACAGACATGACGAATCTATAAGGGTTCCGTTTTTGCCATTTGGCTACGGAACCCTAACAAGATATTAATTTAGTATCTAAATGCCTCTGGAACCCTTAAAAGAATTACCGAAATCACGGCCCAGTCGTTCTCGAGTTTTACCGAGACTAACGAACAGCAATTCATTTTTAAATATATAGATTAATACGCCCTAAGCCTTTCGCAATACTCTCATTATAATAGGTAGATTTTTAGGGTTCCGTATCAAAATGTTAAAGAGAAACCCTTATGGTCTGACTAACTGGGTCCGTCTGTCACAGCTGAATTTCTTAAGAACTACTAAAAACAGCAAGTCCTACCAATATGTATTTGATAATATTTGCTGAACAATTTAACAAATAAGAAAAAAATAATATGGTATATTCTTTTTTTGCAACAGGGACTGAAATGGGTTCTTAAAAAATCGAAATGGGGCTAGCATGTGGGGTATCATAGGAAAGAATTCTATTTGCACATTCCTTAAAAACATTTTGTCTTTTTATTTAGGCTGCATCGTTTTCGACCGATGACAAAAATTTACAAAAATTTCACCGTTCCCCAAGTTTGCGTAGAGAAAGATTTGAAATTATTCTAGCCAAGTTTAGGTAAAAGTACATTTTTGACAGATTGCGACTGAGATGCAAACTCGAACGTTGCTTGAAAAGATGTCATTTAAAAAAAGTTTTTAATTAATCAATATAATAGGAAAAAACACAAATAAGAAATGAAATAAAAAATATCAACTTATCAAAATTATTTATTGAGAAACGGTAGCCTTATAATACCTACACTCATCATCTGCCTAGCCTTTTCCCAACTATATTGGGGTCGGCTTCCAGTCAAACTGGATTCAGCTGAATACCATTGTTTTACGTCTACCAGACCTCCACAACTCTTCAACAGGGTAACACGGTACTTCTTTGCAAAACTGGACTTTCAGATTATAAGTACTATTATAATACCTATACTAACAAATTAAATAAATCGCAATAAACGAAAGAGTCGACAGACAAGACAACATCATTATGCAAACAAAAAAAAACTACTTCCCCCACACTGGGATTGTAGTTTTTCAGCCTATTCATTAACTTAGGAATATTTAAATTTTGGTAAGTTTGTTACTGTTAGAACATTATTACAACTTTACTAAGTTTATTGACCCGATGTTTTTAACAAAAAAAAAATGCGCTTCTGTTTAAACTAATTTGCTTACAGCCCTATACTTAATTTACTTCTTATGCGTTATTCTGGATCCATGAGGTGTAGCTGGACACGCGAGTGTTGACGTTGGGGAATTCGGCTTGCCCGCAGCCAATACTGAAAGAATTCACACCAACAACGATACCGTTGTGGTAGACAGGACCGCCTTCGTCAAACGTGCATTGGCCGCGACCACCGGCCGCCCAGCCAGTGCACAGCATGTTGGCGGTGATAGTGACTCCTCGGACGGCGTAGTTGTTTCTGCAAGTATTTTGGTTGATAGTCCTGAGCTCGACGTGACGTAGCTGCTCAGAGCCGAAGTTCGAAAGTGCCTGTGAAACAATCGGATATATTTTATAACCAGTGAGAATAAATATTAAACTAAACAAATACTGTTCAGTTAATAATTATTAAGCAAACTTACGAAAGTGTCACCCCATCCAGCAGCCCAGACAACTTGGTTGTCAGCGAGGTTATAGTTGGGCCCAGCGATGGAAGCGGCGCGGACATTGTTGTTAAAGATGATGTTGGTGGCAGAGCGCAGGAAAGCTATGTCATTGTCCTTAGTATTTGCATTGTATTGTGGGTGAACGATAATCTGGTTAACATTGTGTACAACACCACCGCTGTTGGCCCAAGTGGAACCAACACGGATTCGCCATCTACCGGCTGCGTCACCACTGAGAAAGAAATGTAAACTATTATTATCTGGTATTTTGTTTTAATTGATTTTTTTAAACGTGTTGATAAAAGACTTACACTCCACATAGAGCGGCTGTGAGAATGGAGCGATAGTTGATGATGATACCACCGCAGTCCTGCTTGTACGTGTTCCAGTTATAAGTATATAGGAGAGCGGCCATGGTCGGGTACCGATCGATTGTAGTGACGGAACCCCCTACAATCCTCTGGGGATTGCCAGGTGTCGCTGAAAAAAAGAGGAAATTTATAGAAGATTTTGAAGACTAAGATAAAAAAGCAAAAATAGGTTAGATGAAATTTGTAAGAATTTGTTTGGAAGAGGACATACCAGCGACAGCCGCGAAGCAAAGGGCAATCAAAGCGAAGAAACGCATGTTGTTAATGAATCTCTAACTTGATATCAAGTGTAGTAAATTGTTGTAAAGGTAAGTATTTATAGCAAAGCAGATTCACTATCAAATTATCACGCGACGAGATTAAAATATTTATTTCAAGTTTTCCTCTATCCTGAACCTAAAGAAGTGTACAGATTGTGTTTACTGATAAACAATGCCGACTTATTCATTACTAGCGACTTACGTAAGATAGTAGCATGAATTAAATTGAATTGACTCTCTGCTAACTTCCAAAATTTTTTCAGTAACCTAACGTACTAAACAAATAATTTTACCTGAGTTGATATAGCATGAAAACTAATCAATATATTGTATATTTAAATGTATATTGTTCAGTTAGTGACTGATTGAATGACTGAGTATTTGACAGAAAGACAACGTACAGCCGAAAGTACGGGTCGTAGAAAACCGAAATTGAAGTGTAAAATATACCGAAAAACCTACGACACAGTGAAAATCCGGCCACCGTAGGCGCGGGCCTGTGGACGGTGAGCTATGGGTGGCTCGCCGTCCGTCAGTCTCATGACGACAGGCCGTGTCGACGGCGCGTTAGTGTACCACGCGCGCCTCAAAGAGAGTCAGCACACAGAAGGGCCCCAAAGGGCCGACGCCTGCCGGAGTCGCGGGACTATTCGAAAGAGATACCGTGGCTTCGGAAAACAAAGGGCATATGAAAGAACATGGATGGGTATAGTCAGTAGAAGTCTGACACACCCTCCCGCTCCGCCCAGAGCGGCGGAAGTCATTTGATAATATCTCCTCCAGAAAAAAAAAAGTTTACAAAATGCAATCCATTATTTGTTGCTATGAGCAGAACCAAGTATGCAAACATCTTTATAGTAATGATATAAAAATAGATACATGTCGTAAAGTTATCATTGCTTTTATTTTCGATTCAACAAAGATAAGAATTATAATAATTATCTAATTATCCATTGTTTCTGGGGAATTCAAAGTGATACATGAAGGCATAAAACACTAGATTGGTACAGGGATGCTATTTTCCATAATCTGCAGCTGTGTAGTAACACTTATGTAGCAAATACAGCAAATGATCAATCTGTTACTATATTTCAAGCCATAATCCTGGTGTGGGATAAAACTTGCAAGAAATTTAACATCATCTGCCTCGCCGTTTCTCAACTAGATTGAGGTCGGTTTCCAGTCAGATCGGATTCAGCTAAAAACCAGAGTTTTACATGGAGCGGCTGACTGTCAAGAAGAACTGGCAGGACGTGAAAATTCTTATAAATCCATCTGGGCTAATTCCTCGCCGGGGTGTGTCATTAAACTATCACCTCAAACAAGGGTAGCTGCCGATCATCGTGTGGTTTATAGTCAGTAAGGGTCTGAGAGACCATACCCTCCCCAAAGCATATGATATCCATGAGGATTTAAAAACACATCAGAGCATCCAGTTTAAAATAAGATTTATTTAACGCTTTTAAAAAGATTTTATTTAAGAAAAACACGATAATATTGTGTTAAACAGCTGCCTACACCAGTATTAACGCTTAAATACATGGTGGCACACTCAGACATATACAACTTATGTTTGCTCTTTTTTAGTCCATTTATCTAGGAAGGGTTTATTAAATCACGCTACGACCAAGAGGAGTGGTGAATCAATAAAAAATGTGATGCAGACAAATTTGCGCGGGTCAGCTAGTAGCTAATAAGTTATGCATATTTAAGCAACAAATATAACTGCAAGCTTTGAAATATAATCATCCTAAAATATCTGAGGGCCAATTCTTTAAATTTCCAAGCAACTTTTGCAGTCGCATCTTAGTTGCAATCTGTCAAAAAAGCCTTAATTCAAAGAATTTTTTGACAGGTTGTGTTCTTAAAAAGTAGTAGAATTTTATTAGCACTCTGGTATTCATTTAAAGTTGTAAACAAGTCTCCTGTATATGTATAATAGTAACTGTTTAAATGACATAAATATATTTTCAGGGTGCAATAATGGTATTTCATGCAAATAATAAACGTGTTATTTCATGCAACAACGAAAATAAGAGGAAAAAGTGACGATTAAATGAGGAAAATTGTTTGATTTAAAATACTTTTTATCTCTTCGCGTGATAATTTGATAGTCCAACTAATTGTTATAAATATCACCCACTTCGGACAAGATACTACACTTGTACGAGTAGTTAACAATATGTGTGTCCTCGCTGTGCATCGCTGCTGTTGCTGGTACCTACGCCTTCTCTCAACAGAATCCTCTCTTTGCCGTTCTTTTGTACTTTCTTAAGTTTTTTTACTTTGAACCTTTAATAGTATATTTCATTACAAGTGCGAAAAGGCTGTCATTGCAAAGAGTTCCGACAAACGTCTACCCGAGCCGAGGCGCAGCCGAAGGTGAGGGTTGACAGTCGGAACAAGTTGCAATGACGGTTCCGCAGGTGTACTGAACGACTATTTTTAATAGAGTTGCGAAAAATTAAGCAATTTAATAAAATATTAAAAACACAACAAACATCTAAACTCACAAAGAAAATTTCTGGAAAATGGCGCCAACCGTAGAATATAAGCAGTTTTTTTTTCTTCACCCGTTTTGATAGGCAAAGGGAACTATCCATACAGCTTAGTCTTCAGTAGATTTTTTTTATTGAAATGAAATGAAAATTAAATTTAATGAGGTGAAATGAAATTAAACCTAACCTAACTCATTCATTCAATTGAATCATTAAATCTGATATTGAAATAAATTAGTAGCTTCTTTTAAGAAATATAGGTACGTATTTGTATGAATCACAAAAACTCCTTAGTATAAACTTCATGGTTGGTTTTTCTTTTTAATAGACATTATTTTGACAGTTGGGAAAGAGAACGCACGAGTTCGGGAAAGGTTAGAAAAAAGCACTAGTATGTAATAGCCCACATCCCGTCACCACTCTCACCACTTTTTGAGCAACTGTATTAAAAATATTGTTTTAATTTTTATTTCAACTGTTTTCAATTAGAGCGGAACTTGATAATTGCAAAAAGGTCACAGAACCTTTGTGGCACAGTCTCTCCGCCGCCACTTTGTTATTTTTTTTTCAAACATACATTATATGGCTAGAGGTCACTTCAAGAAACTAAAAATATAAGGAACAAGGTGCCTAAATATGACACTCATAAAAATGTGGCTTTCTATTGGTATAAGAACTTTTTAAAACGGGTCAGCAGATCCAGAGATTACTGATCAAAAGATAAATATTTTGAGGTTGTAGGGGCAACTTCACATACTCACAAACTTTACGTCTGTAAAATATTAGTATAGATAACTTAATTATGTGCTTATGCGCATAAGATTAAATTCAATTAATAGTTTCATCTCTATTTATTGGAAGAAAGTAAAAATGGAATTCCTGAAAACTACCAATTTCGCAACTTAATAGTATTTTTATTTACGTAAATGGTGAAATCAAGCCGAAAACTATATTAAAATACAATATACTGCATGTAATCGCGTGATTCATTAATGATCACACATACACACACACACACAAACATGGCTATATCTCGGCAACGTGACACTTTAGGGCACCATGTTGTTAACATTTTTGTTTGTTTTGTTGTTTTCTATTCGTATATTAAGCATACTAGCTTACCCGCGCAACTTCGTCTGCGTCACATTGTCTTAGCGTGATGATAAATGGGCTATCTAACACTGAAAGAACTTTTCAAATCGGACCAGTAGTTCCTGAGATTAGCGCGTTCAACCAAACAAACAAACTCATCTGCTTTATAATATTAGTATAGATAGATTATGTCGTGTGCCGGAACAAAAAAATGGCAATGGGGGGCTAATGCAAGCTCCCATAGAAAAAAGATCGAATTTCTTTGTATTTCATATCTCATGTACATTAAAACTATGTTTTTTTAGAGGTCTCTACTAATCCCCAGAGTCTGTATTGTGGGAGGTTTCCTTGTTACGGTTGTTCGGTACCCCACTATAGCCGGTCTCATATTTTGTACACCTAACAACTGGGTAGCTTACTATCTGACTTGCGGTGGTGTCATCATCAAAATCTTTCTATTCGCTTCACATTAAGCAGCAGTAAAACTGCACAATGTGAAGAGTAAGTATATTCAATAAGTATAGTAAATAGAGTCAATCATAAGTACAGTACAGTGTGAACGTGTCCATAAAAATGTATGGTGCGCGATATTGTTGTGCTATATATGAGCTATATACTATATGCTATTATATTATAGCGTATTATAGTCTAAAAGCAGCTTCATATTCAGTACGTCGCGTCATCGGATAATATACGATTCACAGACGAAGCTATCAAAAAGTTTTTTAACTTTCACTTTTAAATGATGATACTTGGACGACGACTTCGTCTATGCAGAAATTGAGATAAGCAAAAATGCGCCTAAAATATGAAACTACTGATCTAAACTGAATTAATTTTTTACTGGACCAAATGGCAAGTATGCCGCATGGAACTAAAAAATAATCACACAAATCGGATCAGAAAACTCAGAGTAATCGGAGTAGGTACATCAAAACAAAAAGAAATTCCCTACCGAATTGAGAATCTACTCCTTTTTTGTAAGTCGGTTAAAAAGGTTCCTATTCGTCAGTGCAGAGCGTCAAGCGGCTTGACTATTGTGTCTTTTCTCTCGAAAATACTCCCTTTTTATTTAAATACTATCTAAATACTTCCTTTTTATTTGACTTCTCAAATTAAATTTATTCTCTGCTTACAGCAAAAATCTTATGTTACTTGTCTTGTATCATGTATACTATCTAAGTAAGTTTTTTTTCTGTTTGCCTGTTTGACTTGGGGGTCAATTTTAACACCAGCTTGACTTTTCGTGATCACGTCATGCGTTGCTGCAGAAAGGCTTTCAGAAATTTAGGTTTTATGCTTCGTACGGTAAGAGGGTTCACGAACGTGAAAGCTATAATTGCATTATATAACGCACTGGTTAGGAGCCAGCTAGAATGTAACGCAGTCATCTGGTCTCCGCATGAAGCTAAATATAGTCTCATGCTGGAGAGAGTACAAAATAAATTTATATGATATTTATATATATGAGGTATTATGGTGTCTATCCAATTTATCCGATTATGTATCCCACCTTATTTATTTTAGGTATGGTGGGATACAACGAGTTTAGGGTTAGGAGGGATTTAGCACTCACCTCACATATCTTCAAAATTTTGAGAGGAAACTTGCACAATGCAACTATTTTAGGGCAGGTGAACTTATGTGTCCCTGATAGGTATGTGTGGCGACGACGGCGACCGCGCTTGCTGGTGGAGCCACGCAGTCGGACCAACCTTCTAAGGGAGGCGCTGCTGACGCGCGCAATCCGCACGCTCAACCTGATTGCTAGTGAGACGGACCTATTTTGTTGTACTCTGGGTGAGTTCACAAGGAATGCTTTATTTGTAATTACTTATAGATGTTAGAATAAGTTAAGATAAGCGCACTTATCGCATTAGTCTAGGCTGTACTGATAAATGTAAGATGAAATAAATAAATAAATAAAATGTTGCACCTGTCATTAAGATCGAGCGTTCAAAAATAAGTAAGGCAGAACCTAAATTCGTCTTTAATAAATAATGAATCTCCTCTTGAGCCACTCTACTTGAATATATAAATATAGTATGAATAAAACAGGTACTTTGACATTATTCTCTACAAAAAGTCTGTCACACTGGCATATTTATTCTTAAGCTAAAATAAATCTGACCTAAAGTTTTCTCTTCGACCTATAAATTATCTGATAAATTAAGATGATATCCAATGACAAGGCAGTGTTAATACTTGGTACACTACTTTCGATTCACGCCTAAATTGTTTCAGATAGTTTCACAACAATAGGTATGTGATAATGGACTGAGGGTCTAGCAGGAATATATTGACGTATAGTAACGTTAACGTAAGTGAATTTTGAATGTGTAAATCTACAACCCCATGGTATTTTGGTTTAATTTTATGGGACCCGAGTCACCCGCGTCCGTAGGAGAATACCCTTCAGCGAATCCCTACACGTGGTCCCCGGGTGGTGCTAAACAGGTGACACTAACCGCCTCCATGATCTAGTGGTTATACCACCTGATTCAGACCCAGAGGTCCCGGGTTTGATTCCCAGCGGGGACAAATTTTTTGCTCGGTTTGGTGGGTGGTAGGACTTGTTCTAAGTCCGCCTGGCAAGCTACCACCATCTTATCTAAGTCTGTCGCCATAACAACAATGTTAACAGCATTGTTGTGTTCCGGGAGTAAGAGGTATGATAGCCAGTTCCTCTGTGTTAGAGAATTCCGGGTAAAGCTCGCTTCCATCTTCGGCCTAATCATCACTTTCCATCAGGTGAGATTTGGGCCAAGAGTTTACCCGTTTTGTTTTAAAAAAAAAAATTTAAACATATGAATATAGTATCTATTAAAAAAAATATGTGCAAAACGAGTTTTATAACTATGGTAAAATTTTACGTTACGTTACTATACGTCAAAAATATTCGTGCTAGGCCCTCTGTTTATGATTGACGAAATAAGTTAAAAACCTTATTTATTTATTTATTTATTTAGACTTTATGCACAATAGTGGTACATGGGCGGACTTAATGCAACAAGACATTGACAGAATGACAATAAGACATTGAAGAATTGACAGTTTATTTAAGTACTTAAAAACATGATCAGTTTGGAAAACTATGAGTTTGTACTGATCCAAGCAGCGTAGCTAGATACACGAGTGTTGACACCGGGAAATTCAGGTTGACCGCAGCCAATTCCAAAAGATCTGACACCAACAACCACACCGTTGTGGTACAGAGGACCACCTTCGTCAAACGTGCACTGGTCGCGACCACCGGTTGGCCAGCCGGAGCACAACTGGTTAGCGGTGATAGGGACACCACGGACATTGTAGTTGTTTCTGCAAGTGTTCTGGTTGATAGACCTTAGCTCGACGTGACGTAGCTGCTCAGAACCGTAGTTTGAACCAGCCTGCGAAAGATATCAAAATAAAATGTTAGATAAACTTCCATACTATGTAAAGAGGTTAAGTTTGTGAGGTTGTTGTGTTGGATAATCTCTGGATTTACCGAACCGATTTTGAAAATGTTTCCCCAATAGAAAGTTATTTTAAAATAATTCAAGATTTTTTTTTTTCAAAATCAACCGGTTCGATTCCTGGGTTGGAACAACGATTTTTCAAAAAACCAATGATGCAGCTTTAATTTTCATCAAAATTGGGCTCGAGACTCCTTTCATTGTTTTTCGATATTTCTCATAGTTACGGTTTCTTTAAAAATTAACCCCAAAAATTGCGCCCAACGATGTGGACACAGGTTAGCTAGTGCACAATATAAAATAGACTTTACATTGAAAGAAGTAAATCTAGTTCATAAACATATGTAAACTTACAAAAGTGTCACCCCATCCTGCAGCCCAGACGACCTGGTTGTCATTGACGATGTAGTTAGGGCCAGCGATGGAAGCGGCGCGGACATTGTTGTTGAAGACGAAGTTGCTAGCAGAGCGCAAGATGGCGATGTCACCAGCCCTAGTATTTGGGTTGAATGTTGGGTGAGCGATTCTCTGGTTCACGTTGTGTAGAACTCCACCGCTGTGAGCCCAAGTCGATCCGACACGGATACGCCATTGGCTGATGAGGTCACCACTGTGAAAGGAATATACACGTCATGTATAGTTTATTGTTAATTTATTTGTTTTCCTAATACATAGGTGTATAAAAAAAACTGTGACTGCCTATCCATCTGTTACAGCCAATCTTAAATAAATATTGAAAATGGGCAACATTTTTTTGACATGAATGAAAGAAAAAAAAATTTTTCCAACTGCAGTACTGTGTGTCATACCAGCTTCAAATAAAAGTCTTTCTTTTTTCACAAGTTACCTTATTCCGTTCTAAAGTTTTAACAGAAAATTTACCTTTCCCCCCTTATTTCTGAAACTACTAAGCTTAAAATTTTGGAAAAGATTACAGTTAGGTCTTTTTTTGTAGATTAAACTATTAAGTAAATTGTTAAAAATAAATTATTCGATCGGAACCCTTGGGACACGAGTAGGTACATGTTTCACTTTTCCGCATTTCTGTTTTTAATTAAGCATATTCTAGAGTAAGTACTTACGCTCCACATTGAGCAGCTGTGAGAATGGAGCGATTGTTGATTATGATACCTCCGCAAGTTTGATAGTAGGCGACCCAGTTGTTAGGTGAGTATATGAGACTGGCTATGGTAGGGTACCGATCAATGGTGGTCAATGAACCCCCCACAATCCTCTGGGGATTGGCTGAAAGAAAATAATATTTATAAATGACATTGGATTTAAAGTTAAAAATGTATTTATTTATTGAAAATTTATGTACCATGAAGGTACACAGACATTTTTTACCAGTCAACTAAGGGTACATGGCAATTGCACAAAAGAAAATACGTATTATAAAATAATTGTTGATACAAGTAACGGAAAAAAAAAATTACAATTATCGAATAACGTTCTCATTGAGAACAGTTTATGAAAACAAAAATTTAAACAAGCTCGGAAAGAGAGAAAGGATTCTCTTGACAGAAGCCTTACCTGCAACAGCAGCGAAGCACAGAGCCAGCACAGCGAGGATACGCATATTGTTAACTACTCGTACAAGTGTAGTATCTTGTCCGAAGTGGGTGATATTTATATCAAATAGATCGACTATCTAATTGTCATGCGAAAAGATAAGAACTACCTATTTTTACTTAAAATTTTCCTCTAAATTAGTAATTTTTATATCATTATCCTCTTATTTTTGTTATAATGATAACATCTATCTATATAAATAAGAATTAATCACTAAATGTATTGCTAAGCGCAAAACTCGAGAATAGCTGTACCAATTTAACTTATTATATTTTTTAAAATATTCCTTTTTTATTATATTTAAGTTCGAAAAAGGTTTTAATGAAGAGAAAAAATGGAAAATTGTACGAAAATCAAAGATTTATTCACATATATATATATACATAGTATTAGTAGTAGGTACTTATCAAACGTTTTTAATTTCACTCGGAATAGATATTGAAAGTCCTCGCAGCCAAAATGACTATCAAGGTATATTACTTGTTCTGGACATTTCACTTCTCTTGAAAGATGCCGAATGAAAGACAACTTTACAGCGTTTACTCATCATGGTAATTGATACAATATATGAGGAGTGTCTTTTCAAAAGGGGATATTTACATTTTTATTATTTAATAAACTGAGTATGCAGTCTTGTTCTTAGTGCTGAAATACACACTTTCATCACTTGAATCTTAATCAAAACGGGATATTCTCCAAGTAAAGCAGCTTCAAATATGAGTGTTCATTTCAGAACAGGATATTTACACTTACAAAATTAAAAAAATAATAGTTCTTTTTCATTTCATAACAAAAGAGGATATTTACAATACAAATATTGACACTATACCAATTAGCCTTTTCAAAACGCGACAGTTACCTTTTACATAGTGTTTTATTTCCTTTAACTTTATGCTTTAGGCTTTATTTTTAGACATTTTACTCTGTAGATCGGAACGCGAAATATTTCTAATTAGCGTATGTTTTGAACGCATCGGTAGATATTTCTTTACCCTGGCAAGTTAGGTATTTTGACGTCTGTCATTCAATCTATTTTCAATCCGCTCCAAAGTGTTATTTTTGGTCAAACCTATGTCATTACTCAAAAAGGGCAAGCGATCTCCTTTGTCTTTACATGATTTAGATGTAGTACAACGTCCACTGAAAGAATGCAAGAAGAAAAATATTTAAAATTTGATCAAGAAACAGTTTGGCGAAGAGTGGTACAATTTAGATGAACTGAAGTGGTATAAAGAATTATTAATTGATGATCCAAACTGCAGCCCTGAAGAAGAGCAGAATACCGAAATGGAATCTATGTGTGATTGTCTGACACCTGATATTGGACAAATCAGGATTTGAACTGTCTAATAATTAAAAAAAATATAATTCTGTTTAGTAGCATTAATAAGTATGTCTTTTCGTGACACTGGCAGAATAGTCGGAACCGGCTCAGTTGCCATAAATATAAAAAAAAATAAAAAATAAAAAAAAGTATGTCTTTAATTTTGGTAATTATTATTAAATAGTAAAAATAATCTGTGTTTTACTATCATTTAAAATCTTGAGATGTACAATACAAAAGAGGATATTTACAAAATAGTACACAACTAAAGGGGATATTTACAATGTAAGTACAGAACAAAGGGAGATATTACAAAAGATCCGTGTCAAAAGAGGATATTATGATTTTTCTGAACTCTGTAGCTTTAAATTAACAAGTCATATTTTTTGGCAAAATGAGTTAGAACACTGTAATGAAATAGTTTCATAACAGAAATAATGCCTTGCGGTAGGTCTGTAAATATTTCCCATATAAGTTTTTCCCATTTTGTGAAAAATAAGATAGAATGTAGGTATCCCCTTTTGAAAAGACACTCCTCTTATGCGATATTTTTCTATTATTCATACTTTATTATAGAAAACCCAATTTTTTCGGACCATTATTACAAACAATACGTAGTCAATATAACTATTATCACTTTTAATATTATTTATTACAAATAATGTAACCTTATTGGTAATTAATACAGTTTTGAGCCGTTTGGGATTGAAACGTTTGGATCATGACGACCGAGTGTGCGTCTCCTTATCAAGGACATATCTCGCCGACTGACCGATACTTTACGTGACCGTGAGCTTTATGAAACAGGGTCCCCCTGTTTCATAAAGCTGACAATCCGACCTAATTGTATGTCAAACAATGTCAAAATTTTAGAATACTCGTGTAAACCTTCTGTTTCATAAAAGTGACAAATATGTCAAAACTCGACAGGTGAAATCTTGACAGTATTTTAATTCGAAAGCGCATTTCATTTCATAAAACCAATGACGTATTATATATAGACACGTCATAAACCAACATCGCGGCGCTTAAAACGGTGAAAATACTAGATAGCTACTAATACGCATGAAGAAAGGGAAAGAAAATATGTCACCGTACGGCGGGATGCCTGTTGCTAGAGGGAGATAAATATACATCTTCAGTTACGTCACAGGATAAGTGATGGCGACGATAGCTCGTGGTAAGGGAAATGAAGTAAGAGTGGACTGTATAACAAGGTGTATTGAACAAATAAACTAATTACAAACGGTACGGTTGGTTTACGTTGAACATTAAAATAAGGAAATCTAAAATGCGCGAGCGCAGCCGTGCTCGGAGATACGCAACAGCTGACTGGTTTGTCGCGGGGCCGGCTTTGGCTGCTGGCCGTAAGGCGAGCCGCTGTCCCCGCACCCCTCCTTCATTGCCGCCGACGTGCAGTTGTGTTGGGGTCTATGACCTCAACATGCTCCCCCCGTTGAAGGTTCTTCAACAGTCGTTACTGGTAGCGGGCAGATGGTGTTGAAGGCGCGCCGGATGACACCCTTTCTTGTGCGGATGTCGGCGACCCTCGCGATGCCGTCTTTGCCTGGGAGAACATGGGTGATGCGTCCTAGAAGCCACATAAGAGGGGGTAAGTTTTTCTCCTTTATAACGACCAATGTTCCCACTTTAAGCTCGCCAGACGACCGGCACCATTTGGTTTTCTCTTGCAGCCACAAAACGTAATCGTGCGAGAATCGAGCCCAGAAATGCTGCTTCAAACATTCGATGCGGCGAAATCGTTTCAAGCTGTTGACACTGGTGTTCTGGATCTGTGGATGAGGCAGCATGATTAGAGAACGACCAATAAGGAAGTGTGCTGGAGTTAAAGGAACCAGGTCGGAAGGATCGTTGGACAGTGGAGTTAAGGGCCTTGAATTCAAGGTAGCCTCAACTTGAATTAAGCAGGTAGCCATTTCCTCGAAGGTCAGGTTTGTTAAACCCAAAATGCGCCTAAGATGATGTTTAGTGGATTTAACTGCAGACTCCCATAAGCCTCCGAAGTGTGGCGTATATGCAGGTATGAATGAAAAATGTATACTAGGATCAATTATGCTGTTTAGGTTTAGGTCTTGCGAAAGCAGTCTGGCCAACTCATTGAAAGCACCGACAAAAGTTGTGCCGTTGTCGGAAAAGATGTTGCGGGGTTTTCCCCTTCGAGCAATAAAACGATTTAGTGCAGCTAAGAAAGCTTCCTTTGTAAGATCTGATACCAGCTCGAGGTGGACGGCTCGCGTCGCTAGACACACAAAGACACATATGAAGCATTTGATGAGCCTGCACCCTCTACCTTTTCGGTCAGCTATCATGATGGGACCGGCGTAGTCTACCCCTGTGTCTAAAATAAGTAATAGTCAAATTGACATCAAAACAAACGTAGTGTCGCGCGACAGGTTGGTGCGTAACTAAGCGCGATGTGGCCAATTGGCTTCATTTCGTGTTGTCATTTTAGAGCGCGGACAACGTATCTATAGTTTTATATATCATTGCATAAAACTCTACATTTATTTCAAAAACTACAAATTAGTTTTGAAAATTGTCGGATTGTTGTGTCGGACTATGTATGTATGTATGTATATAAATCGGGCTGGTTTCCGCAACTCCACGACTAGGCGTGTATTTTGCGTGTAGGTGGGACAAATGTGTCATTCGATCCACCCCAGCTCCCCAAGGAAGGCCAGCAACGCCTTGGTGTTACCAACTATCACACAGAGGGTACCTGGGTTACCGAAGTACTTGGCCCTGTAATCCACGACTACCGGGCAGCTTAGAAGCAGGTGTGCTGCTGTCTCATCCTCCTCAATACAGGCTCTGCATAATGGGCTGTCAGTGGCTCCTATAGCATAGAAGTGTTTATTAAAAGTCGGGATGCCGACTAACACTACTAACAAGAATGATTTTTGATCTTTTGTTTGTTTGCTCGTTATGATTTAACTCAAAAAATCCTTCACCACTAGAAAGCTAAATTATCAGGAAGTAACATCTAAAATATTAAGAGGAATGATTAGATTTTTTTTTTTTTTTGTTACGATTTAATTCAAAAAAATCTAAACGAATATTAAAAAATCAGGGAAAATGCAGAAGTAACAAACTTAGGCTATTACTTTAAAAAAAATATAAATTCTTAAGAAAATTACAATAATGTAAGCCAAAGTAAAAATTTTGCTCTATAAAAATGTTCTAAGACCGAAAAAAGTTGCGGTTTGTGCTACCTACGAAGTCGCGGTTCAAGTGCTAGTTTGCAAGTATAGTCCGTCATAATTACTAAACAATATCTCGATGTAATCTTTAAATATTGTGGTGAGAAAATATTTTTTTTTTTTTTTTTACTATCTCGAGTCTCTGGAGAACCGGTCCATTGGTAGTCGTACGAGGGGCCGAAACCAGCTCGCAGAGGCCCCGTTAGACATTTCAAATGTAATGGGGCACCAACCGGTGATTATCCCTATATGCACTGAAAGTATTCCCAAGGACAATCCCCGGTTGGAGCAGTACTATTGCAGAATATAGAAACAAAAAATGAAACGCTATAGGTTTGGGTGGCTTAGTGGACTGATATTCGTTTATGATAGAAGAACTATTGGCCCCTGCCTGACCACTAACAAACACGGCTTTTAAATGGCAGGGGGTGACTTGCACACTCAATGAATGGGCCCCCGAAAACGGTCGCTCGCACAAAGTGACGTAGCGCCAAGGTGGCAACATAGCCTGAGGTGCTAGAGGAGTGGAAATGTATACCACGGCTATCAGGACAATCTCGGAAGTGTGGTCAAGATCCCTACCAGCATCTTACTGGATTATACATCCTTCTCCCGAGCACGTTTGCTCTACCGAATCTCTACTCAGACCGGCCGATTAAGGCAAGAAAGAGGTGGGAGCTCTGTTCCTCGTCAGTGTTCACTCTGGCCAGCCAATAAAGGCAAGCCGGAGATGAGGAACAAGACTTCTCCCGGGAGATTAGGTTCGTGGGGTCGCTACAGCCCAACAGTTCGCCACAAAACTGCCTTGCGGATTGTATCTCTCTTTGTCTGCCCCCTCACCCTAGGTATGACCTAAGGTCCATCGGGATGCGCAAGCCCCACCACGACGTCAACGTAGAGATACTGCGGTAGGATTATTATTATATATGTGGCCATTGATAATAATTTATTTATAAGATTAATGTCGGTAATGATAACGAGATAAGTAATCACTAGTGATGTAGGCCATCTTCGCAGAAGCGGAAGTGCTCGCAGGTGGGTACTAAGGGTGCCTGTCCATTACAGTGGTGCAGAGAAACGGAGAAATATTAACCAATCATGTCAGTCAAAATTTCAGTGACTCACGTGATGCGGAGATTTTATGAAATTCCATTGGCTAACATTTTCCGCTTCTCAGTTCCACTGGCTCACACGTAAGTAAACAAATAAATTTTGAGTATGAGGGTCACTTTTAGGGTCAACCTAGAAAATTAAAAAAAAAAAAATAACTGTGGGTATCGCATGACATATCAAATGAAAATATTCTAAAAGTGAAAATACTCTGAAAGTTTGAAGATATATTTTTTCATAAATTTAACGTAAATAATTATAGTAATTTGAAGTTATTCAATAAATTAGACCAAAATTTACCAGTCTCCCCTTATCTCCGAAACTGATACTAAAATTTTGAAAAAAAAAAAAATGCAAATAATAGTTCTTTACATACAAAACCTTTAAGAATTTTACATTGTTAAAATAACATGTTACAAAAATGAAATTGTTCCGGAAGCCTTTGGACGCGAGTTTAGCTCTCACTTGGCCAGTTTTATTTATGGCCGTATCGAGGAGTGCTGCCTTCTGTTTCAGGCCATTGGCCGTAACGAATTTCAATACAATGACAGCCGAGTCTACATTTCACGAGATTCTTAATTTATTTCACCTTTTTTTTTATTCGAAACGGGGAAACTCTTCCCAGTATTCACGAAATTCTTGTCATGTGAGATGGTAACATCGATTTATCGTTACGCGGTGCGCTAATCGGTCTATCACCACTATTACCAGCTTTTTGGCAATAATAGTCCTATTCAATTTTGCGCTGATTTGACGCATATCTTCCCAATTTTTTCATGTTTATAATTTTAATTTTTGTGTATTTTTGGTATGCGTCATATTGGCCGCAAATAAACTCGTTTTCTTTCTTTCTATTTTCAAAAAATGGGTCGGACATACTCACACCTCAGAATTCAAGACAGTAAAACCTATTTCTGCCTGTAAGGGTTAAAGGAACTTAACATAAGGAGGAACATAACGAGCTAAGTTCGCTCTCACTCTAGTTCCCGTCACACCATTTGAACCTAACCTTCTTCCGTGTCGGTTTGCCTTAAACTTCCTGTATCCTATGTTTCGCTACTTGGCTAGGCAAGTCATTAAACGATATTAAACCAAGTAAATTATTTGTCTTGTTATTCAATTCACATGTTATTCAAAACACGTGTAAATCCAAAATAATAAGAGTTATCACAAATAAAAAAATGCGTGAGTTAACAGTTAATTTATTTCAAAACATAATACTCAATACTATGTTAACAAGTCACTTCTTATGCGTTGGAACTGATCCAAGAGGCGAAGCGTGAAACACGAGCATTGACGCCGGGGAACTGAGGCCGCGCGCATCCAGTACCGAAGGAACAGACGCCGACTTGGACATTGTTGTGGTAGAGAGGACCGCCGGAGTCCTGAGTGCACTGGTCGCGACCCCCGACGTCGAGGACACCAGAACACAACATGTTATCGGTCAGAGTAGAGTAACGACTTCTGCAAATAGCCTGGTTGATTGTCCAGATCTGGACGTGACGCAGCTGCTCAGAAGGAGAACCACCCTCCTGTAAAAAGAGAACAAATCAAAAGAAATATATCAAAAAATGTTTCTGTGAAAAGCACTGAGCTGACGAATAAACTTACAGAAGTCAAGCCCCATCCGGCAGCCCAGACGACCTGGTTATCAGCCAGGTTGTAGTTGGAACCAGCGATGGACACAGCTCGAACGTTGTTGTTAAATCCAATAGTGGACGCAGATCGCAGGATAGAGATGTCATTATCAAATGTATTACGGTTGTAATTAGGGTGGTTGACGATGAATGACACGCTGTGTACAACACCACCGCTGTTGGCCCAAGAAGAGCCTACGCGTAAACGATATCTGTTAGCAGCATGGCCACTGAAAAACAGGAGGAAAATTTAAATCCATAATTTTTAGAGTTTCCTAGTCTATACCAAAGAGAACTATGAAAAGTTTGGGTAACGATGCTTAAACTCACGATTGAATATACATACATGGTGCAATGGGCCGCTGAAAGTATGGATCTGTTGTTGAGGATTGTACCACCACAGGACTGCCAGTAGTTGACCAGGTTGCTCGAGTACAGGCAAGCAGCCATGGTTGGGTACTGGCCGATAGTGGTGACCGATCCACCCACTATCCTCTCGGGATTAGCTGGGACTGCTACAAAAAAGACACATCCTATGTTTAAAATAGCCATAGACCAGATAATGGTAAAAGTTGTGTGATATTTTTACGATAGGGATATGGTGTATATCCCTATCGTAAAAATATATAACAAAATTAGTAGAAAACTGTCGGCCCGCCCGTATCTCACACGGTTTAGCGACTGAAAAAAAAAAAACAAAAAGTGATTGTTTAAAGCCAAAAAAATACACATTGAGTTTATGTACTTTGACAAATTCTCGTTCAAAACATAATATCGCAAACTTCACACGACCAATCAAAAATCTAAAGAGGAGTCTAAACTTGACTATTTTTTTGTTTTTCTTATTGTTTTTGAAAATTATATGTACAAAAAACGATATTTGAGAAAGGTTAATAACAATAATATGTATGTATTTACAAAAAAAAAATGTATATAAGTAGTTTATCAGCCATCTCGTTACCATAACACAAGCATTAGGTTGCTTAGCTTGGGACTAGATGGCGTTGTGTGAAATGTCCAAGGATATTATTATTATTCCATTTATTTCTTTTTTATTATTATTATTATTATTAATAGAAGAATAAATCCTGGTTACATTTTGCAAAATAGTTCAAATCACTTAATAACACTTTATTTTATAATACAGTGGCTTCAGCAGTGTGTTTCTGTTAACATGTCGAAGTGAACACTTAGGCGAAGTGAACGACAAGGGAGCTGTCAAACAAGATGGCATGACAGCTCACTTGTCGTTCACACCACCTAAGTGATCACGGTGAGATGTCAACAGTTACTTCGTTCGGTCTACCTGGCTTAAATGGTATTTATCTGAATTCGGTTGACTCGAAACCGACTCTAATAGAGCTGGGAAAAGACTAGGCAGAGGATAATGATCGTTATTTTAGCTTCTCACCAACTTTCACCATTCATTTGGAATAATAATTGTAATGTTAACTTTGGCGCACAACAAATCCAGTGGTCTTAGGGTGCCTATCCATGGTACGAAGGCTCAAGGCCAAGAATACCGCCCCAGGGCCCGACGGCTTGCCTGGCAAAGCCTGGGCCTTGGCCTTGGAGGCTCTCGGGCCTCGACTGGAGGGGCTCTTTAGCGCATGCATGGAGAGGGGCCAGTTCCCGCTTCCTTGAAGGACCGGGAAGCTGGTTCTCATCCGGAAGCCTGGGCGCCCTGCGGACTCGCCGTCCGCATTCCGGCCCGTAGTGTTGCTCGACGAGGTGGGCAAGCTCTTCGAAAGAGTTATCGCAAACCGCCTCGCCGGGCACCTAGCGGGAACGGGGCCGGATCTTGCGGACAACCAGTTTGGTTTCCGCAAGGGGCGCTCTACGGTGGACGCCGTCATGCGCGTCAGAGCCCTCACGACGGGGGATGCGGTCTCCCGGGGTGGTGTTGTCTTGGCGGTGTCTCTCGACATCGCCAACGCCTTCAACACCATGCCCTGGAGCTGCATTGGGGAGGCACTCCGGTATCATCTGGTGCCGACCTACCTTCGTCGTGTGGTTGGGGACTACCTGTCCGACCGGGCAGTAATCTACCCTAGTCACAGCGGTGAGTGGAACCGGCGAGAGATGTCGTGCGGTGTTCCACAGGGATCGGTTCTGGGGCCGCCCCTGTGGAACATCGGTTACGACTGGGTGCTGCGCGCCGACCTCCCTAGCGGCGTCAGCGTGGTCTGTTACGCTGACGACACGCTGGTGCTGGCACAGGGGGGGTCGTACGCGGAGGCGGCCGACCTTATGACACACGGGGTTGCGACAGTCGTAGAGAGGATCCGGCAATTGGGTCTCGAGGTGGCGCTGCACAAGTCCGAGGCCATGTGTTTTCATGGCCGAGGCAATGCGCCACCGTCGGAATCCTTGCTGACGGTAGGAGGGGTTTCCATCGGCGTCGAGTTGACGCTGAAGTACCTAGGGCTCGTCCTCGACAGCCGGTGGAACTTCGTGGAACACTTCCGACGTTTGGCACCCAAACTGGAGCGGGCCGGGGCTGCTTTCAGGTGGCTCCTGCCCAACCTGGGGGGACCAAACGCCTCCTGCCGGAGGCTCTACGCGGGGGTCGTGCGGTCCATGGCCCTCTACGGGGCCCCGGTGTGGGCGCGTTCTTTGCGGCAGCGTGCTGCCAATTATCTGAATGCGCCCCAAAAGGTGATGGCCCTAAGGATGGCCCGAGGGTACCGCACGATCTCGCGCGAAGCGGTGTGTCTCCTTGCCGGATTGCCGCCATGGGATCTGGAGGCGATAGTCCTCGCGCGCCTGCATGATTGGCGCGTGGAGGTACTACGCCGGGGGGAAACTCCGCTGACGCGGCAAATTGTCGCGCAGCGGACAGACCTCCGGCGCGATCTCATGGCGTCATGGAGACGACGACTGTCGCAACCTAGTGCAGGGCACGCCACGATAGTGGCGATAAGTCCCCTCTTTGAGGAGTGGCTAGAGAGGCGCCACGGCGTCCTCACCTTCCGCCTGACGCAGGTCCTCACCGGACATGGATGTTTCGGGAGGTTCCTGCACCGAATCGGGCGAGAGGAAACGCCCGGGTGTCACCATTGCGTGGATCGACCGGAGGACACGGTGGAGCACACTGTGCAGGTGTGCCCCGCTTGGGCGGCGCACCGCCGTGTCCTCGAAACGGCGATCGGCGGCGACCTCTCGCGTCCGGCCCTGGTCCAAGCCATGGTCCGGAGCGAGACGGAATGGGACGCCGTTGCCTCCTTTTGCGAAGCAGTCATGCTAGCGAAGGAGGTGGCGGAGAGGGAGAGGAGACCCTCTCGTCCCAGCCGCCGTGGTGGACGCCGCGGGCGTCAGGGGCCACCACCTGGTGACCTCCGGCCACCGTAGGCGTGGGCCTGTGGACGGCGAGCTATGGGTGGCTCGCCGTCCGTCCGTCTAGTGACGACAGGCCATGTCGACGGCGCGTTAGTGTTCCACGCGCGCCTCAAAGAGAGTCAGCACACAGAGGGGCCCGAAAAGGCCGACGCCTGCCGGAGTCGTGGGATTATTCGCAAGAGACACCGTGGCTCCGGAACACAAAGGGCAATGAAGGAACATGGATGGGTTTTAGTCAGTAGAAGTCTGACACTCCCTCCCGCTACACCCAGAGCGGGAGGAGTCATTGGATGATTTCCCATCCCTAAAAAAAAAAAAAAAAAAAAAAAAAAAGGGTGCCTATCCATTTGCGAGAAACAAGGCAGCGCAGGAAAAACGGAGAAATATTAACCAATCATGTCTGTCAAAATGTCAGTGACTCACGTGATGCGGAATGTTTATGCAATTTCGTTGGTTTAAATTTGTCCGTTAATCCGCGTCGCTTCCTCGCTCCGTTGGAATAGACAGCACTAGAAAAATTAACATCAGTGAACGGTTATGTTGAATAAAAATAAAATTACGACACGGTTGGCGCAGTGGTTGAGCGATTGACTGCTGCGCAGCATGTCGCGGGTTCGATTCCCGCACGGAACAAATATTTGTACGACCTACAAGTATTTGATCCGTGTCTGGGTGTTTTTCTATCTATAATATGTATGTATTTACAAAAAAAAAATGTATATAAGTAGTTTATCAGCCATCTCGTTACCATAACACAAGCATTAGGTTGCTTAGCTTGGGACTATATGGCGTTGTGTGAAATGTCCAAGGGTATTATTATTATTATTATTAATTGCACTAAGGTCTATGTTTACTAAAGTGTACCAACCTGCCACAGCAGCGATGATGAGGGCAAACAGAACAATCACACGCATTTTGCCGTCCACAGAAAAACAATGTGACAGTGCCATTATAGCGACGACTTTTATACCAATGATTTAAAACGATAATGTTGTCTCCTAACGATAACGGATTGTAGATTAAAGGACAAATCCCTTTTATTGTGTTTGCGTGCTGGATTACCAGTAATAGGCTATTTAAAAACTTTAACGTGCATTTTTAATACATCGTCGTCTGTGTAAATTTGTCCTTGAAAATCACTCTGAAGATAATCCGCTAAAGGCATAATCCGACAGCGTGAGGAAAAAACATGACATCGAAGGCTCTACGCAAAAAAAAAGCACTAAATAACAATTGGTAAGACCAATATTAAAATTTTGTTCCAAACTAGGTGCACCTTCCAAATGTATCATTTCTACAGGAACCGACAAGTGACAAAATATATTACATTTGGTTTTACGTCTAATGTACTGCAGCAAAATGTAATGTGTTGTGAGTGTGCATTTTCAGTGAAACTTAAACATATTGTTTTAACAGCGTAGTTCGTAAAATTCTTCTGATGCGTTGGAACTGAATCCAAGAGGTGAAGCACACCCGTTAAATTATGATAATAGTTTTCAGAAATAAAACAAATCGTGAGATAACAGTTAATTTATTTAAAAACATCACACTCAGAATTATGTTAAAAAGCCACTTGTTATGCGTTTGATTGGATCCAATCTTAGTAGCGAGACACGCGAGCATTGGCTGCAACATCTTACAGCATACTTATTGTACGATGTGGTATGCAACCAGTTAGGGCTCAGAAGCGTTTTCGGTCTTTGGGCGTAACGTATCTGATATTTAGTTATCTCTTACTTTAAAACATCCATCTTAAATGTGTAAGAATTACGAATTTCTCAAATTTTATTATTTTCTATATATTTCAGATAGAATCCATAAGTGTTTGTAAGAATTAACACAAACAAAAAACACGTGTAAATCCAAAATAATAAGAGTTATCACAAATAAAACAATGCGTCAGATAACAGTTCATTTATTTTAAAACATAATACTCAATACTATGTTAACAAGTCACTTCTTATGCGTTGGAACTGATCCAAGAGGCGAAGCGTGAAACACGAGCATTGACGCCGGGGAACTGAGGCCGCGCGCATCCAGTACCGAAGGAACAGACGCCGACTTGGACATTGTTGTGGTAGAGAGGACCGCCGGAGTCCTGAGTGCACTGGTCGCGACCCCCGACGTCGAGGACACCAGAACACAACATGTTATCGGTCAGATTAGGGTAACGGCTTCTACAAATAGCCTGATTGATTGTCCAGATCTGGACGTGACGCAGTTGCTCAGAAGGAGAACCACCCTCCTGTAAAAAAAGAATATATCTTCAGAAAAATATCAAGAAATGTTTCTGTGAAAAGCACTGAGCTGACGAATAAACTTACAGAAGTCAAGCCCCATCCGGCAGCCCAGACGACCTGGTTATCAGCCAGGTTGTAGTTGGAACCAGCGATGGATACAGCTCGAACGTTGTTGTTGAATCCAATAGTGGATGCAGATCGCAGGATAGAGATGTCATTATCCCATGTATTACGGTTGTAATTAGGGTGGTTGACGATGAATGACACGCTGTGAACAACACCGCCGCTGTTGGCCCAAGAAGAGCCTACACGGAAACGCCACCTGTTAGCGGCATGTCCACTGCAAATAAAAAGAAAATT
Organism: Ceramica pisi; assembly: GCA_963859965.1. Classification (NCBI taxonomy): domain Eukaryota; kingdom Metazoa; phylum Arthropoda; class Insecta; order Lepidoptera; family Noctuidae; genus Ceramica; species Ceramica pisi. The sequence goes on from OY982529.1 coordinate 7,438,915, forward strand.
TTGGTCAATTTTTTTTTAAGTTATCTTGTTTATATCAAACAGGACTATGAAAGCTTTGAAGAACGATGATAAAAATAACAAATTGTTGCCAAAAAATATACATACAAGGTGCAATGAGCCGCTGAAAGTATGGATCTGTTGTTGAGGATTGTACCACCACAGGACTGCCAGTAGTTGACCAGATTGCTCGAGTAGAGGCAAGCAGCCATGGTTGGGTACTGGCCGATAGTGGTGACCGATCCGCCCACTATCCTCTCGGGATTGGCTGGGACCGCTACAAAAAAAAAAACACACACACAAAAGTATAAGTAGGCCAGATAATAGTTAAAGCTACAACAGATCCCGATGCTGAAAATGTCTAACAAATTCAGTAGACAGCTGTCAAGTCGCTATATCATGGTTTAACGACTGAACCAAACGTCTAGATTCCTTTATTATAATATTTGAAAGTAAAATATAAATCTCGCAGAATAAATACTCTAGATGATGAGACTATAATTTACAATTTGAATTTTAGATTAGTATCAGTATTTTAGTTTAATCCGCGTTTAATGATATTTATCTGAAGACGGTTGACTGTTAATCGACCCCAATATAGTTGGGAAGAGGCTAGGCAGATGATGGTGTTCAGTATTTTCAACACCACCTTTCACCATTCATTTAGTATTATCATTTAGTATTGCTAACTTGGGCCTACAACACAATCCAGTGTCTTAGTACGAGTTTTTAAAGGCACTTAATTGCGTTAACGTTAACATGTATTGAAACTGGATAAGTCCGACTGATTAAAATGACGGAAAATCATTTTGCTATACAAATTGACATATCTGGTCGATTACGTTGGTTTAAAATTGCAGCAAGGTCTCTGTTTACTATAGTTTACCAACCTGCCACAGCAGCGATGACGAGGGCGAACAGAACAATCACACGCATTTTGCCGTCCGCAGAAAAATAATGTAACAATACCAATATAGCAATGGCTTTTATACCAATTATTAAAAACGATAATGTCGTCTCGTAACGATAATGGATTGGAGATTAAAAGGATAAATCACTTGTGTTTACGTGCTTGATTACCAGTAATAATTTATTTATAATTTGTAAAGGCGATCAAAACAAGGTACATCTTCCAAAATTGTCGTAAAATTCTACCAGCGGTAGCGTGCCAAAAACGTCAAAAATTGGTCGAAAAATCATGTTTTCAATCACCAAACAAAACAAATCATCGATATCGATTGCCAAAGGTCCAAAAATGTTTGAGGCTACGTAACGTTTTGGCAATCCTTCTCACCTTTTTACATGCTGGACTTATGGATAATCGTGAACACTGACAAAATGTCACTGTGTCCCTCTGTAACATAGTTGTTTCGTAGTTTCAATTTAAGCCATGTGCCATCCTACATATGTACTTACGGATTAGCAGCCACAACTTTCTTACGAAACAGTTAAAAACGCTTGTGAACCAAGCCTTACATACTTTTCCTATAAATAAAGCTGCGGAAGGCACAATGATATAACGTAAATATTTTGGTCATAACACCGTTATCTAAGTACTAAAATATAAAATGTTTGGCCGATATTAAAATAATCCGAACGATAAAATATCATCTATCAATCTGTCGGAGTCCTTGGATTAGTTAAACTAAATATCAAATTTGTCCCAAAGCTCTAAATAATATTTGTCAGCGATTGTTTTACTATATGAAACATTACAGTAAATAAGTGTATTTACTGTAATGTACACACACACCACAATTTTTTCAAATGTACACGGTGGTGTACATTTGACAAAATTGTGGCCGTGACTTTGTTGGCGGACAACCACAATTTGGCCTTTTTTTTTACGTTCACCTCGAGTAACCCACTGTTTTGATTCTTTTTTGGTAGATTCTGGTGTATTGTGATGTATCCATGTTTCATCAACGATTATGAAATGGCGCAAAAATTCGTTCGGATTGCAGCTGAACATCGCCTAACAACCATTTCAAGTGGTCACACGGTTTCGCTTATAGTCGAGTGTGAGCAATTGCGGCAGCCATCCCACAAATAGCTTTTTCATATCCATATATATTCATGTCAAATGTGATGCACCCGTACAGTTGAGATGCCTACAGCCTCAGCCACCTTACGCTCTTTCATTCTCCGATCGTCCAATGTCATTCCATGGATGTTATCGACGATTTCTGGCGTGACAACCTTTTCTGGGCAACCTGAACGTTTGGCGTCACTTGTGCTGATACGAACACACCGGAACTCAGTAAACCACTTCTTAACCATTGAAATTGATAGTGCTGAATCCCCATAGTATTTATCTAGCCTTTGATTGGTGTCGTTGATGGGTTTTTACGCAAAAAATGAAGCTTAATAAGCACACGAAATTAACTTTTTCCATTTTTATTAAAGTTGCGATTTTTTTTTGCAATTGCGGCAGCCATCCCGCGAATAGGTTTTTCATATCCAAATATTCATTTAAAATGTGTGTTCAGTTAAGATGCCTACAGCCTCAGCCACCTTACGCTCTTTCATTCTCCGATCGTCCAATGTCATTCCATGGATTTTATCGACGATTTCTGGCGTGACAACCTTTTTTGCGCAACCTGAACGTTCGGCGTCACTTGTGCTAACACGACCACACCGGAACTCAGTAAACCACTTCTTAACCATTGAAATTGATAGTGCAGAATCCCCATAGTATTTATCTAGCCTTTGCTTGGTGTCGTTGATGGGTTTTTTACGAAAAAAATGAAGCTTAATTTTTTTCCATTTTTGTTAAAATTCGAGAGGTTATCTGCTTTTAATGGCAGTCAAACACAAAGTAAATGACGTAGCTTGCTAAAAACTTATAAAAAGCCTATGAATAGATGGCACTTTTGTCGGCAGCACTAATCCATTTAAAGTTATTGCGCGAGAAATTCAAAAAGTCACTGACATATCGAACCACCCTCGTAGAAGCAACTAGGATACTGTAACTAGGATTTGAGTAAGAATAAGAGTAACTAAGAGTATCCTTTTAGTTTCTTCTTCATTCGACTTTAGAGATGTACGCCTTAGAACGAGCATGTAAGTTCATGTTTTTGACTAACCATTTTTGACAATTCAAAAATATCTGCCTGTAACTAGTATAGTTGAAATAATTTCTTTGAATTTTTAATTGGAGTCACAACTAAAACGAACAGCAATAATTTGTAATCGTTTATTACAAAAAGTAAATTATGCGTTAGAACCGATCCAAGTGGCGAAGCGCGATACACGAGCATTGACGCCAGGAAACTGTGGTCTAGCGCATCCGATACCGAAGGAGCAAACACCAACAAGGACACCATTGTGGTAGAGAGGACCGCCGGAATCCATTGTGCACTGGTCACGACCACCGACGTCAAACACGCCGGAACACAGCATGTTGTCTGTGATTGTAACACCAGCGGAAGCATAGCGAGTCCTGCAGGTAGCCTGGTTAATTGAAAAGACCTGGACGTGGCGCAGTTGCTCGGAAGGAGAACCGGGTTCCTGTAAGTAGACATTATCGTTTAGTATTTAAGTGAAAATTAACATAGCCTATGCAACTTTGAGTATCTTCACTTGATTTCCCATTCATCAAAATCGGTTCAGTATTTTAAGCGGTACAGTAGAACATACATACACTACAACGTGGCAATGCAGCCAGTCTTTTGGGCTCACTTCCAGTCGATAGCGATCGGGACGAATTTTTTGATGCCATTTTTTAGTTAGGAGTTTTTTTTTTCTATTTTAAGTGTATATAGTTTGTTCTTTAAATACATTTCTGAGTTTTTTAATAAATAAACAGTATCACTACAGCTAAATTCAAAACGCTTCCTTTTGGCTTTTCTGCAGTGGGGTAAAAAAGAGACGATACTTCTTTCGAAAAGCAGTGAAATTAAAAATTATCTTACAGAAGTCAAGCTCCATCCGGCAGCCCAGACGACCTGATTATCAGCCAGGTTGTAATTGGCTCCAGCGATAGACACGGGGCGGACATTGTTGTTGTGTGCGATTATAGTTGAAGATCTCAAGATTGCGATGTCATTGCCAGTTGTCCAACTGTTGTAGCTAGGATGGTTGAGAATAAACTGTAGGCTGTGCACAACACCACCGCTATTGGCCCAGGTTGATCCTACACGGAAGCGCCATCTGTTAGCGGCATGACCACTGCAATAAAGATGAAAAATTAAAGTAAAAAATTATTTTGTGCTAAAGCTTTTTGCCTGTAAGGTTTTCTTAAGGTTGGCTCCTAAGAGTTCATCAGATATCCTTACATGGTGCAGTAAGCAGCAGTGAGCACAGATCTATTGTTGAGTATAGTTCCACCACATGACTGCCAATAAGTGACCAGGTTACTCGAGTCTCTACTCGCACAAGCAGCGATGGTCGGGTACTGGTCAATCGTGGTGACTGAACCACCAACTATCCTCTGGGGATTAGCTGGAACCGCTTAAATAAAAATACAATTTTTGATTAATAATCAAATGGAAAGATTCATTCTTAACAATTTCACTGTCCGCAAAGCAGACACAATAGTTAAACAATCAGCATGTATCACATGTGACTCATGGGACAGTGAAGTTGTTAAGCCAATAATACTTCGCCTTTATATTTGATGTATGTGAAAAAGGATAAAAATCATTGAAGTACTCCTTTGATAGGATATACCCTGTGTTACAAGAGCTAATGCCCTCTCCGACACTGAGATGCAATAAATTAAATTTTGATGAAATAAAAAAAAAACAACTATCCCTATCCCATTATACCGCGTGTATCTGACATCGACGCACAAACGATTTCCATGGGTCCGGGGCATGATTCTGGACACCCTAGACTTAGAATTTTTCGTCGGCTTTTTTCTCATTTTTTTAATTTTTTTCAAGGGTTTTTTTTACTTTAGACTGCTCATAATCGTTATTCTGACCTAACCCAATGAGATTTTTAATAAAAAAAAAAAATTAATTAACTACTGTCACTAAAAAGAGCAATCTGAATAAAGCCACAAATAACATCAGCTCAGCTGAGCTGATACTTTGTATTACTCTTGAAAAAAATGAGAAAAGAACCGACGAAAAATTCCAACACTGGGGTGTCCAGAATCATGCCCTGGACCCATGGAAACCGTTTGTGCGTCGATGTCAGATACACGCGGTATCAGTTAATACAATAATTTTCTTCAGTCTACCAACCTGCTACAGCGGCGACACAAAGGGCCAACAGCAATCACGCGCATTTTCTTCGACTACAGAAAAAAGTGATTGTACCAAATTTTGCTATGGGTTTTATATGTACTGAAAATGAGTATGTTAACATGTTTAGGGACGATAAGGATATGTTTATGATAAAGGGTAAATCAATCACAACATTAAAATTGTAGAGGCGAATTATAATAAAACAGCTTTTTCTACTAGAATGGAATTATTGAATGGGGATAGAAATTTCCTATATCGTAATTATTTTTTTAAGCAGTAAACAAGCAGGCTTATACCTCAATCTTCTTTCAGACTAAGCTATAATATAAAGCATAGAGTATATAGCTATATATATATACATTGTCAATAATATGTATACCGCGTGTATCTGACATCGACGCACAAACGATTTCTATGGGTCCAGGGCATGATTCTGGACACCCCAGTGTTGGAATTTTTCGTCGGTTCTTTTCTCATTTTTTCATTTTTTTCAAGAGTACCACAAATAGGTATCAGCTCAGCTGAGCTTATATTTATTTGTGGTTTTATTCAGATTGCTCTTTTTAGTGAAAGTAGTTAATTAATATTTTTTTTATTAAAAATCTCATTGGGTTAGGTCAGAATAACGATTATGAGCAGTCTAAGGTAAAAAAACCCTTGAAAAAAATGAAAAAATGAGAAAAAAGCCGACGAAAAATTCTAAGTCTAGGGTGTCCAGAATCATGCCCTGGACCCATGGAAATCGTTTGTGCGTAGTCTGAAAGCAGCTTTATGGTAAGTAGCCAATTCTGTTTAAGGCATCAGCCATATCAGGCTTACCTACCACAGCTGCATTACCTACCAATCTTGGAGACGACTTATAATCTATACTTACTATATAATAGAATATATTTTATCATCAAATTTATAAAGGTGAAGAGTTTGTTTGTTTGGTTAAACGCGCTAATCTCAGGAACTATTGGTTCGAATCTAAAAATTCTTTAGCCCTTTTATTGAGGACGGCTGTGTAACAAGACGCTACGATCAATTATAATAGGAGCGAAACGTTGATGAAAAATGTGACGCAGACGCAGTTTTGCAGTTCAGCTAGTCAGTTATAATTATATAAATTGCGGGATCACTAACCATCTTAAGAATCATCAACACAAAATGTGAAGCCAAGCTTTGGTTTTGTAGTTTTATCGAAATCCATTCCGCACAAACAACTTTCAGATTTATTTATTGGCGGAACAACATGTTATTTGTGTTTTTATTTACTTTCGACTACAGACTAATTAATTTTTAGACATTTATTTTTGCGGAAATCAAATTAACTTTGAAAGCAAGAAAGCTGTAGACTCAGCGTTTCTTTCTAAATCACACCTGTGAATCGAGCCTTACTATGCCCTAAACTTTGTTGGGAAAGACCGTCTAAGATAACGGTAACATTTTGGTAATCATTTATTACGTTATTACCTACGTTATCAAAGTGTAAAAATACCAAATATTTGGCCAATACATTAATTAATCAATTGTAAATACCCAATTTAGCGTTTTATCTTAAATCTATATATTAATATTAAGTCGTCGAGTTGATATTTTAACAATACAAACGTCAATCATACATACATACGACAAATACGACATGCCTGCCTAAACAGAACTCAAAAAATGCGAATTTATTTCCAAATTTCTCGGCAAAGACAACATGGCATATTTTCTTTCCCTTACGTCTCTTCTTTCAGTTTAGTAGTAGCTTCTCTATGACCATCAGTTTCATCAGTTCAAAAAACCGCACAAGTGCGAGTCAGACTCTCACTAAGGGTTGTGAACCAACCGAAAAAAAAATATGTTGTTATTTATTGTTACATCGGCAATAAAAATACAGACTCTGTGAAATTTTCAATTGTCTAGCTATTACTGTTATTGAGATACAGCCTGCTGACAGACAGTCGGACAGACGCACGGACCAATTTTACCAATTAAACTGCCGGTCGATTCTGTAAAAATGTCGATGTGAAGGCGTGAGAGGGAGAGATCCTCTCGTCCCGGCCGCCGTGGTAGACGCCGCGGGCGTCGGAGGCCACCTGGTGACCTCCGGCCACCGTAGGCGCGGGCCTGTGGACGGTGACCTATGGGTGGCTCGCCGTCCATCCGTCTCATGACGACAGGCCGTGTCGACGGCGCGTTAGTGTTCCACGCGCCTCAAAGAGAGCCAGCACACAGAGGGGCCCGAAAGGGCCGACGCCTGCCGGAGTCGCGGGACTATTATAAACCCCATTGAATGGTATCTTAAGACTTTCATAATATAAAAAAAATTAAATAAAAAAAACACATAATATACTTAATACAACCGACTTCCAAACAAAAAAACAACAATGTATCAACAACTTTATTTAAGAAGTGTTTTTAGTTTTTTTTTGCTTCTTTTTTGAAACCGAATTCCGAAATAACGATTACTTTATTTGTATTTTATACTTTGGAGTATTTTTATTTGGAAGAAGAGGTTGTATTTTCTTGTAAAAAAGCGTTTTTATTTTTGAGTCTCCACAACTAAATTGACATTCACTTGTGCGAAACCCTTCACAGCGTACCGGCGCGGCGTTGTTTTATTATTATGAAACCAGTGTAATTATTAAACAGTCATGTGATTTCAGTAATCCCGTTCCATTTGCTATCATTTATTGAAAATACTCTAGGACCTATCCTCGTATCTCCGAGAAATACTCTTCCAAAAATACCCAAATCGCTTCAAGTTTGCCTATATTGACGTATTCCCTCTATTTTTCCGGGATTACCTATGTTATAACCAGATGACCATAGGGCCACCTGGGAAGTTTACCTTTACAAACAAAAAAATAATTTACCAAATCGAGGACGATGCATAAAATAATAAATAAAAAAGATTCCGAAGGTTTGAGAACTTCCTCTTTTTTGAAGACTGTTAAAAAATGTTTTAATGATTTACTGACTACTGACACTAGAACGAGGAATTACTTGACACTCGTACATAGCTTACTGAGCGAGTCTAACTGAACATGAAACATTGCCGCGTTGCCGAAATCGGAAAACGCTACCTTTTTTAAATAACTGCCACAGTTTCTCAAATGTTTACCAGAAGCGCCCCTTCAATGCCATTCAAGCTCAAGATCTTTTGTAGGCACCACTCCAGTAGGAATTGAATATAGGTACAACAAATGTTGAAAGAAAACAAATGTTTAAACAAGATTTGAGATCGATCAATTTTATTTAAATTATAATCAGCTAGTCTCAAATACAATGAAATTGTTGCCTCCTTTTATTTATCAGTGTGTTCTTCATAAAATTCAGTTTTCTTATTCATTTATTTCAAGCATTTTGTGCGATCCAATTGCTCGCTCTGGGAACAAAAGCGTTGACTCCGGGGAAATCGGGCCTTGCGCATCCAGCTCCGAAAGAGGTGACTCCAACAACGACACCGTTGTGGAATACTGGACCACCAGAGTCCTGTGTGCACGTGTCTCGACCGCCCACGTTCTGCACACCGGAACAGAACATGTTGTCGGTAAGGACACTGTAACGAGTTCTGCAAAATGCGTGGTTGATGGAGTAGATCTGGACGTGTCGCAACTGCTCGGAAGAAGATCCGCCCTCCTGACAAAATAAATAAGATAGATTATAATTATAATAGGCTAGTTTCCATCATCCACAAATTGCAAAACTATTTAGTCCGTTAGTTAGAGTATTGAAAAATAGTGGACACGTATTTTTTGTTTTTGTAAATAAATAAAAAATGTTTATTAAAATTACAAATGAACTTACAGAAGTCAAGCCCCAGCCGGCAGTCCAGACGATCTGGTTATCGGCTAAAAAGTAATTGGGACCAGCTATGGACCCAGGGCGAACGTTGTCGTTGTGAGAGATGGCTGAGGAAGACCGCAAGATGACCAAATCCATGTCCTGGGTCCATGAGTTGTAGTTGGGATGGTAAATGATAGACTGAACGATGTGAACAATACCGCCGCTGTTAGCCCAGGTCGAACCGACACGGAAACGGAATCTGTTCACGGCACGAGCCCTAAAAAAAGACATCAATTATCATGTTAATTACATAAAAAATATAAAATACTTGATTGTACCTACACCAGAAGTCATCATCTTCCTGCCCTTATCCCATGTTACTTGAAGTCGCTGCAACACGTCATCATCTTCCTGCCCTTATCCCATGTTACTTGAAGTCGCTGCAACACGATTTTTTCATAGAAACCTAGTACGAGTGCAAAAAGTGAGGCAACTAAAACTTAGTTTAATCCGTCAATCCGTCAAACTTAGCCATCAGTACTCAAGGTCACGTTCCGTCGAACACAGCTCGCGAGTAAATAATTGAAAATGACAGTTTGTTGCGTGAAAGGATGTTATAGCACATCAGGAAAACAAAAAAAAACGATAAAATAACATTTCACAATTAAGTACTCACATTCTATGCACTATTTTTACGTAAATCGATAAATAAAACAAAATTCTAATAACCTAACTTGTCATAACACAGTGTTGCTATTTGTGAGGAAAAAATACCCACATTGCTTTTATTCATGTTTTTCATTTTTGTAATTTTAAAATACAATACTTACTGTTAATTCATATCCAACCCGATGTTTTAACATTGATTATAATTATAACCCATCAAGCATTCTAAACGCATTGAACAATATCTCATTCTTTATGCGATTTATTTCCTTTTATTTTGAAATAAATTGAATTACTTAAACCTTCCGAAAAAATATGTCATATTACATGAAAAATCATGTTTACCTTTTCCAGTTCCCAACAACATAAAATACTTGCCTTGATAGCAAAATAGTAATGCGTCTTCCCATATTTTGTGGGTAACGGCTTGGTAATGGTATCACTGAAAGCTATATCTGTGTGCGTTAGAGGAACGTAGACACATTCGGCTCACGCACACAAAGAAAATGAAGTGGACACACGATTTTGCTCGGGTTTTGTTCTAGACGCGGCTTCTATGCGTTATTATTCTAAGGGGCGGTCTTATCGCGGCAATCTGAAAGACCATTTTTTTTTTAAATATTAGGAATCATTTCTGGCTAGCAAATTGAATGGCAACCAACCTGCCACAGCAGCAACGCAAAGGGCCAACAGGGCAATCACACGCATGTTTTCTGTCAACGGGTAATAACTGTAAATATTTTTTAGAGTTGATTTTTTGTGTACGGGGGGGTTGTTTTAATTTTTCTTTCATTTTGTCCTTTTCAAAGTAGGTATAGGTATTTAAAGTGATTAGTTAGTAGTTAGGTAGTCAGATCCCCTCATCAACTAGTAAACAGCTGATAATCTTTAAACGGCTGATCAGGTCATGGCAACCTTACCATATACCTACTAATATCATTAAAGTAACACGGTACCAAATTTCGAATCAATCGGACATGAGGAATTTAGTCAGATCCCCTCATCAACTAGAAAAGAGCTGATGATCTTCAAACGGTTGAACAGATTATCATAAAAAATAGCTAAGAACACTCGGGATAAAATTATCTATGACATAAAAAAAAAAACTAACTATTCCACCCTACAGGTTTCCAATAAATATTGGCCAATTAATAAATAGTATTTTTCGACACGATAAAGGGGCGTTGAAAAAACGCGTGACGTCACTATGACACGTATAGGTTTTTTTTTTTTTTGTCGATGGCCTCTCGCAGCTACTAACTCTAGAAAGTGGCAGCTACTTAACCGGACTTGCCTGTGGAGGCCTAGGTGAATTTAAGCCCCCCAGCCAAGGCTATGTAATATATACTAAAACTCCGCTCGCTGAGGGCACCCCCTGTGGGGTACGGACCTCGACTCAGCAGCATCGTTTGGGGGAGGGCAGCAAGGGACTGGCTAGGTCATGTTTCCATTATTTGGGGAGTTTAAAGCTATTGGCTCAGCTTCGCGGGCTGGCTCATTTGGCAAAAGACGGGGGGGAGAATTACAGGGTCGTCGCGATGGACCTCGGCGGCGAGGTCGGAATACGGAACGCGGTCTGTGCTTGTGTTTATTTAAAGTACTGGTTTCCCTACAACTTTCCTGGAGGAGGGTGATGGGATCGTCAGGTTCTATGAGGGCGTGCCGTGGCCGGCGAATCCTACTAATCTGTGAGGGGGTGTATCGGGTAGCCGATGCAATAAGGAAGTTTTGATGCTTGTCCGCGGATTCGATGAAACGCTTAGTAAGTCGTTTCATGAATTGCTGGACAGTCGGAATTTTGAGATCGACATGAAGCCGGTCGTTCCTAACGAACCACGGGGCACCCGTGGCCCGACGGAGAAAACGGTTTTGAAGTGTCTGCAACTCTGCATCCTATGGATATGACGTGGCTTAGCGTGTGAGAAAGTGGCACACGCATAAGTCAGAATCGGACGTAAGTCATAATCGGACGAATGATTCTCATTTTAACATCATCATTATGTTATATTCCCGACTTCGATCATGTTTTTGGACGAAACACCTACATCAATGTCAAATTGGATAGTGTTGACGAGTATAGATACTTTTTATTGCAAATACCTGCAAGTAACTGAGGGTAGTAATCTTGCTTGCTCTTCCCGTCTGCGGACTTTAGCTACTTGTTTAAATTTAATCCTGTATATCTTCAAATCATTGAAAAAATAATACGTTAGTTTAATAAAAGTCTTGTCATTATGTATCTGCTCTAAACAAAATGTTGGGGAAAGCCGAAATACTCGGTAAGCCCGAGTTAATCTAAATCTATTAATCATAAAATTATGCTATCGAAACACAAAAAAAAACCAATCGGGTGACTCCTATCGCTTGATAAATTATAAAATGTATGGGATTATTATTATTGATATTTAAAATTAGTTTCCTTTATAACTCAATGTATAGTTGAATATTCCAGAAGTGCATGGTCATATTTAATGTTTTCTGAATGTGCTAAAAAAAAAGAAAATCTCAAAAAAATATTATCCGAAGTATAATATCTAGAATACCGACAAGCAGGCAACCTTTCGGCAATGATCACGAGTAATATTATACAACACCGAAGTATTGTGTTGAAATACTGGTTGTAAGACTTTCGGGCTTTTACTGACCCGTAAGGACCGCTTAAGACCTACAAATGACAGTCATGAGCAACGGCTGAGGGTGCGTTTCCACGAGAAATGAACGAGGACGCGCAGCGAGGGATGTGTTTGTTAAGAATCAATAGAATCACTTGCGCTAAGCAAGGCTTGGTGAATGAATCGATTCTATTCAACATTACGTGTGTGTACTACCTATTTTACCGTCAAAAATAAACAATTTGATTGATTGATTGGTTAACAAACACATTTCCGTCATTAAGCGTTCTCGCACATCTCATAGCTCATCTGGTGAAAACGCAGCCTTAATTAATCTTGAAGATCGACTAGAGCGACTGCTATTAGCCGGAAACGTTGAATAGACAAATCTATGGTTTGTCGTAAAAATTGGTATTTCGGGCATATCTCTGGCAGCCAACAGCTTAAGTATTCTTATCGCAGTATTTATCGATTGAAGTTCATTCATTTAAAGACTTTATCGCGACGGTTTAGATAGTGTGCATTTCCGTTTTCGACTCTAATCTATAAGTAATTACAGATACACAGCATATCATGAATAGCAAGCAGCAGGGTGATCTCGCCAGTGAACGGTGGGCGAAAGAAACTTGCAAGCCCATTAGACTAGGTGCGCACTGGTGACTTTTGGCACCGTGACAGTATATCTCTCAGTTGCACTTCACAATTGCGAAAGAGAGAAATGTACTGTCACGCGGACAAAAAGTCACCAGTGCGCGCATAGCCTAAGTCGATGAGCATCGACTGACGAACCAACAACGTAAAGCCTTGAAAATTCCCGAAGAAATTGCGCATCAAATCTCAGCAGTGAGACCTGTGACGTCAATATTCAGAAAAAAAGTGTACTGAAATGTCACACGAGTTTTCAACGCACTGTATCGTCTTAATAATATTTTTTTACGAAAAATATACGAGGTCAATATTGTTTTGAAATCTATCCGATGGATTAATTAAAATTTTTAGTCATCTACCATATCGTGCAGAATTGTTAAGGCAGTCGGCATAGTTATTGTTTATCAAATAATCCGTAAACACTGATTTGTAATCTTTTCTCTGATTCATAGTAATGATGCGGCGGACAGTGGTGGTTAATGTTATAAATATAACTGCCGCACCTGCGTACGCTCCTATTCAATAAGGTGCAAGGTAAGGTGAATCCGTAGGTAGGCGAGATTAGTAGAAATAAAGTTAGGGTCCGTCCCACGGTTTTAATTGGATGTTTTTCTATCTATAATAATTATGTATGTATTTACAAAAAAAATATATATATATAAGTATAGTTTATCAGCCATCTCGTTACCATAACACAAGCATTAGGTTGCTTAACTTGGGACTATATGGCGTTGTGTGAAATGTCCAAGGATATTATTAAGTTTTTTTGTGATTCTACATTTAGGGTTTTGGGCTATTCTATAGCAAGTACAATTTTATTAGATGAAGCTAAATTTTAACAAGATTTCATTTGTTTCTGAGCAGTACCTACTCTCTCCAGTAACTACTACCTCGATTTTATAATGGGTAGTATTTAATCCTACAACTATAAATCTATTTTTTTCTATTCAAATATTCGAAGTTACCTCCAAAAATACTGAATTGCACACTAAATTTGCTCATCAAATAAATCTATTATACTGTTTGAACTATAAAGCTAAACTATTTTACTTAGTGACTATCTGTTAACAAAAAATTATCTAACTCCCCGTGACGTCGACCATCTAGGGTTAGCGTTTCCGTCAGCAGGTTGACGGAGCACCGCTGCGCATGGCTCCTATTTCTGTCTGCAGGGTTTTAAGGAACCTAACTAACCGAACCTTGGGGTGTCCCTGACGTTGACCGTCATTATTTAATGTCTTCATAATTTAGTGTGCAAATCAGTATTTTTGTTATACAGTGGGTAATTAATTGGGAGATTTGGTTTGCTTGAATTTTAAATAGAGTTTAAAAAATCCCCTTTTTTAATAATTAGAGATGAGCCATCTCTAATTCACATGGGGGAGACCCATGTCCAGTAGTGGGCATCTGTCCACCAAGTGTCGCCACAACAACCAGTCTTGTATGGCTCGCATCTATCGGCTCCCCGCGACCAACACCAGGTCAAAGGTCCGCCTTGTGGGAGGCCTTCCATTGTTGGGGTAGTTGGATCCATATGTGACCTTGAACGCTACCGGAGTCAAGGGTAGACGGTTTCCCATAATCGCCTCGCTTTGCAAGCGGGTTGGCGATCGCAGTTAAGCTGTAGCAATGTACTGAATAATGCTATCCATTTCCTAGTGAATCCATAGTCGCCTTTTACGACACCCACGGGATGTTATTTTACGTCCATCACCATACAGAATAGAGAGAGATGGCTCAAATATCATTATTTCCAATTCGTCAACTAATTTACTCTTATGCCAACTAACTAGCCTATACTTTTGGACTGCAGGGCAAAGCCCTCTTTCCTCCTTTTTCAAATAGTTCTGATCTCTGATATTGTTGATAAGGCTTTTCGGTATGCGTGCTCGTCCCACCATATTAGCTTGGGTTTTGGCGTCTCACCGTTTTCGTGGAATTAGGTCGTCATCCAATCACATTAAAACAACGGCTTCCTGAGTAGCACCCATTATTTTGGTTTCGGTTTAACAAAATTCACAAACAAATACAAATAATTTCCACAAAGCAAACACTAGAAAATATTCATAAGTGCTTATTTCAATAATTATCGCGCATAGAAAACAAAAATTGAAAGGATTAATCTGTTGTCGTAATGAGACTTTCATATTGAGAGTAGATTTATCCTAAATAAACAAAAAGATCCCTTTTAATCCCGGTAACTTTACAGGAAAACTTTCCACCCAATTAGAGTCCCCAAATAAGTTCATGCAAAGTACTTAGAATAACTGTTATTAGATTTATATTTTTCCACTGCTGGTGGTAAGCCACTCTGTTAATAATAGCGATTGTCAAAAAGTCAAAATGTCCATTTATTTTTGATTTCTGACAATTCAATGAATGAGATGCGCTGTGCAAATATCACTTGATCAATTCGTTTTTTCCTGGAACCATCAACCCTGGAAAGCAAGGGGCACGGTTGGGTTTCAACCCAAACGTCGCGAAAAGTCTTGCGAACATTTACGCGACTCTCGCTGATTTTGGTATTAAGACAATCACCATCATTAGTAAGATGTCCTATTGGTTTCACCCGACCTGCTCCATGACGCCGCGCCGGTTCTTTTTTGAACCGTATTTGAAAGGAGAGAACCTGCCTGAAATAAGAAAATCAAGTAATGTTATGTATTTGAAACATCGTAATCGGCCAAAGCCGATTAGTACAAAAAGGCTAGCCTTATAAAAAATAAAATGAATGTGGAGCGACTGTTTTGCAATGACTGCAGCAACCATATACCTACCGCCAACAAAACAGGAAAACCCCAATCTAGGCTTTGGGATTTTCCAAATTTTGGACAATCTTGTCAATTAATCTGTTAAGTAGATACTAAGTGCCTAATCTTATTCATATTATTATATTTTTTTGTAAAATCATGTAGATAAATAAAATAGGTATAATATGGTCTCAAAGTAAAATCAGCTTCTGGTGGATAGATTTTTATTTTACCAAAGAATGTATGGAGACGAAAAAGTAGGTATTTTTTGTCTTAAGGTTCTAGGTTATGGTTTATCCCTTTGTCAACTTTCATCCAAATCCGATCAGGCGTTTAGGCGTAATTTTCAAAACGAAAAAAAGTTATGACAACCAGATTTGCAGATTGAAAGTATTAGTTGATAGTAGAATTTTACTAATATGTAAGGTCGTAACTTCTAAAAATTACAAAAAACTTGCTATGACAAACAATAACAAACAGAATTAAAGAAAATTTCAGTTTTATCGGTTGGGAATAACATTTTAAAATTACAATTCAGTTACAAGGTGTGACCCAAACATACTAACTAAACTAACTTGTGGTCTCGCTCACTCATACCTGAATATCTGGCACCAGTCTTGCCAAGGGTAATGTGTTACCCAGTTGTGGGGTACCCTGGGCTGTGTAGCTCAGAAAGGCAGTTGTTCCATGTAACGTACCAGTAAGATGTGAACGTCGACCACAATACATAGGTAGTCAGGAAAAGGCTAGGCAGATCGATTTTGTTTCAGTCCCGTACCGGATTTAGCTTAATACCACTATTTTCCGTGGAGCAGTCGATCCACGGAGATCTGGTCGGCAACCGCATACCAGACTTCCACAACTCGTAACATGGTAGACTAGGTACTTCTTGGCAAGTCCGTAACAACTTCCAAAGATCTACAAATGGCATCCGGGACCAACGGCTTAACGTGCTTTCCACGGCTCGGACAAAACTCGGTATGTTCAGATGGTCCCCATCTACAGACCAACCTCGGCAAGCGTTGCTTAACTTTGAAGATCACACGAGCTCCTCTAGTTATAACCCAACAAGTGACCAATAATAACAATAATACTAAATTGTACCTATCAACAGTAATTTTCCCTCCGTCTCATTAAATATTGAACACTTGATTCTGGAATTTACTTAAGACATTGGCTGAATAGTCGACTTTATACCTAACTTAAGTATTCTTCAAAGTAAAAATAACCACCATGCTAGTTTCAATTTCTAGAAAATAGCAGGTTAATTCAAATTTTCTTCAGATAAGTTTAAGGTAGAATCCGTTATTCAGCAATCAAACCAATCATTTGCCAAGATTTTTTAAGAACAAGCCTGCTAGAATAGAATAAATAAAACTAACTGGTATACTAATACGTTAGGTTCGTACCTACTCAGCTGTGGGTATTGAACTAAGCTAGACGACTTATACGGATAACGATAGCAAGCGGGAAAATACGCTCAGGTTACAAATGACTACCGGAATTATTTAATATCAATTAATAAGATAATTTTTCGTTATAATCTCCTGAAGACAACAAAGTACGTCATTGATGCACGTGTAAATTGTCTCTACACGTTTTGATGGATATTTTTTGCAATAACTGGGTGAAATAGTCTCAGATTTTAAGTTTTTAGGATGGTTGCACGATATTTGCACGTTTGCCAGTTTTCTCGGCATCTTGTAGAAAATTCACATTCTAAATCGGCCCCTGAAAAATAAAAATGTGTGCTTAACAGATAAATAACTCTTCCTTCGGATTGATAGAAAGGGTAATAAAATCGACAATATCAACATTGGTTTATTTGTTCAGTAGCTAAAATGCCACAGAAAGACTCACAGATGTCGGTTATCATTATCATCTCTTTTTGGTCGGAGGTTAAAAATGCGCAGTCAGGCTCAGTACTCAATTAGATCAATTTCCAACAATTATAAAAATAGGAGACCCAACAATAAATACCATGGCATCTGGAATTCCTGATTTTATGGGATATGGTTATTATTGTTTAGTTATTTCATCTTTCACACACTCATTTTGTATATCTTCTTTAGTAATCCACGTTCAACTCAAACTTTTCTCACGAGACGTTTGCGAGATGTTACATAATTTTAACTAAACACACAATGGTAGCAGTGCATCTAACTAATTTGTATACTAATCCTTACTAATAATACTATAAATGTGATTGTAAGTTTGTTTGTTACGCTTTCACGCGAAAACTACTCAACCAATCATCATGAAACTTTGTACACATCTTCTTGAAGGTATTAGAAGTAACATAGAATACTTTTACTAAAAATAAAACATACTTTTACACGCGAACGAAATCGCGGGTAACAGCTAGTAATATAATAAGAGGAGTTCTTGTCGTAAGTAATCGTCTTGAGGTTGATGAGGGATACACGTAAGGTATCATTACTGGATTAAAACATCCATTCATCGCATGTTTTTTTAATGATCGAAGATAACGATTACTTACTAGTTTAAAAAAAAGATTGAAATGTTGATTCATTACTAGGTATCGATATAGATAATCACGTAAGTGGTATTATGTGTGGAATTATCGTAATCTTAGTAATATGCGGATAAAGGTACTCACTCACTGTATGGCACCGACGTGGACGTGTAGTGTCGGTTCCGTACAGTGCGATTCCGGTCGATTCTGCTGACATCTCACCATGTTCACTTAGGTGGAATAAACGACAAGTGAGCCAAGACTACACTTCGACATATTTACAGCCGGTGAATTCTGTAAACATGTCGAAGTGTAGTCTTGGGTGAAGTGATCACGAAAGAGCTGTCAATCCAGACACCGGTTAACAGAATCGACCGGCTGTTTTATTTAGTGTTTTTTTGATGGATGGGATATTATCAAATGACCGGGGCTCTGGTCGGAGCAGGAGAGGAACTCTTACTGACTAAATCCCATCCGTGTTCCTTTAAAAGTCCTTTTCGATGCAGCAATAGGCTCGTAATTTGTAGTAATAGTGGTAGTAGGTAATAGGTACAGCAGATTGAGTGATGACATTACGGGATGGACTTGCAGTCGCTAACTATTCCTTTTTTTTAAGGATGGAAAATCGTTGAATGGCTCCTTTCGCTCTGGGTGGAGCAAAAGGGAATGTCAAACTCTCACTGATTAAAACCCATCCATTTTCTCCCTTTGACACTTTCGAACAAACTCCGCAACCCTGGTGACAGTCACTCCCTAGATAAGCGCTTCATGTCTTGTACTGCAAACTCGCATTCTACGTAGTAGGTAGGGTTCAATCATAACTGATCAGGTTTGATAGACTGATCTAAAAAACTTACTAAGCCTCCACTGTCCGTCTATCTGTCAGCAGGATATATCTCAAGAACCGTCATAGGCAGTTAAAATTTTCAGTGTGTACTTTTATTGTCGCTGTAATAAAAACTATTAAAAGGTAAATTAAATACAAAATGAAATGCTCCCATACAAGAAACATGTTTTTTTTCGGTGCATTGTACAGAACCCTTTGTATGAGAGTCCGACTTGCACTTTACCTGATTTTTTTTTTCTATAATAATCTATTTACCTAGTGCATGCCTGCCGTACCTAAGTAAGAGTCAGATTTGATCGCTAGTTGCTAGATGTGGCAAAATGTGGCGGTCTCGTGTTAGTCGGTGAATGAAGAACCTTAATGACTGAGTAAGTGTATTATCTTGAAATTAAAATAAACCCTGATAATTTGTTAGCTCAATGGAAAACCCAATTTGCACCTAATCAGTGAAAAATAATTCTAATTCATAAGAGCTTTGATAAATAATAATTATAAATGGGGAAAACCGCATATAACATTTTTATTAGGCTTGGAATAAAAATAAAATATAACACAACGTCTCAAGCCTACCTACAAAAACTGCGTATTTTTTACCATGCTCACAAATGTTATTAAAAATATACATTTAAGCGTTTGTCTGAATCCATGTAGCAAGGCGCGAAACACGAACATTGACGCCCGGGTACACAGCATTAGCACAGCCGTAACCCCAAGAGCTGATGCCAACCAAGAAGCCATTGTGGTAGACAGGACCGCCGGAGTCACCCTGGCATTGGTCACGAGTGCCAATGTTGGGCCAACCGAAACAAAGCATGTTGGCGGTCACGTTGGCGCCAAAGACAGCATAACGGGATGCACAGGTGTACTGATTGATAGTCCATGCTTGAAGGTGACGTAGCTGCTCGGTAGAGGCTGCGCCAGCCTGCAAAAGACACGATAAATGGGAAGAATTTATAAAAATACCTCTTGGTTTACTCGACAGAGCACTAGCTGCACAGAAACATACAGAGTTACTGTCGCATTTTTAATATTACAAAAAAAAAAAATACTTACGGCTGTGGTACCCCATCCAGCAGCCCAGACGACCTGATTGTCGGTTAGGTTGTAGTTGAGGCCAGCGATGGACGCAGACTTAACCGTGTTGCTAAAGACAAGGGGGGAAGCAGTCCGCAGAATAGCTATGTCATAGTCGTGAGTTCGGATGTTGAAACTGGGATGGACATCGATGGAGCTCAGGGTGTAGACGGCGCCGCCACTGTTGGCCCAGCTGGAGGCAACCCGAACCCGCCATTTGAAGGCTGCGTCACCACTGCAACAGCAAAATATATGTAAATCATTGTTTAATTGAGGATCATAATAAAAAAGAATTTCCCAACTATTGGATAAAGGTAACAATGGAATTACGTCATAAGGGTGATGATATATGTAAACGTCCTGTCCGCTAACGACGACTTCAACTTGCAAGTGAAATCGTTCATGGCAGGGTTAATTCAAAACGCCCGTCAAAAAACTATGGAAATTATATTACTAGGCTAGGTATACGTTTTATTTAAGACAGCTGTAACATTATAACTATACTCACTAAACACAGTGACCTGCAGTAAGAATGGCCTTAGTTGTAACGATGGTGCCAACACATGCTTGGTTGAAGTTGTTGCCATTGGTCGAGTACAGCAGAGCAGCAACGCTAGGATATTGGCTGATGACGGCCAACTGCCCACCCACAATCACAGATTGTTTTGTAGGCACAGCTGCAAAACAAACAAATTTTAATTGTAAAATAATATGTTCAAACATTGAGAATGTATACATTGTGTAAGAAGACGTCAATAGGGCCAAAGTTTATTTTTTTCTTTTCAATTATACTCCACACAGGATATTTGTTTGAAGTAAAGGGTACTTACTTCAAACTGGAACACAACAATGCTGTTTAAATGATTGTAAACATAAGAATTAAGGAGTTTATAGTTTAGTTCTTCTCCATTCCTTGGTGCAATGTACATATTTTGTTCATGAAAAAATTGTTTTGGCCTAGTTAAATTAATTCAAGCGTTTACACAAAAAAACAGTACAAATACAAAAGTGGTAATCATTTCAACTTATCATGATTATCTGTTTAAACAGAAGTCCATTGAGGATGTTCTTAATACCTGTTTATTATATATTTACGATAACCGACTTATTTAATAGGGTTAATTCATGCGATCTACTCCAATGTGCAACTTTACTGATAGTGAATGAGAATCAATGTCAAATTGTGCGAGTCTAGGTAACTTTAGTTTTTTTTTTAAGTTAGACGGAGAATTATTTTCATGTAGTATCTTTATAGTTATAGATTTTGTCTAATTTCTGAATATTGATAAACAATTTAATAAATAAAAAGGTGAAACATCAATTTTCTTGGAAACCAATATCTTATCTGGTTGCAATAGATTGTTACAATAATATTTTCGATCATTGGACTAATTCATGTCAACAAACCTATTAAATTATAATTGTTGCTGTATACTAGAAAATGCAAACTCTTTTTGGGCATACATATAACACACACAACAGGATGATTCAACATAACTTTAGTAACGGAACCTTCAGTGGACTCTAGTGTAGTTATCAAGCCAGTAAAATTGTTTCATATTAACACTTTTCTTCTTAGCACAACATTTAAATAAGTCGGTAACAAAGTGAAATGATATAAAAGAGGAAGAATCAAACAAATTTACAGACTTACCCGCAACAGCAGCAAAACCAAAAGCTAGTACAAGTATGACTGCACGCATGGTGGTTACTGATGCACCAACTTGCATTGCTAGTTCAGCCACACCATTTATATAAAGTGCACTGATTCATAGATTCCGATTTATCTGTGATAGATAATTTCAATTACTGTTCCTCACAAGTTAGCTCCCTGTTTTCTAGTTACTCAGTGGTTATATCTTGCTTATCTATTAAGGTAGGAATTTTCCTTGTAACAATGCACGTATTTTTCATGATAGCTCTATTTGGAAAGTCGTTTCTGCCTTCCATGTGAATTTCTTTCCTGCGATAGACCCACGAGAAAGATGGCAAGGCAAAGGTGAATCAATTGATAATAAATTTTGCACACAATATCTGTCTGCATCGAAACAACTGCAAGTGTATAATCCAAAGGGCACGCCACGATAGCGGCGGTAAGTCCCCTCTTTGAGGAGTGGCTTGAGAGGCGCCACGGCGTCCTCACCTACCGCCTGACGCAGGTCCTCACCGGACATGGTTGTTTCGGGAGGTTCCTGCACCGAATCAGGCGGGAGGAAACGCCCGGGTGTCACCACTGCGAGGATCGACCAGAGGACACGGTAGAGCACACTGTGCAGGTGTGCCCCGCTTGGGCGGCGCACCGCCGTGTCCTCGAAACGACGATCGGCGGCGACCTCTCGCGTCCGGCCCTGGTCCAAGCCATGGTCCGGAGCGAGACGGAATGGGACGCCGTTGCCTCCTTCTGCGAAGCAGTCATGCTAGCGAAGGAGGTGGCGGAGCGGGAGAGGAGACCCTCTCGTCCCGGCCGCCGTGGTGGACGCCGCGGGCGTCGGGGGCCACCTGGTGACCTCCGGCCACCGTAGGCGCGGGCCTGTGGACGGCGAGCTATGGGTGGCTCGCCGTCCGTCCGTCTACTGACGACAGGCCGTGTCGACGGCGCGTTAGTGTTCCACGCGCGCCTCAAAGAGAGTCAGCAACACAGAGGGGCCCGAAAGGGCCGACGCCTGCCGGAGTCGCGGGATTATTCGCAAGAGACACCGTGGCTCCGGAACACAAAGGGCAATGAAGGAACATGGATGGGTTTTAGTCAGTAGAAGTCTGACACTCCCTCCCGCTACACCCAGAGCGGGAGGAGTCATTGGATGATTTCCCATCCCTAAAAAAAAAAAAAAAAAAAGTGTATAATCCAAACGGGGGGACGCCTTTCCCCATTAGGATGATGGCAGGTTGACTGTAGGTAACTGTTAATGAATTTGACTACTAGTTAAATTTAAATATCACCAGGACAGGAATATATTCATCTTCTTTTTGAAGGCACCATATTATATGACCCGATACTATTAAATTAAAAAAACTAAAAAGATCATCATTCAAACATACAAAACGTAGATTTTTTCCATTATTTAGTAAACAGTGAAAAAAACATACGCAGTATTCACTTAAGTATCTTCAAGTATTTTCCACTCGCGACGAAACATTTCCAAATAAAATCGTCGCTGAGGACGTCAACACTCGAAATAACAAACACTTAACCATGGCACACAAGTAAATAAAAATAAGTTATTATTATTAGCAATCGTATGAAAGACACGTGAATTAATAGTAATGAATACTCATCTCATAGCATCAAACAAAAGAACATGATGAGTAACATATTAACGTGTCGACGATACTTTGTTTAAGTTTACGAGCTGTCCACCGCGGCTTCCCTCCCGTCAACTAGAAACTTTTTTATTTTTTTCTCATCCACCATCTCCTGACAATAACAAATATAACAAAAAAGTATTAGCAAAATCGGCTCAGCCATTCACGCGTGATGCGATGACCAAGGGAAACAGGGATTCATCTTTATATATATAGCTGTACCCCGCGGCATCGCTCCCGTAAACTGGCAGCTTTCTTATTTTTTTCTTTCATAAGAACCTTCTCTTGACAGTAACAAACACAACAAAAAAGAATTAGCGAAATCTGCCTAGCCGTTCACGCGTGATGCGATGACCAAGGAGGAAAATAGGGATTCATTTTTGTATAAATAGATAAGAAGATATAGATTGAATATCTGTTCCTTATTATGGCCCCTTAACACCTAATCCTTGGTAATTAAACTTCACAGTCATTGATACCAACACAATTTGCTTATATTAATAGCAACAGCATTTTGCCGTAAATTACTCTTTACCAGGTAAATAAATTAAACACTTCGGCTTGAAATTAAGCCCCACTCTTATAAATAAATTATGGGTTTGGAAATTCGGTCCCGCTAACTTCATCGGCCACAATGATTGCTTTAAACTTCATATGATATAATTTAGCATACGTATATAATTTAGTAAAGAAATTGTATCTTGCATTTATTCAGTGCAAGATACAATTTATTTACTGGATGTTACCTATATAAAGCCAGGTATAGAATATCTATTCAAGTAGACAACACGGCATAAAAAAATCGTTTTAATTCTCATAAAGAGTTAAATTTCAAACATTGGTCTGGATCCAAGAGGCGAAGCGGGAAACACGAGCATTAACACCAGGGAACTGAGGAAGTGCACAGCCGAAACCCCAAGAGCAGACGCCGACAACTACACCGTTGTGGTAGAGTGGACCGCCGGAGTCACCCTGGCACTGGTCGCGACCGCCGACGTCGAGGACGCCGGAGCACAGCATGTTGTCAGTAATGGTGCTACCACCAGCAGAATAGCGGGCCCGGCAGGTGTTCTGGTTCACAGTCCAGATCTGAACGTGGCGTAGTTGTTCGGAAGCAGCACCACCCGACTGTAATTAAAACGTTCATGTTATTAAGAGGTCATTCAAAAGCAAAACTGTTACTGTCATAATAATCTTTGTGGTACATGTCCATTGGATCATAGATTTCTGAAAGCGGACCGAAGCCTTTCAATATACGAAGGCTTCGGTCGTTTCGAATGTTTAAAGAAATTAGGATACTTACAGAAACTGTGCCCCATCCAGCGGCCCAAACAACTTGGTGGTCACCAATGTTATAATTGGGACCAGCAACGGAAGCGGCTTGAACAACATTGTTAAAGGAGATGGTACTGGTAGTATGCATTATAGCGACATCGGAGTCCATGGTACGGGTGTTATAACTAGGGTGGATCCTGATGGAGCCACAGGCGTGGACAACACCGCCACTGCTGGCCCAGGTGGAGCCAACTCGGAAACGCCATCTAGATGCCGCGTCACCACTGCAAAATAAAATATGATGGCAGTGTTAATCTTCTTTTGTTATTTTGTGAATTCTGAGGCCAGAAGTTTTCAATGACAAATTACTAAGACTTTATTATAATTGTGCCAAAAAACTAACACCGACTTGAAACATTAAATATGCAATACTGAGATTTTTTAATGGTACTTACGCTATCGCAAAAACAAGATGATGCTTTTCAATAAGGACCAATTATAACACGTAAAATTATGGTTGATGATCGGTCAATGAATTTACAGAATTAGATGCTTGTAATATAGTTCAACTTACTACGGACAGTGAGCCGCGGTCAAGATAGCCCTGTTGGTAAGGATGGTGCCACCGCAAACTTGCATGAAAGAGTTACCATTCCATGAGTACAGCAGAGCTACGATGGTAGGGTATTGGTCTATAGTGGTGACAGAGCCACCCACAATCCGCTGCGGGAACGCAGGACTGGCTGTAAAAACAAACAAAAAACATAAAAATCAGAAACACTGCTTAGTATCACTACTAAGCAGTGTTTCTGATTTTTACGTTTTTAGTTTAGTTTTGAAAAAATATACTACGAGTCCACACTTTCCTCTATCAACGCCATATTTGTTCTTCAATAAATCCTATCAGTTGAGTCGGAGGTAATTCTCCTGTTTCTGAAGAGCGTTTGCAGTCACAAACTGTTAAAAACGTTCTCTGGTTTCTCTACATTTTGACAAGTTTTTGACACTGATTGCGTTGTTGCGATGATATTGCGATTTGAATGTTAAGGATAGAATTAGCCTTTTGAAGGTCAAGACAAGTGACTTGCGTGAAAATCTATGAGCATGACTAACGCTATCAAAATGCCAATGCCATGAAAAATGGCAAACATCGTAAGATTGTGAAATATCGCGTGAAATTGTAAACTATTTTTTCTAAATAATACAAAGATGTATTGGAAACTTTTGAATTTCGATGGCATATATTATTTACAAAAAAAAATTCTGAATATTTCGAGAAATAATAATGTAATCAAGATTTATTACAATCTTACGGAGTCTGCCACTTTCCGGTGACATTTGCATTTGCTGATAGTATGGCATATTGACTATAAAAAATAAATTATTTGGAACCAATAACGACTCGTAAATTGTAGGAATCGTTTTATTGCAATACACAGATTATGATTAGGTACTAATCTAATCGAGGCTTAGCTACCGAGTTAATCGTGTCCTATTACCTTGATACAGTAAACTAAGGACTGTGCATAGCAAAGGATTTTTATTAGGGTATCATTTAAGCTATCGCCAATTTAATTAGTTTTGTGTTTCTTAAATAATAGGGTTTGCCCACAAAATAGTAGATTTGTCACCAAAATGAAGTCACCAAATAATATAAAATCAATTCCACAATAAATCACCTAAAATCATGGAGATATAGGAATATATTGCTCGGCTCGTGCGTAGGTCACAGTTCTAACCTAACCTAACCATTTTTCTTTTAATAAATCAATTTATTTAGTGACAGATCTACCATTCTGAGTACAAAGCTATTTTAATTATTTAAGTAATAAAACTTTGATAATTATTCATACCTGGGAACACTTTTTGTTTACTGGAGAAAGTATATATTTCGTGGCGATAGATCTATTTATTAGGTGATACAACTTGATGACAAATATAAATTTTGGTGACAAGAAATATAGTCCCCTTTTTATTACATTGATTGTTTTACGACTAACAATAACCAAATAAACTATGAATTTCTTTTTTATGTTCCTACAATATAGAAAAAAAAGATACAGGTTTATTTTTTCATGGAGAGCTCTCTCTCTCACCTAATGGTACGATGAGAATTTAATTTTCAAAACGTGTTTTGACTAGCTTTCATTCGAGTACTTGACAAGTGAAGGGTGAATTCAGAATAAACTATTTCGAGTTGAAAAAGAGGAGTTTGTGCTTAATAAATAACAGCCGCATGGATCGATCTTCAAGGTTAAGCCTTACGCTTGCCGCGGTGAGAATGTTGATGGGTGACCATCTTAACATACCGAGACTTCTCCGTGCCTCAGAAAGCACGCTCAACCTTTGGCCCCGGCTTTCATTTGTCTGACGGCCTGATCCTTGGCATTGGTTATGCATAGAAACCAGAAAATCTGACACCAGTCTTGCCAAAAACTACCGTGTCACCCAGTTAAGAGGTTGGGTGGATCTGGTAGGCAGCTCCTGTACGTATATTACTAGTATTCAGCTGACTCTGGTTTGGCTGGAAGCCGACCCCAAAAATAGTTAAGAAAAGACAGGCAGATGCGTTAAAAAAAAGAGCAGATGAGCTCAAAGTAGAATTTGACAATTTTATTCTAAACTTCAGAAGTTTAATTCAGGAATAGAAGGTCTCTGTTGTCAATACAATAAAAAGTAAGATTAAGATTCGTTAAGATTTTCTGTACGTGTTTTAAATTTGGTGTACAATAAAGTATATATAAATAAATAAATAATACCTCAATTTTCACTGCTTTAAAAATCTCTACAATGGACGATATAGGTAATTGCTAACGTAAAATCATACGATGTACGAAAACCCAAATCCTCAAAGAAAGCCACATGATAACAACCAGAAACTCTCGCTCTCACGGATGAATGGACGTGAATACGACCGACTCAAAGCTTATTTGAATATGTATTGACCGAAGGGATAAGCAAAGGTTTACAGTGTTGTACACCAACGTTCCCTCTATAACGGTATTATGGTTAGTCTCAAATTTCTTTGAAAAACCTCAATAGCAGCTTGACTAACTGAGAATTATTACAAATCTATATATCTTCTATGTATCAATACTTTAATATTACAAAGCAGAAGAGTTTGTTTGTTTCTTTGTTTGGATGAACGCGCTAACCTCAAGAACTACTGGTCCGATTTGAAAAATTCTTTCAGTGTTAGCTAGCCCATTTATCTAGGAAGGCTATAGGCTATATATCATCACGCTTAGACTAATAAGAGCGGAGCAGTAATGAAAAATGTTACGCAGACGACGTTGCACGGGTAAGTAAGGCAGTCACGACCAAGTCTAGGAGAAATGATGAAATGACAAAACCCAATTCCACGCCTGATTGTTAAAAGTGGAATCCTCAAGACGGGCTTGAACATTGCATTAAAGAAGAAAGAAAGAAAGAAAAAGAGTCCATTGACGGACATTCCAATGTCCTATTAAGGGTAGTTGGCCAAAAAATCTAATTAGTCCTTCAGATAGATTTCCAAAAAATATTGTACTGTTACGTGTAAACAAAAAATAACAAGACTATACAGTGCGTTGAATATCGTGTGACGTCACCGTTCGATACACTTTTTACAGGACGTAAGTTTCTCCGATACGTTTTTAGTGACGTCAGAAGTCCCCTTTCCTGATCTTGGATGCGTTTTATCTTCGTCAATTTGATTGATGGATAAAACAAAAAATACTTTTCCAATATTTTTCAAAAAGCCCAACTGACGAACTAAAAGAATATTTTTTTTACGCAAGAAAAATTCTATTAATATTAAATGTTATTATTATTAAACATACCTGAAACTGCGGCTAGACTAGCCAACAAGGTAACAATGACACGCATCGTGGCTCCGTTGTACACCTTCTAACTATATCTATAGTTCACCAGTATTTATACAAAAATCTAACGCGTAGTTTGAATTAAACCAATGTTACAGATAATCTAGAGATATCCATATTACTACTATTTAATTGTAAGTCCATCTTTATCTAACCTTCTGAAGATGTTACAAAATATTCTATTATTATCGGCTTTGCAGGTGTCTCAATTGATAAACCGAAATTCTCGCCTTCAAACATAATCTTGCTAGGTTGACCTAGATTTTAATAAATGTTTTTTTATTAAAATCTAGTCTAATCATGTTTTACAAAAAATCAAGTAACATGTTAAAATAGTCGTTACCCGGGTCCCTATTAATAAATATTCAAATCATTAAATTGCTTAAAATACAAGCCCTCATCACTTATCTTTAACAAAAACATTGAGTACAAGTGTAATATACAATGCAGTGGTTCTGCAAATACAAATGTTTCTTCCATTCGCTTTGAAAGTTTGAACATAATGGCCATTTTCAGACATGGTTCCTGCAATAAGTATAAATTTCATCATCATAGCGCCTGATGAAAATCAGAACATTATAATTTTTCGACGATCAATTGGGTTTATAACTTGATATTGATTGCAAACAGACACATTTCAGTGGACATTTTCATTGATATCTGATCAGGCGCTAAAACATTAGATTACAAAAAAAAATGCTAGCAGCCAAGCTAAAACCGGTCGATTCAACCACAAAAACAATATTACAATAAGTTTTATTGCACATTGTGTAACAATTTTTTCTAACAAATTAAAAGGTTTCGAATATATCAGGCATTCTGGCAGTGCACGGCTCGAATAACTTATGTTCTTTCAACATGGCGGCCCTTTGCCTTTCGTTGCCCACATTAATCTCTTTGAACATAAGATTATCGCACAATTCAAAAACTCTGGCCATTATGCAGAAGGAAGATCGTATTTTTCAAAGCAGTTATGCTTTTAAAAGCATATTCTTAAGCTTTTTCAAGCTATTTTATTTTATAAAAGATGAGAATAATAAGAAAACGAAGTGGATTAATTTTAGTAAGCTGATAAGGTAATTTTTGAAAGGTTTATAAAAATAGACGTTGCAAGTAAAAAAGCGTGACAAACATAATAATAAATTTATTTAACCCAGTAACTTTATTTCTTAGATATTGCTGAATAATAAATTTCTCTAACATAGTGCATTTGGAACCATAAATCTCATGCACACTGACCCGAAACAACAATATATAGAGCATGCAAATATTTTTCCCCGCAACCGTCGGACTCTCGGTGATAAAGCGCGTCACTGGTACCGCGCTAACTTAGCCATCTTTAAGTTTATATTGGCATTCGATTCGATCCATTCAGTAAAACGGGACACACGAGTGTTTACACCAGGGTAGTGAGCAGAGGCACAGCCGGCTCCCCACGAGCAGATCCCAACAACGACACCGTTGTGATAAAGGGGACCGCCGGAGTCACCTTGGCACTGGTCACGACCGCCGACGTCAAGCCAACCGGAACACAACATGTTGTCAGTGACGTTAGAATCTCGGCTTTCATACCGAGACTTACAAACCGACTGTTTCACAACCCAAAGCTGAACGTGACGTAGTTGCTCGGAAGGTGCTCCACCAGACTGCACAGAAAGAAATTCATATTATATTATTGGTAATGTGAACAGAATATTCGGTTCTGTTTTAGCATGACTAACACATGCTGCGCAAACCTTACATTTTAGATAGATTTGGTCAGAAGGATGTTGTGATACTAGATTAATAAAACGTTTTTAGGCGGGGAGCCCGCCTAACTTTTTGAGAATGAAACACAGGGCTTGAATTACACTCATGTTAAAATTATGACGACCACATTAAACACACATTTATACTCGTATTTGAATAATAAAATTAGTGTAATACTATTATAGCTTAAATTGCTTGGCGCGCTTCTCTTAGGTCTTATCATAGAGAGCCGTTCTCTAGGCACCATAGTGTAGCCCGTTCCAAAAGTGGTACCAAAGACATTAGTAATTATATTTTGGTTCACCACAAGTTATTTTAAAATATCACATCATCAGCCGAATTTGGAATTTTCTAAATTCGTATTTAAATTTTAGACGGCACCGATCTGTGCCCGGCGTTATGAGAAGCAAAGTAATAAGATCTAGACATGAAAATGTCTAATCAAACTGATTTTTATGATAAAAAACTTACAGACGTAGTGCCCCATCCAGCTGCTATCACGGTGTCATTATCACGGAGGTTGTAATCAACTCCAGCAATTGGAGCGGGTTGGACCACATGCCCAAAGATAATGGTGTCGGTGGTTCTTAAGATGGCGACGTCGTTGTCTATAGTTCGAGAGTTGTAGTTGGGGTGGACGAAAATGGCGATGACAGTGTGGACGAGACCGCCACTGTTAGCGTAGCTGGAGCCAACGCGAATCCTCCATCTGATGATTGAATCACCACTGCAAAGGAAAAAGTATTTATGAAAATCTGATTAGAAATATTTACCCTTTTCAAGTCATTGAACCGATATTCTGCATTGAGAGGATTGATACAGATTGAGTTGACGATCGTGACAGCGCTTCTTCAAAAGATAAAATGTTAATCATGATAATCTATAAATAAGAAGTCCACGTTAAAATATGAAGGCAAAAACACTCGAAACTTTAAAGTCTGTTTAACTATGTATATTTATTCATTTTTACATTGCAAGCTATAGATGTGACACCAGTCTTGCTAAGAGGTATCGTGTGTTGCCGAGTTTGTGGTTGGTGGAGGTTAGAAAGGTAGTCGCTCCAAGTTAAATCCTGGTAGTCAGCATACGGTTACACTGGAAACTTACCGATTGAATCATTATAATTTTTTATTGTAGCTAGCCTGGAGGCCTACTCTCTAAGCCCGATGTCCGTAGTTTCGGGCTTAGTTGTGCGTGTATTAATTACGGACTTACGATTAGTTCCGAACCCGAACTAAAAATGAATGAGATCACGATTTCACAGCGACTTCCAATAGTGTTGACATTAATTCTTATTGGTTAGGTAATAAGGAGCAGAATTAACGCCCGCAACTAACTCCGAAACTACGGACTTCGGGCTTAGAGAGTAACCCCCCTGTCTCACTGTCGGGCAAAGTCCTATTCCACAATATTCTTTCCATCAATACGCGTTCTAAGACGCTTCTTGTTTGTTTCTTAGGAAGACTTTCAAATATTAAAACTTTCGATTTGTTACTTACGACGGACAATGTCCAGCGGTGAGGATGGATCTATGAGTGATGATGGTGCCTCCACAAGACTGAGAATAGCTCACTCCAAAGTAGGAGTATAGCAGGGCGGCAATGGTGGGGTACTGATCAACGGTAGTAACTTCTCCTCCCACAATCCTTTGAGGATTAGCAGGAACCGCTGAAATTATATAAAAAAGGTGCCATATTAATAAGTCTACCACAGAGAACATTAGATTTACTGAGCGACGATACTCTCTTTATTACATTCGGCGCATTTGAACATGATCTTATTATTTGGTCCTAAGCACAAGAAAACCATTATTCTCAATATTCCGGCAATGAAGAACAGACTTTCTTTTTAAAACAAACCTTTCTATCAGTATGAGATACATAAGAGATACGAAACGATATAACCAGACAATATCGACCTCATATCAATATCGATCTATCTAACTAATACTATTTCTGCGAAAGTTTGGATGTTTGTTACTCAATCACGCCAGAACGGCTGAACGGATCTTGATGTAATTTAGAAGAGACATAGATTATAGCCTGGAATAGCACATAGGCTACTTTTCATCCCGGGAATATGTTCCACTAGGGATCACACAGGCAAAGCCGCTAGCAGAAGCTAGTTATAAGTATAGTATCTATGCATCACATCCCTCCCTTCATCTCTTCCGTTTAAAGATATTACTTTAAGTATTAATTAAAACACAAAGCTATTATAAACTTTTACGTTCACACTAAAGAGAAAATGTAATGAAGATATTGTTTATGGTTAATAAAATCCATTTTATAAACATCTCAGGCCTCACCAGTTTTCATGGCTTTCGTTTTATTATCTTAAGCGTATTGAGCCTTTTTGAGATTACCTTTTTTGGTTACAGGTAAAATCATCACCTTCATTGGCCTATATAGCGAGGCAAGCTTCTCCATCGGAAGACAAAACACAGGTATCCTGCAGGTGTTGTGGATCCAAAAAACTTTTTGCAAAAAAATACAACCGACTTCGAAAAAAAAACACTACAAAGTAAAAAATAACTTTAATTTCGGAAGTCGGTGTCAAAGTACGAAGAAAGTAACAAAAACACCGACTTCCGAAATTAAAGTTATTTTTTAATTAAAAGTTTAAAAAAAATAAAAAGTTTTTTTATTTTTCACTTTTTAGTGGTGCCCCACACCTAACAACATCACTGCAAAATCGCAGAAAAGCAAAATACGCAATTTCGATTATCAAAGAATCATCTAAATAGTCAAATTCCAGGTATTTCGATTTAAAATCCAAAGTTCCTAATCGATTTTGATATGATTTAAATGGGACCAATCTGCAAGTATATCCTTTCAGATAAAACAAGAATTTTTCAAATCGGTTCATAACTGTCGGAGTTATGAGGTAACAAACATAAAAAAACATGGTTGTATGTTTTTTTTTATGTTTGTTGTGAATTGATAACCTCCTCCTTTTTGGGAAGTCGGTTAAAAAGATAGTTAAAGCAAAAACTGTTGGATTTTATTTGTCTTAATTTGATCTATTAGATTTTGCTAGAGGCTCTGTCTGCTTGATGATTGGAAGTCAACCCTCGGAAACTTGCTAACAAGGTAAGAAGTATCAAATATCCTAATCTGGGTTATTGTCTGGCTGTGTTCCTATTCAAAATTAGTCAATCATTGAGGCTGATTGGTTCATGAAATTCAAAAATTCACACATACGCACTTTGACATCCAAGTATACCTAATACTAAAATGATAATCAATATTGGCTTCTTAAAAAAAGAGTGAGAGAATAGCCAGCCTCATATCATTTACCTGTAACTAAATCGCACACAGTATAAGTTAACACACTCACAAATTGATCCTATAAAGACTAGCCCACTTATTCGCTTAAAACCTCTTCTATGAGTGAACGATAAGAAGTACCTTGATCCGTAGATAACACCAATGTGGATGGAACTCTTAGACTATTGTCTATCCCGCCGCTTATGAAGTGCAGAAATAGACCTTATCATCATCTTCTTGCTCTTATAATTATCATATTACTTGGGGTCGGGGCAACCGGTTTTTTCTTCCATTCTGTCTTGTCCGCCATCACGCTCACTAACTTTTCTTTCAAAACGCTCTTCACAACAATCGATGCATCTTTTCTTTGGTGTTCCTATGCCTCTCCATCTATCTACATTTATATTCATAACTCTTTTTGTTACATGCGCTCCATCCCTCCTCTTAACATGACTAGGTATACCAAGAAAAGCGATTCCTTTTTAACCGACTTCCCAAAAAGGAGGAGGTTATCAATTCGATGGATGTTTTTTTTTTATGTTTGTTACCTCATAACTCCGACAATTATGAACCGATTTGAAAAAATCTTGTTTTATCTGAATGGTACCATTTAAATTTTATGAAAATCGGTTTCGAACTTTGGATTTTAAATCGAAATAGCTGGAATTCGTCTACTTGGATGATAGTTTTATGTCATCCAAGTAATCGAAATTGCGTAGGTACTTAGCTTTTCTGCGATTTTGCAGTGGTGTTGTTAGGTGTGGGGTACCACTAAAAAGGGAAAAATAAAAAGTTAAGTTATTTTTTTACTTTGTAGTGTTTTTTTTTTTTAACTTTCCGTCACTGGTGCCACTTTTAAACAACCTCTAATGTACTCATTTCTCACTTTATCCATTCTCGTAACATTTATCTCAACATTCTCATCTCCGATACCTGCAATCTAATTTCATCCGTCTTTTTCACAACATAACATTGTAATCCGTACAGTACACAGACATATAAATAGTAGCAGACCAAACATTCGCTAAAATTTGCGTAGCCATTACGCACACCTAGGGAATGATATCATTACAGGGCCGAATTAGGACCGGTTGCCAGTATTATCTAACGATATTCTGAAAATCCCTGAAAATCTATATTCTCTGGGTACATGAAATATAGATTACTCATCAATAGTCTTAACGAATAGAACCACCCTCTATTCCCGTGGTTATTGTTAAAGGCGACTAAGGGAATATTTTAAGAGGACGATGGGCAGCAGTCCACTCTTTATCTTTTGACGGTGTTTACAAACCATTGACGGACGTCAGTATCAGCTAGAAAAACTGGCACTGCAGTCATTAACCCGCATGCCATGTTTTGTAGAACCGAGAGTCAAGGTATTAGTATGCCTGAAAGCTAGTTTAGGAATAAATCAGGATTTTTTAAATAAAAGTAATGTATGTAATTCAAAATTCAAGCATTTATTTCAAATAAACCATTTACAGGCACTTTTTAATTGTCAAGGTCGGTCTGTCCAAAAAGTTGAAGCTATTTGCACGTTCCAAAGCGTAGATCTCTATGGAGAAGAACGTGCAAGAAACTCCAGGGACACTCTTCTATCTTACACTCTCATAATGCTTACATATGGAGTAAATTCGGTAAACAGTGTAGGAATTGCTCCGGGACGTAATGTTGTTCGAAAAGCGCTGGGATCGATCAAGTGATTCTCAAAATGCTTTGAACAAAGTACACTTGAAGGTCTTGGTTGCCAATCCTGGAGTTTCAGGTTTTTAATCCAGGCATTCCGTAAACTTTCATCCTTGCGAAACCTGGAAAAATATTAGTATGCTCAATTATTGCCTGCTGAATGAAAATTCATCGTTATGCGAGTAGCCTATACTGTATTTATACATATGCCTATGTTCATGTTCTCCATAACACAGACACTGGGTAACATAATATTGATTTTATAATTTATTTTTAATATTAGCATGACATGTGTACATACACTGAAACTACTACAGGTATTTTGGAATTGTATCACCAAAAAAGAATAAAACATCATACATTAAACTGAGGCTTTATTTGATAATTCAATGGAAATAAATATTTTACATAAATACATACAACAAATGCAATTTACTAAAAGTTTCGTCTTTGTTGCCTAATTCGTCCCTGACTAATTGAACAGGTACTTGAGCTGTCACTTGATGCCACTTTCTGACTATTTTGTCCTTGTTATGGTTTATTTCTTTAGTTGTAGGCTAACGGTACAGACAAATCGCATCTTTGTTAAAAACTGTATGTAAAATACGAATAAACAGTATGGAAACATTTGAATTTAGTAAAGAAAGCACTAAGATTTCCCAAAACTTACCGATGAAAGGTCAATCCAGGTGTTTTGTGGTAGCTAGCACTGTCACAGCGATACGCACAGCACTTCACCATATTATTTTACCGTTCTCGTGTGTTTTATGTCCCAAACAAGTAATATTTTATCAATTTTAAACGCGATTGAAAAACATTTGATGCTTATCAATATGGCAGACAAGCTACGCGTCAAATTTTGTCTATGTATGAGTCAGTGTGACAACACGTGACAGAACGAGACATGCTTATGAATTGTCACTTAGAAAAAAAAGGATAAAGAATCATACCATATAAAAAAATATATCTACGTATTAATGTTTGGTCTGCTACTATTTATATGTCTGTGGTACAGTACGACGGGTCTTATGACGAACTAATAGATTTCCCCTTCAACTTCAAAATAGACCAGCGGGTCTAAGAAGGCCACTTGAGCAGAATCATAGAAGGATCGCTAACACATTAAACGTCCTCCACACTATTCCCGAAGTTACTTCGACGAAGTACTCTCCGAAGTTGACCAAAGCCCGAAGTAGGTACGTGTCCACACACTCGAGCAACTTCGCGAGGAGCTCTGTCGCCCGTTCCCCTCACAACAGGCATCATGGATAGCGTTCATGTGGTAACTGCCGTTGCAATGTGTACTCTCGCGTAATAAAAATACATGCGTATTTACTATAGCTGGACGCGAACCGAAGTGAGCCAAGTAGTGTGGTCAGACGCTTCGTGTTCAAATTTCGTGACACTTCGAGTCCTTTGACTCGGGCAAAAAAACCGACAACGACTGGAAGTCACCCGAAGCGAGGCGAAGTTGCACGAGGCGAAGCGAAGTGCCCCTCTACACGATCGTATTCGCTCAACTTCGATCAACTTCGGGAATAGT
Organism: Ceramica pisi; assembly: GCA_963859965.1. Taxonomy (NCBI): domain Eukaryota; kingdom Metazoa; phylum Arthropoda; class Insecta; order Lepidoptera; family Noctuidae; genus Ceramica; species Ceramica pisi. Next base: position 7,475,630 of record OY982529.1, read on the forward strand.
GTGGAGGACGTTTTAGGTTCAAGGTTGATTGGAAAAATTTGACAGTGACGAGTAGAGTGATGTTCTTTCTTATTCTGCTGAAGTGACCTTTTTAGACCCGCTGACGTCACACAAACCCTACAGAGCATTATGTTAATTGGAATAGGTGTAGTCTTATGTTAGAAAGAAAGAAGGAATATATTATTACTCCATAATTTAGCGACACTAAATTTTTCAGACATGGAACGAACGAACTACTAGAGGTGCTGAAATAAAGTAGCTGACCTAACTGTAATAACAACCTCAAATCATTTTAGTTACGTAATTAATCAACACTTACTAATATTATATAGCAGAACAGTTTGTTTGAACGCGCTAATCTCAGGAAATACTCGGTCCAATTATTGAAAATTATTTTAATGTTAGATAGCCCATTTATCGCGAAAGGCGATATGAAATCACGCTACGACCAATAAGACCGAAGAAAAATATGACGCAGACAAAGCTGCGCGGGTCAGCTAGTATAATAAAATAAAGTTTAAAAGTTTTTTGGATGCGCTAGTCTCTGGAACTACCAGTAGTTCTATTGTTTTATGTAAATGACTAGTATTCTTCTTCTTATTAAAATGATGTTTAAAGTTAATTATTCGTCTTTTGTATAAATGTAATATTTGAATTATTATTATTATAGCGTTAGTAAAAGTTCTCCACCGAAGTTGAATAAATACAACACTGATATAGACCATCGGGCCCAACAGACAGTACACTCGTTTGGTTGGAGGATCCTACCCTTTAAATAAAGGTTATGAGAGTTTACACCCTGAGGGCCAATTCTACAACAAACTTACGCATTTACATATCAATTGCAAACTGGCAAAAAAACCTTAATTTTCATAAATTTTTGGCAGATTGTGGGGCGAATGTGAAAATTATTAGAATTAGCACTCTGTCCCGTTTACCTGTCTAAAATATCACCCCATTTATTTGAGACAGGCATATTTCTGTAGCACATGCTAATACAAAAAAAAACACATTTTTATCGATACTTTATTGAGTAAGTATTACAAAGTTACCGAACTCTGAATAAAAACAAAGTCAAAGGTTTGCAAATTTTGCCTACCCATAGATATTATAAAAGAATGTAAATGATGTTTTTTGTAAGAAAGGACAGGAAAAAGGGGTTAGTGGTTCATCGTCTACAAACGGCACATTAACCCATTTTCCTTTATCGCCTCCTTAGAATTTTGTGAGAAAATACCCCAAACGAAAGAGGTGCCCTCTCGTTTTTGTTTACTCAAAATAGGGAATGTTCCTTTTTTATAAACCTATAGAAATTGGCTTATCCGTCAATTTTTTACGAGAGAATTTCTTTTGAAAAAGTAAACTATTTTTTATCGTTTATTTAATACGTTTACAAGACGGAAACTTAAAGTTACATCTTTTTGAATCATCTAAATAGGTACGATTTTTATTTATTTCTGATTTTTAAAGTTAATCTCTGGTAGTCCCGATTCGGTAGTACTTTCATCTCGGATAAATGCACGATTCGTGTTTCCCTGAGATACAGGTTCCCGCCTAGTTCAGGGGGTAGGGTTCATACTCTGTGTACCTTATTGTAACCACCACAAAAAAAATGTACCCACTTTTTTTATGGTGGGAATTATACTATTTTTATGTAAGATAAGCTACCGGACAAAATCCCGAGAACACACACACAGGCTGTTCCAGATGCGCGTGGTCATATTTAAGGGTTAGGTTCTGTATCTGCTATAAAATAAAGGAATCAAAAAAATTCATCCGCAAAAAACGACATAAAAATATTTTGCGGTGTTCATTTAAGACTTCAGTTTCGACGTCACCGAATGCATCAGGCTGCTTGAAAAGATATTATTTAGAACTTTTTAATGGTTTCGCGAGGTCGAGTTTTTAAAAACAGTCAATATTTTTTTGTTTTGATATTGTTTCTTTACTCTACAGCAGCATTTACAGTTTTTTTTATTTATTACCTGTTACAGCAACTAAACTCAGCAACAGCACAACTAAAACCCGCATCTTGCACTTTCAAATAACTCAATTGTCTTCATGAAGTGCATTATTTATATCACCCTCCAATTATTGATTCTACCAAGATACCGTACTATCAGTCAAAAGGACAAATAACTTCAGACTAGTGGAACCCTTCAATAGGCAAGACAATAAATACAATTAATAGTAGATTTTATCTGTGGTTTCTTGCAAAAAAAAAATATCAATGAAATAATGTCCAGTATAAAATATTTCTATAGGTATTAGTAATATTTTTTGCAATCAACTTAGTCCGTCAAATGTTTCACGAAAGCTCCACTCTTATTGATCGCAGCGTGATGCTATATAGCCTTTCTCGATAAAAGGGTTTTTCAATACGGACCAGTAGTTTCTGAGATTAGCGCGTTCAAACAAAAAAACTCTTCAGCTTGTTAAACTTAGAACATTACTATAGCAAATATTAAATCTTACCCGGTAACAATGACAGCCGACCCCTTTATAGTTAGTAAAACTCTGCGCTACTGATGTTTCTGCTTTCTGAAATACGAACCACTTCACAAATAACAGAGCTAGAATAATCGAATTTTTGCAATAAAAGGATTGTATAGGAGAATAATAAATAAATTTATTAGCACCATAAAATACATTTTTACACAATTTGTCTATGAGCTACTTATGATTATCCTAATAAATAAAACAGTTGCAATTGTGTGTTACATACGCATCTGCTGCTGAACTAGGTTTGGGGCCTGTGTTTCAGCATGCAGCGCTTCAAGCCCTGGAGCTGGGTCTGCGAGTAAGAGCTCACAACAAATGGAAACAATGTTTACATTAAGCTTAAGTCAATGATTTTAGACAATATTTATGGAAAGAAAAATGAAGTGTGAAGTGCAAGGTGAAGTGATGAGTGTGTGTGAGAGGGAGTGTGTCAGATTCAAATCAGAAAATACAAGCATTAAAATTCTTGGAGATATACGCGCATAAAATTCACTATTTTACGACGTTCAGCAAATCTTCAGTCTGATCGTACGTAAACCAAAGCCATTGCGATACTGTTTTTTTAACCGTCATTTTATTCATAGAGTAGATTAGGAGAGTTTTATTAGCTTTGTCATATAAAAATGGGCCTAAAAAGTTGAAGAATCTACGTATAAAAGCCGTTCTTAGGTGTGACATCCTCTTACATGAAGAATGCATGAACTGAAGTTGGATAACCCGGTCAGACTACAATACTACAGAACATAAAAGTATTTCTTATTTTTCTTCGCAATCCAAGTGTTTTCTATAGTCCTATAATGGCTTCTATATTCTATGTAATCACCGATATCGGACGCACTTTAACGTTCGTCGATAGATTGCCAACAACAGGCTTGCTTGGCCATTGAACCAATCTGGTATTATACTGGAGTAGCTATTTCATTCTTATTTCGTAAATTCATACATGATCGTGATCGTTAGGGTAGACAAGTTGTGGAAGAACTACAAAACTGAAGACTACAAATCGGCAAACAGGCCAGGTGGAGCGAAGATTTTCGCTGGGTAGCTAGTAGCAGCTGGATGGGAGTTGCCAGAAATCGAGTTGATGTCGTGCACTTGGAGAGGTATATGTCCAGCAGAGGACTGCTATAGGCAATGACGTATTATATATAGACACGTCATAAACCAACATCGCGGCGCTTAAAAACGGTGAAAATACTAGATAGCTACTAATACGCATGAAGAAAGGGAAAGAAAATATGTCACCGTACGGCAGGATGCCTGTTGCTAGAGGGAGATTAATATACATCTTCAGTTACGTCACAGGATAAGTAATAGTCAAATTGACATCAAAACAAGCGTAGTGTCGCGCGACAGGTTGGTGCGTAACTAAGCGCGATGTGGCCAGTTGGCTTAATTTCATGTTGTCATTTTAGAGTGCGGACAACGTATCTATAGTTTTATATATCATTGGCTATAGGCTCATCATGAAACCGTGATCTCTTTACAAGACGAGTTTTATCCAACTGTATCTATACAGGATTATTTGTAAAACACCGACAACCTTTCAGGACTATGTTACTAACATCATAACCAACAACTTTTGTTCTATGACTTTTAAAAATTCATCATATTTATGACGTGTACTTAAAATTGATTGTATCATCACATTCTGACGCACTTACGAGTGCTTCTAAAAAAATGATTTATTGCACCTTGTAACTACTCTGCGCTTCTATGTTTGTCTTCAATATCATATCAGCCGGATGACGTCCAAAACTTAGACTTCCCCAGAGAGGAATGTAATTAACACAACGAAATAATTAATGTAATCTGCTCAATAGGATTATGCGCCGAGATGCCATTAAATAAAACAAAAACCCGCCAAGTGCGAGTCAGACTTTCACACGAAGAGTTTCGTACAATAAACCAAAAAAAACCCCTCCTGTACGGTTTTTTAACAAATTTAATTTTATGCGGTATTGATTTATTAGGAATTAAAATTTGTATTAATTGTTTGGAGGTCATTTTTGTTTTTGTTATTTCTTGTTATTATAGCTGCAATAGAAATGCACACTCTGAAAATGTCATTTAGTCTTTTTCTATTATGGTTCTTGAGATACAGCCCGCTGACAGACGGACGGATGGACCCACGGATAGTGCAAGCTTGGTAATAGGGTTCCACTAGTTACCTTTTGGGTGCGGAACTCTAAACAGACTACAGATATAAAAGCAAATATTTGTCCACTATCCCTTGTAATATTGTCTTGTTTTTTCAGGACTTGCTATCGACTTTAATAAAGAAACATCCAACGATATTTGCTAGCTCTAGGCTAGGAATTTGACGTCTATTACAAAAGAGATGATACTTTCAAACAAAAAGTACATTCCAATCATATTTTCATGATACAACTTACCCTTTCTCCCACTCGCACAGTTACAAAGGGTAGTGAACAAATAACGTTTACCTTTAACACACTCACGAACGCTGTAAGGAGCTTTGTATGTGTTCGTGTGTTCGTACAACTCGTACGCTCGGATATATTAGCTTTACGTGATTTAATTTTGCAATATATTTGATTCGTAACACTTGAGCTTTCTATTGCGAATCTGGCACTTTGATATTAAAGTCTATAAGAATTTATATTAATATCAGCATTGTAGACTTCGACGAATGGTTCCGTTCAGCTCTCAGTATTCCAATCTGTTTTTCATTGAACAATGTTTGTGCACTTTGCAAAAGTCGCTGCAAAATGTTCAGTTGTGTAACTTTGATTTAAAAACGAACGAGAGGATCGATTTTACAAAAGTTTTGTTTTGAGATGAATGCACGCGGCGCGTTTCAGTCAATCGAACACTATATTTTATTCAGTGTACCTCCAATTTGTGCCGGTGCCTTTTCACCGCGCCTCGTCCATTTTATTTTACTCACATCCCACATATCCGTACAGAATATTGTGAAAATACACAGGGCGACTTCGTGCAGATATAAATCAATTTGGCAGAGGATAACATTAGTATTCAGTGCGCGCTGAACTCGGCTCTTATCAGAAATTTCACTGACCTTACCTATTATAGGGCAGGATTATAGTGCCCCCCTAACTAACGCTATTGGGCCCGTGTTTGGGTTTCGGCCATGAGTTTTTGCTGTTCCTGCGGAATTATAAGCGCATTAACGCGGGTTACTTGATAATGATATTAACTGTTATTTAGTACGAGTCAAGTCACTGTGAAGGTTAAATAGGGACTGCGAGGTTAACCCGCATGTGCCTGGACAGTCCATGAATACATACTTCAAAAGGAAAAAAAAAAACTTGATGACTTCATTTTCTGTCTGTCTGTCGGTCTGTCACGACCCTTTTTCTCAGGAACTCGTGGAGATAATTATCATCTTGAAATTAATATCGACTACTTAAGCCGATGAAACATTGGAGCTCTAAATAAATCTAGCTTATACGTCTAGGCAACAAAAAATATATGCATCATTTTTGCGACATAATTTGGTATCAAAACCTAGGACGTCTAACCTCGGACATCTGAAAAACTTAAGCATTCCAGTTCTCACACTTTTCGTTTTTCTATTTGCTTAGATATGCAAGAAGGCGACACGACATATCAGTTCTCAAGACGATGATTTTGAGTTACAATATTTCTTTTTTCTTGCAAAAGTCTGCACTATACTAACGTGTGCGCTGAAGAATTTCATATATTTTATTCACAGGCATGGAATACGAAATAGGACTTACAAATACCAAGTTTAAGTATGATTTTAAGAAGAAAGAAACTGAAATATCCATTTGTATAGGATCAGCAGCCTTCTCTCGTTCTAATTTTGTCATCTCGTTCGCACATAACAACCACTGCCATTTGACTTACACAATCCCTAGGGTTACTAAAGGAAGACCGGCAACTCAGCCTAATGACCAATAATGCTAAACGATATGTCGTTGAAAAGTTTTTTTAGGGTTCCGTAGCCAAATGGCAAAAACGGAACCCTTATAGATTCGTCATGTCTGTCTGTCTGTCCATCCGTCCGTATGTCACAGCCACTTTCCTCCGAAACTTTAAGAGCTATGCTGTTGAAACTTGGTGTGTAGATGTATTCTGCGAACCGCTTTAAGATTTTCACACAAAAATAGAAAAAAAACAATATATTTTGGGGGTCCCCATACTTAGAACTGAAACTCATAAAAAAATTTTCGTCGAATCCATACGTGTGGGGTATCTATGGATAGGTCTTCAAAAACGATATTGAGGTTTCTAATATGATTTTTTTTTAAACTGAACAGTTTGCGAGAGAGATACTTCCAAAGTGGTAAAATGTGTGTGTAACTTCGTAACTTCTAAAATAAGAGAATGATAAATCTAAAAAAAAATATATGATGTATGTTACCATGTAAACTACCAGCGAAAATTGGTTTGAACATGATGTAGTAAGTAGTTTTTTTTTAATACGTCATAAATCGTTAATCGCAACTTTTGCTATTATAATGTAAAACCTACAGGTTTGTACGGAACCCTCGGTGCGCGAGTCCGACTTGCACTTGGCCAGTTTTTATTCTCTACAACATTTATTACTACGAAAAATCTCGAATCACTCTGGGAAAAAAGTTACGGTCAAGTAAAAATAAACAATTTTATGAAAAAATGCAATATAATGAATTGTAAAAGTCTTCATACAAATGAAGACATAAGACGTTTACTTTTCATTGATATGTTTATTTTTTTCATTAAATTATTTTTTTAACGCATTTTATATCCATAACATTTGATCATTACGCTAGGTTCCAATATACATTCTTGCTGGTAATTTTTTTCACTCCGATCTTATCACGGAACATCATATAACGGAGCCACTACCTAAGGCACTTGTATCACTGCCAGCGATCAGCGAGTAGCGAGTAAAGCTTCAAAGTCGAAACGAGTTGGCGAGCAGCGAGTAGCGAGTGAAAAGTTTTAACACACGCGAGTGCTTTTGTGCGGCGGACTTTTACTCGCAAATCTCGCTCCGGCCCGCACTATAGGTAGAAATTAGCGCTGGTTGGTGAGTTCTGACCGCCCATCGCCGAGCGAGTGTCGCTGAGCGAGTACAGTCTTTAATAGCTCTTGCAGCTGCGATCAACTTGAGGTAAGAGCAGCTTACCGGCAGTGTGAATAGCTATTGACAATTAATGTATGTGTCCTTTAACTCTATGAGATCTATATCTTTTGTCCCTTTCATCAGCGAGCAAATAGTCGAAAGCTGATCGCTTCTTCGCTAGCAGTGGGACAAGTACCTAACCCACCTCATATAAACCCAGGATCACTCACGACGCCCTAGGGAATTGATTTAAATATTTAGAGAACGAAACTGTACTATATTATATGTATGTTACTTTTTGTCTTTTGATCCGGAGATTTATTTAATTTTTAGATACCAAGTCTTTGAGATTTAGAAAGGAAATAAAGTCATTAATCGGAAACTAGATAGTCCTATAAGAAGTGGTATGATTCTATTTGTTGAGTCCAACTATTAGTTCCTAACTTCTTACCAATGACTATGAATTTTGAGGAACTATAAAAAAAACATTTATTCTAATCCGTGATTCATATGATTATGGAATGGTTTGTTATATCAGGCCCATAGGAAGTATTATTTTTCTCAAAACTGCCAGGTTAGATTTTGATCCCCCTTTGCACAAGTATATAGTTGAGTTAACTCCACAGAAATACCACTACAAAATTACTGTTGATTCATAGACCACTGCCCATACAAATTTAAACAGTCTCCGTTATACAGATAACCGTTGGCTGTCTGGCGGTTTTGGACGAGGACAAGGCAGGTACAGACTTTTTCATCCGGTTCCAAAAGCCGGTAAACATATCTCCTTGCTAAGCATATAGAGTGTGACGAGTACACTTCTATAAGCATTCATGATTCTCTTACCTCCATATCTAGTTACACGAGTTCTTTACATAAACATGCCATAACTAAGTAGTGTCTCTTCAAAAGGCATAAGAATAAAATGCGTCCAGTTTGAAAGAAAGCTGTTAATTAAATGATGGGCCATTATCAGCGACATGGCAGTGGCGGCGTGCCTAATGTCCTCAGCTCTTGGCAACACTCTTGTCATATTCATTGCACGCTGATTCTCTTTGATGAGCACTGCGGTGGTGCTATGGGATGATTCAAAGTTTTGTATTCTGTAATAAAAACACGCAATTGAAAATAAAAACACGCAATTGAAAAATAATGAGAGGTCTATAGCACAGGTGTACATTTCTATAATGTACCTTTGTCGCTAACATTGGGATACACTGAGGTACTAGGTTGCATGTCCAATTGCGCGGAGTGAGGCAGCGGACCGGATAAATGGAGAAATTTTAACCAATCATGTCAGTCAAGATGTCAGTGAGTCACGTGGTGCGGAGATTTTATGCAATACGCTTGTGTCCTGAAAAAATCTAATGAGTCCGTCAGTTAGATTATCAAAAAATATTTGACCCGTGTTTTTTCTTTTGTTGCGACGCTTTTAAAATTCTCAATACGTCACACCTTCGCATATTTTTTAGTGAGTCGTGACATCACGAGCCCCCACTCCCGAGTTTTGATGCGTTTTATCTTTGTCAATATTCATTGATTTACAAAAACAAAAAATACGTGTCCATTATTTTTCAATACTCTAACTGACAGACTAAATAGTTTTGCAATTTGTGGATGATGGAATCTAGCCTAATTTCTCCGCCCTGTTGCCTCGCTCCGCTGTGATAGACAGACACCCTTTTGCCATAATATTACACTGTTGCGTTGTGCAAACACTTCTTTATTTATGCCTTACGTTTTAGTGTCACCCAGTTTTAGAAAATCGAGAAGTCCTTTGTGAAAGAAGACCGCAACATTACAATGATACCAAGATGTAACTGCCAAACAGTGGTTTGTTTCAGACACACAACAAGTGTTTTAAAGCCCTAAATAATACCTAATAAGTTTTGCAGAGATCACATTTTTTTAATTGAGATGTTTTTTCTCTCGACTCATAAACTCACCCACGTAAAATACTGGTATTCGTAAATATAGTTGGGGAAAGGCTGGGCAGATGGGGTGCGCCAAAGTTCACCTAAATTTTTAACTCTGATAATTAGAAATCCGAAAATGTTCTTTCTAACATTTTTCATCCTAACAATCACAATTCCTAACTACTCTGTCTCTAATGTTCATAATTCCGAAGCATTCAACTTCATAATGTCACAAGCAATAAACATCTATTAGACTTTTATTTGTTTTCCTATATTTTCTCAATAGAACCATTTTTACACTATTATTCAAAGTCATATCTTTTTTGTTTAGATTTCTTTTTATTTCATTTATAGCGGTGTATACCTGCAATGATATCCATAGGTTAGGTTAGGTTAGAACTGTGACCTACCTCGAAATTGGTCGCGAAAAGAGATTGCCCATGAACAGTACTCTTGATAAATTACTTGTGTCTCAAAACCCTGAACGGCATGAAATATTTAAAATAAAAATATATTTTTTAAAAAGATTTTGATTGATATTTAAAATGGGATAGTTTTTTGAAAAATAATTAGTACTTTTATGTTTCCGACGTTATAGTACGCCATTTTTACTACCGACTGTCAATACTAGGGATGTCCATTTTTTCTATTGCGGGTAATGTGCGTACCTACCTACATAAAATAAAATGATATCGATTTTGTATTGATTGTTCAATCTTTTATTGTAAAGTAATAACTGAGTTCTAAATCACAAGTTGTTGCTGGCATTATCAATATCAGTGGCTGTTAACGGCGACATCGGCGCTAAGTTGTATTTGTGAAATGCCACTGGCTGGTTTACGGAAATCGATATTTCATCAGTATGGGTACAACCTTATTTGACGTTTATTGCGCGTCTGTCATATTTTTGCAATACAATACTGTTATTTCTGCTGGTTTTGGTACGTTGTGCTTCGAGTCGAGCCTTTTAGTTCCTCCGTTACTGCTGTCAACCCATTGAAATTAAACATATTTTTAATGCCACTGCACCGTGTGTATCGTGTATTACTAAAAGCCGGACTTTTTGAGTTGTGATCATGGCGAGTGCGACTGTGATGCAATGTCTCAACTGCTCTTTGAGATTAACGCCACTTAGGCGCAGACACATGTTGTCGGAGATTCCGAATATCATCATGGATATTTTACGAGTCTGGATCTCACCAACACCGGTAAGAATGCACATTGTATTTTTAACGTAGTAGGATTTTTTTTAGTTAGGAACTACGCTTTATGTTTACGTACCATATAACAAATCTTAGAGGACACAAGTATATAACATATTTTTAGAAGAATAAAATACAAGTTTAAGAAATAATCATTCTTTTATTTGTTGTATTTGGTGTTGTGTGTTTTACCTTCCCTCTCTACTTACAAAGACCATTTCATTATACCTACCACATCTGTGATTTGAGTAGGATCGAGATAATAACACTGAGCGATTGACTATTTTATTAATGATTTCTTCCATGCTTTGCAATTTCATGAAACGCGGGCATGAGATTTAAAAATGCGCAAAATCTAAATCAGTAAGACTTGGTGAGGTAAAACGTTACAGATTTTACACAAATTATGCTTCAAAGATACCAAGCTCGCCCGTAAACCCATTCAGACCCTTTTAAATAGCTTTTTTAAACTAATTTTTGGTCGAATATAACCTCAAAATAGTAATTTCATTTTCGTAAATATCTCAGAAATGCCATTGTAGTTTGTGTTAAATCTTTTGAGGTAGTATTTAGACATGCCATCAAGTATTTTAAAGATGATTTTATGAAGACACAACAATGTTGAGTTGAGTACATTTGTCCATAGTGCCGTGGGCATTCTCCTTTTTCTATATTATGCTAATTATGTTTAGGGATAAAAGCTTTATGATAAAAAAACAGTAGGAGTTTAAATATATTTACATTAATGATATTATTAATTACAATTTTCGGAAACATGAGTGTTATGAACATCGCCGGTAGCACTACAAATAGTATGAATGAAAACTTTAGGATGAAAAATTTTAGGAAGAGTGATCATTCGGATTACAAATCATCAGGAAGAACAATTTCGGGCAAAGAACTTTTGGTGAGCCAATATGGACCCATGCAGATGACGTTTGCTCTTGACTCAGAGATGACAGAGACAAAGTAAAGCGTGCTCCACCGTAGACCGCATCATCGCTTAACATCAGGTGAGATAGCGGTCAAACGTACGCCTATTAATAGTTAAAAAAAAAAGTCAACAAAAGGAGCCTATTAACTCTTACACAACATGGTAGGGATGGTAACTTGCAGTGCGTCTGGATGTCCGATGGTAGAAGGAGGTTGGCGTGATAAAAAAGAGGGTAAAATCCTGTATAGATACAAATTTATACTTATTCATTGAACACCCAAAATTCAATCTCAATATATTCTCAATAAAATTCCAAAAAAATTATCACAACACAGGCCAGTGTCATGTCACATTATCATAAAAATACAAACTACAAAGCCGCCCACTTGTCATAAATACGTATTTAGATAGCGATCAATCGGCGATAGTAATCTACATGCAAACAAACACACATGCACCTATATAATATGTATATACAAATATACGTTCATAATACACGTTCATACAGTGAGTCAACTCGGTCAATGACTGAAAGTCACATGAGTGCAGCTTATCATGAGTATCATGGTAATGATGCTCTTTTGTTTATCACTAGTTGGGAGCGCGGGTTCGGTTGTTTATTTATTTTAGTCAATGCCTTCGTGGTCGAGTGGTTTTGGGGTTTGCCTTGTGACCTGGTGGTCGTGGGTTCGATTCCCACGGGAAAGCATGCGTTGTAAAGTTGTTAGGACATTGCAGGCTTGAATTACCTGTTTGTATAATAAAAAAACCTGTTTGTATTTTTTTTGTAAAAAGTTTTTTATTTTTCACTTTTTAGTGAAAAATAAAAAAACCACACCTAACAACACCACTGAAAAATCGCAGAAAAGCAAAATACGCAATTTCGATTACTTGGATGACATAAAACTATCATCTAAGTAGACGAATTCCAGCTATTTCGATTTAAAATCCAAAGTTCTAAACCGATTTTCATAAAATTTAAATGGGACCAATCTGCAAGTATATCCTTTCAGATAAAACTTAATAATAAAACTTAAATAAAACGAACGATTTGAAAAAAAGAATTTTTGAAATCGTTTCGTAATTGTCGGAGTTATGAGGTAACAAACATAAAAAAAAACAAACAACCGAATTGATAACCTCCTCCTTTTTGGGAAGTCGGTTAAAAAGATGATTCCGTGCTTCGAAAGGCACGTATAGTCATGTCAGAGGCCCTTGCGGCGGTTTATAAACACTGACACTAGGGTGTGAGGGGGTCGTTAGATTCTACTGTCCACACGATACGAAGAAGACGAAGTCAATGTACTGTCTGAACATCTAACCTTTTACCGTAGTGAATTATATTTCAGAAGGATAATAGGCTAGATTCCATCATCCACAAATTGCAAAACTATTTAGTCCGTCAGTTAGAGTATTGAAAAATAATGAACACGTAATTTTTGTTTTTGTAAATCAATGAATATTGACAAAGATTTAAAACGCATCAAAACTCGGGAGTGGGGGTTCGCGACGTCACGACTCACTAAAAATTATGCGAAGGTGTGACGTATTGAGAATTTTAAGCGTCGTAACTTCGTCAATTTAGGTTCCAGTAACAAAAGAAAAAACACGGGTCAAATACTTTTTGATAATCTAACTGACGAACTAATTAGATTTTTTCAGGACACAAGCCTCAGAGAAATGGAAAAGCAGTTAGAAAACTAGTTAGGTTAGTAGATTTTATTGTATCCCGGGCCCCAGTCTCGGGGCAAAGCTTGGAATTTGGGGTTTTAAGGCGGATTTCGTCTATGATACTGAACGCGATCAATATGTGAACCACGTGTACGAGGTGTCAGTATCACAATTTTCTGTGGAATATTGTCACTGACGGCTCTTAATCACAGTTTATATTTATATTGATCGCGTTCAGTTTCATTGGTGAAATCCGTTTTTAGTCGAAAAGAGTCCCAATGGTAAGTATTCATGAGGATTTACCCACAAAAAAGAGTTAGTTTAGGAAAGCTAGTAATTTGGCATTATAGTAATAATTTTGATAAATAAATAACCTCTTAAACCTGACCACTTTATTTAATAACCAATTTGGGTTATTAACTTCTGGGTTAGCTCGCTCCATCGTAAACTTTGTCTCTGTCATCTCTGTCCAAGACTAGTTGTTGAGAGCAAATCCATCACAAATAAAAAAACTGAAACCTTTTATTTTATTCATCCTTTTATGATAAGATAAAGTTAAATTGTTGTATATTATCTATTCCAGAGGGCAATCGAGCTGCAGTCACCGCCAAAAACTAATACTGTGTCAAAAATAAAAATAGCACTGTCGACTTGTCGTTATTGATAATGCTATCCGTGCGTTATAATATTATGCAGCTCAAAGAATCTGTAGCATCATAAAGGACGTCCCTTTTTAGGGTTCCGTACCCAAATGGCAAAAAACGGAACCCTTATAGATTCGTTCCTTATGTCTGTCTGTGTGTTCGTCCGTATGTCACAGCCACTTTTTTCCGAAACTGTAAGAACTATGCTGTTCAAACTTGGTAAGTAGATGTATTCTGTGAACCGCATTAAGATTTTCACACAAAAATAGAAAAAAAAACAATAAATTTTGGGGTTCCCCATACTTAAAGCTGAAACTCGATAATTTTTTTTTCATCAAACCCATACCGTGTGGGGTATGCATAGGTCTTCAAAAATTTTATTGAGGTTTCTTATATAATTTAATAAATATTTTTTCTAAACTTAAAAAATTGCACGAGAGACACTTCCAAAGTGATAAAATATGTCCCCCCCCTGTAACTTCTAAAATAAGAGAATGATAAAACTAAAAAACATGATGTAGGTACATTACCATGTAAACTTCCACCTAAAATTGGTTTGAACAAGATCTAGTAAGTAGTTTTTTTAATACGTCGTAAATCGTAAACCGCAACTTTTGATTACAACATATACTCGTACCTACAGGTTTATACGGAACCCTCGGTGCGCGAGTCCGACTCGCACTTGGCCGGTTTTATTTATTTTCTAGCTTTTTCCCGCGACTTAGTATGCACCTAACCCGTTTTTTCCAGTTCTGAGAATTTTGAAAAATCTTCTACAGACTTATAGAGAAGCTACATGTACAATTTCAGCTTTTTTACGAATAGTAGTTTCGCTTGTGCTTTGTCTGACAGTCCCTCAGTCAGTCACCAGTTACGGAAGAATTTCATATATTTGTATTAAACACCAGCTTCTCTAAACAGTATTTCTTGGTTCTAAAAAGCCACAGACTTACATAGTTACGTAATCATCATAAAAGCGGAAAGTTGTTCACTGCTGGACATAGGCCCCTGGGGTGTACAGAGGAGGGGTCTGTCGGACTTTACTGACTATGAAACCATCTCGTGTTTCTTCGCATATTTGCACCCGGCCATCTCTTCAACGCAGTCGCCGACTGGATAAGCTGAAATTATTATATTATTATTATTATTATTATTATTATTCGCATGTCAATCGCAAACTATTAAAAAAAGCCTTTATTTTATACATTTTATACATTTTTGACAGATTGCGATTGAAATGCGAATGTGAAAATTAGCAGAATTGATACTCAGGTCAAAGCCCACTTTTAATAGGTTTTCATTTTGCCCCAAAATATATTTAATTCCTGAATGAATCATAATCGTGTCAACCCCATTCTGAGCCTTGCTATATCGAAGAAACACTTCGAAATAAATTAAATAGAACCTAATAACCTCATTGTCTGGTAAACAAACTAGCAGGTATGTCACTTACTACCGTCTTTTGTTTTCGCTCGGCCGACTCTGGAAAAGGAGACGAACACCTTTTGTCTAGGACATAATGACTCATTATCTCACCATTAAGGGGTGGCCAGTTAGTCTTGGTACAATAAAGTCTTATCTATTTTATGTTAAGCCCGCATAAACCGCTCTTACTTAGCAAAACTGTTTCTTTAACCAAAAACAGAACTTTGGTATAAATCTCTCGATTTGGATTAGTTTGGTTTTTTTTATTGCCCTAACAATCAGTAATTACCTAAATGTTTCCCAATATTAAGTAGTTCTATTTTACAGATTTTACAAATAACTTTAACTTGGTCAGTGTCAAGGAGCTTAAATTGAGGTTCTCGCAGACTATGAGACAAATGTTTCATGGAAATTGTTCCTAGGATAATATACATATGTCCGTTGAACAATTTCTGTAATTAATTTGTCGTATTGACAGATGCCCCTGTCGGTGGGAGTTTTAATAAACGTGGTGATTTTTTTAAGTGGGCACGGATCACGACATACACTCATAGAAGTCTCGGGCCCGATTTCAATGAAAACTAAAACTGCGTCACTGCCACCCAGGCCCCCTAAAAATAAACCAGTTTATGTAGAGATTCTGTTAAATAGTTGACAAGTGAAAATATCGGAACAAAAAAGAATAACTGAAGGTTTTAACCCATGAAAACCTTAAACTACTTAGTTTTCTTTCTTTCTTTCCATGAAGTTTGTAATCCGTTCATTGGCAACCATCTGTGCATATCAGCTGAGCATTTACAATAGGGCCTGTTTATCAAGATCGCACTAAAGAACATGCAACTCGCAGGTAAATATTAGCTCAGATACTAACGATTAAATCGCCCATATTCTTTGCAGTTTATTACCTATCTCTGTTCTGCGAGCGTGTAACTCACAGAACGCGACTTTATATATATATATATATATATATTTAGATCTATATTACAAATAGATTAAAATCGTTTTTGTGTGTGCCTTATCAGTTTTGTTCACTATCTAAGTACTGGCCTTAGTCCTTATTACCTAATTGTAACGACTTAAAAGTAATTTGGAGGACTCAAATGGATGATATTTGTGAAAAAACAAGCGATGGATATACACCTCTAGTTTTCAGATTCAAAGGTAAGGTTTTTTTAATATAAAATAGAACTTACTTTATACAGGGTTATTTATAAAACACTAACGACCTCTTAAAGAGTTGAAGTACCTACACACAATAATAAACAACTTTTTCTTTGAGACCATCTCTGAAAACTTGAAAAATATACGAGCTCGTAGCTGTGTCATAATTTTCGTAAGCTAAATATTGTAATTTTACAAATAACCCTGTACAGCACTGGGAGGTCCTCTAAAAATTATTGAAAATAACTTTGTGGTTGCTAACAATTCACGTCAATAAATTATTCTTTGTCTTCGATTATTTTCTAATAGAATAAAAAGTCACTGTGTCTGTCTGCTTCTCCGCTTACTACTTCTAAACCACGCAAAGGATATTGATACGGTATTTTTTAATTGAAAAAAAAAATGTTGTTGCGAACAGCGAAAGTGTAGAGTGGATATAATTTGCACCCGCGCGAAGCTGGAGTGGGTCGCTAATATATTATCTAATAGATTGCAGTGTCTTTTCAACTGTACTTTTGTGGATATACTTTTTTAGACAAGATTGTCCAAAAAAGTAAACCCTTTTTTAAAGGATAGGAAATCATCAAAATACTGAGCAAGAGGGATTATCAGACTATTTACGTTCCGGGCCGCCGTGACTCTTTTGAACAAATTCCGCAACCTTACACCACTTTACGCAGCCTTACCACTGGGGCAGATACCGGCCCCAGTGGGTCCCGTTCCCGTCTACTATGCTGACATCTCTTTGAGGCGCGCGTCGAACATAGCGCGTCGTCCACCCGGGCCTGGTTCTGATCAGGCGGCGAGTCACCCAACGCTCGCCATCCGCAGGCCTGCGCCTGCATCTTTAATGACTTTGCCACATCATTAACTCTTTTACCCCTGTTTTAGATATGGTAACCTGAAAGCGTTTCTCCCGGGGCAGAAGGGAATTTCAGACTCTTACTGATTAAAACCACACGTGTTCCTACAAACGCCCATTGCGTTCCTGGACCGCGGTAACACTTTCAAAACAATTTCGCAACAATTTTAAACCTAAAAACCACTTTTTAACTCTAGAACAATAAATTGAGTCACATTATCGTTCATAAAGATTTATTATTTGTTATCGAACGCACGTCTCGGTAATAATTCAATACGCAAAGCTTTCAAATTTAATTACGCTAGCTTGTATTGGAATTATTGCGGTCCAAATATTAAGTAGGTCAATTATTATGATAAATTATTGCCACCATCCCCCTTCAGCTAACAGTAATGATGACGACAGCGCATAAATTTATTACTAGTAACACAGATACATAAATCGTGATTTTGCTGTGAAACACAGTCGTTTATGATTCATATTTCGGTACTTTTGAAATTTAAAATCATTGTTATCTAAATATTACAACCGCACGATCAATCTTCTAGGTTGAGCAACGGTTGCCGAGCCTGGTCTATGGATGGGTACCATCTTAACATATCGTGACTCCTTCATGCCTCGGAAAGTACGTTAAGCTGTTAGTACTGGCTGTCATGTTTAGATCTTTGGCAGTCGTTACGAATAATCAGAAGCCGGAAAATCTGAGACCAATCTTGCCAAGGAGTACCGTGTTACCCAGTTATTTAGTTGTGGAGGACTGGTAGGCAGCCGCTTCACGTGAAATACTGGTATCCAGCTGAAACCAGTTTGACTGGAAGCCGACCCCAATATAATTGGAAAAAGGCTAGGCAGATGATGTAGTCTATGCTTCGATAGAGATTATACAATAAAAACAGTTAACTTTCGTTCATAATTAGCACTCTTAAAGATTACAAAAACAGAATCATCTAAGTTTTTTTTGTTTCATTGAAAACACATTAATTTCTTCATAAATCAACTTCAACAAATTCTTACACTAATTCTCACGCGTCTGTAATCTGCGTCAATTTTATCAAATATCTGGTCTGTCCTTTGTCTACCCGCAAATCCATCAAAACACGTTTATTATCAAACCATAAAAACATTATATGACAAGTACGCAGAATTATCAAACGTTTCACCTATCAGGTGCAATCGATTGCGCCGAGTTCAGAAACACTTCAAATCATGTTTAACTACATTTTTACTGCTTTTTTGTTTACCCACTCACTATCAGTCACATGAGCATCTATAACGATAAGGGATAACCTACTTTAACCTGTATATATAAGATTTCTTTACAAGAAAACCAACAGTTTTATTTTATTTGCATTAAATTAATCGATTGAGAGAGTACTGGTTGTGTTTTGTGACAATGAAGTTGTTATCAGGACAAGATAAGGAAGGAGGTGGAACGGGGGGAGCGGGGGCATCAAGTTCTGCTGAGCAAGGACTTTTGAGAGGTCAGTCACCGCTGTAACTTAATCTATACATACAGCAGTAATATAAGACTATATATTAGCTTACCACATTGTTTGCACTAAGCATAATGCTCGTTTGTGTTAGCGGTCAACTTCATCCAAATCCTGACACAAGTAGATAGGTATTTGAGCCTGAAATAAAATGAAATGTTCGTGTATTTTAGCTGAATATATTTTGAGAGCAAAGCGGCTTTTCTCTTTGTGTATTTAGCTATAAATTCATAACTTTATTATTGTTTCGTTTATAGACCTCTTTGTATAAAACTTTATCATCGTTTACTAAAATAAAGTCAAAGGTCATGTCCAAAAACTAACAGTCTTAGATAAGTTCGTTTTTGTTTTTAACTATAAAGACGAACACCGGTGCAAATAGATAGTTGAGTATGATTTATAATAAACACTTGTGGACATTTTCTTTTGGACTAACGCAATTACCTTACAGTTTAGTGTCAACTAGCTGACCCGCGCCACTTCGTCTGTGTCACAATTTGCCATTTTTTTTTTTTTTCAATTCGAACCAGTAGCTCCTGAGATTAGCGCGTTCAACCAAACAAATAAACAAACTTTAAGCTTTTTAATATTAGTTAAGATAACCGCTCCTTTTGATCGCAGCGTGATGTTATACTTACCTCGATAAGTGGGCTATCCAACACTAAAATATTTTTTCAATTCGAACCAGAAGTTCTTGAAATTAGTGAGTTCAACGAAACAGACAAACAAAAGCTTTATAATATTAGTATACCTCTAGATGAATTCAAACATTTTATCCGTTTTATGATCATAACTACTCAACAATTAATTTTATCAAAATATTTTTACTAATTTATTACACTGTCCATCAACCTTTGTGACTATGTCTTACGCATGTATTTCTTACTTCGTATATTTCTTCTTCACTTATGTTTTGTGCTGGATCCTGGACGAAGTCTCAACTTTACCGATCGACTTTAAGGATCGCGTTCGAAATTTACTGTGTACAGGTGGCCTTACCGAATTTCGGTCACTAGGCGATAGATAACTGTGTCGAAACTTCCTGCCCTCGTTCCAGTCTTCAACACAAAGCTTTCCATCATCACTGTAGTGTTTCTAAAATAGAACTAGAACTAATAAAATAGACTAGCTGATGCCCGCGGCTTCGCTGGCTTCACAAATATACTAAAACCTTCCCCGAAAATCACTCTATCCATTGGTGAAAACAGCATGAAAATCGGTGCCGCAGTTTTTGAGTTTTTTGCAAACACACAGACAGACGCGGCGAAGGACTTTGTTTTATAATTTAGTATGTAGTGATAGATTCAGAGCTACGAGTATAATTAAACTTATAGCTTATCTCAGATACATATCTATGTAGACCGCTTATCTACGCATTGCACAATTGAACCTTCATTAGAAGAGCCGACAATTTAATCATATTATTAATTTGCAAGATTACAGAGATAACGCAGTTTTCGCGTGATCAAGTAAGATTATGAAAGTAAGCCGCTACCTATTGTCGGTATCGTTTTTAACCGACTTCCCAAAAAGGAGGAGGTTCTCAATTCGGATGTTTGTATTTTTTGAAGTGAAAACTTCTTTAGCAGCGTTGAGCACTTTTCTTGGGATGGGTATAAAATGTAAAACTCGCGTCAGGACACGTGACCTGATCGAAAATTGTAAGACGCATGATTAAAAATGAACAACGATGTTCAAGTTTCCACTTCTGCCGGCACTCCCGGAGTGCAAACCGGAGTTTTTTTAGGATGGGATATCATCAAATGACTACTCATATATTATGATTGGGCCCTGGTCGGGGAAACTGCGGTTCCCATCTTGATTTTTTCGGTAGGAGTCTTGATAAGCTCCCGATTACTGGTAATAGACTCGCTATAGTTATCATGGGCCAGTCATGGGCTCTAAAAGTAACCAGTGTTATTTATTTATTTAATACTTTAAGCTCACAAATGTACAGAGGCGGACTTAATGTCTGTATGTTTGGGTGTACTGGTAGTTTCAACACCTCTGCTTTAAACTTCCTGTTAGGTTTTTGTAGATATCAAGTAAGCTGATAGATTAACTAATTCACCGATATAGGATTACATTTCTATCGGTTACATTTTGGGGAGTGTGCGACGGAATTGCATAACTTAATTCCACCAAGCCCGTTCCACCATCGGACCACAAGACGTACGGTGATGTGCCACCGGTACATGGTGGACATCCCACCTATACGTACAAAACGTTTTGGGAATACATTCATTATGTGTACAGCTAAGGAGTGGAATTCCCTGCCCGAGTCTGTGTTTCCTGATAGCTCCAACCTGGGAGTCTTTAAGTCAAGAGTGAATAGGTTACTTCTAGGCAAGCGTGCTCCACCTTAGACCGCATCATCGCTTAACATCAGGTGCGGATAGCAGTCAAACGTAAGCCTATCAATATTTAAAAAAAAATAATATGGAAGTAGACTTAAGGCTCGACCGCACTGTGCGACACTGCGCGGCAGCGGAGCGACGCGACACGTAACAATGTTCGCACTTGAAGTGTCGCGGCGCGTAGTTACGCTGCTGCATAGTGCGTTATACCTCATACAATTTCTTACAAAGAATATTTTGCCGTTCGTGTCACGTCGTTCCGCTGCCGCGCAGTGTCGCCAAGTGCGGTCAAGCCTTTAGGGTGGGTTTCATCAATATGTAACTGAACGCGATCAGCATATATGAACCACGTTTACAGGCTGTCAGTGTCATTATTTTCTATGGAATATTGACACTGACAACTGTTGAACGCAGCTTGATCGCGATCAGTTTCATTGGTGAAATTCGCTCTTATTCTAACTGTTCGAAGTAATAATTGACGTGGTTTCGGGATATGGTCGTCAACTCATCCTATGTTATTGAGTTTGCTTGCAACCTGTCCCGGTGCAGCGGTGGCGGCGCTTTAGTGACGTTTGGTCTTATACACTGTCGCACGTAATGTAAAGCGTTCTAAATGAAAGTGTGGGTGAGACACGCTAAGGGTGCATTTTCACCAGAGATTAAAATATATATAATATAAATATTTTTTTTTTTTTTTTGAAGAATAAAACAAGATAAGTACAACAAGTAACACGATGGTAGCTACAAAAACATAAACTGTAGCGCATACATAATGGAATGATGTTCCATGCAGAAAGTGCTAAGCTGGTAATTTTATAATTTTAATTATTTAGATGTTTTTTCCTTTGTAATAAAATAAAAATAAAACAAGACAAAAATAAAACAGTACAGAACCTACCAATAGAATTGCTTACGCTGAGCGAGGCCAGGTAAATGAAGCGATCCTATTGGTTCTTAACTATCTTACTAAAATTTTAGAACTCGCAACCTTAATAAAATTTTAAAGAAGCTTCTGGTTTGACTGCTCAGCAGCAACTGTTTAAGTCGGTTGAACCTCAGCTGATTAAAGAAGATTTTTTTTTGACTCGCAAAAGACGAATAGTTTATATTGAATAACACTCGGTGTTCCGGCTGTAGGTATTAGAATCACATGGCCTGGCACGCGACGATATATTTACTTATCAATTTTTTTTTTTCATTTATTGCGTACATAATAAGGAGTATTCTATTCTTGTAATGTATTATGTCACCGAAAAATGGCAAACGCCTTAAGATTGTAAAATATCGCGTGAAATTGTAAACTACTTTTTTCTAAATAAGACACGGACGTATTGGAAACTATTGAATTTGGATGGGATATATTTTAAACGAAACGATTTTTTATAATCTAATCAAGACTTATTATAAACTTACGGAGTCTGTCATTTTCCGGTGACAAATATACACACACAGTTACAGACTGTGAAAGAGACCGGACGACATATCGTTATTTCCATGGAAGATGGATAGGCCATTAGTATGGGACGCTACTTGCGTCGACTCTTGCACCATCCCATCTTCCTTGTTCTTCGTGCTTCGCAGCCGCTGCGGCAGCACCAGTGCCTCAGTGGCTGCGGAGAATTTCAAGCTAGGGATATATAATAACCTCGTTGTTAGTTGTAATTCTGTTTAGGTTTAAACATATGACAGACTTTTCGATTGCACTTCGGCAAGTCTAGGAGCAATCACACAAACTGTTTCTTCTTTTTCAATGCGTTCCCGTATTCCTATCTTAATATCACCTTACATATCATAATTTTTAGGAATCCGGACATCCGTGAAAAATGGAACCCTGAGAAGATCACTCGGATGTCTGTCAGCCGGTTTTTTCCGGATCCACTGGACCGATTTGATATACATATGTACTTCTATAACCCAAACACGGATGCGTTACGTAAATAAATTAATTTTCATCACATCAAATTGGATCACTTTTGGGGGTCAAACTAGAAAATTAAAAAAAGGTCTCCAAACTGTATCGTGTGACATATCAAAGGAAAGGCCTAGGTACTATGATTTTTTCGTAATTTTAAAATTAATAGAATGGAAGTTATTCAACAAATTAGACCAAAAATGACTTTTCTCCCCATTTTCTCCGAAAATACTGAGCCAATAAATTGAAAAAAAAAATGCAAATAATAGTTATAATAATAATATAAAAGATTACAGGAAAACCAATAAGAAGAACCTGTAGTGTTACAATACCATGTTTAAAAATAAAATGTTTGGAACACTTTTCACACGAGTCCGACTCGCACTTGGCCAGTTTTTATAGAAACACCATACAAGCATAATATTTCTATGCACAAATGGGTGCGACATCGTTGAAACTAATTACCGAGGCCACTCGAGCTGTCGCCTATGATTAATAACTGTTGGTACTGTCAACTGGCTGCATTCATTACACATATGACTGATTACGACATGCCGTGTAATAGCCTGCACTTGACTGTCCAAGTCATTTGGCTGACGCGACTGAGATTTGCCAAGTGTGCAGGAGATATTATAGTGCACTAGGATGCACCCTCTACACATGTACTCACATATTCACATCAATACGACCAACAGGGCTCAGAAACACCGTCATGGTTTACATGATTTTCCACCATTTTTTTTTTTTTTTTTTATGATGAAATATTCTGTGTATCCATATTTGAACGCCATCTGGCATAACATAGCGCACCAGTATTTTTTTTTAACAACTATTTTCTGTACTTACCAATGTTAACAAATGAATAAATGACTTATGACTTATGACCATGGGAAATTTCTATCAATATCTCTACGAAGAATCCCGAAATGAACCCCGGAACCCAAGCATAGGTCTAATTTGGACTGCTTCATTGGAACTAATTGCTAATAATTAGTTCAAGTGCGCGCGAGTAGAATGTACTAGTACAATATATCAAGCATCAAGCTGGTATCTGCCAGATACCAGCTTGATGCCCTCGAGTCAATTGAAAAACGAGCCAAGAGGATCATCGGCGATGATAAACACGTCGAATCGAAGCTCCAAAGTCTTGAGCATCGACGCCGAGTTGCTGGCCTGTCGGTTTTCCATCGGTTACATTTTGGGGAGTGTGCGACGGAATTGCATAACTTAATTCCGCCAAGCCCGTTCCACCATCGGACCACAAGACGTACGGCGATGTGCCACCGGTACATGGTGGACATCCCACCTATTCGCACAAAACGTTTTGGGAATACATTCATTGTGCGTACAGCTAAGGAGTGGAATTCCCTGCCTGAGTCTGTGTTTCCTGATAGCTACAACCTGGGAGTCTTTAAGTCAAGAGTGAATAGGTTACTTCTAGGCAAGCGTGCTCCACCTTAGACCGCATGCGGTCAAACGTACGCCTATCAATATTAATATATATATATATATATCATCATCCTGGCCTAAGCATAAACGCTTGTGTCCTGAAAAAATCGAATTAGCCCGTCAGTTAGATTATCAAAAAGTATTTAACCCGTGTTTTTTCTTTTGTTACGGGAACCAAAATTGACGAAGTTACGACGCTTTTAAAATTCTCAATACGTCACACCTTTGCATAATTTTTTGTGAGTCGTGACGTCACGAGCCCCCACTCCCGAGTTTTGATGCGTTTTATCTTTGTCGATATTCATTTATTTACAAAAACAAAAACTACGTGTCCATTATTTTTCAAAACTCTAACTGATGGACTTAATAGTTTTGCAATTTGTGGATGATGGAATCTAGCCTATTAAGCAGCCTTATATTTTTTGTGATGTGTTTGCTCTTGACTCTAGTCTTAGTCAGAGATGACAAAGATAATATCTACCGAGCTTCCCCAGAAAGAGCCTGTTTTGGGACACAAGCCTTACTTCTTTGAGCGAGAATGAGCCTCTTGACCTTGTCCCAATTTATTTGGGGTCGACTCAGTACAAGTTTCGCTTTCATACATCGTTCCTATTTCCTTCCTTCATTTCCAACCTGGCCATAATTTTTTACACAGTTTAGTATGTATACCGACTCATTTTTTCTATGGCGTTAGTGTTTTGCTAATGCAATAGAAAGTTTTCATGTCGTAGTTAACTTAACAATAGTGTGGAAACTATCAACCTAAAATGTACGAGTTTCAATACAGAGGTGAAAAAAACTGGGCAAATGCGAGTCGGACTCGTGTATGAAGGGTTGTACGCTTGCGTGAAGTCGGAAATTATTCCAAGGAAACATACTCCTATTATAAAATATTCTAATCCTAATCCATGACATGGTCTATCCGTGTGCTAAGTTTTGCTTGAATCCTCTTATTAAGACGTGAAGCGGTAACAAACGAAATCACATTCGCATTTGTAATACTACTGTAAGCATTTTTATAATAGCCTACGCGATTCCTAATCGTGCCCTGAAACACCAATGCCAATCCCATATTGTGACAATCAATTAGCATTCTTACAGAATATTTATCAATTAATTTAAAAATCATCACAATTCCACCCAGCTTATTCCGTGACGCACTACTCTATAGGTACTAATTAAACTCGTTCTAATAGACTGGTTAGAACTCGTCCAATTATTGTGGTCTAATGCGTCCAGTTATTAGATGCAACGTTTAACTAGCAAATGGCTTTGAAAACTAATTGAGCCATCGCTTTCAGTCGAACTAATTATGCCTAACATATAGCCGTAATTGAGTTGGGTAGGATAGCATCCGTTTTGTGTAAAATTCTGTTGCCCCATTGTTGTCATTTTGATGTTGAGTATCGTTAACGGAAGGAACTTTCTTTTTAGTTCTAAAAAGAAATTGTGTTAATAAAAGGCTATTTTGATTTACTGTTATCTCGTTTATAGAAAGAACATATATTTTTTAAAAGAAGTCTATTTTATTGAAGTTTCAAATTTTATTTAGGTATGCTGAGGATACAACAAAATTATGTTAATGACACGGTTGGCGCAGTGGTTGAGCGATCGGCTGCTGTGCTGCGTGACACGGGTTCGATTGCCGCACAAAAGAAATCTTTGTTTGGCATACAGGAAGCCTACCATGACCTAATTAAAAATGATTCAAAAGCAAGGCATTTCAGTTATGGTCCCTAAACTGCCTCGCTTCATATTCGTACCATGACGTCCAAAGCGCTCTGCGGAGTTTAGATCGCTGTAAGTGAATGAAAGATCGCAATTTGCGGCTGAACCGCGTTTTTGGTGAAAAAGAGACGACGCTATTAATTTCAGATAAGTTTATTTCGCTCACACTTTATTGTCAGACACGCTCAGAAGTAAGAAACCATTATTTTTTCTCAACTGAGGATCATTACTTTAATGTTTAAAAACACTAAACAGTCGTTTTAAAGAATTTAAGTTAATACAGTAACTATGTTTAAAACAAGTCTTAGTCGAACAAAGATATTTATTTACCTTTTGCTATTTATTTTACGAAAAAACATGATTTATTTCGCCGTAATGAAACGGCATGTTTTATATTTTTCGTTTTGGATCGTACCACAGTAAAAAGTTGGTTGAATTTGATTTAAACGCATAAAGGAAAAAAAAGAATATTGATTTATACGTCAGTGGTTGAATTGTCACTGTCAGTGTCAGTTTGACTAGATCAGTGTTACCAACTACGTGGATTTTCCACAAAAAGTGATGGTTTCAATCTCTTTTGTGGTGAAATTGTTCTCTACAAGTGGTTGGTGGATTTTTCTAGCGGTTCATTAATATTCTGTTAACTGTTTACACTTTAAATTACTCAGCCACTCAGCTACTTGCACGTCTCGAAATTATATTCTTCCTAGCTTTCTAAGAATAGGTCTGTGTAGATAACACTGATCTATCAAAAATGTCAGAAATGAAAATCCAACATACGTTGTAAAACGAATTGGTTCTAAAGAATCATATCAATCTGGAATCAACGTGCAAATAAAAATGATTCGTATGAAGATGACGACCAAAGTTTAGAACTTGTTTTTTTTTTATTTATCATACAAATGGTGTTTTCATTTATAGTTATTTCTTGTTATGACCTAATAAAGGAATCTAAAAAATAATAATAACTGATGGTTGTCTTTGGGAAAACAATATATTTATCTCTCATTTGGGAAGAATTTAATGCCTTGGTTATTTGAGATAATACTGATGACACCGTTTGTTGTGCAACGGAATGACCACCAATTGGTCTTTGGTAAGACCCTGTCGCGTAGAATGGCAATGCAGTCAAAACCTTAAATAAATAAGAACTTATTACAACAATAATTAGGTCAATAAACCTTAAACCTAATTGTAAAAAATTGGATAAAAGATTTTCACAAATCCTTTCTCACAAATAAAAACATCTATATGAATTAAGTAAATTAAAGAGATAAGAAGTTATGTCAGATAAGGCCTACCGCCTACCTTGTTCTCTAAGGATGGA
Source organism: Ceramica pisi (assembly GCA_963859965.1). Classification (NCBI taxonomy): domain Eukaryota; kingdom Metazoa; phylum Arthropoda; class Insecta; order Lepidoptera; family Noctuidae; genus Ceramica; species Ceramica pisi. Next base: position 7,503,269 of record OY982529.1, read on the forward strand.
TCCGTTGACTTGACAGGCTCTTTAAACATTGGGCTCAACTCAGCGCACAAATCGAGCACTAATTTTTTGGATAACCTGTAGCGCCTAATGAATTCGGTATCCTCAAAATTATTGAAGGGGTCCAACTGGCCGCGTAATTGAATCCTCTTCCGTTTTTGGGTATAGAGTGACGCAAAATGTTCCTCAAAAAACTCAAACAAAAGTTGTTCATCAGACATGTTATAATGAAAAACAAATGCGTTTAAATGGGTATTTTAGACTCTATAGGAAAGATAAATAAATAAATAAAGTATACTTACATTGAGTTTTAGTAAAAAAGCTACTAAAAACTTAGTTTTCGTTAATAATTCACCAAACGTTTCAGTTTTGTAAAATAAATAGTAACTTTTATTGAATCGTTAATTTCGTCTGTTAGAGCGATTCAGTTGAGCTGCTATAATACGTTATGGTACCAAGCAAGAACAAAATTGAATGAATGAAACCAAAACTTGCGACTCAGTCTGTGACAATCGCTGTCAAATGGTATGGCCTAAATTAAATCTTTAATCTGACATCATGGTACGAATTAGTAGAAAAGATCAGTTTAGGTCCTAAATTGGATCGCGTTAAGAGCTTGTGGTAGGCCTCCAGATAGCTGTTCTGGGTCTGTCTGTTTGTGTATGTGAGTTTGTATGATTGTGAACGCACCCACGATACAGGGGAAATTCCTAGGGCAACGATTTTAAAAAAATGTGTGATGTGTCTGTCCTGCTACAGATATTCTGTCACATCTATATACGGAAAACCCTGGGAAAACATGTTAATGAAACTGAATATTTATCGCCAGGATCAACCGCTTTAACACATTGATAAACTTGCAAAATTATAATCGCTTTAGTCTGTTATCTGCTTTTTTTTTACAGTTCGATTGAGAAACTCGATTTTACTTCTCTCGTGCAAACGATTCGGTAAACATAGTACCTACATAGCCGCTGTACTTACTTACCGCATAAAATACTAATAAAAGTCAGCAATTCTGTATGTTTATCACTCAACTTTTGTTTTTCATTTCGTTTTATTTGTAACAAGTTGTTTTCACGTCTATTTTGTCTTGGAAAAACATCGCGCTTCCTCGTAATTTCATCAAATCGGTAAAAAATGGGAGAAATTACGAAAGGTCTACGAACGGAAATTACAAAATTATAAAGGGTCCCTGAGACCGGGATCTAAGGAAGTTCGTTACGTCATATAAAAATATGATCGAGATCGACATTACTAGACGTTTTTGTGACGTCGATTCCGGAAGAAATTTCTGGAAAAAGATAAAATCTTTTTTTCATGAAACCTCTCTGGTTTTTTTGATACTTATTAGTTTACTTTTATAGATGAGATTTTCCAGTAAACATCATAAAACGCTACAAAGGGTACGAACACCGCAGTGGGCCTTCTAAGCTCACTATATCAATGCCAGTTATGATGGCCATGGTCCATTTTTATCGAGTCAAATTTTACGAAGAGAAAAAAATTATGATCACCAATATCCACGATAAGCGTGCCGAAAGCTCATGAGATTTTTTATCGCAGATATTTTATTCCTTTTTCATCACTCGATTTAATATTATCGTGCTCATCCCACACAGACTATAAAAAGCATCAATTATAAAGGTCTTCTAGGAAAAAAACAGAAAAGCTGTTATTTTTAAACTGTGTAGGTTTATACACCCCATCCAACCTGATATTATTACTGTCTCGATATTTTTACCCCTATCCCTTTTCAAGCTAACGTGGGCGTCGATCGAACAAGAAAGTGGGTACATTATGTACTTTTAATAGCGTACCCAAGTCCACGCCTTAATTAAGAATGGACTAAACCCGGTTTTATAATTAAAAGCTCACCTAGAGTGTCTGGAATGCTGCCTCTCGTCAGCCAGAGAAGAAATATTTTTCAACAAAATGTTGTTGAAACTTTCACAGGCAGCCATCCCCGATACGTGTTTCTGAGTATTAATGAAACATGTAACTACGTCCTATACAAATAAATAAGTTGGTGGAAAATTGTTAAAATCTATTTAGAAATGTTTATGTTATTCATCAGTGTAGCTAATTGAAATAGAAAAACAACATCAAGGTAAATATCGAAGATATAACTAGATTCATCTATTTACTTTTTGGTCCTTTTGTAAGTGTTTCATAAATAAAATTACGGTATAATCGTGTAACTTCTGGTAGCAAAATGAAATAAAACCTTCATGTTTATTAATAAGAAATTAGGGTATAACATAACGAATCTCATTTTGGTGAAGTAACTTTCATTCTTCGCAAGTGTTCGTACGAAACCCATTTCCACACATACCTTCACACTTTTCTGTAATCATAGTCGACTCAATTACATCATAAAGACGTTGTGGTTCCACAATCAGCCGTCACATGTGAGTGGCGCCACCTGCGTGGATTCCATCTTTAATGCTTTCGTAATTCCACCATTTATGAGGTTTGCTTTCTGGTGGTTTTGTTACATGCTATTTAAGAACGCTTTAACGAATACTTGAGGTACTTAAATTGTGTTTGAAATAAAGATACTTTCTCCGTGACATTCTCAGTCGTTCATGAAAGGTGTTTTCTAGAGGTACAATGATAGTGAAATACCTACACCAAATAATACTGACTAAGTAAACAGTACTAATATTCGTCTTGTCTGTCTACTATACCTAGTTGAAAATTAAAAAAAAAAAACAAATAAACATCATTCAACATCAAATTATGCAACCTTACTGCAAAAACTGGCCGAGCCATAAGCACATAATTAATCAAATGAAAATGTGATGGGGTGGAATCCTGGTGTCCTGAAACACAGGTCAGCTTAGGCACCAGTCTCCCACAATATATAATTTACCTTTATCATGTAGTTACATTATCCAAACAACAAAGTTGACAATGTTTTGTAAACCTGATTATTGTAACGTCTGTATTGTAGTTAGAAAATAAATCTAATCGTATTGTATTAAATTACTATATTTTTCCTAGAAACAATAACGTTTTGACGCAAAAATCTACTTTTCCTAAGAGCTGTAGAGCAAAAATACAGTCGTCCTGCGCAAAATCAATTTCTTACATTTTGTCATAAAATTTTCTAGAAACCACTCTTTGCTTTTAAGTCAGTATTTCACAATGGAAGACGCTTGAAATATAAAACTAAATTCTACCTTTCGTTCCTTTGTTCTGGTTTCTGTAAGTTACGGATTTACGAACTATAGTTTTACAATGACATTATTACACAATACGGTAACTTGATTTACTTGACATACAACTTTAAGTTATTGTAGCACTTTCTTAGTTACGAAGTTTATTCAACAAAACAGTTCTCCGGTTTGCACACTACTTATGAATAGCTCGTACTTTATTTATTTTTATTTTATTTACACACAAATGATTTTAAATAGTGACTTCCGGCGCGATCGCCAGCTATCTTGAGCTTCACGCTTCACCTCGATCCACGTCTATCCGATGCTCGTCGTGGCCAACACAGTGGTCAGTTTTTATGACGAGGACCGCGCTTCCTTTACTCTTGAGGATTCCAGTCCATAGCCTGTTAAGGAATGTGATCGGATCAGGAGGAGATCCCTCCGGAGCGTGTAACCAAATCATCACCACTAGCGACGCGCTTGATCTATAAGATATTCATTCGCATCACAGACACTATCTGTCAAAAAAAAGCCTCAGTTCCCACACTTTTTAACAGATTACGATGCGAATGCGAACATTGCTTAAAAGTTAGTAGAAGCAGCCCTCTGTTTCGTTTGCTAATTCACTTTCTACACTGTCACACATCATAAAATTGAATTTTCTACTTCTAAATCTATCATACCGTACCGGTCGCTTGCGCTAACAGCGGCTTCATCGCTCCACCGCTGAGTAGAAAGCGCTGCGAGGCTATATCCTAATGAGCGACCAACAAAGGGACCCCTCGCCTGTCAAATTAAGCTGACCCACCTCTGACTCAATTGTTATTCTGTTTGAAGCAAAATCGGTGATTGTATTAATCCTGCCGATAGTAAAACCAGGAAGGAATAAAGGGAACTTTTGTAAGGCTATTTTAGCGGTTGAATTTAAGTGCCGTTACTAAAAGGTTAAGGTAAATGAAGACTCGTTTATATTCCGGGAATTGGTATCAGAAAATATTCTCTTAACGTTTTGAGATTATTTACATTGACTGTATTTTTTCAGGGCTGGGTCATAGTAAAACTTGTGCACAATTGTCAATTATAACCTTATTTCAGGATTTTCCGTTGTTTCACATGCACTTTGCATAATAATAATATGATTTATTTAAACAATAGGAAACTTTTCTCCAGAATATTACACGCCACCTATGTATGGCCATATTCCTTCTAAACATATGTTTTAACAAGAAGTCTTGATCAGACGTAAGTACATAACGTTTGGACAGTAACAGTTTTCTCAAAAAATAAACCGAGCCAGTAACGGTTTATTTTACACGCAGCTTTCGAGACGTGTATAAAATAAAAAGCAGAAGAAACTTTTTCTTTTTTTAAGGAAGTCATCATATGACTCCTCCCGAGCTCTGGGCGAGGGAGTCAGAAGGGAGTGTAAGACTTTTACTGACTAAAATCCATCCGTGTTCCAAAGGTTAGGTACAGCAGAAGAAACTTAGACAATACACTTTGCATATGTAATAAAATATTTAGCATACCGTAATTTAATGAAACAGTGTTATTAAAATATTTTGATTTGTACGTAGACGAAGAACCAACCTGACAAATTGAAAGACAACCGTTTTATTTAGTACCAAACTGATATTATTGTGAACTTAATTAACTCTACTGATTCTCAACGCTTAAAGATAAGGGAGTTTATTAAATCTCATAATTTCGGTTAACCAATCTCAGCAGCCAATACTAGTTACAATATCCGCTTTATTATTATATTATACATATAAATATATATATATATATATGCCATCAACCCGCGCCTCAGTGAACATCACTGACGCACTACACCTCCACGGCAGTCCCAACAGTACCCTGATCGCATTATTATATTGGACACGCAGGTTGCTGTATGCCCGCTGCGAATAACTGTCCCACAGGCTGCAGGTGTAGAAAGATTGACAAAACTGCTTTAGAAAACGTAATCTTCACTGAATTCGTACACCGTACGGGCCAGCATGTTACAACGGACAGCAGCGACCTGTGTTCTTTTTCAATATCTACATTATCACTTAAATCATCGGTGACCCAGTGACCCAAGTATTTAAATTTGGAGACCCGACGCACTGGATTGCCATAAAGTGACACACTCGGAAAATCCACATGCTTTAAAGAGTATTAGTTCACTCTTTGAAACCCAATCTACTATTATATATTTACCCAATCTAAACTTCAGAAAAACAATCTACTTGTTGTTTCTCTTTTGAAACCATTTAATTCAAAAGCTAACCTTATGTAACTCTAGAATATACCTACCTATGGTCATAGTTCAATTCAGTTCACAAGCACGTCTCCACTTCATACTCGGCTTGCAAAACAAAATGGCGACCGACTCCGAGCAAATGCAGGGTTAATGATCAACTTAACCCTTTGCACAGTAAATAAGCACGTCTGGCCTGCTGACAGCCGTGGCTGAGCAAGAAATAGCCCGGTTTTACATGGGTTAACTTGATAAGTTGCAGCGAAGTAAACTTGTATAGTTTTTCGCTATTTTTGTTTCTTCCTTAGTCTTTGCAGTTTTCTTTCAATTTGCAAGTTGGGTTGTTTTACTTTTTCCTTTTGTAAAAGCAGTTTTAAGTATTTTATTTCGCTGTATCGATCGAGTAGAGAGTAGTAACGGACAAACTTCAGACCGCTACCGATTCTGTGTTCCGCGTCCGATTCGTGAAACGGACTGAAAGGAATTGGATTTTTGTTGTTAATGAGAGTCGAAACTTGCAATATTCCTTTGCTCTGAAACATTGTGATTATATAAAAACATTTGAAAGCAGTTATTTGGTATTTCCCATAAAAAAAGTTTTCTATATCAAACAAAGCTACACCACTACATTTTCACGATATCCCTATTCACAATGATTGAATCTTACTAGTCCCGTGGTGGGCGCCATTACGGCGGTCACTACACTACCCGCATTTTCTTATTTTCCGACTTCTTACACATTGGGGAAATGTGCGAGCCATATTTTTAGTTTCACAAACACTCACGACAAACAAAGTTATTATTACGGTAATAAATTGTGTCAGTAGGTAGGTACAGCGGTTTAAATACACCTGACGTGTAAACCGTAAATGTCGTGTAGATTTATATTTCTTTTACGGTACCATGTAAGTTAACATTTTTCAAATTCATCATAATATTCTCTCATCGGTATTTCGAATAACACTAACATTAAACTAACCTCACAAAAAAAAACATAACACGGCCACCTGAGAATCAATTGCTCTACCTGACAAAACATCGTTCCTCTGTCCGCAGACGTCAAAGGTAATTTGAGGCTCACCCACAAAGAGTAGCCCACATACACATAGACAAATAGACAGATAGACAATAGACTACTTTGCACGTAGATTATGTTACCTACTCTACCGTGCAAAGAAAAAGGGGCACATCTACCTTTTTGTGCAAAATTGAGTCATTTACAAAATTATTTGGAATCAAAAAAACATAATCTAAAGGCCGGCCACGAAGCAGGAAGAATTTCGTCCGTTGACCTGTTATCACCTGTCTCTGTCACTCCCGCGTAAATAGAATGAGTCTCGCTCGCACAGATGCAATGGCCGCCGTCCTCAGGGATTGTAAACCTTTGCTTGAGAGTGTAATGTTTATTCTTGTTTGCAAGTGTATGTCACGTAAAAAAAGAAGGAATCGAAATTAGTTAAACTAGATGATAATGTAGATAAAATTGTTGATTCTTTTAATAAATGTGATAGGCGAGACGTTTTCGGAAAGTAACTCCGATACAGAGGAATTCGATTCTGATTTTTGAATTTTATTTTTGCCGTATTAGTAATTGTAACTCGATTTTTATAACTTATAATTTAAAATCTAAATAACTACATCATTTATAATTATGATATTTTATTTTTTCTAAATTGGTACTTTCTCCTTGAAATATTACAAAAATGTTTGTGACCACTGTCAGTAGGTAAAAAGGTCAATGTACGAAATTCTTCCTGCTCCGCGACTGGACTTTAGTAATATTTTTAAATAACTTTTCGACGAAGTAGTTCGTGGCTTAATAATAACTGTCACATAGATCAACCTTCAAGAATAAGAAGCAGCTCTTACAGAGGGCGTACGTGGATGAGTGTCCGTAATTTCGTCTATTTTTAAAACGTACCTAGACTCTTCCATATCTTCCCGACCAGCTATCAGTTGAATAATTTTGACAGGCGTTAGGGGTAGTGAACTGACAACAGGCTTGTCAAGCGGCATCGTATAAGCTGAGATAGGCAGTCATTCCTTATAAAATACCGGTATTCTGGTACTAAAGAGTTGGAAAATCCAAGTCAGATTGATTGAGCTTTCGACCTCAAGTTCCACTAGTGAAAAATCTGGTTTCGGCGAATATAATTTTAGACTTTTCAGGTAATTTTTCTCCGTTTTGTGTTTTATTCAGATGCGCTCTTTTAGCTTATGGCGACAGTACTGCGGGGTGCGGAGGAACGGAAAGGCGGAGGTGTGCGCGATAGCGATGGATATGAGCTGTAGGATAATGTGTTAGGGAAATGACCCACATTTTTATTTCGTCTATTTTCGTATTAGCTTCAGTGAGAATGTAAGAGATAGTAAGTGTTGCTTCTAAATTTGTGAGAGTAGATAACGTTGCATTGAAAATAATTTAAGATTATTTAGCTGTAGGTATAGCCATTTTTATTTATTTATTATTACTCGTTTTAAAAGAGATGTTCCAAAATGTGTGGAGCCTGGGCCAGGTCCTTGTGCATTATACTAAAAAGAAGGGAAATACATTTAAAACAGTTCTCAACTGTACAATTTCTTTAAAATAGCTTTGTTTGCTGGTAAAGTACAAAAAATTACACTTTAAATTGCAACACACAACAAAACCCGTAATGGCGGTAAGCTGTCATTTTGATTGATTAATGACGTTTGACATTTATTTCTGACATTTTTATTCACCGACAAAGAGACGAAAGTGTCTGAAGTGACATTGTTCTGACAGCTGACAGTTATCTTTCTATGCTCTATGGTTTAAATCGGTGCGGCGTCATGTTGAAAATCGGCATCAATTAACCACAATGATCCTTAGGAATACCTAAGCATCTGCTATCCGCGCGTTCCTCTGTCTGTCAATGGAAAGTATCTCATGAAACGGTACAATAAACAATTGAAATTGTCAATGTGTATTTCTATCGCCGCTATAACAACAAATTACTTTTGAACTTTTTTAATTCAGTTTGTTATTACAGTTTAAATACGACTTTGTTAACTCATTCAAGTTCAGTTAGTGAGCTACCTAAATTCAATTACTGAAAGACCGGCTGAGGTCTGTCTTACCCGTCATTTGAATTTAATTTTGAATAATTCACGTCATTAATGATTTAGTCCAAATTATGGTCCAAACTGGAAAACAAACAACTAGAACCAAAAAAAAAACTAACTACTGATTATCGGAACTTGGTTACTGATGACGCTTCCAAACCCATTTCTTTCAACGTTTATGAGGGTAGTCGACTAACTTTTTCTATTTCGTCGCAAAATTCGACTTTGCGGCAAAACGTAGCAAATTCCGCTCGATCCGGAACAATATTGTGTTCGGCAAAGTTAAGAATTAGTGGCGTCGCGCGATTCAGCAGTTAACCGCTAGCCGTTTAATTTACCTGACTATACTTTTGCTAAAAATAGGTTTTTTCGTTGGGTTTTATTGCCAAAATTAGTTGATGGAAACTTTGAAACATAGCGGCTGAATACCTGAAGGCCAATTCTACTAATTTTCACATTCGCATCACATTCGCATCTCAATCGCAAACTCTCAAAACTGAAGACTTTTTTGACAGTTTGCGATTGACATGCGAATGCGAATGTTGTTTAAAAATTAGTAGAATTGGCCCTCTGGTACAAATACAACAATACGAAAAATGTACATCCTGTGATGATGGGTTTTTAGCTCCTTTAGCTACAAATCTTTACTTTTTTAGTTTTTTTTTTTTGTAATCTTGTTGAGTAGTGCTTGTGTTGTGTAACCTGGTATTTTAAATTCCTAGTTATTTTCATTTTTCGAAAAAAAAAGAAATTATTGTAATAAAAAAAATTACATGACTAAGATTTTTTTTTATATTTTTCTGGTATTGATAATTTCTTAGCCGAAATCAGATTCTAGTTTTCGTTTTCGTAGTTAAGGGGCCGATATTCTAGTAATCCGATAACTTTATTCCAAGTAATAAATATAGCAAGGAACAAAAAGAAAAGTTAACTGTCCTTTGAGCCTATCGACATCCGTTCACTAAATTCAAGCGTCACTAAAATCTAACCCAAAACGCAGACAAACATAGCCCATAACCTACAAAAAAAATAGCCAACAAATAAACCTTGCATCCGAAGGAACAACGTCTGCAATGCGTTGCCACTAATGAAACTGTTCACACTGCTAATGGTGTATGTTCACTACAGCTATGAGATAATTTACTGGCGCTTGTTTTACTTTAATAGTCATTGTTATCAGTACAATAAATCAATTTTTTGTATGCTTAATACTTTCTATAACAATTATCTTTATTAGGGTTCCATACCGGAAGGGTTACCAACGGAACCCTATTGCTACGCCTCCGCCGTCAGTCCGTCCGTCCGTCCGTCTGTTTGTCAGCGGGCTGTATCTCAAGAACCTTAATAGGTAGACAATTGATTTTTTCACAGATTGTGTATTTCTAGAGCCGCTATAACAACAAATAAACATTAAAGGGCCCTTACAAGACGCGTGTTTTTTCTTTTTTTGGTTCGGAACCCTTCGTGTAAAAGTGCGACTCGCTCTTGAACAGTTTTTTTTTTAAATATTTGTTAAGAAATAAAAGATTTTTATTTCACTGAAAATACGCTTCAATATTCATACATAAACGCTTCTCCTCGCGTCTTGTATGACATACTGAATTTTTTTCAAAATTACAAGCGTGATACTTACGAGATTCAGCCCGGGCGGCTCAAGATGGACTCTAGCTACGCGCTGTGCTACGCACGTAGCGGGAGCTACGGCGTAGCTCGTGCAGCTACGATCACGTGTTCTACACGCTTTTATTACACTTCGGAAGCTTTGTTTTATTGCGAATCAAAGTGGTTGTGACCTTATGAGTGAAATATTCCGCGGACGTGTATTAGTTTGTACAAATTGTAAAAAGGAAACTTGTAATTGTAAAAAGGAAAAATTGTGTGTCTATACAATCTCTGGAACAACTCATTCCATTTCGATATTTTATTTGGTTTTTTTATTTCATTATTATAATGTCACTGTTTTTTTAAGAAAGACAAGTAAATTTGCAGTGAACAATAGAGACGCTGACCTAATAAATACTTGTTTGATAAATGATAATCGCAGACACTAAAGTGATTAATGACCCAACTTTGACATAGTGATAGCTAAAATTATACATTTTCGCCTTGCCGAGATAATTACTTAATTTTCTTAAAAGTTAATCAGGAATATTAGACAGAAATAAACCAACAAGGTTAGCTACTAAATTAATATATTATAACAAGCTTACTTTATGAAGCTAATATTATAATGAAAGTACGGATTATGAGTATTATATAGGATGTGGTTTTAAACTTTTTAATATCTGCTGTAATTATTGGGTTTTCGTTTTTCAAATAAAAATTTAAAATATTTCACATTCTATTAATTCTTATGAACAGGTCTACGCACATATCTGCCATCTCAGAGTCTAATAAATGGTCCATCAACATCACTTGTCCGCTAGTGTAGCTCTTAAATACTGTTAGGGCTACCCCTACGTCGCCACAACATCGATGCACACCGTTTGCGTAAGATGGCAAGTCATCTGTTTGCGCTTCCAGAAATATATCCGATGCACTGCAAAACCGAGGCAGCCCCAACAATATCCTCCCCACATTATTGTACTGCACGCGTAGAACGTTATAAGCCTTCTGCGTATATCTAACCCACAAGCTGCACAAGTAAAACGACTGGCAGTAGACTGAAGAGCATCAGTTGTATTATGGCTCAAAATTGGAGCCGTTTTGTAAGACAGTGGAATTGTAACATACTGTTAATTAGAAATATGTATTACTCATTACTACATAAATTATCATTACATTTCATAAACTGACTAGGAAATTCAATATCATGGAAGGGCCTCATGCCAAAGATCAGAGTAGTTACATGTTTGTTTGATTAATCTATATATATATATTATAAATGCACCACGCGTGAACGGCTGGGCCGATTTCGCTAACTATTTTTTTTTGTGTTTGTTATTGTCAGGAAAAGGTTTTTATGAAAGAAAAAAATAAAAAAGTTGCAAGGTAGGTAGCCAGTTGACGAGAGCGAAGCCGCGGGGGACAGCTAGTTTTTAAATAAAACGGCATTTCATGTTTTTATTTTTTTATTGCAAATAGCAAAAGAAGAGTTATGAAATCATTGTTCTTTAAAATAATAACTATGCATAACGACCATTTTCAAAAAAAAAAAAAAAACAATTTTTTTTTAAATTATTAGATCATAGTAAAATACATTTAAAAATACAATACGTATAGTAGTACGTAGGTTTGAATTCGACACACGACTCTGTTACATGAGTAGGTGAGAAATTGGATTTTATTTACTCAGTACTATTTTAGATCAAGTATTATATTTAAATCTCTACTAATATTATAAAGCAGAAGAGTTTGTTTGTTTGGTTGGTTGAACGCGCTAATCTCAGGAACTACTGGTCCGATTTGAAAAATTCTTTCAGTGTTAGATATCCCATTTATCGAGGAAGGCTATAGACATATCATCACGCTAAGACCAATAGGAGCTGAAAGCTAATGAAAAATGTTACGCAGACGACGTTTCACGGGTCAGCTAGTACACAATAAAATTAAAAGATGAATTAAGAATTAATTTTAAATTAAGTTTTATTTAAAATATCGATAGTTTATAGTCTGTGGTCACTAATTAGGTCGGCATGCCCATAAAGTATGACATTGACAGTTACTGTTTGTTTTATTTAGAAATTCAGAACTTCATAGGCGCGATTTTACTGACAGCTGTCGCAGAGATCTAGCTATCTTCTATGAAGTATACTCGTGTGTTGAATTCAAACCATTGCTATTAATATCTTTAAAATACAATTTAAACTTCAGGAACCCGTGAGGGGTACCTCCCTGGGATATAATCAGGGTTATTAGGGTTGTACTCCCAAATGAGATATTCGGGTTCGTTGAGATACAGTGGTGGGATGTCGTCACTTGGTTCCCTCTCCTCCCCTACCAGGTTCTTATTGCGCAGAAGCAGTTCCTCCACCTTCATTTGACCTGCTTCTGAGATATCTGTAAGTGCATATACAGAGTGTTCTAGATGTGCCTGAACAAATTTAAGGTTGATGTCCTGTATCTGATAGCAATAAAGAAACAATAGCAAAGATTCAATCTTATATCGATTTTTTCAAAAAACCTTATCGCAATATGATTCTTAAAACTTCCTATAAATCATTTTCGAGAGTTACATTCAGTTGGTGTATTTTTTATTTTAGTTCAATGACAGATTTGATGCCAACAACTGCCTTAGAGTACTTGAAAAGTCATTATTTTGGGACATGATAGTCATTTTCAAGAGTCGAATTATTTTAATATTTTTGCTATTGTTTCCTTACAGTTTATCAAATACTAAAAGTAACCATGAAAAATGTAGTCACGCTCTTCTACAAATCATATATGATGACTTCAGTATCGATAGGAAGGCTGCACTACAACTCTAAATATGTTACATACTTAAATAAATACCCTTTTAATCTATAATATCCCAAAAAAAAAACAGGCACCTAAGGTATTTTACGTTCTGAAGTTATAGAGTGCCAATTTTTTCAAAAGAGTTTCTGAACATCAACGAATTTTACTAACTTGTTCTACGCAGGTCTATTTTGAGTATCTTCTTATTACGCTCAAGAGCACGGATAAGTGTCTCCTCGGCTGCCCCGGACAAATCGTTTGCTGCCATATCTAATCTAGTGAGGCCCCGGTTCAGGCAAAGAAGTCCCGCCATCTAAAAAGGCATTAAAAATTGCAAGTGTCACACCCGTAAAACTAAAAAAAATTGTATATTGGGTAGGTCTGGGAACAGGTCGTATGATGTTTTTTTTTATACGGGAAAACAACGTTTGCCGAGTCAGCTAGTAACATATGTACATATTAATAGCCATGGGGGTATTACGCCTATGATGGCATAGGCTTAACGAAAAAAAGACTACCAGAAAACCCGGCCGCAGAAAAGTTTCAAACAAATGTCTTTTCAAGCAGTGTGATCCAGTTGGTAGTATCAGACAGCTATACTGCGGATGTTCTTAGTAGGAAAAAAAATCGCACCTTCTCAGCCGATGCTCCACTAAAGCCGCAAGAGTTAACAATCAAAGTCTGAGGTTTTTCCTTGCACCTGACGAAAGCTGCCGCAAACATGGTCGCACATTCTAGAGACATTGGGTTCAAGCTGAAATCTATTAAAAAGAAAATTCAATCAAAACCAGACTAGTGAATTTTAAATAGAATCGAAAGAAAGTAAATAAAATTCGTAGAATAATTGTCATGTAAATAAAGTGTGTGCATTATAATTACTGATAACGAAACTATAATAACTTATTTTTTTTGCATTTACCTAAAAGCTCGATGGGCGCAGCTGGTTTCATCTGCAGAGCATAGGCTACTCCCTGAATACCCTCCTCCTGGAATCTGTTATTGGCGATTCTTATCACTTTCACGTTTTTGTGAACGTAAATAAAACCGCCCAGTGCCTTCATTCCGTAATTACCAATCTGACAGTGATTGAAATCTAATTCTTCAATGCTTTCTTTCTTCACAAGATTTTGAAGGATTAATTTCACTTTCGAACAGTCTAGGTTACTACGATTGATGCGAAATATTTTTAAATGTCTCAAATCTTCTAGTCCTCGGCAAATCGACTCACAATCAGCCAACGAAAATTCGAAAAATCTTGTTAAGTATTTATCGTTAAGATTGTTTATTCCAAAGACTAGAGATATTTCGCGAAGGTTGTATAATTTTGCTAGGACTGGCTCCATGGGAATATGGTCATAGAGTTTAGGTACACTGTATTCACAAGTGTCTTCCACGACCATTTCGGAAGGTAAGGCCGGTGTCGGTTGACGCACCATTTGCAGCTGATTCAATCCTAAGAAGAAGATGTATGGACTGACCTGGTGGACAGAATTATTTTTGTCAGTGGTCTTAAGGGCGGAATTCAGAGTTAAAAAACTGTATACACATAATTATCAGGCTAATCCAAAATAATGATTATCGGTTCATATTTTCTATCTTAAAAAGTGGAGTTTTTTTATAGTATGTTTGAACGTGCTAATCTCTGGAACTACCAGTCGGATTTGAAAACCTTTTTGCATTTCATAGCCCAATTCTTGAAGAAGGCTACAGGTTATGTAACATTACGCTAGGACCCATAGCCACCGCAGAAAAAGAGTAGAGAAACAAAATATAATTCCTTTTTGATCAGCCTTGTACATATACTCGGATATCGTAAGTAAAGCTGAGACAGCCAGTGCCACCGTATTTATTAGGCGTTATAATGTTTACATCAATATTGATCGGATTTGATAAGTATTCCTCCTCCTAAGCGGCTGGTGATTCTGCCTAAGTGGAGTCAGTTTTGCCTTGGCCTTGCGCTTAGTGTAAGTAGTTTTATATCCGTAGACGAGCGTATGTACCCAATGTAGTGCAATAATTACGAACTAAGTGTTGACAGAAAAAGCTATTTACCAGTGATGCAAGTTCTACAGCTTCATCCTCTCTAAAAACGTCAGGATTTGCAAATTCCAAGTAATCTTGAAGGCAAGCCGATAAAAATTTGCCTTTCCAAAAGATTTTTCCCAACTCTACCCTTGACGGGTATTTCGAATGAAAAGATCTCTTCCAGTATTGCTCGTCCTAAAATTAAATAAAATTGTTTCTGATAATGCACCTAATATACTACAATATAGTGCGAGCTAGCGCGCGAGTCGCCTGCCGAGTAGCTGCTACTGCTGCAGTAACTCGCATCGTAAGGACGTATTGTACGAGTTACTGCCACGTGCGAGTTAAATAGTAGCTGGCATCCGAGTTACTTTAAAATGTTTTGTTTCCACTCGCCTGCTCGCCTGACACATCGCTTGCATGGTTCGGACGCGATCGGCAGTAGCTCGCCAGTGTCAGCCACGTGAAGATAGCTTAAGCGAGCCGAGCTACTGGCATACGAGTAGGCATTCCGAGTCGCTGGTTATTCCGAGCAACATTTTCAAACCAAACTCTACACCTTTTGTTCTTTGTTCAGACTGAGTATCAACGCAGAGCCTAAGTACTGCTAAGTCTAAAAAGTTTGACTTGCAGGTAAATTGTAACATAATTAGACATCTGCCGAAAAAGTTTTATTTTTGGAAATTTTAAACTTATTAGGACTTTACAGCTTTATAATCAACATTCTTCACGGACGATACCCAATGCTAGCAGTAGAGTAGTAGAGAATTTTATATAAAGCAAACCTTTATATAAGGCACGCTGAACTTCAACTGAATAGTTGCAGGGTACAAGTCCATCAGTATATCGACGTCTTTCTGAAGGATTCTTTGTAGAGGATTGAGTCTGTCGAACATTCTGGACAGAATGAGAGCAGCGCAGAACGTGAGTGGTTGTGGTGTGACGTTAGAGTCCCATGAGAAGTCCTCGGCTCTGATTTTGCGATCAGCCTCTGCAACCGAGTCACTCATTGTGGCTGGTGTGGCGTACGTCTTAAGCGTGTTCATGTTCACTACATAAGGTATCTTCATGGTGACGCTTTCTTTGCTGCTCTTCGATTATGTAAACTAAATTATTTACACTGCGTTATGATCACAGAACATATATACCCTAGACGGGGTTATGATGATTTTTGTGAGACTATTGTTGTAACATGAAATGTCTATGTCACTTTTGATCAGTAATTTGACAATAATCTTTTTCCAATTATCAAATGGCTTTTTACTTTTTTGTATTAATTGTTTAAACTGTTATCGATCTCCTTACAGAGTGACATGTTTTGAGCTGTATAGATATTTTTCCATCATTCACCATTATCTGTACATGATTGCACAACATTTTTTAAATTGGTCACAAAACATTATATGTGTACTAAAATAGAAACGAACCAGTCCTAAAGATTCGGAGACAAACGGACAGACAGGCAGACAAAGGATCACTTTTAACGGTTCCGTTTTTCCATATAGATGGTTCGCATCCGTAAAAGGTGTGCGACACACAAAATCAATGCTGACGTTACATCACACACAAAGAGCTAATATCACACCTCTTGCGAGCCCACATGCGCACATTTAAGGCAACGTTTTTTTGTAGCGTAAAAGTGATTCCATGCTTTATGATATCCATACGAACTGCCTTTCTTATAAAACTCTATAGTTTGAAAGACTCTATAACATTATACATTTAATGTTTATTGCTAAACAGCTAATATTAAAACACTGGCCCTAAACCCACGTCATCTATAACATGAATAATACAAACTTACTGCCGTAGATTCGCTTACACATATTTATTTACCATTATTTTACATACAGTTAAAATATAAGTATATAATGAAACTTTATGTACAGTAATCTATTTAAATAAAAATTAATGTTGGTGAACGCATAACTCAAGAATGGCTGGACCAATTCGGCTAATTTATTTGCTCGCGAACGAAGTCGCGGGCATCAGCTATTGGTAAATAAATCAATTATAATCTCAGCTAAAATGTGGCTTTCCATCAGTGAAATGGATTATAAAATAGGGGTAGTACATCCAGCAGTTTTACCTTTATACAGGATTATTTGTAAAAGAAAAAGAAAAAGCTTCCTTATGCTTCGCATAGACTTCCTAATATTTAAAGTATTTTAGAGCGTTCAATTTAAATACTTTTTATTTTTGTATGAAAATCTGATGAACCAAAATATGATGATTTTTAAAAGTCATAGAACAAAAGTTGTTGATTAAGATGTTAGTAACATAGTCTGAGAGGTTCTCGGTGTTTTACAAATAGCCTTGTATATTAACTTATGCACTAGCTATGGCCCCCGACTTCGTATGATATCCCGATTCCCGCTACAGCCCTCTTCATGAATGTGGCTATCATATACAAAAATAATTTTCCAAATCAGACTGGTAGTTCCAGAGATTAGCGCGTTCAAACAAACCATCTCTTCAGTTTTTATTTTTTTACATTATTATTTCAATCATGTACAATGTGGATATTACGCGACGTGGAAAACTATTCAACAAAAAACTCTTACAGAATCGCTTATGAATGAAAAATTAAATGACATCAATTAGTTGTACCTATAATAATGAATAAAATTGGCGGAAACCAGCAATACCCAAATAATTTTACATGGCGTTACAAATTAAATTCATAGTACAAATCTCAATTGTGACACAAAATTAATAAAGCAACCAATTCCCTGGATGAGTCAATCATTTTTTAGTTTTCTCTGAAAGCATCAAACTATCAACATCACAAAACAGGGTAGTATTCATCAAATCCGGTAGTTTTTTTTTGCCGACTTGTTTATAATGTTGCTCAATGAATAATCCAAGTTTGTGACCTCGACGGCCGAACGCAACTTTGTCAAAAATCAAAATACAGCGATTTTTTTTTTTCTGGTTTTTGCTATTATGACCTTAAAGGACTAGTTTTTGATCCTTCTCGAGATGTTTTGAAGAAGACTAAATTTGCTATGATATGAGATAACAATTATCTCTGTATACCCAATAGGTTAAGAAATATTTTTTTCGAACTTCGCAATTTTTTGCGATATTGTTGCAGTTTGTAGTTCCAATTACCTCCAACACAGTGTGCTGAAGAAGTCACGAATATACCACAACACCTCTTGTGGATATTTTTTTGCGGCTGCAAAAAGGGTTGTGGGCAGTGACGGACGCCTCTGTACATTTGTGTGCGTAAAGTATTAAATAAATAAATAAATAGACGGATTAAGACTACTTGATGCCCTAAGCAATCCACGCCTGTGCCCCCCCCCCCCCCTATCCGTGTGTCAACTAGAATCGGTCTTTAAAACTTTTCCGCCTGAAAACTTAATTTTTTGTTAAATAAGATGATGAGATATATGTATATGTAAAGTACTACCTTAGAAGTGAAGTAGGTATGACAACAATAAAAATCAAAGCATAATTTATTTATTTATTGAAATGCATCTTGTGGCTTTTCCGGGCATTGAATTCACGCAAGATAGTATAGTATTTCTTCTGGTGCCCCCCCCAGACGTGATGCCGTAGGCAATAGGGAATAAGCATTAAAAAAAAAATATTATCTAAACAGTTTATCTAAAAATATACAAAAATATATTACTAACAGTGGAAATAGAAACAGAATTGCTCGAAAAACAAACGAGATATAATTATTTTAAACAAATATATCTGTCCCTCTCGCGAAAACGATGTTTTCTATGGCAGATGTATAGACGCCACGGACTGTGACGTCAGATTCCATGTCGGACTTCTCGTTCTAAAATTAATCTTTGAAGCGTTATAACTTCATCGCTGATGAAAATATTTAGAAAATGTTTTCTTGAGTGTTTACTAGAGCTTATAAGTAATTAATTTTGTAAATAAAAAAATCACGTGCATATTCCCTATTGCTTAATTTGATTCAGGGTTAATCCGTCACTGGTTGTGGGATAGCGTGAAGTTGCAGGAAGAAGGGTTAAAATGCTCATCAGTCTGGCCTCCTGGTACAACATACCTGATATCATTTGCGACAGTATGAGACTAGAACTGTTTCTGTAGACTCAACAGATTCCGAGACAATGCTTTTAAAAAATAAGCTAATATTCCAATTATTTAGATAAAATCATAAACTATAAGGCTCAAAAGCCTCAAGAAACATAAATAATAAAACAGTCATAGTTCTGATACGTAACCAAATATCTACATTGTTACTTCGCTACGCTTTGGTTATATTATTCCATAATTTCATCTAAAACCTGCTATTGGTTTACCAATAATGCGATTATATCACACTAATTTTGTGTTAAATCGACTTAATATCCTGTTGTTAGCCACTTTCACACTATTATGATTTTCGAATTAAGCGCGAGCTGTTGTTATTTGTGATAGATAATCTCTATCACTACATATTATAAAACAAAGTCCTCCGCGGTGTCTGTTTTTCTGTCTGTCGGTCTGTCTGTTCGCGATAAACTCAAAAACTACTGCACCGATTTTCATGCTGTCTTCACCAATGGAGAATCATTCTATGTTCTCGAGGTAGGTTTTATATAATTTGTCAAGCAGGCGAAGCCGCGGACATCAGCTGGTTAAACATAATTCACATATTCGCTTGGCTTGGAGTCTATACTAATATTATAAAGCGGAAGAGTTTGTTTGTTTGGTTGAACACGCTAATCTCAGGAACTACTGGTCCGATTTGAAAAATTATTTCAGTGTCAGATAGCCCATTTATCGAGGAAGGCTATAGGCTATATATTACACGCTAAGACCAATAGGAGCGGAGCAGTAATGAAAAATGTTACGCAGACGACGTTGCACGGGTCAGCTAGTAAGAGATACTTAAGTAGTAAGATTTAGAGAAAAGTAGTAGTGCTTCAAGAACAGATTGAAGCGGTTCAATAGGGTATTACACCATTTTTTAAAAACTGTTTTAAATTAATCCTGAGATCGTAATGAACTAGTAGAAATTTTGTTAATTTTTTTTAAAACCGAAAATCGCCCTAAAATCTGTTTTTTATTTAAGATTTTGAATTTTCGCGCGGAAACGCTAGCCGCCATGCTTTTTCATCTCGTGACGTCACTCGGTT
This sequence comes from Ceramica pisi, assembly GCA_963859965.1. Taxonomy (NCBI): domain Eukaryota; kingdom Metazoa; phylum Arthropoda; class Insecta; order Lepidoptera; family Noctuidae; genus Ceramica; species Ceramica pisi. Next base: position 7,523,290 of record OY982529.1, read on the forward strand.
AGTAAACAATACGACTGCGAAAGACCAAGTAATAAGATTCGTGAAAATAATGAGTTATCATTGGTGTCTTGTGCCTGAATGCAAAAATACAAGTGTAAAAACGCCACAAAAATTATGGATTCAAGTGCCAAGTGATGTAAAAATGAGAAATACTTGGTTGAAACTGGCAAGAAGAGATCCAAAGTCATTGTCCACAAAGACTAGACTGTATTTCTGTGAAGACCACTTTGATGTAAGTATGCGCTATAAATGGTAAATTAACTATCAAATAAACAAAAGAAAACTTCTTGTTAATATTACAAAACAAATGTCATCTTTTGTAATGTATTTATAGGTTATATTATGTAGGTAGGTACCTAGGATAAGTAATGAATTAAAAACTTCATAAATATTATAATCCATATTTCAGCTGGAAAATGATATGGAAAATTATGCAGAGTATAAGATAATGGGTTCTGTTAAACGAATTCGGATCAAACCAAACACCGTACCAACTAGATTTGATTGCCAAGCAAAAAGGAAACACAAGTCCACTTCAAGTGAACCTCGGCATGCCTTTATTAAAAGGCAAAGAATGTCTACAATTAAAGAGATTGAGGACACCATACAAAATGAGAATTATGCTATATCATTACCATCTTGTAGTCAAGGTAAGTTATTTTATTTGTAGTTTATGCAATTGTCATAAATTATCATTAGTATCACTAGGACAGATAAATAATCATACTATTTTACTGTTATTTTCAGATATTTTGACACCTGAAATTAAGAAGTGTCATGATAAAGCAGTCCAAGTAGTACAAGCCCAGGAACACAAAGCAATTCAAGTCTGTTGGATGACACACTACAGAAGTAGAAATGTGCAAACTAAAATAAAAACAAAAAACAGCATAACATCACCATTGAAGACAACTGTGTGTACTGCAACATCACCCTTTAAAGTACCTCAGGGAAAGATGCGCAAGCTATGTCTATCAGCCACTAAAAGAAAACTGAATTTTTCTGAAGATAAATATGAGAGTGATGAATCATACACACCATCAATAGCAGGATCGATAGTCGAATACGATTCCTCTCCATATAAAATATGTAGTCAATCAAAAATTACTTCTGATGGTAGTAGCTCACAAGAGGAATACAAAAAAATTGAAAAAGTAAATCTACAGAGTACTTTGTCAAAGATAAAAAGTAAGCCCCGATTATATATTGGTATACCAAAGGAACTGTATTTTCTAATACATTTGATTGAAAAACACACTATCGTTTCTGAAAAAAATATTTTATTATGTTTAATGCGAATAAAATTAAATAGAACATTTGCACAACTTGCTGATGATTTTGATATATCAGTCACTCGAGCTAGCAATGTATTTTTTAACACAATGCCAGAAATGGTAAAAGTTCTTTCGCCATTTGTTAAACAGTTTTCAAGTTACACAATCAAGAAGAACTTACCTATAGCTTTCAGACATAAATATAATAAAGTTACATGCATAATAGACTGCTTGGAAATTGAAATTCAGAAACCAAAAAAAGCCATGCACCAAGCATTAACCTGGTCTGAATACAAAAAAGCTAATACTATTAAATATTTAATATCATGTACACCTGATGGTCTTGTAAATTTTGTGTCTACTGGATATGGAGGAAGAATAAGTGACATAAACTTAGTGGAACACTGCAAATTTTTAGATAGTTTGCCATCTAACACATGCATTTTAGCTGATAGAGGGTTTAAGCACCTTGAACATTTTTTATCTCAAAAAGGTTTTACTTTGCTGAGACCTCCGAGTGTTCCTGCGGGTTCCAAATTAACAAAAGCTGAAGCAAGGCAAACCAAACAAATAGCTAGTCTTAGGATTCACGTTGAGAGGGTCATTCGAAGATTAAGAGAGTTTGCAATGTTAAAAATGCATTCAGTCATAAATTTAAATATAATTTGCATGTTAGATTTGTGTATTAGAACAGCTTGTGCCTTGATTAATTTACAAGATGCCCTTATTAAGTAACTGGTGACCTGTTTCAAGTGGTTTTGAAAGATAAAATGCAACTATGGATTTATACTGTTGTATGTGTTGTATGGTGTAATCTCAGATAATATATCATCATCATCATCATCAGCCCATCGCAGTCCACTGCTGGACATAGGCTTCAATAATATAGGCCATAATATATACTTCTTTGTTATTAATTTAGATCTGTTTGGTGTGTTTATTTTTTATGTTTATATTTCGAATGCCAATATTATTTTCATGTATTTTGTTGTGACATTTTTATATTATTCTGTTTTGAGTACTTGAAATTATTAAAACATGTATTTTTCTTTGAAATAACTCTTGTGATTATGTAACTAACATATAAAATGTTATTCTAGTCTAGACTAGCAAAAATAAATCCAAATTTTTCAAAGTTCAATTTAATAGATTCTGTGTTCATTTATAAGTGTCTTTTGAGTTTAAAAATGTTTCATATTAGTCACATTAACCATTCAAGATATACAAAGTATATTGTAATAAGTATAGTTTCATTATTTCCATGGTGTTCTTTATAAAGACGATGTTGGTCAACATAAGACAGTTCATTTCAAGGATGGATCACTATTATGAGTCTACTGCACTCAACAGAACTTTTAATGTATAAAATTAATTTAATAAAACAATCATTATATCTTTATAAAATGGATGTATTTTGTATTATAAAAACCTACAAAGATAAAAAAAATATTCAAAGTCAAAGTATTTTTATTTCATTGGTAACAAAATATTACTCTTGAAATTGTCAATTATAAACTACTGCTCATTCGCAAGGCAGACTCCTTTTTGAGAAGAACGAGCAAGAAACTCAAAGGGTTGCTCTTTTAAATGCCAACAATAATTTACATCAAATTTGTATGGAGATTGGAGCAACGCCTGTCCAAGCATCTTTGATATGTACTCTTCAATATTGTAATATGCCTTTTTAATTAAGGTATTCTTGACGACCATTTTAAACTTGGATAGAGGTAGATCCGAAATAGGAATTTTATGATAAAAGAATAAATCTTAGTACAAAAATTATAAATTATGAGCAGCTGATTCCATTGACAGCCAGTGCTGCCATTAGTTACACATATAAAGTATATTCCTGAAAAGTATATTTTCAGACTTTAACACTTTTATATAAAATTGGAAAAATGTTATTCTTCCAAAAAGCAACTACACTATTTAATAACTTCATGACATATTCATGTTCATATTCAACAGGGATTATAGTGACCTGATTGTTTTTCTTAAAATCACTGCTAGCGACACAGAAATAGCTTTTGTTTCCTTTAGCACAATACATCTGCATTTGAACTTGTGCAAAATATTTCTTTGATATTGAACCATTCTTATCTATATAGTTTTGTGTAGTTTTTTCACTAGACGGACACTTAATTTCAAAAGTAGTCTTGTTATTAATCCCATCAGGCGAGCCAGCAACCATTGGGAATGCCTCAGAAATATATAGACCACATTTTGCTATCTTTATTCCGATTTTCTTTTCCACTGCTATCCTGACTTCATCCTCCAGTTTTTTACCTCTTGATATTGCTGGAGTTTCAGGAACTTTTGCACCAAAAACCATAGCAACCAGAGCACCATCCACAGTTTTGCACTGGCTCACTTCATAGCATTTTGAGGCTGTGATTCTGCCATATCTTAGTTCATGCCACAAGCCACTTTTATGTTGATCTCTAGTTCTACTCTCCAGGGATGATATGGTTTTTTTATCAAAAAGATGAGAAATTTTAGTTAAAAAAATGTCACAGTCTTCATCATTGTATTTCATTATTAGATGATGCAGTGATAAAGTTGCTTTACTGTCAAAATCAGGTTCATGCCTCAAAAACTGGCATTTGTCAATTTTTTTTTTTTTACATTCTAAAAGAAATTCATTTAAGACACTGCTATCTTGAACCATCTCCTTTGGTTTTCTTTTTGAGATTTCTTTAGCACACAAAATTTTTATTGATGATCCAACCTTAGCCAGATTCGATTTCCTCCAATAGCATTCAACCGAAGTACACGACGGGGCTTCGGTTCGACGATGTAACCACATTAAAAATGCAACACTGTGCTTGCAGCCGCCTTCTGAAGATGGGCAATCGTGGCACTTGACACTAGTCACAGTCTCTTCTTGTTCGTTTACAACAAGTGTCACTGCATAGGGCTTGGTACGCACTTTATGTTCCGGGCATACCGTACACTTAACCACGCATGTATTTTGAACCCGCTTCAGCTGCACATAGCCTATTGCGTCGTCTCCGTAAGATTCCCTTCCCGACCTGATGACAAAATATAGGTTAGGTTGGAGTGTAACATGAAGGACCCGTTTTATTGTATTGTGTATTGTTATTGTACTTATTATTAGACAAAACTTGATACAATGGTTACTTACATTGCTGTTTTAACATTTCTCAACTCGGCAGAACAGAAATCGGGATTGGAGGCAAAAAATTTCGCCACCATTAAAGTATTAACCATTGGCAGATTTGTACTTTCTGCTTTCACAAAACCGTCTTCCATAGTGAAATAAAGGCTAGAAGTCTACAAACGTGTTAATAACTCGTAAATTTATCAAAATAACAGCGCACAACTTATTTTCAGTAGATTGTTTGCTATCGGAATGACGTCACGGCGGGATCCAATATGGCGAATGGCGTTTTAGACATTTGAAAAACAGATTAGAAAAGACGATTTTTAAAATGGAATTATAAAATTAAAATTGCAATTTTATGAATAAATATCGACGTTTCTTGTTTACTTTTTTCGAAATCTATTATGAACAAACATTTTTATATTTTTCCTTACATAGTGTAAAATACCCTATTGTCGATATTATCATTCAAAATGTGTTTGTTTACAGCCTGTTTATTCTGTCGACATGCCATCGTGTACACTTAGGTGGAGTGATAATACTAAAATTGCAGACAACCCTCCTAATATCAAGCTTAGTTCGACATTTTCCCACAAACAAAGCTTTTGAAGAGTGTTAAAGCTGGTAGCCTAACTACAGTCTCAACACAATGTTAAGAAAAACACTTTGTTTGCGACAGTACATCGCGAGCGTTAGATACATTACGTTATTACATTAGCATGCAAGTACAATCGAAAACAAAACGGAATATCGAACAAAAATTCTCCTGCTCCTGCTCAGCGAAAAATGAAAAATGCTTGTAAAATAGGCCATGTCACCGCAGAGTACAAACTTCATCGCGAGCATTGTATCGGCAAATCAAATTGGCCGACCTATCGACCGATCGACGAATGTACAAATGACTGAAATTAATCAAAACTGCAACGTATAAAGTGATCACAAAAACGGACAACTATGTGATTGGAATTTATAAATGGGATATGGTATGACGTTTGCGAGTTCCGAACAATGGACGCCGGAAATCGTGACAAAGAGATGAATGTAATAAATAATCCTTTATGGTGAACTACTGTGACAAAAAAGCGAGGAAATGTTAGCCTTTGTTGACTTAATTTAGTCATTTATATTAATAGTCCAGATTTGAATGGATGGTGTAACAAAAAATAAAAAAAATCAGGTAACCCATATCAACATAAATTGTTGATTATTATATAACATTATATTATTGATTAAATAAATTACATTATAAAAATTATAATTTTTTTTAAATTAAATTAGATTATGAGAAGTTATTTCGGATTATTTCGGCACTTATTTACTAATATAAAATAATCCTAATAAAAATTAATTATCTCGGTGTATCAAATAACTCTACAACAGTCATTTAAGACAAAATTCTCGGAGATATAAAGCCAGCTAAAATTTATTGGAATCAGATTCAAATACCTTAAAATCTGTTCGCTTCGATGAGTCTCATCGTTCTCATTAGATACAATTGGCAAAGCATCTGTTAAGTAATTATGTTCCTCTGCCTCCACTCCCCGCTCCCCTGTCGATTGCAATTGTCTTTATGTTAATCTTCAAAGACGTCCTTTGTATTAGTAAGGTCCATTGATGTGATTTTAATTGATAGTGAAGGTTTCTAATGATTTGTAAGTAGCTAATTCTTACGGATATTTTATTTATCAGTATCACTACATATTACTAAAAAAAGTCCTCTGCCGCGTTTGTCTGTCTGTTCGCGATAAACTCAAAAACTACTGCACCGATTTTCATTCTGCTTTCATCAATGGATAGAGTGGTTCACGAGGGAGTTCTTAGTATTTAATTTGTCACGCCGGCATCAGCTAGTTGAAAAATAATTCTTGAATTATTTAACTGTGAAAATTATTATCTTAAACAAAACCCCACTAAAAAACTTCTTAAATTTTCAATGTTAGTCAACAAGATGAAAATCGTTAAATCCCCTAAATTGAACTATCATAATAATCAACGTCGCGACGCACATAGACGGGCTGCGTATAATCAACACACGCACACATCCACACGAGGAGGGGTTGCGTCGTGACGTCACGGGGAAGCAAGACGGAGGATATCACCCGTCGTAAAAGCAAGCGAGAGGGAATATAGGCCAAGAACCGACCTACCTTCTGATGCTGATACAGTGGCGAGCCGAGCCACCTATAGCAGCTAGGGAGCTTGTAATAAGGTCGCTCGCAAACGGTATACAGCCTTCAAATTATGCTATTCACTATTTTTTTTTATTCACTGATGACGCAAATTTACGATATATTCATGAAAACTGGGTTACTCCGAAATCTAAAAATAGAAATTCTTGCATATTTCATAGCTCACTGCGAAAATCCTATTGAAGCTATCAAAATACAAACAAAAGCTTCCATGCGTGCAGCTCGTGTTATAAACTGATTTTAAAAATTCATCCGCGCTCGGTCGAAAAAATCATTTTAAATTTCCACTTCACCAACTTTATTCATGAAGTTTTGAAGCTAAAGTGGAACAGCTCTTTACGAGATTGTTATTTGAATTTTGTTTTTAATTTATAGCCAGGTAAGTAGCGCTTATTAAAAACTGTCTGTTAAAATTGCTTTCGAGACTGTTAGCGAATATTAGTGCATTTAATATAAACCAGCAGTATAAACAATTCTTAAAAGAATGCGGCAAGTAGAGAAAGGGTTATAAAAATACAGCTTCTATTAAATATTTAACGACATTTAACAAGCTTTTGTTGTTAGGTACACACACTTAAGTGTAAGTTAGTGTTATGTTTACTGTGTGTTATTGTGTTGTCTTTAGTTTATAGTGTGAGTAGAAAGGCAAGTGATACCTACTTACATTTATTATTAATTTGAGTAAAATTGTGTATAATTTGCAACGGACTACTTTTTAATTTTTTTACGCTACAGCTTTGGGCAACCACGACCTAAATGATCATTCCTCCCCTTTATCTCCGAAAGTACTGCTCAAAATTAAGCTATCTCCATCCATTCAAAGTTGCCTGAAAGAGATAGCGGAATACGATAAGGCTACCAATTGTATGATAAATGATATATTTTCCTTTAGGCTTTATATGTATTTTTGTTCTTAGGAAAGAATGTATGATTTTAAGTTAACATGACAAAATATGATTCGTTCGAAAGCCTCTGCGCGCGACACCGAATCGAATATAGCTGGTTCTTGTGTTTGCTATCTTCTAAGTTAAATATATACAATTATGTTGTGATGCTAAATATCACAAGCTATAAGACCTCAATTTGACAAGACCCAGATAATACCGTCCCCAATTCCAAGTCATTCTGCAAAACGTCTCCAAGACGTTTAACACACGGAAATGAAATCCCAACGGGCGGATGCTGGCAGCAGTCTGCTCCGATATGCTAATGCAACGGTGCAACTGTCATTTGCAGGCGGAAAGCCAGTTTACCTCACTAATATTAACTTTATGTTGAAAGCTTCATTTCATAGTTGTTCTACCTCATCAGTTTTGCATTTTATCTAAAACAGATAATTTTATCTATCTACCTATATATCAGTACATATAAATCAAACAAAAGACAACTCGCTAAACTGGAATATTTATTTTTCATTACTCATACTCGGAAAGTAGGCCTGAAGTTGCCTAAGGAGCGGGTTGAAAGTATTACTTTCAGCTCTAGGGAGAATCTTTTTCAACTGACAGCCATGACAACATAAAAATACAATGATGGAAAATGTTATGGCTGAATGGCTGGCTGGTCACAGCTAAAAATAAATTGGTAGAAAAGCGGCAATTCGATCGTCATTTGTTTTTTCGAGTTGAATATATAGCACAAATTTGCATTCACGTTGAGTTAACCAGATGCAGATATGGAATTTTTCTTTGGCTAATTCGTGTTTTTATTTTTACTTTCCTTTTATGTCATGCAAAGCATGTCGACTATGTTTGTGATAAACTGGATAGATTTATTTATGTACTAAGAAGATTAAGAGCCACAGTTTCAACTGAAGTGGCTCTTAGTGCGTATCACGGGTATGTTTCCTCTGTATTGTCGGTCTCTTGTTGTGGGGTAACTCGGTGGATATCAATAAAGCATTTATTGTCCTAAAAAAAATGTGTGCGTGCAATCTGTGGAGCTGGTTATATGGATAGCTGTAAACCGCTGTTTAAAAAATACAATATATTACCATAAGCATGCATGTATGTGAAAGAATTATGTCTATTTGTACGACAACATCCAGAATATTTTATTAAACATAGAGATGTAACTAAAAGGAATGTTGCCTCTAGAGACAAACATAGGCTCTGCTTGCCACAATGCAAGCTTAATTTATTTATATAAAAGAAATTCCTTTATAATGGCTATTAAGGTATACAATAAATTACCAAATACCTTAAAAGAACTACCTTTTCCTATTTAAAAAAAAAAATTGATTGAATGGCTGCTGCAAAAGTGTTTTTACAATGTCAATGAATATATGTCACATAACGAACTTAGGGAAGGAAAGTAATGTCAATTTTGGTTTTACGTTCATAATTTTTATTGTATTTTTAAACTGACCTTTAATATTTAATTTAATTTTTATTGTTATTTTTTGACATTTTCGTCCAAGTACCATTATCAAAATTTTGACATTAATTTATGAACATTTCAATTATTGTCTAGAATTCGACATTTTACATTTTCCTGTATTAGTATGTTCTGATTTACATTATTTTGACATTTTATCAATGTTCATGGACCATTCAATTATTTTATACGGACATTTTATAGCGATATGAGGTATTGGAAACCTCTGATGTCTGTATTTTGACATTTTTAATCAAATATTTGAGAAATAATATATTAGAATTAATTTTTTTAGGCAGACATTTTTGTAGCAATTATGATAACTGATGTATGAATATGATATTTTAAATCAATTAAATGTATACCGTATAAATATTTGCACACCACAAATTATGGTAGAATGCAAATGGCTCTCATTATATTATTTAAGATCACACTTCTTTGTACACCTACATTCTGGCAAATAAATATTATCTTATCTTATCTTATCTTATTCGTAATGAAAGCACAGTGTTCATTTCGGGTGAAAGACTTATAGTCCCTCATAGTCCCTCAAAGTATTGGCGTCCTCGCTGCGCTCGGGTTCCAAATGCCATCTCAGGACTAAATAAGTTGCTTTCAAACCTAGGATAACAATGTACTATGGTTCTATTCTTAATTAACAGAAGTTTTCAGAAAAAAAAATTTAGAAAAACTATAATGGAAATGTTTGAAACCGGGGTTATGAATACAAATATGAAAACCAGAACTGTTAAATGTTTAATGTGTTATTCTCCGAAATAGGGCAGTACTAAATTATTCTACGTAATTTATTTTGCAGGAAACTAAAATAATTACATTTTAATCTAACATTCCTTGCTCCTTCAAATCAATATAGGTAATGCTTATTGTGATTTCTCCTCAAGCGGTATTCATAACCTATGTATAATCTATACGAGGTATAATGTACCTATAGAAATATACCTTTATCGGTAAAAAAGAGTATTTAGTAGCACGATCCTGAATTTGTACTCCCGGAAAAATCAGCAAACGGTGAGCCCATTTCGATCTCACGTCCACTGTAATGTACAGCAATAAGCTATAGCATTACAAGTACACTACGTTAGGAGTGTACTACAGAATGTGAGCCGACGTCCCGGGGGCCGGTGTGTCCAATCCAGCGCGGTAAAACGTACCAAGGTCAAATACCCCACTATTTTAGAACACCTTTATTATTCAACGGTTTAGTTAGCGCGTTTCTGCGTTCCTAGTTAAGTATTCATAACTTGTTCGTAACTGTTATTGTGTGAAGCTCGTGTGTGACTCGTTAGCGGGAGTTATATTCTTATTTTATAGTACAACGTAAACTTTTCAAATAAAAGACGCAGTATATTGTACGAAATTGTAAAATCATCTTGGTAATCAAATGGCAAGGATATATATTGTAGTAAAAATAAATAAAAATAAAAACGGTGAATAATTATTTTAAAACTTTTGTAATTAAAAACCCTAGTACGTAAGTTGTAAAACTTGGTCTCTATGTTGTCCCAAATAAAACAATTTGTATTTGTAAAATAGCTCTTCGTAAAAACCCCGATCCAAATAGCTAATTTAAACCTACCCATTGTGCATGCAATTTTACACATCATAATAATGTTAATATACTGAACAAACTCAACACCTAACTGACTCGCATTTGAATTAAAAATTCTGAAGGAAATAACCGTTTTCATAACAACATGTTTATAAAATCATGGTTTGAAACCCCACGAGTGGAATATAAATGAAAATCATCCATTCTTTGCGTTCGGTGGGTGTGATCACTTTTGCTTCCGACCCCTTCGACACAGACTTGCGTGCTCGCTGCCCAGTCAAACTTCGTAATAAATACAGAAATACACATAATAAAACCTTATTGACTTAGATAATAAACGCTATTTAGAGTTCTGTAAATCCGAATGTAAAATCGAAACCTATTTAGGACCGCTCAGCAATTTGGATATCATTATCATCCACATCCTTTTATTTATCAAAGTTTTATCTACCCTGGTCTCACGACAAGACCGATACCAGTTCTTATACCGAGGAACTGCACACCATTTATTAGAGTATAATAATACTCGCTTTTGCCCGCGACTTCGTACGCGCATCCCCTTTCTTTCCATTCCCGTAAGAATTTCGAGAAATCCTCCCTTCTACCACACCCCAAGGAACCTACAAGCCAAATTTCAACTTTCTACGACCAGTAGTGTCGGCTGTGCGTTGTCTGTCAGTCAGTCACTCAGTCACTTAATCACTCAATCAATCAGTACCTATCTTCCCTTATGCTCTTCTACACACCCCAAGGAACTTACATGCCAAATTTCAACTTTCTACGACCAGTAGTGTCGGCTGTGCGTTGTCTGTCAGTCAGTCAATCAGTCACTTAATCACTCAATCAGTCAGTACTTATCTTCCCTTATGCTCCTCTACACACGCCAAGGAACCTACATGCCAAATTTCAACTTTCTACGACCAGTAGTGTCGGCTGTGCGTTGTCTGTCAGTCAGTCAATCAGTCACTTAATCACTCAATCAGTCAGTACTTATCTTCCCTTATGCTCCTCTACACACGCCAAGGAACCTACATGCCAAATTTCAACTTTCTACGACCAGTAGTGTCGGCTGTCCTTTGTCTGTCAGTCAGTCAATCAGTCACTTAATCACTCAATCAGTCAGTACTTATCTTCCCTTATGCTCCTCTACACACGCCAAGGAACCTACATGCCAAATTTCAACTTTCTACGACCAGTAGTGTCGGCTGTGCGTTGTCTGTCAGTCAGTCAATCAGTCACTTAATCACTCAATCAGTCAGTACTTATCTTCCCTTATGCTCCTCTACACACCCCAAGGAACTTACATGCCAAATTTCAACTTTCTACGACCAGTAGTGTCGGCTGACCGTTGTCTGTGAGTCAGTCAATCAGTCACTTAATCACTCAATCAGTCAGTACTTATCTTCCCTTATGCTCCTCTACACACGCCAAGGAACCCTACATGCCAAATTTCAACTTTATACGACCAGTAGTGTCGGCTGTCCGTTGTCTGTGAGTCAGTCAATCAGTCACTTAATCACTCAATCAGTCAGTACTTATCTTCCCTTATGCTCTTCTACACACCCCAAGGAACTTACATGCCAAATTTCAACTTTCTACGACCAGTAGTGTCGGCTGACCGTTGTCTGTGAGTCAGTCAATCAGTCACTTAATCACTCAATCAGTCAGTACTTATCTTCCCTTATGCTCCTCTACACACGCCAAGGAACCCTACATGCCAAATTTCAACTTTCTACGACCAGTAGTGTCGGCTGTCCGTTGTCTGTGAGTCAGTCAATCAGTCACTTAATCACTCAATCAGTCAGTACTTATCTTCCCTTATGCTCTTCTACACACCCCAAGGAACTTACATGCCAAATTTCAACTTTCTACGACCAGTAGTGTCGGCTGTCCGTTGTCTGTGAGTCAGTCAATGAGTCACTTAATCACTCAATCAGTCAGTACTTATCTTCTCTTATGCTCCTCTACACACGCCAAGGAACCTACATGCCAAATTTCAACTTTCTACGACCAGTAGTGTCGGCTGTGCGTTGTCTGTTAGTCAGTCACTCAATCAATCAGTCAGTACCTAACGATTTTTTATACATATTGACGATAATTGTTCCGAGTAGAACTTCTGCTCATACAAAATAATTATGTTTATATGACAACACGGGAATAAAGCAACGAGGCCACGCGGCTGATTTCATCTTTTTATGTTATTCCCTGCTTTCTATAAAGCTAATTTTTATGTGGGAGTAAATAAAATTCCTTGTATATTTCCTTATCTCTGACAGCGTAATACTCAGCGTAACGTTGACAGAAATGGGTAGGTAGGTATGGTATTTATAACATCGATAACCACTGCTCTTGAAAGGTATGATAATCTCATGAAATTACGAAATAAAGCTACCATACTTACTTAGTTATTGTCCATGTGTAATATTTTTTATACATATAATATACATAATGAGACGAATAGATCGGTCTGGCAGATATTTTGGAAAGCTCCAACTGTAGAATTTTGGTACAACGCTACCCTGACCGTCAATTTAGCATAACTTTTAAGCTCATTGCATAAAAAACGAGGCAACTTTATTGAAAGTAGTTGTCAAAAAAATATATTCACACAATGTTAATTTCAATAATCGACTATAAATTCCAACTGAATTACTCAGTGTTAATTTAATCTATCTCCAATCATGCACTACTTAGATATTGTAATTAAGTAGTGAAATTATTTAGCCACGCAGCCAGATGGATCATTTAGTTTAATTTCTCATTTATTGAGTAAATGGCAGTAAAGTAGATTCTCGAATAATCTTCCACCCTTAACGGAGTTTTCCCAAAGTCCTAACAGATTATCTACTTACCTGAGAAGAAAGTAGTTATCCCTCCCGAACTTTAGATAGGTACGGCCTTGGACACGGCCCAGTTGACTCTCTAAATAAGTTTTTCTGGACTCGGAAAAGCTAAATTGGTGTTTCGCACCCGACCGTTGTCGGTGTGTACATTTTTCGTGTTTGGACAAGAATTTCTCTGTTTATGGCCAAGGATAATGGGCTTTGTTACTAGCGGTACAATACGGAGTAGGTCGCAGCCGAAGTGAGCAATTTATCGGCCTCTGTCAGGCCAACATCCCGCATGGGGCCCGTTGAGAGCTAGTGAATAGGCGTGACCGCAATTAAAATATGGCCGCCACAACAACCGCTCACAAAGACCTTTGGACGATAAATACAGCGTCCCTGTGGCTTCGGCGACGTACGTTGTATTTCTGCGGCTGTAACACGAATTACTTCACCTTTTTTTACTGGTAATAACTTTATTAGGATGACAAAATTCGTTTCGGAGTTTCCTCTTTCATCGTGAAAAGTAATTGGCTAGTATAAAATGGAGTTCTTAAGTTAAAAGCTAGCAACTTGCTGCTTAATGCAATGCTGAAAAGAATTACTTTATGCAGACAATTCAGAATGTTCTGTCTTGTGTACAGTTGCAAGTCGCTTTGACTTCATACCGAAACCAGCATGACTGTTACCGACATTTCAATTTCTTATAGTACGTGACGTACGCAGGTAAACTATATTTATCCGCAGACTTTCAGCAGTTGTTTTAAAATGGTCTCAGCAACTAAACTGAATCAAGCACCTTTTTTTATTTGTTTATTTGTGATGGGTTTGCTCTTATAAACCCGACTCTATTTATAAACGACTTATTTTGTGTATTTTTCTCATACAGATAAGGAAGGAAAATAATTTCATGAAACAAAATTGAAAAATGAAAATCGTTTAGTAGAATCAGTAGTAAAAGTTTCAATGTTTATTCTATGAATTAAAGAAAAATAAAATTGCCGGTGAACGTGATCCGCAATTGGATCGCTCGGAGCCCCATAGTGGGCCGGATCACTACCGGCTTACAAACTACTGTTGAGTACGCTTCTCTAAACGTTTATGTTGTATATTATTGTTACCCGTTGCTCCAGAAAGGTCCGAGGGAAGTATTTCGTATACGCAGTAAAGGCAACTTAAATTACGAGTACGGGAATGGAAATTATTCATTTGCAATTCTTATGATTTTTGAAATAAGTCAAATCTTCTGACAAGATGCTTCAAAATTGATTTTACAAACCCTGAATATTCTAAGACCGACTAATACGGGCGATACACGTTCAAATAATTTGATTAAACAGGCTAACTCAAATTATTAATCAAGTAAATATGAAACTTTGTATTACTTCATACCATTTGACGACTAATTTTTGATGAAATTTTCCCACAGACATTCATGCCAGATTGATAACACAGTTTGAACCAGTTTGTTTGATCAAATTATTTGAACGTATTTGGCCCGCATAAGGATTCGCTCGAAATTACCGGGTTATGGGCGTTTTTACTCTATTATTATCTAATTTATCTATATTTTATTTTCCAGGTACGTGCACATAGACTGATTGCATCAACGACCAACACACAAACATCTTAGTAAGTAAAACGTCCCTAGATACCGGTTTTATTTTATATCTTGCTGTTAAAATAAAATCTCATATCTAGCCTCGAACGAGCACCAACGAAATTACAGTTGAAGGATTTTACATCTGATCTTAGAGTTCGAAAATTCAACTTTACGATCCTAACTCAAACTCAAACGGTATTGAGGACTTACGAATTGCTTGGTAAGCAGAACTAACTACATCAATTTTGCTTGGGAATAGTTCTTTGATGAAACTGGCGGAGTTTCCGACGAAAACTAGACCAACAGTTTGTATTTATTTAATTCACGATTTATTTATGTGAGCCCAGGCTTTCCCGGCTTTCGGGCGAAGTTTTTGGTTAACAATTTTATTGATGAAAAAAGGGTATTCATATGAGCCCACATGATTGACTCAACTAAGCCGTTAATCTGAGAAATGGACTGTCAATTTTCTGTGAGCAACATTTCGTAATCGGTTTTACTAAAAACTTTAATTCATTTCAATTCAATTCAAAAGTAATTTATTCAAATTGGGCTGAGAGCCAGCACTTTTTGAACGTCAAGTTTTTGAAAAAATACAGTGCCCTTAAAGCGTCCGCCCGTCACCACTTCCAGCCGTGGATAAGAACTGGCAAACAAACTCCCCAGCAACACATCTGCCTGTTATGTTTTCAGAACTTGAATTTATGTAATACTTAGTATGCAAATTAATTAATACACAAAAAAGCTAGCACTCTATGATATTATAAAAAAATGCACACTCAAGCATAAATGAGTTGCCTAGCCTCCATGGATAAAATTAATGTGCCTGGCTAAAAGTACAATGGTAGAATTTAACGACAGAACCGTAACTCGAACCGCACGTGATAAACTAGGGTAAATTAATAATCATATTTAATCTAGCCTGTGTTAGCTCCACTTCAATTAAGAAAAGAATGGCTTCCTTATAAACGTTCTACCTTGGATTAGCTATATATAAGAATACAGTATTAGTTTTCCGAAACATTGATTACGTAAGCAGCCTCAAACAATTGAACGTTACCGTCCATTGCCTCACAGCGGCGCGCGCCCCGACGACGCTTCGTTAACGAATATTTATCTAAAACAAGGAATCTTCTTTCGTCAGTTAACCCTTCCATTGTTAAAGAATGTCATTAGGCAGCCGGTGAATATTTCAAAAGCGAAAATTGTAGCAAATTGAAAGGTCGGCGGCAGCAGTACGGTAGTGTTACATCGGAGTTTATTGTTCTGATACGCTACGTAAACGTTTTATTCTGTAATTGGTTTTACGTTTTTATGGATTCCGCCTCGATTTTTATATCGATACAAGCGTACTTTTATGGTAATATTTTTTTATTGCATTTCCTTCCATAAAGATGCCTATTTGGAGTCTTTACTTATGTTAAGAGCGCAGAAAGTCGTATTGGTTTGATAAATGGAGAGAAGTTTAGCGATCGTCCTCTTTAATATGCATTAACTTTGAAACTAGTTACTCTAATCTTATTCTGTGAAGAAGAATGACAGAACATAGAATTATTCATCTACCTACCGCTTGAGCGGACACGGGGTCTACTTTGCTACCATTTAACAATTTGACGTAGACCGCGGCAACGGTCGCATTCCGACCTTTCCAGCAAAAACTACATCTGTTGTCAAATTATGTCCATTTCTGTCTAACACACGGTATTTCAATCCTTTTGCTCTTTTCCACTCGATTTTTTGACATTTCATACATGCTAAAAATACAAAATACGCCACGGGCGAGTCCATTTTTAAAAAGAAATTAAATTTTTAGTCAGTCTGTGCTATGACGCGAGTTGCGCAATGACGTAGCTGTCGAATAAACTTGTTTATAATGTTGTTTGTGAGTGAATTAGTGTTATGTAATGTTTTATGGGTGCCTTGTGATGTGATTAATGTGTGTGCAAGTGAAAATAAACATGTTGGTAAGTATTAGCATGTTTTTTTATGATTTTCCTATCCCTTGTTACACAAGGCGTCCATGTTGTCAGAACGCTATCGTAATTGATTAATTATTAAGTCTAGCTACTTGTTCTGACTAAAAAGTAATTATTATCGCATTTTATGTTTACTGGGCAATAGATTTCAGCCAAAACATAAACAAAACAAACGAAATTTACGTTATGATTAGAATTTTTGTTCCGTGGGTCGGAAGGTAAATAATGCAAAATGGCGGGAAATGGCTAATGTTTCGTGGTAGTTTTTTTTTTTTTTATATATGTTTTTGTACGGTGGAGTATGTTGTTTGTTATTTATCGTTTTTAGATATAACCCAGCTACCCATACAAGTCATAAAATATATATGTTATCGATTTACTTTTTAAATTATTCCTGTTCAAAGTTCACATAATGTGTTTTTTTCACCAATATTCAATGTTTACAAATTAATTAAAAAATATAGAAACTAACCGTTATCATACACTTAACGTAAGTATAAACAGCTGTTAATCGGCTTTACAAATAACGAAACACTTGAGTGGTACCTCTAATAGGAGGCGACTAAAAAATGTTAACGTAAACATAAACATCTGGCGGGCAGCTGCCCGCCAGATGATATTTGACCCCGAGCGGTCAACGTCATCACGTGACATGTGCCCGGACCGTGCAAGCGGGCCAGAATGTAATTCGACGATAGCTGTTCAAGGGCTTTTTCTCTGTTTATAATGTGGTTAGTTTAATTAGCGTGAAAGGGTACAAGTTAATCACCCGGTATCCGCGAAGCCTGCCCGCGGGTGAAACAAGCTGACATATTAATTTTAAGTTAACGAGCACACTCCACTTGAAGCAGAACGGAAATATTTATGAAACTGCATCATGATGAACGTGTTCTGCTTATAAATTGACCTAATAAGGGGAGATAAGTTCTATTTGTTAATATATTTTGTACAAATGTAAGTCATCATCTACCTAGCCTTTTCCCAACTGCATTGGGGTCGAGTTCCAGTCAAACCGGGTTCAGCTGAATACGAGTATCTTACATGGAGCGGCTGCCTAACAGACCTCCACATCTCATTAACTGGGTAACATGTCACTTCTTGTTTAGACTGGACTCCCAAAGATCTACAAATGACATCGGGGACCAACGGCTTAACGTGCTTTCCGAGGCACAGATGAAACTCGATATTTTGAGATGGTCACCCATCCACAGACCCGTGTGGCTGTTATTATTTAGTAGTCCTGTTATTAGAAAAAAAGTCTAGAAAAGACGATTATATAAAATTATTCTGTACTTACCAATTTATTATAGTATACCGTTAGTATTTTTATTGCGCTTTTACTCCTTAATCACTGAACCGATTTTTTAAATATTATTATGGAAATAGATGGCAAGGTAATAGTTTTTATTTTGCGAAAATCTAATATCAACGCGAGCTTAAGCAACGGTAAAACTTTTGAACTCATATTTCACCAAAATTACCTTCTTTCTATAAACAATTAAGGTGCGTTTTGCCAGTAACAGTTCATTAATTAATTACGCAACCTCAGTGAGACCCTGATTAGGAACGTTATCATCAGCTATTTCCAATTGTATGTATGATAAAGGGTGTGAAGCTGATAACTGCCGATTGATTAATTAATTTCCGTGTCGCAATCATTAACTATTATTGTGAAGTAATCCCTTGCAGGCGTGATGTTCAGCGACAGCCAGAGGATTTGATTAATGGGAATCGAGTTATGAGATCGATTGGCGTTATTTTTGATAGGCAAATAACTAAGTTTGTTCTTCCAAACATATTACTTGTATTGTATTGTACATCATATTTTTTTTAGTTTCATCGTTCTCTTATTTTAGAAGTTACAGGGGCAGGGAATATAAATCATTTTTTTATATATAAGTTTATATATATTACACTCAATTAAAACAAAATACAGAACACAAAAAAATGCATAATAAAAATACAACCACAAAAATAAAATAGAAGTAAAATAAAAAAGACAACACTTCTCTTCTCTAGTCTCTCGCACAAACTATGAATCGTCAATGCTCGTTTGCAATAGACGAAGTTACGTTGGTCTGCGTTGGGAGTACATCTATAGTCCGCGAAACAATTTTGATACTTACTAGTCTGAATAGGATTATAGTTTATTTGGGCGCTCGCGCGAGACTGAGGAGCGCGCGCGCTGAATTGATGCAGAATATATAGTACTTTAATTTTATTTATTGTAATTTTGTTTTATTATATTGACAAACGAAAACGAATTAAACGTATTCATTGTAGATTGAAATTTTATATCATATTAATCTATTTGATAAAATTGTTTTTATTTGGAATATAATGGACGCTGAATCAAGACATTTCTGGCTTAAATTAGGTTTTCTTTACGTTTTTCTCCGTGAAAACTCAAGGAATTTAAAGAAATTCTAGAACTCCAATAAACAAGTAAAACATTCAACTTACCTTTTAGTAATTTCAGCTTTTAAAAGAATTGATTGTAACAATGTGAATTTGACCGTCAAAGTTCCATCGCCGACATTTTTTCTTGCAAACTGAGTTCGTAAAATATTTATAGTAAATTACACGAAAAGAAAAATGAAAATGTGTAACTCTAACTTACAAGAAAGAGACTGGCACTATCGTTATTCAGGATCAAATAATTAAAATATCTTACTGCTGCTGAAAACTACAGCGTCAAAAATCATGAATTTCCGTAAAAAATGTAATAGGAATCTTAAGAACGTCAATATCATTTTTGAAGACCTATCTATAGATAATATCCCACACGTATGGGTTTCAGGAAAAAAAAATGTTGAGTTTCAGTTCTAAGTATGGGGAACTCCCAAAATGTATTGTTTTTTTTTTTCTATTTTTGTGTGAAAATCTTAATGGGGTTCACAGAATACATCTACTTACCAAGTTTCAACAGCATAGTTCTTATAGTTTCGGAAAAAAGTGGCTGTGACATACGGACGGACAGACAGACAGACAGACATACATGACGAATCTTTAAGGGTTCCGTTTTTTGCCATTTGGCTACGGAACCCAAAAAAGGTCGTCGAGCCATGAGTCCGCGTACTTGCTTGCCCGTCGATCACCCACTTTACTGTTTTTTTTTTTTTAACTTTCCAGTTAGAGTTCCGAAACCATTCACTCGGTTGTCTAGCTGGCTGTCTGCTTGTCTGTCCGTCTCTCCCAGCCAATTTCTCCGAATCTACTAAATAGATTCTGTTGAAAGTTACCTACACTTAATTATGAACTTTTGTTGTCAATTTTAAAACTGTGATATGGTATTATTGCTAGCAGAATAAATATTTTTTCGTTAAGACACATAACATCAAGCCCGTTTTCCACAAAGGATTAGGCAGAAGTGTGTGTTTGTATGTTTGTGGTATTAGTACTAGACCAAAATTTTGATCATCCACCACTTCACACCACAAGGAGGACCTACTTTTTCGCATGCACCGTAGCACGTAGCATTCTAGATTCCGATTAAAAAGCGCGAGTTTATGTTTTAGTTTTATGCTAATACAGATTTTCCAAAATATCAGCCTCGTTTTAGTGGACTTTTATTAGGGTTCCGTACCCAAAGGGTAACCAACAAAACCCTATAACTAAGCCTGCAAAGTCCGTCCGTCAGTCCATCCATCCGATTGTCTGTTTGTCGGCGGGCTATATCTCATAAACCGCAATAAATAGACAGTCGTAATTTGCACAGAGTGTGTATTTCTATTGCCGCTACAATAACAAATAGTAAAAATGCGATGGTACGAGGCATGCGAGAATCCGACTCGCCATTTTTGGGTTTTTAGAGTATACCCTCGTTTTATAGAAAATTCACGTAGCTTTGGAACGCATGAACGCGTAAATGTTTACCTACCGTCTCCGTCGTCGGGCGTCGTCTATGTAAATGCACCGTGCACTTCCTCGCGACGGCTCTAAGCCATTTACTGCGATAGCATTATTCCTACTTTAACACCCTTTAACTTTTATGAGTAAGGCTATGCTGATCCCGGCGTGAAAGGGAGGAGAATAAGTCTCGTGACGCTGTTTATGGCAGCTGTAAACGTTATCTAGCGGAAACTGGTTATTTTCAGTGTTTACCATTGAACTGGACGATTTTTTGTGAAACTGTGGAAAGGTGACTCTTTCAGTTATAAAAGGAGAACGAAACTTCGGTCAAGTGCTAGAATTTTTCCTTAAACGACGGGCAGACAGACGGACGAACAACGAAGTGAATACCTTTTTCGTTTGAGGTTCTAAACGCCCAAAAACAAAAAATAAATAACCATGCATGGAGAAGATAATCACAAGCACGGTAACCCTAAAATCCTCCTCGATTACATTAGCAAATTCGAGCAAACTTTTCCGAATTATTTCACGTAATCTCGAATCTAATATTCGGAATATTGCAAGCCGGAGCCCATCTAGCGGCAAGTTAACGTGGTTATACACATCCGTGCTCCGGCTTCGGTTGCTCTAACCTTGTATAGGGTTTCTGAATAAATTTCCGTGGGTAGCAAACTTTTGGGATAACATCTTCGAGGGGCGGTCGCTTTATACATATTATGAGAACCGCTCCCATTTGTTGATGTAACGCAAGATATCGTGAGAGCTAATAAGTTAGTTTGTAGGAATATATTGCTCTAAGAAGCACTAGTTTGCTGTATGAATATTTAGTTTTCGGGAACATTAGTTCTGTATCTTTCTTGAGAAATGAGGAAAATTTTGCGGAGAAAGTTTTGTGTGTTAGCGATGAATGAACTGTGTGAAAAATGAAAACAAAAACAGAAAGGGGTAACAATTACTGAGATGACGACAAACAGATGAAGTAATTGTATGTAAACAGAAGACATTTTTTGCCTACCCCAAATAAATTAGGATAACAGCAAAATGATGATGGTGATATATCATCCTAATACCCGCACATCTCATCCTAACATCCTAATTACATGCAAGATGATGATGATGGTGATAGGTCTGTATCGATGCTAATATCCATACTATTACATGCAAGATAATAATGGTGACAGTTCTGTATTTATCCTAATATCCGTACTATTACAGCAAGATAATGTTGGTGATAAATGATTCTAATACCCGTACTACTACATGCAAGATGATGATAGTGATAGGTCTGTATCCATCCTAATATCCATACAATAACATGCAAAAGTAACTCTGACTGCCACTCTGTTTGTAACCTTTTCACGTTTGAAAAAATTTGGATGAAATTCTATATACTTGATTAGGACAACACACTTTATCCCGGGAGTTTGTTTCCCTTGGAATGATTTTGGACTATGCCTTTGGCAGTACTCGTTAGCAGGATGTCTGCCTCTTACAAAAATAATGGCATCACACTCGTATCTACCACAGAGTTCGGAGTGAGCATGAGCACGTGTCCCGTCACGTTGGGCTAGTGGTCGCGTGACCGCAGCATCGGACGTGGCGCTAATGGCGACGGCATGTCTAAGTGGCGCCAAGCTACTAAATTTCAACAGCTCTGAAATGCTTTGCAACTGTTGTAATTTATAGCATAACACACTAGCTGACCCGCGCTCCTATTGGTCGGAGCGTGATGACACAAGCCTTCCTCGATAAACGGGCTATCAAACACTAAAAGAATTGTTCAATTCGTACTCGTGTTTAACCAAACAAACTCTTCAGCTTTATAATATTAAATTGGCTTTTGTCCGCAACTTCGTACGCGCATATCCCGGAATTTCAGGACATCCTTCCTTAGTGCTCCCCTACATACCAAAATTCAACTCTCTACGACCAGTAGGTAGTTTCAGCGTTGATATTTAAGTCAATGAGTCAGGTTTGCTTTTTATATATAATAGATATAGATTGAATTGGACGGACTAGTACAGAAACGTTCACCATCAATATGCCTAGCCTTGTCCTAACTATTTTGGAGTCAGCTTCCTGTCAAACCAGATGCAGTATTTTGCATTACCTGCACAAGCCAGTAACTGCGTAACACGATACCTCTTGGCAAGATTGCTGTCAAATTTCTTGGCTTCTGGTGGATCGAACCTTGGGATGTCAAGACAGTCACCCATCCACAGACCGAAAAGTTACACATTAATAGCTTTTGCCCGCGACATCGTACGTGCATATCCCGTTTTTCTCGTTCCCGTAGGAATTTTGAGAAATCTCTCTCAGTGCTCCTCTACACTTCCCAAGGAACCTACAAGCCAAATTTCAGCTTTCTACGACTAGCAGTTTCGGCTGCGCGTTGCCTGTCAGTCACTCCCTCAGTCACTCAGTAACGGAAGAATTTTAAAAATTGGAATGGCGCTCGAATTGGTGGTTACCTATTCGAGCGCCATCCTAATTTATAAATCTGAATCTGAGTTGGTTAACTCAGCATGTATCACAGTAAAAGTGATGATTGTATATGACCACTATGTCACCTTTTTTTAGGGATGGGAAATCATCAAATGCTAGGGTGTCAGACTTTTACTGACTGAAACTCATCCATGTTCCTTCGTTGCCCTTTGTGTTCCGGAGCCGCGGTATCTCTTTCGAATAGTCCCGCGACTCCAGCAGACCAGCTGACTATGTCACCTTATGATAAGCTATTTTGCGAATTGACAATTGATTTGTGTTTGGACAAAAGTAACCTAATATCTAAAATCGTGAGTTGAAGCTTACTACACTGCTGATTTAGCACTTATCAGTGCAATATTAAAATTGAATTGAGCAATACTCAAAGAAGCTATTAAAAGATTGTGCCACCAAAATTTATAGTCACAAAAAAAACATATTTTTTTAATGCCTTTGGTCCTAGACCAAAATTACATTGAAAATTGTCTCTGGGTTCCAAAATGAAAGTTGAGTTTTAATGAAACCTCATACAACGTCCGTAAAGTATTTTCATCTTTCATCGTACATCCAGAGGAATCCACTTAAATATGAATCCTTTGAGCTGCGCCGAGTTCTGTTCCGTTCCAGTTGAGGTTTTGATTAATAAATCTTTGCAAATACTGTTGCCGCGCTTTATGGCTTTGTCCGTAACTGGATAGAAGTTTTTTGTTCCTTTTAACCTTAATAATTTTAGTGTAATTGTTGATGGTGTTCCTCAGGATTGTGGGTTAAATGTACCTATGTCTATTTAGAAAAAAAAAGCCGGGGTCAGCTCTCTTTACAACATCATGAGCAGAAGTTAACATTTTTTGGCTGAATGATACCAAAATAGATAGTGTCACTGCTAAAATACACCTACTAGGTGATAGGTACGGTAGGTATACGTAGTGTTTGTCAAACTCGGGAATTATAGGGGAACGCAAATAATACATAGCTAATTATAAAGCGTGACACGCGTTACAGACACCCATAGTAAATTAGCATGTACATAACATATTATATGCCTTAACGCTAAGTTTGGAGGACGCTCAAATAATCGAAAACGTTGTCATCAACATCGCGATCGGCGTGATATTTCAAAGTTACGACGAGCTGTCAGTTTGATGTTAAAACAATATACCTACTCCAAGAGAAGGGAGAGAGAACTTCACAGTTTTGGTATTGCAGTTCATGTAAATTCTGTTATTCAAAAATCTTTTTGAAGTAATGGAGCATTTCAATAACTGTTATTTTTAGTTTTTATTTGAAATGGGTCTCTTGTTTGGTCTTGGTCAGAGATGACAGACACAAAGTCTACGATGGAGCGAGCTTGCCTAGAAGGACTGTTCCTGGAAACAATGTTTACTTTTTGACTTTGAGCTTATACAGACGGTCGATTCTGTAAACATATCGAAGTGAAGGCTTGGCTGAAGTGATCACAAAGTGAACTGTTATTCCATCTTGATACATGGATTGACTTTGATAACTTCACTCGAGCCTTCACTTCAACAGATTTACTGAATCGCACTGCAGAAAATTTTAAGTTTCAACAAGAAGAGTACTTTTCTTGTTGAAACTTAAAAATATAGACTAAGAACGGGTAACAAAACTAAAGCTCATAGAGAATGCTTACGTACGAACCTAGTTCAATCATGTATACCCCCGTTGATGTACATAGGTGTGAAAGAAAAGCGCTGTAAATTCAGTTCGGGAAGTACCTACAAATCTCACGGTGGCACTGCCGAGCCAGCCTGGAGTAAAAGGTTGAGACGTGAATAATGAAAACAGTATGAAGACTTCACCTAAAAACAGTTGGTTCATTTTTCTCTGGGAGAACAATCTTTTGTTTTCAAAAGTGATATAGTTTGTTTTTTTTTACACAGGAATAGACGTCACTAATTCACTATCCTTAATTTCCCTAATAACGATTCCCACAAACTGTAATAACTCCATTCTTTTTAATATTGAGGATCACGATAGTTCTCGATGATCTTATTTCCAAATTTGATATCAAGAATTCCAATCAAAGGTAAATGACTTAAAAACACAAAGTTAGAACTTCATAACAAACGTTCAGTACTAAATAAAATTAAAATCGGCAGTCAAACACTGCTGCGCGTTCGGGAAGCCAATATCGAGAGTAATAATATTTTATTGAATTTTAAAGAAGCTCCAAATATTGAGACGGGACTGATGGATGAACAAAATGACTGTCGAAAATAATACGACGTCTCTAACATTGACTTCAGTAAGGTGAAAATATTTGTGGAATATTGCACGCTCCATCGTAGACTTTGTCTCTGTGATCTCTGACCAAGACTACAGTCAAGAGCAAACCCACCAAAAAATAAAAAAATATGAACATAACACAATTTTGAAAAATAAGTTTAATAGATGCGTCTGACGTGCCCGGAACATGAACCAAATCAACTTTTGGTGGCTGTTTGTGCATGTGAGATATGTTTGTGATCGTAGGTACCCACAGTACAAATAAATACCATTGAAGGGAGGAAAGGATTTTAAAACAAAATACAACCGAGTTCCTAATAAATAAATAAAACACTACAAAGTAAAAAAAAAACTTTAATTTCGGAAGTCGGTTTTTTTGATAGCTACTTCGTATTTTGGGAAGTCGGTTAAAAATGGATCTAATGAACGACACTGATAATACTACTAACATAGCCGCCTACTAGACTCAAATTCTGGTAAACCTTACCACAGATTCGATAAGAATACCAAAGTACATAAATTATATTAAACTAGCTGTCCCCCGCGGCTTCGCTCCCGTCAACGGCATTTTTTTTTTCATTCATATGTACCTTCTCCTGACTGTTACAAACACACCAAAATAAGAATTAGCAAAATCGCCCCATCCGTTCACCCGTGATGCGATGACCAAGGGAAAAAGGGATTCATTTTTATAATATAGAAGATAGAGAAGTAGTTAGGCAGTAACAGCAGCAGTCATGTATCTGGGAGACACTACCAGCCATTTTATAACCTTACAACAATGTACCTACACCGTATGTAGTAAGCAAGTTAGGGTATAAGATATAATTCTCCATTCTGTACCATAAAACTTTTGAAAGTGCCGGCTCTCGTCGCCATGTTTCACGGTATCTGAGCGCATTATCAGTACTCACTCGTTGAATAAAATTTTATGCATAAACTAGACGTGGTGCGGGATTCAAGCTCCGTACATATTTTATGAACGCTTCGTTTACACAGAATATTTGATGGAAACACTGTTTTATGTGAATCCGAAATAAGGCCAGATAAACATGAATATTATTGCATAACAGATAGTTTTGTTGTTTAGCTCGTACTATTGTATGCTACAATATAAGTTATGGTTTCTAAGCCCGAATGCAATTCCGGATACTTTCAATGTACGTTTAGTAAAGTAACACTAGGGTGCTTAGAAGAATATATGGAGTACTTAAGCAGAGCTGTACATTTATACCGCCCAGCTCGTTCATTGAGACAAATTGCCACAAAGCCGTTGCCATCTACTTCGCCACATCGTCCTTTGTTTAGATGGGACCCTAATTAACGGAAACTCTGTGAAGAGTGCTACAAAAACTTTACCTCAGAGGCCGCTTGCTCCGCCTGTGCTCTTTAATTAAAGAGAAGCACTTGCAAGCCAAGCTGATTGGCATCGCGATGTAAGATCGATAACGGAGACGATTATGAATGTCTGACATCAAATTGAAAATTATACTCAAAATCCCGAAAATGATGACCGAGCACGGAATGCGCAAAATTATCTCTAATTGGTTAGCGTTCGCGAGAGATATTTTTGGAACTTTCATCTAAATATAAGATGGAAAATTTAATCGAAAGTAAATTGTATCTTTATGCGATTACTCTTGACATTTCGGGTACTTCTATAATGAATCGGTGCCTATAATGTTACCTTGTGGGAATACGTTTTATTTATAGATCAAATGGTGTTGACTTGTTGTTACTTAGATTATTATTATTGCTCACGAAGGCAGATGATGTTCTTAGATGCTTTGCTCACGTGTCACAAACGTAATTCAATAGTAGTTATGTTTACTTAGGCGGATCGATGGCGCACACTATCGAAGGCTGATATGAGATTGCTTGTTATTGGATATTCAGAATTCGCTCTCAGCGTATACACAAAGCTTGATGGTAATAACAGGATCTTAGAATTATGAACTTGTATATGTGTATAACGTTGCAGTCGAAATTCATGAAATTCAAATATGAGGTTAGACCGAAATCTTATGTTCCATCGTATTGTGTACCTACACAAACGAATAGTAAATAAGCCGCATAATTATAATCATAAAACAGATATCAATTTTCTTAGATTTATTATGGATAGTTTACACAGTGCGAGTTTGCGTGCGAGGCAGTTGCGAGCGGAACCTTTTTTTTTGTGCGCGGCACCTATTTTACTGCGCATGTTCTGATAAAATATTGTTATCATAGACCTTATTACTGTTATTTTTTTAATCAAAGCACGTTGAATCGACATCGCAATTACTCGAATAAAACTGGGCAGCTACTATCACCGTGTAGATAGCAAAGGCGAGCCGAGCTGCTGGTGTACGAGTAGGCAATCCGAGTATCTGTCTACCATCTATTCAGCAGCTCGCACTATGTAAACTAACTATTAGTACCGGGATCGTAACCTATTAAATATGTATAGAAGGAACTAAAAATTCGCAATAATTTTATATACATAGATGAAGCAATTTAACGCATCTCAAGGCGTGTCGCCATTGCCGCGCATTTGCCGCAAAGTTTACTTATCTCCCGCGCATTACACTCGTTGTCTTGAACAAAGAAAATTACAGCCCGCGGCCCTTGTTGCCTTGCTTCTAACGCTTGTATTCATGTTTACTTTTATACTTCCAACTTGATGAACAGCTACAATTTCCTGCAACTTTAAATATTTGACGTTAACTTCAAAACTGCCATACTTGACGGATAATTATTCTATTCGAGTATTAGTCAACTTATTACACAATTTATACAAGCTTTCGTAATTCAGTAGCAATTTCGATTTGGTTATTGAGAGTAAAGGAAATGCTCATTCATTTATAGGACATTAAAGTAAGAACTGATTTCGTTTGGCAGGACGAGCCACTGTTTATTTAATGTTCCAATAAAACACCCGATGACTGTCATAAAAACTGCTTTATTAATTTTCCACGATACTGTTGACTGTTGTACACAATTGCAAAAAGTACAGGACCTACATGAAAATGTTCATGATAAGTTTAGTCCATTTGAATAAACGTTCACAGAACACACCTGATTTGCCTTTCAGGATCCGTCCCCAAAAGTTAGTGAACATTACCTCACGCATAGAGAAGCCACGACCGATCTGCCTCAGATTAAATCGGAACATCTCATGAATAAAGATCTCATTGTACATGTTTGTTCACCGTGGACTGACAGATTCGTTATCACGGGGCCGACAGGGCCTGTTACAGACATAATTCTCGAAGTAGCTTGGCAGACCGATGACGTCACTCCATAGATGATATTCCAATTTGGCGCGACGCGTCTGACGTCCCATAGAGACAGTTGCTATCTCACTTGCCCAAACAATTTTGCGGTAGGTTGGGGTAAAACGTTGTTGACTGACATTTGTGATTCGAAGAGAAATCGTATTGTGTATCTTTACAATCGTATTTGTATGTCTGCTTAAATGTATGTCTTTACTATCTCCGCCAACTTTACGCTTTTTTTAAGTCTCAGTGGTATTACGTTGATATCAAATGCCATTATAGCAACTGAGCCGAATTAACGACCAAATCAACAACGACTACACCTGATAAGACGTTTCTGTAAATAAAATTAAGTAGCAGTTACGTATACCAGGAAAAATGAACCCGATATGTTTTATTTCCTTCAAGGATATTATAACGAGAGGAATCTATATCGAGAGGAATCTATATCAAGGTATATCTAGAGTAAAGTAATAATCGACTACGATAAACACAGATTTCGGAACACTTCGCCAAACAAAGATTGGACACTATATTTTTCCTCGATACCATCTACGGCTCGCCGCGCCGTAGTGATTGTACAGATACGTGCAAAAAAATGTACAAAAATTATAAATTTCAAACCCAACTTTGAACAAGATGTATGTGTTGCATGTGTTAAGGTACCGTACCGTACCTCTAAAATAAATGACTTTCAAACTGTGTACTCTTTTTCTATTGAGAAAATTTCCTCTCATCTTGTATTCTATTAGTTGTATATCATGTAGTCAAAATGCTTATAACACAATTTCCAATTCCAGTTCCAGGTAGTTAACAAGATACGCCAAAACGAAAAACGGCCTTTTTACTAAAACGTATAATCTTAATAGCTACACACTTAAACATCGTTTCGGAGAAAAACACCAGCCAAAATTAGAATTTTAAACCATGCTTCGGGAAACATTTTTGCCAAACTTCAATTCTACTGTATGTCCAGGATTTTGAGTGAAAATGCTTTAGATATAGTTTTAAAATATTTGCATGAGTAAGTAATACATAAACCTATGTATAAATAAAAATGTTGCTACAGTAACTTTCATTCTACATATCCACTTTTCATGGCACGCCAGTGTAGTCTCACGTGTGTCCACAAATCTCCCCGCGACGCTAATGTGTGTAATATCTCCCCGTGTTGTAGCGTGGACTCGCCCGATTATCGTGTACTCGGTGTACTCCCGCCTAAAAGGAACGTCGCTGTATGCATTTTGTGTATTTTTTAGTAATATCATGGACAGAGAATACTTTATAAAGTTTTTTAAAGTGTTATTTTTTGCGATGGACAAGTAGCAAAGGAACACAGTAACTCTAACAAATATCTTATCAAAGATACCAAAATATGATTAATTTTAAATAAAATTCTGAAATGTGTACAATACTTAGAAAACATATACCATTAACAACATGGAAACCGTAGAAGGCATACTATTTCTGGAAATCGAAGCGTAATGAAAATCTCGTTACAAAATACAACAACTTGAATTTATTTTGATGAATCTTGTTTACAAGAGAAAATATTCTTCCATATTTGTAGTTTCAGGTCAAGCCACGAGCATATTTGTCACATACAACGTTCTAATTACGATTTCGTTCCATATTCAAGTGCATAGCTCTAAAATGTTGGATTTAATCTATGCTCTCCTCTACATATCTGCCTTTACGGACACCAATCTCGCTACGTAAATGAGGGGTTCGTGCGTCGAATTCAAATCGGTAAAGTTTTACTAGCAAAATGTTATTCACACAAGTGTTACCTAGGGAGCGGGTTAACTTTTAATATTATCTGCGTTTCCACGCCCTGGCTGTATTGATTCGTTTAAAACTCTCTATTTATACGAGTATGCATGTTTCGAATAACATTTTCCGAACATCTGACCACGCGGGTAAATATCATATTTTATTAAATTGACTTTCGGGAACGGTTTAATTATGTATCGTAACAACAACGTTACTTTTTATGCAGAATAGCTGAGCTTGTGGAATTCAGGTGGTTGTCAGGATATTAATTACGTAGTGAACGTTATTAATTCTTCATACGTTAACTAATTATGCTTTAGGATGTTATTGCATCGGACAGGGACGACCACAAGCCATGTTTACTTAATATTTTGATGACACATACCGCTTTTTTATGTTTTTATATGGCCTAGGAAACGCTGGCGTAGTGGTGATACAAAGAAATCATCACACCGGGAAGTGTAGAAAGCTTAGGGGGTTACCATTACCCCACAGAGGGATAATAATATCATAGGCTGGCAGTCAAATCTTGAAAAACAAAATGACTGCCTCATACACTTATGTGCGAATAAATCGACATAATACACTGAACGGCATTATTTTTTTTTCGAAATTAATGGCTGGTCCCATACTAAAAGTGGTTCATAATAATAAGTACAGCGACCCCTTTTCCAGTGTTGCATTAATTCTGTTAAACATTGTATGTGGGTAGTATTTAATAATAACTCTCGAGCATATTTTCTTTCGTACCACCCAGCACTGACGATAGCACACGTATTTATTTCCTCCGCAACCGGCTCCTATCTAACTCGATACGAAAAGTAATTTCCCATCGATCCGCTCTCAGATAGAAGATAAAATAAATAATTCAATACACGAGATACTTATGTAGCAAGCAAAAAGTTTTTTGCGGGTCTTAAATTAGCTTAAGTGGTCCTTTTTAGAGACTCAGCCGGATTACGGCGAGGCAAACGGCAAAGTAGATTAGCTTGGCCTTGATAAAATCTCCCATTACCCCAAATGTACCTGTGTTTGTTTATTATAAACCGTGTAATGACCCGAGCTTCATTTCGGTCATTATTATGAAGTTTAGAAGGTCAAGGTGACGTATGAATGTCGTTTGAACTTGATGGTATATTTGTAATAAGTAATGAGCCAGTTTATGAATTAATATTTGTGAAGTCAATACCAACAACAGAACTATTCATATACATTGACGATAAACAAGACCAACGTGCGTACGCATGGTCTCCATCAGAAGGGCATTTCTCTTATTGTTAAAAACTTTCGTATTCACATCGCAGTCGTAAACATTTCAAAACCATCACTAATATCCCAACATTTTGACAGTTATTTATCCGACTGCGCCAGAAGGAGGGTCATATTTTTGACATTGATAATCGCTGAGATGAGATTGCGACTTCATTTGAACGCTTTTTAAGTGAGTGAATCGGCCCAACTTTTCGTGTGAAGCAGGCGTCAAGTTAAATATTAGAAATGCATTCATTTATTTACTACTTATATACTTTATTGTACACCAAAAGTAAAACAAAAATGAGATTTAAAATTTAAACACTTAAAATTGGCGGCCTTATCGCATTCCATGATCTCTTGAAATGTATTTGCCTAGACATGAAATGGGTATATCAATGGTATGACAAAAACTAGTTTAACTGTAACATAGCCTGGCCAGCTGTTACCTAGCACGCGACTTCGTACGCTCATATCCCTTTTAATCCCATCCCGTAAAATTTCGGAAAATTCTCTTAGTAGGTACTGCCCTACAGTCTCCAAGGAACCTACTTGCCAAATTTCAGCTTTCCACGATCAGTAGTTCTGGCTGTGCGTATTCTGTCAGTCACTCAGTACCGGAAGAATTTTATATATTAGGATAGATTATACAGTCACACATAATATGCTTTTAATAGATCTATTAATACAAACATACCAAGTATAAGTACTCACAGTAAACAAACGTTGAAATAAGCAAAAATGCTCATAAAATAAAAACTGCTGATCCAAACTAAATTCAATTTTTAAGGGACCAAATGGCAAGTATCGAATTAAAAAAGAATCACACAAATCGGATAAAAAAAAAACAAAAAAATACCCTCCGAATTGAGAACCTCCTCCTTTTTTGGAAGTTTGTTAAAAAGAAACCGCTAAAATGTAACAACAACACGTGACAGTTTGCTAAGTACATGAATGAACAACACTAGGTAACGACAGATTAATTCCGCCACCTCAACCCCCACATGAGCTGTAAGTGGACAAACAAATTGGGCGTAAAGGTTACCGACTTAACCTGTCACTACAAATTGCGAAGTTAATTCTATTGAGAGTCACGTGGTCGCCACGCGGGGGTCACGTGGTTGTGTCGATAATCTGCTTAGTGCCCGTGAATATCATCGCAGTTGAAGAAGAAATAATAACGATGACTGTCAGTGTCAGGAAATAATTATGGATTGTGTACTTGAACGTATTAGTTTATCGTGATTAATTTGCAACTCGCCCCCTGTATGTTTTTAAGTTGATACTATGTATAGGTATCGTGCATCAGTGCATGATCAGATTTTCCCATGCAGCCACCTTGTTCAGATCAGCGTGCTATACACCTTCATGGAGCCAGCGAATCGACAAGCGTAGCGAGTGCGCTACGCTTGTCGAAACGCTGGCTCCATGCGTGATACGGTTAGCTAATAGTAAATTGACTAATTGTCCTCTGATAACCGTGTTCTCAGAAAGCTTCACTGCATCATCGCTGCGCTTACCCAATCTTTCAGTGTGAATTGTTCCTATAAGCTCATATATCAACGTCCCTTTCGTACCAGCCACGCTCTCGGTACTCCCAATCCTTTACGCTTAGCGTGCGATTTAGAACCACCAAATTTTTGCGTTCACAGTCGATCTTTTCTTTGTTCATTCACTCAGATGATAAAATCTCTAATTCTCTTAACAATACCTCCTGAAATAAATAAGGTGGTATCTTAATTTAATCAGCAATTTTAAAACAAGTGCAATATGTCCATGTTTCTTGCGCGTGGAGTTCTGTTTCTGCCCATAACGTTAGTCCAGAACTTTTTCTATTAACCTGTAGGCTCACAATCTGATCCGTCGAGTTAATTAAACGCTCAGAACATTCAATTACGACAGCAGTGGATCTGAGGTCCCAATGCATATTTTCCCTAAATCCTTAGAAATACACAGGACCAGTGAGATTATTTAACATTCTGTAAATGTTTCGCAAATGCCTCGTCACTCGCAATCCGGTGGAGACTTCACCAAAAATCCTACGTATTTTAGATTTAGACCCACATTTTTTTAGTAATAGGAAAGGCTTTAAACTGTCCTAAAGTATCAGAGTTGACGGCTTAGGTATTTTAAACAGAAGTAAAGTTACTTTATTGTTTGTGGGAGATAAAAATAACGATTTTGTTTTCTAAAAACGGTGAGTTTCATGGCTCCCTTATAGTGTGCTCGGGACCGAGGTCGAATAAACTGATACAAAATAAATATAGGCATGCGGCGTATATTCAATAGAACAGAAGTAATCTTGTATCAATTCAATCAATCAATTCTTTCAGCAGAATCCCGATGTTGAGACGACAACAGACGATCCTCTAATAATGTTCCTCAATCAAACATTATGTAATATGACATTATTTCTATAATTCCCCACAGATAATGTAATCTGTATCCGCTATTTATGTACCTCTCGCGGAAATCATAAAAGTCAATAACATCCGTAATTCTAAATACTTTATTCTCCTGTTATTATTCGCTTTTGTCTTCATTTGTGTATCATTGGTTTTGTTTATTTTTGGTAACAATTTAGTTTTTTTACCAGACAGTTCTGAATTAATGAGTTCTGCAAACAAAGCGATGTTTAGAGTCGTAATAAGTCAACTAAAATGTTCAATTTCGACGAAGAATGACAGCCAGAAGTACTAACCAAATCTAAGTAGTTGGATTAAAAACAGAGGCAAACACACAAATCTAATAAAAATATCTTGTTTTCATATCACAATCTCGGGAGTCAGCCATCGTTATTCTAACTTAGTTTGAGTTAGTGGAGTGACGATGAAAAGTAAACCAATTTTAATCCTATTTCCTTTTTATGACCGACCATACTGCGAAATGGGTCACTGCAAATCACATTCGAGGTTTTGTATTCCCCATTCTAGTTCTGCGAACAATATTTGTTTGAAAAACTCTACAAACATACGTCATTTTAGTTTTGTTTACATTAAGATAACTTTGGGATTTTTTGTGGTCGAGCTACTTAACATATGCTCAACGTACGAAGAAATAGATAGTTTATTTCAACAATAAATCATAATTTATCGTTAAAGAAAACATTCGCTATTTCTTCCCCTTGTTCCCAAATATGTCGCTATTAGCACTAAATAATATATGTATCATAACTAATTACACTAAATAATATGAAACAATATCTCCAGTGCTGAATCTTCCGCGCGCCAACGTCTACAATAAATCAAGTCGGTAATGACGCTAGGTGTTGCCCAGGTAATAAGATTTAACAGTCTGAAAACTCGCAACAAAAGGTAAAATGCGAAAGAAAACAGCCACAACCGAAAAACACATTTTATCTGTATTATTAAATTAAAATAAAACAGATTACGAAACACCGTCTGTATCCGATTGTAAACTGCAAACATTAATATTTATGATTCGTATTCCCGTCGTTTATTTCTCTATTATTCTTTCTTTGTCTTTCCCGTCGATCTGGAGCAAAACGAGGATTAAAAATTCAGGAATCGCAGCTCCGAGCCAAAGTAAACGACGCCACCCATTGTGGTCCGCGCACTCTACAGCGGCCTTAACCCCTCCGGCACCGTATTTTTATCGCCATCCTATTCCATTTTGATAAATGACGTCTTGATGCTGTCTGTTTATGTGAGAAATTTATTCGTAAATGTAATTTGATGTCGGCTTTATTTGATATATTTAGACGATTGATTTGTGTTTAACTACATTTTCGAGGTAGGAAACAATTGATTTTATGTTAAACAGCGATAACAGACATTTAAATGAAGTTTATTGGAAGCAAATAGTCCTTCAATTACATCTCACAATTTTAACGAATCGAGAAACATCTGGTGTCCCAGTGTTTTTCTTCCATTATCAATTCAGCGAGGTAGGTACTCGAAAAAAATACATAAATTAAATCGGCTTCCTTTCTGCTATTAAAAATTCCGGTCATAACCTCAGGAAAATCTTAATTTGAATCTCCAGATTGGTTTTCTATCTTAGTACTTCATAAAATTATATCGTTTAGTGCCCCACTACAAGGTCTTCAGATAATTTTTGACATACTTATAACCGACACAATCCGTTTACCACATTTACAGCAAAAACACGTTAATCTCATTCATTCAAAACAAAATACTATATCAAGCCAGCAATACTAAAGACATTTATAATGGCACATAGTCATAAAACGTCCGGTTCCCAAATCGCCAACCCCAATTTAGGATACATCGGGACCGACCCGCGCTATCGACTCATCTCCTCCAATAAAATACCAATACCTGCTCACGACACGACAAGGAACACGGAAGCCGTGACGTCACGTGACGTAACGAATTCTATTCGACCCTCGCCTTTACCGTACGATAATTCCCCAGGCATCGACTAAAACCCTGCCTCGAGTCATCATGTCAAAAGGTTTCAGTTAAGTGAGTGCCTGAAAATCGAAATGGAACGGAAGTGGTCGGGTTCTAACCATGTATGGAATATGAATAGGTACACTTTGGGATGTTTTGATGTTTTGAAATAGGTGTGTGGTTATCGACTACCTAATTTCTCGAGTTACTTTGAGTGCTGATAGTAAATAAAATCAATCAATATACAATGTATATGAAATTCGTCAGTTACTGGTGACTTTGACTTGACAGACTACGCACAGCCGAAACTTCTGGTCGTTGAAGGCTGAAATTTGGCATGTAGCTTTCTAACACTCCGTAGGGAAGCATTTACAGATATTTTTCCCGAAATTTCTGCGGAGACGGGAAAAACGGTATGTGCGGGTACGAAGTCGCGGGCAAAAGCTAGTATAATTTAAATTTGTATTTAAAAACGCCTTGCAGTTGGACAATGCAGGTATAAATAGAAGTATCTAAGACATTTCAGTATATTCCTACGACAGAAACAAAGCAATTTGCTCTAGTTTCTCTATACTCATAAATAATGTACCGAACTAAGGGCAAAAAAGTAAGTGGAAGAACACTTTACCTAAAACAGGAATAAGAACTTTAACTTCAGTTAAGTTAAAAGTCCGAGAGATAAAAATTCGAGTCAACATTTTCTTGCCCGGAAGGCACGTTACATAACTCTTTCGAAGTAATTCCCCTTCAAGTCTTTTCGCTTTTTCTCAAATCTAAAAACCAATGAACGAGGTTAGCCGAATAAAACGAGTCAAACTGGAAACTTTGTCTTAAAATCTTCGAGCAGCCGACTTCTATCTTTATTTATATTTTTATTCTAGACTGAACACTTGTGTAAATAATTACCAACTGAAGCTGACCAGAAAAACTGCTCTATACTGGTGTTTGGATTTTGTTGTTGATCTATAAACGAATGTTATACATTCAATAAAAAAACCAAGTTCATAGTAGATTTTGGTAGCTCCTTAAAAGCCCAATGAACTATACAAACCCACCAATATCTACTGCCAACGGTTGTGGGATTTGTTCGAAAGAGTCACCGCGGCCCTGGAAGGCCAAGGGTATTAGGAGAAACACGTATACCCTCAGTATGAGTGACACTCCCTTATGCTCCACTCAGAGCGAGAGCATTCATTTGATGATTTCCCATCCATAAAAAAGGGTGTCCGCTACTCTTACACACACTGTCAGAATTCCATTGCGTCACACAGATGAAAAATAGCCGACCTTTAACACCCTAGGCTTAAAATATTCACGACAATACACGCCACCTATTTCCCTCTCGCTCGCTGTAAAAAAAAGTGTTTTCACACTACGCGTTAAGGAACGCCAAAAAAATTAAAACGTCCCGCCTTTACATTCAACGGTACGGACGTGAGGGACGCAAAGCTTTCGTGATTTGTGCCGTCCCGAATACTTCTTAGTGGACAAACATGCAGCTTTTGTTGCGTCGGAATATTCTCTCGCTTTGTGCGCTGTTGCCGAAATGATACATGACGCCTGAATAAATCTGACGTATGCCGCGCCACGACTGTTTATGACGTTCTTTTTTTCTTTTACTCGAGTATTTTAGGTATTGGGTATTGGTGAGAACCTAGGATTAGAATAAGTATCTAGCTTTATTTCCAAATAATTAACATACATTATACAGGCTACAACCTCCCTCGATAAATGGGTTATTTAATACTAAAATAATTTTTCAATTCGAACCCTGTTCGTGAGACTAGCGCGTTCAACCAAACTAATTCTTCAGCTTTATAATATTATTATTTAGTAGAGATGTCAAGCACTTAATGGGTCAGGCAAATGTATTCTGAAATCTGAACTCTTTATATTCTCTGAAAGTCAGAAATCTGTTGGCCAAGTCTGCTATTGTCGCCAGACGGTGCTTATACAGTTTCAATACGAATTGGACTTTACGCTAACGTGATCGAGAACATTATAATCTCGCAAGCCACAAAGTCCAAACTGAATCCAATCGTGTCTTATCAAGTCACGCACACCATTTTTAACTATTATGGAAAGAGGGAAAACCAAACCGTAGCATTAGAAAATGTGATTAAAATCTCATGTTAAAGCCGGCCACCAAGTAAATGTGTAACCATTTATTGAGCACCCTTCCCGCCCGCCCCGTAGAATTGTTCTCACAGAAATAATGGTTCAAATTCTTTACCGGCCAGACCAATTTACTAATTAATACTTAAGATTTAATTAGCAGGCAATCTTTCACTTTTAGCGTTTTATTAGCATTTTACGAATGAGTAAACAGCATAACATTAGGTAAAGCGAACTTTATTAATTATAATTTCGCTTAATTCTACCCGCGGCAATACCCTCATAACATTTCATTTTTATTATACCTCCCTTCATCGGCATCAACGGTTCCGTAGCTACAACACAGCCGCAACGCCAACCGTAGGCTTTGAGTAAAAGTCTATATACTTTGCCGAAAATCTCAAATTAAATTCTATTAACAGCGTTAAACTGGAAATTACTTTTAATTAAAATCTCGCAATAAAATCCTACTACCTACAGTATAAATACGAAAGGTCAAAACACTAGTAGAAATACTAATTGTTCAAATGAATTATTATAGATTCAGAAACTTCAGATGTTTATATTGTGTTAGGCTAAGAACTCACGGAGTGATTTTCACGCCGCGGTTGCGGGCCCGCAGCTTCTGTTCAGCTTCCGCGCACAACGCGGGCGTAAAACGCGTCGTGAGTTGTGCTTTAATATCTTACATATATATCTGCATTCTACAGAAGCTGCGGGCCCGTGACCGCGGTCGCGGGTGAAAATCGCTCCGTGAGTTCTTAGCCAAAATTCTCGGAATCTATGTTTCATTCGGCTTCCAGTCTAACCTGATGCTGCCAACCAGTATTTTACATGAAGCGAACTGAAAAACTACTAAACAGATTAATTTACAAAATGGTCAAAAATACTAAGCACGGAGTAACGTAGGTGACACAGCGGTCAGTTGTGTATTTTTGAATGTGATACAACTCTATTTTCCCGGTCCCATCTCTATGCTCTCTCTTGACTGATTTAATTAACATGCTTTTAACAATTATAAATCACGTATTATTTAAAATAGAAAGAGGTAATCATTCTGCTCTTTATAATAACAAAAGTTAAACTAGATCCTAATTTAAGATGCAAGGATCTTATTGCAAAAGGAGTTTAAGAGTCTTTAATTCTTTTTGCAATAAAATCCGAAAGTCCGTATCAAAAACGCGGTCGTTACAATAACTTTGAAAAGTATCGTTAGTTCCAAATGAGCTGTTTCTGTAAATCAAACCGAGAAGTTGAAGTGAAACGTGCAGCGAACTTTCAGCGACAGATCCGCTCGTGATTTACTACAATTAGATTTATACATAGCAAACAGAACTTTGGATTTCAACAAGAGGTTTCAACTTGATACTCACAAAAATATCTTTCTAACTGTATTTTGTGGTGATGTCACCGGAAAATTACAAACGTCACGTCGTTGAGATGTAAAATATCGCTTGAAATATTTAAACATACTTGTTCTTAATAAGCCACGGAAATATTGGATAGGTATCTATTATTGAATTTGAGTGGGATTTATTGGATAAAACATTTTTTTTTTTTCATAACATAACGAGAAATCATAATCTATTAAATATTTATTACAACCTTACGGAGTCTGCAATTTTCAAATGGCAGTGACAATGTCTAGCCCAATATATTACATCTAAAATATTTTATTACTTTGGTTAATGTGAAGATAGATCAAAGTAAACCATTCATATAAAACGTTGTCAGCAGATAAAACAATCTACCCAAAGTCGAACGAACAAAAGAATGTTGCAAATGATTGAACGCATTATCGAAAACGACATCATTGTGTTCTGTTTATTTTTAAACATTTTCAACTGCCTTATATTTTAGTTGTAATGAAAGCGAAACGGAAATTGGCTCGAAATACCCATTAAGAGTTCTTAATATCTTCCTGATATTGCGACAATAGTCTTCATTTGGGACTTACTGTCCCAAACGAATACTATAAACAGATTAAACGAATACTATAAAAGAATAAACTAAGTAGATTAGTTCATTTTGAAGTAAGTATTATTAATTTCTGTATCACCTGCTATTTTTATGTTTTTGTTAGTTAACGTTCATATTTGTGAAATAGTAAAGTATTTACAGAAAATTTTGTTTTATTTATTGCTTTTTATTTAGCATGTAATTTTTTAATTCTATAAGGTACATTTTTCTTATTCGTGTAGGCTAGGTGGAAGTTTTTTTTTTGTTGAAATACAAATTCCAAAATTATTTTTGAAATCGGCTCAGTAGTTTTTTCTAAAACTACTGGGCCGATTTTACCTTTAGCATGCTTTTTAGCATTCTTTTACCATTAGCATGCTACATTATCCCTGAGTAACAGGCTACATCTATTACTAGAAAAAAAATAGGAATCCCTAAGAAAATTGCAGCGCGGAAAAAGTCGTGCTAGTCTTCAATATCACTATATCAATATTGCAGTTGTCTTAAAAGATTTTAGAATAACAGAAAGTACGAGAATTAAAGGATGTCTCTCGTAATAAATAACTCGCAACAACAGAAGCATCTCGCTTAACCCTTGCTGTTCTTCATCTTTAGAGTAACCTACCTAATTGTATGAAAAGGTTAACTGGGCCTAAGCATTAAACGTTGTATTACTAAGAAGAATTAATAGAGACACTGTTGGCGAGAGGGTAAATTGTACGGATAATACAGCCAGACATGACGTGGACGTACCTATAGAGCCTTCATTAAAATAATTACTCCACTAGAATGTGTGCTACTTATATGTTCGTTGTATAATTGAACCTACCTTAACAAAACAACCGACCGACCGACATTTGGGGCGGCCGTTGTCGACGGAGTGAAGTGGGGCCCTCCATTAAAGGCGATAAGACACGCGGCGATCGAGATCAGAAGTCAGCAGCGTCGACATGGTCTACTTTAGCACCAGCAGTAGGTACGTGTCTCGAGACTACGCCTCTTTATGAAAATGTTTTCTTTCTAAGCCGACAAACAAGTCTGTAGGCGGACAGAAGCCATCGTGCCGAGCTTAATCGCAGGGGCTGATCTTGGAATTTTACAAAAATAGCCGTCTTGTTGACAGCAAACACCTTCAAGCTTCCAGACTTGTATTTTATTTATACTTATATTATTTCACGATCAGCATCTTCTATATTATATTTCTTTGGGGATTCGTGTTATCCAAAAATTGAAACAGACTACGGTATACTCGAATGTGAATACCTGGATCTGATATGAGTCTTTCATACCTGTTTCTAAAGAAATCACTTACATAATTAACGAAAAAAATCAGCACATACCTACGTTCATGTGTGTATGACACAGGCCTACAAAGTTGGCAGCTGTACTAGAAGTGCCTTCATGTAAGTGCCCAACTACATTGATTAGGTACATCCGATTCCGCCAGAGCCTAATAAACGTTTCCAACGTTAAAATTTATCATAGGCTACATTTGGCAGACCGATATGAAAAAATATCATTATAAGATGGAACGTATCGTAAATCAGTCGGGGATGAAGAGGGAATTGAAACGTGGTGTGCGGCGTCGGGTCGGCGGGTCGGCGGCGGCGCGAGCTGGGGGCGCGTGCGCGGCGCAGGGCGCGGGGGTGCAGGGGCGCGCGGGGGCGAGGGCGCGGGCGCGGGGGGCGGGGCGCGGCGCAGCCTCCCAGCTGCTGCACTCCGCCGCCGCCCGCCGCCCGCATCGATCCCGCCCGGGCCGCAGCCTCCGGCGAGCCGGGACTGAGCGCGCGTTCGACCGCGCGCCGCACGCGAACTCCACGCGTTCCGCACGACGCTCGCACGCCGCTGCGCGCCGCCAGCCGCACGCCCAAGCACCCAAGGTCCACACACCCTGCATCTCATCTCGCGCCCACAACAAAAACAGTAATCGCCAGTGTTGCAGGTTATAATCGTGGCTTACGTAACGGCTGAGATTTCGTGCGTATTGACAGGTTATGTGTGTCAGTGGCCCTCGTCAGAAGCGTCGTGACATCCGCGAAGGTTTCCACTTGTTATGTATGTGTCACAGCGAGCGCCGTACCGCGGCCGCGGGTTATTGTGTTGCGACGTCGCTGACTTGTAAACGTTGCGTATAAATAAAATATAACAGAATATTATCTCGTCACGTTCCTTCAATGCGAGTGAATATTTTAGCTTCGAGCGCTGCTACACACATAGCCTGAAGTCAACGAGAACGAGCCGTCCGTCGCGCCGTAGTTTTCATACCTGTTCAAAGAAATTCCGACTTAAAGTCTGTGCTGATAGAGTCGAATAAGGAATGAAATAAAACGCTCTTTCACTAACAGGCGAATTAAGCGGTTTCAAACAGAACTTTTGAATGCTCTGTCCTTCTATAGTGCCTAATATAAAGCACTTACTGCTAGAATATAATTATATTAAAATAAAAAATGTTTTTTATTTTATTTTAATATAATCTGCATTTTCATTAATCATACTTCCAGCGAGACTTTCCATTGGAGATAATTTCGGCCATAAACAAATTGTTTTGTTCGAAAATCGTTCATGTTTTTCATTTTTCTTTGTACTCTTAAACCATAGGTTGTGTGGGTGAATGTCATTTTAGCACACAATTAATACTACTGCCATTAGAACAAAGTGATCATTCTAAAGCTGAATACACACTTGATCTACGTGACACAAATTCAATGTTTTATCTTAGCTTTGAATGCACTTGTGATGGTGTCACAGACAGTAGTCACAGAATTTATGACCAATTGAACAATCTAGAACACACTCAAAATTTTGTAGAAGAAAAAGTATTCCCGGAATAACACTTTGTTAAGAATAAAAAAAAATATAACTGGACAACTGTTTGTCAATTGATATAATTAAAGCAGATCAACGTCCAATAAAACAGATAACTGGTTTTTTTTTGTCAAATTTAAATAACACTTCAAAGTTGCGCAAACGGCTATGGAAAAATTTGTCACCTGCCTATAAAATCTAGTCGTCATAGAGGTATTGACAAGCTCAATTAAAAACACGAGTGAGCTACATATTAAGTACCTCTGTCAATACATTCCTTGTCAGTAAGTATTTTGACCTTTTTCAAACTTGTTAATGAGTAGAAACATATTTAATGTGCGATTAGCGCGGTTTGAGTAATCTAGTATTGTGACAAACGTTGGCAGTTTCAGTAGCAAGCTCAGTACTAACAGCTAGGCTTGTCACGGCGCGCGCGCAGCGTGATCCCCAACAATTAACCCATCACGTACAAGATAATACTTAAAAGTACAACTTGACAAGCACTCGACAAATATTAGTAGGAAAACCCAGTACGACAGTACTCAGACTATCAATTAAAGTAAATATCATAGTAGGTGACTTGCGGTCGACTTTTTTTAAAATTTTATGCGTTAAAGTAAATATTTGGATGGCTATTTGCCAATTTTAGTCATCGGAAATCACTCATCGTTCATTATCGGTAATAGTCATTTCTGTGGTCCTTGGGTGCGGTCGTCCGTAGCCCGTTTTATATCGTACGCTTTACCGTGAAGATAGGTATGAGCAGCGGAGTGACCGTGTTGTAAATTCGGACGTCTAGTGTGTACTGCGCTTAGCATGGCTTCCGAAAAGGAGAAGATGGCGGCTGCCGAGACCAAGTCTCCCTCTAACAAGAGCAACTGCACCTCCCCAGGGAAGAAAGGTGAATATTCCGTCATTCTTCCATCATCACAGCATTCATGTTTAACAAAGTATCATCGATATCATTTAGTTTGTGGATTTGTGCAGCGATATTATTTATTACTTCTATTTTCTTTTTTATCTTCCTCTCGAATCTAGCGAAGGCATCTAATGCTCGCACTAACCTATTTTGAAATTCAGTGAAATACTTACAGTATCATTTGAAATATCCACCTATATTGAACTTTATCTAACAAAGCGACGCACGGTGTACGACTGCTCTACTTATTTTTTTAAACCAATGATACCATTAAAATATTGTTTCCTCCACCAAGAATACAGAAATCCAATTTAAATTTTATTGTATTGAAAGCACAACCTTTGAAATATGTGCCTATTTATATCGAAAGCCCTTGAAATCAATCATTCATAGGCAACCTTAACCCGTCAGCACAAGGCGAAGGAAAGACAATACGGAAATACACCCGTAAGTAGGGGGCACAGTTGACCGGCTTCACGCCTTGGTGTCGAAGCCCGATTGGCTTAGCGCTGTTTGAGGCAACGTGATTGCACCTGGATAACTAAGCTGTATATAGAATTATAGATACAATCATAACGCCTAATCACCTCATATCTAGATGGACGTTTGATTTAATAACGATGACGTTACTGATTTACTTAGAGTGGAATGGTTTGGCAGTGATTATTCGCGGGAAATAAGTGTAATATTCTTTGACATGTGGGCTAAAATGGAAAGACCCGTGAAAATCGGTTCATCTGTTATTGAGTTAGGAAGATAATAATCGAGATGGATATCATTCTATCACTCCGTGATGTGAGTCGTTCCTTGTTGATCGAAAACGCGGTTCTCTGTTCTGCGCCAAAACTGTCCAAATTAATTAAAAAATAATTGTTTGAACCCAATGTTCGAGTATCAGTAGAAACATATATCTTGATGACAGAAACTCAAAGCCAAATTAATTCACTAAAATGAAAATTTGTGGCAAATCAAGAACA
Source organism: Ceramica pisi (assembly GCA_963859965.1). NCBI lineage: Eukaryota > Metazoa > Arthropoda > Insecta > Lepidoptera > Noctuidae > Ceramica > Ceramica pisi. Next base: position 7,568,248 of record OY982529.1, read on the forward strand.
TTTACATTTTCCTAAAGATATTTTACAAAATAATGTTATTTAAATAATCAAATCTCAAACTCCAGAGCGCGCCCATCGCCGTCGGCTCCGCACTAGCCGTCGACGACTCTCGAAAGGAGAGCGATCTAAATCCTAGCCGGGCCTCTTTTTTATAATCACCTATCCAATTAGTGAATATAATGAGGCCTATCGACCCGTTCTTAACCTGTCGACGCAGACCTTAGCTTAGATTTCTAGTGACGTCAAATTGGATGTTAGGTTTCGTGGCCATTTGAAAATTGGGACTCAGCTTCCGCGACTATTTTGAGAGTATTTCAATTGAATTATTAAAATAATTATTGGAATCTTTGCATGGCATCATATTTGCCAAGCTTGTAAAAAACATGTCCAGGGCGGGAAGACACAGTTACCGATCGCCTGAAAGAATTCTTCAATAAATTGTAATTGGGATTCACGCCCTTCGGTTTCGAATTGTTTCAGAGTAAACGATGAATGAATACAAGAATTAAACAGTAGTTTTAGTTTCCAAACTTAAGCTTGATAAACCTGTTATAATCTTAAAAGGATAAAGCTCTTCTTATCCAATAGCCAATGTTCACAAGCATCTCTTCAGACATTCTTATAGTAACGGTCACCCAAGGTTTAAGTTTTCAAGAGCGAGCCTACTTAAACTATTATATAAGTTCATGTTTTAGGCCAGTAGTTTAATCTCGAAACATATCTGGGAGAACTAAATATTGCTAGGTAGAACTGTGGGCCAAGTCTACTTATTTTCACATTCGCATTTCATTCGAAATATGTCAAAAATGTTTGAAAATTAAAGCTTTTTTTACAGTTTGCGATTGACATGCGAATGCGGACGTTGTTTAAAAATTTGTAGAATTGGCTCACTGGTCTTACAATAGCACTCGAAGTGATTTTTGATGATAGTTTTAGTAAAGAGTTTAGTCATTACACAAGGTGTGCGGTAACGTTTTTATTACACACGGCGATGATGAGGCAATATACGCGAGCAATTTTTCTCGCCGCACGAACCAAAAAGAGGCAATAACGTAGGCCCCACATAAATTGTTTCAGTACTTAACTACAAGCGTTAACGTAAGGGTCTTGTTAATTTTTCACGTCGTTGAGCAATTGTCAAAGTTTATTTTATCTAGTCCGCGTTTATTGTTCCGTCGCGGGTCGGTGGCGGCCCGGCTAACGTTAAAGTTCCTTTGTTTCTACACAATGCCGCCAATGGATGAATGACAGGATTGGGCGGCCGTTCAGTATATGGTCACTTGTTATTTCTAACAACAGTTCGGAGTTCTGATGAAGCGCTGCCGGTGCGTGGGGGTTTGTCTGTCGAAGTTCGTGTACTTACTCGTGCTTCGAATAATTTTCTAAAAGGGCAAGGCCGGAATTACTTAACGTAACGCGTGATTGCCAACCGTTCAGTTTATGACTTTACATTTTTCTATAACGGTTCAGCTAGAGAAACAACTACGTCCATCAACTAATCTTATCCAAACTTCTTCCGGTTACACGAAAAAGAAGCTTATTAAATAGTCATACAGAAAAAATCTGTGACCAACCAATTCAAATTTCCGTCAGGACAAGGCATAGGGAATTCACAGTGACATCCTACAAAACCAGCAATTTCTTCTACCAAGCACATTAACTCAGCCGTTCGTTACGTTACATTCATACTTACCTTAAATGGCCTTTCGTTGCAAACTTCTTTCAATAGGCCGTATTTAATATCAGCGTTTAACGATAAATTACGAAGTTTAAAACGCTAAACAGGTTTGTGTAAATCCTCCGGCCGGCGTTAAGTGGTTGTATTTGCAGAGAAATATAAAGAATTTCTATTATAACTTTCTTTTCCTCTAGGTTTAGGCGTGAAATGTTACAATCCAGCAAACAAACTCACTTTCGGATATATAATATTACTAGCTTTCACCGCGGCTTCGTGCGTGCATATCAAGTTTTTTCCCGTTCCCCTAAGAATTTCGGAAAATCTTAGTGCACACTGTCGGCTCTTCCTATCATTGCGAAGCAAAATTCGCCAAGCGTTGGATTGTTCACCCATCAAAAGGGAACGTGAGCTGGGTTTAGACTGACGTGAGACAGGTTAGTTTCGGAAAATCTTAGTGCGGGTGCACTAAGATTTAAACGGAGTGTCAGGAAGCTACAAGCCAAATTTTAGCTTTCTACGACCAGTAGTTTCGGCTGTGCGTTGATCAGTCAGTCAGTTTCTGCTTTTATATATACAAAAGATTTAGGACGGTTGGATAACAACCATGTCACATGATGGAAAGCGATGATGTGGTCTAAATGCTAGCCTTGAAGTAACCTATTCAATCTTGACTTAAAGACCTTCAGGCTGTATATGTAATAGATATTTCTTCCGTGACAACAACCATCCTCGCTTATTAAATTGCTTATCCTCTTAGAGTCGCGTTAAGAAACTGGTCAAGTGTAAATCTGCAGCTAACTCCGTGTTCGTGCCAACACAAGCTTTTCCGAAGTAATTCGATTACATCGCATTTTAGATTTCTGTGCGATAGCTTTTCTCGCCCATTCCAAGATAATAGGACGTGCCAAAAAACTCTAAGACAGACAATATACTAAGGAAAAAAGGGTATCTTTTTTAGGGTCGTGTAGCTAAAGAACGTATATAATTTTGTCAGTCACGCTGAATCCCTAACGTGTGCTTATCTATTATTTCACCGAGTATCTTCGCTTTCCTAACGAAACACATTAATATTGAGAGCACCTAAGAAGAATCCAAGAAACTTTTTGATCGGGAAAAGGGAAGTTCATATATTTTGCACCTCGTTCTTGTTTAAGCGGCGAGTTCCCATCAAAGATAAAAGTTCCTAATTCACAACTATCGGAACAGCTTAAAGCCGCTACTTTGGCTGATACTTCTGGCGTTCTTAATGTTTGCTGTTGTAAGACCGTCGCAGTTCCAAGCGTACATTTAGGATGGGTCGTCGAAGTTGCAAGTCTCGTTCTAAACTTTTTAAATTGAATCCGAATCCTTCTGCCTCACCCAATTTCGGGTCTGTCCTTAGTTACTCGTGTACATAATAAATGTTGGGGTCTTTGCCTATTGCTAATTTTCCAAAGTTAAAGGGTTAAATTATACGATGTAACAAAACTTGGCGAAATCTATTTTCAGTTATTTGCTACTTGAATTGGGGTAGAGAGAGGAAACAATTAAAATTTTACGAGTCTGTGTATTGTTGAAGTGTGTATAAATTGTGAAATACACAGCCGGACCAATTTAGAGGAAATGGGTTTCACTCTTGGGGGTACACAGTTGACTTTCAAAACGGGCGTCACTACTTGAATGTACTGAGGTATTATAACTTTCATAACTCTAAATCCTTATTACAATAAAAAAAATCGCCAAATGCGAGTCGCACTCATGTGCAAAGGGTTCCGAACCAATTTAATTTTTTTTAACACTATAAAACTGTTATTTTAACAATATAGACTTCTAATAGGTTTTCTTGAAATCTGTTTCATCTGGTTAAGAAAAAAGGTCAAAATTTCGAAAAAAAAACGCAGAAAATAATCTGCGTTTTTTTTTATAAATTATGAGTTAAGACATTGTCGTTTTGGTAACCTTCCCAGTAAGCCCTCTTATTTGATGTCACACGATACAGTTTGAAAATCTTTTTATTTGAATGATCTGGTTTGACTCCCACAAGTGACCACCACCACTCAACATTTATTAATTTACGTAGCGCGTCCTTGTTTGGGTCACAGAAGTCCACAGGTGTACGAAATTTCAACAGTTCATCGGTTTTGTAGATCCATCCGGAGAAAACTGGTTGTGACAAACGGACAGACAAAAAGACACCTGAGTGGCACCTAACAGATGTTCGGAACCCTTAAAAGATCAAAGCTTAATCTTGAACGCATTATAAAGACGCAGCGTAAAGCGCTCGCCGGTAGTCGCAGACTCGCAGGTAAAGAGTTAGAAAAGCATTGTTCTTATAGCAGAGTAGACGTGAGCAAGCCGTCTGCTCGTTACGTTATAAAAGTGCTCGAGCTCTCTACGGATCTACATTAGCGCACACTGAGCATTTAATCCCGACGCCTGGAGCGTAACCAGCTGAACTCGCTTTTACGACTCGCTCAGTGAGTTTCCTACTCCAGTTTTTTTATGAGATTAGTTTTTGGTGCTGACCTAGTTTAATGTTCTGTTTGTGATAATTGAAGTGATGTTAAGGAGGTTGACGTTGATTTATAGAAACGGTAAGTGACTTGACAGTTTATACAGTTTCATCGGTCTTAAAATTAAATCGATTAGTGTTCCAAGTAAATTATTCTCGGCCATTCCGAGAAATCACAAATGGAACAAAGCAAACTCAGTAGTTCCCATAAATTAGTCATCCTCTCATTATGACCATGTTCTAAAAACACATCCGTGAGGGGCACGTGTAGTAGGTACTAGTTACCAACCGTCACGTGAACGTGATGACGTCACCGCAGCTCCAATATTCTACATGTACACAGAGCTAGTCCCACCGTCTGTTTTATCAATACAAACACACACCTCGGTCCTCTATCTCGAAATGCGACATAATATTTCAAAAACTGCACAAACAAAAGGACAGTCGTCATCGTTAATACAGTTCTTGAAGTCGTGGCTCTACTTCCTATAATACCACTAAATTTATCAGAGCACTAGCGCTAACTACTTAACTAAATTTCACTTTGTTCCATAGTTTGCGCTGACCGAAATGAGTTGACTACGCAATTTCGCCAAGTTATTCCAACTAGTATAATATTCAGAAGTGCGCACTTAAGCGAAACCTCATCGAGTTCTCTGAGTGGAACTGCCCCAAGCTATGAAAGAAGATTACGCGCCAAAACGAGGTATTTCCTAAAGCTTTTCGAACGAATTGGTTTTGAATTCATCTATCTTATATGGAAATTCAGAGAAAAATATGGAATAGATAGAACCTCGCATTTCACGTGCATTGCATTTCAGAACGTGGGATTCGTTCCCTTACTTAGAAGAGCTAGTGAAGATTGTTATTTGGTATTTCCGCCCAGAATTCCTTTTTGCGTAAGAACTATTACCACCTTTGACACAGTCAAAACTCAACCATGAGAAGTTTTCTTAAGTTCTGAAAGCAATAAAAAGCTACTGTTACGCGTTCGAGAAAACGACTTTCCCGAGATGTAACCATTACTTGCCTCCTTCACCAAACGTGGATCCAGCCTTCGCAATTTGAGGTAACCGTCATAATATCGCGAGCAATAATTCTCAAGGCAATATAGCCTGGAGTCTAACGTGTCCCCTTATGGTCGTAATTATGCAAATCCAACCGCCACGATCTGTGTGCTCTCTGAGGGCAACCTCTAAATTAATTTTAGTTTAAACTGCTAAAAGCTTGGGTGAAGTATGGGAGATGAAACCTTTGAGGTCGGCAGGCACCGTTATGATTTAAATCATGACTACGGCTAGTAACAATTAAGATCGGATGTCATTTTGTATCATGCTGAATCATCATTATTTTTAAAGAGTGATCCGCTTCTAGATATTGGGCTCGCCCAAAACTTGCCGCATATACCGGGCCTGTGCGTATAACATCCAGCAAATACCCGCAGCCTCCAGGTTATCGGCCCACCTTTTGGGAGACCTTCCAACCCTGCGTCTGCTCGTATAAACTACGTATCCTGAATAGTGGACAATAAATACATTCCAAATGACCATTCACACTGTACCGAAATCTAACCTATAGGGTTACAGGTAAAACTCCTGTTCCTTCAAACGCCCTTTGCGTTTCAGGGCCGATGATGCTAAAAAGCGGTAACTAAATTTTAGATGAAAAAAGTAAAAGGAAACTAAAGTATGTTACGCTGTTTTAGCTGCGTATTTTAAAATTCTCCTTTCAAACAAGTAGAAAGTAAAGTCTTTTAGTACATCCACCACTTAGTTAAGTATAACAAACACTTCGCAGTTACGAAAGCACTCAGCTTTTCACGACCGAATATTTAGTCGAGATTGTTACAAAGTACCTCAAAAAATGAATTACCGCATCATTCTTTTGAAGTGTTTTATGTATAGGCGTAGAGTCTATCGTAATACGGCTCATTTTTTGAAGAGATAGTTGAAGTCTTTTCTGTAAATCTTTTACTCCAATAATCTTCTTATACAGTTGGAGCGATAGACGCCAAGCCAAATACTCATACGTAGGTGAATAAGAAATATATAAATATATTCATCATGGCATAAATTCGCTAAAGACACGTTTAATTTCCCTAGTTACGAATGATAAATGGATAATCGCCATTATTTATAAGGAAAAAAGTTTCGCTAAAATACATTGAGTATTTGTAACATTTTCTTTAGCCTCAGTGTGACATAGTTATTGATTTTTTCCTCCAGATACTGCTTGGAGCAGGCCTAGCCTAGATACAGCCCATCCAGATATTATCTGTGCTTCGAAAATAAATGAACTCGCACAATCTCTGCTGCTATTGGAAATATTCCATTCGGTTTTTCGCTTTGTATTCTTAGGTCGTTCTTATTTCGAAGTCGTATGCTTGTCTTTGGGACTTTGTTTAAGCAATTTTGTTACTGCTTACCTTTTTATATTAGAAAAGGTTAGGATCATTTGTATTTTGCCCTTAGCACTGAGTCAACCTTACATTGAAAAACTGTCCACCTCGATCAGGGATTTTAGATGGTCCCTGTATTTTAAAAATGCCATGAAAAGATCTTGTCAGTGAACGTTTCAGCAGAATCTGATTCTGCTTAAACGTTTATTTACTGTGAAATATTTTGAAATACCGCTTTTAAGTCTTTTATGTTTCTATTTTGATATGTTACATGATTCGAGCCACATCTAAATTAAGCTTTTTTTGTTTCAGGTAAAACAACAACAAACAGCTAAAAAAAGTTCCGCAACTTGTTGGTAAAAGCACAAATACACAAGTATTTTGGTACGATAAATTCTTGCAGCTATTTAGTAGGGTTTCCATGGAATAAAATTTGACATGCTTCCTTCTAGTGGACCGGACGCTTTAATAACATATTTCCAAGTAACTCATGCTTTTCATCGTGATTAAGGAAAGAGAAAAGTATAATGGAAACTCCAATTTAACACAAAACAATCTATTTTCGTTCGGAGCGATCCCTTTTAAGTTTTGTTTCAAATAAAATAATGAGTTTTTGTAACGTTCTTTTATCAAACGACAATTAATATTATGAAAGTTCTTTGTTCCTGTCGCAAAGGTTTTTTCAAACATAAATGTTTTCTAAGAAAACGTTATTTATCTTGATGATTTTATCGTATCGCTATATTGAACTAACTTAATTTTACCTTGGATCAAAGTTACGGTGAAAGTTGTGAATTCTATGCGCAGTTAAAGGCAATTTAGTTGACTGTAATTGTCTTCGGTAGAACTGAGCACGAGTACCTATATTAGAATTTAATTGAAACTTACGATGTAAACCACGGCTTATTAGTTCAGTCTTACGGATAGTTCGTTGGCATTATATGTTTATTATAAATTTGGTAATAAGTATATTATTATTTGAAGTAATGGATATTTTTAGATGTCACAAGACAATTATCTTAATACGAGAAATAATTATTTATTGATTTTACATGCAGATGTCAGAGGTCAATTTAATTTTGTTGAATTGTTGTAAGACGCTTGGAAGTCAGCCCTTAATTTAATATTGATAATATATAGGTACAACTAAACCATTTAAAAAAACCGAACAAGTGCGAGTCGGACTCGCATGAAGGGTTCCGAACGAGTCTCATTTTTGTACATGCTACTTTCAAACCGTACAGTTTGTAATAATAATTTGTTTGTAAATGTATAGGCGAAGCAATATTATTATTCATTTTTTTTTAATTTTAGATTCATTAGTTACGAAGATAAGGGGGGAGAACGGACCTTTTACGTTTTATTTCTTATATAACTTCAATCATTTATTTACAAATTTTGAAACAAATATATTTGAAACCTTCACTTGATGCATTGTTGGAAAAACTTTTTCCAAAACGTGACCCCAATTTCAAACTCATTCATTTTCATTACACATCCGTATTTTGGTCAAAAAAGATATAAGTATATGTACCAAATTTCATTTGAATCGTGATAGATTCGGAGAAAATCGGCTGCGAAGACGAACAGACAGACAACCAAGCGATCCGATAAGGGTTTTGTTTTCCATATACCTAGAGATTCGGAACACTAAAAACATTTCAAGATAAGTGCCATGTATCTGCTCTCTCTTTCCACACAAGGAAATAGAAAAGGGATTATCCCAACAAGCGAAACGTGGAAATCGTCCTACTGTTTGCTATTAGAGGCACCGATCACCAATCCATCCGCCTCATTAGGCTTATGCCAATATCCCTTATCACCCTTAATTGCACCGTTGATTTGCTCAGCAGTGGCCTTTAAGAGTAAATAAACAGAACATTCGAGAAATCGCGAAAACAAATCGTGATCTCAAGTAACAAGTTCCACTCGATAAAAGTCTGGCCGTTAATTTATCAAGAACAGAGCTGCAAGTGTCAAAGAAAAAAAAACAAACGTATTAAGTAGATCTCTTTCGAAAAGTTTCTTTAAAACATTCAGAATTTCATTAGAAGAGATTCAAATTGTGCTGTGTTTGTTTTTATTAAATCGGAAGAAAAAGAAATATGAGTGTGAGCTAAAAATATGTTGAATTATTATCGAAAACGTAAACAATGTAATTTTTTAATTAAAAATTAACACCTGGAACGGTAGGAAGTTAAAGAAGATACCGACATTTCGCGCATTCAGCTATTGGCATCCGTTATGGTAAGACTAGCTATTGCCCGAGACTTTGTACGCGCATGTCCAATTTATTCCAGTTTCTGTAAAAAAATTGAGATTTTCTTTCTCAGTGCTTCCCTACAGAGTGTAGGGAAGCTAAATGCCAAGTTTTAGCTTTCTACGACCAGTAGTTTCGGCTGTGCGTTGTCTGTCATTTTATATTGTACTAGCTGACCCACGCAACTTCGTCTGCGTCACATTTTCCATTAATGCTCGGCTCCTTTTAGTCTTAGCGTGATGATATGTAGCCTACATCCTTCCTCGATACATAGGCTATCTAATACTGAAAGAATTTTTCAAGTCGGACCAGTACTTCCAGAGATTACTCCCTGCATACAAACTTACAAACAAATGTTACCTCTTTATAATATTAGTATAGAAGTATAGATAAGGACAGAAATTATTTTCGAGTCTTCTTGACAAGATTTAATGTAACATCAACTGAAACCAATCATTTTACTGGCAGAGTACCTATAGACAAACGAAGTAAAACTTCTCGATTCTATAGTGTACCATATAATTTCAGTCGAAAAGAAAATTAGGCCACGGTTAATGGTCGAACACCATTTGGATGTGCGCCAACCGCCCTACAACGGATTTGGGGACACATCCGCTGGAAACCAAAACCTTAATTCGTTCGAATAAAAAGTTCCCCGAACGATGCTCGAAACTGATTTATAGGGTTTAAACTAATCAGTCGCAGCGCCGGAGTGCGGTTTGCGTAACGTGTCCAATTTATCGGAGCCAGTTGACTTTCAAGCTGCCGGACGCTTATTCAAGCAAAAAAGCGTTTCCCTGATTATAATTTCAAATGGAGCCCCAGATCCGACCAGAAGAGTCTTTGAAAGAATATTGAATTGGAAACGTCGCTATGTATTCATTCTGACTTATAAAATAAAGCTATGTGAATGGGGTTTATTCAACCAGAACGTAGGTTTATGATTGATAGCGCATCAATGGCTATTGCTAGGCTGTCTCTGGCCGTTGATAAACGACGGTATTATTCCAAAAAGGTTCTACGGCATGTGTGAAACTAACAACTCTATTTATAATTTTAAAGAGCTTTCCACCGCTATGAAAATGGCGCACTCCTTTTAAGTTGGTAAGCGTTTTATCAACTACTTATATGAAAATGTTGCAAATGAATGCACATAAGTATGAGATAAATATTTAAATGGCCTCAGTCGTCTTACAAACAATTTGTAGTAGAGTGAGGCAAAGTAAAGCGATACACAATTACAATTTCAAATGTAAGCCTGGCATGGACCTTACGATGCAAATCCACGGACTACAGTAGCTCAGAGGGGGGAGAGGCCTACATCTATCAATTATTGTAGGAGCAATTTACATCTGCCGTACATTTTGCATTATTACATAAAGTTGAAGAAAAAAAATAAACAAAACAGAAATAGGACGGAAAGTCTTTGTTCGAGTTCTTTTGTCTGAATTCCATATTGCGACGTACTTGTGGGACATTTAGCTAAACTTGATGTGCAAAGTAGTCCGTTGTGACCTATTTACTGTATAAATTACAGGTTATCCATGCTTTGGGGGCTATTGAAGTGCCTAGTTGAAACATGGAACTATAGCGTTAACTGCTGTTTAACTGTGTTTGGAATTTTAATCACGAATTAAGTCATTTGGACCTATTTCAATAAAATTTTACGCTATTCCAATTTGCCAAACTCGTAGGTCCAAACTTATATTATAAGCGAGAAGACTTTCTTATTTACGTCGTCGTCTGTCTGTTTGTAGCCTCTTTCAATTTTAATGGCTGAACGGATGAGGATGAAATTGGCAGAAGGGTAGACCATGTGCTGTGTGATATCTATACTTACTTATAATATTCTAAATGCGAAAGTATCGAAGTGGATAAATGTTTGTTACTCAATCACGTCAGATCAAATGAACGGATCTTGATGAAATTTGGCATTGAGGTTTGGCATGGAATTGTGGACTTTTATACCGGGAGTATCTTCCGTTGGCAAAATTTTCTTACACAACCACGTGGGACGAGCCGCGGGTGGCAGCTAGTGGCAGATGTAATCCTTGTTAACCCCGGATAATTTTCGTACACAACCACGCCGAGGTCGCTGGCAAAAGCTAATGATAAGCGCTTTAATCACTACATTTGCACACAATCCTCCTCATCATGGCTGTCCAACTCTCGACAACAAAGGCAAGTTTACGAGCGTGTCCTCTTTGCTACACGAGTTTGTGGACCCGTTCCACTTAACGTCACTGACAACTGTCTTCTAACTTTAACGCTGCGGTTAGGACGCGGCTCGACGACACACACAGAGGTCGAACGGCGGGAAATAAAATTGAAGCTATCGTGTCGGTTGAAAACCAGTTTTAAAATACTTTTTATTTAGCAAGAAAATTAAGCCGTTGTGAGAACATGTGCTCTACTTTTTCACTTGTTGTTGTTTGTAGGTAGGTGAAAGTTATAACAGTTATACTATAAGTTGAAAAATACCGTATATATAACGTACTGTTCCAGTTTGTATGAGCAATATTATTTTCAATGGTTCTAGAGTCGAGTTGAATCATTTGACTTTAGATTAAAGACATGGTCATTCAGTTATGAATAATCCTAACCTTAATCGATAAACCGATTTGTATGAACTTTGGTACCCAGATAGATGGGACTCTGGAGACGTGTTAAGCTACTTTTTTATGCAAAAATTTACTTTAACGTAAACGAATTCGCGGGCAAAAACCAGTTGGAAATAATTTTAAAAGCAGTCATACAAGTCGTAAAATTAATTCGGGGTCATCTGAGACGATTCTAACACTGAGTGGACGTCTTAATCGCAAAACTCAATTTAAAAGGGACATTGGCTCACTTCGGAAACTTTTCTAATTTCTTTTCGACTAAAGCTCCGAATTCGCACCATGCCTACGACAACATGGTTTCGCCCTTCAGGAAATAATATTAAAATTATTTTAACTTTAGAATGTTATTTGCAATGTCAAGCACTGAAAAGTGTACCACCTAAGGTTGGCCTAATCTTAACTCCGATAGGGTTGAAAATGAAAAAACAAACTGTTTTATGATCAACTGGATTGTCTATAGTGAAAAATGGATTGTGCGATCTATCAGGGGGGCTTAAGGGGCCATTTTAGGAGATTCTTAATATTACACAACAATCTGTCAAATTTCATTTTCAATTTTATCACTAACGTATTAGGTTCAAGGTTGATTGGGAAAATTTAATAGTGACGGGGTAGCGTGATTCGCTTCCTTATTCTGCTAGTGGCGTTTTCAGACCCGCTGGACGCAAACGCCATCTTTCAGGCTTAACCGAACTAAAATAATTTAAAATGTAAATAACATAAGAGTAAATATGGTTCCTTCATGAAAATAGATTTATAGAGGTAATGTTTTTTTTACTGGTGGAATGACTGATTACCACAGGTGTACGCATTGTTTCCAGAACCTCATTTAAATTAAATTCTTAATTAGGCATAAATACACATTTCGAAATTCAATGAGACAAAGTTCCGTAATTTCCCACAATAGACTCTCTTGATTAGTCTCTTCGGAAGCGAACTTTAAAACTTTTGCTCTTAACCCTAATAGCGACTCGGAAAGAATTAATAACTTTGCTATTTTCACTTGGCTGACGTTAAGCACTTCTCGGTTTAATCTTTGAAGGCAAACTTGCTCGTGGCTCGTATAAACTATTAATTCATGAAAATCACAAGTTTACCTGTTGGTTGTTGGTTTTGGCATAAATTAATAGCAGTTATGCAGTGATAGGGTCGTTTGCTCTTAGATAATGATCACTCCAAGTAGAATATTAATATTGATGACGTAGTTAGTGAGGGGTTGTGGCTTTATTTTGCGCTAGAATGATGTGATTAGTGGTTAAATTACAGATTTCAAGTATCGTGTGTTTCGGTAATTGTTTCGTGGTTTGATTCTCGACAAACCACATTCGTTTTGTTGCAATGTTTTGAATTAAGCGAGAACAACATTGAAAGAACACGTATATAACATATACGTATATAACGTATAGAACATATAGTACCTCAATGTGATCACATTTGTCGTATCAATTGTCTTTGCATCGAAATTAAAAAAGCGTTCAAGTGCTACGGCGTAGCAAAGCTGTAGCATGTTCGTAGCAAAGGCGTAGCGTGAGTGTAACATACGCAAAGACGTAATACAAAGACGTGGTATAAGCGTATCAATGGAGTAGCAAAGAAATAATTGACTAACCACTAATATTTCACGACTTAGGTTAGTCATCCCACCTGAGTAAGATAAAACAAATTCCACACATTACCACAAGTGAATGCTACGCAAAAGCTCCACTATTTCGTAGAGATCCATCAAGAGTGCGAGGCGTTAATTAATTGATATAATTTATACCCGCCGTAATCACCTCACACACTACCTCGCTGTAACGCTAGATAAACACAGTATTATCATAATTCATTCGCGAGGTATTTTCTCTCTCTCGTTATTAAAATAAAGGTTATTTTAGTAGGTACCTTGATGTTATATTAAAAGATGAGGATTGTTTTGTATGTTTGTTCGTGAGTACTGGGATCCTGAAATATTATATTCTGTTACTATTTTTGTACCATTCATTATTATATTTGGTTTCCGTTTAAGATTAATGCACAAAATTTTCCGTAACGGCAAAAGTAGCAAGCAAGGTTTAGAAACCGGAGGCGCAGGATCGGGTAAAGTGGTGTGAATACAGGCATGTGCTTGTGGGCAAGCATGCTCCATCGTAAGCCAAATCACCGCTGTCCATCAGGTAAGATTGTAGTCAAAACGAGCCTATTAATTATAACCGGCTAAGTAAGAATCAGACTATCACATAGAAGGTTCATCATACCATAAACCGAAAAATCACGTTTATTTTATGGGGGCCCTTTGAATTCTTTATTTAATTTAATATTTATTATGTTTTGTTATAGCGGCAATGGTAATAAACACTCTGTGAAAATTTCAACTGTCTATCTTTTAAGGTTCTTGAGATACAGTTCGCTTGAGATACCGTGGAGACTTAGTAATAGGGTTCCGTTAATTACCCTTTGGGTACGGAACCCTAAAAAACGGTCTCTCAACATTTTGAGGATATGGGTTGAAAATACACAAAATAAAAGTCTTTCCGTTAATGTAGTCCTTTCTTTTAAGCCAATGATTGATGTTTTAAACTTTAAAACTATTTCTTGCCCTCAATCTATGCGAAATTTACTTAAACTTAACCATCCTTCACACACACAAGTAGGTTCGGAGAACGATAACTTAGTTTCGAACAATACAATCAACAACAGACTTAATGGTAGGAATTTCTGTTAGAGGTACGTAGGCAATTAGCTTGCTCCAAGTTTACCCACTTCCATTCCAAGTTAGCGGCTTAGAATACATAAGTATCGTGTACTTATTGTGTAACACAGATGAGACCCGTTTTTGAATAATAACTTAACTAAGTTGTTATAGAACACCGTACGCAACGCTCAAGTTTTACAATTAATTTTCATTTAAAATGTTGGGTTGTTTTGTAATTTCTAAATTATGTGTAGGTAGACTTTACGGCTGAGTTTGGGAAGGTCTGTGTTATCTTTGGGTGATTTATATTTTACGTAGGTAGTTTATTCTGATTGTCATATAAAAAAAAACCGTAAAACCACTGCGGATGTCCTAGTCAAAATACGCGAAAGATTCCATCTTTTCGTACTTTCTTCTTTTTAACCGACTTCCCAAAAAGGAGGAGGTTCTCAATTCGGTTGTATGTTTTTTTTTAATGTTTATTACTTCATAACTCCGTCAATTTTGAACCGATTTGAAAAATTCTTGTTTTATATGAAAAGATATACTTACAGATTGGTCCCATTTAATTTTTATCAAAATCCGTTACGAATTTTGAATTTAAACTCGAAAAAACTGAAATTCGTTTATCAAATCAAAATCAAAAAAAAATCATAAAGCATTTATTTCTTCGTTTATCTACTTGGATGATGGTTTTATGTTATCCAAGTAATCGAAATTGCGTATTTTTCTTTTCTGCGATTTTGCAGTGGTGTTGTTAGGTTACCACTAAAAAGTAAAAATAAAAAACTTTACAAAAAAAACGACTTCCGAAATTAAAGTTATTTTTTACTTTGCAGGGTTTTTTATTATTTGGAAGTCGGTTGTTAAAAATGTAATAAAAGTACATTTGTTTGGATGTTTATAACCATCAACGGTATCATTGGCCTAGATTAAGACATAGTCTACTTCCTTTTCTCTTATATTTTTTTTGTGGGATAATTTTAAGACTTACACGAAGCCAAATTCAAAAATGTAAAATTACAAAAACCATTCATAAAAGGAAGCTCAAGTATTTTTAACATCTCTCATCTAGTCGTTTATATTGACATCCATGTCACCTACATTTTTTACGACGAAAGCAGTAGGTGAGTCGCATGTTAAACAAGAATACAGGATAAGATGGCAATAAAGAAGAAGATGTGGCGAATTCAGCCGCAAATAGCACCTATATGGTTGGCACCTGGCGATGAGGAGGAAAACGGAGGCAGCGCGTGAGCAAATACTACAAGATATTCAGCGGCTCCGCAAACATAATATCGACATGTATGTACGTGTACGTACTGTTTGCTGTACTTATGTGAAAATATTGACAGGTTTTTACGAGTGTGTATTGTATATATTTTGTTATTATTACCTCGAGATACGGGAACGGTTTTTGGAGATTTATTTAAGTGCATATTTTTTTAGTTTATCTTAATTTGTGCGAAGTGTTACTAAATTTATGTGTATAAAAATATTCTTTATCAATACACAAAGTATTATTAACTTGTACATTGAGTAGGGGTAGGGTGGTAATATTATAAAGATGAAGAGTTTGTTTGGTTGAACGCGTTAATTTCAAGAAGTAGGTACTAGTTCGAATTGAAAAAATATTTTAGTGTTGGCTTTACGCTACGACCAATAGGAGCAGCGCATTAATGACAAATTTGACGCAGCTTTGTTATAAAATAACGTTGAAGAAAACTACGTAGTTTTCCTTACAAATTAATCATTCTTTTTTTTTTATTTATGACACCTCTCGTTTTTATATTACTTGCTTCAAGTATTTTGGTCTAATTAGTTTATTACGTGTCCTAAACAAAAAACATCAACACTTAATTTTTCAATAGCCATGGAAATATAAACCAATACGTAAAAAGTTTCTCAATGACGTAACCGGACGCTTAGTATGTAAATTATCCAGCAATTTCTCTATTTCTCTAAAATATAAGACCTCTTATCAACAACCAATATAATTGGCTGTTAAAATTTTATCAAATTAGGGGCTGATTTTTCAATAGTCAGATAGTTTTTATCTGAAGAATAAATATAGCTGTTTGACATATTTTCTATGCAAAAGCTGTGAAACCGACATTTTTACTCCTCTGATAAAACCTTTATCTGACTAATGAAAAATCGACCCTTAGTCGCAGAAAAAGTCTTTTGATAAAATCTTGTCGTCTTGTTTTAATTCGCAACCTACCCATATTTTCTATGCACATAAAACTATATTTTATAACATTCCTCTGTACGCAATCTCAAATGACATCTGAAAATAATATCACAGAACCGAAACTTTAATTCATTTATTAACAAAATTAACATCTACGACCGTAGCCCTGACGATGAAAATTGAAATTAAATCGATACGCTCGCATATTATAAAAAATTGTTTTAATTTCTCATTAATATTCAGAATAAAACCTCAACTGGCTAGGTGTAGGGTATTGTAGAAACCAAACTTTGGATAACGATTGAAGGCTTTAAATTTCGTAAGCCTATTGGTGCCTACTTTTGCCATGTAGTACCTTTCCGACTTTATAATCTGGTCTCACGGCGGCTTATCACTGTCTACTCGAAAAGAATCTTCGCCACAAAACCCGGTTCTAATCAAAACGTGCGATTTCCTTTTGACGATCGAATTACAAGAGCTTTGGCACTTTTTCAAACAAAAAAAGACCCACAAACGTATCCTCGGTAAGTAGGTACATACACATAGTTGGCGACAAGCTGTCGTCCGGTTCCAAACTTTGCCAGTTTACTCGAGGAGACGTCAGCGTGTGGTCATTTGTTAACAACACGCGCCTTCTGCCTACCCCACTAAGTAACAAGGACATATCTAATTAAAAGTTGTGCCTAGTTAAAACAGCCAGCGAATGTCAGGAGGAAGTTTTTTTGCTCTCGAACTACGACCAGCTTAAGTGCTCTCTCGGAATTTGTCGTGAAATCATTTATTTATTCGGTAAAGAGAAAATTGTTGACGTTTAATAAAAAAAAATACCGTTAATCAAAACTAATATCCTTGGACATTTCACACAACGCCATATAGTCCCAAGCTAAGCAACCTAATGCTTGTGTTATGGTAACGATATGGCTGATAAACTACTTACATACATTTTTTTTTTGTAAATACATACATATTATAGATAGAAAAACACCCAGACTCGGAACAAATACTTGTAGGTCTTACAAATATTTGTTCCGTGCGGGAATCGAACCCGCGACATGCTGCGCAGCAGTCAATAGCTCAACCACTGCGCCAACCGTGTCGTCAAACTTAATTAATACGGCTGCGACTAAGCTAGTCCTAAAGTACCTGAATTTATCCATAGTACCCGATACTGTGTTGAAGCCAAACGTTTCAATTAGACGCATTAATTGTATAAGTAGAGTACACATGACCCAAAACTTTCCTATGTAAATAAAGACATGACTACTTAAAACTCGGCTACCCTCATACCGCTCTGGCTTTTGCTGTCACTACGGCTCGTGGCGTCCGAAAGTTCCACGTACACGGTCGGAATGAAATTTTCAAATGTTCAGGATTTAATAGTGCAGACGACAGACGAACAAGGTCGTGCCGCACTTAAATGAAGCCCAGCCTCCACAATGCGGGATTTTAACTGAAACAAGACAAACAGTAGACGACATTGGAAAGGCTTAAATCCCTCTGCATCGTCATATTTAAATGTTTTACTACAATATGCTCAAAGGAACACCGTTGATTAATCGTTTTTGAAGCCTGTGTCTTCCAAACTAGTTTCTACAGATAGCTTTTACGAATTCAATTCGGATTGTTTTGATAAATGTTATTTTCTTCAAAAGTTGTGAAAGTTATAATAATATTAATAAGTTATCGTGGACCTGTCTTGTGTCTAGGCAATAAGCTTTTATTGTGTTGTTATCCACGTACCAATTGCCAACCTTTGCTACACAGCGCCGAAACATAATAATGACGTGAAATTAGCAGATTTATGTCAATTAGCGACTGCTACTTAGCACCAACTAATGAACCGAATGGAAATGATAACTAACCAACCTCTAACAAATTATTTAGCGCGCTGCTAATTGGTCCAGGACTCTAGGGCAATGTACTAGTTATGCCACTAACTGATCGACTAAATGTCGCATTAGAGTGCATGACACGATAATCAATAATATGTTTGCAACCTCTAACAACTAATTTGCACTTAGATACATATTTTTTAAAAGCGACTGTATTAATACCATGAAGTTAGCGCATATTATATTCATATTTGTTTACCCACCACTAGCATTGATATCCAAGTTCTACAAATATTTGACAAACACATTAACTTAATACAAATGTGACATTAGATATTGTTTATATTGACGTCACCGACATAAACTTGATTTATAGCATAACACAGTGAAAATATGAATCGCTCGAGAACCGTATCGTTAGTGAGAGAAAACTATCCCTTCTGGCGAACCGCCAAAATGTTAGCCCAGCCGAATTGTCATCAATAAAAGTTATCATACTACCCGCAGCGACCAACTACCCCAAAAAACCCACATCTGTGTTCCGAACTTTTGTTCAGCGTTGACAAATTCGGTCGCAAAGTATTTTTATTAGATACATATATTTCACGACTGGCTTTCAGGACGTCTGCTGATTGAACAAAGTAGTTGTGACGTAGTGCGGCGCAGGAAACGCGCCGCGGCGGCTGTGCTACCCTCCGAAAAACACCGCCTATTTACGTAGCTACCTATCTATATGCCGCGAACCTTAGAATAATAACGCATAGAAGCCGCGTCTAGAACAAAACCCGAGCAAAATTTTTTTTTTTTTTTTTTTTTTTTATACAAAACGGGGAAACTCTTGGCCCAAATCTCACCTGATGGAAAGTGATGATTAGGCCGAAGATGGAAGCGAGTTTCACCCGGAATCCTCTTAAACAGAGGAACTGGCTATCATACCTCTAACTGCCGGAACACAACAATGCTGTTAACATTGTTGTTATGGCGACAGACTTAGACATGATGGTGGTAGCTTGCCAGGCGGACTTAGAACTAGTCCTACCACCAACCAAACCGAGCAAAAAATTTGCCCCCGCTGGGAATCGAACCCGGGACCTCTGGGTCTGAATCAGGTGGTATAACCACTAGACCACGGAGGCGGTTAGTGTCACCTGTTTAGCACCACCCGGGGACCACGTGTAGGGATTCGCTGAAGGGTATTCTCCTACGGACGCGGGTGACTCGGCCCCCAAAAAAAAATCGTGTGTCCACTTCATTTTCTTTGTGTGCGTGAGCCGAATGTGTCTACGTTCCTCTAACGCACACAGATATAGCTTTCAGTGATACCATTACTAAGCCGTTACCCACAAAATATGGGAAGACGCATTACTATTTTGCTATCAAGGCAAGTATTTTATGTTGTTGGGAACTGGAAAAGGTAAACATGATTTTTCATGTAATATGACATATTTTTTCGGAAGGTATAATTCAATTTATTTCAAAATAAAAGGAAATAAATCGCATAAAGAATGAGATATTGTTCAATGCGTTTAGAATGCTTGATGGGTTATAATTATAAACAATGTTAAAACATCGGGTTTGATATGAATTAACAGTAAATATTGTATTTTAAAATTACAAAAATGAAAAACATGAATGAAAGCAATGTGGGTATTTTTTCCTCACAAATAACAACACTGTGTTATGACAAGTTAGGTTATTAGAATTTTGTTTTATTTATCGATTTACGTAAAAATAGTGCATAGAATGTGAGTACTTATTTGTGAAATGTTATTTTATCACATTTTTTTGTTTTCCTGATGTGCTTTAACATCCTTTCACGCAACAAACTGTCATTTTCAATTATTTACTCGCGAGCTGTGTTCGACGGAACGTGACATTGAGTACTGACGGCCTGGTGGCTAAGTTTGACGGATTAGGCTAAGTTTTAGTTGCCTCACTTTTTGCACTCGTACTAGGTTTCTATGCGTTATTATTCTAAGCCGCGAACACATAAAAGAATAAAACACTTCCGTTGTAGTTAGATCATTTATTTCTCTCGCACGTTGGGACAATCAATGAGAGGAATTTCTAATAAAATGCCCCAGTTTTGCTCCTCTTTTACTATACACATTTCACGCTGTTCGTTTTTTTATTTGACCGGTTTCTACAAATAAACGCTGAAAAATAAAAAGTTAAACCAAAAAAAAGATGTACAAAAGGAGAACTTGGCTGTCCTACTAAATGAAATCTTGCCATCAATGCAAGCTGATGGACGAGTCTAAACGACTTCAGCGACTATCTCGCACGCCACCACAAGCCCGCTAGTTCGGAGGCTTAAGAGTACCCAGCCACCAGCCACGTGCCACCCCTCATTTCGGGTCGGGCATTAATAAAGCTTATCGTTGCTAGTCTGGTTGCAACATCTCGTGTAAACACAGCCTTCTAGCTACGTCGGCGCCTATAAAGAAAATATTGCAAATTGAATTATTTTTTACACAGCCTTACAATTTATGACATGGCTTTATGTGAGTCGCAACGCTACCTATGTGCTAACATTAATGTGCTGCCTGAAAGAGACGGAGCATCGTTAAAATTTGACGACGACTTAGGGTTGGGCTACATATATGTATTTAAAGCTCAGATCCCTGTAATGAGGAGCACGGAACATTTTATCATTTTGACACATTTATACTTGGCTGCTTTTACGTTTAGATTACATGAACTAAGCTAGGGACAAAAATAATGTAGTAAGTGAGCGAACATGTTGCTTAGTTGTTCGATAAAGTCATCGCAGCCCTGAAACGCACTGGTCATTTTGGAGGATTACGTGTAATTTAGTCAGTAAGAGTCTGACACTCCTTTCCGCTTCGCCAAGTGCGGGAGGAGTCATTTGATGATTTCCCACCCAAAAAAAAAAGTGAACATCATAACAATATAGTCTCAATGCACAGCACGTAAGACATAATCACATTAGATTGCGTATAAAGGCCCATCCGTGCGTCGCTCACGGCCGTGTAATGCCGCGATAAAGGTAACCCACCCCAACTAGCCCGGATCGACGAGCCGTGCCGCTATTGCCGCCCGGGGCCAAATATTTCTGATCTCACGCTCCCCGAGCCAATGATGACACATTTATAAAAATTGGCACGATAGAAAAAGTTCGTAACTAGATAAAAGAAAGTCTGGATTTTATAGGTTCAGGCTGAGATAAATTGGTTTCTACCAAGTAGGTATGTTCACATAGATTGGTTCCTTTATATAGATTTAGAAAAAGTTTTTTATCTAGCCATAGGTAAACACAGCTACAGAATTTCCGACCGACTTCGTTATAATACTGCAGACCAACTAACTTGAATCAGTTTAACCAGCCAAGCAGGTTTAAAGTGCCTCTTATTAGAACAATATACAGCTTTAACAAAAGAAAATTCCTCTCATACAAGCTCGCATTGATAGAAGCCACCGCACATTCATTAAACAAGCTTTTGTGTTGAGAAACCTGATTAAAAATTAATTAGAACAGAACAGTATCGGACCTCCCTGAACGAATGAATGGAATCAACGAAAATAATCCGAGATTGATGTTCTGTGTGTTCAATTAATTGAATGGCACACGAGTGATCACACTGGCGTTAGAATATTAATTGAATCGGTCGCAGCTTAGCGCGCACAAACGGTTTAGGATTCGACGGATGAGTGATGTCTCTTCTTGTTCTGATATGCCGTCTATCATGTGCATGTATTGTAACTGCAATATTAGACTATGACGTAAAAAATAAAATAAAATGAATGAATGGGGGAATGTGTGACTTGGTGACTTTCAATTGATAGACCATGTTTTTAAGTAATGAGACTCATAAAGTACACATGAACTCGGAGAAAAAAAGATGTTCGGTAAATTAATAATGTCCACAAGATTTTTTTTCCATTACCATTTTTATATTTTTGAGCTAAACGTCAAACTTTTTTTCTTGTATTATTTAATACTAGGTGACCCGCGTAACTAATATACCCTAGTCCTTCTTGATAACTGGGCTATCCAGAACTAAAATAATTTAAAAAAAGCGCATTCAACCAAAACAAACAAAAAAATAAACTCTAATAATATTAGTATGGATGTATACTTGTATAGGCTATTTAAAGATATTAAGCTAGAGCCAAAATAGTGAAAATTTACGTAACAGAAAGTTTTCTCTTGAAATACGGCGATGACCACATTGCATGGCCATATTTTACAAAAAAAATTGCTCCCAAGCTATAAATGGAGTAAAAAATATTTCTATGAAAATAGGGCGACCCAAGTTTGTTTTTTTCTTCTTCCACGCTATTACCCTGGCTTGGAGCCAATAATGTAATTAACGCCAGTCGGCTTAGTAACACGCGAAATATATAAACTTTATAATGTGCATCCCTGATAGGAAGTTGTCAAATTCCTGTGTGAAACTTTAGGACTTTCATAAATCAAAAGTAGTGGTCTAGTGGCCCCGCCCGGGATTTTTCTTAAAAGAAAAAAATATTTCAAGCAAACCTCACCCTAATAAACAACCAATTTGGATCAGTCGTTACGAAGTTATGCGCGTACACATGTCAGCGATTAGGAATTGACGCAAATTGAAGTGGAACACCTATATCTACATCCGGATGCTGAGCAGTCAATGTACATAGGGTCTCAATGAATTCGTTCGCATCACTGTCTAGGGGAAATCAGGAAACATAACGCTATTTATAACTACGCGTTGATGATGTTCTTCTTATGTCGGGTAGATACGAGCAAAAGGCTAACTCTTCATAATGTAATTAAAGTTTTACTACTTTTAACTATAGCTCATAGATTGGATGCTATAAAAGTGCCGGGGCACTCAAACACGCTACTCAATCTACTAACTGGCTCATCTCACAACAAGAGCTTGGGTTATTTTTATAGGTGTGTCCTCACTCGTTCGCTTACTCTTTAACTTTGTCATATGTCTCAATTGAGTCGTCAACTTTTATTAGCTGAATCAGAAGACACATGTCTCGCTCAAGCACACGAGTTTGGACAACCACTGCATACCAAAAGCGCAATGGAGCGTACACATTTGCTTTACTTTTAGCTCTAACTAGTATGTACTTTTAACATACGCATGAAGAATAGTCTCTACCCCACATATTTTGTTAGTGAGAAAATAAGAGAGTTCTAGAGCTTCGGGATCTCAGTCTTAGAATGTCAACGTTCTTTAAAAACACGGGAAAAGTCCCTGATCATGCTGATATGAGGGAACTAAAACAAAGAATTAAGACAATGCGTCCAACACCGGTCACCATAATTAACAGATAGGTTTCTATACCGAACATGTGAAATTATAACAATAGCGTTTAAAGGTGTTAACGCAAACAAAGCCTTCTTAATGGTACATAGTAGGTAACATTTAATGAAATCTCTGGGAGTCACATCCATCAAGGTGCCACTAAAGGGCTAGTGTAACTATGCAGTACGTAGGTAGGTACGTCTGCCACAACCTCCTACACTGATTAATTTTAAAAGAAATTAAAAGAAGCTGAGATTTTCCTTAGCATTTTTCTATTCAATTTAACGTGTATTATTAATATTTTCTCTTTCAGGTACTTTATTTCTGTCTATTAAATGGGACGAGGAAAAATATAAGCCTTTTATAAGCTGCCTTTTGCCGCTCTTATTTAATTAGTCTCTAAAGCATTGAAAACCTCAAGAAAATATGAAAACCTAATAAACTTATTTATCGTGTTCCCATAAAAGCAGACGGTAGCTTTCATCACGGATTTTTAATTAAGTAAAAGTGCCGTAAGACAAAGTTTAGCGTAATTTTATAATGAAGGAATGAACGCCCTGAGTCTTGAGCTCCAAAGTTAACTAACTACTTAGCATAGATATGTACAAACAACGTTATATAGGACTTCATAAAAGCAAGAATAAGGACTGCTAACACCGAAACTCGATTTAGAATCAAGAATTAATTTTAGGTACTTTCAAAGTAATTCCGGATTTACAAACATCGTACACTAATTTTAAAAGCTCGGAACTCGCTAATCGGCTTTTATATTTATAGGAACATAACTTCTCTTCTGAATTGCGGGATTAAAATTTCTAAATGTTCACTGTTGCCCGCTGTGACTTGAAAATGTTTGCGTTATGCAAACTGTTATTGTTCAACAGTATTTTTGGCAAAAATTTAATGAAAAATAAAAAGAGTCGAGTTTTGTTATTCAGGTAGAATAGAGTCCACAACAAAAGGCAGCTCTGTACCTAAGACCAATTATAGGCTCGCAGTTAAGGCACAGTTCAGCTGTGCGATATAAAAGGTAGCAATTCAAAAAGTTTCAATAATTGCGCGGCACGTATGCTCAGTCTCGTCATCCTGTGTGAATTGGGACGTGCGCACTCCCCAGGCTTGCATAGGCAACATAGCACAAATGAACACGTTTATATACGAACCGCGTTCGCAAACATACGCCCGGTCCACGCCTCGGCGGCTCCCGATAAAGTATACTTTTACCTGTATTTATTCCCGATAACGTCGGTATTAGGTAACGTAAGTCAATTATGTTGAAATCAAATTATAACGCGAATTTGAGTTCCATTTGTTTAAAATTATGAGGAAATGGTGTGTGGTGATTTAATTTCTTCAAATCCCGCTTTTTTCCTCTCATAAAATCTTTCTGAAATCGGCAACTCTGAAAAGGTCTACGTGTAACACTTGATGCTCTGATGCTCTGTAGGTGCAAACAAATTACTAAGTCATGGTTAAACTTTCTTAAATACAAAGCTACGGTGAAGCCAAAATCCTGAGCAAATCCCTTACTAAACCCCCGATTAAATGGCATAAGAAGCCATCAAACTTTAAAGTAAACAGATACTTACACAACTGCTAATACCAACAACTTCGAACATAATATTATCTAATATTCGGTCAGTTCAACCAGCGAACCACAAACTGATAAGTGCCAAAGTCGGATTCAAAGATTTTCTTGCCCTTTAAAGTTACTTGTGACCTTTAAATCCTTTGAAACAAGAAAATATTATGAGGTTGGTACCTCCGAATGGAGCGGCGTATGAAATCGAATTCAACAATGTGATAAAGGTCGCCCTCTGACATTCGTGTGTACAGCCTTGTGTGAGAATCCTTTTTCTCTGACTCGAATTGAACTTGTAAACGAATCATTTATATTTGAATGCAGTAAAGCCGGTTACGTATTATTGAACAGCTATACTATCTTTCAGACAGCCTATTTTATACATAGTATGGATAACCGTAGAATGTTAGAACACGATGTCTGAAAGATTCCATTTTGAGTCGGAATATTCAAACAATCGCACAAATCTTAACTGACAATGTCATTTAGATCCGAAGGGTACTTGCTAGTACTGTACTTAAGCAACTATTTGGTAAATCACGCAATTCTTTCATACCATAACTAGCTTCTACCCGTGACTTCGTCCGCGTAGCGTCAAGATGTATTTCCTATAGCCTTTCTGGATAAATGGGCTATCTAACACTGAAAGAATTTTTCAAATCGGACCAGTAGTTCCTGAGATTAGCGCGTTTAACCAAATAAACAATCAAATAAACAAACAAACTCTTCTGCTTTATAATATTAGTATAGATTACAGAAAGAAAGAATCTTTAGTGAGAAAAAAATCTAAGTAGCGATAACGACAGTATGTGCCTTACACATGACTGAGTTAACTAATTTATTAAATTCGTCGTGTAATAATAGTAAGCGCCTCCACGCGGCAGCAGTGGGTCGAAACTGAATTAATTACCACTCCATACGAAACTGTTTACCGTGACGATGACGTGCTTATTCGCTCCTTTATAATTCGTTGTCAGTGCTAACAATGTTGACGGCTGCTGCCTTTTGAATTGAGAACGCTAGGTGCATAAAATGCACGAGACTGTCTATGGTGATAAAAATTGGTAAAGAAAAAATAGATACACTATATTTACAAAATAGTTTTGGCCCGCGACTTCGTACGCGCATATCTTGTCTTTTCCCGTAGGAATTTCGAGAAATTCTCTCTTGTGCACTTTTATGGAGTGTAAAGAAGCTACATGCCAATTTCAGCTTTCTACGACCAGTAGTTTCGGCTGTGCGTTGATAAAGTCAGTGAGTTAGGTTTGCCTTTTATATATTTATAGATTAATAGATAGCATTTGTTGTTTCGTATGAAGGTTGCCACATAGGTATAATTTAACTAAGATATATTTTCTTTTCCGAGAGATTATTTTCGAGTTCCACCTGGATGAAACTGCTGTTAAAAGCTTGTTTGTTATAATAATTTATTTATTTCAAAAAGTCAATTCTGATTTTTTTTACATAACATAAAACTATATACTATGTACCTTCCTCAGTTTGAAACAACAAAAAATGAGTGCCATAAAAACGGCGCAATTCTGTTTGTAATAAAAAATTGTTTCATATTTTTGTTAGGTTATGATATAATAAAACATTCACCTCCCTCAGCAAAGCGCTAAATCCACGGTCCCTACCTACGAATTCCATTAGCTCTAGAGAACAGAATTAAAATAATTAAAGCGCCTTGATTCTAATGCCTCATTATTTCACAATTACTGACGTAATTACGAAGCTGAGCGGGTGTATAGTTATGCGCGCCGAACAAACGCGCCCGTTCGCGGTCGTACGCGCCCCGTACGAGGCCCGTACAAACAAAGTGTTTGCACACCTCCTACATATTTACTGAAGGGCATACATTACGACTCACACGGGAATTATGCGGTACCTAAAATATGAGCCTGTTTTGTAAGACGTAAGCCAACGCTTTTTAGACTCAAATTAATGTAGGTGTACATGGTGAAATTATTTAGAAATCTTTTTGGGGATGAAATTACTACTTATGTGTAAAATTTACTAATGGCACCAAATCTGAAATCGTGTAAAATGTCGGTTAGCAACGAAAACCGCTCAAGTAATTTGGACATTCTAAAGAATGTCAAAATAACTTAAGCGGTGAAACAAAAGAGCGATAAACGGGATTATTTACTGCTAGCAAATATACTGGGCCGCTGCGAACAATTAATGTATATTGGTATAGGTTGTTTGATCACCTAAACAGCGCGAGAACGCGAGCGTCGCGTTTATTTGTTCGGAAAAACTGGAAGACGCGATTGAGACGACGCCCAGTACTGTCGCGGTCGGTTCGATCTGGGGCACAGAGTTCTTTCCGATGACATATAAGTATGTAAATCCACCAATTTTGCGCCACTTAAGCTCTTTTCTCTAAGCGACGATATCATGATATGCCCCCAACGATTTCCAGTTCATCGAAAGTCACCCTCTGGTATTCTACATTTAACTGTTTACTTAAAATTGTGCTTGTAAGGCAAAAAATAAAGTGCCTACACACTAAACATCACAATCAACGTTTTATTTATGTCAGAATATTACCAGTTTTATGTATTTTGTACCAAATATTTGTGTAAACTTGGCATGTTGATGAGAGCGCTTAATTATTCACAAACTATCGGCGAAACAACATTGTTTACAACAACATAGTTGTTTATTGTTATTATTTCATCAGTATATACAGATAACTTTGTTATCCACAGTTGCTTCGCTAATAAGTCCTTTTTAAGTCTTCTTCCGTTTCCCGTTTACTACAAAGTGAAACGTGAA
Source organism: Ceramica pisi (assembly GCA_963859965.1). Lineage (NCBI taxonomy): Eukaryota > Metazoa > Arthropoda > Insecta > Lepidoptera > Noctuidae > Ceramica > Ceramica pisi. The sequence goes on from OY982529.1 coordinate 7,596,023, forward strand.
TATAACATTGAAGCCTAATAACAACCGAGCCTTGCTGTGACGTCATCACCACAGCCGCTGGGTATTGCACGTATCATAATTTCATTTTCTATAAACCAATTTCGTTCGCGGTCGACGTTATGGTATCAGTCGAAAGTTAATTTTACACATAAGTATCTACCTAGTACATAACATGTTCAATATACTGTTGCCAAGCACTAGGGAATTAGTTAATTTTTGTTAAATAAAGTAATCGTATTTTGTGATACCGAGTTTAGGGTTTACAATATTGTTACTTTTTGCATACTGTCAGCAATGTAATGTAAATACTTTGTAGTGTAGTCCGACGATTAGGGTGCCATTCCACCAGTGCGAGAATGCGTAGCGAGGGATTCATTTGTGAGAACCAATAAAATCAAGTACATTTAGCTAACCTCGCTACAGGCTCTGGTGGAAACGCACGTTTAGTCGGCTGTTCACGTGACTAGATGGCCTTTCCTTCACCCAAAGAATCAGCATGACCATTCAACGTGGCAATGCTGCCCATTTTTAGGGCACTTTACCATTGACAGCGCTGTGAATGATCTTTCAATTGCTCAATGAACTCTTTCATTGTCCTCTTTTATTCATGTAAGTAGAGCTCGTGACTAAGTAATAACAGCCGCACGGATCGTCAAGGTTAAGCAACGCTTGCCGATGTCGATCTGTGGATGGGTGACCATCTTAATATACCGAGATTCCTCCGTGCCTCAGAAAGCACGATAAGCCATTGGTCACGGATACCATGTATAGATCTTTGGCAGTCCTGACGGAGTGTAAGAAGACAGAAAATCTGATAAAAGTACCCGTGTTACCCTGTTCTGTTAATGGGTTGTGAACGTCTTGTAGGTAGCCGCTCTATGTAAAATATTGGTATTCAGTTAAATTCGGTTTGACTGGAAGCCGACCCTAATATAGCTGGGGCAGATGATGATAAGTAGGTATAGTTATTTTTCGCCGCTCTATGATTACCAAAGACATGACACTTATGTAACGCGAAGGACCGTAGGTGTATCACAAATTAAATGTTGACTTATCATTTACTTTCTCTTTTTTTTCAGGTGAAACCGACGAACATGGCCTCCCCACAGAAAAGGACAAAGGATGTGACACCAACCTCTACCTATACCACGTAAGTTTGTTTTAATTAACCACTTGTTTATTTAAGTAAAGTTATGTAAAACCTTTTTAACGACACTGTGAATTGAAGGTGAACTTACAGAGGCTTATCCCAACTTCGCTGGACATTAAACATTGAGAGGCTTACATTATTCAGAGGCTGAGTACCTGTACCTGATTCTTTGGTGCAACTTTATAGTGCAGTTGTATGTTCCTATATATATATATATTTTTTTTTTTTGAAAAACTTTTCCCCACTCTAGGAATTTCTCCTGTATCGTGGGTGCGTTTACAAACATACAAAGTCACATACACAAACAGCCTAACCCGGAACAACTACCTGTAGGCCATACAAATATTTGTTCCGTGCGGGAATCGAATCCACGACACGCGACGCAGCAGTGGATCGCTCAACCACTGCGCCAACCGTGCCGTCAAGTTGTTGATTGTGCTTGTTCCTATATTGTTTAGTGAAAATGTTGAACTGTCGGTTTGATGCGCCATCTTAGATCGCCTAATATGGAGGAAGGTTTTATCACATCACAGCCCGCGACTTCGTACGAGTGTATCTCGTTTTTCCCGTTCCCGTAGGAATTTCGGGAAATCCTCCCTTAGTAACAGTAGTGCGCCCCTACACTTTTAGCTTCCTGCCTGTAGTTTCGGCTGTGCGTTATCTGTCAGTGACTCAATCATTAGCGGAAGAATTTTATATATTAGGATTGTAAAAGTACACAAGTGAGACGCAATGATGCGCCAACAGAAGAACAACTTTTTCATTTATGGACATCACAACTTCAAGGTAAAAGGTATTGTCTCATCGTCGCGTTGCATCTGTCTGTGGGAGCCTTACGTTCTTATACAAAGCGATCATTGCACGAACTTAAAGGCGCGGCGACACGATCAGAGGCTCTAGATAACTATTAGCGGTAGATCGTTGAAATGGTGGAGAAATTTTAACCAATGGCATTGCATACAATTTCCGTACCACGTGTTTCACTGACATTTTCACTGATATTATTGGTTACAATTTCTCTGTTTCTCCTGCCTCGTTTCACTGTAATGGACAGGCACCGTAAAGGATAGATCATTATGACATTTGACAGCGTTTGTCAATCGCAAACATCTTTGACGTATTGAAAATCGTCTTCGCCACTCTGAGCACTCTCACTTGTCTAGAGCCTCTGGTTTGAAGTACAAATGAACGCGATATCTCGTATCCACACTTGCTTTTTATAAGAACAACGCTTTAAAACTGATTTCTTCAACTGTCGCTGAACAATTAATAAACCAATAAGTCGATCCAATTCAAAATGTACGCCACAACTATACCGCGTGTATCTGACATCGACGCACAAACGATTTCCATGGGTCCAGGGCATGATTCTGGATACCCTATACTTTGAATTTTTCGTCGGCTTTTTTCTCATTTTTTAATTTTTTTCAAGGGTTGTTTTACTTTAGACTGCTCATAATCGTTATTCTGACCTAACCCAATGAGATTTTTAATAAAAAATAATTAAATAACTACTTTCACTAAAAAGAGCAATCTGAATAAAACCACAAATAGATATCAGCTCAGCTGAGCTGATACCTATTTGTGGTATTCTTGAAAAAAATGAGAAAAGAACCGACGAAAAATTCCAACACTGGGGTGTCCAGAATCATGCCCTGGACCCATGGAAATCGCTTGTGCGTCGATGTCAGATACACGCGGTATTTGACCCGTGTCCACCCACCCAGTAGGTACTGAGTGAAGACTTTGGACGCTTCTGTGAACTCTCTGTATCTACGCCTACACAACCAGACCTTTATAAAACTTTGAACTATTTTATGTAACACATAGTTTTAGAAAGAAACACAATATTGAGTGACGAAAAACGCTCTAAAAAAGCGAACTTTTTGAAAAACCTAACGTTCCATATTATTCTAGTAATCCTACTAGCTTACTTCCTATCCTATCCTCCTACTTATATAAAAAAAAATAAAGAAAGAAAAAAAAAATGAGAAAGTATGTGAAGATGGATGTTTGGTCCTCTTTCACTTCAGAACGCCTGAAAGTATCTTCATGAAATTTGGCACGGAGGTAGATTAAGTATAGTCCGGAATAACACATAGGGGTGTCAGTTGCATAATATGTTTGAAAAATAGTTTTAGAGCCTATATTTCCAGAACTATTTCTAAAACGTATCAGGAACTATAGAACTCACCATAATGAACCGAAAACACTTTGAAAATTTTTGTTTTGGAAAAAATGTTCTGCTACCGGAAGTTAGCAGATAATATTTTCATCTGTCTTTTTTCCGGGAAAACGCCAGAACTATTTTCTTAAAGTATCAGGCACTCTAGAACTATGCTGCATGCGAACAGAACTCACATTTTTTCATGCTCTACCAGGATATGATCTGCTAAGTTCATCGGCATGACCATTTCCCTAAAATAAAAGAAAACCGATCAAGGGGGGGCGGACTCGCGCACCGAGGGTTCCGTACCATCGTGTAAAACGTGAAATGATTTTAAATTTTCATCGGCGAGGCCCATATTTGTGCAGTTTTAGATCAGCGACATCTCAGCGACACCTATTGACCGGTAGTGGAACCAAAGTAATTTTTATTGATGACTAGCTGTCCCCCGCGGCTTCGCTCTCGTCAACTGGCTACCCTACCTACGCTTTTTTTTTTGCTTTTAAACCTTCCCTGTATTCAGGTGAACTTAACAACAAAAGAATTACCGAAATCGGCCCAGCCGTTCTCGAGTTTTAACGAACAGCAATTCATTTTTAAATATAATATTTCTGAAAAAGTCTGCTATTTAGAGACATCGTTTTATTTTTTTTTTACATTTTTCGCCAAAAGTAAAGAAGAAAGAAAAAGGTTTGAGAATTTACAAAAAGCGTGCTTTCATATGCCCTAATATCCCCACTTGAAATTTTTAAGAATCCTTTTCAGTCGCTGACGTCGTTTTATGTCTTTCTTATTTGCAAAATAGTTGATCAAACATCATCTAAAACTATTCCAAATTTCAAGTTTATAGCATTAGTAGTTGAGATATTCAGCTGTGACAGATGGATAGACTTAAATCACACCATAAGGGTTCCTTTTTACCAGTTTGGTACGGAACCTTAATTATACACTTAAACGAACATAACATAATGATTTAGTATCTCCAGCCTCCCAATAAGGTGGATTAGCCCTGTCTTCCCTAAACCCTCGGAGTTACAGTACTTTGAGCACAAAGATGAGTTGGAACAACTGTTCATTATTCAGGAGATGAATTGGACAGTTTGCCTGACGCAACAATGCCGTTTGCGTCTGCTTGGTAATCCAGAGGATCAGCGTCTTTCCTTAGTGGGGCTAAATCTGTTAGGCAGGCGTATTATTCTGTTTCCGTATGTAAATTTAATGTTTTGTTATGATGGATTCTCATCGGGTCTTCATAGGCTGGTCGAAATAAATTACTGTTGTACCGAAAAATCAGTATCCAATTATATGATTATTTTTATGAATAAGCTCGAAGATAAGACTATGAAGTCGCTAAATAGGCGGCGATTTTTTTTTTTCAGATTCTGTTAAAAGGGTCGTGTTGCCATTTTGAAATTATTTATGTTTACAACATAAAAATCGCGCCAGTATTCCCCGAGGTTTTAGAGTATCTAAGAATTCTCCCTCATTTCGTCAGTTTATTTTATATGAGACGTTCAGGGGCCCCATTAAAACGTACCAATACCATTATGAATACGTTGTGAAAAAGGGATCATACTATGATTCTTGTATAGCTTTATCTTACGAGGGAGCACAGTTATTTCTGTAATAAATGACTAAATACTTACTGGGTAATCGCAAAATGAAAAATACCAAGTTTAGTATTTAATCTAACTAAGCAGTTAGATTAAATACTGAAAACAAAAAAGGAAAGTGTAGAATTAAGAGTCTTTAATCAGTATTTCAACGTAGCTAACCCTATGGTTAAAAATAATATAAATGGGCTGTTAATATCAAAAACAAGATATAAATTAACATTTTAAACCTGGATGTGATGCATAAAATAATATCTGTTTTTAACCGACTTCCCAAAAAGAAGGAGGTTCTCAATTCGGTTGTGTTTTTTTATGTTTGTTACCTCATAACTCCGACAATTGTGAACCGATTTGAAAAATTCTTGTTTAATCTGAAAGGATATACTTGCAGATTGGTTCCATTTATCTTACCAAAATCGGTTACGAACTTTGGATTTTAAATCGAAATAGCTGGAATTCGTTTACTTGGATGATGGTTTTATGTCATCCAAGTAATCGAAATTGCGTATTTTGCTTTTCTGCGATTATGCAGTGGTGTTTTTAGGCGTGGGGTAAGTACCACTAAAAAGTGAAAAATAAAAATCTTTTTACAAAAAAATATAACCGACTTCCAAAGAAGTTGGTGTTGAAGTTGGGTTCCAAGGAAGGTGTTTTTGTAAGTTTCTTCGTGTTTTGACCCCGACTTCCGAAATTAAAGTTATTTTTTACTTTGTAGTGTTTTCTTTGGAAGTCGGTTGTATTTTTTTGTAAAAAGTTTTTTGTTTTGCTATTGATAGGCACGTTTGGCCACTATCTCACCTGATGGTATGCGGTCGGCAATGGAGCACACTTGCTATGACGCAACCTATAAACCTACCTGTTGTAAAATAATACCGTTCCTAGTCATCAAAACGAACGCTTTCCCTCAACAAAGAAACGTGTTACTCTCACTTAGGTGTTCTCATTTAAATGTTTAGCCAGACAGCGCTTTCGAGGCTGTCGTAAAAGTCTCCAGAAAGTTATGGCCCCAGTTTGTGAGGGAATTTATTTTATACACTACGAACTGTAGTGAATTTGAATGTTTCGGCCTACCCAGTACCCGCCACGTTTTAGGAGTTCTCCGACCTCCTATCTCTGAAGGAATCGCTGTTGTCCTAAAGTTATTGTGATGGTTTAAAGCAATGATAAATTTTAATGTTTTATCGTCACTAAATAATTTATTCATATCATTTGATACACTGAAAGGGGTCACACAAATTACCTTAATTTCTATGGTCTTAATTGTGTAATAAACGCGTAATGAACCTTACCTGCGCTCCCACCGCAACCACGTTTTCTGTCAGAGTTTTCATCACAAAGATAATACCTAATAATTAATTCATTTAATCTTCTACCGCCCAGCGCCATCCCAGCGGGAATCTCGAGATTAAAAAATCATATCGTGTTACGTGTTGTTTCGTTTCAGTGCTCTCTCCACACTAATTATTATCTTTGACCTCACTTACTCTAATGCACGCTTCATAAAGTAATCAAATTAACTCCCTCTCGAACATTAATACTCGATATCCGGGCATAATAACATTCACTTGGGCTCTAATGTTAGACCCAGGTTATGTAGTATCCGTAGAGGGAACGGAATAAATTGAGCGCTTTATTGAAATTGAGTTAGCAACGTGTTACCTTGCTACGAGTGCGCGAATATATACGTGTGCCTTCGATGACCCGTGCAGATCGTAGCGTCCTCGTAACCTCCCTCGTAGCCTCGTAGCGCTCGTAGCTAGTTCGTAGCTCGTTACTTGGCGGTCGTAGCACTTCAATCTCTTACGCTATTGGCTCGAGTTTCCCGCTTCATTCCTTACGATTCTTGATGCAGTTTCATAATTTTGCGGGTAATCTTTTAGAGTCACGGTTAAACTTGAAAATTCAAATTAAAGCGATATTTTTAAATTTCAAATTGGCCTCGCTCATAAAATATTTTAATCCAGATTTTCTCGTAGGTGTAAACTTCAGAATATATTTTTATACGGCGGTGGCCTTAAAAATATACGCTTCTCGGAAAAATGGAAGTGGAATAAAAACATTTGTATTCCGCAATACAATAAAGATGGTTATTTACATAAAAACGCGAGCGCACGTGATGAAAATAATCCTTATTAAAAAAAAAGCTCTTTAGTATATAAAGGCGAGGCCACACCTGCGAGCTGCGGTGCGCCCGTAGGCTGAAATAATCCAGGAGCGCAATCTCGTATATAATTCACGCACCATTTGCGAGCCGCGTGACTCCTGCCCTATTACGTGTAGTGATGGCAAGGGAAACAGGTCTATAGAATTTTTATATGCCTGTTCGGCATAGTTCCTTGATCTTGTAGCTATACAGCTATGTAGTTTGGTCCCGTATGGAGCATTAAGTTTTATGTAGGTCTGTCAAAATTATAGGATAGGCAAGTGTCAGTTAGAACAGGCACCAATTATTATTAAGGTGTCGTAGCAATATCGTAAAACCGGCGATATCGTGATGTGGTCGGTCATTTCATGAAATGGCCTCCTCAAATACCTTACCTCGAAGATGGAGCCTGTGCACCTATTACTGTCTGCATGATCAAAAATAACCTTACATTTACTTTACTTCGGCTACATCACGATACGGCCTCGACATAGATATTTGGGGGATTTTTTACAACTTTTTAATGAATATCTTTGATACAGACTGCCTGTCATTGCCTTCCACACAAATAATACAGCCTAACGAACGCTTTTGCGAGACTCACATCAGTCTCATGATAAAGCATTCTTCTCTCGTCATATTTCAAGCTCACAAGCTCCAACCCCCGCGCGGTATGAAATGTAGAAGAGACATTTTATAAGTACCTTCGTCATTTTAGCAAAGTTTACATAAAAGGAATATTATGAGATCGAATGATGACTCTAAATAAATATTTATTTGGGATTACCAATCACGTTCTAAAAAGGAGCAATATGGTTTTAATTGTCTTCTTCTTTTCAAGTCGATTTTTAACTCCTTAGAATCATCATCATCACCTTCATTCATCATGATTATCAACATGATGATGTGATGACTGATAATGAAAAGAGATGTTTGAGATGTTCAACATCTCTTTTAATTATCACTATGTTTCTAATAATAATTGTGGTGGTCAAATCGTTGTTCTGCAAGTGGCCAATTTCACAAAATAATTGGCCATCTCAAGCCTGACCGTTAAATGGCCGTTTCTGCGATGTGGCTACGAGATTTCTATCAGAACATTCCCGTTTACATACATACATCCACTTCTCATGAGCGTAGGCAAACACTACAGAACGCTTCCTGCTACGATCCTTTTGCTCTGTTCCATACCTCTAGTCATACACGTGCGCTATATTTTCTGCTTAATTCTTGTTTTAACTGATAATCACTACATATTATAAAACAAAGTCCTCCGCCGCGTCTGTCTGTCTGTCTACTCGTGATATACTCAAAAACTACTGCACCGATTTTCGTGCTGTTTTCACCAATGGATAGAGTGGTTCTCTTACTATTTAATGAAGGTTTTAGTATATAACTAGCTGACCCGCGCAACGTCGTCTGCGTAACTTTTTTCATTACTGCTCCACTCCTGTTGGTCGTAGCGGGATGATATATAGCCTAAGCCTTCCTCGATAAATGGGCTATCTAACACTGAAAGAATTTTTCAAATCGGATCAGCAGTTCCTGAGATTAGCGCGCATATCATCACGCTAAGACCAATAGGAGCGGAGCAGTAATGAAAAATGTTACGCAGACGACGTTGCACGGGTCAGCTAGTATTAGTATAGTATAGACTAGCTGACCCGCGCAACTTCGTCTGCGTCACATTGTCCATGAATGCTCCGCTCCTGTTTGTCTTAGCGTGACGATATGTAGCCTATAGCCTTTCTCGATAAATGGGCTATCTAACACTGAAAGAATTTTTCAAATCGGACCAGTAGCTCCTGAGATTAGCGCGTTCAACCAAACAAACAAACAAAACTCTTCTGCTTTATAATATTAGTATAGATATATAGTAATAGATTTGTCAAGCGGGCGAAGCCGCGGGCATCAGCCAGTCTAAACTGATATAATATTGCAAAGAGGAAAGTTTTTTTTTGGTTTGTACCGAATATGTTCCGAAACTACTAGACCAATCGTAACCATTTTTTCACAGATAGATAGCTTAATTATCAAGAAGTAACATAGGCTATAATCTTGAAAATTGTAAAACTAAACTCGCGCGAACGAAGTCACGGGAGAAGTGCCAGTTAATCAATAAACAATTAACTGCATAATGCTTAAATTGATTATGATTATGCATGAAATCGTAATGTATTTAATTAGTCCTCGTTTATCCAGCGTTAACTGCAATGTAGGATAAACGTCATCATTAACATAATTAGCGTGAAATATATTTTGCCGGCTTAATTAACGGATTCGCTATTTTATTTATTTCTGCAATTACAAATCCCAACTCTAAATAAACAGTCTTTAGGGTGCCTGTCCATTGCGAGCGAGCAAGGCAGTGGAGCGGAGAAACGGAGAAAATTTAACCAATACAATTGCATAAAATCTCCACCACGTGAGTCACTGACATTTTGATTGACGTGAACCGACTTCCAAAAAACACTACAAAGTATGAAATAACCTTAATTTCGGAAGTCGGTGTTTTTACGTATTTAGTATTATACTTTGCAGTGTTTTTTGGAAGGCAGTTGTATTTTTTGTAAAAAAGTTTTTTATTTTTCAATTTTATTTGGTGATACTTGGACGACGCGACGGCTTCATCTACGTAGAAATTGAAATAAGCAAAGATGCTCATAAAATAAAAACTACTGACCCAAAATGAATAAAATTTTTACGGGACCAAATGGCAAGTATGCCGCACCGAACTACACTTCTATCGTTACCGTCTAATCGTTACCGAAGAAACCTCGGAGTAATCGGTGTACATACAAAAAAAAACCCTGCCGAATTGAGAACCTCCTTTTTTGGAAGTCCGTTTAAAATAAAACAATCTTTTATATATATTAAAGGCAAAACTGACTCAGTGACTTATATATCAAACCACAACCGAAACTACTGGTTGTAGACAGCTAAAATGGCATGTAGCTTCCTTACTGTCCGTAGGGGTGCACGAGGAGAGGATTTTCCAAAATTCCCACCTGAACGGGAAAAATAACGGGATATGCGCGTACGAAGTCGTGGTCGAAAGCTAGTTTAGCATAAAGAGTATTGTAAATAGACCTGAGGAGCTGGCGGCTAAATATTAACAGCCGCACGGGTCGACCTTTACAGTTAAGCAATGCTTGCCAAGGTTGGTCTGTGGATGGGTGACCATCTTAACATACCGAGTTTCCTCCGTGCCTCGGAAAGCACGTTAAGCCTTTGGTCCCGTCTGTCATTTGAAGATCTTTGGCAGTCCTGACGGATTTTTAGAAGCCAGTAAATCTGACTACAGTCTTGCCAAGAAGTATCGTGTTACCCAGTTAATGGGTCGTGGAGGTCTGGTAGACAACCGCTCCTCGTAAAACACTGACATTCAGCTGAATCCGGTTTGACTAGAAGCCGAACCCAATGTAGTTGGGAAATGGCTAGGCTGATGAGTATTGTAAATAGACCTATGTAATAGATAGTAGAACAAAAAATTTGAATTAAAACACAAAAAATACTTGAGATCATTGACATTTAACATAAATCAAGTATGTACCTTCTGCTTATCGTGTTTTCCGAATTTAAAATAAAATGTTCAAATAAATTACATAGTTTTCGTGTAACTAGGAATTAACGAGCATTCGTTATAACTTATATTCGTTAAAATGCAAATCCGACCAAATCCACTCGGATAGATAGGAACACATTTATATTTAGGCATGTCTATTAAAACCTTTATGTGTTATCAAATGTGTTATCGAAAACCGGCCAAATACGAGTCAGAATCTCACTCAAACCGAAAGAAACACGTTTCTTGAATGGGAGCCTCTTTAACTTTTTATGTGATTTAATTTTTGCTATAGCGGCAATATTTTTGTCACAGCGGCTAAATAATAACACCCGTCCGGATAGATCTTCAAGGTTAAGCATCGCTTGCCGAGGTAGATCTGTGAATTGGTGACCATCTTAACATACCAAGACACGTTAAGCTGTTGGTTTCGGCTGTCATTTGTGGGTCAGTCGTGGCCCCCGTGGAACCCAATGGAGGTTCCAGGGCCGTGGGAAAAAGAAAGTTTCCTATCCTTAAAATTAGAAATGGGCCCTTATCTATCTTCTGCCTGCCTAGCCTTACCCAGCCATACAACGTGCAACAGAATAAACGCGTTGTTCATAATGATGAGTACAATGACCTCTTAAGAAGTATTGCGTTTATTCAGTTAAATTTCGTCGACTTCCAGTCAAGCTGAAGCTGAATACCATGTGTTCTGAGCTCCACGATCCAGTAACTGGGAGACGTGATAGGTACTACTTGGCAAGACTGTTGTCAGAGATTCTAGCTTCTGAATTCACGTAACGAATGTCGAAGATTAACGGCTTAACGTGCTTTCCCGGCATTGAGGAAACTCTGTATGTATTTATGTAATGCATATACCACTCGGCAAGCTTAACTAAACTTTGAAGTTCGACCTATGTGGAAGCTATTTAGTCACGAGCTCTTCAGTTTCACAATAATACGGTTCTTAATTTGGAAGTATGTAAAAAACAGCGTGCACCTATATCCGTCGGATATCGGTGAGCGTGGCCGCGGCCTCGTTGTCTAAGCGGCCTAAGCACCCTAGAGCCGGGGCCGCTCTCAGCACAAGGCCGCTCCGAATGCTCGCCGAAATCAATGCGAGGGCCTCAATAACGTCTCCAGGGCGGCTGAGAGGCCACAGTTTCACAAGTGTATCATCGTAATTGTCTTTGATTTTTTTTGGCTTTTGTTGCGAGCTTTTTGTCGTGATGATGAATTATTAGGAAGAAAGGCACTTGAAAATATTTCAAAGTTTTGGTGTTTCACTTCAAGACAAAGTGTTCCCTCAATATTTCAAGCAATGTCATCGAATGCGTCGTCTTCTCGAATCGTTATTTATTGCCACTACCAAGGGTTTATTTCCGCTGTCATGGCGACTGAAGTGAGTTGAGGTCCTTCAACATAACTCAGAGTAAGGGCTTTCTACTCATGGAGATAGTTCTTTAAGACAAGGAAGATTGGGAAAAACTTCACAATCCATATTACCATTAAAAATTATACCACTTCACAGGTTTTCATCATAGTGCTGAAGGCATAAAATCTTGACTCAAATGGCTTAATAAAGAACTAGACAATGGACTGTAAACCTATAGCAACTTGAGCGCTGTATAACGGTTGTTAAGTCTGATATTGCCATTTCCAGCTGTACCTAACCTGAATTAGCGTCATTTACTTCTAACTTTATGTGCATACCGCATAGATAAAAGAACTTGAAATTTCGGAATTTCAGGTTCTTTTATCCTAGCATAGACTATTTTTAAAGCCTGGCCTAGACTCGGGTATTTGAACGGATTTTCACACGTTTAACTAGTGAATATATTTATCCTAATATTAATAAATTATATCCTCAGATGCGGAGTGCGGGGATTTATTACGGGTTTTCAGGGGCCATACACAAAAGCTTACTCAACCTCATCATGGAACCCATTTACAGTTCACTAAAGCCAGCAAAAATATACGATTTAATTTTGGAAAAAGATACTATGTTGGTAACATTGGTATTGGCCAAAATTTAATTTATTTACTTAAACTTTATGCACAATAGTGGTACATGGGCGGACTTAATGTAACAAAGTATTCTTTAACAGTCAACCTTTAGGTTAAAAAGACTATCTACACTGTGGTAGGTGTACAACAAACAAATAATAATAAAAAAATATTAAATTGAATCTTTTCGATACAATACATACAAATAATATATTTAATTCTAATAAAATACATATATAGGTACCTACATATGCTAAAATAATAAACAAATAAATATGATGTTTTATAATATTTTTCTGATTAAGAGAACTGACAGTAATTATGACGAGACCAAATTACGAATGACAGGCTTTTAAGTGGGGTTTTCGGAATCTACGCTTTTATTTTTTAGGTGTGGGAAATCATCCAATGACTTCTCCCGCTCTGGGTGGAGCGGGAGGGAGTGTCAGACTTCTACTGACTAAAACCCATCCATGTTCCTTCATTGCCCTTTGTGTTCCGGAGCCACGGTATCTCTTTCGAATAGTCCCGCGACTCCGGCAGGCGTCGGCCCTTTCGGGCCCCTCTGTGTGCTGACTCTCTTTGAGGCGCGCGTGGAACACTAATGCGCCGTCGACACGGCCTGTTCAAACAAAACTCTGGAATATGGGTACCAGATTTTAGTGGTGGAAATAACGTAGGAATTAGACAGGAACCCAGCGGTGAGGAGGGGAGGAGTATGTAAACTCAGTTTTATCATTCAGCAAACTGAAAACTGTCGCTTATTAAGTTTACGAAATTAAAAAATATACAGCTGAATGAAAGCAATCGCTGAAACAGCGGCATCGTCGCTGAACGTTAATATTATGTCAAGAGCCGCCCTCGAGCTGACTCCGTAAAACCTCACAATCTACTGTGGCTGAACAAAGAACTTCATTACGCTTGCGATTCCGACGGAGAGCCATCCGGATACCAAATAAAGTGCCGAATAATGGCGACGGAACAAATGAAAACAAATAGGAAAAGAGCTCCCGTGATAAATTGCTTGTGTTGTGTGCCTTTATTTTATTGCTCAACATAATTTACAACACGTCGTTAAGGACCATCATTGCTATTTAAAAGATTTGCTTTTGACTTTTATCTTTCAGGGTGGAATTGATTATAATGATTGAATACACAATACATGCAGCTTTGTGTCAGAAAATTAAATTCGAAAATGCAATTTTACAGAAAGAAGATTTAGGTTAATTCGCAGTCTACGAGAAATTGCATTACACCTAGTCACGAAGCTTTAGGTGTGAATTTAAATGAAAACAGCACCGAAATCTGGCACAGTCTGAACATATCCGAAATCCATTTTAAATTGAATAACCTAATTCGTTCCTTCGCGATGGTGTGCGATGTAAATCCTGATTTACTCGTACCTACATTCTCTAGAGGGAACGCTGAAAGCGTCACATTCCGGCAAGTGACGGTGACGCCCTAGGCACAGGGTACGTTCGGCGGAACGACGTTATGCGACGGTGAGCGGTATGCGCGTCGATGCGATGCAAATGGCGCGTAAATAAAATATGTACAAGCTTTAGGAGCCGAACGTGCTGACTCGCGTTTCACCAACTCACTCGGCTCTCGGCTCTCGGCTTTCGGCTCTCAGCGCCTCGTATATCGTATTACAAACGTGAAATTAAAAACTCCTATCTATATTTCACAATTTGAATCCCATATCGCACGAATTGCGCACTTTCAACTTTTATGTAGGTTTTTACGAATTTCACACTCGTGCAATAAATAAATTCAAAAGCTTTCCAGTTTAAAATGAAAAAAATAAACAGACAACACACGCCTTAAGTTATTAGGATGTTGTTGTGTACAGAAATACGTATTGGCTTTATTAAGTGGAATGTCTAAAAGCTTTTTACGATAAATAACTTTTTGCCGCTATCCCTTAACGAAAACATTGTAGGTAGCTACAACTACAAGCCGCTTCAGGCATTAGAATAAAGATGCTAATCATAATGGAAATAACAAAGAACTCAATCTCAGCAACAAGGTCGTTATCATGGAGACGTCACTTTCTCTAACTTTATCATAACCGCTTTCGAGATTGCGATAGCGGAATAGGCGGGTGTCAGACAATGATTACATAACCTTGAGTTAGTCTGACTTCGTGGAACGTACCCGTTGGGATCTGGCCTTATTTTTGCGTATGAAGTTAAACATATTTCAAGTCTGCTACGTGAACCGTATACAATATTTGGTAGGTGGCTCCTGCCGACTGTAAGATTAAAGAGACAGTGTACCAAATCGAATGTTTCGCTATTACTTCGAGAGAGACTCGTATTTTACATATAATATGCTTGTACAGCTATTATGCTATAAAGCGTATAAGTTATTGGCAGCATGTCCTAATACATACGTTAGAGTTATGTTATAGCATATATTATAACAGAGATGTACATATATGCCACAGCTATATATCGGACAATATTATCCCAGAGGAATATCCAGAGGGCCATTATACTTGGACCAACATAGTTAATTACACGATAGTCATTCATGTATGTTACCCTAAAGTTAATTTAAAGCAACGCTTAAAATTATTGCAAAATTTTTCATGTAACCGCTATAATATATGATACTTTGGTTAGTTAAAAGACAATTTTTTAATTATCCCTAATATTATTATATTATATGCCCTTATATTTTTATTGGTATTCGTCCTCCACACACTTCTCGATTCTCGGTTTAGAAGACCTTGGCGTTAACGCGGTGTCCTGCGTGAGCGACGAATACGACGCCACGCGACGCAACACGACGCGACGTAATGCGATGCGATGCTATACGCGACAAATGTCCTACGTGATTTTGGTCATTACTTCTCGAATCATGGAGAAGTACAGTACAATTTTGCTTGAAAGTTAAAAATAAACGATTCCTATAATGTTTATGTTTTTTGTCCCACAACAATCTTTGCTCATACACTGCGGCGATCAACGCTTCTGAATCAACCATTACGTAGTTCGTTGTGTCGCATCTGGTCGCCCTCAAAACAAGTCCGCGTTACGTCGCGTCTCGCCGCAGACTGTCACATAGGCCGCATATAGGGTTTGCCGTTGAGTTGATCGCGTTCGTCGCGTTCGCAGCGTCGCTTCGCGTAGCGTTCGTCGCTCACGCAGGACACCGCATAAGACTTCATGGAATATTGCCTATGTATGCGGTAGAGTTAGGGTCGGGGAGTGTGTTTTGCTGCAGAACAACTTACTGCTCTTGTCGCTAGCGCGGCAGAATTAGCTTCATCTATTTAACTGACAGACCTTGACAATTCAAAAGTCCCTGCAACTCGTCGATTTAAAATAAAGGATTTTTTATTTGTATAAAATTGACATAAAAACCTTCTTCCTTGTCAACAGGAAGAGTTGGAGGACCGGCCCCGAGCGGCCACGTTCCTCACCTCACTGGCGAACTACTCGAACACGATCCCGACCGCTTCCGCCGCCGACCCCGACGTGAAACCGGCGCCCCCCGCGCGCATGGGTACGCTCATCGGCGTCTACCTGCCTTGCATCCAGAACATCTTCGGCGTCATCCTCTTCATCCGTCTCACCTGGGTTGTCGGAACCGCTGGCGCTATTCAAGGATTCCTGATTGTACTTGTTTGCTGCTGTACGGTAAGTGAAGAATGTTATTTTCTATGTTTTATATTCCTTTTTTTTAGGGTTCCGAACTCTTTTTAAATCACTCGTGCGTTTGTTTGTCTGTCTACCTGTCACAGACTATTTCAACCGAATCTACTGGATCGGTTTAGTTGAAATTTGGTGAAAGTGAGTCTGACTTGCACTTGGATGTACATCAGAACGTTCGGCCAGTCGAAATAGGGAGCTGGCTGCTACTCCAGTTTTTAGTGACGATTATGTGACGCATAAAGATGCCAGCCAAAGAATTTGTGACAGAACGGATTGAAAGTTAGAAGCATTTATTTATGGCCGAACGAACTGATATCAGGACGTTCGGCCAACCTTAGTAAACCTTAGTAAGATTTAGTGACGATTTGGTGACAAACAACCAATGCTTTAGTTTTACTCGTAATGCCACCGGATAAAAATAAAATGAATTTTGTTTCCTGGAACATCAGGACGTTCGGCCAACCTGAATCTCCATAACTGAGGACCTGAGAGAAACTGTTACTGAATAAAGATTTAGTGACGATTTGGTGACAAACAACCAATGCTTTAGTTTTACTCGTAATGCCACCGGATAAAAATAAAATGAATTTTGTTTCCTGGAACATCAGGACGTTCGGCCAACGTAATCTCCATAACTGAGGACCTGAGAGAAACCGTTAATGAATAAAGATTTAGTGACGAGACTGAAACTAATTATAATTGCTTTATTTTTTTTTGTGACGGCTCCTTTAGATAGTAAAATGAAAATTTAACATATAACCTCAAAATATTGGGATTATCGATTCCACCACAAGGAAGAAGCCTAGAGAAACCGAAAATGAATAAAGATTTAGTGACGAGACTGAAACTAATTATTATTGCTTTATTTTTGTTTGTGACGGCCCCTTTAAATAGTAAAATGTAAATTTAACATATAACCTCAAAACATTGGGATTATTGATTCCTCCACAACGAAGAAGCCTAGACGACGCGTAAGACCCCTGATGTGTTATAGGTTTTCAGTGCAATGGTGTCAGTATTTTTGTTGATTCAAAATTAATCCATAAAAATGCACTATTGTGGATGGCGACTGAAATAGGGTGACCATGTATTCCATCGAAGTATTTATCAAGTAGGTACCTTTTTACCTACTGAATGAAGCAAAACACGTCGTAATATTAAAAATTATACAGGTACAAGCAACGTTGAGCTGATGCCTGCATACCAGTGTCCACTTATGAAGTTTTTGTTATATTAGTCGTGTCTATTTTGGCTAAAAGCAAACAAAAGTGGAAAGGTGACTGACATTGGAGATTGGAAAAATTGAAGTACAAGAATACTTCATCACTTTCCATCAGGTGAGATTTGGGCCAAGAGTTTCCCCGTTTCGCATAAAAAAAAAACTTAAATAAAGGGGCACACAAATTAAAAAATGCTTTATTTATAATCATCCAAAAAAAGCGGTAGGTAGTTAGGTAAGTACATAATAAATTGTACTTTTTAGAATTACAGTTAAATAATAACTATTTATTTAAAGAACAAACTATATAGGTACCTACACTTACAATAAAAAAAAAAAAATCCTAACTAAAATATGGCGTCAAAGAATTCGTCCCCACCCCATCGCTATCAACTGGAGCCCAAAAGACTGGCTGTATTGCCACGTTGTATGGCAATGCTTATCCTCTGTCCAAGGTAAAAGCCAGCTCTTGGGTCATTCGAAGCGTCAACTAAGCGTTTTGCTAGATCTTTGAATAGGACGTGAGCCCTCGGACCCCACGGTCCAAGAGTTTCAACCCCAAACGGCTCAAAAATGTAGTTGCCATAAGGCCACTATATTTCTGCCGTTTGAGGTTTTCAGCAGCCGAAGCCGCAGAACCAGCACAGCACGACGAGCTTGGAAGATGGGATGGCGCAAGAGTATCGACACAAGTTTAGTAGCGTCCCACACTAAAGGCCTACCCATCTTCCATTGAAATAAAGACATACCGTCCGGTCTTTTGCCATCGTCGCGTGCCAGGCCAATGGGTTCTTATACGGCTGGCACGTTAAATTGGTTCACCACGAGAGAAGATAGATCGATCTGACAGCTTCCTGTGTTTATTGCTCGGTGACTGACTTGAAACTTGTCAAATCGGATTTCTTTTGGTGGTGGCCCGACAATATTATTACTAGTTTGATAAACTAGATTACACATTTTTAAAATGAAATAACATTTCTATAGATGAACCACAGTAAGATAATACAATAACTACACCAAATGAACTCTTAAAAATACTAGTCGACAGCATCACGGCTTTCTTTCCGGTAAGGTCAGCCAGAACTTAAGCTACCCATTTTCGATAGTCCTGTGTGGTTCTATTATAGTACCAAAGGATCTCTGCACCTGACCTCGATGACATCACACTAGTGACATGACTGGCGACTTGGCGAGCGAGAGACAGTAAGGCGCCGGAAAGTTGCGGGGGAAGGAACGCATTCCACGCGGGTGTACAGATCCCTAGGTAGGTACTATAGCAGAAATTGATAAGAAAACTAGTGGTATCCTATTGGTCGAAATTCGGTCGATAGTTTCATTTTTTTTTATTCATGTGATAGTGACAGACACAGAAAAATAATAAAAAGTAGAAGCAAAGAGGCCACATCATAACGCATGGTGTGTGTGTAATGTTTTTTATATTTTTTTATTTCTAATGCATACCTATATAAAATTTTAGTTATCTGCACTCCTCATATTCCTCCGTCCACGTATTATATATTTATTTTGTTGCAATACCTACATCGTCACCTTATAACTATTTCGACGTGATATGCTTCATTCAGTAGATAAAAAAGCACTTACTCGATAAATACTTCTTTCGTTGGAATACATGGTCACCCTATTTCAGTCGCCATCCGCCATAGTGCATTTTTATAGATTAATCTTGAATCAACAAAAATACTGACACCATTGCACTGAAACTGAAAATCTATAACACATCAGGGGTTTTACGAGTCGTCTAGGCTTCTTCATTGGGGAGTAATCGATAATCCCAATGTTTTGAGGTTATAATGTTAAATATTCAATTTACTATTTAAAGGGGCCGTCACAAAAAAAAATAAAACAATAAAAGTTCGTTTCAGTGTCGTCACTAAATCTTTATTGATTAACGGTTTCTCTAGCTTTCTTCCTTGTGGAGGAATCGATAATCCCAATGTTTTGAGGTTATATGTTAAATTTACATTTTACTATTTAAAGGGGCCGTCACAAACAAAAATAAAGCAATAATAATTAGTTTCAGTCTCGTCACTAAATCTTTATTCACTATCGGTTTCTCTAGGCTTCTTCCTTGTGGAGTAATCGATAATCCCAATGTTTTGAGGTTATATGTTAAATTTTCATTTTACTATTTAAAGGAGCCGTCACAAAAAAAAATAAAGCAATTATAATTAGTTTCAGTCTCGTCACTAAATCTTTATTCATTAACGGTTTCTCTCAGGTCCTCAGTTATGGAGATTACGTTGGCCGAACGTCCTGATGTTCCAGGAAACAAAATTCATTTTATTTTTATCCGGTGGCATTACGAGTAAAACTAAAGCATTGGTTGTTTGTCACCAAATCGTCACTAAATCTTTATTCAGTAACAGTTTCTCTGAGGTCCTCAATTATGGAGATTCAGGTTGGCCGAACGTCCTGATATCAGTTCGTTCGGCCATAAATAAATGCTTCTAACTTTCGATCCGTTCTGTCACAAATTCTTTGGCTGGCATCTTTATGCGTCACATAATTGTCACTAAAAACTGGAGTAGCAGCCAGCTCCCTATCTCGACTGGCCGAACGTTCTGATGTACATGCACTTGGCCGGTTTTTCAATTGGTTCTGTATCTATTGTAAGACCCACATAGTCAACGATTCTTAAAGAGTACTATTAAATATTTCTGGGGTAGAAAGGTTGACATCCATTCCAGCTGATGTAGTAGAAACTGTCACAACAGGCTCTGCAAACTATTTATGGTGCAATACATTTTACGTCGCAGGAACCTTTTCTCTCTTATCCGTTGGTAACCCTATTCCACCCTACTTAGATACACATATATTTATGTATTCTCGTATTTTAAGTAGGTAAATAATAATGTAATGAATATAATCAGCCCCACAACAACCAAGCTATTTTGAATAAAATTACTTACGCATGTAGTTATTCGTATTCCTCCAAACAGGGGGCGATGACGCACGAATAACAACTCGCATACATTTGCAGAGTGGAAATAAAGTGAAAACAAGAAATAAAATCCATACAAATATTATAAATGCGAAAGTTACACTGTCTGTCGACCTTTTTACGTTTTAACGGCTGCAGGGATTTGGTCATGTCCATGAGTAGACTATGTCCTGGATATAGGAAATAGTTTTTTTTTTTTTTTTAAGGATGGAAATCATCAAATGACTGCTCTCCCCTCTGGGCTGAGTAGAAGGGAGTGTCAGACTCTTACTGACTAAACCTATCCGTGTTCCTCCTAGTGCCTTTTGCGTTCCAGGATCGTGTTGAATCTTTCGAACAAATTCCGCAACAAGGACATAGGATACTTTTCATACTCTTTTGCTTTAGATGAGATGAGATGTGGATAGTTATGCATGCTTAACGGTATACTTGCCACCTAATAAAAACGTGAGAGAATAAAAATAACTCATCGTCCTGTATTCCCCCCGCAGTGTATATTTCCTTCTGATTACATTATTGTAGAATTTCCCCCGGGTCTATCCGAGCTCGCTTCTAAAGCTTCATTGATGCCTCCTCTAATAATGCCCGATCCTTCAACTTATCTAATTTAACTTGACGACGGCTTATTAAATCTTCTAGACACTAACTGGATTATTTACCCAGACTAACTAGATTATTATTTGTTGCTAATCCTGAACTAGTTTGATAAAATCTAAACTAGACGCGGCCATTGGATTGCGTCTGACCTTTATTGTGACTTTTATGTTTTGAGTCCAGTCGTCCCTTGGCAACCCTCTTCTCGAGATTCTATGTGTTAGATAATATGCTAACGGGTAAGTTTTCTTTTTGAAAGGTTAAACAGGGTTTGATGTCTCTGATAGAATTTAAAAGTAGATATTTACATGTTAGAGCTTTAGAAATATTTATGAAATCCTCTAGAGGTTTGTTTGTGAGGCTAATTTTGGTTATATAAGCCACAAGCATATAAAAAACTCGGTTTTTCATGCGGCTTAGCTTCCGTGGCCCATCCCACAGGAGCTCTGCCTTTTGCAGAAGTTTTGCCTAGTTGTCTGTGGTCGTCCTACGTCACATATCCTAGCTGGCTAGTCTGTGCTGTGGGCTACTAAGCTTAGTACCCAATTTTTAAGTCTTCCAAAAACGAAGTACTATCTATCAGTGAAATAATAATTTTCGTTATTTCAGAACTTCAAGAGATTACCTCCCATAGACAATCTTTTTTTTTTTTATATATTTATAGGCGTACGTTTGACCGCTATCTCACCTGATGTTAAGCGATGATGCGGTCTAAGGTGGAGCACGCTTGCCTAGAAGTAACCTATTCACTCTTGACTTAAAGACTCCCAGGTTGGGAGGATCCCCAACTTTCTAGCAGCCACTTGAGCCTTGGCCTCTATGAAGGGGCCAAAATTGAGGGTGGATGTTAATGTAACACCAAGAAGCTCAAGTCTGTCGGTTATCGGCAGGGTTACACCGCGGAGAGATGGAGCAGGGTCGAATTGACTCCTTTTAGCGGAAAAAAGACACGCTTGGGTCTTCGCAGCATTGAACTTGACCAGATTGGCATCGCCCCATTCGGAGACAGCCTGTAAGGACACGTTCAAGCGCTCAACCATAGCCTCCCGGAGAGACCGGGTCTGTGACCCACCAGCTCGTGCGACAGACACGTATCTCTTAGCAACAGTGCTGTCGTCTGCATACCCAAAAATACCGGGTTTTAGCAGATCGTACAGGAGACAATCTGTTTTATTGTATTTCTTTACAATATTATAAACAAAATTCTCGTTTTCACAGACAATGCTGACTGCTATATCCATGTCCGCGATCGCTACGAACGGCGTGGTGCCGGCAGGGGGGTCCTACTTCATGATAGGGCGCGCGCTGGGCCCCGAGTGCGGCGGAGCGGTGGGCATGCTGTTCTACACGGGCACCACGCTCGCGGCCGCCATGTACATCGTCGGAGCTGTGGAGATAGTTCTGGTAAGTTTAACCTCATTTATTTATTTTTAAAACAATTGCTTCCTACACTAACAGTTTGCACCAAAGCGTATAGGAAGCCAACAACATAGAATTTGTCTTACAAACTAAAAAACTTGACACATATTTTGATCATCGATCTGTGAGTACACGCAAATACATCTACTTCTGATTCCTGAGCAATTAGGGCGTTCATCAAACTAATCGCGTGGGCCGTTGGGGCATATCGAGCCGTAAGGGTACGTGACGGTGGAGCCGCGAACAGGCACCGCTCGGTACCGGCGCACGACACCCACCACACTCATGATTGGTTGACTAGCTGGTATGTGGTTCGAGGAGACGTAAAGGAAACAGGTAACCAGTGTCGACCTACCAGGGTTTATCGGTAGGTACTAGTATCTGCAGAAGCGCTACATGTAGCGTGCCAAATATCGAGCTCATCCGATACAGATTTTTTGTTACAAAATGTCTTTCTCAAAATACAAAAAGAAAGTGCACATCCTAAAAATAGAATTATATTCCTATTTTCACGTTTTTCCCTTGCAAATATAGCAGCAAATGATGGCCTACCAGCGCTGATCTGGGGGGCTTAAAAGGCCACTTTAGGAGAATCATAATATTAATCACAAAACAATCAGTCAAATTTCATTTTCATCTTTAGCGCTAACACATTAGGTTCAAGGTTGATTGGGGAAATTGAACAGTGACGGGTAGTGTGATTTGCTTAAAATAAATAATGCAAATAAACAAAATGAATTGACTGTATGCACCTAGGTACAGTGAGGAACTCGTCTAGACCAGTTGTACGAAAAACCCTTGTAAGTTTCATAATTCAGAAACTCTACCTTATGCAGAAGTCCACTTGCTAAGACAACTTCTTGTCGTAGTCTGTGCTGTGTGTTTTTATTCGATATGGACATCCACCCGAGACGGAGGACTTCCATGAAAATTTAAAAGACATTCTAAATAAAATATGTAGTTCGCTGCAACCTCAAGCCTTTTAAACAAATCACTGCTCCCAATCTATCTGTACTAAAACTGCCTGTTTGCGCTGCCCCTAAGTCGTGTTGATATAACGTAGTCCGTACACCGTAGAGGCGGGCTACCGGACCGGGCCGGATCGTACTCCGTGCCGGTCTCCGGGGCCCCGGCACGGGGATGCGGTTGGCCGCCATTGAACGCCTACCTTACACTGCCAACATTCATAATTCAGTATATGAGAACCTTGCTGCAGGCATAAATTTTGCTTGTAACTGAGATGTTGGTTTGGTTCGATGAATAATTACTTATTGTAGTGAATAGGTTTGGCAAAATAGTCAGTTTAGAATGCTGATTTGGGGCACGCGTACATAAAACATAAAAAGTGTATAGAAGTGTATTGAAATTACCGCCTTTTTTAACCGACTTCCCAAAAAAGAGGAGGTCCTCATTATTTTATGGTTTGCTCTTAACTCTAGTCTATGTCAGAGATGACAGAGACAAAGACTACGATGAAGCGAGCTTACCCTTTTTGGTTTATCCATAAAATACTATACAGGAAATCAGTACATATAAACAAAGTCCTCCGCCGCGTTTGTCCGTCTGTCTTTTCGCGATAAACTCAAAAACTACTGCACCGATTTTTAATGCTGTTTTCACCAATGCGTAGACTGGTTGTCGAAGAAGGTTTTAGTATAAAATTTGTCAAGCAGGCGAAGCCGCGGGCTAGTACGTTTATAAACCAAAATTTTGTTTTTATAGAATTTCACTTTTTTAACATGTAACTATTAAACTATAGACTTCTAATATTCTTTCCTGTTATTTATAAGTATTTAAAAGAACTATTTACCTGTATTTTTTTTCTAAATTTTATGTATGGCCATTTTTTATTTTAAAATTATGAATAAAAAATACAATTAAAACTTCCTTTCATGATATGTGCGGTAACGGTACAGTTGGGAAAAACTATTCTAATTTTTTAGTTTAACACTAAAGTAGGCTTGAGTAACTCCGGACACAGTTATATCTTCGGATATGTGTCTCACTTTGGATATGAATCGTTCATTCCCTTTCTAACAAATAAATATATCCTCTATATCAGTTTCGTTCATTCGTTCGGAAGTAAGAGAGCGAGAGCGTAATACAACGCAGCGGCTAGTGAGCGAAAGAGAAAAGACGATTAGGTTTGTTCATCGTTCGGTCGTCTGTTCTATACGCAGGCAGCGAGAGTAGCGCTTGATAAAAAAATATATTAATAGACGTAAAAAAAAAACAAATACAAAAAAAACTTCTGTAAACTACTAAATCATAATTAAATAATCGATTACAAATCATTGTAAATACTATTTGAATTTTTAAATACGCCAATCAAATATTTATATGGTTGACAATCCTAAGCCTGTAAGTGTAAAGTATGAAGGGAAATCAAATAGTTTGTTCTTGGAGCGAGAGCGAGAAACTTTTGAAATCTCTCACAGCAACATAGTTCCGCGATATGGGATTTGTCTTCGCTCTCTCTCGTCATCATAACTGCGGATATGATTAGCGGACATGGATATGGTTATGGGATATGTGTCTTTGGCTGGAATGATATGTCTTATATCCAATCTTCTAGTGGAGTTACTTAACCCAAGCCTACTAAAGTGACCCCTATACTCAAGATTTATTTACTAACGTAACGCGACCCTATTTAGGTCACAGAAGTTCGAATGTGTACCAAATTTCAAAATAATCGGTCCAGTAAATTTGGAGAAAATTGACTGTGACCGACGGACAGCCAGATAAACAGACAGACTGACAGCAGAGTGATCCTATTAGGGTTCAGTCTTTCACGAATGTACGGAACCCTGAAAAGACGAAATATTCCATCCTAAGTAAGATGCAAACTGGGGAGATTTATAACTAGCTAATTGAAGCAGACTTTTGCGGAACAGCCACAAACGAGTAGGTATGCGGAACACAGCACTACTGTTTATTGAGCTCCATATTTATTAGCATCCTGAAATACTCGTAGAGGATTATTACCACAATGTCTTAGTATTCATGAAGTGGCGAGATAGTTATTGCAATAATCTTACATTAATAACTGGAAGGATATTAAAATGGGACTGCCGCTCATTTGGTATAAGAATATTCGCCATATTTTTATGTTTAAAGCTATAACGCTCAAATGACGTTACATTACCTTCTCACAACAATTTACAAAAAAAAATGTAATGTAACGTTCAGTATACATAACAAGTAGTTTTAAATCACTTTCTGTAACTTTCAATAATTAGTATATGTAATTTAATTTAGTATAACGTTCTTTTGATCTAGTTAACATTTTGTAAAACTAGCATTTTAATTTAGTCGCATTAACATTCGATAAAATTGTATGAAATGATCATTTTTCATAATTATTATAAATGCATAAGTTTGGATGTTTGTTACTCAATCACGCCAAAATGGATGAACGGATCTTGATAAAATTTGGAACAGAGATAGATTATAGTCTGGTATACACATAGACTACTTTTCATCCCCGGAATATGTTTCCTAGGGATCACGTGGGCGAAGCCGTTGGCAGAAGCTACCTATATCTCTTGAATGTATAATATATGTGGTAATTACAATAGATGATAATAAAAATAAAAAATATTTCGTTCGATGTTATACAAAAAAGAATTGCTTATTAAAAAGAGACTGTAACGCATGTTCATGAGGGATAAAGACGATATTCATAGTATTCCAAAAGTAACATAAACTTGCTGTGCCATATTTTCAGCCTTTAACTAAATTAGAGGACATTTTATAACTTAATATTATACTGATTATGTAGACGGTAAACGATAATCCGATGCGGAATGGCCTAAAGCTGACGTAAATATTCATCAAGCCGATAATTACTCTTTTGAATGATTAAGCTCGCGCATGGTTTGCATTCGGCTTGCGGTGGATAGCTCACGCTTGAAAGCCACGAGTGATCAGCAACCATAATTTATGTCGAACGCGGTTAGCGAGGTAGCAGAATAAAGGCTAGGTATGTGTTAAAATTGTAATTAAATTGCTAGAGTAGGTCTATGGAAATAACGGAGCTGATTGTCACTGACAGTCGAAAATTTCTGCATTAGAAAATAGCTTCCAAGAAACAGAGGACGTTCTACTTTTAATAAAGAGGTGAATTACGAGCATAGAGCACTCTTTGAGCAATCCCTATTTTTTTTTGTGAGCTGGTTACATGCAACTTTTAATTCATTGGTAGTCTTTGATGGAGTGAAACTATACACATAAGTTTTTTATTATGGAAACTCAACCCTGATTTCCAAAAAAATGATTCATCTGTTTCATTCGATCGCTGCGTTGATACGAGCGTATTTACGAGATATGGAAAAGGGATTTTTAAACAGTGTTTACTTTTTATTAGTCAAAAAATTCTACTTCAAATTTTATTTATTTGTTGTACATCTTTTAGCCCAAAGGTTGACTGGTAGATAATGTCTTGTTGCATTAAGGCCGCCCATGTACCACTATTGTACATAAAAAAACACACAACAGTTAATAAGTCGTATTTTTCTTTTACCAACTCATTTAATACTCATGACATGTCCATTTCCCCAACAGACATACATGGCGCCTTGGATGTCGATCTTCGGGGACTTCACGAAGGACCCCGAAGCGATGTACAACAATTTCCGCGTGTACGGCACCGGACTGCTGCTCATCATGGGCATGGTGGTCTTCTTGGGCGTCAAGTTCGTCAACAAGTTCGCTACCGTCGCCCTCGCATGTGTCCTCCTGTCCATCACTGCTGTCTACGTCGGAATCTTCGTCAACTTCAACGGAAATGATAAGCTGCAGTGAGTATATTATTTTTACCTTTGTATACTTAAAATAATAAAGGAACTTGTGGCTAGATAATACCAGCCGCACGAGTCAATCTTCCTGGTTAAGCAACGCTTGCCAAGGTTGGTCTGTGGATGGGTGATCATCTTAACATACCGATTTTCCTCCGTGCCTCGGAAAGCACGTTAAGCCGTTGGTCCCGGCTGTCATTTGTACATCTTTGGCAGTCGTTGCGTTAGTCAGAAGCCAGTTAATCTGACTCCAGTCTTGCCATGAAGTACAGTGTTACCCAGTTAATAGTTTGTGGAGGTCTGGTAGGCAGCCGCCCCGCGTAAAATACTGGTACTTGCATCTAAATCCGGTTTGACTGGAAGCCGACCCCAATATTACCTTAAAATAATCAATCTGCCCATTCAAGATTCTTGTGTGGGCTGTGTTACTAAAACTACGAATACCAAATTTTGTGGTCAATTAAGCAAGGATAAATATTAGAAAAATAATGTGCCCACATTAGTGATATCAATGATCCCATTTCCATTTTTAATTGTCTAATCATTATCATCATCATCGTATCACCCGAAAGACGTCACTCCACAGCTGGAAATAGGCCTACCCCAAGTATCGCCACATCAACCGGTCCTGTGCGTCTCATATCCATCCGTTCTGCGAGCAATGTCTTACTGCCACTGCTGTTTGCCGATATCATCATTTCGGATTCGATCACGCAAGGACACCAAGCATTGCCCGCGCCCTTTGAGTGACTTTAGAGTGATTCGTCCAATAAACAATTGGAATAAAACAAACATCTGCACTGCAAAGTGACTGCAACGTGTGACGCTAAATGAAAGAGCAATTAAAATGTAAATTCCTTTCAATAAGCAAAGTCACTGGACCAAAATTTATGCTTGCCATAACGAGCAAAATTTGGCAATTGAGTACAGAAACATCAGTCCCCCGCACATTAACTCGGAGGGCATAGAGTAAGGGTAGGGTAGGCCGTCACTGAGATAGTCTCATGTCTCATTAAGCCGCGGTAATGGCACACACGAGATACTGAATTTCAGAGATAACATCAGCCTGCTTTTATAACATTTTGTTGCTGAAAAAGTTGTTTAAAGTATGATTAGGCCCGACGTAATCCAAGATTAATGATATCCTTCCTTATTAGGGCTATGCTTTTAAATTCAACATATTTTTTTTAGGTAGGCCTTACTTTAATGTGGAAATAATTCTGTGTTGATAATTTCAGGATGTGTGTCCTTGGCAAGCGTCTGTTGAAGGACATTCACATCGAGAACTGCACGAAGCAGATCGGAGCGCCGCTGCACAACCTGTTCTGTCCCAACAACACTTGCGACCCGTACTACCTCGCACACAACGTATCTATCGTCCAGGGAATCAAGGTAAGAGAAACAGTAATCAAGAATGCCGTTATTTCTGAAGATGAAATGAAATCAATTAATACAAAATTTATTACAAACAAAGAGGAATTACCAGCAACTAAAAAAGCAAATACAAACTTAGCAAAGTTAAACAACGCTTACGATTTATTGTTTGTTGTAGGGATTGAAAAGCGGAGTATTCTTTGACAACTTGCAAGACTCGTTCTTACAACTGGGACAATACATCTCGTATGGCAAGGAACCCGATGATATCGAGCAGATGGAGAGGCCCACCTACAACCAAGTCTATGCTGACCTTTCCACGACTTTCACCATCCTCATCGGAATATTCTTCCCCTCAGTAACTGGTAATGTTAAATTTGCAATTAAAACATTTTAGTGTATCTACTTACTTAGATTAGATACCGCAAATACACAATACGCATCTTCAATACGTAACTGATTTCTTAATTTACATTAATGAATGTTGACCGCTGTTTTCTTCAGTTGGTTTGTAGGTAGGAGGTATCGAGTATTGGCACAGCCACATTTCTTCAGTCATTATTTAGAGTTCGTCTAAATAACAGCTGGGCACAATCGTATACACCGGACCTAGGTACAGCTTGTTGCATAGGATTTTGCAATAAAACTATACCTAAGTATATACCTTCCTCTCAGGTATTATGGCCGGCTCCAACCGTTCAGGCGACCTAGCGGACGCTCAGAAGAGCATCCCCATCGGAACCATCTGCGCCATCCTCACCACCTCCACCGTGTACCTCTCCTGCGTGCTTTTGTTCGCCGGCACCGTTGACAACCTGCTGCTCAGAGACAAGTAAAGACATTACTAAGAATAATCTGGATCTTTCTACAAACATATTTATGATAGTTCTCCATCTGCAATGTGCAATGATAATAACGGCTTTATGAGTTAAATGAATCAAAATGGTTCTTATTGTCTTGCAAAGAGCAACTACGATTTCATCTCAAAGCAAAATTTTACAATGTTCTACAACGTTTGAGAGTTCTTTGGCTTACACATTCATCACCATCGTAAACAGCCCAAAATCTCGAACTTTTGTTTATTGGCGTCTATTTATTTCTTCTATATTGCTAAACAATGTTCTACTAAATGATTTCCTTGATTTCAGGTTTGGTCAATCTATCGGAGGTAAGCTAGTGGTAGCGAATATGGCGTGGCCGAACCAATGGGTTATCCTCATCGGATCGTTCCTGTCGACCCTGGGAGCTGGACTTCAGTCACTCACTGGAGCCCCACGGCTGCTGCAAGCTATCGCTAAGGATGAGATCATACCGTTCCTGGCACCGTTCGCCGTTTCGTCCAGCCGGGGTGAACCAACAAGGTGAGAGATGAACACACTTTAACCAGAAAGCCTGTTTTAAATCATTTAGCCACTTTTTCGCTTTGCAGGAGTAAAACAGCTGTAAATTAATACGAATCAATAAGTTACAACCAAAAGTAGCTAATACAATTGTTTCGCTCCCAAGGGCCCTGCTCCTTACGATGGTGATTTGCCAGTGCGGTATCCTGCTGGGTAACGTTGATATCCTGGCCCCTCTACTGTCCATGTTTTTCCTGATGTGCTACGGCTTTGTGAACCTCGCCTGCGCACTGCAGACGCTCCTCAAGACTCCTAACTGGCGGCCGCGGTTCAAGTACTACCACTGGTAAGGAAACAATCTTCTCACGGAGGGGTTAAGTAAACACTTGTCTATGAAAAAACAGGTGAACATAATGTCTTGTTTCGTTCCAGGTCTCTATCCTTAGCTGGACTGACGCTATGCATCTCCATCATGTTCATGACGTCATGGTTCTATGCCCTCATCGCTATGGGTATGGCTGGTCTCATCTACAAGTATATTGAATATCGCGGGTAAGTCCAGAAACATTCATTTTAAGTCTGTCTTTAGCACAGAGCTTGGCTAGGAATTATAACCCGATCATAAAATCAGGGAGCATCCTCTCCAGGATCTATTAATAATTGCTTTTTAGGGTTCCGCAGCCAAATGGCAAAAAACGGAACCCTTATAGATTCGTCATGTCTGTCTGTCTGTCTGCCTGTCCGTCCATAGGTCACAGCCACTTTTCTCCGAAACTATAAGAACTATGCCGTTGAAACTTGCTAAGTAGATGTATTCTGTGAACCGCATTAAGATTTTCGCACAAAAATGGAAAAAAAAAACAACAAATTTTGGGGATCCCCATACTTAGAACTGGAACTAATTTTTTTTTTTCATCGAACCTATACGTGTGGGGTATTTATAGATAGGTCTTCAAAAATGATATTGAGGTTTCTAATATCATTTTTTTCTAAACTGAATAGTTTGCACGAGAGACATTTCCAAAGTGGTAAAATGTGAACCCCCCCCCCCCCCCCCCGTAACTTCTATAATAAGGGAATGAGAAAACTAAAAAAAATATATGTATAATATATATTACCATGTAAATCCACCGAAAATTGGTTTGAACGAGATCTGGTAAGTAGTTTTTTTTTATACTTCATAAAACGTAAACCGCAACTCTTGCTTATAATATATACCTACAATTTTGTACGGAACCCTCGGTGCGCGAGTCTGACTCACACTTGGCCGGATTTTTTTCGGACTCTTTTCAAGCCCCTGATTCACTGCCAATTCAATTTATTTATTTGGAAAACATAGGTGCAATAATAACATCTTCAAACAAATATAAATCCAAACATAAATTAAGACTACATCAACAAACATACACACCTTCCAGAGCTGAGAAGGAATGGGGTGACGGACTCCGAGGTCTGGCGCTTTCAGCCGCGCGCTATTCGCTCCTGCGTCTGGAACAAGGACCTCCTCATACCAAGAACTGGCGCCCGCAAGTACTGGTGCTCGCCAAGCTCAACAATGAACTGATGCCCACGTACAGGAAGATGCTCGCCTTTGCTAGTCAACTGAAAGCTGGTGAGAAACCTTTTTGTACTATGGGAAGGGGATCTATAGATGGGAACGCAGAGTCCAAAGATTATCTAGTTTCAAATGCTTGATTTTCGAATCCTAAATTAAAATATGTTAATATCTTAAGAAGAAATAAAAGCACTCCGTTTCTTTATGGTCTGTTTTACTACCATAACGTTGACCTTGCAAACTCTTATGCAGATGTTTTCTAACTGGTTTTTTTTAGGTAGGTATTCTGTGTTTATACTATATTCTGTGTATATTTGTGTTCGCAAAATAGGTTTGTCATTTATTACTATCTTATTTATCTACCATACGTGCGCTTGTGTTCCCATCCAGGTAAGGGTCTGACAGTATGCGTGTCAGTCCTGGGCGGAGATTTCCCGCGGCGCGCCGGCGACGCGACGTCCGCGCGCCACAACCTGCGCCGCATCATGGACGAAGAAAAGGTCAAGGGCTTCGTCGACGTGCTCGTCTCGCCGGACATCGCTGAGGGGCTCAGCCATTTGTAAGTTATCTTTCTTTTTCCTGAACTCATCAGAACTTGTTAAGATCATGCAGATTTTACCTAACTTCTAGTTATCCACCGTCCACTAAGGACGCTCTGAAGATGATCTGAGTTTTTCCCCCTGTCTTATTTTTTTCCTTACAGCTCTTTCTTGAAAGTCAAGTCAAAAACTGGCACTGTTGTACTGATTTCTTAAACCCATATTGTAAATAATTTTCTCTCATTGACAGTTGTAAGTTGACATTTTCTTTATTTGAAGGTTTAGTCCAGTTTAATTATCATTAAGATTACTTACCCGATTTCAATACTCAATGCAGCTATTTGAATCGCCAGGGTCCAAACGTGTGGTCTGGGCGGGCTGAAGCCCAACACAGTGATCGTGGGCTGGCCGTACGGCTGGCGCGCGGCGGAGCGGCCGGGGCCGCGCTGGCAACACTTCCTGCACACGGTGCGCGCCGTCGCCGCCGCGCGCATGGCCATGCTCGTGCCCAAGGGGATCAACTTCTTCCCTGACTCTACTGAAAAGGTAACCTAACAATTTTAAGCCTATTAAGCTTCCACTCCTGAAATAGAAATGAAACTTTCGTTTCGTAAACGAAATTCTTTAGTATCTTAACGTATATTCTTTATTATTTTCTAATATATAAAAATCTTGTGTCACGGTGTTTGTTATCGAACTCCTCCGAAACGGCTTGATCGATTTCTATAAAAAAATTGTGTACATTTGGGAAGTCTGAGAATAGGTCGCAGGCTTTTTTTTAAAATGGCAAAACAAATTTTGCCGAATCACCTAGTAATATACCTAATATGGAACAATATTCTAATATGCCAAATGCCGTGATAAGTTTTCCCATAATTTGTGACATGGATCATCGTCTACATTTGATGTTTTGCCGTTCCAACTACATCAGAAATTCCACCCTTCCACCCATCAAGAAGCATTCAAATCACAACAACCCAACACTGTCTTATATTCTTGATCCGTGTCCGCAGGTAACCGGCAACATTGACATCTGGTGGATCGTGCACGACGGCGGCATGCTGATGCTGCTGCCCTTCCTGCTGAAGCAGCACCGCACGTGGAAGAACTGCAAGATGCGCATCTTCACGGTGGCGCAGATGGAGGACAACTCCATCCAGATGAAGAAGGATCTCAAGATGTTCCTCTACCAGCTAAGGCTTGAAGCTGAAGTCGAAGTTGTGGAAATGGTAGGTGTTTTATAATTAACAGCTTTATTTATTACTAGAGGCCGCCCGCGACTTCATCCGCGTATAAATTCTAGTTATTCCCGTGTAAATCTCGATCCCTCGGGAACTCCGGGATAAAAAGTAGCCTATGTGTTATTCTGGGTCTTCAGCTACATATACATGCCAAATTTCATCGCAATCGGTTCAGTAGTATTTGCGTGACAGAGTAACAAACATCCATACATACTCACAAACTTTCGCATTTAGTAGGACTAGCTTTCACCCGCGACTTCGTACGCGCATATCCCGTTTCTTCCCGTTCCCGTAGGAATTTCGGGACATCCTCTCTTAGTGCACCCCTACGGAGTGTAAGGAAGATACATGCCATATACATAGAAGATAAATTTCCTACGATCAGTACTTTCGGCTGTGCGTTGGTATACAAGTCAGTGAGTCAGGTTTGCCTTTTATAGATTTTAAATAATAACATCGGTCAAGGTGTGTTACAAAGTCACCCTGACTTAAGAACCGATACAACTTACTTAAGCTGTAACAATTTCCACAAACATCGTCTACTTTTATAGGGGTTCAAAATTGAACTTATGAAATTTAACACTAATATTCCAGACGGACAGCGACATATCTGCCTACACTTACGAGCGAACCTTGATGATGGAACAACGTAACCAGATGCTGCGCGAGCTACGACTGAATAAGAAGGAAACCATGGGCATGGTGAGTTCACCACATACACTACCCATAACAATGAAATATTTTAAACTGTTCACAATTTATATGTTCAATATGTCTGTACAAAGCTTTGTATATTAATAACTCTACTCTGACCTAGAACTAACATGTTTGTCTGTCGCTATATACAGATGCAAAATTTCGTGGATTATCGTGAAAACGCTGAGGAGAAGTTGCCTCTGGTAAAGTGGATACCTTAACCCTGATTCGAGTCCACTTATTTTCTTTAAGACCATTTTGTTAGCTATTCGTTGATTTACAATATCTCCCGCATTTTGAACTCTACACTAATTTCTGCTGTTATTTTGATCAAAGCAATGTGTAGATGAGTTTTCTTTTTAGCTTTAATGAATTATTGGTATATATTAGACTAAGTGTTGTCCTCTTTGTGGCTAAGATCTTCCACGTTCACTACTTCATCAAAGTGTACCTCCATTTTTGTCGTCATCACATTTCCAAAAATTCATTATTATATGAATTTGGCTAACCTATACTAAGATATTTGCTTTTGATGTTTTAGATCATGTCTTCATTTTATTTTTATTCACTGTATTTCTACACTCTTCTATTTACTCCTGTGCTCTTTAATAATCACTTTTTGCACATATTTTATATTTACTCTAACATTATGCTTCTAACCTACCACCTATTTTCACACTCAA
The DNA here is from genome assembly GCA_963859965.1 of Ceramica pisi. Taxonomy (NCBI): domain Eukaryota; kingdom Metazoa; phylum Arthropoda; class Insecta; order Lepidoptera; family Noctuidae; genus Ceramica; species Ceramica pisi. The sequence continues at coordinate 7,630,733 of OY982529.1, forward strand.
TGTCTTTAACACCTACTTACCACTATTGAATCCTGGTTATAATAATGGCATGCTACCTCAAAAAAAATCCTTTCAAATATTTTTTATTTATTGGTGTTTGATGTTTTTTTTTTGGCAATATGATGAGGTTTGAGAGTGCTAAGCCTTTAAATCGAAATAGGAATTGGGTTGCTTATCTACTGAAAATATCCATAAGCTATGCCCTTTTTTCCATTCCTGTTGGACAGAGACACACCGTATAACTGCGCTCGTCGTTTTTTGATAAGTTAGCACACAGCTACCTAGAGTCCTATTAGAAAATCTTCATTGTATTGAGTGTTCATAGTCTTCAAATCAAATGATTGCTGTGATGTCACAGCAAAATTACGGATCTCAAAAGGATAACCTAATTACTGCATTTGTAGAAACAATTACTAGTTACTGTCAGCCTGTTCCATCCCACAACTGGAAAAAAACCAGTATCAAAAATAATGTGACGTCACATCAATCACCAACGTACATTTAATCAACAGCATTCTTAATGCGATTGTTCGTGTACAGGTGCAAGCCATTGTTGATCACCACCACGCTGACGTAAAGACCGCCAGTAAGGTGCGTTTTACGGAGCCCGGGGACGAAGCACCCACCGACGCGCCCTCGCCTCCACTCGCCGACGGCGACGACAAAGATAAAGACGATAAGGTGAATATACCTCCTGTACATACCACTTGTTTACCTGCACTTAGATAACGGTTAATACCCCATAATCATGATAATGAAGAAATTGAAATAGAATCAGACGTACTGTCCTAAATAAACATATTCGGAAGTACGTTTCTATATTCTCAAAAGCATTGGATTATTAAAAAACTTAATAGTGCTTAAAATGAACTGATGATGTTGCTTATTATACTACAGAACTAAAAGTACCTATTCAAATCTCTAACTAAAACAAAAAAAAAAACATAAAATAGTAGTTAACCCCAACACTATTCCAAAAATTGCTGTTGAAAACTGGATTATATTATAAATGATACATTAACATGAACAAGCTTCTTATTTTCTCAGCTAGCACACTATCCATGATCTGTGTATAATTTAATTTTTAAAAAAATCACATTATCAGCGCCATTTTCATTAAACCCACCCCACATTCTATATCTATAAAGAATTTATAGACATGTACAGCCAATTTGATTGCTTCAAACTTGCCTTGATTTACAATCTCACTGACTGATTCAAGACGAGTTTTGCCAGCAGTCTTGTCTTGTTATCTCCTATCAACAATTGAAATGGATTCATTTGAGAATCTAGAAACTCTAATTAAAATCGAGTGAGTATTTTTATTTGCAAATTCAGTGTAACTGCTATAAAAATGATCTTCCTCAAATTTGGTGGAGTTCATAGTCATACACTGTTTACAAGATTAGGCTGCTGACGTCGACCAACGTAATAGTGTGGTAGCCATACAAATGTCGGTGTTACAATGCAAGCCATCTTCTGCCATGATTATAATTTACAATTTTGTCGGTTTACTCATGATCGTACCCACCCTCATCATTGTCACTTGTCACCAACGAGTCCTAGCGAATTTACACACGGTGGTCATATGTTTGCGATGAGTTCATTCACGTTAATTTGTTCACTTTAGTTTGTTTCGTTGTCCACATTAGATAAGAGGTTTGATGTTTGAATGTCAGTAGTGAGTTATCGTTTAACGTTTAAAATAATATATGACATCCCGTGTTTCATTCGCCTTGAATCCGTCATGTGCAACACAAACAAACAAAAACAAATCGCGATTCAAAATTCAATTTGGAAATGGAAATTCTACAAATTGGGGTGAATAGGACGACTTTCGAAGTAGTTTGTTGCACATAATCGATTCAATGTGGGACTCGCCCGATGAACGGTCGCAGTGCGAGGACGCCAGCCCGCCGCCCGACGACGCCAAGCACAGGGAGGGCGCCAACGGGGACGCCGTCAAGCCCAAGCCCAACCTGTCTGACATCACGCCGTGAGTACCTCTACTACTACTTACTGTAATAACAAACAAATGATGACGCATATTGTGGTTAGTTTACAAACGGTTTTAAGGCTGCCTGTCCATTGACGCGGAGTGCGGTAACGAAACGGGGAAACGGAGTAGTTTAACCAATGGTATCAAATAAATCTCAGTGACTGACACATAGCGGGGGTTTTAGCTTACGTACTCACTAGCGGTTGTACGAACTGAACCGCCATCGTCAGCCCAGCGGGGGCGGTCAATTGACCGCCCCCGCGGCTGACCGCCAGTGAGCACGTAGGCTTATGCAATCCCGTTGGTTGGTATTTCTCTGCTCCTCTCCTCTCAGCTCCAGTGGACAGTCAGCTTAACTAGCCATAGTATGTGCCTCGTTTGTACGTGAATGCCAAGTAATATTTTATTGCCACTAACACCACAACTAGACAATTAAAATGTAAGACACATTTCGATGACCTAAGAAACAACATGCAAGTTTAAAATATGACATGTTTTATGTCGGAGACGTAAGGAAAAAAACACCAATAAGTGGAAGACAAATAGCAGGAGACAACAAAGAGACAGGCCTCTGTACGAGATGAGCTGAACTCCTTCCTAAAGGACCCCGCTATCGCAATAGATTGGGAGAAGTGGTACGATGGCAGGGAGGCTTTTGCCCTGCAGTAGCACAAAATAGACTTATAATAACAACGTCCTATGTAAATCACAGTCGTAAGACAAGCCAATATGTAACGTATGTACGCGATGTGGCAGTGACGAGGGCACGGTGCGGCGCATGCACACGGCGGTGAAGCTCAACGAGGTGATCGTGTCGCGGTCGCACGACGCGCAGCTCGTCATCCTCAACCTGCCCGGCCCGCCGCGCGACACTAATATCGACCGGGAGTCCAACTGTGAGCATAACATTTATTTTTATTTTCATTCAAAGACCAGCAGGTCTAAAAAGGGCCACTTTATCAGCAGCACATCACGCTACCCGAAACTGTCAAATCTTTCCAATCATGCATGATTAATATTATGATCTTCATATGATTCTACTAAAGTAGCCTTTTTAGATCCACTGGTAAAACATAAATAATGCGTCCAACGGGTTTAGTCACTAAATGAAGCGTAACATGTGCTACGAGAATTCTACCGCGTAGCATTGCTTTGCTACAAACATTCGAACTTAGGACAGCTCATGGTTTTGTTCTGTTAGACACAGAATATTGAATAACGAGAAAAGAATTTCACGTCGTTTACTATGTGGCAGTCTTCTTTCGTTTTAAGTCAATTACAGAGACATGAGTGCAGCTTTGCTACGACAATTCGAGCTTCGCATTGCGCTTCGATGGGACAATCATAGCAAATGCTATGTCTGTTTCATTATTGAGGGAGAACGAAGCTTTGCTACGAAATTTCGTGCGATTGTAGTATAGTCGGCGTAGCACTTGCTAAGAAGTCTCATTCTTGCGCCGGGCGTAGCATTTGCTACGACAATTAATCTGGCGTAGTACGGTGGTTCAGCGTAGCAGTTGCTACGAAATCTCAAATAATTTAGTGTGTTATAATTATGTATGTATAAGCTGACACGTTCCGTCATCATTGCAGACATGGAGTTCCTGGAGGTGCTGACGGAGGGGCTGGAGAAGGTGCTGATGGTGCGCGGCGGCGGGCGCGAGGTCATCACGATCTACTCGTGAGCGCGCGGCGCGACTCTCCTCCTGTTAGTGCTATGGTTTGGAACGTTCCGATCGGTCGGGCCGAGCCGAGTCGATCGTAAGACTTACCCGCGCATCTCTAAGACTGCCGACACGACCGTCGCGTTCCGGTTCGTTCATAAATATTGTATGTATTTTCTTACGATGATTGTATTCGGCGTTCGTTTTACTTGTAAATGTTAGCTTAATTCTACGATACGTTTTGTTGAATTTGCTGTTTAGAGTGACGTTGTTTTGAAATTTATTCACTGTTGTATAGATATTTATGGATATGACGTATGTATCTAATGAGAAGCCTTATCTGTCGGATGTTAGCTCTAAGTTCGTTGTTTTGTTATTACGTAGACTAGCTAAGCGTTACTTTAGGCACCCGAGTGGTCTCTTGTTTACCGACATGCCATATAGTTTTTATTTGACTGTGAAGGCGTTAGCTCGTAGACGTTAATTTGTATCATTTTTATACATCATTTTATTTTCTATGGTTGTTAACACGACCTAGATATACTTTATAAGAGTATACTTACATTTTCTTAAAAACCATAGAGATAATGCTATATAAAAATTGTATTTTGTAAATATTATTCTGTTCTAACATTTTTAAATCTGCTCAACTAAAAACTTATCGTGGGACTGACGCAGAAGTTGTTCACAATTTAAACTTTCGCCAACCGAATAGATTTCAAAAACCTTTTCAGTTTGAAGATCATTTCTAGTCACTTTGATATTAGTTATATCTAATACATATACAATTCGTTTACCAAAAATAAAATAACTAAGTTGACCCAACAAGACGAACCCTTGAGTTTTTATGGTGAGTAGATTGAAGAGCAGCCGAACGCGCTGAGAGGGACACTAGGTAACTATTAACTATTCGTATTTAGTATTAGCGAGAAGATTTAATAGTTAAACGCGATCCCCCGTCGCAATTAACTTAGAGAATAACTTGAAAACTTATTGCGCACATTCGCGTAGGTAGATGATTTCTTACTGTGATCGTTTATATAAAGATTTATTGTTTTAGTTTTACGTAAAAGGTAGCGGTAATACACCAGGACTATGCAGTAGTAGTCATCGTTCAGCTAAATCTACATTTATTTTTTGTGCATTTGTAGTTGCCATGACTCGCTCGAGCTTATTTTCAGCGCCGATTGGCCTGCCTTGTGACGTGGTCATAAAACATAAACTGTAAATACTGTGAAATCACTTAAAGTCGTCAACGACGGTATTGTGCTACAATCGTCACGAGCTTACAAAGAACACGTGACTGTAAAAGCTCTAAAGCATCACTTTCGCAAAATACCTACTTGTCGTCGAACGAAAAGTATATTTGCGCTACTTATAAAGGTATAGCTTGCAAACAAAACACACATAAGAACAACCAGAGAAAAATATTTCGAAAATATTTTTGCTTTCGTAGATAAAACTAGTATTATAATTAGTTAATTTGAATCAAGACATCTGTAGCAGTGAACAACATGGACTCAGGTGCACCTTCGACTCGCGTATGTACGTATGATGAAAACTTGTCAATTTTTTTATTTACCGTTACACCACTCTAGTTAAGGAACTATTTCTTATTCGTATAAAGAGTGTTAGATAACTGCCAAATAGGAATCGGTGTTGTAAAATATCCTAGTCCATAAGTGAGCTACCATCTACTCAATAATATTATCTTCGTTGGTGAGAAATCATAAACGTAAAGTAAGAAGATATTAATTAAAATTTTTACAGTTATAGGTAAACATTAAATAGCTAACAACACTTCCTAGATGAAATAGTTAGACAACTGTATTTCCTTTCTTTCACAAAATATGGAAGTTTACCACTGATTGTTAGTATTTCTAAGGTTCATTACGAACTGAAAACTTATTTTTTAAATTATCAATTACCTAAATAATGTCTTAAGATTTTACGATAGCGTCAACTCGAATTTTGTATAAGAGTTGATATTTTTAAGATTTCCTCAAATAAAAAATAGTTTAACCTTTTCATAACTCGTACTCACAAATACAAGTAACGTCATTTAGATGTTCGCGCTCCTCTGCGTTTCGAACAAAGTAGGAAATAATTCGAAGGCATTTAAGAATTCCTTTTTGTCATGGTTGTAGATGCCATAATAATAAATTAAGTAAGTAGATGTTAGTTATTCTATGAATCGACTGTCGACTTCCCGTCTATGAGATAGCAGTGAGCAGGAACTGCGCACCCGGCGCGGCGGCGTCTGCGCACGAAATCCAGCCCACGGCACTCTGACTACCACATCAAGCATAGCGATGTAACAAAATAAAAATCACTTAATAAGATTAAGTATAAATCATTCTAAATTATATTAATCTATAACTCATCTGACAAGTATATCGTGATTATACACCGCTCGTTTTCATTCTGTGAATGTGTTCTCTATCACCCAGTGATAACACACGGATGTAATGAAATAGTGATCACATATCTTCCTTTCACATAGAAAAAATATATCTACAATCTACATATAAAGTTATTTATGCCTATTAATAGGTAATGGACGATAATTTATTTAAAATAAAATTTATTGAATTATATATCTAAATTATTTAAATTGAGGATATAATATACCTAGTAGGTATTTATTACTCTAAGTCGAAATGATGAAATTGGAAAATTTAAATTAAATAGTTTGTGTTCTGTAAGAACGTTATATTTTGGTGAATTTCGTTTTATAAAATTGTCGATTATATTACGGCTCATTAACCATACAAAAAAATAATAGGTATAGATATAAGCAGCGCATCGCGGACGTTTAGCGCAAAGACCAACCCCGGCACATCTGGGAAATAGCGCTCATCCGATGTGTCAAGCTACCGCGGAGGTATCAAGACGCTTCACACCTACTTTAAATCTTACTGGGTAACAACATTGTAGATAGTTCAAATTATTAAGTAGGACACTAGTTAATGTTTGATGCCCACGATAACGTCATACCTACATGTGCCAAACATCATTATGTCTGTGAGTAAATGACACGGTGGCAAATCTATAGCGTAGGTCATCCTACTTACATTTTAGAGTTACTACAAAATCGTCTCTCTGTGAACTGTCAGTAATGTGTGTACCTAATTTTAATAATAAATAGCTTTCGGAGATACATTATGTGTTAGAGATATCACGTTTACTAACATAGTTGTAATTCAACAACATGCACATACATAGTAGGTACCTACTCTACTCAGGATAGATCAAAAATCGTGTTCGTAATTTCAGTCGTTACATTTTAGCTTTATTAAAATAAAATCATTAAAAATTATTAAATGTACAGTCGCCAACGTATTCAAAGGCACAGGTATTACTGAATACGCTGTATTGCATGAATGCATGGCGATTGTACCTGACAAGTATCAAGTAATTATTGATGTAAAACTATTAAATTACCTATTTTAGATTTTAGGCTGTGAGTCAGCGTAAACACATTCTTTACAATTTAATATTCAAGCTAGAGTTGCTGTGATACACCATTATGGCTATAAAATTATAGTGTAGTCATTTCTGGCTATGAATAACAATGGGAGAAAACGTGGATGTACGTTCTACGCCATTTTCTATCTGTGATTTCACTGATCTGCAGATGCACCCTTATCCGCGTAACCTTACAAAACCTGAAATATCATTCCCCATTTCTGACTTGAGTACGACTCGTAATGTTTTGCCTCATAATGTCTGTAACTATCGTATTGCGAATTACAAACTACATAATGAAAATGTAACTAACAAGGCTGTCTCTACTTTGAAGATATTTTGAAAATTGTATTTTGTAAAGCCTATGTCTAACAGCCAGAAATGTAACTAGATTGTCTATTATTGAATCAAACTATTCTTGATCTTGGAAATATTAAGCGAACAAAGATAGCCTACATCATGCTACATCTCAAGATATTGAGCAATAACGAAAGTATATAGATAGTGATCGCTGGGCGGTATGCTATTTAACTTATAAATATTATGTATTTTGATCTGGAACGAGTTTTTAATAGAAAAAAAAATATTTCGAAGTGTAAAAGTTGTTTAAGAAATTATTAAAATATTCAAATAATAATTCTAGAGAGTTAGTCAGTGAGTAATTATAAGAAAAAGATGTTACGAGTATAATGAAATAAACTAATAAAAATACATGATTTGTTTCTTTTTTATCATCCTGCTACCCATACTTACAAGTACTATGTTTTTGTTAACAGTTTTTAATTGTGTTTCTTGCCTTTGCCAACATTTCAAAGGCAGAAATGTCTCTCACACGTAGGGTTCCCTACCATAAACCGAAAAAAACGTGTTTCTTTTAAGTCACTTTTTTTTTGTTTAATTTATTTTTTTTACTTTTGACCGACTTCAAATTTCGTGTTCGGCTGTATTTTTTTTATTAGAAATGTTCATTAATTTCTCAGGCAATTGTGGACCAATTTTCAAAATTCTTTGGCCGGTTCTAAGTTCTTTTTAAAAAATAGTACCCTACGACCTATTCTCAGACCTAACGTTTAGTAGGAGTTCGATAACAAACACCGTGACACGAGATTTAATCATTATATTAGACTAGCTTTTGCATGCACATATCAAACTAGACGTTTCAGTAACAGAAGAATTTTATAGAAAATCGCAGATTATAGGTAGGGTAGGTTACACATAGTGCCCTGAGCACTCTATAAAATGACGCACTCCCAACCCCCAACACAAATTAATATTTATAGTTTAATATTATTTAGTAAATATTAGTTTGTTATTTGTGTATTGTACGTTATTATTTAAAATTTACTATTTTCATTTTAGCTATTTATAACTTTTGCACACAATGTCTACACCTCTTTTTACTCTACTCTCCTTTCGCAGGTATGCTGGAAGAAATTTCTATAGAAATAAGTCCTCACCTTTGTACCTATTATTCGTTTTCCTTCTTCTTATGTTCTTGTTAAATGTGTGTACATAAATTGTTAAATAAATAAATAAAGGACATTGTTCAGTGCCCATACATCGTTCGCCTAAGAACCAACAGAGACGTGAATTTACTATCTGTGTTTTAAATAATGCATATGTTCGACTGAAACTAAATTAAAATCACGGACACTTTTCAGAATTGTAAAATATACAAAATGATTTCGGATTTTGAGGTTATAAAACATACCAAGCAATAGAAACATACCAAATGGACTATCTCATGGATATGGATGGATCCCAGGGCTCCACTTCGTATTACAAACTTTCGGTTTGGAGCTTGATTATTTTTTTGGGTAGAGTACTCTTCTTGTAGAACACTATCACAAAGTCACATAGCGCGCAAACACATAGTTTCAGAGAAAAAAAATCCTAAAAACTCAATTATTTCTAACCTATTTACGAAAAATGACATATTTTGCCACAGATAACTTAAAAAAATCGGTCCAAGGTCGTTTCGTTTTACGGTCAGACTAAGTGACCACTCATTTAAAAGTTTTTTTTTATTGAATATTATAGTTTTTGACTTTATTTTATTTTTAAATAGTTGCGCAAGTATTATGTTTTCAAATAAAAAGCAAATAATAGACTTAATTAAATAAAATAAAAAAGTATTTTAGCGATTGTGGGTAACGAAACGTAATTAGAATATTATGATGTATGCGACGTTTACGTTTGACAGTTAAATCTTTTTTTTTTCTATTACTACCTATAACCTACATACACTACATAATAACCAACGCACAGAATTACACACATACATTAAGAAGTGGGTAACATTTCGAAGGACTCAAAATGCAAGAGCAAGCGGAGCGAGCTCTGGACTTGGGGGCACCCCGACTCGGATAGATTAGGTTAGAAGGGGATGGCGGGGTCGAGTGAGCGAGCGAAGCGAGCGAATAGACCCCGCCATCCCCTTCGAGGTTATTTTTTTATAAACCACTCAGAAGTAGGAGCCCCGCGCAGCGGGGCTCCGTCGACATTTTCTTTCAAATTAACATTTTTGAGAGGTTCGAGTATGACCTTGAGTATATTCTTGACGTTGGAGTTTAATAGAGGGCAATATTCTACGATTTTAGGCATATTTTGACCTTGACATTTACGGGTTTGACCTTGACCTTGAAGATGCCCCTGACCTTAATTTGGATTAAAAGCTTATATAGAGTCGCCACGTAATCTTCCCCACCCTTAATACTCCCACTATCCCACCAATCCCGAAAGAAAGTTTTGGCGATTTTTTTCTCAGCCCCTATGGATTTGCGCGTTTTGGGAATTTCAAATTTACTATAGAAAAGGTATATTCTACCGAAAAAAAAATACCTACTATAAAAAACCGAAAGTTTGTAAAACGAAGTGCTTCCGATCCCAGAGCTGCCAGACTTTTTATCTCACCAAAAAAATGGTTTAGAGTAGTGTAACTATGTTTTTCTAACATACGAAAGCGTGGTAACTTATGTCGACGGCCGATTCCCTGATATCAGGTGCAAAATACATTACTTACATCAAAGTGTCAACTGTCATTTCATCGACTGTCAGTGTCAATAGTGTTCGTGTCATACAGCGCTTTAATCGCTTTATTCTTTTTGTAGTTAACTAAAAATCTTACAGCGCTGAGACTGCTTTGTTTCATTTTAAAATAATGGCGCTGGGTTATAAAACCCAAGTGAGTTACTTTTTAAAATGGTTTCGTAATTAAAAAGTGTCCGTTCTATTCTAATCATTAATATATAATTTAAAAAAAAAAACTAGGAATAATGGTAAAGGTTTCGCATGTGTTGATTCATAGGCCACTTTTTACCATGTCCTTTGTAAGTTTTGGTATTATCTTATTTTTTAGCATGCGCAGTTGCAAGTTTATTTGATTAAAAAATATATATTTTTCTTTTAAAGATAATGAATAGATCATCATCATATCAGCCAATTGCAGTCCACTGCTGAACGTAAGCCACATAACAACGAGCGCCAACCATCCCGGTCTTGAGCAGTCCACTGTCAGCCACCTTCTTTAAATCATCAATCCATCGAGTCGCAGGGCGTCCCACTCTACGTTTGCCCATACGCGGTCTCCACTCTAACACATGTCATGATTAACTAAACTAAAATTATGAATTATTTGAAATTTTACTGTCGATATTGACATTCAATAATTATTTTTTTGTTTTAAGTGTTTGACCTTACTTAGATACTTATTTTGACATTTTAAATAATTTAATTCAATACCATGCATGATTCTGATTCATGATGCATGATTCGCAGAAATTGTATTTATTTTGCTCACCATGATTTGTACGCCTCCTGGCATAACATAGCGCTCTTTCGTCTTTTGTCATTTATAATAAGATCTGTATCTATGTACCTGTGTTAACAAATAAAACTGATTCTGATTCTGATGTCTACTCCATCGGCCGTTTGTCCATCTACAGACATGGTCAGACTCAGACCACTCCCACTTCAACATGCTGATTATATGTCCAATGTTGGTGACTTCAGCGCGAATCCTCCAGAGAAACCCCGAGCATTGCTCTATCCATTGCACGCTGAGCAACTTTGAATTCATTGACCTAGCCCATGGTGAGTACCATAGGCTTGGTCAATAAATTCAAAGTACACGTTTCGGCTCCTTACGTCATTACGCGTAGGACGCACTGGTCTTAATGGATTGTGGTATCGGTGATTCAAAGATATCGCGCAGCATACTGAATGCCACCAGCCCAAGCGAATTCTTCTGGTCGCCTCCTTCTCAAAGTTTTACAGCCCCAGTTGTATAATTTGGCCTAGATATTATGTATTCTTGCACAACCTCGAGGGTAGCCCCATTTAAGATTACAGGTCTCACGGTGACATGACCATTGTACCTACATGGTTTTGGTTTTGTCTACTTAGATTCATCCCGAGACCCAGCTCCGAGGAATCGCTCAAGCAGCTCCTGCAGAGATTCCGCCATGATGACAATGTCATCCGCAAATCGGAGGTGCGAGATTTACTGACCGTAGAAATTTATACCCTGTCCTTTCTAATCGTCTTGAAAACGTCCTCCAACGCGTTCGTAAACAGTTTCGGAGAGATGACGTCTCCCTGTCTTACACCTCAACGCAGTTGGATTGGTTTTGTACTCTGTTCTTGTAATTGGACAGTCATTGTTGCGGCCTTATACATAGGTACATCTCATCACCTGTACGTAATGGCAGTCGATGAGAAATTCCTGCGGCTTTCTCGTAGTCCATATACGCTAGGCAGAGGCTGATTATATTCCTCGGTTTTTTTTGATTATCTGCCTGAGGGTGTGTTTGTGGTCTACGGTACTGTAGCTTTTTCGAAACCCGGCCTGCTTCGGCGGTTGGAAGTCATCGAACTTTTGAGTGAGACGATTCTAGATAACCCTCGAAACCAGCTTGAAATTATATAGGGAGCGAAATAGTGTGGTAGTTTTTGAGGAGCATGTTATCGCCTTTCTTGAAGAATAATACCACCACGCTCCTGTGCCATGCCTCTGGTATTATGCCAGTGTGAATGATGGAATTGAAAAGCTTTACAAGCTCTATCAAGACAGCTGTTCTTCCTGCCTTTAAATGAATAGATGTAATTTTTAATTCATTGATTGATTATAGTTTACATTGCACGAATTGAATTTCTTTAATTATCCATTAAATGAAAAACGATTAATTGAGAGGGTTAATAAATTATATTGAGCAATTGCAATAACACTTTAAAAAAAAAAATTTCACTTAACAAATTTTGCCGCCCTTTAAAATTTGCCGCCCTGGGCACTAGCCCCGACTGCCCCGAAAGAGTCACCGCGGCCCTGGACCGCAATGTGTATCACCAGGAGGAACACGGATGGGTTTTAGTCAGTAAGAGCGAAACGAGTCATTAAAATTTGATAATATTCCATTCTTAAAAAATAACAACATTTTACTTACCTACCTTCTATAAAATATAGTTGGCAGCAATTTGGACAGCTCTTTTTTACAACTAATCTTTTTTTTAACTAAGTAATTTTATATCTCATGCAAGGGGCCATCCATAAATTACGTCACACGTTAAGGGGGAGGTAGGGGCTCGATGAAGTGTAACGTTGTGTGACAAGGGGGTGGGAGGGGTCCTAAATTTCATGACGTCACATTTCAAAATCTATTGTAATCTAAGGGTGGGCTGTTTCAAACGGTTGGTTAACGTAAGATACGCGCGTCAAAAAGTTGCGATTACGAAAGATGTTTAACGTTCGTTAAATAAGAAGCGTAATTGTTTCAAAACATTTTGGTATAAATTCCTGCTCATCACAATACTTCAAGTTATAACACGGGTCCTACCTAAATACCTTTTTTTTGCATTCGACCCTTTTTTGTGTCATCAGAAGAACTGAAGAAATTTCACATTATTGTTCTATTTGTCGCAACTAATGTAACGTTAACCAGTGCTCAAACCATCTGTTAAAGTAATCGTTATTTTTTACTTGTGTTAACGCTAATATATTGTGAAACAACTCAATTTTTTGATTTGACGATAGTTAGCACCATTTTTAACGTTTACGCGTGCGTTAAGTGTAGTTGAAACAACCTGCCCTAAGTGTAAAAACACGAACTTTAACCTATTACTTTACGAAAACCTCAAAAACATATACAACTACATCTGTGTAAATATAGGATACCTACCACGGGCGTAGCCAGGTTTTAGTATCGGGGAGGGTTCAAGAAAATTAAACTACTGAAAGTGAATATTCATGAGAGCCAAGCCGTTCAGTCTGTTTTTACTCGTGTTCCGCAAGTAGTTTTTAAGTCTCCGTAGGCTTGAAAAAGTGCTTTCTGGTGTAGCAGTGGAAATAGGCATGGTAGCCAATATATGTAACAACGTGTAAATATTTGGATATATTTGGATCTAAGCATTTCTGAATCTATCTTCAATTTCAGAACTGACTGCAAAAATTGAAGGTAACACACCAGATAATGCCAATACTACTTTACGGTGTTTCGCAAACCTCTCTATTAATAATATTGTTGAATTGTGTGCTCTTCAAATGGGATGAAATAAATTTTGTAATACGTAGGTACATAGGTATATCCGACGCAATGTTAGAGCGATTCAGTTGCTTTCCAACGAAACGTGGCATTTGTAGTATATCACCAATACCACCATTTTCTTTGACACCTTTGCTTCTTGATACAGATGACGGTACTCTTTGTCAACTTTGAACAAGTAAAGGAAGCAGTGGATATCTGAAGTTTTCGGGGGGGGGTTTGAACCCCCAAACCCCCCCCCCCCCCTGGCTACGCCCGTGATACCTACCAATTGTTTTGTCGACCACTCGCTCTACTAGTGCTACACGCCAACCGTGATTTCTATTTCATGTGATCACTGACTTTCGCGGATGAAACAACGTCATTCTTAGTGCTGCTATTTTATGATTTTTAACTAACGAAACAAGTTTACAATGAACAAAAAAAGTGACTTAAGTAATCTTTATGGTAGAATATAATTATGAAACATACAGTACACCCTGATAAAACAAAACAAATTGTACAAGTTAACAACTAGAAAAGTTTAAAAAGTAGTAACGATGTTGAAGGTAAAATGAAATCTAAATCATCAAAGAATTGCAAATTAAAATGACGAGAAAGAATTAAAGCAACACATTTTTTTTTTCTAAAATTCCTTCGTCGTCATCATCACAAATACAACTGGAGACAGTCAGCCAGTTTTAAATAATTTAAAGGAGTGGGTTCAAAGTCCATGGACTCAACATTATTAAGTTTGTACCTATCTTTAATTAATATAATTCTATTAATATTGTTTGTCTTGAATCGTTTTTTGGTTTGTTAATTTCTTTAATTTATAATTTATTGATCTACATGTACCGGGTGCGGCGATTGAACTGTCCGTCTCTGTCTAACTGTTTTAAAATTCGAATCACTGAATCGAATGCCGCCAAAATTTCAAATGTTGGTCTTTTTTATTTAATTCGAATTTAGAACAATGGATCTAAAATGAAATTCAGTCATTGCTCTTCATTTGGAGGGAAAATCGAATATCGAAATACGTTGAGCGCTGCCAAATCTTCAATTGAACGAGACTATTCAACGGTATAATGAGACTGGTAGTGTTAAGAAACGCTACGGTGGCGGACGACGCTGTACTGCAACGGCGCCAGCAGTGGTCGAAAAGGTGCGTCATCGATTAGACAGAAATCCAGCGCGCTCAGCATACCAGTTCGCGCAGGATCTCAAGGTGAGCGATCGCAGCGTTCGTCGCATGTTGATGGAAAAGCTTAAAGTCAAATCATTAAAAAAAAAACCTTTCTCAGGAACTCACTGCTTTACAGCGTAGCAAACAGTTGGATCGATCGAAAGCGCTGATTCACTTGCTCGACTCTGCATGGCGAACTAGGTACCCAATTTGGTGTTTTCAGATGAGAAAACTTTTTGCGTTGAACAGTTTTTAAACAAACGAAATGACCGTGTTTGGTTGAAGGGACGTGTCAGTGACCATTCAGACGAATTGCAAGTCACTCGACGCCAAGGAGCCGACCAAATCATGGTCTGGGCGGCGGTGTCTGAAAAAGGCCGTTCTCCGCTCGTTTTTCTTCCAATGGGTCGCAACCAAGTCAAAATAAACTAACAAATCTATCGAGATCAAGTCTTGCGACAAGGGCTGATACCGTGGGCCTGCAACACATTCGGTTCTGAGCGTTATACTATCCAGCAAGACTCGGCACCATTGCACAGAGCAATTGGAACGCAAAATTGGTTGAAAATAAACGTTCCAGTGCTGATCGAACGAGATATGTGGCCGTCGTCATCGCCCGACTTGAATCCGCTGGACTATTGTATTTGGGGTGTTCTACAGGCCAGGGCATGTGCTAAAAAACACACTTCGCTGGAAGCGCACAAAGTTAGGTACTTACGCGAGAATGGAATTGTTTGAGTGACGACGTCGTTCGAGCAGCCTGCGCTTCTTTCAGAAAGAGACTTCAGCTAGTAGTAAAGGCTAAAGGCGGTAAAGTCATAATAAAACTTTGAACTTTCTATTTTCACATGGCAAATGTGTATAAATAAATATTGAAAATTAACAGAATTATTTTTTTTTTTTTCTTAAAGTTAATTTTTCAACAAGTTAAACAATTGTTAACTAACACAATTTTCTCGAACAAAGGTCTTAATTGTAAGTGTAATTTTTTTTTTAATCTTGTTAAGTATGTATATAAGAAAGGCTCTACGAAGCGAAAATTTTTTAAGACCATTAAATTTATTAAATTTAAAAAAAAAATTACACTTAGGTACAATTAAGACCTTTGTTCGAGAAAATTGTGTTAGTTAACAATTGTTTAACTTGTTGAAAAATTAACTTTAAGAAAAATTTCCAACGGGAATAAATTATAGTGTTCAGAATACACCATATTTTTTTCAAATTTTAAATAAAATATTCAGTACGCTAAATAAATTGATTAATGTGCCGTACCTACTCTCTTTTGACGCCACGCGTGCAACCTAAAAATGTCGCGTGCAGACCTATTTTCAGCGATAAATTAAAGTTATAAATATTGGAGATACAGTTCCGGGAGTAAGGAGTTTTTTATTGGAAATTTCCTCCTCTTTCAGACTCTATTTTTGAAATTTCTTAAAATATTAATATTTTATGAAATTTTGGCAAAAAATGAAATCCCTTTTTTTTTCATCTTTTATTGTTTATAACTTTTGCAATTTTTCATGTGCTAATATACGCTTTTGGCACATTTTTCTAGGCGTCATTCCGGATCCAATGAGCTATCGCACATAATTTTAAGAGCAGAATCTCTATATTGTACCATTTTCAACTTGTCGACTAGACTAAACAAGCAGCTATCAACTATAAATTAGGGATGAGACGTACCTATTCACCTACCATACGAGGTTTGTAAACCAGGGCTTTGCTTGAAAGTACCTACGGCGCCCTGGTACGAGGCAGGAAAACTTGTAAATACGGAAGTATTTGCTACGCTATCGGGCACAGGCAGAGCTCGAAAATATTTTCATAGAAAATTAATCCATAAGGAGCACAATCGCATTTGCAAATAAAAAACCTTTGAATATCCAAGTATATTTTTCGATAATGCTATTATGATCCTAAATCCCTAATTTGTATATATTTTAATACCTGGTGTCCAACTCTAGTACAAACTCGTACTTGCAAGCCCTGGTAATGATATTTGCAAGTATATCTCATCCCTACTATAAATGTACCTACCTTTTTTTTTTTTTATAAATGTATCTACCTGTGTCTTTTTTACTCACACGGGATCTACATCTTTTGTCCATTTCCTTCCAAAGCAATTAGTCCAGTTCTTTTATGATATAGTTTTCTAGTCACACTAAAACGAAGGTTAGAAATAAATATATAAAATAAAAAGGCTTGATATTTTAAATAAATATTTTATTTATTTGTTATTTATTGCACAACTTAAGTGGTGACATTGCACCGCAGAAGTTACAAAAATATAATATATTTTGCCACTACTATTGCTGAATTAAATATTATACCTAATTATCTAAACTATTATTACAATAATTAGTTTGATGGTATGGTAGGCCTCATCACAGATTCTAACATCAAAATTATGACCAATGTATCACCATAAGACTAGAAAAATAATATGTACATTATTATAGGAGTTGTACAAAATCTACACACCCTGAAAAGTACTACAGTATACCTATCTATCTACACAAAATTATGCTAAACACTGATTGTAACTATAAGCATTGTTCTGCATTATTAATACTTTCAATCAGGTACTTTTTCAGTCCATCCTTATTGTATGTTGTATAAAACTTACTTAGCAAAGAATATTTCAGGCTCACAACTTTCATTCCTAAAATTTTGAGATGAGTTTTTTTCATCACTTGTGGACCAATCAAATGATCACTATTAGAACAAAAATGATCAGGCAAATGAATTAAAATGGCAATGTTTTCATTTCGAACAATTTTTGATTTCCAGTTGAATGTGTTGCTACCCAGCCCAGCCGAGTGTAACATAACGTCCAACAGGTATGTTTCGTCAGAAGGAAGGTATGGTATGGACACTTCAAAGGACAACTTGTCTTGTCCTCCTGCTACTGTTACCAAGGTCTCCATAATTTTCTTCAAGATGATTTTAACTCGAAAGTCTTGAGAGATTGGTTTTGACCATTGGTCTTTTGGTAGCAGAGGTCCTGAGTACTTCTCATATTCTAATGTCATTGCAGTATCAATTAAATAAAACTTTTGTATCAAGACAGGGTTTCTCACTTTTGTCATATACTCCGGGCTTAGCATTCTGCAGACCAAAGTGGAAGGATATTTCCCTAAATAAATTAATGACAGTAACATTGAACTCATATCATTACTACTTATCTTATCAAACTTTTCATTTAATATTTTATCTATTAATGGCCAAAATTCTTTACTAGTTACAGGATCAAAATGTAGATATCCATAGGGATATATGAAAGATTTCAGAAAACTAGGAGGCACAATTTTCCAGTTACTTAAAAAGTATTCACTGCATGAATTTAATATCTGTTCATTGTAAATTTGAAATTGCATACAAAAATTTAAAATTCCTACAATAAGAACATGACTTTCTATTTTTGAACCTTTTAATTTCAGATATTTTTCCACAGCCTTCTCAATTTGGTTATCAGTATATTTAAGCCTAGTTAGCTTGGAAATTACATCAAGCAATGAATCCTCATCTAAGGCATGTATATTGGCAAACAGCCAGCTTCCAACCACACCAAATGATTGTACTGATAAATATTTTTCAAGTACAAAAGAGCTCAATATATCTTGCATGACAGGTGCTTTAATTTTAAACCATAAATCACATAATTTTTGTTCCAGCAATGTCAAAATGATTCTTTTACTTACTTTCAACCCATGCAGAATACCAAACACCTGTACAATGTTAGTTTCATTTATTTCTTTCTCTTTGCATACAAACCCAATCCACAGTTTGTCAATGGTCTCAGAATATTTTTCATCATTTTTATGTTTTATCAAAAATGTTAAAAACTCACATAGCTGTTCAATATGCAGTTTGTTGTCAATGACTCTAAGAAGAAGTTCATCATGAAATTTGTGTTTGTATGGTTCCATAAATGATGAAACTGTGTTCAGTATATCCAAAATAGTGCGTGTGTCTTCAGTTTTCATGACCACCCGCAGAAGTTTATCCAAAATGGCACCCTTTGCTACATTCATGTTGATTGCTCTGGAATCTAATGTTAAAAAGTTTGGATTTTTTTCGATGTCATAAATACGTTCAATTGCACCCAACGCAATGTTTGGAGTTATTTTGGTACACTTTGAGAGTAAGGAAAACACGTCTCTCAGATCTAAACATTGGTTAAACTCGTCTTGGATCAGCTGAAAGCTAAGAGAGTCGTGCGAACTTGTTGCTTGTTCTTCGCTTGGCTTTACATTCACATCGATATCCGAGAGATCCTTCAACTTCTTGATAGCTACTGGAAGTTCTTGAACATTGAATCCATTTTCTATTAATATTGTACTACAACTAAATTGTGGATTATTGCCAGATTTGTCGTCACTGAACGTACGATGAGCAAATGTTAGTATTGGGCTGCATAACGAAATATTTCCATTACTGGAAGGCAATATGTTGTTCTTTGCTTTTAAATACGTTCTTCTCAAAACTAATGACATTTCCAAAACATAAACAAATTCGTTGCAAATAAAATGAAAACAAAGCAAAACTTGCGATTGCGATCACATCATCACATGTTTGACAACTTTGACATTGAAAAAGTGACAAACAAAAATAAACCTAGCCATAGACTGACAGACCCCTATGGACAGATCATAGACATATAATTTCTGTCTCTATGGGACAGACCCAGACCATGAAGGTATAGATAAATATACCTTCATGACCATAGACATATAAATTCTATCTCTATGTTCATGACCCGCTAGGATAATTGTGTTCTGTGTTCATGACGAGGTACCTATTTAGTCTAAGCATGAGACCCAGTACGTCAGTGGGTGGTAGGTAAACACGTTTTTTTTGTAGGTATGCCCAGTCCATATGATTTATACGTCAGTGCAGGTGACTGACAGACAGATGTCACTTGAGGTCGGAAAGCCATATTTTTTTATGAAAAGACCCGGTTACCAAGGCCTTCAAGTCATTAGAATGCGGATACTACAAATTCCGAGCTCCATTTTTATCAAGATCGCGCTTGTTTCAATGATTTCCTAGATTTTCCAGTTGCGTAGACTCTACACCGCGCAGGCAACTAGAGAACGCTAGCCACCATAGATTATTTTTTATTTAACAACATACGTTCTTTATTTTTTTCATTCTCATAGATGGAAAATCATCACTTGAATACGTCAGTGAAAATCACACAGTCATGACATGACATATCATTTTAAATTAGTTTCCCTGTGGGGCTGTGGCTTAGATTATGGCTGTGGCACTGGTTTCCCTCTTATACTCTTTGGATAGTTCATTTTCACTTCATTCCATTCATTCGTGGTCTATGGTTACTACTTACTTGTTACCAGTAGTCTGTGCTTGTTACCTGGCACCTGCCTTGTAGTGTTTCTCCTATTAGTTTTTCGTCAGTTCGTATAATTTTGATAAGATAATAGAATAATTATGTAACTTAAAAGTTATAGCAAAACATAAAATTTAAACTTTAATCGGATGGCATAGTGCAGTTAGGTTTTATAACCGGAGAATTATAATTCTGAGACAATATTTACATCCGCTCGAGTCAGCTGATTTTCTTTTGTAAGTTCTAAACGGTTTTTTGTGTTATTAATTTTTTTTGCGGATACACTAGAGAGAGATCAAAATTCAGTTGCAAAGAAATCTTGTATCACAAAACGCAAATTTTGATAACATTGCTTGTTAATGAACGTAATTTAAATCTGCTTCATTTTTAAGAGGAATAATTTATGGCTTTACTTTTTTACCTGCTTAATTTTTAGGTCGATTTTTTGCTTGATATTTAATAAGTAAAATAAAATTACAGAAGTTAAAATCTAAAGTAACTACAGTATTCTCGAAATGCCTGATCAAGGAAACGTAAGTACCTATATTATTGATACAGTCACATTATTATTCATGTACCTGTAAATCGAACACTTAAATTACCAATCATTATACCTATAGCAATTTGTTTACTTGGTGCATAGTACACATAAATAAGACAGGTATTTATTTATTTATATAATATCATGTGAACCAGCAAGAGTGTGGAGATAATTCAAAACGCCAATACGTCATATTATAATTTATGTTTTACTAATGAACTACCCATCTCTTAGATATGTTAATCTACCTCATTTATTGCTCCTTTTATTAGAGACAAAATATAAAAATTAGTGGTGTGGACTAGAAGAAGTAAGCAGAGAAACAGACAACAACTTTATTTTAGACTCTTTGAAGAAGTTGTCTTCAAATTTTTGCTAGTCACCTCTTTCTATGAAATTAAGATTCCAATGCCCAGAAGAAGAGAAGAATAGTATTGGAATTTATCCTTATGATCCAATAGGATCACTTTTCTCATAAATGCTTACAATCTTCCTTCTTGTAAGTCCTTGTGACTAATTTTTAACCAGCTTCAAAAAAAGGAGGCCATCAATTCTATCAACCTATGCATGCAGTCAAGCTCTAGCTGAATCGTTACGATGAAAATTTAAAAAAGTAGCAATGTTGATAGTTTGTTTTAGATGGACTAAAAAAATAAAATTGGTTCATCACTTCACATATCATAGTAAATTTAATGATGATGGTATTTATATTATTTTTTTTAGTAATGAGTTTGTATTACAAATAAAACAATAAATAAAAGTAATAAAAAAAAACCAACTTCAAAACTTTTATTTACTTAATTAACTAGTAACTCTTATTTCTCCCTCTTTAGTTATTAATTAAATAAATTACAGTTTTGAATTTGGTTTAATTTATTTATTTACGTAATTAGGTGCTTTTTTGTGGCTCACTGCTCCCGGAAATTCAGAACTAAATCAGAGGTTCAGAATTAGTACCTGAGTCATCAAATAATAGCTCTTTGGTTTTCAATATTGAATACACCGACTATCTTTAATTACTCTTAACATTAAATGCTATTTAAAGACAAGAGTGTCTTCTGATGAAAGACAAACATGCATCCATTTGTGTGTGTCAGTGCTCATGAACATAAATAAACATTATTATGATCTCCTGTCTCATATAACACTAACAAGCTACCAATCAACCTAGTTGACCAATAGACACACGTTATTCCACATACATAGCTCTACTAACTCTGTCATTTACATTGAGTCAATTAACACATATTTAAGAGGGCTGCAGACACAAGTTGTTAAATTCCATGTGGGGACAAATCACAGAACACTCCCAGTGAAGTCGCGATAGCTACATTGTGTACCTTTTACGTGATTATCTTTAAAGATAAAGAATACCTAATGCAATATTGTGTTTGAACACCTCTACAAAAATACATTCTTGTTACGTCTCTCCATAGTGTTGCGTTTCTTATTGACACTCAAGTACCTACGTTAATATTGAATTACAAAAGTATTTGATACAAGTGTGGAATAGGCAAATATAAGGTTTTACTGTGTGAGAGCAAAATATATAAGGTGTTACCTACTGTGTGAGACCGTGAGCTAATTACTGCAGCTCTGCAGCTACTCATATTACGAAAAAGTTTAGTTACGTAGGCGTTTGTATTAATTTATTGTTTGTACCACAGTCTTATAGAAATAGTAAGAATGGTAAGTAGCTTTCATACGCCTACACTAAAATCGATTTATCGAATTTATTGCACATTTTTAATTTTACTGCCTATCTCATTAATAAATTACGCAGTATTACGCACCAAATCCTTTAGAAACCGCCAAATCAATGTTAATTTAATCTTATTGGCTTGTCTACGTAATATAATTCATCATGAATGATAAATCTTATCAAAGGAATCTGTTGGTGATTTTTGCACTTAAGAGTACAGATGTTCTGTGTGGTATCTTTAGACGTTGTCTACAAAATACTTTGTTATTTTCCAGATGGATTTGCAACTAAAATGGGGTGTAGCCGGAGTGGGTATGATCGCCCACGACTTCTTGACGGCACTGGGCACACTCCCGGCTGAACAGCACAAGGTTGTCGCCGTGGCCGGCAAAGATCTCGACCGTGTGCACAGATTGGCCACGCTCCACAAAATCAACACGGCCTATGAAGGCTACGAGTCACTCGCGCGTGATGACTCTATAGGTAACAAAACGTTCTATTGTTTAGACAAGCTTCAGTAACTACGCAAACAAATGATAACGAGCTAAATCGTTACACTCTAATGACTTTGACACTTCCCTAACATTACTGTCGTGGAGAAAACTTGCCTGCTGCCTATCTACTAACTCGCCTGATTTGCTTAATGCCTGACTTGAAAACTCTTATCTAGGTACATATTTTGCAAATATGTACTTACTGTGGTTACACCGCTCCACGTTCCAATGAGACTATTCTAGTCAGTAGCCTCATAAAAGTTTCCTTCCGTCAATCTTCGCATCATTTTTTGGTCAAGTTGATGGCCCTGGGCGCCAGTAGGACTATATCCAGGAGGATGCATCTCAATCGGGCACCCTGCCTATAAAATATGTATGTAGTTGTATTTAGCCCATTATTAAGAAATAGGACTAACTTTTAACCGATTTCTTCTTAAAAGTAGGAGGTTCATGTTCGGCTGTAGGTATATGTATGTTTCTATGTGTTCACCGATTTCTCCGCCAATTGTGGACCGATTTTCATTTTATTCGAAAGCCTACCGCGTGTATCTGACATCGACGCACAAACGATTTCCATGGGTCCAGGGCATGATTCTGGACACCCTAGACTTAGAATTTTACGTCGGCTTTTTTCTCATTTTTTCATTTTTTTCAAGGGTTTTTTTACTTTAGACTGCTCATAATCATTATTCTGACCTAACCCAATGAGATTTTTAATAAAAAATAATAATTATTTACTACTTTCATTAAAAAGAGCAATCTGAATAAAACCACAAATAGATATCAGCTCAGCTGAGCTGATACCTATTAATTTGTGGTACTTACTCTTGAAAAAAATGAAGAAGTGAGAAAAGAACCGACGAAAAATTCCAACACTGGGGTGTCCAGAATCATGCCCTGGACCCATGGAAATCGTTTGTGCGTCGATGTCAGACACACGCGGTATAGTCCTGAGGTGTGGTCCCATTGTCATCAAGTCAAAATCTTATGATGGGATCCCATGAAAATCGAGAGCAACCCTCAAATTTTGTAGGCACATACAATGTTTTTCAAATACATTTTTCTAACGGTATTCAGATATTTGTGTCTGGTAATCATCATTTCTTGTTGCTGAACTGATGATGGAAGGTAAAGTCAGGATCTGATGAAGGGATCCCAGGAAAAATGTTAGTTCAGCGATGTTATCGCCAATAAATTATCAACCGATGTGGATGATTATTTTTTTTGTTTGGAAGACTATTTTTCCGTACTGGTCCCATTTCAATCTGGTGGAGATCTGGTGAAGAATTTCGGAAGTAGGCAACGGAACTCTTCAATAAATTGCATGTCTGTGTATTGGTTATATCAGTTTTCATAACATAACATCAGGCCGGTTCGCTGTGAAGGGATATCTATACTAATATTATAAAGCAGAAGAGTTTGTTTGTTTGTTTGGTTGAATGCGAAGTTGCGTGGGTCAGCTGGTGCAGATTAGTAACTAGCTGACCCGCGCAACTTCGTCTGCGTCAGATTTTCCATTAATGCTCCGCTCTTATTTGTCTTAGCGTAATGATATAGCCTATAGCCTTCCTCGATAAATGGGCTATCTAACACTGAAATAATTTTTCAAATCGGACCAGTAGCTCCTGAGATTAGCGCGTTCAACCAAACAAACAAACAAACTCTTCTGCTTTATAATATTATAGTATACTAGCTGACCCGCGCAACTTCGTCTGCGTCACATTATTCATGAATAATATTGCCAAAAAATTAAAAAAAAAAATTGGGGTGGACTACCCCTAACATTTAGGGGGATGAAAAATAGATGTTGGCCGATTCTCATAGATTGCGGTATCTATGAGAATCGGCCAACATCTATTTTTCATCCCCCTAAATGTTAGGGGTAGTCCACCCCAATTTTTTTTTAAGCACAAAAAATTTCATCAAAATCGGTCAAGCCGTTTCGGAGGAGTATGGCAACGAAAACTGTGACACGAGAATTTTATATAATAGTTAGATTATAGTATACTAGATACTAGCTGACCCGCGCAACAATGGGCTATCAAACAAACAAACTCTTCTGCTTTATAATATTAGTATATTAGATACAGTCTGATCAACACAATGTGAAAAAAAAACAAAAATACAACCGACTTCTTAATAAAAACAAGTCTACAAACAAAAAATTACTTTAATTTCGGAAGTCGGTGTCAAAAAACTGAAATAACAACCAAAACACCGAACTCCGTTTGTAAAAAATTTCGAATTAGCAAGTAGGTAGGTACCTAAACTTGAGAATTTATATGACAGACTGATGTAAGAGTGAATGAAGCAAGCTCGAAAATTGTAGCACCACCACGCCTTGGATTCTTTAGGTTCTCTAATAAGAGACTTTTTTAATATAGGTAAGAGTAGCTTGTGGCTACATAATAACATCCGCACGGGTCGAACTTCGAGGTTAAGTAACACATGCCGAGGTCGTTCCGAGGACTGAGAGTCCTCCGAGCCTCGAAACGCGTATAAGGCGCCGTCCACACACATCCGGGTTGACCATTGAGGAGTTGGTTCGTCCGGAGCCAATCCTGGATAAAATATCAGATCATGTGCATGTGTTTTGAAACGTTTTTAATACATTTTAATTTGTAATCCTAAGCTAGATTTGCACACAATATTTTTACGCCTCCTGGCATAACATAGCGTTCTGTTAATTAAAAATGAGATCTGAATTTCATTACCTATGTTAACAAATAAATACAATATAAAATTATTATCTACTGAAATTAATGGTCATCGAAACTGAACCGATGTTTAAAATTTCAACTCTGTAGTAAAAGAGGAACTTGTTCTAATTCCGCTAACAAGATTTGGCCTAAACCAACAAACACATAGACAGACATTCATTCATAATATAAACATTCCAAGTTATAGGTTATAGTTTCCTACTTAATTATGTGGGTTTCTACCTAATAAAAACTTGTAAAAAGGTGAAATCGTACTTAGCTAAAGCAATTTTTTTGTGAATATTAAAAACTAATAGACTGGCAGTTTACTGCAATAATAACTCCCGAATCTAAATTTTCTCTCGGTGTCTGAAATCTTAGGTGAAGTGAGCTGACAGTTTATACAATCAAGGTGGAATCACAGTTCAAGCTCACGCCACCTAAGTTATCACGTCAAATGTTTACAAAATAGACCGGCAGTTAGTTTCCCCTTCATTTGTTACTCACTAAACGAGGCATTGTTTCTTGTTATTTCTGCAAGAGTAAAAAGGCGCCCGTAAACTGTAGGTACCTAAAGTAAATGTTACAAACGTAATTGTACTGAGATAAATTTATTTTCTAGAAGTCGCACCTTGTGCAGTGCGCCAACGCCCTTGCATCTCATTTCCGTTCGACATTGCCCCGATTGCCTCCAAACTTAGATTATGCATATCAGTAAAAATTCTCTCGAGTCTTTTAATGTTTTAAAACGAGGTTGTACGTCAAGGCAAGGCACGGCACGGCAGTACGGCTGTCACTAAAACGACATGACCCGACATGCAATATGCTCACACAGTCGGCAAGCCTTCAGATTTATCGGAAATATTTCTCTTGTTTCCAGACATTGTATTCGTGAGTGTTCTCAATTTGCAGCATTACGAAATAACTAAATTAATGTTAGAGAACGGTAAACACGTGCTATGCGAGAAGCCTATGGGCATGACTTACAAACAAACTAAATCGCTGGTGGACCTGGCTCGCGAACAGCAAGTCTTCCTCCTAGAAGGAATGTGGTCGAGGTTCTTCCCTGCTTACGACGCTTTGGATCAGCACATATCTTCGGGCGGGCTTGGGGACATCTATCACATCAGCATACAGTTTGGGGTCGAAATTAACGACATTGAGAGGAACTTGTAAGATATTTTATCATTCACTGCTTATATTATAATGCTTTACCCATCATCATCCCTTTCTTTTACCTAAAATTCATTTTTGATATAACTTTTATTTTGGGCACCACCATGAACTAATACTTATCTTTTATCTCAATCACATCTCTTCGCAATTGATATCGATCATCAATTTCAGAATGAAAGACTTGGGCGGTGGTGCGGTGCTAGACTTGGGTATCTACATGTTGCAACTGGTGCAGTTCGTGTACAAGGAGCCGCCGACGGACATTGTGTGCACGGGGCACCTGAGCAAGGCGGGCGTGGACGAGTCCATCTCGTGCGCGCTCAAGTACAAGCATGGCCGGACCGCCACTCTGTCCGCGCACACTAGGGCCAACATGACCAACAAAGCTGAAATCGTTGGTACTAAAGGAGCTATTGCTGTAAGCATATTTTCGTTTATATTTAAATCTGATTTCATTTTATCTTAGGTTCGGTCTTCAGTTGTAAAGCGTGTTATTGGGATCTTCCACTTTGACATTAATCTCATTCTCTATACACCTCCGCCTACCTACTACTTTATGCATGTTATTATTTTAAATCATAAAACGAGATTTAATCTATGAACACTAAGCAGTAACAAGATAAGTGACTAACGTTTCAATTGTCTTCATTAACATACATGTATCTATAAACACAAGCTAAGAATACTCATAGTTATGGTAAAATCATACCTAAGCGATTGACTTACGTATACTTTTTCCGTGGCCATCAGTATTCTTATCAGCATCATGGAACTGGTCAAGAATACTATTTTGCACCCCATTATGATGACTTGTGCATTTTATTTTTAGATTCCCGACATTCCACTTTCAAAATAATTAGCAGTCTAATGCAAATCATAGTAATTGTTTGCAATATTTATTCTCGTTGGCAGTTGGACTATTTCTGGTGTCCCACCGTACTGCAAATATCGGCAGCAAACAACACAGAATGGAGTTTACCCAAAGGAAAATACAAGTTCCATTTCCACAACAGTGCGGGTCTCAGTTATGAAATACAAGAATGCTGGGACTGCATTAGTAAAGGTAAAGCAACTGTCTTAAAAAAAACCTAATTAATTTTTGTAGTAGATAATGGACAAAGTAAACCACTGTGTTTACACATTTAGATACTTAATCAATTTTCCAAAGGGGTCATAAAATGTAGGTGATGAATGTTAATTTTTGTCGATGGGAAATCTCATCGGGCATACGGATTGTGTGGGAATAAAGATACAAAAAATATTATTGCAATAGTAGCAGTTCTCAGCCAATAAATCAAAAACACCTGTACTTTTACAAACTGCTTTATTTTCAAAACATTTCATCTTACAATATCACTATTATATTTTGTGTAAACTAACATGTCCGTGTTAACGTTCTTCAAACATAGAAGGCACGATCTTTGCGACGACTTCTTTTAGTTTGTAAGTAGTCATTAACTCTATATGGATGTGCAAATAAGTACGCAACTCTTTGTTACTCCGTCACGTCACGTCTGAAAAATGCTAACTTCATTTTTTGTTTTCTTTGTTCAATCTTTTTTATGATATTGCACAAAGTGTTTTCCAATGTTGTCTATACATTGTCTTCCGTCTTATACATGATACGTTACGCTGTTACATTTCAGGTCTGTTGGAAAGCCCAAAAATGAGCCTGGACGAGACCGTTCTACTCTCAAAGCTGACTGATACAATGAGAGCACAAGTGGGAGTCTTAGAAACCGATCTAAATTGAGAACAAAAAATAAATGCCATTACCTATAACAATAAGATATACTAGCCAGTCCAAGTTTTTATAATACTTAAACATATACATACGTAAAAATATTTGCTTTAATTATATTATATTGTAATGCTAAGTGCCAGAGGAACAAAAGAGCTAATGCGTTGTGATATTTTACCTTTATTCGGCTCATACATGTTTATAAAAGTTACTTAAAGTACAGTATTTACCTCAACTAACTGTGATTATTAGTGTGTTGTGAGATGGTTGTTAAATGTTAATAAAAAATATATGCCGCACAAAAATGTGAGTTACTTTTATTTTAAAATAATCTGGTATCAATCTTATACATCCAATTGCGTAATAACTAAAAATCACGATCTCTGAAAAATATTCGCCTTTTTAGCGAAGGATGACAATTTAATAAGTTTCGTATTCGTAGTCTAAAGTTTTTAGGGCAGCCCTTTCACGCTGCGTAGTTTGCGAGTTACGACTTCATGTTGTGGGTGGCGGGGAGTTTATTTGTCATAGCTTTCGAGTACTTTGCGGATGATGTTGGCGCCGTCGCGGATCTGCTGCTCGGTGATGATGAGCGGCGGTGCCAGGCGGATGCACTGGCCGTGCGTGGTCTTCGTCAGGAGCCCGGCGTCCCGCAGCCGGAGGACCACGTCGTAGGCTGAGATGCCTGCAAAACATATTGGCGTTGAGATCAGGAGGGACATCAGGGACTCCATTGCAATAGATCGAAAGAAGTCAAAAGATATTTTTCAAATTACTCCGCGTGATCAAAGCGATTCAATAAGTTTGAGAGTCGTTTGATCGATTCATATCTCAAGAAACGTTTTAAGCCACCATTGGTACCAAACTGAGGGTTTCTTTTTTGAGACAAGCCCGCCACACTTTCCCAACCACTGCAACTACTAAAAGCCAGAATCAAGAGTGACCTCCAAAAAATCGCCTTAAACAGGATCTAAAATATATTCAAACTAGTCTTCTTTAACTAATCAAGTTCCGCACGATAGCTACTTTAACTGAAATTACGCGTAAAATCAGCATGCTGAAGTGGAAGCGCAATATAAACGAATGACTTACTGTCATGAACAACGATGGCACACATGAGTCCCCTGCCGCGAACTGTTGTCAGCTTGTTCTTAGGGATCTTATTCAGCTCCTCGACCAGAATCTTGCCAAGTCTCTCCGCGTTTTCACATAATTTCTCTTCTAATAGTACCTGGTGACAGAACAGAAAGGGTTAATGTCCACCAATATAGACATATAGATGGCTATAGAGCGGGACATTGCAAGAGTTCGACATTTTTACATATGTGCATAGAGTACTTGTCATCTGTGAAACGATAAGTAGGTATAAAGATTGCTGTGAGCAACCAGTATGTTATTTCTTTTTACATGGCAATAATTTCATAACAAACTGAAAGATAAACAACCTGACTGCAAGCGATCAGGAATATTTGATAAATGAATGTTTAGATGATATTAAAGCATTGTATGCTAAACATAATTTGAATAGGTCTGGAAGTATTTTTATTGTGCATGTGTTATTGGTTTTCTTAGGAGAATAAAGTTATTTTAAGGTAGGTAATGGCGCGCTCCTGTATATCTGCGTCTTACTAATTCACAATTCTTCCTAATCCATCGAGAAAAATGGTCTTAATGTCGCATTCATTCCATACCTTGATAGCTTCAGTGGCAACTGCACAAGCTAGAGGGTTGCCGCCATATGTAGATCCATGGGTTCCAGGCTTGATCACCTGAAATAAAACAGTAATTTGTTAAAAGTCTTACTTATAACAATTTTTTTCTTAGGTACGGTCAGCAAAACAATTACCTATGAGTTTAAGTTTCCACAGGTTAGGTACCTACTGTTACAAATGTTCTGATTATTAGTTTACACAATATTTATAATGCGAACACAGATTGTTTGCCAATATATTAAGAGTTAAACCCAGGAATAGGTATATAAAGACGACGGGTCCTAATGTTAGTGGAGAAACATCGGTCGTGAGTCATGCAAAAATTGTGCATACGCGGTAAATCAGGCGTCTGTCAATAACGAAACTTACGTCCATAACATTGCTGTTAGTCAAGACAGCAGAGACTGGCAACACTCCTCCACTCAGCGCTTTGCCGAGAATGAGGATGTCGGGTTTCACGCCTTCGTGGTCCACCGCCAATAGCTTACCGGTGCGACCTGCAACCAAAACAAAGTTAGGTACAACTCAAACTTGTACAACAAACGGAAACCGAAAAGAAGATTAAGTCGGTCACCGAAAGCGGCGACTGCATTCAGTTTAACCCAATTGATTAATCTTACATTGAGTCGATTATCCGTTTAAGTTATCGGCTTACCGGATTTGGCGACCGCATTCAGCCGAATTATGAGTGGCGCGTTTCAGCCGTGTTCAGTCACCGAAAACTGTCTACGATGTTTACAATAGCCGTTGACCGAATACGGCTAACGAAAAACCCGTTTACACTAAGTATCGGTATCCGAATACGGGCTGCAACGGAATCGATCAAAACGACCTAATGGAAATGAGCCATTAAAGTGAACCCGAAAATTTGGTTATCTATGATCACACATTACCCAATGACAAGTAGATAATGATATCTTAAGTCAGTGTAAACAGTAGTAGGTAGTAATTATTGTAAACAGTATTATTGCAAAGACTCGATGCCTTAATAAGGTCAATGTAATGTAGGGTAGTGTTTTGCGTAAGCCAACTAGCATTTTTAGAACGCAGATAAAATGCTTGACGTCGCGAAACGAATATAAAAACAGCAAAATATTATTAACTGTGTTCTATAATCGGACTATCACAATGGAAATGTTTTATTTATAGCCTCCGTATCTAAGTAAAACGCAGTAAACACATTCATCTATGTATTGTTGACACGCGGGGCGATAACCTTTTGTCTTGACCTCTGCTGTGCTCAGACTTACCCAAACCGGTCTGTACTTCATCAGCAATCCATAGAACGTTATATTTGGTGCACAGCTCTCTCACTTTCCTCAAGTAACCGTCGTCTGGTATGATTGTACCAGCCTCGCCTTGAATAGGTTCAACCATGAATGCAGCGACGTTCGGGTCTTGAAGTGCCTTCTGCGGATTGCAAATGGATTTGGTCTCTTAATGTTATCTTTAATAAATTATTAAGAGCTGTATCCGAGTTTTATCGTACCTCCAAAGCATCAGTATTATTGTAAGGAATCAGGTGGAAACCAGCCATGTAGGGCCCGAAGCCCTGGTAACAGCTGGGATCTGACGACGCTGAAACAGCAGACAATGTGCGGCCCCAGAAGTTGCCTTCAGCGAAGATTATCTAAAACAAACATAAAAACATTTTTTCAGTTTTATTTTTTTAAAGAACTCTACTGTGAAGCTAGCGAGCTTCACAGTTTGCTTATAAAACTAGACTAGGTATACCAAACTCAAAAAAATCGTACCCTTCTTAAACATTATCCAATAAGTCTCTCAAAAGTTACGGCCAAAGGGCAGGATGAGTCTAACAGACTGACGAGTAGGGGCGGATCCAGGATGAGCCCTTAAGCCTCTGGATCTGCCAATATTGACGAGTGACGTGACTGACCCTCGTCAATGTGTACCTAATCCTACCGGATTCTCCCAAGTTACAACCGGTTTCTCGGTCTCCAAAGGACCGGATTCTTCTAGTCACCACGAATACTTATTGATAACCCGCGATAAAAATTACCACTTGATACGCGATAATGGAACTACTCATTAACATTAATATTTGTAGTCACATGATTCAAAGTTTAGGTACCTACCGGATTTCAGTACTTACCCAGGATTATATATCCTGGGCACTTGAACAATTAACATTTTGCAAACAGTTTACCTACCTATCTATTACTTACCTATATCTATATAACAACTGTTTTTTATACTTCTGTGAGTGCAACCATGCAATATTGTGCAAATGTATCAAGCTGATAATATTATGAGTGCTGACTCTCTTGTTTATTAGTTATGCCATAAATGTGTTGCATTTAGTTTTTAGATAAATAGTTACGTAGTATGGTATCAGATAAGGATAACGTAGGTACAATATTTTCTTAATTCCTCCTAACTATCAGTTAACGTACCCGGTCCACGTTACGTGTCCTGCTTTACCTATAGACATTCGAATCCGCATGTATGAAGTGCTCGTTTCGATTCCCGGGACGTGTAGGTAAATCTGTTTTTTTTTATATTTCGGTGAGGTAAATGCTTTGATGTAAATGGTTAAGGTCCTCCCATTTAGAACTCATTCAGGATTTACGCATGGTCGATGGCTATAGGCTCGCGCCCTAATACATAGGCCTCAAACATGACTAGCAAAATGTTAGGGTAGGTGCTATTCAATTACTGCCAAAACCCTCAGCCGTCAGGGAATACAGGCGTCTATCCTTATACGACGTGGCGGAACAGTGCGACACCAGTTTCAACCTTAGAAACCTTAGAATAATAACGCATAGAAGCCGCGTCTAGAACAAAACCCGAGCAAAATCGTGTGTCCACTTCATTTTCTTTGTGTGCGTGAGCCGAATGTGTCTACGTTCCTCTAACGCACACAGATATAGCTTTCAGTGATACCATTACTAAGCCGTTACCCACAAAATATGGGAAGACTCATTACTATTTTGCTATCAAGGCAAGTATTTTATGTTGTTGGGAACTGGAAAAGGTAAACATGATTTTTCATGTAATATGACATATTTTTTCGGAAGGTATAATTCAATTTATTTCAAAATAAAAGGAAATAAATCGCATAAAGAATGAGATATTGTTCAATGCGTTTAGAATGCTTGATGGGTTATAATTATAAACAATGTTAAAACATCGGGTTTGATATGAATTAACAGTAAGTATTGTATTTTAAAATTACAAAAATGAAAAACATGAATGAAAGCAATGTGGGTATTTTTTCCTCACAAATAGCAACACTGTGTTATGACAAGTTAGGTTATTAGAATTTTGTTTTATTTATCGATTTACGTAAAAATAGTGCGTAGAATGTGAGTACTTATTTGTGAAATGTTATTTTATCAATTTTTTTTGTTTTCCTGATGTGCTATAACATCCTTTCACGCAACAAACTGTCATTTTCAATTATTTACTCGCGAGCTGTGTTCGAAGGAACGTGACATTGAGTACTGACGGCCTGGTGGCTAAGTTTGACGGATTAGGCTAAGTTTTAGTTGCCTCATTTTTTGCACTCGTACTAGGTTTCTATGCGTTATTATTCTAAGGTTTCAACCTATCGGAAAGGGACTCCGAAGCAGAAGCGAAGCTACCGCCGTACCGCCGTATTAAAGATACGGGGCCCCTGGACTACAAGGGCCCCGACGGCGACTTGTGGACGCAAAGCTAAACATTTAGTCCCGTCCCGCCGTCACCTTCGTGGCCTGTTAAGACACTTCTAAGCTAGTATGCTATTTAAAAAAGAAAGACAATACTAAAAACGGGTCCCAGAAATGTTTGATACAGAGCTCCGAAGTGTGTCTTAGTAGGTACTGCACCCGCGGTACCTACAGTCGCCAGCACATCAAGCTACACGACCTGTAAAATTTCTGTATTATATTTTCAACTTTATTGCTAAAGGAATCAAGTTTAATTTTGATGGGCAAAATTTGACAGTTTCGGGTACTTTGATATGCTGGCGTCTGTACATAGCATAATCATATTGTGTGTACCGACCACTTAATAAAGCTTACCTTAGCTTGTCCATCGGGTATTTTCTTGACCTCATAGCCCCACTTCCTGGCGATCTTGCAGGCGCTCTCCCCGCCCTCGACGCCAGTGTTCATCGGCAGCAGGCGATCGAAGCCAAGCAGGTCTGTCATGAACTTCTCGTAATTGCCCAGCTGATCCGAGTAGAATGCTCTGGAAAATCATACGTCATCTTTATTGCCATCTTAAAGAGGCTTATCATAGATTATGAACATTAATTATCCAAAAAGCCATTAAATGTAAGTCTTGTAGTCTAATTTTACACCAAAATCGGGCCTGAGACTCTTTTGAGAACTTCTCACTTTATTTTACACTAGCTGACCCGCGCAACTTCATCTGCGTCACATTTTCCATTACTGTTCCGCTCCTATTTGTCTTAGCGTGATGTCTCCTTCCTCGATAAATGGGCTATCTAAGACTGAAAGAATTTTTCAAATCGGACCAGTAGTTCTTGAGATTAGCGCGTTCAACCAAACAAACAAACTCTTCTGCTTTATAATATTAGTATAGATTCATACACTATGAACACAGTATAAAATATACTGTGCTATGAACATTAATAATCCAAAATAAGCCATTAAATGTAAGTCTTGTAGTCTAATTTTACACCAAAATGTTCTCACTTTATTTTACATTCATGGTATCAAAATTAAATGTGTGAATTTCTTGTGAAATATTTCCAGGAATTTACGCGTTTATAACTAGATTATCTGGGGAGCTGCATACCTACTACCTAAATATTTTTTTAAAGATTTACTAGATCAAACGTCAATTAAATGATAATTTAAAGAACATTAAATATATAATTCTACTAGACCGCAGTCATAGGTACGCACACCTCACAAACTCCCTCAAACTCAGACAGACAAGATTTTCTTCCATTCATCCGCGGATATATTCTGACAGGCTTATACATAATACCATACAAGTCCCAGAATTTGATCAAACGATTCAAACTGTTTCATCAAATTGGCATGAATATAATTATGCGGGAAAATTTGATAAAAAATGAGTCGTCAAATGGCATGAAGTACCTAATACGAAATGACGTATTTCTATTTGATCAAACAGTTTGAATCAGCCTGTTTGATCAAATTGGCATGAATGATTATGGGATTTTGATAAAAAATCAGTGGTCAAGTACCTATACGAAATTGGCATGGCATGAATGAAGTAGTATGAAATTTCGTAAGAATAAGAAATATTTGCTCAAACATGTCGTATTTCTATTTGATCAAACCTTTTCGACCAGCCTGTTAGATCAAATAACTGGAAGTGCCCGCATTCGCGTCCAAGAGAACGTTAATATTTTTCTGTTGAGTTGTAATGTTTCACAACAAAAAGAAAGTCCTTTAATTTACCTGGATACAAGAGTGAGTTTATCAGCCTGTTCCTTGAGCGCAGCTATGATCCTCGGGTGGCAGTGGCCCTGGTTCACTGCGGAGTATGCGCTCAGAAAGTCGTAGTATTTCTTGCCTTCTACATCCCAAACAAAGACACCTGAAAAAAATAAGATAAGAATTAATCGTGGAATTAATACACATCATAACACATTAAATGTGTTAGGTACAAGAAGTGGTGACGAAGAATACTTGAACGGTTTGCGACTTTGGGAGAGACCTTTATATTGCTCAGATTATTTTTTTATCTGCTTATACTGTTCGCTTGCAGTAGGTATAGAATAAGAAATGAAACCAGCGGCCAAGTGCGAGACGGACTCGCGCACGAAGGGTTCCGTACCATTATCTATAAAAACGGCAAAAAAGGCAAGTTTGTTGTATGGGAGCCCCTTAAATATTTATTTTATTCTGTTTTTTAGTCCTTATTTGTTGTTATAGCGGCAACAGAAATACATCATCTGTGAAAATGTCAACTGTCTATAGCTATCGCGGTTCTTGAGATACAGCCTGGTCCCGTTTTTACCCTTTGGGTACGGAACCCTAAAAATAGTGCATTTCAAAAGAGATGGTAAAGGGAGTGGTGGTATATTTGTGTTACCGGAAAATTGCAGACCGTAATATTGTTATAAATCTTTATTATATATTACTAGCTGACCGGGCAAACGTTGTTTTGCCAAAAAAGTACCCTATGACCTATTCTCAGACCTAACGAATATTTCACAAGAAAAAACATAACAATCGATCAAGACGTTTCGGAGGAGTTCGATAACAAACACCGTGACACGAGATTTTTATATATTAGAAGATGATTTCTCGATATATTACCTATGTAAAAAATCGTTTTGTATAATGTCACCGGAAAATGGCAAACTCCGTAAGAATGTAATAAATCTTTATTAAGTAAATATGTCTCGATTAAATACATTATAATTATATACATATATTAGGTAATTATATATTTTTTTGTTTAAGTATATTTATCAGTAAATTATTTTTTCGTCTTATTACAACTTCCATTATGTTTTTTCTTTAGGTACTTTACTTATCTGCAAGATTTTATATGAGGTTTTGAAATTAGGTGGGCCTTAATTGGCGCCTGTACCTTATTCGTAGGTACCATTGTATTTGAGAATACCCTTAACCTAGCTAGACTAATTTAAAGATTAGGAAATGTATTGCGTTACCTACTTATTTAATTTACTTAATAACAATAGTTCTACTTTCGAGATTTAACGTCAAGACTAAGAATTTTATTGCATTGTAAAACCATATAAGTTATCTCTTGTCACGGTAATCATATCGTGCCATAGCTTGGCGTTTTAATGGTGGTGCATTAAGAATATATTTTAAATAGGTAATAGCAGCCTAGCTAGTATTCAGCTGAATCCGGTTTGACTGGAAGCCGCTATAGTTGGGAACATAGTTTTATATTTAGGGTTTAGGATGACTATTCATCATCTGCCTAGCCTTTCCCCAATCACAGCCAATCT
Source organism: Ceramica pisi (assembly GCA_963859965.1). Lineage (NCBI taxonomy): Eukaryota > Metazoa > Arthropoda > Insecta > Lepidoptera > Noctuidae > Ceramica > Ceramica pisi. The sequence continues at coordinate 7,667,914 of OY982529.1, forward strand.
CAACGGCCATAGACATCGTTAAGCGACATACTATATACAGAGAACAAGCGTGTACGCAAACACAGATGAACTCCGTCATCCCTCATTCTAATGATATGATGAGACGGCAATCCGACAACATCGGAGAGAGAACTGGCGCAGGACCAAAAGCTTAACGTGCTTTCCAAGGTACGGGAGTCATACCGTTCTTTGACAGGAGTCAAGGTACCTACGGTATGATTCGTACCTTGACGGAGTCCGAGCTGTTATATAAAAAATCCTAGAGGAAAAACCCCATAGATACTTTGCCTTACCTGGAATTGAACCCAACATCACTCTCGGCTGTCATGATTCAGTTGAAAATAGGTACACAAGTGTATACCTACTTAATTCTGTTACCCAAAAACGGACCCGCAGCGTAAATTGATAAATTTTGAGTGTAGACACTTTTGGGGGTTAAGTAAAAAAAAATCCGAGGTTTCCGTACCAACCTGTAAGTATATAAGTAAAAGTTCACCCATCACGACAATCGAGTAATTAAAAATGTAAGGCTTTCGGAATTTTTCCTTTATTTTTGCAAAAACACTGCTTCATGCCAAATTTCAAGATTCTAGGCCGACTGGAAGTACCTACCTACCCTTTAGGTTTTGATTCCCTTGTGAGTAGTCGGCTTAAATTGCTGTTTCTTTTGATTGCGTTGACATACCTAGAAGTTTGATTTTGTTACAGCTGAAAGGTATTATAGAACTGAGTATTTGATATGAATTTAATACCTTTACGCGTTCATGAGGAAAGGCGTATAGTAAGTTTAAAATTATTAAAATACTTTTATTAGGTATATGATGTAACTAAAAGTTTACGGTTTACGCAATTTTTCCTTTATCTGTGCTATAAGACGTTTCTTCGTACCACATTTCATTCTGAGATCACGGGAAGTACCCTGTAGGTTTTGATTTCCTTGCGATTATAGAAAATTACAAGTAGACAACAGTAGACTTGAGTATTTGATATAAATTCCAGATTGATACCTCCACGCATTCCTGAGAAAAAGGGTCTTGACAGACAGACAGACAGACGGACGGACGTACAACAAAGTGATCCTATAAGGGTTCCGGTTTTACCTTTCGAGGTATACGATACCCTAAAAACAAAGGTTTTCAAATTGTGCCGTGACATATCAAATAGAAGGGCTGGATTTATTTTTCATGTTTTTTTAAAATATATAGTTTTGAAGTTATTCAAGAAAGACTAACATTATTATTCCCCTCCGAAAGTAATGAGCAAAAAAAATTTTGAGTTAATACAGATGTAAGTTCATAACTTACCTATAGATTTCATGCAAGTAAATCTAGATACGTTCGAAACCATCGATATATTTCTGTGTTCGAAACACTTTGCACGAGAGTCCAACTCCCCCAGTTTTAATAATTTTGTAAGTCATAAGTCGTTTATTCATTTGTTTAACATAGGTACCTACAGTAATAGGTAGTTGTAAATCTATACTAATATTTATACTATATACATATACTAGCTGACCCGCGCAACTTCGTCTGCGCCACATTTACCATTATTGCTCCGCTCCTATTTGTCTTAGCGTGTAAGTTTGTATGTAGGGGGTAATCTCAGGAACTACTGGTCCGATTTGAAAAATTCTTTCAGTATTAGATACTTAGCCCATTTATCGAGGTAGGCTATAGGCTACATATCATCACGCTAAAACTAAAAAGGAGCAGAGCAATAATGGAAAATGTGACGCAGACGAAGAAAGAGTGCGCTATGTTATGCCAGAGGGCGTGCGTTTGTATTCATTCAGAAATTCATAGGTACCCACCCACTTACTCGACTTATTTTTCCGACCGTAACTCTAGCTAGATATTCCATGTTCCATAATATTGAGAGCCTAGTTGAAGAATGCCCCCCACAGACCCACACAGAGAGATTGGCTAAATTACCTACCCATATAAATTAGATTCTATCTAATCTTTAAAAACCGTTTTTTATTTATGATCATATGATGACTTCTCAAGGTGCAATCAATAATAAATATATAATAATCATAGGTTATTGCGGTTATTTGCCGGTCAGTGTGAAGCTATATGTTGAACAAAATACGATTCGCGGCCGTAACGTGTATTTATCTAAAGGATTATAACCATTTGAATCATCAATATAACCCTCTAAGTTCATAGAACTCGATTGAATGTTATTTCACTGAAATAGTCATTCAATCGAGTTATATGAACATAGAAGGTTATATTGATAATTAAAACGCTCTTTTCGATCGCGAACCTTATTTTGTTCAACATACAGCTTCACACTGACCGGCAAATTGCAAAAACCATAAAAATATTAGAATTTCGCGGGCTACCCTGGAGCTTCTACCTTAAGGGTATTCTCCTACGGACGCGGGTGACTTGGCCCCAAAAGGTGTAGCGAACGCAGTCAAAATGCGTTCCAAATTCAAATTACATCATTGGTAGACTGGAGCCACACCTAGGACGGAAATAAGGAAAAGGAAATAAGTTACGATTTAGGTAGGGAGTAGTACCTACTCAAGTAACGTTATTAATACCAATGACACCTATATTTCTTTTATTTCAAAATGAAGTGAACATATCGATTGATCCCGTAGGAAAATTAAAGTAATGGTAAAAAAAAGAATAGTTACTAACAATTTTCCAAATCTTCGTCGGAATGTGGTAAATTACCTACCCTCAAAATAAAATTAAGACCTAGAGTCCTAGATCCTAAGTTTATATACATATAGTAGCCGGCACCGGTCATGAGCACAGGTAAATGCAGCGGGGTGATGTAGCCAAAATACGGTGGGCGAACGAAACTTGCAAACCAAATAGGCGAAGAGCATTTACTGACGAACCAATTATGTGAAGCGTCAGAGCCGATGTCGTCAAACCGACTACATATAGTTATTATATGTATATAACTTACCTTCACCGCGGCTGAGCGCGACGGGCACGGGGGCGTAGTTGCGGCACCCGTACTTGTCTTCCAGCGCGAAGATCTCCTCCGACGACAGCTGATTCTTCTTGCCGACCATGCTGCACCAACAAGACAATCATTAGAATCAACAGTTCCACAAACTGGAGCGACGAATGTTTCTAAATCTACACTAGTTGTGGCTACTAGACCACAGGCTAGTAGCCGCAACACTGTATGTAATAAAGTAAATACGTACATTATTTTGTATGTATCTTTGGGTTAACTTTCTGATACCGTAGCTACTACCTACTTCTATGGCTATCGTTACTATAATGACAAAAATTATGATCATGTGCCTTTATATACCACCGCCTCTGAGATGAGACAATAAAGAGCTTAGATTACAACCGCCACATATCTAGATATACACATTAATTAAATAAATACTTATTATTAATCACTTTGTACCCAGTGATAAACTCACAACTAAATTATTGTTTAATTGAACAAATATCACAGAAATGGGACCAAAACCAGTTGAGGATCTCAACTTCGCAAGTAAACAAAGATTTGCTATTTATGTAGGAGTCGGTAAACTCATATTTCACTGAATGTCAAAGATGTTTAATTATAAACTAATATTTCATTCATGTAATGTATCTGTGAATGGTAGTTATAATCAATTATTCAGTTAGGTAAACAAAGTCTGATAAACTCTTAATGAATGATTAATTGAAAGAAATGAAGCAGAATGCTGATGAAATAATTAAGTAGGTACCTTTCGATTGTTAATTTCATTTTAAATATCGTCGAGTGCAAAACTTTTGGTTGAGTGCTGAGTAACCCAAGAGAGGTGTGTCTGCGTCCGAAATTGTACAATGACTGAATCAAAATAAATGACCGCCGTCGGAAAAATACAACATGAGTTGTTAACCGAATCTTAAAGTTACGTAATACGGCCCCCCGGACTGATAATATCAATTGCGAGGCAAGCGTCACCCGCGCCATTTAGCCACTCAACATATTCAGGTTGTTATTAATAAAAATTAGCATCAAGAACTATCCGTTTGGAAAATTTTGCCTAGATGCCAATGATACAACGACACGGTTGGCGCAGTGGTTGAGCGATTGACTGCTGCGCAGCATGTCGCGGGTTCGATTCCCGCAAGGAACAAATATTTGTACGACCTACAAGTATTTGTTCCGAGTCTGGGTGTTTTTCTATCTATAATATGTATGTATTTACAAAAAAAAATGTAAATAAGTAGTTTATCAGCCATCTCGTTACCATAACACAAGCATTAGGTTGCTTAGCTTGGGACTATATGGCGTTGTGTGAAATATCCAAGGATATTATATTATATGTCCAAGGATATTATATTCTAATAAAATATCATTGCTAGATGCCCATAGGTGTCCCGATTTGCGCGGGACGTCCCGGTTCACCCTTTATTGTGACGCCGAAATTTCCTGATTTTCAGTAGGTAACTTTCCTAGCCTCCTTAGTCTGTAGCGTCGATTGTCAATTATGGCAGGAATTGACAATCATTGTGAAAGCAGGAAAAAAGGAATTAATCTTTTACTAAATAAGAAGACTAGGTAACGGCTTCGACTTTGTGGACTTCAAAAATTATCCTAAGGGAACATACATAGAGAATATAACCAGGAACATAGCTATTTCCAGAATAAAAATTATTCTTTGTACTATTCCAGAACATGGTCATGTCAGCCGTTAGACGTGCAGAGGTAACAAAAGCACAGAGAGACAGATGTTTTTACATCTATACTCTATTAAAATTATCCCAAAAAAAAACAAAGTGCGAAAAAAGGCCAAGTTCCTCTCCCTAAAAACTCGGCACATAAAAGTAGTGCGTTCAATAAATTATTTATAGGCCAAGCATTTCCGAACTTCAGAATAGTCCATGAATCTAACATGTGTCTTTTGAGAATACTAGTGAACTGAGAGCTTGGATCTTTCCTGACCGAATAAAAATGATGAAACACTCAACCAGTAATCTTCACCTATTAAGTTATAGTAATAAATGGTCCAAGTTTCATAAAGTTGCGATTATTACAAGCAATGAGGAGGGTATAAACAAGTTAAATTTTTTCGAGCAAATAATAGGGGTTAAGTATATAAAGTATGAGGTTGCCGTTTTATTGTAATAGGTAGGTACTTCGAATTGACATAGAACCTTCATGGTTTGAGATTTTTGAGTTAAACTTTTTTCACATGGTACCTATGAAGTTCTTCTTTAAAAAAATGTGCAACATTCGATTATCGACATACAAATCGGCAATTTCATACTTTAACTCCTAATACCTCTGCGTGCGTTAGACCGGAACTCGGCCTGGCGCACTGCCGTACGCATAGATAAAGACGAATATATGAAAATTATTTTACCAATAGAAAGCCACATTATTTGTGATCGTCATAGGCTATACAGGGTTATTAGTCACCCTGCCTAGTGCACGAGCACCTCATAATATCTATCTAGGTAGGTACTACCGCTGTTATCACTAATCTGAAAGTCGTGCTCAAAATAACTCAGAGGAGAGCATAATTATAATAAATAATGATAACATTGATAACGTAAATTTAGGTATAGGTACTTAACCCTAAAGCCAACTCTCGTACTTATAAAGAGTTCAAATTCATGTCGCAATATCATCATAATGTGAGAAATCATGTCAAGTATCAAGTTTTAGGAAAACTTACAGCTAAACATTTTCATACAAATGAGAGTAACAAAAATAAGGCCAAATAAAAGTTTGTAGCCTTGCAACAAAAAAAATATGAGAAGGTAAACTGTGTCTAAGTAAAATCAGTAGGTAACATAAGTAAAACAAAAACAAAAGTACAGCCGAATTGAGAACAACCTCCTTGATTGTCCTCAATGATTGAGTTTACGTCATCAAAGAAGCAATCAAAAAGAGTCCTTTTTAATTTTTATGATGATAGACTTGCTCTATTAAGATTGAATTTCGTCTGTAAATCGTTCCTACCACAGGAGTATGCAATAGATACCTACTTCGATAGTGATTACGCCGAAAGGTTGAAGGAATCCGCAGTTCAACTCTGCTCAGCAATTATTATTCGAGAACTAAATAAGAACGTCAAGTCTGCAATTTTTCTACGTTCAGAAAGAGGAAGTAGATGGAACCTTTTACAGCGTAGGAGATAAGTGGGAGAGTAAGTTTTAGACCGGAATTAATAAATAAATAAAATACCTCAACAATTTTCTTTGTATTTCCAATCGATTGATGTACTTATACGTCGTAATTGGGATTCCAAACTTGAGAGGCCTACTCGAGATGACTGCGAACGAATGTACAGTAGAGAATTTTAATGGTTTTAATGCTTCTGAACTCGGACGAGAGTCTTAAAATGAACCCCAGTGATTTTGATGATTTTTTAATGATTTGTTCGATGTGTTGATCAAATAATAACTTCGAATCAAATACAACCCTCAAGTTTTTGACTGTGTTAACTCTAGCTAGGGATTCGTCAAAAAGTTTGTAGTCAAATGTAATAGGTACGGGCTTCCTAGTGAAGGAGCACACGTAGCACTTCGAGACGTTTAAAAATGGAGCTTATTAGCGGTGCAGTAGTACTGGAACCTATCCAGATCTTCCTGCAAAGATAAAGCATCTGATAAAGAGGATATTTTTGACATAATTTTCATGTCATCCGCTCAGAGAAGTATTTTACCCCTAATGCCCATCGACAGAAGTTAACGCATGAGAACAACGTGATCAATTCTATCGAAACATTTGGCATAGTCGGTATATATGACCTCAATTCGGGACCGATTAGACATAGCCTCTGACAAGAAGTGATGAGACTGAGAGCAGAGTATACGTGCCTGTAGGTACACTGATTATTCTAATACTAGCTGACCCGCGCAACTTCGTCTGCGTCACATTTTCCATTATTGCCTCGCTCCTATTTGTCTTAGCGTGATGATATACCTATAGCCTATAACCTTCCTCGATAAATGGGCTATCTAACATTGAAATAATTTTTCAAATCGGACCAGTAGTTCCTGAGATTAGCGCGTTCAACCAAACAAACAAACAAACAAACTCTTCTGCTTTATAATATTATTATGACCCGTGCCCACTTCGTTGGGCGTTTAACATTGACATTTTAAATTTTGATGAAATTATGAGTGTGGTTCGGTTAGTACTGAGTGCTATGATTTATTTCCTGACTGCCAAAAGGAGGGTTTCGTTTTTATTGATATGTAGCTAGGCTAGCGAGCCTCTGCGAGCGCTCAGCGCACGTTCAGCGCTAGATTCCCGAGCACGGACCTGCGATGTTCTCCAGCTTTGGTTAGCAAGCCGCTGTGAACGCTCGGAGCTATATAGATTCTCCAGCGCATGCTTGCGAAATATTTTCTCTATTCCTCGAGAGGCGCTGATGATTTTCAATAGCCGACTCTTCCGTACGGCGTACTCGAGCTGCTTTTGTCTGGGATGTCTGACGGGAAAGTTGTGATTTCCTTTTAGGCATGATAAACAATCGCTGAAACTGTCTGATATTCCAAATACAGAAATACCACAGCTTCAAACTCGAAGAATGAGAATGAAGTAGTATTTGTGTTCTAAGAAACCGAGCAACCAAAACAATTTTAAAGACCAACAACTTCCAACCAACTGTGTACAACTCACCTACCTAACGACGAAAGTTAAATAATAACTGGAGAGGGTCATTAATCCGAACCAGAAAAATGACGTAATTGCACAACGCCATCTATGGGTAAATGGATGGAATGTTATCCGTGCCTAGGAAAGCACGTTAAGCTGTTGGTCCCGGTTGTCATTTGGAGATCTTTGGTCCAGAAAATCTGACACCAGTCTTGCCAAGGAGTACCGTGTAACCCAGTTATTGGGCTGTGAAGGTCTGGTAGGCAGCCGCTCCACGTAAAATACTGGTATTCAGCTGAATCCGGTTTGACTGGAAGCCAACCCCAATATATAGTTGGGAAAAGGCTAAGCAGATGATCTATGGGTCAATGGATAAAACGTCCGTACAAAGTATGTTCTAATGCGGTTAGTGAATGGACGGCGGCATTTTGCGATTTAGTAATTTTATATTATCTTCGAAACTATTTAACCAATTGACATACTGTTGTGGGCAAATCGTATCTCTATGATGTTCTTGTGATCATAATAATATTTTTTTCGATAAGGTTTAATATTTTGTTGTTTAAAAAATCGTCCAAAGGTATAAGTACGTCGAAAAATACATTTTTTAACACATAAAGGCTACTATATCTGCTAAAATATAAAAGATAGAAATATGGTGTCGCGGACTTTTTTGTATTCAAAGCGGACAAGGTTGCCATACATTGTTTCCAATTATATACAACTGTTAAGGCAGCGCATGCAATTAACTCTGTTGTAAGAGCTATTTTTTTCCGCCTGGATAGACAAAAATTGAGATAGTTCGGCTAATATGCATGATATCTTTATCTTTTCGTTCCTGAGATTACCCCCTACATACAAACTTACAAACTTACAAACAAATTTTACCTCTTTATAATATTAGTATAGATAAGTATAGATATAGATTTTATCAAACACGCATAACTTGGATATCGGTCTATAGTTGTCAACGCAGTTTCTCGGTCCCTTGTTGTGAATAGGAGTTATGTAAGTCAAATGCCATATTGCAGGCATAACCTCGGTATTCAGAGATCGTCTAAATAAGATTGTAAGAGGAACCGAGAGGCTTGCAGCACGGTTCACTATGAAAACCGGTGGGAGCTTGTCTGGGCCAGCAGATTTATTTTGTCCAAATACTGTAGTAGTGTCATAACCTCGCTCTCAGAAACCTCGATCGTGGCAATATCGTATGGAGTGGAATCTGCTGGCTCGCTGGTGCACTGGGGCCCGAGTCTGCTATTTTTATAAATTTGTCATTCCGACACGATCCCATTGTCATGCCATTGTCATTTTGCTAAAAGTTCGTAATCTGCTAAATTCATAATCGCACGGTCACTGGCACGTCAGTGGCCGGTCACTGGAACGTCAATGGTCTCATAAAAGAATTGCGGTAGGAATGCCGTATTGCCATTATTATAAAACCGAGCTAAATTTGAGCATTTATTCATGCCAGATTCTATTTATATTTAGTTTTACATATTATTTATTAGTGTTACAAGCAATCTGAAGAAGTGAGAAGTTCGTAAATACTAAATCTGTCATTATGTACGAGATTACCATTCATATGGCTTTCTTTCAATGGCGTGTCAGTGATTGATCATTGGAATGTCATAATGACGCCATTATGATGCCATTATGTTAGTAGATTAACAAACTTGTCAAAATCAACCATTTTGAAATCAGTGACCGACCATTCTGACACTATTGTAATAGCAGACTCGGGCCCCTGGTATTACGCACTATCCTCCGAACTGGTGGATTCACGGAAGTTAGACATAAAGTACCTACTCGCCAAAGAAATTACAAATTTCCTCACCATTGTTACAGGACTGGTCTCCAAACCGCAGCACAGAAGGATAGGTGTTGTTTTGCTAACGTAGCTTCAGAATGCTCGAGGGTTGTCACGAATAGCGGTTTCTACGTTTACCATGTAACCATCGAACATGCATTTCTCCAAATATTACTCGTTGCCGTAATATTACAAAGGACTGGTGGCCCGCTACGTTGCAATACTTTTAAAATTTAACGTGAAATTTGGATTTTTCTTTAATCATTTTTACTAGCGGACTTTTATACCAGAGGGGGTATTTTGACCGGGAAACTATACTATTTTAGATGGGATATAAGTTTTATGCACCTTTTTCAAAACATCATAAAATAATGCTACGGTATCGTCCAATGACCTATGGCCCAACTCTTATTGCAAGTCAACGATGCTAGTTCATCTTTAATTGCTGCATAATCAGCAGACCGATACAAAAGTATTTAACATAGGGAGTAGTTGGCAGACTATGTAGCTGAACAAAGTCCGACGTGATATATTATTATATGCCCTGGTAGCTCCACTTCGATTTTTTATAAGTATAGACCTTTCAGTCGCTGCTGCAAAAAATATAAAGATATTTTTATTTCTCATTAGTAGTTCTTGAAATATCCAACTGTGACAGACGGTCAGACTCCGTAAGATTGTAAAATATAACGTAAAATTGTAAACTTTTTTTTCTAAATAAGACACGGATAAATTGGAAGCTATTAAAAAATATGATGCACCGGCTCAGTTGAGATGCCTACAGCCTCAGCCACCCTCGTAAGTTCGAACTTACAATGCGATTCAAATAAGAATAGGATCGACTTAGCGCCATATTGTGACGTCTTAGCTGTCAATTCAAAGTTCAAACCAATTAGATAGGGTGATTTACAAATATTGAATGAAATAATTGTTATGCTATGGTTTAAAATAAGTAACTAATAATGACTCTCAGGAACGATTTGAAATGTTTTTTCTTTTATTTGAGATGCGTTTGCTCTTGACTTTAGTCTTAGTCAGAGATGACAGAGACAAAGTCTACGATGGATCGTATAATCACATATTATCTATTCTATACATCTATACATATAATCAAATCGTAGAGTTGCCGTGTCTGTACATTGGAATATTTTCGCATAAAAATACATAGAAATGTCAGAAAAAGACATAGAACACAAAAATGCAATTTTTGAAATTTTTGTCTGTTTGTCTGTATGTGTGCTACCTACATGTCTGTTAGTTCGGATTGGATTCAAAATGCAGGTAGCTTAAAAATATTAAGTGATAACTGGAGTAACATATTTAGCGTTTATTTCATCAAAATCGACACAGAAAATCAAAAGATATCGAATTTTAAAGTTTAGGAAGAAACTTTATCGAGCGCTAAAATAGGTTGTTTTTATTGAGACTCCAGGTACTTGCAATGCCATCTATTGAGAAAATTGTAGTAACAAATGTGTGAACAGTAGTGACCGACCGAAATTTCGGTTTCAGTTTCAGCCAGTTTCGGCAAAAAAAACTAGTTTCCGCATTAGCTTCGGTTTCGGCCATAATATAGCCGAAACTTTCGGCTCCACCGAAACTTGGGTGTTCGTGAATTTTCGTGCGTCGTTCGGTAAACTTCGCAGCCTCGTGTTTGTCCTCAGGGCTCAGTTATCGGTCCATATATTTGGAATTTTGGCTACGATGATTTCCTCGCGCTTCCGCTCCCATGCGGCTGTTCATTAACCGGTTACGCGGACGATGGCTTGCTGCTCTTTCAGGCAAGTACTCGGGCTGGACTCGAGAACTTGGCTGACACATGCATACGTTTAATATCTCAGTACGGCGATCGAAACCGTCTGACCTTTGCACCGCATAAAACTTATCAACTTCTTTTAAAAGGAAACCTTAAATCCTGGCTCATTATTAAATTTAACAACGTACCCTAGTAGTTTCGGTATGCTACTAGAAAGGAACTTTTCATTTATTGATCATACAAAAACAGTAGGAGAAAAAGCAAAAAAGAACTTCTACGCCTTCACGAATCATTTCAAAACTTAAAAACTATTTATGGGGCTACTTACTGGGCTTGTATGTGCTAGGGGCACCTGTCTGGGCCTATAGGGCCCATAGGGGCGGTACGACGTAAATTGCTTCCAAACCAGCGTTCGGCTTTGATATGTTATGCAAGGCGTATAGGACGGTTAGTAGTAGGTAGTACTGACTTACCGGTGCTGGTGGGTGTTCTCCCAGTCGATCTAGAGTTGCAGCGGCGTGCTGCAATGTACTACTACGCTAGAAAGATCACGGACCCAGAGTTTTTACCGCAGTGTGGCCGTGCTAAGATCTCTATACTAAAACCCCAGACTGACGTCTGGGAGGAACTTTTATCCGAATGGCAATGTAAGTGGGAAAATTCCATCAAAGGCCGACACCTCCACCAGATTTTTCTATCCGTTCGTGAGCGGCTGGATCGGACATGGCTGGAGGTGGATCACTGTGTTGTTGTCTCACAGGTCATGTCAACTTGAGTAAATTATTTTCCTCTAGGCTTGTGGCTTCAACTTTATGTCAATGTTCTACAGCTGACCTTGAATACGAACAATCCGCACATCACATCTTATGGGAGTGTAGGTATTCTTTGGCAGACTGAACGTAATATTATGTTAGAGTTTTCAGGTTACATCTGGAGTAGTTTACTATAGGTATGGTGGACCTTGTAGAAACCAGAACAAATTTCCGTGCGTTCAGGCGATTTTGCCATATCTTTTTTTTTTTGGGACAAGCCCGCCACACATTCCCAACCACTGCAACTCCTGAAAGCCAGAATCAACAGTGGCGATCACCAGAAAAACGCCGAGCTAATGAAGCCCGACGAGTCCCGGAGAAATGATTCAACTGTCTTGGATCCCGCATCGAAATTAATCAGAAAGTACAGCGGAGGAGTAGGAAAAAATAAATATAATTTCCACTTCCCTCCTTATCAAGCAGGAGACAGATTTGAGTTAGGCCAATAAGCACCAAGGGACATATACAACTGGGTTGAGCCCAGTTGCCAAGCAACACGGATTATAAATTAACACTGAAATTATGGGTCCTAAATTGTGAGCTATTTTGATTCCAGTAATAGGTATGGCAAAATCGCCTGAACGCACGGAAATTTGTTCTGGTTTCTACAAGGTCCGTATAGTAAACTACCCCAGATGTAACCTGAATCTATTTAATACTATTTAACATAATATTACGTTCAGTCTGCCAAAGAATACACTCCCATAAGACGTGATGTGCAGATTGTTCGTATTCAAGTTCAGCTGTAGAACATTGACATAAAGGTGAAGCCACAAGCCTAAAGGAAAATAATTTACTCTTAAAGTTGCCATGACCTGTGAGAAATTGGGCAACACAGTGATCTACCTCCAGCCATGTCCTATCCAGACGCTCACGAACGGATGGAAAAAACTGGTGGAGGTGTCGGCCTTTGATGGAATTTTCCCACCTACATTGCCATTCGGATAAAAGTTCCTCCCAGGGTTTTAGTAATCTAGAGATTTTAGCACGGTCGCGCTGCGGTAAAAACTCTGGGTCCGTGATCTTTTAAGCATAGTAGTAGATCTGGAGGTGTAGCGGCGTGCTGCAATAGCACGCCGCTACACCTCCAGATCTACTGGAAGAACACCCGACAGCCAGTGCTGGCTGGTGTTCTCCAGCCAGTGCTGAAGCCTTACCAGAGTACGGCTTCAGTACTAACCGTCCTATACGCTTTGCATAAGAATATCAAAGCCAAACGCTGGTTTTGAAGTAATTTACGCTGAATCGCCCCTATGGTGGCCCTATCGGCCCAGACAGGTGCCCCGTAGCACATACAACCCAAGTAAGTAGCCCCATAAATAGTTTTTAAGGTTTGAAATGATAGGCCCCAAGTAGCCTTAGATATTCTCGTCAAGGCGTAGAAGTTCTTTTTTGCTTTTTCTCCTACTGTTTTTATATGCTCAATAAATGAAAAGTTCCTTTCTAGTAGCATACCGAGACCGCATACTTTCTAGAGCATAGCACACGGATTATTTCCGTTTAACGGGTACGTTATTAAATTTAATGCTGGACCAGGATTTAAGGTTTCCTTTTAAAAGAAGTTGATAGGTTTTATGCGGTGCAAAGGTCAGACGGTTTCGATCGCCCCACTGAGATATTAAACGTTGGCATGTGTCAGCCAAGTTCTCGAGTCCAGCCCGAGTACTTGCCTGAAATGAGCAGCAAGCCATCGTCCGCGTAACCGGTTAATGAACAACCGTACGGGAGCGGAAGCGCGAGGAAATCATCGTAGCCAAAATTCCATAAATATGGACCGATAACTGAGCCCTGAGGACATCCCATGGTTAGAGACTTAGTAATGGAATGATGTCCAAGTTTGAGTTTCGCGGAGCCATTTAGAAAGTACGAACAAATCAGATTATAGATGTTTTTGTAGCAGCCACGGGTTTTCTTTTTAAGTAGTGTTACGAGCTTGGGGTTCGTGACAATAAAAACAGCCGATTAATTAACCAAAAATGACACTTTAATAATCAACACTAATTATCACTTTAAACGCACTAATTATAACACACAGTCGCACTATTAAACACTTCACTTTACTTATTTCGCAGTTGAAGATCGCTTCCGATGTTCGCTTGTATCGCCAATTCAATACTGACTCAGTCGCGAGCGATTCGCACCTTATATAGTCCCACAGTAATTTCCAGAACCTTTGAGAATGGAAATATCTAGAAAGTTCGGGAACATACCGGTCCCGACTGACTAGGTGTCGAAACATCGAAAATGTTCTAGCATCGAAAAGTCTAGAAAGATCGTGACCCAATTAGTTCCACTACTCGATACTAGATGGCGTTAGTAATACGTTGTGTACCCGGCATTCATTCTGGCGCGTAACACTGCCCCCTCCTAAGACATGCTCGTCCCGAGCATCGGTCCCATAATAACGCGCCAGTCGATCCACATGGACGATCTTAGGTGCACTTCTCGTACCTTTCTGGATACGGTAGGTCACGTCATTGATTTTTGTGACAATCCGGTACGGCTCGTCCCATTTAGCTTGAAGCTTAGGAGATTTCCCTTTACTGCGAACAGGATTGTGCAACCACACTCGTGAGCCTTCGTCGAAACCTTTATTGTTCATTTTGCGGTCATAACGAGTTTTCATCTTTTCAGACATTTGCTGGCCCGATTGTCTGATGTGCTCATAAATGTCGTTCATTTTGTTCCGCAAGTCATTCGCATAATCGGTTATACTGCGTGGGGCATCAGGTGGTATTCCGGTGATCAGGTCTGCAGGCAGCCGTAATTCTCTACCAAAGTTTGCGAAAGCTGGTGTCACCGATGTACTTTCGTGAACAGCACTTCAGTATGACAGCAAAAACGGTTGTATATGCTTGTCCCAATCGCGTTGCCGGTTTTCCACAACTTTAGCCAGGTATCTCTCCAATGTCTGATTAAATCGTTCCACCATTCCATCCGATTGTGGGTGGTAAGAAGTTGTTCTCGTTTTATGAGTACCCATAACTCGACAAGTTTCCTGGAATATTTGTGACTCAAAATTCCGTCCTTGATCGCTGTGTATCTCCAAAGGTACTCCAAAACGACAGAAGACTTCATGAACGAGTTTATCTGCAACTGTCGAAGCTTCTTGATTCGGAATGGCAAAGACTTCCGGCCACTTGGTGAAGTAATCCATTACAACCATGAAATACTTGTTACCACTGTCACTTTCCGGAAACGGTCCCGCAACATTGTACAAGGTGCACCAACATTGTACAACTTCAACGCACCTCTGCTACGAGTCTGAGGTCCTTTAACAGCCGCACAACTTGTACATTTGCGACACCAGTCCTCGACATCGTCACGACAGTGTACCCAGTAAAATCGTTCCCGTATCTTCAGTAGAGTCCGTTTAACTCCCATATGGCCTCTTGAACATCCATCATGGTACAGCTGTAGAACATCCGGTACTTTCGCTTTAGGGACAACCATTTGCAAATGACAGCTGTCTCCCCGAGCATTCTCCCATTTACGGCACAGGACTCCATCCTGAATCACTAAGCTATCCCATTGTGCCCAATAGCTTTTTGTGATCGAACTCATCGCTGAGACGTCGCTCCACGTAGGCTTAGGTGCACTGGTCCTTATCCAGTCCAAAATCGGCTTGACGTCCGAATCTTCCTGCTGTGCACGCTGTAAACTTTCCTTCCACTCGTTGCTGAGGTCTGTCTTGAGCATCCTCACACCGTACGGCTTCTTTACCCTCTTGCCTAGTACAATGCTTGCAGTGTTCAGGGCAAGGTCTTCTTGATAATGCATCTGCGTTGCCATGAGATTTCCCGCTGCAATGTGCCACCAATAAGTCGTTGTCCTGCAGCCGCTGGGCGCTGTCGTTAGCCGCCCTACCTTCGAGAGATCGGGTATTTTCCCTTCCTGCATTTCGCTTAGGACAACTTAATCTAAGGTGGCCCCTTTCACCACAGCCGTAGCATCTAGGGCTGTATCCTTTAAAACGGTCACTAATTGCAACTGCTGTAATCTCCTTGGTACGGTGAGGTCGATAATCCTGCCACAAAGCTTCCTTTTCTGTAGTTCGCTTAGGGCAACTAGGTCGAAGGTGACCTCTTTCACCACAGCCGTAGCACCTAGGGCTATATCCTTTAAACCGGTCATGAACCGTAACTGCAGCAACCTCCCTAACGCTATAGGGACGATAATCCTGTCGTGCAGCTTCCACTTCCAGTGCATGGGCCAAAGCGTCCTTAAGTGTCCCGTGGTGCCCGCCGAGCCTCACTGCAGCCCTAACTTCAAGGTCGCGGATGCCTTGCATTGTTAATGAATGCCTAGACCAGGTTCCCTTCAATAGGCGCAGGTACAGACTGGTATGCCTTCCGCTCCAGCTTCTCCACTTCAAGCGCCCACTGCTGCAGGTTTTCACCACTACGCTGTACGCGATCTCTTAGTTGCGCACGAAACACGTGCTCCAGATGAGCGTCACCATACCGGGATTCCAGTGCTTCAAGGAGCTGCTCGTAAGTTACTTCTTTACCGAGAGCTTCCAAGACAGTTAAGGCCTGGTCGCGCAGGCCTAAGGTGAGGGCAGTCATGGCTTGATTTTTACTCCAACCGTTCGCCTTCATGACGGCCTCAAACTGAATTTTGTAGGCCGACCAAGAAGACGTCCCATCGAACGGCGGCACTTTGAATCCACGTAGTGAAGGTGTAGTAATTACGGGAGTTGCAATCCCATCTCCAAGTTTAAGGTTGCACAACTCCTTTTTCACATCAGCAATGACGTTATTAAATTTGATGATCTGTGTTTCAGCATCTGACAGGTGGTTGTCATGCTGAGCAACCTTATCCTTCACTTCCTTCATGTCTTTCCCGAAAGACGCGTGAATTTCCTTCATGAGGAGCATCAGTTCTTCCTGGCGGCGTGCCTGCTCCTCCTTGTCAAGCTTGAGCTGTTCTTCCAAGCGACGGGCCTGCTCCTCCTGTCGGCGGGTCTGTTCCTCCTGCCGTCGGGCCTGCTCCGCCTTGTCGTGCTGCAGCTGTTCTTCCAACCGACGGGCCTGTTCCTCCTGTCGTCGGGCCTGTTCCGCCTTGTCGTGCTGCAGCTGTTCTTCTAACCGACGAGCCTGTTCCTCCTGTCGGCGAGCCTGTTCCTCCTGTCAGCGAGCCTGTTCCTCCTGTCGGCGAGCCTGCTCCTGCAGCATCATCATCAGAGCAGCAAAGTCTGGTGCTGATGATGCCGGAGCTGCTGTGGACGGACCGGCCTCCATGGTCGGTAGCTGACTTTCCGACGTCTGCGGCGTTGCACCACCAAAACGCCTCTGATCCGTCTCCTGCTGGCATTGACTACGGGTATGGATACCCTTCGTGTCGTCCTTTGGTAGAATCGGCATAATTATCCACTCTTCTTACACCAATTGTTACGAGCTTGGGGTTCGTGACAATAAAAACAGCCGATTAGTTAACCAAAAATGACACTTTAATATAATCAACACTAATTATCACTTTAAACGCACTAATTATAACACACAGTCGCACTATTAAACACTTCACTTTACTTAATTCGCAGTTGAAGATCGCTTCCGATGTTCGCTTGTATCGCCAATTCAATACTGACTCAGTCGCGAGCGATTCGCACCTTATATAATCCCACAGTAATTTCCAGAACCTTCGAGAATGGAAATATCTAGAAAGTTCGGGAACATACCGGTCCCGACTGACTAGGTGTCGAAACATCGAGAATGTTCTAGCATCGAAAAGTCTAGAAAGATCGTGACCCAATTAGTTCCACTACTCGATACTAGATGGCGTTAGTAGTACGTTGTGTACCCGGCATTAATTCTGGCGCGTAACAGTAGTAACATCGGCCACCATGCGTTATCAAAAGCGCCAGAAATCTCGAGAAAGACTCCAACCACGTATTTATGTTCCGATGAGTTGACAATTTTACGGACAGATAGTGCTGCATCTACAGTGGATTTCCCAATAGTAAAACCGTATTGATTTTTATGAAATTTAGGTCCGTCGGTAACAAGCGCGGAACAATCAGTCGCTCTAAAAGTTTTCCCAAAGATGGGAGTAGTGTTATGGGCCGGTATGACTTAGGGTCATCCGGGGGCTTGTCGCCACTCTTCGGAATAATGCGTATAAAGCCTTGTCGCCGTATTCGAGGAAAAATACCTTCCACAATGCATCGGCTATATACTGATAATATCGCGTCGCTCGCTGTTTTACACGCTTCTATAATCATTCTATTAGATATTTTATCTTCACCGGATGATTTGTTGAGAGGTAGTCTCTTGACAACGTTAATGAATTCGTCAGTGGATGGAAGGTCTGACTCTGGTGATTCAGGTGGTACCGCGGCCCACGCTCTGATCTGCTGATGGTATTCATTATCATTTACTGATGAATCGTCTGGTATAAGAGATTCAAGCAGAACATCAGTTTATTGTTCGATGCCGGTGGTATGTTTATTATTTACTTTATCTAATGTTCTGAACGTTTGCAAGGTCGACCGATCTATTGGCCTTAAACTCGTGATACAAAGGAGACCACGGACCATCAAGTTTATCAACAATTTTACGGAGTAAATTACCCTTAGATTTTTCAACCGATGCTCTGTAGCGAGACTTGGCAACCCTAAAAGCACTTAAAGCAAGATTGAGGAGGTCTCCGGTAACATTACGTTTTTTCAGCTTATTAAGCTGTCTACGCGCTCTGCGATAGCTTTTACGTTGTTCAACAAGGTAGTCACTCCACCAATCACATCTACGAATATTTGTCATAGATGCACGACCGATAGCAATGTCAGCACAGTAAGTGAAGGTGTCTGACATTATCTCAGCACTTTCCTCAGCTGACAGTCCATCGCGAGTGAAGTCTTTGGCATGACAAGCAAAAAGTGAGCTAAAGAATTCTCAATTCGCGCCCTTACTTTTATATCTAAAATTTCCAATTGAGTGTGAGGAACCATGAGTAAACAAAGGAACAAATTCGTACACGATCAGGCGATGATCACTACATGACGCGTCAGGAAGAACACGCCACCTATCCAGGCGTACGTCTGCACTAGAAAGTGTGACGTCAATACAAGATTCGCCCATTTGGCTACAAAAAGTAGGTGGTGCGTCTGGGGTGTTACGAATTGATAAGTTCATCTCAGCAATAAAATCTTCAACAGCACAACGTCGTTCGGAATCAGTGGCCCGAACTTTGCCATACCACAGGGAAGAAGATGCATTTACGTCAGCACCAACTATAACTTTGCAGCCTGCGAGCGACCGCAAGACGTGACGGAGATTATGTATATGAGGAGTAACAGGGTCTGAATACTGAAAGTAGCAGCTCACAACGTAAACCTTAAAGGTAGGCTATGACACTTCCGCCACGGCGCAATGGGGTGTCATGAGATTACAAATAGATG
This sequence comes from Ceramica pisi, assembly GCA_963859965.1. Taxonomy (NCBI): domain Eukaryota; kingdom Metazoa; phylum Arthropoda; class Insecta; order Lepidoptera; family Noctuidae; genus Ceramica; species Ceramica pisi. The sequence continues at coordinate 7,687,260 of OY982529.1, forward strand.
TTAATAATTACAAAGCTCGAAGAACGCGCAACATAAATTCCGGCTCGCGAATTGTTGTCAGCATCCTGTGACGTAAGCGCGCGTTTTGGTATTGTTCCTGAACAAGTACTATAACTAGATTATAATCCACATACCTTGCCATACCTTTTACTGGAATCAAAGGTAGCTCACAATTTAGGACCCATTAATTTCAGTGTTAATATATAATCCGTGTTGCTTGGCAACTGGGCTTAACCCAGTTGTATATATGTCCCTTGGTGCCTATTGGCCTAACTCAAATCTGACTCCTGCTTGATAAGGAGGGAAGTGGAAATTATATTTATTTTTCCTACTCCTCGATTTAGATGCGGGATCCAAGACAGTTGAATCGTTTCTCTGGGACTCGTCGGGCTTCATTAGCTCGGCGTTTTTCTGGTGTTCCCCACTGTTGATTCTGGCTTTCAGGAGTTGCAGTAGTTGTCCCAAATAAAAAAAGGCTCTTGCTTGCTCGCCGGCGCGGCCCCGGCTTAGTTCGCCGCCGTTCATTTAATCGTGAATAGAGGTTATGTTTTGCGATTGAGTGATTTGGTAAGTATTTATTTTGTTTTTATAAGTTGTTCGGTTTATTCTCATTAAATTATCTAAACTTATTACAATTGAACATTAGGTATTTTGTTGAGTTTTATTATTAAACGACATATAACAGTGTCAAGTTTGACTATGAAGGAATAGGAGGATATAACTCGCGAGAATTACCTAGTCAATCTCGCATCGTTACCTCGTACCTAAATTAATTAGCGAATCTTCACACACGAGATGGGTACCTACTATTCTGTTTCTAAATTAACCCAGCGAGATTAAATTTTTAATAACACTGTTACTCGTTAGTTAACGTTTTTGAACAACTGATGTAACTAAACATTTAAAAAAATTAACTGAAATTAATAGGTATTAAACAAGCAAAATCAGCTATACTTAAGTTTAGTAATTTATTTAAAGTAACCGTATATAGGTAATCTAGTAGATAATTATGTCTCAATTCTATTGCTGTTGAGTGTAAAAATGGGAAACAATAAAAAATGTGATGATATGATATGCCATGAAGGTTGAGACATTATCACATACCTACGTAGGTAAGCTTAAGTAGGTTAACGAATGCAGAATGGGAAACCTCGACTAAAACTACCCCTTGGACAGATGAGAGATCTTCTTATGAATTTCTTATCAGAATTCTTATCAGGGATTTTACAACATATATATAGTCTGACGTTTTCGTGCAGGTGGTGTGAAAAATACATTAGATACAAACGTGCGCGTGCACGGGGCACGCAAGCCTGCACACGTGGATCTAATAAATCTTACCAGTATTTACACATCACTATAAACTATACCGCACGTTCTACTCGAAAATTGAATTTTTTTTTTCGTGGGGAAATCCTCATAGACATACTCCGTCTGGGGTGACGGAGTATTATGTCGCACTCCTACCGACTAAAACCCACAGTTCCTACTGCTACCATGAGTTGGGGGCCCGGGAAACACTAAAATTCACGCGCATCCCCGAGTATTTATATGACCTGCAGACGAATATACTCATATTTATCCCATTACTAGCTGTCCCCGCGGCTACGCTCCCGTCAACAGCAGCTTTATTTCATATAGCATATTTTTTTATTTCATAAGAACCATCTCCTGACAATAACAAACACAGCAAAAAAAGAATTAGCGAAATCTGTCTAGCCGTTCACGCGTGATGCGATGACCAAGGGAAATAGGGATTCATTTTTATCTATACTTCTATACTAATAATATTATAAAGAGGTAAAATTTGTTTGTAAGTTTGTATGTAGGGGGTAATCTCAGGAACTACTGGTCCGATTTGAAAAATTCTTTCAGTGTTAGATAGCCCATTTATCGAGGAATGCTATAGGCTATATATATCATCACGCTAAGACAAATAGGAGAGGAGCAATAATGGAAAATGTGGCGCAGACGAAGTTGCGCGAGTCAGCTAGTATATACTTAATATAAGTATAAATGCCAGATGGATATCTTATCGCCGTCAACATTTTACTGTGTAACATGCCGTTATTTCAGGAAAAGATTAATTACAAGATCAGACTGTGATTAAACAGGTACCTGCCACGTTTACTAGGCCTGACAAAGCCGAACCAGAATTTGGTGGTTTATATTTGTTTAAACGTCTGGTACTTATCTCGACTAAGCACATACTTGATACAAATTAACAGTATATTGTACATAGATTAAATTATGCAGAGGATATAATTAAAAAGGCTTACAATTTGAAAAACCTTCACCTCGGAACAACCTTCATAAGAGTTTTAGTAGTAGATGTTAAGAAAAAAAATGGGCTTGGAAACGTGAGAAATGGTCTCAGCCGAAAAATCGCAGTGCGTTGAGGGTAACTAATAGTTTATTTCATAATGAGATTACAAAGTTTACAAAACTTGCATCACTTTTTGCCCGACCTGGGAATGGAACCCTACTCTTCAGTCGTGCTATCGATCACGTGACCAACAATAGAAAGTGCACCTGTATTTGCGCAAACACTTACATTGTGCACTATATGTCCTGCGCCAATAGCTATAGTCTAAGTACTTCTCCTAGCTAAGCTTAAATTTTGCCTGCGATAAGGAAAAGTGAAAAGGTCCTTCAGTGCACATGCTCTACTTTTTTTAGTTATTTATGATGTTTATCAAACTACAGCAGCTGCTAAGTTACAGGTTTTTATGCAGCTAAATGACAAGTGGTAGCGCAGTCCGCTTGAAGTCGGCGTACCTACAGCTGACATGCAGTCGCAGTGCAGTTGATAATATCGAACCACACCACCACCACACCACCACCACCACCACACCACCACCACCACCACACCACCACCACCACCACCACCTACACCGTAGGTTCTTCTGTATCTCGAAACATGTCATTTGGATTCACAAAGCTGACAAAATATTTTAGTCAAAGTCAAAGTCAAATTCGAAGTCGAAGTCGAAGTCGAAGTCGAAGTCAAAGTCGAGGTCAAAGTCAAAGTCAAAGTCAAAAATTCATGGATATAAAAATTTATCTAAAGAACAAACTACCTATACACTTAAAATAGAAAAAATAAAAAAAACTCCTAACTAAAATATGGCATCAAAAAATTCGTCCCCATCGCTATCGACTGGATGTGAGCCCAAAAGACTGGCTGCATTGCCACGTTTTATGGCAATGCTCATCCTCTGTCCAAGGTAAAATCAAGCTCTTGGGTCACGCGAAGCGTCAACTAAGCTTTTTGCAAGATCTTTAAACGGGACGTGAGCACTCGGACCCCACGGTCCAAGAGTTTCAACCCCAAACGGCTCAAAAATGTAGTTGCCAATAAGGCTACTATATTTCCGCCGTTTGAGGTTTTCAGCAGCCAAAGCCGCAGAACCAGCACAGCACGACGAGCTAGGAAGATGGGATGGCGCAAGAGTATCGACACAAGTAGCGTCCCACACTAAAGGCCTACCCATCTTCCATGGAAATAAAGACATACCGTCCGGTCTTTTGCCATCGTCGCGTGCCAGGCCAATGGGTTCTAATACGGCTGGCACGCCGACGGCGACAAGAGCGCGTCGGATAATGTCGTTAATATTTGCGTGCCGTGCTATGCGACCCGCACTTCGACTGCATGACAGGCCGTGGTGCCCGACTCCCACTTACCCACAGCCAGCAGGCGCGCACGCTCCGCAGAAGTGGCAGCAGAGGCAATTAGGTTATTCTGAACTCCTCTGCAGAGCGACTCATCCCACTGTCTCTGGTATGATGGGTTGTCGGGTAAATTTTGATTCGGGCAAGCGAGTCTCCAGGCATTTATAGCCTCGGTAAAGTACGGCACATCAAAATCAGTCAGTGTAGAAGCTAGGATATATATTCCTGACTAATTTTTCAGTGTCGTGAACCGAGGATATAAAAGCCGGTAAACTAATACTGGTAATTTTGCGGACGCCAAGGCCTCCCATGCGGATGGGAAGAGTGGCTTGAGCCCAAACTCGGTCGTCCATGGCCGCATTTAAAATTGATGATAGCGTTTGCTTTATAATTTCGTCCATTCTTTCCAAAAGGTGAGGGTGCTTCCATAGATGGGAAGCACGAAGAAAATATGATAATTTAGGGCCGAAACAGCAGTAGCGAATTATGGTGATGGCCGAATGCATGTTAATTTTTAACAATCTTTCCGAAACATCATTGAAATTTTGAATTTTTTCATCAACAAAATTAGGAAAAGAATTCTCAAAGATGATTCCATTATTTTGATTTCAGGGGCTATTGCGTGGAATTTTGAAAGAATTAGTTGTCGGTCAGAACTGTCAGATAAAAATAATTCACATTTAGAAAAATTCAGATCAAGTCCTATATGAAACTGAGTTTTTAAAAATTGTAGATCATATAATAATACCGAAATTACATCGCCACCAAGGGTTCCATCATCGAGATACCAAACATTAAATTTTGAATTTAGCTGTCTTATAATTGGATGAATAGCTAAACTAAAGGTCACTGGCCCGAGGGGATCACCTTGTTGACAGCCAACAGCGGATTCCAAAAGGTTGTCCTGGTAAAGTAATTTAGATGGTTGTCTATAACATTGCCATATAGGATATTGGACTGTTTTTGTTGAGTGTATACAGGTTTTTTGTACATAATAAATAAAAGGAACTTCGTTCCATCCGGGTGTCCCTTGACACATCTCAAGTTTTTATTAATGCGAAAGTAACTCTGTCTGTCTGTCTGTCTCTTCTTCACGCCTAAACCATAAACCACTGAACCGATTTGGATGAAATTTTGTTCAAAGATAGTTTGAGACCCGAGAAAGGACATAGGATAATTTTTATCCCAGAAATCTCACGGGAACGGGAACGGTGCGGTTAAAACCCCGGGACTGTTTTAACCGACTCTTCAAATAGGAGGAGGTTTTATGGACCTACTGTAGTATGTTTTTTTTTCACTTTCTTTCGTTCACCGATTTCTCTGCCAATTGTTGACCAATTAAAAAAAATAATTTTGTATTCGATAGGCTCCTGAGGTGGTCCCATTGTCACCAAGTCAGAATCTGATGATGGGATCTCATGAAAATCGAGAGAAACCCTCAAATTTTATAAGCAGATACAATGTTATACACAACGCTACACACTACACACTTACACTTTCCAACGCAATTCAGATATTTGTGTATGTTAATCATCATCTCATGTTGCTGAGCTGATGATGGAAGGTATCCCATGGGCCATGCTGGTGATCCCATGAAAAATGTTTGATTTGTATGATTCTTTTTTGGTTTGGAAAAGATTTTCCCGGACTGGTCCCATTTCAATTAGGTGAAGAACTTCGGGGGTTATAGGCAAAAGAACTCTTCAATAAATGATGGCAATTAGATTGGGATTGCTGAAATCGCATGCATAACATCACGCCGGTAGGTACGCTGTGAATCGGTATGCAGGAGCCGCTAAAAAATTAAAAATAAAAACTTTTTTACGTAAAAATACAACCGATTTCCAGATACAAAACACTAAAAAGTATATAACTTTAATTCCGACATCCGAAAGTTTTTATTAGTAGATTAATTCATTTTGCAGTAAGTATTATTCATTTCCGTACCACCTGTTTTTATTTTTATGTTTTTGTTTTGTTAACGTTAAATGTCAAATAGTATAGTGTATTTACAGAAAATTTTGTTTTATTTATTGCTTTTTATTTAGCATGTATTTTTTTAAATCTATAAGTAAATAAGGTACATTCCTTATTCGTGTAGGCTAGGTGGAAGTTTTCTTTTTGTTGAAATTCCTACAAATTCTAAAATTACTATAAAACGCAAGTCTAATCTAGCACGTAGTTCTAGCAGAGCTTGCGCGATGAGAGTTATAAGAAGTCAAGAGACAAACCCTTTAGTTACCGAGCGTCGCGCAGCTCGTAAAGAGATGAGCCTTGAGCGACGGCTCTTAGATGCCGCCGAGTGTCATCTCTTAGATTCTGAGCGTCATGCAGCTCAAAGAGCTGCTAAAACTGAAGAGCAGACTCAAACCCGTTTGGATTTAGATGCCGAGCATCACGCACCTCAGAGAGCTGCTGAAACTAAAGTTTAGAGCAGACTCAAACCCGTTTGGATTTAGATGCCAAGCGTCATGTAGCTCAAAGAGCTGCTGAGACTGAAGAGATGAGCCTAGAGCAACGGCTCTTAGATGCCGAGCGTCAGGCAGCTCAAAGAGCTGCTGAGACTGAAGAGATGAGCTTAGAGCGAAGGCTCCTAGATGCCGAGCGTCATGCAGCTCAAACAGCCGGATATACTTCGAAATGTTACTGGTCTCCTGGTAATTAAAAATCTTCGATGCTAACAATTTCAGCCTAAAAAATACTTCGATATGTTTCTGCTCTCCTGGCACTTGTTGGATCGTTATTGCTCACAATTTCAACCCAATACTTCGACATCAGCTTTCCTGCTTGGTAATAAAATTTGAGAATCTTATAGCTCACAACTCCAGCCACAGATATACTTCGACAGGTTTCTGTCTCCTGGGTACTTGTGAATTATGCTCACAATTTATAGCCCAGAAAAAACACATTGATTTTATTATGTTTCTGGTCTCCTGCTACGTGTGAATTTTCAATGCTTCTTCTGGTTTCTTGCTAAGATTTTTTTGCGCTCACAATTCCAGCCCTGGATAAACTTCGACAGGTTTCTCGTCTCCTGGTACTTTGAATCTTAAACGCTCACAATTTCATCCCAAAAAACACTGATATGCTTCAATATTACCGTGCTTCTAGTCTCCTAGTACTTGTGAATATTTAGCTCTCATAATTTCCAGGCAGGAAAATAAACTTTGACGTGTTTCTTTTCTCCTGGTACTTTTTAACTAACTAACTGATTATATTTCCAGCGCCAGAAATACTTTGACATGTTTCTGATCTACTTGTGAATACATAGCGCTCATAATTCCAGCCCCAAAAATACTTCGACGTGTCTGCTCTTCTGGTAGGTACTTGTGAAACTTCGACATGTTTCTGGTCTCCTGGTACTTGTAAATCCCGTAGCAGCAACTCTGGATTTCTACTTCTTCCTCCGCCTCCATTAAACCATGTAGGTTTACGGGATTAAAAGTAGCGTATGTGTTGTTATCCAGGGGCCGAGTCTGCTATTTTTATATATTTGTCATTCCGACACGATCCCATTGTCATGCCATTGTCATTTTGCTAAAAGTTCGTAATCTGCTAAATTCATAATCGCACGGTCACTGGCACGTCAGTGGCCGGTCACTGGAACGTCAATGGTCTCGTAATAGAATTGCGTTAGGAATGCCGTATTGCTATTATTATTAAACCGAGCTAAATTTGAGCATTTATTCATGCCAGATTTTATTTATATTTAGTTTTACATAGTATTTATTAGTGTTATAAGCAATCTGAAGTAGTGAGAAGTTCGTAAATACTAAATCTGTCATTATGTACGAGATTACCATTCATATGGCTTTCTTTCAGTGGCGTGTCAGTGATTGATCATTGGAATGTCATAATGACGCCATTATGACGCCATTATGTTAGTAGATTACCAAAGTTGTCAAAATCAACCATTTTGAAATCAGTGATCGACCATTCTGACACTATTGTAATAGCAGACTTGGGCCCCAGGATGTGAACTACACTGGTCAGCAAATAAACCAAGCCACCCGCTACCTAAGAACTCTGATTCATTTTCTCAGAAAGTTTATAACTTACAACTATCAAAGTTATACCTACAAAAAGTGCGTTTCATGCTGATTCAAATGACTTTAAATTAATTCGAAATTACCGTCAACACACATTGTAATCAAGCAACAAACACAATGCTAACGATTTGCTCTGTTTTGACTAGAGTTTGCGATTAGCGTTCTTTTTTTCGTCAATGAGGATATTTCTGATATTTCTTATCATTTCGGATTTCGGATATTTCTTATCATATCTTTAGTTTTTGTCCATCGTTTGCTCAGACGCATGTAGGTATTTTTTTCGATTAATAATGGATACGACACCTCAGGAAGCAGCTCAAGCTGTAGCATTACTTCAAGCAGGCATTGCGCAACGTGAGGTCCTCGAAGTCTTCGAATCAGCAAATCTTCGTCGCAATGAGTTTACAGACGATACCTAGAGACTGGAGCATTCGATCGCCGTCCAGGTGCGGGCAGATCTAGGGCTACATGAGCAACAGATGATCGTTATATCCAACTTACTGTTCTGCGAAATCGCCAACTCAGCGCAGTTCAGATACCGTCAGAAGGAGACTTGCTGAACGGAACCTGACTACAAAGAGAGCTGCAACAGGCCCAGCATTAACGGTAGCAAACCGTGGACTGTGGAGCACGACTTGAATTTTGTTCGAGAGCAAGGGATTGGACGTTAGAGCAATGGAGTAATGTACCTACGGTAGAGAAATAAAAAGCTGACTTCGCCAACGAACACGTAAATTTATTGAAAGGTATTTATCAAAAACGTAAAAAAATGAAAGTACAAAAAGTATAAAAAGTCAACAAGCAAGAGTAATTTAAAAGAAGGTAGTGCTGGTGAATATAAAAAAGGACAAAATTTAATTAAAAACGAAAGGAAACCTTGGCACGGTTCTTTAAATTTAATGGGTAAAAAAATAAGCCTGAAGATGTGGTTGCAACCAAAAATTGGCCTAGGAGCGACTCCTCAAATTGCCTAGAGATTGCGGCGCTAGGTAGGCTTTAACTCCTAGACAATGTAGTTAATGGAAAAAATCGGAAACAGGTACTAACTAAATATAAAACAACCGTAGAATAATTTAATCTATCTTCGACGAATTAATTTTGGAGCACGACGAGTACGGAACCAAACGGCTCTGGTCTATCCTGGGACCGATATCGTCGTCTGATCGATATCGGTACACTGTAGATCTATACTATAATATATAATAATAATTAATAATCTATACTAATAATATTATAAAGAGGTAAAATTTGTTTGTAAGTTTGTATGTTTGTAAGTTTGTATGTAGGGGGTAATCTCAGGAACTACTGGTCCGATTTGAAAAATTCTTTCAGTGTTAGATAGCCCATTTATCGAGGAAGGTTATAGGCTATATATCATCACGCTAAGACAAACAGGAGCGTAGCATTAGTGGAAAATGTGACGCAAACGAAGTAGCGCTGGTCAGCTAGTAATAATAATAATAATAACCCTACCGCAGTATCTCTACGTTGACGTCGTGGTGGGGCTTACGCGTCCCGATGGACCTTAGGTCATACCAAGGGTGAGGGGCCAGACAAAGAGAGATACAATCCGCAAGGCAGTTTTGTGGCGAACTGTTGGGCAGTAGCGACCCCACGAACCTTATCTCCCGGGAGAAGTCTTGTTCCTCATCTACGGCTTGCCTTTATTGGCTGGCCGGAGTGAAAACTGACGAGGAACAGAGCTCCCACCTCTTCCTTGCCTTAATTGGCCGGTCTGAGTGGAGATTCGCTAGAGCATACGTGCTCGGGAGAAGGACGTATAATCCAGTAAGATGCTGGTAGGGATCTTGACCGCACTTCCGGGATTGTCCTGATAGCCGTGGTATACCTCTCCACTCTAGCACCTCAGGCCATGTTGCCCCCTTGGCGCTACGTCACTTTGTGCTAGCGACTGTTTTCGGGGGCCCATTCATTGAGTGTGCAAGTCACCCCCTGCCATTTAAAAGCCGTGTATATTGTTAGTGGTCAGGCAGGGGCCAATAGTTCTATAATAAACGATTATCATTCCACTAAGCCACTCAAACCCATAGCGTTTCATTTTTTGTTTCCATATTCTGCAGTAGTACTGCTCCAACCGGGGATTGTCCTTGGGAATACTTTCAGTGCATACAGGGATAATCGCCGGTTGGTGCCCCATTACATTTGAAAAGTCTAACGGGGCCTCTGCGAGTTGGTTTCGGCCCCTCGTACGCCTACCAAAGGACCGGGTCTCCAAGGGCCCGAGAAAGTAAAAAAAAATAAAAAATAATAATAATAGTGTTACCGACGGTCTATAAAGTTCTTACATCCATTTTGAGAGCAAAGATTACTCATCATATTGATAGTAATTCAATTATGTCTGCCTCTCAGAATGGATGTAGGAACGGGTCCCGCGGTACTAAGGAGCTGCTCCTCATTGACATTGCCATTAGCCAACAGGTTCGTCGTTCCCGAAGGGATCTGTCGACATGCTGGATAGATTATCAGAAGGCCTATGACTCAGTGCCACATACATGGCTCATGAGGGTGCTGGAGCTGTATAAAGTTAATGCAGTTCTACGCACCTTCCTGATGTCATGTGTGGGGCAGTGGAGGACGGTCCTTCACTATCCAGGGTGTCGACAGACCCAGGTGAACAGCGACCCGATAAGGATCGAGCGTGGCATATTTCAGGGCGACAGTCTGAGTCCACTGTGGTTTTGTCTGGCCCTCAACCCTCTCAGTACATTGCTGGAGGGTTCGGGGCAAGGCTTCCGGTTGAGAAGAGGTGGTCAGGTCATATCGCACCTCCTTTACATGGATGACTTGAAACTTTTTGCTCCTAACAAATTGCAACTGATGAAGCTACTGAAGGTAACAGAAACGTTCAGTAGCGCCATCAGGATGGAATTTGGTGTGGATAAATGTGCGGTCATGCATGTAGGGCGAGGGGAGATTATGGAATCCGTGGGAACGCAACTCTCGGATTCCATACACCTTAGGTCCCTCTCCTCAACCGACACTTACAAGTATTTGGGTATGTCGGAAGCGTTAAGCATCAATTCTGCTGATGTGAAACAATCGTTGAGGGAGCGCTTCTTTGGCCGCCTGAATAAAGTACTTAACAGTCTTTTATCAGGCGGAAACAAGGTGCGTGCCTTCAACGGTTGGGTCATGCCGGTGTTGATGTACTCTTTCGGCATACTCAAATGGACTCAGACAGAACTTGACGCCCTGGATAGAAGGGTACGCTCACTGCTTACCGCAAATCGGATGCATCACCCACGGTCATCGGTGATGAGGCTGTATATCCCGCGGAAGTGCGGGGGTCGTGGCTTCTTAAATGCTAAGACCCTGCACAACCGCGAGGTATGCAGCCTTAGGGAATACTTCCTAGAGGCCGACGTGGGTATGCATCGAGATGTGGTAGCGGTGGACAAAGGCCTTACCGCGCTCTCCTTGGCTAACGAGAACTGGCGCAAACCTGTGGTATTAGATACTAACGACCGCAGGGAGGTATGGCAGAGCAAGGAGCTTCACGGACGCTTTTATCGGGTCCTACATGGGCCCGATGTAGATTTTCTAGCGTCCGTAGCCTGGCTGCGTTTTGGTGACCTCTTTGGGGAAACCGAAGGTTTTGTCTGTGCGATCACGGACGAAGTTATGATGACGAACAACTACCGGAAATACATTGTGAAGGACGGTACGGTTGACATATGTCGGGCATGTCACCGACCCGGGGAATCCATCCGCCACATTATTTCCGGTTGTTCTAGTCTGGCTAACGGAGAATATTTGCACAGGCACAACCTTGTAGCCAGGATCATCCACCAGAAACTTGCTCTGAGATACAATCTTGTGGAATCGGAAGTACCGTACTATAGGTATGTGCCCGACCCAGTTCTCGAAAATGGCAATTGTACGTTGTACTGGGATCGGTCTATCATCACTGACAGGACTATTGTTGCCAATAAGCCTGACATAGTGGTGATAGACCGACTAGAGCGTCGCGCAATGATTGTTGATATAGCAGTCCCTCATGACGAGAACCTCGTGAAGTCTGAGAAAGAGAAACAAAGTAAGTATCTCGACTTGGCTCGCGAGGTTGTCGACATGTGGGATGTGAACACAGCAGTCATTGTGCCGATAGTCGTGACGGCCAATGGCATTATTGCCAAGAGCCTCGACCAACACCTCAAGAGGCTCTCGTTGGGCAGCTGGATCAAGGGCTTGATCCAGAAAGCAGTACTCCTGGACACGGCGCGTATTGTGAGGAGGTTCCTCTCTCGGGAGCCCTGACCACCGGTAGCTTGGACCCTGTTCCCGATACCGGTGGGCTACTATTTTTAAATGTTTTTTTTTTTAATTAATTTAATAGAAATATTTAAAAATGTAAATAATATGTATATGTATACACTGAATAAATGGAATAATAATAATATTATAAAGAGGTAACATTTGTTTGTAAGTTTGTAAGTTTGTATGTAGGGGGTAATCTCAGGAACTACTGGTCCAATTTGAAAAATTGTTTCACTGGTAGAAAGCTACATTATTCGTGAATGCTATAGGCTATAAATTATAAAGATAACATGCATATTAGTCGAACTATCTCAATTTTAGTCTATCCAGGCGGAAAAAAATAGCTCTTACAACAGAGTTATTTGCGTGCGCTGCCTTAACAGTTGTATATAATTGAAAACAATGTATGGCAACCTGGTCCGCCTAGAATAGTTCTACAAAAAAGTCCGCGGCACCATATTTCTATCTTTTATATTTTAGCAGATATAGTAGCTTTTATGTGTTAAAAAAAGTATTTTTCGACGTACTTATCTTTGGACGATTTTTTAAACAACAAAATATCAAACCTTATCGAAAAAAATTTTATTATGATCACAAGAACATCATAGAGATACGATTTGCCCAAAACAGTATGTCAATTGGTTGAATAGCTTCGAAGATAATATAAAATTACTAAATCGCAAAACGCCGCCCGCGCCGTCCATTCTCGAACCGCATTAGAACATGCTTTGTATGGACGTTTTATCCATTTACCCATTTTCTGAATCGTGGTGTTAAGATTTTCCGCGGATTAATGACCCTCTCCAGTTATTATTTAACTTTTGTCGTTTGGTAGGTGAGTTGTACGTAGTTGGTTGAATGTTGTTGGTCTTTAAAATTGTTTTGGTTGCTCGGTTTCTCAAAACACAATTACAATATTACTTCGTTCTCATTCTTCGAGTTCGAAGCTGTGATATTTCTGTTTTTGGGATATATCGGACAGTTTTAGCGATGTTTATCATGCCTAAAAGGATATCACAACTTTCCCGTCAGACATCCCAGACATGAGACAAGAGCAGCTCGAGTACGCCGTACGGAAGAGCCTCTCGAGGAATAGAGAAAATATTTCGCAAGCACGCGCTGGGAAATCTAGCTCCGAGCGTTCACAGCGGCTTGCTAACCAAAGCTGGAGAACATCGCAGGTCCGTGCTCGGGAATCTAGCGCTGAACGTGCGCAGCGTCTCAGTGATTTAAAGCAGCATGTCTCTGCAACAAGGGACAGGGTGTCTAACGCTGAGCGCTCGCAGCGGCTCGCTAGCCTAGCTACATACATATTATTATGCAATAAAAACGAAACCCTCCTTTTGGCCGTCAGGAAATAAATCATAGCAGTCAGTACTAACCGAACCACACTCATAATTTCATCACAAGTTAAAATGTTTACCGCCCAACGAAGTGGGCACGGATCAGCTAGTATTAAATATACACTATAGGTATAATTAATTTATTTATAATCCATATTAATCAAAAAACTCCACACCAAAATTATCAACAGATCTGCATACTATACTTTCACTAGTCTATCTATATCTATATCTTCTATATCTATCTATCTATACTTATAATAAATCTGTAGAGAGGTCAATTCTGTACATGAAATATTATTCCAAAATAACTATCAGGGGGTGATTAGGGATCGATACTGATGCCAAAAATGTAATCAGTAAAATTTTTGTCTGTCTGTCTGTCTGTCTGTCCGTCTGTCTGTCTGTATAACCGTTATAGAAACAAAAACTACTCGACGGATTTTAACGAAACTTGGTACAATTATTTTTCATACTCCTGAGCTGGTTATAGTATACTTTCCATCACGCTACAATCAATAGGAGCAGAGCAGTGAAGGGAAATGTTGGGAAAACGGGAGAAGTTACTCCGTTTTGGGATTACGCGGGCGATGCCGCTGGCAGAAGCTAGTCCTAAATATAAAATTCTTCCGTTACTGAGTGAGTGACTGACAGACAACACACAATCGAAATTACTGGTCTTAGACAGCTTGTGGGTTCCTTGGGGAGCGTAGGGGAGCACTAAGAGAGGATTTCCCGAAATTCTAACGGGAACGGGAAATACCGGGATATGGCGCACGAAGTCGCGGCCAAAAAGCTTGTTTTAAATAAATTATCACATTATATCAGGTGCAGTCGTCGTCTCTCAAAACTTCACCAGCCACTGACAAGCCATAGCTATCAAATTTTTCAAAAAAAAAGGAAACAATTCAGCACAGAGGTAGAATTCGAAAAGGTTGAATGACGCTAAAACTTTAAGCTGCATCTACAATGCTGCACTACCTACTCTTCACTGATGAGACCAGGGTGCGTCTACATGGAAGTGATCGACGTCAGAGAGTATATCGTCGCCCTGGAGAACGTTATTCTCAGTGTTGCATCGAGGTAACTGTTGCTTATGGAGGAGCATCTGTAATGGTCTGGGGCGGCATCTCGTTAACAGCACATACAGCGTTAGTTTTCTTCGAACCGACGACGGGCCATACACGTGGATTGACTTCTCATCGCTACATTACTAAAATCCTCGCGAACCATATGTTAAGTACCTTACGCAGGATATTATATCGGGCAGGATATGCATGATAATGCACGGCCCCATGCTGCTCATGTGGTGACCCAGTATCTGCGTGACGACAGCATTCGTACGATGAATTGGCCAGCTCGAAGCCCGGACTTGAATCCTATACAACTGCACTTATGGGATCAGCTGAAACGTCGGGTTCGAGCCCGGGTACCTGCTCCAACGAGGCTTCCAGAGCTGCGAATCGCAATTGAAGAGGAGTGGAATGCAATTCCTCAAGATTTTATCATCAGGCTCGTAAGGTCGATGAATACTTACAACAATGAGTTCAATTCAATCGACATCCTGTTGCTAAGTAAAAATGTATTTAGGAGGCAAAGCCTAGCAACCCTAAAAAATCAATGTATAAGTTAATTAATAGGTACAGTTAAATATCTTATAACTGAAATGTTAAGGTGAATGCTCCAACCAGCCCGCGAAATTCAAATTTTCTTACGTTTTTTGCAATTTGCAGGCCAGTGCTAGGTTGTATGTTGATTAAAATATTATTCGCGGCTGTAAGACATAATATAGTATTGAAAAATAGTGGACACGTATTTTTTGTTTTTATAAATCAATGAATATTGAAAAAGATAAAACGCATCGAAACTCGGGAGTCCCGCTCGTGACGCCACGACCCGCTAAAAATTATGCCAGGGCGTGACGTATTGAGAATTTTAAAAGCGTCGTAACTTCGTTAATTTTGGTTCCCGTAACAAAAGAAAAATACGGGTCAAATATTTTTTGATTATCTAACTGACGGACTAATTAGATGTTTTCAGGACACAAGCATATATATATAGGTACATGCATATATATATATAGGTATTAAAAAAAAACCAGATGTTAGCTCCAGATTGTTGTAGCGACATACTGATAACGTATTTGTGTTTTTTTGTTTCTAGCACTTTTAAATTGTAAGTAGTCTGTGGAGAACGTAGTGGGTACCACTATTGTTAAATGTTATATTTAAGATCCTATTGTGTCCTATTGCTAATTCTTACTGTGCCAGTAGCACGAGTAAGAACATAGACTAATATAATATGAGTTAGAATTAGCAATAGGATCTTTCCTTTGCTTTCCTTAAATAAATAAAATAAAATACGAGGATGCTGGCTCTTATCCGAGCAAGGGGACGGAATACGGAATATTGACCAAAATCATTTTTTTGATTTTATCTTTGTTTCTGGCTTTAATTTTTTTTTCACTTTATTAGTAGGTACTAACGATTGACGCGACTAGAAATCGACTCTTCTTTGTAAAATCCTTAAAAAACACTGAAATACATTGATTAAACCCAATGAGTTTCCTCTCATTTTAACATGAAACGCACTTTCTGTGAGTATAACTTTGATAATTGTAAGTTGTTTACTTTTTGAGAAAATCGTATTAGAGTTCCTAGGTACCGGGCGGGGCGGCTCGGTTTATTTGCTGTTCAGTGTTTATGCGTGCCAAATTTCATCCAAATCCCTTCAGCCGTTTTTGCGTGATTGACGGACAAACATCCAAACGTTCACATTTATAATATTAGTAGGATAGTAAGATAATATATAAAACACACCGACCAGCACAGTTCCAATTAAAAAATTTTATCGCATTTTTTTTTGTGTCGACTGACGACTGTCGAGTGTGAACTTTCTTACGAATATTAAGTATTGTAGTTAGTAAGTATCTAGATAATTTAGGTTTGGTTAGGTACAGCCCTCGCCAAACTTTGTGACCGCTCCGAAGTTAGTTTTTCCGATGCGCAAGCCTCGCGCGGTGCTGTTTTTGTATGAGATTTATTACTGCGCCCCCGTTGTAGTTAACTTCAGAGCGGTCACAAAGTTTGGCGAGGGCTGTACCTTACAGGTCAGTGCCCCAACGTGGCTACGCCCATGTACTTAGGTACCTACTTACCTAACAATTCAGCTTTTTCTCATCTCTCGACACAGTGTCAAATAGTTGGTAACCAATCAGAGCAGGAAGTCATCCCACATTAAAATTTCGCATTCCACTCAAACTGGAAGCGTTCACAAAACTGAAACGATGAGGTGCCGGCGCACCTCATCGTTTCAGTTTTGGGTTAGAATTGGAAAGAAAATTGAATACCTGGCCTCCGTCTCTGTCACACGCAGATATCGAAACCTCACCACTCATATGAGTAGGTTAAGTTCACCTGGAAACCTTTACCTGAGTTCAGGCGTAGGTACCTTATGTTATGGCATTTACAAGTTTAGTGGCCTTACTGTAGGTCGGTACGTTGCGTTCGGCGCATCACCATGGGCACTTGGGTAGTCCCGAGTTAATCACGTCTTGCTTTGCATTTCAAACTGTGAGAACAGCTCATGCCGTACGTTAGCACAAAATATTGCCAGGCGAATCACCAGCTGCTCTTAGTATTTTTTGCAATCTAGTGCAATCGGCAGGTGTATTGGCCTACCCGTACCTACACCTACGGCCAAACCTCGAGCTTAAAGTAAGAACCTTGTCATGTAAAAAAAATTAACAAAGCCTTGACATGACATTTGAGTTACCTGGTTTTAGTGAAAACAGACTCAGGCATAGGTATAATTGGTAGATAAATAACAAAATAAAAATTATATCATAATTTACTACCCACTAATGATCACAGCTTAGTACCCTAATCTAATCTAAGCTAAATGAGACAATTTTAAAGAAATCTTCAATTTGTCAGTTCAACATTAAGCTATTAAAGAGATGTCCATAAGTATACATAAAAAACAACTATACATGTTAACTATTGATAGCTTGCAGTGCAAAACTGAGTATTTCCATGTATTACATCATTCACTATTCAGATAAACTAAGCTTTTGTTAATAAATAGTAAGAACAATATGATTATGAAGAATCTTAGATTATTTTCTCTTTGTTTTCTTCTAACATGATTTTTTTATTGGTAGGTACATGTAATTTTATTATAAGTATAACTCAGTCATATTCTACATGGTTGAAAATCATGAAATATGCTGTTTATTAATTAATTGGTGTTTATTTTCAATCATAACATTATGTTCATAATATCTAAATTCTAAAGGCATGTCTTTGCATTTGCACTTTACCAAAACTTATTTGTATGCTTGTCTCATTAATCATTGGCTAGCTTATATTAATTTTTGCCTATTTATTGCCAGGCTGCTTATTCTCAGGATCTCCTGGTTGAAAATCAGGATAAACAGGAAATGACTGGGCTCCCTTTTCTGGTATTGAAGGTAGAGCACCGCCTTCTGCCAACCTTTTAGTTTCAAGTTTTGCCGCATTTATCTTCTTCATTTGAGCAATTGCAAGGTTCTTTGCAATTTCCTCTTCTGTGGGTGGCTCTGGTCTGTAACAATAAACAGTAGCCTGATGTAGTAATATTTATGTTTTACACTGATGTTATCATCAACCTCAGCCCTTAATATAGGTAATTAAGGGAAACCTATGCATTACAACATTAACAATAATAAAATGTTACCAAATGAATGTATTCTTCACATACCTCCTCATTCTTAACCATGCCTCCCATTCTGCAGGTATGGGATCTTGGAAATCTTGCTCTTTTGGTGGATCATACCATCTGGTGGGTTTCCTTTTGCCAACACTGGGATTAGCAGGAATTTCAAAGTAGGCATTTCCTAAGTAGTCTTTACCTGTAATTAAAAATGTCTGACACTTAAGTATTCATTTGCTTGCTTAATCACGAAACTGAGTTCGATCCCCGCTTTTAACAGGGTTAATGGGTTATGGCTGCAGGAAAATTAATAATTCTATGCAACGAACAAACATTATTATTCAATAGACTAACCCATGTTATTCCCTTTTATCGGGCGAGGTCTCAATGAGTCAATAAAATTTCTGACAACAATCCACCAGACATTTCTTTGAGGTCCAGACATCTGAAAACAAGAAACGATACGTATTAGAGAACCTGGAAAATAGTTGGGTATTTGCCAAATAGGTGCACATATTAACAAAAAATTCTCGGCTCTTCAGTTAACAGAGATCGTTACTCAGTCACTGTTCATGCGTGTGAAGACATAAATTACCTTTACAAATAGTTATTTCAAGGCTTTTAATAATTAGACAGCATCATCTTCAATCTCCTCTTGTTTTCACAAATTCACACACAATCAGCTGACCAGCATGCTAGTTCTGATAAATGACAATGAATGACAAATGACATAATTATTTGTAACTGACATTGACATTGATCTTAGGGCTAGACCGCACTGCGGGTAAACCGCCGCCGTATTTTGTGTGATTTTGTGAGTCAAGTAGGTAGTCAATATTTTCAACTTTGTCTCTATCATCTCTGACCTAGACTAGATTCAAGAGCAAACCCATTTCAAATAAAAAAATTGCATCGGAATCCAATTATCATTTGCCTAGCCTTTTCCCGACTATATTAATGTATATTAGGGGGCTCTAAGTCTAACCTGGATTTAGCTATCTGACCCCCACTACCCAACGGCACTTAACGGCACGGCAGCCCATGGCAAGACTGGTATCAGATTTTTGTTTTCTGACAGTCCGTAATGACTGTAAAGGTCTAGAAAACGTGTTAAAACTTGCTCTACGATGCACTGACAATTAGTCGTCTCGGTACAGACGCCAGCATATCAAGCTACAACAATCTAATATACCTATACGTTGGACGAATTGGAAGAGTCGAAATAAAGCATGAGACGGGTTAGGAAAGCGAATATACAAAGTGACGTATTGGTGAATGAGACGTACAGACGCCAGCACATCAAGCTACAACAATCTGTCAAACTTCAATACATTTTCAACTTTACCGCTGAAGAGATAAGGTTCAAAATTGATTGGGAAAGTTGGACAGTTTCGAGTACCTTGATGTGCTGGTGACTGTATATATTAGGGATAGCGACGAAATAACTATAGAGAAGACTTGAAATCACAACCAGAAAAGTAATACAAGAGGCCGCGCTTGCAGTTTTGTGCGTAAGTCCGTGACTGATTCCCGTACTTAACTTTTCGAGTGGTATCGCGGTATTGCGTTCGGTAATAGTTATTTATGATACAAGAGCGGTAAGTTGGTCTTTACAAACGAGTAGACAAATGTAAGCCCAAAGCCCGAGACATTGGCCCGAGACGAAGTCGAGGGTTTACCATAGTCAAGAGATTGTAAAGACCAATATCCGCTCGTGTGTCATACAACGTTTTTCGACACACTAAATAAATAGATAATTAAACAAACTTTTTCATTATCTATTAAAAATTATTGTTAATCATTAAAAGCGTTCTCGCGATTTTGGCGGCAAAAGACCATTTTCTGCAATTGGCGCCTCATTCAAGATATCAGGTGGAGTAGATTCCATATTTAAATCTGATTCCTCGCTTGAACACATATTCTAATTATTATTAAAAGTCGCAACTATAAGCCGATGCATTAAAGAAAAAATCTTCAATGGCGTCTTGTACTTGCGTTGACAGATAGTACAGTTGACAAATACATTTTTCAAGTCGAAGACATTTTTCAAATTAAATAATAAAAACATGACCGGGTCGTATTTATTTCAAACTAGCTCCTGCTAGTGGCTTATCGCGCGTGTTAAAGTTGAAAAATCTAAAGGCACGTGGAGCAATCTATTATTATAAGATCGTTATTGTTGTTTTCATCGAAAACAGTAAAAAATTTATTCAGGATGATTTTTCCGTTTCTGAACACCTGACAACATAACACAAAAGGAGGATCCATAAAAAGATGTTGGTAAAAATTTATTGTACAAAAACAGCACCTAAATTTTAATAAAAGACTGATGATTTTTTTCTGCCTACGGTACGCGCGAGAGTGAGTATAGACGGCACTAGTGTGCAAAGCGAGAAAACATGATAAGCACCGCCATTTAAGATTCCTTTCTTTAATGAACCGGGTTATATCTTTGACGTCTGTAATTGAAAATGGCGCGAATTTGCAAATGGGGAAACGTGTGCGTTTTTAAAATAAGAACGCGCTTCCTTTTGCTTATGCGTCTGCGTGAAACATTTTAGTAAAATTATATATATATATTGTAAATTGTATTATAAATATTGTTTTGACAAAATCATTTGTTTTAATAAGTTACATTTTTGAATTGTCTCCTTGAGCCCTTTATATTGATACCCCACTCGATAGGTTAAAAAAAGCTGAAGTCATTAAAATGGCACTGAAGCTCAGATATTTAAATTTTTATATACCTATCCAGTATCATTCTCACTATTTAAGGCTTGACCGCACTTGGCGACACTGCGCGGTAGCGGAACGACGCGACACGCAACGGCAAAATATTCTTTGTAAGAAATTGTATGAGGTTTAACGCACTAAGCAGCAGCGTGCGACGCGCCGCGACACTTCAAGTGCGAACGTTACGTGTCGCGTCGTTCCGCTGCCGCGAAGTGTCGCACAGTGCGGTCGAGCCTTTAGACGAATCTAACGACACCTTTCAAGCTAAAAACTATCAAGACAGGGTTAGGCTACAGTGTGCCAAAGAAATATGACATCAAACATACACTCGAAAAAAACATAAGTGTAACAGTCGGGTAATTAGAACTATATCTATTGTCTCATTTTTTCTTCAATATTAAAGTGCGACGTGAGTGCGACAAACCTTCTGAGCAAAAAGTTCTTCGCAAAAAAAACACGTATGGAACGCTTCCGGAACGGACGCGGACGGAAGCATTTTTGGTTGACGGATGCAGACGGATTGAATTCTCATAATTAATTAAAATTGTTTATGGAAATTAAAAAAAATACCGTAAAGAATACGCACGGCGCCATACATCGGAGCGTGCGTAGTAGGTACTTAGGTGAGAGTACCTACTTTACCGCACGCTCCATTGTATGGTCCGTAATTTTGAACTTTCGAACAATGTATACAGGCTTTTTTTTATGAGCAAATGTGTCGAAAAAAAACTAATTGCATGACAATCTTCCATGGATCGTTCAGTGTAGGTACCGCAAACGCGTTCGTTTGCGAATTCTAGACTGCGTCTGCGGGACTGTGAGCGAGCCGTATTGGTCACTAGTTCACTACAAGAAAAACATGAACAATCAGCCAAATAAATGGATCCTCTCCCCGTATTCAAAACTACCTGTTTTGGCAACTATCTATTTCTACATTTGTGACGCGTTACCATACCACAATTACCGCACGGTTTAACTTGAACACGTTTACCAAACGATTTTATAGTATACGATGAACTTCTCTTCGTACTTCGACTGTTTGTAAACCATGTCATGATTTTATTGCATTTCTGCGATGGCTAGTTCCTAGGTACAAATCAAGAATGAATGCTCCAACCAGTCTGCCAAATTCAAAATTTCTTGCGTTTTTTGCAATTAGCAGGCCAGTGCTAGGATGTATGTTGATTAAAATATTATTCGCGGCTTTATGACGTATGTAGTTACAGAATTATAATCATCAAAATCACCAATACAACTCTCCAAGTTCATAAAGGCCTAGGAACAAAAAAAAAGCAAAAAAAACAACAATATTGTTTGGTGCGATAGATAGTTTTTTTATAACTTTCAACGTAGGCAACGCCCCATCACTATTTTGATGTTATAATTATCAATCTGTATGAAGTGAATAGAAAAATATAGAAATGAAGGCAACCCTTACGGTTGGGTTATAAAGCCTTTAGTGTTCCGTGCAGGCAACACACAAAGCAAAGACACAAGTTGTGTTCTGTCCATAGACATATAAATAGTATGGACTGGAAATACCTACAAAAAAAAACGTGCTATAGTGCGTTTTGTGGTGGTTTTTCAGTGGTTTCAACCACTGACGTATAAATCATATGGACTGGGCATACCTACAAAAAAAACGTGTTTACCTACCACCGACTTGGGCACTTAAATGGCTGCCTTACGTAGGGTTGTCACTGCGAGCAACATGCGCATCTGATATCGATATTCAACTCAACTCGTTTTTATCTCAATGCGTATAAACCATATGGACTGGGCATACCTATAAAAAAAACGTAGCTACCTACACTTTGCTGGGATGATAAAATGGCGGCTAATAGGGCAGCCTATGTCGATATTTCTTTACAATAACATCGATAAAAGATTGTTAGAATGTTTTCAAAATGTCACGGTACAATTTCTACGGGTATTTTTAGCACATTCTCAGCTTCACTTGTACAGTCGCCAGCACATCGTGCTACAACAATCTGACAAACTGTACCTACTAGATTTTCAACTTTATAAGAGAAAAGATTAAGTTCAATTTTGACTGGAATAATTTGACAGTTTCGAGTAATTTGATGTGCTGGCGTCTGTACAACAAAATAACTATCTATGTGAACAAATCTGAAAAGTTATCTTTGACCTACTTCCCGGTTTTTGATTTAGGCTAATACTTTGCGTACATGTTTAGTTTGGATGACATTGTTGCCGATTCTCTTGTTCAATAACTAAACTAAAATAAGATAATCACTATCTTTTTAACCGACTTCTAAAAAGGAGGAGGTTCTCAATATTTAATATTATTATATCAATGGGGGTTTGCGGGACATGTCTCTCTGTACCGCATACCCCCCAAAATATGTATCTATTGCCATTATTAGGATAAGTAACAAGGTACTTCGAATAAGTTTTTGAAAATTCAAATGAAATGTACCTAAGCGTTATTCTAAAGCCTTGCGTTAGGTCATTCGAGACGGGGTGGAGGGAACAAAATCTATTAAAAGTCAACAATAATTATTTACAACACCATTTATTTATTTTTACATACATATAATTTACATCCTACTAATATTATAAATTTATCCTACTAATCCATACCTTCTAATCTATACCATCCTACTAATTGCTATACAATTTTTGTTTAAAAACATACCAGCATATTCAATGTGGGCACTGCGCCATCATGTAACCTCATCACATCGAGGGTTCTGTTAAAACTAGATTCATCAAAGTGCAGGGAGCAGATATGCCACATTTTATGTCTATGGTTTATATTTTTCTTCTATCCATTTATTTTTGAAAATTTCATTTCCAGGAAATCTGTGGGTTAATAGCATTGCAATGTATTTTACACACTTTATCAATATAATAATAATTATCGATACTTATCGTATGCGATGCGAACATCGCACATCACTAACTAAGACAGATAAAAATTGTATGTAAACAATACTCCGAAATTAAGAAAATAATAACGTAATAAGCCATACAAATATGACACAGGTTTCAATAATCTTTAAAAAGATCATCTGGTAACAAAACATTACACAAATTTCTACAATATTCAACTGGATTAGTGAAAACTAGTAACTAACCTGTGCAGAGTCAAATTAGGCTGATTTTTGTTTTTCCTCGCACCATACTGTATTATGCAACACGATGGCATGATTTTTCTCTTATTTTCCAAAGCCAGAACACAAAAAAAAACCTAGCTTTCGACGTATTTATCTTTAAAACAACGAAAATAATAAAAGCAAACAACTGTTTGACAGCACAACTACCATAAAACCACAGAGTACTTTGGGCAACTAAAA
Organism: Ceramica pisi; assembly: GCA_963859965.1. NCBI lineage: Eukaryota > Metazoa > Arthropoda > Insecta > Lepidoptera > Noctuidae > Ceramica > Ceramica pisi. The sequence goes on from OY982529.1 coordinate 7,711,347, forward strand.
TGGCGACCGGCCACGCAAAGGAAGGCTTGATTTTGACGTCACGCAAAAGGGTTGCCAAATTTAGTCCTTGGCAAACATATAGATGTCTCTTTTTTCATATGCAGCTCTTGGCTAGTTAAAAAGAGACAAAATGCTTTTTGACATGTTTGCGTCGATATGATAGATATTTGTATAACTGTTTATTTCTATCTATAGTCAAACGTTTCAAGTCCATATGATTTATACGTCAGTGGTTTCAACGAATAGTACCTATGGCGTTATGTTGGCTTCCCTGTCTGTCAAAGTCATTGGCACGAGAAGACACTCCCGCAGATTTTGTTTATTTTCATTTGATTTCTGACTGAAATCATGCCCAAAACTTTGAAAAGTGGTGAAAGGACGATGGTGTTAAAGGTGGAGAACTTTTGTGAACGTGAAAAACGAAATGATGCCCCAGTAATTCCTTTAAGATGTGTTCAGGCTCGTATCACCGCCATTACAGGTTAGTCAAATAGGGTTACCAGTAACAGATAAAAATTTCGCCACATAAACTGCCAATTTTTTTTACTGATTGGTTTATGTATGACTGTGACAATAGATGAATAAACCCAAATATTTATTTTAAGTGTATCCGAACAAACCGTGTCGATAGCGACACTTCTGATGACGATAGCGACACTTCTGATGACGATAATGAAATGGAAGATGAAGATGACGACGATCTATCGGGTATAAATCCGTCGGATGAGCATAATTATTACTCCAGACACAAATTGAATGTGAATTTTTTGTCTGATCATAATTATAATAAAAAACATTAAATTACTTATGCTTTTTATCCTGATCCTTGAATACCTAATTTGTAAAATGACAACAATCAAATAATTTGTAAATATATAAGAATCTAACCAAAAACATAGGTACTTTTAAAAACACCCTTACTTTGAGGTAGGTTATTGTAAGAAATGTGGCAACACTGGAAAACACAGAGTGCCAACATAACGCCATAGGTACTATTCGATGAAACCACTGATGTATAAATACGTCAGTGGATGAAACGCACTCTATCTACATCTCAAAATGGAACATAAAATGGCTGCCGATGCTAGGGTTGTACCAATCAAGTATATTAAAACAAGTAGTCGATACTTTTTACTATTACTACATAATAGTATTTCGAGTCTTACTAGATAACACGATTGAAACGAATTTTCTGTTTATATTCATACAGTCCGTTGTATTCGAAAAATAAGTACGTTCAATTCCCATCTGATATCTGACAGTTAAATAAATATAGTGCTTTTCTGCACATTCCCAAACACTTAAGTTGTGCTCACATTTGCGCTATTGCTTAATTTATACTAGCTCATGCCCGCGGCTTCGCCTTCCTCGAGAACCACTCTATTAGTGAAAACAGCATGAAAATACGTTCAGTATTTTTTTACAGACGCGGTGGAGGACTTTGTTTTATAGTATGTAATGATAGTGATTTGGTCTGTAGCTTCTGGTAGACATGAGGACTACGGTTGCCAGATACAGTCATTTTATTTCCGGGACAAGTCGAGGGACACTTGGTTGTTCGGTACGAAAATAGATGATTGTCTTTGTAAATTGTATTACTCGTAATATTTTACAAACATACCAATAGGTACCTACACTTATGTCAAAAACGAACTTACCTTCTCTTTTTACTTATTCATTCATTAAAACTTCGGTAAAAATCAATAGAAGTGTTTTATTTATTCATTAAACATTTGTAATGCAAACAACAATACGTACATAAAACTTAAACTATTCATTTCTAAACAATGTTAGTTTGTTTAAATTGTCTCGTGCAATTATTAATTAATCAATAATTTACACACTTACCGAAAATATTGTAGAAACTGAGTTATCTTGTAATCTCATTACATCAAGTATTCTGTTGAAGCAACTTTCTTCAAAGTGAAATGAACACAATGTTCCATTCTTTATGTCGAGCATTAATATTTTCTTCACCAACAGGCTCTAACCACTTTTTCCTTAATCCTTCATTTTTAGGAAACCTATAAAAGGTTTATATTTTTATTAATAAATCATTTCAATCGAGTTGTTAAAATATGTAACTGAATTAATTAACAAAATGGATCAATGGATGGATCTTATTTTTGGATCGGTCTCTTGGTGCTGTGAAGCGCGAACCGGACCTAGCAAGGTCACTCGAATCCAGCAGCACACGTATTATACCGATATCGTATCAGCGCAGAGAAGGAACTAGTATTAGTAACTATTACGGCGACGGTACAACACTATTCTACCATTGTAAACAAACAATTGAAATTAAAAAAATTAAAAAGGGGTTTTGGACGGAAATAAGCCCAAATATGAACATAAACATAAGCACAAACATAATTGACGTTGCTTTTCCATTTTTCTCGCACCACATTTCATAATACAACAGACAGGCATATTGAATGTCTGTTTTCCACCATACACGTGCAATTTTAAAGACAAACTCTTCGTTATTTTCCTCTCAATTCTCAATAATATCAAAGCAATAGCAAAATTGATAGCCAACTGTAGCAAACACCCGTTTTGACAGCAGAACTACCGTGAAACTCGACGTCAGTGGCCGTGGCCCGCTAGGTTATTGTGTTCTGTGGCCGTGGCATAATATGGCGGATTCGGCACTTACCTACAACAAGCCTACATACAACTGTTACTACGTCACAAAAAAATGTTGCCAATATGAGCAACAACTGAAATATTATTATATCTTTTATCAAATATGATTACCACATTAGAAAGAATGAAACAAAACGATATTTCACATGCTGTTTCGTATTTCACCCATATTTGTAATTTATTTGCAAATGTAGGTACATAGAATGATAGAATGTAGCAGCGCCTCCATATATTTTCTATCTCTATGGTTCTGTCACAGAGTACCATAGACAAGTATAAGTACAGAGGTACAGAGTACTACTATAATAAATCTGTGCACAACACTATTGTGTAAATTGTGTTTAGACTTGTTTTGCAGTACCTACGTAGAAATATTACTGCTTTTAGTCTTGACGGCTATTATATTACTCACCCGAAGAACATAATAATCAACCAGTCACCATGGCAAAAATGGCATTTCAACACCAAGCTGGAACAGCTATGGAGTGTCTAAGTGTAAGTTCGAAGACCACTCCCAGTTTTGTTTGTTTAATTCGGACTTTTTACAATAATGTATTTGTAACCTGTCACAGATACCCATAACACTCCAGAAAGAAGCTGGGGTTGATTCAGAAGGAAGAGAAGTTATGAAATGTGGTTTTAAAATTGGCGGCGGAATAGATCAGGATTTTCGCAAAAGTCCTCAAGGATATACTGATAATGTAAGACTTGATTCACCGATACAATTTACTTGAAATTGACATGATTTAGTTGAAGCTCTGCAGTTCATTTCTTATACTGTTGGTTTTTCAGGGCATTTATGTGACGGAAGTGCATGAAGGAAGTCCCGCGGCGAAGGCTGGATTGAGGATGCACGACAAAATATTACAGTGCAATGGCTATGACTTCACAATGGTTACCCATAAAAAAGCAGTAAGCTACATTAAGAAACATCCCATATTAAACTTATTAGTAGCAAGGAAAGGAGTAACATCTACCTAAATTTATTTGTTGAAACCAGTATACTTATAAACATTATTTAGTTTTTTAATAACTTTGAGGTTTTATCTGTCTATTTATTACGTTTAAAAATAGATAAAGAGCTTCTGCTATCTTTAAAGATAAGTTGAAATGAGTAATATTACCAATTGAAATCAAGTATGGTGGTATTTATTATACTTCAAAAATTCATTTCTATTTCTGTGGTAATTACCATGCTAAAACTTCTGTTCAGCATTATATTGTTATGCCCATTTCATGCATATTTTTTTATTGTAAGAATATCATTTGCTTATTGGACCACTGTAATTTCTTAAAATAAGTAATTTATGTACTTAATGGAAATGGCATTCAGAGGAAATAAAGCTACATTGCAGTTTTATATTTAGAGCCTTGTCCAGCTCAACATGACTGTAATTAGGCACCCACCTATGTAGCAAAACAAAAGTCATAAGATTAAAATAAGTACCCCTGCATGAAAATGTATAACAATCAGTCAAGAAAGTATGATTTTCACAAATTATCAGTCATAGTTGTAGTTTTCAAACTAAACCCTGTAACATGTCTGTTACGAAGTACTTTCCAGGCATCTTATCTTTTTTGTTTTCTCTCAAATAATGTTATATGATCTGCCCATTTGTATGAAAACAAGTAGTTGTTATTTGTGATTGCTACATAATAATGTTGTTATTACGATTTTCAATTGTGTCTCTTAGCGAATTATTTACTAAACTTTCACGCTTAAATCTCTGAACTGATTTCGATGAATTTTGGTACAGAGATAGACGAGACCTTGGAGACAGTTAAAGGTGAAAATAACTAAGTGAAGCTTGTGTTGAAAAGAAATTTGTGTTGAATTACCAGGAGAAATGTTAATCAATAATACATAATCAAGATACTATTTTCCCTTATTAGAGTAATTTTGTACATACTCATTCATTTTGTTTTAAGTTGAAGCACTGTCCACACACATCCGGGTTCCCATCCGTGATGGGACAGAGAATGGGACGGAGAAAGAGCATGTTTGTACAAATTATAAGTAACCTATTTATCACCATGCTATTCTCTCTCTGGATGTATGTGAACAGCTCTTAATGTAAATATTACAAGTTATGTAACTGTAGCCTTAGGTAACCATAAAGTCTACAATTACATTGGGATATTGTTTGAGATTTTAATTAAAGTGAAATGAACATGGAGCTTCATGAATTATTAGTATACTATGACAAGTGATTATAATAATGTTATTTATTTTTTATATGTAAGTTTAATTTGTAGAGTATTTTGTATTACTATTTATTTTTGCAACTTTTGTATAACTGTCCTACAAAGTACAGCGAATAACTAAGAGGCATTTCAAAGTATTTATATTAATGAGTTACCAATGACATATTTTTATACAAAACAATTGCATTTACAACCGCAGTTATTTTATTTTTTACAAAATTTAATGAAAGCATGTAATCATCATGGACAAAAAAAAATTTAGTAGTTAAGTATTTATTAGTGGTTAATAATTAAATTTTTAAAATTTATGAATTGGTTATAATCCTATCTGCTTTCCTCACAACTACCATCAGGAGTATAAATCTATTCATACATATACATGTATGAATAGAAGAAGGTAGAAGTCATTGTTACAAGCATACGCTTGCAATAATGTCTTCCACCTTGTTACAGAATTGTGTGAGAGTAAAGCAGTTGGTACATTAAACCTTACCTTCTTATGGCTCAGCAAATTCATTGACATGAAAAATAAAGGTGTAAATAGATATAAATAAATGTTACAAACATTTGTAAAACTTAATGGTTTACGCACTGTGCCAAATAACACTGCTCCATTTATATTATTATTTTTTTATATTTAATTGAACTGAACCATGTTAGTTATAATAAAATGAAAAACATACAAATGTGTTTTCACTATATTTAATTGAACTGAACCATGTTAGTTATAATAAAATGAAAAACATACAAATGTGTTTTCACTTTTTAATTAAGACCAGTTTAGTGATTCTTACATAAATAAACCTCAGTGGGGCTCATCTCAGAGTGGACTTGTTTTGAGGAATCATAAACAAAACGTTTATTTACATCACTACTAGCTATGCTTTTGCACCAGAAAACTTAACTTAAAACATGTTTCGAAAAAATTGTCTTGTTGAGTTAGTTTAGGTATCACAAAAAATCTTTTATTTGAATTCAAATGGTGTTTGATGTTTTCAAATAATGACATTACAACCAGGAACGATTGTTGGTTTGTTTACGAGACAGAGATTTGAACATGATATTATGTGAATATTTTCTCAGTGCAAATGCATGGTAAATTATCTAATTATGGTGCTAATAAGAACTTTCCGAAATTTAGGATTTTGTGGGAGGCCAGTCCCACTGACCCTGAGGTGGTTTAGAAACAAGAGGTTCCCATGGTTTCCAATTCAGCATTTTTCTAGCCAGATTCAATTCATTTTCAGCCTGAATAATAAGCTCCTCAGCTTGTCCACAGTTAATTTTTGATTCAATCTCGTACACATCTTTGGTCTGTAAATAAAATGTAAACAATAATTTTTGAAACAATACTAATTATTATAGAATTATAGTAATCCCTGAACGGTTAATCCTTAATGGTAAGCAGAGGTACTATTATACAACTACATTTCACCAGTTAATTTTCTGTACCATGGCAAAGACGGCTATTGCCAACTACTGGACACAAGTCCAAACCCTTAGTGCTACTAAGAATTTCCAGATAAAAAGACCTAATAACACTAACCCAAACTGGCCTCATGCTCAGCAGTAACACTTGGGAACCTAGGATGCAAGTTCAGTCACAAGTTTTTTCATCTGGAGTTTCTCCTCAACAATGCAGTTAGAACTACTTTCAATCCTCAGATACTTTCAGATCCTGAATACTATAATGTTATTTACCTGTGTTAACACGGCGGCTCTTTCACGGATAACAGGTTCAGTATATTTTCGGTAACCAGCACTTTCAGGCATCTTTTGCAGGACTCGCAAAATTTTTCCATACAGAGAACCGAGGGTGTGATGAGCATTTGGAGCTACAGCCATGCCAACAAGGCCCGTACTCTGTAATTGTACAAAACCATGTTTTGAATATTACACACAACACTATAAAGAATGGTTATCTACGCGAAACTTAACGAAAGTGGTTATTCTGCATTGATCACATTTTTCATTGAAAAGAGGTAAGCTAAAATTGATATACAAGTGTATTTATTTAGGTTTAGCAGATCAATAGTTTTAAGTAATTCAAGAACATTTACTGTTACTTGAAAATTAAAAATATAGCCTTTCTAAATCAAATTTATTTCTCTACCTTTTTCAGAACTCCCATTTTTAACGATTAGATAATCACAACAACCTGCAACCCTTGTTCAGTTTGACAGTGACAAGCCTGACAGGTAGTAGCACTGACGTATAAATGATAAATAGGTAGGTACTGGTCAATGGTCAACTGGTGCACTGCCATAAAAACACTGACGTATGATTTATACGTCAGTGCCAGTGGTCAGTGCATATAAATTACCACTGACGTATAAATAGTGTAAATTATCGAATGTTTGTCGATGGAGCCATAACCTTAAAAATTGAATTGAATTGAATAGTGTAAATTACCGACTTGCTTTTAACAGTATCACAGACAATAAAACCGTTTCTGTAATGCTACGGCTACACTATCGCGATAATGCGAAGATTTGCGTTGTCGCGACACATCCGGCCAAAGATTTCGTCCTATCGCGAATCATCTTCGCGAATACGAATGCCCTTCGTGCCGCTGTCGGTAAATTGCCGCACATCAAAGGATTTGTCGCGACAAAGTTCGTGCGGTTGGCTACACTTCGCGCGCTTTAGTTGACTGCGAGACGCCGATCGGTTTGAAGCGTTTGAACGTGTTTGATTGAACTTGTTAAGGTGATGAATGAGACTATACATTTATATACAGGAAGACTATTTGTACAAAGTATTGAGGTAGGAAAAGGAATATCAAGGGATAAGAGGTTACTAAAGAGGGAAGAACGATCGTATAAGGGCCAGGAGAAAAAAATATGATTCAAATCGTCTACATCTGTGCCACACAAGCAGATGGGGTCATCGATAATATGAAATCTGGCAAGATGGGCTGGAGAACAAATGTGACCCAGTCTCACCCGTATTAAAATAGAGGTCTCCATCTTGCCAAATTTTGCCCGGCAATACCATGGCTTTTCTGGAATCTCGGGTTGAATAAGGGAAAAGTAATATCCCTTCGATCTGCTACTGATATCCCAAGCTTTCCTCCAGGTGTCCCGAAGAAATCTCTTAGGCATCGTGACAAGGTCATAGGAAAAAAAAATATAGGTATGGGACTAAGTCCCCAGTATACACAGCATCACCAGCCAGAGTGTCAGCCATTTCATTGCCATGAATTCCAGCATGGGCCGGAATCCATGCAAATTGTACTAAGTTGCCCTCAATGATCATTCTGGACGCAAATTCTCTTATTAAATATATTATAGAAAGCTGTGACTTGTCTTCATATGGGGATTTCACAGAGTACTTATATATATGACGCGATGTCGGCTCCCTACGCAGCGATCGTGCGCGAAGTCTAATAATTTTCGTGCGTTTTTTAGATTTCATTCTTAAAACTACACCTACGCAAAAGTTCTTCTCAGAGCTAAACAACAGTTCTTCTCAGAGCTAAACAACAGTTCTTCTCAGAGCCAAACAACAGTTATTTTCAGGGCTAACCAACAGTTTTTTTCAGGGCTAACCAACAGTTCTTTTCAGGGCTAACCAACAGTTTTTTTCAGGGCTAACCAACAGTTCTTTTCAGGGCTACACAACAGTTCTTTTCAGAGCTAGAATATTACACGCATTTTCTTAATCTCTAATGGTCTAAACATTTGAAAATGCCTAAGAGAGCCAGGTCTCAACTTACTAAACATAGTTCTCAAGCACCGGCAGCAAGAATACGCCGTATGGGAGAATCTTCACCTGAACGTTCACAACGCCTTGCTGAACGAAATCAGAGAAACTCGAAACTGTCTACGTAAATTTAATATACGTAGTTTCTCTATGTAGTCTGTGGTATATAATTTGTCAAGCAGGCGAAGCCGCGGGCATTAGCTAGTCATCCAATTTTTTTTTATCACATTCACAAATTGCTGGCAACATTGCCTATACATTAAAAAAAATATTATGTGCGCTGCGCTTACCTATGCTGTCTGTGTATAGGTAGGTACCTACCTACTGTCTTGTCTAGTCGTATTGTCTTCCCACTGTACCTACCTATTGGGCTGTTTTGTCTGGTTTTGTCCATGGTTCATGTATCTTGCATGGAATATTCAATACCTACTACATACATCTAAGTAGGTATTTCCATATTCCAGTTTCCATGTGTGCGAACGTGTTTAGTTTACCTACCTACTCTAATGCGCTACTGCAGACTCACAGTTGATTAGTGTTTTTATATCTGATTTTGGAAATAGCTTAAGTCAGGAGAAATATAATTGTTCCAATCATGATCTTAGGGATATGTTCTAGTGTTATGACTTTATTTTACTACAGACTTTCATATTATTAGTTGAAATCGAATCTCAGTGATCGAACTCAGGTACGTACTTGTTCATATCGTCCATCGTCACGTCACAATTCACCAGAAATCTGTCAAGATCACACTTTGTCAGTTCCTATGTACCCAAGTATTATCATTTTGGGAAAATGTCTTTTCAACGTGTTTGTAATGATAATATTAAGAATGCAATGATGACGATGAAATGTTGAATCTTGTGTAATAAGTGTGTAATTCTACATACCAGCAATGCCTTCTGTCTGACAATCAACATGGCATCAGATCACACCGGCCAGAGCTAAATAGTATTATGGAAATAGTGACGTTTGGAAACGCCACAATCACCTCATGAAAATACCTATGTTATGCACCATATTCATTAGGTACATTTATGTTCAAACGATTCGTAACTAAAACACACCTGCGTTTAAACATACTTTACTGTGTCCTGAATATAGATATCTAGCATCCCTTAACTAATTCAGAGTGAATTGCAAGGTATAGGTGGGTAAATCATAAATTTTTTGAAACACTCAATTTTCATAGCTTCACCATTTTCAAGCACAGTAAAGTCTCACTTGTATGTCACTTCAGTACTTCGGCACAGCCAGCAATCCGACACCCTCTACCCGTGCATAATCAACTTTTTAACAAATTGGTACATTCTGAAGTGCTTTATTCATTTTATCTGGTTTTTTAAGCAATCTAGTAATCTGAATATTGCAATAATTTGGCACATAATGGGTTAATAATGTTGGATTAGTGAAACTGAACTGTACCAACTTCATTGACATTTTTGGAACTTGAAATTTTGATTTGATCTTCTTCCTAATAGTCTAAGGTACATTATAACATTATCATTATCATATCACCCGAAATACATCCACTGCTGAACATAGGCCGCCCTCAAGTGTCGCCAAAACAATGGGACCTGTGCGTCTTCAAGTAATAAATTAATATAATTATAATAATGGTGAATTTTACTTTAAAAATCAATTATTTTTTATCAGCACCCACTGTATCACAGTATCATAAACATCTAAGTTTGTAAAATGTATTTAATATCAATACCTAGCAACATTTTATCTACTATCTATAGTACTCTTAGTTATAAAAAGACTGGATATGTAGAATAAAAAAATAAAAGGAATACAACACTTACAGGTAACTAGCCATGGAGGCACTGTCAGCTGCTCAAGATGACAGTTCTGGAGCAAACCCCAGCAGTGTCAAGAGTGATGACAGCAGCCCCCGGCCCGACAGCCGCACGGGCTCTCCTCCACCTAACTGTGCAATTTGTCTTGGCACTTGCAAGAACAAATCATTCACGGATTCTTGCTTGCACCAATTTTGCTTTTCGTGTCTTCTAACTTGGAGTAAGGTGAGCTTGAAAACTACATTACTTACTTTTAATTAAAACAAATTGTGTTTTTTGTTTATAAGAATGGTAACTAAAATGCTGTGAGAGTTACCAACTAGATGATTCATAGTAAATTGATAACGGCCATTTCTATAATTAGACTACCAGACTAAAATATCAAAGCCGCATGTTTCAGTGATTTGGCATGATAAGTTAATTTATACTGCTACTAGCTGACCCGTGCAACTTCGTCTGTGTAACATTTTTCATTACTGTCCCGCTCCTATTGGCCTTAGCGTGATGATATATGTATCTTCCTCGATAAATGGGCTATCTAACACTAAAATAATTTTTCAAATCAGACCAGTAGTTCCTGAGATTAGCATGTTCAACCAAACAAACAAACAAACTCTTCTGCTTTATAACATTAGTATAGATTACAATTAAGAATTTTGAATTGCAAATATGAGTACAGAAAAGATGAGAAAAAATTAAAGAGGTTGAGAAGATCTCTTCATTTTCTGAATTGGTTTAATGTGAGTTCTAAAATTGGTTTCTTTTGCCCAAAATAAAATACTATGGACAACTGTGGTGGATGCCACCTTGAACTGTTAAGATTTGTATTATTGGTTTGGTACTTAATAATTCTTAAATGTTCCAGGTCAAAGCGGAGTGCCCGCTCTGCAAGCAAGCATTTAGATCAATCATTCACAATGTGCGCTCTAACCACCAGTATGAGGAGTACCTGGTGGTTCAAAGGCAAACAGAGGAGGCCTCTCCTGAAATCAGCAGAATTGACATTGACAGAGTCTTTGCAGCAACACACCAGTATAGATACAGGTACGGTTATGGACATGGGCGGCCACCAAACTAATTTCATAAACATATTCATTCAGAAATAGACTTGGCCATTTCAATTACTTGGCATGAATGATTTAAAATATTTTATTATGAGTACTTAATAATAATCAACTCAGTTGTTTACGAAGCGTCTGTATCAAAAAGTCCAATTAGCAAAAGAACCTATTACCAAAACAACCTATTAACAAATCATCCTATTCGCAAATCATCCTATTAGCAGAACATCCTTAAAACTAGAGAATGGGAAAAGTACAGCCATACTCAATAAAATATGATTTTTAAAGGGGATTGAACTTTTTTGAATAGGACCCCCGAGCTACGTAAGATTACAAAATATCTTGAGAGATTGTTAACTCTCGATAAATTGTATATCTGTGGCGTTCCGAGAAATTGTGGTCTGATATTGGCGACATTGACACTGGCGACCAATCAGCACTCTGGTCTACAATTTATCTGTTTTGGTGTGATAGATAAATTGGGAACTTAGCCCATCATGGACGCCAGGAGAACCTGTGCAACTCTGGTGCCATTAAGGGACATCTCGCCCACGCAATAACTGGCACGTGGACCATGTCAACTGAATCAGTCTAGTACATCCGGGGAAAACTGGCTGTGACAGACAGATAGACCGACAGACAGACATACACCGTTTCTCACGGATGTGTTCCGATTTTTACGGAGTAGTTTTTACGGAGTAGTTACGGAGATAATGGGGGCATTATCTCCGTAACTACTGAGCTTAAAATTTAGAAAAAAATACAGATTAGAATATGTAGCTCTTTACCTATATAGATTATTTAAAACCGAATTCTTATAAAAAGTCTATGGTATAAAGTAACATAAATAACAAATTAGCACTTCGCCCGCGACTTTGTTCGCGCGGGTTTAGTTGGTACTCCACGAACTTCATCTCCCCTTTACCCTCTTTAGGATAACGTGCAAATTACTTATTAATGAACTAACGTAGGGCAGTTCGCTCAAACCGCAACATTTTTCTTACTTGAGAGATTTTTTTTACCTGTCGTAACTTTTAAACGAAAGGTCCGATTTGAATAATTTAAACTAGCGAAACTGACAACTTTTCCCAATCAACCTTGAACCTAATGCTTGAGTGATAAAGTTCAAAATCTATTTTAAAAATTTGACAGATTGTTGTAGCTTGATGTGCTGGCGTCTGTACATAAACAACCTTAATTATCAAACAATTTAAATGGATAAGGATTAATATAATGATACCAAAATCATTACTATTCCATTCCACCTGGGTTTTGATTGAATGGTTTAAACAAAAAGCGGTCGTTGTGACTTAACCATGATAGTTAGTTAAGAACGCGCGGACTTTTTGTATTTATTGATGTCTTCTATAAAACTGTAGGATATTTTTTGTGTATTTTTTTCACACGTTGCTTTACATTATCGAAGTTTTCATACGGATCCTTTAAAATATTCTATAGCCTATGTTTATCAGGGATAATGTAAGATTCTAATAGTGAAAGGATTTTTCAAATCGGTCCAATAGTTTCCCCAAGTAAATACCGACAGATTTTTTTACACGAATAATTTATAAAATAGGGACGTTATTCAATACATACTACACGCAAAAAACAGTTTTCTAATAAAAAGACATATTAATTTGAATTAAGACATATTTATTGGATGTAAGGAACTGGTTCTCTCCCTATAGACGCTAGAGAATAATTCCTTAGTAATAGTAAAAAATATTCTTAAAAATATTTATTTGTTTCAAGAATAATAAATTTAATCCAAGACAAATATTGTTTCATTCAAGACACTACTACTTTGTACACTCAAGTAAATGTTTTCTTCATACGAAACATCTTCTTTATCTCTTTCTTTCCTTACCTTCCTTAGAGTAAATTATTAGTTTATTCATACAAGAAAATGTTTCATTAGTTTAACTAATTATTCACTTTTGGTGAAAAAATATAATCTAAAATTGAGATTCTATTTTTTTGGTGTTATTAATAACGATCTCAAGACAAAATTCAATTTCTTACATTAAGGCTGTTGGTTTTGTTGTATCAAAGCAGTTGATGTCTTAGATAGACATATTAATAAATTTATACCATTAATTTAAGATTTTACTGTCTTGGGTTCAAACATGGGATATTTTTGATTTAAGCCATTTTGATGACACAGTTTGGGATCGATTACCATTGCCCGCGAAGAGAAAAATAAGAAAAGCAAGCATATTTTTAGAAAAAATTGTACATTAATACTAAATAAAAAATGCTATTACATTTCGTTAGAAAAATATGCTTGCTGTTCTTGTTTTTTTTTTCGCAGGCAATAGGAATCGACCCTTTGTAAAACTCATACTTCGTACATGTGGAGCATGTGAAATGACTTAAATAATGAAAAGACTATAAATAAATCACAGAAAGGTTTATTGTCATTGCAACTATACTGCACTCATAAAACATCAAAATTTTCAACAAAGATACATCACTATTTTGAATTTTGATACCAAAATAGCGGGACCAATATTTAAAATGATTTTTAAAGAGCGTTTTACTATGTAGACCAGGGTCGATAATTTCTGAAACCAAAGAAAATACTAGTAGGATGAAACCCATTCGAAAAGGAAGAGAATATAACAAAAATTAAAGGAAAAATAATTTAGCTAGTCTCTGTTGGCGCCTGAAAATGAATTAAGACCAAAACAATACAAGTACCTAGTGACATTTTTGGAAGTTAGATTTCCCCATAGCTAAGCGGGCATAATGAAAGCGCCCATAACCTAGTTACTAAATAGGTAGAATAATTTAGTAACTAGGTTGTGAGGCAAGATAACACGAAGAAGAACATACGCAGGCAGTAATCAGCTCTTCTGTTTTTTCTTGCAGCAATAATCTTGATGTTCACAATTCCTTCATGTTTTCCTTAGTCAATTTTGGTAATTGTTCAATCGTAATTCCATTTTCTGTAAAAGAAGGACAAGAATACTTCCTCTTTTTTGACTACATGACGAATAAAAAACAATAAATGGCTAGGTACCTATTTTAGGGCGTTAATTCGCCACGCAAGTTTGTTTCTAAACAAGATATTTTCATTTAGGAACTTTTAAGCAGACGAACACAGAAAATGACCCTCTCACCCGGTTTATACATGAAAGTATGAAAATAATTACTTACGCAATCATAGTTTCGCTATTGATAATTTCTTGAGTTAGATTCCAAGATTCGAGTAACGCAGTTATGGCGTCCATCACTGTGTTCAAAGAGTATTTTACTCTTTACTGTGAACAGATCACTTGAAACAATGCCTGTCCTCCTGTGCCTGTGCGCCGCCGCCGCTGGTTACGTCGCCTCCCCGAAGTAGTCCCGAACAAAACCTGTTTGTTTGTTGTGCTTGTGGCGACTTGAGCGCTGCTGCGCGTCTCTATCTACGTGCGCGACCTTGCGTTGCATTGCGCATGCGCGAAATGTTGTCATAGAAAAATACTCTTAAGTTTAGAGAAATATTATTTAATTGAAGAATTACCGTTTTAAATCGAAAACTATAACTTTCTTGTCTCAAATCTTTTAATATTACTCTGATTAAAACTTAAGATTTTAAAAATCTTACAAAATAATTTCTTAGATCTAGTATTTTTTTTCTTATATTTAATAATTTGTAAGTACTTCAAAATAATAAACTAGGTGACTCAATTATAGAAAAAATATTCTCTAATTTAGTTTACTTTTTTTGATGTGAGAGGATTGGAATTTCGTGGTTTAAGTAAACTAAATTTATTTGATTTAAAATTGTGAAAGACTTGAAATAAAAACATTTCTCTTAATTAATAAGAAAAAAAATGTCTCGGAAAAAGATGATCAGTATTTTTGTTCTAAAAATATTGCATTAACCAAAGTAAATATATTTTTAGAATTACTAAATATTTCGAGAAATTGGTATTTCTTCTTTAAAGAAATCCTTTTTTACCGTGTAGCTTCTGCCCGCGACTTCGTGTGACTAGAGAACTTTAGCATTGAGTTTTTATTGAAATATACAAAAAAAATATCTTGCCAGCGGCTCGAAATTCTTTCCATGATTCTGATCTCGTGGTGGTTTGTGAGTCTTTATCATTCATGATGGTTCCGGTCCCGAAAATGCTTATTAATTTTTCTGGTCTCTTTAATTAAGAAAAGCTTTTGACCTTGTAAATAATGACGTTTTACTCAGGAAGTTAGCAGCCATTGGCTTCAGTCCGCACTTATTGAGATTTTTTACGAGTTACATGAGAGACAGGTGGCAATATGTAGAATATGCCAATCACACTTCTGAACCCTACTTAACGCTATCAGGAGTAAGTCAAGGCAGCAACCTTGGACCTCTCGAATTCATATTGATGATTAATGATCTGCCGAAAGTAGTACAACACGCCAAATGCTTACTATTTGCTGACGACCTTAAGCTTTATCTCCCAGTAAGTAATTTAGACGATTGCATGAAGTTGCAAAGTGACATAAATAGGGTTGTGAAATGGAGTCAGGACAATCTTTTGGAATTTAATAACTCAAAGTGTGTGGTTATCAGTGTATCCCGAGCTCGAACTCCGCTGCAATACGGGTACAGCATTAACAGCAACCCCTTGGATAGTGTAACGGACATTAAAGACCTAGGACTGACGGTTAATGCCGAATTGACATTTAAGGACCATATTGTTAAAATATGTAAAAAAGCATACCGAAATTTAGGATTTGTGCTACGCAGGGCCAAAGACTTCTCCAACATTAAGGCAATCATTGCGCTTTATAATGCCCTAGTAAGAAGCCAGTTGGAATGGAACGCGGTCATCTGGTCTCCGCATGAAACTATATATAGTATTATGTTGGAGCGAGTACAGAACAAATTCATTAGATATCTTTATATGAAACTTTATGGTGTTTACCCTTTCTTTCCTCTAATGTATCCCACCTTGTTTATTTTAGGCATGGTGGGATATAATGAACTTAAGGTTAGAAGGGAACTTGCTCTTGTGCTGTACTTTTTTAAAGTACTGCGAGGGAAGCTATAATGCAACTTTGTTGGAGTTCTTGAGGCTATGTGTCCCAAACAGATACGTTTGGCGCCGACTTCGGCCTCCACTGTTGAAGGTGCCGAGGGCGAGAACTAACCTGCTCAAGGAGTTGCCTCTGACGCGCGCACTTCGCACTCTAAATAAAATACACGACAAGTCAGACCTATTCATTTGCACTTTGAGTGAATTTAACAAGGTGGCACTAGCGGTAATTTGCTATGATGATGTAAAGTAGATAATCTGCAAAATAATTTATTTGAATAGGTATTTGTACTGAAAAATTTATGTATACAATATTCTTGTTATTGGCTGTACTGTCGCATTGGGTTGTTTATCCTGTAAAGATAGTATAAGTTTGATAAAAATAAAAATAAATAAGAAATGCCAGGAAACAAGCATTTTGATAGGTGTTTTATATTACGATATTTTAGAAAACCCTCATTAGATCATTTTGCGAATAGAAATATTCGTTAATAGGTCATTTTGAGAATAGAACGTTTTGATATGGAGGCTTGAGTACTTTCCTTTACAAACTTAATCACCCCCTTCAATCCCACTGGGTAGATCATTTTCAAAGAAAACTTTTACACCTAAAAATACAACCGAAGGTTCGAAAGTCGTATAATATTATTTATATAGTTCAGTATTCATGTAACCAAGTTTTGGAGTTAAATCGTAACAATCAAACAAAAAATCCAATCTAAATGATTTATTTCATTAGGTTCAACATTGAAAACCAATTACAGTTACTAAAAATATACAAAAAAAGAAAACAAACAGATCATTTTTTAAAGTAAAACAGAAAAAACCCGGCCATGTCCGTTTCGGACAAACACAGGAAGGGTTCCGTAGCATAAACTTTAATTTTTATTGTTTGTTGTTATAGCGGCAATAGAAATAGGCAATCTGTGAAAATTTCAACTGTCTACCTATTGCGGTTCTTGAGATACCCGCTGACAGACAGACGGACGAACGGACAACGGAGGCTTAGTAATAGGGTTCCGTTGGTTACCCTTTGGGTACGAAACCCTAAAAAATTAATAAGGTAAACTACTCTCTCACAGTACTTCTGACATGCCAATAAAATCTTATATGCTAAGCTTGCATTTATTGACCCGCTGGAGTGAAAATTGACAAAGAACAGAGCTTCCACCTATTCCTTGCCTTTATTGGGCGGCCTGACTGGAGATTTGCAACAGTGCTCGGGAGAAAGATGTGTGTAAGATGTTGGTAGGGCTCTTAACCGGAATTCTGATATTGTTGATAGTTTACTTTATAGGGTGCTAGAGAGCTCTACCGAAACACCACTCAAACCGGTCAATAAAGGCGAGAGAGAGCTCTGATTTTCGTCAGTGTCCACAACTCGTCAATAATGTCAGAGAGGAAGAAAGAGATTTCTCCCGGGAGATCGGGTCTAGTTTTGATTTTATCTTTCTTAGTCTGGCTTCGCATTCTAGACGCCACAGACCTGTTTAGTAAATGACGTTGAACAATGTCAATATTAATTAATAATAGTTATGTCCATTTCTTCATTGTTCATTTTTCGCCACTTAAAATAATTCACAATAACACATTCTTTTTTGCTCTCGACCTGTCGGACAGAATCTAGAGCGCTTCGGTTTAAAGATTATTATTGTTGACCTGAGGAACGAAATGCAGTGTGTGTTCATTCTGGGAAGCTCTTGGTCCAACTTCCATGCATAGGTTCCATGGGGAATGTAGGGGTGCATAATGAAAGGATTTTCGAGACGGGGAAAAACGATCTGCGCGGGCAATAGGTTGTCTACTACACTAATATTATAAAGAGGAAATATTTGTTTAATAGGCTTCGAAACTACTACTGAAACGAATTGATAATATCTTTCACCATTGGAATCCTACATTATCCCTGGTGAACATAGGCTATAAAATATTTTCAAGGTGTGAAAAAATACCAAAAAAAGATCATTTTTCTTCTTCTTTAATTTCTTCTTTTAAAAAAAACGTTGCCCCACACTAGGAACTTCTCCTGTATCGTGGGTGCGTTGACAAACACACAAAGTCACATACACAAACAGCCAGACCCGGAACAACTACCTATCTGTAGGCCATACAAATATTTGTTCCGTGCGGGAATCGAAACCACGACACGCGGCGCAGCGGCCGATTTACAATAGAGCAAAGTGATGTACTACAGTTTTATAGAGGACATCAATATCTACAAAAAAGTCTGCGTGGGTAAATATCTCACTATTATGGTTACAATGACCGTTTTTTTTTTCAAAATATTCAATCAAAACCCGGGTGGAATGAAAAAGTGCTAATTTTAGTATTATGATGTTAAGGTGAATGCTCCAACCAGCCCGCGAAATTCAAAATTTCTTGCGTTTTTTGCAATTTGCAGGCCAGTGCTAGGTTGTATGTTGATTAAAATATTATTCGCGGCTGTAAGTAAATAATAATAGTTTGATAATTAAGGTTGGTTATGTTTTTTTTTTTCATACAAAACGGGGAAACTCTTGGCCCAAATCTCACCTGATGGAATGTGATGATTAGGCCGAAGACGGGAGCGAGTTTCACCCGGAATCCTCTTACATTGAGGAACTGGCTATCATACCTCTAACTGCCGGAACACAACAATGCTGTTAACATAGTTGTTATGGGGACAGACTTAGACATGATGGTGGTAGCTTGCCAGGCGGACTTATAACCAAACCGAGCAAAAAATTTGGGCCCGCTGGGAATCGAACCCGGGACCTCTGGGTCAGAATCAGGTGGTATAACCACTAGACCACGGAGGCGGTTAATGTCACCTGTTTAGCACCACCCGAGGACCACGTGTAGGGATTCGCTGAAGGGTATTCTCCTACGGACGCGGGTGACGCGGCCCCCAAAATATGTAAATCCAAATTACTACTACTACTTTAAATTATTCAAATCGGACCTTTCGTTTAAAGTAACGAAGGGTATAAACTACTCCAAGTAAGAAAAATGTTGTGGTTTGAGCGAACTGCCCTACGTATTGTATATTTATGACTGAGGAACTCTGACTCTAGGGTGTGTGCGGTCGTTAGACCTTACTGCCCACACAACAAGAAGAAGAAGATAAGTGGGGAGATGAAGTTCATGGAGTACCAATTAAACCCGCGCGAACGCAGTCGCGGACGAAGTGCTGGTTTAATATAAAAATAATAGAGAAAATGGTATGAAACGCAAGTTAAGAGTATAAGAAAAAGTACATTCTTTGTTATTTTGAGGCGATTAAGTTCCTTTTTACCTGACTGCGCCAGAAAGTGGGTAATGGATTTACAAGCTTTTATTTCACTTGCAATGTATGTATGTGTGTTTGTTTGTTGGTTTAGGTTAAATTTTGTAAACTGAATTAGAACAAGTTTCTCTTATCTTACAGGGTTGAAACTATAAACATAGGTTTATTTCTGACGTGACTGCTGCGTTCAGGGTTGGTTCCAAATGCGAGATCTCTTCAGCCGTTATGAGCACAGACACGGAATCTTTACATTCTATGATTGTAGCACCTTCCATAGTCGATCATGACTGGGCTGCTGCGTCTAGGATTGGCTCCATATGCGAGATATTCTCAGAGGTCAATAAAACAAGCACGATTAAATTATAAAAGGCAATTTTAAACTTGGCTGTTGCGCCTAGGTTCATTTGACCGAAAAGACAATATATCGAGAATTTACAAAAACAACAAATACAAAAAGCAATACTATAGTTTAAGTATCAATAGAAAATCTTCTGCTTTGTGGGACGGCTTAGCTTAGCTACTAGATTAAGGTTTTATCCAGTCCCTAGGACAAATCTCGTTCAAAAATGTCATAAAATATGTAATATGAAGATGTAGTATGTAACTGTGGTGTGCAGGACGACGCTCACGCTGCCGCGGCGCGAGTCCATCGCCATCCAGCAGCTGCTGCGGCACTACCCCTTCATGGCGGACGTGTTCCCCCCGCCGGCGTCCCGCGCGCCCCCCGCGCGCCGCCGCCGCTCGCCCGCCGCCTTCCGCCGCACCGTGTACCGCCACAACCTTTGGGCACGGCCGCTGCCCGACTTCACCGGCAGGTTCCGGACATGCACACCTGAATTCTACAGGTACATATACCTATTTGCTTCATCGAGCTCATATTTCGTTTCATTTAATTTCAGACAACATTGATCCATTGCATTACATTAAAGTTTACAAATATTCTTAGTATGAACTTAAAAACTAAAGTCTCCAAATGCCTAAGATACTTGAATTGTTATACTCAATTAAGGGGAATACCATTGAGTAACAGTGGTGGAACAAAAGTCGGGCACTTGGTACCCAACTGATACAAAGACCTGATATTTTTACATTATAACTCAAACCGTGTGCGGCCGCATACTTTAGTACTTACTTTACTTTCACATAGCAAACCGTCAAAATATTCCCATCCCACTACGATCACTTAGTCTTTTCACTCTACATACATTAAATATTACAATTTGGTCTTTGAAGGTACAATGACACACAAATGCACCGGCTGGTTCCATGGCTTAACAGAGAACTACATTATTTGTTGAATGAAAATATTGGCCACATGTCTTACGTCATGTCCCGGATACTAGAACTGCTACCGCAACACCATATCAATTCAGCTGAATTTCGAGAAGCGCTTCATCGATATTTCGGAGACAGGACAGAACACTTCCTTCATGAGCTGTATTGCTTCGCCTCTACTCCGTATGATTTAACTGGCTACGATCGCAATGTGCAATACACTACAGACAGTAGAATATCTACAATGGTCAATGAGGTGATATCGAGTTCTGACACGGATGCAAGCGTAGATTCTGATATCGTAATGGTCTCCAGTTCGGAGCCGGCCGACCCTCCTCCGGGGCCCTCGAGGTTCCCGGTGCCTGCTTACCCGCAAAGTTATATATCGCAGCCCACGGCCAACAATGTCATTCCTATTGAAACTATATCTCATTCAGACACCGACGACGATTCTTCCGAAGTGATGGTCGTGGGCTACATCAAACCTCCTCAGGAGAGGACCCCCGAGATCGTGGACTTGCTAGGATCCGACAGCGACGTGATCGTAGAGGACATCCTCCCACCGGAGCCGAGCCGACCTGCGGAGACGCAAGAACATCAGGTCGTGCCGTCCGTGAAGCTCACTCTGAAGCGACACCGCGCGCGCGACAGCGGCGCAGACATGCGCAGCGAGTCGGACAGCGACGACAGCTCGTACCGGCCGCCCCCCCCGCGCCGCCGCTGCCGCGCGCGCCACTCCGCCTCCACGTCCGACACCAGCCGCTCCACGCCGCCGCGCGAGCGCTCCGCCAGCGCCTCGCCCGCGCCCGCCCCCGCGCCCGCGCCCGCTCCCTCGCCCTGTGTCGCCGCCTCCCCGAGCGCCGCGCCGCCCAGCCCCTCCACCGCGCCCACCTCCTCCTGCGACGACGACACCGACGACTCCAAATATCTAGTTAGGAAGAAATCGAAGAAGAAGGCGAGCAAGGAGAGCGCCACATCCAGAGATCGGAGGCGAAGCAAGAAGCGCTCGTCACATTCACATCACAAAGAAAAGAAGAATGTTCAGTCTTCGGAAAAAGATAAGCGGAGCAAGCGAAAGTCTTACTCGGGGAAGGGTGTAAAGTCGTCAAACAAAACTAGTAATACCGAGTACTCGGTACCCGCAGAACAGACTTTACCTGCCTTAGATCAACCTAGCACTAGCGGCACGTCAAAGAGGGATAGAGAAAAGCGTAAAGCAACGAAGGAATGGAAACGACAGCGGCGCGACAGCCGCGAGAACAGAAGACTGAGAAGTGTTGTTAATGTTATGTATAATAGTCATAAAAATACTGATGAATCAATAGTTATGAGCGCAAATCACACTGCTACTAGAAGCATGTCTGACGCCGATTCGCCGCCAGCTGCTGGTGACCGGGCCAGTATCGCGGAGCCGCCCAGCGGTGTCGGCGAGGTGTCTGCGATCAGTCGCCGGCTACTGGATATGTCATCAGATTCTGAAGACAACTTACCATTGAATCTTACATTACAGAAATTAAATCCGTTTTCTTCGTCATGAAGGGTCGGGTAAAATTATAATTATTGTGATAAATATAAATTATTAAAAATGAAACCATTAAATAAAGTAGTGTTACAATTAAGTAAGTATTGATTCAGTCGCATTTTACTTTCAACAAATTACTGGAAAATGGAAAAATAAACCAAAGCAGTTGTGACTGTAAATCAAAGACATAACTTTGCAAAAAGTGTGTACATTAAGTTTGCAATTATTCTGGAATTCAATAAAAATATTTAGCACGTACGTAGCGGTTAATCCGAAAAAACGTTAGAAAATTAAAACTGCCTATATTATATCTATCAGTGGCACATTTAGATTACTGCATGAGAAATTTTTAATAGTGCTGCTGCCAGCACTTTTGGTTTAATTTTCTGAAAATCATTTTAGTCCAGAAAGTATTATGTCTGCCACTCAAGTAAACATATTTTGTCAATGTTCGCTAATTAATTCATTTTTTTATTATAATACGGGTATTTAAGTAGATAATGGATGTTTCATTTTAATCTAAGAAGCTATGCACGAAATTCAACTCACAAGAGACTCAACTACGGGAAGCGAAATGAATGTCAACAAGTGTGACAAGGGATAAAAAATTACGAAATTATTAACAGATGCTTTGCCTGACGCATATGGTTATGCCGTGTGCGCCACAGACTTATATTTCATATTAATATATTATTTTGAGCATCCCACAATTCAATTAGATTTTGACAAAACGTGGATTTTACGTGCATGGCTCCCTAAGTGCTCGTTTACGGAGATGAGGGGCGTTGAGCGTCGCGTGCGGCAACGCGGCCCGCGCATAATTCAAACATGGCGTTTAATGAGAGCGCATGGAGAAGCGATTCACGCACGTGTCGTCGAACGCTCAACGCCCCGCGTCTCCGTTAACGAGCATTAAGACCTCTGCTGATAAATAGTAGTGATCAATAAATAAGTTGTGAAATATTGAATGCCATGTATAGCGAAATGTTTTTATAATACAAAACTATTACCTATTATTTGCATCTTAATTTACAACGCCAAATCAGAAATTACAAAATGTCAAGTGGATAATATTAATGTGCATTGATTGTAGCTTTGCTTTAGAATCGTTTTAAACAGTTTAGCAAGTAAAAAGGCAAGTGTATATGTCGTAGCCAGCAGGCCCTAAGTGCGTTACACACTATAAGGAAATCGTATTAGCGCAGTGTAACTATATTGAATCCAGATCATAGGATTTAATATAGTTACACTGCGCTAATTACGATTTCCTGCTGGCTACGACATATAGGTCCCATTGATTTTCGATGTAGCCAGGACTCGAGGTGTGGTGGAGAATTGTTGCTGTTACAGCTTGGCAAACAAGTTTGAAAAAGTTCAGGTCGCTTAAATAATACAGGTTGTTCCAGGAGTGCGTGGTGATATTTAAGGGTGCTGTTCTTTAGCTGCTATAGAGAAACAAGATGCGCCATAAATGCATCAAAAGTTGCGTAAAGTTAGATTTTTTCCAACTGCTCCAACCAGGCCTGAGTATTTGACAAATTCCAGCTTGATTCCTCCACGCGTTCCTGAGAAACAGGTCGCGACAGACTGACAGACGGACAAGAAAATTAACCTAAGGCCCGAATTCCTCTGTCGCTGATGTCGGTCGCTGATGTCGGTCGCGCGTACGAATATACGTTGTGTTCTATGAAGCACCACACTGTGACGCTGACATCAGCGGCGCGCGAGTTGCTACGCGCCGCTGATGGCGCGCGTCGGTCTCGCTCGTCAGCGCCGCGTTCGTCGGTCGACTGACGCGCTATAGAACGTTATGAGCGTCCTCACTCTGTTCCCGACCGTCGGCACGCGCGCGTACAGTCGCCCGCCACCATGAACATTGATACCGAACGTTCATTCTAAAATAATTAAAAAACTTTTCCTCGTCCTGACGTAGCTTTTCAAATAAAGTAGAAAATTCACCATTCGTCACCCTATCAGCAACAATTGGGTGAATGTGATATCTTTTTTTTCTATATTGACGCCGTCTCCGCTTGCGTAAGTATGCTGTATGTGAGTATGTAGTATAATATCCCAAATTCAAACTCCGCTTCACAAATCCACAACAAATCCACTTGGAGACGCCTGTACCGTGGAGCGGTCAGTATCGCACTACGGATGTTTTCATTGGCGCTGATGGTCAGCGCGCTACGCGACTGACGGTACGCGACCGACGTCAGCGACAGAGGAATCCGGGCCTAAAAGGGTTCTGTTTTTGTCGACAGAGGTACGGAAGCAAGCAGTCTGATGGAGTCAGTGGCATCGATTGAATAAGAATAAACAACTCCAACCGCATCAGACAGCTAGAAAAGTGCTTTTTCTACATTTTAGTAGTTTTTTTGTGGTCGCGTTTTCAAAACGGTAAAAACTTTTTTCTTAAATCTATAGCAGCTACAAAACACCACTACCCTTAAATATGGCCACGAACTTCTGGAACACCCTGTAGGTAAAAAAGGCACTTTATATGGAAGGACTGTTTGAGGATCTTATCAAAATTATTTTACCACGGCTTATGGGCAAAGTAATGGAAGCAATAAAGTTCTATTGGTTCCGTGACATACTCTGTGTTGCCAAGCTGTTAAAGTAACCTATTTAAGATTTTTACAATGTAACTGGATCTTACTGGTACTGCCAGGAAATAAAGTGATTTAAAGATCTTTTTTTTTTTTTACTTTAGCCCGAGTTCATTGTTCGATCCCATACGGCGCAGCTGAAGATCCCGAACACATCTACGATGCATCCAGCTCCTTGCACTTTTGCTCGTGTGCGTTACCCCAGCGAAATGTTGTGTCTTAGACAGGTGAGACAACAAATAATTTTATTAGTGTATCGTGAAGAGCAATTTGTTTACTAATAGCAAAATTTGTGTGGATTGTAGTTTTTAAGTTTTTTGAGAAAAGCAGATTTTGCTTGAGTAACATAGGAAACGTTACCCTGGAAAAATCGTTTTTCAATAATTCGTTTCAGCCTGGAACCAAATAGGTACATAAATAGATCAGATAGCTTTTGTTGCGCAGTAAATGTTCGTAAATAGCAAAATTTGTATGTCTTATGGTTCTTGAGTTATTTAAGATTTTGCTGCGGTAACGTTTTGGTATTTCCCAGATCTCGAAAACGGCTCAACATAGAAGTTTGAAAAAAAGTACCAATGAGATCTTAATTTGTATTAGTTTTTGATTTTGTTGACGTAAACCAATGTAATGAAATTGTTTAACAATCAGAAAAATTGGATTTGCAAGTAAATCAATACACTTGTCGAAAACTACTCGACGGATTTTAACGAAACTTGGTACAATTATTTTTCATACTCCTGAGCTGGTTATAGTATACTTTTAATCACGCTACAATCAATAGGAGCAGAGCAGTGAAGGGAAATGTTGGGAAAACGGGAGAAGTTACTCCATTTTTTAAGCTTCCGTCGCGTGTGCAACCTTAATGGTTTAAGTTACACAGAAATCATGTATGACGGATATATTCTCCTTAAAATTATATAAAAAATATCCCACAACAGCATATGTCTATATTTTATGATTGACTCACAATAACACGTGTAACTCCCGATAGCTTAGCGGTTCGAAGCTTTCTGATTATATTTGTCTACTCTTATTTATTACACTCTCAGTCATCCCTAATTAAAAAAAATAACATTAATAACTATTCCATAAAAAAGAATCACAGAAATCGGTCCAGAAACACTAAAGTTATACATGCAATACGCTAATAATAAGCCATCGCGCGTGAATACTGAATGATGCTATAAGTACCTAAGGATTATTTTTATATAATGTCGCGAACGCACAGGCAGGCGGCTTGCTTGGCGCCTAGAGGCACGCGATGCCTTGCGATATCAAAACTTCACGCGAACGAAGTCGCGGGCAGAAGCTAGTTCCTAAATAAACTGGTGTGAAAGACGCTTATAACGACAGGAATTTTTGATTTTGTAAAAGAATAATTTTAGACTAGTCGTACATACTTTAGCGATCGAATACGCAGGGCCCATGACATTAAGAAACTTGGCATACTTTAAACAAATTAAAATGATTCATGAACGTTCTTCCCTGTTAATTTGAGCTTTCAAATACGGCTTTAAAGTTATATCAAAAACAAGAATATGTCAGTATTTCTCTAATAATCCGACCAAATTGAAAAGGTCACGTAAATGCGATCACACCGTACGTACGGGTAATCTTCGCAAATGACCAGTAAAAAAGTTATTCATGAAGCCGATTCACAATCTATCTATCTTCTTCTATCTATACTTATAATAAATCTGTAGAGAGGTCAATTCTGTACATGAAATATATTTCCAAAATAACTATCAGGGGGTAATTAGGGATCGATACTGATGCCAAAAATGCAATCAGTAAAATTTTTGTCTGTCTGTCTGTCTGTCTGTCTGTATAACCGTGATAGAAACAAAAACTACTCGACGGATTTTAACGAAACTTGGTACAATTATTCTTCATACTCCTGAGCTGGTTATAGTATACTTTTCATCACGCTACAATCAATAGGAGCAGAGCAGTGAAGGGAAATATTGGGAAAACGGGAGAAGTTACTCCATTTTTTAAGCTTCCGTCGCGTGTGCAACCTTAATGGTTAAAGCTACACAGAAATCATGTATGACGGAAATGTTCTCCTTAAAATTATATAAAAAATATCCCACGACAGCATATGTCTATCTTTTATGATTGACTCACAATAACACGTGTTACTCCCGATAGCTTAGCAGTTCGAAGATTTCTGATCATATATCTATATACTCTTACGTTTATAACACCCTCAGTCATCCCATTCTTTTTTATGGAATAGTTAATAATGTTAATTAAAAAAGTTAGCATTATTAACCTGTTAAAGCCAGATAAAAAACCTGAGGACCCAAAGTCATACCGGCCAATAAGTCTGTTGCCCATACCATCCAAGATATTCGAAACTCTGCTCCTACTGCGGATTCAGGCAATAGTCTAACATCAAGGATTGATTCCTGATCATCAGTTTGGCTTTCGTCGAAAGCATGCCACAACTGATCAGGTACACAGGCTGATTAATGAAATAGATAAGTCCTTTGAAGCCAAAAAGTATTGTGCGAGTGTATTTTTAGACATATCCCAAGCGTTCGACAAAGTGTGGCATGAGGGGCTACTGTTCAAAATAAAATCACTATTCCCTAGCTGCATCTATGGAGTTCTCAAGTCCTACATAGAGAATAGATACTTCCTAGTACAGAACGGCGAAGAGCTCTCAGGCCTCTGTAGTATCAACGCAGGCGTCCCTCAAGGCAGCGTGCTCGGGCCGTTACTATATCTGATTTACACTTCTGGCCTACCAATATCAGATTGTATTACAACCGGAACCTTTGCCGATGATACTGCTATTCTGGCTTCTCATGAAGACCCAGTAGAGGCGTCAAAGATCCTACAAGATGGACTAAACCAAATATCGGACTGGCTCAAGAAGTGGCGCATTAAAGCAAATGAAGGCAAATCAGTCAACGTTACCTTTACATTGAAGAAAGGTACATGTCCGCCAGTAAAGTTAAACGACCTTGACATCCCACAAACAGACCACGTAAGGTACTTGTGCTTACACCTAGACAAACGACTGACATGGCGAAAACACATTTTCACCAAACGTAAACAACTTGGACTACAAATTCGCAAACTCTATTGGCTAATAGGTCGACGATCGCAATTATCCATGAGTAATAAACTTCTCCTGTATAAAACTATACTAAAACCAATCTGGACCTATGGCATCCAATTGTGGGGGACAGCCTCTCACTCTAATATTGAAATCGTGCAAAGATTCCAAAATAAAATGCTGAGAACAGTAACCAACGCTCCGTGGTACGTCACAAACGAACAGCTACATCACGACCTGCAAGTTAACACAGTCAGACAAGAAATAGTACGATACACTAAAACTTACCATGAGAGAATAACAAACCACCCAAACCCCTTGGCAAAGGTTCTTATGAAGGAAACTATCACAACGCGCAGACTGAAACGGAAAATGCCTCAAGACACACTTAAATAATATAATAAATAAATAAATTTATTCAATTAAAAACATTTACAAAAAGTGTACAATTAGCTAACAGTAATACGTTAAACATAAAATTATAGCGCCTAAAAATAACTAAAACTAAGATATCATTATTACAGGTGCAAGCGATGGTTGTTCGGAATTGCAATGTTACGTAGCGACCAGCCCGATCTAGGTTATTTTTAACCTGTGTTTCAGGCCACCACTTTACAATCAATTACTTTGGTCTATCATAATATAAAGTTAATGCTTAAAAATTAAAGAATGCCTCAACAACTATGAGAATAAGCTTAATGGTACCTTAATAATTATCTAAAAACTAAGTCTATGTCACAAAACAAAAATAAACACTTACGTGGGGAACAAAAATATCATCATTCCAAAATTTCTAGAAGTTGTTCTGTGTCTGAGTAATGCAGTGTCACTAAATATTCAGATAACATTTTACTACATTTTTTATACCTTACACTATAGAAACTTAGTAACTTGTTAAGCCTATTATATAAAAAAGGTCCCAAAAAGGGAAAAAAACGATGAGCAAACACATGTCTAGTTTGAGGCTTTATGCAAACCAAGTCTTTCCTTCTCTTGTCAGAAGGAACAGGGTCAAAAGGAAGTGCAGTGTGCTGAAGTAGTACTATGTTTAAAATAAATAATTGCCGTACTGTAAGCACCTTACATGCAGTGTAGAGCTGGTGCGTAGGAAATCTAAAAGGGCGAAATGTAGCAACCTTAAGAATTGCTCTTTGAGCACGCTCTAATGGGAGTAAAATTGTTTTAGACGCACCGCCCCAAGAAGTTACGCAATATGTGAGAATGGATTGACACAAAGCTAAATAGACCTGTTTAATTAAGTTAAAGTCGGCAATATTCCTTAAATTCTTGAAAACATATATTAATTTACGAACTCTCGTACACAGTACGTCGATATGTTTACGGAAATTTAGATTTGTGTCAATAGTGACACCTAGATATTTTAAATGGTCAGCTTTAGCTAAAGTGGGGCAAGAACATGCGGTGTCAGCATACGTGCAACAATTATGTGCGCGAATGTTTAGATTAGTAAGCGGAACGTTAGTATTTTTCAATTGTAAATAAAATGTAATTGGTTTTATCTGCATTTAATGTTAGAAGATTATTACGGAGCCAATTAGACACAATGTTAAAACCATTTTGAGCATATTTATAGACCTCAACTCTAGATTTAGCTGAAAACAATAGAGCGGTGTCATCCGCATAAGATATTATAACACCATTTTGGAGTGATAGGTTGCATAGCTCATTAATATAGATTAAAAATAATGTAGGGCCCAAAATGCTACCTTGTGGAATACCAAAACTACTATTTTTAAGTTCAGAGCTTGTGTGCTGACCAATTTTACCACATTGATGACGATCGCTGAGATAATCGGAAAATAGTAAAAGTTTTTCTCCTCTTATCCCAAGTGTTTCAAGCTCGTGCAAAAGTAAGGTACAAGAAATAGTGTCGAAAGCTTTGGCAATGTCTAGAAAGATCCCAATTGTGTGCATACCATTATCTAGGTTAGTAGTAACATAGTTAGTCAATTCGTGGACGGCTTGGCTAGTTGATCTTTTGCCCCGAAAACCAAATTGACTATCGGATAGTAGTCTGTTTTCTTCTAGATATTTTATTAATCTACTGTTTATAATTTTTTCTAACATTTTTGAAATCCCTGTTAACACCGAAATAGGTCTGTAGTTATTCACACAGTTTTTATCTCCAGATTTGAATACAGGCGTGACCACAGCCTTTTTAAGTGCTTTTGGGAATATTCCTTTAGATAAGCATAGTTGAAAAATGTGGGTTAGAGGAGGGGCAAGTAGGTATTTAAATCGCTTAAGAATATTATTAGATATGTTATCCCACCCGGTGGCACAAACATCCTTTAACCCGTTTATCATTCTGATTACTTCGTTAACGTCGGTGTCTAATAAAACAAAAGAATTTAGTGTAGAGGAGGCCATGATTGGGTTTTGTTGGGAAATAACACTTGAGTTTAACGATTTTTCGGCCAGGTTTTTACCAACGTTAACAAAAAATTTGTTTACTATATTGATTGCTTCGGATGAGTTTATCTCTGTTGATAGTAGATCAAGCGGAGGTTCGGGATTATTCGATCTAAATGTATGAGTTTTTACAAATTTCCATACAAGTTTACTATTTTTCCCTGCCTTCTGTAATTCATTTTTATCATATTGATTTTTTAGTTTTTTCAAAAGATTGTTACAGAAGTTCCGATACCTTTTATAAGTAACAGAGAGTACATCGTCATCAGGAGCGAGTCTTAATTTCAGGTGAAGTTTGTCTCTATGCCTTATACAACGAACAAGACCGGGTGTGATCCAGGGTTTAATACAACTATACTTTCCAGGAACTGTTTTAGTGAACGTGTTTTTCTTTAGAGCAGATTGTAGTAAGTTTATGAAATACTCTAAAGAACTATTTGCATCATTTGAATTATAAACAGGGTCAAAATTAATACCGCGTATGTCCTCTTCAAGATTTGTCATATTGACTTTAGTGTAGCTATGCATGCAGTTTATTCTAGGTGGACTTATTTGTAATGTTAGTAAAACAGCTTGATGATCGGTAAGCGTAGAATTAGTAACCAATGTTTTCGATGGATTTTTTGATTTTAGAATGATATGGTCTAAGCATGAGCCGCTCTGATGCGTGGGGTGATAGTGAGCTGGTAGAAGTCCATGAAATGAGCAAATATTCAGATAATTATGTACATGGGTATCTATTTTCCCGGAAGCAATGTTAATGTTAATATCGCCCAAAAGTATTATGTTTTTAAAAGATGTTATGTTTTTTAAATTAGTGTCGAGTGAGTCTAAAAACCTGTCCATATTTTGAGAAGGAGGTCTATAAATAGCCACGACTGCCGTGTCAGGAATAATTTTAATTATTAAACAATTGCTATCGAGGAATACAGGTTCTACTTTTCCTGTTCTTAAATTATTTTTGACATAAACTACTACTCCATCATTCTGGTTAATATTTCTGTCAGTTTTGTAGGAATAATAACCTTCAAGAAACGGTAAGTTGCCCATATGCTTTGACAACCAACATTCTGTTAGGACAATAATGTCACAGTTTATGTCTAGGTTCCGTAATAACACTTCAAAACCATTCATGTTTCGGTTTATACTGCGAATATTCTGCGTTAGCAGGGTCAAAGTTCTAATACCAGAAGGAATAAGGTGTTTACAGTCCTCAACATTACTGATTTTAGACTCCGACACAGAAAAACTATCTAGATCGCAAATGAGATGAGTTGTCATTACAGTTACGAAATATAAAATAAATACAAGCTACCTGTTTATCTGCTAACTAAATAGAGTGTTAAGTGGCGCTCTTAGGCGCCTTCATAGTCTATTGAGTTTAAGTAGTTCATTTCTGCATGTTTGCGGGCCGGGCAACCCACATCACCAGTTGGATGGTCACAAATGAACCTGTTTACACTTAAGTAAAGTAGGATGTGACACAGGTCACATACCGAGCATGTCAAGATGAAGCCCAACCAACCTACTATTCAATGTCCTAATATGACTGTGACAGATTGTAGTAAATAAATAAACAAAAAAAAAAAAAAAAATATTAACCTATTCCATAAAAAATAATTATAGAAATCGGTATAGAAACAACAAAGTTATACATGAAATATGCTAATAATAAGCCATCGCGCGTGAATACTGAATCATGCTGGTCGATGAACAAGAAGCCACTAATTAACCGATAGAATTTTTAAATTCTTTAACTATGCCCGGACTTCCTTCTCACGAAATTTGTTTAAAAATTGGCATTCCGATTATTCTGCTCCGAAATTTAAGACCACCACTACTTTGCAATGGAACTCGGCTAAAAGTAACCCAGTTGCAACAAAATATAATCGAGACTCAAATTTTAACAGGTTGCGGTGCAGGTGAAACCGTCATTATTCCCAGAATTCCCATAATACCAAATAATTTTCCATTCCAATTTAAAAGAACGCAATTCCCAGTATCGGTGTCTTATGCAATGATTATTAATAAGACTTTTCGTATTGCTGGAGTAGATCTCGGTGTCAGTTGTTTCTCGCATGGTCAGTTGTACGTCGCTCTTTCCCGGGTTAGCAGTTCTAGAAATCTTTATGTTCACGTGCCGGACGGGTCAACTTCCAACATAGTTTACCCGGAAGCTTTGCGCTGAAGTATTTTCGTTCTATAGGTACTTAAGCCTCATGTGAACGTGATCTAAGCAATATTATTACCAATACATTAATTTAATAACACACAAGGAGCTGACGGAGTCGCGGGCACAGCTATTAAGAGTCCTATTACATTTTTTACGGAAATTCATGATTTTTGACGCTGTAATTATCAGCAGCAGTAAGATATTTTAATTATTTGATCATGAATAACGATAGTGCCAGTCTCTTTCTTGTAAGTTAGAATTACACATTTTAATTTTTCTTTTCGTGTAATTTACTATAAATATTTTACGAACTCAGTTTGCAAGAAAAAATGTCGGCGATGGAACTTTGACGGTCTAATTCACATTGTTACAATCAATTCTTTTAAAAGCTAAAATTACTAAAAGGTAAGTTGAATGTTTTACTTGTTTATTGGAGTTCTAGAATTTCTTTAAATTCCTTGAGTGTTCACGGAAAAAAACGTAAAGAAAGCCTAATTTAAGCCAGAAATGTCTTGATTCAGCGTCCATTATATTCCAAATAAAAACTATTTTATCAAATAAATTAATATGATATAAAATTTCAATCTACAATGAATACGTTTCATTAGTTTTCGTTTGTCAATATAATTAAACAAAATTACAATAAATAAAATTAAAGTACTATACAGGGCGTATTTGACATCGTAACGCAAACTTCGGGAAAAGGCTACATCTCATGCCACTAACCAAATTGTGGAAGTCATTAATCTCGCTAATGAACGGTTACAGAAATTGTCATTTTCGAGCGCGCAATGTATTGTGAACAACGCGATACAAACGCGTGAGAGCGTTGCACGCAATACATACCTACTTCACGTCTTGCACACAAACGTACATGGTCTGCGACGCCGCCGCGGCGACGCGCCGCGCCTCACCGCGCGCGTATGTGTGTATGTAGGTAACTACGAACGAATCGCCACATGAAATTACTTAATCACTGAGAAATAACTACGGTGCCTACCTGCTGATGGTAGGAACATGTTTATGCAGAATGTTAGAGAAAAAAGCTGACCTTGAGCTATGTTTCTATCAGCGAAATGTGTTTGAATTTGGATTGCATCTAGGTATCGTCTAAATGGATGGCAACTAGCAAGGTCACCTTGAATGGAACACTGCATTACATCCTTCTTAAACATGCTTAAGAACTTGTTTTTGAAGAGCTTAAGAGAAAAGAAGGAGCCATAAGCTTAGTCTTTTAAAATCACGACTCCGATAAAGATTGATTACAAAAAATAAGCTTGTAAGTACATCGAGATCCGGTAACGCAGCTAGCTAATGAACTACCTAACTCTCTTTGAGTTTGAATGTACCCAAATACCTACGAATATCACCCTTCGCCGACGGCAATAATATCACATAAAATAATTTTAATCACTCAAAAATACCTACCTACTAACATGATTATGCAGAAGTTAAGGAGACTTGCTTAGTCTCTTATAATCACGAACACGACTCCGATAAGGATTGATAACAAAGCCGGCGATGTGCGAGTTAGACTCTCACACAAAGGGTTCCGTACCATAACCATAAACAAAAAACACGTTTCTTGTATGCGAGCTTTCCAATGGAGCTCTCTGTAAATTTTATTTTTTATTTGTTAGAAATACCATGCCTGAGATACAGCCCACTAACAGACAGACGGACCGGCCGCGGCGGCCGAACAGCAGAGGCTTAGTAATAAGGTTCCATTGGTTACCTACTCTTCGGGTACGGAATCCTAAAAAGAAGCTTGCAGTAGGTATTAACGAGTAACTACTTAGAACTCACCTTAGGCTCGCTCACCCCTAATCAGATAGGGTTCGAAGAATCGAAGTGGCCGGCGCCAGCACTGAGCGCGGCGCAGAGTTTCAGCGTGGACACGGGGCAGAAACGTTGGGTCCTGACGCTGAGGCCTGAGCACACTCCTCACACAGCGACGCAAACACATTCACTATGCAATTCCGCTTCTCGGCTGCGGAATCGCACTCTGCTGACACAAACACCTTGTCCTTGACATAACCCCAAAGAAAAAAACCTAATGGGGTCAAGTCTGGTGAGCGAGCTGGCCATGGCTCCCGGCCGAATCTCCCAATCCACCGATTCCCGAATGATTCGGTACCTAAGGCAGCGTCACATCATCAGCATGTTACCGTATTCTTGGGCACTGAAGTTCTCATTAAGTCCAGATGACATTTTTCAATGAAACACAAAGACACACAAAAACACGCAAGTTCACAGAAAGAAACCAAAATTTGTCTTCTCTAACGTTTCGAAAACCGATTTTTGCAAAAAAAAATGCACTCGTTCGCGATCAGCGTCAACAAGGAACTGACAAAAATCCATCATTATTTCATTAAAAATGTTCTTTCGATCTATCCTTTGAGGTCGCCGACAGATACCTACATTGGACCTACAGTGCCAGGGCCGGGCTTGCGATGATAATAGTATGAAAATTCATTTTTTTGCTTTTAATTTATTAATGTTTTTTTATCGAATAATTTTGGTATTGTAAAACTGAACTTTTTTTTAAAACCAAACAGAAACAAATTAAGGTCATCAATCGTCATGATTAAGTTTCAACACCCGTGTTGATGCCGTATTTAAAATTCTGTCACATTAATTGTATCAAAGCGTACAATGGGTATAGCAAGATCCAATTGTAATAAGCATAACATTACTTATTTTAACTTATTTATTTATTTAACAATTTATGTACAAACATTTTATCAGAACATAAGAAGAAGGAAACAGAAAACAAAGCATTATTATGGTTTTACGCAATTATTAATAGTAAGAAAAAAAAAAGATTATTTTCTCGGTCGGATATCATCGTGACTCCACATAAACGCTTATTAAAAAGCGTTTTACCGGTTGCACCCAAATACGTCTCTGGCGTCCGTCGGTTTCGTCGGTAAAGGTCAAAGAGCGCGCGCTACGTGTTGCCGCCGCAATATGAAAATGGGTTTTATCGACACAAAACAAAGTAACCGATTTTC
The DNA here is from genome assembly GCA_963859965.1 of Ceramica pisi. Lineage (NCBI taxonomy): Eukaryota > Metazoa > Arthropoda > Insecta > Lepidoptera > Noctuidae > Ceramica > Ceramica pisi. Next base: position 7,747,130 of record OY982529.1, read on the forward strand.
AACCTTAATCTATTACGTTAATGTTGGAAATCGGCTACTTCGTTTTGCTGTGATACGTTTCATTTTCTTTGGAATGCAGTCTTAGGCGGCATGCTTTTAACAAATCATACACGCGTGACACACATGCATACTTGTTAGTGTGTGGGCAGCTACTATGCATTGCGTTGACCTTTCGTTTGTACTTTAGCACAGCTGAGCTGATACCTATTTGTGGTTTTATTTACATTGCTCTTTTTAGTGAAACTAGTTAATTAATTATTTTTTTATTAAAAATCTCATTGCGTTAGGTCAGAATAACGATTATGAGTAGTCTAAAGTAAAAAAAACTCTTGAAAAAACTGGAAAAATGAGAAAAAAGCCGATGAAAAATTCCAACTCTGGGGTGTCCAGAATCATGCCCTGGACCCATGGAAATCGTTTGTGCGTCGATGTCAGATACACCGTGTATATTCTGCGTCAATTCAGCGCGCGCGCTCCTCAGTCTCGCGCGAGCGCCCAAATTAACTATAATCCTTTTCAGACTAGTAAGTATCAAAATTGTTTCGCGGACTATATATGTACTCCCAACGCAGACCAACGTAACTTCGTCTATTGCAAACGAGCATTTACGATTCGTAATAGGACTCTTAAACAATAATATTGTGCGGTTCCGTATTGCGATTTTTTTTCGACAGTATTGTAGATTGACATAATATTATATTTCCCTACTAAAATACGAAAGTTAATCTGCCTGTTACATCAAAACCAATGAACCGTGAGGAAGGACATAGGCTACTTTTTTTACGAAAAACAACAGAAACGCGGACGAAGTCGCGGGCAAAAGCTAGTGTCTAATAGTCTTCTATTTTATTAATTAAAATCACGTTAGTTAATAGTAGTTTTAAACAATTTAATGGATCATAATAGTTTTAAGACTAAGAAACTTAAAAAAGGTAAGTAATATTCTCAGTAGATTTACAGTGTGAACAAATCAATACAAATATTTACAGTAATTAGCTGTTTGGTCAAAACAAATTTATTTTTATACTATACCACACCGCAACGCCACGCTTAACTTTTTTACGTAGCGATGCAAATTACCCTTCAGCTGTGAGTAGTTGATGTGAGTTCTATCGGTACGCTCGCTCATCCGAACCAACCGATTAAACAATCAGTTGTGAGCTGTTTTTCTCAAATAACTTTAAAACTACAATTAACACAAATTTTGCTCTTAGTAAACAAATTGCTCCTCACGATACACTATTATTTTTTGTTTTAATCTCACCTCTCAAAGGCACAACACACGTTTTGTTCTTCAAGTACAGAGGCGTAACGTTATGTTGTTACCTACCTACATACTTTTATTACCGGCGGCGGCGACACAATGGGTCTATAATTCGACGGGTCAGCTCGACTACCCTTCTTGGGCACGGGCTGCACTTTAACTTGCTTACAAGCCTTCGGCACTTTCCCAGTCTTAAACGAAAGGCGAAATAGGTGTTTCAAGATCGGAGACAACTCTGGCGCTCAAGTCTTTAGAACCATTGCCGGTATTCCGTCGGGGCTACTAGCCTTGATCACGTCTAGGTTACGCAGTACCCCACAGACGTCCTTCTGATGAATGCGAGTCGAGTACTCGACTCGCATCCGCAGCCTCGCGCCACCAAGATCCAGACGTGAAGATTCCGCAAACTGAAGTTCGCTTTCTCCTCAGCAGAGCGGGCCAGCGACCCGTCGGGTATCAGCAGTGGTGGTAGTGACGGGCGGCAGAAGATCGATTCGACCGATTTAGCCAGAGACCAAAAGCCTTACTACCTGCTGGGTATAAGGCGAGTTTGTTCTCTATTCCACTAATGCAGTCAAATCGAGCCCCCTGCAACACCCTCTTGCTTAACTTAGCAGCCCTGTTGAAGGCTCTCTTCTTCTGACTCACGTCATTTGCTTTGTGCGTACGAGCGTCGACCCATGCTAGGTAGGCCGCATGTTTAAAAATTGCGCGATTGCAAATTGCAATCGGCACCAAACCATGGTCGAGCACCACCAGTTGAAGAAAAACAATGAGGCTGCCATTGTCTATGGCATGCGAAGAAAGATCGCATGCCATCTAAATCTGACCTGTTTGGATAACTTGGCGGAGCAATCGTAACGCACACGACTTCTTACAGGTTTTCCTGTTATCTGTAGATGAAGAACTATCATCTGTGCTTTCTGATTCTGCTAAAGCGGCCTTTTTAGACCCGCTGTTCATTTAAAGCATTCCAATGAGCCTAAGCGAGTTGAGTATTCTGCAGACCTCAGGTCAAGGGGACCATATTATTGCAATCTTAATAATATATATAAATCTCGTGTCACAATGTTTGTCCTCAATGGACTCCTAAACCAAATTTGCACACCATGTGCAGTTCGATCCAACTTGAGAGATAGGGCAGCTTACATCTCAATTTTTTGTTGCAATATTATTTAGGAGCGGAAAATGTGACGCAGACGAAGTTGCGCCGGTCATCTAGTAGTACTATAAGAAGTAACAATACCAATTTTCACATCGATCAGACTCGCGAAGTTGGTCATATAATATTATCTCTTCATCAACTAGAAAAGAGTTTATGTTATTCCAAGGGCTGAACTGATTTTGATAAAAAAAAAAAAAACTAAAAACCACTGCTACAAAACCTGAAACATTTGTACCTATTTATTGAGATATCAACGATGATAACTGTCGAGCGCTCGTTCAGCAAGACCACGACTTGGAATGTTGATTCCAAGCTTGAGGAGCTTTTCGCTTTCCTCAATCTTATCAGTATAGAAAATTAGTATCCTGCAAGATAAAATTAGTAGCCAAAATCCAAAATTAGTAGGTACTCTAGTTTACGAGATATGGCGGTTATCACGTATTAGTCAAAATTGGTTGCCAAATATCATTTCGGTCACTGGTTCAAAAGTTGTAAAGTTGGTAATAGACATGCGAGTAAGTACGCGTAATTAAGGCACGACGACCTTTTTCGCCGTGTGTCATCGTAAGTACGCGTACTTAGGGCTCGACAAGAAAGTTCCTTGGCGACCCGACAGGTTTGAAATTTTGTTCGTAGTTAGCCCCGGCTCGCACGTAGTCAACGCCGCGAGCCCTTACTTTTTTTGTGACACTTTGGAGTGCTATTATGTTGCAAAACTTACTGATTGTTGAAGCTTTTCACATTATTAATTAATATAATTCTTGATTGTATTAGGAACACGATTGTAACAGGTTTGGGAGTCGATCAAATCTTATGTGCCGAAATTATGGCACATAAGTCAACTACTATTCAATGTGCTATTGCATCTCTCATACAAGTATCCTGTCTGGCTATATTAAACTATTATTCCTGAATAACATATAGTTTCCTCCATTGACGACATCGCGGTCCTCCTGGTATTAGAGTAATGAGCAAGCTTTCACGTGTGTCACCGACGTCGAGCCAATTCAGTTCGTAGTGTATCACCTACTTCAGGGTTTATATGTGGCCGATCTGGGGTGCGCCTACCCCAGCTTGGCCCATTTAAATCTCAAATACTAGTGCACCTAGTGAAGATTTGTTTTCTCCCAAATTTAGTCGCTAATTTGTCGCAATTTTTCAGTCACAAATTAGTCAGGTTTTAGGAGATAATATAAGTAATGAGATCGAAGAGATTACGAAAAATTGCCAACAAAAAATAATTTTTATTAATGACCGACTAATTTTGATATTTGGCGACTAATTTCGTCTAATTAGTGACCATTTTTTATGTTGTCCAAATTAAAATCCCTGATGGTGGCCATGCCAGTGTCAGTCACGGAGTCGAGAACCATCCGTGTACACCGCTGTTCCGTCGCGTACGACACTGAATGCGGTGGAACAGAGCTGTACGCGGCTATAGCATTCGCATGATAATAACACATTTGTCCTCATTTTACACTGGTTTTCCGCGAAAGCTGAATAGACGCGGAAAGCTAAACGGATGCGTACGCGTCTTCATACAAAATCGTCGTTTTTATGGGCAAAAGCTGAATAAATGTGTTTACTCCCTAATCTGGCTTTTTTCGACCAGTCAGCTAGTTGGGCCAACACTAAAAATCAGTAGCGGCAGCATAATTCAAGTACTTTATTCCATGATTACGTTGAGTAAAGCCTCGTATCCCCTAGGCAACATCTGACGCGCAACACTTAATGCCCAACATATTCAGCAACGTGCACAACAAAGCGCGATGTTGCCAGCAGGTGCGCAAAAATGACAATGTTATTAATAAAAAAGTTCCTCGTTGCCGTTGAACATGTTGAGCAACATGTTGCGCATCATATCGCGTGTCAAATGTTGCCTAGTGGCTTAAGTTGAACAATACTTGTTTGGGTTTGGGTATGTAAAGTAAGTTGATGTTAAAAATAAATAAACAAAAAATTATTTCAAATTATAATTTGTTTGCTCTTACAATTCAACAGTAATACATATTCTATGTTGTGTAATATTCACAAATTGTTGACGTAGTCTGTTAAAAATATAAGATTATATCTTAAAAATATGTATTATATATTATATACAACTATTTTGTTACGCCAGTAAGTACGCGAAAAATGTATGATTTCTAAGTACCTACTACTTATTTTGAAAAATCAGTTAAAATTCAAGTCTTAAGAATTTCTGAATTCCGCGTTAGGCCATAAACAGATTTCGCGTAGTAGGTGCAACTTTAGTAACAAATGGCAAACAATATGGTGTTACTTCATAATCTAAAAATACACATCCTTGCCTAAAACCCTTTCCGTAATGGTACTTTTATAAAGTATAATTTCTACACTTACGCAGCATAACTGAGCAAAAAAAAAAAGTCGTATCTCAATGGACGGCTGGTCAATTTGAATTGTCACCAAACTTGGAGATCTATGCAGTAAGTAAAAATTTAACTACAGACTGATGTTACTAAAAAACATTTGAATTTTATTTATATTCACAGTATTCTGTAACCTTTGTTCTGCTATAGATACAATCTTACTTCTAACTAATCATTATTAGCAGCAAGTTAGTTAGCACCAGCAGTATAAAGCCAATTAGTAACGCCGTGTGCACGACATTATTGAACAGCTTGCAAGGCATCAATCACAAAAGCATTTACTTACAATGGTATGCACATCTAATATTGACATAATGTTATTTAAAGGATGGAAGAATATGTATTGCTCTCAATATCACTATTAAACTTTATAATAGGTTCGATTGAATTTCATAGATAAGGAACAATATGAGAAAAAGCATATTTTCAATTTGTATGCTGATTTTGGTTTGCACGCTCGAATGCAAGCATCCTTTTGTCGACCTTTGTACTTGCAGGTAGCAAGTACAAAGGTCGACAAAAGGATGCTGAGAGAAGACGCGTTTATTACAATCATTATAATATACACGAGAATAATTATCAGAAATATAAAAGCTTATTGACCAACACGGGCAAGCAAGCTCGTGTCATGCGAGCGTGTACGCGAACCCTAACCACTGAAAACATGCCCAATCTGTATGACCCTAACAGTTACATTGGTGGTACACTACAAAAACTTACATCACAGTGGAGCATTAAATGCCTGAAGCCTCGTTGTTACTGGACTTAAATCATTATTAACTATTTACGTTCCAATATTGTGCCGAAATCAGATGTTATATTAGACTTTGTGCTTTTTCTTATTTCAATTTACAATCCATTTACATAGGTACATACATGTTTTATAATAAAACTGGCACGACGTGGCCACGCTACGTCAAAACTGGCACGACGTTTAGATATATTATTATAAATTTCCTAAAATCTTATACAAAATAGATTTTATTATATTTTTTTTAGAAAAAACACTCAACTTATATTAGTTACGTCAATGCAGCTGTCTAGGCGTAAACAACAGCTTGCATAACACCGTAAACGGACAGACTAGCTGTACCTGTGTACATATCTGCGTACCGCACGTATGTTCCCAGTGCTGCTAATAAGATTATAGGACAAATGATTGTAATGAAATGCCAAACTCACCCTTCGACAACATGGCTTTTTATGCTTCACTACAATCTTAAGTCATATCTGTGTTCACTACAATCATAGTATGATGCGTTTCTTATCAACTTACAAGAGATAAAAGTATTTTTAGTGTGCTTAACTCTAATTATTATTTACCCTGGATTGTAGTAACCCACAGTTGAAGGCCGGCGTTGTAACAGCAAGGTTCAAGTGAATCGTTGACAGTTTAACATGAAATGTTTAAGATGGGGTCACTTCTACCACTGTGTTCATGTGCTGTGGATGTGGCTTGAACTCCACCACTTCTTTCCATACCAGCTCTGGAAAATAGAAATGTTTTTTTTGAATATTTATTTGTTCATGGTACTTTAATATTGCAATCAATACTTCTTAACCACAGATCTGACGCCGTAATGAAGAGTAAGACTGCGCGCCTACGTTAGACTTTTCATAGCACCGATAATTGGGTCGATTTTCCTAGCTAGGTAAAAACTAGCGATTCTTTGTAGGATGTATGCGTTACACAATTGCAATCAGTACGTTCCATTTTTCTCCTACAAATCAGTTGTCTATATCAGACGTGGGCGTGCAGCCTTAGTTTACTTACAAAAGAATGACGTAAGATTCTATTTCAGGATTGAACAGCAGTATTTATTAATTTTAGCATCACTAAAAGCTAGTAGCTTTAGCTAAATCCCATAAACCCTTTACCTAAATCGCATTTATGAGAGTTACTTAGTAATTCGATCAAGGTATAATTATCGTGTATATCCATAAGATAAGCCCTCTATAATGTATTAGTACGATAAGGTGGAAGAGTGGATTTGGTTGGGGAAAGCTTGTAGAACCGCACGCATGCACTCAACCGCTTATCAACAACAGTGATATGGATTTTAACGAGATTAACATCTGTTATTTAACTATCTGGCATGCCAAACCATTTTTGGAGTCATAGGCGTTGGGAGTGGGGTACAAGAGGGTGGACTGCCACCCTGCAGGCTTTCAATAAAACATACGAAAACATGAAGAAAAAAATAATAATAGACAAGCTGAATGTAGTAAAAGAGACCTAGTAAATACGAGGCAAGGTACTTCGAGCTCCCTCGCGTGCGGCCTTGACGTCTTCTTATGTTCTGGGGATAAGAAAACCTATCCTATTTGAGGTGGCGTTTTGAAGATACACCCCCCTGAAAAAGCCTTGCCGGCGCCCATGTTCGCAGTGCCGCTGGATGTAAAACCGCCACTCTTGTAAAAGACCTGGGTTTATTTTTATGAAATTAGGGTGGTTTTCTGAGAGAGGGTTACCCTTCCACTTGTCGACGGGCAGTTCCATATCCTCGAAGCTCTGGTCGTACTGCGCGGACACGGGCTCGTCGTCGGGATCCGCATACTGCGCCAAGTACTCGTGCGCGAGCGCCTGCTCTGCGGTGATACGCCTGGAAAAGGGCACTTGTCGTCAGCAAAGGAAAAAACCAGCCAAGTGCGAGTCGGACTCTAAGGGACCGTCTCCACGAGCGAGAGAATCGCGGCGAGTTGACGCTTTTTCATACATCGAATCGCCGCGATAATATCGCCGTGTGGAGACACGTTCATAGAGTTGTTATAGAAATACGTGGCAGGGACGATAATATCGCCGCGATTCTCTTGCTCGTGGAGATGGACCCTTACACGAAGGGGTACCATCAACAAAAAAAAAAGTTCGTTTCTTGTACGAGCCCTCTTTATTTTTTATGTTATTCAGCTTTTATTTTGTTGTTATATAGCGACAATAGAAAGAGGAGCTCGTAGCTTAAGCCCGGTTTCCACCGCAAGCGGAACGGACCCATTAATGACTTCGTTATATATTCAGAACAAAAATTTAATATTCAGAACAATTTCAGTCACGAATAAATGTTGAACTGACTTTCATAAGATGAATAGATTTCATGATACTTCAGGTGGTGGATGATAAAGAGCATTTATGTATGCAGTTGGCACTTGAGAGTTTAACGAAGTCATTAATGGGTCCGTTCCGCTCGCGGTGGAAACCGGGCTTAAATAATAACAGCCGCACAGGTCGATCTTCGAGGTTAAGCAACGCTTGCCAAGGTTTTTCTGTGGATGGGTGACCATCTTAATATACCGAGTTTCCTCCGTGCCTCGGAAAGCACGTTAAGCTGTTGGTCCCGGCTGTCATTTGGAGATCTTTGGCCGTCGTTACGGATTGTCAGAAGCCAGAAAATCTGACACCAGTCTTGCTAAGGAGTACCGTGTTACCCAGTTAATGGGTTGTGGAGGTCTGGTAGGCAGCCGCTGCACGTAAAATACTGGTATTCGGCTGAATCCGGTTTGACTGGAAGCAGATCTCAATATAGTTGATAAAAGGCTAGGAAGATGATGATAGCGACAATAGAAATACACACTGAAAATTTCAACTGTCTACCTATTACGCGAAAGCGGAGGCTTTGTACTAGGGTTCCGTTGGTAACCCTTTGGGTACGGAACCTTAAACAAAATATAGTCTTATTTTGGTTGTTTTTTCCTGGCGATTGCGACGGGAAAAGGTTTCTACCTCAGCAGTGAACTGGGTATGGAAAACCCCAACAACAACTAAGAATTGAATTGATCAAGAGTAGGATGATTAAGGAAATGTAATGAGTAACGCAGAAATTTGACAGCATAAAATTTGTGATAGGTATTTCATACAACAAACAGCTTAAACTTAGTCAATGTAAAATATACACTAGGTACTAAAAATGCATGTAAACGCGTCGGAGTTATTTAGTTTCGGGTTTCATTCATATCAAATCCATCATAATTATCTGAACATAATTTAAAATGTACCATGATTAACTTATGCAAATTATATTCATTTTGTTGAAACTCCATAAGGCAAACGATGGAGAACCGGTTTTATTAGTGAACTACTGCAGTACTGTTAGTCATCAATCCGAAAATATCCAAGACACTTCTCAGAGGAAAACAGTTCGCAAAATACAGGTCCCTTTAAATGCCAATCGAATTTAAAAACAAAAAGCGCAATACATATAACGATTATTAAGCTTTAGAATCTGTTTCTCGCCTGATATATCAATCAGTCTTTGACACGGATTGGGAAAACATGGAACAAAAAACTCACCAACTGCGAGTCGGACTTTCGTCCAAAGGGTTCCGAACCAATTTCATTTTTGTAAGATGTTATTTTAAAACTATAGACTTCTTATAGGTTTTACTGTAATAAACAGTAGCCCCTTTCATGACCCCCATACCCGAAATTTATTTATTTACGTAACGCGTCCGAGTTTGGGTCCACAGAAGTCCATTGTGTACCAAATTGGTACGGAACCCTAAAAATGAATAGGCGATTACTCAGCAGCAGTGGTTAGAATAAGTCTGCCGATGAAGGCGATAACTTACTTGTCGGCGTCCAGTTCCAACATCAGCTCAAGCAGGTTAACGGCCAGCGGGTTGGCGCCGCGGAACACCTCGCGGAAGTCACGCCTCTTCAGCGCCGGCAGAGACTGAATGTAGTTCCTAGCCTGGAACAAAAACACCAACGACGCGGGTTATACATACAATGTTTAACAGAATAAACGCAATACCTCTTAAAGTCTTAAGGAGTCATTGTACTCATCATTATGAACAACTTTCACTATGGGATCAACCCATAGAGTATATAACCACTAGAGAGCGTATAGGCCGATTTCTTCTAAGTACGCGGCTCACTACAGCGGGCCGGGGGACAAGGAACAACGCGCGGCTGCAATTGGTCCGTTCAAGGTCAAGTTGCATAGGTAGCCTATGGTTAGTAGTGGTACTACTTGATTAAAGGAAAATAGTCGATATCGATAAAATGGATTTTAACATTATAAAAATACTCAATCCAAACAAACAGCGCTATATCTTGTTTAAACAAAGTTTCCCTATTAACCTTATCTTTCCACTTTTATTTTAATTCTGAAATCTTCGAAAATCTAAAATGAAAACGTATTATATGTCAAACACACAGATGAAAAATCTGAGACCCTCCTCCTATTTTTAAAGTCGTTTAAAAGTAGTTACGTGTTTAATGTAAGTATGTGAATTGATTAAAAATTGTATTAGTTGTAATTTTATGATCATCGATAAATCGACTTCAATCATTAAACGTAACAGCACAGATTTTTACGATAAAAATACAAAGGGGAAGAAAGGGATAAAAATATAAGTATTTCGTAATGAAAGAAAGAGACTTTTCCAAAAGACATCAACGCGCGCTTCTCACAGTGTGCTCGTTCACCTAACCACCATTTTATATAGACCCCTGCAGTGGCTCATCATCTGATTCAAATCAAAAATATTTTGCGTAGTCTTTACTCTCCGATGAAAAGTTATGCCATCATTTTTGTAACAAAAGGTCTAGGAATGTTTCCCACACAAATTCACCGGGTATGAAGGCATTTTTATGCGTTATAAATTGCATAAAAATTAAAACGATTTGTAAAAACTTAGCATGCCCACAGGTCTAACAATTGGTCACAACTAAAATGGTTACTAGTGCGGCTGCCTAACATCTGAGCAAAAACACTAATAGTTTTCGTGCGTCGGGGCACTGTATGCGCAGTCAAGTGGTTTTTAATAGTCTTTGGATCAACCCCACAACAGTGAAAAAAAAAATCGACAAAATGTACTGAATGGCTGAATTTTTCGAGATTTTGTGGTTAGACTCAAAGCGAAAGTTGTTTATGAGTACAATGAACCCAAGAAGAATTCTGTTTATTAAGTTATAGGTTGTATAAGAAACCAAAAAGCGGGATATCCTAGGCAAGACAGAGAAGAGGGAATTGACCGGTTCACACTCCCATGAACCTGTTAATGCCATAGAAAATGTATAACCAATTTGAAAGTCTGTGTACCTCTTTGAGACGGCTGTACGGATTTAGATTTTGCTTTAAGATGTCCATTGAAATAGTAAAGTTACTCCTAATTCTTATCTCGAAAGTGTTGAACCACTTATTTTGCTAAGGCTGTTGTTTAAGTTATGTAGCAAATATTATTATATTGACTCTGCATTACACGAATTGTAAAAATGATTAGGATGACCAGCGCTTATCTATACTAATATTATAAAGCAGAAGAGTTTGTTTGTTTGTTTGTTTGGTTGAACGCGCTAATCTCAGGAACTTCTGGTCCGATTTGAAAAATTCTTTCAGTGTTAGATAGCCCATTTATCGAGGAAGGCTATAAGCTATATATCATCACGCTAAGACAAATGGGAGCGGAGCAGTAATGGAAAATATGACGCAGACGGAGTTGCGCGGGTCAGCTAGTAATAACATAAAAGAGATGCGCTAGCATTGTACTTGTGGTGAGCGTCAACTTCCATGAGTGCTAAAAGTATGGCATAGGCGCGTCCCCGAGCAAAACGCAGCGGTAGCCGTTTTTTGTGCAGTTTTTTGGAGCTATCTACTCTTTATCCAAAAGAAATATCAACTAATAAAAAATAAATTAAAAGAGAATGCCCATTTTGTTAGGAGTTTTGGGCCCCTAAAAAACTTTGCATGTCACGATGGTTTTAACTTGGTTTCGTAGACCTAGAATAACATTTTCATATCCTGAAATCGGATTTCAATTTGTCACCCTAGTTTAAGAGAAATCTTATATTTTCGGATGCTGAAATTGAGGTTATAAAAAGGGTTTTTGTTTTAAACATATTTGAAAACACTACTTAACTTCTTCTTCTCTTTTATGTAGGTTAAGTACACAGTGCGCTTACAAATATCCCTTGCCGTGCCGTGCCGGCAGTCAGCGTTTAGTAGGCTGTACCCTCACAACTAGTAGATAGTGTTGTTAAAAACAAATACTTACCTACGACTAAAGCCTTAGATTAGAGGAGCTCATAGCTAAGTTAAGTACAAACGAAGGAAGAAACGCTCAACTCTATAGCTTCAAATTGTAACGTACAGAACAGAAGTACAACAGTAAATACGGAGGAATAATTCAACTCGACGCAAAACGAACGGCACGAAACAATTTGATTGATGCATTGATTTGACAGATAGATCTATCTAAGTGTGACCATATTAAATATTTTGGAAATCAAATCGATTTGTAATAAATTATATTATTTACGAGATAGTCTGTCCTCTGGCAACATTCAGATTACGTTTTATTTATTTATTTATTTATTTAACAATTTATGTACACACACACAAGTAGATAACAAAAAAAAGGAGACAGAAAAATAGGTACAAAGGTGATGCTTATCTCTAGTGAAATCTCTTCCAGCATACCTGCGAAAGGAGAGCCAAATAAAAGAGAAGAAGAGTAGAAGAGTTTTAATGGCGGAACTGAGATCAATTCAATGAAATAAATATTAATTATGTTTTCCAATGCTAGGGTAAAAGAAATGTCGAAAAAATTAGCTTGAACATGTAAAAATACGACTTAATTTTTGAGAAGTAAGTAAATGGTCTTGACACGGTACCAAAACTAAGGGGCCCATTGGTTGGCTTTCTCCTTTCTACATAATCTTGGCTTCAAAGTGGTAGATTTTATTTTCTCCTCAAAACGAAACCACAGAAATGAGAAAAAATTACTGAAAACATGCATCTTCTCGAAAACTAACGATTATTTTGATTTTGTACTTACACTAATGGATAGGCAATTTAATTATGAACATTTTGATAGAAGTATTTTTTTCAAACGACCAAAATTAGATTTTATAACGATTTTATTCAACATTCTGAGCGTATTCGCTATTGTATCTCTTGCGCTGTTATTGAGGGAAAAAATGCTCAAGGTTATTTGCTCAGGGTACGGCCTGATTTTGACAATACATCTACATGGTTGTTTGTTGAAAAAATAAGTAGGTAGGTACCTACTTAAAATCCCCAATGTCATTTTAATGCATTTGTTCATGAATTAGCATGATTAATTACTTATTATGACATGTAAAATAATGAATTATTACAAGAACTATTCCACGTAAATTTCGTTATAAAATTTTCTAAATAAAATGACTGAATACGTAGGTACATACGTACATAGGTAAAGACATGAACCTATTTTAAATAACTAGCTGACCCGCGCAACTTCGTCTGCGTGACATTTTCCATTACTGCTCCGCTCCTATTTGTCTTAGCGTGATGATAATTATATAGCCTATAACCTTCCTCAATAAATGGGCTATCTAACACTGGAATAATTTTTCAAATCGGACTAGTAGTTCCTGAGATTAGCGCGTTCAACCAAACAAACTCATCTGCTTTATAATATTAGTATAGATAACAGCTGTAGATTTATGACTTGTAACGAAAATAGCCCAGAAATTAAATTCTGATAAAAATATTGGATGTAAAACTGGAGAAGGAAAAGTCATTAAAAATGTGACGCAAAAGAACTTCGTAAACTCACGTTGCTCTAACGCAGTGGTTCCCAACCTGTGTTCCGAGGACCGCAAGTAGTCCAAAATATGGTCCACGATAATTTTAAATTAATTTTAATGTTAAACGATTTCTAGTTTCTATCAGAATTGTTGTGTTTTGCTCTTTCTGTTAAATTACAAAGAATATTTATCTAAAACTTTTGAATATAAGTAGGTACCTATTAGTATCCTACTAATATTATATCCTAAGTACCTACCTACTAATATTATACCTAAATAAATGCGAAAGTTTGTGAGTATGTATGGATGTTTGTTACTCTTTCACGCAAATACTACTGAACCGAGGTCCTTGATAGCAAAAAAATAAACCAAAAAAGTGGTTCCTAGCCAAGTAAAGTTAGTAAGTAGTTGGGAGCCGCTGCCTTAAAGGAAATGTCTTTGTTTTTAAAAGAACAATGTCGGACGACGAAGCCTTATAAATAGCTAAACTTGGGTAAGTGAAGGTGGGCGTTGGTAACCGGGCGCTCCAGTCGGAGAACGAATAGGCGATGGTTCTATAAGAGACCGTGTACCGAAAGACGCGGTGAATAGCGTGCTTCACTTGCACTTTCGAAAACCTAAAGCATGCCGTTGATACTGCAATCGACGTAGATACCTTCCGAAGCTTGGGGAGCAAATGAGGCAATGAGCCTATATACAACAGTCTTATCGGCTGAAATGACGATAGTGCCAAGAATTTTGCTTCCTATACCCTACGTGAACGAACCAGTCTCGCAAACTCACTGCAATACTCAATCATGTAAGCGCTAATACTAGCTCACAGCATAGCGCCACTCGTTTTAATAAATAAACGTAAGTGAATTATACACTTAGACAGACATTGGTTCAAATGATTGACCAATAAAACTATTTCTTTTCATGAATTTATTTTCAATTTATTGCCATAAGCACAAATTGACGAGCACATAAAATTGGCCACGAACAGTACATAATTATACAACATACACCATGTTTTCTTTCGTGAATAACACTCATTAGACGTTTACAATGATAATGAAATACATTACAACTATTCAAACAAGACACACTTTTTACGAAGTCGGCGTGAGTATTATTATTATTGTTGTTGCACACGCTTGAAACTGGCGATTTTTGTTATTATTTATATATTGATTTTTAGTAGATAATATTGTGTTGTTTCGCATTTCAGTAAGCATCAAAACAAGTATTATTTTTGGCGTGTTTTGTGTATTAAATAATTAAATGATTAGTTGCCATACTCACCTCTTCACTAATTATTTTGTCAATAGTCTCTTGATCTGGTCTTCCGCACAAAAACAATATTCTTGTGAGGTGATCAATATCTGAGTACACGCATGTTAAGGTTACACAAGCACCAAACTTACACAAGCCATTTATTGACACGACATAACAACATCAATTGAAGCGAGTTAATGGCGAAGCTATATTTGCTAATGCTGATAGTTATATGTAGGTACATGTAAATTTAACGTTGCACCATATCACCGCTATAACAATGAATGGAAGCTACTTACAGACTCCGAAGATATTTTCGTCATAAACTCCTGGGCAGGTGTCCCAAGTACCTCCATGATCAAATTCAATTGGTGGATATCTGTCTCATCCATTAAGGTGAAAGCCATTGAGGGTCAAAAAATAATAATTACAAGCTAGGCTGTTGTAGGTACATACATCTAATGTAAATCTGTTGAAACATAATAACTAAGTAAGTACCATAAAAAAATCTGAATTGTTTTGTGTTATTGAACAAATTCTAATTAACGGAAACGAAAAGATTGGATTGGAATTAGAAAAATGCAAATGACAAGAAGTTAACAGCACAGTGGATAATGAAAAATGTTTTGTATGGTTATGTTACAACTACATTTAACTTCCCCAGTTAGCAAAATGGGTTTTGGAGTATTTGTAAACCTTACTCTTATTATTTACATGAAACTGAATAAATTGTAAACATTATGTAAAATATAATACCAGAACCTACTTTATTACAAAGATGAAACAGGGTTCCCAAAATATACATACTAAAAATAATAGTATAACAGCAGAAAGAAGAATGCATGCATAATCAAAATCTAGACACTCAGATATAAAAAAAACTGTTGAAATTAAAAGGATACGGTCTGAACCTGGGAACAAGGTCCGGCCAGTCAATAATTCAGCCATGATGCAGCCCACAGACCAAATGTCAACTGTCTGGTTGTAATGCATCCAGTTGAGCATTATCTCTGGGGCGCGGTACCACCTGCAATATGTTAGTTCTTATATGCAAGGCTTTATAGCACATCCTTGATCACCCATTAATAACTACAAAGTACTTGTACAGCATAGTCACCAGGTTGATTTAAGGTTTGCCTAAGCAGAGCTAAACTTAATACTACTAAACTAAGCAATCAAGTTGTATTACCAACATAGTATTTGACCTTGACTTTAGTTACATAGTACAAATTTAAAAGTAAATATGATCTGTATATCTAATAGAAACCAATTTGATGTACATACCTTGTAGCAACATAGCCAGTCATCTCTGTCTCAGTTGGCCTGGCTAGACCAAAATCTAAGATTTTCAACTCACAGTCTTCATTGACAGCAATGTTAGAAGGTTTTAAATCCTACAATATTAATACTTGTGTTAAAGAAATGAAATGCCACCAAATAATGGCAAGTGGAGTTAAACCATGCAAGTTATCAACTACTAGATAATTTTCAGATTATAATTACGGAATTAGTTAATTGCTATAATTTCTTTGTGATGTAGGCAATGTGAATGACTCTTTTTCTATTGATCTATTACTTTTTTAAACATTGGTACATATAGAAAACAGGTACAGTTAACGTTTAAAGATACATACCCTATGAATGATTCCTGCAGAGTGAATATATTTAAGACCACGAAGAATTTGATAAACCAGGAATTGGACATGGTCATCAGATAGTTTCTGAGTACGAACAATATTGTTCAAGTCAGCTCCCATCAAGTGTGTCACTAAATATACTTGCTGAAACTCTTCCAGAGTTTTTTCAGGGCTGAATACATCCAGCAAACCTGTTTATTATATAAAAAATAAAACAGTATGATATCAAGCTTAAGCTACTTCATTAGAGATAACAATGTCTAATTAGATGCCCAAATAGTCTTTTGTAGGATTTTCGAAGAATTAAAGGCCAACCATGTTTGCAGATAGAAATTCGGTGTATTTACCAATAACATTCTCATGATTCATGTGCTTCAACATCCTCAGCTCGCGGTACGTGCGCTTGGCATGCACCGCCGACTGGAATGGTCGCGCCAATTTCTTAATTGCCACCTTCATATTATGCAGAGTGTCGATTGCGGAACTGCAAACAAATTGTTGTTCATTTCAAGAATAGACAAACAGCATAATCTGCCCACCCACGTAAGGGCAATGTACCTGCTTAATTTAAGTAATTCATATTCTGTAGCTGAACATAGATTGTGCGTTACTTAAGTAATTGATATAGATAAATGCAGAACTTTCATTTGACATAAATACTGGCATATTGCCGAATATATTCATAAACACATACCAGACTTGTCCGTAAGCACCTGAGCCCACAGGTGTAAGCATTTGATATCTTTCCGGCACAATCCATTCTGTTTTATTAATTTCCACCTTATGGTACCGAGGCATCTTGTTATCTTCTTCAGTATATTTTTTCCCACCACACAACAAAATGTTATAAAGATGAAATGGAAATTATCTTCAATTATCTTTTTGACACCAACCCAAAGGATGTCGACCAATGTCGACTTTTTTTTAATCTGAATGAATGAATGTATTTGTATGTATATGTATGTGTCTGACTGATTGATTGAATTCTACTTGCCATTAATAAAAATAGAATAGAATAGACCTTCTCATTCATCAGAGTGAGTGACTTCCAGGGATTCCAACTCAAAAATAAATTATTCAAGCGTAAATTATCCAAAATAAGACATCAGCGACGCGTAATTTTTAGTAAAATATAATATCAATCAACTCATTATCAATATCTAGTTTTTTTTTTACCTTGATACAGTTTTTTTGTACAGTACAGAATCATTAGAAAAATAAAAACGAGCCTGTTTTGTTATGTCCTGTGGGTAAACAAAAACGTCATTCATGTACTTGACATTGTCACTATTGCTATTGTCACTTGTCAGTAAGTAGGTACCTACCTATTGTCAGTGGTATTGTCTGGTATTGTCACTTCCAGCAGCTGACTGACAGCTGTCAACGTGCGCATTTGCTCTGTAGTTATAAAATTATAGATTTTTCTCTAGAATCGACGTCTGGGACATTAAGAACAAGGAATATAGGGCAAACATGGCTCAAACTGCGGGCGTGAAGCCCATGGCCATTGCTGGCCGTGTGGCACTTGAACGTGAAAGATGTCTGGGAATGACCGATACAGAGAGAGCTTGGCGCAAGCAATGGTTAAAGGACCAAATCTTGGCCCCTAATGAACCTGTACATGTCGAAGAATACTGGAGAGAACGCACTAATGTGATTCGCCGCATCTACCGCGCGCCTTTGGACAAGTTATTTGGTGCTCTTACGCCTATGCTGGTGAGGTTACATAACAGTAACCTAAACAGTGTTTACAATTTTGTATGAAAATAAACAGTAACTTTACTTATTGTTACAGGGCGCTTCACGAGCTGCTGATTATAGATACCTAGCTGGAAAATTTGCATTGATTGGTGTTGGGATTCTTTGTACTCATTATTACTTTAAATATAATGGAAATGTAAGTACAAAATAAAGGTATTCAGTATTGAATGCATGAGGTGAAGAAGTAATATGGAGAGAAAATCTTTTTCACTTTGTGTCTGATATTGATGATCACAAAGTGAGGTGTGTGGTGGTTTGAACCCTTTCAATAATATTTAAGTTGTAGGGAGTACTTGGATTAGGTAAATAGGGGGAGGTGGGGAAGCTTCATACAGTTTTTATATTTTGTCGTACAGAATTTTCTCTAGTATCAATATCTGTATCGATTCATCAAAAACTAATAGTCTTGCTATCTGACTCTCTATTTCTTATAGAAAATATGTAATTTGTGTAAATACACTTGTGCGGCTTTATATAAACGTTAATAAAAAAAATGAATAATGTATGAAAGTGCCCCGCATGTGGGGCACTTTCATACACGCTATGGGGCAGATTCATACATGTGAAAAAATACACAAATTGAGTGTGAAATGTTTAATTATTTATCAAAATCAAAATAATGAAAATACAATATTTTCGAAAACAAAAGCATTAGTCTATATGAGCATACAATACTAAGTAATAACCGAATAATACTAAGTGAAAAAGAGAATAACCTAAATGTAGGTAGTTTTGTTTTTATAACACTGAAGAAACTTAACTAACCTAACAGACTTTCTGATCAGTCAAATCAGCATTTAAATATCTAAGGCTATTACTTAATTCTTATTTAGTAGTAGTATCAATATTCAACAATTTTAAGAAGAGATCTTAAATGTTCTACACTAATTAACTTGAAACTGCTTTTTTGATACGGCTTTGTAGTGTCTGTGCATTAACTCCATAATATTTGGATGCTGATTTCCGAAAAGAGTTTGTTTTCCAATATTTCATCGATAGCTAGTACATTCATACAGTATGAATGTACCCCGCGTACTGCTGTATGAACCTGCCCCATCACAAGAAAATTAAATAAAAACATTCCTAAAAAAAAAACAACCCTAAATATGATTATTCACGTATCAATTTAC
This sequence comes from Ceramica pisi, assembly GCA_963859965.1. Lineage (NCBI taxonomy): Eukaryota > Metazoa > Arthropoda > Insecta > Lepidoptera > Noctuidae > Ceramica > Ceramica pisi. The sequence goes on from OY982529.1 coordinate 7,766,246, forward strand.
AAAGTTGACCCTATTATCTTTTAAATAAAATAGTATTGAATAATCTAGAAAGCAGCTTTAATCAATAAAAATACGTTCAAAGTGAAGTCATAAAATTACTTACACGTGGCCAAATCACTTTCCTAGTCACCTCGTCGCGCGTTTCGCATCGACTGCTGTCAAACTCCGTGAGCCAACACACTCGTAAATAAGCTACGCACACACGTATAAGTCGTTCAACTTCTGTGTGCCTAACAACAGATATCTCTAGTGTATGAAGGTGCCCCTTGTATGAATGTGCCCCACTTCCCCCTACAGGTGAATGTAGAAATAACGAGGTTTTATTAGATAACAATCTTGCCATCTCTTTTTAAAACAGCAGAGTAAAAACTCCTTTGCTTAGAACATCCAACTTAATCTGTTATTTTACTTCCAGGATTGGACAAAGAAAGGAGGCTGGAGAGTGCATGTTTCTAAACCAATGGTTTTGCCAGGGCAACCAGGCTTTCCCTTCAAATCAGACCGCAAACCTGCTGACTATGCTGACAGAGGATTCAAGGATGCTAAAATATAATTCAATATCTTCAAAATGCAAGACTTTCCATCTGTCATTGCCTATTATGTTTTATAGTAGCTTACCATTGTGAACTAAAATAGTTATTAAAAAAGTAAAATAATATGATTTATTATTTATTCTTAAACTATAATATACTATGCAAAATGTATTCCTTCAGAATTGAAAGCATGTAACAACTTCATGAAGTCATCAATGTCCATCATTCTAGCTCTCATCTGTTCAGTTTCTGATTTTGTTAATATTTCTTGAACTTTCTCTTTTATGTCAAAGTCTTCAGATATCTCCTGAAAAAGAAATGCAGCAAAGATTAGAATAAACAAGATGATTTTTACAAGGCATTGTATGACCCTCACAACACAAATTTACTTAGATGGTGTACACAATAACGAGTATTCTATTCTTACCTTATTATGAAGAGAACAATGCACTCTGTAATTCTTCTCTAATACAGCCATAGTTGTAGCATGTTTAAAAACAGCTGCTAATGTTTTGTTTTTCCTTACAAATGCTATTCTTGTCAAGCCATCCCATTCAACAAAGTTAATCGGTGGAGGAGGGTTTCTTGGCTCTATTCGCACTACACTTGATTCCACTTTAGGAGGTGGTCTGAAGTTATTTTTACCAACCTGTTGAGTTAACACCATTTTAAACATTATATAAAAAATAATAAAAGTAAGCAAGCTAAGACCAGGATTATTACTAACCTTCATCAACATATCAACTCGAGCCAACAATTGTGTATTTATAGAAAGCCTACAATATAATTTATCTCCAGGTTTTGCTACTAGCCTCTGTGCAAATTCCTTTTGAAACATGAGAACTGCACATCTGAAGAATGGCCTGTGTAGCAATAGTTTAAAGACTAGAGGGGAACTGATTTGATATGGGACATTGGCAACACAAATATCAAAGAAAGGTAATTCTGTTTTGAGAACATCTCCTACAAGTATTTGAAGTTTAGCTTGGTAAGGAGTTCCTTGAACACGTTTCTGAAGTTCAGCAACCAATCTATGAAAAACAAGTTATTTAGAATCTTTCATCAAGTTTAGTTAAATGATTGTGTAAATAATTTATACTATGTGTATGTTACCTGGTATCTATTTCACAAGCCACTACTTTCTTGACTCGGTCGAGTAACTTAACTGTCATGTTACCAGTACCTGGACCAATCTCAAGAGCAACATCTGTAGGCCTTAGGCCAGCTTTATCTAGCATGGAAGTTATTATGAGAGGATTTTTTAATATGTGTTGGCCGAAGTCTTTGTTGAATTGGATTCCTGAAATGCAGAGAAATATAATGTAGCTGCAATTTTTTTAATGGAGATCATATTTCCATTAAAAAAAGTCTATAACCTATAGTCTAGTCATCAATTACCTTGCTTGGCTATTTCATTGTGCACTCGTGACTTTTTTTCAGCTTTAATTTTCGGCATAGTGCTAAATTCTTCTGAAATTATGTAAAATCAATTTAATATGATAATATTTTATTTCACAAAATAAAAACATGCGCTTCGCGCTGTCAATTGTCTATTTGTCTGTTTTTTTCAGCTGCTCTTTACCTATTTTAATTTTCGCACCCTAGTCTTTTGAATTTGTGGAAAAAGTTTGACTCAGAAGCATTATTAGACCGCACTTGGCGACACTGCGCGGCAGCGGAATTTCATATAGTAAGTGCAGCGGAACGACGCGACACGCAACGGCAAAATATTCTTTCATAGAGAGAGTATGTAAACTTTTTATTCTTTGTAAAGCGTCCTCCACACTATTCCGAAGTTGCACGAGGCGAAGTGCTCTCCGAAGTTGACCGAAGTCCGAAGTAGGTGTCCACACACCTCGAGCAACTTCGCGAGGAACTCAGTCGCCCGTTCCCCTCACGATAGGCATACTGGATAAGGTTCATGTGGCAACTGCCGTTGCAATGTGTACTCTCGCGTAATAAAAATACGTGCGTATTTACTATGGCTGACGCGAACCGAAGTGAGCCGAAGTGACCCGAGTAGTGTGGACAGACGCTTCGTGTTCGAACTTCGAGTCCTTTGACTCGAAGTTGAGCGAACACGATAGTGTGGAGGGGCACTTCGCTTCGCCTCGTGCAACTTCGCTTCGCCTCGGGTGACTTCCAGTTTTTGTCGGTTTTTGCGCCCGAGTCAAAGGACTCGTAAAGTTCGAACACGAAGCGTCTGTCCACACTACTCGGGTCACTTCGGCTCACTTCGGTTCGCGTCAGCCATAGTAAATACGCACGTATTTTTATTACGCGAGAGTACACATTGCAACGGCAGTTGCCACATGAACGTTATCCATTATGCCTATCGTGAGGGGAACGGGGGGAACGGGCGACTGAGTTCCTCGCGAGGTTGCTCGAGGTGTGTGGACACCTACTTCGGACTTCGGTCAACTTCGGAGAGCACTTCGCTTCGTGCAACTTCGGAATAGTGTGGAGGAAGCATTAGAGATTGTATGAGGTGCTCCAGGGTAGCCCGGGAAATTCAAATATTTTTATGTTTTTTGCAATTTGCAGGTCATTGTGAAGCTGGCGCTTCCACCTATGTTTTTTGCAATTTGCTGGTCAGTGTGAAGCTGTATGTTAATCAAAATACGATTCGCGGCCGTAACGCATATTTATCTAAAGAATTATACCCATTTCAATTATCAAAGTTCTATGAACTTAGAGGGTTATATTGATGATTCAAATGATTATAATCCTTTAGATAAATGCTTTTTACGATCGCGAACCGTACTTTGTTCAACATACAGCTTCACACTGACCGACAAATTGCAAAAAACATAGAAATATTTGAATTTCGCGGGCTACCCTGGAGCTTCCACCTTAAACGCACTACGCAGCAGCGTGAGCGTGCGACGCGCCGCGACACTTCAAGTGCGGACCACGGACGTTGTTACGTGTCGCGTCGTTCCGCTGCCGCGAAGTGTCGCACAGTGCGGTCGAGCCTTTACGCTGTAATCACCCTAGCGTACATTCTCGATACTCTACTTACCAACTCAAAACTTGCTTTCCATTTTAATAATTTTATCTGGCAACTCCTCAAATTTTGGCATGGTTGATCTTTACGGGACCGAGTGAATTAAAACCGTTTCGTAGAATTATTATGAAAATGGAGTGGAAACCAGAACAAGAAGGACTAAGACAAATACTTACACTTCTCAAAGAGTCTCAATCACCAGATACAGCAACTCAGAGAGCCGTTCAACAAGTATCCTTTTCATAATTTTCACATCTTTACAGCTATCGGCGTGGATATTTTTTGTAACTATAACCGCTTTATTTTTTATTTACTTGCTAATCGTTATCAATGTTTTCATATTTCAATGCAATTCAACATAAAAGTAGGTGTTAATACCTCTTTAGCAATTATTTGTATCATCTAGACGCTTGCGATAAAATCGATTTTTCCGACATGACAGCCATTGACAGTCTTTATTTTCCTAACAATGTAATCTCAGAAATTGGAAGAATTGAACAAGTATCCAGACTTCAACAATTATTTGATTTTCGTTTTGACTAAACTTGTCAGTGAAGAAGAACCTACAAGATCTTTGAGTGGTTTGATTCTGAAAAATAATGTCAAAGCTCACTACAACAGCTTTATGCCTGAAGTGGCTGAATTTATAAAGCGAGAATGCTTATCAGCTGTGGGAGACCCTTCACCCTTGATTCGGGCTACCGTGGGTATCATCATCACCACCATAGCTAGCAAGGGTGAACTGACATCATGGCCCGAGCTGCTGCCTGCTTTATGTCAGATGCTTGATTCACAAGACTACAATGTTTGTGAGGTATGTACTATTTTTGTGTATTTTATGCATTTTTGAATTACAAGTATTCATTAAGTTAATTAAGATTTGCTTAGATTAAATCTCAGATACTTGTTTGGAAAATTGATAACTTTGAAATGACCTCATACTGAACATAATTTCAAGGCATTTTAATATGTTCAGTGTTGTGAACATTCAATAATTTAAATTGATTATCCATAGGGAAAAGTGTTTAGTGGTGAGCAACAATCAATTTAATTAATACACAATAGGTATGTTAAAAATAATGATTAATTTTTTATCATAATTATGTCTTGAGATCTCTGGTGGATGTTAAGACTTCACACTGATGTTATTATTGCCAAAAAAAATTGCAACTGAAAAGAAACAATTTCTTAATTATAATTGTATTTCTGCTAACAAATATATACTTTTAGGGCGCCTTTGGAGCACTGCAGAAGATATGTGAGGACACAGCGGAGATCCTGGACAGTGATGCACTGAACAGGCCTTTGAATGTGTTAATACCTAAATTCCTACAGTTTTTCCGGCATTCATCACCTAAAATCAGATGCCATGCTATTGCTTGTGTCAACTATTTCATCATGGGCCGGACTCAAGCTCTCATGGTGCATATTGATGCTTTTATTGAGGTAAGACTTTCTTTTTGAATGATTAATTAAGTTTTTGCTCTAAGATTTAGTAACATAATATTATACTTACAGACATAAACGGGAGAAAAGTAGTTGACACTGTTTAGAATATTTAATATGTTGATATGTTTTTTTTACAGAACTTGTTCCACTTAGCAGCAGATGAAGACCCAGATGTCAGAAAAAATGTTTGTCATGCTTTAGTACTACTGCTGGAGGTGCGACTAGACAGACTGATCCCCCACCTACCTAACATAATTGAGGTTAGCTGCATTCATTAAATTATTTATGATTTAACCCTCCAACTTCATACCAGTTGTCGCACCGGGCACAAAAAATACTCTATAAATAAGTATAAAAAATAAAGTTTGGTTTTAACAAGCTGTTGTAAAGATTTGACCCTTGCAAAATGGACATGAAAATACAATCCAATGTGAAAAATGAAAGAAAGTTCAATGTATTAATCCAATGTGAGCGGATAATATGTTAATTTTGGTAAGGCAATTTTACATCTTGAGGTTCTTTTCCTATGTTTTAATTCAATGATCTTCTTTTGTTCCATAGTACATGCTGGTGCGAACACAAGATCCTGAGGAAGGTGTTGCATTGGAGGCCTGCGAGTTCTGGCTCTCACTTGCAGAACAGAATGTCTGCCGTGAGGTAGCTTACTCTTTTTTTCAACAACATTTTGATTGTCATTGCTCAACATTTTTTTTGCCAATTGTCCATCTGAATTAGTCACAACTTATCTTGTAATCAAGTACTCCCATGACTTTTAATCAAGATTGTGCCTGTAAATTACTTCATAAAGAATGTGTGACCTAAAATTAAAGCTGTTGAATTGATTAATGTAAGGTAACATCCTTGTCTTTATTCAATTTTTTTCGCAGTTAGCTGAAATAGTTTTCGTCCAATAATTTCGAGCATCCATCACTGTACTCAGTTTCTAGCTTAATTTTCCTTGACAGATAAACATGTTGATTTATTTAACAGGTACTAGGCCCCAGACTGCCAGCCCTGCTACCAATATTGGTCCGTGGCATGCGCTACTCAGAAATGGACGTGATACTTTTACGAGGCGATCGCGACGACGACGCGGACGATGCGGAGCCCGACCGCGAGTCAGACATACGGCCGCGGTTCCACAAGCCGCGCTCGCACACTGTCAAACATAATGGTAACACTTTTAAAGAATAATAGCAGCGCCCTGCGGTTTCACCCGCGTAGTTCCCATTCTCATGAGAATACAGGAATAAAATATAGCCTATGTTAGTAAAGATAAAGCTTTATAATGGGGAAAGAATTTTTTAAATTGGCCAATTAGTTTTTGAATTAAATCTAACAAATAATAAAAAAATCGTATCATTCCTATAAAATATTACTAGCTGACCCGCGCAACTTCGTCTGCGTCACATTTTCCATTACTGCTCCGCTCCTATTTGTCTTAGCGTGATGATATATAGCCTATAACCTTCCTCGATAAATGGGATATCTAACACTGTAAGAATTTTTTAAATCGGACCAGTAGTTCCTGAGATTAGCGCGTTCAACCAAACAAACAAACTCTTCTGCTGTATAATATTAGTATAGATTAGTAGATAGATTAGATTATATTATATTAGTCTAGTTAGTATAGACTAAGCAATGGTAAGAAACAATAGCCGCTAATATCTTCTGAAGTCTGTAGTTTTGTTTGAAGTGCTTATCTTAGTTATTTGTAGTCTATACTAATATTATAAAGAAGTAAAGTTTGTGAGGTAGTAGGGGAGGTATCTTTGGATCTACTGAACCAATTTTGAAAATTCTTTTACTAATAGAAAGCCACGATATTTGAGTGTCATATAATATAGTAAGTCAGTTATTAAAAAGTTAATCCTCTAACTATTTTAGTTGTAATGATAATGTGTGGTGACGCAGCAGGCGCGGGCGACAGCAACATGTCGGGCGGCGGCGAGTCGGACGACGACGACGACGGCGGCGCGGACGCGGATGACGGCTCGCTGTCGGACTGGAACCTGCGCAAGTGCAGCGCCGCCGCGCTCGACGTGCTGGCCAACGTGTTCGGCGCAGACCTGCTGCCCGTGCTGTTCCCCATACTCAAGGAGACCCTCTTCCACGAGGACTGGGTCATCAAGGTGCGTTCAACGATATAAACTTTACTAGCTGACTCGGCAAACGTTGTTTTGCCATATAAAAAAAAGTAGCCTTGACCTATTCTTAAACTTAGTGAATGTACGCAATCGGTCAAGCTGTTTTGGAGGATATTCATAACAAACACTGCCATACACCACAACCATATGGGCAAACATTTGCCGCATTGCTAGTATGACTAAAAGAACTTTAAATCAAATAACTATTGTGTGTGTCATAGGAACTTGACAGTTATTTGAGGCGGCGGCAGCCATGCACCGATAGAAATTCTATAGGGAAAGAACATACACTTGTTACAATTGTATTTAAGCAGTCGATAATGGTTATCTCACTCCCCAGGAAAGCGGTATCTTGGCCCTGGGCGCGGTGGCGGACGGCTGCATGGGCGGCATGGTGCCGCACCTGCCGGACCTGGTGCCGTACCTGGTGTGCTGCCTGGCCGAGCGCAAGGCGCTGGTGCGCGCCATCACGTGCTGGACGCTGAGCCGCTACTCGCACTGGATCGTGAGCCAGTCGCACGACCTCTACCTCAAGCCCGTCATGACTGAGGTTCACTACATTTATTATTAACTAGCTTTCCCGCGACTTCGTACTCGCACATCTAATTTTTTCCGGTTCCCATAGGAATTTCGGGAAATACTTGAATTTTTGAACTGAACATTTTTAAACCAATTACTTTTAAAACGTTTTGAGGTTCCAGGTAGGTTAAGAAAATCCTTAGAAGAAATCTGATATCAATGATTCGCAATTCAGCATTAAAAAGTAAAATAGCTTTTGCCCGCGACTTCATAGAAGTTTCTGGAAATACTTTTTAATGCTCCCCTACGCTCCCCAAGGAACCTACATGCCAAATTTCAAGCTTTCTACAAGCAGTAATTTCCGCTGTGCGTTGTCTGTCAGTCACTCAGTAATGGAAGAATTTAATATAGGTATTAGGATTGGATTTTGTAATTTTTAAAACACAATATAGTCTCGTATCTTAATTTGTTAGTTATTATCCTTTCAACAGATTCAATGGAGTAAGTTCAAGTTTGGTATCTCACTTAAATGTTTATTTTTCAGCTATTAAAGCGCGTTCTAGACAACAACAAGCGCGTACAAGAGGCGGCGTGCTCGGCCTTCGCCACCCTGGAGGAGGAAGCGTGCACGGAGCTCGTTCCCTATCTCGGCTTCATCTTGCAAACACTTGTGTACGCCTTCAGTAAATACCAACACAAGAACCTGCTCATATTGTACGACGCAATCGGTACACTAGCAGATTCTGTTGGACACCACCTCAATAAACCGGAGTACATTAACATGTTAATGCCACCACTTATCAATAAGTGGAATGTTTTGAAGGATGAAGATAAAGATCTTTTCCCACTTCTAGAGGTATGAATATAACCACAATAGTATGATATAACCTGTCTATGTAGATATTAATAAATGTTTTGATTTCAGTGCCTGTCATCTGTAGCAACTGCACTTCAGTCAGGATTCCTGCCATACTGTGAACCAGTGTTCAGGAGATGTGTATCATTAATAGAACAGACATTAAATCAAAATATTGTAAGTATACTGAACAGTATAAACAGTCTCGCGTTTTTTAATGAAAACATACAACGAAATCTTTGTAATAAGTCATCATATTTTGGCTTTTCTTACCTACAACAGAATGAAAAGCCAAGACTTTTGTTCCCCTTCATGAGAAACCCTCTAAAAGAGAACTTTTTCATAATGTCCGAAATAGAACTTCTCAATTTTCGTAAAAGAAAAGATTGAAAGTTTTAAAAGAGGGTAAGACTTAGGTAACAGGAAAATGTTACCGAAACAATAAGGGACAACGTGAGCCGGTCATGTTCGCTTTTCATAGGTATTAAATAGCTGAAAATTATCCAGAATTTTCCAAGATTTAGAAGCTATCACAAACTTTTAATAATGTTGTATTTTTATCAGCATATCTAATTTAGAAACAAAGACGTCGCCAATGTGTACACAATTACAAGTAAACCAATCAATCACTATGATGACGTGTATTTAAACTTTGTTTATTTTCGCTCTATATCTTTTCAAATACACATGTTTCTGGAATGAGCCATTCTTTCCCATTGGTTAAAGCAATTGCATTGAAGAGTGGGAATTTTGACTATGCTTTCAGTGTGCAGTTCTCCCTGTAATTTGCTCTCACGGCTGCTAAATAGTTATTTCGAATGTCAGTCTGGCATCCGCCTAAAGGCGCAGACGCAACAAGTTCTCGAGTGATGGTACAGCTCTGAGCTCACCATACTGTTGCTGTACTGTTTGCAGGCGAACAGTCAGAGTCCGGAGCAGTTCGAAGCGCCCGACAAGGACTTCATGATCGTGGCGCTGGACTTACTGAGCGGACTGGCAGAGGGGCTGGATGGCCACATCGACCACCTGGTGTTCAACTCCAACCTCATGCAGCTGCTCTACCAGTGCATGCAGGATCCGATGCCTGAGGTATATCTTGTATGTGACTCATGCTTATCTACTCACAGGGACAAGGGCGCATAGGGCATTTTTGTAATGTCAAGGTATTATGGAGTTTTAATGTATTTAATTATTAATTAATTTAAGCTTTTTTTAATATTGTTGAATTATATTTACTGGTTGCGTTGTCCAAAATGATTTCATTTTTGTTTGATTGCTTGAATAGTAGTGAACAAATGCATCTGTTTTGGTATGTTGGATAAATATGAATGATAAAGTGCGTTCTAACAAGTCAAACCACTGAACATACGTAGTGTGCAATGGTTTGCTGACTGTATCATCCACATTCACCAATAAAAACATGTATTATTTTTTATGCTATGGGCGAGTTTTTCTCCATGCAAAGATACGGCAGATTATCTAAAAAACTTTAAAAAAGAAACTTATTATATCGCTTAAACTTACTGGGAATTATGTACTAACATTATTATTCGCAGATCAGACCCTAAGTTCATGTAGACTCATATTTATTATTTTAACTTGCTTATTTTTTTGTTGCTTGTCTCGGCAGGTACTACTCGTCTTTGGATCGCGCAACTTGGTCTCGCATTTTCCCATCTTGGTCTAAGGTTGAAGGATATTACATTTATATCACCCACAAAACCATTAATACTCATTGTATATCTTGTAACAACCATGTAACAGTAACTAACACGTATTGGGCTATAGGATTTGTTGGTTCTAAAATAGAATTTTAATTTAAAGCTGTGTTTATAACCATCAGGTGCGTCAGTCGTCGTTTGCTTTGCTGGGCGACCTGACCAAGGCGTGTTTCCAACATGTACTGCCATACATACCCGAGTTTCTGCCGATACTTGGCATGAACCTCAATCCCGAACTCATTTCTGTGTGCAATAATGCCACCTGGGCAATCGGCGAAATTAGTATCAAATTAGGTAAGTAATGAAAAAAGCCATTATCAATGCTATTGAAAATTGTTCACAACCTTGTTTGAATGTGTAATTATTTCAGGGCCCGAAACATCCAAGTATATTCCTCTAGTGTTGAATCATTTAGTTGAAATTATCAACAGGCCTAACACTCCTAAGACACTACTTGAAAATACAGGTAAGTGACTGTTTTGAATAATTTTAATGTTGACAAACCTATTTAATTGAAAAAAAGTGAGAATAATTAATCACTAATCAGTAATGTTTTATTATTTGCTAGAACTATATCCAATAAAAGTGACTTTTCTTGGTGGCAGTCATGTTATGTATACTTATTATGTATATGTTTCTATTCAATGTTTTATATTGAGTTGTTGTGATGTTCATGTTTACCTGTATACCCCATTTATGTTTGCTGTAGTAGTCCCTGCCTATCTGTACCTGGCAGAACTCATATAATATGTATCAGAGTACATAATTGATGTGTACTAACTCAGTACTAAACAACACTTGTATATCATTTCCCACTTCTTCAAAGCATAATATTTATGAAACATGTATTCTAATATATTTCACGTTATTTATAACAAACAGTAGAACTTAAATCCATTGCTTATTTATCTTACATCAATATTTTTTTTGGTTGGTTTCTGGGGTATAATGTAAATACAGTTGATGAATCAAAGTAGAGCCGAGATCTCAAGTGTGTGCCCGATATAAAAGATGGCGTAGGGCCCGCAGTATTTTCTCATCAGCTTGCATGAGCTCATGTGTACTTGTTCATCTACATCGTAGCACTACTCAATGTTGAAAGCGGTACAGTTCTAAGCCATCTCTTGTCAAACGTACGATACCTATATAATTTGATGGATTACTTAGCTGATACGATTGTTTCACGTTTTTTCCATTTGTAACACTAATTTGTTGCTGTTGACTTATGTAATTTAATATGTTTTGAATGGTTTGTTGATTTGTTTTCTTGGTTTTGTTCTCGGTATGTCGTGGCGTGTAGCGATTACTATCGGTCGGCTAGGTTATGTGTGCCCCCACGACGTCGCACCCGTTTTACATCAATTTGTACGCCAGTGGTCTGTAGTCATTTTTTTTATTATTACTTTATATTATTACTATTACGTTTAATATTGAATAAGTTATTAACCGGTATTATTTCGATTGTGGATGGTGTTTGTCCATGGCTTGTTAATATTATTGTTTTATATGATATGTTGTTGATTTAAGTTGAACCAAGCATGAGAATATTAATTCTATGTATTAATAGTATGGCCACACTTTAAGGGAAACTGATTTGTTGGGTGTAAACTACCTATTTGATCATTTTATTTTCAGTGCTGTACTTTATATGTGTTGAACACCATCCGCTTTCTAAACAATATAAACTATTATTTACACCAAACTGCAAGACAAATTGTTTTGACTAACTTCTCAGATTACCAACATAGTATGCTCATATTATTGAATAATATTATTTATTAGTATGACTCAATGATTTTATTTAATATTATATATTTTATTTAATGTAATTTGCTTACAGTTTGGAATTATCCGAGTTCCAATATCCATACAAATATATTTGTGTGCCAGATTCAATATTTGCTATTCACATTAATAACCTTTCCTTTGTTTTCCAAAAATTTCCCTTGAAAATTATACATTTTATTTACGCTTGATTAATTTTCATCAATTTATTTTAGAACAGTAATTTTAGATGATATTTCATAAGCTGCTTATTGCTTAATAAACTCCTGACACTATTTTTGTAGTGAACAATTTTATTTAATGGTTAGAAACATTTGAAATATCATTTAAAAAATGATCATAGTGTTCTAATTTATTGAGCACTCGCTGACAAGGCGTCATTTGGTATCAGGTGCACGTCGCTACGGAACATCCGCGACAACGACGAGAAGGACTCGGCCTTCCGCGGGATCTGTCAGATGATCCAGGTGAACCCGGCCGGCGTGGTGCAGGACTTTATGTTTTTCTGCGACGCGGTGGCGTCATGGTCGCACCCCAAAGACGACCTGAAGGAGATGTTCACCAAGATCCTGCACGGCTTCAAGAACCAAGTCGGAGAGGAGAACTGGCGCCACTTCACCGACCAGTTCCCCGTGCAGCTCAGCGTGCGCCTGTCCGCCATGTGCGGGATATAGACGTCGTCACTGCGTTATGGTAAGCTGACAGCCGTTACTGCCGCTGAGCGCCTGCAGCTGACCGGCCAGTACTAACCCTTGTGTTGTCCGCAGGGGAACCAATGTCAGCACGGGTCGGGAAGACATTGAGGGTGCGTCCGGCCGCAGCCGGGCCGCACCGCGCGTAGGGAACACTGCACGGGCGGCCGCAGCTTGTCCGCCGCGTTATGTGCCAACACACTGACCTCACTACACTAGCGAGGATATTTACACATTTGTACCTATCGACAGAGAATATTAACCTAGATTGTAAATTGTTACACTTCATTCTTCTGTTTGTACCTGAAAATTATATCTTTTTTCGTTCGACGAGACGTACATGTAGAAGCGGCGTAATCACTTAATCTGTATGAGTGGTTTGTGCACCGAGTGTATAGTATGAAGCTTGGCTGGGGCCGCGCAGGTTATGAACCGCTCCGCTCGGCTTCCACGACAGACGCACAAGGCACAGGGCGAGGCCGTACACCGTACACCGTACACACGTATACGTGCTAGGCTTTCTACTCGCATCTTGTTACATCCATGTTGCATGTGGCATGCTTACGTGTGCATCTAACGAGTGTACATTCATTGGCCCTTTCTAGCTGTAGTTTTACTCACTAATTTGTAACGCGGTGACTATTACCGAGTTAGATGTGGAATATCTACTGTAATTGCATGAAATTTAGATATAGTTTCTAGTTTTTAACATAAAAGATGAGACGAGTTTTTGTTCAGTTTTTTAATAAGTCATTTTAAATTGATTCGTACATATACAAAAAACAAAATTATACAAAAAATTATGATTGATTCTTCTTTTTGTTTTTCAATACAAAATTTGTGTTATTTTGTATCAATCTTAATAGTAAGATTTAACGACACATCGAATCATCGAGTCTCATCATAGAACTTACCTAAAGAAACATTAGTAAAGTGGACTAGTGTCGAATTGATATCGTTAGGATATCGTCGAGGTTGATACCGGCAACGATATAATATTGACGTCGCGAGCTGCTTGCAACAGTTAGCGGGCACTCGATCGCCAGTCACATCGTTCTCTTGCTCGTAATAGATTAGCTTAGGTTTACTGATGCCATTCACTGCTCAACACAGATACTGCACGTGTTTATTTTATAATTCGCTAACATCAAAACAAAGACTTTGCGGTTTGTTTTGGAGGATTTCAAGTAACAGAGTCATTTGGTAATTGATTTTATCCAAGAGCATTTATCTACACCCACTAGAGCTTTGCAAATATATTTTAGTAGATATTTAAAATTGATGTGTTAACTATTATTTTATATAAATTACAAAGACTTAGTAAAATCGAGAATTTATGTCAACTGTGATTTGTGACTGGTTTTTTTTGACTAATATATGCGTATGATGATTATATGTCTGTGTCAGTGTAGATATAATATACTGCTTTGATAGATTTTATGACGGCTAGATTTCTGCTATACATATAATATACCAAATAGTATTTTTACGTTGTATATTGTTTAATGGAATTGTATGTGTGAGTTGGCCGTGGGTGGACGCTTGCGCAGCGACGTGCGGCGTGGCCGCGCGGTGGCAGGTCTGTGCAACACCTTACAAAGCTATATTTACACATTTAGTACTGTGCGCGTCGGGCCCGCGACTGTCCATAACTCCGGTCAACTTGTATGATTGATATAAAGTACTATTTACGTGTATATTTAATTAAATTAATATTATGTATATGTAAATACATATTGCGATGTATATTATTATTATATTCAAGTAAAATTGTTATTTTTTGTTTTATAAAAGCTAAAAGTCTGACTTTAAACACTTGTTATATCATTTAGTTTTTTTTTTTTTCAGATACGGGGATCTGAAATTATGTAGTTCAAATGAACATTTAAGTATATTTTACAATATGCCATTGTAGTATAGGGTACAGCGTCGATATAATACGGTATTTCGGGGATATAAAGAAATTTGAAACATTCCGTTATCTAAATTCTGTATTTTGGGTCAGTCACAATTGAAAATTCACTCTCGTTACTTTATATATTTTACTAGCACTTCGCCCGCGACTTGGTTCGCGATTATTTCGTAGGTACTCCACCAACTTCAACGCCCCTCTTTCCCTTTTAACTTCAACCTAACTTTTAAATCGACCTCTTCATCCGGTTGGGGGTTGATTATGAAGAAATCGTTAGATCCGTTTCAATTATTCCAATTTGATTGTGTAAACGAATTTCCAAGTAAATTGAACAAAGCAGTATTATCATCCCCTAAAAACTTCGTCATCCATATGGGGTGTATAGGGTAGAGCGCCAGTGTATGGAGATCTAAAAAAAAATCAAATTGATAGTTGTGAAAAGTTGCCTAAGTATTTGATTTTTTACTGAATCAAAACAAAAAATATATAATTATAAAAACATTGGAACATACTATAGATAAGGCAAAAGTAGCGCAGATTTCAGAAAATCATAATTACATGAAATCAACTTTTTTCATCAATTTAAGCAACTTTTCGCATCTATTCCGAAACGAAAATCTAAAAAAAATGACGTTCCACCCTAGTGTATATGGGTGATGAAGTTTGTAGAAGTATTTAAGGGTTGATTTTAAAATTTTAACACCCCTAAATCGTCTTTGTGGGTTGTTGCAAAAAAACGAATAAAGACATAATTTGTTATTTATTAATGTCAGTACCTATTCGTGCCATGTGTCAAGCTTATTATATAATATATTATTCAACTCAAGAAATATTATTCTTCACTAAATCGCCTTCTTTTAAGCATCTGTTGTCTAAAGTTCTGAAAACTGAATAGTGGCATCCTTTCTCTTAGGTCAGTATTCGTACAGTTAACTACAAATTGCGATAAGCATGTAAAAGTTCAAACAGTCGTCAACGCCAACAACACTGAATAGCTTTGCTCTCAAAATGCGGTTACAACTGTTACAAGTGAATCTTACAACTGATGTGTTCATCGCATTTTGTGGCCAAAGCTATTCAGTGACTAATAGGCTAGTTTCCATCATCCACAAATTGCAAAACTATTTAGTCCGTCAGTTAGAGTATTGAAAAATAATGGACACTTATTTTTTGTTTTTGTAAATCAATGAATATTGACAAAGATAAAACGCATCAAAACTCGGGAGTGGGGGCTCGTGACGTCACGACCCGCTAAAAATTATGGCATGGCGTGACGTATTGAGAATTTTAAAAGCGTCGCAATTTCGCCAATATTGGTTCCCGTAACAAAAGAAAAAATACGGGTCAAATATTTTTTTGATAATCTAACTGATGGACTAATTAGATTTTTTCAGGACAAGCCTATTATGTGTAAGGTATTGATGACTTTTTGATTCTTTGTCGCTGACTGTACGAAATTTCAAGTAGATTGGCCCAAGGAATAAGATTTTCCATGCAAACTGTTATCCCTTTACGGGGGAATTTTCAAAAATCCATTCTTAGCTGACATCTATCCATAATCTATTTTTGTCATTTCATAGGTCCAGCAGTTTTTGAGATTTCGTGATAATCAGTGGGTGAACGACCTTTCGCTTTTATAAATAGATTTGTTGCGTCTCGCTAAATCACTATTTAGATTCATATACATGTGATGAGTAGGCGGAGTCCCCGATCCCTGAGCCCATTGAGTTCCTACCCCGAGTCCTGTCTAGTCCCATCCCGTGTCTAGTGCCAACGAAGCCCGGAGACTCGCAGCGACAACCGCGCCGAGCTCGATACGGTAGCTGTTTCACGTCGCGGTACCCGTTGGAACACAAATTACTGTAGCTACCTTTCGGATAAATTTGAGACAGATTGTTTATTTTTTAAGTAGAATCCATTTTAAATCGATGTTACGGGTGGCCTCGTAATTTATTTTTAAGGTTAGTAGATTTTATGGTCATGATTTTTTTTTTAAATGTAGATGTTTGTTTTTCCTAAAAAAACCGTGATAATAGTTGGATAAGTGATCGCATGCGTGTATGTGTGAGTAATGCGGCATTCGTCAGGCACTCCCTTCCTTGAGGCATAGTTAGTATTTTATGAAAAATATTATAGTTGTATTGTGTTTGGACGAACATTAATTGTGATGCATTGTCGATATAAATGTAGGTTGTTTGTGTCGCGTTAAATTATCTTATTGTGTTGTGCATTATTGTCAAAACCTACATATTTTGTACTTGTAATACATAATACTTTATTTATTCATATAATTATGCATGTGAATATAATAATCACATTGTCCACATTCGTTAACGCGGAAATTACGTAGTCACATCACAGCAAACTTATATTTTTAAAGAAAACGAAAAAAATGGTATTGAGCTGTCTCGCTCTACTGTACAGGTAAAATTACTTTACTATTTTTATACGGTAGTATTTACATACACTTAGATATTAGTGCTGTCTGGTTATTCAAAATTCAGTTTTTTTGACAAGCTCACTATACGAGCCAAACTAACAATAAGCAGTGAATGTGCTCTCCGCACTGAGCGCAGCGAACATACCGCTTTGTCCGAAATTCATAATTATTTTGTCGTACATTGTGTCATAAAAAAGAAAATGATGAAACTTTACTGACCGTAATACACACAGGGGTACAGATTTCTAGAAAGAACCGGCCGAGTGCGTGTGGGGCCATGCGCAGTGTAGGGCTGCACGTCATAATTGCAGTCTTCTCTTTCGCAGATGGATCCTTAGATGAAAATATTATGGTTTTCGCACACCCTCAATATATTTAAACGACTTATCTAACGACATCCACACCATGGGACAGACGATAAAAAAACTTATCGTCACCGTACTGTAGGAGGTACCTACGACCATTTTTTTTATGATTTTATTTTACCACTTTGTCGGCGTGATTATTGTGTGTACCTAATTACCCATACCAAATTGCAACTTTATAGTGTTAATCGTCTCTGAGTTAAACTGTAGACAGACAGACAGATAGACGGACATGGCGAAACTATAGGGGTTCCTTGTTGACTACGGAGCCCTAAAAATACTAGCATAGATATATAAGAGGTAAAACCTCAATATTTAATCTTAAATCAGACATTTACCATTCCGCTTACTGAAATCTAATTATTTTTTCTGAAATCTTAACAAAATGTAGACAATGTGATAGTTTAACATTTCATTTATTATTTCGCATAAATTAAACTCACCCTTGATTTTCGATTTCATTATATATTTGATTACTATTTTAAAATACATTATATAAACCTATATTAAATATGTACTAATATTTTATTACATATATTATTTCACTTATTTACAAATCACTACCATTAGTTAGTCCTCTTGCAAATGGCGATAGGAAATTTATCCGTGCAAACTGTATCGTGTATAAAAATGAATATATTTTTAACTACTTAGAATGTAAATTCTTGTCACCTGTAGGCAAATGTGTAAGTTATTTACATAAAAAATAACATGAAATTGTTGCAACTGTAATGTTTGTATTGTAATACATATTTCAGCTATAAGTCAACCGGTACAAAATTACACATCATACATAATGACTATGTTGTTTTGTTTACATAAAGTGAGTACAGATGGATGCTTCTTGTAATAGACACAACCTACCTCCATTTTAAGGCCTAACCCCAGGCGTTTCGTTCAAATTAACAATATAATATTATAATTTTGGAAAAATATACTTGTATAGCTCACTTTTGAAATAAAAATTCTGTACTCATTTTGTATAATGATGTTTAGTAAAATTATACAATTCAAACGATTGTAAAAAATATAATTATCCAGATAGTAATCAATTGATTAAATCTAAGTTTTGGTTGTAATAAGATGACCTCACAATAGACATTCTTTTACCATACATTTCGTTAATAAAGCACTCATTGTTCGAAGACGATGTTTTAATTTTTTTATGCCATCAAAATATCGTCGCCCTGCATGCATTCAGATTTCAGACAATTACGACAACGCAAACAGTCGTTGATTCGCAATGCTTGAACTGTGTGTTCTGGCTTCGTGAAAGATTTACTGAACTCCTATAATCGATTCGATAGAGAAAGACAATTTTTGTCGCTGTGGCTGGGCGTGTGGCGGTATAGGAGCATAAGTAGTGAGTAATGCGGCCAGAAGGTTCCTGCAGAGCAGCGCGGCGGGGGGCGCAGCGGGCGGGGGCGGCAGGGGCGCCGGCCCGCGCTCTAGCTCCACGTCCGCGAAAGCGCGGCGCCTGCGCACGCGCTCATTCCAGGCTGGATCACTTGAAAATACCCGATCGTTATCTGTGAGCAAATTACAAAATGTTATAATATCTTGTCTGGACCCAAATCAGTCGCCACCCGGTGGTAACTGGGAATTTTATTCCTTCCTTGTTTGGGCGACTGTGAATAATCGGTCTCTGATGAAAAAGCTAAGCTTCGCTAAAAAGTAATATAATTTTGTAATTATGTAATGCAAGCCGTAATAAAACGTTGAAAATAGATAGGTACCCCACATTTCATAACTGGCAGTTTTCGTTTCGTCCATAATCGAATCTGTGGTTTCCAATTTTGAGCTCACTTCGGTTTCACTTTCGTCCAATCTTGCCAAAACAACTAGTCGGCTACATCCTATACGACAAAAACCCTTTATCTTTTTCAATAACATCCCCAAAAACGTTTGCCCCGCCCCCAGTAGGTATAAGGTGTCATTGTAAAGGACAATAAATATTATTTGTCCGAAGCATTAGCCTTGCCTACCAACGGATATTCTTTATGGAATTCCGGAGCGGCTTAATGGCTTTATCGGACCCTGCAGATCATTAATGGATGGGTGGGCAAACTGGGTTTGTGCACATTCCTTTATTAACATATCTGCCAACGTACCTAATTTGTAGATAATATCACGCCTGTATAGGTACCCAAAAGGATAGATATAAGAGAAAATAAATACCTACTTATTATATATTTTACCTACCTATAGCTATAAATCTAAGTAGGTATATAAAAATTATTAATCCCTATTTCCCTTCGTCATCGCATCACGGCTAGGCCGGTTTCGCTAATTCTTTTTTTGTTGTGTTCGTTAACTGTCAGAAGTAGGTTCATAGGAAAGAAAAAAAATAAGATAGTTGCATTTGACGGGAGCGAAACCACGGGGGATAGCTAGTTTGATGATAAATTCGGTAAACCTGTTACTTTTATCAAGCAGCTCATACTGATACACATACTAGATGTCATAAGCGTGAAGATCGTTTTGGCACCCGCGGAGCTATCACTCAACAGAACGGAAAGACATGTTTACAGTCAACAGTATTGCTGTAACGCGACACCCCGACAAAGAGCCGCCTCCGCCTTCTCTTGTAAAACAATCTTCACACTTTTTTAGAGCCCATAAAAATAGTTAAAAGAAATTGTAGTTTTTTGTGTTAATAGACAGTGAAATGTTGCCGAGTGTTGGATGACAGCTTTTGTTCTGTAATGAAGCGGGGACATTTTCAAGAGTCGTTCAAATTTTTATTACGACTGTGATGATCTATTTTTGTACTTTGAAGATGTTTTGTGCAACATAGAATGACGAACATTAACTAGGTAGGTACTGGCTACAACGCCATTACACCCAAACAAAATTGTAAAATTATGGTCTAATTCGTTCAGTTATCTATCTAATAAATAGTAATATTCAAATAATTAATTAATACTACTATTAGGTAAGTAGGTAGAAACTTTGAAATGAGAAATGAATCTCCTGGGTCTGTTAGGTTTTCACGTTCAACTATAAAGCGTTGAAAGTATTTTGATGAAACTTGATTAAAAACATACGGTGCACAAACCTGGTAGGTTCAAGCTCGAGGTTTAACAGCGAGCCATGGAGCGCTGTATCCTAGGAATTCCGTCTCTCGGACCGCGTCATGAATACAACACTGCACTGCGCTCCAAAACCAAAATCATTGACGTTCCCATAAAGCCGCTCAGTTTTAGTGGGGCTGGGTCGGACATGTCAAACGAGCAATAGGCAAAAATAATCACCGAGTGGGTCCCGTCCCGATAAATGTCAAAAGACAACGCGGCAGACTAAGGTGAAGATGGCGGCACGAGCTCGACTCCTACCGAAAGGACTGGCCCGACATAGCAAAGGACAATGTTGTGTGGAAAAAGCTTTTGCCCAGCCGTGGGACTAAATACCTACACAGACAGGCTAGATCGATGACTTAAAACTATGAAAAGATTAGGTCACAGGATACCTATAACTTATATGACGCCGCGGGCGTCGGGGGCCACCACCTGGTGACCTCCGGCCACCGTAGGCGCGGGCCTGTGGACGGCTAGCTATGGGTGGCTCGCCGTCCGTCCGTCTAGTGACGACAGGCCGTGTCGACGGCGCGTTAGTGTTCCACGCGCGCCTCAAAGAGAGTCAACACACAGAGGGGCCCGAAAGGGCCGACGCCTGCCGGAGTCGCGGGATTATTCGCAAGAGACACCGTGGCTCCGGAACACAAAGGGCAATGAAGGAACATGGATGGGTTTTAGTCAGTAGAAGTCTGACACTCCCTCCCGCTACACCCAGAGCGGGAGGAGTCATTGGATGATTTCCCATCCCTAAAAAAAAAAATAATAACCTACCTACTTATATCCCTATACATAACTAATGTATTTTAGCCGTTTTTTGCGTGTAGTGTTATTGAAAAAAGTATTGTTTCTTTACTGTAAGTACAGTCGCCAGCACATCACGCTACCCGAAACTGTAAAATTTTCTCAATCAACCTTGAACCTTATCACTTCAGCAGTAAAGTTGAAAATCTATTGAAGAAATTTGACAGATTGTTGTAGCTTGATGTGCTGGCGTCTGTACCTAACAGATACAGAACATTACCCTTCAGTATCACCACGTGCTTCTGAAACCCTGCAGACACCAGACTTTTTTAATATTGGGGAGTGTTTTAAGTTTAATGTGAAAATATGTTTGTAAACTAATACCGAACTACTTAGTAAATCTACCTGCTGCTGCCTAAATGAAGCTCACCAATGTATTCAATTTTAACTCGCTCTCGCTGTTCCAAAACAAATATTTATCCAGCTAATTCGCATTTAGCATTTCACGGATGAGAAAGGAAACACTCGACAGTGGGGGCTCGGTTACTACAATAACATGAGCCGAGTGGCGCGGACTCAACGACACCCTGCTAGCCGTCATCGTATCCATTACATTTTAAAATAACCGTTCCGACTAATCTACTTACATATAAATGCAAAACCCTGTATTGTCGCTTAGAGGACGACACGGTTGGTGCAGTGGATCAGCGATCGGTTGCTGTGCTGCGTATCGCGGGTTCAATTCCCGCACTGAACAAATATTATTTTGTTGGCCTACAGATAGTGTTCCGGGTCTGGCTGTCTGTGTATGTGAGTGACTCTGTATGTTTGTGAACGCACCCACGATACAGGTGAAATTCCTAGTATGAAGCAACTTTTTTTTTTAAAGATTACAAAATGGGTGTAAATCCGTTCTCCGTAGGTACCTACTTAAGTACTTATATTCATAATCGTGACAATCAGAAGTCGGATTTGATAGCTGAGTAGAGAAGATCGCTTAAATTCTCTAACTGCGAAGGAGATTTATTTCATGTCTCTTTCGTACTTCAATTCAATTTTTAAGGTTATGGCTCCATCGACAAACATTCGATGATTTTGCCAATGTCAAGGTGGAAGTTAAATAATGGTCGGTGCTCAATAGCACAGGTAACTGTTAATGGCTATTGTTCAGTTTTTGTAGCGGTTGCCATCCATTATTTGCCATGCTAAAAAAGACAAAACATTTGTTAAAATATATAAGACAACACATCATATGAGTGTTAAAACATCAAACACATAGCAATACGTACAAAATAAAATACTTAAATAGTTTTTTTATAGTATATAATATTTTTATAATAAATTAATAAGAATAAATATTACAATTGGATATTATTTAAATTAATAAATTTATAAAGAATTTTAACCGCGGGGGTATGGACTAAGGTTAAAAGGAAAGGGATGTTAATTGGGCGAGGACAATCAGAAGGTAGTAAGTCGTAAAGGGGAATAGTTAAACGAGGACAGGAAAAAAACAAGTGCTCCAGAGTACCCTCCTCTAGACCGCATTCACATAAGGAACTGTCTCTTGTATGATTTTTTGCCAAAAAAACTGGAGTGCAAACAAACCCAAGTCGGAGGCGGATTATGACAGAGGTAGCCAGTTTACTCGAAAATTTAAGCTTGTTAAACCAACATTTAGAAGGAATAAGTGGTTGGATGGAGCCATAAAATTTTCCCTTCTGTAACCGGGTTTTTTGCCACAGAGTATTCCAACATTTCATCATCTCTGGTTTGGCAAGACAGCGCAAATCCCGGGCATAACACGATGTATGCGATTCAGTCCCAGTCCGAGTAGCCGATTTGGCGATCGAATCAGCATTCTCGTTTCCTGTAATTCCAGAGTGGCTAGGGATCCAGGCCAAAGCTATATCTATGCCTAAACAGTAGCATCTATAAAGAAGTTGTTTAATTTGTAAGGTAAGAGGACAATTGTGACGAGAACGAAAAGGTGATTTAACCAAATCTTGAAGGCAGCTAAGAGAATCGGAAAAAATTATAGATTTGTTGAGACCATGGGACTCAACATAGGAGACCGCTTCCAAAATAGCTATTGCCTCCCCGGTATAAATGGAGCCAAATAAGGAACTACGAAAATTAAGTACTATTCTGAACTTTGGTAGGTATCCATAAAGCAGATCCGACATTGCTATCGTCTGACAGCTTCGAGGCATCTGTAAATATGGTAAGCCAGTCATGCCAATCCTTTGCTAAAATCCTGTTGAATCTATCATTAGCAGCAGGGTCATGTTTAGAGATACCAAAGTTAAATATGATTTTAGGTTGAAAGAGTAAAGAATTAAAATATACTTCAAATAAGGGGTTCAAACTTGATTGGGCTAAAGAAACGTGCATAGGAGAAGCTGTTAACAAGGAGAGGGGGATTTTTATGGGTCCAGTAGCGTGAAGATGGAATTAACTCAAAAAGAGTACGAAGAAGAGGAAGAAGGGGGTGTGATTTATTTTGAATGACTTTATAAAAAAGAGATCTCTATCACAGAGATATTGTCTACGTAAATGTAGGGGGGGCTCCAAACACTCTACCTGAAGGGCATTAATAGGGGAGCATTTAATAGCACCCGTGATGATGCGCAAGACTTGGACTGAATCTTTTCCAGTTTAGCAAGAGCTATTTTGTTGCATGGTTCTAGAAGAAAGCTCCCATAGTCAAAGTGGCTACGGACTATGGCATTGTAAAGAACTTTTTGAGAAGTGGGATGGGCTCCCCAGCGAACTCCAGAGAGAGCACGAAGAACATTAACACCTTTTTCACATTTCTTTGAAATGTAATCCAAATGATAAAGGCCAGATAACTTGGAGTCGAGAATGAGGCCGAGAAATTTCACCTTATCACAGATCGATATGGGTTCACTTTCAACAAATAGGTTTATTGGGGGAATATTACGTTTTCGAGAAAAGACAACTGCGTTACACTCGGGGACAGATAAGCCCAGGCCATGATCAGTAAGCCACTGATTTAAATACTGAAGGGCAGAGTTTAGGCGAATTGAGGCGTCTGAAAGGGAAGCTGAACTGATGTAAAGTGCAATGTCATCGGCGTATTGTAAAATTTTGCAGAAACAGTTTACTGAAGACTCTAAATCATATGTGTACAAATTATACAAGATAGAGCTTAAGACTGATCCCTGAGGTAATCCTTTCCACACTAGTCGTGATGGTGAGAGGGAATTTTGATGGCGGACAGAAATAGAGCGGGACATAAGAAGATTACAAAATTCGTCCCCGTAGAGCGAAAAGTCACTAAGTCGAGATATGGCGAAAATGAGTTATGAATGCCACTAGAACTACATTTTTTTTCTCTAAATATCTGTCTAATCGTCAACTTTGTAGGTGCATTTGTTTCCGAGTTACGAAGTGTGAGAAGTAACTAAATCCACGTTTATCCACCATAGGATAATTATAGAAATCATTAACTTTGTTAATGATTTTATGTTTATTAAAAAGTTACATAGCTAGAAACTAAAACGATTTAATTCAATTCAATTTAATTTAATTTAATGCATTCATCGATCCTTTGATAGATTAAAATCACTACAACGATTTAGTGAGTTTTTAAATCTACTAGTTTTCCAAAACTTTTCAAAGCGAAAATTTATTAACTTGACATAGTGACTACTCACTCTATATTTTAAATGATTTTGTCAAGACCCTACCAAAGCGAGAAATCATCATATCAATATAATTACTTCTTCTATAATAAAAACGTATCAAAAGATTGAATGTGTTTATTACTTAAAATCTTTTAGTTATTATTTTTATAACTTCGACGTGCAAAGTTACATTTAGGTACATATCGCTCGCGAGTTAGTGATTTTGTCGCGGGCTCGCGGCAAGAGCGACGAGCGCGGCACATGGTGACTTTTATTCGCTGCACTGACGTCGGCCATCACTCTCGTGTTTCTACTCTACTAGTGTAAAAATGAGTCGTGCAAAGTATATTATTGATTTAATCAATCAAAACGCAAAAGCTGTTGTAGAGGTAAGTGTTTTTTTTATTTAAATATTGCTTTATTTAGTTTTATGTCTAGTTGTTTATAAGTGAAAATGATTATGCGTGCGTTATTGAAGAATGCAGATAAATACCTACCTAATGATATTATTTTATAGGAATCGGCTCAGTTGACGACTTCGCAAGGTTTAGAATAGAAAATAATTATTTGACTAATCCATTAGTTCAATGCACTTTAATCTCCTTACTGCCAGTTATACCCTTAATTTGATTCCGAGTTATATACATAATCGCATAATTATGCACGCGCTAAATTAGTATTTTATTATTCCGTGTTAATCATGCATAATTTTTCATTTCAGGAAAGTGCTCGGCTCGACGAAAAAGAATTTAATTTAGATTTATTTCAAAATAGTACATTCATCTAAAAAAATCGAAAAATTCTCTCTTGAAAAATGAACGGTGCCAAAATCCTGGAAGCTTGATCTCCTCAGTGACCGTCAATATGGTTTTTGCTGGGGACGGTCTAATGGCGATCTTCTGCTTGGGCGAAGCCATCGAGAGACACGGCGAAGCACTTGCTGTGTCTCTCGATATCTCGAAGGCTTTTGACAGGTTCTGGCACGCAAGTCTGCTCAGCAAGATTCCTGCAGCTGGATGTCGGACTTCCTTAGAGAACGGTCGATCCGAGTAGTTGTTGACGGCTGCTCCTCTGACCTCATGGCTATTGATGCAGGGGTCTATTCTCTCTGCAACTCTTTTCCTGCTGCTCATCAATGACCTACTTCAGCCTGGTCTTGTTGGGTACCCAGATGACAGTACGGTTACAGAGAGATACGGTCCGGCGCCACAATCAGCGGGGATGAAGTTCGTTCCTTGAGAGAGGCCATGGTAGAGCGGACAAATTTGACCTTAAGCCTTGTCTACCAGTGGGGTGACGACAATCTGGTCTCTTTTAACGCCACCAAAACACAGGCGTGTCTTTTTACCGCAAAAAGGAGATGTTTCAACCAAACTCCTACTTTTCGGGGTGCATCTGTTCCAGTGAGTGATCGGCTCGAGCTCCTAGGCATGGAGCTGTCATCCAGTCTCAACTTCGGCGCCACCATTGAGTGCAAAGCCCAAACTGCGGTCAAAAAGCTTGGCATCCTAAATAGGGTGAAACGATACTTCAAGCCTGAGCAGCTTTTAACTCTTTATGAAGCACAAATTCGATCCTGCATGGAGTATTGCAGCCACCTTTGGGATGGCTCTGCTAAGTATCAGCTTGCCGCGCTTGACTCGGTGGAACGCAGAGCTAAAAGGCTCATTGAAGACGTAAAACTGGTGGATGCCAAGCTACAGAGCTTGCCTCATCGCCACAAGGTTGCCTGCTTGTCGGTCTTCTACAGATTGTACTTCGGAGAGTGTGCCCAGGAACTCCACGAACTCATCCCATCAGCCCCCTTCTACCATCGTACATCCAGACGCACTACAACTTGCCATCCCTACCTTGTTGCTATTCCACCAACTCGCACTAAGCGCTTCCAAGCGTTTTTCATAATGCGCACAGCAAAGGAGTGGAACTCATTGCCTGCGTCTGTGTTTCCGAATGCTTACAACCCTAATCTTTTCAAAGTTAGAGTGAACAGGCTACTTCTGGGTAAGCTCGCTCCATTGTAGACTTTGTCTCTATCATCTCTGACCAAGACAATAAAAAAAAGAAAAGAAATAAACAGCAAAAAAATGAAATGGCTAAAAATTAAATGTCTCGTATTCGAGAGAAAAAGTCCGGGTTTGGTTAAATTTCGATATGAACATAATGGTCCGTATGTTGAGATTAATAAATTAGAAGTTTAGAACAACACTACATTAGTAACAAGAAAGAGGAGAAAGCAAGTAGAGCAAACAAATGAACCAATGATAGAAGAACTAATACAAGATTTGAAAACCTAAAAAATACTCAAGCGTACTCCTCGCCACTGCCTATTTCAGAGGAAAAAAGAAAGACCTTAATAATTTATGTGTGAAAGGGGTAATTCCACAAGAGCTTCACTTGTGGCATCAGTCTTTACCGACAAGTAACGAGGTAATTGACAGAATTATGGAGCCAGATATCACGGAGGATATACAAGAAGAGGAGTGAACTTCTTTTTATTTTATTGCATTGTCTTTAAAGTTGAGTTCTACACGTGTTTTTTAATACTGTTGATCGTTTGTCTTTATAATTATTATGTTTAAATAAGCGTGTTACATTTTGTTGAGTTTGACACATACTTTGATAAAATTTATTATTGTCATGTTTAATCATGCGTAGAGAATATCGCTGAGTTTACACGTACTTTAATACAACTGATTTGATTTAAAAAATTGTTTCATTTCATATTATATACATCATTTATTTTATTTTATTTATAAAAGTACTTTCATCGGCTTCTGATTACCATAATACAGGCTCTGTCTAGTTTGGGATCAGATGGCCGTATGTAAAACGTCGCAAGATATTTATTTATTTATATTAACTTACCATATAACACATATCTTAAGAAAGGAAGGCTGGGTTCCTTCGAATAATAAGATAGGTATTATTTACAAAACACATTTCGTACATGTAGTAGTTAGTGATAAATTACCTTACTCGAGTTATTTTTCATAAAAATAATTTAGGACTGAGTGAAAAATCACTAACTAAGAGCGAAAATTAACTAACTCAAAACTAACAGACACATTTCATAGAGAAAAAATAATTAAGTTGCATTTTCCAAGTTTTCTCGTAAACTGTTTGATTTATTCGTGGTATTTCTAGTATGAAATAAAACTGACTAAATCTCCTTTATAATAAAACTCAAAACATAGAGATATGTTATGGCATACTAAAGTTATGATTTTTTTCATTTTTTAAAACTTTAGACCTCAATATCTCAAAACAGGTTTTTTGGACTTAGTGAGTTTTCGCTCTACGGGGACGAAATGATGTTGACCATCCTCACAGGGATACTCAGCTGTAGCAATTTTTGCCTGAGTATTGGAAGTTGGACATTATCATAAGCTGAGGCTATGTCTAGGAAAACACCAAGGACGCTTTCATTATTAGAAAAAGCAATGCGTACATCGGATAAGAAGATACTGAGGCTATCTAGAGTGCCCATGCCTCTTCGAAAACCGAATTGAGACCTGGCTAGGATGCCTTTAGTTTCTAATAACCATTCAAGTCGGTTCTTGATGAGGTTTTCCATGATCTTAGCCAAAACAGAGGATAGAGCAATAGGACGATAGGAACCAGAGTCTTTTGGGTCTTTACCAGGTTTCAAAATGGGGATAATAATTTGGGATTTCCAGGACTCTGGCACTTGACCAGTAGCGAAAAAGGAATTGATTAGGTCAAGGAATATTAATTTACATTTAGAAGAGGATTTGGAAATAAAGGAATAGGGTATTCCATCGACACCCGGAGCAGAATCACGAAGATGTTCCAAGGCACATGTCAGTTCTGAATAAGAAAAAAGGTCATCAAATCTATCAGAGGGAGTGGGAGAAGGGGGATCTACAGTTGGAAGGCATTCAAAACTAGGAACAAAAGGGGGGGCTAATTTTGTGATTAAGTCCTCTAACCAAGAACCAGGGTCATTGGTTGTGTCTTCAAAAGACTGATTGGCACTAGCTCTGCGGAAGGACTTAATTTTTTTCCAAACAAGAGTAACTGGAGAGCGAGGAGACAGAGATTCACAAAACTTGAGCCAACCAGACCTTTTCTTTTTTGCCAATAGTCTGCAAACTCTTGCAGAAGTCTTTTTAAAATTCAAATAATCAGGCATGTCTAAGCTAGACGCGAAAGTATTTTCTGCTTCTTTACGTTTTCGAACGCCATCAGAGCATTCAGAATCCCACCAAGGTGGGGAAGATACTATGCGGCGGGCAGAGTTTTTTAAGGGGATTGAGGAATCGGCCGCTCTTAACAGGCATCCAACAAAATCATCGTAGATGATAAGGGAATTGGAGGAGGTTATAGGGGAGAAGTTTTTAAGTTCTGAATCCAATTGGGAAGAAAAATGGGACCAGTCAGCTTGCGAAAGGAGATATTTTTGTAAGGGTTGAATAGGAGGAGACCGAGGATGAGAACTTGGAAACGAAATCAGTATGGGGAAATGATCACTCCCGTAGGAATTAGGGAGAACTGTCCAGGAGAGTGATGACATTAAGGAAGGGGAAGAGAAAGTAAGGTCGGGAACACTAATGTTTTGGGTAGGCGAAACCCTACGAGTAGCAGATCCATCATTAAGGACGCAAAGGTTGCAGTCATCTAAAAGTTCTAACAGAAAGCTGGAGCAGGGGTCATTACAATGGGAACCCCAGAGGGTGTGACGGCAATTGAAATCACCGAGCACAATCAAAGGGCTTGGGATAGAAGAAAGGATAGAGTTAAATTCAGATAAAAGATTGGGATTGGGGTGAGGGATATAGGCAGACACAAAAGATATGCCCAAGGCTCTAACGGCTACGACATGTATACCAGGATCATGACTGGGAAGAGGAATCTCTGAAAAAATTATAGATCTGCTAACCAATAGGGCGCAGCCAGCCCAACCGTCCTCTCTATCGTCCCGAAGACATGAAAAACCAGGAACCCTAAAGGAAGTTCCAGGCCTAAGCCACGTTTCCGACACAGCAAAGACGC
Organism: Ceramica pisi; assembly: GCA_963859965.1. NCBI lineage: Eukaryota > Metazoa > Arthropoda > Insecta > Lepidoptera > Noctuidae > Ceramica > Ceramica pisi. The sequence goes on from OY982529.1 coordinate 7,796,153, forward strand.
CAGGAGTGAAACGATTAATGAGGTAAATTAGTTCATGTTTTTCTGCGAATCGATCTACAGTTCCACTGAAGAATCTTTTCCATTTTGGCGAGTCCAGGATTCAAGGAGCTGTTGAACTAATATAACGACATTGTTCGGTATTGCGTCACTAAATTTAGATAACATATTAATGAGTGAGCAAGCCAGGAGCTCTATTAAGTTGTCATTAGGGGTGGGAAGAGGGGTGGTTTCAACATAAGGGGAGTTCAAAGCACAGCCATTGGGTTGAGAAGAGCTAGGAGTATAAACCATTGCCGTATGGGCTTGGGTATCATAAGTTTTTCCCAAGTCTGGACCTGGGTTTGGGGAATGATATACGGTCTTGGTGTAGGAAGACTTAACAGGGGTAGAATATGGAGAGGAAGTAGGGCTATTAAGAGGTGCTGAGAAGCGATGGGGATCAGAAGGAACCTGTTGAGAAGGTTTGAACATGGTGGGGCCAGCTGTCACATTGGAGTATAACATTTTGGGGCGGGGAAACCTAACTGAAGCCTCCCGGTAACTTAGATTTTCTTGAGACATAACCATTTTGATAGACTTCTGTCTCGTATGTTCAGGGCACTTGTCATCGGTAGCCCTATGGTTACTGCCATCACACAACAGACATGTAACTTGTTGGTCCGGAACTTTGCAGCTATCACCAGGGTGTGGTTGAGCACAACGGTAGCAACGAGGCTTAGATCTGCACTGGGAGCTAATATGGCCAAAACGGAGACAATTACGGCATTGAATTGTGGGAAGATGATATATGGAAACAGGGAGGGAAGCATTATAACAGAACACTTTTTCTGGGAGTATTTGACCAGAGAAAGTCAGCACTACAGATGTTGATGGAGACCATGAAACAGAACCCTCTTTTCTATTTTTAAAATTGAGCCTCCTAGCCCTAATAACTTCCCCACAGTTACGAGGAGTCTCTAAACCTAAAACTAGCTCTTCAAGAGTCCAATCTGTGGGAATATCTTTAACAACTCCCATGCGTGTGACATGGAAGCGTGGGATGGTTGCAATATAATTATTTTCTATTAATATAGGGTCATTGACAAATTGATTGGCATAGTTAAATGAGACAAAATCTACAGACATCCAATTACGTCCCATTGATTTAACACTGCCTTGAACAACGCCTCTAAACCCTTTATTGTGGATAAACTGTGCAAACTTCAAAGAATTTAGGGTTAAGCCTTGCTTAGGGTCTGATTCCAGCCTAGAAATAAATACAGAGAAAGGTGCTCTGTCGGACTCACTATAGAGTACTTTGGAGTCACTCTCAAATCCGGGTTTAGTGTAAACGGACTGGATTGAGTCAGATGGCGGCTTATTTCTTTTCGCATCTATATTAATTTCGGGTTCACCGGGGCGTTTCCTGATTTCAGCTCTTACGCGGCCATTATCTGATAATTGTGAGCACTCCAAAATCTCCATATCAGGACTATCAGGAGGTATCCCTCCACCCCCGTCAGGGGGCTCTTCGGCACTCATTTCCTAGGAAATGAGCGCCAATAAAACTTAAAATACTAACCTTATAATTAAATTCCCACACCAGACAACACAAAACAATAGATACAACACCAAAAAAACAGAATTGATATCAAAACAAGCTGGGAGGTTAAGAAACGCGTGCTTAATCTCACCAAGACAATAGCAAAATCCCTCTTTCGTACTTACCTACTAGTGAAGCAATACTGTATCCTGCTGTCAAATTCGACTTCTGAATTTCGTCACCCACCTACTTCAAAAGCCCCTGCCCATCCCAAAAGGAGAACACAGGCGTCATGATGTTAAGTCCCCACCTTGATACTAAAGACTATAACATCTCATTAATTCATAATAAGTACAGTAGGTACTGCGGTCTGCGAACAATCGGAACAATGATTCTGTCGGCAACCAGTAAGATTCGTCGACTTCATGAAAATATAAGGTACCTACCTCATGAGCTCCAAGGTTCGAGTCCCAGGCGAGCCAATTGTTGTTTGAAGTATTAAATAGGTATTACTTATAATAAAAAGGTTTAGATAGTTAAGTAAAGGTAGGTAATAATCTTGATGTGGGTTTTTACACAAACACATTAAAAAAAAAAAACGTTATTTTTGTATTTAAATCGGTTTTTAGTTGCATTTTATTACAGGTACCTACCTTTATTTAACTTAAATGGTAGTCAGCAGATAAATGCGCAATAACGGTCATTGACCCACATGCATTTTTAGGGTTCCGTACCCAAAGGGTAAAAACGGGACCCTATTACTAAGACTTCGCTGTCTGTCTGTCTATCTGTCACCAGGCTATCTATCTCAAGAACCGCGATAGCTAGACAGTTGACATTTTCACAGATGATGTATTTCTGTTGCTGCTATAGGTAACAACAAATACTTAAAAACAGAATGAAATAAATATTTAAGGGGGCTCCCATACAACAAACTTGTTTTTTTTTTGCCTTTTCATAGATAATGGTACGGAACCCTTCCTGCGCGAGTCCGACTCGCACTTGGCCAGTTTTTTACTTTCTTTATATCCAAAACAGAAATAAAGCAGTCTTAAATCGACTTCTATCGTGATCCTTTACGTTCTTTAGTAATGAAAAACAGTTCATAATGTATTGTTCGGGTGTCTACGAAGGAATATGAGGGAAAGTTCTTTGTCTTGACTTAAGGTCATGACTCATGACCCCTAGCTGGGTTAGAAGGCGTCCACAGTAGTCCTCCATCGCGAACGGTCTCGAGTTTCACGCTTCACTTCACTTACGTCATTCCGATGCCAAAACGGTGCGTCGCCAGGTTTGTCGGGGCCGGCCACGCTTCCTTTTCCCTGGAGGATTGGCGCATGGCCTGTTTGGAAATGTGATCGGGATTCCTCCGGAGCCTGTTACTGTTCGCACCCGTAGAGCAGCACAGATTTGACCCAATGATTTTGAGTTTGACTCTTCGGAACAGTTTCCGTGATTGCCAGACAGGTCGCTGCGCGAAGGTAGCTCGGGCTTTGGCAATCCGTGAAGTGTATAATTATATCATCTTCGGTTCCTCCAGAGTCCGACACGATGCTCCCGTGGTAAGTAAATTTGTAGACTCGTTCCACAGTCTCTGTGCCCAAGAATGTTTCCAAGATTTTCGTGGAGTTTCTTTCGCGTTCTTCTCCATAGAGATCTAAGGTATGGAACGTGCAAATAGCTTCATGTTTTTGACTGACCCACCTTGACAATTCAAAAGTGCCCATATAATAATATGATTTATTTGAAATGCTTTGAGTTTGAGTTCACCCCCGTACCTTATAGGTACGCATCTCTTGGGTCTTACGGGTGTTTTCAGAAAGGGTGGAAGGTAAATGTTAAGACCGGTTTTCGCTGCCTCTTGGCGCAGGTTGTTCAACTTTGCTTGCATGTTGGCGTCGTGTGGATGGATAACTCTGCAGCTGCACCCATAGGTCGTCGGCGTAGTCCAGGTCTTCCAAGACGTTGGGTAATCGACCCCATTCTATCTCGCGGCTCCTTTTGTCATAAAAGTAAGCGAAGCGTAATTCTGTCAAGATCGCCTTTAAAAAGAAGAGGTGAAAGGCCTTGGCGGACTCCTGCATGCACTGCGCTGTCGTCCGAGATGAGTCACCTTGCAAGATTATTTCTTGTAGATGCTCTCCTAAAGGCGGACAATTTTTGGCGGCACCCCAATGTCCAGAAGGCGGGACCTGGATACTCTCTAAGCCCGAAGTCCGTAGTTTCGGGCTTAGTTGCGGGCGTATTCTACTCCGTATCACCTACGGACTTACGATTAGTCCCGAACCCGAACTAAAAATGAGTCATTCATTAATTAAAAATGAATGACAACACGATTTGACAGTAATTAAATTTTGTTGTCATTAATTCTTAGTGGTTTGGTTAGATAACACGAAGTAGAATACGCCCGCCCGAAACTACGGACGTCGTCGGGCTTAGAGATTAGCCCCCCAGATACCTACTTGTCCACTTCAACGTGTCAAAGGCCTTTTCGAAGTCGACAAAGGCAAGATAAATCTGCCTTTGCCATTCTGATGCCAAAGTCAATGGTAGAGTTCCGTAGTTGCACATCCCAATCCCAGCTTTTTGTTTGAACCTTTGTATTTATATTTAGGTAAATTCCAAAGTTGTTAGTTGCGTAAAACAGGTATTTTTTTTTACGTTGTGTTACTTTGGAATTTGCACAAAATTTTCCTTCACCTAGAACATTTTATAGGTTGGTGGACTATTTTTCTTTCTAACATGAATTTTTTTCAAATCTCCTAAAACAACCGTTTAGCTGGCAAGTCGGGATCATGAATTCCTTACTGTCAAAACCTAACAGTGAAGAAGCTTGTCTTTTGTTTAATCTATTGGCATCTTAAGTGTAATGAATAAGATTAATCGGACTGACATATAAATGTACCTAGTATAAAAGTCCAAAAAAAAAGAATAAAAAAAAAAAACAAGCGACAGTTAAATAAATAAAAAATAATTTTTCCGCCATCGAGAGCCTCTCGAGTAGGTACGAAAACATCAATCAGACAAGCTTTCAGTGACGTTCTCCTACTCATGTTGGAGTTAATGTTTTGGAATATGGGCCCATGGGCACCGGCAGAACTATTATCAGGGGGGTGCAACTTTAAAACCCGTCCTGGAATAGGAAACGGTTTCTTTTGCCCAGAACTAAACTAAATGGACACCAAACCGATCGCGGGGAAGCTCGAAGTACCTCGCCTCGGATCTGCTAGGTCTCTACTACATTTCACTTGTCTAATTTATTTTTTAATGAAAGCCAGGGGGTGCAAGTGCACTCCCTTGCACCTCCCTCCCAGCGCCCATGTGTGGGCCAAAAGCTTCTTTTAAATACAAAAAAGTAACGACACTGAATAGTAGGTACCTACCTAAGTAGTTACCTAAGACACCGTGCTTGTGCCGAAATAGTTAGGTGGGAACTAGCTTTTGCCTACGACTTCACTCTCGGTACCCTCTCCCATAGGAAACGAGCACGTAAAGGTTAGCGCATAGGATAGGTATTTTTTATTCCGGGATATTTTTAGGTGGGATCCACATATTCGCTTGGGAGGGATGATTTTCGACTTCTGCGCAGGAAAAGCCGCTGGTAGGACCGTGCATTTTCTAGTATATAAAAGCCTGTAACACTGTTTAGCTTTCGATCAGTGAAAGAAATTTCGTCAAATGACGAAACTGCAAATTCTGCAATGTTACAGAATTTGCAGATTACCTCACAAACAAAAAGAAGAAAGTAATCTAGGAGCTTGGTCACTCACCATAGATGGAGGGCTGCACGGAGAACGTGCGGGACATCTGCATGCAGCGCAGGCGGGCGCGGTAGGCTCGCTTGCGGGCCGCCAGCGCCGCCGCCTCCCCGTCGCGAGCGGCTGTACCGCCTGCCCCTTGCTGCCGGCGCAGTGCCACCTTTTGGAACACATACACATCTTGGATAACATTAAACTACTCGGCACGACTCGTGTGCACACTCTCCATTGGTTGGTTTGACGACGACAGCTCTGACGCTTCACGTAACCGTCAATGCTCATCGACTACTTATTGCGCTTGCAAGTTTAATTTGTTCACCGGCGAGTTCACCCCGCTGCATTCATCTGTGCTCACGACTCCTGCCGGATACTATACTTTTTTCTGAACGTCATTGTTAACACAAAGACAGTCGAGCAGTCCCCAAAATACCTGCGCTGCCTGCCCATTACTACCTACTTCCTAGTGTTGATAGGAAGAAGTGGTGTATCAAACTCCCCAGCAACACTTCTAGCTGTCTGTTATGTTTTAAGATGTTAGGATTGTCATAACGCCTATAAGCCCCCAAAGGCTATCTTTTCAAGGCACCTTATGTTTCGCACTGTTTAGGAACATCCGCGACGTGGCTACTGAGAAATTATTTAGGTACCTATGCAACACTGCCCTATCTGGGGATTGAACCCAACGACCCTACAGTGACACACACAGCACAGCAGTCGTACCTCTACCTACATGCATATATGTTACGACTTAAGTAGGTACCTAGGTTTACAAATGTTTAAGTACCTAATTTATGTGGCCCTGCCCACAGTTAGGTAATTAAAACAAACATAATGTTTATTGTGGTAGGTACATGTTCACGTTCACTGAAATGTATGTAGGTAATGATTCCAGATAAATTAATCTAAACAATCATCCAATGAAAACAAACATACCTGTGCAGCCATGACCCGTTGTCGCTCGAGCACCAGTAGACAGCCCGGACAGCGGCAGTCCCGCCAGCGACACAGCCGTTTGTGCCCCTTCAGGCACGAGATGACCCCGTGGTTGCGGCACCGCGCGCACTTCGGCGTCCGCAGCGCTTTCCGACTGCTTCCCGCAGCTTCAGCATCACCCACACCCTCGCTTTGCATTTTGTGTTCACTCCAAATAATTTGAAAGTCAATCAAAACCCTGCCACCACCTAACTCATGTCACACGAACCGATCCCACGGATAACTAAATTATTAATGAGGCGCGACAGCGAGTCATGTTGACGCTGAAATATCGTTTCAGAGATTGACGGCTGTAAAGTGGGCTTCAAGTCTTAAAAGTTCAGTGGCAGCCATCGCTCCGCCCTGCGCGCGTCTCGATTGGCGGAGATACGATGTGGGCGGGCGGCTCGACACCAAACGTTTTTGTTTTTCGTTTTATTTTTCGTAGCAAAATGATACATTAATCGCTTGTTGGGTCATATTTAAGTGTTTGTAGAGCGTATTTTTAACGTTTTCAAAGACACATTATCATAACAAAAACTGTAAAAAAGTAATAAACTTTGTTGGTATCGTTTATTGCTACCATATCATTTTCAAAGCTTATCTAGAGTTAATTGAAACAAAAAGTTAAATGATGAAATTTCATAGAACTATTAGTTATCTACCAAAAAGTTTTGGTTTAGGTAGGTAACATAATTATCTACATAACTAGGTAGGTACTTAGGTAAATACTTTGGTAAAAGATATTCAAATGTAGATCTCAATATCTTTATTTACCTGTCCACAGAAATATTTCAATTAGTACCTAAGTAGGTACCTATTTCTTTTTTTCATTCCTAAGTGAGTATCTACCTAGTGGAAAATCTTTCGCAACGCTTTATCATAAAAACAGACAGGGCCCTATCTGAAACAAGCAAAGAAAAGATCTGAAACACGTAACAATTTGAACGACAATAGTAACGTGAAAATGATATTCAATCTCGAGCGGCGATTGCCAATTAGCTCTCGTATTTCAATTGCTCGTGTCCACGCTCCGGCTTCGGTTACTGCGACTCTACCTTCATATTTATTGATTGATTTTCATTCAAATGCATGTGGGTGCGTTCACAAATATAATACTAAGTCACATACACAAACAGCCAGACCCGGAACAACTATCTGAGGCCATACAATTACCTTTGATTATACATGTAGGTAAATGCGGGAATCGAACCCGCAACACATAGCGCTGCTGCCAATCGCTCAACCACCACGTCCTATTGGACGTGGTGGTTGAGCGACACTGCGCCAGTGTCGTCTGTTATGATTAAGATTGCCGAAATCTACTTAGAAATTGCTTGTAGCTTGTATAGGTACCTTTGGTAACTTAGGTAGGTAACTTTGGTAAGGCTAGTCTAGAGAAGGTACCTACGTTATTAATTTAGCAGGGCGACTCTCAATTTTCTTCAGCAATCTGTAGCCATCGTACCTACATCTACAGGCTGGCATGTAGTTTCCTAATCCCAAAATTTTTGTTATAGGTACTTATCAAACTTTCATGTTATAGGTACTTATCGAACTTTCATGTCTTTCATGTGTCGGTTACCTATATAATCTATGTCTTGTCTATCCACAAGATTGTATTCACTTCCGTTAGCTCTAGAGCCCAAGTTCAGATCCAAAAGCTTGGAAAAACATACCTACCTAAATATCTGAAGTTACCAGCTACCAGCATTAATACAGTTACGCTAATGAAGTATAAAGTTAATAATAGTGTCAGACAAAGTATCTTTGTTAGTCGTAATCGTGGGTTAGTTGGGAGCATAAAGCGGTCTTTGGTCGCGGCTCAAAACAAACGCAGTCTGTATATTAGTACCAGCTACCGACACGCGTGCATACGATTAATTATGCGGCCCACTGCCTTTGATTGTACAATATAAAGTGCTAACAAACCAGCGCTTTTTTATTGTAATTAACTTTAGATTGTTAAGGCACGTGCAGATCTGACCATCATTAAAATTTGATGTTTATATGTAGTTGTTTAGACTTTGAGCAGCTACATTGCGAATGTCTAATAATAGCTTGGTATAAGTACATATAGGTAGATATGTACCTGAATCCTACCTGAGTATAAGTCCATTGGACTTGGGTAGGATTCGGGTAGCTGGAGCGTCCTGTCACAGCTAAAATACATGTAAGTAGGTCCTATTTTATACATATGTTTAAGTATAGGTACCTACAAGTATTTTAACGATGCGCTCACATGAGCGCAAGCGTTGTTATGCATAACTGTGAATTGTGAACACCTCGCCAAAAAAAAACAAATAGAGGCCCACATGTTCTTCCAGGATCTCTGTGACACACTAACGCTATCGTTGCAGAAAAGGCACAAGCTCGTCTCGTCTGACAAGAGATTGACGTGGTCGCGAGCAAACTGCAAGCGGGCTCTTCCTCTGCGCTTGCGATTATGTTTTTTTTTCCCAGTCTGCGTGTAACCACGGAGGCGGTCAGAGCTGAGTGTTGCAACTCAACAGCATTAGAGAACCCCTTTCTGAAAGACTTCGATATGCTGAATCGGCCGTCTCTCGCCTTTGCCTCCGAACGTAGCCATCGGTGTCCAAGACCAATTGTGGCGAAGGGTGAATTTTCTTAAAAGGGAAGCCGGACCAAAAAATGCTTACCTTGCTCAAGTGTGATGAGGGTTCTTTAGATAGCCACAACTTTCTAAAAAATAAATAAAGTGCAACTTTAATTTTTACAACTTATACAAACAAAACCATGCATGCATGCAAATATTAATTATGATTTGATGCAAAAATCTAACTCGCAATATTTCGCGCAACGGCGAATTGTGACGCTCAGGTCGTTAAAATTATAAGAAAAAAAGAAGAAATAAAATATATATAATATATAATAATAAAATACTTTTCTACTTATATACTTACTCTAAAACTATTCGTCTATTTTTTTTTACAAAATGTGCTAAATGTAAAAAAATAAAAATCAACCCAGCTTTTATGATAATGTTATCATAAAGCTGGGTTGATTTAATTTTTAAAAAGGTAATCTCGGTCCGATTTGAAAAATTCTTTTAGTGTTAGATAGCCCATTTATCGAGGAAGGTTATAGGCTATATATCATCACGCTAAGACAAATAGCAGGAGCATGGAGCGGAGCAGTAATGGAAAATGTGACGCAGACGAAGTTGCGCGAGTCAGCTAGTATTATATTATTATGAAATGATTTTTTTACAACACCACAAACTTAATAGTTTTGACGGATGTCCATGTTAAGCCCGTTCACTTCATCACTTTCAAATTGATTTTATTGTTATACGTTACAGGAAAAGGTATAAGTAATGTATTAGGTAGATATATATTTCTGGAAACCTCGTCTTTTGAAGAACATGAAACAACAAATATGTATTTAATATTATATTTACGTTTATCTTCTATCTATCTATACTTATAATAAATCTGTAGAGAGGTCAATTCTGTACATGAAATATATTTCCAAAATAACTATCAGGGGGTGATTAGGGATCGATACTGATGCCAAAAATGCAATCAGTAAAATTTTTGTCTGTCTGTCTGTCTGTATAACCGTTATAGAAACAAAAACTACTTGACGGATTTTAACGAAACTTGGTACAATTATTTTTCATACTCCTGAGCTGGTTATAGTATACTTTTCATCACGCTACAATCAATAGGAGCAGAGCAGTGAAGGGAAATGTTGGGAAAACAGGAGAAGTTACTCCATTTTTTAAGCTTCCGTCGCGTGTGCAACCTTAATGGTTAAAGCTACACAGAAATCATGTATGACGGAAATGTTCTTCTTAAAATTATATAAAAAATATCCCACGACAGCATATGTCTATCTTTTATGATTGACTCACAATAACGCGTGTAACTCCCGATAGCTTAGCAGTTCGAAGTGTGCAGGACGCGCATTTGTGTGCTGGGGTTGGTGAAGAATAAAACCAGAAGATTTTTTCCTTGTTGATCTTCCTTTATTTCTTCTAGTGTTCTTTCTTCTTGTCTTCTTGCCCGCCGACTGTACCGATCCACACTCCGGGTCTTCTCACTATTCCCCTAGGGGAACAGGAGGGAACTGTTCTACCTTTTTGGGTATTCCAGTGGGTTCCATCGCCGCCTGTGTAGACAGGCGGGTCATTTGGTTGTGGCGTTGCCACGTGGGGTCAAGTCCGGGCGTCAAGTCCGGTGGGTGTTGTGCCGCTAGCGAGAGCTGCCCCCACCGTCAGCGTCCTCGTACGGGGAGCCTCCAGTGAGCGCTCTGCCAGCTAGCGGCAATGGGTTGGTGAGCTACGGCTGGTTACGGTGAGGTCGGGCACGTCGGGGGGGACTCCCGGCGTGCGCCCGTCAACCGTATTCAGCGAGCGGCGTCATGATCCGGGTCGGATGAGGTTGCGGCGGGGATCAGGTTGTGACGTTGCAAAATCAGAACGTCGACTTTTGGCGACATCTCTCGGATTTTCATTATTGACAAATCTCGTTTAGTTCTGACTAAGTAAAGAGATGGCGCCAAAGTCGTATAGACATGAGTATTTGAGTTAAAGTTTATTAATTGTGACAATTAAAAATAACAACACAATTAAACGATTAAAATATAAAATATTTGAAAATAAAACTCAAGTATTAATTTCAATTCAAATTGGTAAAAATAAATTAGTAAGACTATTCCGGTGCATAGGCGTTTTAGTCGAGAAATCGTTTATGGTCACGGAGTTAGACATCTGTGGGACTGTTGTTTCCGGGATGGACAGAGGAGAATCTTATAGTAGTACTCTATGCAGAGGAGCATTTTTACCAAGACTGCAAGACAGACGACATGAAATAGATCGCGGTGCCTTGATATTTTTTAAACCCAATGGTGTGTTTTGGAGGCAGTCGCTGGGTCGAGATTCTTTTGCTCGCAGCCTGAGAAGACCGATGGAGTCGCAGCCTAATAATTGCTAGGCCTTGTTCTGGAATTTGATGGTAAGACCCACGCACGTGGCTTCTTTTCTATTGCCTCTTGAGGTTTGAGTTCTTGTGTCTGATTAGGGGGATATTGTTGCAGGTTCTGGCTTTTTGGCGCTAGCCAGTAGAGGAACGCAGATGTCACGTTTGGTGTGTGCTGATAAGTACTAGTTCCCGGCACGTGTGAGAACAGCGTGGCCGACCCATTTGTCGAGGAGGTCCATGAAGGTACCCACGTGTTTTATTCTTCTGTTCCCGTTCTGAACAATATCTACCCCGTAGGTGCGTGCTGTGCGCGTGGCTCGTGTGATAAGCACAGAGCTGATGCCAAGGGGTTATTGACTCACTATGCAGGATGGCTATAAAAGACCGCTAAGTAGGAACGCTAATTTATTAAGCCATTTAAGACCGCTAACTATGACCGTTGGCTAGGTTATATTGTATATTGAGTTTGAGTCACATTAGAGAGAGAGAAGTGAACCTCACTGGTCACTTATTGGTAGAAAGACCATGTAATTGAGGGGTTGGTATAATTTACAGTGTACGTTGTGTCTCAAGGGTTGAACATAGTCTTTTCTGCATAGAGCACAACAAATATTTATTTAATTAACTTAAAGATTGAGCTTCAAGTTATTGGCGGTTCATCTCACGTTCCCATACAAACGTCCCTGAGTTCGTATACTTTTATGTCTCATGTTCGTATCTTTTATGTCTCATGTGGATTATACGTTCACCCTGGAATGGAGACGGGGTGAGCGTGTATTCATGTGATTTTTCAGGGTTTTAGGGAAGAGTGTATCTTCTGTATTGCATGTAAGTACCTGCATATGTACTGTTAACAATAAACTTTGTATTGTGTAGCAAGGTACTTGCTTTAATTGAATCTTCCCTTATTTATGTATACCCTACAAATTCATTATAGCACGGGTAGGTAAAACACGTCAGTGTCAAGTCGCCGTGTTACAGTTGATATTTATCTAATTAACTGTAACAACAATTGACCGTGTTACAAGGTCCCGCGGCAGCGGTCTATCCGGTGGGCGTCGGTGGTAGGGCCCTAGCTCCCGCAGCTGGTGGAAGGTCGAGGCCCTCGCGCGGCTGAACATTGTGGCGGTCAGGCGGCCGATGAAGTCGTCGAGGCTCTGCATGCGTAGGTCTCTTGCGATCAACGCGTTCTTCACGAACTTGGGGGCGTCTACGATGCTGCGTAGTGTCAGCGACTGCTGCGCGCGCAGCCGGTTTCGGTTGGACTCCGATACCAGCGCGTACCACGCAGGGGCAGCGTATGTGAGTCGGCTGCGAACATACGCCTTGTAGACGCCCAGCTTCGCTCGGGGCGGTCACAGGACGGGACGCAGGAGAGCTCGAGCGGCACGAGTCTGGTTCACGACGTTCTTGACGTGAGGGCCCCTTGTGAGTTGTCGGTCGAGGGTCACGCCCAGGTACTTGACCGAGCGCGACCTTTCGACGTGGCGACCAAGCATCGAGAGTCGAGGCGGGTGCTGGCGTCTTCCGAATGAGATCGCTTGGGTCTTCGCCACGTTGACCGACAGCCTTCTGTCTTCCAACCATGGCGGGAGTGCATCCAATGCTCGCTGCATCTTGACCGTCGCGTGCGCAGGTGACAGCGAGGTCGTGACGAAGGCGGCATCATCAGCGTATAGCGCCAGCATGGCGTCACCACCGACGGGGATGTCGTCTGTGTACCTGCAGTAGCACACAGGGGACAGGCAGGATCCTTGGGGCACGCCGGCACCGACGGAGCAGCGTACCGTAGACAGGACGCCTTCAAACACCACTTGAAAGCGTCTGTTCTCCAGGAAGGTGGCCACAGTCTTGACTATTCGGCGAGGAGTAGTAGACGTGGACAACTTGTAGAGCAGGCCGGCGTGCCACACGTGATGGGCCGATAACTTTAGGGCTTCAGTATGTTCTTCCCGGGCTTAGGCAGCATAATGACTCTACCGAGTCTCCTTGCTGTGGGGAAGTGGCTGGTGCGGAGGATGCCGTTGAATAATTGCGTCACTGTTGCGATTGCTCGTGGAGGTAGGTGACGCAAGGCTTCATTGGTGATCCCATCGGGGCCTGGGGCCTTCCGCAGTGGGGTGCGGCGAATCATTCGCTGCACTAATCCCGGGGAGACGACTACTGGGTCTTCCGTGGCGGTTATCGGCGCTTCGAAGTATGTCTCCAAATGCTGCTGGATAGCTTCTACATGCTGCATGTTGGAAGCTGGATTCGGCTGGAACTGTTTCTCAAGGTGGTCCGCTAGGATCTCCGCTCGGTCCTCGGCTCGGTAACGAAGGGTTCCGTCACCGGCCATGAGGGGCCTAATCGGAGGGGGCTTCCTTGAGAGTTGGCGGCATAGGCGGTGGATGCCCGTCCAATCGTCTCCCGCTCGCTCAATGGCGTGGTGCCAGGACTCGGTGTGCAGCGCCTCGAGTGCACTTGAGATCCTCTTTGCCAGAGCGTTGAGCTGAGTTTTCAAGGACGGACATCGGGTGCGTTGCCAGGTGCGACACAGCTTCCTCTTCCTGTCGACCATCGCCAGGATGTGGGGCGGTAGTTGGGGCGGCCTGCGCGCCGACTCTGAGTCTTGCTTCGATTCTCGGAGCGCTGCTGTGATGACAGCGCCGAGTTGTTCGGCGAGCGTGTCGACATCAGCGTAGGTCTCGATGCGGCGGTAGGGGGCGTGCTCCAACCCAACATGTGGATGGCGTAGGCGCGCCAATCCTGGCGGGGTCGCGGCAGGGGTGATACCGACCGAGCGTGGGTGCTCGCTAGTACCATTAGTACCGGCTGGTGATCCGAGAGGACGTGGTCGTCCAAGACGTCAAGCGACGGTGTGGCAATGAGGCCACGGACGAGTGCCAAGTCGATGACGTCGGGCATCTGCGCTGGGCTGTGCGGGTAGTGCGTCGGCACTGTCGGTCCAAGCACCTCGTAATGGTTGCGATCTGCATGGTTGAACAGGCGTCGTCCGTCTGGGCAGGTGTAGGCTGAATTCCACGCCGTGTGCTTCGCATTGAAGTCCCGCAACGACTGTCGCAAGTGGCGAGTCCAGCAGAGTGCTGACGTCAGCCATGGCGAGTTTGTGTTGGGGTGGCTTGTAGAAGACGAACACACGGGTGGGGACGCGGATGATGCAGATCTCAGCACCGAGGGCGTAGGACGACTGAAGCGTCGGCAGTGGCAGCGGCTGGTGGACGATGCTCCTCTTGACTAGAACTGCTAGTCCCCTGTAAGCAGTCCCAGTGGGGGAGATGTGGTCCTCTCGGTACGTAATGTACCCTGGCATCTTCAATTTGGCGCTGCTCCTGAGGTGCGTCTCATTTATGAGCTCTATGTCGACTTTACGCTGAGCCAACAACAACCTCAGGAGCCTGGTCTTCTCGGGGGTTAGTCCAAAGGCGTTCCAGAAGACAATGCGTAACTCACTTGCGGCCATGAGCGCAAAGGTCGGCCACACATTGTAGGATGACGGGGACTGGATCCCGCTCCTCCTGTATGGCCAGTAGCACCGCGTTGAGTGCTCCGATGGCCAGGGTAACTATGAGGTCAACTCATCCCTGCTTCGCCTTCGTCCCCCCAAGGGGGGCAGCGACCACAGGGGCTGTTGACCGTTTGGTCGTCTCCGGTTTGTTCGGCGGCTACGTGGTGGTCGCAGCAGCTTGACTCCGGGGGCGGCGGCGTCCTTTGCCCCTCTTGGCACCTCCCGTGCTGGTTCCCCCCTGAGCGGGGTTTGCAGCGGCCATGAGGGAAGCTGGGGCGTCGACCTCTGTCTCATTTGCGGTGAGCGTCTTCTTGGCAGTGGTGGTGGCGGCGGCGGCATTGGTGCGCGCCACGGTACAGCCCGTTTGTTCCGCGCCTCCTTGCGGAAAACCGGGCATGAAACATTGTTCGCCGTGTGAGCTCCTCCGCAGTTTGCGCAGGTGGGCGGCGACTCCAGAGGGCATTGACAGTCCTTGGCTGCGTGCTCCTCGCCGCATCGCACACATGCGAGCGTCCGATGGCAGTTATGCGAGGAGTGGCGGAACTGCTGGCAGCGATGGCACTGCGCAGGGCCCTTCTTACCGCGCCACGCCTCTATGGTGATACCGGGCATACATAGGAGTTCGGTCACCTGGTATATGCCCGGCGTCAGGTCTGGGGTCCGTTGTAGCTGGACGTAAAATAGGCAGCCGGGGCGGCCGGAGCGGGTTCGGATCGCGCGCGCGTATTCGGACACGTACCCGAGCTCCCGGAGGTCCGCTTCAATCTCTGCTGGCTCCGTTTTCGCTGTCAGGCCTCGGATCGCCACCTTCAGGCTCTGGTCAGCGGGTAAGGAGTAACAGAACCAGGTGAGCCTGGTTTCCTTCTCCAGCTTCGTTAAGTAGGACTGGACGGCGCGGTATTCCGTCTCCGACTTGGGGATGAAACGGACGCCTTTCCCGAATGCGCGTCCGTTCGGTGCGTGTCCTAAGATCTTCTTTAGCTCCCTAAAGTGCGTCGGCCAATCCGGCAGTACCTCCACCACAAGTGGTGGGTATCTGGCCGGGGTCTTGGGAGCGGTAGCGATGTAGCTTCCTTGAGTGGCGGCTTGTGCATCGTCAGAATTGGTAGCGGCGGCGACGCTGGAGGCACATTTGTGGATGCGTTCGGGGAGGTAGCGGCAGAGGTGCGGTTGGCGCTGCCTAGGCTGTTCCGCGGTGAGGGGCGGGGGAGGGCAGCTGCGTTCGCATATGACGTGGTTGTTGATGTGCCCATGTCCATGGGCGAGGTTTGGGCACGGCCGGCAGGTGACAAGGGCGGCGTAGTGAATATGGCCTCTTTTCTGTAGGTTGCGGGGGGGAGGGGAACCTCTCCGGGGCGATCTGCGTCGGTGGCGTGACGTAGCGCGGGTGGAGTCCTTCTTGCGCCGCAGTCGTGGCGCGCTGGGATGGACGCTTTTCTCGCTGTGGTTGTGGTGCAGCGACGGTGGTGAGCAGCGGCGTGGGCACAGGGTTTGGTGCTGGCACGCTGCGTTGTTGTTGCGGCCATGGGCCGAGGGCGCTGGATGTGGTGGGTGGTGGCGGCTGTACTGCGGTAGGCCGTGGAGGGTCACCCTCTGAGGGGGTGGGCGTGGTGGCGAGTGGGCTGGCCGAGAAGAATTCCTCCCCTCCCAAGTCAAAGGTGCCGACTGGGGGAGGGGGGGGGGGTGACCCTCGTCCTTCCGACTCTCGACCTTCGACCGATCGTCACGTAACGTGCTGCACGGAGATGAGGCGGTCGATGCCCGCCACAGCTGCCGCGCGCGAGTGCCACACCGATCGTCTTCCTATCCCCGTGGTATGCGGGGGGAGGGGGCGGGTTGGCCTCCTGGACGGAGGGTACGTTGGTGGCGGTGGTGGCATGATTCACCACCGTTAGCGGGTTAAAAACAACATAGAATGCGCGACGCGGACGGGCGCAGCGAGGGCGCGGTCTCAACCGGCCCTCCTCGGCACACGGCACCCACCGACCCGGCCTCCGGGGCTTGCCGCTGGTGGCAGACCGGAAGACCGAAATCATAGGTAGTACCTGCGCGCGCAAAATACTTCGAACGAATAAAATTTACGGAGACCCGAGCGCTCTGACGATACGTCTGCACTAGACGACAGTCGGCGAATTCCTGTACCGATCCGCTTTTTTTTTTTTTTTTTTTGAATATGCCTCTCGCAGGTCAACCTGAGAAGATTGGCTTCTGCTTAACCGGACTTGCCTGTGAGGCCTTAATATAGAATTAAAGCCACCAGCCAGGCTTATTTAAAACTTACAAACTAAGCGACTACACGCTAAGGGCACCCCCTGTGGGGTACGGACCTCGGCTTAGGGCGTCGCTGGGGGGTACAGCTAGGGACTGCTGGATCGGGCATTGGGGACGGATTTAAAACTATAGGCTCAGCGGCGCGGGCTGGCTCGAGCAAGGGTCGGGGGGGAATTTTATGAGATGATCGCGACGGGCCTCGGCGGCGAGGGCGGAACGATGGACGTCTTGTTTTTGTTGTGCTAGTATCTTTGCGACTCTCTTGTAAGAGAGTGATAGGGTCATCGGGGGTGACTAAAGTATGTCTCGGGCGGCGGATCTTGGAGATGCGGGAGGGTTCGTATCGGGCGGCCGATGCGATGAGGGGGTTGTGGTGTTTGACAGCAGTATCAAAGAAGCGCTTAGTGATGCGTTTCATGAACTGCTGTATGGTAGGCAATTTGAGATCTACGTGGAGACTCTCATTGCGGACATAGTAGGGGGCTCCCGTGACCTTGCGAAGGAAACGGTTTTGGAGCGTCTGCATCCTATGGAGGTGACGAGGCTTTGCGTGCGCGAACACAGCGCAAGCGTAAGTCATGATGGGACGGATGACCGCGGTAAATAGTCGCAATTTGCACTTAAGTGACAATTTGCTGCGGGCGGTCGTGAGACAGTGGAACCTTCCCATTGCAAAGGCGGCGCGCGAACGGGCTTGCCTTATATGCTCTGCGAAGGTGAGGTGTTCGTCCAGGATGACCCCCAAGTATTTAGCTTGCTTCTGCCAAGGGATCGGCTTGCCATACATGGTGATCGGACGGGGGGGAGGGGGTTTGTGTCGCGGTTTGGAATACAGTACCGCCTGGTACCGATCCCAGTAGTTGTCGCTGCGACCCCGCAGGGGGCGCGGCAAGCGGTGTCGGGACCTTCGGTCCCCTGACCGCGGTGTCCAACCTCGGCCCGTGACAACGGGCCCGTCCTTAGGTTGCCATTTGTTGGCATAGATGATGGCGTGCGTCTGCCAGTAGGTTGGCACCGCACGCCTGTGAGTAGCTGCTTGTTTGTGTACTGCAGTACGCGCCGCGGCGCTGTTCGTCAGCGCCGACTCTTCACGGCACCTTCGGCGGTCAGCCCCCGCCGAGTGAGACCCCCAGTGACCCGGGGGAGGCCCAGCGAGAACGACCAGCGACGAGGGTGCCGACTTTGGTGGCGCGCCTGCAGTAGGTATGTGGCTCTCGTCCGCCCCGATCTCAGGGCTAGCCGATCACGGTTTGGACCGCAGAGCCGTCTTGTGTGTGTGTGAGCGGTCGTGTAGTGTGTGTACTACCGCCCAGTGTTCTGCACCGAATAAGCCTATATTAACTTAGAACTTATCCGGCGCGTTGTGTCTACGTGAGTGTAGAGTGGTGCTTGTCTGTGTTTCGGAGCGCGACTTGCCTATATTAACTTAGCGCAAGTCACGTGCCGGGGTGAGAGTTGGATGTGGAGTCTTTTTGTTTGAGTAGGCCGCGTGTAACCTACCGGTACCGATCCGCCAAAACGCCCCGTAATTTATACAAAATTTGCTACTAAAATGTAAGCCCTGTGTTTGGTCAGCCAATCAGAACACAGGAATTTTCAACCAATAAGAGCGAAGTCGGCATCGGCGCAGTTAGCTTATGTTCAAGCGACGCTACGTTACCGTAACGAGAGCATTTTAACAATATTTGCGTTTTTCGCTAAGTTTTTCCATTACAACATAATATAAACTATATGTTTTTAGATTCTACGTAACATAAACTATATGACAAAAATATAAAACATACAAAAACGAGACATAAAATGTTACGTAAACAATACGATCACTAGCATAAATCTATGAATTATGTTATACAAACGATATAATTCATAATAGAAAAGGCTTAAATCTATCATACGATTATCCTAAACAAATATTCAAACATATAAACCTTATATGAACTTGCTCAGAATGGCCTTAATATAGTGTGTAATTGGCTACATAACAATTTATTAACGTTAAATTCAGATAAAACCAAATTTATTCTATTTACAATGAGAAATACTAACAAGATGCTTACTAACCAAAACATTTACGCGCACAAATGTAATACAAACGCTGACACGGCATGCACTTGTCCCACTTTAATTAAAGCTGACCACATCAAATACTTAGGCGTCACGATTGACACAAACCTAAATTTCCGTAAACACATTGATTTATTATGCACTAGAGTGCGTAAATTAATATATATTTTTAAGAATTTACGGGACATAGCCGATGTTAAATTAATTAAACAGGTTTACTTGGCTTTGTGTCAATCTATTCTTACATACTGCATAACTTCTTGGGGTGGTGCCGCAAAATCAACCTTACTACTGCTAGAACGTGCTCAAAGAGCAATTCTAAAAGTCGCCACCCGTCGCCCATTTAGATTTCCCACACACCAGCTTTATATGGCATGCAAGGTGCTAACAGTTGGACAACTTTTTGTTTTAAGTATAGTTTTACTACAACACAATGAACTTGAGTTTAAACCTGTACCTTCAGAAAAAAGAAGAAAGGATCTGGTTTGCACTAACCATAAAACTAAACATGCTTTCTCAAAAAGATTCTATTTATTTCTAGGACCATTCTTATATAATAAATTTAACAAATTGCTTCAGATATATAATGTAAGTTATTATAAGTGTAGTATAATGTTATTTGATTATTTAGCAAAACTAAATTACTCGGACACGGAAAAACTACTAGAGGTGCTGAACTAAAGTAGCTGACTTAACTGTAGTTAACTAAAATTAGTATTTTAGTTGTAGATTTAAATCAGGATCTATAAGCGTAGTTTATGATAAGGTTATGCAAAATATTGTATCTGCTTAGATTTTGAAAATATTTTATTTTTATTTAATTCAATGACTTTCCCATTTAACAAATACTTTCGCAGAGAGGTGGCCTGAAACACAGGTTTAAGTAAACCTAGATCAGGCAACGCACTACATTACTTTCAGAGTTCTATTTTTGACTGTAAACTCATATTTGTCTTCCATAGTTTAAATTTAGATAATTATTATCCTAATGTAGACCTAGAATAATATATACAACTGCACTATAATGTACACTTTTTTGTAAACATGTTATTTCAATAAATTTTATTATTACTTTTATTAAATATACTATTATGTAAACATTACGCTATCACTAACACTTATGTACTGTCCTACCTATCAGTTCGATTTCAAAACTAAACACTATTCACTATATACACTATTGCCTGTCCCGCACATCACTCCTGCCGTGCGACCGCGTCGCATTCAGTTACGGTGCGGGCACGTCGTCCGTAGGCAGGGGCAGGATCACCGGCCGGCGCAAGACACCTCCCTTGGTCTGCACGTCCACCGTCCGCACGATGCTGTCTGGACCAGGATACACCGCGATGACTCGTCCTCGTATCCACACGTTGCGGGGCAGGTTCGGGTCGACGATCTGCACGAGGTCGTTCACTTGCACTGGTTGACCTCGACCGTGGGGCTCCCGCCGGTGTTGGAGCTCGGGAAGGTACTCCTTCACCCAGCGGAGCCAGAAGACATCTGCGAGCCTCTGTGCAGCTTGCCAGCTGGACCGGGAGATGGTGTCTTGCTCGGTGAATGTGCCCGGATGTGGCACACGTCCAGGACCCCCCAGCAGGAAATGGTTGGGAGTCAGGGCCTCGGGATCTTCTGCGCTGACGGAGACGTGCGTCAGCGGACGACTGTTTACGGTGTACTCCACTTCAGCAAGCAGAGTAGCGAGGACTTCTTCGGTGGGGTGGCGCTCATGCAGTGTCGCCTGGAGAGACGTCTTCACTGAGCGAACCATTCGCTCCCAAGCGCCGCCCATAAATGGAGCTCCAGGCGGAATATAGCGCCAGGAGATCGTCCTCTTCGCTGCTTCTTCCGCAGTCGCCGCGTCGATCGCTTGTCGAAGTTCCTTGTCGGCAGCCTTCAAGTTGGTGCCGTTGTCTGACCAGATTTCAGTCGGGCAGCCTCGTCGCGCGATCATTCTTCTGACCGCCATTACTGTAGAGTCAGCGCTGAGCGAGCCGGCGATTTCCAGGTGTATAGCTCGCGTTGTGAGACATGTGAAGATGGCCACATATCTCTTCTCTCTGGTTCGTCCGACGGTCACGGAGAGAGGCCCGAAGTAGTAGTAGATGTGCAAGGCGACATGACGCTGGCAGGTCCCCAGTTCTCGGATGCGGCGGTACTTGAGTCTTCATGCGGCAGAAGAGGCATCTTCGGAGGATTGTGCGGGTGATAGGGCGCAATCGTAGTACCCAGTATTGCTGTCTGCACTCGTTGACTGTTGCGTCGACGACGGCGTGATGTAGCTGTCGATGTATGGCCTGTATCCAAAGCTTCACTGTGGGATGATCTCCGTCGACTACTAGCGGGTTCTTGAAGTCTTCTTCCATGTCTGTCACCGCTCGGATACGGCTCCGGATTCGGAGTAAGCCGTTTACTGACTCGACGCTGAGCTGATGCAGGCGACTTTCTTTGGCGATCGGCTTCCCGCTGTTCAGATTGTCTATCTCTTCCGCGAAGGCTTCTTCCTGCGAAGACCGCATCAGCAGCTCTTCAGCTTTCTTGAGAAGCTCGGCTGTGACTGGAAGCAGCTTGAGCGTCGGTTTCTTCGATGTTGCGGGCGTCTGCTGTTTAGCTGCAGTCGGTTTGTTTCTCCTCCAGGTAGGATCCGCTTCTTTGTTCTTCTTGGTTCGGCGATAGTTGACCTTCTGCCTAGGGGCTCTGCAAAGCTCGATGAACTGCAGAGTACGTGCTGTTGAATACCCGGTCCCAGTTGGAGAATTTCGTCGGACCAGGCAGACCCTCTGCTAGCTTCAGTCTTCTTCTGTCGGTCACGTGATGCGTCTTCTCCTCGTCAGAAGGCTCTTTTGTTGCTGTCCTTGCGGTTTCTATAGGCCAGGAGTCTTCTGTCAGGTATAAGAAGTCCGGCCCTCTGTACCATCGATGATCTCTGTTGAAGGCGGTTGGTACATCTCGTGTGTCGTCGTCGGCTACGTTCTGTTTCGTCGGAACCCAGCGCCAGTCGTTGACCTTGGAACTTTCTTCTATTGCTGCTAGACGATGAGCCACGTAGGGTTTGTATGAACGCGACCCTGCCTTTATCCAGGTGAGTACTGTCTTGCTATCGGTCCAGAACACTTTTCGGTCAGGTTTCCTCTCGTGTTCCTCGTATCACTGTCTCGGCGAGTCTGGTCCCCATGACCGCTGCTTGCAGTTCCAATCTTGGGTTCGAAGTCAACTTCAACGGTGCCACTTTCGCCTTGGCCATGATGAGTGAAATGCCGACTTCGCCATCTGGTGTTACGGCTCTCTAGTAGAGGACCGCAGAGTAAGCCGATTCGCTGGCGTCGCTGAAGACGTGAAGCTCTAGGGAGACGGCGTCGCTGTAGTGAAGGTATCGCACACTGCCAGGATCTATGTGAGCAATTATGAATGGTAGGTACTATATGCCATCATCAGTACAGAAAATTATGATTCATGGAGAAAGTGTCATACATACCTAAAGCATTTTGCAGTACCTATTTCCAATTGGTCAACTTTCGGAAGAAAAACAAAAATCTCGTAATAAGAATTTTAAAAATTTCGTCTATATCATGCTAGAAAATGCTCAAGATCCGCTACAAACGAGGATGTATTTCATACGCTTCTTTATATTTCAGGTCCTTACATAACCAGCATTAGAAAACCGTATACCTACTAAAAACGTTAAGGAACTTGATGAAGACACCTTGGATATTTTGAAAGAGAACGAATTAATTTTAGATCCCGAATTTCATCAAATAAATAACATAAAATTTAGTAAACATTACAATTTAATTAAACTGTGTTCGATTTTAATCACATTTTTTATTTTTTTATTATTTAAATTGATTTGTATTTTGATGTACTATATTTGGTTTTTGTAAACATTACATTAATAGATGTGTTTTATTTTTTAATGTAAGTATGGTTTAAAATTCAATCATATTAAATTACATTCCATTTGAAGCCATGTACACTATTATATTTTTGTGTAAAATTTTAGAACATAATATTCAGAAATAAAAAGTTATTGATTTTTAATCAGAAACAGACCTTTATTTTCCATAGCGGCACCGGTACATATGCTGGACATCCCACCCACACGCACAAAACACGCGTTTTGGGAACACATTCATAGTGCTTACAGCAAAGGAGTGGAGTTCCCTGCCGGAGTTTGTGTTTCCTGATAGGATAGCTACAACCTCTTTAAGGAGTCTTTAAGTCAAGAGTGAATAGGTTACTTCTAGGCAAGCGTGCTCTATCTTAGACCGCACCATCAATCGCAATCTATTGCATTGGCGATCCACAATTTCGTAACAGAAAAAGTATTAAAAAATTAAACCTACTTCAAAACTGAAATTTATTTTAAAACAATTTAAAATGGAGATAGCTATTATTTATTATTATTATTTATTTATTTCAGACTAAGAATGTCCATAATTGTTAGTAGGTAACAAAGGTCTTAAAAACTATATTAGTCAATATTAAAAATCAAAAAGAAACAATTTAAATCAATCATAAAAATTAAATTCAAAATTATAAAAATCGCTATGTCCAAAATAACCATGTCAAAAAATAAATAAACAAAAAAAAAATACATTAAAATAACCTATGTCAACAAATAAAATAATCATTGGCGTACATACATCCATTGTCATCTCGTCACATGAAGCTGAATAAATCTCCCCAGCACTTCAGACTCTGGCCTCTCAGAAATCATTTTCAGGATTCCGTTGGCGCTCCCCCGAATCCGGCGCATCAGAGAAGCTGTTCTCTTACGCATAACGGCATAAAAGTCATCGACTTTTGCGTCAGCAAACATGCCCGACGCGCTGCAGAATCGAGGGAGCCTCACCAGCATCCTGAAGGCGTTATTATATTGTATGCGAAGAGCGTTGTAGGCCCGCTGCGTGTAGTTGAACCATAAAGCGCTAGTATAAAAGTTTTGACAGTAGGCTCTGAATAGCATCACTTTTACGTCTACTGTACACCTTGCAAATCTATAGACCAACATGTTAGCACGCACCGACAACGCTCTTCGTTCCCGCTCGATATCTGCATCGTCTTGCAGGGTTTCCGTCACAATGTGTCCCAAGTACTTAAACTGCGAAACCCGATCCAGGGGCACACCGTTCAGATAGACAGGTGGTATATGCTCCGGTTGTTTATTTTTACCTCTAATGACCATACACACACTCTTCCTCTCGTTGTACCGCTATATAAATGAATTATCTTTAGAAAATTAAAGTAAATTTACCAACTACTTTTTGGGGTGGGTTGAAAATAGATATAGGTACACAGGTATCATATTGCTTATTTATTTATACAAACATGATTAAAATTATTAGGTAAGTAGCTATGTAATGTAATCGACTTTATCCGGAAGTCGGTTTAAACATATTATAGATAATTTTAATAACACAAACATGATTATTAAAGTAGTAATATATTGCAATAAAAGAACAAAGGAAGCGAAAAATTCATTTAAAAAAAATTCTCTGGGTACTTACGCAATAAACTACTTACATAAGTAGGTATACCTAAAGATAAGCAAGCGAAGTAGTTCAAATACTAAATTTATAGTGAAAAACTTCTGAAAATTAACATAGGTGTTAAGTTCAAAACAATATTTGATGAACATTCTTGTTTATTACAGAGGTTGTTTACTGAACATACATGTATGGTACTTGAAGAACGCATTCGCATGCACTTTCTAGTTTTATAAATTTTCCAAACTGGCATGTGTTGGAGAACAAAAACCCTGTTCCCGGCAAAGCACCTACTCTTTTGATGGTCCTAGCACTACATAATTTTCAAGGAATTCACTACCACCCATACCTCTAGACTCACATCACCCTGTAGAATTAACTGTTTTATCACGAATTTTTAAGTACACTTTAGCTTTATTATTTAAGGCTAGTTCGTAATTATTAATTTATATAAAAATAATTTATATAATTTATAATTTATATAAAAATATTTATTTCGCTAGAATGCAAAGGGCATTAACAGGCATTAACCCATCCGTGAGGAATCCGGGTGGGTTTTAGTTAGTAACAAGACTCTAACACAACTTTCCGCTCCGCCCAAAGTGAGAGGAGTCATTTTTGATGATTTCCCATCCTTAATAAAAACGTAAGCTATAGCGATTTGCCCACCGTATTTTATCAACGCTACCTCATTACATTACATATGCATACTTAAGCAGGTGATGGTTGTAAACCAACTAATAAAGGTAACATCTGCAACGTGTAACAGAATAAACACAATAGTAAAGGGGTCTTTGTACCTACTTATCATTATGAACAATTTCACTATGGGGCGAAAAAGAAAACTGCCGTTTAGTACCTACATTTTGCCGAACTAGGCACATGGCGCATGTTTTTTCGAAAAAACATGCGCCATACTCATTTATGAACAACTTTTACTATGTAGAGACTAGACTTTTACTATGTACTAGCTGACCCGCGCAACTTCGTTTGCGTCACATTTTCCATTACTGCTCCGCTCCTGTTTGTCTTAGCGTGATGATATATAGCCTATAACCTTCCTCAATAAATGGGCTATCTAACCCTGAAAGAATTTTTCAAATCGGACCAGTAGTTCCTGAGATTACCCCCTACATACAAACTTAAACTTACAAACATACAAACATACAAACATACAAACATACAAACTTATAAACTTACAAACAAATTTTACCTCTTTATAATATTAGTATAGATGAACAACTTTTACTATGTACTAAAAGGTTACTTTAGCAGAATCAGAAAGCACATCACGCTACCCGTCACTTTCTTTCCCGATCAACCTAATGTGTTAAAGCGCACCCACACCGCAGTAACTTTTTGTGGAGCAACAGAATGCAACACGATGACATTAGGTAACATGCTTCATCTTATGACTAACTTATATACCTACTAACAACCTCAGACCAATAAAAAATTATTGGTCTGAGCTAACAACAAATAACTTTTTGTTATCGAATGTTGCCCACTAACACTTAGGAATAATTGCTCCACAAAAGTAACTGCGGTGTGGATGCACCATTAGCGATAAAGAATAAAATTCAATTTGACAGATTGTTGTGTGGTTAATGTTATGATTCTAATATCATTCTGCTAAAGTGGTCATTTAAAACCCCCCATTGTATTGTATTGCGATTATTCTGATACCCGTTGTATAGCCAAGCTCGGATCACAAAATATAATTTGATTCTGGAACTAATTCCTTTTGCGAGAAGCAGGTATCAAGCCAATCTTCACTCACTATAAGTGCTTCACATGACTCCTTAATGTTATCCAGCTCAGTCTTCTCTGTAGTTTTGGGTAGAACAATGTGAGTGCAGTTATTTGTACTATCGAGTACAGTGGCCCCGTACATGCGAGCTAGTGTAGCGGCGATGCTCTCCTGGTTTGGCATGTGAATGCAGCAAGGTCGCAGGAATGAGTGAGGGTTGATATCATCGCCAAAGATCTCCTTGTCTAATTCCAGCATCTCTTGGCGTGTGAGGTAAATTGGGATCTGTGTGGATGACAATTTTATTTTGTTATGTACCTATGTATAGATTAATGAGGTGAAGTCACCTGACCTAACAGAGAAAAGTTTCTCCCTTTAGCGAATGTGATGCGGTTAGACGCGATTTGGGCGACGCTGAGAAAATGAGGAATTTCAAAGCGATTGTGTGCCGAAGTTTAAATCTAACTTCGCAATAAAAAACTTTTTAGTTAACACTACATTTTAGAAAACAAAGTACTTCGCCGCGTCTGTCTGTCTGTTTGTAATAAACTCAAAAACTGCTGCACCGATTTTCATGCTGTTTTCACCAATGGATAGAGGGGCTCTCGAGGAAACTTTTGGTATATAATTTGTCAGGCGGGCGAAGCCGCGGGCATCGGCTAGTTATTTATTATTTATTATTATTATTATATACTTTATTGTACACCTCATAACAAGTACAGGAAAAACGTTTATAAAAATAAGTGTACAATGGGCGGTCTTATCGCACAGGGCAATCTCTTATCAGTTGTTCTTATTTTAAAAATACTGACCTCAGCATCCATTTTCTCGAAGATCTTTGTCAAGATTTCGTCATCAAGGGGCTCGGTGTAGTGATCCCCGTAGGCGTCGTAGTTCCTGGCGAGCGCGAGGCGCGTGGCGGGCGCGAGCGCCAGCGCGTGCAGCGGCGGCAGCGGCGCGGGCGCGGGCGCGGGGGGCAGCGCGCGCAGCCACGCGCTCGGCACCACGTCCGTGCTGCGCGCCGCCAGCACTGCGCGCACGCGGTGCGTCAGCTTGCCCGCCACGCAGCACCAGGTGTCCGACCCTTGCCGACAATGTTCAAGTTTTTACTTTGTTC
This sequence comes from Ceramica pisi, assembly GCA_963859965.1. NCBI lineage: Eukaryota > Metazoa > Arthropoda > Insecta > Lepidoptera > Noctuidae > Ceramica > Ceramica pisi. Next base: position 7,823,544 of record OY982529.1, read on the forward strand.
AGTGATACAAACATTATCCTACCCTCTCGAACCTAGAGTGCAGTTATAGCAAATAACGAAAATATTAGTCGGATGGGACTTGAAAAAGGGCTTAGGGCCTGTCCGCAAAGTTTTCTAATCGCGTGATACATTAGGCTAATTTCTTCCCGAGAATGTGCGAGTGTGCGCTAAGCTGCGCGTACTCGACCCACCGTCGTCATCCGATTTGCAATTTTTCAAGAGTCCAAACGTGTACGGCTGGAAGCGGATGCGCACGGAGTAGTGCGCATGCTAATTGTTGTGTTAATTGATTTTATCAGTTATTTCAATGCAACAATGTCGATAATAGTTTGACAGTGAAAACTGCTCTGTGCTGCGCTCCGACATATTTGCGCCGACCCTTTCTATATATTATCGACTAGCTGACCCACGCAACTTCGTCTGCGTCACATTTTCCATTAATGCTCGGCTCCTTTCAGTCTTAACGTGATGATATATAGCCTATAACCTTCCCGGATAAATGGGCTATCTAATACTGAAAGAATTTTTCAAATCGGACCAGTGGTTCCTCAGATTACCCCCTACATACAAACTTACAAACCTCTTTATAATATTAGTATAGATATTCAACAGGTAGGTACGTATATCTACCTAATCAGTAGTTCCTGGGCTAGGTTCGATACCAAACTATCGAAATGAATAAACGATAATAGTTCTTAAGTCCTATTATAATACATACCTACTGTAAATATGAAGGTGTGGAATAAGATATCGTCACACGAACTATAATAATATAGTCATTAACCTTTATGGGTCACAGGGTACATTAATTATAATTATTAGTTTTCACTTCATTTTTTCAGTTCATTAGGTAAGAGTCTGTATAACCTACATTGCCAGCTTCGGCCTTAGCTAGTTTTGTCTGGCGAAACACTAAGATTAACTTACCAATATTAGCGACCACCTTCCCTCCGTGCGACTCGATAATCTTGCAGAGTTCTGGCCTTTTACAGTCGTCATCTTCTGACAGTATGCAGAGCTTTCTTCCAAACAGAGCTTTCGAGGTCACCTCAACGTCGCCTCCCGACGTGATCTGGAACTGCTCTGCGACCTGAGGCGCTTGCGTCTTCCGCTTCGTACGTGGCTTAACTTCGTCTATTTGGTCTTCAGTTATTTGGTTGGTACTTAACTTTACTACTGGACCTTTGTTCTGCAAGAAAGAAGGCGTTTTATAGGGCTGCAACGCCGCTGCCATTGCGATTTATCGCTGATAACTGTTCCGAGCGATCCATTGTGCCAGCCGGATTATGTTGAACGAACATCGTTAATGCTTGTTTGAGGCAATCAAGATCGTCCCACGTCCAAGTTATCGTTGATTGATCGCTACTTGCAACTTAACATCCTGGACTTTCCTCTGTCGTACGTAGGTATACTCACGGCACAAAGCGCTTCAAACTCTTGCAGTGTCATGACGTCCTGTACTGGTTTATCGTCTCGCACCTTCATAACGCGAGGAAACCGCAACGTGAAGTCCGCGCCGAACGCTGAGCAACGGGTCAATTCGGACGCTCGAACCTGTACAATAGGTACACATGTGACACCTGTAAAACATCATACGCCATGGCGGGTTTATCCTGGGTCTCCCATCGGAGGATGGATTCATTCACAGTGAGGGATTGGGCCACAACAGCAACCTTGAGGAGTGGAACAAGTGAAGGGAGGCCTTTGTCCAACAATGGGACAGTATGGGCTGATTTAATTACAAGAAAATTGATAATAGGACTTTACCGGAAGTTTAACTGGGACACCGATGACTGAAAAGTTGAGTGGAAATCGGTTGTATGGGTACGAAATGCCGAAGAAAAAAATGGCGATTATAATATAAACGTGGGTTTAAGAGTAGACATGAACTTTACGTAAGGACTCAAATGAAGACTATTAGAGAAGTATGAAAGAAGACATTGCGCCCGCCGCCGGCCGCTAATAAATTAGTATCAGGGTAAGGACTTTACCGTTAGTACGACGGAATGCTCAGGCGGGATCCAGAAGTCTGGCTTCTCCTTGTTGAAGCACAAGTTGGGTGGCGCGGGCGTCCGCTTCAGTGCGGTCCAGTGTCGCTCGAGCGCGGCGCATATTGTCTCGCGCTCGTCGAAAGTGAGGCCCGTGGACACGCGCCCTACTGACACCCAGCGCTCCGGCATTTTACCTGACAGCACAAAATTTATTGTTTTCTTTGAGCTTTTCCTATCCGGTTTTGAAGTGTGAAATCACATTAACACACATATCGTTTCTAACTACCAACGTTTAATGGAAGCTGAGGGACTGATTACGGGTTACATTTGGACAGTGGCGTAGCGTGCCTTGGTGGGGCCCCGTATAATGTTTTTTAGGAAGGGTAAAGATTTTTTTATGACCTCCTCCGTTATCAGCTGCTTACTTTTTCTTTTCGTAACTCCGCTGGGATAATCTCTTTTCGTTTCACTCATTGTTTTTTATAAATCGCTACTAATACTACTAAACTAGAAGAACAATAATTGTTTGTATTGTATTACAATGTTATGCACAATTAAATAAAACGCGTCAATAAACACTGCTCTCCGTGGTATATATCATCGTATCGTATGTACATCGATTATTGTGGGATTCCCCCGTTGAAGTAAATGAATTTAAACGGGGAAATCCCTCAGCCCGCGATAACCGATGTAGGGTGTTGCCAACTTTTGAACGCACGCTTTACACGAAAAATAAAGGAATTGTTTTTTTTTACTTTTGTAATTTCTAAAAAAACAAAAAATAGAAATTGGGAAGTTTTTATTAATTTTTGCTTACGCACGTTAGGGGCCCCCGTCGCCCTGAGGCCCCGTATAATTGATACGGCAGATACGGCGGTAGCTACGCCCCTGCACTTGGAAACAATGAGTCCAAAATATTTAATTGACCACACAGTGAAATTTTTTATTGTAGCTAAGTCATAGTGTAAGTATCGTTTCCATGTCTTGAATTAAACATTCACAGTCTATAGTTTGTAGGAAAACTATCACTACATATAATAAAACAGAGTCCTCCGTTTTCATCAATGGATAGAGTGGTTCTCGAGGAAGGTTTTAGTATATAATGTGTCAAGTTTTTGTATACGATCTCGGAAAAAAATAAGCCATCTTTCAACGAGAACGCTGCATAAACCCTTTGAGATATAACAAAATGATGTATGGAATTGTGTATCTTATGTCGATCTACAGAAATGTCCGCGATTGCATATCTCTATCTCTTAAGAATAACATACTATATCCATTTTATTACTATAAATGGGCAATTATAAAGCGGTAATTGGAAAGCTATTTACAGAAATACGGTATTAATCCTTATCAATTTAAATAAGCTAGAGGCTGTAAGCATTTCATGCATAGGTATCTATTACTTTACTCTTTTACACCATATAATTTTAACGAATTATCTTAGGAGTAATTGCAAAAATTACGGACGCGAGAATAAAATTCAAGCGTCTCGCTTCAATTGCTGCAATTGAAAACTGTTTGCTAATAACATCATGTGAAAGTTTGTGAAAGGATATTTGGATGTTTGGACGTTTGTTAGGTATTCAAACAGGCTCTAACGGATGAAAGGATCTGGCTGATATTTGGTACAGGGATAGCTTATAGCCTGAAATAAGACATAAGCTACTTCTTATCCTTTGAATAGGTTCCCATGTGTTGCGGGAACGGGATGAAAATTTCTTAATTACTTTTGGTCACGATAACCGACATCCTCGTGGACGAAGCCTAGCATCAGCTAGTGTCTTATAAAATACAGGATAGGTAAGGTCTAAACTCACCTGGCACCGCGCCATCTGCGCAGGCTACGAGGAAGCTCTTGGCGCGTCCGTGTCTCTTGTTCTCGGCCTCATCCGCCCCGATTATCACCAGGTCGAGGTCGCTCATTGTACCGTCCGTGTACTGAAATTAATATTTTTTTTGCAAACTATATTGTCCCACTGCTGACACCAGATTTTTCCAGGCAACTTTATCTAATTTAAGTATTCTCCGAAATCCGAATGAGTCCAAATCGTCATGCTAGCGTGTTTTAGGCCATGCCTCGGTCGGGACGTCCAGTTTCAGGCAAAGGTGATTCCGTGCTTCGGAAGGCACGTATAGGTATAAGCCGGTGGTCCCGGCCGCCAAAAGGTGGTAGTCAAATAAACCATGTCAGAGGCCCTTGAGGCGGTTTAGAAACTCTGACACTTGGCCAAACTGTCCTCGTGCATCCTGTAAATATGTTCTGCCCAATTCAACGTTAGCTTCGCCGATTTGAAATGACTTAACATATTTAAAATCATGTATAGTGGAATTCGAAACAGGAATTCACCCAAAATCCACAAAGAAGGGATAGGATGATATTATTGCAGAGTCGTTATCGAGTCAGTCTCGTGGCTGTAGCGCGGCTACTGACTATAGTGCCTGTGGTTCGATTCCTGGTCAGACAAAAGTGTTTCCGGGTTTTTAAGTAGAACTATCTACAATATTCCTACTGGAAAAACTCGAAAACACTTTCCGAGACACGGTGGTGACATACATACTATAATAATGTATGACACCCCCCGTGTCTCGGAAAGCTCGCTCGGTTGTTCCTGCGCGTGTCGGATTACCTACCTTTGCATTAGACTATGAGAATAAAGGTACCTACATAGCAGAGAATGCGCTTGAGATCGCGAACACACTTCTGCACTATTATATTTTCTGCGTACTTGGCTTATCTCTGTTGATATCCGAAATTCAAAAGTCATTTATTCAAATTAGGCTGAGAGCCAGCAATTTTTGAACGTCAAGTTTTACAAAAGGCAGTCTCCGAAAACGCTCACCCGTCACCACTTCCTAGTGTTTTAGCTGTGGACAAGAAGTGGCCAACAAATTCACCAGCAATACATCTGTCTGTTTTGTTTTAAGAACGTGAATTTATATACATAATAGCTATAGTATGCAAATTAATTAAGAAATGACAAAAAAAAATCATTAAAATACTATAGCTATGATACTATAAAACAAAATATTCACTCAAGCAAGTGTTAACGTACATTTGTAGATTTAAGTAAATATTGGCCACCAGACGGAAGCGTAGTGGGGAGGACTATTTTTCGCGAGGTGCTCCTTTATTAACCGTTACTCTATCTGCCTTTCTTTTTCTTTTAAAAAAAGCTTTTCCCCACGCTAGGAATTTCTCCAGTATTTTGGGTGCCTTTACAAAAATATAAATTCACATACACAAACAGCCAGAAGCGGAACAACTAAGTATCTGTAGGTCAAACAGATATTTGTTCCGTGCGGGAATTGAACCCGCGACACGCAGAGCAGCAATCACTTGCTCAACCGCTTCGCCAAACGTGTCGTCGATTAACCGGGGAGATCGAATTTAACAATTTATAGATTATTCCTTTATGGATTAACAGGTACATAATAATTAGGACTAGCTGACCCGTGCCATGTAACTTCGGCTGCGTCACAGTATCCATTACTGCTCGGCTCCTATTTGTCTTAGCGTGATGATATATAGGTAGCCTTCCTCGATAAACACTGAAAGATTTTTTCAAATCGGACCAGTTGTTTCTGAGATTAGCGCGTTCAAGCAAACAAAAAAACAAACAAACTCTTCAGCTTTATAATAAACTAGATGACCCGCGCAACTTCGTCTGCGTCACATTTTCCGCACATAAATAATATTGCAACAAAAAATTGAGATGTAAGCTACCCTATCTTTCAAGTTGGATCAAACTGCACACGGTGTGCAAATTTGATTAAAATCGGTTAAGTAGTTTAGGAGTCCATCGCGGACAAACAACGTGACACGTGATTTATATATTTTACCTAAGAAGATAGATAAGCTTAAGATAGAGAGAAGTTGGAAGAAGAAAGACAGTGAGACACACAGGCTAAAAATTTAACGATCAGAAAAATAAGTAACTGCTTAAGAGCGCTTTCACATTTTTTCTTGTATTTTAGCGTTTTATTCGAATTTTGATGTGTGATTTTGCTTTAGATATAGCCTTAAAAAAAATAAAAATATGCCTAAGACAGTTTTGTCAAAGCGCTCTTACAAAACCGAATTGCTCAGGTTGACTAAAGTTGAATACCGCGCGTCACAAGATTATATTGATTTTCGACAATTATTTAAAAATATTTACTTTACTTTTAATTAGACCAATTTTTTTTTTAAGCAATATAGCAATGCCACCTTAATTATTAAATTTTTTTTATTTGAATTTTGATTATAATTTCATAGATAAAAATTATAGTTTCGTACGGAAAATTGTCAATAACTCTCAGTTTTACAGAATTATTTTTGGTGTATTACTGTATGAATCGTAATAAATTGATTTGAGCATTCCAAAGTAGAAGATACAGTTGTACCGTGGACATTTTTATTAATGATTAAATTATAATATCTTCGGTGTACCAAGATATCAAAAGATACCCTAAAGCAACGTTTTGTGAAACATCCTTTGCGGAGTCAAGGATTTTACTGATGTACGTGAACAAATTGAAATATTTATTTAGAACACTGCACTCCCACGATAAATGATCAAACTATCTTAGGCATATTTTTGTTTTTATTTTTAAGGCTATATCTAAAGCAAAATCACACATCAAAATTCGAATAAAACGCTAAAATTCAAGAAAAAATGTGAAAGCCCTCTTAATGCCACTTTACCTCGGGCTTAATTTTGTACCATCCAGCGTTGCGCCGGTTGGGAATGTAGTAGGACTCCACATCTTTGACCACTATGCCTTCGTCTTGGTCCTCCATTCTTTTATTTAATGCCTCCAGTATTTCAGGATATATTGACCTGTGTGAAACCGTCAAAGTATAATAGACTAGCTTTTGCCCGCGGCTTAGCAAGCGCGTTTCCTGTTTTTTCCCGTTCCCATAAGAATTACGGCAAATGCTCTCTTAGTGCTCCCCTACAGTCCCCAAGGAACCGAAACATGCCAAATATCAGCTTTCTACTACCAGTAGTAATTGAGTAGTTCCTGCTGTGCGTGTCAACGCACAAATTATGTTTTTTTTTTTTTTTTTTTTTTATTCAAAACGGGGAAACTCTTGGCCCAAATCTCACCTGATGGAAAGTGATGAGTAGGCCGAAGATGGAAGCGAGTTTCACCCGGAATCCTCTAACATAGAGGAATTGGCTATCATACCTCTAATTGCCGGAACACAACAATGCTGTTAACATTGTTGTTATGGCGACAGACTTAGACATGATGGTGGTAGCTTGCCAGGCGGACTTATAAGTCCTACCACCAACCAAACCAAGCAAAAAATTTGCCCCCGCTGGGAATCGAACCCGGGACCTCTGGGTCTGAATCGGGTGGTATAACCACTAGACCACGGAGGCGGTTAGTGTCACCTGTTTAGCACCACCCGGGGACCACGTGTAGGGATTCGCTGAAGGGTATTCTAAAAGTAAGGGTGTTCGTCGTAAGGTACTTATACTTATCATTTGGAAGGTACACTTATAAGGTACTTATCGTGGATGAGATATCAGAGTCACATATTCAATACTCAATCATTTATTTCAATTAGACCATTTACAGGCACTTTTGAATTGTCAAGGTCGGTCGGTCCAAAAAAAAAAGATGAAGCTATTTGCTCGCATATCGAGCGCTAGTACATTGCAAAGAAGATCGGACACATAATGGGCTTGTGTCCTGAAAAAATCTAATTAGTCCTTCAGTTAGATTATCAAAAAATATTTGACCCGTGTTTTTTCTTTTGTTACGGGAACCAAAATTGACGAAGTTACGACGCTTTTAAAATTCTCAATACGTCACACCTTCGCATAATTTTTAGTGAGTCGTGATGTTGAGCCCCCACTCCCGAGTTTTGATGCGTTTTATCTTTGTCAATATTCATTGATTAACAAAAAAAAAAATACGTGTCCATTATTTTTCAATACTCTGACTGACGGACTAAATAGTTTTGCAATTTGTGGATGATGGAATCTAGCCTATTCAGATGTTTATTGTGTACCTCTGAGCCACTATCTGTCGTTTACTATGTTGTATAACTCCAGCCTTGTCCGTGAACACCGTGTCCAAGATTCGAAGCCTTTCGCTGAGGGGCAGCCCTCCTTTCTCCGGAGGTCCCACGAGAGTTCTACCGTTGTAGTATAGGATGTCAAAGGCACAGAAACAAGGTTGGAACTTTGAGTTCTCTGTTATCTTCTTGACGTCGAATGGCAAAGCTGTAATAAGACACATTGAATTATTTATATGAAAATCCATAAGTCTGTAGAACTGTAAAAGCAGCCCACAGGTTATTATTACTCTTTTGCAGAAACTGCGCATTTTTCGTTTGATGGAAACAAGTCTCATCTTCTTAAAACCAGCGGCCAAGTGCGAGTCGGACTCACGCACCGAGGCTTCCGTACAAACCTGTAGGTATATTTTATAAGCAGAGGTTGCGGTTTACGAATTATGATGACGTGTTAAAAAAACCACTTACTGCCATGATCTCGCTCAAACCAATTTTCGGTGGAAGTTTACATGGTAATGTACATCATATAATTTTTTTAGTTTTATCATTCTCTTATTTTAGAAGTTACAGGGGGGGACACATTTTACCACTTTGGAAGTGTCTCTCGCGCAAACTATTCAGTTTAGAAAAAAAAATATATTAGAAACCTCAATATCATTTTTGAAGACCTATTCATAGATACCCCACACGTATGGGTTTCATGAAAAAAAAAATTGATGTTCTAAGTATGGGGAACCTAAAAATGTTTTGTTTTTTTTTTTCTATTTTTGTGTAAAAATCTTAATGCGGTTCACAGAATGCATCTACTTACCAAGTTTCAACAGCAGAGTTCTTTAGTTTCGGAGAAAAGTGGCTGTGACATACGGACGGACAGACAGACGGACTGACAGACAGACATGACGAATCTATAAGGGTTCCGTTTTTTGCCATTTGGCTACGGAACCCTAAAAACACTAGATAGATTATGACAAAATATATTTATCTTTGTACCATTTAACACAATTGAAGATAGCCTTAAAAATAACCTAATCACTTACCTTTGCAGCTAAAACATTGGTGTTGTTTATGCCAGCCCATCATCTCGCCGTCCAGAATGAAGCTGGATACATCCGGTGAGAAGCAATGCTTCAAGTGAGGCGTCAACTGCCCTGCGTCATAAGTACTGCCGTAGTTCTTAGTAAATGAAAAGCCTCTCCTTGAAAAATATTCATATTTTCCATTTTCCATGTGCATCTGATTAAGATAAGGTACTTGCTTGTTTTATACACTTCAAAACCAATCCAGTTCTTAGGTAACCAAAGCAACTAGTTTTTAAAAATATCTCATCAAACTCGGCCCATATGCAAGCCCAATGACAAGGGGACTTAAATAACTCTTGTCCCGGCCAATGGATGAAACCCCTAAATACCCACTTTTTGCAGAATCGCATCACAATAACAGCATTCAAAGCACAATAACATTAAAATTTCCATGTGCATCTGATTAAGATAAGGTACTTGCTTGTTTCATACACTTCAAAACCAATCCAGTTCTTAGGTAACCAAAGCAACTAGTTTTTAAAAATATCTAAGATTCCTCATCAAACTCGGCCAATATGCAAGCCCAATGACAAGGGGACTTAAATAACTCTTTTCCCGGCCAATGGATGAAACCCCTAAATACCCACTTTTTGCAGAATCGCATCACAATAACAGCATTCAAAGCACAATAACATTAAAATTTAAATCAGACCTAGAAAGAAACAGTACCTAGAGGTACATTTCTAAGTAGCAACCTTTCGCACCTAGCAAGAGACACAAGCAAGAGCAATGAAACAAAGACAAAAAGCTATCGATAACACATGATTTGAGAAAATATGTAGAAACCTTTTCAGCTTCCTCAATTCATTTGCTATCTTAATCAATTAAAATTGCTAGGATAGCGTTTGAATAAGCACATCGAAGAAAATACTTATTATAGGTAAGTACTTATACTTTGTAGATAAAGAAAAAATAATACGTACAACTTATGCATTTTTTTCAAACCTATTCAAATCTTTTTCTTTAGGTACTCTACTTCCTTATGTATCTTATGGGCGGGCGTTTGTGCACTACAAGGAATTTTACCATCCGGCAGTCCGATTTCTTTCTTTCAAATGTCAATGAATTTCAATGAATTCTTAATGAAAGTTGATGTAAATCTGACTGCCGGACGGTAATTCCGTGTACTTAGTGCACAAACGCCCTTTATATACCAGTAACATTGTTGGATCTTTCTTATCAAACAGGTAAGTACCTGCTTTTTAACAGAAAGTTACCTGGAATCTTTCTCCATCAAACTTGTTCTCAATTTGATAAGTCTTGTCGATGGAAAGTTGTTTCACTATATTTTTGATGTCGAGTCTTTCGGAAAGCATTGGGCTTATAGCGAGGAACATCTGTATCCCTAGCTCTAAGGGACGCGCATCACCATCGCCTAGCTCCTCACATACCTGAGGAGACCAACTGCTTATTTATTCTCAAACAATGTATCAGGCTGATCCAAAAGTAATGACAGTCAGTTCATATTTTTTATCCTAATAATAAATCGGCCAAGTGCGAGTCGGACTACACAATTTGTGAAAATTTCATCTGTCTACCCATTACGGTTCTTGAGATACGGACCGCTGACAGACAGACGGACGGGCGGACGGACTCATAGCGAAGGCTTAGTGATAGGGTTCCATGGTTATCCTTCGGGTACGGAACCCTAAAAAGCTGGACAGTTTTTTTTTTGTTTATTTGAACGTGCTAATCTCTAGGGGCGGGTTGTTTCAACTACACTTAACGCACACGTAAACGTTAAAAATGGTGCTAACTATCTTCAAAACAAAAAACTGAGTGGTTTCAAAATGTCAGCGTTAACGCACGTAAAATATAACGTTTACGTTAACAGATGGTCTGAGCACTGGTTAACGTAACTTTAGTTGCGTCAAATAGAACAATATTGTGATATTTCTTTTGAATTCCTCAATACCAGTTCTTCTGATTACACAAATAAGTGGTGGAATGCAAATAAAGCTATTTAGGTAGGACCCGTGTCAATAACTTAGCTATTGGGATAAGCAGGAATTTATACCAGAATGTTTTGAAACAACGCTTCTTATTTAACGAACGTTAAAGATGTTCCGTAATTGTTACTTTTTGACGTACGTATGTTACGTTAGCCAACCGTTTGGTACAACCCGCCCTAGAACTACCAGTCGGATTTGAAAAAATCTTTTTGCATTTGATAGGCCCAATTATTGAGGAAGGCTACAGGCATAAACATTACGCTAGGACCCATAGACGCCGAGCAAAAAGAAAAATAACCGATTATTTATCGCTACTTTCTGATCAGCCTTGTAAATTGTAGTAACAGCCGACCGCGAACAGCAAAGATCACAGAATTTATTGATGAAATTTTCTGAATCCCCATAAAACGCTTATATATAATTATGGCAAACTGAATTTTTTAAAGGTGGTTAAATAAAAAAATTAAAAAACAGTTAATGCTCACCTTGGATAACAGAAAACAGTTTGCGTAATATTCAGGAGCATCAGGATGAAACAGTCCTAATATGCGATTGCTTCCCATCTCCAGCTTGAGATCTTTCAGGATCAATCTAAGGAACCACTTCAGCTGATCTGCGGTCACTTTGTTTATAACGTGACTGAACATATCATCAAGTACAGCTAAAATATGAGGAGATACCTACTAGATTAATCACGTAAAATATTATTAGTCCGACACGGTTGGCGCAGTGGTTGAGCGATTGCCTGCGGGTTTAATTCCCGCACGGAAGATATAAGTATTAGTATGGTATGGTCTAGTTGTTCCGGGTCTGGCTGTTTGTGTATGCGAGTTTGTGTTTTTAAAAGCACCCGCGATACAGGAGAAATTTTTAGTGTGAGAGTTTAGGTAACCATTATAATCGTTTATTAAATAAAGTTTGTATACTTTTTATACCTATGTAGGTTCTGACGCTAGCGCATCAAGCTACCCTTAACTGTAAAAATTTCCCAATCAACCTTGAACCTAACACTTCAGCAATAAAGTTGAAAATTACTAAAGAAATGACAGATTGTTGTAGCTAGATGTGTTGGCGTCTGCGGCTGTACATACATTAAGGATGCTCAATTAGGTACTTACACGCTTTCTTTCCAACTTCAGCAGAAGAGATTTTGTCGAGGATGTCATTAATATCACCAACAGTGAATTCATCAGATTTTTGGGCGAGTCGGCTTTTAAAGACAAAATATGCTACACCAGCAAAATCACTGTCTTGTGAATTACTGACCGACCTATAGTTCAGCAACTTCTGCGCATCACGAGACTGTTTGCAAAGTGACAGCACTTTCACCAGTAAAAATCCCAATTTGTTTTCTTTTAAGTTGTATGCATTCCTTTCTCTATCTAGTTTAGGTAAAAGCAGCCTTAGGATAGGAAACATACTGGGATTCTGGAAATGTAGAGCACACAATATTATAGTATTAGACCAAGAGTACAGGTGTACTCTTGGTGCGAAGGAGTAGGCAAGAGTACAAGTAGGTAATTTTGGCAATTATAGGTTTTGGTCCAATATCTTATACCGCGTGTATCTAACATCGACGCACAAACGATTTCCATGGGTCCAAGGCATGCTTCTGGACACCCTAGACTTAGAATTTTTCGTCGGCTTTTTTATCATTTTTTCATTTTTTTCAAGGCTTTTTTTACTTTAGACTGCTCATAATCGTTATTCTGACCTAACCCAATGAGATTTTTAATAAAAAAATGATTAATTAACTACTTTCACTAAAAAGAGCAATCTGAATAAAACCACAAATAGATATCAGCTCAGAGCTGATACCTATTTGTGGTACTCTTGAAAAAAATGAGAAAAAAACCGACGAGAAATTCCAACACTGGGGTGTCCAGAATCATGCCCTGGACCCATGGAAATCGTTTGTGCGTCGATGTCAGATACACGCGGTAGAGTAGAATAGAATAGGGGCATGCCATAGCTATTACTTAATTATTAGAAAAGCAAGAAAATCCGACCAGGGAATTGTACCCAGTAGGTACCACACGTTTACATGTTGAAGAGTCATTACTAAGGCCAATGAGGTAGACTGTCGTGAATGCTCAACTTATTCAGTCAGTAAAAAATCGTTTTTTTTACTTTTTTGTCAGTCTGTCTATTTATTAGTTTCCGCTCTCCGAAACGGCTGGACTGATTTTAAAGGTAGTCATTTCATTGACAGCTGATACTGATGTTGTAAGGAAATAGGCTTATTTTATTAAAAAAAAAGGTTTACAAACCAAAAAAAAAAAATACCCATTAATTTACGAACATAGTGGGAATTTGGTGCTGTGTTACGGAAGAAGTCGCGGCAATCAACTAGTAGGTATGTACTCTCGCGTCTGTTTCCCATGAAGTGTAATCAGAACCAATGTGTTTTACCTTTGGGCCTACTATTTGCGATGCATGCAGTTTAAAGTCATTTATGAAAGTTCCCAATATCTTATCTTGTTCTTGTTTTTGCTTTTTCTTCTTGTGCAATTGTTCAAAGAGATTACACAGCTTTTCAAACTTTATTTCATTTGCTGGTATTACTTCATTAGCCATGATAATCAACAAAAATATTGGGCTCCTAAAACAAATAAAAGATTGCTTTACTACTTCAAACAATAATATTCCAAGTGAGCAGACACTTTACTTAGGATTACTGGACTGGTGCAACATCACATTGGTTACCTACTTTGATTAGTAAACCAAATAGTCCTATCATGATATGGTGGACTTTACATGTAACATACAAACATAATTTTCTTGTGAGTTCGAAGTTTAGCATTATTATGTGACATTTTTTAAAATAAGTACCTACCTAGTTATTTTTTTGTGACCAATTCAGTTTACTTTGTTACAAAAAGAAGAAAAATAAAGTTTAAAAAAAATAAATATGTTTGTCTCTCTTAAACTAGGGGATAAAAATTTAAACTGTTTATATTCTTGAATCACATTTATTTATTAGATCACAAGGTAGTTTAGCAAATATTTCCTGGCCATCTGTGGCGAATGGTCTTTATAAAGCAAATATAAATTGTAAGCAGTCTCCTTTGTCAAGTCAATGACTCCATGCTGGTCACATTTCGTAATATGCTCACAAGCAAGTGCTCTTTCATAGTATTCAATAGCAAGATTATTAATATTCAACATCTGATAAACCCTTCCCATATTATAGTTTGCTTCTTGATCACATTTTCTTAAATTCCGATAAGTTTGCATGTAAGCCATACCTTGCAGAATCAAATTGTGATGTTTGTCCACAGTTCTTTGTGCTGCCATGACCAGAATAGTTACAGCAATTAAAAACGCAGATAAAGGATCCCTACATTTTTCATGATATTCTAAGTAGTATTTCAAAGCCACTAAGTATCTTCCTGATATTAGAAAGTTGTTGCCCAGAAATAGGTTCTTCACAACATTATTACTATCTCTTTGAAACAACCTTGACAAGAATTTAGAATGTGTATTTCTATCAATGTAGTTAATTACAAGATTTAACAAATTCCAAGAGCGAGAGCTAGGGTGTTTCTGAGCAAATTCTCTTATGAAACGAAATGCATTATGGTTATCATTATTTAAGAGGCAGGCTTGTAGACAATAAAATTCAATATCCATTCGATGTGAAGATAAGCTCTTAGACATCATTGCTCCAAAAGTCAATCTTTGCAATGCACAGTATTTTTTAAATTTACGTGCTGTATCTAACATTTCCAGAAAAAAATCCCATTCTTGCTGTGGTGTAAATTTAAATGTTTCATCTTCATCAAAGTGAATGTCATTCTCATGATATTGGTTCTCACCCCGCATTGTGCGGAAATTGTGGATAAGATCAATCCCACATCTTGCCTTACATGCTATATTTAATTCTTCTTGGTGTCTAAACCTAACAAATGTTTTAGAGAGTAGGGCTTCACCCACCTCTAAGTATTTAATCCATCTGTTGTACTTTTTCAATGCTAAACATTGTTCATAAAGCAGATTGGCATTCACTACATATTTAAAATCTTGTGCTAACATCTGCAAGGCTTCATCAATACGTCCTCTAGTCTCAAGTATGGAGTATAGCTTTCTCCTAGCATCAGGATGCTGTGGTGCATGTTTCAATACTTTATAAAAAGAGGTAATGGCGTCACTTTCTCTGCCTAACTTGTACAAACATTCAGCATGTTTGAGCCATACTGCACCAAGGTCAAAGCTGTTATTTCTCACCAAAGGCTCTAAAAGTTGTATTGCTAACTCATGATGTCCAGTTGAAGAAAGTGCCTCTTCTATGTCCATATACAAGTCTCCGGCCTTTTCTACATCATTACTCAAAAAATCATTCAACAATGTCTGAACTAAGTTAATAGCCCCAAGATGTATAAAACATACTAACAACTTGCTCTTTAAATCTATAGGCAAGGAATTAGGAAGAGTGCAATTTAAATAATTAGTTTGCTCTTCTATGTCTCCTTCAGCATTTTTTACAGTTTGTATTTCAGCTTCAATTTCAACTCCAGCATTGGCAACAAATATTTCAATACATGTATGAAATTGTTTTTGACCAATTAACAATTCCAAAAATATATTGAGGTCTTCTAAATTAAAAAGTGTAGGACATTTTTTATAAGCAGAACTCATCACTGCAAGTGCACGCTCCATTTCATTATTATTATGATATTGCGTGACAGCCAATTTGGCATATTTCATTATGATTTCTCCTTCAGATGGGGGCAATGAGGTTACTATTTTGTGGTAACACTTAAGTTTGGTGATATGTAAAGCCTGAATGGGATATTTCATGCTTTCTAAATTATCAAGAAGTTCCATTCTTTTCAAATGATTATCAAAATTGTGTGGATCGTCTGCTATGGCTTGTGTGTAACATATCATCTCTTGTCTATAATCATCTCTTTGTTTAGATATAGCAGCTAGTCTAAGCCATTCTTCTGCATCTGGAGGACTTAGATGGGCCCCTAGCAAGGCGAACTGTAGAGACTTCTCAGTATCATGTTCATAGATTTGAGCAAGAGTTTGGTATGGCTCTGGAGCAGTTGGAAATTGCTTGATAACTTCACGACACATCTTTTCAGCTGTGTCTCTATCGCCTCTGACAAAGCGCAAATTAGCCTCACCCATCAATCCAAGGAGACCTGGCGGCAGCCGTGCGTACTTACGACGTCTGTGCGATCCTTTGTCAGTTAGCGTAAATGGCTCATCCTCATTTCTTTTGCTTGCTTCATCAATATCCTCTTCGTCATCGAAATTATACCATTCATTGGAGTACTCAGCAAATGACATTTCACCGCTTAAAAACTTGCTGGTTAAATCTTTTTCTAAATCCATGTCGAAGTTTATTATCTTTCTCAGTTGACTAAGTTGTCAATACAATTAAAATAATCGGTGACTAGGAATGTGAAAACGGTCTTGAATTTACTTACTTGCCTTTAATAAGAAATAGTGCTAATTGTTACAGTTGGTTATTGTTTCTCGTTCCCTTATTTGTTTCTTTTAATGGCTTGTGTTTTAATGAGATAAGGCTGACTTTTTCTAATTAACTTAACGAAATGTGCTTTCTTTATTTGGAGGGTTTTTTGCTGTCAATCTTGACATGAGTCATGTCATGTCAACTGTGTCAACCTTTTTAAAACGTAAACAATAAAAAGTGATGGGACACTCCATTGTTACTAATTATTTTTTAGCCTCTATGGGTCAACCCAAACCAGGCCCACAGAGATTTTACCCCTTTAATAAATTAACCCAGATGCAGACAACACCATATTTTATTAAATTAACATTTATTAACCTAAAACTTGTGAAATACAAAACAAAAAAAAGAATACCCTAGTACTAAAAAACAAAAACAATGCGTTGAAATGAAGACAAATTAAAAAAAAAATTGACACTTCTGACTTCTGCTTCTTGTGTGACTTGTATTTTTCTGTTTTGTTGTTTTAAATATTTTACCAAAATAGTTTAAGGTGGTCCCTAAGACAGGTTAAAATTTGAAGCTCCATATTAATAACAGATCTGTATTTGAGTACAAAACGGTAATCAAAACCTTTTATTTTATTGAAGAGTAGAAAATAAATAAACCTTTGTTTCCATTCCATATGATCGCATAAATATTGTACACCGTTTATAACAACGGTTTTTGTTGTTATGCATTGTGTGTTTACGTCTTGGTCAATCAAACATTCTGGGTTCAAGTATAAGTGTAATCTTATGTGAACACTTGTGTGTCATAAACATGATGCCAAATATAGGCAGATCTACAAAAATTTACATAAATGAAAGGTCGTAGTTTTATTTTTATTCATTGTTAGCTCACAAGTATATACCCATACCCATTGCATTTACAGAATGCAATGGGTATTATGCTTGGCTTGTGGTACTTACATGATCTTCTGACTCATAATAAACCTTACAGGATAAAAAAGATTGAGTAAGTAGTAATTTAGCCTAAATATTACTTATCTTCAGATAATCTTGCAGTCCAATAAAAAACAAAATAATAACATAATCTAAAGTAATTCTATTCTTTGAATTTCTGAAAAACATGACATTGGGAATGGCAATGGCTTAGGGACTCTGAAAATAATACATAGTCTGGTATCCATAGGTATACAGGTATACACAATAGGATCAATATAGTTTTAGTATGTTTAAGAGCTGTTACTAATTTTGTACAATAACAGCATTACAGACTAGCTTTTGCTCGCAACATCATACTCGCATATCCCATTTTATCTTGTATCTGCATAGCCTGTAGTCTTCCACAAGATTTTCCAAATCCGACTGGTAGTTTCAGAGACTAGTGTGTTCAAACAAACGCTCTTCTTCAGCTTTATAATAATATATCATAATAGTATAGATTTTACAGAATGAAATACTTTTCCCTGTACACCTATATAGAGAAAAGCTAATTCTATCCAGATACCTATAACATTCAAGCTAACTTAATAGATTTAAAAAAATCCTGCTCTAATAGCTGACGCATGAAAAGAACAAATAGATTAAAAAAAATTGTAGCTTAAAACTCCAATTAGTATAATTTTTGTATGGAAGTTTTAAATATTTTTTATTTGTCATACTGAACATCTTAGGTCTCTACAGTCAGTTGTGCAGGCGTAGCTGACATGTGTGAAACACTTCAATCAGTCAAAGACGAGTTGACTAATATAGAAAATGAACTTGAAACAAATACAGAGACTTGTGATATGTATGATGCCTTTCGACCCTCGTTACTGGATATGCCTGTTGAGGTAAGTATTTTATATCTTAATTCTACAATAAGAGCATTTATTTTTCACAGTATTTTATGGCCTTTTTCTTGGTAATTATTGAAACTAATAATCTTAACCTCAGCCCTGTATTCACTACATTCATTGCATTCTTACTAACAAGTATTTGTGAGTCCTTGTATATTTTTGAGACCTTAATAATAGTTGTTCAAGTCTCTATCCAGATTATGTAGTTTTACCAGCTACTAGCTAGTACTAGCTTATATTTATGGCACTTTGTATGTTACAATATGTTAAGAGTAATAATTAGCTTTTCTTTCATGGGGTACAGTGTTAAATGTTACAACAAAATACCTTTTGACATATTAGAACTAAGTGAAAGAAAATTTTAAACACAAATGTTTCCAAACATGCAGGTCAAGCTCCATAGGACAATGAAAGATGTAGACGAAATGAAAACTGGTTGATTTATTAATTATATATGTACTGTTTTTATTTTTCTGTAAACTCACACTGTATAGTTAATGGTTCTAATATTGTAAATATGTGAGTATCACATACTTGAATAAGTTTACCTCTGCTGATGCTAATATTTTGGCACTTTTTATTTGAATGAAAAGAGTAGGTACCTATGGACTTATATATAAAAATATTATTTTGAGTGCTGTGTAAGGGCCTAATTTATATAAACGTTTTAACTGTGATTTCGAGGCAAAAAGAATAGAATTATATCAATAAATTATTATGATTTCATAAAGACATTTTCAGCCACATTAATTGCTTTAGTTGACTTCTCAAGATGTAGAAGACCTTTGTTTTTTATTTGAGATTGGTTTGCTCTTGGTCAGAGATGACAGAGACAAAGTCTACGATGGAGCGAGCTTACCCAGAAGGAGCCTGTTTACTATAACTTTGAAGAGATTAGGGTTGTAGGCGTTCGGGAACACAGACACAGGCAGAGAGTTCCACTCCTTTGCTGTGCACATTATAAAAGACATTTGGAAACGCTTAGTGCGAATTCTTCGAATAGCAACAAGGTAGGTATGGTAAGTTGCAGTGCGTCTGGATGTCCGATAGTACAAGTGGGAGGGAAGGAATAAGGCCGTGGAGTTCTTGGGCACACTCACCAAAGTACAATCCGTAGAAGACCGACAAGCAGGCAACCTTGTGGCGATGAGTCAAGCTGTGAACTTGGCATCCACCAGTTTTTCGTCGCCGATGAGCCTCTTAGCTCTGCGTTCCACCGAGTCAAGCGCGGCAAGCTGGTACTTAGCCGAGCCATCACTAAGGTGGCTGCAATACTCCATGCAGGATCGGACGTGTGCTTTGTAAAGGGTTAAAAGCTGTCCAGGCCTGAAGTATCGCATCACTCTATTCAGGATGCCTAGCTTTTTGGCTTTGTATTATTTATTATTATGGTTTTGTATAGGAGCTCGAGCCGATCAGTCACAGGAACTGATTGATAAACCCCGAAAAGTAGGAGTTTGGTTGAAACGACTCGTTTTTGCGGTAAAAAGACAGGCCTGAGTTTTGGTGGAGTTAAAACTGACCAGATTGTCGTCACCCCACTGGGAGACATGGTTTAAGGTCAAATTTGTCCGCTCTACCATGGCCTCTCTCAACGAACGAACTTCACCCCCGCTGGTTGTTGCGCTGGACATGTATCTCTCTAAAACCGTACTGTCATCTGCGTACCCTACAAGACCAGGCTGAAGTTGGTAATTGATGTGCAGCAGGAAAAGAGTTGCAGAGAGAACAGACCTCTGAGGAACTCGGGCATCGATAGCCATGAGATCAGAGGAGCTACCGTCAACAACTCGGATCGACCGTTCACTGAGGAAGTCTGATTGCGAGCTACAAAAACCAGCTGGGATGCCATAAGCAGGAAGCTTGCTGAGTAGACCGACACTACTCATTAAAAAAAAACGAAACAGCTAGTCTATACTGTACCTAAATAGTAACAAATTCGATATTGAGCTTAACCTGTGTGACAAAGCCTACTATAAAAATCTTATGTAGGTACATAAGTATACGAATTTGATCTCACCTCGGATTCCGCTGTCGAGACACGAAAAGTTGTTACAGAATAGCACTACAGGCAGTACTGCAAGTACTATTAAAACGGCATTTAAATAAAAAAGGACTGTGATATCATTTAAAAATATACCAATAACAGCTGGCAGTTTAGTCTACACAATGGTGTAGGTACCACAATAGGCTAGTTTCCATCATCCAAAAATTGCAAAACTATTTAGTCCACCAGGCGCGTACCAGGGCGTGACGTATTGAGAATTTTAAAAGCGTCGTAACTTCGTCAATTTTGGTTCCCGTAACAAAAGAAAAAATATGGGTCAAATATTTTTTGATGATCTAACTGACGGACTAATTAGATTTTTTCAGGACACAAGCCTATTCCAAATTGAAGTTAAAACTTTCATCAAAGGAATATTGTACCTAGAGATTGTTTTCAACACAATGTGTATTGCATCGGAATTTCTGCATTTGGTCACTTTTTTTGTTTTGCTAAAGATATCATTTTAAGGGGTTCCATACCAAAATGCTAAAAAGGAATCCTTGTGGTGTGACTAAGTCTGTCCATCTGTCATAGCTGGATATCTCAAGAACTACTAATGCTATCAACTTGAAATTTGGAAATGTTTTAGAAGACGTTTGTTCAACTATTTTGCAAATAAGAAAGACATAAAAATATTTAGACTTTAGTTGCCACAGCAACTGAAAGGGGTTCTCAAAAATTCGAAGCGCATGGCAGCTACTAGGGCATGTGGTGGTGTGTTGTGTATCATATGAAAGAGCGCTATTTGTGCAAATAGCGCTCTTTCATATGATACACAACACACCACCACACTCTCAAACATTTTCCCATGGTTTCGACTTATCTCCGAAATGTCATAGAAGTTTATGTAAAAATTACAAGATTACAAAAATAAAACTATGTCTCTAAATAGCACATTTTTTCAGAAATCATCAGCAGAAATTCCATTAGTTCCACGGTCCAGACATGGTGCTGATCTAAAACAGCAATATACACCGGCAGTGTTAAAATTCTCTAATAAAAAAGGCCTCGCTGATAATAATTTAAAACATTATATTGTACGAAACCCTCGGTGCGCGAGTCCGACTCGCTCTTGACCGTTTTTTTAAATAGTGATTGTAAACTGACCCACTGAAGCCGAGTCGTGGCGTTGTTGAATTCAGGGCATAGATAGCGTGTTGTGGCTGCACGATTGCATCTTAGCCTCTCTGCTGTCAATACAGTCAGTGTATTAGAGTTATCGAAAGACTGGTATGTTTAGCCAGATCTGGTAGATATCGATTTACGTCTGAACAAGATGAACGGTATATTGCGTCAGTTTCTCTCTCGTGACTTAAACCTTGAATGGGTTAAAGTCACGAGCAGCAGCAGCCGTTCCGTGAAGTTCGAGAATTTTCTGTGAGCGATTTTACAATTAGAAGAAGATTGACCGAGCGCGGCCTGAAAACTCATAAACCAGCTAACGACCCAAAATTGAAGGTAGATCACCGAAGTGAGCATGTGAGTACTTAAATTGGTCTTGCCTCCTCCCGTAGAGCAAAGTTGTCTTTTCTGAAAGAGTCCGATCATGCTGTATGGTAACGACGGAAGAAAGAAGGTGTATCGAAGAGAGGGAGAGCGTTGCACAGTGCTGCATTGAAGAAAGACTCAGTTACGGTGGCAATTCATGGACGGTTTGAACTAAACTTGCTTTTGTATCTGGACTGGACCTCGCTTACCGCCGTTAAATGGGTTACGTCGAAGAGTGTCTGGAGCCGGCTATATCGGCGAAGAGTTAATTTTTACGTAAGAGCAGGCATTTTAAATGTATACCTGAGCGTAGTTTACCTGTATTACGGTTGTGGGCTGGACAACAGAAAGCCCGGATATGAATCCTATGGGACTCGAGAGTTGAAGAGACAAGTCAGCGATGGATCCTATTCAGGAGATGCTTGGTCAGCTTAAACTAGCTATACAAGAAGATTGGGATAATATCCCACAACACAATATTGTGAGTCTCATCCGTTGCATGAAAAACCGCATGGAAGCAGTCATTAGAGCCCGGGTAGAAAGTACAAGATACTGAATAAACTTTTTAGAAACATTTTTTTTGTCTTTGTTTCTAACATTTTCAATTCAACAACAAACAATTCTTCTACAAGTGTAATAACATACCAGTTGCACAAAACACCTTTTAATATCGCAGTTCTAACTTTTTTTCTTCAATGTAAAAATATATATACCTACCTACAACTCATAGGTACAAAACCAAACTTCAGGGGAGTTTCGATTTTTTTGATGAGACATTAGTGTCTTATAATATGTATACTAGCACTTCGCGTTGCAATTCTCATATATTTTTCTTGTAGGTAATAAATATAGCCTATGTAAATTAGGGATAATGTAACATTCTAATAGTGAAAGAATTTTTGCAATCTGTCCAGCAGTTTTTGAGTTAAATGGTAACAACAACAAAAAAAAAAACTTTTCTCAAGATATTACTATGCTACAAATATTTAAACATAATAGTTATTTACAGATACTTTTAAAAATATGCTCGTTTTTGGATGCACATTTTTTAAAACACACATTGAGTAAAGTATGTCAGAGATTTGACGACATATTAGCTGATGATCACCTATGGAAGTATTGGGTTCATAGTAAAATTAAAGGTAGTTTCCCTACACTGCCTCGACTGAGATTATGGGAAGAGACACAAACGGACTGGGAAGAACTCTGTGTAGAAATGGATGTAGAGATGAGGAAATGGACCAATGTAAAGGACACAACCCGACATATTGTTGTTAAAGATGTTCATTTTGCTTCTGTGGATACTGTTCTATTAATTAATGTAAGTAATCAGTATGAAACTAGCGTGCTATAAGTAGTTTCCGATCTATTATTGTTTGATTTAGTTTTATTTGTTTTTCTGAGTAGGTAATCAAATTCTCTCAAGCTGTACCTACATATATTTTACAGAATGGCGACTTATGTATATCGGGTGGTAGGGACCGCGGGTTGGCGCTGTGGAATGTCCTCGATATTCATCCTCATGACGAAAGTGACAATATCACCACATTCACTGACGCCAAGCCAAAGAAAATCAAGCATGATGCTCATGCTGGCTGGGTGTGGGACCTGGCTGCCGACAGCATAGAATCTGCAACCACTATTTACTCTGCTTCATGGGATAATACTGTGAAAGCATGGGATCTTGAGGCTGGATTCGAATGTAAACAAATATTTCGGTTAGTTTTATAATACTGATAAAATAAATCTACACAATATTGCCCCGCTTTAGGCACTTCCGTGTTTATTGATATATATATATATACTTATTTTTCAGATGCGGTATGTCAGCATTGTCTGTTGTTACTGTTGCGAATGAAGTTATTACTGGATTATACTCAAAGAAGATTCTGTGTTTTGACTTGCGAGCTGGCGCGGCCCCAACTTACTCTTACAAACCACACAAAGGTCCTGTCCTAGCACTCCAATCATATAATAATATGATTGGGTCTCTCAGTGAGGATAAAACTATGGCTGTGTGGGACAGAGTTGCTGGTAAACTCTTCAAGAGTGATGTAAAGATACCAACTGATAAAGCTTACCCTGTGTGTATTAGTTGGAGTCCATATGCCTTGTACATTGGAGACTCCAAAGGTTGTCTGCACCTCTTTAACCCTGAAGACCACACATATGTGAGAACACATGAAATATGGCCTGAGCCACCAATAATAAAACCATCCAGTAAGATAACAGGTTGTCATCAAAGTCCAGGCAACATGATTATCTGTTCAGACAGAGGAGAAATCAAATTTATGTACCACTGCCATCCTCCACAAGTATATACAACTGTCAAGAGTAGTACATTTGATGTAACGCAGGTAAATTATTAATATTTTTCCATGACTCAAACTTCAGCCAAATAATAATAAATATTTTGTTTTTACAACAGGGTTATTTGGGGTTATTTGTCAAACACATATACCCTCAGAAGAGAAAGTACACATGATTATAAAAAACTTTTATTTTAAGATCAACCCTGAAAATTCAAAAAAAATATCAGCAGTTTCATAAATTTTCATCGGCTAAATATTGCATTTTGTATGAAACAGCAGATTTTTTTAAATCTTTCCACTTCTTCAGGCCGAAGAACAGCAAAAACTAGCAGTCTAATGATATTTTTTTTCTTGTTGATTATTTTCCAGCTACGATATTTGAACGGCGTTTTAGTGGTTGGAACATGTGATTCAGCTCTGGAATTTTGGGTACCTCAGGAGAGGTATCTACATTGATCTCGAAACTATTCAAATAGAAGGTGGTTTACAATGTTGAGATATTCACCTTTGTTTAATGCGGACCCAGGTAATGACATGAGAACGTCGTTTTGTTAACTCTCTTTATTACCATGATAAATGTGTCAAAAATTGTATTATACTAAAACAAAATGTCTAACCTATTTTATTGTTAAGAGGCAGCTACTGCAACGTTTCGAGCTTGCGCTATGGTCTGTTTTAGTTTCAGTTTTTAATCTTCACTGTGATATAATGTCTCAATAATTATTTATTATGAAATTCACATATTATTACTCGTATTTAATTAAATATGGCTGCTTAAGTAAAATATGAAAGGATGTGATGCTGTTGTAATTTTTAATAGAAAATGCTATACTTTTTCGAACAAGCAGATTGCATTTTAAGAACAGGCATAATATTAAATTACATAAGAAATGAATAATTTTTTTAGCTTGCCTATGCATATTAATAGGTAGGTACATTCAAAACGAGTGAAATTATTATGTTTGAACTATTAGGGCTAAGACAATTGCAATCCCGAGAGAAAGAAATAAGACATTGGTAGATTTATAATATTTATAAAATGAAAAAGACCTCATCTACACTCGCGAGCAATAAACTGGAATCATCGTTGCTCAAAAGATTGATTACAGTTTCTTTGCAATGAACTGTCGATTTTGGTAGGTATATCGTTTGAAAGGTAATTTTGTTAGCTTTCAAATGATATCGTAACAATTTAAAATTATTTTAATATTCTACCTAAAAGGGATAGACTCTTCGTGGCATAGCCCCCTGTCGCATTTTTGTTTTTATTTAATTTTAAAAACACGATGCGCAGTAAATCAGTAATACAACAAACGCAAAGAAAAAGCCCGAAAAAGGGTCTTTGTACTCTTAATTATGAACAGCTTTTACTATGGGACTATGCTAACACTGAAATCACGAGAACTAGAACGAGAACAGAAATTCAACTGCCCCATACCTATATTTCGACACATTGTTCGCACATGGCGACTTTAAAGATTAGCTCGTTCAAATATATAAAAAAAAAACTGGTCAGATTTTTAGGGTTTCGTACCCAAAGTGTAACTATCGGAACCCTATTACTAAGCCTCCGCTGTCCGTCCGTCCATTTGTCGTCCAACGGGTTGTATCTCAGTAACCTTAATAAGTAGACAGTTGAAATTTTCACACATTATGTACATAATTCTATTGCCGCTATTACAACAAATAATAAAAAGTTTATGGTACGGAACCCTTCATGTGCGAGTCAGACTCGCACTTGGCTGGTTTTTTGTAAGTATTTTCTACCTACACATATTTTTGTTTATCGTGCGCTGCGATTGCAAAAAAAAATAAAAACAAAAGGCTATGCCAGCTCCCATAGAAAAATGTTCGACCCCGTTAGGATATTATTGCAATAGGTCGAAGTTGTGTACGTCTAGAAATGAATAGGAAGTATTATGATAAAAAAAAAATGTTTACAATTATGTTGTTGCTCCACAATATTTTGTGTTGGGTACCCCAAAACGACTAGGTACCTGAAAACGGTTTTTCATTGACCGAATGAGTTTCCAAATGGACTGTGGGATTGCCTCCCATTCTTCGACTAAAGAAATTCGTCATGCATAGAAATTGTAATTTGTTTTGATTAACGCGCAATGAACTGATTCCAGGTTATTGTTCGAGAGTGTAGAATGTGTAGGTCACATGCACTACTTAAAATGTACCTACATTAGGCGCCATTCATTTATTACGTAAGACTATTTTCTCTAGTTTTTGAAACCCTTCCAAGAAAAAATAAGAATAGGCCGATCCCCTCCCCCCTAAATCGTCTTACGTAATAAATGAATGGCCCCATAGTTATTATGTCACTTTACAAAACGTGAATTGATCAAAACCAGCTTTGAATGCATAAGTCAGTCAAAACTAATCTACATTTTGTAATTTTTTTTTAAACCCTAAGTACATCCAATTTTATAGACCTTAGGTATAACTAAGGCGTTCCGTAAAAGCGGTTATTTTTTAATGGAGCAATATTATTTTATCTCCATAAGAATTTCGACTGAAATCACTAACCATCAATACTGGTTATGATAAAAAATTTGACTGTAACAAATATAGATATTTGTTTGATTTAGACATTGTGACCGCTAATTTATGAGGTGTCAGATTCCATACGTACATTTCCCCTTTACAATACCTACATCAAAGCTGTCTAGTGATATATTTTTATCCTGTACCTATTGTGAAGGCCTTGTAATGTGCAAATGTGTGTGAATGTTTTACTAAGATGGCTCGCGTTTTCAGAATCCCATCATTGTGTTGTTGCAGGCACTGAGTTGGCGTGTAATGCATTCATTATCTTTTTGCTATAAATTGAAATTAGGAATAAACAAGAAAAATATTGTAGAAAAAATAATTGCCCTTAAGGTTAGCTCACACAGAATCGCAACGCTGTGCGCACTTTTTGAAATGGCTATCTGATCTAAATTAAATTCTCTTACTGAAATGTTATACCATTTTAAGGTCCCGGACCCCCAATTAGAATCACTCGGTTGTTTGTCTCTCACAGCCGATTTTCTCCGGATCTACTTGACCGATTCAGTTGAAAACGGATAGACTGTTGCAAAACGTGGCGTAGCACCCCGCCGCAATTTTTTTTAAGTTGCTGCGCACGCTCGAACTAGCATTATATGGGTAGTGGTTTGCATTATATTATTATGTTGAAGTGTCATGTTGCCGAGATATTTGAAGTCACTACTTTTAAGACTTATAAGAACATGGAGCCCATGTTGCTCTACTTATGCACTCAAAATGGCGATGGGAGGCCAAACTACTTCCCATAGAAAAATGTTCGAACCCCTTTACCATCCCCCCCCCTTATCTCCGAAATGGCAGAGCCGATATTTTTTTATCTAAGTACAGATTACAGTAAACTTTATATTAAGGAGTTTATGATTTTAAATTAACATGTAAAAATATATTTTTGTTCGGAACCCTTTACCGGACTAGCACTTTGCTGGTTTTTTTGTGTAGTAATTTAGTAAGTCTATATTGTATCGCCATTAAGTGTGCGAAGTATCGCATCTCCGTGTGAGCTGACCCTAAATCTAAATCTTTTAAAAATGGCATAGTTTTAAAGTTATGTTATAATATATAAAATATCACTGGACAAAGTTGATGTCTGTTATTTATTATGTTACAAATATAGCCTAATTATTTAATATATTACTAAACAAAAAGTCATTTTTTAATTAATTAATAATTAAAACTTTTTAAAATAATATGAATTTCATTAAAAGTCTGTGTCTGGTGAACCCCATATAATAATATAAAAAATAGATACTTTTTTACTGTACTAAAGTTCGCTGAACCATAAACTGTGTCCGTTTTTGGGGGTAGGTACTTACTTACATCTGCTTTCATGGTTCGCACTGGTGCGTATCAATGCATCATAAACAGGTAGTACGACCGCGACGTACAGTAGTCCACACGGCAACCAGCGGTAACAAAGCCAGTGTAAGGTGATCTCGACGTGCTCTATTGACTGACACTCTAGCTAGATGTAGGTATAGGTACTACGATTCGATACCCAGTTCGAGTTAAATATTTTGCCAGCGACCGACGACGTCAGGTCAACTGTACCTGGATCATATTGAAGTTAATGGGTCATTTCCCATAACGGTCGTAGTCTAATCGCAAATAAGGGAAGCATCTTTATTTGTGTATATTTATTTATAACTAGCTGTGCCAGCGACGACGTGGCGTGTTTGAGCTATCCCAGCCTATCATCTTAGTTCTTACTACTGTCAAATAATAAAGTTTGGAGGGATGGATATTTGTATTATTTATAACTCAATCACGCCTGAACGGCTGAAGGTTGCGGATTTTGTTTGAAAGAGTTACCACGGCTCTGGAATGCAAAGGGCATTTGGAGGGACACGGATGGGTTTTAGTCAGTAAGTGTCAGATACTCCATTGCCGTGAGTTGACTCATCAATAATATCGCCTTGTGGAGACACGTTTATAGAGTTGTTATAGGAATTGACGTGACGTGTAAAAGTGTTATTTACAACCCTACTTACAAAATAAATATCATTTAAATACGTGGCGCGACGATAATATCGTATTTGAGTTTTTTTGAGAACCATAACTTTCAGTTACAAACTGCTGAATTAATGGAGCAGAACAGAGTTTTTGAGGCAAGGGTGGTGTCGATACGGACATTTTATGCGGTTGCAGGTGTTACTGCTTCGTTCACGAAGTGTGACGACATCGACACACTTCGTCGCGTGACTCACAGGGCGTGTGCGTTACGATTGCTCCGCCAAGTTAACTAAAAAGAAAAAAACTTCGCCAAAAAATTTGTCGGAATTTGTCAAAAGCGGGAACAAACAAAAATTGGTCAAAGTAGAAATAAAGAAGGTTATGAGGGTTTTAAGTTGGCGCGCGAATGTAACGAGCACGATGGCGCGGCAATGGAGATCTCAGCAACTACCTACTAGGGTTAGAGATCTACCTAATTCTTTTTGTCAATTGAAGACGGAATTTGTCAAAAACAGTTGAAAACAAATTATAAGCTCTAGATCAATGTTTTACGAAATATTCACCTTGGAAGTTTTGGCCGCGCAATCGTGCACTTCTTGTTTCTTTATTGTTGATTATTTCTTGAAAACTTGAGACTGTTAGTTACGTAAAACTGTTACAGGAAGATAGCTTTTAATTTGTCAAAACTAACTCTTAATTTTGGCAATAAAGATTACCATGGGCGTAGCCAGGTTTAAGCATCGGGGGGTTCAAGAAAATTAAACTAGAACTGAAAGTGAATATTCATGAGAGCCAAGCCGTTCAGTCTGTTTTCACTCGTTCTGTTCCGCAAGTAGTTTTTAAGTCTCCGTAGGCTTGAAAAAGTCCTTTCTGATGTAGCAGTGGATACAGGTATGGTAGCCAATATTTGTAACAACGTGTAAACGTTTGGATATATTTTACGATCGCTTCTATCTCTAAGCATTTCAAAGCAGATTTTGGAGTAGGGGAGGAAGGGGAGTGGTCGGCAGTGGAAAGCAGCTATGACTATCATAGTCATAGCTGCTTTCCACTGCCGAATAATTAGGTAAAAATTGCGTCTTCAATACGGAATATGCATTAAAAAAAAATTATTATCTAAACACTTTATCTAAAAATATACAAAAATATATTACTAACAGTGGAAATAGAATCAAAATTGCTCGAAAAACAAACGAGATATAATTATTTTAAACAAATATATCTGTCCCTCTCGCGAAAACGCTGTTTTCTATGGCAGATGTATAGACGTCACGTAATGTGACGTCAAATTCCATGTCGGACTTCTCGTTCTAAAAGTAATCTTTGAAGCGTTATAAGTAACTTCATCGCTGATGAAGATATTTAAAAAATATTTTCTAGAGTGTTTACTGGAGCTTATAAGTAATTCATTTTATAAATAAAAAATCGCGTGCATATTCCCTAATGTAACACACCAGATAATGCCAATACTAGGTACCTACTTTACGGTGTTTCGCAAACCTCTCGATTAATTATTGTTGAATTGTGTGCTCTTGAAATGGGATGAATAAATTTATTTTGTAATACGTGCGTATATCCGACGCAATGTTAGAGCGATTCAGTTGCCTACCAACGAAACGTGGCATTTGTAGTAGGTACCTATACCTACCACCATTTTCTTTATCACCTTTGCTTCTTGATACAGATGACGGTACTCTTTGTCAACTTTGAACGAGTAAAGGAAGCAGTTAATATCTTAAGTTTTCTACGCCCGTGAAGATTAGGTACCTACTAAACTTTAGTTAAACAGACGAAATCAGTCCAAAACGAAAATGTACGTGGCCGCGCGGTCGAAAACCGCGCGGCCACGAACACAGTCGGGTACCGTTATTGAACGCTCATTATCTGTAATTGCCAAAAAAAAAAATGTTATCGTCATATTAACCTCATTATAATGACATATATTGCACCCTCAGAACAGTTTTCAACGTGAGTAACCATTTCTAGATTGTTTGTACCTACACTACCTACCAGTTTCCAAGTAAATTGAAGCAAGCAGTTATAGGTAAGCTTCACTAAAATCTTCATTCAGCCTTTTACCCCTTTTGGGACCACCTCAGGAGTACCTACCTATAGGCTTTCGAACTCAAAAAGAATTTTTAAAATCGGTCCTCAATAATTGGCGGCGAAATCGGTGAACATACACAAAAAAAAAAACATTCAGCCGAACATAGAACCTCATGTGCGTGTGGATTGAGAGATCTTTTCGAAAAACTCTTCCAATCCCAACCAAATTATTTATTAAAACTTTATGCACAAGTAAAACCACTGTACAAAGGCAGACCTAATGCCTTGGGCATTTTCTACCAGTCGACCTTAGGGTAATTTAATATTAACATGTCACTGCTTATTTATAAGAGGATTTAGGAAATAATTGTGAAAACTTCATGGTATGGTATAAAATGGTCACCCTACTCAACGTTTTCCGGATTGTAAAAAATGATTTATCTTTTTAAGTACCTAGGTATAACATTACAGGGACGACTGATTCGTCAAATTTTAGTACAACATTTTTCACAATTTCTGATGTATCCTTCTACCTACCTTTAAGTTTTGGTTTATTAAATATAGTTCAAAATAATGATCTGTCAGTTGGGACGATCGACAAAAAACAAGATTTTCATTTTCTCTTGAACCAGTAAGATTTCGATCACGATTTTTGTTTCACAAATTTTCCCAGAAGCATAATTTGCAATAAACATGATAATAAAATTATTCATAATTTTTCAGTATTAGGTCGTGTTTTACAAGATCACTCAATTGAAAATTGTCCACTCCCACTCTGAGTGATCCATAAAAACCGTTAAAGGCAATGACGTATGGTTATAGGTAAATCTTAAAAACGTGGCTTTGAAACGAATCGAAATTTTGTTTAGCAGCTTTCACAAATCCTTCACAATTAATAAAATGCAAAATAATTAGGTATAAACACATAGACCTGGTATATTCTTGGATACGCGTTATATTGCGCGTTATGGCTTTTTCTTCAGTTGAGATTTGTACCTTACCATGAAGGTTTGACAAATGTTATACCTTACCGTGAAGGTTTCACAATTATTTCCTAAATCCTCTTATAATTTGGTTGGGATTGGAAGAGTTTTTCGAAAAGATCTCAATCCACCACTGACGTATAAATCATATGGACTTGAAACGTTTGACTATAGAAATAAACAGTTATACAAAATATCTATCATATTGACGCAAACATGTCAAAAAGCATATTGTCTCTTTTTAACTAGCCAAGAGCTGCATATGAAAAAAGAGACATCTATAGGGTCATGTATTGTACCTTTGGACATTTAAGACTACCTGAACTTTCGAACAACCTATCTCGGTATATATTCAAGGTATCTATATGAAAATTACTTTATTTTGTACGCCATACGATCTAATGTTACTGTATTTTTTGTACTAGCTCTAATGTTAACATTTTATTTAATTAAAATAATTATTTAAATGTGCAGTTTTGTCCAAAGGTATGTTACATGTTTGTACCTCTGGACAACCCTGTCTGTACCTTTGGACAAAATAAAACAGAACATTTTTAATTTAAATCAGTCTTGTAATCATCATAAGTTAGCGCTTATTATTAACATAACACGTAGAATTAACGATCATAAAGCTCTTATTAAGTAACAAAATAAATTCTTCGTAATATAATCTCAAGTAGGAACATTTTAGTTAGACAGGTAGGCACTAGGCAGGTATACTTAAATGAGATCAGTGTATTTTGCGAGTTTTATTTGGATGCACGAACCATATCAAATAAATCTTCAGCAGAAAGATCATTATCACTGTCATCTAATGAAAAACAGTTCGAACACATAAACAGTTCCTTACCAGTACCTTTGAACGTGTCCACAGGTACAAACAAAGACATGTCCAAAGGTACAACCAACACAACATTTAAAAAAAAACGTTATTATTTTGTTTTTTAGGTTAGAAACTGTTTTCTTTTCTCTTTGATTTGTAAATAAAACTAGCTACAGATATGTGAACGATATCAAATTGTAAAATATATCCATGCATTATTTAAGTAAAAAATCAGAAAGATCCTGCGAAAACTTAGTTTTCAACACAAAAATCTCCAAAACGGCCTCACACTGCAAACAACACCGATAGCGTCACGCCACTCACTGGTGTTGCTAGAAAATAAAAATGCCACCACTGTGTTGCAATATTATATTTTTAGTACTGCCAGTTTTTTTATTATACTCTATGTCCAAAGGTAAAAGCGTCCATAGGTACAATACATGACCCTATGTTTGCCAAGGACTAAATTTGGCAACCCTTTTGTGTGACGTCAAAATCAAGCCTTTGCGTGGCCGGTCGCCATTTTAGTTGCCCAAAGTACTCTGTGGTTTTATGGTAGTTGTGCTGTCAATCAGTCGTTTGCTTTTATTATTTTCGTTGTTTTAAAGATACATACGTCGAAAGCTAGGTTTTTGTTGTGTTCTGGCTTTGGAAAATAAGAGAAAAATCATGCCATCGTGTTGCATAGTACAGTATGGTGCGAGGAAAAACAAAAATCAGCCTAATTTGACTCTGCACAGGTTAGTTACTAGTTTTCACTAATCCAGTTGAATATTGTAGAATTTTGTGTAATGTTTTGTTACCAGATGATCTTATTTTTATTTGTCTTAGTTAGTGATGTGCGATGTTCGCATCGCATACGATAAGTATCGATATTATTATATTGATAAAGTGTGTAAAATACATTGCAATGCTATTAACCTACAGATTTCCTGGAAATGAAATTTTCAAAAATAAATGGATAGAAGAAAAATATAAACCATAGACATAAAATGTGGCATATCTGCTCCCTGCACTTTGATGAATCGAGTTTTAACAGAACCCTCGATGTGATGAGGTTACATGATGGCGCAGTGCCCACATTGAATATGTGTATGTTTTTAAACAAAAATTGTAAAGCAATTAGTAGGATGGTATGGATTAGAAGGTATGGATTAGTAGGATAAATTTATAATATTAGTAGGATGTAAATTATATGTATGTAAAAATAAATAAATGGTAATGTAAATAATTATTGTTGACTTTTAATTAAAACCCAAGGGGTGCAAGGGGGCACAAATACCATCTTATGCTCCAAGTCAACCTCACCTGCTCGTGGTGCATCCTGCTGATCAACTAACGAGGCTCTGACGACCGATAAATGGCGGTATAACCATTCTAACTTCGCAGCTAAATGGTGCAGACTAGTGACGGGCAGCAGCGTCACTAGTGCGAGAAGCAGCGACCTGCGATCGCCAACCCGCATGCCCAGCGTGGCGATTATGGGCAAACCCTCCAATGGCAAGTCAAAATCAACCACGGCCTCCAGTTCCCGGTCGCCTTGCTATTCCTGACTTTGGCGGCGGTCACGGTAACGGCAAGGTAGGGGGTGCGAAGAATCCCCGGGCTGCGAATGGCCGCCAAACACAACTGACCTTGGCAACGTACTTGAACGTACAATGGACGCACGTTACGGCTCGACGAACACCTAGTGCAGCTAGAAGAAGAACTCGGAAAAGTAAGGTGGCACATTCTTGGGTTGAGTGAAGTCCGAAGAGAGGGGGAGGACACAATAACCCTGGAATCGGGTCATCTTATGTATTTTCGAGGGGGAGACCAGCTATCCCAAGGCGGAGTCGGGTTCCTAATAAATAAATCCCTCTGTGACAACGTTCAGGAAGTCTCCAGTGTCTCGAATAGGGTAGCGTACCTCGTAATAAAGCTAACTGAGAGGTATAGCCTCAAGGTTGATCAGGTTTACGCACCGACTTCGGCACACCCGGATGATGAAGTGGAGGAAATGTTTGAGGACATCTCTAAGGCCTTGCACTCAACCACTAAGGCCCACTACAGCGTTCTCATGGGGGATTTCAACGCTAAAGTGGGAGTTCAGAATTGCAGTGAATCGGTAGTAGGATCCTACGGGTTTGGCAGCAGAAATAATAGGGGCCAAATGCTTGTCAACTTCCTTGAGAAGGAGGGGCTTTTCTTGATGAATTCTTTCTTTAAGAAACAGCCCCAAAGGAAGTGGACGTGGCGAAGTCCCGACACTGTGACGAAAAATGAGATGGACTTCATCATAACGAATAAAAAGCATATATTCAGGGATGTCTCAGTGATCAACAGGTTCAATACCGGCAGTGATCACAGACTTGTTCGAGGCTCTCTGAATATCAACTTCAAGCTCGAGCGAACTCGTTTGATGAAGTCTAGGCTCCTTCCAAATATGCTCCAAACTGTGTCAGGATCTGAAGCGTTCCAGTTAGACCTGGAGAACCGATTCGCTGCTGTGGAAACCACAAACGACGTTGACCAGGCGCTCGACAAAATTATGGAAATCCTCAGGGAAGAAGGTACGCGATTTTGCAAAATGCGGCGTACGGGCAGGAGGTCCAGACTTTCGGAAGAGACTCTGGAACTTATGACGGAACGACGTAAAAACCCACCTATCACTTCGTCAGAACAACGGGCACTCAACAAAAATATAAGAAAATTGGTAAGACGCGACCTCCGACGCTCTAATACACGCTCTATAGAGAAAGCGATTGAGCAAAATCGGGGGTCGAAAGTGTTCGTCCAGTCTCTTGGGAGGAGCCACCTGACGAAGTTGACCAAATCAAGTGGGGATATCGTCGTTTCGAAGCCGGAGATTCTTTCGGAAGTCGAAAACTTCTACGGCCAATTGTACGCATCGCATGCATCCCGGCTTGAACCCGAAAATGAGGATTCCAGAGCCAAATTAACCCGCCATTTCACGGAAGATTTGCCAGAAGTCAGCCAAGACGAAATCGAGGCGGCTCTAAGACAACTTAAAAATGGAAAAGCCCCTGGTGAGGATGGGATTACAACCGAGCTCCTGAAAGCGGGAGGCAGTCCTATACTAAAAGAGCTTCGGGAGCTCTTCAACTCTGTCTTGTTCTCTCGGAGAACTCCAAAAGCGTGGCGAAGGAGTTTGGTCGTTCTTTTCTTTAAGAAGGGCGATAAGACCCTTTTAAAAAATTACAGACCCATTTCACTCCTTAGCCACGTATATAAGTTGTTTTCAAGAGTCGTTACGAATCGTCTAGCGCGAAGACTCGACGAGTTTCAGCCACCGGAACAGGCCGGGTTTCGAGGGGGGTACAGCGCCATAGACCACATCCACACAGTGCGACAAATTATACAGAAGTCCGAAGAATATAATCGGCCCTTATGTCTTGCCTTTGTGGACTATGAGAAAGCTTTTGACTCTGTCGAGACCTGGTCTGTTTTGGAATCTCTGCAGCGATGCCAAGTCGACTGGCGATATATCCAAGTGCTAAGATGTCTTTATGAAAACGCGACAATGGCCGTCCAAATTCAGGACCAGCAAACTAAACATATCCCACTGCGTCGAGGGGTGAGACAAGGGGACGTAATTTCACCGAAACTGTTCTCAAACGCATTAGAGGATGTGTTTAAGACGCTGGTCTGGGAAGGACGCGGCATTAACATCAACGGCGAGTACATCTCACACTTGAGATTTGCAGATGACATAGTCATCCTGGCTGAATCGCTGCAGGACTTGCAGCAGATGCTGAACGACCTAGTTGATTCTTCTGCATGCATTGGTCTCCGGATGAACTTGGACAAAACCCAGGTTATGTTCAACGAACACGTTACCCTGGGACCGATTGTTGTCCATGGCGGTGCTCTTAAGGTTGTTCGAGAATACGTGTACCTCGGGCAGACTCTGCAGTTTGGTAAGAACAACTTTGAGAGAGAGGCTAACAAAAGAATTCAGCTGGGTTGGGCAGCGTTTGGGAAGCTTCGCCGAGTCTTCTCGTCACGTATTCCACAGAGCCTAAAGACTAAGGTCTTCAATCAGTGCGTCCTGCCTGTTATGACTTACGGAGCCGAAACGTGGACACTCACGGTACGTCTGGTCCATAAATTCAGGGTCGCTCAGCGAGCTATGGAACGGGCTATGCTTGGGGTCTCTTTGAGAGATCGAATCCGCAACGAAGTGATCCGACAGAGAACCAAAGTTGAAAACATAGCTCATAGAATAAGCAAGCTGAAGTGGAAATGGGCCGGCCATATTAGCCGTAGAATCGATGACCGTTGGGGTAGACGAGTTCTTGAGTGGAGACCGCAAATCGGCAAACGTAAGGTAGGACGCCCTCAGGCTAGGTGGAGCGACGATCTTCGCAGGGTGGCTGGTAGCAGCTGGATGAGAGTTGCCAGTGATCGAGCCAAATGGCGTGCACTTGGAGAGGCCTATGTCCAGCAGTGGACTGTTATAGGCTGATGATGATGATGATGATGAATTAAAACCCAATTTCATCGGTATGTTAAATATTGAGAACCTCCTCCTTTTTTGAAGTCTGTTAAAAAGATAGTGATTATCTAATTTTAGTTTAGTTATTGAACAAGAGAATCGGCAACAATGTCATCCAAACTAAACATGTTCGCAAAGTATTAGCCTAAATCAAAAACCGGGAAGTAGGTCAAAGATAACTTTTCAGATTTGTTCACATCGTAATAGATAGTTATTTTGTTGTAAAGACGCCAGCACATCAAATTACTCGAAACTGTCAAATTATTCCAGTCAAAATTGAACTTAATCTTTTCTCTTATATAAAGTTGAAAATCTAGTAGGTACAGAAATTTGTCAGATTGTTGTAGCACGATGTGCTGGCGACTGTACAAGTGAAGCTGAGAATGTGCTAAAAATACCCGTTGAAATTGTACCGTGACATTTTGAAAACATTCTAACAATCTTTTATCGATGTTATTGTAAAGAAATATCGACATAGGCTGCCCTATTAGCCGCCATTTTATCATCCCAGCAAAGTGTAGGTAGCTACGTTTTTTTTTAGGTATGCCCAGTCCATATGGTTTATACGCATTGAGATAAAAACTTTAACATTGAGTTGAATATCGATATCAGATGCGCATGTTGCTCGCAGTTACAACCCTACGAAAGGCAGCCATTTTATGTGCCCAAGTCGGTGGTAGGTAAACACGTTTTTTTTGTAGGTATCTATGTAGCTGATCTCAGGAACTAGGGCGTTCCTGAGATCAGCTTCTTCAACCAAACAAACTGTGCAATCCAACAACTATTTACGTTAGCAGGACCGCCACTTCTATTCACGGATGTTAGGTAAAAGTAATATTCTAATTTCATTCATGTTAGGTAGCTCAATTGGCACTTACCTATTTTCATCTCAGCAAGCAGAGGACAGGTGTCGTTACCAACCAAGATAATTTAGTTAACACATCTCGTGTCCGAGAGACGAGATGTGGATCAGCTGAATCGATTTTGATAATTATTTAAGGGTCCTTTTCCTGTCATAAATACGTGTTTTCACTGGTTTTCACCAACGCGCGATAAAGTGCGCATGCGGGCAAAGAGTATACTTAGTAAAGAAAGAGGGATCTGCAGTGACTGCAGTGTTGTTTTTACAGTGACGCGGTTCGCACGTATCTATAGATTATCGTGTACCATGCGTGGGACCTGCGTCACGTGTTTAGTCACAGGCGAGTGGCGACACGCACGATACAGCAGCGGCAAACGAATTCTTTGTACTGCGTGTTTCCAGGAGCGAATCCACTGAATTTCAGTAGATACGGTTGAGCGGATCGGAGAGGAAACATGAACAGCGGCGGCGTGTGGTAAGCTTACCAAATCAGAGTCTTGGGCGAAATTGGTCTCTAGAGCGCCATAAAGGTACCAGAGTCTTGGACAAAATTGGTCTCTAGAGCGCCACAAAGGTACCTACATAGGTAATATTTCTTTGCGTCAGCCCCTTCCCCTCAAACGACAACGTAGGGAACGTTTGAGGGGCACTGATAGAATTGACGACTAAGGCCACGGGCACGAAGTCAGCGGGAGCTAGGCGGCAGATTTGAAATGATCGACTTTTCAAAATTTGTATCAAAAATATGTTTTCGTCACTGTTCATACATTTCGTTCGCAAACAAAGACACTTATATTTTCTCATAACACAACGCTAAGCAGCTCTAGCGCCGATCTGCCCGCTGGCTTCGAGACCAGGTCTGTGTTGCCGGGCTGCTGCCGCCGCTCCGCGCCCGCTGACTTCGTGTTACAGCCATATAGAGATTTTGCTTTTATTTAGATGCTATGTTACTTAGAATAAATAAAAATTCATGTAAAACGGTGCCAAGACGAGACCATAATTATATGGCTCGCACTATCAAAAAGTTATCAGTTTTCATGTAGAGCCAAGCTTCTATCTCTACACAAAATACTTATGTCATTATGTGGCTTGACCATTTCGTTACTACATACCGTTCATTACAATGAACAGTGAATACATTTTTCACGTTAGGAACATGTAAATGTATCTTAAATTATTATAAACCTACTGGGGTATTACTGGGGGATTTTGATTGGCACAGTAAAATTACAGGTCTTTTTTCAATTTCCCAGGTTCGGTACCTACCTATCTACCTTGTTCAGACAGTTGATTATTTAAAACTCTTTGAATACATACAGTTCGTATTTTTTTAAACCAAAAATGGGGTCTACTAAAGTCCGGTCGCCAAGCAGAAAGAATTCCGTCCGTTGACCTGTTATTACCTACAGATGCCGCCGGCCATTGCATCTGTGCGAGCGAGACTCATTCTATTTACGCGGGAGTGACAGAGCCAGGTAATAACAGGTCAACGGACGAAATTCTTTCTGCTTGGCGACCGGACTTTATCAGTATTTTTCTTCAGTATTTACCTAAGGTACCTACTTTCACAACACATGTTTCAGTCGTGGGCGCAATGTATTGCGTTTATTGTGTTTCTCATTGTCTATAGGTACAATGAGAAACACAATAAACGCAATATCTCATCATTATAAACAACTTAAAAAAAACATACAAAGAGCCGAACATCCTCCTTTTTTAATTAACCAATTTCTTCATAAAGAAGGAGGTGTGTGCGTGTGGATTGCACTGACGTATAAATCATATGGACTGGGCATACCTAGTAACAGTTCAAAAACCTTTCAGAGTGGCGCTAGCGTAGCTGCAGGGTGGGCATGGTACAAATGTAGCAGTTGATGGGGAGTGCTCCAACCAGCCCGCGAAATTCAAAATTTCTTTCGTTTTTGCGATTTGCAGGCCAGTGTTAGGTTGTATGTTGAATAAAATATTATTCGCGGCTGTAAGACGTATGTAGTTACATCAATAAAAAAACTTAGAGCGTTGATGATTATCATTTTGTACCTACATAGGTATGTCTACTAGAGACGCCACTAACTACATGTACGCTGGTTGCCATACGAACAGTGGCGCCCCCATTATTTTCTAGTCTTTTTTGCCAAGCTGTAACTGCTATTGAATGTGAATTCGCTTCCCTCATACAAGTATCCTGTCTGGCTATATTAAAATATTATTCCTGAATAACAAAAAAAAATCTCCTGTCGACATCGCGGTCCCCGCGGTGAATACCAGAGTAATGAGCAAGCTTTCCCGTGTTTCACCGACGTCGAGCCGAGTGAGTTCACGATCATAAAAACCGCGTACTATACGTTCGCATGTCAATCACCTCCTTTAGCGTAAAACTACAGGACCTCCTGTTAGCGCTTCAGAGTTCAGACTTCAGACAAAGACGTAATTGTCGTAAACTTTCCTTTTGCTGTATGTAGTCTGTTGTGTAAATAAAAAATAATGACGTTGGTAACATTGCCGTCATGGCTGAACGAAACTGTTGACTATCTGTCAATTTGTGAAATCTTTTATTTTCGCCATGATCAGGAATAGAAATTTGTGAGTTGTGGTTTTGTAATGGATAGTGTAAAATAATTTTCTCATGAGTATTAGCAAAAATTCATCATGAACGGGTTAAGTTTCAGTGAACTCTGTTGCCTGTTTTGTTGTCCACCATGCCCTGGGAAAATTGCGGCTAAGCTCGCGTTTCTGCCTCCAGAACCTACGTATGCATTCACACCTGACGAAACAGGATCAAAATTTTCATTGACGCTGACCGAACGAGCAGAATGGCAATATTCAGAAAGAGAAAAAGAGAACATCGAAGGCTTCTACTCGAGAACTACGAGAGGCAACAGAATAGCTTGCCTCTTTGTTCGGTGTAGTCCTAATGCCCGTTTTACGATATTATTTTCACATGGTAACGCCGTAGATCTCGGTCAGATGAGCAGTTTTTACTTAGGATTAGGTACTAGAATAAACTGTAATATATTTAGCTATGATTATTCTGGATATGGTGTGAGTGGTGGAAAGCCATCAGAGAAGAATTTGTATGCTGACATTGATGCAGCGTGGCAGGCGCTGCGAACTCGCTATGGCATTAGCCCAGAAAATATAATATTGTATGGACAAAGCATTGGAACAGTACCAACAGTGGACTTGGCCGCTCGCTATGAGGTGGGAGCTGTTGTGTTGCACTCACCTCTCATGTCTGGTATGCGAGTGGCTTTCCCCAATACTAAAAGAACATGGTTTTTTGATGCTTTCCCGAGGTAAGTGAAGTCTTGTCATTGTTCATAATTTGTTTGGCCCATGTATAGTTGTTTTGGTGACTCATCTGCTAGTATGATGCGTAGGTTGCCATATATTAATATGTATGTAATTGGATTGAACTCATGGTTATCCAATTAAAATTAAAGGAATAAGTGATAGCCATTGTTAGCTATTAATTTAGACTATTATGTGCGTAGCATATGTTTTTGCATTTTCCATTAAATGAACAATTTCAAATAGATGTAATTTCTAATTTAAGAAAACTATCAAATATTATTTATTAAATATATAGGTATTCAGCTGTAAGTTATGAATTGTAAATCACAAAACTAGTATAGTTTTTCACTATGCACTGTAACTTTTTACAGGAAGAATGCAGTACATTAGTGTATTGTTGATATACGTCATGTAAATTCCTATTTTACATATTTGTCCTTAACAAAGTCAACAGGTTACATAACATAATGCAGTATCCTATCTTTTTATTGTTCAAACCAATCAGTTATTTTGACCTCTTAGTGACTCATTAATCTATATTATTGTTTTAAAATGTTGTTACAACTTTTATCAATGCATGTTATGTTTTTTTATCATTCAGATTTTAGTCCAATTTATGTTTAATTGTACCTACCAATAAACTATAAAGACTAATAATATTCTATCTTATATTTTGTAAATTGGGCTGCTTTCTGCAACATCACAACCAAGCGCATATTTTGCGTGTAAACCACAATATTATATTAAAACATCATATCTTCATCCGAATCAAGACTTTTATGGAAAAAAAATTTAGCAAACATTTAAATTTTACAGGAAAGGGTTTTTTCCTATCACTAACTAAAAAGTTTCTAAGATATCTTTTTTAAAACATTGAGTTCTTATTCACACCACTACAGATTATTATTAAAAAAATTACTTAAACTTAATAAATATTATAAAGAGGTAAAGTTTGTGGGTTGTAGGAGTAATCTATGGATCTACTGCACCAATTCTTAAAATTATTTTACTAATAACTAGCTGACCCGCGCAACTTCGTCTGCGCCACATTTTCCATTAATGCTCCGCTCCTGTTAGTCGTAGCGTGATGAAAAATAGCCTATAGCCTTCCTCGACAAGAGGGCTATCTAACACTGAAAGGATTTTTCAAATTGGTCCAATAGTTTCGGAGCCTATTCATTTCAAACAAACAAATATTTCCTCTTTATAATATTAGTGTAGATAGAAAGTCACGTTATTTGTGAGTGTCACAGGCTATATATTAGCCAAAATACTTCCCAATGAAGTTGATATTTAAAGAAAAGACAAAGCTCATTATTGTGAAAGATAGTCACAAACCTAGGCAATTTGGGTCAAGTATCAAGGTTCAGGACATACATAATATTAATTCATGAAAAAAATTATCTTTGAATTCTTGAAGTTTCCAACTCAGTAAAAATTATAGATGTGATATTTGAACCTAATGCGTTAAAAAAACAAAGATATTAATGTAATGTTGTGATTCACCTACAATCATTACTGTTATCAGTTTGGAAGTTGGTCATGATTTTATCTTGATAACATTATTTATCAGAGATAAGGTCATTAGCACAGTAATTACAAATATGTGCTTGTGTTGAAGTTGCTTTTCATGATTTTAAATTATTACTGAAAGGATTACATTTGTAACATGTAAAAAAACATTGTAATACCTAATGTTAAACCACTTTGAGGGACTACTCTTCACAAAATGTTGCTCTTTTTCAAATTCAAATACAAAATTCTTTATTGCGAACTAAGTGTAGGAGCGAATTCTTTCAAAGACATATTTTGGGATTATTTCAAAATGAATGTGAGGCTACTTCAAAGCTGAGACTAAAGCTGCATATATTTGCATTACATATCAAAAGAACAAGTTTTACATGTGACTACAAATGGATTTAGATGAAATTTATCACACTGGTAGACAATAACCTGAAATAAGACATAAAATACTAGGGGTCATCCTGGGGGTTCCCTTGGGCTAACAATCACCCTGTGTTTATAACAAACAACCATCTACCAGAAGAGGACAAAGAATACTTTTCATCTTGGGTGTTTCCTTGGGGTAACAATCACCCTGTGGTTATAATATACTACCTTCTGCCAAGGTAGGACATAGAATACTTTTCATCTTGGGAGTTCCCTTCGGGCTACCAATCACCTTGTGTTTATAACCTTCTGCCAGGGGAGGACATAGAATACTATTCATCCTGGGAGTTCCCTTGGCCTACCAATCACTCTGTGTTTATAACAAACTACCTTCTGCCAGGGGAGGACATAGAATACTATTCATCCTGGGAGTTCCCTTGGCCTACCAATCACTCTGTGTTTATAACAAACTACCTTCTGCCAGGGGAGGACATAGAATACTATTCATCCTGGGAGTTCCCTTGGCCTACCAATCACTCTGTGTTTATAACAAACTACCTTCTGCCAGGGGAGGACATAGAATACTTTCATCCTGGGAGTTCCCTTGGCCTACCAATCACTCTGTGTTTATAACAAACTACCTTCTGCCAGGGGAGGACATAGAATACTATTCATCCTGGGAGTTCCCTTGGCCTACCAATCACTCTGTGTTTATAACAAACTACCTTCTGCCAGGGGAGGACATAGAATACTTTCATCCTGGGAGTTCCCTTGGGCTACTAATCACCCTGTGTTTACAAACTACCTTATGCCAGGGGAGGACATAGAATACTTTCATCCTGGGAGTTCCCTTGGGCTACTAATCACCCTG
Source organism: Ceramica pisi (assembly GCA_963859965.1). NCBI lineage: Eukaryota > Metazoa > Arthropoda > Insecta > Lepidoptera > Noctuidae > Ceramica > Ceramica pisi. The sequence continues at coordinate 7,867,467 of OY982529.1, forward strand.
TGTTTACAAACTACCTTCTGCCAGGGGAGGACATAGAATACTTTCATCCTGGGAGTTCCCTTGGGCTACTAATCACCCTGTGTTTACAAACTACCTTCTGCCAGGGGAGGACATAGAATACTTTCATCCTGGGAGTTCCCTGGGCCTACCAATCACTCTGTGTTTATAACAAACTACCTTCTGCCAGGGGAGGACATAGAATACTTTCATCCTGGGAGTTCCCTTGGCCTACCAATCACTCTGTGTTTATAACAAACTACCTTCTGCCAGGGGAGGACATAGAATACTATTCATCCTGGGAGTTCCCTTGGCCTACCAATCACTCTGTGTTTATAACAAACTACCTTCTGCCAGGGGAGGACATAGAATACTTTCATCCTGGGAGTTCCCTTGGCCTACCAATCACTCTGTGTTTATAACAAACTACCTTCTGCCAGGGGAGGACATAGAATACTATTCATCCTGGGAGTTCCCTTGGCCTACCAATCACTCTGTGTTTATAACAAACTACCTTCTGCCAGGGGAGGACATAGAATACTTTCATCCTGGGAGTTCCCTTGGGCTACTAATCACCCTGTGTTTACAAACTACCTTATGCCAGGGGAGGACATAGAATACTTTCATCCTGGGAGTTCCCTTGGCCTACCAATCACTCTGTGTTTATAACAAACTACCTTCTGCCAGGGGAGGACATAGAATACTATTCATCCTGGGAGTTCCCTTGGCCTACCAATCACTCTGTGTTTATAACAAACTACCTTCTGCCAGGGGAGGACATAGAATACTTTCATCCTGGGAGTTCCCTTGGCCTACCAATCACTCTGTGTTTATAACAAACTACCTTCTGCCAGGGGAGGACATAGAATACTATTCATCCTGGGAGTTCCCTTGGCCTACCAATCACTCTGTGTTTATAACAAACTACCTTCTGCCAGGGGAGGACATAGAATACTTTCATCCTGGGAGTTCCCTTGGGCTACTAATCACCCTGTGTTTACAAACTACCTTCTGCCAGGGGAGGACATAGAATACTTTCATCCTGGGAGTTCCCTGGGCCTACCAATCACTCTGTGTTTATAACAAACTACCTTCTGCCAGGGGAGGACATAGAATACTATTCATCCTGGGAGTTCCCTTGGCCTACCAATCACTCTGTGTTTATAACAAACTACCTTCTGCCAGGGGAGGACATAGAATACTTTCATCCTGGGAGTTCCCTTGGGCTACTAATCACCCTGTGTTTACAAACTACCTTCTGCCAGGGGAGGACATAGAATACTTTCATCCTGGGAGTTCCCTTAGGCTACTAATCACCCTGTGTTTACAAACTACCTTCTGCCAGGGGAGGACATAGAATACTTTCATCCTGGGAGTTCCCTTGGGCTACTAATCACCCTGTGTTTACAAACTACCTTCTGCCAGGGGAGGACATAGAATACTTTCATCCTGGGAGTTCCCTTGGGCTACTAATCACCCTGTGTTTACAAACTACCTTCTGCCAGGGGAGGACATAGAATACTTTCATCCTGGGAGTTCCCTGGGCCTACCAATCACTCTGTGTTTATAACAAACTACCTTCTGCCAGGGGAGGACATAGAATACTATTCATCCTGGGAGTTCCCTTGGCCTACCAATCACTCTGTGTTTATAACAAACTACCTTCTGCCAGGGGAGGACATAGAATACTTTCATCCTGGGAGTTCCCTTGGGCTACTAATCACCCTGTGTTTACAAACTACCTTCTGCCAGGGGAGGACATAGAATACTTTCATCCTGGGAGTTCCCTTAGGCTACTAATCACCCTGTGTTTACAAACTACCTTCTGCCAGGGGAGGACATAGAATACTTTCATCCTGGGAGTTCCCTTGGGCTACTAATCACCCTGTGTTTACAAACTACCTTCTGCCAGGGGAGGACATAGAATACTTTCATCCTGGGAGTTCCCTTGGGCTACTAATCACCCTGTGTTTACAAACTACCTTCTGCCAGGGGAGGACATAGAATACTTTCATCCTGGGAGTTCCCTTGGGCTACTAATCACCCTGTGTTTACAAACTACCTTCTGCCAGGGGAGGACATAGAATACTATTCATCCTGGGAGTTCCCTTGGCCTACCAATCACTCTGTGTTTATAACAAACTACCTTCTGCCAGGGGAGGACATAGAATACTATTCATCCTGGGAGTTCCCTTGGCCTACCAATCACTCTGTGTTTATAACAAACTACCTTCTGCCAGGGAACTCCCAGGATAAAAGTATTCTATGTCCTCCATAGAATACTTTTATCCTGGGAGTTCCCTTGGGCTACTAATCACCCTGTGTTTACAAACTACCTTCTGCCAGGGGAGGACATAGAATACTTTCATCCTGGGAGTTCCCTGGGCCTACCAATCACTCTGTGTTTATAACAAACTACCTTCTGCCAGGGGAGGACATAGAATACTTTCATCCTGGGAGTTCCCTTGGGCTACTAATCACCCTGTGTTTACAAACTACCTTCTGCCAGGGGAGGACATAGAATACTTTCATCCTGGGAGTTCCCTGGGCCTACCAATCACTCTGTGTTTATAACAAACTACCTTCTGCCAGGAGAGGACATAGAATACTATTCATCCTGGGAGTTCCCTTGGCCTACCAATCACTCTGTGTTTATAACAAACTACCTTCTGCCAGGGGAGGACATAGAATACTATTCATCCTGGGAGTTCCCTTGGCCTACCAATCACTCTGTGTTTATAACAAACTACCTTCTGCCAGGGAACTCCCAGGATAAAAGTATTCTATGTCCTCCATAGAATACTTTTATCCTGGGAGTTCCCTTGGGCTACTAATCACCCTGTGTTTACAAACTACCTTCTGCCAGGGGAGGACATAGAATACTTTCATCCTGGGAGTTCCCTGGGCCTACCAATCACTCTGTGTTTATAACAAACTACCTTCTGCCAGGGGAGGACATAGAATACTTTCATCCTGGGAGTTCCCTTGGCCTACCAATCACTCTGTGTTTATAACAAACTACCTTCTGCCAGGGGAGGACATAGAATACTATTCATCCTGGGAGTTCCCTTGGCCTACCAATCACTCTGTGTTTATAACAAACTACCTTCTGCCAGGGAACTCCCAGGATAAAAGTATTCTATGTCCTCCATAGAATACTTTTATCCTGGGAGTTCCCTTGGGCTACTAATCACCCTGTGTTTACAAACTACCTTCTGCCAGGGGAGGACATAGAATACTTTCATCCTGGGAGTTCCCTTGGCCTACCAATCACTCTGTGTTTATAACAAACTACCTTCTGCCAGGGGAGGACATAGAATACTATTCATCCTGGGAGTTCCCTTGGCCTACCAATCACTCTGTGTTTATAACAAACTACCTTCTGCCAGGGGAGGACATAGAATACTTTCATCCTGGGAGTTCCCTTGGGCTACTAATCACCCTGTGTTTACAAACTACCTTCTGCCAGGGGAGGACATAGAATACTTTCATCCTGGGAGTTCCCTGGGCCTACCAATCACTCTGTGTTTATAACAAACTACCTTCTGCCAGGGGAGGACATAGAATACTATTCATCCTGGGAGTTCCCTTGGCCTACCAATCACTCTGTGTTTATAACAAACTACCTTCTGCCAGGGAACTCCCAGGATAAAAGTATTCTATGTCCTCCATAGAATACTTTTATCCTGGGAGTTCCCTTGGGCTACTAATCACCCTGTGTTTACAAACTACCTTCTGCCAGGGGAGGACATAGAATACTTTCATCCTGGGAGTTCCCTGGGCCTACCAATCACCATGTTTATAACAAACTAGCTGACCCACGCAACTTCGTCTGCGTCACACTTTCCATTAATGCTTGGCTCCTTTTAGTCTTAGCATGATGATATGTAGCCTATATCCTTCCTCGATACATGGGCTGTCTAATGCTGAAAGAATTTTTCAAATCGGACCAGTAGTTCCTGAGATTACCCCCTACATACAAACTTACAAACAAATTTTACCTATTTATAATATTAGTATAGATTATACTATATTATATTAGTATACTTAGAAGTATAGATAATATTAGTATAGACTACCTTATGCCAGGGGAGGACATAGAATACTTTCATCCTGGGAGTTCCCTTGGTCTAACAATCACCCTGTGTTTATAACCTTCTGCCAGGGGAGGACAAAGAATACTATTCATCCTGGGAGTTCCCTTGGGCTACCAATCACACTGTTTATAACATACTACCTTCTGCCAGGGGATTGCATGCATGAATATCAAATTATTCACATTCATAAGCAAAACCCTTGGCAGTAGGTATTATGTTATAAACACAGGGTGATGGTTAATTTAGTGCATTCCCTCAAATCAATGTTCTAGAGCTGTTTTGCAATGATTTTGACCGGATAACTTGGGGTCCAAATTGAACGGTTTTCGAGTGATATAAAAGTTATTAAGATTTTTTAGAATTCTTTCTGGCTCATGACCAAAAAAGGCAAATGGTGAGAAATCTACTCCGCTCTGGATAGTCTAGTAATACTCTTCAGATAGATCCATTTTAATTATTACTTTTAGGAGCCATCTGTCTCAGGAAGGTACATAATGAATTAATGAGTGTATATTCAAATAGCCAAATCAATGTTAAATGAAGACTGCACGCCATTGTTGCTTACATTAATTATCATCAACCGTAACGCCGCGCCGCCACCGCTGTTGTCGCCTTCGGAATTCTGTCTAAATTGTAGACACCTAATTGATCAAAATGATCTATTCAGTACAAATGAAGAACTCATTGTAGTTATACATTGCCCACTTATTTGCTTTCACTGTAATGCTTACATAATCAGCCGCCAGCCCTCGATAATCATTAAGCGTTCAATTGTTAAATGATTTATGCCACGTAATATGTTTGTAACATCAGCAACTTCAATTTATAATATACTTACGAAGTTTGACTGTTCAAAAATAACAGATTTCGAATATCGAATGCTAGATGGCTGATTCCCCGAAGTCATCCGATCGATCGTCCGAATTACCGAAATTCCATAGCATCGAAGTAATCATTTCGAATAGCCATTAGATTGAGCGTCCGTTTCGCCGTAAAGCCATTGCAACGATAGTTTTATCCATCGAATGTCTTTTGGCTCGCCGTGACAGTGAGTCGAAAACTATTTAGATATTGTTAAGCAACATATTCAATTAGAGTAAAAGAAGGAATATTAAATGGGATAAACAAGAAACCTGCAGTAATTGGAGTAGGGATGGTCCTTCGCCGACAAAAAAAGGGAAGAAGATAGACAATTTATGTCCAACAATTATAAACCTTGCTGATTTGTTTTTTATCCCATTTTACATTCATTCTTTTACCTTTGAATTATTTATGTAGAATAGCTTTCGACGTCGAGCCAACAGACATTCGATGTATAGGACAATCGTTGCAATGGCTTTTCGGCGAAACGGACGCTCGATCTAATGGCTGTTCGAAATTGTGGTAGGTACAGTCGCCAGCACATCAGGCTATTCGAAACTGTCAAAATTCCCAGTCTATTTTGAACCCAATCTCTTAAGCAATAAAGATGAAAATCTAACAAAGGAATTTGACAGATTGTTGTACCTTGATGTGCTGGCGTCTGTACATCACTATTATGGAATTTCAGCAATTCGGACGTTCATTCAAATGACTTTGGGGAATTAGCAATCGGGCATAATATATGACATTCGAAATCGAGCAGCAAACCCGCTTGAGCATTATTATATAAAAAGAAAAGATAGTGTGAGTGCTGTGTTCTCCAAATGAAAATTAAGATAAGATAAACCATAAACATTATAATATAATAGCATCGTCCTTTGTTTTTATAAATAACGTTACGGCATAACCAGCGACTGATCAAGAGTTCTGACCGCCCTAGGCTAATTATGAGGACGCGCCCTCGCCAGGTGTATTACGGACGGCCTAAAAAGTAGTGTATAGAGTAGTAGTGTGTAGAGTAGTAGTGTGAAAATTTTTACATGGTTTATAATACCTACAAAAGTTTTCAGATCGATTTGCAAGCGAATTAAAGTTGTCCTTTAATCTGCATGACATTCAACCTTAAGGTGGCAAACCATTTTTTTTTATGCTGTCCGTACATAAAGGCAGCCTGCTGGGGTCGCGGGATTTTCTAAACAGGATACCGTGGCCCCAGAACGTAAAGGGCATCCGAAGGAACACGGGTGGATTTTAGCCAGTAAGTCTGACAGTCCCTTCCGCCCCACCCAGGGCGGGAGGACTCATTTGATGATTTTACCATCCCAAAAAAAAAACGTACATAAAGGCGAAGCACCGGGGAGTCCCCGCACATCGTTGCCATGTCAATGTGTTCTATTGCGCGCGGCAAGCTGCGCCGAGTGCCTAGTGCGGGTTTTGTTTATTTCGCCTCATAGTCACTCATAGAACAGAAACGCGCGTATACGTGAAGATTATTTTGTATGGGAATTTAAACAGTGCAACCTAAAAGGATAAAGAATAGAATACGATACAGAGTCATTTAGCGGCAAACGCGAGAACTAGGTTGCACTGTTTAAATTCCGAATTTCCCATACAAAACAAAGTTAAAATTTACGCCCGTTATCGCGAGGCGGATTAAACAAAACTCGCACTAAGCACTCTGTTCCCAGCTCACCCACTCGCTCGCTCGACCACCTACCGATTCGAGTAACAAGGCAGTGTTTGATCCAACCGCGCTTTTAAAAATTTCTAAATTTATTGTTAAAATCAGGGACTCTCAAGCGCATTTAGTTTGTGTTGTCTCGGTCTAGTTGAAATATGTAGGGTAGGTAGATGCAATGATAGACTAGATTAGTGCATGCGAAGACACGATTTCAGCGCGCCCCCCCCGATCCTCGCGCCCTAGGCTGCAGCCTAATTAGCCTAAGGGTTAATCAGGCCCTGGGCATAACTAAACCAAAAATAGCGGAGATAACTACAGACCCCCAAAAATGTGAAACACGGCTAAGTTTCTCCATAAATTCGGCCTTTAAAAGTAGTGAGATCAATAATAGGCCAAGCATTTCAGAACAGTCTGTGTGTGTGTGTGTGTCTTTTGAGAATACCAGTGAACAAAGAGAAAGAGTTATGAGGGGGGTAAAAATTGCTCGAAATGTTTCGTGTAAATAAACACACTGTGTGCGTTAGGCCGAAACTTGGCTAGGCGCACGGATATAGAATCGCAGTTAAATCGCATCATGTCAGTCAGCAATATTCAGATCACAGATTCAAGGTAACTTGCGTGTAGGAGCAATTTGAAAATAAAATGTTTGGTATGAATTAATTTAAGACACAAAATTGCATGAAATGCTGGTTATTTAATTAGAATATTTTACTTTATGTTGCAGTATCGACAAAATTCCCAAAGTGACCTCTCCGGTTCTTGTTATTCATGGAACTGAAGATGAGGTAATAGATTTTTCACACGGATTAGCAATATATGAACGCTGCCCTCGTGCTGTCGAACCGTTATGGGTAGAGGTAATCTATATCTGTACTATATAATATTAATATTATAAAGCTGAAGCGTTTGTTGGTTTGGTGGTACGCGCTTATCTCTGAAACTACTGGCTCGAATTTAAAAGTTATTTTAGTGTTGAGTGTTGGATAGCCCAAAAAAAAAAGTTTATCGCGAAAAGGCAGACAGACGCGGCGGAGCATTTTATTTTATAACTAGCTGACCCGCGCAACTTCGTCTGCATAACATTTTCCATTATTGCTCGGCTCCTATTTGTCTTAGCGTTATGATATATGTATAGCCTATAACCTTCCTCGATAAATGGGCTATCTAACACTGAAAGAATTTTTCAAATCGGACCAGTTGTTCCTGAGATTAGCGCGTTCAACCAACCAAACAAACAAACTCTTCTGCTTTATAATATTAGTATAGACTAGCTGACCCGCGCAACTTCGTCTGCGTTTCATTTTGCATTATGATTGCAAGTAGATTTATCTCATTCTTTCTAATTTCAGGGTGCTGGGCATAATGATGTTGAACTTTTCAACCAATATTTAGAGAGACTGAAGCGTTTCGTTTCAGTGGAATTGCTCAACTGACAAAGACTGCCGGCCCCAGGCCAGACTACTCAAGGTAAAATATACGTATTTTAAAACTTTTCATAAAGCAACAAGATATGCAATCCACGAGGAGATATTGGGTTAATAATAGCAGCCACCAGCTACACGGGTCGATTTACAAGTTGAAGCAAGCCGAGGTCGCCCCGTGCGTCCGCGCTTGTGGTGACTTAAAGTGCTAAGAGTTGTCCATGTCTCGGAAAGCTGATAAACCGGTTAGATACTGCGATGGAACAATTGGTTCCACCTGACGCAATAGGGAATATGCATGAAAAAAATATTTATAATAAAATCAGTTTATCAAGAAATATACAAAAATATAATACTAACAGTGAAAATAGAACCAAAATTGCTCGAAAAACAAACGAGATATAATCATTTTAAACAAATATATCTGTCCCTCTCGCGAAAACGCTGTTTTCTATGGTAGCTGTATAGGCGTCATGGACTTTGACGTCAACGTTCATATCGGACTTCTCTTTCTAATTGTAATCTTTGAATCTTTACAACTTCATCGTTGATGAAGATATTTAAAAAATAATTTCATGATTGTTTACTAGAGCTAATAAATATTTCATTTTGCTAATAAAAAAATCGCATGCATATTCCCTATTGATTTTATACTTTATTTTAATGTTAATACGATTTATATCAGTGCCGTTAAGTGGAACCAATGGTTTCACTCCGGGCCCAACCGGTTAAGGTGTTGGTCCCGGTTGTTATTAGTAGATCTTTGATATTCGTTACGGGTAGCCATCGTGTTACCCAGTTACTGGGCTGTGGAGGTCAGATGGGCAGTCGCACCGGGTAAAATATGCTGCATCCGGCTAAACTGGTAGCCTGTTTGTTGAACAGATTTCATACAAAGTTGGGCCCAAAACACAAAGTACCGGCCAGTGAAAAATAAAATGTGTTACCCTGGTTGGGGAAATGCTCCTTAATATTTTTGACTATGGCGCCGAATCTCTGCAACCATTCCTTCAGCTGTTGATGATTTTTCTGCATTCTAGGTGACGATCAAAATCCCGCATCGACATTGAGCTCCGGCACCTCTAGTTCAGCGACAGAGAGACTCCTCTAGCTAGCGGGGGCCGGGCCCAGCCGGGCCGGCCCCAACAAAAACTCAGCAAACGCTAACGGCTCTGTGAGTCCACATAATTACAAGGAAAATAAAACAGACAATAATGAAAAATGCTCTGCCGAACTGAAACCCGCCGTCACGACGCGTATTAAAATCAGCATAAACGTGACTGACACAAGCTCGCCGACACGCGTGCGCAGGCGGATACATTTTCGATCGTATAGCGATGTGACCCCGGCGTGTCGCGTCCTCACTCCGCGCGCTCGCTCGCACTCAGAGCGGCCGCGCGTGCTGTCTCCGTCGCACGTGGCTTCGCCGCCAGCCACTGACACGCCGTCCAACGAGGACCCGCCTTCGTCGCCCACGCCTGCGGCTACGTATGTGTTGAAGCCGCGCATCGTACGCAGTGAGCGCTCTTCGCCCGATGCGTCGTCGCTTGTACTCAACGATGGTGGCGAACCTCGTTTAAGGAGCCGCGATCGTTCGGGCAGCGACGCCGTTTCCGTCCTGGGAAATCCGTGGCGAAAAATGAGCGAAGTCGATTTGAACGCAGCCGGTAGTCGCGGTCGAGCCGTCGGTCGCGGAGCGCTCGACCCCTGGGTGAGAAAAGCTAACCAACGTTCCGATAAGAAAACCGATGTAACTGCATCTCGAGAAGATGTAGGTCGAGCGGCATCTGATTCTGAGCAGAAACGAGAGGTGCCCTCTTTCAAACGAGGTAAGCTCGAGCGCCGATCGCCGGTGGTGTGCGAGACTTGCGGTAACGAAAGCTGCGAGTGCTGGCGCACGGGCTGGGCGCGGCAGGCGCGCGCGGCGCGCTCGCTGGGCGCGCAGTGCACGTGCGACGTGGTGGCGCGCTCGCCGCGCCCCTCGCCCGCGCGCCTGCGATCGCGCGCTCCTCCGAGAGCTCTTTCGGATGACGAAGATCGTCCGCGGCGGCTTTACAAGTCGGCCTCGCAAAAGATTATATGCACTTCGATCGATGGTGACCGAGCGAAAAAGCTCGTTGATCCTCTTATGGAGACAACATGCTAAGGTGACGGACGACGGTAGTGCGACTCGGAGACCGGCCCGCGCGCCGCGTCTCGTCTGCTGGTAGGGAGGAATCGTTTTATGTACGGTGTGTATTGTCCCTTTTGATGTACGAGTATTATTAGTGCGAATTTTGTATCCCTTTAGTGATTAAGATTTCAAAATTTATTATTGTACTGTATCATAAACATAATATTTGATAAATATAAAAAAGTATGCTCGTGTTATGATATGATAAATATGAATGTTTTTCATGAATATTGTATAATTATCTTTTACTTCGGGAGGTTGTGCGTAATTAGAAATTCTGCATCATTTGAGGGTATTTTAAAAGAAATAGTTTAATGTGTAGAAAAATATTTAAAACCGTTGTTGTGACATACGCTAAATTTAGTTGAGCCAGTTCCGAAAAAGTTATTTTGTATTGTTCATCAAAAACTTGACGCACAATACCATGGTAGTTCTCTTACATAATTATGTACCCATCCATGCATCTTCCATATACTTAATGTAAATATTTTAGAAATGAAGTACCTAATCATATTTATAGTTGTTAAATCAAAATCTGAATGTAATAATATGAATAACTACTATACAATATTGGAAAATTAAATCATTATCAATTAAATAGGTATGATCAGTTTTTAACTAAACATTCCACAAATACTATCTATAAAAATCAAATTAGCAGATTTTTCAGTAATGTTTCAATATTATAATATTTAACACACGTTTAAACACTTTTAAAGAAAATAGGTAGGTAAATAGTTTTGGGCGTTATTTTGCGTTATCTAATCAAAATTTTAAAATTTCCTTCGTAAGAATCCAAATTCTTGCGCATACACTGCTATTCAATTGAAAGTTTATAAAACATTTAGTTGTTAGGTACTAAGCTGGGTAGGTACATCTGCATAATTCGTTCCATTTCGGTAATTTTGCTCACTGCCATCTTCGGGCTATGTGTTAGTAACGAATACCTTCGATGACTGATGGTTTTAATACTCCTTCACTTATAGTAGGAAGGTATTCATATAGATAGAGGAATCAGAGGGGCTACTCTCTAAGCCCGAAGTCCGTAGTTTCGGGCTTAGTTGCGGGCGTATTCTACTCCGTATCACTTAACCACTAAGAATTAATGACAATACGATTTGACAGTTACTGTAAAATCGTGTTGTCTTTCATGATTAGTTCAGTTTCGGGACTAATTGTAAGTCCGTAGGTGATACGGAGTAGAATACGCCCGTAACAAAGCCCGAAACTACTGACTTTGGGCTTAGAAAGTAGCCCCCCCCCTCCCTCCCTGTCTACTGTTTCAACATCTGACAAGATTTATTTATTTAAATACAAATTATACAGAAACATTTCTTTTTTGCGTGCACGACGAATCCGAATCATTTACGCAAACAATGCGTGAATAACGAGTTCAGAAAAATCTTGAAAAAAAAAAAAAACATAAAACAGTACTTGCATAATTATGTCTTAAAGGTACAAGTGCCAATAAAATTTGCTGTACATACAAACCATTTCGATTCTGCAAAAATGTCAGTTATTATTGTAAACGAATTAGTAATATAATATGGACTGTGCTTACCCTACGAACGAATGAATGAAATCATAAGATAGTAATCTCAAATAGATAACGACCTGCTTTATACATTTCCCTTGTTAACTTATACCTACCCAATAGAATGTTACTATGACTTATGATCTACCTAACACTACCATAGACGTTATGCGAATTCGGTGACAACAAAGCTACAGTCGACAGTAAGTACCTGCCAACATTTTGCAGTCTTTCTTTTTATGTCGTTGTTTAATTGTTTACTTAAATTAATTTGTATCCATTATATCTGTAATTATTTTTAAAATGTAGAACACCAGTACTTAATGTGTTAAATGTAATTTGAGCTGGGATGTAAGTTTCTGCATACCTTATTCTGTAACATAGACCGAGACTAAAACAATTTGATGTTGAAACTCGATACAAACCGCCCTCTTCTATCTCACTCCCAACCGGGTTGTGATGGATCCCTCTGAAGGGCAATTTTTGACCAAGCAAATTATTGTGATCTGATATGTACCTAGTTTTTTGTATTTTGTTTTTAATGTAACAATGCCAAATGTTATAGAAATCTGAATACCTGTCATAAAATCGTTACTTACATATAAAATGTTGGTATTAGCTATAAACAATATATTGTTATTTTTAGTGAAACGCTAAAAATAACAATCGCTATTGCAAAATGTATTCTGGTTATAGAAATATTTATATATATATATATATATTGTAATTAGAATGTATGTATTTACAAAGAAACCAATTTGCAACAGCTCGAAAATTTTGGACTTAATGGATATGGGCACACTGAGCTGAGCTGATGCGACCAGGAAAGTTATACATTCAAAAGTCGCTGATGTAGGTACATTCGTATGATTATTAGATATAGGATAATTATGTAAATGTATGTAGGCACTAAAGAACTTACACATAACGTTACATTACGCCTGTTTGGCAGATGTGTACTTATAGTACACCACTATCATTTCGCCAGTTATGTTCAAGTCCCATGTAATAGGGCGCGAAACGTATGAACTTGTACAGTTAGCGAACAAATGCGATGAACATCTTCAAAAGCCGTCAACACCTTTTAACAAGTAAAGTCACTAAATAGCTTTGGCCACAAAATTCGTACAAATTAATGTTAGGTACAAAATTTGATTATTTGACATTTTTATTTAAAAATAAACTTTGACATTCGAAGAGTTCGTATATTTTTCGAAATAAAATTATTCTGTAGGTACTCCTTTCTATTACCAAATAATTCTGGATGGCAGTTAATTAATTCCAAATTAAAAACAGAATCCTGCTGTATTAAAATATTCAATTATTTTATTGAATAACTAGCTGACCCGCGCAACTTCGTCTGCGCCACATTTTCCATTATTGCTCCGCTCCTATTTGTCTTAGCGTGATGATATATAGCCTATAGCATTCCTCGATAAATGGGCTATCCAACACTGAAATAATTTTTCAAATCGGACCAGTAGTCCCTGAGATTACCCCATACATACAAACTTACAAACAAATTTTACCTCTTTATAATATTAGTATAGATCTACTGTGTTGAGCACAATGGTCAAAAATGCACGACTCTATGCCCTATGTATTGACATGGGTTCGATATATAAAACGACCTAAGTGCACAATGTGAGAAATACAAAAATGTGTCTGTGAACTAGAACTAGAATATCAATTTTATTAATGTACTTAATTGAATTTTGTAACATTGATTTGTTCACAGCATTTTGTGACCAAAGCTGTTAGAGTGAATATTGCTGTTTTAGATGTTGAAGACTTTTGATTCATTGTACTGAATCGAATATTACCGTTGACTGTACCACTCAAAGTCATGAAATTATAATTACATTGGAATGATATAAGTGTAACCTACCTAGGGCCCAAAAAAAAATTCACATTTTAGCGCCATTTTCTAATTAACGAGTTAAATAACGTCTGAACACATCCCTGATCAAGGTAGATCTGCCATCCTGTAATGATTATGTCATCGCTTTGGATGGCGTAGATACAAAATAACGCCTCGCCAGGAAATAATTCACATGAAGTTACTTTACACTCAGGGCATCTATCGTTTTTCATCATAAGGTTGTGTGTCACTTGCACGCCAACAGGGTCAACTCTACATTTTTTAACGCATTCGCAATCTGTCAAATTAGGGCTCTTTGTTGTAGACTTTCAATCTTCTTGGCAGATTGAATGTTGAAAATATTAGAATTGGCTTTATGGTTTAAATCGCTTATAGTGTATTTTCAACTTACGGGCAATTACTGTCAACTTAGGAAACGTTCCTATTACTTTCCCTGACTTAACAAAATAAGCAAAATCAGAAAATGCAGTGTGTCGACAACCCTAAAAGTATTCAACTAGCAGGTTTCTTTTATTGATTCAAGTTAGTAGGAAAATGAAGCATTATTATGTACCTACTCATACTCATTAGATAATGGCAGTTCTATCCTGAGCTAGCGTGTGTAATGTAGTAATGATTTACTCGTTATGTGCGCATTCAATTAATAAAAAATACACATTTACCTTCTTGGTTTATTAATGTACAGGAAACGGAGTTGTTTAATTGGTCTCGACAGCTATTTTATGATTATATATAAATGTTATCTCTAAATTGTAAAATAAGAGGTAAATTACTTTTTAATAAACTAATTAAATTGCACATATCTAAAATATACTGTCTATTATTTAGGTTCGGTTTAGAGAATTATTGACATATTCTTGTTTTTTATACAGGGAAATTGAAAAAATACCCGAAACCTCTTAGGCAGTGAAAGTACACATGATTATAAGCAACTTTTGTTTTGGTAAAACTCCGAAATCTCGAAAAAAATATCAGCTGTTTCATACATTTTCATTGGCTAAATACTGCATTTTGTATGAAACAGCTGATATTTTTTTCGAGATTTCGGAGTTTTACCAAAACAAAAGTTGCTTATAATCATGTGTACTTTCACTACCTAAGAGGTTTCGGGTATTTTTTCAATTTCCCTGTATAATTGTCATTAAAGCCGTAATTGAAAGCTGAAATTAATTAACAGGGAGTAATTAATGTTCATGAATCATTTTAATTTGTAGTATGCCAAGCTTCTAAATGTTATGGAAACTGAGTATTCGATCGCAAAATTATGACCAGTCTAAAATTAATCTAATTTGTTTTTATCTTCATATCGTGTTTAGTTACAAAATCTAAAACTCCTGACGTTATAAGCGTCTACCACGAGCAGAGGCGGCTTAAATGTTGCCAGCGCCTTAGGCAAGCTCCTTATCAGCTGCAGCGCCCTTATGGTGGTCACGAGATTTGAATTTCGCTCAGAAGGGGAGGGTATATTTGCCTCTGTCTACAATTTTTATGCAAGAACATTATAGCGAGTATATCAAGTACTTACAAAGTGTTTAGTATCTCGTTGGCTAAGGTCTTGTAATTCCAAATGCGAGAGCGAGCTCGAAAATTTTACCAACTCCCTCGGATCAGATTAGATTTTTTTGTAGTAGTTTCTTTGTCAACCTATGCGTAGACTGCTTAGGTAATAACAATAATGAAAAAAAGCTCAAAACTTGGGTCTTGGGTAGATTGGACTTTTTGAACTAGCTTAGAAGCTATAGAATGTCAGCCAGAATCCACCAACTTCCAAACTTCAGGCTGCACTGAACTCCTTCCCAATCCGGGTATCGAATCCAGATCCTCACGCTCGGCAGCCGTGCGACCATTACGACGAGACAGTCATAAGCAAGAGAGAGCTATTGTGAATGACGTAAACAGTTGGCCTTTTTAAAAAATGGGATGTCATCAAATTACTCCTCCCGCTCCTGGGCATTGGGTGGCTCACCGTCCGATCACACCAAGCGATTTGTCGGGGCACAGAAGTCTCCGTCAGTCCGGCTAGGCGGCTTTTCGCCTCGCCTCTGGGACGGGACGCGTTCAAGTATCTGACTAGTCGCCTCAAGATAGGCGCCCACACCGGCGCCCCATAAAGGGCTATGGACCGCAAAGTTATCTGGCGCCTACCATAGGCACCAACCACACAAACTTAACGACTTCTCAGCCAAGTATAAATAAATTCAGAAAATATAGCTATGGATAGGTAGTTAGTCAGGTACCAATGGGCCATTGTCCCCTACACAAAAATTTCTTTACTATGGGTGCTACAGACAGCCAACTATGCGTTCAGCCTCGCTAGTATTACTACCTCGTAGGTGACCGCTTCGCATGCCTCCTCGCTCCGGACCATGGATTATACCAGTGCCTCCTGTGTATCTCCTGAAAAAACAGTGTCCGGTGGGTACCTGCGTCAAGCAGAAGGTGGAGACGCCGTGGCGCCGCTCCAAAAAAGGGACTTATCCCCTGGGTTGCGACAGTCGCCGTCTCCGTACCGCCATAAGATCCTGCCGCAGCTCCGACCGCCATACTGCTATTTGGCGCGGCAGAGGAGTCTCGCCCCGTAAACAGGTGGCCTAGATATTAGTTTTTGGGATTGGGCCCTGATGTAGAAGTTACCAGGTAGTAATATGGGCGTAATTCGGAAGCTCTATACAAACGTATGTTTTTTTTAAATGCCTACTTTGCCTTAGGGATAATCCCGCCTTCGACCAAGAGAATATATTTTACAGCTATTTATTTGGCAACAAACTCGGAAAAAACGTATCTGCAAGTAAACCAATGGTTTACTTGCAGATACGTTTTTTCTGGGTTTGAAACAATTTAATTATGTAGGTTAGGTACCTACATTGGTTTACATCAAACAAATAAAAAAACTATTGTTTAAACAAATTAAGATAATCTCTTTTTGGTATTTTTTTAAAACTTCTGCGTTGTAGCAAAATCTTAATAACTTAACACACAAACATTTTGCTATAATTACAAACATATACGCAACAAAAGCTCTCTAAGCCCGATGTCCGTAGTTTCGGACGTATTCTGCTCGTATACCGTAGAGAGTAGACCCCCTGTTCGTCTACACTAGTCATTCCCGCTCGTCCACACCCCGTCGTCCAAACTGCGCCTGGGAATGTTGAGTTCAAGGTCGATTGGGAAATTCTGACTGTTTCGGTTAGCGTGATGTGCTGGCGACTGTACTTTTAAAGTATTTGCCTTACTAAAGTAATAAAGCTAAGTACTTACATAATATTTTAAAAGTATGTTTATTATATAAGGAAATACTATCATCATATTTTCTATTTATTAACTCTTAGACTAGACGTGAGATGACGGGGTGTGACTGGGAATAATGCGTTCTGTTCGTCCACAGTGTAGACGAACAGAACGCAACATTCCCAGTCGTCCGCAGTGTAGACGAGCGGGAATGACTCTAGGTAATCTTAGATACCTATTACTTAAAGGATCTCAAGTTTACACTACTGAGATTATCTTTAGGTACAAAGAAGCTTTGTTAATTGTAGTCATTATTGAAATAAAAGTCAAATTAGTTATGTGACATTCCTTGTTTTGCCCCTGTACCCTTCAGCAAAGCGATTCTGTAAACATGTCGAAGTGAACACTTAGGCGAAGTGAACGACAAGTGAGCTGTCAAACCATACAAACAAGATGGCATGACAGCTCACTAGTCGTGAAGTGATCACGATGAGATGTCAACAGAATCGACCGGCAGTGCGATTCTGTTAACATGTCGAAGTGAAGGCTTGGGTGTAGTGACCACGGGATGAAGTTAGCTGTCAAAAATGCTAGTGATTGATTAATATATCAGAGAATTATATCGATACTTGAGTTTACTGAATTTAATGCTACATCTAAATACCAACATTTTAATATTAATAAAAGACACAAGAAAAAACAATTTTTGAATCCCGGATTGTATAGGTGGTATCTAATGAATATTATGTATTGTACCAGCCAAGTTACTTACCCAATCGTTGCCAAAATTACCCATGTACCCAAGTATTGTTGTGCTCATCCTCACCAGTCACCACATAATTACCTACCTACATGTTTTGTGCACATCGCCACAAAAAAGCATGTTAGACCTCAATGCAAAGTGCATTGCGCATGCGTAGAGTGACAATTGAAACGAGCGAAGTGCACCCTTCACCGAATTCCGCCGATTTTAAGGCAGGTGAGGGGAACACGCGATCGTTCCCCGTGGGTATTCTTTTTTTAAACGTTGAATCTTCCATGATAGCTAAATGACAATTCAAACGCGTGAAGTGTTCCCTTCACCGTATTCCGCTGACTTTATGGCAGGTGCGGGATCACGCGAACGTTCCCTTCACCCAACTCAACGGGTGCACCCGTTGACAGCGCGGGCATTTTTAAATCATTGAATACCTACCTATAGCGAAGTTATTTATTTATTATTATTTATTTATTATATACTTTATTGTACACCTCATAACAAGTACAGGAAAAACAACAAACAACAGTTATATTCAAAGCTTTCAGATCGTTTACGGTATAAATGTTATTTTTATATTTTTTAATAGCTAGTCACTTCTGTACCAAGCTACTTTTTTCCTAAAGCAGGCAATCAATAAAGGGGGTGTGTGTTTAAACAATAAATAAGATTTTAAAACTCGGTTTGGTGGAATTAAACTCGTCAGATTTATGCATGCTAGCAATTATTGAGATATTTTAACAATGTAACCAACAACAAAATTCGGACGCCTACGTCGGCCGCACGCGTGGCTGACTGACGAAGTGAGGACCATGCGTGTGTTCCGAAATATAACTCAGTCATGAACCCAACGCCAAATATTGTTTGTACCGGTGAGACAAGTGTGACGTAAATAGTAGTACCTATATCAAGCGTGCTTGTGTGCATGAGACTTTGAGGATTTTTTTATTGAATCAATAGCTATCCCTAGAACCTTCCCCTGATATTTAACGGATACAACAAAAAGTGAAAGCGGCCAGCCGTTCACGCGTGATGCGATGACCAAAAGAAATAGGGATTAATCTATATATATATATAGGTTTGTAATATTTGCAATAATGATTAGGTACTGTAAACGAGCACAAACACTATTCTCACTCAATATGGCGTCAATTTATGACGTCAACACACTGGTCAGCATATTTCGGAACGAATCAACAGTATGGCGTCGTCGGATTCATTTCGTCATGAGCACTGGCCAGTATACTGGGTTATATCACAGTTATATTATTATTTCGGAACACACGGGTGACCGCACTGACAGCACAGTCGCCAGCACATCACGCTATTCGAAACTGTCAAATTTTTCCGATCTAATTTGAACCCAATCCCTTTAGCAATAAGGTTGAAAATCCAACAAAGAAATTTGACAGATTGTTGCAGCTTCATGTGCTGGCGACTGTACGTGGTGCTCACTCGGTGAACGATCAAACCATAGAGTAATAAGGGTATTTTGAATAATGGATAGTGTACACAAATGGATCCACAGACAAATTTGGTATTAGAATGCTACAGCGTGCAAACTTAGTGAAAATACACATCTAGCTGCTTTCTAATGGCTTACTGATACGCATAGGTTCAACTGATTAATAAAAAAAGCCTGATTTCATAAAAAAAGCGGCCGAAGCATGAGTAATGCGTGGCTATGAGTTTCACTCAAGGTAACTCATTCTCGTAGTGTCTATGGAAACGCGTGACCAGTGACAGTTAGGTACCTCATCACCTACAGAAAGGTGACAAATAATGTGAACTTTATTTTGGGATTTTTTGAGTTGAGTGGGTGTTCTTCTGACGTAGGTACCATCTGCTGCATAATCAATCCTTTCACTTGATAATTTGCCGGTTTAAGAACCACCTGAAAACTTTAGTTTTCACCTCAAAGCTCCACTTGAAAAACACATTTCGGGAAAACTATATTTGTTTATCTTTAATTCCAACTTCAGTTCTGTGATATGTAGTAGGTCATCGATGCTAACTTCTTTTGTATGGGTACATAAAAGTAAAACCTTATCATGTACATGCATAATTACTTAGGACCATAAACACTTATCTGATTTATATCAACCTTATTCAGATCAAAACAATATTGCCTATCCTTTGTGCTTGGTGAGAACAGAAATAAATCAATAACTGGCGAAATTACAATTTTACTCATTTTTGTACAAATCAAAGAATGCTAATACATCTTCTGGATTTCATGCTAAGTCTTCATATTCTTGAATTTCTGCTGAGGTGCCAATAGCAAAATTAAAAACATATCTGGACACACGGTGTCAGCGGCTGCCTCAAGCTGAAAACAATGCGTTAACATTAATCATTTTTATTCAAATCTATTGGGACTGCTTAAAAAAAGAACTCTTATTTATTATCATTAAAATACCTCAAGTTAATGCAGTTCTTAGTTTTAATAAATACAGCAAAACAAACCCACTGCTTGAGATAGGCCTCTCCGAAGCGTCCCCACAACAACCGGTCCTGTGCGTCTCGCATCCATCGGCTACCTGCAACCTTCACCAGGTCATCAGTCCACCTTGTGTGGGCCCTTCGACCATCCATTCTGTGAGCAATTTGCCCTGCTAACTGCCACTTTAGTTTCCACATCCATCACAAGGAACAATGTTATTCCTAGATAGGATTTACAATTTTTCTTAGGTCTCCAATGCATGGTATATGTGAAAGTACATGTTTTATCACCTGCTGTTCAGCGAAGATGGAGCACGCTTGCCTAAAAGGAACCTATTCACCCTTGACTTACAACACAACTATGTTGTAGCTATCAGGAAACACAGATCCCGGCAGGGAATTTCACACCATATCTGTACTTTAAATATGTTCCTCAAACAGTTTGTGCGTGTGGGTGGGATGTCCACCATGTAGCGGTTGCGCATCGCCGTTCGTCTTGCTTCACAGATCATCATCTGAAAATCATAACACATAATAAGATCAAAATCATGGCAAAATGCTTTATTGTATGCTGTTTGAATTGAAAGTAATGCATGTCAAATAGTCTGCACCCTGCATGCGTACCTACCTATAATCTAGATTTAAGTGTTTACGTAGGCAAAACATTCAAAATATTTGGCTTAGTACATAAACCACAATTGAATGTAGGTACAATATTATCACATCTTGGAAATTAATTACTGTAGTTTCGATTCGGTTCTAAACACAATAAATTGCGAACATCACACATTTGACAGTGATTATCACTTTTAGTCATTAACATTCCAAACTTGAAGAACTGAATTCTAAGCTGAAGCTGATTCAAGTTCAAGTGATTCATTTGTTTTGTTTTTAAGATTTTACTGATTTTAGTTTAGCATGGCGCCGACATTATTTCGAAACATTTATATATAATAATATCAGCCTATCAGCGACGAGCTGAGTTTTTTTTTTTGAGATTTTGCTGTTTTGGCTACTAAGGTCTTTAAGCACCTAATTTTTCAATTTATGGCACTGTTGCCGGACATGAACGAGATGAACTAGAAAAAACACACATTAGGTGAAGTTATTCTTATTAAAAAACAAAATTTTATAGGTAGGTTAGTACTTATTGCAATATTACTTAAAACTTTATGAGTGTATGTAAAAATCTGTCGGAAATGCATACTTACTCCATTTTTACGGGACTGAAGAATAAAAGAACGCCAAAGGAACACGTAGGGTACTTTTTTTAAATTATTGACGCGAATTTGATATTTACGACTCACCTTTTTTTTAAATAATATAATAACGTTATAAAGTCCAGGCGGCGAGAGGTTAAAAAAAGAGGTGAATAATTTTTAAAAAAAGTTGCTAGGTACGTGTTCTTTTGGCGTTCTTTTATTCTTGTGAGTGGTTGAGCAGCGAATTCGCACAAATAATTAAAAAAAAGTTGCTACGTGTGTTCTTTTGGCATTCTTTTATTCTTGTGAGCGGTTAAGCAGTGAATTCGCGCCAATACTTAATTTTACGTGTTCTTCTGGCGTTCTTTTATTCTTCAGTCCCGTAAAAATGGAGTAAGTATGCATTTCCGACAGATTTTTACATACACTCATAAAGTTCTAAAGTAATATTGCAATAAGTACTAACCTACCTATAAAATTTTGTTTTTCAATACTAATAACTTCACATAATGTATGTTTGTTCTAGTTCATCTCGTTCATGTCCGGCAACAGAGGCTTGAAAAAATTAGAAGCTTAAAGACCTTAGTAGCCAAAACAGCAAAATCTCAAAAAAAAAACTCAGCTCGTCGCTGATAGGCTGATATGAAAGTTTCGAAATAATGTCGGCGAAAATCTTAGAGAAGAAAACAAAACAAATGAATCACTGGAACTTGAATCAGCTTCAGCTTTGAATTCAGTTCTTCAATTTTGGAATGTTAATGATTAAAAGTGATAATCACTGTCAAATGTGTGATGTTCGCAATAATCGCAATTTATTGTGTTTAGAACCGAATCGAAACGACACTAATTTCCTAGATGTTTTAATTTATTGTACCTACATTCGATTGTGGTTCATGTACTACCTAAGCCAAATATTATTTGGAAAGGAATTATTGTGGCTACGGATACGCTCAAATCTAGATTATAGGTAGGTACGAACGCAAGGTGCACACTACTTGACATGCATGGCTTTCAGCATAAAATAAAGTATTTTGCCACGATTGTAATCTTATTAAGTGTTATGATTTTCAGACGATGATCTGTGAAGCAAGACGAACGGCGATGCGCCACCGGTACATGGGGGACATCCCACCCACACGCACAAACCGTTTGAGGAACATATTTATAGTGTGTGCTAAGGTGTGGAATTCCCTGCCGGGATCTGTGTTTCCTGATAGCTACAACGTAGTTGTGTTGTAAGTCAAGGGTGAATAGGTTCCTTTAAGGCATGCGTGCTCCATCTTCGCTTAACAGCAGGTGAGAAAACATGTACTTTCACATATACCATGCATTGGAGACCTAAGAAAAATTGTAAATCCTATCTAGGAATAACATTGTTCCTTGTGATGGATGTGGAAACTAAAGTAGCAGTTAGCAGGGCAAATTGCTTACAGAATGGATGGTCGATAGGGCCAACACAAGGTGGACTGATGACCTGGTGAAGGTTGCAGGTAGCCGATGGATGCGAGACGCACAGGACTGGTTGTTGTGGGGACGCTTCGGAGAGGCCTATCTCCAGCAGTGGGTTTATTTTGCTGTATTTATTAAATCTAAGAACTGCATTAATTTGAGGTATTTCAATGATAATAAATAAGAGTTTTTTTTTCAAGCAGCTCCAATACATTTGAATAATAATGATTCAGTAATATTAATGCATTGTTTTCAACTAGAGGCAGCCACCGACCCCGTGTATCCAGACATTTTTTTAATTTTGCTATTGTCACCTCAGCGGAAATTCAAGAATATGAAGACTCAGCATGCAGAAGGCTCAATCCAAAAGATGTACTTATTATTATTCTTTGATGTGTACAAAAATGAGTAAAATTGTAATTTCGCCAGTTATTGATTTATTTCTGTTCTCACCAAGCACAAAAGATAGGCAATACTGTTTTGATCTGAATAAGGTTGATATAAACCAGATAAGAGATTGTGGTCCTTAATAATTATACATGTACATGATAAGGTTTTATTTAATGTACCTATACCATCAATCACTAATAAAAAACTAGTGATCGATGACCTATACAAAAGAAGTTGGCATCGATGACCTACACTCCATATAATAGAAATAAAGTTTTAATTAAAGATACACAGTCATATAGTTTTTCAAGTGGAGCTTTGAGGATAAAACTAAAGTTTTCAGGTGGTTCTTATACAGGAAAATATCAAGTTAATTATTAAAGGATTGATTATGCAGCAGATGGTATGTCAGAATACCCATTCAACTCGAAAAATCCCAAAATAAAGTTCACATTGTTTTTTTATTATCGTATAATAATTTCATCATAAATGTAATGACATTTGTTAACACTTCTTCCACATTATTATAGACTTTAATAACTTGGTAAACTGAAAAAAAAAAATAGCTAATTTATTGAAAAATAAAAATCCGAAAATGATTTCACTTTTAGTACCTAGCTATAACACAAAACTAGAACTTATTAGAACAAAATAAATATGGTTTTGTGATGTTAGGTAGGTACCTAGGTAATTCAAAACTAGTTAATACATTCCCTGTGGCAAAGTCTTGTTGAGTAGTGTAATAAATTATTAATTGTTGCCAATGTTCTTCTAAACATTAATGTCAGTTATTTAAATGGCAGTTTGATAAACAAAATAACAATGTGCCATTTAAGTTGTACCTACCTAATTGAGGCCTTCTTAGTTAACATGGAGATGAAAGCGGGAAAGAGTGAATTATGATTTTTTGAAGTAGGTAATGGAAAGTGAAAAATCTTTGTTTCAAATAGGTTTTCATAAAAATACAAACTTTACCTGCTAGTTGGTACATAATAAAAATTTAGGATTGGCAAATTATATTTCACAAACAACAGTTTTTCACATAACTAACTATTTCTGGGTTCATAAATATTAAGTCAGTTGGGTCAGTGGGTCGTCTATAAATAATAAAATTGTCCACCACAATGTCGTCTTCTAATTTGAACCGCTTTTGCAAATAAGTCAGCCAGATCGGAAAGCACATTAATGTTTGTGTTAGTGGTAAAATCTGGAAGCTTGTTTTCAGTTCATCATGCATTTGGTTTGATCCTACTTGAGCCATTTTTCATTTGTGTCTGCTCGCGCGTTCTATTACGACGTAACTAAACCTCCCATAAAACGTCACAAATTGAACGAAGTTCCGTTAAAAACCATACTTCGAACAAACTAAACTATTTTTCTCTCACGCTTGTTTTGAGGGTTGAATGAGAGGTCATTCAACCCTCAAAACAAGCGTCAAAGCAAGTCGGTGAATAACGATTTAGGTATTTTATGTCAGTCTGTTCACGCGTTTCCATAGACTACGAGAAAGAGTTACCGTGAGTGAAATCACGGTTCGGCCGCTTTTTTATATGAAATCAGTCTTTTTTATTAATCAGTTAAACGTATGTGTATCAGAAAGCCATATAAAAAGCAGCTAGAATTGTATCTTCGCTAAGTTTGCACGCTGTAGCATACTATCACCAAGTTTGTCTGTGGATCCGTTTGTGTACACTATCCATTATTCAAAATACCCTTATTACTCTATGGTTTGATCACTCACCGAGTGAGCGCCACGTACAGTCGCCAGCACATCAAGGTACAACAATCTGACCAATTTCTTTGTTAGATTTTCAACCTTATTTCATAAAGGAATTGGGTTCAAATTTGATCTAGAAAATTTGACAGTTTCGGATAGCGTGATGTGCTGGCGACTGTGCTGTCAGTGTGGTCACCCGTGTGTCCCGAAATAATAACATAACCCAGTGTACTGCCAGTGCTCATGACGAAATGAATCCGAAGCCATACCTACTGTTGATTCGTTCCGAAATATGCTGGCAAGTGTGTTGACGTCATAAATTGACGCCATCTTGAGAATAGTGTTTGTGCTCGTTTACAATAATCATTATTGTAAATATTACAAACCTATATATATATATATATACTAGCTGTCCCGCGCAACTTCGTCTGCGTCACATTTTCCGCTCCTAAATAATATTGCAACAAAAAATTGAGATTCAAACTATCCTATCTCTCAAGTTGGATCGAACTGCACATGGTGTGCGAATTTTATTATAATCGGTTAAGTGGTTTAGGAGTCCATTGAAGACAAACATTGTGACACGAGATTTATATATATTAAGATATATTATATTATAATAGATTAATCCCTATTTCCTTTGGTCATCGCATCACGCGTGATCGGTTCGGCCCCTTTCACTTTTTGTTGTATCCGTTAATGTCAGGAGAAGGTTCTAGGGATAGCTAGTGATTCAATAAAAAAATCCTCAAAGTCTCATGCACACAAGCACGTTTGATATAGGTACTACTATTTACGTCACACTTGTCTCACCGGTACAAACAATATTTGGCGTTGGATTCATGACTGAGTTATATTTCGGAACACACGCATGGTCCTCACTTCGTCAGTCAGCCACGCGTGCTATGGATAGGCGTCCGAAAGTTTTTGTTGGTTAAATTGTTAAAATATCTCAGTAATTGCTAGCATGCATTAATCTGACGAGTTTAATACCACTAAACCGAGTTTTAAAATCTTATTTATTGTTTTAAACACACACCCCCTTTATTGATTGCCTGCTTTTGGAAAAAAGTAGCTTGGTACAAATTGGCTACCCATTTAAAATTATCAAAATAACATTTAAACCGTAAACGATTTGAAAGCTTCGAATACAAATTCGCTATGCATATAGGTAGGTAATCAATGATTTATAAATGCTCGCGCTGTCAACGGGTGGGCACCCGTTGGGTGAAGGGAACGTTCGCGTGTTCCCTAAAGTCAGCGGAATACGGTGAAGGGAACACTTCCCGCGTTTGAATTGTCATTTAGCTATCATGGAAGATTCAACGTTTAAAAAAAGAATGCCTACGGGGAACGATCGCGTGTACACCTCACCTCACATCCGATCTGCCTTAAAGTCACCGGAATTCGGTGAAGGGAACGCTTCGCTCGTTTCAATTGTCACTCTACGCATGCGTAATGCTGATGCACTTTGAATTGAGATCTAACATGCTTTTTTACGGCGATGTGCACAAACAATGTAATTATGTGGTGACTGGTGAGGATGAGCACAACAATACAAAGTAAGTAATTTTGGCAACGATTGGGTACCTAAGTAACTTGGCTGGTACAATACATAATATTCATTAAAGTAGATAAGTTACATCTAACTATACAATCCGCGATTCAAAAATGTTTGGTTGGAATTCCTTTTTTAAGCAGCTGTTTGCTCTACTAATCCACGCATGCGCAAAATGAGGATAGCGTCTTTGGCTTATAAAGTAGGTACAATTTTAAAATCGGTTTATTATAATTTCCAAGAATAAAGATTAGCTAGTATGAAATCCCGTTAGAAGTAAATTATCTTAAGTAGGTAGGTACCTACCTATTTATTTTTAGACTCGTAAATAGCAGTTTTGAATTCATGTGAAATATTCAATAGCTACTTATAGGTAACATGAAATTCTTGTAAATAAAATAATTAATTTTTATTATTGATAAACTCGATTGTCGATGTCGATAAGATTGGAAATGTAACATTTCGTCTATCCCTAGCATCGCTGACAGCTGACTTTGTCACTCACTTCGCCCAAGCCTTCACTTCGCCGTGTTTACAGAATCGACCGGCGGCTGTTGTTGTTCACTCCACCTAAGTGATCACGGTGAGATGTCAACAGAATTAATTGACCGGCTGTTTTTCTCAAATGACTTATAGCTCCTCATGATACACAAATTATTAGGACCTACCGAATACCTACCTATACAAACAAAAAATTAAGTACCTATCGTTCGAGCCGTTTCGGAGGAGTTCGATAACAAACACGTAACTTGTTACACGAGATTTTTATGTAAGTAGGTATTAGATTATACTTTCGGAAAGAAAATATCTAATTTAGTGAGAACCGTATCAATATCGGTTGAGTTTTTGCATTACTAAACGCACACCAACAAACAAATTAAAAACAACAACTCGTTTTGTTTGTAGGTGCTTACTTTACTCCACAACTAGATAATTATTGTATATCTCGGCTAATTTTTTGGTCATCATAGCGCTATGCAATATTCGCTGCACAGATTTGAATAATTTTGTATCAGGCTTAACCTTTTGAATGCCCACCGTCGGCGTCCACTATAGCCGACAAATAAAAATTGCCCAACACGCCACCGTCGCGTCGGCTAGAGCCGGACGGACTACAGTACGAAGTATCGTGAGTCTTGACAGATCCTGGTATTGTTGTGCAATAGGGTGGCAATGTAAATTGAGCTGGACTTCCAAACGTCTGAAGTACCTATTCGGGTATTATTGTACCTAATGGTCTGCGAATTAACGAATAACTTATGTTAAAGGTACCTACCTAAGCGTTCCTACGTACCTATGCACTAGAGAGTGGTCAGCTGCGGGGGCGGTCAACAGCGCGGTTCCAATTTAATATGCAACCGTTTGTCATTTTATGGCGGTTGGAAAAGCGGCCAACCGCTCAAAGGAACCGCTAGTGCGTAGGGCTTAGTGCGGCTAGCCGCTTTTCCACTAAAATATGCAACCGATTGTCGCACGCCACAAAATTTCAACCGGTCAGAAACTCAAGTGTAGTTAAAAACCTTGAAATCAATGTCACATTTCATTGTTTTTTTTTTTTTAGGGATGGAAAATCATCCAATGACTCCTCCCGCTCTGGGTGTAGTGGGAGGGAGTGTCAGACTTCTACTGACTAAAACCCATCCATGTTCCTTCATTGCCCTTTGTGTTCCGGAGCCACGGTGTCTATTGCGAATAATCCGCGACTCCGGCAGGCGTTGGTCCTTTCAGGCCCCTCTGTGTGCTGACTCTCTTTGAGGCGCGCGTGGAACACCGCGCCGTCGACACGGCCTGTCGTCACTAGACGGACTGACGGCGAGCCACCCATATCTCGCCATCCACAGGCCCGCGCCTACGGTGGCCGGAGGTCACCAGGTGGTGGCCCCCGACGTCCACCACGGCGGCCGGGACGAGAGGGTCTCCTCTCCCTCTCCACCACCTCCTTCGCTAGCATGACTGCTTCCCAGAAGGAGGCAACGGCGTCCCATTGCGTCTCGCTCCGGACCATGGCTTTGACCAGGGCTGGACGCGAGAGGTCGCCGCCGATCGCAGTTTCATTGCCCATATTTCATTGGATGCTTCAAAATCTCAAAATAGTAGGTTAGTTTATAAAATCTGCCTGTGGACGGCGAGGCCTGTGGTCGGCGAGCTATGGGTGGCTCGCCGTCCGTCCGTCTCATGACGACAGGCCGTGTCGACGGCGCGTTAGTGTTCCACGCGCGCCTCAAAGAGAGTCAGCACACAGAGAGGCCCGAAAGGGCCGACGCCTGCCGGAGTCGCGGGATTATTCGCAAGAGACACCGTGGCTCCGGAACACAAAGGGCAATGAAGCAACATGGATGGGTTTTAGTCAGTAGAAGTCTGACAAGCGGGAGGAGTCATTGGATGATTTCCCATCCCTAAAAAAAAAAAAGTATATAAAATCTATACCTACATCTACATATCAAAAAAATTCTCTGTTTTTTCCGTATTTTGTTCAACATACAGCTTCACACTGACCGGCAAATTGCAAAAAACATAAAAATATTTGAATTTCGCGGGCTACCTTGGAGCTTCCACCTTAAACTAAATCAATATTACAATTAAGTAAATCATCTTATCGTTTGAAACAGATTACTGATCTGATTTGAACTACTTGATTCATTTGTAGCCCTGCTTTCCTTGATTTCTTTTTTATAATATTTGTGAAATGTTAAAGCAGAGCGCCAATTCCCTCTCTTCAAAATACTATCAATGGGAATATTTTTTGACCAACTAGCCGAGGCTACAGCCGATCGCACACTACCGGGACTAGTGTTTATTCCGGCTTGTTTTATCAATGACTTAATCCAGCCCCCGATGATGGTGCGAGAGTAGCTGGTTTGGGTTCACCACGTGTGCTAATAAACAAGCTCTCAATATTACCTCTTCGACCATTTGAGTACTCTAGCAATTTGTCAATCCAATAAATTGGGTCAATGTTAGAGTTTGAAACGCCAACCAGATTGCCTATAAGATAAATTATCGGTTTTGGACCCAAAAATAGGCCAAAACACTATAGAATCATCACTCCTTACAAAGTTTTATTTTTTTATACTCAATAATGTAAGGTCATGGACTCTGCGCCCGGAACACAATAAAAGGAGAATTGCGGCTCTTTTAGAAATTTCGAATAATGACATTTTGGAGGGAGTTTTGTGAACTAAGAATCTAATTAAAACATTAATGTCTCAAATAGGAATTTTAGCTTTGTGTGGCTGCTGTAGTGCTATACCCTTTAATATTTGCTTAATAATAATGTGAGTACTTAATGATAAGCCACTAGATGGACGGCAAAAGGTACATACCACAGACTTATGTACTGCAATCGTATTATAGGCAAAATTTAAGATGCAAATCAGTTAAAAATCGAGCCACATCTTCAGGGGAAGGATCAGTAGTGTTCACATTATTGTCACGTGACCATTTACACCATCTTAACCATGCCGGTTTATAAGTACTTGAAATCTTCATTGTACGGTCGATGCTTTCACCAATCAAGAATTCAAGCAAAAGAGAGAGAGAAGGTCAAAGGAGTTTCATTAAATTTATCTTTATAAGTTTAATAACGGTCGATTTCCTCCAGCTACCTTCTAAAATTTCTACCTGATTTTTCTGCCAAGAATCTAATAGCGTTGACCACCCTGTATTAACCACACCTTTAAATTCAATTGTTGAACTTGTGGAGGCGGTCGATTTGTTATTGTGTCTATCAAGACTTGGTCCAAATCTCTCACCTGGGAGGGAGGGCGCATGGAGCGAGCCACCAGATCTGCTCTCCAAAAGACCTTCTCCCAATCGGGCGTTATCACCAGGTACATACCGGTTGCCTGGTTCAGGTGCGCTAATACTCTGGGTATTAGACACGGTGGTGGGAATACCCATGCTAACCTGTAGTGCCAAGGGCGACTGAAAGCATTCTGAAAAACAGCCGCCTGATCTGAATCTAGACTCACATACCTGGGTACTACATGAGCAGTTTGTGACGCAAAAAGATCTATTTCGGGAACTCCGAAAACTTGAAAAATTTCCTCGGTAGCCCAGGGAAGCAAATGCCATTCTGTCGGGGCAACTTTCCTTGAAAGTCGATCTGCTACGTAGTTGTATCGTCCGGGAAGGTGATATATCGACAAATGGATTCGATAACGATCTATTTCGTCTAAGACTTCGTATGTTAGGTTTAGGAGTGGCTGTGAATGTGTGCCGCCTTCGTTGCGCAGGTAAGACACTACAGTTCGGTTGTCGCTCTGAATTAATAAGCTTGTGTCGCTCAACAGGCGACCTTTTACCTGAATAACTCGCAGAATTGCCAACATCTCTAAGATATTGCTGTGAGCGTCTCGTACCTGTACTGACCAACTGCCCCATAGGGTCTCGTTGTTGAGCTGCGAGCCCCAACCTGACTTCGCTGAGTCCGTCGTAAGGAAAAAAGCTGGAGGTGAACTGTGCAGTTGAGAAGTCATGTTGTGACTCTGCATCCACCATTGCAGGTTCGGAATTACCTTGACTGGCATCTGTGTTCGACCTTTTATATTCTTTCGCAATAGGGAGTGTACGTTACCCCAGCAAGAAAGTATCTCCTAGAGTTAAATGAGTGGAACGTATAGTTGGTGCCTTATCTGGTGTAAATGTGCCCCCACATAAAAAATGTGTGCCCCCTGTCGTTTTGGAATAAAACGGGAAAAACGATTCTTGCTGGGGTAACGTTTTTCTAGCAGGAAAATTCTAAACGAATGATCGGAGAGAGAAAAATTGTGCATGGCCAGAGAGCTTACATGTGTGCCAAAATGTGCCCCCAAAAATAAAATCTGTGCCCCTTCACATTTACGAGATATTGCATTTCCTGCTGGAGTAACGTTTTGATGAATCGTATAGGTATCTCTAAAACCATTGCATGTGCCCATGTAGAATAAACATACACGAGTAGCTCTTAATGTGTGCCCCTATGTGCCCCAAATTAGATTTAAGAAAATATTTATAGTTTTCAAGTTATCGCGGTTTTATGAAAACCCGAAAAAACATCACAGCGCCTAAATAAGACAAGGTATAAGTTCGCTGAAAACTGTATTCGGTCCTTCTTGACGCTAGTAATAACCATACAAAGTTTCAAAACTGTTCATGCATGCGTTTTTGAATAATCTTGCTAAAAGTCAAAACGATGGTGTCATAATTTTGACGGCAAAATACAAGGAATCGGCTCAATCCCAGATATGTAGGTGTAAACCAAAATCTTGTGCCTTTAGTCAAAAATATATAGTGAAAATATTCAGCTTGGAATGTTTCGCATTATGTAAATAATAACAAAATACCAAAATATGTAATCAACGTCTGGTTATCCGACCAAATTTGAATGACTAATGAAAAGCGACTGATTCATACAAATCGATGACCTTTTTTATAGGACGTATTATACCTAAGCTGTTGTCATACATTCGCGTTCAAAAGTTTTGGGGGCTAATTAAAAAATATATTAAATGGATCTTGTGACTATAATGAAACAGCTTGTTCATGTGGAAATTATTGTTTTAATTCTTAAAGTAATTATTGCATCAAATCACTGATCAAATTTCCTACCTATAAATATTAGAAATTTTTTTGCACGTTGTGTAGTCACATTATTATTTAAAACACAGATCAGTTTTTCACACAGACATATAAATAGTAGCAGACCAAACATTAATACGTAGATATATTTTTTTATATGGTATGATTCTTTATCCTTTTTTTTCTAAGTGACAATTCATAAGCATGTCTCGTTCTGTCACGTGTTGTCACACTGACTCATACATAGACAAAATTTGATGCGTAGCTTGTCTGCCATATTGATAAGCATCAAATGTTTTTCAATCGCGTTTAAAATTGATAAAATATTACTTGTTTGGGACATAAAACACACGAGGACGGTAAAATAATATGGTGAAGTGCTGAGCGTATCGCTGTGACAGTGCTAGCTACCACAAAACACCTGGATTGACCTTACATCGGTAAGTTTTGGGAAATCTTAGTGCTTTCTTTACTAAATTCAAATGTTTCCATACTGTTTATTCGTATTTTACATACAGTTTTTAACAAAGATGCGATTTGTCTGTACCGTTAGCCTACAACTAAAGAAATAAACCATAACAAGGACAAAATAGTCAGAAAGTGGCATCAAGTGACAGCTCAAGTACCTGTTCAATTAGTCAGGGACGAATTAGGCAACAAAGACGAAACTTTTAGTAAATTGCATTTGTTGTATGTATTTATGTAAAATATTTATTTCCATTGAATTATCAAATAAAGCCTCAGTTTAATGTATGATATTTTATTCTTTTTTGGTGATACAATTCCAAAATACCTGTAGTAGTTTCAGTGTATGTACACATGTCATGCTAATATTAAAAATAAATTATAAAATCAATATTATGTTACCCAGTGTCTGTGTTATGGAGAACATGAACATAGGCATATGTATACAGTATAGGCTACTCACATAACGATGAATTTTCATTCAGCAGGCAATAATTGAGCATACTAATATTTTTCCAGGTTTCGCAAGGATGAAAGTTTACGGAATGCCTGGATTAAAAACCTGAAACTCCAGGATTGGCAACCAAGACCTTCAAGTGTACTTTGTTCAAAACATTTTGAGAATCACTTGATCGATCCCAGCGCTTTTCGAACAACATTACGTCCCGGAGCAATTCCTACACTGTTTACCGAATTTACTCCATATGTAAGCATTATGAGAGTGTAAGATAGAAGAGTGTCCCTGGAGTTTCTTGCACGTTCTTCTCCATAGAGATCTACGCTTTGGAACGTGCAAATAGCTTCAACTTTTTGGACAGACCGACCTTGACAATTAAAAAGTGCCTGTAAATGGTTTATTTGAAATAAATGCTTGAATTTTGAATTACATACATTACTTTTATTAAAAAAATCCTGATTTATTCCTAAACTAGCTTTCAGGCATACTAATACCTTGACTCTGGGTTCTACAAAACATGGCATGCGGGTTAATGACTGCAGTGCCAGTTTTTCTAGCTGATACTGACGTCCATCAATGGTTTGTAAACACGGTCAAAAGATAAAGAGTGGACTG
The DNA here is from genome assembly GCA_963859965.1 of Ceramica pisi. Taxonomy (NCBI): domain Eukaryota; kingdom Metazoa; phylum Arthropoda; class Insecta; order Lepidoptera; family Noctuidae; genus Ceramica; species Ceramica pisi. Next base: position 7,900,952 of record OY982529.1, read on the forward strand.
CTGCCCATCGTCCTCTTAAAATATTCCCTTAGTCGCCTTTAACAATAACCACGGGAATAGAGGGTGGTTTTATTCGCTAAGACTATTGATGAGTAATCTATATTTCATGTACCCAGAGAATATAGATTTTCAGGGATTTTCAGAATATCGTTAGATAATACTGGCAACCGGTCTTAATTCGGCCCTGTAATGATATCATTCCCTAGGTGTGTGTAATGGCTACGCAAATTTTAACGAATGTTTGGTCTGCTACTATTTATATGTCTGTGGTTTTTCATCTAAGTCTAACATATAATTAGTAAATTCGCATCACAAGAAATCACAGATCAGTATTAAGTATAAGTAAGTATAATATTTTGTAAAAAAAAATGTTAAATTGGAAATCACAGATAAATAATTTTCTTACGAGTAATTTGCTTTTATATATTCATATAGAGTGTGTTCAAAATTCAATACTGTGTTAGTATAGAAAACCGCATAAAAATATAACTGTTAACATCGAATGTGCACAAATTATCTGATGGTATTGGGCTATAAATAAACATATTTATCCCATATACGTAACAATATTATCACCTCATCCCTCATAGGTACGTAATCCGACATACAAAATGGAAACACGTTGTTGCAACACTGATCATAGTGCGGTTGACTATAGGTATACACTAATTACAACTCTCAAAACTGTAGGTACCAAAATTTATTTGGTTGAGGGGAATGCTCCTACGCCTTTATGAACTTGGAAGGTTGTATTGGTGATTTTGATGATTATAATTCTGTAACTACATACGTCTTACAGCCGCGAACAATATTGTAATCAACATACAACCTAGCACTGGCCTGCAAATTGCAAAAAACGCAAGAAATTTGAATTTCATGGGCTGGTTGGAGGATTCCCGTAATGATGAAAAACTAACTGTTACTCATCAATATAAATACATATAAAAAGACAAATACGGGCTTTTTATTTATATACAAAAAAGAGCTTCCTCTTTTTAATAGTTGGTATTCATCACACATTTCATAAACTACCTATATTTTTTTTAAACATCGGGACCATCAAATTTTGGCTCAAAGACCTGGCAAATATCAAATATCTGGATGTATTTTTTTCGTTCACACATAAATTACTGGATGTATTTTAATGAAATTTAGAATGGAGAAGATAGCTTACCTTGGAATAGCATTTAGGATACTATTTATAACAAACTAAATCATGTGTAAGGTCATAGAAACAGCTAGTAGAATATAATCCAATAACAACTTTATTTTATTACTTATTACTTTTCTACTTCAGTGTACTCAGGCACAACACGTGTGAACCGGTTAGTGAGTAAAGTAAAGAAGGTCATCGATATGTATGAATCCGTCGCTTTTTAGTAGTCATTCAAATTTGGTCGGATAACCAGCCGTTGATTACTATTTTGGTTTTTTGTTAATATTTACATAATGCGAAACATTCCAAGCTGAATATTTTCACCATATATTTTTGACTAAAGGCACAAGATTTTGGTTTACACCTACACATCTGGGATTGAGCCGATTCCTTGTATTTTGCCGTCAAAATTATGACACCATCGTTTTGACTTTTAGAAAGATTAGGTACTTATTCAAAAACGCATGCATGAACAGTTTTGAAACTTTGTACGGTTATTATTAGCGTCAAGAAGGACCGAATACAGTTTTCAGCGAACTTATACCTTGTCTCATTTAGGCGCTGCGATGTTTTTTCGGGTTTTCATAAAACCGCGATAACTTGAAAACTATAAATATTTTCTTAAATCTAATTTGGGGCACATAGGGGCACACATTAAGAGCTACCCGTGTATGTTTATTCTAAATGGGCACATGCAATGGTTTTAGAGGTATACGATTCATCAAAACGTTACTCCAGCAGGAAATGCAATATCTCGTAAATCTGAAGGGGCACAGACTTTATTTTTGGGGGCACATTTTGGCACACATGTAAGCTCTCTGGCCATGCACAATTTTTCTCTCTCCGATCATTCGTTTAGAATTTTCCTGCTAGAAAAACGTTACCCCAGCAGGAATCGTTTTTTCCGTTTTTTTCCAAAACGACAGGGGGCACACATTTTTTATGTGGGGGCACATTTACACCAGATAAGGCACCAACTATACGTTCCACTCATTTAACTCTAGGAGATACTTTCTTGCTGGGGTAACGTACACCACATAGGGGCACACGTTAAGAGCTACTCGTGTATGTTTATTCTACATGGGCACATGCAATGGTTTTAGAGATATACGATTCATCAAAACGTTACTCCAGCAGGAAATGCAATATCTCGTAAATGTGAAGGGGCACACATTTTATTTTTGGGGGCACATTTTGGCACTTAAGTAAGCTCTCAAGTAAGCTCTCTGGCCATGCACAATTTTTCTCTCTCCGATCATTCGTTTAGAATTTTCCTGCTAGAAAAACGTTACCCCAGCAAGAATCGTTTTTTCCAAAACGACAGGGGGCACACATTTTTTTTGTGGGGGCACATTTACACCAGATAAGGCACCAACTATACGTTCCACTCATTTAACTCTAGGAGATACTTTCTTGCTGGGGTAACGTACACCAATAGGGAATTGCTGAAGGTCAGCATTGCACGAGAATTCAAGCGCCCTCGCGGGACTACGAAGCTGGCAACATTCCAGAGTCCTAGTATACTCTGGACTTCTTTTAAACTAACCTTGGTGGCTTTTGCCATTTTCGATGTTCTCGATAGCAGTATTCGAACCTTGCTTGGTGGGAGTAATTTGACATTTTGCCAAGGGTCCCATAATATCCCCAGATACTCGTTTGACTGCTGAGGAGTCAGCACAGACTTCTGAAAGTTTATTACAAAGCCAAGGGACTGCAATACTCTTACCGTTAGGTTCGCCTGACTTTGCAGAGTTTCTCGATTCTGATTCGCCAGGAGAAAATCGTCGAGATATACCAGCAAGCGCACTCCTTGGTCTCTTAGGATCTGCGCGATCCAATTCGTCAGGCTGGCGAAAACCTTCGGAGCAGTTGACAAACCGAAGGGCAGACAGGTCATTTGCCAAAGTTGGTCCGATACTATTAGTCTGAGGAAACGTCTGTGTCCCGGCGCGATTGGCAGGTGAAAATATGCATTTTCTAAGTCTATTTTCACTAGCCCATCTTGTGGTTGGAGGAAGTCGGGGACTTTGTACATGTTCACCAATCGAAATTGTTCTATTTTGACATACTTGTTTAATAATTTTAAATTGAAGACCGGCCGAAACGAAGCCGTCGCTTCCTTTTTTGGTACCAGGAAAACTGTTGAGACAAAGCTTGGGGTTAATGAAGCTTTTTCTAACACATTTTGATTCACTAGCGGATTAAGATTTCTTTCGAATTTATTGTGTGAAATCTTCTGGGAACCCTTAAGGGATGGATGAGCGACGGTTTGCTTAAAAAGGGGATCCGATAGCCTGATATTATTTTTAGTATATATAAAGGTGCCCCCAACTTCCTCCAGACACTTACCCGATGTTTGATTCCCCCGGCTTGAAAACGTTGATGATAGTCAATCGACTCGTTTATCACGCCGTCCCAGGGTACGACGTTTCTTACTGTATCGTGTATTCTCAGTGTCACGAAAAAACTCTTCTGCCCTTCTCTTATGTCCTTGCGCAGGATTAGAGACATTATTAGTGGCGCGGCGGGGCGATAGTTTGCACTGTTGCGCACAGGCACTATATATTTCCTACCACCTTGAGTGTCCCTTCTTTGGACAGAAGGTTTATACGATCTACCCTGCGAGGATGATTTAATGGGTGCTGCCTGAAATTTTTTTAAGACGCCTCCTTGTTTTCCTACAAAATCTGAAAACTTTGCATCATCAAATAAATGATGCGCCGAGGGGGGTGTTTTCCTTAATGATTCCTGAACAACTGTCCTTGACTGAATTTAAAATACCATCACGATGTTGTTGCATTATATCAGCCCGTTTGCCACATTGCAATAAATCGGATTGTATTTTTTGGTACTCCCCGTCGGCAAAAATTTCATTGATTTTCGAGGTAATCTCTAAAGTGGTCGTTGGGTTTTTCAATTCGGATACCCATGAAATAAATTTGCATAGGCCTTTTTGAAAAGCTTCGTTTTGCAAAATAAAGGCATGTGACATAGCCGCTAAGGAATTTTCAACGACCGCTAAAGAGCGATTACGTTCAAAACTTTTTAAAATATCATTACTTTCGAGCTCTACAAAACCTGGGGTAGAATTATAAAGTTTTTGTACTTCAGAATAACGGACTTGAGCCCAGTCAGGCGAGTTAAAGTGTTGCAATTTGACCAGCAGTTCGAGATGTGCATTGTCCGTCTGTAATGTCTGCGACTTGAGGGTAGTTTGTATTTTAAAATCAATCCCTTTTTCTTCGTTTATTTCGTTATCCAGTTCAGTAGGGCTCGGAATATATAGAATAGACTCACTGTCAGACATGCACGGCTGAGTATTATTTTTCAAAATAAGGTCTTGCTAAGAGGATACCTTTTCAGAAAGTTTTTCAAAAGCATCCTCCAATTTACTTAGCTTTGTACGGCGGCGCCGCTCCTTTCGCCTACGATGTCTCGTTTTACGCGCCGTGGAAGAAGAATCGCTGCTACTGCTCGAACCACTAGATCGCGACCGAGCACGTGGGGCATAGTCCATACTAATGTTATTAATATTATCGTCTAAAGAATTCATTTTTAACACAAATTATTTTAAAAATCAAAAGTAGGACACCCTTTTTAAAAGTAACGAGTTACCTACTTCGCGACTACACCGTTCGGAAATGCGAACGCCAATGAGGTTCATGGATATCGTTATGCACCTCTCAAACTATATCCCCACTACCTGCTGGATTGGAGCGGATGTGACGCTGCGGGGCTTAAAGCGCTTCACCGTACCGGAACCGGATAGGAACGTCTATCTCAATTTATGGCTTAGAGAAAGGTACAGTCAAGCTTAATATATTATCTTCCTACTGTTCACAGATAGGAAACCAGGGATGATATCATGGTGCGAACATATCAAAGGAAGTATACCAACTCACGCAATGGGAAAACTCAACCACCATATACATATCTGCGGTATTCTGAAGAAGATTTACAAAAAGCAATAGAAGCCGTTCAAAATGGCAATTTGAAAGTGAAAGAGAAGAAAAATTTTTTATGAACTAAAAATCCTATAAAGGCCGAAGAATTCCTACTCGCTGAAAAAAGCGATGAGATGTATTTTTGAGATACCTACCTACTTTTATTTTTCTTTAATTTACTACCTCTTGTTGAATAATTTCATGTTAATTTTGTTGGGATTTTTTTAAATTCACCTTTTCTTAATGAATATACCTAGAATATATTTCAATTGAAATATTGGGTTTTATTTATTTAAAAAAACATCATAATTATTCACCCCGCATTTACTCACGTAAAAAACAGCTTACCCTTAAGAATTCCAAATATCGCTTTACTGATAATAGGCACAACTCTATTATGCTTACGTAAAAATCCAAATAACCCCAATTTGGCAACAGATATAATGTCGATTATGTAACTACCTTCATTTATTTCGGTATTTTCTTGATCAAGAACAGTCAAATTGCCATAAATTTAAAACCAGGTTACCCTAGAATATTTTCAAATATCGCTACGACGGTTTTCTTTAGTACAATATTTGATATATTAAGAAAAACTGGTACAATAAACGGAATACCAAATAACCCCATAGTAGCGATATTTGGAAAAAGCATATTTTCAAAATGATATCTTCAAAACTACTTACGATAGACGTCTAATAATAGTAGTGATCAAGAGGGCATTATAAAGCCCGGTTTCCACCGCAAGCGGAACGGACCCATTAATGACTTCGTTATATATTCAGAACAAAAATTTAATATTCAGAACAATATCAGTCACGAATAAATTTTGAACTGACTTTCATAAGATGAATAGATTTCATGATACTTCAGGTGGTGGATGATAAAGAGCATTTATGTATGCAGTTTGCGCTTGCGAGTTTAACGAAGTCATTAATGGGTCCGTTCCGCTCGCGGTGGAAACCGGGCTTAAGAACTATCCAAAAAGCCCCCTGTTGAATGACTTCGTTTATTGTTCTTTTATTAGACACAAGGTTTAGCAAAAAAAGGTTTCAAATAGCCCCATTTTACGGTACAACTATTAATTTTATTAAAATCACAGATAAAATTCCTACATATCACACAAACGAGTTTTTCGAGTAAAGTCCCCGCCACGAGAAGGTATAAGTTTTGTAAACACACATTCAATTGTTTGTTCCATGAGTCAGACTCGTTCCAGTAGGTACCACAAAACATTAGACGATAGCGCTTATATCGATCAAATATAACCCGACCAAGTGAAATTGCTTGTTAGTTTCGTATAACACGTATGTTACTTTGAGTAGATTTAATTTGGGATTATTTTCTGTCGCTACGTAATTTAGTAGAAGTTCTTTGTTTACAAAATTTATAGCTTCTCATGACGGTTACTTTAGGTAGGTACCTATAAAAAACTTATGGTTGCGAACCTATTTTAAGTTGATTTTAAAAGAAACTGCACAACATAACTTGTCGCTGTTTGGAGCGTTTAGATCAAACGAGAGATTGCACACTACTACCTTCAATCCAATTTATTGTAAATTGACTCCTTTTTTCTAGGTTCGTTTGGTCTAAACACACCGTGATAAGGGCCATAGGTACCTACTTGATCAAACAGAATGGTTAGATAAAAGTATTTTATTATTTAATCTCTTTCCCGAAAACCGTACTTTATAAAACCTATTAGGTACTTATAGCTATTATGAACCTACATACTAACATACCTAATTATAAACATCGACAAGACCTGTAACCATGATGATAGTATTTTCCTTGACCTTTCTAATTAGCGTTTTACATAATGGCTTCCCCAGTAGCCACTCACTAAAATGATTGAACTACCCACCTCTGCCAAGTAACCTTATTAGTCTTACTAGAGCTACAATACGCAAGTACTATCCATTTGTAATTATTACAAAACACTAACAAAGCAAATAACGACAATCAATCCTATCAATAACTTTGGAATGTTTCGATTGAACCACATAACCCACATTCACACTGAACATTTTTTTGGATACTGGAATTTCAATACTCTTCTTTGCGCCGAGAGTCGATAATTCAATGGTGCACTTTAACACTATAACACACAAGGGATGCGCTTTTTTCTGCTCTTGTGTGTTTTTCTGCTCTGCGATGTAAAAAGAGCTTGTACCTAAGTAGGCTCTAGCATTGACTGGTATGAAACCTTTTGTTCTCTTTATTTATTCACTTGGGTAGTCAGAATTAATTAATTAGTCTTGAATCTTAGGAATGGCTACAATTTTATTGATCCAAATTACAGAAGGCCTCCTAATCTATTGAAATTCCAAACTAAACGCCAGCTCAAGGTCTAGTATTTATCACTTGTCGTGGGATCCAATCATTCTATTTTCGGAACCGTGCCAAAAATAGATTCAATTGTTTAAATACAAGTATCTTGAAGGCTTTGTATGATTTCTACCACCAAAATATTCCTTATAATAACAAGCACTTTATAGTTTCGTATTTATAAACTGTGTCACCATTTCAGCTACTCTCTCTGATGATTTTAAAACAAATGCGTGATCAACATTTACTTCTTTCATAGGGATTTCTGGTTGATGTTGGTGCAGGTCTTCCATATACAAGACAGGAGCCCAGTTATCTTTACTGCTATAAATAATATTTGTTAAATGCTTAATGTTGTTTAATACTTCAACATTTAAACTTTTAACAGTATCCATCTCATCATAAGCTAGAAATAATATCTTTTCTCCAACGTTTGGATTTAAAAACTTCAGAATGTATTCTAAATATTGTGAAGGCAATAAGTATATTCTTAAATATATTCCCACTAAGAAGGTGACTATTGCAGTTGGCAATAGACTGACCAATAAGTATAGTACTAGTAAGATACTATGAAACTTCCTGAGAAAGTTATTTAAAAATTTACCGTTCCTTGTTTCAGCCATTTTTTGTAATGTTGGAAATAATAGATTAACTGACTTAAGACGCATTACTAAATTCTCATTATCTTGTAGTAGTTCCAAAGTTAACCAACATCCAATGGAATGGCCAATTAAATGTAATTTACTTTGCTTATCTATATAATTATTGATGAGTTCAAGCTTGTGTTTAAGTTGACCGTCAAGATGAAACAGATGCTCTTGACCTTTCAGAACATTGGACTGTTCATCTGGAACTACATCATGACCAGCATGCCCTGAAAATAAATCAGCTTATAGTAAAATAGGTATTTAATAGATAATATTGATTGTGCTTCTTAGAAACAGTGTGAAAATGGGTAACTTTATAACTCATAAACATTAGTAAAAAAGTGTGTTAGTAAGCCTTTATAACAAAGGTTCCATACATTTGGGGGTCTGCTTTTTATAAAATTACAGCAATTAGATACAAATAGCTACTTATAGGTTTTGAGAGTGTCAAAAATTGAAATTGATATTCAATTGATTTATTTTAAAATAGTAATAGGTAGCTGAAACATTCTGCAACAGAAGGGCTAGTCGAACATCCCTTACCTTTATTACTATTATTATATACATTGTTTTGAGATGGGTGTGAAAGGGCCTTAACAGAGAAGAATTAAAAAGCTCTGGCAATTAGAGGGCTTTTGAGATCTCAAGCATTTAAATAATAGCTTTCACATTTATAATATTAGGATAGGTAGGATTATGCAGTTGCCTTAACTATCTATACACACACCATACATTTGTACTTATCAATTTCTGTGATGTCTTACCTATGACACATAAAGGCAATCCAGTTGACTTATGTAATTCAGCAGCAAATTCTATGTAGAAATCAGGTATTCCTGGGTTTCCAGTAATGCAAACTATCACATCTTTTCCATTGCATTCAAAAGGATTCCCGTAAGTTATTAAATGTGTTTGCACATGGTTTAGTGTTACAAATTCATGCTTCATTTTCAGCCCAAGCCTGAGTTCTTCTTCACACAAACACAGTAATATTGTATCTCACTCAGATATCTTGTTGATTAATTAAGTCAATAGATAGATTATTAGACCTTAGACCTAGATCTGTTGTCTTTTCAAGAATTACATATACAAAATAATATATTATACTAGTTACAACGTTTGATAGCTGATGTATACTACCACTTATCGGTACTTAGTAAGTCGCATTGATATCCATTCTGATTCCAAAATATTTTGTTAATTAATTGTTAATTAATTAATATCAAACTCACGAAGAACGACATGAAAATTCCACCCACAGAGTACTTTTATATATATGGAAATTCCACCGGTTTGTATTAAACAGGATTATATATTATTTTATTTTCGGGATCGACGGACGGGTATATTCATTGACATTCGTTAATTTATGCGTCCGTCGCGTCAGTGTCACTGTCATTCAATCATTCGTCGATTGATCACTGTTGGAATCACTGAACCACTGACGTATAAATCATATGATTTATACGTCAGTGGTTGGAACAGATAAAATTAGAAACCTGTTTCACCTGTGTCAGTTCCAAGAAGAAAACAGTTACAAAACCTATTCCAGAAAAACAGCCTGTTCCACTGGAACTAAAGACTCATTGATTGCAACAGATTCAGAAACAGTACCTGCTACTGAAAAGGTCAGAAACAGTGACAGGCAGGGAACAGGTTCTATCTCTTCTATTACAACGAACCAGAGGAGCAAAGAGCTTGTTCCAAAGAACAGATGTTGTCTCTTTCTATTATAATAAGTCAGAAGAGAATGGAGCATGTTCCATTTGAAACTGTTTCACATAGCTGTTCCAGGTCGTTTCGTTTTGCATGTCGAGTTATTGTTTGAGGTTTGAGGAACAGGCGAAAAAGGTAGGAGCTGTTTTTTTTTTTTTTTATGCGAAACGGGGAAACTCTTGGCCCAAATCTCACCTGATGGAAAGTGATGACTAGGCCGAAGATGGAAGCGAGTTTCACCCGGAATCCTCTTACACAGAGGAACTGGCTATCATACCTCTAACTGCCGGAACACAACAATGCTGTTAACATTGTTGTTATGGCGACAGACTTAGACATGATGGTGGTAGCTTGCCAGGCGGACTTAGAAGAAGTCCTACCACCAACCAAACCGAGCAAAAAATTTGCCCCCGCTGGGAATCGAACCCGGGACCTCTGGGTCTGAATCAGGTGGTATAACCACTAGACCACGGAGGCGGTTAGTGTCACCTGTTTAGCACCACCCGGGGACCACGTGTAGGGATTCGCTGAAGGGTATTCTCCTACGGACACGGGTGACTCGGCCCCCAAAATTATTCTCTTAATTATTGTTATTTCGGTTCTGAGATACCTGTTTCATGTTGTTACTTTGAAAGGGGACCACGTGTAGGGATTCGCTGAAGGGTATTCTCCTACGGACACGGGTGACTCGGCCCCCAAAATTATTCTCTTAACTATTGTTATTTCGGTTCTGAGATACCTGTTTCATGTTGTTACTTTGAAATACCTGTTTTTTTTTAACTGTTTCGATAAATACGCCTCACTCCTATGGCAGATAGCTCCCATATTATTACTATACTCTTTGGCAGATAGGCAGGGTACTTCAGGGTAGCGGCACTGCGGCAGACTCTTATCACTTTTTCTCACTGACGTATATACGTCAGTGCTTTTTCTACACAGGTCTTCCCAAGTTTCCTCAAAAACACTTCAGTTTGTTGAAAGAAGTCTAGGAAATTGAGATAAATCGATATTTCAATAGTGTACCTAGTGTAATCAAAGAGTTCTCTTTGTAGTCATTGTTTTGTTACCTATTGTGAATCATACAATGTCAGGGGAAACGAAAAAAGCACTCTTCATTTGCCTCGGTATGTTGTAAGTCGGAGAATGGTCAATTATTTTGCTAAAGTTATGAAAAAAAAGTTTTGAGAGCCTTACCATAAACCCTTTTATTTGACGTCTCACACGGTACAGTTGGAGAAACTTTTTCTATTTTGTAATTTGGCCCCAATCTATTATTTCCCAAAATTTTTTGCGCGTCCGTGTTTGGGTCACTGAAAATTATATTTGTACCAAATTACAACTGAAATGGTCAAGTGGATTCAAGGAAAATTGGCTGTGACATATGGACAGAGAGACGTCCAACTGAGTGATCCTCGAAGTGATCCATTTTTCCATACAGATGTTTGGAACCTTAAAAATAAAATCTGAATAAACTGTAACTACATTCCATCCTGATTTACATTTTTCAACTCAGTTGAAATAAATAAAAAATTCATTATAGTATATCTGAACTGAAATAATTGTAAAGTGAAGTTTATTTTTAAGAGGTAATCTCTGCAAGTATCACGTTAGTCCAATTACATATTTTTTCCGTAATAAAAACCTATTGGTTCAAGGGTTGTTGGTAGGGTAGGCTGTCATATGGACATAGTCAATACAGAAGCGAGTGTATAATAAAACATTGCAGAAAAAAACAACTGCAACCGTACCTACCTACTACTAGTATCATTCTTCTTACTCAACATTTGCTGACAGTAACCACCATCATTACTAGCAATAAAACTATGTTCCTTATAATATATTTATATTACAGGTAATATTTGCCGATCGCCAATTGCAGAAGGTGTGTTCCAAAAAACAGTGAATGACATGAATTTGGGTGACCAATGGGAAATCGACAGTGCAGCTATAGGAGGCTGGCATGTGGGCAATCCACCTGACTGGAGAGCTTTGGACACCATGAAAAAGCATGATGTTCCATATAGCAACCAGGCAAGACAGGTAATTTTTGGCTATAAATGTTATGGCATACAAGAAATAAGTTCTGTTCAACTTCTTGGTAAAGTGCAAGATAATGAAAAGAACAATAGTAAGACAATACAACTTTGCAATCTGTTTTTGCATAATTTCTAAATTCTATAATTTCAACAAACATTATAAAATCACAAATGTACATTGATTGCCAAGAGGCAGATTAAAACCTGTATAAATACAAATTTCTACTTCTTTTTTTTTTCAGATTGTGTCAGAGGACTTTAATCACTATGACTATATATTTGGAATGGATGAAGCAAATATGAAGGATCTTAGTAAGAGGGCCCCTAAGGGAAGTAAAGCAAAACTCCTTTTGTTTGGAGATTTTGATCCTCAGGGTGAAAGAATTATAAGAGACCCATATTATGTATGTTGCACTCAAATACTTTAAAATACAATTGTTTACAATGTTAGGCATACAAATATTAAATAGTAATTGCTGTTAATTTTCAGGATAGTGATTCAGTAGGATTTGAGAAGTGTTACCAGCAGTCAGTAAGGTGCTCTAAAGGATTTTTAGAAAGCTTGCAGAAGTGATATGGAATTTTGAAGATAAAGTTAGTTCAAGTCTGAGAACTGAATTAATAAATTTTTCATGCAATACATCATAGCTATACATCTATATTAAACTGGGTCTTATTTGGGTTATTTTCAGTAATTGTTAATAGTGTAAATGTTTACTAAGAGTAAAATTATTAGTAATTGAATACTGTATATTTTGTTAAATGTTATGGAAAATTAAAAAAAAAAAACATTGTACTAAAATACTGTTTTATTTATGATTCATTCTATGTAGTTGTGAAAAAGTTTATCAAAATTAGGCACTAAACAGGTACTGAGGAAAGTGTAACTTGCATTAAGATCTTTCATCATGAGAAAATTAAAAAACCATTGTTGTGTTTTTTTAGAAGTATTAGGTTCAAGACATTGGAAACAGAAGGTGTCTTTCTTGTTCAAATATCCACGGGCTACTGCAATTTCACCTTTACTAAATTCTTCTTTCTTTTGTATGATTGCCTTTTTCTCTTTATTCTCCTTTCCAGTATGTTCAAATCGATTATCCATTTTATAGGCAGGAATAAAGGGTAGTTCGGTGTATTCATCTGAAAGAATAGTACAAATTAGTTTCTTGGTAATGGCTGATCTTTGCATTACACTCTAAAACAATGTTTTTTTATGACTGATACCTACTATCACAAAATGGTTAATACCATTGAATAAATTCAAATTCTTCAAATAAATCTGCCCCTGAGACGACCCACTGACCAATTTATCAGACAGATGGGGAGTTTGTTGTGCCACTTCGTCTTCTTCCCAGCTAAACCACTAGACAGTGGTGACGGACTGGGCGAGTTTTGACGTTGTCTTTTGTTCTCAACAGATTTTAATTTCAAATACAATGATGTTTAGGAGTTTCCTAGTGTTAGTGAAGAATTGGGTACCTATTATATTTCAAATAACTTACTTGGTAATTCGTCATCACTATCGAGTATGTCTCGCAAAGCTTGGGACTTCACCTTTATCACAGGTTGCCACTCACTGTCCCGTTTCTTCCTCGTCCTCGTCCTCGTCCTAATCCTCATCCTCATGGCAGTAAATATACGGTGTCCACCACTCGAAAAGAATATTTATTTATGTAGGTTATATTGCTAATTTTGAGTTTGGTAAACACCATGCAATCTGACAAGTGACAACTTGGTGACAACTGCGCTGGCGCAAAACAAAAACAATGGTCGCAACAATTCTCTATGAAAAATGGTAGTCTGTGGTAAAACTGATTTGGCAGTGTTGCCCTCTTTTTTACCCGACTGCGCGACGCAAAGGAGTGGTGATGTGTTAATCAGCCTATGTATGTATGTATGTATTTATTCACTCATTAAAGACATGACGTTAGTGAAATGGTGAAAATTCAATATGGCGACTACGCAATAGCGTTGCATAGCCTGATGTGAAGATGAAAAACGGGTCCAATCATTTTTGGAAATCTATCTGGCGTCTGGCGGCCTAAGTACCTACCTACCTATATTATTATAATTATGTCATCGATTAATCACAGAAAGTTGCGAGTATTTAAAAAAATACTATGTCATGTCACTGACTTATCAAATTATTCTTATTAATCCAACGAGGTTTAATATTTTAAAAAATAATCAGGGGTTCCCGTCAGGCAAAGAGGGAAAACAAAACTAACTAAAATTTGCGAAAACACATAATTAAGTACAGTCGCCAGCACATCAGGCTATACGTTACTGACGAAATTTCCTAATCAAATTTGAACCCAATCTCTTTAGTTTTAAAGTTGAATATCTACCAAAGAAATTTGACAATTGTTGTAGCTTAATTTGCCAGCGACTGTACCTATAACTTATTTATAGACAACATCGTTATTACGTCGGAAACTTGTTTGTTTTGGGTATGTACAGTCGCCAGCGCGTCAGCCGAAAATGTCAAATTTTCCCAATCAACCTTGAACCTTATTTCTATTGAGGTAAAGTTGAACATGTATTATAGAAATTTGACAGATTGTTGTAGCTTGATGAGCTGGCGTCTGTACCTACTTTTTTTAAAACAACGAAATTTCGACTTTTTGCCTAAAGGCTTCGTCCTCCCGCTAGCTACGAATAAATTCTAATTGCATGCAGCATACTTGCCATTTTGGTCTCCTAAAAAATTAAAGCAGTTGGGATCAGTAGTTTTTATTTTATGAGCATTTTGCGTAGGTATTTAAATTTCTGCGTAGACGAAGACGTCGACTAAGGACCACTACTTAACGGCCTGTTATTCGAATTTTGGCTGTTTGAGACTCAATTGGAAATGCTCAAAATCTTAGAATAATAACGCATAGAAGCCGCGTCTAGAACAAAACCCGAGCAAAATCGTGTGTCCACTTCATTTTCTTTGTGTGCGTGAGCCGAATGTGTCCACGTTCCTCTAACCCACACAGATATAGCTTTCAGTGATACCATTACCAAAATATGGGAAGCCGCATTACTATTTCGCTATCAAGGCAAGTATTTTATGTTGTTGGGAACTGGAAAAGGTAAACATGATTTTTCATGTAATATGACATATTTATTCGGAAGGTTTAATTCAATTTATTTCAAAATAAAAGGAAATAAATCGCATAAAGAATGAGATATTGTTCAATGCGTTTAGAATGCTTGGGGGGTTATAATTATAATCAATGTTAAAACATCGGGTTTGATATGAATTAACAGTAAGTATTGTATTTTAAAATTACAAAAATGAAAAACGTGAATGAAAGCAATGTGGGTATTTTTTCCTCACAAATAGCAACACTGTGTTATGAAAAAAAAAAAAACAAGTTAGGTTATTAGAATTTTGTTTTATTTATCGATTTACGTAAAAATAGTGCATAGAATGTGAGTACTTATTTGTGAAATGTTATTTTATCACATTTTTTTGTTTTCCTGATGTGCTATAACATCCTTTCACGCAACAAACTGTCATTTTCAATTATTTACTCGCGAGCTGTGTTCGACGGAACGTGACATTGAGTACTGACGGCCTGATGGCTAAGTTTGACGGATTAGGCTAAGTTTTATTTGCCTCACTTTTTGCACTCGTACTAGGTTTCTATGCTCAAAATATTGAATTTAAGCCTGGAAAAAAATATATGTGAAGGATACATCCTTGTCATAGAGTACCTACTACTTATAAGACTGATCCTTGTTCTAGAGGCAAGAGGAAGTGAAAACACGAAATAATATAATTTTCCCAATAATTTTTTTTTTTTAAAAAGGGTCGATTTCAAAAAACCATTTTCAATCTCATTTCCTAATTACAGCACAAAACAATCAAAAAATTCTACGAACTGAAAGGTAATCGTATTTTGGAAGGACGAAAGCGGCTAGATTTTTGAGTTTTCTAATAAAAAAATTTATAAACATCGAATTTGTGCAGAAAGCTTACGGGTGGACTTTAGTTACCGGTAGCACGAAGTGAGCACCAAGAGGGGTCAAAGGTGGTTCGGTTTGGGTCCCTGATTATAACGGTATCACTCTTATTAAAAGGAAATGGATATTTTTCGAGAAATTACAAAAAATAGTTTTAACCTCAAATCTGACAAAAATGAAAAACGAAACGTAATTTTGGGCGAGTGACAACCAAAACTGTACCAGTATATTGTCTGTGGTATAAAATGTCGTGGAAAATCGGTGAAAAGGAACGTAAAAATAAAAAATAATAACGCAATTTTACGTCAATTTTGCATCAACAAATGACAGTGACACTGTCATTACTATGTGTGTCTGTGTTAATGTGTGTGTGTTGTTTTCGTTGTTGTCATTTGTATGCAGTTCTTAATGGTTAAAATAGGTCGAATCTGTCCCAAAACCGAATCAGGGCACCCCGACTCCACCTAGTCTTTTGGCTGCTACCCCTAGAGTGTTTATAAAATCCGGAGGCGCGGAGGGAGAGCAGCCCCCGCCCGCTGTAACAAAGTATAGGCGCCCGTGCGAGCCGGAGCGGCTGAGGCTGGTCGCCGGAGGCGACCAACAAGCCGAACTTAGAATAATAACGCATAGAAACCTAGTACGAGTGCAAAAAGTGAGGCAACTAAAACTTAGCCTAATTCGTCAAACTTAGCCACCAGGCCGTCAGTACTCAATGTCACGTTCCGTCGAACACAGCTCGCGAGTAAATAATTGAAAATGACAGTTTGTTGCGTGAAAGGATGTTATAGCACATCAGGAAAACAAAAAAAATGTGATAAAATAACATTTCACAAATAAGTACTCACATTCTATGCACTATTTTTACGTAAATCGATAAATAAAACAAAATTCTAATAACCTAACTTGTCATAACACAGTGTTGCTATTTGTGAGGAAAAAATACCCACATTGCTTTCATTCATGTTTTTCATTTTTGTAATTTTAAAATACAATACTTACTGTTAATTCATATCAAACCCGATGTTTTAACATTGTTTATAATTATAACCCATCAAGCATTCTAAACGCATTGAACAATATCTCATTCTTTATGCGATTTATTTCCTTTTATTTTGAAATAAATTGAATTATAGCTTCCGAAAATATTACATGAAAAATCATGTTTACCTTTTCCAGTTCCCAACAACATAAAATACTTGCCTTGATAGCAAAACAGTAATGCGTCTTCCCATATTTTGTGGGTAACGGCTTAGTAATGGTATCACTGAAAGCTATATCTGTGTGCGTTAGAGGAACGTAGACACATTCGGCTCACGCACACAAAGAAAATGAAGTGGACACACGATTTTGCTCGAGTTTTGTTCGAGACGCGGCTTCTATGCGTTATTATTCTAAGAAGCCGAAGCTGCGGAGGTGAGCATGGGTGCCTATCCTTTGTTACGCAAGGGCGAAGGGGCTGCACTTCCCGCAGCGCCGGAGACGTTCCAGAAGCGACTTTGTTGACAAAAAGTGTTTTGAGGTTAGGTTACAATAATTCGTTTTTCTCAAGAATGGTGCATTTCCTTTTCATGGGAGTGGTACCGGGGGGGATTGAGGGGGGCCCCCCTCCCCCCCCTTCCCCTCTCAACCCCCTTTTCGTGCTACCGGTAACTAAAGTTTACCCGCCAGACCTGCGACACTTTTTTTGAAAAAAATCGCGGAACTGTTGTTTAAAATATCAATAGCCACTAAAAGAAACTACAGGAAAATGATGACACTCACGAAAATTCCGAAGGTTGGGCAAAATACGTTGATAGTATATTATTGTTCACATAATTGTAATGGAAGATGAAAATATTGAAAATATTTTAATTTGTTTTGTTGACAATTTTGACATCTGACAAAAGGGTTCGACACATTTCAAATTTTTATCGATAAATTTAATGTAGCTACCATAAAGGAGTTTCAATACCTCTTTAATTTATTCGTAACTAGCTTCTGCCAGCGGCTTCGCCCGCGTGATACCTAGGGAACATACTACCGGGATATACAAAAAAATATATATATATGGCCTATGCGTTTGCATAGAATATAAATAACTTCCAGACTATAATCTAAGCGAGGAGCGATGGTGGCAGGCAACGTGCGCCACCATCGCCCCTCGCTCCTCGCCTTGCGCGGATGGCGAGTTTTCACCTCACATACGACGCGTAGCTATCGCGCTGGATGCTAACCGTAGCCTAAATTCGAAGAGACGCCGTGCTGCTGCTGTGCCATTGCGGTGCCAAAATAATGTGCCATGACCTGTAATCATCACAGGATCAGGACCTGCGGAGTAGCATATTAGAGAATCCGTTTTTTCTCCAAAACTTATGTTTTCTTTTCCAATGGAGAGGGTAATTGTAGAGAGGAGAGAGTAATTGCAAGGGTCTTGCAGTCTCCTTGCGTGATGGAATCAGGGATGTTGATATCCGCTAGAAAACCAAAGTTACCGACATTGCCCAAAATATTGCCAAACTAAAGTTGTGTGAAGGGCACATTGCTCGCGAACAGATGGTCGATGAGGCCGAAAAGATCTGTAGTGGTGACCACGTATCGGTAGACGTAGCTTTTGAAGGCTTCCCAATATGGGGACTAGGATCATCCGACCTGGTGGGGGCCGCGTGCAGCCGATGGATAACCGCACAGGTCAGGTTGGTGAGGCGACACGACTATGTCCAGGGGGGCTACTCTCTAAGCCCGTAGTCCGTCGTTTCGGGCTTAGTTGCGGCGGTATTCTACTCCGTATCAACTACAGACAGGGTTGGGCAGTATTTGAATTACTTGTACCTAATTAAAATACTTAATTGAAATACAAATACGTATTTTGTATTTGTATTTCAATTACTTCTTTATAATGTAATTTGTAATTCGTATTTCAAATACCTGACGCCGAGGTATTTTGTAATTAGTATTTCAAATACTTGAGGCTTCAAAATACATTTTAACAATAAAATACATTTCATCATCAGTAGTAAGTATTTAGCGATCGTGAGTGTGAGTGCGAGGCGATACCGCGAGCGTGTAATGATGGTAAAGCAGCAACAAAACGCAAAAAACCGGCCAAGTGCGAGTCGGACTCGCGCACCGAGGGTTCCGT
This sequence comes from Ceramica pisi, assembly GCA_963859965.1. Lineage (NCBI taxonomy): Eukaryota > Metazoa > Arthropoda > Insecta > Lepidoptera > Noctuidae > Ceramica > Ceramica pisi. The sequence goes on from OY982529.1 coordinate 7,919,851, forward strand.
ACAAACCTGTAGGTATATATTATAAGCAAAAGTTGCGGTTTACGATTTATGACGTATTAAAGAAACACTACTTACTAGATCTCGTTCAAACTAATTTTCGGTGGAAGTTTAGATACATGGTAGGTACTACTCATTATAGAAAAAAATTATACTTATAAGAAACCTCAATATCATTTTTGAAGACCTATCCATAGATACCCCACACGTGTGGTGGATGAAATTTTGAGTTTCAGTTCTAAGTATCGGGAACCCCAAAATTTATTGTTTTTTTTTTCTATTTTTGTGAGAAAATCTTAATGCGGTTCCCAGAATACATCTACTTACCAAGTTTCGACGGCATAGTTCTTATAGTATCGGAAAAAAATGGCTGTGACATACGGACGGATAAACAGACAGACAGACATGACGAATCTATAAGGGTTCCGTTTTTTGCCATTTGGCTACGGAACCCTAAAAACTCAATGATCCACCATTCCGACCCTATTGCAATAGCAGACTCGGCCCGGTCTAGGTTACTTATTTTGTATTTTGTATTTCAATTAAAAATAGCTAAAATACTGTATTTTGTATTTTAAGATATTTTGTATTTCGTATTTTAATTACTTGCGATACAGTATTTTGTAATTTGTATTTCAATTAAAGCAAAGCATGTATTTTGCCCAGCCCTGACTACAGACTAATGATTAGTCCCGAACCCGAACTAAGAATTAATGACAACACGATTTGATAGTACCTAACTGTCAAATCGTGTTGTCATTAATTCTTGGTGGTTAGGAGATACGGACTAAAATACGCCCGCAACTAAGCCCGAAACTATGAACATCGGGATTAGAGAGTAGCCCCTCAGTAGTGGATGTCTTTCGGCTGATATCATAATAACCGATTTATAAAGTTTATTTGCAACCATTTTCATCTTAAATTTTTCGTGACATAGTTATGTTAGGTATCAAATTAAAGTACTCGAGGAGACAATTCTAAATATGCTTATGAATATTTTATTCGATAAATTTTTACTGAAGCTATAGCAGCACGACTCTAGTAGCCAAAAAACAACAGAATATGATTAGGTACCTACAGTATAAGCGTTACAGTAGAATCATATAGCTCATTTACAAATTTATTAAACACTAGCTTCTTCCCGCGACTTTGTCTGCGTAGACGTTAGAACTGGCTCGCAACTTTTATGCGTCATATTCTCATCCTTGGAAGTGCATCTTCATGATTCTGGTATCCAGATAGTGTGAGTCTTTGCGGTGCGGCTGAAAGTAATATTCAGCTCCGAAATTACTTCGACATGTTTTTTGGTCTTCTTGTAAATCTGTAGCGCTCATAATTCCAGCCACGACAAAAGTTTTATCATGTTTCTGGTCTCGATACTTTTAAATCCTAATCGATCACAATGCCAAAAATTAGTGTTGACAATTCCAGCTCAGAAAAAACTTAGACACGTTTCTGTTCTCCTGGTAAACAAAATTCTTGCTCAAAATACTTTGACATTTTTCTTGCGAATCTTTGGTTCTCATATTTTGCTTCAAAATTACTTCAACATGTTTCTGTTCTCCTGTTACATTTGAATCCTAATTGCTCACAATTACAGCGTCACAAATATTTCTGGTTCCTTGGTACTTTTGAATGAAAACCGCTTGCAAGCAGAAACATGTCGAAGTATTTTCGGGGCTTTATTTGCCCCGAAAATACTTCGACATGTTTCTGCTTTCCTGGTACTTGTGAATCTGAAGTAGGTACTAAGGCAGCAGCGGCTTCGGATTTCCTCTTCCTCCTCCGCCACTAAGCCACGCCTTTTATCGGGATGGAAAGAAGCCTATCTGTTATTCCAGAATGTGATCTATATGTGTGCCAAATTCCATCGAAATCCCTTCACCCATTTTTGCGTGATTGACGGACAAATATCAAAAACAACCAACCTACACGGTGTGGTTTTTTTTAATAATTCATCAAGATAATGGGTACAATGCAAATATATCGCTCCTGGATGATTCAAACTACGTCATTCGTTATGACAATGTGTGATATTTAATTTTTATAGGTGGTTATCACGTAGGTACATAATTTGCTATTGTTAAGTTATTTACGTAAATATGTCTGTTAATTTAGGTTATTAACGTAGGTAGGTTTTAGTTATATGTATAAATTATCAAACAAAAGACTTGTAAAACTAAATAATGGCTCACAAAAAAAATGAAAAAAAAAAGCTAATGGCACAAAGTAAACGGTGTGGTTGTAATAAATGCTTTGATTTCAAGATTTTATCGAAACTTTCGGTTTTTTTCTGTTACTACCATGTTAATTTACTTTTTTCATAGCTATATTGTGTTAAAAAAAAACAAGAACACTACATATTATAAAACTAAATCTCCCGCCATGTTTGCAATGTGTTTCAATAAAATGTAACAAGTTCAGTAGATCAACTACAAATATTTTACACTGTGGCGTATTTATTCTGCGAAGAAGTCGGCGGTCATATCGTATAACATCACATGAGGGGTCGCGGGCGGAGGTAGCGTTTTCAATGCCAAAAGCCCCGAATAAGCAAGCCTTAAATATTTTACAAAAAAAAATACAAAGCATATAACAAACTTCATTTCAAAAATCGGTGTTAAAAAACGGAGATACAAAACCAAAAACACCGACTTTGCTACTTAATAGTTGCTGGTTAGGTACTACATACTTACATGCAGTTTTCTTGATCGTGAGGAAAGAGCGGAGAGTAATTTTATTATAATAATTGTGGCTACGAAATTACGAAATCAAGGGTAAATAATTGGACTTGAAAAAATTGACAACTCTACTACTTATTTGGGGAATTTACATGTGTTTTTTTCGTTAGGTACGACACGACGCGACGTCGCGATGGTCGTCTCTCTTATCATAGCTCTGTGATACCGTCGTACCTACCTACTTACTACGTACCTACTAAATTACTTTATTTCAAATCTAGGGAAACGACATTATCCTTATCATTTACATAAATATCATTGTCAACATTATCCTCTACAGGAAGTTCTCGCACGATTTAGATCTTCAGAAGTAATGTGGTTTTCCTCGGCAGACCATAACCGGTTCACATGAGTTTCTTGAAATCTCTACTATCAAAATTCCTACTTATTATTTAAAAGCACAACTTGCTGAGTAGGTAATTAAACAAAAATACTTAGTTTTTTTTCCTGTACTGCCCCAACGCTGGGCAAAGGCCTCCTCCAAGTCTTTCCAAGCATCCTTTTCCCGCGCCACCTCGTGCCATCCCCCGCGCCGTGAGGGCTGGCACGAGTTTAACAATGAAAGTTTTATTTTAGTATCTACCTAGACCTACCTACTACCTATAGTTCAATCAATAATTCAATTAAGTCAATGTTACATGCAAATTTTACAACACAAGTGGCAAGTTGAAGTCCTAATCTCCACTGTGATCTCCACATATCTTTCTTTTGATGTGCCCGACAGGGCAGTTGTTTTCGCTGTTTCAGAATTGAACATTGAGTATTTTGAATTCGATGAATTTGTTGTGATGGACCGTTCATAGCCCAGAGAGGGTTATGATTATGAACAGTCCTTCCCTTGCCTGATAAAATTTTGTTTTTTTTTCGCAAAATTAACCTACTTACAAAATATGTAGTTAGTTGGTTCGATCCAGAGCTTGAGTTGGTGTGTCATTTGCGATTTAAGTTTGGCTTCACTTGGAATTTAAGCGCAGTTTGGGTGTCTTTTTGAATTCTCATTATTGGTCATAAGTGGAAAAAGCTATTAATGTTTCAGTCACTTTGAAAACTGGACCTTCTCGCCGCAGGGCAGAAAACCGAAAAGTGTCTTCAAGATATAATTGTATATTGAAGAGGACTGACCCGGACGACGTGCTAGATTTCGTGGCGAAGGAGCTGAGTAAACTACCCCCCGTCACTTTCGATCTCGTCGACTTTACAAAAAACGAAATAGCACTATTGCGCAACGTTTGTTCAGTAATTGGTCTCCTGAGGCTTCAAAGGGGAACAAATCGAGAGGCGCAAATGCATCAATCGGCAGTTTAGAATCGACGAACACAAGTGCGTAACCAGCTGCTGATAATGCTTACCTAGCGCCACACACCTCTGCCGTTGCTTTGGGCACAACCTCAACATCGGCTGCGGAAAATCGTATCACACGTAGGTACGTCGACCTCTAAACGCGCCTACGCTGCTAGTTAGGTACTACCGGCAAATCGGATGCGTCGCAGCCTAAGCGACAAGGCAAAACAGGAGAAAAGAGTGCTCAACCTGCTGACTGCGGTCCGTAACCTCAAGGAACGGATCAAGTTGATGAAGAGGATTTCACTAAAGAAGAAAAGAAGAAGATCAGCGGCTCTAAAAGGCCACTTTAGCAGAATTAGGAAGCACATCACGCTTACCCGTTACTGTCAAATTGTCCCAATCAACCTTAAACTTTATGCGTTAGCGTTAAAAGATGAAAATTAACATATTGTTGTGTGGTTAACATTGATTCTGCTAAAGTGGCCTTTTTAGACCCCCTGTTCTCGTAACCAATGTGGTACCACATAACCACACCCTGCTGTGCCTCTTTATTTCAAGCTACTTTGGCCCATAAATATGTCCTGTATAACGATATTGTATTAATAAAAGTTGCTCAATTGATTATTGTAGTAGTGGGTAGTGGTAAACGCCGTGACGTCAGTTGTCAGTTGTAATGGCGGCACGTGGACAGTCGTGTTGGAGAGTGGGGACTTTGCCGAGCGCACTTTGGCTCGAGACACCAACTAGGACACTCCTCCAGAACGAAACTGTCGGTTTACCTGTTTCAATTGTATTTAACCGACTTCTTTAATCATGTTATAAATGCGAGTTCTTCTAACTCAACAGACAGATGTGTTGCTGGGGAGTTTATTGGCCACTTCTTCTCCACAGCTAAAACACTAAGTAGTGGTAACGGGCGGGCGTTTTGGGGGACTGCCTATTTGTAAGTTTTGACGTTCAAAAGTACTAGCACTCAGCCACAGTTAATAAAGAGAGTTTAGTACGTATTCAGTGTTTTATTCTACTTAATGAACCCGATACCACCGAACCCAAACGATGATGGCGCTATCGCTCAGCCGTCGCTGACGCCGACAAATATTTATCTTATAGACTAACGCACATAAGGATTGAGTAAGTCGTGCAGTACCTACCTATTTGAAAGTGAGACCAACTCGTCGTTGTCGAGGGTCGAAAGGTTGGAATCGCGCCACAACATCAACTTTACGAAAGGTGTCTAGTTTCGACGTTTCCGATGGTTAAGCGAGACCACGCAGCGAAACACGACGTCGACATCGTTACCTACGTGTATATTTTCATCCTAAATAAAAACCGATCTCCCTAGCCCGCGTCAGCATAGTCTGCTACGCTGACAACACGCTGGCCGGCTGGGGGGATCGCACTAGGCGGCGGCCGGCGTAATGACACGCGGTGTTGCGACAGTCATTGAGAAAATCTGGCAATTGGGTCTCGAGATGGTCCTACACTAGTCCAAAACTTTGTGCTTTCATGGCTCCTGCCCAATCTAGGGGGTCCAAACGCCTCCTACTAGAGGCTCTACGTAGGGGTCGTGTGGTCCAATGGCCCTGTATGGGGCCCCAGTGTATAATAAGCGCTTTCGTTGAGACGGCGACTGGGCTGCTCGCCACGTGAAGAGGGTCATGGCCAACCAGCTGACCCGGGGATACCGCACGGTATCCGGCGAAGTGGCGAGCCGGATTGCCACCATGGGACCCAGAGGGTAGAGCCCTCGCGCACGACTACGCGTGGCGCGTTGAGGCGAAACTCCGCTGCCCCCGCAAATCGCAAGCGCGCAATTTGTTATTTGTATTATAATTAGTAAAAATCTTAGTAGTGTTGTATTTAATCACCTATTGTTTGGGAGAAGTCACTAATTCCTTAAAATCAGGTGATTCTACCTAGCCCTGTGCTAAGTAGAATCACTTGAGTCAGAGCCTTATTTTGTTTGTACCTACACAATTTTTTATGCCAAAAATAATCTTATCTTATGTGCAGAACAATAAATATAATTTTGTTATTAAATAGAAACAAGTGACGTACAGTCACAACATGTAGGTGGGTATGTAAAATTAATATTAACACTGATCTTCGAAAGTTAAGAACTACTAATGTGGGTAAACTCGATTGTAGGTATTATAGGTATTGTGTCTCTTAAGAATCATATCTTACTGCTTCTAAGTCTCCGTCCCCATTTAATTGTAGGGTTTTCAAACGACGTTTACGATATTTTTGTTTCTTAAGTTTATCCAAAGCCTGATCTGCAACTTCTGACAAAGGTTTCTTCAGGTATTCTGGGATTCTGCAGACAACTCTGCGAGATACTTGGTACAGAAATCTTTGTGTTAATCCGTCAGGAAACTGCCTAACTAAATCATTCCATCGAATGTCAGTCCAGACTTGATATGATGACGACCTAAGGCTGAAAATGAAGAAAATGCGAAATTAGTTCATGAAAAAACTTACATGTAGGTACCTATTCATCATGAGTAATATAAAAGAGCGCTATCTGCACATTCTCAAACAATTTTATTCTCTCTTTTCTAGGACGCATTATTTTCGGCTTTAGAACTGATTTAAAAAGTGTTTTGTTAAAAATGGACACTTTCCTTTAGTTGGCCATGTTAAATTACTTTCCAGAATTTGAACCTTATTAGCGAAACTTTCAGATTGTGTAAAACCTCCACTACATTACTCGCGAAGTTACTTCGACGAATTACTGATCGAAGTCCGAATTACATGTCCACACACTCGAAGAACTTCGCGAGGAGCTCAGTCGCCCGGTCCCCCACGATAGGCATCATGGATAACGTTAAAGTGGCAGCTGCCACTTTAAGCTATCTAATGCTTCCTCCACACTATTCCGAAGTTGCACGAAGCGAAGTGCTCTCCGAAGTTGACCGAAGTCCGAAGTAGGTGTCCACACACCTCGAGCAACTTCGCGAGGAACTCAGTCGCCCGTTCCCCTCACGATAGGCATAATGGATAACGTTCATTTGGCAACTGCCGTTGCAATGTGTACTCTCGCGTAATAAAAATACGTGCGTATTTACTATGGCTGACGCGAACCGAAGTGAGTCGAAGTTACCCGAGTAGTGTGGACAGACGCAGACGCACCGAGAGTGTGGGAGCAGTGAGTAGCCTCCACATTATTCCCGAAGTTGATCGAAGTTGAGCGAATACGATAGTGTGGAGGGGCACTTCGCTTCGCCTCGTGAAACTTCGCTTCGCCTCGGGCGACTTCCAGTTGTTGTCGGTTTTTGCGCCCGAGTCAAAGGACTCGAAGTTCGAACACGAAGCGTCTGTCCACACTACTCGGGTAACTTCGACTCACTTCGGTTCGCGTCAGCCATAGTAAATACGCACGTATTTTTATTACGCGAGAGTACACATTGCAACGGCAGTTGCCACATGAACGTTATCCATTATGCCTATCGTCAGGGGAACGGGGGGAACGGGCGACTGAGTTCCTCGCGAAGTTGCTCGAGGTGTGTGTGTGGACACCTACTTCGGACTTCGGTCAACTTCGGAGAGCACTTCGCTTCGTGCAACTTCGGAATAGTGTGGAGGAAGCATGGAGGCTACTTTACGTCTCACGTATTAAATCTACAACTCGACCAAGCTAAGTTTGCACCTCGCGTCGATACGTTACACTGACGCTTAGGTGGTCTGCAAAAAAGGATTCGCTAAAAGTAAACAAATGTTTGTTAGATTTTACTTTGCATTTATTATTTTAAAACATTATATTACACTTAGCTTGGTCGAGTTGTACCTACAGACGTATTTACTACGGCTCGACGCGAACCGAAGTGCGTCGAGTAGAGTAGTATGACGCTTCGTGTTCGAACTTTGGGACCCTTCGAGTCCTTCTCGGGCACAAAAACCGACAACGACGGGAAGTTGCCCGAAGCGGGGCGAGGTTGAACAAAGCAAAGCCAAGTACCCTTCTACATTATAATATTCGCTCAACTTCGCAAGTAATGTGGTGGAGGTAAAATAATACGGGTTTTTTCAAAAACATCCAATAATGTAGTTTTAACTTTTTTCAAAATCGGACTTGAGACCTTTCAGTGTTTTTTGATATTCCTCACAATAGTTTCGGATTTTGGCTATCCAGGCACACTTTAAAAATGTATTGTAAATTATTTCCCTCCTGAGGCAGATGGGCAACCAACCTTTTGAATACTTTTTTGCTCAGTTTGTTTATTTTTAAATTCTCTTTTACAAAAACTTGAACATGGAGACTGGAATACCAAAAGTTTTGTAAATAAATATAATGTTGATCAAATTTTTTTCCAAGCTTCAACCAAACAGATTTATCTATTTTTCTATTCTTTAATTCTTCAAGAGGTAGTTGTGTATACTTCAATAGTAGCCTTAAAAATCTACTTGCTAATGCTAAAGTCCATTTAATTCTCTTCTTTTCTGGCTTCCCTAAAAATAAAAAAATATAGTAAGTATATAAAATATTGCTGCTGTGTTTTTTTTTGTGTAATTTTGCTATGACAATGTTTTGGATTCACACACCATTAAACAGCTGCTGTAATCTTTTGTATATTCCTCTCGGCTCTCGGCCCAAAACCATAGACAATAATGTCACTGAATGGTTGGGATGATGCTTGAAACATACTTTCATGATTTTTTCTTCATCTGCAGAGTAGGGGCCTTTGTTAGAGCCTCCAAAGTAGGTCATAACATGCCTGAATACTTGAAACATTGTTCTTTGTAATCCACGAGCTAAAAAAGCTATAACAAAACGTCTTGCACGTTCTTCAGGTGTATTTGGTAATCTGCTTTTATCTTTATTTTTCCAGCGGGCCAAACATATTAACTTATCAGGAACATCATATAGCTGCCAAAAACAGATATTACATATTATTTGATTAATTGTAAGTACACCAGATTGGGCAAATGGAATATTTTAAATTCTATGTGAGGAAATCCTTTTATCTCACATCATTTATTTTAACAAATTACTGTTTTAACAAATTACTTTAACAAATTAAATGATATTATTCTCAGTAAGACTTTCATTAATTATAAAAAAAAATTGAGGCCACACTACTTGAGAGCACATAAGTTTAGTTAATAACTGTATCAACTGAAAACAGTGCACCTACTGTACCTTCATGAATTCATTCCAATTGTCTTGTATCTTGTCACTTTCAGTTTTGCAAATGGTGTCTGTTCTATAAGGTTCAGGATGATTTTCATTATCAGTGCTTTTAAGAGGTCTTGAAAGAGAATTTGATTTTTGATACCAAGGTTGATCCCATGTTATTATCTCACCTTTCAATCTGCCTACCAATAACTGAAACATAAAAGAATACATTAGCTTATAGAGATGTCCAGTTTGTATGCTGTAATGCTTTAAACTAGGCACTCACTACCTTTAAACTGAATTGTAATGATTAAAGGTTTGCTCATATGGGGTTAGTTATAATATCACTTACTTTCACTAGTTCTGTTGCAAATGTTACACCATGTCTGACCATGTTCATTTTAGTTTGGTAAGTGTTGCACAACATTAAGTAAAATGAGGTTATTGATTCTTGAAAAAGATAAATAGTAGCTAACATATAAACACTCTCCTAGATTTTAACTAATAAAAAACCTAAAAAACCTTTGATTATTTTTTTCAATGTAATTTATTAGCCTTTATAGAATGAAGTGCATTGAAAATTCTGTGCTTTGTTCCAAAACACAAATAATGGACATTGGCCACATGGCAAGGTTAAATTGGAACTGGGCTGGTCATATCTGCCACATATCGCAATGGGCAAAGATTACCATGCACTGGATCCCAAACGCAAGGAAACTACAACACGGCAAGCTCAGAAAAAGATGGGGAGACAAGCTGGACTCCTTCTCAAGGGACTGGCCCAAAATTACAGAAGATCAGAGAAAGTGGAAGGAGGGTAGGGGAGGCCTTTGCCATGCAGTGGGGCAGTGTTGGATGAAAATAAAATTTATAATAATGTAGAATGAAAGTGAAAAAGTGGTTTATTCCTAGTAACTTCATAAATGTGAAAATCAATTACCTATCATAATATGTCTGTTGATCAGCCACACATCAGTGGCTTAACAATTTAGATGAAACTTCAAAAATGACCATGACCTGGAGAGGACACCTGATGTTTTATCCTACTATTATTTTCCATGGGATAATTTCTAACTGTCATGCAGGTGAAGCGTTGTGACAAACTTTTAATCTATAAGTTGAATTACCTCCATAAAAAAATAGTCTTCGTCTTTGATTTCTTCTAAATACATGAGTATTCTATCCATACAAGCTGGTTCATTTAAATCATCAAAGTCCTGTAATATATCACCAAATTCTATATGCCTCTCTATCCTTTTCACGGGTAACTCCTCATCACTACTACTTGAATCCATATTATTATTGTCAGAGTCCTCCTCTACTCTCTTTCTCTTGACCGGTGAATCTTCATCTTCGCTTTCTATTTCGCTTTCTATTTGTCTCTTCTTGGTAGGTGGTCTCTCATTCTCAGCCTGCATAGTTACGAACTTTTTTAAAGAGGCTTGCAAAACTTTCGGCCTCAAAATCCCGTAAAACCTTGTCTAATCTAAGTTTAGAGAGGTTATTTCAAAGACTAGCTATCTATATAGGTACTACAGCAGGGTCAATTTCAATTCCGTAAACATGTCATTGTCAATCAGGTCGATTGTCAAAGGCGTTTTTTTTATTCTATTTTTATTATATTAAACTTCATTCTTGACCAACAGGGAATAAGCGTGAAAAATTGTTATCATTTTATATAAAAAAATAAACAAAAATATAGTACTAACAGTGAAAATAGAACCAAAATTGCTCGAAAAATAAACGACATAAAACTATTAAAAATATGTATCTGTCCCTCTCACGAAAACGCTGTTTTATATGGCAGCTGTCATAGGCGTTATGGACTTTGACGTCAAAGTCCATATCGGACTTCTCTTTCTAATTGTAATCTTTGAAACTTTATAACTTCGTCGCTGATAAAGGTTGAAAATAATTTCATGATTGCTTACTTATAGAGCTGATGAGCATTTCATTTTGCAAATAAAACATCGCTGCAATCTGCATGCAAATTCCCTACTGTCAAAGGCGAAGTGACCAGTGTTGCCAACATCAATTTACCAAATTCCCCGAAATGCCAAGATAAAAATACATAGAATTATAATTTTAGAAGATTTATTTTTTACTTACTTCTTTTTGGTTTCCTTAACGTATTTTTTTTTAACTGTTTCCTAATTTTGTTACTAACATTTTGCTTGGTAAAGTAAAAAATAACTTTAATTTCGGAACTCGGTGTTTTTGTTAATTTTTTCGTTTTTTGACACCGACTTCCCAAATTAGTTATTTTTTACTTTGTTTTTTTTTTTTTGGAAGTCGGTTGTATTTTTTGTACAAAGTTTTTTATTTTTCACTTTTTAGTGGTACCCCACACCTAACAACACCACTGCAAAATCGCAGAAAAGCAAAATACGCAATTTCGATTACTTGGATGACGTAATACCATCATCCAAGTAGACGAATTCCAGCTATTTCGATTTAAAATCCAAAGTTCGTAACTGATTTTGATAAAATTTAAATGGGACCAATCTGCAAGTATATCCTTTCAGATAAAACAATAATTTTTCTCAAGAGTTATGAGGTAACAAAGTTCAAAATGAATTAAAAATGAATTAAAATATAATATAAAGGTAGCTACTGTAAACCGTTGAAGAGTTCCCTTGACCCTCAATTATTGTAAAGTTGATTTACTAAAATTCAAGACTAATTTGAAATAGAGTCCATACATACAACCCAGGGAAACATGACACGTCGATCAGAAGACTGTCCTTCGTCTTTATCACAGACTACATAGAGATACTACGTATGTCTTTATCATCATACCCGTAATGACAGCCATAGCTGGCCATAGCCCTTCTAGATGTAAAGTTCTCATCAATACAAATTAGTCAAGCCCAAACACAAGGTAACTGCTGTAAATCGTTGAGGAGTTCCCTCGACTGTCTTTCGGCTCCATCATCAGATCGACTCCAGACCTTCATTAAATTGTAGTGCTTAATACTTCATGAAAAAATTAACAAACTCACTAGTTGCCCATACGATTTTCGAAAGTTCCCCTCTACTTCTCTGGGATGCCATCATCAGATCCTGGTTTCCTTATCATGGGACCATTTGGGAAGTATACCCTTTCCAATAAAAAAAAATATTTTTAAATCAGTTGGCAAGCGACGGAGTTATGCCCAAACAAAAAAAAAAAAACATCCGAATTTAAGAACCTCCTCCTTTTTGGGAAGTCGGTTAAAAAATACCTAAAAACGACAATTTTTTCGATAAAACAATAGAAAACAGACGAAGAGTACCCAAAAAAGCCTACTTCTAAGTCAATCGGTCGAAACTCCGTGACCGAAATGTTCGATTGACTGACATTGATACTATTGACAGATTGTTTGACTTACTTTGTAAACGCACAAGCAGACGTCACGCGTTACGGATAACATTACGAAAAACATTGATTATTTCTATTTAATTTGGCTTTATCAGATCTTAATTTGCTAGTAATATAATGTTTGCAATCAATAAATAAAACAAAATATTGTCAGTTTACTTAGGTGATATTATTGTTGTATCCAGAATGGAGGCAAATGGTGCGGTTTTATGTGACAATCTGATTAAGTGGTTGCAGACTTTAGATCTTAAAGCAAAACATGGAAATCCATCAGGTAAATGTTGTTTTGACAGTCTAGTATTTGGTATTTGGCATTACGATAAGAATTCACTCTGAGAATACTGTAACTGGGCGCTCACATCCTAGAGTCGACCAGTAAGTGAATAATTTCGTCACTTTGTTCTTGTTTTATTTCATTGGGCCATCACTCTGGTGTATGCGGTATTGCAAAATTTAGAGTAATTTTTGCCATTGCAGTCTCGAATAACTTGCTGTAGGTTCACTGGCCATGGCACTGGCCATTAGACAAAACGGTGATGGTTTATATTGTCATTGAAAATCTGCCCACACCATCCTATCACCTTTCCTATGTGTATAACATCATATCTGGTCCTATGATAATAGGCAAGTTATAAATTTATTACAGTGAATGTGGTTTTATTTAGTATTCATTAATCATTAATGATAAAATATACTTAGAAAATCTTAATGGTTGCTATTATGACTAATACAACCATACTTTCTGAAAGACATTTTGTCATTCAATGTCATCAGGTAAAGTTAATTTTGATGCATTCAATAGGAATACTATCTACATGGTTTAATCCTTTAAGCCTTCAAGTATTTTCAGCTGCTCAATCAACTAAGTATTTACATAATTAATTTTGTTTCACTTTGTAGTAAAACAAAATTATTTGTTTCAAAATCCAGATTTAGATTTGGTCTCGATTTTGTGTTTTATCGAAGTATTCCTGTCAGTTTTTAAGTAAATGGGATTATATGGGATTCTCCATATGATCACATTTATTTATTTTATTGCTTGGAATAATAAAAGTAGCAGCGGTAGCGGTATCCTCATCATCAGTAGAGACTGGATTATATATGCAACATAAAAAGCATTAAAATCAGCATAAAATTAGTAAATTAACATTCCATGATACTATAACAATTAATTATTTAATCTTTTAGTAAATGTAAAAGTATTCTTCCAAATGTTCAGTGGTAATCTTTTATCTTCGATCATTTGAAATATTCTTATAAGTAGAAAAAGTTCGCTCCACATCTACTCAGGTTCATTCTTATCTGGTGGGCAGTAAGGTCTAAAGACCCCACCATCCTCTAAGATCTGGGTAGAATTTGAACTTGGGTGCTATGTTAGCACTTAAAGTTTCTTGTGATTTTTTTGGTTGGATTTGCATTAATTTATTTTAATTTTTTTAAATAAATAGAAGCAACAGTTTTTATATTGATTTACTATCTTTTCAGAACTGTCTGATGGAGTGGCGATTGCCGAAGCTCTCACACAAATTGCACCAGAGTATTTTAGCCCGAGTTGGAACTTGAAAATAAAAACAGACGTAGGACATAACTGGAGGTTAAAAGTCAGCAACTTGAAAAAAATATTAGAGGGTGTTGTAGGTAAGTAAAAATCTAATAATATTATATCAATCACTGTTTTACTCCACTAAATTGGCGAGGTTGGCTTCCAGTCCAACCGGATGCAGCTAAATAGCAGTACTTTATAAATAATGAAGCTTTATCTAAACTTCACACCACAGTAACTGGGTAAGATATCCCTTGTTTTCTAACTAACTCGTAATGTAATGGATTGTCACCCATCCGCGGACTGCGATCCACTGCAAGCATAGCTTGACCTTCAAGTTTGACCCAAGCAGCTGTTATTATTTAGCCACAAGCTCCTCATGAGTAATAATGAGTAGGCCATAATACATAATACTTTTGCTAAAATGCATGGATTTATAATATCAGACAAATTGCATTCAGGAGACCTTAATATATTTGAAATTTTCTATGTCATTGTTCAACAACAAAGTAAATCTAGAAAGTAAAACGTCTTTTTCAAGGCTACATTAGCATATCTCACATCACCTATTGAATACATTTTCTATCGTTGTACGGTTTTTAAGCCCCAACTTTTAATGTTTTATCAGTTACCAATACTTAATAGTGTTAATCAGCTGCCAAGATAACAAAATTATTGTGATGTCATACAATCTTAAAACTACTGTGAAATTAATAGCTAAACTAAAACTGTTCAAATCTATGGTCATTTTTAAGTTTCCGTATCAGAATGGTAAAGAGGAACTCTTTGCTCTTGTGGTGTGACTGTCTAAGCCATTCACAGTATCAGAGAATATCGTGTAGTTTTCAAAACCGTCCTTCGATTTCCTATACGATCATTATTTCCAGAGTTATTGATTGTCAAAGTGAAAAAGTACTTTTTTGCTTTGACTGACGATAACTCCGCGGCAAATCATCGTACAAGCGTACAGGCTTTTTGATTACGTCATATTAAAGGACATTAAACTTTTTAAAAGAGCTTTCGAACGAAACAATGGAATTTATTTTATTGAATCCCTTAGACCTTTTTCAAGACAAGAAAAAATTTGGATTTTTTGTTTTTGTCTTTTTTTTCTGTGGATTTCTCCAGACCCGAACATGATAAAAAATTTTCATGGTCATATCTGAAAATTAGACACTTGGAGCTACAACTTTTTTTTTTTTGCTGTAGGAACGATCATTTTCCTCGGAGTTACAGCTCGTTGAAAATCACCTAAAATTTTTATTTTTTATGTCTCTTAATTTTTGTGACTAGTGTATGATGGTACGGAACCCTCGGTGCGCGAGTCCGACTTGCTCTTGACCTTTCTTTTATAATTACAAAACAACGATTGTTGCAGATTATCATCAGGATATTCTAAATTTAAGTTTACAAGAGTTTTCAAGGCCAGATGTAGTAAATATAGCCGAGACTGCCGATGCCTCAGACTTGGGGCGACTGCTTCAACTTGTTTTGAGTAAGTTTATTTTGAAGCCGATCTGAAACTATTTCTTGAGGTATGATTCTCTAGTTAAATTAAAATATAAACCATTAGAGATATAAACTATGAGAGAGAGAGATATAAACCATTCCTGATTAAATCTCTACCTAGAATTTTCAACAGTTAAGAGTGTGTATTCCGTCCACTAGCGCCGCCAATCGTTTTTTAATAATTGTGGTAAATTTAAGACACGTAGATAAAAAACCGCTCTGTAGTGCACTAAAGAAATGTATCTATTCTGCCGTTTTGGCTAAATAGCCAAAACGGCAATTATTGCTAAAAGTGGCCACTTTTAGCAAAAATATCGACTTTGGCAACTATTTATGTTTAAAGTACAAAACATAACTCTCAAAACATAATAAATACATTTCTTCAGTGCACTACAGAGCGGTTTTTTATCTACGTGTCTTAAATTTACCACAAATATAAAAAACGATTGGCGGCGCTAGTGGACGGAATACACGCTCTTAAGTGCCTTTTCGTTTTTTCTAAATTAATTGAATTTTAGATATCCCAATTTTTTATGTTTATGATACAAGTTGATGAAGACAAAAATCGTGAGGAAACTCCCATGTAGAGGCAAAAATTTCGAAGGCATGTCGATTTGATCTACGCTCGCGTGAATGATTATTATAGCACACCCTCTAGATAGAGAGCCTTGTTTCGAGCCATGGGAACATTAGCTATAAGATATAGGTACCTAGTCTGAAGAAAGCAAAAAAAAAGTGATGGTAACTTCAGATTTTCTCTCTAGGAAAAAGTCGAGAGTTAATATAATGTTAGGCACCAGATAAGTTTACAATAAAGTACATTGACCTTTCCATCATTATAATTTTTCATTAAAAAGATTCAGGACCGTTAATTTATTTCTTTATTTCGGTTTTTAATGTTAAGAAAGCCAATAAACGTATGTGGGTATTGTGGGTCAATGACCGTTATTGCAAATTTATCTGACGCCTACCTACCATAGAACAAGTTATTCTCTTCTTTGTCAACTTATTGTCTTCTTCTTTTAAAAAAGGTTGTGCAGTCAACTGTGTTAAAAAAGAGGAGTACATCACAATGATAATGGAGATGGAGCTATCATGCCAGAGATCGATAATGCAAGCGATACAGGTACGATATGAAACGATTCGTTTATATGCACACTACCCACCTAAGAGCCTATGTCAGTCATTTCTGGCAGTTCAAAAGGGTTGTCTTACTTAGAATCGAGCTCCCCGAGCGCACTGCGAACTCTCTTCGCAATTCCATGCGTCGACTAATTCAATCCGACAAAAGATTGAGTGTTGCTCGCATGCCAATTAAAAAATGTTTATTTCTAAGCCATATCATAACAACAAGTTGATGATTGGAGCCTCCTTTTAAGTAAAAAATACCTGTATTAGGAGACTCCGCTCCTTCTTAGCAAGAAAATTTCACAAAATAGAACACGATTAGACATAGTAGCGTAGAATACCGTTATTATTATTTCTTTTATATTTGTGTGTGTTTTGTCGCGGGTGTGCGTGTGTGTGTGTGTGTGTGCGCGCGCGTGTGTGAGGGTGTGTTTGTTTTAAGTACTATCCGAGGACATGCACCTGAATACACAAGGAACTTCCGAGGACATTTTCAAACCGAGGACATTTTCGGGGGTCCTCGGATTGACTTATCCACTGCATCGTATTTGTCGTGCGATTCTGAACCTTTATGTATAAATAATAAGAAAAAGTCACCCAGTCCTCGTTTTGATTATGAGAATTCATATCTACACACCGACAGTGTGTGACCGCTACGCGGCGCCACCATCGATTTTTACACACTCGCCTTACACACGAGTTAAATTTTGTAGTATTGTCCGAGGACTAATGTGTGAATTTAACACACCTGCCCTCGGATGAGTAGCTATATCAGACAGTGTGTATTCAGATCCTCGGAATGGTAAGCGGACCAGATAGTGTGTATCCTATTATGAGTATTTTTGCGGATTCATAGGTTTTATACAGTAAACAAAAAAGCAAAGTAAAAAAATAAGTATATATTTCTCTTATATAAATATCTTTTACATTCATAAAAAAGGTGTTTCAAACTTAATAAACATTTATTATTTAAAGTAAAGTATTATGATACTATACAATACTAACATTAAATATAATACATACTATAATATATATTTTTAAAACAACAAACACAATTTTTTTTTTAATCATCTATACAATGTTGACAGGACTTTAGACTTTTTATATATGTCGCAGCCAACTGGTTAAAATAGCCGTTCAATCAAACGTCTAGCTTCTTAATTGAATATTAGAGGCGCTCAAAACGTTCAACATTACAGCTGACTCAAAAGCCGCCTTCTAATTGAATTAGTTCAGCTTACCACTGGGACGGCGCTAGATGCGTTTTTTTTTTCAATATGGCGGCAACTAAACATGTGTTTTTGATTGTTTCAAGATATTTTTCGGAAAGAAAGTAGTAAATAGACATTACTAGTGTTAAAGAGCCAGAAATTATGGTGGCATATATGAGTGAATCAAAATATAAATAAATAAGCAATTATTCGAAGAGAAATCAAGCTGTAGCGTTGAACGTTGCAGTCAACAAGTCGGCTAAGCGACATACAACCGTGTGATTGAATGGCGTTGTCCAGTCAAAGGGCTAGCTGTTTTTACTAATTTGTTCAAACTTTTGGTAACCCCTTAAACCATCCTTAAACTTATCCCAAGAATAATCTCCCAAGAAATTACAAAAAGTTTTCCTATTCTTTCAAATCACATGCTAAACTAATAGTCACTCTAGTTAATTTACCATTGAACCAGTTGGCTAAGCGTCATTAAGCTGTAGTGTTGAACGTTGCAGTCAACAAGTCAGCTAAGCGATGTACAGCCGTGTGATTGAATGGCGTTATTCAGTCAAAGGGCTAGCTGTTTGATTGAACGGCTATTTTAACCAGTTGGCTGCGACGTATATATTAAGAATATTGAATGAGAAAAAAATAATCAATTATTCTTTTGATTCTTATTTTTAAGGAATGTATTTTATAAATTATTTAAGTATTCAATGAATTAAAATCAAAACTGAAATCTAATTCCTAAAATTCTTGCATAGTTTTATATTAACATTTATTGGTATATTTATTGACATTTTATTTTTGTTATACATTTTAGTATAATTATTAATTGTAAAATAAAAACTTAAACCTTAAGAGAGCTATTACATTTTTTCTTGAATTTGAGCGTTTTACAGGAATTTTGATGTGTGATTACGGTTTAGATATAGCCATAAATTAAAAAAAAATATATGTCCATGAAAGTTTGATTCTATTTCTTGGGAGTGCTTTAAATAGATATTTCAATTTGTTTACATAAATCAGTATAAACTTTTCTCTGCAAAGGATGTTTTATAAAATTTACTTTAGGGCATAGTTTGATGCATTGTTACATCGAAGATATAATATTTGAATAATTTATAAAAATGTTTATGGTACAAATGTATCTTCTACTTTGGAGTGCTTTAAACAATTTATTATGTTTCATACATTAATACACCAAAAATAATTCCGTAAAACAGAGAGTAACTGAGATTTTTCCTCCGAATACATATTTTTTATCTATGAATATATAATCTAAATTCAAACAAAAAGTTACTAATAACTAAGTTTACTATGTTAACTACCTTGAAAAAAAAAATTAGTCTGTTTAAGCCTCAAATGATGCCCTAAATAAAATTTTATAAAACATCCTTTGCAGAGACAAGGTTTAAACTGATTTATGTAAACAAATTGAAATATCTATTTAAACCACTCCCAAGAAATAGAATCAAACTTTCATGGACATATTTATATTTTTTTAATTTATGGCTAATTCTAAACCGTAACCACACATCAAAATTTGGTTGGCGGCAAAAGAAATGTTCTCGGATAGTACTTAATCTAAGAAATGTGTGAAAAAAATACTGCAAAACTTGGTAAAATATTTAGGTCAAGGTACGAAATACTTAGGTAGAGGTCCTCGTTTTGTATACATAGGGCTCTTCAAAAAGTCCTCAGATTGTTTCTGAAAAGTATAACTCAAGATCCTCGCATTGTACATAACTCAAGGAAGAGTGTGTGAAAACGAGTCCTCGGATTATCATGTCCAGGCGGGTGAGTAGGTCCTCGGAAGGCTCACACAAACGTCCTCGAAAGGATGTGGCTTGAAGAATGAGCAGTGTATTTGAAGTCCTCACACTGTTCATAAAAAAAACGGCGGAAAAAAAGTTTTGACAGCACTACACGAATAGGTTCATTAAATAATATTTCGAATTCTGATGCTTTATATCTTATCAAAAATATCGTACGAGGCCGTTAAGACAGTATTTCAGAGCGTCCTCGGATTGTTCATAAAAAACTATAGTCCTCGCATGGACGTCTACACAAACAAGGGTGTGTGTGTGTGTGCGCGCGCGTGTGTGTGTGTGTGTGTGTGTAGGTGTTGAGAGAAACGGGTGAGTTAAACTATGTGTTGAATGCTAATTACCGGTACTCTTATAAATGACCTTTTTAAAGATACAATAAAATAAATATTCAAAGTGTTATTATACAAGGTGGCCAAATCGCATGTATTCAATTCTGTTTTGGACAGTTTTCAGGATATTGATTATCCCACCAAAAATATTTTCATGTAAAATGTTGCCAAGACGAGACCATATGGCTCAGACTGGCAAAAAGTTATCTAAATCTAAAAGCCCTAACTTCACAAGCTCTACACCTTAGTCAAAATATGTGGCTTGGACGTTTGTTACTACAAGAATGATTGCATAGTAAAAAAAGTAATAAGCAGTGAATAATTTTTCAGCTTATGTGAATGTAGCGATATTATTATGGCCAAGCAACACAACAAAACTTCACCTGAGTTTGGCTGTGCTACGAGTATATTCAACTTGCAGTCACACATTTCGAGAACGTTTTATTCTTCCCTCATCATTCTTTTACAAATATTTTGATGCGTTATTCAAAGAGATTTTGATGAAATGCCTAAACAAACCCAATGCTTTACGGTCATACGTCGACAAGCCCCCCGGCTAATCGACAATGATGCAAACACTTTTAAAAGGCAAAAGAACAGATGGCTTAAAATAAATAGGTAACCTACTTGTGCTAAAATTAATGTTCAGGTTTTATAACATAAAATACAATGAAATCAAAATCTATTGAGTTTTTGGCTGGATGAGGCTATTTTCTGAGTTTAAAAGCAGTTTTGACGAAATCCATCTAATGCATTGAGCCATGAAAATGACAATGATAAAAAGACAGATCCAACTTTGCAATTTTTATTATACAGAAGAAATCTTATAAAGCAATTTTTAAGATTCCTTTAGAAAAAAGTACTAGTTACTTTTATTTATTAGAAAACTTTGCAAACTTACTTTTATTTATTAGAAAACTTAATAATTTATCTAGATACTTAATGAAGTAAGTATCTAGATAAATTATTTCTATCATCGATAATATCTAGATAAATTAACGTCTTGTTACTCGCTTATCCACTTAATAATAATTTATCTAGATACTTCATTAAGTATCTAGATAAATTATTAAGTTTTCTAATAAATAAAAGTAAGTTTGCAATTTCCCCAGCCAGTGGGCTGGGGAAATTGCAAACTTACTTTTATCAAAAAAAAACTTTTATTAAAACTTAGCAGCACACTACAGCAGCATTTTGTAATAGTTGGTTTGTCTGGCAGTATCAATATTTTAATTTAACAGTAGTACAGTCGCCAGCACATCAGGTTATCCGAAACTGTCAAATTTTCCCAATCAAATTTTAACTGAATTTCTTCAGCAATAAAGTTGAAAATCTAACAAAGAAATTTGACAGATTGTTATAGCTTGATGTACTGGCGTATGTACTTATTTGTAGTATTAGAAAGCTTTTAGTAAGTCTCTAGATGTTTGTAAAATATAATCAAACTCAGTATCTTTAAATAGCATAGAGAAGTAGATATTATATACTTATAAATAGAGGCACAAGAATGTAAAAGCGTGGTTCATACCTACGCATGGGCGTCAGTCAGCGGGAGCGGGGGGCTGTATCTTCATCTTCACAAAAGAGCACGAAAACGTTTACACCCGTCTTCCATAATTATATTAGAATTTCATCTTTCCATTCTAAATAACAACCACATTGTTGTCTTATGTTATCTTATCTAGAGAAAGTTTTCAAATGTATAAACATATTAATTTTATGTATATTCTTTGCACTGCCACATACTCAGTAAAATGTCCTTAAAACGTTTAAAAGCGAGCCTACTTTTAGGGTGATATGTCCTTACGCCACTCTCACCCTCAATGCATTAATGTTCAAACAAGATGTTTTATAGGGTACGACCTAGATTTTAATATTTTGGTGGTCTCTCTTTCGAAAGCTTAGGAAAAAGGCGGTTTACCAAATCTTCTTCTCCATTTAAGGTTAAAAAACGTTTTCGGATCGGTGTGCAAACTCACTAAATCTATCTATCTATCTATATTTTATTTTCTTATAATAAATCTGTAGAGAGGTCAATTCTGTACATGAAATATATTTCCAAAATAACTATCAGGGGGTGATTAGGGATCGATACTGATGCCAAAAATGCAATCAGTGCAATTTTTGTCTGTCTGTCTGTCGGTCTGTCTGTCTGTCTGTCTGTATAACCGTTATAGAAACAAAAACTACTCGAAGGATTTTAATGAAACTTGGTACAATTATTATTCATACTCCTGAGCAGGTTATAGTATACTTTTCATCACGCTACAATCAATAGGAGCAGAGCAGTGAAGGGAAATGTTGGGAAAACGGGAGAAGTTACTCCATTTTTTAAGCTTCCGTCGCGTGTGCAACCTTAATGGTGAAAGCTACACAGAAATCATGTATGACGGAAATGTTCTCCTTAAAATTATATAAAAAATATCCTACGACAGCATATGTCTATCTTTTATGATTGACGAACAATAACACGTGTAACTCCCGATAGCTTAGCAGTTCGAAGCTTTCTGATTGTATTTGTCTACTCTTACGTTTATAAAACTCTCAGTCGTCCCTAATTAACATTAATAAAAGTTAACATTATTAACTATTCCATAAAAAAAGAATCAGAAATCGGAATATACTGAATCATGCTCTAAGGATTATTTTTGTCATTTTTGTGGTCGCGAACGCACAGGCAGGCGGCTAGCTTGGCGCCTAGCGCTAGCGCAAGGCTAGCGAGTAGCTTCGGAAAACGGCTTACGACAGTTTGAAATATCCTTTAATAATTATAATGTCGAGGGGAAGATGGTTATAATTTCGCTTTACACCAAACGAGTAATATTATAAATGTGAAAGTTTGGTTGTTTGTTACTCAATCACGCCAGAACGGCTTAACGGATCTTAATGAAATTTAGAACAAAGATAGATTATAGTCTGGAATAGCACATAAGCTACTTTTCATCCCGGGAATATGTTCCCTACGGATCACGCGGGCGAAGCCGCTGGCAGAAGCTAGTCACAAATAAAATTCCATATGCTCAAAACATATTACGATGCTTTTATTTTCACATAATTTTATGTTCATTTTTTATGTCTGGCTACACACGTACATGTAAGTATAATAACTGTCAATATTGCTATTGCTTAAAGTTCCTACTCGTTGGCATGCATTACATTTTTATTGTTTGAATCTGTATCAAATACAGGATGTAAATACACATTAGGTACGACTGACCTTGTACTCACATTTGCAGTTTAATTATACGTTCACTATTACTTTGCGAATACAATTTACTCCCACATGGTGGCCTTTGATTGCCAAATCATAACTCGCCGCTATTCCTTTCTGTAGGTCAAGATGAATAAAGTATTACTTCTTAGGGTATCATAGTAAACTATTAAAAATAAGTAAATATTACAGTAAATATTGTGTAGTCAGTAGATATGTCTCTGGTTTTAAATAGCTAAAGTCCAGTCGCGGAGCAGGAAGAATTTCGTACAATGACCGTTATTACCTGTCTCTGTCACTCCCGCGTAAATAGAATGAGTCTCGCTCGCACAAATGCAATGGCCGCCGTCATCAGGGATTGTAAACCTTTTACCTGAGAGTGTAAGGTTTGTTCTCGTTTGCATTTGTATGTCACGTAAAAAAAGAGGAATCGAAATTAGACTAGATGATAATGTTGATAAAACTGTTGATTATTTTGTAATAAATGTGATAGGCGAGACGTCTTCGGAAATCAGTAACTCCGATACAGAGGAATCGGATTCTGATTTTTGCCGTATTAGTAATTGTAACTCGATTTTTATAACTTATAATATTAAATCTAAATACCTACATAATTTATATGATAATAATATTTTTTTATTTTCTAAGTTGGTACTTTCTCCTTCAAATATTTCATGTAAACCGCACTTCATACAAAAATGTTTGTGACCACTGTCAATAGGTAAAGAGGTCATTGCACGAAATTCTTCCTGCTCCGCGACTGGACTTTAGTCCTCTAATAAACTTCATAAGTAAACTTAGTTTTATAGTCGCATACAATTGAACTGTGAAAGTGGAAAAATATTTTTCCTACTTAACCATCGGTGGGTGAGTCCGTCTCGCTTTTAGCCGGTTTTTTGTTTTCAATTGGCACATCTACACCAAACACACACACACACACACGCCACACACACACGAACGCACATGCACGGGCGCACATGTACGCCTTTTGGGTGAAACATGACGAAACATGAATAATTGTGTCATCCTGCATGCTTAATTCGCATTTATACGCATGTTTTGACAAATAACATTATCTACAGGTATCTATATCTATCTAGAAAGATTTAAGAAGAGTGATATTATATTTTTGATTTTCCATAATTTAAATAATTTATGAATTTCTCAATTTATGACTGTTTAAAAACAATAGGTACGTATCTACAAGCATACGAGTAATAACAAAAAGGTGAACAGCACCGACATCCCCTCATTTTGACTCCTAATAAAATAAATATCAAAGACTTTATCAGGTTATCCATCCGTAACCAATTAGTTCAACTGCTCCTTATGTAATGTGTAATTTAGTTCAGTCAACCGTCTTCATGCATACTATAATAGTATTACATTAATAGAAGAGCGCACTAGTAATCTAATGCACATCATCGCAAAAGTTTAGCAAGCATACGTTCTTGCTTCACATTTTCAAAGTTGCATGCTCGTTACTTGAAGCGGCAAAGAAATTCAATTTTAGTAACGCTCATTTTTAATGTCCTTGGATCACGATAGAGTTGGTGGTGGATACGACGGTACTTCACCGTCTGTCAGTCGTAGAATGTGGCGCCGCTGGCTGCAGTGGTGTTTACGTCTGCCTGAAAGTAAAAGTAGTGTGAAACTGTACGAGTGGTTTGTTTAGAATGTTATTATTTTGTGTTAGGAACTGCAGACGTTAACGCTGGGCGTGAATCGTGGCAGTGTGCACTTGGACGCGCCGCCGCCGGAGCAGTCGGATGCGGACATGAAAGAAGCCCTCGCGCAGAGGTGCCATGAACTCGACACGCAGGTTTGTTTACTTACATTATACCTATTATTATTTTACTACCGTAATTATGTTGGTGTTCGACCCGTTTGACACCAGAGCGAGCGTTATGAAACTGTAATTAATTTCATGCGTTTAAGTTTGTTTTTTTAATTTGTTGATTAATGATATTATTATAACGTGAAACTTTGTTATGAATGATGTTGTGAATTTCGTTTTCTCCGCGATTTCTTTTTGTTCAATTAATTTATGTAACTATTTACATTATGTACTTAATGACTTCTCTGTCGTCTCAGCCGCCTAGCCGGTCGATTCTGTAACATGTCGAAGTGAAGGCTTGGGTGAAGTGATCACGAAGTGAACTGTCAAACCATACAAACAAGATGGAATGAGAATGACAGCTCACTTGTCGTTCACTCCATCAAAGTGAACACGGTGAGATGTCAACGGAATAGACCGACAGAATAGCACTGCAGCTTAGCATCATTGGGGTGCTATAGGAACTAAGAAACGGAACATGTAAGGACATACATAATGTACCTACACTGTAAGACGTGACATCTGCGAGTTTTTGTCCCATAACTACGTCCATCCTTTATTAATACCGGTGAAGTGTATGTTGGTCAACAAAATGTTTGACCATCACTAATCTTAGATTGATCATCTAAAATATTATTAAACATATTAAATTAAGTACGTTACTTGAATTCAGGACTTGTAACTAAGAATTTCTCCTGTGTCGTGGGTGTGTTTACAAACATTCAAACTCACATACACAAACAGCTAGACCCGGAACAACTATCTGTAGGCCATAAAAATATTTGTTCCTTGCAGGAATCGAACCCACGACGCGCGAAACAGCAACCGATCGCTCAGTTAGACCATTAAAAGACCCGTTTTGAATATGAACAAAAAAATAAATAAAAAAAAATACAACCGACTTCCAAAAAAAAACACTACAAAGTAAAAAATAACTTTAATTTCGGAAATCGGTGTTTTTGTTCGTTTCTTCGTATTTTGACACCGACTTCCGAAATTAAAGTTATTTTTTACTTTGTAGTGTTTTTTTTTGGAAGTCGGTTGTATTTTTTTGTAAAAAGTTTTTTATTTTTCACTTTTTAGTGGTGCCCCACACCTACCACACCACTGCCAAATCGCAGAAAAGCAAAATACGCAATTTCGACTATCAAAGAATCATCTAAATAGTAAAATTCCAGCTATTTCGATTTAAAATCCAAAGTTCGTAACCGATTTCGATATAATTTAAATGGGACCAATCTGCAAGCATATCCTTTCAGATGAAACAAAAATTTTTCAAATCGGTTCATAATTGTCGGAGTTATGAGGTAACAAACATAAAAAAAAAAAAAAAAAAAAAAAAAAAAAACATACAACCGAATTGATAACCTCCTCCTTTTTGGGAAGTCGGTTAAAGAGAGACTAGTTATCTATCTATTCACATAAATTCAAAGTAGAATCATTAAAATTGTAGGTGAAAATTCTTCAAGAAGAGAAAATGACGTTGCTGAGCGAGGTGGCTCGGCTGTCGGCGGCGCGGGCGTCCGCGGCGGAGGCCGGCGACGCGGAGCTGGACGAGGCGGGCGCGTCGCTGGGCCCCGCGCACGCCGGCACGCTGCGCTACTCCACCATGCGCGCGCAGCTCGACGCGCTCAAGGACGAGCTGGACAAGGTGGAGCTGCAGCGCGACGACCAGCACGCGAGGGCGGCGGCGCTCGAGCGCGAACTGGCGATCTTGAAGCTGAGGAATGAGGAGCTGCAGGTTCGTTACTGTCAATGTTATGCAGAATAATGAGTTTTTTGGATGGGAGCTCGTGACTAAAGAATCGATTTTCAAGGTTAAACATAGCTTGCCAAGTTTGGTCTGTAGATGGGTGACCATCTTAACATATCGGGTTTCCTCCGGGCCTCGAAAAGCACGCCAAGCCGTTGGTCCCGGCTGTCAGTTGTAGATCTTTGCCAGTTGTTACGGATCGTCAGAAGCCAGTAAATCTGACTCCAGACTTGCCAAAAAAAGACCGTGTTACCCAGTTAATGGGTTGTGCAGGTCAGATAGGTAGCTCCACGTAAAATACTGGTTGATTTAGCTGAATCTGGTTTGACTGGAAGCCGACCTCAATTTATTTGGGAAAAGGCTTGGTACATGATGATGGATGGGAAGTCATCAAAAGACTTTTCCCGCTCGACGGAGCGGCAGACTCGCACTGTTACTCGCACTATCTAAAACCCACCCGTGTTCTTTCAATTGCCCTTTGCGTATGAAAATATAGTGATTCTTGTTTCTTTGCGTCGAATAAGAACTTAGCAACTTTTAAGTACATAGGCTGTAGCATTCAGCAGTGTATGAGATAAAGCCTAAGCGCAAAGTTCTGTGAGTGTTCAGAATTGAATCCATCACGCGTAGGTACGCTAGATACAGATAGCAGTTTATAACAAGAGCGGGTCTAAACAGGCCACTTTAGTAGAATTATATTTATTTATTTAGTACAAGGAGGACTTACAGCTAATAAACACATACAAAAAGGAGACATTAGACACCAGAAATCCAATTACAAGTCCTCACGTATAGACTTATAATAACAATTTATGGTGAGAGCACAAGAACAAAGACCGTACCGCTTTTATTAGAATAAGATACATGAAACATAAATACTTCGTTTGCAATTATGTGACTGAAGAAAGAAATTAGTAAAACAATAAAAACAGAAACTAACACATAAACTACCGTTACTTGAAAAAATTGAGGCATAAGCACCTTCTTGCCGAATTCACACTGATTGTGAAGGGATCCAATTCATAATTCATACTCCTTGCATATATCATTAAAATTTCTGCTTGCGCGCACAATGTAACTGCTCCGCCTATAATTAGAAGATGTACGAGGTAAGCTTAAGGGTGCATTAAACCGAAGTGTTTTATTTGGCACACTGAAATAAAATTTTGACAATAACTCGGGGCTATCAATATTATTATTGATCAGCAATTCTACGTCGATCTACCAGTGGTAGCAGATGGTACTTCTTAAAGAGTCCAAGATAATTAGTTGACTCATATGGAATCTTTTGATGGAAGCAAAGATATTTTATGAATCGCCTTTGGATGTTTTCAATGCGGTCAATGTATATATGATAACATGGATTCCATTTCTGAGACGCATACTCTAACTGACTTCTTACAAAAGTGCAATACAATATTTTTAGTGTTTTAGCATCTTTAAAACACTTAGAGAGACGTATTACAAACCCAAGCAGTTTAGAAGCTTTTTTGACAATTGCATCAATGTGTGTGTCAAAAACTAACTTACTGTCTAAATGGACGCCTAAGTCACGAATAATATTGCACCTTGGCAAGACCTGGCCCGCCAAAGTATGAGTAGTGGCTAGTACTGCACGTTTTCTAGTGTACGTGATCACCGTGATTAGGATCATAATGTTAATCATGCACCAATCTGTCAATCTTTATCGCTAAAGCATTAGGTTCAAGGTTGGGAAAATCTTACATTTTCGGGTAGCTTGATGAGCCAATTGATTCTGCTAAAAAATTCAAAATTCAAAAGTCATTTATTCAGATTAGGCTGAGAGCCAGCACTTTTTGAACGTCAAGTTTTACAAAAGACAGTCCCCCGAAACGCCCGCCCGTCACCACTTCCTAGTGTTTTAGCTGTGAAGAAGAAGTGGCCAACAAACTCCCCAGCAACACATCTGTCTGTTACGTTTTAGGAACTAGAATTTTACAATAATTAGTATGCAAAGTATTAAATACATGACACAAAAAAAATATTTATCACTCAGCTAGCACACTATGACACTAAAACAAAATACACACTTAAGCAAGTTTTGACGCATGTGGATTAAATAAGTATAAAAAAAAGATCGACCTACATAGTCAAATAAATAAATAATAATAAAAAAAATAAAAATAATATATGAACACATATTACCTGTCATAAACTTACAACTTATACACAAAGAACATGATAATTTGTCTTGCGTTCAACACAGCGACCAACTGTTCTTATTGTCTAAATAATCATTAATAGAATAGTATGCCTTCAAACAGAGGTAAAGTGCTACACCTATTTTGTCTTTTGATTTGCAATATACTACACCTATTTTTTCTTTTGATTTCAACCTGATTAAGGAAACGTAAAAATAATGCTGAGTAACATTAATTCTACATTAAATGCTTAAAACAAACTAAGTGAATAACTTGATTGTAAATGTGGAATGTTGAATTTTCGCACTGCTGAAGACCTTGACACTTTGAGTTATAGTGCGTGTTTATTACATAATTATACTTTATCTGCGTTATTTACGACTTACGTAAGAGGGAAATCATAATGTCTTTATAGAATGTGGATAATAGGTGGCTGTTTTTTTTTATTACATTTATCAAAACCTAGAGAGCAGGCAACGATGCAGTTAATAAATATAGCTTAGAAATTTTCAAAAATAGGGATCGTATTAAATTTTTTAAATCTGTGATAAACACACACAGACAGCAATAATGGCGTGTGACGTCACTCACAAGTCCCGCCACATTGAATTGAAGCCATCCAGTACAAACGACATTTTGTGTGACAAGGATAGAAGAATAATTTCAAAGGCGTAAAACATTTTATTATTATTTTTATCAATCGTACTGTCCTTTTTTTTGGGCCCAAAACTTTGCCACCTCCACGGTATCGTCGGTGCCAGTACAAAAGTCACCTGGACTTTCGGGGCACAGAGGGCAGGATAGCTTGCATCTTGGCTACGCATCCACACCCTGCTGCCATTTCGCATCGGTAACACCACTGCGAAATTGAACGCACGCCTTCCTAATTGTGTTTTGTGATGGTTCGGGGACTTCCAAGACTTCGGAAGTTTCGAACGTGCGAGAATTTATGCTCTAAGGTAATAAGTTATTTTTTTCTTTATTTACAATAAAGTATATAATAAATAATAAATAAATAAATAAGTAGTTCGTGGGCGAGGAAAAGGTGTCTTGCCGCAGCATAGGGCGTCGACTGGTTTGATAGACATGTCGATATAAAAATACTGTGTCTGCTTTTCAGTCTTCGGGTTTGGTTGCGTTTCTATCAGAGATGTATGAGGATGTGTAGCGAGGGACGTGTTTGTTAAGAACCAATAGTATCGCTTGCACTGAGTGAAGCTACGCAAATTAAGCGGTTCTATTGGTTCTAAACAAACACGTCTGTCACTACCCATCCTCTTTTTTTTTACTATTGATAGGCATACGTTTTACCGCTATCTCACCTGATGTTAAGCGATGATGCGGTCTAAGGTGGAGCACGCTTGCCTAGAAGTAACCTATTCACTCTTGACTTAAAGACTCCCAGGTTGTAGCTATCAGGAAACAGAGACTCAGGCAGAGAATTCCACTCCTTAGCTGTACGCACAATGAATGTATTCCCAACGGGCTTGGCGGAATTAAATTATGCAATTCCGTCGCACACTCCCCGAAATGTAACCGATAGAAAACCGACAGGCCAGCAACTCGGCGTCGATGCTCAAGACTTTGGAGCTTCGATTCGACGAGCTTATCATTTCCGATCATCCTCTTGGCTCGTTTTTCAATTTTCCTCGCTCCTCTCTGGTGGAAACGTAGTCTTATAGTTGTGCCCCAAATGTATGTCTGCTGTTAAATTTTTAATTATTAACTAGCTTTCGCCTGCGACTTCGCACGCGCATTCGTTCTCGTTCCCGGTGGAATTTCGGTTAATCCTCTCTTAGCGTGTGTAAGGAAGCTACATGCCAGATTTCAGCTTTCTACGACCAGCAGTTTAGGCTGTGCGTTAAGAGTGTGTATTCCGTCCACTAGCGCCGCCAATCGTTTTTTATTAATTGTGGTAAATTTAAGACACGTAGATAAAAAACCGCTCTGTAGTGCACTAAAGAAATGTATCTATTATTTTTTTACAGCTATTTTTAATACATAACTCATGGCTAAATAGCCAAAACGGCAACATGGCTAAATAGACAAAAATATCGACTTTGGCAACTATTTATGTTCTAAAGTACAAAACATAACTCTCAAAACATAATAAATACATTTCTTCAGTGCACTACAGGGCGGTTTTTTATCTACGTGTCTTAAATTTACCAGAAATAATAAAAAACGATTGGCGGCGCTAGTGGACGGAATACACGCTCTTAATATATAAGTCAGTGAGTCAGGTTTGCTTTTATATAAATATAGATTAGAATTATACCTACTATAACTACATACCACGGAGCAGACAGTTATTTTCTCATCCAGCCAGATGCAAGTTGGCATCTAACGAATTAGCATCATTAGTGCTACACAGTGCTTCTGCTTAATAACTACCGTAATGAGCTAGACTGATAATGAGCCTTTAATTTTATGTCATAATTAATGATTAAATTTATGCTAATGGTCATGCAGCGTAACGTAAAGAATGGGCACGCGTCGCTGTTACATAGAATTATGCATTTATTATATAATTTGTTCAAAACTATGCTAAACCGTGTGGTAGAAAAGAAAGGAGTTCTCAAATGACGCATGTGCGGAAAGTAAGTGGTTCGCAAGACTGAGGGATCGAAAGGGATCTCTTGACCGGAGCGCAAATCGCAGGAACATTCTGCTCTTGAACTATTTTTGTCCTACCACTACTTGGTCACAAGATAGAGGAAGAATATGTATTTTTTAGACAATAGCAGCATTGTAAGCTAGTGAAAATCTGTCAAAGATTGACATAATTTCATGTTAGCTATTACTGTAAAGTGAACGTGCAGAAACTATAGGTGGCAGCACAGAAATGTCATTTCAATGTATATCTTTGCCATAAGTTTCGAAACGGCAACGCTAGAGGCACAGTCTACTTCGTGCACGTTCCTCAGAACTGAGCATGCAGGAACCGCAGGTGGCAACACAGAAGCATCAATGTCAAGTATTCCCATCTTTTCAAGAACCTTAAAGTTTCGAATATGTGACATTAGATGGCACAAGTTAGTCAACACCGCCCAACTAGCAAAATCAGTGCTTATAACGATCTCAAGACTACTTTTATTTTT
Source organism: Ceramica pisi (assembly GCA_963859965.1). Classification (NCBI taxonomy): domain Eukaryota; kingdom Metazoa; phylum Arthropoda; class Insecta; order Lepidoptera; family Noctuidae; genus Ceramica; species Ceramica pisi. Next base: position 7,951,960 of record OY982529.1, read on the forward strand.
ACTTATAAGAAACTTGTAGCATGCTACAAAGCTGGATTTGGGCGCAGTTATAGAAGCGTTTATTTCTATAACTATCTTATAATCAACTTATAAAATGTTACTAAGCCCTATAATGTACTTGACGAAGCGCAATAGCTTCTATATTGATATGAGACTACATAATTACAAGTACAAACGCTCTTATTAGTATCTGGCATAAGTATCATACTAAAGCAAACTTGTTTATATGGCACTAGTAATGTACTTATTAATGAGTTATAAGTATATTTTATTAAAGGTTATCTTTGTTGTTGCTTCGGATTGTGGTGCCGGTTGTTTTTGATAAATATTTAATAAAAACGTAATTAAGATTGCTATTACTAGATATTATTTTGTACTATTGTGAAACATAATTTAATGTATGGTAAATATAGTGTGTGAAGTCTTGGGGAAGTCATATTTACTGTAAATGTGTACCGCAATGTAGTTATTTTTACGATGCCCTTCGAAAAATAGCACATTAGTATATTGTTGTAAATAAATTATTTCATTAATTCTAATGAATATTCGCCATGTTTTAAAATTGCTCTTCATAAAGTACTTTATAGAACCATTGTAAGTAAATTAGTACTTATAGCAGTCTCTGTCCAAATATCTCGCCTCCATTTTAAAATAAATTAGGGTTCCCTTGAAGTCTGCCTGCTAATGATTGATTTTCATTCTTTTTTAGGATTTAATTAACAAGATGGTTGCATTTCTGGATCTCGACTGCTTTTGAAAAAATCATCATTGATTTTACTTAAAAATATGAGATGGCCTTGGACAAAAACACATTTTGTGTTATCCGAAAGCTGCAATGGGTGTGGATTCCCAGTTTATTTATAAAATATGTATAATACAATATATTTTCTCAAGACGAAGACTGTATAATACAATATATTTTCTAAACTGAATGTCAAAAAAATGGCTGACGTTTACTAATAAAGTGTTTAATCTACTAACTTATAAGCTTTTTTGATCTTATATCGCTCTTTTTAAGTACTATTAGATTGATAAAAGTCTCAAGCAAGATTATGACGACAAAAACTTATAGTCGTCTTGCCAAGTATGTTACAATATCTATTTCTCTCAGAAAATGCTACTATTGGATCAAAATATTATTCAGGATTATTTAGTCTTACTGCAAACAATTATAGAAGACTTATTCCTAAAAGTGTCCTAAAAGATAGTCTTGTAGTTAACTATAAGACTGAGATATAAAGGCAATTGGTCTTGAGGATATCTGTGCTTGTGAAATGCTATTACTAGAAAATAAATCCTATAAATGATTGAGAGGTCAGTCTTGTAGCAAACTATAAGACCGAGATATAAAAACTAATGCACTTGAGTATGTTAAGGTTTGGCAAATGCTATTATAAGTTAAGGAGTCTACCGCAATGCCTTTATAAGAACGTTATTAGTAGTGATAGACTTATAATCGTTCTTTATAGGATTACTTTGCTTGTTGGGCGTGAACGCTACCTAAAGTAGTAATAATACCAGGAAAGATGATGATTATAAATAACACCCCTTTCTTTGTGTCGGGGGTTAAAAATAAAATAACTTCATTACAGATGGCAGCCTCTGAGAACGTAGCACTTAAAGACGAGCTAGACGCGTTACGAGAGACTGCGGCGAAGGCGGCCGCTCTGGAAGCCACCGTGGCGTCGTACAAGAAGCGGATGGAGGAGCACGTGGACCTGCGGCGCCAGGTGAAGCTGCTGGAGCGCGCCAACACCGAGCACGTGCAGCGCGCCATCGAGCACGAGCAGGCGCAGGCCAAGGCCACCGCCGTGCGCGCGCAGCTCGACATCTACAAGAAGCAGGTGAGCCACTCCGAACGCGGCTCCGTGCTGACAGAGGGCGCGGCGTGCAACGTGCGACGCCTCGGGCCCAAGTGCGTGTAAAATCGCTTTTCTGTAAACGCTCTCATACAACGCCTAATATGTTTGAATTTATGCGGGCCGCCACGCTGCACGCGACGTGCAACGTCCCGCGTCTCCGTAAACGAGCCCTTAGGGTTTTCAACCCACTTACTATTCATGACAAGCCAAGCGTTATGAACTTATGACATAAAATAATTGGATAGGTACTATTTTATTATACTTATTGCTTTATAAAATAAAATAAAATCACAGGTTATGGACCTAAACGAGAAGTTAGACGGTGAAATAACGAAAGCAGACAAGCTGGAAATAGAAAATAAGAAGCTAAGCAGTCGCGCAGCTTCCGTGCAGCGAGAGCGTGACGCGCTGCTGCACGAACGTGACACGCTGCGGGACACCGTGGATGAGCTGCGCTGCTCCACCATCACTGCGGGTAACTGTACTCTGTGCATAGGGCAAGCTGTACTCCGTGCAGCGAGAGCGTGACGCGCTGCTGCACGAGCGTGACACGCTGCGGGACACCGTGGACGAGCTGCGCTGCTCCACCATCACTGCGGGTAACTGTACTCTGTGCATAGGGCAAGCTGTACTCCGTGAAGCGAGAACGGGCGTTGGTCAAAACTACTTTTAACTGCAAAATTTCGGGTAATAGTGTTTGTGACCAAATAGTATTTATTTATGAATTTTGCATGATAGTCTAAATTTTAAATCAGGCAAAACCACTTTTGACTGCTTTTTGCAGTCAAAACTGGTTTTGACTAAGGGCATTGGTCAAAACCACATTTGACAACAAAAATCAGTCAAAACTGTTTTAAACTGAAGGCATCAGTCCACCACAAAACCACTTTTGCCTGATTTTTGTAGTCAAACGTGGTTTTGACCGGTTATGAATTTGACTTTTAACCAAAAGCTATCTGATTCCAGGTGCCAATGAAGACAATGTGTCGCGAGAGTTGATACCCAACGATCTGAAGGAGCAGTTGATCCGGCTCGAACACGAGAACAAGCTGCTTCGACAGAACCAAGGAGCGCAGGCGGACCAGGCTTCTGTGCAGGTCTGTTGTTACACGAATACAAAATGGCTATGGCTATTCGCATGGCTATGGTTATTGCTGACAGTACTGGCAGCGCGTAATAAACACTCTCATTACGTCGGCGAAGCACTACACATGTGTTTTGCCGCAAAGCTGTTTTACAATTTTAGTTTACATAGACACCGTAAGCGTGCCTCATTCGCTTTCATTTGGTTTACCAAACACGTTTGTCCTTAAGAGGTATTGCGTTTAATTCTGTTACACGTTGTGACTCACAATACCCCAGTTGAAGGTTGATTCACATCTATCAGGGCCTTACGCGGGACGTGGACGAGTCGCGGTCCTGATGGATGTTGTATGTGAATCAGTCTTTAATTGAGGTAATGGCGGAGTTTGCCGTTAGTATCTATACATATAATAAAATCGTAGAGTTGCCGTGTCTGTACATTGAATATTTTCGCATAAAAAATACATAGAAATGTCAGAAAAATGACATAGAACACAAAAAAGCAGTTTTTGAAATTCTTTTCTGTTTGTCTGTTGCCTGTGCGTCTGTTTGTTTGTGCGTTTGGAGGAGCATCACGCATAAACCACTGATTGGATTCAAAGTTTAGGTACTTCAGAATATAAAGTGATAACCGGAGTAACATTTAGTGTTTATTTCATCAAAATCGACCCACAAAATCAAAAGATATCGAATTTTAAAGTTTACGTAGAAACTTCATCGAGCGCTAAAATACTCGTAGGTTGTTTACATTGAGACTTCAGATACTTGCAATGCCATCTATTGAGAAAATTTATAATAAGAAATGTGTGAAAAGACCCCGAAACTATGTATTTTTGAGTTATTTTTTTAATTAAACTTAAAATGTAGCAATAAAAAAGTGAAAATTTTATTATACTATCATTATTTATCGTAACGTGTAAACTTCTAAGTTCGAACTTATGAGTATAAAGACAGTTCAGTTACGTTGTAGATCGATAGATGGCGTTGCACTTATGACGCGTTTTTGTGAATCGCGGCGTTAAGATTCTCCGCTAAGCTTCTGAGTTCGAACTTATGAGTTTAAAGTCAGTTCAGATACGTTGTAGTCAGTTCAGATGTGTTGTATGGTATAGCTCTGGAAGTATGGGTTTGATTGACTAGATTTTTTTTCCGAATTATTGGGAGGAGAGAGTAGACTTGGGACGTACTTGCAAAATCGAGTACTAGGGCTTCCAGTACGTCTACCTTAAGCAACTAGGGCTCGGGATACTTTCAAGTATTTTCTATATGGATAGGAAATTGACCCGTAATTATCTAGGAACTAGCTGACCCGCGCAACTTCGTCTGCGTCACATTTTCCATTAATTCTGCGCTCCTTTTTTACTTAGCCTAATGATATACATATAGCCTATAGCCTTCCTCGATAAATGGGCTATCTAACACTGAAAGAATTTTTCAAATCGGACCAGTATTTCCTGAGATTAGCGTACTCAACCAAACAAACAAACAAACTCTTCTGCTTTATAATATTATAACTCAGATTTTGTTGTGCAAGGCGTTGCGAACGTTCGACACTCGACTCTCGTGCGCGTACCAGAGAGTTTCTCTGATTTTGTTCAGCAAGGCGTTGTGAACGTTCAGGTGAAGATTCTCCCACGTATTCTTGCTGCCCGTGCTTGAGAACTATGTTTAGTAAGTTGAGACCTGGCTCTCTTAGGCATTTTCAAATGTTTAAGAAAATGTTAATAGCGTGTAATATTCTAGCTCTGAAAAGAACTGTTGGTTAGCCCTGAAAAGAACTGTTGGTTAGCCCTGAAAAGAACTGTTGTTTGGCTCTGAGAAGAACTGTTGTTTAGCTCTGAGAAGAACTTTTGCTAGGTATAGTTTTAAGAACGAAATCTAAAAAAAATCGCATGAAAATTATTAGACTTCGCGCACGACCGCTGCGTAGGGAGCCGACCTCGCGTCTGAGCCACGCGTGTACCTTAAGTAGCCTTCACACTATTCCCGAAATTGATCGAAGTTGAGCGAATACGATAGTGTAGAAGAGCACTTCGCTTCGCCTCGTGCAACTTCGCTTCGCCCCGGGCGACTTCCAGTTGTTGTCGGTTTTTGCGCCCGAGTCAAAGGACTCGAAGTTCGAACACGAAGCGTCTGTCCACACTACTCGGCTCACTTCGGTTCGCGTCAGGCATAGTAAATACGCAGGAATTTTATTATGCGAGAGTACACATTGCAACGGCAGTTGCCACATGAACGTTATCCATTATGCCTATCGTGAGGGGAACGGGGGGAACGGGCGACTGAGCTCCTCGCGAAGTTGCTCGAGTGTGTGGACATCTACTTCGGAATTCGGCAACTTCGGAGAGCACTTCGCCTCGTGCAACTTCGGAATAGTGTGGAGGACACTTTATATTACTCATAGATCTAAACTCCCCTCCCGCACGCGCACCCCCGCCTTGGTGACGTCCACTTCGCAACGGGCCGTGCAGCAGAAATCGTAATATTTTAATTTCGCCATAACTTCAAAACCAAACGTCCGATTTTAATCATTCAAAGACCAAATACTATCTACATAAACTGTACTTAGTGATGAAATACTTTATTTTGATAAGGATTAATAGCATGAGTAAAATAAACGTTTAAATGTAGTCCTAAAAGAAAATCAAGATTTTTAAATATAAAAGTGGTTGTTGTGCCTCACTCGACATAGATAGGTATAGTGTGTCGCGGACTTTTTTGTAGATATTTATAAGATCTACAATTAATTAGAACAATTCATGGTTCTATCTTTTATAGTTTAGGCAGCGTACGCAAAATAAGTAACTTTTCTGGTTGATTTTTACACCTTGTGTCCGAAAAACCCAAATATCTTACGGAACCCTATTTTTTTCCAAAATAAAATATAGCCTATGTTACTCGTGGATAATGTAGCTTTCGAATGGTGAAAGAATTTTTAAAATCGGTCCAGTAGTTTTTGAGCCTATTCATTACAATCAAACAAACAAACAAACAAACAAACAAACAAAGTTTTCCTCTTTATAATATTAGTGTAGATAAGGAGCACAATCGCGTTTTCAAATAAATACCTTCTTACGACGATTCAAGTTTCTACTTCTATTTCATCCATAAGCCCTGTTGGAAGAAAAAATACTTGCATGGGAAATTGAACCCTGACTTATTATAAATAAGGAGCACAATCGCGTTTACAAATAAATACTTGCAAAGACAAACCATTAAAGTAAAAATACTTGCATACGAAATTGTTCCGTAGACTGTTACAAATAAGGATCACAATCGCGTATACAAATAAATACTTGCAAGGACACCATTAAAGTAAAAACCTACGAAATTGTTTCGTAGGCTGTTTCAATAAAAATAATAAAAAAACAATAAGGAGCATGATCGCATTTCCGAAAACTAACTCAGTTATTGAACTATTGAAGATTGTATTGAAAAACTACGTAGAATTTATGAATTTTGTAAATTAAATACCGCTACTCAGTCAGACCAGGGGGCTTACTCTTGAACTAAATTCCAACCGATCGACATTGGAATTGTGACGTTTCGTACTCTTGAGTTCGACACTAGCGCCAAATTGAGTGTCTATTATGAGGAACTAATTCGGATCGGGATCATATTGGGATCGGAATTGAAGTGCGCTAAACGCTACTCTTGAATGTATTTTGACAGCTGTCTATTGCGCCGGTATTGAGTTGGGATTGTTTGTTGATTGAGATTTTCCAATAGCAAAAGTGTAACTTTTTTGAAATTGTTTTGCGTTATATGTGGTTTTCAGGGAATAAAAACTGTTTAATATGGCACGATTTGCAGTAGTAATCAGTGCTGTACGTAATTCGCATAAACAACAATTAAAACAAAGACGAAATGAGCGTCGGTTAATGCGATATACGGACAAAGCGTTTTCAATGAATGAAGACGAATTTAAAGCGAATTATAGAGTGAGCAAGGATTTGTTTGAGGAAATTTATGATAACTAAGTACTTATACAAAATATAAGCCTTCACTTTAGTAAAACGTTAGGTACTTTAATTAATAAAATATGATTGTATACTTACCACTTTTATAAAACTGTTTTTATATTAGTTAGATAACTTAATAAGTACTAATTATTACTCAAAAGGAACCAGACAACCAAACTCACTCACACAGTATCCAAGTAACTACTAAATACTTTAGACAAACTTGCATTTCGTCGAATTCACTTCTAAAACCACTTGAATTTATTTTTGAATTTGGAGAACTTTGACGCCATCTTTCTTTTTAGTAGTGTAGGCAACGATCCTACCGCATACAGCCAGTCACAATTCATTTAATGATTTTTTTAAATAATCTTACGCCAAAATGAATTAACTACGTTAGTATTAATCAATTAAACAACTATTTATATAATATTTATTTGGTGGCCTTGTTATTTAAAGGATAAAGCATTATAAAACCCTATACCAGTTTATCGTATTTAGTCTACCATCACTATTGCGGCCCGTAACATTGCCAACTTCACGTGAAACAAAACAATCGCGGTGCAATTCCAATCCCAATCCAATGTTGACAATATTGTTTTCAAGAGTAGCAAGTCACGTGACTACAAAATTAACATTGGAATCGTATTGGTCTTGGATTGGAATTAAACTTAGTTTGAAGAGTAAGCCCCCAGGTGGTAGGTAAGTTCATTATTCATTTAATACCGTGCTTAAATGAATAATGAACGAAACCATTCCTTCCTACTTAAAAAAGGGGTTAGGACTGTCAGCTGGGAAATGTAATATTATTATTATGATTATTCAATGATTTTATTCAGTGGTCTACAATCAGCAATATTGTCAGTAAAAATCGGAGAAAATGTGTTTCTTTTTGGACTGTGCTGGACGAAATTAAGAATCCACTTGATTCACATTTCAACCGATAGAGATGATACAGTGCCCTGCATTAGGTACCCTCTTCATAATTATATTCTTAATTCGAGAGAGAGATCAGGATACGTAACTGAACGTCGCTCTAGGGCGTCGCTCTATGACCTCGATCCGTGGCGCCGCTCTATGGCGTCGTTCTATGACGCCGCTCAATGGCGTCGTTTAACATTATAAAGCAGAAGAGTTTGTTTGTTTGTTTGTTTGGTCGCTCTATGGCGTCGCTCTATGACGCCGCTCAATGGCGACGCTCAATGGCGTCGCTCTATGGCGTCGCCCTTTGGCGTTGCAATTAGGCGTTGCTCTAGGGCGTCGCTCTATGATGTCGATCCGTGGCGCCGCTCTATGGCGTCGCTCTATTGCTTTGCAATAAGGCGTCGTGGTATGGCGTCGCTCTAAGATTTTGCTATAAGGAGTCGCTCTATGACGTCCATCCTTGGCGTTTCTCCAGGGCGTCGCTCCATGGCGTCGCCCAATGGCGTTGCTCTATGGCGTTGCAATAAGGCGTCTCTCTATGGCGTTGCTGTATGATTTTGCAAATAGGCGTCGCTCTAGGGCGTCGCTCTATGACCTCGATCCGTGGCGCCGCTCTATGGCGTCGTTCTATGGCGTCGCCCAATGGCGTTGCTCTATGGCGTTGCAATAAGGCGTCTCTCTAGGGCGTCGCTTTATGGCGTCGCTCTATGACGTCGATCCGTAGCGCCACTCTATGGCGTCGTTCTATGGAGACGCTATATGACGCAGCTCAATGGCGTCGTTTACTAGCGTCGTTCTTTGGCGTCGCCCTTTTGTGTTGCAATAAGTCCTCGTTTAATGGCGTCGATCTATGATTTTGCAATTAGGCGTCGCTCTAGGGCGTCGCTCTGTGACCTCGATCCGTGGCGCCGCTCTATGGCGTCGTTCTATGGCGTCGCTCAATGGTGACGTTCGATGGCGTCGCTCTATGGCTTTGCAATAAGGCGTCGCGGTATGGCGTCGCTCTTAGATTTTGCAATAAGGGTCGCTCTAGGGCGTCACTATAAGGCGTTGCACTATGGCGTTGCTCTATGGCGTTGCAATAAGGCGTCTCTATGGCGTCGCTTATGGCGTTGCTCTATGATTTTGCAATTAGGCGTCGCTCTAGGGCGTCACTCTATGGCGTCGCACTATGACGTCGATCCGTGGCGTCACTCTATGGCGTCGTTCTATGGCGACGCTCCATGACGCCGCTCAATGACGTCGCTTAATGGCGTCGTTCTATGGCGTCGCCCTTTGGTGTTGCAATAAGGCGCCGCTTATTAGCGTCGGTCTATGATTTTGCAATTAGCCGTCATTCTAGGGTGTCGCTCTATGACGTCGACCCTTGGCGCCGCTCTATGGCGTCGTTCTATGGCGTCGCTCAATGGTGTCGTTCGATGGCGTCGCTAAATGGCGTTGCTCTATGATTTTGTAATTAGGCGTCGCTCTAGGGCGTCGCTCTATGGCGTCGCTCTAGGGCGTCGCTCTATGGCGTCGCTCTAGGGCGTCGCTCTATGGCGTCGCTCTATGGCGTCGCTCTATGATATCGATCTGTGGCGCCGCTCTATGGCGTCGTTCAAAGGCGTCGCTCAATGGCGTCGTTCGATGGCGTCGATCTATGGCGTTGCAATAAGGCTTTGCTCTATGATTTTGCAAAAAGGCGTCACGCTATGACGTCCATCCTTGGCGTTGCGATAAGGAGTAGCTCTATGACGCCGCTCAATAGCGTCGTTCAATGGCATCGATCTTTTGCGCTGCTCTGTGGCATTGCAATAAGGCGTCGCTCTATGGCGTCACTCTATGGCGTTGCAATAAGGCGTATCTCTGGTATGACGTCATCCCTTAGCGTCGCTCTATGGCGTCGCTCTATGACGCCACTCAATGGTTTCGCTCTTTGACGTCGCTCTATGGCGACGCTCTATGGCGTCGCTCAATGACGTCGCTCTATGGCGTTGCATTAAGGCGTCGCTTTATGGCGTCGCTCTTAGGAGTCGCTGAATGGCGTCGCCCTATGGCGTTGCTCTATGGCGTTGCAAAAAGACGTCTCTCTATGGCGTCTCTCTAAGGCGTCGCTATATGGCGTCGCTCTATGACGCCGCTGAATGGCGTCGCGCTTTGGCGTCACTCTATAGCGTCGATCTATGGCGTCGCCCTACGGCGTTGCTCTATGGCGTCGCCCTACGGCGTTGCTCTATGGCGTTGCAATTAGGCGTATCTCTGGTATTACGTCATCCCTTGGCGTCGCTCTATGGCGTCGCTCTATGACGCCGCTCAATGACGTTGCTCTATGGCATTGCAATAAGGCGTCGCCCTATGGCGTTGCTCAATGGAGTTGGAATAAGGCGTTGCTCCATGGCGTCGCTCTAAGGCGTCGCTCAATGGCGTCGCCCTATTGCGTTGCTTTATGGCGTTGCAATAACGCGTCTCTTAATGGCGTCGCTCTAAGAAGTCGCTATATGGCGTTGCTCTAAGATTTTGCACTAAGGCGTCGCTTAATGGCGTCGCTCTATGCTTTTGCAATAAGGCCTCGCTGTATAACGTCGATCCTTGGCGTCGCTCGACAACGTCGATCCGTGGCGCCGCTCTATTTCGTCGTTCTAAGGCGTTGCCCTTTGGCGTTGCAATAAGGCGTCGCTTAGTGGCTTCGATCAATGATATTGCAATTAGGCGTCGTTCTATGAAGTCGATCAGTGGCGCCGCTCTATGGCATCGTCGTTCTATGACGCCGCTAATGGTGTCATTTAATGGCGTCGCCCTTTAGCGTTGCAATAAGGCGTCGCTTAATGGCGTCGATCTATGATTTTGCAATAAGGCGTCACTCTAGGGTGTCGCTCTATGACGCCGATCCGTGGCGCCGCTCTATGGCGTTGTTCTATTGCGTCGCTCAATGGCCTAGTTCGATGGCGTCGCTCTATGGCTTTGCAATAAGGAGTCGCGGTATGGCGCCGCTCTAAGATTTTGCCATAAGGCGTCGCTTTATGACGTCCATCCTTGGTGTCGCTCTAGGGCGTCGCTCTATGGCGTCGCCCTAGCGTCGCCCTACGTCATTGCTCTATGGTGTTGCAATAAGGCGTCACTCTATGGCGTCGCTATATGGCGTCGATCTATGATTTTGCAATTAGCCGTCACTCTAGGGTGTCGCTCTATGACGTCGATCCTTGGCGCCTCTCTATAGCGTCGTTCTATGGTGTCGCTCAATGGCGTCGTTCGATGGCGTCGCTCTATGATTTTGCAATAGGCGTCGCTCTATGCTCTTTGTCAATCGCTCCAAGAACAACTCTGAAGTCCATCGAGGTCGCGCAGCGTGCTGTATTGAAAGTTGCGATGTTCAAACCCATCCGATTCTCCACAACTCAATTATACGAAAAATGGGACGTTATGATCGTGAGACTGAATTATATATTAAGCGTCGTCCTCCTGCAACACGGTAATCTATACTCATATTATAAAGAGGTAACATTTGTTTGTAAGTTTGTTTGTAGGGGGTAATCTCAAGAACTACTGGTCCGATTTGAAAAATTCTTTCAATATTAGATAGCGCGTTTATCGAGGAATGCTACAGGCTACATATTATCACGCTAGGATTAAACGAGCCGAGCATTAATGGAAAATGTGACGCAGACGAAGTTGCGTGGGTCAGCTATTACATAAATATAATGAACAAGAAGCATCCCTCACACAGGCCCTGTTAGAGGACTACGTGGCGCGGCTGGAGAAGCAGCGCGCAGCGAACCGCGAGGCCAACCAGCGCATCATGCAGCTGGAGGCCACGCTCGAGGCGCCGCATCCGAGACTCGCGGCCGCCGTAGAGGACAGCCAGAGGAAATGTAACTTGAAGCTCACTTATCTTATACTACTAATATTATAAATGCGAAAGTTTGTGAGTATATATGGATGTTTGTTACTCTTTCACGCAAATTCTACTGAACCGATTACGATGCAATTTGGTATGTAAGTAGCTGAAGACCCAAAATAACACATGGGCTACTTTTTATCCCGGAGTTCCCGAGGGATCGGGATTTACACGGGAATGACGAGAATTTATACGCGGACGAAGTCGCGGGTGGCCTCTAGTTTTAGAAATAAAGAAAGCCTGTTTATATCCGCGAAAAATGACGTCAATGCGCAAAGAAACACTATTTGCGCGAAAAACGACGCACACAAAATGATGTATCAAAAGCGTGCTTCCGTTACCACTATTTTGTGCACAGCTCATTCCCAGCACTGGTAAACTTACCATTAGACGTTATTTGCCATCGCGTAGACGCTTGGCCAGCGTTGCGTGGACGCGGCGTCAGCTTTTCGTGTGCACAGCGTTCACTTTTGGAGTTCACTTTCGGTTAACTTTGACTTTTGGTGCCAGTGGTACCAAAGCAGTTTTTTTTTTGTTAGGCTTATTATACTGTCCCACTGCTGGGTCATCTCCCCCATAGCTTTCCCCTGGGGTAAAAACCCTTACCTTACCTACTTGTTTTTTGACTTGGTTAGCGTTTCTTGGACTCAGCTTCTGTTACAATGCCCGTCCTCAAGCACTAACTGTGAGACTGTCGTAGCCCATCGATCTTGATACCAATAACCATTTATTTAATTATTTCAGTCCTCGATTTTTTCTTTGAGATCAAAGAGTGGGTACACTTAAATGCCTTCTTCTTCGGACTGATGACGTTTCGTGCAATCTAATCATTGGTTTTCTTTCCAAACCTCATTGAAGTCACTTGTTTCCAGCGTTGCAAGTGGAAGAGTTACAAGCGGCATTAGCAGAAGAGCGGCGGCGCGCTACTAAGCTACAGGAAGCGATCGCCGCGAGGGACGCGGAGCTACTCGCCACTGAGGACAAGTACAAGAAGTGTCTCGAAAAGGCCAAAGACGTCATAAAGTCGCTTGACCCTAGAGCGTCTGGTACGTTTTATGCATTTCGTTTAATTTTGCTCTCTGTCAAAAAATACCCCCAGAAAGCGACAACTCGTATAAGGTCGTATTATTTTGTCCTGGAAATAACTTTGACCCTGGGCTATGGCTTTGGCCTTAGGTTAAGGGGCCAAAGTAATAATGATATTAAGCTAATTATACTGATTAGCATACAAAAGTTGATTATTTTGTATGTTTTTTTTTGTATGTACAGCTCAACCATCCCTGTCAGATATAACGCTGGGCTACTCGCGCGCAGCGGTTACTGCGGCCGGACCATCGCGAGCCGAAGTGGCTCCCGCGGCTAGCAATAGGAACGAGTGAGTCTTTATTCTATATTATTTACTAGCTGACCTAACTTTTTTCAGATTTATTTAAACTTCATGTACAAAAGTAGTACAGTCAGTGACAGTATTCAATGAGCATCTAAAATTCCAATAGTCGTCCACTCCTTCAAACAGAAAAAAACACTGGATAGCCATGGCCTGCTTCATACACTTAAACAATAAAATTGATCATATTAAATACTAGCTGACCCGCGCACACACATTTAATATATCCCTCGCCGATGGCAAATCCCGTTGAAAAATTGGTCGTCATGGCCGAAAGCGGTCAGGAGGACTGTTAAAAGCACGACGCCTAAAGGATGACAGATCGTGCCGATGAAAATAAAAAAAGCGTGAGTCGTCCTTAAGCACGACAAGATTTTGACATATATGACAACTGCTGAGTCGACGGTATTTTGCGAATGACGCCATCGAATTCAGGAATCGGCAGTCGAATTTACAATGAAAAATTTGTTTCCGTAGCTATATTATACGATAAATTTGTAAGATATATCTTATATTACATGTTAAGGTCGTTCAAATCGCTTCAGTCTACTTAGAGTATAGGAGGTAGCAACGTTTTCGAGAAAGAATTTTAGGTCAGCTGATTTTGTGATATGTCGTCCTTCTTGCTCTTTCGGTTAGAGTCTGGGCTATCTGGCTGGCGGGAGCGGTTGCGTTCATTAGTGCGCATCCTACTTGTTCAGGTAATATCCTGGATTTTTAAAACATTTTTTAAGAGGCGTAATTTTTATTTTTTTGGTTTTAAATAAGTCTACCGAACATACCTTTTTTATTGCCAGACATTTTTGACACTGCTAACTATGTGCCATACGCGAATTTGTTTTCTTTTTTTATAAAAATTTCAAAGTATTTTAGAATGTATGTAATTTTAATATCACATTATTTAAAGATAAGAAAAACTTAAAATTAGTTTGTCAGACATTAATTCGATTGTACGGCTAAGCGCGCACTACGAAAAAAAAATCGTTGCGAAAAAAAATCGTCAATCTGTGAACAACAGAAATGTACTACAATCCGCACACTGCGAAAATAAATCGTTTGCGATTTAAAATAGCAGATGCGAAATCGTGCGTATATTTTGTACCCTATGAAGCGGTACTAGCTTCGCGCACTGCGGAAAAAATGCTGTCAAAGGATGGACCCAGCAACGTTTAGTTATCTTCTTCTTCTTATTCAAACTTCTTTTACGTAAAATTAAGTATTTAGTAATGGTTATTTTCTTTTTTAAATCCATATTTCAATGTACGTGAGTGTTTGGCCCTGTTATTTCGCAGGCGATAATAAATCGTGGTGCGCGTAGGAATTATAGTCGTTTGCGATTTTATTCCGCACTTTAAAAGTCGCAACGAATAAATTTCGTAGTGCGCGCCTTGAATTAAAATGAAAAAGTCATGAAAAGTATTGCAGTATGATGCTGGTAGTCCGAGAGAGAGAGCTTAAAGTGCGAGAGAGCGCAACCATGAAGGTATAGATAAATATGGAGTCCACACTTCGAATACCTACTTGAAGCAGAAATGAATGTAGTATCGCTCAATGTGGTCAAACCCTCTCTTTTTAAGTAGAGTGACCGTTATTTTATTTTTCTCAGGATAGCACTTTTAAGTAGTTGCTTTCTGTTGAGTGGACAATATGCATGTACAGTCAGACTACAAAAGTCGATAAGCATCTCTCAAAGTAATTGGCTTGACGTATAGTTTGACTTACTACCTTCTATTTTCACGTTGTCGTCAACACTAAATACTCGTTGCTTGTATGAGTATCTCAACATTCCACAGATAACACACACTAATGTACTGTCGTCGCACTACGCGCGTTAGTGTGTCATTAAGAACATGCCTTACACAGTCACAGCTGAAGCGACCATTGGATTGATAAAATTCGCGCTAGTCACTCATGTGCTTGTAGCCGTGGGCTAGGTAATAGACTCGCAATCAACGAAGTCCGAGTTCAAATCCAATTAATGGTCCGTAGCTGATTTTTCTGTTATTGAAAATACCATATAATAAATAAGTTTTTTTTTATGTTTCTACTATTGAAACTACAATTGTATTTTATATATTGTATTTTTTGTACTAATTAGTTACTAATTACGAATATTATGATTTATTTATCGTATTCGTAAGTTGCAACTATTAAGTAGTGATCTTATTCATCATTACGATGTTGTAAGGTAGAAATAAAAAAGTCGTGCTGAATGATAATACAAATGTCTATTCGCTATATTGTTACCTAGACAAAAAAAGTTCTCTTGTAACCGTTGATAACATTGTTTGTTGGAAATATACCCACTTAGACCATTCATAATAACAATGAAAGGATATTTTAATAATACAAAATATAACTGTCGATAGCTAGTTATTAAAGGTATTGCTATTCAACCAGTTTTATTGAAAACTGATATATGGTTTTGACTTGGTAAACATGTTATTTTTAGGTAACGTCACAAATAATGTATTGAGGTTATAGCTTAATTGTTCATTTTCTTGGCGAAAAGAAGATTGAAACTAAACCTCAAGTTCAGTTCAAAGAACTTAAGCCAATCGTCAATTAGATGAGAAAAATAAATCTAACTATTAATTTATGTTACAACAATGCGGGTAGAATAACATAGGTTGGGCCAATCATTATATAATAAGATCATTGTACCCTGTGTTCACAAAATAAATGAATTTTGAATTTTTGAATTTTGAGAAGAAACAGAACACAAAATAAAACCATGACTATCGTCAGCAAACTTAGTAGCGAGTTCACTGCATTCCTAAGATAAGGCGATGCCACAAGTTAAGAGAAATAGCTGTTTTAAACGAAAGTCGACACAACATAATTAATATGTCTAGTGTTTCGTTAAACGTTATTAATATTTTACAAATGACCTACTAAATATTTAGTTACACCGTCTGATTATTAAAACTAAAACAAGGATATTTTAATTTAATTAATATTTTGTATAACCCCCATTATTTTCAATGCAGTCAAGGAGCCGTTTGCGCATGGACCCAACAATATTACCGCATGTTTCGCTCCCTCTTAAATTTTCCCACACCTCCATGCAATGGGTTTTCAACTGTTCCGTGGACCTCTCATTCCGTGAGTCCCACCTTTGCACCATCAAGCCCCATAGATTTTCTATGGGGTTGAGGTCGGGTGATAGCGCTGGCCATGGAACAACAATAACCTCCGGGTGATTGTGAAACCACTCACGTACAGTACTCGCCCGGTGAATAGGACAATTGTCCTGGTCAAATGAAAATTGTGCTAACTCATCAGCAGGGTAAATGTTGCGCACAGTAGGTAGCATGATGGAGTCTAGTACTTCCGCATAAGTCGAACTGTTTGCGCGTGGAGGAATGAAAGCCAGTTCTCCTGGTCCTGCTGCACTCATCCACCTCCGCATATTAATTGCAATACGACCTGATTCGGTGTTAGGGATTACGTTTTTATCACACCATCAAGTGTTATCCTTTCGCCATAAATGAAGTCTGCCCTTTTGACTGGATTTAAATGTTTTTTCATCTGAAAATATGGTGGTATTCCATTCGAAATCTAAATAATCCCGTGCGAAACGTAATCGTTCTTGTTTATGTTTCTCTGTCAAGTAAGGCTTTTTATCAGGTTTTCTGTGATGCACACCTTCAGCGTGGAGCACACGGCGAACAGTTTGCAACGAGGTGTCGTATAATTCCGCAAAGTGTCTCATTGGTGTGGAACCATTTTTTTCATACTCGTCCACCATATGTCGTCGCTGCGCTTCGCTAATAAGCGTCGGTCTTCCACTTCTCTTTCGACTAGCAAGGCTACCCTCTTCTTCATTATAAACATTTTTGACACTGCTAACTATGTGCCATACGCGATTTTGTTTTCTTTTTTTATAAAAATTTCAAAGTATTTTAGAATGTATGTAATTTTAATATCACATTATTTAAAGATAAGAAAATCTTAAATTTAATTTGCCAGACATTAATTCGATTGTCAAGCCTTGAATTAAAATGAAAAAGTCTTGAAAAAGTTAACTGAGTCTTTAAAATAGTCATTAAAATGTCTTGCTATCATTTTAGGATTTGTTATACATTTGTCATTTACGTTGATTAGATTTATATTCGTTTTAGGAATATTGGATTTCATAGAATTGATTACCTTCCAGGTTGCTTTAGACTTAATAGTGCTAGTTCCTATAAAATACCTGTTTTGAGCTTTTTGTGTCAGTTTGATCACTTTTTGATATCTCTTTGAGAATGCTTTGAAAGCCGCCTTTTTATCACTATTTCGCTTTATTCTGTACTGCCATAATAAGGCTCGTCTCTTCTTACTACAGCGCTTCATTCCCCGAGTTATCCATTTTGGTCTTGTAACTGTGTGGACTTTATATTTGATAGTAGGAAAACATAGATCGTAAAATAATTTAAATAGCTCAAAAAATTTATCATAACTTTCATTTGCATCCTCCGTCTCGTAAACCTCAGAGAAACTAAGACTAGCAATACATTTCCTAAATAAACGAATATTTTCTTTACTATAGTCGCGTTTATTCACGTAATAGTATTTTAAGACACATGTCCGTTGTACAGGAAACGTCATGATTTGCGCTGTGTGGTCAGAGACACCTAACTCTAGTAGCTCGCTCTTATAGGGGGTTTACACGGGTGACTAAAGCCGCACGATTTTTGCCGCGCGGCGTAAATCGACCATCTAAATGGCAATTCGGATAAGTCGTAAGTGACTAAAGCCGCAAGCCCCAAAGTTGGGTAGCATCCGACTTTGGCCGCGCGGCGACCGGCCGCATGCGACTGGTGACTAAAATCGACCGTGTAAACGATCAGTTGCAGGCGATCGCCCGCCGCATGAAGGTGTTTTGCGCACGCACGTGTATTTATTTACTACAGCGATTCGATTTCAGTGCATGCGATTTTAGTATCCTGTGTAAATGGGCTAGCGATGCGGCTTGGTGAGGCAATTAGTGAAGCGACTCGCCGCACGGCGAAAATCGACCCGTGTAAATACCCCTTTACAGCCACGTATATTGTGAATAATATTGTCCAAACACGTGCCACTGCTAGGACGTGTGGGTTGTTTTATTTCTATATTAAGATTGAACTCATTTAAAATACGTTTAAATAAAGTAGAATTTTTATTTTTCTGAAGAATGTCAATATTAAAATCACCGCATATTATTATTTTTTGATTATTTTTGTAACAAAATTGTTGTAATAGATAGAGATAGACCTTGAAGATCGACCCGCGTGGCTGTTTTTAACCGACTTCCCAAATAGGAGGAGGTACTCAATTCGGTTGTATTTTTTTATGTTTGTTACCTCATAACTCCAACAATTATGAACCGATTTTAAAAATTGTTAATTTATCTGAAAGGATATACTTGCAGATTGGTCCCATTTAAATTTTATCAAAATGTTTGCGAACTTTGGATTTTAAATCGAAATAGCTGGAATTCGTTTACTTGGATGATGGTTTTATGTCATCCAAGTAATCGAAATTGCGTATTTTGCTGTTCTGCGATTTTGCAGTGGTGTTGTGTGTTTCACTTTTTAGTGGGGGTACCCACTAAAAAGTGAAAAATAATAAACTTTACAAAAAAATACAACCGACTTCCAAAAAAAAAAACACTACGAAGTAAAAAATAACTTTCATTGCGTGTCAAAATACGAAGAAACTAACAAAAACACCGACTTCCGAAATGAAAGTTATTTTTTACTTTGTAGTGTTTTTTTTTTTGGAAGTCCGTTGTATTTTTTTTACTTAGCCACGAGCTCATCGAGAATAACGAATATGGGAAATAAAACACACAAAAAAAAACTTACCACCCATCTCTTTTTAAAGAAAAAACATAAAATGCATGATCCTATTCTATAGGGTTTATTGATACAAGTATTTCTGGTTTTTCACTACATTTTATTGAGTTACAGTGTTGGAATCGTTTCCTCGAGTTCATTTTTAGGATACTCCACACACCTATCCCTACCCATACCTATTTTGTTTTTAACACAGCTCTAAGCTACCAGGCGTTCCAAAATAATATAACCTACAAACATCCACACTTGCATTCTTACACACATACTGCCAAAAAGCATTCACACCTTCGTTTTGCAGCAGGAGAAAAAAAAACTTCTTAACGAATCTATAACAAATATCCGCATATAACCAAATTCATAATAAAAAAAAATACAACCTGATGCAATACCTAACCTTAGCATACTCAAATTTACTCAAAATATTGCATGGGCGTAGGCGCGGTAGGGCAGGGTGGGGCACTTGCCCCACCCTGGCTCTGACCTGTAAGGTAGGTACCTGACCAAACTTAAAAAACAAAATTATCTAGATACTAACTACAATACCTACTTAATATCCATAAGAAAGTTCACACTCGACAGTCGCCAGTCGACATAAAAAAAATGCGATCAAAAATGTTTTCTGTATACATTTTACGAAAGTTCAATATTACGCACCATACAATGGAGCGTGCCGTAAAGTAGGTACTCTCACCTATGTACTGTGACGGTTGTGTCCTAGGCATAAGATAATTATTTGTTCAAGGCTTTATGAGAATTAGCAGTGGCCATTTGTAAAATCATTGGAGCGGTCACTTAAGGCGAGGTTGCAGTACTGTGTGTTTTGACGAACAACAGCGACTGTCCGGCGAGCGAAATAATTCCTAAATTTTGATTGTTTTTTCTTCTTGGCGGAAACTGATACAGAAATTATACAATATGGTTTCAACATTTACTTCAAAATAAAAAGCTCTATCTATTGATATATCTTTTATAAATATTCGTGATAAAATCTCTTAGCAGTACACGTTTAAAATTGTAATTTAGTGTCATGTTTGATTAAAAAAAGTATCGAGCCAATCATTCTAAATCGCGTTTCTATCTTTACGATTTACTTGAGGGTATGTTCAATGTTCATGTAATGATTTTTATTTATTAAAAAACTCATGATTAATAAGATTTTCAGACGTTCAAAAATCTTAAAAAGTACTGCAACCCCGCCTTAAAAAGTATATTACATATTGTCAGGACATTCCTAGCATTGAGGTAAATTCGGGCGGTCCTCGCCAATATAGTTTGATTGTCAACTACAAGTATAAACTAAACTGCCTACTACTTTATACTTCTCTCTGTTGCATGGAAGTAGGAAGTATCACTTCTATACACGAAATTTTGTCTATGCTGTGTCTTATTAAGTTAGTTTGACACATTACAATAACAAATTGTTATTTGTGTTGTTATGACAACCTACAACTAAAACTATACAAGAAAATCCTTCAGGTTTTCCTTTGAATAAAATAAATGAAACTGTCTGCTGTGAGATCAGCAGAAAACTTGAAAACTAATTAACATTATGAAATCAGAAAGGTTAAGAAAAGGAAACCTAATCAACTATAAAAATTTCAAAAATAAACGCTTTCTGACCTTGTAATTACGTAAAAAATAGTTTCATATTTCTTTCGAAAAAATTTCCCTGTACAAAATAAAGGTATCTGAATGATCAAATTAGTAGAGTTATATAATATGATTTGATTTAAGGGATTTCACCTTGTGTATAAATGTATGTGGCAAATTCTGTAATTTCCTTCCAACCCTTATTTTCTTTCAAGCGGTTCCCAGAGTAACAGCACAGGGAATCAGTGAGTTCTTGATCGATGAAATCTTTTGTAGGTATGCACGTATGGTGGTATAAAGGAAATAGTGTCGGATAGAGAGTCAGTTTTTACGTCCCATTTGGTGGAGGTGTCGGGTAATTAAAATGCCGGGTAATTAAAAACCCAGGGCGCACGAAGATAGTTGTTTATGAGCGTATACGAGGCTTACATCGTATAGAAGTCGCATGTGTACGAGACGTACGAAGATAGTAGAGAAGAATATATACGAGAAAACACATATATACGAGTATGATGAGATGTTAATGATGGTCAGGCGCTAGCTATGTCGACGCCTGGATTATAAGCTAAGTGGTTTTGATATGTAAAATAATATTTCGTATTGAAAAATGTTGACGTATACCGGCATAGACCGAGTATGCTCGAAGAATTCCTGGAGGAATTCATTTTTTTTTTTTATTCTATAACGTTTTTGAATTATGAAAGTTAAAAAAAAAACACTCGGCCACGCTTGCTACAGAAATCATTTCACTTTTCGGGGGCCTATTTTCCCCCTTTACGTTTAGTTCCAATATTGCTGTAATTACATCATTACCAGAGCAAAACTTTAATCGTAAGTCAAAATTATATATGGCTGACTTTCTTCGCGAAAAAAGGAATGCAGCAAAAATCAAACTATATTGGCGAGGACCGCCCGAATTTACCTCAATACAAGGAATGTCCTGACAATATGTAATATACTTTTTAAGTGACCGCTCCAATGATTTTACAAATGGCCACTGCTAATTCTCATAAAGCCTTGAACAAATAATTATCTTATGCCTAGGACACAACCGTCAGAGTACCTATTTTGCCACACCCTCCGTTGTATATCAGAGTACGTATCCTACAGTTGTATTTTTAATTTCCATAAACAAAATATAAAAAACTTGCTGACCCGCGCAACTTCGTCTACGTCACATTTTCCATTAATGCTCCGCTCCAATTTGTCTTAGCGTGATGATATATAGCCTTCCTCGATAAATGGGCTATCTAACTCTTTAATAATTTTTCAAATCGTTGTTGAAAGGTTACACAGTTTTGTTTTGCACAGGGGTCACAGTTGTTAACAAACTTTAAAAAAAATCAGTAACAAAATTACTAGATTTTTTTAATACGTTTTCCATCGATAAAATTACGTACAGTTTCCCAAATTTTCGTATGTGTGCACATTGTAAAGACTCAACTGTTTCCTTTTTTCCGTGTACATACAGCTACATGGTGCTATAGTGTTACCTTATTGTATGAATTAATTAACTGGGGTAAGACCGCGGGTATAGTTTGCTAGTTACATGTTATTTGACCACCACCCCACCCTGACCTGAGCCCATGGCTGGCTACGCCCATGACTACTTGACATACCTACATTAATGTATTCCGGGCATTTTGTATGGGTTTCATACAGAATGCCCGGTATACATTTATGCTGAAAATATCAACACAAAACTCTCAATATTTTCATTATGATAAAATATTTTTGAATCAAAAGAGCGCATTCTGAATTTAAATAAGTAAGATAACTGAATCGGCGCGAAAATCACGCCTAAATAGGTCCGATGATTATTTCAGTTAGTTTTTTTCCTAATGTCTAAAAACCTGTTTGAATTACATGACAAAATAAATAATAGTTATCATTATTTTATTTCATTCCTGAAACGTATTTTTTCTAATTTCTTAGAATCGATTTACGATAAATGCTCATTGATATTAATCGATTAGATTGAAATTTAGGAATCATCGATAAGCATAATCGTTTTGATACACCCAAAAACTAAAAAAAAAAACAATATGGTTGATGGTGGACGGCGATTATCACATTTATACACATGGATTTTATTTTGAAAAATAGTAAACTTGTGGGTTAAAAACGAGAGAATTATTGGCGCTATCATATGACTTATTTATCCAATTGTTTTATTTAACAGCCATACATAAGATTTTTTAAGTAGCTTTGTCAATAACAGCATTCATAATAAGGATGTCGTATAACATATCTTTTAGGTCCATTTGGGACTAATACCGAGCCGGCGGAGGTTTGCCTGTCAAGATCCAATTGGTACCGCTACCGAACTATACGGTTAATGCTGGCCCGAACGACGAACATATTCTCTAATTAGTTATGTGTTCTAGATGGAGCGGCAGCGGCGGCGGCGGCGGGGGCGGGGGCGGGGGCGGGGCGGCGGAGGCGCGGCTGGGCGCCAGCGAGCAGCGCCTGCTGACGACGGCGTGGTACGCGCTGGGCGCGCGCTGCCACCGCGACGCCGTGGACACGCGCTTCACGCTGCTGTCGGCCGGCCACTCGTTCCTGGCGCGCCAGCGCCGCCAGCCGCCGCGAGCGCCTCGCCCGCCTCAGCCACAGGCGCAGTGACATCGCTCCCCTTTTTACGCCCGTTCTTATCGAAAAGTGGACTCAAACGCTTTCGAACAGCATCACAAAGAAAATTTGCAGTGAGATTTGACGCACAAAAACACGTCAGTGCCAACGTGCGTGAACGTACTTGTGCGTATGTGTACTTGTGTGCGTCCATCGCTGAGCAAATTTAAAATGTCAAAATGTTAACATCCGTACGAAAATTCTACTAATATACTTTAAGAAAATTTGCAGTGAGATTTGACGCACAAAAACACGTCAGTGCCAACGTGCGTGAACGTACTTGTGCGTATGTGTACTTGTGTGCGTCCATCGCTGAGCAAATTTAAAATGTCAAAATGTTAACATCCGTACGAAAATTCTACTAATATACTGTAAATATGATAGTATATGTCAAGCTGGGTTCACATTCCTGTGTCGTGACGCGGGATACATTAATACAACTACGTTATTTAATAACGTAGGATGTTGGAGCTAATAGTCCGCATCAGAAAAAGTCACGACGACACAACACAATAATATTCTGAGCTTGGCTTTAGTCAATCAATCACGCCTCAAAGACCGGACGAATGTATATAAAATTTGGACTTTACTTTTGGACGTACTTTTATCCCGGTCGTACCTTCTTGTGGGATAATTATAAAATTCGCGCGATCGGAGCTGCGTATATCTCTTACGGTGTAAGAAATAAAGCACATGTTACGTGAATCCGTGTTTTCCGACAGCGTACTCGCGGCTCCGGTGACTCACCTAAGTGTTCAGGGAGTAATGCTTCCTCCACACTATTCCGAAGTTGCACGAGGCGAAGTGCTCTCCGAAGTTGACCGAAGTCCGAAGTAGGTGTCCACACACCTCGAGCAACTACGCGAGGAGCTCAGTCGCCCGTTCCCCTCACGATAGGTATAATGGATAACGTTCATGTGGTAACTGCCGTTGCAACATGTACTCTCGGGTAATAAAAATACGTGCGTATTTACTATGGCTGACGCGAACCGAAGTGAGCCGAAGTGACCCGAGTAGTGTGGACAGACGCTTCGTGTTCGAACTTCGAGTCCTTTGACTCGGGCGCAAAAACCGACAACAACTGGAAGTCGCCCGAGGCGAAGCGAAGTTGCACGAGGCGAAGCGAAGTGCCCCTCCACACTATCGTATTCGCTCAACTTCGATCAACTTCGGGAATAGTGTGGAGGCTACTTAACAATATGTAACTTCCCAAGTACCATCGGTTTGCGAAAACAGATGATGTATGTAGATTTACGATTGGCAAGTGTATGTGTAACTTTTTCAAATAATTCTTAAGTGTAATCGCTGGCCGAATGCTCCCTTAGACGTCACCGCCACAAGCGATTGAATCTCCGGATGATCGCCTCAAGATAATTATTTTTCCAAGTGCGTCTCGACTCGCGACGCATACTTGTTTTGTTGAAATAAATGTGCAGCGAGTGCGCAGCCAGCACGCTCACCGTTGGTAGTGAGCTATGGCGCTGTGTGGACCTGATCATAAAATTCTTATAGAATGAAGTAGAACAACCATAATATCGCCTCGATACACTTGCTCGTGGTGGTGCCTAAAATTTTAGTTAATTCTACGTCAACTGAAATTACATAATTATTATGATTTTTTGTATAAAATTTGTGTGTGAAAAACCCTTCCCAGAAATCGTGAGACCCGGTGTTAGATTAAGTTTATAAATATAATTATATAGATCATTCTGTTATAAGTGAATTTGTAATGTGACCTAAGTAGACACTTTATTGCAATTATTTTCAAATCAATGATGTCTCTTTGTATGAAAAAGACAATCTTTTGAGTACTAATTTTGCTCATATGTATGTTATTTAATTTAGGTTAAGTTTGGAAGCACGAAACGTAACCACCTGGTTAAATTAACTGTTATTTTATAATAAACTAGCTTTTGCCCGTGACTTCGTACGGGCATATCCCTTTCCTGTAGGAATTTCGGGCAATCCCCAATCTATCAATACTTACATTTGTCCAGTCAAATAAATTAGCGTTTCACCTCGGAATGCGAGAAAATAAACCTGGAAATATAATTAATCGTATACATCTTTATGTTAGCGTTCTAAAAGTTGTGTCAGAAGTCTCACATAATCTCGTGTCTGCGTCGTAAGTTATTGAAGGCCAAAAAATCACAAAAATCGGGTCTTCGCGCTTATCTCGGTTTCTATTGCTCCAATTACGTTAACACATGAGATTAAATTGCAGAGCGTAAAGTTTGCAACAATTTTTGGAACGGACTGTTTTTCATGCGCTCAACCGTTTTTGAGATAGCGGACGGAGAGCGCACAGCGTTTTAATTTTTATTACAAATACGTATTTGACTGGATGACATAATATTTGGCGTCTTTGGCCGAAAGTTGGCCTTTCTGGATAAAATATATGACTTCTGTCTCGTGGTGCTTTGACACTAGAAAATATGTA
Organism: Ceramica pisi; assembly: GCA_963859965.1. NCBI lineage: Eukaryota > Metazoa > Arthropoda > Insecta > Lepidoptera > Noctuidae > Ceramica > Ceramica pisi. The sequence continues at coordinate 7,977,535 of OY982529.1, forward strand.
AAAAGAAAAATTGGACGTAGCCGTAGCCACAAATGGACTCCCTTTTAAGGAGATATTTTGTATCAGCTTTACTCGCTTCTACTCTGGGGCCTTACCATAGTAATGTAGCTCCTAGTCTGTACAACAGCCAATTCTCGTTCGCATTGAGAGGGATTCAGATTTTACAACAGACACAGAGCAGAACGAATTGATATTTTATGGGATTTAAGTTACTGTTACGGTAAAGCCCCTGGGTTATATATAAGTCCCCCGTCCCTTCCAGATAATTATGACTCTGCTAAGCGGTTGTTATATAGATTAACTACTGCTGGCTGATGTCATCATTATTTTTATAAAATTATGATACTTACTTTTCTTGAACAATGACAATATCATATTTTCTTTGTTAATTTACATTAAGTTAGGCTAAAAAGTATGTGTGATCCTAGAACAAAACTAAGCTTCGTGCACTATACTAATTATGTATTTAAGATAATAATTATTATCATAATTTTTATAACATCGTTTTATATCAGTATTTTGTTAATATTTATAAATGTTGTAACCGAAGTCTTGTCTAACCAGAATTTATTATTTGTTAATTTTTATAAACTATATTATTATCTCATTAGCAATCAGACGTCGTATTTTAAAATTGTAGCAATTTGAATAATACTCCACATATTAAAATTTTCTTTAATTTTACTGGTGACCCAATCAGATCAGGAAATGGAAGTATTAACGCGAAGCAGTGCAAATTCTATTTATTTAATTTAAGTATAAAGTCTAGTCAATAAGTGTTTTTTATTCAACTTTTTTTCATCAGTCTCGGAAAAAAATGAATGAGATTCGATTGACTATAGCATGTAGACGATTTTTCAGGCAAAAATAAATTATCGCGCTTTTTCATTAGCTAAGTAAAGTCAATTAACAACTTTTTGCTGCTTGAATATAAACATTGCAACAAGTGTGATAATAGGGAATATGCATGAAAAAAGTATTTATGATCTGAACAGTTAATCTAAAAGTATTCGAAAATATAATACTAACAGTGAAATTAAAATCTAAATTAATCGAAGAACTAGCGAGATACAATAATTATTTTAAACAAATAAATCTGTCCCTCTCGCGAAAACGCTGTTTTCTATGGGAGCTGTATAGTCGTCGTGTAATTTGACGTCACAGTTCGTATCGGACTTCTCTTTCTAACTGTAGTCTTTGAAGCTTTATAACTTCATAAATGATGAAGATATTTCAAAAATAATTTCATGATTGATTACTAGAGTTAATAAGTATTTTATTTTACAAAAAAAAAATCGCATGCATATTCCCTATTGGTAATCTATAAATCTGGGATCTTTGTAGGGTTCCGTAGCCAAATGGCAAAAAACGGAACCCTTATAGATTCGTCATTTCTGTATGTATGTATGTATGTATGTATGTATGTATGTATGTATGTATGTATGTATGTATGTATGTATGTATGTATGTATGTATGTATGTATGTATGTATATATGTATGTATGTATGTATGTATGTATGCCTGTCTGTCTGTCTGTGTGTCTAACTATTAGAACTATGCTGTTGAAACTTGGTAAGTAGATGTATTCTGTGAACCGCATTAAGATTTTTACACAAACATAGAAAAAAAAAACAATAAATTTTGGGGGTACACAATTTTTTTTTTCATCAAACCCATACGTGTGGGGTATCTATGGATAGGTCTTCAAAAATGATATTGAGGTTTCTGAAATATTTTTTTTTCTAAACTGAATAGTTTGCGCAAGAGACTTCCAAAGTGGTTAAATGCCCCCCCCCCCCCTGTAACTTCTAAAATAAGAGAATGATAAAACTAAAAAAAAATATATGATGTACATTAACCATATAAACTTCCACCGAAAATTGTTTTTTTTTTTATACAGACCGGGGGTACTCTTGGCCCAAATCTCACCTGATGGAAAGTAATGATTAGGCCAAAGATGGAAGCGAGTTTCACCCGGAATCCTCTTACAAAGAGGAACTGGCTATCATACCTCTAACTGCCGGAACACAACAATGCTGTTAACATTGTTGTTATGGCGACAGACTTAGACATGATGGTGGTAGCTTGCCAGTTGGACTTAAAACAAGTAATTAGTTTTCTTTTAATACGTTATAAATCGTAAACTGCAACTTTTGCTTATAAAATATACCTACAGGTTTGTACGGAACCCTTGGTGCGCGAGTCCGACTCGCACTTGGCCGCTGGTTTTACTTTTTTATTTTTATACAAAATATGAAAAAAAAAAGTTTTTATTAACTACTAGCTGAGCTGACCGGCGCAACTTCGTCTGCGTCACATTTTCCATTATTGCTCCGCTCTTTTTTGTCTTAGCGTGATGATAATTATATGACCTATAACCTTCTTCGATAAATGGGCTATCTAACACAGAAATAATTTTTCACATCGGACCAGTAGTTCCTGAGATTAGCGCGTTCAACCAACCAAACAAACAATCAAACAAACAAACAAACTCTTCTGCTTTATAATATTAGTATAGATTTACATAGTTGAAAATTTCAAAACGAATTAATTATGGATTTTCTTTAAGCATCCAGAAATTTTTCTCCTATTACTTGAAAACGTATTTGTAATTTTTTTTCTACCACTTACAATTCGTATTATTTCATTTCGGAATTCAGTTAAGAAAAAAAAAAAAAATGCTAGTTAACTATTGCATGACACCTGTTTTTTTTGCGGGCGGATTATTGTTCATTCATCTATTTTTTAATGATTAATATGTTCAAATAAATCTATCTTAAATCTATACATATCTTATGCCAAGTGCGAGTCGTACTCGCGTACTGAGGGTTCCGTAAGCAGAAGTTGCGATTTACGATTTATGACATATTAAAAAAAAACTACTTACTAGATCTCGTTCAAACTAATTTTCGCTGGTAGTTTACATGGTAATGTACATCATATATTTTTTTTTGGTTTTATCATTTTCTTATTTTAGAAGTTAAGGGGGGGGACGGGGGACACACATTTTACCACTTTGGAAGTGTCTGTCGCGCAAACTATTCAGTTTAGAAAAAAATGATCTTAAAAACCTCAATATCATTTTTGAAGACCTATCCATAGATACCCGCACGTATGGGTACAATGAAAAAAAAAAATGAGTTTCAGTTATGGGGACTTGGGGACCCCTTAAATTTATAGTTTTTTCTATTTTTGTGTGAAAATCTTTATGCGGTTCACGAAATACATCTACTTGTCAAATTTCAACAGCATAGCTCATAAGGTTTCGGAGAAAAGTGGCTGTGTAATACGGACGGACGGACAGACAGACATGACGAATCTATAAGGGTTCCGCTTTTGCCATTTGGCTACGGAACCCTAAAAATGAATTGCTGTTCGTTAGTCTCGCTAAAACTCGGGAACGGCTGGGCCGATTTTGCTAATTCTTTTTTTGTTTAGTTCGCCAGAATACAGGGAAGGTTTAAAAGCAAAAAAAATAATAATAAAAAAAATGCAGTTGACGGGAGCGAAGCCGCGAGGGACAGCTAGTTATAATATAAAAGTGCCCGAAGTGGGCGCGGCTTGCGTGAGCCAGAGTGTTTTCGGTCGTATTTCAGCCTTTTTGGAAAATTATAAATATTTGTCCTACAGTTAAGTAGGTACCGACACTCCAGACTTTTTTTGTTGGAAATTTCCTCTTTAAAAACGAACGTTACTCACATAACTAAAATTAATATTCCTCGTATGCATACTGTAGGCCATACAAACATTTGTTCCGTGTGGGAATCGAACCCGCGACACGCAGCGCAGCAGACAATCGCTTAACCACTGCTCACACAAACCTAAAAAGTTGAAAACAGGAGACTGTTTTTGAATCATTTTCAGAATTCAAAAGTTTTTGAGATATTTGCAAAAAACCGAATCTCCTTTTTTCAGTAAATGGTTAATAACTTTGCACTTTATTTTAGTGGAACTTTTTTTAAATATTCTACATGTTATTCCGGATCTAATGACACTTATGGTCTTTATTTTTACGAGACTGCTGAAAAACATTGAACAAAAAAAAACACTTGTGGACTAGCTTAATAAATTGTAATTTATTGTTAATGATGACAATATAGTTTTGGAATTTTTAATGTTTTTGTTTTCTTTCTTAATTCTTAATTCTTTATTGTACACCAAAACAGCTTATATAATATACAGTGATGGAAAGTTCATGTACAAAGGCGAGCTTAACTCAAAAATGAGTTTTCTCCCAGCAGAAAAAAAAAAGAAAAGAATGAGAAAATGAGGATGAGAATGAGTCTTCTTTGTTATTTTAATAACCTTAAGATGAGACTGAGAGCAGCAGCAGGACTGGGAAAGCTGTCTAAAAAAAAAAACAAATGTAAAAGTGATTTCATTAATTTATTTGTAATTGAGATCACAAGCCACTTAAAATTTAACTTATATCACATCAAAAAATCTTACAATACACTCACAAATTTTGTACTTACTATAACTTGGGCAACACCAAAATCGCAAAACCGAAAATCGTGGTAATTCATAACAATAAATGACGACTTCTAAAATAGCTACTGCGGGCATTTGTTTTGGGAATAGTAGCTGGATTTCACAAAAGAAAATAAAAAAAAAACCGGTGTCACAACATTTTTTATGAACTCCTAATTTTGATGCTATTACTCTTTTTAGACACACAAGTAGATCGGCGACTAGACTAACGTTGACTGAACACTAGCTCGTGACGCAGACCGCACCTGGCTTTATAATTTTCGTAGCAAGCACTTAGCCTAAGGTATAAGTACAGAAGATCAAAGTTAGTCGAAGTCCTCATCGGAGTCTGTCTTCAAAACGCTGTCTGAACCGGAGCCACCTTCGCTGTCCGCTTCTATTTCACTGTACGCAAAAAAGTCAGTTTATTATATACTATTTATGAATACAATTTTTATCATGCGGCTCACTCTGAAATCGCGAAGAAAAAGAACCGCCGCTTACATTTATGTTTTCATAACTCGACAAAATGTAGTAGGTAGGTACATTACTGCAGCGGCCAGCAAAAGAGGCATTGATAGACGAACGTGTAAATGTGGGGCCGAGGCGCAGCCGAGGCAAACATACGTAAGGCCATCAATGCCTAGTTGTGGCCAAGGCTTGTATAGTACTATTTTCAAATAATGCGCAGAAATTAAAAATACAATTTTCAGAATTAATTACAATATTTTTTTCCGCGTTCACAATTTCTTGATTTTTAGCGTTTTATTCGAGTTTTGATGTGTGATTTTGCTTTAGATATAGCCTTAAAAAAAAACAAAAATATGCCTAAGACAGTTTGATCATTTATCTTGGGAGTGTTCTAAATAAATATTTCAATTTGTTCACGTACATCAGTAAAATCCTTGACTCCGCAAAGGATGTTTCACAAAACGTTGCTTTAGGGAATCTTTTGATGCCTTGGTACACCGAAGATATTATAATTTAATCATTTATAAAAATGTCCACGGTACAACTGTATCTTCTACTTTGGAATGTTCAAATCATTTTATTACGATTCATACAGTAATACACCAAAAATAATTCTGTAAAACTGAGAGTTATTGACAATTTTCCGTACGAAACTATAATTTTTATCTATGAAATTATAATCCAAATTCAAATAAAAAATATTTAATAATTAAGGTGGCGTTGCTATAATGCTTGAAAAAAAAATTGGTCTAATTAAAGTAACGTAAATATTTTTAAATAATTGTTGTATGCAATGCAAAAATCAATATAAATCTTCTGACGCGCGGTATTCTACTTTAATCAACCTGAGCAATTCGATTTTGTCAAAGCGCTCTTAAATGTTAATTTTTTTTTAAAAACAGTTTTTTATTTGCAAGCAAGTTCGGAATTGAAACAAAACCTTTGATGAGTTACCTTCTTGATTGCCATGTTTCGGAGTAAAAGACCCATTTTTAAATTACTCGACAGATACGAGTTACGCATGTAATTTATTTAGCCGCTAAACCACGACAGATTTGGATTTTCATACAACTTTTGCTGGCCGTTGCTCGCATGTATTTGACCAGTACAGCAATTTCGATTTATCTCGATTGTCAAAATAATGCTCAAATTTACAAGCATGTTTGAGAAAAATTTAAGGCAGTTCTTTTTCGCTTTTTTTGTTTTTAATCTATTAAACCGTGAATAGTTGGTTTTATCAAGCATGTAATGCGGGCGATACACCAATAATAATTAGATCAAACATGCTGGTTCAAACGAATGTCTGTTTGAACAAATTCTCAAATTTGATAGAAAATGACTCGTCAAATGGGATGATATATAACATGTTTCGAAACAGTTTGAAAAATTGCAGCCTGTTTGATCAAATAATTTGAATTTTTATGGCCCGCATTAAGATGGTCTTCAAAAGTGGGACTTTTTTTCCAATTCGAAGAAATAATTTCGCAAGCATATCCTGTCCAGAAAACAAAAAGCCTAAAGGATGAATCAGTCAGTCCTAAATTAGTATGTTAACCAGCCCTTTTTAGCGCAACACCATAATTTCGTACATTCTTTAGGTTCTAAGGGTTACTTATGACTAACATAAAGCAGGTAGATAGTTGCGAAACTCGTATGTGATTATTATCTCGGCGCGTATACGAGTTTGTGTTTCTTGTTCTCGTACCCTGGGCTTGTGTAAACAACCTTAAATAATGCTTTCATGTAAAATGTAGGGATATTCTTAATAGGTAATAATATCGATGACTTACTAAACATGAAAATTAAAACCTTTTTTGATTATTCAATAAAACAAAAAATTAAATCGTTATTTACCTAATTAACATCGTAGTTGCCGGTGAAGGTAAATAGCTAATTAGTTTTGGATTGATGTATTTTGAAGTTGTAAGTAGTAGTTTTGTTAATACACAATACTTATTTAAACAGTGACGGAGACTGAGGAGACATTATGAGGATTAGACGACTGAGAAAGTAACATGTAATGACTGAAGAGTGATTATTTTCACGCAGAACTGTTGAGTTAGTAGCTTAGTCAGTATCTGTGTTTGCAACTTGCCTGTCTTTTTCCGCACCGATTAAATTGATCTCTACGATATTTCTGTCAAACAAATAGTTATCTCTCAATATGTTATCTAACGCCATCTTAAGGGTGCCTTTCCAATATAGCGAAGCTAGAGGCAGCGTAGCGGAGAAGCGGAGAAATTTTAACCAACGGAATTGCATAAAATCTCCATACCACGTGACTCACTGTCATTGTGGCTGACATGATTGGTTAATATTTTCCGTTTTCCGCTCAACTGCCCCGCTCCGCTGCCTCGCTCCGCTGAAATGGACAAGCACCCTTAGAATATATTTAAAGAAAATCAATAACATTCATGTGGTTGTCAAAATTAATACCGCAAATTCAGCAACAGCTTCTTCCTCGACAAGATTTCAGCCAGTATGTAATATTCGTAGGCAAAGCACTTGTGGTTTCTGTGTTGTCGATAAAGAAAGCTATCGCAAATGTGGTGTAGGCCTTACAGGTGTTAAATTATTGGCAAACCGCTTGTCAACATCAGTTCATTTGCAACTTTGTAAAGTGAACGAGGGACGGTGTCAAGTTGTCCACTTACCCGTTCAGATCTTTGGTGAGTTGTATGTCGACATTGGTGGCGGAGTCGTTGAGACCGTTTAGAGCCTCGCAGAAGTCGCTGCCCACGCTCTGCAGATGGTGAGTGTTTAAGTGGAAGCCCTGGGTATGAAAACAATATTTTTATACGACATGCATTGGGAAAATACATGTCATGCATTTTTTCACTCATTAGCTGTAGTAAAAAAATACGAATTAATGTTGATCGCAAAGTTGGAGCCCGTTAGTTTTATTAATCTCAACAATCAGGACGTCCGAAAAGACTATAAATAGCGATGCTTTGACCGGTATTATTCACACATGTGTATACGTCATGTAGTGATACTTCGTGCTACGAATTTGCGAATGCATTATGACTTGCTGTGTTGAGTCATAGTCATAGGAAATCTTATATGAATCCCTGATTAGGTATTCATAGATGGCCTTTTTGTTGTAAAGGGACATCAGTAGGACTCAAGTAAAATGGCAGGTCGGTATTATTAAGGTGCGTAAAGCACTTGTCTCACCGCCGGCGAGGAAGCGATTAGATTTCGACTATTTGCTCGCTGAGGAAAGGGACAAAAAATATAGATCTCGTGTGAGTAAAAGAGACACATACATTCATAGTCGATCGCTGGCTGTACCTCTACCATGAGATGTCATCGAAAACTTACTCGCTAGCGTTAAACTCGCTAGCGTAATAACGTGGATCGAATAGTATTCGACAGTAAAAAAAATAAAAAAAAGATAAAATTTATTCAATTAAACCATTTACAAAAAGTGTAGATTTAGCTAACAGTAATACGTTAAACATAAAATTATAGCGCCTAAAAATAACTAAAACTAAGATATAATTATTATAGGTGCAAGCGATGGTTGTTCGGAATTGCAATTTAGGTAGCGACCAGCCCAATCTAGGTTATTTTAAACCTGTGTTTCAGGCCACCATTTTACAGTCAATTACTTTGGTCTATTACAATATACCTAAAGTAAAAAAAAAAAAAAATGCTCGCACCATGAGTTTTACGGAGTCTTACGCAGGCGCTAACGTAAGCTCGATAGATCGCGTCGTCTAGCTAACTTCACTCTACTCGTTAAAATGCTCCACTACTTATGTTTTGTTTCTTTCTTTCTCACTAATAAGAAGAGAGGACGGCTTGTAAGCTCAAGATGTATTGTTATCGCTATGCTTAAAATGTTAAGACAGTCGATATCATAAAAACAAACCAACTAAATAGAAAAGTTTACGGTTAGTGGACAACGTAACTTAATTAGTGGTTTTTGAATTTTCATTCCTTATACTAGGTCAATGTCGTCTATTTAATTTATTATAACTTTGTTTGTTGAGCTCTGGGACACAAGTCCCAGAGCTGCGTTGGGTTGTGTGGTTTGAAAGTTTACTAAGGGCGGGTTGTATCAAACAGTTGGTTAACGTAACATACGTACGTCAAAAAGTTACGATTACGGACGATGTTTGACGTTCGTTAAATTAGAAGCGTTGTTTCAAAACATTCTGGTATAAATTCCTGCTCATCCCAATAGCTAAGTTATTGACACGGGTCCTACCTAAATAGCTTTTTTTGCATTCCACCACTTATTTGTGTCATCAGAAGAACTGGTATTGAGAAATTCAAAAGAATTTTCACAATATTGTTCTATTTGACGCAACTAAAGTTACGTTAACGAGTGCTCAGACCATCTGTTAACGTAAACGTTATATTTTACGTGCGTTAACGCTGACATTTTGTGAAACAACCCAATTTTTTGATTTGACGATAGTTAGCACCATTTTTAACGTTTACGCGTGCGTAAAGTGTAGTTGAAACAACCCGCCCTATGTATAGACTATTACCTATAGATTTACATTATTTTAAACAATGCGAACCAGTGTCTCACAGTTTCAATTGTTGGTGAAGTTCATGGAAATGTAATGTAATGTGTTTCTATTTTCTATAAAATTATGTATTTTAAAACGTATTATAAAATTACAAAGTTCCTAAATAGTTGCCCCTCAACGCAGGTAGATATACCAAGCCACTTGAAACTTTGAAAGTACCTACTTATAATAATTCAGCTAAGCTCAAGTGTCTAAAAATAATGGCTAGTAGCTAAAATATATATAATTAGGTATATATACTATAATAATGCTCTTGCAGACAGTATTTTGACTTTGTTAGACTCAAAAACGTACATAATTTTAGTGTAAATATATGTTTCACTCGTCAAAATGCTAGTGAGCTACGTACCTAACTACTATCGTAAGCGTACTAAGCGTGTTGTTCGATAGCGTCTGTCGAATTGGTGACTCATGGTACCGTTTTGTCCATGGGATCTGGAGGCGATAGTCCTCGCGCGCCTGCATGATTGGCGCGTGGAGGTACTACGCCGGGGGGAAACTCCGCTGACGCGGCAAATTGTCGCGCAGCGGACAGACCTCCGGCGCGATCTCATGGCGTCATGGAGACGACGACTGTCGCAACCCAGTGCAGGGCACGCCACGATAGTGGCGATAAGTCCCCTCTTTGAGGAGTGGCTAGAGAGGCGCCACGGCGTCCTCACCTTCCGCCTGACGCAGGTCCTCACCGGACACGGATGTTTCGGGAGGTACCTGCATCGAATCGGGCGGGAGGAAACGCCCGGGTGTCACCACTGTGAGGATCGACCGGAGGACACGGTGGAGCACACTGTGCAGGTGTGCCCCGCTTGGGCGGCGCACCGCCGGGTTCTCGAAACGGCGATCGGCGGCAACCTCTCGCGTCCGGCCCTGGTCCAAGCCATGGTCCGGAGCGAGACGGAATGGGACGCCGTTGCCTCCTTCTGCGAAGCAGTCATGCTAGCGAAGGAGGTGGCGGAGAGGGAGAGGAGACCCTCTCGTCCCGGCCGCCGTGGTGGACGCCGCGGGCGTCGGGGGACACCACCTGGTGACCTCCGGCCACCGTAGGCGCGGGCCTGTGGACGGCGAGCTATGGGTGGCTCGCCGTCCGTCCGTCTAGTGACGACAGGCCGTGTCGACGGCGCGTTAGTGTTCCACGCGCGCCTCAAAGAGAGTCAGCACACAGAGGGGTCTGAAAGGGCCGACGCCTGCCGGAGTCGCGGGATTATTCGCAAGAGACACCGTGGCTCCGAAACACAAAGGGCAATGAAGGAACATGGATGGGTTTTATTCAGTAGAAGTCTGACACTCCCTCCCGCTACACCCAGAGCGGGAGGAGTCATTGGATGATTTCCCATCCCTAAAAAAAAAAAAAAAAAATGGTACCGTTTTGTATGGTGACAGCTAAAAAACGTTACTGACTATCATGAGGTTTTTAACCTATCGAAATCTATAGTGCTCATGGTACGAATTTTAATTCTTTCAGTGACCGCTAGGGGCGCTGTACAGTATGTCATACAAATAATTTACGGAGACGCTAGCGAGTTTTGGCTGCGTAAACTCATGGTAGAGGTACTGTTCACACTGCCGGCGAGCGGATTACCTCTAGTTGTGATCGTAACGACAATAGCGATACTCGCTCGGCAATGCTCGCATGGCAGTCAGAACTCACTTACCAGCGGTAATTTCTACCTATGGCGAGTATTGCGAGTAAAAGCCCGTCGCACAAAAGCACTTGCTTAAAGCCGAGCGTCAAAACTCGTTGCTCGCCAACTCGTTTCGAGTTTAAGGTTTGCTCGCTACTAGCTGATCACCGGCGGTGAGACAAGTGCTTTAGCGTCAGTTTCCACCAGAGATGTGCGAAGATGCGTAGCGTAAAAACCAAAAGAATCGCTTGCGCTGAGCGAGGCTAGGTAAATGAAGCGATTCTACTCAAACACATGCGTCGCTACGCATCGGTACCTATCTAAATTTTTAAACCAGGAGAGCTACCTAAATATGCAACTAAATATTGTCATTAAGTGACAAGATTGTACCCACGTCTTCCTTACATGTCTTCGGTACTAATTCATCTGCTACTAACATTTATCTTACAAGCTAAACTTAATTAAAACAATTTACGTTCAGCATATCGCGAGGAAACGTTCGCAATCACACTAGGCTCGCGCAAGGATTATTCATTAATAAAACAACGTACGAATAGCTGTCTTCCCACATAGCTGAAGTAGATAGAAGATTTGTAGCGACTGCAGCCTTATCAGGCGGATCTGGTACCGAGTATGGGAGGGACACCGCTAGATGTATTAGCCCACATGGCGGGTAGCTAACTATCATTATCATTAATCTGAAGATCTGTCATTTTTAATTGAAGTATAAGTGTGATAGAACGCGTATCATTATTTGTCAGAATAAATAATCCTTGTTTTTATGGTGAGATTTTTTAAACTCAGGAATAAAATATTTGTTTAGAGACACCAAATAAGATCTGCATTGAATATTCTCATTTATTTTCAGACGAAAAAAAGAAACTGATACAACAAACCTTGAAAGGGCCTCTGTCAAATCCGCAGAAAGATGCCTCCATAGTATAGGAGCGGGTGACGCCCAGGTGCCTCCACACGGTGACCCTAGCGGTGCTCTCCCGTTCCCGCTCCACTCTGAAGGAACAGGATCCGAGTGCGAATGCAGGTGACAGCCGATGCATTAGTGCTGGCAGCATCTGACAAGTAAAAATTAAATTAGGGTACGACCTCATTTCAAAACGGACCTTTACTTTTCGTCAGTTACGGCTAAGATCAATGGGCATATACATCTATATGAATCACGAAAAGAAAGAGAGCTGAGAGAGAGCACACGAAGGAAAGTTATTAAAAATATAATGGTGCCTAAATTTACCATAGCAAAGCATTGTTCACGTTACCAAGCAGTAGAATTATACAGGGAAATTGAAAAAATACCCGAAACCTCTTAGGCAGTGAAAGTACACATGATTATAAGCAACTTTTGTTTTGGTAAAACTCCGAAATCTCGAAAAAAATATCAGCTGTTTCATACATTTTCATTGGCTAAATACTGCATTTTGTATGAAACAGCTGATATTTTTTTCGAGATTTCGGAGTTTTACCAAAACAAAAGTTGCTTATAATCATGTGTACTTTCACTGCCTAAGAGGTTTCTGGTGTTTTACAAATAACCCTGTATAACAAGTTACCTACTGATTTAAAAACTTTGGTCTATAACACCAACTTATTCAAGGCAAAGCTGAAAGCCTTCCTATTAGAAAAATGTTTATATTCTATATCCGATTTGATGTTAGATGATTCTGGATAATATGTGTATGAATTATTTTATATGGTATTGACATTTAATTTATTTGACATGTCATTTAATTGGTATTTATTTTGATTGACAAATGATTTACTTGACATTTATTTTGATGGACCCTTTATTTTCATTTAATTGACATTTGGTCTCCCTTTAATTGACATTTATTTAATTTTGACTGACATTTAATTTACATTTGTTTGCTATATTATGTTTTTTTGTTTGCTATATTATGTTTGATTATTGCTTAGCTATTATGATTTAAATGTAATTATTGTAAAATTCGAACACAATGTAAATTGTTTGATGAATAAATGAATGAATGAATGAATGAATGGCCTAGCCCGTCACACCATTTCCAATCATTGTAACTCCTATAAGCCACATTCAACAGCGACCATGAGAAAAGTGCCGAGGCGATTAAATAGACAAGTCCCGAAGAGGCCGGAACAACGATTAATTGAATTAATTGAATGAATAGAAAAGTAAGAACCGAACAACATCTGCGGCAGGCTGTGAGGTCTACACTTTCCTTAAATGTCGTTAAATCCAACTAGATAATATCGGGAAGCACAGTAGCTGCATTGATAACATCTACCAATCTTATTACTGCACTCACTTACGCCATTTACTCGTTTTCCAGCTATGTTACCTACGATTTCTTGAGATTACAAACGCTTGTTTTCTCATGTTTTCTAAGTATAGGTAATTTAAGGGGGTTAGTAAATTTTCCGATCACCGGTCCATTATTTTGAAAGCATGTTTGTTACATAGATACAAATAATTGCTAAAATCATCTTACCAGGTACTTGACCGGTTCATCAGGAACTATCCGGTCGTTGCTGCACCAACTCTCTGCGCCCGCGCATCCATAGAAGAACACGTTCTTCTTCCGCGAGTGTCCGTGGTAGTCACAGTACACCAACGGCGGCTTCTTCCACACGCGTACAAGATATTCTATTAGGCCCTAAAAAATATTACAAGTTCGACAGTTTTTTCGAGTTCACTTACGATGGTAGGAAGAAGAACCGTGTTATATAAAGCTGTGCCATTGTATAAACTGTGACTATTTGGTATCGTTATATCTATACATATAATAAAACTGTAGAAAAGTGGTTTTTGTACATGAAAAAAAAATCCAAAAAAAATAGCTAGGGTGTTAAAAAACCACCAATAGAACCCATTTCCAGCATTTTTAGAATTTGTGTCCGTCTGTTTGTCTGTTTATTTGTTCGGGCATCACGTAAAATCTGCGAAAGCAATGTAGATAACTTTTACACACAAGGATTGAGCGTAACTTGGAGTAACATTTAGTTTTTGTTAAATTGCAATCGGTTCAGTCTATCAAAAGATATTTGAATTTAAAGTTTTCCAGAAGTAAAATTAGGGTTATGTGCACTTAGTCTCATTATTACTTTACGTAACTTTTATACATAACAATAAACTGTGCAGTATTCGATAGATGGCGTTGGCGTGTGACGTCAAATTGAAAGAATGACTTTCGCCCATGTCTGCTTTTTGATTAATTGATTTTTCATCTATACTAATCTATACTAATATTATAAAGCAGTAGACTTCAGAAGAGTTTGTTTGGTCCAATTTGAATAATTCTTTCAGTGTTATATAGCCCATTTATCGAGGAAGTTTATAGTCTATAATATATTATCACGCTAAGACAAACAGGAGCGGAGCAATAATGGAAAATGTGACGCAGACGACGTTGCGCGGGTCAGCTAGTCTGATATAAAATCTACAGTTTGACCACCTGGGGATCGAACCAAGGATAACATCCGCCAATGCGTTCGATGCTACCTTTCGACAAGGTAGTATATTAAATATGTAATTCATTCAGGAAATTATATGTCTATTGGACTGTAACGTTATCTCACCTTAGTATGATAAATAGAAGGATGTAAAACGGGACTCGGTTTACACCACCGTCGATTTAAATCTTCATTAGTCAAGCCGCATCGATGGCTGCAATAAGAAATGACAATTTACAGGACGAGATAACTAGGAAATCTTATGAGCGACAAGTTAGCGCCGATAACGCGCCGGGACTTGTCCATTGAATTAAAATGACACGTCCGTGGGTCGAGAGTCAGGCATCGTCACTTTACGAAGACATGAGGCCGCGGCGAATCAGTTTATTTTATAACTTAATACAAACGCTTCGATTGTAGCGGTTATTCTCATTAGATGCGGGACACGAACGCCCGGAAAACTATAAACGCCGGGTATATAAAATGATAATCAATTCTGGCTCATACAAGGCTCTCCTAGGTACTGAACAAAGAAAACTTTACGGAGACAGTTTAATATGACAAGCTATTAAATGAAATGAAATGGGTGACCACGTAGGAATTCGTAGTGACATGTTGTCAGGTGCGTGCGCGCAGCTGAGAGCACGCGCCTCTAAACAGCGCAATGCTGTCAAAAAACGTTTCTCGTCGACCAGGGCTTTAAATACCGGTAAAAAATTCGTAACGTTACCTGTATTTGACAGAGTTACCGTTAATTTGAAAATAACGTTAACCGATTTAACGTTATTTTCGAAACATTTTATCGTTAATCTTTTTTACCGTTAATTGTTTTATAACGTTAATTTTATCGTTATTTTGTAACGGTTAAGCTTGTGAGGTGGAATAAGCGTGGGGGCAGAGAGGCGATCGGCGGGCCGCCAAAGCTAAGCAAAGCCACCTTATACGCCGTTGCGTCGTGCCGTCTCGCTCGACCAAAACGTTGCCAGATTCTTACGTGTGAGACGTGCTGGTAGTACCTACAGTTAGCTGATTAAGTTATTTTGTCTAATAATTTATTTTCTTTTGTCAGTTGCTTGAGATCAATAACGGGTAGTTTTCATAGTTACAATTTTCGATATAATAATAGTGATAATTATGTCAGTACGATTTCTAGCACTGTATTCAATGAGTGTGAAAGAAGAACATCGACACAGTCCGACGCCTGGAACAGAAGATTTTGTATGGGAAATTAGCCTAATCTGGAGCGCCGCTTACGCGCGGCATTTTCAAATCGTGCAAGGCGGCGCAGGCGAGGCGGCCGCGCGCAAGATACGGAGTCAATTACTTTAGGGTAGAATGTAGATTCTTCCCAGTTTTTCTTTTAATTATGGATTAAAAATAATTTTGCGCGACATTTGTGTCTGACAAAAATTGTGAAAAGACTCTTGAAATGCGTCTCGAACTCACAGCTAAGGGGCCACCAGTCCACCATGTCCTAAAATTGCTTTTACTCAAAAATGTGGTACGAAAACTACATCTTTTATGTATTAAATGGTAAGCTCTAGTTTTACTTTTTTTTTTTGTGATCCCCTATAAATAAATGTCACGAGTAATAGGAGCCTCTGATAGTAATAGGAGTTAAAGTATGAAATTGCCGTTTTATTGTAATAGGTACTTCGAATTGACATAGAAACTTGAAACCAGTGAAACTTTTTTCACATGGTACTTATTAAGTTTTTCTTTAAAAAAATGTGCACAACTGAAAGTCGACAATCGATTATCGACTTTCAGTTGTTTTTTTATTCAGCTTAGACAAGAAAGATGGATACTTCAGAAATTCGAGTAATTTTCCGACGCGGAACTAACGCGGCAGAAACGGCTCGCAATATCAATGTTGCGTTTGGAGAAGGGACTGCTAATGAACGCACCGTACGATTTTGGTTTAAACTCTTTCGTAATGGAAACTTTGATTTGAAGAACGAACCACGTGGAAGACCACCCACACAGGTGAATAACAATGAATTGAACGAGATGTTGGAAGCCGATCCGAGACAAACTACCCATGAATTAGCGGCATGGTTTAACGTTATCTTACCAAAAATATTGACTTATTTGCGTCAAATCAATAAAATAAAAAATATGAAAAATGGGTACTTCATGATTTGACTGATCTGCAGAAAGAAACGCGTGTTGAAAGTTGTGTTGCCTAGTTGAATCGATACAGAATTGAAGAAATATTGAACCGAATTGTGACATGTGATGAAAAGAGGATTCTTTACATTAACCGTAAGCGAAAATTGCAATGGCAGACCCCAGGTCAAACGCTGAAACAGTGTTCTAAAGCAAAGTTTACCAATAAAAGGGTAATGGTAATTGATTTTTCTCGCTTCGGTATTAGAACGGGTAAATACAAGTGAGGCTTCGAAGCAGGAAAATCTTGAAGCGAAATAATAAAAATGCAGATTATTACAATTAAAATTGGGGACATTAATGTTTGTCCTTTTTTTGTGAACTTTGAATGATTAGAAGAAGACAAAAAATACTAAGAATGGACTGTGTGAAAGATTATAGCTAGAAAGGGAGTGACTACCGAAATTACGACTTTTACTTACGTGAGAAGACATGTTGCGTTATCTAAATTAATTGGGGTCATTTTCATCATCATCTATTTATTTGTTGTTTTATTTATTTAACCAGTTATGTACACACATTTAATTAGAACATGAGAAGAAGGAAACATAGGTACAAAGGTGAGCTTATTTTTAAAGAAATCTCTTCCAGCACACCTGCGAAAGGAGAGTAGAGTAAAAAGAGATAGCTATTTATAACTTTTGCTCGTAGACATTGTGTGCAAAATTTAAAGCTAAAATGAAAATAGTGTAAATATAGTAAGTATATATAGTATTAATAAAATATAGATATTAATATATACTTATATGCAACTAGGAAAGATAGTGTTCTTTCAATCTTCTTTTAAAAATAGCAAGAGTTTGGCTCTCCCTAATGTCAGGCGGTAGCGAATTCCATAACAGTACCGCATGCACAGTGAATGAGTAGGAGTAAAAATCGGTAGAGTGGGGAGGGGATTTAAGGAGATTTTTAAGATGTGACCTGCAAGGCGCATTCGAAGGACGGGAATAGGAGAAGCATTCTCGCAGGTAGGAAGGCGTTTTAGGGTTGTGAAGGATGTTGAATAGCAGACACAAAATCCGATTCATCATATTAGCTGAAAGACGTCCACTGATAAATATAGGAGACATAGGCCCCCAAGTGTGGTCACAACAACTGGTCCCCTGCGTCTTGCATCCATTGGCTACCTGCAACCCTCACGAGGTCATCGGTCCACCTTGTGGAAGGCTATCCAACGCTGAATCTTCCAGTACACGATCGCCTTTCTAGAACCTTCCAGCCCCATCGTCCATCTGTTCTGCAGTGCGATTGTGAGGGGCCAGACAAAGAGAGATACAATCCGCAAGGCAGTTTTGTGGCGAACTGTTGGGCAGTAGCGAACCCACGAACCTTATCTCCCGAGAGAAGTTGTTCCTCATCTACGGCTTGCCTTCATTGACTGGCCAGAGTGAATACTGACGAGGAACAAAGCTCCCACCTCTTTCTTGCCTTAATTGGCCGGTCTGAGTGGAGATTCGCTAGAGCACACGTGCTCGGGAGAAGGATGTATAATCCAGTAAGATGCTGGTTGGGATCTTGACCGTAGTTCCGGGATTGTCCTGATAGCCGTGGTATACCTCTCCACTCCTCTAGCACTTCAGTAGGCTAATTCACATAACTAAATAAGTGCTGTTGCAGTGCAATTGAAGTTAAGTTTCGATCAAAACAACGCTTTTCGTATTCTCTACCGCTGTCAGACACGCTCGCGTCAAGTTTGCGTCACGCGAGCGCAATAACGGTATTCTACTGTTGCGCGTCCTTGGTGCGTGCGCAAACGCAAATGATAACGCGTCCTTGGTGCGTATGAAAACGCAATATGATCGGTATTCTACTATTTGTTTGACGTCCCAAAATGACAGCTTATACCTTTAAGTTTAAGTTTTAAAATTATAATAACGTCATATTGATTGAAATTTAATCGATTCTATTCTATTATTTAGTGAGTAATATTTTTTCTCTCCACCGTCAATAAGTTTGCTGTCGTGCAGTTGACGTCCAGTTCACGCGCAGTTCAATGATTAAAAGAATACCGTTTATCACTCAAACTTAAACTTAACTGCACTAAAACATAATCGTTGCATCATAAAATTACGCCTCTCTAAAATTGTTGCCTCCTTGGCGCTACGTCACTTTGTGCTAGTGACCGTTTTCGGGGGCCCATTCATTGAGAGTGCAAGTCACCCCCTGCCATTTAAAAGCCGTGTATATTGTTAGTGGTCAGGCAGGAGCCAATAGTTCTTCTATAATATACGATTATCAGTCCACTAAACCACCCAAACCCATAGCGTTTCATCTTTTGTTTCCATATTCTGTAATATTACTGCTCCAACCGGGGATTGTCCTTGGGAATACAGGGATAATCGCCGGTTGGTGCCCCATTACATTTGAAATATCTAACGGGGCCTCTGCGAGTTGGTTTCGGCGCCTCGTACGCCAAAGGACCGGGTCTCCAGAGACCAGAGAAAGTAAAAAAAAAATTAATCAACATCCATTACTAAAATAATATAAATCACAATCTTGGACTCTAAGGTCAATTTAAATAAAAAACGATAACAAAATAAAATACTTTCAATTCAAAATATCTATAAACATTATTTTGTTTTTTACGTCCCATCTTGTAAGCGTCTCGCACAAACCAACTCACTGTAGGTATTACACACGACTGAGGCACGGCGGCGCGGCGGCGATAGCGGCAACAGTGCATCTAAAGATCTAATAATAATAAAGCAGAAAGCAGTACTCCTGGACACGGCGCGTATTGTGAGGCGGTTCCTCTCTCGGGAGCCCTGACCACCGGTAGCTTGGACCCTGTTCCCGATGCCGGTGGGCTACTATTTTTTATATTTTTAAATGTTTTTTTAATTAGTTTCATACAAATACAAGTATATAATAAATAATAAATAAATATTTAAAAAATATGTACAGAAAATAAATAAATGAAATAATAATAATCTCTCTTTGTTATCCATATTTTCAAAGATTTTCGAATCATTAATGGTTCCCGTCCTATCATCTCATTTCAAAATTCAACTTGCTCAGCAACAGCATGGTTTCTGTTGTAACAAATCAACTGTCACAAATCTGTCTGCATACCTTAATGACATCTCCTGTAAGGTCGACGCGGGTCTCCAAGTCGATTCTTTGTATACTGACTTCAGCAGCGCGTTCGATAAGGTTGACCACCAGCTACTAATCGCCAAGCTGGAGAGATACGGTGTGCATGGGAATCTTTTAGAATGGTTTAGATCCTACTTATGCGGCCGGAAACTAAGAGTAGTGGTAAATGGTTACCATTCGCCAGAATACACAGCAACCTCTGGTGTGCCACAAGGATCCCATGCCGGACCTATTTTGTTCATTGTATTCATAAACGACATAGTAAACCATATCAAACACAGCCAATGTTCACTTTTTGCAGATGACTTGAAAATGTATCGGACTATTGAATCCCCATTGGACGTCATTCTGCTACAATCGGATCTCAACTCCCTCCAAGAGTGGTGTATTGCAAACAAGATGATGCTCAATGTTGGAAAATGCCAGCACATAACATTTACGCGCAAGAAACGAATAGAAGCATCATCTTATTCGCTTAATGGAATAGCGCTGCAGAGGGTCGACGTCATACGGGATCTAGGAGTCTTACTTAGTAGTGACCTATCCTTTACTTCTCACATCGATAAAATTTTGTCCAAGGCGGGTAAAATGGTTGGTTTTATCAAGAGGATTGGACAGGACTTCAAAGGGACTCATGCATTGAAAGTACTTTTCAACTCCTTCGTACGGAGTACACTAGAATACGCCTCTCCAGTTTGGACTCCAATGTACAGGGTGCACATCAACCGCATCGAACGAGTACAAAAACACTTCACCAGGTACTTAAGATACAAGGATCACAGCTGCCCTTACAGGGCCGATTACTCTCAGCGACTGGCTCACTTTGGTTGGCATTCGCTCGAGCAACGTCGCATTCTAGCTGACGTCACGACTATTTCCAAAATTTTGAATGGTCACATATCCTCACCCCAACTTCTTGATAATCTCTTCCTCAATGTGCCCCGTCAATGTCCAGTCAGGTCAGCGCGAAAACTCGACACCTTTACTGTCAAATCATCTCGCACAAATCTTGGCCGATCCGCACCGTTAAACCGAATGATGTCTGTTACCAACAGAGCTATTTCCACAAATACCGAGATTGACTTATTCAGTGACAGCATAGCTGAACTTAGAAAAAAGATAATTATTGGTGATTGAATTGTGGTCGACTCCTACCTGTGATATAGGTACCTATAATAATTTATAATTATTGTTTAAATTTTTTGTATAATTGTCTTTATTATTTTTAATATTATTGAATCAATGTTAGGTTCATTGTTAACAATCTGTATCTGGAAACTGGTCGTTGTTTTTTTTTTTTTTTTTTTTTTTTGTTGTTTTTTACTGTTTTTTATTGTTTTCATTGATGCTTTATGATTTCTATTTTGTCAATATGTTTAATACAATCCAATCTACTCAAGGAATTTCAATTATAATCTCTATTGCAATAATTTAACTTAATTTAATTTCATTTAAAATAATTTCATTTCATTTCATTTAAACTAATATCTATTTTTTTATAAATAGTATTTAAAAAAGTGCCATAATAATATGATTACCGTTGTTATTTATAGGTTAATATGTCTAATTTAATTTAATGTCAGATGTAAAAGTTGTGTACACCTGTAAGTGACATATTTGCACAGAACATAGAAATGTACAAATTTATATAACTTTTTTGTAAATATGTCGTTGGTGTTCCTAAATAAATAAATAAATAAATAAATAAATAAATAATATCCTTGGACATTTCACACAACGCCATATAGTCCCAAGCTAAGCAACTTAATGCTTGTGGTATGGTAACGAAATGGCTGTTAACTACTTATATACATCTAAGCGAGTTGCACGACGCCATAAGCGCACAAAAATGTTTACCTACGCAGAACGGCAACGCGCGGCCACAAATTCGCAATATCTCTGTACTGTACGTCGCTGGATTACGATGCCTCCTACCACTCAGCCTTCACAACGCTGCGCTCGCCCAGCACGAGTCATACCTATGTTTAGACCGGGTTGTAACAGAATTAACGGTAAAATTAACGTTACTATCGTATTTTACGTTAGTGTTAAATAACGTTAAATTACTGGTAATGTTATCAAATAACGTTATATTTTTGTAACGTTAATTAGGTATCACATTGGAATTAACGTTACGTAACGGTTATTATTTTGTTAGTTGGTAACGTTAACAAGCCCTGTCGTCGACGACGATCAACTGCGACAGTTCCAGTGTGTTATTAGCAGGCATTCGTGCAATTTATGCTAGCCATAAAATAGATTAGAAAAGTACCTACACATAATAAAGAATGAGACTTCCTGTGGGAAGGATTTAGTAACTTTTACCATTCCATCTTGGTTCTATTAGGACCATGCTTGAATGGTGGGCGGAAGTGCGATCCGCAGAGCGTTGGGATACCTACCAAAGGACTAACTAACTATGATGAATAACTCCTCAGTCATTCTTGTAGGAAGGATTTGGAAAAGCTTGTGCAAAATAGAAAAACGCAAAGGGACGGGAGCACACTCCTCTGTGGGCTGCCAAAGGCTGTGCTAAGACTGTTGATGATGGTGAACCATGAACGACGCTGAGATGGTTAACCCTTTTGGTATAGGCACGCTCAGCACAATTTTACTTTATCGTTTTATTTTACATTTTTGTCACCTCTTTTTTATTATGTGTTTGTTGATGCTGTGTTGTGTTTGTGTCGATTAAATATTTTCTATTCTAAATCTTCGTGGATTATCCTCTTTTTTTTTCATAAAAAAATATCTCTGTGTATGGATAACTGATACACCTGCTATTATTTAAACTGTATAATGTTGGCATTACATCATAAAAGACACAAACTTTAACAGACTAATTGCAATAATTGATTTGACTTTTGCCTAAAAATCTCCGCTAGAGTACGAGTATAGCGTACGGCGCGAGGTTTAAGTGAATAAAACTCGTTATAGTACATAAACTCAAGCTATAAGCGTGCTCAAATTTACCCCAGATTTCTGACCGTACATGTCCAGTGCAGTCCAAAAATGAGGTGTTCTAGGAGATGTTTCAAGCTGAATGATTGGTAACATCTCTCGAGCAATTATTTAAACGTAGGTTTGGCGATGGTTAACCTACGTTTGTCCTCGAAAGCAGGTTCCCGAATAGGACTCATAACTTCATAAGTATCGGTAATATAATTTGACAAAGGGATTTAATTATTTGTGCTTTTTTTCTATCAGGATAAAGTGTTTTTTTTCATTTTATTTAATTACAGTCTGCGAGTTTATATCAAAGAGCAGCATCACGATTGGTTCACACATGTACAATGTACATAATGTAGAGCTCCGAAGCCACAGATTAACAGATATACTCGTCGCAATACCGACTGGTACAAGCGGCCCTCTAAGTTATCAACCTTTTCCTTTTGCTAGTGCAAAAATTTACATTCGCGTTGAATGTCCATACAGGTTCTTTTTCTTTATATACTTTTGGAAAATACTCGAAAACAAATTGTACATTTATTTAAAATACAATTTTTCGTTATTTTCTTACATATTTTAGAATCTCGTCTTTTGTTTCTTTTCGGGAGACGTGCGAGAACAATAATGAGAATCTTGTCCATGTTCTTATTTTGCACTCGATGGTAAGGGGACGTTTTTATAATCGATGGATGTTTTTAAATAGCAAAAGAAAGTCGACTGCTAATCGGCCACACACACTGGCCCACCAGGTCTCTGACCCATCGAGCATTTTCCCTCTGCTAGAATTGATATCTCTGAAAATGATTATAGTTGTGACTTACAACATTGCTTAACAATTTGATAGATAAACGTTATCTATCGCGCGATAAGCCGCAGGCAAAATTAAGTTTACAGATATTGATTTTATAACCTGGCCGGCAATGGTATCTTAACTTCCTTTTCACAGAATCACAGGAATCCCACCAGCTGCTGTTAAATGGAAAATAACAAACGACAATTGTATCATTACTTACAGCTAGGTAGACTTCGTCTGCAATCTACGACTGTTCACTATATAATAGTTCTACCGTTATTAAAGGGCAATTCTTATAGAGTGCGTGCTTCTGACATAATCGCATTCGCCAAGGTAGGTACCTACACCAAGAAAAGAATACGAGTAACTGTAATGGTGTTTATACAACATTATTAAGTCATTAAAGTGTCCCTGTGATATAACACGGAAACTTTATAGTTCCCAGAACTGAATAATTTTATATTCACACCTCACATATTATCTTGATAAGTGATACTAAGCGAAGTGTGTATAAAGAATTAAAAAAACGGTTCCAGGTAAGGACACAATTTTATAATTAACTAACCTTGTATACCTATTACGTTTGTATATCGTACGTTTGTAAGCTTAGCAGGAATTTAGTAATTCTTGTGATTCAAAGTTGAAATAATGTTTTGCAATTCTGATTATTCTGTGCTGTGTGCATGCATGGTTGCTGGATATTTTTTCCTGGAGCGGTCGGGCGTTCGTCCAATTAGGAGTGGTTCAGTAGAGGCGCATCATTAGCGGGTGAGGAGGCGGCGCGGCGCGACGCGGCGCGGCTGCGCGGGCGCAGCGCTCAGCGCCCGGCCGCGGCCTTCGCTCCGCGACCGGTTGCGCATCTTTTACTATAATCAGGGAAAAAAATAAGCGTCGTCCGCATGCGCGAATGAAAGCGAACAAGCGAGGAGCTGCACCCCGTCGCCGTGTTTTATGGTGGATTGTTGCGGTACCGGAGCAACGAACAGGGATGTCGCATGCCAGCACTTAATTATCTCTTAGTTTTTTTTGCGGGCTCGCCCATTTAAAAGGCTACATTTGGTACGAATAATTTAATCTATGTCAATTCTTTTATCGTTATGTAATGTTAAGTATCTTATCCAGACGTCGTCGTGCAGTTCTTGAAATATGGTGCTATCAAATAATATGTATCGTCTAGTATTTAATTAGCTCTTGTCTGTGCCAGTGTTGTTACAATACTAGTGCGCATTACCAACGTTATTAAGCAGTAACCCTTCGAGCGCGTAGTGACGACCGCGGCTGGTTCAAGGGTCCGCCTGCTCATCTATTTATAGCGCGCTGCGCACCGATGCTATCGGACCTCGGCAATACTTCGGGCTCGCTCGATCCCTGCCCGCCCTCTTTGCACCCTTCGCATATCGTTCAGCGAGTAAATAGACCAAATAAACACTACCATTTTATATTTATTCCACCTATTTATATCATATGTCCATTGTTTCAGCCTCAGCTGGAATTCATAGCCGACGGCCAATTCCAGTCCTTGGCCCGAGATCGTCGTTATATTGCTCAAATTGCACGTCGCCGATAAATAGGGATACTTTACGTTTTGTAAATGGACACCTTGAGACAGTAATAATTTAACGTCGCTCGATAGATACTGGCGGAGACTAGGTTCAGTTTAGATAAGTCGGCAGGCCCATGGCACACGTCACGCTCATCCGTATTCCTGGCGCGGAGGCTGCTTCCTGTGAGCGCGCCGAGAGCACGCGCAACCACGGGTACTCGCCGGGCGATGTCGAGCGCAGACGTATGGCGTTAGAACTAGAGGAAGCGAGGCGCGCTGCCCGCGTTAGGGGACGGGAGGGCTGCGGGCGAAGCGACGACGCCGGGATTCGCCAGCCGTCGTCGTCGGCAACTCTGTATTCGTGGTCGACACCGGACACAGCGCGAGTTATTTACGATTGTCGCGAGACAATCGGCCGGTCGCAGCGCTTATCCGGTGCCACCGCGACAATAACATGACGTGCTTATCTTTATTAAATAGCGTTCTATGGAATTAACACACGTGCCTAGCTTGTATTTATAGCCTTGCTGAATCAGTTACCAGGCATGACAGGTACATCCATTAGTTGCAAGAGAATGTGGATACGTATATTTATGGTGTTACCTTTGTTATTATATCTTCATGAGGATGACTTTCCAATGGTCTTTGTTGTTAATCAACAGTTCGTAAGCTAGGCGATTGGAGAAACGGCGACCAATAATTGATTTTATTTGTCAGCAGTAGGCGGAAGCGGAGCAATTCACCACGGGAAGGTTCAATGACACGAAACTTTTCTCCGGCGACAATCCTCACTGTCGGAATGCAGTCACCATTAGCCAAGAAGCAATCCTGCGACGGTATTTATTATTTTCACAGCTCTGCCAAAAATGTTTTAATGCCCTCCCCATAGGTACTTTAACATGGTAGCGTTAAAGATGTCAATTCTAAATGGCCAAGGATTTTTGATAATGAAGTTACGATAAACTTCGTTATCAAAAAAATCTTGGCCATTGAAACATGGAACACAAGGTGGTAGAAATTTGTGTAAAATTTGGAAGGGTATAATGCCTTCGACGTGTGGATCGTGAACGCGCGACAGTGATGCACGTGATAAGCGCACATGGCGGGCTGCTCTCGCCAGGCTGAGGGCACCCTCAACGCTTCCGCACCGATGCACTGCTATTGATTTAAGAGTTGCGAGTGTGATCAGTTTGACGTGCCTCACGACTCGACGCTGATATTCGCAAATAAAACCAACTACTTACTCGTGTATCAAGCTAGTTATTTCTTTGTAGGAAGTAAGGACCAAGAATGGCATTGGGAATTAAAATCTATTTTTATTCCATGATAGAGTTGGGCTGACATTCGGTTATGAAGATATAACTCTATGGTTCGGTTATGTCTCCTTTCGCAGGTATGCTGGAAGAGATTTCATTAGAAATAAGCATCACCTTTGTACCTATTTTCTGTCTCCTTTTTTTTTTTGTTATCTACTTGTGTGTGTGTGTGTACATAAATTGTTAAATAAATAAATAAATAAATATAAACTTCAGGGGATCTACATATTTCAATGACCGTCTACCCAAATCCTGGAATCCCATGACTTTTTTCATAAAAAGCATCATGTTAAATAAAGTGTAGGTAAGGTAGTTGTCTTGTAAGCTGATAGTGATGCCGATGACGCATTGAATCACACATTTGCAATACCGTTACCGCCCGCGCCGGTGACTCATTATTTTATCAGTCAAGTGCTCCAATTTGCTGGAAGCTACCTTTACCTCCTGCTTCTCGCCTGTTTTATCTAAAGTACTAGACCAGTATGCAATTAATACGTGTTCTATCAATTCAGATGTACCACTGACTGCATACATTAAGAGTGCTCTTAGAGGTGATTGTTTGTATTTTTAATGATACTTGATGTAGAGTCCCGTAGCATGTTGTATTCTTTTTCTGGTCAAGATTATACGTACGTATACATACGTACATGCATGCAAACATGAAAATAATGAGCTTTTGTGGTATGTGGAGCGACCCATGATGGGCAGCGAAGTCAGTAAGTAAGTGCCACAGAGGGCACGACATAGGAGTGCATTATTTACATAATAGCAACGACTGGGCGGCCTTGGCGCACCGCAGCCTCTTATAAATTCTACTCTTCCAGTTCTCGTTGTTCAGCTTATCGCATTATATCAGTATCAACTCGGAGCGTGTATCGTAATCCTCGTAATGATTCATTATGACCGTGCACAGCTACGTTTGGAAGACAGTTCAAGTTGAATGATGTCGGCGCTGACTCGACGATGGGTGTCGTTGACTCCGGCCTATCCGTCTATTACAATGATGCAAGAGCCAGAGCGTGAAGTATTCGCACGAGATCGGCGTTCTTTGTTATCGGCAGCGGGCGAGGAGCGAGCTGAGGGTAGCTGCGCGGGCGCAGGCTGTGCGTACATTGCCCGCGGCGGACGGCGGGCGCGGCGGAGACCGCGTGCGCAGCATTTAGCGTCGCGCGACCCGCTATTATGAGCATCGCACTCGTAATTCATTAGCCGACTCCGCTCGTATTATTTATGACCGCTTAGGTTTTAAAAGCGAATACTTTCCTTGTACGCACTTTCAAAGTTGTATCCTCATAATGGCGATACGAGTCGGGAATAATAATGACATCTGAATAGAATATCCGAGGTCAAGGATTTGCATGATACAATGTTCTTTTCACGACTGTTTTTCATAGGTTTATGGCTCAATGCTCATGATTTATGACACGTCAAGAAAGTATTTGTACGCTGGTTGGGCTTCATAAAATAGTTCCAAGTACCGATTTGAACACACAATATTCAAAGCCACCATTTTTCTGCTTTCACACGGAGCGTCGCGAAACGTTACATTATATTTTTATGATGTATGAAAAATTGTATACAGTAAGACATAGGACATTATGTGTTAGCTAGCAGTCTTCGCACAGCCATTAGTCGTTTTTAATTTATAAATAGTTCACAATCGTTCACAAATCGCATGGCCTTATATAAGGGTGTAATGTAAGTAGGTAATACATTATTTTTTAATCAGTAGAATTTTTGAAGGCACAGCTATAAAAATACCTGTAAAAATGTTATAATGATGGTTAAGTATAATCGCGGCGTCTGCGCGGGATTGA
The DNA here is from genome assembly GCA_963859965.1 of Ceramica pisi. Taxonomy (NCBI): domain Eukaryota; kingdom Metazoa; phylum Arthropoda; class Insecta; order Lepidoptera; family Noctuidae; genus Ceramica; species Ceramica pisi. The sequence continues at coordinate 8,005,770 of OY982529.1, forward strand.
CGAGCAGCGGGAGGTGTCTACGGATCCGCGCTCATTTCCCGGAAGGTTCTGGATTATATTTTAATTGCCGGGTGTTGATGCCTACATCCTTGGACAATAACTCAAGGTGATACTACCGCCGTAGACTGTATAAATCGCGTTGCGGACGCGTTTGTGCATTACCTGCGGAAATGTCCGTTTTGTACCTAACTTGAACGCTATCAGTACGCAGCTATTACTTATTAATCACTTTGTGTGAAATTTTACGACGCGAATTTATCGTCATCGACCATCGTGTATTATGTGAGCATGAAATAGCTATGATGTCGACGCGACGTATATAGATTTATAATAAGTGTAGTGTCGGTGAGGAAAATATATGTTGGTCCTGGGAGCTGAGAGCAATCCCGAGAGAATCCGGAAGCACAATAGAAGCAACACTAATTGTGCAATTGAGCTTTAGATACGGCGCGCGGTGCGTCGGACGCTGCAACCATGTGAACACCATGATACGCCGTGAATTTTCTACATAGACTATTTGTGAACGATTCATACGGAAGTAATTGAAAGTCTTCAATGGTAGTAATCGAGAATCTAAGAAGGTTTCTTTGTACTGATAGGGATTAAGACTTTGGATACTGCTCATTGACTATCGTTTACAGCCGATTCAAATCTGTGAACAGATCAGTTTATCACTTGTAGTGACGTAGGTAGGTACCTACCTATACGAAAGGTATACTTTCTTACATTATTTTTGGCTTTTGGAATTCAAATTTTTTTTCATGATACCGCAACCGCTAACAGCGATGTTCAACAGATAGTCGAGTCCCTTGACTTGCAGTTAGTTTGTGACCTTAGATCGCTTATTTCTTACCAGGAACTCCGATAACTGCTGTACAGGTACCTGTAGCTCTGCTCGACCTATCTATTAACAACATTCTGGTAGGCCGGATGACAGTTCCACTGTATTGAAGATAATAAATTCCTCGATGATTCGCTATTCAGTTTCGATATTTGATACGCCAAACAAGGTCCACTATACCCCTACGTGTTGATCTAGTGTCAATATTTTGAGAGTCAACACGGATAAGAAAGAACGGCACAACTGACTGCTAAACACGACCTTCAAACAAAACACTTAGGACGTAAAATACAGAAAAAAAATCGACCATTTCAATTAATTAGCGATTATGGCCCTTATACTCTTTTCCGTAGGAGCGAAAGTTGGAGTTCAGGTAGTCCTTTTCGGTCGTGAGAAAGGTAGTGATCGGTGCCGCAGATGAACCATTGAGATTGGTTTTACGATATTTCAAAATCACGTTCATAACCTTGAACCTTTGGGAAGGAAATCACACGTCAACACTACAATAATTACGATAACACCCGCTATTTTCTGCTTTCTACGGGATATTGGATAGGTATATTCAATATCCGTAGAAATCCTTCGTGAAATTAAAAGTAAGAATTTCGGGAAAATGCAGGCCATACCTAGGTACTTGTTGCTGTACCAATTCGTTACGGCCAAGCCATCAAAACCCATCGTGGATGATTTTGGCAGTCTATGTCCGTATGTGTGTATGTTCCACCGTACCGCCTAAACAACTATGCTGATTTTGATTAATGAGGTGTTAACTGCTTTCTTAAAATTTGGCCCGGCTAACAAAAGTTTTGTGTCTTTTGTACGGAAATAAATCAGTAAGATGGATTTTACCTACATCCAAAAGTGTGTTTGTTTTTTTTTGTCATGTCATCTGCTCGTGTCAAATGAAAAATTGGCACTTTTGAATATATCAATAGCTTTTTTTTCAGTAGGTACTCTACAGTCTCGTACTCTACTTACATGAAGTTAGGGCATGTAGAGTTAGAAGCTTGGCTCTACATGAGATCTGATACTTTTTGACTTGGCAACATTTTACACAAAAATGTTTTTGGTGGAATTTCACTTCTTTTTGTAAGTTGCTTAGAAAATATTTTTTATTTTGTTTAATTTTTTTGGGGTGTTTTATTTTACTATTATTTATATCGAGGAGCCGTCATGAGCGATATGTCAATTCTTAGACCTCTCGCATCAAAATTTGCGAAAGTCTCTTATTCTAAACTTCCATCCCCTAGTTTAAGGGGTTGGGGGTAAAAGTTCCAAGTTTTCGATTTTTTTGTTGTTGTTTGTACCTAATTCGTTTTTGTGTACTCATACTAGCTTACATACCAAATTTTAGCTTTGTAGGACTTCAGGATCATCGGTGAGTGAGTCAGTGACGAAATAGGGGGTTTTTTAACCGACTTCCCAAAAAGGAGGAGGTTATCAATTCGGTTGTATGTTTTTTTTTTTATGTTTGTTAACTCCGACAATTATGAACCGATTTGAAAAATTTTTGTTTTATCTGAAAGGATATACTTGCAGATTGCTCCCATTTAAATCATATCAAAATCGGTTACGAACTTTGGATTTTAAATCGAAATAGCTGGAATTTGACTATTTAGATGATTCTTTGATAATCGAAATTGCGTATTTTGCTTTTCTGCGATTTTGTAGTGGTGTTGTTAGGTGTGGGGCGCCACTAAAAAGTGAAAAATAAAAAACTTTTTACAAAAAAATACAACCGACTTCTAAAAACAAAACACTAAAGTAGAGTTTTTAGAAGTCGGTTGTATTTTTTTGTAAAAAGTTTTTTTAGATCTCAATAAAATCTAAAGTATAAGTAAGAGCTATGCAATAGAAACTTTATAATTATGTATAATAAGACCACTATTGACATCATAATATCATGAGAATTTTGTTAATCTAGTATAATCCAAACACAAGTTGTGAGGGTTCAAAAAAACGACGAAGCTCTTCGAGAAAAGGTAGTTGGTGCCCATGCGCTTTGCTCTTGTCTTGGCCGCACTACTGTGCCTCGAGAAAACACTGAGTAAGTATCGAAATGTCGTTATCTTCAAATAATCAAATCTGCCTGCTGCTAAAAACTACGTATTTAATTTTTGTTTATGATAAAAAAAAATCTGTGTAGATAATATATTGGTATAAGTACTTGTCTCATTGCATAAATTTAAACCTTAAGGTATAATAATTATACTTGTGTCTAGAGCGCAGACCCTATTCCACCTTGAAAAACTCTTCAAAGGGTGCAATAAACCTCTTTTCATATTTTTCGCTAACAACTAAGTTGTCGTTCGTTGCGAACTGCGTCGACGACGTTAAGACTTAATTGATTACAACAAGATGCAACATAACATTAATAAGGTACGCTTATCCTCGCACAACATAATGAACAGTCATTACAAAAGATAACATAGGTGACGCTTGAGCTTATTAATCATCATATTATGCATAAACCACAAATTCCAGTAAAGAACTTCATGTAATCTATCGATAAGAACTTCGAATATGTTGAAAATGATGATTTTACTAAACACATTCGTGATTAGGGGTTGTCGTGTAAGTACATAGCCGGGGTAAATTATAGTGGAGGTGTGAGGCGTGCCTCCGCGGTCTCTCCAGTCTTCTGACACCTCGGCGGGCCCTCGTGTGCACGTCAATTATAACGGGAAGCGATCGTACACCGGCAACATTGATGTTGCGCCTTCAATCTCTAGGGAGTAATTGCTTAAACACATAAGCAGTGACGTCAGCGACGCGCGCCGTTGCGACGCGTCACGCGAATCAATGTAGCATTACGCCTATCGTAGGCTATCAAAACTATTAGCTGCACGTGGACAGGCTCCCACCATAATAGAAAATACATGGCGCCCATTAGATTTTCATAACTGTATTAGTATTTTACTAAATTATGATGTTGGCTAAGTTGGCTTATCCAACGCGGGAAATTAAGGCGTCGATATTTACATAAAATGCGTATGGATATATAAATAAGTTTGTGTTATATTATGAATAATGGCACTATTTTATCTGTCTAGCGACAGATTCTAACAAGGCTCCGCTTGCATCTGCTGAATTTAAATATCTCTCGATCTTAAGCTAATAATAACATAAGTCACATAAAGAGAAAAGATGGTCTCCTCTTATCCGTGTCTGCATTAAAGCAAGAACAAAATGAAATACGTTAACTGGCAGCTGGGGATGGCATGCGCAGATACAGAAACGAAGAATTGTTATCACGTGTTTTGCAATTTTAATATTTTTGCACTGGTGGGCACTTCTAGACTGATGTTCTTAGAAACAAATCATTGTTTTATTGTGTTTCGTTTCTATAGCAAAGCTGTTTTACACAAGATACAAAAAAAAAAGAAAATGGCAAATATTACACAACATTAGTTGAGCTTTGACGAAATACCATAGAGACAAACTGGAAAAGTGCCAGAGAGGTATGGAACGAAGCATGACAGGAACAAGAAGGCAAGACAGAATTAGCAATGTGCAATTAAGAGCAAAAAAAAAATGCTGGTTGCTGATGACATTGTGCTGGTTGCCGAAAGCGGCCTTAAGGTCCAGAGCAGAATGGAGACGTGGTGGCAAAGACTGGAGAATGTTGGCCTGAAGTTGAGCAGAACCAAAACAGAATACCTGTTCTGCGATTTCGGTGGTCTCTCCAGTCCTATACCTACCTATAGCTCTCACCGGAACGCCTATACCGATCTGCTCCGACTTTCGGTACCTCGGGTCGCTTGTTCAGGGGGATGGCGATATAGACCGTGACGTAACGCACCGGATCAACTCGGGATGGATGAAATGGCGACAGGTCACTGGGACAACTTGCGACCCACGGATGCCCCTCAAGTTGAAAGGCAAAATCTACAAGACCGTGATAAGGCCTGTCGTAATGTATGGATCAGAATGCTGATCACAGCCCAAGCTGTGAAAAAGACGGATGAAAATAGATTGCATGTGGCGGAGATGAGAATGTTGAGATGGATGTGTGGAGTAACAAGAATGGATAAAGTGAGAAATGACTACATTAGAGGTAGTTTAAAAGTGGCGCCAGTGACTGAAAAGTTAAAAGGGAATCGCTCGTCTTGGTATGGTCATGTGAAGAGGAGAGAGGAAACGCATTTAACTAAAAGAGTTATGAACATAAATGTGGATGGATGGAGAGGGAGAGGAAGGCCAAAGAAAAGATGGATGGATTGTGTAAGAAGCGATATGAAAGAAAAGGGAGTTAGTGAAAAATTGACGGCTGATAGGGCAGGCATACTGGAAGAAAAAAACGTGTTGCGCCGACCCCAAGTAACATGGGATAGGGGCAGGAAGATGATGAATTAAGAGCAAAAACCAATTTAACTGATATCCTGGAAAAAATTTACCTCCAAAAATGGAGATAGACCGGCCATATGTTGAGATCTATGCAAGAGAAATGGAGCCAAATAACAACTAATTGGTATCGAAGAGATGGCAAGAGATGTCGAGGACGACAACAAATGCGCTGGGAAGATAAGCTGAAACTCACTGCGGGACCCAAATGGAGGAGAGTTGCTCAAGACAGGAAGCAATGGAAACTACTGGAGGAGGCCATTGCCAAAAGGCACACTGAGTTGAGAGACATCCTATAGTCAAACGAAGCAAACAATACATGCATAATGTTTAATCTCACCTAGTATAACGGGCTAAATAAATAAGTAAATAAGTTGAGCTTTGTCTCAAGAAATATGCGAACACACGTAAAAAATGTGCATTTCAATACATTAGGTACGTACTGTCCTTAATTAGTGTCCGTAATTACTGTAAGTAATTCCTAAGAGAGCGAGTTGCATACTTCACAGGTATAAATACAGAGTGTCATCATAAGGCACGCCTGACACGAGACACGACCGACCGGGCATGGTGCGCAGGCGCCGCCGACCTGCCTGCGCTGGGCCAACCATGCAAATGCTACGCCATCTTGATAGTGACGCTCTCGGGGGCCAAAAAACTTTAATTGCGTGTCGGACCGGTACCCTTTGGCGCGATGTCATGAGTGATTAAGATTCCGACTGCTAACAAGTCAAATCAATCAAATTCTACCGATACATTAATTTGAATATCAAAGACGGCCGCCTTTCGATTTTATCTGGAGGCTCCTGAACTTAATTTGAGCTTAAAGTTTCCTTATTTTCCACCAGTATGAAAAAGCACCTTTACCGTGAGGAAGTATTGACCCTTGTTCAATATTTACTTGAAATTTAGTGGAACAGGGATGGTAAACCTGTCACGTGAAAAAATGCATATAAAATATGTACCTACTTAGGTAAATTGCAACAACTGAAATCACACTAACTCGTACAATAAAACAAACAAATATAATTCTGTTAACGTTTGATGAAAATAAAGAGTTCATCTAGATTTTTCTGTGCAAATCACCAAGCCATGATTTCACTGAATCACGGCAAATTATGGCCACATTTGGTTTAATGAAAATGGCACGGTCAAACCGATAAAAGTTCGCCATCCCGGTACTTGGCCAAGCTTATGGGATCACCAAGTCGAAAATTGTAGTACTAAAAAACAGTTTAAATCGTTCTGACAACATTATAGCAATTAGTTCTATCAATTTTACGCTATTCCAAACTAGAGGGGAGCAATAAACATCTGCTGGAAACAAAAAAAGAGTAAATGAGATTTAGTTCGTTCAACTTTCCTCAAGATTTATATAGTGTTACATCGACGGGCGATAATGATATCCAAGGATATCCGTAGACGGGCGTATAATAGGCCATTTTATTATAATCAACAGCGCTGCTTACCTCGGAAAAAAACTTGTATTGTGTGAAATATAAAGCTAGGAGCCCTTCAAGCATGCGCAGAATAAGTAAGATCTATTGCGATGATCTATATTTATATTGATCATAAAGTTGTTGGAGGACAGAATTAAGTTACTTTTCAAAGGGACTTCTGGTACCGGGCAGATATTTCCGACGTTATAATATATATTATTATTTTTGTTTTGTATGGCAAAACAACGTTTGCCGGATCAGCTAGTAATTTATAATAGGCGACTCTTTAGAGTGTACATTCAGCTACTTTGCAAAAGATTAAAAAAAAAAAAAAATTACGTGTAGGTACCTAACACAGTTCACAAACGTTACTGAGGTAGGTACTAAATTTAAGTATACTACAGTTATAGAGGAATTTCAGTTTCATACATTATAAATAGAATACTGTATGCATGCCAGTTCTGTGGCAATATTTTTTTTTTCTTTGTTTTCCTCATAAATGCGATGTGTTTTTGAATGGCATCTAAGTACTATACTTACGGTAAAAATTTTCGCACATCGTTTTAGCTTGTAAGTATTATTATTTTTAAAGATAAAAATGTTAATAAGGTAACTATATAATTATCTGGTAGGAGCTAGATGAGATCATGGGATCGTATGAAACAATCTGATGACAGATGTTAGCGAGAGCGTTTCTCAAATATTTTGGCCCTTTCCTATTTCGTGTAATTATCGAGGCAGCATTATTTTGTGGTGGTGTATGTGCGGTAGGAATTTAAGCAATATAATGTGACAATATCATTGCTTACTACTTATTCTATATTAATACGATCGTGTGCATTGCAACGATATAAGAACAATCCTTGCGTTTCATGCTTGAACAGGGTAATTGAAAAAATCTAGGATCACACTATTCAAAAGCTCATTTCCTATGGATAAGTGCGATCTAAATCGTTAGAAAACTCGAGAATCCCACGGGAAATAAGAAAAACCGCGCGCAACCGCGGAACGATCGGCGAGCAGGTAATAATTTGATTAAGTAATGGAAATTGTGCAAATAAGTAGCGAGCCGCGCCAATCATGCAATTTAGTTACGGATTCATTCGTACAGCTTTATAGGTGCGATCCCGAGAGCTACACTTTTTGGTCTTTTGTTCCGAGCCAGCCACGCGATGTATTTATTTTTAGATCCCCTTAGGGGTCAGAAAAAATACTTGCGTATGGATTAAAATACATAATAGGTCTTCGGTCCGCAGTCACCGAGAATAAAGGCTTAATAATTGTGCCCGTTAAAAAGAAGGACGTTCAAGAATATTTTATAATAGTCCGGGAGGTAGCTTTGCTTTTAAAGTTTTTACGCCGATCAATTGCATCTTTTTCAATAGATCTCGAATGATTAATAAGTGAATGAAGCATCAGCTGACCCACCCGCGGTGGATGTGGATTAGAAGGCTACGGAAGTGGTACTTACAAAAAATTACGTCATGGTCGCATCGGCTGAAAGATTTTCATAAATAATTGATATCTTAGCTGATAATTAGCTGTCATAATTATCATTATCCTCATCGTATGCTTATCAATAGTAATAGTCTGGAAAAAAAAGATCGTCATCTGCATGGTGAAATAATTTGCATCTTACTACTCTACGTCAGCTGACGGTTTTACCACCGCTACACACTACACACGCAGCTGATTGTTGTTTTCGTACTTTTGTTTATGAAAAAATAATACACTATGACTTCATTTTGTGTTTTTTTTTTACAAGTTCATCCGAGCAGCTGGACTATGCGTCAGCAACATAACGCCTCGGCCATGCAGCTGACGCCCTTTTTCAGCTCAGTATGATTTTACTATGACTTCTTATTATTACGACTTACGTAACCTTCTAAACTACAACCACTTGAACAGCTGATTTTCGTCAAGCCGGTTGATGTTGACATTGATAGTGGCAACATCAGCCGGTTTACTATCACTTTCGTATTAGCAACGCTGACTCCCAGACTATAAAGATAGACCATTATTTATTTTTACACTTGGTCATTTTTATCAGCTGATCTGGATTTTGTTCTTAGGGTTCCGTTCCCGAAGGGTTAATATCGAAATCCTATTACTGCCCTATTGCTGCTATCCGTCTGTCTGGCTGTCAATAAGCGAACTGTATCTCATCAACCGTAATAGGTAGATAGTTAACTCCTTATATTATAAAATTAAGGAGACCACGATACCTTTCGTGTATGAGTCCAACTTCGTTAAACATCCTTGATGATAATTTGAAAATTGTAACAACTTCGGCAGGATTTGTTAGGCTAACTAAGCGGACCACCACAAAACTATTCAAACCCATCCCCATGCCACCCATGCCATCTGGCATAACATAGCGCACCTGTTTTTTTTTTTTTTTACAACTATTTTCTGTACTTACCTATGTTAACAAATTAATAAATGACTTATGACTTATGACTTAACATATCTAATGGCTTCCTCTAATGGTTCTCACTGGTCGATTGATTTGCTTGAACTTAGATGAAACCATGGACATGACTACATGAGAAACGAGTCCAACAGAGAACTATGAATACAGCGATTGATAGTTTTAAATTTTTATGAACTGAATTACTTTGGTATGTAACGCAAATAGGCTTTTATCGGTTCCTATTTTAGGGTTCCGTAGTCAACAAAGAACCCTTATAGTTTGGCCATGTCCGTCGTTCTATCCGTCTGCCCGTGGTGTAGCTCAGATATGCTAAAATAAAATGAGACACGTAAAATGGTCTGAGGGGTCGTTGGATAGCTGTATAAAAATATTGAGGTTGGGCGAAAACCATTTTTCCATTCAAGCATACGTTTGCGAAATATTAAGTGTTGACACTGGACTATAATATGATGTGGTTTTTAACTGTAAATCACAAAATCATTAGTTTAAAAAAAAATGCAATGATAATCAAAAATACTGATTGCACAGTTCGTGACGCATCGCTAATAATTGCACAGGAAAACAGTTACCTCAAAATGTTATTATTTTAGCAACAATTTGAGTTCGTGACGCATCGCTAATAATTGCATAGTGGTGCTTTTTATCAACCTTGATGACGGAGCGGGGCTCCTATTTCTGTTTGTCGGGTTTAAAGGAACCTAACATGAATGGCATGACGTGACTGAGCTAAGTTTGCTCGCTTCATTCGCTCACTGTAGCTCCCGTCATACCATTCAAATCTAAACTATACGTGTCGGGGTAATTCTAAGCTCCCTGTGCGCTATATTCAGTAGTGCGATTCACTAAGGTAGAACATCTTTACAACCAAGAAATCATCGTTGAAACATCTGATGTGGCATATATTTAACAGATGTTTCTCCGATGATTTCTTGGTAGTAAAGATGTTCTGCCTTGTGAATCGCACTACTGCTACTTGACTTGGCAAGTCTTTCAACGATATTGAACCACGCCATTCTGATTAATATTGTTTTTTCATATACATATTTGATATGAAAAAACATTTAATTTACGTAAATATATTGCCGGGTGATAAGTTTTTTTAAGTGCATCTAATAATGAGTCTTTCGCAAACGCATCCCCCCTCCCTCCCCTCTGCCAGCTAAACGATAGTTTTTTGGAGACATCAAAAAATTCATGGTTGTAGTATTTATAACTAACTAGAGGCCGCCCGGGACTTCGTCCGCGTATAAATTCTCGTTATTCCCGTGTAAATCCCGATCCCTCGGGAATTCCGGGATAAAAAGTAGCCTACATACCAAATTTCGTCGTAATCCGTCCAGTAGTTTTTCCGTGAAAGGGTAACAAACATACATACACATACATCCATCCTCACAAACTTTCGCATTTATAATATTAGTAGGATTTATAAGAAAAGGTTATCCAAAAATAACAGCTGAGTGGGCTTTACAAGTTAACAAGTAATAGTCGACCAACCTATACTGATAGAATCAAACAAAAAGCACCATTCTAAGTCGGCAATTATGATGTACAGCTTCGGAACCCTACATTGCGCTTGGTCTGACACGCACTTTACCGGTTTTTCTTACTATGTAATGGCAAATCAATTACAACCCCATCGTTTCTTGTTTTATGGAAACCAATCTCGGTTTTTACTGATTGTATCACACACGTGATAAGGGTTGCGGAAACTCTATATACTCGTACTTTTTTGAAAAGTAAAAAAAAAAACAAAGATATAATATTGTTATTAAGACGTCTATTTCTCTGCTCATAAAAGTCTAGAAAAGAATTTAGTTCTGCTACCGAGCTGTATTTAAGCTTAGTTAAGACATGGGTCCTAAAAGAGCATTTACGTGCCGTAAATAATATCGTGCGTTATGTTCTAGCCGAACACGACCAAGTTGATAGCTACATATAAAACTGCACGACGCGACGTGGGCTGGATGCGATGCCTGCACGGAGCAAGCTATAGCCTGCTGTATTAGATGGTGAGCCCACAATGCTAGGCCGGAATACTCCAAATAAAAAATTAAGTTTAGTCCTCTCAGGTATGTAGTCTAGGCACAGTCGTGCATGACAGCATGAGTCATCAAGAACACTAAACTTTATATGTGAAGATTCAGATCGTAATGGATAATTTAATAGTAGGTTCTATGTAAATGCCGGACCACTAGCGACGTGCACCCAGCATAATGATCGGGCAATATTCCCAATGTTATTCAGGGACGTCAAGCTAAGGGACCGTCTACGTAATATTTTATTTTTAGTGTTCATTGGTATTGTGGTTGACTATTACGCGGTTATTTTTAAAACGGCATTTAAACGATGGGTGCATTTTTATCGTAATCGCGGTAATCAGAGCAGTCGGCGGCGACCACCGCAGGCGCAGCCATCGCACGCCACTCGACAACATTAGAATAATCACAACGTTGACGCCGCTATGATTGAGGCCCGCGACCGGCGACACATCTGTGGACTTAAGACATAGCTCATCAATGCTCAAATGGTGCAGCTATGTGAAGTTCCGTTATTTATTTTACGATTTTCCCCATCTTTATGAGTTGTTCTAAATTTTCAGGTTAGCTCATGGTTGCTGAGAATGTTTTATAAAGTTTCTGTAACCTACATACCTAACATAAATAATAACCATAGCTAAATGGTGGTACCATTTATGTAAGCTAATATTTTTTTTAAATGTGTTCTTGATGAAACGCTAGGCGATGACGCCCGCGGTGATCTGTGCTGAGGAAATATTAGGATATATCATATTTTAAAGTTTTTCATTGATTCCCAGTGTAGGTACAGACGCCAGCACATCAAGCTACAACAATCTGTCAAATTTCTTTAAAACATTTTCAACTGTATTGCTTAATAGATTGGGTTCAAATGTGATTTGACAGTTTCAGATAGCCTGATGTGCTGGCGTCTGTACTCATTTTTATTTGATCTATTTTATTTAGATAGAACTAGGTCCTTCATGGTTTTTTATTTACGTAGGAACAGAACTCACTGATGATTTGGTCCCCAATAGATGGTAATGAGTTAATGACTAATGATATAAATGATTGTCGTGTTGTCGGCCAGCACAAGCATCGCATAGTCCACGGCGATCGCGATCGCGTAGTGAATGGCGCATAATAAATATTTTGTTTGAGCGGCATGTGCGGTCTATTACTACCATTATTCAAAACATCAAGTCATGCTCCTGTTCAATTAAATACTCCCCGAAGCAGAGTAACATCTTCGGATCAAAAAACATTGTATCGCTCGAATCTTCGAGTTTTTTTTCATTTTGCAGCTATTAAAGTAATACCTTGATTTTTTATGAGAATATAAGTCTGAATTTTATTTTATCGACTGGTATCGCCCTCGAATGTAATTCATCGGATGTAATACAATACTGATAGGTATCGAATGCATGCGATAAAAAAGAAATTTCAAAAGTGTTTCTGCAAGCTGCGGGCTCTAGGGCACTTCAACTTTTGCGCGATCATTTAAGTGCAGTGTCTTGTATTGAAATGAACATTTAAATATCCACGTTTATTTTTTAGCCTAGATTTTTTATGAAACAGGTAAATGGAAGGAATTTTTATGGTGTCCTGTAATAGGCAAACATAGGAACAGTACTTATCTGTATGGTATGGCTATGTCAAAGCTGGCGTGCACAGCAAATAGCGTCCCACCAATTAACGTGGCTTTCAAAGCAACATGTTTAAAGTGGTGAGGCTGCGGCGGCGGCTTTCAAGTGCTCCGCGTCTCACCCATTTGCTTTTATTTAAGCGAAAATCTAATATTGAACTTGGCGCGCTTTGTTCATATCCACTGCAAGGTCAACTATACACTTAATTAATATCTATTAGCCGCGCACTTGTCTGCGTTTGTGGGAATACCTTTGCGTCGAAGCCGCACATTTAATTGGTACAAACAGAAAAAGAATTTAATACTGTTCAATAGTTTTAATATCACTTGAAGAAAATAGTAATTAAAAAAAAAAGGATATCATGCCATATGTTATAAGCTAAATGATACCGCAGTAACTTGAGGACCTAACGAGACAACACAGGGGAACGTCTGCAACCACATCTGACTACTTAGATGTTCGTTAGGCTTTTGGGTTTTTGGTACGAATTAAGATTAGTAGGTTAATAAGATCCCAATGATAGTGGGCGGATTGCGACGTTGATCCTCAATGGCAGATATAAAAAACGTACACCCTCGAAGCGCGCCGCATCGGATCGTGAGCGGAGAAAAAACTACGACAACGTCGACAACCCTTTGGACAAGCGAAGAATTCGCGTCGACCGCAACAAGAACAAATTGAGCGCGAACTATTGTGCGGTACGATTTGCCGAGATAACTCCCGTGGAGAGGCGCGCGGGCGCCGCCGGGCCGCGCTGCCGCCGGACGTCCGTGCCGGGCGACACCGTGCCGCCGCGCCCGCGACCCCTGCCTGCGCTTGCGCTACATTGCTGGGTCGGTACGTCTCTGATGGAGTGCTCAGCGCTTGGCAAGGTATTGGACGCGAGGCTAGAAGCTGCGGTCGCAATAGCGGTCCCATGCGGTGGTGCGTGCGGGACGCCTCTGTGTTATAAGGGGGGGTCCCGAGCAGCGCGCGTTCAGTGTGCCCGAGTGTCCCGTGTAGCGCGTGTGCACTCCAGAGTGTGCTCAGGTCGCTTCCCGCTGATATCGCTCGACTCTCATCAACATGCAGCTCGTTCTGGCCACCTGCTTATTGCTGTTCGCAGCCACCCTCGGTCCCGCGGCAGGTATGTCATACGCTTGTATTTACATATGTTGCAAGCAATAGGTACATAATAGTTATTTTGCTTCATTAGAAATTTATGAATAAAAATTTCTCAATCTCGTGAAAATTTGAAACAGAACCGAAATGTTTGGAAATCTTGAAATTACCATTAAGATTTATGTGAAAAATACTGAAAACAAAATGTGAAGTACTGAATGACCTGACATATCTCGTGTGTGGAGCTCACAGGAGTCACAGGAAATCATTGCGTCATATCAAAAATTGTTGTTAATTTGCGTTTCAATTGTGTTGTTATTATTGGCGGTGTGTGTGTGACGCGCTTCAGTGTTGCGACACTGAAGCATCTGTTTGTGTCTATTCTCATCTCAGCCTGATCTAAATAAATAAGATCTATAGAAGTGGACCTAAATTCAGAGCATTGTTTTTGCCATCATCATCTTGATTTAAAAAAATATAAAGTTGTTCTATAGAAAAATATTTGCAGATTATTTAATCAGAGCACAACCCAATAATTAACCTATCTTTCAAGTTACCTATATCTTCATCCTACACTTCATCTACAAAATGTAGATGCAGGCACGATAATCGAATTAACTATGTAGCTGCAAGTTTCAATAAAATGTATAAAAAATAAGACTTCAAAACGAAATGTTGTTGAATTTTCAATAAAACTCAAGCAGTCTTGCCTTGCGGAAATTAAATGTGGCTATAAAATTACTCGAAGCAGTAATAACTTATGTAAGAGCTACAATAGCACGGCGTGCTGGCAGCAAGGTGGTTGTTGTGACCTACGGGTCTTCGACCTTCATTGTTCGAGTTTCATTAGAGTACAATAGCTTGTCCCACCATTACCCCTTCTAATACATTTTACTCCTTCACAATATTTTTTTCCATCGACATCTCAAATACTCACCTAAGTACCTAAAATGCAAAACATTTGTCTCCATCGAACTAATCGTTAAAAAATAGTTCAAGTAAACACTACCAGAGAGAGAAAGAGAGAAAAGTAGAGCAATGACCAAGGAAATTACAGCTCATGAGAACCAAAAATACTGAAAACAAATTGCTCATGTTCGACAGCTTGTTACATGCAATAAAATTCGTATAATCCGTCGTAACCGGTAGCTTATATAAACAAAGCTTACGACACTGAGGTGAGCTATAAGCTATAAAGCAGGGAGCAGATCGGCGTGTTTCGCGTGTTGACTCAAGTGCGCCTGCGCCTGCGCCACACGCACACACGCGTGCCTTCCAAACAATGCGACACTCCTCTCGCGGGTACCATGCTCCTGTCACAAGCGTATGGATCCAATGTTTTAGAAAGGGCACGCTAAGGTATCCAGACTTAATGGTCTGTCGTGATATATCTGATATACTTAGAGATATATTACCGCTCTATCTCTTGGCAATATGTTTTTCTCAAGATAACTCTTTTAAGAAGTAAACATCTAATTATTTGTAAGGAGTATCCTCCTTACTTCCTTTCCAGAGAACTTTACCAAATCACAACATGTAATCGTAATTTTTGCATAAGAGTGCCAAGAGCAAAACCGTAGCAATTCTCGGAAAGCGTTTTTATCTCATGTCAATGACACTTGTCAACGTAGGTTAGCATTTATAGGAATGCAGTGAATTACCGCATCAAGGATGTCTCGGCGATTGCAGAGTCTGTGAGAACAGTTGACGATTAAAGCAATCAACATAGTAGGAGTGATTCCGCTAATGAGGCGTGTCGGCAGCTATCGGACAGGTTATCGACAGGTCGGCAAAAACTCTTCGACGGAAGTCGACGTTGGGAAAAAATAGTGCGGGGATGCGGAGGGAGCGGCGACAGGTGCGGGGTTCATCGGCCCTCGCCTAGCCGTCGCGTGGCCAGGACATCTAGCGCGGCAGTTCCATGGAATAATATTATGGTGCGCCGCAGCCCGCCTCCCCAGTACTTGGAGCAGTCGCAGCGCCCGCACCGGTACCGTAAATTACTCCAGATTATACACATATAGTCGTCAGCTCCGTCCGACTCAGGCATTTTCTTAATCTGTACAAATGACTCGCATTATTGTCCGTGTCGAATTCAATTATTGATACTCGTTAGCAGATTACCAAAAAAATTTTTACTGACCACCATAATCTATCTACTATTTTATAGCTATAATAATATGATCCACACCCATGTTTGGCGTTCTTTTCATTTGCCTATCGTGTATATACAAGATTTCGGATTAATTAACCCTTGTTCTACGGGTTATGGCTACCTAATTTGATAGGTAATTAATTCAACGATGTTTTGATGAACTAACACTTCATTTAATATATATCGCAAAACACGGTCATTTCGAACATGGTTAGGTAAACCATTGTCTTTGTCAATTTATAAACAAACTGAATTATTATTATAATGATTAACATTAAAGGAATTTGGATCATGATTCCAAGCTTTGCGACCTCGTATTTACATAATGTTAGAGGCAGCTAATAGTCTCACTTCATTTATGTCATTATTTATTCTTAAGCGTTAAGTAAGATCGTAATATTTTTAATCCTGTTAAGTGTCTCTGGCGATACGATAATACTTTTGGAATGTTCAATAAGGTTTATGATCATCAGCCGGGTGCCGAAGGCCTTCTAGTGATACTTTATGTGATCTTCCATCCGACCTTTAACTTTTTTTGTCACTATAATTCAAAAGTAATGTGGCCACAGCACCAGGTGGTACGATTGTATCAAATTACTTATCGAACGTGAGCTTTGGTTCCTCAAAGAAAAAGTAATTTAGAGGTTTAGTCACCAAGCACTGCAGTAAAAAACGTGTTGCTGATACAATTTTTTGCTACAATGACGGTTTTTGTTTTGCTCGATGTTTTTGTAATTGCGCCGCAGTGGAGGGCTCGTTAGCAATATAATTTCAGAGGAATCACTAGTGTTCGCGGACATTTGTTTGTATCGCTGGCCGGCCGCCGGGACCAGAACCGGGTCGGCATCGGGTTTGATTACTAAAAATAGTCTGGTAGGTGCATTCCGTAGCGACCGCGAGAGAGGAGTCGCGCGCGCCGTCCTTGGGCTCGTCTCTTGCGCATCGTTCGTTCGCCATTATCTCGGTCCCTTTTTTGCCTTCCGATCGTTATCCGACCACGAACAATCCGATCGATGTTCCCACGCACAAGACCAATCAAAAAATTTTGATAGACGCTAAAATTGGACTTTTTACTAAACTTTAATTTAGAATCGGTAATTTTATAACTAATTTGTGGCTTCAGGTGTTCGGATCATCAATCACTACTCATGAAATCGTAATAAGGATTGACGTTAACCAATTTTCCGTCTAGAGTTCAACGGCACGGTAAGCGTTGCCTGATATATGCGGAGATGTATTTTATCACGATGTTCTCACAGAGTTCTCAAAGAGTTTATCTAATCGAGGACGGGGACTTTACAATATCCGATAAAGGTATAATATTTTAACATTGAACTTGGCACGGCCGTGAAATACACGTCGTGTAATGCATGGAGTGGATGGAGCGTGCGCCGCGAGGGCCGGGTGGTTGCGCTCGCTGCGCCAACTGGTTCGCGTTATGTAATGCATTGCATTGCGCACACGCACATTGCCCGCGCGCCGCCGTCGCCGCGGCCGCCGCCGGCGCCAACGGTTTGCGGTTACACGATTACACAGCTTTTAATCAACGTTTAAGTGATAGAAGATCTGGCTTCAAGCTGAAGATTTTTAGTAGTACCTACATATCTGCAAAGTTTTGATGAAACTCGTAAACCATTTGATGGTATGGTAACACTGATGCATGTTTGGTTTAATACGAAACTTTACGAGGTCGTAAAAAGCAGTAACATGATATTTTACGTTACTCGGAATGTAGAGTCGCGTACCTGATTCGTTTCGGGGATGAGGGCTATTAAACCATTCAAATGTCTTTATAATTCACCCCAAATCCAGTTTTATTCGAAATTTAATATTTTATATTCGTGGTAGGTACAACCATAAAATATTAAATTTCGAATAAAAGTGGATTTGGGGTGAATTATAAAGACATTCTCCCCTCCTGAGAGCCTCCTGAGAAGAAAACTTTTTATCACGTAGAAAATTGTCCAAATCACGAAAAAAATGGTAGTCCGTTGGAGCAAGGTCTGGTGACGAATGCTTTCTAATTGCAGTTCCTGTAGAGTTAAAACGGTTTCTCGTGCTGTATGAGGCCTCGCGTTTTCATGGAGCAATAATGGTGAAGATCGATTAATTAGTCGGGGCTGTTTCACTGCTAGTTTTGATTTCATTGTTCGGAGTTCGGCACAGTACACATCTGCCGTTATTGCTTGACCAGATCGGATAATGCTGTAGTGAATAACACCACGCTGAGACCACCTAACAGTTACCATTACCTTTTTATTGGTAAGCTTTGCTTTAGGACACTGTTGCGGCGTTTGACTTGGGTTCGCTTACGGTTATCCACTTTTCAGCACATGTCACAATTCGATCCAATATTCCTTCATTTCTGTATCGATTCAACAAGGCAACACTAGTTTCAACACGCGTTTCTTTCTGCAGATCAGTCAAATAATGAGGTACCTACCCATTTTTTTATTTTATTGTTTTGACGCAAATGAGTCAATATTGTTGGTAAGGCAATGGTAAACCATGCCGCTTATTCCTGGGTAGTTTGGTTCTGATCAGCTTCCACCATCTCTTTCAATTTATTTTTATTCACCTGTGTGGGTTTTCCACGTGGTTCGTTCTTCAAATCAAAGTTTCCATCACGAAAGCGTTTAAACCAAAATCGCACGGTGCGTTCATTAGCAGTCACCCTCTCCAAACGCAACATTGATATTCCGAGCTTTTTCTGCCGCGTTAGTTACGCGTCGGAACTCGTATTCAAAAACTTCACTCGATCTTTTGAAGTTTCCACCTTTCTTCTGAATAAAAAGACAACTGAAAGTCGATAATCAAATGTTGCACATTTTTTAAAAGAAGAACTTCATAGGTACCGTGTGAAAAAAGTTTCACTCAAAAATCTCAATCCATGAAGGATCTATGACAATTCGAAGTAACTATTAAAATAAAACGGCAATTTCATACTTTAGCCCCTATTATTTATATGGCTTTCTTGGTGACAGAATTTGCGAATTGCGTTAGCATTTTGAATATTTTTTATGTAGGTAGTCATAAAAGAAATTGATAAATTTTTCCAGGGTTACACTTTTATTTATTTATTTATTTGGATCTCCAACAAAAGATACACACAGCTAACATAAAACACAGTGATACAGTGGTTCACTCAAGTGTGCTCCTTCAGTTATAGGAGACCACAGCATGCACATATAACTAGGTTTACATACCTACAAAATAAAAATAAGATATGCACAAAATTAAATTAAAATTAGAATTAGAAAAAAAAATATTAGATTAAATTATTCCAATAGGTACATTAAAAATATTCAAGTATACTAAATTAAATTAAATTGGTCCAATAAACAAAAAATAAAAACTTTGTTTTGTTAGTACCTATATCTTTTTTGTAGGTACCTAATGTTAAATAAGTATTATCTAAATATATTTACCAATGAGAGAGAGAAAAAAAAGATGTAGTACTAGGCTGCAATTTCGAGCAGAACTGTACTTACAAGCTTTGCTTACAAAATGTATCCTTGCATTTATCTAACGTGTTTTTATCCAATTAATTCATTAAGTCAATAAATAATGTTGCCATAAAAACTAAGAGGCGCTTATATCCCGTGAGGATGTGCCCGTTAGAATAATGATCAACTCTTCTGCCTTGAGACACGATAGGACAGGCGTGTAGACCCCTCATATTCAGCACGTCGCGTTGTCACGTAATTATACGATTACCCGGAGACGCTGTCAATCTTTTGTTTTTGATGCTTGCCGGCTCATGAAGATTTGTAAATATTGACGGAAATGTACACGCCACTATAGATTTGATTTTCTTTTGACTTGGTACTAAAATAAACTTTTTTGATTAATGCAGGAAAGCTCAAGAATTTTGAAACTGTAATAAGCGAGCTCAATAATTTATTTACATGTTGTAAATATAACATAATTTGATGACATTTTAGGCAACAATATTTTTAGAGGATGTTGCATGATCTAGAATTTGTGTGATGTAGTTTGACGACAACACTTACCGCTTACGAGAAAAATGTAAAACAATCATATTTATGACATCTGGACCCCTTTTTTTCACGCTAGTTGAGGATTTTGTCATTAATTGTAAAATGAACTTTAGTTGGTTAAAATTTATGTACGATTCGCAGTTGACCATTATTTTAACGATAAATTTGAAATTGTGTGTAACCCCTGTTGTCATGATTATAAGATGTCAACATGCCACATAAAAATCTTATTTTTGCAATACCTTATTACAAAATGTTTTTATTTCATAATATTGTTATGAACAAATTATAAATATACTGTATTAAAGTATTGATCTTATTTGAACTTTCCACTTCTGGTGCAAAATGCTATGTGAAGCTCTGTTATTTATTTTACGATTTTCTCCATCTTTATGAGTTGTTCTAAATTTTCAGGTTGCTGAGAATGTTTTATTTTCTTTTTATAAAGACAGTTTTGAAAATGTTTATAGCCTCCCGCAGGACACTGAGCGTACAATAGCGTAAACCAGCTTTCAAAAACTAGGCAAGTTCGGATAAAAACCGTTATAAAATCAAAACTACATTATAATTGCTTACTTTTTTTTTTAATGCTAAAATTCATTAAACCCCTTATTGAATAGTTACCAAAACAAATATAGGCTACCGCTCAAATACTTGAGCATTTCGCGATGAAAATATTTAGACTTTGTGACGTCTTAATCGATATTTCAGATCACTTTTATTTCATATCTTCCTGAAATGCTTTAGTTTAAAGACTTGGCTATGCACTGTAATTTTTTTCGCATGGGAATGTATTAATTGACGTTATGCAGATCTCTGCGACCAAAAAATTGGCATTTTTAGTGCTCTGTGTTCGCACCGCCCGCGCACCCTCAAAGAGCCAACGTCCTACGCGTAGGGGAACGGGTGTTATTTTTAGACGCTGATAATGCATAATTTGCAGCGTCTTTTAACCGGTTTTAACTGGTTTAAGTGCAGTCTCGGGTGATATTAGATATGGCATGAAAACTGTGCTCTAAAGGAAAATTCTGTAATTTTCTGCAGGGCAACATTCCTTGAGTTTGCCCGTTTGACAAACTGTTTATTACTGACGGTCAAGTGACGACCTGAATCGTCAGTTTTATTAGCAATTGTTGGAGTATAATTTACATTTAACTCTTATGATAATTTATACAAATTATTCTTCCGGCACTTGGACGGGCCCCGTTCTTTAGATGTAATAAGCAGTAATAGTATTCTCATGTTAATTACACGACCTTTTGCAGAATTCCTTGAATGCATAAGTAATAAGTAATTACAGTGTCAGGGAAGGGCGCAAAAATGATCAATTCTCCATAAAGAACATTCCCCCGCTGGGACTTGTTCAGGCGTATAAAGCTTTTTATTAATGAATGGAAAATAAATGCATATTTGTTAGAAAAGCTATTAATTATCTCTGTAAAGGATTGTTCACGTGTATCGTATTGAATATGTAGTTGTATTGTGTATCCACGGAGTATTCGTACAAGATTAATTTCTTTTTGTATGAGTTAGTTATAAATAACTCAGACGAAGATGGAGAAATGAATGGTGACTTTTACCGAAAAGACTGGCTTGAAATGAATGGCTGAAATGGCAGAGGATATACGAGTGTGGAAAAGGGAGGCGGCGAACTTTGCTTAGCAGTGAGACATAGGGAAAAAGCTCAATCGATAATTTTATGATACTAGCTTTTGCCCGTGAATTGTCTGACAGTCATTCATCAGTAACTGTAGAATTTTATATCATTGACGATTGGATTAAATCTAATCATAAATTGTTATTACAGTTTGGAATGCAAAGATCAATAATAAGACCTCGATACCTAAAGAAGGCACTGGCGTTTCCTCTTGTATGTTAAAATCGAAAGCTTCAATTAGATTTACAACTTATTTGACTGTCGAATCAAATCACTGCGCTTAATTATTATTCATAGGCGCTATAATTGTATGTTTAACGTATTACTGTTAGCTAAATGTATACTTTTTGTAATTTTTTTTAATTGAATACATTTTATTTATTTATTATTTATTTTATTTATTTATTATTTACTGATTCCACAATGTCTGAAACATTAATAAAAATAACTACTTAGACCCATGTTACATGTAACATCAGTTACAGTATGGAAGGAAGTTGTTATTATCATATGCGACGTGAGATTCCTCCATAAGATAGCCCGTAAACGAATTTTAATGAGCCAATAGCATAATGATCGAGGAGAGATACTTGTAGTGATTCGGATCGCGTTTGGTATGCGTTTGCGCACGCGACGGTTACATTTGCTAACTTCCGACTGTTGATGGGTGATTGAGTAACGATATCCGCGATATTGAGACGTACACTGAATTGATAAGGAAAAAACGTACCTAATTATTTTTAAAGTGAATGTTTTGTATTTGAGTAGAAATATTTTTTCGTCTGCGATGAGTTTCGTCTTCGGTATCTAAAAAGTTAAAGAATTTTTATTTTTACGAAAGACCTAAAATAGTCCAGTCATTTAGTTTTTTGAAACCCCAATATGCGGAAAAAAATTTTGGTAAACACCTTTATTATGGTGTATTAATGACAATTTGAAAAATCGACATTGACATCGTGACACAAAAACCAGTTCTCTGCGATTATCTCGGTTTCTATATCTCCAATGATGTGAACACCTATTATCAAAATTGTAGAGCGTAAAATCTGTGACAATTTTCGTTTAATTTTTTTTTAACAACGTTACTAAAGGTGTTTGCCAAAATTCAGCTCACTGGGAATTTTTCCGCAGATGAAATCTAAAATGAATGGACTAAAAATCAATCATTGCCGGTCCTAAGATCCCTGTACGAATCAATGAGTAATAATCCTAACTAATATTATAAATGCGAAAGTAACTCTGTCTGTCTGTTTTTTCTTCATGCCTAAACCACTGAACCGATTTGGATGAAATTTTGTACAAAGATAGTTTGAGACCCGAGAAAGGACATAAGATAGTTTTTATCCCGGAAGTCCCATGGAAACGAGAACAACGAGGGTAAATAGGTTATATATATTCCGGGAGTATGTTCCCTAGGCATTACGCAGGCGAAGCCGCTGGCACAATCTAGTATGTTATGAAGTCAATGTAAGTGACACAAGCTAAATCCCATGTGGTTTATGAGATATTTAACAGAATGTTTAATGTTATTTTTAACCGACTTCCCAAAAAGGAGGAGGTTATCAATTCGGTTGTATGTTTTTTTTTATGTTTGTTCATAACTCCGACAATTACGAACCGATTTGAAAAATTCTTGTTTTATCTGAAAGGATATACTTGCAGATTGGTCCCATTTAAATCATATCAAAATCGGTTACGAACTTTGGATTTTAAATCGAAATACCTGGATTTTGACTATTTAGATGATTCTTTGATAATCGAAATTGCGTATTTTGCTTTTCTGCGATTTTACAGTGGTGTTGTTAGGTGTGGGGCACCACTAAAAAGTGAAAAATAAAAAACTTTTTACAAAAAAATACAACCGACTTCCAAAAAAAAAAAAACACTACAAAGTAAAAAATAACTTTAATTTCGGAAGTCGGTGTCAAAATACGAAGAAAGTAACAAAAACACCGACTTCCGAAATTAAAGTTATTTTTTACTTTGTAGTGTTTTTTTTTTTTTTTGGAAGTCGGTTGTATTTTTTTGTAAAAAGTTTTCACTGAAAGCCTCAAGATGTTACCTACTACTGTCATTTAATATCTTGTCAGTACCTATCCGCCGAAGGGTTAGGCAAACGGACGCTACCATTGATACGCGGACCACAAATTTCGAGATTACCTCTTTTTCGCCTTTTCAATTGTTATTTTATTTTTTTTATCAATGAATGATATAAATTACATCATTTGGTTAGATACTCCACAGATCTGGCCAGTGTTTATAACTCATCATTAGGTACACGTTAATTGACACTACGTTCAGATTGATCGATTAATTGAAAGATGAAACAGCTAAATTTACCGATTTTATTTTTGATTTTATAGAAAAATACATTTTTAATTATCTTATTTAAAAATGACACCTTTCTAAAATGTTTTCTTCTTACTTTTGAGACCTTGTATCCTGCTTATGCGTGAGAAGTTTCATTAAAATCGGTTCAATCATTGTGAAAAATAAAACTTGAAATTAGTGAAATTAGTGCATTCTCTTTCTTTACGAAGTCTTTACACGTCTTTATTTTACTTCTTATCTCTTTCTCAACGTTAAAAATATTAAGTTACGAGTACGTTTTCATGAAGCGTTTATCTCTATCACCCATCCGTTGTCCTAAATTCTCAGTTTTATTTTCACAGAACTGACAGACATAATATAACCACTTGCACAGATCTTGATAACCTTTCGTTCGGAACATTTTTTTGCTGCTGCAGTCTTTTGGATGACCTTATGTGCGTCAAACGGTATCTCCAGAGAGTGCACGTTTAAATTCTTGAGCTAAACTGAGCTATCGCGATTTGCGATCGATAAAAGTCGGCAAGTAAAAATCGCGATGTTGGTTTGCAATTGCGCGGCACATCGCGGGCGTGACATTTGCGACGCGGTTTTGGACAGAGGTCCGTTAGCATCCGGTGGATGAGCGCGCCGGATATCCAGGCGGCGCTGGCCACAGCGACCGAGTGCACTCACCCCTACAATAGGGGTGTCGCATTATATGACTAGGGGTGTGATGTGAACAGTTCGGGTAACAAGCAACGTGGAAAAATGCAGGCTTTTTTGATGTTGCTCATAATCGAAATGTAGGAAACGTAGCCGCATCATGACCAGAACAGAAAGGGAGCCAGTCGACAGCCCTGGCCAGGTTGCTTTGTCACACCTACTAAACTAGCGCTGTACTATATGGAACAGGGCCATGCTTGTCTTGGTTCCGTCGACGCGGCGACGCTACGCGGACGCTTCGGGAGTGCCGCTGCTCTTCATCAGTATGCGGCGCGCGCGCATGACTCACTACGCGACGTGACCCGCCTCCCCGACGCTCATTGTTGCTCGAGTACACTCGTCTCACTGTCAGCCAGCACTTTCTAAACGTCCCTAACTATCGCCTTTTATGCCCATATATCGTTTTGTAATCGTCATACACGTCTACGATTATGAGAATTGAATAGGTTCATTAATGCTACCAGGAAATGTCAGAATTTCAAGGTCTGACTTTGTTTCATTGTCCTATAATTCCTATGAACATGAACAATCAAAGATCCAGGGAAAATACATTCCAATTTATACGGGTATTCAAAGCTATCTTCTGCCATGAAAGGTTTTCTTAAATAGGTATAATATTTGTCTCACTGAAGAAAAGATAGTGTTACCGTAAAGTTTACTTGTATTGCGGGAAGAAATTACAATATAAAAGACATCGTGAAAAGAATAGCAACAAAGTAGTGAACACAAGTGCAGCAGCTATTACAGTGACTGCAGAATGCGGCATTTATCAAGGAAAAGCTCAGACAAGAAGTAAAAGCGAAGTAAGCAAGTAATGCGCGACATCATTTATGCATGAGGTTATGTCATTATGCATGGATTCCAATAGCAGACTCAGGACCTCTAATAATCGAGTAAAGCCGAGTTGTAGAACTCGGGTCTCTTAACAACGTACACAATATACCCATTCAGTAACTCAATAAACTGTAGGAAAGCAATAAGGATATTTACGGTCATGTGTCCGCATACGTTTCCGTGTACTTTTAGATTTAAGTGTCGGATTATTTTAGCATTTACAGGCTTCTTATGATGAAATTATAATTTCCTTTTAAAGATGACTATTTATTGTCAGGTATTTAGAAATTGATCAATTGCAAAATAATACAACCATTAAAATCGAGATGTGTCTCATAATGTAACGAGCGGCAAGGCGTCTGTCAATCTCAGACCAATTAATGGGCTACCATTGCAACTAGTATGTAAATCAGATCGGCGTTGTGACGCTTCTTAGTATGCTCTCCTACCGTCTCAAGCAGCATACTTTTAATTACATACAATTAATTGTTAAATAAAACCATTCATGGTTGAAAAAAGCGTACGTGGTTCGAGACTGAATGTTAATCTCGTTTTCTTCGTGTATTGTCCGGGATGGGTTCACTATTGCAATTCGCAGGGTATGGCACGACATGCTATATAGAGGACCATTGAATGCTATGTCATTACTTTCTTGAGAAAACAAAATCTTGTTTTTGTTTGTAGGCAGGGAATCGTGGTCTTGTTTAATATGGTCGTGGTTGTAAAGATGCAGTCCGGAGTATTTCGTGCTCGGCCGAGCGTGAGATTCGCGTCGATGCTTCTTAAAGTGGATGACACTGCAGTTCTAATCTATTATCATGGAGTATTGACCGGTATCTACGCTTTGCGCGTGTACTTCGCCAGATCATTCAAATATAATATTCAGTCTAAGCTTTGAAGCTGCTTCATTTCTTGCAATTTAATTATAGAGTCTATTGACTGCGAATGCAATACGAATCATCGTTTATAATTGCATTATTCTTGCTATAGAAATAGATTACTCATACTTTGAGTTTGTCTTTGATTAAGGCAATTCAGTTGCTAAACTAATTAAGACATAACATGAAAGTCAGAAACGTGTCATTCAATAATCAAAGCGAATTAGAAAGTAATACAATTTTGCGGTTAACCGCAAGAAGTGGTCATTGAATTAATTACAGCACAGCGGGGGTCCGACCGCAAAATAGTTGGTCTCGTATGTAATGCACGTCCCTGCATAATACTGCAATCGTAGTACTAAAATGACGGGCAAAACTGCGAACTTTATGACAATGAAGTTCAGACATCGCGGCGAACATATTAAGTAGTGGTGAAAAGAGGTGTGGGAATATATTACATTTATTTCCTTTTTATAATTTTACTTTAGTTTACTTGTTTCAATTATGTAAATGTAAAATAGGGGAGGTAGCGAGTCGGCCCCAACACAAGTATTGTTAATTACTTAATGGGGTTGCCTCATAATACACTTATGTGCTGATTTTCGAAACAATAAACAATTTTTATTTTTTATTTTTATTTATTTTATTACAGAACAAAAAAGTCAGACATGACCACGCTAAGCGAGCCAAGTTATTATTCAGTTTGGAAGGGAGAAAATAATATCAGTATCGCTATTCTACTGATGACTCGGTATCTAAAGAAATACTCTTATGATAATCTGGATGAGTACAGTGTCAATGTCGGGGCATGTGACGTGGATGTAAATCACGCGGTTATGCAGCGAGCTGCGCGGGCGTCTCATAACCGTCGCACTGAATGAGGGGCGCGCCATTATCCCGGCTATATTCATTTTGTGTCAGATCCATTGTCACGTATCTGTCTGAGAAAGGCATACCTATAAGTGTCATCAACTTGAACGGAGAAAGGGTTTCAATGCGCGACATAGAGAAGTGATTTTCTTTATAAGGAAGATATTATTATAGGTTTATAAACTCTTGTTTATAAAGTGTAAGACCTATCTATACTCTTATTCGTTGCTGTAGTGTATATTTCAACAACTGTTAACCGTTATTACTTTTAACTTCATAATGACGTTTAATTTCCTGTTGTTTCAGCGCAAAGGATAACAA
The DNA here is from genome assembly GCA_963859965.1 of Ceramica pisi. Taxonomy (NCBI): domain Eukaryota; kingdom Metazoa; phylum Arthropoda; class Insecta; order Lepidoptera; family Noctuidae; genus Ceramica; species Ceramica pisi. Next base: position 8,033,339 of record OY982529.1, read on the forward strand.
CTATACAGCTAGATGGCGTGCAATACTTCATCTCAAGGATGAACCCGTACAGCCCGGAACTCAACTATTTCCTCGCTTATCAGTACTGCAGGTATGTAGCAATCTTTAATATTATACCACATTCAGAGTTCAGTGCAAGATTTGCATCTCCCGAGGGGTTTCTCGTGAGATAAATATTCCTTAATCGTGACTCTGTATTTTCTTATCTGGTGTGTCGTGTTCCTGTAGTTCGAATAGTAACATAGGTAGTTGGGATAGCGTTAACAAGCGCCGGCACTAGGTGTGCGCCGACGCATAGCCACCAGGAAATGCAGGGTCATTTACATTACCGTTACGGGTTCAGGCAAAAGTTGAGAACAATATTGGTGCCTTAAGGATCTACTTCGGTGAGCCATTCGTTTGATTGGTTCTTACCAAACATAGGCATCAGGAAGAGGGGAACGAGCCTTGAAATACGATACGAAAAGAGTTTATAGTATCAGAAATACACCAATTCTTAAGTCCAAAAATTCTAATCGTATACTTTTTATGTAAATGGGTAGTAAAGACGAGAAAATTAGAGATTGGAATTCAACAAAACAACATCCCACGTTCATGAATTGTCAAATATCTTCAAATGGCTCCATCAGTACATTACTCCAGCGTGCACGTCTTTAAAAACTATTTCCTAAAGCTTGATAAATTGTACGTCTGCTAGCCTCGGTAGCCCATTTCCTTGAAATAATGATTTCCAATATGAGTAATGATTCCATTTGTTTGAAAATAGTTTTGTGCCGCAAGCGCCACTAGTAAAGGTGCCATATACCGCGATCTAGATCCGACCACGTGCACGCTCAAATTGCTATGAGAGGTCAGTAGCCCCTTGCTCTGCAGCTCGGTCACGATGTCCTTCCAACGCGACGCAGTCACGACCTATTTACGGTTCCAATTGTTAATGATGGTAAAGCTCGACCCGCAATATCCGTATCGTTAAGTAAACGGAATCTATAAGGAAAATAATGAAATCGAGAAATCGATTAAGGTCGCTACAAACTCGTTGTAAAATATGACTCGAATTCACGACATGACAAGCGTGTCGAGATGCAGTTCAGGAGCAGGTGCTGCGTGAGCGTGACGACAAGTTTTATGGTGATGCGTCGCGGTCGCAATAACACCGGACCCGTGGATAATTTACAAACTGCTCCGAGTCGTGTTACGGTTCGCTGTGATCGCGACGACAAAAAGATTACTAACGGTACCGATGTGACGCATACGCGTGATAGTCGCCGATTTTTTGTTGCACCATCTAAATAGATATACCAAGAAACATAAAATACTCAATTCAATTTAAAATTGCTAATGGAAAGACATGAAAATAATTTAAGAGCTATATTTATAACTACATTAGTACTGGAAATGAATCTTGAAGACGAAAAGGATAAAAATACATTTATTTATGTATGACCGATTTTAAAACTGGATCCATCGAGAGCCAAAACGAGATGGGGCAAAAAGAAATATGGCATTAAAGTATGCAGAAGGTGCCTTAATGGACGAGCAAATATTTAGCAGTAAGTTCGTGATAAATTCAAGTGCAGAATAATTTATGACGTTTTAATTCATTATAAAAAGTCTGGAACTGAAACGTGTTTCGCCTTCCAATGCTGAATTGTTTTTCGAGAGAGGTAGCATTACGTGTAATATGTCATTGATGAACTAGTTTATTGAATCGAATGCAATTGTACTGTAATTATAACCGGCCCTTTTGGCATTGTTTTTATTAATGGCAAATTTTCTCATAGTTTTATGTCGAAAAGAATTAGTTCATTTACATTGTTAATAATAAACTACATACTTGTAAAATCTACCTAATCACCTCAGTTGTTTCTTTCAAACACAAATAAGCTTAACAGTAAGTAGAACAATTAATTATCGATTTATAGTGCCCCTGAAATACCTATATCGCTCTCATGTTATTACGAATTTAAAATATACTTCAAATATTACTCCCATCGTACAGTACTTAAATATTAATAGAGCTTCTACCCCGCAGTTGCATGATGTCGTAGAGGTTTTTAATCCCTCAGAGTTTTCTGAACTTGGACTTGGAATGTGGTCCCATCGTGGCAAGGCCGTGGCCTGAACGGGCTGTCTTTAGCGAATAAATTGCATCTCGATAAACAGGCTTCGGTGCAACTTGTACTCTGTTCAGGCTAATAGCTGAATACGATTAGCGACGATAGTATTCTCTACGACGGTTCTTAATCGGAATCGTATTTAGGTATGCCTCGTTCATGTTAATTATACTGCAGACAAGGCTTGTGTTACGCGGAACAATATCTTAAACTTTACTAACGGTCTTCGAAGTTAGTTGTCACTTGAAGTACCGTTAAACGAGATTAGAAATAAGTTTATTAGAAATTAACTTTAATTCAAATTTTCATTTTAACACCATGCAACTGTTTTTTTGTGATGGGTTTGCTCTTGGGCAGGGGTAACACAGACAAAGGCAACGATGTAGTGAGCCTACCCAAAAGAATTATTCTTGTTTTGGCGTTTCTATAAATTCGTTCGTACTGTGTTGCCACTGAAGTTTTTAAAGTATCAACTTTTTACATCAGTTATGTAAATAACATACACAGGGTTATTTGTAAAACACCAACAACCTCTCAGGACTATGTTACTAACATCATAATCAACAACTTTTGTTCTATGACTTTTAAAAATTCATCATATTTTAGTTCATCAGGTTTTAATAAAAAAATAAACATTTAAATTGAACGCTCTAAATGTTACGAAGTCTATGCGAAGCAAAAGAAAAAGAAAAGGAAAGAGCTTTCTTGTTGTTGATGTTTCACAAATAACCCTGTATAGGTACATCTCAGCATTTCGTTTTTTTTGTTTTTGCTGCATTGTTAGCCGTTTGCAATAAAAATATTTTAAAATGATTTAAACGATTACTTTTCTTTATTTACAGATCACTAGGCTTGCAGCTTGCGTCTTTTGAAACAAAGGAAAAGGCGGACTCCATAACGACGTACCTTACTAATGCTGGTAAGATACGAAACATACAGTTTTGGTAGGCTTTGATATAATACAAGCGCACGCGCCCACACTTTATGCACGCATTTCACCTATACTTATCATTATGTTATAGTTATGTATGTTATAGTATATATAGTTATCATTATGTTATAATCCCAGCTATCAATCGGTTAGCCTACCCAACACGATCTATGATCTTCTAATTCAGCGCACATGGTCTTAAGAAAATGGAAAAATCAAAAAGAGAATTGAGATGCAATATTGAAATTGATGGCAAATATGCGATAATTTTCTAAAATCAAGAATATAATGAAGTATTGTCTGTTGACAGGTTACAATAAGTACGACTTCTGGACATCAGGCAACAATTTAGGCACGGACATGTATCTTTGGATGAGCACGGGGCTGCCGTTCAACGCGACGTTCAACTACATGCGGCGCCTGCCCATGGACGCGCCCAGTCAGCACGCCGACGACAGTATCGACCCTCTGGACGTGCCGCAGGGCAGCACCGCACCGCAGCGCACCGCTAGGCACGGGTACGTTCAAACTGTTCTACAGAACATACTACCACTAGTAAAGGCTCTTAAAGATTGACAAGATATTACAATGTGATAGAATACAACATATTATATTAAATGTTCTACCCTAGAATCATTTCTGAACTATAATAATGACGCTTTGAATTTTTCTATGGGAGCTTTTATTTGATTTTATCAAACTTTTGAATCACGATGCCTAAGAGGTGATTGATGTACTCAACAATCATGCAAGGGAAACGCTCCGTAACGAAGATGTTACCGTTTTTCGCATTTTTAAACAATCTAATTCTAAGGAAGTTATAGGTTCCCATGTTAGGAAGCAACCACAGCAATCAAATTTTCTTGAAAATTGCTAGTTACGCGTTTTTCCCACGATACGCTCCGCTGGTTGCGATAACTTGTTTATAAATAGCGTATCATTAAAGGGCAATGCTTTTTAAGTTCCCTGCACCGGTTCTACAATGCAATATTGCATAAAAACTAGTCGGTATTCCAGAACGGAGCACGTGATGACGAACGGCTGCGTGTCGCTGAAGGCGCCCACGTTCCACTGGGAGCCGCAGCACTGTGGCGAGATCAAGGACTTCATCTGCGAGCAGACGCGCTGCTACTACTACAACTACGGCTCCATCCCCGTGTCCTCCGCGCAGGGGTAATGCCAGGTGAGATGCCAGCCGCCTCCGGAGGCCCGCTCCCCGACTAGCCGCGCGCTCCCCCTCTCACACCTACAGCGGCTTCTATGCACAGGTTCCCAGTTTCGAGTCACGAATTTCGTGAGTCGGAGTGCAACTTACAACGTGTCTAAAAGACGACATGATTAACTGTTATAACTCTTGGGACAATAGTTTACAATGTAGTCAGTGTGCTAACAATTCTAGTCCAAGTTTAAACCTTGGTTCTATCTCGATGTCTGTTCGTAGCGCGCGGGCCCGCGGGACCAGGCCTCTGCGCCAACCCAACCACCAAACAAGAGCCCTACACCCAGCAGACAACATTTGGCATCTATGACGTTATCGTCTTTCAGTATTTCAATATAATTTATGATGGTCACATAAAATACTTCAAAATTGACAAAATCTTTTGGTGGGTGGGTGAAGGGGGCTTTGCTTGGTATCTCTTGTATACTATCAATAGAATTTTGTACTTAACATTTTTGTTGTTTTAATAATACTAATACCATTAACACAATTGGCATTAAATATATTATTTTGAATAAGAATGACAGATCAGATAGTTTAACATGACTGATACCGACCAGTTTAAGTATTCAAAATCAAAATCTGGATTTTAGCGGATATGTTAGCATGTGTGCATTTTACAAGCGGCTCTCTAATACGAGGGTCGGTATGCTCTGCCGGTAGGAAGCCGCTGTCGATGACGACGACGACGACCGCCCACCCTCTGACGTCGTCGTCGCCGCCGCCGCCGCGCTCCGAACACCTGCCGACGCACTTCACCCTCAACGACCTCATCGGCAAGCTGCGGCCCACGTCGCTGGACGGGCTGCAGTCGCCGCACATCAAGAAGCTCGGCATCCTGCCGTCGTCGCCGCAGATCGACTCGCACTACTCGCGCGCGTCCGACGCGCACTCGCTGGAGCAGGAGCCGAAGGAGGAGGTGACGCAGGGCCCGTACGACGACGACGAGGGCATGGCGGGCGACGACCCGGCCGCGTACCTGAGCCACGAGGCGCGCGTGCAGGACGACGCGCCCTCCACCGCCGAGCCGGACGCCACCGAGCACTCCGTCCACGCCAGCGGCATGCTGGCGCCCCCCGCCTACTAGTGTCCGGCCGAGTGGCCCCACATATCTTTTCGTCACAATTAGGTATTGAGTCTACCAAAAGTATTATTTCAATAATTTGAGGCATTTATACGTTATTTTAAGGTGTTTTACTTTAGAAGCTTGCGTGTTGAGGGTGCACTGTACGCCTTGTTGTATTGATATCGCGTAATGTACATGAGATTTCTAGTATCGTAAGATTTTCCAGCTTATACATGAATGTTTATGGGGATTTCGAAGGTAAATATTATGGGGCAATATGATTTATTAAACTAGGTTGAAGGTGCTGGCGACTCGCTTGCGTGCGACTTGCCTCCGTCTTCGTAATATCGAATATCACAAAATGAGTATTCCACGTATAGGTACCTACACTTCGCTAAGGTAAATAACGTAGAAGCATCAGATCTCCGGTAATTTTTGATGATAAACCGTAAAATGTATTAATTTAATGTAAGAAAATTAAGTGAATATTGATTGTCTGGACATATCATTTGAAATGCATAGTGGTATAAGATAGTGTTTATATACGTGACGTACCTAGTTAAGTATATTAAGTTGAAACTCAAGAATTTAAAGAATAGTGATGTAGCGAAGTTAATAAAGTTTATACTTAATAAGAAACAGCTGTTTAATTCGTGCTAAACCTGGACTGAAATCCCACAAACTGCGTTGTCGGTCTGACACTAACCTAACACCTTATAACGAAACTTCTCCAGCAGTGCGATTCAGTAAACATGATATCAAGATGGAATGACAGCCGATCACCTCACCGAAGCCTTTAATTCGATATGGTAGCAGAATCGACGGGGAATACCATTACCACTTAATGCTATTAGGAACGCCATGCTGTAAAATGACTGACTGAATTCAGTAAATAAAAATGACTCACCAGCCATTGATGACTCCCTCCACGTTGAGCATAGGCACGATCTTGAAGACGTACTTAGCGCGCAGAGCGGCGGCTGCGCACGAGTTGCCGAGCAGACAGCCGAGCGTGCCGTCCATCACCCACGACGCATTGCTCTCGCCAGGGTGCACGCGCGCCGTCAGGAATATTATCTCACGGTCCTGTCGGTATACCAAAAATCAGTCAAAATATTTTCTGAAAGAATTTTCCTGCTGGTAAAATTTAGGTAAATGGGGTTGACGTATCCGTGTGGATATAATTATAACAAAAAAATATATATTTAGGTCGTCCATAACACTTGCAGGTACCATAGGTAGCAGCACAGAAAATGACAATTTTATATTATTTAGAAGGTAAAAGTTTGAAATTTAGAACTCTAGATGGCGCAGTTTACGCCGAGCGCGTTCTCTGTAGGTTTGCCAATGGTGCAATGGTGCTGAGTTGCAAGATGACAAGGAACATAATGGTTGTTGCTGAACTAAAGCGTTCCTTCTTTAATATATGGGTATATTGGCGATAATACCTGTTCGCCAGTTGGGAATTTGGGATAGCTATTATCCTTACATTAAATTCTTCCGCTACTAACTGAGTGACTGACTGACAACGCAAAGCTGCTTTTTCTGTTTTTCAACCTGTACTGTCCCACTGCCGCTGCCGGGAAACGGTCTCCCCCATAACCTTCCACTCTTCTCGGTGTATTCCCTCTTCGTCCAATCCGTCATGAACGCTTCCAAGTCGTCACGCCAGCGTTTCTTAGGCCTTCCTCGGCGATGAAGGCCGACCTTCTGGCTCCCACTGCGTAACGAATCTAGACCATCTGTCCTGATGCATCCTACATGTATGACCCGTCCAATCACACTTCAGCCTGGCAGATTTGTTGCCAACATCGGCGATCCCTGTTTTGGATCGAGCCGAAATTACTGGTTTAAATTTGGCATGTAGGTTCCTTGGGGAGTGTAGGGGTATACTGAAAGGATTTCCAGAACTTCTTGAACAATAATTGCAGAATAATGCTGAATAGATGACATAAACTCGATACTTGTAAGTTAAATGTAAGAGTTCTTAAACAAAATGAGTAGAGAAGAAAGAAAGAGAGTAAGAGTTCGTTAAGATCTTTTTATTTAAACACTAGCTGTTCCCTGCGGCTTCACTCCCGTCAACTGCAATTTTTTTTTGCTTCTAAACCTTCTCTGTATTCTGGCAAACTAAACAAAAAAAGAATGACCGAAATCGGTCCAGCCGTTTTTGAGTTTTAGCGAGACTAACGAACAATTCATTTTTATATAAAAAGACTAGCTGTCCCCCGCGGCTTCGCTCCCGTCAACTACCCATTTTGATTTTTATATACAAGATTTAAACATTTAAAGTAGGTACTTTTGAACTTTATAATAAGGCTGTGATAACCGCAAAGCTGAAAATATCGGCTGAATGAAAGATGTTAAAAAACGATTAGAAGAATAATTACTTAATTTGAGGTTTCCCATTATTTATCAGTAGAAAGCTCGCAGTATAACGTTATCTGGCTAGTAGCTTATCTACTGATAGTTACACTTCACTACAGTTTTAAAGAAATAGCATAACTTATTTTTAGACCACCACCTGCGGTTAAGGAAGTAAGTACCTAAGGAAAAATCGAAAGTCTAGCTGAACTTCAAGTCCAAACATTTTCACCATTCATGTGTGACAAGGTGTTAAGCATTTTAAACGAAAAAACTAGTAATAGCTCTGCATTCCTAGGTCCGCTAGGAATGTCGTGCTTTAAGGATGCACACCATAAAATCAGAATACTTCAACATGAACAAATTACGGTGTTTTCAAAGTTTAAGAACTTAACTTACCTAGTTGTAAACGTTTGTCAAGGCCCAATGTTGTGGTCTAACTACAACCAGTAGCTGCGTAAGGTAAAGTTAATTGATCGATAAAAATTAGCAAGAACCTCGCATTAAAATGCGCATCGCACGCAACGAGCATTTGCAGTATCTTGTTTTGTACAAGTCAAGGAATGTAAAGCACGTAGATTCTAAAGCATTTTTATGGAGAAAAACCACATACCACTATAGGATTGTTAGGTGTATCTTCAGCGGATACTGTTAGCAACGGGACCTCGTTGTTGTTGAGGGAATAGCAGAGAGGCTCCGCACGCAGATAGGATCCTGGAGGCATCTCCAAGCTCCACTGCCATATCCGAGTCTGGTCAACAGAACAAACAAAAGTAATTGCTAAGGGTACATTTTTGTGAAGATATACTCAGCGTAAAAACAAAGGTTAAATCTATCTAATTGCAATATAGAAACCGTATATCGTTGTATGAAGTACAAGTGATGTTGAAGCCTAAGGTGCATATGGTTGACGTCAGATACCCGTGCAATAACGGTCACTGACTTTCTTAATATCAAAAAAAGTTATGACAAAGCGTGCTAATTGACTCCTATCGTGATCCGTTATGTTTACTAATGAAAAACGGTTCATAATTTATTGTTCGAGTATCTATTTGAACAATAAATGAACGAACGTTCGTCAGACGTACGTTAACTTCGTAGATACGAAGGAATATAATTGAAAGTTTAATGTACTTTATCGTACGTTTATCTGGCGTCTACTCTAGTATAGCACAATTTTATTAGACAATAACGTTCCCACTGCTTGGAACTGTCCCAATGTTGGGACACATAATATGCCTCCACTCAAGAGGGTGTGGGCAATTCAGCACGATTTCAAATGTCTTCGAATTTTTGGTTCTAGGACATACAGTTTCCCTCACCTCACGATATGTTTCTGCTGTATTATTTCACAAAGTAAGACGCCTGACTGGATTTTATTGTGACAGAACGTTAATTTCCCTGGACTTAGGTAGATAATTAAATAGAAAAGGCACCGTCGTTATTTCAAATCATTGATTTACTTATTTAGGATTTGACTTCCATCTTCGACCTAATCATCACTTTCCATACGGTGAGATTTGGCCCAAGAAGGAAACTCTTGGCCCAAATTTCGTTTCGTATGTAAAAAAAAAATTGATAGATACTCCCAACACTTTCTTGCTTGTTCCCACGGGATTAGCTTTTTAGGTCATTATTTAAAAACATGTTAACATTTAATTTCCTTTATTCTAGTTTTACGACATCGCTTTTTCTCTAAAGCAAGTTAACGAACTGCATTAGATAAATGGTTGAAATAGCTTAGATGTTTATAGCAAGGACTATAATGGAATTCGGCATCCTTTGACAAGGCTTCATTTTAAACCTTCCAGATTGAAGTTCTAAACAGCTGCTCGGTCGTAATTTTTACGATAGTTTCCTATGTTGTACCGATTTTAATGATAAGAAAAACTAAGGAAATCAAATTGAAGGATCAAAAAATAACGGATGCGCTAAATAGCATTACTTATGCGGAAATATAAAATTGGTAGCGGAATTCCCTAGGCGCTGGGTGCTGGTTCAAAATATAGTGAACGGGATAGTAAATGCGGGGCTGGAAAAAGTAATGTAGGTACGTGCCTATTCTTGATGGATTTTAAAATTTCAATATTTTTGTATCCCGATATTTATTTATTTATTTTATTTTAATTGACAACATTTCAAAATTATTCAGACCCCAAAACAAAAATACCATCTCTAGATTTTTCTACCCTGATTTCAAAAAAAAAATCTTTTCTATTTTTGAACGCTTACTTTTGGAGAAATAAAATAAAAATCAAAAAACGAGTGATGACGTCATTAATACGGTAGAATAAATTATGACCTTTACTTGAACCGAGTTGAACACTTATTAAAAAAGAAAGAGAAATTTGAAAATACGTCATTTTTAGTTATGTCAATGTCACAAGAGAAAATAAACCAACAATTTCTTTAAAAGTAGTATATTATTTTCTCAATTTCTGTGATACCTATTCTTTTGAACCACGTTGCAAAAATGAATCCTCACAACAGTTCTAAATTCACACCAGCTATGGAACTTGTAAAATATTGTTTCGTACCAGCCTGTAAAAACACTTCTAAAAATGTCCATAAATTATTTTTCACGGTGCCTAATTCAGCCAAACAGATTTGGTGTGATGCAGTGGGTGCTGCATGCCCTAAACGTAATCTACTTATATGTGAAGATCACCTTGATGTAAGTAAATATCAATTTTGTTTTTCAACATATTAAAAAGCATGTAAAGGCAAAGGCATGTGTTGTTTAAGTACGACAATAATATGTGCATAGAAGCAATTGCCAGAAAATATGTATCGCCGACAGCAAGAGATCTAAATAATATGTAATCCTAGCGACCTGCCTCTGCTTCGTATGGTAATCAGACCTCAAAACGCTGAGATATATCTTTTACCTATATACTTAAGTATAATATGAATGAACTATGCACAAGCTTTCATAATCAATTCCTTTAAATACGAAGAAAACACATGCTCTACATACGGATATTAGGCACAAATTCTTTTAATAAAGACGGAAGAATGTGAATTTTCAACCCAGACTTAATTGTTAATCAATACTAAATTATCTCTTTCAGTTGAAGCAAGACATAGAAAACTACCAATACTGGAAAATTATGAAAGGGCGTCGTGCTAAGTTAAAGCTTTGAGTACCACAATCTCTGATTGGAATAGACAAGCAAGGCATTGATGAACCTAAGCCTAGCATAAGTTCAAAATCAGTCATTTTACCTTCATCACAAGTTGATACGACACACTATAGTCAGATGTCTACAAAATCCCACAAAGGAGTGCAAGTGAAGCCAAAGAAATCGGATCGCACAACTCACTGTGTTATTTACAAACATAAAATTAGAAAACCAGCAAACAAAGAAAATCCATACATGACAGAAAGCACATCACTAGAAGAAGCTGTACCCTCAACACAAGGATATACCACATCTGACATGTCAGAAGTCTCATCTGAAGTCTTTCCTAAATCAAAAATCCAGGGTAGAACTTTTATGATTGGACTAATTCAACGAAAACCACAAATTTATATAGGCTTACCAAAACATTATTATTGGTTAATTTCCTATTTAGAAACCACCATGCATGTAAAATCATTTAATATTATCGTAACTTTATTTAAAATAAAAAATAATACGCCTTTTTACCAAATATCTGACATGTTCGAGATATCACTAACAACGTTATGGAGAATATTTTTTAGTACATTGTTAATTTTAAGTAAGTTTTTTAACCAGTTCATTTATTCTCCTAGCAAATTTGATGTTAAAAGAAACTTGCCGTCCTCTTTTACATCAAATAAAGAATATGCCAGTGTTTTTTGCATTATTGACTGTTTTGAAATAGAAATAGAAAAACCCTCAGATCCTATTACCCAGTCTCTGACATGATCGCAGTACAAAAATTGTAACACACTTAAATACTTATTGGCAACAACTCCTGACGGTTTTGTTAGCTTTGTGTCTGTTGGCTTTGGTGGTCGAACTTCAGATGCTAATATAGTAGAACATAGTGGGCTTTTAGATGTGCTACCACCTAACTGCACTATATTGGCGGACAGAGGATTTAAATATATCGAAACTTTACTAAATAAGAAGCAAATTAAACTTCTACGCCCCCCCAGTGTATCAAAAGATAAAAAGCTGACAAAACGGGAAGCTATCCAAAGCAAGGTCATAGCCAGTCTGCGCATTCATGTTGAGCGGGTAATAAGGAGAGTAAGAATATTTAAATTTTTGAAACCACGCTCTGTTATAAATAATAAATTGATAAACCATGCAGATGACGTAGTTATTGTGGCATGTGGATTAATTAATATACATAATTCTATTATAAAAGATGAATAACTCTAAACACTTAGTTGTTACTTCGCATGACCCCAGGGCTGGCATTTACCGTGGGCAGAAGACGTTAAATATACATGTCTCAAAGTTCGCCGCGATTTTGAAAATCAAAATGCCCACTCGCGTGCAAAAATGTTCGAACTACTTTTTTGACGCCATATTTTAGTTTTAGAGTTGAGTTTTAGCTAACCCCAATATGGTTAGGAAAATTCTAAGCAAACGTTGAAGAGTTCGTTAAGCGTTTTTCATTTAAGTGTACCAATATGTATACCAACCTACATATAGATAGTTTGTAGTACATTTTAATAATGAATTAATAAATACATAGGTAAATTGTTTGTTGAGTATTTAAAATATCATATGACATGTACATAATTTAACCGAAAATAAGAACAACCAGAAACTTTAAGATGAATAAAAGATTTTAAAAGTGTAAAGTATTTTATTTAACACTTTCTAAAATAGTCTCAAAAATATACTTTTTCCAAAATACTTCAGCAGCATCTAATAAACCTTGCACATATTTTTTATCATATTTAACCCAGTATTTGTGTATACGTTTCGTCCGTTCAAAAGTAGGGTCGGCAATACAAAAAAGGCCCTTCTCTTTTTTGGCCGCATGCATTTGGACCATTATCTGCGCTTTATATTTTTCTTTCAGTTTACTATCTTTTACATAGTTTGTCATGGTTGTTTCTTTTATAGGACATTTGATTTCAACTACAAAATCTTTACAAATTCCATCTGGGGAGACACCAATGATAGGGGATATCAACATCAACCCAGAACCTTCAACTATTCCATATTCCTTTTCAAGTTCCTTCAGTGCTTGTTTCTCTAGTGCCTTGCCCCTTCTGATCGCAATAGTTTCTGGCACTTTGTATCCACCAAATATGCTCTGCACCAAAGTGCCATTAGCTGTTTTGCAGTGAGTAGCATCATGTATTCTAGAGCCTGTTACCCTTCCTTGGCGTAATGCATGCCACAGCTTTGAATTTGCTTGCTCTTTTGTTGCTTCACAAATTGTGTTAATAGTATCAGATGTCAGTGTTTTTTAGAATATTCTATAAAATTGCTGTAACTATGAATACCGCCTTGTTGTACAAATTGCAGCATCAAATTGAACATACTGTAATCTCTTAGTGTTGGCCGCCGATTGCCACAGTAATTTAACAGCATGCCGGATGTAACCTTGCGCCGCTTGCATTCTTCAGAAAACATTGACAATGTTACATTCATGTTTATATTTTGGGGAGTTCTTTTATTTTTTCCTATATTTTTTGCTAAGATGAACTTCTGGTCACCTACAGCTCCAGCCAGTTTTGGTTTATTCCAGTAACATGTCGTAGATGTCACCGATGGTTCATCCGACCTTTTAATAAGCCAAATGGCAAAGCAGATGGCATGTTTGCAGCCCCCTGCAGATGCTACGCAGTCTTTGCACTCTACTTGACACGATCTTTTCCATTGATTCTTCTATAACAGCAGTTACCAGGTACAACTTTGTTCTGACCTTATGTTCCGGTGTAACACGGCATTGAACCGTGCATAGGCTTCCTTCACGCTTGAGCTCTACATATCCTACTGCTGTGTCTATGTAAGCTTCCCTTGACGCTAGTAAAGCCTTGGCACTGCGCGTTTCTGCAATGTTGTAGCAATCATTTTCATGCATGTACTCTAAAAGCATTAAATAGTCCACTTTCGGCAAGTTCCTGCTGTCTGCAACTTGAAACCCATCAGAATGTTTCATGGTTACGAAGTAATCCAGAGACAAACAATGTATAAGATAAATTAGGTATTTGGAAATAACAGTCCGAGATTCCAAAAGCCGCAGGATGACGTTAATGACGTCTAACGCTAGATTGTCAAAACGACAAGTGATGTGACAGTTTTTATTTTTCGAACTGACATAGAAGTATGCAAAGGTACACCATCATTCAATCGTTTGTATGACGTCATTTGTCGCTTACGTCTGTTTAGAATAGTAAGAATTTCAAAGACGTTTTTTTAAATGAAAACTAAAAAATATTGAAAATACGAAAAATACGGGTGTCCTAATTTTGAATCTAGTTTTATTTAGCAACAAAATATCTGTATCTTAAAAATATGAAATGTTGTCAATTACTCTCGGCAGACAGATTAAGGGATTGCGGCGCAACACGTTTTTTTCCTTCCATTCTGTCCTATCAGCCATCGAACTCCCTTTTCTTTCATATCGCTCCTCTCATTCTCCATCCATCGACATCAGTTTTAGAAATTTAATTTTATATTATTGGTTTGGGAAATAAACTGTTTTACATTAAATTCTTGTACTAAGTTATAATATATCAGAATAATAAATGTCTAACCTACGACATCTTCCACAACATAATAAAAGTAATATAATTTACATATATTGCACTGTCTTAGCTATTAAAACAGAAAAATAGTTAGTAGTGAACTTTATACATAAATTCGACATTATTTTCTTAAATTTTAATATTATAGATTTTCAAATTACGAAAAAAAGTGGAGACTCTCACAATTGGCCCTTTCATGTGATTTCTGTGTCAAGTCACACGGTACAGTTTAACAAAAGCCATCTCACCATCATCATCGAGTACGTGAAAGGGAAGTGGTACGCGATGTAGACGACATCGTTGGTGTGCGGGAAGTCTATGTTGAAGGTAGCTGTCAGGTAGCACTTGTTGTGGTTCCTCTGGTTGGCGTAGTGGTAGCTGTTGCGGTAGTAGCAGATGTCCGAGCCGGCCCGCACCCAACCTGGGGACAGTCAAAATATCAAGTAAAAATAAACAAGGTTATTAATCATGAACTGGATCGTCTCGCATAAGGCGTCGTCTTAGGGCGGGTTTCATCATTCTGAAACTGTACGCGATCAACATACCGCGTGTATCTGACATCGACGCACAAACGATTTCCATGGGTCCAGGGCATGATTCTGGACACCCTAGACTTAGAATTTTTCGTCGGCTTTTTTTTCATTTTTTTCAAGGGTTTTTTTACTTTAGACTGCTCATAATCGTTATTCTGACCCAATGAGATTTTTAATAAAAAAATAATTCATTAACTACTTTCACTAAAAAGAGGAATCTGAATAAAACCACAAATAGATATCAGCTCAGCTGAGCTGATTACCTACTTGTGGTACTCTTGAAAAAAATGAGAAAAGAACCGACGAAAAATTCCAACACTGGGGTGTCCAGAATCATGCCCTGGACCCATGGAAATCGTTTGTGCATCGATGTCAGATACACGCGGTATAAACCACGTTTATGAGCTGTCAGTGTCATTATTTTCTATGGAATATTGACAATGACAACTCTTGAACGCAGCTTGATCGTGATCAGTTTCATTGGTAAAATCCGCTCTTAATTGGCTACGGAAAATATCGTACGAGTTAACGACGCGATTTCTTCGCGCGGTGAAAATTATTCCTGTATCCGCGCGATGACATGACATGCAAGATTTAATTAGGACACTAAAATGTGTGTGTTAAATCTCGTCGCGCGACGAAATCGTGTCGCGAAATAGGACGACACCTCTGAGGCTAAAAACAATAATAAGCCTTTATGTGCTTACAGGCAAGCAATTATTATGAGTGTTACAGTTAGGTGAGGCAATTAACTGTCGTATTTGAAGGAGCTCTTCTAGACTAAATTTTGACTAGTTAGGGTTCCGTAGCCAAATAGCAAAAAACGGAACACTTATAGATTCGTCATGTCTGTCTGTCTGTCTGTCTGTCCGTCCGTATGTCACAGCCGCTTTTTTCCGAAACTATAAAAACTATGCTGTTGAAACTTGGTAAGTAGATGTATTCTGTGAACCGCATTAAGATTTTAATTTCACAAAAATAGAAAAAAAAAACAATAAATTTTGAGGGTAATATTTAGAACTGAAACTCAAAAAAAAAAATTTCATCAACCCCATACGTGTGGGGTATCTGTATCTATGGATAGGTCTTCAAAAATGATATTGAGGTTTCTAATATCATTTTTTTCTAATCTGAATAGTCTGCGCGAGTATCACTTCCAAAGTGGTAAAATGTGCCCCCCCCCCGTAACTTCTAAAATAAGAGAATGATAACACTAAAAAGACTTCCACCGAAAATTGGTTTGAACGAGATCTAGTAAGTAGTTTTTTTTTAATACGTCATAAATAGTAAACCGCAATTTGCTTATAATATATATCTACAGGTTTGTACGGAACCCTCGGTGCACGAGTCCGACTCGCACTTGGCCAGTTTTTTGTCATTGATTGTCGCTGAGATTATATTGCGACTTAAATTTAAACGCTTCTTAAGTACCTACGAGAATATAGATCTTCAAATCTTTGATTGTTATTGGGAGACCAGCTTACACGCTAGCTTGGAGTCCACTTAAGACATTAAGTAATTGCAATGCCAGTGGTACCCATTGTTTCGTAGGTACTTGCCACCCCAGAGACAAAACTGAAATGAATTTTAATAAAATCTCCTTTCGTACCTGGTCTTCCCGCGACAGCTTCCTTCACTGAGTACATGACTGGCTTCATCCCGAAGTTGAATTGACTGTCTGGCTTCTCACAGTTGACGATATTAAAGACGTAAGGTCGGCCCTGCTGCATGTTGCGAACCTCGAAGTAGAACCACTGGTGGCGCTTCGTCGAGTTCACGTCCGGCATGAGGATCAGCTCATACTCTCTCGGACCTACCTAAAGTTACTCATATTGAAGATACGATTTTTTTAACTGTTTCAAAAACAAGAGATTTTTCTTTTGTATGTATGTATGTTTGTTCGCGATTATCTCGAGTTTGGCTAAATCGATGTTGATGCGGTTTTCAGAAAAGTGTTTTTAAAATAGATATAATTCAAAGTTAGGGAGCCAGCCACATACGTACGTACGGTTTCCTACTAGTTATGTTTTTCAATTATGAATTCAGATTCGGAATTCCGTGATTCTAGTGTGGGCGTTCGATTTTACGCTCTTCTTATCAGGACAGTTTTTTTTTCTATTCGGAAAATATACAAATGTGTGCGCCTAGTTGAACATTTTGTCCGCAAGGCCTCCAAATCTGAATTCTTAATTGGAAACTTAACCAGAAAACCGTACGAGTGTGGCCTGAGAATTTTATTTTATACTAGCTAACCCACGCAACTTCGTCTGCATCACATTTTCCATTAATGCTCCGCTCCTATTTGCATTAGCTTGATGATATAGCCTATAGCCTTCTTCGATAAATGGGCTATCTAATACTGAAACAATTTTTCAAATCGGACCAGTAGTTCCTGAGATTAACGCGTTCAAACAAACAAACTCTTCTGCTTTATAATATTAGTACCTATAGATATGTATTATTTTTAAAGTTACTGGCTTAAATGGTAAAACTCTTTAAAGGATAACTTTTCTGTACGCAAAATAGGTACGTAGGTACTTAGACCAGGGTTTGCGGATGCCATGCCGATACAATTCATTACCACTTTTTGTCTGATAACCATCGAAGAATTCGATGAACAAAGTAATCCTGGCGTCATGTTATACATAGTTTGATGAAAAGCCTATTAGGTCGACAGTAAATACCGATTTTGTTATCATTTTGATGTGAATATATTCAGTTAAGGCGAGGTTGCAGTACTGTGTGTTTTAACGAACAACAGCGACGGTCCGGCGAGCGAAATAATGCCTAAATTTTGATTGTTTTTTCTTCTTGGCGAAAACTGATAAAGAAATTACACAATCTGGTTTCAACATTTACTTCAAAATAAAAAGCTCTATCTATTGATATAACTGTTATATATATTCGTGATGAAATCTCTTAGCAGTACACGTTTAAAATTGTAATTTAGTGTCATGTTTGATAAAAAAAAGTATCGAGCCAATCATTCTAAATCGCGTTTCTATTTTTACCATTTACTTGAGGGTATGTTCAGTTTTTATGTAATGATTTTTATTTATTAAAAAACTCATAATTAATTAGATTTTCAGACGTTCAAAAATCTTAAAAAGTACTGCAACCCCGCCTTAAGTACACAAGTCTTGAGAATAATAAAAAAATTAAGATTTCCCAGAGTTCTAAAAATCATTGCTCATTTTCGAACTTGGTGAAATCTTTATTATTCTTAAGACTTGTGTGCTAGAGCTGCGGTTTGCTGCTGGTAAGGAAGTTGGCATAATTATTTTAGTCATCAAGAGAACATGAATATATTTATTTCCAGAACGATTACCTGAATTACTTTCCTCAGATTTCCAGACTCAAATCTTGACTCAAACGCAAGCTTCGCGGCGAAAGTATTGACCTTGGTGATATCTTGCTCATCAGTGTTGGTCAGGCATACACACTCCGAGCTGAAACTATAAGAGAAACATTTATTTATTTATTTCTTATTGCATTGTTTATTTATTTTTCTTATTTCTCCTTACATTGTTTTGTTCCGGCGTACTTTTACAGAATTAAATCTATTTTCACTTAGACACGATTAGCTATCAAAAATAAACTCATTTTGAGTGTATCATGTGAATACAAAATTAATTAACTTCTTTAGTAACTACTATTACATACTTTCAAAAGTATATATACTTAGGTATTTTTAAATCGTTCATTTTGGGTTATTATATGAGTTTTTCAATGAGTCAGGTGAGAACTTGTTAAACAGTACTAGAATTGTTTGGGTATGATGAACCCTATAGGGACCAAGATATGGCCTTTCGAAGATGGTCAATTTTTCTCGAAAATTGTCACGTTTAAGTATTAGGTCCTCCTTACATATGGCGTTTTGTACGGGAGAAATATAAAGTCAATTTATTTTTGTAAAATGTATTTAATTAATCAAAGTATGCACCGTTGTTATCTGTGCACTTTTGCCATCTCATAGGTACCTAGTTCATTGATCCCTTTACTAAAAAAACTGGCCAAGTGCGAGTCGGACTTGCGCACGAAGGGTTCCGTACCATTATCGTATTATACGGTTTATGGCGTATTAAAAAAAAACTACCTACTTACTAGATCTCGTTCAAACCAATTTTCGGTGGAAGTTTACATAGTAATGTGCATAATATATTTTTCTTAGTTTTATCATTCTACTATTTTAGAAGTTACAGGGGGGGGGGGCACTTTTTACGACTTTGGAAGTGTCTCTCGCACAAACTATTCAGTTTAGAAAAAATAATATACAAGAAACCTCAATATCATTTTTGAAGACCTATCCATAGATGAAAAAAAAAACAATTTCTGAGTTTCAGTTCTAAGTATATTTTTCACAGAATACATCTACTTACCAAATTTCAACAGCGTAGTGATCTGATAGTTTCGGAAAAATGTGGCTGTGACATACGGACGGACAGACAGACATGACGAATCTATAAGGGTTCCGTTTTTGTCATTTGGCTACGGAACCCTAAAAAGGCGGTTCTCAGTTTGACTTATATGCTTTCTCCATAGAATATTTATTTAGATACCATATTGACATGAATTTGGGAATTCATTCCTAACGACACTTTGTATCTATCTGAAAATGAAAATATTTCGTGGCGATAGATCTATTAATTAGATTATACAATTTGTACAAGTTGATGACAAAATATAAATAAACTTTGGTGGCAAAAAGTACAATTCCCGTTTATACTACTAGTGGTTTTTATAATTTATCCAAGGAATATAATTTTCTTTGGTAGTTACCTCTTCTGAGCGCCAGATTCAGCCGTAGCTGTACTGCATAGCTGATCCAAATCATACACCGTCTCATTCATGTACGATTCAGGGTTTATAGCCCGGTCCACACAGGATAGAAGTTTCATTCTGAAAACATGAATATTTAAGATGAGTGACGTAGCTTCTGCTGTTGTGATATGTATAAATATTTTTTTTTGTAGAATTAAACAATCTTAGATTACTCCACAGTCCTAATGTTAAAATTATAATTCCTTTTTCATTTGTAATATATTTTTTCATTTATACTTCAAAAACAAGATCTATGAATAAAAAAAAAAACGAATTTTACGAAATATTCAATTGCGAAAACATTCTGGTTTCTAAGTTGACACTTAACATAGCATATTATTATAATATATGGCGTAATATCGATCCTAATTGTTTATTGCATAAATAATACTAACCTGCAAGCAGTTCGCTCCATCTTATTCAAGGGTTCTGGCTGATTGAGACCCTGACCACCCATCATATCAGGGTACGCTACTTTCACGAAGTTTATGACACTCTTCACCCTTGTAGATATTGTGCAGTACACACTATCAAACGTACTGTACTTAGAAATGTCTTTATGTATTTTTAGCGATGAACACGATGTGTTAGCTGGGACAGAAAATATATAAATGTAATAATCTATAAATACATAGTTATAACCAGAAATCTTTATAGGTACAATATCATCATCATCATAATACCAGTCGAAAGACATTTAATGCTGAGTCTAGTGTTCTCCCTAGGCTAGCCAACAGCCTTCACCAGGTCATCTGTCATCAATATTTAATTGCCCACTGCCACTTAAGGTTGGAAGCGCCAGGGTAGCCCGCGAAATTCAATTATTTTTATGTCTTTTGCAACTTGCCGGTCAGTGTGAAGCTGTATGTTGAACAAAATACGATTCGCGGCATATTTATCTAAAGGATTATACCCATTTTATAATTATCAATTTGATATAACCCTCTAAGTTCATACAACTCGATTGAATGACTTTTTCACGAAATAACATTCAATCGAGTTCTATGAACTTAGAGGGTTATATTGATGATTCAAATGGTTATAATCCTTTACATAAATGCTCTTTACGATCGCGAACCGTATTTTGTTTAACATACAGCATCACATAAACTTGGTTTTGTTGTGTTCTGTGTTTTTCTGTCTTGGTTCTTCTGTCGACGTAAGAGAACTCCTGCCTTTCTTTTGGTCTTTGGGTGACATAGAGCTTACTGATGAGGTCCGAAATCAATGTAGTGGCTCTGTACTTGTATTTCTGTCACATCAGAGTGGTCGAGTATAGAGCGGACTGGTATGCAGGAAGAGAGGTCTGTGACCAGCAGTAAACTTCTGCACTGAATCACTAAAGCAAGCTACTCGCATTTGTTTCCAAAATCTCACATACTTACAGGCACTTTCATGGATTTTATGATATTGTAATACTGAGGGCGATTGTGAAGGCCCCATGCCTATGTCACAGTCAGTATTGCCCCCGGTCAACGAGAGATTCAGGCTGGAAGCAGCATTCCTGTTCCCACCGGACGGAGGAAACAGAAAATCTTCTAGTATTGAGCCTCTTGAATTAGATCGACTTTTGACAAATCTTGTTTGCTTGTTTAATGATCCGAATTCTTTGTAAAAAATAAAATATCTGAAAAAAAAAATAGCTACCTGACTACGTCTCGATTTATATAAATTCAGTTGTAAGAATGATCTTTTTTGAGTTGGTTAATTTACTTAATAAATTTCAACGTTCTGTCAATGTAATAACTTCCTGTATTTCAGGCAATTTATTCAAACATTAATTAAAAAAAAATCAATCTGTCTAACAATAGGTGTATATAGGCGGGCGTTCAAGTAAAAAGGATTCAATTGTCGCCGTTTAGTTTACGTGATATACGCTGTTTCATCAAGTTGGGTGAAAAAATTGCACTTCGCGATTTTAACTGATATTAATTTATGCTCAATTAGCCCAGTAGAAATCGTCGCTAAAAAAGGCTAACACCGCAAAGCTGTATGTAGTCCTGGTTTTTTGGACTTTGGACAGGAAATTGACCAGATAGAGTAGTGTGAATCCAATTTGCTACTTCGAAAAACTTGTGTTCGAGATAATCTGGGACGTTTTATATTTGTTTCGTCTAAAGGTAAAAAGCTATATGCACTTTCGACCAAGAACATTCAGTATTTTTTTACTATTTAATAGGCACGCATTTTACCACTATCTCACCTGATGTTAAGCGATGAAACAATTTGAAATAATAATTCTAAGTTTTGCTCCCGTCCGATGTAAAAGATTCGAATCGTTCGTTCTGTGAATAATGAAGCAGCCAGAGCAGCATTTGAAAAAGCTCTTCAAATTTGAATTGATCCCTTACTTGATAGCGTTATTTAATGAAGAGGGCATTCGAAAGCGGATCAAATCAAAGTTTTAACGAAGCTTTCACCTCAGCCTGTGAAAACGTCTGGGGGATACCCCCTGCATACTGTCATCTGGCATCGAAACTCAACTATTCAGGTGGTTGTGGCAACCTACGTCACGCAAACGATTTGTAAATATTTTTTGCAACGGATGGGAGCAATAATTAAAATTGTCAATAATCGATAAAAATTGACTATCTTTGTTTCCAAAAGATTCAAAGAGCTGCGGTTAAGCTTAAATGAGATAAAATTTAGGTGTCTATAATCTAATCAAATGGTGAATGTTATGATGGCGATGTAGACCGAGACGTTACGCACCAAATCAACTCAGGATGGATGAAATGGCGACAGGACAGGCGCATCATCGCTTAACATCAGGTGAGATAGCGGTCAAACGTACGCCTATCAATACTCAGAAAAAAAAAGGTCATTGGAACAACTTGCAACCCACAGATCCAAGTTGAAAGGGAAAATGTAAAAGTCCGTGATGAGACTTGTCGTAATGTATGGATTAGAATGTTGGGGTGTGAAAAAGACGGCTGAAAATAGATTGCATGTGGCCAAAGAAGGCCAAAGAAAAGATTAATGGATTGTGTGAGGGATATGAAAGAACAGGGAGTTAGTGATAGTTTGACGGCTGATAGGGCAGAGGGGATAAAAAAGGTATTGCGCCGACCCCAAGTAACATGGGATAAAGGCAGGAAGATGATGATGATACAGACGATGAATGTTACTTGTTGAAAATGCATAATTTTTGCTTTTTTTGGAGCAAAAACTGACAAAAAGCCCAGTTTATCGCGAGCTGCGCAGCACCCTGACTGATCTCAACATATCACAAATGCAGAACTACATCGTGCTTTGCGATTTAAATTTTAATTTCCACTGGGCTATATTATCTACAAGATCATATAGTAAATGACTTTAAATGATGTTTCTAAGTACCAACAAATAATAAGTTATAACATGAACTGGGTCCGGTTTCGGGTCTTGGCAAGTACCTAGTCGTCGATAAAAATGGTTTCGGATTTTCTAGGCGTTCGTTCCATTTATTTATTACTAGCTGACCCGCGCAGCTTGGTCTGCGTCACATTTTCCATTACTGCTCCGCTCCTATTTGTCTTAGCGTGATGATATATAGCCTATAACCTTCCTCGATAAATAGTTAGGTGAAGTAATAATGAGACTAAGTGAACATAACCCTAATTTTATTTCTGGAAAACTTTAATTTCAATTATCTTTTGATAGACTGAACCGATTGCAATGAAACAAAAACTAAATGTTACTCCAAGTTACGCTCAATCCTTCTGTGTAAAAGTTATCTACATTGCTTTCGCAGATTTTACGTGATGCCCGAACAAATAAACAGACAAACAGACACAAATTCAAGTGCTGGAAATGGGTTCTATTGGTTGTTCTTTAACACCCTAGCAATTTTTTTTTTGGATTTTTTTTTTCATGTACAAAAACCACTTTTCTACAGTTTTATTATATGTATAGATATTTTTAGGGGGAGCCGCTTTATTTGTAATAATTGGGCTGCGTCCACTTAGACTGAAAACCGACCCCAACGGAGTTGGGATAAGGCAAGGTCAATAGAACAATACAGTTTTTAAACCAAACTTTGAAAATACTTTTTCTCATAAAAAGCTTTTTCAGTATTACAACTTACGATTAAAAAAAAAAACAAATCCGTTTAATGTTATCAAAAAAAAAAAAACAAATCCGTGTAATATCAATTGACTGTTCGAGATACCGAACCAGTCTTAACTTTGTACCCCACTACTGGACCCTTTTTGCCTGAACGTCGCCCACATATGTATGAAAGCAGTTGTAAGTACTTTTTTAAGTCTTCTATATCTCTCTCATTAGGATTTATCCAGAGTGAGCTTTGTAAACTGTCACCACTTTTTGTTCCGCATTGTTGTAGATTGTTTTGCGGTTTATCTGATTCATCAGGACTATCAGTTTTGACATCGTTGTCATCGAACTCCATGTCTGGAAACTCATCAATGCCATCTATATCTAATTCCGGGCCATCATCATCCAAATCTGAATTCACTGTTTTAGAATCAGAATTAGCTGCATCTTCTTCGTCTTCGTGACATGGCCATGATGTATTGGTGCCTATAAAATGACCTATTATTATTATTCATCGCTATTAGTTATTTCTTAAATATGTTTTTCATGTCATGTTGAATTCACCTTTTAGTATGGGATTCAGGTTAAATGAAGCTGGACTGGAGGTTGGTACTGGTAAAGCTTGGTGCTTCAAACATAACGTTATGACTGAACATACTCTTGCTAGTAGCCCATCAAACTCGGGTTCATCTGGACACTGAGAGCAAAATCGATGCAACGTCTGGACATGTTTCTTCGTGCACAGTGCCCGTCGCCCCGCTTCTGTAAAATAAATATACATACTTCGAATTATTTTGTTTTTAAGAAAACTAGTTTACTATGACGGTTTGAAACTAATTGAAATTTCGAAAGGTATAACAGGCTATTAGACATTAATGTTTTAGAGTAGAATATCTATTATTCTCTTAAAATAATTATCATATTGGTTAAAAAACATTGACACATTGTACGTACTGATATTGCAAAGATGCTGCAGAGTCTGGAGGATGTGGGCGCATATCTTGAGCCTCATGCGTCCCTCGTAGCGGTCCCAGCGGTCGAATACCCTGAGGAGCACGCTACAGAGGCCTGTCTTCACGATCTGCATGCAGCACACCTCTGTGTGAGTTACGCACGTGTGATCAAGTGGCTAACACTGGCGCATTGCACATGCAAACAAACTTTCAACATAACATAACATAAATTTATTAGCGACAAACATTTATTCCGAGGTTGTAGTAAAAGTAAAGGCTGCGTTGCGTGTAGGAGTGTCACGTAAAAGAATAGTTTATGGTATCATTCGACTGTGACAAATGATTGTGTATCGCCTAAAGAGATTGTGTGAGACCTATTGTCTATGAAACACATAAAATATTCAAACAATTAATCGTATAAACCCATTACGATAAACATGATCATTGTGGTGAAGCAAATTACTTTTTCACTTAACTATTTTTACTGAAATAATCAATAGCGTCGAGGCAGAGTCGCAGTCTTGCCGTCGGGATGAAGCCGAGGCTGACCAGAACACGTTCGTAAGTTGTAGTTACACCATCTCGGACCAAAATAGAGGTAGTTACGGCTGCAATCGCAAAAATAACCAACATATTATAACGACTAGGTTTTGCTTGCTTGATTTTGATATTTACATATACCTTATGGCAAAATTGTATCCCTATTAAGTAAATCTACTGACAGAGATTCGCGGGTTGAAAACCGTTAATGGTTAATTACTGGTCACGCATTAATTTCAAGCTTCATAACGGTGGAGAGCGATACTAAAACCACTCATTATT
This sequence comes from Ceramica pisi, assembly GCA_963859965.1. NCBI lineage: Eukaryota > Metazoa > Arthropoda > Insecta > Lepidoptera > Noctuidae > Ceramica > Ceramica pisi. The sequence continues at coordinate 8,058,879 of OY982529.1, forward strand.
AAATCAGCAGAATAGCAGAAATAGTTTGTGTAAGAGGTTACTTTGGAACAGAAAAAGGGTTAATAAAAAAAACCGATAGTAACTTACCATTTTTTGCTAATTGTTTCATAATAACAAGTAAAGGAAAAATCAGTTTATTATCTGTAAAGTGTCCCTTTAGAATAAGATGCATAGTTCTTACGCAACCGAGCATCCTTAATTTCACCGCGAACTTTGGATCTGAAAACAATTTTGTTCGAAATTTTTACATTTGTAAGCTTATAAGATGTAAATAATTTTATGAATAAAGCATGATGAGCATTAGTGTGCTTTTTAGACCTATCCAAGGCATTTGACCTTGTATCTTATGACATTTAATGAGTGAAGATAAGAAGCGAGAGTAAAGTAGAAACTAAAATAACTTATCTACTAAAGTTTTGGTATCAAAATCAAATAAATAATGTTAGATTGGCAAGGATTCTCTCTGATGAATATAAATTGAAATGTGGAATGGGGCAGGGGGGAGTCACTTCCCCGCGATTAATTAATTTATATGTTTTTAAACAAGCTGATCGTTGAGCTCAGCAGCACTGGCGTTGTCTGTCAAGTTGATGGTGCTGTTGTGAACTACATCAGCTATGCGAACGATATGGTCCTGCTCAGCTCATCAATCATTGCGTTGAAACGACTATTGAAGATATATGAGAACTACGCGGTGGCTCATGGGCTTAGGTACAACGTTAGTGAGAGTAAGTTTCTTGTTTTTAAAGTCGGCGCCAAAGGTGAGATGAAGTGCGAGTGGTGAGTGAACTGGCATCTTTGTTTTTGTTTTGTCAAATTGTAACTGTTTTGTTTTGTATTTTCACTGTATGTTTACCTACAAACAATAGTCTAATAAGTTTAATGTATTTACTAACACTATGGACCTCGGTCTGCCAATAAATAAATGATAACAAATAATAATAATGAGTAGTATTTTAAAATGAATCATGGTAACCTCGTGAGCTAAGAGGTGCAAGTATCCATAGTAAATCTTGCATCACACCCTCTGTGCCTACGTGTCGATCTCGCTTGTCTTGCATGGTGCTGATCACCTTGCGTATGATAACTTGTGTGCCTTTCATCTGAATGAAGTCTTGTGCGCACTGATGCCGGGACAAGTTGTTAGCTGGAATCAAGTGCACATGTTAGGGACCGTACCTCTCGGCGCTAGCGAGGCGAGGATCCACACGAGGTCCTGCAGTATTAGCTCGGTGGGCACGTTGCCGTCCCGTTTGGCGTGTGTGGCTAGCATCGTGCGGATCACCACCTGCGTGCCGTTTATCGATATGAAGTGCTGTGAGCACTGCTGCCTCGCGAGGTTGTTTGCTGAAATTGTCGATATCGGCAGGTTTTGTGATACAATTTTGTACAAGCGTATTTATATTATTATGGCTTTTAATTTTTAGTCTTACTTTTATTATTAGGAAAATATTAAATATCGCAATTTAGCTCAGCGTAAAGCAAACTTGACATTTACAATGCTGCTGTTGTTTATGTAATTTTAAATCATAAATAAGTCGATGATGAAATATTATGGTAATTTGATTGAAGACTGCAGTGCGGTGAAATGACAATTGAATCGACAATAGCTCCGATATTACACGTTACAAGGTTGTGTTGTCAACCGGTCCAAGTTTATCTCATGGAGCTCTTCTTAAATGTCAGTAGGTACGGCAATAAAGAGGTACCAAGTAGAAAGGGTACTAGTAAAGCTATCATTGAAATACCAGTTTTGCTTAATATCAGTGCGGTAATTTGATATACATTTTAATTTAAAAAGCAACAGTGCAATTAAAATAAATCGTGTTATATCAATCTCTAATTTAGTAATTTTCACTCGGTTTTTGTTAATTTGCTTAACGAGCGATTAATGCATGCAGTGCTGTACAAAGTTTTTATAAATATATTACTGATTAGTTTGTTTCAAGTTATTTATTTATACAATTAGCGGTAAATTCGGTATAAGTAGTAAGTTCGAGTATAAGCGGCACACACGGAACATACCCTTCTTTACTGCGGGCACTTTGTTTTCTTTGCCTGTTTTTTTGGTTTCTTTCTTCTTGTTTCCCGATGACTCAATGGGAACTAATTTATTGAAAATAATTATAAATACGAGTTTGCATTTTATTGGTATTTTAATTTTATAATGTCAAGAGCAATTGTTATTCATGAAAGGTCTAGGATCTGGTATTCGTAATATTGATGTAAAATTGTTTTAAATAGTCAGTACGAACGTATTTAAGGTGGTCATTGCTCGATGCCTATATGGTTACCTATGGCTATTTTTACAGAGAGACGTAGGTATACAGAAAACCTGGCCAACGGTATAAATTGTCTCCACGTCATTTTTGTCCAGAGTGCAATCCGTTGTTTTTTTTCTACTTATTTACCTGAACATTTTTTTCCTTTCCCTTGCTTCAAACACAAGACTTCTCTTAGTATTGATGTAATGTACGAGCAAGTTGCTGTGTCTCTACAGGTCTGTAATAGAAAATAGGGGGCATGAATGTATTTGACAATCTTAGATATAATTCGGTACCTATTCTATAGAATTTCTCTACGTGAATTTATAAGTCGAGAAAAATTCAAACCACCAACTCAAGTATTTTTTTGCATTGTGTATTGTTTTATGCCGCTAGGTAAATGAAGTCGTATTTTGCAGTGACATATTCGTCTGATTTATTAAAATAAAGGGCTCAAGGAGATAAAAAATCCCGACCGCAGTAAACGACTAAAAAGTTCTGATCTATAATACTTTTCAAGCAGTTTGATGCGGTTGGTGGCATCAAAATATATGGAATATAATATAATGACTAAATTATATGCTTTTCTGGTAAAAAAAAACAAACATTTATTGGTAGGTCATATTGATACTTTGACAGATACGCATTTTACGGGTGATTTATTTGATGTTATTGGTTAAGGATACTTACCTCTAATATGGCAAGAAGCATCTGTATGGCTCCCGACTGCTTGTTCCATAGTTTATCCAGGGTGCTCTGGCGGACATGTTTGTCTGTAAATAAAAATAGTTAGAAATAAATCAAGGTGTCCAACGACCACAATATTCGGTAGTGTTTATAAAATAATGTAGTGACCTTTTGACATAAGTGCGAATGCCAGTACGAGGGCTGAGTGGGGTTGTAGCGGTGCGGGAGGGGGGCGTAATCATGAGCCTGCGACGCCGAATGTGTCCGCCACAGAGGCACCTCACCACCGCTTCCGCGACTCTTTTTGTTCTCCGACTACAACTGGAGCATATCATCGGCACCCGAGGCCGACAAGTGGTCTTTCAAAGTATCATTATAGCCGGTTAATGCCGCCATTCCGGTATAATTCACAACGAGCTATACTTGTACATTAAATCAATTTTGTTTGTCGAATCGTCAACTAGTTTAATTAAACTACTAAAGTAATTGGGAGCAGTCATTTCATATGTCCTTTGCGACTGTTATGCAAATTTTATTGAACGTTGGTTTGAATGTTATTGAATTTATTGGTAATTTATTTAAACCCTTACCAATCAATATTTTTTATTTTTTTAATTAAAATGGGTTTGCTCTTGACTTGTCAGAGATGACAGAAACAAAGTCTACAATGGAGCGAGCTTACCCAGAAGGAGCATGTTAACTCTAACTTTGAAGAGATTAGGGTTGTACCTAAGCGTTCGGAAACACAGACGCAGGCAGAGAGTTCCACTCCTTTGCTGTGCGCATTTTATAAGACGTTTGGAAACGCTTAGTGCGAATTCGTGGAATAGCAACAAGATAGGGATGGTAAGTTGCAGTGCGTCTGGATGTCCGATGGTAGAAGGGGGCCGGTGGAATGAGGTCGTGGAGTTCTTGCGCACACTCACCGAAGTACAATATAAAGCTGTTATCTATACTAATATTATAAAGAGGTAACATTTGTTTGTAAGTTTGTATGTTTGTAAGTTTGTGTGTAGGGGGTAATCTCAGGAACTACTTACTGGTCCGATTTGAAAAATTCTTTCAGTGTTAGATAGCCCATTTATCGAGGAAGGTTATAGGCTATACATCATCACGCTAAGACAAATAGGAGCGGAGCATTAATGGAAAATGTGACGCAAACGAAGTTGCGCGGGTCAGCTAGTTTATAAATAAACTATTTAATTGAATGTTCATTTAATTTAAAATGTTATCTACACTTGCGAGCAAAATAGCAAAAAAAATCAAAAAGCAAAGCTTCATTTTATCGCACGTTACTCAAAACGTTTAGTACAATTTCTTTGCAATGAACTATGGATTGTGATAATATTTGAATGATAATTTTATTGGCTTGGATCGGCAATTGGCTGAAATGATGATTAGTTGTGTAAAAAAAAAGTTTTGTCTTCGGGCAAGCGAGGCCTCAGTGAAGCACTAATTTATCAGTACCATGAACCGAGGATATGAATGCCGCCGGTAAACTGATACTAGTGATGTTGTGGACCGGGGCTTTTCATACGGGGATGGGAAGAGTAGCTTGAGCCAAAAGCTCGGTCGCACAAGGTCACATTTAAAAGTGAAATAAGTGTTTGACGGATGAATTGATTTTTTTTTAAAGGTGAGGGTGTTTCCATGAATGGAAAGCACGAAGAAAGATATTATTTTTTTTACATTTTCGTTACCGTGATTATTTATATTTACGATTTATCCCAGAATTTAGATGGTTGCTAATTAGTTTAATCAACACTGGTCAGGCGGCCCTTTTGGGGGACTGGCTTTTGTGATTGAAGACTTTTAATCAGTAAAGATTTTTAGGCTTATTTAATGTTTTTTTTTTAATTTAAGAGTGAGCAACTTTAGATAACCATGGTGAAATAGTCAAAGGTAGGACAAATTCATTGAGTTGTACTGTAACAGTAAAACATAATTTGTGATAAATGTTACCGTGAAAAAAATTTGATCGTTGACTACGGAAGTGCATACTTCATTTCAAGTACAACGTTGTTTATGCCGCCGTATCGAAATGTGCAGAGATGGCCTAGCCTTCTAGTGGGGCAGTAGTGACAATGACATGCCGTCTCGATGGCGATGCTGGCGGCTCGCCAGCGGGGCGCGCGCGTGGCGGCGACGTCACAGCAGCGGAGCGCGGACGGCGGCCGCGTCCAGCCGGCACGGTTCTAATTACGCGAGACGCCGTCATTTCTAGAATACACTGACGCCACCGTAGCAACCGAACGCAAGCGCACCGGACGTACCGGCAAAATGTAATTTTGATTGCAAGCTCCAGGAAATTTTGTTTATTATCCTATAAACATCACTCTTTTACGCATTAGGTCAAGCTGACATTGAATTTAGGAAATTAACAGGAAGAGTACCTATCTATCTATCTATCTAACAAGATAGAACGGCATTCCATATGTATACCTTGATTTTTTTTACTCTCTGATTTATCTCCTGTTGACATTTCAATATAAATGATGCTTTACATTTTAGAAAATGGAAAGATACATCAAAATGCCAGTATGCTAGTACATGCCAGCACACTTCATTAAGCGTATTGACAGGTATTGGCGATTGGCATCGCCACTGATTGTTGTAAAATGTATCGCCTTTCTGACGCTAACGTGGCTTCTTCATTAAACCCTTTGGTTTAGGTATAATAAATAGGCATATGATTGTATGCGATGCAATTGACCGAACTTGATATGTGCTAGCGCGCGCTCAACTATGACGGTTACACACTTATGCCGCTCAGTGCCAATGGCAAATGTAAACGTGTCCCTGTCTACAGCTGGCATATATTTAATTATATCAAATATCTAGATTGGCATCTGAGAATTTCTGATACTCGTAGGTTCTTGTTTCGAGATTCCAATGTCAAATATCTCGTGCATCATGACGTTGCTTTGCTTGAGTGGTGATACTTTGTTCTGTCTTAGGTTTTTTTTTTATTTTTGCTTCAAGGTTAAATTTAATTAAGCTTATTCTTGGAAGTCTTATTAAATACAAAGCTGTTGTAAATCGGTTGAGATTCACAGTCGTTTAGAAAAGTGCAAGAAATGTATAATTTATTTCGTTATAAATCAAAACCATTTCATGACCTGATCCCCAAATCTGTTCTTTGGAATAGATAGTTTGTGTAAACATTCACTTTTTTGTACGCTAAGTTTATTTTTAATAATGTTGCGTTGGTGACAGAATCACATAAATTCACACGCTTTAATTAATGTGTGTCTCGTCGCCATTTTTATTTATTTTTGCTTTTTGAACATGCTGAAATGTCTAAAATATTTACAGCTTAGGAGTACTTTTTTATTTTCAATATTAACCATAAATAATCGTTTTGAAGTTTTGACAAGTTGTTGAAATGGATACTAGTATAATTATACTAGATATTGGTATGATTGAGAAGCAGTCAGATGTCAGAAATGATTTCCTGGTGGCTCCTATGTTGGCACGGTAATATTGATTTCAGAGTATATAGGTTAACAAACAACGGGAATATAGGTTGGTAACAATTCATATAAGTTTAGATTTTTTATTCATCAATAAATACTAGATTGACGACAGAAGTGGGATTGTGCATGCCATGTCTCACGGATACCTACAGTCAAAGCTATGGGCTATATGGGGTCACTGCAGACCAAGGACATGATGGCAGGATACTTCCGATCGCTTCTTGAACAATAATATTGGCGTGAAGAAGCCCATCTAACAGGGGAATAAATGGATGAATTTGTCTAGGAGTAGGACAGCTCTGACAAAAAACCTACGCGTTAGTTTTCAGAAATCAGAAATTTATAGAATGATTTCCGTAACTAAGAGTAGTTTATCTTATAAAAAAAAATCTATTTATAAAAATTTGTATATAAATAAATTTTTTATAGTTTTATAATTTTTAAACATGGAAGCACTTCGTGCGTATGACGTTTCAATTACGCAGCATATTTACATTTTATGATTTCCGTATTAACAAGTCCGTTAGATCCTGAAATCTTCCGTTTATGCTATTATTTTATTACATTAATAGCGTCTAAATTCTAGATCACTGCCAACATAATTTTAATGGTACTTAATACATATTTTGATTGATAGCAATTATTTATTACTGGCATGACAGGAATACTTAACGAAGTCTAAACTCTGGACGCCGATAATTGGTTACATTTGTAGAAAATTTGGCTTGTGTTCAACTCGTGTAGTGGTACCGTGCACGTAGAGGTTGTAGAGACAATTGTCTTAATTATTCGGAATTAAATAAGATTTATGGCCCATTAGTGGGATCGTTAGTACTTTGTATTGGACCTAGGTTTTACATCCGCATTAGTGTTGAACAATGTGTGAAAAAAAACGTCGTAACTAATCTTTAAATCATCACTTATAAGGTGTTGAATTGAGCCCTAGAAGGATAAATTTAGGTTCAAAGATTAAGATCAGCACCAAAGCAATTTGTGTTGATGATTTCGATTAAGATTGAAAAAGTTTGAATTATAACTTTATGATTTAACAAACTAAAGTAATTGTTCTCCGAATTAAAACTAGAACTTGCTTCACGTGACCCCGTTGTCCCTGAAATAAAGTTACATTCCAGACCACTTAAAAATACTAACACACCTAACTTTCAGCTCCAAGTCTGGTGCAAAATTAGACTACTATGCCTCCAAAGTTTTTGTATATGTATAGTATAGCGTATAATATAGTAATATTGTCGGGGAGTCGCGGTCGGTCTGACCAATGTCAAGGTGAAACTTGATTTACACAACCACAGAAATAGCCCCGCTTGCGTAGACTTCGCTTTAATTGTTCCTCTTTGAACATTTTTATAGTTAACGAACTCCGTCTCACAATGTTCTTGGAAACAGCTCGAATTCAGTCAGTAAATACCAGCGAAATAGAATACCGAAACTAAAGTGTAAGACATGCAAATAGTTTGAAAGTAGTTTCTCGCTGTAAAGTCTTATTTTTTATTTATGGTCGCAGAAACGAAATGTAACACAAACAAATAAAAAGTGATGTATCGCTTAGCTAGCAACACTTAATATTCGCTCGCGGAACAAACGCTGCGGGGAAATAGAACGAAGTGTGGGAAGCGTTTGGTACCGTTTGTACCAGTTGTTGGTAATTGAACAAAGGCTGATAAGTTTCGGATATCGTTGAATAAATTAACGGTAACAATTGGTGTAGGGGCACGGGCGGCGCTGGCCGAGGGCCCAATGCACCAAACCCTTATTTTATACAGGTCTCTCACGCGATGTTACTGCAGTGATGACACCTTGTGGGATGGTTTACGTTTTCCAGAATGGCTCGAGTTTTATAGGTTTATGGACACGCAGTGTGCTTTCGTGTGACACCAACTATTTATCGTCACACTAACGTACTTATCTAAACAGCTACTAAAGTACATGGACTCTTTTGTGTGTGTCGCTTGGTCTGTAACGACTGTAACTTTATGAAAAAGTTTTGATAAGCTAAAATGGGGCAAGTTTATTTAAAACTAGCTGTACCCCGCGGCTTCGCTCCCGTCAATTAAGTATTCATTGCACATATCGAGTTTTCATTGTTTGATGTATTCTGCTATTCGGGTCGGAGACAAATCTAACGAATCAATAACCATGAAAATTGGTTCAGCAGATCTCGAGTTATAAGTGTTGTAACAAACCCGTCTTTGTTTTATATATATAGATTTTTGGACTACGTATCGAGTATCGTACCGTATCGTGTTATCTTAATGCATATACAATTAATATCCATAGAATTTCACACAGTAAGTGCACTGCAATAAAAGTCAAGAAACATTTAGCATTTATTGCCGACAACATTGCTGAAACTTGGCTGCAAATACGCCTAAAAATAACCAAACTTGGCGGTGGTGAGGAGAATAAAAAATACCAAACTTTCAGGAGTGTAATGCAGCAAAATTTTCAGAGAGAATGGCCGTTGGAAGCGTTGGCCCGCTCCTGCGTAGCACGCTACGAGGCGTAGGCAAGTACTCATCGTCAGGTAATGAACCCCGCTACGGCCCGGTCGCGAGTTTTCTAAATAAGTCATGTAAGTTCAGACACGCACGCAATGCGTTCCATTTACCTTGGAGCCGGAAAAATCAAAAGATTTCTTATCATAATAAAATATGTGATATTTCTATACCGGGTCTTGTTTATTTAGTTGAGGGATTAAAGTAGAGTTTACGATTAAAAAAGATGTAATACGACAGTGTTATGGTAGTTCGTCTGTATAGTTGTTTTCCCATGTTATTTCACTTTATTATTTTTTTCATAAACATCTAATAGAAAATCTTTTTAATGTTCGAAAATATAATATTTGGATTGATGTCAACTTTTAATTTCCAGCCGGTTTGACTGTTATTTTATTTATGATGGAGGCACATTAATAACTAGAACAACTTTTTTTATAAAAATCTGCTGTCAGTTGCTCATAATTATTATTATTTGTCGTTACAGCGGAATCAGTTTATTTTATAAATCGTACTTTTGTGGCCATGCAAAGCATACAAGATTAATAGACAAAAGTCGATAATTATAATTATGATGTGACGTCACATTTTTCTTAATCGGACTGACAATATAAATAATGTGGAAACTACGGATTAGTTTTATACATGAAGAAAACTATGATCGGTAGAACAACTTTCTAAAGAAATTCTAAAAATAATAAACAAAAATCAACCTTCCGCCATGTGTTTGTAACTTAGTAACTCATGGGAACCAACAATGTTTACATTTGTGTATTATTAAGGTACCCAGAATAAGTAAGGTCGTTTAGCATCGCCTCCTCATAAAATAGGCTGTGCCAGTTATTAAACTTTAGCTTCGATGTAAAGATTATCCGTTAATTAAGTTTATTCTTTTACTATCTTTCCTTAAATCAGTTCTGACGAACCGCCTTTGCGCTAGCGTTTGGAAAATGAAGGTTTCCGCGACCCAATTCGTAAATCATCCAGATAAAAGACATTTCCCTTACCTAATGGTTTGGTCGTACCAGTTACAAGTTTATGTGTAAACTATCAAGCAATTTTAAAAGGAAAATTAGGCCAAAACGTTATCTTTTAACACATTAACGAACTTTGAATGGGGCTATTGACGGAGTACAAAGAATGGGAAACAAAGTTAAAGTGTTTTCGTTTAACCAAAAGGCATTAACTCTTCGTTGTCACGACAATAGTTTGAATTTGTTTAGCTTTAACTTTATTATGAGTTTCCGTCTTAAAGTTCAATAATAAGAATTTAAGCGTGCGTAATCGTTTTTACATTTAGGAATATTTCTATAAGATTTTGTTTGACCTATGTTTTCAAGATCAACGAACTTTTTTCTGAATCGATACAGACGTCTGTGAAAGTCGTCCGTCCAAAGTGACCTTTTACTGTAGTTTGAGTTCAGATAACAATCCTTATTGACCGTAGGTAGCCTAATATTTTATTAAAATGTAGCCATTATAGGGCTATGACTCGCCCTTAGGTTACGGGCGTAGTGTAATTCTATTTTTAATAATGAAACGTTTTTTGTAATCCATTGAGAGTTTTTTTTTTGTAATGTGGAACCTTCACACTCTTAGCCGGGAATAATATAGTTTGTTTGTAGACACAGATTTAAACATTTTTACAGCTGCCTATTAGTTATGACCATGAGCATAAACAGTATAAAATGCACTACTTTCCGCCATCTTTATGTTTCCCTACAAACCTACAATCTTTCATTATGAAATGTGTATTATCTCACTCAATATGTCGTCTTCCTGACATACAAATGAGTGATTTTTTTAACTTTTTTGTTCGTCCATTAAGGAGTGTGCCTCAATTATCACTTTTGTATTCTTTTTGTTGGTATTTATAAGCAAAAGATGCTGTCAATGTCCAAAGCTGGGCAGTTTGCCAAAATGCAGTTCATGTGGGTGTGTACTGTGTACTAAAAGAAATAAGTGTGCAGGCAAGTATGGACATATTTTAAAAGAAAACGCGTACGTTTTAAAAGAAAAGAAAATAAGAGGTATTTTATAGCATCATTTGAATGCATATTTTTATTTGAACATACTTAAACACAAACAGACTTTAGTATTATGTTAGCAATCATAATGAATTTGAAATTTGAATGTTTATTGTGTTTTTTCTCAAATATCCAAACTATTTATTTGTGTGTACCGGAGCTTGTACGTAAAAACAAAACTTCTCCGACTGAATGGAATCGCGTAGTACTTCACACAGGAGTGTACGACCGCGTAGTTTTGTCTAGACGGAGGTATAACATTAATCCGATATGTTGACTCTGATACAGGCTGGTCTTTTACGACTAGATACTGAAGCAGAGTAAAGTCACACAGATGCAAAAGAATTCAAGCCTGTGCCGTATAAGAAGCTCTACAAATAAGCATACAAATGAGACTATGATGAAGGTATCTACACACCTATGACGAATGTAACCATGATTTTTTAAACACTCATAACTGGTTTAAAAAAGTATCCATCGACGGAAGGTTGCCTGCAGGAAGTGATTGTGCCCAAAAGTGTTCTTTGGAAAATAAAAAAAAGCGACTAATTGCGAGTCGGACTCTCACACGAAGGTATGGGAACACTTTTTCGGTTTATACAAAAAAAAAAACGCATTTCTTGTATAGATACCCCTTCCCATTAAATGTTTTTAATTTTTTTTTTTTTGTTATTTACTGTTATAAATGATTATGATAAATGATATTTATTTTGTAAGTAGGTTGTGAATAACACTTTTACACGTCAATCTTTTTTGGTCATTTTAAACTAGATGAGGCCGGCGTTTCCTAGCTGACTGCTCTGAGAAGAAACACCGAAGCAAACTCAGAGGTCAAAGTCTCTTTTAAAGTCCATACAATCGTACTGGTTAAATCATATGAGAACCATGTAGGTAAATGTCTGAAGTGGTATTTTGAGGAAAGTACCACACAGTTTTGAGTGGACCTGTCCAGACAGTGCAAGCATTTGCCAGTTATCGTGTAGCTTAACTTAGAACTTAAAGGAGCTCAACGAACTGACGATCAATACCAAAGTATGGACATTTGTGTAGGCCGCATAAAGAACTCAAATCGCCAGACTATTTTTTTTTTATTTAAGTCAAAAAGAATGACAAATAAAAAAAAAAATTGAGATTACTTTAAAAGTAAACATTCATGTCAAAAATACACAATCAATTAAAATATAAAAAATGACAATTTGTGAAAAAAAAAACAAAAGTAATAAGATAAACGAAAAAAATAAAAATAGATGTACATTTATATATAAACACTAGCTGTCCCGCGCAACTTCGTCCGCGTCACATTTTTTATGAATGCTCCGCTCCTATTGGTCGTAGCGTGATGTTATAAACTATCCTATCTCTCAAGTTGGATCGAACTGCACATGGTGTGCGAATTTTATTATAATCGGTTAAGTGGTTTAGGAGTCCATTGAGGACAAACATTGTGACACGAGATTTATATATATTAAGATATAGCAAATAATTATAAATTATACTGTTCCGGAAGCCTAAAAGGCAGGTTACTATTCAAATGATATGCATTGGCTTTATGTAAAGGACATGACGTAGCAATCTATTGAATGCGTACGGAAATTTCCATGAGCACACTAACATCTAAAATTATCTTAAATCTAGTGCATGATGTTGAAAATTTGTGATAGCCAATGATAACGTATTTTTAATTAATGAATGCATCAAATACCTAGAAAACAATAAGTTTACTTCAAGCGTGATTTCCATCATCGACCACATCATCGCTTACCATCTGGTGAGATAGTGGTCAAACGCGTGCCTATCAATAGTAAAAAAAAGCTTAAAAGCTTTCTTCAAAAAATAGTAACAATGATTATAGTTGTTACTATTTTTTGAAGAAAGCTTTTGGGTGGACTTTAGTTACCGGTAGCACGAAGTGAGCACCAAAAGGGGTCAAAGGTGGTTCGGTTTGGGTCCCTGATTATAACGGTATCACTCTTATTAAAAGGAAATGGATATTTTTCGAGAAATTACAAAAAATAGTTTTAAAGAAAGAAAAACGAAACAAAGGGCGATTGACCACCAAAACTGTACCAGTATATTGTCTGTGGTATAAAATGTCGTGGAAAATCGGTGAAAAGAAACGTAAAAAAAAACGCAATTTTGCGTCAATTTTGCATCAACAAATGACAGTGACACTGTCATTACTGTCATTTGTTTTCGTTGTTGTCATTTGTATTCAGTTCTTTATGGTTAAAATAGGTCGAATTAGTCCCAAAACCGAATCAGGGCACCCCGACTCCACCTAGTCTTTTGGCTGCTACCCCTAGAGTGTTTATAAAATCCGGAGGCGCGGAGGGAGAGCAGCCCCCGCCCGCTGTAACAAAGTATAGGCGCCCGTGCGAGCCGGAGCTGCGAGGTGAGCATGGGTGCCTATCCTTTGTTACGCAAGGGCGAAGGGGCTGCACTTCCCGCAGCGCCGGAGACGTTCCAGAAGCGACTTTGTTGACAAAAAGTGTTTTCGAGGTTAGGTTACAATAATTCGTTTTTCTCAAGAATGGTGCATTTCCTTTTCATGGGATTGGTACCAGGGGGGAGTGAGCCCCCCCCTCCCCCATACCCCTCTCAACCCCCTTTTCGTGCTACCGGTAACTAAAGTTTATCCAAGCTTTTAAGAACTTTGCGCGCCAGTTACTCAAAACTACGCAATACATACTTACTGCTCTTATCGCTAGCGCGGCAGTATTTAGTAGTAGTACCTACCTCCCTAAACGTTCTTAGTCTTTCAAGGGCTTCTGAAAAGGTTTCTCAACCGTTTCATAGTTTAAAACAGGGTTTTTCACCGTATTCTTTATGAAATAACTAGCTTCTGCCAGCGGCTTCGCTCGCGTGATCTCTAGGGAACATACTCCCGGGATAAAAAGTAGATTATGTGCTATTCCAGACTATAATTACCTATCTCTGTTCCATCTCTTAGTTACATACAGATCCGTTCAGCCGTTCTGACTTGAAAGAGTAAAAAGCATCCATCTATCCCCACAAACTTTCGCATTCATAATAGTAATTAGTAGGAACTGTATTTTGATAGGGTGTTCAGTGATTCAATGATAAGCTAGTTTTGAGCTTATCTTTGAATAGCACCCTAACCTTTGACAGGGCATTATTTTTTACTGTCAGTGCAGTGTGACTAGCCCTTTGAGGATCTTAAGCGTGACAGTTACATTATTTATTTGGTTAAACCAAGTAAAATATGTGAGTTATTCAAACAGGAACGGCTATTTTGCAATACTAACTTATTTAGAGGTATAACACCGTAGATAGCGGAAACCTTGAAAATAGTAGTCGGGAAGCCCATAAAGTAACAATTTATACACGGCGGGTGGTGGATTTTACATATCCTACTGATTAAATTCAGGGTTAGTTGAAATGGTTTCGAATTTCGATAAGTATTCACCAGGCTGACAAATATTATCAAGTTCAAAGGGCATCGTGTCATCGAATCGTTTCATATGAATTTATGTCATTTCAAAATAGAATTTGAAATCAAATTGGTAATGTTTAAGGAGGTAAACATATGCCGCATATTGCTTTGAATATCAACGCAATTTCATTGATGACTACAAGGTCAAAGACTGTGTAACGCGGCTGTCAAATTTGAGGTTATAGGTTTACGAGTAATTCGCGGTTCAGGTAAAATCGGCTTTTTATTAGTCTCGGTAGATACGGTCTATTAGATGGTCCGAGCAAATCCGTTCAACACTAAACATCAAGCTGCATGATGCACTCCATGATGCCATGGACATGCACTGGTGGAGAGACATTGTAAAGCAGAAATTGTCCATCGAAGGATTCACGACCATCAGCGATGTCGAAGGTATACGACGCGAGGAGGAGGAGATACGGTCCCACCCGTTGGAACTGTGCCTATTTTAACCCCCAAAAGGCCAAAACAAAGAGAGGGTGTTAGATATAAGTTTAAAGTGTCTGTCTGTGTATCTGTCTGTGGTATCGTAGCTAAAAGACCTTACTAATATTTATACCTACTTTAACAAGGACAAAATAAAAGTAAAATTAATTTTTTTTTTATGAATTTTACGCTTTTTGAGTACAAAAATTTGCCTTCAGACAGTCTTCTTGGTTCAAGGAAGTGATTTAATGACGTCCATAATTAGTGTCACGAACAATGTTCAACATATGAAAACACCAAATGTGGAAACCATTTTATTTTATCTCCTTCTCCATAAATGGACCCAATGAACGCGAGTATAAATATTTTTTATTAAAATCTTTTTTTTTTTTTTTATATTTATAGGCGTACGTTTGACCGCTATCACACCTGATGTTAAGCGATGATGCGGTCTAAGGTGGAGCACGCTTGCCTAGAAGTAACCTATTCACTCTTGACTTAAAGACTCCCAGGTTGTAGCTATCAGGAAACACAGACTCAGGCAGGGAATTCCACTCCTTAGCTGTACGCACAATGAATGTATTCCCAAAACGTTTTGTGCGTATAGGTGGGATGTCCACCATGTACCGGTGGTACATCGCCGTACGTCTTGTGGTCCGATGGTGGAACGGGCTTGGCGGAATTAAGTTATGCAATTCCGTCGCACACTGTTGGGAATCGCACCCAACACACACGCAGGCGGCTCGCGCAGGCGACGTGAGCAACCTACGCGTCATCATCGCGATCGGCGAGCAGCGAACCGGCTGGCCGGCGCGCATTCGCTTCCACGATGACCACCGCGACGGACGACACTCTTAAACGCTACATTAATTATTTCCATGTTTGTCCGGGTCAATTACATTGTTTGTAAAATAGAACGGCAATATACCAAGCCTATTTAGTACTTACAGTCCACTTTTATTTCATCCCCTACGAGCAGTTCGAACATTGGTCCTTCGAGCCGGATAAACATGGAAATAATTAATGTAGCGTTCCCCAAAATGTAAACGATAGAAAACCGACAGGCCAGCAACTCGGCGCCGATGCTCAAGACTTTGGAGCTTCGATTCGACGAGCTTATCATAACCGATGATCCTCTTGGCTCGTTTTTCAATTGACTCGAGGGCATCAAGCTGGTATCTGGCAGATCCGTCCCAAAGATGAGAGCAGTATTCCATACACGATCGAACTTGCGCTTGATACAGTTTAAGAAGCTGTTCCGGCGTGAAGTACCGTCTCACCTTTGCCAGGATCCCCAACTTTCTAGCAGCCACTTGAGCCTTGGCCTCTATGAAGGGGCCAAAATTGAGGGTGGATGTTAATGTAACACCAAGAAGCTCAAGTCTGTCGGTTATCGGCAGGGTTACACCGCGGAGAGATGGAGCAGGGTCGAATTGACTCCTTTTAGCGGAAAAAAGACACGCTTGGGTCTTCGCAGCATTGAACTTGACCAGATTGGCATCGCCCCATTCGGAGACAGCCTGTAAGGACACGTTCAAGCGCTCAACCATAGCCTCCCGGAGAGACCGGGTCTGTGACCCACCAGCTCGTGCGTCAGACACGTATCTCTCAGCAACAGTGCTGTCGTCTGCATACCCAAAAGTACCGGGTTTTAGCAGATCGTTAATATGCAGCAGGAACAATGTTGCCGAGAGTACTGACCCCTGAGGAACCCCGGCATTAATATCCAGCAGTCCGGACGAGCAGCCATCTATGACCACTCGGATAGATCGATCCCTCAGGAAATCTGCAATCCAGTCACACAATCCGACGGGCAGACCGAAGGAAGGAAGCTTACTAATAAGGCCATCGTGCCAGACCCTATCGAAGGCCTTCGAGATGTCTAGGGAGACCGCAAGTGCTTCCCCGTGTTTCTCAATGGCCTCACTTCAGATGTGAATGGCATACGCTAGAAGATCCCCAGTTGACCGATTTCGGCGAAAGCCGTATTGTCGGTCACTAAGGATATCGTTCGCTTCTAGGTATGCCAGGAGCGATTCAGTACCCGTTCCATACTCTTACAGAGTATGGACGTTACCGAGATGGGTCTATAGTTTGACGGGTCGGCTCGACTACCCTTCTTGGGCACGGGCTGCACGTTAGCTTGCTTCCAAGCCTTCGGCACTTTCCCAGTCTCAAACGAAAGGCGAAATAGGCGTGTCAAGATCGGAGACAACTCAGGCGCACAAGTCTTCAGTACAATTGCTGGAATCCCGTCGGGGCCACTAGCCTTGTTCACGTCTAGGTTACGTAGTACCTTAAGTACGACCCTCTGATGAATGCTTATGTTCGGCATATATGACCCGCATCCAACAGGAGGAGTAGGGGGCCTCGCGCCACCCGAATCTAGACGTGACGATTCCGCAAACATAGAGGCGAACAAGTTTGCTTTCTCCTCAGCGGAGTGGGCCAGCGACCCGTCGGGTCTCAGCAGTGGTGGCAGTGAGGGGCGGCAGAAGTTCGATTCGACCGACTTAGCCAGGGACCAAAAAGCTTTACTACTTGCTGGGTATGAAGCAAGTTTGTTCCCTATTCGGCTAATGTGGTCGAACCGAGCCCTCCGCAACACCTTCTTGCAGGACTTGGCAGCCCTGTTGAAGGCTCTCTTCTTCTGAATCGCGTCACTTGCTTTGCGGGTACGGGCGTCAACCCATGCCTCATGCTTTAGCGCAGCGAAGCAAGTGGGCTGCCAAGGATAACATGCGAAGAAAGATCGCATGCCATCCCAATCTGCTGACCTGTATCGCCATACCCGCCGAGTGCCTCTTGGGCTGGGATCGGGTGGGGAGTAGACGGACACAGATTTCACCAGACAGTGGTCGGAACTACCCAGCGGAGCAGAAATCGACACCGAGTAGCGGTCTGGATCCGTTGTCAGCAGAAGGTCCAAGCAATTGGCTGTGTGCGAATCAACGTCCGGCACCCTTGTTGCCCCCTGGACCAGCTGGGTGAGATTTAACGCTAGCGCTAGCTTTCGCGCCTCTCGTCCAGCATGATCTGTGTGCTGGTATGGGAAGAGCCACTCCTGATGGTGGGCATTGAAGTCCCCCAGCAACACCAGTTGAGCAGAAGGGTACCGCTGCTGAGCCACATCCGCCGCCTCACTGAGGTGCTGTATGAGCCCAGTTGTCTCTAGATCACCGCTGTGCGAACGGTAGACACAGGCGTAGATAATTTTATCCAGGCCAGTGTCCACTAGAACCCACAGCGTCGAAAACCAGGAGTCTTCGATAGTCGCGAGACGCCGATAACAGATGTCGTCCCGGGCGTACATACATACGCCCGCGCGTGGTTTGAAGTGGTGCTCCAGGGTAAACCCTGGGTACGACAAGTACGACACGTCTGACGGACATCTGATCTGCGTCTCGGAAAGGAACAGGAGCGCTGGTTTCTCAGTCTCGAGGTGGTGATGGACTGCGGCGAGATTTGAGTGCAGGCCTCGTATATTAGAGAGGTGCACTTTGTGCGAGAGGGAGTGCTGCCGCTGTACAGCGTTTTTCTTTCTGTTCCTGTTCATGTTTAAGAGTGAAGGAAGGAGAGGAGAAGGAAGTGAAATGAGGTTCCATGCTGCTAACCCACAGGCACGCCCTGACAGGACGGCATCGTTGGGGGACTAGTCTGGAGACTGCGGGGACGCCCGAGCCCCCCCGGGAATGTCCATCGGGCCCTCTCGTCTGGTCGCCAACCAGCACGATGGTGCATTTCGGGATTTTTCGACAGTTGGCGGGGCAGCCTTTCATGTGTGGCTGGCACACTACTTGGGCCCCCAACTACCTGCGGTCGGCCAGCGGCGCACCGTGCCTCGGATCCCGCTACCCTCCGCGACCAGTCTCCCGATACGCCCATATCAACGCGTGCCTGATCGGTCTGCCTGCATTGGAACAACCATTTCGACCCAACTCCTCGTGTATTGGCTACACTGGGCATCGCACTGGAATGCGGCTAGGTCGCTTGGCGGTACGTCTTTGCCCAGTGGGTGGTCACAAGCCATCGGCCGAAACCTACCACCAGTTGATGTCACCTGATTAGCACCACCCGGGGACCACGTGTAGGGACAATTCTTTAGGGGTATTCTCCTACGGACGCGGGTGACTCGGCTCCCAAAAAAAAAAAATCATACGTAAGAAGGTATGTCGCTTTCAGATTATTTTTATTTTATGAACAATATCAATATCGACGGTTGTATAATGCAGTTTTTATAAGCAATAAAAACGTTTACATCAACTTTATGTGTATTGAATGAGACAAGACGTATTTTTAGTAAGTTGAAGAAAGACTAGTTCAGCCGGTTTATGATTTTTGTCCAGGTGGCTACATGCGGGTCGGATAACATTTTGTTTATTTGTTTTTGTTATAAATCCTGGCCGTAATAATTCAGAGTCTGGAGTAGATGTGAGCCCGGCTATTAAGCCGCAGCTAAATTGTGTTTGTAATATTAATACCTGTTTTCCAGACACTTGCTCTTGATTGTATTTGCAACTCAGAGGCTTTGTGTGAAAGCTTATTTTTAAGCAATTTGTAACAGTGTCTGGTGTTTAATATATTGGTCATTTAATACTTTGCTTTTGTATAAAAACCTCCTAGAACCAAATCGTCCAACGAGTAAATAGTTCGATTAAATTTGTACAGGAATAATTTTAGGATTAATGGTATTAAGTTTGAAACTCAAGATCAACAATAATTTTGGGAGTACACGATATAATGATGTTGTGTTAACTGGCGATGTGAGCCGCGCGTTGATCCTCGCGGTGATGGCGCGTGCCACTTCGGTGGTGTCTGGCGCCCGCTCCTGGTGCAGGCGCAGGCGCTCGAACAGGCAGTCGTACAATGATGGTGCGTTACCTGACGATGTGAGTCGCGTGTTAATCCTCGCGGTGATGGCGCGCGCCATTTCAGCCGAGCCTGGTGCCCGATGTTGGTGCAGGCGCAGGCGCTCGAACAGGCAGTCGTTCGATGACGGTTTGTTACCTGGCGACGTTAGCCGCGTGTTGATCCTCGCGGTGATGGCGCGCGCCACCTCGGTGGACTCCGGCGCCCGCTGCTGGTGTAGGCGCAGGCGCTCGAACAGACAGTCGGCCGCCGTCTCGTCCGCCATGCGAAATGCTGTAACAACACACGCAGTTACAGTTTTCAAGCCCATCTAGTATTGTTCTTATTAGTTCAGGCTCATAGGTAAGGCCTGTGCTCAGAAGTAGACTTCTTTCAGCTGACATGCTGATGATAATCCAGTAGAGCTATTCGTATTATGCTCTTAACTACTTTAAAATGGTCGTAAAGTGTCAGTGCTGCTTTTGGCTATTTCCCGATACGACCCAAGTGCTATTGGGTTTCTCCGTTAGAAATTTCTCAGTAGCTGGCTGGAGTTTGGAAGATGTATGGAAAATGAATAAGCACTAAGGAGTGACAAAAGAATTGAAGTCAAATTTTATTGTTTTGTAAACACGCCTAGGATGGTTTTTTTTTAACAAGCCCGCCACACATTCCCAACCACTGCAAATCCTGAAAGCCAGCATCAACAGTGGCGACCACCAGAAAAACGCCAAGCTAATGAAGCTCAACGAGTTCCGGAGATACGAACCAAGGGACACATACGGCTGGGTTAAGCGCAGTTGCCAAGCTCAACGGATTTTATACTAACACTGAATCTAATGGGTCCTATATTGTGAGCTAATTTTGATTAGCTAGCGTTCAAGCAATTTTGCCACACCTATTACTGGATATGGCAAAATCGCTTCAACCCTAGCACGGAAATTTGTTCTGGTTTCTACAAGATCCGTTTAGTAAACTACTTCAGATGTAGAGAGGGTTGTTGGGAGTGTATTCTTTGTTGTTGTGTTGTGTTGAGATGTGATGTGCGGTTGTTTGTATTCAAGGTCTGTTGTAGGACATTGACATAAAGGCGAGGCCACAAGCCTAAAGGAAAATAATTTACTCTTAAAGTTGCCATGACCTGTGAGAATTTGGGCAATACAGTGATCCATCTCCAGCCATGTCCTATCCAGCCAGTCACGAACGAACGGCGGACGGTTTTGATGGAATTTTCCCACCTACATTGCCATTCGGATTTAAGTTCCTCCCAGTCGAGGCTTATTCCCTATCGAAAATTGTTATAGCCATGAACAATCGTCAAACCGTCTTCTAGATTATAGTGTTAATGCACTACAGCCATGTGTGTGTGTATTGAACGAAATGTTATCCTTTCAGGAAAGCTGCTGTTGCCTCCTACCACCTATCCAACTTGCAACTTGGTGAATGAGATATATTGATTATATAAAACTTAATTATCCTGAGGCGACCGTAGAATAAATTGAGGACATACTTCAGGGCCTTATTATCTTATGGCAGTAAGTAAATAATAGTAGCAGATCGATCTTCAACATTAAACAATAGTTCCGAGGTCAGGCCGTGGATGGGTAAGCATTACATACGTGCCAAAAAAAGTATGTTAAAACAGTTTGCAATGGGGTAAAGCGTTACCAATTAACAGGGTTGTGGTGATTAGTACGACTGCCTACGTCATGTAACATACTGGTATTCTCAAAGGCTTTTGGGAAAACCGGTAAAGGCGGTAGGTAAGGTAAATCGCACGAAAAGCAAATCAAGGGCGTTTATCAAAAATACATTAAAAGTCCTAGTACTGACCTGCAAGTTCTTCAACCGATGCGTACTTTGAACCTGTTTACTATAGGCTAACGAGTGAATTAAAGCATACTGAACTCTATTGATCGATTTAGGGTCTTTGTAAATAGGGAAGGTCAGGAGAGGTCACTCCATCGTAGACTGGCTAGGTGATGAATTTGTTGTAACTTTGTTTGCAAGAGAAAAATAAAGTACCTATGTAATTGAAGAACGTTAATACTTTCAAATTTAAGGAATTCTTGGTAAAGGCGGCTATAATTTGGTAAGCTCTAGCATTAAAGCTGTATGCTGTTTATAATGGATAATATGTGACCTCAATACATTAGTGTGGTAGTAGGCCGTTACGACAAGGTTATTGAGATGCAGTCAAGTTGAAGCATACAATGCAAGTAGACCAAGGTCACTCAGTCGCTTCGGAAGCCAGATGCTCGTTAAATAAGTAGAAGGGAGAGACAGTTTAAGATGTGAAGCGAAAATATAATGGTGGAGGCAACATGTGTTTATATTTATAGCTCATAAGCTGTAATTGATCATTAATTAGATCATTAGAGAATTCTTAGTTATGACTCAGTCGCTTCTCGTAATATTTTAAATATATCGCTGTAATGACCAGAGGAATTTACTTCGATTCAAATGCGTTATTGCTATCGGATGCGAGGCGCGGTGCATCGAACATAAACAAACAAATCGGGGACAAAACGAATGAGCACACCAATGAATTTGTGTGTTTGTTGCCAACTCCACACAAATATTTTAATGAAAACGAACGCGGCGTGGTTATAGTTTGTAATCAAATTAGAGTGTCAATAAAGCTTTCGAGTTGAAAGTACAGACGCCTGCACAACAAGCTACAACGATCTGTCAAATTTCTATAATAGATTTTCAACATTACACAAAAAAGAAATAGGTTTAAGTTTGATTGCGAAAATTTATTAATTGTATTAATAATTGTATCAGCGAGAAAATTTCATACAAAAACGTTTCTACAAGCTTTCATTCCGATACGAATGTTTTAAAAACCGTAACAAATGTTTGGCACACGTTTGCATCAGCATGTTTTTGCATGTACCTACACAGTTAATCACTGGCTTTTGTTTTAAACGATTTATCGCTCTTGGTAACGTGTGAACACAGTTACTTCATCCCGCAACGTGTTACGTATCAGGCAAGATTACAGCCCAAACACACTCCGTCATGATCCACTAAAGGTTACATTTATCAAAGTTATTATAATATTATGTATTTACTAATTATCCACCTACGCGATTCATTTGA
Source organism: Ceramica pisi (assembly GCA_963859965.1). Lineage (NCBI taxonomy): Eukaryota > Metazoa > Arthropoda > Insecta > Lepidoptera > Noctuidae > Ceramica > Ceramica pisi. Next base: position 8,081,679 of record OY982529.1, read on the forward strand.
GATGCATTTTTATTAAAATATACGAATTAGCGAGTAAAACTTTGTTGGGCGAGCAAGAGCGAACTGAAAATCAGCGCTAAATAGAATGAATATAGCCTAGTTTGAACAAAACAATGTGTTTGTGTTGACATTCTGAGAAAATGTGTAGTTTTTCAGAATATTATACTGAGTGATGATTTAAAACAATGAAAGTGACTACTACGAACGTACGTGAATGCGTGTTGTCCCTGCTGTTGTCAAATGTGCCGGCTTATTTGTAAATAAACAGTGTGTTATGTGCGGGCGTCGGGTGCTGAGCTGTTCGCTCCGCGGCGGGTGCCGGCCGACTGACGCGCGTTCACGCCTGGGCGCGCGGAGGGGAAGCTTGCGGGGCGCGCTATTTTCACTGGGAAATATTTTTCCTCTACGCATCCATTAATAATATACCCCTTTTTGATATCAATGCTAGGCAGCCATTATTAATATGCTTGTTGATAGATTAGTTGCGTATTTATTCACTACCGTAGCTACAAATTAGCATTCATTCGATCACACACTTGGCGAGCATTAACGGGCTGGTTAAAGGGTATTGATTGTTTATCTATCTAATTAAATCGGTTATTAATTACTTTTTACCAATAAGGTGTTAATTCATGCACAAAAGTGTCTAGGCCGAAATAAAGTTTAAATTTTACTTTATATATCTTGAGTAGATTTTACACTTTTTCTTCATCTGCCTAGCCTTTGCTCAACTTTATAGGGGTGAGCATCTAGTCAAACCCGTTTCAGCTGAATACCAGTATTTTACGAGCGGCTGCCTGCATAGATTTTCTGGCTTCTGATTGTCCGTAATAACTGCCAAAGATCTACCGCCGCCGCTACTTAGCTGCTGGTCCCGGCTTAACGCGCTTTCCGTGGCACAGATTAGTCTCGGTATATTAAGATGGTCACCCATCCACAGACCGCCCTCGGCAAGCGTTGTTTAATCCTGAAGTTCAACCCGTGCGGCTGTTATTAGGTATTTAGCCATAAACTCTTCTTAAAGATTGTACTAAAACTGCGAAATCTAAGCGAACAAATAGCGGAAGCGACTTCATTTTGTACTATGTAGAGATACAGATTTTTTTTTACAAAAACTGCAAAATCTCAGAAAAGCAAAATACGCAATTTCGACTACTTGGACGACAAAAAACCATCATCCAAGTAAACGAATTCCAGGTATTTCGATTTAAAATCCAAACTTCGTAACCGATTTTGATAAAATTTAAATGGGACCAATCTGCAAGTATATCCTTTCAAATCGGTTTATAATTGACGGAGTTATGAGGTAACACACATAAGAAAAAAAAATAACACAACCGAATTGAGAACCTCCTCCTTTTTGGAAAACCGGTTCAAAGGACTAGCTGATCGAATAACGTAGTTTTGCCAAATAAAAACAACCAAAATAGTCTATGACCTATTCTCAGACCTACCGAATGATCGAATCTATTCAAAAGAATTCTTAAAAATCAGCCCAGCCGTTTCGGAGGAGATTTTTATTTACATAGGCATTAGATCTAAGGTACTTACATTTTCTCTTGGGTTTTGGAGTTTCCGGACTCTGAGCAGAAGGATCAGTTGCTGAACCCAAAAAAATATAAAAAGCTGTGAGTAATCGAAAAGAAATATAGTAAATAAACATCTGAATTGGTCCAGTACATTCCGAGAGATTGGCAGTGACAGACGGATAGACAGACATATGAGTGTTCTTAGAAAGGTTCCGTCTTTCCATACGGACACTCTCGGAACCCTAAAAGTAACGATATGCGGTTTAAATCATGCGCGCAACAGCTCAAATGGCATTAAGAAGGTTAGTGCTATAATTTTATTCTTACCTGACATTTCTCACTCATTACAGATCACTTTGGTGTAAATTACAAATCAGTGTTATCTTTTTCGTACATTCATTCTATATATTTCATTTCTGATTTAAAATATCTTTAAAAGTTGTTGAAACCAATCGGGATTTTGTCAGTTCATAACCTTCAAAATGCTGTCGCCCTATTGCTTTTCGTTGACTTTCATGTTTCTCTGCCAGCCAGTATTTGGTGAAAAAGTTTTAATTATGTAAAACCAAGTAGGTTACTTAGCTCTTTATTATTTTTTAGTTTGGAGTAAAATTGTCTTATATTTTTTAATCATCAAAAAGCAATAGGTTTCTGAAACCTACTTAATTTTGTCGTTACTTAAATCGTCAGCTTCCAGTATTTTACATATTGCATATCTGCGGGTCTTAAAAGAATCCCTGTCTCCTTTTTTTGTTATCTACTTGTGTGTGTGTACATAAATCTATACTAATATTATAAAACAGAAGAGTTTGTTTGTTTGTTTGTTTGGTTGAACGCGCTAATCTCAGGAACTACTGGTCCGATTTGAAAAATTATTTCAGTGTTAGATAGCCCATTTATTGAGGAAGGCTATAGGCTATATATCATCACGCTAAGACAAATAGGAGCGGAGCAGTAATTGAAAATGTGACGCTGACGAAGTTGCGCGGGTCAGCTAGTTGTTAAATAAATAATAAAATCTATGAAATTTTATTTTGATCTTTATTGCTACAGCATTAGGTTCAAGGTTGATTGAGAGAATTTGATATTTTCGGGTAGTTAGAATTGCAAGCTGATTCCACGGGGTTGTTGAGTTGAGTGACAACCCCGTAATTGGGTAACATGATAATTCTCAACAAAACTGGTGTTAGATTTTCTGTTTTCTGATGGTCGTAGCCACTGTAAGAGATAAACTAATATAAGCCGGGACCATCGGCATACTGCGCTTTCTTTTATGCACGTAGGTGTCTCCGTATGTAATTGACGGTCACCCATCCACAGACTGACCAAGGCAAGCGTCGCTTGACTTGATGATAGGTCACTCAGTTTTTAAACAAAACGTGGTTAGAATTATTTCAACATTAAATAAAATTTATACCACTTCCATTGCAACAACATTACTTTCATCTTTGCTACTACAAGTTTGGTGAGTTAGAAATGTCAGTGAGAGATATGTTAAGGCCAGTAATTGATGGTAAATGTCAACTTTGATCGAAATCTGGAGCAAGCAGCCGTGACGCTGTCTACTGTTGCAAGGACTGGCGAGATGTATTAACAACCCACCTACTAAGTTGCATTAATGGATCTAAATGTGTAAAGATAGAAGGAAGCAGTATCTTTTATCTTGGTTTATAACGTGAAAATATTTAAATACCGATGTCGAGGAGATTTCGGGGCCGGGACCGCGGTCCCGGTACACTCATGTTATTTTTGAGTGGTACTTTGAGACCACAAGAAAAATTAAGTAAAGTACTGTTAATAAAAACGCTGATTTAAATTATGATCAAAAATTGCACGAATTATTAGTACCGGTACTAAATAAAGGGTAATATTATTTGAAGAGCACAGGGAAAGAACGGTCAAAGTCATCCTGAAACTGCTTTTGAATTAGCCTATACCGCAATAGGAAAAGGGTTAAAACGTAAGTAAGACAATAGTAACCATATTTCGTAATAACTTTTTTAGGTTTAATTCTAAGAGAAGGCTGCCATTTTTTAAATAAAAGAAATATTTGGTCCTTTTATAAAAAAAAATGTTTTATTTCTATAACGTCTGAGTTTTTTGGTTGTCCGTACTTTCCCAAGACATAACTTTGTTTAATTTATTTGTGGTCCCAAAGTACCACTCAAAAATAGTGTGCTGTAGTCTGGGACCGCTGTCCCGGTCCCGAATTCCCCTCGACCCCTACTCCCTGCCGCCTGAGGGTCCACCTGCCCGTGTTGTTAGTACTTTCTCTCTTTATAAACTACCTACTAGATATTTCCCGCGACGTCGTATGCGCTTATCTCGTTTTTTCCCGTTCTCCTAAGAATTTCGGAATATCCTCCCCTACAGCACCCAAGGAAGCTATATTATGCTAAATTTCAGCTTGGTACGACCAGTAGTTTCGGCTGTGCGTTGTTGTTTGTATTATTTTCATTGTATTTTAGTTTTTCTGTTATTTTGTTGTGGACTATTACAGCTATTTTTCTGTTAAATTTCAACAAAATACGTTTTGTAGTTATTGTGTGCTAGAAAAACAAATATCCTTCAATCCATCCCTACCCCCACCCCATTATAATTAAACGCAAATTTTTTTTTCGGGTTTATTTATAAATGTTATTCATATCAAATATAATATTATTAAACTATTGTGTCGACTAGCTTGAAATTGCACCATAGTCGTGGAGTACTAAGTGTGAGGGGGTAGATGTTCAGCTCGCCGTCCGACCGTCATCTGACGACAGGCCGTGTCGACGGCGCAGATACCCAAACAATAAATTATGAACCATTTTTCATTGCTAGAGAACGTAAAGGACCACGATAGAAGTCGATTCAGGAGAGTTTTGTGTCTTTATTTCTGTTTTTGATATTAAGAAAGTCAATAAATGTATGTGCATCAATTACCGTTATTATATTGCATGTTTATCTGACGCCTACCATAGACAAGCTTCTTCTCTTCTTTAATGTCTTTCCCATGCCTCCAGCACTTGGCTTCTGTGAACTACGCATGTGACTCAGGTAGTTTGGCCGCGACAGCAGTTTGAACAGTGCCGGAGTGGCTTTGGTATTCTCGGGAGCGAAGAACTCCTGAAATAAGCACTGTGCATGGTGCAAGCGCTTTTTTCGAGATTCGCTTGAGACAATGCTGTTTGCTAGGTCCCTGGTTTTGGGGAAGGCCTGCTTTCGGTGATTCCTTTGAGCCAAGCCAGCGTGAATAGATATTTAACCTGGTTTTTGTCCTAAACAATTTAGGTTTTACCAAGAAACTGAATTTAGGAGTTTCGTGTTGTGTTCGAAGAGCCTAGGTCTGACATGAGCAGACCCCAGGGCTGTTGTCCAATGCTGACCTGGACTCCCTCTTCTTGTTCTTGCGTGATAACCTCGAGAGGCTTAGTCATGGCGGAGACGCACAACTAGTCAGCTCTTTGGGAATATCCTAAGTAAGATGAATAGAATATAGTTGATTGTACTCCAACAGTAGCCCAATAAATCAGTAGTACTGTGATGCCCCAGCCACCATCGCTAAAGCCACAATACACACACACACACAAATGACTCTTCCTAAAACAATCCACTTTTTACATTCTGATTTATTTGAATCCTATTCTAAACTTTTTCATTAATCCTTACAAAGCTTTCTCGACTGGCCAGTACGACCAAGAAGGTCTCTACAGTATCAAATGCTCTGGATAGGTGATAATCATCTACGCAGCTATATGAACATATTATTTTAAAATAATCCGTCTAACAACGGTTCTAGGATAAACTATTATTTGATGCATTGTTTTGTTAGCTTTGTTCGTGACTTTCTCAATAGATATTATGAAATGAGGATTGGAAAACAAATTGCCATGGGCCCTATATTACATGGCCGCTGGTCAAGTGATGTCAGTTTTGAATTGAACACCAAGAAATAAATCACTATATTTATTGAAATATCTAGACACGTTTTTGATTCACAATGTCATTAATCCAGAGAAGTTTTGTACTGTTTTCATTGATTTCAATAGTTTTATGTATATGTGAGTCTTCGACATCCACTGCACCAACTAAAGTTAGAACAGGCAGAGAAGTTGTAAAGGTGATTTGTTCAGCCCTTACTTTATACCTGCACTAGCTTCTGTTAGCAGCGTGGCCCGGGAGTATGTTCCCTAGGCGTCACGCTCCCTAGGAACATACTCTTGGGACATATATATATGTCACCGGAAAATGGCAAACTCCGTAAGATTGTAAAATAGGTATCGCGTGAAATTGTAAACTTTTTTATTATAATAAGACACAGATATATTGGAAACTATTGAATTTGAATGGGATTTTTATTACTTACAAATCGTTTTTTTCATAATATATCGAGAAAATACAATCTTATCAAGTAAAATCTAAAAGAGTTTGCCATTTGCCGTTGACATATATAAAGCCTATGTGTTATTCCAGACTATAATCTACCTCTGTGGCAAATTTCATGAAGATCCTTTCAGGCGGTCTGACGTGAAAGACCATCCTCAAAACTTTCGTATTTATAATATGAGTACGATAGGATGTAATTACCTGTAATTACGATTTACGACGTTTTTTTTGAACTGGCACTGCATAGGGCATTTAAAATCTATAAAAGATACAGTAAACCATCTTAGGAGCCATAAACTAATTAACAAAAAAAATTGCGGGTAGTTTGCTCTTGGTGAAGTGCGAGTTGTCGAATCATTGTCTTAACTATACTACATTGTGTTTTTTGTTCCTATTCAGAATAGTACTGCATGTGACATGTTGATGTCGGCGATGCGTCATCGATTTAACAAAGACATACTAGATGGAATACAGGAAAACGCCAGAGTGAAGAAAGCCTCGGGTAATGATACATCCATCCATCTTGGGTAACTATTTCATTATTAGAGGATGCTATGAAGGCATCGGTTAACGAAGACCTGGATTTGGCGTGCGATGTCCTTGTTTACCTCCCACCCGCGCACCCGTAGAGCAGCACGGATTTGACATTGGACCCGAGATTTTGAGAAAAAATCATCAACGTTAACGATACTGTAACGTTACTTACGTCAAAACATTCATGTTAGGCATGGACAAAGACATGCCTTCTCTCCTTATCTATACTATATAATATTATAAAGCAGAAGAGTTTGTTTGTTTGTTTGATTGTTTGTTTGTTTGTTTGGTTGAACGCGCTAATCTCAGGAACTACTGGTCCGATTTGAAAAATTATTTCAGTGGTAGATAGCTCATTTAACGAGGAAGGCTATACAAAATATAGGAGCGGATCAATAATGGAAAATGTGACGCAGATGAAGTTGCGCGGGTCGGCTAGTATTATATACCTGAATAGCTTTTGCCCGTGACTACTACGTACTACTACTACGTACGTGTAAATCCCGTTTTCCCGTTCCTGTAGAAATTTCGGGATCACCTCTCTTAGTGCATCTCTACGGAGTGCAGGGAAGCCTCATGCGAAATTACAGCTTTCTACGACCAGTGGTTTCAGCTGCTTAGGCTGTCAGTCACTCAGTCTCTTAATCAGTCCAGAGTACTTGTGTAGATATATTGTTAGATTTATCTCTGCACGTGTAGGGGGGCACGCCCTTGGTGTCTGGAGGCTTATTAAGTTTAGTTTAAATTATTTTTTATGCTTGAGTTGTTTGATTACGATGCCATGGAGGAGTGTGCTAGCTTACAAGTGTCGAATGAGTTTAGTTTTTTTAGGTTGTATGTGTTACCCATGTTTTATTAATTTTGTTTGTAATAATACTTTGCATAATTTTGTATAAATGCAAGTTCTTCTAACGCAACAGACAGATGTGTTGCTGGGGAGTTTGTTGGCCACTTCTTCTCCACAGCTAAAACACTAGGAAGTGGTGACGGGCGGGCGTTTTTGGGGGACTGTCTTCTTGTAAACGTTGACGTTCAAAAAGTGCTGGCACTCAGCCTAATTAGAATTTGATTTTGATTTGAGTCAGTTACGGATAATTTTGGGGAGCAGTTTCTCATGAGATAATTTTCAACTATCTGGCGGATATCTAGTTGATAGATAAAAATATACCAACGGAATTCAAAACCTCTTCCGTTTTTGAAAGTCGGTTAGTGAAAAAACGTTTTTTGTTTTAGAACAAGCGCGCCCGGAAGCAAAGTTGCCTCCACTGAAAATGTTTACTCTCACAGCATTGGTGTTTCGAAACATGTTTTCAAAAGGACTCGTGAACAAGGATCCGCCGCTACGACCTGAAAATGCTATAGAACCTTTTGTAAAAATAACCCGAACTGGTATTGCGGCTATGTATGACAGCCTTGGTACACATCTTTTCGAATGACCTTCATCTTCGCCGGAGTCAGAGACAACAACGATAGTTTTTCATGTTTGGGTACATGTCAGGTATAAATAACATCATAGAGTAATAAAAGGATGATTTGCGTGTTCCGGATTAGATCACGTGATATCGTTTAATGGGAAGATATTAAGATAGATGGATAGAATATACTTTTTTGTACACCACAACATTAATAAAAATAAATTGAGTTCTGATTTATGATGTCCATTTAAAGCCTTTTATTGATTGAGTCACTATAATTATAATAATATAAATAAAACAACTATTGATACAGTCACTAAATGTTGATTTTTATAACTACAAAATAAGTTGAATAGGACTTGGCTTCTATGAGATCTCAAAACTTTTTACGGTGGAAAGATTGCATACAGAGACTTGGCATTTTTTTAAATAACATTAAATGTTTTTGGTGGGATTTCTAAATGACTATTCAAAAGAAGTCGATAGCAATGGTTGTTCCTGAAATATCTATTAAACTTCGACAACCAGATGAATTCGCACCAAAAGGTATTTTATCATTTTGGGCCTACAGACCCTACAGAACTTAGGATAAGTCTTACAAGCAGGTAATGTGTTCTTAAAAGAATTGCAGTGAACGACTATAAAACGAAATATAAAAATAAGATAGATAATTTGTCGTATAGCTCACTTGTCGTTCAGTCCGCCTAAATGTTAATGGTGAGATGTCGACAGGATAGACCGGCTGTAAACATGTCGAAGTGAAAACTCAGCTGAAGTGAGCTGTCAATCCATACAAACAATATGGAAAGACAGTTCACCTCACGCTCACTCTACCTAAGTTTACACGATAAGATGTTGTTAGAATAGAACGGGTGTAAACATGTCAAAGTGAAAACTAAGGTGAAGTAAACATAAAGTTAGAGAGCTTCCATTTTTTGTTCGGAATCCTAAAAACGGAACCCTTATAGGATCACTTGGGTAACTTTCTGTATTTCTGTCCATCTGTCTGTCACAGTCAGTTTTCTCCGGATCTACTGACCCGATTCTTTAAAAAAATATTTTGGTATACATATGGACTTCTGTGACCCAAACACGGAAGCTTTACGTAAGTAAATAAAATTTTAGATTGCGGGCCAAACTAGAAAAATAAATATAAGTAGTGAAAGGAGTTACTGTGATATATTTTAAATAATTTTAAATTATATAGTTTTGAAGTTATTCTTTAATTAAAATGAAATTGGATTGGAATCCTTTGCACGTGAGTCCGACTCGCACTTAGCCAGTTTTTTTTTCAGGTAAACATACTTTGACAAACATTTGGGTAAGTTGGTATATTACTTAGGTACTAAGTTTACCAAATTAGTTCTTAGTAACACAGAGTTTTCGTGAGGATCAAATTCGGACTACAGTTCCGATTAATTTGCATTGCATAACATAATACTATGCGAATACGAGAGATATCTAGTATGTGACTTTCTTTCTTTGCCGTGGGCGGGGTTCTACTTAATGTATAAAAGGCTCGCTTGGAGATAAACTCGCGTATTACAGAGAACACTTTTGTGCCTCCAATATGAAGGTACGTGCTTAACCTTCGAATATTTACGAATACATATCAAGTGGCCTGTAGTGATTTTGTGATAATTCGACTTGTGACTTGGAGTGAATCTTAGTGACTGTTTTTATTATTTTTAAGAACGGTTTTCGATTCAACTAAAAGTTTTGGGTGTCTTTTTTATCGTTTTAAATTTAAATAATTTTATCAGGTTATACAAAATGGGTGTATTCTTTCTTCATTTTGTGTTCACAGTTTTCGATTAACGTTTAGGTATAACTATTTGCGTAAAGAACTTTAAAAAAAAAAATAAGTACGTAAACAAAACATGTCTGGAACAACGTCTTTCATAAATGTATCAATAACGTATAAATATTTATGCAAGACAAATATTTCGAAAACTAGACGAAAACAAGTGTAACTTGGATGAGCGTGTGAACGGGTTAGCATTGACTGTCTAATTAAAACTTGCGTCTCGCTTCAGCCAGTCGATTCCGTAAACATGTCGAAGTGAAGGCGTGAGTGAAGTGATCACGAAGTGAGCTGTCAAACCATACAAATAAGATGGAATGACAGCTCACTTGTCGTTCACTCCACCTAAGTGATCATGGTGAGATGTCGACAGAATCGACCGGCTGATTCGCAGGGAGCAATCCTCAGATCCTTTGATATATCAAAATCTGCTGGCATTTATTTACGACACTTTTCAATAACCTATCTAAGTTTGCGGATAGATAGCTATCCCCGATAACTTTAATCGTTCATTAGTAAGTCCGCCTTTGTACAGCCTTTTTGCACTTTGAAAATTTTTATTAAATAAAATGTAAGTATGTGCCATAATTATCTTATAGTTAAATATGAATAAAGAATAATTGATTGCATAAATAAAACATCAATTGCGAAAAATTCATCAACACCCATTGTTTAGTTTAGGAAAAGTATTCGCTAGCGTATGATGCCAGTAATATTTCATAATAAATAATTTAAAAATAAATATATATAATAATTTAATATTTTAGTTATTTACAGGGTTTAACACAAATAACGCAAAACTTGAAAAGGAGTCTTATAACTCTCTAGCTTTTGCCCAAGACTTCGTACGCACATATCCCGTTTACCCGTTCCCGTAGGAATTTTGGGAAATCGTCACTTAAGTGTCCCCCACCCCATAGTGATTATGTAGGTTAAATTTTATGCGGAATGCACAATTTCTATCAAACAAAAGTTTGAAATTAGGATCCAATTCAAATAGTGTTACGTGTGAAACGAGTATTTTAGCTATAGTAAAATTTTACGTTACGTTACTATACCTAAGTCAAAAACATTCATGTCCCTCAGTGCATTTTGTAGCGTCAAGTCAACATAGCAAATACAAGAGCAGATGATTAATTATATCATAAATGCACAGATGAAACTACAGATCGTAAAAAGCTGAAATTTGGGCAAGTACCTTTGGTGATATTTATTTATTTAAATATCGCAGCATACGCTGAGACAGGGACCTTTTTTGGTCTCGCACAGATTAGTATTAATTAGTATTTGAGGATGTAGCTTTATTTTTTTTAACAGTTAGTTTTACATATTTTAACTTTTATGTGTATTGTGCGAGTCCCGAATAAACATTTTTCTTTTTCTCTCTTTATACTAATATCATAAAAAGGTAAAGTTTGTGAGTTTGTCAGGTTTTAGGGGGCAATCTCTGGATCTACAAACCGATTTTGAACATTTTTATACAATATTTTTTAACAACAGAAAGCCACGTTATTTGTGAATATCATAAGCTTTAAATTAACCGGGAAAATACGCCCAACAAAGTGGGCAAAGTTCGGCTAGTTTACTATAATTTAACCCTCTTGGATTTCAAATTGTGTTTTTTTTTTTGTAAAATTGACTACTGAATCTTTTTTTGCACTTACTTTAATACAAATTAAAGGAATTAAAAATTATTAATATATAATATATAGCCCTAAGCATTCTAAAGTTTTGGTTATATTTTTATCGAGGCAGTGCTTAAAATATATAATTACTAGCTGTCCCCCGCGGCTTCGCTTCCGTTTAACCCGCATAGTTCCCGATACCGTGGGATTTTCCCGTTCCCATGGGATTTCCGGGATAAAAAACTGCTGACCTAACCTATATCCGTCTCCTGGTTCTAAGCTGCCTTCCCACCAATTTTCAGCTAAATCGATTCACCCGTTCTTGAGTTATAAATAGTGTAACTAACACGACTTTCTTTTATATATAAAGATAATTAATATGATTGTATTTGACATTATATATGTAATTGAAAGGAAAACCTACTCGTTAAATTAGCTTTCTAGTTATAACAGTGCCAGGGTTCGATTTCCGGTTCAGATAGACGTAGAAATTTTGCACAGAGTTTGATTACAGTCTGGACTAACTAGCACTATTAGTACGTATGCTTTTTTATCCCGGAAGTTCACACGGTTGAAGCAGCTGGCAGAATAAATTAGTAGATTCAATTCAAATTAAAATTTCACAATAAATATACATGCATAAAAATACAGCGCAACTTGTTTACTATATGTCAAAACGATTTATCAGAAGCTAGAGGCCTTCGACAACTCTATGTAATGTTCTATCACAAAAAGTTTTAACACCTTCCTATATACGAGTAACTATTTAATTTTACAGTTTAGGAGAAAGGCTTAGAGGGAGAGTAGAGTAGGGACTCCGTTTTTCGCACTTAGGTTAGAGGGAAATATTTTATTCGACAAAAATCCATTATTCAGATCCAGATTTATTTCTTTGCTAGAATGAAGGTTTACAGTGTATACATATGATCTTAAAACTATAAGATAATTTTATAAAATAATTTAATAATAAAATTGCAGGTGCTAGTAATCACACTATTATGCGCGGTCGCAAGTTGCTCGGCGAGCGGTGCGGTGGCCTGGCCTGGCGCTGTCGCCGTGACGTCTCCAATCCTTAAGACAATCATCCCAGGGCAGACCAAGACCACGGCTTATTCCACCACACAGTACATTAACGCGGTAAGCTCCATAACTCGCTACCAGCTCATTGGATTTATTGTTGGTTTTTTTTAATTATCGTAAAAAAAATTAACATCGGCATCAATATACGACTACCGATATATCTCATGAAAAATATAGATACTTAAAATGTTTTTTTTCTATAAATAATAAAAGTAATAAAATAATCAGGCTCTACATGTAGTAATGTTTTAAAGTTTTATCAAGAGCGCATGCGCATTCTAAAATAGGTTTATTTCAATGTTCGGCAGGTACCAACATCATATGCATTCGCCGCTCAGCCGCAGTTGGCGTTCCACCAAGTGCCGCAAGTTAACAGTTTCGCCTCTCTGCAACCAGCATACTACCCCGTAGCAGGACACTCATACATCCCAACGGCTAACATCTTCTACCCCTCAGCACCCGCTTATGCTCCTGTGGTAGGACCTGGATTCCCGGCTGCTCCTGCTTATCCTAGCTCTCCTGCTCCTATTGACCCCGCCTACCCTCAAGGCTCACCGAGTTCTCCCCCAAGCCAGCAGGCCGGTGACGCTGATTCAGCCGTGGTAGACTCAGCAGATTTTAATGCAGAGCAGCAAAGACAAGACTCTGGAGCTTCAAGCCAATCGCCTCCCCAGCCCCCAGCACCAGAACCCAATCAGCCCGCTTCACCCCAGTTCCCACCTTACCCACCTTCCAACACCTTCCCGAATTTCCCAAACTTTCCTCAAATACCCCAAGGGTCTGGCCAGGCTCCCGCGTTCCCGCAATTCCCTCAGATCCCTCAGATCCCTCAAATCCCAGGTTTCCCACAAAATCCTTACCCCCAGGGTCCTTCCTCTCCACCCTCAAACTTCCCCGCTGCTCTCAATGACGACAAGTCTCTGAGTGACGAAGATACGATATCTGTGGAGTCCGCCTAAACGTTATTTAAAAACTAATCACCTTTCTTCCGTCAAAGATTTTTAAATGTATGTATTTACGCCATGAAACTTATTATACATAATAATATATATTGTATTCTGTAAAAAAAGTTCTGAACCCTTACGATGTACTACTATCAGAATGCAATAAACGGAATGAAATATTGTTCGAGTTTTATTCTCTCAACTCCATTAAAGTTGAGTCATTTTTTTTATCAAAAACTAGCTGACTACGTTGCTGAACGAACTTTGGTCTGCTTCAGCAACAGTAGGGTACGACTGTTTTTTTTTAATAATTCAAAAACGTTTTTTTTTTGCATACATTTTTAAAGTATTCAAATACTTAACTTACGTAGATCAAGCGGTGAGAGTGCTGTGTTTCAATTTGAAAATAATAGCGCGAGGGAATAAATATTTTTTGAAATGTTTTCGTAATTATAAAATGTCCGTTCTTTTCTAATTATTGAAATTAATTAAAAAAAAAAAAACTAGAATAAATTAATAAAAAGAGACTAAACTAGAGTAAATTAATAAAAAATAAACTAGAAATTATGGTAAAGGTTTCATACGTGTTGATTCATAGGCCACTTTTTATCATGTCTTTTCAGCTTCCTACGACCGGTAGTTTTGGCTATGCATTCTGTCAGTCACTCACTCAATCAGTAATGTAAGTTTTTTTTTTTTTAGAAAATCGGGAAAGTAGTAATAATATTAGAAAACCCAAAAACCTAGCCGCATTTGGTCCTCCGAAATACGATTACCTTTCAGTTCGTACAATTTTCAAATTGTTTTGTGCTGTAATTAGGAAATGCGATTGAAAATGATTTTTTGAAATCGACCCTTTTTCAATAGTTTTTTTGATCGAGAAAATGATATTATTTCGTGTTTTCATTTTCACTTGCCACTACAACAAGGATGTATCCCTCACGTATATTTTTTTTCGGGCTTAAATTCAATATTTTGACCATTTCCAATTGATTCTCAAACAGTCAAAATTCGGATAACAGGCCGTTAATTAAAAGGATTTCTTCATTGTGTAAAAAACTGAATGTGTGCGTGATTTTTTGAAGTGAAAACTTCTTTAGCGACGTTGAGCACTTTTCTTGGGATGGGCATAAAATGTTAAACTCGCGTCAGGACACGTGACTTGATCGAAAATTCGTAAGACGGATGATCCAAAAATGCACAACGTTAATGTTCAAGTTTTCACTTCTGTCGGCACTCCCAGAGTGCAACCCGTTTTTTTTTTGTGAGTGTCTTCTCTATGTTGGTCCATAACATAACAAATAAAACAAAATAAATCGAGCCAAATTGTATAATACTATAAGTAGAGACCAGTTACCAGAATCCAGGACTACGTTCGGGAATCCATTTAGACCAATCTCTCTTCGTAGTGTTTCTACCATCAAGCCCCAAGGAGAAGTAGAACGAGTATGGAAACCAATCCGTTTGGAACGATACCGTTATGTTGTAGCCGCCAACGCCCTCTATAGTAGGTGTAGTGAGTCGATTGGGCATCGCCATGCGAGCGCATACTATTGTTGTTTCTATACCCGCAGATATCTATAAATATTAACACGTCACTTATAAATTTGGTTAATTAAATATATCAAACATAGGATGTTTTGAAGTGGCTGCCAATAACTTGGTGTTCCTCGCAAAGGTGGTACTTCACGCCGGAACATATAATATCCTTCCTTGGACATTTCATAGTTACGGGACTTCACAGTTTAATTCCTCCAAGCCGGTTCCATTATCGTACCAGAATACGTAAGGAGATGTGCCACCTGTATATGGTGGACATACCATCAACACGTACAAAACATTTTGGCAACACATTCATATGTGCGTACAGCTAAGAAGTGGAAGTCTCCAGAGTCTGTGTTTCCTGATAGCTATAATCTGGATGTCTTTAAGTCAACAGTGATTAGGTTACTTCTAAGCAAACGTGCTCGCTTACCATCAGGTAAAATAGTGGTCAAACGCTTGCCTATCAATAGTTAAAAAAATACTACATAGCGGTTGTCAATGGAGGTTTGCGAGAACGGACCATGCTGTTCCGCATACTCTATAATCCCATTAAACTATACTTGTTTCAGACACTAGCTTACTAACTTTCTGATTAGCCTAGACATGGAACTATATTCGTGAAAACCTAAGAAGTTTTGAGATTCTCGACAGCTGAGCAAAGAGGGACAGAATATCCGCTTTCCACTAAGTGCTAATGAGATTTACATTCCTGTCTTTTTCATACTTACAAGTAAAGCAATAATGTATTCTGATGTCAAATACGATACTTTTTAGATTGATTCGTCTCGTATATAGTTCGGTATACACAAAGCCGGAGGTACCAGCTTGCAAGTTTACTAGCACTAGCCAACTATTTCTACTTGCTGCTATTGTAACTAGCCTCAAGTTTTCCAGGCATCATTGGACAGTTGAAAAACCGAATCTCTAATGTAAAACGGAGTAACACTGTTTGAGAACTATACCTTCATGACGACATTAATCTTAGCAGGAGGATCAGCGTGCACTTCAAACCTTTCTGAATAGAAAAATGAAGATTTTCTCTTTTGTACCCATAGACCTTTATAGCAGAAGTTTCCCGTCAAATAGGTACGAGCGCGCCAGCCTGCTCTCTGTTTTTTCCTTCTCCGCAAATATGACTGATTTATGCCTTTCCCTGAAATATTACCATTTAATAGTATACTGAAGGTTTTAAATAATTGCCCAGTTAAGGATAGTAAAAGTGGGATTAACATTTTAGGTTATGTTATACTTACGAATGTGGTGCACAATAATTGTCTACTCAGCACACTCACAACACTTTTTAAAGGTACCTAGTTGCAAGTTAGCTGCCTGCATACCATAAGCTTGGTTGACTGTAGGTACATAAACTTGGGGTGAAATTAATTTGAAGTGAGTTACATCATAAAAAAGTTAAATTTTTAGCATCATATTATACAACGACATTTCACTTCCAACTCATTTCAAGCTCAATTCTTCATAAAAGTTTGCACGATCAAATTATCTACTTAACCAGCGTATAATTTAAAAAAAAACAGTTACCAGGGCCTCCCTCAGCAAGCATAACATTCAGCGGGTAGGGTTTAGGGAGGTGATGAGCCGTAATGACATTCATGATCCAAGTATTGTAGGGGAACACGTCGATGTATAGGGGAGGCTCGTTGTTGAGGCGGCGACGCATGGCGCGCCGGCGACAGGGCGCGCCGCCTGCAGCCACGCCGAGCAGCTCGTAGGGCCCGCCCACGGAATGGCTGATGATAGGCGCACCGGCCCGGACTCCGCACCCGGAGCTGCACAACACGTGAGTGACACCTTCGCTTCCAAGTTTCTGTACACACGATAAGGTTGATTTTACTTTTATTTTCCCGTTAAGATCAGTCCATCCGACGTTTGACTGATAGATATTGTTGTTAGTTAATACGCCGTCTCGGTCCCAATTTAGATGAAACTCTTATTAGTCTTTCCTGTAGTTTGCCATGTGTTATTCTATCTCCTAGAATTTGACCTTACTAGCGACACTTTGGTATGGTGTATACAGCGTGTTCGAGCCATGGGCAGCGCTTACTTTGGAGTCAAATTACCTTCAATTGTATTTTTAACCGACTTCCCAAAAAGGAGGAGGTTTTCAATTCGGATGTTTGTATTTTTTTTTTTATGTTTGTTCGGGCATAACTCGAGTCTAACTCGACTCTTTAAATTTCGGGAGTCGGTGTCAAAAAACTAACAAATTAACAAAAACACCGAGTTCCGAAATTAAAGTTATTTTTTACTTTGTAGTGTTTTTTTTTGGAAGTCAGTTGTATTTCTTTTGTAAAAAGTTTTGTTATAATTATTCCACTTTTTTTCCTGCCCAGAATGTACGAGACGTTGTTGGATACGTTTGAAACGCGTCGTCAGATTCTCACTCGTGGAAATCGACCATCAGGGCGTCTCAAAAAGTCACTTTAGTAGAATCAGAAAGCACATCACGTTATCCGTCACTGTCAAATTTTCCCAGTCAACCTGAAAATCTGAAAATGAAAATTGACAGATTGTTGTGTGATTAATATTATGATTCTAATATAATTCTGCTTAAGTTACCTTTTTAGACCCGCTGATCTTATAAAAACCTGGAATTCACGCCCATTGCTTGATCCTACCTCTTTTAGTTTTGCGATCGACTCTCGTCGTCGCCGGACTTCTGCTGGTCTCCTCTGACCATTATACCGAACCAGGTCCACCCCGTGTTTAACCTCTATAAGACTGAACTACTGCGTTTAAAAAGGATTTAGTTACGTAATATGAATGTTGACTTTACCCCCTTCATCCGATGCCGCTTACATTCTCTATGGGTGAATAATTTTAGCGTTTTCTTAGCTAATCTTTCCGAATCAAAATCTCTTGGTACAGCTGTAAAAATGGAAATTGATTAAATAAAAATAAACACACCAGCAAGTTTCTGTAAATTAACCGCTTCACGTCGATTTAAATAATTAAAACAAAAAAATAAACAAATAAAACCTACTACTAAGGTAGTCAACCAAGTAAACTGCTCGAAGTTTCTTCTTTCTAGTGCGTTCTATAATCGTCGGTAGACATATCGGGACCATGTACTCTGAAATCAAAGATGCGATTAGGTTTTTTATTTATTTAATAAAGACCTTCAATGATGATGTAAACGTAAAGGGGTACGAACTTTTTTCTATGGGAGCTGGCATTGGCATAGAGAATTTTTTACAAAGTTGCGGTGCACGATCTAACATGCATATTTGGGTAGAGGACCCTTAAACAAACAATAAATGTTGTAACATGGTGCCTTAAAGTGTTACGTTGCCGAGATATTTTGAGGTAAAGTCACCATGTGGCAATCATGACTATCATTAATAATTACTTAATAGTTCGGAGCTTGATTCAATAATTAACTTATTGGAAGAAAGTAAAACTAAGAACACGTGAAGAACACTTCATGAATATCTTCGCAAAATGATAGTGTTTTTAGTAATTAATATAAACGGTTAAATGACGAGACCTATTAAACCTACTTCCAAAAAAGGAGGAAGTTCTTAATTCGACGGGTATTCTTTTTAACCGACTTCCCAGAAAGGAGGAGGTTCTCAATTCGTCCGGTATGTTTTTTTTCTATGTATGTTTATGTATGTCGATTACTCCGAGGTTTTTTTTTTTAGGGATGGGAAATCATCAAATGACTTCCCCCGCTCTGGGCGGAGCGGGATGGAGTGTCAGACTCTTACTGACTAAAACCCATTCATGTTATTTCATGTGCCTTTTGTGTTCCGGAGCCGCGGTATCTCTTTCGAGAAGTCCCGCAACTCCGGCAGGCGTCGGCCCTTTGGGGCCCCTCTGGGTGCTGACTCTCTTTGAGGCGCACGTGGACACTAACGCGCCGTCGACATGGCCTGTCGTCATTAGACGGATGGACGGCTCGCCGTCCACAGGCAACTCCGAGGTTTCTGATTCGATTTCTGTGATTATTTTTTAGTTAGATACTTGCTTTTTGGGGTCTTAAACATTTAAATTTTGTTTGGATCCGTAGTTTTTATTTTATGAGCATTTTTGCTTATTTCAACGTTTAGGATTTACAGACTCAGAAATCAAAAGTTAAAAAATGAATAAAAAATAGATTCTTACTTGACTTCATTGGTCGAATAAGTTTTACCAGAGCAAGACTGTTGCCAACTCCGAATCTGAAATGAAGGTTTTATTAATAGATATGAGAACTGTTTAACGCCCTGTTCATAGCGGTGAGCGATGCAACTTGCGATAAGCGATGCGTCTTGTGACAAGCGACGTGACTTGCGACAAGCGACACGCATGGCTACCGCAATTCGCGACACTACCCGACAACGACTTATCAGACAATGTTCAATTTTCAATTAAACTTGAATAATTTGTTGACATTGTCCCAAGACGTTCATCACTTGAGCCTATTGGCCTTTGAGGCTTTGGCTAAACATTAAATAACATTAGGAGCGCTAAATCTCATTAGGAGCAGAAATGCACATCGAACTCAGTCGACCAGTAGCACCTACTAAAGTACTTTTTAGAAATAAAAACTGGCCGAGTGCTAGTCGGACTCGCGCACGTAGGGTTCCGTACCATTACCGAATTATACGATTTATGACGTATTAAAAAAAAACTACTAACTAGATCACGTTCAAACCAATCTTCCGTGGATGTTTACATAGTAATGTACATTACGTATTTTTTTTTAGTTTTATCATTCTATTATTTTAGAAGTTACAGGGACGCACACACATTTTACGACTTTGGAAGTGTCTCGCGCAAACTATTCAGTTTAGAAAAAAATGATAATATATGAAACCTCAATATCATTTTTGAAGACCTATCCATAGATACCCCACAAGAACGGGTTTGATGGCAAAAAAAAAGAGTTTGTTCTAAGTATGGGGTATTATATATATACCCCCAAAATTTGTTTTTTTTTTTTTTTTCTATTTTTGTGTGTAAATTTTAGTGCGGTTCACAGAATAGGTACATCTAATTATCAAGTTTCAACAGCGTAGTTCTTATAGTTTCGGAAAAAAGTGTCTGTGACATACGGACGGAGAGAGAGACAGATAAAAAGACAGACAGACATGACGAATCTATAAGGGTTCCGTGTTTTGCCATTTGGCTACGGAACCCTAAAAACGGGGTTATCCAGGGATCGATACAATGGCGCTGTTATCTTCTAAATACTGACTAACTGTGGAAAATACTTTAAAAACCTTTTCATTATTTTCGTTAGTTAATTTTTCAAACTTATTTCTACATTAAAAAAAAAAAAAAAAAAATTGAAAAAAAAACAGTTGAAATAAATAAAAATAGTAGTCTGCTGGTGTCGGGAGCAGGGTCCAAGCTATCGGAAACTCCTCACAATACGAGCCGCATCGAGGAGTACTGCTAGTAAGTATTTTTAACATTATGAAACTCCTAACCTACCTTGTGAATTCTGGATGCGGTGTTATGTCTAATGGTGGTATTTCTATATACGCGCGTGCACATTTTACACCATACTTTATTTGTTGGCGTGATAAGCCACACTCCTCTTCGTCTCGTTCGTAATCACCAAATACAATATTGCCTCTGAAAAATAAAGTTAATACTTCGTTTTTTTTTAAGCAGAGACTGAAAAAGAAGAGTTTTTCAAATCGGTCCAGGCTTCTTTGAGTAATCGGGGAACATACAAACATAAAAAATGTGATGAATTGAGAACCTTCTCTTTTTTGAAGCTGGCAATATGTGGTGGGTACATCAGCCCATCGGTTTTGCAACATCTCACCGAGTAAACTTAATGTGGACTATGTGGAGTAAGCGTGAAGTGAATTGACATTTTATTTTGTATGTATAGATTGACAGATTACTTCATGTTTACTTCACCTTTGCTTATACAGTCAGAAGTTTACAGAATCGCACAGCTCATAAATTTTAATATTTTTGACTAAAGAGGGGTTCGTGGCTAGTGACTAAAACAGTAATAGTCGCACAGCTTGTCCGGGAAAGAAATGCAGGCTAGGGTTGGGGTAACGTGTCCGTCGTTCTGTTCCGTCGTAAATACCTCTTTTTTTAAGTATGGGAAATCATCAAATGACCCACTTTGGGCGAATCGGAAGGGAGTGTCAGACTCTTACTGACTAAAACCCATCCGTGGTCCTCCTAGTGCCCTTTGCATTCCAGGACCGCGGTGACTCTTTCGAACAAATTCCGCAGCCCTAGCAGGCACTAGCCCTAGTGGGCCCCGTCTACTATGCTGTCATCTCTTTGATGTGCGCGTGGAACACAACGCGCCGTCGACCCGGGCCTGGTTTTGATCGGACAGCGATCCACCCTACGCTCGCCGTCCGCAGGCCTGACCCTACGGTGGCCGGAAATCGCCCTGCAACTCCCGACGCCCGGGGCGTCTTCTCGTAAATGACCCTTAGCACATCCATGGACCATAAAACACCAAACCTAATGACACTCCAACTTTGCCATGCTTTCTGCCATCTACAGTCAAATTTTCACTAAACTATCTACATACAGTTTGTAGTTCTTCGGAAGATGCATCATATCAGTAGCGGTGCCGAGGGCGAACTGCTTGTGAACGAGGATCACGCGGGGCGCCTTGCTGTGGTGGGGCAGCCCTGTCGTCACTGTTATCAATAATTTTAATTAAAAAAGAATGAACAACACTTCCTATAACAATGTGGTCAATCCAAAGGTTTTAAATGGAAATCCTAATGCATTGTTTCATATGTTTTGATAATTGTTCTGCTCGGTTAGAGACTCGTATTTTTTTTTACTAACAAAATAATTTGAAAAAAAAAAAATGTTCGTTCATTTGCGCTGCCATATCGATCATCTCGAGTAATTTTGTCTACTTATTGCCTGCACTTACGAGCGTGTGCAGAAACAATGTCTAAAAATATTTTAAGGTATGCTTCGAATTTGCTACTTTGGGTGGTCTAGGTTCTAGAGACTGCCTACTATACTCTTAGAACTACTACTACTACGACTACTAGATTTACTCTAGTCCCTACAGGATGTCAGTCAGCAATGCAAAAATGTGTATTCTGACACGAAACGAAGTAACCAATTTATTCAGACCCTAAGTTGTTTGTTAATGTCGGAATTCGATAACTTTTTTTTGTGTAGATAGACCGTCATTCGACGACAGTATTGAAAAAAACTTACCGTGTATGTACTGCACAAAGCCAAGCCAGGTGAATGTATGTTCCTTCAAAACTCCATCGGCTGGTTCGTTTTCGAAGTCATCGTGGCAGATTGAGAAGTCGCGGATTATGCTCAACGTCGAGCGCACACATACTATTGACATAACAATAACACTTTAGGATGAACACCTTCTTCATTATATTACCTACGAGTAAACCATCCTCTTGAATCACTCTATCTATTGATGAAAACCGTATTAAAATCCGTTGCGTAGTTTAAAAGATATAAGCGTACAAACGGAAAAAGCGACTTACTTTTATAAAGATAAAGAAGATCAGAAGAAACCTCCACTTAAAAAAAAGTTTATAAAAAAAACACTTTTTAGCAATGACAGGGTTATGTTTTTTTCATGGGTGGATTATAATGTAGTTTCTCATCAGCAATTTTATTTTTTATTTACTGTTGGTTATATAGCTATATGCCTTGGTATGCTTATCACGTCATGAAACTTAATTAATTGTAATTAAAGTAAATGGTGCTAACGGATACGTACACAATGTACAAACCGCCACGGTCATCCAACCGTGCATACTGTCGGTACGATCCCAAACTAATGACACTTTTCAGCGTGTGTGGTGTTTGTTGTCGCATTAATTTGTCTGTTTACCCAAATGGAATGTGATTACATTTTTTTTCTGGGAAACATTCACACATACTATAATTGAGAAGAAAACGGTGACCGTCATCATTGGCTCGTTTTGTTGTCCATATGGATTACTTTTTTTTATTTAATGAGATTTGTTTATTCGTGAGATTGCCAAATTAAAAGAATAATAATAATAATAATTTGGTGTACAATAAAGTATATATAAATAAATAATAAAATAATAAACATCACGAATGAATGAAAGACATGCAGAAGTATCATTGGCGTGTCTGTTTAAAATCAAGAAGCGCAATATGCATACTTTCATTTATAAATTATTTATAATCGTTGTTCATACTGATCGACAATGTTTCGTATATTCTATTCCATTTTATTAAATATTCCCGAATTTTCCTTTTTAGGGTTCTGTACCTGAGTCGGTAAAAATGGAACCCTTGTAGGATCAGTTTGTTGTCAGTCTGTCTGTTTGTCAAGAGTATCTACTTCTCTCAGGAACGCGTGGAGCAATCACACCGAAAGTACTCAAGTTTGCTACCTCTTAAAAATTAAACTTCTACGTGAACGCTATTATAACGATAAGCCGCGTATGGCGCATGTTTTGGCGATCGCTAGGGAAGCAAAACCTATAAGGTACTTTTCGTTGGCCTAGAATCACAAACTTTGGCAAGAAGCAAAGTCTTACAGCACAAGTAAAGGACATTTCGCTCCTCCCACCGAATAATATCGTAATGTGTTATAACGATACTTTGCGTTTTATTTCATATTCATCATGTAGATACTCTTTTACACTATGTCATTTTTTTTCAATTTTTTCCTATGAGTACATTACAAACTAGTATTTTCATAATAACCATAGCCTTATTATTCTGTTACAGATTCATTGTACTTATTTACGTGAATAAGATCGCTACTAGTGATTACGAGTAGCACTGCAAATAAGAGTTTCAATATGTTACGATAACGACATTATTCGAGTAAGAACAGCAAACTCGTTTTATAGTAAAGTATTCTAACAATATTATTCCTGTTGACATTTTATTTGAAAAATAATAGCAATTACTTTTGCAATAGTTTACCGAGGCGATATTTACACTCGATCTACGATTGCTGTACCTAGTATCTATTACCGCGAGCCACAAGCAATACGCATCACCTTCTCAAATTAAAAATCGACTTATTCAATATCAAACCTCTCATTCCAAACATTCATCTACAGCCTCTACTTCTAATACCAATGAAACTGATGAAAATATAAATGACGAAACTTTAAAACCAGTTAATGAAAAGAAAAGAAAGCGTAGTACAAAATGATACAATAAAAGAGATGACAAGTATACCGCGTGTATCTGACATCGACGCATAAACGATTTTTATAGGTCTAGGGCATGATTCTGGACACCCTAGTGTTGGAATTTTTCGTCGGTTCTTTTCTCATTTTTTCATTTAATTCAAGAGTACCACAAGTAGGTATCAGCTCAGCTGAACTGATACCTATTTGTGGTTTTATTCAGATTGCTCTTTTTAGTGAAAGTAGTTAAATAATATTTTTTTTATTAAAAATCTCATTGGGTTAGGTCAGAATAACGATTATGAGCAGTCTAAAGTAAAAAAACCCTTAAAAAAAATGAATAAAATAATGAGAAAAAAGCCGACGAAAAATTCTAAGTTTAGATTAAATATTTGAAGAAAATAAAGAGTTATATCTTAAAAAAGCAATGAAACCTTATGAAGAAGAAAATAAAGAGAATCATGATGATACACATATCACGCTATTTAATCCAGTGAGTCAATTTATAATTGAAACCAGCACTAATGATTTACAAACAGAAATACAGCATAATGTTATAGATACCGTAGGCACAATTGCACGAGTATCCTTTGACTACTATTACGCAAGACGCGGCTGCTGATACAAACACTGAAGCAGTTTTAACTTCTAGTAATAAACAAAAACTAGGAGAAGCTGTTTTTAATGAGCCAGAATGGTGTGACAACAGAAACAAGATACTCAAAAATAGCGGTGAATCTTATGAAGGTGCACGTTCAAAAAAAGATATGCTGCTAAGACCATCGGTCCTTTATGCTCAAGCAAAAAACGTTGTGGCATAACATTTTCTGCGGAACAACGCCAGGAGATATTTGACACTTTTTATAGACTGAAAGATCATGAGCTCCAATGGCAATATATCGTGAGACACGTTCAAGCACAACCGTAAAAGCTCTAGAGAGAATAAGGCAGGACGAGAGCTTAATAGACAAACTCACTATTAACAGGCCTCATAGGATGTCCGAAGCTAAAAAAAAAAGGATATATTGACACATATTGAACTATTTCCATCTGTTGAATCTCATTATACACGCAAAAGATCCAAGCGCCAATATTTATCTAAAGAACTGTGATATATAGAAACTATTACCCACCGTTTTTTTAAACGGGTCACAGTCAAAACGAAGGTGACAGTATGCATTCCTTGATTGAACGAGCTATGAAAAATAAAGTGTTGTATACACCTGAACAAGTATATGGTGTTATAATGAATGCCAAAGTTACTGGAGATAAATATAATTTAATAGAAATGGAACAAACTGATTTTTACAATATTAAAGACCTCATCGCTGATAAAAACTGGACTACAGATACTCAAGGCAGTAAAATTGCATGGACTAAAATCGTAGAAGTAAAGGTCTCAAATTCCAATCCCAACATAGTTCAGTTAAAGTATAATAAATGATGATCAACACCTTGAGTTAAACACGGAAAGTTGTATCAATAGATCAAGAAGAGGCAAACAGAATAGAACAGGTAATGTTAAAGTGACCGGTCTAAAGCCAACATACTCTAAACCAGTTGCTGTCAGCAAAGCTCTGCTAGCAGATTTACTTAGCTTATGCAGAACTGAAGCCAAACCATAGCCGAGTCACCCGGGTCCGTAGGAGTATACCCTTCAGCGAATCCATAGACGTGGTTCCCGGGTGGTGCTAAACAGGTGACATTAACCGCCTCCGTGGTCTAGTGGTTATACCACCTGATTCAGACCCAGAGGTCCCGGGTTCGATTCCCAGCGGTTTGGTTGGTGGTAGAACTTCTAAGTCCGCTTGGCAAGCTACCACCATCATGTCTAAGTCTGTCGCCATAGCAACAATGTTAACAGCATTGTTGTGTTCCGGCAGTTAGAGATATGATAGCCTGCAGTTCCTCTGTGTTAGAGGATTCCGGGTAAAGCTCGCTTCCATCTTCGGCCTAATCATCACTTTCCATCAGGTGAGATTTGGGCCAAGAGTTTCCCCATTTTGCATAAAAAAAAACTATCATTCGCTTTATAATTCGCTCCAAAGCTGTAATGAAAACCCTCAGCCAGCTTCAGAATCTGATGGTGAAGATGATAATGACGAAGACTAAATTATTACTGAGATGTTTATTCTGATCTAATCTTAGTTTAAATTGTTGATTTTTTTCAAAACAAATTAATGATTATGTATGTTTTTCAATTTTATTAATATAATAAATAGTTCTTTTATCATAAACCTATAGTTTTATATATTTATAATAATTGAGATTACTTAATATGCAATTGAAGAATAAAATAGTATTAAAACAATAATTTAATATATAATATGTATTATATCGGCGAAAAACCCAGTTACAATCTATTGCCATTTATGTTTGGTTGTCTTTGTTTAACGAATAACATTGTAGTATAATATTATTTTGCACGCTGTCCTTTTGTTTTTACGCGAATAATATCGTTTTGTTGTTTTGCAAAATAATGTTTTTCTAGCGTTTCCAGCAAAATATATTTTCTTTAATAACTTGGTTCTAATAAAATAAAAAATAAATAAGTTTATTTAGAATGATTCTATAAAAAAATATCTTTCATTTGATACATAAATCATTCTCTTAGGTTGGATAATTTTTACAATAATCGTAAAAAAACACTGTTTTATTTTTCCTGTAAAATTTGAATTTATCGATAACAATATTATTCGGTGGGAGGAGCGATTTGTGTGAAAATTTGTAGTATTATCTTACAAAAAATCACATTTTACGATTATAAACTTATATTTGCTGTTAAAGAAGTTAACGTGACGTTACTTCATTATGGGAAAAAAGTGTTGTCAACAAATAAATTAAATTGGTCCTTCAAATCTACCTACTTATCTTTTTGTCAGAATAATGAGTTATATCAAGGTACATTCCAGTAAGTAAAAGTTACCCGAATAAAGTCGAAACTCTATTCCTGTAATAGATGAACTATTACATACGAGTTTGTACGGAGCCTTTTGCAGCGCGAGTCAGACTCGCACTTGTCCATTTTTTTTTATTGTAACGCATCGTTCATCACACTACCTATATGAAATGTAAGTTGAATGGTTAAGTAAAGAGTAGGTACAAGTTCTAAACCAAGATAAATAAAACGACGAATATCGTGCAAAGCTATTTATTTAATTCCAAAATGCATTGCTGTGGAAATTCAGTCTATATACTTAAAATGAATCATTCGACGATCCGTTGAAAAAATAAAATGTTAAGCGTTCGACGATCACTTGGTCAATCTCCTTTCAATTATTAATTCTTTTTTTCGTACCTTAATATATTTAGTTGGTACTTTTATTAAAAATAGTTTAGTTTCCATACAATATATAAGCTATATTGCAGGAGGGTGGTAGAATTCAAAATAAAAATTAGCTGGAAGATTAAGTTTTTGATAGAGATAAAATTCATGTATGTCAAGTCGAGTGTAGGTCAACTTCATAGCATAGTACAAGTATCCTTGGCAATAGTAAACTGGTAGACGACTGTTGCGGAACAAGTATTTCCGCGGCACATATACATACATCAAAATGCAAGCAACGCTGTCGGTTATTGTCTCCCCATCTTCCAATAACTAAAAAAATACAAAAAGATAGGTTAGGATTACATTACAGTACATTTCTCTGAAGTTCACAACTGTGAAGTGAAACAGAGAGAGATAATGTCACGGAGACAAAAGTCACCAGTGCGCGCCTAGTCAAAGTGCCAATCTATTAACGAATGCGATTGTCGAAATGTCAAAATATAAGGGATTGATCACGTGACATTTCGACAGCGTTCGTCAATCTCAAACATTTTTGTAGTTTTGATAATCGTCTTCGCCACGCTACCGCTGATAGTGTCACATACCTATGGCCTCTGAACTTGGGATAAAAAGCCATTCTTTAAGCGATGGCGATGGAATGTAAGGGAGTGATCATGTGCCTTTAAACAGCGTTTGTCAACCCCATATATTTTTGACGTTTTAGAAATCGTCTTCCCCACAATATCGCTGACAGAATGTCACTTGTCTAGAGCCTTTGGTGTATTCTAGAGACATGTACAGACGCCAGCTGATCAAACTACAACAATCTTTCAAATTTCTTTAATAAATTTTCAACTTTATCGCCGAAGTGATTGCGTTCAAAGATTGGGAAAATTTGCAATTTTCGGGTAGCCTGATGTGCCAGGGTATGTACATTAAACCCTTTGGACCTTGAAACTCACGTAAACATAAGTAGCTTGTGTTGATTGCCAATCCGACAGAGTTATGTTTGCAGTTTTACGGAGAAACACTTTTTGTATCACATCCGGTGTGCACCAACCAAACTTGTAAATGCTGTGGACGTAATCTGAAAAAAAAATAATTGATAAACTCTACCTGTTGTTGGTACTTACGTTAGTTACACGATGCTTTCCAAATATGTTTATAATAAAATTGCTTTCAAGTACCTTTGCATTTGTTTGCATCACTGAGAATACTACTTATAATGTACTTACTTCAGAATTTTATGCAAAAATACTTTATCCGGGTCTCCTATCTATTTATCTATATAGCAATATACATAAACCCTTTTCTGTACTAGTATAAGCGGGTATTTGTGCACTGTGCAGGTACCTACTTCTTGGAAGGAGTTCCTCGTCGACCAGTCCTTCTGTGGGACCGTAGTGGTGCGCGGCACGCAGGGAATACGTGGCTTGATTCGCCGGAACCGCCTTCCAACCGTGTACAGCGACTACTTCAAGAGGGATTTAAGCATATAACACATTTTGCATATGTTAATTAATTTAAAACTTCTTCAATCCAAAGGTAAAATATTTGTTGTTATTGGTAGAGACTGAATATTGAATCGACTTTTGTTAGAACCCATTTACAAATTATATTCGTTCATACAACTTGCATTTGGAAACTTACCGATTAGTAGCAACTGGAACGATAGACAATAATTAATAAGACTACTCATTCTTGAAACTTTGAAAGAACCTTTCCTTATCTAACTTGCAATACTACTAACACTAGAGTGTCTTCAAAGAATCCTAGTTGATTGTCTTCATTAACATTTTGCTTACTATTTGAAACAACCGAAATTCTTCGTATATACCACATTTCACTTTGTTTACTAACATCCCGAACTCTCTCTTTAACAGACTTGCGATGTATTAAAATTTATGTATGCAAGAATTTTAACGACATTTGTGGCAAATAAATAAGCAACAACTTCAGTGACATAATTTATTTAGTAATTACGGATCGAATAACTTATCATTTAACCTAAAAGTATTTTTAATGTCTACAAAGTACGTATAACCTAAGTCAAAATAAGCGTGATATATCATACCCTTTAAAATTATCCATTAGTTATACTCGTAATACTATTTCTGGAAGAGCTTGATATAAATTGTGGTTTCATCAATGTTATCCATAGGTTTCTTGTATTTGGATCGCATATTACAAAATATATAAATAACACAAATCCTTGTAGCGTTGATGTCAGACAAAATAGGTAAGACCAAAGCAAATAATTTGAAAAAGAAAATATTCCGAATATCCACGTTAGACCTAACAGAAAAAACAAGAATATGGAAACTCTAAGTTGTGCACCGACCAAATCCATATCTGTTGATTTCATTTTCTGATCGGATTTTCGAGAAATAGCATATAGTACTAAAATGAATAAAGTTACGTTAACGCACAATATAATACATATGGGGAACACAACACCTGCAATACAGTAATAGCCAGTAGGGTAGCAAATAGTTCTAACCATTGACGGTCTTGGAATATAATTCTCAGCATCAAGAGCTAATGTAAGAATAACTGGCATAGAGGGAATTCCCCAACCGATTAATGTAAATTTGCACATAAATCTGGATGGTCTGCTTACTCCTAAAACCCTCACGTATCGTACAAACTGTAAAATAGCAGTTATCAGCATCCACATGAAACTAGCCAATATTGAGAAGTGCAGCAATGACCCTAAAATAATACATTCAACTGTTTTGTGTTCTGCAATAACATACATTCCATTTACATGGATAAACATAGAATAATCTAAATTAAAAATTAATATAAACAGTAATGGTAATGCTATAGCAGTTGATAATTGCAAGAGAACTTTTGTTCCCGCTTTTTTTCTCCAGTTACTAAATACTAGAGCTGTTATCCAAATACCAATAATTCCCAAAAGCGACAAGAAGCTCCCAATTAAAGTTATTATATTCAAAGCTGTGGTGTGATTTCCACTAAGAGATACAGAATTATTTGCATTATTTGGTATAGAAAGCAACTGACCAAAATGAGTGAGGTGATAGCATTCACACACAGTTGTATCATTTATAGTTTTTACGATAAAACATCCTTGTTTTTTCCAAGATCCTAGAATGTTATTGGATTGTTTAGGTTGAAAATCCCAGTAACCGCAATCAGAGTGTCCAGTATGATTAATTTGCTTGAAAACAAGTGGCACAGGATATTCCAGATTTGACATGTACTCGGGAATTGATACTCCTACAATTCGACTATTGATTACATGTTTATCAGTAGCCAATTCTTGGAAAATAGCATCGTTATAGAAAATGGTAATGATTATGTGCAAAAAATCACTTCTTGTTGTGTTTTCTTCACTACAGTTATTATTTATTTGAACTGTATCTAAAACTTGTTCGGGTAACCAGGTAGCAATCTCTAAGTTTTCCATAGAAAGGACTTCTTCTAGGCTGGTATTTTTGTATAATGGTTGAACTAGCATGTCTGAAAAATTGTCAGAGTCTGAATTCCGTATGATAGCTATACCTGTAATGTTATTATATTCTGGGTAAGTTATTTGAACTACAAATTGTGGTTTTAATGCAAATTGATAGGATTCCTTAGTTAACTGAGAAGATTCATTTAAACTACTTTGTGCTATTAGTTCTATAATATCACTAATCGAATCTAATATGACATTGGTTGAATTAAGTGTTTGAGCTAAATGTAAATAATTATAATCAAGAACCATCATTCTGTCCATAACCCAGGCAATATTATCTATATCACCAGTGTCTACCGATGTAGCGTTTTCTTGATAAAGATCCAAAATATGTTGCAGGGACATGGATAAGTAATAAATATCTGCAGGAATTATGATATCAGTATCACCGAGTACGAAATTAAGACCATCAGTAAGAAAACTGGTGATGTAATCGTTAGGCATCTGTCGTTTTACAAAATTGTACAGAAAAGCAGTAGTTTGAGATGGCTCATAAGTATTATCACAAGTGCCTTCAACTTCTCCCCAGAATCCACCCAGAGCATAGGATCCTTGACAGTGTCTCTTTACTGGTAAACCATTGGCTTGAAGACAAAATTGTTTTGGCGCAGAAATATGACCAATAAGAGTCATCTCCCAATCGAGCGTAATAACATCAACAGAATTTGTTGGCAAACAAAATACTGAACTGGATAAATTGACAAACGTGTAATTATATTTCGATAATTCTAGGTTTGCAGTTAGTATCAGTGACGCAAATGTCTCTTGTATCTGTAGAGCTTCGTCTTCATGAATATCTTCAATGTCAATGTGTAAATGAAATAAAATCATCATATGATCTAGAGAATAATCGAAAATGTCCATGAGCAACACCTTTTT
This sequence comes from Ceramica pisi, assembly GCA_963859965.1. Classification (NCBI taxonomy): domain Eukaryota; kingdom Metazoa; phylum Arthropoda; class Insecta; order Lepidoptera; family Noctuidae; genus Ceramica; species Ceramica pisi. The sequence continues at coordinate 8,113,258 of OY982529.1, forward strand.
AGCTGAAAATATGTTTGTTATGTTAGTTGTTAAATCAGTGAGATATGCCGTGTCTTCAACCTCATCAGGCAAAATGTAATATTTGATAACAAGTGCAAATACATGAACTTTGTTGCCTTTCGGATTGGCTATGATTTTTTCCGTAGTAATAAATGAGAAGTTAACTGTGTGGGCCTCGCACCAATATTGCGCAGAGCTATCGGTTACAAGATCTATAATATATACAATTTTTTCAACCTGACTTAATTCCATTTCTTCTCGCCTAGAAGAGTTAACCTCAATGAATGGGATATCATTAATATCCACCACTCTGAAAAATCCTTTTGCATCAGAAAAACATTGAATTCCTTTATCGTTATTATCATATTTCCAAAGACCAGAAGGATAATAAACTGTTAGATATATTTTGTTCTGTCCTTCATTGTATTCAAACATAAATTCAGTTTTCCCATAAACAACTTCCATCTCACAGGCCATACAAGGTAGCGACGCGCTAGCGTTGATCAACCCTAAAGCACCGGCGTTGTTTATAATACCTTCAAAAGAGGATGGTCTTTTAATATCCAAGGAATTATTTGAATGCAAATACTCTTTACTTTCATTAGTTTTATGAGACACTTCAGGTGCTTTGAACCAGCACCACACGTCATTTGGCAGCTGATTAATTTCCGATATTTTTTTAAAAATAAATCTTGTTAAGTCGTATTCACTGTTAAGCATAGGTGATCGGCATTTTTCTTGAATAAATTCGTTAAATGACATTCCGCGGGCCGATTTTTCGATGCCGTAACATGTGCCATTATCAAGTTTAAACCTAAATGAGTGGTATCCATTAGGGCATTTACTTGGATAGTAAAGGTCATTTATGTAAAAACATAAACTTGGGTAGTTTTTGGAACATATTTCTGTTACAAGCACACCACGCTCTATGTCTAACAATAAACAATTTTTCGAAAAAGATGTGTACAGACTCAAAAATTCACTCGCTGAAACACGCTGACCCCAGTTAGGCCCTGGAATAGACCACACTACGGGGTGGAAAAGTTTTTGCCTTGCTGCAGGTAGCCAAAAATATCGTGACGTATTCATAGCTTTGAGGGAATTGAGTAGGTATTCCACTTCTGCAGCAGATAAATCCGTAATAACTGAGGCTCCTCCGCTCGCAAAACAAGGAGAATTCCAAACTGTTGGTTGACCGATTTGGTAACAGTAATCGTTGTTGTCTTCTGAAATTTTGTGATATCCAGGTGGACATGAATTCATGTCGAAATACTTAACCACTTTTAAACAAGGTCCAATGTCGTCCAGAGAAGGTATCCAGCCGGAGTAGGAACAGTTCCTCGTCACTAAGGTTTCGTTACGGTAACAGAGCGGGTCTGATTCTATATTGTTTGCTGTTGGAGTCTGATGCCATGTCACACTTATTCCTGTATTCGAAACTTCTTCGGGGCAAATCTGTGAATTAAAAATGTTCAGGTTATGTAATTTCCAAAATCTAATGTTGAAATTAAACGTTTGTTGAAATTAAAATAAAACTAAAAATGATGTAACTGAATGGCTAAAATGTAGGATAAATTTTAACACAGTATAATTTATAATAATCACATTTCACATTTAATTGTTTTTACATCTGGCATTTTTTGTTTCTGAGAAAATGGCATGACGTGCGCGTTTGTACAGTTTTTTATTACAAGTAGTAAAAGTTTAAATAAATAATAAAATAAGATTTAGATACCTGTAGTGTAGAATGAAGAACACCAATTAATACGAATAGTACTCGCGACTTTAAAATTTTCATAATGCAAACGAAATTCACAAAACGTAATCTCTTGTGCTGCAGGTAGCAAAGTTCGGGCACTTTTACCGGGATCCAGTCGCGATTTGAAACATTTTCACCTTACTGCTATTGCGCAGATTACGTTATGGGTATAAAAAACATGGTGTTTGAAAAATCGTCTATATGGAATTCGGCTGCTATTCCAGCTTGGATTTGCTACGAGTAGCGATGGATGTATATGATAACAATCAATAGGATCGGTCTATTTTCATAGCGTACACTGACTTAGCTTTGCTGGCAAATCTTAGTCTTTTTCCGACTATGGCGAGGTCAAAGAGATAATGTTAATTCGTGTAAGCCAAATCTACTTGCTGTACTACAACATGCACTTAGCTAAAAATAGACCCTACCTAGCTTTTTTATGGATCAGAAATCATCAACGACTTCTCCCACTCTTAGTGTCAGACACTTAGGTAGGTACAGTGTATAACCCACCCGCGTTTCGCTCGATATGCCATTTGCGTTCCAGGACAGACTGACTTTAGCGGAGCCCGTCAACTATGCTGACATCTCTTTGGCGTGGATTACAACACGCCGTTGACCCGGGCCTGGTACTTATCGTATAATAAGTACTATTATATGAAACAGGAGAAAAGGAGTAAATGTAAATGAAAAATAAAGATCAGTTTCTCTCGCGTAATGCTTGTAATAAAAGGCATATAGAATTGTTTCTTAGGATCTCTAGATTACAGTGGCAGTAATATTTTTTACCTTTCACTATAACGTGAAACTAAAACTCTACTCTGCGTTCAAAAGTTTATAACATGGCGCAATATTTACCAATTTTTGTGTCTCGGGCACCGTTATCGTTGAAATCTGGCTTTACAGTTTACACCACACCTTTCTGGTTCAAGTGTTTTCCTTGAAAATGACACAGAAATATAGGAACATGTATCAATTTAAGGGTCATTCTTCAGGACACGTTTTTTAAGCGGCATCACCTTAAAAGAATTGAAATAGAAAATCAGCAAGCCCCTTTTTTAGGCAATCCTTTAATCCTATCTTATTCGGGTCATTAATTATTTTTAAATTATCTATATATCTAATATCATAAAAAAAAAACATGAAGTCCTAAGAAGTTGACAATGCTATGAAAAAATAGATCATAGTTCTAAAAGAATTACAGTATCTAATAAAAAATAATATGTAACTGTCCCGGGGTAGTTACTGATTTGCGTGGATCATTGTAAATTCACTTGCACATCCCTAACTTCGAGGCCCGATGTTGCCTCATCCTAATTCACGTTACAACTAGTCGCGCTCCGACGGCCGGGCAGAGTGCTTTTGTGATGAAGCGTCGAGTTTCCGAAAAATTAAGGTAAGAACCTCGTTTCATGGGTATGGTTTCTCAAAACTTTGATTTGCGTGGTTCAATTTTCTCCGGTGTCTGTGAATTTTTTTTATTGAATTAAATACTGTAACGAACAAATATAAGGTAACGCAACTTATATTCAAGACACAGTACATTTGCTTAAAAGGTTTTTATTTATTTTTAGAATAATAGATTTATTTTCATTTCCGTGGTCGTGATTTGCGTGGTTTACGTGGTAGTTTTGACCCCCTCAAATCATTTATTGGTCATGCAAGTGAAATAACTTTTTTAGTTTTTGTTTTTTTTTTTATCAATAATAAATTATTGTGATAATTAAAAGACCTACTGATTATGTTCCTAACAAATGACTGATTTTATAATCAAAGATGTTTTTAATGTCTTTAACGAAGAATGAATAATGTTGACTGATCTTATTATAAATAAAAGCTTAAAAAAACGATTTCTGTGTTAGTTACTTAACTATTCTTTTACCTGATAAATTAATCACTTATTTGACAATTAAAAAAAATAACATTTTTTTTAATTTGACTTTCTCATTATTTTAAATTACATTATATTAAAAAAAATAACATATTTTTTAATTTGACTTTCTATTATTTTAAACTCGATTATCTCTGTAAGTATATCGCTCTCTGAGGTAGGTCTATAAAAAATATTACTTTTACGTATATTTTAAGAAACAGAAGTCGATTTAAAAAAAATAATAATTTGAAAGATTGCCACGCAAATCACCAAAGAATGCCTTGCTCGAAGAATCACCCTTAAAGCCATTCAAAACAAACGGCTGTCATTATTTTGAGTGTCAGATAGGAAAAGGTTGAGAGGTTTCTAAAATCAGTCACCTATATGAAAAAACATTTATTTTCTATATTTACACTTTATCTGAAAATATAATACTAACAGTGAAAATAGATTTGAAATTGCTTGAAAAACAAACGAGATATAATTGTTTTAAACAAATACATATATCTGTCCCTCTCGCGAAATCGCTGAGTTATGGTATGGCAGCTGTATAGGCGTCATGGACTTAGACGTCAAAGTCCATATCGGACTTCTCTTTGTAATTGTAATCTTTGAAGCTTTAAGGTCTCTGCACACAGCCGGCGTGGCGGGACGGGACGGCGACGCGACGCTGAGCAGTTGTAATGTACTAGATATTATGGAGGACGCCACACAAAGCCGTCCCGCTCGACGCGACGGTAACCGTCGCCCCACGCCGGCGCCGCGCCGAGCGGGAATACAAGTCAGAAGCGGCGGGGCGGGACGTGAGCGAATAATGAATAGCGTCGCGATACGGTCGGATTGAATGGGCGCGGCGGGACGGGACGGGACGTGATCGCGCCCGCAGTGTGACCGATGCCGCCGCGCCAGCGCCGCATCGCCGCCCCGCCTTCCTACTTCCACCTTTATAACTTCATCGCTGATGAAGATTTAAAAAAAATAATGACGTCATGATTACTAGAACGTATTTAAAGTATTTCATTTTGCAATATTCCGTATTATCTCGATTGTAGAGTAATTATAAAAGATTGGCTATTATTACCCTAAATATTAATTTATGTATTTAATAAGTGTTTCAAAGGCATATTTCAGTATCAATTCTTTCTTTGTATGTATTTTAAAGTAAAAAATAAGACTACGAATACGATCTAACGATCGATTGACTAATCGAGTTACACGACTGAGATAATATTGCCTGACCGTTAGTATTTGAACATCACTCGAGCCTAGATGGCAATCAGCTCGTGGAGGACGCGGTGAGCGCTCTGTTCCCTGCGCGAGGGGAACATCCTCCCCCGCCTATGGCTCCGCCGCCTGCGGTGCCGGAAGAGGACCAAGAGGACGACGACGACGACATCCCTGCTGTGACTGGGGTAGACCTGAGAGCGGCGGTACGGAGGCTCAAGGCCAAGAATACCGCCCCAGGGCCCGACGGCTTGCCTGGCAAAGCCTGGGCCCTGGCATTGGAGGCTCTCGGGCCTCGACTGGAGGGGCTCTTTAGCGCATGCTTGGAGAGAGGCCAGTTCCCGCTTTCTTGGAGGACCGGGAAGCTGGTACTCATCCCGAAGCCTGGGCGCCCTGCGGACTCTCCGTCCGCATTCCGGCCCGTGGTGTTGCTCGACGAGGTGGGCAAGCTCTTCGAGAGAGTCATTGCGAACCGCCTCGCCGGGCACCTAGCGGGAACGGGGCCGGATCTTGCGGACAACCAGTTCGGTTTCCGCAAGGGGCGCTCTACGGTGGACGCCGTCATGCGCGTCAGAGCCCTCACGACGGGGGATGCGGTCTCCCGGGGTGGTGTTGTCTTGGCGGTGTCTCTTGACATCGCCAACGCCTTCAACACCATGCCCTGGAGCTGCATTGGGGAGGCACTCCGGTATCATCGGGTGCCGACCTACCTTCGTCGTGTGGTCGGGGACTACCTGTCCGACCGGGCAGTAATCTACCCAAGTCACAGCGGTGAGTGGAACCGGCGAGAGATGTCGTGCGGTGTCCCACAGGGTTCGGTTCTGGGGCCGCCCCTGTGGAACATCGGTTACGACTGGGTGCTGCGAGCCGACCTCCCTAGCGGCGTCAACGTCATTTGTGACGCTGACGACACGCTGGTGCTGGCACAAGGGGGGTCGTACGCGGAGGCGGCCGACGTAATGACACGCGGGGTTGCGATAGTCGTGGAGAGGATCCGGCAACTGGGTCTCGAGGTGGCGCTGCACAAGTCCGAAGCCATGTGTTTTCATGGCCGAGGCATTGCGCCACCGTCGGGATCCTTGCTGACGGTAGGAGGGGTTTCCATCGGCGTCGAATCGACGCTGAAATACCTGGGGCTCGTCCTAGACAGCCGATGGAACTTCGTGGAGCATTTCCGACGTTTGGTCCCCAAACTGGAGCGGGCCGGGGCTGCTTTCAGGCGGCTCCTGCCCAACCTGGGGGGACCGAACGCCTCCTGCCGTAGGCTATACGCGGGGGTCGTGCGGTCCATGGCCCTTTACGGGGCCCCGGTGTGGGCGCGTTCATTGAGGCAGCGTGCTGCGAACCACTTGAACGCGCCCCAAAAGGTGGTGGCCCTCAGGATGACCCGAGGGTACCGCACGATCTCGCGCGAAGCGGCGGGTCTCCTTGCCGGATTGCCGCCATGGGATCTGGAGGCGGTGGTCCTCGCGCGCCTGCATGATTGGCGCGCGGAGGTACTAAGCCGGGGGGAAACTCCGCTGACGCGGCAAATTGTCGCGCAGCGGACGGACTTCCGGCGCGATCTTATGGCGTCATGGAGACGACGACTATCGCAACCCAGCGCAGGGCACGCCACAATAGCGGCGATAAGTCCCCTCTTTGAGGAGTGGCTTGAGAGGCGCCACGGCGTCCTCACCTTCCGCCTGACGCAGGTCCTCACCGGACATGGATGTTTCGGGAGGTTCCTGCACCGAATTCGGCGGGAGGAAACGCCCGGGTGTCACCACTGCGAGGATCGACCGGAGGACACGGTAGAGCACACTGTGCAGGTGTGCCCCGCTTGGGCGGCGCACCGCCGTGTCCTCGAAACGGCGATTGGCGGCGACCTCTCGCGTCCGGCCCTGGTCCAAGCCATGGTCCGGAGCGAGACGGAATGGGACGCCGTTGCCTCCTTCTGCGAAGCAGTCATGCTAGCGAAGGAGGTGGCGGAGCGGGAGAGGAGACCCTCTCGTCCCGGCCGCCGTGGTGGACGCCGCGGGCGTCGGGGGCCACCTGGTGACCTCCGGCCACCGTAGGCGCGGGCCTGTGGACGGCGAGCTATGGGTGGCTCGCCGTCCGTCCATCTAGACAGGCCGTGTCGACGGCGCGTTAGTGTTCCACGCGCGCCTCAAAGAGAGTCAGCAACACAGAGGGGCCCGAAAGGGCCGACGCCTGCCGGAGTCGCGGGATTATTCGCAAGAGACACCGTGGCTCCGGAACACAAAGGGCAATGAAGGAACATGGATGGGTTTTAGTCAGTAGAAGTCTGACACTCCCTCCCGCTACACCCAGAGCGGGAGGAGTCATTGGATGACTTCCCATCACTAAAAAAAAAAAAAAAAAAAAAAGCCTAGATGGCAAGCACAAACTACAAATATCTAGGAACCTTTTTTTTTTAGGGATGGAAAATCATCAAATGACTTCCCCCGCTCTGGGCGGAGCGGGAGGGAGTGTCAGACTTCTATTGACTAAAACCCATCCATGTTCCTTCACGTGCCCTTTGTGTTCCGGAGCCACGGTATCTCTTTCGAATTAAAAAAGTTGTAAACTACTAAGCTCATAGCAATGATTGATTTCTTAGTAAAAGCTCATTTGGTTACCACCCCGAACTGCAATTAGGTATATGATCTTTTATTTTTTTATAACCGTTAATAGCGCTTCAATTCATGAAGTTTTTCGACATCGACGCCCTTATCTGGAAGTGAATCTCAATAAATGTACCAAAACATTACTTTTATTTAAGACTAACTTTTGCCCGCGACTTTGTACGCGTATTTCCCGTTCCCGTGGGTATTTCGGGAAATCTTCTCTTAGTGCTCCCCTAAGGAGTGTACAGTGTAGAGATGCTACATACCAAACTTCAGCTTTCTACGGTCAGTAGGTTCGGCTGTGCGTTGTCTGTCAGTTTTGGGGGCCGAGTCACCCGCGTCCGTAGGAGAATTGGTACCCTTCAGTGAATCCCTACACGTGGTCCCTGGGTGGTGCTAAACAGGTGACACTAACCGCCTCCGTGGTCTAGTGGTTATACCACCTGATTCAGACCCAGAGGTCCCGGGTTCGATTCCCAGCGGGGGCAAATTTTTTTGCTCGGTTTGGTTGGTGGTAGGACTTCTTCTAAGTCCGCCTGGCAAGCTACCACCATCATGTCTAAGTCTGTCGCCATAACAACAATGTTAACAGCATTGTTGTGTTCCGGCAGTTAGAGGTATGATAGCCAGTTCCTCTGTGTAAGAGGATTCCGGGTGAAACTCGCTTCCATCTTCGGCCTAATCATCACTTTCCATCAGGTGAGATTTGGGCCAAGAGTTTCCCCGTTTTGTATAAAAAAAAAAAAAAAAAGGATTTTGTGAACCTTGTTAGCCATCATTTAATAAACCTACCGACAACTACTAGACACTAGACAACGCACAGTCGAAACTACTGGTCGTAGGAAGCTATTTTTTTTTCATGTATGTTCCTTGGACAGTACTTAGAGAGGATTTCCCGACATTCCTACGGGAATGGGAAAAATAGGATGAACTTGTACGAATTCGCGGGCAATAGCTAGTACCAAATAAAAGGCCATTGTTGTTGAAAGTGGTAAAAGTGAAATTTCATTTGAAGTGTTTAGCAATTTTAACAAGAATATCACTTTTTGGACTATGAAAACTGGGAATAACGTTTTATCCGCAGCCTGTATATTCAGCTGTAATCGGGATTTATTAACGTCAGTGTCATTACGCCTGGCATGTACACACCGATATGGTATCTTTATGAATTCATTGATTTTACGCCACGCTGTGAGCAGCAGTTGGCTTTATTTGTGTGAGTTCCATTGGGTAACACCAGGTGAAATCCCTTATCTGGTTGAAGAACCATTGAGCACGGCTTTTAGCTATGTCAATACAATATCAACTTTGTATTTTTATCTAGTGTAGACCTACGCCTAATATTAAGTAGTTTCCATAAAACTTGATTTATATTTTGATTTTTATCATGATATATAACTACTATTTTATCTAAGTGCTTACCAATTTTCTTATCAAGGTCCATGTTGCGAGCGTTTCCGTTATTAATTTTTTGACTGATAGGGACATATTATTATGTATCATTCGTCATGTGGGTAATAGATTTTAAGGCAACACGTATTACCTAATCGTATAGTATGTTGATCTACAAAATGGCATGGCAGGAAGTGTGACTGACACTGGCATGGCCACCATCAGGGATTTAAATTTTAATAAAACGAAACATTATCGCAAATTAGTCTAAATTAGTCGCCAAATATTAGAATTAGTCGGTCATTAGTTCAAAAGTATATAATAATGGTTGAATGTAATAAGGGTTTATAGATGGCCGATCTATGAAACGCTTACCCCAGCTTGGCCCATTTGAATCTTAAAAGCTAGGGCACCTAACGAAAATCTGTTTTCTTCCAAATTTGTCAGGTTTTGTCAATAAGATTTTGTCAGGTTTTGTCTTAGAAGGTATAATGAGTTTAATTTTAAGGTAACGTCCAAGAGCTAGATCGAAGAGTTTAATTGAGAATTTATCTCTCTCTGACATTTCTAAGAACATGAGACCGATAAAACTAGAAGTATACTACACATATAAATTTTTTCTTGGCAATTTTTCGTCTACTTTTCGATTCATCTTTTGGACTGTGCCTTACAAATATAACTAGGTAACCACACGGGCGTGGCGGTGGTGGCGACGCGAAATGAGTTTTTGGCTGAGTCATGCACATTATATCAATCGAATTGCGTTCGGGGTGAGACGTCCATATCCAACTAATATTATAAATCCGAAAGTTTGTGAGTATGTATGGATGTTTGTTACTCTTTCACGCAAATACTACTGAACCGATTACGATGAAATTTGGTATGTAGGTAGCTGAAGACCCAGAATAACACATAGGCTACTATTACTACTATATATTCTATTATATACCATTTCATCTCGGAGTTCCCGAAGGATCGGGATTTACACAGGAGTAACGTGAATTTATATTTAACTGTCCACTCATCAGTTGTTCCCTATTGAGTGGATTTACCCAGCTTCTCTTTCTTTTTTAACCGACTTCCCAAATAGGTCTCAAGGAGAGGAAGGTCTCAATTCGGTTGTATTTTTTTTTTATGTTTCTTACCTCATAACTCCGTCATTGAATGATGATATGAACCGATTTGAAAAAAATCTTGTTTGTAATCTGAAAAAATCTGAAAGGATATTCTTGTCGATTGGTCCCATTTAAATTTTCTCAAAATTGCTTAGGAAGTTTGGATTTTAAATCGAAATAGCTGGAATTCGTTAACTTGGATGATGGTTTTCTGTCATCCAAGTTATCGAAATTGCGTATTTTGCTTTCCTGCAATTTTGCATTTTGATTTGTGGTGTTGTTAGGTGTGGAGTAGGTACCACTAAAAAGTGATATATAAAAAAAACCTTTTTACAAAGAAATACAACTGACTTCCAAATTAATAAAAAAAACTGTGTTACACAGTGTTTTTTTTATTTGGAAGTCGGTTGTATTTTTTTGTCTGACATCTTCTAATGCTTCGTAAATGCAAAATAGTTTTAATGGATCAATTGCACATCACAAACGTAGGTACAACCCACTTCAAGGAACGTGCTCATTTACCAGTCACCTTGTGGAGGTAATACTACTAGCGATATCTGTCGACAGTCATGACTATAACAAAACGCGGGTTTTTCCATATACTAACCTATACTAAACTATAACTAATAGTTGGGTTTTGTTTTGGACTGTTTTCACAAGATCACGCAAAAAAAACACGATTTAATGTGTAGATTAATGCTTATTTATTTTTTACAACTATTCTGATTTATCTGTTTTGAGGCCACCTTGCGGGAGGGGTGGTGGGGGGACGTTAGGTATAGCAGGATCCTTGGACGCATAGTTCAGAATATTTAGATCACTGGGTTCAGGAGGTGGGGTTTGTGCAGATTGATCAGCGAGAGCAGGAGCGTTATTAACCTGTTTCTCAGCAACGACGGGAAGACTTTGTCCCAGCACATTCGGTAAGGGACGATATATAGGGAGGCTCGCGTAAGGACTGAAATTGAATGGATCATAGGGATCGTAGAATCTTACACCTGGATACCTGTAGGTGAAAGGACTGAACTGTGGCAGGGCATTGTACAAGGGATCTATGTGTCCTAGGGGCAGGACTTGTGGTGGGAGACCGAATTCATTGAGTGGTATTGGAGACTGTGTAGCTGGTAGTGGAGAAGGTGAAGAGGCACTGCTGTCTGATTCAGGCTTGGCAGGCTCTGCAGTTGTAGTCGGTGATTCCGTAGAAGGCGAGGACTCTGCAGGTGTTCCGGGCGTTGAAACGGGTGAAGCTTCAGCTGGTTGTGGTTGCGGTTCCTTCGGTAGTAACCCTGGTGCAGGCAGTAGTCCCTGAAATTAAGAACGGTACGTATGTAAAAAATAACAATAATAATGCGATAGCACATAATTATCCTTAAGATCCTCTTTATTCGGCCGAAGCATCAGCATTATAATTTTATAATACTACCAGATATTTTCTCACGTACAATGACGTAGACGAAATTTTGATTGCGATATGTATTAGCCCTATGATAGGAATAAAATGGGAGGTATTTAAGATTGCTCATACCCACATCATTAAATGGTTTGATTCTGATAATTTTGAAAAAAAAAACGGATTTACATTATACTAAATTGTGCACATGCTCATATTGCTATGCTTAGAATGACAGGGGCATGCACAAGTCACCATACTGTTTCATTAACACAGAAATCAAGAAAATTAAGATATTCTTGGCAAACAAAGGCTTTGTCGACCTCGAAAAGACAAAGGAAATTTAAATGACCACTTGACAACAAATTGCACGCCTTATGTCAGTCTTAACCATTGTGGGCTTCTTGTTGATAATAATTGCTGATGGAATGTTGCTTGTCTAGCTAGAACTTCTTCTCAAGTTAAAACATGCAGAAGGCTCTGTGTGTAACAAATGCCATTGGCTAAGACTTGTTGGACTCGTACCACAACCACACCACAACCTGGCGACAAAATATGGTTAAACTGTGGTTGCATGTGAGTATTGTCACTGCAGCTTCGCGATGACGCGATTTGGTCGGCCGCTAGTTCGCGGTGTCGCTGGTGGATGTGGTTGCGTCGCGTATCACACTCATGACTGTAAAATGTGGTCCGTGTGAATTTAACTATTAATTTTCATACAAATCCCTCCACGCGCCTCCCACGTCTTTTGGTTGTGGTACGGGTGAAACAAGCCTTGGTTGTGGGTTTTCGTTGGCACCCTTTCCGTACGCAACTCTAATAAACTAATTAAAGACAACTTACATTTCCAAGTAGATCTCCGCCGTAGAAAATGGCGGGCTGATAGGAAAAGGCGAACGCATCGTGGAGCACTGGCTGGTATACTGGATACGCCTTGCTTGGCTCCAGGTTCTGGTTCGAAGTGATAAGCGCGTTGTAGACCTTTGGCACGCGGCCCGGCGCCGGTGCAGGGTCCGCGCCCGTGCCTAGCCATAGTACGCTCAGCAACTGAAATTGATGAGAATTTATTGATAAGAGAGGATTTCCCGAAATTCCTAACAAAACGGGAAAAACAGGATATGCGCATATGAAGTCGCGGGCAAAAGCTAGTGTATTACAAAACGGCAAACGAATAAGCCTGGGACGAAGATAGGATTAGTTCACACCTTACCAAAATTGGCAGGAATGGAAAGAAGAAAGCCTATAGAAAGCAAGGCAAAGGCTTTTTAAAGGCGGGAGCCAGCAGTCTACTTGTGTTGCTCCCGAACGGATGAACCAATTTTGATTTTGTTCTTTTTGTTTGAAAGTTGAATTAGTCGGAAGTGTTTTTAGCTATGTTTGAAAATCGGTTCAAGATGGCCGCCGCCACAATTTGGCGGATTACATATTTTCAATCACAACTCCCTCAAAATGGACCGGGATCAAATGAAAGGGCTTGCTAGTAGAACACTATGATAATTTTCAAATCAGTCAGTCGGAAGTTTTTTAGTTAATTTATTTTTTCCTGTTACAAAAAGAATAAAGCGACTGAAAGCACTATATGTAACGAGCAATATCGATATTGACAGTCAATGAATTGATAGATCCTTCCTTGTGAATAAAATGTACTAGTACATTACTGCAGCGGCCATCAAAAGAGGCATTGATGGACGACGTGTAAATGTGGGCCGAGGCGTAGCCGAGGCACACATTAACACGTCGCCACGTGTAAGTCCATCTATGCCTAGTTGTGGCCAAGGCTTGTATAGTACTTTTCTCAAAAAATGCGCGGAAATTAAAATACACCTACTTTTCAAAACCAATGTCAAACAACCAACAACAATAATAATAATTCCCGCGTAAGTGTTATTTTTTTATTTCAATAGACAGCTTTCTATTTGCAAACCAGTTCGAAATTTAAATAAAACCTTTGATAAGTTACCTCCTTGGTTGCCATGTTTCGGAATATAAGATCGTTCCGTTTTTAAATTACACGATAGATATGCGTTTAGTATTTGGCCGCTTAACACGACAGATATGGATTTTCATACAACTTTTGCCGGCCACTGCTCGGCCAGTACGGCAATTTCGATTTATCTCGAAGAAGGCTGTCAAACAGTCAAAATAATGCTCACATTTCCAAGCATGTTTGAGAAAATAACACTTTTAGACTGAGAACACAGAACATACCCCCCTTATTTTCTCACAAACGAAATGTGTGATCTTTATTAGTGTTAGTAGTTCTTTTAAATACGCACACTTCGTAACTAAGGCCGGCGACCTTTTTTTAAGTCGCTATTTTTCTATTGGCACCAATGAAACAAACCAAATGTAATAACCTCAAAATACAGAAGTGAGGTGAGGTCAGGTGAGATTTGGGCCAAGAGTTTCCCCGTTTTGTATAAAAAAATAAATAAAATAAAAAGTATTTTTACAATTCCGTGAAGTGTCCGTGATTTTAATTTAGTTTCAGTCGAATAAATGCATTATTTTGAACAAAGAAAGTAAATTCACAGTTCTGTTGATTCTTAGGCGAATGATATATAACGTGAAGCAATGTCTTTTGCAGTTTCGTCAGTTAAAGTTGAAACGTATGTGAAGGGCCTTAAGAACAAGTCTATAGTTTACGCCAGATAAACGTGGAATAAAGTACACTGACCTTTCCCTAATATCTCTTCGTAGATTCTAGAACAATAAATTAAGAACTGTTTTTCATTACTAGAGAACGTAAAGGATCACGATAGAAGTCGATTCAGGACAGCTTTATGTCATTATTTCTGATTTTTAACCGACTTCCCAAAAAGGAGGAGGTTATCAATTCGGTTCTATTTTTTTTTTTATATTTGTTACCTCATAATGATCTTTAGAAAGTCAATAAATGTATTTGGGTCAATGTACTTTATTCCACGTTTATCTGGCGTAAACTATAGTAATAGTCACGAATTTGTTTACTCAGCTACTTCCACTGAAACCTATGATTTCCCTATATTATATCGGAAACCAGTTTACGAATAACATTAAGTATAGTGTCGACTGTTAAGAGAACAATTAGGTTTTACCTTGAACGCTATTAACTGACTCATATAAGTACATAGCACTCTCATACATAGGCTTATAAATACGCTTGGACAGTCACCTACTACTAGTTTTTGCGAGCCTAAATCAATAGAGTTCAACCAGTCTATTCTGTCGACATCTCACCGTGTACACTTAGGTGTAGTGAACGATAAGTGAGCTGTCAGTCCACTTTGTTTTATATGGTTTGACAGGTCACTTCATCCAAACCTTCACTTCGATATGTTTACTGCCGGTCGATTCTGACGACATCTCACCGTGATCACTTAGGTGGAGTGAACGACAATTGAGCTATCATGCCATCTTGTTTGTATGGTTTGACAGCTCATATTTTGTTGTTCACTTCGCCTAAGTGTTCACTTCGACATGTTTATAGAATCGTACTGCAATCGACAGGCTGAACATAGTTGGAAGTAGCTGTCTCCCGCGACTTCACGTTAAACTAATAAAACAGCACAAATGACCATATCAAGGTATTTTTTGTGTGGTACACGTACACTGGTATACCTTAATTATTTTTCTAAAATATGAAGGCTCAGTTATCACTACATCATCACTATCATCACTACATAGTATAAAAAAATCCACCACCGCGTCTGTCTGTCTGTTCGCGATAAACTCAAAAACTCCTGCCCCAATTTTCATAGTGTTTTCACCAATGGATAGAGTGGTTCTCGAGGAAGGGTTTAGTATATAATTTGTTAAGCGGGCGAAGACGCGGGAATCAGTTAGTTTCTAATAATATTCGCCACCTATTTAGAAGAAGATATTCAAAACAAACAGACACAGAACATAATTATTTGATAAGTAGGTACGATTTTATTATTGAGTAGTAAACATTTATGTCTTCGTAAAAATAATAAAGTAATGTACAACTTTATAAGGTAACTGTTGACTTTAAACTTAATGCCAATGCTTTTTAATCACAAATTAAAATTGTTAAAATTAAAAGTTCTGATCGATAGCCGTCCACGTTACCTTCAAAGTAGATTTTAGATAAGTAGCCAATTTATGTTCTACCTACATGAATTTTGAAAGTAGTTTTTAATTAATATATATCTTAAGATATACTTTAGACCTGTGTTCGGTATGTTATTAAATAATAATTATATTGCCGTTCTAATTTTTTCAGTAAATGACAGCAAGGCGAATTCGACAGGCTACGTTCCAATCTAGAAAAAGAAAAATCTATATAAATAAAAATGAACCGCCGAAACATATGCGCATAACTTCGTAACTACTGACCCAAATTGGATAATTAATTTTTTGTTGTGTTCGTAATGTCAGGGCGAGGTTTGTATAAAAATTAAAAAAAAAACTTACATCCAAAAATCTATATAAATAAAAATGAACCGCCGAAACATATGCGCATAACTTCGTAACTACTGACCCAAATTGGATAATTAATTTTTTGTTGTGTTCGTAATGTCAGGGCGAGGTTTGTATAAAAATTTAAAAAAAAACTTACATCCAGGCGGAGCTGGGGCGGGCCACTAGTGTTTTATAAGTTTAGCTGTCTATACTGTTATTTCTTGATATGATAGTTTCTAGGTCTCTATGGTCTTATGCCCGTACCTCTCATCGGGACGCCCTTACCGATCAATCGGCAGTATGACGTATGTATCAATGCCATAATGATTCGTGTGTAAACAGTAACAGTAGATATTCTGACTGCTCCGTTGGTATGTGGAGTCCTGGGTTCAATTCCCAGGTAAAAACTGGCCAAGTGCGAGTCGCACACGAAGGGTTCCGTACTGCTCTTGCGATACAGCCAGCTGACAGACAGTCAGACAGACGGACGGACGGACGGCTGGACGGACAGCGGAGGCTTAGTAATAGGGTTCCGTTGATTACCCTTTAGGTACGGAATCCTAAAATATGTTATTGGGTTTTTTCATTACGAATTTCTCTGTTCCCTGGAGTTTGGAAGTTTGTGGTGTGACACCCTCGTATCTAGGAAAGCGCCTGTCCTGCGCCAGATCTCACTGCGATCGTTTCGGTTTCCGTCCTATCGGAATATGAGAGTGATGGAAGAGAGACTGCGCCTGTGTATGCACAGACACGCCTGCTCTACAATAGGTATGTCCCGCGCCGATGGCTAGCCTACGCTGAAATTGGCCGCCTTTGTCGAAATCAGTCAGGTCCTCCTGACTGTTGTAGTAGATGTTATTCGTCCAATCTCTGTCAATTGTGACAGAGATTAATGGCATACCAAGATCCAGCTACAAAATGATAGGTATTGACCTATCATTTTGTAGCTTGATCTTGGTATGTTAAACCCATTAATTTTGTAGTCAAATGAGGAAAACCTTTTAGCCCAAGTAGGTAAGTATACGACTATTATAATAATTGTTTTACATAATTGCCTATATAGGTATTGTAATGAATCTTATTATAGATACGAGTATATTGCTTTATTGATAGGTAATTGATCGGTATGCATTTTATAAATACTAAGAAGACTTTATTAGTCTCGTGGGCGTATACCTATTATGGTCATGCCAGCAGATTATTGATAACATTGTTACCTATTAATGCTACCAACTTAACAATAATCTTACTAATTTTAATTTTTTATTCTATCGAATACATTAGAATAGTTCATATCGGGATTGCTACCATGTACCTTTTTATTTGCGAGTTTCCGATATTTCGGCACTGTTGCAAGCGCCATGATCATGGAGTAACTGAAGATCTTGCGGGTGGGATGTTATTGGCAGACATATCGGAAACTCGTAAATAAAAAGGTAGATGGTAGCAATCCCGATATGAAATATTCTAATGTTAGTGACCATGAAAGTTTTAAACAATCTATCGAATACACTGTTAAAGTTACAACAAAAGGGTGAAGACACTGACTCCTGTAACACAGGTACCACCTAGCTCAGGAGTCAGGGCTCCAACTCAAAATGTTAAGTCAAACCTAAGTTAAGTTAATAAAATATTTTTATTGTTTATTAGTTTTACATACACCGACCGAATTTCGCTCACGGTGGCCGATCTTATCCGAGATCAGCCATGTACCTATGCAAGAAATATTATAGTGCACTAGTGTGTACGCAAACACAGGTGCTCTCTATTGTCTCTTACTGTCATAGTCAGATGGGACGGATGTCCGACATGACCGGATATAATAAAGGCCACTTTAGGAGAACCATATTAGAATAATAGATAACACAACAACAGTCACACAACAATCTGTCAAATTTTATTCTCATCTTTATAGCTAACGCATTGATTGAGAAAACTTGACAGTGACAGGTCATTTGCTTTCTGATTCTGCTAAAGTGGCCCGTAGGCGTAGAACTAATAGCTTTACGTGCTTTCCGAGGCACACCCCGTGGCATTATAAATATACACCACCAACTTCTAAGCTGCGGGCTGTTACTAAAAAAAAATCATTTAAAAAAACGAAAATCACAATTACACCTTTTGCCCGACCTGGGTATCTACCACGAAACCAACGGGTTAGTCAACGTTAAGTTGACGTTTCGGATTAGTCCCTTAAACAGGCAAACACGTAATTAATTATACAATTCCTAGATGACTCGGCAAACGTTGTTTTGCCAAGTAACAAAAAAATAAGTACCCTGCTACCTATTCTAAGACCTACTGAGTGTACACAAAAATTTCACAAAAAACAAAAATCGGTCAAGCCGTTTCGGAGGAGTTCGATAACAAACAACGTGACACGAGATTTTTATATATTAGAAAATTAGTTGATACCGTGTGGAGCAAACAAACAAGAGTAGTGATGTAGCAAAGTAATATTTGAATCACGAATCACGATGTTATGACCCTATTAAATATGGAGACGAGTTGTTGGCAAGTTGAATTGGCAAAAAACATCACGGCATGATGTAACTAGCTTATTAGTCTAGATATCTTCTTTTTCTACTTAAGTATGTACATTGGGTTATAAAAATATCTCTCGAGTTCCTCTTTCTTCATAAATCATCACTATCACTACGTATCGTAAACGTAAAACAAAGTCGTCTGTCTGTTTGCGATAAACTCAAAAACGACTGCACCGATTTTCATGCTGTTTCACCAATGGAGAGAGTGTTCTCGAGGAAAGTTTTAGTTTATAATTTGTCGAGCGGGTGAAGCCGCGGGCATCAGCTAGTTTATAATAATTCAGAAATCCAGGATCTAGTAATATTGATCCTGTAACAGTTTTTGTGAAGGTAAATTTTCACAAGATCTGTCATATCCTATAGGTCAGACCAGGCTAGGTCACGGACGAGGACACGGCACAGCATAACATTGAGCTGAGCTGGGCTGGGCTCAGGTGTTGTCAGGCCACGGCTGTTTCGGCACGCACCTGCACCGGATCGGGAGGGAGGAGACACCGGCGTGTCACGACTGCGGCGCGGCGGAGGACACGGCGCAGCACACACTGGAGGTGTGCCCAGCTTGGTCCGAGCCGCGTCGCAGTCTCACTGCGGAGATCGGACAGGACCTCTCCCTTCCCAGCGTGGTCAGATGCATGCTGGGGAGTGAAGAGTCCTGGGCCGCGGTCGCCTCCTTTTGCGAGGATGTCATCTCGCAGAAGGAGGCGGCGGAGCGCGCGCGGGAGGACGATCCTCTCGCTGCGCCGCTCCGCAGACGAAGGCGAGGTCGGAGAAGACGTCCTCTTCTCCCTCCTCGCGGTGGTGATGGGCGGGCGACAGGCGCGGGGGCGCCTCCGCCTGCATTGCACGCATCACCACCATCGTCGGAAGTTCCCGGCCCTCCCCCAACGGGGGGGGCGTGAAGGGCCCGCTAAGGCGGGCGGTCGTCGGAGGTGGACTGGACGTAAAGGCTACGCCGATCTCCCAGTCCACCCCCACTATGACGTTGCGGGAATTTCGTTGCTGGGTTGTTTTAGTGGGTATACCGGGCTTGCCCGGGGAGTCCCACATACCCCTCCCACTCCCCCGAGTGAGAGGGTATGCGTAATGCATTTTTTCCCAGCCGAAACAAAAAAAAAAAAAAAAGGCTGGGCTCAGCTCAACGTTCTGGTTGCCGAATTAAAGGAAGTGATCTCTCGTTTTCGATCATAATCAAATGTTTAGTGGAAAGCGAGAGGTCATGGTAAGCAGTAGCTTTGCTAGAGGTGATGAAGAGAGTGTGAGGACTTTGAAACAGGCTGTGGAAGGGAGAGGGAGATATTCTCCACTTTGCCAATCCTTGCCCAAAGGACTGGGCGATTGGTGAGGGCTGGCTTTTTCGTCTTTTCAGACCTACAGGTCTGGACTCTTGTCATGTACAGATCCGAAATCCGAAGCATGAGGAACAATTACAGTGCAGCAGTGTGGAGAAAATATGCCATTTCGTGGTTAGTAAAATGTCATCCTTATTTTTATAAAGGAAGGGCATTTTCCAAAGGAAGGGCATTGTCCATTTTTGTAAAGTTACTGTGTAACTCTGTGTTTCTGTTAAAATGTTATGCCTAAACTACAGAAAAAAATTGATGAACGTAGTTTGTTTTCTATCCTAGGAGACCATTTCCGCGGGCAACCCACTGCGCTGACAAAAGTGTGGTAATAGTATAAAACCAAGTTTTATTGTCTCCTATCTGTGTAAGGGCAATGGATTTTGATTCAGTTTGCACCATAATTTAGAGAATTTATTGCAGAAGTGTTATGGGTTTTATTTGTTACTCTGGTAACTTGGATAACTTGGATAACAGCAGCACAAATTGTTTATGTTTTGAATGGTCGGCTTGACGATGACTGCTATGACGCTTCACGTTATTGGTTCGTCAGCGGCTATTGGGTTTGTAAGTTTCGTTCGCCCACCGTACATTGGCGAGATCACCCTGCTGCATTCATCTGTGCTCACGACTCGTACCAGCTACTATACTTACAAATAAAGCCAATTCCATGATGTGTCGTGTTTATTTCTCTAATGTTCAACGGTGCCCACACCACACCCGTAGTTACTATGAGACATTTCACATACACAATATAGCCTTGCGCAAGAGTCGTAAGACTGGTACAGATAAATTTATGTAATTGTGCTTTTGTGTATTGTGTTTTATATTGTTGTCTAAACTAACATTATAAAGCTGAAGAGTTGGTTTGTTTGATTGAACGCGGTAATTTTAGGAACTACTGGTTCAAATTTAATTATTATGTGTTGAATAGCCCATTTATCGATGCAGGCTATATATAGGCTAACATTACGCTACGACCAATAGGGGCGGAGTGTTAAGGCTTCTCTCTCAAAAAAGCTTAAGAAAGCGTGCAGATTAGGCAGCTCTTCGTCGACACTAACGGAGAAATTACAATGAAAAAAAAATTTATAGAAATCTAAATTATATGAGACGTAATTTGGTTTATATATATTATTTAAGTTTTTTATCGGTATTACATAATTGAAAAAAAAAAAACCACCAAATCACCTCCAAGTAGTTGAGATGACACCATTTATTCCTTAATTTTTATCAAAAGAGTATAAAAAATATCTACAACTTGGCAATACAAACGAAAGTGATGACTACTTGTATGCCAGTCGCTCGATTCGCTTTAGCTATCTTCACGATGATATTAGCTGTCCAGTTTCTTACGAGCACACACAAAAAAAAACTGACAGTGGAAGAGTAATGTCCGAGCTGTTACCATGTGCGAGTTACTGTCAGGCGAGCCGCCCCGAGTGAAACAAAAAATTTTGAAGTACGAGTAACTCGGATGCAAGCTACTTTCCAACTCGCACGCGGCAGTAACTGGTACGATACGTCCATACGACTCTAGTTGCTGCACTGCAGCTAGGTACTCGGCAGGCTGACTCGCACGCTAACTCGCACTGTGTGAACAAGCCATTTACTTGAATTAATTATTACCACCTACAACTCTATGATACAGATCATTATATATAATCTGGCAGATCTGACGTACAGTATCTGACGCGCTCAAGTCTTTGTAACCACTGTCGCACAGACGCCTGAGCTGGTAAAAATATTTTACTTAAATAAAGTCAAGGGCAGATGCAGATTAATAGATAAGCGGGTTGAGATTTATTATCATAATTATGTCGCTATTATTCGCATTGTTACACTTGCCTTCAAAGTGATTTTATTGTGAATGTCAAATAAGCTTAATGGAACGAAAGATAAAGTGGGAGTTTCCACTTACTGTACACGGAGCAATTAGTTTGCGACCTTTAACTTCATCAAATCAAATCAAAAACATAATTTTGCTAGAGTATGGTAGGCACATAAGGTGTTACAATCAATTTGTTTCAGCATATCCTGCCACTACATGCTACATGGCGTGCAAATGTATCGGGTGCGGGGTGAGTGACTAGTGACTCACTAATGTATCGGGTGCGGGGTGAGTGACTAGTGACTCACTAATGGTGAGTTAAAAAAGCTCTACTGTAACGTTTTAGTTCGCCTACATATCTGCATGTTACATGCTTGGTTCTAAAGGTATCACACCGTACTTAAATGCCAAAGTTTAACTAGTTTACTGGCCAAAATAGAGATTGAGAAATACCACGCCAGTTAAGGTCAATACTAATAAATTAAACACACTACTTTCGTCCTTCCACATTTTGATAGGTTATTTACTTCCTTTGGTTGATTTGCTTCACAAAGCCAAAATCATAATACTTCTTAAAAGTATTGAGCTATCTTTCCGTTTTTATAACACACTTGAAAATTAGTTCACAGACAAAATTTCACCTACTCCCACAGTAACATGTCATGGCCGTCCTTACAATGCACGCTAGAAGAATGGCCAGTCGTGTCCGCTTGCGATCCGGAAGTCGAACTGGACCACAATGCCACCGCCTTGACCACGCCCAGCAGACCAAGGTCTAAGAAATTAAACACGAAGAAAAAACTGGCACTCACTGAGGTTGTCGAATTAGCCAACTGATTATTCATATTAGTTCAGACACAATGGGCTTCCGTTGTTTTTGTGCCACAGTTAAAATTGTTTTAATTTTAATGTTATGGGCGTTTCAATTTCAAATCAACCTACACAAATATTATAAAGAGAAAGATTTCTGTGTTTGTAACGCATACACTCAAGAAGTACTGGACCGATTTTAGAAAATTCTTTCACCATAAGAATGCTACAACCCTGTCATATATGGGCTATAATTTATTTTCGAAGAAAAATAATAGAGATTCCTACGAAAATTGCAAACGTAAGTACTAAACCCGCGCAAATGAAGTAGTCTATTTTTTCTGTAACTTATATGGTGTACATAATAAAGAGTATTCTATTCTATTCGTGGCCGAAGTGCTAGTCGAAATAAAAAACTTTAGGTAATTTGTGTTTGAATATATGATTTGTATGAATGAAGGAAGTGGATAGGAAAAGATTTTTTTATTTACAAATAATTTTGTTGTGTAAGTTCAAGGTCTGTGATTCACTTTCTTATGAATCTGGACCGTGTTAAAATATTTAGCCTGTCTATTCTGCCGACATCTCAACGTGTACACTTAAGTGGAGTGAACGACAAGTGAGCTGTCATTCTATCTTATTTGTATGGTTTTACAGCTCACTTGTTGTTGCGTAAGTGTTCACTTCGACATGTTAACAGAATCGACCGGCTGCATTACGTTTGGACGATCGTTGTCGTAGTTGTCGAGTGAAATTTGCTTGACTAATATACATAGGTAGGTAGTACCAAAACCTAATTGTTCAATGAGCTATAGATAGTTAACCATTTCAATTCGATAGAAAATAAAAGAGCCAAAGTAACATTGTAACTAAGTAGGTTCGGATTCTTCTGGACTCGTGATGACCTCAGGTTTCGCCCTTACCGATGGCTTGAAGCTTCCGCTATGTGTAATGCGGACTTTCACCACGCTTTTATGAATACTAGGTACTCGATGCAGATTACACAAAGCAAACAAAGAGAACACTGATAAAAGAAAGGTCTGATGGGTTTGACGTCACTACAGGGTCGTCAACAACATACGGGTCAGGAGTAAGCCGTCGCCACTGCGCTCTAGAAAGGTTGACAAATCGTCAAGTTTAATTTAATTTAATTTAAATAAACAAGGAAAATGTTTTTAATATAGTAGATAGACGAACCGAGTGACATTTGCAGCGATGTTGGTAGGTACATCATTGTGCATTCTCATGCAGCTCGGGGTTAACGAACCGACGACGCGTCGATGCGTTTGCGCAGGGCTGAATCTAAAAGCCTCCAGTTCCTTCTAGGCGACGCAAAAAGTCTAATGTAGGGCTTGCAGTAACTTATCGCATGCGAGAATGGAGTGTTTCTGCTCAGAATATTTATGTGTTGTACTTCACAATATTTATTTATTTTTACTAGTAGGTCTTTCGTGGGAACTGTGGTTATGCTACGTCTGTTTGAACTTTTTTCACATGATGAGCAGTTAAGAAAATTAATGGAAATTTAATTGAAGTTCTGGTTGTGAAGATCTGTGGTGCTTACGAAAAGATAAAGGTAGTAAGTATATAACTATAGAAATATCTACCTACTTCAGTTTTAGGGCGTGAATCCGAAACTGTTTCAAATCGTTTAAAAGTTGTTTACTCATTCATTACAGACTGCTTGATTTTTAAAATCTATGATTTATAATTAAAATATTGTTAAATCCATTCAATTGAAACATAAATGTTTGCAATGAATGCTATGTGAAATAGAATGATAAAAGAAAGAACGCTATTCAATTGGATTCATCATACCATGCATGCTTATGCAATCAAGTTGTCAAGTGAGAACATTAGGTACCCTATGCCTTTGTGCATTCTGACCATGTTACTGCATGACCTGAATCTGTTGGTTTCACGTCAGAATTAGTGGTTTATGGACAGAATTTTTGAATCTAACGTTTTTATGTATTGGACCAAAGTGCTATTACCGTAGATCAGTCGGTAATATCGTAGGGCCTTCAGATATGCTTAGTAATTTGATGCAAAATCGACTCTGCGCCAATTCTGCATCGGTTACAATGTCAAATGCGCGTTTTAAACGACGTTTTTAACATTCTTTAATCAACACAATATTTTGTAGCTTTTTATTTTCCGCAATTTTCCGTACTTGTGCAAAATGAACAACTTTGTGATGCTTAAAGCGGGGTGACAGAAGACAGTTATCGAGTGTGTAGAAAACAAAAATATTCGAAGATGATTAAAACATGCAGAATTATTAGTGTTCATAAAAAATAACGCTAATATTCTTCGTAAGCTTTCATATAAATCTAAATTGCGTCTTAAATGCGTCACACTATTGCTTTTAGATCAATCTATGACTGAAAATAATTCGTGTAGTTTATAAAAGATTACGTGTAAATTATAGGATATCTGGAGCCTATTTACGACCTCAAGTAATTTTGTCCATTGTCGATGTGGCAACCAGTAATTGACGATCTTAAGGTCTCAGTGGACAGATAACAGACGCCTAATAACTGCCCAATAGACAAGACAAAATATATAAGAACTTGCAATTTGTTTTAAATTAGAAAACGAGTTCCAGGCAATCCTTTCGTAATTTGCAAAGGTGGAAACACATGTGGAGCTTTTGTGCTCACCTTCACACACACCTCACAATATGCTGCTGTTCCAAAATAAGTACATTTGTCTAAGACGTAAATTAAAAATGTTAAAGGCAACGAACAGTCACTCTTGTACACAATTATTGTAACTACTGCTGAGTCAGTAGAGGATACTTAAAACAAAAAATTACTCCTGAAGTAAAATACTGCGTTTCCGAGATATTTGGAAACAAAGATCACTATATCATGAAATACTAGCTCCTTCCACTTATTTCCGGAATATATATACCTAGCCTATGTGTTATTCCAGACTATAATCTACCTCTGTGCCAAATTTCATGAAGATCCTTGCTGGCATTCTGACGTGAAAGAGCACATCCATCCTCACAAATTTTCGCATTGATAAAATTAGTAGGAAGTAGGAAATCTCAACCAACTATTTCGGCAACTGGACTGTTAGTTACTATATTTCCGACATTGTTGTTTGTTCTAGTGGTTTCAGCAACATTCTTGTTGTGTTGCAATTTTGCAAAAACAAATGACGGGGTGAGTGGTCCGACGTCTGCTTCCACAAACGAGTTCGAAGCTTCAATCTACTCTGAGACTCAACAGGGATAACATTTCAGAGATGAAAGTGTTACTTTTATACACATGACAAGCTACAAATGTTAGGTTTGGACTATGTAGCCTAGATAAGATAGAGTCAGAGTCGTGCAATATATTATGATCGAATGGATTAGATGTTGCGTTGTGCCATCGATTCATATTGCAAGTGACAGTTGAAACCCACCCAAACACATAACAAAGAACATTATAACTAAAGGCACATATTGGAAAAAACACAGAACTTACTAATGTATTAGAGGTGTGTTTTGTAGACCAAAACGAAAGAACAAGAACGCCATGAATATAAAATTTACCATCTAATAGACATTTATTAATGGATTGTTGTAAATCTGCCAAATTATTGTGCTTGATCGTAAGCTCCATAGGTCGGGTCTCCAAACGTTTATAATTCATTTAATTTTGGTTTAAAATATGGTATAACACGTGTCAAATCATATTTTAAATCAAAATTTTGACAAGTTTCCAGAGGGCCAATAATTCTGCAAATTTTTTCTTTGACGGATTGCGATTGAGATTTGAATGCAGACTTTGCTTGCAAATTAGTTGAATTGGCACTCAGGCTAAAAAGTAGAGTTTGTCAAATACTCAACTTCAATTACATCTATCATACTCAAACATCAGAGGAAAAACTTCACTACCTATTGTGATAAATGAGAAAGTTTGGAAGGATGTATGTTCTATACTCAATCACGCCATAGAGCCTTTAGTTGAACCTAGTAAATCATAGCTACAGAAACGTAAGACAGAAAGTTATGATTCAAGCTAGGCGCCGTCTTATGCAACGTCATTCATCTGTACGAACATTATAAAGCTGAAGAGATTGTTTGTTTGTTTGGTTGGTTTAAAGCGCTAATCTCAGGAACTGCGGGTTCGAATTGTAAAAATATTTTAGTGTTGCATAGTCACTTTATTGAGGAATGATAATATGCTATTTACGAGTAACATTACGCTACGACCGATAGAAGCGGAGCATTTATGAAAAATGTGACGGAAACAAAATTGCTTGGGTCAGCTAGACAATCATAATACCTATATAAATCCAATATAAATATTTATACCTACATAGTCATGGTCCTATGGGCTGCCAATTGGGATGGTGCCCAGAAAGTTTTACATCTTGAGGGAAGTAATAGCGATTTATGTAACCACTTGAACTTTGCTGACCTGATGCGTTAGACACAAACAGGCTTATTCGTACAAAATATCAAACTACCTACATACATGATTAGTTTTTATATTATACACCGATAAGCGGAATATAAAGCTGAAGAGATTTTTTAGTTAAACTTTGTCATCTCTTTTTTTTAAAGTATGGAAAATCATCGAATGACTCCTCCCGCTCTGTGTAAGGCAGAAGGATTGGCGTAGTGAGTTAGTTACAGTAAATAACAACAAATAACATTAGTATTTAATAACAAGGGGTATCTACATTATGTACAAACGCGTATAAAAACAAAATAAATAATTGGGCATCAAAAAAATAATCCACATCGCTGTCAATGGCAAAAGTGCCCAGAACACTGGCAGCATTGCCACGTTTAACAAGGGGTTGTTGTAGAAAAAATGTTCATACAAAACTAAGTGCACGACGTCATTATTTGCATCGACACTGCGGGTAGATGCGCATTAGTTGAGGGATACAAATACAATACAATACATGATTGATACATATTCAACTCTCTATAGGAATTTTGAATAAAGATTCTGCTTATTAATATTTGGAATATTATTTTAAATGAATAAGCCAGCGAGTACCTATATTTATTTCAAAGCTATCTATCGATAAAAAAGAGAATAAAAAAGAAGCCAAATATAAGTGATTGATCGCGTGATATCTCGATAGCAATTGACAACCCCATACATTTCTACCTATCGGTGATAGAATGTACTTTAATTTCGAATTATTCCTGTCACTTCACACAACATCTACATTTTCAGGTTTTTTTTCTGTAGTTTATCTAAAGGAGGGTGCCTATTTTGGTCCCAATCTCCAATGGTCTCATACAATACATCGTCTTATTGGTATTTTTGAGCTGAACTAGTTTCGATGGCGCCAAGTTCCAAATGTTAATCCGTTCCGAGTTATTTATTTTTTACTTATGTCACCAGCTAAAATACCTCAAACTGATATAACATTCAATATCAATTTTATTTTGATATTGCAGTTTTAACTTTAAGAAAAAATAGACAGGGAAAGGGCTTTCGTAGATATAACGTTTGTAAAAGGAGAAAATTGCTTCAACCTGCTAAAGTTGTGCTAAAGCTGCGCAGACGAAGTCGCGGGCGAACTGCTAGCTGTAGTTGTATTTATGCTCGTGACTGTGTTTTACTTAATGCTTCCAAGCATAGGTGAAGGTATATTACTCAAGTTTAGTCCTAAATCTTGTGAGTTTAATGAGCGTTGCTCAGGGCACGGATGGCAACCCATGAATGCATCGTAATGGCTATCTAGACCATAGCGTTGTTGAGCTAGGTCCTAGATAACTGCCAACCTAACTTATTAGAAACTGATTACGTAAATGAGTAATGACTTTCAATTGTTGAAGTATTATTAGTCACCAGAATCTGTTTCGTACAAGTCATATACTGATACCTACTTATGGATTGTTTAAATTTCAGATTGAACCCATTTTCAATGAAAAAAAAATGGGTAAAACAAGTGTATTAAATACAAATAAGGCACGTACTTGTAATTTGTACTTGATAGATGATTTTATGTGTGAAAAAATTTAACAGTCATAATACTATGTAATTTTGTAAGCAGTAACCTGCTTCTTAATTAGAGCTGAATCATAAGCACAACAGCTTTTAACATGCTGATTGGTCGTGTTGTGTCGGTAAAAGTTACCGAAAATATTGTAGGTACAGTCTGATTAATCAACCTTTCAATTTCAATGACAATGATTACACCATCGACCCAACCATACGGTCGTTAGCTAAATATAAGACTTTTATGGTACCAAAAATCCTATAAGTAACACAAAACAATCCCATTCAATGACATTCACGTCACGGAATCGAACCCTCGACCAACACGGCTCAGCTGTTTGTACGCAGGCAGCGGTTTCCTAACACTCGCAATCAAAGTTCAACCGACCGCAAAAATATAAATATTAGGTAACGGATAAATATTTAAGTAATAAAATGCAAATGAAATAATAAGGAATACTCACGAGCAGTGTAAGAAGCTGGGTCGCCATGTTGCGCGCGCGTCGACGAGTGGTGGCGGAGTGCCCGGCGCGGAGTGCGCACGCGCACCTCGCCCGCAGACACCGAACCACACTCTGTATGGAAGTGACATTGCGTGCATTGATTGTTTACGTTGACGAGATAATTACCTCGACACAATCGTCTTAAACGGTGAGAAATGAGCAAGCAAAGTTAAGGGTACCACAAGTAGGTTCGACTTGTTGAATCGGTTTACTATGTGGATAAGGCTGTATTTTTTTTCAGCTTAATCTGCTTATTCGTACTGAAATATGTACAGAAATATCCTTGTAACAAAATCTACTTCTCGTCTATTTTTATACGTCTGACGGTCCAACCTGACAGCGGAACCCTGTTTTTCAACCACCGCTGACAGAGAACATTATAAAACTTAAATAATCTCAACTATTGTGTAGACTGAAAAGGTTTTTGTCCACCTGCCAATAGGAACAGCTATGTACTACCAAATTGACAGTTTGATCGTACAGAAAAGATCACCATTATTTTATGAATGAACAAGTCAAATTCGACACGTTCTAGCTAAAAAGCTTTGCATATTAAAATATGAAATTCTCCTCGTCCATTGGTCTATTGATTGCAGACATCTAACAGGTTGGCCGTGACCGATTTAAATAAAATACCTATACTTACGATGATACAGTGTAGGCAAATGAATCTATGTTTGCTGATTCTATTTTCGCTTCTCAGGTTGCAGATTAGTTTATGACACCTTCAACCTTTTAACTTTACGTCTAGCGTAATTTTACATAATGTGAGGTAGGTCAGGATAACAGATTTTTGCTTTTGAATGCTTATTTGATGAAAGTGATGGAATAGGCCGAGCATTTCTGTTTGCGCACACACTTGTGCACTATTAAATCTCCCGCTTTGTTGTAAACTTATTTATTTATTTATTTAAACTTTATGTACAACAGTGTTACATGGGCGGACTTAATGCAACAATGCATTCTCTACCAGCCAAACTTGTCTTTGTTTAGCTGCCCGTAATGGTTGAAATCGGTCTAGAGTTCTTTAGACTGATTTGCCATCTGAATTCGGATATCAGTAACCATCTTGCAAAGCTAAGATCAAGTTTCCTTTAAATTAATTTAACTTTAGATTTTTGAAACATCCAGCTATCGTTTTACTGCCAGTTGGGATTGGCACACCAATTCGTACTCAACAGTGTCATTTCCAGTGGTGTTATATCTTTGACTGTGTCCTTGCCGGCGAATGCAACGGCTGCGCTTTGTCCTATCGCGCCACTGATAAGCTTCGATATACTTACCATTAGCCCAATTTAACCAATTCGGCGTAAGTTTTATGGGGATTATTGTATACGGTCAAGTAATGACAAAATACAATAAGGATGTTGTTTTCCAGAACAAGAAGGCTTGAAAAGCAATTACGATGCCTTTTATAACATTTAAAAGTCACGGTACGAGTCTTTTATTTTTTCCTGCGTAGGTCTGTTATCCGTATTATTGTTTAAACGAAAGGACTTGCATTTAAAAATCCGACTAACTAGTTCCAAACAAGTAGTCTGATAGTCAAGCAATTGCTTTTATTGTCTGGCATTATTTGTTGTTATCCTACTCCTTTGTCTGGACTGAAGCCTCCCCTTTTTTCTTCCAAACGTCTCCGTCTTAAGCGATCTCTATTCTCTGGCCAAGTTTGTCCCGGAAATATACTCCACCCCAACGAGGATGATCGTCACACCACCTTCGCCTGTATATTATTTGTGTGGTTCTAAGATGTCAAAATACGGGTCGCTAACAGTCATTAATTGAAAATATTTTTAAGGGTTGAAGTAAAAGTAGAAGGATTTTTTTATATTGATGAGGTCACGTTTGACTGCTATGTCACCTGCTGGTTAGTGATGATTTGTCTGACGATGAAGCTCGGTTGCCTATAAGTAACTCATCCACTCTTAATTGACATAAAGACCCCAAGCTCTAGACGTAGACAAGTGACTAAGTGATATTCTGTCAGCGGTAGCTATCGTCAAAGTGTTGTTTCAGAAAATATTGATTTAACGTACGTTAAAAATATGTCAAAAGTAACGACTACGGTAACGCGCTGATTAATTATCATCGCAAATTAGTTATCAACAGCCCTTATATGAACGACTTTTGACAACCGATTTTTATGCAATTAAACAATCCGTGGTATTTAACGGATGTTAAATATGCCACGTAATAGGTTTTATAATTATTTATTATTAACTGACCCGTGCAACGTCGTCTGCGAAACATATTTCATTACTGCTCCGCTTCTATTGGTCTTAGCGTGATGATATGTAGCCTATAGCCTTCCTCGATAAATGAGCTATCTAACACTGAAAGAATTTTTCAAATCGGACCAGTAGTTCCTGAGATTAGCGCGTTCAACCAAACAAACAAACTATTCTGCTTTATATTATTATATATAGTATAGATTTTACTTAGGGCTCATTTTTCAGTTGTCAAATAATTTTTAACTATGGAATAAATATGGCTGTTTGACATATTTTCTATGCAAAAGATGTCAAACCGTCATTTTTACTCCTCTGATAAAACATATCTGACTATTAAATCGGCCCTTAAGGATGTTACGGTAACTGACTGTTTGAAGCAACCCACCTTTGTCTAGACCCAGGATCTATTAATGTAAACAACTGTGGCTAATATAAAACCAACTCTGAACTCTGAAGTAGGTATGAGATCAACGAGAGCGAGCGTTCAAAAATATCTATCCGTTTATGTTCGCATAACGCGTCAAATTAAAGGTAGTTATTTTTTAATTAAGTATGTTTGGAAATGGTCTCTCAAAATTATAATAAATATAAAATTCTTCCGTTACTGACGGACAACGCAGAGCCGAAACTACTAGTCGTAGGAAGTTGAATTTGTCATGTACTTAATTACTTATGTTCCTTGGGGTGTGAACGGGAGCGTTAAGAGAAGATGTTCCGAAATTCCTACGGGAACGGAAGAAACGGAATATGAGCGTACGGAATTAAGTCTCCCTGCATGGTCACTCACTTTGGAAGGCTAATGTAAACACAGTGTATTAACAGCTGTCGACCATATGTAGGTACCTCATTAAGTAACCCTTATATAGCCTAAGAGTTTTTGGGCGATCGCAATCTCTAAGATTGTGTGTGGATAAAGCCTGTTTCTTCTTATCTCAGCAGTTGCAAGTTACAAACGTCTAAAAGGAGTTTAAAGTTTAGATCAAGGTCTTATACGAACGGTTACAAAAGCGGTTACTAACAGTTATCTCACGGCATTGTCCGCATTGAATGAGTTCATAAAGAAAAGGTTTAGTGCCTTGTTAGAGTAGCTGATTAAGATTAATTATAACTAGCTTTTGCCCGCGACTCCGTACGCTCCTATCCCGTTATTCCCGTTACCTATGAAATTTTGAGAAATCTTCTCTTAAAACACTCCCTGAGGATCCTAGATGCAAATTTTTAATTTTCTTAGACCAGAAGTTTCGGCTGAGCGTTGTTTGTCAGTCACTCAGTCCCAGTAACTGGAGAATTTTATACATGTGTCAGGTTTTTGGTACATGAGGTGGTTTGAGTAGGTACCTACCTACTAACTTTCAAATTATTTTGAATTTATAGCCTCCACACCCAACCCACACACTGACACACCCACGACCTATGTATACTTGTGTGTAGGACTATTAATTGTATTTTTTTTTTATTTTGATTTCGGTAAGAGTGGCACGAAAGATACAGCTCCGAAAAATGGGGAAAATCACAAATATTTTTTCCTTTATTTCATAATGACAAATAAGTTTTAAAAAAATCAACAATATTTGGAACTTTAGACTATTCAGCTATTTGATTTCGTACTTTTGAGGACTAGAGGAGAGAGCAGAATAGACTACCAAACCAAGAAACTATCACTTGCTAATCTTAAAACATCGTGCTCAAACAGGGGTGGTTTTATGTATGGTACGTACTGGGTACTCAGCTTTCACGTCATTTTCATTGTAGATTTTGGCAAATAGTAACAGTGGTAAACTATACTTAATATCTAAGATTACTTAAGAATTTTAACATTGCAGAATTGTATGTATAGTGAGGTTGCAATAAGGTCTTATTCAAATGTAATTATATACCTACCCACTTGTTAGTAGTGATGTTCAATTTGGATCATTTCCCTTTTAAAGTTTTTCATAATATTTTGAATTCAGAGTCATCTACGTATTCTCATGAGAACTATCTAGGAACCTTTGGCAGCAAACCCACTGCTTAGGTACCTTATTACTCAATAGTAAATGACGTTTCTACGACCTACGTGCTGTATTTTAGTTGAGGAGAGGACGCATAGATGGCACTTGTTATAATATGTCATTCGTTACGGCTATAATTATAAACGGATAAGCTATAATTAACCTGGCAATTAGTAACGGTTACCAATTGGTAGGTTAATTGGTAACCAAAAGGTTACCAATAGGGAATATGCATGCGATTTTTTTATTTGCAAAATAAAATATTTATTAGCTCTAGTAAAAAATCATGAAATTATTGTTTAAATACATTCTTCATTTATTAAGTTAGAAAGCTTCAAAGACTACAGTTAGAAAGAGAAGTCCGATACGTAATTTGACGTCAAATTACACGACGACTATACAGCTGCCATAGAAAACAGCGTTTTCGCGGAGAGGGACAGATATATTTGTTTAAAATAATTGTATCTCGTTCGTTTTTCGAACAATTTAGATTCTAATTTAACAGTTAGTATTATATTTTCCAATACTTTTAGATAAACTTTTCAGATCATAAATACTTTTTTCATGCATATTCTCTATTGCCAGGTTAATTATAGTTTTGAAGCTTGCAAAAAATCCTTACTCTGTTTTTTTTCTTGAATTTTTAATGTGTATTTGATCTTAGCTCCTCATAAATTAATAAAACAAAAATTCTATACCTGAGTCATGGTAAGACGAGTTTATTTTAATAAAAGCTAAGAAAATAATGATATTTCTGTTATTTTTTACTTTATATAAAAATTGGTAAAACTGATTTATAACTGCATAATTAGGTATTCATTTTTATCCTCAGAAATATACAAAAAAAGCACTACAAAGTTTAGAATAACATTTATTTCGGAAGACTGCGTTTTTGGTATTGTTTTTTAACACCGACTACGGAAATTAAGGCTAGGTCTTTAAAAACACAACATTTAAAATAACCTATTTACTTATTTAATTTTTTTTTATCACTTTTAAGTGTTGATACTTGGACGTCTTCGTCTACGAAGAAACCTAAATTTAAGCAAAAATGCTCATAAAATATGTAAAAAGTACCAGTCAACGAAATACAATTTTTTGAAGTTACGCCAATTTATAGAATCGGAACTAAGTCAGAGCCGGTCAATTATCGTCCTATTTCGGTTCTTCCCGTGCTTTCAAAAATCTTTGAGAGGGTCTTATACAATCGTCTTGAAAAGTACCTAATTACTTTAAATTTCATTTATGAAAGCAATAAATACACTCTCAGCTACAATAGACCTTCTATTGTAGCTGAGAGTGTATTTGATTTCGGTCTCAAACCGTATTGCTTTTCACAACTATAAAATTTTACATTGATTAAAAAAGCCTTGGGTGTCTTTATCGATCTAAAGAAGGCCTTTGACACTGTCAATCATAAGTTATTGTTAAAAAAACTTATGGAAATCGGAATAAGGGCACTATCCTTGGCATTTTTAGATCTTACCTGTCAAATCGATACCAAGTAGTTAAAATTGGTGACACTCAGAGTAATACCCGAATTATAACATACGGTGTGCCCCAAGGTTCAATTTTAGCTCCCTTGTTATTTCTCTTGTACATAAATTACATATTTTATCCTTTATACTTTCATATTGACATTTTTATATTCTCATTGATTGTGTACTTTTGATATGAATGTTTACTTTTTAATGCAATATATACATTTTTTATGAATACTTCTTCATACTTCTTCTAATATTAGTGACCATGAAAGTTTAAAACAATATATGAATACTTGACGACAAGGTTGGCGCAGTGGTTGAGTGATTGACTGCTGCGCAGCATGTCGCGGGTTCGATTCCCGCACGGAACAAATATTTGTAAGACCTACAAGTATTTGTTCCGAGTCTGGGTGTTTTTCTATCTATAATATGTATGTATTTACAAAAAAAAAAAAAATGTATCTAAGTAGTTTATTAGCCATCTCGTTACCATAACACAAGCATTAGGTTGCTTAGCTTGGGACTATATGGCGTTGTGTGAAATGTCCAAGGATATTTATTTATTTATTTACTTACTCTGTAAAGTATTGTTATTATTTTTTATTTATGGTGACTATATGGGTTATTATTTTCTTTTGTTCTCTATAAAGTATTTTGAACGATGTCTGTCAGTTTGAGTACTTTTGTGGCCTACCCAAATGACCTTTCATTGGCATTGTTCGTCGAGTGGTTGAGCTCCACATTAGTTCTAAGTTGAGCTAATCAACTACTGACCAAGGCTGGCAAGGCTGCATGTCCTTATATAACGTATTGTGAATATGAGTACCGTGTAGATTACTATGTTAGGGGTTCATTTCATTTAATGTTAGTTTGGCGGTTTGAGTTCTTTATGCGATCTACTCAAATGGCCTTACTTAAAGTTCTAAGTTTGAGCTACACGATAACTGGCAAACGCTTGCACTGTCTGGACAGGTCCACTCAAATTGGTGTGGTACTTCCCTCAAAATACTACTTCAAACATTAACCTACATGGTTCTCATATGATTTGACCAGTACGATTGTATGGACTTTAAAAGAGACTTTGACCTCTGAGTTTGCTTCGGCGTTTCTTCTCAGAGCAGTCAGCTAGGAAACGCCGGTCTCATCTAAGTAGTTAGAAATGATCAAAAATGATTGACGTGAAAGAGCGTCATTTACAACCTACTTACATAATAAATGTCATTTATCATTATCATATTTATTATTACCGACCAATATCTAAGATATGTCTGTTCTCCAAAATCCTAGAACGTATAGTGTTTACTGATGTATATAATGCTATGAAGTGCAACTTTGGTGATGAGCAGCACGGCTTTCTCAGGAAGCGTTCCACTACATCGAACTTAATTTTGTCCCATGAATTTATATCCGAGGGTATGGAACAGCGTGCACAAGTTGACGTTATTTATACTGATTACAGTAAATGTTTTGACCGTATTGACCATAGACTGCTCATGGAGAAGTTATTAAGGGCCGGAATACATGGAGATTTGTATCGCTGGTTCTCCTCTTATATTGATAACAGAACGCAGGCTGTGGTGCTGCAGGGGTACACATCTGTATGGTATTCTGTCCCTTTAGGAGTGCCACAGGGTTCCATTTTAGGGTCCCTGTTGTTTACTCTATTTATTGCTGACGTGAAGAATTGCTTTAAAAAATGCTATATTTTACTTTATGCTGATGATATGAAGGTTCATAAAACCAACAGAACCATATCTGATATTCACCTGTTACAAGCTGATCTGAATAGATTTGAAGAATACTGTAGACGTAACAGGCTTGAATTGAATGTTTCGAAGTGTTTTCACATGACTTATACACGACAGAAGTCTGTAATTGATTCCAACTACACACTGCAAAATATTGATATAGGCAAAGTCAATAGTATTAGGGATCTTGGGGTTATACAAGACAGCAAGCTACTATTTGATCAGCATATTGATAGTATGGTGAATAAGGCATCGAGAGCACTTGGCTTCATAATGAGAACCTCTGCATGTTTCAGATCACTAAAACCCATCAAAGTCTTATATTGTTCATTCGTACGCAGCCACCTTGAGTATGCATCGCAGGTCTGGAACCCTCAGTATGGGATCTACAAGTCTCATTCAGAGAAAATTTCTTAAGTACTTGGATTACAGGGCGAAACAAATATCTGTTGACTACAATCACCGTTGTAGAAGGTACCATTTTCTGCCGCTGGATCAAAGACGTGAAATTAATGATATTTGCTACTTACTGAATATCGCAAATGGTTCAATTGACTGCCCCGAACTTGTTTCAAAATTAAAGATACGCACTAATCAGATGGGGCTACGTCAGCGACCACTTCTGCATGTGCCTCGCGTAAACAGTAATTACAGGCGTAATGCATATTTTCAGAGAGCCAGTCGCAGCTTTAATGAAATTACTTGTGAACAAGGCATTGACCTATTCTGCACCAATGCAAGCACGCTAAGAAAGCTATTGGCAAAACCATTTTTTGAACAATAGGTACCTGAGTACATTTGAACCAATTACTGTATAACAAACTTACTTAAAATTTTACGAAACCAATCAACTTTGAGGGAATTTCTAAGTTAAATAGAAAATATAAGATGTAACTTGGTCTATGAAGGAATTATCTAGTTTGTATTTATCTGTGGAGACTTGTTATTAGCAATTTAGATATTATTTTGTCACTATAATAATATTAGTCTGTAAGTTTTCCGAAAAATAAATAAATAAATAAATTATCATTCAATAGTGTCCACAAAATTGGTTGAAAGGTGACTTAACATTTTATGCAGATGACACATGTTTGTTTTAATTTGGCAACTCAATTGACTCTATTGTTAAGCAAGCACAGAGCGATTTGGACTTACTGAATCTTTGGTTTCAAGAAAATCACTATTAATAGTGCTAAAACAAATTAAATGATTTTCTCAGCAATAAATAAAAAATGGCAACTATACAGCATTAAAGATCAATAACCAAATCAAACATTCAAAAAATAAAAACAAAATTACAGTCACTCACGGGTACCCTAAGAGGTATCGTTCGCTGCTTACCACGTCAAGTTCGTTACACAATCTACTTCTCCCTTGTTAAGCCACATATGGACTACCTAGTTGAAATATGGGGTACCGCCACTAAAACCCACATATTATACCTACTAAAAACTTCTCAAAATAAATGAATATTATGAAATTATGACTACCTAACTCTAACAGAAACTCTTTTAGAAGAAATTAAAGTTATGAACACAAGACATAAAACATATAGGTACACACAAACATAACCTTCATTAAAATATAAAAAAAAAAACACAAAATGAAACTCAAACGTGAACAAAACTTTTTAAACTTTACCCAACCCGAACGAGCTACGGTAGAAAAACGTTTATGTATAAAGGATCTAAACTATTTAATAAATTACCGAGATACCTCATAGAATCAAAATCTAAAACGCTTTATAATAAAAGACTCACTTTCCCTACAATAGTGTCGAGCCACATCCAGTAACTGTCACTGTAGTACATCTGTATTGTACGGAAACTTGTTTACGTATTTTGTGTATCGAACTAACGCTTGTTCATATTTATTTGTAACCTACCCTCAAAATATTATAATTAACGACTAGTTTTTGTAATACGTCCAACATTTAGTCATTTTTTATTTGTCTAGTTATATTCTCATGTAAGTGAATTGTAATTCTTACGAGAATAAATGATCTCAAATCCCCAAAATTTTACGGGACCAAATGGCGAGGCGAACTAACAAAGACTCACACAAATCGGATCAAAAACCTCGGAGTAATCGGTGTACATACATACTTAAAAAAACCCCTCCTTTTTGAAAGTCGGTAAATAGAAATACGAAATTTAGATTAATATTTGACGGCGCGCAGCTAAATTATAGGAGAATCTAATACGTTAGGTTGACAATTACCTAACAAATTTCTGAACTGAAACTGATTGTGTAAATTTGTAGAATAGTATTTACTAGTAGTAATGGTTAATTCTAATTTAAATGGTGATTTATTTAAATTGGTCGAATATTTTTATATGAGCGGGTAACCCCGAATAGGGTGGCAAGTGAGGTAGTGCGCCTACGCCGAGACTGCTGGCAATCAGACCGGAGATCCATAGAAACCAGAGATCCAAACAAAGCCTGTAAGCATTTCTCGATAGATGGTGTGCACCCTTGTTTCGCAGACAGAAATTTCATAGAATTTCATTTCGCAGAAAATAGTTCATATACATATAGTCCTTGTAATTTTATGTCGAATATTATTGTTTGAAAGACTATTTACTTGAATGAAACCTATTTATCAGAAACACAGTTCAATATTAGATAATTTCATGATCACATTTTTTTATTTAACGAACTGATCTAACAGCAGAATTATTCTTAAATTAATATTGTTTGTCCGTCGTATTTTTCCATAGTACTTAATATTGCAGCGAAAATTTAATTATAATTAAATACTTGCTGTTCCCGCGGCTTCGCTCCCTTCAACTGCATTTTTTATTATTATTTTTTCATAAGAAGTTTTTCCTAACAGTAACAAACACACCAACAAAAGAGTTAACAAAATCGCCCCAGCCGTTCACGCATGATGCGATGACCAAGGGAAAACGGGATTCATTTTATATATAACTAGAGGCCGCCCGCGACTTCGTCCGCGTATAAATTCTCGTTATTCCCGTGTAAATCCCGATCCCTCGGGAACTCCGGGATAAAAAGTAGCCTATGTGTTATTCTGGGTCTTCAGCTACCTACATACCAAATTTCATCGTAATCAGTTCAGTAGTCGTGAAAGAGTAACAAACATACATACACACACACATCCATCCTCACATACTTTCGCATTTATAATATTAGTAGGATTAGAGTATTGATAAATCAATACTCTAATCCTACTAATATTATAAATATATCCGCCATGGACGCATGAAATTTTTTGCTTGCATAGCATTTAACCTCATTGTTTTTGTGAACGCGGTATTGTAATTTTACAAGGGGTATGTATTTTGTCAAATGTTTAGGTAGCAAGTTTTATATCTACTACTCAATATGAGGATTAAGAATATTTGATTTGTTATTCTCTATAGAATGTTTATTTGTAACAAAAATCTATTATTTAAATTTATTAATAGTAAGTATTCTGCGTTTTGATTATTATACGAAATAGTAATACCATATTTTTTTATGTTAAACGAAATTCTATGAAACTATCGTCTATAAAACAACGTTCAACCTTTCTCGTTAAATTGGCTATGCAACATTAAAATAATGTTTCAATTCAAACCAATAGTTCCTGAGATTAGTGCGTTTAACCAACCAATCAAACAAACGAAGTCTTCAGCTTTATAATATTGAGTATATGTAAATAATTTTGAAGCCAACATAAATGTACCTTCAATCTTTAGAATATAATTTTTAACAACTCTATGAACGAGTCGTCACATGGTGATATTTTCGCAACGAATCGACTTGTGATATTGACAATCAAAACGTCAACTTACGGCGATTCACTTCGATCGTGCAGGTTGTTTGTAAGAGTTGAAGATTCCGCATACAGATCATTTATAGCTATTAGTAGAAATTGTGCTCATACGCAATTGCAATTAACAGTCTTGCCACAGTATCTACATACAAACTAGATCTAAACAATTACCCGTCATCATCTTTATTTTAGCCTCGTGGCGTAGATACAATACAAAATATTATGTAAGTACGCCTTCCTATTAGTAGGACTTCAGATCAACTGAAAAGGCTAAGAGCGTTATTAACGACTAGCTGTCGCCCGCAGCTCTACCCGCGTTATTTTAGAAAATTATCCCAAGGGAACATACTCCCGGCTTAAAAGTAATATGTATAAGTACTGTGAGTTATTAGAATAAGTCACAGTATACTCTACAGAGTATTATCTACCTCTGTGCTAAATTTGAGCAACAAACATCCATCCAAACTTTTGCATTCATAAATTGCTAGCTGATCTGGCAAACGTTGTTTACACATGTAAAATAAAATGTAAAAAATAGTCCACGTCTTATTCAAAGACCTACCAAATAAACTTAAAAATCGGTCAAGCCATTTCGGAAGCCACCAAGCCAAGCCGTGACGGGCGGGCGTTTTCGGGAACTGTCTTTTGTAGAACTTGACGTTAAAAAAGTGCTGGCTCTCAGCCTAATTTGAATAAACAACTTTTGAATTTTGGAAGAGTTTTCGATAACAAAAATTGTGACACGAGATTTTTATAAATTAGAAAGATTAATTAATGATTAGTATAGATTACTTTTTGCGCAAACAGCCCGTCTCTTGTGTAAATAGCACTGCTGATCACATAGGTGAAAAAAACTTATGTAGTTCTAAGTCATGGCTGCTGCAAGTCTATTTTGTTAAAATATCTTCGTAAAAACTTAGGTGTAGTCAAGAAACTAAGATTTACGGTTAGATGTTTATAGACTGAGTTCCCAGAGCTGCTAGAGGAGAGGTCTAGCAGCTTTGGCTCTAGTTTCTTTTCTCACTAACAAAATTGGTATGGCATTGGTATGGTTTGTCGTAATTGGTATTGGTTGGTTGGTTTGTACTTTTATTAACATGCGCATACCTACTAGCTTGGGCCAACAGCCGATTTTTTATTTCATGAGTTTGACTATTACAATGACTAATCAGTCGTAAAATATTCGGAGCCTCCGCTGTCCATCCGTCCACCCGTCCGCAATAGGTGGACAGATGAAATTTTCACAGAGTGTGTATTTTTGGAGGTATGCGGCATACGGGTACAGTGAGTAAAGTCCCGCAAACCTCCA
Organism: Ceramica pisi; assembly: GCA_963859965.1. Lineage (NCBI taxonomy): Eukaryota > Metazoa > Arthropoda > Insecta > Lepidoptera > Noctuidae > Ceramica > Ceramica pisi. The sequence goes on from OY982529.1 coordinate 8,154,561, forward strand.
TTGAAAAGGGAGAATCCTCCGCCCAGGCGGTTGTTGTACATGGGGAGCTACTGCCCGATGGTTGATATTCGGGCGACGTATATATTAAAATCGCACAGTAAACTCTGCTTGCGCGATTTAGGATTTTAGCTCGCCGCCAGTTGAAGTAGATGGCGTCGCGTTCTTTTTGTTGCAATTTAGATTAAAATTTGTTTCATTGGTTTTTCTTATAGCGGTATTGATGCCTCTACATATTTCTTTTGCCGCTATAACAGCAAATAATAAAAAATTAAATTAAATTAAAAATGAAAGGGAGCTCCCATTAAAGAATCTTGTTCTTTTTCGGTTTATGGTACGGAACCCATAGTTTGAGATTCCGACTCGCACTTGGCCGGTTTTTTACGGAATTTAAGCCTCTAGAACAGTATTTTAATAAACACATGACACATGTACCAAGCTGTGTGAAATCACGGGTATTTCAAGGTCAGGCCGGAGCCTTGTTAGTCATTGAATCGTCATAAATATCGAATGCAGTGGAACAGTTTCTAGAAGGAACATAATTTATTAAACATGTTGATTGCTTTCGCTCCTTTGTTTTAATTTTTTGAATTGAAATGCGCATATATGCGGACGGCTCTGCAGTCCGCACCGTGACTGGCTAGCTCTGGAAGCGGGGTGGGCGGCCGCCATATACCTACTACAGGGTCGTCCAAACTGGTACCATCGTCGCTAGTCGTTCTCGCTGGGTCTTCCTCAGGTCTCGCGGCGTGGACTGATCACCGAGGTATTGTGAAGAAGCGGCTCCGAGGTAACAGTGCCGCTACGCGCCTGCAGTCCACACGCATTTATAAATAAAAAAGGGCTTCTTATTAAACATCACTTGTTCAAATTTTAAACCTTCTGATGTAACTTTTGATGGTAAAAACTAGCGTAAAATAGAATAGAATTCTCTTTATTATGTATACCATATAAGATGAATCCTGTTACCCATAACACAAGTTAAATCTTTCTTTGGGTACCAGAATTCAATACAAATACTACTGACACGATTGTTACTCTCTAATGTCTTTGTTATTGTCGCATAATAGTTGTTCGTTAGTGGTTGATTGTACAATATTTTTAGTCCAACAAACAATTTATTTTGGGTAAACGAAACGTGTAATATTTCTTAGCTCTAAGCTAGTTTTTAGCTACATTAACGGGCAAAGCCAAGTCAATGTAGCTTGTGGAGATATTTCATTTTCGTCTATCTGCATGAACTTCCTATTAATTCTGCAGGTGTCAAGAATTGCCGCTTTCTGAAGTGTAATGTAGGTTTAGTCTTTCAAATCTATTTGTTTGAGGCTATAGTGGAGATGATTGGTTATGACACCTGTAGTGGAGACAACAATGGGTACTACGAACACTTTTTCTTGCCTCCAAATTCTAGTAACTTCTTCTTTAAGTTCGGCGTATTGACTGATTTTCTCATCTATAGTTTTTTGTAAGTTATGTGTGTTAAGGACGGCTATATCTATCAGGTAAGTGACTTTATTGACTTTGTCTTGAAGAATGATGTCTGGTCTATTGTAGTGAACGGTCCTTTCAGTTAGTATGGTGCGGTGGTGTGGTTTGTGGGTAGCATTTTCTAGAAATGTTTGTGTTTACTATTAGGTATTACATACAGGCGTGCGTTGCCTTCACTTTTTGAGCAGGTGCTCCACCCGACGATCCAAAGCTCCGTTAAGTCCGCTATTTTAACTGCCATCCAATGACGGGCCCGTTTTTACGGGCCGAGGTGTGCACCCGGGCAAGATGCCCTAGTGGCCGCTCGCCAAGTCCCCTTCCGGGGATGTAGCGTAGCGACATCCAAGACCAACTACAATGGTTCGTTAGAGGTTTAAATTCGGATATGTAAAAGTCTGATAATCTATTCATCGTGATTGATCCATCCAAACTTTCGCATCTATATCAGTAGTAAGAACTAAGAAAATAATCTGGGAAAGAAATAATCTAGTTTTCAATGTATTCTAGAATAAAGCCCGGAACCAACGCCAGTATCAATAAAACATAATATACGATCTAATACAGCCTGTGGACGAGCAGAGAGTCATGGCCGGTCATTTCAATAAAGCTCACTTTATTATTAACTCAATGAGAGATACTATAACTATAGCATGACATGACATGTGTTACCGTAATAACTCCAATTGCTGTTTATATTTGAGATCAGTTTCAGAACGATCTGCATTTTGAGTGGTCAATTAATGTCGTAATTGTATAACCAATGAGAACTCACTGGTTACACCATTACGACATTAATTGACAAAAAGTATTTCATATTTGGTCCTTTCGGTCTACTACACAAAGTTGTCTCTCTATAAACATTTATTAATAGAAGTAGCTCAATCTTCTGTTATGCCATTACAATTACTTAATTTGTATCTTCTGAATGCGACCACCATTTCTGTTGGATACTATTACTCTGTTTGGTTTAGGTTATTCCCATAGGAGAAAATATACCCCAAGTGTCGGTACCCTTCGCTAGATCGGTATTTCCTTCCACCTTCTGTCTGTCAGCTTCACCATTACGCGAGATTGAGTTTAGGAATAATTAAATGTATCGCATCATTTTCTACACATCAAATGAAACAAGTTCAACAAAAATGCTCATAAAATAAAAATTTATTAATTAATCTATTTACACTTTATACAAAACTTATCAATATCCATACTCTAAAATACATGACTATCACACACATTTCTCCCATTCAATCTCAGATATACTCGAATGGTATATGGCATGCCCTCCTGACGACTAGCAGGGGCAGTTGCGGTAAGCACATTACAAAGAATAATGCGAATGGGCTGAAGAGAAGGCAAGCCCCCAGCCATGCCATCAGAAACCACGCTGGGAGGACCGCTACGTGTTCCAACATTATCTACGCTACAATGTACGATGTAGGCGTATCCCAACACATAATATGCACTATTTAGTAAACGTAACAGCTAAAATAGTTCAAATTACTCGGTTTCGAAGACTTTGCTGTCGGTTCGCGTGCACCTAGGAACGCCACCTGAAACAAAAAAAATAAAGAATGTTAGAAGGAACTTCACAAAACTCGCGGTAGGGCTTCGCAGTTTTTATCGTGGTGAGTCGTGTTTTGTTTTACATTGCAAGCTGGGATGTCGATATACATGAATTTTAACAAGACATAGGTATTTTTTTGTAGGTACAAAGGTTTGCTTTGTAATCTAGGCGCATGGTAGTGCGCCAGGCGAAGTTCTGGCCAAACGCATGCAGTGTGTATCGACCATAGTTCACTTATGCATGTCGAACAATTAAGGAGATACATTGTATAAATATAAAATGCTTTTTAACCATTCGCCATAAAACATTGAAGATAATTTTGAATCTAAAATAACGAAATTTATATAAAATTTGTCGTTTTATAATTGGCAAAGCCTGCGGGCTCGACACATTGGCACATTTTTCCTAAAAATATTCCCTCGACCTTTTTTTATTAAAATTTCTGTCGACTGTTTTTTTTTCAAGTGCTTAAATGTAACGCACATATTAGCTCTTGAGGAAATGGCTCCTATTGCTAACCAAATTCCTACATACCTATGTCGGTATTTGGAATTAATTAAAAGAAACCTAACATGCCAACGGACATTCAAGGAGAAGCTATTTCTTAAATATAGAACTGAATATTTAATGTCGTCAAGCAGAGATAAGCATAATTCAAAAGATTCACTAACAGCACTTCTCAACGAGTTTTTTGTCATCATATACTATACTATATGTAACTACAGTTTAATATTATTTGTATAGAAATAATATTGAACTGTAGTTTATCCTAGCCCGAAACTAGTGAATAATAGTTGTAATAAATGATAATAATAGTGAATGTAATAGTTTTAATCTGTGGATATACTGATAATAAATCTTAGTAGTGATCGTGTGTCTTTTCATTACTGGATTTGTCCACTGTCCTCAACACTTATACATCGACTTTATCTAAAAGTACCTACCACATAATCTTTATAAGTCTTCGCGATACAAAAAGTAAGTTGTGTTATCCATATCAATCATTACGTAGATTTTTCTCTATAAGCAATAGATTTGATAAGCAACTTCAATATGATAACCCAAAACGTTTAATTTAGCACAGACTGATATAGTAATTATCGACTTAAGTATAGATTAGGCAATCTATAGAATAAAGTCTGAGGATAAAGTCTACCACCTACTGTGAAGATACAAAGGCGCTAGCACGAATGTTTTGACGTTTCGTAATGTTATAGTATCTACAGTATCGTTAAAGTGAGCTATATATATAAGCTATATAAAAAGAACTACAACCCCATACTATTTTGGTTTAATTAATGCGAAATACACAATTTTTACCATACAAAAATATGAATATAGATTTCAAATAAAAACTATGTGCGAAACAAGTATTAAAGTTAAGTAATATTTAACATTACGTCAAAAACAATCGTGCTAGGCTCCCTCGACTTCTAATTCCTTGGCTATTTTTAAGGTTGTGAAAATGAGTTGGTATAAACATAATGGAAGTTATTAATATTCCCGATTATTATAGTGCCACCACCAACTCTAAAATCATGAAAAAAATAGCTGTTACAGAATCAGCTTGCATTTCATTTGCTTGATATTTCACAGCTAATACTACATTAAAATATTATCCATGTACACTATAATAATATGTTGGCCCATAAAATACTGTCTAGAAAAATCACCCAACAGACAGGTAGGTGTTCAGGATAATTTTTATCACATTTTTACCTCTGGGGAAATCTGTAGATTGCATTTCTTAACAAATTAAATAGATGCAAAGAACGATGATTTAAGCATCATCTAAATCTTAGCCTCACCTCGAATGCATTGTTTGCACACACAAAAGCCACAAACGATGGTTTTGATTCTATCAAAAAGCGCGTTATTTTTGGGTAAGTACTTCACTTTAATCTCAAGGCGTTTTTTTGTAAGTTTTTGGATTTTTTATAGGTCCTTGGATAGCGTAAATTTGACCCGGTAGGTGGCGTTGCAGTTTGGTTCTAGATTTTATTTCTTACGAAAAGTCAACGTCCGGGCATCTTCTGTTGGGACGACTTACAGAACATACCTACATATTAATTGTATCGATTATTATTTATAGAACTAACTGATAATAATCGACATCGTTTGTCATCTAAACAATCTTCACTCTTTAACGCAAAAGCTCAAATAAATCAAATCTTTCAGAGAGGCCTGCAAATGTTTTAGTTTAAGGTTCAACTAGCTGAGAGATTTTGCTGTGATTCAAACTATTTCGGGTTTCAGAACTCTTTACAGGATTAGGTACGTTTTTGGGCAGATTTAAGGGATCTCGGATTATAAAGTCAAATAGCCTTTATGTTTTAGAAATCTCATTTTTAAATTCTGTAGATTCAGTAAAACTGTTGAATGGTAGATAGGTATTAATCGATTGAGTTTTACTTGAATAGGCAAATTATGACCCCTGATCTCATAGATGGTTCAAGGTTGTTGGTATCTGGCAATGTAACGTTTCGAAACTTTCATAACTATCATATCAGCCGAAAGATGTCAATTGCTGGCTATAGGCTTCCCCCAAGAGTCACCATAACGACCGGTCCTGTGTGTCCCGCATACATCGGCTACCCGCGACCCTCACCAGGGCATAGATCCACCTTGTGGGAGACCTTCCAACGCTGCGTCTTCTGCTACGCGGTCGCCACTCCAGAAATTGTCGGCCCCATCGATAATCTGTTCTGTGAAACTTGACTACATTTTATTGGTTGACTCGTGCGAATATTTTAGAACCACAACACAGTATAGATAGCAGTAGCTGCTTATCACTGTAGACACGTTTCATTATTTACAAAACTCTTTGCTATGTACTGTTAAGTATCATTACAAGATGTTGCAGGTTATCAATTGTTGATAACCTAGGCAAATTGTGATGTAGGCACTATTTATAGATTGTAGATACATACCTAAATTATCTTATGTTTCCATTTTGACATTAAGTTCTTTAAACAGGTTTGTATATTATAACCAAGTTTTCAGAAAGTTTTAAAGACGAAAGTAGCAAGTGTTGGAAAGAAAAATCTGTAATAAGTGAACGTCTGAAACTGACGGTCGTCGACATGTTCACGTAGAGTCAAGAAATTTCAGGAAAATTAATAACTTGCCAGAAATTCACGTGAGAATTCTATCGAATACTCGATGACTGAGTGGAATTTGGATAAATGATGAGATAATTTGGTTGCGATGACTTGCAGGAACTCGACATGGCAAGTCGAAGGGAACAAGTTTAGCATTTGAATGAAGTGTTCTCTCCATTGAAATGTTAATGCAGCCACTGGATGTCTGCAGTACCTACCTTCGAAATAAAATTTGGTACTCATTTCCTAACAATTTTATCTTGTTTTTCGGTTTTCCCCATCAAAGATTGCAACTGTAGATTAAATGCTATCGAAATCAATTTATGATGGGTAAACGAGAATTTTCGTAGAGTTCCGGTGCTTATACGTGCATTGATAAGAATATAAGAATTAATTACTTTTATTACTATGCCGATATGAGGTTCATAAATCAATCAAAATACATGACGAATATCTCTAGATGATTATGAGCTCACGTAAGCGTTTTGTATCAAAATAATAAGTACATAATATATTTATATGCCTACACGTAAACCGAATGACTACCAAACTGGAATTCGAATAACTGCACGGTTTGAAACCAATTAACGATTTCACTCTCAATTATTTGCGGTATTCGCTGGGTTATACCTACTTGTAGAGGTATATGTAGATATCAATCATCTCTACTAAGCTAGCTAGATATAAGATGTGTTGGACATTATATTTAAATATACGTAATATTTAAATATAATGTCCAACGCATCTAGGATCCTTAGGGAGTATTTTAAGAGAAGATTTCTCAAAATTTCATAGGTAACGGGAATAACGGGATATGAGCGTACGGAGTCGCGGGCAAAAGCTAGTTACAATTAATCTGCTGTCAAATGTCGGAAACCAATTAACGATTTCACTCTCAATTATTTGCGGTATTCGCTGGGTTATACCTACTTGTAGAGGTATATGTAGATATCAATCATCTCTACTAAGCTAGCTAGACAGCTGTGTTGGACATTATATTTAAATATACGTAATATTTAAATATAATGTCCAACACATCTTAATCTTTTGGTCGGTATAGTACGTCTCCCAATGGCCGTCAAATGTCGGTTTCGGATATAAAATTCATTAATAAATAGAAGCCCATGGACAACATGTTCAGATAATAACTGACGATACCTCGTCATCCTAAAAAAATGTTCGTAATTCTTGTATTTCGGACCATTGTTTTAATTCGATCGTTTTATCGATACGGACATGAAATGTAAACAGTTCCGCAAGAAGGGTTAACTTAACATTGAGTATATATCTCAACTAGCTCAGCTGACCCGTGCCCTTTTCGTTGGGAGGTATTTTTGAGTTAATATATAGTCTTTGACGTTCACAAATAACGTGACTTTCAATTGGTAAAAGAATTTTCAAAATTGATTCAGCAGACCCAGAGATTACCCCCTACAACCTCACAAACTTGGTTACACTGAAATTTCTGAGAAGATCGATTAGTAGGGAACAATTTCGCGGAAACAAAAAGACTTAAAAATAAGAAAGCAACTCGCTTTCGCATACATTTTATTTTAATTTTATTCTATTATTTTGACCTTCACAGTCTCAGTAAAAATATTATGGAAATGTATTCATTTTTCCATAACCTTGGACTGCGTTGATTTGATTTATTTCCCTTTTTGATTCTGGATCAGTAAACTGATAATTTTATTTCCAGATTCAAGTTTTTATTGTTTAGACTATTATGATAGTTAAATGTCATAAAATGTGCACTTGCTCAAGAGGAAATTGATAAAAAGAAGAAAGTTTAGACGAAATTACTAGGCTTCACGCGTGGCAGTAGGTACCTATTGCCAGGTGTGAAGATCTAACATTATAATTACAAAATTACTATTGAGATACATGCTACTATGGACACTTATATCATAGAAACAAAATGCACAACGTTTAAAAAAAAATCTTTTGTACAACAAAGAAACTACCAAACAAGGAATATCTTTCCCGAAACAGTCAATCAGATATACGAAATATTTGGCAATGTTACTTAAGGCCGGCCACCGATCAAGAAAAAGATCTGAAGAGTGGACTGGAGCCAATTCTATTAAGTAATAAATTGTCGTCCAATTGAGTTCATTGAACAGTAATATCAACGTCATTCATAAGTAACACTCCAAGATTATTAAGAGCGAGCGTTTATTCCTCTTTGTATTTTTTTTAATCAAATGTCTCCTCTCTGAGCGGAGCGGACTAAAACCCATCCGATGTCCTTCACGTGCCCATTGCGTTCCAGGGGACTACTCTCTAATCCCGATGTCCGTAGTTTCGGGCTTAGTTGCGGGCGTATTCTTTTCTGTATCATCTATGGATTTACGATTGGTTCCGAACCCGAACTAAGAATGATTAACAACACTATTTGACAGTAACTGGCATATCGTGTTGTCATTAATTCTTAGTGGTTTGGGGATAAGGAATAGAATACGCCCGAAACTACGGACTTCGGACTTAGAGAGTAGCCCTCCAGGGCCGCGGTAACTCTTTCGACAAAATACTCCACCGAGTCTTCTTCGCGATCTTCACAGTAGATCCAGCTGTATCTTGCGAATGCGTAGGTAGGTATTTCAATATCAGTTTACTAATTTCCAAGAATAAGGACATACGAGTTTTTATGAAATACCGTGAGGAATAAACGTTCTTATCATTATTTTAGTTTTTTGCAAACCGAAAAGATCTTTATATCTGTTCAGTCCAGTGTGACAGTCAATACAATCATGATTCCAACGTGAATAGAGGATAGTGCGATTCATCCTGTATACCTATATCAAAAAGGTCACTGTAAAATGCTATTTGTGGCAGACTTCACGGATCATTTCAGAAATTTCTTATTGTTTGAACTTGAACGTGAGTTAAACTGTTATGAGTTCATGGTGTCGGCTTTCCGTAGAATTTAAATATTCCCAAGTAAAGTAAAGTAATATTAAGTCCCAAGATAAACACTATCCTATGACTTAATCTGAGAGCAAATCCTACTCATTTTTAAGCAACGTTTGCATTTTTGACTTATTGCTCAGTTGCAATCTATCAAAAATGCATGACAATTAGGCGACCGACGAATAAACAAAAAAACACAACAAAACACAAAACAAACACAAAACTAGTAGCATTGGCACTCAGATTCAGTCAAAACGTATCAATGTTTTAACAAAGTGCATTCTGCTATTGAGACGTGAAGCTAACAAACAGACAGATTTATTATCGCATTTTTAATATTAGTTTGGATTTTTTACCAACATTTCCATTAAGACAACTGTGCGCAATAGAAATTTGACGGCACATTTTGATTACAAGGACAGTTCGTGCTAGTAGCAGTTGTTGTTAAAGCCCCATGCAATATGCAGCGAGCTATACCCGACGACGGCTACGACCCGAGAATAAAAACCTCATGCTCAGCACTATAGTGCTAGCAACCACTGGACCAACGAGGCAGTCATTGTATGTGTTTCAAGATAAATTTGTAACAATAAATTCTGAACAACCTACGTTAAAATGATATTATGTTTGATTACTTCGGTTGATTACAGTTGATTGTTAGAAATTAAAGTATCAATTAACTAAGTAATTAAAACCGGAATGTGAAAATTAGAGCAATCATGTGTTGGACTCGAACTTTCTAAGGTTTTAAAAACCGATCCACATTTTAAGATTTTTTTGTAATGGTTTTGGGCGTGTTTCTGTGGATATCAATTTAAGTCATGCCAAATTACAATTATTATAACATTAGTAAAATTTGTGTAGCTGCTCGTTTACTATTTTATTTACTAATACTCATCTATCTATCTGTATAAACAAAAATAAATCGCAGAAATGTATGTACGCGCATAACTTCGTAAAGACTGACCCAAATTGGATAATTCATTTTTGTTGTGTTCGTAATTGTCAGGGCGAGGTTTTTTTGAAAGAAAAATTGAAAAATAAAAACATCCGGGTGTAGCCGGGGCGAGCCACTAGTAATGTGGTAAACGTGAAAGTAACTTTGTCAATATGTTTCATATCTTTTCACGTCTTAACAGCTGAACGCATTGGGATGAATTTGGCATACAGGTAGATTTTGTCCTGGAATAAGACTTTTTTTTTAAAAAAAAAACGTTGCCCCACATTAGGAATTTCTCATGTATCGTGGGTGCGTTTATAAACATACAAAGTCACATGCACAAACAGCCAGACCCAGAACAACTATCTGTAGGCCATACAAATATTTGTTCCGTGCGGGAATCGAACCCACAACACGCGGCGCAGCAGCCGATCGCTCAACCATTGCGCCATGAACCGTGCCGTCGTTTATATCCTAGGAGAGTCTTTCGTTGAGGTTATTTCCGAATTCGAAGCGAGTAAAGCCGCTCATCATATTATGACTCCTCACGCTCTGGACGGAGTAGAAGGGAGTATCAGACTCTAATGGACTAAAACCCATCCGTGTTCCTCCTAATTTCCTTTGCGTTCCAGGGCCACGGTGACTCTTTCGAACAAATTCCGCAACAGAAGAGCTAGTTAATAATAATAATTTGAGACGAATGCAAGTGCGTCATTCTTAACAAACATGATAACGGCTTGCACCTTCGAGAACGTTTTGTTATTCATGACCACGTCGAAATCACAAATTCCTTCTTGGTTTGTTTACATTATTGTACGTTGGAGCATGCAAATCGAAGGTTAATCTTAGTGAGTCGAATTAAATTAGTTACAATAGTCCTGAGACACATGAAAGCAGAAAACTAAATGCAAACGAAAAAAAATCAATGAAATCAATTAATCTACCTAGCCTTTTCCTAACTATGTTGCCGTCGCTTTCAGTGGAACCGGTTGCAACAGAGTACCTACCAGTATTTTAAATGGAGCTGCTGCCTCGCTGACCTCCACAACCCAGTAACTGGGTAACACTGGTGGATTGCTGTCAGATTTTTTGGCTTCTGACTACCCGTTAACGGAAAAATGTGCAAAATGACAGCCAGAACCAATAGCTCGTGCTCTTCATGGCATGGAGGAATCTTGCTATTTTAAATGGTCACCCATAACGGAATCCTTTGTGTGAGAGGCTACTCACACTTAGCCGGTTTTATGTTGCAAAAGCAAGTCATCGTAAAGCCGCGTACGCACGTACGAACAAATATGTTGCGTTACATGATACGCAACAACTTGGTTCGCACGTGCGTACCACTATCGAACATCGAACACTCTGTTCGTCAAACATGTTCGCGGCGATCCTTGTAGTGTGTTCTGTATGGACGGTGTTCGAAGAGCTTTAATAAATGTTACCAACGGCGCCGTCATGGCTACTAAGATAGAGTTCACGACTGTTGTTCGCGAACTCGACTCGAACTATGTTTGCGTTCGTGTTCGAATATGCCGTCCATACGTACGAACCAAATGTTCGGGTCTGGTGTTTGTGTTCGCTATGTTCGTGTTCGTACGTGCGTACGCGCCTTTACAGACATTCAAACATTGTGGCGAACAGACTGTATGCCTCCTTATTTTTTTAGAATTAATATACCTATTATTTGATGTCCTATAATTATTCATGATAGTGCCTTATCCATAACTTTAACAGATAATATGTGCACAATGATATCGCTCAGAGATAACTATACAAAAGGACATTGGAAATGCCTTTAGAGGAGCCCGTTCATAAAAAATAAATGTAGTTTTTATTAACATATCGAACTCTTCGACATAGCTATTTGTTGTTCAATAAGACAAGCGATGCATTATATTAAAAAAATAATGTTTACATTTTTTGCACTTAAATATAATTATTTTTAAAACAGACAACACAGCAGACAGAGTGATACGGCAGGGTTTTGACCGCTGCTATCAGTACAAATAGCACATAATCGACTTTTAACAATACTTAAGTGATCTGTTTTAACTGATAAGTCTATTGTTGGTATCATTTTAACAAGGTACACGATTAAAACAAATAGGTAGGTATCTACCGTTTTCAGTTCTTACAAAATTGTGGAGCTCGTGGGTAGATAACAGAAGCCTCATGGCACGCATGGCTCAATAATAACGCTTGCCTTCAGTCCGTTGATGGGTTCCGTACCATAAACCGAAAAACATGCCCCGTCCAATATTTATTAATTATTGAGTATTCATCACGTTCTGTGAAAATTTTAACTGTCTACCTATTGGGTACTGTTCTTGAGATACAGCCCGCTGACAGACAGACGGACGGACAGTGGAGGCTTAGATTAGTAAATCTCCGTTGTCCGTCCGTCCGTCTGAAAGATTCCGTTGGTTACCCAGGTTTTCTAAACGGTGTTTGGAAAACCAGCCTTTTTGCTTCCAGTCTAACCGGTAGCAGCTCCGTACCAGTACCTGCACATGGAGCCGCTGCCTATCTGATTGCCAATAGGCTTGTGTCCTGAAAAAATCTAATTAGTCCGTCAAATAGATTATCAAAAAATATTTGACCCGTGTTTTTTCTTTTGTTACGGGAACCAAAATTGACGAAGTTACGACGCTTTTAAAATTACGTCACACCTTTGCATAATGTTTAGTGAGTCGTGACGTCACGGGCCCGAACTCCCGAGTTTTGATGCGTTTTATCTTTGTCAATATTCATTGATTTACAAAAACAAAAGATACGTGTCCATTATTTTTCTATACTCTAATTAACGGACTAAATAGTTTTGCAATTTGTGGATGATGGAATCTAGCCTATTCTACTTATTTTCACATTCGCATCTCAATCGCAATCTGCCAAAAATGTAAGAAACTTAATGTTTTTTTGACAGTTTGCGATTAACATGCGAAAGCGAAGGTTATTAAAAAAATAGTAGAATTGGCCCTCTGACCAATGACTTGGTTGTGGAGGTATAGATAGTATTCTACTTCAGTATTATTGTTATCAATCATCAATCCTAATGTATGAAATTCTTCCGTTACTGTCTGACAGAAAACGCACAGCCGAAACTGCTGGTCGTAGATCGCATAAATTTTGCATGTAGGTTCCTCAGGGAGTGTAGGGGAGCACTAAGAATTCCCGAAATTCCTATGGGAACGGGATAAAACAAGATATGCGTGTACGTAGTCGCGGGCAAAAGCTAGTCATTGTACAAAACTTTGGGCACTCCTTGGAAAGTTGGAACTAAGTATATTATAATCTACTAGCTGGCCCGTGCAACATCGACTGCGTAACATTTTTCATTACTGCTCCGCTCCTATTGGTCTTAGCGTGATGATATATAGCCTATAGCCTTCCTCGATAAATGGGCTATATAACACTGATTTTTTTTTTCAAATTGGACCAGTAGTTCCTGAGATTAGCGCGTTCAACCAAACAAACAATCAAACAAACAAACTCTTCTGCTTTATAATATTAGTATAGATTTCTGAGATAACAAATGAATTACATGATGTTTGTTTTGCCATTGTGTAAACTCGGTCACACTTGTTAAATTGCACACACATAAATATTACATGCGGGCAACACTTTAAATTACATTAGGTACACTAGATTTTTATTTGTATTAATTTTCGTGCGTACGAAATTATTAATGTTATTATTTCAGACATGTCAAAAAAAATCCGCTCTTAAAAATTTGGATTTGAATTCTGTTGTCATTTAGGCTTTATTTACCGTATCTTCACGACCCTACGGCGGTCTGTCCCCGCCAGGTGAGACCTCCGGTTACCCGGAGGAGGCCATGTATTAAGAGTAGGTATGCGTATGCCACATCACATACTAATATTAAACATTTAAAAAATATTGTTCTGAAGTACTTACATCACAACAACGTTGTACTTAAGCTTTGCGATTAGCTGACTGACAAAGTTACGAAAATATGATACAATACAATAATTATAAAATAATAATAGGCACAGTATAGTAGGTACCTTTCTGTTGATCAACAGAAAGTAACTAAATATATTAGTTTAAAGCGCCGTTATTATTCAATTACAACGCTTTAAACTAATACCTTTACCTTGCTAACTTCGATGAAACTCACACATTTATTCATAGTTCATGGTCAAATTACACCATATTGACATTTCCACTTCATTACATTCTTTAACTTCAATGCCGTCGCTTTTGACAAGGTCTTGTGTATTTGGAAGACTCATACACATTTCACACAAGTATAATATGACGTATGTCACGTGCATCTATTTGACAGGTCAATATGTATGACAATTGTGACGTTTCTTAGAGGCTGTTGAGACTGGAGGTCGTGGGGTTAAGGTCTATCATTGTGCAATTCAGTTTGTCTATAGTTTTTTTTACTACGCATTTTAAACTTTGCGTTACAAATACATCTCAAATTCTTGTCTCTCTAGTAATTATGATTTTTGTCTCAACAGGCGAACTGATTTTGACGACACTTTGTGTACGGGTAAAGTATGACCTGGATTGGTAAAAGTATACTTCCCTTGGGATATTATCGTCCTCGTGAAAGTGTTTTATTAAAACGCTTTTCACGAGGACGAAACCCGTATAAGCTGTTACCCAAATAAAGTTATTACTTAAATAATTTTAAAGACACAAATAAGTAATCTGCGCAATTCATGTCAAGTTGACATTAAAAACTTTACCTAGTGTCATGTGTCAAGAAAAGCCTTCTAGAAATTATATTATTTATTAGCTATGATCTAAAACTTTGTATTATGACGTTAATGTTTTGTTAGGTACTATGAACTCGTCGAAGTAATAAAATGGCTAGGTATTATTAGATAATGAAGGAGACACGAGTCACTTATAAATGTATCTACGTATGTGCAATGGAATGTGTGGAGTAATTAAAAATATGTTTTATTATACGACAGTGTTTTATTATGTGTCTTTCTTGAATATTGTTTTAACTTGTCATGTCCTATTATTGTGGTCGCTCCACGTAGAATACTAGTTTTCAGCTGAATTTGGCTTGTTTGGAAACCGACTCCAATATATTTGGGAATAGGCTTCGCAGATGAGGATTTTGTGGTCCAACAAATGTGGACTGGACTGGGTAGTTCATTTATGCGTTAAAACTTTTTTTTTTTTTGGATTAATTAAGACACGAAATTAAATAAGCAAAACTGATGGTTCTTTTACTTCGTAAGACCTCTATAGATTCGTCACCTCTGTCTGTCTGTCTGTCCAGCCGTATGTCACAGCCACTTTTTTCCGAAACTATAAGAACTATGCTGTTGTAACTTGGTAAGTAGATGTATTATGTGAACCGCATTCAGATTTTCACACAAAAATAGAAAAAAAAGACAATAAATTTTCGGGGTCACCATACTTAAGGAACTGAAACTAAAAAGTTTTTTTTTTCATCAATGAGGTTCCTAATATTATTTTTTTCTAAACTGAATAGTTTGCGCGAGAGACACTTCCAAAGTGGTAAAATTGGTGTATGTCCGGGGCCCTGTAACTTCTAAAATTAATATGAGAACGATAAAATAAAAAATAAACAAAAATATATGATGTACATTACCATGTAAACTTCCACCGAAAATTGGTTTGAACGAGATCCAGTAAGTAGTTTTTTTTAATACGCCATAAATCGTAAACCGCAACTTTTGCTTATAATAATATACCTACAGGTTTGTACGGAACCCACGGTGCGCGAGTCCAACGCGCACTTGGCCGGTTTTTATGGCATCATTCACCATTTTAGTACGGGACCCTAAAATAGGTTCCCTGTCAAAATTATTGTGTTTTTATACTAACTCTACAGGACCTATTCCTCTTATTTGAAAATAAATTATTAGTATCAATATATAATTAGGAACTCTTATAAATTACTTCATAATAAGTCAGTCCCTTCGTAGCCTAAAATAATAATGCGATAGTTTTTTTATTAGACCAGTAATGTGACTTCGTCAATAACGATAAACGAACACAATCATGAATCACGCCGTATAATAGTCTTCATAACCTCACATAAAACTCATTCATTTTCTTCTATTGAAACGTTTACAGGCAAGATTGCCTTTAGAAGTTTTTCAAAGGGCCAATTAGGCGGTACGCATTTCAAAGTGGTTAGATATAATGTGGAGTAAAACGATTTGATTTATTTTTGCCAATTATCGATCAGGTAGGCACTTTTTAGGGTTCCGTACCTCAGTCGGCGATAAAAGGAACCCTTATAAGATCACTTTGTTGTCCGTCTGTCAAGACCCTTTTTCTCATGAAAATGGAGGAATCAAACTTGTAATTCAACGTAACCTAAAGATAAGGCTGTTAATGCTTCGTTTATGGCGCACGTTTTGACTTTCGCAAGGGATGATTTCCTATGGAGATACCTATGGTGTACTTCCTGTTGAGCTAGGCAGAGTGTAGATACTTATAGGTACAATTCTACACTGATAGCCTATAAGCAAATAATATATAAGCATAATATTGAGCTAAAAATATAGCAAAGACGTCACATAAATACAAACTTTAGGTAAATTATTAATCTCGGAGTCCATTGGGGGGATTTAAGTTTGACATCCAATTAAATAATGTTGTAAATGGGTTTTTCCAGTTTATAATTTATAGATTATAAAAACCGAACTTTAGTTGAGTTGAGAGTTTATTAGTAAGACTAAATCTATATAACAAAAAAAAAACCTAAGTTATAAGCTAAGTACCTACTAAAAAGTCAAAGTTAGATTCCTTTATTTGCCCGAATTCTTGAAACTCGAGTTTTATACAGAGATGGTCTCATAAGGTAAATAAAAACAGTGTCAAGAATAGCATAATACATAGTCAACTGCGTAGACGGAGAGGTATATAAATGTATCAATTTTACCTTGAGATATACGCCCGTAACGAGGAGCATGTGGAAACTTTTCGGAACCGGTGTACTATTACAACACCTTGTGTTGAAAATAAATACCAACAACACAGCCTGGAACTTTACAAATTGCCATAGATTTTCAGTACCTACCTATCTAAATAGGTACGTCTTTTACACTATATACTACACTTTTAGAAGGAGAGAAAAATCGTCTTCCTCCAAACACTGAGTACACGTGTGTCTATTTCAAGATAACTTCAATAATGACTAAACTCGTATGCTTTAACTCACATAAAACCGGCAAAAAGGCTATGAAAACATACGTCACTTAAACCGGTTCTACCTACCGTATCATATGAGCAAACATTACTTCACGTTCCTTTGTTTTTAAATAAAGAAATATGGTTTCATAAACACCACAATATTTGGGAAGTCAATTGAATAACGCTAGAACTAACCGAAGCAGAAGTCAGCGCTGGTTGTCATCGGCTACCTCAGGACACGTGTCTTGCGCATTTCACTGTCACTTTTTAACAAGAGCACTGTTCTTTGTGTGTTGTGGTCAAACTGTTCGTTCGGCGTTTGCGCACCGTCGCCAATGCTACGCGGCGCAGCGCCCAGCGCGAGCGCATGCAACCGAAGGTTTCAACATCAGCGAGAGGGGAACCCGACCAACAACTAGCTGCGTCTCCTTCCTACACACTCAGCCTACCATAACGACATGAGACAGCAACATCAGCTGCAGAAATGCCTCCGCCGCAACTGGACGACCTTCGAGACCTACCATTATTGCTAATAAGCTCGTCTTTTGCAATCCGTGATTTTTCTTCACGGTTTACTTAAAGATAGCATATTTAAGAAGTACACAGGTGACTGATATTTAGGTTAGTAAGTTATGTCGTTTCTGGGGTAGATTATCGCTGTCGCTAATTATAATCCTAAAGCCATTTCTATGGCACAGTGGACAGGTAACTATTTAAGATATTTTTTTAGGGACTATTTATGGAAGTTACTATTTTGTGAGGACATTGGACAGACTACAGGACAAGTCTGTATATACAGAATTATAAATTAATAAGTGAGGAGTAGGATTATAAATATCAGTAGTACTAGTGCATAACAAAGAGTGTTATTTCCTAAGACGTGTCGCATTAGATACATTTGCCACATAATCCAACAACATAATTAAAACACTATAAATGCATTATGTTAGTCATTGTTTGAAAGTGCTGACGTACGATGTGCCCTCAATGGGCTCATTGATTAAAATACTATAAATGCATTATGTTAGTCATTGTTTGAAAGTGCTGACGTACGATGTGCCCTCAATGGGCTCATTGATTGCTGATACCCATGACCATTCAAAATACTAAATTCAATTAGCTTGTAAAAGAGAATCAATTAACCTTTTAAATGGTTACATATTGGTGGTTAGTATCTCGTACTGTTTTTTCCGACTAGTTCATATAAATTACTCATGTCATACCATATTTTCCCTTACCTACAAAGGAGATAGAATCTTAAAATGTATAAACAAAAAGCAAAACGTTGTCTCTGTCACCCCAAAGAAATACATTTACGTGCGTACCCTACTCAAGAAGCCACTGATCCTGTTTTGTAAACATATCCACCGCAAAAATGTTATGAACTAGTTCATTGTCGTTTATATAACATGTTGACTGGTTTTAAGAGTACAGCTAAGTACTTATGTGTTCTTGTTATAATTACATTTGCAATACGCACCGCTGCACTCCGGGTTTTGCTTGTAATATAGGTTCATTCGATGCTGCATTTTCATCTACCATATTTTTTCAGGCGAAGTATAATCTCATGACATTATACACCCGTAGGAACCACATTTTATCACTCAATTTTATTAAATTACTAGTTGATCGGCCAACGTTGCCTTGCCAAAAAAAAAAAATAAGCACCCTACGGTTTATTCTCAGACCTAACGAATATATGTACAAAATTTTATAAAAATCATTCAAGCCGTTTTGGAGGAGTTTGATAACAAACACCGTGATACCAGAATTTAATGTAATAGACGAGAATTTTAAATATAAGATTAAATATGCATCTACCATATTGTTTCATACAAGCTACCTGAGCTACCTCTATAATCTCATAATGGCCTATCCAACAGTATATCATTGTTAATCAATTTAATTAAAATCTAAATAAAATATTACTAATTATTACTTTTGCCTGCGTCATTCCTCTGCAACTTCATCCAGCTAGGTACTTATTTTAAAATATTAGATACCTACTTTTCTTTTCATTGCATTATTTAACATTGGCATTGCTGTAGCTGTAACCGGTATTATGTTCTTGGAGTTTTATGTTTGCGTACTTGATACTCAAATGTTACTTAATGTGCAAGATGCATGTGTGTTATAGTAATAAAGATCCAGGGTTGCGATTGTTAAATTCCCGTCAAAACCGGCTCTTTAGGAGGTAAGGTTAAAGAACGTGATATGCATCGACAACTTGATACTGCAGACTCAACCAAATGATGGCAAACGAGTTGCGAATACTAGAGCATCCATCTTTTTCAACCGTAAGACTTCAGAACAAGCTTTTAAAAATATATAATTCAATTTGAAACGCTTGGGTGCGCACCAAAGTCGTTAACCATTGCTTCACCTTGGAAGTTAAAGTTGCATTTTTAAATAAATTTACAAGTTAGGCAGTCATGGAGGACCTTGATTGGTATTTTTAAATAAAGAATAAGCTATATCCGGCAAAAAATATTGAAAAACTTATAACTGATTGATAGGTTCGTCAATCAATTCCATTCATGCTGAATCGTTTCAGCAAATGATCTATTAATAGAGAATGCATTTCATATTTGGTCAGCGGTTTCAGTGATTGCTGGCGACTTTCCAATTCCGGAGTTTTCTATCTATCTAGCACCTTGTCGTCTAAATATTTCGGATCTAATCTTGGAATCGAACAAAAATACAGTGCACGGGCTGATATATTTTCTACATAGGTAATTTGTGACGCAAAAGATATGGATAACCTCTTAATAAATCCTTTTTAAAAGCCACAGGTGTCATTAATCATAGCTTTTTAAACTGCACTAAAAAGAAGTTGAAGCATTCATCTCCTATTATATCGCTCTTGAATCAAAACGCATAACTTAAACATGCCGTGACTGTAGTCTTTACATTATCACATTGCGTATCGCAATACAAAAAAAAAAAAAAACGTAACGCTATGTAAAATATCAGCTTGCTTACATCATCCAAAGATATTCTTCGTTTTTGCTCGTTTGCCTCTGTAGTGTCCCGAATTGAGTACCTGCAACGATAAACCACAGTTATTATCACGTAAAAATATACCATTTCAACATCGTTTGGATAGCCACGCATGTGGCCTGTAATAAGAGTTACATTAGCAACACTTATCTTGAAACATTATTGTCAAACATTGTAGGTATCTCTTTACGTGAACCAATGTGCGATGATAGGATATTTGAAGGTAAATACATGTGAATATATATTTGATCAGAACATTTTTTATTATGAAAACAAATAAAATGTAAGTTTCAGAAAATATAGCTGAAGAATACATTACATACGATGACAGAATGGAATCATCTTATGACGTTTAAGACAGTGTGATCTTGGTTGTTTTATTGGAAAAAAGGGAATAAAGTGGATATGCATCTGTTGTTTCTGTTTTCAAAAGATATGCATATATCTACTTTATTAAGCAATGCGTATTGCTTAACAATCCAGCTGTCTTTCAGGTGCCCTGACAGATTTATTTTTAATAAGACCAATTATTTCACGTTTACGGTGTTACCCAGTTAATGGGTTGTGGATGGAGGTCTGGTGGACAGACGCTCCACGTAAAATACTGGTATTTAGCTGAATCCGGTTTGACTGGAAGCCGACCCCAATATAGTTGAGAAAAGGCTAGGCAGATGATGAATTATTTCGCGTTGCAACTATCTATATCAGCCGTTATATTATTAAAATTACTGTTCAACTAAAGCTTATACAATTCATTTTTCACGTACGTTCTTTAAGAACATTCCAAAAACGGATCCGAATTTATCCGTACAATAATTACACATTCGAATCGAAGTGAATGAGTGAGCGCAAGTGAGTGCACAAATGCCCACTATTGCTCAATGAGTGCACTTTTAACAATCGTTTTGTAATCTTAGGGAACCTATATTTTCATGTTGCAATGATACACTTAGGTACTACTTACATGATATACTCTACACTTATCAAATAAGAATAAACATCCCTGAAGAATTTAATCTGTTTAGTGAGGAAGATAGCCAGATATTGAAGTAGAACGTCAATTCTCGAAGCTCCGAGATTCGGGGACTACCTTCCTGACATCGCGCACCGGCTACGTACACAATTGTCTCAACTAAGCTCTCGCTTGGATGCACTAGCTTGTTTTGAGCATTTATGCTAATGCTTCTTACTCATTTCCTAGACTAAATTGAAAGGATAATAAAGTTCCGGTTGTATAAATGTAGCGTTGAGTTCGTAGGCCTTCCAACGTTCAAGTTTTATTCTATCATGGTCAAAATTATTAGTTGTGTTGTTATGTGAACAAAGCAATGCAATCATAGAATGATGTCATGCGTCTGTTTTTGTCTATCAACAAACCCTGCTGCAATAATCTATACACATAGTATACGAGTATATACGTACAAGGATCATCGTATTTTAGAGTGTGTGTGTGTTTCTTTTAACTATTCAGTCAGAATTATTTAGATTTCCAGGAACATCGTCTGTATTTGAATTGAATGTATTTGAGAATGAATGTTCAGTCAATAGTAATGTTTACAGTTTTATTTTTATATACTTCATGCTCCTCTGTAGCACAAATATTTGGACTTTCCATAAGACCTGAAGTACAGAAATATTTTAGGTCTTGTGGAAAGTCGAAATATTTCATTTTCGGTTGTTGTGGGGAGAGATAGGATGATGAAATCCTATCCCTCCCCACAACAACCGGTCCTGATGTGCGTCTCACATCCATCGGCTACCCGCCACCCTCGCCAAGGCATTGGTCCACCTTGTGGGAGGCCTTCAAACGCTGCGTCTTCCGGTTAGTAAGAAGCGGTAGCCACTCTAGAACTTAGCTCGCAGAACAGATGGTTGATGGGTCGAAAAGATTTCAATCGAAAAGATTAACATAATACTCAAAACTGAGACTGATTAAAGAGGGTCAAATTAATTAAGGAAAAACTTTTGCAACAAGCGGAATACTTGACGCAAAAGGTAAATTTGAGAGTAAAAAGGTTAAAAATAGCAATGCTTGCTTATGCGGTCCTAACACAGAGGCTATTTTCCTACTGGAAGTACCAAGTCCTGCAAGGCTATTTGAAATCAAATGGATCCCAAGAATTTATCGGCATATTGATTAGTTCTTGACGAGTATTTACTGTGGCCTCAGTTATAAGTGCGGATATTTCGTTAGTGACATTGGATTTTAGTATTACTCCACTTGTTGGTTCCAGATAAGTGTTTATCGCTTATTTTATCTCATTGTAATAGGCTTTAACAGTATTTTCGTCTAGAGCATGTCTGATTGTGAATTTAGAGGAAATAACTATTTTGTTCAAAACAAACGTTGAGGAAAATGGTTTTAGATTTTAATTAAGTTGCAGCTGTATTTGCTCTTTATATTCGCTAGTAAGTGTTTGTTCTTTATAATAAGGAACCAACTAAGTCATTTGAATAAAGATAAATAATTCTCATATTTGTAATATATTTTATTTGTAATAATCCAAATTATAATAATCCTAATATTGTAGAAAGCTGAAATTTGGCATGTATGTTCCTTAGGGAGTGGTGGGGAGCACTAAGGAAGGATTTTTTGAAATTTTCGCGAGAACGGGATAGAACGGGATAACAGTGAATTAACTGATTACTATTTGTAACCTGTGAATGTATTCGTGTATTGAACTATACAATGTGATAGAGGTGAGACTTCTAACCCGTTAAGGCTGAGTACTACATCTAATTTTATCGACAAAAAATAATAATATGGGGGGTTGAACCCCCTGCCCCTAAAAATTATGGCTATTTTAATAAAAAAAATTTAATGTACTACGGCGCGCTTGATACTTTATGTGATATCAAAGGTTGTATGCGTCGTAGAAACAAAAAAAAAACGACAAACGGTAGCTAATAACCTTGGCTAACTAATTCATTAATATACTAGTTGACCCGTGCAACGTCGTCTGCGTAACATTTTTCATTACTGATCCGCTCCTATTGGTCTTAGCGTGATGATATATATTATAGCCTATAGCCTTCCTCGCTGGGCTATCTAACACTGAAAGAATTTTTCAAATCGGACCAGTAGTTCCTGAGATTAGCGCGTTCAACCAAACAAACAAACAAACTCTTCTGCATAAAATAATAATATAACCTAAGTATTATTTATTCGTTCTCAAATGTGACATTGTGACCTTTTGATAGTTCCTGTAACCTTGTCTTCTATTAAAATTGTATTATCATCAATTATAAATTTATAACACAAAATATTGCGAAATAGATATAAACTCAATATTATTATGAGAAAAAAATAAATATTCTTAACTTGATTTGTAGGAGACATTAAATTGATGTCATTTAGCTTAACTTTTAGATCCAAGAATAACAGTTTACGGAAGGCAAAAATGATGTACTAAACTAACTACATAATAATTTGCATAATGGTCGTGACGACGTTATTTGAAGTAAAAAATCACAAGTCATTAGAATATGTTTCCTGGCACGCTGTGTAGAGAATTCGTGCGTTGAATAATATCTATATTAGCATAGATAATTCTTATTGAGGAGGGGGATTAGTATAATAAAATTACTTGAACCTTGGCACAAAGACGTGCCAATGGCATCCCATGATGACGACACGAAACACATGACATTACCATATGTTTCGAACATTCGGACAAAAATAACTGAGCTTACAAAACAAAACAATGCAGGCGTCCTTTGTCTTGTACACAAACGGAAAAATATGCATAATAAGCGCCGAAGCCCGAAACAGTAGGCAAGTTAGGCAACGAACATTGTTTCGATTCGAAAGCAAAGCTATTGTGTCGTAAATCATGCACATTACCAAATGTACTTTTTAACTTCAAAATAGGACAGGTTCACTCGCTCTAGTTTTAAAAAAGAATGAAAATTTATGATTTTGTAATTGGTATTTCAGTTATATATCATTGAGCTACACCATGGGTCGTTATCATTAAAGTAATCACCTTGTTGAACTTCATTCACCAGATTAGAAAGCAGCTCCA
This sequence comes from Ceramica pisi, assembly GCA_963859965.1. NCBI lineage: Eukaryota > Metazoa > Arthropoda > Insecta > Lepidoptera > Noctuidae > Ceramica > Ceramica pisi. The sequence continues at coordinate 8,178,744 of OY982529.1, forward strand.
ATGCACAAACACAACAAACTTCGTTATGTCAATGGTAGAGAACATTACACAAATCAAAACATACTTCATAAATTAAATCTCATTTATTGTAACTACAATAATAAACCTTGGGGTTACTATTTAGATTGTCCTGGACATTAAGATCAGCGTACAGTTGACAAACAAACAGGGCAACCGGTTTCCATTCTCCGCCGGCTAACCTTACTTTTATATGCGTAGCTACTACGTGACGTGCCTCCGACGTCAGGCCCATCCCACACCACACTCTGTATTTTTTTTCGTCTGCATGTGGTTACCGGAGATGAATTTATTATGGGAAAGCGACAAACTGAATAGAATTTACTCAAGAGCAAAATGATGTTTACACAAGAGCGTTGTACTGGTAGAGCCACAAAGAACGAATAATTTATAGTTTTATTAAATAAAAATACTTACCGGGTTGGCTACTTTGAGAAGTGTTGGAACTAACACTGGTTTCACTATTAGTGCGATTTCTTGGGCTAAATAACAAATTCCACGGGCTGTAGGTCGAAACTTGCGAAGTATTACGATTTTGGGACGAATTTTTGTTGTTAGAATCCATTTTATTGTACGAGTTTTATTTTATAACGAGAAATAAACTGTTTAAATTGTATTTAAAATGAAAAATGTGTCAGCAATTACAGAGTCGCGCACGCCGGTCGATAATACAGTATGATATGACACGGTAACAAACCAGTGTATGCGGCGCGGGCGCGCTACTCAGCTTTGTTTTGGTCCGAGCTTGCACGAAGAGATACGGAAACACCCGACTTCTTATTTATGTTATGCTATGGTGAACTTTGTACTTTTTATGTACGTACTAATTATGAACCGTTCTTATATTAATTTTAGTTGAATTGTGTCGATTGTGCGTCATATTATTTCACATTTGTAAGATTAATTGTTGCAATAAATACAAATTTTATATTAGGTAATTAGGAGCTGGAAACTGTTAACACTCTAGAGTCACAAGTACCAGGAGAGCAGAAATATCTCGAAGTTTTTTTGGTGCTAAAATTATGAGCGCCATAGATTCACAAGTACCAGGAGACCAGAAACATGGTCAAGTATTTTAGGGGCTGAAAATTGTGAATGCTATAGATTCACAAGTACCAGATCAGAAACATGTCGAAGCATTTTTCGGGCTGGAATTGTGAACGCTATAGATTCACAAGTACCAGGTGAGCAGAAACATATCGAGATATTCGGGGCAGAAATTACAAGCACTACAGATTCACAAAGACCGGAGAGCAGAAACATCTCGAAGTTTTTTTGGTGCTAAAATTATGAGCGCCATAGATTCACAAGTACCAAGAGACCAGAAACATGTCGAAGTATTTTAGGGGCTGAAAATTGTGAACGCTATAGATTCACAAGTACCAGGAGATCAGAAACATGTCGAAGCATTTTTCGGGCTGGAATTGTGAACACCAAACATTCACAAGTACCAGGAGAGTAGAAACATGTCAAAGTATTTCGGGGCTGGTAACTGTGAACGCTATAATAGATTCACAAGTACCAGGAGACCAGACACATGTCTAAGTATTTTTGAGCAAGATTTTTTTTACCAGGAGTATAAAAATACGTCAAAGTTTTTACTGTGCTGGAAATGGAACGCTATAGACTCACAAGTACCAGGAGAGAAGAAATATGTCCAAATAGTTTTGGGGCTGCTATTGTGACGTTCTTTTCCAGGCGAACAGAAACGTGTCGAAGTTATTGCCAGGCTGGAATTATAAACGCTAAAGATTCACAAGTACCAGGAGACCAGAAACAATTCAAAGTATTTTTGGAGCTGGTAATATAAGCGCCAAAGATTCACAACTACCAGGAAAACAAAAACATGTCAAAGTATTTTCGAGAAAGATTTTTTTTTTACCAAAGCCAACAGAAACACTCGAAATTTTTTTCGGAGCTAAAATTGTGAGTGCTAAAGATTCACTAAATACCAGGAGACCAGGCGCATATCAAAGTATTTCCGGAGCTTCAATTGCAAGCGGTTTGGATTGAAAAGTACTAAGGAACTAGAAATATATCGAAGTATTTCTGACTCTGTAATGATGTGCAATTAGGATTCAAAAATACCAGGAGAACAGAAACATATATAAAAATTGCTGAGGCTGGAATTATGAGCGCTACAGATTTACAAGTAGAAACCAGAAGACCAGAAACATGTCAATATATTTTTTCGACAGGAATCGTGAGCGCTAAAGATTCACAAGTACCTACTAGGAAACCACAAACATGTCGAAGTAATTTCAGGGCTGAAATCTTACTTTCAGCCGTAATGCAAAGATCCACACTATCTGGATACCAGAATCATGAAGAGGCAATTACAATAATGAGAATATGAGGCAATAAAGTTGCGCGCCAGTTCTAAAGTCTACGCAGACGAAGTCGCGGGAAGAAGCTAGTTATAAATATTTGTCATCTTAGTCCGGTCAAATTTTATTTTATTTATTTATTTTTCGGAAGACTTACAGACTAATATTATTATAATGACAAAATAATATCTAAATTGCTAATAACAAGTCTCCACAGATAAATAAAAATTAGATAATTCCTTCATAGACCAAGTTACGTCTTATATTGTCTATTTAATTTAGAAATTCCCTCAAAGTTGATTGGTTTCGTAAAATTTTATGTAAGTTTGTTATACAGCAATTGGTTCAAATGTATGCAGGTACCTATTGTACAAAAAATGGTTTTGCCAATAGCTTTCTTAGCGTGCTTGCATTGGTGCAGAATAGGTCAATGCCTTGTTCACAAGTAATTTCGTTAAAGCTGCGACTGGCTCTGTGAAAATACGCATTACGCCTGTAATTACTGTTTACGCGAGGCACATGCAGAAGTGGTCGCTAACGTAGCCCCATCTGATTAGTGCGTATCTTTAATTTTGAAACAAGTTCGGGGCAGTCAATTGAACCATTTGCGATATTCAGTAAGTAGCAAATATCATTAATTTGACGTCTTTGTTTAAGCGGCATAAATGGTACCTTCTACAACGGTGATCAACAGATATTTGTTTCGCCCTGTAATCCAAGTACTTAAGAAATTTTCTCTGAATGCCCTCAATACGAGACTTGTAGCCCATACTGAGGGTTCCAGATCTGTGATGCATACTCAAGGTGGCTGCGTACGAATGAACAATACAAGATTTTGATCGGTTTTAGTGATCTGAAACATGCAGAGGTTCTCATTATGAAGCCAAGTGATCTCGATGCCTTATTCACTATACTATCAATATGCTGATCGAATAGTAGCTTGCTGTCTTGTATAACCCCAAGATCCCTAATACTATTGACTTTGCCTATATCAATATTTTGCAGTGTGTAGTTGGAATCAATTACAGACTTCTGTCGTGTAAAAGTCATGTGAAAACACTTCGAAACATTCAATTCCAGCCTGTTACGTCTACAGTATTTTTCAAATCTATTCAGATCACTCACTTCCAATACATTTGTGCCAACCACAATCGAAATCTACGCTCATCACATAACCGCGTCCTTCAATGTCCCACTCACCGTACTGACTTCATTCACTCTTCCTTCTTCGTTCAGGCTATTTCTCTGTGGAATGCGCTCCCTCAGGAATTCAGGATGGCCACCAACCGATTAACCTTTAAAGTTAGAGTTCGTGAGCACATTCACAAGAAGTTGGCAGTAGTCTCATCACAGCGCTAATATTTCTCAACTATCTATTGGTAATAATTGTATAAATATGTTCGTGTTTATTTTTTCAATTAAAATTTAGTTATATTATATGTTATATGTATAGTTTATATAATATTTATGTATTCTGTATGTTTGTATATTAATATCAATCGCTTTTATGTTCTCCATATTGCACCGACCACTATTTTGTCTCTACATCACCCGAAGGTTGACTGGTAGAGAATGCCTATGGCATTAAGTCCGCCTCTGTACATTTGTGCTTAAAGTGTTAAATAAATAAATAAAAGATCAGCTTGTAACAGGTGAATATCAGATATGGTTTTGATGGTTTTATGACCTTCATATCGTCAGCATAAAGTAAAATATAGCAATTTTTAAAGCAATGCTTCACGTCAGCAATAAATAGAGTAAATAACAGGGACCCTAAAATGGAACCTTGTGGCACTCCTGAAGGGACAGAATACCATACAGATTTGTACCCCTGAAGCACCACAGCCTGCGTTCTGTTATCAATGTAAGAGGAGAACCAGCGATACAAATCTCCATGTATTCCGGCCTTTAATAACTTCTCCATGAGCAGTCTATGGTCAATACGGTCAAAACATTTACTGTAATCAGTATAAATAACGTCAACTTGTGCACGCTGTTCCATACCCTCGGATATAAATTCATGGGACAAAATTAAGTTCGATGTAGTAGAACGCTTCCTGAGAAAGCCGTGCTGCTCATCACCAAAGTTGCACTTCATAGCATTCAAATACAAATACAAATACAAAATCCTTTATTTCAAATAGACCAGTTTACAGGCACTTTTGAATAGTCAAGGTATGTCAGTCAAATAGATGAAGCTAATTCTGCCGCGCTAGCGACAAGAGTAGCAAGTTATTCTGCAACAAAACAAACTCACCGACCCTATCTATGTAGATTCTTTCTAACGTACATAATATTTTCATAAATATATTGACAAGGGACCGTCATGATGTTAATTTGTTTAAACAGTTCTCTTAGAGAATCTCTCCGGCGCAGATGGTAAATGGCTCTGATGGCTCTTTTCTGCAAAATGAAAATAGACTCGATGTCAGCAGCCCGTTTCCAAAGTAAAATACCGTAAGACATTATACTGTGAAAATAACTGAAATAGACTAGTCTAGCGGTTTCAACATCTGTAAACTGGCGAATTTTCCTAACAGCATAAGCTGCTGAACTTAGTCTTCCTGCAAGAGATGTTAAATGAGGACCCCATTGTAACCTTGAGTCTAGCCTAATCCCCAGAAAAACTGCTTCTTCGACTAATTCTAGTTTTTCCTTGTTCAATATTATGTCACAATTATTACTTTTGACATTTGGTAAAGTGAATCGAATGCACTTCGTTTTTTCTCATTTAACACTAGATTATTAGCAGTGAACCAATCATGTACCTTCATTAGAGCGTTATTTACACTGTCAAGATTGTTTGCATGTCTATTTACTTTAAAAATCAAAGATGTATCGTCAGCAAACAACACCATATTGAGTTTATTTTCTAAAATATAGGGCAAATCATTTATATAAACTAGAAATAAGAAAGGACCCAAAATTGAGCCTAGTGGTACCCCCATTATATACGTCAGTAAACACTATACGTTCTAGGATTTTGGAGAACAGACATGTTTTAGATATTGGTCGGTAATTCGAGATATATCCGACTTATTACCTTTTTTCAAATCTGGAGTAATAAATGCCGATTTCCAAATTTTCGGAACTAAACCTTCTGAGAGTGACCGCCTGAATAAAAATTAGACATAAAAATAGTGACCAATAAATAAAATACAGAAACCGAGCTGAATTTTGGTAGAGACCTTGGGTACACCAGTAGAAATAAAGTGCCAAAAGTTCCCATTTGTGCTAAAAATGTTGTTCAAGGTCAAAGGTCAATATTTTCATTTCTTTGAATTTTTGAGAAGGGCAGTTTTACTGAAAATATAGCTTAATCAAAAATTGTAGATAATAAAATTATCTACAAAAATAGACCTCATAATCACCATTCCAAGTAATTTCCATTTTTTTAATCGCAATCCTAAAAGTTTATTTATTTATTATTTATTTAATCATTGAATAATTATAACACGTTTACAGTTACATCCAAAGCGGTGTTATAACTAATAGGTATATAAAATAAACATTACATTATATACATTCATTAAATTCAGTCACAATTATTATACGAACCAGACCTTTTTCACATGGGATCGATCAGGACGTTTGCCACTTTATTTCTTCTGGGCTACCCAAAGTCTTTACCAAAATTCAGCTCTGTCGGAGTTTTGTTATGTGAAAAGTCTATTTTGACCGGACCATTTCATATGGAGAACTTTCAGAACTGGTAAACATTTATTTCGGTTGTTAATTATCTCGTAATTATTATAATTTATAATGTACCTACATGTGCTCATCTCTGGATACATAACTACACGAAGCGCAATGCCAAGGCGAAATAACTTCAAGAAATTTGACTTCTCATTGACAGAATCACCACCCGCAGTAATGAGGAGAAATACGTATTAATCCAATCAATATTATTGGTGATGTAGACATCATAACGCGTAATATGCTGGAACTTGCTGTCTGAGTTTTACTTACTATAAATGAGTACATGTGTATAAGGCAGAGTTAAGTAGTCAACGCAAGGTTTGAAGCTCTGGTCTCGGCCCCTAAGACGACCCACTGGCCAAAAATAATTCAGTTTACCAGGTCAGGCCATACGAGATCTTCTTCCTAAGATTGAATCAGCTGCAAGTTGGTGCGTCAAAAATACTCGTAGAAGACACAGTGTACCTAAGCTAAATGACCATATCCACATGGAGCCAGCAGTCTTAGCAAGATTATACAACAACCCTTTGGGAAATCTTAACGATAAATCCTTAACAAGATATTTCGAACTTTCCTAGGACTAGAATATGAGACATTTAAAAATATTATGCATCAATCGTAGTAACCTAGTCTTGGAAAGTGAAATTAATCCATCAAAATCTTGTGAAGAAAGAAAGCATTGAAGAATTACATTTCAATGACTTTCAGATCGGTAGGCACTGCATGGGTGGTTTTAAATTGTCAATAACAGATTCCAGAAAGACGGAGTTCAGGGTACCTACAGTAGCCTTTAGTCCACAGATAAAACCAGCTGCGCCCATCGAGCTTTTAGGTATATGTACAAAAACAGTCAGTACATATTATTGTTTCGTTGTCAGTAATTACACCGCCCATAAGGGTTTTTCCCGTCGATGTATAATAATATACCCGGGCATAAAATGCTCGCAGAATAGAAGGTCAAATACTGTAAAATAAAATACTATATAATACGATCAGAATAGAAGGTCGATGGGGCTTAAAAGTTTTAGAGTGGCAACCGCGTACCGGAAGTTGGAAGGCCTCAAACAAGGATGCGGGACCGGTTGTTGTGGCGACCTGGCGACGCTTGGGGAGGCCTATGGCCAGCTGTGGACGTCTTACGGCTGATGTGATAATGATGATGAGTAATGTTTTGTGACAATTTTATTGTTGTTATTTTATTATATATCGATTCCATTTAAAATTCATTAGTTTAGTCTGATTTTGATTGAATGTTCATTTGAATAGATTTCAGCTTAAACCCAATGTCTCTAGAATCTGCGACCATGTTTGCAGCAGCTTTCGTCAGGTGCAAGGAGAGACTGCATTGCGGCTTTAGTGCTGATTCGGCTGAGGAGGTGCGATTTTCTTTTCTACTACTAGAACATCAGCAGTAAAATTGTGAAGCCAAATTTTTCAAGCAGTCTTATCAACTGCTTGAAAAATTACTTCCATTGGTTGAAACTTTATGCGGCTGGGTTTTATGATACAAGTATTTTTTTTCTTTAACCCTATCCCCTTTTATATAACCCTTTTTAATCCATTGCATCCAACCGTTTAGGCTGCAGCCTGTAAAATAGATAAATATGTTTATGTTTTTATGAATTAAAACATTTTTACTCTCAAAAAACATTACCCTCCTTCTAGGACAGTCGGATATAAAATATTCGTTACCCGTTTATTGAGGGTATTAAAGAGACTATATTACACACCTTGATCATGAATATTCATTCGTTTTAACGGGTGTGACACCTGCGATTTTTACTGCCTGTTAAGATGACGGGGTTGTTTGCTTGAACTCAGCCTAACTAGACTAGATATGGCAGCGAACGATTTGTCTGGGGAAGCTAAGGATACTCTCATCCGTGCTCCTGAGCATAATACCTAAGAAGAATCTCAAAATGGACCTGCGTAGAACAAGTTAGTAAAATTCGTTAGGTAATGAACATGATTTTTTGTTTTTCGTATCGATCTTAAATATTCGATGTTATTTAGCTTGTTATTTTATAATATCCTGGCTGCATACGCTTCAAATTTTATAACTAATGGTTACTGTAAAATTGCTTTATGAATGGCGTGTATTGTTGAAACTGTTCCTTGCTTATTATTAACTTTAATTTTAATATTCAATGACTCTTATAGCCGGCAAAATAATAGCGCACTTCAAGAAGGTTTTTCTCAAACTTACATGTCTCAGCGGCCAAATGTTAGTCGTTCAACTATTCGAAATTGAGATCGACGGTATCGAGGAACCAGAGAAAGGAAGACCTGGTTCGGGAAGACAGCGATGCACAGTCACGAGATGACAGATTTTTGGTAAGTCAGGTGTTACGGAATTGCAAGGTATCAAGTGTGAACCTAAATAAGAGCCCTGAAGAAGTATCAGGAGTAGAACTTAGCTGGCGGGCGCCCAGGAGGGGGCTCTTGGCAGCCGATATCAGCAAGTACCGTCCGGTCTGAAGCCCTAAATTACTCCGTAGACCACAATTTGCTCGACTTCAGTTTCCTCTTCTTCAGACTCTGGATTACTGTTTTCCAATGAAGCTGAAAACTCTTTATATAGTGAGGATCCATGCCCGCGAGTCCTGCAAAGGCCAGGGGAATGCTATGCGGATGTGTGTTTTGAAGAAATCTCTCCTAATGGCGGAGGCTCCAGTATGTTTTGGGCAGCAATTATTTTTCTACCTATCACATTATTATTATACATATCGTTTTAAACTTTCATGGTCACTAATATTAGAATAGTTAATATCGGGATTGCTACCATGTACCTACCTACCTTTTTATTTGCGAGTTTCCGATATTTCGGCACTGTTGCAAGCGCCATGGTCACGGAGTAACTGACTTCATTTACTCCGTGATCATGGGCGCTTGCAACAGTTACTCCGTGATCCCGATCCCGATCCCAGTTATCCCGATATTAACTATTCTAATATTATACATATCGACAATAGTTTTCATATAAAATTTGAATATTAAATGCATATAGTTTCAGTTCAAGTATGGGGACCCCCAAAATTTTTGTTTTATTTTTCTATACTTACTTGTGTGAAAATCTTAATGCGGTTCACAGAATACACCTACTTACCAAGTTTCAACAGCATAGTTCTTACAGTTTCGGAAATAAGTGGCTGTGACATACGGACGGACAGACAGACATGACGAATCTATAAGGGTTCCGTATTTTCCATTTGGCTACGGAACCCTAAAAATCACACTGTATACTGGTGTCGTTATGCGTAGTTATTATTTAAAAAATGATGAATAATACTTACATTACTTTGTTTTGAAACTCTTATAATTACTTTAATGAGAACTTGACCCCGTTTGACTTTGTTTGATCTAAAGCCCGGCCCCTGTATCGCATATTTGATAAACTTTATGTTCGTACAATATACCTAATTTTTCGTAAAAAAGTACCTACTTATTATTAAATGTGAATCAAATGTAGAGTTAGCTGATTAGGTATGAATGCGGTACGTTAGTTATATTCTCGCTTTTGAATTCACCGTCCTTTTTAACCCTAGTACTAAGCCCGTGTCCGTCCGTTGGTGCGTCCATCTGCCTGTCTGTCAGCCAGCTGTATCTCATCTGTGTCTTGGTCGGTTTCCAGTCCAAACATGTAGATAGACGGTCGTATTTAGGTTATGGGCCCAGCGATCCCACTGCGTTAAATCTATTACTGCTGCTGCTGTTTCATAAATAAAGTTCAAACGACCGTCTATTTCAACACACTCAAACATAACAAAAACTTTTTGAAAAATGGCTAGACGCAATATGAAAATCAAAATGCACGCATGCAATCTTGCTCAGTTAAAAAAAATGTGAATTGGTAAAACTTTTTAAAATGCCAGAGGACAACACATGTTGAGCCAATCACTGCGTTGAAGGCTTTCTTTTCTGTGCTTTGATGCAATCTATTGTCTAACACGAAGTCTATCAGGCCGTTGCAGAATTTTGCGAAAGTGGATCAAAATGTTAGTGACCCGAAATTTTTAGGATGGAGTTAGGTACAGTTTCCAATGTGCGTTTGCCCAACTAAGTTTTTCTCAACAGTTAGTAGTTGGATAAATTATATTTATTTTGTAAATAGATTAACTATAACAATTTTACATGACATTTTGTCCTATCAAATGGAACTTAATGATATCAGTCGCTTCCTAGCTGACTATCCTGAGGAGACCAAGGTCTCTTCTAAAATCCTTACAATACGTACTGGTCAAATCATAGCAAATAACAACCATGTTGGTTGATATCTGAGGTGGTCTTGGACAGCGCAAGCATTAACCATAGTTATAAAAGCTATAACAACCTTCTTTTAATATCACTAATAAGATTCGTAATTGCTCTGATAGTTGAAAGTATACCTTGGCCTCAAAAAGGCACTTGACCAATTATTTTAATCAGCAATTATTCTAGAAAACTCTGTATTGTTTAGATCATGCTAAGCTACTGACGAATTTTCAACGAAATTTCTATTGTATTAGTAAACTAGCTGCGCGAAACTTCGTTCGCGTCACATATTTCTCTAATGCTGTGCCCATATTGGTCGTAGCTTTCTTCGATAAATGGGCTATCCCACAGTAAAATAGTTTTTGAGATAAGCGCGTTCAATCAAACAAATAAACTCTTCAGCTATATAATATTAGGCTAGGCGCGCACTAATAGTGACTTTTGTCACCGTGACAGTATGTTAACTTAGTTGCACTTCACAGTTGTGAAAGAGAGAAATGTACTATCACGGTGATAAAAGTCACCAGTGCGCGCCTAGGCTTACAGGATAAAACAAACAACACTCAAATAGTATTAGTATAGATAGATAGAACGACTGCTTATTTAACTGTACAAGCCTGTTTCTTGGTAATATAATATCCCTTGGCAAGATTGTTATCACCTTCTGCAGGTTTGAAAAGGCTACTTTAGTAAAATCAAATTAGAATCATAATTTTAATACAACAATGTGTCAAATTTCATTTTCATCCTTATGCCTCAAACATTAGGTTCAAGATTGATTAGGATTTGACAGTGACGGTTAGCGTGATTTGCTTTCTGATTCTGCTAAAGTGGTCCTTTTAGACCCGCTGACTATCCGTAACGACTGTCAAAGACAGAAATGACAGCCGTTAAAGGTATTTTCACATCACTATCATCAAATAATGTTGATCTATCATCAAATGAAACAGGAAAGACCTCGGTGTGTTTATAACGCTCATTTATTTTGAATAAATAAAAAGAAAAAAAAACCTAACCTCCCACACACAAACAATTCAGATAACATTTTTTATAGTACTAAGGTTATCACAGGATTCCCACATTTGGCTGATATCTTTTTTAATAAAAACATTTAAAGAAACATGTCAATACATACTTCTTTGAAATACTTTTAAGTCTTTGGGATTTTACGACAGCCGTTTATAGATAGTCAGCTAGAGTAAAATACATACTGTTATGCACTCGGTAAGGCGACGCAGATTGATTGTGTAATATAGACATGGAAGATTTTATTTATAAACGTGCGATTTTATGTTAGCTCTACAAATTATACTAGTCCATATATATCCAATTTTCAATGATCCAGAAATGATTATAAAATAAGATTATATTATCATTGTTTATTAAGTAGTCACGTTACAGATCAGTAATAAAACATACTTACATCTAGAATTACTGTGATTATTTTATTAACAACTATACATACTCGTCTACATCTGCTATTATCTACCTAAAGTAAAAGGATAAATGAAGGTTAACAAATCTTTATCTAAATAGTCTACTATTGTATCGTATTGCTGCGGTGTGGTGAAGATAAACATTGCACAAGCGTGTTCCACCTTAGACCGCATCATCGCTTAACGGTGAGATAGCGGTCAAACGTATGCCTATAAATAGTGGAAACAAAAACACTAATCATAAATCGTTATAATTATGTACTTTTAAATATGCGATATTTACTTACCAGTCCAGAAGAGGTTTACTTAACTTTCGTTTTTAAAACAGCAAACAAATTATATTACGTTTTTTTGTTTTCAACAAGCTGTGTGCCTTAGGTTGGTTTTTGCTTTGTTTCTTTCCACAGGCATCTAATTGATTGCGGAATTTGTTCGGGTGAGTCACCGCGGCCCTGGAACTTAAAGGGCACTATGAGGAACATGCATCGGTTTTATTCAGTAAGAGTCTGACACTATCTTCTGCTCCGCTCAGAGCGGGGGGAGTCATTAGATGATTTCCCATCTTTAATTAAAATAAATAAAGGCGTCTAATTGAATTGCGAAATGAGCAGTGGGTGCTCCGTGAGTAGATAATCGATTCGTTCGTGGTATTCAGTTAAGCACAGTGAAGTGCTTTCAGACTACGCTATAATATAATAGCATATGATATAGAGCTCATAGCAAGACAATATCGCGCACCATACATTGTTATGGACAATACATGACAATTTACGGAGCGCGCTATTGTTGTGCTATGAGCTTTATTATACTCTAAGCTATATATTATAGCGTAGTCTGTAACCAGCTTAATAGGAAACCAACCCAATGAAAATGACCAGCCGTTTGTCAACCATGTTGGGGTTGGATCCCAGTCTATCCGGATGCAGCTTAGTACCAGCATTTAACATGGAGAGCGACTGACTATCTGACTTCCACAACCCAGGACCTTGGTAACAAGTTGGCAAGACCCTTGGAAAGACTGGTGACAGGTTATATCTGGATCTTGACCAGCCCCCACGAATGTCAATGATCTCAAAGTGAAAACCGGGATCAACAGCTTAGCAAGATTTCCGAGGCGCTGAGGAGTCTCGTATTATTGGATGGTCATTGGTCACCCATCTATAGACTGACCTCGGCAAGAAAACATAGAAAAAACATGAAATTACACAAACCTGGTACGAATGTGAATTTTTTTTACGCTAAACCAGAACGCATTCTATCTATTTTACCAAATGCCTATTGTTCTATTAGAAAATGAATGAAGAAAGTGAATATCGGACGCGACTATCTGGCATCGAAGAGGCGTCGAGCGTCAAGTGTGCCTTTGTGGCAGCCGACGTGGCCACTACTTAGTGCTGTTGACCTGACATGAACATTGAACACTAATTTAGATTTCGTCGACGTTATTAATCGGTACGGGTAGTTAATGTTTTGTTATGTCTGGCTATGGATTGACGTCTTGTGATGTCATTTGTTTCATCAAAATAATCGTAAGCCTAGAGTAACCGTGAGAGTACATTTCTGTCTTACGCAATTGTGAAGTGAAACAGAGAGATATCTGTCACGGTGACAAAAGTCACTAGTGCTCGCCTATCCTATAAGGAATTGGGATTAGTTTGTCTGAGTATACAAGTCAGCCTAGATGGTGTTTTGTTTTGGGTGGGAGGGCATTGTACGATGTGCAAGGATATCTCATGTGGAAAACAGAAATACTGCACCGGAAGAATAATAATTTAATCGTTTCGTAGAGATTTCCCGACAATAGACGGACGGAATCACGACTAGGAGGTGGCGCCATAGTCATAATCGTAACGTACGTTTTTCCCTGTATGTACTTGTTATGAGGTGTACAATAAAGTAAATAATAATAATAGTAGACTACAATAATAAATGGGGTAGACCCTTTCAAATATCTATCTACAAAATACAGCTACTGCCACCATACCATCATACAGGTACTTTTTTCTTGATAACCTCGAATACATTTTGATTAAAATTATGGAACAACTTTTCATTTTCCACAGCATGAATGTTTAAATGATCTTTACGGATACCGTTTTTTTAAGGATGGGAAGTCATCAAATGATTCCTTCCGCTATGGGTGGAGCTGAAGGAAGTGTCTGACTCTGGCTGACTAAAACGCATCCGCGTTCCTGCATATGCGCGGTGACTCAATCAACCAAATTCCGCAACATCTTTAAAGATACACTGCTTATAATGTCCCTAAACAATCGACTTAGACACTTAATCATCACAAGGGGCCTTTATCTAATCTCCCACAATCAGTGCTTAAAGTCACCTATTTATTGCTTTGCAACAACATATCTCTTACAAGCCAAACATTTCGTTGCCAACAACATTCATACACAGTTTTATCTTTTCAATTTCCATTTTTTTTTTTATAAACCTTGCCCCACGCTTAGACCGGAAAAACTTTCGAAGCGCAGCAATCAAACGCTTAACCACTGCGATAACCATGTCGTCAAAAATTCTGCGTTGTTCTGAGGTAATCCTGTTACTGCTACAATTATTTAGTGTAGGTTTTCACCGCGTCGATAGTTGGTTCTCATCTGCGAGATTTGAGCACATTATCATCATCAACAGCCTACTATAGCAGTCAGTAGACTTTCCCGTTCCCGTAGGACTTTCGGGAAATCCTCTCTAAGTGCTTTCCTACACTCCTTTAGCCAGGTGGCTGGCATATTTCAGTTTTATATGATCAGTATTTTTAACTGTGTGTGGTTTGTCAGTCATTCAGTCAGTCAGTAACGGAAACATTTTATATATTGGTTATTTTTAATCGTTTGATTATAATTTAATAAACCAGTAAGTAAAAGATGAATAATTCATCGTATTTTAGGTTAGGGGAATGTGCCAGCTGCGCCTATTCGATCTTGCGAGCAATGTTCCGCGGAAGCAATTCAGTTCTCTAGAGATTTAATCGCGTCTGATTGCGCGAATGTGACAATCAAGTTTGCGCTTAGTCATCGGATTTTCTCAATAGAAACTTTTTTCTTTATGGTGGCTAGGTTTTTAATATCGTGAATTGATTCTTGGATATTGTGCAGTAGTTTGCCGAAGATATGGAAGCATTTATGTTGCATAGAACGGTTATTATCGGCACTACCTACTGGGGTAGTTGAGTTGAGGAGAACCAAATAAACGTTTATGAACGTTCACCGTTCATTCGTCCGTTCACCCCTACATCCAAAATTTCAGCTTTCAACGATAGTAGTTTTGGCCGTGCGTTGTCTGTGAGTAACGGAAGAGTTTTAAATATATTGATTGTTACTTAAATCGATCTTGCAGTAGTTAAATATAATTATAGCCTATCTGTTTCTATGAATTCGTTTCTTACTCTTTGAGTGTTCAATATTGCGTGAAATTGTAAAATATTTCTTCTTCATAACCGCTTGACTGGGTCAGCCGCGCCAAATATGAGTCACGTTATGACGTAGATTGCGCTAGGCTAGATAAAAAAACGCGCCAGCTGCACGCCAGATGTTTATGTTTACGTTAACCTTTTTTTAGTGGCCTCCTATTAGAGCTACCACTCAAGTGTATTGTTATTTGTATAGCTGAGAAACGGCTCCTTATAGTTACGTTAAGTGTATGATAACGGTTAGTTTCTATATTTTTTAACTAATTTGTAAACATTGAATATTGGTGAAAAAAACACATTACGTGAACTTTGAACAGGAATAATTTAAAAAGTAAATCGATAACATTAAGCAAGTAACTAAATACAATAAATATAATGATCCCTTCAGTTGAAGTTTTGCTAAAAGATTGTAGCCGACAATTCAAGACTTGGCATAACTCTGAAAACTTTGTCAAAAATGTTTTTAAGCCTATTAAGATTCACGTATTTTTAGATTGCCTTCAAGATTTATTAAAACTTTGAAGTTCTTCTCGAAATACCCTTAGAAAGTATTTCAAAACCGCATTGCTGCGATAGGGACTTATTTGTTTGTCATGTTTACTAACATTTTTATATGGCTGCTACGGGTGTTTCGTTAGTTGAGTTTCATTTTGTTATCTTGTGGCTTCACGGTTTCGCTCACCTGCTCCAGGGGCCTAACCTTTTCTATACCAAAATAAATCAAAATCGGTTCAACGGTTCAAAGTGAAAGCATAACAAACAAACTCACATTTTATTTTAAAGCGGCCAAGTGCGAGTTTACCGATATCATCGTACTCTTAGAATAATAACGCATAGAAACCTAGTACGAGTGCAAAAAGTGAGGCAACTAAAACTTAGCCTAATCCGTCAAACTTAGCCGTCAGGCCGTCAGTACTCAATGTCACGTTCCGTCGAACACAGCTCGCGAGTACATAATTGAAAATGACAGTTTGTTGCGTGTAAGGATGTTATAGCACATCAGGAAAACAAAAAAATGTGATAAAATAACATTTCACAAATAAGTACTCACATTCTATGCACTATTTTTACGTAAATCGATAAATAAAACAAAATTCTAATAACCTAACTTGTCATAACACAGTGTTGCTATTTGTGAGGAAAAAATACCCACATTGCTTTCATTCATGTTTTTCATTTTTGTAATTTTAAAATACAATACTTACTGTTAATTCATATCAAACCCGATGTTTTAACATTGTTTATAATTATAACCCATCAAGCATTCTAAACGCATTGAACAATATCTCATTCTTTATGCGATTTATTTCCTTTTATTTTGAAATAAATTGAATTATACCTTCCAAAAAAATATGTCATATTACATGAAAAATCATGTTTACCTTTTCCAGTTCCCAACAACATAAAATACTTGCCTTGATAGCAAAATAGTAATGCGTCTTCCCATATTTTGTGGGTAACGGCTTAGTAATGGTATCACTGAAAGCTATATCTGTGTGCGTTAGAGGAACGTAGACACATTCGGCTCACGCACACAAAGAAAATGAAGTGGACACACGATTTTGCTAGGGTTTTGTTCGAGACGCGGCTTCTATGCGTTATTATTCTAAGATCGTACTTTATTATAGCGGCAACAGAAATACCTACACATTCTGTAAAAAAAAAATGTCTAAGTACCTATTACGGTTCATAAGGCTTAGTAATAGGGTTCCGTTAGTTACCCTTTGGGTACGGAACCTTATTAGTTACAGAAGTTATAAAACCTTTAAAATATAAATTTATTGTTTTTTTTTAATTGACTAATATGTGAGAGTCTAGCTGTGGGACAACACAGGATATTAAAAATATATTATATATTTAGAAAGATCATGTTACATAGGAGTCAATTAATATTGTTCTGTAATTGCGATGAAACTTTTTATAACTTCATGTAAAATTCCACAACCAACACGTTTCAGCGTCAACAATTTTAATACGAAGGCAAATCTTGAAATACTTTATATTTGAACCAAAGCTGTTTTGCAAAAATGGGTGCGGCTTCATGTTATAATGTGATAGTGTATGTATAGTGTTACTAACAAAATATGGAGTGTAGTCTGAAATTAATTTTTATTATTATTATATTTGTGCCTACATTGTGTCTCTGCCATAAAATATGTTTTCTTTATTTTATTTATAGTTATTTAAATACCTTTAGTTTGGTTAAAAAAGCATTAAAGTTCCGTTTAGATACAGACAGACGCTAGCACATCAAGCTACAAAAATCTGTCAAATTTCTTTAACATATTTTCAACTTTATCGCTTAAGCTTTAGGTTCAAGGTTCATTGGGAAAAATTTATAGTTTCGGGTAGCTTTATGTTCTGGCGTTTTTTTTTAATGCAAAACGGGGAAATACTAGGTGCGTACGTTTATACTTACTTTACTGAAACATTTTCACAAATTCTTAGAAATGGTTTTAGTAGAAAAACATAAATATTTTGAGAAAAATCCACATCTTATTAATACGATAAAAGTACAATTTCTTCCACCAATTGAATAGATTACGACCACAGGCTGTGCGAGCCGCAACCATATTTCACGGGTACCACTGACAGCTATTATATTCCCTCTTGAGAACACTAGTGTATTTTGTCATCGTAGGTGATATAGTAGACATGTATCTTCCTCTAAAAGCACTAAAACAAATAGGTAAGAAAGTAGGTGAGCTTTTGTACACAAGTGTGATTGATACCCAAGACTTATAATATAATAAGTTAAATTTTACCGACGCCTATGCCTGCCATTTTGGTCAGTATTCCGTGAAAAAATCTAAACTTATGCCTTAAATCATTTAATTTTATCGTTTTTCTAACCCAGAAAACGTGTCGACCTAAAACGAAGCTTTTGTGGCATAAAAATATGTTTGAAAAACTTTCTACCTATACTATGTTTCTATTGTTTATCTTATCTGTGTTTAGATGTCACCGAATATTTAAGCCACGGACATATCGGCAACTATAGAATTCGGGTGGGATACAGTGTAAAAAAAAATGTTTTCATAATATTACATCGAGAAATCGTATATCTAATAAATACTTATAACAATCTTACGGAATCACAATTTTCCGGTGACATACATAAATTGTATAAATAATTTATATAGTTTTTTAAATCTTAAGTGCGTAGTTACAAAAGAATTTCACTAGACTAGAGCCTCAATATACCTGGTACATTGTGTCGGGTTAAAGATTGTGCCGGTGAACGATGCTGTAGTTTCATTTCTGAAGCCTATTGTTGTTCTGCGATCATTTGCTCAGCGGTCTTGTAAGCAAGCGGATAGCGATTGTCGACCAACCACTAGGCGTATTTACGCAAATGTTCGCCTTTATTACTTGTCAAAAACTGAACTTTTTTCCGATGATTTTGGAGTATGTTTTCTACTATCCAAGTATCACAAATATTTTAACAAATACGCCTAGTGAACTGCCTCTTTTAGGTAAAGGTTGCCTATATTTTTTGCCTAAAACGAGTTGAGTTTCATAAATAAAATATAAAATACTCACATCCATGTACCTATTTAAAACGCGTGGAACTATGTTATTCCTAGATAGGTGTGTAGGTACTCAGTGCTGACGGTAAGGTAAGGTCATCCTTGAATAATAAACAACATGTAGGTACTTAGATGTTTATCAGATCTTCGTTTTACAAAAAAATACAATCGAGTTCCAAATAAAAAAAAACACTACATAGTAAAACACCGACTTCCGAAGTTAAAGTAATTTTTTACTTTGTAGTGTTTTTTTTTATTTGGAATACCCACGGTTGTATTTTTTGTAAGAAGTTTTTTTTTGTAAAACGATGATCTGATAAACTTTTTTATTTTTCACTTTTTAGTGGTACCCCACACCTAACAACACCACTGCAAAATCGCAGGAAAGCAAATTACGCAATTTAGATTACTTAGATGACAAAAAACCATCATCCAAGTAAACGAATTCCAGCTATTTCGATTTAAAATCCAAACTTCGTAACCGATTTTGATAAAATTTAAATGTGACCAATCTGCAAGTATATATATCCTTTCAGATAAAACAAGAATTTCAGGTTAAAAATAATACCGTGTTTCTCATTTACTGAATTGTGGAGGTCAGACTGACAGTCGCTCCATATAAAATACTGGTATTCAACCGCATCCGGTTGGACCGGAAGTTCTTGTCGACCCTAACTTTGTGTTAGGGAAAAGGCTAGGCAGATTAATTTCTTCGTATTTACCTGATTAGCACAAGAAACACATATTATAGCTATGATAGGCGCCAGATAAACTTGCAAGAAAGTACATTGAATTTTCCCTAATATTCCTCCGTAGATACCCGAACAATAAATTATGAACCGTTTTTTCATTACTAGAGAACGTAAAGGATTTCGATAGAAGTCGATTCAGGACAGAACTGTTTCTGTTTTTGAATTTAGAATGTCAATAAATGCACATTTATCTGGCACCTACCATAGTGCCAACATATGAAATGAGCACGTTCTCCACTTCTGAGTGAAAGTCATGAAACGATATCCCCAAAGCAATAAAAGTAAAGCAACTATGTATTTTATTGACACACGGAGCAGTTTTTTAGATGAAAAAGGACATGTTGGACTACAAATAATTTATTTATGGAAGAGGAAATTGGTCGTCCTTTACTAAAAACATATCATTGAAATATAAACACCTGCTAGAGACCATGACATTCTGAACCTTCAGAGTAAAAGTTTTCCTGTAAGGCTACAAATTCTTTGTAGGGTTACATTCTTCATTAATCTTCGATCCTATTGGTTATAGCGTGATGTATATGAGCCAGTAACCTTCCTCGATAAATGGGCTAGCAAACAATAAAATAAATTTTCATTTCAAACCAGCAGTTCCTGAGATTAGCACGTTCAATCAAACAAACAAACTCTTCAGCTTTATATAATATTAGTGTAGATAAATCACACCAACACACGTGTAAAATACGGCAGTGTCAACAAGCGTACCTAATTTCCTGTTACCATAGTATTTATGCGTTCATGCCCATTAAGCCTTTGGAAATGAAAACGAGGACAATTTAATTTGTGTGGTTGAAGCCAACAACACACCCGCTGTCTCTTGTTAATTAATCTGTTTGGAAAGGTAGAACAGTGTCCACATGACTTAGTTTTAATCTAAATAAAGACTGCTGTATCTCCAGGTGATATTACTTTGTAAATCGAATATAGGGAGTTTTAATAACTAGCATGTCCTGCGGCCTTTTCCCCGTGTTTTGTCATAAGTACAGATCAATTTTGAGGCGAAAGGCCTGGCACTCAGAGAATTGTAATTATATAGGTACATTCAGGCGGGCGGAGCCGCAGACGGCAGTAGAGTAAATATATAAGAAAAAGTTCACAACATTGATTGATTTAAAGTAGGTACATTCTATTGTACACTAAAAGTAAAACAAAAAGGAAACATAAAAACTTTTTTAAAAAGGTTTTTTTATTTTTCACTTTTTAGTGGTACCGGCTTACCCATTCACAGCGTACCAGCGTAATGTTATGTTGTGGACTGGTATAAACAATAAACAGACCTGCGATTTCAGCAATCCCGATACATTTGCTACCATTTATTGAAGACTTTCGTTTCCTACCTCCGAAGTTCTTCATAAAATCTTCACAAAATTGAAATAGAACTAGTCTGGGAAAATACTCATCCATACAAAACAAGAATCCTCCAAATCGGTTGACCATTGGCGAAAATATCGCTGAACAAACATTTTTCATGGGATCGCATCATCAGATCCTAACTTATACGTTCCGCCATCAGCTCATCAACATCGGATGATGATTACCAGGCACAAATATCTGAATTGCGTTAGAAAGTTAATATAAAACATTGTATGTGCCTTTAATTTGAGGGTTTCCCTCCATTTTCATCAGATCCCATCAACAGATTCTGACTTGGTGACAATGGGATCTCAGGAGTTTAAGCTTTCGAATACAATTTTTTTTTATTCCTTTCTCAATTGGCGGAGATATCGGTGAATATACTTACCTACATAAAGAAAATACGGGTGTGTGTATTTTTTTCTATGGATGACATAGAACCTTCTCCTTTTTGAAGAAGTCGGTTAAAAACTAAAAATTGGCGGCCTTTACTTATTGAAGAACTTTACCCTCCTTCAAGGTTAGTCAGGTAAGAAGTCATAATTCCATTCTCCGGTAAATAATTGCAACTTGATCATTTGTATTTGTCACCGGAAACGTGGAAAAACCGTAAGATTGTAAAATATCGCTTGAAATTGCAAACTATTTTTTCTAAATAACACACGGATGTATTGGAAACTATTGAATTTGGATGGGATATATTATATACAAAATGATTTTTTCATAATATTTCGAGAAATTATATTATTATCTATCTATACTACTAATATTTTAAATCAGAAGAGTTTGTTTGGTTGAACGCGCTAATCTCAGGAACTACTGGTCCGATTTGAAAAATTCTTTCAGTGTTAGATTGAGCCCATTTATCGAGGAAGGCTATAGGCTATATAATCATCACGCTAAGACCAAAAGGAGCGGAGCAGTATTGAAAAATGTTACGCAGACGACGTTGCACGGGTCAGCTATAAAAATGAATCGCTGAATGTGTTGCTAAGCAAAAATCTCGAGAACAGCTGAACCGATTTCGCTAATTCTTTTTTTGTTGTGTTTTTTTACTTTCAGGAGAAGGTTTTTATGAAAGACAAAATAAGAAAGTTGCAGGGTAGCCAGTTGACGGGAGCGAAGCCGCGGGAGACAGCTAGTATCTAAGAATAATCTAATCTATTTTTTTTATTATCTTACGGAATCTGCCACTTTCCGGTAACATACATAACACTAACAGCTTTTCTCGCGACTGAACTCGCGGGAAAATGCCAGTTGACGTGTAAACTGTTCCCAAGAATAATGCGTTGGGAAGTGTTTCTTTGGTTTTCCTTTGTTACTATTTACTAACAACAATGCTAACATTCGACAACAAACTGTTTCCTCACACACATTCCATAAACGCTTGAATCATATTACTATTGGTGACAGTACAATGTATCTTTAATTCCACTGCACCGAATTCGCTCACAGATGTCCTGAACAAGCCGGGAAAAATGACCTGTTTCCTGAAGGGAGGTGGCACGCAGAATGTTCTAACATCAGGACTAAGTGCGGAAACCAAACTCCTAATAGCACAGAACTGACGGGCATTCAAAAAGAAAAATCTTTCAATTCCTTAAGAAAAATTTTTGGGGGCCGAGTCACCCGCGTCCGTAGGAGAAGACCCTACAGCGAATCCCTACACGTGGTCCCCGGGTGGTGCTTAACAGGTGACACTAACCGCCTCCGTGGTCTAGTGGTTAAACCACCTGATTCAGACCCAGAGGTCCCGGGTTCGATTCCCAGCGGGGGCAAATTTTTTGCTCGGTTTGGTTGGTGGTAGGACTTGTTCTAAGTCCGCCTGGCAAGCTACCACCATCATGTCTAAGTCTGTCGCCATAACAACAATGTTAACAGCATGGTTGTGTTCCGGCAGTTAGAGGTATGATAGCCAGTTCCTCTGTGTAAGAGGATTCCGGGTGAAACTCGCTTCCATCTTCGGCCTAATCATCACTTTCCATCAGGTGAGATTTGGGTCAAGAGTTTCCCCGTTTTGCATAAAAAAAAATAAAAAAAAAATGCCAATCTGGTTAAAACAACAAGTTAAAAATCAGAACTAGTCGATAGTTTGTGATTTTGTCGTTTTCTTGTGTTAGATAAATGACTGACCTAATAGGTAGTGGAGGAGAGGGACTTGATCCTTATAGGACACATGGGACAGTAATTTTAAGAAGTTATCGCAAACGATGCATTAATTAGAACTAGCGGCCCTGGTAGTTTATAGTTCATGCTGTGCTAACATGTTCTGTGCTAACCATATATTTAAAAATCAGAACTAGTCCTTAGTTTGCGATTTTAACGTTCTGAATGACTGTTCTATATCTGTTAGGTACTAGCTGACCCGAGCATCATCGTCATGCTCCGCCTTTATTGGTGGTTGCGTGGTGTTGCCTGTTGCCTTCCTCGACACATGAGCTATCAACACTTAATTAATTTTTCAATTCGCACCAATAGTTCCTTAGATTAGCGCGTTCTAACAAACAAAGAAACAAACAAACCCTTCACATAATAATATTAATGTATTGTGTACGTAAATTATTCTCAACAACAATTTGGTAAGTAGCGACGTCATAAACTTAGGTATTTTATAAATTTTGTACAGAAAAAACTTTTTCGCATTATATTTATTGGTGGAGCTAATAATTCCAAGTTTTCTTTGATTAATATCTTAAACTTCTGTTATACGTGTATATTTATCAATATTTACCACTAGCTACTGCCACCGGCTTCACCCGCGTGATCACCAAGGAAACATATTCCCAGGATGAAAAGTACCTATGTAAGTGTACCAGACTATAATATATCCCTGTTGCAAATTTCTGTTCAGCCGTTCTGGCGTGATAGAGATAGAGTAACAAACATCGAAACTTTCGCATTTATAATGCTAGTAAGATTAGACAATAGCTTCAACATAGGTAATACCTATAAAACCTGTCACAACCTGAGGGCCAATCCTACTAATTTTAAAATTTCGTTCACATTAGCTTGTTAGTCGCAATCTGTCAAAAATTTATGGAAAGTGAAGCTTTTTTGACAGATTGCGAATGACGTGCGAATGTGAATGTTGCTTAAAAGTTAGTAGAATTGGCCTCTGATTGCATACTCATCCAATTCAGTATCCACACAAGGATATTTTGAGCGACTGTCACTTGCTCCCGGTGACCTTTTAACAGCCGGAGATGACATTACAAATTAGTTCCAAGCCCTCCTCCAAGCCTCCCACTCAGCTGTGTATTGTTCATTAAAAAACTCTGCCCAGGAAATTGATATTTCAAATTATCTTAAAGAAAAATCTATAAAAAATTCCATTAAGCTTTTTTCGAGTATCTTTAGGTACTCGCGTCTCCAACCGCGTGTAAAATTTGTATTTCCCCAGGGCTCAAAATATCCCCGTTCTTTTCCCAAAAATAGCCCTCTGTTTTGTGAAATAGTAGTCAGCCATATTGCATCAATTCTACAATTAAATAGACGTGGAAAATTTAGTTGTAGGCTTCAAATCAATCTTTGGTGACCGACTATTAATTTTGGTGAGCAAAATTAATGATTGGTAAATAATTTAAACCGCAAATACCGGGATGGCTGTTGAGAATTGCACAGGACAATCGTTTATTATATCTTCGTCTCTTTTCAAATAATTCGCAGAAAATAGTGGTAAATCTATACAAGACTTTAAATATAAAATATTTTAATATGATAAAGAAAGAAAGAAACAAAGAAAGAAAGAAAGAAAGAAAGAAAAAGAGTTTATTTGCGGTCGGTTTGAAACTATTATATTTGTGATATGGCTATATGCTATACGGGAACGGGAAATATCGCGATGGTCGCGGGCAAAAGCTAGTATAGCATAAACCTCTTGACGATGTTTAATTGGATTCTTACTAAGTTGGTAAAACGGGTCAGCACATTATATCGTGAACAGAGAAAACAAATACTTGACTTTTAGGTGCCGAACCTATTTTTCTGTCACTTTACTTAGGTACCTATTGTAATTTTGTATCTAACTAGCTTCCGCCCGCGGCTTTGCTCGTTTAAGCAGTGTCACAATTACAGCCGGATATTCTTCGACATGTTTCTGGTCTCCTGGTACTTGTTGCGTTTTGTTATTTCACGTCAGTTGCGTTTTGTTATACCAAGTTTTATGTCACGATCCACGGAAACGGAAACTCCCCACCAATTTTCAGACAAATCGGTTCAGCCGTTATTGAGTTATAAATAGTGAACCTGACACGACTTTCTTTTATAAATATATATAGATTATATTTTAATAATTTTTTTAAGTTTCATTTTACAAAGCAGTTCAATAGACCATCCCCTTTTTATTTTTATTCTTTCAGTCCAACTTAGTAGTTAATTAGGCCGCCAATGACTGTAGGTACCTACCCATAATAGATT
Organism: Ceramica pisi; assembly: GCA_963859965.1. Lineage (NCBI taxonomy): Eukaryota > Metazoa > Arthropoda > Insecta > Lepidoptera > Noctuidae > Ceramica > Ceramica pisi. The sequence continues at coordinate 8,203,965 of OY982529.1, forward strand.
GACGTTTGTGTAAAAACTTGTGATATATGTTTGGTGTGCAATAAAGTATATTCTAATATCTCCTGAGGCTTAAAATATAACATTTTAAATAATTATATCCACATAAGATGGGGTTCTCCCATAGGCAGCAACGATGACCGACTTAAGGGGTTTGAGTAAGCCCTTAGCATTTATTATTTTATACCCATGCCAAGTAGACTATACTTATATACAGCCCACTTTACGTCTGTTGTAACATTTTGACCTTGAGCGTAAATATCGTAGTACTTACAGAGTTTTTAATAGAATATCAGGCCAGCTTATACTGGCCCTGTCGCTACTGATGTGCGGTCTAACGTACCAATTGCCCTCGCTATCAACAAGCTACCATTTTTTTTTTAAATCAAGACACATGCGCATGTAAATCGTAGGTTCGATGTTCGATGTACCCGGTGCGGTTTATTATGCTGGTATCCGTAACTGAACATCGCATCGTGGGTATATCGTCTTTTCTTATCTACCTACTTTAATCTCTTAGTCACGTGGAAAGTCATAAAAATGTACCAATCCACGTCAGTGAGACACAATTGCCCTAATTTGGGTTTTATACCCAAATTGGATGTTGTTTAGAGACTGATTGATTTTGAATTCAGAATCTGCTAATCAGTATCCGTCAGGCCCCGCAAATTAAAAGACAACAATAAGACAATACCTTGCCCCACAGGGGACGGACCACTGAGCACATGATTAAAAAGTTTTTATAAATCTTATAATTAATGATCATATTTATGTAGCACCTGCTAATCAGGTGTCAAACAGTTCAGAGAACTTTATAAATATTTTTATTTTATTTTATGATGGACGGTACAGCACATCAAGCTACAAGAATCTGTCAAATTTCTTCAATAGATTTTCAACTATAAAGTTAAAACGTAAGGTCTAAGGTTGATTGGGAAAAATTGACAGTTTCGCGTAGCTTGATGTGCTGGCGACTGTACCATGGTGCGATGTTTCCATTTCTCTTTTTCTTCAGGCATAAAATATTTCACGAGTTCTGTGACGGAAAAAAGCAGTCGAAATAGAGTAGAGCCACTGTTATTTCCGGTTTTGGGGTGAACAGTTATTTTCGTTTCGTTTTCACCGGTATTTATTCCTTTAGGGAGCTTAAGAGACTCTTTTTCACTCAGTTGTTTTTGGATTGCTATGGGAATGGTATTCAAATTTTCTTTTTCCAAAAAGGTCGCCGTTGCTTGCATTTTTTTTTGTAGTGTTTATTAACTTTTGTTTTGGAAATACTACTTAATTATTAGATTATGTTTTTTTTTAGTTTAATAATATTAAATCATATCAACGACAAACAAAACAAAAAACAACCAAACAAACGCCAAACAAACGCAACAGGCAAACGTTAATGGCATCGAGTGTTATTTTTATAATTTTTAGTGAAACATGACCTACTACTAACAAGGTACCAATTATTACTTTAGGCACTGATTAACCCTTTCTAAAAGATTTTACTGTATATTATCTTTATGTGGCTACTTACACATCGTATAACTTGAAAATAAATTGAAATTTCAATATTTCAATTTATTCATAAAAAAAGTTCTTTTATTCGTTTTTTAAATTTTAACTTTATTTTAAACTAGCTGTCCCCCGCGTCTTCGCTCCCGTCAATTAAGTATTCATTGCACATATCGAGTTTTCATTGTTTTTAAGATGTATTCTGCTATTCGGGTCGGAGACAAATCCAACGAATCAATAACCACGAAAATTGGTTCAGCAGATCTCGAGTTATAAGTGTTGTAGCAAACCCGTCTTTGTTTTATATATATAGATAGATGTAACTTCGTGAAACAACTCCAAGGAAGTTCAAATCATGATATAAATATCTTAATTAATGTAAACTACCATTAAATTAAAATAAGTATTATAATCAGCGCTGTCAACCGAACTGTCTAATGCCATGTTTCTGAGGTTTTTATCGGTCGATTATCTGTCCGTTAACGTTATTTGTCATTACGCTATTGGTTGTAAAGTGGTTAACAGACAGATAAACGACCAATAGCGTACATCAGGAACCGTCCATATTTCAACCAAAAGTAGTTAGTATTTAAATTTTTAACCCAATTGCCGGAAAGAAGGAGGTTCTCAATTCGGTTGTATTTTTTTTAAATTCTTGTTTTATCTGAAAGGATATCTATACCTACCTGTCGATTGGTCCCATTTAATTTTTATCAAAATCGGTTTGGAAGTTTGGATTGGAAATCGAAATAGCTGGAATTTTTTTACTTGGATGATGGTTTTCTATCATCCAAGTAATCGAAATTGCGTATTATACGTTCCTACAATTTTGCAGTGGCGTTGTTAGGTGTGACGTACCATTAAAAAGTGAAAAATAAAAAACTTTTTACAAAAAAATACAACCTACTTCAAAATAAAAAAAACACTACAAGTAAAAATAACTTTAATTTTGGAAGTCGTAGTCAACATACAAAGCAATTAACAAAAACACCAACTTCCGAAATTAAACTTATTTTTTATTTTGTAGTATTTTTTAATTATTTGGAAGTTGTTTTTTTTTTGTTTTATTTAGGCTCTCTAATTTCCTCTGAACATAATGGTAAGCAATGTGTATTATGTTGTATAAGTAATCTAAGTTAGCCAAACAAATTTATGTTTAGATTAAAACGCGGACGACGTTACTTTAATATTAAAATTTATTCATGTGAGCTCTTTAAGATTATCCTTAGACGAAAAGTTCAAAGCGTGCGGTTTAGTATCGTCATTTTACTTAACTTCGTGGGTACCAGACGTTTTTTGTAAATCTTATCAGCCAACCTGAAAATGTTTGAGAAATAGACAGATTGTGAGATACTTAATTAATTTTATATGAAGAAGTGTAGAAAGCATAAAATGCGGCCGAACATGAACCACTAGTTAGCATAAATACAGGACTCGCTGGATTTCTAATTTACGCTCGACTTAAATTAAAACACAAATCAAACAAAAAACTGAATCATGCAAAACGTTGAATGTAGAGCGTATATTCTGCAATTAAAATTGGATAATTTTAACAACGCGTTTTCAATTGTTTTCGTTCTATTCAAGATTCACTTATACATAAAAGCTTTTTTATTGCACTGTAAAAATGTGCGATATCTATTGAATTATTCAAAGTATTATTTTAGAAGTACGTACTTATATGATTTTTTAGATTCTGGTTGAAGGGCCGTCCTTAGTGGAAGGTGACCTTAAGTCTTCGTCGCCGATGAATCAATCTTACTGAAATATTAACAGAGTGAGATTGCAGAGACTAACACCTGTGGTGTTAGCGACAACGTCGATTTATTTGCTTTGGAAATCTATTCTAAAAATAACCATAATCTAGTAACTGTCACAAGGATCATCCATATAAAGATCCATATTTAAGAGGTCGGTTACACTTGAAGAACAAAAAACTAGTGAAGAACAAATTGTTTTGAAGTGAAACCGCGTATTTCAATATTAATAGTTTCCTCTTATGTCGTATAAAAACGATAACATTTTGGCTTAAAAGCGCAAACATTATATGGACCAATATATCTATATACTTATAATAAATCTGTAGAGAGGTCAATTCTGTACATGAAATTTTTTTCCACAATAACTATCAGGGGGTGATTAGAAATCGATACTGATGCCAAAAATGTAATCAGTAAAATTTTTGTCTGTCTGTCTGTCTGTATAACCGTTATAGAAACAAAAACTACTCGACGGATTTTAACGAAACTTGGTAAAAATATTTTTCAGACTCCTGAGCTGGTTAAAGTATACTTTTCATCACGCTACAATCAATAGGAGCAGAGCAGTGAAGGGAAAAACGGGAGAAGTTATTCAGTTTTTTAAGCTTCCGTCGCGTGTGCAACCTTAATGGATAAAGCTACACAGAAATCATGTATTACGGAAATGTTCTCCTTAAAATTATAAAAAAAATATCCCACGACAGCATATGTCTATCTTTTATGATTGACGCACAATAACACGTGTAACTCCCGATAGCTTAGCAGTACGAAGATTTCTGATTATGTTTGTCTACTCTTACGTTTATAACACTCTCAGTCATCCCTAATTAAAAAAGTTAACATTATTAGCTATTCCATAAAAAAGAATCATAGAAATCGGTATAAAAACAGCAAAGTTATACATGAAATACGCTAATAATAAGCCATCGCGCGTGAATACTGAATCATGCTTTGGATTATTTTTGTTTATGGTCGCGAACGCACAGGCAGGTGGCTTGCTTGGCGCCTAGAGGCTAGCGAGTAGCTTCGTAAAACGGCTTACGACAGTTTGCAATATCCTTTAATATACTGTCGAGGGGAAGATGGTTATAATTTCGCTTTACACCAAACGAGTAATATTATAAATGTGAAAGTTAGGTTGTTTGTTACTCAATCACGCCAGAACGGCTTAACGGATCTTAATGAAATTTAGAACAAAGATAGATTATAGTCCGGAATAGCATATTATAAGCTACTTTTCATCACGGGAATATGTTCCCTAGGGATCACGCGGGCAAAGCCGCTGGCAGAAGCTAGTTTTTAATAAAAGAAAGTGCTTTCTAGCAACAAAGAATAGGTAACGATATTCCAAAATGTTATGTTAATATTTTTTTAATGAATTATAAAGAATGAACCTTTTGTGGGTGAATGAGAGGCTGAGTGAGGAATGAGAAGCCTTCTCACAAAGTCTACGGGCCTCTTTGAGACTCTTTATTTTACCGACAATATATCATAATTATCACTATAATAATATGCACTAACCCCCGGGCGGTACAGGGCTATTGCAAGATAGTCGTCGCTTAAATTCTAACACCGCTGATGCCAAAATCTGTAACTTTTCAGCAGAGCAAATAAACTGTTTAGCAGCACGTAACTCAGTTTTGAAAATAAAACTGAGTTACGCGCTGTTGCTGCGGATTTCTGTACAAAACTGACATACGCGATGTTTTTCTGTTTTGAATAACGTTTCGCCATTGGTCCAAGCTCTTGCGTTTGATTTGTCAAACGATGCGTCCTGCGATTCTCTATCGAATGAAATACAAAACGTATTTCAAGCTACGGCCCATGCCTTGACCGGATTGGTATGGACAAATAACCGTAAAAAAAGTAGAGACGATATTTCTAGTTCACGACTCCTTTGAAACTGTTTTTGTCTGCCCTGCGTCGGTGATTACATGTGCAATCACATCTTAATTGCTGAACATCGTTTGCTGTGACAAGACATTCTTTGGCTGATTAATAAGAGCTCGCAGGATTAGATTTAATTTTAACCTTCAGTAGTGAAGTGGAAAACTAATTATCTTGTTTATTGCGCGTGTTGCATTGATTTACACGTTATTGATAGTAGAGGATATTGTTTTGCTTTCTAGAAGGCATCAACTTACCTCCTTGCTGTGACGATTCCGTAGAAAACAATTCATGTAGCAATGTTTTGTGAAATTCTTTACATTCGCGGCAGCGTTTACTTGAAAACCGTTATTTGCCTTTCTGAGTGAAGACACAGGTTATTTTTCATTCTAGAAAAAGTGCTGCGTGTTCATTGCTGCATAAAAAATGTACTGCACTACTCATAACACCTTTTCCACCATACCAACACATTTTTTTTTTTTTTAGGGATGGGAAATCATCCAATGACTCCTCCCGCTCTGGGTGTAGCGGGAGGGAGTGTCAGACTTCTACTGACTAAAACCCATCCATGTTCCTTCATTGCCCTTTGTGTTCCGGAGCCACGGTGTCTCTTGCGAATAATCCCGCGACTCCGGCAGGCGTCGGCCCTTTCGGGCCCCTCTGTGTTGCTGACTCTCTTTGAGGCGCGCGTGGAACACTAACGCGCCGTCGACACGGCCTGTCGTCACTAGACGGACGGACGGCGAGCCACCCATAGCTCGCCGACCACAGGCCCGCGCCTATAGTGGCCGGAGGTCACCAGGTGGCCCCCGACGCCCGCGGCGTCCACCACGGCGGCCGGGACGAGAGGGTCTCCTCTCCCGCTCCGCCACCTCCTTCGCTAGCATGACTGCTTCGCAGAAGGAGGCAACGGCGTCCCATTCCGTCTCGCTCCGGACCATGGCTTGGACCAGGGCCGGACGCGAGATGTCGCCGCCAATCGCCGTTTCGAGGACACGGCGGTGCGCCGCCCAAGCGGGGCACACCTGCACAGTGTGCTCTACCGTGTCCTCCGGTCGATCCTCGCAGTGGTGACACCCGGGCGTTTCCTCCCGCCGAATTCGGTGCAGGAACCTCCCGAAAATACCAACACATCATTTGTGGTTTTTCCGGAGGTTTCAGAACTTTCAACACAGGTTTCAACCTAGCTTTTGCCCGCGACTTCGTACGCGCTTATGTCGTTCCCGTAGGAATTTCGGGAAATCCTCTCTTAGAGCTCCCCAAGGACGCTACGTGCAGCTTCCTACGACTAGTAGTGTTGGCTGTGCGTGTCTGTCAGTCATTCACTCAGTAACAGAAGAATTTGATCCTACTTAATATTATAAATGTGAAAGTTTGTGAGTATGTATGGATGTTTGTTTTCACGCAAATACTACTGAACCGATTACGATGATTTGGACATGGTAAAAAGTGGCCTATGAATCAACACATGCGAAACCTTTACTATTATTCCTAGTTTTTTTTTTTAATTACATTTTACTGATTAGAATAGAACGGACACTTTTTAATTACGAAACCATTTTAAAAAGTAACTCACTTAGGTTTTGTAACCCGGCGCCATTATTTTAAAATGAAACAAAGCACTCTCAGCGCTGTAAGATTTTTAGTTACCTACAAAAAGAGTAAAGCGATTAAAGCGCTGTATGACACGAACACTATTGACACTGACAGTCGATGAAATGACAGTTGACACTTTGATGTACCTAATGTATTTGGCACCTGATACCAGGGAATCGGCCGTCGACCTAACTTACCACGCTTTCGTATGTTAGAAGAACATAGTAACACTACTCTATACATTTTTTGGTGAGATTAAAAGTCTGGCAGCTCTGGGATCTTAGTCCATTTGGTATGTTTCTATTGTTTGGTATGTTTTATAACCTCAAAATCCGAAATCATTTTAGATATTTTACAATTCTGGCAAGTGTCCGTGATTTTAATTTAGTTTTAGTCGAACATATGCATTATTTAAAACACAGATAGTAAATTCACGTCTCTGTTGGTTCTTAGGCGGACGATGTATGGACGATGAGCAATGTCCTTTGGTATGTAGGTAGCTGAAGACCCAGAATAACACATAGGCTATTTTGTCCTGGAGTTCCCGAGGGATTGGGATTTACACGGGAATAACGAAGTCGCGGGCGGCCTCTAGTATATAAGAATAGTGTCCCCGCGGCTCCGCCCGGAAGTATATATATTTTTTTTTTTAATTATCGTGCAAAGCTCGCCCTAACAATTAGGAACACAACTTAAAAGAATTATCTAATTTGGATCAGTCGTTACGAAGTTATGCGCGTATATACATTCGGCACATAGACATAGAAAGATAAGTAAAGCGATGATCAAGACTGAGAAAATAAAGAGAAAAGGACGAGTAGCCCCCGTAAGAAATATCTCAGGAGTAGAACTCACACTGTGGGTACCACAAATTAAACTCTCCAAAGCTTCTTACAAATTAGTTATTAACCATAGAGTTTAGGCATTCCACGTGAATATGCTTATTGTAGAATGTCTCACAATATTCGTGTTGTCATGTATTATGAACTGCCCAAGGAATGTCAGCGAAATGTACTTACGAGCTTCGCCGTTGGCACAAAGCGTATGGCCTTGCAATTGTATTCCGTTTTAGTGATGTGCTTGTGCATACAAATATGTCGTGATATATCGAAACAAGATTTTAATTTAACGTTCGGTAAATTCAAAGTGAGAACATAATATATTAATACCAATGTAGGTACCAAGTTTTATAATGATAAACTGCTTTAATTAAGACAATGGTTTCTCATTTGTAGCAGTTGTTTGCGGTAAGCGCGATGTCTTTCACCGTGACTTTGCCATACTAAACAACGTACGTTAAAGCTCTAATTAAGAAAACCCTTGTTTAACATCAGTTACCTCACTCATAATATTTTTACTAACAAAATAATATTTAAGTTATTATGAAAACTTCTTAGTTTCAAGCGGCTCAAGACTAAATGACATTGATTTATTTCTTACGTAAAGATGTAAAAAATACCTACCTACTATGAAAATAATCTTAATTTGTATTTCGTAAAATAATTGTTCCCGTATATTCTTCAGTTTTAAAATTTCCCTGTAATTTTTCATTGTCAATATTTTTTTATTTTTTCCAGTTTGTTTCTTTAAGTGATGAGGCACTTAAACTTAAGTCTGAAATGCCTTCTTCTTGTAATGTAGTAGTGTGCTCATTGTTGAAGAGCCAAATATAACATATAAATGCTTTTAACTATTCTTTCAATTTTTTTCAAAGAAACCTTTCTTTGAATAAATTTAAAAAAACTTCAAAAGCAATGTAATCACGACGGTTATTTCAGATCCCCTGGTCTGAAAAAACCGTCGTGATAACATTTTGCACTTGCATTTTTTTGGATCGATATTTCTCTCTAGGCCTCTGCCAAAGAGAAATATCGATCCAAAAAATGCATTTAATATTTTATCGACACCGTCACCCCATCACTGATGCTACCATGCTTGTCTAGACTGATGTAGGGAGTTGTGGCCGTGGGCTCCGTTTGTCCCAGAACACGTTCTATAGACGACTGCAGCAGGCTTCAAACTAGCAGCACCTCTATATTGTGCCTACGCATTACCGACTGCCGGGTAATGAAACCGCTACGTCATCGTTGTGACATAACCAACACCTTAAAGCTTTGAAAAGAAATGGCTTGCTGGTACTATCTTTTTTAACGGATCTTTTCGTTGTTTTGAAGTCGCATTATGGCAACAATACTCTCGACTTTGTACCTGTATTTGGAGGGGCGCGAATGTCTGCGTTTGATGGTTAAAATTTAATACCGAGAAACAGTTTAGTTTCTGAACTAAACTAACTGATAACTTACGTGAAATGAAAATAAAGTGAGATTTAATTCTAGCTCATTGCAATCCAGATATACAGCTCGCTTCATGTTCTGCCTTCAGTTTTGTTTGAAAAACAGTTCAGGTTTACTTACTTTTGGTCTACCTATACCTGTGTGTCGATAGCCGACTCATGTAGCTTTTCTTAGCGGTCCTCCTAACAAATACATTAAGGTCAATCGACCTTTGTGCATCGTATATTAAAACACTATTGCGTAGAAATATATAGAAGTTATTCCAACACGTTGGGTCAAATTAACTTTAGTTGTAGATCGTGTCGAGTGTTTAATGGATTTCTGACTACGCTTACAGGGCGTTTTATCCGGATAGTGATGAGATTATGTAAAAAAACCATTTTGGGGTTCGCAGTACCCATCTTGATAATATTTAATCGCCAAACCCAGAGTGTTATGTTGAAATTGAAACCCTTCCCATAATTGCTTAGAGGACTATGTAAATATAATTTTAGAAGAATAATAATAAATTCTGTGTTTTATATACATGGCCTTACAAAATCAGCAGTACATTTTAACATACATATTTGAGGACTTTATGCGATTTCAGGGTTGGCTACACGGTAAAAGTATGTGTACAATATAGTGATTACATAGAGTAAATTATTATTATTAGCGATTTTTGTATCATTGTTATTACGTTTGTCATTTTTAATTTATTTAATAACTTAACTTATTTCAGGTTAAACTGGAACAATGTCTGTGAATATATGAATTTTTCAGACATTGGATCCATATTTATTTTACAAAAGCGTGCTGTCAGAGCCATTTATAATATACGTCGACGCGACGCGATTCTTTTAGGACAGTCTTTAAAAAGATTAATATTATGACAGTCCCTTGTCAATTCACTTATGAAAATATTATGTATGTAAGGAAAAATTGTAATCAGCTGTTACAACTACATTTTGTCGGGATAGGCGAACATTAATTTACTGAAAAATGTTATTTAATTATCTTAGTAGTTGTAGAAAGTACATAGTTTATAATTAAATTCTCTAATTTCTACTTAATTTTTACAACTTGAAAAATTGAAAAAAATAAATAAAAGTCAGGCATACTGGGACTTTGGCGTAGGTACCTACTCAATACCGGCCTGCAAGATTCCTCACAATTCATCACGCTCGTCAATCTGCGGATGACAGAATGGTATTTCCTCCCATCTATCACTGATTTTAATCAAAATCCACGACAAATGCTTTTCCTGCACCCCCCAAGCTCTGCATCGATTTTCAATTTGCACTTTTGGATATTTTTTGAGTCATCATAAGGGCACAAGAGGCACGTGTCCAGGGCCTCGCTTTATTTGGGTCCCCAAATTACGTTGCCTATTATGTAATTTGAGGGCTTCTTCCCCATAGGAAACGACGAATTCGAACAGGGCACTAGCTTCTGAAAAACTTCTGTCGCAGCTTGATGTGACCATTTATTAGAAGAGAGTAAAAAAAGCACGTGTTATTGTTAACCAATTTATCACACATGACTTCAATAAACTGGTTTAATAGTCGGGGGCGAGATTAATTCATACAGGGTGTCCCGAGACTTTCAGGCAGCACGGAGGGAAAGTACTTTAAAACTGTAGATAGAAAAAAATACTGTATGAAGACTTCATTTTTTAACCGACTTCCCAAAAAGGAGGAAGTTATCAATTCGGTTGTATGTTTTTTTATGTTTTTTACCTCATAACTCCGACAATTATGAACCGATTTGAAAAATTCTTGTTTTATCTGAAAGGATATACTTGCAGATTGGTCCCATTTAAATTTTATGAAAATCGGTTTCGAACTTTGGATTTTAAATCGAAATAGCTGGAATTCGTCTACTTGGATGATAGTTTTATGTCATCCAAGTAATCGAATTTGCGTATTTTTGGAAGTCGGTTGTATTTTTTTGTAAAAAGTTTTTTTAAGTTAAGCACGTTCCCTCCATATTTGGCAAAGTCATAAGACACCATGTATATGCATGCAGGGGTATATGGTAGACCGAAATAAAGACACACTATTTTATTTAAACGTTTTCGCACAGTAAAAAAGGTACAAAGGCGGACTTAATGCGTTAGGCATTCTCTACCAGTCAACCAAGGGCGGTGAAGAGATTAGATGGCAGGTGCTCTCTTTGAGAGGAACAATGATAAAAAAGAAGATATCATTATTTTCTGAGGTTGAGTATGAACCGGATACAGTTGTTGAGCAGTCTATCGAGTTTATCGAGCAAGACCGCTTTCAAGTCAAAGTAGCACACGTCACCATAGTCGATGATAGGGAAAATCAAAGTCTGCACAAGCATAGTCTTCGTCTTAGCGGGCAAGAAGTTTCTCAGATGAATCAGGGTTCGCAGAGTACCGTCAGGTCTCTGGGACTAACACTAGAGACCTGACGTTGCCAGCTAACACACTTCCTGAAACCTTTTATTTTTTTAAACTTCTTAACTTCGTAATTTTAAAATGTTCGTTATAGTAATTTCACTAGACCGTCACCAGGGTCCCGACCCTGACCCATTATCTCTGGAACAAATTTCATCAAATCGATACAGCAATTTAGGCGTAACTCAATTTATAGTACGAGTATTAGTTAGAACTTAAGAAAACGATCACTAGTTATTAATCCACCAACGCACGCGAATTAGATTTTGTTAGGTACCAAAGAATTTCAAGATATTTTTTTAATTAATTAAATGTCATGTCCTACCAAGAATTATCTTACCAACATTCTCCTTAGTTCGTTCAGCTTTGCAAACAATTTTAGACCAAAAAAATGTTAAACTGCTGAAAGTGATCCTTTATTGAACCCGCACATCATTGAAATTTAGTTTCCGAAATTAATTTCAATATCCGAATTATAATGTTAAGTTCCTGTAAATTATCGTCGTTCTGAATGCCTGAGTTACTAATTACACTCATTTAAGAACAATAATATCCAGATTTCCGACCGTTTCCCTTCATACAAATTGAATGCGGGCTCAAGTAAGACGCCCTTGTTAGTTTCGAGTGGCCCAAATTGGGTCGATAGAGTTGGTTGTCCTTGGCCTTATGCAAGAGACAATGGCTTGATACGCGAATGTCAATGTAGCGGTAGGCATTGCTAAGGTTTCGCGCAAACGGGCCACCAACCACAGCCTCTGGTAGCTAGCGACAAGCTGTTTTCATGATTTTTAACATGTTTTGTATGGAATCGCCGCACACGTCTAGTGGGGTCCACTCGCGACTCAGTGTCCGCGACACGCTACGTTTTTGTGGTAGCCGCCGACCACCTTCGCGGTACAAAGGACGTGGCGCGCGACTACCACCAGTGGTGTATGGTCGGTGGCCCGTTTAAGCGGAGCCTAAGGTTTTGTTTGCATTTTCTGTGTTGAAACTGGAGTATCGGCCTTCTAAATCTTCGTCTCGATTGTTTGAGGCCATATTCTATTCAGGTTTACCGTAATTTAGCTGAATTACATGTCACGCCTTACTACTAGATTCCCATGAAAGGAGTGCAGGTTTATTTATAAGTACATTAAATTTAAATAAGCTGTAAAACAGTAACGCGTCGCAACCAAAACCCATCCATGTTCCTTCATTGCCCTTTGTGTTCCGGAGCCACGGTGTCTCTTGCGAATAATCCCGCGACTCCGGCAGGTGTCGGCCCTTTCGGGCCCCTCTGTGTGCTGTCTCTCTTTGAGGCGCGCGTGGTACACTAACGCGCCGTCGACACGGCCTGTCGTCACTAGAAGGACGGACGGCGAGCCACCCATAGCTCGCCGTCCACAGGCCCGCGCCTACGGTGGCCGGAGGTCACCAGGTGGTGGCCCTGGACGCCCGCGGCGTCTACCGCGGCGGCCGGGACGAGAGGGTCTCCTCTCCCTCTCTGCCACCTCCTTCGCTAACATGACTGCTTCGCAGAAGGAAGCAACGGCGTTCCATTCCGTCTCACTCCGGACCATGGCTTGGACCAGGGCCGGACGCAAGAGGTCGCCGCCGATCGCCGCTTCGAGGACACGGCGCCGGCGGTGCCCCGCCCAAGCGGGGCACACCTGCATAGTGTGCTCCACCGTGTCCTCCGGACGATCCCCGCAGTAGTGACACCCGGGCGTTTCCTCCCGCCCGATTCGGTGCAGGAACCTCCCGAAACATCCATGTCTGGTGAGGACCTGCGTCAGGCGGAAGGTGAGGACGCCGTGGCGCCTCTCCAGCCACTCCTCAAAGAGGGGACTTATCGCCACTATCGTGGCGTGCCCAACTAACGTGGCTTTTTAGTGTTCAACCCACTCAAAAGCAGGGTCGCAACTGGTCCCGAAAATATTTTTTGTGTCTATTAAAAACCAAAAGTAATTAAATTCATTGATAGTTTTTTTTTTTTCATTATAAGAAGAGCTGTGATAAAATTTGTGATTCAAGAAATAAATCAGAGTTAGAAATTTCTGCAAGCTTCAAAGCTAATTTGACTGGCCTGTACGAATCTGTGCAAGTACGAATCCTTAAGTCCTCCATGGAAGGATTGGTGGTGCAAAGCAAGTCGAGGGCAAAAGCGCTCGTAGGCCAACATAATTTAAATGACATCTCATTCTGTTTAACATAGACCTACATAGCGTCGCGAGAGTAGTGGTGGCGCAAGACTCGACCAAGACATGACTTTGACCACTCAGCCAAGAGTGCTCAACTATGACGAAAATGAAGAAAATTTGCCCAATGCTTGCTCAAAAACCCTGTTGTCGCGCCTACCAACACATTTATGGGTTTTCTTTTAGAAATAGGACATGACAATAAAAACACTACGTAGGTGAATATTTATTTCATACAAACTCAAACCTTCTTGTTTAATGTTACCTAAATAAACTTAGAACATCACCATCGTCCGCGTGATTTTACTCTGTGAGACGGGCGCCGCATGTGCTCCAGTGCGGTCTGCGCGACGTGCGAGGTGCTGGCGCCGTCGAACGCCAGCTTGGGCCAGCTGCCCGTGTGCGTGAGCACCCAACCGAGCACACTTTACGCACGCACGACGGACGTATCTCGCCATCAGCAACAACGACCACATACCTCTTCCTCTCCTCTTAATTATTTATATGCCGGGAATGTGATCCGTTAGAGAATAGTATATTTCATTACAAGTGCGGAAAGGCTGTCATTGCAAAGAGTTCCGACAAATGTCTACCCGAGCCGAGGCGCAGCCGAAGGCGAGGGTTGACAGTCGGAACAAGTTGCAATGACGGTTCTGCAGGTGTACTGAACGACTATTTTTAATACAGTTGCGAAAAAATTAAGCAATTTAATAAAATACTAAAAACACAACAAACAACTAAACTCGCAAAGAAAATTTCTGGAAAATGGCGCCAACCGTAGAATATAAGCGGTTTTTTTTTTTCTTCACCTGTTTTGATAGGCAAAGGGAACTATCCATACAGCTTAGTCTTCATTAGATTTTTTTTATTGATATGAAATGAAAATTAAATTTATTGAGGTGAAATGAAATGAAACCTAACCTGACTCATTCAATTAAATCATTAAATCTGATATTGAAATAAATTCGTAGCTTCTTAGAAATATACGTATTTGTATGATTCACAAAAACTCTTTAATATAAACTTCATGGTTGGTTTTCTTTTTAATAGACATTATTTTGACAGTTGGGAAAGAGAACGCACGAGTTCGGGAAAGGTAAAAAAAAGCACTAGTATGTAATAGCCCACATCCCGAACGCTATACGTACCTGCAATACACCACTTTTTGAGCAACTGTATTAAAAAACATTTAACTTTCACGTGGGCGAAACAGTTGCCAGTAAACTACTGTTCAATCAATTACCTAATCAGTTTCAATTCAGACAGGTGAAACTTGAATGATTTTCCATACGAACAGTTTGGTCGTGAACAGTGGAACACTACCTCAAGACGGTCCACTGACTGTCTTCAGTACGCAGGATACGCGTGAGATCCAATTATCCGCCTCACATACACTTACCTTATACACCTGGGATTTAAGGCGCATTTACACGGGCAGTGAAAATTTATCAATTATGAGCAATACTGGTCGATAGTGACATCACAAAACATGCAATTTACGGTAACAATATTATCTTGGAGACATCAAGACCTGGGATTGAGCTGCTCCAGTCAAATAAGCAGTGTAAATATTGATTTTTTAACATTATATTTTTTCCCCGTTTTTATTTACAAATGCTTGCACTGTCTGGACAAGTCCACTCAAATCTGTGTGGCTCTTTCTCCAAAAGACCACCTCAGACGTAATACCTACATAGTTCTCTTACAACCTAAAAATTGCATTGTATAGATTCAATGTATTTAGTATTATATTTTTTTTTTGGATGAAGTGCAATATGTAACTAACTACTATTTAATTTGTAATGCATCACGTGATTTGAGTGTCCGTGGAGTTTCTAGCACGTTCTTCTCCATATAGATCTACGCTTTGGAACGTGCAAATAGCTTCATGGTTTAGCATGACCGACCTTGACAATATAAAAGTGCCTGTAAATGGTTTATTTGAAATATAATATGCTTTGAACGGCAGCAAGCGTCAATTTAGCGAAATGTTTTTCAATGGCAAAATTGAGCGATATGTAGAAACCCCTTTCATAAAATACATTCGTACACGAATAATGTCGTTAAAAAAAAGAAACACAGAGAAAGCCATACGGAGCTTTAAAAGCAATATTTCTGACAAAATGTCGCTTTTTTTAAAAAATTTAGAACTCTACTGCGCATTCTAGCGAATGGCGCCCGTGAGCTGCAGCTGAAAATCAGTGTAAAGTGGTAATACCTGGAGTTGCCACCTGACACTCTTTTGGCACATAATTGCAAAAATTGCCCGTGTGCTTCACACCTAAACACAAATTACCGTCGTACCCATCATGTGGCTCGGGTTAATCTTTTCATGGAACATTTAGCGGTAGGCGGCGCTAACTTTCCCTGTTCTGGCATTAATATTTTCTGATGAATGGCAGAAGAGTTAATTTTCATTTTCTTGTGTTGAATTTCATGTTTCTTGTGTTTTATTGTACCAGCAATTTCAATAAGAAAGATGGGTTAATTTGTCATGTAAGTAAGTAGTTTTATAGCTTACAGTTTTGTTTTTTAACCGACTTCAAAAAAGGAGGTTATTATAGATTACATAAATTACAGTCTCGATGTCGGTTTAATTTTTTGAATATATTTTTAACCATACCGCACGGTTGCGGATATTTTGTATGAGGTTAAATATCCTAATAAAATCTATGAGACGTCAATCTTGAAGTGACAGTATAGTGACTGCTTTGTATGAGCCAGGGTTCAAATAGTGGGTTGTGGTTTCAATTCGTCTCATCAGTCATTTCATCGTTATCCCTAATACGTCTCCTTCACCAATACGTCACTTTGTATATTTAGTCGCTTTTCTAACTCATCTCATGCCTTTTTTCGACTCTTTCCCCATTCGTCGGACGCTTGTGTACAATTGAAAAATACTGGTTTTCAGCTAAATCCAGTTTGACTGGAAGCCGACCCCAATATAGTTGGGAAAAGGCTAGGCAAATGAATGCTTGTGTACAATTGAGCACAAAATAATTTTTTTTACAAAATTTTATGAATGCTTTCTATTAATCTTACTTTATGATATTTAAGAAGAGACTAGAAGACCATTACGCGATTTATAGCTCAAGCCTGGACTGATTTTTATGATCTTTGATTTCCGAAAATGAGAGTAGAAAACATGAAGAAGATAAATATTATTAAAATTTAACATGGAACGGCTTATTGAATAATATCTCGAGAATTCAGCTGAGTAATAAGTTAACTTTAAAATTATTTTTGAGCCTGTGCAAATTGCCGCGAGTCAGCTAGTACAAAAGAAAAACAATTGCTGCCTATATTATTTATATGTGCATAACTCGACAAAATGTAACAATCAGCTCATTTTGCGCGATTTTTATTTTTCGAACCTTTCAGAGGTATTTCTTTTAAAATAAGGAACCAATCATCATTTGCCTAGCCTTTTCAAGACTATATCAGTGTCCTTTAAGTCACCAGATTCAGTTATCTGACCCCTGAAACCCAGTAGTTGGGTAGAACGGCACCCCGGGGCAAGATTGCTATTAGATTTCCTGTTTTCCGACAATTCGTGACGTGCAAAACGTGTTAAAAGCTTAAACTTGCCCTTCGAAGCACTGAGGAATCTCAGTACTTATGATAAAATCATCCATCCACAGACCAACCTCGGTAAGCGTTGCTTTATCTTTAAAAATCGACTCGTGCGGCTGTTGCATTGCTATGAGCTCTTCTGAAATCGAGCGCCCAACGCCCTTTATAATTTTTACCCAACTGTACATTAAATTTATACATCGGACGAATTGGGAAAGAGTCGAATTAAAGCATGACACGAGTTAAGACAGCGACTAAATAAACAAAGTGACGTATTGGTGAATGAGACGTATTAGGGATAGCGACGAAATCATTAATGAATTGGAATCACAACCAACTAGTGACGTTTTGTCATCTTCCCATTGGTAAGAAAAATAGTGCAATGATTCTATAAAACCATGTTGAGAGGAGCTTTTGGCTACCTAAATTATAACAATCACACAGGTCGATCTTCAAGGTTTGGTAGACAGCCGCTCCTCGTAAAATACTGGTATTCAGCTGAATCCGGTTTGACTGGAAGCCAACGCCAATGTAATTGGGAAAAGGCTGCGAAGATGATGAGGATGATTTAAATAAAGGTATACGTAACGTATACGTCAACTGATGTTCCCGGCATTTCGCTAGTGTCTTCTCTTTCTCACTGAAATCTTTTAAGGCTTATATTTACCCAAAACTAGAAATACGATAATAAAATAACACCTCTGTGATATTTCGTATGTGGATTGAGATCGAGGTATCGTCTTGTGTATACAGATGACGAATGATTTATTTAATTACTAGCTCCTGCCAGCGGCTTCGTCTGCGTAGACATTAGAGCTGATGCGCAACTTCTCTTAACCGCTGACAATTACAGCCCCGAAAATACTTCGACTTGTTTCTAGTCTCCTGATACTTTTGAATCTTTAGCCCTCACAATTCCAGCACCGAAAATACATAGACATGTTTCTGCTCTCTTGGTACCTACTTGTGAATCTATAGCGTTCACAATTTCATCCCAGAAAGATCTTCGAAATTTTATGTTCTCCAGTTTAAAAAAAACTAGGCCAAAGAAAAATCTAGAGGATGAGTGATTGGAAAAGTCACTCTGGACCTTTAGGCCAAATAAGCCCCTTTCTTTGTGATGATATCGAAAAATATAGGGAAGGAAAAATTATAATATGTGAGGGTAAGGCAAAGCCTATTTATTCTCTATGGTGTTAGGCAAACACAAAAGTCAGTTTGGCAAACTTTATTCTTAATTTTGTACAATATAATCAATATTCTTATACTTCAACAACTTGCCATTACTCATTATAATTTAGCTACAATATTTACAACACATTTTTACTCATTTTCAACAACCTTGAGCTTATTTTAATTTAATCTTATGTCATTGTTAACATGTAAGTATTTTGTACCTAAGTTTAGACAATAGAAGATCAGGAGGATTAGAAAGGCCACTAAAACAGAATCAAAACGCACATCAGGCTACCTGACGTCAAATTTTCACAATCAACTTTGAACCTAAATCTGCTTTCAGACTACGCTATAATATAATAGTATATAGTATAGAGCTCATAGCAAGGCAATATCGCGCACCATACATTGTTATGGACACGTTCACACTGTATTATACTATATATTATTGATAACAATGTAGATATGGAGCGCAATATTTTTGTGCTATGAGCTATATACTCTATGCTATATATGATAGCGTAGTCTGAAACCAGCTTAATACGTTAGCGGTAAAGTAGAAAAATGAAATTTGAGAGATTGTTGTGTGATTAATATTTTGATTCTAATATGATCTGCTAAATTGGCCTTTTTACACCCGCAGAGAAAATTTTCGGATTAATTTATTTGACTGCTTGGAAACTTTCGCGGTGTTAGAACTTAAGCGACGATAGGTATTCACCTATCGTCGCTTAAGTTCTAACACCGCGAAAGTCAAAGGAGACTGACTAAAAGTGGTCTATGAATTACGTTTCGTATGTCATTCGATAGAGAATCGCAGGACGCAGCGTTTGACCAAATCCATCCAAAGGTTGTCTTGAAAAGATCGCTCTCAGTGATAAGGCCGCCCATTGTGTCACCACATGTAATATTTTCTTCATCTGTATTTTTTAGACTAATGGCGAAACGTTATTCAAAAAAGAAAAACATCGCGCAGGTATGTCAGTTTTGTACAGAAAACTGCAGCAGCATCGCGTAACTCAGATTTATTTCCATAGCAACTGTACGTAACTTTTCCACAAACCTGAGTTACGTACTGCTAAACAGTTTATTTGCTCTCCTAAAAAGTTACAGATTTTGACGTCTACGGTGTTAGAACTAAATTGACGCTATATAGGTTAAAATACCTATACAAATTCAGAAATGGAAAAAAAACCTAAAGGAGTAATAATTTAATTCTACAGAGTAGATCGGTAATGGCAAATTACTGCATGAACAAGGCCGTATAGTATACAATAATATTGTAATAACACAAACTCTTCTGAGAGAATACATTGTGTCATCTACTCGTTAACATTATACCACCTAAATTGTGTCATTAGAGTGTTTCTTATGTGTCACTTAACACCTTACACTTTAATTGACATTATCAAATGCTTGGCACAAAAAAAAATACAAGACTAGACACACCTACCTACATCATTTTCGGAGAAACTTTAAGATTCCAACTTTAATCGTCTGCCTTTTTTGCCTTGGAATAATACACATATTTAAATGGGAAACTAGTGGAGATCATTGGCCCTACTATGAAATCTTTATACCATCTTGATTCCGATGTGCGGAGGAGACGGAGAAACAAAAGACTATCTCTTTTTTAATGATTCTTGATCGGGTCACCTGTATAATATATATTTTTTAAACAATACCCCTTTGAACAAAAATAAATCACTATATCAAATGAACGTATATTTTGGTTCAAACACGAACTTTCCCAATGCTCAAGATTTTTTTTAAAGAAACTGTAGGTACCTATGTCAAATTGGTGAGTTAACATGACATACATATGTTTTCCTCTATATTACTTACTCATTTAAATAATACCACATCTTACTTTACGTTATAAAAATTAAACGTACTTAAACCTAAGTAACTTCTGTACCTACTTCTTGCGTGTTTCCATTCATTCCATTGACGAAGCTAGTCAAATTTCTTTTTATAAAAGTGAGCAGACAGCTGCAGTACCTTCCAGTCAAACTGTAAAGTTTGTGCAACTAGCAGTGGTATCTCTAAAAGTTTATTTCAGGCAAAGATTTCAAAAGCCTGTCGTCGTTGCATTCAAAAAGACGGCTCATTTCATGTTTAAACTCTCCGTTATCTGTAGCGGCTAAAGTTTTCTCCTCGCTTCAACATTTGCGTTCAACATCAGCTTATAGTAAGTACATACGAATATATTTTATACATTTTCAATTTCTAATAGAGCCTTATCACACTGGAGTCTAAATCCAAAACACCTATCCACATGGGTTAATAGCATTCAGGTAAATATAATTTACCTTTCAACCTCTTGCGCTTAAAACCCTCATGTGATAGAGCTTGTATCAGAAGTTATTCATACAGTTTTTTTTTTTCGTTTACAAAAATGCGGCACAATTTGAGTTTGGCACATGTTTTCATTTAACACATTCGTTGGCAGAAGACTTTCTTTCATATAACCCTAGTTTGCTGGTGTGCCTCTAAATGGGGGGTTTGAGAGGCGTGTTGCCGACGTGTAGGTTGTTGAGCTGGGGTAGCAAGATGGCCGCTGTTGAGATTGCAGTGACGAGGACGAAGACCGCCAGAAGAGCCCGGTCGGCTACCACCGCCACCTGCGAATTGCCAAATAATAAATAACGTTGCTCAAAGTTTAGGTACCCTAGAAAATCCTAAGCCTAGCCTAAAAGTTTTTGAATAGGTAAGTACTATGCCCAGCTTATGAGGTACTTATTATTTATTTGTTTAATTTCAATTTTAAAAACTCTATGCACTCACATTAACTTCCTACCAACACGTACACTGGTCAACAAGATTTTGCTACAAGGAATGTGCTCACCAATTTTGAATTACCTATCTACCCTTTTCACAAAACCATATTTATTTTGTTTTGATCAGGACTAGTTTTTGTGTTACAGCTACTATCAGAAACATCATTTTCCTATTAGCTTGTAAATTCAGATTTTTTATTTTTCGGTAAAGTAGCTGTGTTATTCAGTTTAACGAGTAATTTTATTCGAATATAATGTAGAAAAAGTGTTCAACAGTATCCTTACATTTTTGGTGAAATTATTTTTAATATTCAAAAAAGAAATTCAATCAGTAAAAAAAAATGTGAACATTATTTTGGGATTTTTGAGCATAAAGGGATAGTTGAGTATACCATCTGCTGCACAATCAATCCTTTAACTTGATAATGTGCCTGTATTATAACTACCTGTTTTGGCCTCAAAGCTACACTTCAAAATCATATTACAGGAAAACTGTGTGTGTCTTAATCATTCAAAGCTCAGTTCTATGACAATAAAACAGATTTTTAATATAATTAGTTAGAAACATTCTTGTGGCACACAAAGTGATTTTTGTTTTGTTGACCAGTGTTATCATTACATCGATACAGGACATTATAAAATGACAAATCAGATTAATGATCAAATAATAGCAAAATGTATAATTCAATTCAATAAATTTCTGTCAACGGAGAAAGCATCCTCTAAATTCATGTATTAGTATTTAAGTTGACAAGTTGCTAAAAGTGCTTTTCCTTAAAAAAAAAAACAAAAATTTCACATGACGTCACACATTGGTACCTACATTTTTTTACCAACAATGGCGGCACCAGTCCAAGACTTTGATCAGCTTTATCTTTGTCCATTTTTATTGATTTTAATAGGAAAAAACAACGTATCGAATAAATCCTAACCATTACTGACAAACCAAATACAATTATTATTATTCTATGTAGAAAAATACCCTATTCTGTGAAACGCCAAAGGTATCAGTTTCAAATAATAAAATATGTTCGTCTGGAAGATCGCCAATGCTATGAAACGAGAAGCCTATTCGTAATCCTTTCCAAGCCGCTCATCAGATACAAATGCTAGGGATTACCTAGAACATCAGTTTTTAAGCTAACGATTTACATCTCACCACATTTTATTTATTGTACTAAGAACGCCTGAAAGTCGATAAATTGTTCTACCATCGTTCTATATAACTACATCGTTTTCGCAGACATAGTAAATTGGCCAATTATGAAGCACGAGTGATACGCGTCTAAATCGGTGTTAAAATATGAATTATTCAGAATATTATGCAAGGAATTTTACGCTATTAATAAAGCGTTTGATAAATAAATTCTATCTCTCAATTGCTACATGTTTGATAAATTATAACTTGAGAACTGCTCGACCGATTTCGCTGTATCTCTTTTTGTTTTTTTTTTAAATTGACCAATAAAGAAAATTATACCACGTGAAACCAGGGCGGGGCTCTCAGTCTTTTTATCCTTAGAATTGTCGATTAAAATAATAAGAAACATTTTCATTACGATATACATGGTAAAAGAGCTGATGCAAAATTGACCAAATAGACGAATTAATTCTATTTAAAATATAGTGTGCAGTAGAAATATTTTTCCTTAAGCTGCTTTCAGACTACGCTATAATATATAGCATAGAGCATAATTATAGCTCATAGCAGAACAATATAGCGCACCATACATTGTCAATAATATATAGTACAGTACGGTGTGAACGAAGAAAGCAGCTTAAAGACTGCAAAACTAGCAATATTATGCTCCCGTATATATGCTGAAAACGTATATAAAAGAACGTTGCAAATAAGATGGAGTTATCCCGAATGAGAATGCCTCGTGCGGAGCGTGTCGAATATTATTTGGTATTA
The DNA here is from genome assembly GCA_963859965.1 of Ceramica pisi. NCBI lineage: Eukaryota > Metazoa > Arthropoda > Insecta > Lepidoptera > Noctuidae > Ceramica > Ceramica pisi. The sequence continues at coordinate 8,227,027 of OY982529.1, forward strand.
TATGAGTATACGCCTTTATGATATTCCAATATAGAAAGGTAAATAACCAAAATAAATATTATTAGAACACTGGATTTGGTTCAATATCGCTATTTATTTAGCTCTCATAAAGCCCTTTTAATAGCGTTTTCTATATCATAATAAATATTAGTTGTACGTTATATATGTACTCAGTGAAAATCAATATTTAATTAGATACTTACTAAGGAACCTATACTATCAATCAATACTGTTCTTGATTAAGAGGATATCTAAAATTAGGGTATTATACAGTGAACGGAAAAAAGACAATTGTGTAAAAAGAATACATTTTGCCCGCGACTTCGTACGCATATCCTGTTTTTTCCAGTTTCGTAGGCATTTCGGGAATCCCTCTCTTAGTGAGCTCCCCTACGGAGTGTAAAGAACCTAAAGCCAAAATTCAGCTTTCTACGACCAGTTTCGGCTGTACGTTGTGTCAGTCACCAAATCAGTCAGTAACGGTAGAATTTTATAGATAACTAGCTGACCCACGCAACTTCGTCTGCGTCACATTTTCCATTAATGCTCGGCTCCTTTTAGTCTTAGCGTGATGATATATAGCCTATAACCTTCCCGGATAAATGGGCCATCTAATACTGAAAGAATTTTTAAAATCGGACCAGTAGTTCCTGAGATTACCCCCTACATACAAACTTACAAACATACAAACAAATTTTACCTCTTTATAATATTAGTATAGATGATAAAAAAAAATATAAAAAAAGCAAGGCACATAGTAAGGCGCTATATAACCAACTTTTCCCCACTACTCAATATGTCAAAGTTGACAGTCTTTCAGTTTAACAAGAACGCCAAAATTGGCCATTTAACGCAGAAATCACCGTCAAAATGTGCCTCTTCAATGGTTTCTCATACCCTGACCCTTACTTTTAAGGGACAATTTTGAACACCATTGTCATAAAGATTAATTGTAAGATAGCTGATTCTTAGCTCGCCGTAATGACAATGGATATTGAATACTGGGGAAAATAGACATATCAGAAAATGAAAGTCCAGTTAAATGCATATTTTCCCATCACATTATGATTGTTTTCCGTGAAAAATTCTATTTAAAATTGGGTTTTGTAATAACGTCATGTTCATAATTGTTATTGATTATAAACACGGCTATTCAGCATTATTGTGATATAATATACGCACATAAATTCAAAACTTTTAAACAGTGTGCCTGATCGTGACGTTTTCAGCGTCAAATCGATGGAAAAGTGTTTTGCAAGTATAATAATTTACGATATTATTTATGGTAATTTCAAATTTATGAAAAATATGGTATTCAAATTCAAACTTAATAAGAGATTTTTTTTTTTAAATAAACATGGGTAACTTTTGGAACTAAATATTGAATAGGTTTTTATGAAGGTCGTATTTTTAGAACACACACACACATATTTTTCATTGTTTGGTTGGCATTATTATCTTCTTTTTACTAATTATAAATTACCAATTATAAGTGGGTTAGTTAAGATTTTGTTTACATAATATTCTATTCGTATTTTACCTGGAATAGAGTTTGAATACTGTATTTTTGCTTGCAATTTTATACAAAACCTCAGTTTTTCTATTGTTTCTGAAAGCCTTTAACCCTCTCGACACAATGGCTTGCACGACTACAATGAAATATAGTTACGTTGAACAACTTCGACCCCTAGGCATGAGGGGTCGAAGTTTTAAATTGTCGCCAAAATTATCCCTATCGGAGTAATTACCAAGAATCATTAATTATTTTTTTCAATGCCAAATTGCTGATTCGAAACGGAGTGGCCCAAAAGTTGCGATTTATTACTAGTACGTACTAAAAAATATTTGCCACAGATTTACTACCATTTTTTTTTATGTTGGCTTGATTGGATCGTGTAGATATTTTATGTTTGACTAGCTGTACCCCGCGGCTTCGTTCCCGTCAAATGCAACTTTCCATTTTTTTTCTTTCGTAAGAACCTTCTCCCGGCAGTAAAAAAATAACCTTCTCCGGCAGTAAAAAAAATATACCTACAAAAAAGGAAAAAATAGCGAAATGGGCACAGTCGTTCACGCGTGATGCCATGACTAAGGGAAATAGTTATTCATTTTTATATATTAATTTATATATTAACTAGCTGTACCCCGCGGCTTCGCTCCCGTCAACTGGCAACTTTTGTCTTTTCTTTTACGTAAAAACCTTCTTCTAATAATAAAAAACACAACAAAAAATAATTAGCGAAATCGGTTTAGCTGTTCTCGAGATTTGCGCTTAGCAACACATTCAGAGATTCATTTTTATTAAACTTAGATATAGATTATGTACCTACGTAACACAAGTCACACCTTAAATTCTACCAATTTATATTACGCGTGTAACAGAATAACCATAATAGGTTCCTGAACAGGGGTAATTAAGTACTCATAATTATGACAAATTTTAATGCAGGACTAACTAAAAAATCGTAAAAAAAAAAGGTTCCGATCCTCTGTGTCGAAAAACAGAAAAACGGTCCAGTACATTCAGAGATAACAGTTGTGACAAACAGAAAGACAAGTGAGTGATCTTATAAGGATTCCATTTTTCCCTATGGAGGTTCGGAACCCTAAAAATGAACTAAGCACGCATCAATTGCATTCAAACAATCAATTAAATGAAATCAATCAAATTTTACCGTTGAAATGATGTTTTATTGTATTGCCAAATAATTAGTCTTATGTTGCTTGATTATGAATAATTTAATAATTACTGTGCGAAGACATTAAAAAAATCCACCCTCACTGATCATAGTGTTGAGGTATGAACACTTGATGGTTTAGGCCCGAACTCCACCAAAGCGGAGAACTGTAGAGATGTCCGAAGCGAAGACGAGAAGAGATGTTTTTCAGCTGTATCCACCGAAGCTACTCGGAGATGCGTACTGGCTAGACTATCGCGGAGATATGTGCTGGCTAGGGTGGAGACGCTGACTACACTGCACGCCGCGCACATCTCCGCTGCGTGCCATCGTCAGCTTGCGAGGCAAAGCTCACATCTCCGCCTTGTACCGCGGCCCAGATCAATTTCAGTGAGGTACAGCTCATATCTCCGCTTCCATCCCGCCGTACAAATATGACACATCTCCGCTCAATGGTATCCATTAAAACTGAATGGAGACGAGATGTGTGAATAATGAAATTCTATTGGATTTTGAAAACACTTCTTCGTTGCTCTTCTCGTCTCGTCTCCGCTTTTGTGAAGTCTAGCATTACGGTCTAAACCAATAAAAGGTTACGATATTGACCTCAACCAAAACTCGTCTAATATATTTTACGGTGAAACCTTCTGGAACTCACCGTATTTCCAAGATTATCAGATCAAATTGTTACGACAGTTATAAAACGGACAGAGTTGATAGATAATTTAGACAGTTCCTGTAGCAGGTAGGTATAGATATGTTTATAGATATATATTATATTAAACATATTTTTATTTCTCGCAGTCTGTTCAATGTTATCTGGAACATTGACTCAGCATTCGGACTTCTGTCGGAAAATATTAACTGAGCAGCGCGCTCAGTTAAAAAACTGTTTGGTTGCATCTTACACGCATAGGACTCGAATAAAAGAGTACATTAGTGAGTATTAAGAAAAAGTAGTATATAAGCTGTAACACATTGTTAATAAATAAGATTTGGATTTTAAATTCTTGTCTCATTACCCCTCACTGTGGCCAAGTCACCTTTATTTATCTCTGATCTGCCAGATCAGAGATAGCTAAAGTACAAGGCACACTCACTGCCAGCCACGCAGAGGCTCGTGAGTCTGCGTGACATGCAATTTTAAACAAGGATTCCTTTAATAATGTTAAATGAACACAAAGTTATCTTATAGTCAATATATACATATTCTTCCGTTACTGGGTGACTGACAGACAATGCACAGCTGAAAGTACTGTTCGTAGGAAGCTGAAATTTGGCATACTTATAGGTTCTTTGAAGAGTGTGGGCTTATAGGTTCTTTGAAGAGCACTTATAGGATTTCCTGAAATTCTTACGGGAACAGGATATGCGCGTACGAAGTCGCGGGCTAAAGCTGGTATATTATAAACTGACAGGTTTCTCGGAAATTAAAAAAATAAATAAAAATAAAAATGAAAATTAATGAATAATTAAATTAATTAATTATTAATTTAAATTTAGGTGTTAGCAATAATCCATTGACATTAATACAAATAAATAACTAGAGGTACCTGTTTCCACTCAATATTAGCGCGCTCCAGTCGTTCGTTGGCGGCGACCCGCTGTTCGTGGCGCGCCGCCACTTCGCGCATTGTGCAACCACAGCACGCGCAGCGCGGGCATGCGCTCGCGCACCCAGACTCGCTCAACGCGTTCGTTGCTACCTGGGGGCCGTTTCCAGGTACAGTCGCCGTATTTGCTGGTGCTCCACCTAACAGGTACAAATGACTCTGAGTTATTCTGTTTGTCCAGAACTTTACAGTAAATACTGCCTTGTTTTTAATTTATTTCGGAAAAAATCATGTCTATTTGTACTAGAATCACGGAAAAAAGACGAACGATTAAGTTAAGCATATGTACATAAGACTGTATTTCCAAAAACCGTGAGGCTGAGGCTTGGGCAAAGGTGTATCATAGGACATCTGCACTTCACCAGTTATATTTAAGTCCGAGAATGCCGTCAACCGGTCGCAATTCCACAAACTCTGAACAGTCACTGAGGATTTCTAGATGGAAAACCCAATAACACTACCCGAACGGGGTATCGAACTTAGGACCTAAAAGCAGTAGCGCTCACAACCGCTAGACCAACGATTAGTGTAGTTCATAAATGCCCAGAAAACAATTTTCTTTATTGATCGGATGTTCACACACAACCAAACATTAAAATGTTTGTTCATTCAAATAAACTGTGTCCTAATAAGAGACGTTGGTACAAAATTGATGTTTTCTCTTCTTGATTCTCATTTTTCATAGGGCAGACGTGTCGATCATACCATCTTTGTATACCTACTAACCAAAATAACTTCGACGAGAAATGGTTTTCAGAGTCCGTGATGAAAGGATTACAAAGGATATCTAGTAGACAAGGATTAGTTGAGTTTTACCAAAGACTTAATGCTACATTTACCCTTGAAAAATAGGGTTACGACCCTACTCTCAAGTATTAGGTACACGGTATTCAACGGCGTTCAACTCTGTATTAAATGCCTAAATGATTATAATATAGGCTTTTTCATAATCAAAATCGGGTAAATTTGCAATTTATAAACGCCTACATTGACACTATTTAATTATATATCTCACGAAATCACGATTTAAACCTAATAATTCGAAGTCACGTACAGTATCTGGCAAATTATCTTTACTTTAAGATTTAGGAGTAGGTACGCCATTGATTAATTATGGTTAGCGAATTAAATGATTAGAAGTTATGGACTTATTTCAATTTCTGACGCATCAAAGACCCTTAATTATCGCTCTCCTGCTAACACTAGGTGTGAGCAGAAGAAAGGGTAAGAGGGATAAACCACAACCCTCACAATTTCCAGTAAAGTGGGGGAAATTATATCGATGCCTTACGGCCAAAAAGAGCTAAGCGCAATTTTTTTGCGAAATTGACTTATAAATGTTTTGAATCGGCTTTTCGATTTCGAGTCTAAAGTATTTAAGTCGATTTTGCAAAATAAAATGTCGCTTATCCCTTTTTGGCTGTAACTCATCGATATAGATATAATTCAACCTTGATTTTTGCCATTATTTTTCACGACTTCAGAATTTGTATACTAAGAGCAGGCCACACGAGCTCAAAAAATCTTGCACTTTGCCTAGGACAGGTATGATTTTCTATTAATCATCCATACTTAATTCTTCAAAATAACTTTGTTGACGAATGCGGGTAAGCTCAGTAAGAGAAGGCAGAATACAGGGGCGAGCGAAGCGAGCTTGAAAAGTAAACTATCCCTCCTTCCTCGGAGGGGTTTCGTTGCGTCAACCGTTTAGGGGTGATACACGACCATGAAATAAAAGTCAACTAACGAAAGTCAATAACTAAGGAAAATTTTGCAGCTCAACTCGGAAAGATTGAATTATTTTTTGGCCATCGCTCTTAAATAGCCTAAACGGGTGTCACCTGGGGCGCCCTCCACTGCTGAGTGGTGTGGAAGAAGCTTCCTTCAAAAATACTTAGAATATGGGTGAGAGGCTTTTCAGTCTTGTTGCGCACGCGACTGAGTGCGAACGCGTTGGCAGTGCCGTTGTGATCGGTGACTCATTGCAGTGAACTATGTCGTTAAGTACGGTGAAGTGTAATAGTTGTAATGTCGTCATTAACGAACTATTGGCGTTCTTACGAAATGTTTTGGACGTTATGGATGAGGAAAGTGTACATCAGCTGTGTACTTCTTCTTTCACGGCGGAAGAAATAGTGAAAGCCAAAACTCTGCTGTTTGAGTCGATACCAAGCGGGAAGAAGATGCCTGTGCGACGAAAGGATGGCAAGAAGAAATTGTCTCGGGACCTTGACGATATGATTTGTTTGCTGAAGGGAACCAATCCCGAACTGTTCCCGATATTTGTGGCGAAGGAGTTGCACAAACTCCCTCCAGTCTCTTTCGACCATGTGGATGTTACCAGACTTTTAAAGGACATCGTAAAGTTGCAAAATAAGGTCAGTGTTTTAGAAGAAAAAACTGTCACAATGGAACAATTCGATCTATTTAAGCTAGAAGTAGAAAATATGAAGCATGCATCGTTAGTTGACAATTACACGATAGGCATGAATGTAAACAAAAGAAGGGGAGCTTGTTTGCAGAACAGTATTAATTTTGATAGTGGCCCCATAGGCTTACAATATGTGCCGATTAAGTATTCGCAAGTAACAGCTGATTCAAACGTCAACGGCCAGTTGGCGGGGAACGCGTCATCAACACCGGATCAGAGTATGAATAACTGCATCTCTGTTTTGCATGAACAAATTAATGCGACGGAGAATAGTAGGCGCAAAAACGAGCGAGAGGGTACAAGCGACAAGGAGAGTGCGAGCGAGATCGAGTATATGACGGGCAAAATTGCGACGATGAGTGGCAAGGAACCAGTTTCGTTATCAGCTACCTGTGCGATGTTGTCGCGGTCCCCTACTAGCGGACGGCGTGCTACTGGAGTCACGACAAAGTCACATGAATCGCTATCGAGTGAGGTATGTGCTTCGCCAGCGGCGATGCGGTGTGCGGGTTTGCGTGATGTTAACGTGAGTAGTGAACAAATGGTAGGTGGTGTTGACAATATGGATTCTGAATGGAAGTTAGTGCAGAAAAAGCGTTGTAAACAAAATAGGTTGGAGAGTAGGAAGGGAACGGCTATAACTGTGCCAGGCGGTAAATTTCGGGCAGCGGATGTCAAAGTTCCGTTGCTAATTTCCAACGTTAGTCCAGAAGCGAGTGAAGATGACATTATTCGTTATATTAAAGACAAGACTAGTGAAACTGTAACGTTAAAAAAGATTAACATTAGGTCAGTTAGAAAATATAATGCGTTTAAACTGTATGTTTCCAAACATAGGGTAGACTTGTTTTTGAACAATGAGCTATGGCCTGATGGAATTGTGTTTAGGCGTTTTGTACATTTTATGTATCGAACAAAATCTCAGGAGTCTAAAGTTATAGTCAACTAAGGTCGTAATTAATGTATAGAAAAAAATGTAATAAATATCTAAAGTTAACTAGTTTTAATTGTAAGTCGGTTAAACGATCCATTGACAATATTAAGGATATATGTGTGTGGTCTGATTTGATAGCCCTACAGGAGACGTGGCTGCTTCCCCATGATATTCCAATTTTAGGAACAATAAGCCCAGACTTCGAGTGTACGGGGAAGTTGGCTGTGGACACTGCTGAGGGCTTGTTGAAAGGAAGACCCCATGGGGGGGTGGCTATTCTCTGGAGGAAAGGCATTTTTGAGAAGGTCTCTGTGGTTGACTGTAGCAGTACCCGGTTAGTGGCCATCACAGCTACGTCAAAGTGTCGTACCATTCTTGTATTTTCTGTGTACATGCCTACAAATTGTCCAGATAACTTACCAACTTTTACAGATGTGTTAAGTGAGATTAGTGCTACAATAGCAAGCTGTGATGTAGAGAATGTTTTTATATTGGGTGATTTTAACGCTCACCCCCATGAGATGTTCTATAAAGAACTAATGAACTTTTGTTCTGACCAATCCTGGATTTGTGCTGATGTAAAGAAAATGGGGCTTGATAGTGATACCTACACTTTTATCAGTGATCAGGGTGCACGGAAGCAGGAGATGGTTAGATCACTGTGTGGTATCTGTATCAGCGTGGCACACAATCGCAAGTGTTGGTGTATCGGAGGATGTTTACGTTTCGGATCATTTACCAATACATTTGGATTGCGACTTTGAAGTTGTGAGGTCTAAATTGATGACTGGGGGTGCTGGCCGCAATTCTGTCTCTTGGGGTAAAAGAACTAAGTCAGAAACGCAAAGTTATCATAATTTATGTACCAGTAAATTGCGAGACGTTGATTTCCCCCTCGAGTTTGAAAGGTGCAGCGTTGGATCATGCAGTTTGGCTGAGCATCGAGTTATTCTGGACAATTTGTACGAACAGATTGTGGAAATCTTATGTGTGGCGGCTAGGCAATCGAAAGGGACTTCTGGGGGGGGACCGAGGCGAGATAAGCGAGTGTGTGGGTGGAATGAGTATGTAAGAGACGCGCACTGTGAGGCCAGGTCTAGCTTTCAGACCTGGATACTGAACAATCGTCCCTCCTCTGGCCCGATTTATAATGAAATGTACGAAAAACGAAAAGTCTTTAAAAGTAGTCTGAAATTTTGTCAAAACCACGCTGAGCAAATTGTAATGGATAAGCTAGCAGAACAACGGGCGAGTAAAAATTTTGGCGAATTTTGGAAGTCCACAGGTAAGCTGGATGCAAAACCTGGTCTCTCTGCGTGTGTGGAAGGGATGAGTGATAAGAGGGGAATTGCGAATGTGTTCATGGACCATTTCAAAGTTCAGTCCCCTCTCAGTCCCTCGACCTTGGTGAATGATGGTGGGCCTATTCGTCCTGGCGTAAATCCTTTGATACGTTTCTCAGCCAAGCAGGTACGTGATATCATTTGCAATATGAAACGAGGCAAATCGCCAGGACATGATGGGCTCAGCATTGAGCATCTGAGGCACGCAGGTGTCCACCTGCCGCGAATCTTGTCCATGTTTTTCACAATGTGTATTAGTCACGCGTACCTACCTGCTAATCTAATGAAGACCATCGTAGTTCCCATTGTGAAAGACAGGACAGGTGACGTCTCGGACAGAGGAAACTATCGTCCCATTTCTCTGGCGACTATAATAGCCAAAGTTTTGGACGGTATGCTTGACTCTTGCTTAAGTAATTATATACACCTTCATGATGCACAATTCGGGTTTCGCCCCGGACTATCAACTGAAATTGCTATCTTAAGTCTCAAGCATACCGTTCAATATTATAAAGATTGCGGTACGCCGGTGTACGCCTGTTTCCTTGATCTCTCTAAGGCGTTCGATCTTGTCTCATATGATGTGCTCTGGAGAAAGATGGGAGACAGGGGTATACCTGCGGAAATATGTGGGCTATTCCAGTATTGGTATGGTAACCAAGTCAATCAGGTGAAGTGGGATGATACAGTCTCTGAGCCGTATAGGTTGGAGTGCGGGGTGAGACAGGGTGGTCTGACGTCTCCCAGGCTCTTCAACCTGTACGTGGATGACTTGATAGTCGCACTCAGCAGCATGCGTGTCGGATGCAGTGTTGATGGGGTTAGAATTAACAACATCAGCTATGCAGATGACATGGTGCTGCTGGGTCCGTCAGCTGGAGCAATCATAGAGATGCTTAAAACTTGTGAAGCCTACGCTGCCGCACATGGATTAAAATATAATGTGAAAAAATGTGAATACATGGTCTTTGAGGTCAGAGGCAAACGCCGTGGAGAAGGACCCGAGTTGCTTTTGAACGGGTTGCCAATTAATAGGGTGGCAACTTTTAAATACCTAGGGCATTGTCTTGCCGCTGACCTCAGGGACGATGCTGACATTGAGAGGGAGCGCAGGGCTCTAGCGGTCCGTAGCAATATGTTGTCCCGTAGATTTGCGCGGTGTACAGACCAAGTAAAAGTAACTCTTTTCAAGGCTTATTGCCAAAGTTTGTACACGGGCAATCTATGGGTCAATTATGCTAAGAGATCGCTGGATGTCCTGCGCGTCCAATATAACAATGCTTTCAGGATGTTGTTAAGGCTACCACGGTACTGTAGCGCGTCGGAAATGTTTGCGCTAGCCCGTACCGACGGCTTCTTTGCAATTATTCGTAAGAAAACGGCGTCGCTACTGAGGAGAGTGAGAGACAGTCAAAACAGCATCCTGAAAACTGTAGCCGAGAGCTTTAGTTCTCCGATTATGCAGCATTTTGTGAGTAGGTTGATTTGTACTAACACTAGGCAGTAAGTTATTTTTGTATGTTTACTAACACTATATGGATGTTTGTGTCCGAAATAAAGATATATTTAATTTAATTTAATTTACAAAATAAGGGTTGCATACGTCCGGTGATAGAAGTAAATGTTTTGTTATTCGTATATTGAAGTCTAATCATAGTTTTACTTTTTGCTGGGCTATTTGGTGTTGGGGATGTACCTAACCTAAATTTAAGTCTTCAAAATCGTACAGGTTTCAGGAAGGAATACCCACCTTATTTATCGATATCTTAAGAGAACAATAAATCGCATGATGAATATTTGTCGTAAATACGCCTATGCCTGCAAAAAAGACATCCCGTCTAAGATACACGGATTCGTAATTCCCCCAAGAACGATGAAATGTTATTTGGAGGAACGCTTCGATATTCGAGAAATATTGAAATTGTATCCAGCTGCGACGGATACATACATACACAGAAAAATCTTAATTGGTTCATAGCACAAAAGATGTACATAAAGGCGAAATTCCATCGACTCGCTCTCGGTATCATTTTGACAACATCTCCATTTTATTGGAATTAAGCCTTGACACCGTCACACGGCGATGCTTACGACGATATTTATCAGTAAAAAGCTGGAGTCACAAATTATAAATATGTACTGACATTGCCTACTTAGGTAGTACTAGAGTTTGAACATCCTACTGTTCGTACTGAAAAACGAACCACATTTATTGAAGTATGAAACTGCCATGATCGATCAGAAATATACGAACACTATAATTAGCAAAAATATTAATAATAAATAATTATATATTCAACTAGCTGACCCGCGCAACGTCGTCTGCGTCACATTTTCCATTACTGTTCCGCTCCTTTTTGTCTTAGCGTGATGATATATAACCTATAGCCTTCCTCGATGAATGGGCTATCTAACACTGAAAGATTTTTTTAAATCGGACCAGTAGTTTCCGAGATTAGCGCGTTCAACCAAACAAATAATATTAGTATAGAGTACAGATATTAATACCTAAAGATTATTGAACGTGGTTAGCCAAATATATGAAGAATAAAGAAAAATACTGAAACGAGTCTCGCCGCCAATTATGATGAAAACTAAAACTGGAACATTGTATTTTTGAAAAGCCATATTTTCTAAGCAAAAAACGAACCCGTTTTCTTTGTAAAAAAACACACACACTCTTTATTGGATCATCATTTGAGAGTGTTTCTAATAAGGATCAGTTCTGGGAACGAATAATATATGGCAAACTAAAGGAAAGAGATATTTTTTAACACATTGAATGCCGAAATTGGCTGTACCTCCAAAGTTGGTTGCCACCATACATTTGTCTATTTACGGATATATACGTATATGGCATCAGCGAAAAAAAAACTGCCTGGGTGCCGGTATACGTATAAGTACGTATACGTATAAATACGTAGATTCAGCATCCTTGGTACTTACCGCACAGGTTTCTTCGAAAACAAGATCGAACTTCTAAGATGAAGCTGCTAAAATTTCGTGAAGAATTTGTTACACATCTGTTGGGAATGTCGAATATTGATACATAAACTTCTACATTACGGACGTCCATGTCATCACAATCAATCCACCCAGCAAGTCAGATGTCTAGAGCTTCTCCAGATAATTTCCACTACTTGGAGATGATACCTCCCACCGAAAAAAAGAAGATCCCCGGTAAACCATGCAGAGTTTGCACTAAACAAAAAAAAAACGCAAAGAAAGCTGTTACTTTTGCCCTGTATGCCCCGAAAAGCCGGTCTTATGCATTCTCGAATGCTTCAAAATATATCACACAGATTCTAGATTTATGTAGCCTGATTTTATTAGTTCTTTTGAATGGATTAGAGTCCCAAAATATATCTTACGAGTATTACAAAAGGCTGATTAGAAGTTACGATTACGATAAATATTTCTGAGTTACTAAAACGTAAGACTGATTTCGTTTTGTTCGAAAAAATAATTATGTAAGTTTTATTTTATTATAGTGTTTGCACCAACAATCAGCAATAATGCCAAGTCGTTCTTTGATTTTCAGAACAAAAATTGAGGTTCTAAATTACAAAAAAAAAGTATTACTATTAGGTCTAAACATTTCCAAAAAGCTTTTGAATTTTTGTGTTTTCTTCTTACTTATAGTCAATAAAGTTACTCTTTTATTAAAGCTTGTTTTATTTGAGATGCCATCCTTAAAAATACCTTATTGGTGGGGCCCGCTATTGTAGATTCTATTGAAACTCGTATAGAAGTCCTACGTATCTATCCGTAGTCGGCGTCCTGCATAGAAACCATAATATACGGATATATCCGTAGTCGGCATTCAATGTGTTAACAATATACTTTCTAGTTTATGTTACTTACGTTTATAAGAGATTTTTTTTTTAATCCAATAATCCAGTTTATGTTATTCTCAAAATTATGCCCGAGACTCCACTGAAAATGTTTTCGCTATTTCCCATAGTTTCATTTTTGACCATCCTACTTGAAAAAATCACCCGAAAAGTAAAAATAACTCTTTCGCAAGTTGAAACCTGGAAAGCGGTGGGGGAGTACGGTTGGCTCTTTCCCGGTTTTCTAAATAGCATCCCAAGTGATTTATATAATTAAATCATCGTTCCTATGTAAGCTTATTTTTCATGTTAAGCTAATGTTCATATAATATTGTTTTTAATTATTTCTTTTTATAATTTATTTATCTGACTATGTAGGTCAATCTTTTTTTTCTACTAATTTATTCAATTTAAATACGCCAACACAAGTGTTGGCATATCAAGCTTGAGTGTATATTTTGTTCTATAGTGTGCTAGCTGACAAGTGATAAATCATATTATTTTTATTTTATTTTTTGTGTCATGTATTAATTACTTTTTGCATACTAATTATTGTATACATTCTAGTTCCTAAAACGTAACAGACAGATGTGCTGCTGGGGAATTTGTTGGCCACTTCTTCTCCACAGCTAATACACTAGGAAGTGAAAAGAAAAGTGCTGGCTCTCAGCCTAATTTGAATAAATGACTTTTGAATTTTGAATTTGAGTTTTGAATTTTGAAACTTACTCGCGCGTAACATTGCAAAACAACAAAGCTACGTTAAACGTATAAAAAACACTGGCCAATAATTGCGAGTTGTATGTTGTAATTGCATAGTATTCCGAAAAAAAACACGTTACTTATTTAAATTAAAATAAGTAAATTAAAAATGAAAGGGGACTCCCCTTTCTTTTTTAACTTGTTTTAGTATTTATTATTTGTTGTAATATAATAGAAATACACCCTGTGAAATTTTCAACTGTCAACCAATTACGGATCTTGAGATACAGCCCGATGACAGACACAAACGGACGGACAGACAGTGGAGCCTTAGTAATTTGGGTAGGCACCTACGGTACCCCAATAAAAATAAGTCTTACTTTAAATAACATTCCAAACAAGGCAAGCTTACTATTCAAAGCCAAGTAGGTTGAAAATACCGCACCTCATGTGAATATTATCGCGAGTAGGAAGCAATATCAACAGGTTCCGGGTATATGCGGCACACGTGTGTGCTTGAGCGGTGCTTTACGAACGGAAATGAATATTCCTCTGCTACTTATGAGGAATACTGTTAAAGAAAGCAGGTGTTTAGAAGAAAATTAATAAGGCTTTCTGTTCTTCGATTTACCTGTGGGTTGAAGAGGTGTGTGGCACAGAGTCTAAAGTCCCGCAAACCTCCGAACGGAAGGTTGTTATGTCTGGTGGGCAACTGGCCGATACTTGATATTCGGACTGTTGTATATGTTGAAGTCACACAAAAAATTCTGATACCGCGATGCAGGATTTCGTTAGTAGTTCGCTGCTGGTGGGATATATGGCGTTGAGGTTCTTTCTAATGCCGTAGAAATTTCGCTTTGTTAGTTTTTCTTCCGCTACAGGTACTCATTTTATTTCCCAAACGCGTTCTCATAATACGTCACATATCACATTATCTGCCGAATAAAAATGATAGGAAGTATTTGACTTCTATCAAAATTCGAAATCATTCCATATATACTTTTTTGAAAAATGTTTTCTACTAAAATATAAAGATTTGTGAAAAACTCATAAAAATAGAGAAAGCTTATCAACTTATTATTCAATCTTGTCACGCAAAACGTGGTTTGTCCAGTACAAACGGCGCAAATTCCCTGTGTCGTGACTTGCGAGTGACAACACAGATGATGTCGAACGAAACGGGTTAAGAGCTTTTACAAGCTGTAGATAATTCTAAATCCATTATTTGAAACGACTCCGAAAAAGAGAGAATCGAAAATAACCTCAAAATATTACCTTCTACTTGACATTCAAGAACCCGCATGAATCTTCTCAAGATGATAGTGGCTATGACTTGGGTGGACTTAAGAATTATTTACCATAATTTTTCAATAAAACGGGCCTAGTTGGCACTTCAACGGTTAGACAATGTATCATATATGTTTTCACAGATTGGTCATAAACACACACATCTATACAGGTGTGCGAACAGGGTGTAAAGTGCCGCAAACCTCCGTTGAAAAGAGAGGATTCTCCGACCGAACGGTTCGCGGGTCCAGCGGGCAACTGCCTGGTAGTTGATATTCGGACTGTTGTATAATGTGTTCAAATTGCACGGTAAACTCTGATACCGTGACCGATTTTCTTGTAGACAAAGTATCTTTAACACGTCAACCGAGATAACTACTCACTTTGATAAAAAATACCGAAACAAACTTAGTGGTAAAAATATCTGTTATAGTCTAGAAAATTAGGGTGACGGTCCAATTGGCACAGCGGAGCGAGGTAGCGGAGAGGAGAAACGGTAAAAATGTAACCAATGGAATTGCATAAAACATGTGAGTCACTAACGTTTTGACAGACATGACTTGTTAAAACTTCTCCGTTTCTCCGCTCCACTGTATTGAAAAGGCACACTTAGGGTGCCTGTCCATCTGCCAGAGTTGCGGGACTATTCGAAAGAGATACCGCGGCTCCGGAACACAAAGGGCAATGATGGAACATGGATGGGTTTTAGTCAGTAAAAGTCGGACACTCCCTCCCGCTCCGCCCAAAGCGGTAGAAGTCATTTGATAATTTCCCAACCCTAAAAAAAGGGTGCCTGTCCATTGCGAGCGGAGAAACAGAGAAAAAATATCCATTCATGTAAATCAAAATGTCATCGTCTCACGTGGTACGGAGATTTTATGCAATTTCATTGTCTCTGTTTCTCCGCTCCGCTGCCTTACTCGCTCGCGATGGACAGGCTCTCTTAAGGTGATAAAAGAGTAACTGTTGGCAACATCGTCTCAACGTCGCCATCTTGACAGTGACAGCTAAGATACTGCTGTCAATGTCACATGCTACAATGGCGCAGAGGCTATATAACGGCTGTGCACCAGCGGAGCGGCCTCTTTTGGTCCGGAACACTGAAGCATACACATTTATATTTACATTGATTTATTTTGTATTAGTAATTTATTTAATTAAATAAAACAGAATTTAAATTACAGTAGTCTAATTTTATTACACGTAGAGAGTAGAATAGTTTACATCAGAAGTGACAAGAACTTTCACGCCATGGGTAAGCGAGGTAGTAAGCGCTCAAAGCGAAAGCGTGCTCACTCCACCTCTTCTTCAAGCTCCAGCGGGAGGACACCATCTCCGCCGCCAAGACGAAAGGATAAGGTATCTCATAAATATACCGAAACTGTAAGTAATTCGAATGCTATCGCTTTGAATAACTTTATACCTGATTTTGACCCACTAAAAGATGACATTGATACCTGGCTTAATATTATTCGATCTTACGCTAATACTTTTTCATGGTCTGATAAAATGATTCGCTATCAAGCTCTAAATAAACTAAAAGGATCTGCTAAAGTATGGTATGATTCGTTATTACGTACGGAAAGGCAGTGGCCCACGTGGAAATGGTCTGATTGGCGGTTAAAATTATCGAATAGTTTTCAAATACGTAGAAATATGTTTGATCTTTTAAAAGAAATCATAGAGAGAAAACCTGTTGACAACCAATCTCTGTATGAGTTTTATTTTGAACAAAAATGCAAGATTGATCGTTTAAGTTTAAATTTTTCCGAACAAGACATAATTTCAATCATTGTAGGTAACATAGGTGATAATAATATTGGGGCATCTATAGAGGCTAGTAATTTTAAATCAAGTGACGAGTTAGCTAGTTATTTACATAGTCGTTTTTACAAAAAGTGTACAAAACCTGAAAATATATCACGTGACGTACAAGCTAAATCGGCGACTCATAGTCAGTCAACATCCGTAAATCGAACTCCCGTTTCAACTAATAATTCCACAAATTCAAATCAACTTACTACGTCCAATGTTAGTCAAGACGGTAGCCGTAAAATCATTAAGTGTTATAACTGTGGTGGTAATCATAGGAGAAACCAATGTGATGCCAATAAGTGTGAATACTGTGGGAAAAGGGGGCACACAGAGTCTGTCTGTTACCATAAGAAAAATTCGACAAAATCTGTGCTGAAACCTGAACAACAAGAAAGTAAATTTATTTCTACAAACCCACGTAATAAATTTATTAAAAAGGTATACATGTTTAATAATTCTTATGAGGCATTTATTGATACAGGTAGCAGTTGCTCATTAATACTCGAATCAATAGTTAATAAACTTTGTTTGCCATATATCATACTACCCTCACCCATTGTTTTACAAGGGTTTTCTAAACAAAATTATAAATACGTAACTAAAAAGATTACCGTTAATCTTACTTTAGACTCTTTGCTTTTAACCGATATAGACATGTATATTTTGGATGATATGGTTGGCTGCGATATACTGATTGGAAGAAATGTCACTGAGCGATCTGATTTAGTATACTCTCGTATCGGTGACAAGTTTAAATTTCAATACGCAAGTGAATTTAAGGAATTTTGTAGTAAAATTACTGCAGTAGACTTAGATGCAAGCACACATCAAAGCGAGTTATTAGGGTTATTTAGTCAATACAGTGATTGGGTTGCTACTAACATAAAAGAACTCGGGAAAGTCAAAAACTATGAAATGACAATCAACATATCGAGTTCACAACCAGTTCAATGTAGACCCTTTAGAACGTCATATGCGGGTAGACAAACAATTAGAGACATGGTTAAAGAACTTCTTGAAAATAAAATCGTGCAGGAAAGTAATTCCCCATATGCGAGTCCCGCACTTCTAGTTGACAAGAAAAATGGCGAAAAAAGGCTCTGCATTGACTATAGGGCGTTGAATAAAGTAACAATTAAAGATAAATATCCTATGCCACGGATTGACGACTTGGTAGACAGGCTTCAAGGACACAAGTGCTTCACAAGTTTAGACCTAAAAAGTGGGTACTATCAGATTAGTTTACATAAAAATTCAATAGAGAAGACTGCGTTCATAACAGAAGACGGACATTACGAATTTTTAAGACTTCCTTTTGGATTAGCTAATGCCCCGTCTTGTTTTCAACATATGATGAACAAAGTACTTGGTAATTTAAGATTTGGCAACATTATTGTTTATTTAGACGATATTTATTTAGTAACAGAAACAGTACAACAAAATATAGAGTTATTGGAACAGGTATTACAGATATTTAGAACCAATGGGTTGACATTAAATCTAAAAAAGTGTCATTTTTTTAAACATGAAATTGAATTCTTAGGCTATAAAATCAAACCAGGTTACGTTATGCCAAACGATTCTAAACTAGAAGCTGTTAGGAATTATCCGGTACCCAAAACGGTCCACCAACTTCGACAGTTTTTGGGGTTAATTAGTTATTTCCGAAAATTTATACGAAACTGTGCAATTCTATCTGCTCCTCTCACGAAGTTATTGAAGAAAGATACCGTCTGGGTATGGGATGATATAAAAAGTAGGGCATTCCATATTTTAAGAGATAAATTAAGTTCTGAAAACGTTTTGGCTATTTTCGATCCCAATAAAGATAAGATTTTATATACAGACGCATGCAGGGATGGTATCGCCGGTATACTTACCCAAATAGATGATGAAGGCGAAAAGGTCGTGCATTATTATAGTAGACAAACGAAAGAAGATGAAAAAAAATATCATTCTTTTGAACTCGAACTATTAGCCGTTGTTTGCTCTCTTCAAAAGTTTCGTTTGTATTTGTTGGGTATACAGTTTAAAATAATTACCGATTGTAGTGCAGTTAGGTACGCGTTAACCAAAAAGGATATTATTCCGCGAATAGCTCGTTGGGTCCTATCAACTCAAGAGTTCTCATTCGATATAATCCATAGAGAAGGGTCGCGCATGCAGCATGTAGATGCTCTGAGTCGGAATCCCGTGCCATCCGGAGAAAAATCGGAATCTGAAATAATTATGTCAATTACGGAATCCGATTGGTTATTGACAGTACAGGTGCAGGACTCGGAAATTGTTAAAATTAGGGATGTATTAGAATCAGGAGAGGCCGAGGAAAATAAAGATATTTTTAACAGTTACGAACTACTAGGGGGAAAGGTTTATAGGAGAACTAGTCAAGGTCGTAGATGGGTTGTTCCAAAAAGATGCATTTGGCAGATCATAAAGTGTAATCATGATGATTTGGGCCATTTTTCTGTAGACAAGTGTATAGAGCGCATACAAACGCGATACTGGTTTTCACGGATGCGTAACATTGTAAAAAAGTATATAAAAAACTGTTTAAACTGTATATACTTTAAAAATAAAGGGGGCCCAAAAGAAGGTCACTTACATCCCTTACCTAAATATGCACAACCTTTCCACACTCTCCATCTAGACCATTTGGGACCATTTGTAGCGACAAAGAACAAAAATAAATATTTATTGGTAGTCGTAGACTCGTTCACAAAATTTGTATTTATATCTGCGGTACGTAAAACAAATGCGGCTGGTGTGATTAAAGAACTAGAAAGTATATCTAAAACATTTGGAAATCCTAGACGTATAATAAGTGATGCGGGATCTTGTTTTACCTCTAATAAGTTTACCCAATATTGTGCCCATAAGAATATTAGGTTACATATCGTAGCGACAGGGGTGCCTCGTGCAAATGGACAGGCGGAACGCTTTAACAAAACTATTTTAGAGGCTTTGAAAACAATGGGCGCTGATACTACTGATGATCAGTGGGACCAGTGTATTAAGGCGTTACAACAAGGACTAAATAGCACAATTCATAAAACTACTCAAGCCGTTCCTAGTGAGGTACTGCTCGGTTATAGATTACGTATGGATGGTGACAGCCTTGCCCCAGATCTTGATAGTGAAGCATTGGTAAACGTGTCAAAGTTGCGCGAAATAGTAGACGAAAATATTAAGGCTAGTGCAGAAAATCAAAAGAAAAGATTCGATAAAACTAGAATCAAGGCCAAACAGTATAAAGAAGGGGACTTGGTGCTGGTTAAAATACAGAGTCAAACTAATGATGGCCAAAGCCGAAAACTATTACCAGCATTCAAAGGTCCATTCCAAGTGAAGAAAATCTTGGATAATGATAGATACGAGATATCCGATTTAAGAGGTAGTCAAAGAAGCTCAAAAACATATAACGGTGTAGCCGTGGCGGAAAACATGAAACCATGGATAAATATTGAAAATTGGAGCGTGGAATAAACCTTCAATAAATCCGTGTTGGCAAGGTATTTCTAATTGTTCTAAGTATTCACAACTTGCAATTAATATTCACTTTTATTTCAATTTATTTCTGAAATTTTGTTTCTCAAATTTATTAAAAAAAAGGATTAAGTCAATTCCCCATTTTAGTTGGCGAGCCTGGATAGAGTACTGTTTATAGTAAATAAATAAATAAATAAATAAATAAATAAAGCTTTGTCTCGCCATAAATTAAACAAGATTAACTTGGTACGCTTGAGTGAGCGAAATGCTCTTCGAGTGCAAGTGATCTCTAATTTAGAAAACAGGGTTCCGAAGATTAAACTTGGTACGCTTGAGTGGGTCAAATGCTCTTCGAGTGCAAGTGATCTTGGAATCCTGGGGTCCTAAGTGTGGCAAAGCCCCTTTAGGAACTGGAAGTGGCGATTCAATGCATGGAGATTACAAGTGTGCAATATTTTTCATTCATCATTAGAACGTTTTATTTATTTGTATTAACAAAGGTACTCATTTTGATTTCAGTGTCCTATCCAGACTCGTGGGGTGCCTGGGGCAGGCACCTCGCAGAATGGCCGTGTTGGCAACATCGTCTCAACGTCGCCATCTTGACAGTGACAGCTAAGATACTGCTGTCAATGTCACATGCTACAATGGCGCAGAGGCTATATAACGGCTGTGCACCAGCGGAGCGGCCTCTTTTGGTCCGGAACACTGAAGCATACACATTTATATTTACATTGATTTATTTTGTATTAGTAATTTATTTAATTAAATAAAACAGAATTTAAATTACAGTAGTCTAATTTTATTACACGTAGAGAGTAGAATAGTTTACATAACTAAGCCGAGGTGATCCAGAAAGTGCAAGCATTTGTCATATTGAATAAAACATCAACGTTCCTGGACCCATAAAAATACAAGCAAAAAATAAAGTTATCTTTATTCAATCCAGTATCTTACCTCTTTCAGACTGATTTCACAAATTTAGGCAGACCGGCTCTGTCGTCGATCAAACTATCGCAAATTATCGATAGTGCTCAAACATGAGCTTATTAATAAAAAAACAGCATGTGTATCATAGGTAGGTAATAGGCTCACCTAGATGATTGTGATTGTGACGTGCAAAGCGCGGTGAGGCGGGTGTGACCGGGGCCCCATCGCACCGCAACTCCGATTTGAGCCGCGACCCCGTGCGGGGGTTCACCTGCACCCCCTGGACCCCGGCCGATGTCACCGTGCCGCCGTCACCCTGGAAAAACTAGGATTAATAAGGCAATAATAAAAGGAGTATCAATATCGCAGCTGAAGACGTTTTGTAGTCTCTGCATACCCACATTCCCCACGCCCGCGGGAAAAACGCGTGAGATATATGGAATGTACGCAGGATTTTTTCTGTAATATAATAAAGAAGTGAAATGGTTTGTTGATAAGCGATCCTTTTTGGACGTATAAGGCTACGTTTCACTAGAGATGTTTTTGTTAAAAACCAATAGAACCGCTTGCGCTTAGCGAGGTTAGGTAAAAGTGATTCAATTGTTTCTTAACAAACGCATCCGTCGTTTCGCATCCTCGCACATCTCTGATGGAAACACAACTTGCTTTATAAAAAAAAATACTCACCAATAAAAAACGGATCATTAGTTTTTTGACTTGAAAAAACATTGTTCTCGTGTAAAACTAACAGGTATGTAATAAAATAAGTGAACTGTATCCAGGCAAGAGTTAAAATGTTCTTGTGTGAAACTAGCAGGTATGTAATAAAATAAGTGAACTGTATCCAGGCAGGAGTTAAAATGTTCTTGTGTGAAACTAGCAGGTATGTAATAAAATAAGTGAACTGTATCCAGGCAGGAGTTAAAATGTTCTTGTGTGAAACTAGCAGGTATGTAATAAAATAAGTGAACTGTATCCAGGCAGGAGTTAAAATGTTCTTGTGTGAAACTAGCAGGTATGTAATAAAATAAGTGAACTGTATCCAGGCAGGAGTTAAAATGGTGGAACTTCAGGCGACATTAATGTGGTATTATTTGTAATGATAGTTTAATGATTTTTATACCAACCCTACATCTAATGCACACACTGTATTCAACCCGCTAAGATCTGTGCTGTCTGGCTAGCCTTTTATACGCCAACATTATGAAAGTCACTTCTTTAAAATTAAGTACAGTATAGTCTCACTAATCCGGCACTTCAGTACTGCGGCACATCCAACAGTCCCGGCACCCACCGCCCACGCCTACACCTCCCAACTTATCCCCTAAATAAAGTACTAAATTCAAAAGAAATATTGCATTCTGAAAAGTTTATTTTATTTATCTTTTCTTTCTAAACAATTCAGTAATCCGAACATTCCAATAATCCGGCACGACCATGGTTTATAATAGTGGCAGATTAGTGTACCTAATTCCACTGTGTTCAAAATCCAAGCATGTTACAGTTCCTAATGTGCTCTTCGAATAAAAAGCATATACTCCCAGTTCTTACTATTCAATTCGAAAGCCACAAATGGAATAACATCTAGGAAATCCCGTCCAAAACTGCACTCAAGAACGTAATAAAAATACAGTGATTTATGTATGCAACAAAATATCCTGCCTTTTGAAAGTGCTCGATTTGTTTCCCATTCGAATTCGAACAGCTTCTGTATAAAGCAATAAAGTTGCCAAATGTCATATCGAAACGGAAACGAAGAAAAAATGGCATAGCAATGTGTAGAAGTAATATCCGCGTGGTTTTGCAAAATTCCTAAACAAATGGACACAGATTTATTTGATACCTATACAATACCTAACTCAAGAAAAAAACGGCCTGTGTTCAGTAAAGCGAATTCGAGCCGTGGATGATGATTAGAGTTCATGTATGAAGACGAGCTCAATTCAAAGTTGAATCTTCTCTCAGCAAACTTATTGATTGGTAGATGTTGTACAAGGACAGCAGTGCGATTCTGTAAACATGTCGAAGTGAACGACAAGTGAGCTGTCAAATCATACAAAAAAGATGGCATGACAGCTTACTTGTCGTTCACTCCACCTAAGTGATCACGGTGAGATGTCAACAGAATCGACCAGCTCGTCATCATCATCATCAATCAGCCAAAAGACGTCCACTGCTGGACATAGGTCGCCCCAAGTATCGCCACAACTATCACTGTCTGTGCGTCTCGCATCCATCAGCTACCCTCAACCCTCACCAAGTCATCGGCCCACCTTGTGGGAGGCCTTCCAACGCAGCGCTGGAGATTCTTATAACAATACTGGCTGACCGGGTAAACGTTGTATTGCATAAAAAATATAAGTACCAACCTATTCTCAGATAGTATCAAATATACACAATACAATTACGATCGGTTAAGCCGTTGCGGAGAAGTTCGATAACAAACACCGTGACACGAGATTTTTAAATATTCCATTTTAGAATACCTTATAGATACTTCGTAAATTCCAATTACCTTTTGATACACAAGTTCCAGTTTTATATTGAAAACAAATTAAAACATTAAAAGGCACACACGTGCTTACGTGAAAAAGAAAAATATATACGTGAAAAATATACGTAAGCACGTGTATTTTCTAACTTAGCTTAATGTAATCTCAACAAGAAAATCATCTTTGACACTGAGCTTATGAAAACTTTTAATGGTCACGACTTTGCGTCTTCAAATTAGAAAATCAAAGTCCCGAGGGCTATCGGAGACTTTTATAAATCCAAAGTTTGGATCTTATTTCCATATTTCGAAACATTCATGTCATTTATAAATTACTAGCTGACCCGCGCAACTTCGTTTGCGTCACATTTTCCATTAATGCTCCGCTCCTATTTGTCTTAGCGTGATAATATATAGCCTTCCTCGTTAAATGGGCTATCTAACACTGAAATAATTTTTCAAATCAGACCCGTAGTTCCTGAGATTACACCCTACATACAAACTTACAAACATACAAACTTACAAACAAATGTTACCTCTTTATAATATTAGTATAGATATATTTATATGTAGAGTTTGATATGTTATAAATATCTAGAGCGGTATGGAATACTAGATGACCTTTGCTTACTTCGTTGGGCAGTATTTTTCGGGTTAATAACCACTTTATGACCCTGTTAAGCAGCACAAGCGGGAGCTGCGGGTCACGGACATGAAAATGTTGCGCTGGAAGTGTGGAGTTTCGCAGAAGGACCGCGTGAGAAACTTCCGAATTCGCAGCAGCCTCCATGTCCGTGACATAGCAGACAAACTGCAGGAGAGCCACCTACGCTGGTACGGCCACGGCTTGCGTAAACCGGAAAACTACGTAGGAAACAACTGTCTGGCTATGCCACCTATGCCGCCGGGCCCTGGCAAAAGGGGAAAACCTAAAAAGTGCTGGCCTGATGTCGTCCAGGATGATATGCGTGCCAATGGACTCTCAACCAAGGATGCCAAAGACCGTGCGAAGTGTAGAAGAACAAGCCGGAAAGCGGATCCCGGGCTCCGAAGCAAACCAGCTGAGGATGCAACCGGGCACACGCTCAGATGAGAGAAAGAGCCACTTTATGACACTCACAAAATTGACGTGGCTTTCGATTGGTGAAATAAGTTTTTAAAATCGGTTCAGTAGATCCAGTGATTAACCCGTACAACTTCACAAATTTTACCTCTTCATACCTGATTGTATGATAAAAAGATGATTCCGTGCTTCGAAAGCCGGCTTATACGTATAAGCCGGCTGGTCCCAGCCGCCAAATGGCGGTCGTTAAACTATGTCAGAGGCCCTTGAGGTGGTTTAGAAACTCTGACACTAGGGTGTGTGGGTCGTTAGACCTTACTATCCACACGTTAAGAAGAACACTTAGTGTGAACTAGTAATCAGTGAAAGACAAGTGAGCTGTCAAACCATACAAACAAGATGGCATGACAGCTCACTTGTCGTTCACTCCACCTAAGTTTTCACTTCGACATGTTTACAGAATCGCAGTACTGGTAATTCTTCACTTTACGTTGCTGAAAACTAAACAGTGAATCCACTAGCATTTCCTTCCACAATTTTTTAAGAAATCATGAAAAACCGTTACTGAAACACCAGGCATTACAGCTGTAGCCTGAAATTAATGATGAGATGATCATAGAATCGCATTACATATTATTTATTTACAAAGGCGAGCTTAACCCAAAAATGGGTACTCTAACAGCAAACCTCAGTGCAGAACTTTAAGGAATAAACAGAAAACATAGAATATCAATGCATGATACTACAAAAAAGATATTCATAAAATAAACTTATTCTTCGTTGCTTACAAATAATGACGTCGCTAAGCCATGTAACGCAATCCCAGCGGGAGTTCATGATGAGTGAAATATAATAATTGTATATACGAGCGAAAAATGACGTTACGCCCCAGGGTAAAAACATGAGTTATTTCAGTCGAGTTCAGCAATAACAGGATACATAACAAGAGTGCCTGCGATCGATTGATTGCTAACAAATTGCTGATGAATACATTTAATTTGAGACCCTTTCTTCATGGTGGAATTGAAAGCCCGTTTTGATTTCTGGAATGAAATAGGTCATTTACGTTCTTCGTTTTGCGAAAGAATATCATTTACGCCTAATCCGTCTGTCTCGTGGAAGCCATCTGATGCCTGGTTTCTGAGGTACTTTATCGGTCGTTGATCTGTCCGTTAACGCTATTTTTCATAACGCAATTGGTTGATTAGTGATTAACGTAGGTACAGATAAACGATCGATAAAGTACCTCAGAAATCGGACATTAATCTTTAAATTTTTCGATAGCTTATTTTCAATGTTAGTTTTCTACTAACGAAAAACACGTGAAAAGTAGAAATCTTCTCATATTTTTTTCTTCAGTTAAAAATAGCCCCAATAAATTATACGCAAAGGAGAACACAAAACCGAAAATAGGCCGCGTACAAGTAAAGCGAAAACTATTCCGCAAAACGGAACAAAATATTATTTTTACTCTGCTTCTTCGTCCCTTGGCAGCGTTTACAATAGTGATACATAGCGGTGGCATAAATAGGTGGCTTTGTCGCCGCCTTAGGCAACCACCGGGGATTAATAGACAAAACGTACGCTGCTAATGTAAACAGTCTTATTTTTGGAACCAGTTTTTTCTTTCAGATTTTTTCAGTAAGTCTGTTTTATATCTGTAACAAGTTTTTTTGTTACAGATATAAAGCAAGAGACAGAGTTGTGTCGGGTGTTGTTTTTTGATTATGAAAAGAAACACAATTTAGGTAGTTCTTAAATTAACATTTTAGTTACAAGTTAAAGTTTTCTAATAAAAGGAACATAGTTGAACTGACCAACATCATTTTTCTCTTGTGCTTCCAAGGTTTGGTTTGCCACGTGCCGAAAATGTACCAAACCATCTCAATTCTTTTTTTTTTATTTGGAAGGCAGTTGTATTTTTTAGTAAAAAGTTATATTTTTCACTTTTTAGTGGTACTCCACACCTAACAACACCGCTCCAAAATCGCAGGGAAAGCAAAATACGCAATTTCGTTTACTTCGATGACAAAAAACCATCATCCAAGTAAACGAATTCCAGCTATTTCGATTTAAAATCCAAACTTCCTAACCGATTTTGATAAAAATTTAAATGGGCATCGACAGGTATATCCTTTCAATTAAAACAATTTTTTCAAATCTATACTTAATATTATAAAGCAGAAGAGTTTGTTTGTTTGTTTGGTTGAACGCGCTAATCTCAGGAACTACTGGTCCAATTTGAAAAATTATTTCAGTGTTAGATAGCCCATTTATCAAGGAAGGTTATATGCTATATATCATCACGCTAAGACAAATAGGAGCGGAGCAGTAATGGAAAATGTGACGCAGACGAAGTTGCGCGAGTCAGCTAGTCGGTTTATAAATGGCGGAGTTATGAAGTGAGTTAACAAACATTTAAAAAAAATACAACCGAATTGTGAACCTCCTCCTTTTTGGGAAGTCATTTTTTTTAATTGGGACAAGCCCGCCACACATTCCCAACCACTGCAACTCCTGAAAGCCAGAATCAACAGTGGCGACCACCAGAAAAACGCCGAGTTAATGAAACCCGACGAGTCCCGGAGAAATGATTCAACTGTCTTGGATCCCGCAACGAAATTAATCAGAAGAGTACAGCGGAGGAGTAGGAAAAATAAATATAATTTCCACTTCCCTCCATATCAAGCAGGAGACAGATTAGAGCTAGGCCAAATAGGCACCAAGGGACATATACAACTGGGTTAGGCCCAGTTGCCAAGCACCACGGATTATATATTAACATTTAAACTAATGGGTCCTAAATTGTGAGCTACTTTTGATTCCAGTAATAGGTATGGCAAAATCGCCTGAACGCACGGAAATTTGTTCTGGTTTCTACAAGGTCCGTATAGTAAACTACTCCAGATTTGACCTGAATACTATCTAACATAACATTACGTTCAGTCTGCCAAAGAATACACTCCCACAAGATGTGATGTGCGGATTGTTCGTATTCAAGGTCAGCTGTAGAGCATTGACATAAAGGTGAGGCCACAAGCCTAAAGGAAAATAATTTACTCTTAAAGTTGCCATGACCTGTGAGAAATTGGGCAACACAGTGATCCACCTCCAGCCATGTCTTCTCCAGCCGCTCACGAACGGATGGAAAAAACTGGTGGAGGTGTCGGCCCTTGATGGAATCTTCCCACCTACATTGCCATTCGCATAAAAGTGCCTCCCAGACGTCAGTCTGGGGTTTTAATAATCTAGAGATCTTAGCACGGTCGCGTTGCGGTAAAAACTCTGGGTCCGTGATCTTTCTAGCGTAGAAGTACATTGCAGCACGCCGCTGCACCTCAAGATCGACTGGGAGAACACCCGCCAGCACCGGTAAGGCTTCAGTACTAACCGTCCTATACGCCTTGCATAAGAATATCAAAGTCAAACGCTGGTTTTGAAGTAATTTACGTCGTACCGCCCCTATGGTGGCCCTATCGGCCCAGACAGGTGCCCCGTAGCACATACAACCCAAGTAAGTAGCCCCATATATAGTTTTTAGGGTTTGAAATGATAGACCCCAAGTAGCCTTTGATATTCTCGTCAAGGCGTAGAAGTTCTTTTTTGCTTTTTCTCCTACTGTTTTTATATGATCAATAAATGAAAAGTTTCTTTCTAGTAGCATACCGAGGTAGCACACGGATTCTTTCCTTTTAACGGGTACGTTATTAAATTTTATACTAGGCCAGGATTTAAGGTTTCCTTTTAAAAGAAGTTGATAGGTTTTATGCGGTGCAAAGGTCAGACGGTTTCGATCGCCCCACTGAGATATTAAACGTAGGCATGTGTCAGCCAAGTTCTCGAGTCCAGCCCGAGTACTTGCCTGAATGAGCAGCAAGCCATCGTCCGCGTAACCGGTTAATGAACAGCCGTACGGGAGCGGAAGCGCGAGGAAATCATCGTAGCCAAAATTCCATATATATGGACCGATAACTGAGCCCTGAGGACATCCCATGGTTAGAGACTTAGTAATGGAATGATGTCCAAGTTTGAGTTTCGCGGAGCCATTTAGAAAGTACGAACAAATCAGATTATAGATGTTTTTGTAGCAACCACGGGTTTTCATTTTAAGTACTAACATCGGCCACCATGCGTTATCAAAAGCGCCAGAAATGTCGAGAAAGATTCCAACCACGTATTTATGTTCCGATGAGTTGACAATTTTACGGACAGATAGAGCCGCATCTACAGTGGATTTTCCAATAGTAAAACCGTATTGATTTTTATGAAATTTAGGTCCGTTCGGTAACAAGCGCGGAACAATCAGTCGCTCTAAAAGTTTTCCCAAAGATGGGAGTAGTGTTATGGGCCGGTATGACTTAGGGTCGTCCGAGGGCTTGTCGCCACTCTTTGGAATAATGCGTATAAAGCCTTGTCGCCATATTCGAGGAAAAATACCTTCCGCAATGCATCGGCTATATACTGATAAAATCGCATCGCTCGACGTTTTACACGCTTCTATAATCATTCTATTAGATATTTTATCTTCACCGGATGATTTGTTGAGAGGTAGTCTCTTGACAACGTTTATGAATTCGTCAGTGGACGGAAGGTCTGACTCTGGTGATTCAGGTGGTACCGCGGCCCACGCCCTGATCTGCTGATGGTATTCATTTTCATTTACTGATGAATCATCTGGTATAAGAGAATCAAGCAGAACATCAGTTGTTTCTTCAATGCCGGTGGTATGTGTATTATTTACTTTAATGTTCTGAACGTATGCAAGGTCGACCGATCTATTAGCCTTAAACTCGTGATACAAAGGAGACCACGGACCCTCCTTATCAAGTTTATCAACAATTTTCCGGAGTAAATTACCCTTAGATTTTTCAATCGATGCTCTGTAACGCGACTTGGCAACTCTAAAAGTACTTATGGCAAGATTAAAAACGTCTCCGGTAACATTACGTTTTTTAAGCTTATTAAGCCGTCTACGCGCTCTGCGATAGCTCTTACGTTGTTCAGCAAGGTAGTCACTCCACCAATCACATCTACGAATATTGGTCACAGATGCACGACCAATAGCAATGTCAGCACAGTAAGTGAAAGTGTCTGACATTATCTCAGCACTTTCCTCAGCTGACAGTCCATCGCGAGTGAAGTCTTTGGCATGACAAGCAAAAAGTGAGCTAAAGAATTCCCAGTTCGCGCCTTTACTCTTATATCTAAAATTTCCAATTAAGTGTGAAGAACCTTGAGTAAGAATAGGAACAAAATCGTACACGATCAGGCGATGATCACTACAAGACGCGTCAGGAAGAACACGCCACCTATCCAAGCGTACGTCTGCACTAGAAAGTGTGACGTCAATACAAGATTCGCCCATTTGGCTACAAAAAGTAGGTGGTGCGTCTGGGGTGTTATGGATTGATAAGTTCATCTCAGCAATAAAATCCTCAACAGCACAACGTCGTTCGGAATCAGTGGCCCGAACTTTGCCATACCACAGGGAAGAAGATGCATTTATGTCAGCACCAACTATAACCTTGCAGCCCGCGAGCGACCGCAAGACGTGACGGAGATTATGTATATGAGGAGTGACAGGGTCAGAATACTGAAAGTAGCAGCTCACAACGTAAACCTTAAAGGTAGGCGATGACACTTCCGCCACGGCGCAATGGGGCGTCATGAGATTACGTATAGCTGTTACAGTAAAGCTCGAAGAACGCTCAACATAAATTCCGGCACGTGACTTGCTGTTCAGCTGGACCATCTTGTGACCCAAGCGCGCGTTTTGATACTGTTCCTGAACAAGTACTATATCTAGATTATAATCCACAATCAATTTATCCAGCTCAGATGTCGCCACCCTATCGTTATGAAGGTTTAATTGTCCTATGATTAAACTATCCATTATTAATAATTAGTGTTTAGGATTAATTGTTCGAGTTTGAGTTTGTAGGTAGTACACTCTTGAGATCCGCAGCGATGATCACACGGTTTTTTAAAGCGTTTACACGCCACGCAAGTTGGTTTAAAATTTAAGTCGTCATTGTGCGGGCAATCTTTAGTTTCATGTGCCTCTGAACAATTAGCACAGGTAGGTTCTTTATTAACGCAGTGTTTTTTAACGTGACCAAACTGTTGACAATTTAAACAACGAACAACTTCGACATCATCAATAAAACGGCAGGTAGCCCAATCAATAAATAATTTATCCTTTGTAGACACTAAGTGCTTACGTACGGCAGGCTCTATTTCAATTCCGATCCATTTACGACCGTTATCTAACGTGCGCCTACGGATAATTTTTGTAGATTTTATAAAGTCATCCTCTTTTATTTGAAGCTCATCTTTGATATTTTGACGGAATAATGCAATCAAAAAAGAGCCATCTTCCATTGAAGATGGTACATCCTTAACCAACACTCGAGGGCGTCTACCTTTTGGTTTTTCTAGACGTAAACCAGCGGCCTTGATTGCTTCTACCGATTCCAATTTTTTTAGCTGATTTTCATTAGCGACGCGTAATACAACACCGGATTTCGCGGTTTTTTTCACGCCTACTATTTGGAAACCGTCATCACTAGGTTTAATTGCCTTCATAAGCGCTTGTTTTGTCGCGGACGAGGTGCTATAATCAGCTGATCGAGCCGCGGTCGGATAAGCCACCACACAAGGTAACGGTGGACGAGATTCCATAATCGCTTTCCAAAAACACTAAATAAACGTATTAGGACGCGATTGAATGAAATAAAACAAAAACGAAACAGATAAATAACGATCGATAAAGTTATTTCGCGTTACCCACACAAAGAGAAAATAAATGAACTTACCGATGGCTGGAGAAATTGACTAATTACTAATAAATGAATAAACAAACACCTTTAAAAACTTACAAAACACGCACTTAAAACACTAAGGCACACCGGAAAGCAATTCACAAGCCTTAAAACAAACACGCAACGCGATTTCCGAATTTATAAAGACAGAGCGATATAATTGACACCGCACAGCGCACGAGTGGGGAGGGAAGTGAATTAAAAATGAACTAGCCGGCCAAGTGCGAGTCGGACTCTCACACGAAAGATCGAAAAAAAAAAACACGTTTCATGTATGAGCCCCCAAGATTTTAAATTTTTATTATTTGTTGTTAAAGGGAGGGAGAGGAAGGCCAGAGAAAAGATGGATTGTGTGGAGCGATATGAAAGAAAAGGGAGTTAGTGATTGTTTGACGGCTGATAGGGCAGAGTAGAAGAAAAAACGTGTTGCACCGACCCCAAGTCACATGGGATAAGGGCAGGATGATGATTATTTGTTGTTATAGCGGCAACAGAAATACACACTGTGTGAAAATTTCAACTATCTACTTATTACGGTTCTTGAAATACAGCCTGCTGACAGACAGACGGGTGGTCGGACGCATGGATAGAAGGATGGACGAACAGCAATAATAGGCTTAATAATAGGGTTTCGTTGGTTAACCTTTGGGTACGGAACCCTAAAAACATCGTCTCGTAAAGCTAGCTTTCATCGAAAAAATAAACATCGACGCCTTTCAATCAAAACGTATGTAAAAACCTTTTTCACGAATTCAGATTTGTATTCATAAAAAAGCTGTTTATTAATGGATGATGTACGTACCTACGCTGAAAGACACGACTCCAAATTTCTCTTTGATGTTACCTAATTCATTTGACGAACTCAAATGACCAATTAAAAATTCATAATAAATAATTGTGAACAAATATTGGCTCGGAACTTTGCAATCACTACCCGCATAATCCTGGCACTCAATGAAAATTATTATTAATTAATTCATCATAATATTCAATGAACTTCGGGCTACGGATATTCAATGAGGCAGAGGCACTTTGGCATCGAGGTTAAAATAACGACAAGGCTAACTCTGAAGCAATAATATAATTAAATTCAAAAACCGTGTATACTACGCTGAACATGAGGTTTCTAAATGGCGCTATTTTAAAGGGGGAACATGTTCTGTACTTCAGACCATTTTTTTTTGGTCTGAGGTTCTGTTAACTTAACTTTGAAGTTATTCTTCTATCAACCAAAATGTCGTTTGTACTGTAGGCTAATTCACGTAACTAAATAAGTGCTGTTGCAGTGCAGTTGAAGGTTAAGTTACGATAAAAAACAACGCTTTTCGCATTCTCTACCGCTGTCAGACACACTAGCGTCACGCGATTCTACTGTTGCGCGTCTTTGGTGCGTGCTTCGGAACGCAACATGATGGCATTCTACTATTTGTTTGACGTCTCAAAATGAGAGCTTAGAAATTATGGTAAGTTTTAATATTATAATAACGTCATATTCATTTATATGTAGGTAATATTTTTTCTCTCATATGCAGCAGTCTCGTATGCAGTTCACGCGCAGCTTACGCGCAGTTCAAAGGTTACAAGAATACCGTTTATCACTCAAACTTGAACTTAACTGCAACTGCACTAAAATTTAATCGGCGCGTCATAAAATTACGTGAATAAGCCCTCTCGATGGTTTCTATTCATGGTGGCACTTTTGAGTTACGTCACACGCCATTAGTGCTGTCTCTGTTTATCATAGATTTTAAAACACTGGCAACATCGCCATTTTTTGAGATGTTAAAGCAATATTGTTTGACTGCGTCGTGTCTGTTCTCTAGGTTTTGAGAATTGTAAGTAATAAAAACGATCGAGTCTTACTACCCTATTAAAATATACAAACATTCCTTTTTGGTACAAAATTTCTTGTTTATCACAAAATCTATAGCGTGGTTTAAAAATTAAGCTAGGAAACAAATAGAAGCAGACAACGAATTTATTTTCTACTATTTAGGCCTAGTTGCAGATGCGGTCTGCTCGGCCTGTTTGCGGGCCTTAGAGATATTTAAGAGAGTGAAATTAGGTAGGTACTCATAAATATAAGGAACTATGAAATATCTAAACATATCTTCCGCCACTTGAGCTGAGGTTTGGAATCAGGTGTCATCTGACAGAACTTAAGCGTAGGTGTACGCATTAAACAGCCCGTCTACCTTGAGAATACCTATCAGTACCTGTCTCTCAGATAAAAATAGTGTCACGCGGTTTGCTTCGAGATTTGATACCCTCGTTTTCGGGTGTGTAAAGCCCGCGGCTACTCCTTTGAGAATAACAAGCATTTGATATTTTCAAGGCGTATAAATGTGGGACTGCGACTAGGCAACTATTCTCGATTTATTTGTCTCATGCATCAGTAGGTGTGGAAAAAGAAATATGACCGGGTTTTGGAGATAAATTTTTGGCTCACGGTCACGACTTATACCTCAAACCTGATGCATAATTAAGCTGACTTTTAGTTGTTTTCACAACACGGATACTAGAGGATTTTTGATGTAAATTATAATCTGTACCTATAGTTTATAGTTTAACCCCAATGGTCCCAATGTTCATTTGTCATGATTTTTTTTTTTTTTAAGTTGTATATCAAATAAATCTTGTTTTACTGCCCTTGGCCTTCTTAGCCTGAGCTGTCAATAAACCGAGTACCCTTTCGGGTACTCAGGACGTTTGTATGTACCAAATAGTGTTCTTTTTCATGATAAAATTGTCAGCTTGCATGATAGCATTTCTAATAAACTCTTTACACGACGTAGGATTCACAATTATGCGAGACGAATTCTGTTATCATTCAAAAGTCTTGTATAATTAATACAAAAGCTAGTTAATATTACACTCCATCAAAATTACCTAAGTATCGGCTCAAATTAGGTAGGCTAACGTGTGTGCGCTTCGTAGGTAAACAAGAAGCGTCCATCAAATGAGTTAGCAATCACCGCATGATGGCTGCGGGAGGCCGTAGGCACACTTAGAATAGGGTAACCAATTAACCATACGTTTAAGTAAGTAGGTACCCAGCATAGTGCCTCTCGTATAAGTAGGTAGGTACGCAGAGGTACTTCACTGGGTACCTATCTACTTATAAACACGTATGGTTACCCTATTATGT
The DNA here is from genome assembly GCA_963859965.1 of Ceramica pisi. NCBI lineage: Eukaryota > Metazoa > Arthropoda > Insecta > Lepidoptera > Noctuidae > Ceramica > Ceramica pisi. The sequence continues at coordinate 8,261,605 of OY982529.1, forward strand.
TATGATTACCCTAAGCAGTTGGGGACCTTAAATTTATTTGAAGTCACCACAGGATAGTCCAGTTAAGCGGTTTAGCAGTAACCAGCCCTAGCGCGCTGAACCGCGAGTGGCCACGTCACATTCATTGCCGTAAAGCTATCTTGGTGTAAAAATGCCCACAGCTTATATACCAGAGCAAAAGTAAATGAAACGCTTATGATACCGAGACACAAAACATAAGGGTATAAGGGCAGTTTTAAATATGCAGCATCAAAGATCTGGAACAATATACCACCTCCCTTTCGAATGATTCAAAACACAACCAATTTTAAGAATAAATGCAAAATATTCGTCTTTGATTGTCAAAAAAATGGCACTAAGCTTTCATAAAAGATGCCCATTATAGTTTATTTCCCAATAAGTTTTATCTGGGTATATAAGTAAGTACATTTTCTTTTTCTTTCCTTTGAAATGACCAGTTCGTGTCCACAGACTAAAAACCTTATAACTAATTAAATAGTGTTGATGTATGATCATTAAAATAACTATCATTTTAACCGTTTTTGCAGAATGTAAGTACTATTTTCTTTTTCCATTTTTGTAAACAGGAGTCAAAGGTTTAAGCTGAAAACCAGCGCTTAGCAAACCACTAGGGAACCTAAGCATAATGCTGACGCTTGAACCTTTTGCTTCCGGTATTTTAGTTTTGTGTATGTACTAATACTACTAGCTGTAATACTGGAGACAATAAACGTAATTCTATTCTATTCTAAAGTTTGTAAGATTTGAAGCACATCCCAGGATAGAGCAAGAAAGTTTTACGGGACCAAATGGCAAGTATACCGCATCGAACTAAAAAAGAATCACACAAATCGCATCAGAAACCTCGGAGTATAATCGGTGTCTATACATTTAAAAAAAAAACCGCCGAGTTATGGAGAATCTCGATCGAGAAGTCGGTTAAAAATAATAATCACTGAATTGAGAACCCCTCCTTTTTTGGAAGTCGGTTTAAACCGAATTCGTTCGGTAGGCGATCGGCAACTATGTCGAGACTTCCTGCTCGGAACACTTATAATTGGCTTACGAAAATACGAGAGGCTGTGAAATAGCAACGTCAGTGTCAATCTGTTTTGATACAAATTGAAGGGAGCAGACGTCTCTTTGGAACTGGATTGTAAGTAAGACTTGGAAAATCAACCATTTGAACATGACAAAATATCACTACGTTTTCAGGGCGAGATTCTAAAATGAAAAAGAAGAACCAAGTACGTCAAAGTGAAAAAAGGTAGGTACCAAAATAGTATAATTCGTGACATATGTCGTATGTATCAAATGAGAGGACTTACTGGGTCTCAATGTTTTAGATTAAAGAAAGCAGATGAAAATTGAACTTATAGGACCGGCATTAATGATCAAACATCAGAAAAAATACGTTCCTAAAATATTTCTGTACTCATAGATTACAGGAACACCTATAAAGTGGTTTTACCTAAAAATAGGATTCGTTCGGAACCATTTTGTTGCGAGTCCGGCTCGTCCTTAGTTGCTTTTTTAGGGTTCCGTACCCAAAAGGGTAACTAACGGAACCACATTACTAAGCCTCCGCTCTCCGTCCGTCCATCCGTCCCTCCGTCTGTCTGTCAGCGGGCTGTATCTTAAAAACCGTTATAGATAGACAGTTGAAATTTTCACAGATTGTGTATTTTTTTTGTCGCTATTACAAAAAATAAAAATCAATTTATGGTACGGAACCCTGCGTGTGCGATTTCGACTCACATTTGGTCGGTATTTTAACTTTGACCTATTTACTCTGCTTCAAACCTCATGTCATTATAAAAATTGACCAGTCCGCAAACTTATATTCACGGTTGATTGGCAAGCGTGCGCCTTAGTAGCCTACACCTAAGCAAACCTTCTCAAAGGTTAACATCATAAGATATTGAGGCAACATTTTCCCTTATATATCGGTAAGGTACAAATCAAATCAAATCAAAAAGCATTTATTTCCGCAAAGCTGTAAATTTCAAAAACTTGAAAAACGTTAATAACCCTGCTGTTATTCCGGATGCATTATTATGATTTTGTTGTGTCGTGTCGTGACGTTTTCAGATGTATCGGAATAGTTCGGTCAAAATAGACGTTAAAAATAACAAAAACTCCGACAGAGCTGAATTTTCGTAGAAACCTTGCATCTTATAGATCGCAATATCTTAGGAATGGTGATTCCTGGGGAACAAAAGTATGAGGACTATTTTTGTAGATAATTTTATGATCTACAATTTAAGTACGGACAATATTTTTGATAAAAGTAACCGTTTTCGAGAAAAAAACAAAATAACCCATTTTCTTGTTAACTTTGATCTTGAATACCTTTTTAGCATACCTACATGAGGTCGATGAGGAAATTTGGCATTTTATTTTTACCTTAGGTCTCTACCAAAATTCAGCTCTGTTGATGTTGTTGTTACTTGATCACAATTTTTATGTCTAATTTGACCGGACTATAAACAAGCTAAACTCGCTGTGAAATTACACAGTATGTGTACGTTTTCTACGGATATCCGATATTCAGTTTTTAAAGGGACTGTTTTGAAATTAATTTAGGCGTCATTTTATGATTTTTTCATATGTTTACTAGTCAAAAAATAGGGCCGTACAAACGTTCGCTTATACACGTTCACCATAGAAGAAGAAACCAAGCCAGCATTTTTAATGTCTAGCGCAGACGACCATACTAGGAGATAGCCGAACGCGTCGTAAGTATGCTTCGGCCTACACGGATCAAATACGGGCCTTTTCGTGGCGAAAACGGTGCACTTTGCCCTGTCTTTACTGCACTATCTTTACTATACAACGTGTGGTGGAATAAACGCAAAACCTCATAGGGGAACATCTTTACTACGGGACCTACACTGATATCGTGACAAGAAAACGACTTACATAATTATGCGCGCATAACTCGACAAAATGTACTGAAGAGCTGCTTTTCTGTTTTCGCGTTTTCGGGTTTGGTCTCGTAGTAAAGTTATTCATAACTAGCTGACCCGGCGAACTTCGTTCCGCCTAACAGTCGATTTTTTTTTAAATAAACGTAGCCTAATTTACTCCTTATTACATCAGATACCTGCCAATAAAAATCCCGTCAAAATCGGGCCAGCCATTTCAGAGATAAGCCGGAACAAACTGACAGACAGACAGACAAAAATTGTAAAAAATGTTATTTTGTTTTTATGAACCGTATATATATTCATTTACATGTAGTAAAAAATGGTTATTTCAATATTACAAACAGATACTCCAATTTTATTTATATGTAGTATATATAGATGTATAGACGATGAGTAAAATGACTCCTAAGAGGTATTGCGCTTATTCTGATACAGTTTCATCAGCATCAGCTTCCACCTGACGCTCATTTAGCCCTCACCACTGGCCTGAAGTGGCAGTGGGCACACATTGCTCGTAGAAAGGACGACGCAACGTTGGAAGGCCTGGTGAGAGTCGCTGAAATCCGATGGATGCGAGACGCACATTACCGGTTGTTGTGGCAACACTTGAGGGAGACCTAATTCCAGCAGTGGACGTCTTTCGGCTGATAAAATGATGATGATGATGGTGACTGGCCTGCAGCTGTACGTACCTTTGGAGCGTCCGTGTCAAGGTTGATGAAGAGCAGGCGCGCGAGGCGCTGCAGCACCAGCTCGCGCAGCACCGCCGGCACCGGCTGCCCTCTCACTCCTCTACGAGCAACACCACACGTTCACACAACACATTATGATGAACAGAGGGCCTAGCAAGAATGTTTGTGACGTCAATACGTCACAATCATTCGCGCAGTTAAACATTTATAGTAAAATTTGATGTTGCGTTACTATTAACGTAACGTCAAATTTTACAATAACTACTAGCTGACTGGGAAAACGTTATTTTGCCATCGAAAAATACTGAAACTATTTTTGTCCCCAATTCTGGTAAGAAACTAAAGATGCATCAAAGGATTTTTACCATGACAACTTTAACAGCTAGAAAAATGCACCATTGGAATAACACTTAAAACTCAGATAAGATATCGAACGATAATTTTCATTCAACCATCGTTTCAGATTTTTTAGAATGAGGTTAAACACAAGATAACGTATAAAACTCATCAAGATAAATCCACTCGCTGTAAAAACATTGGTCTCCCGTACAGTCGAGTAAAATAAATCAGAGGAAAAAAAACGTACTAAGTCTCTACCCTTTCATTGCCAGAGATAAATATTTGTCCTGAAATAATCGAAATCTATTTTTACTCAATACTGTTTTCAGCTTTCATCATTGACTTTATCTAATTTGGTGGTTGAAAAACGGGCCTTAATTAATTCAATTTGTTCAGGAATATTTTCCATCATAAATTGATATTTGGTGCGTTCAATGTTGAGTAATTTATTTTGTGTCGTTCATTGTATTTTATGGCAGTTTTGGTTTATTGAATAATTAATCCATAAAATGTACAATTAGGGTAATTACTAATTGACTAAGTGCTAAAGTTATTTTATACTATGTTAAATTGAGGTACAAAAACTCGCCTGTATGATATGTTCAGCGTGACGACTGAAAGAGACGCTGAAAACGATACCAGACACGTGCTTACTCCGTAATATAAACCTGAAAAGAAATTAAATGTCAGTTTAAATGTTCAGTTAAGTTAATCTATTGATCAAAATTATGAATAACTGTTCGTACAATAAGTAGGTAGATACGTGGGTTCTTGGATTGAGTATTTAGAGTTAAGAGTCCTATTACGAATCGTACATGCTCGTTTGCAATAGACGAAGTTACGTTGGTCTGCGTTAGGAGTACATCTATAGTCCGCGAAACAATTTTGATACTTACTAGTCTGAATAGGATTATAGTTTATTTGGGCGCTCGCGCGAGACTGAGGAGCGCGCGCGCTGAATTGACGCAGAAAATATAGTACTTTAATTTTATTTATTGTAATTTTGTTATATTATATTGACAAACGAAAACTAATGAAACGTATTCATTGTAGATTGAAATTTTATATCATATTAATTTATTTCAAAAATTTGTTTTTAATTGGAATATAATGGACGCTGAATCAAGACATTTCTGGCTTAAATAAGGCTTTTTTACGTTTTTTTCCGTGAAAACTCAAGGAATTTAAAGAAATTCTAGAACTCCAATAAACAAGTAAAACATTCAACTTACCTTTTAGTAATTTCAGCTTTTAAAATAATTGATTGTAACAATGTGAATTTGACCGTCAAAGTTCCATCGCCGACATTTTTTCTTGCAAACTGAGTTCGTAAAATATTTATAGTAAATTACACGAAAAGAAAAATGAAAATGTATAACTCTAACTTACAAGAAAGAGACTGGCACTATCGTTATTCAGGATCAAATAATTAAAATATCTTACTGCTGCTGAAAATTACAGCGTCAAAAATCATGAATTTCCGTAAAAAATGTAATAGGACTCTTAAAAGAACGTGACAAACTTAACTTTAAAGCCAGGACTGGAAGGTTTGAAAACTACTCAAATTACAATGTTGAATTCAGATATCGAGAGATAAGTAACATGTTTGAGAAATAATCAAATAAAAACTAGACAAAGTAACAAAATAATTAGCAGTTCAACGTACTCAATCGTGAATTTAGAACGAACAAAGAGATCTTTCAGTTACATTATAATTATATATTTGTGTTATATTTTATACCTCAGTAAAGGTTTTCTCGACACGAAATAACAGAAAACCTTTCAGTACAATATTGTGTTTTGCTTGCGCCAGACATTCCCTTGTCAAAACGAATAATGGGGCGTGTAGCGATACTACCCTTATTAGATACCAACCCATCAAGGAAACTGGGCTCTACTTACTAAATAAATAAGCTAACTAGTAAATAAATAAAACTATAGAAAATATTAATTAATATTTGGTTAACTTCTTTAGACCTACAATGAGATAAATGGTTACGAATTCAGTAACGTGACCGTTTTGGGGCAACCCGTTTTTATATAAGGATAAGAATAAATTTATTAAAAGAAAATAAGATAACCTACAAATTGTGAGTTATACCAGGAGCTTTCAATTTCTTTACATATTTAACCTATGAGATTTTTTTTTTCATGGTGGACTTCCCACCTGTACGCACAAAACGTTTTGGGAATACATTCATTGTGCGTATAGCTAAGGAGTGGAATTCCCTGCCGGAGTCTGTGTTTCCTGATAGCTACAACCTGGGAGTCTTTAAGTCAAGAGTGAATAGGTTACTTCTAGGCAAGCGTGCTCCACCTTAGACCGCATCATCGCTTAACATCAGGTGAGATAGCGAGATAGCTGCAGTCAAACGTATACCTATCAATAGTAAATAAAACAATTTAAAAAATCAAAGGCTAGGCCGGTCCCGCAGGAAGCTTTGAGGATTCCTTTTGCAATTGCAAATTATTAATTTTATACATTATAATATTAACTTAGAAATAAAACTAGACTATTTCATTTAATGCCTATATTAATTAATGAACTATGAGATAATTATATACAATTTGTGTTTTATAATAATTTCAATGTTGTCGTTTGTCCTGTCTAACAACTATTTGGTAATTTGAATTTTTGCTTCCCGAAGCGACATGTTTTTAAAGCTCAACAATTTAGTGAAGTTATTGTAAACGTGGGTTTTCATATAGGAGCAGAACCTTTTAGTGAATTCTTTTTCAGTTTTAACGGGAATGATGGGTAAGTAACTTGCCTCCTTGTGTTATATACTGAAATTCATAGCATGGTTGGATAGGGCTTAATTTCGACTCCGAAACTATGGTAGGCGACAGATAAACTTGCAATAAATTACATTGATCTTTCCCTAATATCCCTTCGTAGATACTCGAACAATAAATTAGGAAAATAGGAATTTTTCACTACTAGAGAACGTAAAGCATCACAACAGAATTCGATTCAGGACAACTATATCTTTAGAAAGTCAATAAAATGTATATGGGTCAATGATGATAATGCACATTTATGTGGCGCTTAACATAGTCGAGTAACCCCGTAATAAAAGTGACTAAACATGCCTACAGTTAAATAAAAATAACTTACTTATAAGGGGCGTCTTCTCTGTAGGTGGCAATGTGTCCCTTATAGTCATCAAGAAGACGGTCATAGACAGAAGTGCACTTATGCCCAGGGTCACCTTTTCACCTGACTCCGACGGCACGTAGAACACTAGAAGAGCTAGTTGGAAAACATAAAAGGTTTCATTCAGTTTCTTTGAGAAAGCTACTACTACTAGATACTCGTCTTATTCGTGCAAAAATCTTTTATTACACATAGGTACACACAAAAGTATGTTGAGTAATTCATGCAATTATGATTAACAAAGGCGCGAAATATCTCGTCAGTAAATGTGATTATCATAAGGCTGGGCCTTTGTGTTTGTTTATTGTATTATTCTACTTGAACGTCTGTATGATTATCCTGAATATATTCTTGTTTCTCGCTCAGCTCATTACGTCCGTCATCATATTTTATACTATGGTAATAAGAGCTCGTTCCATGAACTTCTTGGCAATCAGTGGTTTGTCGTAATAAAATATGTAATGAAGCCAATTCACATAAAGCCTCTCGCTGTAAACGATGTTACGGAGCAGAATCACGGCTCGCTTCATCCTCAAAAGGTTTAAGATTGCTCTGAATTTGGTTAAAGTTGTTGGTTAAGAATGTTGGAACTCGTTAAACTTTGAGAAGGTAATGAAATAAACAATATGCTTGACGATGTCATAATGGGGAATAGAATTAAACTGTCGTCCTGAAGAGAGCTTCATCAGTCCATAACATTGGTAAATTGGTCGCTAGTATCAAGAAAAGGCTGACTGTCCACTGGAGCAGAGAGGCGAGGAGTGGTGAAATATCAACCAATGTCACTGAAATTTCATACAATTCTATTGGTTAAATTACTCCGTTTCTCCGCTCCACTGTCTCGCTCCGCGTCAATGGACAGGCAGCCAACTGGAGCGAAGATGAGAGGATCGGAAAAATATTAACCAATGAAATTGCATAAAACGTCCGCTCCGCCTCAGTCACTGAGATTTTATGAAACTCCAGTGGTTAATATATCTCCGCTCCTCTCCTCTCTCCGCTCCAGTGGACAGTCAGCCTCAGGCTGCCAGTGCATTGACTCGAAACGAGGCAGTGGAGTGGAGAAACGGAGTAATGGGGGGCGGAATTGCGGATTGTGTCTGTCCATTGACGCGAAGTGAGGCAACGGAGCGGAGCTGCGTACTGTACGGAGCTATTCCGAGTGCACGCGACGATTAATTTGAGAGTGCGGCCAGCAGTTTCACCGCTGCGCTGCCTCGCTCCGCTCCCTAGTTTTGAAAGAATTTTTAAACTAGTTCGCATATCCACCGAAGCAGAGCGGATTTTTTTATTTATTTGATATGGGTTTGCTCTTGACTCTAGTCTTTGTCAAAGATGACAGAAACAAGGTCTATGATGGAGCGAGCTTACCCAGAAGGAGCCTGTTTACTCTAACATTGAAGAGATTAGGGTTGTAAGCGTTCGGAATCACAGACGGAGGCAGAGTACCACTCCTTTGCTGTGCGCATTATAAAAGACGTTTGGAAACGCTTAGTGCGAATTGGTGGAATAGCAATAAGGAGGGATGGTAAGTTGCAGTGCGTCTGGATGTCCGATCGATGGTACAAGGGGGCTGGTGGAATGAGGTCGTGGAGTTCTTGGGCACACTCACTCACGCGGATATTTTATACCATCCCATTGATTAATATTTATTCGCGTCTCTCTACTCCGCTTCAGTGGACAGTCAGCCTTAGCTATTGACCTCCGCAAAAAATAGCTTTTGAAATAGCTGAAATTCTGACAATAACATTCCGCACGAAATATAATATTGCCTGGTGTTTGGTTACTAAAATAATTAACACTACTAATGTTTTCTAATTAGAACCGACATTGTCTAATTATTTACCTTCGGTACCCATATTATGTTTATTATTCATGATACAATTTGGAGTTCAACCGGATAATTAGCGGTAGGACATACCAAACAATTAACGATACTGTAGCTTGTAATACAAGTCCTTTTGTAAAGTATTAAATTAACAAGAAGGTAATTTACATTCCAATTTTTTTGTCTTTTCTATAGCTGCTACAGTTACCTTTAAAAATCACTCCTCTTTGTTATAAATCTAGCATGCTGAATGATTAAATACATTATTTCAATCAACATTAAAAACATACTTCTTTTTATCGTCTGGGCAGTAAGATCTAACGACCCCACACATCCTAGGATCAGAATTTCTAAACCGCCATAAAACATACTCCGAATTAGATAGTAACAAACCAAACAAAATGGAAATTAAACTTAAGATTTACGGGTGCCTACTATGACTTCTTAAAACTATCTTGATTCTCTATCCCTTTTTCACAACGGTATCGTTATGACATTGGCACGTTAATAGTAAGGGAGTTTTACTTACCAATTCCGTTGATGAGGAGGCATGGGAGAATAAGATTAAACACGTAGAACATAGGTCTTCTCCTAAGTTTTATGATGTATGTGATGTCGGGATAGGGCTCCACACAGCAGGAGTAGTACTGATCGTGCCGGATGGCTTCGAAGCTCACCAGGTCAAACTCGCCATTCGTCTGGTAATTCGTTGTGTCTCCTTCGTCAAATTGTTTCTTAAGATCCAGCTAGAGTAATAAAACATGACTTTAATATCTTAATCAAAACAGCTTTCGATAATCAAAATATATGGAAAGGATAGTTCTGAGGAGTGTGTGTCGTAATTGCACATCTGAATTCCGCCGCCATCATACGGCTACAAGACGTACGTCGACACGCCACCGGTACACGGACAATCGGGAAATCTTTAAATGAATCTGCCGCTCTGCGCAGAGCGGAAGGGTGTGCCAGAGTCTTAGTGACTAAAAGCATTTTGCTCTGATTCTTTCAAACAAATTCCGCTACCCTGGCAGACCCCTACGTATAAAACGTTTTGGAAATATTTCCACTGTGCGTACTGCTAAGGATTACTCTGCCAGAGTCTGGCTTTCTTGATAGCTACAATCATTGGATGTCTTTGAGTCAAGAGTGAAAATCCAATAGTATGGTAAATAGCTTAGAATAATAACGCATAGAAACCTAGTACGAGTGCAAAAAGTGAGGCAACTAAAACTTAGCCTAATCCGTCAATCCGTCAAACTTAGCCGTCAATACTCAAGGTCACGTTCTGTCGAACACAGCTCGCGAGTAAATAATTGAAAATGACAGTTTGTTGCTTGAAAGGATGTTATAGCACATCAGGAAAACAAAAAAAATGTGATAAAATAACATTTCACAATTAGGTACTCACATTCTATGCACTATTTTTACGTAAATCGATAAATAAAACAAAATTCTAATAACCTAACTTGTCATAACACAGTGTTGCTATTTGTGAGGAAAAAATACCCACATTGCTATCATTCATGTTTTTCATTTTTATAATTTTAAAATACAATACTTAATGTTAATTCATGTCAAACAAAAATAGTAATGCGTCTTCCCATATTTTGTGGGTAACGGCTTGGTAATGGTATCACTGAAAGCTATATCTGTGTGCGTTAGAGGAACGTAGACACATTCGGCTCACGCACACAAAGAAAATGAAGTGGACACACGATTTTGTTCGGGTTTTGTTCTAGACGCGGCTTCTATGCGTTGTTATTCTAAGGTAAATAGGTTACTTCTAGGCAAGCGTGCTGCATCGTCGACCACATTATCACTTATTATTAGGTTAGAGAGTGGTCAAACACGAGAATATCACTAACAAACAAATTGGACAAATATCTATAGTAAACTAGCGGTCCAGGCAAACGTTGTTTTGTCAAAAAAAAAAAATAAGTACCCTACAAAATATTCTCACTACTAAGTGTATACAAACAATTTCATAATCATCGGTCAAGCCGTTTCGGAGGAGTTCGGTAACAAACACAGTGACACGAGATTTTTATATTTTAGAATGAAACCCGAAAGAAGAAGGAAGAATGTACGTTAAATATTTTTCACCGATTTTTTCTTTCTTGAGATGGGTTTGCATCTTTTGACTATAGTCTAAGTCAGCGGTGATGGAGACAAAGTCGACGATGGAGCCTACCCAGGAGAAGCATGTTCACTCTAACTTTGAAGAGATTAGGGTTGAATCTTTGGGGAGGTATGCGGTACAGAGAGTAAAGTCCCGCAAATCCCCATTGAAAAGGAGGATCCTCCGCACAGGCGGTTGTTGTGCCTGGGGGGCTACTGCCCGATAGTTCATATTCGGGTGGATGTATATGTTCAAATCGCATGGTAAACTCTGCTTGCGCGATTTAGGATTTTTTAGTTCGCCGCCAGTTGGATAGATGGCGTCGCGGTTCTTTTTGTTGCGAAGCAAATTTGTTTCGTTGATTTTTCTTGTGGCGGCATTGATGCCGCTACAAATGCGTTCGGAAATAGATTTGGTAAACACTGAGATGTCAATTGCTAAATATGAATAGAAAAATACAAAAGCGAGTGGAATACCTATGGAGTAATTGACTTAAATTAGTAAGCATGCTCCATATTCCATTCGCTTTTCCTCAAGAGCAGAAGTCAACAGCTGAAGGCATGTTACATTAATTTGAACGATCAAAAGATGAAAGGAACTCTGTTTTGAACTTTACCCACACAATCAAGTGGGGTACCTCTTAAAAGCCTCTTACGTAAGAATGTTGAAGTTAAATTAAAGGTAATTTAGGCCAAATTATTCAAAGTAAACTTCACAACTCTGAAAGTAGCGAAATCTTAAATATGTACCAATCCCGTCTTCGGGAATGTTAGATCGTAGATAGAAGACGAAAGCCGATCTGAAAGGAGATAGCATCCTAATTTAAAAGTCAAATAACACCGACCCGAGAGACATCAAATTTTAAAGCGATAGGTTTTATAGACAGGATCCTGAAAAGTTTTTTCAGAAGAATATATCGGGATGAAATTGACCGCGGTTATCTTAAATCATTCATTCAAATTCTTGGGGTTTGTTGTACAAATTTGTATTTTATTAAATAGGCTACGAATTTTGAAAGCTTCCAAAGTAAAGGTTTCTAAAATTAAGGAGGTAATAAATCCGCCGGCTTATTTCGGTTCGATTGTTCAACCAAAAATTTTCATAACTTTCTTTTGGGTCTATTTACACAAGGCAGATATTAGGCTCATAAATACCGTATTATTTTTAGAACGGAATGGCTTTTGGAGGAGGTACTATGTTCGGATGTTTGTATGTTTTTTTTTTCTATGTTTGTTCATCGAATACTCCGCCAATTGTCGACGGATTTTCAAAATTCAAAAATTTTTTTTGTTCGAAAGTAGATAGTTCTGAGGTGGTCCCACTGTAACCAAGTTAGGATCTGATGATGGGATCTTAGAGAAATCGAGGGCAAACCTCAAATTGTATAGGCTTACTTATTATTTTTCGCATATATTATGAAGTATCTTGTGTAATTGCGTATGGTTGTCACCATCTCAGGTAGCTAGGCTGATGATGGAAGGTACAACTCCTTAACAGTAGGTAAGAAGTTACTCAAACAGGCAAGGATTGTTTTAGTAAATTGTTTTGATGTTTGATAGGGCATTTGCCACATTTGGTCTCATGATCATCAAGTCATGACCTGATGCTGCAGAGTACCTAACTCCTCGACAACTAACAGCAGATATATCGTGTTTAGGGTCATTGAAAAGGGCTCGATGTGTGGATAAACGTACTGTTAATGAGGAACACCGAAGTACATAGAGACCTGATGCTGAAGCCAGGAGCATCAGAAAAAGTACAAACCTTGAAATTACAGCACCATAGTCGTGTTTGGGCTCATTTTAAACAGGACTAAATTTTAAGTTCAATGCAATGTTGACATAAGTCTGGCCTGATGCTGCAGCCTGGATTATCAGCATCTAGTCTAAAAACTAATAAATTTCTTAAAGTGAGCTTCTTTTGCGAATTTTCTTCTGTATAATTATTAACCGACTTCAAAAAGGAGGTTGTTAGGTATGGGGTACCACTAAAAAGTGAAAAATAAAAAACTTTTTACAAAAAAATACAACCGACTTCCAAAAAAAAACACTACAAAGTAAAAAATAACTTTAATTTCGGAAGTCGGTGTTTTTGTTGTTTCTTCGTATTTTGACACCGAGTTCCGAAATTAAAGTTATTTTTTACTTTGTAGTGTTTTTTTTTTGGAAGTTGGTTGTATTTTTTTGTAAAAAGTTTTTTTTAGCATTTAATCGTCTTAGGTGAATCCATTAGCCAACAGTTATAAGATGGATTTTTGAAAGTAGTTTTGTCTGATAAGATAATAGATTTCCAACACAGTAAAACTTGTCAAGAACTTAAATTGATATCCTTTGTTTCGTCACTCTTACTTAGCAAGATAAGATAAAAGCTGAAATCTGACAGCCCAGACCTGGATCAATCTAATTCAATAACGCTGAAACGTAGATACTTCGCATCTTCTAACTGGTGCGTAAATAATTCATTTGTGCGTTCATAAAACGCTGGTATGTCAAATAAAATTCTGAGCGAACGTACCTTTTGCCCTTAAATTAAATATGTGAGTACAGATAAGTCGAGAAGTACATTCTCCGAAGATGCCAACGCAGGGGTTGTGGACCATTAAAACGAAATATGAAGTGTCGGGTAGAATAGGCACCCACTCAGAAAAGTATCAAGTGAACCCTTAGAACTGCTAAGTTCAAATTTAATGTGATTCTGGGAAATCAGTAATTATTAAGTTCATGTTGGTTTGATTACTTTCGCAGAAAACGCCACGTGTGAGATTGAGTACATAGATCAATGCTTCAGGCACTTGTCTCATAGCCGACGAGAAAACGATAAGCTCGCTGAGGAAGCAGACAAAAGATTTAGATCCTGTGTGAGTAAAAGAGGCATATTATTATAGTCGACAACTGACTGTTTACACTGCCGGCCAGAAATCTCTTACCACTAGTTTGTTTCAGCAACAAGAGCAAATAAAAATAATACCCGCCCAGCATAGCTCGCTGGCGGTCAGACTCAGAACTCATGCCGAGAGACCAGCGGTAATTTTTTTATAGTGCGGGCCGGAGCGTGTGGTGCGATTAATCGCCCGTCGTACAATAGCACTCCCTTATAGCCAAGCGACAAATCTATCGGAACTACACACTCGCTTCTCGCTGCTTACCAACAGTTTCTGGCTTTACTCGCCTCTCGCTGATCGTCGGCAGTGAGACACATGCCTTAATCTTTTTTTATCCGCCTACACAAATATATACTCGTATTTTAGTATTTGTGTAGGCAGCCAACGCGTTAATTACATCGAGAATATTCTATAAATATTTTTCAGAGAGACATTAAATTATAAATCACATTGGAATGTGTAGTGCGCTTTACACAAATTATTTAAAATAGTAGGTACACGTTATTAAAATATCAAAAACAAATAAATGTTGAACACACCTACGAGCACCTCTCATTTACAGTTATTCTTATAATTAAGTGATGCTGGCGAAAGCGTAATAACACAGCTTAGTTACTGTGTAGTGTGTATGTAAAACACATACTTTGTAATTGTGAATACCTAATGAAAACTGTAATAATATACGGCGTACGAGAGCCATTGTACTCCAAAGGACTCTGCGCCGCGCCGCCGGGCTTTCACATTAAATACAATGACATTCTTTCCCATTTTTTCACGATAAACGCCCTCCATGTAAGACTTTTTTGTATTCATACAAAAGAATCGTGAGTTTGGTGACGTCGGCGTAAATTACTGGATTGCTATCTTGATTTTCAATCTGTTTTCGCCGAACGCGCCGCTTCCTTCGAGCCCTCAATTAAAATGTGTACGTACCAACTGAAGTAGAGCTTGGGTTTCCTTGTGTAATTTCTGTTGTGATTTGAAGTAGCACCTACTGGATATCCGTTTTTAATTTCGCTTCCAACCATCTTTATTATTAATTTTTAAAGTAAATCGACGCGGTCTAATCGTACTATTATTATCAACATCAAACCTAACAACAACAACAACCTAACTTAAATATATGAAACCACTAATTTTTACCGGTGCTTACACCATTTTCCCTTTCCCGTAGGAATTTCGGGACGAGTAATACATTCCTTTTGAATCACTCTGTCTATTGATGGAAACCGCATTAAAATCTGTTGCGTAGTTTAAAAGATATAAGCGTACAAACGGGAAAAAGTGCCTTTGTAATATACTGCTAGCTGCAAGGATCAGGAAAATCGATTCGAGATTTTTATAAATTAGAAAATTATAATTGAATGAATTGTAATCCATGTCTGTCTGTAGGTCTACTAAAACATGACTGAATAAATACACAGCCGTACAGTAAGTAACCTATGCTGTATAACATTAACAAAAGCTTATATTATAAGGTATCCTACCAATAGACTAGAAAATTATTTTTGAAATACTTACAGCGTGTACCTAAATATACAATGATGGATACATAATAAATGGTGTTAGTCACCGTATCAACGTTCGCAGTTGTCAGAGCGGCTGAGGATTCACCTCTAACTTTACATTTCAAATGAAGGTCTAATTTGGCAACTACTCTTGTACCAAGTTTAGTAGAAAAACATTTTTGAATGCATTTACGGCCTTATTAATAAAAAATCTTTAGTTAGGTTAGGTTTCATATTTATTTAAAAAAGAAAAATGCATTGGAAAGTTGCGCCGTGAGCGCATCTAAAATTCCTCGTAGTTCCGGCCCAAAAATGCGTTAAAATGCAATGTAGGTAATAACAATAAATAACACCCATATCCGACACGATATCGCTTTTACAATTTGACTCCATATAGAAAGTCAATGTATGATGTATCAGTCATTTAAAACACAATGGCAGTTTTGATCGTGTCCAAAGACATAAAAAACCCAAGCTTTTATTAAACTGCTAAGGTATTGTTCCGTTGTTCGGTCGAGAATCGATCGCTTATGGCCGGCCCGGACCCTTACAAATACATAACGCTCTCTTAAACACAAAGGTTGTGGTTTTATTTATTTGCTTAATAATTATTAACAAAGTAAATTTAATTTTGTTCTTAATTATCGCTTAGCGTCTATTCAAGCTCATTGACTTGGGGACTTGGGTATCGCCACAATGAAAGGGCGTCTGGTCGGGTAGACCATCGTAATCATCATAATTCTAGGCTTCCCAAATGTCTTGAGACTTGTGGTTGTACTAACGATATGTTTAACTGGGAGCTACTTTATCTAGTCTTGTTACCTATACAGTGAAATACAGGCCGTCCCTAGACCTTGATGTGAACGTAGATACTAGGTAGTTACATAAAACAGGCAATGACTTCAGTGACTTTTGTTAAACTACTAAAGGGTTTCTCAAATAATGGTATCAGACGGGAGATAATAGACATGAAAAACCGGCAAAGTGCGATTCGGACTCTCACACGAAGGATTTCGCACAATAAACCAAAAAATAAAACGTTTGTTGAATTGGCTCCCCCTTATTCTTAACCTAATTTTTAGAAGTTGTTTTATAGCGACATTAGAAACGCATACTCTGTGAAATTTTCAACGGTCTAGTTATGACGGTTCTTGAGATAAAGCCCGCTGACAGACAGACGGATGAGCGGCTTAGTAATAAGGTTCCGTTAGATACCCTTCAGGTCTAGATACATATTCTATACATTTTTGATCGACATAAAATGAGGCTTGGAACTTTGTCTACTGAACCCTCAGGCCCCTTTTTTTTTTTGTTTCGGGTGGGAAAAAATGTATTACGCATACCCTCCCACTCGGGGGAGTGGAGGGTTATGTGGGACTCCCCGGGCAAGCCCGGTATACCCACTAAAACAACCCAGCACGAAATTCCCGCATCGTCTGAGTGGGGGTGGACTGGGAGATCGGCGTAGCCTTTGCGTCCAGTCCAAACCCTCAGGCCCCTAATAGGTACAGGATTTATGGAGTTGCACGTTTTTCTCCATAAAGATCTGAAGAAGGTGCAAGAACCAGCTTGAACGTCCAGATTCATAATTCTGGCTGACCGACCAATAAATAACTCAAAAGTACCAGAAAACGGTTTATTTGACATAAATGCTTTGATTTGATTAACTATTAATAGTTATTTATGATACAAGAGCGGTAAGTTGGTCTTTACAAACGAGTAGACAAATGAAAGCCCGAGACGAAGTCGAGGGTTTACCATAGTCACGAGTTTGTAAAGACCAATATCCGCTCGTGTGTCATACAACGTTTTTCGACACATTATATAAATAGATAATTAAACAAACTTTTTCATTATCTTTAAAAAAATATTGTTATTCATTAAAAAGCGTTCTCTCGATTTTGGCGGCTAGAGACCATTTTCTGCAATTGGCGCCTCATTCAAGATATCAGGTGGAGTAGATTCCTTTAAATCTGATTCCTCGCTTGAACACATATTCTAATTATTATTAGAAGTCGCAATAGCAACTATCTTTGACGTCTGTAATTGAAAATGGCGCGAATTTGCAAATGGGGAAACGTGTGCGTTTTTAAAATAAGAACGCGCTTCCTTTTGCGTATGCGTCTGCGTGAAACATTTTAGTAGAATTAAATATATTGTAAATTGTATTATATATTGTTCCAATCGGATTTTTTTAACAAAATCATTTATTTAATAAGTTAAATTTTTAAATTGTCTCCTTGAGCCCTTTATATTGATACCCCACTCGATAGGTTAAAAAAATCTGAAGTCATTAAAATGGCACTGAAGCTCAGATATTTTAATTTTTATATACCTATCCAGTATCATTCTCACTATTTAGACGAATCTAACGACACCTTTCAAGCTAAAATCTATCAAGACACAGGGTTAGGCTACAGTGTGCCAAAGAAATATGACATCAAACATACACTCGAAAAAAACATAAGTGTAACAGTCGGGTAATTAGAACTACATCTATTGTCTCATTTTTTCTTCAATATTAAAGAGCGATAAACCTTCTGAGCAAAAAGTTCTTCGCAAAAAAAACACGTATGTAACGCTTCCGGAACGGACGCAAACGGAAGCATTTTTGGCTGACGGATGCAGACGGATTGAATTCTAATATGCATGAACATTGTCTGGAATATTTTTTTTCTAGTTCTTTATTTTCGTCACATTATATCTACAAGATATTTTTTAATTTAGTTCTTATTTAAACCGAAAAAAAATATATATAAAAATACAAAATCAGCGCGGGAAATTTAAACTTGCGAAACGCGACACCATTGGTCCCGACCAATGGTGACGCGCGTGAGAGACGTCACACAACAGGACCGCACGACGACATTGACATGACAATATCATGACTGACATTGGATTGACTTATTTACCGGCTCCCGTCTTCATTTTCGAGTGAAAAATTTTGTTAACCGTTAAAAAATTTGGTCCTGCGGTGATTTCTAGTTAATCTAGATTTGTAATTAATCTAGGACGATGACTGACAGTGGTCTTGTTAAAGCGCAATCAGACAATTTACCTAGAATAGATTATCAGGTGTAGTTCTTATATTGTTTGTGCAGTTCTTATAGTGTTTAACACAATACTTTGTAAGAAGGTTACTCAGCTTGGTTTCTGTATGGCGAATAAAACGAGAATCGAGCTGAAAACTGAAACGCCTAAAGTTCAAAAAGGTAAACAAACAAACACGCGAAGCGCGCGACGTAACGACGACCTGTTATGTGACGTCATCCAAAGCCCGCGAAAAATGGCGGCGTTTGAACTGCAAAATTTTATTTAGCATTTTTAATAAAAAAAAATTAAAATAATTAAGACATTTCCAAGACTATTTATATTTTTCCTGCGTTTCAAAGATGAAAAGAATAAAATAATAAAAAAAAAACATCATGCATATTCCCTATTATATTGTTTATGGAAATTTAAAAAAATACCGTAAAGAATACGCACGGCGCCATACATCGGAGCGTGCGGTAAAGTAGGTACTTAGGTAAGAGTATCTACTTTACCGAACGCTCCATTGTATGGTCCGTAATTTTGAACTTTCGAACAATGTATACAGGCTTCGTAAATGCATTTTATGAGCCAATGTGTCGAAAAAAATATATTATATCGACGACCTCCAAGTCAAACGTTGTATGTAAAGTACTCTAGTCTGCATAAAGTTGTTTTTTATTTAAATAATGATGTCCACAGCTTCTGGTGGTCTTATTTCTCGTAAATCTCACCTCACCTTCAAGAATTTCATTAAATAAAAAAACAAAAATATTGTCAATTTTACTACGTCATCCTCACCGCTGGAAGCTGGCAAATTAACTTCTCTCATTTCTTACGGAAATTAATTTCTTTTGTTAACGTAAATTAGCTTTTTTATGATAACTTTTTTATTTTGTTAATGTTTCGTGAGTAAACAAATGTTTGTGTTCAGTCTTCATAGACTTAAATGGAGTTTAATGTGTCTAGAAATTAAAAGTGATGAAGTAGTAAAATTGCTATACTTTTCTTTTGTACTATACTCTGTTTATTATAACATTAGAAAAAAGAGGCTCGCAGAAGCAGGAGTACGAAACCTTTTATTTCAAGTTGAGTTCAAACAATTTTCATAAATAATGTGAGCTTTTTGTAACAATGTATGGCATGCATATAATAAAGCATTTACTATCGATCTACTCGTCACAAGGCTTGAATAGGTACATGAAATGAAACAATTTTTAGTAACAATCAGTTTATTAAAAAACAACTATCACAATGGCATGACGTTCATTATTGTTTTCACAAACTTCACAAAACAAATATAATAATTTAGAATGTCAGAGGATTAAAAAAATACACTACCAACAGTAAAAACATTTTCTAGAGACAAAAGCGTAAATTGAGAATTTATGAATTTTATTATTCTGTTATTCATCATCCTCTGATGATGATGATGATGATGAAGTTTCACCAACGTTAATAATGAACCTTTCTACAACATTATCCATTATACCATCAAGTTGGCAAAACCTTTCCTCTTCTTTAATTGTATGAGCAATGCAAGATTGCCATTTCTCTGCAGTAATATTTATTAGTGCTTGAGGGAGCAACCGCTTCACTTCCTTTAATTTAAAAGTTTTGTTGTTTTGGGCTACATACCCCTTCATTTGAGCCCAAACTAATTCTATTGGGTTGAGCTCACAGTGGTAAGGTGGGAGGCGCAATACTAATATATCTTTTTCTTTAGCCATCTCATCTACAGCAAACTTTTGGTACAAATGTCGTACTTGTTTAACTTTTTCTAATAAAGTGGCCCTTAAGTCTTTTTCATCAAAATGAATATTTTTGGTTTTAAGCCACTCCTGAATATCTGCCTTTCGTGTGGCTGTAGTTGGCAACTTCTCCACTTTCCTCGAATGATATGGCGCATTATCCATAACAATAACAGCATCACTTTCAATTTTTGTTAGTATTAATTTGAACCACTTTTCAAAATTGTGTGCATCCATTTCAGAATGGTAGTCTCCATCACCCTTTTTGGCTTCAAATATTAATTCGCCATCCATTAAAAACCCATCTGTTGATCCTGTGAAATAAAATAAAAGGAAATGAATTTATTCTGTACTGGTGTACTGGTGAAAGAGAATTGGCTTCCAGTCTCACATGCCATTATTTATTTTGTTTGTATTAGCTGTAAGTCATCCATAGTGATAAATAAAAAAATAAAAAAATACATTTAAATCATGTCTTACCAATATGGCCAATGATAAGCCGTTTTCCTTTTCCAGTTGGGTTCTTTAAACCAGTAGATAAACCTGCCCGGTGTGCTTCCTTTGAAGACTTTATAGTACTATCTTGCCATACCTTGCTTTTGGTGTGTCCTGTACGTATAAAAAAGTTATAGATGTTAATACAATATTACATCGACTTATGTTCAACTAAAAATACTAATTCACTGTATCAATGTAACATAAAGGAGGTTTACGAATTTATGTAAAGGCAAGCATGCCCCCACACTAAGATTTGTCTTGTATTGTGGGAGCGTTTTACAAACACACATTATCACACACACAAACAGCCATATCCGGAACAACTATCTTCGACTTCGTGCAAAATGACTTAAAAATATTAGCAGAACTGTACCTTCATTTAGCCAAGTCTCATCTAAATAATATATTTTTTTCCCTTCGTTCCTTAATCTCTTAATTTCATGGAGATATTTCACCCTCCATAATACAATCTCTTGTTTATCAATTAGGGCACTTTTTCTACTTCTTTTAATGTAAGTAAATTTTAATTTGTTTTTTATTAATTTGTATAAAGTGCTTCTTTTAAAATCAGGTAGAGACTCATCGCTATTAACAGCTTCCAGAATCTTGTTCAACGTTGGTAACTCATTATCAAAGAAAAAAGAATGAATTTTTCTTCGTATTCCACTAAATGTAATATCATCATACTCTTCGAATTTTGAATGTTTCTGTTGGCGAGGAGGGGGTGATTGCAGGCGACCTTCTTTATTATACTCTTTGAGTATATTATAGACTGTTGCACGAGATATGCCTACAAAATAAGATTAGTAATGTATATTTATTATCTCACAATGCAAAAAAATAGATGGATGGATTGTGTGAGGAGTGAATATGAAAGAAAAGGGGGTAAATGATAGTGAGACAAGTGACAGGACGAAGTGGAATAAAAAAAAACGTGTTGCGCCGACCCCAAGTAACTTAGGATAAAGGCAGGAAGATGATGATGATGATGATGGTACCTTTCTAGTAATTTAAATCCTTACCTGCAATTTCTGCAGTTTTTTTAACTAACTGCGTTTTATAAGCAGCAGCACCTTCGGGCAAGGACTCCTTAACATCTTTGTAAATATTAATCACTGTTCTTTTTTCTGTAGAACGAAGCGGTGTTTGTTTAATTCTACTTTTCTTGGGATACAATATTTTATCCTCATGGTCAACGTTGGGGCCACGTCTTTTTCGCTGTTGACATTGATCAGCGCTACCAGCAGTTTCAGAGTGTGCATGTTGCGCTTGCATGCCTTTCGGGCCTGCATCGGGATCCATAGTTCCACAAAACGTACCAGTTTGTACAAACAACACAAAACTAACAATTAAAAAGATAACAAAACAAATAGGTAACAAAAGAAAAACAGTAACAACTAACAACAAAATCACGAAAATTCAGCAATAACAACGAGAAAAGGCGTAGCATTCACAAGTATTCACAAGCGACAACACAATTGACAACTGCAGAAAATTTACGCAAATTGACGGATGGTTGATAGCATAAACCGACAAAATAAACAAAACACGTGCTTCCATAACTTATGAAGGGAATACGTAACATTTTAGATTTGGTAGAATTATAGTGACGTAAAAAACGTTCCCGGTCTGTCCACCTCTGCTTCTTTTAGATTTTAAACATCAACACGACAATATAGAATGTTAAATCTAAACAATATTAAATAAAAGCCTTGTAATTTCAGAAGGTAGATAGGTTAATTAAGTACAATTAAGTGTGACAGCTATTATATAAATTGATTATAATAAACTCCACATCAATCTTGACTGTAATAAAGTTTGTTGTAATTTTATTGCAAAGTGTGCACCTAAAAGAGCCTTTTTTAACTTCTGTCTAATGCTATAGTAAATGGAGTATAGAGATATAACTGTCGACCACGGATCTGACCGAGTGTCATTATTACTTCTCCTCTTAATCACATTTAGGCTTTATATTATTCTGACGTATATGTCACCGGAAAATTGCACACGTCGTAAGATTATAAAATGTCGCGTGAAATTATATATTTTTTTTTAATAAGACCCGGACATATTGGAAACTATTGAATCTGGATGGGAGTTATTGTGTAAAAACGATTTTTTTATAATATTTATCGAGAAGGCATAATCTAATAAAGATTTATTACAATCTTAAGGAGTCTGCAATTTTCCGGTGACATAATTATATTATAAACAATGCTACTGTACCTACAGTCAGTATTTTTTTTTGGGTGAATAAATTACATCCACCGTCCTCACACACTTTAACGTTCATAATTATAATATCCGGATGCGGAAAGGACTTTCGTCTTCACATTTTATCTTGCTTTACAAGCCAAATAAACGTAACATATTGTCAAGTTTATCTTTAGTACTGCCTTTTAAATAGCAGCTCTAAGGAACGTGCAGGAACTATGAGTGGCATAACAGAAGTGTCATTGTCAAGTATATTTTACTAATAAGATTCGGATTTGCAACGATAGATGTCAGTCTACTTCGTGCACTTTTATTTTATTTTTTTTAGGGATGGGAAATCATCCAATGACTCCTCCCGTTCTGGGTGTAGCGGGAGGGAGTGTCAGACTTCTACTGACTAAAACTCATCCATGTTCCTTCACTGCCATTTGTGTTCCGGAGCCACGGTATCTCTTTCGAATAGTCCCGCGACTCCGGCAGGCGTCGGCCCTTTCGGGCCCCTCTGTGTGCTGACTCTCTTTGAGGCGCGCGTGGAACACTAACGCGCCTTCGACACGGCCTGTCGTCACTAGACGGACGGACGGCGAGCCACCCACAGCTCGCCGTCCACAGGCCCGCGCCTACGGTGGCCGGAGGTCACCAGGTGGCCTCCGACGACGCCTACTTCGTGCACGTTCCCCTAAACGGAGCGAGCAGGAACTATAGCTAAGATTCGAATTTGCAACTCTAGGGATTCCCAGATTTTGGAAGAGTTGCAAAGGAAAAGAAAAAAAGAGTATCATAGAAACAATCATCTTTGCACTTTAAAAGTTCCATTCCTATTCTTTCTCAATACGAACAAAAAACTTGACATGAATTTACTAAAAGCTTTTTGCTTTTAGTAAATTCATAAACCGAGGAAATCTTAACATTCGAATAGCATTTGTTTTAATGCAAGTCTGGCAGAAAAACCAACCCGTTGTTTGCATTTATCGTACCGTGATGCCGAAATGATTTTACTTCTATGAAATGTACAAATAACCACGACTCAAGTAATGAAGAACTTTCTTTCGTTCAATATAACAAAAAAACCTATATTATTTATTATTAAGCTGACATCGTGTTTTCACGTCGAAAAAGCTCATTACATCTTTTGTTTTGTTGGTTCATTGTTTATGCGGGACATGCTTCCGGAGCAAAAAGTGTTGAAATTTTACTATTAAAACATTTGGTGGAATTGTTATTTTTTTGCCTAGATGAAATCTCTATTAATTTTTATGAAGAATGATATGGAAAGTAGAATTCACAATTTTAATCAAGTGCTAAGTTTTTTTAAGCCTTTTTCAGGTCAGTTAATATTTAACCTATTTTATGGAACTATCAGCTAAATTATATATTTTTACCAAAACCAAGTGACTTTATAAAAGTCGTAATAAATTCCAGCGCAATCTTTAACTGAGTTTATTCCTAGATTATGCAATCGCAAACATTTACACTTCAGTTAAATTAAATTGTCGTCTACGAGTTAATCCGTCAGTAACAGCTTGGTCAATAAAGGTAACGTGGATAATCTAAATGTGGATTGCTCCAGCACTGGATAATCTGGATTATTGGGTTAGTCCCGTTTTGCCAGCCACTTTGCGCTTCAGTTAGCACTGCCGTAATTGTATCATTTTCATACATGTCGTACACCTTGTGATGGATATTTCGACAAAATATTGAAGTGAAAAACTTATTTCTCAAGAGACAGAGCCTAATTTGTTTAGATGTTCTTGTCTGTAAGTTCTATTCAACAAAGTTATTTTAAGACTAATCAAGATTGATGATACACAAAGGCCGGTTTATCGGATCTGTAAATAGTTTCTGTATATACAAAAACTCGGTTATTAACGTTATGAAACAAATGATTGAGTAACAGAATAAACATTTATCTATTACTTCCCATCTAAATTAATATTCTAGATGTAAGATAATATCTATTATGAAAACAACGTTCGTTATGTAATTCTGAGTCGGGCAAAATCTCAGGTTAGGTTACGATTCTTGCGCTCCTGCAACTGCTCCACAAATAGTGGCTTTTGCGCTCCAAGTTCCTGCAACTGGTCCACAAATAGTGGCTCTTGCGCTCCACGCTCCTGCAACTGCTCCACAAATAGTGGCTCTGTGCTCCACGCTCCTGCAACTGCTCCAAATAGTGGCTCTTGCGCTCCACGCTCCTGCAACTGCTCCACAAATAGTGGCTCTTGCGCTCCACGCTCCTGCAACTGCTCCACAAATAGTGGCTCTTGCGCTCCACGCTCCTGCAACTGCTCCACAAATAGTGGCTCTTGCGCTCCACGCTCCTGCAACTGCTCCACAAATAGTGGCTCTGTGCTCCACGCTCCTGCAACTGCTCCAAATAGTGGCTCTTGCGCTCCACGCTCCTGCAACTGCTCCAAATTGTGGCTCTTGCGCTCCACGCTCCTGCAACTGCTCCACAAATAGTGGCTCTTGCGCTCCACGCTCCTGCAACTGCTCCACAAATAGTGGCTCTTGCGCTCCACGCTCCTGCAACTGCTCCAAATAGTGTCTCTTGCGCTCCGCGCTCCTGCTACTTCTCATAGTAAATAAGTTTGCGAACTTGCTTTGCACTTGGTGCGCAAACGTGTCCGCGTAGAGCGCAAGGCTTTCACGAACATAGTTGATATGTCACCGGAAAATGGGAAACGCCGTAAGATTGTAAAATATCGCGTGAAATAGTAAACAATTTTTTTCTAATTAAGACGTGGATATATTGCAAACTATTGAATTTGGATGGATTAACTGCATACAAAACTTTTTTTTTCACGATATCGAGAAATTATAATCTTATCAAGATTTATTACAATCTTACGGAGTCTGCAATTTTCCGGTAACAGATACACACCTTAACAGAATTCTTACAAAGTCTTTAAATCTACTTCAAACAAACTAATGAGCTATTATAAAATGCCTTTTGATTGTTAACTACAAAGGTATATTAATCAAAAATATTTGGGTGTTTTAAATATTGAAGCAGCTCGCGATGCCACTTAACGTTTTTATACGACTTTATATTTTTTTATATAATTCGGACCTTTTGATACAACGTTATCATTTGAGTAATGGTTTAACTTCTTAATAAACGTATAAACTTTTATTTTTAAGTTCAATAATCAACCTTTGCCCCAGAAGGAATAATGTTTTGTACGTTTTTATACTTTCGGATATTGATGGTCTTTCTTTTCTATAGTTTGTCGCCTGGTTACCGTCCACAACTATTTTCAGGCATCGCCAGTCACTTGCAAGATATTTATATAAATCAATTAAAAGCTCCATACAAAACATGAAGATAATTTTTATTTTAAGTAATAATATTTATTTTATATGTACTAACATATTTTGTATGCACTGAGCCAATTTCGGAAGTCGGTATTTTTGTTAGTTTATTCGTATTTGAACACCCAAAAGTTTTTTTATTTTCACTTTTTAGTGGTACCTCAGACCTAACACAACACCACTGCAAAATCGCAGGAAAGCAAAATACGCAATTTCGTTAACTTGGATGACAGAAAACCATCATCGAATTAAACGAATTGCAGCTATTTCGATTTAAAAGCCAAACTTACTTACCGATTCTGATCAAACTGAAATGGGACCTATCGACAGATATTTTTTTTTTAAATCGGTTCATAAATGACTGAGTTATGAGGTAATAAACATAAATAAAAAAATACAACCGAATTGAGAACCTCCTCCTTTTTGGGAAGTCGGTTAAAAAAGCGTATAAAGCCCCATATAGCTGTATAAATCTGATCATTGCAGGCTCTTCCAGCTTTTCGAAAACCGTCATGGCAAAGACCAGAAATATCTAGAATGCCGTAGGACCTCGAACTCTAGTTTAAAAATATGGTAATACTATGTCAGCAATAGGGTGCTAGACATAGATATAAATATGAGAGTCCCGAATCATAAGAGGATTTTAGGATTTCTTCACCTTCTTTAGTACATACTTGGATGCTTTAAATTTTACCTCTGTTTGGAACCCTATAGAATCACACGGCTGTCTGTCTGTCTGGCTGACTGGCCGTCTATCACAGCCAATTTTCTCCGAATCTTCTTAACCGATTCTGTTGAAATTTGGCACTCGTAAACTTACTACCCAAACACGGACAGGTAACGAATACATTTATAGGGGCTCTATTTTTGGAGGAAAAATTAGAACATTATAAAAAAAACTGTATCCTGTGATGTATCAAATCAAAAGGCCCATTGTATGGTTCTCAAAAAAGGTTTTCGATGTTATTAAAGAAAATAGACAAAAAATTACCATTCCGTTGCTCTATCTCCAAAACCACTGAGCCTAAAAACAAATACAGATATCTAATAGGTCTTTACCAACAGAGTGCCAATAGGGAATATGCATGCGATTTTTTTATTTGCAAAATGAAATACTTAATAGCTCCAGAAAACAAGCCTGAAATTATTTTTTTAATACCTCCATCAGCGATGAAGTTATATAGCAAAGATTACATTTAGAATGAAAAGTCCGATATGAACTTTGACGTCAAATTCCATGATGCCTATACAGCTGCCATATAAAACAGCGTTTTCGTGAGAGGGACAAATATATTTGTTTAAAATAGTTATATCTCCTTTACTTTTCGAGCAATTTTGATTTTATTTTCACTGTCAGTATTATGATTTTGTATATTTTTAGATAGAATGTGTACTAGAATAGGGATATTCTACTTATTTTCACAAACGCATCGCATTCGCATCTCAATCACAATTTGTCAAAAATGTATGAAAATTATGGCTTTTTCTACAGTTTGCGATTGACATGCGAATGCGAAAGTTGTTTAATTTTTTTTTATTGGCCTTCAAATTAAAGAAAAACTTTAATAAAATACAGTTTGACAAGATTCACTTCGAATTTTCAATTCTGAAGCTGGGTGACAGTGGATTCGAGTTAATTCTCATAAAAAAGTTGCAAATCTATACACAAACCTAAAGGTCGTTATTAATTCTCAAAACTAAAAAGAATCAATTTATAGGCTGCCGCTAATAAATGTTTTGATTCTATAGGTACGTCTAGATTTTATAGAAACCAACATTCGTTTTGCTCTTGTGACCTATCCCTTGTTTTGATTACACATTCTCGATTTTAGAACTGCTACAGCTGCTGACAATAAGAGCAATCACGTTTCTTGTCATTTTCGGTACAATCTCTCAATTTACATAAGGGCAAACTTCAACAGGCCTTTCTATCTATTTGCTTTCTTTGTACTCTAAATGCAATAAAGAAGCTCGTGACTAAAGTATAACAGCCGCACGGGTCGATCTATAGAGTTAAGCAACGCTTGCCGAGGTCGGTCTATGGATGGGTGACTTAACAAACCGAGATTCCTTCGTGCCTCGGCAAGCGCGTTGAGCCATCTCGGCTGTCATTTGTAGATCTTTAGAGCAAACCTCCATTGAATCAACAGTGGCGACCACCAGAAAAACGCCGAGCTAATGAAGTCCAACGAGTCTCGGAGAAACGATTCAACTGTCTTGGATCCCGCATCGAAATTAATCAGAAGAGTACAGCGGAGGAGTAGGAAAAAATAAATATAATTTCCACTTCCCTCCTTATCAAGCAGGAGACAGATTTGAGTTGAGACAGATTTGAGTTAGGTCAATAGGCACCAAGGGACATATACAACTAGGTTAAGTTGCCAAGCACCACGGATTATATATTAACACTGAAATTAATGGGTCCTAAATTGTGAGCTACTTTTGATTCCAGTAATAGGTATGGCAAAATCACCTGAACGCACGGAAATTTGTTCTGGTTTGGTGGCGGCATTGATGCCGCTACAAACCTTTATCAGTCGTTATGAATTGTCAGAATCCAGAAAATCTAACTCCAGTCTTGCCAAGGACACCCCGTCTTACCCGGTCAATCGGTTGCGGAGGTCTGGTAGGCAGCAACTTCACAAATAATACTGGTATTCGATTGAATCCGGTTTGACTGGACGCCGACCCCAACATAGTTGGGAAAAGGCTAGGCAGATGATGATGATGATATTCCAAATAAAATAATAACTGAATCTGCCAGTCTATCTGTTCGTTTCTCTGCAAGGGCAGACCATGTCCTGGATGAGGACTTGGTTTAATTTCAGACGACTTTCATACGGATTAACCTTTCCTGTAACCTTGTCTGACGTTACGGCAGGTGCGAATTCCGAAATTATTTACAAGAAATAAGCTTGTGCATTTTAAGGAAGTTACTAAGTACCACTCGGGTCGCTTTCGGTTAGACAGGAATAGCTATCTATTTATAAATTCACTGACTACTAAGAATTTCTTTAGACCGCCCTGACCCGATCTGACGTCCACATCCCAGTAACTGGGTAATATTCTGTACTAGTAATTTTGGTGTAAGTACAATAAAGTATAGAGTGAAATATAGTTTTATATCATTCGTGGATCTTCGACAGCTAATCAGGAGCCCAATAGTCTGCCAACCATTTAAATGCTGTTCCATTTTAAATGCTAGTATTCATTTGAATCCGGTTTGACTAGAAGCCGATCCAAACTTAGTTGAAAGAAAAGGCTATTCTGCATGGACGCTGGCAAAACTATTTTCAGGGGGATGCATCTTCAAAACTCTGCCTCGAATTGGGTAGGTTTCCTTTTCCCCAGAACTAAGGAAGATGGATACAAGGCCAAACGCGAGGGAGCTCGAAGCTAGATGCTTCGAGCTCCCTCGCGTTTGGCCTCGGTTTTGTTAGGTTTCGTTTTCTAAATTTCGCATGTCTTTTTTTAATATCTTTATGATTTCGTATGTTTTATTGAAAGCCTGGGGGATACAAGTGCACCCCTAGCACCATGTTTCCGGCGTCAACGCTATTCAGATTAATTGAAGTAGTATAAACTGACTATCCATGGAAAAGTCACACTAAATAAAAGCACTAGTTACCTGGAACCCGTCGTAAGTCCAGGACGCCCACTTCATGGTGCACAGCTGGACGTCGAACGGGAACTGCTCCACGTTGATGTCGCACACGGACACGTATATGCCATGACTGAGCCACGTCACCTCCCCTGTGTGCTTCACTATCACGTTCGTGTTGATCACCGCAGACCGGTAGTTGGGGTCCGCGCTGTAAAACAACAGCAATTTAGGAATTTAAAGAAAATTACTTTATCAATGACTTGGTTAAGTGCTTGTGGCTAAAGAATAATAGCCGCACGGGTCGGGCTTCTGCCGGGGTCAGTCTGTGGATGGGACCATCTTAGCATTACGAGTTTCCTCCGTGCCTCGGAAAGCACGCTAAGCCGTTGGTCCCGGCTGGCATTTGTAGATCTTTGGCAGTCGTTACGGATTGTCAGAAGTCAGTTAAATCTCACTGCAAGAAGTAGGTACCGTGTTACCCAGTAACCGGTTTGACTGAAAGTCGTCCCCAATATTGTAGGGAAAAGGCTAGGCAGATTATTATTTTTATCAATGGCTTGGTTTTCCCGCCGCTTTCCTTTCTTTAGCGACTCCATAGGGACCGTTCGTTTTATGGGATAAATAGGCTGGTGTTGCTGATCAGTTTGTTTTTTAAAGTTGGTACTATTAGAAAAGTTACTTATTTCATGACTATACCAGGTCCCTGTTTTCAACCCTTGAAAAGACGCACGCAAGGAACCAGATGCAACAAATGTACCAACCAAGCGTTTAGAGTGAAACCTACGTATTTGCTAAGCCCGTATGCGTCGCCTGTATTGAATCTTTTCACAGTACTTACTCTGAAAATGATGCAATACGAACGCACATGAGACATGAGATGAATTTCATGCCAAGCGGACCAGTCGTCGCCAGCTCGCGTGCGTGAGCAAATATGCATAATTCTAACACACCTCATAATGAATATTTCGCATTTATCTGGCAATGTCATATGACGTTTAAAAAGGTGAAAGTCCTCCTATCCTATCTATATATCTATGGCCTGCCTACTTCAACTTCAGCATGCTGATTCTGAGCGCAATGTCGGTGACTTTAGTTCTCTGGCGAATTACTTCGTTGTTACAGCAATAACAATGGCATGCATTGTCTTCATTATTTATTTAATTGTGTCCAATAGACTAAAGTAAAGGATTAAAATCAATCTTTTCTTGTCCTCTGTTTTCTTGTCGCCCACGTAAAACAGAAAGGGTAGGCGTAATGGTTTGTTCAGTTTTATCTTGTAAATATACACTGATGAACCTAAGCCTCTCATTTGGACCTCCAAAATAAGCGATTAAAGAGACTTCGCCGTAATCATTACGGTAAACAAGGGCCCAGTGAAATAATTAAGACCAAATCTTCCAGGATTAGTGATCTTAGTTTAATTTTATTAGGAGACATCGCAAGAATGAGCTTACAGACTAAAGTCAGAAAGGTTAAAATTAAAGGTTCGTTAATGCTTAGGTTCCTGATTGGAACAAAATTGGACCCACCGTTATATAGATGAGTTACTTCACATAAAAGCTATCATCATTTCTCTAAATGTCATTCAAAGCAACACAAAGTGAGATCATTCCAGGCCTCTATATTACCAAAGCGTGCCAATTGAGGCCTAATTCTAAACAAACAGT
The DNA here is from genome assembly GCA_963859965.1 of Ceramica pisi. Classification (NCBI taxonomy): domain Eukaryota; kingdom Metazoa; phylum Arthropoda; class Insecta; order Lepidoptera; family Noctuidae; genus Ceramica; species Ceramica pisi. Next base: position 8,293,138 of record OY982529.1, read on the forward strand.
TGACCACAGCCCTTGAATACAGAATACGAATGAATCTAAATACAAAGTGGTCTTCAGGACCAATAACCACTAAGTGATCTTCGTCAGTCCACAGAACAAGACAGGTCATCAGTTCCGCAGTGACTAGAGACGCAATCACTAATAATATCATAACTTGTGTCATAGCCAACATAAATATTTACAATAAATTATAATGAGTTAACGGTGACACTCGCTTGGTTTGTATGGAAATTTTGACCTTGCAATCTCTAATAGTTTCTGACTCACAGGCATGTTTGGTTTGTATGAAAAGTTTTGACATTGCCATCTCTAATAGTTTCAGAATAAATGCGACATGCTGTCAATTCTTACATAATGTGTTAACTCACGGACATGCTTGTTTTGTATGGAAGTTTTAACCCTGCCGTCTCTGCTATCACTAATAGTTTCAGCTGCTACAGAAATAGCTTAATTTTTTTTTTTTCAATTTATATCACTTTAGTGACGCTGACTGACAGGCATGGTTTGTATGAAATATTTAACCGACTTCCCAAAAAGGAGGAGGTTATCAATTCGGTTGTATGTTTTTTTTTTTTTTTTTTATGTTTGTTACCTCATAACTCCGACAATTATGAACCGATTTGAAAAATTTTTGTTTCATCTGAAAGGATATGCTTGCAGATTGGTCCCATTTAAATTATATCGAAATCGGTTACGAACTTTGGATTTTAAATCGAAATAGCTGGAATTTGACTATTTAGATGATTCTTTGATAATCGAAATTGCGTATTTTGCTTTTCTGCGATTTGGCAGTGGTGTGGTAGGTGTGGGGCACCACTAAAAAGTGAAAAATAAAAAACTTTTTACAAAAAAATACAACCGACTTCCAAAAAAAAACACTACAAAGTAAAAAATAACTTTAATTTCGGAAGTCGGTGTCAAAATACGAAGAAACGAACAAAAACACCGATTTCCGAAATTAAAGTTATTTTTTACTTTGTAGTGTTTTTTTTTGGAAGTCGGTTGTATTTTTTTGTAAAAAGTTTTTTTGACAATACTATTTAGCCGCTGAGGCGCCTCGGTACTCTGTGGTCTAACCCTTTATAAATCCCAAACGAATTACCTGTCACCCGAAGGTTATGCAAAAGATTTGAGCAATAGGTTTGCAATCAGGTTGATGTTACTCGATCAGGGTTTTCAGGACCCTTTTTCTAACGAAGACAAATGATAAATGGCATTTTATTGTATTTGGTTTGACAGAGGTCTCACTCCACAGGGCAGCATATTGTAAAAGTTTGCGTGACAAAAATTACTTTGTATTTTGTCTACTATCGGTTGTTTTTAACCGACTGCGCGACAGGATTATGTTTATCACACGTACTTAGGAATGTATGTAGTATTCTTTTCACATTTGAAGCATCTCAACGCGCAGATGGATTTAATAAATGAGTTATCATCGATTAGTGTTAACCATTATTTTGTTTAAAACCAAAACGGAATTGATAAAGAAAAAAAAATAACCCATATTGAGTGGCAATCCTTGAATCGGCTGCTTTCCAAAATCAGGATGTTCCATTTAAGATAATAATGTTTTTTTTTGCGGTACGTTTCTTTATGAATGTTACAAAAATAAACTTTTATTAAGATTATAGGTCTTCTGCTTTAGATCCACGTTTTAGTTCGTCGACAGGTCGCCAACTCCATGTTTTGCTACAAAGTTAGTCTGGATTTTTTTAGTAACTTCCTAACGATGTGCCTTTGTCTCGCTTTATATGTAGGTAAACCATTTTGGTTCGAAATATTTCCACCAGGGGATATTTTTTCAAATAAAACGATACACGTGTAAGCAAGGGATATCAAATCAATTTTTTATTTTTGTGTCGTGTGTGATGTGTGTCCTAATGTGATGTTAAACAAACTTAGGTTTAGGAAAATTTTAATTCTTTTGAAGCAAACTTCCCCCACTCCACTCGACGTTGTCGCCATGACAAAGAAAATTAATTTCAATGAATCTATCTATTTAAATAAATTATATATATCTTCTTATATATAAAAATGAATCCCTTTTTCCCTTGGTCCCGTCATCACGCGTGAATGGCTGGACCGATTTCGCTAATATCTTTTTTGATGTGTTTGTTACTGTCAGGAGAAGGTTCTTATGGAAGAAAAAAAAATTACGGGAGCAAAGCCGGGGGGGACAGCCATTGTTAATATAAAAGTGAATTATTGTAAAATATAGATACATAGTAGTTAAAACAATAAGGTTAAACTCTTATATAATAGAATAGAATAGAATACTCTTTATTATGTACACCATATAAGTTACAGAAAAAATAAATTAAGTAAACATTACATAGGGTGACACAATGGGCGGCCTTATCGCTAAGAGCGATCTTTTCAAGACAACCTTTGAATGGATTTTAAAGATAAAGGAAATACAGTACTGTAGGTAGTCTTAGGTGTACGACTTAAATGACTAAATACATGATAGATAAATAAATACAATTAAAATTATGAATCAAAAAGCATAGAACCCAAGTAAAAACGATCATAGAGAAAGGTAGTGATGAGTGGTGGTAGTGAGTGGTAGGTACTTATCTTTTTCGTTAAATATATAAAGTTCTTCCGTTACTGAGTGACTAACAGACAACGCACAGCCGGAACTAATGAACGTAGAGCGCTGAAAACTGACATTTAGGTTCCTTAAGGAGGGACTGTAGGGAACCACTAAGAAAAGATTTTCCAAAATTCTTACGGGAATGAGAAAAAACGGAATATGCGCGTACGAAGTCGCGGGCAAAAGCTAGTTATCTGTATTACTTTAAATATTCAATACGTTATCAATAAGGTATTATAAAAGAGGAAGAATGACTAGAATCATAGAATGGTCCTTCATTGATATTTCCATGATAACTGGGTCACCGTGTTATGGTATCATCCAAAGTAACAGGCACTTCCTACAAAAAAAAAATGGCACATTTTGAGGGAACGTAAGTGCAAAATCTTCATTTTATAACAGATACCACAGTATGTGCAGATACCATGAATAACTCTATGGCTATAATGGTATAACATGTAGTTTTTATTTATAGCTTTTCTATGGAGTTTCACATTAGCATAGTGAGCTTTTTGGTGTGTCAACGAAAGAAAGAAAAATAGATACGTTAAGCGAGGAAATCGTAAGTAAAAAGTAGGTAGGTAGGCACTTGGCATCAAATATATTTTGAACTATAGTGAATGTAGCGATCGAAAGATCTTCTCTATATGGCAAAATAGATGTACCTACTGTGGTAACTTACACTTTTTTTATTTGAGGGTTTATAAGCGTGGCTAAAAAGCAAGCAAAATGGAATACGAGCCTAAATTAATTAAAATAAAAGCACGTACAGCCACAGAATGATACGAATTCCTCCCCGTAAAGTCGGTTCCATCAGAGATTGCGTGCCAAAGCACACACATGAAAATGTACTAGAGGCGTGACTTCAAGTAGTATTTGGCACTATTTACAGCGCTGCTCACCCCATTAAGCGTCATAAGCGTTAATTTATGTACGTACGCTCCTTAACATCCGTAACAGAATGAAATATGTAAATTCAGGCATGAAATAAATGATGCGGTAAACACCAAACGTGAAATAGTTTTACCATTATGTAAATGTAATTTAAACCGTAAGTGAATAAATCGATTTGAACAAATGAAATGCTTTTCGATACCAGTAACTGAAGTACGTGAATTCGTTAGAGGAGGCGAGTCTGAACACCGAACGGTTGGTAATCCAAGAGTCGTGGTAGTAATGTGAATCTTAAGTTGCCTTCATTATTCAGCTCAGATTTAGGCACCTATCTTGAATAAATACCCTTCCCCAGGAAAGCAATTTCCCATTCGTCCTTGAAAAGGTCATGATTTATTTTGTAGTGTTTTTTTTAAGATTCGTTCGAGAAGTCCATAGATTTTTGTTTTTTAAGTCCTAATGGCAACACACAACATTACGAATAAAGGAAGTCGATTAAGAATAGTTATGTCACCGGGAAGTGCCCAACGCCGTAAGATTGTAAAATATCGCGTAAAATTTTTAACTTTTTTCTAAATAAGACACGGATATATTGAAAACGATTTAATTTGAATGGGATTTGTATAATAAATCCCATCCAAATGAAATCGTTTTCATAAAGATTTTTTCATATTATATCGAGAAATAATCTAATCAAGATTAATTACAATCTAACGGAGTCTGCCATTTTCCGGTGACATATATATATTCACCTTTTTAGATCAACTTTGCGCGAAAGGAGTATTTGAGAAAATAACAGTCTCATACCCGATACCAAGACAGTGATATTGCTCTTATCGAAAGAAGAACGAAGAAGTATGACAAAATATATACACCAGAATATAATGTTCAGCTCACATAGTAAAAATCCAACAAAAAAAAATTTAGTATTCTTGTAGAAAAATTTGATGAAGGAAAGTAGCCCTCATGATGTTCTGAAAGACTATAAGAAACTGTACGATGACTGTTGTACGATGAACGAATAAAAGCGAGTCTGCTTTGTATATCCAAATGCCGTAGAGTTATTTTCAAAAGAAGTTGTAAACCAGAGTTTGCTGTGACTATGGTCAAGATTTTAAGCCGTTTTCATTAAACTTATAAGGTCGGTTACAGCAAGTTAGTCAACGAAACGCCTGATGACTGCTACGACGCACCCTTAACTATAAAGGCTGCTAAATTTCAAGATGTAAAGCGGTTGCTAGAATCTGTTCCTGAATCGGAATGGTATTTTTATGAGGATTTATTAAATGGAACTCGGGACCCCATTATTACAGAATTGTAAAAGACGAATATTGGTAGATGGAAGATTTTAAGTTTAGGCCGAGCAAGAAATTGAACATGTGAACGTCAGATACGAAAATAAGTGGTTTTATCATCACGAAACATGTGGGTGCACACATGTTAGTGTATAGGTATTAAACGCTAAAGCTGAACCGTTAAGTAATATATAAAATTCTTCCTTTACAGATAGACAGCGCACAGCCGAAACTACTAGTCTTAGAAAGCTAAAATATTTGTCATGTAGGTTCCTTGGTGAGTGTAGGGGAACACTTACCACAGAGAATTTCCCGATATTCTTACGGGAACTGGAAAAAAACTGGTAAAAATGCGCATACAAAGTCGCGGACAAAAGCTAGTAACTGAACTCAAATCAAGCCACAAGCACAAACTGAAAGCTATCAATCCAGAAACTGTTCTTAACATTAATCTTATTCCGGAAACATTATGATGTTCAAATTAATATAAGGTAACTTGGAAAGAGTATCAATTATAAAAAGCTTCCCTCCAGCCGTACAACCTCCGAATTAGGTCAGACTGAGCATACGGGACATAAGTAGAAGGTCGAAAGGGTCTTAACTAAATGAAAGATTTGATGTTGCCAAACTATTACATTAACGGATAATACTTTCACTACACTTAGGCTTTTTTAAATATGGTAGTATGATTACAGTCGTCATCATGGGTTGAGGACTACAGCCGCACGGGTCGATCTTCAAGGTTAGGCAACGCTTGCTAAGGTTGGTCTGTGGATGGGTGACCATCTTAACATATCGAGTTTCCTCCGTGCCTCGGAAAGCACGTTAAGCAGATGGTCTCGGCTGTCATTTGTAGATCTTTGGAATACTGGCATTCAGCTGAATCCGGTTTGACTGGAAGCCGACCCCAATGCAGTTGGGAAATGGCTAGGCAGTTGATAATGGTGGGGTGAGGACTTATATTGCAGTCACGGACACAACTCTGCAAAAACACAGCACATCTCCTTTTGCTTTTGTATTTGTTTATTCTCTTCCTCTCAATACTTAGAGCTTTCACTAAATGTTGTAGTACCTACGTAAGTAATGTTGCAACTGCAACTTAATGCTGTAATTTTAATAGTGTAAACCTGTTGATCTGGCATACAGGTCTCGAACCCAGTACAAACTCCAGCCACAAAGGTCTGAATCTGTCAGTAGCCTAGATACTATTACCAAGATTGTACCTTTTTGAGAGAAATAAACATTTATTGTATTGTTTTGAAAAAAATCTTTTTTTTGGTTTTTATTTGTGTTGGGTTTGCTGTAGTCTATGTCAAAGTTGACAGAGACAGAGGACGATGGAGTGAGAATACCATAGATATAATAAAGAATACCCAGTAGAAGCCTGTTCACTCTAACTTTGAAGACATTAGGTTTGAACGTGTTCCACGCAGGGTTGCGGAATTTGTTCGAAAGAGTCACCGCAGCCCTGGAACGCAAAGGGCAGTAGGAGGAACACTTATGGGTTTTAGTCAGTAGGATTCTGGCACTCTCACCTGCTTTACCCAGAGCGGGGGGAGTCATTTGATGATCTCCCAAACTAAAAAAAAAAAGGTTTGAACGTGTTCGGAAACACAGATGTCCACCACCATCTGACACTAGTCTTGTCACCGTTACCGATTACCGATTTAACAGGTTATATCAAAGACGCAGTAGCTCCATGAAACATACTGGCATTTAGCAACTCGTTACACTGAAAGCCGACCCTAACATAGGTAATATAAATACATTTTACATTTTTTTGACGACACGTTTGGCGCAGTGATTAAGCGATTGACTGCTGTGCAGCATGTCGCGGGTTCGATTCCCGCACGGATAAATATTTGTACGACCTACAAGTATTTGTTCCGAGTCTGGGTGTTTTTATATCTATAATAAAGAAAATTAAAAGTTTATCAGCCATCTCGTTACCATAACACAAGCATTAGGTTGCTTAGCTTGAGACTATATGGCGTTGTGTGAAATGTCCAAGGATATTATATTATATTATTATTTTATTTGACAAAAAGTACACAAATTACCGGTGACAAGTTTTAAAGAACAATATGACTAGGTACAAAAAAAAACATGATCAATGACCCCCATGCTAGAAAAACCTGTGTTATGGGAGTCACCTGAAGAATTGGGTTGACCTTATAAGTAATGTGCACTTTATCAATAAACAAAATAAACTAGGTTAATATAATATGGAAAAGTCTAGATAGGTATGTAATTGATTTATTGTCCATCCAACTTACTTCTAACGTTTTGGTAGGTGTTTGGGGCGGTTAATTAACGCCGTAATACAACTTTTCAGCAAAAAATTCAACATTGTTTTTTTTTTACAAAAACAACAACAAGTTTAATTTTATTTTTCGAACAAAATAACTCAATCAAATCTGTATCACTTTTTTTTAAAGTGACAGTGATCGAACTGACAAGCTTTGTGATTATATATGTCGCAGGGATATGATGAAAACAGATATTTGGTCAAATCCCCTAAATGATTTGATCAAATCACGGAGGATGCTAAAATAACAATACCTACGCTTTTTATAATTTTTCTACACAAATGTAGGTAATCGAACAAATACCAGAACTGGTTCCGTGAAGTGACATTAAACTTTTTTATGGTGTTATATACCTTTATTTGTAGGAACATACATAATTATAATAATTAATAGGTGTAGTATAAAGTAACATTGAGCTCAAAATTCACCGCTACAACATAGATTTGAAGCGAATGATCAAAAATTTCTTAAAAACTTTTTAGTTACGGATGGTACAAATTGAAGTAGCTGTCGCCCGCGACATAATAATATATCTAAGTTAATAAAAATGAAACGCCGAAATATATGTACGCGCACAACTTCGTAATGACTGACGTTATTGCCAAATCGAGGTTTCAATTAATGAAATTTAAAAAAAATACGTACGGCCGAAGCCGGAGTGGGCCATTTGTTGTTTATAAAATAACCAGCTTTTTGCTACTCTTTACTCATAGGAAACCATTGTATTTTTAGGGGGAAAATAAGGCTATGGCACTCATTGACATGTTTCTATCAGTAACAGAATTTTTGTACACATCAGTACTTCTACAAATAATCTCAAACAAGCAAAAAAAAAATCACTCTTGCACTGTCAGAATCTATTCAATATTTGTACATTAAACTTCATGTATTCTCTTAGTGTAGTCATTAATTTGAGCTTTACTGAATAAATTCATGTATTCAATAAATATGCATTTATTAGAATATCAAAGCCAGAAACAATTATGATATTCCATTGATTACGCTCGTAACATGACTGATGATGATGACTGGAATAAATTACAATAACAACAGCTTTATCTTTATGTTATTTCTGAAAGATAAATTAAATCTACATTTTATTTATTAAACAAGGAGCTGGCTCATAATGACTGCACAAATGGATTCGAAATACATACGATGAATGAACACTTTGAACTTTAACAGAGAAGTACCTAAAGTATAAGAAGACATGCTGAGTAGACGCCAACTAAATTGAGATAAGGGCAAGAAAATGAGTATTCTTATCCTTATCTATGACCTACGCGTAACAATATTATATAAAACAACACAACTGTATTCATCACCATCTTATCAGCTGAAAGACGCCCACTGCTGGACATCGGCTGGTGTCACCATAACAACCGGTCTTGTGCCTCTCAGATCCATGGTCTACTCGCGACCCTAAACAGGTCATTGGTCCATCTTGTGGGAGGCCTTCCGACGCTGAATCTTCCGGCAGTAGGCAAATGCTCTTAAATATTCTACTAAATCGCTCCCTTATTTAGAACCATTTTTTTTTTCTTATTTCAGCAGATCTTTTATTTACATACGAGGTATGTAATACATAATTCCCATACGTAATTACATAAGAAAGCTTTTAATTTTGCAATGTTAAACATTTAAACACGTCGTAGGTAAGTGGACTCAAAAGGGTCGATGGATGCCCCTAAGCAAGGAGCACGCTCCCAAATCTTAATTTCTATACAATTTCGGTAGATAACATTCACTTTTGTTCGTTCTACTAATAAATTATGCGATACTATGTATATATAGCTGAAGATGTATTCTTGTATCTAATTAAGGCTTGTTTAATAGAAAAGCAATAAATTAACATTTTGAGTGCGTAGAGATATTTGATCTATAGCTACAATTTAATTATTAAGAAATTGTATTTCCGTATTGGTGTTGTGTAGTTTTATTCATTTTAATTAAATACTAGCTTCTGCAAGCGGCTTCGCGTGATTCCTAGGAAACATACTCCCGGATATATTAGCCTATGTGATATTCCAGATTATAATCTAGGTACCTCTGTGCTAAATTTTATGAAGATTCTTTCATGCGTTCTGACGTGAAAGAGTAACAAACATCTATCCTTACTAACTTTCATAAAGCAAAGTCCACCGCGCCGCGTCTGAATTTTTGTCTGTTCGCGATAAACTTCGAAACTAACCACTTGATAGAGTGGTTTTCACCAATGGATGGAGTGGTTCTCGAGGAAGGTTTTAGTATATAATTTGTCAAGCGGGCGAAGCCACGGGCATCAGTTTGTTTATAATATTATTATAAGTAGGATAACGTAGAAAGTAGGATTGATTTAAAGACCTCAGTAGACCCTATAGGTACAGTTGTAAATAAATAAATAAGTCACGTTGTTTGGCGGCCGAAACAGTTATGGTGGCAATACGTTCCTATTTTAGGGAGCCCCTTCTACAATTTCTAATTAACTTGGTAATAAAATACCTACGCTACCTTATCTTTATGAGTACGCGAACAAGGTTATATGGATGGGCAGTTGTTATTTAGAAAATACAGCTCAACACTTTATATACCACTAGCTGTCCCCCGCGGCTTCGCTCCCGTCTCGCAACCTTTTTTTTTCTTGCATAAGAGGAACTCGTGGCTACATAGTAACAGAGGTTGGTCTGTGGATGGGTGACCATCTTAACATACCGAGTTTCCTCCGTAGCTCGGAAAGCACGTGAAGCTGTTGGTCTGTCATTTGGAGATCTCAGTCATTACGGACAGTCAGTAGCCAGAAAATCTGACACCAGTCTTGCCAAGGAGAACCCTGTTACCCAGTTAATGGGTTGTGGAGGTCTGGTAGGCAGCCGCTCCACCTAAAATACTGGTTTTCAGCTAAATCCGGTTTGACTGAAAGCCGACCCCAATATCCCAATTTAGTTGGGAAAAGCCTAGACAGATGAAATTATGTTTTTTTTTCTTGCATAAGAACCATCTCCTGACAATCACAAACATAACAAAAAAACCGGCCAAGTGCGAGTCGGACTCGCGCACCGAGGGTTCTGTTCAAACCTGTGGGTATTATATTATAAGCAAAAGTCAATGTAATTAAACCTAAAACTTTTTTGAATAATATCAAGCTTAATAAAATTATTTGGGGTAACAGGCATGTAGAACAACTGGCTAAATATAATAAACTATGCAATGCCGGATTAAAGTGCGTTGATTTTCCGGATCAGTTCCGTTTTTGTGCTGATAGTAGTTGTAATGATTTGGAACATAGATCTATCATTGATAAAATGTATCAGAGCATCATAGCTATTTTGTGTGACGCGGCTTGCGATAGTTATGAGAAACCGCGCTGTAACCGGAAAGGTGGTTATGTTAGGGGATGGAACAAGCATGTTAGTGGGGTGCACAGGGAAGCTAGACTTAGTTTTCAGTTGTGGCGGGAGGCAGGTAAACCATTCGGTGGTCAGCTTTATAAAAAAATGACACAATCAAGGAAAGAACTTAAAACTAAATTGAAATGGTGCCAAGACAATCAGGAGCAAATAGTGATGGATAAAATAGCGTGCCTTCACAGTGAAAATAATTTTAAGAACTTTTGGAAGAGTACCAACAACTTAAATCATAGGTCTAGCCTTCCTGTCAGTGTTGACGGTGTTAGTGATGCTGCGGCGATCTCGAACCTATTTAAAGATATGTTTACTGTGAAATCTCCACTGGGCCCTTCGTCTGTAGATGGAAAACTTGTGAGCCCTGTATCGCAAAGCTTTTCAATCATGTACACAGCAAAGGATGTAAAGAACGCAATAGTGCGTATGAAGCGTGGAAAGTCCCCGGGGCACGACGGGCTCAGTGTGGAGCACCTAAAGTACGCTGGTTTTCATTTACCCAGAGTTCTGGCACTGTTTTTCAATTGTTGTGTGTCGCACGCTTATCTGCCGGGGGATATGATGAAAACTATTATCGTTCCAATTGTAAAAAACAAGACAAGTGACATATCGGATAAAGGGAATTATAGGCCAATCTCTTTAGCCACGATTGTAGCTAAAGTATTTGATTATCTGCTGAATGAAGTTTTGAAAAACAAAATCAAATGGCATGATGCTCAACACGGTTTTAGGCAGGGCTTATCTACTGAGACTGCAGTTCTATGTTTAAAAAATACTGTAAATTATTATACAGGCAGTCAAACTCCTGTTTTTCCCTGTTTCTTAGATATGTCAAAGGCATTTGACATGGTGTCTTATGACAAGTTATGGTCAAAGCTCAGTGACGCAGATGTACCTAGTGAAGTCATACATATTTTTAAATTTTGGTATTCTCATCAAGTTAACTGTGTGAGGTGGGCAAATGTTCTGTCGGATGAATATGTCATGGAGTGTGGAGTTAGGCAGGGTGGGTTAACCTCCCCTACTCTGTTTAATTTATACATAAATGACCTCATTGTCGAGCTCAGCAGTTTACATGCTGGCTGTTACGTGGGTGGGGTTGCTTTTAATAACATAAGCTACGCAGATGACATGGCTCTGCTGAGCCCGTCAATGGCTGGTCTGAGAAAATTGATAAAAGTGTGTGAGTGTTACGCTGAGGGACACGGTTTGAGATATAACACGGTCAAGAGTGAGTTGCTCATTTTTAAAGCGGCTAATAAGGCCACTGAGAGCTACCCAACTGTCTCTTTGAATGGTGGTATCTTGAACCGTGTGCGTAAGTTTAAATACCTTGGGCATATTGTCACGGAGGATTTAAAGGACAATCTAGACGTGGACCGGGAGCGACGAGCGTTGGCAGTGAGGTGTAATATGTTGATCCGAAGGTTCTCACGCTGCACAGGTGCCGTTAAAATATAACTTTTTAAAGCATTCTGTCAGGTTTTTTACACGTGTAGCCTCTGGACAAACTACACTCAAAAAGCCGTTAATGCTCTTCGCGTCCAGTACAATAATGCATTCAGGATGCTGTTGGGGCTGCCACGCTTCTGTAGTGCTTCAGGGATGTTCGCGGACGCCCAGACTGACAGCTTCGCTGCAATCAGGCGCAAGCGAGCAGCATCGTTGTTGCACAGGGTGCGTGCCAGTACCAACGGTCACCTGAGTGTCATTGCCAACAAACTGGATTGTCCTTTAATCATGTACTTAAGCCAGCTACATGCCCCTATAACTGTTAATGTCTACTAACATAGTTGTTAAGTATTATGTTACTAACATCTTTGTATTTGTGTACTAACATAGTTGGTAAGTTGTAATGATACTAACAATATTGTATAAATATGGAAATAATTTCTGAAATAAATAGATAATTTAAAAAAGTTGCGGTTTACGATTTATGACGTATCAAAAAAAAACTACTAACTAGATCTCGTTCAAACCAATTTTCACCGGAAGTTTACATGACAATGTACATCATATATTTTTTTTAGTTTTATCATTCTCTTATTTTAGAAGTTACAGGACACATTTTACCACTTTGGAAGTGTCTTTCGCGTAAACTATTCGGTTTAGAAAAAAAAATATTTTAGAAACCTTAATATCATTTTTGAAGACCTATCCATAGCTATACCCCACACGTACCTATGGGTTTGATGAAAAAAAAAATTGAGTTTCAGTTCTAAGTATGGGGACCCCCAAAATTTATTGTTTTATTTTTCTATTTTTGTGTGAAAATCTTAATACGGTTCTCATAATACATCTACTTACCAAGTTTCACAGCATAGTTCTTATAGTTTCGGAAACGGACGGACAGACAGACATGATGTTTTTTGCAATTTGGCTACGGAACCCTACGTTCACACGTGATGCGATGACCAAGGGAAATAGGGATTCATTTTAAAATACAGGGTGTCCCAGAAGTCGACGTCAAGCTGGAATCGGGTGAAAAAAAAATCTTAGTCATGTATTTTTAAATTAAACAGTAATTTTCAAAGTAAGTTTTCAAACAAAAAAGACTACTCAAGGTTACACAAAAATAAAAACGAAAAATGTAAAGATTTGTAGCCAAAGAAGCTTAAAACCATCACAGGGTATACATTTTCAAAACAAAAGAAATTACCGTAATTTAAAAACACATGACTAAGATTCTGGCGCGTAACAATACATTAAATCTAACTAAACCTACACATACATCTATTCAGCAACAGCTACACATGCATACATACATAATTCCTCATCAACTACCCTACTTAATAGTTTGGAACAAGGTGAAATCAATCCCAGTGTGGCAAGCAACGGTCCGAAGAGAAAGGTCTGTCCAGGTGTACCGGTGTACCCCTTGACGTGTAATAAATTTTGCTGACAGTTCAATTTCACTAAAATTCCGTTGCTTAGGTAAACCTTATTTGGTAAGAAACAGTGACTGCAAAATGTTTTGGCACTTTGTGTTGGTAATGGCAGATTTACATTATGCATTTACTCCCGTCACGACATAATAGCTGGTAGATGGGATAACGTCTAATATATACGCACCATTTTAGCGTCCATTCAATTTTGTCGCTTACGAATACATACAAAGTTTATTAAATGTTTTAGTTTAGCAACTCTAGCGAGAAATCGGTGTTCATTGTGTGTCAGACTCTTTCGGTTTTTAGGGTTCTGTACCCAAAATGTAACCAAAGGATACCTATTACTAAGCCTCCGCTGTTCGTCCTTCCGTTTGTCTTCGCGTGTATCACGGTTCTTGTTGTATCTCAAAGACAGTTGAAATTTCCCAGATTGTGTATTTCTATTGCCGCTATAACAACAAATAATAAAAAATTAAGGTACGGAACCCTTCGTGAGCAAGTCCGACTCGCATTTCGGTCGGATGTTTTGTTGTTGTCCTTGTTAATATTTTACTAATATAGTTTGTAAGTAGGTATATTGTTGCTAACACTCTGAGGGCCTCTTTCACCATCTCCAAGTAAAGCGTTGATTAGTTACTTCCCAATTAAAGTTAATCGGCAAGTAAAACTTACGAGTATCTTCTGTCAATTTCACAAGCGAAAATAAAGCTTCGAGTAACAACTTACCGGTTAAGTGAATGACTTAACAAATCATACGTTGCATTCGTTCAATATTACGTCAACGTTACTCGTCTAACGTCATTGGCAGGTTAGCTGGCATTTGTCATTTCATTTTGTGTATTGTTTGTTGTGTTTTTGGTTAGGAAATTATTGCGTGTGGGTTTATTTTTTTATAAATTATCATGGATAAAGTTAAAAGAGATAGAAGTGCAAACTTTTCACTTGTACAGAAATACCAAACTGTGTTAGTGTCGGCGATAAGACCCCGTCCGCGTCCATAGGCGCAAGTAATGGTGGACGACTGGACGCGTCCGTATCAAACAAGGAAATTGTAAGGAAAACTAATTAGAATTATAATTGAATCAGATTAGATTAGGTTTAGCATTTTCTAATTAGTGTTTTAAGGATATTTTCGCATCACAGGTTTAGTTAGATTCTAGTTTAAATGCGAATTTAGATGTAAGGTTTTTGTATTGTGAATAATTACGTAAATTGAAAATGTGATTTTTTGTTTTAAGTGATAGGGTTTTGAAATTAGTTTTAAAATAAAGGTCTTGACCCAAAACCACTTTTACAAAAATAATTGAGTTGACAGGACTTATGGTTTTCGAGATATTTCCAAAAATGTACAGTGAAAATTTGTTAACCGTCAAGTAAACACTCTAATTGGCAGACGACGTGGCCAGTAAGTTACTGGTCAGTTTAATCATTGATTAGTGCTACTTGAACGTCGTGAAATTGACACGTGCAGTTTCGGGTGACTTTAATTGGCGATTAGTCTACTCGATACTTTACTCAAGGATGGTGAAAGAGGCCCTGAGTCTTGAATCAGTTGAATTACTTAAATTATTTCATAAAATATCTGTGAGTTTCGCTTGATATTGGTAAATAAGAAAACAAATTAATACGAGTTATGAACAGACTTATCCACTGCACGGTGTAAAGCTTTCTCGTGTTCTACAATGAGACGGATTTTTTTTAGTGCCGTTCGTCAAATGGCCTTTTCAGAAATACTGAAATCATCTACGAATTTTAAAATATTCGTTCCAGTAACTATAACATAGTTCACTTGGCTTACATAGGACCGCAAACATCTTTGGCGGGTCCTATAAACCCTCTGAGTCCAAAGTCCAAACTTATTCCTATAAAATTTCAAGGAAGGAAGCTTACCATACATTTTATTAATAAAATTGGTTAGCGTAATAAAGTATCATGGAACAAAATAAAAATGTCAGTGCGAGTTGAACTCGCCCGCAAAACAGTTCCGAACGAAAAATATTATTAACAGACTTAAATTTTTTGACTTTTTTTAGTTTTCCTGTTGTCTACAAGACAAGTAGGGTAGGTATTTTATTTATAATTTGTTTTCAAGATTTGGAAATAAGGGAAAAATGGTCAATTTCATATTTCTATTATTCTTACAGACAGGCAACGTTTTCTTTGTTCTTGACAGACGTACCTAACTTCCTCATTAAGAGGGATCAGGAAGGACAGAGCGGACTTTCTCAACAGTATCCTGTACTGGTTTTGAATACCAAATCATCATCATCATCATCATTAATCATCCCGAAAGTGACTGTCAACTGTTAAACCCTTTTCATTCAGTACTAAGCCTCATCCGTCGCCAACAGTAATTCAACTCACAAACATAGGTACCTATGTACTTCACAGCATTTTGTCAATAGACCCATACATCAAAATATAATTCAGTATGTAGTATATATCATTCAGTCAGTTGTATGTATCTCTATTTTGTTTGGGTCACAGAAGTACCAAATTTCGACTGTATCGGTCCAGAAAATTAGGAGAGACATGGATCTGACAAACGGAAATACAGACAGACATAGGTACCCTTTAGGGTTCTTCCATACGGACGATCGCAGCCCTAAAAAATTAACAACCAGTCGTACAAATTTGATTGGGCCCAACCTTAAGCCACGAGAACTTCGCTCGTTGACGCGATTTGACCGGCAAGATGAAAGGTAAGCTATTATATGCGGAGAGCCGTTGTTGCACTATGAACCCCGCTCCGTGAAGAATGTCTTCCATCTTTCGGACGGATTGTTTTCGACCTTATCATTAATACAACTTAAAGTGATTTTTCCTGAAATCGATCCGTTTCCAATCCAAGCGTACGAAGATTAATTTGTTGCAATAAAGCACTTTTATAGCCCAAGGAAGCGATCGAATTACCAATCACCCTGTCTATCCATAGCCATAATCACCACGTCAAGCACCAGATAAATACACAATAAAAAAACCGGCCAAGTACAAATCGGACTCTCACACGAAGGGTTCCGTACCCTACACCGAAATTTCTAATTTCGACAGATAGTCGGACGGACGAACAGCTAAGGCTTAGTAATAGGGTTCCGTTTCACCCTTTGGACACGGAACCCTAAAAAAACACGAGCATCATTCGTGATTCTAAGGAGTCGGAGCCGCCATTAACTTTATAAATATGTTCAATTAATCGCAAACCCGTCGTGCTGTTAAGCCCTGATACGTAATGATCCACAATTCGCAGAACGCACAAAGAACACTTAATTTTTTCGAGTCATTAGTGGCGACATTTTTCTTTTCCCTCCCTTTGTAATTTTGCTACCAGCGCTAATAGAAAGTTTCTGCAGTTATAATAACTGATTGCAGTTCGAATTTTTCTTTTTTAGTTCCGGGTTTTGTTGTAACATTTTGTTATTCTTTTTTATTTAAGAATGGGCTTGCTCTTGACTTCGATCACGTCTAATGGAAAGCGATGGATGAGGTCATAAAAATGTTTACTGAATCAACCGGCTGTTCACTCTTGCTTTGAAGACAGACGGGTTATATGTATAATAGAACACAGACACTGTCAAAGAGTTTCACAGTTTGGCTGTGTGCATGATAAATGTGGAGAAGTAGCAAATTTTTAACTATTTTAAGCTTTAAGTCTACTTGCAGCGCAAATCATTTTATTTGTTACTAGCTGACCCGCGCAACTTCGTCTGCGTCACATTTTCCATTATTGCTCCGCTCCTATTTGTCTTAGCGTGATGATATATATAACCTTCCTCGATAAATGGGCTAACACGGAAAGAATTTTTCAAATCGGTCCAGTAGTTTCGGAGCCTATTCAATTCAAACCAACAAACAAACAAATCTTTCCTCTTTATAATATTAGTGTAAACTACCGCCAAAATATTTAAAAAATTCAAACCCTTTGCATTGGCAGAAATAGAACGATGACTTAAATTCGTTTACCTCTAAATGTATAAGAATCATTTTTTTACTCGTCACGTTATTTGAAAAGAACTGGCGAGTCATGGTGGAGAATCGTCATGAGCACAAAACGTTTTAGTGGTAGGTAATCGATATAGGTATAGCTACAATTTGGTCAAAAGCGAATAGATTAATTTTAGGCAAGCGGAACACACTTTTGACCGTTTTTGATCAGATTGCGGTCAATCGCGAGAAAAAAGTATCGCCCAATTGGAAAAACTGGCAACGGTTTGTATGAAATACCGTGAAGAGTAACAAACTATCGGTGCTAGCGGGCCTATGGTAGGCGCCAAATAGATTAACAATAACGGTCATTGACCCAACTATATTTATATATATTAGGTATATATATATATATATATATATATATATATATATATGATTTATTCATAAGACAACTTTTGGTCCACAGTAGCTGTTAGAAATACTTAATACTATGTTAGTAACTATAAAATTTTAAAATACAATATGAATGGCCCTTATCCGCTTGACTGGGTCAGCCGCGCCAAATATGAGTCACGTTATGACGTAGATTGCGCGCGGCTAGATAAAAAAACGCGCCAGCTGCACGCCAGATGTTTATGTTTACGTAACCATTTTTTATCGTCGCCTCTTAGTTCAAGGCCCACTTAACTATTTCGTTTGTTCGAAAGCTGATAAACGGCCCTTTAAACTTACGTTAAGTGTATGATAACGGTTAGTTTCTATATTTTTTAATTAATTTGTAAACATTGAATATTGGTGAAAAAAACACATTATGTGAACTTTGAACAGGAATAATTTAAAAAGTAAATCGATAACATATATATTTTATGACTTGTATGGGTAGCTGGGTTATATCTAAAAACGATAAATAACAAACAACATACTCCACCGTACAAAAACATATATAAAAAAAAAAAATCTACCACCAAACATTAGCCATTTCCCGCCATTTTGCATTATTTACCTTCCGACCCACGGAACAAAAATTCTAATCATAACGTAAATTTCGTTTGTTTTGTTTATGTTTTGGCTGAAATCTATTGCCCAGTAAACATAAAATGCGATAATAATTACTTTTTAGTCAGAACAAGTAGCTAGACTTAATAATTAACAAATTACGAAAGCGTTCTGACAACATGGACGCCTTGTGTATCAAGGGTTATGAAAATGAATATAATACGTGTTAAAACTTACCCACATGTTGAAATCCTTTTGCACACACATTAATCACATCACAATGCACCAATAAAACATTAATTAACACTAATTCACTCACAAACAACATAATAAACAAGTTTATTCGACACTACGTCATCGCGCAACTCGCGTCATACCACAGACTGAATAAAACATTTAATTTCTTTCTAAAAATGGACTCGCCCGTTGCGTGTTTCGTATTTTAAGCATGTAGAAATGTATAAAGATTCGAGTGGAAAAGAGCAAAATGATACAAAATATCGTTGGTAAGACAGAAATGGACATAATTTGTTGCCAGGTCGTTATTTTAAAAATAGGGACTGTAGTTCCTATGACGCAATCTAGAGCAAAAAAAATTTAGGGACTGTAGTTCCGTAACCCAGTCGAGCGGATTTGTTTTTGTTTGTTTATTGACATCCTTTATGACAAAAATGAAAAAAAGACATAACGCTGCCCTGAATCAAAACCCTTCGTGATCCTCTACATTTTTCAGTCATGAAAAACGATTCATAGTTTATTTTTCTGTTTGCGATTTTGCTGGTGGTGGTTCGCAGGTGCGGAGACATAACTATTAGAGACCTGGCAAAGATCTTTATTGCAAATTTATCTGTTGCCTACCATAAACTATATATTTCATGAAAGGAGATTATGTTAATTAGGATAATTAGGGAATTATTGATCTAGAATCCATTACGTGTGCTAATACAAACATTGTAACAACAAAGCGGTATATCTTAATACACGACAAGCTAATTAGTAGCTTAGCTATTGAAGTTTGACACTGTAGATTAGGTATAAGTTTGCTAGCTGCCGCACGCGGCTCCGCCCGTATGGATGTATGTCGAAAATTATCACAAGGGAACATATTTCCGGATGGTATTCCATGTGTTATTCCAGACTATAATCTACCTCTATGCCAAATTTAATGAAGATGAAAGGATCTTCATAAAATTTGGCGGTAAATTTAGGCGGTCTGACGTAAAAGAGTAACAAACATCCATCCATCTATTTAATTTTCACTAACTTTCGCATTTATAATTTGAGTAGGAATTAGAAGGATATAAAATATAGTTAGGAAGCTAGCATTAGGATTAGAATAAGAAAGGATTAAAGCATCCTGGATAGAGTACCTAAACATACCCTAAATTGAGCAAACTTTCATAATTCAATTTTTTTGGGAAGAATTTATTTATGGCTTGTGGTTTTTATATCTGAATCAATTGCTTGGAGAAATTTGAGCAGTAACAGGTTGGGTAACCAATCCTCAACTCAGCCTCTCAAAATGAAGAGTAAGACTAACCTAAAATTCCACTAAATCAATGCCAAAATTGTAATTGGTAACTCAATTAAATTTTAGAATCGGCTAACACTTTTCATTCCAGCCTAACTTTGTTTGAGACAGAATTAATATCCTAATTAAAACTTCACTAACCCATTAGGGTCAACAATTTGATTTTGAAATTAAGTTAAATAATAAAATTACTCTAACTTGTTATAAAGTATGATGTCGGGTCTCCAGACCCTTTCATAAGGTATTCTGATGACGCCGATGCCGTCAAAATCACTGGTGTTCCACCTGAGGTGGTAGTCTGTCCAGATCTGCGTGATCCAGCAGTTTGTAGTGAGCAGCTGGTCTTTTTCCTCCTGAAACAATAATACTCAGATTTATTGATGTGTTCAGTATGTAAATCAAACATAGCTGAGGTTACAAAAAGAAATCATGTTTATTTATGAAACACAAATACATACAATTTAAGTATGTCAGAATAAGAAGGATTATTTTTTTAAGATAATTATAATAATTTCGTACATGTTTATGTCTACAAATACGCCATCATATTTTATATATAATTGTGTATACTTAGATGTTGTACTTAAAATTGAGCAAAAGCGCTATTGTGTAATTAAGTAGTGTTTCTACAACGCCGCCATCAAAGCCATACATTGCAATAAAACACTAAATTGTTATGTATACAAAAATAGACCGGCACACATTCTAGCTAAACCATATTGGAACATATTATCCTCCTTACGATCAAATCGAATCTCAAAGTAGATCAAATCTCAACGTAATGAACAGATACCTTCTCAAGAGGAAAACGAACTACACGCGTAAGTAATTTCAACTTCAGTAATTCGATATTCCAATGAAATTGCTGTTCTGATTCCCAATAATATTAAGAGCATAATTTAATCCAATACGAAAACAATTGCCGAGAAACTGAAAGTACTGATTTGTTTCCCTGAACTTTTAAAAGCAATCCAAGTTCAACCGGAATAACTGTAGCAGAATTGTTCGGAGAGATTAGGGGAAATCGTGTGAAACATTAAGGTATTTTCCTTAAATGTTTTCTGGGTATAAATGACTAATGTTCTATATAAATTACGTTTGCTGACACTATGGCTATTTTTCGGAAAAATACGGGCTATGTTTTAAAAAAATATTTCTCTCGTAGTCTTCCTCTCTTAAGCTGCTTTCAGACTACACTATAATACAATAGCAATAGTATATAGCTCATAGCACAACAATATCGCGCACCATACATTGTTATGGACACGTTCACACTGTACTGTACTATATATTATTGAATCTATGGTGCGCGATATTGTTGTGCTAATAAGCTAGTATACTCTATGCTATATATTAAAGCGTAGTCTGAAAGCAGCTTTAGTGTTTACCTATTTTTTAAGGCAATGTCTTAGTTCAATTTAACTAAGCTTTTTTATTCTTGCATTTTTGTCGTACTTGTGATTAATTACCAATTAATTGAGGTTGTGTGAAATACAAGACATGTTTTTAAATGAATAATATGTGATATAGATAAGAGTCAACTTAATTTTTTTAAAGTTTCCGTTCTGGTCTGCCTTGATCCAGTATGTTCCATTAACAAAACGTTAATATACAGAAAAAGGGAAAATCTTTCCTTTATTATACTGACGCATGACCTCGAGTGTCGTGACGATGAAGAATACGTCATAGTATCACTACAATGTATCGGATGACGGAAAGGACAAGATACTAACTAGATAAATAAGTATTGGAAGCAAGCATCTATTGACATGAGTGATCCGAATATAAAGTTCGTACTACAATTTGAAAAATCGTATCTCTCGTAGGTTAGCTTTGATATCACTTTAACGCTATAGGTTGAATTTATTTGGATAAACTTACTAATGCAAGTAACTAGCTGCTGCCTGCCGCTAGGCCCGTGTATTTTTTACTTCCCCCTTTTTAGTTTATAGCCTATGTGTTATTCTGATGCTTCTTAGGTTTTTTCTCCTTTTTTTGGGGGTTATTTGTCTAAACATATTTGTCAACCCCATCATACCCTTTAACTCTTATCAAACAATAATTTATACATAAAATAACACTATGATAGCGATGGAAGTCTCTGATGAAGGACTGTTATTAATCGACACTGCTACTTAGATATTTATTAGATTTTGCGTGAAACAGTGATAAGCAACCATTCATTCCACATTATAATTATAGTAGGGAACATTTGATGAATAAGACGGAGAACGAGGAATTTATCAATAAAGAACCAAAACTTCAGTTATCGCAATCGGTTTAAAGTTCAGAGTTCATGTTATCATAGCCCCGTGTGGTTAACTAACCCATGTCGTCACGTTAACTAACCCATGTCGTCACGTTAACTAATGCCGGAGGACTGAGCTTTAAACGTCCCCCAGTCTGTAAGTACTTATGTTACGGTCTATCCACTCAAAAACGTGTTCAGACGGTCGATTCTGTTGACATGTCACCGTGATCACTTAGGTGGAGTGAACGACAAGTGAGCTGACATGCCATCTTGTTTGTATGGTTTGACAGCTCACTTGTCATTCACCTCGCCTAAGTGTTCACTTCGACATGTTTACAGAATCGCACTGCAGAATACCTGAATGGGAGACCACACAAAGATTCAATGGAAATGTTTTGTCTCCTAAGATTGCTGAGAATGACTTGTTTTTAATTACTAGGTAGATACTTATTTGTAAGATTATTCAAATTTATTTTGTTTAACTTTTCGTGATTTTGTTTTATGAGCTTAATTTTAATTCATACCATTTATACATATGAATATGCAAAAACCAATACACTTAGGCTGGATTTGACCAACACCAGATAGCTTTATCGGTGGAATAATTTTGAATTTTTGACAGTTCTTCTATACAAAAATACAACCGACTTCTAAAAAAAAACACTACAAAGTAAAAAATAACTTTAAATTCGGAAGTCGGTGTTTTTGTTAGCATCTTCGTATTTTGACACCGACTTCCGAATTTAAAGTTATTTTTTACTTTGTAGTGTTTTTTTTTTAGAAGTCGGTTGTATTTTTTTGTAAAAAGTTTTTTATTTTTCACTTTTTAGTGGTGCCCCACACCTAACAACACCACTACAAAATCGCATAAAAGCAAAATACGCAATTTCGATTATCAAAGAATCATCTTAATAGTCAAATTCCAGCGATTTCGATTTAAAATCCAAAGATCGTAACCGATTTTGATATGATTTAAATGGGACCAATCTGCAAGTATATCCTTTCAGATAAAACAAAAAAAATTCAAATCGGTTCATAATTGTCGGAGTTATGAGGTAACAAACATAAAAAAAAACAGACAACCGAATTGATAACCTCCTCCTTTTTGGGAAGTCGGTTAAAAACTGTCAAACGTCAAATTTATTCCATGAATAAGAGTTATCTGGCGTTGGTCAAATCCAGCCTTAGGCGTTGAAGTATTCCTCCGCATTACTGTCATCCAGAAACGTGCCCAGAAGACTGGCAGCATTGCCACGTTGAATGGCAATGCTAATTCTTTGAGCAAAGAAGATCCAGCCTTCTAGTCTTGCAAAGAGGTCGATCAGTCAGCGAGATATTATGTCCTTGAAAAGGAAACGCGCGCTCGGTCCCTATGACCCAAGTTAGGTTTAGTAGATAGAAATAGTTAACTAAATAACTTTTTTTTTATTTGGATTGGGATTGCTCTTGAATCTAGTGTAGGTCAGAGATGACAGAAACAAAGTCTACGATGGAGCGAGCTTACCCAGAAGTAGCCTATTCACTCTTACTTTGAAAAGATTACGGTTGTAAGCGTTTGGAAACACAGACGCAGGCAGAAAGAGTACATTTCTGTGCGCATTATGAAAGACGCTTGGAAACGCTTAGTGCGAATTGGTGACTTTGAGTTAGTTATGTACCTACTTTATGTACGTTATATATTTTCGTTCATGTCATACTTAACTGAAGCAAGATTATTAGTCACCGATGCCGTCTCCTATAACACATACCATTTGATATTAACGTACACGTGACTGCGCAGGCTCTGTTATCTCTCTGCCCATAAATAAAAATGAAAACAAAATCGTTTTATTATACGGGGTAAATATTGAGGTAAGAATAAACAAACAAATGAGGGAGCCTGCCCTTCATGCACCTACGTCAAATGCCACGGTAGCAATAATGTCGTCATATTCGTCATGACTGAAGCTTGCTCGGATATGAGGCATTTTATGCGTATATTCTGAACACATGCTTACAAATATCTCAGAACTGTTGAGTTCTGTTATTTTAAAAGACTTGTGGCTTTATAATAACAGTCGCATGGATCTTCAGGGGTTGGCAACGCTTGCCGAAGTCGTTCAATGGAAGAGTGGCCATCTCGAGATACCAAGATTCATCCTTGGCTCGGAAAGCACGTTAAACTGCTGGACCCAGCTGTCATTTCTACATCTTTGACACTATAGTTACAATAGTAAGTATAGTAATCTTAATAACATAATTAATAGTAACAAAAGTAACTATAGTAATCTTTATTGTCACAGATTATACAAACAGTTTTTATGGATTCCCTAGCTCCTGCGCTATTGTACACTGTATTACAGGAGCTAGTGTCTTCCCCTAACAATGTTACATGTTTTTTATGACATCCAAAGATTACAAGGACACAAAAATAGTAAAGAAAAAAAAATATATAAAAAAAAAAATTAAATTCAAAGTAAACTAACATGCACAATTTCTTTATTGTGTGGGCGAGCATTATGTGCACGCACGTGTAAGTTGTGGTGTATATGGGTGTGAATGGGTGTGAATGTGTAGGGAATAAGAGAAGGGAAGGGAAAGGGTCTGTGTGTGAGGAGGGGAGGGGGGAGTATGAATGTTTCTCTTCATAACATCTTAATTAAGTTTTCTGGGGCATCATAGTCCAAACTTTTTAGCCAAGGTAGTATAACTTTTTTAAGCTGATTGGTGGTGTTATTTTATGAAAAACCAGCTTTTGCCCGCGCCTTTTTACGCGCATATCCCATTTTTTTCCCGTTCCCGTGAGAATTTCGAGAATTTTTTTCTTAGTGGTCCCCTACACTCCTCAAGGAACCTACATGCCAAGTTTGAGTTTTTTACGACCAGTATTTTCGGTTGTGTTTTCGTTACGGCATGGGAGATCGATATTTTTTTTTTGTTTCACAGATTATCGTAAACTTATGTTCATTAAAGGGATCTTAAGACAGACGCCTCCCAAAACAAATCCATTACTTGATGGCACGCCCGTACCTTTTGTCAAGAACAGTATCCCTAAACCCTGATTTACTTAATGAGTTACGTCTCATTCAACACAAAGCCTACTTTGTTCATATTCTCTGATATCGCCCTCTCCATCGAATAACAGCATTCAGTCAACAGCAAACGTTAGACTAAAAATGCCTGGGGCTCAACAACGCTTTGTTAAAACGAAATAAAGCTAGGTACTTCTAAAGAAAATTTTCATAATTGAGTAAAATTTATTTGCATAATTAAAAGGCTGCCCGAGTTCAAAAAGGAAAAAAGTGTCGTTTCCTTAAATATTTTCCACATACTCGTTTATATTCAGTTTTATGTCTACCTGGTGCTACTGCCAACTTTGAACATAAAACTGTTACTTTAATTAAGAGTAAATTATTAACAGACGGAAATACAGGTACCGAAATTAAATAGAGACCATTTTAATGAACATCAAACAAAATTATTTAACTCCACGCCGATAGTTCCTTTGCGCCATTAGCCCCTATCATAATAATTCCGTTGAAGGATTAAATAGATTTAAATCAAGAATATATTCCGAAGTGATAAACTAAGTACTGAAACTTAGAATAGTTATCATGGCAAAGTAGAAAAATGCCTCAGGGATGAAATCTAAAGTCTTTGGCGAGATAGTGCCAAAGTAAAAAGAGGAATAATGAACAAAAGAAGCATGTTTAAATCGATGCTCGAAGCTCTATCCAGTCATGCAGTACATAGGTACGTACAAGCCGTAGAAAGATTCTACTCGAGTAGTGCAAATAAAAAAAAATAGAACGATATTTCCACCGCACACAATAAAATAAAATCGAGGCATGAGTACGTATTGGATTTTTTCTCATGAATCACAAATTCGCAACTATATAATTTGAGATTTACGCCTAAACCAGCAACCGTTGCCGCTAAAACGAATATCGCTGTACGTAACATTTTTATATGAAAAAAGTCAATTTCTTTATAAGAAAAAGTACTTCTCGGCTTTCAAGCGACGGCGACGTTAACTTTAAAACGAACTAAAATGTTTCTCAAGTGTGGAAACCTCAGGAATACTTGAGACAGCAATGTATTTCACGGTCCGTTATTTAACATACTGCCATACTGCGACAGCAATCAAATGTGTACGTGGTTTCTACATTTTGTTCCTTAGAATTAGAGCCGAGTAAAAACCTGTGTGTAAAAACCTGAGTGTACATTCAGAGTCGTTTTTAATATACAGGATTATTTTTTTAAAGTGTAGTTCATTTTTGCTCGCACAACTCGGCAAAACGTAGGGAACAAAATTTTTTTTTTTGGTATTTTTTTTTTTTCAAAATCTTTAGATTGGACAGAAAAATAGCTGGTCATTGATAAAATAACCCTGTATAATACGAATACATCAGCTAGAACACACATACCGCATCTAGTCATTTTGAATACAGAAAACTTAGTTGAGAGAGTTGAACGGAATTTTGGATGAAATTCTCGTAACAGTTCCAGATGGTGTACGACAGAACCGCTGATTCATTTTGAAAATATTATCAGTCATAACGACATCACAGGATATGTCCCCGTACACAATAGCTGCAGAATCACACACCAACCCATCCCTAGATTCCCGGACCAGTAAACTCTTAATAGGTACACATCCGGCAAATGAAGCGCGAATTTCATAAATACTCCGCTTTTTCAATATTTTTCAGTCTAGAAAATTTGTTGTGCATTGAAAAAGAACGCCAAGTCATAGAGACCTATCGACAGATTGCAGCTATATTTTATACAATATAATTCACAATGTCAAATAAATCATGGGAGCCGTCCGCAGCTTAGCTTTGGCCTGCTCAACCCCAAGTTGACGTAGCACGACGAAATACGACTTCTGTCCACCGAAAAATATCATAGAAACATAATTCTAGAAATCAATCATCAGGTTCCGACGTTTTTACCGCATACAATATGATGGAACGATTTGTATGTCGGTCTAGTAACATAAAAGAAGTTATATAGGCCCATGGATCATAGTGCCTATAAATTCAACAAATTCTTTTTGTGTAAAAGTTATAGGATCTCTTTATTTTAGGGACACCCGTATATTTCAAAAGGGTCACAGGGAACCATTGGTTGCAGTTGCGAAGTCATCTCTCACGGGAATCTCGGAAAGGCCCGTGTGTGTTCCACAATGATCGTTTTCGCGCACGACCGGATAACACGATAATGATGATAAATGGTGCTTCTGACGGATGGGGTGTACCTATGATCCTTTTTTGGAGTTTTTTCGCACTAACCCTCTCATAATATAACCCTTTTACAGAGTTTTCTTTTCATTATCCTATCCCTTACTAGAATGTTAGGTCTGGGGATGGCTATTTCAGAATTATTAAACATTAAAACACCTATAGCAACTAAATCGGTTATGTCGATTTGGAACAAATTGACGTTTAAAAAGTGCTCAGCGTAAATTCAATAAATGACTTTTGATTTTGATTTCATATGACAGACGAACAAACAGACTCACGAGTGATCCTATCAGAGGTCTGTTTTTTTTTATTTTTTACGTTCAGAAGCCTGAAAACATGTATTTTGTTATAAACAGAATGAATTTTTAAAGTGTGTCTGGATGTCTTAATCCGAAGTTGTGAGGAATAATATCGAAAAACACTGAAATGAGTCTCGAGCCCGATTTTGGTTAAAAGTAAAACTGCAGCATTTAATTCTTGAAAAATCGGTATTCGTAGCCAGAAACCGAACCGGTTTATTTTGAACAAACATACACACCCAATATGAAAGTGTCGCTACTTAGAATCAAATTCTGGGAAGTAATAACACATGGCAAGCTAAAGGAAACCCTTTCAGTGTTTTTCGATATTCTTCATAGATTCGGATCTGACCATCCACGGACACTTACCGTGTATATGCCCTCTGCATTACATTACAACTTCATAAAATGTTCCATCGCATCTTACAGCGGAGTCATTCAGATAAAATTCACAAAGTAATGTCGTACTTAAAACCTTGTTTACAGATACTTTGTTGTACAAAATATACGCAGGATTCACAAAATGACATTTAACGTGGCTTCTAACGGAAATTACAACTTCCTATGGAGGAAAGCCTTAAATATACTTATAGATCAATCACGTTACACTTGGCTTGACATGTTGTAGACTCGTCTTCGGAATATTACACGGCGATATTAAAACGAATATGTGAAGGAGTTGCCTTAACAGGAACTATGAAACAGACAAAATACGCGTGAGTGGTTCCCTAATTTCAATCACTTGCACAAAATTCACAAATTCAGTACCTGTTAAAAAAAACCTAATATTTTTTTGATATAATTATTGCAAACAAGACCTACAAGCGACTGAAAAAAAAACACCTTTCCTATACCGCGTATAACTGACATCGACGCACAAACGATTTCCATGGGTCCAGGGCATGATTCTGGACACCCCAGAATTGGAATTTTTCGTCGGTTCTTTTCTCATTTTTTTCAAGAGTACCGCAAATAGGTATCAGCTCAGCTGAGCTGATATCTATTTGTGGTTTTATTCAGATTGCTCTTTTTAGTGAAAGTAGTTAATTAATTATTTTTTTATTAAAAATCTCATTGGGTTAGGTTAGCATAACGATTATGAGCAGTCTAAAGTAAAAAACCCCTTGAAAAAAATGAGAAAATGAGAAAAAAGCCGACGAAAAATTCTAAGTCAAGGGTGTCCAGAATCATGCCCTGGACCCATGGAAATCGTTTGTGCGTCGATGTCAGATACACGCGGTATAGGAGCCCCCCTTAATTTTTGATTTAATCTCATTTTTATTATTTGTTATTATAACGGGAATACAAATACACTCCCTGAGAATTTCAACTATCTGTTATTATGGTTCTTGCGAAACAGCCCGCTGACAAACAGACGGACGAACGGATAGACAGACGTATGGACGAATAGCAGAGGCTAAATAATAGGGTTCCGTTGGATATCCTTCGGGTACGGAACCCAAAAAAAAAGTGACAGTAAGTGAGTGACTTAAAGGGCTATCGTGTTAACCAGTTACTTGGTTATTTATCCTACCACATACTATTCCATTACAAAAATATAACCGACTTCCAAAAAAATCATTACAAAGTATATTATAAAATAATCTTAATTTCATCTATTTAACTAACCTAACAAACCGAAAATATTTTCGAGCCCCTAATAACCTCTCTCCGTTCATAAACACGAAATAAACATTCCTACATAATCAATACAATGTTATTAATAGGCACAAAAGCTTTTATAACTAAATTACAGAAGCCCTCAAGCCAAATTCTGAAAGCATTAAGAGCTCCAAACGCTTTAATGAATAAATTAATTGAACGAGTCTGTGAATATGTGGCGAAAGAAATGGGAACAATAAAATGTATGGTTGGATGAATGCGTGCATTGTTGCAGCCACGGACCTATTGTATTTGTTTTTGTATTCGCGGATTGAGCAGTCATAATGAGTTCATGATATACTTAACATACATGAACACTTCTGCATATGGTTTTTATTTCTCGTATAGTTTTCAGAAAGCTTTAATTATTGCGTGATTTGCCGCACCATATCACTTGAAATTTCATGTTTTATAGCGAAATTCTCATGGATACTCTCCATCTCGAGAGAACGTTTTAGTTGATAGATATCCAACATAATAAGCTGTTGGACATCTATCAACCAAAACATTGCAGTTCCTACCGCTACCATGAGTCGAGGATCGGGATAAATTTAAATTCACGCGCGGGGCCCGCTTCAATTTATTATTTTTCTTTTGTATCCTGAAACGTCCAGCAAATTGGTCCTGTCTAGACAACCGTTTCTCGGAATGACAAAGCCGAGTGTCTTTTGGGCATTAGGACTAAAAAGGTTTCGTTAAGAAAGGATGTGTCCATAATCTTAAACAAAACTGACGTAGGTACTAAGAGAACCTTAGTTTATTTCACAAAAAAAAACCGGCTAAGTGCGAGTTGGACTTTCACACGAAGGGTTCCGTACCGGAAACCGAATAAAAACACACGTTTTTTGTATTCTGTCCCTTTAATACAACATTTAATTATTTTTTGTTTTAGCGTCAATAGAAATACACACTCGCTGAAAATATTAACTGTCTTTCTATTACGGTTATTGAGATTCAGCCCGCTGACAGACAGACAGACCCACGGACGGACGGGCAACGGAGGCTTAGTATTAGAGTTCCGTTGACTACCCTTTGGGTACGGAACCCTAAAAATAAAGCCCAAAGAGCAATTCTTAGATTCCATTTTATTCTTGAGCTCTGCGTATCAAATCGGTCAATCGAAAGCTACTCAAACAAAGGTCATTGCGGTTGACTTTGTTTACCTGTCGCCTCTACAGACTGGTCTTTTGTGCCCAACTCTAAATGTTAAATAAACAACGAAACAAATGAACTGCCGTTTCGAACCCAGCGGGTTAATGAAAAAACAATAACTGTCTCTGATCTGTTATTTCATTGACAGTCCGTATGATATTGAAAATCTAATTTTAGTCATTCATTATTTCATGACGACACGGTTGGCGCGGCTGCTGCGCTGCGTGTCATGGGTTCGATTCCCGCACGGAGCAAATATTTGTATGGCCTACAGATAGTTGTTCTGCTGGGTCTGGCTGTTTGTGTAAGTGACTTTGTATGTTTGAAAACGCACCCACAATACAGGGGAAAATCCTAGTGTAGGGCAACGTTTAAAAAAAAAAACGCAATATTAAATTTGCCTCAACCCAGTAGCTTCACCCTCGTGAATTTCGAAAATACGGGACGTTTTTTGTAAGTAATAAAAAACCGGCCAAGAGCGAGTCGGACTCTCACACGAAGGGTTCTGTACCATAAACCGGAAAGATGACTTTATTTGTATGGGAGCGCCCTTCAATTTTTATTTTAAGTTATGATTGAATTTTAATTATTTGTTGTTATAGCGGCAAAACTTCATCTGTGCACCTATTATATTTATGGTTCTTGAGTTACAGCCCGCTGACAGACAGACAGACAGACGGTGGATGCCTAGTAATAGGCTACCGTTAGTAACTCGTTGCGTAGGAAGGGACCCCAAAAAATATGAGTTTATTTAGTCCGTCAGTAAGATTATCGAAAAATATTGGAAACGTATTTTTTGTTCTATCAAATCAATAAACATTGACGAAAATAAAACGCATCAAAGATCAGGAGTGGGGGCTTTTGACGTCACTTTCCGATAAAAAGTGTATTGGAATGTGACGTCACACGAATTTTCAATGTACTGTATCGGTTTATTTTTAGTTTACTTGAAAAAAAAAAGTGTCCAAAATTTATAATAATCCATCTCATACTTATATTTTTTAGTCAACATCCCCAGTAGGTACCCTCTGAGTAAAATTTACTGGGATAAAAGCTATTATTTGCCCCAATCAAGAAAATGGTCATCATCGTGGTCAAAAGCCCAATTGGGTGTTATTAAACAACAAACCTCCAAACATTATAGACATTTATAAAATTAAGTACGATTCGATAAGCAAGCAAAGGTCGGCTTAACGTACAGTTGAATCAAAGCATAAAAAAGGTAATCCAGGTTGTGCCCATCAATAACTAAACAATACAAAATAGGCTTTTTAATTTGTTTATTTATTTAATTAATTAAAGACTATGGAAGACTTACAGCTAAATACAATGGTGATAAGTAACAGTATGATAATCTGACAGCCAATAATTAATAATAATTATTAATTTTAGTTATAACTAGCTGTCCCCCGCGGCTTCGCTCGCGTCAAATAGCTACCTTACCTACCCATTTTTTTGCTTTTAAACATTCCCTGTAATCTGGCGAACTAAACAAAAAAATTAGTACCGAAATCGGCCCAGCCGTTCTCGAGTTTTAGCGAGACTAACAAACAGCAATTCATTTTTATATATAAGACTAGCTGTCCCCCGCGGCTTCGCTCCCTTCAACTACACTTTTTTTTGCTTTTAAACTTTCCCTGTATTCTGGAGAACTAAACAAAAAAAGAATTACCGCAACCGGCCCAGCCGTTCTCGAGTTTTAGCGAAACTAACGAACAGCAATTCATTTTTATATATAAGACTAGCTGTCCCCCGCGGCTTCGCTCCCGTCAACTTCAATATTTTTTTTTGCTTTTAAACCTTCCCTGTATTCTGGCGAACTAAACAAAAAAAGAATTACCGAAATTGGCCCAGCTGTTCTCGACTTTTAGCGAGGCTAACGAACAGCAATTCATTTTTAGGGTTCCGTAGCCAAATGGCAAAAACGGAACCCTTATAGATTCGTCATGTCTGTCTGTCGGTCTTTCTGTCTGTCTGTCTGTCCGTCCGTCCGTATGTCATAGCCACTTTTATCCGAAACTATAAGAACTATGTTGTTGAAACTTGGTAAGTAGATGTATTCTGTAAACCGCATTAAGATTTTCACACAAAAATAAAAAAAATTCAATAAAATTTGGGGGTCCCCATACTTAGAACTGAAACTCGAAAAAATTTTTTCGTCGAACCCATACTTGTGGGGTATTTATGGATAGGTCTTTAAAAATGATGTTAAGGTTTCTAATATGATTTTTTTCTAAACTGAACAGTTTGCGAGAGAGACACTTCCAAAGTGGTAAAATGTGTCCCCCCCCCCCCGTAACTTCTAAAATATGAGAATGATAAATCAAAAAAAAATATATGATGTATATTACCATGTAAACTACTAGCGAAAATTGGTTTGAACATGATCTAGTAAGTAGTTTTTTTTTAATAAGTCATAAATCGTAAATCGCAACTTTTGCTTATAATATTACCTACAGGCTTGTACGGAACCCTCGGTGCGCGAGTCCGACTCGCATAGATAGATTTTTTGAGTCTAAGTGAATGCAAGCCAATCTTCGTAATAGGGTTCCATTGGTAACCCTCCGGGTAAAAACTCCTAAGTAAATCACTTACCCTTTGGGTAAAACCCCAAGTTAATAACTTTAAAAAATCTTTTACTGCTATTTTTGAGACGCTTTTCTCAGTGAATGCAAGCCAATCTATAAGTACTTAAAGATAAAATGATGACGCGAATACATTATTCATATACGTGAAACCTTTTCCATGCATCATATTATGGTGGATGCACGGTTAAAAATATACTGGTTTATTTTATATCAAGCTTTCAATCCCTACTAATATTATAAATGCGAAAACTACTTAACCGATCGTCATGAAACTTTGTAGACATAATTATTCTTGGAGATATTAGAAGTAACATAGGGTAAAATTGAAAAATATTTTTACACGCGAACGAAGTGGCGGGCAACAGCTAGTATACCATATTTTTTCTTATTGATAATAACAATAACAGCAACAAGCAGCAACAACAGCAAAAGTTTAATATTAAGCTCCACATAATTGAGAGTCCAGACAACTTTTTCTTAAAAATATAGTTTTCCAAATAAAATATATTTGAAATATTCATTTAAACGTCCAACACTCTTCAAAATTATTTTCAATTCCAAACGTGGAGTTAGCTGAGCCACGCATTCATTATTTTGGCTGAAAAAAGGCTTCCCTAACTCGAATTTCAGAACAAACTTCATGTAACAACGCGAGCGGTGTGTCCTTTATTCTCGTTAGAGAACTCGCTAACGATTGAACGAACTGATTTGGATCTAACAATTAGAAAAAAGTCAAGTTAAAACGTTCACTGGAATCATAGGAAGAAAACCTTTGATATGATCGTACTTACCTCAATAGGTTCCTTATTGTTTGTCTTCGGAACCCTAAAAAACAATGTTATATTACAACCGACTTCTGAAAGTGAAGTAGTTTTGAACTCATAATCAAATTATTAGCGCAAAATGTATTTCGTGTTGTCTTATAGCTCGATAGATGGCGATAGAAAAAAAAAATGAAGTGTCTGTGGTTTCATAACGTGACATGCATAAAGATTCAATCAATTAAAAGGTATAATAATCAAAGTGCATAATTTGGTAAAACTCAAATTATGCACTTTGGCCATAGAAAATCTAGTACGAAAATGGACGTGTAATATCACAGCAATGTAATTAATGACGTTGACAGTGCTAAATTCCTAGGACTTGTAATAGATAGACAGCTTAACTGGAAGAATCATATTGAAACATTATGCATGAAAATAAGTAGCTCATCTTATGCCTTATATAAACTCGCTCCAACCGTTAACACGGATGCGCTACTCACAGCCTGTCATGGTCTAGTTGCATCTGTGTTAAGATACGGCATCATATTTTAGGGTAACTCTACAAATAGGGAAGCCGCGTTTAAGGCGCAAAAGCGCTGCATAAGATCTATGTTTGGGCTTCAGGTAACGGACAGCTGTGTACCATATTTAAGAAAGTATAAAATTTTGACACTACCAGCTTTGTACATTTATGAAACAGCTTTATTTGTGAGACTTAATCCAAATTTGTTTTCGTCCCTATCTGATACTGTACAACGTAACAGGCGAAATGACATGCTCCGTGGACGCAGAGCTAAGTCAGCTCTCATGCGGAAAAGCATATTCTGCAGAGCACCGCAAATTTTTAATAATAAAAAAAAAAAAAACAAATAAAAAGTTAGATTTGGTTGGATTTAAGAAGCAGTTTAAAGAATTTTTATGCAATAAGTGCTATTATAACTTGAATGCCTTCCTAAATGACACTGATATATAATTTAATCCAATTTTATTCTTTGATATTTATTTATTATTTGATATTTAACTGACATTCCTTTTTGAATTTTAACTATAACTATTTATTTGCTAAACATTTATCACCAATGTAACATATTTATAAATTTTACGCCCTTGTGGTAGAATATGATGAAACTTTTTATAAACTTAAGACCATGTTATGTACATACCTACCATGTTCTGACAAATAAACGATGATTATGATTATGATTAAAATCTTTGTATTTTGAAAACAG
The DNA here is from genome assembly GCA_963859965.1 of Ceramica pisi. Lineage (NCBI taxonomy): Eukaryota > Metazoa > Arthropoda > Insecta > Lepidoptera > Noctuidae > Ceramica > Ceramica pisi. Next base: position 8,328,121 of record OY982529.1, read on the forward strand.
TCCTAGGGGTCATGTGCGTCTGCGAGGGTTGCGAAAATTTATTCGAAAGGGTCACCGCGGCCCTGGAACGCAAAGGGCATTAGGTGGAACACGGATGGGTTTTTAGTCAATAAGAATCTGTCACTCTTCTCTTCTGCTCCGCCAAGAGTGGGATCATTTCATGGTTTCCCGTCCTTAAAAAAAGGTCTCACTGTGCGTGTTTTATTCGCGCATTTAATCGTAAACCGTGTTCGTTTGGTATTACAGACAATATCATTGCTCCGAGCCAGTCTGTAGCCAACCAGTAGCGGCGTTAGGGTAGGGCGAGGTTGGGCGACGGCCCAGGGCGCCGGATATAGAGGGGCGCCGCAGGCGGTCCACCGTGCACCGGGGGCGGCCCGCACCGTTTGACACCCGACCGTTCGTTGACTGTTTTTGTAACTGTCGGGTGTCACCCGGAAACGGGTGACGTAATGAAACCCGTCCGACGTGGGGTGTACAAAATTTCGTGCTCGCTTCGCTCGCTCTTATATTCTGCACTATCGTTGTTCTACACCTTTTCTGCGTAACTCAACAAAACGATTATGTTTATGTATGAATAATCAAAAGAAAATAATGCTTTTCCAGGGTGCATGAATTTTCGAGCTCGCTTCGTGAATCGCTTAATGAATTTATTAGACCATAAAGTTACTTTTATTTAAGTTTGAATGAGACAAGAAAATAAAACCTATCCCAAGAAGAATGCGAAAATTTTCGAGCTCGCCGTCGCTCGTGCTTGTGATCTTGTCTCTTTCAATTAATGAGCTTTCTTACGTCTGTCCATAAAGTGCCATAAACTGAGATAGGATGCAAAAATTTGCTTATCCGCGTCAGTCAACAAAATTGAGTCTAAAATAACCAAAACAGTCAAAAAAATCAATTGAGCCAATGATGAAAAGAAAATCAAAATACTCCGAGGCAAAGTGCAAAAAATCGCCCATAGAAAAGCAAACTTTTATTTAGATTTTTTTAATAGCAATTGTTTATTTATTTTAATAAATAGTTAGATATTTAATTATATTCAGTTAGGGGGCGCCGTAAAATTCTCGCCCCGGGTGCCAGTAGTGCTAAAACCGGCACTGTAGCCAACGTGCACTAATTTAGCAGCGTTGTCAAACTTACAACTACACAGTTGGTACTAGAATTCCATAAACATTACCAATCTACGGAACATAAGACCAACATTAATCTCCCTTTACTTAAAGCAGAACCATTGAAGTGGGTATACCTTGTTTTATAATTCACTAGGAAGCAAAGATTAACCGGTTCGATGAACTGAAAACAAAAACATACAGAGTTTCCGTCAGGAAAATGCACGTAAGCCGTTATCCGACCTTGATGGAAATTATATTAAAGCTGAAGAATAAACCGTGCCGCAAGACAAAGCAGAATCAAGGAAGTTTAAAAGTAAAAAATAGGATTTATATTTTTTACCTCACCAGTTGGATGTTCAGAGAGAATACCGATTTTTAGGCATGAATCTGAGTGAATATTAATATGAGTGCATAGAAGCGTTTTGCATACCTTTTAAAGAAATTGCACACTATGAGTTTTTGTATGGATTCAGTAGCGCGTTTCGTTAACGCCCCGTTTCATCGGTCTCTCGCTATTTACTTAGATATTTTTGATCATTTATCGCATTTGTAACATACAAGTGCATCTTTTATTTTAGTTACCGCATAGGTACTTGACGTTCGAATATTACGTAGGTCTGAGCACTCGCTTCACGTCGTCAAGCCTTCGATTGAAATATTTCATTTCCGGAATATGTCATTTCGTCACATTACGGAGTATTCACCCTAAAGTATAAGTACTCAACTTAGCGTCATCAATAAAGGCCAATATACACCGACTACCAAACCCTTAATCAACCGATATCCAAGAATCAATTTGGACAAATCTTAATGTTTGCTTCACCAATATTTGACGCTCAAGTAAGTCTGACCGCTGACCAAACCACTAATGTATGAATTGGCCACGGTGCCAAGTCGCATGTAATTCCATATAATATAATGTTCAATACCGCCAAATGTCTCTATAATAAACCTTACCTACCTATATAACCAAATATGTTCCTTTATTAAACGGTAATATTAAATTTAATCTTAAGGTTAAAAACCATTTTGATCATTATCGTGACTTTCACGGACTGTTTTTAAGATATAACGTTTTCTTTCATTTTCCTTACCTCGAGAAGAAATGTTCTATTAAGTGCGTCGGTACCCAACTAACACGATTCGCCCTTCTGGGCATCAGCTAGACCGATTCGCTAACGTTAATAGGGACAATATGCACCTGTTATATCCGGCTCGAAGGACCACTTTTATGTGTGGCTCAGAGGTTACTAGTTACTTTCCGTAGAGTTATTGGATGGGAGTTGACGAAAACGGACTTCACTGCAATTAGTTTATTCATAAAAGTTAGACGGAAGTTCCATCGGATGCTAATCCGCGGTTATATCGCTACGGCAGCAATTAGTCAACTAAGCAATTATAATCATAGAAATAAATAAAACGAGTAGCGACAAGTAGGTCGCGGCGTTAATAATTTGCCTGTACTTGAATCGTACAGCACTTGCGACCGAATGAGAGTTTTCAGCCCACTTCTCAAGACTTTCCAAGTACTATCAATAGCAGTACATTAAAATTTAAAGTGAATGAAAACTTTCAGGATCACTTTGCTGTTGAAATTATCAAGTTCAACAACTGAAATCACGCCAAAATAAGACGTTAACTATTCACTCTTTAAGTTTAAGTTATCGAACTAGAGTTTATTATGCAGACAGCTAAGTTTCAAGCATAGCACTTTGTAATGAAATCATGAATGTTGTGTGTGGAGGAGAGATGCATGTAATTAAATCCTGAAAGTGCATTGCGGAGTTCATGATCGAAACTACCAAAAGTCAGAGAAGTACTACGACAGATATTCCGATTTTAGAGAAACCTGCTCGTATCTCCGGCTACCCGTTCTATATGCCAGTTATCTGACATAGAAACAGAGTAAAACGGAATTTACTTCTCGGAAAGTTTATCTGTTGAATGTGAGTGAAATTGCCTGAAGGGAAGGACGATGTGCCCTCAAATTAGAGACGTATTCGTAACTGAGGTGAAGGTCTGAACGAAATTCAGTAATATAGAGAAATAAAATTCGAGTATCTCCCAAGTTAGAACCAGATTTCTGAATAATATTACGATCTTGAGTTAAGCCTGCTCAAATAACAAACTTTGACAGCTTTCTTGCTTTAACTCAAAATCCTCTATCCAGAAACTGCACGTGTAAGTATGAACAAAAAAAACTTTGATATAATAAAACATGCAAATGTGAAAAGCGTTTTCAATTACTATTCATTCCTAGATAGCCTAGCTATAGCCCATGACGTATTCATAAATGTTCACTGAAAATTAATTCGAATAAGCTTTTCCGACGTAAGTTTGCAATTTGTTTACAAGCTGGTACAATTTTTCTCTCTTGTTTTATATTTAAAAACCAGATTTAAGCTCTGTTATGCTTGAAATGCGAAGAAAGAAAATACCTCGTTGGAAATTAAAATAACGAAACCTTTTTTTTGCCCTCACCTTACTGGGGCTCGGAATGTCGTACAGAGGGGGACTCTGTATTTAAACAGAGTATACAAGAAATATTAAATGTACATGTGGTTACTTACAGTCTATGGGCGGGTTCCTGAATTGAATATTTTTAGTAATAAACCTACTTCAGTGCTAAACTTTTACTAGGTTTTCAGGCCAATGTAGGGTTTGAGAAATCGTCTAATGAAATGTTAAGGGCGGATTTTTGCATTGAGTAATTTGAGTAAAAACGATTACTTTGGCCCACGGTGTATCGTCACCTTAGTAGTAATTACTAGCTGACCCGGCGAACTTCGTTCCGCCTAACAGTCTTTTTTTTTTTTAAATAAACGTAGCCTAAATAAAATTCCCGTCAAAATCGGTCCAGCCATTTCAGAGCTTAGCCGGAACAAACAGACAGACAAAAATTGTAAAAAATGTTATTTTGGTATCTTATATATATACAAATACAAAACAAATACAAAAAATACAAAATCTTTATTTGTGTACAAAAAAGTATGTGTGTGTGTGTGTGTGTGTGTGTTGTGTGTGTGTATATATTCATATACCTACATGTAGTACAAAACGGTTATTTCAATATTACAATCAGACACTCCAATTTTATTCATATGTATGTATACATATATAAAAGTACAGATTAACAATTTTTTATGTCATAGCGGTCCCCCGACACGATGAATATGCTTCGACCAAAATATTCGTACATATATTAAACTAAATAGATAAAAATATATAGTTATAGAGTATTATTTGTCGGCTGTTGTTTAAATTTTGTAATTTATTATTTGCCAAATTTTGATAGATTTTCAGGGCAAAGTAGAGTTTCTGAAATATTCAACGTCAAATGTGGCCGGATTTCTGAATTGAGCATATTGAGTAGAAATCTGTCAAATCCTAGTTTTCTGGCAGTGTCGAGTCGAAAGACTTTGAAAAATACTTTACTTGATTTACTTATAACTTTAAATACTTATTCATTATGACCGAAGTATACCTATTGGTGTTCTTATACTCCGCACTTAATTTCTACAGTCTTAAGAAGCTTTATGTTCCCACAGTCTTAAAACAACATTTATCTTTCAAACATCCACAAATTAACAAAGTCTTAATCGATGGTTTGCAAAATCAAACAAGTATACAACCCTGTCGGGGGTTTCTGGTACATAATCCCAGCCCCAAGCCCCTGGGGCTTAAGGAGAGGGTTTTACCACATCAACAGCAACTTGCGGTTACTTTGCGTAAGGGAAAAACTATCTTACGATAACCATTACCTTCCACGGTGGGGGATCTTATTAGTTTTTAACTACAGGGCTATGGGGTGTAGTTTTATGGATTTTTTTACGTACTAGCTTCTGCCAGCGGCTTCGCCCGCGTGCTCCCTAGGGTACATAATCCTAGAATAAAAAGTAGTCTATGTGCTATTCCAGACTATAATCTATCTCTGTTACAAAATTTCATCCAGATCCGTTCAGCCGTTCTCACGTGATTGAGTAACAAACTATTATAATAATATTATGTAATCATTTGTTTTTAAAGAATATAGTTTAAATGAGATATGGTTTTATATTAATCGCTTAATGTTAAGGACGGTAAATATTTAAATATGTAGGTACAGGGTCTGGTTTTGAATGTGTTACGAAATATAGTTCGATTAGCTCAAACGACTCTTACAAATTGAACACAAATCAATTCGCTGTTGAAAAATCTTTGAACCAAAAACGCACGTTTAACTAATGGGAACAACAATTTTATACTCTGTTAGGGTACTACCTCGGGCCTGTGGACGGCGAGCTATGGGTGGCTTGCCGTCCGTCTGTCTCGTGACGACAGGCCGTGTCGACGGCGCGTTAGTTTTCCACGCGCGCCTCAAAGACAGCCAGCACACAGAGGGGCCCGAAAGGGCCGACGCCTGCCGGAGTCGCGGGATTATTCGCAAGAGACACCGTGGCTCCGGAACACATAGGGCAATGAAGGAACATGGATGAGTTTTAGTCAGTAGAAGTCTGACACTCCCTATCCCTAAAAAAAAAAAAGGGTACAGTACCTACACATAGAGTAACCGATGGAAGAGTACTAAGAATATCTTTCAAGATATTGTGATACAATGTGTAGGTACGTGAGTCAACAAGTAGGCATAAACTGAAGTACTGATTTCAGCTTCATATTTCGTGTCAGATAAATGGCGGGATGAATGTGACACCCTTATTTTATATGAAGACATGTGAGAGATATTATAATGAAACATTTACTTAGTGCGCAGAGCCCACACAACGTGAGAATTATGACTATTAATAATTTGGTGTAGAATTTATATTTGCGTACAAATGTAAGTTGGTAGAAACATGAGCTTGGTTGATATAGTAAATTTATGTGTCAGAGATGTCAAATACAAAGACTCGTTAGGGCCCTTTTCTTGTCATGCGTGTTTTCACGCATGCGGGTGATAGCACGCTCCTAGCCACACGCAGGACAAGTTTCATTTGACGCTGCAGTATTGAGCGTGTCGACACTGAAGAAAGAAGAACGTCGCCCGCATCTGGATAGCAAACACGCGGGCTGTTCGCCCGCAGCCAATACGCATTCCCCACGCGTGCTGCCCACATGACAGGAAAAACATGTATGAAATGATTGGATTCAGGCAGCCCGCATGCAGAACGTAATATTAGGTTAGATAGCATTCAGGTTACATCTAGATATTACTTTAAGGACCTTGTAGAAACCAGAAGAAATTTCCGTGCGTTCAGGCGTTTTTGCCATACCTATTACTGGAATCAAAAGTAGCTCACTATTTAGGATCCATTCGTTTCAGTGTTAATATATAATCCGTGGTGCTTGGTAACTGGGCTTAACCCAGTTGTATATATCCCTTGGTGCCTATTGGCTTAACTCAAATCTGTCTCCTGCTTGATAAGGAGGGAAGTGGAAATTATATTTATTTTTCCTACTCCTCCGCTGTACTCTTCTGATTAATTTCAATGCGGGATCCAAGACAGTTGAATCGTTCCTCCGGGACTCGTCGGGCTTCATTAGCTCGGCGTTTTTCTGGTGATCGCCACTGTTGATTCTGGCTTTCACGAGTTGCAGTGGTTGGGAATGTGTGGCGGGCTTGTCCCAAAAAAAAAAGCCCGCATGCAGACCAGCCGGTCGATTCTGTTGACATCTCTCGAGATCTCTTAGGTGGAGTGAACGACAAGTGAGCTGTCATGCAATCTTGTTTGACAGCTCACTTGTCTTTCAAGTCGCGACATGTTTACAGAATCGCAATGCAGATCCGCGCGCGGGCGAAAACACGCATGACAGGAAAAGGACCTTAGTGTGTAAACTTAAATAAAACCGGCTAAGTGCAAGTCGAACTCGCAAACATAGCGTTGCGCTCCAAAAATCGCGTTTCTTGTATGGGAGTCTCCCTTAATAAATTATTTTTAACCGACTTCCAAAAAAGAAGGCAATTAAACACACACTCTTTTTCGGTTCTGGAGCCCACTGACTGACAGATGGACGGACAGACAGCAGATTCTTAGTAATAGGGTTCCGTTGGTAACCCTTCATAAAAAACTGGCCAAGTTCGAGTCGGACTCGCGTGCAAAGGGTTCCGATCCAATTTCATTTGTTTAACATGATATTGTAACACTACAGACTTCTAATAGGTTTAACTGTAATCTTTAGGTATATAACTATCTACTATCTTCATTTATTTAAAAAAAATAGGCTCAGTAGTTTCGGAGATAAGGGTGGGAATGGTCATTAACTTCCAAACTATATATTTAAAAATAATAATTAAAACCCTCACAGCTCTCTTGTCACACGATACAGTTTGAAAAACTTCTTCTAGTTCTTCTTCTTCTTCTTCTTCTAGTTTGACCCCCAAAAGTGTCCCTCACAGTCAAAATTGATTAATTTACGTAACACGTCCGTGTTTGGGTCATAGAAGTCCATATGTACTTATACCGAATTTCAACAGAATAGGCCCAGTGGATCCGAAGAAAACTGGTTGTGACACAGTGACAAACGGACTGACAGACATAGATGCCCGAGTGACTATAAAGGTTCCGTTTTTTCTGGGTGTTCGGAACCCTTAAAAGCCCCCAAAGTCAAGTGATTTAATATTTTATTTTATCAAATCGAAGCCTACTCACGAATAAAAAACGAAAACATAGCTGAAACCGAATAGACACTCCAAATGTTGATATTTGAGTTTATAGTAATTGTGATCTAAAAATAAAAATTTAAAGAACCATCGACAAAAAAAAATCTGTAAAAAAGAACATGTTTTGTTTTTAAGTTGACACGTGAAAATATCTAAATCAGTTACTTACTTGAATTGACAGAGGGATGTTTCCATAAACCACAACTTGGGAATAGTTGAACAAGAGTCTACAAGAGACACCACAATTCTCAATTAACATCACAAAGTGAAGTTGTCTGTGTCGCTTTAATTGTGTTTCTATCAAGTACAAACAATTTATAGTCAATTTTACGTAGATATTATCTGCATCTCTGCGAATATTACACTTGTAGAATATTGAGCACTATTTTTGACACAGCATCTTTTTTTAAAGAATGGGAAATCATCAATTGACTCTTTCCGCTCTGGGTGGAATGTAAAGGAGTGTCAGACTCTTAGTGACTAAAACCCATAAGTGTTCCTCACAATGCCCTTTGCGTTCCAGGGCCACGGTGATTCTTTCAAAAATCCCGCAAAGACACAGAATCTTAAAGTAGAGGAATGGGTTAATAGGTTAAAATAAAGAAAAAACTCGTCGCAATGGATCTGAAAATAGCGGGACGAGTTATAACAATCAACGAACCCATCCTCAACACAGTACCAGTGGAACCCCTTTGCAGGAAATGCCCCACCAACCTTCCAAATCCTGAACGTGGCTAGCGGCAGAGCGGCCCAAGCAACCACAAAGTCGTCGGAGAAATATTGAAAACTTGAGTCAAACGACGCGAAAAGAAGGAGACTTACCCCGGAACAAAACATTTTGACAGTTGTGGGATAATAAGAGCTAAAAGTAACCATAAAAACCTAAGGTCAAAATAGGTTCTCCCACAACAACATCCAACATAACTAACTAACACTTCTGTCTACCCCACAGACAATCACAAGCGAAATGTTATGCATAAGTCTACGGAAAAGTATTAAGGCAAGCACGGTCGTCGAATGACTTTGCCCCGCATTCACCTGCCTATGAAATTTAATAAAACGAGCGGAAATTCACGAGTTCCCCCCAAATGTAGTTACTATCGCCATGTTGACTATTTGCTCATAATTCTTTGCCACTGTTTTTACGTACAACTGTACGCTATTTTTTTCGACTCTATCTTACTCGCTACTAATCTTACCTAATAGTGGTAAAGTCTATGGGTAGATTAGGAAAAAAAAATTAAAATCTCCTTATCGAGTATAAATTTAACAAATTCTAAATTCAAATTCTCAACACAGAATTTAGAATCTACTAATCAATAAAACTAAACAAATGATAAGTTTTTTTTTTATAAGTTCGATGTTTGTAAATTAATCACCCCTGAACGGCGGAATGGATTAGGATGGCAAACGAAATTAAAGTAGACCATAGCCTAGATTTGGACTGTTTCTATGTAGGGTTCTGACGGATTTGACGACACGATTGGCGCAGTGGTTGAGCGATTGGCTGCTGCGCAGCATGTCGCGGGTTCGATTCCCGCACGGAACAAATATTTGTACGACCTACAAGTATTTGTTCCGAGTCTGGGTGTTTTTCTACCTATAATATGTATGTATTTACAAAAAAAAAATGTATTTAAGTAGTTTATCAGCCATCTCGTTACCATAACACAAGCATTAGGTTGCTTAGCTTGGGACTATATGGCGTTGTGTGAAATGTCCAAGTATATTATTATTATTCTTTTATACCGGTGATATAATTATTAACTTTCATTCGGGCAAAGCCACTGCGAAATACATTTACAAATGTGGACAGTGGACATTCCTTTATTAAGAACAATGAAATTTTCGTTGTTGTTTAAAATAATGCAATGCAATGAAAGAAAGAAAGAATAAATTATTTAGCACATACACGAAACACGCACGGTACATAGAAATAATAACAAAATAAGGAAGCGATATGTCAAACAGACTGATGCTGTATGACATATCAATGCAAAGTTTTATTATTTCGTTATAATTTGTTTTGTTTTAAAATTAAACTTGAGAATATTAAAGCTACGCTTTTAGAATAAAAACAATTGACAAGGAAAACGGGTCAAAAACATCACTGGCAATGAAAGAAAAACTTTGTCTATTCCCTGTCAAGTTTCGACACAATCAAAGGTATAAAAAAGTAAGATGGGACATTTTATTGAATCGCAAAGACTGAAAAAGATGTCTCTTTTATTTTTATTTAAGCTACTAGCTTTTGCCCGCCACTTTGTACGCGCATAATATCCAGTTTTCCGCCCCCGAAGGTATTTCGGGAAACTCCTACCTCTCTTAGTGCCACCCTGAAATTTGGCGTATAGGTGCCTGGGGGAGTCCAGGCACCTATACGCCAAATTTCAGCTTTCTACGACCAGGAGTTTCGGCTGTGCGTTGTTTGTCAGTCATTGAACTAGTCAGTCACCAGGAACACAAAAGTTTTATATTTATTTATTTAAATAAATAAATCTTTTTTAATCGGTACAAGGCCGCCACACATTTCCAACCACTGCAGCTCCTGAAAGCCCGAATCAACAGTGGCGACCACCAGAAAAACGCCGAGCCAATGAAGCCTGAAGAAACGATTCAACTGTCTTGAATCCCGCAACAAAATGAATAAGAAGAGTACAGCGGAGGAGTAGGAAAAAATTAAATATTATTTTAATTTTATGTATATAAGTAGTTTATCAGCCATCTCGTTACCATAACACAAGCATTAGGTTGCTTAGCTTGGGACTAGATGGCGTTGTGTGAAATGTCCAAGGATATTATTATTATTATTATTATTTTACTTTTTTTTTTTTTACTATCTCGGGCCCCTGGAGACCCGGTCCTTTGGTAGGCGTACGAGGGGCCGAAACCAACTCGCAGAGGCCCCGTTAGACTTTTCAAATGTAATGGGGCACCAACCGGCGATTATCCCTGTATGCACTGAAAGTATTCCCAAGGACAATCCCCGGTTGGAGCAGTACTATTGCAGAATATGGAAACAAAAAATGAAACGCTATGGGTTATTATTATTATTTTTTTTTGTTTTCTTTCTCGGGTCTCTGGAGACCCGGTCCTTTGGTAGGCGTACGAGGGGCCGAAACCAACTCGCAGAGGCCCCGTTAGAAATTTCAAATGTAATGGGGCACCAACCGGCGATTATCCCTGTATGCACTGTGAAAGTATTCCCAAGGACAATCCCCGGTTGGAGCAAGAATATTGCAGAATATGGAAAAAAAAAAAGATGAAACGCTATGGGTTTGGGCGGTTTAGTGGACTGATAATCGTTTATTATAGAACTATTGGCCCCTGCCTGACCACTAACAATATACACGGCTTTTAAATGGCAGGGGGTGACTTGCACACTCAATGAATGGGCCCCCGAAAACGGTCGCTAGCACAAAGTGACGTAGCGCCAAGGAGACAACATAGCCTGAGGTGCTAGAGGAGTGGAGAGGTATACCACGGCTATCAGGACAATCCCGGAAGTGCGGTCAAGATCCCTACCAGCATCTTACTGGATTATACATCCTTCTCCCGAGCACGTGTGCTCTAGCGAATCTCCACTCAGACCGGCCAATTAAGGCAAGAGAGAGGTGGGAGCTCTGTTCCTCGTCAGTATTCACTCTGGCCAGCCAATAAAGGCAAGCCGTAGATGAGGAACAAGACTTCTCCCGGGAGATAAGGTTCGTGGGGTCGCTACTGCCCAACAGTTCGCCACAAAACTGCCTTGCGGATTGTATCTCTCTTTGTCTGGCCCCTCACCCTAGGTATGACCTAAGGTTCATCGGGACGCGCAAGCCCCACCACGACGTCAACGTAGAAATACTGCGGTAGGGTTATTATTATTATTATTTCTACTTCCTTCCTTATCAGACAGGAGATAGAATAGAGCTTGGCCAGTAGGCACCAAGGGACATATACGACTGGGTTAAGCCCAGTTACAATGCACCACGGGTTATATAATTACCACTGAAATTAATGGGTCCTAAACTTTGAGCTACTTTTGATTCCAGTAATATAATATGTATGGCAAAATCGCTTGAACACATAGAACATATAGTAAACTACTTCAGATTTAACCGGAATACTATCTAACATAATATTGCATTCAGTCTGCGAAATAATACACTCCCATAAGATGTTCGGATTGTTCATATTCAAGGTCAGCTGTAGAACATTGACATAAACATAAAGGTGTGGCCATAAGCCTAAAGGAAAATAATTGACTCCTAAAGTTGCCATGACCTGTGAAAAATTGGGCAACACAGTGATCCACCTCCAGACATGTCCTATCCAGCCGCTCACGAACGGATGGAATAAACTGGTGGAGGTGACGGCCTTTGATGGAATTTTCCACCTACATTGCCATTCGGATAAATTTACCTCCCAGACGTTAGTCTGGGGTCACAAATAAACACATTTCTTTCTTTCAGCACGCCGCTGCACCTCTAGATCGACTGGGAGAACGCCAGCACGGGAAAAGCTTCAGTACTAACCGTCCTATACGCCTTGCATAAGAATATCAAAGCCAAACGCTGGATTTGAAGCAATTTACGTCGTACCACGCTTATGGTAGCCCTATAGCCCAGACAGGTGCCCCGTAGCACATAGGTACAACCCATAGTTTAAGATTTGAAATAGACCCCAAGTAGCCTTGGGTATTCTCGTCAAGGCGTAAAGTTCTTTTTTGCTTTTTCACCTACTGATTTTATATCTTCTTCTAATACATATAAATAAAATTGGAGTGTCTGTTTGTAATATTGAAATAACCGTTTTTTACTACATGTAAGTGAATATTTATACGGTACATACACCAAATAACATTTTTTTTTAATATTTGTCTGTCTGTCTGTCTGTTTGTTCCGGCTAATCTCTGAAATGACTGGACCGATTTTAACGGGACTTTTATTGGCAGGTAGCTGATGTAATATGGAGTAACTTAGGCTACGTTTATTTAAGAAAAACTAAAAAATCGACTGTTAGGCGGATCGAAGTTCGCCGGGTCAGCTAGTGATCAATAAATGAAAAGTTCCTTTAAAGTAGCATACCGAGGTAGCACACGAATTCTTTCCTTTAACGAGTACGTTATTTTTCCTTTTTAAATAAGTTGATAGGTTTTATGCGGAGCAAAGCTCAAACGGTTTCGATCGCCCCACTGAGATATTAAACGTAGACATGTGTGTCAGCCAAGTTCTCGAGACCAGCCCGAGTACTTGCCTGAATGAGCAGCAAGCCATCGTCCGCGTAACCGGCCCATGAACAGCCGCATGGGAGCGGAAGCGCGAGGAAATCATCGTAGCCAAAATTCCTTAAATATATATGGACTGATAACTGAGCCCTGAGGATATCCCATGGTTAGAGACTTAGGAATGGAATGATGTCCAAGTTTGAGTTTCGCGGAGCCGTTTAGAAAGCATGAAAGAATCAGGTTATACATGTTTTTGTAGCAACCACGGGTTTAGGTACCCATAACGACTGACACAGATATACCAATGTCTGTCCTGAACAATGTCTTACGTACTTTCTAGCTTTTATACCTACGTTGTATTTACCTATGAGTGCCAAATAAACCAATTCTTTCTTTCCTTCTTCTTTCTTTCTGAGGTAAGGAAGAGTCTTGGTATGGGATGGTTACTAGTCCGATCAAAAAATCGATCCGTCGGCTATTTTAGGCACGAGCTCGTAATGATATAAGTAACTAGGTGTTTACTTAGTATTTATATTCCGACAACCATCGGCTGAACATTTTATCACAAAAGTAAGTTAAGTGATTACAATAACTTTACCTTATAAACTGTCCCAAAAAGTTATTAAGAAAATTCCCTAAAATCCCCAATTATTAATCATTGTCAAAACAACATTTTTCGAAGTAAAAGTTGCGTTCTAGCAACTTATAAAAAAGAAACAGCCACCGTGTGCGAGTCCGACTCGAAGAGCTCCTTATCGTAAGGTTACGTTTGCGTAGCGAGGAATATGTTTGTTGCGAAACCATTGTTCGTCGTTTCATTTACCTAGCCTCGCTCAGCGCAAAAGATTCTATTGGTTTTTAACAAACACATAATTTGCTACGTATGCTCGCACATCTCTATGAAAGTTTCACCAGTCTAGCTATTGCAGTTCATAAGATACAGCCCACTAACAGACAGACTGACAGACAGCGAAATCTTAGTATTAGATTTCCCTTGTAGTAAAAAACCCTAATCAAGAAAAGAGAGGTAAAGACTATAAATCACAATTATTGTTTATGTCACCGTTAAAAAATAATTAGTTAAACCATAAAGGCAAAATTCTCTTATTATTTACCTAACCTAGAATAAAATCTTGACTAATAGACTCCTAAGACTAAAAGAAATTAAATAAGAGTGGATTAGATCCAAGAAAAACTAAGTGGGAACAAAAACAATGTCTACGCAATTGAAAGCAAAATTTTCAGATCCTCTGTGTTGGACCAAGATTGATTGATTACTTAAAGACAATGGAAAAGACATACATATTCACTCCCCGCATCTAAGTAAGTAGATATGAACCAACTTACCTTCTCTATTACATTATTTAATTAAAAGGTTGCTTTGAGGCAAATGACGTCAGTTCCTTTTATATACCTACCTCTTTTACTGTCGAACTGGCACTTTTAAGGCATTTTTTTTTCAACCTGTCAAATAACTTCCAATGTTAACTAAATTAAGTGACGTGTTTTTAGGAAGAAAAAAAAAGTAGAATGTCTTGTTGTATTAAGTCCGCCCATGAACCACTATTGTGCATAAAGTCTAAATAAATAATTAAAACAGAAATATGGAAAAAATTCTTTGTATGCGGGGCTTAGTATACTATGTATGACAATCCTTGAAAATTAACACTAAAAATATGCGCACAAAAAATTTTATGATTTTCATGAAAGAGTCCCTTACAGTTCATTATTTAAAAAAAAAAAAGATTGTATGTATACAAGTTTTACTTGTGAATTTTAAATGCATTCATCTGCCTGCCTAGCCTTTTCCAACTATATTGGGGTCGGCTTCCAGTCAAACCGGATTCAACTAAATACCAGTATTCTACGTGGAGCGGCTGCCTACCAGACCTCCACAACCCATTAACTGGGTAACATGGTACTCCTCGGCAAGACTGGTGTCAGATTTTCTGGTTTCTGACTATCCGTAACGACTGCCAAAGATATCCAAATGACAACCGGGACCAACAGCTTAACGTGCTTTCATAGACACGGAGGAAACTCGGTATATTATAATAGTCACCCATCCACAGACCAACCTTGGCAAGCGTTGCTTAACCTTGAAGATCGACTTGTGCGGCTGTTATTATTTAGCCACGGGCTAACGAAATATAAATGCTTGATCGATTTATACCATAAAAAGCAGATTGGTTTGATTTCATGGAACTCTGTGTAAGTGACGCCAAAATCGGTTAATCTGTTTTATAATGAAATTTTAATCATTTTCCAAACGTATTACAATTCTTTTTTTCACAAGTTGGCTAGCCACGTATATCTTTTCAAATTATATTTCTGAAAAAATAAATAAGGCTTGATAAAAGTTGTGCCTACAGCTGAAATTCACAATCAACGATTGATATCTCGCCGGACCCCTGATCGGATAAGTAAGTATCTAAAGTACCTACTGGTTTTCTTTCATTTCGTAAAAATTGTTTGTAATCTTATTAGCAAAGCTTTTTTTATTCCTTTGGTTAAGTTTAAGCAAAGCCCGAATATACTTGATAAGATAAATTTCTGTAAACCAAGATAATTTCTGGAACAGAGCCATTCCAAAGCGTTCGCACTTCTTGAGTTTATTTTCCGAGAAATTATAAATGTACACAGGAGAGCTTTGAGATACAAAATATACAAACAGCCACAATATCGAGCCGTGCCGAGATTTCACTGAATTCTCCTTAGAATATAAACTTGGCTATCTATATAAAATCTCTTTAAAGTACTGGTTTTATGTTATTCCTTATTTATTTGGATCTCCAACAAATGATAAACAGCCATATCACACAGTGATACAAGTGGTTCATTTACGTGTGCTCCTCCAGTTCGGGAGACCATAGCTTTGTTCATATAACAGGGGTTTTATGAACAATGCTGTGGTAGGTTTCCATAACAAAATAATAATAGAAATAAACTAAAAAATAGGATAACTTCATTCTATTATATTACATTAGATTAGATTACATAATTCCAATATTATATTATCCAGTTTCACAACAGAATTACTAATTTTGAATGTGTGTCACATTTGTTTTATAAAATCCTGGTCAAAAAAATATCCTGGTCATTATAAAATTTCCCTCGGTTTCTTGAAAAAAAAAAGACTTTTATCGTAACAAATTAAACGCAACCCAAGTTATGCCATTGAAAAAACATTCGAATTTGACAATTTGTCACATTAATTTTGTAATAATTTTAGAGAAATCAGGCACTGACACGTGCATTATAACTGACTCGCCTTATTCTCCACGCAGCGATATTATCTCTTATTGGTAAATTTGACCGTGGGAAACATATTACCATTGAACATATTCTTATAAATATCCCCTAATTTATTTTAAAGCACCCACGTTAGTTTGTTCTAGCTGAAATTTCCCTCAAAAAATATTTTCTGAAAGACAATTACGAACTTTTTCCATGTGAAAAGTCAACGTCACAATTCATGACCCCATATTTTTCTTAATTTAATTAGTTGAAAAGTTCCTAAGACAGTTTTAATTTTCTCAGAGACGGGCGGAGTTTAATCGGTGCGGTTGGTATGAGCAGAGCATACAGGATAACTTTTTGAAGAATATTTTGTAGGAATATTTTCATCTTAGTTTTCTAATCTCAGTCAAGATTAGATTTACCGCTTTTGTAAGAGTGTGTTGTGAAACTAAAAGCTTTATAGATAGCTATATGTCACCGGGTTGTTATAAACATCGTAATTTTATAATAAATATTTCTAGATTATAAATTTTCCGTGTACGAGTTATATGTATCATCATCATCATATCAACCAATTGCAGTCCACTGCAGAACGTAAGCCTTCCCCAAAGAGCGGCAACCACTCCGGTCTTGAGCAGTCCGCATTCATCCGCTGCCAGTCACCTTCTTTAAATCATCGGTCCATCATGCCGTAGGACGTCCCACACGACGTTTGCCCATGTGCGGTCTACACTCAAACACATGTCCGCTCCATCGAACGTCTACAGACATGGCCGGCCTACTTCCACTTCAGCATGCTGATTCCGAGCGTAATGTCAGTGACTTTAGTACTCTGGCGAATGACTTCGTTGCGAATTCTATCCAACATAGAAACCCCGAGCATTGCTCTCTGCATTGCACTCTGAGCAACTTTGAATTTGTGAACCAGGCATATCATTATGGGTAGGACGCACTGGTTATAGACCCTGGTCTTAAGGGATTGTGGGATCGACGATTCAATGATATCACGCAGCTTCCCGAATGCCACCCAGCCCAAGCGAATTCTTCTGGTCGCCTTCTTTTCAAAGCTGTGCCGCCCCAGTTGTATAATTCAGCCTAGATACCTATATGTATTCTTGCACAACCTCAAGGGTACCGCCATTTACGATTACAGGTCTCGGAGTGACATGACCATTGTACGTGACTTTAGTTTTGTCTAGATTCATCCCAAGACCCACCCGCCATAAAGAATCACTCAGGTACGAGTATTGTGAAACGATAATTTCAAACAGGCACCATAAATCGCATTCAAGTTAAAAAGTTTACAACATATCCATTTAATATAGAGAAGGAAGAGTTTATAATTTTGCGTATAAACTTCGTGTTTGCAATAACTTGGTGACATATAGCCCTCATCATCGATAAAATGGTTTCACGAACAATGATAAAGTTCGATAGCAACACTCTGTTAACAGTAATTCACACCGTGATGTGACATATTTTATACCTGCATGAATGTGTTCTAGATATATTCATTCATTCTGTACACACAAAAGAATGAGTATTGAATAACGCGTCGAATTTCGTTCAATAGATTTATGGACTTCATTACCTACATTCTCATTTTTGCTTACACATAATTATGTTTATAGGTATCTACTCGTATATTATTCTCATTTGGAGGATCTAAATGAGACAACCGAGCACGAATTTCAAAAATTACAACTAGTTATTAAAACAACACTTCGCAACGTCTATTAGTTCAATGCTATTTATAAACAATTTATTATTTTTCAGCCGGATAGTCATTCAGTATTACTAAGCCATTCCCTAGGATGCCTAGCAAACAAGCATATTATAAATTAGGGGAGTACATTGACGACAAAAATGCTTGGCTCAATGCTGGTCCGCTCCACAACGACTAAAATGCCCGAACTTCGATGAAGATGTGAAAACATTGTTGGACCTGCTGAAGATTGTAAGATTATCTTTGCATTGTATAGACTCATTAAATAATCTAACCATGATTTTGTAAAAAGGCAGTGTTTAAAAGAGTGTCCATGGAGTTTCTTGCACGTTCTTCTCCATAGGATCTACTCTTTGGAACGTGCAACTGCCGCGCTGGAGATAGGGTCGGTGAGTTTGTTTTGTTGCAGAATAACTTGCTACTCTTGTCGCTAGCGCGGCAGAATTAGCTTCATCTATATATTTGACTGACATACCTTGACTATTCAAAAGTGCCTGTAAACTGGTCTATTTGAAATAAAGGATTTTGTATTTGTATTTGCCAACATGACACAGACAACTAGAGTAACAATTTTTATTTTTAACTGTAAAATACTGACGTTCAAAAGTACCTTCGAATTAAATTTAATTGAAATAAATTAATTGACTTTGACATTATCGCCACAAATGATTTGCCCCACGTAAACCTTATTTTGGTAATCGTTACAGAATAGACTGACAACATATATCCATCTATCTATATTTATCTATACTATATATAAAAATGAATCCCTATTCACCTTGGTCCCGGCATCACGCGTGAACGGCTGGACCGATTTCGCTAACTCTTTTTTTGTTGTGTTTGTTATCGTCAGGAGAATGTTCTTATGAAAAAAAGCCGCGGGGGACAGCTAGTATATTAAGAGCAGGCACTCTAAAATAATTTCTACGCAAGCTCCGCCCCATGCACCCCGCCACTACCGCTATGGTGCTAGACGCTATGCTAGCCGTAATAAAGTTGAATACTGCATGCGCTCTTTGATCGCGTTCGAGCTCGAAACTAAATGTCGTAAGTCTCAATTCTTATTTCGTTTATAACTGAAGTAATAATTGATCTAGAGAAAAAATATCTTGTGACTGGATAGTAAACTATATTTTCTTACTGTTAATATTTATTTTAGACATAAAGGCCACGCAATCTTGAAAAAAAAAGGAATAATCTTTAAAAAAGACATGATTTTTGAATTAAAAATGAATCGAGTGAAAATGTTACAATTACGTAACTGTCTTGTACATAGAAAGAAAAAGATCCAATAAATCATATACTAAAGTTCCATTTTGATAGTATGTGTGACTGTTTCAGAATATTAATGCAAATTAACATAAAATTTAGGGAGCCTCCTCTTAAAAAAGGAGTCCCTATTTCTCTTAGTCATCGCATAAGGCGTGAATGGGTGGATCGATTTCACTAATTATTTTTTGCTGTGTTTTATATTGTCAGGAGAAGGTTCTTATAAGATAAAAAATTAAGAAAGTAGCCAGTTGACGGGAGCGAAGCCGCAGAGGACAACTAGTACGTTATTAAATAGTAAAAAGTGTACGAACCACGTCTATGATGTGATGCAGCGACACCCCGAAGGTGACCATTAGGGGTTGTGACGAGTTCTCTACGGGCCTCACAGAGGCATCGTATCTCGTCATTAGATGACGAATCAGCCGGTACTCTTCGTCGCAACACACTGCACCTGCAAACAAGGAACAATATTTTTTGGTCTCAAAAAAGCCTTACTCCAGCAAGATTTTTTGACTTTCGCAGTTAGAAGGTAAGGAAGTAAAAGAAACCCTCTCTATTAAAATTCACTATTAGTTAGTCTCTCTCTCTTCTCTCTATTAGTATAACATCACCTTTACTTCGTCTAACAACGTTCAATATGTAGAACATCATAATATGTTATAACAACACTTTCTGTAACTTTCATAGTTTTGGATTTGGCCAGCCACACAAACATGTAAAATTCACCACGTAGGTATACTTTACAGACTAACAATAGTAAAAACCGTAGAACCACACAACAAATATCTCATCGAAAACGATTTCAAAGTTAAATCCATAAGCAAAACGAGGAAAACAGAAATCAACCATTAAAACGCAGAATTAAAAATTCATATAGTCAGCAGAATGATAGTCTTAAAATCCCTTGCGGATAAAGCTGGCTTACAACCGTTGCCAAAGCACCACTTGAAACCACATTTGCCCTAAATATAGCCGCCGGCGACAAAGACCAGAGAAAAATAGGATAGAAAATCGTGACAAAATACTAGCTAGTATCTATGCTAGCGTGCACTTGGATAAGCCTATGTCCAGCAGTGGACTGTTACAGGCTGATGATGATGGTGATGGTCTATGCTGGCTAGTATTTCCATTTATAGCTTTTATTTAAGTATGTATTCTCTGTATTTTTTATGACACACTTAAAATACCCTAGCTATCATATAATGACGATACAACCATTAATTAAGACGATAAGTAGTCCAAGATTTTTATTGGCCTGCACTGTCCTGTCCCATTGCTGGTCAAAGGCCTCCACCAAATTCTTCCAGGAATTGTTTTCTCGCACTACCTCGTACCAGCCCTTACAGTAAGTACTGTAAGGGCTGGTACGAATGGACGCTGGAGCTATGCCACAATGGTTCCATGCCCTTTATTATTTCCAAGTAACCCATTTGACCGATGCAGCCACTTTAAATTTCAATTTTATATTCTTAATTTTGTCTTCATAAAGAGTCGGTCACGTCTACGGAGTTTTGCTAATCAATTGATTTGACCCGATACATCATTTTTTATAGGAAAACATCTGATATACTAATAACATTAGACCCCGATGATCAATCAAGCTTCTTCAGCGGTTTATAAATAGGTATAAATCTGATAGACAAGACAAGATAAATGAGGTCATTGCCTTTGAAATGGCCCTTTTTATCTTGTAGGAACCAGACTACTAAAAAACTGGCCAAGTGCGAGTCGGACTCGCGCAGGAAGGGTTCCGTACCATCTATAATATAAAAATGAATCGCTAAATCGATCGAAATAATCGATGAATCGCTTTCTTTTCTTTCTTTTCTAAGCGCAAATCTCGAGAACAGCTGAACCAATTTCACTAATTCTTTTTTTGTTGTGTTTGTTATTATCAGGAGGTTTTTTTTGTAAAAAATAAGAAAGTTGCCAGTCGACGGGAGCGAAGCCGCGGGGGACAGCTAGTTATCTATAAAAACGGCAAAAAAATCTAATTGGTTGTATGGGAGCCCCTTTAAATATTTACGTTATTCTGTTTTTTAGTACTTGTTGTTATAGCGGCAACCGAAATACATCATCGGTGAAAATGTTAACTGTCTAGCTATCGCGGTTCTTGAGATAGAGACTGGTGACAGACAGACAGCGAAATCTTAGTAATAGGATCCCGTTTTTACCCTTTGGGTACGGAACCCTAAAAAGGGTTCTCATGGATCACAAAAAGTAGTTCTTAATCGAGCAAAATAAATCACTCTTGCAAGGACAAGACTATTTAAGACTTTGGTAATTTTTGGTCTTTTTTTTGTATCAAAATCGGTACGAAAACTTTCATTGGAAACCCCATATTGGCACGTAAGGAAAGTTATCAAATTACATACTATGAACATTAAAAAATACTGGCCATGTGCAAGTCGTACTCTCATACGAAGGGTTCCGTGCCAATTCCATTAAACGGAAAAAACACATTTTGCCTTTAATTTTTAATGTTATTTTTATTATTGGTTACTAAAGCGGAAATAGAACTGCACTCTGTGAAAATTTCAAAAGGCTACCATAATGTGACGGTTCTTCAGATACAGCCCGCGGACAGACAGACATTTATTATTATTTATTTATTTTTATAACAATTGCTTCCTACACTAACAGTTTGTACCAAGGCGTATAGGAAGCCAACAACATAAAATTTATCTTATAAACTAAAAAACTTAATACATATTTTGATCATCAATCTGCGAGTACACGTAAATACATCTACTTCTGATTCCTGAACAATAAGGGCGTTCATCAAGCTAATCGCTTGGGACATATGGACAGCGGAGGCTTAATAATAGGGCTCCGTTGGTTATCCTTCGGGTACGGAACGCTAAAAATGCTTAGGGAAGCACACTTTGAACCAATGTTTTAAAAGGCACCAAAATGACAATGAAGAAAATAGTTGCACTTGAGTTGGATCAATCACTAAAAAACATAAAAAGTGACATGATAACAAAAAAATCATCACAAGGAAAGATCAATTCATTGTAAAGTAACAAAATAACGGAAATACACGTCTAGATAAATGCCAAAAGCAACCATTTTTCACAACATGATTTTCCTTCAGCTATAATTTTTTTTTATATAGGTAGGTAAATCAATATTTTGATTGGTGACATAATATCGCTAGATGAACGTACGCTACTTCAGCAGAAACTGAAAACTAAAATCTTCGAGCACGTGCGAATTTATTGACCTATCACTTCAGGTGAATCGGTTAATTGGCACTTCCCCTGAGCATAGCCAGCGATACGAGGGGAATATTCTGGATAACTCTATTCCCAAAATATATGGGTCGCACGTATGTCACTGGGCGTTAATCTTGAGTAGCCTATGACTGTACCTTAATGACTCTTTTAAAAATAGTTATGAAAAGGATGGAACACACTGTTAATTGAGAGGCAATCTTTTAGAGGTAATATTCATGACTAACTCGCGAAGAAACAGCATTTCACTGTTTTTAATAGTTAGGCATATGACACTGCACTACCGCGTACCGGTGCAAATTGGACATCTCACCCATTATTCGCAAAAAAAGTTTTGGGAATACTTTCATTGTGCATACAGCTAAGCCTATACTGTGCCCAGTTTTTGGAACGAAACTTAAGGAGTAGAATTCCCTGCCAGAGTCTGTGTTTCCTGATAGCTACAAACTTCTGGTGATGGAGGTCTTTTATTCAAGCGTGAGTACTGTGCTTAGATTACTTCTAGGCATGCGTCCATCGTCGACCACAACGTAACTCACCGTCAGATGAGATAATTTTGAAACGCGAGCCTATTCAATAAAAAAAAACATAACTCTGCTGAAAAATTTAATTCTATTCACATTCATATGAGTACTTTCAGCGCCAGAAAGATTTTAGTTACCATAAAGATACGTACTTTTTAGGCAGCATATTTAAACTACATCAAAACGTTGACTGATCTATTTAACAAATAAAATGTTGTAACCAATAGAGATACAATAAAGAAACATTTTCCGAAAAAAACTTAAGCTGTCCCAGATAAACCGAACGATCCACAGCAACCTATTTTTCTTCCCTAACGAGTCCGAGTGCCATAGGAAAACAATCTGTAACATACATAGCTTATAATATGGCTGTAGGAATATGTATTGGTGTGGCAGCTGCTATTTTCCCATGCAAGGAACCTTTCTCATTCGTTTGCATCATGTCGAAAATGTTATCTTCCAACAGTGGGTCAAAAAACGTTGTTTCTACGCCATTCATTTAAAAAATAAAAATACGGCATAAAATTATCTTTTAACGAGGAACAAGCATTTGCATGTCGTTTTCAAAGGAATAAGGATAAAATAAAAGAAAAACTCAAAATGTTACGCAAGGGCTTTGAAAGGGGTAACTTTTCTAATATGCCTTTGCTCATGTGCATCATTTTTTCAAGTAGTTCATAATGCAGTATGTTAGTTGTCCGAATGCAAGTCATAAACGTTCAAGTAATTTAATCAACCACGTTAGTTCAAACGGAAATACCAAATTTAATCAACGACGTTAGTTCAAACTGTTTGATCAAACAGTAATACCAAATTTAATCAACCACGTTAGTTCAAACTGTTTGATCAAACAGAAATACCAAATTTCGTATTTCTTCATGCCGCTTGAGGACTCATTTTTTATCAAATTTTGCCACAGACACACTGCCAGTTTGATAAAACTGTTTGAACCAGCCTATCAAATTACTTGAACGCGAATGGTCCGCATAAGTGTAAACGTTACAGTAGTAACTGAGGGTGCCAACTGAAAACCAGCGCTGGGTGTCTGACGCCCAGCATAATATGCTGAGATGGTAACCCTTTCGGCATGGGCACGGTCAGCACAATTTTAGTATACCATTATTTTTCTTAATTTTATGTTTTTGTTTCTCTTATTTCTTCATTGTCTTTTCATATTGTGTTTTTGCTGTTGTGTTGTGTCTGTATCGAATAAATGTTTTCTATTCTATTCTATTCTATTCTATTCTATTCTATTCTATTCTATTCTATTCTATTCTATTCTATTCTATTCTATTCTATTCTATTCTATTCTATTCTATTCTATTCTATTCTATTCTATTCTATTCTATTCTATTCTATTCTATTCTATTCTATTCTATTCTATTCTATTCTATTCTATTCTATTCTATTCTATTCTATTCTATTCTATTCTATTCTATTCTATTCTATTCTATTCTATTCTATTCTATTCTATTCTATTCTATTCTATTCTATTCTATTCTATTCTATTCTATTCTATTCTATTCTATTCTATTCTATTCTATTCTATTCTATTCTATTCTATTCTATTCTATTCTATTCTATAGTAGTCTACATTTCCTGCGACACAATCATGACTAATCTTCGTAAAGCTCTTAGATACTTAAGTTTTCAATTACAAAGTTTCTACTTCTCTGACATTGAACGTCAAACTCCTAAATGTTTGACCACCGGCTTCCTTCCCGTCAAGTCGGATAGCTCATCTGAGAGCGACAAGATCTTGACATTATGTAATTATGAACAGTGTCTGACCTTTCAGTCTTGATCATGCAGATTACGGCTTATCTTTAGTCCTACTTATTTCAATATTTTTCTTTTCACCGTAACACGCTGCTAAGTACTTACTTCATATTAATTTGTTGTGACATTCCATCCTAGCCTTTTCCCAACAATATTGGGGTAGGCTTTCAGTCAAACCGTATTCAGCTGAATACCATTATTTTAGTGGAGGGGCGGTCTATCAGAATTCCATAACCTATTTATTGAGTAACACGGTACTTCTTGGCAAAACTGGAGTCAGATTTTTTGCTTCGGACAATCCGTAACGACTGGCAAAGATCTACAAATTATAGCCGGGACCAACGGCTTTGCGTGCTTTTTGAAGCACGGAGGTTTGTTAAGATGGTCACCCATCCGCAGATCGACCTTGGCAAGCGTTGCTTAAACTTGAAGAGCGACTCGTGCGGCTGTTATTAATCAGACAAAAGCTCTTCCAATCCATTAACTTTGTCGCAATATATGAACTTCTATTAAAACGATTTCAGTTAACATTGGTTAAGAATTAAGCTTTGACCTCCAACATACAACACAGCAACAGTGCAAGAAAGCTCTGTAATCGAAACCAATGGTATAAAAGTCAAACAACAGTCCTAACCCCATTTTATAACCAGTAAACTCCAAAATATAACATTAAGAGTACATTTTATGAAGCAAAGTTACATAACACGTGTTTACAGCAAAATAAAAATGTGTCCTATCTTCCACTGGTGTATTCTGTTCCGGAGCATAAAGCGCACGCATCGCTTTATTTTCACTTGTGACGTCAAGCGCAGATGCTAATTGTCCCGGTCCCAAGGTCCGGGCGAATTACTAAACCAAATGAAGATTGTGATGCGCTGAAATGTCGAGGGATTAACTTTTACGCCCCATTAAAATATTCCGACATTCAGTTTACAAAACGAATACCGAGAAAGTTTTCAACAACCGCGACACGAGCACAGGTTGTCTGGTCCAGATTTTATAAATTCTCTCGGTACACGATACTCGGGTCCAGTTCAATTGACACTCCATTGTACGACCGTGTGCCAACACGAATGTCACTGGCAATATTTGCAAAGATTTTAATCCACCGTGAGGACGTTCGGTTCGACTTGAAACCCACTTGTAAGGTCTCACATGTGTGTGCAAACCACATTTCTGACGTTGAGATACGTCACTCCACAAAATAACATTCTGGGCTCCATGTTTGTATATGTATGTGGGTATGCTTCATGTCGCATACCCACATACATATATTACAGAATAATTTGAACCATCTGTTGGTATAGCTCCTACGTAAACTTTTGTCGTCCACTAATAATTGATTTATGGAACGTTAGGAAGAAAACAGGTGCGTCGCCTACTGTTAATCTTCTCGTAACTAAAGACCAAGTTTGTAATAAGACTATGATGATGAAGTAGCAGCAAATAGGTTGTTATCGTAAAAGTTTCAGCGGTATCGACATACCTTTTATAGGTAGGAACTTTGTTTTTCCTGCAGGCAGAGAAGCGTAAACATAGCATTAGCTGACGATAAACCTCTATTACAAATGACCTCCATCATGGATTTAAGTGGAACTACAGCAAAAGATTCTTACAAGATAATCCCATACTCGATCTGCTTGGCAATTACATCAAGATCGCTATGGTATCACTGCTCAGGTATTTGCAGCGTAGGCCGTAACATATTGCATTTACGAGAACATAAAAATAACATATTACATTACATAATGTTGTAATATTTCAGGGGTGGAGAAAGCCAAACCCCAAGAATATAAACAACGAACTACTTATAGGAGACACTTTGATTTTGGTCGTTAATCTTTGATTATAGTCTAAGAGTCGTTGCAAGATCGACCTTCACCCACCTGATAACCAGATGAAACATATTTTTAACAAATTTTATTGATTTACTAGCTGATCCACGCAACTTCGTCTGCGTCACATTTTCCATTAATGCTCGGCTCTTTTTAGTCTTAGCGTGATGATATGTAGCCTATGTATAGCCTTCCTCGATAAATAGGCTATCTAATACTGAAACAATTTTTCAAATCAGACCAGTAGTTCTTGAGATTACCCCCTACATTCAAACTTACAAACAAATGTAACCTCTTTATAATATTATATTATTAGTATTAGTATAGACAAACACGCCTATGATAGCTTGCCAATCGAAAAATCGTTCATGGCAATTTTTTTACAGGCAAGCCGAGGTCAGACAATAAGTTATATAGTAGACTAGCTTTTGCCCGTGACTTCGTACGTACATATCCCGTTTTTTCCCGTTAACGTAGGAATTTCGGGAAATCCTCGCTTAGTGCTCCCCTTCACTCCTTAAGGAACCTATGTACAGTCGCCAGCACATCAAGCTATCCGAAACTGTCAAATTTTCCCAATCAATTTTGAACCTTAAAATTGAAGCCATAAAGTTGAAAATCTATTGAAGAAATTTGACAGATTGTTGTTGCTTGATGTCTGTACATGCCAAATTTCATGCTTCCTACAACCTGTAGTTTCGGCTGTGCGTTGTCTGTCAGTCGCTCACTCACTCATCGGAAGAATTGTATTAAATATAATTTGCACCTTCAGAATAGTATTGACTTTACTCAAAAATCTAAGAATTCGAGTTATGGTCATAGAATGGTCACTACGTGCGGTCTAGTAACCTTCAGTGACCGTAACTCGAATTCTTAGATTTTTGAATTAAGTCCATACTATTCTGAAGGTGCGAATCACTACATAGTATAAAACAAAGTCGTTTTCTCTGTCCCTATATCCCTATGTATGCTTAAATCTTTAAAACTACGCAACGAAATTTGATGCAGTTTTTTTTAATAGATAGAGTGATTGAAGAGGAAGGTTTATATGTATTTAGTATCAGCATTGCTCCCGTGCGAAGCCGGGGCGAGTCGCTAGACCCGCCCCCGGCTTCGCCGTATTGAAATTAATCCAATAATAAACTTATGCAGGTAAGAAAATATTTTAATTGTTACAATAATTATTCTACTTTATACAATCTGGACCTTTGGGTCATAAGTTAGCTAAAGTTTATTTCACTTCACCGCGCTACAAGTCCCAAAATACCCAATCTATCACTCGTATCATCTTTCCCACCAGCCGAGCACCCCACAACCGTAATTGTAATCCTACCCGGAATAGTTTCAGTTTGATTAAGATTATACACATCTATTAATGTTGTAGCATTAACACCCCATTCCCACTTCTAAAGTGTTGCCAAGTGATTTATTAGACATTTTATGTTTTACACGACAGTACTCGCACAATGTTCAACCGTTTGAATTAATTTTAGTATGTCTGAACAAACCTAGATACAGCTGTTATATTCAGTTTAATTACAAAGCCTAACAATGATTTGCATGGTTCACATTTACTAAAGGCAGCCAAAGCCAAAGATTGTCAAAACGTCCAATATGTTACAGCGCAGTATTATTTATGTACGAGTACGTTCATCTTCGGTCTATGATAAGTGGGTGGTTCTTATTATATGAGACTTAAGTCTTAAAGTCGCTCGCGTAGTGAAAGCATAAGCTGGAATGTAAGTAAAATGACATTGCCTTCCTAATATTTCAGATGAATTGCAGCCGTACTGCCACCTACGCTGTAGGATGTGATTCTTGTATGGGAACTTCATTATTCGACTATGGGAAAGCCAAAAGGGAGGGTTATGATTTTAATTTTAATATATTATGTATTTACCACAGAAATATTAAAAAAAAACTTGTTTATAAAATCTATGGTATTTACGCATGTTCTCCTCAATGTTTTTTGTTATTTTATGAGCACATTGTGATGAGTGAGGTCGCGATTTTTCTATTTGTTATATTATAGAAATATATTTTGATCTTGTATTAATAAATATCAAAAAATTATGCAATATCATGATAATGTGTATAAGTGAAATAAAAACAATTTTACAATATTTCAGGGTTTATGAATACTACAGTGCTCGCTATCTTCTGGCAGTCCGTGACTGAACTAGACTAGACTGTAGCTATTTGTTACTTCTACATGTTTTACAATAATCAGAGGGGCTGAAAAGGCCACTTTAGGAGAATCATATTAGAATCATAATATTTATCACACAGCAATCTGTCAAATTTTTATCGCTAACGCAATAGGTTCAAGTTTGATTGGGAAAATTAGACAGTGACGGGTAGCGTAATTTGCTTTCTGATTCTGCTAAAGTGGCCTTTTTAGACCTCAAGATACAAAATGGTTACGTACTAAGAAAAATAAACCGTATGCAAGTTAATCATAGAGTTCAGTACCTAATAGTCACTTTAAAACTTTAGTTAAAAGACTATTAAACAAGAGTCGAAATAAAATTCTGTAAGAATTAAATGTTTTATAACTTCATCCTGAATCTAATGTGTAGTTGTAAACCTCATTTCTTAGTAACAAAGTGTAACGTTTTCTATTTTCATATTTATGTCACCGTAAAATTGTAAACTTCGTTACATTGTAAAAGTCTTTATTAAATTATAATTTTTCGATATATTGTTAATAAAATAGAATTTATTCAATGGATTCAATAGTATTCAATAGTATCCAATTTATTTATTTCTTACTAGTTGATGCTTAAACCTTCCTTGAGATCTCTATCCATTGGTGAAAATAGCATGAAAATCGGTGCAGTAGTTTGAATTTATCACGAACAGAGAGACATACTGACAGACGTGGCGGAGGACTTTGTTTTATAATAATTATTGATTAAGAAAGATGAGTTTACAGCTTTTTACACGCGATATTTTTCAATCTTACGGTGAACTATCCGGTGACATAGAATTACTTACATGCAGAATATTCTTCTTTTATACAGAAAAACCTATAAGAAGTCTATAGTGTTAAAACAAAATGTTACTAAAGTGAAATTGGTTCAGAACCGAGCCCGACTCGCACTTGGCCAGTTTGATTTATATTGATAATCAAATTAAAATAAACGGCAAGAAGGTTTACTAAAGTTTCTTAAAGCGGGGCAAGCGGGCTCATAAATCTTGAAGTTCGACCAAAAATCTCGATTGAAGCCTCATTTCATATTCCCCTGCTTTTTATCGTTTATCATAATCAAACACATTTTCATCGAAAATACCTTTTTAAGTAAATATATACTTAGGCCTAGATTTTACTCGCGACTTAGTACGAGCATACCTGGTTTTTCCTGTTCCCTTAGGAATTATACAGTTACTGACTGATTGACTGACTGAGTGACTTACGGCCGAACCCAATAACCTAACTATCACCAGATTTGGCATACTGGAGATAGCAAAACAAATGAAACAATATGAAAATTGTATAGGTTTTCTGTTGTTTCATTTGTTTTTCTATCTCCAGTATGTGATAGATAGGATATTGGTTTCGGCCGTTAGCGAATAAGTGAGTAACTGACAGACAACGCACAAGCCAGCAGTGCTATTCTGTAACAACATTTTCGTGTCTCGACAGCGGAATCCGAGGTGAGTTTCAAATTCGTATAAATATTAGACCTTATGATGTGTGAAATAAAGTTCACTTTGTAAGCTTAGTCACTCAGGTGAATTCGATATCGAAATGGTTATTTACAGAATAGACTAGCTGAGCTGATATTGACATTTAGGTTACTTAGGGAGTGTTAGGAAGCACTAAGAGAGTATTTCAAAAAGTTCCTTCGGGAGAGGCAAAAAACAGTATTTATGCTCGTACGAACTCGCGGGCAAAAGCTAGTATAAGCATAATCCTTAATACATCCACTGCTCCGTATTGAAGTGTTATTGAAACATATCTGATACCTTCAGGTAAGAACAACATTGTAATATCACATACCTCTAATTAGGACATTTTATGCGTAGTCATGTGAAACAGTACGTATTATGTGTATTGTATTCCGAGAAATCGTTTACCTGTGAAGTATGAGTAGATGATTGAGTATTCGTACTCAGTGAGCTATCGATTGAGATGAACAAATATGTGTGTTATTGTATTAACTATTGCTATTGTATTTATTTATTTGTTAACGTAAAGAAAATACAGATCTTATTTTTAATTAACAGAACGCTATGTTATGCCAAGAGGCGTACAAATATTGTGTGCATATCTAGCTTAGAATTACAAATTAAAATGTATTAATTAATAACATTTGAAAAATCTTGCATAATTATGTTGAAGAAGAAAATAAATTGAACAATTACGTATTATTGAAAGCTCCAATTATGTCAGACTCAAATGAGGAATTATTAAGAAAGTCAAAAATAAAATCTATGTTAAAAATAATAAAAAGTCATGTACTCGTATCAATCATTGTTATTCTAAATTAATTCATCATTTAAGTATTCGGCAATAGTATAATAACATTTATCAATTAAAAACAATTTCATTTTTTTTAATGTGCAAAATTTAATTATTTTATGGCGTCTGGAATTTTATTGTAATTAATGCGTGGAGCCATACCCAGGACACTTTTAATTACTAATGCAGTTTTACACTTATAATTACTCAAAGAATTCTTATACTGACTACGACTAGGTATGTTGGTTGCTATATTACGAAGCTATGGTAACTGAAATGAGTACCATTAACCTACTTAGTAAGAGTCATCATCATCATATCAGCCAATTGCCATCCACTGCTGAAGGTAAGCCTTCTGCAAAGAGCGCCAACTGTCCCAGTCTCAACATCCGCTGCCAGCCCCCTTCTTTAAATCAACGGTCCACCGAGCCGCAGGGCGTCCCACACTAAGCTTGCCCGTGACGCTACGTTTTAGTAAGATATCTCAGTGCCCGCAAATTAAAAGAACAATAGTAAGACAAAACAACTTTGGCGCAATAGGGTCTTACGGGCCTGTTGCCTGCTTTAACTAAAACTAAAAAACAGTCAAGTGAATGAAATAAATGATTGCACAGCTTGATTTTCAACGCGCGAGTGTTGTAAAATGTTAGGAATTTATTTATTTATTTGGCGTTAGTGATAAAAGCGTATTAGGAATACTATGTTTATTCAGTACCTGTGGTTATTACGTGTTATTTTTCAGTCGCTCAACAGTCAACTGATGAAAATTAAAAGCTCTTCTACAAGCTCAGGAATCGCTATTTTGTTTTAGATTTTAACACACATTTCCCTTTTTAAATTTTCCCACAAGAAAATAACTAGACCATTTTGCAAAGCATACGTTTTGTTTCGTTTTTGTGATGTATTGTTGCGTATAAACTGGACAACAATATATCGTGGGACTAAAGTGTAGGCTTACCATAGACCCATAGAGCGACAAGATGCCTCGGTGGCGGTATTGTAAAACTTTCCACACAAACCGAGTGAGTAATGCCTATTATCTGAGGTACATTTTTGGTCGTTTATCTGCCCGTTAACGCTATTTGTCATAACGCCATTGGTTGGTTAGTAGTTAACGTACAGATAAACAACCAATAAAGTACTTTAGTAACGTCACCGATCACTCATAGACCGGTGACAGTAAAATTGTGAATATAGCTTCTGATTTCTTTTTCAGCGGACATTGTGCGGGTATGAAACCTACTAATAAAATAAATTTGCCTACAAAGCAGTTCAGCATTCAATATCGTCTTAACGATTAAACGACGGATTTCCATGGCACTTTGCCCACAAGTGTGCCACCACCCCACCTGTATTATGACGTAGGTTAATTTTTTGGACACTAGCTTTCACCTGTGACATATGTCGATCTTTCCCATTCCCGTAGGAATTTGGGGAAATCCTCTCTTAGTACAAGAAAAGAAACAAAATGCCAAATTTCAGCTTTCTAAGATAAGTTCTTTCGGCTGTGCGTTGTCTGTCAGTCACTCAATCGGTCAGTAAGGGAATGTCTGTAAATATATTAATGTAGCTCCGTTCCCTTAGAATAATATAACATATTTAAGGCGGGCGAAGCTGGGGGCAAAGCCTGTATAGTTGCAGTGGCATCTCTGGTCGGTTTTGTGCTCTGTAGATCTAGCCGTGGTCGGCCGGAGCTTTAGAACACATGACATAGTCCACTCGGCTGCCATTCGCGACGTTTGTTCCTATGCTGTACAGAATTGTCCCATTTTCTGTTGATAGAGTGGTTACTTTGTGAATACGAAATACACTGAGCATAAAAAATACTAGTATATTTCGAACGTACTCGTTTGAAATACAAAGCACGACAGCTACGCCAAAAAGGTGAACTGCTTTTAAGCAGAGGAAAACATCTTCATATTCCGGACCTGGATAGGTTTGCTAATTGATTAATTAATTAATGCCAATGATTTAAATGTCAGCTTATATGTTTCTTTGTACATCAATCACACCTCAACAGCTGCACGAGTTCAATGAGGAGCAGACAAACCATGTCCTGCATTAGGGCACAGAAGTTATTGAATAGGTACGTTCAGTGAGAGGTTATTTTTGTCAAAAGCTGGTAAAGAGCTTTTATTCATCTTTGAGCTCCAGACAAGTGAAAATCTGTCATCGGTAGCTTGGCGAAGGCGATTGTCAAAATGTCATAAATGTATGAGATTGACACTGTTGAAATGTCACGTGACCAATGGAACCGGCTCAGTTGCCATAAACGGAAAAAAATCACTTATTATTTTGGAATTTCGAAATTCGCATTCGCTGATAGAATAACACTTTGTCTAGAGCCTCTGGTGTTACATGCAAACTCGCAAGTCCTTACTCAGGTAAATGAGTGAACCAATCTTAAAAAAACTTGATGCATATATTTTATGCAAAACACCCTTTCTTTAAGATGGGAAATCATCTAATGACTCATCCCGCTCTGGGCAAAGCAGAAGGGAGTATCAGACTCTTGCTGACTAAAACCAATCACTGTTGCGTTCAGTGGCCGCGGTGACCCTTTTTTTAAGCTTTGTCACTTTGTCTAGAGCCTCTGATGTTACATACAAACTCGCAAGTCATTACTCAGGTAAATTAGTGAACCAATCTTAAAAAAATTGAGCAAAACACCTTTTTTTCTAAATGGGAAATCATCTAATGACTCATCCCGTTCTGGGCAAAGCACAAGGGAGTATCAGACTCTTGCTGACTAAAACCAATTACTGTTGCGTTCAGTGGCCGCGGTGACCCTTTTTTTAAGCTTTGTCACTTTGTCTAGAGCCTCTGGTGTTACATACAAACTCGCAAGTCATTACTCAGGTAAATGAGTGAACCAATCTTAAAAAAATTGATACACATATTTTATGCAAAACACCTTTTTTTCTAAATGGGAAATCATCTAATGACTCATCCCGCTCTGGGCAAAGCAGAAGGGAGAATCAGACTCTTGCTGACTAAAACCAATCACTGTTGCGTTCAGTGGCCGCGGTGACCCTTTTTTTAAGCTTTGTCACTTTGTCTAGAGCCTCTGGTGTTACATACAAACTCGCAAGTCATTACTCAGGTAAATGAGTGAACCAATCTTAAAAAAATTGATACACATATTTTATGCAAAACACCTTTTTTTCTAAATGGGAAATCATCTAATGACTCATCCCGCTCTGGGCAAAGCAGAGGGGAGTGTCAGACTCTTGCTGACTAAAACCAATCACTGTTTCTCCTAATGCCCTTGCGTTCATTGACCGCGGTGACTCTTTCGAACTAATTCCGCAACCCTGGCCGACACGCAAGACAACTAGGCCTAAAAATAAACCTGAAAACTTAAAAAAAGAATTAAGAAAGACAGTGAGAGTAGGTAATGTTAAGTTTTACATAGTAAGTGAAAAATTATTCCCTCAGATCGACAAGATCAGTTAATTTAAAATTTTAATAATTGGGACTTCGTACGAAACACCGCGGGGAATTTACGCTCTTGATCATTATAAAACACACTGGTGGACATTTTTAACCTGAGTTCGTCTGAGATCTAACAAAGTGCATGACAAATGGAAGTATCTCTATCGTTCTAAAACACTCTGTAGTCTATACTAGTTTGACTCAGTTTTATAGGTCATGGATTAACAGCCTGTTATTAGTTTCAATACCGTGTATCAATTTTCAGACTTTATTTTTACCATAAACTTCAGTTACAGTATGTTGTTACTGTTGATCATAAAGTGACTTAAAATAAACTTGGAACTAATCACTTGACACTTAATTATGCGGTTTGCTGTAATTACGTACCCACTTACCTACATGTGGTAATTTTTGCATGATTTTCAACAATGAGCAGGGTGTACAAAGACGCGTCTGAAAACCTCATATACTAAAGTAATTGCAGGGCTACGACTTTTGTATTTGGTATCAGAAATCGCTTTATGCAGAAACTAGCTTTTGCCCACGACTTCGTACGCGTAAATTTCCATTTTTCCCGTCCCCTTTACATCGGGAAATCCTTTCTCCCCAAAGGAACCTACATGCCTAACTACAGCTTGTTATGACCAGAAGTTACGGCTGTGCGTTGTCTGTCAGTCAATCAGTAATAGAAAAATTGATATGATAACATTTGTAGCAAAACCTTTTTACTTATAGGTAAGGTAAGTAGGCATGCGAAAGTTGTATTTAAAGTTTCCTTAAAACATTAATGATTGATTTTTGCTGTCACTTCATTTGAAACTTTGCGCACTCAAACAGACAAAAGCATAATGAATGCCTAAAAAATTTTCAACGAGTCAACCTTTGGGTGTTTCAGATACCATTATCTCTATAACCGGAAAGTACCCAGAACTGGTCTCCTGACTCTGCTGAAGCTTCGTTAAACGACTTTTAACGGTATATACAGATCACCTAGTTAATAAACGTTACTATTACCGGACGTCCGTCTACTAAAGTGCTGCAAGTTCGTAACTAGTCAACTATTCTATTACGTGCAAAACACCTAAGCACACACATGAATACGAACTCCACCAAGTAACTGATATTAGGTACAAACTATTAGCTTCAAGGAAGAAGGCTCTATCCAGCTCTCTCAGTTGTTATTATGACGACTAAAGTGCTAGAGTTTGACATCAACTAAGCCTTGAAAATGTGAGGGGACGTGCTTCAATCGAACCCAATCGGCTTACAGAAAATGTTGCCTGTGGTCAACCCGAAAAGAAGCAGAAATAACTTAAATAAACGATTTATGCTTAAGCAGCTTTATTAAAAAATAAACAACCATATAATTGGTTTATTTGATGATAAACACATTCCTAAAGAAAATCAAAATTTTGAATCTTCCAGTGATTTAACTTAATCACGTAGCTAGGTTTTTTCATAGGTTAATAAGTCGTTAAAAAAATAGTTTAATAACCAACTAAGTGCGAGTTGGACTCCCACACGAAGGGTTCCGTACAGTAAACCGAATGAAAACACGTTTTTTGTATGGGAGCCGTTATTTGTTGTTATAGCGGCAATAGAAATGCACACTTCTTAGCAATAGGGTTCCATTGGTTACCCTTTGGGTACGGAACCCTAATAGCTGATAAGCAGTATCTACATTATACACACAGAGACTGGACAAAAAAAAACAAATCTAGTAGCAATAAGTACGTACAGCCTCAAGACTGCAGAATTTAACAGTAAAATCGTATAAATTGCAGGAAACGAACATTTAATTTGAAAGCAACTGTAATTAGTCGTTCATTGAGGTATTACAACGATGCTCGAACAGAACTGTTTCCCTTTGCGAAGTGGATGCAAGTTTATTTTTGTATTCAATTAACGACGAGAATATCTTAAGGGGCGAACTGGGAAGTTTTAAAATGCTTTTCAGGTTTGATTAATGTTGTGTTCCGTTCCGTTTAAAGGTAACCAAAAAATGTCGGGGAAATGGGGGAAATTATGAACAAAGTAACGAGTGGTTAGTAACGATACGGTCGATTTTGTTTTTTCGTGTCTACTCAATGAACCATACATTTTTATAAGCAGCCTGATGGAAACTCGATCTTAGTTTAATTATAATTAAAATGAAAAACACAGCAAAAATATATTGAGAAGACATTTAAAATTTTCCTCTCAAATTTTTTACAGAGAAAAACTAGGTCTTAGGTATCAATATTAATTGAAATACTCCAAATTTTAAAGCTAATTAATTCACCAATACTTTATTCAGAAATTACGGTCCGACCTACATTCATTAATAAAAGTTAACTCAGTCATAATCTGTCGACCTCAATTATCTATCCCTGTATTACTTCGCAAATTTATGTTGTTCATTATATCGAGAGCCTACTACCTTAAAGTAGCCTATCGATATAATGAACTAACGAGGTTTTATAGCCAATACAGAAGTAACAGCATTAATGCATTGTGCTACCAGAGCTTTTAATCACGCAAGTAGCAATATGATCGGCATAACCTGCACTTTCAACATTAATTAATTATTATCACATCAGCGGATCGCTGTTTAACAATAGCCACGTTATTTTACGCTACAATGAACGGAGTTGTTCGAAAAACCTCATTAAATCACTTACCTTCTAAAAATAGACGTGTAACTTTAGAATCTGATTTAATTCTCGGAATCAATTTAACTGTCAAAGCGAAGTTCCGATATCACTGCCTAATTGAAGTCCTTGTAGAGAAGAAGATTTATATCTGCTAGCTAGAGGGAAGTAATACTCCCGCTCGATCCAAACACTACTTACACTTCGATAAAAGACTCAATACCGGCCATGAAAAGTGGGATCTACATGTCTTCATTGCAGCTCAGAATACATACAATGTACTGAAAATATATCTCTCACATTCAAACCGGTACATGTACAAATAAGAAAAACCGGAGATTTTCACCGCCGACAGCGCGTCGTAATCTAGTATATTGATGTTATATAAAGCCATACATTTTATAAGGGATGAACCTTGACGTGTAGGTAACAGTAATACAGTATTTAACATATTGCAGTATGTAAAAAGATAGAAACATGACTCGGAACAGTAGATGGGTTGGATTATGACAAGCTCTGTGAGTATTTGAAGACATGACGAGGGTACAGTTAGGTACTCTGATTTATTCAAACAAAAATACAAAACTGCCACATATTTTGTGGAATGAACTTTCAAGAGAGATGCCTAGATACATAAATGGCCTCCAGTAATACAGAACAAAACAATCTAGGTACTAACATCAATCATTGTGTTGAACTCTATGTCAATAAAATGATAAAAACGCGAAATAATATTGTCAAAAATTGTAGGTCATTATAGAAATGCCTAGAATATGATTTGTACTTCAATAATATCCGCGAAAATCGAAAAAGAATACGATTTTCTTCGAACTGTTGACTGCGCGATTTTCCTGTATCGAGAAGTTGTGCAAGCTAGAAAGCTGTCAATTCAGCAAACAATCTGTATTGCATTATGCAGCAAAGGATTTTATATTTTTTCATTAGATTCGTTCATTAAACGAACGTTCGTTAAACTTGAAGCTGTTACAATCAAGTTGTCAATAGCAGATTTTCCAACTAACTCGTGATTCTTAATACCGGACCAACGGTTGTTAAACAGGTTTTTATTGTATTTATATTTAGGTTTTTTCGTTTCGTTTAGCGAAAATATAGCACTCTGTAAAAAGATTAGGTGCTTGAAATGTTGTATCTTTTTCTTTTTTACGTGATCCAATCTGCAAAACATATGACAGAAATAAACCATGTCCTAAAGGGAACCCCTTTTCTTTCTGTTGATGTAAATTTTCGAAACTACTGCACCTATTACAAAAAATCTTCACCATTTGAAAGGTATATTATTCCAGATGGAGTTTGGCCATAAATTATGTTTGTATAACCCGGCAAAAGCCGAGCCGGGCCTAGCCGGTTAGTTCCATAATAAGTCGGCTGCCCATCCTAAATCAATAGGTACGTACCCTAATCTTTAGATAGGGTGTGCTAATAGTGTAAAATTCAATTTCAAAAGCTCTTTTAATATGCATGGAGTTTAATGTTACACGTCGTGATAGGACCAATTGATGTAAATGAGGCTCCAAACTTTGCTCCAACACCACAGTAGGCTTCCTAAAGATACTTTCACATACACTTCTGTTTATACAAGGGCTTGGAATACTAATTTAAGAATAATTGTAATGTTTTGTTGAAAAACGTGTTAATGTGAATGATGAATTTTTAATATTTTTAGCCATTTTCTGTACTCATGTTTCTACCTCATTTTTTTTAAGGATGTGTTATCATCAAATGACTCCTCCCGTCGTGGGTGAAGAAGATGGGAGTGTAAGACTCTTACTGACTAAAACCCATCCGTGTCCTAATGCACTTTGAGTTTCAGGGCCACGGTGACTCTTTCGAACAAATTCCGCGACCTTGGCAGATGTTTCTACCTCAACGAGGGCGGTTTAATAAATTAGTGACTTTTTGAATTAAATACTTTTTTTTTCGGCCAAATAACGTTTTGTTCCTCAACATTATCTTCTTTTAACTCGATACGTTTAGTACAGCGTTTTTCCAATTTTTATATTCCTTTAAAAAAATGATTTATTTTTCAAGGCTCTCAAAATTGATGGTTTGTCTCGGTGATGAACTCTTCGTTCGACCCAATTCTCTTACCATCTAACCTAGCCATTACTTTGGGTTTCGAAAGAGGAAATAGTCACTGGGGGCTAAATCTGTAGAATATGCTAGATGGGGTGAATTTCTGTCATGGTGACTAAACACGTATGCACCCGTGCATTTCTGTGATAGAACAACACATTTTACTTCGCTAAATGCGGTCGTTTTTGCTTCAAATCAGTATCAAATCTGTCCATTAGCTCTAAATAATATTTTCCAGTGATCGTTTTACCCTTTTTCAAGATAATAGATATGAATGACACCGTGTGCATTCCAAAAAAATCACTCACCATCAACGACACCAAGCAAAGACAGCGCGTATTTTTTACGCAAAAAATGAAGTTTAATCAGCACATCTTTCCATGGTTGTCAAACGCAAGATAAATGAAGTAGCATGCTAAAAAATTATCACCAGCCTATTAATAGATGTCCGTTGACGGCAGCACTAATGCATTTAAAGTTATTGCGCGAGAAATTCAAAATCACTGACTTATCAAACCACCTTAGTATAATAAGCCTGTGGTATTCTATCAAGCAGTTTACAAAAAAAAAAACCGAAAAGAGAAACAAATATTGACATTGGACGGACAGGCGGTTTTGAAAACCAAATTCCAAATACTCTGAAGGCACCTACTTCATTTTTCAAACACAGTAGGTACGCGCGAACACAAGGAGGTCTCACAGGTAATGTCTAAAAATATACATTTATATGTACCAAAAAAATGGCCTCATTAGCTTGAATAATGAGAATATTACACCATCATCTGAGTTCTGATAGCATTAGCATTCTTGATTAGCCCGCTAAGCGGAGTCGTTATTGCAATACTTTCCTGAACAATTTGTTATAACGGTCTCAAGAGTCTATACTTAGCAGTGCAGAATTAACGTAGGCGTTTTACTACCGTCTATACCTTTATTATATTTTAATAAGTCAAATAGGTATTAGAACGCCTACGAGAAGATGTTTTCTTCTCTGCTGACCTTTTGAACATGAGTAGGATGAACGTTATTAACACGATACGAAGGTAATAACCAGACATTTTCATTCACATTTAGCCATTTTCATTCATATCAAGCCATTTTCATTCACATCAAGCCATTTAGGTACAACTATTTTCTTTTTATGTAGCAGTTTACGCTAAACAAGGTTGTTATTTGATTTTCGAACGTATACTACTTATATTGTAAGCCAAGAGCTGATTAACAAATTTTGACAGAATATTCCAGGTTCATGCCATTTTGAACGGAGTTGATTTCGACTATGGAACAAATTCATGCCTAGCCTTTTCCCAACTGTATTGGGGTCGGCTTCCAGTCAAACTGGATTTAGCTGGATACCAATATTTTATACGTTTATGCCTATACGTTTATTTGTTAGTCGATATTTCAAAACTACACATAAAATCTGAATCGATCCTTTATTTACGCTAGATCCAAGTTCGAGTTCTGCTACATTTTTAGCTCTTTTTGCTTGTGATAAAGTTTAAATTGTTTTTTTTTATTATTGATAGACACACGTTAGGCCACTATCTCATCTGATGGTAAGTGATGATTTGGTCGATGGAAGATGGAGCACTGAAAAAACGAGAGAAATGCAAGTACTTATGAAAGGCAAAATATGAAATGACGATGAAAAGAGACTAGCTTGAAATAAAAAACGTAAGTGCCAAAATAAATTTTCGGATTTGAGAACATAAAACTATGATTAAATTATAATCTGTTCCGTCGAAACCTCGATATAGTCATTTTATATGTTTTAAAGTAATTTTCATAGGCGTAGCGTATCAATATAAAGCGTTGCGTCCTGTGGCAAAAAAAAAGTAAAAAGATATTTCGAACTTTGTATTTTTTTCCTATCGAGAAAATGTCTTCGTATCGTGAATTCCTTCAGTTGGATACTAGTCCATACAGTCAAATAGCATATACCACAATTTCACATTCCTATTCCAGGGACGTAACAAGATACGCCAATGACAGCTAGAGCTAGTTTTAACAGATAGTGGAATATTAACATGCTTGAGAACTTGTAGGTTCCTAAAAAATATATTTCATCGTGCTAAATAAACTAACATACACAACAACTCAACATATAGAGGCGGTGGTCAGACATTTTTCCGCGGATAAAACAGAATTTGAAGCGGCTCTCTACCAAGTACTCACTAGAACTACTTTTGAGTATGCAAAAATACAAACCTACCGCGTGGGCGGAAAACCAATAGGTATATTTTTGTTAAAACTTTCCGACACAATATCTCTGTCCGACAAAATTTTTGAATTCATATTTCATTTTTACTTTTAAGATCTCGTGGCTAAATAATAACAGCCGCACGGGTCGATCTTTACGGTTAAGCAACGCTTGCCAAGGTTGGTCTGTGGATGGGTGACCATCTTAACATATCGAGTTTCCTCCGTGCCTCGGAAAGCACGTTAAGCCGTTGGTCCCGGTTGTCATTTGTAGGTCTTTAGCAGTCGTTACGGAATGTCAGAAGCCAGTAAATCTGACTCCAGTCTTACCAAGAAGTACCGTGTTACCAAGTTAATGGGTTGTGGAGGTCT
This sequence comes from Ceramica pisi, assembly GCA_963859965.1. Lineage (NCBI taxonomy): Eukaryota > Metazoa > Arthropoda > Insecta > Lepidoptera > Noctuidae > Ceramica > Ceramica pisi. The sequence goes on from OY982529.1 coordinate 8,369,889, forward strand.
GGTAGGCAGCCGCTCCACGTAAAACACTGGTATTCCGCTGAATCTGGTTTGACTGGAAGCCGACCCCAATGTTGTTGGGAAAAGGCTAGGCAGATGATGACGATGATTACATTTTTACTTATTGTATTTGCATGTTTTTGCGTGTCAAAATCAAACCACTCAATAACAACAACAATCACTAGTATGACCGGTTTTTGAAACGGAATTATCAATACTTTTGCGAAATATTAAACTTTAAAGTGCTAAAACGAATGGCAGAGGTGTCCCTATAAAACAATCCACACTTTCCAATTAAGTACCATGGGGCCTAAATAAACGTATTGTCATTCATTCGTTACGTCCGCAAAATCTAATCCCTTTTCCTAAAATAATATACATACACACGAAGCTTCGACGTCATCCATAGCAAATAACCGGCCAAGCGCGAGTCGGACTCACACACGAAGGTTTCATACCAAAAACCGGAAAACATGTTTCTTGTACTTTTCCTATCTTGCTTTATAGCGGCAATGGAAATATACATTCCGTGGAACTGGCTGCCTAAATTATTACGGTTCTTGAGAGACAGCTCGCTGACAGACGGACGGACGGGTGGACGGACAGATGGACAGGGCAGGCTTAGTAATATGGTTACGTTGTTTACTTTCTGGGTACCGGAACCCCAAAAAAAACACTTTAAAAAAACTTAGTCTGATACTGCCTACGAGGCTAAGACCATAAAATGGCCTGTCACAATGTCTTTTGGATTTATTAAAGATCAATGACCAAGGGCGGATTTCTGAATTGAGTGAATGTACTTGCGGTAGGCGCCAAACAAACGTGCAATAACGGCCATTGACCCACATTATTGAGTTTCTTAAACCATCAAAATCAGAAATAGAGTTCTGAATCAACTTCTATCGTGATCTTTTACATTATCTAGTAATAAAAAACGATTCATTATTTATTGATCGGGTATTTAGAAGGGATATTAGGGAAAGTTCAATGTTCTTTATTGCAAATTTATCTGGTGCCTACAATAGACGCCACATTTTGACAGGTTTTCAGGCAAAAGTGGAGTTTAAGAAATACTCAAACTTACTTCAGAAACCGAAAGAACGTCTTCCAGAAATTCTAACGTGTAATTACAACAAGTTATTCAAAACATAAGCTCTATACCTAGTCTATATCGACTGACGTAGAATCAATTACATCACCCAAAAATAAAAGTTAACATCCTAAGTTACCTGTGAAAGCAATATTTGACCGTAAACGCCCATTTGAGATTGTGGGAGTGAAACAACGATACTTCAAGGAATCAAGGAAGGATGCAAGAAATGAATTAATGTACTGCCACGATAATTAAGATTCGCAAACATTTTAGGCGCAACTAGATATTCCTTTGTCTACCTAGATAAGTCCATATTATCAGGCGATAAGTGCTACAGAAGTACCTAGTTACCCAGTAACTGGTATTTGGAGGTCTGTATTCAGCTGAATCCAGTTTGACTGAAAGCTGACCCCAATGTAGTGCGGAAAAAAAAATTCTATTAGAAGAACGATAGCCTTTCTTCCACGATCTAAAGTAAGGTAAAAAAAACCCATTTCAAATGATTACAAATGACATTGTTTAAAAATTCAAGATGTAATTGTTTTACTGTTTTATTGCCAAATATCCTAGTTCTTCTCATCTCATTTTTCTACTATCGAAACTAACAGTATTCATTATAATTGTAAAATAATTTATCAGCCGAAAAATCAAACGGATCAATGACAAATGTGATTTCAGAACCGCTACTTGATAAACGCTACGGTGAGCCCTTGGATTCCGCATAACCATTAGGAATATTCATACCTCATTCAAAGTTTAGTTGTTGAAACGCTCCAAAAACCAAGAAATTACTTAGAATCTTTCAATACGGTGAAGAACTACCTATTTTTACGAAGGTTAGGGCTTAAGAAGAATAAAACTACTATGTCCCGTCTGCTTAATTCCAGAAATATCGTAAAAAAAAATCCTAAAAGAGAGCTACTAAACCACACGAAATTTACTACCAAATAACCTACAGAAGAGGGTAATTTTTCTACATTCTCGCCTAATATGTATTTATGTACAGTGGGCTTATCCGCAGGATATAAGGGACCAAAGGCATGATGTAATAATTTATGTATGGGATTAATTACTTAATATGACTGTACCCTAGAAAAAAAAGTTAATAAATAATTTGTTGGATTCGTCAAACTAAACTAAATCTTAACAACTAAGACATAAAAGCTTATTTCAGAAGCTCTTCTGCGAACATTAAATTATAGTTTTAAATATCTGACTCACCTTTTATTAAAAACGTTGCAACAACACATTTCAAGTAGCGAACAAACAACGGAGGCATCTTTTTGCTTGCTAAGCTTTAACTTTATAATACACACTTATTTGAATTCTATAATTTTAAAGACGATCAATTTCTTTCATTAATTTAACAATAATTTAAAGAAACTTTAAACAAACTGAACATGTTCGTTTGTTGACAATAAAAAGTTATTGTCTATTTTTTATGTATTAGATAAAAAGTTATATTTTTGATTTAAGTAATAAAGTATTTATAACGTTCATAAAAATATGTGATTAACGTCGCGAGCTAAAGTTGCGTTCGTACAGCTCTTGCGAACGCATCGCGTAGCGGCATCGAGCGCGGCATTCGTAGCACTGACACTTGCTACGCCGCTACGGGACACGGCCGGCGCTACGCGGCTACAGCTACGGAGGGAGGAGAGTTTACCACCGATGCCTTCTATCGATAAATAAACGATTTTGTAAAACAAACATTCTTAAAGTCTGTTAGCGGCATTATTTAAATTTTGCTGTTTGATTTTAGACAAAGACCTACATTTTGCCACGTATAGGAAAAAGATAAATAATTTTCCTTTAATTATTGTTCACAGCTTATTTAAATGTCTCCTAGAATAATTAGGTTTTCAAACCGATACACAGTATCTTTCCATAGAAACAGACAAGCTGAGTAGACACAATAGTCTGATTGGAAAACAATGGAATTGACAATTTTATTTTTGCTGACGTTTTGCTTAGCCACTTTGCGAAGAGTAAGATGCCTATTCTATGACAAAGACCTATATGACGGTTTTCACTAATACAAATTGTCACCTAATTTACCTGCCTTATGAAAAGTGCGTTGTTGTCGTTGATGGCTACCTAAGCATCAAGACTTGAAAATCAAACAGCGTAGTAACATTTAGAGCTAGTAAGGTGGCTATTTTAGGAATAAAATCTATAGTGGTTTGACAGCAGACAGACAGTATGGGAAATATTTCAAACCTATTGTTAGTGTTAGTGAAAACGTTAAATACGGTCCTAATAAAATAGATGGACAAATTTTAACGTAGCATTCAGTACGTCTCACCAAAGACATCCAAGCTAAAAAAAAATTTGATAATTTTATTTTGACCTAAAATAATAAATTGCCAACATTTTTAGCGTATTTTCGGTAGCGGATTTTTTTCCTATTAAGTACAGTATAGTATAGCATTTATATATATAGTATTTTAGTAGTTATGTATTATAGTATATATATATATACATATATAATAAAAATATATATAAATTTTATAAATCTTTATTTCAGACTACATACAGTCCATAATTTTGTTAGTATTTTGATGTTAGTAACAATGGTGTTTAATGGTGCTTACGAAAACGAAGTAGGTAAGTTTTGTTAGTTTAAATAAAATATTTATTTATTTATACCCAAGACTGTCCCCACCCAATGTCCCTGAAAGGGACAGTCCGGTCTGGCAGCTATCAGTTTAGGATGATGCTGTCTCTACTGTGCAAGCGCTGTAGTAAGGAGGCCGCTTTCTTTCGCATGATGGCATAAAAACCATCTGTGCGAGCCTCCGCGAACATTCCTGAAGCATTTTGTTGTGCTATGTGCTATGTGCAATGGGACCTTACACACAGTGCCATTTTAATAGTATTACAACGGCAGTCCACTTCATCTATCCAATGACTACTAAACAATCATGAAAATATATTTATTTATGACCATACTAGCTGACCCGCGCAACTTCGTCTGCGTCACATTTTCCATTATAGCTCCGCTCCTATTTGTCTTAGCATGATGATATATAGCCTATAACCTTCCTCGATAAATGGGCTATCTAACACTGAAAGAATTTTTCAAATCGAATACTGGTTCCTGAGATTAGCGCGTTCAACCAAACAAACAAACAAACTCTTCTGCTTTATAATATTAGTATAGATGAATAATTAAAACAATACTATTCATTATCATGACGCATGACGTAGTCTGAAACATTCAGAAGCTCTCGTTTCGTAAACATTTTTAACAGGGTATTTCATAATCCGAATGCATTACTTATTTTTTTATTGTACTTCTCACATTAATGAATTATTAAAGAACAATGCACCTAGAGGTAATTTATGTTGGATACATTAAGCGAGCAGCCTTTTTAAGCCGACTTAAATGGCACCAATAGCGATGAATGGTGTCGCATTTTTCTTATTTAAAGGAAATAAATCTTTAATTATGTTTTGCAAATTCTGCAAAGATTTTCTTACAAATAAAAAAGTTAAGGTCTCAGTTTACTCGTGCCACTATCGAGTTATTTAGTTTTTCAATTTACTGTTCTCCTTGTGTTTGCAGCAATAAATCCAAGTTTGTAGAGATTACTTCGTACTGTACTCGTTTAATGATCCGATATCTCGAGTTTCACAGTTTTCAAAGCACTTTCTCCTTACATTAGTTTTGCTTGGAATATAAACAGATAATTGCTTTAACAACAATATTGTTGGGTAGGTTTTAGGGTTCCGTACACAAAATATGGATATCGGAATCCTATTTGTAATCGTCCGCAGTATGTCTGTCTGTTACAGGGTTGTATCTTTGAAACTGTAGGAATTGAACATTCGAAGTGCTGACTTGAAATTTCCAAAGAATATTTGTTTCCATCACCACTTAAACATAAATTAAAAAATAAGCAGCCTAAATGAAGAAAATAAAAAGAAAACGGAAAATTAAACGTACTTTTTTTAAATTTCATCCATCCATGAACGCATGTAACTTTTATATGTATTGTGTAAACACTAAAATTGTACACCGAATAATAAAAATTAGTCAACTGCGAGTTGGGTACTAGGTTACTAGCCGCTGACATAGATTTATGAGCAGCAAAGCCGTGTCAATGGTACGGAACCCTTGCGCGCACTTGACCGGTTTTATGTCATTGTTAGCGGTTATTACAGGTACCTTACTGTTGCTGATAATAATATCGTTGTTACGATTGTCTGCGTTAGTTAATGTAGCAAGGTGTCATAAAAAAAAGGAAGAGTAACATTGATTTGACAAAGCTCTCACTTGTTTCGCAAAACAAACACGATGCACAATCATAATGAGCGGTTTTGAAAATTTTTCACTATATATTTTTTTCTTATATTATCCGCGATGTCATGATGACCTTAACTGGAGCGGAGTAACATTAAAATCTCCACTCCGCGTCATTTACTGAGATTTTATGCAATTCCATTGGTTGATGTCTTTTTTATTATTTTTGTCTTTTTTATTATTCTTTTAACTCACTATGTAGATCAATCTTTCTTCAAATTTCAACATTTTCTTGAGTGTGTATTTTGTTTAATAGTATCATAGTGTGCTAGCTTTAAATTTTTTGTTTTGTGTCATGTATTAATTACTTTGCATTCTACTCATTATATAAATTCTAGTTCCTGAAACGTAACAAACAGATGTGTTGTTGGAGAGTCTGTTGGCCACTTCTTCTCCACAGCAGACTTAGGCATTCTATACCAGTCAAACTAAAATAATCAATATGTAAAAATAAATAAAACCTTCTCTTTCATAGGTACCTACTCTGCAAACCTATGACAATAAAAACTTAAATTAATTGGTATTTACCATATCAATAAATCAGACTCACAATTTTGGTTAGGCCGCTAATAGAGAAGGGTAACAGTGTGACGAAAATAAATGAAATATTTAATTTTGGGAATTCTAAATCCAAACAACAATCAATTTTAACATTCTAACCTCAAAGACTTTTTAGACTATTTCTGTCAGCAAGATTTAGAGGAAACTAACATGAATGGCGATTTTCGAACCTAACATTTCTGTGTCGGGGTGCACCAAGTTTCCTGTGCCCTGTGTTCCGCTACTTAGTTAGGCAAATCATTATTTAACCAAGTCATTTGCCTAGCTGTTAAATGCTAGGCACTTTTGCCGCTGATTAAATGGCGCCGTTCTCCCCGTACCCCGTGCAATGGACCTATGTATTATGAAATTGCCCAAAAACCACATGAAAATAATTTTCATAATGTATAGAGTCGATAATCTGATAAATGAGGAATTTTAAATAATAATAATTTACTTCGCCCTTAGTAGCTTGCAGTATTGGTAATGCCAGAGCATTATAAAAAATGCCCCAGTTTATTACTAGGTACAAAGGGACAAATCGGAAAACCGGGAACTTCTAAGATTTGAATTTTTATTTATTTATTGCACATTGTACACACAGTTACGGGCTTTGCTTATTTTTTTTTTCAATTAATCTATTATTTCAAAGATTAAATCAAATACGAGTAAGTGATTTAAGGGATTCGTTTATTGACAAATATCGCAGTTTTTCGCGTAAACAGTTTAATTTAGTTTTCACGCGACAGAAAACAAAACTCACGCGATTAGTTTTCGGAATTCGATTAAAAGGCAATATTCGATACGTACGAGTAATACTAAATTTTTCAAGTTTTTTTTTTCAGTTCTATAATGGTTGTTCCTGTATACAGTGCTATATGGTTTTTTCATAGGAAATATTTTACTTGCTTTTTTTCCGCAGTGATACGCGTGGGTTTTTTTTTATAAAAGAACCATATTGAGATCCACCTCATTTTTGGAAGTCGGTTAAAGAAGATTTGAACTAAGATTCACCTTAGTTAAAAATTATCTTTAATATTTTTCGATATCTACCTGCTTATACATTTTTAGTTAACATTTACTTTTTTTTTTTTCGAAAAATCCTAAAGCCTATGAAACCGATTCAGTACAGTGTAGTGAGCGTGTAATAGCGCGTTCCACAACTCCAGAAAGCTAGAAACCAATTAACTGGGGTCACGTTGTCGAAGCGGCAAACCCCACTTACCGATTTGCCGGTTACCGCACTCTCTACCGCTCTTAATCGCTGATACGGGTAATTATCACGTGTAGAACTAGGAAACTTAAAAGGCTAAACCACTAAAAGGCTTACAGAATTCACTCTTTTTGTATAATAAGGGCTGATTTTAAATTGGTCAGATGATTTTTAAGTATCTACTTAAAGATTAAATATTATTTAATATACAATGTGACATATGGAAAAACTGTCAAAACGCTATTTTTTTCTCAGAAGAAAATATACGACTATTGAAAAATTATCCATTAATAAATTTGGAATTTCGAATAAACAAAAGGTGTTGTACCTAATTGATGGTTTACAATCCCCTAAGACGACCCACTGACCCAATCATCGCATAGGTACGGGTACATCGCAGGAATTGGGAAGCCAATTCTCGACCTTCACTAGGTCATTCATCCACTTTGCCCACCCTGAAGCTTTCGCACGCGGTCGTCGCTCCACAACTTTCTGGACCACGCTGCCCTATCGGCGGTTTGTCCAGAGGTTAAAGACAAAGTATCATTTTTTTACGCGATGGCGACAGCCTTTGTCAACTCTATACATTTTAGACATTTTGACAATCGCCTTCACGACGCTACCACTGACAGAATGTCACTTGTCTAGAGCCTCTAAAATAATTTTTTGAACCAATATAAACACTCACGCTAGTAACAGAGTTGTGAGTCGTGACCTCAGTATAATTTCATTGAGGTTAAAAAATATAAGTTTTCACCATGTTTTGTCAACTTTGAAAACAATAAAAGGTTTGTTAATTTTATAGGATGTTCATTACCTACTACTACCCTCTCAATTTTCATAGGTACATGTTAGGAATTTTCATTATGTAAAACAACAATTTGGGAGATTCCTCAACTTTGAAGATTCTTGGTGTTATTGCAAACCATTATTAATATAGCTGTCGTCCCTTACACTAAGATAAATACGGTTGTATGAGTAGGTTTACCTAAATAGTTCCAGACGCGAAATTGTAGTGCCAGAATAGTTGAACGAGCGACCTATGTTGACCTGGAGAACTAATATCAGAATCTTCTTCTTATTTATGAAATTGAATTGCTGTTCGTTAGTCTCGCTAAAACTCGAGAACGGCTGGGCCGAGTTGAATAATGCTTTTTTGTTTAGTTCGGTAGAATACAGGGAAGGTTTAAAAGCAAAAAAAATGGGTAGGTAGGGTAGCCAGTTGACGGGAGCGAAGCCGCGTGGGATAGCTAGTAAAATATATAAACATTTGCTCGGATTAATAGCTTTTAGCTTTTAATAAAATAATACTTAGAAAGAATACTTGTTCAGTATTCTCATCACAGGTTCTATTTTAAACAACAAATCGGCAAAGTACATGACCTAAAATTTAAAACGAGCTTGTTAACATTTAAAAAAAAAACCTTTGAATCCTATAGGTACCTACCGTGCTTCAGATTAAAAATAAAAAAGTTGTTCGAATAATAAACATCGATGACCTAATTTATAAAAATCTCAGACAAGAGTGCCAATTCTACTAATTTTCACATTCGCATCTCAATCGCAAACTGTCAAAAATTTATGAAAATTAAGGCTTTTTTGATAGTTTGATTGACATGCGAATGCGATGCGAAGCAATTGATTAGCAAATTCGAAATTTAAATTCTCTTCAGAAGTTGGATATCTGCGCGATGAATGTCTTTTACGTTATATTTTGTTATTAAACAAGGTTGAATTTAAAAAAACCGGCCAAGAGCAAGTCGGACTCGCGCACCGAAGGTTCCGTACAAACCTGTAGGTATATATTATAAGCAAAAGTTGCGGTTTACGATTTATGACGCGTATTAAAAAAACTACTTACTAGATCTCGTTCAAACCAATTTTCGGTGGAAGTTTACTTCTTCAGTAATGTACATCGTCTTTTTTTTTAGTTAATCATTCTCTTATTTTAAAAGTTAGGGGGGACACATTTTACCACTTTGGAAGTGTCTCTCGCGCAAACTATTCAGTTTAGAAAAAACATATATTGGAACCTATTCATAGATATACACGTACCTATATGGGTTTGATGAAAAAAAAAAATTTTGTATGGGGAACCCAAAAACTTTTTCTTTTTTTGTGTGAAAATTTTAATGCGGTTCACAGAATACATCTACTTACCAAGTACTTATCAAGACGCTTAGTTGACACTTCGCGTGACCCAAGGGCTGGCTTTTACCTCGGCCAAAGGATTAGCATTGTCATGCAACGCGGCAATGCTGCCAGCCTTTTGGGCTCATTACCAGTGGCTAGCGATGCGGTCGAATTTTTCGACGCCATATGTTAGTTTTATTTTTAGTTTTAGTTAGTTAAGAGTATTTTTTATTTTATTTAATTGTATATACATCTAGTCTGAAATAATACTTACCAAGTTTCAACAGCATAGTTCTTAAAGTTTCGGAAAAAAATGTGACATACGGATAAACAGACAGACATGACGAATCCATAAGGGTTTAGTTTTTTGCTATTTGGCTACGGAACCCAAAAAAAGATCCTTGAATAAGAACTTTAATATTTTAACATTGTACCAGTGTATCTACAGTTTATGATTCTGGACTTTTTAGCTAAAAGCTAAAATAAACATCGAGAAGACAAGACATTGATATGGCTACTAAAGGTGAATAATAAATCATATTATGAACGGACAAAAGATATAACCCTTAAGGTATCTCTATATACTTAACAGGGTAACTTAAGTACCTAGGTATGTCACCTAGCTATTCCATTAGGGTAACCGAACCCTTTTTTCTATTTATGTTGCGAAGTAATATAAAATTGGGCGTAAAATTCAATTTCGTTAAGTTTATTTGAAGCCTTTTTTGGCCATTTCTTATCTTTGATATTTACTGAATAGAAGTTCATTTATACTTTAATTTGATAAAAATCAAGACCAATAATAAGTTTTCAGCAGTAAATAATTAGGTACTCGTCTGGTTTTGGCAATTTCAACATAAATACATAGGTATTTATAAATATTTAAAACTCTGATTTAACTTGAAAACCTGCCAAACGTTAAATCAGTGTTCGACACGATCTAATATTTACTAAAAGTAGTTATCTCAGTAAATTTTCAGATGATTGTACGTTTTACGTTTTAAAACGTCCAAACGACGACCAAACGCACACATTTAGTAGCCTAATTGAAGCTTGAAATCATCGCCAAGCACAGGAATCAATTTCATCGCGCGACGAAATCACATCATTAATTCGTACGATCACTAACCAATTACGACGACGCCTAAGAATTTTCTGGGATACAAAGTGACAAAAATTCAAAAGGCTTTTATTCAAATTAGGCTGAGAACCAGCACATTTTGAACATCAATTTTTTACAAAAGTCCCCCAAAACGCCTGCCCGTCATCACTTCCTAGTGTTTTAGCTGTGGAGAAGAAGTGGCCAACAAACTCCCCAGCAACACATTTGTCTGTTACGTTTTAAGAACTTGAATCAATGTACCTAATACTTGTGTAAAACAATAAACGCGATTTCGGGATTGGACCCATAGTAATTTTTTTTTTATAATTTGTGTGTGTATTTATTTATATATTTTGAGTTTTACTAACATAGTTTTAAAGTACTAACTAACACAGGTATTATGGATGTTCAAGTTATCGGAAATAAAGTATTAATAAAATAATGAGTAAAATGATCCCTTGAGAGGTATTGCGTTTATTCTGTTACACGTTGGCTATAGCAGCCAACACGTCGACACCTGAAAACTAACGGTGTGGGAGAGAGACAGACCTATAAAGGCTCTCTCTCTCCTATATCGCGACAAAATCATGATGGCATCAGCACTTCGTAGCAAACTCCCGTACTTTAAGTCGACAAATTTAACGTTTTCGCTCATATTTTATAAGCTAAATCACTTTAGAAACGCCATACACCCTCGTTATCTTTAAGGTCAACTTCTGGTAATTAATGGCACATATCGCCTTTCTTCGGCCATTAGGTACCAACATGTGATAACGTTTTCCTTGTATCTCGCCGAAATAATATCTAATGTTATTTTTCCTTGCGACGCGATCAATCGATGATTAATTGCTTTAGGTAGGTACCCTTAGTTATGGAGCGAGACACAATTTTAGTACATAACGATACACGTTTCGCTTCGTTGGGCACATCAATTTATTTACTAGTTTTAGATATTTTTATTTCCTTCGGGAAGGGCAGGAAATTAAGCTGATGGTTGCCAAGGTCGAATCGAGAATTTCAGAAATTCACTAGCCGCTGGCACAAGCTAGTTACCTGTCATACTCTAGTACGCTACCTTTACATGTACGTAAGTGAAAAGACGATAATATATTAGAATCTATACTAATATTATAAAGCAGAAGAGTTTGTTTGTTTGTTTGTTTGGTTGAACGCGCTAATCTCAGGAACTACTGGTCCGATTTGAAAAATTCTTTCAATGTTAGATAGCCCATTTATCGAGGAAGGCTATAGGCTATATATTATCACGCTAAGACCAAAAGGAGCGGAGCAGTATTGAAAAATGTTATGCAGACGACGTTGCACGGGTCAGCTAGTAATATATATTTTACACTTACTCGATAGCACCTCGATTGAGTTTCGCACATCCGCATGACTCTAAGCATAGGTTTACGGGTAGCGTGTCCGTGAAATCGGTGGAAACTTTGAGTAGAACTACCAATTGCCTGTTAGGTTTTTTTACGAAATATATATTTTTTTCAATTGGTTCATTTTGTTTTATTATTGTAGTAAAAACTGTTTCTACTAATTATATAAAACATTGTTGTATATAGTAATTTTGAACTCTGTACATGTAAACACGAAATAATGAATGAATTATTTCAATTTACTAAAATACGCCTACAACCGTACGATATGTCTCAAGAATACTCTTAGGGTTGACCTAAAACATCGGCCCGAATATCCAAGAGAAACAAGAAGATATGATTTATTTAAGACTAGCTTCTGCCAGCGGCTTCGCCCGCGAGATCCCTAGGGAACATGTTCCCGGGATCAAAAGTAGCTTATGTGCTATTCCAGACTATAATCTATCTTTTTTCTAAATTTCATTAAGCTCCGTTAAGCCGTTCTGGCGTGATTGAGTAACAAACAACCAAACTTTCACATTTCCATTTTTTTTGTTCATTTTTTCTATTGATTGTAGCGTGATGAAAAGTATACTATAACCTGCTCAGGAGTATGAATAATAATTGCACCAAGTTTCGTTAAAATCCGTCGAGTAGTTTTTGTTTCTATAACGGTTATACAGACAGACAGACAGACAGACAGACAGACAGACAGACAAAAATTTTACTAATTGCATTTTTGGCATCAGTATTGATCCCTAATCACCCCCTGATAGTTATTTTGGAAATATATTTCATGTACAGAATTGACCTCTCTACAGATTTATTATAAGTATAGATATAGATATAGATATAGATATAGATCATTAGTCAGACGACAACTAAATGACCCTACACATCTATACAGCTATAGTAATCTAATAAAAATAACCCATCCATATAATATCAGAAAACATAACTTTCGTGTAATAGCAATTAGTTATAGTCTTCCATGTGAGAAAAACATGACGGAAAATCCCTGTAGGTACCTATTTCTCAGTTAGGACCCGAAATCCGAACATACACTCACGTAGCGAATAAATATCTGCGTAACACCAATAAAGTAAAATAAATCTCTTCGCCTACCAGACCATTAAATATACCTAAGGTGGAAGAAAGAAATTCTTCCCAACAGCCGTTCCCATACTAAAAATATAATGGATTTACGAACCCAACGTGTTGCGAAAATCGGAGTTTACCAATAACATTGGAAAAGTCAAGCATCTGGATTGTAAGTCGTAAATGTACCTTAAGATGTACATACCTTCGTACAAAATACCAGAATATGTAAATGTCGGTTATAAAAACATCTGCCACCTTTACATTCGTTCGAAGTACTTTGAAGGATGTATCAATATTCCTAAATGTCACATCATATAATTATGTAGTCGTGAATTTCATTTCATTTTAACATTTCGTGATAAATGGGTTACATTTTACAAAGACGTTATGACAGACATCCTTGCCCGTATCGTCCCCAGGGTATCGTCAGAGTGTTTTTATAAAGAGTAAAAAGATGGCCATCTGCAAATTGCCTGCATTTGTTCATTAACTATGAAAATAATGGCTGTTACCACTTACAGTAATATATAGTAAGGAACGGATCTTTCCAAAATCATTCTATTTTACTTATTTAAAATTTGTATAAAAGCATTTTAACGGCCCAGTATTTCATAGACTTTCAAGTCGTGTTTTTGACTTGAAAGTTTGCATGAGGAGTCCAACGAAGTGACGTAAGTTTTCTTTAAAAAAAAACCTTTTTATTTCATAACGTTTCTCTTTTCCATAGACATTTTCCATTTTAATTGAAAATTTGCATACAAAAACATAGAAATCCCAAAAAATATGTATTTATAAGAGCTATTTACATATTTTTTTTACTGATTTAACATGCGAATTAATTAAGGGGTAGCTCAGTCGCTAAAGTCTGAAGCTTCTGCTTATTTTCTTGCACGCCCTCCAATAAATAAATAATAATTTATTTGCAATAAAAAGGTGTACATTTGAACAACATTAGGTTACAAACAAACAGATGGAGACGTTATAACTAATGTTTGGAGACTCTAGCACCCTTGCTAAGTTGACAAGACAACTTGTATTAAAGGTGCTAGGCTTAACCCTTTCATGGGTGGACAAAGTTACGTTAGATATCATATTATTTCCTATTATTTTATTTGTTTGTGTTTTTTTGTATTTTATTGTAGGAGTATGATGCGTAAGAATACTCTCTTTAACTTTTTCTCTTGATCATAAAATTTTATAGCAAATTAATTTACCGAACAGTCAGATGGTCTGTTTTCTCACTAAACTCACGCCATGTGCGAGTCGGACTCTCACTCGTAGGGTTCCGTAATATAAACCGGAAAGACAAGTTTCTAGTAGAAAGCGTCTTCATTATTTAATTTAATGTTATTGTTACGCGCCAGAATGAATGCCGGGTACACAACGTACTACTAACGCCATCTAGTATCGAGTAGTGGAACTAATTGGGTCACGATCTTTCTAGACTTTTCGATGCTAGAACATTCTCGATGTTTCGATACCTAGTCAGTCGGGACCGGTATGTTCCCGAACTTTCTAGATATTTCCATTCTCGAAGGTTCTGGAAATTACTGTGGGACTATATAAGCTGCGGATCGCTCGCGACTGGGTCAGTATTGAATTGGCGATACAAGCGATACATCGGAAGCGATCTTCAACTGCGAATTAAGTTAAGTGAAGTGAAGTGTTTAATAGTGCGATTGTGTGTTATAATTAGTGCGTTTTAATTAAAGTGATAATTAGTGTTGATAATTAAAGTGTCATTTTTTGGTTAAATAATCGGCTGTTTTTATTGTCACGAACCCCAAGCCCGGAAAAATTGGTGTCAGAAGTAAGGATTATCATGCCGATTCTGCCAAAGGACGACACGGAGGGTATCCGTACCCGTAGTCAACGCCAGCAGGAGACGGATCAGAGGCGTTTTGGTGGTGCAACGCCGCAGCCGTCGGAAAGTCAGCTACCGACCATGGAAGCCGGTCCGTCCACAGTAGCTCCGGCATCAGCAGCACCAGACTTTGCTGCTCTGATGATGATGCTGCAGGAACAGGCTCGCCGACAGGAGGAACAGGCGCGGCGACAGGAGGAACAGGCTCGCCGACAGGAGGAACAGGCTCGTCGGTTGGAAGAACAGCTGCAGCACGACAAGGCGGAGCAGGCCCGACGACAGGAGGAACAGGCCCAGCGACAAGAGGAGCAGGCCCGTCGCTTGGAAGAACAGCTCAAGCTTGACAAGGAGGAGCAGGCGCGCCGACAGGAAGAACAGATGCTCCTCATGAAAGAACTGCACGCGTCTTTTGGGAAAGACATGAAGGAAGTGAAGGATAAGGTTGCTCAGTGTGACAACCGCCTGTCAGATGCTGAAACACAGATCAGCAAATTTTATGACGTTATTGCTGATGTGAAGAAGGAGTTGGGCAACCTTAAACTTGGAGATGGGATTGCAACTCCCGTAACTACTACACCTTCACTACGTGGATTCAAAGTGCCGCCGTTCGATGGGACGTCTTCTTGGTCGGCCTACAAAATTCAGTTTGAGGCCGTCATGAAGGCGAACGGTTGGAGTAAAAATCAAGCCATAACTGCCCTCACCTTAGGCCTGCGCGACCAGGCCTTAACTGTATTGGAAGCTCTGAAGTAAAGAAGTAACTTACGAGCAGCTCCTTGAAGCACTGGAATCCCGGTATGGTGACGCTCATCTGGAGCACGTGTTTCGTGCGCAACTAAGGGATCGCGTACAGCGTAGTGGTGAAAACCTGCAGCAGTGGGCCCTTGAAGTGGAGAAGCTGGTGCGGAAGGCATACCAGTCTGTACCTGCGCTTATTAAAGGGAACCTGGTCCAGGCCTTCATTGACGGCATCCGCGACCTTGAAGTTAGGGCTGCAGTGAGGCTCGGGCACCACGCGACACTTAAGGACGCTTTGGCACATGCACTGGAAGTGGAAGCTGCGCGGCAGGATTATCGTCCCTGTAGCGTTAGGGAGGTTGCTGCAGTAACGGTTCACGACCGATTTAAAGGATATAGCCCTAGGTGCTACGGCTGTAGTGAAAGAGGTCACCTTCGACCTAGTTGCCCTAAGCGAACTACAGAAAAGGAAGCTTTGCGGCAGGATTATCGATCTCACCGAACCAAGGAGATTGCAGCAGTTGCAATTAGTGACCGTTTTAGAGGATACAGCCCTAGATGCTACGGCTGTGGTGAAAGGGGCCACCTTAGATCCAGTTGCCCTAAGCGAAATGCAGGAAGGGAAAATAGCCGATTTTTTAAAGGTAGGGCGGCTAACGACAGCGCCCAGCGGCCGCAGGAGAACGACTTGTTGGTGGCACATTGCAGCGAGAGATCTCATGGCAACGCAGATACATTGTCAAGAAGACCTTGCCCTGAAGACTGCAAGCATTGTACTAGACAAGAGGGTAAAGAAGCTGTACCTGTGAGGATGGTCAAGACAGACCTCAGCAACGACTGGAAGGAAAGCTTACAACGTGCACAACAGGAAGATTCGGACATCAAGCCGATTTTGAACTGGATAAAGGCCAGCGCTTCTAAGCCTACATGGAGTGACGTCGCAGCGATGAGTACGATTACAAAAAGCTATTGGGCACAATGGGACAGCTTAGTGATTCAGGATGGAGTCCTGTGCCGTAAATGGGAGAATACTAGGGGAGACAGCAGTCATTTGCAAATGGTTGTCCCTAAAGCGAAAGTACCGGATGTTCTACAGCTGTACCATGATGGATGTTCAGGAGGCCATATGGGAGTTAAACGAACTCTACTGAAGATACGGGAACGTTTTTACTGGGTTCACTGTCGTGACGATGTCGAGGATTGGTGTCGCAAATGTACAAGTTGTGCGGCTGTAAAAGGACCTCAGACTCGTAGCAGAGGTGCGTTGAAATTGTACAATGTTGGAGCACCTTGGGAAAGGATAGCCCTGGATGTTGCGGGACCGTTTCCGGAAAGTGACAGTGGTAACAAGTATTTCATGGTTGTAATGGATTACTTCACCAAGTGGCCGGAAGTCTTCGCCATTCCGAATCAAGAAGCTTCAACAGTTGCAGATAAACTCGTTCATGAAGTCTTCTGTCGTTTTGGAGTACCTTTGGAGATTCACAGCGATCAAGGACGGAATTTTGAGTCACAAATATTCCAGGAAACTTGTCGAGTTATGGGTACTCATAAAACGAGAACAACTTCTTACCACCCACAATCGGATGGAATGGTGGAACGATTTAATCAGACATTGGAGAAATACCTGGCTAAAATTGTGGAAAACCGGCAACGCGATTGGGACAAGCATATGCAACCGTTTTTGCTGTCATACCGAAGTGCTGTTCACGAAAGCACATCGGTAACACCAGCTTTCGCAAACTTTGGTAGGGAATTACGGTTGCCCGCAGACCTGATCACCGGAACACCACCTGATGCCCCACGCAGTGTAACCGATTATGCGAATGACTTGCGGAACAAAATGAACGACATTTATGAGCACATCAGACAATCGGGCCAGCAAATGTCTGAAAAGATGAAAACTCGTTATGACCGCAAAATGAACAATAAAGGTTTCGACGAAGGTTCACTAGTGTGGTTGCACAATCCAGTTCGCAGTAAAGGGAAATCTCCTAAGCTTCAAGCTAAATGGGACGGGCCGTACCGGATTGTCACAAAAATCAATGACGTGACCTACCGTATCCAGAAAGGTACGAGGAGTGCACCTAAGATCGTCCATGTGGATCGACTAGCGCGTTATTATGGGACCGATGCTCGGGACGAGCATGTCTTAGGAGGGGGCAGTGTTACGCGCCAGAATGAATGCCGGGTACACAACGTACTACTAACGCCATCTAGTATCGAGTAGTGGAACTAATTGGGTCACGATCTTTCTAGACTTTTCGATGCTAGAACATTCTCGATGTTTCGATACCTAGTCAGTCGGGACCGGTATGTTCCCGAACTTTCTAGATATTTCCATTCTCGAAGGTTCTGGAAATTACTGTGGGACTATATAAGCTGCGGATCGCTCGCGACTGGGTCAGTATTGAATTGGCGATACAAGCGATACATCGGAAGCGATCTTCAACTGCGAATTAAGTTAAGTGAAGTGAAGTGTTTAATAGTGCGATTGTGTGTTATAATTAGTGCGTTTAATTAAAGTGATAATTAGTGTTGATAATTAAAGTGTCATTTTTTGGTTAAATAATCGGCTGTTTTTATTGTCACGAACCCCAAGCTCGTAACATTATGTTTATTATTTGTTATTATAGGGCAATATAAATACACACTCTATAAAAATTTCAATTGTCTATTACGGTTCTTGAGATACAGCCCGCTGACATATAGACAAACGGGCGGACGGACAGACAGCGGAGGCTTAGTAATAGGATTCCGTTCGTTACCCTTTAGGTCCGTAACCCTAAAAATGCCGTCAATGTGCACGCATCCCGTTGCGGTCCACCATTTATTTGGAAGTGACCTCTGGCTCGAAACTACCGGACGGCTTACCAAAAAACATGTAAAAAAATCTGCCTGTCCTCACAACTTGCTAACGAGCTGCCAACCGGCCAGTTCCAAATCAAAGCCAGCGTCAACAACAAGTTTGAAAACGATACAAATCATGTAGATGAAAAGAAGTCCTTGTATTTGCCAGTAATTTATCACAACGGTCGCAACTTTGTTCAAGTGTTTATTGAATACTTTGGCACAGTTACAAAATAAATAATAGAAACAGAGAAGAATACGAATTGGACAACGATTTATAATAAAAAAAAACATTTACCTCATTATTAAATGAGGTAAATGTTTTTAACCTCATTTGAGGTTCTAAAATCAGCGCGTTTTTTTATAAATGTATGTACACTGATTACTCCGCGGTTTCTGATCCTATTTGTGTGTTTTTTTTTAGTTCGATGTGACATACTTGCCATTTGGTCCCGTTAATATTTGATTCAGTTTCGGCTTAGCAGTTTTGATTTTATAGGCATTTTTGCTTATTTCAATTTCTGCGTAGACGAAGACATTGTCCTAGTATCACCACTTATAAGTCAAAAATAAAAACTTTTTTACAAAATAATATCCGTAAATAAACACTACAAAGTATAAAATAATCTTTATTTTGGAAGTCGGTGTTAAAAAACGAAGATAAAAAACACCGACTCCATTATTAAGATTATTTTATATTTTTTAGTGTTTTTTAAAGTTTTTCATTTACAATATCAAGCATGGATTACTATTAAAACAAATATTAGTATAGGCCCTCGAGACCAAATATACTGCGAGAGAGAATTTCGAAGCAAAATCCATCCACATTTTTGCTTGTTCACTGTCATGAAAAGAGCAGCTAATGCAACGAGTGGCCGTGCCGTGTTCGTGCGCCGCGCCGCTCATTCTAGTGGAAAACCGATCAATTAACAACGGCCTGACCACGAAGGTTGATACTCTTCCGCTAAATTATAGTCTAATATAAATTTAAAGGGCCAGTCAATGGGTTGCTTGCCGAGGTTGGTCTGTGGATGGGTGACCATCTTAACATACCGAGTTTCCTCCGTGCCTCGGAAAGCACGTTAAGTTGTTGGTCCCGGCTGTCATTTGGAGATCTTTGGCAGTCAGTAACCAGAAAATCTGACACCAGTCTTGCCAAGGAGAACCGTGTTATCCAGTTAATGGGTTGTGGAGGTCTGGTAGGCAGCCGCTCCACGTAAAATACTGGTTTTCAGCTGAATCCGGTTTGACCGGAAGCCGACCCCAATATAGTTGGGAAAAGGCTAAGCAGATGATGATGATGATGATACATTCAAAGAGATTGTGGTCTCTTTAGGCGAAACATCTTTGATCTAATTAGACACTGTTTGATTCTTAATTCAGATTCTCTATTGCGAAATTTGGCAGATTAGACTATAATTTAGCGGAAGAGTACCTATCGACCTTCGTGGTCAGGCTTCGCGGCAGATTCTTAATTCAGATTCTCTATAGCCAAGTTTCGCTATAGAGAATCCGAATCTGAACTAAGAATCTGTTCAGCGGTTGAGATAATTTTATTTTTGTAGAACAGTTATTTGGTTCAGTTTACTGTTTATTCTCACATTAAACGCAATAAGAAATTAGTGAATACTAGAAGTATCATCTAGATCCAATTGAGTGATTCATCTATGAACTAGAAACTCTGTTTATTAAAATCTTTTGAGTACCAGCAGGGGTAAGCAAGTAAAGACTGAATTCACGATCGTTAAATATTATTTGAATTCAAAAATTGTTACTCAGGAAACGTTTGTACTCTCATAAAACTTAACAACTCTCCATAAAACCGTGAGCTATAATAATAAAACTAAAAATATTTAAACAAAACGGTTTACTAATGGCTTTCAGTTTAAAGGTGCGCAATTACACAGGTGAAAGAATTTTCAGAAGATATTTGCATTAAAACTCTTTGCACGATTTATTTTGATGAAAAGTTTATCATAATTTAATAAGAACGCTATGAGAATGCTGTTTCTGCTCCATCAGGCGGAAACACTTTAATTAATCCCTTTGAAGGAAAATGCGAAATGTTGTGGGTACAGTTGACGGCTAGTTCATTCAATTTACAATGTTTCTTCTCGTATCTTATTGTTGGTAGGGTGCTACAGCAACTGTCATTATGTTAATAATCTCGGGAATGATTAATAGGTAGAAACTTATGAATAAATATTTGGTTTGATGTTAAAAAGCCTTAACTATAACTAGCAAATAATAATAACCTAATGCTTAAGTTACGCCGTGGTAACTTTTGGTGTACTGCAGATGTCCTCTAGCCACGGTGTAGCAGCTCATGGCCTACTACTGATGTCCTGTAGCTACGGCGTAGCAGCTTATGGTCTCCCGAAGTACTCTAGATACGGCGTAGCAGCTTAAGTTCTACGAATGTCCTCTAGCTACGGCGTAGCAGCTTATTATCAACCGAGTGCCAATTCTACTGATTTTCAAGTTACGTTCGTATTCAAGCTACGATGTAGGAGCTAAAAGTCTACTAATATGGTCGAGCTACGGCGTAGCAGCTTATGGTCCCCCGAGGTTCTCCAGCTACGGCGTAACAACTTAAGATCTACCGATATCTTCGAGCTACGACGAAAAATAGCAAACGTTTAAATTGAAGCCAAACCATACTAGACTACCCCAAGTTATAAATGTTAGTACCGTCATCAAGAAACCCATTAAATTAAGTAACGGCCGTAACAATATTTGAGAAACGTAATCTTCAATTAGAGCAATGGTGACGGGGCCTCAAGTAAGATCCGAGCGAATTAAAAATACATTCACTTAGGTTGGGTCACTTGTTATCTTCGCCGTGAAGTTGGGGATTACCGGCAGATTTGCAGTCGCAATTTATCTTGGTTTGAAAAAAATCCAATTCAGCTTTGTAAGTAAAGCACAAACGAGCGAAACATTGCATGGAATCTGTTTTTAATTTGTTTACGCATGACAGAAAGTGGAAAGTTGGCTTTCTATAAAGATATCTTAAAATCTAAATATGGAAGGGTTATAATATAAAGTAAGCAACCTTGTCATTGTGAAAGTTTAAATAAATAGTAGTAGTTACACACTCGGATCTAGTGAATAGTCGAGAGATTTGGAAGAAGAAATGGAAGGTTTATGCCTAGCAGTGGGACACAAGTGAAGGCTAACAAAAAATAATAAAATTGGAACAAAATAGTACGTTTCTCGTTTTCTTAATAGATACATTGATGTAGGTAGGCCTCTTAATAATTTTATTCCAGAACATCTCAAAGTTTTGTGGAAATACCTACTACTATTCTAGCTAAAACTACGAAATTAATTCAGCAATTTACTCCGACGTTCACCTTTAGTTACAATTTGTACCACCTGGGCCTGCGCACAATATAATACCTAATCTCAACGATGCTATAAACTCATGAAATCATGTAACCTTTGTTAGTAGAATTGTTCCCTGCTGAAATTCTTAGGTACAGTATTGAAGGACAAGAATTGAAGGCATTTTGAAAAGATTATACGGTCATTCATTCTTCATGGCAGCCGACAGAATTCCACTATTAGATAAATCAACTTTTGGGAATGTTTTTAAACAAAAAAATTTTTTTAATAGCCTGTATGTTAATATTAGATTATTGTTGTTTCTCGCACATTTTAGTTCCGAAGTTCGCAGTCCAAAACAGTCGAGTAAGTGAGAGCATTACGAGATGATTTTACTGCCAAGGCGTGCCAATAGATATTTCACATCAATAACTACTTATAGATATAAGTTATCCAAACGCATAGTTGAAACTTCTCGTGATCCACGGGCTAGCTTTTACCTTGGACAAAGGATAACATAAACGTTGTTATAAAATGTAGCAATGCCGCCAGTCTTTTGTGCACACTTCCAGTCAACAGCGATGCGTAGGATTTTTTTTTGTCGCCATATTTTAAGGTTTTGGTATTTACTTAGTCTAGTTCTTAAGTAAAGTTAACTAAAGTTAAGGTTAAGAATTCAACATAAAATCTACGTCAATCGTGGTATGAATGACTCGTTGGTAACTGTTGAAAAAATAACAACTGGTCACGAGTAGATTCAAAGAAATGATAATTTTTATTCGACCTGAATACTCCATTCCAAAAATATCCAAATATGTTCTTTTTGTATATTGTCAATTATGTTTCGTATGAAGTTAAAAAGGTCTCGGGGTGGCTTAGTAAGGTCGATTAACCTTAGTAGGTGTATCAACAAAGCCAACTACTCATCCCACATGACCCAGACTGGTTCGGTTCTACCGAACGAAACATACCTACCAATCTACCAGCAATTTGATTTGTTGAACTAGATAAGTTCTAAGTTGTTTTTTTGCTTGAAATCTCGAAAAATGACGGAGTTGTCAAAGTCCTCGGTAGAGACTAACTTCAAAAGCGTAGGTATAACTTCTGCGTTTTTCTACCAATCTAGCAAATAAGTATCTATCCATTCGTGTACCTATATTTTTCATAATACCTAGTCAAAAAACCCACTACTCGCTTGACTGTCAAGTCAGAAGCGCTCGAATCTTTGTTGCGCATGGCTCATAAGACGACCAAAAAACAGTAGGTAACCTACTATTTTGATTGACCATTACCTACATTAATCGCATACGGCCTTAAAAGTGGCAGATTAAGAGCGGATTTCACCAATGAAATCGGTGATCGCGATCAAGCTGCATTCAAGAGTTGTCAGTGCCAATACTCCATAGAATAGTATATTTCATTACAAGTGCGGAAAGGCTGTCATTGCAACGAGTTCCGACAAATGTCTACCCGAGCCGAGGCGAAGACGAAGGCGAGGGTTGACAGTCGGAACAAGTTGCAATGACGGTTCCGCAGGTGTACTGAACGACTATTTTTAATACAGTTGCGAAAAAATTAAGCAATTTAATAAAATTTTGTGCAATTATACTGAGTTCCGGTGGTGTTAATTCAAAAAAAATAGGGTCGAAATTACTCATTTTGTGCAACAAACAACTAAACTGGCAAAGAAAATTTCTGGAAAATGGCGCCAACCGTAGAATATAAGAAGTTTTTTTTTTCTTCACCCAGTTTGGTAGGCAAAGGAAACTTCAAAAAGCTTAGTCTTCAGTAGATTTTTTATTGATATGAAATGAAAATTAAATTTAATGAGATGAAATGAAATGAAATGAAACCTAACCTAACTCATTCAATTAAATCATTAAATCTGATATTGAAATAAATTAGTAGCTTCTTTTTAGAAATATACGTATTTGTATGAATCACAAAAACTCTTTAGTAAAAACTTCATGGTTGGTTTTTCTTTTTAATAGGTAGACATTTATTTTGACAGTTGGGAAAGAGAACGCACGAGTTCGGGAAAGGTAAAAAAAAGGCACTAGTATGTAATAGCCCACATCCCGAACGCTATACGTCCCTGCAATACACCACTTTTTGAGCAACTGTATTAAAAAATAATGACACTGACAGCCCGTAAACGTGGTTCATAATTATTATGCTGATCGCGTTCAGTTACAGATTGATGTAGTTTGTTTCAGTGCTTCTTCGCAGAGTAGACAGCTGGGAAACAAAGGCTTTGTTTGGGTACCAATTCTACTAAATTTTGAAGGAACGCGACTGTCATGCGTATGCAATAGTTATTTTAGTTACTATATTTAGTGAGCAAAATGCGATTTTGCTCACTGAGTGAGACAAAGTAACTATTTAATTTTTGTTTTCAGAAAGCCGCGAATATCTTATTCAACCTCGGGCTAGGCATACAATTCGAAACATTCACACTCTATCTCTTTCCCGCCATTAGAAAGAGAGAGAGACAAAGACCAGCCCTTTCGAAGTTCTGCAATTTTGAATTCGACCTCAAAGACTAAAACACGTTCGGAATTTCGTACCTACTAACTAAAGTGTAAAAAGATAATTATGTCTTTTAATGTAATTATTGAATTTTTAACTTATTGTTGTATTTAAACGATAATAAGTCTTTACTGCAAATAAAACTGATATTTAACCTGTGAATATTTATTTCTAGTTTCAATAATGTTACGTAATTTATTTTGAATATAAAAAAAATATGGGTGCTATTTCCGAACACGCCTTAATTTAAATAAAAGAGCGGGAATAAAATTTCGTGGCTGGCGTAAAGAGTTGAATAAGTTAAAAAATATTAAAATAATCGCAAAATATGACTGAAACTAGCGACGAGAACATTATTTTAACACCGGAAGAGTTATTAAAACAACAAGTTATTAATGCAGAATTAAGTTTCCTACCTGAGAAGTCTCGCGAGATATGTCTGAAAGTATACCATGTCTTCAATTAACGGAGACTTACAAAGGGCGCAAGCAGTTTTTCGGAGACGGTGTTGATACCTTATTTTTTAGATTTATCACAGACGAGGCGATCATCTACAATGTGGAGTATTTGCTCAATGTTGAAAACTACTTTAAAAACAAAACATAACGTGCATAAATTGAAACATAGGTACGCAAAACTCGTATCTTTTCTAAAAATAATGTCAGTTGGGCATAAGGCTAAAAAGTCCAAAAATTTCACGGCCCTTATCTTAGAAAAAATTCTTAATGAAGCTCCGGACTGCAATTTTCTTGCCGCTAAACTAAGTGGTACTTATGAATTAGTAGAACTGACCCCCTGTACGTAGCCAAAAAATATTGACATGAATGAGAGTTATCTGTACAAAATTTATTAGCAAAATAAATATAATTATTCGTTTATCAATCAATTCCAAAGTAATACGGTCTATTTTAAGGCAACCGCTATGAAATTGTTAATACAAAATTAGGTCAAGGTTTTTTTCAACCACAGGCGAAGAAGAGAGAACTCTGTGGTTCGGGTATCGGACATATCTATTAGAAATCATGGACTTTGAAGGTTTGAACTTTATGTAGAAGTTTAATAGAATAGTTAATTGTATTGAACCTATTGTGAATTTATTCAACCAAATAGATTAGTTGAAAACTCAAATTAACCTTTGAAGCCCAGTTTTGCCTTTTATAAATTGGTTGCCACGTGTAGGCAGTTTTTGGATTTCGTAACCGAATTGAAGAGTTACCAATGGAACCCAAACTAAGCTTTCGCTATCCGTCCAAATAGGCTTGTGTACTGAAAAAATCTAATTTGTCCGTCAGATTATCAAAAAATATTTGACCCGTGTTTTTTCTTTTGTTACGGGAACCAAAATTGACGAAGTTATGACGCTTTTAAAATTCTCAATATGTCACACCTTCGCATAATTTTTAGTGAGTCGTGACGTCACGAGCCCCCACTCCCGAGTTTTGATGCGTTTTATCTTTGTCAATATTCATTGATTTACAAAAACAGAAAATACGTGTCCATTATTTTTCAATACTCTAACTGACGGACTAAATAGTTTTGCAATTTGTGGATGATGGAATCTAGCCTATTGTCAAATTTCAACTATGAGGAAGGATAGTTGAAATTTTTACAGAGTGTGTTTTCTATTCCAGCTATAGGTAACAACAAATCCTGCTAATAATATTATGATTGTGAAAGTTTGTGAGGAATGAGGATGGATGGATGGATGTTTGCTACTCTTCACGTCAGTACGCCTAAAAGGCTCTTCATGAAATGCACAGAGGTAGATTTCAGTCAGAAATAAATAACACACAGGTTACTTTTTATACAAAAATAAATAAAATGTGTTCGTATGCGAGACCGACTCGCGCTTGACCGGTTTACCTCTCAAGGACCGTAAGCCACAATTTGGGCTAAATCGTATTGTCTTAATATTGTTCTTTTTTTTAATTTGCGAACTCTGACGCGTTATATCTAAAACTGATAAAATTAGAAACCATATAGAAAATCTCCAATTTTTTTTTAAGAATTCTATTGATCTGGTTTATCTAGGTACTTTACAATATACTACTAACAAATTAAGCCAGGTACAAACAAATTTAATACAGTGTATTAAATTTAACACTGTACTGAAAGATAACACTGTATTATATTTCTTTCGCTCTTGTCATCAATCACTATCTCAGCAGGAACCTCAAGAAATATTTTTAATAAAAGCCAAAAGTAAACGTATCGAATTTTAAGCTTTTAGACACGTTTTTGTCGTGTAGTATAAATTACACTGTAAACATGGCATGGCTTTGCTTAATTCCCGAATCGTGACACCGATACATAGTAGGTACCTACGTCTATAGGTGCGCAGCTAGATCCCTACTAATGACACCAATCCATTACGATCAATTTGCTAAGCGCAGTGATTTCAGCAAGGATTGGTATAACGACAGTTCCCTCCTATTGGATTCTATTAGAAGACCCATCTTCGTTCAGAAATGATCAGACACGAACCCTTTCATGAAAATTCACATCACGTGATTATTCTTTGGGGATTAACTGTCTTCGAAACGGTTTTAACCTCTTCAAAGTTTGTAACGCTTTCGTTGCGTGTTGGGTTTAAAAGTTGCCATAGATTACAAGTTCCAGATAGATAAAGGTTCACTCTCACAATGATCAGAACAGAGTTAAAGACATTTTTTACAGTTAGCTCGGAAAACATTTAATTGAAAAAGGTAATGATTGATAGTGAAGAGCCGAAAGACACAAATCGTGTACCTACTCTGTGAAAATTACAACTGTCTAACTATAACAGTTCATGAGATAGCCCACTGACAGACGGATGGACGGAAGGACGAACGGACAGCGGAGGCTTAATAATAGAGTTCCGTGGGTTATCCTTTGGGTACGGAACCCTAAAAATAGCCATCTCGGGACGCCCAGCAGATGTGTAACATCGCCCAGCAGATGTGTGTTATTGACAGGTATTGTTATTGACGGATTATTGATAGGCACCTATTATAATTCAATAAACAACATGACGTGTTGTTGTTTCCGTCATGGCATCCGAGATGGTTTTACTGCCTAGGCGCGCCAATAGATGTTACATATTATAAGAGAACTAAGTAGGTAAGTACTCGTTTAGTTAAGAAAGCATTTATGATAAATTTAATTATTTTAATGATTATGTCAAGGTTGTAACTGTTAGTTTCCACTAAGTACAAAGTTAATCAGTCCCTCGACGTTAAACAATAATATTTACTTTCGTTAAAACTTCACTAAAACGTTTTAAAGAGTTTGTTAGACGTACCTATTGCCTTCTTAAAATATTAGAAGGCTTTTAAAACTTAACCTGATTAAATTAAAAAACTTGTTAGTGTTGCCAAGTTAAATTAATTAAACTTCTAAAGTATAACTTTCAGTTAAGGTTCAACTCTTTATTATGCAGCAGAACTTTATCTCATATTAAAATGATTTTTCAGGTACGTTTGCCTGAAACCCCAATCATTCGTGGCTTGATTAGAAAATTAATTAGGTAAGCACGATAATTAATATGCACTAAAAAAACTGCGGTTACGTACCTACTTATAAGAAAACAATGGCTATAAAACGAAAACAGGCTTCCCACCTCGTTAACCTTGCTTAAGTAGGTACATTGGTTCCCAAACTGTGTTAACATTGTTTTTGTTGTGTGTGCATTATTTTTAAAGATTATATTGATTTATATTTCTATGCATCCCTGTATTGTTTCAACTAAAACTCAAATAAAAACCTTAAAACTCTTCTGTAAATTGATTAGATGTTCGGTCGACGCGCTGCCGATGATTTGAGCATTCCTATAGTTATTCGAGTTTTTGATGCATCGAGCTAGTGAACTGTCGCGCTCATAATTTATAAAGCAACTAGCTGTCCCGCGCAACTTCGCCTGCGTCACATTTTCCGCTCCTAAATAATATTGCAACAAAAAATTGAGATTTAAACTATCCTATCTCTCAAGTTGGATCGAACTGCACATGGTGTGCGAATTTTATTATAATCGGTTAAGTGGTTTAGGAGTCCATTGAGGACAAACATTGTGACACGAGATTTATATATATTAAGACTAGCTGTCCCGCGCAACTTCGTCTGCGTCACATTTTCCGCTCCTAAATAATATTGCAACAAAAAATTGAGATTTAAACTATCCTATCTCTCAAGTTGGATCGAACTGCACATGGTGTGCGAATTTTATTATAATCGGTAAAGTGGTTTAGGAGTCCATTGAGGACAAACATTGTGACACGAGATTTATATATATTAAGATTGTTGTTCGATCTCACGTCATTCGATTTAAAGTAGGGAACCCAGCTTAACTAAATATAGATTGCGCATTTAACTTTTCAAAAATAACATCACATTTCATAATGCGCACTGCAAAGTAGTGGAACTGTCTGCCTGCATCTGTGTTTCTGAACGCTTACAACCTTAATATTTTCTGATAAGCTCGCTCTATCGTAGACTTTGTATCTGTCATCTCTCACCTAGACTAGAGTCAAGAGCAAACCCATATCAAATAAAAGTTAAAAAAAAACGTGGAAGCAAACCGACCATAATTTTCTATAAGAGAAACGTTGTAAAAAAGATATACATACAGCAAGTTTTTAATGTATTATAGAAGTACCATCTAAGTTATAAGTTTTTAATAAACATAATTTTCATCTGAATAGAATAGAATACTCTTTAATATGTATCTACACCATATAAGTAACAGAAAAAATAAATTAAGTAAACATTACAAGTAAGGATTTCAATTTTCTTTGTAAAGAGTTCTCATTTGACCCATTTGTCACCAAAAACTATTCTGTACGTACTCGGCTGAACGCCGACTTTTTTAAAAGTGCATAGTGATTATTGTAACTTATTTACATGTTTATATATTTATATTCCTTTCTATCGTGCTTGCTAGTGATCCTAAGATTTCTACTACTTTTTCTGTTTTTACCCGTGAGAACCTGTAATTGGCTCTTTGTCTCTTATAATGTTGTTAACCATTTGTTATAGCTGTTGGTTCTCCTTTTAATAAATAAATAAATAAATAAATAAATTACATAGGGTGACACAATGGGCGGCCTTATCGCTAAGAGCGATCTTTTCAAGACAATCTTTGGATGGATTTTAAAGAGAAAGGAAATACAGTACTGTGGGTAGTCTTAGGTGTACGATTTAAGTGAATAAATACATGATAGATAAATAAATACAATTAAAATTATGAATCAAAAAGCATCTAAGAAACGAAGTAAAAACGATCATAGAGAAAGGTAGTGATGTTTGACCATTGTTTTAAAACTGGACAAAGATTGAGCACGTCTTACTGACTCGGGCAATGCATTCCATAGCCGCACCGCTTGAACCGTATAAGATTTGTCGTAGAAGCTGGTGGAATGCATCGGCATCTCTAATCTCAAGCTTTCTTTCTATTCTGTTCTATTCTTTTCTATAGTTTTCATCTGGCCTCTGCTAACAACAAAGAAATTGAAAGGTCCTAGGCCAACAAAAAGGTTGGGAACGCCTACTTTAGAGCCTAGGTACTCTGTGTATATATCCTACTTATTAATATTGCTAATTTCCACGAACTATCCCTGAAACTCCGAAGTGGGTAGTTTGGCTAGTTATCTATCGATGTATATACCTACAGGCTGAACTTACAGACTCACTCACGATCTGTAGCCACCCTTTCATTTCGCTAGGCTGATTTCTCTAACTTTGTCCGATTACTCGGTCATAGTTTGCCTCTAAATCATCCTCTGATTACATCATGAATTTGGTCCACCTAGTAATCTTTAAGATTGATAGATCTACTATGGTAGCTAGAATCAAAGACCGGGTTTCAATGTACCCGGCTTTTGTAATGTATGTGATGTAGGTGTACCTAATGGCCATTTGGGGGTCCAATGTTTTGGTTCGGAAGTAAGATTGATTCGCTTTAAAGAGGTTCAATTCATTTCATTACTGGCTCAGCTTTCAGCCCGTTTCATTACTGGCTCCAGTAACGAGACGTGCCTATCTATCACGACATTTTGCGCAATTAGCTCCATTTTCATAACAATTTAACTCCAAGCAAACCCACAAGATCTAAAATGAAGTAACGAAGTAACATTTTAATGCCTCCACCAACGGCCTTATGACAACTAGCGTTAACCGATAGATAAACGACCCATAAAAACCTCAGAAACGAGACATAAGTCACCTGCCGATTTTTTTCTAATGACGACCCTAGTTTGAACCAAAACAATTTCTTATTCAACCAGCCATATTAATATTAAGGCTCGTCGGAGTGAATGCCTTCGCCTCGGATGAATCCTCCGTTCAATTGATTGTTACAACCTAAGCGGAATAACAAGCAGCTGGCACGCCATTCACAACCAGGACGGAGATACAGAGTTCATAAAAGATGTATCAGAATTACTATTAGATACCTACACAAAGATATAGATCTATTGTTAGGGAACGCTTAGACGTGCCAACAGCGAATATTGACCCCTACTAGTGGTCGGTAGATGAAGTATTGTAATTCGGTCACGCAATCACACAAAAAGTCCGGTCGGCACGGATTCCATTAGTTCTTAAACGTTATTATCGTGTTTGCCGAGTCCTTTCAGCACAACAATACTTATTGAGCCGTGGATAAACCCAAATCTTTTTATTCCTTAAGAATTTTATAGGGTGTAAAAAGTAAGTACTTACCAACATATTTTGCAATATTGTGTCGACGAATGTGCAGATTTCACTTTACAATAACTTTTTTAGGGCTGGTTTCTTAAATGAAAATTAATCTACTTTATAGATTTAAGGCTAAATTAGGGTTGGAGAATACTTACTCAACTTAAAATTCGTACTTCACTACTCTTATTCAATTTTGTATCAGACCCAGTCGCTTGGACGTTAAGCTCCCGCATGGCGTTAAAGCAACGCACTCGTTTAAGGGGCTGAATTAAATTTCAGCAGAGCCAGATAGTTTAAAGTGGAGCTTTCATTTCATTGTATCTTTTACGTGATGTAATTTATTTACGCATTCCGCACACGTTTGCCCTTCCAAGAAGTGATAAAATAATTAGTTAGACGTTGGTAGCTATATATTTAACGAACCCAATTTTCCATTTCAATCTAATAAACGACACAATACCTTAACCAACCTACCGATTGATTTATTTATTTTCCAAAAAGTGCTACATTTTCTTCTATTAAAATTATAAGAATCTCGTGTCACGGTGTTTATTATTGACCTCCTCCGAAACGGCTTGACCGATTTTTACCGACTTCACAAAAAGGAGGAGGTAGGTACTATGTTCGGATGATTGTATGTTTTTTTTTTTTTTTGTATGTTTTTACATCGAATACTCCGCCAATTGTCGACGGATTTTCAAAATTCTTTTTTTGTTCGAAAGTAGATAGTTCTGAGGTGGTCCCACTGTCACCAAGTTAGGATCTGATGATGGGATCTCAGAGAAATCGAGGGCAACCCTCAAATATAGGCTTACTTATTATTTTTCGCATATTTTATGAAGTATCTTGTGTATTTGCGTATGGTTGTCACCATCTCAGGTAGCTGGGCTGATGATGGAAGGTACAACTCCATAACAGTAAGAAGTTAAGGAGTTACTCGAACAGGCAAGGATTGTTTTAGTAAATTGTTTTGATGTTGATGATGATAGGGCATTTGCCACATTTGGTCTCATGATCATCAAGTCATGACCTGATGCTGCAGAGTACCTAACTCCTCGACAACTAACAGCAGATATATCGTGTTTAGGCTCATTGAAAAGGGCTCGATGTGTGGATAAACGTACTGTTAATGAGGAACACCGAAGTAAATAGCGATGCTGAAGCCAGGAGCATCAGAAAAAGTACAAACCTTGAAATTACAGCACCGTAGTCGTGATTGGGCTCATTTTAAACAGGACTAAATTTTAAGTTCAATGCAATGTTGACATAAGTCTGGCCTGATGCTGCAGCCTGGATTATCAGCATCTAGTCTAAAAACTAATAAATACTTCTTCAGTGAAATATTTTTGCGACTTTTTCTTCTGTATAATTATTAACCGACTTCAAAAAGGAGGAGGTTCTCAATTAGGAAATTCGTTTTTTTTATGTTTGTTCGGGCATAACTCCGTCGCTTGCGAACCGAGATTAAAAAATATTTTTTTATTGGAGAAGGTATACTTCCCAAATGGGCCCATGATAAGGAAACCAGGATTTGATGATGGCATCTCAGAGAAGTCGAGGGCAACTTTCAAAAATCGTATGGGCCACTAGTGCGTTTGTTAATTTTTTCATTAAGTATTTTAAAGCACTACAATTTAATGATGGTCTGGAGTCGGTCTCATGATGGAGCCGAAAGACAGTCGAGGGAACTCCTCAACGATTTACAGCAGTTACCTTGCGTTTAGGCTTGACTCATTTGTATTGATGAGAACTTTACACCTACATGGGTTGTGGCTGTCATTACGGGTCTTTAACTTTTTTTATGTTTGTTACCTCATAATTCCGACAATTAGGAAACGATTTGAAAAATTCTTGTTAAGTATATCTGAAAGGATATACTTGCAGATTGGTCCCATTTAAATTTTATCGAAATCGGTTACGAACTTTGGATTTTAAATCAAAATAGCTGGAATTCGTCTACTTGGATGATTGTTTTATGTCATCCAAGTAATCGAAATTACATATTTTGCGATTTTGCAGTGGTGTTGTTAGGTGTGGGGTACCACTAAAAAGTGAAAAATATTTTTTTTTTACAAAAAATACAACCGACTTCCAAAAAGAGAACACTACAAAGTAAAAAATAACTTTAATTTCGGAAGTCGGTGTTAAAATACGAAGAAATTAACAAAAACACCGACTTCCGATATTAAAGTTATTTTTTACTTTGTAGTGTTATTTTTTTTATGATTTTTAACCGACTTCCCAAAAAGGAGGAGGTTCTCAATTCGGTTGTATTATTTTATGTTTGTTACCTCATAACTCCGACATTTATGAACCGATATGAAAAATTCTTGTTTTATTTGAAAGGATAAACTTGTCGATTGGTCCCATTTAAATTTGATCAAAATCGGTTTTGGAAGTTTGGATTTTAACCGAACTATACGTAGCCATTTGGACCTTGACAGGCGAACCTCCGCCGGCTCGGTATTAGTTCCAACTGGACCTAAAAGATATGTCATACGACATCCCCATTCTTAACGCTGTTATTGATAAAGCTACTTAACTCATGTGTGACTGCTAATTAAAACAATTGAATGATTATGTCTTAACTTATTCGTTTGCTTTTTTTTAACAAGCGAGAACTTAGTTAACATATACCTATATTTTCAGAAAATCTAAGTTGACTAACTTTTTGAGAGGTGAAGTAAGTAATTAATATTTAAGACACATTTTAAAGCGATTTGAGTGACCTTAACTTGTAATTTAAGATATTTTTCACAAAGTTATCGTATAATATAGCTACGGAAACAAATTTTTCAAACTAAATTCGATTGCCATTTGGTGTTATTCCTGAATTTGATGTCGTAATTCGCAAAACCCGTCGACTCAGCTGGTGTGTCATATTATTATGTCAAAATCTTGTCGTGCTGAGTGGATAAAATCGAAATAGCTGGAATTCGTTTACTTGGATGAAGGTTTTTGTCATCCAAGTAAACAAAATTGCGTATTTTTTGGTGTTGTTTGGTGTGGTACTTTAGTGTTTTTTTTATTTGGAAGTCGGTTTTATTTTTTTGTAAAAAGATTTTTTTTTATTTTTCACTTTTTAGCGGTTCCTCAGACCTAACAACACCACTGCAAAATCGCAAGAAAGCAAAATACGCAATTTTGTTAACTTGGATGACAGAAAACCGTCATCCAAGTAAACGAATTCCAGCTATTTTGATTTAAAAGCCAAACATCCTAACCGATTTGGATCAAACATAAATGGGATCGACAAGTAGGTATATCCTTTCAGGGAAAACAATTTTTTTTTGTGTATTTTGGTAGGTCGGCGAAGAATGGGTATCTTTTATTTATTTTAAGTTTTTCGGATCAGCTATTACCTACATAAAAATTAAATAATTGTTCGTGAATTTGAATTTTGTGAAAAAAAAAACAATTTATTTGGCGCTGGCCGCTTTTGATAGTTACCTAAGTAAAAAAGTAAAAATGTATAAAAGTAAAAAAGTAAAAACAATCAGTCATGGATCTGTCAATATGTCCTAAATTATCAGTTTGTTTCTAAAATAGTATTTTTGTCATGAACAAATAAGCATACACAATCATTACAACATTATATTTATTTTGTACATTTGTATTATGTGTTGAATCGTTTTATAAGAAAATCTTCAATATGAATGACTTTGTGCATTTGGAAAAAACTATTGTCCGAGAACTGTCGTGTCGCTTGTGTCTGTGCACGGATGTGGTCAAACTGAAGCCGCTCAGTGCGGAGGTGAAGCGGAAGATCAGAAGACTCTTTGACATTCTGGTAAAGTTTTATTTACTTGCTCAAAACACTTAGGTTTAGGCTACTGGTCACAATATTTTAATGAACCCAGAACTGGCAAAATGTGTGTTTTAATTTAGCTCTGCTTACCACTTCACTACATATAAAACAAAGTCCTCCGTCGCGTCTATCTGTCTATTTGACTGCTCGCGATAAACTACAAAACTAGTGCACCGATTGCCATACTGTGCTCACCATTGGATAGCGTGGTTCTCGAGGAAGGTTTTAGTATATAATTTGTCAAGCGGGCAAACTCCGGGCATCAGCTAGTTTTTAATAAAAATGACAGCCCAGGACTGCCATGATTCAATGGGTGCCCTTCGCACCAAACCGACGCGAAAGACACACGACGCGCTTAGACCATAGATCTTACTTGTTACCTGCAGTACCTACGCTCTATTAATTTGACACGGGGTGGCATTAATATTGCCTAGTACCTACCTATATAGAATCCACATTCACCCTTAACATACGTGAAGCGTTAGGACTACGTGGACACCACGCAAGGGCGCCAAGAAACCTTTCGCGTAATCTATCTGATACCTAACAGCCCGCTCATTTAAAGATAGAAATAGTGCAACCAAAGTCCATTAACAATTCGTTTTTCTACATCTTAATTATTGAGTAAACTGTTGAAATCCAATTTAAAAGAATATGAACTCCTATCTGTAATATGAAATGGCAAAACCAGATTATCTAACTAAACATTTTATGTCAATTTAGATGATGTATGAAAGTAGCAACGTTACGTAATCGATTTTAGCCGCTGACCGTACGTACCTATAAGCAGGTGGATTAGATATTACACGATTTCTTATGATTGCTTTTTTCTAGGTCCGCACAGATGACACGTTGCCTAAAGCGATTTGCCACGACTGCTTACAGCAAGTTTCGGCTCTTCATCTGTATCATGTGAAAGTTGAGAAAACACAAAAGTTTCTGGAATTCCATAAAATGAAAATGCAAGAGGAGAAGCGAGAAACCGCTGCAGTAGATAAAATCTTGCACCCGATTATAGCAGCACTATCGAACCAAAACATGCCTGAGGCACAAAAGAAGCCACCCGTAGCACAGCAACCTAAACTACCACCAGCAGAACTTCAGCAAGGAGACACTAAACTAGCAAAATATAAAGCTCCAAAAAAAAAGAATCTGGCTGAAATGAAATACATGGAAGCGATGACTTTGGAAGAATTCGCTCACAGTGAGAAACTAGACAAAAATCTACTGAGCACTGCAGCCAATAGAGTATCTGAACCGACGCAGAAGAAAGAGACACACAAAGACCAGTCCAAAAATGC
Source organism: Ceramica pisi (assembly GCA_963859965.1). Taxonomy (NCBI): domain Eukaryota; kingdom Metazoa; phylum Arthropoda; class Insecta; order Lepidoptera; family Noctuidae; genus Ceramica; species Ceramica pisi. Next base: position 8,405,827 of record OY982529.1, read on the forward strand.
CGATCCAGACTTGGCGATCGACCTCGACCCCATGGTGCTGCTGGACGGCAAGCCCGCAAAACAAGGCGCCGCTCTAGACCGCCAAATAACACTATTTTACAAAATGGAATGCTGCATTTGCCATGAAAATGGATTTCATTTCAGGTCGCTGATGAAACATTACAAAGAGAGGCACGGCGTGCCGGGCTATGTGACATGTTGCGACAAAAAATTTCACTACTTCTATCCGAAGAAAATTATAGAACACATGGCGTTTCACCTGCAACCCAACATTTTCATGTTAGTTATTAATCCTAACTTATTTACCAATAGCAACAGTCAAAGCAATGCTTTTGGAAAGTTCTCTTAAAGGCCACAAACGTTTGCTGTTTTCAATAAACAATCGACCGCTTATTCCACAGGTGTCCTAGTTGCCACCAAAACTTTCAAACTTCGCAGGAGTTGTACGAACATCAAAGCAACGGCGGTCGTTCAGAAGGGAAAATCGTATGTCCGCGATGTTCGGAGCGCTACCCCACTTACCACGAGTTGGGCCAGCACATCATAACTCACCGCGGAGAGAAAGTTCAGTGCGACTACTGTGGGAAACTGTAAGTCTATCTTCGATCCACCCATGACGGAATCACATATCAAGTTACTTTCATCACGTTATCTCCTATGGTCTCCACAGTTTTTTGCAGACCATATCAGGGTAAATTATATTTATACCATACTCGCCAGGTTTTGCATGACGGTTATAATCTTATAAGCTTAACCAACAGGCAAACCCTTGAGTGTATTGTATAAAACTGTACAGTTATTATTGCATGTTAGGTCGGTTATGCCTGTGGGTTATGGTTTACGTTTAAGGTTATAAACATCATGCAAACCGTAGCGTGTATGGCCACCATGAATTTGGGTTTCACATAATATATTATTTATTTTATTTTTTTATTGGGAACATAGTTAAGTAAATAATCTTATAGCTGTAAAAGTGCATCCACACCACATAACTAGTTACTTTTTGTGGAGCAACGTTTTCAAGTGTTGGTGGGTTGATAACAATAAGTTAATTGTTGTTAGTATAAAATTTAGTCGTAAGTTGAAAAATGTCATCGTGTTGCATTCTGTTGCTCCACAAAAATTAACTACGGTGTGGATGCACCTTTACATTAGCAATATATTGTCCTCAGATTAAAACACCACCATCGAAAGAAGACAGTCAACCACATGGAAGACATAATCCTTTGTTCACAATGTGTTAGAACTTTGAAAACAATAGAGAAATCAGAAAAAGAAATTGTGAGTACATATATACGTCCTCCGAGTAATGTGATAAGTTCTCATACAAAGATTTTGCATTCGTTGTATGGAATGTGAGTATAATGACGTCGTAAAGAAGTTCACTTTCAAGAGGATTTTTATTTCTGTGCGTTTATTGCAGAAAGAGAAAGTAAAAGCTAAGGTCCACGAGACGATCACGACCCAAAAGCACCAAGAGAAATTCAAACAAGCCATGGGACTCTCGGGCGATGATGACGCATCCACAGATTGACAGTGAAGTTGATAAAAAAAAAGTAATCCCAGTAAAGTTTTTGAGTAAAATATTAGAAAAAAAAAAGTTTATGATTAAAATGAATCAATTTTTCGTACTTGAAGGCAGTTTATTAATTAATCTTAATAAGTTTATAATAATTATAGTATTATAACATCATCGTCGTCATTGCGGCATCCTAGTCAATCGAGCCTCCGCTTCTTGACCAGTGACCCGAGGAGGTCGGATATAGCCGGCAAGTTGTTGGTTTGGTCGTTAGCGCCCGTGTTCAAGTTTGACAGTGGGATGTTCAGCTGGTTTGAAGAGCTCTTTTGCTGACCTTTCATGTTCCTGTGTTGAGGGAAGCTGGGCATCAGTTTCGGGTCGCAGGCTGCAAAATAAACGTATAGCCAATACAATACCTCAAAAGGATAAAACGGAATCCTTATAGGATCACTTTGTTGTCCGTCCGTCCATCCGTCTGTCCCGGAAACACGTGGAGGTATCGGGTTGAAATAACTTTTATAGGCGCTTCTTAAATTAAAAAAAAAAAATTATGTCAAGGTAGCAAAAAGGTACTAAATATTTACATCAACAACAGGATTAATATAACGCTAAAATTATGAGAAGTTGGAAGTGGTCAGCCAACCTGACGTTAGAATGGTTGACCACTTTATTTCTTTGATATTTTTCTAAACGCAAGGGTGGCAAATATTACATAAGGTAGTAAGATTGAGTAGCAAATCTACATCTACACTAATATTATAAAGAGGAAATATTTGTTTGTTTGTTTGTTTGTTTGAAATGAATAGGCTCCGAAACTACTGGACCAATTTGAAAAATTATGCCAGTCTTCGATAGCCCATTTGTCGAGGAAGGCTATAGGCTATAATCATCACGCTACGACTAAAAGGAGCGGAGCATTAATGGAAAATGTGGTGCAGACGAAGCTGCGCGGGTCAGCTAGTAGGTATTAGAAGTGTACATAGTCTCATGTAGGTACACAATATCTCGTTTGATCCAGTTGTCCTGACGGTCACGCCGTTTCAGAGGAGTTCGATAACCACCGTGACATGAGATTTTTCATACATTTGATTAGATTTTCTGTTGACCTAGAACTATGAAAGAACACGTTCAAAAGTGGATTCTGAAGATTTTTAAACGCTAATGTGATATATACCTTATTAGAAAGCTTATTTATGAAGCTACTCGATTATAGTCCAATATGGTCGTCTCAGTAGAATCATTTTGAAAAAATGGGAAAAAATTGTTTCAGGACAAACAAAACACACCTAGACTTTATTTATTCCTTTCCATAGAATATATTTTTTAAATGTGGCTTAAGTTTCCGTTCCTATTTAAATCTTTAAGATTTTATTATAACTTTAGCTATTTAATTAGGTAAAATGCAATATCAAAACGTGTCGAAAAAGGTAAAATCTATAAACGTCAGAATGACGTCGAAATAAAAAAAACACTCCACTAGTGATGGGCCATATCGCTTTTACACGAATGTATCGGATATCGAAATCAAAGTCAAAGTCGAAATGTTTATTTCAATTAGGCCAATTAAATATTTTAATATGTTATTGGCTGAGACCATGTGGAACTCGGAAGTCGTAGAGTGGTTAGGTTTTTATCGATTGACATAATTCATTGTACCTATTTTTTTATTTGTAACTGTACACTCTAAGTCCCGCGCGTATCCCAAACGCACACACATAGCGCGGTATTTCAAGGACTCGCCCACTCCTACTCGGGTCAGACGGAGTAATTTCGTTGAGCTTTGATTGAGTGTTGTGTTCCTATGTTCTTTCTTCCATTTGACCTTTGCATCTGCCCTACGGACTCCGAACCCTCTTTTGTGACAAATCTACCGCTTGTGTTTACTGGACCGCTGGTATTCTTGGTTAATTAGCAAGTAGATATCGTCTTATACTACACTAGCTGATGCCCGCTGCTTCGCCTGCGTGGATGTATACAATAACTTGACAAATTATACACTAAAACCTTCCTCGAGAACCACTTTTTGAGTTTATTGCGAATTCAAATCTCAAAGCATAACTCTTCATTCGGGGTCGTCGGGTAAAAAACGTTATATTCATCGTGATTTCATTATTGAAATATGAAAAACATCAGCAGCATAGCGGCAATAAAAATACACACACAAAAATTCAAGTCGGTTCTTGAGATACAGCCCGCTGAGAGACAGACGGACGGACGTACAGTCGCCAGCACATCAAGCTATCCGTAACTTTCGATTTCTCCCAATCAACCTTGAACCTAATGGTTCAGTTGTAAATATATAATAGTTCAGTGATAAAGTTGAAAATCTATTAAAACAATTTGACAGATTGTTGTACCTTGATGTGCTGGTGTCTGTACAGTGGAGGCTTAGTAATAGGGTTCCGTTGGTTATCTTTCTAGTACGGAACCCTAAAACATAAGATCAAAAAATCTGAATTCCTACGGGGATGAGAAAAAACAATTTTAGGTCCTCAGCTATCCTTTGAATATCACTAAGATTAATCCATATTAAATACATTAAAATAGTTGGTAACTACATAATAGTTTCAGATCAGGTTTTTTCTTGTTTCATGCTTTTTAGATTTGTCTGTGGTCGGGCTTTAGTTTTAAACTTTACTTTTTATCACATAAAAAGTCTTTCTGGATCCACATCAATTTCATAAGCCGCAATATTTTGTGCCCTAAAGCAGCAAAGTTGACTTACAAGGACAGAACAATTTGGAGATCAAGTGTCAAGCTCCCCATAAAGATCAAGCACCAGTATCGGAGTTCACAAAATAGTAAAGCACTTACGAAGCGGTTGCTCCTTGAAATAGGAGCTCTGCAGGCACTCCTCGGCCGTGGCGCGCTTGTTGGGGTCGTACATGAACAGGAAGTTGAGCAGGCGCAGTCCCGCCGCCGACAGCCAGGGGAAGCGCTGCTTGAGGTTGTTGTAGGGCTGCTGTTTCAACGTAAAGTTCTGAAGGGCTGGCAAAGCACTGAACTCGGGCCAAATCGCGTCTGATGGTGTGCCTGGAAATAAAAGTTCTCTTGTTAATCTCCTACCTGTGCTTACGTATTCGATAAACTGTAGAGTTTTATTTCACTCAGAGAAAGCCTGCTTGAAGCTCAAAATCGTATGGGCATTTGAAGTGGAACAATTTTTTTTTAATTTCCAATGCAATCGTAATTACATTGGAATTTGATTGGCTTCCTACTCAGAGTTTTGCTTTGTCAATTTTCTGTCTTACCAAGAAGATCGACAATAAGCTCTAGCTGTTCAATCTCAGTCCTCCCTGGCAGTAAAGGTTTGTTAGCCAACAGTTCGCCGAGTATACACCCCGCTGCCCACATGTCCAGGGCGGGCGTCTGACGAGGTGACTGTAGGAGCAGTTCGGGGGCGCGGTACCACAGGGTGACAACGCGAGGCGTCGCGCTGCGGGCGGGGGCACCCAGCCAGCGAGCGAGACCGAAATCGGCTGTAATTAAAGATAAAACAAGGTGAATGTCTCAAAATCAAGGTTTTTCTGCATTCAGTAGAACTGTACTGTACTTTGCAACAGAATTACTCGATCAGGACGATAAGAGTAAGAACAAACATCCGGAGGGGGCTACTCTCGAAGCCCGAAGTCCGTAGTGCGGGCGTATTCTACTCCGTATCACCTACCCACTAAGAATTATTTTTACTAATTAGTCTGTAGGTGATACAGAGTAGAGTAGAAAACGCCCGAAACTACGGGCGGCTTAGAGAGTAGCCCCCCAGTTCAATTGCATTATCTAGAGATAAGGCAATGTGTCAGTCAAGTTCGAAAAAGCAAAAGAGCGACACGCAGGTCGTGGATTAAATATATTACAAGTCTATAGTGTGACCCAAACTTGAGTGAAGTTGTCACAAACTTGACTTAATGTGCTGTAACTTACAAATTCAAGTTGATGGGTAAAAGTTGCCAAGTTACGCTATTGATTTCCAAAGATCGTAACAATATTTCATAACACAAGAATGATGTAAGGAACCTCAAGGGAATTTGGTATTCACTATGCTTCTGTCTGTTTTGTGCGAGTCCCAAATAAACATTTTTCTTTCTTTCCTTCTTTCTTATTTTTATCAGCGCAATCATTATACAGAACTGCTTCTTTTTACTTCCTTTGTTTTTGATGGTATTAATGTCACAGCTATATCATGTAACAAGCTGTATTACATACAGGCGCGCCGGATTGAAAAACGCCGCAGTAATGTAATGTGGCTTCCTCACGTTCAACCGGGTTGTGGTAGCAATATGTTCTACAAAGTAACGTCCAAAGCTTTATTGTTATAAATTCGTTCAGTGTAAGATAGCCCATTTGTCTATTTTATATTTTATCATCACGCTAAGAAAAATAGGAGCGGAGCATTGATGGAAAATGTGACGCAGACGAAGTTGCGCGGGTCAGCTATTGATAATAATGCATGAGATGCTTACCTATTTTCACACATCCCTTATCTGTCAGCAACAAGTTAGAGACCTTCAAATCTCTGTGCACTATAAAGTTAGAGTGCAGGTACTTGAGACCTTTCAGTACTTGTAGCATTAAACATTTCACTTGGGACTCCGTAAAGGGTGAAGTCATGTTGTCTAACAGAGAAGCCAAGTCCTGTTCGCAGTACTCCATTGATAGGAAGATGCTGTTGAGTAAAATTATTTTTTAGAAAAAGGATGTACCAACTAAATCATTTCTTATATATAGCTATACTAATATTAGTTTGTTAGTTTGTTTGTTTGGTTGAACACGCTATTCTCGCAAACTGTAAATAAGTAACAGTAACTTAAATGAATCATACATAAAAATAATGACTAAAGCAAAGCAGTATAATAGTTATGAGTCTGTGAAAAATACCTTTCAAGGGACCGCCCAACCAGGACCTCTTTGAGTTGTACAATGTTCTCGTGCCTGCAAGCCATCAGCACCTGTATCTCACGGAGACCACTCAGAGGCAGGCCATCTTTTTCAACATCCATCCTCACCTTTTTCAAAGCCACAATGCTGCCGTTCAACTTATCCTTTGCCCTGTCTGCAAAACAATAATATTGATTGTAATCCAAATGAAAAAAAAAAAATACTTAGCATTTTTACTATTAACATGATAGGCCGCAATATATAACACAGAGGAAAATAAAATTAATGTAGTTTTATTATCCTGTACGTTATTGCAGCCCTGTTCAATAGTACCTCTCTACATGAATAGGATTTTTAAATGTGTGATGTAATGGGCAGTTTTTGATAAAATTGCTATATACTTTGTGTTCTGGACGATATATATACATAAACTTAGACTGGATGTTTAGTACATGGAAATAAGCATTTTTCATTATGGACACATCAACCAGCTTTTATTTTATATTTCTTGTTAATTTTCACCCTACCCTCGTCCCTCAAAATTGTTCCTGTTGTGCTGATTATGTGTAACCTACCTTCTTTTGGTCTGTTTATTTTGAACTTGTTATGCTAAAACGATGTGTATTAAGTTAAGTATTGTTCAGATGTTAGTTTTAGAGATATGTATTTGCTTTTTTTTTGTCTACGCTTACTGGCAGATAACATTGTTATAAACATATTTATGTTTTCTCTATAAGTGAATTTGTGATTCTTTTGAGAAATAAAAATGTTTAACCATAATTTTCATAAAAACTAAAATATCTTCTTAAAAATTCACAGGGATAAACAATAAATACATACTTACATACTATACCATAAGTGCCTTCCCCGATTCTGTTAATTTTTTCAAATTCACCAACAAATCTACATCTCCCAAGCTAAAATCAGAAAAAGAAGCTTTTATAATGGAATGGTATCTAATTAACAATTAATAAGTTTTTTTTTTGTAATATCAGATAAAGACTTTGATTTCATGTGCTTAAAGCTGAAATTGTTGTAAAACTGATACCTGTATCTTTCATTGATCTAGTGAGTTTAAGGTTATGTTTACATACAATATCTTTCTCAGGTATTTCCATCGTTTTGCCAGTTCTAAACGATATGAGGACCCCTTTTCTTGCAGCAGGACCTGTCGGATCCGCAACATCTTGACTAGAAGGAGGTTTTTCCGCGTCTGTAATAAATCAATAACAGCATGTACACAAATATTTGTTAGAATAATATGTGTTTTATCATTGTTTACAAACAAATGTTCTATGCTTACTCTGTGACATGGTTTTCTTGGGATAGCTTTACTGTTTAAAGCAGTTATTTTATAGTAATTATTTTGTATTTGGTATCAAAACATTTAAACAACACAACCACAAAACAAACCAAAAACAAACGCTGGCGCACAGAGACAGCAGTGTTGCCAGATGATGATCTAGCATTCTCCCCAAATCTCACCCGAAATCCCCCCAAAATGTTAGTGTTTTCAGAAAAAACCCCCAGTAATTGTAAAATATTTATTTATTTAAAAAAAAAAAATTCAGCAATTGCTTCCATGCCTGGATCAATATCTCCACTTGCGTCGTCTGCAGTTCCATACATTTTCTCCGAGTTAAATCTCTTGAGCATCTTTGCAGTTTGTTTAAAATTTTGATATTGGGTCACTTTCCCACTCCTTTCTATACCTTCTTACATAATTTTGTTTTGTTAGTGCCATTATCTTCAAAAAGGCATCTGCGCCTTGAGAGACCACGTAGGAGCACTCACTGCTTTTTATCAACGTTGTACACTCAATGGCGGTTGGTGGCGGCAAAAACCTGTTTATTTATCTGACCGAGCGACCGACCGCGACTGAACGGAACGGAAGTACGGAACTCGGCTATCATCGTTCATCGTGCGCCGCCGATGCAAACTTAACCTAATTCAAATTAAGTAGTGAGTTGTTTAGTATAGTGGTGGTCGCGTTCAGTTATAAAACTTTTTCAAAAAAATCCTCCAATTACCTCCAAGCCAATTTTTTTCCCCCCGCAGAATCCCCCAAAGGATTTGTCCCCCCAAAAATCCCCCCATGGTCTGAAAATACCCCCAAATTTGGGGGGAATCCCCCCCATCTGGCAACAGTGAGAGACAGAGAGGTACTACTCGCTGGCGGGAGGTAGGGTAGGGATAGCGATCTGATATCGTTTAATCGAAGAATCGACTTGCAGTGCTGAATCGATCCAGTGAATCGAATTTTCACCTTTTTACTAACAAGAGATAATTAATTATGGTATGTTGTTTTTTCATAAAATGGATTTCATAAATTTAATTACACTATCCCTAAATTAAAAAAAAACTGATATTCTTTCTTATTTTTCATAAAATGGATTTATATTTACATTTTAAAACACTAACTTGAAAAAAAATGCGATTTATAGAAATCGATCGTTTAAACCATCGAGGTTTAAACGATCGATTTCTATAAATTATTTGCTAATCGATCTTTTACGGAAAGAATCGCAATCCTTTGCGAGAGGAGGAAACATGAGGGCTAGGCTGCTGGCTTAGCTTAGTAGTGTCGGACGTTTGTAGGAAGGACACGGAAAAAGTATAGATACTTTGTGGTATTGAGTCCTTTTCCTTTCGAAACCGATAATTCTAGTCAATGAGTAAATATGTATCGAAACGGTTTTATGAAATAGTCTATCTATGTACTAAAACTTGACGGCTCATGTTTACAGCGACGTCATGTCTTCAAATATTATATGTACAGACTCAAGCACATCAAGCTACAACAATCTGTCAAATTTCTTTGTTAGACTTTCAACTTTATTGCTAAAAAGATTGGGTTTAAATTTGATTTTTGAAATTTGTCAGTTTTCTATAGCCTGATATACTTGATATTAGCATTCCTGCAAAGCGAGAGGACCAGGTTCAGTACCTGGCCGGAGCAAACTTTTGTATTTGTACAGAAATTCTCGTTTTCGGTTCTTGGATTTGTGTATGGTGTAGCGTGTCTACGTGTATGAACATGCCACCTACGTACGGGGAATCCTAGCGCAATGAGTTATCAAGTGTATCGTTATCGTTATTTTATTTTTTCCACTGAAGCTAAACTGACGTCACTCACTGACATTGATGGCATGATATGTACGCCTATATTATATTGTAGTTTGTGCATGTAGGTAGTTATAAGCGTGCGTGTAGTTTGTTTCGATACTGTTATGTTTTCGATACTACTCATGAGTAGATTCTCGATTTGTTGTATTCCCTAGGTTTTACTCACACAGCACTACACCTGTCAAAACGCCGGTCACAGTCTTTTGACAGTTTCTCACTACCACTAGAGGTGAGAAATACTAGGTATAAGTGCGCACTGAGTCTTAGAAGTACGCGTCCGCCTAAATTATTCCTAAAACTAGTTTCACGAGTATTTAGGTGTCTCAAGTCTCTCAAGTTTATTGACCTTTCCATAGGTAGCGAGTCTTCTTAACTTCAAGATTTCGAGTTGGTGATCGGAGTAATTGAAGGCATAATACCAAAGTAAAAGTGATTCTATTGATATGGACTTAAGGTTTAGAAACTCAAAACAAATAAATCGAATCGTTAACTTCGATTGCCGAACCGAATGTCTCCGGAAGTAACTAAGTCGCAACACTCGTAATAAAAGCTAATATAGTGTCATACGCCATACGTCTTTTAGGCGCGGGAATCCGCCTAACTTTTTGAGAATGAAACGCAGGGCCAGAATTACACTCGTGTATATTAAAATAATGTAACGACCACATGATCACACAATATAAGCGTATTTGAATAATAAAATTAGTACAATAACATTAAAGCTTAAATTACTTGGCGCGCTCCTCTAGGTTTTACTACAGATAGCCCGTTCTCTAGGCACCATGGCGTTGCCGGTTCTAAAAGTGGTAATCAAAGGCATTAGTAATTATAAATTTTGGTTCACCACAGTCCACAGATCACATAGAGCCACAGTCTAAATACTCGATCCGCGTGTCTGTGGCGGAACAGATCTTTACGCGTCCAGCCTATTCCAAAAACGTGTTCCAGACCTACGTCCTCTTACCTCTAGTAAAGTTTCAATGATTTGACATGACATTGAAAATATAAATAACCGATTTTTCAATTTTTAATTTAAATTCTGAAAACAATATAGAAAGAAGACAGAAAAGTTTTATGAATTCATTTCATGGTAAATTTGGGTACCTATATTGATAGTTCCCATTCTATTATCCATAGAATGCAGTCATTTGGCCGGTTTTGGAGAGCGAATGTGTAAGATCAGATGTGTTATTGAAATAGTGTTTTTGTTGATTTCTTATCGACTTTACCCATTTAATTCATCATCTTATCATGCTAAACCATTATCCCCTTGCACAAATTTGTTTTAAAAGATTGATTTCTTTTTTATTTAAGTTGCACCTCAGTTTAACGCCTAACCTCTTCATTGAGATTGCAAGCATAAAATACAGAGTAAATAAATCCCTCAGACATGAGAGTACCTAGAGCCTGCAACCCGAGGATTCAGAAGCGGATATTGTAAGTTGGTCTCTGTACTTTGACATTTAATGTAAGAGGATACTAACACAAATAAATGTTGTCTTTGTAATTAATTTCATATGCATGTGCACTCACATTATTTTCCTGTGCTTGTTTGCTATTTCTGTGTGTGGGTGTGTTGTATTGATGGTTTTTGTTTCCAGAAGCAGAAATGGTAAGTTTTCTTTGATATAGTTAAATGACCATTACTTTATTGAGAAGTTACATAACTGTTTCAGAAAACGCTTTGGCGTATACAGTAAAGTGTACCCAGAAGAAACAACACCTAGTAGAATAGTACCAGAACATATTGAGAGACCTAAGTATGTAGGATTGACAGACACATCAGTGGTGCCGATTATACCGGAAATAAAAAATGTTGACCAGATAAGAGGCATGCAGATAAGCTGCAAACTAGCGTCAACTATATTACAGAAACTGGGCCAATTTATACAGGTACTGTTGAACATTTTGAAACTAACTTTAGACTTGGTCAAAAAACATCTAATTTTATGTATAAATGCAATATCTCTATAAGGGTCTTTGTACATATCATTATAAACAAATTTTTACTGTGGGACCAAGCCCAAAATCACGAAAAATAATCAGCAAATTGTAAATCAGCGTTTTGACAAGTAATGCAACATGTTTAAGAGGGCTTTCACATTTTTTCTTGAATTTTAGCGTTTTATTCGAATTTTGATATCTGATTTTGCTTTAGATATAGCATTAAAAAAAAAACAAAAACATGCCTAAGATAGTTTGATCATTTATCTTGGGAGTGTTCTAAATAAATATTTCAATTCATTCACGTACATCAGTAAAATCCTTGACTCCGCAAAGGATGTTCCACAAAACGTTGCTTTAGGGTATCTTTTGATACCTTGGTACACCGAAGATATTACAATTTAATCATTTATAAAAATGTCCACGGTACAACTGTATCTTCTACTTTGGAATGTTCAAATCAATTTATTACGATTCATACAGTAATACACCAAAAATAATTCTGTAAAACTGCGAGTTATTGACAATTTTCCGTACGAAACTTTAATTTTTATCTATGAAATTATAATCAAAATTCAAATTAAAAATATTTAATAATTAAGGTGGCATTGCTATATTGCTTGAAAAAAAAATTGGTCTAATTAAAAGTAAAGTAAATATTTTTAAATAATTGTCGAAAATCAATATAATCTTGTGACGCGCGCGGTATTCAACTTTAGTCAACCTGAGCAATTCAAATTTGTAAGAGCGCTTTGACAAAACTGTCTTAGGCATATTTTTATTTTTTTTAAAGGCTATATCAAAAGCAAAATCACACATCAAAATTCAAATAAAACGCTAAAATTCAAGAAAAAATGTGAAAGCGCTCTTAAAGGTAATAGCAATTTCAGTGTTGGTCCTATTACCTTGTGAAAGTTGTTCATAACTATGAGTACAGTGACCCCTTAAGAGGTTTTGCGTTTTTCTGCTACACAGTGTGGTATGGCTTGCAATTAACGTTTTGTTTATTACAACTACTGTTATCATCAGCCAGGAGTCACAACAGATGCAATCGATGAAGTTGCCCACAATTTGTCTATAGAAGCAGGAGCCTATCCATCACCATTGCATTATAATGGGTTCCCGAAGAGTGTCTGCACTTCAGTCAACAATGTTGTTGTCCATGGTATACCTGACTTGAGGCCATTAGAGGATGGAGATATTGTCAATGTTGATATAACGGTCAGTTTGAAATTATTATTTTTATAATTCCAAAGCATCGCCGTTTGGGCGATGCTTTGGAATTATACAAAGCGATCATCGTGCGAATACGCGATCGCCTCGTTTTTTTTTTCGGATATCCAAGATACGTACTCTGCCGGCGCGACGACGCTATAAGAGTAACAATTATTATACTACTAATTTTTAAGCAACATTCGCATTGCATCTCAGTCTGTTAAAATAGCCTCAATTTCCATAATACATTTTTCTAAGTTTTTTTTAGATGGGTTTGCTCTAGACTCTAGTCTAGGTCAGAGATGACAGAGACAAAGTATACGATGGAGCGAGCGAACTTACTCAGAAGTAGCCTGAGGCCTTAGTGTGACTTTTTTCGACTCACGTTCGAACGCGTTCGATTGCGAGCGCGTTAGAATTTAGTATGGGAATTTAGTTATAGTGCCACCTGTTGGTCACTCGTAGAACCTAATTTCCCATACAAAATTCTAACGCGCTCGCAAACGAACGCGTTCGAACGTGAGTCGAAAAAACTCACACTAAGGCCTGTGTGCGTTCGCCCAGCGGAATGTTGTTGAATTAAAAGATTTTAATTATGCAGATATTTAGTGTATGACGTCGTATAATTGTGTATGGTATAAAAAAATTTGTGCACGCAGCCATTGTGGAGAAATTCACCAAAAACTGATTCCGCTGGGCGAACGTTGTCCTGGCGGAACTTTTTTTAATCCATAGATTTTAGAAGAAAAGAGATGTGTCCAAAAATTAGTGTGTATTTGTGTGTAATTGTGTATGTATGAATAAAATTAGTGCATGCATAAACTTCGGAGAAATTCCAGTTTCCGCTACGCGAACGTTTGGCCATTACCTAGTTTTCACTGTGCGTTCGCCCAGCGGAATGTTGTTGAATTAAGAGATTTTAATTATGCAGATATTTAGTGTATGACGTCGTATAATTGTGTATGGTATAAAAAAATTTGTGCACGCAGCCATTGTGGAGAAATTCACCAAAAACTGATTCCGCTGGGCGAACGTTGTCCTGGCGGAACTTTTTTTAATCCATAGATTTTAGAAGAAAAGAGATGTGTCCAAAAATTAGTGTGTATTTGTGTGTAATTGTGTATGTATGAATAAAATTAGTGCATGCATAAACTTCGGAGAAATTCAAGTTTCCGCTACGCGAACGTTTGGCCATTACCTAGTTTTCATATAAAGCGCTTACATAGAGAGCTGTAGATTTTTACATAAGTTGTTTTGAATTTGTTTATATTTGTTTAAAAAATAGATTTAGAAAAAATCGTAGGGCTTAGAAGATAAAAATATAAACGTAAAATACGCTTATTAGGTCTTAGTTCTTAAAGTATGCACTTTGGGGTCTAGATTTTCACGTTATACAAACCTTGTAAGTGTCTGCAACATGTTGCCAAGTATCAATGATGTTCCGTTGGTAATTAAAGAGTTATAGGACAATTTACCATGAATTGATCACTGTTTACAAAGCAGTCAAATATCACGACGTTCTATAGGAATTGAATGGTAAAATGTATGCCAATAATTAGTGTATTCATTCAACTATTCACATGCAAAATTTCATGTCATTAAATTCAGTAATTAAAGAAAAACAATTATAATACTGACGAAGCATCGAAAACCTACATAACCCGACCAAGTTCGAATAGCTACAAAAAAGCGGCCGTGCAATATATTTAGGTAACATCCCAAAATTTACAGTATAATATCGGTATTGAATTGGTATAGGTGATAACACAATTGTTGTTTCGATATAATAATGTCATTTATTTTTGTACACCTACTTTTTAAATGTATTTGACTATGACAGAAAGTAGGTACTATTTACGTAGGTACTTTATTTAAGTATGCTTTTGAGACTTTAGATATAATCTAGATATACCTATTATTTAAGACAAATAAAATTCATACAGCTAATTTCTATTGAAGATTTCACGGATCAGGATTCTAAGTATAGCCCTTAGGGAAATTAAATAATTACCACATGTAAGTACCTACTACTGTTTAGGTAAATATTTATCATATTGTAGCTTATTACACTATTTAACCAATGGACTAGGCATGCACGAGCGTTCCCCTTTGCAACTTTAGTGGATCAAACAATCTAATAACTTAAAAAAAACTACTTCTTGAATCGATTTTTTAATTGATGTATACCGTTGTACTGGTAGTGACTTATGTATGTTGAGGTTATTTACTGTATTTGCTACTCATTTAAGAATATTTTCTTGAAAATACCTTTTTTATACCAATGTTTTAGTTTATAAGCACTTTTTTAATGTTGATCAAATCTAAACAACTGAATAGTCTAATTATGTGATGTGATTTTAATTTTTATTGAAGCTCGAAATATTATACTTACCCTTATATTCATAATCGTTTATTAAACCTATTTTAGTTAAAACACATTTAAGTCTATTGCTGTCGTTGCAAGCGTTTGTTAACGTTATCATAATTACCTACTTACATAATTAAGTATTATATTATGTAATTAAAAATATTTTTGGACTCGAATATTTAAATAGAGAAGTACTTGTTAATTGAAGATTTATTTTTATCGTAGATAGTGGCGTCATTATTAAAAAAATAATTTACATTCAGGAAATGCAATTGTTTTATTTTTTCCTAACGCTTGTGTACGTAACTGTACCATATTAATAAATACTATATTGCAAGGTTAAGAACGTTTCTAAGATATATGGCACGGCCGCTTTTTTGTAGCTATCCGAACTTGGTCGGGTTATGTAGGTTTTCGATGCTTCGTCAGTATTATAATTGTTTTTCTTTAATTACTGAATTTAATGACATGAAATTTTGCATGTGAATAGTTGAATGAATACACTAATTATTGGCATACATTTTACCATGCAATTCCTTAAGAACGTCGTAATATTTGACTGCTTTGTAAACAGTGATCAATTCATGGTAAATTGTCCTATAACTCTTTAATTACTAACGGAACATCATTGATACTTGGCAACATGTTGCAGACACTTACAAGATTTGTATAAACGTGAAAATCTAGACTCCAAAGTGCATACTTTAAGAACTAAGACCTAATAAGCGTATTTTACGTTTATATTTTTATCTTTTAAGCCCTACGATTTTTTCTAAATCTGTTTTTTAAACAAATATAAACAAATTCAAAACAACGTATGTAAAAATCTACAGCTCTCTATGTAAGCGCTTTATATGAAAACTAGGTAATGGCCAAACGTTCGCGTAGCGGAAACTTGAATTTCTCCGAAGTTTATGCATGCACTAATTTTATTCATACATACACAATTACACACAAATACACACTAATTTTTGGACACATCTCTTTTCTTCTAAAATCTATGGATTAAAAAAAGTTCCGCCAGGACAACGTTCGCCCAGCGGAATCAGTTTTTGATCAACATTAAAAAAGTGCTTATAAACTAAAACATTGGTATAAGAAAGGTATTTTCAAGAAAATATTCTTAAATGAGTAGCAAATACAGTAAATAACCTCAACATACATAAGTCACTACCAGTACAACGGTATACATCAATTAAAAAATCGATTCAAGAAGTAGTTTTTTTTAAGTTATTAGATTGTTTGATCCACTAAAGTTGCAAAGGGGAACGCTCGTGCATGCCTAGTCCATTGGTTAAATAGTGTAATAAGCTACAATATGATAAATATTTACCTAAACAGTAGTAGGTACTTACATGTGATAATTATTTAATTTCCCTAAGGGGTCTATACTTAGTTAGAATCCTGATCCGTGAAATCTTCAATAGAAATTAGCTGTATGAATTTTATTTGTCTTAAATAATAGGTATATCTAGATTATATCTAAAGTCTCAAAAGCATACTTAAATAAAGTACCTACGTAAATAGTACCTACTTTCTGTCATAGTCAAATACATTTAAAAAGTAGTGTGCGTTCGCCCAGCGGAATGTTGTTGAATTAAAAGATTTTAATTATGCAGATATTTAGTGTATGACGTCGTATAATTGTGTATGGTATAAAAAAAATTGTGCACGCAGCCATTGTGGAGAAATTCACCAAAAACTGATTCCGCTGGGCGAACGTTGTCCTGGCGGAACTTTTTTTAATCCATAGATTTTAGAAGAAAAGAGATGTGTCCAAAAATTAGTGTGTATTTGTGTGTAATTGTGTATGTATGAATAAAATTAGTGCATGCATAAACTTCGGAGAAATTCAAGTTTCCGCTACGCGAACGTTTGGCCATTACCTAGTTTTCATATAAGGCGCTTACATAGAGAGCTGTAGATTTTTACATAAGTTGTTTTGAATTTGTTTATATTTGTTTAAAATGTAGAGGTAGGTCCACCAAATAAAAGTCAAAAGTCACGGAACGGTTATATTTTGAAGTCAAAGTTTATGACGGTTACACAAGAGTAGGGAGCACGATTACACTCTAGACAACAGTTAGGAAGATAGAAGATCATAGAACAAGATAAGGAAATAACAAGCAAAGCGTATTTAGCGAGAAAGGAAGAAACATTAAAATTACGAGCGGGGCGCGGTAAGCTAGTGCGAGGGCAAGCGAGCGCGCGAGTATCTTGCGCAGCGGCGGACAAAGGACTGCGGCGTGTGCAGGCGACGAAACCGACGGCGCGCGAGGCGCGGCGGAAACAGCCGAAGATCCAGACCGCGGACTCGGGCCGCTTCGTCTTGTGGCGGTGGTGCCGCTACAGTAGCCCCCCGGCGAGACCGTGACTACGGTCGGTAGAAGTCTGGAAAGCGAACTCTTCTTCCGCTGCGAGTGCAAGTCTCTGGCTCGTCGGGTGATGGTGGTGGCGAGTTACTTGGAGGTGCACAGATTGGATTTGCGGTCGAGTTATCCTTGAGACTGTCTTGTGTGATGTAAGCTGGCTTCATACGGTCTAGCGATATGTTGGTGCTTTTGCCTCGCACCTCAACTTCAAAGTACTTGGGTGTTCTCTTGAGTACCTTGAAGGGACCTGCATACGGTGGCTCTAATGACTTTCGCACGTAGTCTTGCCTCACGAAAACATGGGTACAGTGTTGCATATTCTTGGGTATGTAGAAAGTGCTGTTTCTGTGCCACTTAGTTGGCCTCGGGGACAAGCCAGCCATGTGTCTTGACAGGCGTGTAGCGAAGCTGGTGATGTCTTCGACGGTGTGGTTGCTTGATGGCGACAGGAACTGGCCCGGCAAGCGTAGAGGCTCGCCGTAAACCATCTCAGCTGAGGATGCTTGGACGTCATCTTTCCAGGAACTGCGTATGCCGAGCAGAACGATGGGCAAGACCTCTGTCCATTGAGCGTTGTTGTGACACATGATGGCTGCTTTCAGTTGTCGATGCAACCTCTCAACCATCCCATTTGATGCGGGATGATAGGCTGTAGTACGGTAGTGACGTGCGCCGAGTAGGGATGCCAGGGCCTTAAACAAGCCGGACTCGAACTGTCGACCGCGATCTGTGGTGATCTGCGAGGGGCAACCGAACCTTGATATCCAGCCGGATACCAAGGCGGCCGCGCAGGTTTCGGCGGTGATGTCTCTGAGTGGTATGGCCTCAGGCCATCGTGTGAACCGGTCAACGATGGTGAGGCAATATCTGTAATCAGAAGATGGTATTAGAGGCCCTACTATGTCGAGATGGATGTGGAAGAACCTCGACGTGGTTGAAGGGAAATGGGATAGAGGAGCGGATGTGTGACGGGTAACTTTACAGCGCTGGCATTGAATACAGCGTCTGCACCACTCTCTACAGTCCTTACGAATCCCTGGCCACACAAATCTTTGCGTGACCAGTCGCACGGTAGCTGTACGTCCAGGGTGGCTCAGACCGTGAAGAGCATCGAACACTTGTTTGCGCAGCTCAGGTGTGACGTAGGGTCTTGGTGGTTCCGTAGAAACGTCACAGTAGAGGTTGCTATCCGAGCCAGCCAGGGTTATCTTTTTTAGTTCCAGGGATGAACCATTTTTTAATAGCGTCTGAAGTTCGGGGTCTGACTCTTGAGATTGGGCTAAGGCGGTGTAGTCAATCGACATTGTGACTTCTTCAATACGTGACAGCGCATCAGCTACGACATTATCAGCACCTGGTATGTAGCGTATGTCTGTAGTAAACTGAGCGATGTAATCAAAATACCTGAATTGTCGTGGCGAGCAATTCTCTTTTGAATTCTTGAAGGCGTATGTAAGTGGGCGGTGATCGGTGAAGATGACAAATTCCCGAGCTTCCACCATATGCCGGAAATATTTGACTGCCTCGTAGATGGCTAGCAGCTCGCGGTCGTAGGGGCTGTATTTGCATTGAGCTTCGTTCAATTTCTTTGAGAAAAACGCGAGTGGTTCCCACTGTGTACCGACACGTTGTTGCAGAGCTGCTCCTATGGAAACATCAGACGCGTCTGTAAAAATAGAGAGCTCTGCCTGTTCCCTTGGGTGTGCAAGCAGCGTAGCTTTTGACAGCGTTCTTTTGCATTCTTCAAATGCGTCCAGCTGGAGCTGCGACATCTGTACCGGGTCTGAGCCCTTGACCTTTTCTCCACCCAGCATTGAGTTTAGTGGTGCTTGACTTTTTGCAGCATTGGGTACGAACCTTCTATAAAAGTTTAGCATGCCTAGGAATCTCCGTAACTCCTTCACCGTGCGCGGAACCGGAAAGTCCTGTATCGCCTGGATTTTCGTGCTGAGAGGTTTAGTACCATTAGCAGATACCTGGTATCCAAGGAAAGTCACCTCGGGCTGGCCCCACACACACTTTGCTGCGTTGATGAGAACGCCGTATTCTTGCAGGCGTGACAGCAGCTGGCGCAGATGAAGACTGTGCTGATCTGGGGAAGTTGAATAGATCAAGATATCATCGAGAAATCCGAAGCAGAAGTCGTCAAAGCCGGTAAGTACTTCATCTATAAAGCGTTGAAAGGTTTGAGCTGCATTCCTAAGGCCAAACGTCATAAATGGAAACTCAAATAATCCGAATGGTGTCGTTATGGCCGTTTTTGGTATATCCGCTTCATTTACCGGTATTTGATTATATGCTTTAATTAAATCAATTTTTGTGTATATAGTGGAGCCAGAAAGCCGTTGTGAGAAGTCCTGGATGTGGCGTATGGGGTAGCGGTCGGGCACAGTACGTGCATTTAGCGCACGGTAGTCGCCACACGGGCGCCACCCATCATCTTTCTTCCTCACCAGGTGCAGAGCTGAAGACCACGGGCTTTCGGAGCGCCTTGCAGTTCCACTGGCTAACATATCGTCGAACTCTTTCTTTGCGATCTTTAATCTTTCTGGATCCAAGCGCCTAGGTCTGTTTGCAACGGGCGGTCCTGGAGTGGTCTTAATAAAGTGCACGGTATTATGTCTTGGTTTGCTTTGATTTACAGTACCTGCAGGGCGCGTAACCTCTGGGAACTCACGCAGCAACTGGTGAAACTCAGTCTCTCCAGTAACGGTTTTGACTGATGCCACATCATCAGGTACCCGCTGCGAGGATGCTGCCACGAAGAGTGAAGTGGTGCCATCTATGAGCCTGTGATTGCGGCAATCTATAAGCAGATTATAATAACATAAAAAATCTACGCCTATAATTGGCTTTGACACGTCGGCTATGGTAAACTTCCAAGCAAATGAACGGCGAAGACCTAGGTTGAGATTAAGCTGCACTGGTCCATATGTATTAATAATACTTCCATTAGCAGCCGTTAAACTAAACTTCGTTATATTGCAGGGCGTTTTGATTGCTGACCGGGGGTAGACGCACAAATCTGAGCCGGTGTCGACAAGAAATAATTTTCTAGAATAACGGTCAGTTACAAAAAGTCGGCCTGATGCTAATGGGCAGTCGTAGGCCGCTAATTCGGGCTGCCTTTCGAGTTTTCCGACCTCCATGTACAAGGCTGTGTGCATTTTCTTGCACGGGCGCCGTATGTGAAATGATAAAAACAATGTGGGTAGTTTTCCGGTGGCTGTCGTGTCCGGGATTTGGACCTGTTTCGCCAATTATTACTTTTTGAACGAGAACGACCACGTACCTGCCTTCGGTTATCCACTTTAGTAGACAGTGCACTCACTTGCTTAGTTAACTCTTCTATCCGACACGCCATCTCTTTTATGAGGGCTGATGTACCTGCCTCCGTTACGCTCGCAACTTGCAAGGGCCCCGCCGGCGCAATTTCATTAACTGTGTCCGCCAGTTCAGCTAACTTGTCCATCGGAAGGTCAGGTTGCGACGCTATAACCGTCTGCAGGTTGGTCGGTAACCTATTCGACCACAATGTTCTCAAAAAATCATCCGGTACTGACGGTCCAGCTAGATGCCGTAAATGACGTAAAAACTGCGATGGCTTACGGTCGCCAAGCTCCTCATGTATCAGTAATTGCTTAACTTTCCGTTCCCGCGACGCCGACAACCGCTTGATAAGCTCCGTCTTTAATTTTTCATATTTATTCGTCGCCGGTGGGTTTATGATTAAATCTTTCACCTCGGTGGCGTAACGGTGGTCCAGCACTGACACGACATGATGATACTTCGTTAAGTCGACGGTAATGTTCGCCATCGCGAACTGACATTCCATCTGCCCGAACCACATTTCAGGGTCATCGGGCCAAAATGGTGGTGGACGGACGCCTACACGCGACGTTTCCGCAGTCGAACAATCTTGTTTAGGCGTGTCCATGTCGGGGTCACCAATATGTAGAGGTAGGTCCACCAAATAAAAGTCAAAAGTCACGGAACGGTTATATTTTGAAGTCAAAGTTTATGACGGTTACACAAGAGTAGGGAGCACGATTACACTCTAGACAACAGTTAGGAAGATAGAAGATCATAGAACAAGATAAGGAAATAACAAGCAAAGCGTATTTAGCGAGAAAGGAAGAAACATTAAATTTACGAGCGGGGCGCGGTAAGCTAGTGCGAGGGCAAGCGAGCGCGCGAGTATCTTGCGCAGCGGCGGACAAAGGACTGCGGCGTGTGCAGGCGACGAAACCGACGGCGCGCGAGGCGCGGCGGAAACAGCCGAAGATCCAGACCGCGGACTCGGGCCGCTTCGTCTTGTGGCGGTGGTGCCGCTACAAAAAAATAGATTTAGAAAAAATCGTAGGGCTTAGAAGATAAAAATATAAACGTAAAATACGCTTATTAGGTCTTAGTTCTTAAAGTATGCACTTTGGGGTCTAGATTTTCACGTTATACAAACCTTGTAAGTGTCTGCAACATGTTGCCAAGTATCAATGATGTTCCGTTAGTAATTAAAGAGTTATAGGACAATTTACCATGAATTGATCACTGTTTACAAAGCAGTCAAATATCACGACGTTCTATAGGAATTGAATGGTAAAATGTATGCCAATAATTAGTGTATTCATTCAACTATTCACATGCAAAATTTCATGTCATTAAATTCAGTAATTAAAGAAAAACAATTATAATACTGACGAAGCATCGAAAACCTACATAACCCGACCAAGTTCGAATAGCTACAAAAAAGCGGCCGTGCAATATATTTAGGTAACATCCCAAAATTTACAGTATAATATCGGTATTGAATTGGTATAGGTGATAACACAATTGTTGTTTCGATATAATAATGTCATTTATTTTTGTACACCTACTTTTTAAATGTATTTGACTATGACAGAAAGTAGGTACTATTTACGTAGGTACTTTATTTAAGTATGCTTTTGAGACTTTAGATATAATCTAGATATACCTATTATTTAAGACAAATAAAATTCATACAGCTAATTTCTATTGAAGATTTCACGGATCAGGATTCTAAGTATAGCCCTTAGGGAAATTAAATAATTACCACATGTAAGTACCTACTACTGTTTAGGTAAATATTTATCATATTGTAGCTTATTACACTATTTAACCAATGGACTAGGCATGCACGAGCGTTCCCCTTTGCAACTTTAGTGGATCAAACAATCTAATAACTTAAAAAAAACTACTTCTTGAATCGATTTTTTAATTGATGTATACCGTTGTACTGGTAGTGACTTATGTATGTTGAGGTTATTTACTGTATTTGCTACTCATTTAAGAATATTTTCTTGAAAATACCTTTTTTATACCAATGTTTTAGTTTATAAGCACTTTTTTAATGTTGATCAAATCTAAACAACTGAATAGTCTAATTATGTGATGTGATTTTAATTTTTATTGAAGCTCGAAATATTATACTTACCCTTATATTCATAATCGTTTATTAAACCTATTTTAGTTAAAACACATTTAAGTCTATTGCTGTCGTTGCAAGCGTTTGTTAACGTTATCATAATTACCTACTTACATAATTAAGTATTATATTATGTAATTAAAAATATTTTTGGACTCGAATATTTAAATAGAGAAGTACTTGTTAATTGAAGATTTATTTTTATCGTAGATAGTGGCGTCATTATTAAAAAAATAATTTACATTCAGGAAATGCAATTGTTTTATTTTTTCCTAACGCTTGTGTACGTAACTGTACCATATTAATAAATACTATATTGCAAGGTTAAGAACGTTTCTAAGATATATGGCACGGCCGCTTTTTTGTAGCTATCCGAACTTGGTCGGGTTATGTAGGTTTTCGATGCTTCGTCAGTATTATAATTGTTTTTCTTTAATTACTGAATTTAATGACATGAAATTTTGCATGTGAATAGTTGAATGAATACACTAATTATTGGCATACATTTTACCATGCAATTCCTTAAGAACGTCGTAATATTTGACTGCTTTGTAAACAGTGATCAATTCATGGTAAATTGTCCTATAACTCTTTAATTACTAACGGAACATCATTGATACTTGGCAACATGTTGCAGACACTTACAAGATTTGTATAAACGTGAAAATCTAGACTCCAAAGTGCATACTTTAAGAACTAAGACCTAATAAGCGTATTTTACGTTTATATTTTTATCTTTTAAGCCCTACGATTTTTTCTAAATCTGTTTTTTAAACAAATATAAACAAATTCAAAACAACGTATGTAAAAATCTACAGCTCTCTATGTAAGCGCTTTATATGAAAACTAGGTAATGGCCAAACGTTCGCGTAGCGGAAACTTGAATTTCTCCGAAGTTTATGCATGCACTAATTTTATTCATACATACACAATTACACACAAATACACACTAATTTTTGGACACATCTCTTTTCTTCTAAAATCTATGGATTAAAAAAAGTTCCGCCAGGACAACGTTCGCCCAGCGGAATCAGTTTTTGGTGAATTTCTCCACAATGGCTGCGTGCACAAATTTTTTTATACCATACACAATTATACGACGTCATACACTAAATATCTGCATAATTAAAATCTTTTAATTCAACAACATTCCGCTGGGCGAACGCACACTAGTTTTCATATAAAGCGCTTACATAGAGAGCTGTAGATTTTTACATAAGTTGTTTTGAATTTGTTTATATTTGTTTAAAAAATAGATTTAGAAAAAATCGTAGGGCTTAAAAGATAAAAATATAAACGTAAAATACGCTTATTAGGTCTTAGTTCTTAAAGTATGCACTTTGGGGTCTAGATTTTCACGTTTATACAAACCTTGTAAGTGTCTGCAACATGTTACCAAGTATCAATGATGTTCCGTTAGTAATTAAAGAGTTATAGGACAATTTACCATGAATTGATCACTGTTTACAAAGCAGTCAAATATCACGACGTTCTAAAGGAATTGCATGGTAAAATGTATGCCAATAATTAGTGTATTCATTCAACTATTCACATGCAAAATTTCATGTCATTAAATTCAGTAATTAAAGAAAAACATTTATAATACTGACGAAGCATCGAAAACCTACATAACCCGACCAAGTTCGGATGGCTACAAAAAAGCGGCCGTGCCATATATCTTAGAAACGTTCTTAACCTTGCAATATAGTATTTATTAATATGGTACAGTTACGTACACAAGCGTTAGGAAAAAATAAAACAATTGCATTTCTTGAATGAAAATTATTTTTTTAATAATAACGCCACTATCTACGATAAAAATAAATCTTCAATTAACAAGTACTTCTCTATTTAAATATTCGAGTACAAAAATATTTTTAATTACATATAATACTTAATTATGTAAGTAGGTAATTATGATAACGTTAACAAACGCTTGCAACGACAGCAATAGACTTAAATGTGTTTTAACTAAAATAGGTTTAATAAACGATTATGAATATAAGGGTAAGTATAATATTTCGAGCTTCAATAAAAATTAAAATCACATCACATAACTAGACTATTCAGTTGTTTAGATTTGATCAACATTAAAAAAGTGCTTATAAACTAAAACATTGGTATAAGAAAGGTATTTTCAAGAAAATATTCTTAAATGAGTAGCAAATACAGTAAATAACCTCAACATACATAAGTCACTACCAGTACAACGGTATACATCAATTAAAAAATCGATTCAAGAAGTAGTTTTTTTTAAGTTATTAGATTGTTTGATCCACTAAAGTTGCAAAGGGGAACGCTCGTGCATGCCTAGTCCATTGGTTAAATAGTGTAATAAGCTACAATATGATAAATATTTACCTAAACAGTAGTAGGTACTTACATGTGATAATTATTTAATTTCCCTAAGGGGTCTATACTTAGTTAGAATCCTGATCCGTGAAATCTTCAATAGAAATTAGCTGTATGAATTTTATTTGTCTTAAATAATAGGTATATCTAGATTATATCTAAAGTCTCAAAAGCATACTTAAATAAAGTACCTACGTAAATAGTACCTACTTTCTGTCATAGTCAAATACATTTAAAAAGTAGTGTGCGTTCGCCCAGCGGAATGTTGTTGAATTAAAAGATTTTAATTATGCAGATATTTAGTGTATGACGTCGTATAATTGTGTATGGTATAAAAAAATTTGTGCACGCAGCCATTGTGGAGAAATTCACCAAAAACTGATTCCGCTGGGCGAACGTTGTCCTGGCGGAACTTTTTTTAATCCATAGATTTTAGAAGAAAAGAGATGTGTCCAAAAATTAGTGTGTATTTGTGTGTAATTGTGTATGTATGAATAAAATTAGTGCATGCATAAACTTCGGAGAAATTCAAGTTTCCGCTACGCGAACGTTTGGCCATTACCTAGTTTTCATATAAAGCGCTTACATAGAGAGCTGTAGATTTTTACATAAAATGTTTTGAATTTGTTTATATTTGTTTAAAAAATGGATTTAGAAAAAATCGTAGGGCTTAAAAGATAAAAATATAAACGTAAAATACGCTTATTAGGTCTTAGTTCTTAAAGTATGCACTTTGGGGTCTAGATTTTCACGTTTATACAAACCTTGTAAGTGTCTGCAACATGTTGCCAAGTATCAATGATGTTCCGTTAGTAATTAAAGAGTTATAGGACAATTTACCATGAATTGATCACTGTTTACAAAGCAGTCAAATATCACGCCGTTCTAAACGAATTGCATGGTAAAATTTATGCCAATAATTAGTGTATTCATTCAACTATTCACATGCAAAATTTCATGTCATTAAATTCAGTAATTAAAGAAAAACAATTATAATACTGACGAAGCATCGAAAACCTACATAACCCGACCAAGTTCAGATGGCTACAAAAAAGCGGCCGTGCCATATATCTTAGAAACGTTCTTAACCTTGCAATATAGTATTTATTAATATGGTACAGTTACGTACACAAGCGTTAGGAAAAAATAAAACAATTGCATTTCTTGAATGAAAATAATTTTTTTAATAATAACGCCACTATCTACGATAAAAATAAATCTTCAATTAACAAGTACTTCTCTATTTAAATATTCGAGTACAAAAATATTTTTAATTACATATAATACTTAATTATGTAAGTAGGTAATTATGATAACGTTAACAAACGCTTGCAACGACAGCAATAGACTTAAATGTGTTTTAACTAAAATAGGTTTAATAAACGATTATGAATATAAGGGTAAGTGTAATATTTCGAGCTTCAATAAAAATTAAATCACATCACATAACTAGACTATTCAGTTGTTTAGATTAGATCAACATTAAAAAAGTGCTTATAAACTAAAAGATTGGTATAAAAAATGTATTTTCAAGAAAATATTCTTAAATGAGTAGCAAATACAGTAAATAACCTCAACATACATAAGTCACTACCAGTACAACGGTATACATCAATTAAAAAATCGATTCAAGAAGTAGTTTTTTTTAAGTTATTAGATTGTTTGATCCACTAAAGTTGCAAAGGGGAACGCTCGTGCATGCCTAGTCCATTGGTTAAATAGTGTAATAAGCTACAATATGATAAATATTTACCTAAACAGTAGTAGGTACTTACATGTGGTAATTATTTAATTTCCCTAAGGGGTCTATAGTTAGAATCCTGATCCGTGAAATCTTCAATAGAAATTAGCTGTATGAATTTTATTTGTCTTAAATAATAGGTATATCTAGATTATATCTAAAGTCTCAAAAGCATACTTAAATAAAGTACCTACGTAAATAGTACCTACTTTCTGTCATAGTCAAATACATTTAAAAAGTAGGTGTACAAAAATAAATGACATTATTATATCGAAACAACAATTGTGTTATCACCTATACCAATTCAATACCGATATTATACTGTAAATTTTGGATGTTACCTAAATATATTGCACGGCCGCTTTTTTGTAGCTATTCGAACTTGGTCGGGTTATGTAGGTTTTCGATGCTTCGTCAGTATTATAATTGTTTTTCTTTAATTACTGAATTTAATGACATGAAATTTTGCATGTGAATAGTTGAATGAATACACTAATTATTGGCATACATTTTACCATTCAATTCCTATAGAACGTCGTGATATTTGACTGCTTTGTAAACAGTGATCAATTCATGGTAAATTGTCCTATAACTCTTTAATTACTAACGGAACATCATTGATACTTGGCAACATGTTGCAGACACTTACAAGGTTTGTATAAACGTGAAAATCTAGACCCCAAAGTGCATACTTTAAGAACTAAGACCTAATAAGCGTATTTTACGTTTATATTTTTATCTTTTAAGCCCTACGATTTTTTCTAAACCTGTTTTTTAAACAAATATAAACAAATTCAAAACAACTTATGTAAAAATCTACAGCTCTCTATGTAAGCGCTTTATATGAAAACTAGGTAATGGCCAAACGTTCGCATAGCGGAAACTTGAATTTCTCCGAAGTTTATGCATGCACTAATTTTATTCATACATACACAATTACACACAAATACACACTAATTTTTGGACACATCTCTTTTCTTCTAAAGTCTATGGATTAAAAAAAGTTCCGCCAGGACAACGTTCGCCCAGCGGAATCAGTTTTTGGTGAATTTCTCCACAATGGCTGCGTGCACAAATTTTTTTATACCATACACAATTATACGACGTCATACACTAAATATCTGCATAATTAAAATCTTTTAATTCAACAACATTCCGCTGGGCGAACGCACACCTAAGGCCTCTGTTCACTATAAAGGCTCGACCGCACTGTGCGACACTTCGCGGCAGCGGAACGACGCGACACGTAACAACGTTCGCACTTGAAGTGTCGCGGCGCGTCGCACGCTGCTGCGTAGTGCGTTAAACCTCATACAATTTCTTACAAATAATATTTTGCCGTTGCGTGTCGCGTCTTTCCGCTGCCGCGCAGGGTCGCCAAGTGCGGTCAAGCCTTAACTTTGAAAAGATTACGGTTGTAAGCGTTCGGAAACACAGACGCAGGCAGAGAGTTCCACTCCTTTGCTGTACGCATTTTGAAAGACGCTTGGAAACGCTTAGTGCACATTTATGGCAGATTGCGATTGACATGCGAATGCGAACGTAGGTGCTTAAAAAAAAAATCCGTTATAAACGCTATTACTACAGTGTCTATAACGCTGCGATTACGTATTCGCGCCTAATTCATAATGTGCCAGTTTCATGCAGGTCCCTTAATTAAGCCGTCCCTGGCCTGCGGGTTTAAAAAGGCCAGTTTAGCAGAATCTTATGAGAATCATAAATTAATCACACAACTATCTGTCAAACTTCATTTTCATCTTTATCGCTAATGCATTAGGTTCAAACTTGATTGGAAAAATTTCAGTGAAAGGTTGCGTAATTTGCTTTCTG
The DNA here is from genome assembly GCA_963859965.1 of Ceramica pisi. Lineage (NCBI taxonomy): Eukaryota > Metazoa > Arthropoda > Insecta > Lepidoptera > Noctuidae > Ceramica > Ceramica pisi. Next base: position 8,434,612 of record OY982529.1, read on the forward strand.
AATTTGCTAAAGTGGCCTTTTTAGCACCCCTCCATGTGCCTTTAAATGTAGAATGTACTCAGTATTATGTCAGTGTAAATTAAACTTCTTTTTTTCAGGTATTCTACAAAGGCTACCATGGAGATTGTTCCAAAACATTTCTTGTGGGCGATGCTGTGGATGACAGAGGCTTGCAACTTGTTCGTGTAACGGAAGAGTGTTTGGATGTTGTAAGTACTGTCTACCAAAATCAATATTCCTAACTAGGAGTCGAACCCATTGATTTAATAAAAAATAATAATAAAATTAACAGGGTGAATCTTCCACTCTGTACCTGTGTTATTTCGGCAAATTCTTATCATTTTCCTGTTCACGAGCTTTTGGCCTGCTAAGACTTGGCGCTCGACACGGGCATGCATTGTGTCAATCTTACCTGTCCAAATGAAATAATTGTACCTACTAGGCAGTAAATTAATGAATAAAAATTCAGATCATGGCAAAGTTGGCGGGGTGACCTCAATTCTTACCGAAAAGACTGGCCCAACAAGTAAAGAACAGATTTGTGTGGAAAAAGCAATAACAGGCCTATACCCAGCAGTCGTATTAAATAGTTCTAGCCTATTCGGTCTTAGTAAATGAGACATTTTTCTTATAATTTTCAATTTCCAGGCCATAAAGGGGTGTGGACCAGGTGTCCCTTTTTCAGAAATTGGCAATAAAATATTTAGACATGCAAAAAAGCACGGCTTGACTGTCATTCCTTCTGTCTTGGGGCATGGCATTGGGCAGTATTTCCATGGACCTCCTGAAATTCATCATACAAGTAAGTTATTTCTGTCTTCAGTCAAAAACGTAATATGGTAGACATGAGATACCCGCGCGATAACGATCATTGACCCACATACATTTATTGAGTTTCTAAATATCACATTGACTCGAATCGACTTCTATCGTGAGCCTTTATGTTTTCTTGTACGAAAAACGGTTCATAATTTATTGTTCGGGAAAAATCAACTTATGTACTTTATCGCACGTTTATCTGGCGCCGACCATAGGTGACATTACACAAAATAAAAAATGTAATTAACACTTCTAGGTATGACTCATCAACTAAACTCCTGAAATTGTGAAAAGTGTCATAGTGCTACCAACCACAACATCGAATGTTACGGACTGGCTGACCCAAGGGAAAAGTTTTTTCCTAAAATACTTAATTGGCCTATTGCAAACGTCTAAATTATCATCAAATTGGTCCAGCCATTCTCAAGTCATGCACTTACCTTCCTACAAACGAACAGCATTTTAATGTTTCTAAAACTAACTTCGCACGGATGCAATTTAATTTCCGGCGGATTTTCCCAATATATTCACACAAACCCTGTCGGTCAAGCCGTTCTCAAGTGACGATCTTTCATAAATCCTCCAATTGATTTTTATTATTAGTTTTTTCGGAGTATAAATACACAGAAGCTCTATTAATGGCTTTTCGGAGTATAAATACACAGAAGCTCTATTAATGGCTTTTCGGAGTATAAATACACAGCAGCTCGGACATTAATTGCTTTTCGGAGTGTAAATACACAGCAGCTCGGACATTAATTGCTTTTCGGAGTGTAGGTAAATACACAGCAGCTCGGACATTAATTGCTTTTCGGAGTATAAATACACAGCAGCTCGGACATTAATTGCTTTTCGGAGTGTAAATACACAGCAGCTCGGACATTAATTGCTTTTCGGAGTGTAAATACACAGCAGCTCGGACATTAATTGCTTTTCGGAGTATAAATACACAGCAGCTCGGACATTAATTGCTTTTCGGAGTGTAAATACACAGCAGCTGGGACTTTCATTTCTTTTCGTTTTCGCTCAGTCTTTGTTACATGCAACATCATTCATAGTGAATTTCTACTGAGGCAGAGATAAGCAGTGAGAAGAATTGATCTCAGTCTCCTGATGTACAGTCGCCAGCACATCAAGCTATTCAAAACTGTCAAATCCCAATCAACCTTGAACCTAATACTTCAGCGATTAAGTTGAAAATCTATCAAAGACATTTGACTGATTGTTTTACCTTGATGTACTGGCGTCTGTCCTAGTAGGTACCTGCAAGTCTCAGTGGAAAAAAAATAACTTTACTTTTAATTTACTGTTAAAAAAATAATTTTTAAAAACCACGTTATATTATTTTCCAGAAAACAAATACCCTGGGAAAATGATGCCTGCTATGACGTTTACTATAGAGCCAGCCATAACTCACGGGAGTGTGTACACTGTGCTACAAGAGGATGGGTGGACACTATTGACAGAGGATGGCTCCAGGTGCGCACAGGCCGAACACACGGTTCTGATCACTGAAGATGGAGCCGAAATACTAACCAAATATTAATATCATTCATAAGTAATTATTATGTTGTATAAAAGTAGACAGAAGTATGAGATACAATGTAATCCCAGGCTATGTAATTAACTGTGATAGATAAACCTCTCTTTGTGTAAGAGTAAGTAGGTACCTACACGTAATTCATATAAAACGAAAAGTAAGGGTCAATCCATACTAGCACAGAGTCGAAGCGCATCGAAGTGTCAATCCGAAACTTAACAATGCAAATTCACCCTTATCTATACTACTCGTAATATTATAAAGAGGTAACATTTGTTTGTAAGTCTGTATGTAGGGGGTAATCTCAGGAACTACTGGTCCGATTTGAAAAATTCTCTCAGTATTAGATAGCCCATTTATCGAGGAAGGCTATAGGCTACATATCATCACGCTAAGACTAAAAGGAGCCGAGTATTAATGGAAAATGTGACGCAGACGAAGTTGCGTGGGTCAGCTAGTCTGATATATATAAAGAAAACGCGCGAGTTACGCGAATGAAGTGAGCGGAAAAAATATGTGCTTTATGTTGTGGTGATAAGGCTGAATTTGCTGGCTGAATTTGAATTTTTGCTGAATTTGAACGTCAAATGCGCTTTGACGTCTGCACGGATTGACCCTTAAAGAGTCGAAAAGTCGTGAGTCACACGACTCACCATCCTAGAAACTCCTACGAAGGAGGAATTTAGACCGACGGGCGTCGTTTATCTGCGTTTTCGGGTACATGACACCACGACATTGCCATTGTTTTGTAGTTACCATTTGTTGATTTAATCAATAAAATAAAAATACCAAATAGCGTGTAATGTTTCTTTTATTTTGCTTGATAAATCTTAAATTAAAAACATGTAACTTGGTACATTAAAAGCACAAGCACAATAATTTATCACTCATATGTCAGTCAATAGATAAAAATTTAAAGGCGTAGAAGGAAGGTATCGATTGAGTCGGTAACGTGTGGATAAGTATGTGTTAGGACAAAGGCGTAACCAATGGGACGTAAACACACTCCCAGGGATTAAAATATTCACTCTACGCTCCGGGTTCCACTGCATCCAGTCGAAAGAGTTTGGTCCCATAGAATATCCAGCTACGCCTCGACTAAATACTAATGTGGCAAGTGATAAACTGCTAGGAAGAAGAATAATTAATAATAATGACTAGGTCTTAAATTCACTAGAACATTTTTTATTTATCGACATTGTACTGCATTGTACTAGGTAGAAGCAACTTCAAACATCATTTGGGACTTTGAAGAATGTCGTAAAACCTTAAAAAATAACTAACATTGGACTAGAAAACACTAAAAGTTACGAACACAGATCACGAACCCTGCAGAAAAGTATATACTTAGGTAGTTGCAAGTATTTCGTAGACAGTAAAATTATTCACAAACCTAAACTTGTAAACTCTTTTCTCCTGTGCTATTGTAGTACCGTATCCCTAATCTTACTTAATAAGTATTATATAGTATTTAAGTAGTTAATATTTTTACTCCTAATACAGAAAATGTAAAATATTTAGGTACAATTTATAGTGTAAATATATTATGTAAAATCAACCTTTGAAGATTTAGAACAATAGATAAGATTTCTTAAGTTTGCATAATTCAATTAATACTTACATAGATGGAAGTAGAAGGACGTAAATTAACTACCTATCTCCATAGAAACGAATCTTACAATTTCATTCATTGGATTAACCCTTACCATAAGCGAATATTCTTAAATATATTTTTGGTATTTTTATCAATTTTCTAAGGGTGCTAGGGAAGAATAAAAAGAGTGTATAAAAGTTGTTACAAAATTATTAAATAGTTTAACAACATACAAAAGCTACATGCGACCATATACACTACTATAAAGTTACTTAAATTTTAATTTATCACTCAAGTTAACACACAATCCGTAAACAAGGATTACCTCAGTCAAAATGAGAATAAATACGATCTACACAACGTTTATAATATGCTCTTCCACAACAACGACAAATAGAAAGAAATTGCAGAACATCCAAAACACTACTCACTCATTACTCTTATAAAATTGAAACTTTAAGCACTAGCGCCTCTTGATTAAATTCCTTATGCTTAATATTGTACTATCTAATTATATCAAAATCAGCTAATCGTTATGGGGAATAGAAGTGCCCTGAATTATTATATAATTTGCCATATTCAATATGTAGTATTATTTTCAAAATTATTTTTAGATTAAAGTATATAGGTACCTCGTCTGTTCATAAGTGTTGGGACGAACACTAAAATATTTTTGTAGTAATGTTAAATATTCAATTTTAGTTTACACAAATTATATATACTGACATCTAGATTTAAATATTAGTCATTCAAAATAGTCGTGCTTGTTTTCAATGCAGGCCTCAAAACGCGTGAGCCATTCATGTGGCGGCACGAAGTTTTTCAATAGGAATCAGTTTCGATTTCTTGATAAGAGAGAGAGACTCCAGGTTTGAGTAAGACTTTTGGCATACCCTAAGCTCCAATTCGGTCTATAAAGATTAATTGTAAGGATTTGAATCAAGGCTCGACGGACGGCAAATCTTCGCCCAGACTGAAGGCTGACTTGCTGTATGGGACTAACTTGTCCAACAAATAGCGTATCACTCATGGATTTAACTACCGCTACCATTTATATACATAATATGTAATTTTGGCAATTTTGTGCTTTCATCTAGACGTCTTTCTAAATACATGGAATCACACCCTCGGTGGATATATAATATTCCACAAATCATCGCACTTGCCGGATGATGAGTGATGGACATTACGTACAGCAGGCTGGACGCCCTTCAAACTTCTGGCATAAACCTAATTGGTCTGCCGGTAAAACATTTCTTCCACCGTGAAGATCTTTATCGAAACTGATTGGTACGTATTAAAAAGATTCGTGCCGTCATAGGTGAATGGCCCACGCGATTGAAAGCTTGCATTAAAAACAAAGGTGGCCATTATGAATGACTTATTTTTATATTTAAATCTAGATGTAAGTTATAATTTATGTACCTACTTACAAAAAAATAATATTCAGCACCACAAAAAAAAATACATTTACTTCATCTCGAGACTTGTTAACACATGAGGTAATTTTCTTATTCTTATGTAGGTTTCTGATTTTATAACTGCTTTATTATAATATGTATTTAAATGTTAAAATTACTAATAAGGTATAATCTCAATATTTATTCAGTTAAACCTACATAAAAATATATTTATTGAAGCTTATACATACTGGTTGACTTCATATATGGTAGCAAGTTGTGCATTATCATTTCTTTGTTTATGTGGGAAGATTTTGTTAATTTATTGTGCTTTTAAGTTTTAAGGGTCACTGAAATATAATTTTGGACGAGTCAATTGAAAAAATACACAGGGTATAAAGTTTTTTAAACAATGTTTTTTTAAAACAGAGGTTTCACCATGAATCCAGATTTTTTTCTTTCATTATGACAATATTTAAAGTATAAACGAGGATTACTAAAACATAATCAACAGAAAACACTAACCATTGGGATCATGTAAATAATTCTTAAACAACATTTCACTATCTATTGGTAGGTACATATTTTTTGTACTACTTGTTAATTTTGTAGAACCGCTGTACGAAATCGGTTAGATTCAATACCTGACCAGGACCAACCCCAAAATCCATGTTGATGTACTCATCTAAGTTATGAGTGGAAGCTGAAAAATAAAAAAACAAAATAAGAATATAAAATATCTCTATGGAGAAGAACATTCAGGAAAATACATAATTTAAAAAGTAGGTGCCAGATAACTGTGTAACCAGATGTGCACATTTACTGTCTTTTTTAATATCAAAAACTGGCCACGTGCGAGTTTCGCCTGCTGAGGGTTCTGAACTAATTTCATTTTTAGGTTTCCGTAGCCAAATGGCAAAAACGGAACCCTTATAGATTCGTCATGTCTGTCTGTCCGTGCGTATGTCACAGCCACTTATCTCCAAAACTACAAGAACTATGTTGTTGAAACTTGGTAAGTAGATGTATTCTGTGAAACGCATTAAGATTTTCACAATCGAAAAAAAAAAACAATAAATTTTGGGGGTCCCTGTACTCAGAACTGAAACTAAAAAAAAAAAAAATCATCAAACCCATACGTGTGGGGTATCAATGGATAGGTCTTCGAAAATGATATCGAGGTTTCTAATATCATTTTTTTCTAAACTGAACAGTTTGCGAGAGAGACAATTCCAAACTAGTAAAATGTGTCCCCCCCTGTAACTTTTAAAATAAGAGAATGATAAAATTAAAAAAATATATGATGTATAGGTATTACCATGTAAACTACCAGCGAAAATTGGTTTGAATTAGATCTAGTAAGTAGTTTTTTTTAATACGTCATAAATCGTAAATTGCAACTTTTGCTTATAATAATACAATACCTACAGGATTGTACGGAATCCTCGGTGCGAGAGTCCGACTCACACTTGGACAGTTATTTTGACATGATATTGTAATACTGCAGACTTCTAATAGGTTTTTCAGTAATCTTTAGGTAGAGAACTATTATCTGCATTTTTTTCAAAAATTTTGGGCTCAGTAGTTTCAGAGAAAAGGGGGTCTAATTTCTCGAATTACTTCCAAGCTATTCATTTTAAAAATAAAAAATTAAAACCCTCACAGCAAGCCCTTTCATTTGATATGTCACATGATATAGTGTTTTTTTTTTAAAAATTTTGACCCCCATACTCAAAATTTATTTATTTAAGTAACGCGTCCGTGTTTGGGACACCGAAATCCATATTATGTATACCGAATCGGTTCAGTAGATCCGAAGACAACTGGCTGTGGCAGATGGACAGACAGACACCCCAGTGATCTTATACGGTTTACGTTCGAGGATGTTCAGAACCTTAAAAACAGAAATAAAGAAATAAAGCTGTCTTGCATCAACTTCTATCATGATCCTTTACGCTATTTAGTAATGATAAACAGTTTATAATTAATCTGTTCAAAATCCAAGTTTTTACCATTAGCAGTTTGGGCCATAGACGCAACATTTATAATGAAAATACTATGTGCTGTTACATGTAGATAAGAGTGACAAAAAGTAAAAAAAATTAAAAACCTGTATGAGCATTATTATGTATGTAAATCGGGCTGGTTTCGGCAACTCCACGACTAGGCGCGAACAAATTATGAGCAACATTAATAGTCTAGACTAGATGATATTGTAATGAAAGCTATTATTATGTATTGAAATATTCAGTACTATAGGTACAGACAGTCTAATAGTCTATGACACAATAGTGACCCAGTGACCTATTTCCTAACTTTCAACAAAACACTTTGTCCAGCAAGAACAAAGAAAAATAACAATACAAGAGTACATAATGTACGAAATGCTTTACAAGTTTTAGGTACATTTGTGAATAAATGTTCCACATTAGTGATGTGAGTGAATTAAGCTTTTGGCTCTATGCCAGGGACTGGAGCCAAAAAATATTCAATAGGAAATAAACATGGATGCTAATAAGATGAATCGAAAAATCAATGAATTAGTGTAGTATAAAAGACCTTCATCCATATTTATACTACAGTTAAAACTGTTTTTGCCAGTCAGTTTGTTAGATCAAAATTAGATTTTAAGAATACAGAAAAAATTTCTTCTTTCATATTTTATATTTAGTATTATTGGAACAAACTAAACATAGTTATATTTTATTAATATCTTTGGATTTATTTGTACCTACACTCTATAATAATACTTTTTAAAAATTTACTTTTTTTTACTTTGAAAACATCACCAGTAGACGTGAGGCATAAATATTGGATTAGGTATGTGGATTAGGTATTTTTCGATACTAGTCCGTACCTAATCCAAAGCGTTGAGGATTAGGTATGGCACGAAATATTCGTTCACAGTCTACGCAGAAGATATTCACCACAGAACACATATAGTCTAATAGACGACATTTTAAGATTCTGTGCTGCACCACACTAACACATTGTGCAGCCGCTGCATCTTTTTAAGTATGAAGGGTAATTTTGATCACTATAATAGACGTTAAAAACAAAAGTATTCACGTTAACCATAAGTACCGTTTGCCCATAAAAAACCGGCCAAGTACGAGTCCAAGGGTCCCGTACCATAAACCTTTATTTTAATTATTTTTTGTTATAGCGGCAATAGAAATACACAATTTGTGAAAATTTCAACTGTCTACCTATTACGGTTCTTGAGATACAGCCCGCTGACAGACAGATGGAACAGGGTTCCCAACCGTCCGGTTTTCGACCGGACTGTTGGGTTTTAGAATGATTCGTTGGGGTCAGGTCGCTAACTTCCGACCGGACGCAATTTGTCCGGTCAGAATTATTGTAGACGCGACACGTTGCCAATGCGCCGGCGACGCGGTGGCGTAGTTGCCGGCACGAGGGGCCCGCGGGCGGCGCGGTGCGCGGGAGGGGCACCCCGCGCGGCATCATTTCGTTCAGTATGTCCTCTGTATTCCTGTGTAACGCCCAGGCCACGTGCGTCTGTGGCTCTGTGCGTGTGATAGTGATTCATTAACTGCCAAAATGAGTGATACTCCCCAAAAAGTTAAAAAACGGTATTGTTGTTTTCACGACGAATGGCTAACCAACGAAAGTTTATCGCAGTGGCTTACCAAAGAAGACGATACAACGGCTTTTTGTAAAATGTGTAGAACCTCATTTACTGTTAAACACGATGGGGTGAAAGCTGTTAATTGATTGATACTTGACGTGTTTTTTATTTTATTTAGCATAATGACCAGAATAAATTTGTTGTCCGGTTATGGCGGCAGAAAAAGTTGGCAACCCTGAGATGGAACCCTAAAAACGAAATATAATCCACCGTTCCGCAATACATCAGGAACGGAACGTCCATATTCCATGCCAAATATTTATTACCCGATCCACATACGATACGTAATATCGGTAACAGGCCAGCGCCTACATTGAATAAATATTCGGATTAGGTAAATGGATTAGGTATTTTTAAATACTAGGATTAGGTGGATTAGGTATCGTTTTTACCTAATCCGACCCATGTCTAATCACCAGTCATAAAACCATCATTTTGGCAACTAAATATGAGTAGAGACCCTTTGATGTTGTTTTAACAGATTTTGACTGTATATTAAATTGAAAGATTCAAATTTTTATGCTTACTAGATGTACATATTGCTGGGTATGGTGGGGGTGGTTTAATCCATGAGCCATCCGGTCTCTTCATGTGACGTCGGTCTGAAGCAAAGTTTTGCAAGAACTGCTTTGCAGGCACCACACGGAAGAATCTGAAATTTGTTGGCTGGTGTAATATTTATAGCTTGTCTAACTTATGTTACCAAAAAATAATGCATATGGTTCACTGCAAAAAACGGTTATCTATCTGAAAAATTCAATCTACTAGCAACATACCTGTGGAAATCTGACTTGAGCACTTGATCCGTACGAAATGTTTCAGTAACATATTTGTGGAAAAATGTCGGGAACGGCAACTCAGAATCCAGATCATAAACAAGACAAGTTTTGCTGTCCCATGAATACAGAAATATCACATGATAATCCTGAAATAAAATTGATATAGAATGCAATTGAAACATATAAATGCAGATAATTTCACTTTACTGGTATAGGGATGGTAGTTTTATATTAAACTTTGAGTAGTATTCATTAAAGATGAAGTTTTGTTAGTGGTACTCATTTATCAGTTGTAGTAATAATAAGAGTAGGTAAACAACTAACTACAATCTATGTTTATCTAAAACATCGCGAGATTGAGATGAGGATGGGTACTATTATACGACGGAAAAGTAAAAGGAATTCACATTCTCTGAGCAATAAAGCTTAATAAGTACATAATAGCGTGACATAATTTCGGTACACACCCATATGACGAGACGGTCCTCCTCGCGCCCAGCCCTTTGTTTCCAAAGAGGCACAGTACGGCAAGGGTTGGATATAAAAACGATGTAACATCTATCCAATTCCTCAGGAATTCTTAATGATACATCTTGACATAGTTTCCAAACGTTTTCCTCGCTGCAGAAAAGAACACAACAAAGACACGTTAAATTGGTTTCATTTTTTTTTGTTCTATTGAATTGCGGGGTGATAAAAAAAAACTTGCCAATAACAAGACACATGTGAGCACTCATCTCGTTTAGTAAACAACTGTTTCAGTGTTTTATCACTCTTTTTATTATTTTCGTTGCTACTCAGGTGAACTTGTGCATTGAGCGACATTTTGACACTTTGACAGTTACTTTCACAGAGGTACAGAGGTACATAAGTTACAGTACGTCTATGGTGCTGATGCGTTTTTTTTTTCAAGACCGTTCAAACTAGAAGGAAACTTTGTTGCCACTTGATAAAAAGTACATATTCAACTATTCATTGTTATGGTTGCACCGGTTGCACCCGTGTTGTGAACAGACAGTCCTAATAATCTTCTGATATAATATAAATCTCGGGTCAAAATATGGTTGTGATTTCAATTCGTCTCATCAGTCATTTCGTCCCAATTCGTCCGACGTATATATTTGTACAGTAAGGTACAAAATTATAAATAGCGGTGGTTCTCGATTTCACTGACCGAGGTTGGTCTGTGGATGGGTGATCTTTACCGAGGCGACTTCTCAGTGCCTCGTAGAGCAAGTTAAGCTTATAACACGTTTTCTAGATCTTTAACAGTCGTTACGGACTATAAGAAAACAAAAAATCTGATACCAGTCTTGCCATGGGGTGCCGTGCCGTTACTGGGTTGTGGGGGTAAGATAGCTAAATTTGGTTAGACTAAAAGCCCCCTAATATACCTTAATATAGTCGGGAAAAGGCTAGGCAAATGATGATTGGATTCCGATTCATTTTTTTCATTTGAAATGGGTTTGCTCTTGACTCTAGTCTAGGTCAGAGATGACAGACTAGGTCAGACAAAGTTGAATAGATGAGGGTTGTAAGCATTCGGAAATACAGACGCAGGCAAAGAGTTCCACTCCTTTGCTGTGCGCACGCTTACATAAATACAAATATCATAGTTTAAAATGCATTTTTTTTTCGAGTGCGCTTGATCTTAAACCGCGAGACAGAGAAGTCAATTTTGAAAATGTGATCGAATATTTTAGTACCTAAAAACCTAAAATAATCAATTGAAAATCTCTGAATAGAAACCCGCCCAGGGTGCCAATCTACCTAATGCCGCCACTGCGACAGGGCCCTGTCTCCCTGTCTCTTACTTACACTAGGTGATAGACAGAGCAGGGAGATCGGAGCCACCCGATCGCCCGATGGCAGGGCCCTTACTCACTGTTTCTTATTACACTACACTGTCCCTAGATCGTGTAATGTAATAACCGCTGAAGGCAGCTACTAAGCATTGCGTTGACCTGTCGTTTGAACTTTAGCACAGGCCACAGCTGAGCAGATCCCTATTTGTGGTTTTATTTACATTGCTCTTTTTAGTGAAGTAGTTAATTCATTATTTTTTTATAAAAATCTCATTGGGTTAGGTCAGAATAATGGTTATGAGCAGTCTAAAGTAAAACAAAGCTCCTGAAAAAAATGAAAAAAAATCTGGAAAAAGCCGACAAAAAATTCGAATTCGGGGGTGGTCAGAATCATACCCAGGACCCATGGAAATCGTTAGTGCGTCGATATCACATACACCCGGTATATTACTTTAATATTTTCATGTGGCTTTCTATAAACTTGCTTTTAGCTGTTCCTATTGTAGTAATTTATTAGGCTTTTGCTGAAAAGACACTGTATCTATGTAACTAAATATTTAAAAAAGCAAAAGCGACTAAGCGTCATCATTGAGATTGACATATTGTTTGTGGTTGTGGCCAGCTGGCTGAGGCGTTTTGTTAGGAGCCAGCGTTATCTTTTAGTTGTTTCCAAAGTTTCTTTCGTGTTGGTAAGGAGGGCGGTGCGTTGTCCTAGGTTTCGGCCGGGCTAGCGTATCGTCCGGTCTTCCATACCGCTAAAACTACTAACAATTAGATAATTGCGACTTTATACAAGTCCAACCTTGCTCGCGCAATTAATTATTCGCGATGACCCGTAAGTACAGTGACACATATAAATAATCGTGTTTACATTATTACAAAATATCACTGAGTGCAACAAGGGTTTACCGTCAATCTTAATTCTCAATGGTCCTGGAAGGTTAAATTCCGTCGAACGTTCTAGATTACGGCACGTTCAACGCTGTATCCATGACACGAGTCATATTTGGGTGACGCTTTGCTTTGTATCATGAAAATTGTTTCTATCCGCTCTAGTGAACCATTATTATTACATGTTTAAATAACATTTCGCGTGCTAGCTAGGCAGGTATCATAGATATTGTTTAATTTGTTACAGGTGGAAACCAGAGGGATTTGGCTCGCGCCAAAAACCAAAAAAAACAGCAAGAACAGCAAAAGAAAAAGAATGCCAATGAAAAGACTGGTATGTCTTTACAAGAGAGGAAACATAGGTAGGTACTTGTTATCATAACCTTTGAATCTAAAATGACATCATGATTTGTACACAAATAGTGAGCTTAAAACACTTTTTTTTGGATGGGAAATCACCAAACTTCTCTTTCCATTCTGGGCAGAGCAGAAGGGAGTGTCAAGATCCTTACTTACAGAAACCCATCTGTGTTCCTCTGCATTCTAGGGCCACAGTAACTTTCGTATAATTTCTGCAACCCTGGCAGGAGCTTAGAACCCTAGCTAGAATAATATTGATTTTGACCAATGTCAAACATACTTACCACTTGAAGGTAGGAAGGTAAATGCCCAGTTTCAACCATGAACCAGGGGTCAGTGGGTCATTTTAGGGGCAGGTTACAGCACACCTAACCTTAGCCTCCTTGTTTCTTAACTGCAATATCAGGTTCTATTTCTTATACAACCTATTGAACAACTATTTTCATTGATAGATTAAAGTAAGGTTGACAAGAGTCAGGTAAACTATTGGCTCAACTCATCAAAATATTATTCACTTGCTGACCCACGCAACTTCGTCTGCGTCACATTTTCCGTTAATGCTCGAGCCCTTTTAGTCTTAGCGTGATGATATGTAGCCTATAGCCTTCCTCGATAAATGGGCTATATTTTTCAAATCGGACCAGTAGTTCCTGAGATTACCCCCTACATACAAACTTACAAACAAATGTTACCTCTTTATAATATTAAGATTATTTTGTTTTTGTTCCAGAGATGCTGAATTAATGAGAGAAAAGCAACGAAAAAAAGAAGAACAACAAGCAGCAAATATGAATAACCAAAAACAAACTGCTAATTAATTAATAATAAATTAAATAACAATTAAAGTTTCTTGACTGCTCCACATTATGTATTATCACAAAATTTTTGAGCTTGTCAGGCAGTGGTGAGCTGAAATTGTTTATGTGATATAAGCAATCTTAAAAACTAGAATAACATAAAAATATTTTGTTAAACAGAGCCTAATTTAATTATAAACCCAATTAATAAATATTTATTGTTTTAAAATTGAGGTTGGGTGCCTAGGATTTGAGCAAGCATGATCTGAAGAGATGTAAGTTGTAACTGTGACTCAAAATTCACAGTTCCAATGGCAAATTGGGAACATATTTGTCACAATAGGTCTTAGCATTTATGCAAATCTTAATGTTAATTTCGACTGAATAGGTTTGTATGTTTAATCAACTACCCATTTTTTGTACAATAAAATCTTAAAAGTACAAACTGCTTGTGTTTTGTCAAGTTACCCACACATACTTCATTTATTTGATTACCATAACTGTTTGAAGAACAACACTTAATTTAAGATTGTGTTGTGCAAATAAACTCATCATTAATTAAATAAATTCTCTTCCTCTATTTGTCTGTGGCAGTAGTCTTGCTCAAGTCAACCATATTATAATACCATGTTATGCCAATCTCGAAGTGTTTTTTTTTAAGGGGAATGATATTTTTTTGCCAGGTAAGTTATATTTGTTACAAGCTTCTGCCAGCGGCTTAGCCCTCGTGTGATCCATAGGGAACATATACCCAGGATAAAAAGTAGCCTATGTGTTATTCCAGATTATAATCGATCTCTGTTTCAAATTTCATCAAGAGCTGTTCAGCCGTTCTGGCATGATTGAGTAACAAACATCCAAACTTTCGCGTTTATAATATTCTTGCATCATCTAATGATTTAGAAATGCCCTATGTCAGATAAGCTAAATGTCAGACACACAAATCACTACATACAATGATATATAAAATTATAGATACGTTGTCCGCACTCTAAAATGACAACATGAAATGAAGCCAATTGGCCACATCGCGCTTAGTTACGCACCAACCTGTCGCGCGACACTACGTTTGTTTTGATGTCAATTTGACTATTACTTATCCTGTGACATAACTGAAGATGTATATTTATCTCCCTCTAGCAACAGACATCCCGCCGTACGGTGACATATTTTCTTTCCCTTTCTTCATGCGTATTAGTAGCTATCTAGTAAATTTTCGCCGTTTTTAAGCGCCGCGATGTTGGTTTATGACGTGTCTATATATAATACGTCATTGACTACATAGTATAAAACAAAGTCGCTTTCTCTGTATATCCCTATGTATGCTTAAACCTTTAAAACTACGCAACAGATTTTGATGCGATTTTTTTTAATAGATAGAGTGATTGAAGAGGAAGGTTTATATGTATAATATAGCATCCATTGAACCCGTGCGAAGCCGCGGCGGGTCGCTAGTTATATACTAAAACCTTCCTCGATAACCACTCTATCCATTGGTGAAAACAGCATGCAGCACGAAAATCGGTACAGTAGTTTTTGAGTTTATCGCGAATAGACAGACAGACATACGCGGCGGAGGACTTTGTGATGATAGTGACTAGCTTTTACCCGCGACTTCGTACGCACATGTCTCGTTATTTTCTCGTTCCCGTAGGAATGTTGGGATATCCTCTCTTAAGTGCTCTAAGATTCCCAAGGAACCTACTTGCCAACTTTCAGCTTAATCTACGACTAGTAGTTTTTGACTGCGTTCAGCGTTGTCTGTCAATCACTCAGTACCTAACGCAAGTATTTTATATTATGTATTAGAATTCTGTCCGATGACGTCATGTTCCATAAAACAGGAACTACCGACTTATTCTAGGCATCATGATAATCATGGCACTATGCGTAGGTATTTGACATCAAGGGGTTTCTGCAATGATATTTAAAACTAGGTTTCTGACGATTTGCGAATTTGACATTCTGCGACGAAGTCTGCTGATTTGACAGTTTGCGTAGGTAGGTACCTATCTGACTGAATTGGACAATTTGCGACGAAGTCTGTCCATCTGACAATATGCGCGTTTGACATTTTGCGTACCTAAACTGACTGACAGGGCGAGATCCTCAGATTGATAAAAACCTATATCTGTCGCCAAACATTAGAATATTGGCTTGTGGTTTTCGGGCAATCTGATGATAATTGGTAGGTAGGTACATATACAGCTGATTATACGGTTATTAGGACAAACTTATTTATAGGTACCTGATCCGATGAGTAGGTATATGTGATCTATTATAGTTATAGCACTATTTGGCGACAGATCTAATATTTTGCGGATAAACTCTATTAGGTACTTATTTAGGAAATTAAAAAATCAATTAAATTGGCGATAGCTCCAATCATACACTTTTTGAAGAACTGTTTTATAATTCTAAAGGTTATGGCACACTATAACAGCATCGCAACGGCACCGCTCCAGCCCAGCAATTATCTTGTCATTCAAATTAGTCCTTATTTCGTGTGTCGTATAAAACATTTTGTAATGTCAATGTCAAAAAGCCAACAGCAGGCAGTTAGCGTGTTAACCGCTTCAATACAACTTGACTCGCAGCCTGCGTGCTTACAGCGCGCCGTCCGCGTGTTTACTGCGCGCCAATTCCGATTCGCCAGTCCTAGGCGTGTTCAATGACAAATGCCATGTAAAATTGTGTTTGCGGTGACAGCAAGCTTGCACCTCGCGGCTGGTGCGCGGACTGCGAGCGGACGACGCGCGACGTGTAGCCGGGTAGCCGTAGCCTAAATACGAGGCAACGCCGTGCTGCAGCTGTGCAGTTGCGGTGCCGGTATAATATGCCATGACCTTAAGAATTACCTATGTAGCAGTGCAGTTGCGGTGCCGGTATAATATGCCATGACCTTAAGAATTACCTATGTAGCAACACAAAAATGTGTCGTTGTAAACAATCTTTTCTGTAAAAACATCTTACTTTATCTGTTATTTATATTTTTCTTACAAAATATTATAACATCATGTAACATGACTAAATTAGAATTCATTTACCTAGTATGTTCCTGACTCAGTTAAACACGTAAATAAAAATCGGAAATCGTAAAAAAGATGTAATATAATAAGTAGGCTTTGGGAACATTTTTTATAAATTATTATGTAGGTATTTTAGAGATTATTAGGTATTAAAAAAAACACACTTGCATGACATGACACACTATCAAACGCAATGAAGCCTCTTCCGCGAGAGCCAGAAGAGAGCGGACGATATAGGGTGCATTTCCACATAAGTATGCACTAAACAAGCAGAACAGACAGACAAGGCAAGAATCTGACAATCACATTGGTTGAAATCGTTATTGAGTAGTTAATTGATTCTTGCAATTCTCCGCTCTGCTAGTCTCCGCCTCAGTAGAAATGCATCCTTATACAAAGTTGATGCCCTTAGCTTTTTAATATTGTACTTTGCTGAAATAAATACTAACTTCAATATCATAGGTAGCATGGTTTTAAACACAAGTAATATTTAAAAATAATTTGATGCCATTTAGTGACTAGTGGGAATGATATTTGGTAGTTATCTTACTAAAGTAATAATTACTGCTAGCTCAAATAGAAATGGCTTACAAAACCTTATGTAACCAATACCATTAATGCTTCACAGTTAAACATCTTAAATAAAAAACACATTGATTGTAAAATATTTCTTGTTATTATACCACTTCTTTCTATAAACTTCTTGATAAAATAAAATAATTGTTATGTTAGTACTAGGTACTTAAAATTATGCAATGGAATAAATCACTTAAATTATTTTAGTATCAAGATAAGTATCATCAATACTTGTTAATTTTTTTCTTGATCTAATCTGGTAACACTGTGTGCTTATTCGAATATCTATGAGTGTAACAAAAATAAGACAAGTAACATAAACATACACACTGGAAAAAAATAAACACGTTTATTATTAAAATAAAATTGTTTTTGATTGAGAATACAACTAAGTATAGTAGAGTATGTAAATGAGACTACTACTAAATTAGCATATCTCAAAACAGGTCCAACCCCTTTAGTAAGTAAACAAACAAAAAGTATTTAATACCTATTTGTCAGCATATTTCAATTATATAATGTGCACTGCAGCAGCTAGGAATGGTTTAAGATGAATCATCAGAACCTTAGTCACTGTGGCATATTATGCATTATTCTAATCATCATTAAATGAGACAAACCATTGTCAAATACTGGTATTCAGTTGTATATAGTTAGACTGGAAACCAGCTCCAGCAACAAGGAAAAGGCTTTCGCATAACTTGTGTATGTGGTAGTACCTAGCTGCAGTAGTACACTGCTTATTTATGTTCCTTTCACTCAGTGCAATCAAAAATAATACTAACTAGCCTAGCTAGATAACAATGCTAGCTAATAACATTATAACAAATGAGAAGCATGGAAGAGAAATTTTTATAATAATTATGCATGACCATTTGTTAGGCATTTCTTTTCAAAGTCCTCTCTTTGTTTATAAAGTTCTGTGACCAGATCCTTAATAAAAGGGTGATTGAACTTCCCTTCAGTAGCAGTGAAAAATTCCTGCAGCTTGTGTGGAGTATTTTCACGTTTTTCATATTCAAATGCTTGTAGTATCATATCATAGCGGTCCAAGTCTTTGGCGAATTTAGCTTCAGGAGAACTCTGGTTCTCATATTCCTGAAAATTGAAAAAATTCTTGTTAAATGACATGTCTTTGGTTTTGTGCCATCAATGAGTCACATCTGACATCAGCTGTTATAATATTATGGAATAATAAATGGTACTAAAATTCACAGATGGGTAAATCCAGTAACTGTTTACTGTATTTATATTAGCTGAAGATTTATTATTTATTTATTATATACTTTATTGTACACCTCATAATAAGTACAGGAAAAAAGTTTATAAAAAGAAGATTGATGCTTCTTTGAACAGCTTTGCTAGAGGTAGGATTTAAAAAGCAACCCAGAGATAAATAAAAGTGTTTCTGGTCCGACAGAGGAAGTTAGGGGGTTTTATAAATTATTGCTATCAATTGCACTTATCTTTATTCAAAGTCAGTGCACCACATAGAGATTACAAATACAGGGTAGGTATTGATTATGTTATCTCAAAATTTTGTCATATCAACTGCAATAATGCACTGGTTTTGACTTGTTACTAGAATGGATGACTAATACATTTAAAATATCAACAACTTTCCCTATATTGGTAGATATGGTATGTTTTTGTACACTTTTGTTTGCATATGGCAACCCTGGTTACCCACACAAAAAACCACAACCAAATCCACACCGCCTGCCAACTGTATTATAGCATTTACAGCAGAATCTATGCTGCCACAAAAAAAAACATAGCAACCTCTACATCATTAGCAACTAACTGAAATCTTGCATCATGGTATCAGGATGATTTGTGATTTTCACCATAATTATACCACAGTTGATCAATGATTAATTGGCAGTTGCCCACCAAACACCCATCAGAGGATAATTCTTTTTCAGTAGAGGTTTGCAAACTCTACACCTTGTGTTTATACCATTTTTGTTAAACACAATTTCTTATAGACAGCCATTTGATAGGAAGAAAAACTAAAGAAAGTATGAAACATGTTTGTATGTAGTGCTGCTTATTTTTAATTGGTTATAAATGATACTCACTTTGTATAAGTCATACATTCTATCACCAGCAATGCCTGTGAGTTCTGCAATTTTTTGCATAGCCTCGTCTTCTCGCCGGTGCTTTTCTTCCGGAGAGACTCCACAGTGTGGTGTAAGGTCACCAACTATACACTCCGCCAAGTCATGGACAAGAGCTGAAAAGTATAAATAAGAGCTTAGAAAAGATAAGACTGTGTCAAATTTGTTAAGTATGGTGGTATGAGAAATGGATTATCCAGTGACTGTAACATAATAGAAAAAAACAATAATGCACAATTTCTTATTAGGAATTATCTTATTAGACAAAGCACTTTCATAGTACACATTAAAGTTGCCAGACACCAATTATAAAATTACAACTCGCAGCTTTGCCATCAACCATTACGATGCTGGCAGAATAGTAGATATTGACTGCCAAACAGGAAGCAAAAAATATAAACTAAACAAAGAAAAAAATAAAAGCTATAAAAATATACATTTACATACCTATTTGGAGACACCTAAACCTATCCAGATTGGTAGGGTTGTTCTCATCAGTGAGCAAGAAGGTCATCAGTCCCATGCGGTACATGTGGCCAGCAATAGATTCACATTCGTTAATATCACAAATCACCCAGCCAGTTCTCTTCACATGCTGCAGTTGTTAGAAATAATAAAATTTTTAGAAGACTGAATTGTTTGATAGTCGAGTTCTAATATTTTAGGCAAACAAAGGAATATTATACTATGAGTTTTATTTATGTTTCTTTCTATTTTTTAAAACCATTAAAAAAACCTTTCGAATTTTCACAATGACCAAAGATTTTTCACGATACAAGAAAAGCAGGTATAAAAATAGGTTTGAGATAAACAGCAATTACTGAAATATTACACTCGTAGTCATAATTACCTTCAGACGACCGACGAGTTCTAAAAATTCCAAGATTTTTGTGCTTTCAAGAGCTAGAGCCATTGTGCGTATGCGTATTTATTTATAGTAACCTTGTATGAAATACTAGCAGTATCACTGCTGAATTCACTGTGATGTCGACTAAGTTATTAAATTGATACTTTTCCTTAGTGACGCGCACTCAGAAGTAATTGATTTTATTTTATGTGCGTACACAAATGATACACATACAAAATCACAAAATCTACACCGAATGTCACGCACGTCAAAGCCAAACGTCAATGAAGATGAACACGGAAGTCGGAAGTTAGCACAGGAAGTTAGGAACAGGTTTTTTAATCTATCAGACAGTACTGTTAGTTATTCAATTCAATTCATTTATTTATTTTTGATTTTAGCAATCCACATAATGTTAGTAGAAGTTGGGGTTAAAATTTACTTTATAGCCCGCTGATTTAAGGGTCGGGAGGGGGTGGAGGGGGGAGGTGGGGGGGAGGGGGTGCCCTCTGCACCACCCCCACCCCCACCCCCCGGAGCCCCACGGTTACGGGTTATGGAGATATCCATGGTTAAAGTTTTGAGGTTAGAATAGCATTTGAGTTAGAAAAACAGGTAAAATTGAGTATCGTTTAGCAGGAGGAGGGACGGGGAGGTGCCCCCTTTGCCCTAGCACCACTCCCATGTAAAGGCGATAGGCTGTTCTTGAGAAAAATATATAGTAACCTAACCTCAAAAAGTTTTATATTCAGTCCGGAGGCCCCTACTTCTGAGTAGTTAATAAAAAAATAACCTCGAAGGGAATGGCGGGGTCTATTCGCTCGCTTCGCTCGCTCACTCGACCCCGCCATTCCTTTCTAACCTAACCTGTCCGAGTCGGGGTGCCCACAAGTCCAGAGCTCGCTTCGCTCGCTTTTGCATCCAATGGCACTTCACTTGGTTCACATTTATTCCGTACTTTATGTATGTGAATATATAAAAATATTATATTTATGAAAAAAACAAGATATAAAATTGAACAAAAAACACTTCTAACGTTAACGGAACGTGAAATGTCAACTTTGACGTCTACCATGTCAATTTATCTAACCTAAAAATTTGCAAATGGCGTACTATTTTCGTACTTTTTTGAAACTTTAATGAATTTTATTTCGTAAACCGTGATTCTCCGCACCTTGCTACTTTGTAAAAGGCTTTCTATTCGTGAGTACTATCTACAAAAAAAATATGAACTTCCAAAGCCGCGGGCTATAAAGGAAATTCGAGCCGAAGTTGGTTAACGTAACATACGACGTCAAAAAGTTACGATTATGGACGATGTTTGACGTTCGTTAAATTAGAAGCGTTGTTTCAAAACATTCTGGTTTAAATTCCTGCTCATCCCAATAGCTAAGTTATTGACACGGGTCCTACCTAAATAGCTTTTTATGCATTCCACCACTTATTTGTGTCATCAGAAGAACTAGTATTGAGGAATTCAAAAGAATTTTCACAATATTGTTCTATTTGACGCAACTAAAGTTACGTGAACGAGTGCTCAGACTATCTGTTAACGTAAACGTTATATTTTACGTGCGTTAACGCTGACATTTTGTGAAACAACCCAATTTTTTGATTTGACGATAGTTAGCACCATTTTTAAGCGTGCGTTAAGTAAGTGTAGTTGAAACAACCTGCCCTTATAATCTAATGTGTATGTATGTTGGATTGGGTTACTAAATAACTAAAATATGTCATCAAAAAAAGGTTATAAGCGTAATGTATTTAGATACAATTTTTAGTCAGAACGAATTATTATTTTAGTTTCAGTTTAGTAGAGTACAGTCACTTCAGGCACTTCAAGCTACAACAATCTGACAAAATTCTTTGTTAAATTTTCAACTTTTTCTCCAAGGAAATAGGGTTCAAAGATTGGGAAAGACAATTTCGGATAGTCTGATGTGCTGGCGACTGTACCTCGCAACATTTGTGAGGAGAGACTGGCAGTGCTGGATGAGGCCAGCGCGGGACCAGTAGCAAACTTTACCAAGGGGCAACTAAACCTAAAATCTTCATATAGAGAAAACGAAAATATCCAATTATAGCCCCCCTCTATTATTTGTCGGAGGTCGGGTCCCTTATGGAGCGCCAGAGCCCATTTTCTTTTTGCCTACATTTTTCTTATAGAACTATAGACTAGATCCCGGGCTGTTTAGTTTTCAGACGGTATGGTTGCATGAAATAAAGAGAACCGTTTTTTTTGCACAAAGTGTTACCCATACCATAACAAAGTAAAAAAAAAACAGTGACTTTATCCGCTGAAAACGGCTGTCGCAGTTAGTGGGAGTTAGGATTCGTGTGTGATATAGATCCATGGTTTTCAGCGAGATGTCTTTGTAAGTCCAAGTGCGGAGCCTCCCAATGCGCGGGGCCCGTAGCATGTATTGTGCTACTCTTACTACGTGGTTAATCCGGCAGTGGAGACTGGTAATCATCGTCATCATTGTATCACGTCACGTCCACTGCTGAACTAGGACTCCCCCAAAGCGTCGCCACAACGACCGTTGATAGGTACTTATTGATTATTTGCGTAGGAATTCAAAAGATTTCATAATCTGAAATAATAGGGTAACAAAAATAAGATTTCTTAATTTTGAGTAGAATTCGATTAATTTGGCTAGCTTTAAATTTGGCCGAGACTAGAATTCCACCTCAAAAGAACTGGTTTACCAGTAGGTCTACCAGTTCCCTACTCAATCACGCACAGCATACCCAAACGGCTGTTTTAGTTTGAATGGGAATCCCTGGAAATAAATAGGGGCCTTGGTGGAAGCTCCAGGGTAGCCCGCGAAATTCAAATATTTTTGCAATTTGCCGGTTAGTGTGAAAATGTGTTTATTTAACATAATAAAAAAATACGGTTCGCGATCGTGAAGAGCATTTATCTAAAGGATTATATACAATTTAATCATCAATATAACCCTCTAAGTTCATATAACTAGATTGAATGTAATTTCGTGAAAAAGTAATTCAATCGAGTTGTATGAACTTAGAGGGTTATATTGATAATTAAAATGGGTATAAATCTTTAGATAAATATGCGTTACGGCCGCGAATTGTATTTTGTTTAACATACAGCGTCACACTGACCGGCAAATTGCAAAAAACGTAAATATATTTGAGTTTCGCGGGCTACCCTGGCGCATCCACCTTAAGGGGGCGAGGAGGATCGCCGTGCATTGTATTTAGTAAACGTTATTTAGCTCAATAACTATTTGGTACAAGAGGCCACTTGCTTTGGGTGCAAGTGAAATCGCAGCGAAAAACTTGATAGGAAGTTGTTAGGTAGAGGTTGTACCTACATACTGGCTACATAATGGCTTTGCTCCCGTCAACTGCATCTTTCTTATTTTTTTTCTTTCGAACCTTCTCCTGACAATAAAAAACACAACAAAAAAGAATTAGCGAAATCGGCCCAGCCGTTCACGCGTGATGTGATGACCATGGGAAATAGGGATTCATTTATATATATAGATTACCCGCCCAGTTGTGCATCCACAACAAATCCGTTTTATTTATTATGTTAGCTGTCATATTATCAGGTCTTGTGTGGTTTGTTTTTTAAGCCAAGTTAAGTTTTTTAACGGACATTATGGTGGAGACATGAGAGATGAGATGATAAACGTAGTCCAATTCTTGATCGCACCGTCTGCTGACGCCGACGCTGATGCGGCTCCTGCGGAGCGCGCGTTCACCTTCAGTTATCTTATAGTTTTAACATTTTATATTGAATATTTGGAGTAGGTAAATGTCAATGTTTGAATTGGCTGCCGTACCCCACAACTGTATTCCGAATGTCCTGATAGGTATTACTTAGGTATGTTAGGCGTCCTATTGCCATCGCTCGCGCGATGATGCGATGATATAAGTACATAAAAGTACTCTGTGATGTGATGCGATTTCATCGTGCGATGAGAAAACGTTTGTCCTATTTTGGAGCGATACGTTCACTTTCGTAAATGAATAAATTACAACATTATATAGCCGTATGCATATTGTGTTTTCATTGATTTTGAAGTCAAGATTACTTTTCCAGAGCAATTCGTTATCAAGTGCCACTCTTAAGTTCTTGGGACTAAATATCCGTATTATCCGGTTGGTATACAAGATACCCGGATTTTAAACATACAGTCACTTCAATAGTTTCCGAAACTCAAAGACCGAAAAATAATCGGATGCTCAAATGCTGTAGGCGTTCTAGGAGTAGTGCACTGAAAAAAATCGAGACTAACTAAGATACATTTTCTCTTAGTTGGCATCAAAATGTTTAGAATAATTATTTATTTTGTTACTTTATACAAGATAGCACAGTTGCCAGAACAAATTCATTTTATTTAAGTCGACAATTTTGCACATGAGCAGTATAATCAACGGGCTTTGTTACATCATACATGCTTTGTTAGATTGTACTTCTCCACTTTTATATATCAATTAATAATTTTAGTTCATGGTAACAAGCAACTTGTTAGCAATATATGAATTTATATCGTAGTTTTTAACAACGAGCATAGTTGAATAAATGGCCTGCTTACTTAAATCAAACAAGAGAAGTGGTAGCATCTATTAACGCTTTGTTAAGTCAACAAAAACAGAGCTTCTCTCGCCCCCGCCCGCGCCGCCGGCCGAACTTGTCATCATAACGCGTACCTACCTACCGTGAGTTGCTTGCTGTTGTGTTGTGTGATAATCTTTGAAAAATAAGTAAGTATTTGCTTATTATTAAACTAGTGAATGTTATAAACATGGGACGAAGTGGCCGAATTATTAAAGACATGGGAACTGCCCGATCTCATCCCAAAATTTGCAGGTAAGATAAATCATGCAGTAACCTTTACCTAGTACCTACCTACTAGATAGCTATTCTGTAAATCTGTATTGAATGTTATGTAATTTGCAGATCATTGATTTTGAACGCTGACTAATGATTCGCAATGCAAAATGCATTCGCTGGTGCGATCATCAACGTTGACCCCAGATGATGTCAAAGATATTATCCCTCAAACAAGCCAAGGGTGCTTTTTATGAGGTGCTGGAAAAACTATTTTGTATAGCTCAAAGTATTCTTTTACCTTTGTTTTAATGTAAATTTTACTTATTTTCATCACTTTTAAGTAAAAATGTTTACAAACTAACAACATAACGCCTCAATAAGATGCTATATGTTGTAATAGTACTTAATAATATTATGTAAGTAAATTACCTTCTCCAGACTCCACAAAAATATTTATTTTACCCTACAGTGACTTACTGACCTTATTTTTGCTTGCAGAATCTAGATTTATCGAATTTAGGATTTAGATGGGACCCAACAGTTAATGTATCTGTTGCAGAGGACAAAGAAAATGTTCCCTAAAGTATTGTCACAACTTATTTAATTCTAGAAGAAAATGTGCCTCCGAATAGTGCTGAAGTTGATCAAAGAACGCAGAGTGGGGTATGTTTCTTTTAAAATTCTATGTTAGGTGACCAAATTTATAAAATTATGTACTAAACCTAAAATCTGTAATTATTAAATAATAATACTCATTAAGTAGGTACTTCACTCCCTGGTACTTACAAATCAACATAATAATAATATCCTCTTAATTTATTTTGAACCTAGTTTTTTTCATTTTTAACTGTTTATTTTTCCGAATGTACTGGATGGAAATAGTTGTATTTCATACCAATTGTTTTTTCAGTTACTTGAAAATATATTGCTAAAGTCTTGAAAATATATTTTAACGTCCTCCCTTATAAAAAATGGATTGGAAAATCGATTGTCTAATTATATTGTTTTTTATTTCAGCACCTAAAGAAGAAGTTAAAAATCTTACAGCATTTTTGGCAATTCCCCATCTTTTAAACAGCAGAGATAACAAAAAAAAAACTTGAGCCTAGCTGCAGCTGGAAACCATCTAAGGCAGAAACGCGGGATGCTTTCATCAAACATTTAAGATCTGACGCTGAAATCGGTCAGTCTATTGAACTTCGGCTAAAACATTAGATAATAAAAGGGCAACATCATAGCCAAACAAAATGTTGTCAAATTCCATAATTTTTTGTCGCATCCTATACCATGCAACATAAGTATTCTAAGCAATGCAAAACAATAATGTTACTCTTAGATGCGCCTTATAATAAGTATTTTGTGTTATGTAAGTGATTTTCATAACTAAATAAAGTTAAAATGAAAATAATTATGGTTGTTTGATTGCTATACCATTTGTACCTATTTGCATGTTCGAAATTTTCATATTCATAATATTGTAGTTCTTGCGAACTAATAATAAGCCGTTGTCATATGAACTACCTGTATTCGTCAATCCAAGTCGGTGTCTATTGCACATCCACAAAGTAACTACCTAACTTATTGTAATTTTTTATTACCTACAATAAGTTACTTTGTGGATGTGCAAGATACTGTGACTTGCATTGACGAATACAGGTAGTTCATATGACAACGGCTCATGTCTACGACGAATATCAGGTTAGTTGAATTGATTAGTTTATCACGGTTACTTCTCGCAAGATCTAGTTGAAACAACATAAGAACTTCATTGATTTGATAATGTTGCACAGACGTATCGAGCAAGATCTTAGTTGAAACAACATAAGAACTTCATTGATTTGATAATGTTGCACAAACGTATCATGCAAGATCTTAGTTGAAACAACATAAGAACTTCATTGATTTTAGAATGTTGCACAGACGTATCGAGCAAGATTTTAGTTGAAACAACATAAGAACTTCATTGATTTTAGAATGTTGCACAGACGTATCGAGCAAGATTTTAGTTGAAACAACATAACAACTTCATTGATTTGATAATGTTGCACACACGTATCGTGCAAGATCTTAGTTGAATCTACAATTTAAGTATATTGATGTGACAATGTGTCATTCATAAACTGGCCAACATATGAGCTAAAGTAAATAACTACCTGTAATTAAACCAATTCAATACTTAGTAGACGGAACTATGATAATTTAACAAAGTTCTCATGGCTGCAGAAGGCAAGATCTTGTTAGGCTCGTATGGAGTCATGATGCGTGATCACATTAAACAAGATGTTTATTAAAGCAAACAAATTTTTTTTTCAGTGTGTGTTAGCTTATAAAAAAGTTCCTCAGTGCCATCAAGAAAGCGTAGGTACATCAGCATAGCCTAGAAGAGCGAAGAATAGACTGACTGTCAGTAATAATAATAGTAAATCTAGTTGAAAATGGCAGTTACTTTTGTAAACGTTTCTGGGGGGTTTCCCGAAGTCTAGAAGATAGTTTAAGGCTTAGTTGTGAATCCGAGTCCCGAACCCGAACTAAGAATGAATGAAGACACGATTTCACAGTCACTATCAAATCGTGTTGTCATTGATTCTTAGTGGTTAGGTGATAATTATGGAGTTACAATACGCCTGCAACTAAGCCCGAAACTGCGGACTTCGGGCTTAGAGAATAGTCCCCCAGATACGAAAACGAGAAAACATCTGTTGCTTAGATACTAATTCTACTATGTGAGCATTCCATGATGTTGCAGTCTAAGAAAACACATTTTTTTTATTTTTTTTATTGATAAGTAGGCTATTACGGGCCAACCGCATGGTTCATAATAGGAGGGAGGGACTGGTTACGTGGCTCAACAAATCTACGAAATATCTGTCAGTAAAGTTTTACATTTTTAAGCGTCTTATATTTCTTAGATCATTGATGGCATCGCGGCATTGATCCGAAAGATGCGAGTGATGTCCGAACTGGTGCCATGAGCAAGTTACTGTCAGGCGAGCAGGGGAGTGTAAACAGCGAGCTACTATCCAGCTCGCACGTGTCAGTAACTCATAAGATACGTCTATACGTTGCGAGTTACTGAACTGCAGCTACACGGCAGGTTGACTCGCACTGTGTAAACTAGCCATAAATAGTCTATTAAAATCATCGCTGTGGCTGTGGACACAAGGAACTTGTTTTCTTTTCTATTCCATTTTCCCTTTTAAAATTATTCATAAGTGACTCAGGCTTCAGTTTCTCCCGTCACCATTTTACGAAGAATCCTCGTGGATACCGTATGCAATGTTAATAAGGACCAGTTTGATTAATATGATCGATGGGTAGGCCAGCGGATCGTACTATGAATCGTAATGGAGGCCGATACCGCTACGTAAATTTAAATTCAATCTCTGTTTCGAGCGGGCAGTGAAAATGTGGGAGCCCTCGGAGTCGGTCCTTCAATTAGATTTAGCGTGAAAATGAGCGTTCTAGTCAGTGTAAAGTTTAGCAAAGTTTTGTTCGATGTGTGGAAAGTTGGTTGTGCGCTCAGTGAGTCTGGTGTTTGTGATCAGGAAGCGGAGTTGGAATGATTTCGTTGCTGCTTGCTCTGTTTACAGGTTCGTGAGTTAAAATACACCTTAATCAGGTTCTAAAGTCCCATTACGAAATTTGTCTCCTAAGATTCACTTAGGCATTATTTTTCTATGAATCTTTTTTTGCGAAATTGATTTTTGCAAAAAAACAATTTCTGCTTTAGCTTTGATTCTCCCTAGGACAATGTAGAAACCGGTTTAGATTTATCGTAGATGCAAGGGATATGTATTCCAAGGGGATTGACCTCTGGATCTATTTGCAACAATTCTCGAATAAGTGTAACATGAAGATGTTCCATAGCGTGATCGGGATTTTTGACAATTTTTTTGACAACTTGCAATGCTGTCCGAATTCGTCGCTCTTTTGTTCTAGAAAAACAATTAAGTTAGATAAATATGTATAACTATCACAGCTTCAGTCTTCAAAGCTGCGTTTAAATTCTCGGAGGGTAGGGTTCCCTAGGGTTCCGTAGATTGTTAAAAGCAACAGAACGTTCCGTCTCTAAATCAAACAATGAATATTAATTGTTTGGAGCTATTGAACTTTCACAGTGTTTGTAGGTGAAGTAAATGTTGAAGCATTCGTTGAATGCTAAAGTGAAGATAACTATCTACATCCTCGAGACCATTATGGGAAGGCTGGCTGACTTCTATTAAATTAACGAAGCAACTCAACACCCTTTGAATTATTGATTACAAGTTACGCAAATTGATGTTTTGGAAGATATATTGAGTGCTGACGAGAAATTGTCTGAAGTGAAGGAATTGAATAGGTTTAGGTGCTTACTTACTCTTACGTGTCGATGTATGTGTGTATGTTAATGAATCAGCATGTATTAACTTTTTTTTTAGTAAGTACTAGTCTGCGAGCCTGCCTGTCTGGAAGCCTGCGTCTGTGTATCCGAACGCTTACAACCCTAATCTTTTCAAAGTTAGAGTGAACAGGCTACTTCTGGGTAAGCTCGCTTCATCGTAGACTTCGTCTCTGTCATCTCTGACCAAGACTACAGTCAAGAGCAAACCCATATCAAGTAAAAAAAAAAAACAAAAACAAAACATGCATCCCAAAAAAGAAATATTAAAAAACAGTCCAATAGGTGTTATTTTTCAGTTATTAAGTGACTGATAGACAACGCACAGCAAAAACTACTGGTCGTAGAAAGCTGACACTCGGCATGTATATTCCTTGGGGAGTGTAGGGGAACATTAAGAAAGGATTTCCCGAAATCCCTACTGGAACGGGATATTCGCGTATGAAGTCGCGGGCATAAGCTAGTTAAGTGAAGATAAAAGAGGTCTTGATAGCACTTTCCACAGTCTCATCCTCTTAAGCTTTAAGGAGAGTGCTATCTCTATTATTTAAATTATGTTTCCCTGTAGCAAAATAAAACCGATTTCGATCAGCATTAAAGTTATGAATAAGTTTCAGATCATTGAGTGTTTCGGAGTTATTATCGTCTGGAGAAATCTAGTACGATAGAACGAAAATCTGTTATGACTGCGATAAAGAAAATGCCTTATTCTTTGAATAGGTATAACAAGTTTATACTTGTTATATCTGTCACCGGAAAATATTAAACGCAGTAAGATTGTAAAATATCGCTTCAAAATTTCAAATTGTAGGTACACTATTTTTTATAAATAAGACACGGATGTACTGGAAACTATTGAATATGGATGGGATATATTTTATACAAAATTTAACGATTTTTTCAGATTATATCGGGAAATTATAATCTAACCAACATTTATAACAGTCTTATGGAGTCTGCCATTTTCCGTACTTATCCAAGAATAAGGTAATTTGCATTTTTAGTTTGTTCTATATTACCATCTAGCGGACCGCTGTTCAAGAGGGTTTATGTATTTTTAGGGTTCCGTACCCAAGGGTAAAACGGGACCCTATTACTAAGACTCCACTGTCCGTCCGTTTGTCTGTCCGTTTTTCACCAGACTGTATCTCATGAACCGTAATAGTTAAGACAGTTGAAATTTTCACAAATTGTGTATTTCTATTGCCGCTATTAACAAAATAATAAAATTTTAGGTTTATTACTTAACCCTTCGTGTGTGAGTCCGACTCGTACTTAGCCGGTTATACCTTAGGATAATTTTCGACTAGTAACTTCATACATACCTAATCTAAATCTTGTTTTCTTAAGCGATTATTTTCTATACGTATGTGTGGTACGTAAAAAGATTGGTACTAGGTTTTGTCTCCTCGCGATTATCCGATTGGTGTCACCAAACTGGTCCCTTTTATTACCAGTCGCAATGTCCGTGATTTCGAAAGCAACATTGTTACTTTGGCCGTCTGCTATTGACCTCCTTAAGTCAAAGCGAAAAGCTAGTTTCCTGACATCGATAGATACTGTTAGCCGTAGCTTTTAGTTTTAAATTAATCTATTGTAGCTTTTGTAGGTAGGTATAAACTAAGTATGCAATCATCAATGAAAAAAAAAACGTGTCTGTCTCGAGACGCCCGAGAGAAGTGATAACTTAAACTGGCCAGACAGACTGGCGCCGTAATGCGTTACGTTACGAAGCGATTTATACTCTCCCATGAGAAGTTGTCACTTCAAAAAAAAGGGTCCAAACCACGTCCCTAAAATATTTTGAGTAGATCTTATGATGGCTTTCAGTAGCGACGGGGTATCCAAAGGATTTCTTCTAAAAGCTTCTAATCTACAAAGTGATAGAAAAACGCAATGCCTCTTGACGGGCGCCAGGCGGGCGTTTTGGGGGACTGTCTTTTGTAAAACTTGACGTTCAGAAAGTGAGGCAGAGAATTCGGAAATATGAGTCATGGCATTTTAGTGAGGCGTGTGGATTGAGTGATCCCACCATCAAGTTTTTATTTTTTTTTACTAAAACCCTTAAATTTTGAGATTAAGTGAACGTTAAAAAAATATCACTCAATCCAGAGGCACATGAACGCGACGGCTGCTAACCCGCCACCGCAGGCAAGCATTGCCAACACCAATTTATCAATTTCCCCAAAAATCCAAGTCACATTCCCCAATTTGGGGACAAAAACTTTTTTGTTTCTAAATTCAAATAATAATTTCATAATTTGCTAATTCCTGTAAAAAAAAAAACAAATTAATAAGTTTTTTTTTCTAATATCCAATTATTAAGAAGTTAGTCTAATGTAACACATGTTATTCCCAAAAAATATGACAAGTCGTTTAATCGTGATTCTCATCTTAAATCAACTAAGTACTGAGGAGTAACTGCGCCTTAAGAATAGTTTAATTAGATTTCATGAAAAAGTGTTCTGACTTGGCCCGGACTTCGATGTTCAAATCTCCACATTTTCCCCACATCTTGCTAATCCCCAATAAATCGATCAACTTGAGATTCGCAGTTTAGGGAAATTACCACACGTCGGCAACGCTGCCTTGAGTGTCAAGCGTCCGGGCACGCGGCGTTTTCCGCGGCGGCGGACGCTCGTGTGTCGTGTGCGATTAAAATGAAAAATCTATCAAATGCTGTTTGAATTTCATTTGTTTTCGGCTAAAGAGGCATGCATATCGGGTGATTTACATCAAGGTATTTAGTTTGTATGAAAATAAACAAAAATAGAGAACGGTTGAAAAACAGAATATTTATTTAAAATTTTTACTAAAAGTACCAAAACCTCTATATAATTATCTTCATCCTAAATCAATATTTTTTAATAAAATTAAAAAAATAATATCTTAAACCATAAGTAGACAAATAAAACACATGAAAAATGTGCCTGGCGGGCAACTGCCCTTTGTTTGATATTCGGGCGATGTACGAGTTATGTTCGAATCGCATGGTAAACTCTGCTTGCGCGATGTAGGATTTTTAGTTTGCCGCCAGTTGGACAGATGGCGTCGTGGTTCTTTTTGTTGCGATTTAGATTTGTTTCGATGGTTTTTCTTGTTGCGGCATTGATGCCGCCACATCACTCTCCTCCGGAGACCTGAGGTCGATAGTGGATGAGTCGTTCATACATCTGGAGATGCTTGCCAGGCCAGTGGAAGGTTAGTTCCTGTGAGTCAGAACCAGAAGTCATAGAGTTCTCGGTGAGTCGGAACTGTCTGCGGTGCTCCAGTGAGTCGGGGTGATGAGATCCTAATAGTAGGGATGATGCTGATGTGCTCCAGTTGCTGGATCTGGCACAGCACTGTGTTATGCTCTAATGCGTCGGACGTGGTACACTGCTGCGTTTTTGCACCAGGGCGTCGGATGTGGGGCAGCATTGCTGTGCGACGTAGAGGCGTGACTGCTGGCGTCGACCAGGAGAGGATCTTTATTGCTCTCTTCATGTGACTGGCCGAAGGTGCAGTGTGCTTGCCATGGTCACTGATGAGATTGAGGGTGCTGAGAGAGGCTGAGGATGTTGACTAGGAATGACTCACTGCTCGAGAGCTTGAGGTCACGATGAGGGGAACTGATGATGATGACGTCATGAGGTAGTAACACGAAGGCGGCGTTGGCGTTCTTTGTATAGGATCATCAGTTTAGAGGTGTGTGGCACAGAGTAAAGTCCCGCAAACCTCCATTGAAGGGAAGGATCCTCCGAACAGGCGGTTGTTGTGCCTGGCGTGCAACTGTCCTATGGTTCATATTTGGGTGATGTATATGTTCAAATCGCAGATTTTTAGTTCGCCGCCAGTTGGATAGATGGCGTCGCGGTTATTTTTGTTGAGATGTAGATTTGTTTCGATGGTTTTTCTTGTGGTGACGTTGATGCCGCTACAGGCCTACCTATAAAAAGAATATTATTCATGACAACGGCTGATTTATTTCTACAATTTGTCGCTCCACTATTGAAGCGCTAACGTTTTGTGTTAGGGGCAACCGGGATCAGAGACCAATAAATGAACTGAATTGACCAATTCCACCTTTTCTAATATGACAGGTTATAGGCAACTGGGCCCACGCTAGTTTAAGTGTTGGGATGATTACACTAGGTACTGGATATTCTATAGTTGTTTATTGGTCCCAATAAAAAGAGATACTGGCTGTAGCAAAGGGAAAGTGAAAAATGCGCCTTCATCCTCTCTCCTATTGCAAATAAACTTTGCTGTGCCCGACAGGGTCCATAATTGATTCAATTTTTTAACATACCAACTATATGTACACATTATGGAATGCAATAAAGTATTGAGTATTGGAAATAAAACATAACTGAAGATTGATTGATCTCATTCGTTTTATGTAATCAATAGCTTCTGCCCGCGACTTTGTCTGGGACAAGCCTGCCACACATTCTCAACTACTCAAAATTCAGAATCAACATTAGGGGCCCGAAGAAACATTTGAAGCCAATGAAGCCCGACGAGTGCCGAAGAGGATCCGGACCCCTGACCCGGACCCGCCGCGGTCTTTGTCTGCGTAGAATTGGCCCCAGAGCGTAATTAAAAAGGAAATCATCCAATGACTTCCCCCTGTACCTCCCGAAACATCCGTGTCCGGTGAGGACCTGCGTCAGGCGGAAGGTGAGGACGCCGTGGCGCCTCTCTAGCCACTCCTCAAAGAGGGGAGTTATCGCCACTATCGTGGCGTGCCCTGCACTGGGTTGCGATAGTCGTCGTCTCCATGTCGCCATGAAATGGCGCCGGAAGTCGCCGCGCCGCTGCGCGACAATCATGCAGGCGCGCGAGGACTATCGCCTCCAGATCCCATGGAGAACAAGGAGCGAGATCGTGCAGTACCCGCGGGATGTGTAATCCTACCTAAAATTGGCTCCTGGACAACCCAACTTGTTACCTAACTTGTTGATCTTGACCGCTCACAATTCCAGCCCAAAAAATGATTTGATTTTGTTCTGGTTTCTTGGTACTTCTGATTCTGTAGCTCTCATAATTACAGCCCCGAAAATACTTTTTTTTTTGTTGAGATGGGTTTGCTCTTGCCCCTGGTCTTGGTCAGAGATGACAGAGACAAAGTCTACGAAGGAGGGAGCTTACCCAGAAGGAGCCTGTTCATTCTAACTTTGAAGAGATTAGGGTTGTTAGCGTTCGGAAATACAGGCGCAGGCAGAGAGTTCCACTCCTTTGCTGTGCGCATTATAAAAGACGTTTGGAAACGCTTAGTGCGAATTCGTGGAATAGCAACAAGGTAAGGATGGTAAGTTACAGTGCGTCTGGATGTCTGATGGTAGAAGGGGGCCGGTGGAATGAGGTCATGGAGTTCTTGGGCACACTCACCGAAGTATAATCTGTAGAAGCCCGACAAGCAGGCAACATGTTCTGGTTCTGTTCTGGTGTCCTGGTACTTTTGAATCCTTAGAGCTTAGATTTCCATGCAGCCCCGCAAATACTTTGACATGTTTCTGGTCTCCTGGTACTTGTGAATCTTTGGTGCTCAAAATTCCAGCCTAAAGAACCGAATCAATTAAACTTGAAATTTTTATTCAACAAATTGAATTTATAACTGTATAGTCTTAAACGTACCGACACGGTTATCGGTACGATTAATCTTTCCAGTTAATTGGGAAAGAATCAGTCGGTGCGCATATAAACCCTCTGAAATTTCATAAACCACGTGACTACTAGAACTGTTAAAATTAAAGTGTTTACTTTTGGCCAAGTTTGCAGTGTATAAAATGCGCAGAAAAATAGTTTTCATCTCTTTATTCCTTGGAATAGCGCTCACCAGCTGGTTTTATTTGAAACGTAATACTGAATCCAAAGAAACCATTAAAATGCCTGAATTCGAATTGGTTTCTGATGAACCAGATATGGATGAAGATGACTCACTTCGAGCATATACAATAGAAGATGTAACACTTCAATTATACCCAGCGACATGTGCAAGTAATTTTAATTAATTTCATGTTGCCTTTAAAACTTGTTGGAGAAAATTCATTAGGTAAAGAAACTAAAAAATTCAAGCCCATTAAATGTCTATAATTTTTGCCTCAAATGCAATAGGAAATATCAGATATTTAATTTTTTGCTCTTAATTTAAAGAATTCTATTTAGACCTGTTCCACAAATCAGTTAGTGAAAACGCTTCAATGCATTGCCAAAAAAGGTTTTGAACTGACAGTTTGAGCACAAAAATGAACGATGTCTCTCTTGTCCGTCTACGGTCATGGACTGTCCTCATACAGGTATCAAAGTCAAAAAGAGCCTGCCGGTCTATTCTGTCGACATCTCACCATGATCACTTAGGTGGAGTGAACGACAAGTGAGCTGTCATTCCATCTTGTTTGTATACTTTGACAGCTCACTTGCCGTTCACTTCGCCTAAGTGCTTAGACATGTAATCGCACTGCAGAAGCGAACTGCTGCTGAATATTACGAATATTTTTGACGTATAGTAACGTAAATTAAATTTTATCATAGGCACAATTTTTTTTTAATTAGATACTACAGTGCTAGTTTTTATAATGTGCACATACGAAAATGAGAAATCCATTCCTAATTTTATCGACGGAAAACGTATTTAAAAATCATTTTTTTAATTTATGACCCCTGTGTAAACCAAATTGTGTCTCCATAATGATCAGAAGTAATTAGTCGTCCTTGTAAAATGAATGTAGAGGAAAAAATCTACCCTCAATTGAAAATAAACATGTTTTTTACCAAGATTCTGTTTTTCTTTCATATTGTTTTATAATAATCGTAGAAATTCTCAAAAAGACGCCCCCATTTTTAATACATTAGGTTATTCTTCATCGTACTCGCTACGGAACAGTAAAAATTGTATGGTTTGGAGTGTCACCTTTTGACCCTTGCTAGAAAATGTTATGTATCTATACTAATATTATAAAGAGGTAACATTTGTTTGTAAGTTTGTATGTGGGGGGTAATCTCAGGAACTACTGGTCCGATTTGAAAAATTCTTACAGTATTAGATAGCCCATGTATCGAGGAAGGATATAGGCATATCATCATACATATCATCACGCTAAGACTAAAAGGAGCCGAGCATTAATGGAAAATGTGACGCAGACGAAGTTGCGTGGGTCAGCTAGTGAGTTATAAACATGTAAGTTTTACTCATCTGCCTAGGCTTTTCCCAACTATATTGGGGTCGGCTTCCAGCCAAACCGGATTTAGGTGAAAACCAGTATTTTACGTAGAGCGGCTGCTCACCACAACCCATTAACTGGATAAAACGGTTCTTCTTGGCAAGACTGGTGTCAGATTTTGGCTTCTAACTATCCGTAACGTCTGCCAAATATCTCCAATTGACAGCCGGGACCAACAGCTTAACGCTTTCCGAGGCACGGAGGAAACTCGGTATGTTAAGATGGTCACCCATCCACAGACTAACCTCGGCAAGCGTTGCTTAACCTTGAAGATCGACCTGTGCGGCTTTTATTATTTAGCCACGAGCTCCTGAAACATGTAATTTTTACTATTGGGTAGCTAATATGATGAAGCGGTCAAGATCTACAAATTTTACGATGATTGATAAAAATGTTGAAAAAAACAAACGTATTCTTGCTAAAATAACATGTTTATTTTCAGTTGAGGGTGGATGAATAAATTATACATTTTTTTTATATTTTATTTGTGATGGGTTTGCTCTTGACTTTAATCTTGGCCAGAGATGACAGAGCTCGCTCCATAGTAGACTTTGTGTCTACTATGGAGCGAGCTTACCCAGAAGGAGCCTGTTCACTCTAACTTTGAAGAGATTAGGGTTGTAAGCGTTCGGTAACACAGACGCAGGCAGAGAGTTCCACTCTGTGGTTCCACTTCCGATCATTATAGATTGGAGTTTGTTTTATTGCGATAAGTCACTTAGTTGAAAAGTTACACAGATTTGTTTACACTGGGGTCACAGTTGTAAGCAAACTTCTTAAAATATCAATAAAAAATTAAAAATAAATCTTTTTATTACGTTATCCGTCGATAAAACTAAGTATTTGTATAATCCCCTCCCCACTCTACCTATTTTTACTCCTACTCCTTCACTGTGCATGCGGTACGGTTGTGGAATTCGCTACCGCCTGACATTAAGGAGTGCCAAATTCTTGCAATTTTTAACAGAAGACTGAAAGAACACTATCTTTCCTTCTCGTCATAGTTGCATATAAGTATATATTAATATTTATATTTTAATAATATTTAGTATATATTAGTTTGTTATTTAAATATATTGTACGTTTAATTTTAAATTTACTATTTTCATTTTAGCTATTTATAATTTTTGCACACAATGTCTACATCTCTTTTTACCCTACTCTCCTTTCGCAGGTATGCTGGAAGAGATTTCTTTAGAAATAAGCATCACCTTTGTACCTGTTTTTCTGTTTCCTACTTCTTATTTTCTTAAATGTGTACACATAAATGATTGTTCAGCCGTCCCCGCGCCCAACCGCTAGTGCGTATGGGCTTACTCATGCAGTCTCTCCAATATGGTTTTAGGCAATCTGTTTTTGGTCATAATAGTTACTTCTTATGTGGGTCACGTAGAGCTAAGAAGTGCTCATAGAACAACAACTTCTGCAGAATTACTCAGGAAAATAAATGCAACCAGATTATTCTTATTAGCTCAAGTACCTGATAATGAAACGTATGTATCTGCCTGCCTGATAATATAAAAAAATCGTTCAAAATACCTACCTTATCAATGAGGAGTACTTAATTTCAAATAATATTTGCTTTTCAGATACATAACTCAATCTGCCATCAACAATGAGAGCAAAACTTTTGGTGATATTATACAAGGAACATTTGTAGATAGCTACAGAAACCTAACATACAAACACCTAATGGGTTTGAAATGGGCGTCAACAATGTGCCAAGGTGCATCATTCATCCTCAAGGTGGATGACGACACCGCATACATTTTGGAAAGAACTTACGCAGTACTGAAATCAGTTGATAGTTCAACAGCCCTATTAATGGGCTACATTAATAACGTTACTAGGCCAGTGAGAAACAAAAATAATAAATGGTATGTTTCTTGGACTGAGTACCCGAGGCGAATGTATCCTGCATTCTTGTCTGGGTGGTATTACATCACAACTCGTCAAGTAGCAGCTGCACTATGTGATGAAGCTATCTACCATCCACACTTTTGGATAGATGACATCTTTGTTACTGGCATCCTACCAGATTCACTTGGATTGAAGTTAACAGAACTACCATATGATACATTCTGGTCGGATAACTTTTTGAACTGCGATTATGACGTCGAGGCAAAACTATTTGATTGTTTAATTTAACGATGTCATTCGGAATTGTAATACCTAATTGGGGAATCTAGAAAAAGAGCCTTGCCGACTCGTACACACATTAAAAAAAGTTTGCAATCACTTTGAAAAACTAGATTATGTTACGATTTCTTCTTCTTTTTAGACTCTTTATTTAAAAATATAGGATTAGAATATAAAACAGTTCAATTGTTTTTCATATTAAAAAGGCTTTCAGTCGTAGCTTATGCTCAATCAGAATTCTGATTAAGTCAATTTTAACGGATTTAAAATACTTTTTTGCGGAAAGTCGTATTTGAAAAAATTACCAAGAGGATTATTAGAAGTTTTACGAGCAAGAATAGTAACTTTGAGGGAAGAAGGAAACACCACGAGAGAAATAGCACGCAGAGTTTCAATATCACAATCCAGTGTCGTGACCATGTTGCAGAGGTACTACGGGATGGGTAATTTAGCTGACTGACCCCGCAGTGGCTGCCCCACTGTTTGGAATGCTGTCCAAAAGCACTATATTAGATTGCTGGCAGCCCGTGATCCAACGATCAACGCTCCTAAAATAAAAGCAGAAGTTCGGGCCGCCTCAGCAATTGAAGTTAGCACTCTGACCATTCGAAATTGCTTGCACCAGGCTGGATTACGAGCACGAGGTCGAGGTCGGACGAGATCTTGACGAGCGCCTCTGAATTATCGGCATTTACATGCAAAATGGTCTTCGGCAAAATGAAAGAGATAAAGAAGACAACATTTGGCAAAACTGTCTTTTCGTTGACGAATCGCGAATCAGTACTCATCCAGAAAACCGACGTGTCCGTGTCTGGAGAAGACCAGAAAACTGTGAAAGGCAAAGAACTGCCTCTAGAGCAGAGGGAAATTGTTTAGTTATAACGATAAGAAAAAGGAGCCACTAACTGTAATATCTATTATTGTTATCTAGTAAACTATATCTATTATAATAATAATATTGGAAAAAAAAACTAATTGTGTAGTGTGTTTAGAGGACCATGACGAGGGCTGGATACAATGTTCCAGTTGCCAAGAATGGGCCCATGAAGCATGTGCAGACTTTCCGGAATGTGAAGATACCTATTATATGATAGACGCACAATGTTTTAAGAATGTCCGGCTTGGGGTTTGAAAATTAACCCGTCCGGTACTAGGTGCCAGTGTTAAAGATTTTTTTTTTTTACCAAAACTTAATTAACGTTCCTAGATTATGTTTATGCAGAAGTTGTATTTTTGTTAATTTATTTGATTTTATATTTTGTTCATTTAACTAATTCATTAATAAATATGTATTTCTCGAAATAGTTTTAATTTTATTTCCGGAAAACCTTATATGTCCGCCACTAGGGGACACATAAGGTGTGTAGTCATACACACCAAAAGCAGTTAGGGGAAGTCATCAGATTATCACAAAAGTATGATAAACAGGTTTTTTTCTCGTTTGTACCTCCGAACTGTATCAACCCGGTGGTACAAGCGTGAAATCGAAAACTAATGTTGAATTTGCCATCACTAGTTCCACAGTATTATTTTAGGCACTTGTTAAAATTTTTACTTGGGATTGAAAAAATTAAAAAAATATGTACATATAGGTTTTTTTTCTACATTTCCTTTGTGTTATAGCATGTAGTGCTAGTGATCGAATTGAATCAGAAAGATAAAGATAATTTACTTGTTAGACATGTGTTAACATACAAATGTAGCATGCAATTTATGTTGATTTGGCGCCCCGGGCCAGTTAGTTTTGCCGCTCGAGTCATTTAAGAAAAAATCACCTGCTATGTGGTGTAGGTATTCCTATGTGCTCCATTTTGGCCACCAGTCTAGGAATTGAGACGGTATCGAAGGCTTTAGTGTGGTCTAGAAAGATTCCGTAGCATTTAAAGCGATTATCCAGTTTATCCACCAAGTTGTTAACAAAGTCTGACACTGCATCCTAGGTTGAGATAACTGTTCGAAATCCGTATTGTTTTGCAGATAAAATATTATTTATTGCTAGGAATTTAGTCAGCGAATTATTAAGGATACGTTCTAGGATTTTGGAGAATGCGCTGAGTACAGATATTGGCCGATAATTGGATACATCGTCTCTTGCCCCAGCCTTGAATATAGGGTGCACTACTGCACGCTTAAAATCTTTTGGGAAAGTCCCCGAATTTATGGCACAGTTGCAGATATGAGCAATTATAGGAGCGAGAGACCTACTGGACAGTCGAAGTATTTTGGCAGGTATGTTGTCCCAGCCAACCGCACAATCACTGCGCAAACTTTGAATTATGCTTATCACCTGTTCTTCATCAACTAAGGGAATGACCAATGAGTTCAGTGGCGAAGGGGAAGAGATAGAGGCGGTACTGGGACTGTCAGGTTTGAATTTTGTTGCAAGATTTTTACCGATATTCACAAAGAAATTATTAACATTGTTAACTGGGTCGGGTTTCAATTTTAACAGCACACTCGGAGATTGTTTAACTTGATAACTATTAGTAATGTTTTTGATTACCTTCCACGTGGCCTTAGGATTATTTTTCGCTTTCAATAATTATGACTTTTCGTATGCTTTTTTGAGTCTTCTAAGTAAGTCATTGCAGAAATTGCGGTAACGTTTATACGAATTTTTTAAAATTAGATTGTCGGGTTGTACTTTGGCCTTTCGATGTATATCATCACGATGTCTTAGACAACGGACCAGACCAGCAGTCATCCAAGGTTTCAGGACTGTTTTTCTGTTTGATGTGTATACAGTTTTACTATGCTTGATCAGTACTTTTTGCATGTAGGCAATCAGAAAATTCGTTGCAAGGTCTGGATCTTGAATACATATACCAGGGGAGAAATCAAAGTTATCAATTTCATTATTTATGGACACGTAATCATACAGAATTGAAGATCTTTTTAATGGGGATTTGTGAACTTTTAAATCAATGAATAGGGCAACGGGAAGATGGTCCGTTACGTGAGAGTTCAGTACAATGCCTTGAGCTGGTAGTTGGGTTCTTAATAAAATATGGTCAAGACAGTTATTTACTCTAGTGGGGAATGTATGTGCGGGTAGTAAGCCGAGTGTCGCCATAGTGTTTAAATACTCATTAGAATGTCGATCACAGTTACCAGGCTTAATGTCGATATTAATGTCACCTATTAATGTTATATTGGAGTAGGATTTGACAGATGTTACTATTTCACATACGCGAGAGTAAAAATGTGTAGTATCTTGATAAGATGGAGATCGATATACAGCGATAATCGCCTTATTATTGTAGCAACACACCAAACAGTTGGCATCACGTATCATTGGTTCATATATGAGACAATCCAGAATGGTTTTGGCATAGATTACAACACCGTCATTTTTAAGGGGGTTATTTACTGTGTGATAAGAAGTATAACCGTGTAAGTTACGTAGTTGCCCCGTGAGTTGTAACCAGCACTCAGTCAGAATTATGATATCAAATTCGATTTTTGTTACAGAAAGCATTGATATAAATTGGTCCAGATTCTTTTTAATGCTCCTGATGTTTATATGTATTATGCCAAGTATTTGATTGCTCTGACTAGCAACGTTCCGACAATCTTCTGGAGTACATATAAAGGAGTCAGCAACTGAAACGTTATCGATGTCAAGAGAAATTTCATCTATATTAGTCATTTTTAGTTATATGCAAAGATCTGGAGATCGTGACACCGTCAGAGTTTAAACTGTTATACGAGTATACAACAACATCGGGCTGTGTGTAACTCATTACATCATTTGGGGTCCGATACCGAAGGGTGACCAACGGAATCCTATTTTAATCCTCCGTTGTCCGTCCGTCCGTCTGTCTGTCTGTCTGTCTGTCTGTCTGTCAGCGGCTGTAATAGGTACCGTAATAGGTAGACAGTTGAAATTTTAACAGATTGTGTATTTCTATTGCCGCTATTAACTACATTTGTGTATAGATACCCACACGTATGGGTCCGATGAACAAAAAAATTTTTGAGTTTTAGTTCTAAGTATGCCCCCAAAATTTATTGTTTTTTTTTAAATTTGTGTGTGAAAATCTTTATGCGGTTCACGGAATACATCTACTTAACAAATTTCAACAGCATATTTCTTATAGTTTCGGAGAAAAGTGGCTGTGACATACGGACGGACAGACAGACAGACAGACATGACGAATCTATTCCGTTTTTGCCATTTGGCTACGGAACCCTAAAAATGAATCACAGAGAGCGCACAGACTGGCTAGTTTGCAGATTTAATACACGAACAGATTTCATATGCATTTATTTAACCTTTGTCAAAGCAGTAGTGTCGGCGGCGTCCTGGGATGCGCCGACGCCCTACGACCCGGTATGGCTGGCCAGCGTGCAGATGTACCCACCAGCCCCCACCGTCAATGAGACCCGCTTCTGGGGCTTCGGCTGGGTCTACGAGTCCGATGTAGAGTTTAGACTGTTCACGAGGTAAGCGATATTACGAACGGTAATCCTAATATATGATTTTTTTTCGTTACGGGTGAGTTATTGACATGACAGACAACGCATAGCCGAAACCACTGGTCGTAGGAAGCTGAAATTTGCTATGTAGGTTCTTTAGGTAGTGTAGGGGAGCGTTGAGAGAGGATTTCCCGATTTTTTTACGGGAACGTGAACGAACGGGATATGCGCGGAAAAAGCTAGTGGGATATAAGTGTGAAATAAATATTATGAGCGGCTTCGCCCGCTTGACAAATAATTTACTGAAATCTTCCTCGAGAACCACTCTATCCGTTACTGAAAACTGCATGAAAATCGGTGCAGTGGTTTTTGATTTTACCGCGAACAGACAGACAGACACACGCGGCTGAGGACTTTGTTTTATAACATGTAGTGATAGGTTAAAAATAACACTTTTGCGCGTATTTTTTTTTTGTTTGCAAAACAGTGCTGCACATAACTTATATTTATTTAGACTTTATGTACTACTTTATATGACTATATGGCCACAGGCGGACTTAATGCAACAAGGCATTCTGACTTCCACAGGGATTTTTAAATCACTCTTAAAAAAATGTTTTATTTATGATGGATAAAAAAAAACTATTTGATCTGCATTTATTTGCATTAAATGACTTTTCAAAAATCCATTCTAGTTTAATGTTGATAATTAACAAATTTTCAAAATAATCACGAATTCATCACAATCAAGACTCAAAAAATCCTTTGAGTATTTTTTGGTTCTTCATAGTTACGGATATGCCATAATTCATGTATAGGTATGATTGTGCCTTTCGATCGGTAGAGTAAAATTATTGGTTATTTTTTCCTCATTCAGCCTGTTCGATTCCCCGTTCAGACATGCAGTTATTTAAAAATTTTTGATTGTTTTAAAAAGAAAAACTTTTTACAAAAAAATGCAAACGATTAAAAAAAAAAACAT
Organism: Ceramica pisi; assembly: GCA_963859965.1. Taxonomy (NCBI): domain Eukaryota; kingdom Metazoa; phylum Arthropoda; class Insecta; order Lepidoptera; family Noctuidae; genus Ceramica; species Ceramica pisi. The sequence continues at coordinate 8,478,754 of OY982529.1, forward strand.
TAAAAGTAATAAAAAATAACTGTAATTTCGGAAGTCGGTGATTTTGTTAGTTTCTTCGTATTTTGACACCGACTTCCGAAATTAAAGTTATTTTTTACTTTGTAGTGTTTTTTTTTTGAAAGTCGGTTGTATTCTTTTGTTAAAAGTTTTTTATTTTTCACTTTTTAGTGGTACCCCACACTAACAACACCACTGCTAATTCGCAGAAAAGCAAAATACGCAATTTCGATTACTTGGATGACATAAAACCATCATCCAAGTAGACTAATTCCAGCTACTTCGATTTAAAATCCAAACTTCGAAACCGATTTCGATAAAATTTAAATGGGACCAATCTGCAAGTATATCCTTTCAGATGAAGATTTTTTCAAATCGGTTCATTGTTGACGGAGTTATGAGGTAACAAATTTAAACAAAAATATATACAACCGAATTGATAACCTCCTCCTTTTTGGGAAGACGGTTAAAAATGGAAGCTACTATCCATCTATAATGTGACTAAGTCTTGGGACGCCCTGTATTTAATAAAATCAGATTTTGAATGTGTTTGTTCCGAATCCCAGTAATCAGATTGCTTGTTCGTTTTTCTCCATGAAAATTAACGCACATCCAACAAATCCAGAGAAATCTGAATCTTGCGGATGCAAGACCACAGAATTAGTTTAAAGAAATTGAGTGAACTCAGTGTTAACTTTAACGTTGCTTCCCTCAAGTTGTTAGTGTAAACTCTACGAAAACTGATTGTTTCAACTGCTCGGGCATATTTTTGTTTTCAACGGTTTCGACCGACCTGTTTGGTAGCACGAAAAGCTCGACTTCAATTTTAAATAATAGTGTCAAAATACCGTTCAGGAAATGTAGGAATAAATAATAAATAAATTTATTCAATTAAACACATTTACAAAAAGTACGGTACAGGTACGTTCTTCTTCTTTTCGAGTTGATGTCGATGGTTAACTCTTTAGATTGGACTGGAGTCCAGGGGATAGCTACGGTAACTGCAGCATCGGTGGCACCCAAAGTACAGGGTACTTAGGGTATTTCAACCATTGGCTTATGTTTTGATTAGAGGCAACGCACTCACACTGGGGGTCTATAAAACCCCATTCCGCCAGGTGTTGTTTGGAGCGGCCTACCTGGGTGCGCCACCGATTGAGTGCTGCTCATATAGGCTCAGCTCATTTCCAAATAGCAGATGTGCCTGGGGTTCCAAGCTTGGTTCTCCATAAGCTTATTCAGGATTGTTGTGTGGTCGTAGAGGGGATTTCGGGAATCGGATTTTTGATTCCTGTTTGGTAGGTATTAAAATACAGTACATATTGCAATAACGTCTACGAGCTACGTGACAGGTCTTTGAGGTCTGAGTCCAGGGGCGGATCTAGGATTGTCTTTGTGTTTGATCCCGCTGAGGGTGGGTTCAAGCAAAGTAAACAGTAAAAAAAGCACATACCTTTTAATTTTGCTTAACGCTATACAAGCCTCCTTATTTCGTAAATTATTCATTGACTTTGTTAGGTAGCAGACTACCAAAGATATCTCTTGTTAGAGAAAAGTTTGAAAGAGCCCAAACCAAATGATGTTGGAACACTTCTAATGAAAGAAACCCGCTTGATTCCCCTTTGATTTGAAGTCATTAGCCTCATAAAAATACGTAGTGAACTTAAATGCAGTAATCCGCTTTATAAAATTGTTCTCACCATGTAGGGAAATTGTTAAATATAATTAAAATTCGCAAAACGTTCTTCCAACACATATTTTGCTATCGCAGTGTATGACCGAAATTTTAACGCCACCTTTTTGGTACACGCCATTGTTTTCGTGTCGTATGTAATGTGTTGTAAGAGTTATAAGATTATAATAACATTGAAATGAGTTATTCTGTATGTATGTAGTGCGTCTATTCACAACATGGTGATCGAAATTCTCTGGTATCCAGACCTTCAACTGTATGGAAACTCACTCGACTAGATGTACGAGTTTTTGAGGTTCAATTTTTCTAATACACTGTGTAGTTGCCAAAAAGTTTTATACATAGTTAGGAATGAGATTGTTTTATTTAGGTATTTTAGTTTGCGAGTTCAACCTGAATAGAAATATCTCTGTACCTACATAGGTTTACGTGGTGAACCAATCATCGTGGATTGAACAATGGCGGATCTGGCAACGTTTGCTAATCAATCCTGGGCCAACTGACTATTAATAACAGATATTATCCATTTCATCGTATTAAAGAATCGTATTGAAGAATTGCTGATCTCTGAATTTGAAACACTGGTAACTATGGAGTTTCTTGTCTGTTATTCTCCATAAGAATCTACTCTACCGAATGGACAGTAGAGTCACTTTATTATTTTTATAAATTATTTAAATGTAAATGATGACGTTCAAAACTGCCGTTTAGCGGCCTAATTAAAATAAAAGTTTGTGACTTTTTGTCTTTGGAATTTGTTTAGACTTATAATATTATTTTCAGGAGGAACCCGTTCGACTTTCAAGTATTGAAAACAAACGACTCAGCATCATTACAAGAATCAAACTTCGATTTTAGTAAAAAAGTGAAGGTACTAACTCACGGCTGGCTCAATCATGGATACAGCCCCATGCCTGAATCCATCAAAGAAGGTAGGAAGCCTTTTGAAACATTACGTAAACACAAAGTAAATATACATACATGATTTACAATAATATATGTTTCAGGGAACGGGACCCAAAAATATTTTAATATTAAAAGCATTGAGATCGTTTTTCGGGTTCGTACCGAAAGGGTAATCAACGGAACCCTATTAGTAAGCTTCCGCGGTCCGTCCATCAGTCTGTCTGTCTGTCGGCTGTATCTCAAGGACAGTAATAGGTAGACAGTTGAAATTTTCACTGATTATGTATTTCTATTACAGCTATAACAAAAAAAAATTAAATGAAAAACAAAAGGAGGCTCCCATACAAGAAACGAGTTTCTTTCATTTTAGTATGGTACGGAACCCTTCCTGTGAGAGTCCGACTCGCACGGTCTGGTTTTTCCCGTATGTCCCTACATTTAGGTAGGTAGTATCCACATGCCGATTACTCTCGATACCTGGGAATGGGAACTGCAATGGTTGTAGGCGATTACTCCGCCTGTATCTGCATAATGAGATCTTGAAATCCATCACGTCGATGCCAGACTGAATGTCAAGCGAGGTCAATGTATCTCGACTCTCGAACACCCACGTTGCCAGCGAAAAATGAATGCTATTCTGATGGTAAGAATCAAGATAATGGATTGATTCTACAATCCTTCTTCTTTCTTTGTCCTCTATTGAATAAAAGGATTCAATTTATTTCACAATTTTCTGTTGTGGCACTTGCAAACAAAGATTATCGTTGAGTGATCTGTGACGTAAATCAAGTGGCCTCTCCTTCTAGCCAAAATACTCAGAAAATTTCAGTTTTCACCACTCCAACATTTTTTGACGTATTTCCCAAGGGATTCATTCCTAAACAAACTCAGCAGTTACTTGTCACTGTTCATAAAATCCTGGTAAGAACATTTTGTTGACAAAGAGGTCAAGGCCGCACTGCCAAAATTTTTAGATAATTAAATTATTTTTTGTTCCAGCTTACCTCAACGTCAGCGATTTGAACATCATCGTGGTAGATTGGGGTGTCGCGGCCAACGTCAACTATGTGCTGGCCAGTTACAACGTCGCGTCGGTTGGCCGTCTCCTCACAGAGTTCCTCAATTTCCTCATTGGGGAGGGTGTGTCTATGGACGATGTGCATTTAATTGGCCATAGCCTGGGAGCCCATGTCGTGGGTATTGCTGGTGCTTATGTCAAAAAGGGACCAATTGATACTATTACTGGTGAGAGTCTTATTTTATACCTTAGAGCCTGTCCAGACGGGAGCGTTTAACTCGCGCGTTTCATTAATGTTAGCCTAACTGCGAGAGCATCTGGGCGGGTATGTAGCTCTAGTACGTCGGGTACGCCCAAGTGCTTTCGCGCGTTAAACGCTCCGTCTGGACAGGCTCTTACCGAAGTCGGCTGATGTCAATTAGTAGCCATTTAAAATAGGTATCAGTGTGACCTTCGAATATATTTATTTTTTGAGAAAGATCGTTGGCTTTGACTTAATTTGTGTCTTGAAAATGATTTACCGTAATATATCGCCACAAAAACTGAAGCTACCTTTTTTAACAATTTCAATTATCTGCGGCTTTCATATTTAAATAAAAACGAAAGCTTAATAATAATTTTGGGTTAAGACTTACCTAAGACAGCAACTAATGTGGTTGTCAGTTAAGTAAACGCTGCACGTTTGAAACGTCAATCAACGTCAAGTTTAAGGAGCTACACTTCATATTCTGCAGTTTTGAGCACAATTCCTTTTACCCTGGGGCCTGTTTCCATGCAGGGAGTACTTTCTCGTCTGCTCCATAAAAGTGTTTCTAACTAAATAAGGCTGCGTTTCCACCAGGGAACCAATAGAATCGCTTGCGCTGAGCGAGGCTAGGTAAATTAAGGTATCCTATTGGTTTTTAACAAACACATCTCTCGCTGTGCATTCTCGCTCATCTGGTGGTAACGTACCCTGGGTAGGCCCACTTCTGCTCGAAGAGATTTGTAAATTCTAGGTCTAAGGTCACAAATGGCATTGTATGTGTATAAAAATGTACGTATTTTGAATACATGCATATTTTGAATACCGACCTCAAGCAACGACGAATTAATTAATGCACATACCCTTCCTGAGAGCGCAGAAAGATTAACGATTATTACGAATTTCAAGCAGGATCAAGAGCTCCGTTACCCCCAAGGTGTAACTTGAAACAGTATACCCTTCGGGCCTTCGCCCCAACCCCTACAACGAGACAGCAAACAGCAGGACATAATAAATCGTCTCTTAATTACGTGCTTATGGCAAATAATTTGGCAATTTTAACTCCCCATTCTGCGCAGAATGCCGAGGTGTTTACGCAACCGATTCTGTTAGCTTTTATAACAAAACCGCAGCAAATTAGCTCCTATTGTTAGTTAAACTCTGGCGGTTGTTGTGAAGACTCCTTTGTTTTGTTTACTAATTTTGCGTATACCATGCTATTATCGTTATTGTTTGGATTATATGTAACTAAAATTAATAATGCGGAAGTTATGAGTTGGCGCTAGTTCAAGCCTCCTCACTTCGAATCTACCCGTCAAATTTGGCCAATCAACCTAGAACGTAATGCGTTAGTGAAAAAGATAAATATGAAATTTGACATATTGTTGTATGGTAAATATGATTCTAATATGATACTACTAAAGTGGCCTTTTTAGACCCGCAGATAAGCAGTGACCCTATATAAAATGTTTATGTCCAATAAAATTGGAAGTCAACTTGTTCACAAAAATAGGGAATATGCATGAAAAAAATATTTATAATAAAATCAGTTTATCAAGAAATATACAAAAATATAATACTAACAGTGAAAATAGAACCAAATTGCTCGAAAAACAAACGAGATATAATCATTTTAAACAAATATATCTGTCCCTCTCGCGAAAACGCTGTTTTCTATGGTAGCTGTATAGGCGTCATGGACTTTGACGTCAACGTTCATATCGGACTTCTCTTTCTAATTGTAATCTTTGAATCTTTATAACTTCATCGTTGATGAAGATATTTAAAAAATAATTTCATGATTGTTTACTAGAGCTAATAAATATTTCATTTTGCTAATAAAAAAATCGCATGCATATTCCCTATTATGATAAGGCTAGGCAATTAGGCATAATGACGATGTAGTATATTGTACTTATTTGTTTAAAACCTCATGAACAAAGGTATGTCGTAATTATTTATTTTCAATTGAATTTATTCAATTAGTTTGAAAAAACTCTTGCGATTTAAAAACAACTTTAACTTTGTTTAATAATTTAGTATACCAAGAAACATACTTGGAAAATAAATTGGTAATATACTTGGAAAATAAATCCCAATTAACTCACTGAACGATCTAAATGACATAATTTCTCTGAAAACTGATTTCGAGAAATTGACGGTCGAGTGAAGAAATCTTAGTGTACGCTTTCGTATTGTTGCCGATATTGATTTTGTACTACTTACAACTGGAGAAAAGCAACCAAACAGTGGTTTAGGCTGCATTTCCACCAGAGATGGGAGAGAGATAATGTTAAGAATCAATAGAATCGCTTCATTTACCAGAGACCTATGTAAATTAGCCTTATATAAGCTAACGATAAATATGTATGCACCAGCCCTTATTAAAACAGAACAAAGTGAAAGTCGATAGCGATTATTTTTGTCTGAATGTCATATATTAAGATTAAACATGCCCTTCCGAAATGTTACGCGGTCAATCCCAACCATTTTGGTACTTCAACAATCGCTTTCGCCGATAGTGTCACTTGGTCAAGTGCTCCTGAAATCTGCAGTGAATCATTAAATTTGATCACATGGCTACCAACGGGACCTGTCGGAATTCGTTCGAAAGAGTCACCGCGGAGTCTCTGGGACTCAAAGGGCATTAGGAGGAATACGGATGGGTTTTATTCAATAAGAGTTTGGCACTCCTTCCGTTTCGCTATTCCCAGATCGGAAGCAGTTATTTCATGATTTCTTGCCCGAAAATCTAAAGTACCTAACCTACTGAAACTTTTTTTTTCAGGTTTAGACCCCGCCTTGCCTTTATTTACGCTTGGTAACAAGGACGCGAGGCTGGACAAGCACGATGCTCGTCATGTGGAGGTCATTCACACGTGCGGAGGTTACCTTGGCTTCGCGTCACCTCTCGGCCATATCGACTTTTATCCCAATGGGGGGACCAGACAGCCTGGCTGCGGAATTGATTACAGAGGTATGTGTCCGGCTAATAATTAGCTATGTTCGGCCAAAAGGTCCGGAATTCGATAAAGCACTGTTGTGGATATTTGTGCCATTGTGCCAGAAATTCCAAGTGATTGGTCAGTAACAAATTTGAATTAATCATGGTGTCGTCTTTCAGGACCTACAGTCATCAGTTTTAATACCTTACAATGACGGAAAACTTCACGTTCTTAAGAACATACATAGTGTTACCTAATCTATATGTGATATGGGTTGCTAGTGAGTCTTGATTTAGCTTCTTTATTAAGCTATCTGAATGTCAGCATCATATGCACATGACTTTGAGCCGATAAAATTAGATGGGTGCCCCATAAAACACACGTCAGCCTCATTGAATTAGAATCGTACCCGGCTTCAAGATTTTTATTCAGCTTCATGAAATAGTTTCTGATTAATCTGCTCACCTAATTCAACCCAAGATTTGGGATATTAAATATTTTTTTACACTAGGTTTTATTAAATGATTTACTTCAGTATCTGCTTGTGCACTAATCTTCTCATCTAAATGAGTTTTCATGTTTTCATTTCAATTTAAAATCCAATCCCTCTTAACTAAAGTATCTGAGCCTGAAACACAAAAGAACTTCTTAATAACTCGCGAGTGCATTAATAATGAATTTCTTTGGAAAGAAATTCTAACTAAAAAGGTATTGAATTTTATTTTTGGAAATAATTTACTTTGTTTTGTGAGAGCTGACGATCGAGTAGAATACCTAGTAGTGCTGAGATGTTTTTGACCTCTTTACTTTTAAAGATTAAATGAAAGAATACTCTTTTAATGTACTTCGGTGAGTGTACCCAAGAACTCCACGACCTCATCCCACCGGGACGGCCTGACGAAACCTTCCACCATCGCACATGTAGACGCACTGCAAGTTACCATCCCTACTTTGTTGCGATTCCAGTAATTTGCACTAAGCGTTTCCAAACGTCTTTTATAATATGCACAGTAAAGGAGTGGAACTCTCTACCAACGGCTGTGTTTCCGAACGCATTCTACCCTAATCTCTTCAAAATTAGAGAGCCTTCTTCTGAGTAAACTCACTCCATCGTTGATTTTGTCACTGTCACCTCTGACCTAGCGAGCCTCGAGCAAACATATCTCAAGTAAAACTAAAACAACATTCAACACACATAATTATAATGTTGTATCTGTACCGTTTCTCTGTTTGCACATAAATTGTAAAAAAAAAAAAAATATTTATTTATTTATTTATTTTTAGGGGTAACAACAGCTTTCAACTCTTATTTAAGTACTTATCTAATATTACATGAGTAGCCAATAATAGTTATCCACGGCAGATACATACGGTGGATGAATATGCTATTAATTTACAGACTAAAAATTAAAGATGATTGGGCAACTATGAAGAGATCAGTATATAAAATATATCAAATAACAAATAAATATACTTACAAATAACATATGCAAATATGTAATATGTATATAATTATATATGAATAAAAATAAAAATAAAGTATATATATAGAAATGAAAATATATACCTATATATTAATTATAAAACCAGCCATTTACTGTAATATTGATGAGTTATTTAAAATAGCCTATTATCAATCAGACTAATACCTGAATATGGAACCGTTTCACTGGGTGACACGACGTGTGGCCTTGTCGCTCTACGCGACCTTTTGACCGAAAGACCACCTGTGCTTGGTCTTCAAAAAACAAGATTCCAAGAGGGCTTTCAAGAGTCCAACTCCACCAAGGCGTCATGGACTAAAGTTGTTTATACTTAATTGAAACTCGTTCCAGTCATATGTGATGATAAAATTTGCGAGTGTTGCCGGTGAATGTTGAGCCCTGGATTGTTCTCAAATAAAGTCTTATGACCACTTCTCTCACGAACGTTTTATTCCCTAATAGTTTTTTCCTGTTCCCTTGAGAATTGCGGTTTATCCTCTCTTAGTGCTCCTCGAAACTCCCCAAGGAACCTACACGCCAAATTTCAGCTCTCTTCACCCAGTTATTTCGGCTGTGCGTTGTCTGTCAATCACTCAGTCACTCAGTAACGGAAGAATTTTATATATTAGGATTGATAGATATAATCTGTTGAATGATCTCTGTTTCTGTGACCTTACATCAGGAACAAATGTTAACGTTGCTTACTGAAACCTTTTACACAATCGGGCACAACGACATGCCCTTTGGTAGTTAATTGAACTTGTTCGACCTTTCGTAAACACCTCTTGAAGTTGTTTGGCTTACTTGCTATTCATAGAAGCCATTAATAACGTTGTCTATTCCTAGCAGAGACAATAAATAAGTATATAAGTACACATACACTTTTTTTTTTTTTTTTTTTAGGGATGGGAAATCATCCAATGACTCCTCCCGCTCTGGGTGTAGCGGGAGGGAGTGTCAGACTTCTACTGACTAAAACCCATCCATGTTCCTTCATTGCCCTTTGTGTTCCGGAGCCACGGTGTCTCTTGCGAATAATCCCGCGACTCCGGCAGGCGTCGGCCCTTTCGGGCCCCTCTGTGTTGCTGACTCTCTTTGAGGCGCGCGTGGAACACTAACGCGCCGTCGACACGGCCTGTCGTCACTAGACGGACGGACGGCGAGCCACCCATAGCTCGCCGTCCACAGGCCCGCGCCTACGGTGGCCGGAGGTCACCAGGTGGCCCCCGACGCCCGCGGCGTCCACCACGGCGGCCGGGACGAGAGGGTCTCCTCTCCCGCTCCGCCACCTCCTTCGCTAGCATGACTGCTTTGCAGAAGGAGGCAACGGCGTCCCATTCCGTCTCGCTCCGGACCATGGCTTGGACCAGGGCCGGACGCGAGAGGTCGCCGCCGATCGCCGTTTCGAGGACACGGCGGTGCGCCGCCCAAGCGGGGCACACCTGCACAGTGTGCTCTACCGTGTCCTCTGGTCGATCCTCGCAGTGGTGACACCCGGGCGTTTCCTCCCGCCTGATTCGGTGCAGGAACCTCCCGAAACAACCATGTCCGGTGAGGACCTGCGTCAGGCGGTAGGTGAGGACGCCGTGGCGCCTCTCAAGCCACTCCTCAAAGAGGGGACTTACCGCCGCTATCGTGGCGTGCCCTAAGTACACATACACTTATCCAAGAATAGCCCTTCTCAGAAAAGATTCTTCCTTTCATTAGCCATTCGTTGTGACATAAGGCGTTAAAACGATGATTCCTAATTATAGATAAGTGAGGATGTTGTTGGTCGGAAACATTTTTAAATTATGGCGATTTTATATTATACCATCATAATATAAAATCGCCATAATTTAACAATGTTGTATCATTCATTTAATTTTAATATTGGGACTTGGTGCCTTAATAAAGAACTTTATTTTTTTGTTTTATTAGATCAACAATATTTCACAGGTTTATCGGCCTCTTTGCTTAGGCTCTAAAGCCTAGATAAAGTGGCAATGGACATAAATACTATGAAACGATCTTCAGTGTATGGGGACTGCCATCGATTGTACCAATAGTCTTGTGGTCAATTTAATTTACATATTATGAACTTTTACAGTCATTATCGTTTATACATTATATTTTCACTTTGCCCGTCACCATCCAGTGATACCCGTCTCAGGTCGCTTACGCTGGTCTGGTCAAACATAATTTCATGATGCACAAAATGTCATACTATTATTGAATATCAAACTATGATTGTCCCCGTACTCCCACTAGGTCTATGTGCCCACAATCGAGCGCACATGTTCTTCGCGGAGTCCATCACGTCAGACGTCCCGTTCACGGCAGTTCGCTGCACCAGCTACAACGAGCTGTACTACACCGGGTCCTGCAGGGGCACGGGCGAGACACTCATCATGGGCGGCTTCGACATACACTACGGGTGAGTCAAGTTGTTTGTTTGATCACAGCAGTTCGCTGCACCAGCTACTACAACGAGCTGTACTACATCGGCAAGAGAATCCGATTTCAAAATATCTCTCTATAAACGTAAGTCTATAGCACCACTGTGTCTCTGGCTACTTTTTAACCCGAAAAATATGTGGTTTCTGTGGAGGCCATGATAGAAGCCGCGGGAAAATGTAAGTTGATACATTTCTGAGAATCATTTCAATTGAAACGATTGAAGTTCGAAGTCCTTAATGTCTGAATCTAAAACATCAATTTGAACCAAGTTATTCAGAGTTTAGTTACTTCTAAGAATGTTTGTTAAAATAAATACTCTCCATTAAGGATCCCCAGTCACCAATACTACAGAACATTTAAAATTTGACTAGCGAAAGTCGGTGTTTGATATTTATGTTCCAATTAATTAACATTTAGTTATGATTCCCTAGCGTTCATTCGTTCTCGGAGAATATTCACTCCAGCGACTTGAACAACAAAAGAAGGTTATTTTAAGTATTCATGAACACGGTTAACTTTTCGTCGCTTCTATGTTTAATTAAACAAAGAACACTCGTTTGTAAAGCAGTAACAACATTAGCTTAAATCTTGAAGATCAACGATCATTGTTTTGTTTCAGGAAGGATGGTATTTACTACTTAAAGACAAACGCTGAGAAACCCTACGCACTGGGGGCCGGTGACCCAACATGAGTTGCGATAAAATATTAATACCCCTGCTTTGCCAACTTCGCCTATAAATTAAATTTTCAAAGAAATTATTACGGAGTGGTCCGTTTTTATTCGCGGCCACCGCCGACCGGGTCGATGTTAATTATTAACACGCCTCCGCTGAAACTTGCGTCATACACCATCATTTGTCATGGACGCGTTTATTAATTTTATGCTCACAAAGTAGATATAAGCATAGCTTCAATGTTAATTTTTAATTAGAGAAATCATTGTCTGCTGTTATTGCGAGAGTTCCGATTATATTATTATCAACAATTGAAAAGCTCTTTTATATGTTGCCTTAAAAGTTACATATTTTTTTTTATGTCGTATAATTGTAAAAACTGTGAATGAGTCTTATAACTAAACCTTACGATGCTGTACAAGAATCAGCCTGTCAATTCTACCCGTTCTACCTTCAAAAACTCACCGTTTAAGCTTAAGTGAAGTGAACACGAAGTGAGCTGCTGCCGGTCGATTCTGTAAACCTCTTACCGTGAACACTCAGGTGGAGTGAGCGTGAAGTGAGCTGTATTTCGTCATGATTACATGGACAGCTCACTTTGTGATCACTTCACGAAAGCCTTCACTTCAAAATGTTCGCAGAATCGCACTACAGTTATTCCATAAAGATGGAATGACAGCCAATCAATTCGATAACATGTCGAAGTGATCACAAAGTGAGCTGTCATTCCATCTTGATTACTTGTATTGAAAGCCTTCACTTCGAGATGATTACAGAATCGCATACTTCACTTCATGCGATGTACAAGTATGCGATTCGGTACCTAAGTTCACACGGTGAGAGATTGACAGAATAGACCGGCTGTTATTGCAATTGAGGCTAAGGATTGACATCTCACTTTAATCTCACTTTTTACAGAATAGCCTAAGAATCTGTTTGTGTGTGTAAGAGCATTTACAGCTATTGGCATAACTTGAGAAACAAAGTGTTAAATATTTAATAACTTAATTCGGGTTCTGAATTTTAGTTGGTGCGTTGAAAATATTAAATGCCGTTTACAAACGAGAGTTTCAATTTATATGGGAAGTTGATTTGGTTGGCCACTCTCCAAAAGGGCGACAGCAATTTGTTCTTCATAAATGAGAATCAATTAAGGCCCGGCCGTTTACTTTTATTTTATCTGTAATATACAGCGTTATTTGTACAATACTAACAACACTGAGAACTCGAAAAAAATGTCAGCCGTTTCATACAAAATGCAATATTTAAATGATGAAAATGTTTGAAACAGCTGATATTTTTTTCGAGTGTAATTTTACTTCCTAAGATGTTGTTAGTGTTTTACAAATAATCACGTATAAAAACGTTTAAATTTTATCATGAGCAGCGCCAATGGAATTTAATCAAAAGATTTTTTGTAAGTGTTGTAAATTGTGTAATATTTGAAGTAATAATTATGATTCCTATTATAGAGTACCTCCAGCATTTTTATTGTAATTAATTTGTATGTGTCAATATTATACCTAGATAAACGGGCTTTTGCACAAAAAAAAAACATGAGGCATTTAAATACTCTGTTTTTAAATACCCGGTAATTAGCAGATTCTAGAAGCATCAGCTAACCGGTATTTAAAATAATCAAATGCTTAAAACTTTTTTTTATGAATGACCCTGCTAATAGACTGCCCAAAACTGTATACGCTATTTCTACGCCCAATTAAAAAATAAGAAAATATCAGCAACTATTTATTTTAGTGGTAATACCTACCTATATGTAATTGAATGGGTTTGTGTCCTGAAAAAATCTAATTAGTCCGTCAGTTAGATTATCAAAAAATATTTATCCGTGTTTTTTCTTTTTCGGGAATCAAAATTGACGAAGTTACGACGCTTTTAAAATTCTCAATACGTCACACCTTCGCATAATTTTTAGTGAGCCGTGACGTCACGAGCCCCCACTCCCGAGTTTTGATGCGTTTTATCTTTGTCAATATTCATTGATTTACAAAAACAAAAAAATACGTGTCCATAATTGTTCAATACTCTAACTGACGGACTAAATAGTTTTGCAATTTGTGGATGATGGAATCTAGCCTATTGATCGTTATACCGTTAAATAAATCAAGTAACTTGTTTCGCAACGACATGGGAATAGTTTCCAAAAGTATTGACTTCAAGATAAATTGTGTTTCCCTTGTAATATCATAAAAGGGACAGAGAAATCTCGAACGTTGTTCCTTATTGTTGTTAGAAATATTTTTCATTTTGCCCTGAGTGTATCGACGTCGACGAGGCTACGGAATTACTAGAGTGTAGGATGGTGTAGGTTATATTAAAGTACCGTTAGTAGGTAAGTATTTATTAATAGTTTAAGTGAACGTCCCCATTTGTTGTCCATTTTTGCTTCAGCCAATTTTTTTTTGCCCGAAGCAGCCGGGTGCCGCAGATGATGTCTAAAGGGGCCTCTGCTGTTGGCTTCGGCTCCTCGTAAGCCTATGAAAAGACCGGGATCCTGGGGTCTCGATATTGTAAAAGTCGAAATCACAAAGAATAAAAGCTATGCCGCTTTTCTGCACGCGCTCAGAGTGTCAAAGAACAGTCTTTGACCCGCGCAAATTCGTCTGCTCACATTTTTCATTTATGCTCCGCTTCTATCGGTCGTACCGTGATGTTATAAAGCCTTTTACCTTCCTCGATCCACCTCAGCCTTTGCAGAATGCGTGGCGTGTCGAGTTCACTCATCAAGAAAGCGAACACGAGCGGAAAGAGCTGGACATTCATGAAACACACAACCAAATACAGGCCATTGTTCTATTACCATAAAAGGCATTTCTTTGCTTCCACTGCCTCTAAATTATATAGGTACACACTTGAGTCGTTTGCCAAGCTTTTCATAGTTAGTCGCGAAATGGTTGGCTAGAATTTGTATTCGCCGTGAGGTTGTTCGCTAGACATCGTCGGAATATTAACCAGAGCACGAGAAATAATGTAGCATAAACCACCGCAGTGGGACGTGCATGTAGCATGCGTCGTTGTTATGCACCCACCGTTGCTCACCTATACGTACAATTGGAAGAACTTGCGCCGTCTGGCGTAGGACTGCTGTTGGGCCAACGTTGGTGACAAGTATGGTGATAGTCTTTCATGTTCAAATGTTTGGTTGAATCGAAGATCGTAGACATAGTCACGTTAAAGTCGAGCTTGGAGCTTCTAGTTAATGTGTTAGACAATATTGAAGGGGAGTATAATATTATAAAAAAAACCTAGCTTAGTACGAGTTGGACTAGTGCGCAAAGGGTGCCAAACGAATCATACTTTTGTTATATCTATGTAATTCCACCAAATCATAAATTTCTTGTACATTTTAGGGACCGTTTACTTAAGAACTACTTAAGTATATTTTTTTAAAAGTTTCTGCATTGTAGTGTCGGAGATAATCAGCGAATGGTTTTGTGAATAGTTTTAAATGTTAACTTTAAAACTATTCCTATTAAAATAAATAGATGCCCTCGCAATATTCCCTCCTTTAATATGTCGCCCGGTACAACTTTCGGATTTATTATTTTACCTTCATAATTACTGATTTAAAAAATGCGATAGTATGTTCATCTGTCTGCCTGTCTGTTTTTTATCTCTACACGTCTTCACGGCTAAATCTGAGAACACGGGTAGACTATGTCCTGAAATAGGTCTTCGTATACTTTTATCCCGAAAGTTCCCTTGGGATAATTAACTTTCAGGCGGATGAAGTCACTGGCAAAAACTAGTTTATAAGTATTGTTATTAATGGATACCTAATGTGATTGGTCTCATGAGCATTGGAACGCTTTCTTAATAGTTATTGCCGGCTGTAACGTGAATTACGGAATTTCTTCGAAAGAGTCGCCGGGGCCCTGAAACGCAAAGGACATTTAGGAGGAACACGGATGGGTCAGAAAGAGTGTGAAACTCCCGTCTGCCCCGAGTGGAAAGAGTCATTAGACGATTAGGCATCCTAAAAAAAAACTTGACACTTTCTTAGAAACAAATTTCACATAAACCCTCTCCATTGTTCCTTTTACCGATTTCATTTTATGAGCTACTTCTTTAAGCAGTATGGAAGTATATTTCGTTCTAGTCTCTTGGGAAACGTCAGTATCTTGCATGTTCTCTCTGGAGAACTAGGTCTGCCGTATTGTTCTGAAGGCAGGCAACATGCATTTTTTTTTTTTTTTTTTTTTTTAGGGATGGGAAATCATCCAATGACTCCTCCCGCTCTGGGTGTAGCGGGAGGGAGTGTCAGACTTCTACTGACTAAAACCCATCCATGTTCCTTCATTGCCCTTTGTATTCCGGAGCCACGGTGTCTCTTGCGAATAATCCCGCGACTCCGGCAGGCGTCGGCCCTTTCGGGCCCCTCTATGTTGCTGACTCTCTTTGAGGCGCGCGTGGAACACTAACGCGCCGTCGACACGGCCTGTCGTCACTAGACGGACGGACGGCGAGCCACCCATAGCTCGCCGTCCACAGGCCCGCGCCTACGGTGGCCGGAGGTCACCAGGTGGCCCCCGACGCCCGCGGCGTCCACCACGGCGGCCGGGACGAGAGGGTCTCCTCTCCCGCTCCGCCACCTCCTTCGCTAGCATGACTGCTTCGCAGAAGGAGGCAACGGCGTCCCATTCCGTCTCGCTCCGGACCATGGCTTGGACCAGGGCCGGACGCGAGAGGTCGCCGCCGATCGCCGTTTCGAGGACACGGCGGTGCGCCGCCCAAGCGGGGCACACCTGCACAGTGTGCTCTACCGTGTCCTCTGGTCGATCCTCGCAGTGGTGACACCCGGGCGTTTCCTCCCGCCTGATTCGGTGCAGGAACCTCCCGAAACAACCATGTCCGGTGAGGACCTGCGTCAGGCGGTAGGTGAGGACGCCGTGGCGCCTCTCAAGCCACTCCTCAAAGAGGGGACTTACCGCCGCTATCGTGGCGTGCCCTAGGCAACATGCATCAATGTACATTTTAAAATATTTCAAATACATTGAGTGTGCTCTGTGCCAGCTTTGGTTACTAGATTCCATTTCGTGATGAAGAGGAGATTTACTGAAAAGTTACGTGAAATCACAAATGAAATAGAAGTTTCGGCACACAAGTTACCAATAGAGTAAAGCTGTGTTTGAACTATAGTGTTGTGTCGTGTCGTGACGTCTTCTGACGCAGTTTATAGACACAAAACTCGTTGTTTTGTGACGTAGGCTTGAAAATATTCGTTTGATTTGTGCTTCACGCACCACAACACAATAATGTTGACCTAGCTTAAGAAGTAGGAACAGTCAACAAAGCTGTTTGGTATACAGGCATAAATATTGTTATTCCCAATGCACTGCCAATATTTATTTCTAATGTGTGCATTATAACTTTCTAAGCTTATGACATACTTACAAGTGTGGTGTCAATTGTCAACTAAGCACACTCACATCACTTTTTAAGAGTAGTTGCAAATTAGCTGCCCGCTTTGGTACATGTTGTAGTATTATCTTCAGTCGATCGTAATGTAAGGTGTGTATGTTCGTGTGTATAGGTGATGCCTGCCTGAAGCACATCGGTACACGATCCTTTTGGCGCGAAAGCGAGCGGTGCCGAGTGCCAAACTTTTTTCGCAATGGCTACTACGAGTATTTGATGAATTATTCCTGATAGCTTCTTGAGGAAATGTTAATGGAACATAGTGTAATTTCGTTCGTTAGCGCGGCTTAGATTCTTCAATGAAAATATTTAGATATTATTATGGGTTTCTGGTTGCGTGATGAGTGCTATATGATGTTTTAGATTGAGATTTACACAGATCGTCTTGAAAATTTTAACTAAAATTATGTGTGCCACTTACCTATTGTTCTGTGAATGCTTGGACCGGTGCATGGTCATCCAGATTTTTGCTACCCGTATACTGCCTGGAGTCGTTTACGAACTTGTGCTTGAAACCAGTAGTGACGCGGCGACACGTCGCCTGCTGCTGCTGCCTGCAGTCGTTTACGAACTTATGCTTGAAACCAGTAGTGACGCGGCGACATGTCGCCTGCTGCTGCAGCCTGCAGTCGTTTACGAACTTATGCTTGAAACCAGTAGTGACGCGGCGACACGTCGCCTGCTGCTGCAGCCTGCAGTCGTTTACGAACTTGTGCTTGAAACCAGTAGTGACGCAGCGACACATCACCTGCTGCTGCTGCCTGCAGTCATTTACGAACTTGTGTTTGAAACAAGTAGTGACTCGGCGACAACTCGCCTGCTGCTCCTGCCTGCAGTCGTTTACGAACTTGTGCTTGAAACCAGTAGTGACGCGGTGACACGTCGCCTGCTGCTGCAGCCTGCAGTCGTTTACGAACTTGTGCTTGAAACCAGTAGTGACGCAGCGACACATCACCTGCTGCTGCTGCCTGCAGTCATTTACGAACTTATGTTTGAAACAAGTAGTGACTCGGCGACAACTCGCCTGCTGCTCTTGCCTGCAGTCGTTTACGAACTTATGCTTGAAACCAGTAGTGACGCAGCGACACATCACCTGCTGCTGCTGCCTGCAGTCATTTACGAACTTGTGTTTGAAACAAGTAGTGACGCGGCGACAACTCGCCTGCTGCTCCTGCCTGCAGTCGTTTACGAACTTGTGCTTGAAACCAGTAGTGACGCGGCGACACATCGCCTGCTGCTGTTGCCTGCAGTCGTTTACGAACTTGTGCTTGAAACCAGTAGTGACGCAGCGACACATCGCCTGCTGCTGCTGCCTGCAGTCGTTTACGAACTTATGCTTGAAACCAGTAGTGACGCGGCGACATGTCGCCTGCTGCTGCAGCCTGCAGTCGTTTACGAACTTATGCTTGAAACCAGTAGTGACGCGGTGACACGTCGCCTGCTGCTGCAGCCTGCAGTCGTTTACGAACTTGTGCTTGAAACCAGTAGTGACGCAGCGACACATCACCTGCTGCTGCTGCCTGCAGTCGTTTACGAACTTGTGCTTGAAACCAGTAGTGACGCAGCGACACATCACCTGCTGCTGCTGCCTGCAGTCATTTACGAACTTGTGTTTGAAACAAGTAGTGACTCGGCGACAACTCGCCTGCTGCTCCTGCCTGCAGTCGTTTACGAACTTGTGCTTGAAACCAGTAGTGACGCGGTGACACGTCGCCTGCTGCTGCAGCCTGCAGTCGTTTACGAACTTGTGCTTGAAACCAGTAGTGACGCAGCGACACATCACCTGCTGCTGCTGCCTGCAGTCATTTACGAACTTATGTTTGAAACAAGTAGTGACTCGGCGACAACTCGCCTGCTGCTCTTGCCTGCAGTCGTTTACGAACTTATGCTTGAAACCAGTAGTGACGCAGCGACACATCACCTGCTGCTGCTGCCTGCAGTCATTTACGAACTTGTGTTTGAAACAAGTAGTGACGCGGCGACAACTCGCCTGCTGCTCCTGCCTGCAGTCGTTTACGAACTTGTGTTTGAAACAAGTAGTGACGCGGCGACAACTCGCCTGCTGCTCCTGCCTGCAGTCGTTTACGAACTTGTGCTTGAAACCAGTAGTGACGCGGCGACACATCGCCTGCTGCTGCTGCCTGCAGTCGTTTACGAACTTATGCTTGAAACCAGTAGTGACGCGGCGACATGTCGCCTGCTGCTGCAGCCTGCAGTCGTTTACGAACTTATGCTTGAAACCAGTAGTGACGCGGTGACACGTCGCCTGCTGCTGCAGCCTACAGTCGTTTACGAACTTGTGCTTGAAACCAGTAGTGACGCAGCGACACATCACCTGCTGCTGCTGCCTGCAGTCATTTACGAACTTGTGTTTGAAACAAGTAGTGACTCGGCGACAACTCGCCTGCTGCTCCTGCCTGCAGTCGTTTACGAACTTGTGCTTGAAACCAGTAGTGACGCGGTGACACGTCGCCTGCTGCTGCAGCCTGCAGTCGTTTACGAACTTGTGCTTGAAACCAGTAGTGACGCAGCGACACATCACCTGCTGCTGCTGCCTGCAGTCATTTACGAACTTGTGTTTGAAACAAGTAGTGACTCGGCGACAACTCACCTGCTGCTCTTGCCTGCAGTCGTTTACGAACTTATGCTTGAAACCAGTAGTGACGCAGCGACACATCACCTGCTGCTGCTGCCTGCAGTCATTTACGAACTTGTGTTTGAAACAAGTAGTGACGCGGCGACAACTCGCCTGCTGCTCCTGCCTGCAGTCGTTTACGAACTTATGTTTGAAACCAGTATCGACGCGGCGACACGTCGCCTGCTGCTGCTGCCTGCAGTCGTTTACGAACTTATGCTTGAAACCAGTAGTGACGCGGCGACAACTCGCCTGCTGCTCCTGCCTGCAGTCGTTTACGAACTTGTGCTTGAAACCAGTAGTGACGCGGCGACACGTCGCCTGCTGCTGCTGCCTGCAGTCGTTTACGAACTTATGCTTGAAACCAGTAGTGACGCGGCGACACGTCGCCTGCTGCTGCTGCCTGCAGTCGTTTACGAACTTATCCTTGAAACCAGTAGTGACGCGGCGACACGTCGCCTGCTGCTGCAGCCTGCAGTCGTTTACGAACTTATGCTTGAAACCAGTAGTGATGCGGCGACACGTCGCCTGCTGCTGCTGCCTGCAGTCGTTTACGAACTTATGCTTGAAACCAGTAGTGACGCAGCGACACATCACCTGCTGCTGCTTCCTGCAGTCATTTACGAACTTGTGTTTGAAACAAGTAGTGACGCGGCGACAAGTCACCTGCTGCTCCTGCCTGCAGTCGTTTACGAACTTGTGCTTGAAACCAGTAGTGACGCGGCGACACGTCGCCTGCTGTAGCAGCCTGCAGTCGGCTACGAACTTGTACCTTTCATAAGTTAGTTTCAGTTATTTCAATAATAGGTACCTTTTAGATAAATATATCTAGATACCTTTGGTTGGTTCAGGTATCTACATAATTATATTATAATGACTATGCAACGAACCGCAAAGAAAGTACATACAAATACATGGAAAACCGTAAAGTTTCAATTAAATCTGACGAATACTAAAAGTTAAATTGCTTAGAAAAGCTTTCATACTAGTAAAGCTTAAAAAATAACGAAGTTACTTCGTATCTTTTCTTTGATGTAAATTTTTGATGTCCAAAATATTCCATCCTCATTTAGTTTTCTGTTACACCATTTAATTTCTCTATTCACAAACATTTATATAGAATAGAATTTGCACTTTAATTATAAATCTGGTCGAGAGCTCTGAAATAGAAGCTCCATTGAAAAGCGTTAAACAAAAGGTAGAAAATATTTAAAGGAATAGTGTTGGGCAGTGTGAACCACTCGCATGTCGTGAAAATTGCGGGAAACAACTATCTAGTCCATTAAATAAATTGCTCTCGTTTTGAGAGCGTCCCACAAAAAGCATAATATGGCAAGATGTTTTCTCAGACGTGAAGTTATGGCGCGGACGAGAATTCTGATGTTTCATCCGCTTTTATACGTGCTGATTATTTTATTACCTGCTCGCAGATCTTGTGTATTCCTTCTTACATTTTAGTTAAGCTGAAAGAAAATTATGTTGTATGTAGGTTATGTTAATTTTATTTACTTATTCTTAAAAGTGAGGGTTGATCTAAAAATTAAGTAAAAGCCGTGATTTGAACGTCTTTAAAAACCTGCCAAGTGCGAATCAGACTCGCGCGTAAAAGTTTCCGCACGAATCTCATTTTTGTGACATCATTATCTTATCAGCCGAAAGACGTCCATTGACAATGTATTTGAAATATTTAAAATAAATTTTGGGGGTCCCCATACTTAGAATTGAAACGCAAAAAAAAAAAAAAACATCAAACCCATACGTGTGGGGTACCTATCTATGGATAGGTCTTCGAAAATGATATTGAGGTTTCTAATATATTTTTTCCTAAACTGAATAGTTTGCGCGAGAGACCCTTCCAAAGTGGTAAAATGTGTCCCCCCCCTGTAACTTCTAACATAAAATAAGAGTATGATAAAACTGAAAATTATATACATGTATGTATATTATCACGTAAACTACCAGCAAAAATTGGTTTGATCGAGATCTAGTAAGTAGTTTTTTTTAATACGTCATAAATCGTAAATCGCAACTTTTGCTTATAACATAATACCTCTACAGGTTTGTACGGAACCCTCGGTGCCCGAGTCCGACTCGCAGTTGGCCCGTTTTTTTACCGTTTAAGCGTCGGTTTTCTTTGTATGCTGAACTCGTCGTAAGTAAACGAGCAGACAGCCCTATTAATTGTGATTTATAAATTTGTTGGAAACTCCTTCGACCAAATAAGCCAATCGATTCTGTAACTTTTCGATGTGAAACCTAGTGATGTGAGTTTGAAGTGAGTGGTATTGATCTCTAACTAGGGATTGCCCTAGTTACTTACCTATTCTGGTTACTTATCTATTCCTACTTCTGGAAAAAGCTCACTGTGATAGCTTCACTTGAAGTATCCTGCCAATCCCAAGATGGAATGACTTCTCACTTCGTCTAAGTCTGTCAAAAGTAAAAAAATAAACGGCGAGATTATTACTGAATATATCAATTCAGCTGATGTTATCTCAATTCAGTAAGTAGGTGAATTCACTTATCACTACCTCCTTCTTGTGTTCTAATGAATAATCAATTAAATCCTCACTAAGTCATTATACTAGTACCAGGAATCAACGCGCATCAATATAGCTAATCTTAGCGGAGGTATGTATAAGTGGGTTCTATGAGTAGGCAATACGATTTCAGGAATTCGGAATCCGCTATCAATAATCGAGTGAAACCGTTCTAATTAATAGTAGATGTTAACGTTCTCAAGGAATGTACCATGAATCTGGGAAACTTGAGAAGCAGTGGACGCAATATGTATCGTTATCCAAAAAATTAAACTTTTACCTACTTTTAAAACACGTAGTCCTACTGAGTTTTTTTCTAAACGCGTGATTTTCTAAACATGTGCAATGTAATAGAATAAACGCAATACCTCTTAAGAGGTCATTGTACCTACTCATCATTATGAGCAAGTTTTACTATGGGACCAATAATGAAATTGCCCAAAAGACCGACTGCTCCATACGTTTATGTGCGCATGACTCGAGAACATGTACTGTCATGCCATCTTATTTGTATTGTTACGAGCTTGGGGTTCGTGACAATAAAAACAGCCGATTATTTAACCAAAAAAATGACACTTTAATTATCAAAACTAATTAACACTTTAAACACACTAATTACAACCACAATCGCACTATTAAACACTTCACTTCACTTAACTCGCAGTTGAAGATCGCTTCCGAAGATTCGCTTGTATCGCCAATTCAATACTGACTCAATCGCGAGCGATTCGCACCTTATATAGTCCCACAGTAATTTCCAGAACCTTCGAGAATGGAAATATCTAGAAAGTTCGGGAACATACCGGTCCCGACTGAATAGGTGTCGAAACATCGAGAATGTTCTAGCATCGAAAAGTCTAGAAAGATCGTGACCCAATTAGTTCCACTACTCGATACTAGATGGCGTTAGTAGTACGTTGTGTACCCGGCATTAATTCTGGCGCGTAACAGTATGGTTTGACAGCTCACTTGTCGTTCATTTCTTCATTTCAGCTATGTGTTCACTTCGACATGTATACAGAATCGCACTACTGAACAGCTAGATAGGTCCTTAGTACGTAAAAAACAGGAATTTTTAATGAAAACTTTGTAAAAATGCCGTACATATTTGAATAGTTATTTTCGTTTACTTAAGATATTAAACGGTCGGTCGGTCGGTCGGTTTCTTAAAATAAACGGTTATTGACACTGAGGCAGTCTGTCAATAAAAGCCAGTTAGTTTCAATACTAACACAAAAGTTTATATCAAATATTGAACCCGTCGATTGAATAATGAAAAGTTTCAAAGCTTTAGCGCTGTTTCTATTGAGTGAAATTTTGATTCGCAATAAAACGTGCCATCCATAGAAATATATTATATTATGTATGGTGCCTCCAGGTCCCGATGGTGTGCTTCCAGCTTTACTACAGTGGGGAGGTACAGCTGTAGCTACAAGACTGGTACCCTTAATGCGAGCGTGCCTGGCCTTTAGATACGTTCCTAAAGGATGGAGGGAAGTGAAAGTCATATTCATTCCGAAGCCAGCAGTGCTATTCTGTAACAATATTTTCGTGTCTCGACAGCGGAATCCGAGGTGAGTTTCAAATTCGTATAAATATAAGACCTTATGATGTGTGAAATAAAGTTCACTTTGTAAGCTTAGTCACTCAGGTGAAGTCGATATCGAAATGGTTATTTACTGAATAGACTAGCTGGTAAAAGTGACTACACAAGCGCCAAATCCTATCGACCTATAAGTCTTACTTTGTTTTTGCTGAAGACAATGGAAAGACTGTGTGAGAGGGAACTACGAGATGGCGATTTAAAAGCAATACCACTGCATGGTAACCAACACGCATACAGCTCGGGTAAGTCGACAGAGTCAGCTCTTCATCTGGTGGTTAGCCAGATTGAGGAAGCGATTCACCAGAAAGGGTCCTGCCTGGGCACTTTCATAGACATCGAAGGAGCCTTCGACAAGACAAACTTTTCCAGCATTAGAGCCGCCCTCTCCAGACACGGTGTAGAGCAGGTACTAACTGATTGGATTACTAATATGTTAAGCAAACGAGTACGTTCGTTACTACACTATAGGGTATGCAGACGACCTCGCAATCCTCGTGCCAGGAAAGGTAACTGGAAAGATCTGCAACCTCACTCAACAAATACGTATCGTGGAAAGATGGTGCGAAGAATATGATCTTTCAGTTAACCCCACGAAGACTGAACTAGTCATGTTTACTCAAAAGCGAGCACTAGGCCACTACCGGCTACCTAAGCTCTTTAACACAGAACTCCAGTTGTCTAACGAGTATCTAGGCATTATACTAGATAGTAAATTAAACTGGAGCTCTCATCTAGACTACAAACTAAACAGGGCTTGCATCACCTTCTGGCAATGCAGGAAAATGATAGGGAAGAGGTGGGGCTTATCTCCCAAAATAATACTATGGTTGTACAGCGCAGTAATTCGGCCTATGATAGCTTACGGGGCTATTGTGTGGTGGCCACGTGCAAAGCTAGTTACAGCTATAAACAAGCTACAACACATGCAAAGGCTAGCCTGCATGGCGACGACGGGCTGCATGAGGACCACTCCAACTTCGGCGCTGGAAGCCATGCTGGGACTGCCCCCGCTACACCTGTTTATACAACAGGAAACGACGATGGCAGCACTGCGTCTTAAAACACTGGATCTCTGGGGTAAGAGAGAAACACGATACACCGTTCTGCTCAAGGAGCTCAATAATGATATCCCCTTAACAACAACAATAAATGACCGGGTACCCAAGCAATTTATCTTTGATAAAAAAATACAAAATCCAACTGTATGAGGATCATCGCTGCGAGGGCCTAAGCCCTGCAGAGCTGCGGATCTTTACCGATGGATCAAAAACAGGTACTGGCACTGGGGCGGGAATCTTCTCAGAGGATCTCAATATCCATATAGCCACACCATTGGGGGTCCACAACACAGTGTTCCAAGCTGAATGCATGGGCATTTCTCTGGCGGCATCAGCCATCCTAACCAGGGAAGTTAAGGATCATTCAATACGTATACTTTCGGACAGCATGGCCGTCCTGCAAGCTCTGAACAGCCACACAGTTAACTCTGGGCTGATTCTCGAGTGTCACCAGCGTCTCAACCAGGTTGGTAGGCACAACAAAGTAACCATTCAATGGATCAAAGGACACAGCGAATCCCGAGGCAACGATGCAGCGAACGAGCTTGCCAGAAGGGGTTCGAGTATGACACCAATTGGACCCGAACCCTTCGTGCCGCTGCCTTTCGGGTACCTACGCAATCTGGTAAGGAAACGCACCAGAGACAAACATCACAAGCTATGGGCTGACCATGGTGAGTGTAGGCAGGCCAAAGAGGCACTTCCCTCTACCTCTACCTCCAAACAAGCCCTAAGACTGACTAAGCAACAGTTGCGCTCAGTCACAGCCGTAACAACTGGCCACGGGTCTTTTAATAAACACCTCTATGCTATAGGAGCCACGGACAGCCCACTGTGCAGAGCCTGTATGGAGGAGGATGAGACAGCAGCACATCTGCTTCTAAGCTGCCCGGTAGTCGCGGATTACAGGGCCAAGTACTTCGGTAACCCAGGTACCCTCTGTGAAATAGTTGGTAACACCAAGGCGCTGCTGGCCTTCCTCGGGGAGCTGGGGTGGATCGAATGACACATTTGTCCCACCTACACGCAAAATACGCGCTTAGTCGTGGAGTTGCGGAAACCAGCCCGATTTACATACATTAAATACATACATGTATGGTGCCTACGTGCGTGCCTTCTGAGAAATTGCAACAGTGTCTGATGTCAATTTACGTTGTACCTATACAGGAGAAGTGTGCACACCAATTCTCCTACATAGCATTGCATACGTTTCGTAAGTGGGACCAGTTTGTCTCTCGCTTAAAGCCGACATGACCAAATGCGAGGACATTCGCATGAAGGTTTCCTTCCCAAAAAAAAAACAGATCCCTAAAAACTGAGTAAGTGCAATTCGGACGCGCGCAGTGCGGGCCTGTGGACGGTGAGCTATGGGCTAGCTCGCCGTCCGTCCGTCTTATGACAACAGGCCGTGTCCTGGCCGTGGCCGCGCCTCAAAGAGTGTCAGCATAAGGGCGCTTGTACACGGTAAGAAAATACGCCGGGCCTACGCAATAATTCGTGTCGTAACTAGAAAATAACTGTGTACTCTGCTCGCAGCGGTGCACGAAAAAAAATCTTGTCTGCGCAAGACACGACGCGGCGAACGTTGTTGTGGAGCGGTGGGGGGCGGAGTAGTAGGGTTCAGTCAGCCAGCCAGGATGAACCCAGTAAAGTCTCTTGTTTTTTTTTCCTTTTTCATTTTGTTATAATAATAATATGCAATTATCATTCTTTTTTTCTTTGTAGTTAACATTTTTATAAATAAACGAAAATTATTATCAGACTTGTTATTACTTGCGCGCCCTACACCCGACTGACGACTGCACGAAAAAAAATCGTGTCGTGTACACGTTACGATTGGTCTTGTCTGCGGAAGACACGAAAAGTTTTCGTGTGTAGAAAAGACAAAATTCTTGTCGGGTATACTTTGTCTTGTCTGCCGCAGACACGGTAAATTTTCTTACCGTGTACAACCTAAGGAGAGGCCCGAAAGGGCCGACGCCTGCCAGAGTTGCGGGACTATTCGAAAGAGATACCGCGGCTACGGAACATAAAAGGCAATGACGGAACATGGATGGGTTCTAGTCAGTAAAAGTCTGACACGCCCTTCCGCTCCGCCCAGAGCGGGAGAAGTCATTTGATGGTTTCCCATCCGAAAAAAAAAAATCCTATAGGTGTTCCAAAACCATATACTAATTATTTAAACAACATGACATGCATCAAATGCGAACACGATAAGCTTATGACAACAATGAGCAGTAACTGTTAACTTATATTAGAACTTTCAGTTAAAACTTTCTCATACATTTAATAGGAATGTCAGTTCTCTGTACTTTTCTTCGTCTGACACCGTCAATTAGAGCTCACTTAACGTTGTCACTTGAGCTTGATTTTAAATTAAATTAAGTCAATCGATTCAAATGTAAACTGCCAAACATTCCTGAAATTATTTGACAACGATTATGGAGATGAATTTTCTAGTTTAACAATTGAGTTCCATGAAACTTATTTCTCTATTACAGAATTGCATTAAACGCTCGACAAAAGCAATCTTAAAAAAAACCGGCTAGGCACTTGACTCACCGCCGGCGAGCAGCGAGTAGCGAGTGAAAAGATTTAAGCGACTGCTTTTGGGGGCCGAGTCACCCGCGTCCGTAGGAGAATACCCTTCAGCGAATCCCTACACGTGGTCCCCGGGTGGTGCTAAACAGGTGACACTAACCGCCTCCGTGGTCTAGTGGTTATACCACCTGATTCAGACCCAGAGGTCCCGGGTTCGATTCCCAGCGGGGGCAAGTTTTTTGCTCGGTTTGGTTGGTGGTAGGACTTGTTCTAAGTCCGCCTGGCAAGCTACCACCATCATGTCTAAGTCTGTCGCCATAACAACAATGTTAACAGCATTGTTGTGTTCCGGCAGTTAGAGGTATGACAGCCAGTTCCTCTGTTTAAGAGGATTCCGGGTGAAACTCGCTTCCATCTTCGGCCTAATCATCACTTTCCATCAGGTGAGATTTGGGCCAAGAGTTTCCCCGTTTTGTATAAAAAAATAAAAAAAAACGCGGGTGATTTCTTGCAATACTCACTCCGGCCCGCACTGTAGGTAGAAATTACCGCTAGTTGGTGAGTTCTGACTACCAAGCGAGCATCATCTAGCGAGAGTCGCTGAGCGAGTACAATCTTTGATAGCTCTTGTCGCTGCGATCAACTGGAGGTAAGAACCGCTCGCCGGCAGTTGGAAACAATCAGCTATCGACAATAAATGTGTGTGTCTCTTTTATTCACACGAGATCTATATCTTTTGTTTCTTATCTAAGCGAGCAAATAGTCGATAGCTACTCACTTGCTCGCCAGTGGTGAGATAAGTGCCTAAGTGCGAGTCGGACTCTTACACGAAGGGTTCATACACAGATATATAATAAAACAACTAAACTATTTATTATATCTATGAGTTCAAATCATGAACCGAAAAAAAAAAACAGGTTTTTTGTATGGGAGAAATTTCAACTATTATGGTAACCTTGACTGACCGACGGACGGACGAATGGACGGATGGACTGACAGTAGAGGCTTAGTAATAGGGTTCTTGTGATGGTCGACACAACTCTATTACTAGTTATCCGCTAGTACGGAACCCCAAAAACCGGAAAAAGTTCATCTGGCCAGTCCGTTCTGAAAAAATAGTTACCCAGTAAAACCTTACAAAGTAAACATGACTCGTTGAAAATGTTACTACAATCTTGTTCCTGTATGAAAATTATTCAAATCATCGCCATTTTGCATAGGACGAGTGTAATAAGAACGAGTGAGTTTACATGAAAGTTTCACGCGGGAAATACCGCAGTTTGTGAACGCTTCAACATGTTAAAAGCCACTAACTTTATATTACCCTTTCTGTATGGATAATTACGTGCGGTTTTGGTCTCTGATATGAACGTTCGTTAAATAATAAGTTTTGTGTGTGAAATGTATTAAATGTACATTTTTTAGGCTCTTTGTTTGAGTCAATGAAAACACATTCTCTGTGGTTACGCGTAGTTTTCTAGCGTTGGCGTTGCTAGCGTGTATTTTTTGACGAACTAAAAATTAAATTCTTTGTTTGGGTTGGCCACAGTATTTTTATATTAGTGAAGTTTAGAGCTGTGTACTTTATTCATGAACCCAGAGTAAGTATGAAAAAATGAAAGTCTGTTTGTTATGCTTTAACGCCTAAATCGCTAAACCGATTTTGATAAGTTTTGGTGCATAGATAGACCTTGGGCAACAGGAACATCTGCGAGATAGGCTTAAATTTTTTGCGAAAATAAAAAATTGAACAAGCAAAGCTGTGGGAAAAAGCTAATGAAGAATATTATTTGGGTATTTACTCTTTATATTTTCCATCAAGTGATGTCTTAATCTCCATTTATGTGACAATATTAATGGCGTAACAAAAACTGTTTGCACGATACAATAAAATTAGTCTTTATTAGTCTCCATACCAATAAAACGTCCATAATTTTATAACATACCGCGAGACACTCGTAAAATCGTATGAAACCGTGCGAATCAAAGCAATCCGTATCGCTACTGTTATAAAGAACACAATAAAAATGTTTCATGTTGATTACTCTTTCAGTGAGACCTACAGGAAAATGATTTTTCTAATATGAATCTGAGAAAACATTGCCCCGTGTTATGATGGTTTGGTTGTAAAAAAGTAATATTGGAGGCGACTGAGCCCGGTCGTAAAAAGTATAGTGGGAGGTAGGAGGCACTGAAGGTAGGTAGGTACAGCCCTCGCCAAACTTTGTGACCGCTCTGAAGTTAACTACAACGGAGGCGCAGTAATAAATCTCATACAAAAACAGCACCGCGCGAGGCTTGCGCATCGGAAAAACTAACTTCAGGGCGGTCACAAAGTTTGGCGAGGGCTGTACGTGGACATTACACAAGTATAGCGATTATGAACTCTGAGGAAATGTTCCTCGTGAAATATTTGTACCTTTTGACGCTGTCGGAGTTATTGTTTGTAGCTGATGTTGTACTGAGTAACATGAAACGTGTGAGCAAGTTTTATGAGCCGGCTACTGATCACTTTGTATAGGAGAATTTTATAGAAATATGTTTCGAATGAAATAAATAGTAGTGAGGGTTTAGAAAATGCTCATTAAATTACTCTTGAAATCAAATAAAGCTTTTTCACAATATGAACTATATTAGAAAAGAGAGGTGAATAATCTTGATAAATGTTTTTTTATTTTATACTTAGGTACTAGCTGACCCGCGCAACTTCGTCTGCGTCACATTTTCCATAAATGCTCAGCTCCTATTTGTCTTAGCGTGATGATATATAGCCCCTTCCTCGTTAAATGGGCTATCTACCACTGAAAAAAGTTTTCGAATCGGACCAGTAGTTCCTGAGATTAGCACGTTCAACCAAACAAACAAACAAACAAACTCTTCTGCTTTATAATATTAGTATAGATTCAGTTTAAAAATAAATTGCAACTAAAACTCAATGTTTATACAACAAAAACGATTACCAAATCAATAGGACCATTCGTTTCAGCTATAGTTTACCTACTTGTGTCTTTTTAACCGACTTCCCAAAAAGGAGGAGGTTCTCAATTCGGTTGTATTTTTTTTATGTTTGTTACCTCAAAACTCAAACTCAAACATTTATTTCAATTAAACCATTTACAGGCACTTTTGAATTGTAAAGGTCGGTCGGTCCAAAAAGATGAAGCTATTTGCACGTTCCAAAGCGTAGATCTCTATGGAGAAGAACGTGCAAGAAACTCCACGGGCACTCTTTTAAAAATAATAAATTTTTACAAAGTTTTCTTGACATCGTGTTGAAATTATACATACATGTGAGAACGATGTGACGAGCATGATAAAAACATCCGACTAAAAAAGGAACAATTCAAAGAAATAATTAAAATAAATTAAAATAAACCATGGCAGCTGAGAAATGACCAGTCCCAACCGACGGCGCCATGACATGCGCCAGGCCCATTCGTCTCAACCATTTTGAATGGAGCCACATAATTTAACGCATACGCCACCATCAGCTAGGCTTTTGAGTGAGCATGACACTCCCAACCGCCAGGGTACTTGAGTCTATACAATGCAAACACACACATATTTAAAAATGTTGGTACAATAAATCAGTGTGTGAGTTAAATTAAATATAAAAGTCATTAAAGACATCTATAGATATACTAAATATATTAATACAAACATTATCAATAAGTTTGACTTTGTTTACTACACCTTAGACTGTCCTATGGAGCAGGACCAGCATGTTTCCAAGCATTCTTATCTTGAATATAATCAACTAATTTGTAATATGCTTGTTTACATAGTGTGCTTTTAACATAATTTTTAAATTTTCTTTCATTTAATTCTAATATGTCACAAGGTATTTTGTTGTAACATTTAATACAGTACCCCATGAAAGATGTTCGTACTTTGGCTAATCTATAAAATGGCTGATCTAATTTATTTCTATTTCTAGTATTAAAGTTATGTCTATCACTAATTTTGCTAAAGAGATGTCGATTTTTCCTTACATACATAATATTTGCATAAATGAATTGACATGGGACTGTCATAATATTAATCTTTTTAAAGACTTCCCTAAGAGAATCGCGTCGACGTAGATTATAAATGGCTCTGACAGCACTCTTTTGTAAAATAAATATGGATTCAATGTCAGCAGCCCGACCCCATAGCAAAATACCATACGACATAATGCTGTGAAAGTAACTAAAATAGACCAAACGCGCAGTTTCTACATCTGTTAACTGTCTTATCTTTCTAACAGCATAAGCGGCTGAGCTTAGCCGCGCCGCAAGAGATGTTATGTGAGGTCCCCATTGCAATTTCTCGTCTAAAGTGATTCCCAGGAAAACCGTCTGATCAATAAATTCCAGTCAATACGATGTCACATTCGTTACTTTTAACATTTGGTAAAGTAAATTTAATACATTTGGTTTTTTTTTCATTCAATACTAAGTTGTTTGCCGTAAACCAATACTCCTAACTCCGTCTTACCTCATAACTCCGTCAATTATGAACCGATTTGAAAAATTCTTGTAGATTGGTCCCATTTAAATTGTATCAAAATCGGTTACGAAGTTTGGATTTTAAATTAAAATAGCTGGAATTCGTTTACTTGGATGATAGTTTATTGTCATCCAAGTAATCGGAATTGCGTATTTTGCTTTTCTGCTATTTTGTAGTGGTGTTGTTAGGTGTGGGGTACAGCTAAAAAGTGAAAAATAAAAAACTTTTACAAAAAAATGCAAACAACTTCCTCCTCCGACGACTTCCGACTCCGAAATTAAAGTTATTTTTTACTTTTTGGTGTTTTTTTTTTATTTGGAGGTCAGTTGTACAACATTGCTTTTTTGGCAAAAGGTATTGTCCTAATTTTTTAATGATCGTACGAGTTAACGATGCGATTTCGTCGCGCGACGAAAATTATTTCTGTGCTCGCACGATGATTTGAAATCTTCAATTAGGACACTCAAAATTAATAATGCATCGATAACTCGTACGATTGTTAGCAAGTTAGGGCAATGCCTTTTGCCAAAAAAGCAATGTACTTACAAAAAGTTTATTAAAAATTTAAATAATTTTTCCTCGTTTTTGCTGCAACAATCACATGTGCTTATTTAGGACATGGAAGACACATATTTAGATCCTAGAACCGCTTTATTTTAGGAGTAATCTGAAAATGGTGAAAAGATTAGTTACGCCATCTTTAATTAAAAATGCGTTCAAATGTGTGTTCGCAGTAGACATTTGAAGATAGTTCATGTATGATCTTAGGCACCGTGTATCCATAGCAGAAACCACAACTCATTGTATATTTACCACTTTGGGATTTCCTCGAGCTTTCAGTTTCCCTTTGGCATATACCGCTTCCGAATACCCTCACTTTTAAAACATGCATTTTAAAGTTCTGCCGCTCCGTTACGTTCTCTAACCGAAATTATGCGGGAGTCCAGCGTGTTACAGAGGTGTTAATCTCTCATGAAATTAGTATTTTTGTTGCGTTTTTAAATGCTTTTCTAATTTATTAGCTAAGGTTGCATGCTGTAATAGACCTTTTTGCAGAATGCAAGCTGGCAATTATTTATTTATATCAATTAGGTACTCTACTACTTTTGCCTGTATTTACGCGTCATTGATGTTTCGAATTCAGAATAGGCTTTTAAAATGAATTGAATAGGGCTGTTTTTTTATATACAGTTGCTTACTAATATAATTAGAGGAATTTAAAATGGCAGTTTGACAGCTTCGTTTTTGAAAATATTATGGTCAAGCAGCCATATTTATTATTCAGTTAAAAATGACATATCTGAATATTGAAAAATGTACCTAGTAGCCGTAAATCCTTATCGGCTTATGAATACGATTGTAATTTATAAGTACCTACTTATGTACTGAGTTCGGTCCCTTAACAGTACCAAAAAGACAAAAAGACGCTCTATTCCGATCCCAACACACTTCCTCTTTTTTTTTCATTGAGTTTCAAAGGTACAAGTGTACCCTCTAGTTCTAATGAACAATCAACTTAGTTAATTAACTGAATGGGCACTAAACAACAGTAAAACGTATAGTTGATCGGGAAGGCGATCGATGGAGGCGAGCTGGGGGCAACTTTGATTCATTTGGAGCTAATCCGGCGGCCGCTCCCCAAACCTCTCATTAGACGCCCAATTGGTTCTCGGATCATGCGAAGACTTTAATCTTGCGGCCTGGTAACTTGTCGCAAGCCTTGTTGTAACTAAGTATTTGATATTCATGTAATCAAAAGTTTTATTACTCCTGTCTTCCTGTCTATTGCTATCGTCGTATGAAATCAATAGGTAATTCTAATAGTCCAGTAAATTACGCTAAAGATTAACTTAGCAATAATTCTCAACTCTGATTTTATGCCTTTTACTTCAAGAGGGAACTGGGTAAAATTTTGATTGGCTTTATTTAAAAAAGAAACAGTGATTTTTTTACGGACATTTCTGACTTTGGAAATGAATAATTCCGGCAAAATTAATAATTTTTTATGTAATCTTAACAAATTAAATAAAAAAAAATTTAACTAACTACAAAAAATAATTACTAAAATTTCGGAACTCGGTATTTTTGGTTTTGTTTCTTCGTTTTTTGACACCTAATTCCGAAATTTAAGTTATTTTATACTTAGTATTGTTTTTATTTGGAATTTGGTTATATTTTTTTTTTGTAAAAAACTTTTTAATTTTCACATTTTTGTGGTGATACTTGCACGACAGCATCGTCTACGTAGAAAGCAGCACTTCATCCCAGTAAGCTAAGATACTCCTAAAATAAAATCTAGCGAGCCAAACTTAATCAAATTTTACGGGACCAAATGGCACGGATTCCAAATTGAACACATCGAAAAATCACAGAAATCGGATCTGAATCCTTAGAGTAATTGGTGTACTTACATACATAAAAAATGGCTACCGCATTGAGAACCTTCTTCTTTTTTGGAAGTTGGTTAAAAACATGACAGACCTAAAACCAGGAGTTTCTTCTGCCCAAAATCCAGTGGGCTAGTTTGACCATTCATAGCATCTAGCTCAAAAGTCATAACTCCAAGCGACATGGACTTCGGGATATTTTATGCCCCCCAATCATAATCGCTTCAATGGGATTAGAAAGGTACGTACGTAATGAAAACAACTTCAAAGGTCGATGAATAAAGGGGTGATCGAGGTAAAAAAGAACGCTCAAAGTAACAAAGCAATATAATAATCTTCAATTAATTATCCCCTTCATTTCATGCAAGCGAACATTTTTCGCAGAAAAACATTTTAGCGCTGAAGAAGATAATGGCACAGATCTGCTTTAATCCGATCAGTGAGCGTATTATCTGATGCTCTGAAAAAAACTGTAGGTAAGTTGATACTAAAATCTCTTCTAGGTACTACTAAATCTCCGTTAAAATGTTAATGCTTTCTCATTAAAGTAATCACTTCATCCGAAAAGGGTACAGTCGAAATAGAGTCGAAATCAGAAATTAATAATGAACTAGAGAACTCTGGAGTGACATTCAAGGCCCCTAAAGTTGAAGTCGCTATCAGGCTATTTACCTCGTACTTTTACGTTCTCAAAATATCATTGAGTAGTCGAGTACTTCATGGATCGTATAGTTCGCAGTTGAAAACGTGTCAGGGAATGTGTATTGTCGTGAACTTGCGAAGCTCACACAAAGTCGAGATTCTTCAAAGGAGTGAGGGTGGCATAAAAGCATTGCTACAAAAGGCTTTATATTTATGTGTGCACGTACTTCTAAGTGATATTACCTACCTTTGGTTTACGTACCTTTATTATTTAAAAGCTTTGATTGTAATGTGAGTGTATTGAGAATATTTGAGGCAATTTAGAAATGTATTAGCTGAGATTATGACTGAGTTTTGATATGATCTACATCTGTATCATCTTTAGCCAACAGCATACCACTTGTAACACATATATAAACTCTATCTGTGCATGCACCTTAACACTCAAACGCTCACAAAGCTCAACTGACACGAATCTCAGCAGAAGACCAACCAACTACGTTATTTAAGGCGAGGTTGCAGTACTGTGTGTTTTGACGAACAACAGCGACTGTCCGGCGAGCGAAATAATGCCTAATTTTTTATTGTTTTTTCTTATTGGCGAAAACTGATAAAGAAATTATACAATATGGTTTCAACATTTACTTCAAAATAAAAAGCTCTATCTATTGATATAACTTCTATATATATATTCGTGATGAAATCTCTTAGCAGTACACGTTTAAAATTGTAATTTAGTGTCATGTTTGATTAAAAAAAGTATCGAGCCAATCATTCTAAATCGCGTTTCTATCTTTACGATTTACTTGAGGGTATGTTCAATTTTTATGTAATGATTTTTATTTATTAAAAAACTCTTAATTAATAAGATTTTCAGACGTTCAAAAATCTTAAAACGTACTGCAACCCCGCCGCAGGCGGCAATTCAGATTATTTAATTTACTCATCCTCAAACCTAACTCGAATCTGCGATGTAGGGAGAAGGAGGGGTTAAGTAAACACCATAATGAGTACTTCTCCATGACTCAGCTCAAGACTGAAGACTGAAGTCTGAGCCCTGAGACTGAAGTCCTCCTTTATTGTTAAGAGTGATATATATACATAGTGCGTGCGTGATGTTATTATAATAAAACTATGAACATATCTTACTTAAACTATGTGCTATACGTGACGTGCTGATGCACGAGTACGTGACATCACACCACATCACCCCTCTTAAACAAAAAAAAAAACTAACTTGCATTGTTTTTTTTTCCATTTCACCCCATTATTAACTTACATTCTAGCTCTTACAGTATAACATTGTCCTATTTTTGTGTATTACATCTATCTTCTAAAATCTCATAAAATAAAAAAAATATCTATTAAAATTAATGATAACGATTACACAAAAAAACAATAACGACACGATAACGATAAAAATAACAACAAACAAAACAACAACTGACAACAACTCAAAATAACATTTTCTTTTATGCCTTTCTCATTACAAATAGTTACTATGTCTTTCGTCAACTCGTCACGCGATGATGCCGATAAAGATTCATAGTTTACATAAATACTCGAGTTTTCTTGGCATATACATTCAATGCATTAATTTGCGCGACTTTGACAATATTTTTATACAAGTAGTGTTACGTAACATTTTCTCCCATTCATTTAAACATATTTCTACGTCATCACCTTGCTTTTAAAAACTTCCACGATCCTAGGGTGATCAGTCCTAGACACCACGGAGTCCGTATCACAAACATTTGTTTCTCCCAACTGACTTACATGGTAAATTATCAAATATATAAAACTTATACACGAACGCACATTGTCTGTATTACAACTTTTAATACACATAACCTATAGCTCGTAAACTACCCCTTATACCATTAATCACTAACCCTTTCTTAACTATTTTACAGCACAAAAACATTATTCCTCAAGAAACTGCTATTCATGGCCGATATCGATGCCCCCGTACCGACTTACCATTCTAAATCTACATTATTTTTCATAAAATTTACCCAGTTATTACTATTGCAAGCTAATTTATACTTAGAAACGAAAAAAAACTAAGTTTAATTTTACTGCTCGTCTTCACTATTCCGTGACATTGACATTGCGCCTGAGTCAGCATCACCCCGCGCATGTTCTAAACACACTACGCGCTGCCGACCTTGCTGATTTTGTTGTCCACAATGAGCATTATTGCTACGACCGCGCATTCCGACACTATGCCGTACGCTTTCATATTTGTACTTAACTTAGAAACTATAATATACTTAAATTTACCATAATGGCATATGATGACACTTGCTCATCCCCAGTCACTTTCGGGAATAAGCTAACCGCCGTTTTCAACGAAAATCTCTCCGACGCCATCTTCTGGCCGGTTTAGATACCGTTTTAAAATTTAACTGTCCCCATATACAAGTTTTCTATCTTACTCACTAACAGTGCTAACTTCTTTGAAAATTTGCTAGACTTAGAAACTATACACTTAAATTTACTATAAACAATGAGGTCAACTCCACTTCCATTTAAAACTAATGTCTCTAAACCGTTGACTCCACAACACATTAAGCTCAAACAGCGCTCACTTACTCGCCCCGTCGCTCCGTCACTCCGTCTGATCCCGGTCAGGCCATCTGCACCGCTCGCTGCACCTCCCGCTGATTAACCTTCTCTTCGATCCAATTTCGATGGCACCTCCTGTACAGCCGGACTGCCACGCCAACGATGACTATCGCCAAACACACGGCGATGAACAACAGCACTGCGTTGATAGCTGACAGCTGTTCTTGAGTAACTGTCGCGGTATTTGATCCACCCGCTGCCGTCTTGGCGATGATAACCTCTTCCTTTGATGTCGTGCTTCCCATGGCCTGCGACTACAAAACCCAAGCTGACTTGAAGCTCACCGATGTTGTTGACTCGAAGCTCATCGTAGTGACTCCGATTAGTCCCCGGTCGGGCAACTATAACGCCGTCCAGTCGACTGGCAGGGTCGCCATGCGATGTAGGGAGAAGGAGGGGTTAAGTAAACACCATAATGAGTACTTCTCCATGACTCAGCTCAAGACTGAAGACTGAAGTCTGAGCCCTGAGACTGAAGTCCTCCTTTATTGTTAAGAGTGATATATATACATAGTGCGTGCGTGATGTTATTATAATAAAACTATGAACATATCTTACTTAAACTATGTGCTATACGTGACGTGCTGATGCACGAGTACGTGACATCACACCACTTTCAGTGTAATGCACAAAGTCTCAACTTAGTTCGTTTAACGTTGGTTATTGCGGGCAGAGATCGCCAACGGTTTGTGTCTTCGACTTCCGAAAGTGCTTCAGGCACAGTCGCGGTTAACGTCATTAGGTGGTCATGGTCCTACGTGATGCCAAAACTCTGTAAGCCCCTTAAATACTTTCAAGTGAGGGAATTGGGGGGATGCTGCATAAGTGACTTTTCACACGTTATTTTGGGAAGACTGAAACATTTTGTGTTAATATCCTTAAAATTAAAATGTATCAGAGATCAGAAGGCTATTAAGTGGGTACTTATCTAGTTTCTCAGACTGACAAAATTATTTCCTGAACATCAACCATGTAAATACTTAATTAGTTTTGCTGAATGAGTATCGTCTTGACAACTCTGCCAACGTTTCAGATATATCTATTGTTATTTTTTCCAACTGATTTTTCAGACTAAACTTTGACGTCTTACTATCTAACATAGATCCATGATTCCTTAATTTTTGTCTCGTCTATCGTTCACATGCAGCTGCGAAATATTCAAACACCGCGTAATAAAAAGGGCCACCGCAACTATACCACGCAGTCAGCTGCTAAACTCATTTTCTGATAGCGCCACGAGTAAACGTGTCAGGTTTTAATAAGGCGAGAAATTAGCCCGTCGGATCAATACGGCGGCGGTGTTAATTTGCATGCAAAAGCTTAGGCCCTGAGAATTTTACCTACCTGTGGCCAGTGGCCAGGCGTAAGAGGAGTTAATTAAAATTGCAATATGTCTCTCTTAGCTGCATGGTAGCCTGGGAAACACTTTAGCGGGATGTCATGTGGAATGGTTGCTTGTTTCTGTTTACTAACTAACTGCTCTAAAGAGAATCGTTTTTAGTATAGTTTTAATAATTTGTTTGAGTTGTTAGGAAACTAAATAACATAATAATATTAAAGGAAGGTTCGTATGGAGAAATAGAACCCTTATAGAATAGGAAATATGCATGGAAAATAATATTTATTTTTATCTAAACAGTTTATCTAAAAATATATTACTAACAGTGAAAATAAAATTAAAATTGTTCGAAAAGCTGACGAGATATAATTATTTTAACCAAATACTATATGTCCCTCTTGCGAAAACATTTTATATGGCAGCTGCTTAGGTCTTATGGACTTTGACGTAAAAGTTCATAGCGGACTACTCTTACTAATTATAATCTTTTAAGCTATATCTTTTCATCGCTGATGAAGGTATTTAATTTCATGATTGTTTACCAGAGCTATTAAGTATTTTATTTTGCAAATAAATATCTATCGGACTGTCACAGCGAAATTGCTTCAAACTAACAATTCAGTTGACATTTTTATTTTATTTATCTATGTAGTAACTGTTAAAAATATATCATTCGTGCGAAATCCTGTACGTACGATTCTGTCCCGTACTTGACCAGTTTTTATTTGATAGTTTTACTCTATCTAAAAATATATCATTCGTGCGAAATCCTGTACGTACGATTCTGTCCCGTACTTGACCAGTTTTTATTTGATAGTTTTACTCTATCGTGGGACTTGCTTACCTTCCCATACGCAACCACAGACACCAAGACCAATAAACCGATCCAATTTCTTCTTTGTAAAAAATAAATAGGATCATGGAGAGCGCATATAGAACTTTATTTGTCCACCACACAAACTGCGTACTAGTGAATAAGTAAAACCTCCGCAAATAAGGGCTCTGTGCAAATACAATCTTTATCTAACGTGGTTAAACTAAAAGAATAATGTGCTGCCGAACTGGTTTCAGATTAAACACGGGATGTGTGGTCCTGATTGTGTAATTGGTATGATATTGTAATTAGGTATTGATATTTATTACAATGTGTATTTCTGCTGCCGCTATAGCAACATAACTATACATATTATAAAACAAAGTCCACTGCCACGCCTGTCTGTTCGCGATAAACTCAAAAACTACTGCACCGATGCTGTTTCATCAATGGATAGAGTGGTGCTCGAGGAAGGTTTAAGGAATTAAAATTATAATTTGTCAAGCGGGCGAAGCCGCGGGCATTAGCTAGTATAAAATAAAAATATGATGGCACAGAACCCTTCATCCGTCAGTCCGACTCGCACTTGGCCAGTTTTTTTTTCACTATAGGCACATGTTTTTGCGGCTCTATGTTTCTAAGTTTTTTCCTTATTTTTAACCGACTTTCCAAAAAGGAGGAGGTTCTCAATTCGGATGTTTGTATTTTTTTAACCGACTTTCCAAAAAGGAGGAGGTTCTCAATTCGGATGTTTGTATTTTTTTTTTTTTTTTTTTATGTTTGTTTGGGCATAACTCCGTCGCTTGCCAACCGATTTTAAAAATGATTTTTTTATTGGAAAGGGAATACTTCCCAAATGGTCCCATGATAAGGAAACCAGGATCTGATGATGGCAACCCAGAGAAGTCGAGGGGAACTTTCGAAAATCGTATGGGCAACAAGTGCGTTTGTATTTGCAGTGATGTTGTTAGGTGTGGGGTACCACTAAAAAGTGAAAAATAAAAAACTTTTTACAAGTTTTTTATAACCTTTGTGATTACTAATTTTAATAACCATTTCAACGGCTTATTCTCTATAAATAATCAAATGTTTTTACCATTTTTATATTTTGGTCATGTTTTCGGTGTTTTTTTTTTAAAGTGATTAAGTTATACGTTCTAAGATAGTGAAGTGACATTATTTTTCTGAAATAGTAATTATGTCGTATTACATAGTAGTTCAGTCTTTCATAGCCCATTATTTTGGTATCTATTTAAACAATATCATTGTCTGTATGTATCATAACAACTTCTTTTACCTATCGCTTCATAGTACACAGGTACATTTAAGTTTATTTAAGGTGTTTTATGCATTTTTCGCAGTCGTAGAACAACAGTTGTTTGTTTGTAAGGAATATATTTGCCTCATTAAGATTTCCCGGCCACTAAAAATACATGATGTATAAAATCTAGAGGCGCTTACGTCACCAACAAAATATTCTGGCTCAATATCAATGGAGATACTCTTATGTATTTGGAAAGCTTTTAGACCTTATGAAAAAAATTCAAGACGAAGAGCGGTTTCTTACCCATGAGGATATTTTGCCTTTTTTTGGACTGTTATGAAAATAATTAAATAGAAGAGCAAGCCACTCTACTCATATAAAAGTACATGCTCAACTCAGTAAAGTAAAACCATTAAAATTAAACCAAGAAGGCTTCTTTTTTTTTTGAAGGCAATGGAATGATTTTACTGCTAAGGAATTCCTTGATACGGGTAGACTGGAGTTTGAAATAACAAATATAAATATACTTTTACATACCTAACTCACATCTGCTTAATAAGTATTAAGTACTCCATTAAATTTTACTACAATGCTTCCGTCTGTTATCCCTAATTTAACTTGAGACTTTACGTACGACCTTCACATAACGAAACGTTTACTGAGACAGCGTACATCAAGCTGAAAATACATTATGTTCCAACTTCGACGGAGCAATATTTCAAGGAACAAAAACACGTATGTTCTCTAGGGGAGACGGCATTATTACTTGTGTTCCTACTCCCAAATGGCAGTGTTCCGTTAGAACCATGTTTCTTCTAAATAGAAAAGTTTTAATTCGTTGTGGCGGCACGATACGAGGCCCACCTACCTACACTTATATTGTATATCAACAAATACGGCAAACGTAGAATGAGAGTCAGGCGCCTGCTACAAAGTTCCCGTTGTTTG
The DNA here is from genome assembly GCA_963859965.1 of Ceramica pisi. Lineage (NCBI taxonomy): Eukaryota > Metazoa > Arthropoda > Insecta > Lepidoptera > Noctuidae > Ceramica > Ceramica pisi. Next base: position 8,520,481 of record OY982529.1, read on the forward strand.
GCAACTCCACAACTTTGTACTTTGCTAAATAATAGTCTTATTGATACCATGATACCTCTGTTGTGACGATACCACCCCGCCTTGTTCGCTAGTTCCCCCAACTGGCATACATTGTTAAAAATATTTTAGACCTTAACGAAAACTCGGAGTTAGCGTTTAATTAGACAAGTTGGAGCTTAGTTCTACCTGAGCCCTCGTTGCTAACAGCGGACGAACAAATAAATGAAGGTGAGATGAAGTTCGCCTGTTTCGGCTAGCTAGATAAATTCTGTTTCGAGTTTAGCTAATACGTTTTTCAGTTGTTCCAACATTTTGTTTAGTTGAAAATTGTTTTAATTGAAATTATTCCTAAAAAGCAACATTAAACTGCAAAAGCTAAAACCAGCTATATCTACTTATATCTGGTATTTCTAGTGCACGTGACACAAATTGCACGTCATTTATATCGGTACCAAACGTTTTAGCTTGAAGCGCAATGGATTTAGTCATGGTTACTGGCACCTATTCATTGTGAACCAGTAAATCGTGTTCAATAAGCCCATTCTGTATGACTGGCTGAGTCCAATTCAATTTCGTATTCAGATCCAGAACGTGAAATTCAGTTGCCTCAAATAGGCCATCAAGTCGCTATGACTAACGGGTCGTAAAAGGTTAATGAATGGTCCATAATTAAATGGCACTTGATATTACCGGCTACAATGTTAATGTCGCAAACATTATATTTAATGCGGAACATTTTACTGCAGTTCAGTTTATAAATTCCGGATCAGCTGGTGGTGCAGTTTTACAAGAAACTTTTCAAGAATAAAGGCGTTTTGCAGGGGAAGCCTCAAGAGTTAGATACTCACGAAAAGTATTAACTTTTTAAAATTGGCCACTATCCAAAACCTATACTCTTATGTAACGTTTAATGTTTTAAGTCTCAGAGACTTATATTTTGCGGTAGCCATTTGTAGGTACGTGCCTATAGATAGTTGATCGAAGCTGTTTACTTGGGCCTTAAATAAATAGATGGCCGAACTTGCGGAATTCCTAAAAGCCGCACGTTTGGTTTAGAAAGGGCCGGACACTCCACTTGATGGCGTCTTAATGTTATTAAGAAAACGTTGTAACAAGGACGCACCGCATTATAGTTAGGCAAGTGTGGCGAGGACTCGAGCGGAACACTCATAATTAAGTTTTCAATGGAGCAGAAATGTGGTTTAGCGGCAAACACCCGGGGACAAACTAGTCCGCTTCGAGTCCCCAACTCTCTGTACCTGCGGCTCGCTTGATTTGATATGCAGAAGTTGAACCACTTCGACGAACTTCTCGCAGTGCGTCCATTTTAATTGGTTTGGAAGTGTCTTTAAAGCTCAGTGAAGTGTTTGCGGAGTGAAGAAATTGATGCAATAAGATGTGTTAACCGAGCGGGGTCTACAATCCTTCATGGACGTTGAAGTAAAATAAAAGTGCGATATATTTCAAAACGGCATTTATCCTCGCTCGTGTATTACATCGAGTAAAAGGATCGTTGAAGGCACTCGGCTCGTGCGATCAGTGAGTTTACGCCCCATACACTCGGAACTGTCGGGCTAACGGCGCGGCAGCGTGAGGCGAGGGGGCCACTTAGACATGCCGCCTTGACATGTTGCCAGGGCCTTTTAAAATATTTATATTTTTTATCTCTAAGGGGACACGGAACAAATCGCTGTGTGAACGTGCAGGAATTTAGTACGCTTCTTATCTCGTTTTACCAGCTAAGCGGAGTTTCAGAAATGCACGTATAGTGTTTTAGATATGCTTGCAAAGTTGGCTATCAGTACAGATATGACATTAATTATTACATCTATATTTAAAATATTAAATAATATATCATTCCCCTACGCCGCACACCGCAGCAGCCGTTAAAGTGAAGCTGAAATTAAAATAATAATTTCAAAATCAACCGCATGATGTTGCAGCTAATTTAATGGAATTAAAACCATATTCGGGACATCGCGGTTAGCATAACCTTTGGCCACTAGCTCTGGTGTAAAATAAAATGGTTGACCAGTGCCAGCATAACTAGAGTCTGGATTCTCTTTGTAATTATGCTGTTCATTCGCTGCACAATGGTAGCACGAAACACTATTAGAGTATAGTGACGTTCTAGCAAGCCAAGATTAAACCCTGGGACTGCTCGTAAGTATATTTATTGCAGAGCAGTTGGTCTGTAGCCGTGGTATGTATGTGGTAGACTGGCAACGATATCTGCTGTGTATTGCATGTAGTAGTGAACAACAATTGTAGCGTAATGTCGCGGGACAAGAGCGAGCGCACCTATAGTGCTGCGCCAGTATTGTGCTAAGATACGGCTGCACGCTATTCGCTACTTTGTTACACAAATGAAATGAGAAGACGTTACTTAGATAACATTTATTGCTCATGTTGTTGAAAAGAATAGAGGAATGTTTGTGTTCTGTACGAGTTACGAGTTTACGTTTGGTTGGTTACGTTACGGTTGTTTGAAGGAGAAGCTTTGGTGAATTGTTTAGACACAATTGCTATTTCATTCGAACTTGTACAAAGTACGGATGGACACTAAAAAAGTAATGGGAGTAAAGTCTTGGTGGGCCTGAAGATGAGACGAAGACAAACAATTTAATTTTTAGGTATCCAACCGAATATGAAGGGATTGTGAGCTAGTTATAGTGAATGATTTTTGAAACGTAGGAATTTCTGGAAAATAACATCATCACCTGCCTAGTCTTTTCCCAACTAAACATATTGCGGTCAGCTCTCAGTGAAACTGGATTCAGCTGAATACCAGTATTTGACGAGTAGCATCTGCCTACCAGACCTCTACAGCTCATTAACTTGGTAACACGGTACTTCTTTTCATCAACCAACACGGTACTCAACCACGGTTCATTCAACCAACACGGTACTTCTTTGAAAGAATGGAAACACCATTCTTTCAAAGAAGTACCGTGTTGGTTTGAAATTTGAATTCATAAAAGTAGGTAATATCTGTGCACTGCCTGCCATGAAGGTACCTCTATAGACTGTTTTTCAACTTTGGTTTCAAAAATAACATAGCTACAGTAAATAATGGCTGTCTGAAAATAGCTTGGTCGTGCCCAAAAAATACAACATCATCAAAATGGTAATCAAAAGACTGCCTTATTTTAACATCTTATTATCTCAGCGGTATGTTAATCAATATTTAAATGTGGATTGCCAAGTATTTACCTACATAACAGACAGCTATGAAAGCCACATCGCGACAAAGATAAATCTTTGTGGTAGTATAGAAAATGAAATAAAAACGATGAAAGGAAGGTATTAGTACTACATCAAAGGCATGATGCAAGAAATTTTATTACGCATATAAAATACATGTAAAAGGTCCACATAATGTACTATTTTGATTTCAAAAATAGGTTCTTCGTTCCAGAAACTTCAGGGGTAGGGGCCGTCCTAAGTATCCTGGGATGCTGTTTTCACCAATGGATAGAGTGGTTCTCGAGGAAGGTTTGTATATAATTTGTCAATTTTTTGTATAAATTGACTAAAATAAATGATACTAACTGATACCCGCGGCTTCCCCCGCTAAATTATATACTAAAACGTTCCCCGAGAACCACTCTATCTATCACTACAGTAGTTTTTTTAGTTTATCGCGAACAGTCAGTCAGACAGACAGACGCGACGGAGGACTTTGTTTTAAAATTAGTAGTGATTTGTTGCAGGTGTCGCAAAAAAATAACCCGTTTGGGATCTTTCAAGGAAAACATTCACGCGGGCGAAGCCGTGTGCATCGGCTAGTTATCTATACTAATATTATAAAGAGGTAACATTTGTTTGTAAGTTTGTAAGTTTGTATGTTTGTAAGTTTGTATGTAGGGGGTAATCTCAGGAACTACTGGTCCGATTAGAAACATTTTTTTTAGATATAACCTTTCAGTGTTAGATAGCCCATTTATCGAGGAAGGTTATAGGCTATATATCATCACGCTAAGACTAAAAGGAGCCGAGCATTAATGGAAAATGTGACGCGGGACAGCTAGTATTATATAAAATAAAAATCGTCAAAATTGTTTCTGTTTTGGCGTGAGAACATAACAAACAGACAGCCCGAGTTGATTTCTCATTCAAAAGATGAGTATAGAAAGATTAGCCCTTTGCGATATGAGTGTGAAAAATCAATAAGTCTAACAAAGTTTCAGTGACCAAACAATTCGTAACTCATTGTAAATAGAAATCGAGCACGAATCGATAGCTGCTGAAATAACATCGCTGTAACTCATCATAAGTTGGTATAAGTTTAATTATATTTACCGAACACGCTAACTAGTTTTGGCAACTCGTTTGTACATTCGATGCTTAATTAAAGTTGTGACGTTGAAGAATCTATCTACTCTTGATGTGTCATAAAAATATATAAATTTATTCTAATTCTAAATTCAAAAACTCATTCATTCCAAGTAGGCTGAGAGCCCCAAAACGCCTGCCTGTCACCACCTCCTAGTGTTTTAGATGTGGAGAAAAAGTGCCCAAAAAACTCCCCAGCAACACATCTGTCTGTTACGTTTTAAGAACTTGAATTTATACAATAGCAAATTATATGTAATACATGACACAAAAAATATATACATATACATATTTATCACTTATTAGCTAGCACACTATAGCACACTATGAACACAAAATAAAAACTATAAAACAAAATGCACACTCAAGCATTAATAAAAAAAAAAATAAAAAAAAACATTTATTTCAGGATCAAGTTCCATAATTTGTTAGTACCAGTATAAAATGCCTTATATCTAGTGTTAGTAAATAAACTAATCTAACGGGTAATTATATAAAATTTTTAGCAGCTAAGTACACCCGATAGACTTTCCCATCCTAATCTACTTCACTGCATGGAGTCGTATCCAGCGTCCTAGAATCGGAGAGTCCCAGCGGTCTGCCAACGTCCTCAGGATAGTGTTGGGGCTGGCGCGAAACCGATATAATAATGATGCGCATCTCTTGCGCATGACGGTTGAAAAGCTGTCAACATTTGCGTCGGCAAACATACCGGACGCGCTGCAAAAACGCGGCAGCCCCAACAATACCCGGAAAGCGTTGTTGTATTGGATGCGGAGGTCGCTATATGCCCTCTGCGTGAAGTTCACCCACAGGCCGCACGTGTAAAAGGATTGGCAGAAGGCTTTAAAATTAATAAGTTGCCTAGCTAAATAAGCCTCCAGGAATAAAATAAATTAACGATAGAACTGTAACTCGAACTACACGTGATAAACCAGGGCCGGCAGAGTAAATTAATAATCATTTAAAATTAAAAACAAAATCAAAATTAATTGTAAAAACAATTGATTCTAAGAATTGTTGATGTTTGTAGATTACGACGTAGGTATGTAGACGTACTTATTCTTCCAATAAATGTTATCTGACCCTTGAAAAATCAGCCCTTAGTACATAAGTAAAAAGTACGGATTGACCTACATAGTCCAATAAATTAATAAAAATAAATCATAATAACACACTTTACTATATACTGTTACACTTTACGCACACAAATGTACAGAGGCGGACTTGATGCCTTATGCATTCTATACCGGTCAACCTTTGGGTGATGCACAGACAAATAGTGGTAGGTGCAGTAAGGAGAATAAAAACGCGATCAATTTATATTATACGAGGCCGGGCGGTTTGATTTAGTGACTTATAATTTATTTTTTCACCTAAACACCTTTTAATCTTCAAAATTACCTTCTTTTAACTCGATAAAATAGTCCAGCGTTTTTCCATTTTTTATACTCGATAAAATAGTCCAGCGTTTTTCCAATTTTTATACTCGATAAAATAGTCTAGCGTTTTTCCAATTTTTATATTCCTTAAAATAAAAGGTTTTTTCGAGGTTCTCAAAATAGGTGGTTTGTTTCGGTGATGACCTCTTCGTTCGGCCTAAATCTCTTACCACCTAGCCATTTCTTCGGCTATGGAAAGAGGAAATATAGTCGCTGGGGGCTAAATCTGTAAAATATGCTAGATGATGGAGCAGTAGCATAGCCCATTTATGATTTTTTTTTCGTGGTGACTAAACACGTGTGCATTTTTGTGATAGGACAACACTTTCTACTTCGCTGTTGCGGTCGTTTTTGCTTCAAATCAATATCAAATCTGTCAAAAAGCTCTAAATAATATTTTTCAGTGATCATTTTACCCTTTCCCAGTTAATTGATATGAATGACACCTTCCTTTTTTTTCTTTCTTTTTTCAACGATTGAAAAATTCGAATTTCTACGTGGTGGATAAATACATTTTAGATATCTTTTTCAATGCGATATGAGCTAATTTAATTTAACCTATATTATATGATGTATGTAGGTAAATACATACTACGGAGAACTAAAGGGATCGAACGAAAATCCGACGGAATCCGATTTAGCTGATAAAAGGTCTGATAAAATTTCTAGGAACATCTATCTGTGGTTTTTATGAGAGCTAGGCTAAAATATCGTGTAGTTAGTTGTTAGTACATCAAACTAATTTATTCATAGATATCAGGTTTACAGACCTCTTTTAACTGGGAATTTATATTTGATAGGTACCACGTAGTACAGTATACCCACTGTAAAATAGGATCAAAGCCTACCACACAGTACCTATATAATCTTTTGAGTGTTTTGGGAACTTAATCCATAATTGGTTATATTGAAGCGTCTGTTTTTACAATCAAAATAACAGATTTTTAATACATGCATAATTACAAAAGTACATAATATATAGGTACGATTTATAAAAAAAAACTCATTTTTACTCGTTTTTGTCTAACTGTCTGTTTGTTCCGGTTTATCTCCGGAACGACTTTACCGATTTTGACGGGACTTTAACTGGTAGGTAGCTGATATTTTAAGGAGTATAATTTTGAACATCTGTACATACTTTTCACTCGTAAAACCCATGAAAATACTTTTCACGCGGGCGAAGCCAGGCAGAAGCTTTGAATGATTACTTAACGATTCTAGTTAGACCTCAATCGATTTTCACAATGGGTATTTTCACCAATGGCTTAAGGTAGGGGAGGTGGGCCCAAAACGGGTACGCTAAGGGATATGTACAATAAAAAAGTCCTAGAAAAGAAAATTAAAACTTCTAATTTTACTTTTTAAATATGTAATTAATAAAGATTCTAAAATAAGAACAAACATAAACATTTTCTTTATAATTCGATAAAAAAACAAAAAACAAAAAAAACCTTCAAACTACTCGTTTTGCCCCCATGGGGTGCCTAAAACGGGTACGGCGTTTGGGCATAACGGGTATAGGGTACTTATCGAGATCAATGGACACTAAAAGGAAATTTTGTTAATTAACTAATTCTATATTAAGACTTAAGTCTTCATTTTCATTGCAGTCTTCATTATTAAACTTATTGTACTTTCTGTGTTCATCATTCATCATAAATCAACTTTAACGTCTCAGTTATTAACTATAAAATTAAAGTGATTCCTGACAGCCGTCACAGTAATAGGAACCTCTACCAGAATAATTTGTGCACGTCTCGTGGGCCCACATTTGACAATCGTCACATTTGTTTGATCCAGTCCTCTATAAGCAGGTACCCGATTTACCCCTACCCGTTTTGCCCAAGAGCAAGTTTTAGTTTTTACACTTCGTAACCGTAAAATTTAAACAAAGGTAGCAACAGTTTTCGAAGATAAAATAGCACAATACTAGCACGATCATAACGTAAAACTTTTGAGGACATATCATACACCATTTTTAAGTGAACACAACTATTCCAAACCAATATTTTTTAGTGGAAATAGCAAAAAAACATTTTTGTATCTTAACTTGAAAGCGCTTGTAACCCTGTAGCGAGCCGACTGCATGTGATTGGTTGATGCTCGAGACACCGCACTGCACTCACACATTTGCAATTTTACTTACGGCGCGCAAATTTAAAAGCCTACCCGCTTTAGGCGGGGTACCTGTTTTAGGCCCACTTCCCCTACTAATGTTACGTTAGGTACCTTTGAAAATGTCACTTTGACGTAAACATAACTTTGAATTCAATTAAAATTGTATCGTAAAACAGCGTTTTGACAGGTACCTGTCGCTACTACTACGCCTGTAACTTGTGTAAGTCATTTTTTTGAGATGTGAGCCGCGTAAAATGAGTCGGCGGAATTTACTCTGCAATCGGTTTCATACTAAAGTCCTGTTTGTGCCACACGGCGACGCAAAATTAGTTAGACTTTAGTACGAAACCGAATTCCGCCGACACATTTTACGCGACTCACAACTCACAAAAGTACGCTCGGCTGGCTTCACTCTTAAGGTACAATTCCGATGTTGCGGGACTATTCGAAAGAGATACCGCGGCTCCGGAACTTGATGGCAAGGAAATGGATGGGTTTTAGTCAATAGAAGTCTGACACTCTCTCCCGCTCCGCCCAGAGCGGAAGAAGTCATTGGATGACTTCCAATACCTAAAAAAAAGGTACAATTCCGATCTAGGCGACCCACTTCGGTCGCGAACCTTTTTTTCACGATCTGGTTGCTATTATCAGTCTTAAAAAAACCTCATTTTCCATTCTGGCACTCTTCCGGAAAATGTTTTTTCAATCAGACAACGCGCGCGCTTTAGCATTCATAAGGATTTGATTCAATTACGGCTTGTCGCGCGATTAAATTTCTATACAGAAAGCACAAAGGCTTCTACAATACAATCGGTTTCAGGTCGCCGGGTTACAATATGATTAAGAATGATTAAGAAGGCGGTCGTGTATCACGGCATGCAATCAGTTCGGTAAACAATAACGGAGAAATTGATTAGGTGTGCAATAATAATGTAGCTTGAGGTATGGCTTAATGAGGCTGTTACCAGCTTGAATACGACTAAATAGTTAATACATCGTCGTAGTGAACAGTAAATGTTTAGTGCTATTTTATTCATAAGTCTATGCTGTGAGTCATTAGTAGAAAATATTGCTATTGTAGCGGTATGCCTTTAGCTGCGGTAGATGTCGAGGTTAAGAGCCGGAAGTTTATCGCGTGCATTAGAAAACCATTATTTATATTTTATCGTGCTTAATAAAATTATCACAGGATAGAGTATTTTATCGTTTTTGTTTTGAAGCCATGTTTCGCACTTACCTGACTTGAGTGAGCCTGAAAAATAGGTAATATACGAACAAGTTAAATAAAATGTATTCAAGCATTTTTAGTAGATACATAATTATTATTATTGAAGAGTTTTTTTTAATTTAATTGTATATTTATAAGTATGTAGTTTCATAAATTAATTGCAATCTTCTACATACAATTAAAGGCGAACGGCAATATTCGTACAGCAAACTTTTTTTGTTGTTTGGTTATAGAATTTGTACCACTTGTTAAGGCAACTCAGCCATTTATTTTCATGTAAGTAAATAACTTCTAGAACATGGGATTAATTACTACCAATTAAAAGATTTCAATAATTATACCAAACAAAACAGTAAACTAAACGCAGATGTTTTTCGAAGTCGCCTTAAGTAAAATATCACAAACTTCGGAATGACAATTAATTATTTAGAAAAAGATTTAATAGTAAAACCCATAATTGTTGCATAAATCATAATAGTAAACGATGTAGGTAATGATAGGAATGAATTCATCAATATTTTTTTTGTTCTGGCAATTATTGATTGACCGGTAAAGAAAATCTGTCTAGTGTCCATCAGAACTTCATTATTATCAAACTGTTTCTGTCTGCTGCTAGGCAATAGGTATCTCCTAATGTACCCCTCCCTCCCTCGGAGTAGGTACGATCCTCATCTCAATCTACCTACTTAATAGTAAGTAAAACACAACAAAGATGACGACAAATAATCTAGAACATTTATTTGATCATCATAACAATGTGTTAATGTACCTGTAATTACAACCTACATTTCTACACTAGTACATAATCTCAAAAAATAAAACTGAGTATAGCTTTTATGTCCCAAGTTCTAAAAATCTAAGATTTTAAATAGGGCTTTTCTATCGTATGAACTACCTATTAAAACAAACATAATCCCAAAACTCGAAAATTTACTAGCTGTACGAAACTCCCATACAAGCCTGCCGTTCGCCTTTACAAAATAAATATTAAAAAATTACAAAAATAAATATCATTCAAGCATTTTGACGACACGGTTGGCGCAGTGGTTGAGCGATTGACTGCTGCGCAGCATGTCGCGGGTTCGATTCCCGCACGGAACAAATATTTGTACGACCTACATGTATTTGTTCCGAGTGGGTGTTTTTCTATCTATAATATGTATGTATTTACAAAAAAAAAAATGTATATAAGTAGTTTATCAGCCATCTCGTTACCAAAGCCTGGCTGGTGGCTTTAATTCTATATTAAGGCCTCACAGGCAAGTCCGGTTAAGCAGAAGCCAATCTTCTCAGGTTGAACTGCGAGAGGCATATTCAAAAAAAAAAAAAAAACTCGTTACCATAACACAAGCATTAGGTTGCTTAGCTTGGTACTATATGGCGTTGTGTGAAATGTCCAAGGATATTATTATTATTTTAATTTCTCACCACGGTACATTGACGGGACTATTCTGAATGTGTGAATGGATCTTTAAGCTAATAAATCAGGCTATCAACTGAACCTAGTCAAGTAAGAAGTTGATAATGTTACAATCAATACTTTTTGTGATCCAGAATTGCCTCAAGTTCCTTTAACAGAAGCAGAAATCCACTTTCTCACGGATCCCTTAAAAGAACGCGTAAAAAGGTGTTATTCACGTAAATGGATTGACGCCTCATTTATTTAAATCGGTTCATTAGTTTGGAAACTCTTATATGAGGAGACATCTCCATTTATGTGTATTCGGCTACACGTAATCCTAATAAAATCCTTTTAAGGGTAGGATGTGAAGAATATTTTTTGTGAGCCAAGATATTTACTTATGTATCAGATACTGACATGACGTAGCTGATGTCTGCTCGTGAGTTCTATGATAGAGACACAGTCGTAACCTCCAGTAACGGCTTGGCAGCAACCTAGCCATTTGATTGCAGGCTCGTGACACTGCAAAACGACACACAAATTGTTAGTCTCTTTATACTCCACTATACCACTCTACTAGCATTACATTCCATTCTCCTTAAACTTGAAACATGGACTTCACTCCCGCTGTTTCAACATTAAGGCTAAAATAACTAGCTCAAATTCTAATTTAACTCGTTCTAGAATCTATTAACAGTGTCAATATTGATTCGAAATCTTACGAGGAGAACTTTATAAATATTTAATAATCGCAGGAGTCGTTAATTAAATTCTGCTGTAATGAAAGTCTTTACAGAAGTGTTATCCAAACGCAAGGAGACGCCAGAATAAGTTTGTTAATGATCTTGCCAATGTCTAAGTCAATTTTAATCAAATCAGAAAATTGCTCTAAATGAGGGAATCCAATTATTTTGCAAATGGGTTTCAAAGGGCCGATGCTTGTGAAGCTTGTCGAAATAAATTACGTTATAATTAATGGGGTCTACCAAAAATGTTTCTTTGATGATTACTACTTATCGTTTTTGAACTGTTTAGAAGTCGATCGGAATCTCGGTACTTGTCATTTTAATTTGGTGAAACTAATTTATGTATCCTTTCTTCAAATCTACCTGTGAATTTGGTTTATAACGGATCTAACTTTGCAAATTGTTCTGTGGTGGGCTACAAAAACTGAGGGACGGTTCTCGTATTTTTAAGGAACACTCGCAATCGTATCGCTGTCGCAAACTGTTATTGACACTTCTAAAAACATTTTGACAAGTTTATGACATTGATTGTCGTTGAAATGATATTGCGACTTATATCAGAACGATCTTAAGTACGACCATTTGGTCTGTGCTAGGCCAAGTAAAACGTTCTTACGAAGATATCGAACACAAAACGTAGCACAGAAGTTTCATTTCAACATCTCCCGATTCTGTTAAGGAGTGTTTCAACGTGCGACGTCGTTACCCTCGCCCCGTACTAAGAGTTCTGGAACACCTATGCCTGCGCCCGTCTGATAAAGCCTTACATCGTATTTACGGCTTATTAAGTATCTCACACACAATGTATTTTACATAAGTCAACAATAAATAATGTTACGTTTCGTGTTATCCAATTTAGATTTCGAATTTATATATTCTTGCTTCTTAGTTTATTTTACTGGGTCAATCTAAATATGAGCAAACATACGAATCTTAACAGCAAGTAGGCTGCAAATGCTGTTTATGAATATAACTCGGGAATTCCTGGTTCAAATTGAAAATTATTTTCGTGTTTTATAGCCCATTTATCGAGGAAGGCTATAGGCTAAACAACATCACGCTACGACCAATAAGAGCAGGAGGTCTACTCTCTTTCTCTGAAACGAAACTTCGCAAACGAACGAAATTTAAACGAAGTTTCGTAACTGTCGCTACTCTGTTTTGTTTTCGGACACGCAGACGAAGTTCGGATCCATAAACAATTTTCGTGAACGATTGGAATGAACAATATTGTGTGGGTCTTTTATGATGTCATCTAAAGTTAGTTACGGTTTTTACTTTAACTTAAAATCTACAAACTATTTTGCTTTATTTTTAAATTTTACAGTGAACATGTGGTTTAATTAATATTTCTTGTAATATTCATGCAGAAAAGATAAATATACAGATTTTTTTTAAATTTCCTACGAAATTCACCGATACACTATAAAACACCCTTTCACGGTTATTGTTAACCAACTAAATTGAAAACTACTATTTCATGCCCACGATGGGTGGTAACTTATGACTACCAAAATTATCTGTATATTCATACGCAATTTAATCATAACATGTCAACTTACTTATAAGATTTTTTGTTTGAATTCCTTTAAAATGTTAAATTGTGAAGTTTGTATTGTGATAATAAATCATGTTTTCAAGTGCTTTTTTACATACTTCGCAATAGCGATACTCATTCCGTCAGAAAGTTTCAAGTAGTACTTTGTTGCAGTCTGCATTTTAGGTCTCCAGGAATTTTTGTTTTGGATTGATAAACTTTGTACGTAAGTAACTTACATAACATAATTATTTATTTTTTCGTTATGAATACTATCGCTTTTCATCGATTTACTGAGGTGAACATCTTTTCAGTGTTCAATGGCTCCGCATACGGGTCCGGCTACTCCCGAATCACTCGACAACGGAAGAGCAATAGGGCTGTGGGATTCTATGAGCGGTTGAACAAAAACAATTCAGCAGTAGCAAAAGGTACCTAATGTTTTATTAATTTATGACATAATAATATAGTGACATGAAAATCTCACGTTTTTATATTTTGCAGGTATGGGTTGATAGAAAACAAATAGCCAAGCTGCTGGTTCTCGAAAGTCAGCTTGAGCAACTGGAGATGATCCATTAATTTAGGTATATTACAGAAAAACAATAATTTGCAATTGTTAACTGCAGAGAAATGAGGGAAGCTAGTAAATTGTATCTATCTTGTGTGATAAAATGTAATAGGTACCAGAAAAAAAAAGCTATTTTCACTCATGTCATAATTTTATTCTATTTAAAAGGAACAACAAACAGTAATCTTTACTGTTATTTCTATATTTACTTTAAACATAGTGTTAGGCATTTTTTGTTAACTTGTAATTACCCGTTTCAATTGGAATGTTTTTTTTGCAGCCTCACCACCCACACCTACCAGAGGGAGACATTCAGCTGCTGTCTGTGATATCAGAAGCAGGGTTATATCACTATAAAGAGGAGTGTGTAGAAAGAGAAACAGTCAGCAACACCGAGCTCGCAGGCATCTTGGGCTGTTTGTTACTTTACATTATTTGTTGTCTATTTGATTAAAACATTATTAAAAGTAAATTTTATTCTTTTAATTGAAGTCTTACATATGTTACCTAATAAAGATAGATATATCACTACTTTTAGAAAGGAATAGATAGATAAGGTTCTACCTTCATCCTATCTATTTATTTCTAAGAGTTGCACTAATACAGCTCTTGCCCTTTGGCCTGCCTGTAAAGCTCGAGCTCAAGAAGCAGCAGATTGAGTGGGAACCTGCCTGCTTCTTTCAGCTTGGGAGTTCATCATAGATGTCAACTCGGAAACATCAATACCACCCCTTATACATAATTTAGGTAAATCACAGCAGGCTATTAACACTTCCCATGCTGTTTTGGACAGTAATGCAGTACCCGATTGCAAAAAGACGTCCCATCAACCTTTTAATAAACCACATGTTCGTTCTATGATGGTATAATTGCCGGTAATTTCCTACAAACTCTAAGTCGGGAATTTCACTAATATTAAGTTGATGGCGACATGCAAAGCCGGTTCTTTCGACGCTCTAAACATTCTTCAGGTAGAGCAGCCTCGATTAAAAGCATTTTTGTAGCCATTTCAACAAAATCCACACAAACGAATAACTAACGAAAATCAAAAGGTAACACTTTTGGTTTCGTCAATTTGAGGTTAAAATTCCGAACAATCATCTGTCAAACTCAAATGTTCGTTCGTAACGTAAATGAATTAGAGTAGGTTTAGAGAAACTAAATGTCAAATAATCTTCGTTCGTATTGAACTTCGGAACGAATAGAACCGTGGTAGGAAACATGCGAAAATTCAATCGAAACTTCGTTTTTCGTTGAATTAGAGTAGACCTCCTGAGCATTAATGAAAATTGTGACGCAGACGAAGTTGCGCGGGTCAGCTAGAAGAGTTACTTCATAAATTATCTACCTAACTACTACTTTTACTGCTATACAGTGTGAGTCTTTATAATGTGCACATACGAAAATGAGGGAACTATAGGTACCTAATTTAATCGACGGAAAACGTATTAAAAAAATCTAAATGTTTTTTTTTTTGTACAAAACGGGGAAACTCTTGGCCCAAATCTCACCTGATGGAAAGTGATGATTAGGCCGAAGATGGAAGCGAGTTTCACCCGGAATCCTCTTACATAGAGGAACTGGCTATCATACCTCTAACTGCCGGAACACAACAATGCTGTTAACATTGTTGTTATGGTGACAGACTTAGACATGATGAAGGTAGCTTGCCAGGCGGACTTAGAAGAAGTCCTACCACCAACCAAACCGAGCAAAAAATTTGCCCCCGCTGGGAATCAAACCCGGGACCTCTGGGTCTGAATCAGGTGGTATAACCACTAGACCACGGAGGCGGTTAGTCACCTGTTTAGCACCACCCGGGGATCACGTGTAGGGATTTGCTGAAGGGTATTCTCCTACGGACGCGGGTGACTCGGCCCCCAAAGCGGTTATTTTTATTTTGTTACTAGCTGTCCCCCGCGGCTTCGCTCCCGTCAACTGGCTACCCTGCAACTTCCTTATTTTTTTCTTTCATAAGAACCTTCTCCTGACAATAACAAACACAACAAAAAAAGAATTAGCGAAATCGGACCAGCCGTTCACGCGTGATGCGATGACCAAGGGAAATGGGATTCATTTTTATAAATATAGATTAAACCATTAGGTACCATTATTTTATTTATACCATTTTGTAAATTGTACCATTAAATTGTACCTACTTCTGTGTGTGTGCTATGTCTTTTGTGTGCACTAAATAAATGATTTATCTATATATATATGTCTATCTATCTATCATTTTTTTTTATGGATTTTTAACAAGTTTGTTCCCAACTGTGGCCCCAGTGTAAGCAAAAACGTGTAACTTTGCAACTCAATTATCTATCGCAATGAAATAAACTTCATATTGATTGAAAGTAATTAGCTATCCTTATAAAAAGACGCCCCTATTACCTATTTTTTTTTAAATTACAATAAAATAATCCATAAAAAAAATGTTTTTTTTTTTTAATACGTTTTCCGTCGATAAAATTAGGTAATGTTTCGCTCAGTTTCGTATGTGCACATTATAAAGACTCACACTGTATATACTGTAGGTACATAGACGAGTATTTCCTACCTACTACAACCTAATACTTACTATGTTCGCGCGTCTTCCTAAAACTTTCAGCAAATTGATTCGTGAAACAACTACTTGAACACACAAACAAACCAGAGACTGTTTTGTTGAAATACCAAACACATGTTACATAAGTCAAGTTACGTACGTTTGCTGGTGGCCTGGTACATAGTACACGCCTCAGGAGCATTGGGCACGCGTCTGTACGTAGTGATACCCGCAGGAGCCTGTTGCTCAATCCAATTACTAGCCAGCCGATGCCGCCCGTTTTAATTAACGTTGTTCACAGCATTACCAACTATCGCAAATATGTGTTGTGACGTCGACGGAGAGAATACTTTTATGATATTTAACGGAAGAAATTGTGTTGATGGGAGGTGATGCTCTTTCATTTGATCTTGATTGTGTTCACAATCAGGGGGTCTAAAAACTTTTTACAAAAAAATACAACCGGCTTCCAAATAAAAATACACTACAAAGTAAAAAAATACTTTAATTTCGGAAACTAGTCGGTGTTCTTTGTATTTTGTCGTTCAATGATAACGCTAGGCAGGCAATTAAATGGCTGCGACATAACATGATGGTTTATCCGGTTTCAAACCAGGAGGTCTACTCTCTTTCTCTGAAACGAAACTTCGCAAACGAACGAAATTTTAACGAAGTTTCGTTACTGCCGCTACTCTGTTTTGTTTTCGGACAAGCAGACGAAGTTCGGATCCATAAACAATTTTCGTGAACGATTGGAATGAGCAATATTATGTGGGTCTTTTATCATGTCATCTAAAGTAAGTTACGGTTTTTAATTTAACTTAAAATCTACAAACTATTTTGCTTTATTTTTAAATTTTACAGTGAACATGTGGTTAAATTAATATTTCATGTAATATTCATGCAGAAAAGATAAACTAGAAAAGATATACAGATTTTTTTTTAATTGCCTACGAAATTCACCGAACACTATAAAAAACCCTTTCACGTTTATGGTTAACCAACTAAATTGAAGACTACTATTTCATGCCCACAATGGGTGGTAACTTATGACTACCAAAATTATCCGTGTATTCACACACGTTCGCGCAATCTTAATCATAACATGTCAACTTGAAGTTTTTTGTTTGAATTTTCTTTCTTTAAAAAGTTTTCTTAAGTTTTTTTCTCAAGTATTTTGTTAATGAATCATGTTTTAAAGTGCTTTTTTACATACTTCGCAATCGCGATACACATTCCGTCAGAAACTTTCAAGCCATACTGTGTCGCAGTCTGCATTTTGGGTCTCCACAAGTTTTGTTTTGGATTTAAAAACTTTGTAAGTAACACACATAATATTATACCTACTACTAATAATTTATGTTTTCTTTATAAATATCGCCTTTTTAATACACATTTACTTAAACATCTATTCAGTTTAAAATGGCTCCACATACGGGTTCGGCCACTTCTGAGCAAATCGACACCCTTCTCGATTTCTTGGACGAGCGTAGGGATCTAGCTCGTGGGAGATTGAGGGGTGACGAAGGAAATACCAAGGCAAAGAGGCTGTGGGAAGAATTGTGCAAAACGCTCAATTCCATGGGCGGTTGTACTAAAACAATTCAGCAGTGGCAAAAGGTACCAACCAATGTTTTGTTAATAAATAAATGTTAATTGTGTTTTTTTTTAATTTAATACCTATTTGATCTGTGCCCACTTCGTTGGTTTATATAATTATAGCCTATTTATGACACACATACATAACATGGCTTTCTTTCTGAAGGATCTGGAAAAAGATGAGGATTGTGAACAGTGAAATGCTTTATTTATTGAAGAGAATGATAATAAAAAATATACACCACCTTAACTGTGGGCTCGATTCCATGACGCCTTGCCTTTGGAGGTAATAATGGCACTATTTCCTGACACAACTCCTCAAATAATTGCCGACTGAGTCTGTAATTTCCTAAAAACTCTAAGTCGGGAATTTCACTAATATTGAGTTGATTGCGCAAGCGACGCCGGTTCCTTCTACGCTCCAAACGTTCTTCACGTACAGCAGCCTCGACGTAGCTATTTCAAGCAAATTTATCACAAAATCCACACAAACGAATAACTAACGAAAATCAAAAGGTAACCCTTTTGGTTTCGTCAATTTGAGGTTAAAATTCCGAACAATCATCTGTCAAACTCAAATGTTCGTTCGTAACGTAAATGAATTAGAGTAGGTTTAGAGAAACTAAATGTCAAATAATTTTCGTTCGTATTGAACTTCGGAACGAATAGAACCGTGGTAGGAAACATGCGAAAATTCAATCGAAACTTCGTTTTTCGTTGAATTAGAGTAGACCTCCAGGTGATAAAATCAGCTCTTCAAAGATCTATTTATGTTATGTAACTATATTTTAAACTGATCATGAAGAATTAAATCAGAAGATACAAGTTTCTTTAAAATTCCTATACCTTTTCCACAGCTGTTTCGTGTAACGCTATCAAATATTAAAAGTAAAATGATATTCATTTTGTAAATACGTTAAACATAACAGTTTTACAAATGTATTTTCCTTTTTGGTCATTTTAAACTAGATGAGGCCAGTGTTTCCTAGCTCCACTACCCTGAGAAGAAACACCAAAACAAACTCAGAGGTCAAAGTCTCTTTTAAAGTCCTTACGATTGTACTGGTCAAATCATTATGAGAACTATGTAGGTCAATGTATGAAGTGGTCTTTTGAGGGAGGTACCAACCACACAGATTTGAGTGGATCTGTCCAGACAGTGCAAGCATTTGTCAGCTATTGTGGCTCAAACTTACACCTTTAAGACGAGGTTGCAGTACTGTGTGTTTTGACGAACAACAGCGACTGTCCGGCGAGCGAAATAATGCCTAAATTTTGATTGTATTTTCTTCATGGCGATAACTGATAAAGAAATTATACAATATGGTTTCAACATTTACTTCAAAATAAAACGCTCTATCTATTGATATAACTTTTATATATATTCGTGGTGAAATCTCTTAGCAGTACACGTTTAAAATTGTAATTTAGTGTCATGTTTGATTAAAAAAAGTATCGCGCCTATCATTCTAAATCGCGTTTCTATCTTTACGATTTACTTGAGGGTATGTTCAATTTTTATGTAATGATTTTTATTTATTAAAAAACTCATTACTTAAGAGCGTGTATTCCGTCCACTAGCGCCGCCAATCGTTTTTTATTATTTGTGGTAAATTTAAGAAACGTAGATAAAAAACCGCTCTGTAGTGCACTAAAGAAATGTATTTATTATGTTTTGAGAGTTATGTTTTGTACTTTAGAACATAAATAGTTGCCAAAGTCGATATTTTTGCTAAAAGTGGCCACTTTTAGCAATAATTGCCGTTTTGGCTATTTAGCCATGAGTTATGTATTAAAAATAGCTGTCAAAAAATAATAGATACATTTCTTCAGTGCACTACAGAGCGGTTTTTTATCTACGTGTCTTAAATTTACCACAATTAATAAAAAACGATTGGCGGCGCTAGTGGACGGAATACACACTCTTAATAAGATTTTCAGACGTTCAAAAATCTTAAAAAGTACTGCAACCCCGCCTTAAGAGTCCTAATACGAATCGTAAATGCTCGTTTGCAATAGACGAAGTTACGTTGGTCTGCGTAGGGAGTACATCTATAGTCCGCGAAACAATTTTGATACTTACTAGTCTGAATAGGATTATAGTTTATTTGGGCGCTCGCGCGGGACTGAGGAGCGCGCGCGCTGTATTGACGCAGAATATATAGGTAGTATTTTAATTTTATTTATTGTAATTTTGTTTTATTATATTGACAAACGAAAACTAATGAAACGTATTCATTGTAGATTGAAATTTTATTTAATATTAATTTGTTTGATAAAATTGTTTTTGTTTGGAATATAATGGAAGCTGAATCAAGACATCTCTGGCTTAAATTAGGCTTTCTTTACGTTTTTTTTCCGTGAAAACTCAAGGAATTTAAAGAAATTCTAGAACTCCAATAAACAAGTAAAACATTCAACTTACCTTTTAGTAATTTCAGCTTTTAAAAGAATTGATTGTAACAATGTGAATTTGACCGTCAAAGTTCCATCGCCGACATTTTTTCTTGCAAACTGCGTTCGTAAAATATTTATAGTAAATTACACGAAAAGAAAAATGAAAATGTGTAACTCTAACTTACAAGAAAGAGACTGGCACTATCGTTATTCAGGATCATATAATTAAAATATCTTACTGCTGCTGAAAATTACAGCGTCAAAAATTATGAATTTCCGTAAAAAATGTAATAGGACTCTTAAGGAGCTCAACGTTCTGACGAACAAGTGCTTACATGTCCCTTTGCAACCATGGTAACTAGGGTTGGTAACAAGAAACCGACATCCCGAGGGAATTATTTGTAAACAATCATCGGTCACCTTGGAAAGATTTACTATGTCTAGAGTTTGTGACGAATTGGGACTTGGGATATTTTCCTCTGACACCTACAGACGTCTATGATCGGAAATCTGTCCCATAAACAATAGACAACTCCAACTTTTCGAATGATAGACATCTGATAACTGTTCTGTTTTACTTTTATTCCCCGATCGGAAAGAAAGCGATCCTATAAAAATAAAAATAAATATAAATCCTTGATATCGAAACCGAAATTGAATCGAGATCTGAAAATTTCACATATCGAATTGGCTGCAAGACAAACGGCTGGCTAGCAACACTGATTGTACCTAAGTACATAGAACACGTACCTACAATGGTGCAACCAACAAAGCAAGAGGCGACGGGTTGTAGCACTTGAGCAGCGGACGGCGCCCTGTTCCGTTAATTCATTTTGGGAGAGGAGGAGTATTTTGGGAGAGTGCACGGCCAATTTGTAATATAGAGAGACGCAGTTCCAATCTATCGGCAGCCATGCAGATTGCACGAATACAGATGAACCGTCTGAGATTTATTGCCTACAAATGCAGGTTGATGTTTAACGGTTGACAGTACCATCCTGATAAAGTGGAAGTACGAACGGTGTCAGCACAAACTTCACCAATATTTCCTTGAAACAAACACTGTACAGTTAATATGTTCTCGATTCCCAAAAATCACGATTCCTGAAATCTATTTACCGTATCGCAGCAATATTCATGTGAACGGCACCACTAATTATGTAGATGGAAAACAAATCGAGAAATATCCTCAGACGTGACCCACATACAGGCATCGAATACCAGTAACGTACAAATGGGAATACCGGGTAAATAAGTAAATAACATTGCTTGGAAACGGTCAAATACTTTGGTAGTATGTGTGTGGAACCGTTGATGTGTCACTGTATGTTATCTCGCTACATGTGTGGATATAAAGGGAGACCGATCTTTGAAAGCGGCTCGGCTAGCGTTCGATTCTGGTTCGCCCTCGCCTTTGACATTTTTCCCCACGTGAACGAATTTAGTTGTCAGTGAGCACAATCAAGCGCCTTTCCATCGAACACTGCAGATGCTCGGAGATACGGCTAAGGACGTATAAAGTACCGTATATCTGGAAGTAGTTTTCCATTTGGTTGGTAAAACTTTGAAAATGCATTTTAAAGGGTTCCAAGAAGGTTTTATGTTTTGCTATAAGCGGATTTATGCAAAAATAAACAATAATATTATAAGTTGAACTTTTGCGAACAGTCACATAAAATGTTTCCGCATTAAAACCGTGTGCAAGTTTCCCGGAACTATGGATTAATTCGATAAAACGTGTGTTTTTATTATTTAATGTGGTTCAAAAAAAAAAATTTGAGCATTCTGTAATTCTTTAGAAATACTATGTTCCTATTTAGAATAGTGACTGTTTTTGCGTGTGAATTTAAATGATTGTAAACGCTCCCATAATGCGAGAAATTTTTAGAGTGGAGCAATATTTTCTTTTAATAAATAAAAGAAAGAAAAATATTTATGTAGGTTCCCTCTGTGAAAATATAACATTAGCGAACGATAGAAGAGAGGTTTTGTGAATTACTTGTATCATGGAAAAGAATATAATAAAATTAAAATATAATAATTAATACTGACTTTATCTTGTTTTGCTCTGTTTGTGAAACACAAATTATTTCTCTCACCACAATATTTTTTAAAAACCTAAAGGGTGTACTTTTGTCTGACCAGTAATGTGGTTTTCTAAACGCGTCAGTTAAAAAGAATTCTAGAACATTTTCTGGGAGAGTAGCGTCGTATTTGACGCCACTCTCCCAGAAAATGGCCTACGCGGTAGTCCGAGGTGCACGCTAACTGAAATTTGATGTTAAAGTTATGTTAAAGGATGTTAGATAATAGTTTTATTTATACATTTTCAGGATTCCCTACCCGAAGGGTTACAAACGCAGCCCTATTATTAACAACTTCACTGTCCGCAAAGCAGACACAATAGTTAAACAATCAGCATGTATCACATGTGACTCATGGGACAGTGAAGTAGTTAAGATTTCGCTGTCCGTCCGTCGTCTACCCGTCAACAGGCTGTATCTCAAGAACCGCAGTAGGTAGACAATTACAATTTTTACTGAGTATGTATTTGTATTGCTACTATAATAAAAAAAGAAAATGCATGAAACGTTTTTATTTTCGGTTTATGGTATGGCACAACACCGAGAGAATTGGAAGGAATGGAGGGAGGCCTTTGCCCAGCAGTGGGACAGTACAGGCTAGTAATAATAATAATAATAATTATGGTATAGAACCCTTTTTGTGAGATACCGACTCGCTCTTGGCCGGTGTTGAAAGTTGTAACACATCAAGTGCTAGGTTTTTCTTTGGACTGACAATGATATTGGTCTAGGAAATTATCGTGAAGAAACCTGTGCTGATAAATAATATCAAGCCTGAGATCACTAACCCACTTTGAGTAGGTACTTACATGAGCGATTTTTTCTTTTTACTATCAATTTATTGAAACCACTTTTAGTAAGCGGTGGACTTCCATTGAGTATACACGTAGGTAAATAGCGTCGATACATGTGGCCGTAACTAAGTTTTTTTGTAATTTAGAAACTATCTCAGCAGCTGGAATCAGGTAAAACAAAGGCTAAGAACTCACGGAGCGATTTTCACCCGCGACCGCCGCGGTTGCGGGCCAGCAGCTTCTGTAGAAAGCAGATATTATGTTAAAAATTAAAGCACAACTCACGACGCGATTTACGCCCGCGGTTTCTACAGAAGCTGCGGGCCCGCGACCGCCCGCAACCGCGGCGGTCGCGGGTGAAAATCGCTCCGTGAGTTCTTAGCCAAACTCATCTATTTTGACAAAAGAGTAGCAAAGGACTTTTAAAATCGTATATGTAGTGATTTCGTTATTTGCTCGTGCCAGCGTGTCCGATTTTTAGTTTCTTTTTATTCATGCAATCTTTTATTTTACATAACTGTATTTTAAAACTTATGGCATTGTAACAAATACCGCGTGTATCTGACATCGACGCACAAACGATTTCCATGGGTCCAGGGCATGATTCTGGACACCCTAGACATAGAATTTTTCGTCGGCTTTTTACTAATTTTTTCCTTTTTTTCAAGGGTTTTTTTACTTTAGACTGCTCATAATCATTATTCTGACGTAACCCAATGAGATTTTTAATAAAAATAATAATAATGAATTAACTACTTTCACTAAAAAGAGCAATCTGAATAAAACCAAAAATGGATATGGAGGAGAGTACCACAAATAGATATCAGCTCAGCCGGGCTGATACCTATTTTTGGGACTCTTGAAAAAACGAAAAAATGAGAAAAGAACCGACGAAAAATTCCAACACTGTCCAGAATCATGCCCTGGACCCATGGAAATTGTTTGTACGTCGATGTCAGATACTCGCGGTAGGTATATATAAGTTACATTAAAATTGTAATTGAATACTTAATTGTAATTGAGCATTACGACTCTTTTCTCGAAAAATCAACCGACTTCCAAATAAAAAAAACACGGCAAAGTAAAAAATAACTTAAATTTCGGAAGTCAATGTCAAAATACGAAGAAACTAACAAAAACACCACTTCCTTTTTTTAATTGGAAGTCAGTTTTTGTTCCCACAAAAGGAACGGAAATCTTTGATCTTCACCGAAATTCTTCAGTTGCAGATTACATTATAAAATTGAGTAAAAAACTGAACAAGTGCGAGTCGCACTTACCCACTAAGAGTCCCGTACAAGTTGGTAGGTACTTTATTATCATCACTGTGGGAATGAATGGGTAATTAAGTGGCAACACAGCAACACAGTAGATATGAGGGATGTCAGAGGATTAAGTGGCAACACCCCGTCTAGGGTATATATGTTCTGTGGGCAACAGAGTCAGACATAGTAGTCTATGAGTCAGACGTGGAAAATTCTTAAAATAGATGAGTTATAAATTGTGAGCTTTTCTTTTATTTAAACAATCCCACATTTTTGGGGGCTCGTCCGGGATATGAATAAAAGAAAAAGCGAGTTTTGAAGATCAAACAAGGTGTAAAAATTTCTGTCGGAATCGGTTGAGAAAAAACAAAAGACGTTTGAAGGAAAAAGTCGTTGGGAAACGAAATAAAGACGGACGGCGGAACATTTTACGATTGCATCACAGCCATGGCACCGCCAACGACGCAGCAAGGTGAAGCGGCTGCCATCGCCAGCAATTCAACGTTTCAAATGAGTGCGGAGATGTTACCCAAGTTTAGCGGGCGCGACAACACGTATCCAGCAGCGCGATGGGTAGAAGACGTCGAGAGCAGTGCCGTGATATACGGATGGACTCCTCTCCAGCAGCTCCTAGTGGCACAACGGGCGCTTATCGGCACAGCAGGGCTATGGTTACGGGCGGAGCGACCCTACAAGAACTGCGATGAGCTAAAGACAGCCATCGTGAAAGAATTTCCGGATACCGTGGACGTGAAAGCTATTCACGAAATGATGAGCGCACGTAAGAAGCAGAAAAATTAGTCGTGCATGGATTACCTTTTGGTGATGAAGGAAATGGGTAAAAGAGGTAATCGCAATCCAGTACGTGGTCGACGGCATTGTGGACTCGGAAATCTACAAAACTCTGCTTTACGGTATAAGAACGTACCCCGAACTGAAAGAAAAGCTGAAGATTTACGAGACGGTTAAGGGAAAGATTAACTCGGAAAGACGTGAAAGCAAGCAACCGACAGCATACAAGAGATCAGCGCAGAGTGCGCAAAGATGTTACAACTGTGGAGAAATCAACCACGTGTCGGCGGAATGCCCGAATAAGTCACTAGGCAGAAAATGTTTCAAGTGCAACGAGTTTGGACACGTGGCTACGGCTTGCAAAGCGACGAAGCAGGGGTTGGAGCAGCTGCATCACCCAAAAGAAACCCAAAAGCGACCTTTTTTAACAGAGCGGCAGACCGCGCCATTGAGAAAGAAGGTTCGCAACATGAAGTTAGTTATGGCGGCCAGCGTGACGTTTACGAACAAAAATCGAGTCAAGAATGTCAAAGTGACGGTTACGATGTAAACAATGAATCTATGAAAATCACAGAAAAACCAATGAAGACAATTAAGTTGCGGAATGAAAGCCCTGTTACGGCATTAATCGATAGCGGCAGTGATTTGAACTTAATTTCCAGCGATTGTTACATACAACTAGGATCGCCGAGATGTGATAAAAGTAGCATTACAATGACAGGTCTAGGATTTTCCAAAGTATGTTCGGCAGGATATTTCAAAACTGTAGTTGAGATCGATAATCATAAATATGATGATGTAGGATTTTATATTGTGCCGCAGACGTGTATGCCTTTCCAAGTAATAATTGGTCAAGATTTTCTGAAGAATGTGATGTGTGTGTTGAATGGAAATTTTGTATGGATGAAGCCGATTGATGAAGAGTGGTTAGGTAGCTTAAACTGCTTTCCATGTGTTTCAGATACTGTAGGATTTATTGGCGATGAACAACTAAAGGGTCAGATTATTACTTGCGTTGAAAGTTATCAACCAAAGCAAATAAAAGAGGTTCCCATTGAAGTAAAAATAGTGCTTCGAGATGATGTTCCCGTTGCTCAACGCCCACGACGGATATCTTTTGCAGAGCGGGACGAAGTTGATAGACAGGTCGCAGAGTGGTTAGCAAATGGAATAATTAGGGTAAGCTACTCAGATTATGCTAGTCCTCTGGTCCTGGTGCGTAAGAAGGATGGTTCCACCCGTATCTGTGTGGATTACAGACAAATAAATAAGAAAATGGTAAAAGACGAATTCCCTCTACCACTGATAGAAGATTATATTGATAGGTTGGCAGAAGCTAAAGTTTATAGTGTATTAGATTTGAAAAACGGATTTTTCCATTTGAAAGTAAGCGAGGACAGTGTAAAATACACATCTTTTGTAACGCACAATGGGCAGTATGAATTTTTAAGGGCTCCGTTTGGTCTGTCAGTATGCCCAAAATATTTTATGGGTTTTATAAGTTATGCTTTTAGGGATTTGATTGCACAAGGAATAGTAATGATTTTTATTGATGATATTTTAATTCCTGCAGAAGATGAGCATCAAGCTTTAGAAAGGCTAAAGAAAGTACTAGAAGTAGCGTCACAATATGGAATGCAGTTCAGCTGGAAGCTTTTCTGGTATGTCGAAGCATCACTTACCTTGGACATGTAATTGAAGACGGGAAGGTGAGGCCTTCCAACGAAAAGACCGAAGCAGTAATGAAGTTTCCAGAACCAAATACGGTAAAACAGTTGCATAGCTTTATTGATTTAGCATCATACTTCAGAAAATATATTCAAGATTTTGCAATGATGGTAAGTCCTTTAACTAATTTGTTGAAGAAGGATTCAGAGTTTGAATTCAATGAGCGAGAGCGACACGCTTTCAATGAAGTTAAGAAGAAGCTGTCAAGTGACCCAGTACTGAAAATATTTAATCCGAAGCTTTACACAGAGTTACATACAGATGCTTCTTGTGTTGGATATGCAGCTATTCTTATGCAGCGCAGTGCTGATGATCAACAGCTACATCCCGTATATTATATGAGTAGAAAGACAACAAATGCAGAAAGTCGGTACACTAGTTACGAGCTTGAGGCATTGGCAATCATTGAAAGTGTTAAAAAGTTTAGACATTATTTATTTGGTAGACGCTTCAAAATTATTACTGACTGCAGGGCATTCCAGATGACATTAAATAAAAAAGACTTGGGAATGTCAACTAGAGTAGCCAGGTGGATTTTGTTTCTTCAAGATTTTGATTTTACAGTAGAACATAGAGAAGCTTCTAGAATGAGACATTCAGACGCTTTAAGTCGTAACCCATATGTTGCAGTTATTGGTGACTTCTTTGACAGCATACGAAAGGCGTAGCAAGCGGATGAAGGTTTGAAAGCAATAACGAATATTTTACAAAATACGCCATATGAAGATTACCTGTTAGACAATGGTCTTGTTTATAAGGGAAGCGATAAGAGGTTGGTGATACCAAGAAGTATGGAAGACGATATCATAAAGAGGGTACACAAAAATGGTCATTTTTCAAAGAAGAAGATGTTGGAGCTCATCAACAAAGATTATTTTATAAAAGGTGTGGATAAAAAGGTTGAAGATTTTCTAGTGACATGTATACCCTGTTTAGTTGCAACGAAAAAGCAAGGAAAGCAAGAAGGATTTCTCAACCCTATTGAGAAGGAAAGTGAACCTCTGCATACTGTATATCTTGACCATATTGATCCAATGACGGAGACAAAGAAGAAGTACAATCACATACTAGCCATCGTAGATGCCTTTACTAAGTTCGTTTGGCTATTCCCTACGAAAAGTACTACCAGCGGTGAGACGCTGAAGAAGCTTAAGATACACCAGCAGACGTTTGGAAATCCACGAAGGATAATAACAGACAGAGGCACGGCTTATACGAGTAATGAGTTTAAGAAATACTGCGAAAGTGAGAACATACAGCATTTGTTAATAACGACAGGAGTTCCCCGCGGAAATGGGCAAGTCGAAAGGATTAATGGTATAATCAAGCCAACCCTTACAAAGCTTTGTACAGAGGATACCTCATTATGGTAAAAACATACAAGTAGGTTGCAAAGGGCAATTAATAGTACTTTTCAGAGAAGTATCAGTACTAGTCCGTTTGAATTACTTACTGGAACTAAGATGAAAACCAAGGAGGATATTCCTCTAGTAGATTTATTGCAGCAGGAAAGTTTGCAGCAGTTTAATGTAGAACGAGAGGAACTAAGGAAAAGGCAAAGGAAAAGATCCTTCAAATTCAAGAAGAAAACAGAAAATCCTATAATAAGAAAAGAAAGGAGAGTACCAAATATGAAGAAGGAGATCGAGTAGCGATACGAAGGACTCAATTTGGACCAGGAAACAAGCTTAAACCGAAATTCTTAGGACCGTATAGGATCACTAAAGTTAAACGAAATGACCGCTATGATGTAGATCCATTTAGAACTTCTTGTTCAGCTGATGGTATGAAGAGATGGCCGGTGTAAGTATAAGTATGAGATGTATGTATAGCGAGTAAGACTGAGTGCGAGAGTAAGATTATTAGTGTTATTAAGTTTGAGAAAATTTTCATTTGTTGAGCAGAAAAGCAAACACGGTTGCGTTAATTTTTTTTTATTTTATTTCTTATTGTTGCAATGTTCAGTAAATAAGTTGCGCACTTGTTTGATATTTTATAAGCATTTGTAGAAGAAATTTAAGTTGTTTTGATGTATACTTTTGAGATGTTTAAGTTTATAAGATTGTTGTGATATAAAAGTTATCTTTAATTATTTATTTTTAACCTAGAAATTAAGTGGTATTATTATTAATAAATTTGATGTTATAGCAAGAAGAGACTGATGATTGTGTGAGCAGCAGACGAGTGCATGCCTGAGGACAGTCATGGTAGTCAGAATGGCCGAATGTGGGAATGAATGGGTAATTAAGTGGCAACACAGCAACACAGTAGATATGAGGGATGTCAGAGGATTAAGTGGCAACACAGTCAGACGTGGTGTGGTGACAGACGGTGGCAGGAAAAAAGACGGAAAATTCTTAAAATAGATGAGTTATAAATTGTGAGCTTTTCTTTTATTTAAACACTCCCACATCACTTTAAATGAAAACCATATTTTTAAGATTTTATAACAAAATACTGACCCGTGCCTACTTCGCTTGGCAGTATTTTTCGGGTTAATATACAGCCTATGATACTCACAAATAACGTGGCTTAGTATTAATAAAAGAATTTTCAAAATCAGTTCAGTAGTACCACCTCACAAACACAGAAACCCACAAACTTACAAACCCACAAACTCACAAATTCTACCTCTTTTTATAACATTTATGCAGAAGTATAGATGTGTAGGTGTGGGTCCAGTTTTCAGACTTTTTCCTATACTTGTGGAATATGACGGTATTTTTTTGCCAAATTTCATAGTTAACCAAATGTCATAGGTCAACGGAAAAACGCCCTATAAATTTTGATTTCCATGAGAGTGTCAAGATATATACGTTCTTTGCAGCATAAACGGCTGTACCTTTTTTGCGTTAACTTAGAAGTTTGATTTTTTCACAGTTTCAAGGGACTGTAGATGAAGCTGTAGAGAATACTTATTTACAATATTGTCAGTTGACTCGCCAACGCACCACCGCACAGGCCGACAGCTCGACAACGACTGCCCGCCCGTAGTTGTCGCTGCGACCCCGCAGGGGGCGCGGCAAGCGGTGTCGGGACCTTCGGTCCCCTGACCGCGGTGTCCAACCTCGGCCCGTGACAACGGGCCCGTCCTTAGGTTGCCATTTGTTGGCATAGATGATGGCGTGCGTCTGCCAGTAGGTTGGCACCGCACGCCTGTGAGTAGCTGCTTGTTTGTGTACTGCAGTACGCGCCGCGGCGCTGTTCGACAGCGCCGACTCTTCACGGCACCTTCGGCGGTCAGCCCCCGCCGAGTGAGACCCCCAGTGACCCGGGGGAGGCCCAG
This sequence comes from Ceramica pisi, assembly GCA_963859965.1. Taxonomy (NCBI): domain Eukaryota; kingdom Metazoa; phylum Arthropoda; class Insecta; order Lepidoptera; family Noctuidae; genus Ceramica; species Ceramica pisi. Next base: position 8,550,350 of record OY982529.1, read on the forward strand.
CGAGAACGACCAGCGACAAGGGTGCCGACTTTGGTGGCGCGCCTGCAGTAGGTATGTGGCTCTCGTCCGCCCCGATCTCAGGGCTAGCCGATCACGGATTGGACCGCAGAGCCGTCTTGTGTGTGTGTGAGCGGTCGTGTAGTGTGTGTACTACCGCCCAGTGTTCTGCACCGAATAAGCCTATATTAACTTAAAACTTATCCGGCGCGTTGTGTCTACGTGAGTGTAGAGTGGTGCTTGTCTGTGTTTCGGAGCGCGACTTGCCTATATTAACTTAGCGCAAGTCACGTGCCGGGGTGAGAGTTGGATGTGGAGTCTTTTTGTTTGAGTAGGCCGCGTGTAGTCTGTGGGCGACCTGCTCAGGCGTCGGTCCTTGGCGTCGTGTCCTCGGCGGCTCCCTCATGGTACAGAGCCATTAGCGTGGACAGGCCGTCGAGCACAACCTGCTCTATGCTTTGTCCTTGCCTTATGGCACGGATGAGGTCCAACAGCAACTTTATGGCGCACGATGTAGTGTCCTTGTTGGGTTGCTTAGCGCCGGCCCTGCTGGCGGCGCTGCGTGCGGCTTCCTTGGCTTGCGTCAACATTTCCGCTACGCCGGCGCTAGGGTGGGCGTCTTCCGTTTCCGGTTTTGTTACTGCTCCACCCTGCGCCTTTTTGGGAGCAGGGGCGGCCTCTGGGACCTGCTGAGCTTCTTCCGTGGTCATGGGGGGAGAGGCCTTTTGCTCCTGATTCCTCCTCTTTCTGCCTCCCCCCCGTTTGTGCTTCTTCCTGCCAGTGGGGGCAGCTCCGCGTGAGGTGGGCCCATTTGCTGCCGCCATCAGCGACTCGCGTTGGGTCCTCTCCTCGTCAGGTTGTCCTCTAATGACTGCGCGAGGTGGGCCTGTCGTGATGGCGACGGTCCCGGCTCGCTTGTGCCGCGATTCCGACTGGAACACGGGGCATTTCACGCTGCACGCTGGGTGCTCACCGCCACAGTTAGCGCATGTGGCGGGCTCTTCCCTTGGGCGTGGGCACTCCCTCGCCAGATGCCCCTCTCCGCATCGGACACAAGCGAGCGGGCGGTGACATTGGTGGGAGGAATGTCGGAACTTTTGGCAGCGGTGACATTGTGCGGGGCCGCGTTTGGCACGCCATGCCTCGATCTTGACACCACGCATGTACATGAATACGGTGGTGTCGTAGATCCTGCGCACATCCTCAGTGCGTTGAAGCACGGCGTGAAAAACGCAGCCGGGTCTTCCCTGGCGCGCCCTTATATGCCGGACATACTCCGGCTGGTGTCCTAGGGCGCGGAGCTCCTCTTCTATATCTGCGGGGTCGGTATCCGGTGGCAGCCCTCTTATGGCCACCTTGAATTTCCTGTCAGCTGGCAGCGAATACGCAAACCAGCTGACTCCTTCTTCTTTCTCCAGCGTCGCCAAGTAGCTCTGGACCAGCCTGTACTCGTCCTCCGACTCCGGCGAGAAACGTACACCGGAGCCGAACGGGCGCGCGTTTGGAGGCCGGCCCAGCTTGGCGGCTAGCTGCTTGAAGTGGGCCGCCCAGTTTGGCAGGTGCTCCACGACTAGGGGCGGGTACCTCAGCTTCTTCTTCTTCATATCCGGTTTCGGGGCTGCGTGTTTAGGGGTTGCCGGTCTTGCTGGCGGGAGTGGCGGCGAGCTGCGTGCGGCCTCCGCAAAGGTCGGCGACTGAGCGGCGGTCCGTGACTCGCGGTCTTGGTTACTGCGGGGGGGCTCAAGGCAGTAGCGCTTGGCCTCCTTCTCCTCCTCATCTGTACTTCTCCTCCGACGCTGGGGCCTCGACTCTAGCTGGAACTCGTAGTCGGATCCCAGCGAAGGTGTCGGGGAGGCGGGCGTGAGCGCCTCGCGTTCCATGGACGCCAGCGACATACTCGATCCTGCTCTAGATGAGCCGGCCGACCGTGCCGCCGGCGAGTCGTAAGCGGAGCTGCGTGGCGGTGCGGGTGATTCCGGTGTAGGTGGCGCCACTGCAGCAGTGGTCCTGTTGAGACGCGGGTCGCGAGACATTACTCTGTCGGCAGCCGAGGCCGAACCCGCCGTCGATAGGCGGGGAGTGGATGTCGCGGCGCGCTGCTGGTTTGGCGACGCGACCGCGCGCGCTGCCACATAGGGCGCGTTTTGCTGTGCGGCGCGGTGCGCGGGCGCGGCCCCAGGGGGCGCGCGTTGTGCTTCGGTGGGTTGCGTCCGTGCAGCGCCAGAGGGCGCGCGTGTCGACGCGGTGGAGTAAGTGGAGGCTGGCTCCGGTGGGTGCGCAATGGCTTGCGCATATGTGTGCGCGGGTGCACCGGTCCTCGCGGGCGGAGCTGCGGCGCGCGCAGCGGGCGCGGGCATCCGGACGGCCGGTGCAGCTCCTCGCGCGGGGGCTGAGACGCGCGCGGGTTGCGCGCGGGCAGGGTTCGCGGCGGAAGGCACCGGGGCCTTTGTGGGCACCGGGCGGAACGCTGCGGGGCGTATGGGCACGGCGGGCTGCCGGCTCGGCGGCGGCACAGGCGCAGCGTGCGCTGGTGCCGATGTCGCCGGCGGGTCGGGAGTCTGCTTGGGGCTTCTCTGGGTGGCGGCGGTGGCTGTGCTTCTCTGCTGGGGCGTCGTTGTTTTCTTCTTCTTCTTCGTAGACGATGAGGTCGGCCCAGCAGGTGGTGCAGCTTCATGGTCTGGCTCAATCGTCGGTGAAACGGGCGGCAACGCGAACCTTATTCTTATGTTCGGAAGCGACTCCGTCCGGTCCATCGTCGGGCGAGGTTTCAGAGTCCTGGCTCGTTCGTTTGATTCGTTGAATGAAAGAAATTCACTTTGGAGTGGCCACCCACAACCGCGACAGTGTGCTAGCACACTGAGCAGCAGAGGTGGCTCCCTCTGTGCTTGTCCAAGCGAACTAAAAAGTTCACTTGTCCAATCACAGAGAGAACGATGTGCGGTTCGTGTGGGGAAACTTCGGCGCTACTGGTCCACTGTTCTTCAAGGCCACTGACGATCCCGACTGCCCGCCCCACCACTCGTACCGGTATTTATAACCGAGCGACGTGTGCGCCCGAGGCAACGTCACAATACTGTTATCAGTTTGTAGGTAGTTCGAAATATTGATATCTACATACACTACATTCCCTTCCTTGTTTTAAGTAGTTGTATGTAACAAGATTTTTTTAGTAAAAACATTTAGCATATTTTATTATTTTGATTAATAATTTATTGACATGTCTGGCATACAAAATCACGGCAGAATAATATTTAAAAATAATTTTATGGTTTAATTCAATGTTTCCTTTTACCCTTCCTCTTCTTCTTCTATTTCATTTTCTGATTCGCTTATATCTTTTTCTGTGTTGATTTCTTTATTTTTATCACTTATGTCTGTGTGTATGTGTGTGTGTTATAATCATAATTAATCAATCTCATTAATGAAGTAGACGTATGATAAGATTTAATGCCTTGGTTTCTTTATCATCAAAAACCGTCTACCGATGCTTGTTTACTCTCAGAGTTATTAAAAACTTTAACTTAACTCACTAGTCGTTCAGTCAATTAGCCGTTTGATAGTTCAAAACTGTCTGTTATAAATCCTTTAGGTTTGACTCGTGATTCACTAGTATTCGTGATTACCAAGTCCCAGCACCACTGAAAGTCACTAAACTCATAATTATTTTAACAAAGAAATTAAATAATCTTATTCACAGTCAACAGCTAACTCATAGCTCAGCACAACACACTTCCTATACTGGCACCTCCCCATGGGAAGAATACCGAGAAAACACTTATTTGTACCACCAATAGCTACGACAACGACACCCTGATACAGACTCCCTCGTCTGTATCACTCTGGGATGCTGATATGATACCCTGGTACGCTCGCCAACCCACAGAAACAAGAACCTGGTCCCTCAAACTAATTTGATGCTACCTCTTAATCTACTTCATAACATCACGTGATAATTGACCTTGGCCATCTTCCCGACAAAGAGATTTTAAAACTCACCAACCGGTAAGCTATGCACATTAGGGCCCACAAAGAGAAGAGAAACTAGGCCTGACATGTTTGTGTCTAACGTTCATGTGAAGTAGCTACTACGTTCACGAATTACTACGGCAATCTACAAGCATTACGGTCATGACTGCACCGCATACTTCGAATCAATTGATTTTATTTCGATCTAACTCATAGTAGCTAAAATGTGTAACTAACAAGCAACCCGAAAGGGAAACATCTATTTAGAAATTGTAATAGTTCAGAATTCTACACACTCTTATTCAATGTCATTAATATCAAGTTGCTATTTTAAATCGTTTACAATCGAATTTACTAACTGAATTTAGTAACTATTGTTATGTATGGAAAACTGTGACCCACACGTTTATATAAAAAACCTAGGTTCAATTTTTTCACTAAACACGTTGCATGCGGTCAGTTTGCTTGTGTGGCCATCTTGCCATCCAATATCTCATTATTTAAGTTATTTTATTATGCCAATGGGAAATTCTTAAATTACTCGCTTATTTTTTTTATATTATTTTTGTTTTATTTATCGGCACGCGATTGACCACCATCTCACCCACGGGCAAGCGATGACGCGGTCGAAGACGGAGCACGCCTGTTCAGACCACCCAATAATCACTCCTGATCAAAGACTCCAAGGATGCAACCATCGGGAAACACAGACTCCGACAGTGAATTCTACTCCAAGTAACTCACGTTTGCACGAGCACTCACTTTGCTCCCCCTATGAAGCCTGTATCTAAAAGATATCAAAGGGAACCGATGATGATGGTTTCGTGATGGTACAAAGGAGAGAATGCCGCCAGCGAACCAACTGGAACCGCTGCGGCACGACACCTACCGAACCCAAAGTAACTATACGTACCGCGAAGCCGTAAACACTCCAGTATATATCTCGCGGCTACACTACACCACTAAGGCAGAGGGAATTGTGGAGTATGTGCGCCAAAAGACAAGCTACACGCCGAGAGTGCAGTTGCTGGAATCGCGCCCTAATGTCAACGTCAACGCGTTTGTGGTGCGGGTACCAATATGTCATGGAGGAGGACTTTTGGCCGCAGGTGTCACCGTCACTCCCGCGGACATGTCCCACCAGAGCTCACAATGACGTAATGCTTAGTGAAGTTTTTTACTTAATTTTGTACGGTACATAATATCTATGTGCCACAATAGCCTGAAGATAAAGAGATTTACTATTTTTATAAGAATACCACGGCAGTTTCTTTCCCAAGACATGACGTTTAAAGTTGCATTTTCTAAAAGTGTTTACTATTTTTATATTTGCGTCAAATGATCCTGTTAGGTTCAAAGGTTTCTTAGTTTAATAACAATAATAGTGTTATTGCACTGGATGTTTGGTTACGAGCCTGTACTTTATTTTGTTTCATATTTTCCCAGGTTTTTTTTTGTGACCAACATTATTGCATTTACCTACATCTAGGATCTACTAACATCAATCGAAAAGATTGACGAACTTTGAACTTTGTTTAGATGTATAGTTTGGTAATAGCCACACCAAAGACATCCACTCCATCAGCTGGTGACATTTGCATTTGCTGTATTATTAAACTTACTGATCCACGCAACCTCGTCCGCGTTCGATCCCCCATCAATGCCTCGCTCCTATTGTTCGCACCGTGATGTTAGATCCTAAAATCTTCCTCGATAAATAGGCTACCCAACACTAGAACAGTTTCTCAATTCAAACCAGTAGCTACCGAGATCAGTGCCACACACAAACAAACCCTTCAGCTTTAAAACATTATTATAGACATTTTAGTCCACAAATTTTAGCAATTCTAGTCCACAAAATATAGCAGTGAAGCACGTTTCTTCTTACTACTCTCGATGTCAGCAGCCATTCCAGGTAGGTCAAGAGTACCAGCTTCCAACGTTCCCCTCTCTTTCTTCTGTAGTTCAATGACGACTTCTCAATTAAATGACCAGTAGGTATATTCTACTGCAATTATTGTCATTCTATGACGACTTGACAATTTAATGTCCGGCAGGTATATTATACTGCAATGATTGTCATTCAATGATGAGTCGTCAATTTAATGATCAGTAGGAATCATACCAAAATTACTGTAATTCAATGACGACTTCTCAATTAAATGACCAGTAGATATTCTACTGAAATTATTGTCATTCTATGACGACTTGACAATTTAATGTCCGGCAGGTATATTATACTGCAATGATGGTCATTCAATGATGACTTGTCAATTTAATGACCAGTAGGTAATTATTCTACTGCAATTACTGTCATTCAATAATGACTTGTCAATTTAATGACCAGTAGGTAATTATTCTACTGCATATCCGTCATTCAATGATGACTTGTCAATTTAATGACCAGTAGGTCATTATTCTACTGCATAACCGTCATTCAATGATGACTTGTCAATTTAATGACCAGTAGGTAATTATTCTACTGCATAACCGTCATTCAATGAAGACTTGTCAATTTAATGACCAGTAGGTAATTATTCTACTGCATAACCGTCATTCAATGATGACTTGTCAATTTAATGACCAGTAGGTAATTATTCTACTGCAAAACAGTCATTCAATGATGACTTGTCAATTTAATGACCCGCAGCAATGCTGCTTAATATACGTATGCGGTTGCTTGTTGGCACAAACAAGCAACACTTCACGTTGGTCGCAACGTGCTGCTCCAATGCCAAAGACCCAAGCCCAGGTCCGCCAGTACGGCTGTGCAGGCAGGTTTGATGAGGAGCGCCAAGCCACGTCCGAAGCACAGGCAGAGCCGATCGTACGCAGACGGGAAAAGTGATGGCCGGATGAGAAGAAAGGACGTGAGCTGTATCGCTTCTTCCCGGACGTGGCCTCAGCTCCATGTGATTTAGGAAAAGATTGCATGACATTCAATGGCATTCAATTTAATGATCAGCTATGCTGCGTTTCACCATATCAATTGAATTATCAGCAATGCTGCGTTACACCATATCAATTGAATTATCAGCAATGCTGCTTAGTATGGTATCAATTTAATGATCAGCGTTGCTGCTTAACATCGTATCAATTTAATGATCAGCAATGCTGCTTAGTATGGTATCAATTTAATGGTCAGCAATGCTGCATAGTAATTAATCCATTTAACTATCAACCATGTTGACTTAGGTCACGTGTCAAATCAGCGTTGCTGCTAATGATTAAGTCAATGTAATGATCAGGTATAGTAAATAAATTTCAAATTAAGTTATTCGGAAAAAAACATTTTTCCACCAACCCATGTTTAGGCAAGCGGCACTTCATGGCAAGACTGGAGTCAGACTTTACTGGCCTTCGATCATCCGCAACGACCTAAGTTCCACAAATGACAGCCGGGGCCTACGGCCCAACGTGCCTTGAGGCACTTTGGTCTTAACACTTACTTATGACGAAAGTGTAAAAACATATAGCCGAAATGCTTCTATCCATTAAAGAAAGCAGCACTTCGTTCCTATTCTTTCCCTTTTTTTTCTAGGAATTACTTTAACTCACAGTTTAATCCTCGTCGCCAATGTAGAGAATACTTATTTACAATATTGTCAGTTGACTCGCCAACGCACCACCGCACAGGCCGACAGCTCGACAACGACTGCCCGCCCCACCACTCGTACCGGTATTTATAACCGAGCGACGTGTGCGCCCGAGGCAACGTCACAATACTGTTATCAGTTTGTAGGTAGTTCGAAATATTGATATCTACATACACTACAGAAGCAGTGTCACCACCACGTGTCGAGTGATCTTCACGCGTTCCCGAGATAAAGGGGCTTGACAGACAGTCGAACGTGACAGCAAAGTGATAATTTAAGCATGTCGCTTTTTCCTTTAGTTCTGAGGTACGGAACCCTAAAATGGAGCAATAATATTATTATAGGTATATTATCTATCTTAATATCAAATTGAGGCCAAAATGAAAAAATGTAGAATATTAATATAGTAAGTAATTAAAAAATTAAATAAGAACAATGGAAATGATTTGCTCGCAGTAAATGGAGTTCCTTTGTGCGAAGGAGCGGACCCGCGAATGTTTGTTTGGATCAAACAATGAGTCTGCAATTTGCGGCCGCCGTCGCCCGCTTTGTTGATGTGAATCAAAACCTTAACAAAATAGAGCTTAGCGGAAACAAATTTAATTATTTCATCCTGAACACACAAAATTTGTAAACCACTTTGAGGTTATTCTTTGAAGTACACAGTTTTACTTCAAATTTTCCTCTTTTCTAGAATTACGTCTTTCCTTAGTCGTTGAAGGTGTGTATTTCCTTCATTGTTCAATTGAAATCATTTATTATGCAATTTTACGTGTGCTCAAACTTTGTATTTTTTTTCAGAGTATGATATAATTATCAATTAATTATTTAAATCAATATAATATCTTACTCAATTAAGGTAAAACGAGATTAAGCATTTAAACAAACCACAACCTAATCTAAGCATACGTATGTATCTCGACACTCCACTCCAGAGTGTTTACTATGGGAATTTAGTTATAGTGCCACCGTTATAGGGTCACTCGTAGAACCTAATTTCCCATACTAAATTCTAACGGGTATCATTTAAGCTATCGCCAATTTAATTAGTTTTGTGTTTCTTAAATAATAGGGTTTGCGCGCAAAATAGTAGATTTGTCACCAAAATGTAGTCACCAAACAATATAAAATTCCAATTTCACAATAAATCACCTAAAATCATGGAGATATAGGGTCCAGTACCAAATAAATGTTACTCGCCAGCCGCTGCCGCGGCAACGCTCGGCTCGTGCGTAGAAGGTCACAGTTCTAACCTAACCTAACCATTTTTAACCGACTTCCCAAAAAGGAGGAGGTTATCAATTCGGTTGTATGTTTTTTTTTTTTTATGTTTGTTACCTCATAACTCCGACAATTATGAACCGATTTGAAAATTTTTTGTTTTATCTGAAAGGATATACTTGCAGATTGGTCCCATTTAAATTTTATGAAAATCGGTTACGAACTTTGGATTTTAAATCGAAATAGCTGGAATTCGTGTACTTGGATGATATTTTTATGTCATCCAAGTAATCGAAATTGCGTATTTTGCTTTTCTGCGATTTTGCAGTGGTGTTGTTAGGTGTGGAGCCACTAAAAAGTGAAAAATAAAAAAACTTTTTACAAAAAAATAGAACCGACTTCCAAAAAAAAAAACACTACAAAGTAAAAAATAACTTTCATTTCGGAAGTCGGTGTCAAAATACGAAGAAACTTACAAAAACACCGACTTCCGAAATGAAAGTAATTTTTTACTTTGTAGTGTTTTTTTTTTTTGGAAGTCGGTTCTATTTTTTTGTAAAAAGTTTTTTACTTTTAATAAATCGATTTATTTGGTGACAGATCTACCATTCTGAGTACAAAACTATTATTTAAGTAATAAAACTTTGATAATTCATACCTGGGAACACTTTTTGTTTATCTGAGAACGAAAATATTACGTGGCGATAGATCTATTTATTAGGTGATACAACTTGATGACAAATATAAATTTTGGTGACAATAAATATAGTCCATATTTCCCATACTAAATTCTAACGCGCTCGCAATCGAACGCGTTCGAACGTGAGTCGAAAAAACTCACACCACACTAAGGCCTCAGTTCATTGCAAATTACTTACCAAAAGGCAACATTGCAACCGATTGCTAGGCCTGGAATGTAGTTTTGCTTATCACCTAGAAATCTACCCTCATGTACAAAACGAGTGGATACATCATATTGAAAAGCCATTTCAGTGACTGAATAAAATGTAGACGTGGACCGTTTGATATCTCGAAATTCGAAACAGTACTGTGACTTATTTCTACGGATTCTCAATAATTTTCACTTCATTTTAAATTCATCATACAGTACAAAGACTTTTTTTCTACTTAGGTATAACTTTATTTCTCGCATTCGATGTCATTGTTTTTACCCAAAATAATTTATTCTTTTCCGTTTTTCTCAACTCCAGCACTTAATAAAGCCATTAAGTTAATTAATTGCTTAAATCATCCTTTATTTTAATTTAAATTCGACTTGGTACGATTCGGTGGTGGATTTCGGTAGTTCATTTCGTTAATAAAGGGTATAAAAGTAATTTTAAGTGGGATATCTACTTTGGTACAGTTTTTTTTTTAATAGAGATATAATGGAATTACATTTGATAAACCATACTGACTTTATGAACGTTTAAAATAGTCAAGCCAAATGTTATTTTATCGAGCACTACTTATTTTCAGAGAAAACGTTGTCTTGCGGAAAATGAATCAGAAATTCAACAGACCTTGAGACCGAGAAGCCGCACCTGTTTTTCCTAACGGAGACGAAAATAACAACCCCGTCGGACGTGGCGTACCTCAACTACCCGGGCTACTCTCTGGAACACAAGTTCAAGAAGCAGGCTGGGGTCTGTGTGTACGTCCGCGATGACATCTGTTGTCGTCGTCTCCGTTGCTTTGAGAAATAGGGTTTTTCTGCCATTTGGCTACTTGTGGACACTGATGTGGAAAAATATATCTTTATTGGTGTTTACCGATCGCACAGCGGCGACCAGGAGACAACAGCGCTATTTAACTCCCTTGTGGAGTCGACCGACGTAGCCCAGCAACGGTACCCAACAGCGAGGTTCACTTTTCTGGGGGACTTCAACGCCCACCATAAATAGTGGTTGTTCCCGTACCAGAGAACTGACCATGCCGGGTTAGAGGCGCGCAAGTTTGCTTTAACGCTAGATCTAACCCAGCTGGTGAATGTGGCAACACGGGTACCGGATGTTGACGCCCATACACCCAATTGCTTGGACCTTCTGCTGGCAACTGATCCGGACAGTCATTCAGTATCGGTCTCAGCCCCACTGGGAACGTCTGACCACTGCCTGGTGAAATCCGTGTTGGCCTGCTCTCCTCCAGATAAGAGTCCTAGAGGCACGAGACGCGTATGGCGATACGAGTCAGCAGATTGGGATGAGATGCGGCATTTTTTTGCATCTTATCCATGGCGGCAAGTGTGCTTCTCCTCGGGTGACCCCTCGTGCTGTGCTGACGTGATTGCAGACGTGATTCGGCAGGGGATGGAGTATTTTATTCCATTCTCTGACGTCCCACTCGGTAACAAGTCGCGGCCTTGGTATAATGCAGAATGCGCCCACGCTGAGGCCCGTAAAGAGTCTGCTTACCAAGCGTGGATCAAGGTCCGCGACCGAAAAGTTAAAGCACGTAGGGTTCGCGCGAGGAAAAGAGCATTTAATTCTGCCGCTAAGTTATGCAAGCGGGTTCTACGTAGGGCACGTTTTGACCATGTAGGGCGTATCGAGGCCAAACTAGCATCGCACCCTCCGGGTAGTAAGCAGTTTTGGTCCCTGTCGAAAGCGGTTGAAACTAACTTTTGTCGACCCACTTTGCCTCCAATGTTGAAACCTGATGGGTCGCTGGCTCACTCTGCAAGTGAGAAAGCAAATTTATTTGCATCTCTTTTTGCAAGCAATTCGCGTCTGGACGCTGGCTCCAAGCAACCACCAATTTTACCTCGTTGTGACTCTTCGATGCCGGAGGTCACAGTTCACATTAAAGAGGTCCGGAGAATATTGAGCAGTCTAGACGTGAATAAGGCCAGCAGACCTGATGGCATTCCAGCGAGAGTCTTGAGGCAATGTGCGCCTGAACTGTCTCCTGTATTGACACGTCTGTTCCGCCTCTCTCTAGAAAAAAGAACGGTGCCAAAATCCTGGAAGCTTGCAAATGTGCAACCGGTGCCCAAAAAGGGAGACCGCGCGGACCCTGCTCATTACCGTCCGATCGCCATCACCTCCATACTATGCAAGGTTATGGAAAAGGTTCTAAACAGTAAGTTGCTGACCTACCTTGAAGACAATGATGTCCTCAGTGACCGTCAATATGGCTTCCGCCGGGGACGGTCTACTGGCGATCTTCTTGTGTATGTCACGCACTGCTGGGGCGAGGCCATCGAGAGACACGGCGAAGCACTTGCAGTGTCACTCGATATCTCGAAGGCCTTTCAGACAGGGTCTGGCACGCAAGTCTACTCAGCAAGCTTCCTGCTTATGGCATCCCGGCTGGTTTTTGTAGCTGGATATCAGACTTCCTCAGTGAACGGTCAATCAGAGTCGTTGTTGACGGTTGCTACTCTGACCTCATGGCTATCGATGCCGGAGTTCCTCAGGGGTCTGTTCTCTCTGCAACTCTTTTCCTGCTGCACATCAATGACCTACTTCAGCCTGGTCTTGTTGGGTACGCAGATGACAGTACGGTTTCAGAGAGATACATGTCTAGCGCAACAACCAGCGGGGGTGAAGTTCGATCATTGAGAGAGGCCATGGTAGAGCGGACAAATTTGACATTGAGCCTTGTCTCCCAGTGGGGTGACGACAATTTGGTCACTTTTAACGCCACCAAAACTCAGGCGTATCTTTTTACCGCTAAAAGGAGTCGTTTCGCCCAAACTCCTACTTTTCGGGGTGTATCTGTTCCTGTGACTGATCGGCTCGAGCTTCTAGGCATGGAGTTGACATCCAGTCTGAACTTCGGCGCCACCATTGAGTACAAAGCCAAAACTGCAGCCAAAAAGCTGGGCATCCTGAATAAAGTGAAGCGATACTTCAGGCCTGGACAGCTTTTAACCCTTTACAAAGCACAAGTCCGATCCTGCATGGAGTATTGCAGCCACCTCTGGGATGGCTCGGCCAAGTACCAGCTTACCGCGCTTGACTCGGTGGAACCCAGAGCTAAGAGGCTCATCGGTGACAAAAAACTGGTGGATGCCAAGCTTCACAGCTTGGCTCATCGCCGCAAGGTTGCCTGCCTGTCGGTCTTCAGGTCTACAGATTGTACTTCTGATTGATTGGTCTACAGATTGTACTTCGGCGAATGTGCCCAAGAACTCCACGACCTCATTCCACCAGCACCCTTCTACCATCGAACATCCAGACGCACTGCAGCTTACCATCCCTACCATGTTGCTATTCCACGAATTCGCACTAAGCGATTCCAAACGTCTTTTATAATGCGGACAGCAAAAGAGTGGAATTCTCTGCCTGCGTCTGTGTTTCCGAACGCTTACAACCCTAATCTCTTCAAAGTTAGAGTAAACAGGCTCCTTCTGGGTAAGGTCGTTCCATCGTAGACTTTGTCTCTGTCATTTCTGACCAAGACTAAGGTCAAGAGCAAACCCATCACAAATTAAAAAAAAAGACCTACAAAGTAAGAAAAAATCTATAGACTGTCAACGTCATGGTGTTCCATACATTACATACCGGAAATTACATCAAAAATAATTATGGTTGTGATAAGAGGATGCATTTCTTATAAGAGCAGGACTTAGAAACACTAGATCTTAGTGTATACTAGATACTTACTATAACATAGGGTCTAGTATCCAACTGAAGGGATACACGATACGAAGAATTTTTCTCGAAAGAAAAAAATAACAAAGTTCGAAATATCTTATAATAAAATTAAATTACCATATTAAGGTTTCAATTGAACAGATTTTGATTTAATAATACTTTTATGTTATCAAATCCGAAAATTTAATTTATATACAGTTTTACTTTATTATAGCACTTCGCCCGTGACTTCGTCCGCGCTCTTAAGGATCCTTTAATTTTAGGGTTCCATACCTCAAAAGAAAAAAACATAACCCACTTTGTTGTCCGTCCGTTCGTTCGTCGTCCGTCTGTCCATCAAGACCCTTTATCTCAGGCGTGCTAAATAGTTTTCTGTGCTATCTACCTCCATCGTACAATTATGGCCATGTCATAAATGGTCACGGTCAAAATAATTTGGAGACATACAAACATGATATATACATAGTTATATCATGTTTATCATTTTTTAGAGTCATTTACCAATGACTCTAAAAAATATTTTATTTTTTTATTATTTTTTTAAATGCAATGTAGATTATTAGAATTATAGATAATTACTGTTTATGAGAGTGCTGATTTGTGATAACATTTTGACAGAAGAAGTTTATGAAGTTTACGTGCGAGAAACACTGAATCAATAGGCGGTTTGAAGTTATTTGATATTGTGGCGCTAGGTTCGATATTTCGAATTTTCCGTGTGGATGCATGCTGGGACTGCGCGGTGCGGAGAAATTGGTGCTATCGAGATATCATTTATTCCAGAGGAACGGCTTTTAAAGTACGTACAAAAATTGTTCATTCGACCGTAGATACAGACAGACAGTAGAGAAAATTTTCAAAACAGTGTTACGCCAAAATACAAAATTTTAGAGCTGCCAGTCTATTCTGACAACATTTCATCGTGTAAACTTAGGATAAGCGTGAAGCGAGATGTCATTCCAACATATTTGTAAGGATTGACAGCTCACTTTATTATCACTTCACCTAAGTTAACACCTTTACAGAATCACAGTGCAGTAAAGATTACACACATTGGGTCTACGGCGCGGTGTGTTCCACGTGCGCCTCAAACAGATGTCAGCATAGAAGACGGGGCCCGCTAGGGTCAGCGCCTGCCAGGGTTGCGGAATTTGCATTTCCGACGTTTGGTCCCCAAACTGGAGCGGGCCGGGGCTGCTTTCAGGCGGCTCCTGCCCAACCTGGGGGGACCGAACGCCTCCTGCCGTAGGCTCTACGCGGGGGTCGTGCGGTCCATGGCCCTTTACGGGGCCCCAGTGTGGGCGCGTTCATTGAGGCAGCGTGCTACGAACCACTTGAACGCTCCCCAAAAGGTGGTGGCCCTCAGAATGACCCGAGGGTACCGCACGATCTCGCGCGAAGCGGCGGGTCTCCTTGCCGGATTGCCGCCATGGGATCTGGAGGCGTTGGTCCTCGCGCGCCTGCATGACTGGCGCGCGGAGGTACTAAGCCGGGGGAAACTCCGCTGACGCGGCAAATTGTCGCGCAGCGGACAGACTTCCGGCGCGATCTCATGGCTTCATGGAGACGACGACTATCGTAACCCAGCGCAGGGCACGCCACGACAGTGGCGATAAGTCCCCTCTTTGAGGAGTGGCTTGAGAGGCGCCATGGCGTCCTCACCTTCCGCCTGATGCAGGTCCTCACCGGACATGGATGTTTCAGGAGGTTCCTGCACTGAATCAGGCGGGAGGAAACGCCCGAGTGTCACCACTGCGGGGATCGTCCGGAGGACACGGTGGAGCACACTGTGCAGAGTGTGCCGCTTGGGCGGGGCACCGCCGTGTCCTCGAAGCGGCGATAGGCGGCGACCTCTCGCGTCCGGCTCTGGCACAAGCCATGGTCCGGAGCGAGACGGAATGGGACGCCGTTGCCTCCTTCTGCGAAGCAGTCATGCTCGCCGTGGTGGACGCCGCGGGCGTCGGGGTCCACCTGGTGACCTCCGGCCACCGTAGGCGCGGGCATGTGGACGGCGAGCTATGGGTGGCTCGCCGTCCGTTCGTCTAGTGACAACAGGCCGTGTCGACGGCGCGTTAGTGTTCCACGCGCGCCTCAAAGAGAGTCGGCACACAGAGGGGCCTGAAAGGGCCGACGCCTGCCGGAGTCGCGGGATTATTCGCAAGAGACACCGTGGCTCCGGAACACAAAGGGCAATGAAGGAACATGGATGGGTTTTAGTCAGTAGAAGTCTGACACTCCCTCCCGCTACACCCAGAGCGGGAGTAGTCATTGGATGACATCCCATCCCTAAAAAAAAAAATTGTTGCGGAAGTTGTTCGAAAGAGTCACCGCGGTCCAGGAACGCAAAAGGCATTGGGAGAAACACGGATGGGCTTTAGTCAGTTAGAGTCTGACACTCCCTTCTGCTCCGCCCAGAGCGGGAGAAGTCATTTGATGATTTTCTATCCTTAAAAAAAAATATAAAGATTACAAATTGGACACGAAATAACGGGACAGTTTAAATCGAGTGACTTCAATACCATTACCCAGGTGACGACGACACTTAAAAGTATCCGAGTCGAGCACCACAGCACCATTCACGTTGTCATTTAATTTGTTACTAACATCCTGGCATCAGCTTCTGTCGTATTAGCAAAACTTTATACGATTTCCGGCAACTAGGGAACCCAATTAGCAATATCATCCGGCCTGAGAGTGTAACGAGAGTGGAGCGGCAATAAGCGGCGGCGCTACAGTTAACATACTGCAAATTGCTGTTAAATTTACTTAAACTCCCTTGTTACGTCTCGAATGGAAGATAAGCACTGATTCTGCAAATTGCATAAGAGTTCCTGTTTTGTTGAGTGTAGCGTGTGCCCGTTTGGGACAGGTAAACGACGCCGACGTAGATTTAACCGAGGTAATTTTATTTTTAGGAATTTTTGGGTGGACGTGAGACTGAAACAAATATATATAAAGTTGTTAGAGGAGGTCAGTGTTTCACAACAGTTATTTAAATTATTACTATTATAAAGCACATTAATATAGCCACTTCGAGGTACTGTGGTTGCATTTGTAACTTGTAAAATTTAGTAGATACCAAGAAATAGTAAATTGCCACCGTAACGAGTAGTGTGGATTAAAACCTTGTATTAGACGATTCAGTTTTCAACTTCTTACTTTTGCTTACTTTTGTAAAACTTAGGAATAAAAATAGCGGTTTTGTAGCTTTTGTAAAAAATATGTCTAACAGGCATATTTCGTTTTAATAGTTGTACGTATTTGTCCATTAAAACTTTTTGACTTATAATATTCCACCCTCACCAGAAAAGTCGTCTAGATGTAAATTTCTCTTTTAATAACCACAAATTGGAACTGGTAGACGAGTTTTCATTATTAGGCTTAACCATAGATACGAACATAAACTGGAAATCACACATTCAGAAAATAAAAACAAAACTTTCAACATTTTTGTACGCTTTTCGCGAAATAAAAAAGACCACAAACTTACAGACAGCTCTAGTTACGTACTACGCCTATGCTCATGCATGGCTCAGCTACGGTGTTATAATGTGGGGAAATAGCACAGATGCTCCAGCACTGTTTACTTTTCAAAAAAAGTTAATTCGTATTTTGGTTAATATTGAACAAACCGATAGCTGCAAACCTCATTTCAAAAAATTAAATATTTTAACATTACCTTCTATTTACATACTGGAAATCTGTAAATTTGCGCACACTCACCAGGACTTCTACACTAAACGAGAAGACATCCAAACAAGATTCACGCTCCGACATAAAACACGTCTAAACCTACCAACTTCTCGTTTAAAAATGCACTCATCTGGGCCTCTAGTAATGTCGATAAAAGTTTATAATAAATTACCCGAGCTATTAAGAAACGAAAAAAAGATGACAGTTTTTACGAACAAATTAAAAAAATATTATTAAGTAAATGTTATTACAGCATAAATGAATACATGAATGATAAAATACAGCTCGAATAATAATATAAATATCAATAATAATAATAATGAATATTTGACCCAAATAATATGTGTAATTAAATTGTTTGTATTGTGTATGTTTAATAAAATTGTAATTAGAATAAGTTAGTCTATAAGTACTTTTCTTATTTTATATTAATGTCTTTTGCTGTGCCCAACAGGGTCCATAATTGTGTCACAAAAATTTTCACCTACCACCTAAGCATGGACATTGTGGAATGCAATAAAGATTTGAGTATTGAGTATTGAGACTTTTGTAAATCAGCCTTTTTTTTTTTTTTTCAAAACGGGAAACTCTTGGCCCAAATCTCACCTGATGGAAAGTGATGATTAGGCCGAAGATGGAAGCGAGTTTCACCCGGAATCCTCTAACATAGAGGAACTGGCTATCATACCTCTAATTGCCGGAACACAACAATGCTGTTAACATTGTTGTTATGGCGACAGACTTAGACATGATGGTGGTAGCTTGCCAGGCGGACTTAGAAGTCCTACCACCAACCAAACCGAGCAAAAAATTTGCCCCCGCTGGGAATCGAACCCGGGACCTCTGGGACTGAATCGGGTGGTATAACCACTAGACCACGGAGGCGGTTAGTGTCACCTGTTTAGCACCACCCGGGGACCACGTGTAGGGATTCGCTGAAGGGTATTCTCCTACGGACGCGGGTGACTCGCTTTCTTTCATCAATCATTCTTTCTTCTTAATTCAAATATCCTAGTATCGAAGTCAGTATTTCTGTAAAGTAGTTAAAGTTCGTCGAACGTCTAGTTAACAGCACATGGGGACGAAACAGAAACTTGGTTAAGTTTGTAGAGTCCAGTCAAGCTGTGTCCCGCACTAGTTAAGTAAGTGTATGACGGCCAACCGGCCAACTAAGTGTTCCGTACCATATTATGTAAGTAATTTAGTCTGACTGTTGGGCCACTTAGTAGCCTGGACACAAATGATGTATACAGTAGGCTTGCAGAGAACTAATCGATTGACAGCATTTCGTTGTTATGCTACCGCATTGATTTTTTTTTCTTTGCAAGCACTGGTCGTAAATCTGCTGTGTGTGGAGAACTGAGTTTGATCCCCCAGTCTGATAAAATCAGGTTGAAAGCAATTTTAAATTCAATTGGCAACCGGAAATGGAACATGAACGCAAAAATAAAGATGTGAAGAACTTTAACACTGCTCACGGGTGAGCCAAAATTAGCCATTTTAGCACGAATTCAGTAGTTCATAACTTTATAAATACACTAGATGACCCGCGCAACTTCGTCTGCGTCAAATTTTCCATTATTGCTCCGTTCCTATTTGTCTTAGCGTGATGATATTATAGCCTTCCTCGATAAATGGGCTATCTAACACTGAAATATTTTTTTAAATCGGTCCAGTAATTTCGGAGCCTATTCAATTCAAACAGACAAACAAACAAATCTTTCCTCTTTATAATATTAGTGTAGATACTTTAAAAATACAAAAAAAAAAATGCACAAGTGTGTAAGGCGTGTGCTTTTGGCTACACCATTAGAGAATTAAGGCATTATGTATTGCAATTATGTTATCATTACTTCTTCATAAAACGATGCATATGCTTTAGTTCCAAGATAAGGGTTTTTTTTTGTTTTATTAGACTTGCGTTTGTCTGCAGAAAATAATTATCTATACCTGGATTAAGTAGTTTTAATTTTCTATCATGTGCCTAAGTAATAATAAAGCGTGTTCAAGCAATTTTTAAAACCCACGTCTTGGCATCTTATTCCGGAATTTCAAATCTGTGCCCAAAACGATAAAAAGTTGCCCTAATGATGCCTGTCCTTGATAACACTCAGAGAGAATGTCAATCAAGTTTAAAAGATTTTTTCACGAAGTTGCTCAGCTGTTTATTTATTCAGAAGTGCTCGCAGTCCGTTTCCCCGCCGTTCGAGGCAATCCCTGGCGTCTCCACTTTGACCGATGTTGGCATAAAAAAATAGTGCCTGGAAAATGGGACGGTAGACTACAATTCGAAACATCTTGAATTAAGATCAGATTGGTTTGGATCATATATAAACGTACCTAAGTCAACTGTTAACTCTGTTAACGAAAATAAATATATTTTAGAAAATGAGGTTACTTTTTGGGGGTAAATTAGATTTTTTTTCCAACTATACTAAATTAAATAATTATCATTTGAAAAGTAAGTTCTTATTTTTTTATCATTTTTTTATTAGTCCTTATTATAAATTATTTAATTAAATCAGCCCTATTTATATAAAATAAAAACAAATTATACTGTGCCTTATTGAATAAAGTATATATATTATATACTGATTAAATCTACAATAGAGAATTTGAATGATTTTTAAATTAAGGTTGTTTTTTTTTACAAAAAATTACCTACTCATTTAATACTACTCACTCCTAACGGCAATGGTGGTAAGAGGTCTACTTTATGATATCAATTCCGAATCAAAAGAGATGTTTTTTGAATCGGTATTCATAAATTGATAACATTGATCGCTCTGTGCCAGAATAAAGGAAAGAAAATTTAAAATAATCTTCTTTCGTTAGCTTATTTGTATAAGGTACGTCGTCTCACGTTCGGCAATAAACAGCCTTGGCGTTGCCATGGTGCCGTCTTAGATCCTTTTAGGGCTCGTACACAAAACTGCGATGCGACGTCGCATCGCAAAAATGTGCGAGCTCCCTCTAGGTTAATGTGCGACCTCCCTCTTTTCTGCGTTGCGAATTCGCATCGCATCGCAGTTTTGTGTACGAGCCCTTAATCAATAATTATAACGAATACAAGATCAATGAATGGAAGACACATACCTATGAATCATTTTGACGTTTATTTTTGGACTCAACAGGACACGAAAAAAATATTTAGGTAGAACACGTCGATTTTTTTATTTTATTTAGGCATTAGCTTTCATTTTGACGTTGTATAACCTTAATTTCATCTACAATTAATTGCTTGTTTAAATTTTTGTCGAGCAGATGATTTTTAAACATACAATACATATACATACATATGATCCATTTGATTGTGAAAAAATATGTGATTTTAACCGCTGAACACCCGGGGGCACGCCCGCGTGCCATAAACTGTTACAACCGTTAAAACCCGATGGCAAGCCGGCGTGCCATGGCGAAATATGCGGTTTATTTAAAAACGCATGGTCTTATTTCATGTGGCAAGGTTTACAAACTTGCGGGATGATATTCTCGTTCAACTAAGCTATTCCAATTTTAAAAATATATGATGGTATCATTGAAATATTTTTTTTAAAAAACAAACGCTTACTTTGTCTCTGGAACGTCGATGACGGGCGACTTTTTGTTTATACTTTGTTTGCATGTAAACTATTTTATGCTAAGTGTACGAATATCTATTTATGAATAGTTATTACATCGTTTTACATAAATGTTTGCACGAACTAGATCAAAATAATACTTTTTCGGCCATTGTAAAATTACGTGTGAATGTCAGTCGCCATTCTTGCCATTAAAATGATGAAATTGGTTTCTTTTGTTGTATAATCAACGTTTATGTGAATAAATAGTCGTACAAGTAGTTATTACATAGTTTTGCACAATGTATTTACCATTTTACTTCATAATTTGACTTGTTTTGGCAAAGAATGTAGGTACCGTGAAAAACCGTTATTTTTTTTTAGGTGAATTCAGAGGTTTGTATCTTTGTTTTTTTTCATCAAAGTGAGTAAGTATTTATAGTTATATGAAATTATAGCTCAATGTTGTTTAGGTTTGATAAATATTTCAATTCTGAAACCTAATATACTATGTGAAATTAGCTAATACAAAACACATCGCCGATTAGTTGCCTCTTCAAGGAAATCTCATCATTGTACAATTATAGTGGCATATTCTTACGACATATAGCTAGTTTTCAATCAATAAAGGATTAAGTAATATCCTAGTAACATTTTTTTATTAGAAACTACTCAATATAACTAGGATGAGCGTTTACAAAGTCAAGCGTTTTATTACGCAATTTCATAAAAACGGCTCGACGGCCGATGAAGTTTGATTATGAATATTATGAAAATTTTACATAGGACTGTCAAAAAAACGCTGTAATTAGATTATTTGTTTATTCATAATGTAATTTGCAAAATTTCGCATGGATTGATACAGTAGTTTTATAAGAAATCGATAGAACAAGGGAACAAACAATATTTCAGCCAGTTCTCCGTTATCAACATTTGTTTATAAATACCACTCTCATATTACAAGTATTGTATTCATTTTATAGCATGGTCAGTTTATTCAAGAATCAAAAACAGTTTACAGTTTAAGATAAGAGCCACTAGAAACGTAAGCAGACCATTTTTTTTGTTAGCAGTCGTAGCGTGTCAAATTGCGATAAAAAGCGCCGGGCGTTGACAGATGTTGACGTTTGACGCGCCAGGATTCAAGAGGTATTTTTTTTCCAACTATACTAAATTAAATAATTATCATTTGAAAAGTAAGTTCTTATTTTTTTATCATTTTTTTATTAGTCCTTATTATAAATTATTTAATTAAATCAGCCCTATTTATATAAAATAAAAACAAATTATACTGTGCCTTATTGAATAAAATATATATATTATATACTGATTAAATCTACAATAGAGAATTTGAATGATTTTTAAATTAAGGTTGTTTTTTTTTCAAAAAAATTACCTACTCATTTAATATTACTCACTCCTAACGGCAATGGTGGTAAGAGGTCTACTTTATGATATCAATTCCGAATCAAAAGAGATGTTTTTTGAATCGGTATTCATAAATTGATAACATTGATCGCTCTGTGCCAGAATAAAGGAAAGAAAATTTAAAATAATCTTCTTTCGTTAGCTTATTTGTATAAGGTACGTCGTCTCACGTTCGGCAATAAACAGCCTTGGCGTTGCCATGGTGCCGTCTTAGATCCTTTTAGGGCTCGTACACAAAACTGCGATGCGACGTCGCATCGCAAAAATGTGCGAGCTCCCTCTAGGTTAATGTGCGACCTCCCTCTTTTCTGCGTTGCGAATTCGCATCGCATCGCAGTTTTGTGTACGAGCCCTTAATCAATAATTATAACGAATACAAGATCAATGAATGGAAGACACATACCTATGAATCATTTTGACGTTTATTTTTGGACTCAACAGGACACGAAAAAAATATTTAGGTAGAACACGTCGATTTTTTTTATTTATTTAGGCATTAGCTTTCATTTTGACGTTGTATAACCTTAATTTCATCTACTACTATAATTGCTTGTTTAAATTTTTGTCGAGCAGATGATTTTTAAACATACAATACATATACATACATATGATACATTTGATTGTGAAAAAATATGTGATTTTAAGACCGCAGAAAAGATGGAATGACGACATCAGACAAGTGATGTGGAACAGAGTGGCTCAAGAAAGGCAAGAATGGAAAAGGTTGGAGGTAACTTGCCGATTGGCAAACAGATCTACACACAGTATCTAAGAAGCAAATTCTAGAATACTAGACTAAGTTTTGAAGTTTTCCAAAAAATGTTGTTAGATCTGAATAAAGGCTATATTATTATTTTTAGAATGCGATTTTATGATTAATGCAGCTATTAAATGCAGCTATTAATATGTTACCAGCAGCTCAATTGAGCTGCTGGTAACGAAAAAAACTTTTCTGGGAAGACAAATTATTTAGAGTAGGTATGGTTCCGAGATGATAAAAGAAAATAATTAAGAAATAATATTGCAATGTTTATAAAAGGCTGTTAAGTCATAAGTACCAACTAAGAAACCATAACGCCATTGTACCTACACTTGGTTCGCAATAAATATTTTGAGTTTGACTTTGAATAGCCGACCAAACACAAACTCAACTTAGCCTTAGCCTGCTCGGGTTCAGTGAGAGTCTGACACTTCTTTCGGCTCCGCTCTTTGCGGAAGGAGTTATTTGATGTTTTCCCAAACTCAAAAGAAAAATCTTATCTTATCCTCGTAGTGTTTGGAGACATCATATAGAAAAAGGTAATCTTTGCTGAATTTAAAACATTTTGCAGCAAGAACATTTTGGATGAACGGACATAATATCAAATAGAGTTCGCTACACTGTACAACCAGTTGTAATAAGTTTTCATTGTCCAAATCCCAGTCTTGGAATAAGTCCAATCTGATAGTACTCTCGCAGAATTGTGAAAGCAGAGATAAGATAAACGAATGTTGATTTGTTACCTATTTATGATTGCTTCGTGTAAAAAAGTAAAATGGTCGGCCGACTAATCGGATGACGATAATTATCGGCTATCGTAAATCAAACGTGAATGGTTCCATTTCGTTTTCGTGTGTGCCGTAACTGTGAAAGGCCTCGGGCAATGCTGCTAAATGAAGATTTGTAGCTGGTAATAAAATACTTGTGTAGCCCGCATCGCTGGTATTGCACTACCTACGGGTCTAAGGACAATGGTACAAACTGGGAGTCATATGAAAATCGGATCCAGAACACACAATGAGCTTTGCGAATAATTCGTATTTCATTTTCCGCAAATACGTTTTTCGCTGTTCAATTTTATTTATTGATGTTAAAAATAATTGCATGATTTATTGGTGAATCCATTCATATTTACTTAAATAAATGAATGTGTTTTTAATAAGTACTGAAATGAAGCATTATTTGGTTTTTCTGCTCGGTCAGTATTTAATTTTGATTTATCTCGAAGAAGGTTGTCAAAATAATGCTCACATTTCCAAGCATGTTTGAGAAATATGTATTTACATAGAACACAATATTTACTTACCTACTCATTTTTACCTTTCAAAGTTTTTTTATACAGGTCAGACTTTACAATTTGATTTATTCCTTCAGAAATCCCGATTTCGCAGAACACGTCCGCTCTGAGCCTTTGGGACACAAACCGTCAGCAATAATAATACACCTGAGTTTCTGAATGCACCATGTAAATGAATCCACGCTTCATACCAGTCAATGAGTTCCTTCTCGAGCGTTGTCAACGGCAATATATTGCGTCACGGATTGACTTCGGTGTCGCTTTTAGGTCAGAAATGTTGGAATATCCGTGGAGCAAACGAGGCATACACAATTAAAAAGCTGATGTCATCCTTTTATTAGCAAATAGTGACTGCAACTCTGTTAGCAGCCCCTCGTGGATATATCGAGGCGGGTAAACTGTAGCATTCTGCCGCGTTGAACGCAATCTGCACGGTTGCTGTGCCGATATTGAAACTACGAACTACGTACGGAATATGTGCGAGTTTTCTTTGATGTTTTTGTTGATGCGAATATTGGTAGTTCGGAAAGTTGGCTTGGCGCGTAAATAACTGGAACGCATCTGGCAGGCAGGTGTGGTTCAAAAAGCTTGTGGTATTTTGACATTAGTTTTGTCAATTGGCTACCCTTCAGTAGAAAGTCTTTCAGAGTCTGAAAGCTATAAAAGAAGATCTCCAAGCTAAGTTAAAGGTCGCGTTTTCCAGCCACGGTATCTATCTTCATTTTCGCTTAGTGTCAATTTGTGTTATAATGGTGAAACCGCTTCGTCCGGGCTTCGTTCGCGCTTCGATAGATTTTGAGAAAACTAAATTTATATTGAAGTGGTGTCGGGTATGGGAGTGTGTCGTGTCATTGTTTTTTATGAATATCTTATCGAAGCGAGAACCTAATAGGAAGTTGTTACTATGTCGGAACAAGAGAGTGCATAGAGTTTCACTAAGAAAGCCACCGCTATTAGTTATGGTATTACCTATATAATATGAATTTTCTGGTATTAAAAAAGTAGTGGTACACGGAGAAGGTGTCTGATTAAATGTAGGTATTTGATTGAGCAGCCATTGGGAATATGACGAAAATACATCTTACCTATAAGTTTTTGTGATAACTACCTACAGATGACTTCTTTCAGAATGTTCAAGCATTTATTGCTCCACAGAAATATTGAAGTTCTAGTACACAAACTTATTTATCAAACGTATCTATTTGTGCAGAATATTTTAGAAAATAGTATCAGATCAAGTATTGGATTTCTGTAAGTAGGTTCTGGATATCACTTATATAATAATACTCTATTATTGAAGAATCTTTTGATACTTTGGTTTAAGCACCTTTATGTACGAGTTTCTATTGTGCTCGATCGATCGGGCTTTGAGCTTTGACACTTTTCCGAAGACTGCTTAGCAAAAATACTGTCGTACCTTTCACCGGCGTGCGGCGGCGCTTGATGACCAATGCATGTACTTTCTTGTCTAAAGAATTCTCAACTCCATCAATTTGATTTCCAATTATTAGTTTTAAATGATTATTTATTTGTTTACCTACTGTTATTAAAATAAATATATTATCTATACTTCTATAGCTATACTATCTATACTAATATTGTAAAAAGGTAAAGATTCTGAGTTTGTTTGATTGATTTTGAAAATTGTTTTACGAATAGAAAGCCCGATGTTTCTGAGTGTCATAAGCTATATTTATAACTACAAATAAAAGAGATCCCTACGAAGATTCTTTATTTTTTTTTCTTTTTATGCTATAATTAAACCGCGCGAAGTGCTTTTATTTATATCTTTGACTTATCGTTAAATAATACCAGCAGGAAGCATTGATCTCCGAGCTTAAGCGACTCTGGCTGAAGCTGGTCCGTGAATAGATGACCACTAAACACATACCGAGTCTCCTTCATGCCTCGAAAAGGAGTCGGTCCCGGCTATCATTAAAATTTGTAGATCTCAAAAAGATAGTAGAAGTGTCAGATAGTAGAATTTAGTTAATCTGGCATGGTGTTACCCACTCAAGTTACTGGGTAGTGCGTCAAATAGACGGTCGACCCAAGTAAAAAGTTTGACTGGTAGCTGACCCCACCATAGTCGGATCACCATATATGTAATTCTCTTCCTCATAATAAAAACCGACCGGGGATGTCAGTAAAAGTTTTAATTGGTCTTCTCGTGGCCTCCTCAGCTGATTTCGTTGACATATCGTGAATAATATACCACCACATTAATTAATGATTTATTCATCAATCTTCCGTGCCATTATTACCTACCAGTATTATGTGTTCTGCGGGCCGTGGGTGACTGCTAGTACACTGTGTAAATAAATTATTAAGAGGTAAGTGTATGGCAATTTTGAGCTATATGATATACTTAATAGCTGTCCCCGCGGCTTCGCTCCCGTTTTACCCGCATAGTTCCCAGTCTCGTGGGATTTTCGGGATAAAAATCCTTTGTCCGTTTCCTGGTTTTAAGCTACCTGCCCACCAATTTTCAGCCAAATCGGTTAAGCCGTTATTGGGTTATAAATAGTGTAACTAACACGACTTTCTTTTATACTATATACGAGTATATAGTTTTGTTTTTGCCCACGACTTCGTACGCGTAGGTATATACTTTTTATTCCTGTTCCCGTAGGAATTTCTGGAAATCCCCTCTTATAGCTCCCATAAACACCCCAATGAACCTAAATGGCAAATTTAGCTTTCTAAGACGTGGTTTCGGCTGTGCGTTGTTTATCACTCATCAGTAACGGAAGATTTTTTTGATTTCTTCCTTAGTTATAGTTTTACTTATAAAACCATCAGGTGTTTTTTTTCAGCTTGTATATGTTTCTACTTATTTAGAAAATATATTTCACAAAATACAATGTAGCGTACTTGATCAATTGACTTTCTAAATATAATAAACAGAAATAATGAGAAGCTGCCCTGAATCGACTTCTACCGTGATCCTTTACGTTTTCTAGTAATAAAAAACGGTTTATAATTTATTGTTTGAGTATCTACGATGGGATAATTTAGAGAAAAGTCAAAATACTTTATAGCACGTTTAATTGGCGCCGAACATAGTTACTTCTTTCTTGTTTAATTATTCGAATATAGCTATCCACACATATTCCCTAAAATCGTACCATTACTAGTGGCCAAAGTTTTCGTTACATAGTCATACGACCCAAGTTTAGCTCATAGAGGAAAACACAGCGTTTTATACAAATAATCCCAATTTCCAGTAGGTCATCCCATTCGATATTAAGTTGGAATTGCCAAAAAGGTAAAGGTATTTTATATCGAACAAAAAACTCAGCAATAACCGTGTTCACGCGTGCACAGAATTTTAAACACAACGATTATGGGCACAATAAAAACGAAACGATGGCAACAAAATTTGTTTTACGAATAAAATCATTTTTATTAAGTATCTAATATTTCATAGGGTATTATTGGCGGGAAGAGATATTTCCATCGACAATTTCCCGTAAGACATTTTTATTTTTATGATTGTGCTTGTCTAGACTCGTGTTAGGCTTTAACTGGCAAATAGAATAGGAGAGGACGCCATTTAGGAAATAGATTCACATCTTGATGTGATTTACGATTGGTAAATTAAAAATATTGGACAATGTACAGTACTCTAAAGTAGTATAGGTATAGTAATCAGAAAACCAGAGTGCAACAGACGATGGGTAATATTAAAATGACTAGCTTTGCACCTAAGTATATATAGAGATTCAGCTTTCAGTATGACTAGATTTTTATTTTATTTGTTCCCCAGTTGCGATAAATCATGAGATTGGACCATCAAGGTATTTCCAAAACTGTGCAAGCTAGCAACACCTAAACTAGTCGAAAAGAGTCCGTGGCGACTCAGTTGTACCACCCTCTTAACCCAGTGTCATTACGGGACGTGGCGAGCAACAGGGTACGCCAAAGTTCACCTAAATTTTTAACTTCGATAATTGGAAATCCGAAAATGTTCTTCCTAACATTTTTCATCCTAAGAATCACAATTCCTAATTACTCTGTCTCTAATGTTCATAATTCCGAAGCATTGAACTTCATAAAGTCAGTAGCAATAAACATCTATTATCTTTTATTTGTTTTCCTTTATTTTCTCAACATAACCATCTTTTACACTATTATTCAAAGTAATATCTTTTTGTTTAGATTTCTTTTTATTTTACTTATAGCGGTGTGTAACTGCAAAGATATCCATAGGTTAGGTTAGAACTGTGACCAACCACGCGCGAGCCGAGCGAGCGAAGCGAGCGGTGCCGCGGCAGCGGCCGGCAAGCGCTACCTCGAAATTGGTCGCCAAATTTTTCTATATTATGGTAATTATGTTTAGGAATAAAAGCGTTATGATAAAAAACAGTAGGAGTTTATATATATTTACATTAATGGTACTCGTGTTATTAATTACAATTTTCGGGAACATGAGTGTTATGAACATCGCCGGTAGCGCTACAAATAGTAGGAATGAAAACTTTAAATTTTAGGAAGAGTGATCATTCGGATTACAAATCATTAGGAAGAACAATTTCGGGTAAATAACTTTAGGTGAGCCAATATGGACCCGAGAAAACACGCGTCTAGTTGTATTTGCGGCAGTCAAAATCTAATAATTTAACTGAAAGCATCATCGTATTCATATTTGTCTATAATTGAGATTCTATAATGATTTTTTTTCTAATTATGCCCATTTATATTTTAATTTGGTTTTTATAAAAAAGTACCTTCCATCAATGGACCTCAAGAAAGTTCCATCGTTGGACCGTCGACCGGTCCAATCTTAGCAACTTTTTATCGTAAGTATTATTTTTTTTGGATTTTAATACCAGGGTACAGGAATAGGTCCCATTATTATGACTAATTATTAAATTCCGTATTATATTTCATTTAAACGATAAAAATGTATTTCACTAATTATTTATTATATTTCATTAAAGCCATGGAAAAATCATTTAAAATTTAAAATTTCAGATAGCTTCCGAAAATAAGTAACTACTTTTCATGAAATGAAATAAGTATGAATCTTGCTTTAGAATGAGTTAGTTGAATTGAAGGAAGCAACATAATATACGGAGTCCCGAAAGTAACAAAAAATAATTAGTTGCCTCGACTGGACTTCTAGAACAAATTTCTCGAATTCCAACTTGGTGGTTCAATGAAGGTGATCATAATCCAAAGAAGGCAACAGCCCAAGACATAGTTTTCTTCGTTTATATCAAAAACTGTTAGCCCGAATTGTTTCTGCGTTTGATTATTACAAATTGTCTAACGAAATAAAAATAATAAACTGTTTTCATTTTAACACTTATTGTTTTTGATATATGAGTTCATAAAGTTAGATTGTCCATTCATAGCAACCTTTTATCTCGCCCTGACGTCTAAAGTTAGTAGTTGACGGAATTGACCGGTTTATTGCGGACGCATGTTGGCAGCTGTAAATTCAAGCTGTACAAATACGTCCTTCACCAATCCCAAACGCAGTACCAATATGGAGCCCCTTCATAAAACATGCTTCACTTTCTTCCCTGCCCGTGACAGTATATATCTTTCTGTTCCGCTTCACAATAGGGAATATGCATGAAAAAAGCATTAATGATCTGAACAGTTTATCTAAAAGTATTTGAAAATATAATACTAACAGTGAAATTAGAATCTAAATTGCTCGAGAAACGAACGAGATACAATTATTTTCAACAAATATATCTGTCCCTCTCGCGAAAACGCTGTTTTCTATGGCAGCTGTATAGTCGTCGTGTAATTTGACGTCACAGTACGTATCGCACTTCTCTTTCTAACTGTAGTTTTTGATGCTTTATAACTTCATAAATGATGAAGGTATTTAAAAAATATTTTCATGATTGTTTACTAGAGCTAATAAGTATTTTATTCTGCAAATAAAAAAATAGCATGCATATTCCCTATTGCGAAAGAGAGAAATGTACTGTCACGGTGACAAAAGTCGCCAGTGCGCGCCTAGCTATCCTGCACTAGGTACCACGTGACAAAGATGAATTAACTACTGGCTGTTAGGAAAAGTAAACAACTTCTTCTTCTTCTTTTTGTATTGATTGACCTATTTTTTCCGTACCTACCAGGGAGTTCGAAAAGGCCATTTATGTAGAATCAGAAGGCACATCAAAAACCCGAAACTGTCAAAACCCAGGCTTAAAATACAGGATCAGTATAATGCTCGCAACACTAGCAAAGATGAAATTGTATTTTTAAAATTCCTCAGAGATCATAAGTGTAGCTGTAAGTTGTATTTTATTTACATGAGTGTAGGTACGAAAGTTGTAGGACTTGTAGCAGACGATTTGGTTGTTACAATGTCAATAAAAACTGTCTGGGACAGCTGCTGTCTTGTACAAATTCGTTTAAGTTTTTATCTTTTGCTTCGTGAACATTCCGTTATTGAGTAGATTTCTCTTACGAGTTTTCGAGTCTGCAGGTCGAAACTTTATCTGCGAAACATGCTTTAGAAAAAAGATGTTTCTGAAATGGATCTACTATAAGAGATACACAGAAGCTGCATGTAACAGAAATGGAAAGAGAAACTAATCTATACTAATATTATAAAGCAGAAGAGATTGTTTGTTTGGTTGGTTGAACGCGCTAATCTCAGGAACCGCTGGTCCGATTTGAAAAATTCTTTCAGTATTAGATAGCCCATTTATCGAGGAAGGCTATAGGCTATATATCATCACGCTAAGACCAACAGGAGAATGAAAAATGTTTCGCAGACGACGTTGCACGGGCCAGCTAGTTTATCATACTAGCCAGTATGCGATAAGTTTATAATTTGTTTATTTCTCTCTACTCCTAGCAGCTTCTCTCGCATTAAATTCAAAAATTGTTCAAGGGAATATAGGTTCTCCCGGTGTTAAAAGTAGCCTATGTTCTGTTTCGGGACCAGGTTTATACGCGGACCAAGTTTCGTCTAAATTCGTTCAACTTGTTTATGGAGAGAAGAGGTTACAAATTGACATATAGGCAGACAGAGTTACTGTCGCATAAATATTAAGGGTAGATTTTATGACCGTTGCCTCTGCAAAGTGAAATGATCAGAAAAATACGCAGAAACGGGGACGTAAAAGCATATTACTTAAGATGATGCTCTACCAAAATGGCTGGTATGACGTCATGATAATCTGACAGTTATTCCGATGACAACATTAATCCGACGCCGGAATGTTTATCCTCAACACACAGTCGCGGAAACCATTACGGGTTTGAGTTCCATCAGCGGTTTCACAAAATGAATTTCATTCCTACAGTATCAGTACAATTTAATTGCATTAGCTCCATTAAATTGAACAGGGGAATAATTATTTTGCCCGGGGACAATAAACAAGGGTACGCCTATAAAAACTTGTTCGTCTAACCGGAGTTTAAACGAGGGCTAATTGAATCGAAGCCACTCCGGAGTCGCGGTTCTCTTAAATCAATTATTAACCGCATTCGCTGACGCTGTTACATGCTTTGACAGTTCCCTGAAGGCAGCGCCATCTGCCGGCGGCGGCGGCGGTCGCATGTCGTACAAGCACCAACTCGTAGGTAATAAATTCAATTTAGTCAAAGGTACCGCGCGGCTTTGTTCGCTGCTACCTTTTCAATATAGCTAAGTTAATTCGGTAAAGGCATACTATGTAAATCGAGAGAATGAGATCGATCTTCGGTTTTGTTTTGGAAAGCCTACCTCCCATGTAAGCATTTATTGTGTTCGTAGGTACGCGATGTTGTTAGCTAGTTCTAGGAGTTCGTTCATCGATTTAGCAATATTTTTGGCATATCTTCTGGAATCTTTTACAGAGTATTAAAATTACTTTTAGGCTCGCGTTGGACCGCTGCCTCACCCGATAGTAAGCGATGATGTGGTCTACCGCAAGGTGCACGCTTGCCTAGAAGCCGACTGTCGTCGAACCTATTCAGTCTTGACTTAAGAGCTCTTTATTTATTTGGGCTTGCTCTTGACTTTAGTCTAGGTCAGAGATGATAGAGACAAAGTCTACGATGGAGCGAGCTTCTGGGTAACAGAAGTATCCTGTTCACTCTTACTTTGAAAAGATTAGGGTTGTAAGCGTTCGGAAACACAGACGCAGGCAGAGAGTACGACGTGTCGTGTAAGTGTAAGTGTCGACGGCGCGTTAGTGTTCCACGCGCGCCTCAAAGAGAGTCAGCACACAGAGGGGCCCGAAAGGGCCGACGCCTGCCGGAGTCGCGGGATTATTCGCAAGAGACACCGTGGCTCCGGAACACAAAGGGCAATGAAGGAACATGGATGGGTTTTAGTCAGTAGAAGTCTGACACTCCCTCCCGCTACACTCAGAGCGGTCCAACTAGCAGCCAACCTTGCGGTGATGAGCCAAGCTGTGTATCTTGGCATCCACCAGTTTTACGCCACCAATGAGCCTCTTAGCTCTGCGTTCCACCGCGTCAAGCGCGGCAAGCTGTTACTTAGCTGAGCCATCGCAAAGGTGGCTGCAATACTCCATTCAGGATCGGATCGCTGCAAGGAGTATTGCAGCCACCTTGCATTAATAGCTGTCCAGGCCTGAAGTATCGCTTCACCCTATTTAAGATGCCCCAGGCCAGCTCCAGATACCTAAGACAGACAAACATTGTCTAACTATTTAGTACAATTTCCATAGGTTCCTAAAAACTAATTTTTCTAAAAAGACCATCAATAACTGAGAGCTCAACAAACCCACGCAACGTACACCAACTTGGGTATTCAATGGAACAATTCAAGGGGCATAATCGAATAGAATATATTCGTCATAAAGGCTGATAAATTGTAAGCATTCCGCGAGGAGCGCCATAAAGTTCAGTGTTCAACCCTCAGGAAGGGGTCGCTCGGGGAAACTTGCCTCGACGAATTTGTTATCGCTATGGAGATAAGTATAACTACAAACACGCATAATATCCGTCTTCCGTGAAAATTGACTACCTTGTAAGTGTTATGTAATTGAATTGTAAGGTTATAGTGTTATGGATTTACGGTACTTTCCAAATATGATTAGTTTCGCGTTTATAGAGGTAGTTAAGGAATGTATGTTGCTAATCGTCTGCAATTTATAAATTACTAGCTTCTGCCAGCGGCTTCGCCCGCGTGATCCCTAGGGAACATATTCCCGGGATGAAAAGTAGCTTATGTGCTATTCCAGACTATAATCTATCTTTGTTCTAAATTTACGCGGCGACTACAAAAATAATCCTTATAGCATGATTCAGTATTCACGCGCGATGGCTTATTATTAGCGTATTTCATGTATAACTTTGGTGTTTCTATACCGATTTATATGATTCTTTTTTTATGGAATAGTTAATAATGTTAACTTTTATTAATGTTAATTAGGGACGACTGAGAGTTTTATAAACGTAAGAGTAGACAAATACAATCAGAAAGCTTCGAACTGCTAAGCTATCGGGAGTTACACGTGTTATTGTTCGTCAATCATAAAAGATAGACATATGCTGTCGTTGGATATTTTTTATATAATTTTAAGGAGAACATTTCCGTCATACATGATTTCTGTGTAGCTTTCACCATTAAGGTTGCACACGCGACGGAAGCTTAAAAAATGGAGTAACTTCTCCCGTTTTACCAACATTTTCCTTCACTGCTCTGCTCCTATTGATTGTAGCGTGATAAAAAGTATACTATTACCTGCTCAGGAGTATGAATAATAATTGTACCAAGTTTCATTAAAATCCGTCGAGTAGTTTTTGTTTCTTTAACGGTTATACAGACAGACAGACAGACAGACAGACCGACAGACAAAAATTGTACTGATTGCATTTTTGGCATCAGTATCGATCCCTAATCCCCCCCTGATAGTTATTTTGGAAATATATTTCATGTACAGAATTGACCTCTCTACAGATTTATTATAAGTATAGATAGAAGATATAGATTAAAAGCTGAGGTGCTTTTAGTGACTGGCAAGGTAAAACAAAGTTGCAACAAAAACTATCAATTAAAATGCAAGAAAACCGCATTAAAACATCACTTAAGCGTTGATGTGTGATTCAATTTGCTAAGGTCCCTCCGTGCACTAGTGCTGAGATACTACAATGTCTAGTAACAACACTAGTAGCGACAACTTGCAAGACTTGCAAGCTCATTGCTTACGAGGACTATAGCGACCTATTTCGCACAGCAGCTTTGTACAATTTGCGAGAAACCGCAAGAGCTCGGAAGGCAAAATGTTTGTATTTAAATAATGTTTATGGAAATCTTTGAGAACATTTTAATGCAAGGCAGCATTTTTAATGAGAATCAACAGCCTTATTTTTCCGGACAGTTAAATTGAATGAAAATTTATATTCAGAGTGAAAAGACGCTCTTTATTCATAAGCTTCACTATCTAACTAAAACATATTTCAGTTTTGGTTCGTCCAGTTTTGATAAAAAAGATTTAATGGTGTTTTCCCTGTAGGTATTAACTAATAACATTATTCACACAACTTAGGGAGTAAAAGTACGAAGGATTTTTTTTTTAATACAGCTGTTTCATACAAAAATGCAATTATATTTAGCCGGTGAAAATATATGAAACAGCTGATATTTTTTTCGAGTTTTCAGAGTTGTACTCAAAGTAAAAGTTGTTTATTTTAAAGTGTACTTTCACTTCCTAAGAGGTTAAAAAAGACTGTATTTTATAGCTCTGTTCAGTAACTGTGTTCTTCTGTTCTCTGTTGACTGAACCGAACCAGACTTAGGATTTTTTTTTAAGTCTCCCTTTTTTAGAGGAATAGAAGTCTGCAGACGCTTTTAAAGTTACTTTTAGGGCTTTTTCAAAAGCCACGACTAGTAATCATATCGTTATGTATCTGTTCCATCGGTACTAATGGGTAGGTACGTCCTGCTAGTACAATAAAAAACCGGCCAAGTGCGAGTCGTACTCGCGCACTGAGGGTTCCGTAAGCAGAAGTTGCGATTTACGATTTATGACGTACTAGCTGACCCGTGCAACGTCGTCTGCGTTACATTTTTCATTACTGCTCCGCTCCTATTTGTCTTAGCGTGATGATATATAGCCTATAGCCATCTCAATAAATGGGCTATCTAACACTGACAGAATTTTTCAAATCGGACCAGTAGTTCCTGAGATTAGCGCGTTCAACCAAACAAACAAACAAACTCTTCTGCTTTATAATATTAGTATAGATTAAAAAAAAACTACTTACTAGATCTCGTTCAAACCAATTTTCGCTGGTAGTTTAAATAGTAATGTACTGTATCATATATTTTTTTAGGTTTATCATTCTCTTATTTTAGAAGTTAAGCGGGGGGGGGACACATTTTACCAGTTTGGAAGTGTCTGTCGCGCAAACTATTCAGTTTAGAAAAAAATAATCTTAAAAACCTCAATATCATTTTTGAAGACCTATCCATATATACTCCACACGTATGGGTACGATGAAAAAAAATAATTGAGTTTCAGTTCTATGTATGGGGGACCCCAAAATTATTTGTTTTTTTTTTTCTATTTTGTGTAAAAATCTTTATGCGGTTCACGAAATACATCTACTTACCAAATTTCAACAGCATGGCTCTTAAGGTTTCGGAGAAAAGTGGCTGTGACATACGGACGGACGGACAGACAGACGGACAGACAGACGGACCGACATGACGAATCTATAAGGGTTCCGTTTTAGCCATTTGGCTACGGAACCCTAAAAAAATGCAATATACAGCAACCTCTTAATAATCCTGAAAAAATAGCCATCACAGATTTACGTTTTATTACGTTATCTGTGTGCACAATACAATATGGCGTCCGCGACTATAAGTCAAGACATTCGTCGAAATGAGCAATAAAGTCCGTATGGCCCTTTAATAGTTATATCTGTTGCGAACGCCACCTGCTATGTTTGTTCTTGTGATTACTCTGATGGTAGATACGTTATTAGTTTCGAGTTTGAGGGGTCCCAACACTCGTGTTTGTGATGTTTTTGTGACTTTGGTGGTGCATGAAAGTCAAAAGTCTTAGGCGAGTAAGTTGAGTCAATCTTATCAACATGAACATTATGGCTCATTTACGTTGGGTCGTTTTGAGCAATTCGGTTGCAGCCTGTACCCGGTCATCGAGTAGTGTGAATGGGTTTTCGTTTAGTCGTATTCGACCATAGTGCGTATTCGGTCACCGACTGGTGTAAACAGGTTTTTGGTTGGCTGTATCCTGCCGCACAGTTCGGTTGAATGGGGTGAACCGACCACTTAAATGAGTACGGTTACCGTATTCGGTGATTGACTTTAATGTAAGTCATCATCATCATCTTTGCAACCGAAAGCCTTTGCTGCACATAGGCCGCCCCCAAGTGTCACCACATCGACCGGCCTTATGCGCATGCAACGGATTCCTCCGGCCTTCACTACGACATTGGTCCACCTTGTGGGGTGGGTCCGCCTTTCACCGCTGCGTCTGCCGGTACGTGGTCGCCATAGCCTTTCGAGCTCATCGACTAAATAAGTGATCTATGTACAAAATGAAAATATTGTTCTTTTAATGTCAGAAATATCTACTACACAGTTTAAAAATATATATAGTATTAGCTGTCCCCCGCGGCTTCGCTCCCGTCAACTGGAAACTTTTTTTTTTTTTTTTTTTACATTAAAACTTTCTCCTGAATAAAAAAAAAAACTTGAGAGGTGTCAAGGGACACCCATATGGAACGAAGTTCCTTTTATTTAGTATGTACAAGAAACCTGTATACACTCAACAAAAACACATTAGTATCTAATATCGTATGAATTTTTGACTTTGACTTCTGACTTTGACTTCTGACTTTGACTTCTGACTTTGACTTCTGACTTTGACTTCTGACTTTGACTTCTGACTTTGACTTCTGACTTTGACTTCTGACTTCTGACTTTGACTTCTGACTTTGACTTCTGACTTTGACTTCTGACTTTGACTTCTGACTTTGACTTCTGACTTCTGACTTCTGACTTTGACTTCTGACTTTGACTTCCGACTTTGACTTCTGACTTTGACTTCTGACTATGACTTCTGACTTTGACTAGCGAATTTGAATACTGGCTTGCTTTCTATAAGATAGAAAGAGAGAGAGAGACAGACAGAGAAACATGCGCACGCCGCAAACAATAGCTTACTATAGCAAAAAGTGTCGTGCCAACTTTTCGTGAGAATTTTTTCCGTCTAGCCCCCTTTCACAACGCGCGATAAGGAACTTCGTTCCAAAACACAAAAAAAAAAAATTTGCGAAATCGGTTCAGCTGTTCTCGAGATTTGCGCTTAGCAACACATTGAGCTTTTCATTTTTATATTATAGAAGATCTTTATTAACGCTATGGAATAAATATTTTTTCATCAATTGTATTATATTTTGGAAGAAGCTTATATTTTATTTTTCAAGTGAATGCCAAAATGTGGGATCGCTTTATTAATTTATTTGGATGAGAATAGAATTTCGGAGCGTGATACTTGAAGCGAAGAAATTCTTCGAAAATAATTAATTATTATATTATTCTATTGTAGACTTCACAGAATCTGCTCCATTCTACTGGTTCAATGATATAAATAATATTATGATGTCAAAGTACAAACGGTCTTCGTTTCAACTCGAAAAGTTTTCAGTTTCTTACTCATTAATAAGCTTTTATTAAATAAGATAGAACGAACTTTATCACTTCATATCTCTGTTTTTTTAACTATAAGATGAGTTCGAAAGAATATCACTTAATTGGTTATTTCAATTAAATGTAAATGTCGCTGCAAGTTTTTTCCTATGTGAGTAAGTTTTTGTTTGGAATGTCATACCACATTATGGTTGCTATACCTATAAAAAATTTCCACATTTTCACTACCATTAGTAAACACAATATTTTACAACGTAAACATTGTTGTTAGTACTTACTTTTTCAGTATTTTCGAGTCTTAAAACGCGATAAATCATAGGCACCGAAGACTGGAATTAAATATCTCCCCAGAAAGGCTAGCAGAAGAGCCGGTCTATACTGTCAAAATCTTACCATGTACACTTAGGTGGAGCGATCGAGAAGACATGTGTGAAGTGAGCTGTCATTCGATCGTGTTTGTATGGTTTGACAGCTCACTTGCCGTTCACTTCGCTTTTGTTTTCACTTCGAAATGTTTACTAAATCATATTGCTGCTCTCGATCACAATCTCTCCAATCTCTGCAGCTGTACAACAACCCCTCAATTCTCAGAGTCTCCAGAACTTGAAGACAATGTTATTAACGTATATTTTACGAGTTCCATTTAGAATTTTATGTCATCGCAGAGTACGTGAGCACGAAGAACCGAGGTCATCTAACTTAACTCTTAAACAAGTTCGCTTTTCGCAATGATGCACTCCTAATTATTGTTGCAAATGAATTTTGGTACATTGTTGTTTCTGGCTGTACTTGTGTAGGTAGGTACCGTTGAAATTGAAGAAACGTTTTTTTTCTTCATGATTTGTTTTGTCCGTGATTGTGTTTTTGTAAGATTTTAGACAATAATCTGTATAAATAAAAACTTTTTACAAAAAAAATACAACCGACTTCCAAAAAAAAAACACAAACAAACACAACAAAGTTAAAAATAACTTTAATTTCGGAAGTCGGTGTTTTTGTTAGTTTCTTCGTATTTTGACACCGAGTTCCGAAATTAAAGTTATTTTTAACTTTGTAGTGTTTTTTTTTTTGGAAGTCGGTTGCATTTTTTTTGAAAAAAGTTTTTTATTTTTCACTTTTTAGTGGTACCCCACACCTAACAACAACACTGCAAAATCGTAGAAAAGCAAAATACGCAATTTCGATTACTTGGATGACATAAAACTATCATCTAAGTAGACGAATTCCAGCTATTTCGATTTAAAATCCAAAGTTCGTAAATGATTTTCATAAAATTTTAATGGGACCAATCTGCAAGTATATCCTTTCAGATAAAACAAGAATTTTTCAAATAGGTTCATAATTGTCGGAGTTATGAGGTAACAAACATAAAAAATAAAAATAAAAAAAACATACAACTGAATTGATAACCTCCTCCTTTTTGGGAAGTCGATTAAAAAAAGAAAACAATGCATCGGTTATTTTATTAAAATTTGTTTATTCGTTTGTTCTGTAAGAAATGAAAGTTGCCTATCACTATAAATTTCGATCTCAGTAATTTTTTCTAATATTTTTTCGTTTTTTCGGCATTGTCTTCTGAGGATCCCGGGATCGACCAGGGGCCCGAGTCTGCTATTACAATAGTGTCAGAATGGTCGATCACTGATTTCAAAATGGTTATATTTGACAAGTTTGGTAATCTACTAACATAATGGCATCATAATGGCGTCATTATGACAATCCAATGATCAACCACTGACACGCCATTGAAAGTAAGCCATATGAATGGTAATCTCGTACATAATGACAGATTTAGTATTTACGAACTTCTCACTACTTCAGATTGCTTATAACACTAATAAATAATACCTATGTAAAACTAAATATAAATAAAATCTGCCATGAATAAATGCTCAAATTTAGCTCGGTTTTATAATAATGACAATATGGCATTCCTACCGCAATTCTATTACGAGACCACTGACGTCCCAGTGACCGGCCACTGACGTACCAGTGACCGTGCGATTATGAATTTAGCAGATTACGAACTTTTAGCAAAATGACAATGGCATGACAATAGAATCGTGTCGGAATGACAAATTTATAAAAATAGCAGACTCGGGCCCCTGGTATTAGGTTACCTACCTATAAACGGATACTGAAAATAAGTATAAAACGTGCGTTTTTTAATTGTAAAAATAATTAAAAGTAATTACGTAAAAAAAATCTCTACCTATCACCCCTAAAGAGCATTATCAAGAACATTGAACAAAGATCCTAAGCGTCTTCATTTGTCTCGGAGAGCGCACAACCGTAAGTTAGACACATCGAGGGTCCGACATACCTACCCATCCTAATAAATACCGCTGTAGCAATGAATGTGTGAACTGGGGTTATTAATGTTTGTGTGCTAAAGTATTACGTAATTGAGTTCTTAAGGGGGCGTGCAGTTAGTGAGGTCGGACCGGACCGCGAGTTTTGACGGTTCTGAAGTTCCAACATGTTGAATTTAGTTGCGCGGAAACTTTAAATTACAGTACGTATAAATTTGTATTTTGTAGGTTATTTTTTGTGTTGTACGTCGATTGTCGTGGATATTCCGTGTCCTTGTGTACAATTATACAATAAATATCTTGTTTAATTGGAATATTTAGACTCTTCTCAAGAAGAAATTATTCCACTCAATGTAATAATAGTTTTACTATTCAAACAGTAAACAGAATAAATTCCCCGTCGCATTCAGACAACATGATAAATATTCTAAGTAGTCACACTTAAAAATGTCAACATAATTACGAGTCCAATGAGTTTTCGTTCATTCGCTAACTAGTTCAAGTGGCGGGGTTTTATCCAAGTTGTTCGTTAGCTACTGAGAGCCCTCGTGCACTAGTCGAGTGGTTGCCCTTTGATGTTTGCTGCTGAAGTCAACCGCGGCACGCCCTTGGCCTCATTATGTGAAGTTGACATGTTAACCCCAATCAATGGCGCCGTCACTTGATCTGTTATTAATAATATATCGGGTTTTGGACGAAATGAACCGATGTTTTTTTCTAGGAACACCGCACTGTGACCTCACTGCTCTCTTAGTAGAGACGTAGGTAGTCTTTGGTTTACTTTTGTTTTTTCCTATTTTGCAGTAAACAGTGACAAATTGTTGTTTGTTCTCATTCTGCTCTAGTTATTTGGAAA
Source organism: Ceramica pisi (assembly GCA_963859965.1). Classification (NCBI taxonomy): domain Eukaryota; kingdom Metazoa; phylum Arthropoda; class Insecta; order Lepidoptera; family Noctuidae; genus Ceramica; species Ceramica pisi. Next base: position 8,591,249 of record OY982529.1, read on the forward strand.
AAGAAGTTTGGTGAAATAATATTATAAAAGGAGACAAGGATAGACCACTCCAATGTAGTGATATGCATGTTATCCTATTTTAAGGTTCGAGACCTAAAGGTTGATAAAGTGGATCCATTACTTGGTTCACGCCGTTTCTCTGTAGGTAACCAGGTAGTTTCTTCAGAACCGTATTCAGTTGAACATCAATTTGTGTAAATTTACAGAAAATAACGCAATGTATAATGTAAAGGTTTAGTTATGCATGTATTGTACTGATAATGTCACTTTAGCTAAAATTACTAATGTACGTTTTTTAAAGTAACTACTTAACCATTAGGTACTGTACAATTAGGTATATGACATTACAGATGGCGCTGTAGATGTATAAATTAACTTCGCAACTGGTTTATGGGCAAATAACTTCGGTAATCACGCCAAAGTTTAATTGGACTCCTAGTCGGTTAAGTTTTTATTGTTTTATTAGATTTTATCCTCGATTTCATTCGCGTCAAAGAAGCCTATAAACCATGTGGCGTAGCTAGACTCAAAGGGGCTCATCAGGTATCAAACATTTTTGGGGCACTTTTTTAAGCGTATTTTTTTTAAACATAGTAGTCCTTACTAGTTAAGGGTTATCACGGCAGGCCTCGAAGGAGACGAAGGGGCCCTTGTAGTCCAGGGGCCCCGTATTTTGGAAGCGGATGATACGGCGGTAGCTACGCCCCTGCTATAACCGTCTCCAGGTTCCCATCTATCTCGGTAGCAAAATTCATCAAAATCGGCGATAAAGGCGTGAACAAACAAACACAGTATTCACAAAACCTATGCTTTAAAGATTTCGTTGTTGAAAACAACATCGACGATACTTAGAGTTTTCTAATATCTTAACTGACCACTTAACTGGTATTTTACTATAACTAGTTTCTGCCCACGGTTTCAACTTTGTTTTAGAGTTCTATGTGCTATTCTGTGTGCCAAGAATCAACAAAACTGTAAAGCTATTGCCAAACCAACGCCCGTAAGACCCTATTGGGCTAAAGTTGTAGTGGTTTGGGGGTTTTTTTCTCCTCTGTATAAATAAAATGAATTTCCATATTCAGTCTCCAAACTTATTCAAATAATCTCGGCATGATATGGATGAAATCATTTTAATTCGACCAACAAGGTCAATTAACTTGAAAATATTTTTATAAAACTGCAGTTTTGACTGTTATAAAGTAAACTACAATACACTGTTTCAAGTCCATTTATTGTTCCCCATTTTAATGACTACCAAGATTGCACTTATTTGTAATTTGTTACCATTTATTTTATTTAAATACAAATAAGCTTCTGCCAGCGGCTTCGCCCGCGTGATCCCTAGGGAACATACTTCCGGGATATATAGCCTATGTGTTATTCCAGACTATAATTTACCTCTGTGCCGAATTTCATGAAGATTTTTTCAGGTGTTCGGACGTGAAAGAATACAGGCGCAAACCTACCGTGGTGCACGCTATGCACGGCCACGCGGCGCAGTTTAGCTGTGTGGGTTCATTTATTTGCCAACGTGGGTCTACGTTTCCACTGCAGTACAAACTACACACTCATGGCTATGTAGAAATGTAGCGTGGCACAGTGACCCGTCACACGGAGAGGCTAGGCAAGTTTTTGGCAAGAATATAGTTTTGACATAGTTCTAATATTCGTATATAGCGTGTACCGCGTGCACAACGTGCATGGTGTTGACAGCGTTGAGCTACGTGGGCGCCATATTCGAGCAAACCACGCGTATGCCAATGACGTCAATTGATACGTAGCGTGTCCGTGGGTTGCAGTGGAAAAAAAGTCATAAATTTTCATGCATCGCAACCGACGGAGAGGCTACGCACACACATTTGTACATAGACGCGGTGTGTAGCGTGTACTGTAGCTCCACGTAGACCCCACGTTGTCAAACAAATGAACCCATGCAGCCAAAATGTGCTGCGTGGCCGTGGTCGCGTGGATAGCGTGCACCGCGGTGGGTTTGCGCCTTAACAAACATTCACTCTCTCAAACTTTCGCATTTATATCATTAATGGATTAATTTACAATTTTAAATAAGTATATCTAAATAAACTTAAAAAAATATAAAAATATTTACTTAGAGCCTATGCCGTCGTCCTAAAATTCATCTTCGTCGTATTTCATCCATATTTCTTCAATCTGCTTCCAAATCTCTTAGAAAATCTGATACCAGTCTTAATGCTAAGGGATGTTGTGATATCCTATTATTGGGTTGAGGAGGTCTGACAGACAGCCGCTCCATATAAAATTACTGGCACTGGGTTGCATCCGATTAGACGCAATATAGTTGGAAACAGGCCGAGTGATTTATACCTATTTATACTTGCACACATTTACAAATAGTGTAATTACTTGTAGGTATTTATTCAGCTATATAGAAGTATAAGTCCCAATCAATACCTTCTTGCATTTCTACGGGGACAAACCATTCGTAGTAATAATAATGAGAGGTGAATCCTGCAACATTGAAGACAATGTCTATAAAGCAGACAGTAAATTTGTACGCGTTGTATCTAACCATGTCTCTGTGGGGGGAAGATGCCTTTATGTATACGCAGTTTGGTGGATAGCTGCCTATAATATCGAGGTCGCCCTGGAATAAGTAAAAATAATAATGAAATTAAGGTGAAACCAGCATCAAAACCTAAGCGGAACACGACATGAGATCCGTTTTTTTTTTGTATTCCGTAGTAAAATTACAAGAAATCCTCAGGATTTCAGCAAGTTGAAGCTTTGATTCTGGAGCTTGGTGAATCAACGCCCAGCGGTTTAGCTGCCGGTCGTTCCTCATTCGCATTCCTAAAATGCTTTCTTCTCAACATTCCAACTATTCGGGGTAATCTAAGGGGTAAGCTTCACCCTATTTAGGATGCCCAGCTTTTAGGCCGCAGTTTGGGATTTGTACTCAATGGTGGTGCCGAAATTGTTCATGTCTAAGAGCTCGAGCCGATCAGTCATAGGAACAGAAATACCCCGAATAGCAGGAGTTTGGTCGAAACCAATCTTTTTTGCGGTAAAAAGATACGCCTGAGTTTTTGTGGCGTTAAAAGTGACCAAATTGCTATCACTCCATTGGGAGACAAGGCTTTTTTTTTTTTTTTTTTAGGGATGGGAAATCATCCAATGACTCCTCCCGCTCTGGGTGTAGCGGGAGGGAGTGTCAGACTTCTACTGACTAAAACCCATCCATGTTCCTTCATTGCCCTTTGTGTTCCGGAGCCACGGTGTCTCTTGCGAATAATCCCGCGACTCCGGCAGGCGTCGGCCCTTTCGGGCCCCTCTGTGTTGCTGACTCTCTTTGAGGCGCGCGTGGAACACTAACGCGCCTTTGACACGGCCTGTCGTCACTAGACGGACGGACGGCGAGCCACCCATAGCTCGCCGTCCACAGGCCCGTGCCTACGGTGGCCCCCGACGCCCGCGGCGTCCACCACGGCGGCCGGGACGAGAGGGTCTCCTCTCCCGCTCCGCCACCTCCTTCGCTAGCATGACTGCTTCGCAGAAGGAGGCAACGGCGTCCCATTCCGTCTCGCTCCGGACCATGGCTTGGACCAGGGCCGGACGCGAGAGGTCGCCGCCAATCGCCGTTTCGAGGACACGGCGGTGCGCCGCCCAAGCGGGGCACACCTGCACAGTGTGCTCTACCGTGTCCTCCGGTCGATCCTCGCAGTGGTGACACCCGGGCGTTACCTCCCGCCGAATTCGGTGCAGGAACCTCCCGAAACATCCATGTCCGGTGAGGACCTGCGTCAGGCGGAAGGTGAGGACGCCGTGGCGCCTCTCAAGCCACTCCTCAAAGAGGGGACTTATCGCCGCTATTGTGGCGTGCCCTGCGCTGAGCTCATTGGGAGACAAGGCTTAAGGTCAAAGTCCGCTCTACCATGGCCTCTCTCAAGGAAGGAGCTTCACCCCCACTGGTTCTGGTACTGTTCTACGTTCCCAATAAGACCAGGCTGAAGTAGGTCATTGATGTGAAGCAGAAAAAGAGTCGCAGAGAAAACAGACCCCTTAGGTACTCCGGCATCAATAGCCATTAGGTCAGAGGAGCAGCCGTCAAGGACTACTCGGATTCACTAAGGAAGTCTGATCTCTCTGAGCTACAAAAACCAGATGGAATGCCATAAGCAGGAATTATTCTGAGTAGACTTGCATGCCAGACCCTGTCAAAGGCCTTCAAGATATCGAGCGACACGGTAAGTGCCTTGCCGTGTTTGTCAATGGCCTCGCCCCAGCAGTGCGTGACATACACAAGAAGATCGCCAACTGACCGTCCCTGGCGAAAGCCATATTGACGGTCACTGAGGAGATCATTGTTTTTATAAGTTCAAGGTTAGCAACTTACTGTTCAGAACCTTTTCCATAATCTTGCATAGGATGGAGGTTATGGCAATCGGACGGTAATGAGCAGGGTCTGCGCGGTCTTCCTTTTTAGGCACCGGTTGCACATTTGCAAGCTTCCAGGCTTTAGGCACGTTTTCCAAAGTTTTTTCTTTATTCATATTGTGGTTATGGGAAGGGCAGAAAACAGAAACAGGCAGATAGCGACTTTATTTGGTACAATTTAGAAATTCGCTGAATTTAATTATTACGCTAAATCCGGTTTGACTGGAAGCCGACCACAATGTAGTTGGGAAAAGGCTAGGCAGATGATGATGCTTACCCGTATTATCATTTGTCCACGAACGTCTTCATAATCCAAATACTCGTGCATGATCAGTTGTTTAACCGGGGTTAGACATTTACCGAAGTAATATTCGCTATGGACATTATCTGAAACAGTAAGCAAGAGCCCGTTACACGGACCGTCTGTTTCGGGGGCGTGTCCATAGGGATATGCCAGTAGTAGTTCAATTCAGAGAACAAGAACTATAAATATAATCATAACATTAGTATACAACAGTGTCATATTTCTAAATATGTCCGTTTTGTACATATTGATACACATGTAAGTCATTTAAAATAATTTTGTTATAAAGTGCTGTTTGAGAGATCTATCTGTTTTGTACAAATTAATAAAAGAGTAAAATGTTTTTGATTATTAGTAAAGTTGTGTTCTGTTTAAAATGTTTCTATTGCCTATAACATGCACGTCAAAATTACCAGTAAAATTATTTTGTGGCATTTACATATATCGTCAAAAAAGTTTTGTGCGTGAGGGTGGGATGTCCACCATGTTCCGGTAGCGCATCGCCGTTTGTCTTGTGGTCCGATGATGGAACGGGCTTGACTGAATTAAATTATGCAAAATGCAACCGGTAGAAATCTGACAGGCTAGCAACTCGGCGTCGATGCTCAAGACTTTGGTGCTTCGACTCGAAGAGCTTATCAATGCCTCTTGGCTCTTTTCTCAATTGACTCAGGGGTTTAAGCTGTATTTGACAGATCCGTCCCAAAGATGAGAGCAGTACTCCATATACGATCGAACTTGCGCTTTATAGTTTGAGCAGCTGTTCCGGCGTGGCGTCTCACTTTTGCTAGAATCCCCAAATTTTTTGCAGCCACTTGAGCTTTTGCCTCTATGAAAGGGCCGAAATTGAGGGTAGATGTTAAAGTAACTCCAAGAAGATCAAGCTGGTCGGTGATTGGCACGGCTACATCCAAATCGGTCCAGTAGTTTCGGAGCCTATTCAAATCAAACAAATAAATCTTTCCTCTTTATAATATTAGTGTAAATGTAGACTACGACTAGTGACTATAGTAATAATATATCCTTGGACATTTCACACACAACGCCATATAGTCCCAAGCTAAGCAACCTAATGCTTGTGTTATGGTAACGAGATGGCTGATAAACTACTTAAATACATTTTTTTTTTGTAAATACATACATATTATAGATAGAAAAACACCCAGACTCGGAACAAATACTTGTAGGTCGTACAAATATTTGTTCCGTGCGGGAATCGAACCCGCGACATGCTGCGCAGCAGTCAATCGCTCAACCACTGCGCCAACCGTGTCGTCAACTAGTGCAAAACTTTTTTTTTTTTAGGGATGGTAAATCATCCAATGACTTCCCCCGCTCTGGGCGGAGCTGGAGGGAGTGTCAGACTTCTACTAACTAAAACCCATCCATGTTCCTTCATTGCTCTTTGAGTTCCGGAGCCACGGTGTCTCTTACGAATAATCCCGCGACTCCGGCAGGCGTCGGCCCTTTCCGAGGGGCCCGAAAGGAAAAATATTGTACTAATTTATTTGTTACATTGGGAAAATAACGGAGATAGAAGAATGTAATTAAATAATAATGAAATTGGACTCTTTGAAGAAGTGCCTATGTTTTTGTGCTATGGCCCTCATTTTTAAAAGTCTGATCATCTTTTAAATGGAACTTTTGTAACTTATTTTTCGTATTACGTTACCTATCTATACTTGTTACACGTTATTTTTTTATATTGTTTTACATATAGAAGCAAAACTAATAGTGTAACCATAGGGTACTACGCTTTGAAATAGACTCCCGAGAAATTCAAAAGTACCTGTAAATGGCGGTGTTGTTGTAATAAATGCTTTGATATCGAGATTTTATAGAAAAAATCGTTTTCTGTTGCTCACTGTGTAAACTTACTTTTTCTCACAAAGCTATATTTAGTTATAAAAAACATGTCAGTAAAATTTTCTCGATTTCATTTGTAAAATCATAATCCTAACCGCATCACTATCACTAACACAAGATCACTTCACATTATAAAACTAAGTCTCTCGCCACATCTGCAATGAGTATCTGCCCTAAAATATAGCAATAAAATGTAACATATAAGAAATCTTAGTCTTAAATAAAACGCTTCAGTAGATCAACTGCAAATATTTTACACTGTGGCGTATTTAATTTGTAAAAAAGTCGGCGGTCATCGGTAGTACATCGTATAACATCGTCGTGTTGAACATGAGGGGTCGTGGGCGGATGTAGCGTTTTCAATGCCAAAAGGCCCAAATAAGCCAGCTTTCTATCTGGTACATACCTACATGAAGACGAATATTTACCGTCAGTGAGTTTTTCAAAATTAGTAATTTCATTATTGATTAGCGTTATATTTTAATCGCATTTGAATATTTTTTGTCATCATGGTTATAAGTTAAAGTTCCACAACGGGGAAAAACTCCACGGACACTCTCATTAATTTTGTGTATAGATACAGTACGTTAAAAAAAATCTAATGATGTGTAGACAAAAAATATTTAAAAAAAGCAAACATCAAAAAAACATTTTAAAAATTTTGTTTCGATTTCTTCATTCTGTAAAAAAATTAAACTTTGACCTCTGGCCCTTTTGTATTTAAGAAGCGATATGTGGGTCAATGTCCGTTATTGCACATTTATCTGGTGTTTTCTAATATAAGAGAACTACCGCATACCGATTAGGCTTGCGCTGTTTTTCGAGCTTTGGTAATGCTGCATGATACGACTACATAATTTTATGGCATCGCTCGCCCAATTTGTTGGCCAATCTTATTGGAGACCAACAACAGGCTCAGGAGGTATAGTCCACAAGTGTATGCGCCTGCACAGGTGTCGTGAGAGAGTGCGAACTTATTTGTTGTTTGTAGACATACCTGACACCGGTTCTGCCATGTTAGTGAAGATAATACTGTTGAGTGCTGAGTATGTCTTGTGACTGGAGACAGCCACTGCAATGGAAAAGAATATTAAAAAATGTTTGAAAACTTGAAAATGTTTGATGCTTTTTATTTAGGATGGGGGAAGTCATCGCAACTCAAACTTAAAGTTGAGCATAAACCATTTACAGAGGCATTTAAATAGTCAAGGTCGGTCGGTCAAAAAAATAAGCTATTTACACATTTCAAAGCGTCGATCTCCATGGAGAAGTACGTGCCAGAAACTCCACGGACACTGTTTTAAAAATGAAATGTGACACTCCGCTTTTTACACAGTTAGTTGACGAAAGATGGATATTAGATTATAATATGATAAAATATTATTCATCATCATTAACATGTTCCTTTCCTTATCCTATGTAGTGTGTCCGACTTCGCATAGTTCGGCGCAATACGTTTTTTTCTTGTTTTCTGTCCCACCAACATACGACTCCTCATACAATCCATCCATATTTTTCTTGGTTTCACTGTACCTCTCCATTTATCTAGATTTATACTCGTAACAATTTTATTAGTAAACACGCGTTTCATCTCTCGTCTTCAAGACAAGCGAATCTGTCACAACTTTCCTGTCACTCTTTCCTATTTGGCGCCACTTTCAATATTCCTGTAATATACTATTTTTGTCACTATCCATTCTCGTCGTTTATGATACACTGAACAATCTCTCTTACCTACTACATTCAATAAAACTGATAAAGACAAAGAATTCATTGTTAGCTTATGCACGGTGTTGCTGTTACTGATGAGGAATTCACTTCGGTCAACATCTGCGGTGTATCAAACCTGTTTATCTGAATAGCTACATCAGAAACAAACAGTATGACCGACATATCATGCATAACTAATCATTCCTATTTCATCGGTTGCTGGGTATTACGAAAATTGACATGCCAGAAAAATAGTGTTGTATTTTGCAAATTATGTGTGGGTAGTGCACATTTCATATCTTCGAAGTCGGAAGGTAGTACATGTCTTCGTAAAGTTAGGCTGAGAACTGCTGAGAACACTATAATGGTATGTACGTCAAAGTCACAGGTTAATGGAACGTATGAAACTGTTTCTCCTGGATTCTGTGGGAAGTTAATTGCAAATTAATTATTGTTTGCTAAGACATTGTCGCTTTTGATTATTGACTCTGCTAATAAATCAAGCCTGTATTTGGCTCGACGTGTCACGTGAACCTAATTAATTTTGTTACGATTCGCGGTGTTCAATATTCGGATATTTTCGGGGTTCGGTGATCGTCAGTTGTAAACTTTTCCTAATTTCTCAGAGGTTGGATGAGAGTTTCAATGAAAGAAAGATAAAATTTATTTTAGTTGTAGCTACTTACTGTTGAAAACATTGCTATTGCTCCGTTTGTGCCAGTCACGTTGCTAAGAAGAGATCGAAAGGTGTTTACGTTCATAGAACTGACACGCATACGAACCAACTACTAGCTGTCGTGGTCCTTATTTTGATATTAAATATATTATACAATATACTGTTGCTGCATCTATCTTTTCTTAATAAACAAGTACATTTTAATTCGATACTGGCATTCTTGCCATTTGGTTCTATAAAAATTAATATACTCGTAGCTTGGCTCATTAGTAAGTATGTTATGACCACTATCGCTTATTTTAATTTTTGTGTAGATGACGACTTCGGCCAAGTATGTATATTATTATATAATAAAAAGCTTTGTTAGGATAAAATAACCTGAATTTCGGAAGCCGGTGTAAAAAAACTTTTTACAAAAAAAAACAACCGACCTACTTAACAAAAAAAAAACACTACAAAGTAAAAAATAACTTTAATTTCGGAAGTCGGTGCTTTTGTTAGTTTCATCGTGTTTTGACACCGACTGCCGAAATTAAAGTTATTTTTTACTTTTTATTGTTTTCTTTTGGAAGTCGTTTCGCCTTGGCGCTTGCAAGAGTGCCGAAATATCGAAAACTCGCAAATAAAAAGGTAAATGGTAGCAATCCCGTTATTAACTATTCTAATGTTAGTGACCATGAAAGTTTAAAATAATATATCGGTTGTATTTTATTTGTAAAAAGAGTATTTTTATTTACTCCTAAAAACACCCCTGCAAAATCGCAGGAAAGGTTAATAGGTACGCAATTTCGTTTACTTGGATGACAAAAAACCATCGTCCAAGTAAACGAATTCCAGCTATTTCGAATTAAAATCCAAATTTCTTTACCGATTTGGATAAAATAAATTTATGTAATAATTAAATGGGCCCAATCGACAGTATATCCTTTAAGATAAAACTTTTCAAGAATTTTCCAAATCGGTTCATAAGTGACGGATTCATGAGGTAACAAACATAACAAAAAATACAACCGAATTGAGAGCCTTGTCCTTTTTGGGAAGTCGTTGTCGTCGTCGAAGTGTTTTCGGAGCTACGATATTAGATAACTAATTACCTTTAAGTACGTTAACTTAATTAATGGCATGCGTTCATAAAAATAAAAATACAGTTATCACTTACGTTGTGTCACGTTTCCACAAATAAATGTTTTGAATCTTGAATGGAGAAAGGTTCACTCAGCAAAATGTCTACTAATACGACAATTTTATCGATACATTGGGACAGGTAAAACGGGGTGAAAAGAAACAAAACTTTGAAGGTGATTGTCGCACTATTTAAATACTGTTTGCAGAATTTTAGGGCTTCAATTATTAAATCAATATTTGTTTTAAAGATTGATACTTTATTAGAAACCAATAATGTGGCAATCTAGTGAAAAACACATTCAAAGTTTTGATCCTATTCATTCCTGCGTTTCTATTCATCGTGATTTACTGATAGGTAGAACAGAAGTGTCAATTTTAATGATCAGCAAAAGTGACAGTTTTGATAGATGCTACTGCAGACGGTTTCAACATACTTGTAGGTACGTTATATTCTCTCCAAACTTACCTAAATACTCTTGGCATGATATGGTTGAAATCATTTTAATTCGACCATAAAGATCTGTTTGCTTGAAAATATTTTTAAAACTCCAGTTTTCACTTTTATAAAGTAAACCACAATACACACCTGTTCCAAGTCCATTTATTGTTCCCAATATTGAATTGTGTGACCCAAGATTGCACCTATTTATAATTTATTTTAGATAGACATAATTTTTATTTTTAAATATTTTTATAAAAAATAGTCCACCGGTATCGGAACAGGGTCATTATTATTCTGGTCAACCTAATCCAAACTAATGATTTTATCAATCAAGTCTTTTTTAACACCATCATTAATACGCGCCTTGGTTTCACAAGGTTGCAAAATATTAATTCTTCCCCTTTATCGCTCTTCTATCAGTAATAAATTGTGGTCTATTTTCTACTAAAACAAGAAGCATACTGCGACTTTGTTCACAATATTTACTTAGAGCCTATGTTGTCTTCCTGAGTTTTTCATCTTTCACCGTTACAGATTCCATCTATATCTTCTTCAATCTGTTTATAAAATCGTCATCCACAAACAAATACCGTGTCACCGATATATAAACCGCTATACTCGTGGCTTAATAACAGTTACAGGTATCGTTCTTCGATGCTAATCGGTGCTTTCTGAGGTAGGTCCGTGGGTTGGTGACCATTTGTTACATACCTGTAGTGATACTCTTCTGAACCTCGGTGTGAACATTACGCCGTTGGTCCTGGCTGTCATTTGAAGATCTTTGACAGTCGTTCAGGGTAGTCAGTTGCCAAAAAATCTGATACCAGTCTTGCCAAGGGATATTGTGATACCCAGTTATTGGGTTGAGGAGGTCTGACAGGCAGCCGCTCCATGTAAAATGCTGGCACTGAGTTGTATCCGATTAGACATAGTATTGTTGGGAACAGGCAAGGCCTAATGATTGATGATGATTAACAAATATTGTGTAGGTACTCGTATTTATTCAGCTACATAGAAATATAAGTCCCAATCAATACCTGCTTGCATTTCTACGGGGACAAACCATTCGTAGTAATAATAATGAGAAGTGTTTCCTGCAGAATTGTAGACGATGCCTAAAATGCAGACAGTGAATTTGTACGCGTTGTATCTAACCATGTCTCCGTGGGGGGAAGTTGCCTTTATGTGCACGCAGTTTGGTACATAGCTGTCGCTAATATTAAGATAACCCTGGAATAAGTAAAAAATAAAAATGCTCTAAATTATGGTAAAACCAGCATCAAAGCCTAAGTGGACACATGAATTGAGAACCTTTTTTTGAAATCCGTAGTAAAATTACAAAAAAAATCCTGAAGTTTCGAGAAGTTGGCTTTTTTTGTTATGATAGTAAGCATGGATGTAGATAATATTCAAGCTTATGAAAAAAAGTTTTAAGAATCGTAATATTTCATTGAAGACTGGCCTGTTATAAGTACATTACTGCAGCAGCCAGCAAAAGAGACATTGATGGACGTACGTGTTAAAGTGGGCCCAGGTAAAACTGAGGCACACATACGTAAGTCCATCAATGTCTAGTTGTTGCCAAGGCTTATATAATCTAGTTGTTAACAAGGCTATAGTACTTTTCTCAAATAATGCGCGGAAATTAATATTACTTTTCAAAATCAATGACGCTATGGATGATAGCTATTAAGTCGAAAGCCAGGTCTAAATTTAAATAAAACTTTTGATAAAGTACCTCCTTGGTTGCTATGTTCGGAGTAAAATATCGTTCCATTTTAAAATTACACGACAGATATATGAGTTTACCATGTAATTTATTTTTTGGCCAGTAAACCACGACAGATATGGATTTTCATACAAATTTTGCCGGCCGCTGCCCGCATGTATTTGGCCAATACAGCAATTTATCTTAAACAAGTTTGTCTAAATAATGCTCTTTCCAAGCATGTTTGAGAAAAGTTACTTTTTTATCTTGAATTCATTTAAAATGGAAAATTAGGTGACGGACTTATTTTTAACGATTTTTTCCCCGCTCATAGTGATATTAACACTATACTTCAGAGTGAGTAGGCCAGTCACCATTGAAAAATATTAAACGCGTTAGGTCGTAGTTATGTGCTCTGTCCTGAATTTTTGAGGGGTTGTTAGGATAGATACCAGTAGTATCCTACCAATTTTTTAACCTCGAAAGACCTTTATTTTCGGTTATTTTTAAGAGTTAGTGTTCTATGGGGATAGTTGATCAAGATACTTTTAAAGTAGACACAGTTAGCTACAATTTGACTAGTTAAGGTTACTCGGTAGAATTAATGGATGTTGAGGTACAGCACTTCAAATAAAGCAATTTTTTAAATCGGTGTAGGCAATATCTTTTTAAATGGATGGCTATTCTTTTTAACTATCGAAAATACTAATTTACATTATGCCGTGTACTTCTGTTGCAGAAGTCAGCTAACGTCCCGTCATCACGTAACGTAAATAATTTCTCTTAATTTTTTTCCAAATCTGAGTACCTTGAAAATATTTTTTTTTTTTATTGTACTCGATTTCATTTTATATGATTTTGGTAATAAGTTTAGAAACTTTTTCCTCTGCGCTATCTTTCATATTCTCTTCGAAAGTCCTGCAATTCGCAGGGCTCCATTTTTAGGATTCCGTAGCCAAATGGCAAAAAACGGAACCCTTATAGATTCGTCTGTCTGTCTGTCCGTCCGTATATAACAGCTACTTTTTTCCGAAACTGTAAGAACTGTGCTATTGAAACTTGGTAAGTAGATGTATTCTGTGAACCTCATTAAGATTTTCACACAAAAATAGAAAAAAAAAACCATAAATTTTGGGGGTTCCCCGTACTTAGAACTAAAACTCAATTTTTTTTTTCATCAAACCCATACCTACATGTGGGTTATTCTAACATATTTTTTTTCTAAACTGAATAGTTTGCGCGAGAGACACTTCCAAAGTAGTAAAATGTCCCCCCCCTCTGTAACTTCTAAAATAAGAGAATGATGAAACTAAAAAAATATATCACGTTTTTCCACCGAAAATTGGTTCCACTCCCTTCCCGCTCTGGGCGGAGCGGAAGGGAGTGTCAGACTTTTACTGACTAAAACCCATCCATGTTCCTTCGTTGCCCTTTGTGTTCCGGAGCCGCGGTATCTCTTTCGAATAGTTCCGCAACTCCGGTAGTACGGAACCCTCAGTGCGCGAGTCCGACTCACACTTGACTAATTTTTTAAACTACAATTTCCATTTTTTGGGAAACATGGTTCGTGTTTGATGTGCAATATCTTAATACCTTTTTAATCAATTAAGCTGCATTTTCACTCTCGTTGTAGCAAATTTTGTCTACTTTGAAAAAGTACGGATTAACTTTTTACGTAGAATTCATAGTTTGGAAGATATAAGCCAAAGTCTGAAAAATTATCGAAAATTTCGAAGTTTTCCGAGCACCACGCAGTTAGCACAGGTCTTTTGAGTTTGAAAAATTGGGTGTACTCTACTGAAATCTATCCTAATAACATCCCATAAAATCATCACGACAATGTTAAATGACTGGCCTAACAAAGGCAGATAGCGACTTTATTTTTTACTAGCTGACCGGCGCAACTTCTTCTGCGTCACATTTTCCATTAATGCTCCACTCCTTTTTGTCTTAGCGTGATGATATGAATATATAGCCTTCCTCGATAAATGGGCTATTTAACACTGAAAGAATTTTTCAAATCGGACCAGCAGTTCCTGAGATTAGCGCGTTCAAACAAACAAACTCTTCAGCTTTATAATACTAGTATAGATAATTAAGAGATTTTCTTACCCTTATTATAATTTGTCCATAAATGTCTTCAAAATCCAAACGATCGTGTACGACCAGATCTTTAAGCGGGGTTAGACATTTACCGAAGTAATATTCGCTATGGACATCATCTGAAACAGTAAATAAGTACCTGTTCCCACTTACACGGACCGTCTTTCTTGCGGCCCGCCTACAGAGACAGATTAGTACAATTTATATTATATCCCTTCACACGGGTTCAAATTTATACGGATTCTATTAAAATAACGGATCAGGAGGCTACTCTCTAAGCCCGAAGTCCTTAGTTTCGGGCTTAGTTACGTGCGTATTCTACTCCGTATCACCTACCTACTAAGAATTAATGACAACAGGATTCGCCAGTTACTGGCAAATCGTGTTGTAATTAATTTTTATTTCGAGTTCGGGACTAATCGTAAGTCTGTAGGTGATACGGAGTAGAATACGCCCGCAACTAAGCCCGAAACTACGGACTTCGGGCTTAGAGAGTAGACCCCTGGGTTTTTAGACGGACGTTAACACGCTCGTATGACCGCCCCTTCTTCCGTTTAATCAGATAGTCGGTCTAGTGTGAACACGCACGTCCAGTCGCCGTCTTCGGTTTAAACAGACGGTCCGCCTGACTGACTTAAACACTTTTTGAGTGCCTTAGTAAGTTTAAAAAATGAGAACTACTGCAACGCTTATATAATATTATGTTATCGATCGCCCAATTATGTCGGGTACACAAGTGTATGCGCCTACACGTGTCGTGTGTGAGTGCGAACTTACCTATTTGTTGTTTTTAAACATACCTGACACCGGTTCTGGCAAATTAGTGAAGATGATACTGTTGAGTGCTGAGTATGTATTGTGATTGGGGACAGCCACTGCAATGGAGATGAAAAATAAAAGAAAGTTTGAAAAATTTATAATGTTGATACTTTTTTTAGGTTGAGAAGTCATAGAAAGACTAATTCTTTCCTGATTGGAGCGAAAGGAATTGTCAGACTCTTACTGACTGACCCTCGCGTGTTCCTCCTAATGCCTTTTGCGTTCCAGGGCCGCGGTGACTCTTTTGAACAAATTACGCCACCCTGGTTGATCCGTTACTCTGGCAAAATGTTTGTTCCATTACGGAGAATTCAGTTTTAAGGCGACCGCATACGCACGGTTCCTGACTAGGTTTCTTGCTAAGGAATTTAGAATCGAACACTTGAATACTTATTTGCGTTACCTATATACAAAGTATACAACTACTTAGACGTACACTTTTTTCCAAATAGGAACAACGGAAAATCGAAAGTCACACGAAGTTTCAAATCTGAAAACCTAGTCAGGAAACCGTACGCAGGCGGACAGTCTTAACAATAAGAAATATAGTTTGTGGTTCTTATTTTACTTGCATCAGAATTGATTCGTTTTATATTTCTCACCTTTTAAATTTTAACCTTAACGAGTAAATTTTGGATGGCTCAATATTAATGAAATAAATCAATATTTTACTTACCACCTACACACCATATTAAAATTAATCCTTCAAAATAATTCATAGTTATCCGGTTGATTAACGTATTAAAATAAATACTGCTGGAGTAGTGCACACTGAAAAGTTGATTTAATTACTGAATAATTTGCGACAGTCGCAGTGTAGAATGTTTAGCGAGCGCGGGATATCACAAAGCAATATGTTTATATTACGTACATAAAACATTTCAACTACACAAACAGAATCATATTGCTTCCTTCCTTTGCATCGTAGCGTACATTCGTTTTTTTAGTTAATCATATTTTCTATTATCTCATTAACTGGAAAACACTGACAGACAGTGCACAGTCCAAACCCTGAAATTAAGGAGGACTCTCTTACGAAGGTGACTACTGCGGAAGTATTTTTGGAAATTTCATCTCCTAAATGGAACTCCTTCAATGGATTTCCGTATTTTTTTCTGATGAGAAATCCTATCACATGACATGTTTAATTCATATAGGTTAAAATGAAACTACCTCAAAGCACTCCACTTTAGGAGATGTCCAAATCCTCTTGACATTTTTCGGTCATAGTAGTTTAACTATCGAATGCTTAAAATGTATGGGAAACTAGCTGACCCACGCAACTTCGTCTGCGTCATTCTTTTCATTTATGCTCGGCTCCTTTTAGTCTTAGCGTGATGATATGTAGCCTATGTCCTTCCTCGATACTTGGGCTATCAAATACTGAAAGATTTTTTCAAATTGGTGCAGTAGTTCCTGAGATTACCCCCTACATACAAACTTACAAACAAATGTTCCCTCTTTATAATATTAGTATAGCCGCAAACAGATCGTTTGTGGATTAGAATTCAACAAGTATGCCCAGTGCCCTTTGCCTCCACATGCGTTACCAAAATTTTACGTGTATTCATACCTAAAAAGGATATTGACATTCCAATTTATTGCTTTATCCGATAGCTGTATTACGAAAACTTGGCTTTTTTAACTAAAGTCAATTTGTTATGATTTTAACAATTAAAAAATTTAAACGGTAAATTGCATTCGTTTACGATTGGGACTAGACATAATCAGTCGTAGATATAATAATATAAATGTAGTTCTGTCCGTCCTTTGACAATGCCTTCGTCCGCACTAACGACACCTTCGGGAATTGTTGGAATGTACGTAGCTGAGACTACAGGGAATATAAATCGGTAATTCATATCTGATTTGGCACACAGCAAATAATATTGACGAATTTATTTGTGAGTTTATGATAGCAAGCATGCAAAACAGTTATTGATTGGTTGCCGCTCCACGGAGAATACTATAGCGATAAACCAGCTTTTCAGTTTAAAATAATTCATAACTTTTGTAAAGTAGTTGTTTGATGATTCTACAATTTCTTGCCTTTGTCACGTGTGTCGATGTGGTAGGCGCGACACGTTTTTTTTAGTTTATAGCAAACGCTCGCATCTAGTCCGGCGTACCAAATCCGCCAACCAAATCCATTCTCTCTCGGATCGGACACTTGCTTGCTTCAAGTACGCCTTCAAGTGTAGTCGGAGTCGCACACGAAGGGTTTCCAGTGACATAGGCATAACCATGCATGTTTTACGAGAGGTTTTCAGATCTTTGGTATTAACTATTATACTATATTTGTCGATAATTTGACCGCCAAACCTGAATACAAACTGCCGGAATTTTATTATGGAGGCCGTCGAAGAGAATTCGAGATGAGTACCGAACACTGAGTACTGTAACCGGCACTTGGTGCCCCACTAGTTTTGAATGAAATTACTTTAAAATAGGGTTAGAGGTATTACGTTATATAAAAACCTACTTTTTTTAGTTTTTGTTTGACACACCAATAACAGCCCCAATTTCATGTCCAGTCGAATACTGTCCATCCCAGGTTGCCTGGAAGTTATCGCGAAATGCGATAAGGCCGCCCATTGTATGCGTTTTAGTTTTAAGTTTCCTTTTTTGTTTAATTTTTGGTGTACAATAATGTATATAGTAAATAAATAAGTGTCTGTAGTCACTTAAGTTTTATCTCTTAGTTTCAATGTATCCGTACCTAAAAATGATTACTGTGTATTGATCCTCTGTAATCCTGATCCATTCTCAGCCCAATGGAGCATGTATCAACATTACGCACTGTGGGCGACAGTTTCAAAATAACTTTTGTAGACAAACAATGTAATTCACTTTCACGAGATTTATCGTTCAGTGTGGTGGAAAGTGTCCAATGTCTGTGTTAGGTGCGTGGAAATGTTTGGCGCCTGTAGACTTTTTTTCTGACGTAGCTTTGGCCATTTATGTTTTGAGTTTGAAACACGGTTATTAGGTAATATTTATTTATTTATTGTGAATACTAGAAAGATTTTTTTAACAACCGGTACCTACATTAGAAACTAGTGTTAGAGGTAATAACTACCAGAAAAATAACGTTTTTAGGTCACAGTAGCATTAGTATATAGTAGCTAAAAGTAAACATAATAAATACTTATTTGAAAGGTGTTATAGAAATTGTGCGATATTTGAAAAAAGAATCGGTGGAGAAGTAGAAAACATCCCTATCACGCAAAACCTTGTTTCTACTGGATAACGTATGTAATGGATGGCGCAAATTCAGCGTGATTTGATGTCACGCGCAATTAGTAGTCTAATGCGGGTCATACACGTTCAAGAAATTTGATCAAACAGGTTGGATCCAACTGTAACGTAAACCCAACTGTAAGAGTTATAAACTATGTATTTTTCCTCTAAGTATTTGTTTTAATTTAATCGCACCTTTCTAAAGTTATATGGTAGAAAAAATGGCAAAGGATTAAATCTACCTCGTTGCGTAGGTACAATTTTAATAAATAGAAATCCGCAAATTTTGATGCATTCAATTTATTCTATGCCTCAATTTAAATCTTTAACCCCGACGAGCTGTAGCATCGTATTGCTTTGTGACTTTGACTGCTGACTGCCAATACGTTTCTATTTCATTCCGTCTATTTTTTGCTACCGTTCGTTTTGCTCAAAGTTAGTCAAACGAAACGAGCTAGAATTGTCATTGTATCTCAATGGGCGTATCGTGTGCAACAAAGACGAGAAGGGGTTACTTGTCTCTTCAGTAAAACCTATCTACGGTATATTTTGTCTATCATTTAAACGATAAGCTAATGAAATATAAATATTAATTTTGGAACAGGTCAGGACACATCGTTCCATAATGAATTTTGTCTACGAACAATGTGAATTAAGTTGCTTCGAATGGTCGACAAAAATCACTCGATCACAGGGTATTAAAGGGATATTATTGAGTAAGTATTTGCCTACTTATTCTAAACAATGTCGAATATTGAGCAGTCAATGTGTCCGCGAGCACTAGCTCCGGCCTCCTGTTAAAAGACAAATCATCCTTTTTAGGGTTCCGTACCTAAAGCGTTACCAACGGAACCCTATTACTAAGCCTCCGTTGTTCGTCCGTTCGGCTGTCTGTCTGTCAGCGGGCTGTATCCCAAGATCCATATTAGGTCGACGGTGGAAATTTTCACATATTGTGTATTTCTATTGCCGCTATAACAACAAATCATAAAACTTGAATTGAAAATTAAAGGGGCCTCCCTTACAAGAAATGTGTTACGTTTTTCGATTTATGTCACGGAACCCGTCACGTGAGAGTCCGACTCGCACTCGGCAGGTTTTAATCTATCAGAAGGTAGATAAAGTTAGGTTAACAAGAGCACTATTAGGTAAAAAATAAACTAGTATTGTTCAAATACTCACGGCACGACGCAGCGTATCCAATAACGTTAGTAGTGGTATTAGCAAGCCGGAGAAGATTTTATTTTATTTTATAGGTGAAGGCCCGGGATATTGCAGACTCTTCTAATTTCCGCCCGCTACAGAGTTATTACCTGCGTAGTCTGCACTGAATATATTCCTCAGGATTACCTTTAAGGCGAGGTTGCAGTACTGTGTGTTTTGACGAACAACAGCGACTGTCCGGCGAGCGAAATGATGCCTAAATTTTGATAGTTTTTTCTTCCTGGCGAAAACTGATAAAAAAATTGCACAATATGGTTTCAAAATTTACTTCAAAATAAAAAGCTCTAACTATTGATATAACTTTTATATATACTCGTGATGAAATCTCTTAGCAGTACACGTTTAAAATTGTAATTTAGTGTCATGTTTGATAAAAAAAGTATCGAGCCAATCATTCTAAATCGCGTTTCTATCTTTACGATTTACTTGAGGGTATGTTAAATTTTTATGTAATTATTTTTATTTATTAAAAAACTCATAATTAATTACGTTTTCAGACGTTTAAAAATATTAAAAAGTACTGCAACCCCGCCTTAAGTCTTGTTATAAAAAACGGATATCGTTTTACAACCTTCACTATTACGGGCAAAGACATCGGAGTATGAAATGTTCTTTTATGAAGGGGACGGGATATATTGGCTGGGAAAATTTTACATGATCGGAATGAGTTAGGTTGAGATTAAAGGCTGTTGCTTTGACAATATAAATTTTTCCTTTAAACTTTCTTACCAAATTAATCTCCGTTTGTTCATTTATAATACTTATTGTAACATTTTTTAATATATTTTTAAAAATAAAATATTAAAAAATACGAAAAACAGTAGTCCGCCGGTGTTGGGAGTGGGGTCCAAGCTACCGGTGGTTAGGGCTCCAGAGAAAGGAACCTCCTCGCCACGCGAGCCGTATCGAGGAGTACTGCTTTCTGTATCAGGCCCTTTACCCAACTGCGTAACGCCAGCTTCGACAGGTGGTCGTCGAAGCTTTTGGCCATCAGGCCAATAACTGTAACGACAATCGGCACAATGACAGCCGAGTCCACATGCCACATGTCGACAACCTCGTGTGCTAAGTCGAGATACTTAATTTGTTTCTCTTTCTCAGCTTCACGAGATTCTCGTCATGTGGGATGGTAACATCGATTATAATCATTGTGCGGCGCGCTAATCGGTCTATCACCACTATGTTAGGCTTATTTTACCAATTAATTATTAATAAAACATTTGGTTTTTTCGTCGACCATCCGCTCAATATTATTTGGATAAAAATCTGAACAAACTCAAGATGAAGTTCGTTTAACTGAATCCCAAACAAACAACCACGACAAACTCCCATCCCAAATTGATTCACAAAAAAATAACATACTATAAATATTCCTCTGTGATATTTCCGTCAAAAATTAATATTTACGTCATAATAATATTTACGTCATAATTTAGTAAATGGCGTTTACTTGAAACAATGTGACGAAGTTCACGTTTATTGACGCGTGAGCTAATGAAACACGCAGGTCGCCGCGGACGCGATCACGCGACAAAACGGTGTTGCCTGCATAAATTTAACATTCAGCTTTTCCTCTGCAACCCTTTAATAAATATGTATCAATAAATTAAATATGAATATTGCGAAAGTTAAAATAGCAAAAAAAGTAAGGGTTTCAGCAAATTCATTACGGAATGGAATTATTCAATGAGATGCGCACCACGCCTCTCATCCGGATTACGGGAGTGATTTAAAAAAAACAATCATGAGTTTTAAAAATTGCTATGAATTCGCAATTAGCTTGCGCGAAATGCAGTATTTGTTCGCATTTTCACTTTGAGCTTGTGGCACTATAAATTCTGGAAGAACTTTCGCAAACGATTTTATCCATGCTGATGTAGCGATCTTCTCCTGAATATCGTAAAATAGAAATCAAAGGTTGATTCTCTTTGTTTTACTTGAGATGGGTTTGCTCTTGACTCTAGTCTAGGCCAGATAAAAATTCTAAAATCTTTGAGCTGGTAACTTATTGAAATTCTAATGAATCTGAAGCAATCACCAAACATCAAGTTACGTTTATTTTCGAACGAAAACAGAAGTTGTCACCATGACGAACACGTTATCAATAGCATTATAATATTCTTTATTATTTTGGCTGTTAAGTTTAGCATTACTATATATGTCGACACTTTTGATGGCCTGAAAAGAGGGGCAAAAATAATTATATTCTCAATGTAAAAAGAGGTTGCAGAATATGTTTGATAGAGTCACCGCGGCCCCGAAACGCTAAGGGCATTAGGAACACGGATGAGTTATTCATACTAGAGCGGGATGAGTCATTTGATGATTTCACATCTAAAGAAAAATATGAATAAATATACTTATAACAAATTGCTGCCCTGGGTACCTAGAGATCTCTTTCATGGCTTATAATTATAGCGTTTAACTGAGTTTTTGATGTTGATGGATCACCCACTAAAATAAACTAAATTTTAGTTAGGAAACACGGTGCAAACATTTTTCTTGAAAAGCAAGTTCTTAATCTAATCTAAATTCGCAATTCCATCTCCCTAATTCAATTGATAAAGACACTTCGTCAGCTAACTCTTTGGCTAACTGACAGACTTCTTAACGATTCTGGAAGTTTCCGAAAAGGATATAATTGAAAAAAATGACTCAAATTAATATTCCACCAAATCGGAACAACATAAAATTATGTTTAAACTAGCTTCTGCCAGCGGCTTCGCCCGCGTGATCCCTAGGGAACATATTCCCGGGATGAAAAGTAGCTTATGTGCTATTCCAGACTATAATCTATCTTTGTTCTAAATTTCATTAAGATCCGTTAAGCCGTTCTGGCGTGATTGAGTAACAAACAACCAAACTTTCACATTTATAATATTACTCGTTTGGTGTAAAGCGAAATTATAACCATCTTCCCCTCGACATTATAATTATTAAAGGATATTGCAAACAGTCGTAAGCCGTTTTCCGAAGCTACTCGCTAGGCTCTAGGCGCCAAGCTAGCCGCCTGCCTGTGCGTTCGCGACCACAAAAATAATCCTTATAGCATGATTCAGTATTCACGCGCGATGGCTTATTATTAGCGTTTTTCATGTATAACTTTGGTGTTTCTATACCGATTTTATGATTCTTTTTGTATGGAATAGTTAATAATGTTAACTTTTATTAATGTTAATTAGGGACGACTGAGAGTTTTATAAACGTAAGAGTAGACAAATACAATCAGAAAGCTTCGAACTGCTAAGCTATCGGGAGTTACACGTGTTATTGTTCGTCAAACATAAAAGATAGACATATGCTGTCGTTGGATATTTTTTATATAATTTTAAGGAGAACATTTCCGTCATACATGATTTCTGTGTAGCTTTCACCATTAAGGTTGCACACGCGACGGAAGCTTAAAAAATGGAGTAACTTCTCCCGTTTTCCCAACATTTCCCTTCACTGCTCTGCTCCTATTGATTACAGCGTGATGAAAAGTATACTATAACCTGCGCAGGAGTATGAATAATAATTGTACCAAGTTTCATTAAAATCCGTCGAGCAGTTTTTGTTTCTATAACGGTTATACAGACAGACAGACAGACCGACAGACAGACAGACAAAAATTGTACTGATTGCATTTTTGGCATCAGTATCGATCCCTAATCACCCCCTGATAGTTATTTTGGAAATATATTTCATGTACAGAATTGACCTCTCTACAGATTTATTATAAGTATATATAGATTAGTTAAGGTACTGACTTCTGAATAACCTTCACTGTCTGAAAATGGAAATAAATAAAACTTTCGCTTGGTGATAAGTGAGTCAAGTGATTTCGTGCACGCAATCCAGCCATTAGTGTATGCGTTAAATGAAGTATGTAGGTATGCTCATTGTTCATACCTACTTCATTTTACGCATTCTACTTAAGTTATGTTTACTAATAGCACGAGTAAATCAGTTTGCTAACAATTTCGCGTAATTTTCTATGGTTTTTAACCGACTTCCAAAAATGGTGAGGTTCCTAATTCGGTGGGTATTTCTTTTTCTTTTTATGTATTCATGAACCCCGATTACACCGAGGTTTCTGAATCGATTTCTATGATTCTTTTTTAATTCGATACTGGCATTCTTGCCATTTGGTTCTATAAAAAAAAAACCGGCCAAGTGCGAGTCAGACTCGCGCACCGAGGGTTCCGTACAAACCTGTAGGTATATAAGTAAAAGTTATGGTATTTTTATTGCTAAATGAAATCCATAACATAACAATGTGGAAAGCTGACGGTACCTTGTCAATACATATATGAAAACATTATGTATGTTCGGAAAAATCTTCATCTCTTTAAGAAGAGAAGTGATAGACATAATTTTAATATACTATGTGATGCAACTAAAAATTTAAGATTTTCGGAATTTTTCCTATATGTGTACTTTATAACGTTGCTTCATGCCAAATTTCAAGATTCCAGGTCGTCTGGAAGTATCCTTTAGGTTTTGATTCCCTTGCGAGTAGTTGCGAGTTTCAAAATATGCGGCTTTAATTGCTGTATCTTTTGATTGCGTTGACGTAGAAGTTTGATTTTGTTACAGCTTAAAGATATTATAGACTTGAGTATTTGTTAAGAATTTCAATATAATACCACTACGCGTTCATGAGTAAAGGGGTAATAAGTTTAAAATTATTAAAAATATTTTTATTATATGATGTAACTAAAAATTTATGCTTTTCGCAATTTTTCCTGTATCTGTGTTATAAGACGTTGCTTCGTACTA
Organism: Ceramica pisi; assembly: GCA_963859965.1. Classification (NCBI taxonomy): domain Eukaryota; kingdom Metazoa; phylum Arthropoda; class Insecta; order Lepidoptera; family Noctuidae; genus Ceramica; species Ceramica pisi. Next base: position 8,615,640 of record OY982529.1, read on the forward strand.
AATTTCAAGATTCTGAGTTCACGGGAAGTACCCTGTAGGTTTTGATTCCCTTGCGAGTGTCGAAAATTTGCGGCATAAACGGGAGTATCTTTTGATGGCGTTGACTTAGAAGTTTGATTTTTTCACAGCTCCAAGAGACCATAGACTTGAGTATTTGATATGAATTTCAGCTTGATACCTCCACGCGTTCCTGAGAAAAAAGGTCTTGACAGACAGACAGACAGACAGACGGACAACAAAGTGATCCTATAAGGGTTCCGTTTTTACCTTTTGAGGTACGGAACCCTAATTAATATACTCGTAGCTTGGCTCATTAGTAAGTAGGTATGTTATGACCACTATCGATAATTTTAATTTTTGTGTAGATGACGACTTCGGCCAAGTATGTAGGTATATTATAATATAATAAAAAGCTTTGTTAGGATAAAATAACCTGAATTTCGGAAGCCGGTGTAAAAAAAACTTTTACAAAAAAATACAACCGACTTCCAAAAAAAAAACACTACAAAGTAAAATACATATAACTTTAATTTCGGAAGTCGGTGTTTTTGTAAGTTTCTTCGTATTCATTTTTTGTAAAAAGTTTTTTATTTTTCACTTTTCAGTGGTACCCCACACCTAACAACAATACCACTGCAAAATCGAAGAAAAGCAAAATACGCAATTTCGATTACTTGGATGACATAAAACCATCATCCAAGTAGACGAATTCCAGCTATTTCGATTTAAAATCCAAAGTTCATAACCGATTTTGATAAAATTTAAAATGGGACCAATCTGCAATATATCCTTTCAGATAAAACAAGAATTTTCAAATAGGTTCATAATTGACGGAGTTATGAGGTAACAAACATAAAAAAAATACAACCGAATTGAGAACCTCCTCCTTTTTGGGAAGTCGGTTAAAAAAAAGACGCAAAACCAAAAACACCAACTTGGAAGTCGGTTTTATTATTTTGTAAGAAAGTTATATATTTTAGACTTTTTCCATAAAAAAATACAACCGACTTGAGAACCTCCTCCTTTTTGGGAAGTCAGTTAAAAAGAAACACTGTACCAAGGCGGACTTAATATCTTGGGCTTTTTCTTACAGTTTTTAATGATTATAGGCACGAATGAGTTTCTGTTGCTATTGCAGTATGGGAGTTGGGTCTTACAACAGTATTTAAAGTAATGGCGAAGTAGAATAGAATATATATTAGTAGTAACCATTACAATCTGGTTAAAATAATGATGTGAATGTACGAAGATGGCCAATCTCAAATTCCATTCGGCTGCTGAGTTTCGTCCGAAGCAGTCGAAACAGGAATTATATAATTATTATTATTTTTGAGTGGTGTTTGGGCCAAATCCTTTCTTAGAGGCAAAGTAATATCAGAAATATAATTGACCTATTTTACTTTGAGGCTAAGACTAAAATAATTATAAATTAAATAAACAGGGTCGTTTTGTTTACGACTTTTGGCATTTTGCACAAACACTAACATAACAAAACAAAAACTATCATTATCATATCTGTCTCTTTCTTACACGTGATTGATAAAATACTACCATAAAACTTGACCAACCATAATTTTATAATTATCTGTCGCTTGTAATATTACTCCTGTAATATATAATAATGAGCATCGCGTAGGAATTTTGATTATATTTTAATTAATCAGTCGAGATTAAGTGAAACCTTGATTGCGGCTGAAAATTTAATGAAAACGGAAGCAATGTGCGCTTATTACACGCGATGCGTGCGCTTTATTGCCTATTATTATAATATTATATAACGACGTATTATAATCTTTTTCTTATGCTATATCAAGATTCAAAATATAATTTATTAACTGCAACTTTGCGTTCATGCTACTGTTATTTGCTTATTACCAACCTGTTTCTACTTCACCTGAGGGCCTTTCACGAATGTTTTTGACGTATTTTTACGTAGGTAACGTAAAATTTTACTACGTATAAATGTTATTACAGTTTCGCACATGTTTGTTTGAATCGGAGAATATATTCATATTGTTGAATGATATAAATAAATTGTATGTCGCGTAAAATAAACGAAAATATTTGTTTATGTTCAAAGTTCACTTACGTTAACAAAACTTGAAACGTTACTATAGGTACCTAACACTCGTGCTATGCCCTCAGTTTTTATAAATTATATTTAAGTTTAAGGTTAGTGAATTTTCCCAAGATCTAAAAACTCTATGACAGCCTCAGTAATATTATAAATTTCTTTGAATGAAATAATTTATGACATAAACATTATTTCCAGACATTCAAAAGCAAAAAAGCAAAGCATTTATTTTCAAATAAACCATTTACAGGCACTTTTGAAATGTCAAGGTCGGTCAGTCAAAAACATGAGGCTATTTGCACGTTCCAAAGCGTAGATCTCTATGGAGAAGAACGTGCAAGAAACTCCATGGACACTCTTTTAAATCATGTGATGTTTTACAAAAATCTTAGTTACATGTACTTGCTTCTTCATGTGAGGACAATGCAAAAAAAAAAAAAAAACTTAAAACAACTACTTAAATATAAAGATGAAAATAAGCCAGTGGTGGTTAAGAGATGACCAGTCTCAACTGACGGCGCCCTTTCACGAACCTGACGTATGCATCGGCACCATTCAGCTCAACCATTTTGAAGGGAACCGAATGATCCAACACACACGCCGCCATCAGCAAAACATTTGAGTGAGCATGACATGCTCTCGATCACCATGCTCGTTCATGTCAAACAAGTAAACTAATCACATATATATTATGTAAATGGCCCCATGGTACACACATTTACAAAAATTAGAAAAAATGCTTCTACTTTATATAAAACTATGGTTGTCAATGACCAAACAAACAATTCACTTACTATAAAACAGCATTATTATAAAGAATTAACTTTCACAAACATTTAAACAATCAACAAAAAAGGGAAATACCTACTGGTGCTAAGCTTAATCCAGCTAAACTGGACAAAGTCAGATTAAGGGCCGATAAATAATTAAACCTATTGTTAGCAAGTTTTTAATATTCGTTAAGATTAGTTAAGCAGTAAAGCAACCACTGAAGCAATAAGGCAACCACTCCTAAAACAAAAAAAAAACCAACCACTAAAACAAACAACAACTAAAGGATACTAAAGGAAACCACTAAAGCCGTTTATAAAAAAAAAACAGTCAAAAGCGAGTCGGACTCGCGCACCGAGGGATCCGTACTATCACATAAATGGTGATATATTTTTAAATTTACATCGGTAAGGGCTATTTTTAACCGACTTTCCAAAAAGGAGGAGGTTCTCAATTCGGATGTTTGTATTTTTTTTTTTTTTTTTTTTTATGTTTGTTCGGGCATAACTCCGTCGCTTGCCAACCGATTTTAAAAATGATTTTTTTGTTGGAAAGGGAATAGTTCCCAAATGGTCCCATGATAAGGAAACCAGGATCTGATGATGGCATCCCAGAGAAGTCGAGGGGAACTTTCGAAAATCGTATGGGCAACAAGTGCGTTTGTATTTGCAGTGATGTTGTTAGGTGTGGGGTACCACTAAAAAGTGAAAAATAAAAAACTTTTTACAAAAAAATACAACCGACTTCCAAAAAAAAAAAACACTACAAAGTAAAAAATAACTTTAATTTCGGAAGTCGGTGTCAAAAACGAACAAATTAACAAAAACACCGAGTTCCGAAATTAAAGTTATTTTTTACTTTGTAGTGTTTTTTTTTTTTGGAAGTCGGTTGTATTTTTTTGTAAAAAGTTTTTTTTGTGAGAGAATTTTAACATTGCGGTGTATATTGCAGCTTTTGATAGCGCCATCTCTTGACTAGTGGAACTAATTTAATTTTAATGTAATTTTTGTTGATGATTTCTATAAAATTATGCTATTTAGAGACGTCGTTTTATTTTTCCAGTAATCTTCACATAAACTTCTATCCCATAGAATCATCTTCTGCCTAGCCTTTTCCCAACTATATTGGGGTTAGCTTCCAGCCAAACCGGATTTAGCTGAGTACCAGGGTTTTACGTGGAGTGGCTGCCTATCAAACATCCACAACCCATTAACTGGGTAACAAGGTACTTCATGGCAAGACTGGCGTCAGATGTCACTGGCCGGTATGCTAAGATGGTCATCCATCCACAGATCAACCTTGGCAAACGTTGCTTATCCTGGAAGATCGACCCGTGCGGCTATTATAATCTAGCCACAAGCTCCTCTATCATGCAGAATATTAAGGTTAAAATCGAAAAATCGCGCTTGACGAGGTCGACCGTCAGACCAACGCTGCCCCTGGACGAAGTTGGATGCTAAAGCTTCTAGTTGGAACTGCAGAACAGATTTGCCATGTTGGAAGCTACTGAGGACATAAACGATGCCACCGAAGGCCTGCGTGTGAACGTGTCATCCGCAAAGTGGGCAAAAAGCACTTTCGACCAAAGAGTTATGGCCAGAGTCTCGCTTGGTGAGTACGAGACTCTGGAATTGATGAGGACACGACGAGAACTCTTGAATGCCACACCGTCTGAGCGTCGGGTAGTTAACAAGGAGGTTAAGAAGTTAATTAGATGCGACACTCGGAGCGTAAACACCCGAGTCATTGAGCAAGCCAAAGCGCGGAACAAAGGCTAGAAGGTGTTTGCCAAGCCACATAATTCCCGTTGTCACCTGACGAAACTCAGAATGTCACAGGGCACCACCGTCACCTCGAAGCCAGAGATGGTCGCTGGAGTCGAAAAGTTCTATGGAGACTTGATTATGAAAACATGCCCACTTCAGGCCCACGGTGCGGTTGATCTACGGGCCAGGCTTACACGCCATCTCAAGAGAAGCTTCCCGACATTGATATGGGTGAGAATTGGGTTAGAATAGTTCTCGGGAAACTTCACAACAACAAAGCTCCGGGGGATGACTACAGAGCTGCTCAAGGCAGGAGGAACACCTGTGTTGAAAGAGCTTGTAAAGCTCTTCAATTCCTTCATCCACACTGGCATAACCCGGGAGGCATGGCACAGGAGCGTGGTGGTATTATTCTTCAAGAAGGGCAAATCTGGACAAAACCAAAGTCATGTACAATGACTTTGGTTTTGTCCACATGTCACTCCGAGACCTGTAATTGTAAATGGCGCCACACTCGAGGTTGTGCAAGAATACATTATCTAGGCCAAATTATACAACTTGGGCGGCACACCTTTGAAATGGAGGCGACCAGAAGAATTTGCTTGGGCTGGGCGGCATTCGGTAAGCTGCGTGATATCTTTGAGTCGTTGATCCCACAATCCCTTAAGACCAGGGTCTATAACCAATGCGTTCCACCCATGAAACCTGGACACTCACCATAGGCCTGATCCACAAATTCAAGGTTGCTCAGCGTGTAATGGAGAGAGCAATCCTCGGGGTTTCTCTGGTGGATAGGATCCGCAACGAAGTCATTCGCCAGAGAACTAAAGAAAGTCACTGACATTGCGCGTAGAATCAGCATGCTTAAGTGGAAGTGGTTTGGCCATGTCTGTAGACGGACAGACGGACGATGGAACAGACATGAGTTAGAGTGGAGATGACGTGTAGGCAAACGTAGTGTGGGACGCCCGCGATACGATGGACCGATGATTTTAAGAAAGTGGCAGCTGGCAGCGGATGGATGCGAACTGCTCCGGACTGGGATGGTTGGCGCTGTTTGGGTGAGGCTTACGTTTGGCAGTGGACGGCAATTGGATAATATGATGATGATGACTTAGAATATTTTCTAGTCCTTTTAGTTGATGTAGCAGAAAAAAATCAAGTATTTTATTTTTTCGTATTTCCAAAGTAGTTGAGCAACGTCATCTTAAATTTTCCAAATTTTAAGTTGATAGCATTAGTAGTTCTCGAGATATCCAGCTGAGTCAGACGGACAGACTAAGCCACACCATAAGGGTTCCTTTTTACCATTTTGGTACGGAACCCTGATAATAGTCGGTTTTTTATTTATAATTATTATTTATTTAAAGTTAATGTACTTACAACAGTGGTACACAGGTGGACATAATGCAACAAGGCATTCTCAACTACTCAACCCTATAAAACCTATAATCCTGTGGTCTACATTCTCATATTTGTAATACGAGTTACAGACATATTCCTCAACTCAGTCGCTGGGTGTGTGCAACGTGACCGGACAATTCTTAGGACACGACGTCCTGCATGTGTCCACATCGTCACGTCTCTCCAGAAAATAGGAATAAGTGTGAACTCATAAACTGTCTGCATATTTGAACGCGAGCGAGCCTGAAAGAGGACGACATGTCGTACTCTAAACGAGGTAAATGTTTGTGTACATTATTTTTATTGAATAGGCGTCTTTACTTACGATGTTGTGAGTCGTGTCTTTTTTAAATATCGAAAGCATAGATGTGCAGTGAATTTGTGTACTATTTTTTCACATAGATGCGTTCTTTGATAACAGCCATTTGACTTGTCTTATTCTGATATGTTTATTTGAATAATTTTTATTGTATTTCCTGCGCATACCTAAATTACCATTTTTAGGGTTCCGTAGCCAAATGGCAAAAACGGAACCCTTATAGATTCGTCATGTCTGTCTGTCCGTCCGTATGTCACAGCCATTTTTCTCCAAAACTATAAGAACTACGCTGTTGAAATTTGGTAAGTAGATGTATTCTGTGTACCAGATAAAGATTTTCACATATAAATAGAAAAAAAAAACAATAAATTTTGGGGGTCCCCATACTTAGAACTGAATCTCAAATATTTTTTTTGTCGTGCCCATACGTGTGGGGAATCTATAGATTGGTCTTTAAAAATGATATTGAGGTTTCTAAGATCATTTTTTATAGTTTGCGCGACAGACACTTCCAAAGTGGAAAAATGTCCCCCCCCCCCTTAACTTCTAAAATAAGAGATTGATAAAACTAAAAAAAATATATGATGCACATTACTATGTAAACTACCAGCGAAAATTGGTTTGAACGAGATCTAGTTAGTAGTTTTTTTATAATACGTCGTAAAACGTAAATCGCAACTTCTGCTTACGGAACCCTCAGTGCGCGAGTCCGACTCGCACTTGGCCGGTTTTTTCCTATTATTTGTCTTTCTTTCTTTCCTGCACTTAGATTTAATAATCAATTTCAGGTGATATTCATAAACAAACAAATTGAGTCACAGCTGCTATAGCAACAAAGATCTTATTCTAATCTTCGCCGTGTAACGTGCAAATAATTTAATTTGTTTCTATTAACGAACTTAATTTTGTTCCCCGAAGTGCCAATTATTACCAGTAAATGGTTTCTCTTGAAATGTAATTTCAGTTTCGTATGATTAAGGTACGAATAACGTTTTCTTTGTGCTCGTTTTTCTAAGTTCATAGACTGGAGTTTGTGTTTTAATTAAGGTCATATACCTACAACTTTAAGTGTTTAAGTCAAGAGTGACTTCTAGGCAAGCCTGCTCCATCGTCGACCACATCATCGCTTTCTAGCAGGTGAGATTGTGGTCAAACGCGTGACTATCAATAATAAAACCGGCCAAGTGCGAGTCGGACTCGCGCACCGACGGTTCCGTACAAACCTGTAGGTATTATATTATAAACAAAAAGTACGATTTATGACATATTAAAAAAAAAAACTACAGACTAGATCTTGTTCAAACCAATTTTCGCTGGTAGTTTACATGGTAATAATATAATATAATAATAATAATATCCTTGGACATTTCACACAACGCCATATAGTCCCAAGCTAAGCAACCTAATGCTTGTGTTATGGTAACGAGATGGCTGATAAACTACTTATATACATATTTTTTTTGTAAATACTTACATATTATAGATAGAAAAACACCCAGACTCGGAACAAATACTTGTAGGTCGTACATAGGTAATATACATCATATTTTTAGGGTTCCGTACCTCAAAAGGTAAAAACGGAACCCTTATAGGATCAATTTTAGGGTTCCGTACCTCAAAAGGTAAAAACGGAACCCTTATAGGATCACTTTGTTGTCCGTCTGTCTGTCTGTCTGTCTGTCAAGACCTTTTTTCTCAGGAACGCGTGGAGGTATCAAGCTGAAATTCATATCAAATACTCAAGTCTATGGTCTCTTGGAGCTGTGAAAAAATCAAACTTCTAAGTCAACGCGATCAAAAGATACTCCCGTTTATGCCGCAAATTTTCGACACTCGCAAGGGAATCAAAACCTACAGGGTACTTCCCGTGAACTCAGAATCTTGAAATTTGGTACGAAGCAACGTCTTATAACACAGATAAAGGAAAAATTGCGAAAAGCATAAATTTTTAGTTACATCATATAATAAAAATATTTTTAATAATTTTAAACTTATTACCCCTTTACTCATGAACGCGTAGTGGTATTATATTGAAATTCTTAACAAATACTCAAGTCTATAATATCTTTAAGCTGTAACAAAATCAAACTTCTATGTCAACGCAATCAAAAGATACAGCAATTAAAGCCGCATATTTTGAAACTCGCAACTACTCGCAAGGGAATCAAAACCTAAAGGATACTTCCAGACGACCTGGAATCTTGAAATTTGGCATGAAGCAACGTTATAAAGTACACATATAGGAAAAATTCCGAAAATCTTAAATTTTTAGTTACATCACATAGTATATTTTTTTTAATAATCATAAACTTACTAGCTGACCCAGCAAACGTTGTTCAGCGATTAAAAAAAAAAAACAGGTGTTGGCCGATTCTCAGACCTACCCGATATGCACACAAAATTTCATGCAAATCGGTTCAGCCGTTTCGGAGGAGTTTGGAAACAAACACCGCAACACGAGAATTTTATATATTAGACTTAAATAAAAATACCATAACTTTTACTTATATACCTACAGGTTTGTACGGAACCCTCGGTGCGCGAGTCTGACTCGCACTTGGCCGGTTTTTTTTTTTTAGTTTTATCATTCTCTTATTTTAGAAGTTACGGACACACACACACACACACACACACTTTTTACTACTTTGGAAGTGTCTCTCTCGCAAACTATTCAGTTTAGAAAAAAAATATAATAGAAACCTCAATATCATAAAGAACTATCCATAGATACCCCACACGTATGGCTTTGATGAAAAAAAAATTATTTTAGTATGGGTACGACGAAAAAAAAAATTTTGAGATTCAGTTCTAAGTATGGGGACCCTCAAAAATAATTGTTTTTTTTTTTATTTTTGTGTAAAAATCTTAATGCGGTTCACAGAACACATCTACTTACCAAGTTTCAACAGCATAGTTCTTATAGTTTCATAGAAAAGTGACTGTGACATACGGACGGACAGACAGACAGACAAACATGACGAATCTATAAGGGTTCCGTTTTTGCCATTTGGCTACGGAACCCTAAAAAGGGTTACAATTTATCCGAAAACTGTTAATTGCTTTTCAAGTGAGCTAGTTTTGACGGAAATTTACTCTGTTCCAACCCAATAGTAGTTTCTTTATCATTCTGCGACAGTATTTCACATACACGCGATCTCTTTAAAATTGCATCAAGTACCTCCAACTCAAGAAGACGGTAATTTTAACAGCCTTCCTTGCGATTTATGTACCTGTATTTTCTTCATGTAATTAGGACCAAGAACTTTAAGACCGCTAGCAAAACGACCTACGATCATTCAACAAAGGCTTTGCTAAGACGTCTTAAAACTTTTATGATTACGGTGAGAGAAAGACACGGAACTATACCTACAAGACGAATAACTTTTTCCCTTTTTCACGACTCGGAATCATTGTGGCACTGGCACTTCGTCGAACGGCCTTGTATTATCCCTTTCCTTCATCTTCCATCAATTACTATCCTTTTGTTGTAATCTAGTATTCTTTTACGGTACTTTTTACGGTACACTTTGGGTTTTTCCAACTCTTAGACTATTTTTTTTTTAAATCATCAAGTGACTCCTCCTTCTCTGGGCAGAGCAGGAGAAAGTTTCAGAATCTTACTGACTAAAACGCATCCGTGTTCCTCCTACTGCCCTTTGCATTCCAGGGCCGCGGTGACTCTTTCGAACAAATTCCACAAACCACAGTTTTGTAGAAGTCACAAGGCGAGACTTCTTAAGCTCTCAACAAATAATATATTCTAAACTACAGTTAAATAATATAATAGTCTAAACATATTGTGTGAATGCACGAGTGCGGTGTCGCCACCTGTCGTGTTACCCGCGAACTAACGGAGACTGTTCCACTTTCAAACATACATCACTCCGATTGTAACATGAGTTTTGGTAACATTAGATGGATAGGTGCGGTTTAACCTTTAACTTTTGATTAAGATATACATATGTATAACATTGGAATTTGATCGCTAGAATAGGGGTGCGTAATTAATCGTAGAGTGGGTGAGAACGAGAAGGAATACTGGTAGATTAAATACCTCATCCTGAAAAATTTGCTGGAGTAAATTTGAAGTAAACTATCATTTCATATTGATTGCATGGCGTGACAGCTCACTTTATCTTTACTTCATTTAATTTAACAATAAGTTTTAAAGAATCATACTACTGTTGAATTTCGGTTAGACTAAAATACGCCCCGACCTGGGGGGCTACTCTCTAAGCCCAAAGTCCGTAATTTCACGGGCGTATTCTATTCCGTATCAGCTACAGACTTACGATTAGTCCCGAACCCGAACTAAAAATGAATGACAACACGATTTGACAGTAACTTTCAAATTTTGTTGTCATTAATTTTTAGTGGTTAGATAATACGGAGTAGAATATGCCCGCAACTAAGCCCGAAACTACGGACGTCGGGCTTAGAGAGTAGCCCCCCCTGTTGGGAAAAGGTCTATTTATTTATTTATTTATTTATTTAAGGGACAAGAAAACAGTTACATGTTAGTCTTAAATAAAAAGAAACTATTAGTAAAATAATGAATTGGTAAACATATAACCCACATCAATGTCCACGGATTATTAAATGAAAAATAGGAAACGGAAGAGTTGACGAGATTGTTTATCGCGTTACTAGTTCTTTGATTATTGTGATAAAGTTTTTATAGCTAGATATTTAAATTTTCTACTCGAGAGAGAGAAGATATCTAAATTCATGAAGTGTGTGTTATAGGTTTCCACAAGCTGTCGAAGAGGCACTCGCGCCCGCCGGCGTTGGTCCTACATGAATCCACATGGAACAACCGGGGCACGCGGGCCGCCCGTATTATAACATTTCGGGGTACTGTGTAGCGTAACTTGTTTGTGATTTCAATACAATCAAATCTATTGTTACACAGACCATGTAGCATCATGGCTACCAGAAGTAAGCGTCGAGATTCTAAACTTAAAACATTATACTGCTGCAATAATTGTTTGTAAGGAATCTTTGAACGATAACATTTATAGTTGATTGTACGTAGAAACTTTTTTTTGCACTAATTCTATCTTGGTGTCATATTTGAGGTAGAACGGTTTCCAGATAGGAATTGCGTACTCTAATTGAGACCTTATTAAAGTTTTATATAATACCAAAAAAGTAGAGGGTCGCACAAAGTCTTTAGAGGATCTCATTACAAAACCATACATTTGAAAGGCTTTATTTATTATGTTTTCAATATGCAAGTCAAAATGCAGACATGAATCAATAGTTACACCGAGGTCGCGAACGGATTCTACTTTATTCAATTGTTGGCCATTCAAAGTATACTTAAAAATTAGTTTATATTTGTTTTTAGTAAACGATATACTGTGACATTTTGGAAGACTAAGAAAGAGTTTGTTATCTATACAGTAGGTAGGAAGGTTTATCCGGGAATATGATGAAAGAGGACAGAACGAAAAACCCTAGTTCAAAAGGCACATCTTCAAGGTTCTAGTGACGTTAAAAAATTAGGTAATTTCACCTTTGAAACAATGAAAACTCATATTCACTAGATACACAATAAAATTAAACCTTTTTCCGAGTGGACGAATCCAATTCACTTTGATTCAAATTATTGACTTAGTATAGATGCTGCTTCTGGTCACCGCGGTCCTGGATCGCAAATGAAATAACGATAAACACGGATCGGTTTTAGTCAGTAAGAGGCTGTCAGTAAGAAAGTAATTTAATGTATTCCTATCCTTAAAAAAAAGTGTAGATATTTCTAACGTCAGACACATTGAATGGAGGGATTTCACATAGATATTAACCCCAAATTGCAGAGAACAAAAAACAATACGAATGTAATGATACGTCATTTGCCCTAATCGCCGTTTAGGTAGATCGTATAAAAATAGACCCACATTACTGACGTGCGAATAACATTTTTCTTCTTTTATATACCTACTTTGTTTGGCAATAAATATTTAATAAATGATAATCATGAAAGGACTCGGTAGATAGGGTACCTAATTATAAAAAAAAAAATGAATGAAAAAGAGTTTACTTTCTGTTTTTTTTTCTGTTGAACTTTTAACCATTTTGTTTCTAAAGTCCAGTCGCGGAGCAGGTAGAATTTCGTACAATGACCTTTTTACCTACTGACAGTAGTTACGTACATTTTTGTATTAAATGCGGTTTACATGAAATATTTGTAGAAGAAAGTACCAACTAAGAAAATAATAAAAATAAATGATGTATTTAGATTTCATAATATAAGTTATAAAAATCGAGTTACAATTACTAATACTGCAAAAAAATAAAATAAAAAAAAAACAAAAATCAGAATCCGATTCTTCTGTATCGGAGTTACTGCTTTCCAAAAACGTCTCGCCTATCACATTTATTACAAAACTAGCTGACCCGCGCAACTTCGTCTGCGTCACATTTTCCATTACTGCTCCGCTCCTATTTGTCTCAGCGTGATTATATATATATATATATATATATATATATATATATATATATATATATATATATATATACGCCTATAACCTTCTTCAATAAATGGGCTATCTAACACTGAAAGATTTTTTCAAATCGGACCAGTAGTTCCTGAGATTAACGCGTTCAACCAAACAAACAAACTCTTCTGCTTTATAATATTAGTATAGATTGCTTAATATACAAAATCTACGTTCAGTTACGTATCCTGATCTCTCTCTCGAATTAAGAATATAATTATGAAGAGGGTACCTAATGCAGGGCACTGTATCATCTCTATCGGTTGAAATGCCGACCAGCCCAGGTACCTAATCTCCTGGTACAAACTAATCTTGAATCAAAATCAACAAAACCAACTATCGAACGAATGGTGCTGAATCAAGTGGATTCTTAATTTCGTCCAGAACAGTCCAAAAAGAAACACATTTTCTCCGATTTTTACTGACAATATTGCTGATCGTAGACCACTGATAAATATAGTTTGTTTTAAGATTTTATAATATCAAAAAAGTTTTACTGGGTTCATAGAATCGATTTATTATAGAGGAGCTCGTGGCTAAAGCCGCACGGGCCGATCTTCAAGGCTAAACTATAACAGAACGCATCGATCTTCAAGGTTAAGCAACGCTTGCGAAGGTTGGTCTGTGGGTGGGTGACCATCTTGACATACCGAGTTTCCTTCGTGCCTCAGAAAGCACGTTAAGCCTTTGGTCCCGGCTGTCATTTGTAGATCTTTGGCAGTCGTTACGGATAGTCAAAAGCCAGTAAAATCTGACTGAAATCTTGCATTGAATGAGTTGTGGAGGTCTGGTAGGCAGCCGCGCCACGTAAAATACCGGTATTCAGCTGAATCGGGTTTGTCTGGAAGCCGAGCCAATATAGTAAGGAAAAGGCTAGGTTGTTATAATGGTCACCCATTCACAGACCGACCTCGGCAAGCGTTGCTTAACCTTGAAGATCGACGTGTTCGGCTGATATAGTTTAGCCACATTGAAACATAATACCAAATATTCATCTCTTCTGTTAGTAAAACAGTTTACTTATGGATACAGGTAACTCCGGACTCCGGAGGAGACTCTCCTCTCCTCCCAGTAAATCGGAAAACAATCTAGTAATTCAATCAAATCCACACTTCCATCCATAGCTAATAATTTCAACATTATACGTCTTTAAGTTAATCAACATAAAACATGGGGCTGACCTTATGCTACTGCGGAGAATCTTAACACCGCGATTCAGAAAAACGCGTCATAAGTACAACGCCATCTATCGATCTACAACGTAACTGAACTGTCTTTATGCTCATAACTACTCATAAGTTCAAACTTAGAAGCTTACACGTTACGATAAATAATGATAATATAATAACATATAATTATAAACATTATGTGTTTAATTAAAAAATAACTCAAAAATACATTGTTTCGGGGTCTTATCACACATTTCTTATTAAAAAATTTCTCAATAGATGGCATTGCAAGTATCTGAAGTCTCAATGAAAACAACCTATTTTAGCGCTCGATGAAGTTTCTTCGTAAACTTTAAAATTCGATATCTTTTGATTTTGTGGGTCGATTTTGATGAAATAAAAACTAAATGTTGCTCCGATTATCACTTAATATTTCGAAGTACCTAAATTTTGAATCCAATCAGTGGTTTATGCGTGATGCTCCTCCAAACGCACAGACATACAGACATACAGACGCACAGACAAACAGAAAAGAATTTCAAAAACTGCTTTTTTGTGTTTTATGTCATTTTTCTGACATTTCTATGTATTTTTTATGCGAAAATATTCAATGTACAGACACGGCAACTCTACGATTTTATTATATGTATAGATATATATAGATAATCAACAGTTTTATCTACATTATCATCTAGTTTAACTAATTTCGATTCCTTCTTTTTACGTGACATACACTTGCAAACAAGAAGAAACCTTACACTCTCAGGCAAAGGTTTACAATCCCTGAGGACGGCGGCCATTGCATCTGTGCGAGCGAGACTTATTCTATTTACGCGGGAGTGACAGAGACAGGTAATTACAGGTCAACGGACGAAATTCTTCCTGCTTCGTGGCCGGACTTTAGCTTAGTCGCTCCTCTGATCTGTGCTAGGTCTTCTTCTTATCGTGTGGGTAGCAAGGTCTGACGACCCCACACACTCTAGCGTCACAGTTTTTAAACCGCCTCAAAGGCCTCTGACATGGTATAACGACCGCAATGCCTTAGCCAAACTGAAAACAAATTTACAAAGTATGCTTCCCGTGGGAATCGAACCCACGACCACGGTCACGAGGCAACCGCCTAAACCACTCGACCACGGAGGCAGTAAACTGTGCTAGGTAGTACTGGCACAGTCCAGTTCTTTTAAAATTTTATTTGTAACCATTCCGTTACACAATTGTCCTGTTTTAATGTTCCGTACCCGAAAGGTAACCAACGGAACCCTATTACTAGTCGCGGGACTATTCGAAAGAGATACCGTGGCTCCGGAACACAAAGGGCAATGAAGGTACATGGATGGGTTTTAGTCAGTAGAAGTCTGACACTCCCTCCCGCTCCGCTAAGAGCGGGGGAAGTCATTGGATGATTTCCCATACCTACCTAAAAAAAAACAATTTAAAAATAAAAAAACCCTATTACTAATACTATTATTATTATCCGCTGTCCGTCCGACCGTCTGTCTGTCAGTGGGCTGTATCTCAAGAACCGTAATAGATGATCATAGATTGTGTATTTCTATTGCCGCTATAACAACAAATAATAAAAATAAAAACTAAATTAAAAATTAAAGGGGTTCTACCATACAAGAAACGTGTTTTTTTTTTCTTGGTTTTTGCGAGTCCAACTCGTAGTTGGCCGGTTTTTAACTCAGAATCTTTAGGATCAATCTAGTTATTTACGATGCTAAAGTCTAACAAGTGTTTAAGTTATAACGAATTTAAGCCTGACCGATTTATTTATACAGGCGCTCAGAAAGTGGTCAGCTACTGAAATGTTAGTGGAACTTATAAGCTCGTGCGATCGTCGGAACCCACACATTACGGTTCTGTGCGGCTTCCACTAGCTTCCAGTGGCGCCACCCACAAACTGAGAACTATTAAGCGGGCTCATTAATTGAGTTTCAGCATCCAAATGGAAATCTGGTACAACCGGTCCTTGTGTGTGTGTATATCTAATCTGTTTTCCGTCCCTTTTAAAAGCTTTATTTCGTTTATTTAGATTTAAATCTGATTAGTTGCTTTGGATATATCACAGAGTTTGAATATATAGCATAACATGATTTTAAATACTTAGTGCCCGTGGAGTTTCTTGCACGTTCCTCTTCATAGAGATCTATGCTTTCGAACGTGCAAATAGCTTCATGGTTTTGACTGACCGACTTTGACAATTCAAAAGTGCCTGTAAGTGATTTATTTGAAATAAGTGCTTTGAATCTTGAATCTTACACTTGTTTTATTAAACGTTTTTTCTGTACTTCTTATGAGTATAAATATTGTTACAATCTTTGTTAGTTTCTCGCGGCTCTTTTTTAAAAACAATGGATGTAATAGTCAATACACAATAATAGTTTGAGACATGAAAAAGAAGAAACGACCCAAAGTAACATGCAAAAGATGAGTTTGAGCCACATAGACGGTAGGCTCCTCATTCTGAAGTTTGCGGCAAAGCCGCAGAAATAACCTAGTTTTACGACTGAATTCTTCAAATAACCATACAAAATTGGATTGAAACCCAATTAACTAATGCTTTGTGGTCGGCGCCAGATAAACGTGCAATTTTCCTAATGTCCCTTCGTGAACCGTTTTTTATTACAAGAAAACGTAAAAAAATCACGATAGAAGTCGACTCAGGATAGCTTTATGTCATTATTTCTGATTTTGATATTTAGAAAGCCAATAAATGTATGTTGGTCAATGACCGTTATTGCAAGGGTATCTCACTTAAGATATAATATCTATACTTACCTGAGGGTTTTTTTGCATAAACCTTTACAGTTTCCAGTGAAAACTAAATCCACAGGAGAGCAGACCCAGAACTTTTGTAAAGAACGATAAGGAAGGTAAGTTAACCAAAATTTCAGGGAAGTGGCAGCGTAGTGTGGACCGTTTTCGTCATTTAACTTTCAGCCAAGCTTGAAAATACATGCGTACTTTATATTCCACGAAATTGAACCATAATTTCTAATTGAAAATTAGTATTCATAGCTTGAGTATCTCGTCTCATAATAAACTATGTTATATATTAAAAGGTATAGGAAACAACAAGAGACTTAAAATATGTTTCTCGTATTAGTCGAAATAAAACTATAGTTGAATAATAAGTTAAACATACACATTCTAAGCTCTTTTGATGAAAACCCTTTATCCGACTTTGTTTGAGGATGTCATTTAAATAAAAAATTACATAACATTCACTTTCAATTTGATTGAGACATGCTGAGTTTAAACCACCAACTTTAAACTGAGTGGAGTGTAGGAAAGGACTTAAAATAAAATGCAAAGTCATTTTTACTATTTATTTGTTTCTGAATAGTGAGATCTCGTAGAATTTAAATTTCATGATCCGAGCTTATAGTGTATAAGTCAAGGCATCCGTGTCAGAAGACAAGCACGTAGCAGGACAAACAAAGGAAAAGCAAAAAAATATATAGGGGTTCAAAAAGGCCACTTTAGCAGAATCAGAAAGCACATCACGCTACCCGACACTCTCAAATTTTCCTAATCAACCTTGAAGATTAGGAAAATTTGAGAGTGTCGGGTAGCATCGCGATAGCGATAAATATGAAAATTAAATTTTACAGATGTGTGGATAATATTATGATTCTAATATGATCCTGCTGAAGTGGCCTTCTAAGATCTGCAGTACCTACAACTATTTTCTTAATGTCCCACAGCAATAATCGCATTACCGAATACAACAAAACCTTATGTCACAGTACCATGTACTATGTCTATTATGACTAAGATTTATCGTATAAAACAATTTGTATTCTGAACTACGTATTTTTTAGCTCCAGAATTTTAGATCACTTTTTAGGGTTCCGTACCAAAATGGTAAAAAGGAACCCTTATGGTGTGACCAAGTCTATCCGTCGGTCACAGCTGGATATCTCAAGAACTACTAATGTTATTAACTTGAAATTTGGATTAGTTTTATATAACGTTAGTTCAACTATTTTACAAATAAGAAAGAAACAAAAATGTGTATATTTTTTTGCAACAGCTACAGACTGACAGGGGTTCTTAAAAAATCGATGAGAGGCTACTAAGGCAAATGGGGTATCACATGAAAAAACTCTTTTTGCACGTTCTCAAACATATTTTCTTTTTTTTAGGCCTCTTGCTTTTCGGCTTTTGACGAAAAATTAAAAAAAGATGACCTTTCCCACCCCGTTTCTCCGAAGTTTGCACAGAAAAATACAAATTGTTTTTCAATGTGAATGAAGTTACAGGAAAAATAAAACCATGTCTCTAAATAGCACACTTTTTCGAAAATCATCAACAAAAGGTCAAAAGATGGTGCTGATCTAAAACTGTAAAATTCTCTGACGAATATAGGCCTCGACGATGACAATTTAAGAACATTTCACGTTCTATATGATGGTACGGAACCCTCGGTGCGCGAGTCCAGCTCGATCTTGACCGCTTTTTTGACATTTTTCATTTCATTAATTAAATATCCAATATATTCTCCTTCATCAATGCATCAGTCCATAGTTAGCTCTTCTAATACTTACATTTTTGTCGACGTTTGGAAATATGCTAGAAATGTAGTTGCAAGGGCTGAATGCACGTCTGTCTGGGAGGAATATACTATTTTTAATTTTTCTTTGAAAGTGGTAGTATGAGACCAAAAAGGTCTGGGAACCTATGACTTAAATGGAAATCAAAACAAAACAAAACCACATTAAAGTTCTTAGATCTCAATTCAAATGGTCACTATTAACACATGAAAAAAAGTTTGTGATCATAAGCATATTTTTTTTTTAATATAACTTTATCAAGAAAATTCTTTGTTGTGTGATTCTTTAAATGGAAAACCAAGTTTTAAATTAAAAAATTAATTAATCAGAATGTAATTGTAACAGGAATTTGGTACAAAAAAGTACTGTTTAACCAAACTTAAAAAACAATTTATTATTAAAAGGTTTATATTCAATATAATATAACCCCTCCCCTGACTCGAACGCATGCGGAGATCCTCCTGGACATGCTGAGGATCAAGCATTACTTGCATTATTCAGCATTTCTTGGGGTATCCTGTCCCATTCTTGAATGGCGGCTTCCCTGAGCTCTGGCACTGTCTTGGGACGTGGCTGACGGTTCCAAATAGCTCGCTTCTAAAGCATTCCACGCGTGCTCTATTGGGTGTAAGTCAGGCGAGCCAGCCGGCCAGTCTAAACTTGTGATGTCGTATTCTCGGTGAGCAGCATTGACTCGTTGAACTCGATGTGCGGGCGCATTATCATCGACCAGTACAAATTGGTGCCCATGGTTTACTCAGAATGGTCTGACAATTCCATCTGTGCGGGACAGCAACCATGTAAAGTTATTGTTATCAAAGTAATTAAGTGTTAAAATAACTTTGTCAGATATTTATAGTTAAGAATTCAATAGCGTGTATTAATAGATTAATATTCGAGACAGTTCCTATTTGTAAGTAGGTACTTACGACGCTCGGCATCAAAGAATGTTCTCGATGCGCCGCTCGTAAACGACATTATAATTGCAAGCGGCACGATCCTTTGATATCTGATAGGCACGTGGCATGCGTCTTTGATCTCTGCCGCCACGCCACCGCCGCCGCCGCCGAGGCTTTGTTTTCTAACCGACACGCGGCACGAGTCTTTGATCTATTTGATAGTTAACGCAAGCGGCACGACTCTTTGATCTGTTTGATATTTTACCGCCACGCGGCCGGCGCTTTGTTCGCTTTAATATCCACCGCACGCCGACCGTCGTAAAGTACTTACCGCCTATTGTTCGGATTTTTTGCTAATAGTTTTTTTGTGTAACTTTAGAAATAAGTTTCCATGCATGTTTTGACTCGAACGTTCGGGAATATCTATTGTTTGATTTGTCAACTATAAAAGGACCGTATTTATTCCCGAACAGCGCAGTTCGTTGTTAGACTTCATACAGAGCAGTTCGATAATAGACTTCATACAGTGCAGTTCGTTTGGAGATCTCATAGCGATCACTACTCTTGTATTTGTAACAGTATACTTAGTACGCTTTCTAATTGTAAACAGTATAGTACGGTGGTACAGTAAAATCATATCGGTACAGTCGCAGAATAAATATCTTCGGAAGAAACTTGCAGTCTTTAAGTACACCTTCTCCACCAATCCCAGCAACAGAAGTGTACCATCCGGTACATTTAATGGTCCTTCGAGCCAGATCTGTGGAGTCGCCGCCATTCGAAGATTGCACCTTTTGAAGAAAGAAGACATCGTTCAAGTATGCCAGTTACGCGCTCCCAAGGAAAAGGACGCATGCCGGCCAGGGAACAGCAGCCGTCGTCGTCAGAAGACACAGCCGCCACGAGGGTCACCACAGCCATGGGTACCAAGGAATATACTGGAACCCTACCTACCTCAGTGCCCTCTGTCGCAGCTTCGTCCGCTGTCATCGCCGCCACCTCGGAACCGAATACCATGGAGACCGGCACCTTCGCCATGGGTAACTCAGCCGCCTCGGGGTCAGCCACAGCCACGGGTACCAAGGAATGTACTGGAACCCTACCGTCCACAGCACCCCCCGCCACAGCTTTGTCCATCGCCGCCGCCACCGCCCACTCCGTGACGCCCTCCGCTAGAAAATTACTTCCTGTCGACACGACCGCAAAACCATCGATGGACCCGTCTGCAGCTGTCACCGATTATGACGCAGGAACTCGCCAGCATACAGAAGCCTCTACAGTGAAGCGAGTCAAGAATAACACCACCGGTCTGCCACTGCCGAGCAGACATCAGGACTTCGACCTCCCTTATAAGAAAGAAGGACGGACGAGATCTACCAATAGTAAGTCGAAAGCGCACAAGATAGCGAAAGCTAAAGAAGAATATTTACGTCTTCAAGTTGAACTGGCTGCAGCGCGCCTCGCTACACTGGAAACCGAAGACACAGAAGATGATGAAGAAGATGATGTTACCATCTACTCCAAGGATGAAGTGAACCGAAGAGTAGCCAGCTGGCTGGAGAATCAAGTTAACAGTCCTGTGCACTCAAAGCACATGAAAGATATGATCCCAGCAGCTACAGAAAACCATCCTCAAGCTTCACATCGCCTACAGCAGTTACCGGCGGGAGTTCAACCTGACCTCACCGCACTCGCAGAAGCCATCACACACGCTGTCAACACAGCTCAGCGACCGAAATACATCGAACTACCCTTCTTCTCTGGTTCTTATCAGGAATGGCTACCTTTCCGCGCCGCCTATTACGAAACAGAAAGCCTGTTCACAACTTTGGAAAATATGAATCGACTTAGAAGAAACCTCAAAAAAAAAGCAAAAGAAGCAGTTGAAGGTTTACTGATTGCCAACACACATCCAGCAGAAGTCATGAAGTCTTTGGAATCAAGATTTGGAAGACCAGAATCCATCGCCATAATGGAAATGGAGACACTCCGCGAATTGCCTCGCCTATCTGACTCACCACGAGACATCTGCATCTTTGCTACCAAGGTCTCCAATGCCGTAGCAACTTTAAAGACACTCAACTGCAAAAATTATTTGTACAACCCGGAACTTTCAAGGACAGTTGTGAACAAGCTGACACCAACGCTTCGCTACAGATATTACGACTTCTCAGCAATGCAACCCAGCGAAGATCCAGATCTTGTGAAGATAGAAAAGTTCCTTAAAAGAGAAGCGGAGCTATGCGGACCATATGCTTTACCTGAACAGATAACAGCTACTCCAGAAAAGAAGACTCATAAGGTTGTCAACGTCACAGAGAAGAAAAACGCGCTGAAGTGTCTTGTTTGTGAAGAAACCGGTCACACCACTACAGACTGCGAGAAATTTAAGAAATTGGATATAAATGGAAGATGGGACATAGCTAAGTCAAAACGCCTATGCTTCAGATGTCTTCGGTATAGGAGCAAGACTCACAGTTGCCGAGCCAGGCCATGCGGGGTCAACAGTTGTAAATATTCACACAATAGATTGCTTCATTTCACCAAGAAGACAGAAAATATAGAAATAGCAGAAGACAAAGAGAAAGAAGCAACAGAAGTCATCACCTCAGCTAGGACAATAGAAAGGACAAATTCGTATTTGAAGATCCTGCCGATAAAAGTTAAAGGGCCTAGAGGAGCAGTTGACACCTTCGCGTTATTGGACGACGGATCAACGGTCACACTAGTCGACGACAGTATAACCAAGAGCATTGGAGCAACAGGTCCCATAGATCCATTAAAGATGGAAACCATCAATGGTATGAAGTCCTCAGAATCGGCCTCAAGAAGAATCACCGTCAAGTTAAAAGGACTTTACGGTCACGAACAGCAAGTGCACGCGCGCACAGTAACGAATCTGCGAGTCCCGACTCAACAGGTACCAAGAGCACTGGTTGAAGATTGTAGCCACCTGTCAGATATTCGTGATCACCTCACGTATACAGAAGCGAAGCCACAAGTACTAATTGGGCAAGACAATTGGCATCTTCTGCTAAATTCGCAATTGAGAACAGGAGACAAGAACCAGCCAGTGGCATCCCTCACGCCACTAGGTTGGGTACTTCACGGAAAGCATGAGACAGAAAACTTCAAGTGCCACATAGGCTTCGTATCTTGCATCAGGGCCAAGACAGAAACAAAGACAAATGCAGATCACGACACAGTAAAAGGCGTTACGTCAACATTCAGCAAGAGCCAACGCAGATACTCCAAACAGAAGAAACCAGTCATCGACAAAGGTTACGCGGCACCAGCTCCAAAACAGAAAGGTCTGAACACATTTTATAAAGTAGAAGATTCCTGGCCGAACAAAAGTACTGCACATACAACAGAAAAACAGCACCATGTCAACGACAACAGAAGATTGAAGCCAGCAGAAGCCATAAGAAGCTTACCAGATACCTCTCGATACTCCACCTGGAACCGGCAAAGAAACAAGTCAGCGCAAGTTCTTCAAGTTAGCCAGCCTTGTAAACCTGCCAAACAGAACGCCAATTATAGTAGGACAAAGAAGAACTACGAAGCCGATCCTGATTGGAGGAAAACAAAGATGCCTGCCTCAACCAAGCAGCATACGACTGCCAACAGTGGAAGTACTCACAATTATAATAGCCATGGTAGAGTACACAGTCGACAGAAACCCGCTGACACACGCCTCAGTCAACACAGAAGACCCGGAAACCCTGACCATAACCACGCCCGGTTGTGGAACCAGCGCAAGTGCTTCAACCAGGCACATTCACCGTATAAGACGACAATCAATGCAGTTGGCGAGCGGCACAGAGGCTCGCTCACATCATCGCCGCACCTTCCCGAACTCCAACACCGGCGGGAGCCAAATGGACGAAGGCCAGCCGTACAGCGTCGTGTGAACAGTAGGCGAACGGACCCAGTGAGGAGTGCTACGCCAGCCAGCGAGGTGAACTGGTGGTCCTATCCCTGTCTACAGACGTCGAGCCCGCACCGGGAATTTATGCAACGCAGTTGCACGGCGGGAGTAATGTGCGGGACAGCAACCATGTAAAGTTATTGTTATCAAAGTAATTAAGTGTTAAAATAACTTTGTCAGATATTTATAGTTAAGAATTCAATAGCGTGTATTAATAGATTAATATTCGAGACAGTTCCTATTTGTAAGTAGGTACTTACGACGCTCGGCATCAAAGAATGTTCTCGATGCGCCGCTCGTAAACGACATTATAATTGCAAGCGGCACGATCCTTTGATATCTGATAGGCACGTGGCATGCGTCTTTGATCTCTGCCGCCACGCCACCGCCGCCGCCGCCGAGGCTTTGTTTTCTAACCGACACGCGGCACGAGTCTTTGATCTATTTGATAGTTAACGCAAGCGGCACGACTCTTTGATCTGTTTGATATTTTACCGCCACGCGGCCGGCGCTTTGTTCGCTTTAATATCCACCGCACGCCGACCGTCGTAAAGTACTTACCGCCTATTGTTCGGATTTTTTGCTAATAGTTTTTTTGTGTAACTTTAGAAATAAGTTTCCATGCATGTTTTGACTCGAACGTTCGGGAATATCTATTGTTTGATTTGTCAACTATAAAAGGACCGTATTTATTCCCGAACAGCGCAGTTCGTTGTTAGACTTCATACAGAGCAGTTCGATAATAGACTTCATACAGTGCAGTTCGTTTGGAGATCTCATAGCGATCACTAATCTTGTATTTGTAACAGTATACTTAGTACGCTTTCTAATTGTAAACAGTATAGTACGGTGGTACAGTAAAATCATATCGGTACAGTCGCAGAATAAATATCTTCGGAAGAAACTTGCAGTCTTTAAGTACACCTTCTCCACCAATCCCAGCAACAGAAGTGTACCATCCGGTACACCATCAATAGCAACTGCTTTATACATGTCCGATTTCCCGCCTTGGTGAACTGTTCCAGTGGCAGTTCTTTGCCTTTCACGTTATCTTGGTCTTCTCCAGACACGGACACGTCGGTCATCTGGATGAGTATTGATCTTTGTACTCTTTTTTTTGAATGTGTGTACGTGATAAATGTAATAAATTAATAGAAATGGAAATTAGCATTCGTTGGTATTTGGAAATGCGACGATTGCTGAAGGATATTATGAAATAGTTGTTCTATTCAACACTTTTTACTCGGCCGAATTCATGCAGTCACCCAGCCAGTGAAAGTCAACTTTCCAAGATTTGCCGCAGACTCTGGTTGACTGGTTAGCTCAGCGCAAGTCAATAGAGCAGCGTTTCGACGAAGGTCCATAATTGAATTTGTGAGGGTCACGAGTTCACTATAAGTGCCAAGTGGAGACAGTTAACATCACCAAGAACGTCATAGACTAACCCTCAGAGGACCTTAATCTGCAATTAGGGTAATTTGATCACGCTCTTATTAATTTATGCCTGAAATAAATAATATTTATTTTATGAGATTTTCATAATAAGAATTATAGTATGATTATGCAATATGGGGGGGTTTTATTGGCTGGTTTTTCTTTAGCTTGGTATTAAATAGATAAAACCCCGACGACTTTACGCGAAAACGAGGTTTTCTGTAGCAGATGTTTGGGCGACACGGCTTTTAACGTCAGACCCCACGCAGTTCTTCTCTTCTAAAAATATGAATGAATACTTATTTGATAGACGTTACGATTAGACAGTACTGTTACGAGCTTGGGGTTCGTGACAATAAAAACAGCCGATTATTTAACCAAAAAAAATGACACTTTAATTATCAAAACTAATTAACACTTTAAACACACTAATTACAACCACAATCGCACTATTAAACACTTCACTTCACTTAATTCGCAGTTGAAGATCGCTTCCGATATATCGCTTGTATCGCCAATTCAATACTGACTCAGTCGCGAGCGATTCGCAGCTTATATAGTCCGACAGTAATTTCCAGAACCTTCGAGAATGGAAATATCTAGAAAGTTCGGGAACATACCGGTCCCGACTGACTAGGTGTCGAAACATCGAGAATGTTCTAGCATCGAAAATTCTAGAAAGATCGTGACCCAATTAGTTCCACTACTCGATACTAGATGGCGTTAGTAGTACGTTGTGAACCTGGCATTAATTCTGGCGCGTAACACTGCCCCCTCCTAAGACATGCTCGTCCCGAGCATCGGTCCCATAATAACGCGCCAGTCGATCCACATGAACGATCTTAGGTGCACTTCTCGTACCTTTCTGGATACGGTAGGTCACGTCATTGATTTTTGTGACAATCCGGTACGGCCCGTCCCATTTAGCTTGAAGCTTAGGAGATTTCCCTTTACTGCGAACTGGATTGTGCAACCACACTAGTGAGCCTTCGTCGAAACCTTTATTGTTTATTTTGCGGTCATAACGAGTTTTCATCTTTTCAGACATTTGCTGGCCCGATTGTCTGATGTGCTCATAAATGTCGTTCATTTTGTTCCGCAAGTCATTCGCATAATCGGTTATACTGCGTGGGGCATCAGGTGGTATTCCGGTGATCAGGTCTGCGGGCAACCGTAATTCCCTACCAAAGTTTGCGAAAGCTGGTGTTACCGATGTGCTTTCGTGAACAGCACTTCGGTATGACAGCAAAAACGGTTGTATGTGCTTGTCCCAATCGCGTTGCCGGTTTTCCACAACTTTAGCCAGGTATCTCTCCAATGTCTGATTAAATCGTTCCACCATTCCATCCGACTGTGGGTGGTAAGAAGTTGTTCTCGTTTTATGAGTACCCATAACTCGACAAGTTTCCTGGAATATTTGTGACTCAAAATTCCGTCCTTGATCGCTGTGAATCTCCAACGGTACTCCAAAACGACAGAAGACTTCATGAACAAGTTTATCTGCAACTGTTGAAGCTTCTTGATTCGGAATGGCGAAGACTTCCGGCCACTTGGTGAAGTAATCCATTACAACCATGAAATACTTGTTACCACTGTCACTTTCCGGAAACGGTCCCGCAACATCCAGGGCTATCCTTTCCCAAGGTGCTCCAACATTGTACAATTTCAACGCACCTCTGCTACGAGTCTGAGGTCCTTTTACAGCCGCACAACTTGTACATTTGCGACACCAATCCTCGACATCGTCACGACAGTGAACCCAGTAAAAACGTTCCCGTATCTTCAGTAGAGTCCGTTTAACTCCCATATGGCCTCCTGAACATCCATCATGGTACAGCTGTAGAACATCCGGTACTTTCGCTTTAGGGACAACCATTTGCAAATGACAGCTGTCTCCCCGAGCATTCTCCCATTTACGGCACAGGACTCCATCCTGAATCACTAAGCTATCCCATTGTGCCCAATAGCTTTTTGTGATCGAACTCATCGCTGAGACGTCGCTCCACGTAGGCTTAGGAGCACTGGTCCTTATCCAGTCCAGAATCGGCTTGACGTCCGAATCTTCCTGCTGAGCACGTAGTAAGCTTTCCTTCCACTCGTTGCTGAGGTCTGTCTTAAGCATCCTCACAGGTACGGCTTCTTTACCCTCTTGCCTAGTACAATGCTTGCAGTCTTCAGGGCAAGGTCTTCTTGACAATGTATCTGCGTCGACATGAGATCGCTCGCTGCAATGTGCCACCAACAAGTCGTTCTCCTGCAGCCGCTGGGCGCTGTCGTTAGCCGCCCTACCTTCAAGAGATCGGCTATTTTCCCTTCCTGCATTTCGCTTAGGGCAACTGGATCTAAGGTGGCCCCTTTCACCACAGCCGTAGCATCTGGGGCTGTATCCTTTAAAACGGGCACTTATTGGAACTGCTGCAATCTCCTTGGTACGGTGAGATCGATAATCCTGCCGCAAAGCTTCCTTTTCTGTAGTTCGCTTATGGCAACTAGGTCGAAGGTGACCTCTTTCACCACAGCCGTAGCACCTAGGCTTATATCCTTTAAACCGGTCGTGAACCGGTACTGCAACAACCTCCCTAACGCTATAGGGACGATAATCCTGCCGCGCAGCTTCCACTTCCAGTGCATGTGCTAAAGCACCCTTAAGTGTCCCATGGTGCCCGAGCCTCACTGCAGCCCTAACTTCAAGGTCGCGGATGCCGTCAATGAAGGCCTGGACCAGGTTCCCTTCAATAAGCGCAGGTACAGACTGGTATGCCTTCCGCACCAGCTTCTCCACTTCAAGGGCCCACTGCTGCAGGTTTTCACCACTACGCTGTACGCGATCTCTTAGTTGCGCACGAAACACGTGCTCCAGATGAGCGTCACCATACCGGGATTCAAGTGCTTCAAGGAGCTGCTCGTAAGTTACTTCATTACCGAGAGCTTCCAAGACAGTTAAGGCCTGGTCGCGCAGGCCTAAGGTGAGGGCAGTCATGGCTTGATTTTTACTCCAACCGTTCGCCTTCATGACGGCCTCAAACTGAATTTTGTAGGCCGACCAAGAAGACGTCCCATCGAACGGCGGCACTTTGAATCCACGTAGCGAAGGTGTAGTAGTTACGGGAGTTGCAATCCCATCTCCAAGTTTAAGGTTGCCCAACTCTTTCTTCATATCAGCAATATCGTTGTTACATTTGCTGATCTGTGTTTCAGCATCTGACAGGCGGTTGTCATGCTGAGCAACCTTATCCTTCACTTCCTTAATGTCTTTCCCG
This sequence comes from Ceramica pisi, assembly GCA_963859965.1. Taxonomy (NCBI): domain Eukaryota; kingdom Metazoa; phylum Arthropoda; class Insecta; order Lepidoptera; family Noctuidae; genus Ceramica; species Ceramica pisi. Next base: position 8,643,729 of record OY982529.1, read on the forward strand.
AAAGAAGCGTGAATTTCCTTCATGAGGAGCATCTGTTCTTCCTGGCGGCGCGCCTGCTCCTCCTTGTCAAGCTTGAGCTGTTCTTCCAAGCGACGGGCCTGCTCCTCCTGTCGTCGGGCCTGCTCCGCCTTGTCGTGCTGCAGCTGTTCTTCCAACCGACGGGCCTGTTCCTCCTGTCGCCGAGCCTGTTCCTCCTGTCGGCGAGCCTGTTCCTGCAGCATCATCATCAGAGCAGCAAAGTCTGGTGCTGCTGATGCCGGAGCTGCTGTGGACGGACCGGCTTCCATGGTCGGTAGCTGACTTTCCGACGGCTGCGGCGTTGCACCACCAAAACGCCTCTGATCCGTCTCCTGCTGGCGTTGACTACGGGTACGGATACCCTCCGTATCGTCCTTTTGCAGAATCGGCATGATAATCCTTACTTCTGACACCAATTGTTACGAGCTTGGGGTTCGTGACAATAAAAACAGCCGATTATTTTACCAAAAAAAATGACACTTTAATTATCAAAACTAATTAACACTTTAAACACACTAATTACAACCACAATCGCACTATTAAACACTTCACTTCACTTAATTCGCAGTTGAAGATCGCTTCCGATATATCGCTTGTATCGCCAATTCAATACTGACTCAGTCGCGAGCGATTCGCAGCTTATATAGTCCGACAGTAATTTCCAGAACCTTCGAGAATGGAAATATCTAGAAAGTTCGGGAACATACCGGTCCCGACTGACTAGGTGTCGAAACATCGAGAATGTTCTAGCATCGAAAATTCTAGAAAGATCGTGACCCAATTAGTTCCACTACTCGATACTAGATGGCGTTAGTAGTACGTTGTGAACCCGGCATTAATTCTGGCGCGTAACAGTACGATTGGTGAAAAAATAAATACCATTTGTGAAAAAATTGAGAAAAGCAACATTTTTTAACAGCGTTCTGCTCTCTAGGTTATGTAAAAAACTCAAGTCAAATACCCTATTTGCATGATCTAACATTATTTAAAAATGTATTGTATTTTAAAATGTAGGGTGCAACTATGTATTACATTTCAAAATATTGTTAACACTGGATATTGTTGTAAATACCAGCGCAATGTCTCAAATTTTACTAATCCCTAATAATAAAACTAATAATACCTATTAACGAGTGACTGTAATATCTATGTTATAGTCAAAGTGATTAATTTGCTATTATACATAATGACCGGTCATTTAAAAAAATTACTAAACGATGTACTTAGATAATATGAAATTTTTTTCACTTTTTCTGGATATTATACATAATTGATGGTCAAAGGTAGCGAAAGCAATAAATGCGTTGGTTATTGGTGGTTGAATAAATCCTTGGTCCTATGGTGTTCCCCCACCCTACTACCTACTGCCACACCCACATCCCAACGGGTCCCGACGGCTTGATTAGGCGATGGCCACCACCGTCACCACCACCACCATCGTTTTTGGTGAAATTTGTTTAAGCCTTTTTTTATAGTAACCCATTTTGTATCCACTGCCCAGAAAAACGAAATAAAAAACTATAATCTACACCTATTCTAGTTATTCATTACTTTATCCAAGTATTACTTGATAATGTTATATCAAATGGCTAGATAATATATTATATAATATCCGGATTAATCACTTTAACTGTAACATCTAAACTATTTGATCTAACTTTGCCAAAACAGTTTTAAAACAGCGATTCACAATCTTAAAGAAAACTTGAATTTACATATTTAAAGTAAATGGAAACGCTGTGAGGTTATATATTTATGAAATACTTTTCCACGTAAGTGGCTGACGGTTTCCAGCATCATGAACAGGAAATATCTTATTAAACTTCGCGTCTGCCGGAGATGAAGCGTATGAATTCGAAGAAATTCTTTCAATAATTAGGTTTACATACAAATGTTAAAAATTGGATTTGGAAACTCAATTTTCTGTCGTTTTTACGTCAAAGCATTGTATATTCTCGTTTCTATTTTATGTTTAAAATACGTGAAGTTTTTGTTTTTGTTTGTTTCCTGCACTAACGTATTATAATTTTTATGCAAAAGTAAAGCAGTCTTAAAATTATTGCCTCATTAAAATAAACTTTTGGAAAATGTGGCCGTAGATCGGGTCAAGAGTGTGTTCATTTTAGCAGTACAGGCCCAAAATCTTGCCAAGCCAAACCAAGTCGACCCCCGCCGATAACCGTCAGTATAAGACTCGGTCGGGTAGGCTAGTCAAGATCAAATAGACTCGGGATTAAATCTGTTTCGTGATCAATACATGAAACCCTTTTTGATGTATTGATCACATTGGCTTTTTACAAACTCAACAAAGTTATGTCTAATTTTTAAAATATTGAGATTGACTTTGTACCTACAATGCACCGTTTATGGTAGCGCAGCGCCACGGCATCCTCACCTTTCATCTGAAGCAGGTTCTCACCGGATACGGATGTTTCGGGAGATACCTGTTTCGGATTCTGCGCCTGATACGCCCGGGTATCAACACTGCGAGGATGGCCCGGAGGACACGGTGGAGCATACAGTGGAGATCTGACGTGCTTGGGCGGAGCATCGGCGGCGACCTTGGAACGCTTTTCAGTTTGACACTCCCTCCTGCTCCATCTAGAGCCGGAGGACTCGATTGATGATTACCCATTATTAAAAAAATGGCTTAACCTAACACGAATAGTATGCCATCCCATTCGGACCTAATCTACCGAAATATACTCGTTCATTGAGAAATACAGACCGAAGTCTATTTATTATACATTGCCGGCGGACCACCAGTAACCTATACAATCCCAAGAAATTATATACATTACCTAGGTAAAGTGATCAATCATAATCTTCATAATATTTCATACATTGCCTAGACGTCCCAGGTATTTTATTCATTGGTATTGTATTATAAAATACCAAAATGATATAGGTTGCCGGTAACATCGAACATTCCATAAAATTGAAATTGACACTTAGATTGCCTTATTATATCACATTCACTTTTCTATTTAGAAGAACCAAACTTCAACCAAAGTGTCTGTTCAACTCTGCTCAATAATGAAAAGTTGAAAATTTTAATCAAAATCTCTTATCGAGACTTAACATTTATTTGCGGTCGAATAAAAGGTTTCGAACTCTCCATGACACGTCCCACTTAATCGTGTAAATATTTATAGAACATTATTTGGGAAAATTTATTACATCTTTCGGTATCTTTGTCGTGTACAAATCTTCTAAAAGTATTTGTTCAGTGATCCTATAAGATTATGCTATGGAAATACTTGCGCTTGCATAAATGTATTCGGAATTATTCATTCGGTCCAATTCGTTCACTCTGTGTGGAGTGGCCGGAGATTTATGTCGTTGGAAGTTCAACTTAGTAACGTACGGTAGCCGCGACCGCTCTGCGCCTGAATAAATCAAATTGTGCGCTCTATGTGCGTGTGTTCTCACGTCTCTATCCACTATGCTTGGCGAAATATCCCGGTAAATCAAAGACTCGAACGTCGTTTATGTCGTAACTATCCATTAGCAGCAAAAATTAAGCAGAGATTTTAAAAATCAAGCTTTCAAATCTTATTTACTGTATGGCTTAATTTACTTTACAAAAAAAATACAACTGACTTCATGCGATTTCAGCAATCTCCAACCATTTGCTGTCATTCATTAAAGATTTCCGTTGCCTACCTCCGCAGTTCTTCATCAGATCCTCACAAAATTGATAATTATGGAGCAAGTCCAGGAAAATAAACTTTCAAACAAAAAAATAATCATCCAAATAGGTGTCCCCTAGGTATCACGAGGAAGAAGCCGCTGGCAGAAGCTAGTACGAGATGATTCTTGCAAATAATTGTTTTTACCTTTGTTTTACATACAAATACGAAATAGATTTTTCTTACTCATGGAAGAATTGGAAAACATATGTAGGTACGTTATGTCATTGACACAGTGTACCTGAATTTAGATCTGTATGTTTATCTGTTCTGTGAAAAGTATATTTAGTGTATGTGGTTACGTAGTCCTAATAAAGCGATGGTATTTAAACGAAGAACATTAGACAGAATGTTAGTCTTCGTCAGTCGTTCTCGCAGACAACATGAGGTTTAGATCCATACTATTGTTATTCCTGCTGTCCGCAGCACGCAGCATTAGAAGTGAAGACGGTGCCCTTCAGCCCTCAGAAGCGGCTCAACATGGTTCTGGTAGACGTACTCCTACTTTGAACCAACCCCCAACTAAAAATTCAGGAAATTCAAAAAGTATCAAGGATGGAAAGACGCAGATACACGATATCGCTATTTATCCTGATTTGGAAACCCAAAACATGCGTCAGATGGAAAGAGACAACATTCTTCATGGGATCCCGGCATCAGATCCTGACTTATACCTTCCATCATTAGCTCAGCATCGTGAGATGATGATTACCAAGCACACATATCTGAGTTACGTTAGAAAGTATATGAAAAACAATGTAGGTATGTGCCTATAAAATTTGAGGGATTCCCTCGATTTCCATGGGATCCCATCATCAGATACTGACTTGGTGACAACGGGACATCAGGAGTATGGGCTTTTGAATACATATTCGAATAATAATTTTTGAAATCGGTCCACAATTAAATAGTGGAGAAATCGGTAAACATACATACAAAAAAACAAACTCATACAGATGAACATAGAAACTCCTCCTTTTTGAAGAAGTCGGTTAAAAGTAACTAGTCTAACAAATTATGTAATGAGTAATCTAAAAAAATATAATTATGACTATAAAAATTAAAGCCATTCAAAGCTCCGGAATGAACAAGCAAATATCTATGTATGAAATTTTTTAGTAAATCAATTGAAAATTCCTATAGTCGACGGTCTAAAAAACTGCTGTCGAATATATTTATGGGATCGTATAAAAAGGCACATAACGTACAATTTTACACGGAAATAATGAAGTTAATGAAGATTGGTAGCTCTAGCTAGGTAAAGGCCGCACTTCCCTGGGTCGTTATTTCTCGTGGAAATCGTAATTAAAATGAATCTCTCCAGGACAAAGCTTTTGGACACGAAAAGTTAAAAAAGAGCGGAAGTTTTAAGTTTTTTTTTGGCCTCACGTCTAATCAATTTATTTTGCTATGGAGAGATTTCCGTCCTCACTAAATGTAGGTTACGTTTCAGTAAATTGTTTGTTTATAGAAAGTTGGTTCGAAGTTAAATTAAGTCTATCTTTAACGGTAAATGAGAATTTATTATTAGTTTTTATTACAAGTAGCTCCGTAAACGGGCACTAAGGAAAAGAAACTGAATAATAAAAATTCTGTTGTTTTTAAAGGGAATTACATCGCTGGAGCCTGTATAAGATAACACAAGGGCAACTCCAGATAATATTATGTTAGGATACTTTGACAAGGAGAAGTGTTCCATTTACAACAGCTTGTAGAATAAAGGATATGTCGTAGTGGGACGCCTTCAGTGTTGCGAGAAAATCGGTACATTTTGATGCCAATGTAGAGGACAATACACGTCTTTATACAATCACTATACTGTCAAAAGTCAATTGATCAACGATTGCATATAAATCCTGGCAAGTGCGAATCTGCTGTCCGCCCCGCACACGAAAGACTAACATAAAAGTTTACGTTTCTGGAGGCCTACTACAATATTTCGGTTTAGTTTTCCTTAAAATTTAAATAGAAAAAAGAAAAACACTGAAATGTTTAACTGTTTACCTACAACACCTCATGAGATACAGGACAGCGGAGATTTAGTAACAGGATTCCATTCGTTACTTTTGTGATAACCCTGAAAAAATATTAAATAAATTGCTTTCTAAAAATTGTTTTTTTTTTTTTTAAACCTTGGCTCACATTAGGAATTTCCCCTGTATCGTGGGTGCTTTTATAAACATATAAATACACATACAGCCAGACCTGGAACAACTATCTGTAGGCCATACAAATATTTGTTCCGAGCGGGAATCGGATCTGCAACACGCAGCCCAGCAGTCAATAGCTAAACCACTGCGCCAACCGTGTCGTAATGGTATTAGTTTAGGTTCAAATTCTTCCCATTTAAATGTATTCTCATTTAAATGTTTGATAACCAGAAGTGCGTGGTCATATCAAGGGTGATGTTGGATAGCTGATATACGTTAATAAACAATTGCGAATTTTGCTATTGGTCCATGTACACCAATCTCCTTAATTTATAACAATGTTCATGTTCATAGCAATCTCGCTGTTACAAACAATAAAAAAACTTAAAACTATTATGTTAGTGACACAATTGCATAACTACATGAACACACAAAACAAAATAATCACCGCTGCTGCATCCCAGCTGAAATGCTGGACTCACAATACAGCAGTCCAGCCTGTCAGCAATCATGCCCAGGATGCTATTGGAACTGGTTCGCACCCTGCGCACCAAGGACGCACATCTTTTACGAATTAATGCATAAAAGCAATCAATAAGCATTTCCGCAAACATCCCTGATGCGCTACAGAAGCGAGGCAGCCCCATCAACACCCTGAAAGCATTGTTATATTGAACGCGAAGGTCAATGACGAATGCGAAGGCGCAATGACGTTCATTGATCCACATACATTTATTGACTTTCTAAATATCAGAAACAGAAATAATGACATAAAGCTGTCTTCAATCGAGTTCTATCGTGATCCTTTACGTTTTATAGTAAGGAATAACGGTTTATAATTTATTTTTCGAGTATCCACGAAGGAATTTAAGGGAAAAATCATGGCACGATAATCTGACGCCGACCATAATCTAATGCCTAAAACTCTAAACTATCAATACTCGCAATGAACTCGTGACCTGATTCGCTCCTTAAGTTATATGTTTACCCGTAATGTTCCTTTCATCTTGCACCGAATAATTTTGATTCATGTTCGGGTTTGTGGGAGTTTACAATTTGTGCTCCACTCACTCGTATAACGATAGCTAGTTAATGCGATCTAACTTTGACTGTAGCTTGTATCAATCGTGGTAAATCGAAGATACTGTGTTTGCCTCTTTGTGAAGAACTTTTATATATACCAGACTGATATCTACATTAATATTATCTACATTAATATCATAAAGAGGAAAGATTTGTTTCCTTGTTTGAATTGAATAGGCTCCAAATCTACGGGACCGATTTGAAAAAATCTTTCACCATTAGAATTCTACATTATCCCTAGTGAACATAGGTTTTAATATTTTCAAAAAAAGTTAGAGATCCGTATGAAAACTTAGATAATGTAACCCAAGGTTTGAAAACAATACCGAAAAAGATCCTTAAATTACGTACGCTGCAGAAACTAATTTAAAAAAAATTGCAAAGGTATACAATATCTAACTAAGTCACAATGACCGCTTTTTAGGGTTCCGTAGCCAAATGGCAAAAATGGAACCCTTATAGATTCGTCATGTCTGTCTGTCTGTCTGTCTGTCCGTCTGTATGTCACAGCCACTTTTCTCCGAAACTATAAAAACTATGCTCTTGAAACTTGGTAATTAAATGTATTCTGTGAACCGCATTAAGATTTTCACACAAAAATAGAAAAAAAAAAACCATAAATTTTGGGGGTCCCCATACTTAGAACTGAAACTCAAAAATTTTTTTTTCGTCAAACCCATACGTGTGGGGTATCTATGGATAGGTCTTTGAAAATGATATTGTGGTTTCTAATATCATTATTTTCTGAACTGAATAGTTTGCGCGAGAGACACGTCCAAAGTCTTAAACCCCTGTTCCTTCATAAATAAGAGAATGAAAAAAAATATATATATGGTGTATATTACCATGTAAACTACCAGCGAAAATTGGTTTGAACGAGATCTAGTAAGCAGTTTTTTTTTGATACGTCATTAAACGTAAATCGCAACTTTTGCTTATAATTATAATACCTAAGGTTTGTACGGAACCCTCGGTGCGCGAGTCCGACTCGCACTTGGCCGGTTTTTGTTCAAATTATTCAATCAAAACCCGGGTGAAATTGAATAATGGTGATATTAGTATCATGATATTATCCTCCTAATCCTTATCTATTTAAATTGTTTAATCATTTAGATTGGTTATGTACATGTAAATTACACTTTAAATTATTCAAATCGAAAATTTCGTTTAAAAGTAACGACAGGTATAATAAGCATGAAAAATGTTGTGATTTGAGCGAACTGCCCTAGGTTTAGTCTATTAATAAGTATTTTACACATTACCCTTTGTAAGGGTAGAGGGGAGATGAAGTTCGTGGAGTACCAACTAAACCCGCGCGAACGAAGTCGCGGGTGAAGTGCTAGTTACCTACTAATATTTTTCGAGGGTATGTATTCCTTTTCATCGTATTTATAGGTATCACATTTTTCTTTTTTGCTTTCTGACCTGATGTTAAGCGATGATGCGGTCTAAGATGGAGCGCGCTTGCCTGGAAGTAACCTATTCACTCTTGACCTAGACTCCCAGGTTGTAGCTATCAGGAGACACAGACTCGGGCAGGGAATTCCACTCTTTAGCTGTACGCACAATGTATTTCCAAATATTAATAGTTAGTGTTTGTTGTTGGTTTGTTGTTTATATCACGTGGTAACGAATTAGGTAAGCTCAGTGTTTGTCGGCGTGGATAACGACGTCAGACGTTGTAAGTGTTCAGAAATTGTTGGTTAGTCGTGTGTTTAGGAATGCTGAAGAACTGCTCAGATGTTGATGAAGTACTTAATGAATGTTCAGATATTAATGATAACTCTTGTAGTGTTTGGAACTTATTGATATTTTAAATGGTTCAGAAGTATTTAGCCACCCTGTCTGTAGCTAGAATTTCTCTGACGGCGACGTGTAAGTCTATTTATTTAGATCGGTCCTTTGCTTAAACGGCTGGAAAGATTTTAACTAATGAGACATCATTAGATTCGTCTTCTGCTGAAAAGACATAAGCTGTATGAATTTTGAGAAAAAAGGAAAGATGGCTGCCGCAATTAGGTAAGCGAAGTCTGTATGTTTTCGTGACGTGACATTGATAGTAACTATAATTATATTTTTTATACGGGTCATCAAAGCTACAAGAGTTCAAGAGGGCAGTTTCACGTGAGTTTTTGCATGAAAAACTTCGAGAGAATACAAAGAAAAATGTTAGATACAAAAGCAGGAAAGCATAAAGCTAGCTTCTTATATTCGAGCTTACAACACACACCGACTTACTTTGTTAATACTTTCCTGTAGGTACAATGGAGTACATCAATATTTTCGTCTGGCTTTATTTTAAAGAATTGCATGTATAATCTGTATCTATACTTAATGTTATTACTGTGGAAGTTTTGATGGATGTTTGTTACTCAATCAAGTCCGAACGTTTGAACAGATCGATAGTCTGGAATAACACATAGAACTTTTAATACCAGGAGTTTGTTTCCTTTGGATAATTTGACATTCACGCCAGCGCAGGGCGGCAACTAGTAGACTATATCAATTAAAAAATCTTTAATTTATTTTATTGTTTATTAATTATATACTTTATTGTACACCAAAAATTAAATACAATAGGAAACTTAGAACTAAAATACATACAAAGGGCGGCCTTATCGCATTTCGCGATCTCGAATTCGCGAATTTATTGCCCAAATGCGGTTTTAAACTGTCAGTTTAAATTTTTGCGCGAAAACAGACAATGAGTCTCTCCTGTCTGTCAGTGCATGTTGTTATGAACTGTTACAACTCAGTTTTAAGTTAGTATTTTCGTTTTCATAACAGCACGTCACTAAAGCATCTTGTTACGTCACTGCTGTTATAAACGTTATTTTTCGGTTTATTACCCTTTGTGTAAGAGTTCGACTCGCACTAGTCCTACCGACCAAGTGCGAGTTTGCGATTTTAATTAATAATTATTTATTTATAACGTATTTGCATCTTCCCTATCTTAAAAAAATAAAACGATGCACTCAAGCGTACAGTCACACACACACACACACACACACACACACCAGCACCACCACCACCACCATTGTTATGTCATAATGTGGACACTAACTTGTTTTCTCAACACCTAGCGATAGGTGCCGAGACTACATTTTTATCTCCAACATATAAAAAGTTATGTCATTCTTGCGTACCGGTACAGTTGGCAACGCTGGTAAATAGCCAACCTCAACGATGACGTCAGCTTTCCTTGTATTCTACTAAGTTTATTGACTCGAGAACACTCACCAAACATCTAATATGCTCTAGTTTGACCTTATTATAACAGCACGTACTTAGGCACTTTTAAATGGCACGTGAAGTATTTATGTTTAGCTTTGTAGAGAGAACATAGTCTCGGTAAGTCATCTCACTTCGACAAACTTCTCTCAACGGTCTATATATGAACTATTTCACTAGGTTATTCATCCTTTTTAACCGACTTCCCAAAAAGGAGGAGGTTATCAATTCGGTTGTATGTTTTTTTTTATGTTTGTTACCTCATAACTCCGACAATTATGAACAGATTTGAAAAATTCTTGTTTTATCTGAAAGGTTATACTTGCAGATTTTCATAAAATTTTAATTACGAACTTTGGATTTTAAATCGAAATAGCTGGAATTCGTCTACTTAGATGATAGTTTTATGTCATCCAAGTAATCGAAATTGCGTATTTTGCTTTTCTGCGATTTTGCAGTGGTGTTGTTAGGTGTGGGGTACCACTAAAAAGTGAAAAATATAAAACTTTTACGAAGTGAAAGTGTAAAAGTGAAAAATTTTAAATACGAAGAAACTAACAAAAACACCGACTTCCGAAATTAAAGTTATTTTTTAGTTTGTAGTGTTTTTTTTTTTTGGAAGTCGGTTGTATTATTTTGTAATTTTGTTTACTGTACCTACATAGAAGAAGTGGTGCAGACAACTGTAAGCCTCAAATGAACCTGAAACCTTTAGTACCTTCCTATTATTATTATCTCTATAGTTTTATGCCAACATTGTTGTTGCCAAATCCTAGTTCAAGGTAAAAATCGATATGGGCTCAGTGCAATAACAGATTCATGTCGACGACCAAACAGATTTGGAACGGAGTTTTTCTTCCTCGATATTGCCGCCATTTTGGGATAAGTGTCCTAGTTTGTAAAACATGATCACTAAAACAATGGTGTTTTGGAGTTTGTGATTGGTTTCTTTAGATAAAGTATTTCTTTATATCCTAGGCAGAACTAAGTTAGTCGTAGTTTGTAAAATATGTAGCTTTGACACTATATAGACATACTATGAACTACACTTCTCTTCACTTCTCGAAGAAAACTGAAAAGCACATTGAATAACTTAGCCAAAATAACTGTCAAAAATCTTGTTTTAACCACTTCTGTGCTTACTTGCCGATACTTAGTACTAAGCATAAGGCTACGCCTTTTCCCGTGGGCACTACGTTGAGCCACTATAAACGGCCACACGGAAAATAGTAATAAAATGAAAAAAGGGGATAGGACGGCTGGGCAGTTGGTTTACGACTAGCAATAGCATTATTTTTTCCACTGACGCTTTTTGAGGCTACGCAGATTAAAACTCGGCTAAATCCCCACTAAAAGCAAGTTTTAATTTAAAATATAACTTTTACTCAGGGAGTAATCATTTTTAAAAACAGTGTTGGCGAGGAATAGGAGAACGGTATTACGCGGGTAGGTGTTTTTTGGAAGACCCCGGTGGCTTGTCTGTTAGGCTAAACTAATAAATGACGCAATACTGAAATCTAAAAGAAAATATATAAGATACTTTTTAATTTTTAGAAATTGCGAAATTGAACGCTAATTGAAATTGACTACCTTCTACACACCTCAGGACTGATTTTAATATCAAACACCTACGTGGTGAACCTAAGCCTTGAACCGACAATAGATCTAGAATCTGCAGTTGTGCGATTAAAGAAAAACCAACCAATACGCTTAGAGACGTTGTTGATCATAGTCCTTATTCATTTACATTGATCACTAAAAAAGCAAGACCCAAGGAAGGAACAGACATGGCTTATTTGGGTGCTGCTTGTTTAGTATAAGATTTGCTCTATTTTCAGTGGCTATAACGCTCAAATGAAATAATGCTTCATCTAACAACACTTTGCATAATTTTCATTTAATATAATGTTCATTATGTATTACCATACGTTATAACAACGCTTTCTTTACCTTTTGTATAGTGTAATCTTATGTAGTATAACGTTCTTTTAGTTCTAATTATCTTCTAATATATAAAAAGTGGCCATTGAGTAAGTCTCAGAATAGGTCGTAGAATATGTTTTGTTGTATGGTAAAACAACGTTTGCTGAGTCCGTTAATCATCTTATATAAATCTATACTAATATTATAAAGCAGAAGAGTTTGTTTGTTTGTTTGGTTGAACGCGCTAATCTCAGGAACTACTGGTCCGATTTGAAAAATTCTTTCAGTGTTAGATAGCCCATTTATCGAGGAAGGCTATAGGCTATATATCATCACGCTAAAACAAATAGGAGCGGAGCAGTAATGGAAAATGTGACGCAGACGAAGTTGCGCGGGTCAGTTAGTTGATAAATAATTGGTATACCCGCTGAACAAAGAGTAACCACGTCAGCTCGGGAAATTAGGGCACTCCGACCCGGAAAGGTTAGGTTTGTCAACATGTCAACTAAAGCTTAAAAAACCAGCCAAGTGCCAGTCAGATTCTCGTACGAAGGGTTCCGTACCTATAAAAACCGGTCCTGTTGTACCCTTTGGTACGGAACCCTAAAAACGAATTTATATCGTTCGTTGTTGTATTAATAAAGTTATATCTAACATTACACACCCGGCTAATTCGCACCAACACACTGAATAATCAGGTCCTTACATATCATTATTATCAGCAACGTGTTTCCCCTCCAAGCGACTCCTCGACACGCGGGTGTAATGACCACCTCCTCCGGATTTATATGGGGAGCCATAAAACCTACATTCTTATTCATGTTCATGTTTATGGTCATTGATATGGGCCCATATAAATGGAGATGGCTTTGAACGGGATATAAAACGACTATAGGCAACTGGACAGACATATGTTGCCTAGGCAACTGTGTAGACATATCTATTCCAAAGTCTAATGAGTGTCAAACCTCAGCGATAAAGTAAAAACTAAGATCAAAGATTTTTGGCTAACACTCTTCGAAAAAATAAATTATCAAAATGGTACGAGTGTCTTCGATTCTTGCTCTTATTCCAGTAATAAAATTTCGTAAGGGCGGATTGGGTTCACCTGCTGCTGCCGCAACAGGACAAATGCAGACAAATGAAAGAAAGTATATATTTTAATAATTTTTAATATATTTTTTTTTCTTTTTTTTTAATATATTTTTTTTTATATGCACTAATGAGCACATCTAACATCCCTGACATTGATCTACCACTGCACTGCAGAAGACCACCACTCTCCGAGGAGGAGGAATAATAGGTAGGTATTACAATTATTGGCAAAATACCTACCGTCATCATTGAAAGAAAATAATTTGGTTATAAATAATTTCGTTGGAAGAAAAATCAGGTAAGAAAACTCGAGTAGGTACAATAGATGAACGTGCCTCATTTTTGTGTGAATGATGTCAAAGAAAATCGGTACCTACGTTGCTGTCGGTAGGTATGTATGTATCCGTTACACCTAATTAGTTGTTGGCCATACATAGGAAAGTTCTAATGTTTTTAACCGACTGAAAAAAGGAGGTTCTCCACGTTTTAAAATGCTACACTATTTCGGTTGTACATTTAAAACGTTGTTCATTCTTATTCAAAATACGAGACTACATTTATCATTTGAATGCATTACACGGAGAATACTTTAAAATTTTACAATACAGTGTGCACGGTAGCTAAATGCAAATGTTTGTACGTATTTAATAAAAGATGACTTATTCGCCGCTTGGCTGAGCGCGGCCCGGCCGGCGCTTCTACGCGTAAACTAACAAATTGCTGTCTGCCTTCGAACCTCCTCAGTATTCTCAAGTAAATGTCTTGAAAAGGAGCTTGAAAATTTCCCCAACAGTCGTCAAACTTTGTCCACTATGTTTATAGACGATATTTCTCGGCGGGACCGTCAATTATCGTCGGGAAATTTTCATCTGCTACCTACTTTTGAGAATGAATGCAAAAATATTTTTCATGCTCTCTTATAGGTTTTTGCGTACCTTTTAATAAGTGATTTGAAGCAGTAGGCGCTCAATAAAATGTTTCGATTTGAACATTGTACACAATTTTAATTTACCTAATTGGGTGCTTGTGGAAAAGTTCAGAATTCAAAAGCTGTGATTTAATTTATTTTATTTTATAACGTTAAGTTTTCGCATGATCGATGTCGTAGCCACTCAGCCGTTTAATTGACTGACTCTTCATTGAATGGCGCCGTTTAATCAGTGGCCTAAACGACATTTAGCCAATGCGTATAATACCTACAATATTGAATGATGCCGTTCATAGAATATGGCAACCGTGTGACGAAAATATGTAAAATATTTAATTTCGGGAATTCTAAATTCAAAACATTCTAACCTCGACAGCGAAGCCTTGCTGCGCAGTTCTCTTATTTCTGTTTACAGGGTTTGAAGGAATCTAACGTGAATGGCACTATATACCATTCAAACCTAACCTATCCGTGTCGGGGAGCCCTAAGCTCCCTATGCCCTATTTTCAGCGGAACATAGGGTACGGGGTCGTTTTATTGACTTCCTAGCCAGGGAGCGACTTGCCGGACAAGTCACTATGAAACAAGTAATTTTCATAGCTGTTCAATCAAATGCCGGAATGTCACTTAGGCTGCTAAGTTAATGGTGCCGTTAAAGGAAAAGGCTAGGGCGCCAAGCCGTTTGATTAGGTAGTTGGTTGCGAAATCGACTTTAAATTCTTATTGTCGTATCTGTAATAAGGCTGAATATTTGATGTGAAATTAATTCCTATCACATCAAATGAAAAGTCTTTCATAACGTTCTTTGATTAAAATCCTCAGCGAATACTTAATTTAGATCTTTTATGTAAGAACAGCATTGAAATTAGTACCGAAATCCGAGAAAATAACTGCAGCCCAATTATTTTTTCCCGGAATACCTTGGAGAGAACGCTTGGGTATGTACGAAACCTGTGAAATCGTACCTTTATTTGTACGGGCTCTTCTTGAACTGGTGTAATCAGAAAGTTAATATTACTTCTGTTATTATTATGTGTATTTAAGAAATGATAGACGAATAAATGGCTTTTTTGTAAGTTAACGAATTGATCGTGATCTGCAAGTTAGGAAGATGTTCGACACATCACCGCGACGCACGTGTGTTAAGTTTCGCTCGCTCACATAGCTCAACGCTGTCAATGCCATGCACGCTGAGCATGCGGTACACACTATACACGAATATTAACCCACGACTACGTACAAATATTTAGCCACCTTTTTATGGATGGGTAATCATCACAATACATGACTCCTCCCACTTTGTGCGAAGAAGAAGGGAGTGTCAGACTCGTATTGAATAAAACCCATCCGTGTTCCTCCTAGTGCCCTTTGTGTTCCAGGGCCGCGGTAACTTTTTAGATACCTACGCCTTGTGGAACGGACTCGTGTGTAGTGTGTACTGCAGTGGAAACGTAAAACCACTTCGCGAAACAAATTAATTTACGCAGCTAAAATGCGGTAGTTCTGTGCACGATAGACAAGGCACACGATGCAGATAAATCACAAATATTATAAGATCGCCCAATATTATTCGTATTTACTATGCTCAACAATTCGTTTCTGTAATTAAATAATCAAACAATCATAAGGATATCCAGTATATATATAATAGCCTCGGCCAGTTTATTTTGCTGTGAAATTCATTCTATGGTAAGGAAATCTCGCTCCTTACAGCGTCGGAAATGGTTTAAATGAACAGAACTGTGTAAGCCTTGAGTTCTTACTGCCATTATAGTTTACAACTGATAAAATAGACCAAGTCAGTAAGTATTAAAGTTTTTGCTCTCTATTTGGATGATCTTTCGAAAGACCAGCAGCACTCACAAGTGTATATCCGATGTATGTACGGAAACGAAGCATAAGAATTACTTTTTAGTTTCTACTAATCCCAGTGAGGCAAAAGCGTGAGTTAATCTATGTGTCGACCAGTGGCTGCAAAGGCCAGGAAATATATGTCATTTATTTTAGATTTCTTCTAAGGATTGTTAACCTACCTGAAACTTTAAAACGTTAAAAATTAGTTAAAAAACGTTTAGAATAAATTTCAAGCTTAGCAATATAAATGATTTTTTGTAAATATTAAATTTTCTCCCTGATGTTACTTTGTATCTATCTATCTAAGACGTAAAGAATAAATTTTAATACAATTTTGTGTTTCTTACAGACATGTTTCTCATAAAGTCAACTATTTAAGCATTATTTAAAAAGTTTCAATTCAAGATAGCGGCTAACGCTATGAACCCTATTATACCCTGTTGATTTGATTTGATTTTATTATAAATAACACTTATTTTTACTCTATGCCATATATTTCAATGATTAAAATGTAACATATTTTATATGAAATGTTTGATTTACTTTAAACTATCTGTTGCCCGCGACTTCGTTCGCGTGTATGTCGGTAAATAAAATGTTGTCGTTAGGTAAGATCTCTAAGATAAGATATGCGAACAGTCAATATCTAGCATTGCTTGACTCCTCTTAGCATTAGGAATTGGAAGAGTGTTGTGCAAGGCACTGGCCTTTTTCGCCTCTTCTGTTCAAAATGCCGACCAGCCCTAATAATTTTTCTTAATGAGAAACGTTTTTATGATAAAGCTTCTCTGTACATGATGTTAAAGAAAGGCGCTAGGGTTGTTAACACGCAATAGAGGTACAATAAGTTTGGCCATCGGAAAACACCAACCGGAAGAGCAATCTACCGAGTAGAGTAAAGACAACGGTATCCGCACCATGTTAGACTCCTATTCTGTCCGTTGTGCGTAGGTCTGGCTTATTTAGCCAGCCTAACTCACCCCAAATGCACAGAAGTCTCCTGCGTGATTTACAGGTTTCACGGAGTGACCTCACTGACGTGACGTGACGTGGGCAACTGATTCCTCGGCTTCAAACCAACCTTTGCAAACTGGGCTGCCTGTTAGAGAGGTGTTTTTTAGGAGGACTGGCTCTTAGTAATCCTTTTATTATTAAGAAATAATTTCTATTTTGCCTGAAAAGTCGTTAAGTAACGTAATCGCGGGTATGGCCTTGACACAGCTATTTTTGAATGCCTGCAATCTATAGCCGAATTCACATACGAAACTGAGAATACAAGTCCAGCTCTACCACCTCAAAACCTCTCTTCGCGAGTTCGTCTATGTCGTCAATGCCTAGGGATCTACAGTTCCCCTTGATCCACTGGAGAGTGAAGACCGCAATAGATAATTTCTTGCCCTGGGCTAGTCATGATGTTTCACAGGCTCACAGGGAATTGAACATAATGGATCCAGGCTGTGAAGCAACCGGTCAGCACATGCTATAATCTAAAATAACTTAACCATGCTCTTGAAACTGGAAACCCAATATAAATACAGCTGAGCTAATGCAACTAATTTGGTGTCATTCTCATGCTGTTGATAGTGCTATTTCGGTCAATAGATGGCATTACGGGTATCGGCTTTGCGTAGTAGATAAGTTGAATTCTTCTAAAACATTGCTACAATACCTATCAGGTTTATGTGTAAAATTTATCCACATGAGGTTTTGTACTTTTTCAATGTGATGTGAAAACGAATACAGATAAAAATAAATTAATTTCTGTTAAAAACGCTGGGTTTTATATTTTAGCATACTAAATTGTCTGTCATCGAAATAAAACAATAAAAATTTATAAATGTTAAAGTAAAATTAGAATTATAAAAGCAGGAAATGCATAATAAGTTAAATAAAATCCAAAAGTAATTACGACTGATGAGATTTAACCCCACACCATGTCGTTCGAAAGGCAGTCTTCAAACCGACGGGCTATGACTGCTGTTGGCAAATACGTTTAAATAGTCTATCTTATTTATGTCATGGTTTTTCAATGCTCACCTCCCCAAAAGTATAGCGTGATAATAATCATTGCTAAGGTTAGACCCATAAGTATGTGCAATTAAGTAACATGTTGTGGCTTCTAATAACAATTCTTCGCTGAGCTGTTTGGAAAAATGACAAATTATAAGTCAAATGTTATTCTCAGTACGCAAAAACCCATTTTATATTATTATTTTGGCAATAAAATGGTGTAAAGATCCAGTTCAAAAGATAAAATAAATACAAATATAATATCTGTGTGTGGGATTCGAACCATGTGCACTTTCTCGTTCAAAACACACATTTTTGCCTATTGCTCATCCTCCATAGCACATACCGTGATAATATATAGCCTATGTGTTGACCATACCCATACGGACTTTTTTTTGCAAAATTTTAACAAAATCTGTTCAGTAGTTTTTGCGCCAATTGTGAACATACACCTCAAGTTTTAGTATTTTATTATATCTTTATAGATGTTTATGATTTTAGTTCTGCTTTAATTTTAATGTCCATTCTGTTGACATGCTATGAATCCAATTTAATTTTGATATTTAATTTATAGACATTTTTAAATTTGATATTTAATTTTAATCTATTCAGATATTTTTTAAGTTTTTTTTTGTTGTGTTATTTATTCTAACAAATTGTATTTTACTTTAATATTATGTTTATGTTTAAATTAGTTATGAAACTGTGGATTCAAGGCAGCAAGCACTATAATTTAGCGCTATATACGCCTTAATTGTCATGTGCGTCAGATATTTTGTTATGGAGTTTTTTTTAAGTGCTTGATGTATGTGATGTGGCAGTATTTTAAATAAATAAACCCTCGAGCTCGCAAACTTACGTTTACAAACCGAGCCCATACTTAAGCAATATAAATTTTCTATTCTACCTTTTGTTGGGCAAAACTACTTGCAGACTGTGCTAATAGGGATTTGTCCAAATCTCTGTTTTCATCAGATCCCTGCATAATTATGCGTGTTCTCTAGTTTTCAGTTCATAAGTTTGAAAGTATCATAAATTCAAAGCAGCTGCATGTTACACCTTTAACTGTTAGAGCTTCAAAATGGTCAGTATACCACCTTTTTTGATCTTATTACTATGTGAATAAACCATATTTTATATCGGTGTGCGGTAAAAAACAATATGTGGCAACGTTTAAGGCTTATGTAGAGGAACTATGTTGGATTTAACGATCCCTGCTAGAGTATATTTGCATTTATAGTGACAGGTTCCAGTCCCCGAGGACCGTAGTGTTGTGTGAGCAAGCCTAACCCTTTTCATGGTTGGAATAGCTGTAGGTAAACGAATTAAGACTGAAGCCACTTTCACACATGTCAAATCATAATAGTATGCAGTGTTAAAGTAACATGTTACAAAAATTAAATTCGTACGGAACCCTTTGCTCACGAGTCCGATTCGCACTTAGCCAGTTGTTTTGCAAATTAATTTATTTAAGGAGGGTTTAATCTAGATAGAAAAACAAATCAACTTCACAAACCAACCGTATCTAAAATAAATTGCTTATTATCCTACATTTCCCTTGCATTTAATACCAATGTTAGGGTAGAATCTCCAAACTCTTTTTAAATTTTGTTCCATCATTCGGTAAATTTTGGACAATGTTTGTAGGGAGGTTCGATTTTGCATGACTTCGAGTTCCTTATCCGCTCCTAAGAAATTGGTCTCATTATCACTGTACAAGTCTACACACTGGCCTCTCCTGGATACAAATCTAACCGCCAACTCTTTAAATTTAGTTATTACCTATCTATTGTGGGACAAAGCTTGTGTAGTAGGTTTTTCTTACTGAAATGTTCTTGAGGCTTTAGCTGTCTTATTTTATTTTTCAAAGTATAATTTGAGTCTCCTTCACACAAATTTGAATCTTTTTGGTCAGTTGGCAAATTCATTCTTAAAAATTGTCCTGTTAAGGTAGAAAACGTTGTCCATATGAAGTCCATATAAAATCTTGAGGGGTTTCTCTTCTTAATGTGTCATAAAATTTCTCTTCTTCATGTGTCATAAAATTCATGTCATCCTTCAACATTTTCTTTTCATTCCACCATTGGTCGTTAATAGCCAAGTCAACTACAGACATACCTCGAGAAGCAGTATCTTGGATTGTGATTCGTTTTCACATGATGCCTGTCGTTGTTTTCCAAAATATTTCTGCAACTCATTAATGTTGTCCACCTGCTGGGCTCTCCTCTCAGCCAAGCAAGAACCAAAGTTGAGTCCGACCACGCAAATATTTTTTCTCCGTTGGGACCATCAAAACCTGAGAAACTTCATGAATTAGTTTGGCAGCTAGCAGTGCAGTACAGAGTTATATCCCTAGATACTTTAAAAGGACGTGTAAAGCTGTTAGCATGCTTAAATTTCAAATAAATGCCACCACATACCGTTCTCTGAGATAAGTCAGTGAAAACATAACTCTAATTCACAACTCTTAGTGCTATTCAGCCGTCGAGGGATCACAATTTGGTGCACTTCATTTAACTTTGCTCTGAATTTAAGCAGCTCCTTTTTAAAATCGCTGGAAATAGGGTCATCCAAATTCAATCCCGACTCTCACAATTTTTGAATAAATGTTCCAGCCACTATAATAATAGGAGCAATGCCAAAGCCCAATGCATCATACAATATTCCAATATCTGATGAAATTTTGCGTTTCATCATTGGCTCATTCACATCCGGTAACTTGTACATGAACTCACATTGGTCTCATATTTTATACCACGAGATACCAAGACCCTTTATCATGTCGTTTGACTTAAGCGGTTACCTATCATAAGTTCGTAAAATTTTGACCGAATTTCTACTCACCTAAAACTTGTATTTTTTTCTTTACGAAGTCACGTCTACCACTGTATCAGTTGACCTATTATCAAGTCGATTTTTTTCGTTACTCTGAGGTTTTATTTGGTCGAAAAACTTTTTATCAAGGTATATTTTCGAAGTATTATGTTTCCAAACATTCATTACCATATTTTTATTTCACCAAACACCTAGCAAATTTGTACACTATTTCAAAATTAGTTGATTATGACCAAAAGTGGTTTTAAAAGTGGTCCCAGTAAGTAGCTTGCAAACAAGGATGAAGTTGAAGGATCTGTCCTTCAGTGTATACATCTAAGACTTTACAGATCAGGAACATCTCAGGAAATCTCGGAAATCTCGAGTCATTCTAAATATTCTTTAACCTTGATATAATATGAGTGGAGATGTCATCCGCCTTATCATGTTTATGTCCAAAGAATTCTAAATACAAGTTGGCTCTATCTTCCATTTGTCTATCAAAAAGTCTACGTAACTCCTACCAGACTTCTCGTGCTAGTCCTAACCTCATTAAGTACCTTCTTTAATGTTTTCTCAATTTTAATGTCAATATTTAAAGTCACCGCATATTACATTTATTGTCTTTGTCATGTATTTAGTATTATTTGTTGTTTCTGAATCTGGTGTTCTACACCAAACTTAATAAAAAACGGGATATGCGCGCACGAATTCGCGGGAAAAAGCTAGTATGGCATTTAGCTTTTGCCCACAATTTCGTGCGCGCGTATCCCGTTTTATCTCGTTCCCGTGGGAATTTCGGGGAATCTCTCTCTTAGTGCTCCCCTACGGAGCGCGTTACACTCCGTAAGGGAGCTTCATGCCAAATTTCAGCTTTCTACGACCAGTAGTTTCGGGTGTATAGGTAATTCAAATTAATGTCCAATTTCTTGTAAAAATATGCTTTATAAATATTAAAAGCTTAAATAAATATTTTTCTCAAGTATATGGTTTTTCCTTTCATAGTACCCTCAAACCATTAAGAGAAGTAAAAGAGTAATATTGCGGTCCACTCGCTTGCAGCGCGTGGACTGCAAGTCGAGTTGTAAGGCAGTGTCAAGCGCGCTGCCTCCCTGCCGTTGGCTTTTTAATATTGACATTATGAAACATATTATTTTACGACACGTGATTTAATGCTCTGATTTGAATGAAAAGTAAATTGCTGCGTTGAAGCGGTGCAGTAGCGGTGCTGTTAAATTGTGCCATGGATCTTAAGGCTCAACTCACACCAAAAGAGCGTCGAAGCGCAGCGAAGCGGAGCGCAGTTTCAGTGTCATATGAATTATAACTTTATTTTTATTACTATAATACTTATTATCGCATGAGAAACTCGAACGAGTCGCGCGGATGCCCGCGGCGCTGCGGGAATTCCGGCGAATTCCATAAACGGAGCCGCGCGACTGCGCGAGAAGTCGCGGGCAGTCCCGAGAATGCTCGAGCAGTCGCGAGCGGCCGCAGGCCGCAGGCCGCTGGCCGCTGGCCCTCGCGCCCGCTCCCCGCGCGCGTCTGTTGCGCGCGAGCATTCACATTCATACCTTGCAGTGCAACGAATACAGAAGTGATGGAAATGGATGAAGAAAAGCCTATTTATTTGGTGCAAATGTACGACTGCCTATGAGCAGACAGGAGAGCGACCCGTGAATTAATCGCGGGAGGGCTCGAGAAGGCGCGCGTAGTGCCGTGACTTCTCGAGCATTCCAGCGACTTCTCGAGCAGTCGCGGGAAGCCGCGCGCCTTCTCTACCGATCGCGTCGCTGCGCTTCGCTGCCCTTCGCCGCTCTTTTGATGTGAGTTGACCCTAAGGGACCGTCTTCATGAGCGAGAGAATCGCGGCGAGTTGACGTTTTTTCATACATCGAATCGCCGCGATAATATCGTGTGGAGACACGTTCATAGAGTTTTTATAGAAATACGTGGCATGGACGATAATATCGCCGCGATTCTCTCGCTCGTGGAGATGGCCCCTAAGGCTGTAGTCGTATATGGCTGACAAGTTACAGAACCACAGTGAGAAGTTGACGTAAGATGACGTTTACAATATAAAACAATGTACCAAAACCGTAAGCCATTTTACTGGATGAACATCGCTTACTGGCAGAACATTAAGCGACACAACTATTTGTATTCCGCTGTAACTAGTTTTAGTGTTGTCAGCTAAAATCAGTGCTGCCCAGCCACAGCTAGCCGCAAACTGTTAACCATGTCTAAGTTACCATGATCGAATCCTTACGCATGGTACGAGTATCCCCAGGTCATCGATTCCCTAACGTGTTGGGGTTTCTACGCCTTTATTAATGGGTTGTGGAGAATGGTTTTTTATCAATTGACCAATTGTATTTATAGCAATAAACTGAATGTCATTGTTTCTTTTTAAACATTGAGATTTTTACAACCGATTTCGATTTGTTCGTTCGCTGAGTTTAGTTCCTAAAATCATAAACTTAGTATTGATCCTTATAAGTGGTAACTTCTATTATTTTAATATTACCAAACATATAGGATTCTTTAACTCTATATTTGTACTTATGCTAAATACAAATATTCGTACACAATAACGAAAACCAAAAGAAAACATATCACAACGTATTTAGCAGCACCGAATACTTATCATGAAGAGAATCTCAATGTTTTGTAGTAGAAGCAACAAACAACGGATAACAACGTATAACAACGTTTGACGGGGAGCACAAACATCCCTGGTATTTAGTTTGTTTTGTAAGACGAACAGTTTTCATTGGGATCGGCAGCGCTGCCCGGTTTAAGCGAGCTTAGGGCCATTAAACCGGCGTTTTGATGAGGATACATTATACATTTATTTTGATGACGCAAACGTACGAATAGCGAGTAAGGACATCCTGTTTTTGCTAATGGGTCCACGGAAAAAGACCACTATTATGTTGCGGTCGAAATAAACTTTTGTAGATTAACATTGTCGCTTGCTTGAAAGTGTAGCTACTCGTAGTCAACTAATCATCTAAATATATTTTTAGCGATACAATAACAGACTCATTCAGTAAAACGTTTAACTTTACTCGTAGTTTTACTGTTACTTATGATTAGCATATTCTTAAATGCAAATTTGAGTAGCAGAAACCCAAACGTTGATTGACAAAGAATGCCCATGCCCATAGGCATTCTTTTCCAATATCGGTGGTTTTATATTCGGCACTTGTGCACTAAACTAGTGCATAATTATTCTGCGGTCATAGAATTGTTAGAAAAATTGTGAACTGTCTGTGGTTTAGTCTTTTGTCCTGTGATATTGTATTTTATTCAATCGTGGCACTAACTGTAGTAACCTCATTTCGAACAATGCTCACGAAATGGTCAACGGAGGCATAAAAGGCTTCCGTGTTTGTGTGCTTAGGACCAATACACTATTGTGTACAGACTTTATCGAAGTACATTAGGTGTGTTTCACCGTATCTGCTTCGCTGCGCTTACCAGCTGACTTAATGGCCTAAAACTCACAATAGTTTGTTGAACCTATGTTCTTCTTCTTCATTGACTCTTTAAATTAAAAGTCGTTCTTTTAATATTACGTTTGGTAAACGTTTCTTTTTATCGACGAAGCTCAGCGTTTGACTAAGCTCGCAATCGTGCGAATTCAGCATTTTTGTTACGTTTCAGTGTAAGCGAAAATATTTATTTTCATTGTGAGACATTTCCATTGTGATGTTTTTAAACTGGCGAATTGTGACACTTAGGGCTGATTTTTCAATGGTCAAATAACATTTATTGGATGAATAAATACGTCATATTGACATGTTTTCCATACAAAAGCTGTCATACGGCCATTTTTATTCCTCAGGTAAAAGGTATTGGACAATTGAAAAATCAGCCCTAAAAAGAATGGTTTTCCATGATTGTTTTCCATTGAAATAATTACATAGACCAACACTGTTATGTGTCTTTAGACGATAATTAAACAGTGTGGTGATTCGTGCTTCATATAATAACAGGCGAGATTAGCCATACTATTTATCGAATCGATATCCAATCGAGTTTTGTGTCGGACAGTGAGCGCCGGGGTCCGGGGCCCGCGCGCTGGCGGCTGGGAGGCAGCCAGGACGGCACGTGGCGTGAAATCCGTCGCCTTCGAGCTCTCCGACCGCTCCCTGGGGCCCAGTCGATCTGTTACAACAAATAATACGCCAGACGGCGATCCGTTAAACCGCTCTTCAATTTTTCCAATAATTGTTTTAAATTGTCTCTATAAATACTGTCGATATTGCGTTATTAGCCGTCGTTTCAAGCGAAGGATTTTAGAAACAAATACAAAATATGATATTTATTTTCCGAGAGAGACAATTTGATACGTAAATACGAATTTTCAATGAAAAGTACTTATGATGGATTCTAATACATTCTCAATTACCCGGTGAGTGCCTTGTAATATATAAAAATCGACTTTGTTAAGCAAATCAGCCGAATCTTCTGTATGTAAATATGTAATGTCGTATGTATGAAAAATGTCAAGCAAAGAATTTTTCCTTATCGGTATTAAATTGGTGAAAGCTTGTGTCAAATTATATTACTGGTATTATACGGACCTGGGATATTGAAAAGAAGCTCTGCAACTTCCTCAGAGGAAATGCTAACATAAAGGCTTTCAATTCCAGAGGTACCTACATAATATTTCATAGGTAGATAACATTAAATCATAGATGTGAAAGTGTCTGATACTAGGTAATAAGAAATTTCAATCTGGAGACGAGATATTCTAGATATCTTGGGTATGAAAAGATTCCCTAAAAGAAAATCCCAAGATGACATGATTTTAATAAATGTAGACATAATAATTTAGGGTTTTCAGACAGGTGGATTTTATCAAGTGTAGTTTTAGAGAAAGTCAAGTAAAATACAAATACAAATATTTATTCACCAAAATAATACACACATATTACAAACATTTCAAAATTTACATTGTACAACTAAACATTGGCTTAGGGTTTGTAAGAGGTCCGGTAAAATGCAACTTGGGACAAACTAGTTCAGAAATTTAGTCTCATTTGATTATGTCCGCAAACGACTGAGACGATAATCAAATGAGACTAAAACAAGAAAAGTGATTTCTACCGGGCAAAATATTTTTGACATCCTATTAAATAAATTACTTTTACACAAGAACTGATTGATATCTTCTAGAAAATAACAATAATGTACAAAACAACATTAATCAAAGGATATTGAAGTCGCTGATCCTCAATAAGGAATAGTCGTCTCTGCAATTGTCATTTAATTTGTCAACAAGCATCTTTGCTCAATATTAAGGGGCCGTCTCCACGAGCGAGAGAATCGCAGCGATATTATTATCGTCGTGCCACGTATTTCTATAACAACTCCATGAATGTGTCTGCAGTCTGCACACAGCGATATTATCGTGGCGATTCGATGAGTGAAAAAACGTCAACTCGTCGCGATTCTCCCGCTCGTGGAGACGGTCGTTAAGGAGAGCACGGACTGGGTACTTACTTATTGACAGGGGCGTATTTTGACATTTGGCGCTCGGGGCCAATAGTTTCGCCGCCCCAGAAGTCAAATAAAACAGAAATTTAAATAAGGATAACAAAAAAAAAAAGAATTACGTCCACTTTTTTGCGGTGTAAAATTTAATATTTACAAAGTCATTAATGATGATTTCGTTACTTAGATGTTTTGTTAAATTGACTCCAATATTGATAAGTGCCAATCAAATAAGCGTTTCTCCTTGGAAAGAGCGATACTAAGCTGGATACTCCTGTACACTTTTATTTTTGCGTTATAACCGTAATGTTAAGTTTTTAGCTCCTGTATACATTAAGCTCCTGCTCTAGTGTACACTACAGTGTTGTACAGCACAGCTAGGGAATCCATAAATACTGTTTGTATAATTTGTGACACTAAAGATTTTATAATAATTTATAATAATAATTTAAGTTTCTTAAATCTCGTGTTGGCGTTGTAAATCATTCAAATTCCAAGGTCACAATTTTTTTTTTCGAAATTATATCTGTTTCAATAGATTCAAGATTAAATTTGTTCTCCAATGATGTTTACACCTAATGTCAAAATTGTAAAGCGTAAAATTTGAGTAAATCTTAGAGGATTCATCCAAAATTTATGCTAATTTGACTGGACTAAAACTATTTAAACACTGAGCAACTCTTTTCAGAACCGAAACTGATATTTTTGTGAGTATTGCAGTTTGTCACTGCAGTGAACAAAAAGATCCATAACGCAAAGGAGAAGGGGACTTCTGGGCCCAGCAGTTAACTAGTTGAAATATATAAAAAAACCGTTATATTTTTCTAAACGAAATCAAAAAATATGGTACCATGTTTCTATCTAGGAAGCGAGAAAACTTAAATTAAATTCTGAAACTAAGTATCAGAATATGTATGAAGGTCGAGTGACATGTTTTTTTCGTGGAATCGATTCATAGCGAATCGAATTCTTTTAATTTTTCTTCCGGCCTAACACTTCTGCCTGACATCAGTCAATCACCGACTGACAGATGTCACTCGTTCATTTTCTTTCGTTCTGAGCACAGCGTACTTATTTTCCATATTTTTTTGTTAGGTTTGGTTAACTACAAGGTTGTAATATAACCTCACTTTTACTATAGGTAGGTACTTCATATTACTTGATTCCTGGATAGCGAAATTTTCACCAAATTTACAGTGAGACCTTGTTATTATATCCTCTTACAAATAAGGCTAGTTTGATTCAGTTAACACCTGGGCCCAGGAATGTATGGAGTCATTCCCTTCTCCTTTCGTGTATTTAAATGCTTCTTTCAGGTTTTTTTTTATATAGAGTTTTAGCTGTCTGAAGCTCATATTTTGTGCTTTCGGGTGCAATTGCTGAAGAATTTTGGCCTGAAGTCGAACGTCCGCTTTACACAGTACTTATGTTTTCTAATTAAATCCATTTGATGAACTCACAGCGTACTGAATTCGAATTATGATCAATTTACGCTGCCGTGGGCGCCAGTTGCCGGAGCAACGCAATGTATCTGAATGTATGTATCGCCCATCGTGCCATGTCTCGCTAACGCTAACTCGCACCGTAAGTATTGACGATATACTATGACTTACAATTCCTTATTTTTTTTAATGTTAATTTTAAATTGAAATTAACTACCAGAAAAAGGTGAGAAGAAAAATTGGTTCTATGGCGCCGAAACCAAAACAAAATGCAATAGGCCAGGGGCGGTTACAGCTGCCCCTGGCGGGTTGAGGCCCCGGGCCATAGCCCGGATGGCCCTAGGGTAAATACGCCCCTGCTTACTGGGTAGCGTTAGCGACGGGTAATACGGGTATACTTGAAATAGTCCCGCTTATATAAATTCCTTCATAATCTTATTAAGGCTATTACGGACTGAGCTAGGCTTAATAAGGTTTGTGCTTGACTTATGTGTTGTATGCGAATTGTTGAGCAAACTTGGTCTCGTTTTTCTGTGCGTGATACTCATGAAAGAATTTCGATGAGACGATAAGGTTTAATCTGGTATTAAAAACTAAGTTTATATAATATATCAATAATTTATCATCTTCTACTGTATAGATGTCAAAACATTTTGTTTCTAAAAAGTTTGTAGGAATCGGTAACCATGGCAACGGTTCTAATGCAAATAGCACAACATTGTCGCATCAGCGGGTTAATAATGCCAATTTGGTAGAATTTAGGATCATACTATTAAATCATACAAAAATCTGTATTTATCGCCAAACCATTAGGTTTAGGGTTGATTGGGAAATTTTTACAGTAGTTTTCAGGTAGCTTGACGTGCTGGCTGATTCTGTTAAAGTGGCTTTTTTAGTTCTTCTGTGGTAAGAAAATGTTGATGCAAGATTAAAAATGATTTAAAAATGTAAATATGCTAAATGAAATGAAATTGATTGCTCATGAATGATTCTTATAGTTCTTAGTGAATTAATAATATCATATTTTTCCGTATCGTTTGGATTTTTAGGATTCCGTACTCAAAGGGTAACCGACGGAACCCTATTACAAAGTCTTCGCTGTCCGTCCAATAGGTAGACAGTTGAAATGTTAACAGATTGTGTATTTCTATTTCCACTTTTACAACAAACAATAAAAAACTACTAACTAGATCTCGTCCGAACCAATTTTCTATATTTTTTTTAGTTTTATCATTCTCTTATTTTCGAAGTTACAGGGGGGCAGACACACATTTTACCACTTCGGAAGTGTCTCTCGCGCAAACTATTCAGTTCAAAAAAAAATTTAGAAACCTCAATATCATTTCTTGCGGTTCACAGAATACATCTACATACCAAGTTTCAACAGCATAGTCTGAGGACTATAAGTCCGAAACTATAGTTTCGGAAAAAAGTGGCTGTGACCAACGGACGGACAGACAGGCATGACGTCTATAAGGGTTCCGTTTTTTGCTATTTGGCTACGGAACCCTATAAATGAAGGTAAGGAACCCTTCGAATGCGAGTCCGACTCGCATTTGAACAGTTTTTTATTTTGTGTATTGACGTTGAAACAAAAATATCGCGTCATGATTAAATTATATTTACTTAGAGAGTAATGTAATGAAGGTCAATTATTTTCATCCCTTATTCGCAAAATATAGGTTGGTGTTTTAATATATATATTTGTAAAAAAGGGTTTTTGAATGTTTTAGGGTTCCGAACTTCAAGTTCACTCGTTTGTCCATGCCCGTGTCGATTTTCTCTGAATCTACAAGACCAATTGAGTTGATAATTTTTTGTGAGTTAAACACGGACGTGTAATAAAAATAAATAAATTTTGGAAAATGGGGTCACTTTTTAAGAGAAAACTAGAAAATGAATTTGTTAAATAAAGAAAAGAACATTAAAAATTACTATTCCCTACCCCTTTATCTTTAAATCTTATGAGTCTTAAATAAAAAAAAAAAATACTTCTTGTCGATATAAAACTTCTTGTCACATCACCTGTCACTGTCAAATTTTTCCCAATCAACCTTGAACCTAATGCGTTAGCGATAAAGATGACAGATTGTTGTGTGATTACTATTATGAAACGATTCTAATAAAGTGGCCTTTTTAGAGTTGCAGGAAAACATTTAGAAATCTATGGTTTTAATGCAACATATTACGAAAATTATACCTATTCGTTCGCAACCCTTCGCATGCTATTCCAGCTCGGACTTCGGACTCCATGATATTCAATATTTTTGAGAACCCATGAGTCCCAAATCAGTATCCTGTTTATAGAGATACTTCAGCCCTGTATTTTTTTCCTCAACACAAGTTTCCTTATGTGCGTAACACGCATATTGTTAAAATTAATTGGACGGAACAAGGCAATGCAAAGACCGTACAATAACAATCTGTAGCCGAAGTAAATAACATTAGGTACGAGTGTATAGTCATGGCTACAGGCCTGAATGGTCGTAGAAGTGGGTCACTTTCATATTCATTGAAGCTTAACTATTCAAAAGGATTTCTTGTACGTGGAAGTTGAAATGTTAAAACCATAATTCCACAATTTTGACTCACTCGGCTGAATATTTGTGTAAAGTCCATGATCAAATCTCAAAGCCTACCATGATTTGACTTGACTATATAACTACCATAAAACTCAATATGCAAATAAACTACTTGAAACGGTTTACAAAGACAACGGCATTCTAATAAATCGACCATTCAAAGTTTTAAAAGAAAAGTAAGCTAGGACACTATTGGCAGACACTGGATCGATTTAGTACGCACCATATGCCGTTAACAAACGAGTTTGTTTAGCCCGGGTCGATCTATGGACACTAGACATGTGCGCTACAAGTAAATGGTGAATCAGAAGCGGATTCTACAGTATTCCCAACGAAAATTCCCAAACGAGACAGGAATATCAATTGCTTTCCCGCCCAATTTCCGTGTAGATTGCCACGGAATATTGTACCGCGAAATATCTGATATTTGCATAACGCCACGTGCGTGTAAAAAAAAAGTAAAGTGAAAGTGAACCTACTAACAAACAGGTGTCATTTATTTTGTTTGTTCTGTTTACAAGTGTTTGCAGTGTTCGGTTATTGCGAACAATGATGGAATATTCTCGGAATTTGTTGTTTGTACCTAAACATTGAATAATAAATACAAATATGAGACAAACAACGAACGTAAACGGTTTGGTACTATTTGTGTTGTATCTTGTGATTTTATTCCAGCAAAATATTATTTGTATATCAATAGTCTTGTTATTATTGTTCTCAACTGTATCCAAACCAACCTAAAATTTATCAGGGATCTATATTTCTGGTCGGTTATCTAATGTAAACAATTTGGGTTCGATAAAATTTTCATCATCCGCTACTCATTAGGACGTCACTTCAGGCTCGGTTGGTCATCATGACTTGCCTTTTTCCTTGAATTAAATTTGACCCAAGCCCCTCATCACACCTAAGTGGAAACACGGGAGCTTGCAGTACCCATATAGGATATATGAGAGTTGGTAGTGTTTGAGGTCATCCTTAATTACTTTGTGAGGACACATAGTGTTAAGTCCGCTTCTGTACTTTTTTTGTGCTGAAAGTGTTAAATAAATAAATAAATAGTGTACCGTGTTGCCTCTTGACTTCACATGTTTCGATAATTTTCAAATCCTTAAAGTAGTTTCTTTGAGTGCGCAAGCATTTTTTATTGATGACGTTTTGCTGGATATATGATGGAGGATTTAATCACACATTATACGTGTGTTGACCTCAGTCATGGGTATTGCTCATAAACCAACAATTCCACAATTTTTTTATTGCGTAATAAAGTTAAATAAAACGCATGATATATCTGCGTTTGAATACAATAGAGACGTATAATTAAGATGGTGGCATATAAATTTAGTTCCGTCTATCCTGTTACGGTGACAATGAAATGAGCTAGAACATTGTGTGTAGAGGCCGCGGGTAGAGAATTGTCGCCTGTTGACTACATACCTACTGTCTATTAAGTTTTACTTTATTTAATGATGTTATGATCTTTTTTGGCACCTTCTACAGTATGAAAGTAATTCTGGGTAATAGGGAATTTGACTTGTTTTATAACAAGTCTTAAAACCTAGACAGCAGACAAGACACAGTTAAAATATTGCTTAAAATCTAAATCGGTGTAGTCAGCGTTTTAAAATCCGTGATAAAAAGCCGGTCGATTCTGTCGAGATCACACCGTCATCACTGTAGGTGGAGTGAACGACAAGTGAGCTGTCATGCCATCTTGTTTGTATGGTTTAACAGCTCACTTGTCGTTCACTTCGAAATGTTAACAAAAACGCAATGCAGATACAATACTAATAGCGTGTGACGCCACTCATAAGTCCCGCCGCCGCCATATTAAGAGCGTAGACGGGCTGCATTTTTCCATACAAATGTATTCCCCTATTTTCTCCCTGGATAATGCCTCTAGAGTAATCGTTTTTATTTATAAAAATCAAGGTCTATTGAAGGCATGCCCCTGTCATTTTTTTTTTCAAAAAAATTATTACAAAAATAAATATAACCTTCCAAAAACCTAAAAAAATGCCCCGTTTTTACCTACGTAATCAGACGCCTACCAAAGAAAATTGAAAAGTTTTTAAGATAAAAACAAGAAATAGGGGCATAGACCTATTCTTCCTTTAAATTTTGATACCAAATATAATTTAATCGGACTAGTTTTCGAGGAGAAAACAGGGGAATACGAAACGTCGATCGCTCATGGTTTTTTGTAGGTAAAATCGTTCTGAGCTGCAGTTGTCCCTATCGCACTGTACGGGGGGAGACGAGAGGTGAGGGAGGGTTAGACTAATACGTACACAATTAGGGAAGTGACTAGTGTCGAAGTTTTTATCGATATCATAGTGATGTCAGTCGATATCGACGTTTATCCTATACTGATTTACTGAACAGTGAAATATGATGCTAATTATGTTTTATTTTTTAAGAGACATCGAAGTAACAATTCAATGACATTTTTACGGTTTACAATTAAATATTATTTGAAATGAACTTTAGCGACACTTTCTCTTGCAAAAATACAAACCGTAACCATATAATACGTGCCTAAAGTTCGCAGTCTACTGCTTAGTGTAATATTCTGCTTTTGACATGACATTATTTACTTTAAATTATAATATTTAAATCTATATATTATTATTATTATATTAAAGGAAGTCGAAAATCGTGTTAGTTACACCATTTACAACTCAAGAACGGATGAACCTATTTTTATATTTTTTGCGTTTTTGGATTAGCCGCGTCGTCCGGACTAGGATTATAAGTTTTTTTTTTAATTATTTTTTTAGGTAGTTAGGGTAGTTAGTAAGTTGACGGGAACGAAGCTGCGGGCAAAAGCTAGTTCTTAATATTTATGCCAAAGCAGCAGTAGAGGTGCTTGTGGGATTTTAAATAATACAAAAGTTATATAATAATTAATAATTATGTACATTTAAAAAAAGCCAAAATGCTTTTATTGCTATCGATAAACAACCCGCACTTGACTACGGATCCAGTTATTTTGAAAATTCAATTACTGCTTCATCTTCTTTCTCTTTTCCGTAGTTTGTCGCAGGAGTGCCTTTGAATTGCGAATATAACAAAGATCTCAATAAACCCGCAACTGATGTTTTTTTACGCAGTTTATATAATTTGACAAAATTTGACGCCGTGATAGGCTTGCGCCCCTCTATTGCCCACAATTCATTACCACTCTGGCCAATCGTGCTACGTTCAAATTCAATTACTGCTTCATCTTCTTTCTCTTTTCCGTAGTTTGTTGCAGGAGTGCCTTTGAATTGCGAATATAACAAAGATCTTAATAAACCCGCAACTGATGTTTTTTTACGCAGTTTACATAATTTGCCAAAATTTGACGCCGTGATACGCTTGCGCCCCTCTATTGCCCACAATTCATTACCACTCTGGCCAATCGTGCTACGTTCAAGTTCTTCAGCACTCTTTTTCGATAGTTCTAGCCCAGAAACAAATGTTTTTTTCTTTTCCTCAAATATTTTTGATTGCATATCAGGCTCTAATTCTAGTCGACCGTAATTTTCGTCAGGTCCAGTAACTTTTCGTTTTCTACATGATCTATCGTCGACGATTCTCTTTCGGCATTGTTCATTATAGGTATACTTTTGATCGCCTTTGTCTTTCAATGAATTTCTTTATTTATTTATGTATTTAACAATTTATGTACACACGCACACAAGTAGATAACAAAAAAAAGGAGACAGAAAATAGGTACAAAGGTGATGCTTATTTCTAATGAAATCTCTTCCAGCATACCTGCGAAAGGACAGCCAAATAAAAGAGATGTAGACACGTGTGTAAAAATAAAAAATAATAAAATAAAACAATAAACTTTAAATATAAAATACAATACATAAATATTACAAAAAAAAATATGACGCTAATATAATTATACTAAATAATATTTCTCTTCTTCTATATTTCTTTTTTTTTTCTTTGTGTATTTGCCAGGGCTGCAACCCTGGATTTTATTTGACAGGCGTGAATGTATAGCAGTGGTTCCGTGATAGAGCCGTACCAAAGCATCGTGCTTGGTAGGAACCTCTGGCCGTGTAATTGACACGTTTACCTCCAATAAATTTTATTTTAAATGTTTTTTTATGTTTGGAAACAAAGCGCCGGACAAGGACCATTTGGGGTAGAATCACGCCATGCCATTGAAAATCGATCACGCCCCTTTGACCATAATACTATATGAAAATTAAATTACTTAGATGGTACTGTACTCGGTGTAAAATGAATCTTCCGTTTTATACGTAAATGGTGTCTTTTTCTCTTAGCATTCAAGAATAGACGTTTTTTATTCCCTTTTCTTCCACCCATTATTAAAGAAAAAGGGTTTATATGAAACATAATTTTTGTTTCATATAAACCCTTTTTCTTTTACTTATTTATACCCTTTTTCTCTTACAGTATGATTATAATTATTATTAGATTGACATTTTATCAAACAAAATTCAATTATTTTAAATATTTTGTCGATTTGAAGGGGTTAGTAACAGATGAATGATATAGTCGTAGACAAATACTTATTCAAATCCGGCACAATCCGAGTCGAAACAGTGAAGCAAAGAATCAAGTCCGTAAAAGTCTGCAAATGTCTAATAAGTAAGTTTGGCGCGAGACGGGCGCGCGGGCGCGTGTCAGGTGCGCGCTACTGAGCTACGCACACAAATACAGACTATTCACACACACATTGACACCGCCCGTTTGCTAGGGCGCAGCGCGACGGCAATAGTTTCTTCAAATACCTATTTTTCAAATCTCGCGCAGCCCGTCTACGCTCTTAAATTGAAGCCATCCAGTAGAAACGACATTCTGTGTGAGATAGAAAATTACTACTGGTCTATTGCGCTTAGCAAAGTTCGTAGTTATCTGATTTGTTAACGGTTTCCTATAAAAGTTACAACATTACTTTTTCTATGTTCGGAAATAAAACGTCATAAGGGAATTAAAAAGGCTAACTTTGAAAAGTAAATTTATCGAGAAAGTTTTGCCAAACGTGTAGCTAGGTTACCCTAACGAGGTACCCAGGTACGAAACTCTAAAAAAAATCAGAGGAATAGCGCAATTTCATTTTAAATAAAATAATAGACATCAAATCATTTAAATAATAATAGAATAACAAAGTAGTATTTAAATCGCTGGAATCATGAGCAGCCGAGACTCTAAATACTCACAAACTACAATGAGGTCAAAATCATGGAATAAAATTTTCAGGACTAAAATTTATTTACTTACCTACCTACCACTTCCTTGCAGTAGGACGATCAGTGTTTTTAATTATTCTCATCTCCCTCTTGACCTAGTTCTGAAATTAAGGCAGACAAAGCCACGGGAAGAGACTAGTTTCTAAACTAAATTTTTGAGCTGAAAGTGTATTTTACTTGACATATTGTTATGTATATGTTTGACGTATTTCAAAGCATTATAAAATAATTTGTTTTAGCTAAAATACAAACTAGACAAAAAAATGCTTTCGCAACATTACATTACGAGGTAGGAATACTTAATCATATTTGTGGATGTTCTATACACAGAAGTGAAGGTGATGATTTCATCATTATGTATTTGCTGGTGTTGTTAGTTACTATTAAAAGGGTACAGGGGGAAAACAAGGAATGTCACATATAATTAATTTGACTTTTATTTCATCAATGACTTAAACAATTAACGGAGCTTCTTTGTACCTAAACATAATCTCAGTAGTGTAAACTTGAGATCCTATAAGTAATATCTAAGATTACATACGTAAAAGAAAGTCCATCCACTTTGAAAACATTAAAATGTAAATTACACAAAAACTGGTTTTTGTGACATCCCCTGTTTTGCCTCTGTACCCTTATTCCTGTGTTATGAGCCCGTTGTTACGTTCAGGTATGTCCCCCAAACGTTGTGCTTTATCCAGTTTCAGTCTTTTATTTCATACCATTTTTATACGTACCAGTTTCAATTTTGGCACGAATAGAAAATGACTACGATTAAATCCCAAGGTCACAAAAATACACACTCACACGGTGAAAATAATTGTATAACTCTAATTTTAATCAACAACAAGTTTAAGCTGCCGAAGAACGCAGAGCTAAGAGGCTCATCGGTGAAGAAAAACTGGTGGATGCCAAGCTTCACAGCCTGGCTCATCGCCGCAAGGTTGCCTGCCTGTCGGTCTTCTACAGATTGTACTTCGGCGAATGTGCCCAAGAACTCCACGACTTCATTCCACCAGCACCCTTCTACCATCGGACATCCAGACGCACTGCAGCTTACCATCCCTACCTTGTTGCTATTCCACGAATTCGAACTAAGCGATTCCAAATGTGTTTCCGAACGCTTACAACCCTAATCTCTTCAAAGTTAGAGTAAACAGGCTCCTTCTGGGTAAGCTCGCTCCATCATAGACTTTGTCTCTGTCATTTCTGACCAAGACTAAGGTCAAGAGCAAACCCATCACAAATAAACAAAAAAAAAAAAAAATAAGTAAAATTTTGTTAAAAAATATTTAAATTGCGAAAATCTGACTCAAGCTCGGATCTGCGAAAATGTGACATGGGTGCTACCTTGGCAAGGCCTACGGACCATCTTAATTGATTTGAATCGACAGTGGTGCAGTTTTTTCCACCAATTTTATTTATTTTTTCACCAACCTGTTTTAATAACATCTAACAACTACGCATTTAAAACAAAAAAAAAAACTTTGGACAAATAAAACAAAAACATGCGTACAAAAATCATTTCTGAGGTGGTACGAAGTTTGCCGTCACCTCTAGTAATTAAATAATGTACCTACGTACATATATATTTACATTAGAATATAATTATTATCGAAGAGTCTCGAGCTTTTAGTCTTTGATATTGAAGAAAGTGTTTCTGTCTAAATAACAAATGTACATAATTATTTGCTCAAGTTACAAGGCAAATTCGTCGACGACATACATAATGAAATTAAACCGTCTGTGATCACAGAGGCATAAAATAATTATGAATCTTTCAAAATAATGGTAAAATTATTTATTCAGAGCTTATTACTTCTTAAGTTTTAGATACCTACGTGTTAATTTGTATGTTAAATTATTAAGCCTTCATTTTAGTTTTAAGTTCCTTTTACTCTGAGTTGTGGAGCTGGTGGCTAAATAATAATATACTTACGGGTCAATTTTCAAGGTTATGCAACCCTCGCCGAGGTTGGTCTGTAGATGGGGGACAATTATAACATACCGAGACCTGTCCATTCCTCGGCAAGGGTTGTTTAACATACGTATACCTGCTAGCTTGCACGTATGTTAAAAATACGTACTAACACTACTCTATCCCCCATACTTTGCTAAAGAGAAAATAAAAGAGGTCTGGCAGCTGTGAGATCTCAGTCTATTATAAACAACTTGTATTTTTATCAAAAATGTGATCGCAAAACATTAAATATGATCATGCACATCCACAAAATCTAAGTCTTAGCCGAATAGCTGCCTCCTAAAACACAGGTTTAACACTAGTTTAATTTATTATTATATATCAATTTATTGTAGACAGATTTTTCCAACAATCTAAGTATCTTCTTAATTTTAAGACCTTTTCAAGTAACTTCCACTTATTAATATTGACTCAGTCGATACAAAAGCGGAAAAACGATTTTTAATTCAAACACAAGCTATAAAATTAAATTTAAATTAAATTGAGTCGAGTGGAAAAAGTTACTCGGAATATCATCCTGTAGTTATATTTAAATGGGAAATCATTAAATTTTTCCTCCCGCTCTGGGCGGAGCAGATGGGAGTACCAGACTCTTTACTGACAAAAAACTCATAACATGTTCCCCCTAATGCCCTTTGCGTTCCAGGGCCGTGGTGAACTGGTGACTCTTTCGAACAAATTCCGCAACCCTGGCGAAACTGCACTTCATATTACTTACGACTCTCTAAGGAAAACTGGTATTCGCCTATTCAGAATCTGGAAAAATGGCTTCTTAATATTATAAGGATAACATTATTTTTACATGCTAGTCTCGTGTGGGTTCTTGCATGGGTGTGTAATGTAATATGTAAGGTATTACTACTTTCAATAACATAACAACGAATGCTATAATTTAATTTGAGTTGACATATAATACACTTAAAATGTTCGCATTGTAAAAGATTTATTTTGAACCTAAAAAGTCCTGAAACGTATGCATGGAATTAGTAATTATTTAAAGTGTTGGATGAAGTGAACGTCATTTGAGCATTATATCTTTGTAAAATAGATAGTGCATAATTGAATGTAAAATGAAATAGAATTATAATTTAAAGAAAAAAAAATCGCA
Organism: Ceramica pisi; assembly: GCA_963859965.1. Taxonomy (NCBI): domain Eukaryota; kingdom Metazoa; phylum Arthropoda; class Insecta; order Lepidoptera; family Noctuidae; genus Ceramica; species Ceramica pisi. The sequence continues at coordinate 8,682,358 of OY982529.1, forward strand.
AGAAGACAGTGGAATTAGAAAAAATAGGTATTGCGCGTTTGCTAAATCGTCAGTCGTCACATTAATTTTACGGTAATTTTCTTTCGAGGATATAGAAACAATAGTAGCCAAGAGGACAACAGTACTCGTCTGGCTGCGAACAGGCGGCGACGAGTTGACGTGTTGAGTGAGTCCGAGAGCCCTCTCTGCGGCCGATACGAGTACCTACAGTGCGACTGTACAAGAATAGGCACGACGAGGCTGTGTTTGAACACGTGAGCTTGGAAATAGATGACTTTTGTTGAGTGCGAGTCAGACACTCACACGAAGGGTTCCGCACCTACCATAAACCGAAAAAATGGAATATGTATAATCGAAAGTAAAATTATGAAGAACTATAATATTAAAAAGTATTAGTATAGCATAAGAAATAGTATTAGTAACAATAATAAACCTAACCTAACCTAACCTACCGCAGTATCTCTACGTTGACGTCGTGGTGGGGCTTGCGCGTCCCGATGGACCTTAGGTCATACCTAGGGTGAGGGGCCAGACAAAGAGATATACAATCCGCAAGGCAGTTTTGTGGCGAACTGTTGGGCAGTAGCGACCCCATGAACCTAATCTCCCGGGAGAAGTCTTGTTCCTCATCTCCGGCTTGCCTTTATTGGCTGGCCAGAGTGAACACTGACGAGGAACAGAGCTCCCACCTCTTTCTTGCCTTAATCGGCCGGTCTGAGTAGAGATTCGCTAGAGCAAACGTGCTCGGGAGAAGGAGTGTATAATCCAGTAAGATGCTGGTAGGGATCTTGACCGCACTTTCGGAATTGTCCTGATAGCCGTGGTATACCTCTCCACTCCTCTAGCACCTCAGGCTATGTTGCCACCCTGGCGCTACGTCACTTGTGCTAGCGACCGTTTTCGGGGGCCCATTCATTGAGTGTGCAAGTCACCCCCTGCCATTTAAAAGCCGTGTATATTGTTAGTGGTCAGGCAGGGGCCAATAGTTTCTTCTATAATAAACGATTATCAGTCCACTAAACCGCCCAAACCCATAGCGTTTCATCTTTTGTTTCCATATTCTGCAATAGTCTTGTTCCAACCGGGGATTGTCCTTGGGAACACTTTCACAGTGCATACAAGGATAATCGCCGGTTGGTGCCCAATTACATTTGTAATTTCTAACGGAGACTCTGCCAGTTGGTTTCGGCCCCTCGTACGCCTACCAAAGGACCGGGTCTCGAGGGACCCAAGAAAGACAACAAAAATCAAAATAAAACCTATATCAACACTCAATAAAATTATGATTAGCTTCTTACCTACTATTATATCTGTCTTAGGGGTCCATTAAAGCGGAGCGAGGCAGCAGAGCGGAGAAACGGAGAAATATTAACCAATGGAATTGAATTAATTCGCCGTACCAAGTAAGTCACTGACATTTTGACTGGAATTATTGGTTAATATTTTATCCGTTTCTTCAGGTACCTAATAGACCGGGGTGCATGTCGTCCTACTTTCCCTAGAGCGAGCACAAAGGGCTGTTTTGATGGTCATGCTTGGTTTACTCCGAAGGTAAAGCACTAATCTTTTATACAAAGAGTGTAGTGTGCTGACTGACAGATAGCTTTTTATATTGTCTACCATACTCCGTATGCCCAAAAGAATTGTTTATAAACCGATCTTAAAGCGTGATAAGCATAGAGTTTGCTCTTCGACACCTCATAGAACAGCACTTTCTAGACATCAGTATTATGCTATAAGTAACCACACCTATAACATAGGGAATCGAGCTAATAACATCTATCCTCTACTCATCAACAAGTGCAAGGACATAATACGGGGCTGGCTTCTACGATTGGACTATTCTGTTTCTATTCTGAAACTGAGGAAATTGTAAACTGTTGTGGCTGATCTTCATAGTTATAATATATTTATTAACAAATTCATCAACTCATCTCACTACACATCACACAACACACCACACTACACACAGGTACTTGTATCAACGTAAGAAAATTCGAATTTTTTGAAGTTATAGTTTATATTTTTGTTTGTTCATTTTCACAATTTAAGCCTTAAGATAGTTCTACAAATTATTATTTTAATTTTATTTTTGTGTTAAAACAATGAAACAAGCTATTGATTTACACAGGGAGGAAGCACTGTCGACTGTGACACAGTTATACTAGTACAGTCGTCAACGTAATCTCTTAAGCACTAACAGTTGCCATGTTTAACTAAGATAGATTAAGAGATATTTGTTAAATTTTAAGTGATAAATAAATAAACTTATATATAATTATATGTCCATTTGCGCGGAGCGAGGCAGCGGAGCGGAGAAACGGAGAAATTTAAATCTCCGCGTGACGTGAGTCACTGACATTTTGACTTACATGATTGGTTAATATTTCTCCGCTTGGGTCCGCGGAAATGGATGGACACGCCTATTACCAGATATCTATAATGTTAATTTAATTTCTAAAGATAGGTTTTACATCATTATTTTTACTCAATAAAAAGTATAAGTGTCAATTTCCCGTCCAATCACCTATCGACGTCTCAGCGAAAATACCTATCAGACGAAATATATCGCTATTTTGTTCTACATGTAAAGTTTTATAACTCCGGGCGAGCATGAAGTATTATGTCGCGCCGTCACTTTACGTCCAATATCTGTATTTTGTCGAGAAATAACGTTATTGTGAATGGTACTGTGAATAAACTTACAAAATACCTACATCAAATGAATACATAAATATATAGATACATAGAACAAAAAATGCTTAAAAGACAAAAAAAAAAAAAAACGAAATGTTATGTAAATCAATTAGACAAATACTCATCAGACTTAGAAAACTACACTGCAAGTTTTCAGTGTAGTTTTCTAAGTCTGATGAGTTGTAGAACTTGACCGCCCGCCTCAGTTCAATGACAATTAAATATACAGATCCTGAAAAACAAATCTATACTATATATTTTATGTAGAATATTATAAAGCAGAAGAGTTTGTTTGTTTGTTTGTTTGGTTGAACGCGCTAATCTCAGGAACTACTGGTCCGATTTGAAAAATTATTTCAGTGTTAGATAGCCCATTTATCGAGGAAGGTTATAGGCTATACATCATCACGCTAAGACAAATAGGAGCGGAGCAGTAATGGAAAATGTGACGCAGACGAAGGGGCGCGGGTCAGCTAGTGATTATATATTTGTTGGCAATGAATGTAATGGTACTCGGTAAGCTCACAAAAAAAAAACAACTGAGCGGTGTCAATTTCCATCTATTGGACCAGCACCGGACCATTATTTGACAACATTGAGACAACCTTACCGCAGTGTTGTGGCTGTTTGCTAGTAGACATTAGTAATTGTTTATCGCAACAGATTTTTAATATAGTAGTTGTTATTTATTGTTCCACAGGGATCGGTTCTGGGGCCGCTACTGTGGGATATCGGCTACGACTGGGTGCTGCGCGCCGACTTCCCTAGTGGCGTCAGCGTTGTTTGTTATGCTGACGACACACTGGTCCTGGCGCAGGGGGGGTCGCACCAGGCGGCAGCCAACGCTATGACACGCGGGGTTGCGATAGTCGTTGAGAGGATCCGGCAGTTGGGTCTCGAGGTAGCCCTGCACAAGTCTGAAGCCATGTGCTTCCATGGATCTCGGAACAGGCCACCATCGGGATCCCAAGTAACGGTAGGAGGGGTTCACATAGGCGTCGGGTCGACGATGACTTACCTAGGTGTCGTCCTCGATAGCCGGTGGAACTTCGTCGAACACTTCTGACGTTTGGCTCCCAGGCTGGGGCGGGCCGGGGCTGCCTTCAAGCGGCTTCTGCCCAATCTAGGGGTCCAAACGCTTCCTGCCGGAAGCTTTACGCGGGGGTCGTGCGGTCCATGGCCCTTTATGGGGCGCCGGTGTGGGCGCCTACTTTGAGGAAGCGACCTGCCCGTTATCTCAACGCGTCCCAGAGGGTCATGGCCATCCGGCTGGCCCGGGGATACCGCACGGTCTCTGCCGAGGCGGTGAGCCTCCTTGCCGGACTGCCACCATGGGATCTAGAGGCGAGGGCCCTCGCGCTCATTTACGAATGGCGCGTGGAGGCGCAACGCCAACGCCGGGGCGAGACTCCTCTGCCGCTGCAAATCGCAGCATGGTGGACGGAGCTCCGGCAGGATCTCATGGCGGTATGGAGATAGCGACTGTCACAACCCAGCGCTGGGCACGCCACAATTGCGGCGATAAGTCCCCTCTTTGAGCTCCGGCTAGGGCGGCGCCACGGCGTCCTCACCTTCCACCTTAGATAGATAGATAGATAAATCATTTATTTATTATACCTCGCGCGTCCGGCCCTGGTTCAAGCCATGATCCGGAGCGAGGAGGCATGGGAAGCGGTCACCTCCTTTTGCGAAGCAGTAATGCAAGCGAAGGAGGAGGTCGAACGCGTGCGGGAGACCTCGCGCCCCGGCCGCCGCACCAGAAGAAGACGCCTCGGGCATCGGGAGTAGCAGGGCGATTTCCGGCCACCGTAGGCATGGGCCTGCGGACGGCGAGCATTGGGTGGCTCGCCATCTGATCAGAATCAGGCCCGGGTCAACGGCGCGCTGTGTTCCACGCGCGCCTCAAAGAGTAGTCAGCAAAGCAGGTGGGGCCCGCTAGGGCCAGTGCCTGCCGGGGTTGCGGAATTTGTTCGAAAGAGTCACCGCGGCCCTGGAACGCAAAGGGCATTAGGAGGAACGCGGATGGGTTTTAGTCAGTAGGAGTCTGACACTCACTCCTGCTTTACCCAGAGCGGGAGGAGTCATTTGATGATTTCCCAGCCTTAAAAAAAGGGTTTATGAGAACAAAGGATAGGTAGTTGATATAATATTAAAGGACTCTATGAAATCATTGATTAAGTAAAATCGCGACTTCGGATTTGGTCCCATAGTAAAAGATGAGTATAATGTCCTCTTTTAAGGTTTTGTGTTTATTTTGTTACAGGTGTTATTTACAATAATGTGATTACATATTATATTCTCATCATCTAGCTTCTGCCAGCGAATTCGCCCGCGTGATCGCTAGGGAACATTCTCCCGGTATAAAAGTAGCCTATGTTCTTTTTCAGGTTCTAGACTTTGTAACACAGACAGACAGAGATACTTTCGCACTTAGTATATTAGTATGGATTATATGAACATCTTTAATTATTTTTCTAAAAAAAGTCATTCAAAAATGTTAATAATAGTCACGGTAGCAACGATTTCTTAAATTTCCTTACAATATCATAGCATTATAATCTTAGTTTTCAGCTGGAAAATTATGTCCAGTTAAAAAAAAAGGTAAAGTAATAATGCCTGACATTTTCTACCTCCCCTAAAGGAACGTTATGATAAATGCCGTAGTCCCTGAGTGCTGACTAAGCGAGTTCCTACAATGCCTATTATTATGTTAAATTATATAATTTTAGGGTCTTCCATTCTTTTTTAGTAAAGAATACCAAAAGTATAACAGTATTCCATACCATTTTTTAAGAAAATAGAAAGTACGATCTTGTTCTAATAATCTACTAAAAAGGCATTTTGAATTATAAAGCAGAAGAGTTTGTTTGGTTGAACGTGCTAATCTCAGGAACTACTGGTCCGATTTGAAAAATCTTTCAGTGTTAGACAGCATCATCACGCTAAGACAAATAGGAGCGGAGCAATAATGAAAATGTGACGCAGAGGAAGTTACGCGGGTTAGCTAGTCCTTCATATATTCCATTTCGATCAACTAGAAATTTAATTCGTCCTTTTGCGAACCCCAAATATTTCCTCCGTTGGTATTTTCAAAAACTAATAAATACGCTAATCAATGCTGCCGTGGCTGTGCTGGCTTAGCTCGTTCGGTTCCTTTTTTTCCGTGGGTAATCCTCATGGATGTCCTACACCCTAGGGCGAGCGGGGGGTATGTCAGACTCTAACCGACTAAAACCATTCCGGTGTTCCTATATCTCTTACCTACGCCAGGGATTGCGGGCGGACTTATGCGACTTCCATAATCCCCGCCTTTGCGATCCACCTCGGGTCTGCGGAGGTAGTGAGGTATTTGAATTCCCCCGCGATGTCAAAGAGGGGTGCATGGGAATACCGCGCACCCCGGATGAATGGGGGGCCACGAACGTCCCCAAGTCTGCCGTCCCTGGACCTAGTTATGGGGGCCGGGAAAGGGCAGTGTATGCCTTCCTCTGACACCCGGTGCGCCTGCTGCGGGCCAGGAGAGCGGTTTTTCGCAGCCTCCTGCGAGACAACTGTTTCGCATTCTCGTTCGATTCCTAACCCAAACTAAGCCATTGTGTTATAATGACTTCATTAAGACAAAAGAATATCATCTTTTTATATCCTTACTAGCTTTTGCCTGGGACTGCGTTTGCGCAACTTCTGTTCCCGTGTGAATTTCGGGAAGTCCTCTCTTAGTGCCCCTACACTTCCCAAGGAACCTACTTGCCACATTTTAGTTTTCTAAGACCAGTAGTTTCGTCTATGCGTTATCTGTCAGTCACTCACACAGTCATTGAATCACTCAGTAACGGAAGAAATTTATATTATATATATTTACATTAAATGATATTGATTTTATAATTAAAATAAATACACTAGCGTAAACTAAAGTGGGTGATAGACGGCCGAGCAAATACGGATATTTTTTCTCTACGCGTCTTGTTTAAAAAGTACCTACGCGTACTTACGGTGACACACGCACGCGCGGAAAAGGTCGTCAAGCCATAAGCCCGCGTACTTGCTCGCCCGTCTATCACCCTCTTAACTCAAAAATTGATTAACATCCTTCAGAAGTTGCCGTACACGAGTTATATAAGTTGCTAAATGTAACCACAATTTCGAGCCATCGACACCAAAAATGACCGTTTCTATAAAAAACATAACCCTTTTCCGTATTAGTACGGCACCTCACACCTCAGAGTAAGCAAACGTAATAGAGTGTCTATGCTGCAGTACCGTTTATCTGCGATGTGTCAGATGGCCTTAAGACAAAAGAATGCACATTACTACCCTGACTTGGTTGCGGCACATAAAAATACGTAAAATAAAAAAAATATTCTTAGAACTTTCTTACTAGAAAAGTTGATTAAGTTGACAGATACAAACCACAATTTCAAGTCAAAGCGACCACATGACCGTTTCTATAAATTAATATTATCTGCAGTAAAACAGAACCCTTTTCCGTATTAGTACGAAACCTCACACCTCAGAGTAAGCAGGCTTAATAGAGTGTCAATGCTGCGGATCCGTTTATCTCCGGGATGACAGATGCCGTATTTATCGATGCCGCTCAAGGCATTGCACACGCCTAGAATTTTTTATTGACGCATGGCGCGCCTTCGATATTCTTTTGCAATTTCAAGCGGGTGATTTTAAATGAGATTTTTGTGTGTTTCCAAGAATATTTCAGCGTTTTATTTTTTAGTTTAGTGACCGCTTTTTTGCGTGAGTTTTGTGAAAAACTGGCGATTAGGTCGTCGAAAATGTAAAATGATATCAAAAGCGTTTAACACGTGTTAGGTGACAGTTATAGTATCAGTTCTAGATTTAATCTTAAATACGTAAGAAATAATTTTTAGAAAAAATGTATTACCTATTATTTATTTTATTGATTTTTGTTTTCATCCTGGCAGCACTGATTTGATCGCCACCCCGTTGCAACCTCCCATCAAGCGGTGGAAGGGGAAGCGTGGACGCAACGGGCAAGCGAGTCCAGTAGTCAGTCTTGCTGCAAAAGCCCAGTCGAATGGACTAAATCGAGTCGTAGTTACACGAGTTTATAAAATGGTAATTTAGGTATAAGTAATTGGTAATTAAGGTATGTACATTGTTAAAATAACAAGTAATTAAAGAAACTTTTAACGATATCAGTGTTATGATTATTCTTAATCTTCTATAATATAAAAATGAATCGCTGAATGTGTTGCTAAGCGCAAATCTCGAGAACAGCTGAATCGATTTCGCTCATTCTTTCTATTTTGTGTTTTTTATTATCAGGAGAAGGTTTTAACGTAAAAAAAAAATTGCCAGTTGACGGGACCGAAGCCGCGGGGGACAGCTAGTTTTCAATAAAAATAAATGCCTGAGTATCAATTTGGAGTTTTCTTTCACACAATTTAACAGAAATCCAAACGTGCTAACTGTTGAATCACACTGTACCCATTATTGATCAAAATACCAACTTCACCTAACTGAAACATTTACTCACGAACTTACACGACAAAACTAGCGGACGTGTTTCGAAACTATATTTACATTTTGGTAACATAACTGATTTTAGTTCCGTCTTATAAGAATGTGACGTCAAAGCAGATATTTATGGAGGTACACGAGTCGCGAAAGTACGACGCTTTGCACTACATACTTTACAGTCGCGGCGTCGCTGCGTATGATTTAATAACATTGTTGAGACAAGTAACTGTCTACCGTATACGGAACTTCACCATTATTTCATACTTCCTGCTTCCACTGAAACAAAAGAACTGCTAAATATTGTGCCCCATCTACAATGAGACAGTTAGTTATTTCGTTGATAAGATTTACTTTACAAATGATTAACTTGATTTATCTTTGCGGAGAGCTTTTCTTTTTAAGATAAAAGTGCTTTTTATTCATTTGAGTCATTGTTCAATTCAGGCTAAAGAGTTAGGGCAGGCGTTCATTTTGATGAGGTTATTGCTCCTCTCATAATACAACAAGGAACGATGTTGTATTATTTATCTTTTATGGATCATTTTAAGCTATAGGTACCGACGATGGCTATAGTGAATCGACAAAAGGTCGATTTTATGAAGGGCTGTTGACGCAGCGTTTTACGTGGCGGGGTGCCCGACCACCGAAAATAGTCATATATCACTTCGGAGCCGCTCTTGACATTTATTAAAAGTCTTTGCTGTTTTGATTACTGGTTTCAAATATTTGACGCGTTGATTTTTTCAGATTTCGGCCGACGTAAATATTTTTACGAAGCGCGCTTTTCGTAACAATATTTAGATACATCGATGGGTTTCTTTTCAGAATACTTAAACCTATTATCAATATTTGTATTACGAATAGGATCTGGAATTCAATTTCTACCTGCGCGTTATGTTAACAGAAACTCTCAGTAGAAATAATAGAAACTATCTTCCGAAAAACTCATTAGTTTTTCCTAGAAAATTAACCAAACAAACTCATTCCCGTAGCCTCAAGCAACACACAACTTACACCCTACATCTACCTCTACATAACTGATTTCCTACTAAGAAACCACTTCAACGCGTTTCCTATTAACATTCTTCATGTAAATTAATTCACACGCCTATTTATGAGTACGTCCGTATTGTATAATCAGATTAAAACGATATATAAAGCAAGGCAGAGTTGTTTCCTTGCAAATTTAATACGGAATCTGTATAAATTGTAAATATTTAACAAGCCGTGGAAGGTAATGTCTTGGGATTTAATCAGAAAGCCTCGCCTTCTGCGAATGTAATTTCTTATTCCAAATTGCTGTTGACTGGTCCATTAATCGGAATATACATATTTAGATGGGAACGTATGCATTTTATGGCACATATAATTGCTTTTATACGTTTGGGATGTGACCTGTTTATTCGTATTTGCAGCCAAGACCCAGTTGTTCTGTAAACCATCATAAACTCAGAGTAAGACCTTGCAAAATAGCTTTCTAATAAATAAGAAAACGGCATCGTTAGCCAATGTATTTTTAAGTTTTAAATCAGAGTCTTAATTACCCGAAAGGATTACAATATCACCCAACTTAGCACTTAATGGGTATATCCCGCGGCCGAAAGCTTGCGAATTTTACGAGTGACCCATAAAACGCTACCAAGAAATTATCTGTTCAAAAGACAATTTATGCCAGTGCAATTAAACGGCGCTAGGTCTTCTTAAATTGCTGGAACTGCGTAATTGTATTCTCTCCTTAATAAGGAGTACCGTCTTACCTCGTAAATATAAAGCGATTTAATCCTGTTTAAATTGTTGTTTACAAAGTCGAGACTACTTTTCCTATTAACTTCGGTGTTCTATGTAACTAGAGGTCGGGTATCGATTACATTTCGTAACAACCCTTTAAAGCGCCTATTGATATGAATATTCATTTTACTCTGTAAGTACTTAATTGAAATTTTATGTTGCCGGAAATTGTATTATTATTGCTTCTTTAGCGGATGGTGTGGGTTTAACATTGAAACTGTTGCGTTGTTGAAAAAATACTGGCAAAGTTTAGCCAAAGTTATTTTATCTCTCTCATTGATTAAGTGCTACTTATAACCTTACCTGTATTTTAAGTATTTAAAATTGAGCTTTTCTATAGTGACGACCCGCGTAAATAGTAATATTTTTTAAGGATTCCCCCCAGTAATCATTGATTGTAGTTATAGATAGGTAATTGTGAGTCCTTAAAGTTGTCACCTGCAATAAATACACCCAAATTGCTGTGTAAGCTAAGAAATCGCTATAATAAATATTTTCTCTGTTTTTAGCGTATTGGGAACACATTCATAGTGCGTGCAGCAAAGGAGTGGAATTCCCTGCCGGAGTCTGTGTTTCCTGATAGCTACAACCTGGGAGTCTTTAAGTCATGAGTGAATGGGTTACCTACTTCTAGGCAAGCGTGCCATCTTAGACCGCATCATCGCTTACCATCAGGTGAGATAGTGGTCAAACGCGTGCCTATCAAAATTAAAAAATAGCAACGGGTTGCACTCCGGGATTGCCGGCAGAAGTGAAAACTTGAACATTAACGTTGTGCATTTTTGAAGCTACGGTCATTTTTTACCCATCCCAAGAAAAGTACACGTACACACACCGCTAAAGAAGTTATCACTTCAAAACAAAAAAAAACTCCTAAATGTGCTAAAAGGCAGGATGTTTATCATGATTAGCGCGGCCACGACATATTATTTGAGATAAATATTACCGAAACTTTATTATTGTTAGGCAACTTATGTACTTTGCAAAGAAAGAAAAGCTCGTGAAGAAACTGTAACATCAATTAAGATCTTGTAAAAGCCGGTTATTTAGCGCTGCAATATCCTCCAGCCATATCACCGTATGATGGGTGTGTGGAACCAACGATATAAGTTGAGCAATCTGTCTGCGGTTACCGCGTCTTGTGACAATTCGTACATTTGTAGGTACGGCGCTAACGGAGCGCGAACGGACTCCTCGTTTATCAGAGTAGGGTTGTCTGGGGTTAGGGACTACTTTCTTGGTAGATATTTTTTGTGTCCAACGTATGAAACAAAGTTTTCTTACTATTACTATATATATTAATGTTATAAAGCAGAAGAGTTTGTTTACTTGCTTGAACTCGCTAATCTCAGGAACTACAGGACCGATTGAAAAAACTCTTTCAGTGTTAGATGATAGCCATTCATCGAGGAAGGCTATATGAAAATGTGTCGTAGACGAAGTTGCGCGGGTCAGCTCGTTAGGTTATAAAGGTATTGCTATGACATGACATGACTATCAGATGATTCACAATCTTACAATAAACATTTCATTATCTGACTACATAAATTATTATTTTAAGATTGATTGCAATGTTAAAAAAAAAATCTGCTTCTCTGCTGTGGAGAGTGCGTACTAGTCGCAACTATATCCTGAGAGCTGTGGCGGAGAGCTATACTTCAAATATTAGGCATTTTGTGAAGAGGTTGAATAGGTAGAAAACACATGTTCCTGCCTTTTTTATGGTTTGGAAATCATCAAATGACTGCTCCCATTTTGGGCGAAGTAAAAGGGAGTGTCAGACTCTTACTGACTAAAACCCATCCGTGTTTCTCCTAGTGCCCTTTGCATTCCAGGACCGCGGTGACTTTTTCGAACAAATTCCGCAGCTTAATTCTGCCGCATGTTCCTGCCTGCGTGTCTAAAAAAGCCACTGCAGCATCTGCAGCATGAGAATCATAGTATTAACCAGAAAACAATCTGTCAAATTTCATTTTCATCTTTATCGCTAACGCATTAGGTTCAAGGTTGATTGGGAAAAATTGTTAGTGTTGGGTAGCGTGATGTGCTTTCTGATTCTGCTAAAGTGGCCTTTTGGACCCGCTGGTCATTCTATATTTTTAAACGACTTCATAAATAAGAGGGAGGTTCTCAAACCGATGTATTTTTAACACTATTTTTATATCAATTTTACTAATAAACACAACAAAATATGGATCGTCAGTTGTCAGTTGTTCGAAATATGTATGTTTTTTTTTTTTTGGGAACTTTGAAACCATGAGCCAAAATATCAAAGTACTTCCTAATTTTTTAACAAAAAATAAAAAAGATAACCGTTTTCAGAATTAGGATAACAGACTATGGTTCCAACATCTCAATTTAATTGAGTAGACTCAATTCTTCTTACTAAAATAACGTCGTAAACCTTTATTCCGTTCAAAATTGAGATGGAAACGTAATGGAATTTCTAGTAATAGTGTCCAAAAGTAAATTGAATTGAACAAATGTGGTTCTATTAATGAATGAATTGAGTTAGAAGACTGCTTCACGAGTCTTCTAACTCGTGAAGCACTACTTTGTAGTGTTTAAAAAACACTACAAAGTAAAAAATAACTTTAATTTCGGAAGTCGGTGTTTTTGTTACTTTCTTTGTATTTTGACACCGACTTCCGAAATTAAAGTTATTTTTTACTTTGTAGTGTTTGTTTTTGGAAGTCGGTTGTATTTTTTTGTAAAAAGTGTTTTTATTATTCACTTTTTAGTGGTGCCCCACACCTAAAAACACCACTGCAAAATCGCAGAAAAGCAAAATACGCAATTTCGATTATCAAAGAATCATCTAAATAGTCAAATTCCAGGTATTTCGATTTAAAATCCAAAGTTCCTAACCGATTTTGATATGATTTAAATGGGACGAATCTGCAAGTATATCCTTTCAGATAAAACAAGAATTTTTGAAATCGGTTCATAATTGTCGGAGTTATGAGGTAACAAACATAAAAAAAAAGAAAAACATACAACCGAATTGATAACCTCCTCCTTTTTGGGAAGTCGGTTAAAAAGGAGATTTACATGAAGTCTAGTCGGCTTAGCCTCTTGAATTCAAATAAATTTACGGAGTAAAGAATTCATTGAAAAACCCTAAATTGAATTTTCAACCATTTCAATATTTGATTGATAAGTTTAGTAAATTCAATATAAAATTTCAGTAACATCAAAATAAATATTGTAATGTAGGTAATTATTCTACATAGTTCAACAATTTATCAAGTAAGTCAAAATTCAATAGATACTGTTGAATATTTATTTTGCTTTGAAGTTTTCAGTTTCTTAAAAACTCTCAGAAATGAAAATACACTTAAAAAATAAAAGCACCTTTCTTATCGTTATATTAGATGAATGTCGTGAAGATCCAGATGAAGTCTGTGGCGTATGGGTTGACAAAAACGTTGCGCTCTGTGTCCATAAGTCATGTTAAATGGCAAAATGTCGCCCGACCACTTTAGCTGGAGCTGCTAAGGCTGTTAGATTTATTGATGCTACGTGGAGACATCTATCTATATCTATCTTCTATACTTATAATAAATCTGTAGAGAGGTCAATTCTGTACATGAAATATATTTCCAAAATAACTATCAGGGGGTGATTAGGGATCGATACTGATGCCAAAAATGCAATCAGTACAATTTTTGTCTGTCTGTCTGTCGGTCTGTCTGTCTGTCTGTTTGTCTGTCTGTATAACCGTTATAGAAACAAAAAATACTCGACGGATTTTAATGAAACTTGGTACAATTATTATTCATACTCCTGAGCAGGTTATAGTATACGTTTCATCACGCTACAATCAATAGAAAAAATGAAAAAAAAAATGAAAATGTGAAAGTTTGGTTGTTTTTTACTCAATCACGCCAGAACGGCTTAACGGATCTTAATGAAATTTAGACCAAAGATAGATTATAGTCTGGAATAGCACATAAGCTACTTTTAATCCCGGGAACATGTTCCCTAGGGATCACGCGGGCGAAGCCGCTGGCAGAAGCTAGTATTTAATAAATTTGCCATCTACTCTGCTCTTGATAACTTTTGAACTCACAGGAGTAAATATTACCCAAAGAAACCACCACTCACGTTCACTTAGCCAAAGTGTTAATTAATGTAATTGTATAGGACAGCGCCAATCAAGGACGGGAATTTGTTGCCCATACACGCCCATAAACCGAACGGGTCAAAGTTTGTCACCTTTCTGGGATACAAGTTTACAGGTCAAGGGATAATGTATGATGGATTTGATCGGCAATCAACCGTTATGGAACAGGAGGAAGCAACATACAACTATCTCTCAGAACTACTGTAAATACAGAATACAATTATGAATCGTTTGCCAAGCACGCAGCTTGAAATCATAAACATGAAAATAAAGCTGGTTTATCAAATAAAGAATTTGTTCCTCCAAGGATTAAACCGTGCATACATGCGTACATTTGTAGAAATCAGATAGTATCAGAATGTTGTAATTGCCCGTATTCTTTAGAGATTTAAAGCTTCGTTCCATATCCCGTCAGACGAATACGGGAGAAAACTAAGTGTACAATTTTTTGTTCATTCTGGGTGTCAGACAAAAGGGAAGAAGGATCAGAGTCCTTTGTCGTTTAGCGGACTGATGGAATGGCTCGCCCCAACCATGTTCTTATCTCATCCTTATCTCAGTAGTCTGATGGATTCGTTTCTTTATTAATTTTAATCTTTAAATTAGTATCTTTTTTATTTAATAAAAAGAAAAGAGAAAAGTATTTGTCAAAACAAAAATAAAAAATAACCTGTTTAAATAATCATGCCTTCGAAAGCAATATCGAGTTAGAGAAAAACTTGCTTGACTGTTAGTTTATTTATTCGCTCAGTTCGTATTTGAACCTTTCAGTTCCCTGGGTATTTGAGCGAACATTTAATTCATGGCGGAGTCCTCGATGCTATCGGGATGACGCGCGACGTGTGGTAGGGGTCTCAGCTGGAGATATTGCCAACTGTCTCGAAGCGCGTTTGTCCTTTATGTATCGATGCAATCATGTGTCTGGTCCTTTGCACTGGTAATTGGATTATATGTACACTTCAATACTGCTGTCTAAACACAGATCTCACGACAAATAATAAGTATCTATTTTGTGTATTTTTTTAAGTAGAAAGAAAGAAAGAAAGAAAAATATATAGAAAGATGTTTATTTAGGACTCGCACAAAACAGACAGAAGTAAAATACATTAAAACTAACGAAAAGTACTTATTAATTAGTTAATAAACCAAAATGTTTTTTTTTATTATTTCTATAGAAATATTTTGAATGTAAATTATATGTATAGAAAAATAAAAAAATGGAATAACAACACACACACACATTACATTTGATCATGTAATTTAATTGCATGATAAAATGGTTTGCTTAAAGGTAGGTATGTATTATTATATAAAGGTTAGTGCGTGAAATAAATTATGCAGTTAATGAATAAAATACCTATGTAGTGCAAAATAAAAGAATTAATAGTATTTATACCTTTAAACATTTAAAAAATCCATGAAATGTATATCGTTTCAAAAATTTTTATCAGAGTTCGGCGTTGCAATTGGATCCGATCAGCCGTGATAAGTTCACCCCTATCACATTAGAGGCCTTTTACCGCCATCGACGCACTGCGCACCCATTGGAAATAAATACAGTGCGTTACTTTTAGTATTATGGCACTATCATATTAACATATAAATGCGTTAGTATGATAGCTTATTTTGGTACCGAAAAGTTAGATTATTATCATTTCCTTGAGTTGGGCGATTAGATCGGCTATCTTGTTTGAATAAAGGCGAACATTCGGTAAGTTTACCTGTTCATACTAATGCAGATACTTATTTATTACTGTATTTTTTTTAGATAGACTTAACCATTTTATTATTCCTGTTCCCATGCTAAGTCTATAGCAAATGTTTCTATAAACGATATATTATCTCATGCAACTAAAATTCCAACTCAATTATTTCAGGCCAAACTATAAACGACAAAGGCTCAAAAAGCGCTGGTAATTAAGAATAGAGCCACAGTCGATCCAATCGAAGTGAGCTACAAAAATGCCATGAAACTTAACCGTTCGGGATTAGGGCGGGAGGCGGCT
The DNA here is from genome assembly GCA_963859965.1 of Ceramica pisi. Classification (NCBI taxonomy): domain Eukaryota; kingdom Metazoa; phylum Arthropoda; class Insecta; order Lepidoptera; family Noctuidae; genus Ceramica; species Ceramica pisi. Next base: position 8,698,468 of record OY982529.1, read on the forward strand.
GAAACCGAGGTTAGGCCCACACTACTCTGTCATTAGATGGACAATTTGTTTGGCTACAAGCGTATAAGCCTTTAATCTCTCATAGCACTCTCCGTCAAGTGACTGGCAGGCCGGAGCTCGCCATCTGTTCCACCAATTCAACTAGTATTTTTCCAGTTTAAAATAGAGATTCGATTGGAAACCGACGTACCGTTAAATTGGTTAAAAAAAAAACGTATTTAGTTTTAAAAATCATGAGTGGAAAGAATTTTATCGCGTTCGAATGGTGATGCCGACTGCGCTAATGGTTTATGTGAAAATCATTTGGTTCTAATTTGATATTGCAATACGTGAGTACATATTGCAATATACAAACAAAACGATTTTGATATAGTTATGTTTGTTTTGTGTTTATGAATATCGAAAATATTGGGAAATCTAACCTGTTAACGAAATATCTATAGGTATCCCAATAAAAATACTATGTAAATTGTAAACGAATCTCTATTCCTAATAAAAAGCACAAAAGACAAAGCAAAGCACATTTACATTAGTAAATAGGTATAACACGCTTGAGGTTATTTTATTTTATCATTCAAAGAACACACCCCAACCACTTTTACCTACATACATACATACATCCTTACTACAGTACGGTAGTATCAACTCAAGACAAGAAAAAGTGTGAATTCCAACACGTAGCCATCGACTTCAGCAACCACTTGTGCCACAGACACGTCGTATGTAACAGATAGTAAACTATTCTTCTCTAACTGTGGATCATCAATAACAAGCCTTTTTGGCAAGGAGCTGTTTAATACCGTCCCTCTTCGTAGAACATAGCTGCCATACACCTTTCGATCTATCAAGCATTGCGTAAGATGGATTGGAAGAATGTTTCTATTGTGTAGCATTTTTTCATAGTTTTTACAGTGGTAAAAAACCTACATAACCCTAAAAACGAACACACCAAACTTGGTGTGTACGTTTTTAAGGTTCCGTACCCAATGGGTAACCAACATAGCCTTATTACTAAGCCTCCACTGTCCGTTCGTCCGTCCGTCTGTCTGTCTGTCAGCAGGCTTTATCTCAAGAACCATATTAGGTAGACAGTTGAAATTTTCACAGGTTGTGTATTTCTATTGCCCCTATTATAAAAATTAAGGTTTATGGTACGGAACCATTCGTGTACGAGTCCAATTCGCACTTGGTTGGTTTTTTAAAAGTTGCCTGGTATCGTTGTGAGAGGGGGACGGAGCTATACAGAATCAATACAACTGTCTCTGTTTCACAACTGATTTAAAATGGCAATGAGACGTCAGTGCTATAACACCATATTGTAGACCAAAGCTGTTTTTAATGAACAAATTTAATGAAGTATTTCTTTTTCAGTTTCACATTTCCTCCTACTGACCCATCTCATTAAAAATCCCGGTACTTTCCTGTAATTATTTCCTCATGAGTTCCATCCAATACGATTTTATCAACAGTCCCCAAATAGCTGACCTTTGTCCTTCCGAAATACTCTTGTAAAGTAAATTCATTGTCAGCAAAATGTTTCAAGTATTCTAGACGATTTCCATAGCGTAATTATTTGACATTAATGTCTCTAGACTTATGTTCTTGCTCAGGAGTGTATATAAACCTATTATTCGAAACACGATTTAGATTAAATCTGAATAATAATAAAACTTGCTTACTTGAATAACTGGTACCGTTATTTAGTACCTACATAGTTTTAGTGTTGTTTCGCGTAGGATTTTTACGAGAACTTAGAATTCTTAGAATAATTAGTTAGCTTACATACCTAATATTCATTTGCAAAACTGTGTATTTTTTTTTATTTTTTTATTCAATACGGGGAAACTCTTGGCCCAAATCTCACCTGATGGAAAGTGATGATTAGGCCGAAGATGGAAGCGAGTTTCACCCGGAATCCTCTAACATAGAGGAACTGGCTATCATATCTCTAATTGCCGGAACACAACAATGCTGTTAACATTGTTGTTATGGCGACAGACTTAGACATGATGGTGGTAGCTTGCCAGGCGGACTTAGAAGTCCTACCACCAACCAAACCGAGCAAAAAATTCCCCCACTGGGAATTGAACCCGGGACCTCTGGGTCTGAATCGAGTGGTATAACCACTAGACCACGGAGGCGGTTAGTGTCACCTGTTTAGCACCACCCGGGGACCACGTGTAGGGATTCGCTGAAGGGTATTCTCCTACGGACGCGGGTGACTCGGCCCCAATTACATAGATCTATTTTAATAAAGTAGGTACTTATACACCCGTAAAAAACTTTAATAACGTTTAAAATAAAGTTATAAATGCGAAGTGTCAAAGAATCATCAAAAGGAGACAACGCAATCTAAAACTATCGTTGAACATGACAAAAGTACGAAAGACAAAGTTATTTTTCTTTCACCTCAAACTTTTAAAAGTTTAAACAAAAAGGCAAATGATAAATCGGTGTATCTAAGCTGAGGGAATTAATTATTGTGCTCCTAGGAACACAAGATTGGAATTGCTCTTGGGTTGGATACAAGTAAATTCTTTATTCCCCTGCGAGCCACCCATCACTTTCACGAACTTACGTTTATACAGAAATTTCGGTTCGTTTTTACTCTGGGAGTCGGAAAATGTTTTAAGTATATTTTTATGTAGTAAGTATGATAGATACTGCGTCAATTTATAAAGGTTATAAAAAAAGTTTTTGAGTGAGCCTGCCTGTTCTCAATTTTGGATTAATTTTGTTATTCGATGTGTTTTCATGTGAAAAGAGGGAGGTCAATAATGTGTTTGGGGAATTGTACTTTTGGATAACTTTTAAATCTATACTAAGAGGTCGAACACACTGCGACAAACTGTTTAGAAATCTGGAGTTCAGTAATCTTTAGCAGTAATATACGAAATACGCTCTTTTTACTGAAAACCTAATGTCACTCTTAACCCAAATGATTCTAATAATAATAATTCTTAAAGAAAACGTTTGTCTCTCACTCATTCAATAAACTTTTTTATCTCGTTAGACACTGGACCTTTTCAGCTTTTGCAAATAATAGAACTCCGAAAGAACGCACGTTCACTTTGACAGCCTCGGTCTGACTGATCTTGTGCGTGTAGGATTCTAAGCCACTGCATAGATTACAGTGAATGTGGATGGAACGCTGAACTTTGAATTCTGGTCGGAATCTAGCGGCGGGTGTTGTTGCTGTAGGAAAATACCACATACAGATGTGAAAAGCTGGGATAGCTTTTCACATCAGATTGCTTACGTGATCTCAAAGGCACGTAGAATCATGATCATGGTTAATTTAAAGCCAGTGTCAGATAAAATACAACCAGCATTTATGAAATTATCGACAGAAAAATAACAAAACTACGAAATACAAATGAGATAATATTAATTGAACCTCTGAAGCGGTCATGTTAATCATTCGATGCGGGTTAAAACTTGATTTCCAATTAATCTACTCATCATGGTTTATTTCGTATTTTAATAATTTATAAATTATTTTAACAAGTATTAAATTAATTATCGGTTAAGAGAAATTCCATTACACGGATACTAATGTATAGATATGTGTTGTAGTCTTTGGTAATTAAAAGTAGTTACAACGGTGATGTTATGTCGAGTGAGATGGTGACTGAGTGGCGTCTGCGGACATGGACCTCCGGCGGAGACATCGACAGACGGTATTGTTGGTATCGCGGATTGAACCAGGATGAAGCTCGCACATGAAAAAGGAATTCAAATACGAAAATAGAGGCTTTCGTTGTGGCTATGGATGATGATGATGGTAGTAGGTAACTATAAGCATAGTTTCCCTTACGCCTTGACTAAGTTCGAGAAGACGTTTCTATGCCCGGGAGAGAATTGAATACAACTAAAGTTTACAGCGTTTGGCTGTTCCTTTTTGATAAACAGCGACATACCTTGTATAGCGTTTGTTAGCTACATATATAGCGTTTGTCATTTATTTATTTATTTACAGGAACATGTAACAGTTGTCGTAGCAGCATACTCCTAGGTTTAGCTAGTGTCCGTAGGACACTTAAGTCCGTCTATCTTGTCTTCAAGGTGCTTCATATACAAAATAAGTCCTCATTCTTGAGGAAAAAATGAACGAACCGATGTCAATGAAACATGGTACGCAAACACAAGGTACCTTGACTTTTTTCGAAAGAGATCTTAAAATATGAACATTTTAGAAAAAAAATTATAGCAATTAAAAGTTTTATATTGAAATAATTAAAAAAACACTCTTTCCCTCTTATTTATCATCTTGCGCATGCTTTCGAATTTTCAATAAAATCGAATCATTCATTCCAAGAATAAGGAAAGAATTTGTATGAACCATCAGAAGTAAACATTTAAAATCATTCTGGGATCAAATGTACCTAAAAATACAATACGTTTTCTATTAACAACAAGCAATAACATTTAACTATAAACAGCCATTATCAATTAGTATCAACAAGATCAAGTAAGGCGATCCCACCTTTCATTTCACAGATTTCAATTAGGTCAGACTTAACGCCGGCCATTTTGGATTTCCATTATTAACCATAGCCGTGATTCGATCGTGTCCCGTCAAATTGATTGAAGCGGATAGGTGCTATCTACGGGGTTCTGTACATAATGAATAATGTGGAAGCATATTTAGCTTAATTACTTAGTTTACCTAATGGACTCATGTTGATATTCTGTAGTTTAATTTTCTGTGGTTAGGAATTTGAAATGTAGTTTTTGAAGTATTTTTGAACTGCTTTAAACATTTACTATACTTACAAGAAACGTGTACATTTTAAATACAAATCTGACTACGTAGGTACACCTGAAAAGTAAAATAAAGATTTCTAACAAAATTATGGCATCTTTGTCCGTATCACTGTCGACTGGACGTGAGCCCAAGCAGTATTGCCACGTTATGATATCGGAATTTGAACAAAATATTAACTCTTGAAAGATTTTTTTTTATGGTGCTATCCCAGAATATACAAAAGACTATTATATATATAGGCATTTTCCACGTAGAAAATATAAATCATTAGACAAATAATAATTCTCTCATTTCATTTAAGTATTCAATTACAAAACATATAATTATTAAATACGGGAGTAGCTAGAACCATGATTAAAACTGGGATGAGGGCTCATTGTTATTTACAACCTTCTGAACTTCAAAACTCAATCCAAGTTAAACATGCGTTGGAGTGCTCTTTAAAATGAGATGTTATTATATCGTCGGCGTCAGTTATATCCTATATTAAATTTTATAAGTCTGTATTGAAATTTAACAAAATTACCGTAAATGTTACTGGGGTATACGCGAAATATTATTTTATAGCAGGTGTAAAAATAAATATGACCAAACAATTTTGCACGGTAGTGTAGATCAGTGATTGTGGGTAGGTATGTCACCCAAGGGCAGTTTCTCTCGGGCCATTGCACGCCGAAATTGCTTCGACACCAATGTAAACTAACCGTGTTTCATACCAAACCACATTTTATTTAAACTTTAAATAAATAAATGTAAACGTGGAGCAAAGGAAACAAACCACATGCGGCGTTATTACGAGCCTGCAAAACAAACAGTTGCTCTTTCATGTGCAATCTATCTATTTATAAACATTATATAAAAGGCTTTGTCTTGATTTGTGGATCAACACACAGCCTAAACTGCTGGTCGTAGGAACGTAAAATTAGGCAAACGGATAAGAGAGAATTTTTGAAAATTGATTCAAGGGAGTGAAATAAGGGGTTAGATGTTTGTATGAGAAACCTGACTCCTTGAGCCCTTGGTCAACCAAAGTAAACAATAAAGATTGTCATTTATAGTTTTACACAACTACTCCAATAGGCAAATTAAGGGCTGTTAAACTGTGTATAGAAGAATCTTATTTCTTTGGGCAATGTACGTGAAACTTGGTACGAATATTGTCCGAAGTAAATACTAGAGGTTGTCATTATTAGTTTTTTCGCAAATAAGTATCCTCAAAAGACGATTTTCGTATTTTTAAATGAGGTTACTGAGAAATTCCTAATCGAAATTTTGAAAAAATTGAAACCTCAAATACACTTTTTGTCCGACCTGCGAATCGAACCCAGGACACCACGCAGCACAATGGGGCAGTTCCTGAAAGCAGTTAAGAGTGTGCCTTGAATTGCACTCTTCCTATTTCTATCAGTGGTAAGACATTACTGAATATTTACTGACCTTATATATTTTCTTAGTGATCTTACTTTAGCGATTTTTTTTTCCTACACGTGTGAGCGAACGAAGTCACGGGCAACAGCTAGTTGGTGTAATATAATAACAGTAACACTGTACAAACATACCGACATTGGTGTCAGTAGAATGATTCATAAAGTTCTGTGATGGATTACCTTTTGGTTATTGACTACTTTTTCCGCGTGATTATTGAAAGTTCAGTCCCAAAAGAATGTACTACTTACAGGGATAACATGTATTATGGCTAGTTTACACAGTGCCAGCTAGCGTGCGAGTCAGACTGTCGAGTAGCTGCAGTGCAGTAACTCACATCGTGCGGACGCGTTCGGAAGTAGCTCGCCAGTGTTAGCCAGGCAGTTGCTAGCGGAACCTGTATGTTTTTTGTGTGCTGCGCCTAGTGTGTAAGAGACTAGGCAGCTACTATCATCGTAAAGAAAGCTAAGGCGAGCCAAGCTACTGGTATACGAGTAGGCAATCCGGGTAGTGTGCCTACTGTCTAGTCAGCAGCTAGTCTGGCTAGTTTACCCAGTGGGAGCTAGCGTGCGAGTCAGCCTCCTGAGTAGCTGCAGTTCAGTAACTCGCATACTATGGATGTATCTTATGAGTTACTGTCATATGAGCATGTTGAATAGTTTTCACTTGCCTGCTTGTCGACAGTAACTTGCAAATTGCCGCAGCTTGGACACCACTCGCGTCATTCGGACGCGTTCAACAGTAGCCAGTGTTAGCCAGGCAGTTGCTAGCGGAACCTGTGTGTTTTTGTGTGCTGTGGCTCGCAAGAGACTTGGCAGCTACTATCATCGTGAAGAAAACTGAGGCGACCCGAGCTACTAGCATACGAGTAAGCAATTCGAGTACCCTGTCTAGTCAGCAGCTCGCACTGTGTAAAATTGCCATCATGTCTAGTCCAAGCCATGGCTTCCTGCGATCCTATCACGCAAGTTGGTTCAGCTGTTTAGGCGTGATTGATAAAACAATATCCAAATAAAATAAAGGTTAAAAGAATAGAATTGGTTTCTTTTAGGTAAGCGTGCTTCATTGTCGATCACATCATTGCTTTCCATCAAAATAATCTCAAATAAACGAAATGTTGATAGGCCTTAGGATCAACACATTATGTTTTACACCAAAACAACATAACATTATGATACACATTAAATTTTAACAAAAACACTTTCTTTTGTAATATGACTCCTAGTAAATTAGAATTTGAAGGAAAGTATTATACGTGTATTTTAATGCCACCGAAGTACCACGGAAAACGTCACACGATTATTCATCATTGTGTCATGCGACGACAGACAGAAAAAACGCATGACGGAGTTTTAAAAATATCAATATCCAATGATTGACCGACCTCAAAAAACAAAAGAAACTAACTGATACACGCATACACTGTTGGAAAAATAAACACTGTATGTAACAAAGCACGTACATTTTTGTTTACTCGGTGAAATTGATGTGTGCAGTTCGAATGGATCCATCGGAAATTAACTGTGTGTTTAGGAACGTACAATAAGACGTGAAGTAAACATGATAACAGCTGAAAAAAATTATTAATGCATGTGAACGATATTAGCTTTAATCTTTCTTTATTAATCTTGAGGTATTAAGATGGGTTGGGGTTCTTTACTAGTACCTTTTAGCCTTGCAGTTATATTGTTGAGACACTTAGTCGTTGTTAATTGATAAAAAAACCTGACGAACCAAAATTCACAAAGTTTCTGAGTTGCTACGATCTTTCGTAGAACGCTACAACAGTGCTACGAGACTGCCGTAGCAGTCTCGTAGCACGAGCACGTACGCACGAGCGACGTAGCGATCGCGCTACGTCGTAACGTAGCGCGATCGCGTATGTATGCCAATATTGTTAGACAACATAAACATTGAACAATCGAAAACTGTAAAAAAAGCCTTAATTTTTATATATTTTTGACAGATTGCGATTGAAATGCGAATGCGATGCAAAGATGGAAATTAGCAGAATTGGCATTCAGATACCATACGGTGCAGAAAAGTTTTTGCTGTGCCTTTAAGTTTAAAAATGTCAGGTCGCTTGTATATTTTGTAGTATTCTGATACATCTTTAAACCGAGTTGTATAAAAAGGGCCTCCCCCTTTTTATACAACTCGGTTCTTCATATATCTATGTTTTCCTTTTTTTCTTGCATCACTTCTCTTGAAAACAGATATTATCTGGTTAATGACAATCACAAATAAGTTACGTGTCTCAATCGTCAAATTCATGCTGCACTTGAATTAAACAAGCATCTAACGGAACTCCTCATCGCCTTTGCACGACGCACTCTAACCGCCTTTAAACGAAATTCAGACAGACAGAACGTCTTTTTGGTCATCCATAGTGCCGTGAGCGAACGTTCGAAAAACGTGCGTCGTCCGTGCGTTAGAAATACGCCGTGCGCATAGGCTTAACAGCACGAATACTTAGATTGGATTTGGTTAGTTGAAATGTCTTATATTAATTCTACATGGTTTTTTGGCTTTGCCCATTTCTTTAATCCTGTCCATAAATAAAGGTCAAAAGAAAATTTGCTTCCAAAAATACTACAAACTACCTACTAAATAAATTGGTGTGAAAAACGAAAAGTAAATCAAATAAACCGACTTTGTGAAACGTGTTACACATTATATATTCTAATCTTCATCTTACTCTGATACAAAACATAAAATCTGTTTCAACTCATGAAATTATATTTACATTGTAGCGTGTGTTGCCACTTGTGACCGCAACACAAACAATGTCGAAGGTGGGCGCTTGTTAGTACATACGTGGGTCGACTGTAGTGTTACCAACTTTCAGGGAAAATGACAAAGTCAGCTCTGTCGGTTCCCACACAACTTGATGACTCCGGGGGGCTAGAATGGGCTTTGTTATTCCATTACTTACAATAGTCCCCAGTTTTAGGGAACCCTGTTGTGATTTCAGTAAATAGAAAATCCGGAGTGCAGCCGACGTGGTTCGATGAATCCCATTTTATTCTGTCAGTTTTTCGAGCTCTGTCCATGTTCATTTGTTTTGGAATGCTAAAGGTTCTAAAACTTTAAATTGGATGAGTCATGAATTTAATGTGGTATCTTTCACGAGTTTATTTTACTTCTCTAACGATACGAGATATTTATAGTGAAGTTATCTTCCAAACGTTTCCGTAGATTCTTGGCCATAAAACTCTAAATGAACAATAAAAGCTAAGATCGGATCGCCATTAAGTAATTAGTGTGACAGATATGCTCAGCGAGAGCACCATTAAAAACAAGTTTAACGATAGGTACTGTTATATAGTAGAAGGTAACATTGCCCAAACTAACCGAGGTGTTTGTGCCTTGAACCATTTTACTTATTTACTTCATCAGCGCCGCGCCGTATCTACTTCATGCATCAAAATAAATTGAAATAAAAATGAGAATATTTCGACTCTTAATCCCTCAGTATTGTTTAAAGACTTGGAAATAGTGTTAATAAATAAAAGGATCACGTAAAAACTCGTTACTCACTGACAGCTATACAAAGAAGTAATAAATCAGTTAAATTAACTTAGCGACACACTTGCGAGGTTCTTTGCTTCATTAGTAAGAGTTCAAATGGAGACGGACGCTAATTCTAACTCCAATTAACAAATGTGGAACTTTTGCGTTGTCACGGAAGGTCAATTAAGAAATATCAAGTCATGAAATTACAGCAATTAGTCTGGTTTAACTTAGTATTTCACATTAAGGAACATTTAAGTAGGCATAAATTATACAGATTATTTACTTAACTAATGTCACCGTTTCAGTTCGTTTTAAAGTCGTTGTCCGCTCCAATTTTGCTGGACAAATGCATATTTGATAATAATGTAAAACATTCGATGTTTATTGATTGACTTTTATATAACTGACTAGCTTTTGCTCATGACTTCGTACGCGCATGTCCCGGTTTTTCGGAAGCACTAAGAGAGGATTTCCCAAAATTCCTACGGGAACTGAAAAAACGTGTATGCGCGTGAAAAGTCGCGAGCAAAAGCTGTGGGTCTTATTTATAAAAATACGTAATGTAAACCGTTCAAATATAGCATTCCAATCTCAGAACGCAGGTCGTCTGAAAGCTTTTAGTCCTCAAAACGAGTATTCGTTGTATGACAGACTAATCTACCGGGGCCTAGCTCCTATTACCGAGATAAGCGTTTGAAGATGCCTGAACGAGCCCTTATTATTGTAAACTAAGTATTCTGTGACATATTCTTGATAACCTAAGCTTATAATTGAAATAAGATCGGTTTTAGTAGGTAAAATGAGGGGCTATAAAGGTATTTACTGAGTAAAAATATTCGTTACGCAGATTAATTTATCCAATGAACATTTGCCTTTGTTAATTTATAGGGTAAATTGTTTTTGATAAAAGTGTGTTTATTAGTCATTAGTGTCGGGTATGCATTAAAAAGTTTGACCTGTTTACGCTTAGGTTAGGTTATACGAATTTACAACAGTGGACACCAAACAATTTCAGCCATGATAAATCTGCTTTTCATCACTTAATTATGAAAACAAACTTCAGATCCGAATCCAACATTAAGATATCCCATAGCGTTAAAATTCTCGCGAATCTCCGTCCTAAAAACGTATCTCGTTGTTAATTTATCTTTGTTAAAAACTTAATTATGGCAGCAATGAACGTCGGTGGACATACCGAGGCGGTGGAGACAATGGCAGTCATTGTTTTTGTTTACAAAGGAGCCGCCAGCAACTTTTACTGCAGCCCTAACCGTTGTTTAGATGACACAATGTAATTTGATAACCAAAATAAACTAATTAGCGCAAATGTTTGTTAAAAGTTTTATGGATTCTGGTCATTTCAGTAAATTGAGTTACTTTAGATTGATGTTTATATTTAACTGGGCTTATTTTTAACCCTCCGTTTAGGGGAGCGGTTAATTGAATGAACAATAAGCAATGTTTTTGGTAATTTTTCATTGTTTCAATTCTGTTTTCTTACGTTTTTTCTTTACAAAAGGACTTACAGTACGTTGTGAATCGAAAGAGAAAATCTAAATTTGCATCAATAGTAGGTGCTTTGGCACCTACTATTAAGGCAAATTTAGATTTTCTAAAATGAAACTGTTATTTCGAAGTATTTTATTTAGGCTTAATTTAAAGGGATTCCTAATTAAATTATTTGCTTATTTTATTCCCGTTGCAACTTGCAAATAAACAGTTAGCCAAAATTTTATACGTAACTCAGGTTTCGCACCAGATTCTCGGAGGATAACCAGTGACGTGGAAAAATACAACACGTCTGCTAATCCTTTACAGCGTGCGCCATTAGTGCTCCTCGTGTTATGCTCTCCCAGCCCCAATTATATAGTTTTAACGAACTGCACACTGTTCACTGCAACTTCGACTTATTCCAATTTGTTTAATTGTCATTCTAGAAAGGGTGGAGCGGAGAATGTGGAAGGATGTCTATGATATTCAACCCCCGGCAGCCTTAAATAAAACTTGCAAATTGTGCTCCGAAAGAGTTGGGGTTAAGGTATGAATATCTGGTGAGCCCGCATGTAGTTTAAATTGCGTTTTCTTTGAGTGAAGCACAAAGACGACTGGATGCGAGGAACTTCATCTAACGGAAGACTTTGCCAACGGCCTTTTTCAGGGAACATAACTTTACGATTGGCGCAGTGCTAGTGAATCAAAAGCTGCTAAGTTAGCAACCGGCTGCGAATCCATCTTTTCTTCAACTTCATAACTCACTTCATATTAAACTTTAGTTTGAGCAAATCTTCGAAACTTGCGAATAATCTTCATGCATCAGACCTTTTATGGCTTCTATCATTAAAATAAACTGTGCTTGCTAAAAGTTCGGTGAATTAAATCGGTTGATATTGCCTGCACTGAGATTTTAATACTCTTGTTAGTTATGTGTTGGTCTCAACCAAATAATTCGCACAAATATGACGAAAAATAACGCAGATTTAAGTACAATATGGAACATTTAACTTGTTTTACTTATTTATGACGTTATCAAACATATCCGGAATCAAGAATGTATTTCACAAGCACGTTGAAATTTGAAGCTCATGGTTGAAATACGCTATTATTGTAGAAAACTAAAAATACGAAATATATTTCCAGCCAGTAACTAACAAAACATTGTGCTCACGTAAACTCGTGCACTATAAAATCCTAGCACACACCAAACACTAGCACCGTAATAGCGAGTAAAAAGAAAAATAAAAGTACTGGTTCAGAACCTATCTTAAAAAGAAGTTTCCGTCTTAGAAACCTCGAAGGCAAGAGCGGAAGTTTAAAGGCAGAGCGAACATTTCAAATGGGAAGTTTAAACTGAAGCACGATCGAACTGATAAAGCTTCAATGTTTGCCCCTATAATTTTGTTAAGTCTAGTGGCTCAGATCAAACGTAAAAGACGGCGTGTAATCACTTCTTGGCACAGCTCTACGAAGACTGTTACGTACTACGATTTTTAATTAAAACATCAATCGTTGTGATTTCTATAAAACTGGTTTGCTCTTTATTAGTTCGGAAACCTTAGTTTATATTGAAAGAAAACATGATTTAGAAATTTTAATAGTCAGTTGATTAAATGTATTTCTTGTTTTTGATTAGACTAGTCGACAAATTAAATAGTTGGCCCAGATTTAGTTACTCCTTCTCATGACTTCAAATCGCTTCACCATCTTCATAGTAATTATAAAACATTGTCAAGGGCAGTCAAGGGTATAAATAATACAAAAAAATGCTTTCATTTTATCTATTTCAGTGTAACAAACATTATTCGTTATTTTATACGTAGAATCATCTACCTACCTATTAAAGTTAGCTTTTTTTTTCAGTTAATCTAAAGAGGACAAAGTTTGAGTTATCAGCAAAGTTTTACGAAGTCACTAGGGATAATGCCAACTTTGTCCAAACTATTTACATCTAAGCTAAATTATTATCTTGTTACATCATTGATAATTTGAATATTATATAAATTCGCTATGGATCAACGTGAACTTATTTGAATACTTATACGGTGAAGCTGATAGCACAGAATGGGTTGCGCAGATCGGAGTTCTAGCATTCGATATGGAATACAGTGATGTTCAATGAATAAGAGAGTGTGATGGATATTTTAGAAGCGTGGTTGGCTTATAGCTCACGCTACGGTTCTTTAAATGTTAATGAAATGGGAGGTACTGTTGATAACAAAAGTTATTCCTAGTTCTCAAAATACCTCCAAACAAAATGGAACGCGACGTTCGTAGTAACAAAATGTTCACATGAATGTCAGAGTTCGTCGTGTCAATATTCAGCGAGTAAAATAGTTCTCGGTATTCCATATCTACAGCGTCACAACGCTATTACCATCTAAAATAATAACACATCGTGCGAAAAATGTTTTCTATTCAATTGTATTATTTTCTATTTCAATAAACCCCTAAAATTCATCCGTGAGATTTGTGTATCTGTGTATCGCTATTTTTTATATTCAATTCCAGTGAAATGCTCGAATTCTATGACTGAACGATTAAAGTTATTTTTTTTGTTGCCTGAATTGCGTGTGATAGAAATTTAAATATTTTTTCGTGCATTTTTAATTTTATACGAATTGATTTCCAATGATTCAATTGCTATGATTTGCAGAGTATTTTATCATGCCAGGTGATTTCCATTTTATTGATCTGTGAAACCCCGTTTGAACATGAAATTACCAAAATGTGACCAAGTTAGTATTTATTAGATTATATTATTTTCATTGTGACTTAAATAAGATCAATTTACAATCGAAGCTTAATATAAAGTTTGCAGGTTAGCAATAAATAGCGACGAATTTAGATAAAACAATTTCAGAGTACATTTTCTACTTATTTATAATTGACAGTAAGACAGTTACTAAACAAACAGCCATTTATATCCACATTAATGCTACATTTTTACAGTAAAATAAAATAATAAAAGGACAGCAATTGAAAAAAGGTGAGCACAATTTATTGAAGCGACATTGTTTTTCCTACTTATCCAAAAAGTCTTTGGAGTTATTATTCTAAACTATTCTAGGGGTTCATATTTATTTACATATTTCGTCTGTAGTTTTTGCATGTAGTTTTACTTTGCTGTATCTATATTATCAGTACCGTTACAGCTTAGCATACGTGCCACCAGGCACAGTTTTATACCTGAAAATCATTCTATAATGTCAAATTGAAGCGGTGTTCATTACTCGACACCGCTCTATTGTTTCGGCTTTAAAACTCTATCGACGATGAAGAAATTGAGAATGTGAATATTGGCATTACAGGCAGGTCTGGATAAATTGATCGCTCAGGAATCACGTTTTCATTCATTGTCTTCGTCGACTTTATTATGACATCGCCTTCGGCTTGGGTCATACCACATCGAATACAACGACGAATACTAACGTATTTTAAACAAAGTTCTCAACACATTAAAAAAATATGGTAAACGTCGAAATAACAAAATAATGACTTCTTGACTTTTGTGCCTATATTTTTTTAATATATTCCTTTCATTAAGTATTTGAACAATTCCAAAATGTAGGTACAATATGTAGGTTTAAAAATTCATGAAGACTGCACTGAGATTAAAAAATCGCACAACTCTTATTCGTATAGTACCTATCTGCGGCACACGCATGCACACCATTTGAAGCTTCTAAAATAACATAAATTTTTCTCGTTGAATATCTTCCAACAATCCATTAAATTAGAATTCGATTGTTGTCATCTCGAGAAACTTTTATCTAGCTAAATTAACTCGTTATATTTGATTGACTTTAGCTAGCCGAAATTGAACGCTTTGTTTTCGAGAGAGGTATATTCATACAAGCCTAAAAGTGCTAAAATAATAAATAACCAGTCTCAGCACTACGTTTAGGTTAGAATATTTTCGACGCAGCGTTTGATTCATGTGCTTGTTTTCATGTAGCCGGGCGCTTCCCTGCAGCTAGATTTATACTCGAAAATAAATCAGCCAAATTGAAAATATACAAAACTTGTTTAGGGTCTCAGTGTTAATCCTTGTTAATTAAGTGAACAATAAAGAGGTTATGTGGCTTCAAACCTGAATTAATATACTTGGTCGGAAATGAGACCACCCTCTATATCTCTATTTTGCCGTTGGCATTACAAGAATTTCAGTAGGTACGAGTAATATATACTCAATTGAATTTAAAATAACTGCGGTAGGTACCTTTATAAGGTTCAACTATACAATTTCTGTGTATTTTTTTATGCACATACTCAAAAGTAAATATTTAATAATGAAAAACAATGGTTTTCGCACATTTATTCCGCATTTTTAATACAAACATCATTAAACTTTTGTGTATATTTCACTGCAACCACCGATTTTGAAGTCTAGATTACTCATTTAAAACATTCCTGAGGACTTGGGGTAGTTACTGTTTTTTCGTAGACAAAATGTAAAGACAGTTTTAAATACATAGTTACCAGCACTGAGATCTCTGTATCACTTTCAACATTCGACACGATTCAAGCAGTCCGTGTCTTTCAACTACTTAGTTTTCATTATAGAGTCAATTTAAGTGTTTCGATTTCAGTTTTCGGAATATCTACATGTTCCTTCAATCTTCTAAGATCGGGTGACGATGGTGACAAGCACTAGATAAATTTATCGATAGTGATATTTAATTCGTACTTCAACATAAGTTCCAAAAACATAATCACTGGCACAGACTTTATAAAACTTTCAAGTTTTTAACACTGATGTTGATTATAAGGTTTTGTCCAAAGTGAACGCGCGGTGACTTGAGAGAGGGCAAGCACTGTGGCGGGCGCGTTGAGAAGTTGTTGAAACTGCTAGACGTGTTGTTTGCTCAGGATAAAAACTGTTGACGATCGCTGGCTAGCAAGGCCGCTCCAGTACGTCACGCTTGGTATATCACAGTCACTTCAGTGTAGACGCAAACGGCGGTCCCGAGCTCCTCGCCCTGAGGCTCTAGGCAAGTTAGTGGTAGAGTGGCGAAGGCGATTGTCAAAATGTCAAACATGTACCTATGGGACTGAAATACGCTGCCGAAACGTCACGTGATCAATTGTGGCCTTATATTTAGATATTTCGATAATCGCATTTGATCATAGAACGTTACATCACTTATTTAAAGCCTCTGGTTGGAGTTCATCAGATTTTCAGAGTGATAGCAGTACTAAGCACATCACGCAGTATAAGAGGGCTGTGGTGAGGAAGTGCGTGGTGGCGGCTGCAGACGCAGCCGGTGCGAGCGTGGGGGGGCCCAGGCGCGTGTTGGCGCGCACCACCTGCGAGCGCCAGCGGATGCTGTACAGCGGCTGCTGTCGGGACAGCGCTACTAACCTATGGGAAAAGAAATGGTGTTAGAGTTGGGTTTTCACCTAGTCGCTAGAATCTTGAAGTTGGTATCTCAAACAGGACGGCTGTTTGTGAATTAAAAAATGTAATAAATAATAAATTTATTACTCAAAGAAAGAAAGAGAAAATACATGACATGTTACATATTAACAAGCGTATGAGTTCTTTTTTACATTAATTTTTTGAATAATGTCCCCTATACTAATTAATTACTCCTAGCATTCACAGCCAAGATATACAACGTGTAATAACCTGCAAGGGGTCCACTGTATTTTACATTGGAACAACACTGAAATCTAAAAAAATAATAAAAAGGACGGGTTACATGGTGGGTACATGGTTGTAGGTAAAGCGAGATTTTGTGAGATTCAGCTTTAGATTCTAAAAACTTACAACAGCAACATAAAATGGCTTCCAATATTTTACGTCGGTCGTACCAACACGCATTGAACAGCCCCAGTGTAACGTATAGGCTGTACGAAAAGTTTTAGATTGCAGTAGCGCGCTTTTCCTATTGGCCATTATCGAAAACCCGAAGTGCACGCGTTGTACTGCAAAAAAAGTGTGGTCGAAACCAAACCGGCCGACACGACGGGACGCTGCAGAGAGCGCTTAAAAACTTTATTTACAAGCCCACCTGCGTCCACCAAAAATATCGTATTGCGTCGACCTCTCGATTCATTGACAAAGGTGTGTTTTCACACATCGTTATTCGGGATTTACGAGTAGAAATGTCATTTCGGAAACACGCCACGTACCCTCTTACGGGTCCCTCTAATATGCACAAAGAAAAAAGATCTTTGTACCGAGAAAGTAGCTAAATAAAAACATACGCTCTTACGTATTTGGCACGTCGGTTGCTGTATTAAAGCCGAGGGCTATTCATAAATAATTTATCGTGGCGTTTTTCTTTCTTTTGGAAATTGTTTAGATCGCGCTAAAAGCTCAGCGGAAGATTTCTTTTGACTTCCGAGCAAACTATCAACGCGGGGTGTTCACGCTTGCCGAATGTGAACAGGGAATCTTAGGTGATATTTTCCCATGTTTTACAGTCGTACAAGTATTAGTGTAGCAAACCCCTTGATTCGTACCAGAAATGCTTGCATCATAGAAGTACAGACGTCAATCAATCTTAAACCTAATCACTTTAGCGATAAAGTTGATAACCTATCAAAGAAATTTGACAGTTTGTTGTAGCTTGATGTGCTGGCGACTGTACCATGTGAAGACATAACTTATGTCTGCTGTTTTGATTAGCCGGTCAATTGGCCTCGTCAGCGTGGGGGTTCTGACGTCATACATGCGGGGTGAATACATACCTAATGACGACGGTGTTGAGCCGCCAGGGCAGCGTGTAGGTGTGGTTCTTGTGGCGCGCACAGAACGTGTACAGCAGCTCGCCCGCGGCCGCCGCCAGCCCCGCGCCCCCGCCCCCGTCGCCCGCGCCCCCTGCGCCCCCCGACCACTCGTGCAGCGTGATGTTCCACGAGCCGCATGACTTGTCCTACCACAACATTTTCATGGCATACCACGCATTGCTGAAGCCACAACAGCAAACAGTCGCCTCAATTTACAGAGGCTCTAATTTTTTGAAGCCACATGACTGGCATTGTTTTATTCTGATTTTGCAACGATCACATCAGTAATGCATTGAGTTTTGAAGTTTAAGATACCTACTTACTTCAGCTAATAAAGATTCAGTTTAAAAGTGCAGTAGGTACCTTCAACCAACTTTTATTAAAATGTTTTAGCTTTTCTACTCTGTAAATAAAATACCTTGATAAAATGAATTGAGTTTCCACCACTAGAAAATCCACAAGAATAAATTGAAGTCGAGAAGATGAGTAAAAATAAAAATACACCTCAAGAGCTTTTTATCGTGGCTTACCTGTTCAGACGTGATGTCAATGAACAACTGCCGCTCCACGTTGGAGTCTAATACCCAAGTGCATTGTTGATAGAAAAACTCGTTGAGACTGCCCGTAACCGACACGTTCCGCGACGATATTTCACCTACACAGAGAAAAACAAAATGAAGTCCTTGAGAAGAAAATAATAAATTTACAAGGTGACAGCGAGACATCTACCTACGTGGGCAATAATGCGACGTTAAGGCACCGCGAAAAGTCGCCGCAATAGCGACGTTGTAATTGGAACTTTACGATCTTGTTCAAGGTTTTTTTCGATTCAGTGTTACCCTAGACGGCGTGAAACTGGGTCGTGGCACGTAATTTGCTCGGACGCGCCCCGCCGCGCCACCGAGAACAATATCCGACGCGTTTTTCCAAACGTCTGAAACGCGCCTCGAATGTCAAATATAACTGTTTGTTTTTCGCTTTATGTGGTTAGGGTCTATGGAGTTCATTGGAAATAAATTGTCGATTATTTGCCCTTTTTATTGGGATATCTTTGTCGAATAATCGCGGGATAATTTTTGCATAGTCTTCACAACGCCAGATGAAATAATGACTCGTTGCTTACCGGAGTGAGTGGTGTATGTGCGCTGACCGCACATGGCGTCATCGTTGAAACTGTATGCGGCCGCGTAATCAAAACCGCGGCTCGCGTATGTGTAATGCGCCACCGAGTACTCTAGCCGCACACTCGTCCAGCTTCGCACCACGACCGGCAGCCACGCTGCCTGTGACAAACAAAAATAACGAACAATGAAATTTATAATAACCGCTACTGCTGAAATGAGGCCTTTACAATACAATTTCATGATCTTATCACTAAAATCTTTTATTTCAAAGCTATGATATTCAATCGTAGCCAGTAAAAAATGTAAACATTTTCTTAAGATTCGTGAATGGACATAAAAACAGGGTTCCGATCGGATACACTCCGTCATCATAATCGTGCGTACGTGCCCAGCGTATTGACACGTTGAGCGTGCAGCGGTGTACGCTAACGCTACGCAACAGCTACACGTAGGCCGCTACTAAGTAATTTAATTTTCAGGGGCAGTCTGTGAGCTGTCGCCCCGAGCCCGACCGCGGCGTCCTGTCGCTAATAACAGGGGTGGACGGATGACACGCCGCCAGTTAGCCCATGTTTTATGAGTACCAGGACATGGTCTGCCACGCCGCCACCCGTTTTAGATACGGCGCTGAGTCCATTTTGGAACAATGTGAGCACGTAACAATTTGGCGTGGATGGCGTCAAGCCACGACAGGGGTAAAGCACTGTTAATAATTAAATTAAGCACGCGTTTCTCGATATAAGATAACAAAGCGGCAGATCATATCTCTTCGTTTTGTTAGAACGCTTCCGTCAAATGTAAACACATCAATATAAATTGAACATAAATACACAGGAAGCAAACCACCTTACTCTGTTGAATAACAATGTGCGATCTAAATCATTTTCAATCGTGTTTTGCCAAAACAATTTGTTCTGTATAAATATTTTAGGTGATACCTGCAGTAGGCATTTGATTCTATTTTATTCACGTTATTGATTTTGTTTATTGAAATAATTACCTAATTGCTGTGTTAGGAGGAACATATCAGACCGTTACCCCGGTTCATCTTGTGTAGCTGACTTTTATGGGGATGAGTACATTTATATGTCACAGCTAACTGGCTTAATACAGTCGTTTAATTACCGGCCTAAGTTACATCGCGGCACTTAATTGAACACCTAGGCAGATGACTTAGTTCACTATCATTTAATGTCTTGCCTAGCAAAGTAGCGGAACTTAGAGCACCCCGACACGAACAGGTTAAGTTGGAATATTGGTTAATTAAAATAATGTTGTATTAGACGCATTGGTTAGATGTCACTTAGGCCGCTAATTTAACGACGCCGTTCAATGAAAAGGCTAGGTCGCTAATTAAATGGCTGATTAAGCTAGTTGGCTGCGATAGATAAACTAAGAAGAAGAAGGAAATCATTTAAGAGAGTTAACAACAAAAAAAGTTGTAACTATTAAAGCTCAGCTGTAATCTCAAAAGAAACTAAACTAATCTGGCCCTGAAAGAGTACTACATGGCAACTAAATTATGAAGCAGCATATTTGCTCTTATGTAGGAGTCCCTATCCGCTCGGGCGGTCGTTCTACGCTTTATTGCTGTTACATACTTAATAGTAACCCTCTTACTTAATTATGCGGCGGGCACCGCAGCCGGGCCGCGAGAGGAGCGACCTTGCCGTGTTAGCACAAGGCCCCAGTAACACGATTAATTTATTTGTTCTCGTATATTCAGAGCTCGCAATAATTAGATCATGCATTTCCGTTCCTGTTCCTAAAGAACCACTGTTTATTCAACTTGAAATTGAAATGCTAAAAGACTAATTCAACAAACAAATGTTCCCATTTGTTCAGTACTCCAATAACGCTATAACACTATATAATGTATCGGTTCCCTGATTTTTCCTGACGATTACCCTCAATGTTTCCCTTAATATTTCAAGCAATTAACGTCAATTTTCTTGTCGATGGTTTCCGAATATTTCATTCGCTCAGATAGCTGTAATGAACGTCAATTTCAATGACTGTCACGTCGAGTACCTACTGTTATTTTTTGAATTGCAAATAAGGGGCGCTACGTCATAAAGTTATAAGTTCTTGTTTAAAATCACCTCATCTCGTATTCCAAGTGGGACAGGTATTGAGTTGAGTATTTCAGGCATTTTTAGTGTTCTTCACCTGGAAAATTGGAATACTTATGGGTGAACCGTGACTGCTTATATCAAAGGCTCTTCTTGTGAGTGGGAAGATGAGTGGTGGGAACAGAGATTGGATTTATTAGCATACTCGAAAAACCTATATTTAAAAATGAAATAACATATTTTCTCATAGTACCTAAACATTGTAAAGTTAAAAAGCTATCGGGAAACCCATTTGCTCAAAGAATGAATTTAGAAGTTAAAAATTACGCACCATGGAATGGAGCGTGCGGTAAAATAGGTACTCTCACCTAAGTACTTAGTTTACCGCACGCTCTGTTGTATGGCGCCGTGCGTATCCTTCACGTTTTTTTTATATTTTCTTAAATAATGTTGGTATGTACAAGAATTCCACCAGGGAGTTACACAATACGAGAATAAGAAAAGTTCAGAAACTAGGAGATGAAACAAAATGCAGTATACTTTCCAATACTCCCTTATGTTTTTCAATAATACTCATTTAATTAACAAAATAAAATT
Source organism: Ceramica pisi (assembly GCA_963859965.1). Classification (NCBI taxonomy): domain Eukaryota; kingdom Metazoa; phylum Arthropoda; class Insecta; order Lepidoptera; family Noctuidae; genus Ceramica; species Ceramica pisi. The sequence goes on from OY982529.1 coordinate 8,720,202, forward strand.
CTACTTTCTATGGCGTGATAATCGCAAATACCACAGATTAAAAATGACTGCCACGTAAAACTAAAGCTCATTCATTTTAAGTAGATAAGTAATTTAAATTCAACTAAATTTATAATGGAAAATCCGAAAACTAATACTTATTCATTTCAAGTATTTTGAAGTTCAGTTTTAAAAATAGAATCCAGCAAAATAATAAAAGATAACAGTTACTAAGCTGAATGATCGAACCTAATTGGAAGCGCTCAATAAGTCTGACTCAGTTGAATACTAAAAAGATGAGAATGAGACAAAGATAAGATGACGATGTAGTTCTAATTTTAAATTTTAAATTTGCAAATTCGAGGTATTTTTACTCTGCAAAGATTGTTGCGACTTTCCGACCGATATCTTACAACAAAGTTTGTCTCATTACCTATTATTGTATTGTATTTCGCAAATGTGTTGTAAAACGTTGTATGACATACGTGCGGCTACTGGTATTTACAAACTCGTGACTGTGGTAAGCCCTTGACTTCATCTCAGGGTTACATTCGTCTACTCGATTGTAAAAACCAACTTACCGCACTAATATCATAAATAACTATTAAGCCAATGATTTTAAAAGAACGAGAATATCATTCATGGAGTTCTTTTCCAACACACTGGCCAACTGTAAAAAGCTGTACTGGACATTTCAAATAACGATACAACAGAATAACCGGCCAGGTGCGAGTCGGACTCCCGCATGAAGGGTTCCTCACCATCGGCATTATTATAATCCACTGTTATACCGAAAAAATGACCAAAACAGCAAAAAAAAAAATGTTTCTAGTAGGGGTAGGTTAGCTTGTTTATATTATTTTAGCAACGGAAATGCACATCCGGTTAATTTCAACTGTCTACCCATTAGGGTTCATGAGATACAGCCTCATGAAAGATAGACAAACGGATGGACGGACAGCGGAGGCTTATTAAAAAGGTCCCGTTGGTTACCCTTCGCGATCATAACGTGAATACACGATAAACGTGCGGATTTGATCGACACAACTGGAAGGCGCTTTGCCGAACAAATTATCGCGTCGATTGCATATTAGCGCAATCATCGCTTTATATTAGAAAGACAACTGTTAAGGAAGTTCGATCTAAGTGTTACCTGGAAGTCCCCACAGAGACAAGACAGGTGCGTGCCATCGCCCGCTACCAGCGCGACGTGGTCGTGGTAGTAGAGCGGCGTGTAGGCGCGGCACTCGCAGCCCGCGTCGCCGCATGCCGTGCGACACCCCCCCGCACCCACCGCGCCCGCCGCGCCTGCTGGCTCCGCGCTCCACATGCGCTCCAGCCGCTGGATCTACGGAGATCACGGCTATTGTAGACTGAACATTTTATCCATTTTTGTAGCATTCTGTTGGATGACTTACCAACAACCAAACAAACAACAGCAAAAATAAATTAGTAGAACAAAATGCATTAGAAATTATAATAATCTAGATCTACATTTTAATTATAAATGGAGTCGTTCACAAGAACTTTCGTCTGACACGCTCTGGGCAGTCACCCCGCTACCAATCTTGCTGACATATAAATTCATAATTTTAACCATAACTAAAAGGTAAGTGCGTACCTATGTAAGAACATTATTATGATCTCAAAATTATCACCAAAACTATTACTGATGTATCGTAAGATTCGTAAGCCAACTGGCTTACTATACATCAAAAATAATTTTGGAGCAACCGATTGACATTCTGCAACCACTTCAATGATGTGACAGGCGACAAACGGCTGTAGCAACAATTTTTAAATTCAGAAAACTCAATGGCCCTAAAAATAACATTTCATCCACAGCAAAATGCCGAATCAACTGCCTGCTACAGTAAAATCTGCTGCAGTAAAAAAGAAAACATTTTTATCGCAGTAAAATGTTACGGAATAAACCTTCAACCAATATTGTACCATTTATTTATTGTGCATTGTTGTCTTTTCTGTCTAGCACTTGCCGGCAAATTCGCTGTACCTTCCGATAGTATTGTTTAATACTGAGGTCGCGGGACAAACTAAACAGATTTTTCTAAACAGAAGGAAAGGATAGGGAAGTGCGGGTTCGCAAAAGGTAGAGGAAGTGAAGAGAGAAGGAGGACTTGGCCAGGAGTGGGTCTATGGGACAGAATAGGTTCTAGCAAATAAACTAACTAGAATAATATAAATAATGACAGGAAAAGTCTAAAACTGCAAAGCAATAAAGTATGAAAAATGTGTAGCGGCTACAAAAATGGCTTACAGTAGCTTTTATGTGGGTTTTTCTTATCTGTAGATTTGTATAAGTCTACATCCACATAGACGTTCCAACACACTTGCAATTCTGAGGTTGTACAAATGCCCTGGATACCACTTTTAACTTGGCCAACTTACTAAGCCCAAATGATTTAATTAAATGTATCTGCATTTACCATCTATTCAAAAAGAAGTCTGTAAGCTTAGCAACGAGGTAAACTGCTAGGGTGCGCCAAAAGTCTTACTGCAAAAGATCTGATCTGATCTGTTCTGATAGGGAGCATTCGCGGAGACACCTAAGAATCTATAACCATTGTACACCAGTCCACTTACTTCAATAGTGACACTCTGATTGGCTGCGGGTATGAACCGGTGCGTGCAGAGTAGTCGCTCCTCGATGTTCCAGAAGATGTGATGGTGTGAGGGAGCCGACACTCCTCCGTGCGCTGGAGACGAGAGCCCGTAGTGCGTGGCTGCACAGGTGGCATCTGGAGACGCTGTTCCTTCGTGTTGTTCTGCACCAAAAATATTTTTCTAGCTTATTTTTTAACCCACTTGACTATTAGTGAATAATAGTCAAGTGGGTTAGATGGTGTTGGTCACAGACTCTAACAGCAGCTACGCGCTCGTGGAAGTTAGAAATTATCCCAAGTGAACTTATGCCCACTATAAAATCTAACTCATGTTCTTGTAGGTACAGGACTGGTGTAGATGAAACTTAACGCAGGTACCGATTGGTACCTGCGTTAAGTTTCATCTACACCAGAGCAGTCGTTGAAGCGTCAGTGATTACTGTTAACCAAAGATCCGATCATCTAGAACCTGCAGACTTTCAATGATTAAACTAGGAGATGTCCTATATACTAAAACTGCCCTCGAAAACCACTCTATCCATTGGTGAAAACAGCATGAAAATCAGTTCAGTAGTTTTTGAGTTTATCGCGAACAGACAGACAGATGCGGCTGAGGGCTTTGGTTTTAGAATATTTAGTAATTGTGAAGGGCGCACGATATTACATAGGATAGTAGGTTTGTATTTTAAATACAGTCATGGCATGGCCTGCATTTCATGCAAACTTTGGTTTTATCACAGACTTGTGGTTTTATCAAGAGTGAAGAGAAGGCAGTCCTTACTTCGGCTTCTATTCTCAGTACAGAATAAAAGCAAAGTTAATGATGTTTTGATATTTTCAGGTCGCTTACAATGACATTATTTTTATTCAAGCAAGCGAAAATAACGTGGCAATATATTTTCCATACGTCACGTATTTTTCCTCTCACCAGTCATTGTGTATGTCGCACATACCTATAGAAGACACTTGACATAAACATTCACATTACCCTTAGTAAGCACCAGTAGGATTTAGCCTCTGAATATTATTTTGTCTGGCCCTTTTCTTTTTCACTTTCCATAAGTCATCAAATATCATTGTTTATGTCTTGTTGTGGAAGCGAAAATATTATTTTCCTTTCATGTTTTCCTTCTGATATTTCTAGTCGTATCTTGTTGTTTACTCACCGTCATGAAAAGCGAAAGCTCCATCGACGAATTCTTCTTCGTCTGGAGTTTGTTGGGTGGCTCTTCTGACAAGGATTGTCAGGTTAGCACCTTTGGACGTCACTGCTTGACGTATTAGGAACCGGCCTGCGGGATCCCTTGCTTCCCTAACGGCTGGTCCACATACCCTGAGGAGAGCTCTGTCTCCACGTTCCGACCTGTCTCTTTCCCCTCTCCCACCAAATTCGTGTACACCTTCTAAGATCTCAATATGAGATCGACAGCTTTGTAACCTGGTTTAATAAAAATATTTGCATAAGTTTCAGGATAACTGTAGAAAATAATAAGAAAGTACATTAAGTGGGATTCGTCAAACAAACAAGGGACAAGTTTACGTAAGAAATATGGCCAAGGACAACCCTCAGAAAAACATTTATTGAACAGCCGAAATTAAATTCCCGAATCATAAATTTATGATTTCTTAGGGCGGGACTATCAATCAATTGCTCCCCAGGGAGCTGGTGGCGGCCCAAACAGACAGTTACAACATGATCTAAGGCACACTTGGAAACGTTGCTCCACAAAAAGTAACTGCGGTGTGGATGCATCTTTAGATATTGCCTCAACATTCAGCTTTCTTGGCAAAAATATAGTAATACTAGTCTGTGATGTATATGTAGGTAGCTATACATCTATTGCGGAAACAAAGTCTGGACCGATGAAACGAATAAATGGAAAATACGAATGGTTTACTAAATGTTCCTTAGTTTTAGCATCTAACGAGTTGGAAAATCTTATTTTCTCTTTCCTCCCTTCCCTTACTCTTTTGTAATTCGGTAAGCTTTTAATTAATGTGCGAGTGCGCCTTAGGTCAAATTCCGGTATTTTGAGTCTCCGTTAATGAGTACCGTGTTGTCACAGGCAAGGAAGGTCGCAATACGTTCAAAATATATGGATAGTCATATAAATTCATCCAAATTCCTTCCGCTCTATTAAACTGATAAAGGGCCAACACCATTAGAACTCGCCCTAACTGTAATAGGGGACATAAAGGAGCGAACTGTTTAATTTGTGGAGCACTTACCTTAAATTATAATTAAATAGTGATACTTGGACGACGTCGGTGGGCGCTCCGAGTAGGTGGATGACGCACTGGGAGCGCCACGGGCCAGCTCGTGAGTCGAAGTGGCCGGAGCGCGCGCCGCCGGGGCCGTAGCCGCGCACCGTGGCGCCACAGCCCATCCGCACCCCGCTCCCCCTCGACACTTCATTTGTCATCCCGCTACTATCTACTGGTATCCTTTCCGCTTAAAAATGAAAAATTATTTGAAAATATGTTTCGTAAATTGTTCACAAGCACAATGCCCTATTTTAGTTTTTGTCTTGTTTTTATATATGCTTAATCATTTTATGACAACAAAGTTTATACAAAACTGTTAATGGAAAAACAGAGTATACGAGATCAGGAATAAAACATAAAAATCATACACAGAATTTAACTAGCCAGCACAATTGTTAGGACCAACGAATGGAATAAGCTTATTGCGGCTTTTATAATGGACAACAAATGCATTTTTAAAACTCAGTGTTGTTGGAGTTTTATTATTAATAACCTGTTCTTTCAGTTGGAATTTATGGGCGACTTACTTCATATGTAATGCAATATACTTTTCATGATTATTTTTTAACTGCTCTTCTTTATCTCTTTGTTTGGTATACTTAAAAGTTAAGTAAATGTTTGATTGAATTTTCTAATGAGTCTTAAATGAACACAAAAATTCGAGCTTACCGCCGAATTTTACACATTTCGTCATTATTATAAGAAAACCCAGAAGGTGGACAAGATATAGATGCAAGTTTGTTCTTTATAGGGTTCCGAACATCCGTGAAAAACGGAACCCTTATAGGATCATCTGGGGTGTCATTGATCATCTGGGGTGAAATTCGGTATACATATGGACTTCAGTGACCCAAACACGGACGTTACGTAAATAATTAAATTTTGAGCATGGAGGTCACTATCGGGCGTAAACTAAAAAAAAAACTGTATCGTATGACATATCAAATTAAAGGCCTTACTATGAGAATTTTAATGAAATAGTTTTTAATGATTTAATTAAAATTACAGATACAATAAATAGTTTGGAAGTTATTCAATAAATTACACAAAAAATGACCATTCCCGACCCCTTGTCTCCGAAACTAATGAGCCTAATTTTTTTTTAAATGTTGATCATAGTTCTATACCTAAAGATTAAGTACAGAAAAATCTATTAAAAGTCTGTAGTTTTAAAATATTATGTGAAAAATATAGAAATTGGTTCGGAACCCTTTGCACGCGAGTCTGAATCGCACTTGTCCGGTTTTTATTTTCTCTTTCAGCAGTTTTATCACCACCGAAAGTTTTTCAAGGACTTTTCATGGTGATGAAAAAATCAGCTAACGTTAACATTTTACAGTAATATTTACCATGTTGCAGGTGATGAGTCAGCGCAGCCAGGGGCGGCGAGGCAGGTACAACGGTGGGCGGCGAACCGCTGCTGTCTAGCCTCTCAATAAACTCGAGCTTGGCAATAAATCCGTTGTAGTCGTACGGCGGTACTAATGGCCCGGAACTGAACACAGGTAGGGTCATGTTAGGAGCGCTTTCGATGTATTTTTACAGAGATTAAAGACATGTTTTGGATGTAAAGACTTTTATGGCTGTGTTATTGTACATTAGAATGACTGTTTTTGCCGTCGTCATGCAAAGTAACATCAAAAAGGTCAAGTCTAACCTAAACACAATTATTTCAGCTGATTGATTAAGCAATGCGATTCCGTTAACATTATTGAAGTGAAGGCTAGGGTGAAGTGAGCACGAAAAAGCAGCAGTGCGATTCTGCAAAGACGTCGAAGTGAAAACTGAATGACAAGTGAGCTGTGAAACCATGCAAACAAGATGGAATGACAGCTCACTTGTCGTTCACTTCACCTAAGTGTGTCAGGATTTACAACTGCGTCAATGAGGCGTATTCACAGAAGTAGGAGTTGTGTGTTGCTTGGTAGATTGTTTTTGAGCATCATCTCTATGTAAGGTTAACAAAGATATATCTGTGAGAATAACACATCGTGGATGAGTTGAATGTCAGCAATACCCAGTGGTATCAGGATTGACAGCTCATTTCGTGATCACTTCGCCCAAGTCTTCACTTCAACATGTTTACAGATTAAGACAAGAAGGACCTGTCTTAATTGATAACTTGTAAGCTGTAAACTACGTAATCTACAATATTTTATGTAAATAGGATAATAGGGAATATGCATGAAAAAAGTATTTATGATCTAAATAGTTTATCTAAAAAGTATTCGAAAATATAATACTGACAGTGAAATAAGAATCTAAATTGCTCGAAAAACGAACGAGATACAACTATTTTAAAGAAATATATCTGTCCCTCTCGCGAAATCGTTGTTTTCTATGGCAGCTGTATAGTCGTCGTGTTATTTGACGTCACATTACGTATCGGACTTCTCTTTCTAACGGTAGTCTTTGAAGCTTTATAACTTCATAAAGGCTGAAGTTATTTAAAAAATAATTTCATTATTGTTTACTAGACCTAATAAGTATTTTAATTTGCAAATAAAAAAATCGCATGCATATTCCCTATTGTCGTACTTAAGAAACGTTCAGATTTTAGTCGCAATATCATCGGTGCAATCAATGGCAAACATTTGACTAAGTGCAAGGAAATCAGAAGTGTTTTGCACAGATGCTTCTGCAATGCGAATACTAACTTATATGTATTACATTGAGATGTTGCCTAGTGTTAGTAAAAACGAGTACTATACAGCCAGCATTCTAAGGAAAGGATAGTCAAAATGGTTTTATCTAAGTAGTTTAAGTCACCATATGCGATATTTTCCCCTTCTGCTGACCCTATATGGCAGGCACCAGATAGAGGTGCAATAACGGTCATTGACCTAGATAGGTATTAATGACTTTCTTAATATAAAAAACAGAAATAAAGACAGCCGTCTTGTATCGACTTATATCGTGATACTTTACGTTCTCTATTAATGAAAAACGGTTCATAATTAACTGTTCGGGTATCTATAACGGAATATTAGGGAAAGTTCAATGTACTTTTTTGGAAGTTTATCTGGCGCCTCCCCCATGTATTTGTATTATTTCATGAATATCGATCTCAGTGTAATCAATTAACTGTAAAACAAACTTAGCAAACTGTTTCTTAGATTTATGTGTCTCGGTCCCTTTCGATAACTCAGTGTCGTGTGTACAGGGACTTATGTGAGGTTTAATTTAATCTTGGCTGTCGAGACTTTAGAATTAAATGTTTATTAAGAAACGAATTAGAGCTTAGATCTCGTGCTGAGTTATAAATAAACACCTTTTGGTAATCGTAGCAAATTACGTTTGAGCCCTAAATAAAAAGGTCTTTTGAAAATAAATTTATAGATTAGGTTACCTAAGTGATTATAAGGGCCATTTTTTAAAATAAAAATAAGAATAATAAATAAAATCAGAATAATAACGAGAAAATACCTTTACAATTAACTAAAGAGCCTTTACTCATCACGGTATTTCACTCCTGAGCTTTTTTACTTTTTCACAAAACAGTTTAGAGACAACAAAAAAAAAATTTTGAAAGTGTAAAATCATCACTAAACTTTTCTGAATAAAAAATCTCAGCTTTTTAGATCTACTCGTAATTATCTTTTGTGTGCGCATAAAGTACATTAAATGGGTTCATTTATTTCCAAGAATAAGGACTTGTGAGTTTGGACTAATACTGTGTGGTGTTAACGCTCGTAACTATTGCATAATTATGTCCTTTTAACAAAAATTACAGCAAGTTATTCAAAGCTTACTGATCTGCATGGTCTTCATATAACATATTGTGAATATGAGGACCACGTAGATTGCTATGTTAGGGGTTCATTTCGTTTAATGTTAGTCTGGCGGGTTGAGTTCTATATGCGGCCTACTCAAATGTCCTTACTTTGGTATTGTTCGTCAGTTCATTGAGCTTCTCAAAGTTCTTAGTTTGAGATACACGATAACTGGAAAATGCTTGCAATGTCTGGACAGGTCCACTCAAGTCTGTGTGGTACTTTCCTCAAAATACCACTTCAAACATTAACCTACATGGCTCTCATATGATTTGACCAGTACTTTGACCTCTGAGTTTGTTTCACTGCTTCTTCTCAGAGCAGTAAGCTAGGAAACAACGGCCTCATCTAGTTTAAATTACCAAAAAGATTGACGTGTAAAAGTGTTATTTACAACCTACTTACAGAATAAATATATTTTATCATTTATCACTTACTTGAATTCCAACAGGAGATTCGGTCCAGGATGCTCGAGCGTAGCTGTTCGCTCAGAGCATAGGGTGCCGAGAAGCGAGGCAGAGGGCGAGCTACCCGCCCGTAACGTCAGATAATCCGTGGTACAGTGACTGCGGAAACGATATTGTTTTACTGTATAGCTTATGAATGGATTATACGGGCTCCGTTTCGAAGATTGTGTTTACGGATTTTCGACTTATTTCTGCGTTCCACGGATTTTCCGTTGGGAATGCGGTTTCGGTAATACCTACCGGATTTCGTGATTTACCTACAAATAGTTGTATTTGTAGGTATGGTCCGTTTTTAATTAACGAGGGAGCAATAAGTTTTCCTGTTACGCACCTTAGTTATTTGCCTCTATTTAAGGGGTATATGGTATGGCCAGTCATAAAAGACATTTCAGGTCACAGTATTTAGCTGTGTCCTGATTATTTGGGATATTATTAGGATAGATGCCAGTAGTGTACACCCAATTTTTCAACCTCTAAAGACCTGTGCTAACTGCGTGGTGTTCAGACCGACTTTTTAACCGACTTCCCAAAAAGGAGGAGGTTATCAATTCGGTTGTATGTTTTTTTTTTTTTTTATGTTTGTTACCTCATATCTCCGACAATTATGAACCGATTTGAAAAATTTTGCGTGGTGTTCAGACAACTTCATAATTTTCGGTCGGCCTATATCTTCTAAAATGTGAATTCTAAGATAAAAGTCACTCAGTTGAAAGTACTTACAGTGCAGACATCAGTGAGCAAGTTGGGATTTAAAAAAATCCTCTATATTCACTCTGCGCGACCAAAGAATATATATAATTTCACAACGGAAAAGTTTACATGACTAATTTATATGTCGTTGTGTAGACATTGAAGTGTTCTTTATGCAAATAAATAATATGTAAAAACTGGTATGCCATGTAATGATATTGCCTACCCCGACTTTAAAACTAAAAACTCCGATTTCGAACTTTTTCAAAAAAAATAGCTATCGTCACTTATTAAACCTACAGAGTAACCGTTACAGTCAACTTTTTAACCGACTTCCCAAAAAGGAGGAGGTTATCAATTCGGTTGTTTTTTTTTTTTTTATGTTTGTTACCTCATATCTCCGACAATTATGAACCGATTTGAAAAATTCTTGTTTTATCTGAAAGGATATACTTGCAGATTGGTCCCATTTAAATCATATCAAAATCGGTTACGAACTTTGGATTTTAAATCGAAATACCTGGAATTTGACTATTTAGATGATTCTTTGATAATCGAAATTGCGTATTTTGCTTTTCTGCGATTTTGCAGTGGTGTTGCTGGGTGTGGGGCACCACTAAAAAGTGAAAAATAAAAAACTTTTTACAAAAAAAATACAACCGACTTCCAAAAAAAACACTACAAAGTAAAAAATAACTTTAATTTCGGAAGTCGGTGTCAAAATACGAAGAAAATAACAAAAACACCGACTTCCGAAATTAAAGTTATTTTTTACTTTGTAGTGTTTTTTTTTGGAAGTCGGTTGTATTTTTTTGTTAAAAGTTTTTTAGCAAATTTTGTCTACTTTGAAAGTATCCTGATTGACTTTCTCCATAGAACGCACTGTTCAGAAGAATTAAGCTTAACTCTTAAAAAAAAATACAAACATCCGAATTGAGAACCTCCTCCTTTTTGGTAAGTCGGTTAAAAATGATCGAAAGTTAAGAAGTTTTTTGTGGTCTGTCGAGGTTGAAAAATTGGGAGGACACCACTGGCATCTATTCTAACGACCACCGAAAACATTAGGATGGTGCAATTTACTGCGACCTAACGCGTTTTATCTATCTACGGTGACTGGCCTATCAAATCATTCCTGTTGAATTAATTGAAATATAAAAAAAATATGATCAAAATCTTCCACAATGATCGTAAATAATGATAATTATCACAAAAACTATTCCAACTAACCATACATTAAAAAAAAAAAACCTTAAATAGGTAGGTTAGACAGATAATATAACAGTAACATAGGTACTGCCAATACCCAGCAATGTGATTATGTAATCGTCTCACCGTATAAGCTTAGGTGAAGTGAACATGAAATGAGCGATCAATCCATACAAACAAGATGGAATGACAGCTCACATGTCGTTCACTCCACCTAAGTGATCACGGCGAGATGTCGACAGCATCGACCAGCTGTTCACTTCATGCTCACTCCGCGAAAGTTTACATGGTGAGATGTAGACAGAAAAGACCGGCTGTATATTCAACTCATTGACGATGAATCATTCTCACAGATACATCTTTGATGGCATCTTAATAACGCCACTAAAGAGACTTGCGATTCCATTTAACCCAACATAGATATGATGCTCAAAGACTTACTACCAAGAAACACACATCTTCTACTTCTGTGAATACGCCTCATTGACACATAGGTAAACTAAAGTGCCTCCGGAGCTACATTTGTGTTGCTAGCGTAAACTGAAACAATCTTTGCTATGAAAATTGAGCTTTACGTGATATTTGTTCGGAGCTGAGAAAGCTGAGACATTTTGTTTGTGTGCCTTCTGACAAAGGTTTACTTTTAGCGTTTCATTTTCGTGATATTATGGTTCCGTACCAAAATGGCAAAAATGAACCCTTTTAGTGTGACTAAGTCTTTCCGTCTGTTGCAGCTGGATATCTCAAGAACTACTAATGCTATCAACTTACTTGAAATTTGGAATAGTTTTAGAATACGCTTGATCAACTATTTAGCAAATAAGAGAGAAATAAAATGTTGTTTTTTTTTTGCAACAGCGACTGAAACAGGGTTCTTGGAAGTTTGTATGTGGGGTATCATATGAAAAAGCGCTATTTGCACATTCTCTAACATTTTTTATTTTTGTTTTAGGCCGCGGTTTTCGTCTTTTGACGAAAAATGTAAAAAAAAATACCAATCCCCCCCCTTATCACCGAAGTTTGCATAGAGAAAAATTTGAAATTATTTTATGTGATAGAATTTTATGTAAAAATTACAGGAAAAATAAAACGATGTCTCTAAATAGCACACTTTTTCAGAAATCATTAAAAATATTAAATTGATTCACTAGCGGTCAAGAGATGGCGTGGATTTAAAACTGTAATGTACACCGCAGTGTTAAAATTCTCTGACGCCTCACAGATGAAAATTTAAAAACCGTTCCCGTTTTATTTTTGATGGTATGGAACCCTCGGCGCGCGAGTTCGATTCTTTATTTTGAGTAAACTAAAAGAAAACTATATTACAAAATACTGACAGTTCCAGAAGTGCGTGTTCATATTTAAGGCAGATGTAGGGTAGCTGATAACATTTAGGAAAAAATATCATTACAAACGAATGAAGCTTTTTCCGAAAAATTCGTCCACAAAAAGCGACTGATAAGTTCGGTACAAATGACTAATCAAGCAATTTGTTACCGTTGGTGGCATTTACTATATCTTTAATCACAGATTTGAAGGCACTGACTGCAACAAACTGCTTGATTAGTAATTTTTCGGAACTTTTTAGCAATTTTATTTTGCATTTATTTAATGTACATGCAATAGTTACCCAAAATCTTCTTTTAATGTGACTACGCACTTCTGGAACGCCCTGTAAATTACATATGTACAGTCTGTATAAAAATTCAAATGAGTACAATGAGACTTCAACGTCTGAACGGAGTTTTATGGTCACATGGGAATTAGGACAGTAATCATTTTTACCAAGCCAGTACATACATATCCTTGAGGGCAATCTACTGTCAAAAGCTTATTGAACATAAGAAGGAACAGATTTACAGTTGTTGATTACAAAAATGTAACACTTGTTTGAGTACAAAGAGTATTTGAGAGAAACAGTGCAACATTCGCCAGTAAGAAACAAACTAATGCCACTCGAGCTGAAAGCGCGGCGTACTGCAAATGTTCTGAACCGAAATGATAACATCTTCGCACTGAACTCGTGATTGCTAGATGTGTCTTAATATTATTCTGTTGATTTGTTTTGGGATAAGAGAAGAAAAAAGACTTTTACTGGTGGAGATTCGTTATACGCTGAAACAAATAGGAAGATAAAAAATATCGAAAATATATTACATTAAATTATTATTATTTGCACCAAGTGCAGCCCCATTTCATGTCCAAGCTATCTCTTTTTTAATACCAGGTTTTCTGGAATAGATCGCGGCGTATGATAAGACCGCCGATTGTATATTTTTAAGTTTAAGGTTTTCTGTTATAGAATTTGAATTCGATTAATTGCCCAATTCTAGTTTGACCCGTTTAGCCTGAAAACCCGTCAAACTTTGGTATTAAACTAGGTTCTGATATTTTCCTAACTCCTAATTCTGAAGTCAGTAACAAGTTCTGTCATACACATAGGGTATTTCTTTAAGTAAGAACCTACCCATATCAAGGCTGAAGATAGTTACGTTGTTGAGGTAATGAGTACCATTTCCTTCATAGGTCCTAAGTAATGCTCTGCTCACTTAAGCAATACGATATCCTTGAGGGGCAGGAAAAATACTCTTAGGAAAATCGTTCGCTACGAGTATCTCACCGTCGTAACAGAAGGCGAAATCATATTTCCGGGACATATATTATTTACTAACTTTATGAGGAGGTCGTTGCTACATAACAACAGCCACACGGGTCGATCCTCAAGGTTAAGCAACGTTTGCCAAGGTTGGTCTGTGGATGGGTGGCTTCTTAACATGTCGAGTTTCCTACGTGCCTCGGAAAGCACGTTAAGCCGTTGGTCCCGGCTATCTTTGGCAGTCGTTACGGATTATCAGAAGCCAGTAAATCTGACTCGTCTTGCCGAGTTAATGGGTTGTGGAGGTCTGGCAGGCAGCCGCTCCACGTAAAATACTGGTATTCAGCTGAGTCCGGTTTGACTGGAAGCCGTCTCCAATGTATTTGGGAAAAGGCTAGGTAGATGATATGATTAGGGTACTCTACGTCAGTTTTTTTTTTATCATGTAGTCTCTGTGATGGTATTCGAGATAAAAATTAATAAACAAATAGTTATTTCAAACATTTTTCGATATCGTTTAGATTATGACGAAGAAATGTTGATGAAGAAATATTAGATAAATATATTTCTTTATGGATCATACACGCGTATTTATAAGGCTATATTATGAATTTAATAACAAGAATGTTAGATTTGCATTTTTACAGAAGAATTTTCCACAGAGAAAACGCGTACCTAATTACATGATAATATTTTCCTTTAGCATTCCCAGCCATGTTGTATGTATGTTATCTGTACTAGTTTAGAAATGTACCTTATTGGTTTAATGTTCATGACTTTTATATAAGTCTTGTCTTAAGTCTATTTTTCATTTCCACGCGTAAATAACTGTACAAATTGACATTTCTGTACGTATCATAACAAATTCGTTTTGAAAGAGACCGTAAAGTCTAGCATATGATTGCAAACTTTACAGCAAGTGTGTTTGCGTTAAATCTGGTAGCTAAAGTGCCTCGCTCCGTGTGAACATACTACTACCTATTAGTATGTCGGAAAACGTAGTGCACAAAGATAGCACTTTTATTTATCTCCGCCAAGTGGTAGCGGAACGAAAATATATCAATGTGTGCACATTATCATTCCAAGCAAATGTTGCGAAGGTAGTCTCAGTTATTTCATTATACAATTTTTCAATTTGTTATTGTTCAAGAACCTGATTTTTCTTTCTCAGCGAGCTCAAATCTTCATAATAATTATAATGTTCTAAAAATAGGTCCATTATGCCACTTTCAACATAATCTGACCCCGCCTCTAAAATCACATTAAACACAATCAATAAGCCCCGATATTTCGGTTACCAGCTGTAGATATGATATAAATTGAAATCTTTTATAAAATACTTCCATCACGAATTTCAAAATGTCCCTATCTACAACGAGCAATATCGGCAACGTAAAAATATTTAGAATTTCCCCTCCGCCGGCAGAATCTCGATTTATTTGAGTCACAAATACGTTTCAATAACAGCGCGAATAACTGAGGGGGTGTATTTTAAAAGATTTGCAACTAAGTGTCTGTGAAAGTAAGTAATGACAAACATATTAATTTATAAGTGGACGAAGTGTTATTACGAAGAGAGTCAAGTGGGCGAGATTAAAGACGGTTGAGATCGCATTACATTGAGCCAGGATATAGCAATTACCCCTTAGCCGAGAGCGCTACGCATGCTAATCAAGTTTATGTTTTGTCTGAAACTCCTAATTTAATGCCGTTTTAATACAAGTAGCGGTCCCTTGAATAAAGCTATAATATTTACATAATTATGTATGTTGCTATTAATTTAGAGGCCAGCTCAGAAGTATTATAGGGGTATAAGCATTAATCTTGTTACTTTACTAAACCATTATCTAATAAAAACAAATGTTGTTAAATAAATCTAAATATTGTAGCAAAATAAATTATGTTCCAGCTACCACAAATTTAGATGGTAAAGATATTGTTACAAGCAGTCGCAGTTTTTTTTATTTGAGCTGGGTTTGCTCTTGACTCTCTCTAGTCTTGGTCAGAGATGATAGAGACAAAGTCTATAATGGAGCGAGCTTACCCAGAAGGAGCCTGTTCACCCTAATAAACTTTGAAGAGATTAGGGTTGTATGCGTTCGGAAAAAGACACAGACAGAGAGTTCCACTCCTTTGCTATGCGTATTATATTAAAAAACGTTAGGAAACGCAAAGTTTGAAGTGGTGGAATAGCAACAAGGTAAGGATAGTAACTTTCAGTGCATCTGGATATCCGATGCTAGAAGAGAGCCGGTTGGCTGAGGTCGTGGAGTTTTTGGGCACACTGAAATACAATCTGTAGAAGACCGACAAGCAGGCATTCTTGCAGCGATGAGCCAAGCTGTGTAGCTTGGTAAGTATCCACCAGTTTTATGTCGCCAATGAGCCTTGTAGGTCTTCGTTCGAAAAGAAACGGAAACATTAATATTGGGCACAACTAAGCCTCAAAGGATGTCAAATTCGTGTAGCCCCATAGCATCCTTGACAGTTTTTGAATTTTCAGTTGTAAATTCATTCGTCCACGTGACAGACATATTTCTGTTTCCAACTAATGGAATGTGTATCTACAGAGCGAATGTTTAAGCAACACAGCACGTTCTTTTGATGCTTATGTGACTATCCGCCACTCCTAGATACTTAAATACTTATTTAATTCGTTTCAAAACATTTCACATGTTGCCAGATACTTGAAGGATCATAAATTGCTGGGCCAGCCGTCCACTTAATTTCGAGAATCACAAAATATGTTAAGTATCTGCTTTTGAAATGTTTAGCATGAGATTTGGTACTCAGGAAATCAATCAATCTTTGTTTTAATGGGAAGCAAACGCGCCATTTGCCAGACGTTATTCGAATGCAATATTTTACGTTAGTGGAAATACGACCTTCTCCTCAATTCGTTAGAGTCGATATTCGTTAGCGGATAACATTATCGACTAAGGCGCTTGTACCTGAAACCCGAGAAATGAACAAAAAGCAAAGCACTTATGATGTGCACTTTAACCGGGGTAAAACCCACAGGCATTTTTGGGCTATTATTAAGAAATTGGACAAAAAGCCCAACAGGACGCCGGTCGGGGACGCTCGTGGTTTTGGAAAAGGGCGGCACTTGGCGTTAGGGCTTGAAAGGATACGGAGCGAAGTTAGGATTGATGGCTCGGACATCGCGAGACTCTGTAAGCGATAGGCTAGTGAGAAGACTGATAGTAGTCAATGCGATATGGCGAGATGATGTAGAGCTGTTGTATCGCGAGTGCAAGTAGCATTTATTAGATTAATATAAGTTAGAAATAATTTAGTATTGAATACGTGTGTGTGTGTTTGTGCTGGTGTGAATGGGTGAGTCTTTTATTGTTCTAATTTACTCTGGGCTGATATTGTGTTTCATTATACACAGTGACACTAACGGAGCCGCAGGCAAACCTAGTTGTCTATAGGTTGTATAACAGAACAGACAGATACGTGTTGCTAGAGAGTTTGTTGTGCCATTTCTTCTCTCTAGCCCAAACACTAGGAAGTGGCAACGGGTGGGCGCTTTAGGGGCTGTCTATAGGCTTGAAGAGTTGAAGTTCTCAACTATATTTACTTTTGAGTTTATAACTCTCGATTGTAGTAACTATTTGTATTTTTATTGATTCTGAAATTTATATTCTCTACCTGCGACCACTGATTCGGTCAGATACGAACACTGTGTCTTACAGATGTACTTGTTGTACAAAGAGTGCGCTTCCTGGGGTTGGGTTGACCATATCTATCTTATATTATACAGTCTAAGGACTTAGGGACCATGTCTCTATATTATGAGCATGATGTTTGACGTTCTGCCGCTGGAACTAGTCGCTCCGTTGCTAGACAAGGACGGTCGCACGGTTGGCGCAGGGAAAGCCGCCTCGTCACGTTTACAGTTCGACCGAACTGCTAGGGACCACGTTTCCTATAAACGTGTTGCCGACACTTTGTTGCTGAAAAGCCGCTGGTGTCACTTAAGGAAGTGTTGCTCTGAGTGCTATGGGTGCAGACGTGAGGTATCGTGCGAGTAACTATTGACCTTATACCAGTTACGCTAGCGTAAAGGTTTCTCACACGATCTATTATTAATTAAAATAGAGTAATTGATTTTCCCTTTGTTATAAGGTGAGCTTCTGAAACCATTCCTATTTTATTTCATAACTATGAATTCCTAAGTCCTTCTATTATATATTTCAATCCAAACTTTGACCTATCAATGTGATAAGGCATTGGATTATTTCATACTTTTGGAATTCACTTCATAAAAGGCGGGAGGATGTCCAGTCTGGTCTGAGTCCTACGGGGACACGCGTTGGTTGGGGCGTGTTTCTCCCCCTTCGGGGGGACCGACCTTATCTATTAGGGTTATTTAGGAAAAACGAAAATTTTATCAGCCTAGGGTAACTTAGGAACAGTCACATTTGGTCCGCGTGTCCAGGATTGTCGTCAATAAATGTACTGATTCACGTCAGTGCAACGAGAAAGAACATTTATGGGTTACTACAAAAACAACACAACGTAATTTGAGGCTTGGGACAAAGATAGTTATAACGGCTAAGATTTCATAAATTGTTTCGTAAACCGATACAGACGAAATAAGTTGCAGCGGCTACAATATTAGTTTACAATAAAAATAACACAGCGTTATTTTAGGGTTCCGTAATAATCGGTTAGGGATTAAAGAAGAGGCTACTTAGTACATAAAATTCACACAACATACTAATATATGGCTTTTTAGCTCTCAAAGAAAACTTAGATTACAATAGTTACACCAAGTAATGTTAAGCAGTTAACGGCTGATTAATTTAGTTGAATTCGATGACGACAATTAAATAGCGAGTTCAAATCTCGTATGATTTATCTGTTGAAGTATGTGCTAGGACTAACAAGCAATTGGAGGGCTGGGGAATCTTAACTCTTAAGATTCCTGTGTCAAAGCTTGTGGGTTAAATTCCCCACTAATAATAAGGTTTCATAAGTACGGAGGTAGTTTATGGGTTGTATGCCTATCTGTTTGAATAACTGTGTTTATAAAAGAGGCTTCTTAAATTTATTTCCAATCTTGCGCATTGCATCAGGGTATTTAGAAACACATTGCGTCTGAAGGCTTGGCAACCGGACATGTTACCGTAATTAACAACAAACATTCCTTTCATCTAAAATAGTAGAGTAATATTGAGCTCTTTTAAAATAACATTGTGTCGGTTAAAAGTAATATTGCACAAATAACAGTTAACTAAAAGGGTCCGGCTCAGCAACAAAAAAAAGCAGACCCTTAGAACAAAGAGAAAGCTTTAGACAATAGCGGCAAATAACTCCGGAAGGGCTACACGTGGTAATTTTTAGTGTATACGTGATAATAGTACAACTGATTTTATGCTTGAGTTACTGAACTGTTAAATAAGGGATTAATTTACTGAATTGATGTAGGTAATAGTTTCATTGATAGGCTAATGTGCTAATCTTGAGTTCGACTCCCAATTGTCTTTTGTGTGTCTGATAATTTGAGACGCTGTTTTTAGATTTGTATAGCTGTATAAGTGAGCTAGGTAAACATCCTAGTTATGGGTCAGAGTGGTTGTGAAGATGAAAGGTGGTTGCGTGGTTAAGATAGGTATGGCGGTGTGATAAGGGAGCTGAACAAAAGACTTACCCTTACTTATAGATGAGCGTTATATAATATACTACCTATTCATTACCTAAGGTCAGTAAAGGTGGAAACTACGAGTAGTTTCATAATGGTAATTAAATCACGGAAAAAGGGAAACTCGAAATTATTGTAGGATAATCTCAATATCGATAACTTGGCAGTGTGTCATTACTATGATTTATTGGAATAGATACTCGTGTGCTCTTATTTCAAATTCCAGGATAAGCGATTCATCACTAGGCTGCGACAACGGGATATCTAAACCTACGGTTCGTGTGTTGCACCTGGTCCATAGTTTCATCTTATTGGCTTAGACCGATTTCAGCGACTTCGACCGTAGCGTGGCTCCTTTTGCGAAGCTAAGTGTTTCTCTTATTAACTTCTGCAGTAATGTTACTGTACAACATAACATTTGGCATGTCACTGAAATCAATGTTGACAAGCTATGATGCTATGGTCTATGACAAGCTATGACTTCAAACTAATATACCAATGAACTATATTGTCACTGGTGTTACAGTCTGAGGGGGGCATTATTCTAATTGATTAAGCCCTTGTCGAGAAGGCTAACATGCTTAAGAAAATCTGTCTATAGATTTTTACATAATACTGCAAGTCTTAATGGATTGCAAACCTGCTCTGTTCTCATCGTAATGATCTAATATAACTCTGTAACTACTGTACTCTGTATTCTACTTCAGAACCTCTCGAGACTATTTCATCTTATTGGAACAAATTATAATATGTTTATGTGCGAACTATTTCAGCTACACCTGGATACAAGTACGGGCAGCTGTCTATGAAGCTGACTCAGCGCGGGGCGCTTCGGGAAAGGCCTCTGTCCAGAACGAAGGAGCAACGTAGGTAGTGTGACCTAGTAGCAGAAATACTCTTAAATGAGACTCTGGTATGTAAATTCACACTATAAGCATGCGCAGTCTTCTCTTATTGGAATATGAAGAGTACTTCAAAATATATGTGATCGAGGACAGCAATTATGAATCGATTGAACAAGAGATTATATGAGATTAATGTGTTACACTTAACTATAAACACAATTTTCCTGAATCTTGTTATCAGATGTAGGCATTATTCAAGAGAATAAGTTCTAATAGAACAGTTGGGAATCGACTGCAGATTAAGATAGACTTTGATGTGGCTAACTATTGGAGAATATAAGGCGCAGTAGATGAAAAGCAAACTAGTAATGACACTTGGTTTTGGACCGGGGTAGAGCGGTCGACGTGTTGATAATAACGAAGGCTATGTTAGGCAAGGTTAGGGCTGATTAGGGCTAAAGCTGTGTTTCTAACATTACTAGAGCGAGAGTATTATGATTAAATAATGCGTTTAATACGATAGGAGTCATTCGAAACAAGGTTTTGTGAGTCGAGTATTAATGTAAGGAGAGTGTAAGCAAGTGCGTGTTAGCGTGTGTGAATCTCAGTGATTGTGTCGGTGACCGAGTAGGGTGAGTGGAGTATGTATTATCCTTCCTAATCTCCTTCTATGACTTAAATGAGGTAATCAACACCTGTGTTTGGTTTTAGGGACTCGGAGAAAGCCTTTCTATAGGGTGTGCTTATGACCTAGAATCAGACTGACTGCAACAATGACTATTAACCTGACTATAACCTGACGCATGACAAACCCTACCAAGTCACTGCTTAGGAAAGGCTGAACCGAATGATACTCGTAACCAGTTAGGGCCCGCTTGAACAATAATGTTTACGTGCAAATGTGTAAGATTGTGTCATATCAACCAAACATTAGTAGAGATTGCCTCTCCCTAGGACTGACTGAGTGCAGTTTATACTTTGTACTGTTTCTGAAATATGCACACTTCCATTGGAGGGGGGTAGGCTTCACCAAGTACGGGTTGAACTGAATTGATAGTTGTCCTAATGGACGATAGGGACTGTACCGTATCTCGCTAAATCACAACCGGCCCCCGAGGCCTCTCACTGATATAAAAAAATAATATTTAGCGAAATACATATTTTGGAAGCCTAGATGGAACGCTCGCTGCCAGACGTGGCAACGGTTGCTGCAGTACTCTATGTGCTTCCCCGAAATGGGTTAGATTAAGGAAGTGCGAGGTGACGATTTTAAAACCACTTCGGCGTATAGCGAATCAGTGTAATGTATTCTGCAAACGACTGACGATGCGGTACGCTTGTGCTAAGTTAATAATTGTATTGTCTTTGGAACTGAGTTGATGGGCCTATTCAAGGGGCTAATTTACATAACGCGCGTCCAGTATTACTGGAAACTTGTCTCGCTTAATAGCAGAGATACTTCGCAGTCCTCGGCCTTAGGATTAAGTAAGACAAGCTTGAGTTTAGGGAACGTGTACTGTTGTGACCGCAGCAGGTCCTCTCTAGGCCTATGCGCAATAGGATCAACGGCACACGTACGACGTGTTGGCTGTTGTAAAATAGTCTCACGTCACTGGGTTGGGACTTTTGACTAGTGTGAAGTAGTTTATTAACGTATTTCGAAATAATGATTAGCCAGGCAAGCGTTACGTATCATTCTCCTTTTTTTGAAATCCTCTTGGATAAATGAGGCTCTGCTGTGTAAAGTGAAAACAAATCACACACAGATCATCAGAAAATTTGCAACGATAATATTAAGAGAGTGGATATTACGAAAGGAAATAAGTTGAAATACAACAGTTATGTGATGGTTCAAAATTAGATGAGATTCTGGTGTGTATACCTAAACGATAAGCAACTAGGTCTCTGGAATTTTATATTAAAAAAAAAAAATGAACCGAGAGAGTTTAGGGGGGAATGAGTTGACATAGGTTGAGTTTATTATGTATCAATTGAGGATGTGTTTGTGAAACATTAAGAAATTATAGCAGACATTGCAACTAATTGGATATGGATCCCAACTATAAAAGTTAGTATATAAGACTCACTTCACATTTAAGATGAGTATTTATCTACATCGGTATAAGACCAATATTAGTAGAGGCAAGGTTTAAGCTATTGTGAAAGCTCATCCGCTGTACTGCGTCACGCGTCTGATTTTCAGAGGGGGGAATGTGACTATCCGCCACTCCTAGATACTTAAATACTTATTTAATTCGTTTCAAAACATTTCACATGTTGCCAGATACTTGAAGGATCATAAATTGCTGGGCCAGCCGTCCACTTAATTTCGAGAATCACAAAATATGTTAAGTATCTGCTTTTGAAATGTTTAGCATGAGATTTGGTACTCAGGAAATCAATCAATCTTTGTTTTAATGGGAAGCAAACGCGCCATTTGCCAGACGTTATTCGAATGCAATATTTTACGTTAGTGGAAATACGACCTTCTCCTCAATTCGTTAGAGTCGATATTCGTTAGCGGATAACATTATCGACTAAGGCGCTTGTACCTGAAACCCGAGAAATGAACAAAAAGCAAAGCACTTATGATGTGCACTTTAACCGGGGTAAAACCCACAGGCATTTTTGGGCTATTATTAAGAAATTGGACAAAAAGCCCAACAGGACGCCGGTCGGGGACGCTCGTGGTTTTGGAAAAGGGCGGCACTTGGCGTTAGGGCTTGAAAGGATACGGAGCGAAGTTAGGATTGATGGCTCGGACATCGCGAGACTCTGTAAGCGATAGGCTAGTGAGAAGACTGATAGTAGTCAATGCGATATGGCGAGATGATGTAGAGCTGTTGTATCGCGAGTGCAAGTAGCATTTATTAGATTAATATAAGTTAGAAATAATTTAGTATTGAATACGTGTGTGTGTGTTTGTGCTGGTGTGAATGGGTGAGTCTTTTATTGTTCTAATTTACTCTGGGCTGATATTGTGTTTCATTATACACAGTGACACTAACGGAGCCGCAGGCAAACCTAGTTGTCTATAGGTTGTATAACAGAACAGACAGATACGTGTTGCTAGAGAGTTTGTTGTGCCATTTCTTCTCTCTAGCCCAAACACTAGGAAGTGGCAACGGGTGGGCGCTTTAGGGGCTGTCTATAGGCTTGAAGAGTTGAAGTTCTCAACTATATTTACTTTTGAGTTTATAACTCTCGATTGTAGTAACTATTTGTATTTTTATTGATTCTGAAATTTATATTCTCTACCTGCGACCACTGATTCGGTCAGATACGAACACTGTGTCTTACAGATGTACTTGTTGTACAAAGAGTGCGCTTCCTGGGGTTGGGTTGACCATATCTATCTTATATTATACAGTCTAAGGACTTAGGGACCATGTCTCTATATTATGAGCATGATGTTTGACGTTCTGCCGCTGGAACTAGTCGCTCCGTTGCTAGACAAGGACGGTCGCACGGTTGGCGCAGGGAAAGCCGCCTCGTCACGTTTACAGTTCGACCGAACTGCTAGGGACCACGTTTCCTATAAACGTGTTGCCGACACTTTGTTGCTGAAAAGCCGCTGGTGTCACTTAAGGAAGTGTTGCTCTGAGTGCTATGGGTGCAGACGTGAGGTATCGTGCGAGTAACTATTGACCTTATACCAGTTACGCTAGCGTAAAGGTTTCTCACACGATCTATTATTAATTAAAATAGAGTAATTGATTTTCCCTTTGTTATAAGGTGAGCTTCTGAAACCATTCCTATTTTATTTCATAACTATGAATTCCTAAGTCCTTCTATTATATATTTCAATCCAAACTTTGACCTATCAATGTGATAAGGCATTGGATTATTTCATACTTTTGGAATTCACTTCATAAAAGGCGGGAGGATGTCCAGTCTGGTCTGAGTCCTACGGGGACACGCGTTGGTTGGGGCGTGTTTCTCCCCCTTCGGGGGGACCGACCTTATCTATTAGGGTTATTTAGGAAAAACGAAAATTTTATCAGCCTAGGGTAACTTAGGAACAGTCACACTTACCACCAAAATGGAAACAAGATTCCCAACATTTTTTTAAATTTTTTGTTGCTAATACACAGTAATTCCACAAACTTTAGTCACAACACGTGTTGACGACACAAAGTTGCCAAATTTTATTGGTGGAGACACACCTTTACAGTTAAGAATAAAGCTTTTATCTTCGTTATTGGAATACAGCCATTTAACGTGATTATAAATTACTTACTTTCAAATAACAGCAATGTTAATTAGATTTCACAACTAAATTAACTTGTTTAATGGATATTGTTACCGTTAACAAAATAAATTAGTCTTCGTGTCTATAATTTATAACTATTGCTTGTAGCTATATCAAATTTAAACATTTTCTGTAAATGCACTTTAGCGTACATACCATGGGTGTAAGCCTTTGAACACGTTGTTTAACGCGCCCACGACAACGCGCGTTTTACGAACGTACGGTCATGGCTCTGTACATGACGAAAAGGTACCGCTTTTCGTTCTGCTTCTGACTCTCTCGTTTATAGCGCGTCAGCGCGCGTCATCTGCACGTCATGAGTCGTCGGCGCATTAAAAATACGACGTATACATAGGTTCTTACATACGTACCTTACTGTCGAACACAACGTAGAAAATGTGGGAACAATATGACACCAAATTTCATTATTTATTTATGTTTGTCAAACTGCGTTACTCCGCCGCGACTGTCTGTCTATCTGTTCGCGATAAACTTAAAAACTACTGCACCGATTTTCATGCTGTTTTAACCAATTGATAGAGTGGTTCTCGTGGAAGGTTTTAGTATATAATTTGTCAAGTTTTTGTATAACCGACAGCCACGCGAGCCGTGGCCGGGGCCGAAGCCGCGGGCATCAGCTAGTTTATAATAAACATGTCTTATTTTAATTATTATCGTCCGATAAATTCTACATCCGCTCCAAAAACACAGGCACACCCACGGCGGCATCACACAAACACAGTTAGTGGAAATCGCCGCTAAACCCACACGCCTGGAAGAGAGATACGGATGGCGATCCTTTTATATTTACTGAAAACGATTGTTCGCTGGCTTTCAAAACGAGTGGATTTCATACGGGCTGATAAAAATACTTGTGAAAGAACACTGGGACGTGCAGCCTTTGTACGATCGACATGGTCGCTTCATCAGTTTTGTGTGCGAGTTGTACGTATACAATTAATAATATGGTATGTTTTATTAGTTTTTGTTTGCACTAGCTTTGGCTCGCGACTTCGTTCGCGCATGTGCCGTTTTTTCCCCGAAATTCGGGCAATCCTCTCCTTGTGCTCCCATACACTCCTCAAGTAATCTACATGCCTAAATTGCAGCTTTCTACGAACAATATTTTGGGCAGTACGTTTCTGTCAGTCAATCATTACTCAGCAACGGAAGAATTTTATCCAAAACCATTTAGTTTGACAAATCTATACTAATATAATATTTTAAAGCAGAAGAGTTTGTTTGTTTGTTTAGTTGAACGCGCTAATCTCAGGAACTACTGGTCCGATTTGAAAAATTCTTTCAGTGTTAGATAGCCCATTTATCGAGGAAGGTTATAGGCTACATATTATCACGCTAAGACAAACAGGAGAAGAGCAGTAATGGAAAATATGACGCAGACGAAGTTGCGCGGGTCAGCTAGTTATATACTAAATCCTTCCTCGAGAACAACTCTGTCCATTGGTGACAACAGCATGAAAAGGTCGGGCGGAGGGGTCTATCAGACTCTTACTGGCTAAAACCACCCCGGTTCCATCTCCCACCGTCTGAACCGCTATGTGTAAAACTTGGCACATGGGTAAACCATAATATGTTGGATAAGGCAAAGGATCTTTCGATATCCCAGGTGTATGCTCCACGCGGTTAAAAAAACACGTGAAAATACTTTTCACGGGGACGAAGCCGAAGGTATATAATATATTTGATATAGTACCTTCTTAAAAAGGTAATACTCGCTTAAATATTTCATCTTTTATACTTTAAAGGGTGAACTGAGTTTGAGTGCTTGAAAGCTTTAATTTATTACCTTATAGATGACGTAATGTACTTATAGGTAGGATTTTTTTCCTATCGATCGGGTAAGTGGCTCACTGGTAGATGGCCATGAATTACCGATGCCTGTTACAGGTAACTGCTATACTTTGTATATCGCTGTTGCCTATGTTCTCTTTGTGACGGGCGAGCGTTTTGGGGGACTGTCTTTTGTAAAACTTGACGTTCGAAAAGTGCTAGGTCCCAGCCTAATTTAAATAAATGACTTTTGAATGTTGTTATTTTTTAATTGTGCTCCTTAGAGTCAACTCAATCAAAACTACGTTTTTACTATCTTCCGCGGTTCGTCCATCTGTCTGTCAGTGTATACTGTATCTCATCAAACATATTAGCAAAAAGTTGAAATTCAGAGATTTACAGAATGAGCTTTTCTAATGCCGATATCACAACAAATAATAAAAACCCCACTAAACTCCAGAGCCTAAATTCTGAAAAAAAAAAGTTGTTACTAATAGATTACAGGAAAACATACATATTAAAATGTATGTATGAGGAATGGTTATAAAATAACATATTAGAAATAGGTACTGCTGATTCGTACGAACCTTTTGTCAAATTTACTCTTGGCCGGTATTTTCACAAAGATCACATATTAATACAGTTTCCAAATTAGGTAGCTAGTGATCTAGGTGAAACGCTGCCCTAATTATGCGAAGCTTCAATACAGACGGGCACAGTAGAATACCTACGTTGCAATAGCAACTGAGTACGAATACTCAAACGAGGTCACAGTTGTTTGTCTTGAGGGACTACTCACACTTCTTCAGCTCTATCCAGCTTATGCATATAGAAAACAACGATTTTGTATGGCGACGCGTACGCATCCGTTCAGCTTTCCGCATCCATTCAGCATTCACGTCAAACAAGTACAAAATGCGGACAGCTGTGTTATTACCATTCGAGTGCTACAGATAGAGTTCAGCGCTAATCTGGAGCTGCCCGCCTTCTCATTATTAAGGCCGTACCCTGACCAAATAATCTTGAGCATTTTTTCTCTCAATAACAGCGCAAGAGATACAATAGCGAACACGCTCAGAATGTTGAATAAAATCGTTATAAAATCTAATTTTGGTCATTTGAAAAAAATGTTTCTACCAAAATGTTCATAATTAAATTGCCTATCCATTAGTGTAACACAAACATTAATGTACAAAAACAAAATAATCGTTAGTTTTCGAGAAGATGCATGTTTTCAGCATTTTTTTCTCATTTCTGTAGTTTCGTTGTGAGGAGATTACATAAATATTATACTTAGTAATAAAAAATAATAATGAATCATTTTGAAGCCAAGATTATGTAGAAATTTATTGTATTTTTTATAAGTTGATATTTTTTCTGGATAAAGAAGAGTATATAGCTCCAAAAACTGCACAAAAAACGGCTAGCGCTGCGTTTTGCTCGGGAACGCGCCTTAAGGGGGCTTTCACATTTTTTCTTGAATTTTAGCGTTTTATTCGAATTTTGATGTGTGATTTTGCTTTAGATATAGCCTTAAAAAAAAAAACAAAAATATGCCTAAGATAGTTTGATCATTTATCTTGGGAGTGTTTTAAATAAATATTTCAATTTGTTCACGTACATCAGTAAAATCCTTGACTCCGCAAAGGATGTTTCACAAAACGTTGCTTTAGGGTATCTTTTGATGCCTTGGTACACCGAAGATATTATAATTTAATCATTTATAAAAATGTCCACGGTACAATTGTATCTTCTACTTTGGAATGATCAAATCAATTTATTACGATTCATACAGTAATACACCAAAAATAATTCTGTAAAACTGAGAGTTATTGACAATTTTCCGTACGAAACTATAATTTTTATCTATGAAATTATAATCAAAATTCTAATAAAAAATATTTAATAATTAAGGTGGCATTGCTATATTGCTTGAAAAAAAAATTGGTCTAATTAAAAGTAAAGTAAATATTTTTAAATAATTGTCGAAAATCAATATAATCTTGTGACGCGCGGTATTCAACTTTAGTCAACCTGAGCAATTCGATTTTGTAAGAGCGCTTTGACAAAACTGTCTTAGGCATATTTTTATTTTTTTAAGGCTATGTCTACAGCAAAATCACACATCAAAATTCGAATAAAACGCTAAAATTCAAGAAAAAATGTGAAAGCGCTCTTAAGAAGCTGTACGCGGCTGATAGAAGCAGAACTGTATAAGTGTGTCCAAAATCGTTCAGCGAAATGTGAATGGAGCTGAATAAATGTGTTTAAACCCTGAAAGTTACAGTTCTATTAGAATAAGGCTCTACTTACTGAACGTTGATTTATGTATGTCACCGGAAAGTGGCAAACTCCGTTAGATTGTAAAAAAAAAACATGATTCGATTGTAATTTCTCGATATATTATAAAAAATCGTTTGGTATATAATATATCCCATCCATATTCAATAGTTTCCAAAACATCCTTGTCTTACTTAGAAAAAAGTAGTTTACAATTTCACGCGATATTTTACAATCTTACGGTGTTTGCCATTTTCCGGTGACCGGTGCTGTTTGTACAAGTTTAAACTTGAAGTTAGAAAATAATATACTCTAAAATTTGAAATAAATCAGAGGCATCAAATATTTATCCAGCGTCAGTGTTTTGGACATTTTTGCCATTGACAGCGATCAATAGCAACAGTGTCCAGTACACTGGCAGCATTGCCGCGTTGAAAATATTTATCCAGCGTCAGTGTTTTGGACATTTTTGCCATTGACAGCGATCAATAGCAACAGTACACTGGCAGCATTGCCGCGTTGAAAACTAGTGCTGATTCTTTGGCCGACGAAAAGCCCAGCCCTCAAGTTTTTTGCTGATGTCCCGGCAGACTCGACGAGCACTCAAACCCCATGGGCCTAATGTTTCAACCCTAAACTGTTTAAATATATTACTCACAATAAGTTTGTTGTATTTGCGCCGTTTGACTAGTAAAGGTAGTTTAGGTTTCGACCAGAATCCAGACAATTTTTGCCATAGGATCCTATTATCAAAGTTGTTGTTGGTTGGGTTCAGGTTTCATAAAGTAATGTTTTAAGATTTTACAGACGAACAAGACACGCCAGTGTAACAAAGCGATGTCATAGGTATGCTAAAATTATCTACAAGTATAAAAATACACTCCATCTTTATATTAGTGTCGTGGCGTGACTTTCCGAGGAAGTCTTTAGGCCTGATATTTAATTATTTTTCTTTGCAGACAAAAATGAGAGCCCAATTACTTTTAGAGAGAATATTGATTTTGGTTAAAGGACATATTTATTATTTTTTATTTTATTTTAAACTAGCTGTCCCCCGCGGCTTCGCTCCCGTCAATTAAGTACTCATTGCATATATCGAGTTTTCATTGTTTTTAAGATGTATTCTGCTATTCGGGTCGGAGACAAATCCAACGAATCAATAACCATGAAAATTGGTTCAGCAGATCTCGAGTTATAAGTGTTGTAACAAACCCGTCTTTGTTTTATATATATAGATAGATCAGTTACGGTATAACAGTCAATTACAGTCAGTTAAACTGCGAGAATTTATTCAGTTTAAAATCGTGTAGTTGGGTTTAAAGCCAATTCTTGGCCGATTTAGTTACCTGCCCGAAGCTAAGTGAACAAAACTTATAATAGCCATAATAGCCATTAAAATAATAGGTTTTGCCTTTTGGGTTCGTATTATAGCCCTGACCCTAATCGTTAAGTGAAAAATGTATCAAGTTTCACTTGCTGTGACAGTATTTTCTACAATGGCTAAACAGTACTTTGAGTGGTAAATGCTTTTGATACTTTGAGGCTCAGAGATCACCAAAGTGAAGATATTAAGCATGGGTAATCATCGAATGACTGAGACTCTTACTGACTAAAACCAATCCGTGTTCCTTCTAGTGCTCCTTGCTATCCAGGGCCGACTCTCTCAAACAAATTCCGCAACCCTACCAGCATACCTACATAACCGAAAATATGCAAATACGCGCAACGTATTACTAAATTAAAAAAGATCGTCGTCGATATTTTGATTTTGAAATAAGTATTTCTCCGCGGAGTTTCTTGCGCAATCTTCTCCATACAGATCTACGTTTTGAAATGTGTAAGAGTCTGATAGACCCGCTGTCTTTGGCCAGGTATTGTCCAGCATGAACGGAAATTATGGATCCCATCAGCCCCAGCTACCGCATGTGACCTTAGTTTTGACAAAATAGACCTATTGATAGCAAAAACACAACGCATGTATTCCCTGCTGGGTTGAGTGTCAGGAAGTAAGAATTACCATATTTCGCCAGTTATATCTAAGCTCGAGTAATGGGGGTGAATTTGTTTTCAATAAACGGGGACAAATCCAGTCTCCGGGCTGTACTTATTAATAAAATGGCAGATGGGGAAACTCAATAATCCTTTGTCCGACCCGGGAATCGAACCCTCATGCTCAGCAGACCAAGAGATATGGATAGAAAGCCTAAAAGCGGTAACGCACTGCATCCTATCCGAATTCGTGAAAATATGGATATAAAAATTCGGATATAGCACTGCACCGCATCATCAATATTTTTGCCAGATTGGAGACTCCTGGATGATGGAGAGCAATCAGATGACATGACGAAAGTCAGAGAGAGAGAGAGAGAACTGTATGTGTCCTAATACTTCTAATTTCAGTTCTATAATACTAAAACATGTTGTTAACATAATTAGTTAAAAACATTCTTGTTACACACAAAAAGTGATTTTATTGTTGACCAGTGAATTTTTCGTAATCGTCTTCTAAAATAAACATCACTTGATGTCTCTTAAATAGCTTGTAAACAAGTAAGAGGAAAAATGTCGTTTCCGTTCGTCACTCACTGAATGAGATTACGCAAATAAGACTTTTGACTGACGTGCTCATTAAAGTTAATGTCCACTTAGAAGACATTAATTGTGTTAATTTATGTTGGTAGCATTTAACTTTCGAATTCTGGGTAGTAGCCCAGTAGAAAACGCCGCTAAAAGCTAAATTCGCAAAGCTGGATGTGGTTCTGGTTTTTTGGTATGTTGTGTAGACCAGTTAAAGTAGTGTTCATCCAAATTTGCAACTTCGAAAAACTTGTGCTCGCTGTGCAGCACGCGATATACTGAGACTTCTTTCACTTTTTGCTCTAAATGACAAAAACTTTGCATTTTAGGTATCAAGATATGCCCCTACAAAGATGGTCAATTTTTCTCGAAAATTGTCAATTTTAAGTAATGCTCCCGTCCGTAGCAAAACATTGGCAAATCGCTCGTCCTATGAATAATGAAGCAGTCAAAGAGCGCTTCAAATTCGTGTTGGCCCCTTACTTAACAGCGTTATTTAATGAAGAGGGCATGCGAAACGGGCTCAAATCAAAGTTTTACGAAGTTTTCACCCCAGCCTGTGAAAACGTCTCCCTCAATGCCAACACATATGTAGTGATGGATGAGGGATACCTCCTACCCTACATATTATCATCTGGCATCGAAACTCATCTATACAGGCGATTGTGGCAACCTACGTCGCGTACATATTTTGCCAATAGTTTGCTACGGACGGGCATTAAGTAGGTACTTAAAATTGAAAATTTTCGAAAAAAAATGACCATCTCTACAGGGGGCATATCTTGGTACCTATTAAGTTCATAGGGCTGCGGTTGAGCTTAAAATGTTGCAAATTTAAGTGGTTTTATACAAATATGAAATTGTCTTGTCGAAAATGCATTGTTTTTGATTTTTAGAGCAAAAAAGTCGATATTTACCGCGTGCTGCGCAGCGACCACAAGCGTTTCGAAGTTGCAAATATGGATTCACATCACCCTAACTGATCTATACAACATATCAAAAATGCAGAACTACATCTCGCTTTGCAATTTTAATGTAAATTTCCACTGGGCTATTGTGTGTTGTGGATTCCCTTTCGCGAAAAGGCTTTCATATTATGCTTGTGGCAAATAACATAATATGAACATTCATAAAAAAAAATTCTTATTTAAACACCAATGCGAATCATATTGATATATTTATCAAAGTTTGTATACAAAGTGTATGTATTCATTAATGACCACAATACTAATTGGGAAAATTTCTCATAGCAACACAAGATTTTCAACTCAATGAAATATCTAGTATATTTTCCACTCTAATGTCCCAAAATTTTTAAATATATATATACATAAAATATATATATAAAATATACATTACTATACCTACTTATCATTACGAATTCTAAAATATACCTAAAATAATTTGATAGAATATATTGTGATCCATCTACTCACATGGGTATCCCTGACTTATCAACAGCTCTTTTCAATTTAGGCAAGGCGGTATCCGTCCCAAACCCTTTTCAGGAGAACCACAATATGGCGCCTTCTGTGTGAACCATCCACATTTGTTATACCTCATAAATTTAAATAAGTACCTACCTCTGGAAAAAGTTTGAGTCCACTCGTTGCGTGGAACTGAAACGTGGCATGATTGGTATTGCGGTTAGAAGGTAAGGAGTACTTCGGAAAGTTTGCTGAAGTTTGGGTGACTTGACCTCGGGGCTCACTTGCGGCTTGGTCACTTATGTTACCGCCACTTAAACTAAGTATGTTGACCGAGGAGACGACGCGATGGCTTTTACTAAGCGACGGAACAAGCACTATTTCTTCGGTTTAAGTAAACAAAACTCAATTAAATAAAGATTTCGTCGGAGCCAACTTCCTATGGGATTCTGCTTTCATTTTCATTTTTATGTTTCCTACGAACAAGCCACATTTTTGTAGTGTATTCTGCCCTACTGAAATTAATTAGTAGGGCAGAATACACTCGTATGAAGTCTTAGTGCCTATATTTTGCGCCACTAGAGCTGGCACTGTTGAAATCAACAATATGGTTCAGTTTGTAAAATCAACTAGCCTACTAATATCATGAACGTAAAAATGTATTATGTTATGGCCAGTAGGACAAATTACATTAATCCCAACGGAATACAGACAAATACATAAATAATTTAATAAATCCTAAATTAAATAACTTTAATGTAGATACTCACTTTCTAGGTAGCAAAATAGAGGTGAATATGATCTTGACCCTGGTGTGCACTGAGTTAGTGGCGAAGAGATAGCGGCAGCGGCGGTGCGGTGGGTACAAGCCCGGGTAGCCGGGGCTGGCCAGCACGCACGACCCGGGGCCCCGGCACGACACGTCTTGGTATAACCAATCGCAGTCTGTGGGAGAAATGTCGTGATCAGTACCTTTTCAGTTATAAGGGCCCCAATCAAAATATTGTTTCAAATTTTACCAGCTAGCGCACGCGGTTCCTCCCGCATGGCTTAGTACTAGCCCCTTTTATCTATACCAATATTATAAAGCTGATCGCGTGTTAATCTCACAAACTTCTGGTTCGAATTGAAAAATCTTTTAGTGTTAGATAGCCCATTTATCGAGGAAGGCTAGATAACATCACGCAACGACCAAAAAGGACGAACACTATTGAAAAATGTGATGCAGACGAAGTTGCGCGGGTATACTAATGTATAAGCTATAGGTATTAAAATAAAGTTTCTGTAACAAACATTAATTCACTTATCTATCCATTCTCACAAATAACTTTTATAATAGATGCTAGTAGGATTATGCTGTAGGGATCCCAGGACAGGTAAAATATAAAGTTATTAATTTGTTTGTGTACCTACATAGTTTAAAGCCATGAACCCACCGCGGTTCACGCTATCCACGGTCACAAGGCCCATTTTAGCTGCGTGGGTTCATTTGTTTAACAACGTGGGTCTATGTTTCCACTGTAGAACACGCTACATGCCCACGACTATGTACAACAGCCGGTCGATTCTGTCGACATCTCACCGTGATCATTTAGGTGCAGTGAACACCAAGTGAGTTGTCATGCCATCTTGTTTGTATGGTTTGACAGCTCACTTGTCGTTCACTTCGCCTAAGTGTTCACTTCGACATGTTTACAGAATCGCACTGCTGTAGCGTGGCCCACCGCGACACATGCAGAGGCTACCCACGTTTTTTTGCAAGAATATGGCTTTTGACATAGTCGTGGGTTAATATTCGTAAATAGCGTGTACCACGTGCACAGCGTGCATGACATTGACAGCGCTGAGCTACGTGGGCGACATGTTTGAGCAAGTCACGCGCTTTTCATACAACGCGAAGCCTCACACACGTGCGTAGCCTCTTCGTGCGTTGCAGTGGGTTTCCGCCTTAAGGGTTGAGCTAAATATTTCTGGGGTTTTGGAAATATTTTTACAATAAAATATTTCTAAACTGTGACTGCAGTTTTATGAAGAAAATATAATTTCCTACTCTTAGTTTAAATTCAAAAACTACTTAAATTAAGAGTTAAATTAAAATCAAACTCATTACACATTTTAGCAAAAAGTTATTACAGGGCACGAGAGTTATTTCGCTCATATAAATGGGAAAAATACTGACATAATTACTAACACATCCCATTCCGATTACAGTACGATTAATTTACACGATTGAGTATCAAAACACTGGCCAAGTGCGAGTCGAACTCGCGTGAAAAGGGTTCCAAAACTATTTCATTTTTCACACTAGACTTCTTATAGGTTTTTCTATAATCTTTAGGTATAGAACCATTATCTGCATTTATTTCAAAATTTTAGGCTCAGTACCTACTTTTGGAGATAAGGGGTGGTATGGTTATTTTGGTCTAATTTCTTGAATAATTTCCAATCTATTTACGTTTAAAGTATAAAAAAAAACATAATTAAAACCCCCATAGTAAGCTCTTTCATTTGATATGTAACACGAAACAGTGAAAAAACTTTTATTTTAATTTTCTGGTTTGACCCCCAAAAGTGACCTGCACACTCAAAATGTATTTATTTATGTAACAGTAACGTACATAAATGTATATTTATACTGAATTTCAACAGAATAGTTCCCGTAGATCTGGAAAAAACTGGCTGTGACAGACAGACGGACAGACAGACAGATACCCAAGTGATCTTATAAATAAGGGTTCCGTTTTTCACGGATGTTCGGAACCCTAAACATGAGTGGGATTCAGCTCAATCACGCCGATATATCGCTGAACTTTTGGTCGAGTTAACATACATATGTTGGAAGTTTAACTAAACGCATGATTTTATTTTTATTAATTTTCATTTGCACGCATCCACAACCACAAATTCAAACTTGAACTCAAAGTGGAAACTTGAACATTAACGTTGTGCATTTTTGAATCAGTCGTCTTATGAATTTTCGATCAGGTCACGTGTCCTGACGCGTCATCCGTCTTACGAATTTTCAATCAGGTCACGTGTCCTGACACGCAAGTTTAACATTTTATACCCATCCCAAGAAAAGTGGTCAATGCCGCTAAAGAAGTTTTCACTTCAAAAAATATAGGTGTCCATGAGTTCGAAATACATAACAAGCAATGAAAATTAGCGAAATTTTTTGCAATGACAATATTGAGCGATATACCTAGTAAAACTCCAAGAAATAAGGCAATACATGAGTAATTTAGTTGAAAAGAAAACAGAACAGAGAGAGCAATATGAAATATAAGGAGCCATTAAAAACAATTTTACCGAAAAAACTACAGCATTTTAATGAAGTTGCTGCAGATTGCTCCACTAATTGCTGCAAATTGATATTGTGTTACCGAGCAATAATTGCTGAAATAATTGCCCGT
Organism: Ceramica pisi; assembly: GCA_963859965.1. Classification (NCBI taxonomy): domain Eukaryota; kingdom Metazoa; phylum Arthropoda; class Insecta; order Lepidoptera; family Noctuidae; genus Ceramica; species Ceramica pisi. The sequence continues at coordinate 8,756,040 of OY982529.1, forward strand.
GTAAACGCACCTTTAGCGTATCCATGGCCCATATATTGCTTAAATGTAAAATCTGTACTTATAATAAATCTGTAGAGAGGTCAATTCTGTACATGAAATATATTTCCAAAATAACTATCAGGGGGTGATTAGGGATCGATACTGATGCCAAAAATGCAATCAGTAAAATTTTTGTCTGTCTGTCTGTCTGTATGTCTGTCTGTCTGTCTGTCGGTCTGTCTGTCTGTCTGTCTGTATAACCGTTATAGAAACAAAAACTACTCGACGGATTTTAACGAACCTTGGTACAGTTATTTTTCATACTCCTGAGCTGGTTATAGTATACTTTTCAAAACGCTACAATAAATAGGAGCCGAGCAGTGATGGGAAATGTTGGGAAAACGGGAGAAGTTACTCCATTTTTTAAGCTTCCGTCGCGTGTGCAACCTTAATGGTTAAAGCTACACAGAAATCATGTATGATGGAAATGTTGTCCTTAAAATTATTTAACAAATATCCCACGACAGGATATGTCTATCTTTTATGATTGACTCACAATAACACGTGTAACTCCCGATAGCTTAGCAGTTCGAAGCTTTCTGATTATTTTGTTTACTCTTACGTTTATAACACTCTCAGTCATCCCTAATTAAAAAAGTTAACATTATTAACTATTCCATAAAAAAGAATCATAGAAATTGGTATAGAAACACAAAAGTTATACATGAAATGCGCTAATAATAAGCCATCGCGCGTGAATACTGAATCATGCTATAAGGATTATTTTTGTTTATGGTCGCGAACGCACAGGCAGGCAGCTTGCTTGGCGCCGAGAGGCTAGCGAGTCACCTAGCGAGTAGCTTCGTAAAACGAACATTCTCGAACGTTCGCGATCGGCCTAGCAGCTAGGCGCAAAGCGCGCAGTGCGGCCGGTCGCGAACGTTCGAGAATCGGTCGGAATCGTTCGAGGTCGCCGCCTGTGGTCGCCGCGCTCGACGCGTCTCGCGGCCGAAGGTATAAAAAGGCGGGGCGTCCGAGCGCGAGCTTCAAAGCCTGGCTGGAAGCTTTATTACTATATTAAGGCCTTCACAGGCAAGTCCGGTTAAGCTGAAGCCAATCTTCTCAGGTTGACCTGCGAGAGGCCATACATAAAAAAAATAAAAAAATCGCGAGCTTTATACAATTTTTGCCAGTTGATGCGAATAGACGTTCAGAGCGTTCGACCTTATTGACAGACAATACTTAATTTAGTCTTTAATAATTTATTTTTAGATTCCTTTTGTTGTTATTTTATAAAATAGGTATTAGTTATTTTGGTAGTGTTTTAATATTCGTTCAAATTACAAATTATTAATAGTTTACATTTTATTTCTTTTAAGGTGAAGTAGTAGTAGGTACGCATAGATTTTTTGATACCGATAGGTTTATTAGATTTGGCTAATTTACGTTTACTTTTTTATATTAGTTTTATTTTCATTTACCATTTACTTTTATTTTCATTTGGTATATAAAATTCTTCCGTTACTGAGTGAATGACTGACAGACGCAACAACACAACCAAGACTACTGACTGGTCGTATGAAGCTGCACGTAGGGTCCTTGGGGAGTTTAGGGGAGCTCTAAGAGAGGATTTCCCGAAATTCCTACGGGAACGGGAGGAAACGGGATATACGCGTACGAAGTCGCGGGCAAAAGCTAGTACATAATAAGTATGTTTGGTCCAGTATTTAGCTAATATGGTACCACCAGCAAATACTTATAGAATACTAGCTGACCCGCGCAACTTCGTCTGCGTCACATTTTCCATTACTGCTCCGCTCCTATTTGTCTTAGCGTGATGATATATAGCCTATAACCTACTTCGATAAATGGGCTATCTAACCCTGAAATAATTTTTCAAATCGGACCAGTAGTTCCTGAGATTAGCGCGTTCAACCAAACAAACAAACAAACTCTTCTGCTTTATAATATTAGTATAGATTTTTGAAAGGGATACATTCCAGTTCCTCGCATTTACCTAACAATCAAAGGAAGTGGTGGAACCTTAACTAAACCAGGAAAAATACATAATAAGGTGTGTATTTGACGTCTCACAAGTAAATTATATAGAAGTAGGTATATACCATAATGTTATGGGTTGTATAGAGGCAATAATTATAAGGCAACGTCTGACGAGGGTCGCCAACGCCTGATACACTTGCGCTACTTCCGAAAATATCTTGACAAGACAGCTATCCTATAGGCGATGCCATGTTTGTGACACAACTACCGCGCACCGAGACACCTTTCAGCGCTTATTGAGCTGAAGAAAGTTATTATAACTCAAATTGTCTCATAAGATTTTCTGTTTCAGAAAATATAGTAGACATGATTCATTGAATGTCGTCCATTTTCACTACCATTGAAATTGAGTTCGATAGACTAAGAAAGCGAATTGTATACGAGTAAACTTGAATACCTCTAATGAATGGATACACTGCAGTGTGAAAGACTTGCAATTTATCATCACATGCTTATTCAATAGTAAAGAAAGAGTTCAATAGTAAAGAAAGAATACAATTCTAAAGAACTGCAGTACTGCATTATATTGTAAGATACCATGTACAGTTCAGTTACGTTTCCTACGAAGAATGTAACTGCATTATTGACTTCTTTCTTTACAAATTTAATCTTATAAATAACAGCGAAGTAATGTAAGGTAGACAGTAGCTATTTCATTATTGTTAAGGATAAAATCAGTTTTATACAAGCTAAATAAACATAGCCGGCAGCTGTATCTCCCGCACAATGAATACGTTATGTCTGCAGTGAAAACGCTGTAGGTACCACAATAGGCTAAGGACGTAAAACCGGAAGCCACTATTATATCGCCACAATATGGACTGAGTAAATGGTCATCTGCTTGTTAGTGACCCTCCCAACCTCCCCGAGGATCCTCATAAGGAGGCTGGGACGATAACGCTATGTTATGAAAATATTCTTCAGTAAATTATCTCCAAGGAAATCATTTCTCAACCTTTATTCAACCTGTCTTATTAGCAATAATTCAGCAGTAAAACAAAAGAGGCCAAATACTGTAACAAAAACTGAAGGCCACCTTGTAAACGTGAATTATTCCGTGAATGGCCGCCGTATTTTATTTTGAAGAGCAACTTTCGGCACATTCATAATTCTTTCACGCAAGAATTATTTTCTTAAATCAAATTGTGAAATAAAATTCTGAAAGCTGCATTTTGAAAGATTTAAGAAGAAGCCTTTGAGAGTCGAGTTTTTTCGTAAGTATTGGGTGTTAAGTTTCGACATTAGGCACCAGCTTGAATTATAAAGCACATAATAATTATCTTGCTTACAATATATAAAAAAAATCCCATCTTGAATTTCCCTTTGCGTGTCCTTATTAAAATACAGAAATGTAATACATATTTACCTGTGTGGGGTATTCGCGAGCCGCCCCTAGGGTGAAACCCAACGCCTTGCGTATTACTTAGCGACGTGAAACTGAAGAACGCGAGGAACTGCGACCTCACAGTCTTTTCTGTTATCCTGGTAACAAAGGGCTGTATTAAAAGGCGCGAATTGTTGATAGCTAAGTTCACACAAAATAAAAAGGTTACATAACACTCATCATTGCTATAAATTAACTCTTTATTATAATTACAGCTCTATTTTTATTTTTTCAATAAATGGTTGACGCAAATATTTTGCCTTTATTTAGTATCAAAACTATGTCTAATCGAATCGATCGAAATCGATTTTATTACCAGCAATTCTATAACGTCATGATAATTTATCGTGCTGTGTTCCAATAGAAGATAATAGATAGCTGCACAGTGGATCATCTGACGTACTTGTGAGTTCATAAAATCAAGCAATTCAACGTCGTCAGCTGACAAGAGCATTAGCAGCACTGCCTGACAACCGGCCACAATTCCGAATCGAGCATTACCGGTTCCGCTGTGACGAACTTTTGTTCCGATTCCGACTGCCGCTCACTACCGGAATTCGCGTTTCCGAACCGAACTGCAAATGGAGATAAATTCTGAAATGCTCCACGCGGCCGCATCGCTTCACTATCCGGAAATAATGCTCATTTGAGTGCCTGCCGTTCCCATTAGCGGATGAAAATGTAATTAATTATTGTTCATTTTGGTTGGATTCATTACCACGGCGCGAGTAGACCGGATTGCTTAACGAGTTACGTTTAATGATCGATGAATCTACTCGCGTATGGTTTGGATATCCTCCCACTTCTATGAACATATTTATAGTTGGGTATGCCGATAGACGTAGGATAATATTGTCCGCATTCCGATAGCCGTAAGGAGTTGCCGCAAATAATGAGCCTATTCTGATACCGTCATACACAGCGGTCCACAAAATGTAACTTCGTGTGTACAATTTTGGATACAATGTTTAAGGGTTCGTGATTATAATAACTGCTTTCGCTGCTCTTAGGTTTATCGAAGACCTAATTATATTAATTAAGGAAAACACACTCTCCGTGTTTAAAAATAGAATTTTAAGAGCAGCCTGTTCAAACTTTGCTTACCTGACCGAATCAATAGAGCAACAGTTTTGGAGCGTTAACGATCGTTTAATTTGCCATTTAGGATATTTGAAATGCTGAATTTTATTTTTGGTGCGGACTTTTGAGAGTCTTATCACGTAGGTTTTTGTAGCATTTTATCGTATGAATTGCCATGGCAGTGTTATGTCAAGATGTGATAATGAGATGTTGGCGTAATGAACACACACGTGAAAGCGTTGGCCTATGCGCGGTGGTGACTTTAGTCACTGTGACAGTACATATCTCTCTTTCGCTATTGTGAAGTGCAGCAGAGAGAAACATACTGTCACGGTGACAAAAGTCACCAGTACGCGCCTAGCCTTAAAATCACAGAAAACCGCCTTCGTTGATATGCAGTTTGTTGATATGCCATGGAGACGAAGCGATGGCCATGTGGTTCAAACTGAATTAAACCTTCCTTTACAAAGACGGGACAGGCCGCCCGCCATTGTCCTAGGAAAGATACATTAAGAAAACAAAATTGTACAACGACAACCCAAGATAGTTTGGCATAGTGCAGGAAAGTGAGGAAACCCTACCCCCAATAAAAAGAAAAGGATACGAAGGAGAGGGAAAAAATGGTTGCAGTCATCGGAAACTGCTTCAAAACTGGAAGGTACAGTCGGCTCCAAAAATCGATACCCTATGGTTTTCTAATTCTTTACTCACCAACTTTGAGTAAAATATTTAGTAAAAATTGAAACAGAAGCAACATTATGCCTTCGCTACTACATCTATGAAAGCTAAAAGGCAGAAATTGAATAATTTTTGTCAATTTAATTTTTTTGCAAAGGTAGGTTTTTTAGATTCCAGAGACCAACTTGATTTTTTAGATTTTCTGTTGAAACTCACCTAAACTCTAAAGTAGATGCGCCATGGTCTGCGAACAGTACGACGGGTGGCGTGTACCGCTCGTTGGCCCCGCACAGCCGCGTCTCGGCCGCGCCGCCCGCCGGCACTGCGCTTGCGCTGCCCAGCTGCAGCCAGCCTCCCACGCAGCTAGGAAAGAAACAAGTATGTTAACTCTCCCTTTCCATCATCATCATCATTTCAGCCAGAAGACGTCCACTGCTGGACAAAAGTGTCGCTACATCGCTCCTGTACGTATAGTAACTATCGATTCCCGAAGCCTTCACACGGTCACCGGTCGCTACAGCCGGTCGATTCTATATACATGTCGATGTGAAGATTTGGGTGAAGCGATCACGTAGTGAGCAGTCATTCTATCTTGATTACTTATCTTGTCTTGTATACCTACATTGATAATTTCAGATTCTTATTGTATATATTGCCTTTTGAGATTCTGAATAAAGTTTTTTTTTTTATTATTGACAACTCATTTCGTGATAAGGTACTTCACCCAAACCTTAACTTCGATATTTTTACAGAATCGCACTGCTGTTAACATGTCGAAGTGGCTTTAGGTGAATTTATCACGAAATAAGTTGTCATTTCATCTGATAATTGTTAACAATCTTTATTGACGTGAATTATACATGATTTTTTATGATTTCCCTAGCTCCTGCGCTAGAGTACACCGTATTACAGGGGCTAGTGTATTCCCCTAACAGTCTTATTTATGGCGTCCAAAGATTACAAAGACAAACAAAAGTACAAAAAAAAAAAAATTAAGTAAAAAGTAAAGTAATCTTGATTACTTGGATTAACAGCTCCCTTCGTGATTTTTTACCCAACCTTCTCTTCGATATGTTTTAAGAATTGCACTGCAGAACCTTTCGAGCCCGTCTACTATCTATTCTGCGAGCAGTGTGCCCGCCCTGCTAACCGACACTTTAGTAATCGCGTTGTGTTACCATAAGAAATTCTGGTTAAGCCAACGAGCTACGCAGATGGTTTTAGGGGTGGAGGAAGATAAAAAAACGATCTATGTATTTTTATGAAAGTAAATATGGCTAGAATGGAGCATTACTAGGTATGACGCTAGCCCAAAATAAATTAGAATATACATAGGAGGATGACTTTAAACCGACTTTCAAAAAAGGAGGATCATGTTCTCAATTCGGCGGGTATTTTTATGTATGTTAATTGTACACCGATTACTCCAAAGTTTTAGATCCGATTCGTGTGATTTTAGTTCTATTCTTGGTTAAAATTTCATTCAATTTGACTCAGTAGTTTTTATTTTATGGGAATTTTTGCTTATTTCAATTTCGTTCAAGACGTCGTCGTCCAAGTACCACCACTTAAAAGTATAATAAAAAACTTTTTTACAAGAAATAGGTATGGAAGTCAGTTATATTTTTTGTAAAAAAGTTTTTATTACTCACTATTATCAATGGTCTAAATGACCACAAATTTTATTGGTATGTATATGTAATATGTATTTGTTGAACCAAAATGAATAGAAATAATTATGTAACTGCCAACGGATACATACGAAATATTGTACACAATACAATCCAGACATATTTGTCTTGGATCCAACATCGACTGCGACACTCGCGGGCTAGCCTCTGCTGCCAACAATGTTATAAGTATACGCTTCTTTGGAACTTCTGCGAATCCATAAAATCAAACAATGAGGCCGCTAGAGTGCGGAAAATTCTATCAACTGAAAACGACCGCACTCTCGGCGCACTGAAAAAACCAGATAAGACACGAACAGATCACGAGACAAGTAGGGTGCTTCTGGAAACGCACTTCCCAAACTGTAACCTTTTAGAGGACAGGACGTGGACGGGCGACTCGGGACGGCCCCCTACTGACCAGGACTGGTCTACAGCACGTAATATAGTGACAAAAGAACGAATAACATGGGCCATAAAGACCTTTCAACCATACAAATCCGCAGGTCTAGATGGCATCCTTCCCGCCTTACTACAATGGGGGGAGAGTGTCATAACACCATGGTTGATAGCAGTCTACCAAGCCTGTATAGCACACCGATATGTACCCCTAGCATGGCGCGAGGTCAAAGTCATTTTCATTCCCAAACCTGGAAAAACAGATTACACACAACCCAAAGCATAGACCAATAAGCCTAACATCCTTCCTACTAAAAACCCTGGAGCGGCTCTGTGATAGGTACATTAGGGATGGGCCCTTGTGCAAATATCCGCTACACAGACAACAACATGCCTACTCCACGGGGAAATCCACGGAATCTGCACTGCACAGCGTAGTCTCAAAGATCGAATGTGCGATAAACCACAAGTGCTCTTCACTAGCTGCCTTCATTGACATTGAGGGCGCCTTTGATAAAACCATGTTTAGGAGTATTAGCGCGGCCCTTGGAAGGCACGGTGTAGACACAACCCTGAGTGGATGGATCACAAACATGCTCAAACAAAGAGCAGTGCAAGTCACAATAAATAACACAACTCGGGCCATCGTGGCGAAAGGTTGCCCCCAAGGGGGCGTCCTATCGCCACTACTATGGAACCTCGTCGTTGATAATCTTATCAGAAGACTCAACGATAAAGGCTACTTCACCGTTGGCTACGCTGATGACATAACCATAATAATAAACGGAACACATGAGAACACACTATGTAATCTCATGCGCCAAGCCTTGAAAATAGTAGAGGATTGGTGCAGAGAATACGAACTGGCAGTGAACCCCACCAAGACTGAACTAGTTCTCTTCACCAAAAAGAGGAAGTTGTTACCACTAGCATTACCACACTTCTTCGGAACCAGCCTAAGCCTCTCAACTGAAACCAAATACCTGGGAGTCTATTTGGACAAGCAGTTGAACTGGGCAAAGCACACTGAATTCACCACCACAAAAGCCAGTATTTGCATGTGGCAATGCAAACGCATGCTAGGTAGGAATTGGGGGATTAGCCCCAGTATCACCTACTGGCTATACACCACGGTTATTAGACCAATAATCACATATGGCTCTCTAGTCTGGTGGCCCAGGACCGACCTGAGCACGGCACAAAAAGACCTTGAAAAACTGCAACGTCTTGCCTGTGTGGCAATCACTAGCAGCATGAAAACAGCACCCACTGCGGCCCTGCAGGCCATGCTGGGACTACCACCACTGCACCTTATAGTGCGAGAGGTGGCGGCCCTAGCGGTCTTCAGGCTCAGCGCATCTGGAACCTTAGGTACAGACTCTAGAATAAAGCACACGCGCATCATGGAAGATGCTATTAAACGACAACCCATGATGACATCACCCAACGATAGAGTTCAAAAAACGCACCACTTTAAGAAACATTACAACATAGTCCTAGCAGAGGAATTGGACGACTACTCAGAGCCCAACGAGCTAAGAATCTATACTGACGGATCAAAGACAAGTACTGGTACGGGAGTTGGAATTTACTCCAATGACCTCAACATTAAAATATCCAGATCGCTAGGTAAGCTCAACACCGTCTACCAGGCGGAATGCGTGGGCATTATCCTGGCAGTTCATGCCATAGAGGCCAGGGAGGTCACGGACACCCACATCCGGATACTTTCCGACAGTGCCTCAGTCCTCCAATCCCTAAAGAAAAGCTACACTACCTCGAAACTCTTATAAGAATGCCACAATGCACTCGAACACGTCACGGTGGCCAACCGCAACACCGTGACGCTGCAGTGGATAAAGGGACACAGCGGATCACTGGGAAATGACGCAGCCGATGAACTGGCCAGGAGGGAATCTGGTGCCGTGGCTGTTGGACCCGAACCCATAGTACCACTCCCCTTCGTCCAACTGCGCACATGGCTGCGTGAACACACCCACAAACAAGCGGAACGCTGGTGGGCCTTGGCACCAGGCTGCAGGCAGTCCAAGGAAGCCATGCCAAACCTGGACCGAAAACTAACCAGGCGCCTTCTGCGACTGGATAGGCGGAGCCTGCGAATGGTGACGGGGACCATCACCGGTCACTGCACATTAAATAAACACTTGCACACGATAGGCATAACGGACAGCCCTCTATGCAGAGCCTGCATGGAGGGGGAAGAAACGGTACCGCACGTACTCCTTGATTGTGAGGGCGTCGCCGAAATACGGAAGCAAACTTGCTCACAGATATCCTGAACACGCCGAGAAAACTTATCTGTTTCTGGAGGGAGGTTGGATGGTTGGAGTGACGGCCGCCATGGCTCACGTACAATGGTCCAACGTCAGGACTAAGTGCGGAAACCAAAACCCCCTAATAGATAGATAGAATAGATAGTATACGCTTAACTCTCATAAAAATATGAGCGCCATACCACTTTATTTGCTCACAAATACAAGACACTTTATAAAATAAAGCTACTGCATTATCGAGACTCAGCAAATGTTCCCGTATTCCTAGTCAGGTAGCTGGCACATTAATCAAATACTGTGCAGTTACATTTCTGAAGTTCCGGTTGTAGCGACAATACGTGTGTATGTACCTATATGCGCCGGAGCTGATAATGAAGCTTCAGTGTTCGGTCTGACGCTAGTGTATGGGCGAGTGATTACAATCTTAGTTATGAGCTCACGTATGATCGACATCCAATCATTGGACATCGTAGAACGTGGCTAAGTTACTAATACCTACATGATGACGTCTCACTTGAAGCTTCAATTTGGAGTTAAGAGGTAACAATCTGATGGCGTTAAGGCTGTAATTAATAAAGTAACTTTTGAGCTTTTTGAACGATTTTGAGGGCATAATAGTGCTATGAAAATCGTGTTGATAGAACCCGTCATGCGCGAATCCGACTCACACTTGGCCAGTTTTTATAATCGCATTGCTTATTCAGAACCTTTGCAAGCCTTCAATGCGCTTGAAGTATCTTTTAAAAACATGAAAAAAAAAACAATATACCTAATATTAATATGGGCGGTGTCTATCCCTTTTTTTAGTGGTGGGAAATCATCAAATGTCTTCTCCTGCTCTGGGCGGAGCGGGAGGGAGTGTCAGACTTTTACTGACTTTACCCATCCATGTTCCTTCGTTGCCCTTTGTGTTCCGGAGCCGCGGTATCTCTTCCGAATAGTCCCGCAACTCCGGCAGGGCGGTGTCTATCCTAAGACGATCTTCTGGAAATATTCAATTTGACGGGACATTGATCATAGCAGTCGGAAAACTTCGGACCCGTCACACCCGATTCTTTCCCACCAATCACGCTCCGGTCCATATAACTCTCATAAATGTTCAGCGAAACTATGATTCCGATCGACAGATCTGATTTCATGGATTGCTTTTAAGGATTCTGCATGTGACAAGGATTTCGACAGGTCCATCTGTTCGACTGTCACAAAAATTTTCTACACTCTGTAGCCATTCAATTTAAAAAAAAACCAGCAAAGTGCTAGTCGGACTCGTGCACGAAGAGTTCCGTACCATTGACTTGGTAAAGCCTCCCTAAATATTTATTTAATTTTAATTTTATTATTTACTATTGAAGTAAAAATACAACTGAGTATTTTGTGAATATTTCAAGTGCCTACCTGTTGCCATTATTGATATCGAGCAAAAAAGGGCAAAAAAATCGAGTTTGTTGTATGGGAGCCCCCCTTAAATATTTATTTTATTTTGATTTTAGTAGGTATTTGTTGTTATAGCGGCAACAGAAATACATATTTGTGAAATTTTCAACCGTCTAGGTATCGCGGTTATTGAGATATAGCCTGGTGACAGACAGACAGCAAAGTCGTAGTAATAGGGCCCTATTTTTACCCTTTGGGTACGGAACCCTAAAAACGGTAAAGTGCGAGTCGAACTAACATGACAAAGTTTTCCGACCGAATCAAATTTTTATAAAATGTAACTTTCAAACGATAGAATTCTTGTAGGTTTTCCTGTTCATTTAAAAAGATTTCTTTTTCTCGAGATTATACCTATGTGTGCTAATTACTCGTATAAACTGAATCGGTCCAGTAGATTCGCAAAAAATCGGCTGTGACACAGAGACAACCGAGTGATTCTATAAGGATTATGTTTTGCCATATAGGGGTTCGTAACCCTAAAAACGTGAAAGAATTAGCCACTACTGTCCGTTTTATCAAATAAAACAAATTATGTCTATATTTATAAAACCAGTGAATGCATGTCCAATTAATCGCAAACAATTTATTAAAATGTATTTTTATACTCCACGGTATATAAAGAAAATGGCCGTAATGGTAAATGCGTGACCGAGTTGAATGCAGCTGTACCTAATTGTTTTTGTAGGTATTCGAGTCTTGTAATTTCAATATTTTATGGGTAATAACCGAAATTAATGCCATTCGTAATTGAAGCATAACTCTAATCTATTCATTTCCATAACATGTACCAAACCCACACGTTCATATCAAATAGATCAGCAAATCAGGATACCTAGTTAACTCGGAACTGAGTTTCTGACTGCACAAGTAATTTCAGGTGGAATTCATTGCTTTTCAATTATGCTAAATTTGTCATTCAGCCGCAAGAGGAATTATAGGCAAATATTTTAAATGGAGTTAGAACATTAATATTGGTTTTCAGATATAATGCTATATGTATTCACGAACGTTAGTAATATTTGTTGTGACTGAAAGTAGAAATTGACTTGGAATCAAAATGTGTTTACTGAAATCGTGATCGGAATAAGGATATTCCATCGAGTTATTTGCGTAGAAATAATATAATATTAAAATATTTAGTGGGCTTGAGACTGTCGATATTGACATGAGAACGAGAAAGTCAGAAAATAAAAGGATAAGGATGTATTACGTACCGTACCTATAATCTACATTATTCGGTCGTTTATATATACAGGAAAGGTTGTGACATGTAGAACGAAACAAACTATATATACATTATATTTCTGTAGAAATAATCATCACCTTTGTTCCTGTTTTCCTGTTCTATCTTCACATTTGATTAGTATGTGTGTACATCACTGCATATCACTACATATTATAAAACAAAGTTCTCCGCTGCCTTTGTCTGTTCGCGATAAACTCGAAAACTACTGCACCGGTTTTCAGGCTGTTCTCACCAATGGATAGATTGCTTCTCGAGGAAGGTTTTAGTATTAAATTTGTCAAGCGGGCGAAGCCGCGGGCATCAGCTAGTAAATAATAGAGGTTAAAGTATGACATTGCCATTTTATTGTAATAGGTACTTCAAATTGACATAGAACCTTCATGATTTGAGATTTTTGAGTGAAACTTTATTCACATGGTACCTATGAAGTTCTTTTAAAAAATGGGCAACATTCGATTATCAACTTTCATTTGTCATTTTTTTCAGCTTAGACAAGAAAGGTGGATACTTAAAAAATTCGAGTGATTTTTGAATACGAGTTCCGACGCAGAACAAGAAATAGCTCGCAATATGAATGTTGCGTTTAAAGAGGGGACTGCTAATTAACGCACCGTGCGATTTATGTTTAAACGCTTTCGTGATGGAAACTTTGATTTGAAGAACGAACCACGTGGAAGACCGGTTGGAAGCCGATCCGAGTCAAACTGCCCAGGAATTAGCGGCATAGTTTAACGTTACCTTACCAACAGTATTACCTAACTCATTTGCGTCAAATCAATCAAATGGAAAAAAAAATACGAAAAATGGGTAGCTCATGATTTAACTGATCTGCAGAAAGAAACGCGTGTTGAAACTTGTGTTGCCTTGTTGAATCGATACAGAAATGAAGGCGTATTGGATCGAATTGTCACATGTGATGAAAAGTGGATTCTTTACGATAACCGTAAGCGAAAAATGCCATGGCTGACCCCAGGTGAAACGCCGCAACAGTGTCCTAAAGCAAAGCTTACCAATAAAAAGGTAATGGTAACTGTTTGGTGGTCTCAGCATGGTGTTATTCACTATAGCTTTCTCCGATCTAGTCAAGCAATAACGGCAGATGTCTACTGTGCCGAACTCCGAACAATGATAGCAAAACTGGCAGTGAAACAGCCCCGACTCATGAATCGATCCTCACCATTATTGCTCCATGATAACGCGAGACCTCATACAGCACGAGAAACCGTTTTCCTCTACAACTGCAATTAGAAACCTTTCGTCATCCTCCGTATTTGTCAGACCTTGCTCCAACGGACTACCATTTTTTTCGTGATTTCGACAATTTTCTACGTGATAAAAAGTTTCCTTCTCAGGATGCTTGATGCAAATGCTTTCACACAGTTTGTCGAATCTAGATCACCAGAGTTCTATCGCAAAGGCATAAAATACCTTCCTATTAGATGGCAGCAATGCATAGATAATATATTTGACCAGTACGATTGTATGGACTTTAAAAGAGACTGAAAGAAACAGAGGTCAGAAACGCCGAAACAAACAGAGGTCAACCTCTGTTTGTTTCGGCGTTTCTTCTCAGACCAAAAAAGATTGACGTGTAAAAGTGTTATTTACAAACTACTTATAGAATAAATATCATTTCTCATTTATGAAAACAGAATGGTAATTATTTTGATTAAATAAATATGATAAATTAAAACAATGTCAAGTTTTCATACATAAACCCCTAATATACAAATAATCATCAGATATGTCTTGCGATGTGTAATTTATTATGTGGTAGGCTTCAGATAAACTTACAATAAAATACGTTGAACTTTCCCTAATTAAACATCCCCTCGAACTCGTGGATACCCGAAAAATAATTATAAATCATTTTTATATAAATCATAGGAGAAACGTATAGTTTACGAAAGAAGTCGACTGAGGACAGCTTTATGATTTTATATTACTGTCAATTATTTGTGTATTATTGGGTCAATGACCATTATTTTACAATTATCTGAGGCCTACAATAGTTACTGTAAGGCTTGTGGATATAATCAAACTTACCTGGTGCCATTAAACTTGCCAACGGAGACGAGCCGGTACAGCTGTATCTCAACCCTCTGGCCAGCATCCGGCTGCAAGAAGTAGGAACACGCACCAGGTCCCTCGATGGAAGGCGACTTGATCTGGCCGAACGTCTTGCCAGACTTGCTCTTGAGGACTCGGGAGTCAATAGTGATGTTGCACACTGGAAGTAAATGGATATTTAGAACAAATTCTTATGTAGTATCTAGGAAGTTTTATATTTTGGAAAAAACGTACTGAAATATACAAGGTCACATAATTATATTTAGGTTCGGGTTTCTTTCTGTCGCAGTTACCATGGCTACTATGGAGTGGACCAAAGTAAGGAAGCTAAAGTATTCTTATATGGCAACCAAATAGTTACTAAGATTTATATCAAAAAGATATGGAATATAAATAATTAGACACGAAGCTCTTAATTGAAACCTCGCTCGAACTCAAGATTAGCATGTCTGGCACGAGAGTCGTCCCTGTCGTCTATTAGCTTGGCCACCAAAGATGTGCGAGGTAGCGAGGCGGTGCATGCTGAAAAAGTCCATCAATGGGATCACTTCATTATCCTAGCCAAACTTAGCACAGCTTTGGTGGAAAACAGCTAGCAGAGATTAGTGATTTAACATATCAAAAAGCGAGAGATGTGTGTGAGGGACGCGAGAGAGAAATATGTGTGCCCGCTTAGGTACACCTCCACAACGCATTATACACCACTCAGCTGCACACCGCACCGTTTCACAGCATCACAACGCAGTCGTGCTTGCACCCTTTGATGGAGACACTGACTCATTTTCCCAGCGCCGCTACTCATCCATATTCCTGGACCAACTCGCTACCTCACACACCTCTGATAGAAAAGCACCTAATACAGTAATGTCAATATACCAGTAAAATATTCGAGAAACCTTATCGTAACCTTTTAGACCTCCGGGACGTTGGGAACGTTTCCTTAATAGAACTATCTACCCCGGACGGTTTCATAAACGAGATGACAATCTCCCAACTATATTGAAAGTGATTGATAAGGGTTCGATTACACTATTTTACGTCGATTAGAAGCCAACTGATTTCATCAGATCCATTAGGAACCTGGCCCGTAAAACCGTGTTTATCGACCACGTGCTGAAAGGCTGGATAAGACCACAAATCAGATAGTGGGATTCTAAAGCTATTGCGACAATAGCCGTTATTTTGATAGATTCGACAATAGAGCACTTTACTAAACAAATGGATTATAATTGCAGTCTATTTCGATCCATGGGTTGTTATGAATTTAATGGGTTTTTGAATTTAATGTAGCGTTTTGTGGTGAAATGTGATTTGTATCTTATTGTTTTCGGGGCGTATTCAGGTTCAACAACAAATTGAATTGGATTGAACTTGCATTTGAGTAGATTTAAAAAAAGTCTTTATCGATACATGTCATGGGCAATGCATCTGTCCCCGGTCTGCGATAATATCGCAAACACCACAAGTTTATAAGATTTGTCGTGAGATTATAAACCGAGAAGTTGTGACCAGAGAATACTATCAATTTTGTTATGTTTTAATGTAAATAGAATGTTCAATAAAGTATAGTCTATCTTACGCCAAGTTGAAGTTATATTCAAATTCAGTGGTTATATAATAGCAAACTATCCTATTGGTATTAGTTTTATTGTTATGTTGTGACCGAATTCTCCCTGATCCCTATTTATTGTCCAAGATTTGTTATTGTGCCGTGTGTATCGTACCATAAAATTAAAAATATTAATTTTGCACCGGAAAAGGAAACATATCAATGATAGCTTGGCGCTCTGCCAGCCGCATAGATAATAATTGAATTTCTTGTAACAAAGATACATCTTGTCTGAGGAGAACAGTAATTTTGTGTGGAATAGAAGTGGAGGAAAATAAAAGTTAAGTGTGGTGGATACAACATGAAAGCCATTAAGACTCTCATATATAACGGCCAATTAGCTGGACTTTAACATCTGTTGCGATCGTGCCGAAGAACTGTTAAAAAGAGTATCTAAGTTATATCTAAAATTACTAACTTCATTTTAGTTGTGATGAAACAAAACAGAAAACTAGTGCTAGGTAGGTGTATGAGTGCGTTTAGCTATACCTAATGGACTGATATTAGGGTACGGCTTGTGACAATATATTCCCAATCTGTTGGGGCTTTATACTGAGGGTTGACGAAGGAACACATTTGAATATTCCTTTAACAAAGTATACTTACAATCTATCTTTCGAGTACCTATAAGTACTCTAACCATAACGAAAGTAGATGACGTGACATAACTTGATAATTTGGTATTATTAAAAAATATTTGCCTGCCCCGCTGTCCTGAACAATGCGATTTGATACATGAACATCCAAAATCACCGTGTGTAGTTTCTTTAGGAAACCCGAACAAGTCCCACACTTTACAGTTTTTCGAACACATGAGTGACAAATGTACTTGCAAATTCGTGAGACTTGTTCAGGTCTGTACAGGTTAGAAATTCGATAATAAGTGAAAGAAATATAACCTCTGTTTGCTTTTTGCCGTTGGCAGCTTTTAGTAGAACAGTTTAGTCCAAATAGGTGGTTAGAACAAAACTATACTTGCTTCCTTACTTGCTTGCTTTACTATTTTGCTTATGCCTGTTTTTTGCGAGTCCCAAATAAACATTTTACTTTCTTTCTTCGATTTTTGGGATCAGGAGGTTGGACCTTTGAAAGATACGACTTACGAGTGTCTAATGTAGCCTCTATGAGTTGGCTTCGAACTCGCAGAAGCTACGAAGTCACTTACAATATTATAGGGCAAAAAACCAACGATTATCACTGCATGCACCGTAAATGCACTCAAGTACAACCTCTGATTAGTGCATGACTTTTGCAAAATCTCCATCTTCCTGCCCTTATACCATGATACTTGACATCAACGCAACACTTTTGCATCTTCCATTCTGGACCATTGGAAAATATGGACAAAAATGTAGGTACTCACTATTAGCACAATACTGCTCCAAGCCGCACTGCGCGCAGCGCGCCGGTGCGACGTCACCGCATGGGCACGCGCCGTCGCGCACGCAGCACGCGCAGTCTTCGCCATCGCCGCCCGGACACGCGCAGCCCGTCGACGACTGCGTCCACAGGTCCACTTGACCTGGCAACACAAAACGTAGTTTGTTCCAACTCCCACTGAAAAGGAAATCTAACGTGAGAGAAATCGTATGGAACGACTAATAGAACCTCTTTACAAACGAGTCAGCCGGTCGATTCTGTCGACATCTCACCATGATCACTTATGTGGAATGAACGAGTGAGCTGTCATTCCATCTTGTTTGTACTTTTTGACAGCTCACTTCGTGATCACTTCATCCAACGCTTCACTGCGACATGTTTACAGAATCGAAAATGAGACATACCGAACAATTAACATTACTGCAGTCAGTAATGTTATAGGTAGTAAGGTAATAGGGAATATCCATGAAAAAAGTATTTATGATCTGAACAGTTTATCTAAAAGTAGGTATTGGAATATATAATACTAACTGTGAAATTAGAATCCAAATTGCTCGAAAAACGAACGAGATACAATTATTTTTAGCAAATATATCTGTCCCTCTCGCAAAAACGCTGTTTTCTATGGCAACTGAATAGTCGTCGTGTAATTTGACGTCACAGTACGTATCGGACTTCTCTTTCTAACTGTAGTCTTTGAAGCTTTATAACTTAATAAATGATTAAGGTATTTAAAAAATAATTTCATGATTGTTTACTAGAGCTAATAAGTATTTTATTTTGCAAATAAAAAAATCGCATGCATATTCCCTATTACAAGGTCGCATCTTGCACCAATGATATATAAAACTATAGATACGTTATCCGCACTCTAAAATGACAACATGAAATGAAGCCAATTGGCCACATCGCGCTTAGTTACGCACCAACCTGTCGCGCGACACTACGTTTGTTTTGATGTCAATTTGACTATTACTTATCCTGTGACGTAACTGAAGATGTATATTTATCTCCCTCTAGCAACAGGCATCCCGCCGTACGGTGACATATTTTCTTTCCCTTTCTTCATGCGTATTAGTGCTATCTAGTATTTTCGCCGTTTTTAAGCGCCGCGATGTTGGTTTATGATGTGTCTATATATAATAAGTCATTGTCTTGCACCTTATTTGTAGACATACTAGCTTTTGCTCGCGACTTTGTACGCGCATTTTCCATTTTTTCCTTTCCCGTAAGAATTTCATGAAATCCTCTTAGTGCTCCCCTACACTCTCCAAGGAGTCTTCATGACAAACTTCAGCTTTCTACGACCAGCAGTGTTGGCTGTGCGTTGCCTGTCAGTCACTCAGTAATAGATGAATTTTATATATATTGATTGATGATGTTATAATAATGTAATCAGTATCGATCCTTTATTTCCTAACTTTTTATGGATAAAAAGTGTTTTATATTGGTGCCAAGCAAAAGGAACACGTTTGAAAATTAGATAAACCATAGATAAAAAAGTAGAAATTAAAAAAAAATGTCGATGGTGTGATCACTAATCACTACATTTTATAAAACAAAGTCCTCCGCCGCGTCTGTTTGTCTATTTGTTCGCGATAAACTCAAAAAATCCTGCACCAATTATCATGCTGTTTTCACCAACAGATAGAGTGGTTCTCGAGGAAGGTTTTAGTATATAATTTGTCAAGCGGGCGAAGCCGCGGGCATCAGCTGGTACATAATAATAATATAATGTCCGTTCCAGACAATTTTTTTAATTTTATTTTGTAACATCTTTCGCCTCTTGCATACTGTTTTTTTTTTTAATTTCAGTTCCCAATACCCACATTTTTGTCTATGCAGAAAAAACTATTATTCTTTCTGACTTTAAAAATATAAAAGTACCATAAATTAAAAAGATTGCACAATGTTTAAAATTTTATTTTTATTAATGTTGCGGGATAATTTTCCAGTGTTGCCTGCTACGTGTCTGGAGGTTTAAAGTTTACAATGGAACAATACTAATGAAAAATAAACATTGATAAAGTATTTTTATTTGCTCGATGTTGAAGCAACAATCGTAAACCTAATTATTATACTCACTGCTGCCGTCGAGGAAAATCGGCGTCCACGCAATCTGCGCAGTGCAAGCGGCGCACGCGGCGAGCAGCAGCAACGGTAGCGGCGGTCGCATGGTGCAGTCACCGCACACCTCGCCCCGCCCCCCTCCCGCGCCGCCTTCGCATTGGCACTCCCTCAGACGCCCTCACAACCACACACAAACACAATCACACTGATCACACAACGCACGAGTCGCATTTTTGCACAAGCTTTTTCTAAAATAACTTCTTTAACGCACTATAGTTTATTGCTTAGAAATCTTCGAGATCTTCCTTTTTCTGTTTGATTGCGTGACGGAGTTTGGTCGACGTGTTGTCTGCAACAAAATATTATCTCTGTAACGCCATATTACGCTCTATTGGGTGAGAAGTGAGAACCACAGTAGTAATGCTAAATTGATCGTTCATCTTTACATCTGATTGGTACAGATTTCGCAGAGAGAACATACGGAGCACATCTTAAAAGTTATTGGAAGTACCTAATAAAACTAAACTTTAATGAGTATGTCAATTATTTTGTCGGTTGTACCACTTGTTACTCGCAGATTAAGTTTCATGAGTATAATAAATTATAATTAGTTGGAACTTGATGCTACCTCAGAAGTTTGAGGTGTCACCATGTCAGAGCGCTCTTTACCCGATAGCTTTTACCATAGTTGATTCCATACCATATTTGTTTTTGTGCCAAGATGGTTTATATTTTTATGTTTTATAGTTGTGCAAATGATCATCTTATCTAAGTTGTGGATTATATTCCCATAAATGAGTGGCATGCCTAGTCAATAAAAGAAAGTAATGGTGGGTGTCTGGTGAGAAACAAGCTAATTATAAACTTGATGTGCTGGCGTATGTACTACCCAACAGACGCCAGCACAACAAGCTACAATAATCCGTCTAATTTCTTTAATAGATTTTCAACTCTTTTGGATATAGGTAACAACTCTCCTCCCAGTAAACTCGATTATTCAATCGAAAAACATAGTCATTCAATTCCATACTTCCAAAGCTGTACACTATAACTTCAAGATATCGTCGGGGATAGTGCAAATCCTCGGAACTAACATTGGATAATTCCGCGTATCTGAAAAATGTAGCCATACAATTTAGTCTACACTTTAATTAATTTCTACTTATATACAATATAGACTTTACTAGATTTCCACTGTTAACAGTATCTAAAACTCATGAATTAATGCTCTCCATGTAAAAATAAGGCCGTAAATAAAAAATACTAATTTAAATTTATAAACTTTATCTGTAAACCTGCAAGCTTGAGTGCAGATACGCGGAATTATCCAATGATAGTTCCGCGGATTTGCACTATCCCCGACGATATATAACTTTAAGAAATCAACAAAAAACATGGGGCTGAGGTCATGCTACTGCGGAGAATCTTAACAACGCGATTCAGAATAACGCGTCATAAGTACAACGCCATCTATCGATCTACAACGTAACTGAACTGTCAAATATACTCGTAAGTTCGAACTATAGAATAGAAGCTTACACGTGACGATAAATAATGATAAGATATTAAAACGTTGACTTTGCTTTTGTTACATTTTAGGTTTAATTAAAAAACAGCTCAAAAATACATTGTTTTGGGGTCTTTCCACACATTTCTTACTACAAGTTTTCTCAATAGATGGCATGGCAAGTATCTGGAGTCTCAATGAAAACAACCTATTTTAGCGCTCGATGAAGTTTCTTCCTAAACTTTTAAATTCGATATCTTTTGATTTTGTGGGTCGATTTTGATGAAGTAAACACTAAATGTTACTCCGGTTATCACTTAATATTTTGAAGTACCTACATTTTGAATCCAATGCGTGGTTTATGCGTGATGCTCTTCCAAACGCACAGAAAAACAGACAAAAATTTCGAAAATTGCGTTTTTGTGTGCTATGTCATTTTTCTTTCATTTCTGTGTATTTTTATGCGAAAATTTATAATGTACAGACACGGCAACTCTACGATTTTATTATATGTATAGATAGAAGAATAGATAAACGGTGAGATACATACATACCCATAACCTGGAAACTAAATAGAGCAGAACTATTTGTATATTTACGTGTTTTTTTTTTAACTAACTTTTGCCCGCGACTTCGTCCACGTGTATGTCGGAAAGTAAAATGGTGTCGTTAGTAGTTATATACGAACAGTCTGATTGTATTATGCAAGGCACTGGCCGTTTCGCCTCTTCTGTCCAAAATGCCGACCATCCCTAATAATTTTTCGTAATGAGAAACGATTTGATACTAATGCTTCTCTGATATTTCGGGTGGCATAGACCCATAGAAAAATTAAAATAACCTTGCTTTCTTTGCTATGACTCGCCACACCAACACAAGTCATAACCCAGTGATATTGGAAGGAACAATCGAAACGTACAGCTATTGCGTTCAGAATGCTGTTGTTGCTACCCCGCATACGGGCCAGCAGAGAAGCTGCTTTTTTACGCATGATGGCCTAGAAACCATTTGTGCGCGCTTCCGCAAACATCCCAGATGCGCTGCACCTCCACCGCAGACCCAACAACATTCTGAACGCATTTTTGTACTAAGTGCGCAGGGCTCTGTAGGCTCGCTGCGTATATCTCACCCACAGGCCACTTTAGTAAAAGGACTGGCAATAAGCTTTGAATAGCGTAACTTTCACTTCTCTCGTGCATCGTGCGAACCTGCGGGCGAGCATATTAGCTCCAGAGCTCTGCGCTCCCGCTGAATGTCCTCATCGTCCTTGAGGTCACTTGTCACAATGTGACCTAGATATTTAAAACTTTGAACCTGCTTTAGGGCCATTCCATTGAGAAGTACTGGAGGCACATGGGTTGGCTGTTGTTTGCCAGATTTAAATACTAAAATTTCACTATTTTTAGAGTTATATTGTAACCCATGCGCCTCCGCATACTTCTCACAAATATACAAAAGTTTCCTTAGCCCATTTATGGAGGGGCTCAGCTGCACCATATCGTCTGCATAGCTAATATTATTAAAACTAATATTGCTAGGGTTGTTAACACGCGATAGAGCTACATTATGTTTGGCCATGAGAAAACACCAACTGGAAGAGCAATCTGCTCCTGCAACAGATAGAGTAGAGTAGAGACACCGGTATCCGCACCATGTTAGACACTTATTGTGTCCATTGTGCGTGGGTTTCCTGGCTAAGTTAGCCAGCCTAGCTCCCCCCAAATGCACAGATGTCTCTTGGGTGCTTTACAGGTTTTACGGAGCGACCTCATCGTTCCGAGAATTTGTTTACGTCGGGAAGCCTCGGCCTTATTTTCGGGATGGCGTGGGCAACTGGTTCCTCGGCGTCAAAGCAGCTTCTGCAAATTGGATTGTCTGTGGCTCCTATGTTAAAGAGGTGTTTTTCAGGAGGACTGACCCTTAATTATCGTTTTATTATTCGGAAGGAATTTATATTTTACCTGAATAGTCGTTAAGTTACGTAGTCGCGGGTAAAGCCTTGACATAGCTATTTTTGACTGACTGCAATCAATACCCGAATATTTACGTACGAAACTGAGAATACAGGTCCGGCTCTACCACCTCAAAACCTGTCTTCGCGAGTTTGTCTGTGTCGTCAATGTCGTACATCCAGTCGATTCTGTTGACATCTCACCGTGATCACTTAGGATCCATTTTTTTCTACAGTTGTCGTTTACTCCAGTAAACGACAACTGTAGAAAAAAATGGATCCAGGCTGTGAAGCAACCAAAGACACCGTGGCTCCGGAACACAAAGAGCAATGAAGGAACATGGATGGGTTTTAGTCAGTAGAAGTCTGACACTCCCTCCCACTACACCCAGAGCGGGAGGAGTCATTGGATGATTTCCCATCCCTAAAAAAAAAAGGCTGTGAAGCAACTGGTCAGCACATTCTATCATCTAAAATAACCCATGCTCTTGAAACTCACACCTATCTTGATGAATCAAGTTGATTTTTTATTTATTTTGATCCAGGAACGCAAATCGGAACATTTTTAATTTTTTTAAATAATCAGCGGATTTCATGTAACTCTTTCGACTCCTCTACCATGGGACTTTGCCATCTAGTCATGGTTGTTAGGACGTGACCCCTTTTTTAAGAATGGGAAATCATCAAAAATGACTCTTCCAGCTCTGGGCAAATCAGGAGGGAGTGTCAGACTCGTACTGACTAAAAACCATCCGTGTTCCTCCTAATGCCCTTTGCGTTCCAGCGCCGTGGTGAATCTTTCGAACAAAATCCGCGATAAAAAAATGAGATCAAATGTATAACGCCATCTATGGAATATATGATGTAGAACTGTGAAATTTTAAGTGCGAAGTTCGTTTTTAGGGTTCCGTACGTCAAAAGGAAAAAACGGATCCCTTATAGGATCACTTTGTTGACCGTCCGTCCGTCTGTCAGTCAAGATTCTTTATCTCGGGAACGCGTAGAGGTATCGAATTAAAATCATAAATTCAAAACTACAGTTCCTTAAAGCTGTGACAAAATCAAATTTCTAAGTAAACGTAATATAAAGATACGGGCGTTTATGCTACAAAAAACGTACATTTCGACACTCTCAAGGGAAGCAAAATTTATAGGGAAATTTATTAAATTATTTATTTCCCGTTGACGTAGAACTTAAAAATCTGAAAACTACACATTTAATGGAATTAAATAAATACTTAAAAACAAATATAGCGTTTATTTAATGTAATATTTTGTACCTACCTAAAAATTTGTAGGGAACCCTAGATGGGCGAGTCTGAATCGCACTTTTCCGGTTTTTTATTTTATTTTTATAGATAGTAGTTGTTACATTTTTAACCTTTTAAAATACGCTGGTTTTTTATTCCTTGAAAAGTACCACTACTTACTAAAAAATATGTTTCGGTGTAATTCTCATGCTGTTGATAGTACTATTTCGGTCAATATTTAGATCAAGATTAGTTGAATTCTTCTAAAACAATGCTACAATTCCTATCAGGTTTATGTGTAAAAGTTGTCTACCTAAAGTTTTGTACTTTTTTAACGTGGTGTGAAAACGAATACAGAAAATAGGTCCTGTTAATTATACTTTAAAACGCCGACTTTAATATTTTGGCATAAAACTAACTTTTGGCATAAATTATCCAAAACAAAACTAACTTTTTATATGTACTATGTAAGTATTTGAAAATATTATGTGAATTGTAAAGTAAGGTAATGCACAAGTCAAATAAAATCCAAAAATGATTACGACTAATGAGATTCGAACCCACACTTTGTCGTTCGAAAAGCAGTCTTCAAACCGATGGGCTATGACCGCTTTTGGCATATTAGTTTAAATAGTCTATCTTATTTTATGTCATGGATTTTCACTGCTTCCCTCCTCAAAGGTATAGCGTGATGATAATCATTGCTAAGGTTAGACCCAAAAGTATGTGCAATTTTGTAACATGTTGTGGCTTCCCATAACTGTTTGTCGCTGAGCTGTTTGGGAAAATGTCAAATTATAAGTCAAATGTTATTCTTAGTACATACGCTAAAATCCATTTTAGTATTATTTTGTCAATATTAGATATGGTGCAAAAATCCAGTTCAAAAGATAAAATAAATACAAAAATAACACTGTTTGCGGGGTTCGAACCATTTGCACTTTCTCGTTCAAAACACACATTTTTTACTATTGCTCGTCCTCCATAGCGCATAGGGTGATAATATATAGCCTATGTAATTATGTTGACTATACTTATAAGGATTGTTTATGCAAAATTTGAACAAAATTTGTCCTGTAGTTTTCGCTTCAATTGGAAACATGCAGTTTTACTATTTTATTATATTTATGTAAAGACAAATAAGAAAGAAAGAAAGAAAAAATGTTTATTCTCTCGCACAATATGTAGGTATGTACACATAAAAGAAAAAATATGTAAAACGTAACTGTTATAAAAATAAGTTGACACTTAAGCTACATCCTGAAATTTTAATATGAATACTACTGTGCGAGGCCAAAAAAGGACAATTAAGACCTTTCTTTTGATGTACCACTCGCATACCTGCGTTATTTAGTTTCTGTGCAATCACAGGTGATTTCTACGGCAAGTGGCGGTACTAGCGGCCAACTATTTTTGATAATAACGTCTTAGTTTTTTGGTAACAAATTCAGGAAAAGAGGTATATATAGTAACAAATTACAACTAATTCCTTGCAAATTTTCATAAAAGGCGGCAAAGAACCACAGATTACCTATTGATACTAAGTGAGTGTCATAACCATGAACTAAAGTACTCTTTACAAGTTTTGTAAATTAGCTCGCGGAGGAAATGGACATACCCACCCACCGTATCGCAACAAGTTACAAGTTATCGTCCTGGAGGAACTCGAGATAGAGTTTTGGCAAGTGTGTTTTACTGAAGAACATTCCTGCAACTTCGCTTAGCGATACTTCAGGGTCTGGACAGCTTTTAACCCTATACAAAGCACAAGTCTGATCCTGCATGGATTTTTAGTTGCTTTTCGTTGCCTTTCAGGGATTCATCGTTGTGTCAATTGATTTTAAATATTATTTAAATTAACACAATATCGATAATAGTTTTGCAAGCGAAAAATGCTCTACGATGCGCTCCGTCATATTTGCGCCGGCCCCTAAAGATGCCTTTTGATTTGTCGCGAGCATTCGGATTTTCCAATGATCGCGACGGTCGCATTTTCTAGCGATA
The DNA here is from genome assembly GCA_963859965.1 of Ceramica pisi. Taxonomy (NCBI): domain Eukaryota; kingdom Metazoa; phylum Arthropoda; class Insecta; order Lepidoptera; family Noctuidae; genus Ceramica; species Ceramica pisi. The sequence continues at coordinate 8,782,106 of OY982529.1, forward strand.
ATCGTTTTGCATTAGGTTCTATTTGTCGTGTGTGATTCTACATGAAAGATAATTAATACAGATGTGTATTATCAAGCTAAAAGAAATAAAAATCTAAGTGTGTTGCAGTTGTAAAAACCTGCCATTCTGATAAATAGTTTTGTAAATTTAAAATGAAACATTACAATTTTATAAAACGTTTACTAACAAAAATATAGCCGCCAAATTGTTTGGGCATAAAGAGAAAAAAATAGGACACAAATAATTTGCGGACTTTCACAAACGTTTCATTAAGAAAAAAGTAGTCTTACAGCGAGTTTTTAACGTTCTTGATTGCGTTTGCGTAAACGTCAATTCGTATTGAAACTTAAGCGCCGTCTGGTGACAATAACGGGCGAACCTTTTCTTATTCCATACAATTTTACATAAGCGAACGTTCACTTTAACGCGATCGAGTACGTTAAAAAACTTCCGTAAAGGCCACTATTCTATAGATCAGGTGAAAAGACAGCAGCGCGTCGGGTCCGCCGGATCTGCGTACACACCGTCTATGTACCGACATTCGAGACACTGCGGCGGCGGCGGACAACAAGCCGGGCTAGGCTGGCACGGGGCGCTCGGCTGACATGCGTCCGGGACCCAACACGGATCACACTTCGGTGGCTTTTTTCTCTCGAAGTGGAAACAACAGTTACCCTGTTTATAAACAAAAACAAACTTAACAAAATAATAAAAAAAATAAACAAAGTGAAAAGGAACTCTTCGATGACCATGAAATCACCCAGAATCAACAAATGAAATTCAATTAAAAAAATTCAACGAGAGACGGTAAACTTCCCATTTACATAATATAAGCAGATAAGTTTTTGAACTGGAACCCCGTAAATTAATTAACTTTGCAGGTAAAAAAACACGAATCGTAAGTCCGAATTCCTATCCAAAAAGTTTCCGTGTTTCGGATAATAACTACGCTTTCTGTTAATTACTGGGCTTAGGCGAGGAGTGTTAAAAGTTTTAATTCAATTAGAGATCTGTTAACTTTCTTTCGCGTTAAAGGATGCCAAATGGCCCAGGTGATGGTATGTACAATTCGTTGAATATTCAGTTCCGAGATCGCGCTCAAGTTTGCGGACGCAGCGGATTAGTGAACCATCACGTTAAGAGATTAAACTTTAATTAAACTGTCTAGCATGTCAAACAATAAAATGTTTAACTATACAGAAGCAAGTCGGCGGGTGTTTCGTTTGCTGAGCCGGCCTAATTCTGCGAGTCTCCGGATTACAGGGTCCAATCACGAAGAGTCGTATCTTGAGCCCCAGTCGAAAATAAATCCCCATCTGAACCCATGTCGCGTTCACCGAATAAACATTGTGGTCCACGAGACGGCAGGATCGATGTCCAAAACACACCAACTGGCGAATTCCAAATAACATCTAATCTCACGTAAATTGCTCGTAAATAGAGAAGCAGTTTAATTAAAATTCTAAATCAACGGATAATCTGATTCTAAACATACATTTTTACTTGCCAGGCACGATTTTTTATTCGTGACTCTTAAATAGTTTGTTGATGTTACTTTTGTCGCAGATTCCACAAAAGCAGATCATAGGTAACGTTTCCGAATGTAAATTGTGTTATGCCGAACCTAATGCATACTTGTCATGTATACATTTGATTCAACGTCAAATGTAATCTTAACTCAACTACGTACTTAATACAATGTTTGAATACCATATTATTACTTATATTCGTTGACGATGGGTGCATAAGTATCTAAAAATAAATTATAAAAATGATCATTTTCCAGATCGAGTATGATCTCGAGTATGTATATTATACCTAATTATTAAAAAAATCATGTTTAAATACAACACACGATTTCACTTGCGTTCTCAAATGCAATTATTTCCCTTGCGACGAATTAATTTGTCCCGAACTTTTCAGATTTTTATTAAAGGAATTCTAATCTCATTTTCCGGTTGTGGTCCACGTCGGATTCATTTTTCTAGCACTGACTGGGTTTGTAATGAAATTGAATTTCTCCTCGGCGTCACCGACGCCGTTTATTCGGCTTTTTGCTTTGGCTTTGGCTTCTAAAAGGATATTGCGTGGGAATCAATTCAGGTGGCGGTTTTCCATCCTCCTACTGAATATTAATTTTTCATAAAATATCGCTGAATTGAATTTGAATCGACCGAAGGAAGTTATTTGTAGATGAAAAATTATTATAAGACGTGAGACTTATGGTTATAGCGAAGATTAAATTCAGCACAAAATGATCAATAGGTCGCTAAACCTAATAGTTTTACCTATTTGCAAATACAGAATTGGTACCAAAGTATTAGTTGTATGATTATGAACATACCCGTTCATCTTCGGAATGGAACCGTCGTATTTCGTTGTGAGGGTCTGCCGCATATGACGAAACCACGAAAGGTTTCCGCTTGCGCGTCCCGCAAGCCACCTCACAGGCGCGGCGCATCAGCACCGTTGGTTGATTTGCCTGAAACAATGCAAAATATTATTCGACTAAGTAGGTATTTTAAATTCATATCAGCTTACTTGGTCCTGTCAAAAATAATAGACGAAAGAAATTATTTTGCGTAACTCAATCTGCAGTTTTGTCTGTTATTTGAAAAAAAGCTTACGTGCTGAGGTCTTTGCAATAATATTGTCCGTTTTTATTTACATCTACAATTTCTCATGATTTAGATCTTTTTTTTTTGTATATTGTAGGATACGGTTCAGTTCTAACTAGAAGAGTCATCCAATAATTCTTCAAGTTTAATTTCAATAGGCTTCTTCTTGAGGCGAGAACAGCCGAGGGCATATTTGGGGCAGTAAGGAGGCACTTTGATTGGATCAGCAATTTTGACGCGGTGCTGGCGGACTTCACATTCGATGGCCACGTCTCGAGGATGCCTTACGAGGAAATTCGCAGTGCCTTGCGTAGAGTGCTCAACGTCTTGCATTCCATTGCGCTTGAACGCGCTCACGGGAAACTTGCTCACCTGCAACGGACCAGACAGTCGCAGTTTAGTTTCGACCTCCTCAGGCATTGCGAATTTCCCGGTATTTTCGCAATATAAACAAAATAATGGTGAAAGATAGTACTAGGTACAGCTTCACTTTAAAAACGTTGCTTAAAAATGTTTATTACGACCAAGAATGTTCTATCTATGTTTCTATCTAAGATTCTATTCAAATATATAACAATAATGATGTAATACGAGACTTATCATTGCTGTTATATGCTTTCTCTACTCATTCATTTACGCACCACAGAAAATGTCAGTGCTTCCTTTTAAGTACGGGGCATTTCTTCGTCGGCTTGATAGGGATGGACAGAGGGTAGTCGCTCCAAATCGCGTCATCCCAACTCTTGCGGACGTATGAAACACTGCCGCATTCATTGTATTTGTGATCTTGAATTCCGTTCCGTTTTAGCGCAGATGACGGCATGGGATTTACCTGCCAGGTGCGATCTTTTGCTTATTTTTCATTTAACAAGGTTGGTGGTTATTAAATAGGTAGGTTCATGCATGTAAGGTTATTTTTTTTGTCCTTCTTCCTTCTTACGGGAAGCATTTCTTGTGTGATCCTCGGGTATATTCTACTCATAGGCTCGACTATAGTGTTGACAAAACATCCGCCGTATGGTCCTGGGCCCGAACATAAGTATCGGATAGCTCCACGGTAGCCGTGCATTTGATCTTGCATTCCGTTTCGACGGTACGCTGACTGGGGGAGTCTACCATAACGTGTTGGAACATACCGTTCCTGAAACTAACAACAAAACAATGGGACAGCAGAAATATTCACAAAGACACGCTCGGCTCGATAATGTGGCAGATCCACTGAACTATTCAGTCAGGCTATGTTTAGAATACACTTCATCGATAGTCTTTTATGCTTGAGCTTTGATTCAAAGATGATATTGTAGAGCATTTCATTGAACAAGTATATTATTTGCCAATGAGACATGAGATTAGCTGCGCACAACCACAAGCTCTATAATTATAGTTGTTCCATTTATCGCTGCTTGGTTCTTCGTTAGTTTCAGCACAGGTAACAATAAATTCTTGTTACTTTATAACAAACTACCGAATACATACTTTATTTTTAAAAATAAAAATTTATTCTACATTATATTTATGTGAACAAGCAGTGAACCTAAATCTACTTCTATTTTATCGGGAAGAACTTGACTAATGCAACGAGATACCACTATTCATGAGCGGAACTTACAATGCGTCCGTCTTCGTATCTGTAGCATGGCATTATATATTTAGTCTTGACTGGTTTGCAACAAGGCTGTTCGTAGCAACACGGTTCTGGTTCTCGGCAGGGCGAGCGCCGGGGGGAAGGGGGAGTGCAACAGCCTTTCCGCGGAGGAGGCCTACAACAGTCATAATCGGGCTGCCGACACTTGGGCGGCGGCGGTGGTGGCTTCTCGCAGCAGTAGTATTTCGGCTTCTGACAACGTGGCAAGCGAGGGTAGCAAGGTGGATCCGGTTCAGAATATTTTCGGGAACAATATGCTGGCACCAACATCGGGGCTACAGCATACTCCCCGCAATCTACTGGATAGCAACACTCCATGATTTGATCGTTTTTGGTGTAGATAGTTTTATGCTAGTTTCTCTTTTAGTTACGGTATAATCTGTTCTTCTTGTTAATTTTGTTTTATAAAAATACTACAATTTACATTATTTTATGCCCAAAAATTTGTATCTGAGATTTTCACTGTCAATTTTAAAATGAGTTCCTTTTCTTTATTTTTTCAAACTAATATAGCTGTTACTTATTTTTATTGTATAAACCTTTTTGCTGCTGCTCTGTGATTTATTTTGAAAGTTTGTTACTGGATTTTTTTTTTTAAACTGCAATAAATACTAATTATTTTTAAATTGATTTAATTCTTCCGTTACAAGAGTGACTGTCAGACAACCCATAGCACGGTGGTCCAAGTGCCCTACAAGCGCGGTCATAAATACCTTACTCATGATGAGATTTTTCTGAATGGTAAATAATAAAAAAATACTTTACAAGTGTACATTATTGCTTTATTCATTTAATACGTAATATACAATAACCTGTACAATATTTACTGTTTATAAATAAAGGCGAATGCCCATTTGGGGCCCTCAGTGGACATTAGACTAGAAAAAAAATACTTTATTCATTAATTTTGTCATAAAAAAATATGTGTTTACTTTCTTCCAAATGAGCGCCACTACAATCTGCAACAATTCGTTAAAAAAAAGTAATTCTAATGAATAAACAAGAAGTTTTTGATTTTGACGCTGACAAAATATTGCCAGTTAAAATCATACATAAATCAATCGATTTAGATCGAGTTATAAACATTTACAATAACGTCAACGATATACCCACGGGACTTTACTGGTATTGTAATAAAAATCCAACTAAACGATAGATAACTTAAATAGAAGGTTTTTTTTTTTTTAACCAGTACACTGGTTAAAAAAAAGACAAATAAATTAATAATCGGTTACTTAAAAAAGTAATCGATGAATCGATTTAATGTTTACATATTTTCGTGATAGTGACAACACTGAATTTAATCTGACAGTTCTGACTTTTGACAATTCACTTGTTGCTTACGCTCAATGTGGATGTGTTTTGATTTTTCTTCGATTTCTTTTACTGTGACCTGGCTTTGCTTTATGGACTTGATTCGGATTTTTACCAGCGACTTTGGCTTTGTTTTATGGATTTTGTTTTCACCTTCAACAACAACTTTGGCTTTGGAATCAAGGATCACGGCTGCATTCGATTTTGGATACCGATCAATAACGTTTTATACAATGACTGAAGAACATTGTGTGAATTGTGGTTTTAACCTGACCGAGATTCAAAATCATACCTTGGAACCCGAAGAAATAAGCGTGATACAGCAGTGGGTTACACCACAGCAGGTAAATATGCAAACCATAAAATTATTTTGTTATTGCCTACATCAACATTTAATTATTTACCGATACTAATATTGTTTTAGGTGTCAAGAGATAATCTTGTTTGCCACAACTGCTGGTTGGTAGTAACTGCTAGCCTTACCCCTCAACAAGAGCCAGAAGGATCTGTACGTCACAACAGCTGCATTTATTGTGGACGGTCTGTTAGACGGATAAGAAATCACTTATTAAGAACAGATACAGATAGAGAAAGTCTCATCAGAAACGTCATTATAGAATGGATTCAACCACGAGAGGCAAGTTTTTAAAATATTTTACAAATGTTTTTTAAAATATTTATGTTAAATATGTTTACTGTATTATTTATTTATTAATAAAATAATGTCCTTTTAGGTTTCATCATTAAGTCGCATCTGTCATCCTTGCTGGCAGAGAGCTGACAGGGCCGCTATTCATTTTGTACAAGGATCAGCATCAACATCTTCAGCTGCAACTAATGAATCGGAAATAATTCTACCAAGTTATACAGGGGCTGCAAATACAGAAAGATGTTGTATTTTTCCGGACTGCCATGGAACTGAAAGGATGCACATTCCTACATCAATTCGTGTAAGATTGTTATGCGATTTATCTTTTTATGTTCCTCCAAACTGCCGTATCTGTAACTTTCACCTTAGAAACAGTGCGTGGGATAGTTTAATGGTGGAAAATGGAAACCATACCTTCACCGCAATATTCATTGAAGATTTGGTATCATTGCTAAAAAATCAGATAGGTAATAATATTGATTTTGAAAATATTGAAGACAGTGATGATCATTTAGTTTATTATTGGCTTGGTATGTCTAAACATCAATTTAGACGAATATTGGATGAAGTTCCTCGGCTAAATAATAGCCACAGAGGAGCTACTGGACTGGCAGCTTATTTAACAAAGCTGAGAACTGGTGATTCAGATCAAAGACTTTCTACGTTATTTAAGATACCTAGAAGTACTTTGGAAAGACTAATGAATAATGCGAGAGAACTTCTGACTCAAGATTTTGTACCACAAAACCTAGGTCTAGGGCACATTAATAGAGAAAACATTGCTCAGAGGAATTTAATAATCCCTAATGGATTATTTGGAAGCACAAACCAGGTTAAACCTATTGTAATTATGGATGGAACTTATGTCTACATCCAGAAAAGCTCCAATTATAAATATCAAAAACAAACATACTCTCTTCACAAGTTTAGGAATTTAGTGAAACCATTTATTATAACTTGCAGTGATGGATACATAATAGATGTGATGGGGCCTTATCCGGCAACAACATCAGATGCAGAAATTCTTAAAAAAGAATTTAATTCACAAAATGCACCAATGAGGGGATTTTTTGAACCTGGTGATGTATTCATATTAGACCGAGGGTTTAGGGATGCAATACCACTTCTAACAGATTGTGGGTACTCTGTTAAAGTTCCAGCATCACTTCAAGAAGGTGAATTACAATTGTCTACTGTTGATGCTAATAACTCCAGAAAAGTTACCATTTGTCGCTGGGTTGTTGAAGTGGTGAATGGTGTATTTAAACAAGCGTTTAAATTGTTTCGGCAAGAATTTTTTAATCGAGCATCTACACACATGATGCAAGATTTTGCAATAGGAGCAGCATTAATTAATAGGTTTCATCCTAGGATCCTAGATAGACCTGATGCTGCTCAAATATTGTCAATAATACATCAAAGAATGTATATCCATAATACGTTAGGAGATTATGTAAATGAATATAATTTAAATCGCAGGAGGGCTCAATTTGTTAATATTACCGTTGGCTCTGACAATTTAAATGACTTCCCACAGTTAACAATGAACGAATTAATATTAATTGCTTGTGGCACCTATCAAATAAAACAAGCTAGGTCATATTATGGAGAACATATCAGAGCCAACGGTATGTATAGTATTGAAATATGCAGAGAACAAAATAGCAACCTACCAAGCGAATTAATTAATGAAAACTGCTGGCTATTGCGTGCCAAAATACAAAGTAGACATATAAGCCGTAAGGTATATTTTGTGTACATAAAAATAAATAATAACTATGCTGGCAGAGAGGCAATTGATGGCTATTATTGTAATTGCATAATAGGAAAACGCACGGTAGGTTGTTGTGCACATACCATGACTGTGCTTTGGTATATAGGCTGGGCAAGATATGAATCGAATATATGCCCTCCTGCGCCTTTTTTAGATGATTTGTTGATTGTATATGACAATGAAGAAAATATAGACATTTAAAATAGTAAATGTGTTTATTTTATATTTATAACAACTACAATTGGATAAAAATATATTAGAAACCCCCTCCTGGACTATCATAATATCAATAAACAAGCATTGAAAAACAAATTGTTCTTAAATTATCTCAGTTCTACACTTTTTCAGTTAGAAAATTAACCTCAAAACAGTTTTTTTTTTTAATATTTCTAAAATAGTGGCGTCAATTTGAATATATTTTTTAGATATCCAAAACTATCAAGATTTAAAAAAGCTCCATATTTATAGTAATATTTGATGTCCATTTTGGGCCTGGGATACTATGGAGACTGGGCATTCGCCTTTAAATAGTTGTTGAAATTTTTGCATTTATGACCTAAAGCGGTACCACCGTGCACCGTCGAAACTGCTGGTAGTAGAAAGCGGCATGTACAGTATCGGACGTTAATTGATGAGACACTTTCAAACTTAACGATTTTGCCATAGTTAATTACCTTACCTCTGATCATAGTGGACAATTGGTAACGTTTAAGTTTAAAGCATCCTTGAAAAAAATTCCTACACAATATCGGCCAATTACAACAAGCAAACTATCAAAATTCAATGGTAATAAGTTAAATGTTCTAGGACATAACATTGAGGATGCGAATAAATTTTATGATAATTTCTTTTCAGTAGTATTAAAAGAATTCAATGCAACTTTTGAAAAGAAGTCTAAAGATACTTTCCCTAAGTTTGTATTTAGTGACTGGGCGACTAAAGGCATTAGGATAAGTAGGGAAAGACTATATGAGCTATATGGCCTCAAGCCTTTCATAAACACTGATTCCTTTAATAAGTACGTAAATAAATATTCTAAAGTGTTTAGAAATACTTGTAAGGTAGCGAAAGCCTTATACATTAGTAATAAGATCAAATCGGCAGAAAATAAAATAAAGACAGTTTGGAAAGTAATAAATAATGAAACCAATAGAAATAAAGAACGAAACACTGCTTTTTTACTGGAGACTGCACATGGTGCCAAAATAAGATCAAATCGGCAGAAAATAAAATAAAGACAGTTTGGAAAGTAATAAATAATGAAACTAATAGAAATAAAGAACGAAACACTGCTTTTTTACTGGAGACTGCACATGGTGCCAAAAGCTCTAATTTAAAAGTAGCTCAAGAGTTTGTAAATTTTTTCACCAATATACCAACTAAAACTACGGAAGCTTTAAATTCTTCACCCGAGGTCTCATATAATTTATTAAGAGCAAACGTTCCAGGCTGTACGGTTGAATTTCAATTCAAACATATCAACCCTATGACAGTCATAAAGGCTTTCCGGCAAATTAAAATCAAATTGACCGAAGACATATGGGGAATGTCTATCAAAGTGTGCACGTCCATAATAGAGACCATAGCACCATACTTGGCTTTAATATTTAATTTATGTGTAGACCAAGGAGTCTTTCCAGATGTAATGAAATACAGTAAGGTTATACCACTATTTAAATCTGGAGACAGCAGAGACACCAATAATTATAGACCTGTATCTGTACTTCCAGTTTTTAGCAAAGTGTTTGAAAAAGTAATGCTCAATCAGATGCTCAATCATTTTAACATCAATAAAATCTTACACGATCAACAGTATGGTTTTACCAAAGGTAGTTGTACGACTGACGTTGTTAAAACACATATATACAGCGTGGGAAGAGGCTCAAGATGCCATAGGAATATTCTGTGACCTCTCCAAGGCATTTGATTGCGTAAATCACGAAACCTTGCTCCTAAAGCTGGGACATTACGGACTAGGTAAACTTGCACTTAGTCTAGTGAAATCTTACTTAAGTGACAGACAGCAGCAAGTTCAAGTAAATGGTGTCAATTCTCGGGGCTTAAAAATCAAAATGGGGGTACCGCAAGGCTCAATATTGGGTCCTTTCCTCTTTTTAGTATATATTAATGATCTACCCCATCTCTTGAAAAATCAACCTAAAATAGTATTATTTGCTGACGATACTTCCTTATTTTTTAAGATAGACAGGCGTTCCATAAATCTTGACGACATCAATAACGCCCTACAGCAGGTCCAAAATTGGTTTACTGCTAATAATTTAGTATTAAATGGGAAAAAAACTAAATGCATCAGATTTGCCTTACCGAATGTTAAAAGTAATGATTGCGATATAGTATTGAACAAAGAGAAACTAGAATTCGTCGAAAACACGGTTTTCTTGGGAATCACGCTTGACTCAAGGCTACAATGGGGTCCTCATTTAATATCTCTTGCGGGACGGCTAAGTTCGGCAGCATACGCTGTCAGAAAAATCCGTCAATTCACTGATATAGATACCGCGAGGCTGGTCTATTTTAGTTATTTTCATAGTATCATGTCTTACGGTATCTTATTATGGGGACGAGCTGCAGACATCGAGTCCATATTTATTCTGCAGAAAAGAGCCATCAGAGCCTTATACAATCTCCGGCGGCGCGATTCCCTAAGGGAGCTGTTTAAGGATATTAACATCATGACAGTACCTTGTCAATACATTTACGAAAACATTATGTATGTTCGGAAAAATCTTCATCTTTTTAACAAGATTAGTGACAGGCATAATTTTAATACGAGAAATAGGAACAAATTAGATCAACCCCGGTTCAGATTAGCTAAAGTACACACTTCTTTTATGGGGTACTGTGTTAAATTTTATAATAAAATACCAGTTGATATTCTCGAACTGAATGAGAGAAAATTTAAAGCATGCATAAAACGCACACTATGTAGTAAAGCATATTATAAACTGGAAGATTATATCCTCGATAAAAATGTTTGGCTAAATGCCGGTCCTGATCCACAGTCACAGCCGCGGGGGTCCACTAGTTAGGTTTTAATGTCTGGAAGAGATGCTCACCCTCTTTTTTTGTTTTATAGTTTATTTTATTTTTTGTTTTGTACTCATAATACAATAATTTAATTTTTTCTTTTTCTTTATAATAATGCTGTTTTATAGTAATTGAATTGTTTGTTATACATCTTTCATTACTTGGTCATTGACAACCATAGTTTTATGTAAAGTAGAAGCATTTTTTCAAATTTTGTAAATGTGAGTACCATGGGGCCATTTACATAATATTTATGTGATTAGTTTACTTGTTTGACATGAACGAGCATGGTGATCGAGAGCATGTCATGCTCACTCAAATGTTTTGCTGATGGCGGCGTGTGTGTTGGATCATTCGGTTCCCTTCAAAATGGTTGAGCTGAATGGTGCCGATACATACGTCAGGTTCGTGAACGGACGCCGTCAGTTGAGACTGGTCATCTCTTAACCACCACTGGCTTATTTTCATCTTTATATTTAAGTTGTTGTTTTAAGTTTTTTTTATTTTGCATTGTCCTCACATGAAGAAGCAAGTACATGTAACTAAGATTTTTGTAAAACATAACATGATTTAAAAGAGTGTCCATGGAGTTTCTTGCACGTTCTTCTCCATAGAGATCTACGCTTTGGAACGTGCAAATAGCCTCATGTTTTTGACTGACCGACCTTGACATTTCAAAAGTGCCTGTAAATGGTTTATTTGAAATAAATGCTTTGAATTTGAATTTGAATTTTGCAGTTTTATACATTCATGAGATTACACGATTTAACACGATCTTAAACCGCATGCTCGTAAACAAGATGACAAATTACTAATAATCGGAAATAGTCTTATACACAGAGGTTGAAGAATGACCAATAAATAGTCAATGATAAATCCATAAGTTTATTAAATCTATTTGATACTGACTTCCTTTGAATTAGAGCTCATTAAATACGCGTTCGGATAAAATCGTAAGTTCGACTTCTTACGAAATTACCTACCAATAATATTTTTTGCGTATGGTTACGTCACTATAGCTACGCTAAAACAATTGTCGCTAGGTAACGGTTCTAGACTTAGACTTTTAATTGGTTGACTTGGGGTAGTCACTCTGTAGGTACTATGTACGAATGTAACCGACTAAACCATTAAAGCACTACCCGGCCAAAATACGAACAGTGGCAAGTGGCTCATCAATTAAAGACCGTGACTCTACAAGTTTCCTTGGAGTGTAGGGGAGAAGATTTCCCGAAATTCCTACGGGAACGAGATTTGCGCGTACGAAAGCTAGTCCATATATTAAACCATTGGATAGTAAGGAGATGACCTTGTGTTTTAATAAATTATTAAACTTTAATTGACTCAAGAGCGCTGATAAATATTGGCAACAACAATTCAATAAAATTAGTACCAAACTACAACGTGATTTGTCGCAAAGTCCACAAGTGTCTCCGGTTTACGTCATTTGCTTGGCACGGCTCATATTGCCAGTGGCAACGCTAGGGGCAAACTCTTAGCAAAGCTTTTGCAACATATTTGCAAACATTCAGGCGCTGCCTCCTTGTCGCCGACGATTCGAAAATGCAATTTTCTCAATGCAAATCGAACGCTCCAGACAGATTTAATGCCTTTTACTTGCCGATTCCGCACATCATTTCCGAAGAGAATTGGTGATGGCCAAGTCTGCATCCGTCAATATTGGAAAGGCCCAATAAAAACCTTATATAGGTACCGCACAAGGAAATGTTTACTAGCTGAGGATCCATAAACGTGGCGTTTGATTCAATGGAGTGAAATTGAGTTATCGTTTCGGTAGATAACTTTTAAGTTTATTTCTTTCATCCCTCTTTGCTTTTTCAATCTCTATGTTCCTCTTTGGTTTCCTTGTTGGACGCAAAATCGCAGTTTAGAAGATTAACAGCATCGAGTTTAATTTTGTTAATGTATTCGAGGACCATTGGGCGAACATTGAATAAAACGAGAAAATATGTATTAGTGAGCTTTTTAAATTGCTTCAATGTAAAATGTTTACACTTTGCAACTATGAACATGCACTCGCGATGCGTTTTGTATGTCTTGCTGAAGTCTGGCTGGCAAACATTTTACTCGGTAGTTTAGAAAACGTCAATAAACTCTCAATGCTTTCAGAATACACTTTTCCAACACTCAAAGTATTCAATGGAATATGTATTTACATAAAACCAATTTTATAGTTATCTTTATGGTTTCTATAGATTTCGTTTTCGAAAGACTTTGGCTTGCACTAAGCAATAAAATAGTATATTTAGAAATGTGGTTCATCACACATGGTCGAGGAATATACTGAATTTTACAAGTTTTATTTAGTACCTTTTCTATATGTGATTGACTGCTAGCTCTGCGAATGTCTATAAAAGAAAAATCATATAAGAAAACGATGATAAAGATTTAGAATCTTGCCTTCGATTTCGAACTTGATATTTGTGAACTGCTAGTCTATTCTGTAAATAACCACTTCGATATCGACTTCACCTGAGTGACTAAGCTTACAAAGTGAACTTTATTTCACACATCATAAGGCCTTATATTTGTACGAATTTGAAACTCACCTCGGATTCCGCTGTCGAGACACGAAAATGTTGTTACAGAATACCACTGCTGTTCAAATTTGGTTTCAAATAGGTCGATTTCTGGGAATTGGGCGGTCAATGTCAATTTACAGAAGTTAACTTACAACAAAACAAATTTATTGTTTGATAAGTAGGTACCCGAATCGGAAAACCTCACGTCTCTCCTCGTCGTCCTCTCGTCGTCCGCCGGCAGGCATCCTGAACCAGTCAGTCGATTCTGTAAACATGTCTGCCTGCGTCTGTGTTTCCGAACGCTTACAACCCTAATATTTTCAAAGTAAGAGTGAACAGGCTACTTCTGGGTAAGATTGCTCTATCGTAGACTATGTCTCTGTCATCTCTGACCTAGGCTAGAGTCAAGAGAAATCCCATCTCAATAAAAAAAAAGTGAAGGCAATGGGCTGTCATTGCTTCTTAATAACTTGAATTGATAGCTCACTTCGTGATCACTTCACCCAAGCCTTCACTTCAACATGTTTACAGAATCGCACTGCTGGTCCGGGTCGACGGTGTGTTGTGTTCCACGTGCTACTGTCTCAAATAGACGAGGCCCGCTTGGCCAGTGCCTGCCAGGGTTGCGGAATTTTCTCGAAAGAGACACCACGACCCTGGAACGCAAAAGGCACCGATGGTTCTTAGTTAGTAAGAGTCTGTCACTTTCTTCCGCTCTGCCCAGAGCGAAGGAGTCATCTGTTGATTTTCCATTCTATAAAATAAGGATACCCAACAGATAATATCCACGCGTCTCCTCGTGGCATAAGTACGTCTGGGTCTATCCGAGTAAAATTTTTTATTTTTATTTGCAATAATTATAACTCTTTGGCTTGATAACCAGAAATTACTAGACTCTATTCTTGTCCAGTTTGCTAAATTAATATATTTTTAGTCAGATACTGAAAAATCACCTTATTTTGTGTCAATACAGATCCCACCAAAACATTTTCAAAAAGGTATGCCAAGACGAGTAGGTACATATTGCTTGCACTATAAAAAAGTTTTCAGATCTTAAGAAGAGCCAAGCCTCTCTCTCATCATAGCGTTCTACTTGAAGCCTGGTCTTAAGTTCTCTACAAATCCTACACTTTATTCAAAATGTGCGTGTGCCTGGCCGTTTCGTTGCTTAAGGACCTATTTACACTGGTTGTTAGTCTAACCCCCCAAGTTTGTGTTGCTGATAAGCTGATAACGCTGCTGGGGATTCAAAGTAGTGACTTGTGTTTTCTAGGTAATAAGTTAATGAGCAAAATTTTCCATCAAATCGAAAAATTGCAATACTTAGACAGTAACTTGTTAGTGTGTTACTGAGACTCAGATGAAGGCAAAAATACATAAAACATAAATTTTTTAATACTAAAATAAAACATAAACAAATTTTGCTCACCTAATTCTTAAAAGTAGGACCCTATTTCCACTTCAACATGGAATTTGTAGACATAACACCATAGCACGTCTACTAGCCACGACTCCTTCCTGAAAATGAAGATTATTTCCAATCGACTTGTTTCTTGTGCTCTGTTCTTTGGAGTGAATTCTATAGCGATTCTCTCGTATGTACTTATTGTATAATATCTCCGCTTTCTGACCTTCAGATAGCTCATATTCGAGAGCCATGAGTTGCTGCTCACAGTCACGGGTTTTTTTTTAAGCCAAGACAACCGAATGCCATAGCAAAATAAATGATTAGTTGTTTAAAAAAGAAGCCTCTCAGCAAACCCTTTTATTTTATACCCATATCATCTATACTTATATAATGAAGCTGAAGAGTTTATTTGAACGCGCTAATCGCTGGAACCAGTCGGAACCAGCTCGAAAGTTCGGGGATAACTTTAAAAAAATATATATTGCAAGATGTGACACATTTGTAGGCACTTGATCTAACCAACAAGACAGGTTTAAGTAGAATAAAAACCTAATTAAAAAACTTATACGTACTTTTTTCTGTAGCATTTACTATAACCAAACCAATGAAAGAAGACTCACGAAACCGAAAAATATTCACAAATCACAATAAAAGAACACCTTTGACAAATGCGAAATATGTTTGTAAATATGCCTATTTACCATTATTTTCACAAAGGGAACATCACTTGAAGGACTTCAGAAGAGTGTCGGCAACCGTGTAAGAATGTATTTATTTATTTATGATGCTACTTTTGTCAATGGAGGCTCGGGTTCATTTGGGTGATTTATGACCCCTCCAACAAAGAGGGTTTATACCATACTTATTTATCGAAACGTAATAAATTCCTTCTTATGTATGGGATATAAAAGTATTGAATGTGAGGATTTATGTTTATATATAACGTACATAGGTATTATATGAATGATATAAAGTAAGAGTCTACGCCTGAATGGATGGGATGTAGACATTAACTATTCAGATTTTGTGATGTCGTTTTAATGAGTATACGAGTTATGGAAAACAGTTAAATTTTAAATACTCTTTATCATGTAGACCACATAAGTTCAGAAAAGATAGATGAGGAAAAATTTACATAGCGTGACATAATGGGCGGCTTTATCTCTAAAAGCGATCTTTCAAAGACAGCCTATGGATCGATTTTAAAGAGAAAAGGAAAACAGCACTGAAGGTAGTCTTTAAGGACAATAATTACTAAATATATACTTATTCTGAAACAATAGCAGAAATAAATTGTGTGTTTTGACCATAGTTTTAAAAGTAGACAATGATTGAGCAAGACATTCCATAACTGCACAGCTTGATTGAACCCTAAAGTATTTGTCGTAGAAGCTGGTGGAATGCGTCGGCAATATCTAGTCTCAAGTTTTCCAAAGACCTTAGATATCTAATACTAGCTGACTCGCGCAACTTCGTCTGCGTCACATTTTCCATTAATGCTCCGCTCCTATTTGTCTCAGCGTGATAATATATAGCCTATAACCTTCCTCGATAAATGGGCTATCTAACACTGAAAGAATTTTTCAAATCGGACCAGTAGTTCCTGAGATTAGCGCGTTCAACCAAACAAACAAACAAATAAACAAACAAACAAACTTTTCTGCTTTATAATATTAGTATAGATGTGTCTCATGAAGGAACTTGAAACGTTCTCTAACAAACAAACTTTTCTGCTTTATAATATTAGTATAGATGTGTCTCATGAAGGAACTTGAAACGTTCTTTAGTGGTGGGACTTCAAGAGGTAATTAAAAACAAAATCCTTCTTCTTAACCTTCGCGCTATCATTAGCTCTAGTACAACCTACTTCAAGGAATACACCGGATCAAAAACTAATCACCATGTATAAGAAATTTTATATTGCCTATTGTGTTCAGTTTCGTGCTTCTAGACACAGTGGTTTCTTCAAAATAAAGTGTCTGATAAAAGAAAATACTAAATATGTTATGTTCTTGATAATCTTCTGTTTGAAATATAAGTTCGGCTACACTCCTGCACGTTCTCGTATGTTTGTATATATGGGCGCTAAACCATTATTGCAATATCCTGTTGAATTTATATAGATTTAATTTGACAACTTCCTTTCTTATACTTTAAAGAAATGTAACTTCCTGTTTGATTTTAATAAGGATTTAATTTTATACCTTCTTTTTATTTAATTTTAGCATCTGATTATATTTAAATAAGAATTCACTTGACGACTTCCGTTCCACTTAATTATTTTAAATATTTATCAACCGCCCGTGTTTAAAGTAGAAAGATTTATTCTGTTACCTCCCTCTTTAATGTTTCCCGCCATATTTGTGTTATTTTAGCATCCACTGCCAACTTCATGCTTGTCATTTTCTGTGTATATAAACCGATGTAATGCAAATTTAAGGGTATTACTATTCTGACTCTCATTCTGATTATCATTCTTTTGCTGCTCGTGAAATAAACACCCTGGTAAAGTAAAGTTACTCTCTATTATTTTATACAACGCTTTCCTGTGCATTTACTGTTCTACTTGTGTGACTTTAACAACGATCGGTGATCATACGCCGACATATATTATACCCATAATTTTTACTTACTCTATTTATTTTCATCTACTATCATTTATTATTTAGTTGCAATACAACAGTACTGGTTCACTGGTAGAGAATGCCAATGGCATTAAATCAATAAAACAAAAGTATGTTATCCGTATTTCGCCTGCAAAAACCAGACATGATAATTTTTACAAGCATTACATAGTTCAGTAAAAGCACCAAATAGCCGCAAAAACATCGCAATAAAGGAAGACGAGTAAACGAACGCCGATGTAACGGCCTTATTTATAGACGCAAATAGTATGTCAACATCAAAGGAGAGTATTCAATCCTTACGCTCCATAGGAAGGAAACTATACTAGTTTACGATCATACGACATCAAAAGTGGAAGGAAATGTGAAATGGTATGGGCCTGGAAAACGATAGTACAGAAGTATAACGAGCTACGTCGTTTATCAATAGAAGCGAGATTTAGTGTCCGTTTTATAACACGTTCGCCCACAATGACGCGGAAGGATCGCGGCCGACTCGTAATAACCTGAGACTTTTATACACGGCTTCGTTCACCACGCGGATATAACGAACTATTCAAAAGGAAATGACACCTCGGATTTTATGAAAGCACTATATTTCTCTTGTGGGTTGATGTCGCGCGCTCTGGACGCACACTTTAAGCAAAACCTTAATATTGAAGAGGAAAATAGACACCAGACTCGCTACAAAGAATACGAGTTGAATTTGTATAAAGGTTGGGATTGCCATCAAGAGATAATTGTATATGTATGTAGATAGCGTCGAATAAAAATCTAATATAGGTAAATGTAAAGGATATTTTCATTACGATTCCGCAGACCGAAACAGCTAAAATGGACCGCATTTAAATTTTGATAGGGTCCTCCCTATCTGTGCATCAATAGGGAGGGTTGACAAAGAGCACCCTCGGTTACATTAAGGACCTTTTGCCATTGTTATACGACATTTAATCGAGTGACTTTTATCCGGCCCTCTTAATAACAATTTTATTAATTTGAATAACGTTTTATTGTTTTATGTTAATTTAAATATCTTGCGATACAGAGCAAAGTATTTTTACCGATCCATAACAGAAGAGGAATTTTCTAGTAATTCACTGAAAGTTTAAAAAATACTGGATAATCGTGGATCATTAAATGGTAAAGTCGGGTTCCATGAAATATCGTGGTAGTCGTAAGTTAGAGCTTGTTTGTGTATAACTCTAGGAAATGGAAGCCTAGTTAAGAAATGGGTTTCAGCAACATCACGTTGAAACTAACAAAGCATTCAAACTTGAAATGAGTTGTGCAAACAAACCAAAAAAATCCGGCCAAGTGCGAGTCGGACTCGCGCACCGAGGGTTCCGTACAAACCTGTAGGTTTATAAGCAAAAGTTGCGATTTACGATTTATGACGTATTCAAAAAACTACTAACTAGATCTCCGTCAAACCAATTTTCGCTGGTAGTTTACATGGTAATATACATCATATATGTTTTTTAGTTTTATTATTCTCTTATTTTAGAAGTTACGGGGGGGACATTTTACCACTTTGGAAGTGTCTCTCGCGCAAACTATTCAGTTTACAAAAAAATTTGATAAGAAACCTCAATATCATTTTCAAAGACCTATCCATAGATACCCGACAGGTATGGGTTTTTATAAAAAAAAATGTTGACTTTCAGTTCTAAGTATCCCCAAAATGTTTGTTTTTTTTTTATATTTTTGTGTGAAAATCTTAATGCGGTTCACAGATTACATCTTTTTACCAAGGTTCAACAGCATAGTTCTTATATATACGGACGGACAGACATGACGAATCTATTAGGGTTCCGTTTATGCCATTTGGCTACGGAAACCTAAAAAGGGATTTGTCTTGCTCGTTTGTCTCATGACCAAAAGTAGAATAGGATAGATTCCATCACCCACAAATTGCAAAACTATTTAGTCCCTCAGTTAGAGTATTGAAAAATAATGGACACGTATTTTTTGTTTTTGTAAATCAATGAATATTGACAAAGATAAAACGCATCAAAACTAGCGAGTGGGGGCTCGTGACGTCACGAGTCATTAAAAATTATGCGAAGGTGTGACGTATTGAGAATTTTAAAAGCGTCGTAACTTCGTCAATTTTGGTTCCCGTAACAAAAGAAAAAACACGGGTCAAATATTTTAAACATAACACAACATACAATATTATATATATTTTTTTTTTATATTTTTAACTGACGGACTAATTAGATTTTTTTAGTCATCTACCCTATTGCTGAGTATGGAGTCCTGAGTATGGGTATGTTTTCAAGGTCTGGCTAAGTTGTGGGCTTAGTGTTAACAATCACCAATACGGTATTTTACTACTATGAAAATATAGATGAATGAATAATGATTGGATACTTAGATGTTACCTAAAAATACAGTACGATTGGTGAAAAAACAAATAAAATAGAAAAACAGAAGTTTCACGCTTTTGAAGTTATTCTTATATCCTTGTCAACAACAAAATGCCGTTTGTGCCATAAATGCTGTCTCTGGTTAATCACGGATTTAAAACAGTGACAACACCGCCATTATTTGAGATTTTTAAGCTATATTTTTAACTGCAACTTGTCTGCATCCTTGATTTCTAAAAATGTAATAAAAAAAATCTAGTCAAGTACCCTAACAATCCATAGCTCTACTCGTAGTCTGAATTTGGGTTTGTAAATTTATATCGCAACATTAGGGTGTATTACTCGTAAACACCGTTATTTACTCTTTAGGAGAGTATAGACTAAATGCTGTTTTCTAACAGTAAAAAACTTAGCCTTCACAAATAACGAAGTATTTCACCCGGTATGACCGCAGCCCGCTGTGGCTTGTTTGCTGTTCCACAAACAACATGTAACAATTAACAAAACGATAGCTCTGCTAAAATAAACAATAGTTCTGTTGTTTATCTCAAACACTGCAGATTGGACGAATTTCACAACAAATTTACACATTCTAAAATATTGTAACGGGAGATCTGAGAATCATGCATGAAGTATTTAGCGTTGGTTTAATATGGTGGATCATTTAATTTCTTGTATAGTGATTGATATGACAGGTGCTGTCCACGCATATTTTTTTCCTTTAATCACTACATATTATAAAAAAAAGTCCTCCGCCACGTTTGTGTCAGCTCGCGATAAACTCAAAACTACTGCACCGATTTTCGTGCTGTTTTCACCAATGGATAGAGTGGTTCTCGAGAAAGGTTTTAATATATTATTTGTCAAGCGGGCGATACCGCGGGCATCAGCTAGTACCTAAATAATTGATTGACTCGCGTTTCTCTCGTGTTATGAACTCGTGGTCGACACAGTCAGTTGAGACTGGTAATCTCGTACCTTGTAGCGCGTATTAAATTTTAATTTATAATATTACTAACTTTATTTTTATAAAACATAACAAAATTTAAAAGACCCATGTCTTGCTCATTCTTCTCCACACAGAAGTAAATTTTTAAAGTGTGCCTTCATGGCCAAAACCGAAATTATGAGGAATATCAAAACACACTAAAAGGATTCTCGAGCCCGATTTGGACGAAAACTAAAACTGCATCATAGGATTTTTGAAAAATCTTTATTCCTACCCAGCCGTTGCGGAGGAAACACAAAGGAATAACAAACACCGTGACACGAGATTTTTATATATATTAGTAAACAGTAAACACAAACGTGGAATTGTTTGTGTACCTATATTCCGCTCCTTTCTGAAGTAAGCTCGGGCTTAGGGCGGTCTATTTAGCTTGAGCGAACATTAATAAGGTGAAAACAGAAAACATACCTTACGTGCGTTAAATGTCAACGCCCACGACTAAAACCTTCATGATTCACTGCACACTTATTTGTAGTATAGTTATCGGCATAAATGTTTTTCAATTTTCAGGGAGATTTGTTTAAGTACTTTCGGGAAGAATATCTTTCTAATTTACAGTCTGTCGTAGATATTATTTCTGCCTCTCATTGTCAACTGTCGAAGTTTTAAATTAACATAAGGTTCGTTTACACTCATCAGTTGGTATGTCACTGTCATAATGCCGATCAGTCTTTGATTGTATGTGGATGACTAAAGGATGTTTCACTTGTACCAACACACTACAACCAAAACACTAATTTGTATGAAAATGGCCTAACAGATATAATCATACAACACATTTTGCTGTCATTATTGACGGTGTGTGATACTGACCACATCGCAGCCACGTCACAACCACAAGACAACAACCAGCGACACCTCGCACGAACGAGCGTCCAGCCACCCAACAACAAATCAACACTTCATAGGTACCTACCACAACGCCGCGAGTTAACATTTCGCTCGTCAATGCATCGCCGAATCCGCCGCGATGATATCAACGTATGGAGACGTTATAGAATGATGTGGCTTTTGCTCGAGGAAGTGACGCCTGAGAAATGCCAGTCATGACGTAGTTGACGTGTGGGCCCGATGTTATAAGACTTAAAAGAAACTATGTTTTTTGACTGATCGGTGACTGGCGCGTGTGCGTGTATACCTTCAGTAGCTGCAGCAGCATTCGCAGAATCAGAAAGTACATCATCCTACCCGTCATTGCCAAATTTTCCCAATCAACCTTGAACCTAATGCGTTAGCGATAAAGATGAAAATAAAATTTGACAGCTTGTTGTGTGATTAATATTATGTTTCTTATAAAGATTCTACTAATTTGATGGGTGACCATCTTAACATACCAAGTTTCCTCCGTGCCTCGACGAATAACACGTTAAGCTGTTGGTCCCGGCTGTCATTTGGAGATCTTTGGTAGTCTTTACGGATAGTCAGAAGCCAGAAAATCTGACACCAGTCTTGCCAAGGAGAACCGTGTTACCCAGTTAATGGGTTGTGGAGGTCTGGTAGGCAGTCACTCCACGTAAAACACAGATTTTCAGCTAAATCCGGTTTTACTGGAAGCCGACCCCAATATAGTTGGAAAAAGGCTAGACAGATGATGATAATGATTCTGCTAAAGGGGCCTTTTAAAACCCGCGGAAGTCAGTAGAATTGGCTGCAGATAATAAGGTCTGTCAGTCAATCGGTGTTCGTCTGGACTCTGGACACACTTGACTTAGATCAAACCATACGAGTACACTCTCGGGGGTGTGTGCATTTGGCTATTTTTATCGGAATATGACATGTGACGGCAACTGAGGTTAATGACCATCACCCTTCCATTTGTCGACATAGGCCACTGCTCCTTTGACTTTAACCCTGTTCTTGTTCTAAAAACTGTTTCGTTGGTTGTAACGAATACCTCCAGGTATTAAGAGGGCTTTCACATTTTTTCTTGAATTTTAGCGTTTTATTCGAATTTTGATGTGTGATTTTGCTTTAGATATAGCCTTAAAAAAAAAAACAAAAATATGCCTAAGATAGTTTGATCATTTATCTTGGGAGTGTTCTAAATAAATATTTCAATTTGTTCACGTACATCAGTAAAATCCTTGACTCCGCAAAGGATGTTTCACAAAACGTTGATTTAGGGAATCTTTTGATACCTTGGTACACCGAAGATATTATAATTTAATCATTTATAAAAATGTCCACGGTACAACTGTATCTTCTACTTTGGAATGTTTAAATCAATTTATTACGATTCATACAGTAATACACCAAAAATAATTCTGTAAAACTGAGAGTTATTGACAATTTTCCGTACGAAACTATAATTTTTATCTATGAAATTATAATCAATATTCAAATAAAAAATATTTAATAATTAAGGTGGCATTGCTATATTGCTTGAAAAAAAAATTGGTTTAATTAAAAGTAAAGTAAATATTTTTAAATAATTGTCAAAAATAAATATAATCTTGTGACGCGCGGTATTCAACTTTAGTCAACCTGAGCAATTCGATTTTGTAAGAGCGCTATGACAAAACTGTCTTAGGCATATTTTTATTTTTTAAGGCTATATCTTAAGCGAAATCACACATCAAAATTCGAATAAAACGCTAAAATTCAAGAAAAAATGTGAAAGCCCTCTTAAGGATAATAAAGATTTCTTTGGGCTATTATCATTACATGACATCTTAATCTTAACTTCTTCACTGATATAATAAAGTGGTAAAATTGTATCTATATCTATCTATATACTATTATAAACGTGAAGAGTCTGATTGTGTGTTTCAACGCGCTAAACTCAGGATTGCCGGTTCGAATTGAAAAATTATTTGAGTGTTGAGTAGCCCATTTATCGAAAATGCTAACGACCTGCAGGAGCGGCGCATTAATAAAAAGTGTGAGTCAGATGAAGTTGCGCCGGTCATATTTGATAACATTTTTGGAAGTACAGAACCGATTACGAAAAAATCTTCAATGTCGGAAAGCTACACTATCATTGAGTATCATAATAAGCTTAGATTATTCCTTAAATCCGCATGAATTAAGAGACAAGCCGCTGGAGCGACGGCTTAAAAAGTTTGCCTACAATAAAGTAGGACAGCGTCCTGGTATTCTTTATAGAAAAGAGCCTTAAGTATCTGCATAGATTAACGAAAACAATGTTTTTATTTATTTGCTCGCTAACCCTCGAGTGCCAAAAGAGTCCAAACAAGGAAGATTTATGGTCTCCGCAGAAAAAGGGTTTCTGTTTCATGTCCATTGTTTCTTTTATTGTTTTCGCTCCTGCTAATTGCAATTTGGTTTTGTTCTAAAAGCTGTTTCGTTAGTTGCACAAGAAAACTGTTTCGCAAAAGAAATATCACTGGTTTTTATGAAAAAGCTCTTCGGTCTAAATCCTACTGATTTGAAAAACGTGTTTCTGGATTTTGGTAATCAATCACGCCTCAAAATCTAAATAGATTTGGATGAAACTAAGCACACGGGTAGACCATGGTTTGGATCAGGGCAAGACAAGTTCTAAGTTATTACTTTTTCTTGAAATATTAAAACACACTTTTGACGCGAGCGAAGCCGAGAGTAGTAGCTAGTCAAATCATATTTTAGAAGCAATTCAGAATAGACACCAAATTTCATGCATTCAACGTTACTATTGAATATTTACCAAACATTCTAATGTACAAAATTCTGACATTGCAAATTAACCAATCGTGCCATCCAGTGCTACCACCGCTATCGAAGCAATCACTTGAAACCACGAAACTAAAACCGAGTCACAGCGACCTCAATTTTCACATTTCATACAAAGGAGCAACCAAATTGAAACTAGTTGGGCTAGTTCACAAAACATTTCGACGAGACACCCAAACGATGTGAGCGCGACGCCAAACTCTTTGAAACTCCGCGAACATAAATCTACAAGAACTTCATGAAGTTTAATGAAAGCTCCGCCCTCTTAATTGTTACCGCTGGGACCGCTGGGTTTGCTGCTAACGTAAAAATTGTTATATTATTGTATAGTCGTTAAGGCGACGTGTGTTATGCTAACTCCGGTATGAGTAAATGTAAAATACCTGTGTATTTATTGTGCCTAGCCTTTTCCTTACGACTTCCAGTCCATCCGGATACAGCTGAATATCAGTATTTTACAAGTAGCTACGGCCTATAGCCGATCGATTCTGTAAACATGTCGATGTGAAGGCTTGGGTGAAGTGATTCCGAAGTGAGCTGTCAAGCCATGTAATCAAGATATATAATGACAGTTCACTTCACGCTCACTCCACCTGAGTTTTCACGGTAAGAAGTTTACAGAATCGACCGGCTGATCTAGGAGTATCGTGTTATACAGTTACAGGGTAACACGATACCCCTCGGTAAGTCAGATTTCCTGACTACCCGTAACGACCGTATATGTAGATGACTAAATCCAAAACTATAAGGATTAGGGAAAAACACTGAAAGGAATCTCGAGCCCGATGTTGATGAAAACTAAAACTGCGTCACAGGATTTTAGAAAATCTGTTTTCCTAGCCAGGAATTGAACCGGTTGATTTTGAAAACAAATACCCTGTTTTAATACACCAACCGAAAGTATCGCTACTAAGGGTCTAATTCTAAGAAGTAATTCATTTGGTAAAGTTAAGGGAGGCGCTCATTAAACGATTAAACGTCTGATTACGCTAGTTGACTGCGACATATTGAATTCCGTTATGACTATAATGTGCCAAAGTGTTTACATAGATAATATGTATATAATAATTGTAGCGAAGTAGTCTAGCTGCAAATAGAACGCTCTATTACTTTGTATGGCCATTGTGAGAGGCGACTGACGGATTAATCAATCAAGGGACGGCGGCATCAACCTATGTCTTACATAATTATTCTGCTGGTTCCAAGTCCGTCAGCTAATTGAAGTGATACTTTCAGAATACATCTCTAGGTACGAATATGATATTTTTTTTTTTTACTGTCACTGCTTTTTAGATGACGTAACTTTTTTTATATTAAATAAATACATAACCTATTCACTGTTGACTTAAAGACTCCCAGGTTGTAGCTATCTGGAAACACACACTCAGGCAGGGAATTCCACTCCTTAGCTGTACGCACAATAAATGTATTCCCAAAACGAAATTAATCTCGTATACGTAAAAAGCAGCAGTGCGATTCTAGTAAACATGTCGAAGTGAAGGCTTAGGTGAAGTGATCACAAAGTGAGCTGTCAATCCATGTTATCAAGATGGAATGACAGTATACTTCGCGTTCACTCTACCTACGTTTCCACCGCGAGAGGTTTACAGAGGGGACCGACTGGTTCATCGTAATTTCAGCGAAAAAACGTCCATTGCTGGACATCGACCGGAGAATGTTTAATAAATTGTTATTATTTTAAAATACCTCACAATAACACAAATAGTTAAAACGTGCTACTTTCAACATTCATTCTCACGAACATTTTGTTATAACCGTGCAAGTTGCTATCCTTTTTAACCGACTTCCCAAAAAGGAGGAGGTTATCAATTCGGTAGTATGTTTTTTTTTTTTTTTTTTTTATGTTTTTTACCTCATATCTCCGACAATTATGAACCGATTTGAAAAATTTTTGTTTTATCTGAAAGGATATACTTGCAGATTGGTCCCATTTAAATCATATCAAAATCGGTTACGAACTTTGGATTTTAAATCGAAATAGCTGGAATTTGACTATTTAGATGATTCTTTGATGATCGAAATTGCGTATTTTGGTTTTAGCGATTTTGGAGTGGTGTTGTTAGGTGTAGGGCACCACTAAAAAGTGAAAAATAAAAAACTTTTTACAAAAAAATACAACCGACTTCCAAAAAAAAAAACACTACAAAGTAAAAAATAACTTTAATTTCGGAAGTCGGTGTCAAAATACGAAGAAACTAACAAAAACACCGACTTCCGAAATTAAAGTTATTTTTTACTTTGTAGTGTTTTTTTTTTTGGAAGTCGGTTGTATTTTTTTGTAAAAAGTTTTTTTTTCACGTCTTAACACACAGTGTCATTGTTGTGAAATACTACAGAAGTAATATTAAAAGAGTGCAAATCTAGTATTTCCAAAGGTAAAAGTACCAACAGGTTGATCTTTATTAACTTATTACCGCTTACCACGCGTAGTTTACAAGTCGCATAAGTGCAAGTTCACCAAGAACTCTAACTACTTTAGACTTGCCTTTCATTAACGACTACTTCGCCTTACAAAGCTACACAGCGTTCAAGTAAAACCTGTTTAATGGCAACTTTCATAAGTTCACGACCGTATCTTTCCACGTAACGGCTCCATTGTGACTTACAAGTGAGAAAATACTTTTAATTTTTTCAGGAATCCAGATATAAATAGGCTCGGATGTACCAGGTTCTATTGTTCAACGGACGATGAAACAGTAGGTAGGCCAGTTTTATTATTGAGCTCAATATGATTCTTTGATCTCAAACTTCAAAGCTAGCTCTTGGGTTTTCCAGTTTTTGTTTATGTAAATCTCACCGACACGTGTATTCTGTTACAGAATACACGTGTCGATAGGTACCTACGGTCAGCCACGCTTCTAAGAAAACATTTGTCTTTAAGAGCAGCTTTTTTCTGACACAGTAAGAGAAGTTTTCGGAGTTCAAAGTATTACTCTTAAACAGTCGTTGGCTATATCTACGGCTATTTAAAGCTATGTTGTGTTACATTTCACGTATAGCACAAATCAAAGCAAACACTCAATTACCGAATAGGCATTCAAATGTGCTAATAATTAAATCAGTTAATTAATTAAAGCCTTACAACTATAAAACAGTCGTAATTAAAAACAATTGTCACTGTAGAATGTAGCATGGTTCTGTGGCAAAAAACTAATCAATTCAATTAAATTTGCAAGCGTAGCTTCAAATTGGTTGCGTGTTTTCAGTTTCAATGGGCTTACAGATTTTATTAGAGAAATAATTGTCCACGGCATTGCACCTGTGACCTGCGTATGTGAAAGCATATCAACATACCTACATTTACAAACCAAAAAAAAAACTATATTTTTAAAATGACTACGGATTTTTTTAAAGTAATTTTAAGTTTTGTTGTGCACTCACATATAACTTTCCATCATGAGGTTTGCTGTAAATGAAAACCATCACTACGAGTTAAGCTCGCCTTTGTACAAAATATATCCCATTATTTTTGTACCTGTATGTTCTGTATGCAATAAAGAATAAGAATATAGGATTCAACCCGCTCCAAGCCTAATAAGATAAGTAAGGTAGATTTTCTTATTCATTCACTCAAATAAAACACATAAAGTTCCTATAAACAAAATGAAACAAGTCCGTTTTGTACATAGCATTGCATTAACGAGCACACAGGTGCGGTGAAGCAGTTATTTGATTCCGGATATGATTGGATTTCAAATGAGCCCTTGCCACGGCCCGCTCCCCAAAGTGTACACCTATTTAGATATTAATTAAAATACAATGTATTAACGAGATTGCGAACGCAAATGAAGCAATTACCTTCATTTGCAAATACGAGCCAGTTTGTTGATATCATTTATTTTGTATGTTTCATGTTTGATATAGGTAAGCTGCGGTGTGGATTAACAATACACGGACTAGCGTATTTGCAATAGCTGATTAAAAGATTATACAGATTAATTGTATTAAATCATAATATGTGCTTCAAGGTGTAGTCTTTCACTAATTACGATATTGTTTGGTTTTATAAGTATTTTTATATCGGTGAGATGTATGATATCGGTAATAAATCTATTTTCAAACAACAGTCAATTTCAACATTCTAACCTCGACGACAGAGCCCGCGCTTCTATTGCTGTAGAGTTTTATGAATGGCTTTGTGGGAGCTAAATTTGATTGATTCGCTCCCATCATCCCATTTAAACCTGACCTATCCGTGTCAGGGTGCCCTATGTTCCGCTACTTGGCTAGGCCATTCATTAAACTGCCCACTCCATAATTTTACTGGATATTCATTTATTACACTGCTTGAATAATTTTTGAACCTGAATTGTAGGATATTTTTTATTTCTCAAAAACATCTTCAAGATAAATCGATATTGCTGAACTGGCCAAATATATTATTATGCGAGCAGCGGCCGACAAAAGTTGTATGAAAATTCATATTTGTCGTGGTTTAACGACCAAATAAAGTACATAGTAAACTCATCATCATCATAATAGCCAGTTACCGTCCACTGCTGAACGTAAGCTTCCCCAAACGAACGCCAACCACTCCGGTCTCGAGCATTCCGCATCCATCCGCTGCCAGTGACCTTCTTTAAATCGTCGATCCATCGTGCCGCAGGGCATCCCACACTACGTTTGCCCATACGTTTGCACACATGTTTGCTCCATCGACCGTCCGTCCGTCTACAGACTTGGCAGGCCTACTTCCACTTCACTATGCTGCTACGCGCATTGTTGATGACTTTAGTTCTCTGGAAAATGACTTCGTTGCGAATTCTATCCACCAGAGAAACCCCGAGCATTGCTTTCTCCATTGCACGCTGAGCAACCTTGAATTTGTGGACCAGGCCTATGATGTGAACAAAATGAAACAAGTCCGTTTTGTACATAGCATTGCATTAACGAGCACACAGGTGCGGTGAAGCAGTTATTTGATTCCGGATATGATTGGATTTCAAATGAGCCCTTGCCACGGCCCGCTCCCCAAAGTGTACACCTATTTAGATATTAATTAAAATACAATGTATTAACGAGATTGCGAACGCAAATGAAGCAATTACCTTCATTTGCAAATACGAGCCAGTTTGTTGATATCATTTATTTTGTATGTTTCATGTTTGATATAGGTAAGCTGCGGTGTGGATTAACAATACACGGACTAGCGTATTTGCAATAGCTGATTAAAAGATTATACAGATTAATTGTATTAAATCATAATATGTGCTTCAAGGTGTAGTCTTTCACTAATTACGATATTGTTTGGTTTTATAAGTATTTTTATATCGGTGAGATGTATGATATCGGTAATAAATCTATTTTCAAACAACAGTCAATTTCAACATTCTAACCTCGACGACAGAGCCCGCGCTTCTATTGCTGTAGAGTTTTATGAATGGCTTTGTGGGAGCTAAATTTGATTGATTCGCTCCCATCATCCCATTTAAACCTGACCTATCCGTGTCAGGGTGCCCTATGTTCCGCTACTTGGCTAGGCCATTCATTAAACTGCCCACTCCATAATTTTACTGGATATTCATTTATTACACTGCTTGAATAATTTTTGAACCTGAATTGTAGGATATTTTTTATTTCTCAAAAACATCTTCAAGATAAATCGATATTGCTGAACTGGCCAAATATATTATTATGCGAGCAGCGGCCGACAAAAGTTGTATGAAAATTCATATTTGTCGTGGTTTAACGACCAAATAAAGTACATAGTAAACTCATCATCATCATAATAGCCAGTTACCGTCCACTGCTGAACGTAAGCTTCCCCAAACGAACGCCAACCACTCCGGTCTCGAGCATTCCGCATCCATCCGCTGCCAGTGACCTTCTTTAAATCGTCGATCCATCGTGCCGCAGGGCATCCCACACTACGTTTGCCCATACGTTTGCACACATGTTTGCTCCATCGACCGTCCGTCCGTCTACAGACTTGGCAGGCCTACTTCCACTTCACTATGCTGCTACGCGCATTGTTGATGACTTTAGTTCTCTGGAAAATGACTTCGTTGCGAATTCTATCCACCAGAGAAACCCCGAGCATTGCTTTCTCCATTGCACGCTGAGCAACCTTGAATTTGTGGACCAGGCCTATGATGTGTCTACGTTTCGGCTCCGTATAAGTCCTTACGGGTAGGACGCACTCGTTATGGACCCTGGTCTTAAGGGATATCACGCAATCTCCCGATTACCGCCCAGTTAAAGCGAATTCTTCTGGTCACCTCCTCCTCAAAGTCGTGCCGCCCTAGTTGTATAATTTGGCCTAGATATTATTCTCTCACAACATCGAGGGTTGCGCCAGTTACGATTACAGCAGTGCTATTCTGTAACAACATTTTCGTGTCTCGACAGCGGAATCCGAGGTGAGTTTCAAATTCGTATAAATATAAGACCTTATAATGTGTGAAATAAAGTTCACTTTGTAAGCTTAGTCACTCAGGTGAAGTCGATATCGAAATGGTTATTTACAGAATAGACTAGCTGGTCTCGGGATGACACGACCAGACACAAATAGACAGTTTTGTCCAGATTCATCTCGAGACCCTTGAAGAATCGCTCCAGGCTGTTCAGCATCACCTTCAGCTCCTGCAAAAATTCTGCCATTATGACAATGTAATCCGCAAATCGGAGGTGCGAGATGTACTGACCGTTGATATTTATGCCCCGTTCTTTCCAATCAAGTGTCCTCCAACGCGTTCGTAAACAGTTTCGGAGAGATGACGTCTCCCTGTCCTACATCTCGAATCATAGTTGGATTGGTTATGTGCTTTGTTCTTGTAGTTGAACGGTCATTTTTGCAGCCTTATACAGACATCATCACCTCTACGTAGCGGCAGTCGAGGATCAAGGCTTTCTCGTAATCCACAACTAAACTCATATCTATCATGTAATTTTAAAATCGAACGATCTTTTACTCCGAAAGACGGCAACCAAGGAGGTAGCAGCTAATCATTGGTTTTATATTAATTTCGAACTGGCTTGCAAATAGACAGCTTTTTATTGAAAAAAAAAAAGCGAATGAACACGTTAACTTTTTTGCTGGCCGCTGCAGTAATGTGCTATTTTAGTTCATGTTTTACTACTATAATATAATGTTAAATTAGAGTTACTACTGTAGTGGTTTTGAAAATTTAAATGTATTAAATTTTATATTAACAACTTATCATATACAACTGTTATTTAAACTTACTACTACCACCATCCGTAATGTTTAAATAACAGTTGTATAAACTACAAATTACTAATAAACCCTGATGAGAAAGTAAATTCTTTAAACCTGTACTTTAAGCCAGTTTTGCAAAAGCTTTGTTCTTTACAACGCATTTCATAAAGGAAGATGAACCTTTGATCTTTACTGGAGCTTGTCATGCCAGACGATGAATTAAAACTGTTAACAGCTTTCGTTTGACTGTTTAGTTTTTCATTGATTGTCCGAATAGTTACACTGCTGACAAAATGGCCCAATTTCACGTGCTTGCCTCCCAATAACAGTGATTCCACGAAAGCCTATCCATGTTGTACTTTTGTTACAGTTCTCCAATTTTTTTTTTATTTTCTAACGCAAAAAAGTCTGAAACGAAACTATTTGAAACCAAACAACGCACATTCTAGAAACCGACGTATCTAACTGATTTTTAAGAATAACAAAAACAAAATACAATTATAAATATTAAAATAAGAAATAAGTTTTCATATAAATTAATATGACTACCTACATAATTATTATAAAACAAAGTGATGTTACGTCGCGTCTAATAAATTGTACCATCGCAATTAGTTAACGTGAAAACAGGAAAAATACGTGTCCAATATTTTTGGGAAATCTATCTGATGGACTAATCATATTTTTTCAGTATAGTAAAGTACCCTATTGCTGTGATTCTATACTGCCAATAACAGTTGAAATTCTCTCTCTATTTTTTATTGAAACATGTGCTAATATTTGTTATCCAACCACGTCTGAACAGCAGAATATATTTGGATGAGGGGCATGGGTTTGGCCGTTGGCAAAACCTTAAGTAAATAAAGCAAAAGTAACTGTTTAAGTTACCTTTTCACGTCGTACTTGGTGAACTGATTTGGATACAACATATCGCACGAGCAGTCTATGTCCCGAGACAGGACTCTTTTTATCCTGAGAGTATGTTCCCTTAGAATATTTTTCGAACACTGCGAGGGCGGAGCCACTCACTAAAGCTAGTTTCCTATAAATACCAAGTTCTACACTTATAACATTAAATCATAATTTTAAAACTTTAACAAGTTAGGTACCACGAACGGATATATATCTACTAGGTATCACCACATTATTCTTGCCCATATTAAACTAGTTTTAAATGGGTCACTATCGATTTGGATAGTAAAGTAGCTCAGTTAAGGTAACTTAGGATATTATCGGTTAGAGCGGAATCTAGCGGCCGCAGCTTGGCATACTAATGGCCGCTTGGGTGCGCTATAAACTGAAAGTATTCAGGTGTTGTATGTAGTTCAGCACTCTACAACTTATATTGTAAAGCAAATCTTTTTTTTTGCTCAACTGGAAATCGCCAATTTTCGTCGTTTTATGGTTCCGTAGTCAACAAGGAATCCTCATAGTTTCACCATCACGCCGACAAAGTGACATACGATCACGTATGCTCTCATCTCTTGGACGGATCCAACAAATACCAGCTTGATGCGCTTGAGTGGACAGATAAAACGTTCAAGAAGCTCATCGGTAATGATGCACTAGTCAAGTGAAAGCTCGAAAACCATGAACATCGACGCTGAGCCTGTCTTATTTAGGGTTCCGTCTCCAAAGGATAAAATGGGACCCTATTACTAAGACTCTGCTGTCCGTCCGTCTGTACGTCTGTCACCAGGATGTATCTCATGAACCGTGATAGCTAGATAGTTAAAATTTTCACAAATTATGTATTTCTGTTGCCGCTATAACAACACATAAATATTTAAGGGGCTCCCATACAATAAACGTGATTTTTTGCCGTTTTATAGATCACTGTACGGAAGCCTTGACTTGCACTTGGCCAGTTTTTCTTACAGCTACTTTTTGGGGAATGTACGTCGAATTGTAAAATAGGGTATAATTATGACATTATGTATTTAATTATATTTCTCAAAAATTAGAGAGCAGACATTACGCAGCTAAAAATATTGCTTCAAAACTCAATAAAGGCGGTGTTGTGCGTTTTAAAGCACTAATGGCGTGTGACGTCACTCATAATCCCGACATATTGAATTGGTAGCTTCAATTCAATATGTCGGGTTCCAGTATAGATCCCGACATATAGATAGAATTTTTTGTGATTAGGGAAGAAGAATAACTTCAAAATTTTATATTTTTCACTTACTGTTTTAATAACATCTGTTATCAAATATGAATTCATTCAGGTATATTTTTCATAGTAGGTTCTATATAATTCCGCCATAACCGAGCCATCACTAGACTACAACACGTACGGCTTTGCTTAATACTTTTTGGCAATACTTTCATTGTCCTTAAGCTAAAGAGTGGAAAAACCAGCCGCAGTTCATCTCTTATAATTAGGTGAGATATATAGTGGACAAATTTTCGCACCTATCAATAAATTAAAAGTAAAAACCTCGCCAGGCAGCTCCTGTCTCAGTTATGCTGAAAGAGGTTTCTTGCAGAGGGCCTGCTGATTTCTAAATCAGCAACTTTGTGCTTGTGCTGCCGCAATCAAGTTGAATATCCTGTATTCTTATTTTATCAAAACCCAAGAATATGTGATGTTATTTTTTATCGCGTCAATCAAATGTCACTGTCAAAAGGAAAATAATCGTATATTGCTGATCGGATCCGCTATGTTTAATTTATATTGGGTTGCTCTCGTTGACCGAGTTAATTTGAATGTACATTGAAATCAAAGAAAATTAACCATAAAAAAACGGTTACTATATTGTGTAGCGATATTAACATATAGTGTACACAGTGCTAGCCCAGACTCCATATATTTCTGGAACATCTCCTTTGATAGATTGTTGGGTGATTAGTATTATGATTTTAATCTGATTCTGCTAAAGAGGCCTTTTTAGGCCACCTGGCTTCTCCTGGGTAAGCTCGCTCGATCGTCGATTTTGTCTCTTTCTCATCGACATCTCTCACCTAGACAAGAGCTAAACCATTCCAAATAAAAAAGTGTGTTCATACAGGTTTAAATAAATACAACTTAATAATTAACTTTATAACCACGACGCCTAAATTCTACTCACTTATTAATGAAACTTAGTTTACCGATTTCAATTTACCTTCACAAAAGATTTTATGTTCAAAGGAAATCAATTACAATCTACAGTCCATATGTTTCCATGACCTACTTAAGTATTTAATGTAGCGAGTATAATATTACCAAATACTCCTGTAGTTAACAGGTTCGTAGGTAGCAAAGGTATTTCATAATTACTAACTATTCAGTGTACGATATGTCATTAACTTGGATATTAGTTTCGGGTGTAACAAAATAATGTCACATGATGGCTTTGGTATGTAGGTTAGTACTGTTTACATACAAAACTAATGCTACACGATTATCCAAATTTTAATATTATTATGGACGTAATAATTGATTTGTGATATTCTAGATGCCTTAAGCGCGTTAGCGTGACTTATAAAACCGCATTAAATTAACTCTTAACCTACACGGTTCGTATATGATTTGAGCATTATATTGTATGTTTTTTTAAAGAAAATTTGACCTCTGAGTTTGTTTCGGTGTTTCTTCTCAGGACAGTCAGGTAGGTAACACCGGCCTCATCAAGACTAAAATTACCAAGAAAAAAATATAAATATATCACTCATATAAAGTTTTATTTTTAACCTATTTACTTACGAAATAAATATCATTTAAAATCTAAAGGAACTCCAGATCCATTGCATAATATGTTTCAAAATTCGTCCGCTCGACAATGTTAAAACGCAGAAATGTGACCGATGACTATTTCACTAGAATTAGATCTATACAAATCCATATCCACTGTATATGTGTTACGTATTTACGTCTGAACCGCTGAACACATTTTGATAAAACTTTGCACATAGATATTTAGCCTCAATTAGTAGAAAGAAGAATTTCATAAATTACCATAGCAAAACATTTTTTACGCAAGCGAAGCAGAGGGCAGGAGCAACATTACAAAGTTATTTCGTTCTACACGAGAATGTCCATAAACCCGCATAAAATTATTAAAGGAATATTTTAATTAGTACACTACACATTAATTCGTTAACAACGGTCTCCTCATTAATGCTTTAATACTTTGTTGTAAATGTACTGTGTTTCACTATGCCCACGATAAATTAATTATAGGGAAGTCTTCCTGAAAGCTTTAGTTCTGGTCATAATTAAAATGTAAAAGCCAATTATACCGATATTAGAACAGAAACAGGTCATGAAAAAAACAGATTTTTTTGTCATGACCTGATAGAGAAACCTATATTTAGGTATTTCCTGAACTAGGGTTTCTTCAGAAGGAAATTAAAAACAATATATATTTACTATAAACAAAAGTTGTTGGGTGCTCACTAGAATTTAAGTTTTTACACGGCTTTTCCACAAATAGAAGATGAATATGGGTCCTTAAAACAGTCAATTCTATCATCTGATATCTTATTCTACTTTTATATTTTATTCGGAACTTCTCTTCATAAAAGTGCATCAAACCCTAGAATCAAAGCGCAGATGTTTTAAATAACAAAAAGGGGATTATCACATTTAAAAAATCCAATAAGACTGCAATATGGTGAATAAAGTAACCGAATTTGAATTGGCAAGTCTGTTCCATACATATTCAGCTGAGAAGGAGACGCAGTGCGGAAAACTTTTGGCATTCGCACTTGCATACAAAAAATGAAAGTGCTAGCAAACGAGAAATGGCGCATTCCTAGCCATGTCGTCTGACCTATTTAGCAGTGTTATCACCTCTAGTGTATCATGGACTAATTTGCCTGAGGTGATGTTAAGTTAAATCGAGTTTTATTTCTATCGGGTCAGTGGACTCTTGATACATACAATGCTCATCGTTTAAGAGTTGCGCACCAAATCATGGCGTCTGAATGTATTGGTGTCAGTGTTAAGAAATCACCCCTTCCAAAAACTTGAGGGTCGTTGTGATAATCATTGGAGATTCTTACTTGATGGTTACTACTGGCCTACCGCTTACTCACTCGATGCTTCTGCAGGTTCGGGGTGCGGTGACGTGATGCGCGAGCTCAATTTATTATTTTCCCCCTGACAGGCTCTCAGCTACATTTGGTAGCCTCTCAATAAAACGGTTGCCTATAACAAAAAAAAAAACCGGCCAAGTACGAGGTCAGACACGCACACGAAGTGTTCCGTACCATAATCCGATAAAAAACACGTTTCTTGTATGAGATCCCCCTTTAATTATAAATTTAATTTAATTTTTATTATTTTTTGATATAGCAGCAATTGAAATAAACACTGCAAAGATTGCAACTGTCTACCTATTAAGGTTTTTGTCCGCTGAGAAACAGACGAACGGATGGATAGCGGCGGCTTAGTAATGGCTCTGTTGGTTACCCTTCGGATACGGAACCCTAAAGAATACCGACCGCATGCATGTCAAATTCAAAAAGTCGGTCGATAATGAAATATTAAAAATCACATACACTCGCTATCGAAATTTCTGTAATTCACTGCTGAGAAAACTGAAACGGTCGTATGAAAAAGAGCAGTTTCGTAATGCAAAAAATAATGTCAAAGCTACTTGGAATGCTATTAAGAAAGTCTCAGATCTGCAAACTCAATGTTCTCCCTCTTTTGACCTGTTAGTACATTTGTTGGATAATCCTAAATCCTCGCTTAATCACGTCAACAACTTTTTTGCTAATGTAGGAAGTAGCTTGGCGTCTAAATTTAAATCACCCTCAACTGTGCCAAATTCTGTGGCTAATTCGCAGTCGTGTAGCTCTATGGCCCTCCTTGAAGTAACCGAGAACGAGGTGGACTCCATTATTTTGGGTCTCAGAACTAACTGTGCTCCTGGCTTAGACTGTATACCGACAAAATTAATAAAGGCCTCAAGATACGTATTAGTCCCAATTATTACACATGTCTGTAACTTGTGTATAAATGCAGGTGTCTTCCCAAAGGCATTTAAGAAAGCAGTAGTTCACCCCATTCATAAGTCTGGGTGCAGAGATGATGTAAATAACTACCGTCCAATTTCAATTTAAACAGGAATGTCAAAGATCTTAGAACGAGTACTGAATAAGAATCTGACTAGTTTTCTCGTTACAAACAACATCTTCGCCAATAACCAATACGGGTTTAGAAATGGAATAAGTACTGAGGACGCAGGTATGGATTTATCCAATCACGTAGCTAGGACGTTAGATAGAAAACAAAAGTGCCTGAGTATTTTCCTTGATTTGTCAAAGGCATTTGACACCGTTTCTGCCTCAGTCTTATTGAATAAAATGGAAAGCATTGGAATACGTGGACACCCTCTGAAAACTTTTGCAGACTCTCAGCGATCGTACCCAAAAAGTAAAAATCGGTCAACATGAAAGTGATGAGCTTCCAATCACATATGGCGTTCCGCAAGGTAGCATCCTGGGGCCTACTCTCTTTCTCATTTATATAAATGAACTCTGCAAGCTTCCCCTCGATAGTTGTAAGATTTTTGCGTATGCGGACGATACTGCCCTTGTTATAGATGGTTATGACTGGCCCCAGACGTACCAAAACGCCGAGGCCGCGCTTTCCTCTGTGATGAAATGTTTGTCCGACAACTTGCTCACTTTAAACGTCGATAAAACGGTTTACGTCCCCTTTGCGCTTAGGTCAAATCTGTGTCCCCCCAGTTTCCTTAGTCTAAGAGCACACGCTTGTGATTCTTTAATGCCGTGTAGCTGCCTCTGCCTCACTAAATCAACTTGTGTTAAGTATCTAGGGGTATTTATTGATCAGCATCTCAACTGGCACCCCCAAATAGTCCAGATCACGGCCCGCATACGTAAGCTAATATATGTCTTCAAGAAGCTACGAAATTCTGCTGATCACGAAACGCTTAAATTAGTATATTTTGCCCTATCGTACTGTAACGGTCTGTCCTAACGTACTGTTTGCCCGTTTGGGGTGGTGCCACAAAAAATGTATTCATCCGCCTTGAGAGAGCCCAAAGAGCTGTCCTCAAAGTTATGCTCTCTCTTCCACGTAGGTATTCCACTGTGCAGCTCTATTCCGTTTCCAAGGTACTCACAGTCAGGCAACTATACGTGCTCCTGTCTACCCTACGCATACACTCTAGACGTCCCCCAAAAGAGCCGCCTGGCAGACATAAGTATAATGTTTTCCCTCACGAACGCCATAGAACTGCCTTTGCCAAGCGCCAATTCTATGTTATTAGCACTAAAATGTACAACCTCCTAAACAAAAAGTTAAATA
The DNA here is from genome assembly GCA_963859965.1 of Ceramica pisi. NCBI lineage: Eukaryota > Metazoa > Arthropoda > Insecta > Lepidoptera > Noctuidae > Ceramica > Ceramica pisi. The sequence continues at coordinate 8,821,226 of OY982529.1, forward strand.
TTTTTTCGTGTCCCAAATATAAATGCAAAAATGTACTTAGAAATTATCTCCAAACACTTAATTATGACATCACTGAGGATCTTTTGCTGGGTATTTTAAAGTTTTGATGATTTATAAATATAAAATTTAATCATAATATCACTCCCTATACTTTCTCACTACACACACACATGCACACACTCAGTACACATATTCACTCATTCAACACTCATACCTTTCACTTGCACTTACACACTACACATTCGCTCTCACCCTGTAATAGTTTGTTTACCTTTTACCATACAGTTAAAATTATCTTTTACATTTTTTATTTTTGTTCATTAATTACACTTAAATTCTGTTTTCTCTGCCACCATTTTGTTATTGTTAACACGTCCCGATTTATTGCAACTATGGCTTTATTTGTCTACGAAGAGTCGCTGACTGAGTTTAGGAGTCAGAGTATTTAAAATATTTGTGTCCTAGTAATAAGCCTGAAATGTTCCTGCTTTTGTTTTGTATATTTTAATGTGATGGCTTGCTGTGAAATAAAGAATTTTGTTTTTTTTTTTTTTTTATATATTTTTAATGAGTGGCGTGACATTTTTAGCTAAAAAAAAAAGCTGCTGTTCAGTACTTTTTGTCCAGTTATGCGCACATACGTAAATGTATGGGAGAGTCTATTTTTTAGCGATTTCAGTGTTGATCCCAGTTTAAAAGTTGTTCATAATTATTATTACAGTGACCTCTTATGAGGTATTGCATTTATTATGTTACATGTTGTATATAATTATATCCACATATTTCAAATAATCACACATACACACATACATTCAGCGGCAGTTGAGTAGGTAAAATTAAAAGACTTTGTTTTCAATAAGTGCCCATCACATTTAGTGTCGCATACTAGTTTTATTCGGCCATGTTTTAATCGACTTCTTCAAAAAGAAGGAGGTTCTATGTTCGGCTACACGTATTTTTTTTTAATGTATGTTCAACGATTTCTCCGCCAATTGCGGACTGATTTCAAAAATATTTTTTGCATTCTAAAGCCTGTACCTACTTTTGATGTGGTCCCGTTGTCACCAAGTCAGAATCTGTTGATGGGATCCCATGAAAATCGAGGGAAACCCTCAAATTTTATAGGCACATACAATGTTTGACATAAAGTTTCTAATGCAATTCAGATATTTGTGGCTGGTAATCATCATCTCATGTTGCTGAGCTGATGATGGAATCCCATGAAAAATGTTTGTTCAGCGATGTTTTCGCCAATTTTCAACCGGTAAAAAAATTAGAAAATAACAAAAAACTTCGACTTCCGAAATTGAAGTTATTTTATACTTTGTAGTGAAATTATTTTTAGAAGTCGGTTGCATTTTTTTTTGCAAAAAAAGTTTTTAAAGGCCTACTTGTAATATTAGAACTAATTTAAAAATTTTGGAGCCCTTGTTTAGTTTATTCGAGTCAAAAATAAAAAGAAAAGTAAAGTCTACATGTGTTATGCCTAAGCAAGTAAAATACAAAGATTCTGTCTCGGCTCAAAGAATACCTAATACAAAGTGATGTCTGACATTTATTTATATTTGTTGTGCGAATCCAGTAGAATTAAACTAATGTGCTTATAAAATATTATTGTTGATGTTTTGCAAACCAGACGAGTTATTAGTAGCAGGGTAATTTCCTTCACTGTGAAAAAAATTACATCAGCAAAAATTATAGAGAAAAATTTGGAAATATGTATTGTTAAAAACATTTTGAAGCTTATTAATGACATGTATATCTATGACCAGTGCGTATGGCCCGTGATGACGTGTGGAACCGAAACGTGGTCGCTTACAATGGGCCTCATCAGAAGGCTAAAAGTCACTCAAAGGGCAATGCTTGGAATTTCTTTAGGTGATCGAATCTGGAATGATGATATCAGTGAAAGATACAAGGTTGCTCGTAGAACTGATGGTCGATAGCGAGTGGCGACCAAGTACCGGAAGACGCAGCGTTGGAAAGCCTAACAAGGTGGACCTATGACCTGGTGAAGGTCGCGGGAAGCCGATGGATGCGAGACACACAGGGCCAGTTGTTGTGGCGATACTTGGGGGAGGCCTATATCCAGCAGTGGTCGTCAATCGGCTGGTAAGATGATGATGATGAACAGTGACATGAATAATAATTTTGTTATTCGTAATCCAGAACAAGTAGATAAACTTTACATTAGAATCAGTAAATTAAACTCAAGTAAAACTCTAAAGTAGAACTCTTTTAAATGGCTCTGTGGCTAATTCTTGAAATTTGAATAAGTCTCGTCTCGACACGCCAAAAATTCTCAGGCAAAATGACAGGTAAGTGTAACAAAATCTTATATAGTCATGTGCCCATAAAATATGTGCAGTATTTTAAACTTACGTAACTGACTTAATCCTGTGGCTTTGCTATTCTTTTGTCTCCCGGTATGCATTGATTAGAGACAACTAACACTTATTCAGCTTATGCCTATTGAAAACGACGATTTTGTATGGAGACGCGTACGCATCCGTTCAGTTTTCCGCATCTATTCAGCTTTCGCGTCAAAAAAGTATAAAATGCGGACAAATGTATTATTATCATGCGAGTGCTACAGATACATTTCAGCGCTAATCTGCCGCTCCCGCCTTCTCATTCTTAGGAAACTGTACGCGGCTGATAGAAACAGAACTGTATAAGTGTGACCAAAATTATTTATTTATTTAATCATTGAATAATTTATCCCTTTTACAGTTATATCCAAGGTGAAAAAATCGGTCAGCAAAACGCGAAAGGAGTTAAATAAATATGAGTAGTCCCTTAGTCAATAGTGCCGTATTTTTCAGTATGTAATTAGCCGTAGTGATAAATTAATTGGAAATAGTGCACACCTGTCTGGGTTTGAACCTATGATTGAGTCACGACAGCTCTCCCGTTAACATCATTTATCACACACCCAATAATCACAGTTATTTAAACAAATAATAAATTCGCTAATCAACTGTAATATTTTCATGTCATTATGAATATTTTCTCATATACACTGTATTAACAACCCGCTCACGTATCACTAACCGATGTTTAGTAAATAGACCACGGTCACTGTATTTATCTTCTTATCTTTCTCGAGTGTGTTTTACACAATTATTTATTTCCAAGTATTTCTAATAATAACACTTCAGAAATAGTTTTGTCCATACATGAAAAAAAAACAACATACTGTTTAGATTCTTCCAGCAATAGTAATTAAAAATCTTGTTCGTTTTGGCTTGTCGGACGCTACAATATTCACACAAAGCCCATTGGAATGAATTGGAAGAGCTTCTGTTCTTGCCTAGATTAATTTGTAAAATAATATCTGCTTGATGTTAAATAATATCTATGCTCTCGTATGGAGATATTTACTGATAATATTTGGCGGTACCTATGTGATATATTTTTGGGAGACGTTTTTGACGTCATTATCTCATAAACCAACAACACAACACCACGCGTATCAAATAATCAAAAGGTTAGGCAGAGATACTCGTACCTACTCTAAAAATATTATGTTTGTAAAATACTGGTATTCATCTGGACCCGATTTTATAGCTTTTTTCCACGACTTCGTACGCACAAATACCGATTCCTCCCGTTCCCGCAGGAATTCGGGAAATCCTCTCTTAGTGCTACCTTACACTCCTCAAAGAAATACCATGCCAAATTCAGCTTTCTACGACTATAGTTTACGCCAGATAAACGTGGAATAAAGTACATTGACCTTTCCCTAATATCTCTTCGTAGATACTAGAACAATAAATTAAGAACTGTTTTTCATTACTAGAGAACGTAAAGGATCACGATAGAAGTCGATTCAGGACAGCTTTATGTCATTATTTCTGATTTTGATCTTAAGAAAGTCAATAAATGTATGTGGGTCAATGTACTTTATTCCACGTTTATCTGGCGTAAAAGTGATTTTGGCTGCGCGTTGTCTGTCAGTCACTCACTTGGTAATGGACGAATTTTATGAGCATGATATTGACCTTACCATTTAATGTAGCGCAAGTCACATTCAGCTTTTAATTGATAAACAATGTTCACAGTAGATATTTGAATGCAACTTCAATCAGTAAAAAGCAATGTTTATCAGTGCCAGTATAAATCTAGTCACAAATAATTTTCAAAATTAATAGGAATATTTTTAATCAAAGGTTCTCAGAAAATATACAAACAAATCAATTTATATTGATTGGCAAAATTAATTGAGTCGGCAGTTTTGATAAACTCTGCAAATAAATAAAGGAGAATTAACTAAGCCTGGAAGATTTTGAGGTGGCTTTTGCTAAACAGTGGGACAGAATAGACTAAAAAAAACCAGCAGTGACTTATCAACCTACTTATCCTGACCTAAACCGATACGCTCATAATAACATAATGCCTTATTTTTAGGACGTAAAGGACCAGAACCCTAAAAGCAATGACACTTTGTCCGACCTAGGGTTCTAACCACATATCCACGCTTACCGCTATAAGGTGCCACTCGACACTCGCAGTTGACCAATAAGCCAGTCAGGACTTTAAGAAAAGAATGACTAATGCCGCCTTTTCCGTGTAGCTCTTACTATTTATACAAAAGATATGATAGAAAATAATTTGCGCGTGATTTTTCCCATCATGAATTTCTGGGTACCTCTCTAAGTATCTAAACTAAATACTTTTATCTTAATGTTTGCGTTGACTTCGTAGAAATAGCTATACGTGTCTGTTTTATGTATTTGTAGAGAGATCTAAATAAATAGACTTAACTAAAAAAATATTGATGTAAGTATTTATTCTCGGTGTATGTACATAAAAGGGAATTGGCGTATACTAACGTAACGTAACATACGCGTTTCACACCCATTTTTTTTATTCCAATTGGACACTACGAGTATATTCATATTTTTTGGATGATATAAATTGAGTGTCGCATAAAATACCTAAACCAAAATACTATGGGGTTTTTCATTCATTTCATTTATTTCAGTAACAATTTTTACATTGTGTCGAAATTTCACATTAAAATAAAAACATTTGAATTAAAAGAGTTACACTATAAAACATAATACTAATAAATTAATTAATCAGACAATAAAAAATACATTTACACTTTCCAATAAATAGAATTCAAAAACAAAAAAATATATATATATCAAACAAATAAATCAATTATCCTATCATATTACATATCAAAAGTATAATGCATATAATGTCAATAAAAAAAAATTAAAAAATGTATAATAATAAAAAGATGTCAAAATAAATAGTGGTAAAACAAAATATGTAACTCAGATGTCGAAAAATAATTATGTCAAAATTTAAAAACCATAATAATAATGTCGAAAATTAAAAGAAAAAAAAAATATATATATATAAAAATAAAAGTCAAAATTTACCACACCAATGTCCACAAATAGAAGCAATTACACATCACGCAAATGTCCAAATAAAAATATAATGTCAAATAAAAAATTGTATAATAATAATTTAAAATCTAGTTATATGTGTCACAGAGAAACTCATCAAGGGTGTAATAGCACTTTTCTATCAAAAATGATTTTAACTGCTGCTTAAACTGATTAAGGTTGTAAATTGACTTTAAATTAGTTGGTAGTTTATTAAACAATTTTATCGATTGATAACCTGCAGCATGACCAACTACTTTTAAATGTGGTTGGATTTTATTTTGTAAGTCCCTACGCCTAGTAGCTTCCCGCTTACTTCTTTCCTCTAGAGTTTCGAAATTCTGCAGATTTTTCATAAGATTACTAAGAAGAACTAAAATATACAAACAAGGGACCGTTAGTATTTGAAGCTCTCTAAAGTATTCCTTACAAGATACCCACTGTGGAATCCTCACCATGGTTCTTATTGCCCTTTTTTGTATGACGAAAGCTGTATTTATATTGTACGCGTAACTACCTCCCCATAAAGTGATACTGTACCTAAGCTTTGACTCTACAAGTGAGTAATATACCACTTTCAATTGCTCAATAGCGATCACATCACGAAGACTTCTTAGGGCATAGCAAGCTGAGCTAATTGAATTTTCTATAGCTGTCAATTCTTTTTTCCAGTTAAGGCTTTCGTCAATGTGAATACCTAAGAATTTTACGCTGTCTACCAATGTTATTTTATTTTCGTTCAATATTATGTCCAATTTGTCTTTGTTTCTCGACGTCGTCCTAAATAACATGGCATTCGTTTTACTGACATTCAATTTGAGATTATTTATGGCAAACCAATGATGAAAGAGAGCAAGAGCATTATTTACTTTACTGATGAGAGTATCGACATCTTTAGCGGCTATAATAGCATTCGTATCATCAGCAAAAAGCACAAGTTCAGTATCAGTTAGTCCCATCATGTAGCTAATTACAAGCGGTGACTCTTTCGAACAAATTCCGCAACTCTGAGGTGATGTTAGGCCCTAAGGTAAAAAAATTTCAACGACAATATAAGAAAAAAACCGGCCAAGTGCGAGTCAGACTCGCGCACCGAGGGTTCCGTACAAACCTGTAGGTATATAAGTAAAAGTTATGGTATTTTAATTGCGTTTATGATTATTAAAAAAAATATACTATGTGATGTAACTAAAAATTTAAGATTTTCGGAATTTTTCCTATATGTGTACTTTATAACGTTGCTTCATGCCAAATTTCAAGATTCCAGGTCGTCTGGAAGTATCCTTTAGGTTTTGATTCCCTTGCGAGTAGTTGCGAGTTTCAAAATATGCGGCTTTAATTGCTGTATCTTTTGATTGCGTTGACGTAGAAGTTTGATTTTGTTACAGCTTAAAGATATTATAGACTTGAGTATTTGTTAAGAATTTCAATATAATACCACTACGCGTTCATGAGTAAAGGGGTAATAAGTTTAAAATTATTAAAAATATTTTTATTATATGATGTAACTAAAAATTTATGCTTTTCGCAATTTTTCCTTTATCTGTGTTATAAGACATTGCTTCGTACCAAATTTCAAGATTCTGAGTTTACGGGAAGTACCCTGTAGGTTTTGATTCCCTTGCGAGTGTCGAAAATTTGCGGCATAAACGGGAGTATCTTTTGATCGCGTTGACTTAGAAGTTTGATTTTTTCACAGCTCCAAGAGACCATAGACTTGAGTATTTGATATGAATTTCAGCTTGATACCTCCACGCGTTCCTGAGAAAAAAGGTCTTGACAGACAGACAGACAGACAGACAGACAGACAGACAGACGGACAACAAAGTGATCCTATAAGGGTTCCGTTTTTACCTTTTGAGGTACGGAACCCTAAAAATAAAAGAAAATGTTACCCATTGGAAATTAAAACTACGAGGTAAAAGTAAACAATAAAATAAGTAGTTTTATTTTGGCTAACTATTGTCAAAAGTTCCAATTAAGTGTACACGTCATGTCTTGAGGGCCCCGAGCAGTGTCATGTCGCCGTCGTTGCCTGGCAGTATATATTTTTTCATCGGCTTGGGCAATCTCATAAGCAAGAAAAAATTACATAAAGTTCATACACGGAAGAAGACCTTAAGAAGTCCCAGACAGGGTCTATAAACGATAACAATTTTATTGTCAAAGTCCAAAACGTTTAGAAGTGACCACCTGATACTTTGGCAAAATAAGGGTGCCTGTCCATTACAGCGGAGCGAGGCAGCGGAGCGGAGAAACGGAGAAATTTTAACCAATGCAATTTCATGAAATCTCCGCCTCGCTTCGCGTAAATGGACAGGCACCCTACGTCAGTACGTCCTATGATCACCATAAGGCTGCCAGACTGAGTTCTAAACGTCGAGATCTGGAGACGTACGAAGGTCTTCGGTATTGTATAATGAGTTATGGAACTAAAAAGAGTTGGGCAGGACATTATGATACACAGCGGTGATGACAGATAGAGTAAGGCAGTGACTAAGTGGCGTCCAATGATTGATTGAAGGAATGTTGGTCGGCCTGCAGCGAGCTGGCCAGACGACATTGTTGCCATAGCGGATAGAATCTGGATGAGGGTAATGCAAGCCATACACGTTCAATTAATTTGATCCAACAGGCTGGTTCAAACTGTTTGATCAAATACACAAAATTTCGTATTTCTTCATGTCAATTGCCAGCTCGTTTTTTATCAAATTTTTCCACAGAAATTCATGTTTGATAAAACCGTTTGAACCCGCCTGTTAGATCAAATAACTAGATCGTGTATGGCCTGCATGGCACAGCAGCGTGATGATTGGCAATAGAAAAGAGAGGCCTATGCTCAGCAGTGGCCGTAGTTGGACTGTGAATGATGATTATGATGAAATCAATCCCATTCGTTTTGAACATTTTAGTATCGCTAATACTATGTCACTTTGTCTAGAATCTGTATCATGTATTTCACGAAAATAATATTACAAGGATGCTGAACGCGATAGATTGAGAACCACTTGACTCCCTCTTTGAGAAAAGGCTCGCGCAAGGCCCGGGTTATTGTCCAAATTGTTCCTTATTTGATATTGGAATTTATGGCTGAGAAGTTACCGAAGGACAACGTTTTACGAAATAATCTGTCGTATTTAGTCGAACATTAAATATTTTAAGGGTGATAGGCAAGTTTGAAATTGATAAATGAGTGATAATGAAATATCTACTTGGAATCAATTGAATAAAGTTTATGAGAGGATCATGTTATGTTGAACGAAAATATTTTATTTAAATAACTATCATCAACCTAATAACAAAACTAAATTAACACCTAAATTTAGAAATCAGTAGTAAATTCATATCTTAATTGCTCAACACTGTACATAATTATACATGCCACACACATACCAATCCAGATTTTCGGTGAATGCGCAGTTCAATGTGTTGTACCAATTAGGCACGCATTTTTTTTTAATTTAAATAGGTAGTAGCTGTTCTATACAATCAATTATAATTAGACTTGTTTCATTAAGACAACATCATCATCACAGATAATCATCTAACCAAACAGACGCTGTTCTGTCCTTCTTTTTGAGTTCATACTTATAAACTTTGCCTCACTTATAGCTCGATCAGATTAGATACTAGGGATCTATAAAAATTAAATCTGTTGTAGTGTTAATAGATTTATTTTTGTAAGAAATGCTTTTCAGCTGCAGTAGTTTGTCAAACGTGATACATAATCTATTGATAAAAAGAAATATCTCCATAAGAAAGGCTATTTTAGAAAAATATTTCAGAGCTATGTTGCCATGTTAACTTGTTTATTCGTGTATATTTTGCGGCGTATTACATTACGTATCATTTATTTAAAAAGAAAGCTTCGTTTCACGAATGAAAACTTTCAGTAGAAATTGTCAAACGAATGAATAAAAACACGACGACAGCTCGAAGCTACATACAAAATTCCTTCAAGAGCACATGTATACTCACCAAACATCACGTTTTTACACACAAACACGTATACGGTCCGTATTGGCACAGAAAATGTCAAACAAACACAATATGTTCACTCAGTTTACTCATTTTAACGTGTATTTTTACAAGAGAAAAAAAGCTTCGTTCTTTATTCAAAATCACATGCGAGCACACGGAGAGTTGTGTGTCAAGTTTATTATTTTTTTATTTTCACGTGACTTACGTAAGTAGCGTCGCGGAGGGCGCGGGGGCGCGCGCGTGCCGGGCCTGGCGCCGACTGTCACTGAGCCCGGTCGCCGCTAGCCGCGCACCGCGCATGCCTCCATCACAATAAGCCCGAACTCACACGAACATCTAAAGAGCTTGCACATCCCGTGAAACTGATTTTTATTTAAACAACAACTCTATCGGCGACTGAATCCGCAATGTTTTATGTAGCAGTTAGCTTTGCTGAATTTGGAATATTGAGTTTTCCGCGAGACTCGTAGTTGATGTTTGTTACGTATTTTTCTGATTGATGTGGACATTTCCTTAGAGGTTCACATTTTAACTATTCATGAACGGTTGGTCCTATGTTTGCCGCACCGATAACTATCCGGGTGATAGCTTCCTTATCGTATTTTTAGAGCGGTCACCGTCATCGGCCCTTCAGTTGGGCATTAACTGACAGCTCTATACTTGATTAGGTCACTCTCTGATATCTCAGGCGGCTGAATCAATTATGAGTGACAATCCGAGAGGTAATTCAAAGTTTTTTAGTTGAGGCAACAAAATGTTGGATAATTTGTTTGGTCTTAGGAAACAACCCCTTTTAAGATGTGCACGTTTTGGTACTGTTAAGACCCGGCAACACAATATGCTAGAAATTAGAGCGTCTCGCATTGTAAAGAGAGCTGTTGTTAAGGATTCACTTTTATGTCTAAAATGATTTTTATTTAAGCTATCGTAAATTTTAACAAGATGTATTGTCTTTACTCTGTCATCAACTATTTCTTAAAACTTTGTCTTGAGAAAGTTTCATGACTTTTATCTTTGTTTTTTTACATATTATATGCAGATAAATGTTAAAAATACGTATATTGGCTATTATATCTCTGATGTACTTGAATAATGAAAAAATCACTGGATAACTTGGGATCTATTATCTATCTATCATGATCTAATTTATTTCAAAGTTCCACATGTACAAAAATATTGAAGGTGCATTTTTTATAAATTAGCTAAGTCATTATTTCAACTCCTTTTCGAAGCATTCACACAAATGTAGCTACTAAATTAGGGCCTACTCTATAACTCTTACCAAACATCGGTTGAATGATGAGCGAGTAAACAGTATTGTCATGGCGTAGTTGATGCGAACACATGTATGTGTTTACAAGCTCATTGCGAGTTCACACGTGATCCGAATTAAGTGGCAGCCGGTCCGTTTTTATACGGATCCATGTTGACCCAAATATACGTGTAAACATGCCATAAATAATTCTTTTACTATTCAGGCGGTAGCGGCATTATGTGGTCAGTCTTTTAATCTCCATCGGACTGGAACACTGTATGTATCTTCCATATATCATTTATATTTTTACTATTAATAAATAAATAACAAATTGTCTTTCTCATGCTCTTAGGCATAAATTTTCTGCAAAACAAGTTGTAACTTGGAGACATCTAAGTGATTATTTTTCATTTGCAAATAAGATTTTTTACATTGAAACCTCTTTTGTTATTACTTTTGGACTCTGTAAACGTTTATTCACAATATCATCTTAAATTCCTTACTGTTTTATACCAACTTTTACCATTAATATTAAAGGTCGTATTGGTCCATTTTTAACCGACTTCCCGAAAAGGAGGAAGGATTCTCAATTCGGTTGTATTGTATTTTTTTATGTTTGTTACCTTATAACTCCGTCATTTATCAACCGATTTGAAAAAATCTTGTTTTATCTGAAAGGACTACTTCTCGATTGGTTTCATTTCAATTTTATCAAAATCGGTTAGGAATTTTGGATTTTAAATCGAAATAGCTGGAATTCTTTTACTTGGATGATAGTTACTTTTCAACCGAGTAAACGTAATTGCGTATTTTGCTTTCCTGCGATTTTGCAGTGGTGTTGTTAGGTGTGGGGTACCACTAAAATAGTGAAAAATAAAAAACTTTTTACAAAAAATACAACCTACTTCCAATTAAATATAAAAGGGCGACAACTTCAAATTAAACAAGCCCCTTTAAATAAAGAAAAAAGAACTACAAAGTAAAAAAGAACTTTAATTTTGAAAATCGGTGTCAAAACCCTAAATTAATTAATGGATAAGTAAGTGGCAATCTGAATGTACCAGGCGCTTACATAAGTGCAAAAGTTGTAAAAGTCAATGGAGGAAATATAGTCCAACAGTCCTCCGCTCACGCGATAGGTTACCAACCTGTTCGCTACTGTTTTACTTAACAATTATTATAATGCAATGTACTACACGAGTTCGAATCTAGTATTGTTATGTATTAAAAGCTTGGATATGTATTTAAATTCAACCAAAATTATAGAGTAAACATATAAATTCAAAGTAACAAAAATGGGATCTTTATATGTTATGAGTGCCCGTCCGTCAAGAACCTCTTTCTCAGAAGCGCGTTTAGGTATCAATTTGAAATAATTATAATATCAAATACCAAAGTGTGCAAAATGGTGAAAAAATACAGGCTTCGAAATCAACGTAAACAAGATACAAATAAATTTGTAGCATATTTGGACGATCATCCGATAACCTAGCACTCCTAGGTTCTCATACAACTACGGTCATCCGATAACCTAGCACTCCTAGGTTCTCATACTACTCGTACAGTTTGGAAAGAAACAAGGTCATTTTTGACACACTCAAATATTTTTATCTACCCGATTCTCGAATAAGTCTGATTTAAAAATATTTTTATAGGGATATTTCACCCATTCAAAATATAGCATCGTAAAGATTACATCCTACTTTTTGTCTGAGTGTCTTAAAAAGGCTAATCGTCTGAGTCCTTAATATTTCATCATAAAGCTACGTGCCTTCTGAAGAGAACGCTCCGTGCACAATAATTAATTGAAATCTGTATGATATCCTTAAAGTACATTTAAAATATGTAATGAATAGGGTTAGTCTAGAGACGTGCTGTGACACTGCTACGTCTACTGCAGCGGCTACAGAATCCAAGAAACCTGTCACCAGTCTTGGCAAGAGATATCGTGATATATAGTTATGAGGTCCATGTCAGATTGAAAGCCGACACTAACATATTTGAGTACAGGCTGGATAGATAAATATACTTTAAAAGCAATGCGAGGTTGTATTCCAGACTTATAGTAGTACAGTAAATAAAAACTATAATTTCAAATTAGGTTGTTGTAAACCGCAAATAGATTTTTTGAATAATTGAAACTAATGGCGGTATTTTTAGACCACGTGCTACGAATTTGTTGTAGACGTAGCTACGCCGTAGCCGGTTCTACGTCGTAGCAGGTGCTACGTTGTAGCAGTTGCTGCGAGATTTTACTATTCCCATCTGTCCCTACTGTCCCCACGTGGAGACAAATGGTCGTGTCATCTATCCCCGAATTCATAATTATGGGAGCAAAAAGTTTCATCTGTCCCCCTAGTATTTTTTTATTTACGTGTCTGTTTCCAAATGGTACCTAACCTATATTTAGAGACAGACACTTTAATTAAAATGTACTAGGAAATCAGAAACATCTTGAAGTATCGCCGGGGTTGGAATTGTGAGCGGTGAGGATTCAAAAATACCAAGAGAACAGAATCATGTCGAAGTATATACGGACAGAAGCTAGTTAAAAATATTTCGGGGACAGATGACATAAAAGTCCCCATGTGGACAGACGTTCGTGCACAGATGGGAACTCCAATTTTACTTACAAATTATTTTTATTTGTACTTATAAATAAAAATTTTATATGTGAGCCTGAGACGTAATCGATTTCGATAAAAAGCCTAGAGCGCAAAGGACATTTGAAGAAACCCGTATGGGCTTAGTCAGTTATAATCTTTTACTCGCATCCACTCCGTTCAGAGCGGGGGAGAAGTTTTTGATATGATTTATCTGTGCAATGCAAGTTACGTTAACATTAATCCAATTCCGTATCAAAACTGCCGTTTAATTGTTAACAGCCTATTAAATCCACCAGATTCCCAGTTTCATAAAATGGAGTGTTAAATGTAGGTGTCCCCGATTCAACAAAGTTGTTGATATAATTTTAGGGCTCGCCAACGATGCGGTGGCGGCACCGATGCTCAAAATAGCCGCAATCAATAGAAACAGCGCGCATTATTTAGTACCCGACGCCCCGGTCGTATCTAAAGCGAATAATACGGTAAACTTCAGTCCATTATACACAGTCCTGTTTTTATCTTACCTATTTGCTTTTCATTCCACAGAATAATGTTGTACAAATACGTTTTTATTATGAGGGATGTAATCATTTTCCTTGTTCAGCTGTGGCGACTTTTTTGTGTTTTTTCTTTGAGGAAGTTAGTTTTGGTTATTATTTAGTAGTTTATTGTTCACCAGAAATAGACGTAACTGGAAATTATTAACTTAAGTACCATTTTGCTCAAAAACCTTTTTTTACACTTCGACACGTGATTAAGTCTTGTAGAAGTTTCCCTGAATTCTAGAACATACAGTATACATACATATTAGATATCCAATACACATAATTTAAAAACCAGCACAAAACGTACAAAATTCTTGCAAAACTTACAGCAACCAACATTTCACTCGATACACAAATTTTAAATTCAGTGTAAAATATTCGGCGCACTCCACGACATTGTTAGAATTTATTGGAGAGCAGAGGAAGACGCCGGCGCATAGTTATGGACCGCGGCTTTCTCCGTGATGTTACTTTCCGTGGACTCGCTGCATTTCAATGAATCCCGCGTTGTCATGGAAATATAGTGAATACCTCATACAAAAGACGAAACTTTGATGTCGTCCTATACGCAGTGCAATCTTGCTCCAAGTTGTTTTCTTCAAAAACTACTAAACAGAGTTCGAGTCGGACGTCGGCATGCATGAGCTGAAATTAGGTCAAAAGTAAGCTCATATTCTAGAATGAGCCACGTTCTAATTATGAATTCCCAACTCTGCTGAAAATGTGCGGTTTTTACACGACCTCATCATTTTTGTAGACGGTTAGCAACTCTTTATGTTCAGCATCCATATTTAAAAAAATATGCAGAATTTTATTAATCTTCTCTCTTTTACATATTTTGCACCCTTATCAGATTGACAGCATTTACACCATAGTGATCCATCTTGATGGAGAGATCCATGAAATAAACCGCGGAAGCCGTTATCCCCTTTTTGCGCGAGCTAATGCTTTTACAACCGGACTTTACGAGCATGTCAGCTGGCTCGATAGCGGACTGTCGCAGGGTCCTGATTGCATTTGATTGGCAGCGCCTAACAAGAAAAGGATCGATGGGCTCTCGCGGAGCATATGGGCACGGAAAAGGTTTTATGTGCGGCTTAATCTGTCCCAGGGGGCAAGCGTCATTAATTAGGTCGGTCAAACGCTGCCTCGGCGGTTTTTGCGGTGACAATTGACGTATGTCTTTCTGTGATGTCGCGTGGATATTACCGGCGGCGCGGTAGTTGATTTACGTGTGCTAATTTACTGATGCGAATTATAATTACTGCATATTATAAAACATAAATCCTCCGCCGCGTCAGTCTGTCTGTCTGTTCGCGATAAACTCAAAAACTACTGCATCGATTTTCATGCTGTTTTCACCAATGGATAGTGGTTCTCGAGGAAGATTTTAGTATATCTATAATTTGCCGGGTGAAGCCGCGGGCATCAGCTAGTTAGGTATAAAGGTCAATTCTAGGTAGGTACACGATTCGGTATGCGGCTTCGTGCGAGGTATTTGGTCCTTTTTGCTTCATGAATCTCTATAATCAATTTAAAGTAAAGGTCGCTACGAATAAGGTCATCCGTGAGGGAAAATACCAATTGCTTATTTCAGACAAGTACATTTGACCGATACAATTTGTAAATTAGAAGTATGAAACACATGCCACATTACAATTTCAAATTTTAGTGATGGTGATATTAAATGCATATTTACGGCTACCTCGGCGAAGCGATCATGGTAATAGCCAGTTACGTAGCTTAAGGGGAAAAAAAATATGAATATTCATATTAGCATAGCTGCAAAGTGCTCAGATTATTGGTCGCAAGAATTATAAAGGTCAAGAAGGTTTGCTGATAGTTACTGACACTACCTGAGCGGGCAAAAGATGTTTTGACATTTAAAGAAAAAATAGACCTACCCTACACAATACAACTTAATTACGATCAGTTAATCCATTACGGAGGAGTTTGATAACAAACACCGCGACACGATATTTTTATTTA
Source organism: Ceramica pisi (assembly GCA_963859965.1). Taxonomy (NCBI): domain Eukaryota; kingdom Metazoa; phylum Arthropoda; class Insecta; order Lepidoptera; family Noctuidae; genus Ceramica; species Ceramica pisi. The sequence continues at coordinate 8,837,007 of OY982529.1, forward strand.
TTAGAGAGATAACTAAAACAAAATTCATAGGAAAATCTCAGAATGTTCGTTGAAACATAAATTGGATTATCTGATAGAAACTTTCACTTATCCCATTTGATTAATCAGGAGAAATTGTAACTTATTTCGATGATATTTCGAAATTTGATATTTTTATTGGTAAATTCTGAGACTCGATAATCCCCTGTTTTGAACTTTTCAAAGCTTTTTTTTAAAACACTAAGATAAATAACTTAAAAAATAGTCTTCTAAAATTATAATACTTAAAGTACGTTTTCTTAAGTATGGATGAATATTGCCTAAGCTAGCGAAAGATTAGTAAAAGTACATTTCAGTAAATGTGTGTAGTTACAGTGGTCCGCCATGATGAAGAACCACAGTTACTATAAAGATGTAACAAAAGAAAGATTACGGAGTTAGGCTTCTTATAAGTAAGGCCCTGCTGTGAAATAATTGTCGGTCAAGGTCAAACTTCGCAGGTTCACTTTGGCACTTCCAATGCCATTTTTCTGGCTATTCGTATAATGGCTAACTATTGTTTTAATTTGCTTTATTTGAGACAGGTTTGATCTTGACTCTATTCTAGGTTAGAGATGACAGAGACAAAGTCTACGATGGAGCCAAAACAAACCAATAAACTTTTCTAATTAGAACCCAAATATTCTGAAATGTCTTTCGTTTGTAGGTAACTATTGTCGAAAAGGCCGGCCAAGTACAAGTTGGACTCTCTCACGAAGGGATCGGTACCATAAACCGAAAAGAACACAGTTTCTTGTATAAGAGGCATTTTTTTTGTTCTTGTGATACAGCCTGCAGGCAGACAGACGAACTGGCGGACGGGCGGACGGACAGCGGAGACTTAGTAATATGGTTCTTGTTGCTTACCCCGAGGGTACAGAACCCTTAAAAAAAGTACTCCTTTTTAACACGGCACCAACCTACAACGAGGTACTTCTGTTTATCTTTTCCATCCCTCTGACCGAATTACATAAGCATTGTGGGGGTTACAGAAATAGCGGTTACACTCAGTATACACAGAATTATAATATATTTATGTAAGGATTCGGCTGGGACGGCCATTAGGTTGTTTCCATGGGTGATTGGTTCTATTTTTGTCTACAAAGGATCAAAGGATGCGGGTACCTATGTAATGTGTGGATGCCAACCGAAGGGTACGATTATAGCACTTAAATAAAAAGTGATACCTTTGTTTTATTCCGATATTGTCTATGTATCAATCCTGATATATAAAATTCTTCCGTTGCTGATTGATTGAGTGACTGAGTGGCTGACAAACAACGCACAGCCGAAACTTCTGGTCGTAGAAAGCTGGGGATGTAGGTTCCTTGGGGTGTGAAGAGGAGCACTAAGAGAGGATTTCCCGAAATTTCTACGAGTCCGGGAAAAATGGGATATCCGCGTACGAATTCGCGGGCAAAAGCTAGTTTCAATAATAAGTATGCATATGTCAATGATTTTTCTTTCTTAGTATGCCACGGACATATTAGAAACTATTTGAAAAATTTGGTTGGGTTCACCAGATCATCGGTCCACCATGTGGCCTCCCATACGTTCCCCTTCCAACGTTGCGTCTTCCAGTACGCGATCGCCACTCCAGAACTTTCGGCCCCATCAACAACTTTAGTTTGGCGATCTTTCGGGGCTAGTTCGGTAACGTTACGGATATCATAATTCCTGATTTGATCGCGCTAGGAAAACTTTAAGCTTTCTGACAAGGCCCATTGTGAGCGTAATATACCTAATAAACTTAATCGCAAATCACTAACAGCTCCTGTTTAAGTATCCCGCAGATAGAGGGCGCGCGATGCCAACTAACTATCCTCTAGCTAACTCCTTATTATTCATTGCAACACCAGCTAACTGATAATAAAACTTGTGAACGCTTAAATTAAACTGCCGACGCTTAATCCACAGGAATGTGTTGGTTAACTAACGCCATTACCGATTTTATTAAAACTTCCACATTGGTAGTTCATTTGTGGTGCGGTATTCAGGATTACCTAATGGCTGAATTTCAGGGTTCCGTACCGGAAAGGTTACCATCGGAACCCTATTACTAAGCCTCTACTGTCCATCCGTCCGTCTGTATGTCAGTGGGCTGTATCTCAAGAACCGTGGTAGTTGAAATTTTCTCAGAGTGTGTTGTGGTCCATTGCCACTATAATAACAAATAAAAAAATAAAAATAAAATTATAGGTTTTTGTTTGTATAGGTTTTATAGATAGATGGCGTCATTTTATGATTTGCCATCGTAAAATAAAAACCGGTGAATTGGGTTTTTTTTAAAGATGGAAAATAAAATGACTCCTTTCGGGACGGAGCAGAAGGGATTGTTAGACTCTTACTGACTAAAACCCATACATGTTCCTCCAAATGCCTTTTGCGTCCCAGGACCTGTGACTCTTTCGAACAAGAACCGCAACCAGAATAGACCCAACCCTAATATTACTCATGAACAGTTTATTGCATCAAATGGAGCTATAACGTTGACGTCGCGTCGCCGCCTGTCCGTCCGTCCTGCCGTGCGGCGTCATATCGTATAACATTATTACTGCTGTCAGCCTCGTAGAAGGTACGAGTTAGTAGCAGCAACTGAGTTGGTATTCAGGATGTGTGTATGTTGCGGTTTGGTGGACACACACTGGTCTGTTAAAAATTGTTAGGTTTCATTTGATGATTTCCCATCCTTTCAAAAAAAGGTTCTAATCCTGAAAACCAACTTTTTAACCGACTTCCCAAAAAGGAGGAGGTTCTCAATTCGATTGTATTTTGATGCCTTCTTTTCTGTTGATTATTATGAGCTGTCAACTGTGACAGGTGTGACGCAACAATGCATCGACGCGTTCTCTATTTTGTCGAACTTGATCTAATATGGCTCAACAAATCTTCTATATACGAGGTTTGCATGAAAGAAAAAAAATAAGAAAGTTGCCAGTTGACGAGAGCGAAGCCATGGGGAACAGCTAGCAGAATATATTTTTGCCATTAAATTATTACCTAATCAAGAGTACCAGAGGATTATAAAATGCACTACAAAGGAATATTTGAGCAATATGAATCTACGTATGTATGTATTCTTTACGTTGTTGTTTCCTTCTAAAAAAGCTACCCACAAAATAATAGAACCTAGATTTTTTTTTTCATTTCGACACTACCGCAAGCAAATCAGTATGCAAACGTATAGGTAAACCAAATCACCACAACTATATGCAATGCCGTACAGGGTGTTTGAGATCTTGACAAAAAACATTTATTGACACTGTTCACTATTTTTGTACATTGATGGTAGATAATAAACACTTTCAAAACTTAACTATAAGGTATAAAGATTACAAGAGACGTGTGCGCTCCGTTCATCGTGAAGATCGAAAATGGACTGAGCCAGTGTTGCCAGGTTCATATTGACATTGGCATTACTAAACACAGGGAATGGCATGACTTCCAAGTGTGGAATCCGACTTTCGTTCCGCGTATCCTACTAAACTGCCTGTTTCGTGCTTGGATTTCTGTTTTTTTTTTTCTCGCTAATATAATATAAGTATTATCTACTCTTACTATCATTCAGGATTTCTAACACAGAGTGTATCTTTTAAACGCTCCTTTTAATAACAAATAAAACGATTCAACTTTTCACTAGGAACACAGAAATAAAAGTTGTTACATAAAGTGTTCTAAGCTTTGAAACATGACACAGCTATCCTTGGACCGAGTGCAGTTTTTACAACTATGTACTTGGCAAGTAAAGACGGTCCACACATATTTTTGGCACGACCACGGGCTGCGCATTTGTGACCCTGACCTCCAAAGACTCAGGTCCGCGACTGCGCCTTTCAGAACTAAAAAGCCTTGTGTTTCAGTACGAAATCGTTCAAAGCTCTGCCAAGTTATTAGCTTCATGGCGACAAGAACTTTGGAGGATAACCTTGGTAAAACTAGGGTACCGTTGGCATGGTACTGGTAAGTTCTTTTTAGTGTTACATCGTTGGCCAATAACAAAGATGTTAAAAAGTTCAAAAACAACGTATATGTATTTCAAAATCCAGCCACGAAATTGCCGTCTTGTTTAATTTTTTTTTCTATAGTAAATTTATTTTTTTCTACCAAACCCGTAGCAGACATTCTATTTTCCAATAATATATTTGTTAAATGTAGGTATTCAAGGCCGGTCAAAGAAGCGGTGTCGAGATGATCTGGACGCACACTCTGAAGATTGGTTCGAGGTGGCGCAAGAAAAGAGTGCATGGAAGGATACGGGGAGGTCTTTGCCTAGCAGTAGGACACCCCAGGCTATTAAAAAAAGATATTCCAAATTTTAAGGCGAAGTAACTTATTTTCCGTTTGTTTAGAATTACAAAACTTTGAAGCAATAGTTTGCTCGAGATAAAAACCCAAAACTAGGGCAGCCTAAAGATCTAGAAAAGCACTAACTATCCTTACTCTTAAGCTTAATTACGTGCTATTAGAGGTTTTTTAAATGAAAGGGCGAAAGTATGGCTTGCGTAAAGAGCATGATTATCGTGTAATGGTCTTTGTTCATTACTTCAAGTAATAAATTGCGCTCACAACTTAATTTGATGCAGACATGGTTCATTAGTTAAGTAATTCTAAAAGGGTTGCAAACGTAATTTTACTATAAAACACTTGTTTCCGCAAAGTATTTTGTTGATGAACTTAAAATGCCTCTCTTTTTATTTTAGTCAAAATTAAAAAAAAAAATATTTCACTTAGGCCTTTCCTTTTCGATGGGAAATTATCAAATGACTCCTTCCGCTCAGGGCGAAGCGGAAAGGAGTATCAGACTCTTACTGACCAAAACCCGTACCCCTTGCACCCGTATTCCTTCAAATGTCCTTTGCGTTCCATGGCCACGGTGACTCTTTCAAATAATTTTGCAACCCTGGAAGACACTGGTCCTGGCGGGCCCTGTCATTCACTTATGCCTACATGGGCACTTAATATAATACTTTAGAATAGTGCAAAAGTCGGAGATTAAGAAGTATACTATGTCTTTCTCCAGCTACCGGCGTATATTTCAAAACGTTACAGATAGACAAAGCAATGTCGCATTTATAATAATCTTAAAATGAACTGCCTAAACTTATGGAAGGTGGCCGGTACTGGCAAAGCTAGTGTTAACGTATCATGCTAAAACGATGTATGTATACACTGAATGTACACATGTAAGTATACTGGATCTACTACAAGGAAGCCTCGTGCAGTCAAGTTTTCCAACGTAACATCAATCTCTCATCCATCCCAACAGTCTTAATATACCCTTTAAAGAGCTAAACCACTTTGTTTTCCAAGCAATCCTCAACACGGAAAAACTTTACACGGCAAAACTTCGCAAAATTGTTTTAAACAGTTACACTTCTGGCCAAAGAAAGTTATCGACAGGCGGCCTGATAATACTCTGTTAATAATACTTATAGCAGCACTTCCCAGCACATGGCGCCACCATTCTGAGTAGATAATAGGATTTTAATTGAGATGAAGCTTTACAGAATAGAAGGCTATTCCGAAGCCAATAAATTTTTATTCATAACCATTATCGCCAATGCCTGGGTGTGGATTTTGAACGTCGATATTCATGGTTAAATATCTATTTTAGGACATTCGGTCGTGTTCACTGCATTTAGTGGACCGTAAAATATCTTATCGTCGACCGTTATTAGAGCAAATGTATCGAGTGCACCTGATTATGGGATTAATGTCTAAATGTAGGTATTAACCCCGTCAGAGGATTATGCTAATACAAACATAATATTTTCTGAGAACGCTTGCATTTTTTTAGGTAGGAAAAATTATGATAATGAGATTTTTAAAAACATCACTGAAGCAAAAGCTATTGAAATCAACTTGTTGTATAAACATACTTTTGTACAAAATAGAACGTAGCAGGTTTATTTACTGACTAGTGTCGTACCAAAAGCCGTCATATTTTCCAACAACACACATGCCACGCTTGCTCCCATACGTTGTGACGATATCTCATTCTGTCCCGCTGTGTACGGTCAACATCCTACGGTAGACACTACCGACATACTCCAGGAGCTCTGCGCCAAAATTCAACGTCTCCCATCAACGGCACTAGCTATAAAATTGGAAGATCATAAAATGAGAACGTGCGATATTTTAACGGGGAGCTATTAACATGACACATTTACCGGATCCGTGACCGCCCCTGAATTAACGGAGCCTGCATTGGACTGTGCCAACTGGCCAGTTAACGACTATTTGCCTTTCACCTATTAAATATATTAATTCGAAATGTGAAATGGTAATAAAGCTGAGTTTCGTGTGCCTTGACACTACATTCTCATAAAATTGCTCCATTGTTTTCTGAATCTGGTCTTTTTCTACACCGTTGGTGTTTGATTATTTTCTTTTTACCACTAACGTGAACGACCAAAGCAATTACTCTGATTAAAGAAGTTTTGTTTTACTTTTCTTAGTAACAAGTAGTCACTGTACACGCGTCTCTGTCTACATGCGTCACAGAGGTTCTCCCAACTTTGACGAAAAATTTAGAAAGTCTACGTTAACTTAATGTTTTCTGTAGGTGCATCACAGAACTGCAACTATTAACCATGTGAATATCGCTTATTTTTATATATCATAATATCGTCACTCCTTCCCCGAAAAAGCTTGGGATTGAGCGTGTTTCTGATGCTTCTTTTTATTTTTGATGATACATCATTCTATGTATTTATTTTCACTGGTTCATTCTTCTTAACTCTTGGTGTGCTCAATGCGATGTTTTCGAACCGATTTGAGACCGGGATGAGACATAAAAAGACCATATCTTACAATGAAAAAAAATCCTCTAGAATCTTACCTCACCCAGTAAACTAGCGTACTAATCAATGCTATTTGAATGCTTAAGAACCCAGTAGCAAGATAGTGTCGTTATTGTATACTCGCTAAATATAGCTGAATTAATGCAATTAATGTTCCGCAAACTTGCCGATTACTGAATAAATACTGAGCTCCACCATCCCACACTTCCCAGAATTTGATCAGTTAACAGTTATCTATTCCCAAGTTTAGTTCGCAGATTGTTCAAAGAAGAGATAATTTAGTCTATGATAGAACATCTTAAGCCAATACAAGACGTTTTATTTAAGCGATTTCCTACCAGAGATTATTTCTAAAAGCTTTTGAAAACTAAGTTTTCGTTGCGGTGTTGTTCTAACCAAGATTCTGCTATCTTGCGTGAGTTAAGTTTCAACTGTAACTTGATTTATTTACTTGGCCGACACAGTTATTTAATTGTTATTTAGTTGAATAGGCGAGCAATGTTAATACAAGCGGTGGAATGTATAAATCAAAGAAACCGTGGAAGAAATTATGAACAAAACAGTAGTTAGATTGTTTATTATTATGTATAACGTTGTTGTGATTAAGAGGAAAAGATACCGTAATGTAAACATATTGTACTTGTTCACGTGAATACGAAATGAACGCTTCATTCATTTAGAAGTAGGTTTGTCCAGTAACTCCTTATCCAACCCAAAACATTCATATTTATCGGGTTCAAAGATTCTGAAAATGGATTCAGATTGGATTTTGGCAGTTCATTGTGCCATGCATTATTCATTCAGTTAGTCCGTTAAATCAGCCGCTTGCGAGACAATAGGGAAACAATAAACTGCTGTGATTGAAAATACTTCCCCAGCCAGCTGAATTTTAATAAATATCTTTGGCATTCAGACCTTTTGACTTTAGAATTTCGTATTTTCATTAAATAGAGTGTTTTCGTAATGCCATCCAAATTTTAAACCAATGCGTAGGTAGCTTTATATTCTGTTTTATGGGAAATGTCACGGGCAGACGCGTCGTTTTCGTTAAAACTCAATTAAATATCATTGACCCATAATACATTACTGACTGTTATACCATAAAAATCTCACAAAGGGGAAAAGCCTTAATTTTCCTCAACCAGTCGTGAGATTCTTTAAACTGGACATCTTTTCTTTCGGACAATAAAAATCGTCAGCGCGTCGCTTTATTTGATACAAAACAACTGCAAGTAGCATTTATTTTAATTGTGAAAAATAAAGAGTAGCTGTCGCAGATAGCTGCGGCACTATCATTAAACTTTTTACCGCGCGGACCGCTAAAAAGTGCCGTAAGTACTTATTCTGGCGGCGCCGCAGATAAATTCTACGATCGTATCTGGGAAGGCAATTAAGATAGCGAACATTGTGCTGTCACTGTTGCTCAGTGCACGTTTAGCGGACGCACGCCCGATTTATGCCCTCCTGCCAGGATAACTGGCTTCACCTACGACCCAGCATAACGTAACTTATGCAAGTACCCGTGTCTGCTGCCACAGTGATAAACACATCACGATGAGTAATGACGAACTGTTGCTGGACCTCGTAAATCTGTTTTGTCGTAACTCAAATTTTATGCACTTACGGACGTTTCCTTCCTGCATGTGGAACAAGCTGAAAGTTTTTATTTTACTTGCATAAAGGAAGGTATTTCAGAGCTGCGCGTTGAAAGCAAAATTATTATGCTTAAAACTTTCATTTCTCTGAAAGAGCAACGGGTAAGCGCTATTTATGCTCATGTTACTCTTACATCTTCTTTCCATTACCAACAAGACGAACTTATAGCAACTACCTGCCTCTAAACTGTGGGAGTAAACTTAAATTGTCTTACTGTTTTAGGGTTCCGCACATCCGTAAGTCTGTACGTGAGTCTGTAAGTGTTCCGTCCGTCTGTCACGGCCAATTTTCTTCGAAACTACTAGATCGGTTCTGTTTAAATTTTCTATACGTAATAACTTTTTTGACCCAAACATGAATGCGTTAAAAAAAAAAAAAATAACAATAAATTTTGGGGTATTATACCCCATACTTAGAACTGAAACACAAATTATTTTTTTCATCAAACCCTTACTTGCGTGTGGGGAATATATGGATAGATCTTCAAAATGATATTGAGGTTTCTAGTATCATTTTTAGGGTTCCGTAGCCAAATGGCAAAAACGGAACCCTTAAAGATTCGTCATGTCATGTCTGTCCGTCCGTCCGTATGTCACAGCCACTTTTCTCCGAAACTATAAAAACTATGCCATTGAAACTTGGTAAGTAGATGTATTCTGTGAACCGCATTAAGATTTTCACTCAAAAATAGAAAAATAACAATAAATTTTGGGGGTCCCCATACTTAGAACTGAAACTCAACATTTTTTATTTCATCAAATCAATGAATGATACCCCACACGTATGGGCGTGTGGGGTATCTATTGATAGGTCTTCGAAAATGATATTGAGGTTTCTAATATATTTTTTTTCTAAACTGAATAGTTTGCGAGAGAGACCCTTCCAAAATGTCTAAAATAGGAGAATGATAAAACTGAAAAAAATATATCTTGTATATTACCATGTAAACTACCAGCGAAAATTGGTTTGAACGAGATCTAATAAATAGTTTTTTTTAATACGTCATAAAAAGTATAAAACTATAATGGTACGGAACCCTTCGTGCGGGAGTCCGACTCGCACTTGGCCAGTTTTTTCTAAAATGAATAGTTTGCGCGAGAGACACTTCCAAAGTGGTAAAACGTGTATCCCCCCTCCCTGTAACTTCTAAAACAAGAGAATGATAAAACTGAAAATAATATATGATGTACATTACCATGTAAACTTCCACTGAAAATTAGTTTGAGCGACCGCAACTTTTGCTTATATTTACCGACAGGTTTGTACGGAACCCTCGGTGCGCGAGTCAGAGTTGAGAAAATTTCAACTGTCTACATACCTACTTATTACGGTTCTTGAGATACAGCCCGCTGGCAGACAGACGGACGGACGGACGGGCAGACGGACGGGTGGACGGACTGAGGAGGAATAGGGTTACATTCCGTAAAGTTCGTTGCCTTCGGGTACGACACCCAAAAACTTATGAAAAGTGTCGCTCGATTGGATAGTAACACCTAACCTCACCGCAGTTGGGTAAAAGCTTTTGTTGGTCAAACAAAGCTAAGTAATATAATATAATATTAGTTAGGGACTACTATTCAGTTTACAATGTAAAAGTTTACACAATGGTTGCCGCCACAACATTAGAAATCTAAACAATGTTCCGGTTTGAAATCAGCGTTAATATTGTTTTACTTTAGTGCCATCGAGGTAGGGGAAAGTGAGACATTTTGTGAAGTAAAGTTTTGCCCCGCATCAATCCGTTTCATTGTCTTCACCAATCCGTTTGTAAAAAAGATATACTGCTTTTCATCCTGTATAGCTGCGTCTCACTCTCACAATGGAATCATAATGGCTGGCACGTCATATTAAGGGTGCTGTATCTTTTGTTAAGAAATAAACGTACACACTGTGGACTGAGTCTTTGTTGGTTAAAGAATCCCTTTTTACCCTCTACGCTTCTTATTCAAAGAAAAGTCAATAAGATAATGATGAATGGGCCTCCTTTCTCATGATAATATAAAAATGATAAATAACATGTCCCTCACAGTACACGTTTTTTGTTCTTCATATTGATCTCTTTTTAATGCACCACTGAATATGAAAACTATTATGGTAAATTATCTGAGAGTAATGTGATGCCACCGAAAGTTGGTAATCTCTGGATTTAATCTCTTACCGACCAATAACTTTCTGATATTATATGGTGATTTTTTTCTTTCAATATTTTATTGTTTTATTTTTTCATTTACGAAAGAAAAATATCATGAATATCCTTAAGCTGATGATTGTCATATTTATGTCTAAATACCATCCCTACTACATACAAAAGGAACTTTGATCGTCGCAAAAACTTATTTATCTATTTTTATTCATACGCAATCAATTTCCGTAATTGAATCAATTCCCCTCAATCTAATTAAGCTTAAGTAAACCTCTCGTGGAAATGGGAAATATCTAAAGATGGCGTTATGAAGTAGTAATACAAGCGACGTATGAAATAAAAAGTAAAATAATCTTGGTTTACAATGTCAAATTGCAACTTTTTAATAGTTAGAATAAGGTTTAAAGTTGACTGTCGTTTTAACAGTTAATAATAGCAATTATCGTAGAGTAACGTAGTATGAGAGGTGGCGTGCTAATGCGGAGTGTACACGCAAACCACGGGTGCTTGGCCGCTCGAAACGTTGGAAAAAAGGAATCTAATTAAAAATGTAATCACGTTTGTTGCAGGGGTACAGATTTAAACAAAAAAGTTGGGGTTTTTCCACGGACGAAACTGAATTGTAAATCGAGCATTTTAAATTCATGTCTTGAACAGGGGAATCGGTTCAATCTGCTCTGAAAATGAACGAGTTATCTCTCAAGGGCATCGCGTCAGGGTTCGAACACGGAATCACTTAGGTCGCGTCGCTTTGTTCAGACCGCGGAGCGAACGCCCAGCCCGCCGCTGTCGCTCACCCGGCCCGCTGCCGTCGCCCGGCGGCGCGCCGCAGCTCTTGTCAAACGATGATACGCCAAGAGTATCACAAGGCAACAGTTTATATGCTAATGATTTCGCATCACACTCGATCCCGTTTACAACGCGCTACTATATTATGTACCGAGTCTATACTAGGAACATATAGGTAGCTATTAGATATACGGTCGCGGTTTAAAAAAAATTACCAGTTTTCAAATAAGATTATTTATAACTGTTGCTAAGTCAAAGTAAAAAAAAAGAAAAGGTAGGTACTTATTACTCTTAAAAATTTGGTAAGCATCAATTCTTGTATGTATGACTTTTTGATGATTAATCTGTCAGCGCCCACAAATTAAAAGAACAATAGTAAGACATTACAACTTTGACCCAGTGGAGTCTTACGGCCGTTGACAGATCAAACTCATTTCTTAATTTGACATAAATAAGGCTCAACTCACACCAAAAGAGCGTCGAAGCGGAGCGCAGTTTCAGTGTCATATGTTTTTTAACTTTATTTTCATTACTATAATACTTATTATTGCATGAGAAACTGGAACGAGTCGCGCGGATGCCCGCGGCGCCGCGGGAATTTCGACGAATTCCATAAACGGATCCGCGCGACTGCGCGAGAAGTCGTGGGAAGTCCCGAGAATGCTCGAGCAGTCGCGAGCGGCCGCTGGCGGAGGGAGCGGACAGGAGAGCGACCCGTGTATTCATCGCGGGCGGGCTCGAGAAGGCGCACGGAGTCCCGCGACTTCTCGAGTATTCCAGCGACTTCTCGAGCAGTCGAGGGAATCCGCGCGCCTTCTCTACCGAGCGGGTCGCTGCGCTTCGCTGCCCGTCGTCGCTCTTTCAGTGTGTGTTGACCCTTAGCGTCATTGTTGCATTGTTCACAAAGATTTTGACATTTATACCATCAGGTTGCAATTACAAGTTTAATCTGGGAACAAAGGGCTGAAATAACACTTCTCCATGAAGATGGCCTCAGCATTCCTGGTGGTAAACATTTCAGATCGTCGTGGTCAGAATTTTTTTACCATCTTACAGTTTTCAGACCTCTTTCATACATATTCAATTGATTACATAGATAGAATACGGTTTCAAATTTGTAAAGAAAGCCCACACGTTGGCACATACCTAGATCGACTTTTTTGTTTCGAGATCATCCCATACTTTCATCAAAACAGCGAGCCACGAGCTCAAAATTTACCTTTTGCATCCTAACCTTCCCATCCAACGAAAAAGGCAACAACGCATGCGAGATAACCGATTATTAGGTTTTGAATTCCATGAATATAAAACGGAATATTTATCTAAATGAATCTGAATATTCTCGAGGTAAGCATCTCAAACGTGTCACGTATGGCGAGACCTTAACAGCAATAAAATAATCGATGTCTACTTGCTATGCCGGTCGACGGCGATCGGGGCAGAGTGTTGGAAAGCTGGAAGTTGCTCTTAACCGAACTCGTTCGTGCCCTCGGCTCCAATCATCGGGTCCCAAGTCGAGGAAACAACAACTGGGAACGAGCTCACTTCATTCGTGCCTTCACAACTTGGGGAATAACTTAGAAATTCAATTTGCAGACTGTGAGCGTTGCAGCGGCCTGTACACTGCCGCCTATGCAGTACGAACTTAGACAATGGCCCCGATTCCCTTGTTCACAAGTTGAACTTAATGTTTAGGCTTTTTTTTTATCATTTTCTTTCTTGTGGTACAGGAAAAATAACTCATAGAGATTTTAGTTACTGTTTAACACAGGAATGCTAAAACGCCCCGGAAAATCAGTGACTTTAAAAATGAAGCAACCACGATTTTCACTTAAGAGAAGCACAAATAATAAATTAATAAATAAGTAGAAAATAATATCATACGCTTGTACGGATCGTAGACATCGTACGGTATAATTTAATTTTATCGAAAGTCTATCTATCACTTGCAGTTTTTTTTTTAGAAGAGAGAATAACAGAAGCAGCACCAATCCTGCCAGGGTTGCGGAATTTGTTTGAAAAAGTAACCGACCGGCGGCCCTTATAACGCAAAGGGCTTTAGGAGGAATACGTATGAGTTTCAGTCAGTAGATAAGAGTCGGGCACTCTCTTCCTCTCCGCTCAGAGTGGCAGGATTTCCTATCCTAAAAAAAAACCGGCTAAGTGCGAGTCGTACTCTCTCGTGAAGGGTTCCGTATTATAAAACGAATAAACGTGTTTTTTGTATGAGAGCCCGTTTAATTTTTTATTTAATTTTTATAAATGACTTGTTCTGCCCGCGACTTCGTACGCGCATATCCCGTTTTTCCCGGTGAATTGGGAATTTCGGGAAGTCCTTAGCGGTCCTCTATACTCTCCAAGGAACCTACATACCAAATTTCAGCTTTCTGCAATCAATAGTTTCGGCTGTGCGTTGTCTGTCAGTCACTTACTCAGTAACTGTATAATTATATTATATGTACTGTATGTATAGGAAGAATTGTATATATTCGGATTGTTATAATGGCGGTAGAAATACTTACTTTGAAAATGTCAACTGTCTACCTATTACAGTTTTTGGGATACAGCCCGCTGACGAACGAACTGACGGACGGACGGACAGCAAAGGTTTTGGAATAGGGTTCCGTTGGTTAAGCTTTAGGTACGGAACCCTAAAAAGATATTTAACTTTACAGTGTTTGCAATAAACCAGTGACAGTTGAAATACTATAAAATGTTCATAATTTGCACGAACCGGTCCCCACCCTAACCACGACAACTATATGTATTTATTATTGTTGTAGAAATAAACAAACTGGCCTTATTTACACACAATTTTTATTTGAGTCTTAATTAATTAATGTCCACCACTTCGTCCACTTCATTAGCCGTCTGTTTACCGCTTTCTTTTGTTTATTTTATAATTTTCATTGTAAGAATTGTTTACTTAAAATTCTCATTAATGAGGTCATGGTTCCTTGATTTATGTTAAGGCTGCTGTTCATAAACGATGATTGTTCCACGAATTTATTTATTGAATAATTGATTGAGCAATTAAGTAAGGCAAAATGGGACCGTTAGTGAAGAAAATCTCGAAAATTCAAAAGATTTTCGTGCTAATGGAAACTAAAATGACATCGTAAACTGGGTTAAAAACAAGTTTATGTTTACTTTCTACGTTCATTTCCTTTTAAGAAGAAGTGCTCCACCACATCTAGTCTTTTTAACTTTTTCTTTGTGCTGAGTGAATTTCATACATTGTCGGTATACTTACAGCAAGTTTGGTGACATTAGCAACTATAATTAGGGAATCAACTAAATGATCTTACTGACAGACCTAGGATATATTATCGCTTACCATCAGGTTAGACTAATAAAAGCTTTTTACAGTTATATTTTACATGCTGTAAAAGCATGAAAAATGTAACCGTAAAAAGCTTAAAAATTAAAGCTACAGAAATTATTTATTCTTATTTAAAATAAGCCTCATGAAAAATCGACGGCAAGGTTGGCGCAGTGGTTGAGCGATCGGCTGCTGCGTCGCGTGTCATCGGTTCGATTCCCACACGTAACAAATATTTGTATGGCCATTAAAAAATAAAACCAGAGGGCACTGGTGTATTTTTACGACTCTCCATCTCGTCTCTCGTCCTTTCCAATGACCCAAAGGTTTTAATACTCCTACATACAATATCTATACTATTATAAGCTGAAGAGTTTGTTTGTTTAGTTGAATAATTATGTTACACTCACTTTTTATCAGAAAACCCAGGCACAGTGAGTGATGAACACGATGAGTGCATTCACCAAGAAATGGCTTTATTGGAAAAGAGGTATCAAGAACTCACGCAATGTTTGCAGACTACTGCTGGTTTCTTTTTAGGGAATCACTAACCCCTGCTTAACAATGACAGGCAAAGCGAAACAAAAACAAAACTCTTTTCACTCTTAAAAACAATATTTACTTGATGAAAACGACGAAAACCTGAAAATTAAAGATGAACATCTCTTAAAATCTATACGTGACTAAAAAGTTTGATTTACTGTCCTAAGTTTTCTGTTCCATGATAATTACAAATCTTAAAGTCAAATCTCGGAGAAAGAAAAGGATTTTTCTATTGCCTAGTGAATTATTTATTTAAAGCAATTTTTTACTTTAAATAAATAATTCACTAGGCAACAAGTAGGAAGTTACGTGGGTCAGCTAGTCTTCAGCTTTACCCACGTTGATGTCGTCGATTATCACAAGGTAGTTAGCAGTATGCTAATTTTCATACAAATCCGTTCAGCCCTTGAAGTATGATTGAATAAAAATAACATCTAATATTTTTATTAAGATGTTGCAGGTACGTAATCCGTCAGCGCCCACAAACTTTAAATAACAATAGCAAAACCGGCAAACAGTACTCAGCGCCGACAAAAAAAAACAAACGACCCGCACGTTCACACAATACCAATTGTCCAATTCATATTCAAATAAACTGCGCAAAATCCCAGTGGTTAAAGGAAAAATGTTGATAAATAATAAAGTTAATAGGCGTTTATCGGCGGGCGGCGACGGGCATTATTCCAAGCGATCGATGAGATCCATATTAATCACCAGGGACTTCGTAAATCGTTCAACGTCGTCTGCAGGCGTATTGAGTGCGAATCGCGCTACACTGTCGTGAATATTGTGTCCCGCTTTATAAATAAATGTCGAAAAACAAACAGTTCAATAAATCGTTTAAATAAGAGAGGAAAGCATTTTATTGCTGTAAATTTGAAGTGCTTTCAGGCAGACAAAATCCATTTTTTTTTATCGAGTACCTCTTGAAGGCTGAGAAAGATAAAAAATCTAAGTATCTTGACGTTGCTCGCGAGGTTGTCGACATGTGGGATATGAACACTGAAGTCATTGTGCCGAAAGTCGTGATTACCAATGACATAATTGCCAAGAGCCGCGTCCAACATCTAAGGAGGCTCTCGTTGGGCAGCTGAAGCAAGGGCCTGATCCAGAAAGCAGTACTCTTGGACACGGCGTGCATAGTTAAGAGGTTCATCTCTCAGGAGCCCTGACCATCGGTAGCTTGGACCCTGTTCCCGTTACTGGTGGGAAACAATTTTTAAATGTTTTTTTTTATATTTAAGAAATGTAAAAAAAAATTACCTACATAAAATGAATAAAGAAAATAATGTATTAGATATGGTATTCGTTTTCTTGCTTTGTAAATCTTTGGCAGTAGTTACGGATTGTCAGAAGCCAGTAAATCTGACTCCAGTCTTGCCAAAAACTATCGACCGTCGACCGTGTTAGCCAATTAATGGGTTATCGAGGTCTGGTAGAACGGGCAGCCGCACCACGTAAAATACTGGTATTCAGCTAAATCCAGTTTGAATAGAAGCCGACCCTAAAATTGTCGGGAAAAGCCTAGGCAGATGATGTTGATTCGTGTTCTTGCTTTACTTTTAGGCAATTTGGCAAAACTTTATCCGTGAAAAAATTATTAACTTGAAAGTTTAAAAATCTTTCAGATTTGTGAAAACCATACTGCGTACTCCACTTCCTAAAATACACCGAAAACTTGATCAAAAGATTAATTAAATATTTTAACCGACTTTTAAAAAATAGGTGGTTCTCAGTGGTTCTCAATTCGGCAGGTATTTTTTAACTAATCTTAAAGATAGAAATTAAACCAAACTTATATAATAAGTTTGGTTTAATTCCTTTATGTACCACAGATTATCATCTCTACTGTTATAAATTCGCTTGTCTGAACCAGAAATCATGTATAATCAAACAGGAAAAAATATTATCCAATATTTTAACCATTCATCATTCCAATCATTAAACTGTTATATTTTAATAAGCTAAGGACATTTAAAATACCTTAGAATTTGAGGAAATAAATTAATCTTTTTTTTAATCATTATATCCTAATTATCAATCTAATCTATCCTAATTATCAATCTAATCTATCCTAATTATCAATCTAATCTATCCTAATTATCAATTATTAATCATTATAACATTATATTTTACTGATTACTGACTGACTGAGTGCAGTCACTCAGTCAGTCAGTCAATTGGAATAAAATTACTGTTTTGTTCCGGATTTTTGTAGCCTGTCTGAAACACTAGGTTGTAGGCTGTTTGTTATATATATTTTCTTATTTATTCGAGTATTTATCATATATTTATAATGTATATATAGGTATAATTATCAATCGCTTTTAACTCTCCTTATTGCACCTACCACTAATCTCTGCATCACCCAAAGGTTGACTGGTTGAGAATGCTTATGGCATTAAGTCCGCCTTTGTATTTTTTGTGCTGAAAGTATTAAATAAATAAATATTTATTAAATACTAGCTGTCCCCCACGGCTTCGCTCCCGTCAACCGGCAACTTTTTTTTACGTTAAAACCTTCTCCTGATAATAAAACCACAACAAAATAGAATTAGCGACTGAGTGACTGACAGACGTAGGAAGCTGAAATTAGCATGTAGGTAAGTTTCTTGGGAATTTCCCGTTCCCATAGGATTTCCCGAAAATCCTACGGGAACGGGAAAAATGAAAATCAAAAGAAATGGGATATGTGCGTATCAAGGCGCGAGCAAAAGCTAGTAGGTACAATTACTGTCACTTGTTTTGTTTTTGTATTGTTATGCCATCTTGATAATACTAATATTATAGATTATAAACACCAAAAATGTTCGTGTCTTTGATCGAGTACGAATAGTACGATTAAAGTGAAATAATATTCTATTTTATTTGGAACTCTATCATCTATTTTGCGTTAGCATATCTGGTTATACACGCACAGTGATTTTATAAACACGTACCAAATAGCCATTTTCATCTTCTCAAGAGCCATACTATAAGCCATTTCCCTCCAGTTGACAAGCGAGCAGCCAGACAGCTTTAGTTTTTCTTAGTCCGACAGTTTATGGGATTTTTTAAAGTTTCAGCAAAAAAATATCTCCAGCGAATCTCGCAATTAGTGCGATGAGGGAGGGAGAGATCTGTAGCCTCGCTTTTACTTTATACAGATGACTTTTCCCTCCTCATCAAGTCGTAAAAACTGTTGCTTGGGGTTCGGTGAATAGGAAAAGTATTCTTAGCGACGCCAATAGTCACATAAGTGCCGTGGACTAGTTCGTAGTTCAGCGATCGATACGTCTGTAGGTTATGCATTACTGCCCGCTCGAGACCAATAGGTGTTTTATTAGGCCATAAGCATCAAACTTGCTTGTGCCATGGATAGAGGCCCTTAGGAATGTTAGTGCTTGGGTACACACGAAAACGTACTGTCTGTGTGTGAGTAGTGTTAACAAATGAAATTGGCAAAGTTAGGTGGTCTACTTTTATATTCATAGGAGTCATACGTACCTAATTGCATCTAAATGTTCTTGGCCCCATCATGTGGTTCGTATGTGTATACCTCAATAAGTATATATATAATTATTCAGAAAACCAGTCAACTTTTGGTCCACAGAATCTTTTAGTAGCACTTAATACTAAATTAGTTTATGCGATATACATTTATAACCAGTTACAATAAAATCACTAGTGAAATTAATTGAAATGTAAAGTTTAAGTGAAATTACAAAAAAAAATTACAGCAAATAAAATACAATTGTTAACCAAATAAAATACAATTGTTAACCAAATAAAATTGAAAATGTCAGTAATTTAACATGTCAATAATTCAATAAAATTAAATCTGTATAAAATTTAAACTAAACAGAATTACAATCAACTTATAATAAAACAATCAAATAATATAGTAATGGTTCGTAAAACTACGTAATTGTAGTTCAATATCGGCGAAATCATGTTAAGTTTTGTGTAAAATTTTAGTTTTTCCATTTCATATATTTTCAAACAGAATTATCCTAGTCAGCCATGTTTTCCACTTATTCCGTAGATCAAAAACTACGTTTTTCTCGACGTCTACTAGGTACTTATCCTAATCCTAACTGTTCGTTGAAAAATTGAAACAAACACGAGATAAATGCAAGAACTTGAGTAGAAAAGTGTTATAAATATTATTTTCTCTCCTTTGTAATTGGTGTTGTCAGTTATTTTCTATTTTTCCTCTTTTCTTTTTTACCAGTTTTTCATAGTTCTGAATAGATAGGCGACTGCTGGTTCGATTTTTAAAACAAAATACGCTTTTGTGAGCCTGAAACACAGGTTTAAATTGACCTAGATCGGGCTGGTCGCTACCTAACATTGCAATTCCGAAAAACCATCGCTTTCACCTATAATAACAATATCTTAGTTTTAGTTTATTTTTAGGCACCATGTTTAAAGTATTAACTAAATGTATACTTTTTGTTCATGTTTTTAATTGAAAAATTATTAATTATTGAAGACTTGTTACGTGTTTCTATTTCTTATAAAGAAAATAAAAATGGAAGAAAAGTTAAACATCGAAACCTACTTTATCCTTCAACTCAAACATACGGTTGCTCGGTATACCAATACCAAGCAATCACTTAAGTAAAGATACCACTACGCATTACTAGAACATGAATAAAACTGTTTAAACAAAGAAAAGTTTCCACAGTAATATTATTTACAAGGAATAATATAAAATAAAGGGGTATCCTATTTATTTGATAAGTAAAATATTCTTGTGTTAGATACTAGATGGTTTATTAATCCACAAAGGCCAGCTTCCAGCTCTTTATTTTCCATTTTGTCCCATTATCCCAAAAATTTGAATAACAAACGCTTTACATAATCCAATATTTTTACGTACCACGAGGATTTCAGTACCTTGATATGTAGATATGTCTAAATAAACTGTCTTAATTTCCCCCGAGCCGGGGTACTGAGGCAGCAATCTGCCGTCTCATTATAAAGCTCGTTGTCTTGAGACACTGTTCCGACCCGGATCCGACGCCTGGCGCCACATCAAATGCATAATGCTGCACCAATGAGCCGAGGACAATTTACTCATATTGTTCATGTCCTTTCCATTAAGAATTTTGCCCTTGGTTTAAAGTAAAGCTCCTACATATTTATGTGGGTACTCCACTCTTAGTATCTTGCGAAAGCACCGGCGCTGCAATTAAATTCTATTGGACACGAGCAATCAACATTTATAACTGCATGTAGAACGTACAGCGAGCACAAATGCAGCACTTAACGGTTGAGCTCGTGCCTAGTTGCCTAGTACCTGCATCAGCATTAGCAGTACAGCAAGCAAATTCCCAAACGTGTAGCGCTAGCTTAATTCACGCAAGAAATCTTCGCTGGAGTCGTTCCCTTGAGTGCTCTCTAAAGACTTACTACGAAAAACTCCCAACCGCTTCGCCACTTGCACAATTTATGACGGTAGTTAGGCCAACGCAGCGCCTATGTTACCGCAAACAGGTAGGAGCCATTGTAGCGACCGACACCCCTCCCCCCGCACTGCTCTACCAACATGGCCACCAAGGGGTCGCACAAAGGAAATAATGAGGGTCTATTTTAAGTAGTAGGTTTGCAGCCAAAGCAATATACAAGCGAGTTGAAGACGCGACGCGAATGCCTGATGAACTTTAATTACAGCGGCAGAATCAACGTGGAAGCGATTGCCTTCCAGGTGTATTAGCATAATCAGTTTGTAGCCCTGCCGTGGTTAATTGATGTGAAATTGCTGATTTAGGATGCCAATTTTAGAGCAGTGCATACTTTAATCTCAGTCATAATCATTTCAATATTACAGGGGTCGTTTGGGAATACGGTCTCTCGGTCCTTGGGTTTTATTCGTCTATGTAAAAATATTGATTACGATAAAATAGGTCAGATGAACCTTATTTTATACGTCGTAACAGACGTCCGGTTGCTTTTAAAGTATAAAACTGACTAGATGATTTTTCCGAAGTTATGGAGAAATTATGTGTGTGTTCAGCCTAGAGGTTAAGGGCATAAATAAAAACGTTAACAGCAAGATAGTTTGCTGCGGCAACCCTAAGGCGAGATTTATAGCCGATTTATCAGCATGAGAATATTTGGTTGGTAAAGTCCTTTCATTTCACGAGTTGATTCAGTTAAGTATGAAAGTGTTCGTTGTTAAAATTATTATGTATTTGGGAATTCACATTGTTTCACTGATTCCCAGTAAGCGGGTAATGGAGTTTCTTGACCGTTCTTCTCCATAAGAATCTTCCTTTTGTGAATGGACACTAGAGTTAATTTTGTTTTACAGAATACCAGCTTCCGTCAGCGACTTCGCCCGCGTGATCTCTAGGAAATATATTCCCGGGATTACAAGTAGTAAGAATAACAGTATAACTCTATACTTAAAGTAATAAAGGAATCGAAATCACTTCTAACTTTTAAAAGGCTATTAAAGCACCACCTGAGTAATTTTACCGTTTATAAAACTTAGTTTTAGTTTATTACTAAGCGAAACCGTCGCTTATCTTAATTGTTGTTTTTCTCATAGAAGTAAATAATTGTATTCTTTATGAGCGAAATAAATATCATAAACCGTAAACCGTATAACATAATTCCAGAAATCTACCTCTGTGCCAAATTTCATGAAGATCCTTTCAGGTATTTTGACGGGAAAGAGGAACAAACATGCATCCTCACAAAATTTCGCATTTATAATAGTAGTAGGTTAGTAGGAAGTAGGATTATTAGGATTCATATTATAGTATTATAGTAGGATGTATATTCTTTTAACTTAAATTTTAACGTTCAAAAGTGCCTTAATTAATTGGTTTGAAATGAACGTTTTGACATTGACAAATGAGAAACAGACACAGGTAATTTTTAACGATACAACTTTATAATACCTATTCATGCATTATTATTTGTCTGGGGCATGAAAAGACCGAACCGAAACACTTCGATAGCTTTTTATGATAGATAGATGCAAATTTTGAGGCCTTGGGAGAAAAATGATGAGCGTCTTATTGTTCCCCGAGTATATTTTAAATTCTAATCAGACAGAGGAGAGTTTTTAGACGCCACCTTGGAAAATAATACAAAAGACTTGAGGTACGGAGGTGAATATTTAAAAAGTGTGACAGTTTCTTACTGTTTTTCTTGAAGAAAATTATACAAAATGTTAGAAGCTAAGGTTTTCTTATACCATTCTACGATACCGATTCGAGTGTGATGTTTTTTTTTTTGGTTAGTGATTTATTTATTTTTTGCGAGTGTGACAGTGCTTTTCGTCTTGCATAGCTCCGTCTCTCTCAGACAATAGTATCGTGATGACATTGGCAATATTGACATGTTATGGTAGGTTTCCTAATCAAATACTGCAGGGGCATTCAACGTGAACTAACGTTAAATAAAACTCCATAAGATTTCATTAACGGATAACAATTCCATAAAATACAAGAATAATTAGTCAACTAGAAGTTCTCGACGTATACATTAATATCGCAACCGCAACGACTTTAATTTTTCAGCATTAAACTCAACTGAAGCAATTATAAATTGTGCTAGGGGAAATTCATATATTTTATCCTTTATTTAGCATAGCAATAATATAATTTTGTAGAGAATCTGAAACCATCACGAAACAGCACTAATATTGTGGGAGATTTATTTAAATACCTTTGAAAAATTATCGTTATGAACATTTATTTGTAATGGAAACTACCATTTGTCATGCCTTAGATATTATTTAATAGGTGAAAGTGTGTCAAGGACGTTAGAGATGACACCAGTCACATTGGACGTGAACTATCAAGGTTCTTACACACACGTCAGTCACAACCACTTCGCGTTGCCAGCTCATGATCAGCCTTTAACAGTCCACTGCTTGACATGCCTCTCCAAGTGCACGCCATTTGGCTCGATCTCCAGCAACTCTCATCTAGCTGCTACCAGCCACCCTGCGAAGATCGTCGGTACACCTAGCATGAGGGCGTCCCACCTTACGTTTACCGATTCGCGGTATCCTCTCAAGAACTAGTCTAGTAGTCTAGCCATAGAACCGATAACCGTTGGGGTTATCGGTTATCGGTTCTATGGCTAATATGGCCGTCCCATTGTCACTTCAGCTTGCTTATTCTGTGAGTTATGTCCGCAACATTGCTTCTCTGTCAGGTCACTTCGTAGCTTATTTGATCTCTCAAAAAGTCCTCAAAGCTTAGCCCGTTGCCATTTTAGTCACGTCAGAAAAGCATTGGTTTGTTAAATTTGTGGTTTATTATATTTACCTTTAATGCAAAAAGAGTACTATTTTCCGTATCCAATAATAGGCTTGTTTACTGAAAAAATCTAATTAGTCAGTCAGTTAGACTATCAAAAAAAAATTGACCCGTATTTTTCCTTTTCTTACGGGAACCAAAATTGATGAAGTTACGACTCTTGTAAAATTCTCAATATGTCACGCCGTGGTGGCATAATTTTTAGCGGGTAGTGACCTCACGAGCCCTCACTCCCGAGTTTTGATGCGTTTTATCTTTGTCATTATTCATTGGTTTACAAAAACAAAAAATACGTGTCCATTACTTTTCAATACTCTGACTGACGGGCTAAATAGTTTTGCAATTTTTGGATGATGGAAACTAGCCTATTATTAAATCCTTAACTATTTGAAAGAGGCTTAAGGCAATATTTTCCAGACATTTAATAGATAGACGATTGCAAGAATTAAATCAATATGCAAATAGTGCAACAAACTATAAAAACATGTTATTAATTTGTTGTTTTTATATTATACTAAAATGGCATTTATTTACAGAAATAAATATGATTTACTATATTAAAACTGAGGTTCAAAAGAAGTAACCCTGACTTCGATCAATCATCAACATGTCAGCTCATAAACACATTAAGCTGAAAGTGTCAATACCACCAAAAAGGCTATAAGTCGAGTAGAGGAAACGAGATAGAATATGGGGGATAGACTGCTTTTAATCACAGTACTGTTTTGTTGAAAATGTTGCATTGAAAAACACTGCTACCCACTACATTGACCTTAGCCAATTTTGTGAATAAAGTGTATTTCATAAAATTATCAAAGTTGTCAGTTTACAACTAAACTCAAAACCAGAACGTCAAACTAATGATGGAATAAAGCTTAATTTTATTCAGAACATTTAATTTCCGGCCAATATCGGAACAGTTATTATTATGGCAACGTTGTTTATAACGCGGTCGAACTAAAAATCAGGGAGTGAACGAAGAGGTAGGTACTATTCATCGTTGTGTGCTAAAGTGTGGGATGAAGCAATCAAAACGGGGTGCATTCTGAAGGGGTAAGTAAGATGTGGTTACGAGCAGGTGAGGGAACACAATTGTCACTTACCATAGAGTCTATGGCATAGACTCTCTCAAAATTAGGTAGCATCCTCGTAGGTTCTTAAGTTGTGTTTGGAACACAGTTTGGAACAGGGTGCTTCGTGGATGGTTTATGCCCAACTACTAAGAAGGTTTGAGATTGGCGATCTTAGTGTTTGGTTATCTGTTCTTTTG
The DNA here is from genome assembly GCA_963859965.1 of Ceramica pisi. Classification (NCBI taxonomy): domain Eukaryota; kingdom Metazoa; phylum Arthropoda; class Insecta; order Lepidoptera; family Noctuidae; genus Ceramica; species Ceramica pisi. The sequence continues at coordinate 8,861,815 of OY982529.1, forward strand.
TAAGGCCTTAGCTACCTATTTGAATAAGTAAGCTTTCGGTAAAACTAAGATGGCAGCCAAGAAACACAAAATACCCAACACAATAATCCAACATTCAAAAATATTTAAGTATTACTAGCTGATTCTTGCTTACTTCGTTTGACGAAGTATAAGTTATTTGTGACTGTCATAGGCTACGTGGCTTTTTATTGGTAAAAGAATTTTCAAAATCGGTTCAGTAGATCCAGAGATTACCCCTATAACCCCACAAACTCACAAATTTTACCTATTTATAATATTAGTATAGATTTATGTATAAATTACATCAAAACCTTCCTCCCTGTCCTGTTATTGGCATTGTATTCGTTGAGCTCGTTATTGGTTCATCATTTAAACATTTTCAGTAAATGTTAAAAAGGTATTTTTTTTCATAAGGGATTTATTGTTTATTAAATCTGCTTTTTAGGGTTCCGTAGCCAAATAGCAAAAACCGAACCCTTATAGATTCGTCATGTCTGCCTGTCCGTCCGTATGTCACAGCCTTTTTCATCAAACCCATACGTGTGGGGTACCTATGGATAGCTCTTCAAAAATGATATTGAGGTTTCTAATATATTTTTATCTAAACTGAATAGTTTGCGCGAGAGACACTTCCAAAGTGGTAAAATGTGCGCCCCCCTCCCTTAACTTCTAAAATAAGAGAATGATAAAACTAAAAAAAAATATATGTTGTACATTACCAACTTGCACCGAAAATTGGTTTGAACGAGATCTAGTAAGACGGATTTTTTAATACGTCATAAATCGTAAACCGCAACTTTTGCTTATAATATTTACCTACAGGTTTGTACAGAACCCTCGGTGCACGAGTCCGACTCGCACTTGGCCGGTTTTTTAAACTCCTTTAACACACACTTACTTTATGATAATAAAACCTAAACTCAAACTCAAACTCAAACTCAATCATTTATTTCAATTAGACCATTTACAGGCACTTTTGAATTGTCAAGGTCGGTCGGTCCAAAAAAAGATGAAGCTATTTGCACGTTCCAAAGCGTAGATCTCTATGGAGAAGAACGTGCAAGAAACTCCACGGACACTCTTTTAAATCAATTGATGTACTTAATACAAAAATCATGGTAACATTATCTTTGATCGCTTCTATATGTGAGGACAATGCAAAGAACAAGAAAGTATATAAAACAATTCAAAAAGTACAGATTATAAAATAAGCCAGTGGCAGGTAAGAGATGACCAGTCTCAACTGACGGCGCCCGTTCACGAACATGACGCGTGTATCAGCACCATCTAGCTCAACCATTTTGAAGGGAACCAAATGATCCAACACACGCGCCACCATCAGCGAGACGTTTGTGTGAGCATGACAAGCTCTCAACTGCCACGCTCGTTCATGTCAAACAAGTTTAATAAACAAAATCTTAAATTAATTACATATGCAAATGGTTCCATAGTACTCACATTTACAAACATTTGAAAAAATGAATCTACTTTACTACAAAACTATGGTTTTCAATGGCCAAGTACCTAAAAAACGAAAAATAAAAACAAAATGAAACTGCATGAATGCGTAACTTACTTCTTAGCAATTCAATATTGCAAAGAAAGAATAAATAAGTACATTATACTATAGGAGCACAAAAAAAGGGTAAGCGTTACTTCCAAATTTTATATATAAAAAAAAAAACTAAAAAACTATATAGTGGATCCATGCGGCTATGGCTGTGGAGCAAGACCAGCATTTAACCAAGCATTTTTATCATGGATATAATCTTCCAATTTATAATATGCTTGTCTACATAGTGTGCGTTTTATGCATGTTTTAAATTTACTCTCATTTGGTTCGAGAATAGCGAGTGGTATTTTATTATAAAATTTAACACAATATCCCATAAAAGAAGTGTGTACTTTAGCTAATCTGAATCGGGGTTGATCTAATTTGTTCCGATTTCTAGTATTAAAATTATGCCTATCACTAATTTTGCTAAAAAGATGAAGATTTTTCCGAACATACATTATGTTTTCATATATGTATTGACAAGGTACTGTCATGATATTAATATCCTTAAACAGTTCCCTTAGTTCCCTATTACCGAAGAGGCCATGAACAAGATAGTCCTATACAAAGCAGTTAACTAGAAAGTGATACCAAAGCGCCCGCGAGAACAATTGTCACCTGGGCCAGACTACTCTCAGATATTAGCTAGCTCAGAATCTTTATGAACCCACCGACCGGTGCCGAAGCAATCCGCTGTATATTTTCTCGAAACTCAGACAGATTTGTTACAAAACTTTCCGAAACGCAATCTTGAACTAAAAGTGGTTCCTTGCCACGTACAGATGAGTTTTTAAAATACCAAGGTTGGCCGACAAAAATGCATTCCCCGTGTAAATTCAACTACTACTTTGACGAGCTCGTGCTCAATATAGTAACAGCCATTTGGTTTGTTCTTTGAGGTTAAACATCGCTTACCGAGGTCAGCCCTTAAATGGGTGAACAATCTTTGACATACTGAGACTTGAAATCTAAATAATTGACAGTCGTAACGAACGGTTGAAAGCCAGAATACCTGAAACCAGTCGTACCAAGAAGTAGGTGCCGTGTTACCCAGTTACTGAGTTGTGGAGGTCAGATAGGCAGTCGCTCCTTATAATAATTATGCTGGTCTGGAAGACACCCCAACGGCTGTGCATATTGATTAATATTTAGTAAATCACTACATATTAAAATTGATTGATTGGTTGATATTATAAAACAAAGTCCTCCGCCGCGTCTGTCTGTCTATTCGAGATAAACTCAAAAACTGCTGCAACGATTTTCATGCGATTTTCACCAATGGATAGTGGTTCTAAAGAAAGGTTTTAGTATAAAATATTTAAAGTGGGCCAAACCGCGGGCATCAGCTAGCCTATATATAAAAAATGAACTCCTATTTCCCTTGGTCATCTCATCACGTGTGAATGGCTGGGCTGATTTCGCTAATTCTTTTTTTGTTGTATTTGTTACTGTCAGGAGAAGGATCTTAAAAAAGAAAAAAATAAGAAAGTTGCAGTTTACGGGAGCCAAGCCGCGGGGGATACCTAAAACTACCAACTTCCGAAATTAAAGTTATTTTTTACTTTGTAGTGTTTTTTTTTGGAAGTCGGTTGTATTTTTTTGTAAAAAGTATTTTTGAAATAAAAGGTGAAGTCGTATAGGTGTATTGTTAACAGAAGGAAATAGATTGACTACCTTTCTCTATGATCGTTTTTACTTGGGTTCTATGCTTTTTGATTCATAATTTTAATTGTATTTATTTATCTATCATGTATTTATTCATTTAAGTCGTACACCTAAGACTACCTACAGTACTGTATTTCCTTTCTCTTTAAAATCCATCCAAAGGTTGTCTTGAAAAGATCGCTCTTAGCGATAAGGCCGCCCATTGTGTCACCCTATGTAATGTTTACTTAATTTATTTTTTCTGTAACTTATATGGTGTACATAATAAAGAGTATTCTATTATATTGAGTTAAGTTGCAAAACTAAATAATATTTAGTTAAAAATTTATGATAAAATAATAAATAAAAACTGGTCAAGTGCGAGTCGGACTCGCGCACGAAGGGTTCCGTACCATTATCTATAAAAACGGCAAAAAAAACAAGTTTTTTGTATTGGAGACCCCTTAAATATTTATTTTATTCTGTTTTTCAGTATTTGTTGTTATAGCGGCCAAAGAAACACATCATCTGTGAAAATTTCAACTGTCTAGCTATCGCGGTTCTTGAGATACAGCCTGGTAACAGACAGACAACAATGCTGGTCCACTCCACAGCGACTAAAGTGCCCAAAATTTGATGAACATGTGAAAACATTGTTGGACCTGCTGAAGATTGTAAGACTATATTTGCACTGTATAGACTCATTCTCTTTTGCATTGTAAAATTTTACTCATAAATTAATTCGTAACGAATTTAACCATGATTTTGCAAACAATGACAACTGGTTTAAAATGTGTCCATGGGAGTTTCTTGCACGTTCTTCTCCACAGGATCTACTCTTTGGAACGTGCAACTGCCGCGCTGGAGACGAGGTCGGTGGGTGTGTTATGTTGCAGAACAACCACCTGCTTGTCGCTAGCGCGGCAGGATTAGCTTCATATATTTGACTGACAGACCTTGACTAAGTATTTATTCAAAAGTGTTTATTCATTATTATTCAAAAGTGCCTGTAATAACGGATCTTTGAAATAACGGATTTTGTATTATTGTATTGTATTTTTGTATAGTAGACAGATAGACAGCGAAGTCTTAGTAATAGGGTCCCGTTTTTACCCTTTGGGTACGGAACCCTAAAAAGCGTCTTACCTTGTTTATTTGAAACATTCCGATAAACATTGTTTTCGCTCCGCCCAGAGCGGTAGAAGTCATTTGATGATTTCCCATCTTTAAAAAGGGGAACTACAGTTACTCTAGGTCGGTATGTCTGCATAGATTTTTCAATTAAAACATAGATACTTGGTCAAAACAAAAATAACATTTATTAATTACTAGCTGACTCGGCAAACGTTGTTTTGCCATAGAAAAAAAAAATGTCTACAACCTATTCTCAGACTTAACTAAAATCTCAAAAAAATTAATAATAAAAAAACTTTTTACAAAAAAATACAACCGACTTCCAAAAAAAAACACTACAAAGTAAAAAATAACTTTAATTTCGGAAATCGGTGTTTTTGTTCGTTTCTTCGTATTTTGACACCGACTTCCGAAATTAAAGTTATTTTTTACTTTGTAGTGTTTTTTTTTGGAAGTCGGTTGTATTTTTTTGTAAAAAGTTTTTTATTTTTCACTTTTTAGTGGTGCCCCACACCTACCACACCACTGCCAAATCGCAGAAAAGCAAAATACGCAATTTCGATTATCAAAGAATCATCTAAATAGTCAAATTCCAGCTATTTCGATTTAAAATCCAAAGTTCGTAACCGATTTCGATATAATTTAAATGGGACCAATCTGCAAGCATATCCTTTCAGATGAAACAAAAATTTTTCAAATCGGTTCATAATTGTCGGAGTTATGAGGTAACAAACATAAAAAAAAAAAAAAAAAAAAAAAAAAAAACATACAACCGAATTGATAACCTCCTCCTTTTTGGGAAGTCGGTTAAAAATAGGTCAATCCGCTTCGGATGAGTTCGGGAACAAACACCATGACACGAGATTTTAATATAGTATAAGACTAGATGATCTAATCGACCATAAGTGGAGACAGACTGAGATGAAACTACCTACCTGAATTTTTGACGTCGAATCTGAAAGGCCAAGTGATGACTCAAATAAAAGTGCGGCCTGAGTCGCGCTATTTTTTATATATAAAAATGAATCCCTATTTCCCTTGGTCCCGGCATCACGCGCGAAGGATAGGCCGATTTCACTAATTTAATGTATTCTCAGGAGAAGGTTCTTATGAAAGAAAAAAAATTGCTGGAGCGAAGCCGCGGGGGACAGCTAGTTGTAAATAACTCTAACTTACAAGGTGGGTCAGCTTTATTTTTTACTACTTTGTAATATAATAATGACAGCGACTTAATTTTGGCTTAATAGAAAATTATCCCAATGGTACATACTACCGTTGTACCAAATTCATCCAAATCCATTCAACCGTTTAGACGTAACAACAGGCAAAGTTGATTTCGTATTTATAATAATCTGAATACCCAGATTAACTCCACAGTCTCTTCAGTTCCTATAAGATACATCGAACATTAACATTGTGTCCAACAAACTCTAATAAAACTACGGTATTATTTATTTATTTATTATAAATTATACACCAAAAATTAAATACAAAAAGAAACTTAAAACTAAAATACATACAACGGGCGGCCTTATCGCATTTCGCGATCTCTTCCAGGCTACCTGGGATGGACAGTATTTCACTGGACATGAAATTGGGGCAGTTATGGTGTGACAAAAGAAAAACAAAATAAGTAATTATAATATAACATAATAGATACACAGATACATACATAATACGCTAAATAATAGATACATAAAGACTAAATAAAAGGTAGTAAAAATAAATTAAGGGTATCGACATAATCACAGTGACAGGTAATGTTCCTTGACAAGTTTTTTAAAAGCAGGTAACGACTGAGTGCTTCTTACTGGAACTGGCAAAGCATTCCACAGACGGGTAGCCTAAACAGCAAAAGATTTATCCAGGAACTTGTGGAATGCATTGGAATCCTCAGTCGTAAGTTATCTGATGACCTCAGAAACCTAGTTTGAGAATCGCAAAGAAACTGAAAATGTTTCTTAAGATAAAGAGGGGTGAAATGGGAAAAAAGAACATTGTATAATAGGGAAAGAAAGCATTCCGGCGAAGGCGAATTGGCAACCACTTGAGCTTCAGACGAAATTCGGAAACATTCGGTTTGTTTGTTGGGTGTTTTTTGGTTTATGTTGCGTAAGCCGAATATGAACCTAATACAGAAATTTTGAAGTCGCTCAAGTTTATCTAGATTCTGCGCTAAGTTTTTTGCCAATTCGAAGCTTATCTTTAAAGCAAATTCGCTTATGACACGTAACTTTGCCAAATATGAACATTTGCTTCTAGATTACATCGAGGGATCAAAACGCTCAAGCAGAAGTAAATTCAGGATTTCTTATAAAATTCGACCGTCACTCACATCTCGCAGAAGAAGCATCTATTTATTTATTTTTATTTATATATGCTTTATTGTACACCAACAAAAATAAAAACATAAAGAAAACCTTAAACTAAAAAAAAAAATATACAAATGGCGGCCTTATCGCATTCCGCGATCTCTTCCAGGCAACCAGGAATGGAAAAAAAATAGCCTGGACATGAAATGGGGCAGACACTTGGTGCAAATATGAAGTTAACATATATTTTTTTTTTTTACTGACAAAGAATATAGATATTAAATAGGAATATAAACTATACAATATACAAAAATATATACACAGATACATACATACTTAATATATGAGCAGGAGAATATACCAATATTAAAAATCATAGTGACAAGTAGTGTTCCTTGACTAATTTTTTAAAAACAGGCAGCGATTGCGCGCGCTTTATTGTTACAGGCAACGCATTCCATAAACGAGCGGCCTGAACTGTAAAAGACTTATCCAAAAAAGTCGTGGAATGCATTGGCATCTTAAGTTTAAAGTTATCTGATGACCTAAGAAATTTTGAATGAGAGTCACAAAGAAACTGAAAACGTTCCTTTAGGTAAGGAGGGGTGGTTGGGGAAAATAGCACATTGTATAAGAGGGAAAGAATATGGGCATTCCGGCGAAGGCGAATTGGTAACCACTTGAGTTTAACACGGAATTCAGAAACATGGTCATATTTGCGCAAACCAAATATGAACCTTATACAGAAATTTTGAAGTCGCTCAAGTTTGTCAAGTTGTACTTCGGTGAGGTCGAGATAGCTGACATCAGCATAATCAAGGATGGGTAAAAGAAGAGATTGTGCAAGCGCAATCTTGGTGGCAGTCGGCAGAAAATTTCGCAGTCTCCTCAAAGATGCAGCAGATGCGAATACCTTGCGGCTAACTTCCTGTAGCTGGGCAGTCCAAGAAAAGTTCATGTCAATAAAAACCCCTAAGTTCTTAACTTTCTCACTAAATGGAATGACTGAGTTTTCAAAAGAAACTTGGGGAAGAGTCGTCCAGTCAATCTTTGAGATCGTCCTAGAACTGCCCACCACCAAAACCTGTGTCTTAATAGGGTTTACCGTAAGTCCATAGTTCTTGCTCCAGTCGCATACACGGGCCAGATCACGGTTTAGGGACAAGATAGCCTCGGACAGATTTCCAAGAGGAGCTCGTGTGTAAATTTGAAGATCATCTGCATAAAGGTGGTAAGAAGAAATTAATTCGTTGGATATTGAGTTAATGAAAACTGCGAAAAGTAAAGGAGATAAAACGCCACCCTGTGGTACCCCGGCGGAAGTACTGCACCAGGAAGACATAGTCTCTCCGATGCAAATACGTTGCCGGCGACCGAACAGATAACTACGAAACCAGTCAATTACCGATGGAGATATGTTAAGAGAGCAAAGAATGCCAAGCAGAACATCGAAATCCACAGTGTTAAATGCGTTACTGAAATCTAGTAGTGCTAAAACTGTTACATTTCCCATTTCCATGGCTGACCTTATGTCTTCCGTAATCTTCAGAAGCGCAGTAGTTGTGCATCCATCGTATAATTATGGTAACATTATTCATCCATTACCTACGCATTTGACACTGAGAAGTTTCTCATTAGACGAGATATATTTAACAATCATACGTTACAATAGGTCCTGAACGTCTTTGACATAAAAATTATTTAAAATATGGCGTCGATAAATCCTTTTATCATTTTTCTGGTTGCTTAGCCACGTTGTATGGTCATGCTTACCCTTTGTCCGAGGTGAAAGCCAGCAGTGCAACACCGTGCCGCTTTGCTTATTAGGAATACTTGAGAGATGCTTTTGAAGCCTCTCGGAGACACAGTGGCTTCGATACGGTCTACCTCAGCTTAAGTAAGGTTGCGATCATTCTTTGATGAAGATCGAAGAACCAATTGCTTGGCAATTTATCTACCTTAAATCAACTGACATTTTCGTTTCTAAGCATGTTTGGGGAATTTAGACGGTAAGTTCTTTAGAACACACAGGTACATTAGTACCCTTGAGTTCTAAAAAACTTACCGTCGTGTTTATTTAGCAGAAAAAAATTATAATAATATTTGATACTACGAAGCGTGAGCATATTTTTGGACATACATATGTATATTTCTGTATGTAGGTTATTCTTTAATTTACTGTCTTCACGTAGATTTCATCCTCTTTATTTTATCGCGTTAGCTCCAAGTGCGAGTAAAATTATCAATTACTTAATTATACGACAGTACAGAGTATCATTATATAACTTCAAACGTCTTTGGATATAAAATGCCAGTCCTAAAGCTTTAAAAGAATAACTTCCTGGAGTAGTTTTTCAATTAAGGAAATAGACTACATTGACTTATTATACTTTTATATTTCATAGTTCAATGTTACTTCCAACTCTGAGACTCGAAAGCACGAAAAGTTACTGACCCAATGTTTTGTTAAAATTATTGGTATCGAAGCAGTTAACAACTAAATGAGTCTCTGAATTCAATTCCCGGGTCAAGCTAATTTTTATTGTTATTGTTTTTTTTTTGTGAAAATGTTCGTCTCTTAGTGAAGAGATAACATAGCAGCATTAATTTAACATGAGCTAAACCAAACGACCAACACCCAACCACCTGCAAGAATAAAGTAAATTATAGAAAGAGACTAGCCAAAACACAGTCCCAAATAAACATTTTTCTTTCTTTCTATCTGATGCCCTCGGTTTCGCCTGCTTGACGAATTATTTATTATAACCTTACTCGAAAACCACGCTATCCATTGGTGAAAACAGCATGATAATCGGTGCAGTAGTTTTTGAGTTTATCGCGAACAGACAGACAGACAGACACACAGACAGACAGACGCGGCGGAGGACTTTGTTTAATAATGTGTAGTGATCGTGATATAGCGCAAAAATTTAGAAATCATTATGTAGTAGGTACCTAACCAGGTACTGTCTTCAAGCTTATACCGAATCTAAAACTTTTACAAAAAAATAGAACCAACTTCCAAAAAAAAAAGTCGGTGTTTTTATTAGTTTCTTTGTATTTTGACACCGACTTCCGAAATTAAAGTTATTTTTTACTTTGTAGTGTTTTTTTTGGAAGTCGTTTCTATTTTTTTGTAAAAAGTTTTTTATTTTTTACTTTTTAATGGACCCCATACCTAACAACACCACTGCAAAATCGCAGAAAAGCAAAATATGCAATTTCGATTACTTGGATGACATAAAACAATCATCCAAGTAGACGAATTCCAGCTATTTCGATTTAAAATTTCAAAGTTCGTAACTGATTTCGATCAAATGTAAATGGGACCCCAATTTGCAAGTATATCCTTTCAGATAAAACAAGATTTTTTCAAATCGGTTCATAATTGTCGGAATTATGAGGTAACAAACATAAAAAAAAAGTTAAAGACCCGTAATGACAGCCACAACCCATCTAAGTGTAAAGTTCTCATCAATACAAATTAGTCAAACCCAAACACAAGGTAACTGCTGTAAATCGTTGAGGAGTTCCCTCGACTGTCTTTCGGCTCCATCATCAGATCGACTCCAGACATTCCTTAAGTTGTAGTGCTTTAAAATACTTAATGAAAAAATTAAAAAAAGGCACTAGTTGCCCATACGATTTTTGAAAGTTGCCCTCGACTTCTCTGGGATGCCACCATCAGATCCTGGTTTCCTTATCATGGGACCATTTGGGAAGTATACCCTTTCCAACAAAAAATCATTTTTAAAATCGGTTCGCAAGCGACGAAAATATGCCCGAACAAACATAAAAAAAGTACGAACATCCGAATTGAGAACCTCCTCCTTTTTGAACTTGGTTAATAATTATACAGAAGAAAAAGTCGCAAAAGTATTTCACTTTAAGAAAACTTTAAGTTTCTTTCTCCGCTTGGGCGCACCTTGTGTTGCTCCGCATCGGTGTCATTGCGGAGTTGCTGTCGACAGCCTCGGACACCATGGCCTTTCCTGCTGCAAGAGCGCAGGCCGCATAGCGCGACATGCTAGCATCAACGATATTATTCGTAGGGCTCTTGTCACCGCCGGCGTACCGGCAGTATTAGAACCTAGTGGCTTGGTACGTGACGATGGGAAGAGACCAGATGGTATGACGTTGGTGCCGTGGAAGATGGGTAGGCCTTTGGTGTGGGATGCAACATGTGTCGACACCCTTGCGCCATCACATGTTCCAAGTACGGTGGGCTATGCCGGCGCTGCCGCTGCGGCTGCTGAGGCCCTCAAGCGGCGCAAATACTGTAACCTTATCGGTAATTACAGTTTTGAGCCGTTTGGGGTCGAAACGCTTGGGTCATGGGGTCCGAGTGCGCGTCTCCTTTTTATGGAAATATCTCGTCGACTAATCGACACTTTGCGTGACCAGAGGGCTGGCTCGTTCTTTGCTCAAAGAATTAGCATTGCCATTCAACGTGGCAATGCTGCCAGTCTTCTGGGCACGTTTCCGGATGACAGCGATGCGGAGGAATTCTTCGACGCCTAAGCGTATCTTGTTTTTGTATATTTGTATATAGTTAGGTTTAGTTGTTTTCATGTTTTTATTATAAAGTAAGATATTTGTAAGTTTGCTGTAAATAAACTTACAAAATAAAAAAAAAAACTTTAAGAAGTATAATAATTATTAGTTTTTAGACTAGATGCTGATAATCCAGGCTGCAGCATCAGGCCAGACTTATGTCAACATTGCATTGAACATAAAATTTAGTCCTGTTTAAAATGAGCCCAAACACGACTACGGTGCTGTAATTTCAAGGTTTGTACTTTTTCTGATGCTCCTGGCTTCAGCATCAGGTCTCTATGTACTTCGGTGTTCCTCATTAACAATAGGTACGTTTATCCACACATCGAGCCCTTTTCAATGAGCCTAAACACGATATATCTGCTGTTAGTTGTCGAGGAGTTAGGTACTCTGCAGCATCAGGTCATGACTTGATGATCATGAGACCAAAAGTAAGCCTATAAAATTTGAGGGTTGCCCTCGATTTGTCTAAGATCCCATCATCAGATCCTAACTTGGTGACAGTGGGACCACCTCAGAACTATCTACTTTCGAACAAAAAAAGAATTTTGAAAATCTGTCGACAATAGGGAATATGCGTGCGATTTTTTTATTAGCAAAATGAAATATTTATTAGCTCTAGTAAACATATATGAAATTATTTTTAAATATCTTCATCAGCGATAAAGCTATAAAGATTCAAAGATTACAATTAGAAAGAGAAGTCCGATATGAACTTTGTCGTCAAAGTCCATGACGCCTATACAGCTGCCATAGAAAACAGCGTTATCGCGAAAGGGACAGATATATTTGTTTAAAATGATTCTATCTCGTTTGTTTTTCGAGCAATTTTGGTTCTATTGTCACTGTTAGTATTATATTTTTGTATGTTTCTAGATTAAGTGTACAGATTATAAATATTTTTTTCATGCATATTCCCTATTGGCGGAGTATTCGATGAACAAACATACAAAAAAAAAACATACAATCATCCGAACATAGTACCTCCTCCTTTTTGTGAAGTCGGTAAAAAAAAAACATTATCATCCGAACATAGTACCTCCTCCTTTTTGTGAAGTCGGTAAAAAGGGCGTAGGTACGCGTTATTTTTGCCAAATCTTCTACACAATTACTCACAAACCTACGTGTCTCAGTGAAATAATATCGTTTGCTAAATAACAAACAGCCTACAACCTAGTGTTTCAGACAGGCTACAAATAACTCTATAACAAAACAGTAATTTTCTTCCAATTACGGCAAATGAAATGAGTTACTGTTAGTTGTGGTTCGACGCCGCAGACTGCTCGTTAGGTACTACGTCTCGTACCCACTCCTCGACTTTGACGAAAAGGAGCTGCACCTACAGACAAAAATATTTGCACCTTGAGAATGTTAGTACAGTAGAATCCGCTTACAACGTCATCGAAGGGAAGTGATAAACACGACATATTCTTATAAGCAGACGTCGTAGATAGTATTACTATGCTATCTACAAAAGCTTAACAGTTTGTTTGTTTGGTTGAACGCGCTAATCTCAGGAACTACTGGTTCGAATCGTCTAGTGTAGGATAGAACATTTATCGAGAAAGGCTCTTTATATAACATCACGCTACGACCAATAGGAGCGGATCCTTAAAAATGTGACGCAGATGAAGTTGCACAGGTCAGCTAGTACAAATAAAACTATTACCTGTTTTTATTATAAAATAGAGGCATACACTAAAAATTGATCGAAACATCATCGCAGGAAAAGATTCGGGAGGGTATCGAAAGTATTAGGAATCACGGCGCTCATAGCCGAATACAATTTCTTAAAATCGGCAGTGTGATTCCATAAACATGTCAAAGTGAAGGCATGGGTGAAGTGATCACGAAGTGGCCTGTCAATCCATATAAATAAGATGGATTGACAGCTCACTTAAGTACACCTTCACCCTAGCGATCGAATCGATCGGCTGGTCAATAAGTGATGTAATTCCATCTCCACATTTTTAAAGATTTCCATATGAAAACCAAACTTCGCACTGTATTTACTTCGTATCAAGCGGATGGTAGATAGAGGCGAAGTATACAGGCTTTACATGTTTTGTTACTTACAGACTGACATTAAGCCTAATTGCATAATTCTTATTATTTACCTGCGTTGTACTAACAGTTTTTGTCATTTTCCTCTCGTTAAACTTTTTGTTTTAATTCTTATTAGCAGCCTCAAAGAACAATGCCCACTTCCCATACATTTAAAAACCTGATAATGAAAGTACATGTATATTATAAGGTATAGTAGAAAGACTACTTTTAAGTTTAGAAAATAATGTCCAACAGTCATTTTTACGATTTAACGCCGCGAACTCCAAAAAATACGTTACAGTTTATGCAAAGTATACGTCGACTTTTTGGCATAGGTGGCATTGTCAAGAGATTTACAACGGTAAGGTAAGCAAAAGTCGTCCGATAAGGAATATATCGAGGTCCAGGGGCGGTAAACAGGGTCATAAAAAGAAGAAACACACACAAAATGGCACAGTACACAACAAGACGCAAGCGCAACAACGAAGGACTGCGCCGATGCCAATTGCAGAACTGTCAAATGTCAAAAAAAATCCGTTTCACTCGTGCGATCTCAATTATATGCTGTGTGATTAATTAATTTATTTATTATCTATGTTATTTTTTATTAGCCTATATTATACAAAGTCACAAAAACTAATAAAAATACTTATTGATTAAATAAAACGTAAAATAATGTATAAAACTCAGAAACAGAGTTGAATAAAGTCAGGTATCAGTGTGTAAAATGGAACTAAAAGTAATGGAAGTAAAAAAAGGTAGTTGAGATGAGTTCAAAACATTGTAATACGTTAACCCTTGAGGTAGAATAAGCTAAAGGAAAATTTAAAAAAAAAAAACCTGCGTTTCTTTTAACATTGTGATAAGCGTAACTAATTTACAATTCAATAAGCTTAATTCTAAGATTTATTTCAATTCTATACATAATCAGGTGAAAAATGGGCATTCTTCTTTTCACACAAAGTGCAAAGAGCAAAGTGTTATTGGGTTTTTCCATTTTCAGTAGCATCCTGGAGTTTGACAGTTGGCGGCGTGTCATCCCTGTGCCTCTGCAAGCAAGTAAAGCCTTCGCATGATCACTCACCGGTCGTTTCGGATTGCCGCTTTATCCGAATATGATAGTAAGGAAACAGAGACCACATCCATTTTTGCTCATTCACTTTTGCACTACAACTTCTGCTACGATAGGCGCCGGATAAACTTGCAATAACTTACATTGACCTTTCTCTATTTTCCCTTTGTAGATACACAAAAAATAAATTATGAACCAATTTTCATAACTAGACAACGTAGAGGATGACCATAGAAGTCGATTAAGGCCAGTTTTATATATTTATTTCTGTTTTTAGGGTTCCGTAGGTACTATAATGTTAAAAGGGAACCCTTAAAGTATGACTAAGTCTGTCCGTCTGTCACAGCTGGATATCTCAAGAACCACGAATGTTTTCAACTTGAAATTTGGAATAATTTTAGATAATGTTTGTTCATCTCTTTTGCAAATAAGATAAAATGTGTATTTTTTTGCATCATCTACTGAAAAGGTTTTAAAAAATTCGAAGTGGGGCTACTAGGGAATGTGGGGTATCAATGTATCATATGAAAGAGCGCTATTTGTCCTTTTTAAAAGATTTTATCAATCTTTATAGACCGCATGTTTTTCGACTTTTGACAAGAAATGTTTAAAATTTTACTACCCTTATCTAAGTTTGCATAGAGAATAATGCCATACGTTTTACATTATGATACGGAACCAAAGATATAATAAACAATGAAATATGCCCGGTGGACGAAAATTTATAAGAACCCTGGATCTCCAGTATGCCCCTTCCACACGGCAACAACCTTAACAACTTAAGTATGCACTTACTTGATGTGTAGCAGCGCAGTCGCGCACACACCCGCATTTCTCAAAACAGAACGTACCACACAATCAATTATATACCTTATCTTTTCAAACACAGCGTATACTCACCATGCAAAGTACAACTTACGCAAACAAAAACAACGGTCGTTATCGTTGGGCCTAACCTAACCTAAAATTTTATTAACTCACTTTACGAAAGTTTGTTACGCATTTCTCTAATATGCAAATAATTAAAATAAGTCAAAACACGTTATTTTACATCGATTTTCTAATTGAAAATTGAAAATTAGCTTTTATTAGCAAGATTTAATTCGTCAATGGACATTGTTGCTCATAGCCTACGTAGGTGTATCTGCAGAAGCACATCATTAACTCGTCGCAAGAAGCAGCGGCCGTATTACGCGTTGCACCCGCTCAAAAAAGTATCATTTTGTGATTTTTACATTGTTTGTCTAGTGACTTAGTGTCAATTTCGGGTAGTGGTTAAGAAGTAGTAGAAGTAGTATTTATTGAAAAATCGCATGGATAAGATAAATAGTACAGTCGCTGTAATATTTGAAAAAAAGAATAATATTCTAAGAGCAAGACATATTTTACGATTTGTTGTTTTTAACGATTTTAAAAACAAATATAGTAAATCTTATATATGTATTATTATATAAATGCAAACCTAACTCACGGGCTTATATATCAACGGCTGCTAAAACTGCTGAAACTACTACCTACAAACTTGAAATTTGGTATGTAGCTTCCTTAAACTCCGTAGGGGTGCACTAAGATTTCCCAAAATTCTTACGGGAACGGGAAAAAACGGGATATGCGCGTACAAAGTCGCCGGCGAAAGCTAGTTACTTATACTTAGACAGTGTAAGTGATTCCATGATATACAAAGTCTTGGTTTAGGCTGCGATTTTTACAAGAAACCACTGAACAACATGGAATTCGTATAAATTGTCACGATTGCGGTCGAAAGCGCACTAGTTCACTGAGACGACGATAGCTAATGATTATGGTCAACGTGAGCATGGCGCGTGGACACCAACACGCCCCCTTGCCACTTCTCCTGTTTTTTTTTATATTTCTATGTACGGAACCCTCGGTTTTTGATATTAAGAAAGTCAATAAATTTACTTGGGTCAATGACCGTTATTGCACATTTATCTGTCGTCTACCATAGTTGGCTAATCTTCGTTGACATCGGCAATCGTCTTCGAAATACCGATTACGATTAAGTTTTGCACTAAATGAGACTATTGCGCTATAAATAGGTACATGTAACATAACAAAGGTTACTCGGAACAAATTGGCAATCCAGTCTGTCTGGAACTCCAGACAAATATGCTCGTACGCACGTCCTGTACAAATGACCAACGACTGAGAAATTGTATTTATTTGTTCCACTTTATTGAGTCCATTTGTACTAATTTTCTCCGAGGCGTTAGTGACGCCGTGTAAGTGAATGAAATTTATTTTCTTGCTTGGCTTACTGGAGAACAGTGGTTTATTGGTTTTTGTTACAAAAGGCTCATCTGAGCTAGATTTAATTACCATGCTAAAGTAATACTTAGTACTTATTAGGTAGCTCCTTTAAACTCTACTTTACATCATCAAATCGTCATTTATAGCAACTCGCGGCTTTGCTCCCGTCAACTAGCAACTTTCTTATTGATTTATTTTACATCTAAACAGTGCAAAGATAGTCTTACAATCTTCAGCAGGTCCAACAATGTTTTGTTGTTTTTGTGTTGTTTAATACACATTAATCAAGTGTATTTTGCCATTGCTATGATGACAGTCAAATGGCGGTCCTTCATACTGTCTTTGAATAAGGGTGTTAACTTTCAGCTGTGCTGAGTACAATCCTGTACAGTGAATTTCCTATATCACTCAGCGATAGTGACACTTTCTATCAGTGAAATACATTTCTTATCGGATCAATATTACCCTTTACAAATAAATAATCATGGTTGAGATAAATATTACAGCTGCTTTTAATTACACTTACATACTTCATAAACATAAGAAATCAGGAATTCAAATAAGATTCTTAATACGTATTATCGAAAGTTATTTTAGAAATACTAATTGCAAGTCTACTGCAGCGACATTCAAACCAAATGTAGGTATTCGTATAGTATTTTATCATGTGAGTCTTCCTGCGGCTGAATAGGTACTGTTTCACAAAATATAAGCTCAAGCTTATTTTGTAGCAGTACCTTTTACTACTCTATTACGATGCATATGTTAGATTAAGACAAGAAGAATGAATTAATTGGCACAATATAGATTTTTTTTATCCCTACTTCACTACTAATATTATGAATGCGAAAGTAACTCTGGTGTCTGTCTCTTTTTCATGCCTAAACCACTGAACTTTGCAACAATTTGGATGAAATTTTGTACAAAGATAGTTTGAGACCCGAGAAAGGACATAGGATAGCATTTATCCCGGAAGTCTCACGAGAACGGGAACTATGAGG
This sequence comes from Ceramica pisi, assembly GCA_963859965.1. Classification (NCBI taxonomy): domain Eukaryota; kingdom Metazoa; phylum Arthropoda; class Insecta; order Lepidoptera; family Noctuidae; genus Ceramica; species Ceramica pisi. The sequence continues at coordinate 8,879,407 of OY982529.1, forward strand.
GTAAATAGGTTATATACATTTCTGGAGTATGATCACGCGGGCGAAGCCGCTGGCACACGCTTATAGTCCATAAACTTCATATGACAAGTCAAATGATTTTTATCAACACACTAGCTGACCCGCGCAACTTCGTCTGCGTCACATTTTCCATTAAGGCGGGGTTGCAGAACTTTTTAAGATTTTTGAACATCTGAAAATCTAATTAATTATGAGTTCTTTAATAAATAAAAATCATAACATAAAAATTGAACATACCCTCAAGTTAATTGTAAAGACAGAAACGCGATTTAGAATGATTGGCTCGATACTTTTTTTTATCAAACATGACACTAAATTACAATTTAAACGTGTACTGCTAAGAGATTTCATCACGAATATATATAAAAGTTATATCAATAGATAGAGCTTTTTTTGCAGTAAATGTTGAAACCATATTGTTTATTTTCTTTATCAGTTTTCGCCAAGAAGAAAAAACAATCAAAATCTAGGCATTATTTCGCTCGCCGGACAGTCGCTGTTGTTCGTCAAAACACACAGTACTGCAACCTCGCCTTAATGCTCAGCTCCTATTTGTCTTAGCGTGATGATATATAGCCTAAAGCCTTCCTCGTTAAATGGGCTATCTACCACTGAAATAATTTTTGAAATCGGACCAGCAGTTCCTGAGATTAGCGCGTTCAACCAAACAAACAAACAAACAAACTGTTCTGCTTTATAATATTAGTATAGATTAACACCAGATCATTCAATACAAACTCATCACTACATATATTCCGGTCTCGCAGCCCCATCGTAAGTATAACACGTAATCGAGACTCAGCCGCTCGCCGTCGGCGTTCGCTGCTCGGTATAGTGCGAAGGCTATTTTCCGCTAGGCTGGCTCCCTAGTCGACCTGTCACCCCTTGGGCTTTGATGTAAAATGATACCTAACGCCATTGTCTTCGGCGTCATCTTCAATCAAACACAACGCTATCTCTGTAGGCCATAGTACCTTCAAGATGACTTTAACCATCTTCATAAACTATCGAAGTAACGTGGGTAACAGTATAGGGTTAATATTGTCAGTTTTCGCTTTAAGTTTGTGTTAGCATTGGTGTAAGTTGTGTGGGATGTATCTTAAGTTCTATGTTATTGTGGCATCATGTCGATACTGAGTTGTTAGCAATACATTTTGTTGTGAACTTTTGCCTAGCAGCCCTATTCATGAAAATATCTTTACAGGAATATCCATTTGTCACCGGAGAATTAGAAATAGAATAGAGAAAATCTTTATTAGATTATAATATCCTTGTCTTATTTAGATATTGTAGACAATTTCACGCGATGTTTTACAATCTGACGGCGTTGACAGTTTTCCGGTGACACATTCAACAATCGACAGTACCAGGATATAAATGAAATATCAGAAGAACCTTTTATTCATTTTAAAGGAATTTCACGATTCATGTCATAACGTTCCGGTGTGGGTGACACCTGCCGGTGGCGGCCGTTGACCCTTCCCAACAAAGTAGCGAGATTTTTCTTTAATAAACGGGATGCGTAGACACATTACCGTTGGAATTTAGACTCTAACTTTTCAACTAGTAAATTCAAAATCCGTTGACGGTATAACGGTAGAAATATTTGACAGCTTTCGTAGAGAGCAAGTAGCGGGTAAAAAACTTTCCCTTTAAAATTAAAAACAAATAATACTATTGTACATCAAGTTAATGGTAATGCATTGGAGTTCTCAAAGGGGCTAAAACTGTTTTATTTGGGAGCTGGCATATCCCCAATAAATTAAGAAAATTTATAAATAAGTTAAAAGAAATTAAAATTAAAGATTAAAAATATGTTCACCTACAAAATTAAGGTATGGAGAAAACAACACAAATGATTATAAAGAATATTAACTCTTTAAAAAAGAAAGTAAAATAATTTAAAAAAACAAACAACATGGATGTAACGATTGCCAAACAAAAATGAATAATATGAAACAATAAAATAAATAAAGATTCATAAAGCCTGACTGCAAATAATAACTAAAACTTCCAAACAAGATCACTCTTCAAGTACAAAATGCATAAGACTACTTGAGAACTAAAGTTTTATTTCCTACATTTAATTGAATCATATTTTTGAATACATCTCCTCGTGCGCTTCATAGTCTCGAAATAATCATTTCTCAAATAAAACTACGAGTGCAATTAAAGGCGGCCGCTTTTTTATCATGATCATGATCATTATATCAGCTGAAAGTCGTCGACTTCTAGACATAGGTCTCCCTCAAGTGTTGCCAAAACAACTGGTCTTGTGTGTCTCGCATCCATCGGCTCCACGCAACCATCACCAGATCATTGGTCCACCTTGTGAGAGGCCTTCCAACGCTAGGTATTACGGTACGCGTTCGCCACTCCAGAACTTTTTTGACCTACCCACTGCCACAAGAGTCTGGCGATGCTTCGGGCTATGAGTTGGTTCTCTTGCGTCGGATATCATTATTCTTGCGGATTTTTTAACTTAAATTCTAAATAGGCAGTAGGTAAGTATCGCCTATACTATCAAGACTAATTGATTTATATCTCAAATGTAAAACCCATAAAGCCTCAATTATAGTTTATTAAAGAAATAGACAGATTTACACTCGAAAGCATACTACCCTCCTTCTGGAGCAGTTCAGTAAAAATGATTGGCAAGGGGTTCCATAGGTGTTACGGAACCCCTTGCCTATAATTTTTACGGTACAGTAGTTATTTAAGTAAGCAATAAAGCCGGTTATGTCCGCCCCGGCGCCGAGCTCTCAACCACATAATCAAATAAACACTAGTACAAGCAATGGATTTACGACCGACAGAGAGAATCATTTCACCTATAATAATAATATAAACGCTTAGGTAGGATCAGCAAACGTTATTGCTTTATTGTTTTAGTTTAAAATAGGTAACATGAAGGGGTATCGTTGCCGTCGTTTTACGGACTATGCTTGCTGATAATATAATTAATTTGCTGTTCATTCTTCATGACTCTGAAATATTGCCTGCCTAACACCTTATTTTAAACCCCGACCAAAAAGAGTGGTGTTAAAGTTTGACGTGTGGATTTGTGTGCCTGTCTATGACATAGATATTCCTAAACGGATAAACCGATTTTCATTTTGTTTTTCAACATACTCAAAACTAATACTATTACTATTTATAAACCTTGTCCAGAAATATACATTTTTACATATATATTGTCACAGTAAAAACCTGAAACATACAAAATAAGGAAATAAATCTAAATTTAGTCATGTTAGACAGTTTTAAAACTAAACTTGTGATAATATAGAGTAAACGTTAACAGTGCAAATATAATACTCATCTTGTGACTTGTATGTACAACATGATGACTGCCGCATGGCCAGCATGAGATCAATCCTCTGCAACTCAATAACTCTCTTCAGTACAGAACAAACTCTTCTATTCTCACATCAGCTGCTTCAACAATACTCTCGAGATTAACTGGAACCTCTGTAAATAAGTAAAGCTTACGAATAGTAGAGCATCTCTAGTCTAAGAAAACCCTATAAAATATCTGAAATTCAGTGTCAGGTGGTATCCTGCCGGAGTCACGGGATTATTCGCAAGAGACACCGTGGCTCCGGAACACAAAGGGCAATGAAGGAACATGGACGGGTTTTAGTCAGTAGAAGACTGACACTCCCTCCCGCTACACCCAGAGCGGGAGGAGTCATTGGATGATTTCACATCCATAAAAAAAAAAGTGTCAGGTGGTATACCTTGTGTTGCCAGCTGGCATTTTTCTGAGCTGAGGCCCTTTTGGCATTATTAGTTTTAATTATCTGTTTTGTTTAGTTTTAAGATGTTTTTATTTGTAAAATGCCAATAAACACAATTTTCTTTATTTTTTCTTTCTATAACCTATTGGCACACATAAAAAATTGCGCTTTAGCTTAGGCCTACCCAACCCGCCTATATAAAGAAACTTGAACATAGCTAATGAAAAGTAGGTTACTATACGTCTCTGCCCAAACTTTTTAAAGAAAAAGACGTTACTTTATACGTACAAAAGTAAGGTAGTTATACATGCTCAAAAATAAGTTATGTGCATAGAAACTTACTCAAACAGAGGTAGCTTGTATCGTGACCACTGTCTCTTAGGGAGGCTTCTATGGCATCTCGCAATGACTCTACTACAACATAAGCAAGGCAGCATGGAGGTTCACCAGTAGCTACAAAAATATAATAAAGATTCAAAATTATAAAGCATATACATGAAACTCGTACGTAAAAAGAATTCAAACAATAATGACCACAAAAGACTTGTACCTTTAGATCCTAAAATACCAACAGGATTCGGCCTTTTTCGTCTGAGATAAACACGAAAATCGTACGGAATATCCTTTGCCCCTATTATTTTGTAAGTCCACGTACGATCACTATACAATTCTCCGGTACACTCATTGTAAACTGTATTTTCCATTATCCACAAAGACGTGGCCATGATAAATGCTCCTTCCACCTACAAATTAAACAAAATTTACCTTTCAGAAGTTGTTTTCTTCTAAATTCGGAAATTTAACAAACCAACATAAACAAAACTCAAAATATGTCTCACCTGACCCACATCTATAGCTGGATTCAAGGTGCGACCAGCATCCTCGAATATATCCGCTCGAACAATCCATTTACTGCCAGTCAATATGTCTACCTCAACTTCGGTAACGGCTATCCCAAATATTGAGTAATTCACCAATCTGGGATCATTTGGGCTTGTCAAATAATTAGCTTGTAACAATACTCCTTGTCTGTCAGCTTCAAATACGATTTCCCGCCAAGAAGCAGTGGGCATAGCTGCTCTAAAGGGCGCCAGTCTTGCCTTGATCTGGTCACAACATCTTATTACGCAGTAAGCACAACATTCACTAGTTATACTAGAAGCTGTTGCAAAAGAATTTGGCGTTGCAAAGTTCAAAGATGGTATCACCGACACGGTTTCAACAGGGACATTAAGCTCGTAAGCTGCTACTTGTGCCATTTTAGTGAAAATTCCTTGTCCAATTTCAATACCACCTATATTTATGACCACACTTCCATCCCCGTGGTACACAGACACCAGAGCTCCATAATTACCAAGGTATTGAGTTGGAAATGCCATATTGTTCAGCTTTATACCACGTTTCTTCCATCTGTTAAGATGATTGAACTCTTTTATGCGCTCCTGGCGCTCTTTAAAGTTTATTCTCTCGAGAAACATCGGCACTAAGGTAGGCAAATCGTTGTCTTCGCGACGATAGTTAGCCATGCGAACTTGTACAGGGTCTCTATTTAGTTCTTCAGCTATATGGTCCATTATGTGCTCAATGCCTGAAATTCCTTCTAAGCCACCTGAAACAATAATTAGCATTGTATTTTTTCCGAATATTTTATCAATAACACTTTGTTAAGATAATTATCTTTCTACTTACCTGGAGCCCTCATAAAAACATTTGAAGGAGTATCTGTTATAACGCCAAAAGAGTCACACTTCCATCTTCGATAATCGTAACAATTTTTTAAGGATTCTGTAGAATACGGATTTTCATTTTCATTACGAGAAATGCCGTCATTCACATAAAATACAGCGTCCATGTATTGGATTTCACCTCTGTCGTCCACACCAACCTTATTTAAAATAATGAAAATATATTAAAAAATAAACCAACAACCCAATTATCTGTCAATAAACTAACCAACCGTAATTATTTCTAACTAGAGTATACCTGTAAACATTATATGAAAATTTATTTACTAATAAATTATTTTTTATCTGTCATACCTCATAATCCAGTCTCGTGTTCGGTCTTTTTCCAATTACTCGTGTAATGCTGTGCATTGGCATGGACATTCTACATGGCTTATTGAGTGTTTTTGCAACTAACGCCGTTGCACATGCTACAAAACAATGTCTGCTGATCTTAGAACCAAAACCACCGCCACATCTTCTTGTTTTTACAATTATTCTGGAATCAACCACAGATTTAAAATATCAATGTTTGCCCAGATAACAAATCTTTAAGTTCAGAATTATTTATAAAATATCGTTCTCTTACAAACTCTCAGGCATTTTGAGTAACTGTGCAATTGCTGCTTGTGTAAGGTCCATAAACTGAGATGACGATACAACTTCTAAACCTTCATCAACGGGCTTCGTAATAGTCGTATGCAGTTCCATCATATTGTGATACTGACGCGGACTGATAAAAGTTCCTTTAATTACTTTACTAATATTAGCTCCCCGGTCTGTTGGCACGATTCCAGGATAAGGGTAAAGCCTATTTTCCTCTTTCGGTGCATGTATTGCATCATCAATGGTGAAAACAATAGGTTTTTTAGAAACGTTTTTATAATTAACTTTAACCAAACACGCCATTGTATCAGCTAATACTTGAGTTACTGCAACGACAATAGCCACTGGTTGATTGTAATAAAGTATTTTATTGCTTGCCAAGAGTTCTTCATTCTCAAACATGAGCATAAAATCTGCCCGGACTATGCTGTTTACACCTGGTATGTCTTTGGATGTCAGCACCGCTAATACACCGTCAACTTTCTGAAACGCAATATAATCATTGAAAATCAAATTATTTGAACAATTGACTCTCTAATATCATATAAATGATCTGTGTACGTGCTTACCAAAACCTCGGAACTATCTATACTTTCTATCTCCGCTTTGGCTACAGTGGACAGTACTAGTGCCGCGAACACTTCATTTTTAATTGCCGGCGTGTCATCAGTATAGACGGCTTCGCCTGCACATTGAATCAGACCTTCTTTCTTTAAGAGCGGCTGTGTAATAGGGAAGTCTTTCTGGTCTGTGTCATACTCTTGATAGCTGCGACTGACCGGTGGTCTGTCATCACTCGGTGTGGTAGCCCCAGACTTGTAGATGGGATTCAATATGTCTTTTGGGCATAGTTTGATGATACACTGCAAAGAAACTTTCTATTATGGTATATTTGATGTTTGTGTTGGTCATTGTACACTGGGTTCTACTACTCTACTCTAGTCTTTGAACCATTAAAGAAAAGGGCATACGAGCTCTTGAATTAAGTAATAAAATATGCATTTTCTAGCACAAAACCCTTAGTAAAGGTTGGACTTCGGTGGTTAAAAAATCCTATTCAATAGCCTGTTTCATTTTAAAGCCAGAAGAGTTAGTAAACTACTTTCAGTTTCAAATAGGCCAGTCATTGTAGACAGATTAAAATCATTCTGAATAATTGTAGCATTTGTCTTAGGTTTATGAGAGAAATATATTATTATGTAATCTTGCTTGCATAGTGTACATATTTTAACTCCATACCGTCTGTAACCATACCTATGTTTTACAAATAAATGATTGATTGATTGATTGATATATTTCGAAATAGGTAGGTACACGGTGCGGGTTTGTACCAGCAAATCAGATTTTTAGAGGAGTAATATATCGACCTTTCAAAATAAAACTGCAACTCGCGTAAATATAACATAAAGTAATGCGAAAACACGAACAAACAAACAAACACAAGCAAAAACATTTATGTAAAAATTAGTCAAGTCGAATCTTGTGTCTTAATTTATCTCATTTCAGGATTATCTACAGAACTTGGCCGTTCTTCAGATCACAATTCTTTTTTCGCTGAAGTTGGAATTCACGGAAACTTATTATTAACATTGAAGTGGCTCCCATTTTCACTTTTTTGATGGGATTTACTTTAACGTAGAATTCACCGGTAGAAGTTATAATCCAAAATCTGATAAATGACCGAAAGTCCGCACAGGTCTTTCAAAGTTGAATAATTGAGTGTACATGTACACTACTAGCATTTAAACAACGTCCCAAAACATCAAGACAGTGCAATTTATTACGAAGATGTTTTAAAAGACTGGCCTCAAATGGAAAAACAGGGCATCCATTTTTTCTAAGCTATCACAAATGTATTTCCAACCGTTAAAAAAAACTACTAAATCTACTCACCTTATAAAAAAGACCCAGAGCCACTTTTTTTCGAGCAAATGGTGGAGGATACGGTGGTCGAACATCAGGATTAATTTCCTTCTCCAAGACGTGCAGGACCGATTGTAAAGTATGATTGTTAAATATGTCTCGTCCAATGAGAAACTTCTCAGTGTCAAATGCGTGGGTAAATGATGGATTTATGTTACCGTACACAATAGACGCTTCTTCTATGAGATGTGTTTGAGGGTCGAATTTGAATAGAAACCCAGAATTTATATATGCCTGGGCATTTTGCTCTCTTGGCGTAATCTGTAAGAAACATTTAATGTTTGTAGCTGGTGGTTCTACGTGTTTTGCAAGCCTATGCAGATTCCTGAGGAGATTTCCAAAAAAAATGAGCGATTAACACTATAACAGTTCTATTCGCTGATGACTGTACTACAATATTAATAGGAAAGAATTTAGACTCATTAGAAAATTAAATAGATAATACTTAGTTTAAGAATAATCATTAAATGGCTACACAACAACAATTTAAAAATGGACTTTTAATATAAATAGGGGGCTGGCGCACACAATGCAAATAGGAAATAGGAAATATTTGTATTTTTATATATATTATAATTATTTTTTTGTTATTATTTTCTTTATAAGTTAATTAATTAGTTAATAAGTTCGTTAATTAAATTAAAGAAAAGGTTTTTGCGTCAGTACGCTACTTTTTTGTACGGGCGTTAATGGCTGCGACACAGTTTATAATTTATTATGTAACTAATGCAGTCACTATCGTACATTTTATTGTAATTTGTGTTTTTAGTTCCAATAAGTATTATCAAAAAATATTATTATCAAAAATACATTCAGGTGTACACATTAATAATTAAAAATATATATATTAATGAATGATTGTAGAGGTCGATTGGATCTACTATAATATATATAAATATGCCTACCTTATAAGTTACTAATTCATAGTGTCGTGACAGGGGCCGCAGTTTTATTTGAGTCATTACTTTTCCTCTGAGATTCGTCGTCAAAAATTCAGGTAATTTCATCTCCGTCTGTCTCCTTTCTCGGTCAACTAAATATAAATTCATACATAAATGTACACATAGCTTTTTCAAAACATGTTGTTTTAATATTATCAAAAATCTGCACTGACATACCCAGAGTAACAGTAGCCCCAACGCAATCCAATAAGAGGAATATGTCAGACTGAAAACATGGATATGAATTTTTCAAAGCCAAATTACCGGCTAGCGTTCCAATCTGAAAATGAAAACAAAAATATACTTAACAGTAAGTAAGTAAACTAAAATAATGGATTGAAATCCATAGATTTATTATAACTTTTACTTTTTAAATGATTCTAATCCGTTACTATTTAAAAAAGAAATATTGCAACGCAATACACATTCTACAAAATTTTGCCCACTTACATTTCTGACTGGTATATGGGCCACTCGTTCCATATGGTCATATAGTATACCCAAATACCAGAAGTCGTCATTCGACTCACAAAGCTCTTTGAACAAGTGCATCGTGTCAGTCAACGTCATGTTGGCTCCGAGGATCAGGTTGACGTCCAGGTAATGTGTGGCCAGCTCCTTCACGTCGCTTATGTCTATCAACAACTTTGGGTAAGAGAGTATTGGACGGACTCCTGAAATAAAATTAAGATATTACTGGGAATTTCGTGCTAGCTGTATATGATGTGAAATAAATTGCATCGCAAAAAGTGTATCTAACTAACTTTTTTAGTAAAGTCTAGTAATTTATTGCTTGCCAATTATTTCAATTTAAATAATTCAATTACCTTTTGCAGTATTACCAGCGACCAACATGTAAGAATCATAGCCGACATCGTCTAAAGCCGTAAATATTGAACTAACATCACTAACTGAGAACCACACTCTTCCATCAGCGAGAGATATTTTCTTAGGCATATATGGAGCACTCATATTATCCATGTTTACAAAACACCAGTCCTCGTTGATCCCACAAGTACCGCCGCACGTTTTACCGGATTTGGGACATATTTGCTGAGATATGTCTTCAATATCCTTTATCTTCCTTAATGTATTCACGTCCGGATGAACGGCAAAAGATTTGAATGCTTCTAAAATGGGACGGTAGCCGGTGCACCTACATAGATTGCTGCCCAAAGAGTCCTCTATTTCAGCTTCTGTTAGATGGCGGTCACTGCCCTGAACCAGGCTAATACAAACAAATATAATTAGAAAATAACGCTAAATATTTTACGCAATGTGACCTAGTTTTTGGACAAAAATTAAACTTTATTTTTGCAATTATTATTGATGCAATAAAAGCAAACTATTGCAAAAACACAGAACTTACGCGTTAACACAGAAACTAAATTTGATGCGGTCAAAAACTCGCATTCGGTTAAGTGCATTAAGTGCCTGACCCAACAGCCAATCAACGGAAGACTTTTAGCTAATACATGTAAATTACCTGTACATGCTCATCACAAACCCGGGGCTGCAGTAGCCACATTGTGACCCGAAGAAATGGTTAAGTCGTTTCTGAATGATGTTGTAGCCGATCTTCCTGTTGCCGATACCTTCGATAGTTGTGATGTCCCAACCATTGCAGGACATAATGGCAACGAGACACTGACAAAAAAAAAATTAAAAAAATGATCTGCGGGTCTTAAAAGGCCACTTTACCAGAACTTAAACCTAATGCGTTAGCAATAAAAATGAAAATGAAATTTGATAGATTTTTGTGTGATTAATATCTATTATGATTCTCCTAGAGTAGCCTTTTATCCCCCATGGTATCTTGGAGACGCAACTTCATGACCCACGTTCATTATTTTGAACGAATTAATGATGAAGTCTTGATAATCTCGGGAACATCCTTACAGAGTTAACAGAGAAGGAGGAGTACTCCTGCGAGCCCGGCGCGTGCGCACGCACGTTGACGACGCAGGCTCCACAGCCACCCTCGCGACACATGTACTTGGTGCCGCGCAGCTCCGCATAGCGCCGGATGTACTCGTTTAGTGTCAGGTCTACTGTGAACTCGTTACCCGCTGAAAATTTAGAGAAAAAATTGTAAAGATCTTTGACGACCTTCACCAGGAAAACTAAATCAATCAATTTTTAGGGTTTCGTACTCAAAGGATAACTAGCGGAACCCTATTACTAAGCCTCCGCTGTTCCTCTGTCCGTCTATCTGTCAGCGGGATGTATCCCAAGAACGTAATAGGTAGACAGTTAAAATTTACACAGATAGTGTATTTGTAGGTATTGCCGCTATTACAAAAAAAAAGTGATAAGATTTATGGCCCGGAACCCTTCATGTGCGAGTTCAACTCGCACTTGACCGGTTTTTTGGGCAAGAAAAAAATATGTATACTTAGTTAAAATATTTAATATTATTTCACACAAGACAGCGGAGAAAAATAATTGAAATAAAAATAAAAGTCCTGAAAGATTTAAATGAGGTAGCGACACCATAAATAAATCGCAAGCGCCATTATATACCAAAAAAATTAAAACACACCGCTATACTTTCTCCCATTTATCGTAAAATTCACTCGATCCAAATTATCTGGTTTATCCATATTTAATGCAAATATATCACCATTACTGAATAAAAAAACGATTCTGAAGACTTGACTGACAGAGTGACTTGTTCCAAGTAAACTGATTAAATAAAATCAGTATTTCATCAATTGCCAGTAACATTAATGTGTCAGAATATTAGTGAGCCGGAATTTATGCAATAATGAGCGCATATTTTTTGCTAACAAAATCGTTCCACGCACTTTAATGTATTCACTTAGGAGTCGATAATGCAACATCGATTATCCAATAAAGGCGTGTTTAAACTGACGTTGAAATTGGAAGCGAATTGGCCACGTTCATATTGAAAAATTAAGTTCAAAAAAACGTTTTTACAAGTTGGAAGTCGGTTGTAATTTTTTTGTAAAAAGTTTTTTATTTTTCACTTTTTAGTGGTACCCCACACCTAACAACACCACTGCAAAATCGCAGAAAAGCAAAATACGCAATTTCGATTACTTGGATGACAAAAAACTATAATCCAAATAAACGAATTTCAGCTATTTCGATTTAAAATCCAAACTTCGTCACTACATATTATAAAACATAGTCCTCTGCCGCGTCTGTTTGTCTGTTCACGATAAATTCAAAAACTACTGCACCGACATTCATGCTGTTTTCACCAATGGATAAAGTGGTTCTCGAGGAAGGTTTTTTATATATTATTTTTGATAAATTATGTCAAGCAGGTGAAGCCGCGGGCAACAGCTAGTTTATAGATACTATGACAACATACCGCCGACCGATAACTCAAATTGACTAAGTTACGTATACGGAACCATCAAAACACTAAAACCCTGTTACACAGAGCCAATTATTTAAAAATACCTACCAAACATATTTCAGCTTTACTGAGTGAGCTCTCCAATTGTGAGTCAGTTTAATTAATTCATCTGAAGTTAGGACGTTTCTTTTATTGTGTTCCTACCACTTAGCAATGCGAACATTGGAAATACATTTATTAATTAAGAACTCCGTTATAAAATTGTGCCAGCAATACGAAATAAAAATGCAGGTTCTTTTTTGTTAAGTACATGTTTCTACTATTTTAAAAGTTGATGCGGATCTCTGATCAAATTTAGTGATTCAAGCGTAGGTAGGTGGGTACTATTGAGTGTAGTTCTGTTAAAAACGGGTTGCACTCCGGGAGTGCCGGCAGGAGTGAAATCTTGAACATTAACACGTGACGCGAGTTTAACATTTTATACGCATCCCAAGAAAAGTGCTCAACGCCGCTAAAGAAGTTTTCACTTCAAAATTCAACAAAATGCTACTGTGTTGAAGAAATTTACAAATTAAGTCAATAAACTACTCAGTCGATGCCCGTTGGAATGCAATGCTTATTGCTGAATATTCTCACAGGCAAACAATAACTTTTTGTTCATTCTCGGTCCAGTTAAACTGTAGATTATTAGCAGATATTTTCAGAAAAATACCCGAAAACTGTATCACCAAAATCTCTAGAGCCGTTAACCAATTCCGACTGTTAAATAATCTAGAATATCTTAGTCGTTGTAGAGCACACGTACAATAGCAGATGAGAGTCAGATACTGACACACATCGGTACCTAGAGTAGCTACCGACAGTGAATATTAACAGAAGGATTATCTCGTCGGAAGTTGGCTCGGCGCTCTCACTAATATCTCAACTACGTGTTTACACTGGGATACGCGAATTAGACGGTATTAGACCCGTTACCATGGTGATTAGAGAGCTCACTACATCTTCGAGTTTCAGCGCTTATTTAATAAAGTTATGGATAATCAAGTGTGTGGGTGGGGTATTGTGTAGATGTCGGGCTACGATCTAGGTATTAAGTTTCCAGACTGATTTATTTCCGTCTGTTTGTTACACGTGCTAAGTAAATATATAATAATAAATAAAAATAAATTGTGTATATTTTCTTCCCTGACACGTGTAAAAAAAATGTAGGTTATACCTTAGGCCGCGGACACGAACTCAGCAGGCAAGGAGCGGTGGCGGCGCGGGCAGTTCCATATAAAGTGCCGTCCACACACATCCGGGTTCCCGTCCTTGACGGGACAGAGTATGGGACCGAGAAAAAGCAAGTCCGTACAAATCGTATGTAACCGATTTTTCTCCGTCCCGTTCGCTGTCCCGTCAGGGGCGGGAACCCGGATGTGTGTGGACGGCGCTTAGATCTATGCATTTTCACGCGCATAGATTTATAATTAAGGAACTGCCCTAACGGAGACAACGGAGACTAGTTCATAAATAACTTGCTCGTCTTATTTTCAGCTCATGTTTTTAAAATATCTATCCTTCTATAGTGTTTGTACGTTTTTTTTATCTAAATAGCTTCACTAGGGTAAAATTATCTTTTTCAGTATGAGTAACTAACAAGCCGGGTCGGCTTCGCACGGGCAGTAACAGCGCCCAATCAGCATGCTTCTTTGCGATTATTTCACAAAAACTTAATAAATTATACATCTATCACCTCATCACCTTTCTCATGAATCACTCGGTCCATTAGTGCAAACCGTGGGAAGATCAGTTTAGTAGTTTTTGAGTTAATCGCCTACATACAGACAGACTTGTGGGGGACTTTATTTTACATTACTGGTGATTCGATACGCAGCACAGACTACCGTATACTTGCCTACATACACTTTATGATTATCGAACAAAGTCATTTTAGCCATAAATAACAGGTAACCAGTGGTAGTGGTCGGATCCAGCAAGACACCAGAGATTTAACTAGTAATTGCTCTGTTGAATATTCAGACCCTGAGCCAAAGTATTTCTGATGATCGCCACGCGAACATATTCCCTTCATTAGTACAAATAAGTATTCTTGTTTTACCCGTTCTGTTTTCCTATAAAAATTGGTTGGTTGTTGGTTGGTTAGATGTTTTGTATTAAGTTATAACTTTGATAAGACCATGCATGTTGTTTAATTTTGAAACGGGTAAGCAATAATACACTTAGGTACACACTTTACGAATGATCGCAATTATTAAATCCTCTTGAATGAATAATTGCGATCATTCTTAAAGTGTTCGGACGGAACCCTATTACTAAGCCTCCGCTGTCTGTCCGTCCGTCCGTTTGCCCATCCATCCATCCGTCCGTCTGTCAGCAGACTATATCTCAATAACGGTAATAGGTAGACAGTTGAAATGTCTATTGCCACTATAACAATAACAATAAAAACTAAGGTTTATAGTAAGGAACCCTTTATGTGCGAGTCCGACTTGCACTTGGCCGGTTTTTAGGGTCTCGTAGCCAAATGGCAAAACACGGAACCCTTATAGATTCGTCATGTCTGTCTGTCTGTCCGTCCGTTTGTCACAGCCACTTTTTACCGAAACTATAAGAACTATGCTGTTGAAACTTGGTAAGCAGGTGTATTCTGTGAACCGCATTAAGATTTTCACACAAAAATAGAAAAAAGAAAACAATAAATTTTGAGAGTATACTTAGAACTGAAAGTCTTTTATTTTTTTCTCAAACCCATACTTTTTTTTTGGTATATATAGATAGGACTTCAAAAAAAAAATGAAATTGAGGTTTCTAAAATCATTTTTTTCTAAACTGATTAGTTTACGCGAGAGACACTCCCAAAGTGGTAAAATGTGTCCCCCCCCTTAACTTCTGAAAATAAGAGAATGATAAAACAAAAAAAAGGTATATGATGTATATTACCATGGTAAACTTCCACCGAAAATTGGTTTGAACGAGATCTAGTAACTAGTTTTTTTAATAAGTCATAAATCGTAAACCGCCACTTTTTCTTATATTTACCTACAGGTTTGTACGGAACCCTCGGTGCGCGAGTCCGACTCGAATTAGGCCGTTGGTTTTTACTTGTTTTTGTTCTACGAGTACGTTTGAGTTTGGAACTAGTTAGCCATTAATAAACATGATAAAATATTTTGTTTATTTAAACTTGATATATC
The DNA here is from genome assembly GCA_963859965.1 of Ceramica pisi. Classification (NCBI taxonomy): domain Eukaryota; kingdom Metazoa; phylum Arthropoda; class Insecta; order Lepidoptera; family Noctuidae; genus Ceramica; species Ceramica pisi. Next base: position 8,894,884 of record OY982529.1, read on the forward strand.
AAATCACATCGACACAAAGGTGCCGAGAGACGTCCACTGCTGGACATAGGCCTCTCCCAAGTGTCGCCACAACAACCTGTCCTGTGCATCTCGCATCCATCGCCTAAACGCGATCCACACCAGGTATTCTCCATCAGTCAAAGGGGGTAAGGGGGGGCCGAGTTGATATCGAAGGTGCATAGAATAAGTTTAATTTCACTTTAATTAAATAAGTTTCCGGTTTTAGTTGTACTTACGTCTTTACAAACTACGAAGCTTGGTACCTAGAAAAGGAACATGGGTCAGTTGCGAAGACTTTTCTCAGGTTAATTGAAAACTTTTCACGTGGGTACAGTCGTGGCCTGTGGTTCTTTTTCTATAGAACTTAGTACTAGAAGTTTGTACCACTGTGCAACCTTTGCACGAGGAAATAAATCACTAAACCGACATGAAGAAACTTTGGCAAGGCGGCTTTTTTTTTCATTATAATTCTAAATCTAGGAGGTAAAAGTTGTGTGTTCTTTGATGTTACTACAATAACGTCGTAACTCGTGTTCATTAAAGACAAGCGCGCATGAGTACTATTTATATTTCAGTACCTTGCTGCTCCATCCAACGCTTGATATCAGCCTAATCTCCACAATAACCAACAAATTTTTTAAACCCAATCTGCGAAAAAATCCCTAGTGAGCTGAATTTTTTTATAAATTTTCCTTTTGCGGTCTGTTAATGACAATTTGAAAAAACCAGACAAGTGTGAGGCGGACTATCACACGAAGGGTTCCGTACCATGAACGAAATAAGCGCATTTCTTGTAGGGAGCCTCCTTAAATTTTAAATTTAATTTAATTTTGTTATTAATTGTCGTTATAGCAGCAACAGTAATACAACCTCTGTGAAAGGTTCATGAGATACAGCAGTGCGATTCTGTAAATATGTCGAAGTGAACACTTATGCGAAATGAACGACAAGTGAGCTGTCAATCCATACAGACAAGATGGCATGACAGCTCACTTGTCGTTCACTCCACTTAAGTGATCACGGTGAGATGTCGACAGAATCGACTGGCTGCTCTAGCCCGCTGACAGACAGACCGAGGGACGGATGGGTGGACAGCGGAGGCTTAGAAATAGGGTTCCGTTGGTTATTCTTTGGGTACGGAACCCTAAAAATCAACATTAAAACACCGAAATAACGGTAAGTATACCAAATATCCAGGTCACTAAGATTTTCCGCAGATGAAACCTACTGGACGCTTGTTGTTATAGAAGCCATATAAATACGTCTACGTTTCCATTCTTTTTCAACGGTAAATAGTCTGCTATAGGCTGGTGTAGCGATTTTGTAGCTTTCAATTTTCCGAATTGTATCAGTACCTACCTACTTCCAGACAAACAAGCCATTTAACATCTTCATAAAAATATTTAGTTTGGAGAAGTCGTCCGCAAGCAAACATTTGGTTTAATAAATATAGTTTTGCTGCGAAGATTCCTGGTAATCTTCGCAGCAAAACTATATTTATTAAACTATCTGGATTCAGACTAAGAGGATAAGTTGAAAAAGTACGTGGAGTAAGTCGAAGTCTCTGCACGTAATTAATTAAATGATGTGCCGGTCTTCGGTTAATACCTTCAATCTTCAGGGAGGTTCGTGAAGCATACTGTCTTCATAAACAACGTGGACGATTAACTGGCTGAAGAGCTTAGTGGGCTTGTTCAAATACACAGATCAGGGAACCGCTGTACGGGCTGCGTATAGAACTAAATTTTTATCAGCGCAATTTCGCCTTACAAAACCATGGTCAGAACTATCACGGGCCGACCATTTTAATGTGAATCCCCACAATGGGCTTCATCAGAAGGCTAACACCAATATCTGGCCAAGTTACTGCCATGATTCTTCGGACTATTGACAGGGCAGTACTATGCTTAGAGTTTCCTAGCTTCATAAAAAATGAAGATATCCGCAGGAAACCAAGCGTGGCATTGGACAAGGCGTATTGAAATTCGAATGGCTCTGGAGTGGAAACTAGTTACCGGAAGGAGGTCGTTGGAAGGCTTTTCATATTTTCGTTGGATGGACTGATTACCTCATGGAGGCTGCGGGATGCGAGATGCATAGGACCAGATTGATGTGGCAACACTTGAGAGACTCCATTGGACGTCTTTCGTCTGAAATGATAATTATCGATTTCTGTGACAAAATAGAAAAAGAGTCACTGGTTCTCTTGGTGTGCATTCGTTTTACTCTAGGGTCCGACACGTCTCTTCTGCTCTGTGTTCAAAGAGTTTCTAAAAGAAAACCATCAAGTTTATCGATTTATTGTTCCGCACATTTGAATAATCAGCCGAGCATGACAATGAGCTTGATAAAGGTGGTCTAGAATACCAAAGGTTTCTTGACTTTTTTGTAACGTTGTTGTTTTTTTTAACTCAACGGCCACTGGAGATTTTTCATTTTTATTTTATTTCTTAGTCACACAGGTACCTTTTGCAGAGAGACTCGCTGGTGAACCGTAGCGTACACGTATTGAATCAGGCCCATGTTCGCAAATATGTCTAAAAAAGCAGTATTTAGTATCATGTTAGGATCGTAATCCTAAAATGATCCTTACTGCTTTTGCTTTGTTTACAATCATACATTTTGTCATAGGCATCATTGCTAACACGTACTTTACGTAGTGGGGGAAGTTCGCGTATGTAAAAATGTAAAACATTGTGCGTGCGCGAACTTCCACCTCTACGAAAAACATTTGCACATTTACGTGCCCGTAATTATACCGGTTGTGAGTAGTACGCACCGTATTCGTAGTGCGAAGCAGCACTAGGGTATTAGACACAACTATGACAAAAATAATTCTGTCTCTGTTTATCAAAAACTATCTGAGTCGCGCAACTTCGTCTGCGTCACATTTTCCATTGCTGCTCCGCTCCTTTTTGTCTTAGCGTGATGATATATAGCCTATAACCTTCCTCGATAAATGGGCTATCTAACACTGAAATAATTTTTCAAATCGGACCAGTAGTTCCTGAGATTACCCCCTACATACAAACTTACAAACTTACAAAACAAATTTTATCTCTTTATAATATTATAGTATAGATTTAAAGACGCTAACATTATTATAATTTTTAGGGTTCCGTACCCGATGGGTAACTCCACCGTCCGTCCGTTTGTCTGTCAGCGAGCTGTATCTCAAAAACTGTAACAGACATGTAGATGTTCTTTTTTTTAAATAAAGTAGGTACCATACAAGAAACGTGTTTTTCGGTTTATTGTACGAAACCTTTCGTGTGAGAGTCCGACTCGCACTTGGCTGGTTTTAGAGATTTTTCAGTCAAACACCTTATAAACTTTTCGAATATTTCGAGCCGAGTTAAAACATCTGTGCTTACTTTGTAGTTTTTATTTAATGTTAATATAGGTTTACAATAAATCTATATCTATATATCTATATATTTTTTTTTTTTTTATAATAAATCTGTAGAGAGGTCAATTCTGTACATGAAATATATTTCCAAAATAACTATCAGGGGTTGATTAGGGATCGATACTGATGCCAAAAATGCAATCAGTACAATTTTTGTCTGTCTGTCTGTCGGTCTGTCTGTCTGTCTGTCTGTCTGTCTGTATAACCGTTATAGAAACAAAAACTACTCGACGGATTTTAATGAAACTTGGTACAATTATTATTCATACTCCTGAGCAGGTTATAGTATACTTTTCATCACGCTACAATCAATAGGAGCAGAGCAGTGAAGGGAAATGTTGGGAAAACGGGAGAAGTTACTCCATTTTTTAAGCTTCCGTCGCGTGTGCAACCTTAATGGTGAAAGCTACACAGAAATCATGTATGACGGAAATGTTCTCCTTAAAATTATATAAAAAATATCTTTTATGATTGACGAACAATAACACGTGTACCTAACTCCCGATAGCTTAGCAGTTCGAAGCTTTCTGATTGTATTTGTCTACTCTTACGTTTATAAAACTCTCAGTCGTCCCTAATTAACATTAATAATTAACATTATTAACTATTCCATAAAAAAAGAATCATAGAAATCGCTATAGAAACACCAAAGTTATACATGAAAAACGCCAATAATAAGCCATCGCGCGTGAATACTGAATCATGTTATAAATAAGGATTATTTTTGTGGTCGCGAACGCACAGGCAGGCGGCTAGCTTGGAGCCTAGAGGCTAGCGAGTAGCTTCGGAAAACGGCTTACGACAGTTTGCAATATCCTTTAATAAATTTAATGTCGAGGGGAAGGTGGTTATAATTTCGCTTTACACCAAACGAGTAAACTTATAAATGTGAAAGTTTGGTTGTTTGTTACTCAATCACGCCAGAACGGCTAAACGGATCTTAATGAAATTTAGAACAAAGATAGATTATAGTCTGGAATAGCACATAAGCTACTTTTTATCCCGGGAATATGTTCCCTAGGGATCACGCGGGCGAAGCCGCTGGCAGAAGCTAGTTATATAATAAACTAGCTGTCACCAGCGACTTCGCTCCCGTCAACTGGCATCTTTCTTATTTTTCATTAAAACCTTCTCGTGATAATAACAAACACAACAAAAATTTGCGAAATCGGTTCAGCTGTTCTCGAGATTTGCGCTTAGCAACACTTTCAGCTATTCATTTTTATATTATAGATAAACAATTAAAAACCATAAATAAACAACTTGTTCTATCAAGTTCTTTAACTTGTTAGAACCTACGCTTACACAACATCCTAGATACTTATGTATTCGGATCACAGAAGCGAGGCGGGGATACGCAACGGTATTCAATTTCCACAAAGTAGAAGAAATCGCAAGGCTGTTCTAATTGCCGAACACCGTGTTTTCCGCTCACTTACCGTAATTGCTCACCTAGATGTTGCCTAATAAACGTTTGTTCAAATTATAAGGAACCGTATTTTATGCTCGAATGCGTGTTACACATTTTTTGTGCTGTTGTTATTTTCAGAGTTATATTTTTAGACTTCTTTACGTGCCATTTGTATGCTGGTGGCGATAACAATCAGAAGAAAAGTAAGCCTATCAAACCTTATTTATTTACTACTAGCACTTCGCCCGCAACTTCGTTCGGGTTTAGTATTGCAATAGGCTAGATTCCACCATCAATAAATTGCAAATCTATTTAGTCCGTCAGTTAGAGTATTGAAAAATAATTATAGTACCATGGCGTGACGTACCTATTCACAATTTTAAAAGCGACGTGTCTCAATCAATTTTGCTTTACGTTTCAAAAAAAAGAAAAAAAACGCTATTTTATTCGAATATGAATTGTAGACTAAAGTGTGTTTTTAATCCCTGAGACTAAATTGATAAGACGTGCAAATGGCAAACTGGCATAGATTACAACAGTATTTAAGTCAGTTTTGACTGGTTTTGGCATTTGAGAATATAGTCTCCGAGATTTAAAAACAGACTATAGTTACTTCCTGACAATTATGTAAGCTTTCTATTGGTGAAAAACTGGTTGAAATCAGTCCAGAAGTTTCGTAGCAGTACAAACAAAAACAGCTTTTCTCTTATGCAGCAGGCAGGTATCTATTTTGACACAGATATTATGAACAAAACCACTTTACGAAGTGTACGACCGTTTTGTTCTTCTAAATAAAGTTCACAACTAATTTTGATCCGGTTATCAATAACATCATTTTGATTACGTTTGGTTCACAAAAGAAATTCCGGTTAATTGACAAGTTACAAACATCACAATCAACAATACCTTAAATTGCTTTACCCTTATAAATGAGAGGTTAATCCGACCAAAGAATTACTCAACTGGATTAAAAACTCCAAATATTTTACGCGGCTGTAACTTTTACGTCTTCTTCAAAGTTACGCAAGTACTTCGGTAGGCAGGTAATAAAGATACCTCGGTGTCACTGGATAAACTTATATCACAAGAGTGTTGGACCTCTTGTAAGGAATTCGTCGCTCGGTTGCCTTCCCAAGTTTGATGCTCTCAACAAAATTAGGGTACGTTATTGTTCATAACATCAATATATAAGCAATATATGGTTGTAAGTTTTCTTGTCTATCTTTTTCACGCAATTCGGAAAATACATGTAGGACTCAGAATGTACTTACTTTCAATAATCAAACATTTATGAGAGAGAGAGACTTAATGAGACTATTTTATTTGTCTTCCAAAGCAATCCTGAAAATGAAGCGCTCTTAATTTGTAATGGATAAAAATTCAGCACAGTTAAGTACGTGACTATATACTAAGTATAATAAAAGGCACCCAACGTCATTGACTGAAAGGTTAGTAATAATTGGGTAAAAATCCAATTCTTAACAAGGCCAAACCGATAAGCTTAATTAAAAAGTTTGAAGTAAGTAGGCAATAGTCTACTTCTTAACAATGGCATTTAGACCAAAAGGCAAATTACATGAAAATGCCCTCACAAAAACCCCAAGTAATTAGGATTTTCTTTTAGTTACAGCCCGAGATTGCAGGGAATGCCGATTGGTTATCGACCCTCGTGGCAGTAAGGGGTCCCAACGCTTATGTCCCAATACGGAAACATGGTCGAATGGTTATTTAATACCTGCTGAAAGCTCACAGATGAGTAAAACTTTTTGTTTTTAACTTAACCTTTGTTAGAAACGATTTGATTTTCGTTTATTGTATCTTTAGTCCCATCACGAGAAGCAGCCTTCACCAGGTCACCGGTCCATCCTGTGGGAGGCCTTCCAATGCTTCTGGTACGAAATGGCCACTGCAGTTTTTTTTACTATCTGACGACTGACTAGCGAGAAAGAAAACCTACATTCTGACAAAAATCATCTATGTGGTTAGGTACGTGACGTGTGGAGGATGGTTGCAGAATAGTTAGTAGGTACCTTTTTAGGGTTTGGATCCTCTTTATGGAAAAATGGAACCCTTGTAAGATCACTCGGTTATCTGAATGTCTGTACGTATGGTCACAGCCATTTTCTCCAACTCTACTAGACCGATTCAGTTGAAATTTGGTACCCATTTACCGTTTTTTGAAACTTGCGATAGGCTTGCAAATATTCAATATTGAAGACGAGTACGAAAAATGTATTAAACCGAAATATACCGCCCAACAAAAATCTGTTTTAGTAGCAGGATTCCCTACAAGCAGGGTGATGTGAGTGTTTTAAATTAAGTCATAACATTAATAAGAACTTGATTTCGTAAAATCATCAAAAATAAAGGAATTTCACTTTCAACGTCTCCGTAACTGGCAGGGTCCCAGGTATTGTAAAATACAACAAAAGAATCACAATGACAAGTGACTCTAGATTTCGTAAAACTTTTTTTCCCAATCTAGCCAAATGGAGTATCATGAAACCATCCCAAAAATAGTGCCAATGTGGGAACCTTCGTCAGGATATGCCCCGCCTACTTTCATGTCCTCCATTCCTAACAACAGAATGTTCCAAATAGCCATATACTGGGTAGAGTATAATTTTAAAATGTTTGTGAAAAGAAAAGACGGAGCGTCTTTTACACCCTTTATACAAACTAACATAAATGTCGTAAACACCAAGAACTTATCACTTCTTCTTCTTCTTTGGTGCCATCCATGCCGGCGGCCCTTTTTTAACCGCCTTCTTCTTAATAACCTGCTTTTTTTGTTTCTTATCTTTTGTTTCAGGAACGGCTTCGTCTATAGGGTCCAGTTTGGGCTCTTGAAACTTGAAATCGGGAAAGGCGGTCATGTCCACCCCTTTGCCTCCCCCATAATTCTTATCGAGCTTAGACATTTCTGACTCCAATTCCTTCAAAATAGATGGGCTGGGATCCACAAATGCGCCATCAGGACTCTTTTTCCTGTACTCTCTTATTTTGTCAAGGAATAGTTGCTGTACAGGATCAGTTGCCGTACCTTTACCCGCTCCTTTGCCGGTTCCTTTACTCCTTGTGATAACTGCAGATACCAGTGCCGTTCGGAATCCACACACAAGTTTATAAGTAAACATATTTCTGAATTTATACCGTGATGTTAGGCGTAATATGACAGTTAAATGTCAGTCATACGTCAGTGATTGATAATATCTTTGAAATACTCCAAAAAGTTATGTTGCAATCATAGATTACCTTAAGAAAGTAAGACAATGCCCGTAAACAATAATAGATTTGCTAATATTACTTACCTAGCGTCTCTGCTAGACTCGCAATAGGTACTTGGACCTCTCCCTTGGTCTAATTAGTCAATCAGGACAGCTAACTTTAATCTAATACATTATGCGCCACGCACATGGTTGACAGTTGACTTGCTAGATTTCCATACGGACATCATTAATACGTCTGTTTGTGTCATAGGACTGGTAATGTCGGGAGTTGGGTCACGGCCTCGTGGGGATTATCTGTCAATGCTAAGTAGGTGACTAAAAATTCATTCATTCTCTTTCTACACATTAACATATGTCTTAAGCTGTATATATAACATCTTATAAAATTGATTTGTATCCGTAGGTACAGTGATCTTAATGCTCACTTGAAAATCGGCGTCAGGCATCTTCTAGTTGTCTGGTATGTATTTCGCTCAACTAGGCATATTTAACGTAGCTGTGGGGCACACAATGTTATTGTATCAAAGTAAAGTTTCCTTATATTTGTTTTTATATTGGGTGTACCGTCGTGTGCCGAATTAATATGTTTTCATTCTTCTTTATTTAAAACTAGCTGATACCCACATCTTCGCCCGCTTGACAAGTTATATACTAAAACCGTCCTCGAGAATCACTCTATCCATTGCTGAAAACAGCATGAAATTCGGTGCTTTTGAGTTCATCGCAAACGGACAGACATACCGACGCGGCGGAGGACTTTGTTTTATGATATGTAGTGACTAAAAGGGCCTTACAAAAACTCTGGTAAAAATAATAAACGAATTTATTATTATCTAGTGTAAAACTCAACATGCATCTGTGTTGGTAGAAAATTGCACATTTATGTATTTTGAAATCGGCAAAAGCTTGGCACAAAAAAAAACTGTTTATCATTATTTCTTTCTAAAAGGATATTCTCTAAAATTCTCACAAAGGCACGATAAGGGTAAATGAAGAATAAGACAAGATGAACTAACATATTTATCTAGTGCCAGTGTAACAGTGAAAGGCTTATGATCAAGTACGGCTAGGTATGGGCCAATTAGGCGAATGAACTGCACATGCCACAACGATATTAAGCGAACAGCGCGCAGCGTCAACCTACTCCGTGCCTTGGCTTTATAAAGGAGACTTATGAAATAGACTGAAAAAATAATAAAATTACGTCGGTAGATTGGTATGTAAGTAGTGTTTGATAAGCACGTATACTCATTCCATGAACATTGTTTTGAAGTAGGTACATCTCTGACCAAGACTGAAGTCAAGAGCAAACCCATCTCAAATAAAAAAAAGATTAGAGTTACAAACCTCGCATTTGCAACGATGAACAGTTGCTTACGATCCGGTTACCTACAGATAAAAAGCATAGATAAAACCGGCCAAGTGCGAGTTGTTCCCTCACACGAATTTAAGGGTTTAGTACCTACCATAAACCGGTAAAAAAACACGTTTCATATAGACTATAATAGTATATTTTAAAAAAAATCTCCCTTTAATTAATGATTAAATTTAATTTTAATTATTTGTTATTATAGCGGCACTCTTGAGATAGGTACTGGTCGCTGACAGGCGGACGGACGGTCAGCGAAGTGATAGGGTTCCGTTATTTACCCATCAAGCTTAGTGTATGAATCCAAGATATCTAAATTACAAGTTACTTAAAACTTAAAAATATATTTTTCGTTGCACATAAATGCTGTTCGTGAGATTATACAATTCGAAGCAGCATGGCAGTTCATTGATCGGAATTGAAGGTTACTTTGGCCTAGAGGTGAAAGCGTTTATCTAAATATTCGTCATTTCACATAAAATAAGCCGTTTACAATCTCTTCAAAAGGTAAGGTCTTTGAAAAGCACGGGTCGATCTTCAAGGTCACTGGCCGAGGTTGGTCCGTGGATGGGTGACCATCTTAACATACTTACCGAGACTCCACCATGCCTCGGAAAACACGTTAAACCGTTGGTCCCGGCTGTCATTTGCAGATCTTTGGCAGTCGTTATGTATAATCAAAAGCCAGAAAACAGCGGCCAAGTGCGAGTCGGACTCGCGCACAAAGGGTACCATTATCTATAAAAACGGCAAAAAAATCAAAAATCAGTTTTTTGTATGGGAGCCCCCTAACATATTTACTTTATTCTGTTTTTTTTAGGTTTTTTTGTAGATAAAGCGGCAACAGAATTACATCATCTGTGACAACTGTCTGGCTATCGCGGTTCTTGAGATACAGCCGGGTGACAGACAGGCAGACAGACAGCAAAGTCTTAGTAATAGGGTCCCGTTTTTATCCTTTGGGTACGGAAACCTAAAAATTGACACCAGTCTCGCCAAGAAGTAACGTGTTACCCAATTAACGGGCTGTGAATTGTGTGAAAACTGAATCTGGTTCGACTGGAAGCCGACCCCAACATAGTAAGGAAAAGGCTAGGCAAGATTATGTAAACGTGAGACCCTAAATAACATTTAAATTAGTCTGTGATTAACTTTCCCAAAATCTATTCACTCTAACAGATATTGAACAAAAATGTCAAAATGGCAGCAAGTTTTTTGAAATATGATTCACCAACAGAAAGAGAAAAGTAATTCGGGATTTATTTAATAATTAGCAGAACGGCTTGTTTCCTGCGGCGGAACCCTGGGTTTGCTTCGCTTTGGGCCGTGCACGCACACTACGCAATCAGATATACCGATGCAGAATGTACCTACTTACCTACCTCATTTACTTATACCAATCATTGTACCTACATATCATCATCTGCCTAACTTTTTTCCCAACTACATTACTGGGGTCGGCTTCCAGTCAAACCGGATTCAGCTGTATACCAGTATTTTACGTGGAGCGGCTACCTACCAGACCTTCTCAACCCATTACCTGGGTAGTACGGTTCTTGGCAAGACTGGAGTCAGATTTACTGGCTTCTGACAATCCGTAACGACTGCCAAAGGTCTACAAATTATAGCCGGGACCAACGGCTTAACGTGCTTTCCGAGGCACGGAGGAAATTCGATATGTTAAGATGGTCACCCATCCACAGACCAACCTTGGCAGGCGTTGCTTAACTTTGAACATCGATCCGTGCGGCTGTTATTGTTTAGCCACGAGATCCTTATACCTACATATAATTATTGTATTACTATACTTGGTAAATGCGTCCCTTAATTAGTTGAAGCAAGTCAATGAAAGAGAGAAATCTTTTAACCGTATTCGGAAAGTGTAATTCGGTTAGTGTTTTGTTTTGTGTGTGTATTTTGTGTTATTGCCGCTATAACAACAACAGGGATTATGCATGCGATTTATTTATTTGCAAATACTTATTAGCTCTAGTAAACAATAATGAAATTATTTTTTAAATACCTTCATCATTTATGAAGTTATAAAGCTTCAAAGACTACAGTTAGAAAGAGAAGGCCAATACAAACTGTGACGTCAAATTACACGACGACTATACAGCTGCCATAGAAAACAGCGTTTTCGCGACAGGAACAGATATATCTGTTTAAAATAATTATTGTATCTCGTTCGTTTTTCGAGCAATTTAGATTCTAATTTCACTGTTAGTATTATATTTTCGAATACTTTTAGATTAACTGTTCAGATCATAAATACTTTTTTCACAAAGGGGGCTCTCATACAAGAAACGTGTTTCTTTTTTTCGATCTATGGTAAGGTACTCTTCGTGTGGAAGTCCGACTCACACTTGACTGTTTCTTTTTTTTTCAAAATAAACCATTTTGATGAAAATAAATCAAACAAATATGTCTGAATTGAGTAAGAATTTCATAAACGCGTTGGTAACGCAAAAGCTTTCCACCCTTCTACACTTTCATGTTTTAATAATAAAGTCTGCAAAAGAATATTTTATGTAGCTACCTTAATTAATATCAACGTAAATTAGACCTTCTTTAAAACTTTAAATTAATTTTTCTATATAAAATTTCACGTAAAATTATCTGAGCAATTATAAATGATGCCGTTGAATATTAAAACTACACGCCTTCACAACAGCGAAGGCGAAATGGGTCAGCCGTATTACGAGCGACTGAAGCATACTGTAACTTCGAGCCCTGAACAGGGAAAGTCAATTCCAACTGGCAACTTTTTTCAGAGAGCTTTAAGCCGAGCGGCATTGAGCCGACCTTTTCTATTGATTTTTGACTCCGCCGTACCCCATTGTTTTTCTTGTGATTGTCTTAAAAGGTTAAACAAAGAATTTCAAATGCACACTACGCCACAAATGAGTGTGTGTATAGAGAGGTAATTTTTGGATTCTATCTGTGTGCTGCGCAGACTAGTTGGATGCTCCAGCTAAAACAGAAGATGTAATAAAGTTTAGTGAACCGCAAATTGCGCGGAAGGCAACGAAGCGCGAGATTCGCTAACAAGAACGGCTCCACACTCGTGGAACACAACTTTATTCTTTGACTCAGGAAGTCTCTCTATTGCCTACCTGCGGGATTTTCCAAGAAGTTGTTACCACTTACAGAACCAAAGTCGTTATCAATGTTTAGGATTCCGTACCCAGAAGGCAATCAACTGAACCCTATTCCTAAGGTTACCGCTGTCCGTACTTCTATCCGTCGGTCTGTCAGCGGCCTGTATCTCAAAATTTGTATTTCAAGTGTCGCTATAACAACTAATAAAAAGAATTTAACTAAATTCAAAACTAAAGAGAACTCGACGAAAGGGGTATTTTGTTCAGTTTATGATACGGAACCCTTTGTGTGAGACCGACTTATTTAAGCTGTACTTTGACCGTCGTAACAAAAAAACAATTACCTTGTCAAATTTTCATAGATTTCATTTAACTTGGATTTATTTGCGTGTTTTCGCCCGCGCGTGGATCTGGTCCGACAAAGATTCCGTTTGCCGCTGCAGTGTCGTGCCTGTTGCCAGTGACAAAACTCCTGCACTGACGCGATGCGGGTCACGCGTATGATCACAGTCTATGACCATGCGTGTGACCCGCGTCACAGTAAAAACAACACTGAAGACAGAAGAACGCCGCCCGCATCCGGTTAGAACGCACGGATGTGCGCCCGCAGCCAATAAGCAATCTGCGCACGTGCTGCCCGCATGATAGGAAAAGAAAGATGGGAAATCATCAAATGACTCCTCCCGCTCTGGTTAAAGCAGTAAGGAATGTCAGACTCCTACTGACTAAAATCCATCCGTGTTCTTGTGGCTGCGGTGGCTCTTTCGAACAAATTCCACAAACCCAGCAGGATGCGTGCAGTCTGCATGCGGACTAAATCCGTGCGCGGGCGAAAACACGCATGACAGGAAAAGGGCCCTTAAATCTTTGAATTTTCACTGAAACTGTTAAAAAGGTATCCCATGAGTTTCGCAGTAATATGTACCCAAGTGTGTGCCGACCATTACCCCCGCAGCTAGCTGTGTAACATGAAGGGTCCAATTTCTTGTTACAAAATCTATTTGATGCTTGCTCATACATGTGTATTACATTAAAGGTTTTCATTGGATACTTTTGTGTGTTGAAAAATGCTCTTTACTTTGTTTTAGAAACTTCGGGATGCTCTATTCGAGTAAATAATGTATGATGTGACGATGACGAGAGCTTGTTAACAGAACCATCTTATTGTTACGATGAAATACATGACACGCTCTTGCTTATTTGTTTTCCAGAAATACTGCTATTATTGTTGACTAGCACTTCGCCCGCGACTTCGTGCGCGCGGATTTTGGTAGATATTCAACATAATTAAATGCAGAGGACCATTTTCATACCAATTTCCACCACCTATTTTACCCCCTTCCCTGAAATGCTTTCTTAACTGACGTATCCTATACATTAATCTTTTTTTGGGTCCATCTTCATTGGTCTACACCAAAATCGTCGTTTTAAAGTTCCCTAAGTACCCAAATGGTAACCAACGGAAGCCTATAACTAAGCCTCCGCCATTCTTCCGTCCGTCTGTCTGTCAACGGGCTGTATCTCAAGAACCGTAATAGGTAGACAGTTGAAATTTTCACAGATTGTTTGTTTCTATTGCCGTTATAACAACGAATAATAAAAGTTATGTTTTATGTTACAGAATCCTTCGTGCGCAAGTCCGACTCGCACTTGGCCGGTTTTGAAATTTCGTGATTAAGTACCCTGACCAAATAACCTTGAGCATTTTTTCCCTCAATAACAGCGCAAGAGATACAATAGCGAATTCGCTCAGAATGAAAAAAAAAAAACAAATAAAACTCGTACTCGCTCGTTATAAAATCTAATTTTGGTCGTTTGAAAAAAATATTTCTACCAAAATGCTCATAATTTAATAGGGTATTACACCATTTTTTTAAAACTGTTTTAAATTAATCCTGAGATCGTAATGAACTAGTAGAAATTTTGTTAATTTTTTTTTAAACCGAAAATCGCCCTAAAATCTGTTTTTTATTTATGATTTTGAATTTTCGCGCGGAAACGCTAGCCGCCATGCTTTTTCATCTCGTGACGTCACTCGGTTAGTAAACAATACGACTGCGAAAGACCAATTAATAAGATTCGTGAAAATAATGAGTTATCATTGGTGTCTTGTGCCTGAATGCAAAAATACAAGTGTAAAAACGCCACAAAAATTATGGATTCAAGTGCCAAGTGATGTAAAAATGAGAAATACTTGGTTACATTAAAGTATTAACCATTGGCAGATTTGTACTTTCTGCTTTCACAAAACCGTCTTCCATAGTGAAATAAAGGCTAGAAGTCTACAAACGTGTTAATAACTCGTAAATTTATCAAAATAACAGCGCACAACTTATTTTCAGTAGATTGTTTGCTATCGGAATGACGTCACGGCGGGATCCAATATGGCGAATGGCGTTTTAGACATTTGAAAAACAGATTAGAAAAGACGATTTTTAAAATGGAATTATAAAATTAAAATTGCAATTTTATGAATAAATATCGACGTTTCTTGTTTACTTTTTTCGAAATCTATTATGAACAAACATTTTTATATTTTTCCTTACATAGTGTAAAATACCCTATTGCCTATCTATTAGTGTCAGTACAAAGTTAAAATAATCGTTAGTTTTCGAGAAGATGCATGCTTTCAGTATTTTTTCTCATTTCTGAGATGATGCTTCGTTGTGAGGAGATTAATCAAACATTATACTTGGTAGTAAAAAATTAAAATCTACCATTTTGAAGCCAATATTATGTAGAAATTTTATTTATTTTTTATTTGGATAACGAGTACATATCTCCAAAAAACTGTACAAAAAACGGCTAGCGCTGCGTTTTGCACGGGGACACGCCATCGCCTTGATCGGTAGTGACCTTTCGCTATTATATTTATAATAAACAAGAAAGATAAGGCAATCTTCTACTGGGCGCTGTTTGAGTCTGATTACTAGTAAAAATGCCACCAACGTAATGATAATAAAAGTTTGTATCCGCTTAAGTCACACCCTGTTTCTTCGTTTTTACTATTTTACAAACAGATCGATGGATAGCTGTTTCCTAATCAGCAATCAATACAATATTTCAACCACCTTGTTACAAGAACCTTCTCATCAAGACTCAGCAGTTCTTGAGATTAAGCTCTTCAGCATTAGTAGGTATAGATAAATATAGCACAGATATATTCCCTGTAATTCACCAGGATACTATACTTCGCTACCAGCCGGTCTATTATTGTCGTTCAATTCGCCTACGTGTTCATTTCGACATGTTTACAGCCGGTCTATTCTGTCGACACCTCACCACTTGTCGTTCACTCCACCCAAGTGTGCAGGGTGAGATGTCGACAGAATAGACTGGCTGTCATTACATCTTGTTTGTATGGTTTGTCAGCTCACTTGTTGTTCACTACGCCTACGTGTTCACTTCGACTTGTTCACAGAATTGCACTGCTGGTCTCTGTAACCCATCCCACCATATAGCTGAGTACAGTTAACCCCCAGAGCTCAGCGCTTTCATGGTGGGATCTATAAGCCCCGCGATCCGCATGTCCCGGCAATATGGCTTGAATAATGAATGCTACACGACCCGCCATATTGGCCCGTTTTCGTTTTTAATTTTCCATTACTTGCATGAATAAATAATGGTAGAAACGCGAGAGAGTATATTTTGTTTCGTTGATATTCACCGTCAAGTTATGACGTTCTTTCGTGTGTGTTCCAGCTTCCTATTCTAACTTAACATTATAAATGCGAAAGTAAGTTCGATTGTATGTTAACTCTTCACGTCTTAACGAATTTTGATGAAACTTGGTATGCATTTACGCAATGAAACTGTGTCCATAAGAGGGTTTTTCATGCCCAACTTTTTGATGTGAAACATCTATTGAGCGCCTTGGCAGTAGAACCAAATCATATGTCATGACGGAAACAACGCTATCATGTCGTGATGCCCTCATTACACCGTGCACCGTCTGTAACGGACGTCGAACTTTGGACCTAACTAATTTAAAGATTTTTATCAATTACAAACTGACCGGGCCAACGTTGATTTGCTAAATAAAAAATTGCCATTTTTTTATTTCTATACATTTATGATATTATTAAATCTATACATATGATTTTATTAAAATCGGTCAATTCGTTTCGGAGGAGTTCGATAACAAACACCGTGACACGAGATTATTATTGTATATTAGAAGATAAAAATAAATGAATTCTTAACATGTCACATTAGAAGTCACGATTATCACGTCCCTGTGACGGCATTTTTTATTTTATTTTGAATTTCCGCGCGATCTCAGAGCGCAGGCAACTTCTAAGTTAGTTCTAATAAAATACTATTTTTTTTTCATAACAGCAGTAATAGATGTAAATATCTCACCGCTAAAACTGTTTATCCGAATTAAGATTATTTTATTTTATTTAAAACTTAAGTAACTCTGAAGTAAGCTGTCAATCTCTAGCACCACATAATTTTTTCAGAAGATGTCACTGCACCGTGAACATATAGGTGGATTGACAGCTCACTTCACCTAATACGTCCTCCACACTATTCGCGAAGTTGAGCGAATACGACAGTGTAGAGGGGCACTTCGCCTCGCCTCGTGCAACTTCGCCTCGCTTCGGGCGACTTCCAGTCGCTGTCGATTTTTTAGTCAAAAGTGTCACGAAGCGTCTGACCACACTACTCGGCTCACTTCGTTTCGCGTCGAGCACTCGAGCCATAGTAAATACGCACGTATTTTCATTACGCTAGAGTACACATTGCAACGGCAGTTGCCACATGAACGTTATCCATGATGCCTATCGTGAAGGGAACGGGCGACTGAGCTCCTCGCGAAGTTGCTCGAGTGTGTGGACACGTACTTCGGACTTTGGTCAACTTCGGAGAGTACTTCGTCGAAGTAACTTCGGGAATAGTGTGGGTTTATGTGTTCATAGTGGTTTTAACAGAATAGACGCCGCCGGTCTATTCTATAAAAAGAAAGACCTGCTGCCGAGCAGGTCTTTCTTTTTCCTCGCGACCCAAAAATAGATGAGTGTAATTAGCTTTACTACCTTGTTGGTCTAGAAGTGAGAAACGGTACCGTTTAGCTCGTCTCCCATGTCAAGAAAAGTGCAACAAGTATTTATGTGTCGATTTATTTCTGGTTAGTGGCAATAATTTTCTGTTATCGCTGTTGATCGCCATAATCTTTATGGCGATCTGAGGGCATTTTACTTATGTACTCCGCCTACTCTACCAAGCAATGCAAGCAAAATGTTATACGAGAAGTACCTGAATCCCACTTCTCGTATAACGTTTTGCTAGCTTTCAGGAAGCATTGCAAGAAGGGTAGCTAACAAGACCATCGCAAGAAGGGTAGATAACATTTTGTATACATTAAAACAGCTTTTATCTTCCTAAAGGAACTTTCCCTTTGACAGACTTCTTAGAAACGTTATGACCGATTTCTGTGTAGCCATCTTTTCAGAGTCCTCTTAACGTCTTAACCGAACGGGTCACTCTAATTTTCCGCAACAATGGCTTTATATAAAACGCGGGCTAGCTAAACAAACCGAAACCTATCATTCTTTGATAATATTATTCCAATTTTTTGATCTACATAAAAAGAGTCGAGAACCAATTTACGAAATTCGTTATGGAATAGATAGGTATTACTGTCCTGTAGTTCCTTTTGTGAGAACTAATGTCAGGCTCAAACAATTCATTTAATAGTTTAGTAAATAGCGCTTTTACTCTAAAAATATATGTTGTTTTAAGTAAGATTAAGGTAATTTTAACTCCACTAACTTGTGAAAAACTATAACGAAAAATCTTTAATCCGCGGAGCTATTTGCAGAATTGAAATGTGAAAGAATGGAGGAATAATGAAGGAGGCCCACCTCGACCGGAAGCCATTCCTCCGTCGCACGTCGCTCCGGTGCGACGATATCCGGTGCAGCTCAATTTCCTGGACCGTGGAAATTCCACTGAGTTTTTATTTGCCCTCCTGATTCCTGTGTTCGTGCCGTTTTTATCAAAATAATGTTATCGCTGGCTTTATTCCGTTCATCCGTTGCTATGATTTGGGATCTCCTTTCTATATACACATTCATGTGTCGCTGGCTGGAAAGAAACACGTGTTTTTGACAAACAAATATATATATTTCAGCATTGACAATCTTTGCTTTGTTAGTGTTTAGAATGGTTGGAATCTTATTTTTGTTGTTACACAATCTCATCGTTTCTTTATCAAGGGTTTATACAACTAATTATTTCAAACTATGCCGTTTGGTTATGGATGCAGAACCAGGATTTTCAAACAGGTGCCGGCTAAGCCAACTGTTAGAAAGGGCGCTATATCACAAGAATCATCCACACCCGGTCCACAGGCTTATGAAGTGCCGCAGTTATGCGGTAAGTACTCGTAATTTGTTTATGTTTGATTTCTGATAAGATTCTCGTAACCGTGACAACACGCAACAGCGTCCTATCCTTTGGCACTCGTTACGGATTGTCAGAAGCCAGTAAATCTGACTCCAGTCTTGCTAAGAAATACCGTGTTACTTAGTTATGGGGTTGTAGAGGTCTGGTAAAAGGTCCACGTAAAATACTGGTGTTCAGCTGAATCCAGTTTGACTGGAAGCCGACCTCAATGTAGTTGGGAAAAGGCTAGGCAGATGTTAGAGGTAGCTATTACCATAATTTATTATCAAAAATAAATTGCGCCTAGAGATAGGTACATTAAATGGATCGCCTATGTAAGACGAGTAAAATGGCAGCGTGTATAAACTTATTTTTGCACGTATAATCAACTAGCTTCTGCCCGCAATTTCGTTTGCGTAGCGTGATGATAATATCATCACGTATATTATATAGCCTATTATAGCCCTCCTCGATAAATGGGCTATCTAACACTGAAATAATTTTTCAAATCGGACCAGTAGTTCCTGAGATTAGCGCGTTCAACCAAACAAACAAACTCTTCTGCTTTATAATATTAGTATTAGTATAGATAGTATAGATTTGTCGTACGCCTTAATCACGTTTCCGTGTACGAAACTCCTATCTATGTTTAGTCCAACACGCACATGGCCAGGTTCTATTTATATTTCTGAACGTCATAACTCGCTTTCTACGTCTTGTTTTCTCAGATTATAAGTGTAACATTAATTGCGTGACATCGTAGATAAGTTAGTAACCAATTACAGTAAAGTTCGTTAACGCGAGCCTTCCCGCTGAATTCCAAGTTGTTACACTAGTTGCTAAACAATAAATCTTATCAATTACAATCGCTACTTTTCTTTGATGTCCACTTTCACTGGATCGGTTGCAAAGTTAAGTCTACTGGGAGTTATAGTTATGCCCAACATGCTTCTCGATAGATATGAAGATTTCTGCGGAATTTTTTGTAGTGACATAAACGATTAAAGTAATCTAATCAAAGTAAAAACAACTACAGAATTTGGACAAAAAAAAAAAAACTATTTATCTACAGACAGATTGTTACTGTCTGTAAATAAATAGTTTTTTTTTTTGTCCAAATTCTGTAGTTGTTTTTTTGTTCGTATTAGATCATTTCTTTTATTATTCGGTTAATTATGATTCGTTTCTAAGGGTCAATAGCTGGTCATCGCTTTAACTTGGGGGAGGCCTTCCAACGCTAAGTCTCCCAATAGATACGCAGTCTCCACTCCAGAGCTTTTCAGCCCCATCAACCATCTGAGGGCCAATTCTACTAATTTTTAAACAACTTGCTCATTCGCATGTCAATCGCAAACTGTCAAAAAAGCCTTTTTTTTTTAGGGATGGGTAATCATCCAATGACTCCTCCCGCTCTGGGTGTAGCGGGAGGGAGTGTCAGACTTCTACTGACTAAAACCCATCCATGTTCCTTCATTGCCCTTTGTGTTCCGGAGCCACGGTGTCTCTTGCGAATAATCCCGCGACTCCGGCAGGCGTCGGCCCTTTCGGGCCCCTCTGTGTTGCTGACTCTCATTGAGGCGCGCGTGGAACACTAACGCGCCGTCGACACGGCCTGTCGTCACTAGACGGACGGACGGCGAGCCACCCATAGCTCGCCGTCCACAGGCCCCCGCCTACGGTGGCCGGAGGTCACCAGGTGGCCCCCGACGCCCGCGGCGTCTACCACGGCGGCCGGGACGAGAGGGTCTTCTCTCCCGCTCCGCCACCTCCTTCGCTAGCATGACTGCTTCGCAGAAGGAGGCAACGGCGTCCCATTCCGTCTCGCTCCGGACCATGGCTTGGACCAGGGCCGGACGCGAGAGGTCGCCGCCTGTCAAAAAATCCTTAATTTTCACACATTTTTGACAGATTGCGTTTGCGATGCGAATGTGAAAATTAGTGGAATTGGCACTCTGTCCTGCGAGCAATGTCGGTTTAAAGATATTTATTTTCTCAAAGAACAAATACAGTTCACATACAGAGAAACTTAACTATAGTAACAATAGGTTGTAGTTTACATTACGACGTTCAAGCCATCCAAGAAACCGAACACCATTTTTTTTTTTTTTTTTTTTTTTTTTATTCAATACGGGGAAACTCTTGGCCCAAATCTCACCTGATGGAAAGTGATGATTAGGCCGAAGATGGAAGCGAGTTTCACCCGGAATCCTCTAACGAGGAACTGAGGAACTGGCTATCATATCTCTAATTGCCGGAACACAACAATGCTGTTAACATCGTTGTTATGACCATAAATGAAAAACAAAGCATTTGAAGCTAATTCATCATCATAGTGTCTAATATATAATTCCTTAGGCCTTTTTTAAATACTGGCATGCTTGTACACTCTCTGACCATTTTAGGTAATTTATTGTATAGCCGAACACCCTCATACTGTATAGTTTTCCTGCCGTACAGGGTTCTCACTCTAGGTACTTCTAGGTCGTCTTGATTACGTGTATTATATCTACGAGTCTTTTGCGTAAATGAAATATTTGTGTGTATGTTGGTCTTAAGAATATTTCGGATAGTCATGCATGTATGGTATGTAAACAATTGTTGTAGGTTAAATAGTTTTGTTTTTTTATAGAGTAGTTCTGAAGGTGTATAGTAGTTGTAGTTGAAGAGGACTTTGATGATTTTATTTTGTGCTCGTTGTAGGTGTTATTGATTTGTTTTTGCAGCTTGTCCCCATACTTGGATCAGATATTCTAGATGTGGCTTGACTAGCGTGTTGTAAATGGTATGTCTTAGCTTGTAGGGTACGCATTTTGCAATGTTACGTATGGCTCCGGTTAGTGGGAGTATTCGAGACCTTACGTAGTCAATATGCGCTCTGAATGACAACTTACTGTCCACAATTAGGCCCAAATACTTTTCATGCGTTGATTTTCTTAATGGTTGGTTATTTATTGTAAGATTTGGAAATGTTGGTATTTTTTTGTTCTTTGCTGCGAAAATTATGTAAGCAGTTTTGCTAACATTTATAGTCAGAAGGTTTTGACTAAGCCAAACATTCAAAACATTAAGATCTTTCTGTGCTTCTGAGATAATATCAGTGATGGAATCGCCAAAATAAAAAAGACATGTGTCATCTGCATACAGTGATATGTGTCCAGTCAGTCCAGCGGTACTAATGTCGTTAATATATATGAGGAAAAGCAATGGACCCAGGACCGATCCCTGAGGTACTCCGCACTGCACACTGGCCGGGGCACTTGCAAATTTATCAAGTTTGACAATCTGTTGCCGATTAGTAAGATAAGACTCAAACATTTTATAGGCTGTAGAACTAATTCCTATGATTTTTAGCTTTTTCAGAAGGATACAATGGCTAACAGTATCGAATGCTTTTTTTAGGTCGATAAAAACACCTAGAACTAATTGTTTTTTGTCTATATTATCTTTTATTTTAGTAATTATATCAACAGTAGCCGAAAGCGTATTTGAGTGTGGACGAAAGCCATATTGGTGCGAGTAAAGAAAGTTGGTATTGATTAAATGTTTAGATAAGCGCGTATTTACAAGTTTTTCAAATATTTTTGAAACAATAGATAATACTGAAATTGGTCGGTAGTTTCCGGGGTCAGTCCTAGTTCCAGACTTGTAAATGGGGGTTACTTTAGCTATTTTAAGACTATCTGGAAACACGCCACTGTCAAAGCAACTGTTTATGCAATTGGTTAGGTTAGTTAAAATTATGTTCTTAATGCATTTTATAGATTTTGTTGTTATTCCATCAATTCCACAACTAGTATCATTATCCAAATTATCTATTATCTTGGATACCTCATCCTCAGTGCAATATTCCAAAATGGTAAGTTGAAGGCTTGTACCCGACGTATTTAATGTAATTTGTGGGTTAGGATCAGTTTTTATTATATTTTGGGCCAATAGAGAGCCAATGGTAGCAAAATAGTTATTAAACGCGTTACAGATTTCTGTGCCGTTTGTTATTTCCTTGCCGTCAAGCGTGAGTTTAGGAAGACCACAGACATCGTTTATCTTATTTTTAGATAAGGTGTTTATCAATTTCCAAATTTTTTTGGGTTTCTTACTACATCTTGAAAATGCGTTATAATAATAATTCTTTTTATCTTCTTTTATTTTACATTCTACTCTTTTTCTAGCAGCTTTAAATTTAGATTGCAGTTGTACGTCTTCTGGATTTGTCAAACAACCATGCCATAATTGATTTCGTTCATTAATATAGTTAATTACTGTTTTGTTGATCCAGTCCTTTTGTGGTAGGTTAAGTATTTTGTATTTTATTATTTTCGAATCATTTATATTATTTATTATGTATTTTTCAAGAATGGCATAGTGGTTTCCTACTTCTGTCGAGTCGCATTTCAACATGTTCTCATAAAGAGCTTCGTAATCAATCGCATCGTATTGAACTTTTTGTTTTAAGGTCTGTTTGTATTGTTTGAGTTCCAGGTAGATTTGTTTGTGGTCTGATAGTGTTGACTCAATTATTGCCATGTGTACCTTAGCATTCCATATATTAGTACAAGCATGGTCGATTATGCTTTTTGTGTGCTTGGTTTGTCTAGTACAGTATTTTTCGTGTATATTGTTTAATATATAGTATCCTGATTCCTGTATAGTATCCGTGTACTCGGTTGTTTTGTCCATTGCTATTTCAGTTTGGAGATCCTTCAGGTTATGTCCTTAGTTTTCTTGCGGATATCAGCATTCCTTATTCGATCATGCAAGGAATCTCCGAACATTGCCCACTCCTTTAGCCTTCTCATGATGCCCATACGCTGTGTATAACACGATAACTCAATACTCAACATATTTTAACTAATAACTGATCGCAATTCTGTCCCCCAAATACAGGCAAAGGTCTAGTTTAGAGGCTACCGTGCATCTTGAGCTTGTATAAATTTGTATTATGTACAATTATTTCATTTGATCTTTTTTGTATTTTTCAGGCGGCCAAGGGTTTTCTAGGATAAAGCGCGCACCGGCCTACACTTTTGGTCGAGTATTGAACCCGTATTTTGAACCACCAGTCAAACCGAATGCTCCTATGATCGATGTTAGTGGAATAAATGCAAAATTAGGTACGTTACACAATGTTTATTCCTACCAAATGATAAATGGAAAATCTTGATGCCTGTTTATTTATCAATCACTCCATCGGCTGCAAGTTTTTGGATGACACACGGGTAGAACATGCCCATGTGGAAGTACCTACGTCCTTTTGGGATAATGTCAGACTTGTTTGCGGGCAGTGTCGCTGGTAGAAGTTAGTTTTATGCAAGCATTTTGTAGCAGTGCAATTACATAGATTAACAAAAGCTACATCTCGCAGTGCGTACCTATATGTCATTCATAAATTTCAGGCGGCCACAAAATCCCGGGCGGGTTAATGACCCCAAGCAATTGGCTCCCAGATGCTAAGTTCAAAGTGCCCGGGCCTGGCACCCACGACCCGCTGCTGAGGGTCGGTATCAAGCGCGCGCCTGCATACAGCTTGCGACTGGCTGCCAAGCCTCCGTTCCAGCCGGACGACATGTGGACCCCACCTCCTAACATGTATTGTCCACCGATACCTCAAAAGTAAGTGAAAATAACTTATTTCAGATATTTTGAACTAGCTAATACCAGCGTGTAAATAGTAAATTATCCGAAAATAACGAAGTTCGAAAAACGAACGAAAATATACTTCAGTAACAAAAGTATCATGTCCTTCTCCAAAGGCCAGTCTAAATATATTCCAAAGGTTTGAAATTGTAATATTTAACTCAACGGGATAATTAACCACCAAACGGCACCTTTTTATTATTTTCAGGAAAGCACCAGCCTACTCGTTCAGAAACCCGAGACTGATCCTTACCCCTTTCAATACGCCAGGCCCGGGGCAACACAACCCTAGTCACAAATATACCGAGAAGACGAAGCCTGCGTTTTCTTTCGGGCCTAGATTCAGGCCGTACAGGGGTCTCAGCACTCCGGCGCCGAACACCTACTGCGAGAAGAAGGTACCGCTGTTTTTTTCTATCAACATCTCGCCATGGTTTTTAAAGTGGAGTGAAGTGAACTGTTATTCCATCTTGTTTGAATGGATGTGACGTAAAACTGGTGGGTGCCAAGCTACACAGCTAGGCACATTGGCGCAAGGTTGCTTGGTCGTCGGTCTTCTACAGTTTGTTTTACGAAGAGTGTGTCCAATAACTCTACGACCTCATCCCAACGGCCCTCTTCTACCATTGGACGTCCAAACGTACTGCAACTTACCATCTCTATCTGGTTGCTATTCCACCAATTCCCACTAAGCGTTTCCAAGCAGCTTACATAATGCGCACAGCAAAGGAGTGGAATTCTCTGCCTGCGTCTGGGTTTCCGAACGCTTTCAACCTTTTCTAAGTTAGAGTGAACAAGGTACTTCTCGCTCGCTCCACCGTAGACTTTATCTCTGTTATCTCTGACCTAGACTAGAGTCAAGAGAAAGCCCATCCAAAAACAAAATTGCAATTAATTTCATGATCACTTCACCTAAGTTATTACGGTAAGATGTTTACAGATTCGTACTGCAGATTCGTGACGATCTTTACATGTCGGTCATTTACTCGTAACTTTATATAATGGCTTATGTTCTACTTATTACATCTTGTACGACTAGATAATGTCTCCAGACAGGTAATCATAAGGACAGTTTAAAAACTCGATATTATTTAATGAATAACAGTCAAGTACCTAAATGCTTTAAATATTTTAATGGAAAGCCCGTGGCAGCCCATAGCATTCAGAAACTCGGTCACTCGCGCCGAATTTAGTGACTTATCTTATAAATAAAATGATATTGCCAGTTTATACTTAAACAAGTATTTAAATTATTACGCATATTTTTATAGAGTTAAATAGTTGTTCAAACGTACATATACTTACTTAAAAGATAAGAAATCGTCTAATTGAAAATAAATTAAATCTGAGTCAAATGTCCTTGTGTAGACTGAATAGTTTGTATCGTAATCATTGTGTTGATTGTTCGCAGTTTATGGTGGGCAAGCCGTCGATACCAGCGCCTAGTTTCGGCATCCGGCACAGCCCTTACATCGGTAACCCGAAAGTGCTCAAGAAACCGTCCAATCTGGAAATGCAGATTAGACTTGTCTGAAAAGAAATATATTTAAACAATGATTACGTTTGATGATACTTGAATACGTTTTTTTACGGATTTTACAAGAGTTATTTACAGTTAGTTTAATTTCAGAAAATACATACCGCGTGTATCTGACATCGACGCACAAACGATTTCCATGGGTCCAGGGCATGATTCTGGACACCCCAGTGTTGGAATTTTTCGTCGGTTCTTTTCTCAATTTTTATTTTTTTTCAAGAGTACCACAACTAGGTATCAGCTCAGCTGAGCTGATATCTATTCGTGGTTTTATTCAGATTGCTCTTTTTAGTGAAAGTAGTTAATTAATTATTTTTATATTAAAAATCTCATTGGGTTAGGTCAGAATAATGATTATGAGCAGTCTAAAGTAAAAAAACCGTTGAAAAAAATGAAAAAAATGAGAAAAAAAGCCAACGAAATATCTTAATTCTAGGGTGTCCAGAATCTTGCCCTGGACCCATGGAAATCGTTTGTGCGTCGATGTCAGATACACGCGGTATATTATTATTGATGATTACATTCCTTGGTTGACTCTCTTAAAAGTATTCTGTAAGAGCAGCCGTTACTTAATGGGTTAACTTTAAAACGAATTCATAAACTAGTTGGATAAAGACGGCTTGGATATAAATTGAGATTTAATAGTTTACCACGCAAGCGCTGGTATTAAAACGCGATCAAAGTTAATTTCACAAAGTTTCGCTGAAAGTCGGCCACTGCGCTGATTTGTATGCAATGTTTACCGGACCCATGACGTCAGTATATTCTCCTGCTTCTGTGGAGCCACTTGAAACTTTACCACTTTTTACCGCGTATTTACCTTATTCTTGGCCTTGTGGGGATTCAGTCTATTCAGCACTATTTAATTATGCCATGAAAACAGTTGGCCCTCCTAAAAGTCTGGGTTTATTTGTGTCGCATGCATGAGTCGTGGTAAATCCAGCTCTATAACTAAAATTATCAAAGTCAAAATACTTGTCAATGTATTAGTCAATATGGTAGGCAAAATGCAAGTCAATACACTATTCAATAAACTATTCAGTATAGGTACTAGTCAATATAAATTTAACTAATAATATACTAGTCAATCTACTAGTTGTTTTGCATCATTTTATTATAAATGAATGCTTTCAGTTTGAGAGCAACATACCTATACAAAATATAAAAATAACAAGTAAACTTACATTATTGTCACTTGAAATACAATATTTTATCAGACAGTGCGCTCAAACAAAACAGGATACATAAAAGAATCGACATCGGAAAGCTATTGAAAAGTTAAATATTAAATTGTCGAACAAATATATTTCTAGAAGATGGAGCATACGGAAGCCAACGTAATATATTCCTTTAAAATCAAGACAGATTATTCGACGTAGAGACTCGATCACAAACACTAGAGGGAATACAAACGTAGCAAGTCAAACATATCCCAACTGGGAATGGCCCATGCTCCCTCACATTGGTACTGTTAGTATTCAATGATTAGGTTTGTGTTGGCCAAGTGATGCCTTTCAATTGTTCCGTATTTGAATACCGAAGTCAAATATCACTTAAGAATCGAATTATTGGGAATCGAAGACTTTGTTATTAATGCCTTTTAGAGCATGTTTGTTTTTCTCAGGATGTGCGTAGAAATCATCATACTGGTACACAGCACAAGGTGCGCGGCCGCTACTAGAGGCTGCACTTGTCAAAACTATCCATACGTACCAAATGCGTCCGGTAACCCATTAAAACTAGTTTACCTAGTTTTAGAGTTTTTAAAAGTTATAAAAAAATGACTATGACGTTAACACTAGCGAGTACGTTCCAAACTCGCACTGTGGATGATTTCCCATCCCTAAAAATAAAAAAAATAAAAAAAGTAGTAGGTCAAATTGCTCGGAGACGTATATTGTGTATTTAGTCGCTGCCAGGGCATTTCCTGCGTTGCTCTCTGCATACACGTGTTAAGAGAAGTATTGGATTTCGCCTTTTCTATTGGTCCCCCGGTCTGTGCCAACAAACTTTCTGCTATGGCCTCGATAACTAGTGTCCGTATCAACTGCGAAGGAATTTGTAAAACCACAATAATTAAAGTCACAAATTAGTAGATCCAATATTCAGAAAGTTGTGAAGGTTTAAATAAATAAAATAAAATAAATAACTCATTTATTTCAGATATCGGATCCATACTTATTTGTTAGTAAAAATAGCAACTAACTTGCTTTGCTTGCTTGCTTGCTTGCTTACTTGCTTGCTTGCTTGTTAGTAACTAACTAGCTGACCCGTGCAACGTCGTCTGCGTAACATTTTTCATTACTGCTCCGCTCCTACTGGTCTTAGCGTGATGATATATAGCCTATAGCCTTCCTCGATAAATGGGCTATCTAACACTGAAAGAATTTTTCAAATCGGACCAGTAGTTCCTGAGATTAGCGCGTTCAATCAAACAAACAAACTCTTCTGCTTTATAATATTAGTATAGATTGATTGAGTGGCAGATCCGGGAGGACTCATCGATGATGGCTACAAACCACTATATGACTGCGTGCAGTCGTATCCAGCGAGCCAGCATCGGAGAGTCCCACCGGTCCGCCAGTGCGCGTAAAAGAAAAAGGGGCTCTATAATAAATTGAATCTCACCAATGCACAGTATTTTAATCTTAGAATGGGAATCGAATCCATTTCTGGCTAACCTAAGGAAACCTACTACAAGGGTATATTTTGTAAGAAACCAATAAAAATCTGACAGCATTTTAACTATATTATTATATTTGTTTAAACAACAAAATCACACGAGTTACATTCTTTGGTACACATTTATATGGGACAGAACCTTTAGATGTTTCTTTATATTACAAATAGATAGATATTTTACCTTATAACAAGGATGATGCCTCAGAGTGGTTAAGAAACATGGTTTTAGAAAAAGTAAATACTCATCTTTAGAGAATTTGTGCAGAGCCTCTGCTTCACAAGTCACCGAGTACTATTTCTTAGGTGTGGTATCCGCGGGTAACTTCAGGCAACTTAATATGAAAGACAGGACCCTAGGGTTAGGGTCGATACCGTCGGACAGTTGGCACAGCTAGTCCTTGGATAATTTGGCCAGAGCTTCCGCAGTACGGCGTACCAGCTCACGTTTGGTTTGCCAGCCAGAGTTTCCACGTCAGTGTACTATCTCCTTGTGGCGTGAATCTCGTTGGCAGCTTAATAGTTACGGCAGACACCAGAGGGTCTTTCCGTTAGACAGCTAGCACAAAGAGTCCACCCATCCGTCGATTACATGCCTTTTTAACAGACTTCCCAAAAAGGAGGAGGTTATCAATTCGGTTGTATGTTTTTTACCTCATAACTCCGACAATAAAATTATGAACCGATTTGAAAAATTCTTGTTTTATCTGAAATGATACACTTGCAGATTGGTCCCATTTAAATTTTATGAAAATCGGTTTCGAAGTTTGGATTTTAAATCGAAATAGCTGGAATTTGTCTATATGGATGATAGTTTTATGTCATCCAAGCAATCCAAATTGCGTATTTTGTTTTTCTGCGATTTTGCAGTGGTGTTGTTAGGTGTGGGGTACCACTAAAAAGTGAAAAATATTTTTTTTTTTACAAAAAATACAACCGACTTCCAAAAAAAAAAACACTACAAGGTAAAAAATAACTTTAATTTCGGAAGTCGTTGTCAGAGCGTCTAAGTTTTGGCTAAATATTTATCATAATAGCCATTAATAAACAACATTTATGTAATATAACTATTTTAAAACTTAATGAGATAGTTTAGCAACATAGCTAGTGTTTATTTATAATCTATTAGTAATATCTAATCAGTTTTTAGGATCAACCAATTGCAGCTCGCCATTGCAGTTTTTTGGTTTAAAATTGTTTAGTAACAATTTGGTAAATCGAAATTGCAATGTAAAATCTAAGAAATATTAAATTATCATTACTATTAATCATTACGTTATCAATTAAAAACGAAAACAAATAAACATTAGTTTTGATTACGAAAACTGCAAATCAACACATTGGACTTTAGTCTTTAAATTTAAAGTCTTTTAGATCACAATATTTCTTATTCTGCTTTATAAGACTAATTTACTTAACAATTAAGATACATTATTCTGTGTTTGAAATATAAATCCAGGAAGTGATAATAACATTTATTTAAATTATAATTCTTCGTTTCACATAACAATTATTTTCGGTCAGAATAGAATTATATAATGTTGAGGTGGACCGAACCCATAAGTCAACATCACTTGTCTTGCGACAGCTGACATTGTCTTTGTTATTAAGCAAGTTCTGTTCACCAGTTTACGTTTTAGAAGTGATTATTGTTTTACAACATTAATTAACAACAGTTGTTTTCCTATAAATGTGAACAATCTAACACGCGCAGGATGGTGTTGGGACTGTCGTGCGTGCGGCGCATGATAGAAGCGCACCGTTTGCGCATGATGACCGCAAAGTCATCTGTGTCAGCCGCCGCGAACATCGCGGAGGCGCTGCAGTGGCGCGGCAGCCCCATCAGCACCCGGAACGCGTTATTGTATTGAACGCGCAGGTCGCTGTATGTCCGCTGCGTATAGTTAACACATTCACTGTCCGCAAAGCAGACATAATAGTTATACAATCAGCAAGAACCACATGTGGTTCATGGGACTGTGAACCGGTTAACCCACAGGCTGCAGGTGTAAAAGGACTGACAGTACGCTTTAAAAAGCGCAACTTTGACAGTCCCCGTGCACCGAGAAAACCTGCGAGCCAACATGTTGCATCGGACAGACAGCGCCCTACGCTCCCTTTCTATGGTCCTCGGTGACCCAGTGGCCCAAACTTTGTTTAGCGCTTGGTATAGCGCTAAACAAAGTCGAGCAATTTAAGTAAAAAAGCCTACAGTGAAATTCGGAACGAATGTAAACGTTACCGTGCGATCGAAAGTAAAGTATATTTACGAAAGTATTTTGTATGCGCATAAAAATATTAATCTGTTAAAGAAACATAAATTTTGCTATTCCTTGTACTTTGTCCACGCACTTGCTTTGTAAATATTATATTTGATTTTTGAAATTTTGTATTGTATTTTAATCATTGTGAAAACAAAAGATTAGGGCTCATACACAAAACTGCGATGCGACGTCGCATCGCAAAAATGTGCGAGCTCCCTCTAGGTTAATGTGCGACCTCCCTCTTTTCTGCGTTGCGAATTCGCATCGCATCGCAGTTTTGTGTACGAGCCCTTAAATGTAAGTTCATTTTTTTTATTTTCAGTTATGTATGTTTTCTTGTTAGTTTGAGTCTCTTTTACTATTTACTAAGCGCGCACTGGTGACTTTTTGTCACTGTGACAGTAGATTTCTCTCTTTAACAACTGAAGTGCAATAGAGAGATATTTATTGTCACGGTGACAAAAGTCACCAGTGCGCTTAGTCTAAAGCCAACCTTCCCTAATATCCTTATTTCGGTATTGTTCATCGAATCTTCGACAAATTCTTGCACTCATATTTTTGTCAGTAACAAAGACGAAGCCTATCTGGACAGTTGTCCAGAGTCAAAACCTGGTAAAATAAAGGAAATCAGACCGAACAATTCGTTTAGTTTTGAAAATGGATACAGTTATTTATTTATTTATGTAATACTTTACGCACAGAGGCGGACTTAATGCCGCAGTAATATTGGTAGGAGCAAAAAAAACAGAAACGCGATTAATATTAAAATTATTACTAACATAAACTAAACATATAATAAAATACTATAATAAATACTCAAATTAATAAACTAATACACGAATATGAACATACTAAAATTCCCATAGCGAAGGTGGGATTTTTCAGTTTATTTGCTTGTTTCTCCAAACCATTAAAGATACTATACTAATATTATAAAGCAGAAGAGTTTGTTTGTTTGTTTGGTTGGTTGAACGCGCTAATCTCAGGAACTACTGGTCCGATTTGAATAATTCTTTCAGTGTTAGATAGCCCATTTATCGAGGAAGGCTATAGGCTATATATCATCACGCTAAGACCAGTAGGAGCGGAGCAGTAATGAAAAATGTTACGCAGACGACGTTGCACGGGTCAGCTAGTTAAAGATATATCTTTAGTCACTTTGACATTTTTTTCGTGTTCTCCTCAGCAAGCCCTGTCATTTGATACTCGTACTGTGGTAGTGCAAAATATAACTAGTCCGCCATCTTGGATGATCCGCCATATCAGAATTACAATGACGTCGAAAGAAGCGTGTATACCAAATTTCAGCTCAATCGGTTAAAGATCTGATTGATTGATGAAGAGTTGCAAGATTCCAGCCGGACAATCATGCATACATTGCAAGTTAAAAAAGAGCTTGTAAATAGAAGGCCTACGCCCAGCTATAGTAACAGTACTAGATAGTAACAGGCCACTGATTATCAGTGGCCTGTTACTATCAAGCAAAACCTATGCATTATTTATTGTTTGTCTAGGCTTTGCTGCCCCCAGTGCTGGGCAAAGGCCTCTCTCAAGCAAACAGTCCAGGGTACCTATTATAACATCTTAAATCCGTCATGATAACGATGTGGGAGGGAGACGAAGTTATACAAGACGCATAACACTATCCCTTTTTCACACATTAATCATGATGAGGCGTCCAAACATCTTGAACGCGAAACTTCCATTTTCAGACTCTTGCCCAGCGGTCAATGGGCAATACGGTTGATGTAACCCGCCAAATCCTTCTTGAGCTTAGCAGCTTTTTGCCCACCAGCAAAATATTATAACCACATGATTAGATACTGATTACCAGATTCTTAACCCTAGAAAGATAACCTTAGTCGCTGTTGTTGTATGTTGTTTTTAAATCAGTTTTTCTCGTTCGAGACTCATACTCAGAAATTTACCCAATTTGCCCAAAAATGTTTCAGGACACTCGCGTTGCTAGAGTTAACGTTATTTTTGATAGATATCGTTAAACAAGGTATTCTTAACTTTACGCCAGGATTTAATCATATTACAGTATGGCTGAGCGCTGTGCGCTCTACTTCGTCTAGCTAAAGAACGGTTGAGCGCACGAAAAGGTTCATCACAACAATTGTTGCTACGTTCCACAATTTTGATCACAGATATTAACAACATTGTAGCTATAGAAACGGAGATAGTTGCAAAAAACCGTTTTGTGACATTTGACCTTCAATGACTTATAATTACAAAGCAGACACGAGATTTTATGAAACTTTTGATACAAAATTTAGCACGCCAAAATGAAGGTGTATGCATGTTTCCAGCTTATTATCTCTCATAACGAGGATGACCCATTTTTTATTGTTATTTGACTGGAGTACATGGTTAGAAACCGACTGTTATTTATTATTATACTAAGGTCGTATATCTTTAGTACTATTCACAAAATAATATTATTTAGTCACACAAGTATCAAATTCACTGCGAGAGTCTGACTCGAGTGCCGTAGCGATACTTGAGTACCTATTTCTGGAGTTGCCACTTGCCCGCGAAGAAGTAGCCAATATTTTTTGACAATATTTAACTAGGAATTGGAGTACGTACTAGGTATCTAAGTCAATAGATTAATACATCTTACTATCGTTATAAATGCAAAAATTAAATGGATATTTGTGGTTACGCAATCACCAAAACGCTTGGAAGGATGGCACAGAAAATTACTGCTTTCGTTCATTACACCAAGGCGTGTCCAAAAAGGCCACTTTAGCAGAATCAAAAAGCAAATCACGCTACCCGTCACTGTAAAATTTTTCCGTCACTGTCAAATGCTTTAGCGATAAAGATGAAAATTAAATTTGACAGATTTTTGTGTATATAGTTATTATGATTCTAATATGATTCTGCTTAAGTGGCCTTTTTAGACCCCCAGATGTTGTAATTAGTATGTACCAGTTTTAGAATTTGTAGGAGTTTGATGATCGTTCAGTCACTGAGTGACAAAATGTTGTAACTTTGATGACCGTAACTCGTAATCTATTTATTCAAATGTCATGTAATTTGGGGGTTAAACTTGTTCTAATACTTACTCTTGGTCACCGAAAATCTAAACTCCTTTGCCACATCGAAGATATAGGGGTGGTGAAATAGCCGCAAATGGCTTCGAGAAAAGGGACGGCCGTACCCGCTTTGCTCGAGACTTGGCTGGGGCACTGCCGTGACCCCAGATTACCGAGATCTTTTTTGTAAATAACACATGTCAGAGGGGCTAGCTCGAATATTTTGACGTATACGTCGTTTACGTTAGTGAATTTCGAATGTGAATAACTACAACCTGATAGTATTTGGTTTAATTTTACAATTCAAAAATATGAATATAATATCTAATTCCAATAAATATTATTTGCGAAACGAGTATTGTAGCTATGGTAAAATTTTACGGTACGTTACTATACGTCAAAATATTCGTGCAAGGCCCTCACGTTTGTAGAACTACCGATAATAAGCAGTTCCTTTTTTTTTCACAATTTAACACCTTCAATACGTGTTGAACATGACTTGGCTTATATAATAGTCTAACCAAATCAAAGAGCTGCATAAACATGTCGAAGTGAATGCTTGTGTGAAGTGACTACGTAGTGAGATGTCTATCCAAGTAAACACGATGGAATGACAGTAGTGAGATTCTGTAAACATGTCGAAGTGAACACTTAGGCGAAGTGAACGACAAGTGACCTGTCAAACCATACAAACAAAATGGCATGACAGCGCACTTGTCGTTCACTCCGCCTGAGTGATCACGGTGAGATGTCAACAGAATTGACCGGCAGTTCACTTCGCGCTCACTCCACCTGATTTTTCAGTGGAGAACTTCAGACTGAATTTAAGATGTTGAGAATAAATCAGTACTTTACATGACGCGGCTAGCTATTTGATCTCCTCTACGCAGTTACTTACTAAGTAATACGTTGTCAGACTTTTATAACATCGTTACCGGGAGCAAAATAGGTGTTTTTAATGAGTAGTTAAGTTCGGCGCTTCGCGACTCGACATAATTTGCTCGTGAGTCGGGCGGCGTCGACGGCGATAACTAGTGCATAATCACCTGCATTGTGATCACAATAGTATTTTCGGACGAATCTGTATAGATTACGAACAAACGTACGTGGAACTTCGTACGTAGTCTTCGTTCGCTTGGGCTCTACCTGGCAGCAGGCGAGCAACCGTGCGATGACCATCACTAATACCCATTCGTTAGCGCTCGTCCGCTTGTTCGATGGGTCTGCACCTGGCATAAAGTGGACCTAGATAGGTACTTATGTTTGACGTAGATTGCGAGCTACCATCCATGCTAATCATTGATAGGGCATCAAGCTAGCTGCTGAATTAGCTTCAATACCTATGTATTAGCTCATAGAGGATATTGTTAGATTCATGAGCAAAACGCAGGCCCGGACTAGCCATAGGGCATTTACCCGAATTTCTCTATGGCATATTGAGGGGCCGGATGCCCGGTGGGCCAGTGTGGCCGAGATTTCAGAGGGCAATCAAAAAACATCATAATACTTCGATTAGAATAACAAACTCTACCGTCAAGTTAAAGACCTAATACAATTTACGTTACCATTTAGCTATGAGCTAGATCGAACCCAGGTTAGGGCGCCTCACTTTCAGATGTGTAAAGCACACTTTTTATGGTTCCGTAAAGTGTAACCAACAGAAACCTATTACTAAGCCTCCGCTGTAGGTATCTCAAGAACCGTAATAGGTAGACGGTTGAATTTTTCACAGATTGTGTATTTCTATTGCCGCTATAACAACAAATAATGAAAATTAAGTTTTATGGTACGGAACCGTTTGTGTATGTATATCAGAACGTTCGGCCAGTCGACATAGGGAGATGTCCTTTCTAATTCTGGTAAAGTGGCCATTTTCGACCCGCTGGTCAATTTGTAGGGTTCATAATTATGAAAATATTTGACACGTGTCTGTATCGATTTTATCATAATTATTCTAAAAAATAAAAAAGGTTGTATTTTGCATAAAACCTCTTGTTTATGAAAACCGAAACATCTCTGGTTATAAATTAGTATCTAATATCAAATCCTTTTTAATGAAGGCGCGTCGCGTTTACCTTCCTCGTCATAAATCACCTCTCGAACGCAGAGATCAACTTGATCCTCCTACCTCTTAGGCCGTTTTCAAAATATACATTGATACCTTATTACTTAACTCAGAGCGATTTTGGTAGAATAAATGCTCTAAGTGTAGAATAAATGCTTTAAATTATATTTAAAAAAAAAACTAATTAGGTACCTAGTCGTTTAGTAAGTAGTCGCAAAATAAACTGCTAAGTTGTTCAAAGGAATTTATGAACTAATACACTTACTGATAACTGATATGGCCTCGGAATGCACTTTAACAGAGCCGGGATCTATTTTAAGGATGGAATATTATCAAATGAATCCTCCCGCTCTGGACGGAGCAGAAGAGAGTGTCAGACTCTTCCTGACCCATCCGTGTTCCTTCCCTTTGAGTTCCAGAGCCGCGGTAACTCTTTGGAACAAATTCACTGACTCTTTGAGGCGCGCGTGGAACACAACGTGCCGTCAGCCTGGGCCTTGTTCGGTTGTTTTTATCGGGCGGCGATCTAAACTCCCATTTGTAGATCTTTAAAAGTAGTTATTCGAAACCAGAACAGGGGTACTTATCGTGTTATTGTGTATATCTTGCCATACCCAGTCAGAGAATTATAGAAGTCAAATAAAAAAATAAATATACAGTCCTCCTGACCGATTTCCGCCATAGCGACCATCTCGACGGAGATAAAGCGGAGGAGGAAAGGAGAGGAGGGAGGTCTAAAAAAGGAAAAAACCCGCTGCATCCTTTACACCGGAAGCCGATCTCAAAGAAGTTGGGCTCAGAAAATCCATTTAATACTTCGGACGACATCTGTGGAGTATTTAAATGTGCTATGATTGTTAGAGTCAGTGTGCGGTTCAACTATTCTGGGCCCTAAATTGCGGAGTGGTTGACGTCGATAGACTACTCGCTACTCGACGTACAACACTAACCCAGACCACAGCGTTGCAACGCCGCCGGTTAGTGGTTTGTGCGAATATTCCCCCAAGCTAAGATTATTGTGTTACTTGATCATAACGAACATAACTAACTTCATTTCAAGATAAAAAATAACAATAAGAACAATTGCGAAGAATTCGAATTTTCAGAAAGTCTCAACAGTTTAGACAGACACGTAGTTATTTGGCAAACTTGAACAATTTTTGCTCTGAATACGCTTCTAGAATCAAAATTTTACTTAGCAACTATCTAATATTTTCAGGCTTATTCTTAAAAAATAACAACGTGCTTTGCTGTTATAAAAATTGAGCATTTTTTTAAATCTTTAAACAATTTGAAATACGAATTTACTAAACAGCGTTCTATTTTAACATTATAGTTATTTTTTATGAGAAACTCTGTTTTTTAAGAGAACACTAATAATAGAGCGGGTCGATGGCGGCGGTGTTCAGTTAAAAGCTTTCCCAGGCATGTGCAGTTAATTCGCCTAATTAATTAGCTCGCATGTACTTGCACTAGATCATAAGCGACGTGTTGCGATGTCTCTAAAATGGAGGTCATCTGTAGCTACTACTGAATATCAGGATATTCTATCTATACAAAAATATAGCCTATGTGCCTAACAGGAAAAGGTTTGCTCAAACAATAGTATTGAGAACAATTCTAATTTACTTACACTGTCCAATCATCAAATAACCAAATACTTGAATAAAAATAAAATCAACACAAAGCTTTTTATTCAAAATACTTCACAATATCGAAAAACACGCCCGTCCCGCGGACAATAGCCAAAACAATAGAGCTTACATTGCAATATGTCATTTCTGTCATCACTAGACATTTCCCATTAATTTGTTCAGTAATTAATCTTTTTCGACATTAACGACAAGGGCTCCGGGATGACAAAGAAGGTGCCGACAGCAAAGGGTCATTGAAGCTTTGTTAACTCAAGGAACAAGAGCCGGTTTGATCTCTTTGTTTTGTGCTGAAATATCATCCTGATCGCTAACAAGGACGCTGCGTTGCGCTCCACAGCTCTCCGACGTCTTTGAATTGTTCAATGCATTACGGATATAATATCAAGTTCAAGACATACGAATTAATTCGTTTCTGAGTGACTTACTGACGTACAACGCACAGCCGAAACAACTAGAAAGCTGTATGAAAATGTATGTTTCGTGGAGAGTGTAGGGGACCACTAACAGATGATTTATCGAAATTTCTAAGGGAACAGGAATAAACAGCAGTGTGATTCTGTTAACATGTCGAAGTGAACACTTGGGCGAAGTGAACGACAAGTGAGCTGTCAAACCATACAAACGTTGTACCATATCAAACCATACAAAGTTAAGAATGACAGGACACTTGTCGTTCACTCCACCTTGTTGATCACGGTGAGATGTCAACAGAATCGACCGGCTGGATTTGTGAGTACGAAGTCACGGGCAATAGCTAGTATAGCAATAAAATTGCAATTATAAAACAATCTGTGTACAAATAAACAAGTACGGCCTTAGTTATTTATAGGTACACTTCTGTTCTCCCTTGATTGCTCTCCATAAAATCAGTATAGGAAAATCTTATCTCCACACGGGTATTATATGGGCATCATTACATAGCAAGGTATATAGAGCCGCCATCTTTGGACCCAAATTGTGACATCCGTGTATCGCCATTGAATATCGTGAAGCGGGTAAAAAATAGTAAAGGTCGTTTCCTGGCCGGATGTTATACAGTTGTCGAGCGAGCATGAAATAATATTGATCCGGTCAGTTTGCACAACTAGTAGCTAGTATTTTCTTTAGCTACATTATTATAATGTATTAAAATAATATAAATTATATTCGATTTTGTCTGTCTGTGTTGCCGCTGGCCGTTGATGTAGTTTTCACCATAATTTTAAAAGGTTAAACAGAACGTTAATGCATGAGTAAATCTATACTTGCAATTGAAAAATAAATCATATACTCTTTACAACCTACACATTATTAGTTATGGTAATCCTTTTTTAACTGATGTAGGAAATCATGTTGTTTAGGACTTAAGCATAAATTATAATAGTTTACACAGTGCAAACTAGCATGCGGGTCAGCATGCCGAGTAGCTGTTTTGCAGCAACTCGCATCGTATGGACGAATCTTACAACGCCGTGAATGCCACGTATGATTTGGACTGTACCTATCCCACATCCGAGTTACTTCAACATTTTTTTTCTCTCTCACCTGCTCGCCTGACAGTAACTCGAACATCATTCACATCGTTCCTACGCGTTCAGTAGTGGCTCTCTAGGCAGTTGCGAGTGGAATCTGTATTTTTTGTGTACTGCGCCTCACAAGAGACTGGGCAGCTACTATTACCAAAAAGACAGCTAAGGGGAGTCGAGCTACTGACATAATTAGTAGGCAATCCGAGTACCTGTCTACTGCCTTGACAACAGCTCGCACTGTGTAAACTAGCCATTAGATACCTAATAATGATATGGTTAAGGGACTACTCACACTTATTCAGCTTCATTCGGTCACACTTCTGCTTCTATGAGCCACGTACAGCGTCGTAAGTAACTAGTAGTAACATCGCTGAATTCTATCTATAGCACTCGCATGATATTAACACATTTGTTCTCATTTCATACTTGTTTGCCGCGAAAGCTGAATAGACTCAGAAAGCTGAACGGATGCGTACGCGTCTCCATACTATACAAAATCGTTGTTTTCTATGGGCATAAGCTGAATGAAACTGAATAAATGTGAGTAGTCCCTAATTCTCTCTTTATTTTGCCATTGCCAGACGATAGAACAATCCGGAATCGGTACTTTCCTAGCTTCTTATTGTACCTAACCTTACCCAACCTTTTTCATACAATGTGATACTGATTGAGGCATCTCATCAGCCGCAAACATGCTGGTAAATTAGTTCAAACGACCCGCAGGCCAGAGGTCGGATCTCCGTACATCGGCACATATTTAAACGAGCTGCAATTCACCGGGAACTGGAAAAGGTATTTACTGTTAACATTTATTGGTCTAACCAATCAGAAAAAACCTGCCTTG
Organism: Ceramica pisi; assembly: GCA_963859965.1. Classification (NCBI taxonomy): domain Eukaryota; kingdom Metazoa; phylum Arthropoda; class Insecta; order Lepidoptera; family Noctuidae; genus Ceramica; species Ceramica pisi. The sequence continues at coordinate 8,935,024 of OY982529.1, forward strand.
AAAAAAAAATCGTTTAGAAATTAGATAATATACTTACGCATTTATTCATTTGAGACATCGAATAACTTTAACCTGTAATATTATAGGTTCTGAAATATCGTTTAATCCAGTCAGACCTATGTTTTTATAGGTCAAAGATGTTCGGTAGAGACCAAAGAGACCTATGTTTTTATAGGTCAAAGATGTTCGGTAGAGACCAAAGAGGTTTATTTATTTCGTCTGACTGTTTAATCCTAATTTCTAATCCTACGACGACGGTAAGTTGACATCGTTGGCATCACATTTTTTTTCGCCAACCGTTCTATGTACTATAGCTGTAGACGCTGTAGTAGGTATTACTGAGTTCATTTCGATTTCCGCTCGTTATTCTGGCATTTTCAATCGCGGGACGTAACCTTTTCATACGACAGGAAATTGAATGTTGACGAAATATTTTGTCCAACCTGTGAACGTGGCATATTTCATTTTTAAAATTCTTTCGTTGGGCAATAAAATGTATAGCGCCAGTTTATTAATGTAGGTATTATTTAGTCTCGGTGTGAGGCGCAATCGTAACATAATGCTATTTGTCAGGCATTCATAGGCTTATTTTGCGAAGCGCTGAGCTCAACAACCTATTTGCATTTCTCATTTTCACCCCTCTTCTTACACTCCCTTGTGTACAATTTCACTGTACGCCACACGAGTGTGTCTTAGGGTACCGTGAACAACGAAAACCCTATTAGTAATACAACGCTGCCTCGCCCGCCAGCCTTCACTCAAATGATTAAAATTGGAGCGGAATTTATACTTCGAAGGGATAATACTGATAAAAACATTTTAAGCTTCTGAAGAAAACAAAAAAAAATTGAAGTGTAAGTAACGGCGGAACCCAGATTAAAATGATCAGCGACTTTCAACACAACACATACAAACCTTCGCATAAGAATATGTTAACAGAAATCCTTGAAAATGTAATCTGATTCTGTAGGTAATTAAATTAAACGCAGTGTACCTATGTACTTCAAAACAAAAATCGTCTTATTCGTGTGGTATTGAAATACATTAATTTTTAAGACAGGCGGAGTTCGTTTCAAGGTTTTTTTCAGAATAACTACTTCTTCCTGACGACACATCGGACCACATCCGGCTCGATGGACCATATGTTGATTGTCAAACTCCAGATGTGCTGCTGGTGGTCTTGGCTATTGAATGAAACTACTTCGAAAAGAATTTGTTGCTGTAGGTACTGTTTTCAAAAAAAAAAAACGAAAGTATGTACACGTTAAAAACGTCGGCAAGTTAGTTAGTAAAATCTTATTAGTACTTAGATACCTGCTAAGCCTAAAAGGATCTTAGGAGTTCTATAGCTCTGTCCACACCCATGGGAAATAAGTGTGAGTAAATTATGTTCTAACTAACTTACTTATCGAACTTAAAGTTAAGGCATAGCTCTTAAATTTATAATCGATACTTATCAAAACTCTCAATAAAAAAAAACTCAATCTTAAGAGCGCTCTGACAAAATCGAATTGCTCAGGTTGACTAAAGGTGAATTCCGCGCGTCACAAGATTTATATTGATTTTTGCATTGCATACAACAATTATTTAAAATTATTTACTTTACTTTTAATTACACCAATTTTTTTTTCAAGCAATAACAACGCCACCTTAATTATTAAATATTTTTTATTTGAATTTGGATTATAATTTCATAGATAAAAATTATAGTTTCGTACGGAAAATTGTCAATAACTCTCAGTTTTACAGAATTATTTTTGGTGTATTACTGTATGAATCGTAATAAATTGATTTGAACATTCCAAAGTAGAAGATACAGTTGTACCGTGGACATTTTTATAAATGATTAAATTATAATATCTTCGGTGTACCAAGGCAACAAAAGATTCCCTAAAGCAACATTTTGTGACTAACATCCTTTGCGGAGTCAAGGATTTTACTGATGTACGTGAACAAATTGAAAGATAAATGATCAAACTGTCTTAGGCATTTTTTTTTTAAGGCTATATCTAAAGCAAAATCACACATCAAAACTCGAATAAAACGCTAAAATTCAAGAAAAATTGTGAAATCCCTCTTAAATAGTACTTACTTGATACTAATACTCTTAAATATTCAATCAGATAATAGCTCAATCACGTAATCTATAAATTTTTGAAAGAATAATGTTCAAATTAAGCCTGTCTCAACGAGCAACGCAGACAGCACCTACCTACATAGTTTTTAAACGAAAATAACAAGGTATAAGAAAACAAGAACGTTAACAAAGTCTTCAAAGAATACCTCAGCATACTTTTACGCTAATAACGTAATAATGTAGGGATAGTATTGAATACGTGTTGTCTAATCTCAACCCGATACACAATATCGAACATCGGCGGCCGAAGGAAAGCAATAAAACGCCTATTTATTTGAAAGCCAACAGCCTCGCAGTAATGAAATTCCTCGCGAAATATTAACGCATTTTTTTCACAGAAAGTGGTGATGTGACCTAGCGTGGGTACTTAGGTACTTTGTATACTATCCAATCCTTTTTATCGGGAACTTTCATGTATCAAGCCCACAGAATTTTTATACAAGTTTATAACAATAACATTTAAGTTGAAAAATTGTTCGTAATACCCGAATTTGTGCTGGGCGGGAAAGTAGATGAAACGTTTTATAAATGTAAGCCATTTATTCATCGGAATCCCTACAAATTACATGGGCTGTAACTGGCATCGAAACAATCACAGCCGATGATCCGGCCCGTGTTATGTAAATCTGGGCTTTGTCTAACAATAGACAGCGGAACATCTGACGGCTCAATACTCGCTAACATCACTAGTTACGCTTTGTATTATTCACGATTGTTTTTGTTGATCTTTCGAGTTCCAGAATATATTAGAGGAACAAACACTTTGACGGTTACAAGGATTAGAGGAGGTATAAAGAAAATAAAACGAATAGGTACTGGATTTTAGTTCTATGGACGTATTAGTTCAGTAAATGCCTTCGGATAGGCACTATAAATTTCCGATTGCTTAAAGCTTGGAAGCCATAAAGTTAGGGCTCTTCCCGAATAATTTCCTTCGTTGAAGATAAAAAAGTCAGGGATTTGGTCGGGCAGACGGTTATTGTCTATGGATATTTGTACGCGAGTGTGGTGTGGGTATAGTTGGTAGACGTCGCGAGTCAACAATGGGGTGTGTTGAGTGTCGTCGGGTGCGGAGCCGCGGGGCGCGCAATGAGAGCCTGTCACTCTGCCACAAATCACGAGACTACATTTACATACAGCGCTGTTCACCACGTCTCGAGGGGACGCTACTAAGAATACTACAAATGTACATCTTTCATCACTAACGTTATCAATGTAGAAGTATAGTATAGTGAATTCAAGAAGAAGAAGATAAGAAGTACAGGTGAATTCAAAAACATTTTGGAGGAGCATATCTATATGGGTACTGTTGAGTTGTTTAGATATATCAAAGCTAAGAAGTGCAGATCAATAAGTTTGGTTGAATATGGAAAATTAAAGGCTGATCACTTTTGGGTAGTAAATGTTTTGAGAGAAACCAAAAAAGTACATATACCATCAACACTTTTTCTTAACACCTTTAATTAAAAAGTCCGCCACACATTCCCAAGCACTGCAACTTGTAAAGAGTAAGAAAAATATAATTTTCATATATTAAAATGTACTTGATGCAATACATGAACATTAAACAGAAACGAACAACTAGCTATCGAGTGTACCCGACGTTTATAACATCAATTGCATGCAAGCCCCAAAGGTACACAGTTAATACTACCGAAGGTCGAATGATATGATGCACTTCGCGACACCCCCTTGTGCTGACGTATTCATGAGCTTTAGCGCGATCACTTCACCAGTGCCACACGAACTAAACCTTACACTGACAAGCTAGAGCTTAAATTCGTTTACCAACTTCAGTCTCGGAACAGTTGTCCCGCAAGTTTAGATGTTGATACTCCTCCGGTTGTCATTAATAGTTGGAACGTCCACAGTACTGAAACAGTTGATAGCCTCGCTTTCGAAATAAAAATCGATGACAATGTTTTGTGCAACATTTTGTCAAGTGTCCAGTTATAATGCGGCTCCAGAGACCCTTGAACTGAGGTTCGCCAGAAGCTTTAGTCCAGAACTTCCAGTGTGTTACGACGGTCGAATAAATCGAAATATTGTTCAAGATTTTCAGATAACGCTAGTGAATCCTTTCGCCTTACGTTTTAGCCAATCGACTGGAAATTCCTGAACGTGACCTGCAACCAAACTCAGCATAATGTTTAGTAAGCCAGATTAAAACGCTTTAATGTCATGAGCAACAAGTTACGAATTAAACGTGTACACTTCAAGACAAAGTGTCTCCATTTAAACCATTTGATGGCGTAATAAAATGTCATAACGACCCTTATCGTAGATAATTACTCAATAATGACTTTCTAAAACATTTGACACGGAACAAAAAAGCTGTGGACTAACTACAAACATTAGACCCTCATCACAGTACAAGTGTCGTTTTATTTGATGTCCTTTGCAAATAAACGATCGTTTGTCGACTAACGAACTAGTGTAAGCAGGGAAAAATCGTCTCCGGAGCTTAGGCAGCGTGTTTACGTAAACAGGTGTAAAATAGATCGTTATGCGGCCAAATTACCATAATGTTTGTTGTCGAAATATTCGCTCGCCGACATGGAATATGTAATGAGCGGGCGAGTCAGGCGGCAGATTTTACACGTTAAATACGCCTTAATGTTCGTTAAAGGTACACCAGTAATTTTATGCAGTCATAAATTTAATTCATACTTTGTTTTCGGAGTTAGCCTTGCGTGCGAAATAAAAAATGGTTACGTATCACTCGTAAAGCGTTTTGCCCTGTGCCCCGAGATGCTCGCTCATTTTTCTTCCGAATAGGCAACGATTTAGAGCCCTTGGAGACACTGCGATCTTTCCGTTTCAGCGACGAGAAGCACACACTGAAATTCAGTAAAGAGTTACAAAAGTAACGAACATCATTGACATACAGACAAAAATTGATACGATAAGTTAAATGAGCAATTTTTTTTGAAAATGTAGCTTTATATACCGTTTATTTTGTAAATACAAAGCAAAAAAATATGAACAGCTATACACTAAGAGTCTACACCTTGGACAGTTATAAAATCGCCAAGTCGCTCCCAGTCAATTAAATCAAAAATTACATTGATACAAGAGTAGATTAACTTAAAAAAAAAAAATAGTAAATAATCGCCCTAAAGTGATGTAACAGCTGAACGACATAGCAAAGATAATACTCGTACTAAGTAGTGCCCGCGGCGCGGCGTCGCATCGCAATTTTTGTTTTGCGCTTTGGAAGCCGAGACAAACGTCTTAAGTTAATCCTAAGAGCGAGTCATAATGGAGACAAACAGCAGTATCCTCGCTACAAGACGTGCATTCTCTGGCAGGTCTCCAGCACGAAGCTCCAGCCTCATCGACTCGCTAATATTTGCCCTCCATTAACAACCAACACAAATTTATTGTTAACTAGCTTCTTCCCGCGACTTCGTCTGCGTAGACTTTAGAACTGGTGTGCAACTTAGTTGCCTCATATTGTCATTCTTGTAATTGCATCTTCATGATTCTGATATCCAGATAGTGAGTCATATAATTACTTCGACATGTTTTTGGTCCCCTGGAAGGTACTTGTGAATTTTTCGCGCTCACGATTCTGGTCGAAAAGTAAATCAATTGTCTGGTATTCTGGTATCTACTTGTAAATCTGTAGCGCTCATAATTCTAGCCTTGGCAATACTTTGACATGTTTTTGGTTTCACCCGGCACTTTTAAATCCTAACCTCTCACAATTCTACGCCCGAAAATATTGCGACATGTTTCTGGTCTCCTGGTAATTGTAAATCTTTAGCTCTCATATTTCCAGCCCGGAAAAAACTTCGCCATGTTCCTATTCTCCTGTTACTTTTGAATCCTAACTGCTCACAATTTCAGCACCGAAAAAATTTCAACATGTTTCTGCTATCTTAGTACTTGTGAATCTATAGCTTTCACCATTCCAGCCCAGAAAAATTCTTGCGCAAAGTATTTTGAATAACTCCAGGTATTGTGAATCTTTGGCGCTCATATTTTTAGCCTCAATATTACTTCAACATGTTTCTGTTCTCCTGGTATCTTTTAAATCCTAATTGTTCACCATTACAGAGTCAGAAATACTTCGATATGTTTCTGGTTACCTGTGCCTTTGAATCCAAACCGCATGCAATTAAAGCCCCGGAAATACTTTGATGTGTGTGGTCTCTTGATACTTGTGAAACTTTAGCGCTCACAATACCAGCCCCAAAACTATTTGGATAATTATGTTTCTTCTCTCCTGGTACTTGTGAGTCTTATTGAGTTCACAATTCCAGCACAGTAAAAACTTCGACATGTTTCTGTACTCCTGGTAAAAAAAATCTTGCTCAAAAATACTTAAACATGTGTCTGGTCTCCTGGTACATAAGCATCTTTAGCGCTCATATTTCCAGCCTCAGAAATACTCCAACATGTTGTTATCCTGGTTGGTACTTTTGAATCGCTTGCAATCTATTTTCCAGTGAAAAAAAACTACCCTAAGTACTTTGACATGTTTCTGCTGTACTGGTACTCGAGAATCTTTGGCACTCACTCATCTCATCTCATCTCATCTCATCTCATCTCGTCTTATCTCAATTTCAAGAAAAACTGGACTACTCTTAAAGTCCTACTATCCTACTAATTACTTATTAGTACTTGTAAATCTTTAGTGCTCACAATTTCGGCACCGAAAATATCTCGAAATGTTTTTGCGTTCCTGGTACTTGTGAATCTATAGCATTTACAATTTCCAGCCCTGGAAAATCTTTTTTTTTTTTCGTTCGTCATGTTTCTGGTACAATGTATGTAATGGAATGTATTGCGCTCATAATTCCTGCAACTTAAAAACTTTCAGATATTTCTCTCCTGGTATTTTAATCTATCTGTAGCACTCGTAATTTTCTGGCGAAATACTTCAACATGTTTCTGCCCTCTTGGTACTTGTGAATCTAAAGCGCTCATATCAAGCCCCAAAAAAACTTCTGAAATGTTACTGCTCTCCTGGTACTTGTGAATCTGTAGCGCTCGGAATTCCGGCCCCGGAATACCTCGATATGTTTCTGCTCTCCTGGTGAATCTGTAGACTGAGACTGAGATGACGCTCGGAATTCCAGTCCCAAAATACTTCGAAAAGTTTCTGCTCTGCTAATAAAAAAAAACTTGCCCAAAAATAATTTGACATGTTGCTGGTCTCCTGGTACTTGTGAATCTTTTAGCACTCGTAATACAATTCTAGACCGGTAAAATATTTTGACATGTTTCTGTTCTCCTGGTACTTTTGAATCTGAAGTACTTAGGTAGCAGAAACTTTGTACTTCCACTGCTTCCTCTGTCTCCATTAAGTCATGTATGTTACCGGGATAAAAAGTAGCGTATGTGTTATTTCAGGATGTGACCTACATACGTGCCAAATTACATCTAAATCCCTTCAGCCGTTTTTGAATGATTGACGGACAAACATCCAAACATACAAACATGAAAGCTTGCAATGAAAGCCAATCTATTTTCCAGCAAAAAAAAACCTGACCAGAAATACTTCGACATATATTATGTCTGCTCTCCTGGTACTCGAGAATCTTTGGCGCTCACAAATTCGGACCAGAAAATATTTCGACATGTTTATGCTCTCCTGGTACTTGTGAATCTGAAGTACTAAGGCAGCAGAAACGTCTGATTTCCACTTCCTCTTCCGCCGCCATTAAGCTTTGCCTTTTATCGGGATAAAAAGTAGCCTATGTGTTATTCCAGGATATGAACTATATGTGTGCCAAATTTCATTCAAATCTCATCAGCCATTTTTGCGTGATTGACGAACAAACATACAAACATACAAACATACAAACTTTCACATTTATAATATTAGTAGTAGGATTTACAATCGTTTAAAGCATTATCTTGGCACTGCACTCGAATTTAAACAGGCGATATGTAAAGGTCGATTTGTGCATAATCTAATTTGTGTACCAAACGTGCAACACTATGCAGCAGTCCTAGACAGACACTGCTGGCCGTTCCTTACACGAGTATCAATATATATAAAATTCGTCCGTTATTGAGAGAATGTGAGTGACCGACAGACAACGCACAGCCAAAACTACTGCTTGTAGAAACATGAAGTTTGGCATGTGGGGAGTGTAGGGGAGCACTAACATTGGATGGATTTCCCGAAATCACTATGGGAACGGGAAAACGGGAAATACGCGTACAAAGTCGCGGGCAAAATTAGTTTGAAATAAAGTGTTTGACCCAGACCGATGCCTTTATGCACTATAATCTTTTTATGGGTTTTCTTGTTATCTACCACAGATTAAAGAATTTTTTTTTGTATTTTTTTCAATATTTTTAGGTCAGTAGTTTCGGAGATAAGGGGAAGAGGGAAATGGTCATTTTTGGTCTAATTTCATGAATAACTTCTGAAAAGTTTATTTTAAAATTATGAATAAAAAAATATAATAGAAACCCTTACAGCAAGCCCTTTCCTTTGATATGCCACACGATATATTTTAAATTTTTTTTTTTTGGTTTGACCCCAAAGGTGACACTCATACTCAAAATTGATTTATTTACGTGACACGACCGTGACTACAAAAAAAAAATTTCTTTATCCACAGATTACATGAAAACCTAAAAGTCTATAGTGCTAAAATAACCCTTTGCACGCGAGTCCGATTCGCGCGTGGGATGTTTTTTTTAATCAAAGCGAAAACTTTTTAATGCGTAAACTTTTTCTACACATATTATTAGTCAACCATTCCATTTTTAGTTTCCAAATTCGTTCACTGTCACTCAAGTCCGAGGTGAAAACCCCCAGGCACTCCACTATAGGGGCTTCTAAGATCCCGTATATTTAGTACTACAAATTGGTAGCACCTATGTCAGAGTTCTACAACGGTTAAATGGGCTAGAATACATAAATATTCGGTGACTTTTAAAATATTTCGTTCTTATTTGAGACAAATAAACGCTGATTCTGATTCTGACTAAGGGCGGAGTTCACCAATGGAACTGATCGTGATCAAGCTGCATTCAAGATTTGTCAGTGTTAATGTTCCATAGAAAATATTGACACTGACAGGTCGTAAACTTGGTTCATAATTTTATTATGTTGATCGCGTTCAGTTTCAGATTGATGAAATACGTTCTAAATTCTAAAAGCAGCTTTGGCGAGGATGTCTATATGTATCCCGAGGAAATATACTCCCGCGTGGGATAAGAAATCTCAATCCTTGTGCTATTGAGTCCAAGATATGGTCTACCCGTGTGCTAAATTTTATTCAAACCTGTTCAGCCATTAAGACGTGAAGCGGTACTAAACGAACAAACAAACAGAGCTACTTTGATACATAAGTGTGAATCTGTAAAATTTTGATCTCAAGCTTTCAAATCTTCTGTATCTTCTAATATATAATATATAAAAATGAATTACTGTTCGTTAGTCTCGCTAAAACTCGAGGACGTCGACAAAAAAAAAATGGGTAGGTAGGGTAGCCAGTTGATGGGAGCGAAGACGCGGGGGACAGCTAGTCTAATATATAAAAATCTCGTGTAACTGTGTTTGTTATCGAACTCCTCCGTAACCGCATGACTGATTTTTATGTTTTTTTTTTGTATTCTTGTTAGCTCAGAGAATAGGATATTTTTTATATATGGCAAAAAAAGTCTGCCAAGACAGGTAGGCTAATCACTATAATCACTACATATTATAAAACAAAGTCCTACCACGTCTACCACGTCCTACTGCACCAATTTTCATGCTTTTTTCACCAATGGATAGAGTGGCTCTCGAGGAAGGTTTTCGTATAATTATGGTTTGTCAACAGACATCCGCGCGGGCGAAGCCACGTCTAAAATATAAAATCTAGTGTCACGGTGTTTGTTACCGAACTCCTTTTAAACGGCTTGACCGATTTTTATGTTTTTTTTGCATATACCCGATAAGCCCGATAGGTCGTAGGATATTTTCTTAAATTTGGCAAAACAAAGTTTGTCTGATCAGCTATAGTATGTATACAAAAATGAATCCCTATTTCCCTTGGTCACGGCATCACACGTGAACGGCTGGACTGATTTCGCTTATTCTTTTGTTGTGTTTTTATTGTCAGGCGATGGTTCTATGAAAGAAAAAAAATAAGAAAGTTTCGTGGTAGGTAGGTAGGGTGGGGTAGGTAGATAGGTAGCCAGTTGACGGCAGCGAATTCGCGGGTAACAGCTAGTAACATATATTATGAGCATGATCTTCTTTAATCCTCGTAGTTCAGCAATCTGATCATTTCCCTTGAGGGTCTTAAGAAGACTTATATGATATTCACCTGAGCTAATAACATCATGTTACGAAATCTTGATTTCCCCCGGGCTGCAGGGGTCAGCGTCAGCCGACAGTCGCTCTGCATATAGCCAGAGGCCAACCTTGGCACGGTTGCACCTGCACTGATATTTCAAGTTGATCGTAACCAAATTAAGCTGTATTTTGGCGCAGCAGATTTGATTATTACTGCAAGCTGTTTGTTTATTGCCCTGAATTTGTCTGTACATATCACGGAAGATTTTGAGTAGTACAATCCTACTAATATTATAAATGTGAAAGTTTGTATGTTTGTATGATTAGATGAGATTAGATGAGATGAGATGATATTGAGATGAGATGAGATGAGATGAGATGAGATGAGATGAGATGAGATGAGATGAGATGAGATGAGATGAGATGAGATGAGATGAGATGAGATGAGATGAGATGAGATGAGATGAGATGAGATGAGATGAGATGAGATGAGATTTTTCTCACCACAATCCTACTAATATTATTAAAAAAAACCAGTCCAAGTACTTTCGAAGCTGGAAATATGAGTGCCAAAGATTCTCGAGTACCAGCAGAGCAGAAACATGTCAAAGTATTTAGAGTAGTTTTTTTATACTGGAAAATAGATGGCTTTCATTGCAAGCGATTCAAAAGTACCAACAACATGTTGGAGTATTTCTGAGGCTGGAAATATGAGCGCTAAAGATGTTTAAGTATTTTTGAGCAATTTTTTTTTACCAGGAGTACAGAAACATGTCGAAGTTTTTACTGTGCTAGAATTGTGAACACTATAAGGCTCACAAGTACCAGGAGAGACAAATAGTTTTGGGACTGGTATTGTAAGCGCTAAAGTTTCACAAGTACCTGCAGGAGACCACACACATCAAAGTATTTCCGGAGCTTTAATTGCAAGCGGTTTGGATTCAAAGGCACCAGGTAACCAGATAGAACATATCGAAGTATTTCTGACTCTGTAATGGTGAACAATTAGGATTTAAAAGATAGGAGAACAGAAACATGTTGAAGTAATATTGAGGCCTAAAATATGAGCGCCAAAGATTCACAATACCTGGAGTTATTCAAAATATTTTGCGCAAGAATTTTTCTGGGCTGGAATGGTGAAAGCTATAGATTCACAAGTACTAAGATAGCAGAAACATGTTGAAATTTTTTCGGTGCTGAAATTTTGAGCAGTTAGGATTCAAAAGTAACAGGAGAACAGGAACATCGCGAAGCTTTTTCCGGGCTGGAAATTTGAGAGCTAAAGATTTACAATTACCAGGAGACCAGAAACATGTCGCAATATTTTTGGACCTAGAATTGTGAGAGGTTAGGATAAAAGTGCCGGGGGAGACCAAAAACATGTCAAAGTATTGCCAAGGTTGGAATTATAAGCGCTACAGATTTACAAGTAGATACCAGAATACCAGACAATTGATATATTTTTCGACCAGAATCGTGAGCGCTAAAAATTCACAAGTACCTTCCAGGGGACCACAAACATGTCGAAGTAATTTTGGGACCAGAATCATGAAGATGCAATTACAAGAATGAAAATATGAGGCAATTAAGTTGCGCACCAGTTCTAAAGTCTACGCAGACGAAGTCGCGGGAAGAAGCTAGTATTTTTATACATGGTAGTTTATGACCTAATTATCTGTTAGGTATATAGTTCTGACTACAATAGCATGTGCTGATACAAGAGTGTAAAGCATATATCAATGTGTTTTGACATTCGTGGCACACCATTATTACAAAAATAAATATTTATACTCGTATTCATCATATTTATTTTATTGACATTCTTAATGATTTTCCAATTAACACAGAAAGTTACTAAGAGATAGCTGAAAAACTTATCGGCGGTACACTTTCCCGCACTAGGGCGAAAACCTAAACAAAAAACACGCATGTTTAATACAATGCAATGTGAGCCTATTAAGTTGTGCAATAAATAACACTTTCCTAGAAATAATATCAGTTGCAATGCACCAGGCACAATCCTGCAAAAAAAAAAACCATCAACTTAAAAGTAAGTTCAGCAATATTTTAACTTTCAACTACCTCCGTCGTCCCTTACTATGTGTCTATTATCCAACGGCTTAAGGCTGAAACGATAAAGCTTCACGCGTGCCTCTTCATGTAAGTTGTGGTAGAGCTCGTCCGAACAATAGGTCAGCAGGCAGTATCTGACTGACGCGTCCTTTCAGCTGACGACACTACGTCGTTTGTACATTGTCGACGTTCAGCACAATATAAAATAGATAGAAATTGGAAACTGTCTTCTGAAATATTCGAAACTGTTCGGTTAACTTTTTAGGCAACATTATTATCTGCCTAGCCTTTTCCCAACTATATTCAGCCGAATTCCACCATTTTACGGTCAACTTTTAGGCAAATATCTTATTAAAGTTACTAAGTAGACCTAATTTTTTATGATCCAACGGAATAAAGTCACAGGAAGTCTCTAATAATCTCATATTCCGCCTTTAATGAAACTCATAACACTGTGTCTGTGGTCTCAACATTTAATTTAACTTCATCGAGAACAGTAATTAAGCCTTTCTGTTGCGATCTTTGCGGAACTTCCTCAGATATTGTTGATAGCATAAGCTCCAAGGATCAACTGTTAACACCAGTTACCGGCCAAATAAATTGCTTCTACCCAATGAGGAGGAAAATAAGATCAACAAGTGAAAGAGAAAGTCCTCCTTAATTACTTTTGTAGTAACGAGTTTCTTGACAATCAATTGGTAACAGCACTTTATTCATTAAGAAATAGCTACGAATTATATTTGATTATTTAAAGTGTGAAGAGCGAATTGTTTTGTTGTTCTTGCCTCCTAACTTTTGTCTTTTTTGTTTCGTACAATATTTTCGCTGTTTATTGAGCCAACTTTGGCTTTGAAGGTCGAACAAAGGAGGTTGAATGAAAGCGGTTGTAATTCCGAATTTAAATGAATATCTACTTTTTGTTCTTGCTATTTTAAAAACCTAATGTTTTTAATTTTCTGTCCTTTTTTACCCGACTGCACCAGAAGGAGGGTTATGTTTTTCGAGAAGAAATTGTTTGGTTCGCTCTGCGGCCTGAACGGCTCGATGTATTTTAGCTTGAGAGGTGTTGTTTTAAATTTGAATTTACTGTGAGAGTGACACTGGGTATATCAAAATAAAAAAAAAACGACATGGCCGATTCATGGCGCCATAATATGTCTTTTAAAAAAATCCTCAATACCTATCAAGTGGCATATCAAAATAAAGGGCTTGCGGAGACGATTCCAAAAATGTAACTCACTAAAATGTAAGAAATAAAAAAGCAGTCTGATGCAGTTCAATCACAGATCTGATTTTTTTAAGTATCTCAATCAACGAGTAAGAAGGACGTTGTGGATTTTGGTATCATCCTTTCCACAATTGTCAGAAATCTACTCTTCGCTCAGAAGTCCCCCCGAACGAATTTGGTAGTCCACTATTGCGATCGGAGAGAAATCTGGAGCAGGAGGATTACTCAGATTGAGAGGGAAGAGAAATAACATTTAAAAATTTAATATTTTGTTCTTTACTTTCAAAGACCAGTCAAATATTTTAAAATATATTAATATAAGTATCGTATCAATCACAGACACGATTTATGCAAAAATATACTCCCACAAAAATGAACAGTTGTTCCCTGGATTTTGTGGAATTAAGCAAGTATATAACTATCAGATTCTAAAATTCTAGTTATGCCGTTTTAGTTTTCATTAAAATCGGACCTGATTATTTTTGGAGCAAATTTCGCTATTCCTCACAGATCTGGATTTGGTCAGCCCCGCCCACTTCAAAAATTCACCCTGTGTACAATAAATTGACGTTGAAAAAAAAATCCAACATGGATTCCGCATTCATTCACCTGGAAAATGTGACGGTTATTTCAGGGATTTTGTTCAGTTGAAGTTTTTGCTTTCTTCCGAATTTCCAGTTTGGGTAGGTAACATATATTTAAAGTTCTTTTCAACCTCTGAATTCATTCAGTCTAGTGCCTGGTAAAACTGAATAACTAGAAAAAGGACAGATAGCAAATAAAAACCTAAGTCTAAAAAACTTGTGGAGCGTACAACAGCGCGGTTTCATATACTTAGATTTTTTCAATTACTTTTCCTGAGTCCGTTAAAGAAAACAAGGCAAAAAGGAGAGCAATTTTAAAGATTCCTTAACAGAAAATAAACGTTTAAGTTCGTAATTCAAGTCTAAATTGCCGGGCTGTAGGTTAGCATTCCTTTTGAGCTTCTCTACGAGGAAAATAGATTAGACCCCAATAGGCTTACTGGAATACCTTAAGTAATTAAGTCCTTAACTTTGAGTCTGTTGAACATTTTCACGGTTTTAATCTGTTTCCTCTTTAAATCCGTTGTTTTAGCTTCCACAAATGAAAAAATCCAGCCAAGTGCGAATCGGACTACAATACGAATGGTTCCGTACATAAATCGGATTTTATTCGTTTTTATTTAATTGCAATACTTTTTGTAGCAGCAATATAAAAACACACAATTTCAAATGTTTACGTTCACGGTTCATAAGATACAGCCCACTGACAGACAGACGGACGGTCGGTAAATAGAGGAATCCGTTGTTTACCCTTCGGGTACTGAAACTTGAAAAGAAATGCTTTTCATTTCAAAAAGTCACTTGAAAACATAGAAACTTTTATGGATAAAAAGAGTGGAATACGTTTAAACTGAACGCTTTAATAATCCAACATTCCTATGAAAAACTTTTCTTCCTAAGAAAAACCTTTAAGAAAATCATAAAAATCTTTCAATCGATGGCTACAGAACACTGGGATAAGGTGACATACTACATTTCCGGACCGGATGTCGGCGATACAGCAAAGTGGATGAAAAAGATAAGGACAGCTGTCCACCGTATTAGATTGGTGTTTACTACTACCAGATTTGTCCAGATACCGGTTTTTTCTTCTTACATGTTATTTGTGTGTTTTGTGGGAAGATTATTTTTGGTTTGCTACGATCTGCCCCAAATTGTATCAACGATTGGGCAAACGTAAGCCATCGTCGACTCAAAAAAAAACAACCATTTTCCTGGTGCGAAGATCTGGTAGGTAACTGAGAACACGCTTTTTCTGCATGATGTTATCTAAGTTCCCTTTAGTTTCCCTTCCCTTTATACCCATAATCTTTTAAGTGTTTCACACAAGAAACTTAGGGGTGGTCGCCCCTTCTATGAAGCGTAAAATAGATTGTTAGCTAAGGCTCACACTGGATTTCTATACCTATATGTTGACAAGATTATAAATCGATTCAGGCTCCGATAAGTAAACTTCAGTTAACTGCGGTGTTACATGCCAAACTTAATTATTACTTAAATATTAGTCTCACATAAACAACTCAAACGAAACTGTCAAGCTTTGCCAACAAAAGTTACTGAATACACAAAACAAGTTCCGACTCAAGTGCGTATCACTGAGAGGTGTCAATATTGTTCGACACGCCCGACGTTGAAAATAAAATCCCCTTAGAAAAAATGTATAAAGGTACTGGTCAGTTTTCCTTAGTGAAAATACCTGCGTCACGGTAACTGGCATCATAAATCTAGCCGACTTCCCCGGCTTCCGAGGAGATTTTCGTTGGGACGACTTCTCTTAGAAACTTTTAGTACGCGTGCTCAAGACAGCCGGCCAACATTTTCAAGTACTCCTAAGTATTTTTGCCAAATTATGGGCGAGACCTTTTTACCCCTGGGTGGGACTTTTAGTGGACTGATGTGGCTGTAAAGTGAGTCATGTGAGCTACCCACCTGCCTGAGTTAGTTATAGTACGTACCTAGATATATGTAGTTATGTTAAACTCTTAAAAAAAGAAAAATCATTAATTTTATCCAGCTCCATACGCTTATCATCTTCTGCGTTAGTCTAGCTCTAGCCAAACCTCAACCATTTGTAACAAAATAAATATATAACCTATAGCTTTCCTTGATAAATGTACCAAGACAAATATTTTTTAATTCGAACCACTGTAGTTCCTAGCAATAGTGCGTTAAAAGATAAAAGATAAAAAGATAAAAGATAAAAGATCATTTATTTGTCAAACATGCGTTTACATACACTGACTAATCAGACATGCAAGGTATTAAATAATAGTATTTAATACCTTGCATGTTCATTAGTCAGTGTATGTGTGTGTTCAACCAAACATACTCTTCAGTTTTATAATATTAAGTACAGGTATTATAAGTAGTTATAAGAAGGAAATTAAATTTATTTCCATTTGCAACCTTTTCTTATCAAAGCAAAAAATATTTATTTGATTGAAACCAAATACAATAACCGAATAAACATAATGATTGCATGAATTTCGCAAAAACTTGAAAAAAAACATTCTTACCCCGAGCCTTTGTTTCCGAAATTCAGCGATTCATTATAAAGCCTTAGTAATCTGCAGAATGGCCGCCATTGTTTTGCGCCATTCCATATTTTTCCTCGACGTACTTACTTTGTATACGCCCCAATATTATGCAAATACTAGGGTATAATCTTTAATTGCACCCGTGCCGCCATACCCGCGAAAACGGCAGTAAAAATAAAATCTTATAACATTAAAAAGTTTCCTTGTTATAATTTCTATATTCAACATGTTAAAAGCCGTTTTGTTTCTGTGAGAAATAAAATATGCGAAAACAATTTGCAGTTGAACATTTTGAACTACAAAATTTAGTCAGAATACAACAAAATAAAGTTATTTAGACATACTAAGTTTAGGAACGTTCAAGTTTCATGTGGAATAAATGTTTGTATAATGTACAGAGGAAACTAAACAGATAAACTATAGGTACCTGAAACCCAACAAACCTCCATCAAGCTTTTTTGATAAATCATAATAGTAAATGTTTGCCTCGTAGCTTCGGGCCATTTTAGCCTTTCAACAACTTTCATGCTGCACTAAAGCGCCAGCTAAAAATGCTTGACGTCCGTTGGTCCACTAAATTATGAATTTGATGTGTCTCGTCGAGTCGTCGCTGAGTTTATATTTTCGAAATACAAAACTGCCCTGTCTGGACGCTGTCACCTGGTATATTGACCGTCACATAAGGCCGAAAGTATTAATAAGCACTCAGCCACTTCGCCCCTTCAGTGCGAACGTAAAAATATGGTAAGGTTTAAAAGGCTACAAAATTGTAGTGTTTTACATAAGTTCTTGGACGTTTCACCGGATAACGGAACATTTAACGCCGGGCCGCTTAAACTTCGAAAGCATTCAGTATTCAGCGAAGAAAATTATTTCGAGACCATTACCTCTCACAGCTGCCACACACAACTTTTATATGTTTGCATCACGAACGAACACGAAGCGTAGTACTACGTTACAGGCTCGCACGAGCCAGCTCTTTTCATAGTGTTGCTTTTTATAATACTCTGAAGGCACGCCTTTTAGTGCCTGTATATTTTTATTTTACTAGTAATCATGTTTCAGTGCCAGGAATTTTGCAAATATAGGTATTATATAAAACTCTTCCGCTACGGAATGACTGACAGACAACGCACAGCCGAAACTGCCTTGGGGAGTATTCCTACGGGCACGGGAAAAATCGAATGTATATTCGACGTATGAAGTCGCAGGCAAAAGCTAGTCAATTTATATAAAACTAGCTGACCCGTGCAACGTCGTCTGCGTAACATTTTTCATTACTGCTCCGCTCCTTTTGGCCTTAGCGTGATGATATATAGCCTATAGCCTTCCTCGATAAATGGGCTATCTAACACTGAAAGTTTTTTTTTCAAATCGGACCAGTAGTTCCTGAGATTGGCGCGTTCAACCAAACAAACAAACAAAGAAACTCTTCTGCTTTATAATATTAGTATAGACTAGCTTCTGCCAGCGGCTTCGCCCGCGTGATCCCTAGGGAACATGTTCCCGGGATTAAAAGTAGCTTATGTGCTATTCCAGAGTATAATCTATCTTTGTTCTAGATTTCATTAAGATCCGTTAAGCCGATCTGGCGTGATTGAGTAACAACAACCAAACTTTCACATTTTCATTATTTTTTTTTTTCATTTTTTCTATTGATTGTAGCGTGATGAAAACTATACTATAACCAGCTCAAGAGTATGAGAAATAATTATACCAAGTTTCGTTAAAATCCGTCGAGTAGTTTTTGTTTCTATAACGGTTATACAGACAGACAGACAGACAGACAGACAGACAAAAATTTTACTGATTGCATTCTTGGCATCAGTATCGATCCCTAATCACCCCCTGATAGTTATTTTGGAAATATATTTCATGTACAGAATTGACCTCTCTACAGATTTATTATAAGTATAGATAGATATAGATATATTTCATGTACAGAATTGACCTCTCTACAGATTTATTATAAGTATAGATATAGTATAGATTCTTCCGTTACTGGTAACTGACAGACGACGCACAGCCGAAACTTCTGGTCGTAGAAAGCCGAAAGGCATGTAGTTTCCTTGTTGAGTAGGTGAGCACTAGGACAGCATTTCTCGAAATTCATACGAGAATGGGAGAAGCGGGATATGCGCGTACGAAGTCGCGGGCAAAATCTAGTATTCAATGTTACGTTCAGAATTTACGAATGGAATAGATAAAAACCGATATTTTTGCTTCTGATATTTTTGTAAACTAAAAAGTCGGGAGCTTTTCGTTCGTCTGAATAAAATAGTTGTTCAAATAATAATGCTCGCGGCAAACATGGCCACAACAGGCTACTCGAAAATCATTCTATCATCATCTAATCAGATCTATTACATGTTTTTGAATACGTTGACTTCACTACACTTTGAATAAAGTTAAGTATACGTTCATGCATAATATATTTCATAGATTTTGACGTTATTTACCTGTAGTGTAAATATTGTAAATAAGAATATTGTTCGATCCTTGAGGGACGTACCTCTATCGAAATACTCATAAATTTCGTTTCAGGCTGTATTAAAATACATCCTCTATTTGCTTTAGGTATATTATACTTTCACCTACTCGTAGAAACATGAATATATTGCATACATATGGACTCCGTAGAATTTTAACTTATCACAGTGAGTGTAGGGTAAGTATGGGGATCCCTCGCGAAGTTTATTAGAGCAGCTTGAAGCCACGTGTAGCAATAACGAGGAAAGTCAATAGCCCATATCCCAACACCATGTCCGCCCGTTTCCGCCGACTTTCGGAACTTTGGCGGGAAAATTGTTGCGATACAATTTGGCAGCAAAAGATAAACATGAACAGGGTCCGTCGCGACGATTTGAAGCGACATAGATGGAGCTGATATTCACGACCCAATCATATTAGTTTACTGCGTAATGATGTGCAGTGAGGCTAAGTTAATGACTCATTAACTGACTTGGAAAAAGAAGAGGTTCTGTATCTTTGTAGGTGTTTATTTACTTGCTATGAGTATAATCATATTTAACATATTGCTATCAAAGCATTAAAACCAAAGCTCTCGCTCTGTTTAAAATAAATACAATGCATATCTTCTAAGATCAAATTGTGACAAAGCCTTATTGTCCCTCTCCACGATACAGACTTTTCTCCATGCAGGCTTTTAACTCTGTATAAAAAAAATCTATCACACCGACATTTGTCTGCACAGACTGTGAATCTGTTTGTAAAAGTCGTTGACAAATTGTAGCCGGACTTGTCGATGAGCTGTGAATCAATTTGGAACCATTTCCTGGGTGACGTGAAATCGGTCCTGGACCCAGTCTTCTTCTAACTGACCACCAACTTATGCTGACATTACAATTTTCTCGAAGCTGTGGTCCCAGTTCCACCGCGTTCAGTTGCCGATTTCTCAAAAACCTTGTACAAATACAAATACAAATTCCTTTATTTCAAATAGACCAGTTACAGGCACTTTTGAATAGTCAAGGTCTGTCAGTCAAATAGATGAAGCTAATCCTGCCGCGCTAGCGACAAGAGCAGCAGGTTGTTCTGCAACATAACACACCCACCGACCCTATCTCCAGCGCGGCAGTTGCACGTTCCAAAGAGTAGGTCCTGTGGAGAAGAACGTGCAAGAAACTCCATGGACACTCTTTTAAACCAGTTGTCATTGTTTACAAAATCATGGTTACATTCGTTACGATATCATTTATGAGTAAAATTATACAATGCAAAAGAGAATGAGTCTATACAGTGCAAAGATAGTCTTACAATCTTCTACAGGTCAAACAATGTTTTCACATCTTCATCGAAGTTCGGGCATTTTAGTCGTCGTGTCACAAAAAAGTTGTCATCACACCCTGATGTTCTGCGTCGCCGGCCAGATCCTGGTCGCCGAAAGTAGCCACCGATCTCTTGCAATCTCTACAGAACAGAGAAGCGGCTCTAATTTAGCTGTGGGATATTAAAACGCTTTATAGAAAACACAGTCGCAGCGGTTTCACGATAAAATTACAACTCAAAATTGCACCCATACGAAGCCGGAGCGGGTCGCTAGTAGAGTATAGATAGAAGATAGTCTATGCCAGAAACAACACGGCTTCACTCGGACTGACGTAATTTTGATAAGATATGCCTCATATTCTGCTGTCATTCAAACGAAATCACTGTCGTAAGTAATGAGGAACTAGTTATAAAATACTAAGTTTAGTAGGGTATTTAACCACTACGAAAAAATGACATGAAAGAATACATATCAAATACTACTATTTGATAGATGTTATTTAAACATTACGATTGGTGAAAAAGAGAAGATAGACGCTTTCAAGTGATTATTTTATCCTTGTCACACAAAATGTCGTTTTTAGTGGATGGCTTCAATTCAATACGGTGGGACTAGTGAGTGACGTCACACGCCAATAGTGCTGTATCTGATTATCACAGATTTTAAAACGCTGACAACACCGCCACTTTTTCAGGATTTTTCAGGAATACTTTGTAACTGCATCTTGTCTATTTTTTATACAAAACGGGGAACTCTTGGCCCAAATCTCACCTGATGGAAAGTGATGATTAGGCCGAAGATGGAAGCGAGTTTCACCTGGAATCCTCTTACACAGAGGAACTGGCTAGCATACCTCTAACTGCCGGAACACAAAAATGCTGTCAACATTGTTGTTATGGCAACAGACTTAGACATGATGGTGGTAGCTTGCCAGGCAGACTTAGAACAAGTCCAACCACCAACCAAACCGAGCAAAAAATTTGCCCCCGCTGGGAATCGAACCCGGGACCTCTGGGTCTGAATCTAGTGGTATAACCACTAGACCACGTCTGCTCTCTAGGTTTTGAGAAATTTAATTTAAATAGTTTGAAAAATTCAGTTAAATATCTAAACTACTGTACTATACACTAGACTACATTCTACCTTCACTGTTGACGGGGCGGAGCCGGTCGATATGGCATCGACCAATTTAGTGCAGTCTCCGGCTGGTCTAATAGCGGAATATTCATTCATATGTTATGAACCCTAGTGGGGCTAATTTACAGACCAATAATAGAATTTGAGGGGATTGTGTGCATTTAATGTTTTAATGAACGTGTAAGTATTCCGTTTTGAAAGAGGAATATAATGAATCTCGCGGTTTAAACGGGTATATTTAATACATAATACGATAATTATGTTTTCAGATTATTTACTTTTTCGCACGCTCAACGCAATGGTTTATGTGTTAAAAAAATGCTTGCAAAATCGACAAAAGTTAAAAAACAGGATGCTTAAAAACGACTTTCAGAGACTATGTTTGAGAAATATCTAAAATAATTTCTGGAATGGGAAATTGAAAGCACAATCAGCTATAGTTACGATGATTGCCGAAACAATACTTACGTAGGTAGAACCATTTACTTCCCATCATGCTGCAAAATTACTTATTGGAGTGTCAAGAAAGTGCTACACATTAACTGTGGCTTTGCCTACTTAGTTTAGCTTGACCTAATATTTTTTTTTATTTTGGTAAGGGTAAATATAAGTTGAACAATAAATAATCAGGACTAAGCTTCCTATTTATATTTTTTGTACTACCCAACTAACATAAAATTATCATCTGCAACAAACTATTCATGGAAATCTCCCTGGCTCCACAATCGCATGCCATTCATCTCGATTCACGCTAAGTCACAGCTGCTATTAGCCACCTTTTTTTTTTTTTTTTTTAGCATCTGTAATCATCAAATGACTCCTCCCGCTCTGGGAAAAGCAGGAGGGAGTGTCAGACTCCTACTGACTAAAACCCATCCGTGTACCTTCTAATGCCCTTTGCGTTCCAGGGCCGCGGTGACTCTTTCGAACAAATTCCGCAACCCCGGCAGGGCTATTAGCCACCCTGCGATCGCACTCTACCTTACATTTGCGTATTCGCTATCTCCACTCAAGAACACGTAATATCCTAACAATCGGTTTACGAAAACCTGTGTATTGCTACTTTAGCGTGCTTATTTTGAGAGCTATGTAGACAACTTTGGTCCTCTGTCGGAATAGCTCCTTCTGTAGCTCGCTGGGTGATGGTCAAGCTGTAACGTGTGTGTCCACGTCTTGATCCCGTAAATCATAACAGATATGACGTAGTGATCAAAGTCAATGAAGACCAAAAAAATATTAAAATAGGAAATGATATCGTACCCGATTAAACGCTAAAATTTTCACAAAGTTACATATTATGTCGTATTTTCACAGTTTGGGTTAAAACCGTGAAAATACGACTTAATATTAAAAGCCTGACGTCGAAATGCACTCAATCTACACGAGCGACCCGGTTCCACCCGTCCGATGGAGAGCTTTTAATTCAAATCACAGGTGACACCGTTTGTTTTAGCTGTATTATTTTTAAATGGGATCCTCGACCGAAATGTCCATTATGAAGTGCAGTGCCCATTTGTTCGTTGTGAATTTTGGATGTTATTTTCGTTCTGTTTATTTCTGGCTAGTTTTAGTGACTCTGCCAATTACTTAAGAACGCGAAATTAATATTGTCTCAGTCAATACAACGTCTAAATTTTAATAATATCAAAAACATTAACCCAAAATCTGTTTTTTAAGCATGTGATATCATCAAATGACCCCTTCCGCTCTGGCTGGAGCGGAACGGTGTGTGAGACTCTTACCGGATAAAACCCATCCGTATTCCTCCTAATGCCCTTTGCGTTCCATGGTGACTCTTTCGAACAAAATCCACAACCATGGCAGTAACACAATATCTATGGTCGTAAAATTAGGTAGTTTAATAGTTACGTCACTAACGTCAATTTTTAAACAATACACTCCACATTTCTCTGCACTTAACTACCTGGATTGATGGAGAAACTTGCACAAGTTCGGAAATAGTCCAATCCTTCATAAACGCTGGACGGGATGCTGTTCAAGCGGCTGGCGTTTTGACAACAACTTATCACGGTCTAAGATTCCAGAGCGGAAGAGAGAACAAAATGTGTGGTATAGTGTAGTGTTAGTATGTCCATTTTGCATACCTGCTAGCTTAGGCCAATTTCCAGGCATCAGGGGCCAAATGCCATTAATTCACTTTTTTTCATTTTGGTGCTGATTTTTATGCATGTTAGTGTATTTTAGTAATTAAATAATATTTAAACGATGATTAGACATTATAATACTCGTAGTGCTGGTCGCTACCTCGATTGAGAGTCACAAGGCTGTTCGGGCATAGTTCATTTAGTAGGTACAAAATAACGAAAGCTAAAGTCTTCCAGGATTTGAGAGTATACTTACATCACAAAAAAAACATGTCGGCCCAAGCTAGCAGGTATGCGTATGTTAAAAGTACATAATAACACTACTCTATCCCACATAATTATTTTGTTTGTGAGAAAATAAGAGAGCATCTGTAATCATTTTTCGACATTTGAATCAGACGTTGCATTTTACTAAATAATAACTTTTTAGCTATTTTTTTTTGTATTAGAAAACATAAATACCTACACCCGGACATTTCCAAGAGAAGAAAAATACCATACAGCTGTAATATTAAGTCTACAAACGAAACCATCGACCATGTTCATAACCACTGTACCAACGAAACAGTAACACAAATTACTTTTTAAATAAATTCTGGCACATCATCGAAAAATGGCTGATTACAATAATTTTGTAGCGGAAAATGGAGGCTGCATTCGAAATTACTTCCAAGGCGAATATAATTCAATTACCTAACAAGCATTACATATTCATTAAGTTGATGCTAATTAGGTCTCGTCGCCTGCCGAGCTACCTCGCGTCCCAGCCGAAGTGCCGACGTACCTGCAGATACAGGATGGTGATTTAAACACGTGATAATATTGCTGATAGAGTTTTTTTATTCTTGTGCTATACCATCAGGTGAAACAAAGAGGGAATGTTGAACGAATTTGTAGCTACGGCTGGAAGATGTTCTTATGAAAGAGCGGTATATATTATTATTATTTCTTCCTTTATTTTAGACCGCACCGTTTCCGACTTTTAACGGAAATTTCACCGTTCCTACCCCCCTTATCTCCGAAGTTTTCATAGAAAAAATATTGAAATTATTCTATGTGATAGAAGTTTATGTAAAGATTACAGGAAAAATAAAACGATGTCCCTAAATAGCACACTTTTTCAGAAATCATCGATATAAATTACATTATTTCCACTAGCGGTCAAGAAATTGCTATGTAATTAGGAACAACCACGCTAATTCAACAGCTGGGTAGAAATTACTGACCGCACGTCGTACAATGAAATGCAAATGTACACACTTGTGCAAATGCTCACCCTAATAACTACGTTTTAATTCAGTTTCAGCAACTCTCCTGTTGTGGTATGTGTACGTACAACCAAATTTTTTTTATTATTCACAGAATTTACACGGTATAAATCTTAATTTTACTTAAAAGTTTTCATCTCCATCCTTGTAGCTCTACATAAAGATAAACTGTATCATGTAACCATCTATTTGCGAAGATTTATAATTTCTCACAGGAGTATTCACATTTACTGTAAATTACAGGTTCTATTTGTCTGTAAATCTGCCACGAAATAAATGTACGTCGCAAAAAACACACCCTGCATAGCGAGGCTCTATATAAATAAGTAAAACGACGCGCGGAATCTTTTTGATGTATGTGGAAGTATGGTCACGTCACGTCCTGTACGAAGTACGGTCACGTCACGTCCTGTACGAAGTACAATTAATTATTATTATAAACTGGTAACAGTCAACAACATGATCCATACATACCTATATGCACTTATATACAATAACAAAGACCCTGTGCTTACAAGAGTGTATAATTATGTATCTACACATAAGCTTACCATTAAAGAAGTTACAATGGAAATTAACAAATCATTGGGAAATATATTGAAAACAATCTGATTGTTATGAAATTCAACACATTGAAAAAAATATTACATCTTAAGTTCATAACCTAGCGCAGTAGTTAGGTGAGCGGCAGCGACACAGAAGGCGGCTCAGAGGTTAGATTTCTGTTTAATTAAAAAAGATTTACATACTATTTTTTTTTTTTTGAAGAATTTTCTGAACTGATAGCTAATTCTTCTTTCGATTATTATATCGATTCTGATGTCTACAAGGAACAACAGAGTGCCAATTCTACTAATTTTCGCATTCGTCAAAAATGTATGAAAATTAAGGCTTTTTTGACAGTATGCGATATACATGCGAATGCTTAGGTAACGCAGGTACTGTAAACCTTTATATCAAGCTGTAAATTATATCAAGCTGTAAGCTATCTATACTAATATTATAAAGTGGTAAAATTTGTTTGTAAGTTTGTATGTAGGGGGTAATCGAACTACAGGTCCGATTTGAAAAATTCTTTCAGATAAAATCCTTTTAGATAGCCCATTTATCCGGGAAGGTTATAGGCTATATATCATCACGCTAAGACAAATAGGAGCGGAGCAATAATGGAAAATGTGGCGCAAACGAAGTTGCGCGGGTCAGCTAGTATACTATAAAGCAATGTAGCCCAAAGGTACCTACAAAACAATGTCTACACACATCAAAAAAATTTTGCGATCACTAGCATAATCTGATATATTTTGTTTAATTTTACTTTATCAAGAAAAAATCTTTGTGGTGCTTTTTTTTAAATAGAAAAACCATGTTTCAATTTTTTTTTTTTAAATAATGTTTGAGTAATTAATCAGAATGTAATTGTAACAGGAATTTGATAGAAAGAAAAAACCTGTTTAACCAAACTTAAACAACAATTTATTAATAAAAGGTTTATATTCAATACTAGCTTCTGCCAGCGGCTTCGCCCGCGTGATCCCTAGGGAACATGTTCCCGGGATTAAAAGTAGCTTATGTGCTATTGCAGACTATAATCTATCTTTGTTCTAAATTTCATTAAGATCCGTTAAGCCGTTCTGGCATGATTGAGTAACAAACAACCAAACTTTCACATTTTTTTTTTTTTTTTTTTCTATTGATTGTAGCGTGATGAAAAGTATACTATAACCTGCCCAAGAGTATGAATAATAATTGTACCAAGTTTTGTTAAAATCCGTCGAGTAGTTTTTGTTTCTATAACGGTTATACAGACAGACAGACAGACAGACAGACAGACAGACAAAAATTTTACTGATTGCATTTTTGGCATCAGTATTGATCCCTAATCACCCCCTGATAGTTATTTTGGAAATATATTTCATGTACAGAATTGACCTCTCTACAGATTTATTATAAGTATAGAAGATATAGATAGAAGACATAGAAGAAGAAGATAATTTAACTCCTCCCCTGGCTCGAACACATTCGGAGATCCAGGGCATGCTGAGGATCAAGTTATCCAGCATTTCTTGGGGTAAACTGTCCCATTCTTGAATAGCGGCTTCAGCTCGATGTGCGGGCGCATTATCATCAACCGGTACAAATTGGTGCCCATGGTTTACTCGAAATGATTTGACAATTCCATCAATAGCAAGTGCTTTATGCCTGTCTGCTATTATGAAGCCTTGATACGGGATCAAAGGCGTTCTAGCTCCAATCATAATACCACCCCAAAATGATGCCGATTTCCTGTACTCCGCTCAAATGTAAATAAACAAGTTTGCAATGAGTTTCCTCCCACCTTTGTTTTCGAGAATTTCTAGTTCAAGAAATTGTTAAAGATACTTTCCGTGCAAACTTTCAACAATTAATTATTAAATTAAAGTAAAAATTGTATCATAAGGAGGTAAATTCATTGCTACACAATATACCTATCACAATTCAAAGATAGCCACCGCTCCGATATACACTCAGTTAGCCACGTAATGTGCTTATTTATCTCCTAATCCAACAATATCGATACAAACGGAGGGCGTAACGAGACAGCTTTGTTTCCATAAACATGAAAGCCGTAACTCCACGTAATCTTCAAAGCCAATCAGTGGCGAATGATTGGCTTATTACCAATCACGCAGCGAACAGCACCGTAATCCTAATACTATTGACGCGACCGTCTCTAACGAGATACTCCCAGTCGCAGATAAGACGACAGGAGGGCAATCGCGCTAATAAAATTCGGTTGGAACGCAACTGAACTGTAGCCATTTCACAACTTTTTTAAACATTCCGTATCGCGCTAAACGTTTGACAGAAATTTGGAACGCAACTGCATCACAACTGTAACGTTACCGCTGTCAAACAAAAAGTTGAAACAGTGCTACTTTTTCGTGACTTTTTCTCAATCGTTCGCGTTGTGTTGTTTGGATTTTGAAGGAAAATACGAAAATATTTGTAAAGGTTACGATATAGTTTTGACGCAAGTTTGGTTGAAGTTTAATTAAACTTTAGCGCGATACCAAATTCCTTACAGGTAAATCGAAATTAGATCATAACTAAAACTGAATTGGAATCGAATTGCAAGCGGACCTAAACTTTTAAAATTAGCGCGATTGGCCTCCTGTTAACACTCCTACGGGTAACAACTCGACAGTTCGTTGTAAACGCCCGCACCCATTTGCTACGAGGTGCTACGAATAAATGCCGTAGCCTATACTGTCTGTCTACACCGTAGAGGCCTTATCCCAAAAATCATATATCACTAGGTTGTGCAAGCGGCTTCGCCCGCGTCAAAGTCGAAAATTATCCCACACAAACTAGAGATAAAAAAGCATCCTATGTCCCTTCCGAAGCGTTTAAAACCCGTTTGTCACGTTTCATCCAAAACCGTTCAGCTGCTGAGACGTGAAGAGATAACAGACAGAGAGACAGAGTTACTTCACATTTATATCTATACTAATCCATACTATATATATAATATTATAAAGCAGAAGAGTTTGTTTGTTTGTTTGGTTGAACGCGCTATTCTCAGGAACTACTGGTCCGATTTGAAAAAACCTTTCAGAGTTAGATAGCCCATTTATCGAGGAAGGATATAGGCTAGGATATATCATCACGCTATGACAAATAGGAGCGGGGCAGTAATGGAAATTGTGACGCAGATGAAGTTGCGCGGGTCAGCTAGTTATTAATATGATAGTTTGGATCATAACAAAGCCAATTTTGTGTTGAACATATAAGTGTTTTTTTTTAACTCGCTCTATAAGTTGCTGTATTAATATCAATAACTGCTACTTCTATATACACCGTGTTCTTCACGTTATCCATTAACTAGTACAAGCTTCTATAGCTTTAGCAAATAAAATCAAACAAAGGAAGAAGTACATAAAAGGCTTCGTTACACAGATATTTGTTATTTCATTTAATTGAGCTATGCAGTATCAAAGGGTCTTAGTGCAATTAAAATGAAAAATCTATGAAATGCTATTTGAATTTCATTTGTTTTACGTTGCCTATTCGGATAAAGAGGCATAAAGCATATCGGGTGATTGACGTCAAGGTATATAGTTTGTATGAAAATTACCAAAAGATAAGAATTGAATTATGTGTCCATATAAAAATGCTTAAATTGCCATGTTCTGAACATTCGGTCGAAGTTTATGTATGTATATCATACGGAACACGGTGAATATTCAAAAGCCTACAAAGTAAATAATAGAAGAGAAGTCGGCTTGTCTTTTGACCTTTGAAATATTAGCTAAGGATCACAAAAAAACTAAGATAAAGCTGCTGGAATGAACTAGACACCTTTTTCTCATCGATCAAACAAGGCCCTAACTGAGGAACGTGAATTTCTGCTCGAAGGACTTTCATAATAATCAGAGGGACAATTGTGATTTTTAACGTAAGTTTCTTTTTTATAATAAAGGGTTAAAAAAGGGTTTTTATAAAAAAGGGGTAAATTCGACTGAATGTTTTTTACAGACTTTTTGTATGTTTGCTAAGCGATATCTTCGCACATTGTCTACGGATTTTGATGATTATTAAATAAATAAATAAAAAAAATAAAAAAAATAAAAAAAATATTTTTAATTTGATGAAGAACTTCAGATATAGACAACGGAACTCTTCAACAAATGATAGCATCCCAAGTAGCACATGACAGCTGCAAAGTGGCTCGTTTATAGATATTTTTATGACTCAAGGCTGTTTTAGTTTTCTCGTTAAGAGCTGCATAGCTTGCTACACAGCCTTTGTACATCTTAAATGGGCCAAAATTAACCAGCCTTGTGATGACAGTTGTTCGTTTACAGCTGTAGAAGTGTAGAATAGGTGAAATTGCTGCACAAAGTTTGTACAATGGCTTATGCAGCTATTTTTAGCCTTCGATTGTGCTCTTCTATAACTTTTAGATGTTTTGAGGCTCGATAGCAGAATTTACCAAGTACAAACAATAAAAAATCTTTTGTGTATTAGTGATGAGACAGAGATGACATTTATTGTCAAAGTGCGCGAGCGAACATATTTAAGGTAGGTAATGTGTTTTAATAATTTTCACGTTGGAATTTGAGTGTCCCTGCATGTAAATTTAGTTGCGAGTACCATTCTACTGTAAATGTGTATAGGTAATTACATCAAATGTTTCACGCGCCATCAGAATAATAACACTTTAACGAAAATATTTCAAAAGATAAATTGTGTACGAATACTTAATAGATTTAACACATTATTGCTTTCTAACTTATTGTATACCTATAATTAGGAAATATTTGAACAACATACTTTTTGAATTAAAAGCTATCAAATATCCTGAAATCATTTGGAATTTAATAACAAATCGTTTTTGTAATGCTTAGAAAAGTAGTTTACAGTACATTGGTGTTACAAAAATCTATTTAGCAGCTTAATGATGGCTGGACAAAGGATTTTGAAGACGTGAAGAAAACCGTCAAACATGGAATTAAAGAAGCGAACATTTCTGAAAATAATAATCGAAAACCTAATTCCTAATTTTGATGTTTTTTTTTTATGTCAAAGCTAAATATAATAATGAATTCACGCAGTCTTGCCTGCTCCACCCCTAGAGTGCAATTTAAGCTCGCGTAGGCGCGGAAGGGTAGAGCTTCGATAAGCTCGCGTGAGGCGGCCAAACCCCGCAGTGCCGGAGCCGTGACAGAAACAATGCTTGCTGCATATTGCATGCTTATTTGAACGGTACATGCTTGATTGCATGCTGAATGCATGCTTGCATGCTATAATATGCTTGCTTGCATGCTGCATACTTGCTTGCATGCCGCATGCTTGCTTGCAAGCTGCCATATGCCTGCTTGCATGCTGCATGCTTACTGTATGATTCTTACTGGAACCACTTTTGTTCTTAATCAACTGTTTTATTTCATTTAAATAAATAATTAATTAAACAAAAAAATAGTAGGCTAGACTGAAATAAGTTCATGTTTCCTTAATCTATTACGCCAGTGAAATAATTGTATTAGCTTTGAAAGCTCTTTCAAATATTTAATTTCACTCTGATGTCTTTGTTTTCCTTCAGACTTTCTTTTTTAATTTTTGTTTCACACGCATCATCGACAAAGAGTAACTTCGGTAAAAGTTTTTCGACCAAATGAGACGTCGGAGTAACGAAAGAAATCCAATTGATAATAGGTGAAATGTTACAGTGGCAGACGTGACTTTGATGAAGTAAAAAAAGCGAAATGATAGGTAACACTTGCAAAGTTTTAGGTGAAATGAAATTCGGTCAAATATTTGTTAGGGAACCATTCTTTTTGCATTGGGTTTTGTTATAGTTATTTTGCTTTTGCAAGTCAATAGCCAGTCAATAATGCAAATATGTAGAATGACTCATAAATAAGGGAGAAATTCAATTAAGCAAATGTGAAAAATAAAAAACCTTTTTACTAAAGTTCTTTATAACGAAAAGGTATTAATGATCAAGTAAAATCCCAAATTAAACCCACTACCAGTATCACCGAATTCTTTTTGTCAAATACTAACCTAACTTCGATGTATTACCAGCCGGCAAGCATATGTGTAATTAGAAGACAGGTCGTTAGGTGCAGCGCCGCCGCGCGGGCGGGGCCGGGCGCATTCATAGTCACAAATGTAATTCATCCCCTCCTGTCCCCTCTTCCCAGGTGGATGGAACTCAATTAGCAACAATTATTCCGACGACGCGACGCCAACCCAAAAGTTTTCTCGACTATTTCGTAATTAATTTTGTTTCTACGACCTCGGGCCGAACTCGCCCTGACTCGGCTCACCCTTAATATTTATTTAGCGCTAGATTATTTTTAAAGTTTATCAAATGCTAGTTTCCAAAACGGAAATAGCTATTGTAGAAGAATTATATCAAATGAAGCGATAAGGGAAACTTTCCAATGGTTTTCACGCCCGCGCCTCTGTAGCGGTCCATAACGACCATATAAGGCCGATTGCTTTCTTAAACTTATCCCATTTGTAGCCCCAGTGTGAAGGAATTGGAACTTCTTTATTGTGCCAAAGTTGCGAATGAGAGCGCCTATTTCCATTTCTATCGAGTTGGTGAGCTGAAACGAATAAATTATAATAGAATAACTGGAATGTATAGTAACGTGTAGCGGTATAGTGCGGCTATGAAAGTTTCGAGTGATTAATGGGAGCGCCACCTTCTCCAAGAAACTCGGCGCGTCGTAAACTGACGCCAAGTTGGACACACGAAAATTAAATAAATTACGAATGGCGAATCCGACCTCATCACTTAGTGGAACCAGCTTATACTGCAGAGAACGGGCAGATTATTATATAAATTCATTACACTGTCTGCCGCTCCGCTGTGGATTTTGTTGCGGAACTTGTATCAGAGCCGTATCAATAGTGCCTGCTTTTTTACACTTTACAAAGAAAGTTCTAAAGTAGTATAAAAGAATCCAAGTCGGAGTAACTTATTTAAAAAGTTACTTAATTTACTTTTCTCACTATCAATGTATTATTAACAGCAATCTACGCGAGGACGTGTATAATTTAAGATTTTCGAACCTTCGTGTTGTAATCCACTTATCAGGGCTGACTAATCTTTTTACAGAGTCCTAAGTAACATTAACCATCAAGTAATGAGTCAGCACAATCAAGGGCTATTCATCACATAAACGGTTATGCCGCAACACCCGGTCTGCATATTGCTGGAACAACGCGTGAATTGGTCCGCTCGGTGTAAAGTCCCATATTAACATAGTAAGGAACCCATTTCCATTATCATCCCCAATTTTGTGCTCGGGAGGCACTTAAGCACTTAATGGATCTCGGCTCCCCGTAATTTACCGGGACGTTGGATTGAATAAAATCGTAAATCTTAACAGCAACCGAGCGAAGGTGTTATTACGAAGAATGATTCGCACTCTTTGAATGAAAGGATCATCACTAGAGACAAATTACCGCCGTCGAGATGGCTACGGCCTAATAAAACAATGTGCTCAGGTACAAATTACTTTCGTATATAAAGGTTATGAATTCGTCTTTATTACTTCATGTTTATAGCGTACAAAAATAAAGTAAATACGATCTGCAGTGTACAAGGGCGGCTTTGTTACGATTGTTCCTAAACAAGCAACTGCCTCTCACACTTTATTGAACGGAACATAGAGCAGAATTCTCAGAAATATCCAGTTTTGCCATTAAATAATTTAGCAAAGTTTGCGAGGAATACAGTTGCATTTTAGAGCGGCTAGACATAATCTTTATTTAGCCGGTTAGCTGGTCGACGGGCGACGGGCGGAGCATGGCGGATGGCGCTGGCGGATTGCTTCAGTCCACAAATAAACGGAATCAATACCATTACGGCGCGAGTTCACGCCGCCGACCTCAGATGTGTACGACTGCCTTGATTGTGATCACATTATTAGAAGAGGCACTGTTGTCTGTTGCTATTCAAAATACATTTATTTATAGGTACATCTATATTTTTATTTGAATTAATTTGATTTTGGTTCAAAGCACTTGTAGCCACGTGTTTGGAGTACCAGTCTTGATAAGTATTATTTTGTTAAGTTTAGGAATTGTTATAGTGTTAAATGTAAATATTGTGCAGTGTGCACGTTTTGTTTGAGTTGTTTGTGCGACATTTAAATAAATAAAAATAAATAAATGATGATCCACATGTGACATTTGACACGATTACCAACATTAAGCTCATCTTAATTTACCCAATAATTTTAAATATAATACACGTACGGAATCATAATAAATTTTACAAACTAGTTTGTTCAGTTAACTACAGTCGGTATACGTATTTTTAAAGTTATCATTTTACGGGTTTCGCAGAACAAACGCAAAAATCCTCGCCAGTTAAGCCGCAGGTAAATTAAAAATGGAAACCAAACAATAAAGGCTTTTTATTTGGTTTTGTGGTCACGCGGTTTCCTCAGTGAGCCGTAGAATTGCTACCAGCTGCTCAATTATGCTCCAAGACTTCGCTACAGGACCGTTATGAACTAACTTAACTGAATTATTGGTCTAGGGAGCGTGGGCGCCGATTGTTCCCAATCTTCAGAAAACATGTATGTATAACTTAGTAAATACTTGAGTTATACGGCTATAACGTTAAGTACATAACATCGGGTCACGCAGTGTTCAAGTTCAACAAAGTGTTCGTTTATTGCTATTACGATGTAGATCTTATTCTGAAAATTCTCTACCGTTTAAGTTACTCTACCTAATTATTCAAATACTTTATTAGTACATTACGTAACTCGTTCATAATTAAATCTTTGTTAAAACCATTTTCAACGCTTTTCCTTTCTCTGTTCACTAGAATCCTTAATTTCTACTTCGCTTTATTAACAAATTCATCATCTGTGTTTTGCTCAGCCTCGTTCGAAGAATTCAAAACAGTGTAAGTTATTTACTTCAGATCACTTCAAAGTTTATGAAGAGAGAACTATGCAGACGTATTTCAATTAAGTTCTAACAACAGTGGTATTACTTCTGGAGACACGACAGCCTGACTTCACGTTAGCATATCTGAGCCTGGCATTGCCTCCCCGAGACGAGTACATTTGACGAAACATGCAATTCCAAATACATTTTCAGAAGGCCTTTGGGAAATACCTAGTCTGATACAGTCGGGCAATAAAACATTGTTCTGCGTGTCCCCATGTAAATCCCATAACTACATTTGAGCCATGAATCCCGGGTGACTTGTAGTACCGGCCTGGCTTAAGGCTTCTGTTACATTCTATTGGATGCGCCCTGTTCGATTGAGTGATCATCCGTCGTTGTAAGCAAGAGTCTACGTAAGGCAAATAGAATAAATGTGTGAACGAAATTTTGCGGAAGTGAGTTGTGTGTTGATTGTTGGGGAGCATTGATGATGACTTCACCCTGTCTTGTGATCTTCAGAAGGGGTGATTGGATTATTGGTTGTACATAGATGTACCTACATACTTTCACCTCTCATTAGTAATGATGAAAATGTGAAAAGTGATGCTGTCTCAAATCCAAAACTATTACAAATCCCTAAACAATTCTTAGGGGGAAAAAAGGACAATTTCCCTTTTTTACAGCCCATTGACAGAAAAAGGTAATAAATAGGTTGTTTGGCTGGATTTTTTTGTAAAAATTTTCAAAACTAATATCTATCTTCTTATATATAAAATGATGAATCCCCATTTCCCTTGGTCACGGTATCACGCGTGAACGGCTGGACCGATTTCGCTAATTGTTTTTTGTTGTGTTTGTTACTATCAGGAGAAAGTTCTTATAAAAGAACAAAATAAGGAAGTTGCAGTTGACGGGGAGCGAAGCCGCGGGGGATAGCTAGTCTATAAATTCTATATCAATCTTATATATAAAAATGAATCCTTATTTCCCTTGGTCCCAGCATCACGCGCGAACGGCTGGGCCGATTTCCCTAATTCTTTTTTGTTGTGTTTGTTATTTTCAGGAGAAGGTGGCACAGCTAACTTATATTATAACTAGCTGACATTCATTAATTAAATTATTATTAAAAAATAAGGGTTAGTGATAGAAGGGTAAAAATTTAGGGTTGTATGTATTTTTTAATGCCACATAATAAAAAAATAACAATAATTTTTTTTGTCCAAACTTAAAAAAAAATGTTAGGACAACCCTTATCACCTAGGGGTATGAAAAACAGATAGTAGCCGATTCTCAGACCTACTGAAGCATATAAAGTTTGTTAAAAATCGGTAGAGCCGTTTACCGAAACGCTATTTCCTTGGTCATCGCATCACGCGTGAACGGCTGGACCGATTTCGCTAATTATTTTTTTGTTGTGTTTGTTACCGTCAAAGGTTTTTATGAAAGAAAAAATAAAAAAGTTATAAAAAAATAAAAAATAAAAATCTAAACTAATATTATAAAGAGGTAACATTTGTTTGTAAGTTTGTAAGTTTGTAAGTTTGCAAGTTTGTAAGTTTGTATGTAGGAGGTAATCTCAGGAACTACTGGTCCGATTTGAAAAATTCTTTCAGTGTTAGATAGCCCATTTATCGAGGAAGGTTATAGGCTATATATCATCACGCTAAGACAAATAGGAGCGGAGCATTAATGGAAAATGTGACGCAAACGAAGTTGCGCGGGTCAGCTAGTATTTAATAATCCCATAAAACTCTCAGCGATTTAAAGTCTATGATAAAAAGGGACTATACTAATTGCCTGTTACGTCACTCGCAAGTTACGACATAGTGAATTTACGCCGTCAAGTACAAACGACGTTTTGTGTGTGTTAATTGTTATATTGTATACCGACCCACAAAAGTCTTACTCGTAGCATAGAACTACATAGTGTAGAGTGGCCTAACAATCAGCCGTGCGATTCTGAAAACATGTCGAAGTGACCACTTAGGGGAAGTGAACGATAAGTGAGCTGTCAAACCATACAAACAATGTGGCATGACAGCTCTCTTGTCGTTCACTCCACCTAAGAGATCACGGTGAGATGTCGACAGAATCGACCAGCATTTGTCATACTGACCGCCCTTCCCGGTCTCACAGCACGATAGCATAACTTTAAACCCGCAGTATCTGTGCCAAATGTGGTTTTAATTAGTACTCTGGCAGTAATTGAAGCTCCACTTATCTCTTTAAGCGCCTTTGATCTTAGTATACTTTTTGGTAATATAAGTATCGGGCTGGTTGGTTTTGTATCTTATTTTCTAATTTTCTATAAGAGAATATTTAGTGGCGTAGATGGTGAAATTGCATCCGAAAGCTGTAAGCCTGCCCCAACATAATTGGTAAAAGTCTTGGCAAATTCTAAAATTCCATTCCATTCCATCCATTCTATTTTGGACTTCCAAATTTTTTCTCAGTCTGCAAAGTTGGAAGAAGGTCTGCGGTTCTAAAAAGGCCAATTTAGTAGAATCAGAAATCGAATCACGCTACGCACTGTCAAATTTTCCCAATGAACCTTGAACCGTTAGCGATAAAGATAAAAATGTTTTTTTCATGATTCTCCTAAAGTGGCTTTTGAGCACCCCTGGCTGTCACTGTTACGGGCAATCGATATAATCAATACACCATTGTCTGAGAAGAACTTTATCATAACTTAGGTCTTAGCTACGTTTTATTTTTATATGGGCAATCCCTGAATTTAACGAAATATTAACTTAAATTTTTACTCGAAACGTCATTAACATTGATAAAATAAATGATGTGATCCGACTGATTTCAACAAAGGCAATTTTTTTTATTTTTTTTTATTTGTGATGGGTTTGCTCTTGACCTTAGTCTTGGTCAGAAATGACAGAGACAAAGTCTACGATGGAGCGAGCTTACCCAGAAGGAGCCTGTTTACTCTAACTTTGAAGAGATTAGGGTTATGTAACCAATCTTCTTTTTGAAGATCCTCGCACATTGCGGGCACGTGATCATTAACATTATGAATAGTAAGACAATAGGGCTCTTGAAACTGAGAACGTATATCACTCAAGAAAGACGCTAAGTAAATTCAACGACATCAATTACATTGTAGTTACTAACTTAACTTTATAAGCATTACAAATTGCTCGCTTTTCTTTGAAATTCAGCCTCCACCAATTATTTTACCACGCAAAAATTTAAATG
Organism: Ceramica pisi; assembly: GCA_963859965.1. Classification (NCBI taxonomy): domain Eukaryota; kingdom Metazoa; phylum Arthropoda; class Insecta; order Lepidoptera; family Noctuidae; genus Ceramica; species Ceramica pisi. Next base: position 8,972,746 of record OY982529.1, read on the forward strand.
TTCACCAAACATTATTCTCAGAAGTCAGATTTAAGAATAATACATTAACTGCTTTGATAACTCTCAAAGAAAATAATCTTAAAAATTCGTTTCTGAAACCTACCTTTTTTGTGTAAACGTTTCAAAAAACAGTTTTTCAAAAAAAAAGCCGTCGAAAAACTTCAAAATTTTTTCAACCAAATAAAATGTTGGGACTATATTCGTTATACTCGCGCTAACAGAATTTACCGATTAGCAATTTAGCACACGGTAGCGGACTTGGGAATTTTTCCGATGACTTTACCGTGCTTGTATGGCGCCCATGTAATACGCTAAACGCAAATTGCATAACGAACTTTGGACACACGTTGAACACGACGTTAAAACGCTTATTGAGTTTTGATTCTGATTGTACTAATTAAAAATCTTGTTACACGAACAAACTTTTCTAAAAAATCAGATCAAATCTTATATTAATGAGCTCGTTAGAGAACTGGAAAGTTTTTTTTGTAATAAAGTTTTCCTGATTGTTATTTGCTACGGTCCTTGGTAGGTTTCGAGATGATAATTTTTCTATTTCTTTTTTTTTTGTCGATGGCCACTCGCAGTACCAAACCTTAGAAGTTGTAACTACTTTACCGGACTTGATAAATATTTCTAACGAGCAGAGGCATTCTTATTATGAATTGTCATGCAGTATCTACTTTCTAATTGATCTTTGTTGGTCACCTTGCCTAAAAATTACTCCAGAGTTTTCCCGCGTACTCAACTTATAAACCTATGCAATCGGAAATGAACCATAAACGACCGTATATCAGGAGATAGAGAGAGAAATATGCCCGTTCTTCAGACAATACTTTAAGCCGACCTTGTCCCGCGGGTCGGGTTCCGCTTGACGTCGTCTTTAAATCCCAACTTTTCCAGCGATCATTCTTTACAGACTTTTTCTAGATAGCCAATATATAAGTTTTAGAGAAGCTCTTTTAATTCTATTTTGGTTTCAACTATGATGTTCATTCAAAACCAGGTTAACTTTGAAAAACCCAAAACGCAAAGCATTTATTTCAATTACCACTTACAAGCACTTTTGAATTTTCAAGGTCAGTGAAAGCGATGAAGCTATTGTTACAAAGTTGTGGTTACATTAATCTGATCGAAATTATACATACATGTGAGAACGATGTAGAGAGGCGTGCACGATAAAACCGTCCGAAGAAAAGAAGAAACAATTCAAAGAACAAATAATTAAATAAAATAGATCGATCCCAGATGACCAGACTCAGCTGATTTAACATGTTTAGGTCGTAAATCTATCGAGATTAAATTGACGAAAGTATGAAACTCTAACAATTTATTTATTTATTTAACACTTTACGCACACAAATGTACAGAGGCGGACTTAATGCCATAGGCATTAGGCGACGCAAGTCCGGTAAATAGTTGTCTCTAAAGTATTTTTGAGAAATATCTTGTGAAACTAGTCCGATAAATGGTAGTCGAAACGACGCAGCATCAAACTGTCGTATTAATTCGCAGCAATAGCGTGCGATAGCACCACGCTGCGCCGATGGTCAAACAGACACTGGCTAATTGAATTTCCTGGAGAGCCCGAAGCTCTATGAAATATTTCACCGAGACTGCATAATCTCACTATACGGTTTTACGTGCCTCGGTCTGTATGAACTTGCTGTTTTAATACACCCACCGTGATTTACATATTATGCTTATCTTTCTTATTCTGAACAAACGGTTATTATATTATGCTATACTTTGAGTATAATCGACTTCTTTTTTATCCATTATTCTATTTGTATGAACGATGCCTTCACAACAGCTGAACTCGCAAAGTCCGTAACACAATCACGTGCACCGAGCGATCTCAACATTATTGATTTAAAACTTTCTGACTGTGTCGAAATATCATAAAACACGCATGTATAGTTTAGTTCACAGCATGGCACTGAAATTGCGCTAGTTCGGAAAATATAGCCGATAGGAATAAACAGTGTACGGTGCCTGACGAATAGTCTACATTCGTCAAGTTTACTTACCGCGACCACGGCGGTCGTGTGAATACCAGCGTAATTTATTCTAGTGCAACTTTGGAACATTTTGATGAAATTCAGTGCAGGTAAAGGATATTAGCTATACATCAAGGTGTCGGTGGGTCGAGGGGCGGCCGCGTGGCGGGGGCAGCTCAAACAGGCGCGTACGCTCGCGCACAGCTGCCCATCGCCCGTAATCCGATTACCGGCACTGCTGCACTGTGTCGCCTCCTGTTCTACCATCAACAAGGTATGCGGCAAATAGTGTCTGATGCTTGTTTGATCCATTACCATAACAGCTTTACGTCTACATCCACTTGTGTCACTCTCAATAAACTGACAAAGAATCCCGCTATAACTTGAGAGGATTGTACCGTTGTAATTACTTTGTCATCTGAATTTCCGCCGTAGTTCATTTTATATGCTATTTTCCGACAAACACAAATACGAGAGCTCGATCAAAACAATAAAATTTCAAATTATAAGCGTATTACATTCCATAAAGAAACTTTCATTTAGTCATAGAGTAGGTTAAAGTAACAAGTGCATTCAACAATTTCGAAACTCTGTCTCTAACATAATGTAGTTGACAAGACTGACGTGCGCTGAGTCTGCCTCCATCGGCCTCGCTTGTGTCCCCAACTTAAGTAAACAACTTTTGTAAAACAATATTAAACTTGTTCTAATTTTACTCAGCACTTGTCTTATTTTTGCTCAAAATGTGCTTAAAAATGATCGGAACGTCTTCCTTGATTGATTAACTGAAGACGACGATAAGGGCGGAACAGAATAGATGCCTATTTTTAGAAGAATCGATGTTAATGAGATGAGTTGTGAGGAAGTTTTATATCAAGCACTTAAACGATGTCTAGACTCCAGACACTTAAAGCAACTACTTCACCATGTATAAGAAAAGCTATTTCAAATGCAAATCAGGCAAAACGAAGTGTCAAGAATTTAATAACATGAAAATAAGTATTCACCATGAAATGAAAGAAATTAGAGGAAACGAATTCATTTCCATTCTTCCTCTAATTACACTTTTTGCCTCACAGTAACGCCTGGCGCGGTTTAAACCGGCTAAAGTTTATGAAAAACTTCACTTGCATACAAACTAGTTCCATTTGCGAGTGTTTTGAAACAAGCGTCGTTTTGCCCGTAAGGTTTTCGATGTGGTTTCGACATGCGCCAGTACAATTAGAATTTGCAATCGAAATTTGCTCCGGCAGTGTCGGGCAGAGCCGGCCAACGTAGGGTGGCGGGCGATGGCCTACACACCCGGCCATTGTTATTTTCTACGGCTATCCTCTCACATCACAATCCAAACTCGGTAAAGGTTCGTTTGTTTAACAACGTTAGGATTTGTGTCTATCTGTAAGAGCAGTTTTGGACAAATATTTGAAAGTCATTCAGTGATTCATCCCATCAATTCGAACATTATACTGGCAGATTCAAACACACTTTACTGCAATGGATGAAGCCCAACACCGGAATTATTTGCGGCCTTGACTTTGTTAAAGATTTTCTCTTGCGTCACACAATTTTATTTGTCTCTTTTACAAGCAGATTTATTTTAAACGCTTCTCGGAGTAAATTTCCCCAACGGGTTTATCGTATCAAATAAAACCTTCGCATGGACCGAATGTGCTCGCGAAAGCAGCCTGTGTGTTTTAATTTGTATTCAGTACACGGCTATTTGAGAATACGTCGTATCTTCACGGACCCGCAAAACATGCAGCGGCCCGCATTGAATGACTACAAAGTTATCTGCCGTCGAAGACTTTAAATGGAAAACTAAGCGCTTCTACTGTTGTCATGAGGGGCCACAATAACTTGCAGTAAATAAACTTTTAAATTTGTAAAAAAATTGCCACATGTTTTGGCATATTTATGATTTTTACCAATTTTTAACAGACTTCTTAAAAAAGGAGGAAGTTCTATGTTCGGGTGTATGTACTTTTTTTTCATGTATGTTCACCGATCTCTCCGCCAATTGTGGACCGATTTCAAAAAATATTTTTAGCCTATTCTCTTGAGGTGGTCCCATTATCACCAAGTCAGAATCTGATGATGGGAGCCCATGAAAATCGAGGGAAACCCTCAAATATTATAGGCAAACACAATGTTTTACATAAACTTTCTAACTCAATTCAGATATTTGTGCCTGGAAATTAACACATCATGATGCTGAGCTGATGATGGGATCCCATGAAAAATGTTTGTTCACCGATATTTTCGCCAAGTCAACCAATTTGGATGATTATTTTTTCATTTGGAAGAGTATTTTCCCGGACTGGTCCTATTTCTATTTGGTAAAGATCTGATGAGGAACTTCGGAGGTAGGCAACGGAGCTCTCCAATAAATGGTAGCAAATGGATCGGCATTATTGAAATCGAATGTCTGTTTATTGTTTACACCAGTTCATAACATAACATCACGCTGGTACGTTGTGAATGGGTACGCGCAGGTACCACTAAAAAGTAAAAAATAAAAAAAACCTTTTTTACAAAAAAATATAACCAACTTCCAAAGAAAAACACTAGTAATAACTAATAGTATAAAATAACTTTAATTTCGGAAGTCGTTGTTTTTGGTTATTTTTTCGTTTTTGACACCGACGGTTAATTTTTTTTGTAAAAATGTTTTTGTTTTGTGGAGTAGTCTCTGCACATCGTCAAGGAACGAATGAGTAAGTCGAGATCCGTACAGTGCAATATATGTAGATGAATACTCGAAGTTTATTAGTTACTTCTGAAACACTTAAGTAATTTGCTAGGCCACATAGAAAAGCTTGACGGGCCACAAGCGGCCCGTGGGCCACAGTTTGAGTACAGCTGGACTACACTCTGTAATCATCTCAACTTAATGTTCATGTTAATTTCAAGTTGTTTCTTGAAATTCATTAAAGGAAATAATGTACTTAACGTTTTGTTGCTTTGTAAGCTTTGAATAAGTAACACGAGGTTTGGGAACAATACAAATTCTTGTAATTACATTTGTGGGCAAAGAATTACGTCGACAGAAATACTTTGGAAATTTACCTTACTTTGTAACATAAGATCAAATGTTTAAAATAATGATCCATTAACTTCTTCTTATAGAAAGCCTCTTATGATTATGAACGATGTTCTTAAATATGACAGTCTTATACTAAGTCGTAATAAACTCTTTTAAAACATATAAAACAGTGTTTTGGAGACCTAGTTTCATATTATATTATATTACTAGCTTCTGCCCGCGACTTCGTCCGCGTGGAATAGTAACTTTGGGCTAGCGCTAACTTTAACCCATGACTTCGTTTACGTAGAAGGTGAAAGTATTTTGAAATAATAAGTACGTTAAGGAGCTATTTTAGCATAAATGCGCGCGCAGTACTTGATCACTATTTTGCTGCGATGTTATTTTAAAACTGCGATATTAATTGAAATCGAATGAAAAACCCTGATGTTGAAACATTCTTCATTAGTGCTACGTTCCTACTTGTCTTAGCGTGATGATATAGGTATATATCCTCGATAAATGGGCTATATATCTAATACTGAAATAATTTTTCAAATCGGACCAATTGACAGTTCCTTAGATTAGCGCGTTCAAGCAAACAAACAAACTCTTCAGCTTTATAATATTAGTATAGATATACCTATATACTGTACCCAGTAAAAAGGTTTTTTTTAAACGAAGCTACTCGCTAGCCTCTAGGCGCCAAGCTAGCCGCCTGCCTGTGCGTTCGCGACCTTATAAGTACAAAAATAATCCTTATAGCATGATTCACGCGCGATGGCTTATTATTAGCGTATTTCATGTAGGATAACTTTGGTGTTTCTATACCGATTTCTATGATTCTTTTTTATGGAATAGTTAATAATGTTAACTTTTTTAATTAGGGATGACTGAGAGTGTTATAAACGTAAGAGTAGACAAATATAATCAGAAAGCTTCGAACTGCTAAGCTATCGGGAGTTATACGTGTTATTGTGCGTCAATCATAAAAGATAGACATTATGCTGTCGTTGGATATTTTTTATATAATTTTAAGGAGAACATTTCCGTCATACATGATTTCTGTGTAGCTTTCACCATTAAGGTTGCACACGCGACGGAAGCTTAAAAAATGGAGTAATTTCTCCCGTTTTCCCAACATTTCCCTTCACTGCTCTGCTCCTATTGATTGTAGCGTGATGAAAAGTATACTATAACCTGCTCAGGAGTATAAATAATAATTGTACCAAGTTTCGTTAAAATCCGTCGAGTAGTTTTTGTTTCTATAACGGTTATACAGACAGACAGACAGACAGACAGACAGACAGACAGACAAAAATTGTACTGATTGCATTTTTGGCATCAGTATCGATCCCTAATCACCCCCTGATAGTTATTTTGGAAATATATTTCATGTACAGAATTGACCTCTCTACAGATTTATTATAAGTATAGATAGATATAGAAGATAGATAGATAATATTCTATTGAAGGCCGTATCGTAGTATTCAAACAGACTAAAATACATGACCAGTGATACTTTGGGGGCTTGCATCATCAATGTGCAGCAAATATTGTTAGGTATATTTCTGGAATCGGTCGATTTTATGAAACAAATTGCTGGCCGTCCCGCATCCCTACACAAGCCGCCACTAAAGTCAGATATGTGTCAGAAGCATTGTCAAAGAAATGACACTCCTATAAACGCAGTGATTTTTTTAAATGATGGTATTTGATCATAGAATTACACATAACGTTAATAAAAACCTTATCTAACCTGTTGGTGTGTCAATAAATAAAAATAATTTTAAACAATAATAAGAACATAATATTCCTTTGTCAGAATTTATTTGATCGAAAATAACTCGTTCAACTGTGTGTATTTTCTTTATTTTGATCACCGGATGATTATGGATACAATGAAACTTCAACATCGAGAAATACTGCGGAAACAATAAAAATACTGTTTATTTTAGAGATTTTAACCTTTGCTTTACTCTGAATAATATAACCACGACAATTTAAAACTGTAATATTACACATGATGCCGAACTCGCCTAGGCAGAAACTAGTCATCTCCTTTTTTCATCACAGACTAGAGAACCACCCCCACTTCCCATGATTGCAAAGGAGACGCTTTTAAGGTTCCGTGCTAAAGTGGTAAAAAGGAACCCTAAGGCTGCGGTTCCACTGAGGCGGAGCGGAGCAGAGCGGAGACGACCTGTGCCGCGATTCACCAATCACATGTAGGTGTGGAGAAGAGATGTGAATTTTAATCCATGCGATTGGTGAATCGCGGCACATCTCGTCTCCGCTCCGCCTCAGTGGAACCGCAGCCTTATGGTGTGACTAAGTCTGTCCGTCTGTGACAGCTGGATATCTCAAGAACTACTAATTCTATGAGCTTGAAATTTGGTATAGTTTTAGATGAACACATTCAACTATTTTGCAAATAAGAAAGAAATAAAAACGTATACATTTTTACTTGAAACAACTGAAAGGGATTTCGAGTTTTAACGAAAATTTGACCGTCCCCATCCCCCTTTAACTCCGAAGTTTGCATAGAAAAAAAACTGAAATTATTCTATGTGATAGAAGTCTGTGTAAAGCCAACAGAAAAAATAAAACTGTGTCTCTAAATAGCACACCTTTACAGAAATCATTAACAAAAATAACATTATTTCCACTAGCGGTCAAGAGATGGCACTGATCTAAAACTGCAATATACACCCCACTGCATTCTCTGACAAATATAGGCCGATGAAAATTTAAAAACATTTGAAGTTTTATATTTATATAACTTAGAAATTCGTATGATGTTACTGCTTGTTTATATAAAACAAAACCGTTACGTTCCGTATGAAAATACGGAACCCTCGGTGCACCAGTCCGACTCGCTCTTGACCGGTTTTGTTTTATATAAACAAGCAATAACATCATACGAATTTAGTACATCTCATAATTTAACATAGCGGAAAAGGATATATGTCACAATGAACAATCTAAATCCTGCGTGTCGAATATAACAAGATTGAAATGGAATGCCCGTCATCGGATTAATAAACACTAATTAACCAAATTCCGAAAATCATACAGGAACTCGACGCATAGCGATGACAAAAAACGCGTATGATCAAACATGTACACGCGCAGTAGTATTAATTCTCTGTCGGGAACACCACACGACAATATAATCCCTAGTGAGTCCCACATAGCGACCCAAATTCCATCAAAACCAAACGTTGCAATACGAAATGCTTTAAGTTTAAGGTTGGAATGTATAAATACGATATAAAATCTATAAGGAACTGTTCCCGTGAGGCAGACACTATGTTACGCAATGGTGAATATCAACTCGATGTTGCTTACTTAGCAATAAAAACTAATTTTGAGCTAATATTATTTGCAACATCCAAACAAAACAAAGAAATAAAGAAACAAGACCAGGAAGGCAAAAAATAAATGTTAAGTTAAAGATTTCAACAATTTAAGAACTCATTTTGCACAATAAAATCGACGATTTACAAAAAGAAGAAAGAATTTCGCGTAATCGGCGACTGGACGCGTTATTATCAGCAGCCCATTAAACTTGTCGCAAGCTGTGTATCGCGGATGTGTAGGCGGACCTGCGACGGCCAAAATATTCAATTGGCGTATCCTACATTGGCCACCGGCCAGGCGCCCCTGCATATTGATGTGCCAACTTTTACCGCCGACTCAGCTCATCGACGCAAACTTCACCCGCCAACCTGCCAAACTATAGCCTATAGGCTGAACGCTGAACGCTGATCGCATGAGTTTAATGACGTGGCTTCAGTCTAACAAAATGTCCATTACGATACGCGCTGACGGTTCGCTCCCCATGAAGCGCATGTTATTAGAAATTCCGTGGATATTGAAATATCAGGTCGCTGTAAAAGTGCTTTTAACCATCCTATGTTAAAATTTATCACTATTTCAAACGAGTTTTTCGTAAAACATTTTGTTATTGGAGGAAACCTTGTGAGCATAATTGGAAGCGCTGCTAGTTGATAAACCGAAGGACTTTTTATATTTTTCGGCACTCCACGGCCTTCCTTGATTAACTTCGTTATGGGTTCTTATATAATTTAACGTTATTCAAATATTACGAACCTTATCTTACGTTATTTTCGCCTTTGCGTACGATGGGTCCTGACTTGGTATGAGAACGAGAGTAGCCAGTAGTTAGTCTTCATGTTTTATTTAAAGTCACAACATCTACAAATAGTATCAGCTTACTAATTGCCACCTTCATCGAGACAACAACAATATCGCTTTATTCGCCAACCTCCTCTGGGGCGGCAAAAAAGCTTCGATTCTTCATAAAGTTTTCCAATATGACAGAGATTATTATGGCGGCACGAAAAGCAAACTATCGGTTTTCATAAATCGAACAAAGATCAACTTTGATTTGATGGATGACTCGGCTGCGTTTGCGTTCGAGGGCTTCGCCAGCCACGCCGCGGGAATCGAAATGGGTCACGACTAGAATTAATGTCGTTTAAAAATACTTGTTGATTTATGTGCTGCGCTGTTTGTTTAAAACTTGAGTTTGAATTTGAATCCAAATAAGTGAAGGTAAAACAATCTAAAAGAAAATGTAATCAAGAAGAGTTGCTCGTCTAGTAGGTACTGAACTCGCAAATGGAGCAATATTTTCATCACTGCAACTTTCTAAGTAGGTAGGTACCCTCTTATAATATTGGAGAAAATACCGAGAGTTTATTGTTATCGTCTCTTGCACTCAAACAGTTACCGTAACGAACGAGTTCGCGCCTTCTTTATCAAAAAGATGGAAATATTGAGAACAAAGAAACGTTTCAAGTTTTAAAATAAAGCTCCGTTGACGCTTGCCGACGATTACAATATCAAAAGAATCGACTTTCTTGTATGCGCGAGTTTCTTACTTTTATACCTACCCAAATTTTCCCTGAGCTATCTTTCTTCATATCTATTAATATTATAATATCACAAATATTTGTTTATTCCTTTCCCTTGATGTTAAAAGCTTGCTATGAATATTATAAACATGTTATTTGCTACAAATACACACTTCTAGTATTTATTCTACTGGTAAAGAAAAACAAATGCTTTACGTGTTACCCGACTGTGCAACAGAAAAGAAATGGTAATATTTTTATAAGCAACTTTAACTGAAAATTCTTTCGCTGTTTCCACTTTATGGTTAGTATCATATCCTATGTATTCAGGGCTCTCTTGTTTCCATATACTTATGTTATGTGGGGATATACCAACCGCCACATCCAAATTAGTGCTAAATTGCTACAATAAAACGTAGATCGATCGAGCTTATAAAGCGTCTGAAAATGTCAAGAGACATTTAAGCATAGTGAATCAGCAATTATCAAAGTCATTCCACAATAATTGCTAATATCTATTGGATAAATTTATATAATTATAGTACTTCAATTTTAAAGAGGAATTTTGTTAGAAATTACGGGCTACGGTAACTCACCGGACCTCGTTCAAGTTTGCTACGTTCGTCGGGTTCGCGGTACTTCCGAAGAGCGGAAACCTGAAACTTTCGCGGGCTCTACTCGTCTTACGGCGCCGCTATTACGCCCCAGAGGCCTAACCTCTTTCTTAAAACCTGAAAGTCTTTACTTTTGTGGATAACGGTTACGTCTGGAACGTGTTTGTAATTACGTAATGGGTGACATGGTGCTTCTTAATTGTTATGGTAAAAGTTTTATGGAAGGTGCGGGTAAATATTTTACTAGTACTTCGGAATACTGTTTTTGTCATCGTGTCTAATTAATATTTGTTGCCTCCTACATTGCTTGTCCCTGCGGCTTCGCCAACTTGCGTGTGGGGATGAAAAGTATCCTGTAAATGTCCTTATCTAAGTATTATCTGCGTCTTTTGAGCAGTTTAGATGTGAAATTGTAACGCACAGACAGTAACATTTTCATATTTATAACAGACTAGCTGACCCGCGCAACTTCGTTTGCGTCACATTTTCCATTAATGCTCCGCTCCTTTTTGTCTTAGCGTGATGATATATAGCCTATAACCTTCCTCGATGAAGGGGATATCTAACACTGAAAGAATTTTTCAAATCGGAACAGTAGTTCCTGAGATTACCCCCTACATACAAACTTACAAACATACAAACATACAAACTTACAAACAAATGTTACCTCTTTATAATATTATTATAGTATAGACTAGCTGACCCGCGCAACTTCATCTGCGTCACATTTTCCATAATTGCTCCGCTCCTATTTGTCTTAGCGTGATGTTATATAGCCCTTCCTCGATAAATGGGCTATCTAACACTGAAAGAATTTTTCAAATCGGACCAGTAGTTCCTGAGATTAGCGCGTTCAACCAAACAAACAAACGAACAAACTCTTCTGCTTTATAATACTAGTATAGATATATAGTATAGACTAGCTTTTGCCCGCGACTTCATACGCGAATATCTACACAACGTGTAACAGAATAAACGCATCCTCTTAAGGGGTAATTTTTCTTATCATAACAAAGAACTTTTACTATTGGAACAACACTCAAATCGAAAAAAAAATCAAAGGCCCATACATTAATGTGCACAAAACGACAAATTCGAGAATTGCGGGCGTGTGTTAGGTATGAGTCCACAATTAATTTACAGTTCAGCCGGTCGATTCTGTGAAAATCTCGAAGTGAGTTGTCATTTTATCTTTATTACATGGATTAACAGCTCACTTCGTGATCACTTCACCCAGGCCTTCACTTCGACATGAATCGACCGGCTGTACCCACTACTAAGCCGTCTTACTCCGTTGTATCTCGTAGTCTCCGTAGGATTATAGGATAGCGGCCCATTGCTTTTGATTAACATAGATCGTCCCACCGCTGACTAGAACTTACAGGGGAGCGTAAATTACGGGAGTTACTTACGTGTCGTAGGCGTACGATACGTGGATCCTTCTATTTCCACTTAATTTCTATAAAGAGCGGATTTCACCAATGTAACTGAACGCGATCATTACGTCTAGAACGCGATCAAGAGCTATCAGTGTCAATATTCCACAAAAAATAATGACACTGACAGCTCGTAAACGTGTTCATGTTCATATATTATGTTGATCACGTAATGAAATCCATCCATCCGCCTTTAAAGCAAAAGGTGCTTCCGAATTCGAAATTTTTGGTTTCGAATGTTTGTGTTTTGATTGTAGCAGGTGTTCTTCCATAGTTCTTGCCTCCTCCTGTGGAAAAAGGAGTCAGTTTGTGTGTTCCAAATTTTGTGCTGTTTTGCACATAAAGGTGCATCCACACCGCAGTTACTTTATGTTGAGCAGAATGCAACACGATAAAGGAGAATGGCAGAAGTTCATAGAACGCTGGCATTAAACTTTTTAAGTTTCTACAGAAATCAAAGTGGCATGGTTTGATAGGGAATATTATAAGCTATAATTAAAAAAAAATTAAAACGTTAAAATAATAGGGTTAAAGAGAAATCGTAATTTTTGTAAAAGTGAGGTTAAGTGCGTTAATGATTGTACATATAGGGTCTTTCAACTCTATTTCTATCATAACGCATAAATGTTTATTGTATACATAACATATTGCTAATTATGCTTTCTAATGACTTGAAAACTACTTGTTGAAGTTTATTTAGTTCAATGATTTACCTACACACTGATCATTTACCTAATGACAGTTTAGGTAAGTGTACCTACCTACTCCGTCAGCTTTATGTAGGTAGTCACAGGAAACTCAGTAGAGTTTTTAAGAGACTCATATCTAAGAATCTAAGCACATAAGGAATAATAATCCTGTTAAGGATAACAGGATTATTTAAGGTAAAATTAAAAACTCATAAGTATTGTAGGTATTATATTTTATTCATGGTCATCATCATATATCAGCAATATATTATCTAAGAATGGTGCAGGGGGAGACAGGCTATCTTGATGCCGTGCCCATGCCAAATACCAGATGATTGACATGATATGGGCACAGCATCCTACTGTTCTTCGTCCAACAATGCAATTGCAACAGTATTGCTTTATAGCTTCCCGGCCACTTAGAGAGCTGTCAATCAAAATATAAACAAAGTATATTTTTCTTCCTACATGTCTAGACCTAATTCTTCCCCGTAAAATCCAAGATGTGTTTGATGTTGACAGCTCTTCCAGTAGACTCCTGTCAACCTCCCTGCATACTTCTATAATATAGGTGCCATTTGCCCTTACGTGCTCTCCATAATAGGAGCGAGATTGCTTTATTTGATATGTTCCAAGAGAAATTAATATAAGTTCACTGTATGATAGCCGAGGAAAATCTGTTAGGTTATCATTTTCAACAGTAACACTTACAAAATCAGCTCGTCTTCTGTTTAGTTGATTAACATTGACAAAATCAGACAAAAGATTGTTTACAAACATGTTCGCATTTATTATATTTAGGATTTCCCCGGCATCACTTCTATCAGTTATTGGAGGGTGAAAGCGATTAATTAATGCAGCAGCTATTTTAAAATCAATCACAACATGTTTTGAGGCTAAGTTAAAATATTCCTGTCTAAACAATTTAAAATCTCTTTTAAGTAATATCAGTGTCCAAGATAGAGCGCCAAGGTCGATCATATAAAAGTAGGAAACGTCGAGGTCCAAGTCTTGCAACAGTTGTACAGAAAGGTAGGAGTCTTCAAAATCCAAAGGCAAGCCAGGTCGTTGTAAAAATCCACGTAAAACTTTGGAAGCACAAAACATTCACACCAGCACAAAGCAAAGGAGCGAGCGAATGTGAACATGAACAATCGGAATCGCGAATGTCACACTGACGTATTCAGTGGAATGTCACAACAAATGTGACACGCGGGTTTTAGTGTTGCCAATAAGCAATAAACATTTCTTTCAAGTCCTCGTAAACTGTTCGCATAGTTTTTTTTGTATTTATTTTTTTTAATTATGTATACACAATTAATTAAAACATTATGCAAATTAATTTAATGTTTTTTTTTTATATTTTTCAATGACAAACAAAACTATCAAATAGTTATGGTTATGACAGTGCTAAAAAGCCTCGTATCCCATGGCTTTAGAAATAAAGACCGCCTCTGTGCTAAATAAAATCAAGTTATCCACTCTTATTATCGCGATTTTATTTCCACTGTCAAAAATAAAGTTAATCTGGCTATTACCTCATAAAAATAAGCGTTAATTTTTGAAATAGCTTTGAATTCTGTACCTTTCCAAAATCAGTAATGCCAAAAACTGCCATCTCCTTTAGGTAACATTCTTTAACTTATACTGAAGGTGCATCCACACCCCAGCTACTTTTTGTGGAGCTACAGAATGCAACACAATAATATAAGGTAAAATTCTTCAACTTATGACTTACAACAAATAACTTTTTGCTATCGGATGTTGGCCATTCTGCGGTGTGAATGCACCTTCCCTAACAATTTCATGTCTATATTGCCGCCTTATTAACGGATCGGCTGTTCGGCGCGCAAAGAGTAGCATCAATCAGTTTTAACTTTGTAAGCAATCTGTATCTTACAAAGAAATCGTTTTGTATGTTCTTCTAAACGCACAAAAATTGATTGATTATTTTTGTTTTTTCTCGTTTAAGTAATTATTTACATAAGAATGTTAAAAATGTGGATGGTGTGGTGGTGGTGGTTTGAAACCTTTTTTTGCGTTATCATTATTAACAGTATTTAACATAAAACATACCTTAGTTCCCGGTTATGCATAAGTTGCGCAAAGTAAATACGCGGCGGTTCTAACCCCCCTTTGTTTTGCCAGCTACATCATTCTTTAAAGTTATCAAAAATATCAGGAATAGTGCGGGGAGTAATGTGACGACCAAGTATCAAATAGTCATAAAGTGTGTCACGCGCAGCGAGAGCACATCTCATGGAGATATGACACTTTTACACTTTACGAGGGCATTAGCCGTTGCCGCTGTGACAACACTGAACGCTTTGATTTAACTACTGTTAACGTCTTTCTTCAGGGAATTGTCGCTGAGATGTTTCGTGAAAAAAATATTTGAAAGCGTAAGGTTACGCACTGTCAGATAGCTAGTAAGCTAGCGTTTAGCTAGCCTAATGCGCCACTCTAGGCGGCCTTAGTGCGTTTTTTAAACTCGATTGCGTTAACGTATCTTCCACTCTTCCACTTATGTCAATCAATTGAAGAGATTTTTGGTATTGTCACCTGCAGCCGGGGCTTACCAGTCTCAATATACACATTATCTTTAACGAGATCATCTTGAAATCTCACACTAAGACTACTGGCTAGTTTATACAGAGCGAGCTAGCGTGCGAGCCATCCTGCCACGTAACTGAAGTGCAGTAACTAGCATTGTATGGGCGTATTTTACGAGTTACTACCACGTGCGAGTTGGATAGTAGCTTAGTATCCGAGTTACTCCAACATTTTTGTTTTTGCTCGCCTGGTAGTAACTCACACATGGCAGCAGCTCGGACTTCACTTACATCGTTCGGGCGCGTTCGGCAGTAGCTCGCCAGTGTGAGCCAGGCAGTTGCGAGCGGAACCTATTGGTTTTTTTGGTGTGCGGGGCCTCGCATGATAATGGGCAGCTACTATCATCGTAATGCTGTCACCGTTAAGTCAGCTAACAATCCGAGTAGCTGTCTACTGTCTAGCTAGCAGCTCGCTCTATGTAAACTAGCCAGCACTGGTGAGTAGCCAAGTGAAACGCATGTACTAAAACGTTCGTAACTTGCTAACTGATACACGCTAGGCGACTTGCGCAGGCGTCAAGCGTACAGGTGGCGACAGGGGAGAAGGCGAGAACCAACATTTTGCAAGGAAATAGACTCAGGCGCCAAGCAAGAGCCAGTCCATTTTCAGTCTGACACATTCTCCAGAAATTGTCGTAAAAGTGAGTCCATAAACAAAATCGAAAGTATTAAAATACCAAACTTATTAAAACAACTGTTGGGCTACCGAAACTAATATTAAATCAGCCCCTATAAACACAAACTTGGCACAAATTGCTCGTGTAGTGAATTTGCTTTCATTAAAATAGTAGGAGTGGCTTAATGACTTGCCCATACTATGAATATTCAACGGAGCTCATATTGCCATATGAAGCTTCAAAGGGTTTATCTGAGCGATAAATGCTGTAATTCCTTGAGGCATACAGTTATTAACAAGCCCCACGGTGCATTGAAAATTATGTTCTACACTATAAACTTGCAGCTAGGTTCTTTGAAATACTGTTTTAGGTTCCAAAATAGTTGTGACAACTATGAAATAGCACTTCACATCTTAATATAGTTTGAAACTGATAGATATCTAAGTAATGAGAAGTTATACAATTTTTAGTAGTATTGTTAACTATCTTGACTGACTTTGAAAAGTTTTAAGTTTTTACAATCGTTTATCTTAAGTCTTTTAAAAGTTCTGAATGATAAGTCAGTTATTTTTTGTACTAAGAATTCTCAATTATTTATTCATAAAATTATTCTCAGCAAAAGAAACTTACTCAACCAAGAAGATAGATGAAGCTCCTAAAAAACATAAAACCTAACTAGATTTTCTGGATCCCAATAAAATAGTTGAAACCACAAATTACTAAAGGAAACAGGACAAAGTTTTACTCGAACAAAGAAAAGGGCGGATAAAGCAACAAAGTGCGTAAACAAGGGGTCTCATCGGTTTTATTTGAAAAGTTTCGATGATCGCGGTTTAGTACCGGCACGCCGCGCCGCGCCGCCCCACTTCCAAGAACAACCTTCTTCATTAGATAAAATCAGCCAGAAAATTTTCAATATCTTTGATAACAGAATTTACTTGAGTTGACGTGACGACATTTAGCAGAAGTTATCGGAAAACACCGCAGAATTTGATTGAAATAACAGCCAAATGTGTCGCTGGACTCGCCCAAAACTTCGTTAATGCTATAATTCACTAGGCATCGATACTTTGCTCCCAAAAATATTGGCAAAGTTCCTACACCCTAAATCATAATACTGTGTAATAAATAACCCTTCACGATGGTTGGAGATGTAGAAACTATTGTTGTCATATTTCTGGATCACAATGGCAAACAAAGCTTGTGTTTCAATAGTGGCTCGAGATGACGCAGCGCTCAGCGCAAACGGCTCTCATAATCTATTCCATCAATGGCTTCAGATGAGGTTGTGCCGTCATTATTGGGATATAATTAATCTTTGTCATTGTTACCTTCGTCTGCAGATCTCCTCCGCACTGATACAGACCTCTCTCTTGGTTACACTCCATTACGTATTTTGCTTTATGACGTCCGCAATGATTCGCCAACATCTTCACTGAATTCAGTATTGCTCATAATTATTTCTGCGATATTTGAAATATAAATATTATCTTCTGAAATATTTAATGTTATTTTCTTAGAATAGCTTAGTAAAATCGCTTTACCAATATTTATACAGGTCTCGACTTTATTTGATTAATAACAAAGAAATGAAATCATGAAACCATTTTATCTTACCATCCAAAATACTCGTAAATTGAATATATTTCCGTAAAATCAGATTATCCCTAAGTACCTATCTAGATACGGTAAATTAAACAAGCGGATATTCCATCTTTTTGAGTTCAAACAGACGAACATTTGCGAAATCGGATTACGTCATGTATATTATGTAAAAGAAACAGAAAAGAACAATGTAAAGCAGGGTTATCGGAAGCAGGGCTGACTCGTATATCTCTTTTGTAGGTGAGATTAAAGAGGCGATGGCGTGGCCAAAATTCAAAATTCAAAATTCAAAATTCATTTATTTGGCCCGATGCCATCCATCTCCGTTAATGCTGTATCGACGGCTCCATCCAGCGGCTGCGAGCAGCGCTGTGATGCACGGCCACATCAAATGCGATGATATTTATCGGGTACCAGCTGGACTAGCTTTTGGTCAGTGCCTCCCGCGCCTGAGTTGTGGTAGCACGTCGATGCTTTATGTTCTAGATAGAGCCTCCCCAATAAACGACAGCGCTTTCAGATCCGTTTAGTCAAGTTATGTCCATACTATTAACACAGCGGCTGAATGATTGCCTTTGCTCTTTGGGGCACTGGAATCGATTGGCGCATGAAGCCCAGGTATTTCTGCTTGGTACCTAGTTGTTTTGATTTTTGACTTGATACATTTGTATAATGGGGCCTCTTTTATTTAATATTTTTATAATTGACATAGCATCTTGTTTCCTATATTCGAAAATTTTACTGTATGCGGATGATATGAAAATTCTGGGTCTAGTATCAACCATTGAGGATTCTTGTTTCTTACAGGGAGATTTGGATCAATTTCAAGATTACTGTGCTAAAAATAGGTCAGACTTAAATGTTTCCAAATGTTATGTATGCACATTTACTCGTAAGCCAAACCCTATTCAGTAAGATTATAAGCTATCGAATACTCTAATAGCAAGAGTCAATGTCATTCGGGACCTTGGAGTTACTTTTGACTCGAAGCTTTTGTTTGATGCTCATATAAATAATGTATAATATAATATATATAATATCCTTGGACAACAATGAAAATTTATTATTGTGCGTTTGTCCGTAGCCATCTTGAATATGCTTCTCAAATTTGGAATCCCACCTATAATTTTTACATAAATCGCATTGAAAGCATACAAAAGCGGTTTTTAAGGTACACTCAATATCGCTCAAAAATCTTTCTCCCTAATTACATGAGTCGGTGTAAAAAAATTCATTTTCTGCCACTACACGAGCGAAGAAAAGTTGCGGATCTTACATTTTTATTCAGTATTATGAACGGATCTACTGATGTCCCTGAGCTGGTAAGCAAGATCAGACTTCGTGTGCCGTCAGATCGCGTCTCCTTCATGTTCCTCAAGTTAAAACGAACTACAGAAAGAACTCGTATATCATGAGAGCTTGTCGTAAGTTTAATAATTGGTGTGTCAGGATCTCGAGCTTGATTTATTTAACAGCAGCGTTAAAAAAGTTAAAGAAAGTTTGACTCATCACTTCTTTGGTGTTTGATCACCGTCTTGAGTTTTGTTTTTTTGTTGTATCGAATGTGAGTATTCGCATGCTAGCTGTTTTCGCGAATTTGTTTTTATTATTCTCACAAAACATAAGTGAAAACTTGTTAATGGCCATTTTTTACATATTTGTTACCTTATATTGTTATGTAATTAGCTGTAAGTTTTCCTAAAATTAATAAAATAAAATCAAAAATAAAATATAATAATCAAAAGCCATCAAGTTACTCGATGAAACGTGCGGTGCTGTAACAGTTTAGTACAGAGCAATCCGCTTACAAATTTCTCCAGAAGTTTAGTTACGAGCAAATATTTGCTGGAAATTCATGTATGTATTGATTGCAAATATCTGGCGCGGCAAAGGATTCTAGTTTAAAGCAACTCGTATGCATGAGTCGCCCCAGACACATTCAAATATCCATTTTGCAAATGCACATTTTAACGACTTTCGACACTTGCCAGGCGAGGTTTTTTAATGGATATTAGGGAACACTAACCACGTAACCACATCTTACGCTGGAAAGTCTATACTAATATTATAAAGCTGAAGATTTTCTTTGTTTATTTAGTTGACCCCGCTAATGTCAGGGTGTTGCATAGCCAATTTATCGAGGAAGGCTATTGGCTAAAATATTAATATTAAATAAACACCGGTATAATTTGTATGTTTTTTTTATTGTATCGTACAAATACACTTCATTCAGAATCACGTACACTTAAATAACCATATATTATTGCACAGTGGTTGGCTAGTCAGTCGGTTGGTTCAGCACCAGGGGTCGGCTTCTACAAGGTAAACTTTCCTGAAACAACAAACATTATACATTAGGAACATATTATCATTCAACGCAACATTATACAATCAGGGTGACTTTTAGTTCCGATTGGCAATTTTTACCCTGAAATCGCGAAAAAACCCAGCGGTTTGCTACAATTTGTAAAGTTATGCAAACAGCTGTTTTACATTTCGTGTTAAAGTACAAGAGATTTTATTTGTGAGTAATTAAAACCTCTGAAAGATTGCCAATTACTTAAAATCCCCTTTTATAATGGAAATGGAATGCAAAAAGGTACTACTAAGGAAGTCCAATAGAGTGCATAAACTACAAACACCACAAATTGTACCAAAATTGGTGATGAAAAGCATTGCATATGTTGAATAAGCGAGCTAGACAAGCGTGCTCCATCTTGGACCGCATCATCGCTTACTATCAGGTGAGAGATTGGTCAAACGAGTGCATATCAAAAGTAAAAAATAAATAAATAAGCAAAACATGATAGAAAATTTAATGCAACTTGAACTTATGTGATGAAGAAAGCGCAGTAGCTGGGCACGACTACACGAGGCCATAACTCAAACGTAAGGGTGCGCTTCCACCAGAGATATGCGAGGATGCGTAACGAGCGATGTTTTTGTTAAAATCCAATAGAATCGCTGGCGCTGAGCGAGGCTAGGTAAATGAAGCGATTCTATTGGTTCTTAACAAAGACATTCCTGGCTACGCACCTTACGCTTGAGTGATGCCAGCTACAGTTTAAAATATTACTAGAAAAATTGAATAATGAATCATAAGGGCCAGGAGTAAAGATCGTGACAAGCATTGATGCCAAAGTTTAATAGCATTTCAGCCTAAAGTAGGGCGAAGTTCTTAATTGAGAAACCTAGTTAAGACTGTCAAAATGTAAGAAGAACGTGATGGATGAGACAGTGAGACGTCGTCATATTTGGATAACGATCGTACGAGTTAACGATGCGATTTCGTCGCACGAAGAGATTAAACACAAACATTTTTGAAGTGAAAACTTCTTTACCGGCGTTGTGCACTGTTCTGGGAAGGACGTAACTTTTCTTGGAATGGGTATAAAATGTTAAACTCGCGTCAGGACACATGACCTGATCGAAAATTCGTAAGACGAATGATTAAAAAATTCAAAACGTTAATGTTCAAGTTTTCACTTCTGCCGGCACTCCCGGAGTGCAACCCGTTGTTTTTTTTATTATTTGTTATGGGTTTGCTCTTGACTCTAGTCTTGGTCAGAAATGACAGAGACAAAGTCTACGATAGAGCGAGCTTACCCAGAAGGAGCCTGTTCACTTTAACTCTGAAGAGATTAGGGTTGTAAGCGTTCGGAAACACAGACGCATTTCTTTAGAGTACTCTAATTGGAGCAAATCATCGCGCCAGCACAAGAATCATTTTCATCGCGCGACGAAATCGCATCGTTAACTGTACGATCGGTAGACGACGCCTGATGAATTCATTCCACGAAGTTTTCCAAGGTGCTTGTGTCTTTTTGCGGTTACATAAAAAGTGCCTATACTTGTCACTCAAGGTATAGTTCTACGAGTACCGAGAACGCCTTAGCATCAGTTTACATTATAATTCATCGTTTTTCAAGAAAACTACCTTTTGTGCCATCTTAGGATTCGGCCAGATTGTCCGGGAACTGCAGTAGGTAACTCCATCATATAGGACTGATTTGTGTATATGATAAGAACAATAAGTATAGCAAATATAAAATGTAATTATTATAATAAATGTAATGTGACTGACTGAAGTATTATTTAATTAGTGAATTGTTATTATGTGGAATGTAATCAATTTATTTTTGCGGGAGTTATTTAAATTATGTGATTGATATGTTAACCATGATAACGCCTGAAATAAACAAATACATAATTATGAGTTTGTAAGCAGATTAATAAATAGATTCATATATATTTGGGTGATATTAACAGCTCATTCAATCAACAAATACATAACAAGAGGGATAATTTATTTACTAAAAATATGTGCACAAACAAAAATCAGTGGACTTCAGGTATTTTCTGTCAGTCAACCTAATAAATTTTTAACCATTTCACTACTAACTTTTGCTCGCGTCTTCGCTAGCGTTATTACAGATTTTTACAAAACACAGCAGCTTATAATCGTTTCAATGGTCCCATCAATCTCTGTATCACAATTCGACTAAGTAACTAACAAACTTATTTTCTCATTCTTCTCCTGTTCTTCTTCTTTTTGAGTCGATTGACTCATTAAACTTTGTCTTGCAGTATTGGCTTGGCATTGAACAATCTGTACAGCTCTACCATTGGCCTCATTCAATCCAATCAACAATTTTCTCATCTATACTAATATTATAAAGCAGAAGAGCTTGTTTGTTTGTTTGGTTGAACGCGCTAATCTCAGGAACTACTGGTCCGATTTGAAAAATTATTTCAGTGTTAGATAGCCCATTTATCGAGGAAGGCTATATATCACGCTATGACAAATAGGAGCGGAGCAGTAATGAAAAATGTGACGCAGACGACGTTGCACGGGTCAGCTAGTTTAAAATATTAGTAAGGATTGATCTATACCTGTAACCACCATGTCCGTAGCCACCACCGCCGTAGTATCCTCCGTAGCCACCACCGTATCCGCCGCCGTATCCGCCGCCGTATCCGCCGCTGTATCCGCCGTGATAGCCGCCGTGGTAGCCGCCGTAGCCGCCGCCGTAGCTCCTGCCGTGCGAGAGGGCACCACCAGCGAGGGCACCGCCGATGAAGCCTGCCTTAGCACCGATGAGACCGGCGCCAACCAGACCAGCTCCCAGACCAAGAGCGCCAACTCCTAGAGCACCAGCACCGAGGATTCCGGCACCTGATAAAAGAAAATCAATACATGAGATGAAATACGTCGTGTCGTCGATGCATATCGTCGCTTCAGGTCTAACACCACGGATGTCATAATCTGTTACTTTTCAGGAGAGCGAATAAACTGATCTGATTTGTGAAAAAACTGAATTACGCGCTGTTGCTTACGCGCTAATTCTGGATTAGCTCCGGTGTACAGTCAACAAATCTACTTCGTATGCAGGCTGCTAACTTGCAACTACTTTTAAACAATGGAATAGAATAGAATACTCTTTATTATGTACACCATATAAGTTACAAACAAACATTGTACAACACACTCGTAAGTATGTCATAAGCTTAAAAATATATAATTGCACACATTAGATTACAAATAAACATTGGCTATCTTTATTGACTGTACATAAAATATCAGAACTCTGTCACAAAATACAATCAGCATTTAAAGCAAACAGTGTAAAAACTAATTACAAAAATAAAAAAATGACAACCAAAAGTAAATTAATATAATTAAAATGGCGAATACTAATCTGGATCCGTTTTATGCTTTAGAGTTATCAGTTTAAAACATAAAGAATATGACATCATATCCATATATTTAAGATTATATGTTAATATAAATTGTTGAAGACATATTAAGAGAGAGTACCTACCTACCAAATAATTTAAAAAAAAAACTGGATTGGCAACAATACATTTTACATAAATTCCTAATTTCTATTATTTATACAGAGGTAACATGTTGGTCGAGTTGGCGTTTGTATTTTATTTGTGTTGTCAATATTTTAGTGCAACTACCAAAGATAAACTCGTGTAAAAAATAATAAATAATCTCGTAAAAACGATCTTACGACCGAATGTTTCTTACTAGCAAACGATAAAAACTGAATAAAATTCGGGCTAGTACTAAACCAACACGCGAGGTGACATGTAAAGCAGAATTTACGTGAAAAATTAACGAGATTATATTATTAACTAGACAACGGACCTACATACACACAATTGTACATGAAAATAAATGTAATTTGCATATTTGAGTGTACCACGGACAAACGTGCGTCAGCATTATCCCGTCGACCATTCTCATATAGGTACCTGGGCCATTAGACTTTTCAAGGGACAATTTACAATCACTGAAACACAACTACGTTACCAAAGAACAACGTTGTAACCACAGGTTGTAACCAATGTTACCATATATCTTAGTACTAGCTGTCTCGCGCAACTTCGTCTGCGTCACATTTTCCGCTCCTAAATATTATTGCAACAAAAAATTGAAATGTAAGCAGCTACCCTATCTTTCAAGTTGGATAAAACTGCAAACTGTGTGCAAAGATCAAAATCGGTTAAATAGTTTAGGAGTCCATCGCGGACAAACAACGTGATACGTGATTTATATATATTAAGATTAGAATAATTATAAAATAGGTTATCAAATAAATGATTTAACGTATGTAGTTTTTAATAAAAATAAAAATGTTAGTAGGAAAATTGTTACCTTGACTGAGTCACAGGGATAATGTACCTCGAAAAGTAGAATGGACCACCTTCAAATTTTTATAACGCTTTAAATTCCTCAACTTACTCTGTTTTTACTATTTATAACTCGAGGAATTTACATTTTTATGATTTTTGTATATCCTGTTGCTGAGCATTATAATAAAAATTATAACAGTGACGGTAAAAGTTCAAGGTCTTTATGTGAAGAAACTTCGCTGTTTTAAACTCCGGTCCAGCTTATTTATTCAATATATTTGCATGTTACGGCCAATCGGGTGATCCGTCTAAAGTGGATGTTACCTCGCATGACGTCATCTATCTACCTCTAGGGCTAGAAAGTGAGGTCTTTAGGGATCGACATAACGTATTTGTTACGCACTATCCATATCTCATCAACATTACGATTAAGCAGAACTCGTTACAATACCTCATCCTTGGGGGATTCCATAACATGACTGATTATTGACTGCTCAAACAAAGTTAGTATGTTCCTAACTATTTAAACAGTCGTAGAATTGTCTTCTCATAAATCAACAAGATACGAATCGGCTCGTTGGGATGATTGGACAAAATTGATAGTCATATAAATTAGTCATTCATAAGATGACTATTAAAAGTGATTGACCACTACGTTAAAAAAACTTATTGAAATTATTTTTTACTTTTTCGCATTCTCGTAAAATTATCAGATTTTTCTTTTTATTATTTTATACTGGATATAATATTTCAAAAGGAAAGTCGTAAAGGGCAAAGTCCGGTCATCAAAACCATAAATAAAGAAGTTATAATATCGCTAATGCATTTCGCATTGACTCTGTTTTATTCATGGATTTGTTAAGTCATATTTAACAGTACTTTGCCAATTACAATTCAGAATAAATATTTATGAATCATAACGAAAAAATAATTTGAAAAACGGAAAACTCTGTGCTAAATCGCTTTGTAGAACTTTTCACTTGACTGTACATACGATTTTTTTCTTCTATTTTAGCATATAAACGAGCAATGTTTTACATTTTTACGTGTGTTTAAAAGTTTGGTCATAACGCAAAAGTAATACGTATAAAAATGGCAAACGCCGTAAGATTGTAAAACATCGCGTGAAATTGAACTTTATTTTCTAAATAAGACACCAATAGATTGGAAACCATTGAATTTTGATGGGGTTTATTATTATACAAAACGATTATTTCATAATATATCGAGAAAATATAATATAATCAAGATTTATTGCAATCTTACGGATTCTGCCATCTTCCGGTGACACGTAGTCGTATATACTGGAAGTCTGAAACACGTAGGTTTCTGACTACGGCTCTAGGCAATTACTGCGACAGATGGCGTTTTTGTAGATGTAAACGAATAAAACTATATCAAAATAATTTGAATCCATCACTAAGCTTTCGACTTTTGATAAGTTTATTTATAATTGAGATTGGAGTATCAAAAAAAGTCCTTAAAATTATAGATTGCAATGGAATTGAAACTTTGTCGTATGTGACATAGAGTTCATAGTTAAAACATTTTATAACTATCGCGAATTCTGAATTCAAATATTATAGAAGCGAAAAACAAAATACTGTCCTATGTGTATGTGTGTAACTTGAAATTCTACCTCATTATAAAACTAAAACAGTTTTATTGAATCTGTCGCTTGCAACAAATAGCAAAGTCAAAGAAACAAAAGCAACATAATCTAAAGCATATCAATGAGGGTTTTCAGGAAAATTTACTCCACCAGTTGGCGCAACATAGGCGAGAGGTCCTCTTCATTGAAAAAGTTACTTTGACATTAACAACATTGAAATTGACAAATGTCATTAATTAAGCGATTTGAAAGGTTGTTTGGGTCTGACGCGTCAGTGCTGCCACTGGTGCTCGACATTACAGAACACCCTCACTAAACTATATTCTAAAACTTTATTATACTTCGAGGAATCGACGTTATTACTTCTGAATATCATAATTGTTGTCGCACGCAAAACGTACCATTCCTCAAATAACAAAAAAAGTTAAATAAAATTAAGCTATTTTAACTTTCGTGCCCTCTAACCCTCTACATCTGTATGTAAAACTGTAATCACATCTCTTCAGCGGGGATTTGAACCGTGTTCTCATCATTGCAATATTTCACAGCAGTAAGGCCGTAACAAATCTCTTGCGACTTTAACAGCCCAGCAGGTGAGATAAGTGTGAGATGTACAAACTATGGCAAACGGCGAACACTTGGGTCGCTACTTTATCATCGTTAATCCAGTATTTCTACATAAACGGACCGTTTGTTCTGTAAGCTTTTTATCAAGAAGACTTTAAACTTTCAATTCAAACTTCGAAAGGGTTCCGTTACTCAGTCGGCATAAACGGAACCCTTATATGATCACGTTGTTGTCAGTCTGTGCTTCTGACAGTCTATCCGACCGTCTATCCGACTGTCAAGACCCTTTTGAATAAAACAGAGTGGCTATTCTACTAATTTTCACATTCGCATCTCAATCAATTCATTCAATTCATTTTTGGGGGCCGAGTCACCCGCGTCCGTAGGAGAATACCCTTCAGCGAATCCCTACACGTGGTCCCCGGGTGGTGCTAAACAGGTGACCTTAACCGCCTCCATGGTCTAGTGGTTAAACCACCTGATTCAGACCCAGAGGTCCCGGGTTCGATTCCCAGCGGGGGCAAATTTTTTGCTCGGTTTGGTTGGTGGTAGGACTTGTTCTAAGTCCGCCTGGCAAGCTACCACCATCATGTCTAAGTCTGTCGCCATAACAACAATGTTAACAGCATTGTTGTGTTCCGGCAGTTAGAGGTATGATAGCCAGTTCCTCTGTGTAAGAGGATTCCGGGGTGAAACTCGCTTCCATCTTCGGCCTAATCATCACTTTCCATCAGGTGAGATTTGGGCCAAGAGTTTCCCCGTTTCGCATAAAAAAAAAAAAAAAAAACGAAATCTGTCAAAAATGTATGAAGGCTCTTTTTACATTTTGCGATTGACATACGAATGCGACCGCTGTTTAAAAGTGAGTAGAATTGGCCCTCAGGTTGGCTTTAAAAATGACACGATACGAATGATTAAAAAACGAAGTCTATATAACCATTGGATGCAATAGAACCTCATTGTTAGAGTTAGGCTGCGAATAGAATCGCTTCATTTGTTTACCGTCGCTCAACGCAAGCGATTCTATTTGTAATTCACAAACAAATCCCTCGCTACACATCCTCGCACATCTCTGGTGAAAACGCAGCCTTACACGGGGCTAGTTTCCAAAGGTAGGATCTAGCAAGCAAGTAGCATCATGTATTATTATATAAGCACTAAACTTAGCCCACATAGTAGTGATCTTGTCGGATATGCATATCAGCTTCGCTCTCGCTTGAACAACTAACCTGTAAAAAAATCTATCGTACCTACAACTTGCGCATTATTATACATTTTTTGTCATTATTCAAATGCTATACAAATGCTAAATGCTACCAAAAATAGAGTAAACGTTAAGTTTTATCCTAATAATAAGTAGATATCTATACTAATATTATAAAGCAGAAGAGTTTGTTTGTTTGGTTGAACGCG
This sequence comes from Ceramica pisi, assembly GCA_963859965.1. Lineage (NCBI taxonomy): Eukaryota > Metazoa > Arthropoda > Insecta > Lepidoptera > Noctuidae > Ceramica > Ceramica pisi. Next base: position 9,000,461 of record OY982529.1, read on the forward strand.
CTAATCTCAGGAACTACTGGTCCGATTTGAAAAATTATTTCAGTGTTAGATAGCCCATTTATCGAGGAAGGCTATAGGCTATATATCATCACGCTAAGACAAATAGGAGCGGAGCATTCATGGAAAATGTGGCGCAGACGAAGTTGTGTGGGTCAGCTAGTTTAATGTATAAAATTCATAGACAAGATCGGTTTCTATTACCTAGCATAGCCTAGACCTGCCAAACAGAACAAACGACTGATGCGTAGGTAAACTATGTAAATAGGTACACTTCAGATCATCGAAATAAGGGCAAGTAACGCACGCGAGTATTGCGTGTATGACTTACAACCTTGAATTGTGCACTTGCTTGCATAATTATTAGGCACTGGTTAATCCCGAAAATGGTATAATTGACTTATTATCGACAGGATATTAAGTAATGAGGTAGAAATCGTACCCTTGAACTGAACACTGAAATAACCTGGCGTGGAGATATATTGTACGACCTGTCCTTGAAATATTATACATTCCGAAGTTTGGATGGACTCTATTACTGGTAACATAATTAGAATACCTCCGTTCTGTGATTTTGATTCGGTTTTTAAAGAGGGTCTACATATCCAGAAGTCTAATACCCAATCAATCGTTACTTAATGAATCGTTTTGTATTCTGCAGTATGAGGTGAATTCGTGAGCCGGTAACACGAATCACGGGACACAATTCACACAATCGTCAAAAATGTGTTCAGGACGTGTCGCAGGACAAGACACATCATGTCATAATTATGCATTTTTTGAGCTTTATCATGGGTCATGTCATTACTATGCCATAATTATATAATTTAATGATCAAGTGCTAATAAACACAAAGGAAAAAGTGTCAAAATGTGGGTGTGTCATGCCAACCAGCTTAAAATTGATATACCTTAGTAACGAATTTAATGCACACTTCTATCTTTTTCTATTTTAGTGTAATTTGGGGCCGATTTCTCAATAGTCAGATGACTTTCAATTCTGACAGCTTTTGTATTGATAACAGACCAGACTTACATATTTATTCTTCAGTAAGAAACTAAGTTATGATTTTTTTTCTTAAATTCTTTTACTACCGATAACTTGAATGCATTATTTTTGTATGCCTTTCATAACCCATTTGTGAAACTGAAAATTATCTTCTCTGTTTGACGACAGAGACGATCAGCAAATAACTTTAACTCACCAAGAAGGAGATGCCTCTTCTGTCTGTTGCCCTGTCCGTCGATCACCATGACTTCCTGGGTCTCAGCCTGGTCCACAGGCTGGAGAGCGGCCATCAGGGGTCCGTTCTCAGCCGCCAGGCTCGCCACACAGGCCACCAACACCACAAAGACTAATGTGCACACCTTCATATTGATTTGGCCTGTGAGGGAAAGAAATTAATGAATAAAAATTTACCTAGATAGTTTAATGCTATTTTTTGGTCTAGAAATATTTTTCCTGCTCTCGTTAATCTAGCAAACATTTTGGCTACAAATCTTCTAATAAAAGTGGGGTATTTTCATTACAATTTAATTAACTTGTTTTTTAATCATGACATTCGAATTGCTTTTTTATTGTTATCTAAAGATTAAATTAGCTAAATTATAGCTTTTATTTTTACTGTGTAGATGGAAATCGCTCTAATACGTTTTAGCCTTTACTTTTATTTTATTATGTTAAGTTAATTATTTATTCTATTGACATTTTGCTGAAGTTTTAAAATTTTTAATTTTAGATTCTACTAAAAATAACGCCTACTTATACAAATCGACATAACATTTGATGTTTTTTTAATGCCGTAAGCTTCAGTGAACTGGCAAATAATTTAATTAATTTAAGTTCTGTAGATGCAGAAACTTGTCTTATTATTAATACAATGAGAATTAGATTTAGATACACTCTACATGTTCATATATTATTTTACTGTTATCTATTACAAAGCTTTGAAGTTTATATATTTTTAAATAAATGTTTGTCTTACTTCAAAATATAGAAAACCAAAAAAATATATATATTAATAGTTGAACGCTTTCAGTGTTATCCAAACTGCAAATCACCAAAATAAAAAATACTCGTTTATTTAAACAAAATTTACGTCACTAGAAAATTCAAACACGTATTTTTATTTTAAATTAAAAAATCTATTTATTGTTAATTTTACCTGTTTCGAAATATCACCGTCCAGCACAAACACTGATCACTGATCTACTGTGCGATGATGTCCTGCCTATGACTTTTATAGGTCGGCGAGGCGAAGTCACACGCAAACAGAAAATACTTATATTATCTGTAGCCTTTAATAAGGTACGTTGTCGCCCCACCTACAACATATTGTACCTTAGACCACGCAACAGGCTCAGTAGTTTCAGATATTCTATATTCATTAGACGTAATTTCAAACATGAATTAGTTACTGGGCATAGTTTGCGATCACAACTTTGCTGTACCTATCGCAGGAAGTTCCACACGTACTAACTACCAATCAAAAGCTAGGGTAACAACCGAAACCTGAGGATTATATTGTGCCTATAACAAGCTGTCCCATCGTCTTGTTACAATAATATGTCGAGTATACGTAGCTGTTTTACACTAAAAATGTATTTTACCAATTAAGGGACTTGGAAAATGTGTTAATTAAATGTGTAGTCAGTTACATCGATACTGCCTTTTGTACTTTACGGAAGAGATCTATATAACGTGTAACGGAATAAACGCAATACATCTTAAGGGGATATTGTTCTTATCATTTCGAACAGCTTTTAAGATAGCACCAATCCCAAAATCGCGAAAAAATAACTGTTCGGTCCATTTTGTCGAGTTATGCGCACATACATAAATGTATGGGGCAGTCGATTATTTTTATAATGATGATCCCATAGTGAACATTTTTCATAATGATGAGTACCTACAACAAACCCTTCAGAGGTATTGCGTTTATTCTTTTACTCGTTGTATAGAACTTGGACTGTTGTTTTTGATTTACATGGTTATTACTATTGGGAGTGCTTTCCTTTGTAAGGGTGATTGTTAATAGAGGTCGATTAGGTATCTACTCAAAAACAATCCAATTTGACCTCTAGGTTACTGGGGGTACATCGTTACATATTAGCTCAATAACATCTCATTTGATCTCCTGATCACTCAACTTCTATTCACACTGTATACTAGGTTAGTGCATGTAGGGAAGATAATTGAAGACGCAATCTCAATCGATGCCAGCCTTGATGTAAGTTGTACCTAATCCAACGAAAACGGATGCACAAAACTGATTACGTAAAGCAATTGAATATCAAATAGGTTTTTGCAGATATTTTGTATGTATCGATGCATATCATTCATCTGATGACCCACTATACCACATAGCTACAAACGTAAATCGTCAAACAACCACGCCAGTGTACTCCTTTATACAAATTAACGTCAAAGCAAATACAAATATATAGATTTTTTGTCAGCAATCCTCATACCTTTGAGATAGCTGTTTGACATCAAACAATTCGCGCCTCGAGTGAATGACCTCAACAGGATCACTTCAACATATTTCATACTTTACATAATAACATTATAGTTTTGTATGCTAAATTGAATCATCCAATTTCGGTATGCAAATCACGAGGTGCCCCGGTAAATTGCGAACATACATAGCACCTGTTTTATCAGCTGTTTAGCTCATAAACCGCCCAGAATATTTTGAAAAAAGGCGCCGAGGCCCTCCACAATGATATATATTTGAATACATTATACTCTTCCACTGCTACCGAATAATACACTTTTAAGCCGGCATCCGATAGTGATCCAATCAAATAAGATTATTCCACATCGTCGGATACAATTGGAAAGGTTTTCGTAAAGTAATTTGTTAATACAGGTAAATTAATCCGCTGTCGATGTTCACGATTCAACTGTCATTGAAAGTGTTTTGTTCAAGTTTTCCTGTTTGTGTTACAGGTATGTGTTCCTAATATTCGAGTCACTTTGGGAGTACGGAGGACTCATACATTACAAGATATCATAGGTTAACTTGTTTTTACAGTTGGTAAGCTAGGCGAATAGGAAGGCTGTAAGGATTATCGTTTAAGCAATGTGCTCACTATGACGATGTAATATTTAAACGTAACGTAACAAAACAATCCGTTGAAACAATTTTATCCCGAATGCGCTTCCCTAAACACGAGAGTAGCATAGGATAATCTTCACAAAAATAAAGAATATGTAAGCTTCCCCTCAAAATATATGAGCCCATAACAATTGCTGCAAAGAACACAATCCAACGCCAACAGTATCTTGGTACTGAAAAATTGAGAAGCGGAATTTTTGGGGAAATCAAATTTTTGTGAGGATGCAAGATGGAAGAAAAACATAGTTCGTGTACTTTACGGATCCAATTCGCGTCAATCGACCGAAGGATTTGGGCAGCGTCGCAATACGTAGATACATAGATATAAGTCCGTGGAAAGAATCCCGAAATACGTTGAGTGCAGTGCTAATACAAAATGTTATAAAAATCTCATAATAATATTCTTGAATGAGTTCTAATAAATACTTGTGTGAAACATAAATCACACACACATGTCACAGCATGAGTTGCGAGATTTTTTTTATATCGATGGGATTTCCCATTGGAAAAAATTACGAAGAAGCTTTCCTGGCTGTATACTGCCAGTCAGAGTGATTTTATTTTTACTCCACTTTTTTTGTACTTGTGATGACTGATGAGCCATGAATGAGGTGCACTATGGAATCGACTAGCTAAGATGTATTTTCACTCCATCTTTGAAGGCCGACGGGTCATAGTCATAGGTTATCACCAAAACCATAAGGAACAGACATACTGAAAGAGAGTTACACACTTAGGAACACCTTATACTAAACGTGGAGTACGATTTTTTAAATTAGCTTTTCGTTTATACTTTTATCTACTGTATACTTTTTGGCTCAGAGGTGTATCAAGTTCAAGGTAAAGACGCAGGAACTCTCCTAGAGGTGTAAAATTTATAACAATACTGGTCTAAAGCCACCTTCGGGCGTCGTCCCCACATAAATCATCATTATAAAAACTATAAAGCCCTGAACACCCTTAAGTAAGATAAGTAGCCTTTTTTAATTGTTAGAAAAAAGCATAACTAATTTAGAAAGGTCCATTTAAGGATAATAATAAACACATATTAAAAGGGCTTTGACCACAAGGCGAAGAATTTATAGATCCAGCTATCAATTTTTAGTGGCCATTTCTCTTCAATGACCTCATCAATAGTCGCATGTTTTACCTGGTGATGCCTACATTATATAATCATAACAGAAACTGTATCCACTAGGTTTATATTTGGTTATAACTGGCTCTTTCTAATGTCAACGACATTTGATAGAACGATAATTATCATCTAAAAGTGACCTTTTACCTCTCTGCGAATAATAATAATAAGATAAGAATTTTCCACTTCATTTATTTACTACAGTTTACGTTATTATTTATGTAGACACCAGGTTTTGATACATTAAGTGTTTTTCACATTAAAATTATTTTGATGTTTGTGATCTCGGTTTTTATTTTATTTTAAGGTAAGTACGTACCTAAATGTTTTGAAGAATAATTCATCATTTAGGTATGTTGAGATGTGCCTCGTTTACATGGATGCTATTGAACAGTGGCACTTTACTGGCCTTTAAAACGAAGTGTACTTGCCCTGTGCCATGTAAGTTATTACAAGTGTTGACCAAATTGACTTAAAGCCAAAGATTTTGTATTCAAGTAGGTGTGTTCGCTAGCGACTCTTCTATACTTTTTGTACAATATGTGTTAGCGTTTGAAAGCTTTTAGATACCATGAGGTATTAATTATTGCCTTCCGCTTTCTGGATCGATCTCAGCGACGTTGTCCTGCCTCTCGCACCCGCTGTGTAGAGTCGCCCGAGATAGGCCTGGACGCGCACCACAAACGCTGGTTCGAGTTAGTGCATAAAAAGAGTGATTGGAAAGATATGGGGAAGGCGTTTGCCCTGCTGTGGCACACAACAGGCCAATTAAAAAATGCCTTTCATTGTAAAATGAAGTAGAGACCTCTACTTCATTTTACATCATCAAATGTCATCCAGCTAGACCTAGCAGGATGACATTTGGAATGATGATGATCATTATATCTAAGAAATAATTCTTCCCTAAATACATAATATAAAACATATTTGCCCTCTGGCTGTCGCCGCTTACTTCTAAATCATGCAACGGACTTTGACACTGGATCTATAAAAAAAACCATTTTACCGATATCTGGTTTTATTTTTCATTATTATCGGTTTGCTTTTGATCAATATCTGGCCTTATGGCAAGTAAGCGATGATGTGGTCGACGCTTGCCTACAAGAATACAATTAACTGTTTTTGTATTTTAATAAATGTTTTTATAGGCCTTCTGTTGTAATCATGCCCAGATAACTTATTGACGACTGTATCTACAAAACGTTTTTTAACGTGCAATGGCAGTGCCTGTATGTCTACTAATAGCAAAAAACGTACTGCGCTCACGAATCCGTACCTACAAATGTAATATCTACAAATGGTGAGTATGGCAAAAACTGAAGGAGCTTATCATCATGATTTATAGTTTTATTTTCACAGGGGCTCGATATTTAATTTGATAGAGTAAAATCGTGTGTCATGTACAATATTACTTTCTTTAAGAATAACTGGCCATGTTTGGTGAAAATAATTAAGTACGTTTTGATCAGACTGCATTTTTGTTTTTTTAGGGTTCCATACCTCTGTATGGAAAACCTTTATGTCACTCGCTTATCAGTCAGACTGTCCGTCTATCACAGCTGAGTTGCTCTGATTCTAATGGACCGATTGAGTTGAAACTTAGTACACATAATAATCTTACACGGTCGAAAATATATTGTTTTTTTTAAAACGGGTTCAGTTTTTGGGGGAAATGTCAAAACAAAAACATAAATTAATCTGCAGGTAGGTACCGTATAGCTCATCATCATAAGGGTCAGTTACTTTTTTAATAATTATAAATAATTCATTCCAAAGTTATTAAAGATAGTAGATAAAAATTGAGACATAATTTTTTTTGGCCTATTTTTTTATATTTAATTTATAATGACTAAATCGCAAAGGAACCATGGTTTTAATTTTCTTGTGTACCTACACATTTTCTGCAGGCACATTGCTACTGAATAGTGTCTTAAAGTTTTTCGTTTAATTAAACAGCAGCAGGTGAATGACCCTTCTAGAATGTTAATTTTAATTTATAATCTTTAATTAATCAAATGCCAGAAACCGTATGTTAACAATGTAATCAATTTACCATGTTTTACTAATTTAGAAAAATGGATTTTACCATGTGGAAGTCTAACGGTTCTCTAGTAGGTAAAAGGATCTTTAATCTGTTGGGAATTTTGAAGAGAAGAGCTATTAATTCGTATAAACTGGTTTCACGGTGACAATATTATGTTGATACATGAGCCAATGCGTATTTTTAAATCCATTTAAATGACAGGTGCTAATGACGCATTTGGTAAAAAAATATCATAGGTTTAAGCCCTTCTATTAAGTTAGTTTAGTATTTCTCATAACTTTCCTGTTCGTAGTTATACTAAACAATGTTAATAAAATGAGCCCTTTATTTTTAATACTTAAATTAAAACAGCATAAACCCAACAAAATAAAAACAAATATCATCTTTAACTCATTTTTTATTCATAAAAAAACCCCGAAAATGATAAACTCGGCACTTGTGTTATAAATACTAGCTACATATAATAAACATATAAAGCTTCAAAAGGCACTTCACAATATATTTTTGATAACATTTACTGCTCTAGTATATAAAACCAAATCGGTTGCAACTGAACATTATTTTGCAGCTCACTGACTACCAGTTTTATTAACATTCGGTACCCAAATACCTTGTATCCAGTGAGCTGGGATACCCTGACATTACTGATTGATAAAAATGTTGCAACACTTTATCAAGGCTTTATACGAATCAATATATACGAGTATTTTCTAAATTCAAAAACCTTTTACATACAAAAAATCAAAAATCGTTTCTGTCTTTAACATTTCTAGAATATTTACCGCAAACTGCAGTTAAATTGATATATACTATGTTGCCAAAAGGGTGTGTTACGATGCGTTTCTACTAAAGATGTGCGAGGATGCGTAGTGAGGTATCTGTTTGTTAAAAACAAATAGAATCGCCATCCATCGCTACGCATAGTACTCGCACATCTCTGGTGGAAACGCAGCCTTAATATTCGAAGATTTTACAGCAATTTGAACATACCTACAGCCTACTAAACTACCTACTATGGCAAATCTTGAGATGTTGACTTATTAATAAATCTTAGGTTTATGTAAGAGGCCATTTACATATAATGCAAGACTGCGTGACGTTTATGACATAACTAATATGGAACTCGATGCTCCGGCGATGCGTGTGCGCTTCTGTTTACTAATGACGGAACGTATAATTGCTAGCTTTGGATAGGTATCTGACAACAGCCTAGTAGACACATTTTAAAAATTTATTAAATTTTTAAATATTGGTTTCATTGTTCTGTTAATTAAAACGGTACTAATGTTTTTTTTTAAATAACCTATGATTTTGTTTTAACTTTTCATGAAAGAACTAGGTTTCTATTTGCTTCTCCTTAAAATTGCGGCAAAAAATTAAACCACATGAATCTGGTCAATGAAAACCATTTTGTTCCAAATCTTACTAAAAAAACTCTTAAACTCAAATTTTGATTTAAAAGTCAAGTAAATGGTATTTAAATTACAAAAAGCTACCCTGTTACAAGGACTGCTACAAGGACTGTTTTCAATAAAATCAGATTTTCATCATTAAGTGCGGATTCCGAATATTATCCTTAATTAACATGGCAGGAGATTTGCATTCGCCTCTGACGCGCGTTACGTCACTTGCATAGAATACGCTATGATTTAGCACGCAATTTTAAGGAAATCTTTGTCCAATTTAAACTTATTTAAAGAACCTGTGTCAGTTCGTACACTTTAAAAAATATCATGCGACAGGTTCAATATTGGGTCAAAAAGCTCTATTTAATCTAAATACCCATAACATAGAAGCCTCTCTTCGGTTAAAACAAAGTCCCTGCAATTAATACTATTGTTTACGTCATCCTGGTTTCTCTTAGAACGTAGACACAGTCGATGCGTTATAAGAAAACTCCAAGTGTAGTAGTGTAGTCAATCACCAACTGAAAGATAAAAAAAACACAATTATAGATCATAATAATAGTAAACGAAAACTATGGACATTTCAGTTTGTCGCTGTATCTGTAAATGTATCTCTTTATGGTATCCTTATGGTAATATCAAGTACTTTGCCATCGAAACATGAGCATGTTAATAGCCAATTCGGCAGCCTACAGCGACTTTTTTGGGTGATGTCACCAATAAATTTGCAAATCATTCAGATTAAAGGCAATATAGTGCAACCACCCTGGTTTAAATGTTTGTTCTCCCAATTATAACTGAAATGGGACAGCAAAGACTGGAATTAAAATATTATCCCATATTAAAATTTAGTAACAACAAAAGAAAACCAACAAAACTTTAAATAAAGATTCAGGGAGCAATAGCAATTATTACTGAAATCAAGCCAATCTAACTACAACATAATAATAATAAAACAAAATTAATAATGTGACTACACATAGCGCTCAAACAGTGCAAGTCAAAATAATATGCAAACGAACTACTTAAATAAAATAAAAAAGATGCGTGACGTGAAGGAAAGATTTGAGAAAAATAAAGTAATTAAAGAATGTCGTGCCCCTGGCCAGTAGTAGTATATGTGCTAAGAATATATGTTACGTATATGGGTGAACGATTTCTTTATTTTTACTCTTTTATCACATTCGAATCCGCATTCCATTCAACTCTATGGTTTAACCGCTCATATCAGCCAATCAGTCGGCGGCAGATGTGCCCATCACTATTCATAGATCACATACCATGGTGAAATATGGTGATGGGACACCGGTTTGTGTAATTTACGTAATTAATAAAAATATACTAATTAATACGACGTGACTATTATTTCATATATCATTAACATTCCAAATTAACAATTACGCAAAAGGTTCAAAGGTAAGGAATTCTTTTGGGTATTGTTCAATTACTTAATTTGGGTAAAACCTCTAAAGTGCGAACTCTTCAAATAAGTCTGAGTAAACAGAAGCCTCATTCATACTTTTGTTTAACAAAATTATGTGCGATATTAAACATGTCATGTCACAGTCTGAGCCAGTTTTTAATTGTTTCTAACGTAATTTGAGTAAGAATTAACTTATGGGTCTGTTCCCATCTCACTCATTAAAGTTGCCAAAAGCTTTTAAACCTTTCCATAGTACTTGACCCTTATGAAACCCAAAATACATTGTCGAAAGAATTCCCTTGGCACCTAATCCGGCCTTCGAACTCAGTAAGACATTTCATTCATTCATCATCGTATTGTTGTAAATTAAATGAACCATTCATGCCTAAATCTTTTAAAATTGCGTTTTGTTGCTCAATTTATTCACTGGTTTCGCAACTTGGCAGTAAGATAAACCTTTGCAATGTTTTGATAAGCATGACAGTACATTTTAAGTTGTTTGTTTAACTTTGCTAGATTGTGGGTGTTCGACACTTGCGTTTAAACGAAAGGTTATATTATACTTTATCACACAACCTAGAAGTACATACTATGGTGCACAAAACACAACCAGATAAAATTGAATTAAATTTTTCTTCGTAACTATTGCAGCTAAATACCTACAAAAATAAAACGATCGAATTGAGAACCTACTTCTTTTTTGAAGTCAGTTTATGAATGAACAACAGTAACTTTGCCTACTTCCATTACATTACCTATTATTCCTTATTGTATTTTATTATAATGTGGTAATACTTTTATACTTAGTTTGACATAAAAAAGTTATAAGCCAATTCTACGTTACCGCTAATCTTTCTAGATAATTTCAAACTCAATCAAAAGGTAAAAAAGTCATTTATTCAAACTAGGCTGAGTGTCAGCACTTTTTGAACGTCAACGTTTACAAATAGAAAGTCGCCCATTAGGACTCGCCCGTCACCACTTTCTTGTGTTTTAGTTGGGAAGACGAAATGGCCAACGAACTCCCTAGCAACATATCTGTCTGTCAGACAGATAGTGTCTATTGCGTTACAATCCTCAACAGTCTCTGTATGAGATTGCCCTGTGCAATAAAAACGCGATTGTACACTTGTTTTTATAAATGTTTGTCCTGTGCTTATTAGGTATGAGGTGAACAATAGTGTATAATAAATATATTGGGGGATTGGGTGGTAGCTGAGAATCTACCATCCAATCACCCAATTTCAGCTTCCATGCCCAGCTTCTCTGCAACTAAGTTGTCTACTACGCATGCGCGAGTAAAAATAAATACTGACATGAAACTTCTTTGCTACTCGACGTATAAACTATGTACGAGCTAGTAGAAGCTGTCGACTCAGTACCTGATTACCAGCGGAAGGTCCCTGCACAACATAGATACAAAAATATAACAATAAAACATATTTAATAAACAATTACATGTTATATTAATAAAAACAACATAGAGGTCATTTGTGTTACCCCTTAAAAAAATTGCAAAAAACCACACATTGCATCACACGGCTGGGTAATATTATAGAATAGGATAAAATTATTCGCCACAACACAACGGCAACAAACACACGGTTAAGAACAGAGTTAGAGAATATAATATCTAATACAGAAAGAAATATTGCAAAGGTCGGCCTGTCAACTCACCGCTCCGATTCGATTTCCGACTCATTTCTATAATTGCGCCTGAAAAATATTACATAATATACTCTATTCATATCTGCTATTTATATGTGTCAATGTGATCTACTTAATGTATTCAATCCTATCCTGCACTGTAATGGCAATTAATTAGAAAGAACATTTCGATTTAAGCGTTGTTTAAGAAAAGGGCGGCTGATCAACTTAACAAACAAACACACAAAATAATAAAGAGTATTCTATTCAATTCAACTCACCACCAGGATGCCAATCAAAATGACCAACCCTGAAATCGCGAAAATAATATGTATTCTGATGATTAGTACAATGACCCTCTTCAGGTTTCGGGTTATTTCTGTAACATTTTGTATAAGAATACGCTATATAAAATATCGGTTATCGATTCGAATTCGTTATTAAAATGAATTACTGAATCGTGTCATTACGCCGAATGAGTCCCAATCGGACTACTATCCGAAGAACGTTCTGATAACAACGCACGTTTTAGAAGCCGAACGAATTTCATTTCAATTGAAACTGACAATAAGCCCTTTAATTTGCAATTTTATTTTATTGTAATTTTGCAATTTATCTCCCAACAGTGACCCCATACAATGTTTTATTTATTTACCTAACGCGTCTGTGTTTGGGTCACAGAAGTTCATGTGTACAAAAATTCAACAGAATCAGTTTAGTAGATTCGGCGAAAATTGGTTGTGACGGACGAACAGACAGACAGACGACTGATCCTATAAGGCTTCCATTTTTTAAGGATTTTGATGATCTTTCTGACTAGACCTGATCCCGTTTGCACTCTGTTGCGGCGAAATGGTTGCGGAGCGGCGACGCACCGCACCGCGCCACATCGTGTGGCCTCCCTCTTAAGATGGCGGTTCGCGCTGCGAACGTAGACCGAGACTATGTCTCGCTCTCTTCTGCATGTAATGTGTGCCGAGACCGAGACCGCGGCCAATGCTACAATTCATTCAGTACCATAAGTCTGTCGATGCACTTAGTTGTGTTGTATTTTGTCATTAATTTGAAGCTAAGCCAAGCCAAGTAGAGTTATTATTGGAGAAAATCCAAATATTGACCTTTAAATTTTCATCTTTGTAGGAGTCTAGTTGTGCATTGTATATCGGAGGGTGCTGGCTAATCAGTTCAATCAGATTTTCAGTCTTTGTCAGTAAAAACAGACATTATTTACAGGTTCACTGTATCCGGTCTCGCCTCTCCGGCTCCTGAATCGGTCGCGCTCGCCAACTTTTGCCCTACCAAACCTTAAAGTGGGTGACACTCGTGAGTCACCCTTAGTACGCGTACTATAAAACCTCCGAGTAAGTTCGTTGGTGATCCAACAGGTTTTGCTCGTAGCTCGCCTCGGCTCGCACGTCTGACAACGCCTCGAACCACAAACGGCGAGCCATCATTTTGTTTTGTGGCTGATTTTCCAAGCTATTCGCACCAATTAAGTATTAACAGAATTCTTAATTGTTTCAGAAAAACGCTTGTAACAGGTTCAGGAGTCGACCAAGTATTATGTGACGAAATTATGGCACCAAAATCAACTACAATTCAAAGTGAAATTGATCTATCATAAAAGTATTCTGTCTGGCTATAATTAAATATTATTCCTGAGTAACAACCTTTCTCCTGCCTTGACGACATCACGATCCTCCTGGTACCAGAGTAAAGAGCACGCTTTCACGTGTCACCGACGTCGAGCCAAGTAAATTCGCGAATTTAAAAACCGCATACAGTAGGTACGAACGTCTATCACCTACTGAAGGACATGTACCGTATGCGAATTGGACACGTTCCTGTTGTCATCTTAAAGGAGAGGTCACAGGATGCGTTGGCCATTGACCATTTCGCAGCATCAGCGTGCAAACGTATTACGCGGCGTCCCAACAATATTTACGCAACAACATACATTTCACAACTCACCGTCTTTCACAACAACTGCACCGTATGGTGTACAATGCACATTAGTATGTATTACGCCGCAGCGGCAACGCTTAGGCGACGCGCCGGAGCCGCGCTCCCTAAAAGTTGTAGATTTATGCCATTTTTAATGGCTAGCAAGTTACCTAGTAACTTCAAACAATTTATAAAAACTAAACTTTACAAAAGATTTTTTCTTATATATCTAAGTGTTTGTTTAAAAATGGCTCGTCTTAACATAGACCATTATAGCTAAAAGTTTATCTTAATTTTTTCTTAAGTTGTCTTGTGTTAGTCCCAACAAAACAAACAAATTTTTTTTTTTACGGACGAATAGAACAATTTAAACTTGTTACTTATTTCAATAAAGTCTAAAAAATACTGTCAAAAATACTACAGCAATAATTTTTCTTTTCTATGTTATAAATAATGTTTCCTATTCTATTCTATTGTATTCTATTCTATATTGTATTAAAATAGCACTCCGCCACAGTGAGGTGATAAGAACAATGCAGCATGAGGAACAACTGTTTTAGGGTGACTTTCGACTTGAAAAGAAGAACGATAGGTGTTGTTCGACACTCATTACTATCTAACAAAGTAATCGTAGCTGTATTGAAAGTGAAGACAGTCGCAACGACACCATCAAAGGCTACCTCCATCTGTTCTGAAATGAAATTTCTCTGTTCGATCGGAGGGTTAGCGGGAGTGCAATTAATGTGAACTAGTTGTCTCCAGTCGTTTAATTACGTTCTGAGCAAGCAATTGATGCCGCTGGATCAGCCGTAGTCGATTCGACGGCCGTTTTGTAGCAACAGTCACACAGTTGGCAAGCAAAGGCAGTATCATGAGAGGATATGTTGTAGTAGACCCACATAACACTAATACTTAATTTGATCATCCATTGCTGTGTGGTGCACTACAACACAGATACTATGGGCGGAGCTCAAGCTAGTGAGCAGCTGCCTGGTATTTCTCTCCTCGTCTTAGGACCGGTCTTCATCGTCGAGCAAGTTCTGGCGAGCTGGCGGCACACTCATAGTTCGATGCCGCTGTGATCGGCGATGGTGACGTGACGAACACATCCTTCGACTGTGATGAGGCAGGTGAGCTGGGAGCTGTTCTTGTGATGTCTGGTTCTTGCCGGTGCTAACGGGGGCGGGGGAGGTGATTTCGATACTTGTATTCCAGATTTTATTGCTCTTGAATAAAGGTTGAGGCGTCAGGTATCGCAAATTAAAGAATGATTCATACCTAAAATCAATAATCTGTGATGACACTTCGATTTAGAGTCATTAATCACAAATGATTGTAAATATTACCTGTTGTAACGGAGATAAAATTTCAAGAAATGTATATTCGGGGACCGTTTGTGGCTCTCCTGATACCTACATAATATTTAAAAGTTTTTGCTAGATAGAGTGAAGTAGTTATAGGGAGATAATTACCCGTGGTGGAAGTACGTCGTGTGCGCCACCGCCTTGTGCGCGGACTTCGCCTTCAGCGCCAGAGCGCCCGCCACGCCAGCGGCACCCACCGCGCCTATCTTCGCTGCCGTGACGCCCAGAGCTCCTGGTAGGGAACAAAATATAATTATTAGAATTAAGAGAGTCGATCCAACGGAAATGTCACATTGTCAATGTCAGAATACTTATTTACAATATTGTCAGTTGACTCGCCAACGCACCACCGCACAGGCCGACAGTTCGACAACGACTGACCGCCCCACCACTCGTACCGGTATTTATAACCGAGCGACGTGTGCGCCCGAGGTAACGTCACAATACTGTTATCAGTTTGTAGGTAGTTCGAAATATTGATATCTACATACACTACATTCCCTTCCTTGTTTTAAGTAGTTGTAGGTAACAAGATTTTTTTAGTAAAACATTTAGCATATTTTATTATTTTGATTAATAATTTATTGACATGTCTGGCATACAAAATCACGGCAGAATAATATTTAAAAATAATGTTATGGTTTAATTCAATGTTTTCTTTTACCCTTCCTCTTCTTCTTCTATTTCATTTTCTGATTCGCTTATATCTTTTTCTGTGTTGATTTCTTTATTTTTATCACTTATGTCTGTGTGTATGTGTGTGTGTTATAATCATAATTAATCAATCTCATTAATGAAGTAGACGTATGATAAGATTTAATGCCTTGGTTTCTTTATCATTAAAAACCGTCTACCGACGCTTGTTTACTCTCAGAGTTATTAAAAACTTTAACTTAACTCACTAGTCGTTCAGTCAATTAGCCGTTTGACAGTTCAAAACTGGCTGTTATAAATCCTTTAGGTTTGACTCGTGATTCACTAGTATTTGTGATTACCGAGTCCAAGCACCACTGAAAGTCACTAAACTCATAATTATTTGAACAAAGAAATTAAATAATCTTATTCACAGTCAACAGCTAACTCATAGCTCAGCACAACACACTTCCTATACTGGCACTTCCCCATGGGAAGAATACCGAGAAAACACTTATTTGTACCACCAATAGCTACGACAACGACACCCTGATACAGACTCCCTCGTCTATATCACTCTGGGATGCTGCTATGATACCCTGGTACGCTCGCCAACCCACAGAAACAAGAACCTGGTCCCTCAAACTAATTTGATGCTACCTCTTAATCTACTTCATAACATCACGTGATAATTGACCTTGGCCATCTTCCCGACAAAGAGATTTTAAAACTCACCAAACGGTAAGCTATGCACATTAGGGCCCACAAAGAGAAGAGAAACTAGGCCTGACATGTTTGTGTCTAACGTTCATGTGAAGTAGCTACTACGTTCACGAATTACTACGGCAATCTACAAGCATTACGGTCATGACTGCACCGCATACTTCGAATCAATTGATTTTATTTCGATCTAACTCTTAGTAGCTAAAATGTGTAACTAACAAGCAACCCGAAAGGGAAACATCTATTTAGAAATTGTAATAGTTCAGAATTCTACACACTCTTATAGCTATATTCAATGTCATTAATATCAGGTTGCTATTTTAAATCGTTTACAATTTACTAACTGAATTTAGTAACTATTGTTATGTATGGAAAACTGTGACCCACACGTTTATATAAAAAACCTAGGTTCAATTTTTTCACTAAACACGTCGCATGCGGTCAGTTTGCTTGTGTGGCCATCTTGCCATCCAATATCTCATTATTTAAGTTATTTTATTATGCCAATGGGAAATTCTTAAATTACTCGCTTATTTTTTTTTTAAATTATTTTTGTTTTATTTATCGGCACGCGATTGACCACCATCTCACCCACGGGCAAGCGATGACGCGGTCGAAGACGGAGCACGCCTGTTCAGACCACCCAATAATCACTCCTGATGAAAGACTCCAAGGATGCAACCATCGGGAAACACAGACTCCGACAGTGAATTCCACTCCAAGTAACTCACGTTTGCACGAGCACTCACTTTGCTCCCCCTATGAAGCCTGTATCTAAAAGATATCAAAGGGAACCGACGATGATGGTTTCGTGATGGTACAAAGGAGAGAATGCCGCCAGCGAACCAACTGGAACCGCTGCGGCACGACACCTACCGAACCCAAAGTAACTATACGTACCGCGAAGCCGTAAACACTCCAGTATATATCTCGCGGCTACACTACACCACTAAGGCAGAGGGAATTGTGGAGTATGTGCGCCAAAAGACAAGCTACACGCCGAGAGTGCAGTTGCTGGAATCGCGCCCTAATGTCAACGTCAACGCGTTTGTGGTGCGGGTACCAACATGTCATGGAGGAGGACTTTTGACCGCAGGTGTCACCGTCACTCCCGCGGACATGTCCCACCAGAGCGCACAATGACGTAATGCTTAGTGAAGTTTTTTACTTAATTTTGTAAGGTACATAATATCTATGTGCCACAATAGCCTGAAGATAAAGAGATTTACTATTTTTATAAGTATACCACGGCAGTTTCTTTCCCAAGACATGACGTTTAAAGTTGCATTTTCTAAAAGTGTTTACTATTTTTATATTTGCGTCAAATGATCCTGTTAGGTTCAAAGGTTTCTTAGTTTAATAACAATAATAGTGTTATTGCACTGGATGTTTGGTTACGAGCCTGTACTTTATTTTGTTTCACATTTTCCCAGGTTTTGTGTGTGACCAATATTATTGCATTTACCTACATCTAGAATCTACTAACATCAATCGAAAAGATTGACGTTCTCAGATCTTACTTTGTTTAGATGTATAGTTTGGTAATAGCCACACCAAAGACATCCACTCCATCAGCTGGTGACATTTGCATTTGCTGTATTATTAAACTAACCGATCCACGCAACCTCGTCCGCGTCCGATCCCCCATCAATGCCTCGCTCCTATTGTTCGCACCGTGTTGTTAGATCCTAAAATCTTCCTCGATAAATAGGCTACCCAACACTAGAACAGTTTCTCAATTCAAACCAGTAGCTACCGAGATCAGTGCCACACACAAACAAACCCTTCAGCTTTAAACCATTATTATAGACATTTTAGTCCACAAAATTTAGCAATTCTAGTCCACAAAATATAGCAGTGAAGCACGTTTCTTCTTACTACTCTCGATGTCAGCAGCCATTCCAGGTAGATCAAGAGTACCAGCTTCCAACGTTCCCCTCTCTTTCCTCCTACTGATGGAGGTTCCCCCTCACAATAAAATGTGTCTATTTAATTACGTGTATATAGATAATACTACTAATCTATTTTGTCTTTGACAACTGTCAATTTAATGATCAGTAGGAATCATACCACAATTACTGTAGTTCAATGACGACTTCTCAATTAAATGATCAGTCGGTATATTCTACTGCAATTATTGTCATTCTATGATGACTTGACAA
Organism: Ceramica pisi; assembly: GCA_963859965.1. Lineage (NCBI taxonomy): Eukaryota > Metazoa > Arthropoda > Insecta > Lepidoptera > Noctuidae > Ceramica > Ceramica pisi. Next base: position 9,019,059 of record OY982529.1, read on the forward strand.
TTTAATGTCCGGCAGGTATATTATACTGCAATGATTGTCATTCAATGATGACTTGTCAATTTAATGATCAGTAGGAATCATACCACAATTACTGTAATTCAATGACGACTTCTCAATTAAATGACCAGTAGATATTCTACTGCAATTATTGTCATCCTATGACGACTTGACAATTTAATGTCCGGCAGGTATATTATACTGCAATGATTGTCATTCAATGATGACTTGTCAATTTAATGACCAGTAGGTAATTATTCTACTGCAATTACTGTCATTCAATGATGACTTGTCAATTTAATGACCAGTAGGTAATTATTCTACTGCAATTACTGTCATTCAATGATGACTTGTCAATTTAATGACCAGTAGGTAATTATTCTACTGCATAACCGTCACTCAATGATGACTTGTCAATTTAATGACCAGTAGGTAATTATTCTACTGCATAACCGTCATTCAATGATTTGTCAATTTAATGACCAGTAGGTAATTATTCTACTGCATAACCGTCATTCAATGATGACTTGTCAATTTAATGACCAGTAGGTAATTATTCTACTGCATAACCGTCATTCAATGATGACTTGTCAATTTAATGACCAGTAGGTAATTATTCTACTGCATAACCGTCATTCAATGATGACTTGTCAATTTAATGACCCGCAGCAATGCTGCTTAATATACGTATGCGGTTGCTTGTTGGCACAAACAAGCAACACTTCACGTTGGTCGCAACGTGCTGCTCCAATGCCAAAGACCAAGCCCAGGTCCGCCAGTACGGCTGTGCAGGCAGGTTTGATGAGGAGCGCCAAGCCACGTCCGAAGCACAGGCAGAGCCGATCGTACGCAGACGGGAAAAGTGATGGCCGGATGAGAAGAAAGGACGTGAGCCGTATCGCTTCTTCCCGGACGTGGCCTCAGCTCCATGTGATTTAGGAAAAGATTGCATGACATTCAATGGCATTCAATTTGATGATCAGCTATGCTGCGTTACACCATATCAATTGAATTATCAGCAATGCTGCGTTACAACATATCAATTGAATTATCAGCAATGCTGCTTAGTATGGTATCAATTTAATGATCAGCGTTGCTGCTTAACATCGTATCAATTTAATGATCAGCAATGCTGCTTAGTATGGTATCAATTTAATGGTCAGCAATGCTGCATAATAATTAATCCATTTAACTATCAACCATGTTGACTTAGGTCACGTGTCAAATCAGCGTTGCTGCTAATGATTAAGTCAATGTAATGATCAGGTATAGTAAATAAATTTCAAATTAAGTTATTCGGAAAAAAACATTTTTCCACCAACCCATGTTTAGGCAAGCGGCACTTCATGGCAAGACTGGAGTCAGATTTTACTGGCCTCCGATCATCCGCAACGACCTAAGTTCCACAAATGACAGCCGGGGCCTACGGCCCAACGTGCCTTGAGGCACTTTGGTCTTAACACTTACTTATGACGAAAGTGTAAAAACATACAGCCGAAATGCTTCTATCCATTAAAGAAAGCAGCACTTCGTTCCTATTCTTTCCCCTTTTTTTCTAGGAATTACTTTAACTCACAGTTTAATCCTCGTCGCCAATGTAGAGAATACTTATTTACAATATTGTCAGTTGACTCGCCAACGCACCACCGCACAGGCCGACAGTTCGACAACGACTGCCCGCCCCACCACTCGTACCGGTATTTATAACCGAGCGACGTGTGCGCCCGAGGCAACGTCACAATACTGTTATCAGTTTGTAGGTAGTTCGAAATATTGATATCTACATACACTACAATCAAGTTAATAACAAAACAATCTAACCAGTTGATTAGTGTTACTGGTTCGCTAATATTTAAATAAAGAATCTGCTATCGGCATTTTTAAGCCTATTGTTATTTATAAATCATATACGAATTTACCCACTGGGTACTAAAATATGGTTTTGCCATAGCGCTCGAAAGTTGTAACAATGTTCATATGTGATGTAAACTATTTTTATATTTTTAATGATAAATAGATAACATGCCCAACACACATGAAGGATGTTACGATTCGATGAAAGTCGGACTTTGACAATGAACTTGTACAGAAAAAAATTACTAGATAAATTAAAACAATAATACTTTACACTTGCTAACTTACACTACAACATTGAACATAAACTACAAACACACGTATGTACAAGTAACGATATTTCTCATGCAATATTTCAGCATCGGATGTTAGAGCACGCCTATCAGGCATATCCTGCTTTGGAGCGCTGTTACATCCATCAGCGAATTAGCGCCGCCTAACGACCGGGATAATGATTTGCCTACCAAACATGTTTACATTTACGCAAGACGATACAAATGAGAAATTTCCATGTCTTTTAGCGATACATTCTTGTAAATAGGAACCAATATAATTATATTTCTTTCAAAAAGTCTACGCCCGTAGCATAGTGCTACGAGGTGCTACGATCCGCATTATCGTAGCATAGCCTACGCCAGTTTAGGGACTTTTGTTAATACACTATAAAAAAAAATACTATTGGGAAGCAAAAAATACAAGAAAAAAACCTAAAGCTAAATTTACGTCTTTTTAATTTATTTACGAATTCCTGCTAAAAAACTTGGGTAATTTTTTCCACTATTTTCCTTTTATGAAGCAGCCTAATTATTTCCGACTTTTATGGAGTTTTTTTGGGTTCGCATTTGTGAACAAACTTTTTAAAAAGTCCATAAAAACATAAAAAAATGTTTTTTTAATTCGTTTCCCGTCGATTAAATTAGGTATAGTTTCCCTCATTTACATATGTACGCATTATTAAGACTCAAACTGTATGTAACCTTAATAAATCTTAATAGTATGTAAACAAACAAACGTTCGAATATAGGTTAAAAAGGCTTTCGCGTTTAAGTGTTGACATTCGGCGTGTATACAAATACCCACTCTGTTTACTTTACTCAATTATTCGCATAATTACGCACTCATTGATAGGTTGGCGGCCTAAAGACCTGCCATCTTCATTCGTTTCAAAAGTGCCATCACACAAGTTTCGTGAATGAGGCTGATTTAGACAGGGTAAGTAACTGACTCCAAACTCGAGACAAGACAGTGATGACCCAATATTTACCTAATACAAATTGATTTGGAGTCAGTACAGCGCTGTAGCGTCAGTGCTGACTTCAATATTCCAGTTTGAATATTTAGTAAATCAGGGGGCAGGGGTCACAACCCCTGCCACCCGCGGCAGCGCTACTAGTTTAATTGGTGAAATCCGCTCTTAGTCTAAACGATTAAGGGCGGATTTCACCAATGAAATTAATCGCGATCAAACGGCGTTCAAGAGTTGATCGCGTTTAGTTTCATTGCTGAAATCCGCCCTTAGTCAGTGCTTGGTCAGTCACTGGCGCCACGTTGTAGGGTGACGTCGCGTGGTAATTTCTAACGAAAATGACACATTAACTAATCAAGGACGAAAACCTAAAATTGGTCCAATTGTATGGCAAAAATGATTGCCTTTGGGATGTTCAATCCCAAAATTACTTTTTCTAACAGTTTCTGTCAACAGCAAAATGGAAATGCTATTTAGCAAATAATTAAATCGTAGTTTATTCTGCTGATTTCCCGCATTCATTGTCTAAAGTAACGTGTGTACGCTGTGAAGAAATTCCCACAACTATTGATTGCTTATAAACAGTGTAGTCGGTTCTCGGCGCCAGGCCGCCAGCAATGACGCCTGTACTGACCCGCTTACCTACCCTGTCTTAATCAGCCACCAGTCAGTTTGAACAAACTCTTGACTGAGTCGCCGTGAAAGTCCAATTAATAACAAGCCATAACTGATAATTTGACGATTCCAGATGGAGTAGAGCAGGAGATGTCCTCCAACTCTGCTCCATATCTAATAGTATACTGTCTTATAATATTATTATTATTATATAGACTTGTAATGTTAGGATTAATCCTTAAAAAAACTGTTATTGAAATCACCTTAAATCTAAATACCTTACTGTAAATACAGAGACCCCTAGATAAACTAATTTATAATCATACTATGCATTAATGGAGACAAAACACATCAAACTCATACTAATACATCTCACCAATTAAAAGAACCGATTAAACACCAAGCAACTGCCAGCTTAATGCAATTATTGTAAACTAGACAGTAACTATCAATTATTATTTTCCCAATCAATTTTATGCAACGGAGTTTAATTGTGCTAAAGGCAGACAATGGCTTCTCACACAACTTTACCTCAATATTTCGTATTCTAAGGGCCTCTTTCACCATCTCCAAGTAAAGTGTTGATTAGTTACTTCCCAATTAAAGTTAATCGGCAAGTAAAACTTACGAGTATCTTCTGTCAATTTCACAAGCGAAAATAAAGCTTCTAGTAACAACTTACCGGTTAAGTGAATGACTTAACAAATCATACGTTGCATTCGTTCAATATTACGTCAACGTTACTCGTCAAACGTCATTGGCAGGTTAGCAGGCTGTCATTTGTCATTTCATTTTGTGTATTGTTTGTTGTGTTTTTGGTTAGGAAATTATTGCGTGTGGATTTTTTTTTTAATAAACTATCATGGATAAAGTTAAAAGAGATAGAAGTGCAAACTTTTTACTTGTACAGAAATACCAAACTGTGTTAGTGTCGGCGATAAGACCCCGTCCGCGTCCATAGGCGCAAGTAGGTAATGGTGGACGCGACCGTATCAAACAAGGAAATTGTAAGGAAAACTAATTAGAATTATAATTGAATCAGATTATTTTAGGTTTAGCATTCTCTAATTAGTGTTATAAGGATATTTTCGCATCATAGGTTTAGTTAGATTCTAGTTTAAATGCGAATTTAGATGTAAGATTTTTGTATTGTGAATAATTACGTAGATTGAAAATGTGATTTTTTGTTTTAAGTTATAGGGTTTTGAAATTAGTTTTAAAATAAAGGTCTTGACCCAAAATCACTTTTACAAAAAGAATTGAGTTGATAGGAGTTATGGTTTTCGAGATATTTCCAAAAATGTATAGTGAAAATTTGTTAACCTTCAAGTAAACACTAATTGGCAGACGACGTGGCAAGTAAGTTACTGGTCAGTTTAATCATTGATTAGCGCTACTCGAACGTCGTGAAATTGACACGTGCAGTTACGGGTGACTTTAATTAGCGATTAGTCTACTCGATACTTTACTCAAGGGTGATGAAAGAGGCCCTAAGTGTGCCTGAGAAGCCGGTTCAAAGGATTCCTACGTGTTAAATTATTCTCAACCGAGTTATGGTCATAAGAAAAATAATTATAATAGTTCTCCCAATGCAGCATAGGAGAACGATTACTTCTTGCCAGATATTCATTACCTACAATTTAAATTTACTTAATTAAAAATACATAATTAACAAAATAAAAGCAATCAATAAATCTTAAGCTTTTAAAGATCTGGAAAAATTGATTAAATTATTAAAAATATAATCTGTATATTTTTTCAATATAAATACGATTGACTTTATTGCCTGTTATATTTTTTTTTATTTAACTACATATTTATTTATATACAACTGACTTCCAAAAAAAAACACTACAAAGTAAAAAATAACTTTAATTTCAGTTTCGGTGTTTTTGTTAATTTGTTCGTTTTTTGACACCGACTTCCGAAACTAAAGTTATTTTTTACTTTGTAGTGTTTTTTTTTGGAAGTCGGTTGTATTTTTTTGTAAAAAGTTTTTTTATTTTTCACTTTTTAGTGGTACCCCACACCTAACAACACCACTGCAAAATCGCAGAAAAACAAAATACAAACGCACTAGTTGCCCATACGATTTTCGAAAGTTCCCCTCGCCTTCTCTGGGATGCCATCATCAGATCCTGATTTCCTTATCATGGGACCATTTGGGAAGTATTCCCTTTCCAACAAAAAAAAACATTTTTAAAATCGGTTGGCAAGCGACGGAGTTATGCCCGAACAAACATTAAAAAAAAATAAAAAAATACAAACATCTGAATTGAGAACCTCCTCCTTTTTGGGAAGTCGGTTAAAAATAGTAAAGTAATATCTTCGCCTTCTCGTAATATGGCTTGGCAACCTTTACCAATTGCATTATTGTCCGGATACCTGTAAAAAGGGGTATGAAAAGAATATAGTGGATGGAGACTCGATTGACCGGTCTTCCGTTATACGAATTCTCTATTATCGGGATTGCCAACCACATTTTTAGTAAAACGACGAGAGACGAGTTTGTAAATACAAATTTCCACATGTCTATATCAGTAGGATCTTTTCAATATGAAAATGGCTCGAATTTGCAAATTGAAAATTAGAACTATATCTTTCGTTTAATTTTTATGGTTAACTAAGTATGTCCATCTGTCACAGCTGGATTCTCAATAACGCGAATGCTATCAACGGAATAGTTTTAGATTACGTTTGCTCAACTGTTTTGCAAATAAGAAAGGAATAAAAACGTTGAATTTTTTTTTCAACAGCGGTTGAAATGGTTTCTTGAAAAATATAAATAAAAAAGTGGGGCTACTAGGGCATATCCCTGGTATCATTGGAGGAGCGCTATTTGAACATTCTCAAACAATTTTTTTTTTCATTAAAAAAATTTCACTGCCCCCCCCCCCTCATATCTCTGAAGTTTTCATAGAGAAAAATCTGAAATGATTCCATGTGGTAGAAGTTTATGTAATGTGATGTAAAAACAAAAGGATGTCTCTAAATAGCAAAATTTGCAAAAAAAAATCATAAGTTGCTAGCGGACTTATGATTTTTTTCCAGGTCCAGAGATGGCGGTGATCTATAATATTTTATAACACTGCAGAGTGTTATAATTCAGAATATAGGCCCCGCCGATGAAGATTTAAAAATATTTCACGTTTTATTTCCAAGCAGCACTCCACCTTAGACCGCATCATCCCTTTACATCAGGTGAAATAGCGGTCAAACGATGACTTTTTAAAAACCGGCTTCCAAAAAAAAAACACTACAAAGTAAAAAATAACTTTAATTTTGGAAGTCGGTGTTTTTGTAAGTGTCTTCGTATTTTGACACTGACTTCCGAAGTTAAAGTTATTTTTTACTTTGTAGTGTTTTTTTTTTGGAAGACGGTAGAATTTTTTTGTAACAAGTTTTTTATTTTTCATTTTTTAGTGGAAACACCTAACAACACCACTGCAAAATCGCAGAAAAGCAAAATACTCAATTTCGATTACTTGGATGACATAAAACCATCATCCAAGTAGACGAATTCCAGCTATTTTGATTTAAAATCCAAAGTTCGTACTTAACCGATTTTGATAAAATTTAAATGGGACCAATCTGCAAGTATATCCTTTCAGATAAAACATGATTTTTTCAAATCGGTTCATAATTGTCGGAGTTATGACTATGAGGTAACAAACATTAAAAAAAACAACCGAATTGAGAACCTCCTCCTTTTTGGGAAGTCGGTTAAAAAAAATGTTTTATAGCGGTTGATTTGTGGTACACATTTACTGCGGTTTAATTAGATAGGCAACCCTTTCACCACCGGTTGGGCACAAATTATTCAGCCTTAAAATTCACGAAAGGTTCACAATAGTCGAATAGTAGCACTTTAAGGGCAGGTTAAGAGAGAACAAGTGGTCTCATAGCTGATCAACGGCACTATATAAGACTCCGTGTGGTTCTTCTTATAGACAAGAGAGTAATAAGAAGTAACGAGTAAACAATTATACAGCCTTTGTAGTAAATTATCGCTCACAAGTGTACCCTAAAAACTAGAAATGGCCCCTTTTTCTCCAAATTATCACTTGGGCACCACATTTTGTAATAAATATTTTTTATTATTTAACGTCGTTCATATGTTAAAGAACACAATTAAAGTTAATTTAATTATTTAGCTCAGAGAATAACATCTGTCAGTGTTGCGAGATATCAATAGTGGTGTATGTAATAAACCTTACACGTAAATGTGAACTTTAAACGCTCTTTTACAGAATAATATAAAGGCTGATTAACATATTATCACAAACAAGACCCGCAACAAGCTGAATAGCGCTATACAAAAGGTTCTATTTATACGTTTTGGCTGCATTAATGTTCACATGTGTGTGTTAAAATGCCAGCAATATAACACCGTATATGTGAACCTTTAAAATGCTTTTGTTCAGCTTTTAAAATAAAAGCTGACTAGAAGATTAATGTTATGTTATTATAACACCAATAGTTTCATAATAGGCCAATTTTACGCGATGAAACACGTGTAGCCAAAGTTAATGTTTAGAGTTCACTAGTAAACTAGATGTCAACAGCAGTGCGATTCTGTAAACATGTCGAAATGAAGGCGCGGGTGAAGTGACCACGAAGTGAGTTGTCAAACCATACAAACAAGATGGAATGACAGCTCACTTGTCGTTCACTCCACCTAAGTGATCACGGTGAGATGTCGACAGAATCGACCGGCTGACTATTAAAGTGAACAAAATGCTACTTGGGTTATGATGGTACAAAGACCTCCCTCGGTGCGCGAGCTTAAAGGTGGTTTTACACTAGCGAGGTGAGGCGTGGATTGGATTGGCGTGAATAAAATCACGCTAACCCTTTTAAACCGAAAGATGTCTCTCGATGTCTCGCGCTATCACGCGCCGGCTCGCACTGTCACGGTCACATCAAAATCATCAATACAACGCTCAAGTTCATAAAGCTCTAGGAATGACTTTTTCTGTTTTTTTTTTGTTCCTAGGTCATTATGAACTTGGAGGGTTGTATTGGTGATTTTGACGATTATAATTCTGTAACTACATACGTCTTACAGCCGCGAATAATATTTTAATCAACATACAACCTAGCACCGGCCTGCAAATTGCAAAAAAAACGCAAGAAATTTTGAATTTCGCGTGCTGGTTGGAGCATTCACCTTAAGCTGAATGAACGAAAGAACCTCCTTGGAAGCCTTCTTGGTCAATTATACGTTTGTGAGTCGACCAAACGATTATAAATTTGCAAATTCAAGTCATATTTATATTGCAAAGATTAAAAAAATGTTGGCCTCATTGTACTTTTTTCTCGCAAATGTGTTTAAAAATGTTGTATGATATACGTGCGGATATTGGTGTTTACAAACTCGTGACTATGGTAAGCCCTCGACTTCGTTTCAGGCTTACATTCGTCAACTCGCTTGTAAAAACCAACTTACCGCTTAACTAACTAACTATTATCATGAATAACTTTTCTAACAAGGAATCAAAACAAAAATAGATTTGTATCATCATGTAGGATTACAACTTTTTTAATACAATTTTTAAGGTACCTATAAAACATTAAAAATCACCGTGAAATAAAATATTGTTATCTATCTATCTCACTAGTTCTTTGTAGTCTGTGATTGTCATCTAGAATCAAGCGATGTTCAATTATTTTAGAGTCGGTCATGCAATCAATTATCTCGGTTATATAAATCTGACTAAACGATTTCAGATCCATCATTTTGCTTGTATACTCGTAGGTATGACACAAGTGTTTATTTAATATTATTTTATTCTTAATTTTTCTATAAGTACAAAAAACACATAATACAATAGTGTTTTTTTTTTTGTAAATTATGTCTGACTTGAGTGATTTCTCCACTTCCGCCGGAAAAGTCTACTAATACCTAAGAAATGAAGTGCATAGTATTACAAACAATACATGCTGCTTTTTAAAATCTGGTTTTGAAATACCAATCACACTTATAGTTTACTCTAGAATCGGGATAAATTGATTGGCCTATTGTTCAAAAGATATTTGACACTGATCGACTGACATGTGACAAGACGTGTGATGTGGGATGACGGGAGCTAAGTTCGCTTGCTCACTCTAGCTCTCGTCATCGTCGGAATGTTCCCTGTGCCTTAAATTCTAAAATGAATCGGCAAGGCAATTCATTAGACGAAATTGAACCAAGAAATTCGCCTGGCTGTTGAATTAAATGACCTATTCGTTCCAAAAAAGAAGAGAAAAGAAGTGCTCACCCAGTAATAATTTTTTTTTCAACAGAAGCAGTCCTCTCTTGGTCCTGGAGCTTCTATTTTCTTGTTCTGGGTAAGGCGTGCCGATGCTCGACTGCTTCCCGGGGCGCGACTGCTTCGCGGGGCTCGACTTCTGCGCCGCCACCACCATGGCGATCAGGCACAAGAACACTACGACGGTTGAGGTCTTCATAGTCAATTCTGATTCTGTTGATTATCAAAGGAACACTTGTTTAAAGTCACTATTTTATATTCGCATTACGATCAAAAATAACTAAATGTGTTGTTTACTCTGATGTCAGAACCAAAACAACTTTCAATCAGGAATTAAAACTACTGAACGCATTTTGCTTCTTTTATGTCCAATGTCGACGCCTCGCTCTATTGTAATATCACCTCGCAAGACAATTATTATTGATAGTACAATTAGTTCGCCACGAATGAAACGTGGATAACGTTATTATCATAGGAGGATTAAAAACATTTATATTTAAGAAGTCGGAACAAAAGAATATTCATCAGTACAATAGGACAATATCGGTTGAGACTACAAGTTTTCTTCAACATGGTCACAAATACAATGTCGTCGTGAAATTAAACTTAACTTTTTATTTGGTCGGTCCTACTTCCTCTGACATCGATTAAATAACTAGTATTATAGGGCAGTAGCGTAATCTTTATTTTTTTACTTGAGATGTGTTTGCTCTTGACTCTACCAAATTACCGTGTTTATCGCCCGGCATCGTTATCATTTTGGTCTTCATTATTTTTATGTTTTACTGCGTTCTTGCATATTTTTTTCGATTCTATTTGAAGTTCATTGTAATACTTTATGGTATTTGTACAAACTATTTTTAGAGTTCCGTACCAAAGTGGTAAAAAGGAACCCTTATGGTGTGACTAAATCTATCCATCTGTCACAGCTGCATATCTCAAGAACTACTAATGCTATAACTTGAAACTCGGAATTATGATGTTTGTTCAACTATTTTCAAATTACAAAGAAATACAAATATATTTCCTTTTTTGCAACATCGACTGAAAGGGGTTCTTAAAAAATTGAAGTGGGGCTACTAGGGCATGTGGGGTATCATATGAAAGTAGGCTATTTGCATATTCTCAACAAAAAAAAACTTTTTTAGGCATCATGGTTTTCAACTTTTGACTATTGGGGTAATGGTCCCCCTTATCTCCGAAGTTTGCAAAAAGAAATAACAGCAATTATTTTATGTGTGTAAATAGAACACTTTTTCAGAAAGCATCACCAAAAATTATACGATGATACGGAACCCTTTCGGTAACGGTGCGCGAGTCCGCTCTTGACCAGTTTTTTTATTATCTGAATGGTCGGTTACTGCTTAGCAGTTTTGAGGAAAGATCATTTTGTTTTGTATAAATAATTTCTGTAACTACTTAAATCTATCTCATTTTTAAAACTGAACTATAGTTTGAAATGTTATTTTAGTTTGACCTAAGAATCGAAGCCACGGTTCCCAAATAAACAACTTCATGGACATGCTACTGACATATTAGCAAGGCAGCTACGTTAATAAACAGTAAGTGGGCATTATTTAGCCTTGCCGTTTTAGTTTCCTATTCAATGCCTGTTCTTCCTCAGACATCTTGAAAGATCGCGGATCATCCTAAAAACAAACAGGCGTATTTGTGTATCGATTGTTTTTAATCTATATAAATTAGCAGACAGTCGACTATTCTATTCTAAGTATTCTATGATTGGGACTACTAAGACGCGTCGATAGGAATCGTCTAAATCCTTGCTAACGTTACAAAATGAGACAAGTACGTACCAAATACTACAAGGCTAAATTACTTGATATTTTATAGAAAAACATTAAGTAATCTACTTGAATATTATTTTGGCATTCGTTTTAAATTGATATATGTAAACGAAACATATTCCGGTACAAAATTTTCTTGAAAAAGAAATGTTGCAATTCTGCTAAGAAGCGTTCCAACGGAACTTGAGACATTTCTATTTGGTTTTAGTTCAACATTTCCTAGCCATCTCCTTGGCGATCCGGTTGCGGGTGCCGCGAGCCCGAGCCGGCGAGGAAACATTTGCTTCGCTACCTATCGACTCATGCACCTCAAAATAAACCGAACAAACTACTAGAGGGACAGTTCCCGTATTTTTAAGAAACTTTCGAGTCGAAATCGGTCAAAAATACCTCAATTTTTTTACATTGATTGACTCTGTGTAACTCCTTTTTAATATTTACGAGAGTCTTCAGAATGTAATCCAGTGACTGTACAATATGAAATTATGAAAACGAGTAACATTTCAGGACTGTTATTAATTTGAATCTGTATTCCAATAAATATCGGAATAATTATGTCAAAACCCGACATTTAAATAATAGATAAGTGTAATGAATAATTCATCTGTGGAATTGTATCATACTAATCGACACGTGGGCTTTAGGTGTGTCAAATATCGAATGTAAATGAGCCATCAATATCTCAGGGCTTTAATTGTCCCATCATAATGGGCAGTAAATAATGCTGGTATTGCAAAAATATGCATGAAGTGACTCAACCGTTTGGTGATAGATGATAACTTATGCTGATGACGCGTCTTTCTTTAAAGATGCTGTCTTTTTTAAAACAAAATTCTTACTGGTAGGTACTGATATAAAAAATATCAACGTCTGTAGAGACTACTTTCGCTCTATCTCCTCGCACTTGCAAAGAAAACCCAGACACTAAAAACAAATGTGTGTAAAAAAAAATTACGCAAGTACCTTGGTGATTAGTTAACGGACACACAACACAGCACTGCAGCTACCACTGACATATGATGACAATGAGTTGGTGGTCAGTCCTTTTATAGATTGCACTCCGGAGCCTCGGAGGAGGGCGATCGGCGGCGCATTGCCTAGGGTTCAAGGAAACCTCACGCACTAGCACCGGCGTGACAGACGTCCCTTTTATTCGCATGTAGCGTTTTATAATTAATATGCAAGGTATCCGTGCCTTCTTCAGTAATTTTCAATTATTATGTTTATTTTATGGTATGAAAGCATATACAGTTTGGCCATTATATTGGTTGAATAAAAAAGTAAAATTTTCTTCATAATACTTCCATTGCCTGGTGATCATTGAAACATTTCAAGTTTTTTTTTTCAAACTCTTAACTGAAAGTGTTTCTAAAACTGTCAATTGTTTGAAACTGTTACCAACACCTTTTGAAAAACAGGACGAATAGTTTATTCAAAACCTACCTATGAACATTACATTTCCTCTTGTTCTTTATAAAAATAACTATAAAAATTGAAAGTACACCTGTTTGCAGACCAAAACAAAATAAAACAAAAAGCATAGGCGTAGTTCGAGTTGACTCAAGAACTTCAAAGTTCACGAGCATGCTCCTCATGTGTCAATGACTGGTACTTATCATACCATAAATTGCCGCTATAGTGGAAACCCCATGTTTTGTTAACGTATTAACACATAGAAAATTGCCGCTTCATACCGTATTATCAATATTACATCAAGGTCACTGTCAACGCATTCGAAACAGCAGGTAAAGTCAAGGACGATACTATTTTTGCGATACATTCTACGATGTAGAGAAATCTTTAGTTTATGAGTGAACGTGTTTCTGTTTGTAGTGTATTTATCTGAAGGAGTAAGGTAAAAGGAGGAAGGATAGTTGCATAGAGGATATGAATAAAAGGGAGGAGGCCTTTACCCCACAGAGGGGTTCTCATTTAAAATAAAACGAATATTATAATAAGGAAATCGAAGTAGGTACTTAATCAAAAATTAAAATAGGTTTTCAAAAGCAAGAAGAATTGTGTACATTGAAATTGAATTGATTTTATATAACTTGTGGCATGATAATGAAATGGTTGTTAAAGTGCATGGAAAAATGAGAAATTACAAAAGACTTATTTAAATTTATTTGTTTATTAAATAGCAGAATTGATAAAATTGTTAGACTTTTTAGAATTTATTTTGTTGGCATAAACTATATCATAATTTTGCCCTTGTCCCATATTCATCTCATCAAACTTAAATATTGGTTTGTATCGAAATAGCCATCAGTTTCCAAACATGAATTTCTGATGGAATACGGATTTACGACCTAGAAGATATTTTATAAACAAGTAGTTACTTAGGTACATCCTGTATGTATCTATAGATTTTTATAAAGTACCTAAGTAGTTAAGCCAATACTGATCTTATGTGTTGTTAAGGAACGTATTACGGATTGCAGCAAATAACCTGTAATGTAACTAGTTTTTTTTCCGCGCAGTTGAACTCACGTAAACGCGTAAATACTCACTGCCAAAATTATACATTTCCTCGTTGCAATCAACTGAAATAACTCGCATTGTAGCAAGATCGTGTCAATCATCATTCGTCTGAATTAGTTCGTCAAAGCTTAGTTAAAATCTTAGAATAAATTAACTGACCTACATGATATTCGTGATGAAACGAAATGGATAAATACTGTTCAATATGTTATAAATCATCTCATTAGTGATTACTGATCGCTGTGATGCAATTCGATTAATACAACAAGTCAATGAAACGTAGTCTTAGTCATTTAAACGCGAAAAGCTTGTTCTTTTGAGGCAGAAGGAGTACCTATGCGTTTACAAGGAATTCTGTATATTAAATGGATAATAAATGACAATGAAAAATAACCACATCACTAACATATTATAAAACAAAGTCTATAAAATGTTGCCGATGAATTAGAAAAAGAGAATGTCCGAAGAGGCGGGAAGAACATTCATTCATATGACGAACTTGGACCTGCTATTGGAACAACTCTGAATTAGCGTAAAAGTGTGACAGGTGTTCCCAACATTTTGTCAAGTTGTACGAACATAAAATCCGACTGAACAGCTGACTGTGCTCTAGCAGGATTGAACTCTTCATTATTTACCCTTTATACTAACACACTAGTTTTAACTTGAAGAATCCTTGACGTTGTGCTTTATTTAGTTACTAGCTGACCCGTGCCCACTTCGTTGGGCGGTAAACATTTTAACTTCTGATGAAATGATGAGTGTGGTTCGGTTAGTACTGAGTGCTATGATTTATTTCCGCCAAAAGGAGGATTTTGTTTTTATTGCATATATTATGTATGTAGCTAGGCTAGCGAGCCGCTGCGAGCGCTCAGCGCTAGACTCCCTATCCCTTGTTGCAGAGACATGCTGCTTTAAATCACTGAGACGCTGTGCACGTTCAGCGCTAGATTCCCGAGCACGGACCTGCGATGTTCTCCAGCTTTGGTTAGCAAGCCGCTGTGAACGCTCGGAGCTAGATTTCCCAGCGCGTGCTTGCGAAATATTTTCTCTATTCCTCGAGAGGCGCAGATGATTATCAAGAGCAGACTCTGCCGTACGGCGTACTCGAGCTGCTCTTGTCTCATGTCTGGGATGTCTGACGGGAAAGTTGAGATTTCCTTTTAGGCATGATAAACAATCGCTGAAACTGTCCGATATCCCAAAAACAGAAATATCACAGCAGGCTTCGAACTCGAAGAATGAGAACGAAGTAATATTGTAATTGTGTTTTGAGAAACCGAGCAACCAAAACAATAGACCAACAACATTCAACCAACTACGTACAACTCACGTACCTAACGAAAAAAGTTAAATAATAACTGGAGAGGGTCATTAATCCGCGGAAAATCTTAAAACCACGATTCAGAAAAATTACGTAATTGCACAAAGCATGTTCTAATAATGCGGTTCGTGAATGGACGGCGCGGGCGGCGTTTTACGATTTAGTAATTTTATATTATCTTCGAAACTATTCAACCAATTGACATACTGTTTTGGGCAAATCGTATCTCTATGATGTTCTTGTGATCATTATAACATTTTTTTCGATAAGGATTAATATTTTGTTGTTTAAAAAATCGTTCAAAGATAAGTACATCGAAGAATACTTTTTTTAACACATAAAAGCTACTATATCTGCTAAAATATAAAAGATAGAAATATGGTGCCGCGGACTTTTTTGTAGAACTATTCAAAGCGGACCAGGTTGCCATACATTGTTTTCAATTATATACAACTGTTAAGGCAGCGCACGCAAATAACTCTGTTGTAAGAGCTATTTTTTTCCGCCTGGATAGACAAAAATTGAGATAGTTCGGCTAATATGCATGATATCTTTATAATGTATAGCCTATAGCATTTCTCAATAAATGAGCTATCTAACACTGAAAGAATTTTTTAAATCGGACCAGTAGTTCCTGAGATTACCCCCTACATACAAACTTACAAACTTACAAACTTACAAACTTACAAACAATTTTACCTCTTTATAATATTAGTATAGACTAACTTTTGCCTGCGACTTTGACGTAGTAATATTCGGACAAATTTCAGCTATAAAAAAAAATCGTTAAAATGGTTCATAATATCACTAATATTTACGATATTCATAATGCTCTCTAGTTTATTTAGGTCATTCCTCATTAACCAGCCCCTGACGTTAAGGTTTAACTTAATTGAACTCGATTCAACAACTTTATGTCATTATTATTTCTGTTTTTGATATTTGGAAAGTCAAAAAATGTATGTGGGTTGATGACCGTTATGGCCCGGGTATCTAACGTCTACCATAGTATAGGAATTCTATTTACGAATCAATATTTGAACACCAGCTCTAGTACTTGGGACCCGTTTATTTGTCGTCGAAGAGACATTCATTTGACATTCCGCAAAATTGTTTAAACCTGTTGAGACAGTCATGGCTATGGAGATGGGTAGCTCGTGGGTAAACACGTGATATGCCAAGTCATCCCAACGTATAGTGACAATAGTAGCAAAGACATGTCACGCTCATTTCTTAAACAATATTCGAATTTGGCTTCTCAAGTTAGTGAAACCATAGATTATGGCAGAAAACATTTTTTCGTGCCTATAACAGCTCAGGGAAACTATGTCGTTTTTCATCGGAATATTGGTGGTGCTATGAAAAATCCGATAATACTGAAATATCACTAAAAATACTGGAGACAAACAATGTATACTTAGTTGATTTTGTATGTTTAACTGAAACTTTTATTAAATCGGAAGATGAAGACAGCATGAAATTAAATTCCTATAAATTAGTGAGTAGGTATAGCTATTCCAGGAAAGATCAAAAACGTGGTGGTGTTTGCATACTAATAAGGCAAGACATTGAATACGAAAAAATAAAATGGTTAATAATATAACCCTTGAAAAACATATCGAAATTTGCGGTATAAATATACAAATTCACACGTGAATATTTTTCTTATAAAAATATAGCAACTGGAAATCTCATGTACAAGATCTACATGAGATTTCCAGTTACAATATTAATCAATATTGATTCCTAGAAATTTTATTTCATTAACTTCTTCAATAATGTTTTGTAAAATAAAACACAAATTCGTTTACGCACTTCGTAAAATTAAAAAAAATAAAGTTATAAAAGAACAGCATTTTAATGGTATAGGTACCACAGTCATGTTCAGTATTGAGGTATGGGATAATCATATCGTGAAATTCTACAGACACCCAGAGAGCATCTATAGCCCAGAAAAAATGCATAAGGTCTATCTATGATCTCTATAACGGGTGTAAGGGACAGCCCTCCTCAAACTGATAGGGTGATTTCAGTATATCGTACTAAGTTGACCGGTACATGAAATTATTTCAGGAACTTTATGGGAATCTAATAAAATTGATTTGTTTAATTACCTCACTCACAATGTATCGCTACCTCTGCAAAACGCACGCAACGAACGGCAGCGCAGCGAGCTTTCGAAAGGATAGCTGCGCCCGCGCTACGTTTTAACAGCTGATTTCATGCGTCGTTCATGAGATTTTTTTTTATTTTTTCATTTTAGCTGTGTTATTTACATTAATGGAGTTCTGCATACAGATAATGTAACTTTACATTGAAATAAAGCAAAAAAAATGAAAAACTCGAAAAAAATATTTAAAAAATTCCTGAGGAAATTTCCACTGGAATATGATTCAAAATAAGGAGCTGATTGCACCCTGTTAATTTGTGGAGGGCTGTCCCTTACACCCTGTATATGATATGAGTTTACTGAAAAACGTTTACTTATACTACAATCGCTATACGTTTTTTAAATGAGTAAATTCGTCAATAATCACCTACCAGTGTTTGAGCAGGATGATAAAGCCCAATTTAAAAAGAAAATAGTAGGTACAATAACCTCTGGTAGACAAATTAAAGTTATGTAACAGAAACTGTTTAATAATACGCAATTTCGATTATCAAAGAATCATCTAAATAGTCAAATTCCAGGTATTTCGATTTAAAATCCAAAGTTCGTAACCGATTTTGATATGATTTAAATGGGACCAATCTGCAAGTATATCATTTCAGATAAAACAAGAATTTTTCAAATCGGTTCATAATTGTCGGAGTTATGGGGGTAACAAACATAAAAAAAAACATACAACCGAATTGATAACCTCCCCTTTTTGGGAAGTCGGTTAAAAATAATGGTAATTAATAACTTAGAATTAAATAGAACTTAAAACAATTGACTTTCTGTTGGATTTTTTTATTCTATAGATTATTTTTATATTTTAAACGGATATAATTAAACACGTAAACTAACCTTACGAAAGACTAGACTTCTTAGACTTTTTAAACTTACGAAAGTTATTTAAATAATTTCTGACCTATTTTATTTATTGGTTTGTGTATTGTTGTCTTATTTTAGTATTGACTTATTTTAATTTTTTACATTATTTATAAATGTAATTAATAAATTGATGAACTTTCTTAAATGTTTGATAATATTTTCTTTTTATCCTAATGAGAAGAGAAAGTAAATGGAACATTAAGCGATCCAGGAAAATGTTATTTAAGTCATGTGAGGGAGATAAGCCAAAAAAATATAGTAAGTGGTTTTCTAATTTTCAGAAGTTAACTGAGAAACCAACCAATGAATCCGGAAATGGATTCAACAACATCTTTACATATTAATTAATCGCCGAAATCTACGTACGTGCAAGGCTTCGTAACGACCGCCTTTGCATGAAAGAAAATTTTGAAAAAAAAAACATACGGTGAGGCTGGGGCGGGCCACTAGTATCTATTTACTATGGTAGATATGTCTGATTATTATTTTATCTCTCCTATTCCATTCGAAATAATATATACCACGCTGCGCTCAAAAACAGGGAATAAAGACGTAGACTTGGGAAAAAAGGGTTGGTGGAAGTGGGTGCCAGTCTAAAATGGCATTTGTCGAATCACGTCAGCCGCATGCATAGTGATTGCTGGACAGTAGTCTCTACAAAGTGGGTGCCTGAGGATGGGCAGCGCCCCCGAGCCCGACCTAGGAATAGTGGCAAGATGACCTAGACGCCTACTGCAAGGGTTGGTTCGAGGTGGCCCAGGAAAAGATTACCTGAAAAAAATTTGATCAGGCTTTTACCCTGCATTAGGGCAGTATAGGCTGAATAAAATAAGAACCAAGGAATAGCAACAACAGTTCTATGAAAGGCTATGTGCAGTCGAACACTAGATATAATGTTTAAATATTTTTAATGTTTTTAGTCGTAGACATAATATTTATCAAAACTTTTTCAATAAGGTAGAAGAATGAACGAAGAAGGGAAGACACTTACAAATCAATTTTAAACACAAGTTTTCGTAAAGAGACGGTCTACATTGATCCAGTGGCGGCCCTAGGGCATCGTCACGTAGAGGGCACCAAAATCTACCGCAACAACTTAAGGCCATACCCTGAGCAAATAACCTTGAGCATTTTTCCCCTCAATAACAGCGCAAGAGATACAATAGCGAATACGCTCAAAATGTTGAATAAAATCGTTAAAAAATCGAATTTTGGTCGTTTGAAAAAAATACTTCTACCAAAATGTTCATAATTAAATTGCCTATCCATAAGTGTAAGTACAAAATCAAAATAATCGTTAGTTTTCGAGAAGATGCATGTTTTCAGTAATTTTTTCTCATTTCTGTGGTTTCGTTGTGAGGAGATTACTTAAACATTATACTTAGTAATAAAAAATTAAATCTATTATTTTGAAGCCAAGATTATGTAGAAATTTAATGTATTTTTTATTAGTTGATATTTCTTTTGGATAAAGAGTAGATAGCTCCAAAAAACTGCACAAAAAACGGCTAGCGCTGCGTTTTGCTCGGGGACGCGCCTTAATAAAAAACTGTGATTTTTATCACATTTGTAGTTCGCTTGTCTTTTTTTCACACGGTGTCAGTTAAGACTGGTCATCTTGCCACTGGCTTATTTCAATTTGTACTTTTTGAATTGTTTTATATATTTTCATGTTATTTGCATTGTCTTCCCATATAGAACCAATCAAAGATAATGTTACCATGATTTTTGGAATGCATCACGTGATTTAAAAGAGTGTTCGTGGAGTTTCTTGCACGTTCTTCTCCATAGAGATCTACGCTTTGGAACTAGCAAATAGCTTTATGTTTTGACTGACCAACCTTGACAATTCAAAAGTGCCTGTAAATGGTTTATTTGAAATAAATGCTTTGATTGAATCTTGAATCCTGTTTAACAGTTTAAATAATGTTTGCAAAACAAATCATGAACTATTATTTATTTTCCGTCACCTAAAAAAATGCCTAAACGGCTAACCAGTACCTATCCTATTTACATTTAGGTCATTGGCCAGAGTGGCAAACAAAGAGGGTGTCGAGCAACCTGTTGTATTTTCTTGAAAAAAGCACTACCATAGTTTTGTGGGCCGCCACCATGTTACATCATTCTTAACCAAAAAAAACTAGGCTGCTTTTCTAAGATGGGGTGCAAAAAAATTTCGAGCTCACTTCGCTTACTCTTATATCTACAAACCATCTGTCAAAATTAGTAGTTATTAATAAGAGTAAATCGACAAGATAAGTTCTGCGTTTGAAATAAAATCTAACCTATACGAGGCTAACATATCCGAAGCAAGTTATGAAAATTTACATAATCTTTTGCCTGAATGTAAAACTAACTTTGTAATTAATCACGGGTGAGCATAAAAAACACACCCTAGATACCCATCAGGCTGGAAGCCGTCCCTAATATAGTTGGGAAAAGGCTAGGAAGATGATGAGTAGGTATAGAAAGCAGACGAAAGTTTTGTATTTGAAAGGGCGCCACCTTAAGATCCAGAACCACCTAAAAGTATGGCTAGGGCCGCCACTGACGTAACTATATAACTAGCCAGATTTTTTTTCATACCGCTGGTGGTAATTATAACTTGGTGCAACGTCTATATCACAGTAGGTACATAGTACAATATTTCATTGACATGACCGGTATTTAGCATTAGCGTGATGTTCGACCTTCTGGGTGTTTGTCCAGCGCTCGATGTCGCCGCAAGACTAGTCGGATGTCGAAATGGAGATGAGTAGACGCTACGAATCCACTCGTATGGACCGCGAATGTGTGGTTTGTTTGTTACGCAGAATTCAATGGTTTACGAAACGTTTTACGTGTAATACGCCTTGATTTAAAAAATAAAACACTATCGTTGATAGATATTATCGATAGTGATGTAGTTGTACAATGTAGATCTAGTTTAGAATGTAGATCTGGTAGATGTAGGATGTAGAAAAAATACTGCTAATTTTAAATTATTGAGTTGATGTCATCAATATGATTGCATCTGTGACATCTTCACTTCGGGAACCTCTACGGGGTATCCGGATTTATCTTTATAGATGAAATCATCAATGCAAAAATTCATGATAGAAAAGCACCGTGGTATAAGATATAAAGATATTCTTTAAAAATCAATAATTTTAAAGTATATCTATCGTCTTTGGGTGCTCTCATTTCACTAAAGGATAATTCCATCAATCATATCCTTTTATTAGATTAGCAGGACAAACAACATGCCCTTCAATATAGATATCAAAGTCCATATTACCAATTCCGTTCCAATATTATATTCGCATACCTATCCGAACCTGTTCTTGACAGCTGTCCAATCACGATCTTCTGAAACAGATCGTATATAATCATCACTGACTGGTTAGTCCCAGCATTCATGATGCAGTGCCAAATCCAACGTTTGGTGCATTCTGCTTGCCTTGTTGATGAACTATTACTCAACCGCTGGATCAGGATTTATTACGGTGAAGGCTTTGTAAGAATTAGTTAGGAGATTCTTCAAACAAGATCCCTAATCGCCGTTATCTTGCCTGTTAGTTACTCATACCGGTCGCTTCAGATGGAGCACATATTTTTAGTACAAGAAAATAATTTCAGGTGAATAACCTTAGAATAATAACGCATAGAAGCCGCGTCTAGAACAAAACGCGAGCAAAATCGTGTGTCCACTTCATTTTCTTTGTGTGCGTGAGCCGAATGTGTCTACGTTCCTCTAACGCACACAGATATAGCTTTCAGTGATACCATTACTAAGCCGTTACCCACAAAATATGGGAAGACGCATTACTATTTTGCTATCAAGGCAAGTATTTTATGTTGTTGGGAACTGGAAAAGGTAAACATGATTTTTCATGTAATATGACATATTTTTTCGGAAGGTATAATTCAATTTATTTCAAAATAAAAGGAAATAAATCGCATAAAGAATGAGATATTGTTCAATGCGTTTAGAATGCTTGATGGGTTATAATTATAAACAATGTTAAAACATCGGGTTTGATATGAATTAACAGTAAGTATTGTATTTTAAAATTACAAAAATGAAAAACATGAATGAAAGCAATGTGGGTATTTTTTCCTCACAAATAGCAACACTGTGTTATGACAAGTTAGGTTATTAGAATTTTGTTTTATTTATCGATTTACGTAAAAATAGTGCATAGAATGTGAGTACTTATTTGTGAAATGTTATTTTATCACATTTTTTTGTTTTCCTGATGTGCTATAACGTCCTTTCACGCAACAAACTGTCATTTTCAATTATTTACTCGAGAGCTGTGTTCGACGGAACGTGACATTGAGTACTGACGGCCTGGTGGCTAAGTTTGACGGATTAGGCTAAGTTTTAGTTGCCTCACTTTTTGCACTCGTACTAGCAAAATAGTAATGCGTCTTCCCATATTTTGTGGGTAACGGCTTAGTAATGGTATCACTGAAAGCTATATCTGTGTGCGTTAGAGGAACGTAGACACATTCGGCTCACGCACACAAAGAAAATGAAGTGGACACACGATTTTGCTCGCGTTTTGTTCTAGACGCGGCTTCTATGCGTTATTATTCTAAGCTTACAATTTTTAATAGTGACGTGACGTTAAAATCTAACGGACGAACCAATTATAATTATATTTTATTTTCTAACTAGTAAAATAGAGTACCCTATAACTGGATTTTATTTAGGTCTTTGTAAAATATAAAAGCTCTTTCTTTTTCTTTTGTTTTGCATTGACTTCGTAACATTTAGAGCGTTCAATTTAAACATTTTTTTATTTTTGTATGAATACCTGATGAACTAAATTATGATGAATTTTTATAAGTCATAGAACAAAAGTTGTTGAATATGATGTTAATAGTCCTGACTTCCTGAGAAGTTGTCGGTGTTTTACAAATAAACCTGTGTGACCAAACCAACACAGAGACTACCTACTAGTTATTCCAACACAGTCCAACCAATCGGCTCTATGAAACAAACTCAAGCAGAATTGCTATTACAAGTTCCATAGGCGCGCAGCAATTAGGACAGGATTCGTTACCTAAACGATCTATCGATCAGCATGCGACCGTATATGGTATAAAACAAATATAAAATTACACAATAGTTTCGCCTGGATAACTATCATGTTTGAGTTACGGTTGGCCGCTTCCTTGTCGGCTGTTTCGCGTGCCCGTGCGCCTTGCTCATGTAATTCGTAATTACGTCAAATTGCGTGGCCAAAATGATATAAGGCTGTTACATTTAGCGGTATAACGAATGCAGGGAGGACCACTCGAGCAGACTACTAATGGCTCTAAAGAACACATTTGCCTTACAAATAACGCCTTGTGCTGAGCTAAAACACTAAATAAAGCCAGTACGTAATTTTTACTCATTAATCTTTTGTAGCGAACAACGTGCACGTTAAACGTTCTATGGTTACTTGCGTAGTTAGTATGTGTAGGTAGGTACCTATTTTTATACGTTGCACGATTTTACTTCGTGAAATTATGTGGAAATGGGTTAGACTTAGAAGTAGTTGCCATCGTATTTTTCGATGAAATGAAGTGTAATTAACGTCTTTGGAAGTGTGTTTATAGTAAATCAATTTGATGTTGCCAACCTAAACCATAATAAATCAAGCTCTGACTTGATTACCTATAGTTAGGGTACCTACTAGCTCGGGTTTTCTATTTCCTACTAAACGAGGTCTAAAAATAAAAGTCACAAATTTACTCCTAAGTTATTGAAATGTTTCCATCCAAGTACCAAACTACCAATACTTGTCAGCTAACTACCGAACAGAAATAAAACGACTACAAATACCAATGATCCTAGCATTACAAGCTCATTACGTCATCATCTTTTTGCATGTTCATGAATCATCATTCATATAAACATGCATAGGTAGGTACATTTAAATTGCAACAGTTATGCGACAGGTGCGATCCACAGAACTCAACCTTTTTAGGGTTCCGTAGCCAAATGGCAAAAACGGAACCCTTATAGATTCGTCATGTCTGTCTGTCTGTCCGTCCGTCCGTATGTCACAGCCACTTTTCTCAGCCACGAAACCTTTAGAGCTATGCTGTTGAAATTTGGTAAGTAGATGTATTTCGTGAACCGCTTAAAGACTTTCACTCAAAAATAGAAAAAAAACAATAAATTTTGGGGGTCCCCATACATAGAACTGAAACTCAACATTTTCTTTTCATCGTACCCATACGTGTGGGGTATCTATGGATAGGTCTTCAAAAATGATATTGAGGTTTCTAAGATCCTTTTTTTTCTAAACTGAATAGTTTGCACGACAGACACTTCCAAAGTAACTTCTAAAATAAGAGAATGATAAAACTAAAAAAAATATATGATGTACATTACCATGTAAACTACCAGCGACAATTGGTTTGAACGAGATCTAGTAAGTAGTTTTTTTTTTAATACGTCATAAATCGTAAATCGCAACTTCTGCTTACGGAACCCTCAGTGCGCGAGTACGACTCGCACTTGGCCGGTTTTTTTTATTTGAGATGGGTTTGCACCTGGCTCTAGTCTAGGTCAGAACCTCTTCCCAAAATAGAGTCGTAAGTTCCCGGTTAATAGGTCTTCTCATTAGAGCAGGAACAAGCTCTGCTAAACAGTGATAACATCGTGTTCTCCGCCGCGTCTGTCTGTTCGCGATAAACTCAAAACGACTGCACCGATTTTCATGTTGTTTTCACCAATGGATAGCGTGGTTCTCGAGGAAGGTTTTAGTAGGTATATAATTTGTCAAGCGGGCGAAGCCGCGGACATCAGCTAGTAGGCTATCATTATAACATCACGCTATGACCAAAAGAAGCGAAGCATTAATGATAAATTTGACGCAGACGAAGTTCCATACTATCATCACAAATGCCTACTTAAATACCTACTTAGTACAAATTGCCTATCAAACTAATTAGTAGTCGGATCATTCTGCCACTAAATTGGCCAACATTAGCCATCGTGTACTGGAGGAATACCACATGATGCTTCCATATCAGGTATATTCTAAACTTGTTGTTGTAGATAACTATGCATGAGTCACGTTCGTGGTCATGGTGGATTTACCATCAAACTTTCTGACCACATTCCAATTAAATTATAATATTAAGAACAACTATTAGATTCTACTTAGAATAATTACATACTATTAGATAATTATTTTAATAAGATCATAGGATCTAATTTAAATGCCAATTATAGCGAAATTAATTGGCTTTTTCATTCATATAAACTCTAGTTTCTAGCAGCAGCTTCGCCCACGTGATCCCTAGGGAAAATACTCTCGGGATATAAAGTAGCCCATGTCCTTTCTCAGAATAGAATAGTATGTACACAATATAAGTTACAGAACTCTTTATTATGTAGGTACACAATATATAAAGTTACAGAAAAAATAGATGACGAAGACATTACATTGGGTGACACAATGAGCAGGCTCTAGACCAGGGATGGCGAACCTTTTTGGTGCCCGTAACATTTTCATTAAAAATTAATAATGTAGCCTCATTTGACTTCGCCAAAAAAATCTTGACTTGGTGATTCAATGGACAATTACAAAAAAATACAACCGACTTCTAAAAAAAAACACTACAAAGTAAAAAATAACTTTAAATTCGGAAGTTGGTGTATTTGTTAGTTTCTTCGTATTTTGACACCGACTTCCGAATTTAAAGTTATTTTTTACTTTGTAGTGTTTTTTTTTTAGAAGTCGGTTGTATTTTTAAGTAAAAAGTTTTTTATTTTTCACTTTTTACACCTAACAACACCACTACAAAATCACAGAAAAGCAAAATACGCAATTTCGATTATCAAAGAATCATCTAAATAGTCAAATTCCAGCGATTTCGATTTAAAATCCAAAGTTCGTAATCGATTTTGATATGATTTAAATGGGACCCATCTGCAAGTATATCCTTTCAGATAAAACTAAAATTTTTCAAATCGGTTCATAATTGTCGGAGTTATGAGGTAACAAACATAAAAAAAAAACATACAACCGAATTGATAACCTCCTCCTTTTTGGAAAGTCGGTTAAAAATGGCATAAGATAATCTTAATTTTATCCACTTTGTGTCTTCAAATTAAAGTACATTTCTGTTGTATTAGCAACAACAAAAACCATACTGAAGTTGAATTTCATCATGATGCTAAATAATCTGGCATAGGCGTGCCCAAATTATTTTGCTTATGTAAATCGCTAAGACAAAAAGGAGCGGAGCAATAATGGAAAAAGTGACGCAGACGAAGTTGCGCGGGTCAGCTAGTTATAGATATATATTAAACTAGCTGACCCGCTCAACTTCGTCTGCGTCAAATTTTCCATTATTACTCCGCTCCTTTTTGTCTTAGCGTGATGATATATAGCACTATATATAGAGCTACAACCTTCCTCGATAAATGGGCTATCTAACGCTGAAATAATTTTTCAAATCGGACCAGTAGTTCCTGAGATTAGCGCGTTCAACCAAACAAACAAACTCTTCTGCTTTATAATATTATAGTATAGATAGATACTCAAATTAACAAGGTAAATGTTTAAACGAAATACTTAAACAATAATTACGAATAGCTGGTAACTGGAAAACATTAGCGCTGTGATACTACTGCCAACTTCTTCCGAATGTATTCACGAACTTTCAATATAAAAGTTATCGATGGTGGCCATCCTGATCTCCTGCGGAAGCGCATTCCACAGAGAAATAGACTGAACGAAGAAAGAAGAGTGAATACAGTCATAGTACGGTGAGTGGGACATTGAAGGAGACGGTTGTTTGATGAGCGTAGAGTGAGATTGTGGCTGGTGCTAATGTATTGAAAGTGATGGGCTAGATAACTGAGAGAGTTGGAAGAGACAAGAAATGAAAACAAGGTAGTAAGAGCCTTTAGCTCTCTGCGCATCGGTCACTTTTAAAGTTACGCGAGCGCAGAGAGCTAAAGGCGCAGAGAGCTAAAGGCAGGTAGACATGATCATATTTACGTAGATTGAAAATAAATCGAATGCAGTCATTCAGAAGACGGTCAAGTTTGTTGAGAGTTCTGCATTTAGGTCATAGTAACACACATCGCCATAATCGATGATAGGAAAAAAATAGGGTCCGTTCAAGCATTTTCTTGTGTTTGCTAGTACCTAAATGCTAGCACCTTCTCACATATCTTGGGTTCTACCTCTAAGCAAGCAAGTGTCTATCATCAAAACACGAAGAGAGACTCAGAAGTCTTTTTAAGGAACACCTAATGTAAATAAGCAACATTACCTGGGCATAGAACTTAGGACCTGACGCTCAGTAGCACGCATAGCACGCATTCAGCTATTTCCCAAGCACGCAAATCACGTAACTGCGTGAATTTCCCACGTAAGAATCCATTATAGTACCTACTTACATAATTTTTGGAAACAAGTAAAAAGTTTAGTCGACTCTAGAAGGGCTTTCCAAAAACAACCACCAGCAAGTTAAACATGTTTAGAATATTAATTTATTGTTCGTACTCAAAGACTAAGTATTAAAAACTCTATGTTCGTACTGGTGCCCTACTCATCATACTGCCACCTGTCTCTTTCAGAACGAACTACCTACCTACCTGCGCTAGTCCATGCCGTAGTAACTAGGAACCTAACGCTCCCACGACTAAAAGTAAAAGCGTGCCTTTGTTACTATGGAAGTACTGAATAGGTACTGGATGACTCAAGTACCACGAATGTACATTGGATGGCGCTACGTGAGCTGCACATCGATTCATGCCTGTCAGCTGACTCATGAATAAACGAACGAACCAAAAGTATAAATAGAAATTGCATTTAATCAGTTATGGCTAGTAATTTAACTAGCCATCATAGGTGCTATTACGTTAGTTGTAGATATAATAAGATAGAAAGCTAACTTCTGTTAGGTATCTGCTGACATGAATTTAAACAGTTGTCGTCCATAAATGTTGGTTCAAATCAAAATGAATAACAACGGTGAGTATCGTCACGAATTTCTCAAGTTCCTCAATGGCGATTATTTAGTTCAACCTTTCAATGTAGGATGCAATGTTAATAACTCCATCTATCTTATGATTTGTATTTTCATCTTTACCTACAAGTGGCCTCTTGGTCTAGGGGTATGATTCCTGCTTTGGGTGCAGGAGGTCCCGGGTTCAAATCCCGGAGGGGCCCTGTTTTTGCAGTATTTGTTTTTTCAAACGTTATTTATGTAGCTGAAAAATTAATAATTATTAATTATGATATTCAGAAATACCTTACGCTCGTGGCCGGCCCCGGCGTCGCTGAGATATATTTTTTTCTTCAAAATTTTGATCAGTGGGTCGTTTTAGGGGTTTCTTTCACACAAAACTCGCCCTGACAATTTCGAAAAGAATAAAAATAATTATCCAATTACGATCAGTCGTTACGAAGTTATGCGCGTACATACATTTCAGTTATTCATACATCTGTAGAGTTTGGGTTGACATAAATAGGTAAATGCTTTAAAAATATGATATGTAATTCTAATAATATAATCTCGTGTTACGGTGTTTATTTTTTATATGGTTAATTAATCTAATAATATAATCACGTGTTACGTTACGGTGTTTATTTTAGAACTCCTCTGAAACGGCTTGACTCCTTTTTATGAATTTTTTTGTGATAAATTGTTACTGAAATAAATTAAATGAAATGAAATGAATGAAGGTCTGAATAGGTCGCAGGCTATATTTTTTTCAATGGCAATTCAACGTTTTCCGTTTTGATAGTAATAAAAATTATAGCAGGCAGGCATAGGTATTTTCTTTCATTCGCAACTACAACATACGAAGGACTAAATTTTATGTTAATTTCGAAAAGCGTCATCTCTTAACATTGACTAAAACGACTACTAATTCCGCTAAACACAAAGAACGACATCTATATTGTTATTGATCTGAGATTTCGTCAGATTATGAAGCTAGATGTCGCTGGAATCGTAGAACAGCTGTTTTAGGATGATGTTTTGCTTTGCAATTGCTGCCAACTTCATGTCACACAACCAACCAGCTCACCATTCATTCAGCTCAGCCAGTAAGAATTCGTGTTCGATTTCGTGAGTTGTGTTATCTATTACGTCGAGTTAATTTGAAGTCCAATTATTTATCAGTATATTGTATGACCAGTGCAACCAATATTGTTAATCTTACCCGTTATTTTGTGTGATAATTGTATTAAACCCAATCTAAAAATAGTGAATATTGTGCGTTCAACGGGCTCCTTTCACAAAGGATAAACGGGAGACTTCGTGTTTTATCCGTGCGCATTTCACCAAAACGACAACTACACATTACGGAACGTAAGTATAGTTATTATGAAGATGGTATTTTACTTGTTCAACGATATTTTTTAACAATGATATGATAAAAATTAAATCCAACCAGTGGTCGATTTAATCCATATTGATTTGCTTTCTGAGTTAACATCTTGATTCTTATAATAGCGATCCAAGTAGCAATACATTACCTGTAATCATTGAATGCACACTGAAAATTATGAGTATGACACGTTTGAATTTGTATGTAGGTAGGTACATGTCAGCCATGAAAGGTATCGATTTATTTATTTTTCTACGGCTCGTGTAGACATAGACACTAGACACAGCTGAGTTGACTACAGCTGTGGACTGCAGGGTCCAACAATACGTGATCATCTCTTACGTTGTCTAAATTTTGGCTGTACGAAGGTAAACTAAGAATATTTTTGTTGTAAAGTTGATGAAATGGAAGTGATTATATTAGTTAGTGAAAATAACACAAATGTTTGCTATTATAATTATGTAGGTAACATTTGCAGTTTCTTCACCTGCCACACCAAACACTTAGGTAGGTATCAAAATTCATAAATCGTCTCTGAATGGTTAGGCCCTGTTTTAGCAAAAACTTTTACCTGTAGATACCTAAATAATTTGAATTAAGAATCTGCTTGACAGCAGAACATTAGGTAACTGGTATGTACCAATTACCTAATGTTCTAAATACTACATAATATTAGTTAAAGTGGTTAAATAGAGCATCAAGATACAGTTATTAATATTTTCATTTTCCT
Source organism: Ceramica pisi (assembly GCA_963859965.1). Taxonomy (NCBI): domain Eukaryota; kingdom Metazoa; phylum Arthropoda; class Insecta; order Lepidoptera; family Noctuidae; genus Ceramica; species Ceramica pisi. Next base: position 9,049,743 of record OY982529.1, read on the forward strand.
TACTGTACTGTTAGACCTAATCTCTCAGTGAACATAATATATTGCCAATGCGACAATGCCATCTTGCAAAGCATTATGATTAGGGACCACATTATATGTATTTGCTTAGGTATTTGAATATGCATTTAAGCCATTCTCAAGCGGTAATAGCATATGTTACCTAAGATCTAGTTATTATGCATATTATCGGTACATTTAAGTACAATATTTTTCCAAGTGCAGTGCACTCAAAAATTCGAAGACATATTGAACTATAACCCGGGTTTTAAAGGATTGTGTCAAATTGATAGTTTCCGAACTTTTGCCAGAAACTATAAGTGCTAACATAGCACCCAAGTTCAAATTCTGCCCAGTTACCTCAGTGGATATGGAGTAAACCTTTTCCACTCACAAAAATATTCTAATTATTATTGATCTAAGACACAATATTAACACTAAACATTTGGAACAGTACATGATTGTTTACATTAACAAAAACATTGAACAATTTTAATGTCATGTAATATTATTGTACCTATTTTTGCCTTTCAAAAGATAATTTACTAATTGTTTGCTGATTTTGAAATAAAAAAATGCAAACTTACTGTTTTCTTTTTTTTTGGGTTCCTAAAATTTTTCACTACATTTCACATATTCCGCCAATTTTTGTGCATATTTCAAACATATTTGCATGCTTTAAACAAAATTCTTAAGTTGCATATAATCTGGTCTCTAATTTTGATAGAAAACAAACTTCAATGTCCCCCCCCTATCAACAACCCAATCTGAAATAGATGCCTATTTAAAACCTTTATAGATAAACCTGGTTTTGCTTGCGACTTTGTATGCACATGCCCCATTTTTCCCGTTCCTATAGGAATTTGGGGATGAATTATACATTTGAAACCTTTCTCTTGAATCACTGTCTATTGATGAAAACCGTATTGATATCTGCTGAAGCTTATGACAAATCTGTTGAGCAAAAATATATTTTGGCTCAAAATTCCTTTGAAGGGGAATAATAACAAAACACTTTTAAATACTACCATTATTTAGGTAGTATTTTAAAATTTTGTGAGACTTAGCTACCTGCTTTTGGTTCATGAGAACAACCTTTTAAATTGGTTAATTGCACCATTAGTTTTTATTAAAATTATGTGATACCATATAGCACAATTTTAACAAAAACATTACTTTCAATTCAACATACCAAGACTCCTTCGTGCCTCAGAAAGCATGTTAAGCCACTAGTCCTAGCTGCCATTTGTAGACCTTTGGCAGTAATTACAGATTGTAACCACAAAATCTGACTCTATAGTCTTACCAAAAAAGCAAGAACTAACCCAGTTAAACCCAGTTAATGGGTTGTGAAGGTGTGGCAGGCAGCAGTTCCACATAGAATACTGTTATTCAGCTGAATCTGGTTTGACTGGAAGCCGACCCCAATATAGTTCTGAAAAAGGCCAGGAAGATGATGATGGTAGGTACATTACATAATTTTGTTAAAAACTTCACTGTCTCACCTCTGCACTACATTGTTACTTAGTAGGTACCTATGTCAATGGTTGTAGAACATTTAAAATTGCTTTATTTACTAGCGTACGCAGCGGCTTCGCCCGTGTGACCCTAGGGAACATACTCCTGAATGATATATAACCTATTTACTCGCATAGTTCCCGTTGCCGTGGATTTTCGAGATGTAAACTATCCTATGTCCTTTCATGGGTCTCAAACTATCTTTGTACAAAATTTCATCCAAATCAGATCAGTAGTTTAGGCATGAAGAAGAGAGACAGAGTTACTGTTACATTTAATAATGCATTTATAATACTATAGCAGGGACTTAAAGACTATGGAAGACTTACAGCTAAATACAATGGTGAAAAGTAACAGTATCTGACAGCCAATTACAGGTCTTCATGTCTAGAGCTTCTCGGGTTTAAAATATTGTGGAATTAAAAAAATATACACATTGCCAAATAAGGGCAAAAAAAAGTCCAGAATCAGAAATTTAAATGTTAACATCCAGGACATTCCTTCTTTTATTGTTAAGCGTACTTGATGGATCAACGATTTTTAAACATTCACAGGTTAATATGTGATCAAAATAAGAATGCTTCTTGGTTCTCATTTTTCACTTTTTTTACATCTTCTTATTGTGTGGGTAGTAAGGTCTAACAACAGCACACACTATATGTTAGAGTTTCTTCTCTCCTCCTCTTATTGACAAACTGATGATTAGTGATGAGTCATGGTAGAAATAGGTAGCTCAGTGTTTCATGTGAAACTTGAGGATACCCTGCTGTAGATAATTATTAAAAACGAATAATTTTGTGTAATTCTTCACTAAGTAGGTACATATAATGTTGCTTGTAATGTAGGTTAGTGTTATAATTTCTGGTTGCCAAGCCCTTCTTTAGCTTGTTGTTTAATTAATATCTAATATACTTTATGTACCTACCTACCTAGATATTAAGTGATGGTCGCCTATAATTGGAAGCGCACTCTTGTATTTGTCCCTGCCTTTATTATACTTAATGCATGTGATTGTGTAGCCTCTGTTGGCGATCCTATAAATAAATAAATACATAATTAGGGAATTTTGTTAACCACTGTATCCCCATGTATGTCACACTACCTACTACTGGGTAGGTAGGTACTTACTTAATAATTGATATTAATATGTAATTGTGTTACAATTACAATTATTAATTATGATACTTAATCATGGATAGGTAACAATTAGTGAGACTTCATCCAGGTAATTTCATTGTTTCCCTAATTATAAAAAATATCCGTGATAGGTACGTTTTACTCCTATTGGGGATATTTTCACTACTAAAACATGGTGTCACCACAGACCGAAAATAAATTCTCTTTAATTTGTCACCAAAACTGAGAAAATCTTTTTTTTTTGTTTGTGATGGGTTTGCTCTTAACCTTAGTCTCAGTCAGAAATGACAGAGACAAAGTCTACGATGGAGCGAGCTTACCCAGAAGGAGCCTGTTTACTCTAACTTTGAAGAGATTAGGGTTGTAAGCGTTCCGAAACACAGACGCAGGCAGAGAATTCCACTCTTTGCTGTCCGCATTATAAAATTATTATTATTATTTTCCCTATTCAGGGCAAAATCTTTATGTAAAAGCCTTTGCTAAGTAAGTGTACCTAAGCTAAAAACACATACATAACTGAAAAAAAAACACTGGTGTGCAAATTGGGTAGAACTTTAAAAATCTTACGTGCTTTTATTTTCCTCGTATCAAAAAATCAATAAAATTCGATTATCGACAAAAGTGAAGAGAAAACAGTTCACAACACTAACTATCGACGAAATAGTTGCAATTGCCCCTGAAGTTAGGAAATATTTATTTTACTGAGCTTAGGTACGTGAACTTACGTTTCAAATTCGCCTACATCACATTGCGTTGAATAACTTTGTTATTTATAATATCATAATTTTAAGACCAACAGATACACTACGATTGACATTAGTTGCATTTGCCCCTTATCGGGGTAATTGCAACTTTTTCTACCTTTACTAGAAAATCGTTTAATTATATCAATTCCTTAGGGACTTTCTTTTCAGAACTAGGTTAAATGTTATACCTACCAATGAAATTGTTAATTGTGTAGATTAATCAAATAAAGTAAATTTACAATAAAAATGAAACTGGACAAAATCAAAGTTGGAACCTTTAGGCACCTTATGCCTCATTGCCTAGGCATATCACGAAGTTGAAAACTAACTTGTAACAGGTTACTGTCCAAATTTTACTTTATAATTCTCAGGTTTAAGCTCTGTATTGAAATATCAGTCAAAACATCTATCTTTCATTTAATACCCTATTCCTTTAATAGTGGAATAAGTTTACTAAGCATATAGAGAACCTAAGTGTCTCTTTGTAATCTTGAAACTATAAAATGGATTTTAATGTGATTTAAGTCTTGTGCCTTTTCCACTATTCAGATCATTTAGGAAGATCTCTTTTTTTTTTATTACCCGCCAAGTAAGCTGGGGTGAAGCTGGTATCAAACAAGGTTTAGGATATGACTGGCGGAAGGCCATCAGGCCACTATTGTCTTATACTTACAAGCCACACAAAGTATGACACAATATCTGCGCCCTTCAGCCTGCAATCACCGCTCAGCAAAACTAATATCCGTCTTTCATTACGTAGCGTGAAGTAGCTAGGTACCTAGCTCTTTGTTTCTGACATAAATGCCAAAGCCACTTAAATTATTATGTGTTCACTTCAATTAAGCGTTGACATTGCAATCTTTTTTGCGATCTACGTCGCCCGCCACTTGCCACACCTCGTCTCATGTGTACCTATAAGCAGAACATTCACCTTCACAATGTATGTACCTATGACCTACAATGTACATAGTCTACGCCCGGTCTACTTGTGTAGTCCTGTGGATCTGTGAAGCATGCAGATCTCAAACCTCTATTTAAATTGTGGGGTGTTTACACATTTAATTGCATTGCAAGCCAAGGAGAGTAGTATACTAGGTCAGTATGCGCTTCCGTGTCGCGTCGTCGGTCGGCGTGGCCCAGCGTGGCCGGAGCGGGCGCAGAAATGTGCACCACTTGCCAAACGACTCACCAACACTTTAAATACTCTTTTGCAACAAGCCTATTGGCATCATACTGAAATTAAAACAAACAATTACGGGGCACAGAACATCCCAATCCAGAGCGTAAAAATTAAGATTATTAACCGATCAAGTGAAATAATTGCTTTGCTAGGCAAGAGTTATTGAGTAAGCATTGAAGAATAGTTCCAACCGCAAGGTTGATTTTTAATAGACATATATTTTTATTGATCTGTTCATGAATTGTTTACTCGCACATACTGATATTAGCACGCACTGAGTAATCTTGACCCACATGATGAAGCTAATTCGTGTTAATTCACTAATTCAGTTAGTCGCACATCAGCACGTTGTTGTTGTCAGCAAGCTCGGATGTGCGATGTATTCATTCATTGTAGCATGCTGACCCTACGACACTTCTTTATTTAACTAAAATGATTTAATTAATATTCGTCAAAAAAGAAATGAACAACCCCTTTGTACTTGTTCATTTATTAAATTAATAGTACCTTATTTATTAGTGTTGACCATTGACATTATATGCTAAATTAATTGAATTTGAGCCGTTATGACCAGAGATACCTATTCACTTGATTTGAAGGAACCCATTTGTAGGTATCTACAAAGAGCGAATCCTTCGTGAGAGTTCACTCACAGATTCTATAGTAAGTACCGTTTCTAAGTTCACAGTAAGAGGGCCCCGAGGGCCGCAGCCGGAGCGGTGCCCTGACGCAATCGAGTTGCGCAAGCGCAGTTGCTACGAAGCCACTTTACTACATTTGTTTGTGCTTAGTCTCTTTTTCGTCCTTTCTAGATCTTATGAATTGAGACCTCTTTTAAGGTAGGTACTGTATTTATCTGCCTAGGTTTTTTCAACCGTTCCAGTATCTCTGCAAAATACCCTAAGGTAGATAAATTGGTTTTATCTATGTGTTAAAAATTTGAGGGCTTATAATTTTAAAACACCACATTCATTAAGAAAAACAAAAGAAAATACTCAGTTAGCACAACAGACTCTATTCACTTAAGTGCAAGTATTACATCCAGTACCTACACACATTGTACAATGTATTCGCCGCGCCGCTCTGGTAAGTTAAATCTAGTAAGGTCGAGTGAAGACCGAGAACGAATCGTGAACTGCATAATCACACTAAAGAGTACCATTGTTACAGTCGTCTAGTTATACTGAACTTTAAAGATCTAGATCTGATTGTGAAATAGCACTCTGAACCTAAGTTAATGCTTATTTTGTTTCGTAATCATACCAATGCGTCCGTTTACTTTCAGAGTGCGTCGAATTCGATCAGCAGATCTAAAAAAGCCAATTTAGCAGACTCATATTAGAACCATAACCACACAAATATACGTATATATACGTACTAAAAATCACTCTATTTACCCATAAAGAAGTACTAAACTCACTCGACTATGAAGACATGGTTAGGAGACGTGTTTTCAAGTTACCCACCATACCCGTTAAAACAGAATTTGCCAAAAGGTTCAGCTCCTACATGAAAACCCTCGTTTACAATAACCTCACCAAACTTTGTAACTTAAGAAACCTATCGCTTCGTGAAGCAAAGAATATAATTACCAAAGAAATAACAGATTGGACGTATGACAGCACCGAGTATTTTATAAAACACTTATTGTGATATAGTGATCTCATAGTTCTATAAAATAAATATTGGCATTAAATGCAATTATCTAGTTTATTTAATCTAATTTATAATATGTTGTATGCTTGTAACTGAACAATTAAATTGTAATTTCTTTTTATGTTATCTAGTAATACTCTATCGAAATTCTGCATATATAACTTGTTAATGCATTGGAATCCTTAAAGCTTCCCGCGGTACAGGCCTAGCCTAGTGCAGGAAGTCTTTGAAAATTCTTTTTTGCTAAATTTGTAAAGAAACTAAATATTTTTGTATAACACAATTGGTGACCTTTGTTTGTTTTCTTTTAATTAATAAAATTCTTATTCTTATTCTTACAACGATTTAGGTTCAAGGTTGATCGGAAAAATTTGGCAGTGACGGGTAGCGTGATGTTCTTTCTGATTCTGCTAAAGTGGCCTTTCTAAACCCCCAGAACCGGCCCCGGGACTCCTTAGAACATTTCTCTATGAATTCTTTCAAGTGCGAGTCGGATCGTGTTTCAAGTTTTCGCAACGCCACATCATTCCATAATTCACAAAACCTACAGCATACGCGCAGACTTAGTGTCACTGACTCTGGCAGAGCCACCATCAGGGATTTTCATTTTGAAAACACAAAAAAATTGTCGCTAATTAGTCGAAATTTGTCGCCAAATATCAGAATTTGTCGGTCACTGGTTCAAAAGATATAAGGGTTTATAGGTGGCCGATCTGGAGAGAGTCTCCCCAGCAGGGCCACATTTATATCTCAAAAACTAGGGCACCTAGCAAATATCTCTTTTCTCCCATAATTTGTCGCCAATTAGTCGGAATCAGTCGCCAAATATCAGAGTTTGTCGGTCACTGGTTTAAAAGATACAAGAGTTTATAGGTGGCCGATCTGGAGAGAGTCTCCCCAGCAGGGCCACATTTATATCTCAAAAACTAGGACACCTAGCGAAGATGTGTTTTCTCCCATATTTTGTCGCCAATTAGTCGCAATTTGTCGCAAAGTTACAGATTTAGTCGGTGTGTAATTAAAAAGATATTAAAGAATTCAATTTCCCCATACAGTGGTACAAGCGAGTACAAAATACTTTATGTAGTTTCTAGACAGTATCTATGACGTCTTATGGAGGAATGTTTGTTTCGAATTAAATAAATGTAAACTTATTCTATAATTTCAACCCACCATAGGAAAGCTGTATTCATTACCTATAAACAAATCTACAATACATATAATTATGTAATTATTTATCTAACACAATGTGCACTTACCACTTAGTCGCTGGCAGATAGATATTATAGGTATTGGTTTCAAGCAGAGTCGTCCAATGAAGAAACACCCATTGAAATTTTTATTGAGAGATATAATCCATATATAGGTACCTAACTAGCTGACCCGCGCAACTTCGTCTGCGTCACAGAGATATAGAGCCAAAGAAATAATTTTCCCCGTTTTTGCAACATTTTTCATTGAGGCTCCGCTTCTATTGGTCATAACGTCATAATATTATCGGTCATAATGTTATTAGCCTAGACTAAAAGTGAAAAAAATTTCAAAATCGGATCAGTTTTACCGGAGATTACCCCTAACATCCAAAGTCACAAACTGTATCTGTTAATAATATTGAATAAGTACCTACTTATAAATGTTACAAATACCTATTTGTAACATTTTCTGAAAGTACAATAATTTTGAGGTAATAAATCATTTTATATTTCGACAACAGAAGTTTTATTATTCTAACCTCAATTAAGATAAAATAAAAACTCAACCCGTCCATACCCACAACACAACACTCGCAATCACCTCAAAATACACACCAACACAACACACATCAAACGAACTTTATGGAAATTCATTTAAAATTTGATTACAATTGACAATACTTTTTCAACGTTTAAGTATTTTAAACATTTTACTAAAGGTACGACATTTATTTATTATTCTAAAGTTAATTAGAGCTTAACATTGTAAAGTGGTAAAACAGTTGCATGCGACTGTACATCTTTCACCAAATAGACCAAGAGCAAGGTTTAATGTTTTCAAAGAAGTTTAAGCCACTCTAACCTAGTAATTTAAAACATAAAAACATGAATTAAATTGAGAATTTATCTCTCTCGGACATTTCTAAAGACTTTAGACCGATAAAACTAGAAGTATATTACACATATTAATAGAAATATTTTTTTCTTGGTATTTTTCGTGAACTCTTCGACCTAGCTCTTGGACTATACCTTACTAATTGAACTCATTATATCTCCTAAACTAAGATCCGATTAAATCTGTGACTTGGCGACAAATTGCGACTAATTGGCGACAAAATATGGGAGAAAACACATCTTCGCTAGGTGTCCTAGTTTTTGAGATATAAATGTGGCCCTGCTGGGGAGACTCTCTCCAGATCGGCCACCTATAAACCCTTGTATCTTTTGAACCAGTGACCGACAAACTCTGATATTTGGCGACTGATTCCGACTAATTGGCGACAAATTATGGGAGAAAAGAGATATTTGCTAGGTGCCCTAGTTTTTGAGATATAAATGTGGCCCTGCTGGGGAGACTCTCTCCAGATCGGCCACCTATAAACCCTTATATCTTTTGAACCAGTGACCGACAAATTCTGATATTTGGCGACAAATTTCGACTAATTAGCGACAATTTTTTTGTGTTTTCAAAATGAAAATCCCTGATGGTGGCTCTGCCAGAGTCAGTGACACGCAGACTTAAAATCTTGAAATTAAGCTTGAATATTTCCGGAATCCTACAAACCCTTCTGTATGCGAGTCCAACTCACACTTGACCGGTATTGTAATCGGACCACTATGCCACTCATAATAGTAAGTGGGAAGGCAGGTATTCCTAGTAGAACATTATATAATTGATTTAACCGCTCTTGTATTTCCGCGTTGCCGCGTTGTAAATGTCAATAAGGAAAAACTCGTTTCTGACATTTCATAGTAGTTGGTAGTAAAGTAACCATTTTGGGAAATAATATACACTATCGTGGCTGAATTATAACAGCAGCACGTGGCGATGAGTAGTGGCCATCTTATCATACCGAGAATCCTCCTTGCCTTGGAAAGCACGAAGCTGTTGGTGCCGGCTGTCAATTGTAGATGACAGTCTTTACGGGTAGTCAGAAGCCAAAAAATCTCACCAGACATTACTAGATGGGGTATCGTGTTACCCAGGCACTGGATTGTGGAGGACAGGCAGACGCTCCATATAATTAACTGGCCCCATAATAATTAGGAAAAGCTGTTAGCTGAGGCAAGTTGAATGTTAATTTAGTGCTCTAGAAAATAGTCCTGATTTGACTAACATTAGTACCTACCTAATAAGAAGAGTTTTATATCTATTTATGTAGTTCAGAAGACAGTCCGGGCCAGAGTATGTATCTACTATAATCACAAGTGCAAAGCTCGATAGGTATTTCTAGTGTCTTGTTTTATCTCATAATAATAGTAACTTGTATTATCTCATTGCACGAGCTGTGACGTTGCAGTAGTAATTATGTACATGAGCGTTAACATTTGCTCAGCTGTATGTATGTAGATCCACTAGGTCCTACTTCCCATGTGCAACTCTCCAATACTCTCCATACATTTCTCTACACACAAACGACGATACCCGCCGTTAATGTTATTGCTTTGCTTGTTAGCTACAAGTCTCTTATTAATTCAAAGTTAAGTTGATCTTTATACCTTCTTAATCTAGAATCTTTTACAGATAAATTATACAATTTTCTTACAGAGCATGTAAACTCAGTATAAAATATCAGGCGATACAGAAAGTGCACTCAATTATCTTTAATAAGATAAACGTTTACAAGTGTTAACCATGATAAAGTACACTTTAAGAGTGATTTATTTTAATGACAACAGCGTCTACTGTAGTTGCAATTCGCGAGAAACATGTGAATCCTTATTATCACAGTATGCTACGTTTCTTTAGCTGATTTTGCTTGGCGTTACACGATATTCTTACTCTCATTAGAAACGAGGAACTAGACTGTTACCATTCATATAAACAGTTGCAAACACAATGGATGGAACAAGGACAGGCACTTCTACCAGCTACTTCAGTCTACGTTTGTGTTACCTTCATTGTCCTCTACACCATTGTTTTACTACATCATAGAGACGTAAAAATCGATAAACTGTAATCTTGGGACATACATTAGTAATCAGTAGAGGTCGATCGACATTATTTTAAGGAAACGGGCGTGCGCTTCATAAAAAATGCTTTTGCAAAAGCAAGCTTTAGTACGCAACACAGACAAAATATTAATATCGCGTTGCTGATAACTTATAACAAAATCAGAGCAATAACAATATGTTTTAATCTTCAATAATGTAGCCATAGCCTGGTATCCGATAGGGTACCTACTATGACGTGTTTGTTACTTGCTCCATTCAACTCCATAAACGACTAACCGCTTAATAAGATACAAATTGATCAATTATTATCCGCTAAGTATTAAAAAATACAGGTGTTGGTGTTTCCAATACAGTGCTGGCGATGATCGCCGGGAGATATGACTGCCCGTATATCGGACACTGCTGTAGCAGGCATGTTGCTAGCTGTGTCCGATAATATGTCTGTGTTTTATGTATTCTGGTTACTGTATGGGTGCTTTTTGGTTACCTGAAATAAATGCTTTTTTATTTTATTTATTTATTTATTAAAATAATTACTTTAAATGTTTTAGGATATTGTATAGTTCAACATGTATTTTGCGATTTGACTTTTATTTAGGAATACTAAAGTGCTTACTTATTCAGAATATTGGGTCAAATTGGGAATTATTTTCCTTATTTACACTGTTACTAATTTTATTTCCAATAACAATTAGTTCTTACTATATTTTTTTTTATTAAAATCAACCACAGACCAAGCGGGATCTTGCTAAATACACCTAATCAATGTCATTGCCTTATATTCTGACAATTTCACACAATACTACGAAATTTTGAAACATTTTATTTTCCTGTAGGTACCTATGTCCTGATTGTAACAGAAAAGCTTTCCATCGTTTTCGCAATTACGGCAAAGCTCCACGTCACACGTGAGATAGGATAGCAGGCATCGCGACAAAGTCGGCTTTTGACAGCCGGCCTGGCCAAGATTTGATCAAACCGTTTCATATTTTCGTATATGAAATTTTAAATAACCTGCCACATGTGATGCGCATAAAATTACAAAGGTGATATCGACCTCGTCCCAAAAAAGAAATGGTTCAAACAACAAAACAGGTCTACGTTTTGTTGGAAAAAATAATACACCTCGGCGGCGAACGTTGTGGCTTATACTGTCACAAGTTGATGAGAAGGTCACGCTTGATTTTAAGTTTTGGCAAGCTTGCAAGCTTGCTTGATAATGACATAGGTACCTATAATGTTCTTAATGTTTGCTATTCGTGTACAAATACATACAGGCTTGTGCAAGCATTGACAGTTGGTACCTTACCGTTTTTCTCATATCGAATACCTAAGTTAAAGCCATATTATAAAAATACTTCGATTCGAAACGCGAATGTCTACAGAACATAAATTATGAGTGGCAGTTATCTATGAAATCCTATCAAATTACAGTTCTTACCATTTAATTTATATAATTTGCAAAATATATGGATTCAGCGCATCACCCCGCTGCTGACCTTGTGCATTGAGTTACTCACTGTGAACATAAGTCAATTGTAATCTTGTTTCTTATTCTCAACTCAATCACTAGCACTTCGCTCGCCACGTTAGATGGCGTTTAGTATTGCAATTTTCGTAGGGATCTCTATTTTGTCAGATTAGTGGCCGGTGGGGGTGGGTGCCGAACTGCCGACCTTGCAAGGTCGTTGGCGCTGCTATGCCGTAAGCGAGGGCTAACACAACGCTTTGGCAAAGCCACAGCCACACCTGCAGGACCGCAATCAACAACCAACTTTTGGAAGAAACTTCTGAAAGCATAAGTTTACTGCAATACCTGTAATAATTGGATAGCAGCCAAGGACGGCAGCATTATTGCTCACTTTAGCTTCAGTTATGTAGACGAATAATATGGATGACGTAGGTACACCTATTTAAGTAAATAACCATAACGAAAAACGATTGCAGAGAAAAGCAGCAGGAATCGATAAAACTACATTAATTTACTTCGGTTTAATGCATTCTTGCGAGAAAGTTAAAAGAGAAAAATCTAATTCCACTTTTGGTTATACTTATACATAACTACCTATATGAGCAAGGCACGGTCTTGTCAAATTAGACTTTTGGCCTTGGCGAGTTTTTAGCTTATCGATTTCCGCGTAACTACCAATAAGAATAATATTAAATCAACGTTCTTTGCAAATTAAATTTAATTGATGTTGTTTTTTCCCGTAGAATTGGTAGGATGGTGGCTAAACTGAAATATGTATACCTAAGTTACTATAATTTTCTGATTACCTAATAAATGCATATTATATTTTTTAATCGACTTCCCAAAAAGGAGGAGGTTCTCAATTCGGTTGTATTTTTTTTTTATGTTTGTTACCTCATAACGATAACTCCGACAGTTATGATCCGCTTTGAAAAATTCTTGTTTTATCTGAAAAGATATACTTGCAGATTGGTCCCATTTAAATTTTATCAAAATCGGTTACGAACTTTGGACTTTAAATCGAAATAGCTGAAATTCGTCTACTTGGATGATGGTTTTATGTCATACTTGGATGAAATTGCGTATTTTGCTTTTCTGCGATTTTGCAGTGGTGTTGTTAGGTGTGGGATACCAATACCCTTCTCCTTGATGAACTTTAGAGTTGCCTGAACATCTTATATCTTATATCTTTATAAATTTTATAAGTAGGGCAAATAATTTGGGCTAAGCGAACTAGCCCAGGTTCACATTACAAAATGGCAACAGATACTATTTAGAAAACTCTCAGTTTATGTCTCAAGAATTGCTGCAGAACTCAAATGAGGTTATGGCACAAGCTCCCAAACTATTGAATTCAACCCTAGCAGTGAGTAGGTATGGCACAGCTGCGCATTGCGACGATATGGCGAGGTTATTCTCAAATGATACTGATAAACGTTCAGAGTTCTGACTCCACTGACCTCGAATGGACTGCTAAATTATTAATTTGTAATTGCCCTTTGAACTACATTAAAATCTTGCTAAGAAACCACTGCGTGTTTTTATCGTGTATAGCGTCTACCTTTGTATTTTTATGGATCGTAACTGGTCATTGAATACTCTTAAAAACGTAAATATATTTCTTAACCAGCAATAAAACTATGACACTTCACCAGGGTCTAGTCATCCGTTGTTTTCGACCTTATCCATTTAGTTTTATTCTACTACAGAACGTATTGAATCTTATAAGTGTGAAACAAGAGCCATTTTTGAAAACAGTCTAGTTTCCCTTTGTTCGACGTAGAAAGTGCACCACGAACTGGGATCACGACGAGCATTCTAATTGCGGTTATTCTACGAAAGGACTCTTGGAACTATATATTTTTTAGATGTTGTCCCTTGAACCTTTTGTTTTTTTTTCCATCGATCTTCAACGAAGCAGGTGGAGTTTTTTTTGTTAAAATATTTAAAAATGAAAAGTTCCCTGTTTATCGGTTTAGCTGAAAAATATATACATGCAATATTTCCCAACCCGACATAAGTTTCTGACTTGCATAGGATTGCATTACCTACCTACATAATTATACATTCTGGTTTTATAATTAGAATAACCGTATAGCTCACACTAACGCTCGGTTAGCTCTCACTAATTAAGACGTGGGACAGAAAACAGGCATCATGCAGTATGTTCTGTTTATACGTCAGCTTGACACAGACAACTCTCAGAATTTTCTGGAAGGCGCAGCCGTCCGTACCTGCGGATAATGTGCCAACTCATTCTTTATTCCGATTTCTCGTGACAGACGGTCACCATTAGGGCCATCATCAAATAACAATGTTCACAAAATTGCATGTAATTCTGCTAGTTCTCAGAAAAAAATTGATTGTTACGTAAGCTTCGCTTTCCTTCCAATGTAACAAGCAGCCCCCGCGATTTCTAATCGATTTCATGCTCTTAGCTTTTTGATTATCTATCTATCACTCTTTTACAAAAAGAAACAAATTTTCAATCACTGCAGTGGTTATCTTTGAGTGGCATTATTTAATGATGTCATAATGGCTTAGGGCTGATTTTTTAAAGGTCAGATAAAGTTTATTGGAAGATAAAATCGGTACGTCATATTGACCTATTTTCCATACAAAAGCTGTCAGACTTTTAACCTCAGGTAAAAGTTTTAGTACTATTGAAAAATCAGCCATAAGTAATGTGAACTTATTACGCCATGGCGATTGTGCTCATAGGTTCGTCATTGCGTCTCTTTATCATTCGAACGGTTAATTTAAGTGGCTTATTATTTTGCCATGTCCGCCTGCCTGCCTGTCTGTCTGTCTGTCTGAGACTGTCTGACTGCGGTTTAGCTCAGAGACGCTTAGCGACAATTGGTATTTGGTATGGGTGGTTATCACGCCGACAAAATGGTAAAGATGCGTTTGCGGATTTTTTTAATTAAGCTTTAAAGCTGCTTTAAAGTGTTAAGAGTCAAGTGCCAGGCTAAACTGCTGTTTTTAGAGACGTTGAAAAATTCATGGTAGTAGCATGACGAATTTAAAAGGAAATCTATCACAGCCAAGTAAGCTTAACAAGTTAACGAGTAATTGTAGACCAACCTATAAAATGCTACAATTGTGACGTTCAACTATGCAACCCTAGACTGCGTATGGCCCGACTCTTTGCCGGTTTTTTCGTCATGATCTAGCTAAATTATAAAGGTATTCACGATGTGAAGAAATTCTAAAACTGTCACTGTTATCTCTGACTTAGACTAGAGTCCAAGAGCAAACTAATTTGAAAAAAAAAATCGGAGAGTGTGCGGTGCGATCGGATAACTCAATGCTAAGACACTCCGGACTATCTTATTATCAGAATTTAGTCGCATAATTCTCTTAAGTAGTATATTGTCTGCAGTAGCCAGCTCGTTACATCGTTAAGGCGAGGTTGCAGTACTGTGTGTTTTGACGAACAACAGCGACTGTCCAGTGATCGAAATAATGCCTAAATTTTGATTGTTTTTTCTTCTTGGCGAAAACTGATAATGAAATTATACAATATGGTTTCAACATTTACTTCAAAATAAAAAGCTCTATCTATTGATATAACTTTTATAAATATTCGTGATGAAATCTCTTAGCAGTACACGTTTAAAATTGTAATTTAATGTCATGTTTGATTAAAAAAAGTATCGAGCCAATCATTCTAAATCGCGTTTCTATCTTTACGATTTACTTGAGGGTATGATTAATTTTTATGTAACGATTTTTATTTATTAAAAAACTCATAATTAATAAGATTTTCAGATGTTCAAAAATCTTAAGAAGTACTGCAACCCCGCCTTAAGTAGGTGTCATTCGTAACCTTGCTCCGTGTTCGTAACTCCACAGTATAAATATGGAAACACACTGGCTGTACTAGTGTTTAGCATTAATTAGAAACTTGTATTGTAGCCCATGCCTAGAAACAAGAATACAATACATTTTGTTGATCTAAAAACCACGCACTGTCCGAAATTTTCGAATCTCAAACAATGATTGTTGCATTGAGTATGGATACGCTCAAGCTAGGTATAGTTATAGCACTGTGAATTGCACATACCTACTCGTACAACCTCTTTGGAGCATCAAGGATCCTTTTTCCAAGCCTAATTGTGCATCATCATCATGCATTGGCAAAAAACCACTACCTACCTACCTTTATTCAAAAGGCTTCGGCTGTCTATATCCTTCAAATAATTTAAAGAGAAAGTAAAGAACCGTTTCACCTTCTTCTCTCGTGTCAATAGACCACATTCTATCTTATCTACCTGTAAGAAACGAACTAACGACCTACTCTTTTACCTCTTTTAAATCATGAAAATAAGCACAGCTTCATATAAATCAAAACAAACAAATGTATAATTGGTGTAGAGAATCAGAATGTTGTCCCAAATGTGACTATCGAATGGGCCAAATTTTGTCTATGAAGGTCAAATTACAATAGAACGGGTTTGGAACCTATTTGCGTAATTAAAAACTTAATGAATGAAAATCCTAGTCATTGGTATTAAATGGCACTACGCCTACCTCGTACATAAGTAATGAAATTAGTCCATTAAAAAGTAGATGAAAGCTCAAGGATGGGTACAGTTTATTAATAATCTCTATATATATAAAAATGAATCCCTATTTCCCTTGGTCATCGCATCACGCGTGAACAGCTGGACCGATTTCGCTTATTCTTTTTTGTTGTGTTTGTTATTGTCAGGACTAGGAGAAGGTTCTTATGAAAGAAAAAAATAATAAAGTTGCCAGTTACCGGGAGCAAAGCCGCGAGGAACAGCTAGTATTAATATACTTAATGTTTAAGTTTTACACTACATACATATAGAAAAATGACAAGTTAGGTTTTATTCTTCTGAAAGTCTTTTACGTTTTTTTATTTCTCGTGTGTCTGGTTGTCTATCTGTCCGTCTGTCACTGCCACTTTTTGGACCGATTCTGTTGAAATTTGGTACACATATAAATGGTCTTCGTTGAGCCAAACGCGGACGCGTTACGTAATTTTGAGAACCTCATATCATACCCAAAGAAGAAAATTAAAAATAGTGCAACGTAATTATGAAATCAAAGGGATTACTGTGAATAAACAATTTTGAAGTTATTCAAGAAAAAAGACCAAAAATTGCCATACCCCCCCTTATCTCCGAAAGTACCTACTGAAAAACATGTTAAAAAAAAATGAAATTGGTTCGGAACCTTTGCACACGAGTCCGTCTCGTATTTGGCCAGTTTTTATATTATCCTATGTTGTCTCACTGTCTCTTTTACGTAAAAAAAAAATATTTTCAATAAAAAAGTAAAAAGAACTGATTGGTATAGCAGTTCTAGGCATTGTCTGCTAACTCATTTCAGTGAGTTTATTGACCAGACTGTCACCTTGAAAATATACAACTGCAAAGTTTGGCTGCTACATAGACATACATAGGCAAACCGATTCGGTCTAGATTAGCTACAGATGTAGTACTTAGGTGCGTATAGAGAGTATTTAGCATATTGCGCAACAGAAGATGAATCAGTGCGAGCACGGGGCGTGCGCGACGTTGACCCAACAGCCGGTCGCTCACCTCACGATCTGTCCTTTGCCACTTCTAGGACAACTTCAATAGGACCAGCTTGTGCTCGAGAATACACTTATTATACCACTAATTGTAGAAAAAAAAGATCCCACATACATTCGATAATGAATTTACTACCTATCCTTAGATAAATCTGTCCACTTGCACTGCTACAATGTTTGGATGCCAGAATTAACAATCATGAGTCAGTTATTTAATATCTCGATAGTAAACTTCAGTCTCTGAGGAATGTAGCTGAGTCTTTGTTGTGTACTTACATAAACAGTAATAAAATACCTTAAAGACTGTTACCTATAAAACATTGCCAAAGGCACTCTTGCATTCACATAAGATTTGTTTAGCAAATTGTTCAAAAGTATAGTTTCGTCTTCCTCACCTTGCCGTCTGTGTATAAAGTTCACGGCCAGATTACGTGCATCCGGAAAAACCCGACTAAGCTTAGATTTATTCAATTTTTAATCATTTTCTTAGAGGCAAATTTTGTCAAACGAATTGAAACTCCCACAGGACGTTGTGTGAGACAAATCTATACTATCTAATATTAAAGCAGAAGAGTTTGTTTGTTTGGTTGAACGTGCTAATCTCAGAAATTACTGGTCAGATTTGAAAAATTATTTCAGTGTTAGATAGCCCATTTATCGAGGAAGGTTATAAGGCGAATAAGAGCGGAGCATTAATGGAAAATATGACGCAGACGTAGTTGCTAGCTAGTTAAATCTAAAACGTTAATATACCTAGTGTTACCATTATATGACGCTCTGAGTCATAATTATTCCATTGCGTCCTTTCTCCACCCCACTCCCAGACAAGCTTCATAAAAACCGACATTATATTATTATAATATACGATATACATATACATTATGTAATATATCGTTAGACGTGATTGGACCGGTCGTAAACATCGACTTGGACATTTCTGAGACAAACGTTTCAACTGCACCTTGCAATCTCTTTCAATGCCATAAAAGAATTAATAGCAAGATGCAAATAGTGATACTGGGTGGTTAGAGCCATAAACTTCAAATTTCTGTTATGAAGGGCAGGGAAAGTGATGGCGTTATCTGGTCTTTAAACTATTCTCATAACTCATAATTGATCATAATAATAAGCGAGCCGGCTGCTTTCTGTGTCATCTGGCGAGGACGAAACTATGTATTTGTGAACAAGAACATTAATTAGGACTGATAACAAACCAGATTTTGGAATTTAGAAAGCTTTATTTATTTTATTGACTGAAACCGTACACGTACGTTATTGGAGGCTCACTTTATCTTATAATGTATAAAATATTTTTTACAGCATCAACACACTTATTGTTTTCATTAAAAAATGGGAACCGTGAAGCGGAACGAGTGTTGTATTTGTAAATTGGCATGACATTTTAAAGATTTTAAACTTGAAAATGAGCTTGAATATTATCAAATTATCAACGTTTTTTTTTACTTTTTAGAGCAAAACAATACAGTCAGCTAGCAGTTTTAATCTTTCTCACTTTATTCCACTTTGCCACAGTATAAACTGTGACTTTGCCCTGTCTTTCACTGTGACTTGTGAATTACCTACACAATTTATAAAGTCATCGAATGATTTTAAGTTCAGTAGATGATGAATTGAGGATAAAGCTATAACAGTGGGGCTTTGGCATAGTAACTTTAACACTGCGCAGGCGTAGCGCTGCGTAGCCACTACCTACGCCGAGTAGCGTATCATAAGTAGCCTCCACACTGCTCCCGAAGTTGATCGAAGTTGAGCGAATACGATAGTGTGGAGGGGCACTTCGCTTCGCCTCGTGCAACTTCGCTTCGCCTCGGGCGACTTCCAGTTGTTGTCGGTTTTTTGCGCCCGAGTCAAAGGACTCGAAGTTCGAACACGAAGCGTCTGTCCACACTACTCGGGTCACTTCGGCTCACTTCGGTTCGCGCCAGCCATAGTAAATACGCACGTATTTTTATGATGCGAGAGTACACATTGCAACGGCAGTTGCCGTGACACATGAACGTTATCCATTATGCCTATCGTGAGGGGGAACGGGCGACTGAGTTCCTCGCGAAGTTGCTCGAGGTGTGTGGACACCTACTTCGGACTTCGGTCAACTTCGGAGAGCACTTCGCTTCGTGCAACTTCGGAATAGTGTGGAGGAAGCAATAGAATCTGTGTAGCATAACTTGTACGCGAGGGCGAGCAGATGCGTTAGTCAGTAGGTACCTATGTTATACTTTCTGTTTCCCTAACATTCCCATGATCCCATCACGGTTGTACTTACACTTCTTCGGAGGCTTAGAAAACATTGCGTACCCACGATGTCTACGCAACTTCAAAACATAGACTGTTTACCTAGAAACACTGGCAGAAACTCGTTTGTGTTTTCAGTGCATTATCATTGCACGTGACCTGGGAAGTATGCATGATATTGTAATCGAGAAGTAATGTGCTACATTTAAAAGTTTAACGATAAAGTCTAGCGTCACACTCGCTGTTTACAGTTTAAATTCGTTTTTGTTTGTTTCTTGATAACTGTTGAGGCACATAGCGGGTGCTATATAACTACTATACATTTAATTACTTCGTAGGTACATACACTGAAATGATATGCATTCTAGAAAAATGTTTACTTTACTACTACTAACCTTATCTTATGTGTCTGGCTTTTTTATGAGCCTCGTGCCGTGCGTGACCCCTAGCAGGCTGTGTTTAATTTGATACCTTATTTTAAATCTTCTCACCTAAATAGGCACCTACTCACATTATCTGTTATCAAGTCAGTGTTTATCAGTCTTGTTGGATACAAAGCCAACACACAAACATCACTTAGTTTGGTAAAAATCAAAGTTTAACTGCAAATTCGTTAAATTTTTATGTTAAAATAAAGTGTAATGTTTGCGTTTTATTTGACTTAAATGTAAACATAAATATTTATGCGTTTTGGCCCCATATGGAAGTGCTTGAAACTTTGATAGTGGGCGACATTGCATAAGTATTTCGATAACTGTAGTAAAATTGTGTTGCACTGCGACGGCCGCACTCCAAACTCTTAACACAAGTGGTACTTACTTGTGTGGCCAGACTCCAAGTGTTGACTAGCAACTTATCGATTTTCTGTGAGCGTTGTGCTGATTGCTGTAATAGATATAGCAATATTTATAAATAAATACTTTACGCTCCTAGCCAGAAAACCTCAAAGCAGTTTGTAATTGTAACTAAGTAATATTCATACGAATTAAAAGCTCTAAAAACATAGAATTCAAGTAATTAAGGCAGGGAAGCAAAACATAATTACAATCTAAACTTCAATTTTGAGGTCATTTTTGCAATAAAATTCTTTTTCTTTTGCAGATTTGGAATGCGTACACCGACAGCCATCCATCGACAGTTGTGAAGGTACCTATTTTTATTTAGGTATTTACACTGTACATTGTTTAGTGACACCATTTTATTATGCACTAGCTGACCCGCGCAACTTCGTCTGCGTCACATTTTCCATTATTGTTCCGCTCCTATTTGTCTTAGCGTGATGATATATATAGCCTATAACCTTCCTCGATAAATGGGCTATCTAACACTGGAAGATTTTTTCAAATCGGACCAGTAGTTCCTGAGATTAGCGCGTTCAACCAAACAAACAAACAAACAAACATACAAACAAACAAACTCTTCCGCTTTATAATATTAGTATAGACTAGCTGTCCCCCGCGGCTTCGCTCCCGTCAACTGGCAACTTTCTTTTTTTTTACATAAAAAGTAAAAAGTACTACTACTCCTGTTAATAACAAACATAACAAAAAAAAGAATCAGCGAAATCGGTTCAGCTGTTCGCATGTTCTCGAGATTTGCGCTTAGCAACACATTCAGCGATTCATTTTTATAATATAGACTAGCTGACCCGTGCCCACTTCGTTGGGCGGTAAACATTTTAACTTCTGATGAAATGATGAGTGTGGTTCGGTTAGTACTGAGTGCTATGATTTATTTCCTGACTGCCAAAAGGAGGGTTTTGTTTTTATGTATGTAGCTAGGCTAGCGAGCCGCTGCGAGCGCTGAGCGCTAGACTCCCTATCCCTTGTTGCAGAGACATGCTGCTTTAAATCACTGAGACGTGCACGTTCAGCGCTAGATTCCCGAGCACGGACCTGCGATGTTCTCCAGCTTTGGTTAGCAAGCCGCTGTGAACGCTCGGAGCTAGATTTCCCAGCGCGTGCTTGCGAAATATTTTCTCTATTCCTCGAGAGGCGCAGATGATTATCAAGAGCAGACTCTGCCGTACGGCGTACTCGAGCTGCTCTTGTCTCATGTCTGGGATGTCTGACGGGAAAGTTGAGATTTCCTTTTAGGCATGAAAAACAATCGCTAAAACTGTCCGATATCCCAAAAACAGCAGCAGGCTTCGAACTCGAAGAATGAGAACGAAGTAATATTGTAATTGTGTTTTGAGAAACCGAGCAACCAAAACAATAGACCAACAACATTCAACCAACATTTAACCAACTACGTACAACTCACGTACCTAACGACAAAAGTTAAATAATAACTGGAGAGGGTCATTAATCCGCGGAAAATCTTAACACCACGATTCAGAAAAATTACGTAATTGCACAAAGCATGTTCTAATGCGGTTCGTGAATGGACGGCGCGGGCGGCGTTTTGCGATTTAGTAATTTTATATTATCTTCGAAACTATTCAACCAATTGACATACTGTTTTGGGCAAATCGTATCTCTATGATGTTCTTGTGATCATTATAAAAATTTTTTCGATAAGGATTAATATTTTGTTGTTTAAAAAATCGTTTAAAGATAAGTACATCGAAAAATACTTTTTTTAACACATAAAAGCTACTATATCTGCTAAAATATAAAAGATAGAAATATGGTGCCGCGGACTTTTTTGTAGAACTATTCAAAGCGGACCAGGTTGCCATACATTGTTCTCAATTATATACAACTGTTAAGGCAGCGCACGCAAATAACTCTGTTGTAAGAGCAATTTTTTTCCGCCTGGATAGACAAAAATTGAGATAGTTCGGCTAATATGCATGATATCTTTATAATTTATAGCCTATAGCATTCCTCAATAAATGGGCTATCTAACACTGCAAGAATTTTTCAAATCGGACCAGTAGTTCCTGAGATTACCCCCTACATACAAACTTACAAACTTACAAACTTACAAACTTACAAACAATTTTACCTCTTTATAATATTAGTATAGATAATGTGCCATTTCCATAAATAGAGCTAGAACATAGCTAGAATTTCTCATTTCGCAGTCATTGGAATTACTAAAGCTGCACTTATCTAGTTCTTGGTACAATGTGGAGCGTCTCAGTAAATTTTTAGTTTAAGCGTCTTTCTCACAGAAATATTAAAAACAGGTCTTTCTCTATTATTGGGAAAAATTGTTCTATCAGTTCCCAGTTTTCCAACCATTGTGCGCACTGGTGCATTACCGTGTGAGAGCAGTGTGCAAACAACGCACGCCAGCACTCAGAGGTTCCATATACCGCGTGTATCTGACATCGACGCACAAACGATTTCCATGGGTCCAGGGCATGATTCTGGACACCCCAGTGTTGGAATTTTTCGTCAGCTTTTTTCTCATTTTTTCATTTTTTTCAAGGGTTTTTTTACTTTAGACTGCTCATAATCGTTATTCTGACCTAACCCAATGAGATTTTTAATAAAAAAATAATTAAGTAACTACTTTCACTAAAAAGAGCAATCTGAATAAAACCACGAATAGATATCAGCTCAGCTGAGCTGATACCTATTTGTGGTAGTCTTGAAAAAAATGAAAAAATGAGAAAAGAACCGACGAAAAATTCCAACACTGGGGTGTCCAGAATCATGCCCTGGACCCATGGAAATCGTTTGTGCGTCGATGTCAGATACACGCGGTATACAACACGATACACCGTGAAATAATGTTTTGTAATCGCACCATTCATACCCGCTACACATACGCGGAACTTTTTACTTCCATTCAAGAAGTTTTCATAGGTCTACATCATATTATGTGTCGTAAAAAAAAATGTTAGCGTTTTACTTCGTATGTAATGTGAAAATGAAATGAAGATACTTCGCAATTTCACACTAGTTTCTCTTGGTCTCTGTATTTTCTATCAAGTTCATGGTATGCATACGTATGTACCGCATTCTTCATCATCTATAAGACGAGCTGACCCGCACAATATCATCTGCGTCACATTTTTCATTAGCTCCGCTCCCATCGTATGTGATGTTAGCCTATAGCCATCCTCATGTGGGCTATCCAACACTAATATAATTTTTTTCAACTCGAACCAGTTGTTCCTAAGATTAGCGCGTTCAACCAAACAAAAAGCTTTTCAGTTTATATTATGATGGAAGATAATATTAGATAGTAAATATTGACACAGACGGATGTGTCGAATGAAAAACAGTCACGTCAATACAGAACGTCATGCAAAGTCGTCGACACATGTTGGACAACAAGTGAAGTGAGTCATCATTGAGCATGCATGTTTGTCTGGCCGGGACCAAACCGGTCCTCAGGCTGAGTGGCGACCGTTCATTGCCACTGCACTCTGCCTCATGCATGCCGCAGCCTGCTCGTTCTTTTATCTATCGTACATGCCACTATGTTTGTGGTCCTTAGACACGTAGCGGATAGAGGAATTGTAATAGTCTATGCCTTTTATCCTATGAACGCTACGTCTTTACTCCGAAGGGTTTATTATGCTGCAGTCGTGTGCTCGTAGACGTAATTCCAAGGACTAAAACTTACAGTTTAATAGTATTACCTATATTGTCTTTGCCCTCGACATAGGACACACGGTGTGAAGACTTAGACATATTCACTTAGTACATAACATCTCCAATGTTATTTCTATTTACAACATCGCTTGCAAAATGTCATAAGTACCTAACATTACTTGAATCTTGAATTACGAGTGTCAGGTATTGCAAGATGCAGTGATTGATATCTCGTATTTGTTGCATGTTCTATTGCAATCTTGTGCTCTTAATTTAATTACTTGGTTTTTGTTTCTTTGATGAATTGTTTGATAAATGACTGACTATTATACAATCGTTGAAATCATTTAGCGGCGGGCGGCATTACACAGTTAGCAGAGAAAATTGAGGTTTGCGCTGGGCACCATTCCATATGTGCGTCTTTAGTACTCCCTTTCCGCTTACCCGAAATGTTACACCATCTTAGTAAAGACTATGAGATAACATGCACTCTATCTATAAATTCTACTATAGAATACTGATGTAAGCGGGGCTTGGTACGCCGCAGATAGACGTCGTATTTTAATTAAAATAATAATTACTTTCGTGTACCTGGCAACAACAGCACTCAACCTTCATTTGGTATTCATAGCTGTTACTAGGTCGTGATAATGCAACGACCCGATTAAGCTCATTTCAATTTCCATCAAAGTGAATTGTTTTCGGGACGAAGAAAACCTTATTGTGTATCCAATCTTTGTTTGCCTCGTTCATACAGAATAAAATAGATGCTTTAATTAAAACCAATATCCATAATTATTTTATCATAATTGTGATGTCTGTATTGAAGTTCTTTTAAATCTAGAACATCTTAATAATACCTCATAATATTTTTGCTCTCGTAACCATATTGAGATAAAAACAAATTTAATGTAATTGACCAATCAGGTTTTGAATATCATAAGTAACAAAGCGTGACATTTAGATCGATCCTGATCGGGTAGCGTCGCCCACAGCGACTAGTCGGCCTCGGAGCCTTTCCCTCGGTGACGCGGACTCACGCGGCTACTAGAGGCCAAGCACGCACTAACACGGACCTCTACTCACACTCATGAAAACGATCAAAAGTAGGACCACTCTGTTCAATTCGAACTATCATGGCACACTATAAGTTGAAGAAAGACATATTGACATAGGTATTTCTAATTTCTGTCATCATTCGCAGGACCTTTCAACTGACTTCATTTTTTTTTTCTAAGAACACTAGCTGACCCGCGCAACTTCGTCTGCGTCACATTTTCCATTACTGCTCCCATAGATATAATAAACAAGTTTTAGGTACTTAACTAAACTATAATAAAGTTTAACAAAATTGCAGTAGTTTGGGTAGAGTGTGTGAGTTCATATGAACAGTTGTTAGAATATCTCTCAAGGACCGTTAAGCCCCAATTGCCAAATGGTAGTGTCTTTCAATTGTCTTGCGTGCTCGGTGCCTGACGGGCCCGCCAGTCCCGGCTGTCATCAGTAGACCTTTGACAGTCAAAGCCAGAAATCTTGAGTCCATCTAGCCAAGGGGTTACCGCCGCGTTATCCTTGTTATCCACTAACTGGGGTTGTGGAAGTCAGATAGGCAAACTCCGTAAAATACTGCTTCCAGCGCCGACCCTCCCTGACATGGGATAAGAGCAGGAAGATGATGAGCCGACACCAGCATTATGTAGTTGGGATAAGCGCCGACATATTGATATGTTGTATGTCAATTGCTCAGCAAGTCAGCAAGAAGTGGGTCTTCTGGGCTTGTATATTTTGTACACAGTAGAAAGATACTTGTCACTTATGTACTACGTTGTCTGACTAACAATAAAATTTAAAATGAAAGTAATTTTATTTGGTCATACATGGTCATCAGTTCCGGTCCAGTTTAAAACTTTGAAAATATTAAAGAAACTATTAGTGCGTTACACTTTGGGTGGAATTATAATGACGTCAATCAGCTGATTTTGACATAATGTCGGTTCAATGAAAATCTACTAGTCCTCGTCATAATAACTGATAACCGCCTGATACAATTGTTAAACAAAAAAAAAAGATAGATCTGGCCAAATATCATCAAAACAGAACAAATTGCTTGCACAGCATACTCCTATCAACTGAAGTGTTCCTAACATTATTTGTAAACATACATAAATGTTACAGCGCGTTATCTTAATGATGATCAAAATTAAACACCAGTATGTTTGGCTTTCTCAATGTGAACATGCAATGATATAATGCGTTCTATATTTAATACCTTGCGGACATGGTTTACATCAAAATAACCACCGTCCATTTTCCCTAATGGCTTTTAATTAATTATAAAAGCCTACCAGCCATTAAAGTTATTCAATGGCTTTTTGCGTGTTTAACGTATAGCCATCGTTAATGCAGCCATGTGCTTCTGCTTCTTGTAATTCCATAAGGTCTATCACTAATTTGGCGAACACCTTAGAAGCTTGGTTGCACATTGCAGCATTGTCTTAAACAAATTCTTGAAAAATTGCGGTTAAATCTCTAATCAATATCAATGTATATAAAAATCAATGCCACTTTTCGTTGTAATTTTATAACTCAAGAACGGCTGGACCGATTTCGGTAATTCTTTTTTTGTTTAGTTCGCCAGAATACAGGGGAGGTTTAAAAGCAAAAAAAAATGGGTAGGTAGGGTAGCCAGTTGACGGGAGCGAAGCCGCGTTGGACAGCTAGTATTATATAAAAGTATAAAACTCATCTGATACTGAGTGACTGACATACAACCCACAGCCGAAACTTCTGGTCGTAGAAAGCTGAAATTTAACATATAGGTTCCTTGGGGAGTTTGGGGGAGCACTAAGAAAGGATTTCCCGAAATTCCTACGGGAACGGGAAAAAACGGGATATGCGCTTACGAAGTCGTGGGCAGAAGCTAGTTCATTCCAAATTACTAACTTTGTTGAGTAGCTTCGGAAAATTGTTCGACCGCGATGCGTAGTATAGGAGACCCACCCTTCGAAATAGTCGTTAAGGAATATATTCTAGGCGCTTCGGCAGCGTGGCATGCGATTGTATCGACCGTATAATCTATGGACATGACAGTGCCGAGCCTATTAACCTTGAACGTATGACTACTTTCACTTGAAAGATCCCCATATTTGCGTGAATCTTCTGAGGCGTATATTTTGTTCGTTTACATGTGCCAATAGTTTCTTCGAATCAATCGTTTTCAGTCCGTGCTCCTCAACCTCAACATTGAAAACATTTGTGTGATTCACATGATGCCTACTTGTTGAAAATGTTAAAAACACTAAAATTTTACATATAAGTAGGTACATAATATGTTCATGCAAAGTGACTTCAATTCTAGCATTTACTTAACTGATTAAACGGACACTTTAATATAAATTTCTCTAGAGAATGTTTGAAAGCCAAAGCACTCATTTACATAAAATCGTTTTATTTTTATTCACTTTCACCGTTTCTGCCAATTTATACAAATTTTATTAATCATGTAGGTCGGCTACAATCTGATAAATCTGCCTCCTGTGCATTATCTTATTCGATATGGACAGGAATGGTGATATCCATAAGAGAACCATGTTACTGACATTGTCCAAAAGGTCGCCAAACTAAAGTGGCAGTGGACAGCATTGCTCGCAGAACAGATTGTCGATGGAACCGAAGAGTTCTGGAGCGGTGACCGCGTACCGAAAGACGCAACGTTGGAAGGCCTCTCACAAGGCGGACCGATGACCTGGTGACGATGTGACGAACTGACGATGCGAGACGCACAGGACCGGTTGCTGTGGCGATACTTGGCCGATGTCCAGTATTGGACGTCTTTCGGCTGATATGATGGTGCTGTAACCTGCCGGTCGATTCTATAAATGAAGTGATCACGCAGTGAGCTGTCATTCCATATTGATTAAATGGACTGACAACTCACTTCGTGATCACTTCACCCAAGCCTTCACATTGACATGTTTACAGAATGGCACTGCCGTTCTTCTATACAGCGTAACTAGCAGCCGTCATCTTGGTGTTTCGATCACAAGCGTTGTCGTAATAAATCATATTATTTCAGACAATTCATCCATCTACTGTGGCTGTCACTTTTCTCTGAACCTTTCTTGGTCCCATATTATACATTCTTGTATCTCTTCCTCCGCATCACATGCCAATGTCGATTATACATATGACGATCACTTCAGCTTTACTCGAAGAGACACGTCATAGAACTCCCTCCGTCAAGCATTGTCAGTCGACTCATATCAAGTCATCAACTCATCAGAGCTACTACACTTTAAAACAAAAAATAACAACAGCGAGTGAGGCTGCTTGTTTACTTTGCCATTCTTACAAACGTATACAATTATCACTATAACGCATTATCACTACCGTATGAGATGTAGTAGAATAATGATGTTGCTTTTCATATTCAGCGAGCCATTGTTAGGCTGCACGAGTAAGACGCGTCCGTTGTTGTAAGGAACAGCCTTCACCTTGCTTTGGCTCACATGATTAGACTGTTTTATATTAGCGAATATAATAAGGATTTCACATGTTACACTTTTTGCCTTCTTGTATACCTAGTGATAACGATCAAATTAATGATTTATTCAGCAGTATTCAATACATTTGTGTGTTTATTCTCTTCTTTTTTACCTTTTGTCTCTCTGTAGCTCTTGACCATTTTATAGCTAACCTCCACTGGCTCCATTGAAATCAATCAATGGTGAATTGAGATTCGCTAACCCCAAAACGAAAATTCCGATTATTGATTCATGATATATAAGCATTGCATGCTCTCTTATGTCACATCGCAGTCTGATCATGTTCTTGACATTGACACTTTCATAACAGTTAGGTAATGTATTAGAAGACATATAGTGCATACTAATATGCACTACATGACTTCTAATAAAATAATCTTAATATATTCTTTTTATTATTTATTATTACCATTTAATTTTATACAATGTGTCCGGTTTGGGCTGTACAAAAAGTATAATAGAGCTAACTACCACCTAATTAGCTCTATTTTACATATACAATTATTCTATATATATCAATGGCAGCCGTTTTTATATGTTGGTCAATTTTTTCGCACTGTAACTTTGGAAGTGCTGTCTTCTTATGAGAAAACGACAGTGAAATTATACCACCACCTTCTCTTTCAACAGCAGCTTTCAAGAAATAGAATTCCGAGCTAGATTTGCAATAGGATTGATATTGTATAGATAGTTATTGTCTTTTAGCATTGTCAAGTGCCGCTGCGTCATTGGATACGGATGTGTTAATCATTATTTTTGGCGCTATTGCAATTTGAATAACGTCAAGAGAGACTTTTGTTTTTTGTTTGTGAATGGTTGTCATTATTTTGAAATTAAAAGATTTGTCTTTTCTCGTGTTCACAAAACAACATACAAAACTACCTCTTACACTGCATTTTTGTTTGTTTTGCAATGAACAGGTACAAATGAATAAAAAAACAAACTGCACAGGTAGTAGATTACGGAATATCTTCATAATCTTTTTAATTAATATTCTTAAAACTAAATTCACTTAGAAAGCGGAAAACTGTAGAGCAGTTATGTAACACTAATATCTGATGTTTAGCGGACACGCAGCGCTGTTAACATAATTGTTATGTTAGAATTCAAAAAATCGTTCATATTGCGGTCTCTGTCCCGCAGTGAAACCATTCACCGTTTCTCCCTAAAGGCGACCGGCAGCAGTTGGCGCGGAGTGAAATTTTGGCATCCGTCCTACTCTGCGAAATTGTTACATAACAATGCAGGTATGCGCCCACTCCACAAGACAAGATGTTTTGTCGATGCTCCGATGTATCCAAGCCATTCAATGCACATTGCATCCCCGTGTACAACCCTGACCTTCATTGGGGACGCAGTGGCAGTGGCAGCAAATTCTTAGAAATTTTAAGTTACCGTGACTGACACGTCAATATAAATCCTACTTTGGTACTTGCTAGCTGAGTATGATAAATATGTATGTATAGAAGCGACCAAAAAATATCTGTTGTCTGTCAGTAATTTTGAACATCAAAACATATTGTTTAAACGTAACTCGTCAGTCGTTGAGAATAATGTTGAATATCGACAATGACTCGTATTATCGAGCAGCGGACTTGTGGGTTGTCATTCAACTCCGTCAAATATAAAGAGTAGTCGGCAATCGTGTCAGTGTCAGCAGCAGTATTAGCGAGACAGAGGCGTCTTTCCTAGTATGTATTCACTTTATGCCATACGGTGAACGGCGTCGTAAAGCATCTGTTGTGAGTTCGTGACAATTACATTGCAAGGTTTCTTCATCCAAGTGCCCTCATTCCAAGTATACAGTTATATCCTTGTCTACCTGCTTCTATGACAATTATTATTTGTCTCTACCTACTGGTGAAACGATATCATGCTCAAGTATTCTTCGTTTGCATTGGTTACTTATTTATCATTGTATGCTCCACGTTTAATTTCTCATTCGCTCAAACAATCATGTTTGTTGACGGATTCGCAAAGGATTCAGTGTCACAATGCTCCAACCATTTTAGGCCACCATAAAACTTGTGCGTTGAGATCAAAGGTATTAGTTTAGTCTGGTATTGTATTGTAGTTCTACGCTTCATTGTGTGGAGTCGCTATCATTTGTTGTGCCACTGCAAGGTGGACAGTAATTATTACGATGCACGCTGTAACACTAACCGTGAGACCCCACTCCGTGTTCATTATACTCATATACTGTTCTCACTGCCGTTACCCGCGTGAATTTTGTTACACCTTACAATCCTAAACTACTTAATACTTATTATAAATATGAAAGCGTAAGTAACAAACAAATCAACTTTGTTTGTTAGCTGTTCGCGTTGTAAGGGATTTTATCCCGGATATATATTATGTCACCTTGGGTAACTGCCGCGTTATTTCACAAGTAGGTACATTTGTGGAATACATACGATTACTATATTTAATGTCTGTCGGACAACCTCTTCGAAATACTCATATGAGTTGAATATGAATGAATATATAGAACGGGTGTGCTATTGTTGACCGTCTGTAGCCAAATATAAAAGTTTGGTAAAAAATATCACCTTGTTTTTTGTACACATTTTGGTAGAGTCGGTTTCGCTGGCACGCTATAAACCGACTTAATGAAGCCGCTGTGTGGTGACCTAAATAAATGCAATATTGGACATTAGGGCGTAAAACTGCTGTCAAATTAAAAGCGAGATTTTAATTCTATTAAGTAAATAAAAAGAGATTCGATTTGAACTCGCGCTTAGGCGACAGTGGGATTTTAGATTTCGTTCTGCTTATTTTGTAGTGCGTATGCGCATTCAAAATGCAGTTTTAATATACTCTGTGAATTTAGCTTTAAATCATCAAAGATATCATTTTGAAGAATGTAGAAGACTAATATAATATAAATTCCATATAAAATGCTTATGTTACGTTCAAGAATTTGAGTATATCAGTTCTGAAAACTTCTTAATATTCAAACTCCAACGGTATTCTACGATATCATTCAGTGAATTGCAGATAATTTAACGTTATATACGATAAATATTAGCAGTAGTTCAGACAGGGCATTTTTGCTTTTGCGCGAAGTAATGACCGCATATATTTCCCGTTAGATACCGTACTACCCAGCACGGGGTACGTTCACTCGCAGTTTGACCGCAATCAACCGAATTGGAATATGTTCTCAGAAATGTGAACAACTTACATTAGCCGCTCAATTTGGACGTGACTCCATCCGAACAGCCTGTTTTTATAGTTCACAGGATATCTTAAAGAGGTCAACCCCGCGGAAATCCTTGTATTTGGAGCTAGAATTTCATCCGTGACCTCGTTCAGTTCTGCCCATAGATATAACTAGCTTTTGTCCGCAATTTCGTACGCGCATATCCTGTTTTCTCTTTTCTCCCGTTCCCATAGTAATTTCGGGAAATCCAGTTATCTCTTCGTGCTCCCCTACAATCCCCAAGGAACCTTCATGCCAAATTTCAGCTTTCAACGACCAGTAGTTTCGACCGTGCGTTGTCTGTCAGTCACTCACTCAGTGTCAATTTTATATAGAAGGATTTCTATGGTTCTTTCTGCCTTCTGCCCATTCTGCCACACGGAAATCGCATTTTTTCTACGATCAAACTTGGCAAATGATACTCAGCAACACTGTTCCTTACGGTCACTGAAATAGTTTGTGAAATCGAATGTGCAGTTTCGGATATTCTGATCCGTCCGATATCCATAGGTTTGTCCAGTGAGTCTAACAAACCGCCCATCATACCATCGGCTTCGTTTTTATAAAAAAGCAACCGATCGATGGCCTAAAAGCAAATAGGTACTTATTGCAGAGGATACTTGACTGACGTAGTCATAGTAGTTAGCCATCAACCTGTTATGTCTACAACCAGGCTAGAACAAAAGTCTATTTCAGAACACCATGTGATAGATACTTATTCAACTCTTTTCTCTCTATTCTTTGATCAGAAGCCACCTGTGCTATAATAAACAATTCATCTGTAACTCTGTACCCAGACACTCATCGCAGGACAAAGCATATGTTGTAAACGGCTAAACCACAACGCTGGGGGTCACGGGTACGAAATCATCGCACCAATAATAACCAGCTAAGCCACCGCGGTTTTATACGTATTTAGAATGTCTAATAAAAGGATTGTGTATACTGCTGCTTGTATTAATTCTTAATCCTGTGGACCGGTGCTAATACACTCGTCTCATTTAACTTTTCAGCCCACTTCATCAGACGGTTTTGGATAAATGCGCTCAGTATAACTTACGCAAAACATCGTTCTAATCGAAATTTGTTAATCTTATTACAGCCAGCAAATATGTTTCGTTACTGAATACAGTAGCACATTTTAATATTACGTGAATATAAATTGACTAACGTGCCAGCGTGACCCTTAGTCGAATTGCCATTAGTGAGGAGCCGTCAGCCTTCAGTATTGAGGCGTCAACGTGACCTTGCCGTGTCAGCCTGTTATAGCGATCTAACTTTAATTTATGGCACATATTTTATTTGCGAAATTTTTCGATCAATACATTGCGTCTATTTTAATACACGTTTTTGTAAAACTGTTTTTCTTTACTGCAGTAAAGCTGGAACTTTTCCAACAAAACATTACAGATAGCAGTCCACCAGATGGACACATAATATAGGTAGGTACTGTACAATTTGTTTTGCAACACATAACTGTGCATTCCTCATTATGCAAGTAAAGCGTAGGCATGCATGTTATGACAAAGCTAATTATAGCCTCTTCACCTGTCCGTCCGCTTTACATATTTCTTGACATTTTTTTATGATGAAGAACAAGAAAGCACTCTAAGAATTGTTCTTGGCTAGAGTTTTTGTTACACAAACGTAAGAAAATTACCTTATACATAACTTACATACCTATCTGTTTTTTTTTCATAGACATTTCTGAAATATCTTTATTTCCTTCTCCTTTCTTTATTTTTCTAGATTTATTTTTTCCTTGTCAGGTGGAGGAACGTGGAAGTGAAGACTGTTATGGGCGTGCGGTGAGACGCGGAGTTCCACAACAAGATGACGGAGGGCGAGCGGCAACAGAACGCGGGCGGCACCAACGCCGCGCCTCAGCACAGGAAAGGGCACAGGTGGGAACACTATTCTGATAGCATTATAGATTTGGACCATCCCATCAGTTCATCAGTACCAGGCTTTATTGACTATGGAACACCATCTTACCTTGCTCAGGAAGCTGCCTAGCTGTAGCAATAGCACAGGCAATAGCCCAAAAAATATTTTTAACGTAAACTTATAGTATCTACCTCTGCAGTATTCTCGGTATCACGTAATTACGCTACGCAACCAGCCTCCAAAGTTTCGCCAATTTGTTGGAAAGAGTCACCGTAGTCCTAAAACGCAGAAGGAGGAACACTGATAGGTTTTAGTCAGTAAGAGTCTGACACTCCCTTCTGCTCCGCCCAGAGCGGAAAATTAAATTGGTGATTACCCCGAAGCTCCTGTTTTAGCGGAGCAAGTAGTCATCGACTAAACTGGAGTTTTGACTAACTGCGTGATCAAATCTTGAATGCGTTAGATGTTCGCCCTTATAATTATTTTCACAAGAATATTTATGATCGTCTATATATCTGTCATATAAGGTAATTTCATTATTCTCGCCAGAGAATTTCAATGGCGTCACCACGAAATTAGTTTTTGTAAAGCAACTTTCACTCATCCTTTCTGAATGACCTGACGCAAAACGGTTTTGGCAAATACAATGTATACTATATCTATACTATAATATTATAAAGAGGTAAAATTGTTTGTAAGTTTGTATGTAGGGGGTAATCTCAGGAACTACTGGTCGGATTTGAAAAATTCTTTCACTGGTAGAAAGCTACATTATCCGTGAGTGCTATAGGCTATAAATTATAAAGATATCATGCATATTAGTCGAACTATCTCAATTTTTGTCTATCCAGGCGGAAAAAAATAGCTCTTACAACAGAGTTATTTGCGTGCGCTGCCTTAACAGTTGTATATAATTGAAAACAATGTATGACAACCTGGTCCGCCTATAATAGTTCTACAAAAAAGTCCGCGGCACCATATATCTATCTTTTATATTTTAGCAGATATAGTAGCTTTTATGTGTTAAAAAAAGTATTTTTCGACGTACTTATCTTTGGACGATTTTTTAAACAACAAAATATTAAACCTTATCGAAAAAAATGTTATTTTGTTCACAAGAACATCATAGAGATACGATTTGCCCTAAACAGTATGTCAATTGGTTGAATAGTTTCGAAGATAATATAAAATTATTAAAATTACTAAATCGCAAAACGCCGCCCGTGCCGTCCATTCACGAACCGCATTAGAACATGCTTTGTACGGACGTTTTATCCATTAGGTAAACATGCTTTGTACGGACGTTTTATCCATTAGGTACCCATAGACGGCGTTGTGCAGTCATTTTTCTGAATCGTGGTGTTAAGATTTTCCGCGGATTAATGACCCTCTCCAGTTATTATTTAACTTTTGTCGTTTGGTAGGTAAGTTGTACGTAGTTGATTGAATGTTGTTGGTCTTTAAAATTGTTTTGGTTGCTCGGTTTCTCAAAACACAATTACAATATTACTTCGTTCTCATTCTTCGAGTTCGAAGCTGTGATATTTCTGTTTTTGGGATATCGGAAAGTTTCAGCGATTGTTTATCATGCCTTAAAGGATATCACAACTTTCCCGTCAGATATCCCAGGCATGAGACAAGAGCAGCTCGAGTACGCCGTACGGAAGAGCCTCTCGAGGAATAGAGAAAATATTTCGCAAGCACTCGCTGGGAAATCTAGCTCCGAGCGTTCACAGCGGCTTGCTAACCACAGCTGGAGAACATCGCACGTCCGTGCTCGGGAATCTAGCGCTGATCGTGCACAGCGTCTCAGTGATTTAAAGCAGCATGGGCCTGCAACAAGGGACAAGGAGTCTAACGCTGAGCGCTCGCAGCGGCTCGCTAGCCTAGCTACATACATATTATTATGCAATAAAAACAAAACCCTCCTTTTGGCCGTCAGGAAATAAATCATAGCAGTCAGTACTAACCGAACCACACTCATAA
Organism: Ceramica pisi; assembly: GCA_963859965.1. NCBI lineage: Eukaryota > Metazoa > Arthropoda > Insecta > Lepidoptera > Noctuidae > Ceramica > Ceramica pisi. The sequence continues at coordinate 9,085,533 of OY982529.1, forward strand.
TTTCATCACAAGTTAAAATGTTTACCGCCCAACGAAGTGGGCACGGGTCAGCTAGTTTTCAATATTTTCGCTTGTCACAAATACAGTTATTTTGGACAGTATTGTTTCAGGAGCCCGACTGCGCTGCCAACAATACATTGGACACAACAAAAAAAGCTTTCTATTTTTGTCCGTAACTTTACTGAAACAATTATGTGCATATCGGATTTGACTGTGTCAAATCACGTTTTCCGCCTTAACTTATACCTATTACTGACAGACATAATCTACTGCCACTTAAAATCAAGATAATTATTAGTCAATCATTAATAATTCAAGTGAGTCTGAGAATCGGCTCTTTTTGAACGTACAATTACAACGACTGCCCATGTGTAGCACATAGGTACGCCCGTCACCGCTTCCTAGTGTTTTAGCTGGAAAGTGGGAAGATGTGATGCCACAAACTCCACAGCAACCGCTCCGCTGTACCTACTGGTGGTATTTGTATAGTAGTGTTTCAGATAGGTACCAAATATAAACAATATTACCGTTTCCATGCGCTCTGGTTCACGAGTATCATTCAAGATATTATTATGATGACCCACTTACTCTCTGTTTCGATTGCACGTTGCTGGTTGCTTTATCACTGTGTAGAATTAGCTTTGGTACCTACTCTTTGTTCGTTGAACTTTCGGGTCACTTGAATTTGCCAACTGTTTTGTTCGATATTATATGAAAACTAGGTACATCTTCATATAGCAAAAGATATTTTGTGGTCAAATCGGCGTCACAGTCCTTTCAGGCACTCTATCGATCATATCTATGCTATCGACAGTAGATATTCTATGCCTATAGACTTGTTATCGCTTGACATTTCCTGTATTTCCGCATTAAGAAATACAGCAGTTAATTAACTAATATTACTTCCTTCCCTATATTATTTGTATTATGATTTAACAAAACTACTAAGTACCGGTTTTAACTTGTTGCAATTTAAACAATTGTTTCATAATCAGCTCCGCAGTTGTTGCCAGACGGTTTGTTTAATTAAGGTTTGTTTGTTTAATTGCAATTATGACATGCAAATGTATTGGACCGTAAAATCAATATGTTCTCCTCAATTGTCTTTTATTAGGAACGGAACCAGCTGCGTTTGTGTAGGTAGTTAAAATCATATGCTATCCTTTGACCAATAGGTACTTACCTTCAAATTTGTTTGATTCTCATAACAGACGTGTAGTGGCATCGTAAAGCCGTCCTTGATTTCTTCTATACGTCGTACGAGCTCTACGGGGCCACGTCCGCTGGAAGAGCGCGGCTCTTTCCCATTAGAGAAAACCGTCCTTAAAAATCTCCTCCTCCTCCCCTCAGATCAGATTTAGCTAAACATTATGATGACTTAGCTGAGTCTAACAACATAATAATGCGGAACCAAAACATGAAACATCATCATTACAAAACAACGCTTTCTTCCCACTCCCACGCTACTTTTATCTTCCAAATGGGATATAAACTCTTCTGTTATATTATTTTAGTTGTAGGTAGGTACTCATTATTATAATTTGTAACCATATTTTTTGTTTGATTTTCCTCAGTGATGAGTACCTACTTATCTAGATAAATCTCCGGACGTCAAGGTCAGTTTTGTGATCATACATTATTATCATTCTAGATAATCGTCTCTGATATTATTCCATTGAATTCACTGCTGACTCATTTTTATACCCATATGAGTGCTTACCCAACTTTATGAAAAATGCAGATAAACACTAAATATTAGATTGTACATTCTCGGAATAACGAAAAGAAGGATATTTTTGTTCATGTACAGTCAATATTCCTTATCTCCTCAGTAAGTACATAAGTAGATATATGATGGTACCTCGTTAAAAGAGCCGCTTGCTCGAAGGTCTGTTATAATTAGGGTTGCCAACTTTTTTTAGAAGAAATAGAGTATATCTGATTTCAAAGGAGGTAAATAAAGAGTATAGACTTAAAAAAAAGAGTATCATTTATTTTATATTTTTTAAAACGTATTTTTTTGTGCTTTTTGCAGCACATAACAATTTTTCATTGTTTTTAAAATAATTGTATGAGTCCAAACATTCTAACTCTAAATTTATGTAGATCAAGAGCTCATTCTTAATTAATTTCAATGAAGCTCTGTTTCTCTCTTATCGCCACTTGACATTCATGACCGAAAATACTCTTTCAGTAAATGCTGAAGTGGCGGGAACAGAGAGTATATAACCAATATTTTTTTTGACGCAATGAAATGACATTAGTGGCTGCGTTCACGAATGTCCGAATGTGGTTTGAGGAATTGGGGATACCAACATATTAACAGTAAATAATCGTCATTTTTTGGTTTTGATTATGGGTTTTTGCATAATATTATATGACTCAGGGCCTGATTAACCCTTAGGCTAATTAGGCTGCAGCCTAGGGCGCGAGGATCGGGGGGGGCGCGCTGAAATCGTGTCTTCGCATGCACTAATCTAGTCTATCATTGCATCTACCCTACATATTTCAACTAGACCGAGACAACACAAACTAAATGCGCTTGAGAGTCCCTGATTTTAACAATAAATTTAGAAATTTTTAAAAGCGCGGTTGGATCAAATACTGCCTTTTTACTCGAATCGGTAGGTGGTCGAGCGAGCGAGTGGGTGAGCTGGCAACAGAGTGCTTAGTGCGAGTTTTGTTTAATCCGCCTCGCGATAACGGGCGTAAACTTAAACTTTGTTTTGTATGGGAAATTCGGAATTTAAACAGTGCAACCTAGTTCTCGCGTTTGCCGCTAAATGACTCTGTATCGTATTCTATTCTTTATCCTTTTAGGTTGCACTGTTTAAATTCCCATACAAAATAATCTTCACGCATACGCGCGTTTCTGCAGTGCGATTCTGTAAACATGTCGAAGTGAACACTTAGGCGAAGTGAACGACAAGTGAGCTGTCAAACCATACAAACAAGATGGCATGACAGCTCACTTGTCGTTCACTCCACCTAAGTGATCACGGTGAGATGTCAACAGAATCGACCGGCTGTTCTATGAGGCGAAATAAACAAAACCCGCACTAGGCACTCAGCGCAGCTTGCCGCGCGCAATAGAACACATTGACATGGCAACGATGTGCGGGGACTCCCCGGTACTTTGCCTTTATGTACGGTTTTTTTTTGGGATGGTAAAATCATCAAATGAGTCCTCCCGCCCTGGGTGGGGCGGAAGGGACTGTCAGACTTTTACTGACTAAAATCCACCCGTGTTCCTTCGGATGCCCTTTGCGTTCTGGGGCCACGGTATCCTGTTTAGAAAATCCCGCGAACCCAGCAGGCTGCCTTTATGTACGGTCAGCATAAAATAAAATGGTTTGCCCTTTTTTTTTTTTTTTTAGGGATGGGAAATCATCCAATGACTCCTCCCGCTCTGGGTCTAGCGGGAGGGAGTGTCAGACTTCTACTGACTAAAACCCATCCATGTTCCTTCATTGCCCTTTGTGTTCCGGAGCCACGGTGTCTCTTGCGAATAATCCCGCGACTCCGGCAGGCGTCGGCCCTTTCGGGCCCCTCTGTGTGCTGACTCTCTTTGAGGCGCGCGTGGAACACTAACGCGCCGTCGACACGGCTTGTCGTCACTAGACGGACGGACGGCGAGCCACCCATAGCTCGCCGTCCACAGGCCCGCGCCTACGGTGGCCGGAGGTCACCAGGTGGCTCCCGACGCCCGCGGCGTCTACCACGGCGGCCGGGACGAGAGGGTCTCCTCTCCCGCTCCGCCACCTCCTTCGCTAGCATGACTGCTTCGCAGAAGGAGGCAACGGCGTCCCATTCCGTCTCGCTCCGGACCATGGCTGGACCAGGGCCGGACGCGAGAGGTCGCCGCCAATCGCCGTTTCGAGGACACGGCGGTGCGCCGCCCAAGCGGGGCACACCTGCACAGTGTGCTCTACCGTGCCCTCCGGTCGATCCTCGCAGTGGTGACACCCGGGCGTTTCCTCCCGCCCAATGGTTTGCCACCCTAAGGTTGAATGTCATGCAGATTAAAGGACAACTTTAATTCGCTTGCAAATCGATCTGAAAACTTTTGTAGGTATTATGAACCATGTTAAAATTTTCACACTACTACTCTACACGCTACTTTTTAGGCCGTCCGTAGTACACCTGGCGAGGGCGCGTCCTCATAATTAGCCTAGGGTGGTCAGAACTCTTGATCAGTCGCTAATGACTGGGACTAGTTTAGTAAAAATTGTGTAAAAAAGAGTATTTTAGCGTACTCTATTAGTGTTATAGATTAGGTATAGAGTACGGTTACATGATATAGAGTACAATACTCTATTTTAGAGTACGGTTGGCAACCCTAGTTATAATGTACGTTCCGTAATAAGGCTACTAGGCTTAGCTGTTTAGACTAGACTATGTGTATTGCATGTTGCAGCAACTCAGTTTTCAGATTTTAGACGCTCCTAATCATTTCAGTAGTCTAGCGTTTTTATGATTCAGTCGTTTCTGTTTTTACGCAACCAGATGTAATACTGAGGCCTTAGTGTGAGTTTTTTCGACTCACGTTCGAACGCGTTCGATTGCGAGCGCGTTAGAATTTAGCATGGGAAATTAGGTTCTACGAGTGACCACCAGGTGGCACTATAACTAAATTCCCATACTAAATTCTAACGCGCTCGCAATCGAACGCGTTCGAACGTGAGTCAAAAAAACTCACACTAAGGCCTCTGGTCATTATGCGAGTTCTACACAAAAACATACAACACTGGCATAAATGACGTAGGTTTAGTAGGTACTTAATGCTGATGAGTTTTCTCAACATCTTCGAGCTGTCCAAGAACATTACCTCATCCGGCCCCTGCCTGAGTGATACAAACAAATCCTCAGGGGCCCGAGTCTGCTATTTTTATAAATTTGTCATTCCGACACGATCCCATTGCCATGCCATTGTCATTTTGCTAAAAGTTCGTAATCTGCTAAATTCATAATCGCACGGTCACTGGGACGTCAGTGGTCTCGTAATAGAATTGCGGTAGGAATGCCGTATTGCCATTATTATAAAACCGAGCTAAATTTGAGCATGTATTCATGTCAGTTTTTATTTATATTTAGTTTTACATATTATTTATTAGTGTTATAAGCAATCTGAAGTAGTGAGAAGTTCGTAAATACTAAATCTGTCATTATGTACGAGATTACCATTCATATGGCTTTCTTTCAATGGCGTGTCAGTGGTTGATCATTGGAATGTCATAATGACGCCATTATGATACCATTATGTTAGTAGATTACCAAACTTGTCAAAATCAACCATTTTGAAATCAGTGATCGACCATTCTGACACTATTGTAATAGCAGACTCGAGCCCCTGGTCCCTTACGGTGATTACGTCGTACTCGTCGTATCGTAGATAACGTTAGGTTTGCAACACCTGGCCCATATTCGTACGTAATCGCGCGCGGCTCTGATATCACCATCGTCGTAGACAAAGCTTTAAGTTTAGTCATGTTAGTGCTAATGTTATGTTTGGGCACGCACCACCGCCGACCACAGCACTTTAAATTAAACCGAGTAATGAAACTGTTCCAATTTTGACAATCACTGTCAGATGTTAATATTACGCTGTATTCGTGCCTCGCCATAAGGAAGTTATTTTATTTATCAACTGTGTCTGTGAAGTTATCGTAACTCGTGCCGAAATGTCGGAAAGAACGGAACAACTTAACTATTTATTAGACAGGTATTAATTTGTATTTCAATTTTTTTTTTTTACTGCGTTTTCTCAGTATCCATTGAACGATGCGATTGTTTTGTCTATTTGTAAACAATGCTCACGTTGCAGGGTTTCCCACGGTTCTCTTAGCACTTTCCATCATTGTCTAACAAAATTCCTAGTTATTGCCTAGAAAACCTTTGATTCCGTTCAAAGCAATAAAATAATAGACAACCGTGGCAAAATGAACACCATAAGTGATTAAGTAGAGACACAAAACTTTAACAAAACTATATTCAATATAATAGATTCTGTAGTGTGATTGTTGCAATGTGGATAAAATCACCGGATGTGGTACAAAAGTATATCAAGCACCAATGTACACATAAAATTCCCCATATTACTTCGAAAGGGGCAAACGGAAAAGTAACAAACTTATGTGGCACAATTTCAAAGGACCATTTGTATGTACTAAGTAGAGGCTGGTCGACATTCAGCCCATTTATCATAGCGAAGTTTGTCGTGACTGCTTTGACGGATACCCATATCGTGGAGCTTCAAGTTCTGCATGCAAAGTTATGAGAACCCCTAACCTACATCTTGAGGACATTTTAGTTTTATGAATTCATAGGTACATTCCTAAACTTTGCATGCTTCGTATAGATTTGATAGTTGGGTATAAAAACTTATGTACATCAGAACGTTCGGCCAGTCGAAATAGGGAGCTGGCTGCTACTCCAGTTTTTAGTGACGATTATGTGACGCATAAAGATGCCAGCCAAAGAATTTGTGACAGAACGGATCGAAAGTTAGAAGCATTTATTTATGGCCGAACGAACTGATATCAGGACGTTCGGCCAACCTGAATCTCCATAACTGAGGACCTCAGAGAAACTGTTACTGAATAAAGATTTAGTGACGATTTGGTGACAAACAACCAATGCTTTAGTTTTACTCGTAATGCCACCGGATAAAAATAAAATGAATTTTGTTTCCTGGAACATCAGGACGTTCGGCCAACGTAATCTCCATAACTGAGGACCTGAGAGAAACCGTTAATGAATAAAGATTTAGTGACGAGACTGAAACTAATTATAATTGCTTTATTTTTTTTTGTGACGGCTCCTTTAAATAGTAAAATGAAAATTTAACATATAACCTCAAAACATTGGGATTATCGATTACTCCACAAGGAAGAAGCCTAGAGAAACCGATAATGAATAAAGATTTAGTGACGAGACTGAAACTAATTATTATTACTTTATTTTTGTTTGTGACGGCCCCTTTAAATAGTAAAATGTAAATTTAATATATAACCTCAAAACATTGGGATTATTGATTCCTCCACAACGAAGAAGCCTAGACGACGCGTAAGACCCCTGATGTGTTATAGGTTTTCAGTGCAATGGTGTCGGTATTTTTGTTGACTCAAAATTAATCCATAAAAATGCACTATTGTGGATGGCGACTGAAATAGGGTGACCATGTATTCCATCGAAGTATTTATCAAGTGAGTGAATGAAGCAAAACACGTCGTAATATTAAAAATTATACAGGTACAAGCAACGTTGAGCTGATGCCTGCATACCAGTGTCCACTTATGAAGTTTTTGTTATATTAGTCGTGTCTATTTTGGCTAAAAGCAAACAAAAGTGGAAAGGTGACTGACATTGGAGATTGGAAAAATTGAAGTACAAGAATACTTCATCACTTTCCATCAGGTGAGATTTGGGCCAAGAGTTTCCCCGTTTCGCATAAAAAAAAAACTTAAATAAATGGGCACACAAATTAAAAAATGCTTTCTTTATAATCATCCAAAAAAAGCGGTAGGTAGTTAGGTAAGTACATAATAAATTGTACTTTTTAGAATTACAGTTAAATAATAACTATTTATTTAAAGAACAAACTATATAGGTACCTACACTTACAATAGAAAAAAAAAAACTCCTAACTAAAATATGGCGTCAAAGAATTCGTCCCCACCCCATCGCTATCAACTGGAGCCCAAAAGACTGGCTGTATTGCCACGTTGTATGGCAATGCTGTCCAAGGTAAAAGCCAGCTCTTGGGTCATTCGAAGCGTCAACTAAGCGTTTTGCTAGATCTTTGAATAGGACGTGAGCCCTCGGACCCCACGGTCCAAGAGTTTCAACCCCAAACGGCTCAAAAATGTAGTTGCCATAAGGCCACTATATTTCTGCCGTTTGAGGTTTTCAGCAGCCGAAGCCGCAGAACCAGCACAGCACGACGAGCTAGGAAGATGGGATGGCGCAAGAGTATCGACACAAGTTTAGTAGCGTCCCACACTAAAGGCCTACCCATCTTCCATTGAAATAAAGACATACCGTCCGGTCTTTTGCCATCGTCGCGTGCCAGGCCAATGGGTTCTTATACGGCTGGCACGTTAAATTGATTCACCACGAGAGAAGATAGATCGATTTGACAGCTTCCTGTGTTTATTGCTCGATGACTGACTTGAAACTTGTCAAATCGGATTTCTTTCGGTGGTGGCCCGACAATATTATTACTAGTTTGATAAACTAGATTACACATTTTTAAAATGAAATAACATTTCTATAGATGAACCACAGTAAGATAATACAATAACTACACCAAATGAACTCTTAAAAATACTAGTCGACAGCATCACGGCTTTCTTTCCGGTAAGGTCAGCCAGAACTTAAGCTACCCATTTTCGATAGTCCTGTGTGGTTCTATTATAGTACCAAAGGATCTCTGCACCTGACCTCGATGACATCACACTAGTGACATGACTGGCGACTTGGCGAGCGAGAGACAGTAAGGCGCCGGAAAGTTGCGGGGGAAGGAACGCATTCCACGCGGGTGCAGAGATCCCTTGGTAGGTACTATAGCAGAAATTGATAAGAAAACTAGTGGTATCCTATTGGTCGAAATTCGGTCGATAGTTTCATTTTTTTTTATTCATGTGATAGTGACAGACACAGAAAAATAGTAAAAAGTAGAAGCAAAGAGGCCACATAACGCATGGTGTGTGTGTAATGTTTTTTATGTTTTTTTATTTCTAATGCATATTAAACCTATATAAAATTTTAGTTATCTGCACTCCTCATATTCCTCCGTCCACGTATATATTTATTTTGTTGCAATACCTACATCGTCACCTTATAACTATTTCGACGTGATATGCTTCATTCAGTAGATAAAAAAGCACTTACTAAATAAATACTTGTTTCGTTGGAATACATGGTCACCCTATTTCAGTCGCCATCCGCCATAGTGCATTTTTATAGATTAATCTTGAATCAACAAAAATACTGACACCATTGCACTGAAACTGAAAATCTATAACACATCAGGGGTTTTACGAGTCGTCTAGGCTTCTTCATTGGGGAGTAATCGATAATCCCAATGTTTTGAGGTTATAATGTTAAATATTCAATTTACTATTTAAAGGGGCCGTCACAAAAAAAAATAAAACAATAAAAGTTCGTTTCAGTGTCGTCACTAAATCTTTATTGATTAACGGTTTCTCTAGCTTTCTTCCTTGTGGAGGAATCGATAATCCCAATGTTTTGAGGTTATATGTTAAATTTACATTTTACTATTTAAAGGGGCCGTCACAAACAAAAATAAAGCAATAATAATTAGTTTCAGTCTCGTCACTAAATCTTTATTCATTATCGGTTTCTCTAGGCTTCTTCCTTGTGGAGTAATCGATAATCCCAATGTTTTGAGGTTATATGTTAAATTTTCATTTTACTATTTAAAGGAGCCGTCACAAAAAAAAATAAAGCAATTATAATTAGTTTCAGTCTCGTCACTAAATCTTTATTCATTAACGGTTTCTCTCAGATCCTCAGTTATGGAGATTACGTTGGCCGAACGTCCTGATGTTCCAGGAACCAAAATTCATTTTATTTTTATCCGGTGGCATTACGAGTAAAACTAAAGCATTGGTTGTTTGTCACCAAATCGTCACTAAATCTTTATTCAGTAACAGTTTCTCTGAGGTCCTCAATTATGGAGATTCAGGTTGGCCGAACGTCCTGATATCAGTTCGTTCGGCCATAAATAAATGCTTCTAACTTTCGATCCGTTCTGTCACAAATTCTTTGGCTGGTATCTTTATGCGTCACATAATCGTCACTAAAAACTGGAGTAGCAGCCAGCTCCCTATCTCGACTGGCCGAACGTTCTGATGTACATAAAAACTTGACATTGAAAAAATATACTGCCGCAACATGAGCTTGTTGTGTTGGAAATATAATATACTTACACTAGCTGACCCGTGCAACGTCGTCGTCTGCGTAACATTTTTCATTACTGCTCCGCTCCTATTGGTCTTAGCGTGATGATATATAGCCTATAGCCTTCCTCGATAAATGGGCTATCTAATACTGAAAGAATTTTTCAAATCGGACCAGTAGTTCCTGAGATTAGCGCGTTCAACCAAACAAACAAACAAACAAACTCTTCTGCTTTATAATATTAGTATAGATATGAAGTTTTTTCTTTTAGGATTATGTTATGCCAGCATTTTTCATTAAAGAGTTAAAAAGACACTTATTACAAATACCAGTGGCCTTGATATTCGCGAACGGGAGATTTCGCTTGACTGGTGCGTTGCGTCCATCGTCTCATACCTTGGCAAATACCCTAACTTATTCGATTTTCCATCACTGCAGCATTATTGATAGTTTTTTTATCGATTTTTAGTTGTCATTTTAATTCGTGTGCGATTCTAACTGTATGAAAGTGACAGCTGTGCATTTTCCCAGGCTATTAGTAGCGATGTCATAAAATAAAGTTATGTCTGCATTTCTGCAACAAACTATTAATTGTTTAATCGCACACACAGTATTAAATGAACGATTAATAATTATGTCTTAATTATCAAGTTTTTCATTTGTGCACTTAGCTAAGTTTAAAGAAAGATGTTAATTTAAACAAAAATTAACTGATAACTAAATGAAAATGAAGTCACGGTACTCTAATTCCTGATGGTAACGACATATTTCAGTAACTATAGAATGTAATTTTTAAAGCGAACCTGGATGGCCAAATCCGAAACTATGAGGATTTAAAAACAATAAAAGGAGTCTCGAGCCCGATTTTGATAAAAACTAAAACTGCATACAAGGATTTTTGAAAAATCGGTAGGTATCCTAGCCAGGAATCGAACTGATTGATTTTGAATAAAAGTCTTGGTAGTGGTGACTCTTTTTTTTTTATACAAAACGGGGAAACTCTTGCTTGGCCCAAATCTCACCTGATGGAAAGTGATGATTAGGCCGAAGATGGAATCGAGTTTCACCCGGAATCCTCTTACACAGAGGAACTGGCTATCATACCTCTTAACTGCCGGATCACAACAATGCTGTTAACATTGTTGTTATGACGATAGACTTAGACATCCAAGACTACCAAGACTTTTATTAAAAATCAACCAATTATCAATTAGATGGTATGTTGGGTGCACCATACCATCTAAAGTATCGTAAGTAAGTATCTAAAGGGTTGTATTTACGCAACTTTGTGTCTCAAGAAATGCAATCCTATAGGTAACTGTCACGTCCCCCTATCCAAAAGGCAGGGAATCATCAGGAATCTATCAAATATTTCATGAAGACTTTGCTTTCAGGAGGCAAGAGTCAATGTACGCGATGACGGGGCTGTACGCGGAGTCGGGGTGTGCGGAGGCCAGCGACGAAGCCGGGCCCAGCACGCCGCCGCACCCGTCGCACCCACCGCGGGAGTCCGTCAAGTGCCACAGCCGCAACCCCTCGGCCGGCGTCTGCGACAGGTGACCTAGCTACAGATAACCCCTACAAAAAATTCCATACGTATAGCATAGGCATCGCGGAACTAGGGAAAGAGATTGGACTAAACCCATAGTAGGTACAAATTATCACACTCCGCGATCTCATCTAGACAACTTTGAATGTATAGAAACCCTGAAATTTAAATGTGCTAGCCTTTGATGTACATGAGTCGGTTACCGGCGACTCGGATAACTATGCCGTCGACGGCAAGCGAAAGGTTTCAATACCTACATTTTCTTTGAATTTGGAGAAAGATGCTTTCTGCAACCTAATATCTTTCATGTTAGAAAGAACGACATAATGTAAAATTGTTAGTCAGCAGGTTCGTATTGCCAAGAGTACGCCGGAAGAACTCTTGAAGACTTCTATTTATTCTGCTACTCATAACTGTATCACCAACCATCGAGCAGACATACACGTTTTCCATTTACTGTAAACCGAAACCAAGTTCACATTGTGTCGTATTTTTAACGCAATGGATACGAGCGCATTGTGCTGGTATGACCCCTCATTCGCACTTATGACACCGGAACCGACGAACTCGTTTAAATTCAAGATTGTACGGCATTACTTAGTGAGACATCTCATACTGACACTTTACAACAATGTACTTTACGCAAGAAACTGTCAGTACTTGTAATTTTCCAACGTCAAGAGTTAGATGACCACAAAGAAAATCAAGCAATACCTGTCAGTATACCAACCTGCGCACGAACCGTGAATAGTTTGATTAATACATATACACAGCTGCTGGAGTTTTATTCATTAAAGTAGCCGTAGCATAAATTAATGTTCATTGCAGGAACTAACGCGCGTTTTCCATCTGTTTATAGAGATCGCGAGCGCGACAAGGAAAGAGAAAAACCTCGGCAACTGTACCCAGAAATATTAGACATTCCTCATGACACAAGAGATTGCGGTATCTTGTCGTGGAGGCCGCTTTTCATACAGCAATTTTCTAGTATTAAAGTAAGTCTTAGAATTTTTAGTGAAATATTTGTAATGTGAGTTTCAATGCAGTATGAGTAACGTTGGCTTTCTTTCAGGTTTTTGTATTTTTCCTTTCGTTCCTGGTAACGCTACAACAAGCGTTGAGCTCCGGCTACATAAACTCTGTGATCACGACCATCGAGAAACGCTTCGAAATCCCCTCGAGTCTGTCTGGACTCATCGCGAGCAGCTACGAGATCGGTAACGTGATTACCGTGATTTTCGTATCGTACCTCGGCAGTAGGAGACACATTCCAGTGTGGATCGCAGTTGGTAAGGATCTACAACTAATTGAGGCACCAAAGTCCTAATCTTTCTTTCGCTTACATATTGGACAACCAATCTTATTTATATAACTTGGTATAACTGTTACGCAAGGTCTCTGAGCTTACATTATTTTAATGGTTTTTCGTCTGACCTTGACCTGACCGCATCCATCGTTTATTAAAGTCGGCCTTTGTTGCTACATTTCATTATGGTGCGAATTCAATAACATGGCGCAATGTTTACGAGATTTTCTATTTTAGGTGCCGTGATTATGGGTATCGGTTCCTTAGTGTTCGTCGTTCCGCACTTTATAGCGGAAGTGAACAGCGAGACGTTGATGAACAATAAATCCGACGATAACATCTGTCGGCTGCCGCGTGCGCTGGAGCAGGATATGGGCGGCTTGGGACGCCTCTCGCAGGGGCTGCCACCCAGCAACCTGAGACCTGACAACTGCATTAAGGTTTGTGTTTATTTTACAAGCAAGACTAATACCGGTTCTTGAAAAAAATAAATGTCGTCCCGTAACAATTTTTTCTGCAGGTCAACTCATTCAATCACAGCAAAAAAATGCACTATTAACAAAATTTGTCTCATTCCCGTGGATTATTGTAAGTTCCTTATTAGGATTTTGCAGTCCCATCCTGGATATTCAATCTTTTCTCAAAAAGAAAACAAATGACTCGCAAGTATACATATTATTGGTGATGACTGCAGCAGCCCATTTAACACCTCTGACAATGCTGCCACCATTGTAGCTTACCCATATTCAGGTGTGGAGCATTTATCCTGTCCATTAGCCGCCAATAAAAACCCCAACGGATATGGAAAGCAAGACATGTTAGGCTCATGGCTCATGACTAATGTGTTCCATGAATTGGCAGAGTTCTCCGAGCACGTTCATGCCGGTGATGGTGTTCATAGTGGCGCAGCTGCTGCTTGGCTGCGGCGGATCGCCACTGCTCACTCTGGGCACCACATATGTGGACGACCACGTGCGCCCGGAGTCATCCAGCATGTATATCGGTAAGTCATAGGTACACACGTATATATAAAAGAACAAAAAAAAATACGCCATAAAAATTGTCTCAAAATTAATCATCCATACTTACTATTATTAGCTGACTCGGCAAACGTTGTATTGCCATATACAAAAAACATAGCCTACGACCTATTCTCAGACCTACCTAATTATAAGCAAAAAGTTTCATCAAAATCGGTGAATTCGATTCGGAGGAGTTCAATAACAAACACCGTGACACGAGATTTTTATATATTAGAAGATATTCATGCGAAAGATAATATGCGTTGTATCAGCTGAACGGATTTAGGTGAATCTTGACACGGTAGAACATGTCCTAGAAGCAGGGGCGCAGGTACCGCAGCAGCGGGCCCAGCCCCAAAACACAGATGCGCTAAGCGTTTAGTCCCGCCGTCACCTTTTCTTGCTAGCAGTTTTGTTTAAAAATCACAATAACCCTAAAAACGGGGCCCCCCAGAAATGCTCGTTACAAAGCCCCTTTTAGACTAGCTACGCCACTGCCTGGAAGAGAATATTGTATAAGTTATTTCCCGGTGCAAGTTCCATAGTATTATCGACTTTCACGTAGTCAGTAGCTAAGTACCTAGTTTATATGGCAGAATAAAGCGATGCAGATTGTGTGAAAAACTTCAAAACAGTATAATATTTAAGTATGTTTGAAAAGGGTCTTGTTGCAGTCCAGACGAACTGTATGCGAATACCAGACAAAAAGGTTAGGTATCGTACAGGTTAGTCCTTCGGATAGTTTTATAGCGTCAGTATTAAGTTTGACGGTGCTGGCAGATCGTGTGCCAACGTTTCTAAATTTATTCCGATGACTCAAGTTGTTTATTCTGTGGGTCTGGGCTAGCTAGGAGTTAAAAGGCACCTTCTTACTTTAGATTCCATCATATAGGCTAAACTACTTGGATATTTTTATTGTAGCAACATTTGGGAGCTCGTGGCTAAAAAAATAACTGGCGCACGAGAAAGAAAGAAAAAAAAGACCACCTTAACATACCGAAATTCCTCGGTTCCGGAAAGCACGTTAAGCTGTTGAACCCGGGTGTCATTTTTGTAGATCTTTAATAGTCGTGAGTGTCGTGACGTGTAGTCGAAAGTCCGAAACCCTAGTAATCTGACACCAGTCTTGACTTATCAAGGGGCATCGTGTTTACCCAGTTAGTTACCTACTGGGTTATCAAGGTCAGATATGCAGTCGCTCGATGTGAAAACTGGTACTCAGCTAAAGCGTATTTAGCTTTTATATTCAATCGGTGTGTAGATCAAGGGAAAACCCCTTGATCTACACACCAGACGTTATGAAATACAGTAAAGTAATTCTTTTATACAAATCCGGGGACAGTAAAGATAGTAATAACTATAGACCCGTCTCTGTGTTGCCGGTCTTCAGCAAGGTGTTTGAAAAGGTTATGCTGAATCAAATGCTCAGTCACTTTAACGAGAATAGTATCTTACATAACAAACAGTACGGTTTCACCAAGGGGCGTTGTACAACTGACGCTGGTGTAACGTTATTAAAACATATTGCGTTGGAAGAGGCGCAAGATGCCATAGGTATCTTCTGCGACCTGTCGAAGGCGTTTGATTGTGTGAGCCATGAAACATTACTGCTGAAACTAGAGCATTACGGACTAAGCAAAACAGCCTTGAACTTAGTATAATCGTATTTAAATGATAAACAGCAGCTAGTTCATATAAACGGCAACAATTCAACAGGATTAATCGTGAAAATGGGGGTACCACAAGGCTCAATTTTAGGTCCTTTTTTGTTTCTAGTTTGTATAAATGATTTGCCCTATATTTTAGAAAATAAACTCAATATGGTGTTGTTTGCTGACGATAGATCTTTGTTTTTTAAAGTAAACATGCAAACAATCTTGACGTTGTAAATAACGCCCTAATGCAGGTACATGATTGGTTCACAGCTAATAATTTAGTATTAAATGAGAAAAAAACGAAGTGCATTCGATTCACTTTACCAAATGTCAAAAGTAATAATTGTGACATAATATTGAACAGGGAGAAACTAGAATTCGTCGAAGAAACAGTTTTCCTGGGGATTAAGCTAGACTCAAGGCTACAATGGGGTCCTCATTTAACATCTCTTGCAGGATGGTTAAGTTCAGCAGCATATGCTGTAAGAAAAATGCGCCAGTTTATAGATGTTGAAACCGCGAGACTAGTCTATTTTAACTACTTTCACAGTATAATTTCTTACGGTATTTTACTATGGGGACGGGCTGCGGACATCGAGTCTATTTTCATTTTGAAGAAAAAAGCCATTTACTATCTCCGCCGGCGAGATTCTCTAAGGGAAATGTTTAAAGAAATTAACATCATGACGGTCCCTTGTCAGTATATTTATGAAAATATCATGTACGTTAGAAAGAATCTACATCTTTTCAGTAAAAGAGGCGACATACATAACTATGTCACTAGAAATAGGAATCAGTTAGTTCAACCAGGTTTCAGACTTGCTAAAGTAGCAACAACTTTCATGGGATACTGTAGTTTTATAACAAAATACCGCCACATATACTAGAACTAAATGAGACGATATTTAAAAACTGTATTAAACGCACACTATGCAAACAAGCATATTATAAACTAGGGGAGTACATTGACGACAAAAATACTTGGCTCAATGCTGGTCCGCTCCACAACGACTAAAATGCCCGAACTTCGATGAAGATGTGAAAACATTGTTGGACCTGCTGAAGATTGTAAGACTATATTTGCACTGTATAGACTCATTCTCTTTTGCATTGTATAATTTTACTCATAAATTATTTCGTAACGAATGTAACCATGATTTTGTAAACAATGACAACTGGTTGAAAAGAGTGTCCATGGAGTTTCTTGCACTTTCTTCTCCATAGGACCTACTCTTTGGAACGTGCAACTGCCGCGCTGGAGATAGGGTCGGTGGGTGTGTTATGTTGCAGAACAACCTGCTGCTCTTGTCGCTAGCGCGGCAGGGTTAGCTTCATCTATTTGACTGACAGACTTTGACTATTCAAAAGTGCCTGTAACTGGTCTATTTGAAATATTTTGTATTTGTATTTCCGGTTAGACTGAAAGCTGACCAGGAAAAGGCTAGGCAAATGGTGATGTTATTTTGGCATTAGGAACTCCTACGAGAGTAAAAACAGCAACGTACGTACGCATCTGTTACGTGTATTATCTAGTTGTAGCTAGTACTCTTCCAAGCCAGTGTTTATTGAATCCAACAAGCAGTCAGCGTTTACAAACACGTTACAGTGAAGTCACGGCTGCTGTCATAATGCACAGTGCTGCGCTGCGGTGGCACACTCGCCACAAATCTCATAAATTATTATCACCCTTTGTTCACTTTGAAACGACTCCAATAGTATTGTGTCGTGACGTTTATTATACTGTCCGCGTGTCCACTTCGTATCGCTACAGTCGTTCATGTCTTTATCGTCGTGCCAGGCGGAGTGATGGCGTCCCTCACATAAACTGTGCATAAACCACATACACGAGTCACTGAACTTCATAAAAACAACACACACCTTTAATTAGCTTTTTACAGCATTCACTAGAAGTAACAGCATTTTTATCAACAACACGCGTTTACAAACACTGAATGAAATAAACTAGAACAACAATATATCAATCAGTGTTATTCTTAATTTCAGTATGTTTATAACAATACGAACTAACAATGTTGACCGTCACTGTGCGAGATAATGAATCAACACGTTTACGTTTATGTACTATGAGCATACGAATAGACACCAACTGTCAATATTTACTGATCCACCTATGAAGATAGTGCTTACTTACAAAAGAGTTCAAAAGACCTAATTAAAACTTGAAGCTTTGAATCAAGTACTGCCTAATTTTTCTAAGGCCGCACCTATCAATGGATCACATTTAGCTATTACGGTTCAACTACTACAGTAATGTAGATATAAGAAACATTATCGCGTACCTACACTTCATGCCTGTCTCGGTACTTCAGGGGATAAGGGGTGTGTGATTCATCGACACGGCTCGCTATAAAACTGCAGGATCCGTTTATTAAATAAATTCACGTGAAAGGTCGATGATCCCGAACATGCTCTTTGTGATATTTGTATAATAGAATGTTCTAGAATGATAAACGTCAAAACGTGCTGTGGACTGCTGTGGACCGAACAGGTTGTGGCAATGGTTGGGTTTACTTTATGTTTAAGACGTCGGTAGAATGGACTGTGGCGTTGACCATAGCTCCATTCTTGAATATGAAAGTCCATCAAAGTGAGCCATAAATATATAGGTATATACTTACCATACAAAGGTACCCATATTTTGAATGTAGGGAAAATTCCGTTCGAAAGGGGCCCATTAGAACATCGACATTAATCACCATCAGTCTTACACGTCGCAATCTAAACGGTCTAATCACGATTACAAAATCGTGATCCTATTGTGATTTATTCATACTAATGGAAATGAATAATTTAGCAGCGCAAAACTGAAATTGATATTTATTATGCACATAATAATTTATTCAGAACATAAAAAGAAGGACGTGACCCTACGACCTTATAAATAAAGTCCATCCCGCACACCCTAATATGAATATCAGAATATCGGGCTTGGAGCGTCGCGTTGAGCGTTATATTGAAAACATTGTTTAAGGGCTGGCACGACGAAAATGCCTCGAACATTAACCGTAGCAGTGGGCCCGCGTCCTTGACCCACTTCCTGTAGGTACCACGGGCATCATAGCCGAAGAGCTTATAGGTACCTACCGTTCTGTTACCTACCGTCCTGCAAAAAGCCGTTTTTGTAAACACGTAGGTACCTAACAACACAACCTACACAATGCCATGTAGGTACTTACTAACACAAGTACGCTACTCGTTAGTTAATATAGCTGCATATTTTTTTTTTCTGTTGCTTCAGTTTTCTTTTGACATCAATCAAAGACAACTGTTCGTTATTAAATGTTTTATTTTCTGTGAGCCCACTTCTTTGTAGCGTCATCGCGGGGAGGGTTTATAATAAGGCCCTCCACATGAAGACTCCTAAAGACGCGACCTGGATTCAAGAGCCTCTCGTATCGCCACGCCAGAAGGAGGTCTATATCGATCGATTTATATCCGCTTTATTTTATACTAAAATGCGGTGTATTTTTAACCGCTTTGTTTGAGATGTCGTCGAGGCTCGAGTCAATGCTCAGTCAGTTGTGTTAATCGGCGGCTCCGTTTCCACGTTTTCACTAACATTTATCCCTTTTTACCAAACACTGGCCGCGTAAAATGAATGAATTTTAAAGTTATGGAAGTGAGAAACGCCAGCACGCAATGTTTTCATAACACAATCTTACATCACACACAGCATACATACTGCCACGCCGCCAGTTTTCATACTGCCATTAATTTCTGCTATGAGTAGGTACCTATATAATTTTATTCAGTCGATTTTATCAGTGTAATGTAATTTGAACGCTTAAATCGACCTCTGAAATATTGAAATTGTGAATAATTACTAGCAAAGTAAATGGAGCGTATGGAAATGTTTCTCACGCGAACCGATTTGGGGGACTAGGTTATCATTGAAATTAGCGGTGGAAGCCGCGCCATTTGCAGCCGCGCAAAACAAGAGTGACCTACTTTCTGCAATAGCGGCGCGCCGGCTGCCGACTGCACTTACTGCTTGACACATTACCCGCGTCACAAAGGACAGTGCGATGATATGTTATCTTACATACTTACCGCTTCTGATTGATAGGACCTAATTTATTGGTTGCATAATGCCAAACAAAATTGATAAAATACTCACCTATACATATTTTGTCAATTAACTACCTACCTAATCGTTTTAATTGCGTAATACGATTAATGCAGTTAATTCTTTGATTAGGTTGTAATGTTGGATGATAAGGCTAATTATGCTATTATTTTGTTTATAGGGTGTATGTACAGCATGGCGGCTTTCGGTCCAGTGCTTGGGTTCCTGCTTGGTGCTTACTTGCTCTCTTTCCACATGGACTCGTTCTCTGGTACCATAATCTCCATAGGTGAGTGACTTTACCGTATTCCCGTGCAACTTTTATCATGGAAACGGCTATAATGGTTCTTGGGAGATGCGCCAAAACAATTATTGTATTCTTGAATACCTACTGACTTCTACAATTTTTTTCACATTTATTTCAGATCCAGGTGACCATCGTTGGGTCGGCATGTGGTGGGGTGGTTTCCTGCTATGTGGCTTTCTGCTCATACTCGTCGCCATTCCTTTCTTCTCGTTCCCGAAAGTGTTGGTCCGAGAGAAGGAAAAGATCAGACTGGTGGAGAAAGCTGCGGCTGCTAGTGGAGCGTCCACGTCCAAGACCCCGGCGAAACCGCAGACAGATATCAAGGATACTGGCTACGGGAAAGATATTAAAGGTAAAAACTGGAATTTAAACCAAGCACGACATGATTGTGTCCAGGTTGGGAAGTGTTATCAGGTTCTTTTTTTTTCCTTTATTTATCAATTAAACAAAACCGTACAGGATTAATCGTATTAACAACTAAAAACCACTAAGATTTAAACCTGTGCTATTATTCTTGCATTAGGGTATTTATTTCGTCGTGCGGTGTCCCACAGGGATCGGTTCTGGGGCCGCCCCTGTGGAACATCGGTTACGACTGGGTGCTGCGAGCCGACCTCCCTAGCGGCGTCAGCGTCGTCTGCTACGCTGGCGACACGCTGGTGCTGGCACAGGGGGGGTCGTACCAGGCGGCGGCCGAGATGATGACACGCGGGGTTGCGATAGTCGTGGAGAGTTTCCGGCAACTGGGTCTCGAGGTGGCGCTGCACAAGTCCGAGGCAATGTGTTTTCATGGCCGAGGTAGTGTACCGTCGGGATCCTTGCTGACGGTAAGAGGGGTTTCCATCGGCGTCGAATCGACGCTGAAATACCTGGGGCTCGTCCTAGACAGCCGATGGAGCATTTCCGACGTTTGGTCCCCAAGCTGGAGCGGGCCGGGGCTGCTTTCAGGCGACTCCTGCCCAATCTGGGGGGACCAAACGCCTCCTAACGGAGGCTCTACGCGGGGGTCGTGCGGTCCATGGCCCTTTACGGGGCCCGGGCGCGTTCATTGAGGCAGCGCGCTGCTAACTACTTGAACGCGCCCCAAAAGGTAGTTGCCCTCAGAATGACCCGAGGGTACCGCACGATCTCACGCGAAGCGGCGGGTCTCCTTGCCGGATTGCAGCCAGGGGATCTGGAGGCGTTGGTCCTCGCGCGCCTGCTTGATTGGCGCGTGGAGGTACTACGCCGGGGGGAAACTCCGCTGACGCGGCAAATTGTCGCACAGCGGACAGACTTCCGGCGCGATCTCATGGCGACATGGAGACGACGAATATCGCAACCCAGCGCAGGGCACGCCACGATAGTGGCGATAAGTCCCCTCTTTGAGGAGTGGCTAGAGAGGCGGCACGGCGTCCTCACCTTCCGCCTGACGCAGGTCCTCACCGGACACGGATGTTTCGGGAGGTTCCTGCACCGAATCGGGCGGGAGGAAACGCCCGGGTGTCACCACTGCGAGGATCGACCGGAGGACACGGTGGAGCACACTGTGCAGGTGTGACCCGCTTGGGCGGAGCACCACCGTATCCTCGAAGCGGCGATTGGCGGCGACCTCTCGCGTCCGGCCCTGGTCCAAGCCATGGTCCGGAGCGAGACGGAATGGGACGCCGTCGCCTCCTTCTGCGAAGCAATCATGCTAGCGAAGGAGGTGGCGGAGAGGGAGAAGGAGAGAACCTCTCGTCCCGGCCGCCGTGGTAGACGCCGCGGGCGTCGGAGGCCACCTGGTGACCTCCGGCCACCGTAGGCGCGGGCCTGTGGACGGCGAGCTATCCTTGGACGAATATACTTGACACTTGGTATGATACAGTAGGTACGAATATTTTATCTTTACCCATGCGAAGTTAGCTTTTAGTGACGACCGCGCAGGTCCCATCGCGTAAAAAAGTGTTACGTTCGTAGAATATTTTTCTGATTTATACGTTTTGTATTATTAACTAGTAAGAAACACAGTAACAATAACAAGGTCACAAAGTAACACAACAAACATATACACACCACAAAAACACACAAAACACAGACGAAACAGTAAGAATAACCAAAATAAATATTTTAAAATAATAACACTTTTCGTACCACCAGTCCTATTGCATTGAGTAAGCGAGACACAAGTATCCATCGAACGTATACGAGGGACTGAGATTGCATACGGGACCTACCCGCGCATGCGCTGTTATAAGTTTCTTTTCAAATTGACATTCTGCGCAATCGATTGCGACGTACTTCGCATTGGCAAACATAAATTATTCGTACTGTACTGACCTAAGTGAATTAAAAACGTCACCTAGATTAGTTTTCCAAAACACGATTTGGGGGGTGAAGTTTGTATGGAAGACTCTGGTTTCTTTCTTTTTAGATCAGGTTTAGAAACTGAAAGTTGGTACACATACTGAGCTAAATAAATGAAAAATTGTGACAA
The DNA here is from genome assembly GCA_963859965.1 of Ceramica pisi. NCBI lineage: Eukaryota > Metazoa > Arthropoda > Insecta > Lepidoptera > Noctuidae > Ceramica > Ceramica pisi. The sequence goes on from OY982529.1 coordinate 9,107,838, forward strand.
CTAGGGGTAGTTTGGCATAAATAATAAATAACATAATTATGTCACAGTAGGGGTAAAGATAGTGTTAAAGTTTATATGAAAGGATCTTAAAACGTACTTGGTCCTATGAAGTTGAAACAAAAAATAAGAATGACATACATTTGGATTATTTAAAATCTCCCTGAAGGGGTGACAAGGGGTGATGATTTTTTAACACTCTCCCTGCCATGGGAACCGCCGGCGACCCCCAAAAAATTTTGTCCAGCAGGCCAAAGTACATTTTTACACGAGAAGTTTCACATTTTCCATAACAGCACGCCAATAGTTGTAAAAATTATTTGAATTCGGGAGGTCAGGGCGGATCCCACGGCGTCTTAAAAGATTTTTTTTTTGACCCGCCGGCGGCTCCCACGGCCTCTTGTAATAATTTTAACTTTTGACTCACGGCGTTCACAATCAACAAATTTGGGACCCGCCGGCGACCTCAATGGCCTCCTGAACTTCAAAAGCTTTATATATTGTCGGCAGGGAGAGTGTTAAAGGAGGACATTATTGCTTGCTTCTATTTACTTTGGATTATAGTGCTTTTTTTTACATAATCGGGGTTGATTATGTATTATCAAAACCAACGGGATGAAGGGCAAAAAAGTTGCATACACGAGGTATTCGTTTCATTTAATTTTCAAAAACTATCCCCGTTAACCGCTGAGGTCCTGGAGTATCTACTAAATCCGCGCGCATGAAGTGCTAGTATAATTATAAAACTAGCACTTCGCCCGCGACCTCATTCCCGTGGTTTTAGTATTGGAAATTTGGTAGGGATCTCTATTTTTTTTGTTAATAAATGCCTAATGCCTATGTTACTTCCTGATAATTTAGGGTTCTATTGGTGAAAAAATATTTAATATCGGTCCTGTAGTTTCGGAGCCGATTCGGTACAAACAAACAAACAATCGCTCCTCGTTATAATGCACAGATTAATAAATGTTAGTGTCGTAACCCGCAGACATACCCGTGTCGATGTGGCGCCTCCTCAAGAACCCGGTGTACGTGGTGACGTGCCTGGGCGCGTGCATGGAGCTCATGATCGTGTCCGGCTTCGTGGTCTTCCTGCCCAAGTACCTCGAGACGCAGTTCAGTCTCGGCAAGAGTCAGGCTAGCGTGTTCACTGGTAAGTTTAGTTGATATATTATTTTTTTGTTTTTTTTTTTCCTACAATTTATTCCTAGTTTAACTATATTATGTATGTTTAGTTACACCACTTACCACAACTACTTAGTACTAGAAATAGTTTTAAATTGGAGCCGTGACATTTCACCACCAGGCATGGCAAAAGTTAATGTTTAGTCGAGGTGCAGAACCAGGGCCTGATTAACCCTTAGGCTAATTAGGCTGCAGCCTAGGGCGCGAGGATCGGGGGGGGGCGCGCTGAAATCGTGTCTTCGCATGCACTAATCTAGTCTATCATTGCATCTACCCTACATATTTCAACTAGGCCGGACAACACAAACTAAATACGCTTGAGAGTCCCTGATTTTAACAATAAATTTAGAAATTTTTAAAAGCGCGGTTGGATCAAATACTGCCTTGTTACTCGAATCGGTAGGTGGTCGAGCGAGCGAGTGGGTGGGTGAGCTGGCAACAGAGTGCTTAGTGCGAGTTTCGATAACGGGCGTAAATTTTAACTTTGTTTTGTATGGGAAATTCGGAATTTAAACAGTGCAACCTAGTTCTCGCGTTTGCCGCTAAATGAATCTGTATCGTATTCTATTCTTTATCCTTTTATGTTGCACTGTTTAAATTCCCATACAAAATAATCTTCACGTATACGCGCGTTTCTGTTCTATGAGGCGAAATAAACAAAACCCGCACTAGGCACTCGGCGCAGCTTGCCGCGCGCAATAGAACTCATTGACATGGCAACGATGTGCGGGGACTCCCCGGTACTTTGCCTTTATGTACGGTTTTTTTTTTTGGGATGGTAAAATCATCAAATGAGTCCTCTCGCCCTGGGTGGACTGGTGGGTGGAAGGGACTGTCAGACTTTTACTGGCTAAAATCCACCCGTGTTCCTTCGGATGCACTTTACGTTCTGGGGCCACGGTATCCTGTTTAGAAAATCCCGCGACCCCAGCAGGCTGCCTATATGTACGGTCAGCATAAAAAAAAAATGGTTTGACACCTTAAGGTTGAATGTCATGCAGATTAAAGGACAACTTTAATTCGCTTGCAAATCGATCAGAAAACTTTTGTAGGTATTATGAACCATGTTAAAATTTTCACACTACTACTCTACTCACTACTTTTTAGGCCGTCCGTAATACACCTGGCGAAGGCGCGTCCTCATAATTAGCCTAGGGCGGTCAGAACTCTTGATCAGTCGCTGTGCAGAACACGAGGTTTTCAAAATACTCATTAATTATTTCCAACATGTTTATACGATTTCCAATCATACAAAAAAATATATTTATATCTGTCTCTGATCTTTAAACGTCTTGAATTGAAAAACGAAACAATGAATGGGGTTATAAGTAATCACACATCGCTCGCCCATTGTTTCCGATCTGTACTGACTAAAAGAGAATAAAGCCACTATTAATAATGCTATGTAGCAAGAGCGAATTTATACACAACAACAGTCAACAACTTATCTCAGCGGAGCATCTGATGCCGACACTGGTTGCGTCACCTTCACCTATGTCCGTTCGTCTTCTCAACTAATCGGTAACAAATAGATTAGGTGCTATTTGGAAAACTTTACATCACCTCCTCATGTTGAATTGTACGAGTCTTCTTTGAGACAAATTATTTTAAGCGAACAATGAGTGAGAGTGTGTTAAACCAAAAAATGAATTTGTAGTAGTAGATAAAGGGTGCTGATGTCTTTCTACTGACAACAATATAATCTGTCTGTCATGTTTTGCCAAGGGAAAGGTTGTGTCTATTCGTAGCCAAGACATTTTTTGGGTTGACCATGTTGACACCACATTATCTCACCTGGTTTCGCCTATGCTAGCTACACCACTGCGAATCCTGGAACTGGAACACAGGTAGACCTTAACCTGGATAAGGACCTAGATTCTTCGATAAATCGTAGGACCCTGTTCAAAATCTTTGACAGTTTGACACTACGGACATTTGACATCAGTCGTGCCAAGGGAGGACCTTTAGCAAGTATATTAGCAAGTTACTTGTTAAGGAAGTTAGATTAGCAGACGCTCGGGTTGGACTGGGCAGATATTTCTTTAACTATTGATAGGCCCGCGTTTGGCCACTATCTCACCTGATGGTAAGCGATGATGTGGGCGAAGATGGAGCACGCTAGAAGTAGAAGTAATCTATTAATTCTTGACTTATGACTCCCACGTTGTAGCTATCAGGAAACGCAGATTTATAATAATATCCTTGGAATAATAATAATATCCTTGGACATTTCACACAACGCCATATAGTCCCAAGCTAAGCAACCTAATGCTTTGTTATGGTAACGATATGGCTGATAAACTACTTATATATTTTTTTTTTGTAAATACATACATATTATAGATAGAAAAACACCCAGACTCAAAACAAATACATGTAGGTCTTACAAATATTTGTTCCGTGCGGGAATCGAACCCGCGACATGCTGCGCAGCAGTCAATCGCTCAACCACTGCGCCAACCGTGTCTTATTTATGATAATGTTTGTTTGTGCTATTTGTGCAGGTTCCATAGCGATCCCGGGCGCGTGTATCGGCATCTTCATGGGCGGCTGTCTGCTGAAGCGGCTGGAGCTGCGGCCCAAGGGCGCGGTGCAGTTCGTGCTCATCTCCAACACCATCTGCCTGTCCTGCTACGCGCTGCTGTTCTTCCTGGGCTGCGACAACATCAAGATGGCAGGGACCACCATACCATATACTAATCACACGTATGTATCTTTGTAAATAACATATGTTGCCCTTATCCATTTGAAGCAATGTATCTTTAATTTGACAAATAGGCGCAGTTGTTACAGAGATTATTATCCTTCACATTACTTATACGAAATGGCAAACTTCGCGCTCTCTCTCTCTCTTTATGTCAAGTCTGTCTTTATTTATGAGTAGCAAGTGATCTCATAAAAGATTGAATAAGGAATTCAATAATATTATTACCTACCAGGAGCTGATATTGTTGCAGCAATACATATTCATAGTTACTTCTTACGCCATCTACAGCTTGTTTAGTTACATACTCAAATGTTTAATGTTTTGTTTAGAAACCTGGAGCCGTTCAAGGTGAACCTGACAGCGGCGTGCAACTTTAACTGTCTGTGCACCGAGACGGACATGGAGCCGGTGTGCGGCAACAACGGCCTCACGTACTTCTCGCCGTGTCACGCGGGCTGCGCCGCCTTCTCCTCGCGCTCCAACTTCACCAACTGTGCATGTGAGTTAGCGTTATGTTCAACAACTACTCTTCTCTAACGTATACAACAAGTATGTAATAGTCATGGTAATAAATGATCATCACGATTGATATTGGATCAACCCCAAAATCGCTAAACTATACCTAATCTGCCCCAATACATTTGTGTGCACAGCTCTTGTTTCCGTATGTGATATGGTGTGCATAATAAAGAGTATTGTATTGTGTGTGTTGGTAGGTGTGCACGAGAACAGCCGCGAGAGCATGGCGGGCGTGCTGAGCGCGGCGGGCGGGGCGGGAGGGGCGGGCGGGGTGGTGGCGGGCGCGGCGGCGCTGCACGCGGAGTACTCGGAGGTGACGGTGGTGCCGGTGGCCACGGCCGGCGCCTGCAACCCGCCCTGCACCACCATCTTCCCCTTCCTCGTGCTGCTGTTCTTCATGACCTTCGTCGTCGCCGTCACGCAGATGCCGCTGCTTATGATTGTTCTGAGGTCAGTTGTTTTTCTTTTTTTTTAATATAAATTAAAAAAATTGGTGTTCCTGAACATTTTGAAACCAAACATATCCTCGAAAAAGTGACAGCTACTTAGCTGCAGTAGAAATCAGACCCATTCCATTTGTTATTCTAAGTACGGTTCGAAGTCGGAGTTTGTTTTTTTGGGGTTTTTGTTTTTTTTTTTAAATCAGCAAGTACGTAAAAAAAAAATTGTGACGCTTGGGAAATAAATTAATTTTTAATTTCATGAATTTCAAATATATATTCAATTTTAGGACCGGGATAACGTACCACGCAATTTGTAGGCCAATGTGACTGTTAAATAATTTTTTGAGAAATTCAAACCGACATATCCTACAACCTCTGTTAGCTACCACAATCGAGAATTTTCGCACAAGAACTTGTTGGGCGTCTCATCGAAACGAAGCTATTCACGAAGATTCAGCTTGATACCACAGATATAGATAGACCTAGATAACGCAAGAGCAACTACTTCGCGTGCCATTTTCGCGCTCTGTCTGCATCGGTGTATAGCGTTAGTCGGACGTCAGTTTAAAATATTTAATTGTGTGTTGCGTGTGGTGGTAAATTGTAAAAACTGTACAAATGCGAGAAGAAAAAATAAAGTAAACATTTCCTTCCATCGGTTAGTCATTTTGTGTTTAATATTATGCAAAACAATTATTTTTAATCTAATACCCTCAGTAATACCTGGTAATACCAAATTTGAGAAAAACAAAACATTCGTATTACATTGCTTATATTTAAATATAAGGTGTTTGATCGAATATTTACGTGTTTATAATGGTAAACAAATACTTGAAATTATGGCAAAGGTATCCAAAAACTAGCACGTCGACGGACGCAACCTCTCACTACAAAGACTTTCCGCTAGGTTATTGTGTTCTGTGGTACTGCTGGCTGGGTGAGCGCTGGTGCAAGGCGAGGGGTGGGGCGAGGTGGGCGCCGTACGCGGCGGCGTCTCTGAATCGATTTGATTTTCTTGCTTGCTTGTGACGCCATAATAGGTAGTCAAAAAATGGCACGCTTGGTTTTCATACAGATCGTGATACTTGCGTTATGTAGGTCTATCTATATCTGTGATCACTACATATTATAAAACAAAGTCCTCTGCCGCGTCTGTCTGTCTGTCTGTTTGCGATAAACTCAAAAACTACTGCACCGATTTTGAAACTGTTTACACCAATGGATAGAGTGGTTCTCGATGAAAGTTTTAGTATATAATTTGTCAAGCGGGCGAAGCCGCGGGCATCAGCTAGTACCTAACTAATAAACACATTAATAAAAATTGGTAACTTAGTAGAAAAAAAACAGTATTAGTATTCACCACACAACCCAAAACTATATGCACTAATTCATTCAGGGTCCTTTTATTCTGATGTAAAACCCCAAGGGACGACAAATGAACAAAACACGTTTTGTTCCAGGTCGGTAAGCGAAGAAGAGCGTTCGTTTGCGCTCGGCATGCAGTTCGTGATATTCCGGCTGTTCGGCTACATCCCCGCGCCCATTGTGTTCGGCAACCTCATCGACTCCACGTGTCTGCTGTGGAAGCAGTCTTGCAGCGGAGAGAAGGGCGGCCGCTGTCTGCTCTACGACATTGAGCAGTTCAGATACAGGTGCGCGAACACACGACATGATTGTATTGCATAGACATTGTAGTATAATGGTCATTATCACTTTATTTCTTGCTGTAATCTTTTCAATGTAATTTATTAATTTCATATGTTTATAGATACGTGGGTCTGTGCGGCGGTATAAAGATAGTGGCGCTGGGCATATTCATGGCAGACTGGTGGCTGGTGCGACGTCGGCGGCACCTGGAGACCTCGCCGCCGCTCGACCCGCAAAAGGACATCGCCGGTTCCATTATCAGTCTCGACAAACGTATGACAAACTACCAGTTTAATTCTGATTATTGATCTTGTTCTTCAAAAAGGCAATTTTTTTCACTGAACACTAATTAATAATTTGTTCACAGTGTTCGAAGAACTTCCATCAGCGGACAATGCGAGCGGCTTCCGATCGGGCGTGATCTCCGGCGTGAGCTCGGCGACCACCACGCCTGTGGAGCCGCCCGCGGCCGGCGACGCGGCGCACTCGCGCGTGCTGGTGGCGTCGCGCCACCTGCGCAGCGACTCCAAGACCATCCAGCTGGAGCCGCGCGCGCGCCAGCACTCGCAGGACGAGGCGGGCGGCCGCGCGCGCGCCGCCTGCCCGCGCTCCGCCTCCTGCCTGCCCGAGCGCGACTCCAATGTGCACTCGCGCTCGTCGTCGCGCGAGCTCAGCTTGGAGCAGCTGAAGCAGCTGGCGCTCAAGAGCATGGAGAGCCTGGAGCTGCCCGTGCGGCCGCTCGCGCGCGACGCCGAGAGCGAGCGCCTCATCGACGGCGCCGGCGTGCTGCGCCACCGCCGCACTGGCTCCCGGGACTGCAAGCTGCCCGAGACCAAGCACAAGCGCACTTCCTCGCACCACCTCACCATGGAGCCCAACGAGCTCAGCTTGCAGATGCACAAGGGTCGCAGCGTGGACCACCTGGCGTCGAGCCGCCTGGACCCGTGCGTGTGAGAGAGAGAGAGCGCCGAATGAGTACATTTTAGTGTCGGGACTGAATCTCAGATGAGTGATACAAACTAGTATAAACAAGCTTTTTACTGCTGTGCACGACTGAGAACCAAAGTGAATATGAGTAAGTTAATGAACTACACTTATTCTAAATTTAGCAAATAGCAAACAAATTATGAGTGATCAAATCATATCTTAACTGTAGTTTCGAAGCTTTCATAAAATTAATAATGAAAATTACAACTCGCTTTTGCAGCTAACTAGTGTTCTGCTATTGTCTTAATTGAAGCTGCAAGCTGCAACAGGATCAATGTAATGTTTCATCAATCATGTAGTGTGATAACTGACTGTTGTTTTAACATTTTAAATACTCGCGTCACTCCTATTTTTTTACGTTAGTTTTTAAATTTAATGTAATTAGAGAAATATTTTGTTTTTTTTTTTTTCTGTCATAGAGATGCATCTTTTAAAATATATAAATTATGCTGTACTTAAAATTCAAGAAAAATGGATTCAATTTTATGATTATTCTTTTATATTGCTTTATGTAAAAAGGCGCTTAGGGTATTTATTGTTTTTGTATATTCTTACAGTAGTATGCAAATAATTTACAGATTGTTGAACTTCACCAATGTTAGACATTTAGTAAATAGACACCAACTAGTTTGAATAAAAAGCAAAATATTTACATTCTTAATGTAATTTAAAATGCTAGAAAATCAAACGAATATTGCCACTATTTTGGAATGCACTCACTTTACTACACCCTTAATATCTGCACACAGCTTTTACCCGAATGCATGACTGCAAAGACAGGGTAGTTTGTATTCATTTCTATTTAAGGTGCTCATATGCTTGCTTACTATTATCTTTTAATTTAATAAATGTCTCTGTCTGCATAATATGTTACGGCTAACATTCCTCTTCTATTATAACATGAAATTAATTAAACATGAGCACAAATCACCAAAACTGCTATAGGGATATCAACCTTTCAATGAAAAATATTAGTGATCTCAATGGAGGGAAGGGAAGAATACTGCAACCAAATGTGAATGATTGACAACAATAAATTACTTTCAATGCATCTTTATTTTTTGTAAATATTTATTTCTAGTAATTTTGTATTGTGATCTATTTTAAAGTTTAGTGCAATAACGGTTCTATGCATGCCGCCACTACAGGTCCGAATTTTTGCAAACCCTAATGTTTATCCGTTGTATTCTTTTATAATTGTATATTTTGGACAGCTGATATTTAGCATGTAAGATTAATTTATACCTGTAACATTTGAAACTGCCTTAGTTGATTTTCAAGTCAAAAGTTTGTTATAACCCTTTTAACCTTTCGCGTGTCGGCCAGCGGAAACGCACATTACGCCAAATGTCGAGACTTTTAAAAGTTAGGTAAAAACGTTGGGTAGGCCTTCAGAAAAACGAAAATTACACCATTAAACCGATAATAACACAGTATAAATTATACCTTCCCGGAATCCTCATTAGTTTTTCTATCTACTTAAACCGCTACGTAATGAAATAAAACTGACCTGACTTTGCAGTGACGTGATATGTTTTCAATTTGATCATTTTCGTTCACAAAACCTTCACACTTTATCACAATACGTCGAATTCACAAATATATTCACCAAAAATACACTAGAATACGATGGCACATATGTTTACACATTCATAACATACTTCATATCACTACTAAACACACTATTTGCATGACACAGCAACTTTTTCTGTCAACTGATATAAAATTTGTGACCGCCGACGGGCCATCTTTGCGTTTTCAGTGGTACAACCGTAGTGATTTTGGCACCAATTTTACGACTTTTTCTCTTTGACACACAATTATGAAATATTTATAGTATCTATTACTATTATTATGTTCATAGGTAAATATGCTAACTACTTAAGTGTATTTCAAACTATTTACGAGAATATTTATAAAGAAACATGTCTAACACAACGGCCATTATGGAAAAACAATGTTAAGTCTAAACTTTCGTTACTTTTTTCGCCTGTATAATCATAACTTTTTGAAAAACTATTACTCAATACGGAATCTAAAATTATTTCTCAGTAATTATATATAGATTTTTATAAGAAAACTTAACGTTTTGTGCCTCTATTCATCGTTTATTTCTTCTCCGGACACGCACAAATTTATGATCACGACAAACGTCAAACGGTGGAATGTCAGATGAATTTATTTATTGTTCAGTTCGTTCAAAATGATGTTGCTGCTGTTGAAAAGTATTAAAATAGAGAGTGAATGAACCATTTCTTTCTTATAAATGCAGAACGTATTGCTACTTGCAACAAAACTACAGATATTCATCGACCTATCCTGACCAAGCCCTTATGTGTAAGTGTCCGACGTATGACATTTGGAGCATTTTTTTCTTATGTCGAATTGTGTAACGTAAGACACGCGAAAGGTTAAATGATCATACTTGTAAATGAATTTAATGAAGACTTATTTATTTAAAATACTATTTTTGAGGTGTAAAAAATGTCAATTCTTGGGCTGCTGGATTAGGAACTCAATTATTAACTATATCAGTTAAATATAAATGAACATGTAATTTAAAAGCAATATATTTATCTCAGATGAAGTAAAAGACAGGAATGTTGTCTGTGTAAATTTATGTCACATATTGTTAAGAGAGGTTAATAGTTTGATATGAAAGAGAGTGTTTTAACGAAAAATGCCTTATTAATACAATAGATTGTAAGACTTGATATTGATACTGACTTAGATGTATTGTAATAAGTTGTTATGTCAATCACCCAGACAAGTTTGATAATAACAACTCCAAAACTAATTTGTTGCATTTAGTGATTAATAAAATTGCATACTTATTTTAAAACATATTTTATTTTTCCTCTGAGGAACAACATAACACAACTAATGTAAAATAAACATCTTGAATGAAATATACAATTACTGAACTGCTTTTTCAATAGTAGCTTCTTCTTGATAGTCACCTGTTTGAAATGTAATTTATTCTTAGTAAAACCTAGGAACCTTTCAAAACTCTGTCTTGAAACTACAGAGGAAAATTACAACGATAAAACTATAGTTTAAGCCAGATAAACGTGGAATAAAGTGCATTGACCTTTCCCTAATATCTCTTTGTAGATACTAGAACAATAAATTAAGAACTGATTTTCATTATTAGAAAACGTGAAGGATCACGATAGAAGTCGATTCAGGACAGCTTTATGTCATTATTTCTGATTTTGATCGTAAGAAAGTCAATAAATGTATGTGGGTCAATGTACTTTATTCCACGTTTATCTGGCGTAAAGTATAACAGCATTTTATGTTGACACTAATATCTACAATTCTATTTCACAAGTTACATAGATTACACTATTCTACTTACACTACATTATTGATTGTACTACAAAAATATTATACACTCATACATGAATGAGTTACTTTTCCAACTCACCACATTCAGAAATCACAACTTTCTTAGAAGGCTTGCCACTCTTGGATCCAAGACCTTCCATTTTAGTTACCACATCCATACCCTCTACCACAGAACCAAACACAACATGCTTTTTATCTAGCCAGGGTGTTGGTGCAGTGGTAATAAAAAATTGAGATCCATTGGTATTTGGACCAGCATTAGCCATTGATAAGGTTCCAGGGCCGGTGTGCTTCAGCTTGAAGTTTTCATCTTGGAAAACACGACCATAAATAGACTTTCCACCAGTACCATTATGATTAGTAAAGTCACCTCCTTGACACATAAAGTTAGGAATGATCCTGTGGAATGAAGAACCTTTATATCCAAAACCCTTTTCACCAGTGCACAGCGCTCTAAAATTCTCTGAAGTTTTTGGAACCAGATCTGTCTCCAATTTTATCACTATGCGCCCCAAAGGTTCCCCGTCAGCAGTTACATCAAAGAAAACTTTTTTTTCAGGTTGGCTGGACGCAAATCTCAGAGTAGCGGCGGAATACAGTGTCCCATTTATCAACGTACGTCTTAATATAGACGAAATAGCCATCTTGAAATGTGGATCTACAACAAATATTTATATAATTCAGTCGAAAGAAATTGTATTTGCTCATTAACCTCAAAGGTTAATGATAAATTACACATAACCTACATACCAGCACGTTTTGAAATTTTCTATTTCGTTTTCGAATCGATGTGAGATGTCATAACTTTTTCAGGTTAGTTGTGAAGTTGTCTCACTGACGTATACTGTCAAGTGTCAAGCACGTTTGGTTCTACCGCGCTGGAGTCCGCCTAATTTTTTGATAGTGAAACGCAGGGCTTGAATAGTTGAAAACACGGAACAGAAAAAAAAAGTGGAAGTGCTATACGACGAATTTTGTATCGGAACCTGTGTCGCCAAACTCACACAAATAAACCGATAATCATATTATCCACCACATATAAAGGACACGTTTCATTGGTTGTTTCCATATTGTTCAAAACAAGCATAAGTCACAGAACCTATATTTTACCTTCGCTCTTACATATACGATTTATTTTGCATAAAAGGCAAAAAGTACTCACGGCGTTTCGTTTTCTGAAATCAATACAAGTTGAATTTACGAGTAAATTCCGCTACTTGACCATAGATGGCGGTATTTTCAATAGTTGCAATTATAAACTTAGTCCCTTGGCAATAAGGTTGAGAAGAGTGGCCACGGCGTCCTCACCTTCCGCCTGACGCAGGTCCTCACCGGACATGGATGTTTCGGGAGGTTCCTGCACCGAATCAGGCGGGAGGAAACGCCCGGCTGTCACCACTGCGGGGATCGTCCGGAGGACACGGTGGAGCACACTGTACAGGCGTGCACCGCTTGGGCGGGGTACCGCCGTGTCCTCGAAGCGGCGATCGGCGGCGACCTCTCGCGTCCGGCCCTGGTCCAAGCCATGGTCCGGAGCTTGACGGAATGGGACGCCATTGCCTCCTTCTGCGAGTCATGCTAGCGAAGGAGGTGGCGGAGAGGGAGAAGAGGACCTCTCGTCCCAGCCGCCGTGGTGGACGCCGCGGGCGTCGGAGGCCACCGTAGGCGCGGGCCTGTGGATGGCGAGCTATGGGTAGCTTGCCGGCCGTCCGTCTAGTGACGACAGGCCGTGTCGACGGCGCGTTAGTGTTCCACGCGCGCCTCAAAGAGAGTCAGCACACAGAGGGGCCCGAAAGGGCCAACGCTTGCCGGAGTCGTGGGATTATTCGCAAGAGACACCGTGGCTCCGGAACACAAAGGGCAATGAAGGAACATGGATGGGTTTTAGTCAGTAGAAGTTGTAGGAGTGATTGGATGATTTCCCATCCTTAAAAAAAAAAAAGGGTGAGGGGCCAGACAAAGAGAGATACAATCCTCAAGGCAATTTTTTGGCGAACTGTTGGGCAGTAGCGAACCCACGAACCTAATCTCCTGGGAGAAGTCTTAGAATAGAATAGAATACTCTTTATTGTGTACACCATATAAGTAACAGAAAAAATATTAAGTAAACATTACATAGGGTGACACAATGGGCGGCCGTGTACCTCATATCCGGCTTGCCTTTATTTATAATTTTATAATAAAATGTTGCCCGACACTAGGAATTTCTCCTGTATCGTAAATGCGTTTACAAATATATAAATAAATATACGCTCAACCACTGCGCCATCCGTGTCGTTTATTGGCTGGCCAGAGTGAACACTGACGAGGAATTGAGCTCCCACCTCTTTCTTGCCTTCAATCGGCCGGTCTGAGTGGCGATTCGCTAGAGCAAACGTGCTCGGGAGAAGGATGTATAATCCAGTAAGATGCTGGTAGGGATCTTGACCGCACTTCCGGGATTGTCCTGATAGCCGTATTATACCTCTCCACTCCTCTAGCACCTCAGCCTATGTTGCCTCCTTAGCGCTACGTCACTTTGTGCTAGCGACCGTTTTCGGGGGCCCATTCATTGAGTGTGCAAGTCACCCCAATGCAGTTATTAATGTTTTTGATCGGGACTACCAGTTAACCTCAAATGATTCTCTGACCGCGCGCTCTCCGCCCTCTATCTCGAAAACAGTTCAATCAAGGTATGAAAAACGTTAAATGCAAAAGTTGTAGCGAATTTAATTCTCTACTATATTGGTAAAAAAAAAATTAGCGTAAAACCGAGAACGAGACATTTGCAACAAATGTAAAACACAAACGATTTTTGCGAACTTAGACTAAAACTTGCGGCCATCCAATGGGGTTAAAAACTACAAACATAATGTAAGTGGCGACACTGTTGAGTGTTCCTAACCAACCGCCATATTGTCTGTATGCGACTTGTTTGTCTTAGTTTGTTTATGAATTAAATAGCTAAAATGTACGCGACTTGGAGTGTAGTTAAGTTAAAAGAAGAGTTAAAAAAGAGAAAAGCTTCCACAGCTGGCAAAAAAGCAAATTTTCGACCATTTTGCCTCGACCGTTTTGTAGGCTTCCATTTTTTTCTCCTAACAGCGTTTTCCCACAGTTTTCTTCTTTTGGAATCTTTAGGAAATAAATGTATCCCTGTATTTTTGCAATCAATAGCAGCACAAACTGTCATATTCAGAAAATATAACAAAAATATTACACTATTGTTTACAACAACTTTACGTATAATGACAGTTGACAGGGAACACTCAACAGTAGCGACATCTAGTGTGAGAAATGAGCAGTTTTTACCCCATTATATTGTTACGCGCCAGAATTAATGCCGGGTATACAACGTACTACTAACGCCATCTAGTATCGAGTAGTGGAACTAATTGGGTCACGATCTTTCTAGACTTTTCGATGCTAGAACATTCTCGAAGTTTCGACACCTAGTCAGTCGGGACCGGTATGTTCCCGAACTTTCTAGATATTTCCATTCTCGAAGGTTCTGGAAATTACTGTAGGACTATATAAGGTGCGAATCGCTCGGGACTGAGTCAGTATTGAATTGGCGATACAAGCGAACATCGGAAGCGATCTTCAACTGCGAATTAAGTGAAGTGAAGTGTTTATAGTGCGATTGTGTGTTATAATTAGTGCGTTTAAAGTGATAATTAGTGTTGATTATTAAAGTGTCATTTTTTTGGTTAAATAATCGGCTGTTTTTATTGTCACGAACCCCAAGCTCGTAACAATATGCATAGAGATAGAAAATGTATTATGTCTATGATTATGTATTTTATTAATATAATTCTACTTTACAACTTTCGCATCCGTATGTCAATGTCAATCGCAAACTGTCAATTTTCGTCAGTTTGCACCACTGACGTATAAATCATATGGACTGGGCATACCTACAAAAAAAACGTGTTTACCTACCACCGACTTGGGCACTTAAAATGGCTGCCTTTCGTAGGGTTGTAACTGCGAGCAACATGCGCATCGGATATCGATATTCAACTCAATGTTAAAGTTTTTATCTCAATGCGTATAAACCATATGGACTGGGCATACCTATAAAAAAAACGTAGCTACCTACACTTTGCTGGGATGATAAAATGGCGGCTAATAGGGCAGCCTATGTCGATATTTCTTTACAATAACATCGATAAAAGATTGTTAGAATGTTTTCAAAATGTCACGGTACAATTTCAACGGGTATTTTTAGCACATTTTCAGCTTCACTTGTACAGTCGCCAGCACATCGTGCTACAACAATCTGACAAATTTCTGTACCTACTAGATTTTCAACTGTATAAGAGAAAAGATTAAGTTTACTTCCCGGTTTTTGATTTAGGCTATTACTTTGCGTACTTGTTTAGTTTGGATGACATTGTTGCCGATTCTCTTGTTCAATAACTAAACTAAAATTAGATAATCACTATCTTTTTAACCGACTTCTAAAAAGGAGGAGGTTCTCAATATTTAATATTATTATATCAATGGGGGTTTGCGGGACATGTCTCTCTGTACCGCATACCCCCCAAAATATGTATCTATTGCCATTATTAAGATAAGTAACAAGGTACCTACATCCAATAAGTTTTTGAAAATTCAAATGAAATGTACCTAAGCGCTATTCTAAAGCCTTGCGTTAGGTCATTCGAGACGGGGTGGAGGGAACAAAATCTAAGAAAAGAAATGACGCTGCATCCACGATGGGCTGCCGGCACGGACGTCTCCATCACCTAAGTATATTTTCTAACATACCGATGAAATTGGGTTTAATCAAAAGTCAACAATAATTATTTACAACACCATTTATTTATTTTTACATACATATAATTTACATCCTACTAATTTTATAAATTTATCCTACTAATCCATACCATCCTACTAATTGCTATACAATTTTTGTTTAAAAACATACCAGCATATTCAATGTGGGCACTGCGCCATCATGTAACCTCATCACATCGAGGGTTCTGTTAAAACTAGATTCATCAAAGTGCAGGGAGCAGATATGCCACATTTTATGTCTAAGGTTTATAATTTTCTTCTATCCATTTATTTTTGAAAAATTCATTTCCAGGAAATTTGTGGGTTAATAGCATTGCAATGTATTTTACACACTTTATCAATATAATAATATCGATACTTATCGTATGCGATGCGAACATCGCACATCACTAACTAAGACATAAACATTTTATGTAAACAATACAACGAAATTAAGAAAATAATAACGTAATAATAAGCCATACAAATATGACACAGGTTTCAATAATCTTTAAAAAGATCATCTGGTAACAAAACATTACACAAAATTCTACAATATTCAACTGGATTAGTGAAAACTAGTAACTAACCTGTGCAGAGACAAATTAGTCTGATTTTTGTTATTCCTCGCACCATACTGTATTAAGCAACACGATGGCATGATTTTCCTCTTATTTTCCAAAGCCAGAACACAAAAAAAACCTAGCTTTCGACGTATTTATCTTTAAAACAACGAAAATAATAAAAGCAAACAACTGTTTGACAGCTCAACTACCATAAAACCACAGAGTACTTTGGGCACTTATAATGGCGACCGGCCACGCAAAGGCATGATTTTGACGTCACACAATAGGGTTGCCAAATTTAGTACTTGGCAAACATATACATGTCTCTTTTTTCATATGCAGCTCTTGGCTAGTTAAAAAGAGACAAAACGCTTTTTGACATGTTTGCATCGATATGATAGATATTTGTATAACTGTTTATTTTAATTATAAAAGACGCTTGGAAACGCTTAATGCGAATTGGTGGAATAGCAAAAAGGTAGGGATGGTAAGTTGCAGTGCGTCTGGATGTCCGATGGTAAGAGGGGGCCGGTGGGATGAGGTCGTGTTGTGCCGGTGGGAGAGGTCGATGAGTTATTGGGCACACTTTCCGAAGTAAATCCGTAGAAAACCGACAAGCAAGCAACCTTTGCGGCGAGAGCCAAGCTGTGCAGCTTGACATCCACCAGTTTTACGTCGCCAATGAGCCTCTTAGCTCTGCGTTAGTATCATATCGACGCAAACATGTCAAAAAGCATTTTGTCTCTTTTTAACTAGCCAAGAGCTGCATATGAAAAAAGAGACATCTATATGTTTGCCAAGGACTAAATATGGCAACCCTTTTGTGTGACGTCAAAATCAAGCCTTTGCGTGGCCGGTCGCCATTTTAGCTGCCCTAAGTACTCTGTGGTTTTATGGTAGTTGTGCTGTCAAACAGTTGTTTGTTTTTATTATTTTCGTTGTTTTACAGATAAATACGTCGAAAGCTAGGTTTTTTTTTGTGTTCTGGCTTTGGAAAATAAGAGAAAAGTCATGCCATCGTGTTGCATTACAATATGGTGCGTGGAAAAACAAAAATCAGCCTAATTTGACTCTGCACAGGTTAGTTACTAGTTTTCACTAATCCAGTTGAATATTGTAGAATTTTGTGTAATGTTTTGTTACCAGATGATCTTTTTAAAGATTATTGAAACCTGTGTCATATTTGTATGGCTTATTACGTTATTATTTTCTTAATTTCGTAGTATTGTTTACATACAATTTTTACTTGTCTTAGTTAGTGATGTGCGATGTTCGCATCGCATACGATAAGTATCGATATTATTATATTGTTATAGTGTGTAAAATACATTGCAATGCTATTAACCCACAGATTTCCTGGAAATGAAATTTTCAAAAATAAATGGATAGAAGATAAATATAAACCATAGACATAAAATGTGGCATATCTGCTCCCTGCACTTTGATGAATTTAGTTTTAACAGAAACCTCGATGTGATGAGGTTACATGATGGCGCAGTGCCCACATTGAATATGCTGGTATGTTTTTAAACAAAAATTGTATAGCAATTAGTAGGATGGTATGGATTAGAAGGTATGGATTAGTAGGATAAATTTATAATATTAGTAGGATGTAAATTATATGTATGTAAAAATAAATAAATGGTGTTGTAAATAATTATTGTTGACTTTTAATTAAAACCCAATTTCATCGGTATGTTAGAAAATATACTTAGGTGATGGAGACGTCCGTGCCGGCAGCCCATCGTGGATGCAGCGTCATTTCTTTTCTTAGATTTTGTTCCCTCCACCCCGTCTCGAATGACCTAACGCAAGGCTTTAGAATAACGCTTAGGTACATTTCATTTGAATTTTCAAAAACGATGTACCTTGTTACTTATCCTAATATTGGCAATAGATACATATTTTGGGGGGTATGCGGTACAGAGAGACATGTCCCGCAAACTCCCATTGATATAATAATATTAAATATTGAGAACCTCCTCCTTTTTAGAAGTCGGTTAAAAAGATAGTGATTATCTAATTTTAATTTAGTTATTGAACAAGAGAATCGGCAACAATGTCATCCAAACTAAACATGTACGCAAAGTATTAGCCTAAATCAAAAACCGGGAAGTAGGTCAAAGATAACTTTTCACTTTCAGATTTGTTCACATAGATAGTTATTTTGTTGTTCAGACGCCAGCACATCAAATTACTCGAAACTGTCACATTATTCCAGTCAAAATTGAACTTAATCTTTTCTCCTATAAAGTTGAAAATCTAGTAGGTACAGAAATTTGTCAGATTGTTGTAGCACGATGTGCTGGCGACTGTACAAGTGAAGCTGAGAATGTGCTAAAAATACCCGTCGAAATTGTACCGTGACATTTTGAAAACATTCTAACAATCTTTTATCGATGTTATTGTAAAGAAATATCGACATAGGCTGCCCTATTAGCCGCCATTTTATCATCCCAGCAAAGAGTAGATAGCTACGTTTTTTTATAGGTATGCCCAGTCCATATGGTTTATACGCATTGATATAATAACTAACATTGAGTTGAATATCGATATCAGATGCGCATGTTGCTCGCAGTTACAACCCTACGAAAGGCAGCCATTTTATGTGTTTACCTACCACCGACTTGGGCACATAAAATGGCTGCCTTTCGTAGGGTTGTTTTCAAAATGTCACGGTACAATTTCAACGGGTATTTTTAGCACATTCTCAGCTTCACTTGTACAGTCGCCAGCACATCGTGCTACAACAATCTGACAAATTTCTGTACCTACTAGATTTCCAACTTTATAAGAGAAAAGATTAAGTTCAATTTTGACTGGAATAATTTGACAGTTTCGAGTAATTTGATGTGCTGGCGTCTGTACAACAAAATAACTATCTATGTGAACAAATCTGAAAGTGAAAAGTTATCTTTGACCTACTTCCCGGTTTTTGATTTAGGCTAATACTTTGCGTACATGTTTAGTTTGGATGACATTGTTGCCGATTCTCTTGTTCAATAACTAAACTAAAATTAGATAATCACTATCTTTTTAACCGACTAGGAGGTTCTCAATATTTAATATTATTATATCAATGGGGATTTGCGGGACATGTCTCTCTGTACCGCATACCCCCCAAAATATGTTTTTATTGCCATTATTAGGATAAGTAACAAGGTACATCGAATAAGTTTTTGAAAATTCAAATGAAATGTACCTAAGCGTTATTCTAAAGCCTTGCGTTAGGTCATTCGAGACGGGGTGGAGGGAACAAAATCTAAAAAAAGAAATGACGCTGCATCCACGATGGGCTGCCGGCACGGACGTCTCCATCACCTAAGTATATTTTCTAACATACCGATGAAATTGGGTTTTAATTAAAAGTCAACAATAATTATTTACAACACCATTTATTTATTTTTACATACATATAATTTACATCCTACTAATATTATAAATTTATCCTACTAATCCATACATTCTAATCTATACCATCCTACTAATTGCTATACAATTTTTGTTTAAAAACATACCAGCATATTCAATGTGGGCACTGCGCCATCATGTAACCTCATCACATCGAGGGTTCTGTTAAAACTAGATTCATCAAAGTGCAGGGAGCAGATATGCCACATTTTATGTCTATGGTTTATATTTTTCTTCTATCCATTTATTTTTGAAAATTTCATTTCCAGGAAATCTGTGGGTTAATAGCATTGCAATGTATTTTACACACTTTATCAATATAATAATATCGATACTTATCGTATGCGATGCGAACATCGCACATCACTAACTAAGACAAATAAAAATTGTATGTAAACAATACTACGAAATTAAGAAAATAATAACGTAATAAGCCATACAAATATGACACAGGTTTCAATAATCTTTAAAAAGATCATCTGGTAACAAAACATTGCACAAAATTCTATAATATTCAACTGGATTAGTGAAAACTAGTAACTAACCTGTGCTGAGTCAAATTAGGCTGATTTTTGTTTTTCCTCGCACCATACTGTATTATGCAACACGATGGCATGATTTTTCTCTTATTTTCCAAAGCCAGAACACAAAAAAAACCTAGCTTTCGACGTATTTATCTTAAAAACAACGAAAATAATAAAAGCAAACAACTGTTTGACAGCACAACTACCATAAAACCACAGAGTACTTTGGGCAACTAAAATGGCGATCGGCCACGCAAAGGCTTGATTTTGACGTCACACAAAAGGGTTGCTAAAGTTAGACCTTGGCAAACATATAGATGTCTCTTTTTTCATATGCAGCTCTTGGCTAGTTAAAAAGAGACAAAATGCTTTTTGACATGTTTGCGTCGATATGATAGATATTTGTAACGTTACGTTTTACAGGGGGAGCCTGTAAAATGTGAGGTCACATATAGCACTCACCTACCTAGGAGGGGAATGCGTGCTAATAGGGAAAAGGACAAATAAATAGTATAAAGATTTAATGAATTACACCACTTATAGAAGAAACGGCTGATGAATGATTATGATGAGCTGACGTGAGATGAAAATGAAATCTTCGTTGAAGAACTGGAGGACTGGAGGATCTATTGAAGAACCAGAGGGCCGGCAGGGTCCGTTGAAGAAACGGAGGACTGGAGGGTCGTCACTCTTCAGAGAGCTGGAGAGGATGGGCCGAGTAACGTCTTCCTCCCAGGCTCGTTCAGCTCAGGCATCAAGGTGTCCTTTAAAGGCGGCAAGGAGAGAGGCCGACTTATCAGGTTCGAGGAGGTAAACTTAGAAAACGTCCTCTAAGTCTACTCTTAATATAAGAGGGAGGGCGACTTCTCTGGTTCCCAGGAGGTAAACTGTCCTCTCAATCACTCTTAAGAAACTTTTCCGAGTTGTTGCTTATCTCAGCTCCAAACGTAGACTGACCATTTCTTTACGACGGCTCTAAAATGAAGGCTCGCTTTTATTTTGAATTTGATATGAGTTTCTAGAATTTGATGGAAAAGGAAAAATGGACTTTATGAAGGTCTGATGACAGTTTCATATGCGACCTAAAACTCCTAGCTAACTTCAGAATACAAATAAAAAGAAAACTAGGCCTGTCTAAATGACATAATGACATAATACAAGAAATGTAAACAAAGTATTGAAGATAGCTAATTTGCAGAAAAACTTAGAAAATACAAGTTAAAAAGAATCTAGGAATCAAGTTATGGCTATGCAGCTATGTATTAATTTATCTAGGAAGTTTATAGAGAGCGTAAGTACATAACAATAAGACACACACTACAATTTGTATAACTGTTTATTTCTATAGTCGAACGTTTCAAGTCCATTTGATTTATACGTCAGTGGGGCATACCTACAAAAAAAACGTGTTTACCTACCACCGACTTGGGCACTTAAAATGGCTGCCTTTCGTAGGGTTGTAACTGCGAGCAACATGCGCATCTGATATCGATATTCAACTCAATGTTAAAGTCTTTTATCTCAATGCGTATAAACCATATGGACTGGGCATTTCTATAAAAAAAACGTAGCTACCTACACTTTGCTGGGATGATAAAATGGCGGCTAATAGGGCAGCCTATGTCGATATTTCTTTACAATAACATCGCTAAAAGATTGTTAGAATGTTTTCAAAATGTCACGGTACAATTTCGACGGGTATTTTTAGCACATTCTCAGCTTCACTTGTACAGTCGCCAGCACATCGTGCTACAACAATCTGACAAATTTCTGTACCTACTAGATTTCCAACTTTACAAGAGAAAAGATTAAGTTCAATTTTGACTGGATTAATTTGACAGTTTCGAGTAATTTGATGTGCTGGCGTCTGTACAACAAAATAACTATCTATGTGAACGAATCTGAAAAGTTATCTTTGACCTACTTCCCGGTTTTTGATTTAGGCTAATACTTTGCGTACATGTTTAGTTTGGATGACATTGTTGCCGATTCTCTTGTTCAATAACTAAACTAAAATGAGATAATCTCTATCTTTTTAACCGACTTCTAAAAAGGAGGAGGTTCTCAATATTTAATATTATTATATCAATGGGGGTTTGCGGGACATGTCTCTCTGTACCGCATACCCCCCAAAATATGTATCTATTGCCATTATTAGGAAAAGTAACAAGGTACATCGAATAAGTTTTTGAAAATTCAAATGAAATGTACCTAAGCGTTATTCTAAAGCCTTGCGTTAGGTCATTCGAGACGGGGTGGAGGGAACAAAATCTAAGAAAAGAAATGACGCTGCATCCACGATGGGCTGCCGGCACGGACGTCTCCATCACCTAAGTATATTTTCTAACATACTGATGAAATTGGGTTTTAAATTAAAAGTCAACAATAATTATTTACAACACCATTTATTTATTTTTACATACATATAATTTACATCCTACTAATATTATAAATTTATCCTACTAATCCATACCTTCTAATCTATACCATCCTACTAATTGCTATACAATTTTTGTTTAAAAACATACCAGCATATTCAATGTGGGCACTGCGCCATCATGTAACCTCATCACATCGAGGGTTCTGTTAAAACTAGATTCATCAAAGTGCAGGGAGCAGATATGCCACATTTTATGTCTATGGTTTATATTTTTCTTCTATCCATTTATTTTTGAAAATTTCATTTCCAGGAAATCTGTGGGTTAATAGCATTGCAATGTATTTTACACACTTTATCAATATAATAATATCGATACTTATCGTATGCGATGCGAACATCGCACATCACTAACTAAGACAAATAAAAATTGTATGTAAACAATACTACGAAATTAAGAAAATAATAACGAATAATAATAGCCATACAAATATGACACAGGTTTCAATAATCTTTAAAAAGATCATCTGGTAACAAAACATTACACAAAATTCTACATTAATCAACTGGATTAGTGAAAACTAGTAACTAACCTGTGCAGAGTCAAATTAGGCTGATTTTTGTTTTTCCTCGCACCATACTGTATTATGCAACACGATGGCATGATTTTTCTCTTATTTTCCAAAGCCAGAACACAAAAAAAAACCTAGCTTTCGACGTATTTATCTTTAAAACAACGAAAATAATAAAAGCAAACAACTGTTTGACAGCACACACAACTACCATAAAACCACAGAGCATAGACTACTATATATCCACAGAGTACTTTGGGCAACTAAAATGGCGACCGGCCACGCAAAGGCTTGATTTTGACGTCACACAAAAGGGTTGCCAAATTTAGTCCTTGGCAAACATAGATGTCTCTTTTTTCATATGCAGCTATTTGCTAGTTAAAAAGAGACAAAATGCTTTTTGACATGTTTGCGTCGATATGATAGATATTTGTATATCTGTTTATTTCTATAGTCAAACGTTTCAAGTCCATATGATTTATACGTCAGTGGTTTGCGATTGAGATGCGAATGCGATGCGAATATGAAAATTAGTGAAATTGGCACTCTGGCCAGTATATGCCAGTATATTTCAGGACGACTCAACAGTTTGGCGTCGATTCATGACGTCGTAAGTACTGGCCAGTATACAGTTTTATTTTTCAGAACACACCACAATGAAAAAGGAACGAGCAGAATCTTTCACTTGGAATAATTTTGGAATAAGAAAACGATCTCTTATTGTACCTATCTCAAGACCCACAAAGACCGACCGTTGGAAGAGCCTTGGTGAATACTTAGTCCGTCTAGATGCCCGTGGTCATCCGCAGTGCAAGCTGATTCGTTCGCAATATCACTGTGGGAGGCCACCTTACGAGTAATAAAGACTATGCTTGATGAGAGGGTGTATTTAGAAGTTAGAAATAAGAAACGGAGTAGGTATAGACTGGATTCTTTGACTCAATATTGTCTAATTTGGCTGGTTACTTTAGTGTTTAGCTAACTAATCATTTATGTTTTCCGCTATTCCTATTCAGTTTCCACTCTTCAGTTATCTGTCTGTCGTACTCATGAAAATATAGATAAGTAGTACTCAAGGAGACTGAATTGACAAGTGCAAATGGCACAGCATGGGCACAGCCGCACAGGCAAACTGACTGTTGACTTATGATTAGACCTGTCAGTGACAAACCGTATGTATTTGGTACAGTACAGGTCGCGCGGCGAATTAAGATCGCTCGGCAAAAGTGGAAGGGGTATGCGCAGTATTCAATTCTAAAGTAGCCTCCACACTGCTCCCGAAGTTGATCGAAGTTGAGCGAATACTATAGTGTGGAGGGGCACTTCGCTTCGCCTCGTGCAACTTCGCTTCGCCTCGGGCGACTTCCAGTTGTTGTCGGTTTTTTGCGCCCGAGTCAAAGGACTCGAAGTTCGAACACGAAGCGTCTGTCCACACTACTCGGGTCACTTCGGCTCACTTCGGTTCGCGCCAGCCATAGTAAATACGCACGTATTTTTATGATGCGAGAGTACACATTGCAACGGCAGTTGCCACATGAACGATAGGTTTAATGGATACATTATGCCCATCGTGAGGGGAACGGGGGGAACGGGCGACTGAGCTCCTCGCGAAGTTGCGTGAGGTGTGTGGACACCTACTTCGGACTTCGGTCAACTTCGGAGAGCACTTCGCCTCGTGCAACTTCGGAATAGTGTGGAGGAAGCATAAGGTCTATTTAGTGACGTGCGGGGTGAGGGGGGCGGGTATGCGCCGACGGCGACACGTCATTGGTAGATTCAATTCCCGCGTTGCGTTCACGCGCTTGTTGCGTACAGCTTGTGTTATCGTATTAGTAATAAAAGTGGTAAAAAAAAATGGTTAAAAATAAAGTTTTAAAAAACGGCAAGCAAGAAAAATTGTTTACGACGTGAATTTTTACGTTAAGAAAGAAACTAATGACATCAATAATATTGAATAATGATTACCACGACAACATGAATTACGAAAACTACGAAAAATGGTTGAAAAATTTACTTTTGTTTTTAATTTTTCTGAATTTACCTACTAACAAGATAAATTACAAGCAAAAACTAGTGTTATTAGGTACCTATATGTATAAGTTATTAAGGTACATACAAAATAAAAAAAATCCCTTAAAAACACACAAACTCTAAAAGGAGCACTATCTGTCAGATAACCTGTGGATAGGCTATCAGCGAGTTTATCAGGAAGTGGTGAAACAGGCCCTAAGAATTTCTGTACGCGATTGTACACATGCGCCGATTGCCCCCACTACTTTCATCATGTACATCAGAACGTTCGGCCAGTCGAGATAGGGAGCTGGCTGCTATGATTAGTTATGATCCGAGCAATATATAACCAAAGTACTCTGTGGATCCGAGCTCAATCAAAATAGGATAGGATAGAACTTTGTCAAAATTATTCGAAAATGACAGTTATTTCTTCTTGTCTCTGTCATCCATAGAGATCACTGACGTATAAATAGAGATAGAGATGGATGTCTGTGCTGTCATCTCTGACCACAGACTACATAGAGATACTACGTCTCTGACCAAGACCTAAAGCCAAGAGCAAGCCCATCTCGAACAAAAAAATGTGTTAGCTAAAAAAAATGTTCTGAATATTGATAAATTAGTTATTTCTACGATCAATCATTTAAAACTAATTTATTATCAATATTCAGAACATTTTTGATAACGCTACTTGAAGATAGAACTGTTATTTTCGATTTACTTTGACAAAGTTCCATCCCGCGGATTATACATTACAAGAGCAATTTTTGACATTATCATTGTCAATTTCGTGGTCAATTTAGTCTCAGGGATAAAAAAATCAGCAGTCTAAGAACATCTTTATCCAAACAAATGGCAACTCTAATTTACTAATTCCATGCCTCAACTCAATGTGATAATTTGATTTCAAAACAGTTAAGTAGCCTGCACACTGCTCCCGAAGTTGAGCGAATACCATAGCCGTACCACGCGTGAATACGTTGACAACTCGAGATGTCGTTTTTTTTTTTTTAGCTTAAACGTTTCTGTGACCTTATACCCTACCGGTATTAAAAAATCAACTCGAAATACTCAAACAAAATCAAATTATTGCTTTCGTACATAAGTGAGTATCTACAATTATGGCAATAAATATTTGATAAAACGACATGTCAAATTAATAATACATAACTGACAGCGTTTATATTATTGCATTTCGATTTATCAACATAAGTCAGAACATGCATTAGTTATATCAACATATACGTTTGTGGATTTGCAAGTGTAATATGACAAAATCAGTTATCAAGTTATGAACGTCTTTGAGTACGAAACACACACATAATATCGAATTGTCTAGTTATGCACGCTATCAAAAGTTGTGATATTTTAGAACATTTCGAATTGTCTAGTTTTATCATTATAAAATCACACGAGTCATTTATGAAACTCTTTAAAATGGACATTATAATTATTGTTTATAATAACAAAGCGTGAATTGTTACGTTTACTTACTTTGAGAATACTTAAAATACGCATATAATTTAACTTTTATAAAAATAAAATAATTTCATCGTTTTAAGAGTTTGATGACCGTATTTGACTCAAAATCAACTTTTAGGAAAACTTTAAGCGCAAGGTAATTTGAACTAAATTGTAAACATTTAAGGCAGGTTTATACTTGAATGCCTTTCATATTACGAGTCACTGCCGATCTGTAGTGTGCGTTCGCCCAGCGGAATGTTGTTGAATTAAAAGATTTTAATTATGCAGATATTTAGTGTATGACGTCGTATAATTGTGTATGGTATAAAAAAATTTGTGCACGCAGCCATTGTGGAGAAATTCACCAAAAACTGATTCCGCTGGGCGAACGTTGTCCTGGCGGAACTTTTTTTAATCCATAGATTTTAGAAGAAAAGAGATGTGTCCAAAAATTAGTGTGTATTTGTGTGTAATTGTGTATGTATGAATAAAATTAGTGCATGCATAAACTTCGGAGAAATTCAAGTTTCCGCTACGCGAACGTTTGGCCATTACCTAGTTTTCATATAAAGCGCTCACATAGAGAGCTGTAGATTTTTACATAAGTTGTTTTGAATTTTTTTATATTTGTTTAAAAAATAGATTTAGAAAAAATCGTAGGGCTTAAAAGATAAAAATAGAAACGTAAAATACGCTTATTAGGTCTTAGTTCTTAAAGTATGCACTTTGGGGTCTAGATTTTCACGTTTATACAAACCTTGTAAGTGTCTGCAACATGTTGCCAAGTATCAATGATGTTCCGTTAGTAATTAAAGAGTTATAGGACAATTTACCATGAATTGATCACTGTTTACAAAGCAGTCAAATATCACGACGTTCTAAAGGAATTGCATGGTAAAATGTATGCCAATAATTAGTGTATTCATTCAACTATTCACATGCAAAATTTCATGTCATTAAATTCAGTAATTAGAGAAAAACAATTATAATACTGACGAAGCATCGAAAACCTACATAACCCGACCAAGTTCGAATAGCTACAAAAAAGCGGCCGTGCAATATATTTAGGTAACATCCCAAAATTTACAGTATAATATCGGTATTGAATTGGTATAGGTGATAACACAATTGTTGTTTCGATATAATAAAGTCATTTATTTTTGTACACCTACTTTTTAAATGTATTTGACTATGACAGAAAGTAGGTACTATTTACGTAGGTACTTTATTTAAGTATGCTTTTGAGACTTTAGATATAATCTAGATATACCTATTATTTAAGACAAATAAAATTCATACAGCTAATTTCTATTGAAGATTTCACGGATCAGGATTCTAACTAAGTATAGACCCCTTAGGGAAATTAAATAATTACCACATGTAAGTACCTACTACTGTTTAGGTAAATATTTATCATATTGTAGCTTATTACACTATTTAACCAATGGACTAGGCATGCACGAGCGTTACCCTTTGCAACTTTAGTGGATCAAACAATCTAATAATTAAAAAAAAACTACTTCTTGAATCGATTTTTTAATTGATGTATACCGTTGTACTGGTAGTGACTTATGTATGTTGAGGTTATTTACTGCATTTGCTACTCATTTAAGAATATTTTCTTGAAAATACCTTTTTTATACCAATGTTTTAGTTTATAAGCACTTTTTTAATGTTGATCAAATCTAAACAACTGAATAGTCTAGTTATGTGATGTGATTTTAATTTTTATTGAAGCTCGAAATATTATACTTACCCTTATATTCATAATCGTTTATTAAACCTATTTTAGTTAAAACACATTTAAGTCTATTGCTGTCGTTGCAAGCGTTTGTTAACGTTATCATAATTACCTACTTACATAATTAAGTATTATATGTAATTAAAAATATTTTTGTACTCGAATATTTAAATAGAGAAGTACTTGTTAATTGAAGATTTATTTTTATCGTAGATAGTGGCGTTATTATTAAAAAAATAATTTTCATTCAAGAAATGCAATTGTTTTATTTTTTCCTAACGCTTGTGTACGTAACTGTACCATATTAATAAATACTATATTGCAAGGTTAAGAACGTTTCTAAGATATATGGCACGGCCGCTTTTTTGTAGCCATCCGAACTTGGTCGGGTTATGTAGGTTTTCGATGCTTCGTCAGTATTATAATTGTTTTTCTCTAATTACTGAATTTAATGACATGAAATTTTGCATGTGAATAGTTGAATGAATACACTAATTATTGGCATACATTTTACCATGCAATTCCTTTAGAACGTCGTGATATTTGACTGCTTTGTAAACAGTGATCAATTCATGGTAAATTGTCCTATAACTCTTTAATTACTAACGGAACATCATTGATACTTGGCAACATGTTGCAGACACTTACAAGGTTTGTATAAACGTGAAAATCTAGACCCCAAAGTGCATACTTTAAGAACTAAGACCTAATAAGCGTATTTTACGTTTCTATTTTTATCTTTTAAGCCCTACGATTTTTTCTAAATCTATTTTTTAAACAAATATAAACAAATTCAAAACAACTTATGTAAAAATCTACAGCTCTCTATGTGAGCGCTTTATATGAAAACTAGGTAATGGCCAAACGTTCGCGTAGCGGAAACTTGAATTTCTCCGAAGTTTATGCATGCACTAATTTTATTCATACATACACAATTACACACAAATACACACTAATTTTTGGACACATCTCTTTTCTTCTAAAATCTATGGATTAAAAAAAGTTCCGCCAGGACAACGTTCGCCCAGCGGAATCAGTTTTTGGTGAATTTCTCCACAATGGCTGCGTGCACAAATTTTTTTATACCATACACAATTATACGACGTCATACACTAAATATCTGCATAATTAAAATCTTTTAATTCAACAACATTCCGCTGGGCGAACGCACACGATCTGTAGGTACATGATCAAAATCAGTTCGTTCGTTCAGAAGATCGTGTCGGAACTTGTCAGTATCGAGTATCTCGTCGTCTGAGAAGGTTTTATTGTTAGTACTAAGTGTTTTGTATTACAACAACTGCATATTATTTTTACCGACTTCACAAAAAGGAGGAGGTACTATGTTCGGATGTTTGTATGTTTTTTATTTCTATGTTTGTTCATCGAATACTCCGCCAATTGTCGACGAATTTTCAAAATTCTTTTTTTGTTCGAAAGTAGATAGTTCTGAGGTGGTCCCACTGTCACCAAGTTAGGATCTGATGATGGGATCTTAGAGAAATCGAGGGCAAACCTCAAATTTTATAGGCTTACTCATTATTTTTCGCATACCTATATTATGAAGTATCTTGTGTATTTGCGTATGGTTGTCACCATCTCAGGTAGCTGGGCTGATGATGGAAGGTACAACTCCTTAACAGTAGGTAAGAAGTTACTCGAACAGGCAAGGATTGTTTTAGTAAATTGTTTTGATGTTTGATAGGGCATTTGCCACATTTGGTCTCATGATCATCAAGTCATGACCTAATGCTGCAGAGTACCTAACTCCTCGACAACTAACAGCAGATGTATCGTGTTTAGGGTCATAGAAAAGGGCTCGATGTGTAGATAAACGTACTGGTAATGAGGAACACCGAAGTATATAGAGACCTGATGCTGAAGCCAGGAGCATCAGAAAAAGTACAAACCTTGCAATTACAGCACCATAGTCGTGTTTGGGCTCATTTTAAACAGGATTAAATTTTAAGTTCAATGCAATGTTGACATAAGTCTGGCCTGATGCTGCAGCCTGGATTATCAGCATCTAGTCTAAAAACTGATAAATACTTCTTAAAGTGAGCTTCTTTTGCGAATTTTCTTCTGTATAATTATTAACCGACTTCAAAAAGGAGGTTGTTAGGTATGGGGTACCACTAAAAAGTGAAAAATAAAAAACTTTTTACAAAAAAATACAACCGATTTCCAAAAAAAAAAAAACACTACAAAGTAAAAAATAACTTTAATTTCGGAAGTCGGTGTTTTTGTTAGTTTCTTCGTATTTTGACACCGATTTCCGAAATTAAAGTTATTTTTTATAAATAAATTAAAATATAAATCGCAAATATAAAAACGGATAATGATACAGAAAATATCGACCCCGATCTTGATAAAGAAGAAAACACAGAAGAAATAAGTAATTTAAAGTGTTTTTTCTTGTCATTTGGTTAAATTTCATAAATTTAAAAAAGAATAAAGGATCTTAATTTGTTTCTGCGATTAAACTTTGTTATTACTTCATTTGGTTTTTATTTAAATTCAATTATGACAGTTAGAATTTTTATCTTCCTTCAGGGAATAAGTTGATAAGTCGTCGGTGAATAATTGGATAAGTCTGTTTTTAAATGCATTAACAAATATTACATTTATTTTGTAACGTAGACTTAAAACAGCTCCCTAAAGAACCTAAATTCAACTATTAAAAAAGTAATCATCATTATTTTCGATTTACCAGAAGATCGTAAACTTTGAATTGGCTGCCCTGAAAAGTATGCATAAATGACATATCAACTTATTCACGCCAGGAGGCCAATCGCGCTAATTTTAAAAGTTTAGGTCCGCTTGCAATTCGTTTCCAATTCAGTTTTAGTTATAATCTAATTTCGATTCACCTGTAAGGAATTTGGTATCGCGCTAAAGTTTAATTTAACTTCAACCAAACTTGCGTCAAAACTATATCGTAACCTTTACAAATATTTTCGTATTTTCATTCAAAATCCAAACAACACAACGCGAACGATTGAGAAAAAGTCACGAAAAAGTAGCACTGTTTCAACTTTTTGTTTGACAGCGGTAACGTTACAGTTGTGATGCAGTTGCGTTCCAAGTTTCTGTCAAACGTTTAGCGCGATACGGAATTTTTAAAAAAGTTGTGAAAAGGCTACAGTTCAGTTGCGTTCCAGCCGAATTTTATTAGCGCGATTGCCCTCCAGGTACGGTATAGAGTGGAGGGGCACTTCGCTTCGCCTCGTGCAACTTCGCTTTGCCTCGGGCGACTTTCAGTTGTTGTCGGTTTTTTGCGCCCGAATCAAAGGACTCGAAGTTCGAACACGAAGCGTCTGTCCACACTACTCGGGTCACTTCGGCTCACTTCGGTTCGCGTCAGCCATAGTAAATACGCACGTATTTTTATGATGCGAGAGTACACATTGCAACGGCAGTTGCCACATGAACGTTATCCATTATGCCTATCGTGAGGGGAACGGGGGGAGCGGGCGACTGAGTTCCTCGCGAAGTTGCTCGAGGTGTGTGGACACACTGGACACCTACTTCGGACTTCGGTCAACTTCGGAGAGCACTTCGCTTCGTGCAACTTCGGAATAGTGTGGAGGAAGCATTAGATAACCTAAAACTACGACAGCGGCAAGCAGAGCAGGGAGTCGTACCTAGCAGTATTAGTGTTCCGTGACTTCTGTGAGCAGTAGTAAGAAAATTAAATTAACGCTGCCGGAACTCTGAGCAAGTAATTAAACATGATGTACTGCATTAGAAAAGCTTTATCAGCTGTTGTTCGTCAAAATCGTAACACAAATGTTCCTATTCAAAGAATATTTAATAATCTGCTTACTTTTGGACAACCGCAATGTTATTTATCCCAAATAGTTGATACAGGTAAGGATTCCATCCAAACGAGTAACATAGTTATAAGAATATAAATCTCCTGAAGAAGAGAGAGCAACGATATAAGTTTACTATAAAATGCCAAATTTCACAGATCGAATAGTAGAAAACATATGTAAAGGCGAAGTAGAACTGGAGAAAAAGCTCAGAATTCTAATGTTGGAAGTGGAGGTGATGCGCCAGGACGGCCGGCATGCCCCAAACTACATAAACAAGGACCAATGGCAACATCTATTAGACCTATCAACAAAAAATCAACGTGCCAGTTACCTTAGATATTTGTTCAAAACAGAAAAATCCAGGGAGAATTTTAAGGTAGGTAACATCCAACCTACATAAATTCCAGACTAAAATTATTGTTCTGCACCATTGTACCTATTTACATTAATTTAATTTATTGTTCTAACAAGTTTTGTTTTATAGGCTAAGAAAGAAGCTAAAAGAATGGAAAACCCAGTAATAAAACCTGAAGACTCCAAAGAGAATGAAGATGACCTTCTTTATGGTATACAACACCAGTCATTGTTTTTGCGAATCAGGGACCAGTCAATAAACCAGTTTGATAACTACAGGTAATAAAAATAATACTTAAAATGAATAAATAAATATTTTTGTCTCAAAAATGTATAAATATTTGTGTTGCAGGGCCCTTCAAGCTATGATATTTGGACAATCAGTTGTAATAGACTGCTCATATGAAGATAGTATGGTTTATAGAGAAACGGTAAATGCTGCTAAACAAATGACATATGTTTTTGGAGACAATAGAATACATAAAGAACCGTTTAACTTGCATTTGTGTAATGTGAATATGGATGGACAATTTATGAAACAAATGCAGAAAAATATTCCTTCATTAGATGAACCATGGTTTCCTTTGAATATTCACACAGAAAGCTATTTAGATGTATTTCCAAAAGAAAAGTTGGTTTATCTGACACCACATTGTCGAGAAGAACTAACAAAGTTTGATCATGATGCTGTGTATATTGTTGGATGCATGGTAGATAAGGTAGGTACACCATAAAAAAGACATTCTAAGCAGTAAGAAAATAATATTTGATGTCTAAATAATCTCCTAAGATTTTGCAAGGGGCTTTAGACAGACCTAATTAAATATGTGAAAATAGTGTGACACGCCCCAGCCGGCACTAGTCACCGATTTTGTTGAAATTTCGCGAGGATATAGTTCCCAAATTGTACTATTTAGTACCTTCATTTAAAAAAATTGTACCTCTAGGGTTTCGCTAAAAAATGGAAAACAAAAAGTGCCGGCTGGGGCGTATACGTTGCAGCCAGCTGTTTTTTTTCTGTAAGACTTTGAGGTGCGCAATGTACATGAAATAGTTGTACACATGTATAAACCTACGAATACTTAATATTAACTTGATAGCGGGCACCAAACGGCCACAATGTTGAATTGAAAATCGTAAAATATAATCTAAAAATTTGGCATCCAGAAAAAAGGCATTTTGATGAGATTTATTTTTCCCAAACAATTGTACCTATTTAGTACCCCTCAAAAACGTATTTAAATCGAAGAAATATGTTATAGGTACTTCAAGAGAAAACTTCAAATCAAAATAAAACCTGAAATCACCAACACAGATCTAAAGATCTTCGCGATTACCAGATTTGGCAATCAGATTGACAAACAGGTAGGTACGGTACTGAATGAGCAATCAGTCTGTTTTTGGTGGTTGTAAATTACGCCCCTTGTGAAACTGTTTTAAAATAAATATGTTGCAAAGACAATATGGTGTAGTATGCTTCTATGCGGTCTTCTTATGCAATGAATATCTAAATTATGAATTTATCTACGAAACGAATAGTAAAAAGAGCAATAAAATGTCAAAGTCAGTAAAACAAAATAAAAGGCTAATGATAACAATAAGGCCTAAGGTTAGTTGTAATGCTGTTTGAATGAATTTTAATAGTCAATCGTATCACGTACGTTGCGATTCAAATAAGAATAGGATCGACTCAGCGCCATACTGTAATGTCATAGCTGTCAATTCAAACCAGTTATGTAGGGTGAGCAAAGAAAGAATATTTAAAAAAATATTATTTACAGATAATTATCGAGTG
The DNA here is from genome assembly GCA_963859965.1 of Ceramica pisi. Taxonomy (NCBI): domain Eukaryota; kingdom Metazoa; phylum Arthropoda; class Insecta; order Lepidoptera; family Noctuidae; genus Ceramica; species Ceramica pisi. The sequence goes on from OY982529.1 coordinate 9,142,070, forward strand.
AAACAAGTGTTACGGTATGGTTTAAAATCCGCGCGCGGAAAAAACACGCATGACAGGTAGAGGACCCTTAGGCACTTGTTTCACCACCTAAACCCGAAACCACAGTATAAATATGGACAGTACGGAAACTACCTACAAACGCTCGAAACGGCTCACTCACACAAACATGCGCACCGACGAGACTTTTCGGTGCCCATCGCGGTACTCTCAGTAGTGAGTGCCGACTGCCGCCGGCCGCGTCAAAATGAGTTTAGCCCCGCAATCTTTTTAAAAATGCTACGAACGTATTGCGTAGTATACGGTTGTTTGAACTCGGCTTCATCACAACCGGAGCGAAAATACGTTATATTTTAAATTTCCTGCTGATTTTGAAAGGTAAGAATCATTAATGAAATTGTTATTTAATCGTTATCGAATTATAAGTCCGTATGATCGATCAAAATGAATTCGTGAACTTCAAAACTATTAGGTACCTACTACTACTTCTTGTAAATCCAAGATGGCGCCTGCAATAGGTACCAATTTTTTCGTCATGGGTGTCGTTTCCATGGTTTACGAGCGTGTTGAAGCCGATAGTGCTTTCAAAACGGGAATCCAAGATGGCGGCTGCAAAGGTACCGAGCGCCCGAAACGTTTACGTCCAACAGCAACTTGCGTACCCGCCAAAACTTTTAAAAGGTAACGCCGTAATGACAAAGTTAGTGCTACAAGTTGTTGTGTGTAAATATTAAATTGTTTTCCGTGTTTAAAGTATCGTGTTTTGTTGAGATTAACCAACGCCATGAGATTACCTATTTTTTGTATTTGTAAGCTAGTTATTCAAATTCGATTGATTGATCACTACAGAACAAAAATGTAAAAAAAAAATCAAAAACATTAAAAGTGACAACCCTTTTGCTTCAATGGAGCGTAGGTAATTATATTCTCAACTAGGCTTAGTTTCCGTACTGTCCATATTAATACTGTGCCGAAACGAAGGTAGAAATTACCGCTAGTTGGTGAGCTCTGACCGCCAAGCGAGCATCGCCGATCGAGTGTCGCTGAGCGAGTACAATCTTTGATAGCCCTTGTCACTGCGATCAACTAGTGGTAAGAGCCGGCTCAGCGGCAGTGTGAACAGCCAGTTATGGACTTTAATAATGTATGTGTCTCTTTTACTCACACAAGATCTATATCTTTTATCATTTTCCTCAGCGAGCAAAAAGTCCATCCGCAGTTAATCGCTTGACTACCTATTGATTAATGTACATACAATGCGATGCAAATAAGAAAAGGAATGTTAATAGCAGTCAGCACACAGAGGGGTCCGAAAGGGCCGACGCTTGCCGGAGTCGCGGGATTATTCGCAAGAGACACCGTGGCTCCGGAACACAAAGGGCAATGAAGGAACATGGATGGGTTTTAGTCAGTAGAAGTCTGACACTCCATCCCGCTAACACCCAGAGCGGGAGGAGTCATTGGATGATTTCCCAACCCTAAAAAAAAAAAAAAAACTATCTGTTAAGTATCTTTTGAAAAGTACGGTTTGCAAAGAAAACTTAGTGGTATATCAATAATGTTTTTTTTTTACTTTGTTATAATAACTCTATACAAATATACATAAAAACGTTCAATAGTAGTAAACTAGCTCAATATAATATTAAATTTTTAAAGTCATTATTAATTTTAAACCATACCGTAACACTTGTTTCACTCGATAATAATATCTGTAAATAATATTTTTTTTAAATATTCTTTCTTTGCTCACCCTACAAACTGGTTTGAATTGACAGCTATGACATTACAGTATGGCGCTGAGTCGATCCTATTCTTATTTGAATCGCAACGTACGTGATACGATTGACTATTAAAATTCATTCAAACAGCATTACAACTAACCTTAGGCCTTATTGTTATCATTAGCCTTTTATTTTGTTTTACTGACTTTGACATTTTATTGCTCTTTTTACTATTCGTTTCGTAGATAAATTCATAATTTAGATATTCATTGCATAAGAAGACCGCATAGAAGCATACTACACCATTTGTCTTTGCAACATATTTATTTTAAACAGTTTCACAAGGGGCGTAATTTACAACCACCAAAAACAGACTGATTGCTCATTCAGTACCGTACCTGTTTGTCAATCTGATTGCCACATCTAGTAATCGCGAAGATCTTTAGATCTGTGTTGGTGATTTCAGGTTTTATTTTGATTTGAAGTTTTCTCTTAAAGTATAACATATTTCTTCGATTTAAATACGTTTTTGAGGGGTACTAAATAGGTACAATTGTTTGGGAAAAATAAATCTCATCAAAATGCCTTTTTTCTGGATGCCAAATTTTTAGGTTATATTTTTACGATTTTCAATTCAACATTGTGGCCGTTTGGTGCGCGCTATCAAGTTAATATTAAGTATTCGTAGTTTTATACATGTGTACAACTATTTCATGTACATTGCGCACCTCAAAGTCTTACAGAAAAAAAACAGCCGGCTGCAACGTATACGCCCCAGTCGGCACTTTTTGTTTTCCATTTTTTAGCGAAACCCTAGAGGTACAATTTTTTTAAATGAAGGTACTAAATAGTACAATTTGGGAACTATATCCTCGCGAAATTTCAACAAAATCGGTGACTAGTGCCGGCTGGGGCGTGTCACACTGAAAATAATATTGACAATTTAAATAATTTCAGGTTAATAATGAACCACTCTCTCTGGCAAAAGCTAAAAGGGATGGAATAAAGATGGCAAAGCTACCATTGGACAGGTATCTTGAGTGGGCCCCAGGATCAAAGAAAAATCTCAATATAAACCACATGGTACCCATTCTATTAGATTTGAAGCTGACAGCCGATTGGGAATATTCTTTGCGCCACATTCCACGAAGAAAACTCATGGAAACTAAAATAATGGCTATGCAGAAGAGACTGAAGCACAATCCAAAGTTACAAAATGTAGTGATGAAAAATTTCAAACTTTCTAAATTTAACAAATTAGCATTTAGGGAAAAGAAACTTGACTCATTACCATTTCAAGAAAAGAAATTTAAATCTAAGAGGTCATTGTATGATGATGAAAATATATAAAATACCAATCTGAACATGTCTTTATTTATTTCAACTATAATGTATACTTTAAATTTTAAACAAGAAAACTGTAAAATAATTGTGATACAACTAATTATAATTAAGTTTTGAACACTAATTATTTCGAACATCATAAATGGGTATGTGTACCTACTCACGTAAAACCAATAGGCTAGGTATTACAATATTTTACAATTTAACCATATGTTTTTCCATTCACAATAAGTTTTTCTTTCATTCGCAACTCATTTCTATAATAGCATAATGTACTAAGAATTCATGTGTTGTTACATATTGCACAAAAATATTGTAACATGCTATGCACATTCTATTTATAAAAATATAAGTCTAAAATTCCTAAAGCTAACTAAAATAACAATAAAATAGGATAATGCATTCAACTCAAGATTCGTTCGTTTCGTCATCTTAGCCTACAAAGGTAGAAATCATCAGTGGGTAGGTACATTTCCAGTAAGATATGTAAACATCTCATCTGTCTAGCCTTTCCCAACTATATTGGGGTCGGCTTCCAGTCAAACCGGATTCAATTGAATACCAGTATTTACCGAAACTCGATAAAAATGCTAGAAGTGTATTCACAAAAACAGAAATGTTTACACTGCAAATAAACCTTGTGCTTAAAATTAATTAAACAATTAATTAATCTATATGTACATTTTTATTCAAAATTATGAACCTATAGTAAAGGCGTTCGCATGTCGACATCTGTAGAAGTGGTCTCTGACCTCTGCTTGATTGTCGCTAGAATCTCTTGTAAGTTGGATGGCAAGGCAATGTCAGCCAAAGGAACATTTTGAACTGGAGGCGGAGTCATGGGCCGAGATGGAGAGTATGCTTCATCCTGTGTACAAAACACTTGATAAGTAACGGCATATTCTAGAAGCTAGGGTTAGTGACATCTGCCAACATAGTGTAAGTCCTAGAGAAAGTAACTATTATTGATCGGACTTATATTGTCAAAATAGTGCAAAATTACTCAAAACATTCATAGTGGTATGGTCCATAGAGTATGTCAACAATACTACAAAAATTACCTCGCCAATAGAAGAGTCTGCTTGTGCCATTTTACGAATTTGTTGTTTCTGTTCTTCTATCTGCCTGTTGAGTTCTTCCATTTTACTTCTGAGAGTGTTGGATGCTAGGCTCGGTCCCGACGATGAAGGTCCGCTGCCGCTACTACTCGTCGAGCCTGGACTATATGGTTCTTCATCATCCGCAGACACTGTCGAATGTAATCAAATTGAGTTATCTATTTTAAATAATGTTTAACATGATAAATTAAACAATTCCTCTAATGCAATAGCCATAGGCACATATACAATACCTAGAGAAGCAGCAATTTTGTCCTTTACAGTAGTAGAGAGAGTTGATGATGTGTAAGCAGGCCGCGGCAGCTGCGGTCGTCTTCGCGGCGACGCTGGCGGTGTGTACGAACGCTTGCGGGACTCACGTGCCACCTAATATCACGCAATGTCAATAAAACCATGTAAATACTAAGGTTGGATAAAAACGGAAGGTGACGACTTTTACAATCAATAACAAACGTTTTACATCAAAATAATTGCTTTCCAAAATATATTTATTAGATTATCATTATGTGGGTATGTTTAGTACAATATTTACAGAATCAGATATATTTTTTAATATATTTACAAAATACCCCAAATATGTTGGTGAATAATAAATACACAAGAGAAAATATTATTTTATTATAACCAGTTTTTACAAATCATTCTCCGTCGGCGAACTGACCTTAGCGGGAATCACATCAGTAGGAATGTTGGCTGCCAACCGTTTCTTTCTTTGACGAATAACGATCGCAATCAGGAGATGTGTTTTGATTTCTCCTATGCCTGGCCCGTCGAGAGGCAGGAGAACTGCCGGTAACGTTGTGTTGGCCGGTAGTGGCACTATGTAAAAATCTTTCACGGTCATCATATTCGAGGCCTTTACTACGCCTAACCTAAAATATGAAAATTTCTTATAAAACATAACTACCAGGAAGTGTAACGTGTTCAATAAAGAAAGGACAACAAAATTAGGTAGGAATATTAGGAAAAGGAGATCAGTTTTTATTTTATGAAACAATAATATATTATAAACCAACCTATTGCGACTACTTAGATAGCTATATAAGGCAATGTATTGCATTTTTTCTTCATCATTCGCCGTTTGGAGTTTGAGAATCACAATGTCTTTATTACTAGTTTTTTTCATTTTCGCAATATAATCCCATACAGTATCAGGATTTATTCTTCCAACAATATCTAGTTCAGTGCTGAGATCTTCTTCCAAGTCGACGGAGCTGCCCGAAACCTGGAATTTATGTGAGGGGGAAATTATAGAATAACAATATGAGAAATATTCTTGATTGTAAATCTATGTAACGAACTCGCTTTTTGGGTCACGTCTTTAGACTACTGTATTTTGATGATATTTATTCTGGAAGGTCTTGTGTATGAATGATGCATTCAATTTAAAAACGTTTCATGAGATGTTTCATTTCATGTACATGTCGCCACTGCACCCGTGCGAAACCGGGGCGGATTGGTTGTCATGATAGAGTAACACACCTCATGCGCAGCGACATAGAACCGCGCCACGTCCACCATGTTGATACATCCACTCCACACTGTTGCTGCAGAATGGTCCACTGTACTACTTGGTTCTTGGTCGCTTTCGGCTTCTACAAATTAAAACGGTACTAATTAATAACTGAGTTATAAACTTAGGTCTGTAAGCTCGAGATTCGTAGCTAATTTACTCACCCGACGTTTTATCTTGCTTTGCTGGGAACCTTGCTTCAGGTAATATATTAGACTCAATCAAAGACTTAGAGGGATCGTATTCAGCTTCAAAAGTACTCATATCATTCCTGTAGTTTTCCTCGAAAACGTCTTCTCTAGATTTCCGTAAGTCCTCTTCAGAAAATGCCGACGTTATCATTGGTTCATGGGGATCATACTCCGGATGAGCTTCCTTCTGCATAGCCGATTTCGGCCTCTCTATTGAATCCGAATCTGTGGAACTAAAACCATAAAAATTAAAAGGGTATTAGTTTGAATTTTCATTAAATTGACTGGGCATCAATTGAATGCTTACTCATTCTTAATTTTACTATAAACATTTTCTTGAGATCTGGACCGAAGCTTCTGCTTCTCATCGCTGCTGGCGGTACGCTTGGAGCGTGACGAAGTCCTTCGCTTGGGGCCGTCCCGAGAGCGAGAGCGTCGCCGGCAGCGCGCGGGCGACTTGGAGCGGCGCCGGGGCTTCTCGCGCGACGACGATCTGCGCCGCGACCGCTCATTGGATTCGGGTTTGTCTTTAGAATCCTTAGATCTATCTTTTGAAATCGATCTGGCTCTACTGGACTTCTTGTCCGACCTCCGCGTAGACCTTCTCTGCTCATCTCGTGTTTCTTTTTCGTTAGAGGGTGATCTTCTTTTAGATGATCTGGATTTCTTGGTAGAATCATGTTTTGATTCACGCCTGCTTCTTTTCGACCGACTGGAACTGCTATCTTCACGATTTCTTTTTTTACTGTTGTACTTCTCTTTTTTAATGTCATCTTCATCGTGGACTTTTGTGGTGCTATCGAAACGAAATAATTAGTTTACATGTTAAAAAAAATCATAGGCATCCTTACATAAATGAAAACCAAAAAGTTTTTAAATAACGTAACTTACTTTTCAGGTGTTTTTTCTTTTGTGATAACATCAGGACCAACTGTTGAGTCATTTAATGCAGTAACTACATCTTCAACAGGCACATTTGGGTCCAGTTCAGTTGATACAGATTCTTTAGTTTCCATCACCTGAGCAATAATAAATTAGTAAAATATTTATTTTTTATTAACTACAATGATCCGAATTTAATTATTCCTGTTTTAGTTACCTCTTCTCCTTTATGTGTTTTAAGGACATAAGTTTTGCTAGCAGCTAAGAGATCTAGTTCCGATTTCTTTATTAATTCTAATTGATGCTTAGCCTCTTTATCTCTCCACTGTGCCAGCTCTTGACTTGCTAATTCTTCTGGAGAAAGGCGAACCTGAAAATTTGGTTATTTATAATCACATGTTATTTAGACATAGCAGATTATTATTGTATTTAAAATAAAAAGGAAGTTTACAAGTTGTTTTGGCGTTATAGATCGATCACAGATTTTCTCCCACAGAGTCAGATTTTTCCGATCTTTTATGTTAAACATAAGCGATCTGTATTTAGCTTTGTATTTCATCCCGACGTCTCTGAACAGTTCGTGCAACTCAAGCTCTGTATCGTAGGCAAACGCTTTTATTTCAGATTCTGAAAACTTATGTCCAGTGGATTCTGCCATTCGAATCGCCAACTGTTCTTGCAAAGCTTTCCGCACATTATCTCTGATTGGTTCACCACTTGACATTCTCAGTCGGCTGTGCGTGTCTTTCCGACGCGGTGTCGACGGCGAAACTGTAGGAGCCTGTAACGTAACAATTATCGTTAACTCGCCATCTCAGCTTCATAATCAAAATGCAAACACGTTCAAGGTTAATATCACTATATTAGACAATTGCTATCTGATTACCAAATTAGAAAACAAGTTCGTATATCCGTTGATAACACTAAAAAAAATAACCTTCCTACCCCTTCACTATAAAATTTAAAAAACTGTAATCCTGTGTCAGTTTCGACTGCTCTCAGTGTAAAAGTCTAGACAAAAAAAAAATAAACTACTAGTACAAACTAACACACAAATATTACATAGTAAGGCACAAGACACGTGCGTCGCCAAACTGACTGGCTCTAATATTGAAGTCTGAGCGATCACGTAGTTAGAGGCGTATTAAAACCGACGCCATGTGTGACATCAGTCATAGAAAGATTTTATGGAATTCTCCACGAACGGACCTTGAATGCTTCCGATAAAGGTGGAATATGCCATAAAACATACCTAAGAATTCATTTTGTCAGTAGCAAAACAAACATGACCAGTAGTGCCATATGCCTGATGGATCGATAAAATGGATTATTTCTTGTTGCTAACAAGGTATAATCACAAATGTCATACACAATGGGCTCCATTTAACTGTGAAGCCGCCTAAGGAGTGGGAAGGTGGGGGTGGGTGGTCTCCTGCTTGCACTGTCTATAAGTGAATGGGACCACTTTCCAGACAAACTAGATGCGGCCACTTTATTGACTTCCTAAACCAGTTCAGGGACCCTTTTTTTTATTTTAGCGCTGGGAAGTCATCCAATGACTGCTCCGCTCTGGGCGGAGCGGGAGGGAGTGTCAGACTTCTACTGACTAAAACCCATCCATGTTCCTTCATGTGCCCTTTGTGTTCCGGAGTCACGGTATCTCTTTCGAATAGTCCCGCGACTCCGGCAGGTAGTTCAGGGACCCTTTGATCTTCTTTTTGTCAATTGATTCATATTTAATTTTGTTCGACCAGTATGAGCAACCTGTACAGCTTTATCATTGGCCATTTAAATCTTGGATGGTGCAAGTGGTTGTGCACGATGGGCAGCTAAGCAGGTGAAGCATGTGCTGTGAAGGGGCTCCACACTGGTGCTGCATTTGAGAGTGGTGAGGCTTGTCAGACATGACCGGAGATCAGGCATAGGACCAATTGCTGTATATGCTTTCAAAGGCAATGGGGTATCACACCACCAAATCCGGCCGTTACTGAGAAATTCCTTTATTTAAGGAAACACTCAATTACACTTTTGGTCCGACGAGATCGAACCTCACGCTCGGCATTCGCGCTTTCGACCACAAGACCAATGGGGTAGTCAAAATTGTAATGATCTTATGGTTTACCATAAGATAATTACAATTTTGACTAATGATTTATCTTGAGAATAAAAATTCTAGGTATTTGTCTCACCTTATCTTGTGAGGACTGTCCATGACTACTGGGGGTTCGTATTAGTTTCCTTGTTGTAATTGCCGGCCTAGCAGTTGATGTGCTAGCCTTAGGAGTGTCACTCAATTGTGATTGCTGCGATTTTTGAGTTGAAGGTTTGGGTTGTGGAGACGGTTTGGGTTGTGGAGACGCTCTAGGTTCTTCTTTGGGCACTGCTATTAGTTTAATAGACCGTTCTTTTGGCTCAGCATGAGGCATTCTGACAGGTGTTGACTGCTCAGCAGGTTTCCTAGGTATCCTTTCAAAGTTCAGAGTTGTCTGAATCTTATTTGGCTCAGCAGTCTTCTTCTTTGCAAGTCCTGGTTTGATTGTGCTTAGGGTTCCAGGACGCACAACTTCAAATGTTGGATGTTGTTGCAACCATGCTTTCAAGTTTTCTGCAGTTGGAGCATTTGTACCAGCCAATAACCTGCCTGATTTACGTTCATAAACTATAACCTGCAAACACAAATAAAATTATTGAATGGTTATATGCTAACATCAAGTTAAATACCTAGTGAAATAGTTACGAATATTGCAATAAGGATTGTGACAAATATTTTGCTTTAATAATGTAATGGACTTTTTTATTTGGTTAAACTTCTTATTTTGCGTGGATTCGCTCCCGTAGTAGCCTATGGCATTCACATACTTTTTATCAGTGAAAGAATTTTCGCAATTAGATCAGTACTTCCGGAGATTGCCTCTTTCAAACATGCAATATTTATTTGGAATAGTTTTATAAATGAACTAGCTGATGCCCGCTGCTTCCGGTTGATGGATTATTTATACTAAAACCTTCCTCAAGAACAACTCTATTCATTGGTAAAAACAGCATGAAAAAAAGGCAGCAGTTTTAGAGTTTATCGCGAACAGACACACAGACAGACGCGGTGGAGGGCTTTGTTTTATAATATGTAGTGTTATAGTATGTCATGATGATGATGACTTACTCTAGATTCAGCCTTTGGTTTATCATTCGATTTACCAGGTTCGCTATCTCCTTTAGTAGATGGGCCTTGGTTTCCAAGAGAGTCTTGAGCATGTTTCCATATGCAGGAGTTGCTACAATAAATACTGCTTGCTCGTGCTGGCTTCTTGCATACTATGCAATTTGTCTTTGCTGAGTCTTTGATAGCAGCTGATTGGACTGGTGACTTCAATTCAGGACTTGCTTGTTCATTTTCTACTTTACTTTGTGTTGCTTGAACCTGAAAATTGTATAATTCTTGGTTTTAACAAGTGACTGAATACCACATGCTTACTTGGGTTTCAGTTTATGGGCCAGGTGAGGAAGGATTGTTGATATGCAACTACTTACTTGTTTTGTGCCTTTAGATGATGGCTTTGCTTTTTTGATACAGTTTGGGCACCTCCACTCAATGCCTTGTTCCTCCATCTGTTGCCCCATAGCTTTAGTGATATTAACACACTTTCCATGGAACCAGTCTTCACAACCATCGCAACATATCATAAAACGATTGTTATGAGGCTGCTTACATATACACCATAGCCTGAAATTTGAATAATAAAACATGAATTCAACAAAATCATTTGCCGCAACAGCAACAACAAAATAATTTTGAATCTGACGCGTTATATGGTAATGGCGATTTGACAGAATGATAATATCTACGTACTAACCATAGAGTACTGTACAAACGCCACTACCGAAAAACAAAAAGTTTGTTTGGTTTCGTTTTTGTTTCGTTCATTTAAGTGATTATTTTATTATTTGACATTTAGTGTCGCCATGTGCAGTTAGAAGTGCATTTCGACAGTCATTGGGTAATAATCAGATTACAAGCGCTTATTTATACAGGGTTACTGGTAATTCGACGTATATCCATCAGGGGCTGATAAGGGGGCTAAAATGCAACAAATTGAACCCCGTATATGTATGGCCGAAATTCAATAGTTTTCGAGATATTTGAATTTAAAGGGTTTTTCGATATTTACCCACAATTTGACCTTTAATTCCAAATAATAAAAAAAACTACATGTTTGGATGGGCACCTTAAAAATGATGTTGTAGCTGGCACTTCAATTAAGCTATGGACATAATTAAAACTACTTAATTTAACAAAATGATTAAAATATTGAGCGATATAAGAATAATATCTTACCAATATTTTCATTTTACGCTTCAAAATGTTGTCTCGTCACAAAAAGATCTATGACATTAATCGTACAAATAACTAAAACAACTTGCCTATTCTGTAAGCTTTCCAAAAAGGTATAAAAGTCAATGTTCAAATACATAGTTCGTTGCATGCACGTGTTTGAATCGGCACGGGGAGAGAAAGGGTCATTTGTATTTGTATGAAATAAAATGCATTAAAAAATATACGTCAAATTTTATTAAAAATTGTACACATCTTGTTCGAAATAAGCCCCTCGATTACGAATCCAGGTTCGAATTCTCTTCCTAACTTCGGTTTTCTTCACTCTTGATTTGAACGTTGTTCTCATCTGTTGCGCCGCGTTTCGACTCCCGAAAACAGTAACGTGGCGAAGTTGACGATCGAATCGGGAAAGCGGCGTTGGTATTCTCGCCGAACCGCAGCCGCGTTTCCATCGGCAAAACCATAACAAAACATTATGTCTGCGTATTCGTTATTAGAATACGATGCCATGTTTTCCGAAATAACAAAAGAAATAGCAATGATAACAAAATGAATAACAAGAATGAACAATAATGATCGATAAGAAATTAACGCGATGAGAGATTGGCGACGCGAGCGCAGCAGACGCCGTGTACTCCCTTGCCCGCACACCCCGCCCCATCACAAAGAATTTCGCCAGTAAAATCGGTTGTTTTAGCGAGGATCATAATTCAAACTAAAACACAGATGATTTCTCTCCCCGCGCCGATTCAAACACATGCCATGCCACGAATTATGTATTTTAACATTGACTTTTATACCTTTTTGGAAAGCTTACAGAATAGGCAAGTTGTTTTAGTTGTTTGTACGATTAATGTCTTAGAAATTTTTATGACGAGACAACATTATTGAAGCGTAAATTGAAAATATTGGTAATATGTACATATATTATTCTTAAATTGCTCATTATTTTGATTATTTTGTTAAATTAAGTAGTTTTAATTATGTCCATAGCTTGATTGAAGTGCCAGCTACAACACCATTTTTAATGGTACCCATTCAAATATGTAGTTATTTTTTTATTTGGAGTTAAATGTCAAATTTTGGGTAAATATCGAAAAACCCTTTAAATTCAAATATGTCGAAAACTATTGAATTTCGGCCATACATATGGGGGGTTCAATTTGTTGCAGTAACCCTGTATACACTACCCGGTATTCAGGGCCCTAAGTTCCGATTTAAGGTGATGTAATAAGAGTTAGTTACGCTATTACACTGCCCGGTAGTAAGGGAGCTAGTGCTTATTACACTACACGGCAGTACAAGGTATTCAGGGCAAGGGTGAGCGTGGCCTCTAATTAGGGAGCCGCTTATTAAAGCGGCTCCCTAATTAGGGGCCTAACTCAGTTGTGAAGTGATCATCGTTGCCAACGTGTGGATTCGACGCCAAACTTCCGTTGCGGTAAATCCGGAACAGGGGGGCTACTATCTAAGCCCGAAGTCCTTAGTTTCAGGCGAATTCTACTCCGTATCACCTAACCACTAAGAATTAATGACAACACGATTGGATAGTTACTCTCAGAGAATAGCCCCTCGGATGCAGAAGGTGACCGGTCCGCGAAGAAGCGACCGATCTTCCGCTTAATGTGCCCGTTATTAGTCATTTATAAGCAATAACATGTATTGGCGTTCCGACGCGGAAGATCCACGACGTAATTTCCGTCTAGTGTGGCGTAAGCCTAAATCGCGAATTTGGCCGTGACAAAATTTAAGAATTCTTATATTTTTGTAATCATTATTGACCATGCTATTATATTCACAACATATTTCGTAAAAAAACCAGAACAGTATTAGGATAATGAGTAATGACCCGAAAAACGTGATGCCTTGCGCTCGTGACACAACAAAGTCGTGAGTACAAAGAGGAGATATGCTGTAATTAGATTTCCCTAAGAAACTTAAATTTTATTTTGAAGTTACGTAACTATCTCACACTAGATGTCACTAAGTGCAGGATGCAACTGGGTCGTACTCAGAATTAACAGTGAGTTCTGTGAATTAATTTTGCGAACCATCTTGATACGTATTTTTTTCATTGAAACAGTGATACTATTATTTGATGAATGACGAATGAAGATCATTCGACATTATTGTTCGAGTTTGCACTTCTGCCGGCACTCCCGGAGTGCAACCCGTGTTTTTTTTTTTAATATTTCCGTTGTAAAAAATCGACTTTTTACAGATTTAGTATATGCATAGTATCTATCTATATGATAGAATATTTAATTTATAAAAGATTGTTATTTTATGTCCAGCGTATTTAATGTTTTAAATGCGACAGTCGCGGGACATTCGGTAAAATAATTGGCTTCTAAGTACTGCCCTGTATTTTTGATATGTTTATGTTTGTTATTTATATAAAAACCGACCAAGTGCGAGTCGTACTCGCGCACTGAGGGTTCCGTAAGCAGAAGTTGTGATTTACGATTTATGACGTATTAAAAAAAAAACTACTTACTAGATCTCGTTCAAACCAATTTTTGCTGGTAGTTTACATGGTAATGTACATCATATATTTTTTTAGTTTTATCATTCTCTTATTTTAGAAGTTAAGGGGGGGGGGACACATTTTACCACTTTGGAAGTGTCTGTCGCGAAGAATATTCAGTTTAGAAAAAAAAGATCTTAGAAACCTCAATATCATTTTTGAACACCTATCCATAGATACCGTACGTATGGATACGATGAAAAAAAAAAAATTTGTGTTTCAGTTCTATGTATGGGGACCCCCAAAATTTATTGTTTTTTTTTTCTATTTTTGTGTGAAAATCTTTATGCGGTTCATGAAATACATCTACTTACCAAATTTCAACAGCATAGCTCTCAAGGTTTCGGAGAAAAGTGGCTGTGACATACGGACTTATCATGTTCTTTTTCTATAAGTAGTTCTTTTATGACAGGTTATATGTGTTCATATAATATTGTTTTTTTTTTTTTTATTTTTTTATTTCGATTTTGTCTTTTATTAATTATTTATGTAGGTCACTATGTAGGTAATTTTTTTTTTTAACGTCAACACTTGCTTGAGTGTGTATTTTGTTTTATAGTATCATAGAATCATAGTGTGCTAGCTGTTATATAATTATTATTTTTTTGTTTTGTGTCATGTACTAATTACTTTGCATTCTACTCAGTGTATAAATTCGAGTTCCTAAAACGTAACAGACAGATGTGTTGCTGGGGAGTTTTTTGGCCACTTCTTCTCCACAGCTAAAACACTAGGAAGTGGTGACGGGCGGGCGTTTTGGGGGACTGTCTTTTGTAGAACTTGACGTTCAAAAAGTGCTGGCTCTCAGCCTAATTTGAATAAATGACTTTTTTTGGACGGACAGACAGACAGACATGACGAATTATAAGGGTTCCGTTTTTGCCATTTGGCTACGGAACCCTAAAAACTACGAAAACAATATTTTGGCGATTATAGGATCTTTAGGAATGAATGTTGAACTTACTAATTTCACTACATATGATTATTAAAATATATTAACACTGAGATCTACGTAAATATATTTAGTTCCCATGACCCAAAGTGTCGCCATCTAATGTCGGGTAGAATTATAATTATTTGGAAACGCTGACGTTAAGAGATTTTTCTAGAACTATTTTAATAAATTACGTTTAAAATAACTTAAAAATGAAATGTGACGCCATCCATAGCATCAGTACGTCTATCCGAGTAGCTTTTATAAGATAGAACACAAAACTTCATTGTTTTTTTCTTTTATCGCGAATATGCTGTAAAATGGGCACGTTTACGAAGTAGTGCACAGGATGAACGTCAACAATACACTGACTTAAGCCACGCCCACCGTGATGACGTCAGGACCTAGTTGAAAATCACAGTGCACAGTTGCTTAGGCCGTCTCCTCTTTGTACTTGCTCCGTGTTGCCTATGCTTGAATGGGTCTTTGACTGTTGACAAATATTTGGCAATGCATAGTTTCTGTTTCAGATGTCATCAAGAAGAAAAATCTAAGCCAAAAGGAATTAATACAACTAGTAACTGTACCAAATGAGTTGGATTTCGAAGATTATCTGCAAGATTGCGATTCAGATGAAGATGGCCTGGCATCAACTGCAACTCATAAAAACAAACAACTACATATTTTGTACTGCCCCTTTAAAAGGATTACTCAGCTGAAGTAATATATATATGTAGCATATTTGATAATGGGATCTATTTGTGAATACTTAAGGTGGATGCTCCAGGGTAGCCCGCGAAATTCAAATATTTTTATGTTTTTTGCAATTTGCAGGTCATTGTGAAGCTGATGTTTTACAAAATACGATTCGCGATCGTAAAGAGCATTTATCTAAAGGATTATAACCATTTAAATGATCAATATAACCCTCTAAGTTCATATAACTCGATTGAATGTAATATCGTGAAAAAGTCATTCAATCGAGTTGTATGAACTTAGAGGATTATATTGATAATTAAAATGGGTATAATTCTTTAGATAAATATGCGTTACGACCGCGAATTGTATTTTATTTGACATACAGCTTCACACTGACCGGCAAATTGCAAAAACATCAAAATATTTGAACTTCGCGACCCTGGCGCTTCCACCTTAATAAGTTCACTGTCCGCAAAGCAGACACAATATTAAAACAATCAGCACAGACCACATGTGGTCTGTTGGACTGTGAACCGGTTAAGAATATCTTACATACCTATTAGGATCATCTTCAGAATTCCAACTTTCTTGGGATTCTGCAGATATCTTTTCAGGCACAGCAGTTGGTAATGGCTGCTCCTGTTTCTTAGTGGACAACTTCTTGTTGATATATTGCTTTGACACAGTCAGCACGTGTGGCTCAGGAGTTGTTGACACTGGCACATCAGGTGTTGGTGCTACTACTACTGGTTGTGGTTGTGGTGGTGCTTCAGGGTTATTTGCAATTTCCATCTGACTTTTACGTTTTGAGGATCGTGTCGCTGGCGCTTCGATCGGTGGCAGCGTAATAACTCGACCATCTCGTCGCACGATTTCTATGGGATCCTTTCGCACGGGTACAGTTTTGGGCAGTGATTTTGAGAGAGTCTGTGTGTATAAATTGTTTGCCTGTGTCTGTTGATGTGGTGTTTGAGGAGACTGAGTTGTCTGTAGGGTTTTAATTGGTCCTGAATCTACCTTCCCCAGCACTTGTTTATCTATTACTTCCTGTAAGTTCTCTGAGCTTGCCACTAGCTGAGCCACAGACATTAAGAAATCTTCTGTTAAGCCTTCCTCTTCAGGCTGTAGCCCAGCCAACAAGTCTAAAGTAGGTGATAATGGACCTGCTAAACCTGGACTATTCATGGTACCAGCAGTAGAAATACTTGCTTGACTCTTAACCGGATTAGATATTCCTGTAGTATCTTGAAGTATTTGAGCTAAGCTTGCATCATCGAGTTGAGGGATTGGGTCATAGGGTTTAGTCTTTTCAGGTGGAATTAGTCTTTCTTTAGGTTTCAAATATGTTTTATGTACAATAGGCTTGAGGCTTTCAGTGTCAACTTTAATTTTGTCTGCAATCTTTCCATCATTTGGATCTGATACCTTAGAAGTAGTAGCTGATTTTTTGTCAGCAATGGACAATAAAGAGTCTTTTTCATTTGTTGGTGTTTTAGGAGGTCCTTTTCCATCAGTAGATACCCTTCTTATAACATCTGGTGTGGAGAACAATGAAGTCATATCTGACAAAAGAGCTGTCACATGAGCTGGTGTTTTCTTCTCTTTTTTGATGGACTTTGGTGTCTGTTTCAAAGCAACTTTACTATGATCATTGCTTGGTGTGATGGCGGTTGATATTTTAGATGAAGGCAAGAGGCTTTCCAAATCAACCTCTGTTGCATCCTTTTTTTCCACAATACTTTTGTGCTGTAGCTTTTCCTTAACATCTTTTCTTAGAATATTTCTGCCAGGCTTAAGTTTAGTTATCAATTTAGGCTCAAGTTTTGTTGCTTTAGATGCTGCAACAGTCTTTAATATGCGGGGTTTTAACTTGTTTTTCTTTAATCGAAGAGAACCTGTTCTATCTTTAGTATCTTTGTAATCAGAATCGGAGTCTCTATCAGGAATGCTATCACCAGATGAGCTAATAGAAGAGGATTCAGTACTGTCATCAGCCCTTTGTAATGCCTCTGGAGCCTTTTCTAATTCTCTGGTATCCTTTGTTTTATTTAAAACAGGCAGTGGTTTATGCAATGCATCATGCCCTTTTAGTACAATAGGAGCTTCAGTAGGATTTATAATGATCTTTTTACCTTTTGGTGGTATGACTTGTTGTTCCAAAATAGCAATTTTCTTAGAGTTGGGAACAGGTTTAGGTGGTGGAGTATGGGTGATTTCAATAACGGGATCATCATAAGTTGATAAATTGTCATTTTTTGGCAAGGACTGGCTTGGTGATTTGAGGGGTGTGTAACAGTGGTCATTTTGGAATCCTACTAGACTATTTTCTCTAGTTTCTATTCTCAATGACTGTAACATTTCAGCACCACTATCTGCAACCATAAAAAAAAATTTCATTCATGATATTAATTATAATATATCTGAAGGGACACAATACATGTTTCGGGAAACCCCCTTTTTTAGTGCTCCATCCACTACACTCCCAAAGGAACCTGTTTGCCAAATTTCAGCTTTCTATGACTTGCAGATAGAAGAATTTTATTCTTACCATACTTAATGATACTGTTGGGCTCATCATAGTAGCTATCTACAGAAAGTGTCACATGAGGCACTTTCTCATCATCAGTATCCGAATCAGTAGCATCGTCAGGTTTGCCTTCATGACCAACCCGTACTACACTAATGCCAGTACTTTGAGAACCATCAGTACCTAGAAGAAATTGATAGATTGCATTATTATCAACAATATCTACAGGTAACATATCATTATTAAAAACAATACATAATATCATGATCATTTTAGTAGATTATCGTTTTGGCGCCAAAACAATTGTGTACCTAAGTTAATCTCTGATGTGAATTAAATCAGTCCATAACCAATATAAAACATTTATAAACAAACTTTCGTAATACTTTTCACAGAGTGCGATATGTACTAGACATTTTTTCATATACGTGAATGCACGCACTCAGGAGTCAATACCGAATTGCTGAATAGACTTATTGGACTGAACAAATACCCGCCACCAAATATAAGCATGAGCTCGAAAACTATAACTGTACTTCGATAGGAAACATTAGTTTAATAAAACTTACCCATTAATGTCCCAAGTAATTTTTGGTCAACAGACAGTGAGCCATCCTTGTTTACAATAACAACAACAGAACTATCAGCTTTTGTGGATGGTCCATTGAGATCCGTATAGTTAGTTATGACTGTGTTTGACATTTTTCATTGCAATTCATGCAATCATTCTAATTCAAATCCTCTATTTATAGCCATTCAAGACACATGCACTGCGTCTATTTATGACGCATCCACCAAATCCAACGCGCTAGACGCCATTTTGGACTCCACCATTATTAGACTGAATGGCCGCACGGCGGTAAACACAGTAGTTTGTAACTATTAGTGATTTTAGGTCTGCACCGTTTAAACACTATACTCAAGGTGTTACTATTTCTTTCAAATGAATATCATTGTTTTATAGAAATAAGAATAATTCAATTTCCGAAACACTAGATATCAAAAACTAACAATCCTTTTTTTTATATGGGTGTGCTATAGTATGGCTAGGGTATGCACCTTTTAGGCGTTGTGAAGCCTGACATAATTTAGTAGAGTTGTTTTCCAACGGTGACTTACACGGTCAAATGCGAGTCGGACTCACGCGCAAGGGGTTTCGAACCAATTTAATTTTTTTATATGTTACTAGCTGACCCGTGTAACGTCGTCTGCGTAACATTTTTGATTACTGCTCCGCTCCTATTGGGCTTAGCGTGATTATATATAGCCTATAGCCTTTCTCGATAAATGGGCTATCTAACACTGAAATAATTTTTCAAATCGGACTAGTAGTTCCTGAGATTAGCGCGTTCAACCAAACAAACAAACAAACTCTTCTGTTTTATAATATTATAATAAACGAAGTAATAATAATTATATAATTAATATCTCGACTTGGCTCGCGAGGTTGTCGACATGTGGGATGTGAACACAGCAGTAATTGTGCCGATAGTCGTGACGGCCAATGGCATTATTGCCAAGAGCCTCGACCAACACCTCAAGAGGCTCTCGTTGGGCAGCTGGATCAAGGGCTTGATCTAGAAAGTAGTACTCCTGGACACGGCGCGTATTGTGAGGAGGTTCCTCTCTCGGGAGCCCTGACCACCGGTAGCTTGGACCCTGTTCCCGATACCGGTGGGCTACTATTTTTTATATTTTTAATTGTTTTTTTTTTTAATTAATTTAAAAGAAATATTTAAAAATGTAAATAATATGTATATACACTGAATAAATGTGATATAACTATATAGTATAGATTAGTATAGATGTTGGCCGTACAGTCAATCTCGATCTTTTCTGGGGACCCAAGTCACCGTCCGTAGGAGAATACCCATTGTTAATCTACACGTGGTGGTGAAACAAACTGGTGGTATGTAGGCTTCCGCCGATGGCTTGTAACCACCCACTGGGGAAAGACGTACCGCCAAGTGGCCTAGCCACGTTCCGTAACGATGCTCAGTATAGCCATTTCAGAGTAGTTGGGTCGAAATAGTTGTTCCAATGCAGGCAGAGTAACCAGGCTTGCACTGACATGGGCGTATCGGGAGGCTAGTCGTGGTCAGTCGTGGAGGATTGCGGGATCCGAGGCACGGTGCAACGCTGGCAGACTGAAGGTAGTTGGGGGCCCAAGTAGTGTTCTAGTCGCACATGATGGGGTGCCCCGCCAACTGTCGAAAAATTCTGGAAAACACCATCATGCTGGTGACCAGACGAGAGGGCCCGATGGACATTCCCGGGGGGATCGGGCGTCCCCGCAGTCTCCAGACCAGACTTGTCCCTAAATGAGAATCCTGTCAGAGCGCGCCTGAGGGTTAGCAGCATGGAAGCTCATTTCACTTCCTTCTCCTCTCCTTCCTTCACTCAAACCCATGAAAAGGAACAGAAAGAAAAGAAACGCTGTACAACGACAGCACTCCCTCTCTCACAAAGTGCACCTCTGTAACATACGAAGTCTGCACTCAAATTTCGCCGCAGTCCATCAGCACATAGATAGCACATACAGCACGTTTCCGAGACGCAGATCGGATATCCGTCAGACGTGTCGTACCACTCGTACCCAGGGTTTACAATGGAGCACCACGTACGGGCGTAATATATGTACGCCTGGGACGACCTCTGCTATCGGCGTCTCGGCAAACACATATCTAGTGGACACAGGCCTGGACAAAATTTTCTACACCTGTGTCTACTGTCTACCGTTCGCACAGCGGAGATTTGGAGACAACTGGGCTCACTCAACGCCTTGTTGTCCGCAAACGTGTTGGCCAAGCTTAGACCAACGCGAGCCTAGACAAATGGACACAAGCAAGCGCTACCGTCTAGACGTTCGGCAAGTTTGAAGGAAGCCAATGCAAATGGCCAATGTAGACGAGTTTTGAGGAGACGCCCACATGTTTGGCGCTGTCAGTTTTTATTGTGCATTGAAACAATATAGACGACGACGTGGAAATTATCTATTTCCACGTCGTTATCATAAGCGACATTTTGTACGTATGACTACGATGGACGTCAACCGCATACTAGCGCGCGGACAAACATGTGAACACCATTGGCCGAGCGCGTGCGAGCGCCTTTGATCTGTGCAGAAAAACCGACAGTTGGCTCGTGATGTGAAGTTTGCGTTTTGTTCGTTATTCGTAGTTTATTCTCGTTTTATACAACATAACTCGACTAACTCGATGAAGTTATTGTGAAAACGGTTATTTATATTTAGATATCGATTTGGTATGATCCTAAACATATATCCGATTTAAGTTACGTTTTGATATATCGAACCCATGCCTAGACTATTTCCGTTTCCATAAACGCTAGCCAATGGGGTCCGTTAGGTTAAAATTTTGAGGTTATCCATTTAAACCTACGTGCATTCGTAAGCATTAAAAAGAGATGCAATATACTTTTTATAAGAAAAAAACAAAGATAAAACAAGATTGTATGTTTAACATCTTACAATTTTAAAATTAAATTGTCCGAGAAGACGAGTTGTCAATTTGTCACTTCTTCTCTGCCCATGCCAGTGGGCATAATATTACTTTCACGAGTATATATTTTTATGTTTTGAGATAGAGAGCAATACAATCGCCAAAATGAGTTATTCTAAGTTCGACCTAACGTTCAAAATAGGTCAATACCTCGATCGGCATTTGGTATTCCCATTACTTGAATTTTTAGCTGCTAAAGAGGTGAGTTACTCAAGTTAACCTGTTTCTCATTACATACTACATAAATTTTAATGGTGTATCAGTCCAAACAGCCCGTTTCCTACTCTATGTTTTTACGTGCATAATATATTTCCGCTTTCAGACCTATGATCAATCGGAGCTCCTACAAGCTAAGCTAGAGATTCTTAGCAAAACTAACATGATTGATTATGTTATTGATATCAGAAAAATGCTGTACCCTGATGAGGATACCCCTGAGGTATGTCAAATATTCAAATACTGGTTGGTAAGCAAATCTTATTGTAGAAAATACAATCACAAAAAAGTTTTGATTGTAGAAAATTTTAAGTTGTTCCAGTACAACTTAAAATCATTTTTGTTCATAATCAACTGTTTTATAAGATGCCATTACATTTATATAGTTAGCTAGCTGACCCGGCGAACTTCGTTCTGCCTAACAGTCGATTCTTTAATTTTTTAGTTTATCTAAAATAAACGTAGCCTAAGTTACTCCTTATTACATCAGCTACGTGCCAATAAAAGTCCCGTCAAAATCGGTCCAGCCATTTCAGAGATTAGCCTGAACAAACAGACAGACAGACAGACAAAAATTGTACCAACTGTTATTTTGGTGTATGTACCGTACCTTATTCAATAAATGTAGTAAAAAACGGTTATTTCAATATTACAAACAGACACTCTAATTTTATTTATATGTATAGATGTATAGAAAATTAAACAAAAAAATAGTAGGTTAAACTGAAATTAGTTCCTGTTTTCTTAATCTATAACGCCAGTTTAATAATAATTATATTAGCTTTGAAAGCTCTTTCAAATATTTAATTTCACTCAAAATGCTAAGTTTTTTAATTGTTGTTTATAAACGACGTATTCGTCTTTAATGAAAATATGGTAATTAAAATACTGGTATGATGAATGTTCGGAAACATTTAAATACTTCAATCAAATGTTATTGTGGCAAAGTGTAACTTCAGTAAAAAGTTTTTGACCAAATGAAACATCGGAGTTCGAATTTTTAATTGGGTCGAAATTTTTTTTACTGAAGTTTGATTTCGAAAAAATTCGAATTGATAATATTGGTCAACTGATACAGGGGCAGGACATGATTTCGATAAAGTAAAAAAAAAACGAAACAATTATAGTTGAAAAGTTTTACGTGACATGAAAATCGGTCAAATATTTTTCGACATTAGGATTAACCTTGCAGCCATTGTATCTAACAGTTTTTTTTTTTAGGAAATTAAAGCCAGAAGGGGTGTAGTCCTCTCGCAGCTTCAAGAGCTCCAAGATGCTGTGGAACCTGTGTTAAGGCTCATGCAAAGAGATGATGTCATGAAGACTGTTGAGACAATGAGGGATCCCAAAACTCTCATTAATCATCTTACAACTAATAAAGAATTTGAGGTAAAGTATTTGTATGAAATTTTTTATTTTAAAATATTTCAGTTAAAGTAAACCGTGTGACCCCAATATACTTGGGAAAAGGCTAGGCTGATGATGATTTCCGTAAATGCAAACAACAGTATATGTTTATAATTATTACAACAGTGATTATACATACTATGTACGAAAAATGTACTGAGGCTTCAAAGTACTCTGCATCATCTGGACTAGTATAAGAGAGATGTTCTTGAAATGGACATGTATACTAAAAACTGTCATCACCATTAAGGCCATCAGTAGCCCCAGTGGTAGACTTTGAACATGAGATGGCACATGGAAAGTACCACATCAAACCTGAGACTTACAACTTTTCATGCTATTCATGTATAATTAATTACTACTTAATTCTGCATTTTCCAAATATAGAAATTATATCAAGTACTGCCCAATTTATGTATTATTTCGGTAATGAGTCCGTAACCAATTTCTATGGTTATTTGTTGTTTGTACACGCACAGTGTAGTTTTTTTAACCCAAAGGTTTACACTGGTAGACAACATTATTTCACTCACAAAAACAAGACTTAAGACAAACGCCAGTTTCACTTAGTAATAAACTAATATTAAATTATAACAACGGTAACAACTTACAATTCACATTAGTCAGGTTGTGCTTTAATAGCCTTTTAAAAGTTGGAAGTGATTTCGATTCCTTTATTACTACTATTAGGTATAGAGTTATAAAGTTCAGCTGCCTCATAAACAACAGTCTTTCTACCGTTGTTTGTCCTCCCATGTACTCGCTAATGTACATAAAGGGTAAAAAAATGTGTAATATATCAATTTTAATTCTTTACAGTTCAAAGTCGAGATGATTGACAGCATGTATCGGTTAGCCAAATACCGCTATGAGTGTGGTAACTATGTAGAGTCTGCTTCGTATCTCTACTTCTGCCAGCTGGTGATGTGTCCCACTGACAAGGTAATTTAATTTAGTCACCAATTTCTGTTAGATATAACTATTTTTACTCGACTGCGCAAGAAGGAGGGTTATGTTTTTCGAGAGTATGTATGTATTATTGTTTGGCACGCCCTGCTATCTGAACGGCTCGATGGATATTTTAGCTTCAAAGGTGTCATTAGATTCGTATTATCACCCGACTGCGCCAGGAGGAGGATTATGTTTTTCGAGTGTATGTAGGTACGTAATTATTTATATTTCTTTGGCACACTCTGTAGCCTAAACAGCTTGATGGATTTTAATTTGTGAGTTGTCATTAGATTCATCTTGATTGTGAAAGTGACACTGGGAACAAAAAAATTGAAATAGCCGAGCGCCATTTTAAGTCTTTAAAAAAATATCTTCAATACCTTTCAAGTGGGACGGAGACGATTCCAAAAAGGTCACTCACTAAAATGAAGGAAATAAAAAAAAAATTACTTTGTCAAAAACCTGACCGCTAAAAACGACGAATTAAACTGATCTGATGCCACCAACGTTACTGCATCAGACTGCTTGAAAAGCGACTTGTTTGGAACTTTTTAGTCGTTTTTAGCGGTCGAGTTTTACACAAATTTAGTCTATTTTTGAATATAACAAAGCATGTTTTAATTTCATTTGATATAATTTTTATTTGTTATAAAAATCTATTAATATAACAACTGATATATTATTATGTCCTTACATATGAAATTAGCGTTTTGTCGTACTAACCACTTTGATCTGAAATATCTCCTCTTTGGTTAAGAATTCCAAATTAATAATAATAATATACAGTACTTAACAGTCTTTTATCAGGTGGAAACAAGGTGCGTGCCTTCAACGGTTGGGTCATGCCTGTGTTGATGTACTCTTTCGGCATACTCAAATGGACTCAGACAGAACTCGACGCCATGGATAGAAAGGGTACGCTCACTGCTTACTGCAAATCGGATGCATCACCCACGGTCATCGGTGATGAGGCTGTATATCCCGCGGAAGTGCGGGGGTCGTGGCTTCTTAAATGCTAAGACCCTGCACAACCGCGAGGTATGCAGCCTTAGGGAATACTTCCTAGAGGCCGACGTGGGTATGCATCGAGATGTGGTAGCTGTGGACAAAGGCCTTACCGCGCTCTCCTTGGCTAACGAGAACTGGCGCATACTTGTGGTATTAGATACTAACGACCGCAGGGAGGTATGGCAGAGCAAGGAGCTTCACGGACGCTTTTATCGGGTCCTACGTGGGCCCGATGTAGACTTTTTAGCGTCCGTAGCCTGGCTGCGTTTTGGTGACCTCTTTGGGGAAACCGAAGGTTTTGTCTGTGCGATCATGGACGAAGTTATGATGACGAACAACTACCGGAAATAAATTGTGAAGGACGGTACGGTTGACATAATGTCGGGCATGTCACCGACCCGGGGAATCCATCCGCCACATTATTTCCGGTTGTTCTAGTCTGGCTAACGGAGACTATTTGCACAGGCACAACCTTGTAGCTAGGATCATCCACCAGCAACTTGCTCTGAGATACAATCTTGTGGAATCGGAAGTACCGTACTATAGGTATGTGCCCGACCCAGTTCTCGAAAATGGCAATTGCACGTTGTACTGGGATCGGTCTATCATCACTGACAGGACTATTGTTGCCAATAAGCCTGACATAGTGGTAATAGACCGACTAGAGCGTCGCGCAATGATTGTTGATATAGCAGTCCCTCATGACGAGAACCTCGTGAAGTCTGAGAAAGAGAAACAAAGTAAGTATCTTGACTTGGCTCGCGAGGTTGTCGACATGTGGGATGTGAACACAGCAGTCATTGTGCCGATAGTCGTGACGGCCAATGGCATTATTGCCAAGAGCCTCGACCAACACCTCAAGAGGCTCTCGTTGGGCAGCTGGATCAAGGGCTTGATCCAGAAAGCAGTACTCCTGGACACGGCGCGTATTGTGAGGAGGTTCCTCTCTCGGGAGCCCTGACCGCCGGTAGCTTGGACCCTGTTCCCGATGCCGGTGGGCTACTATTTTTTATATTTTTAAATGTTTTTTTATTAGTTTGATAGAAATGTTTAAAAATGTAAAATATATGTGTATAAAATGAATAAATGGAGTAATAATAATATATTCCATATTCTGCAATATTACTGCTCCAACCGGGGATTGTCCTTGGGAATACTTTCAGTGCATACAGGGATAATCGCCGGTTGGTGCCCCATTACATTTGAAATGTCTAACGGGGCCTCTGCGAGTTGGTTTCGGCCCCTCGTCACCTACCAAAGGACCGGGTCTCCAGGGGCCCGAGAAAGTAAAAAAATGAAATAATATCATTGGACATCTCACACAACGCCATATAGTCCCAAGCTAAGCAACCTAATGCTTGTGTTATGATAACGAGATGGCTGATAAACTACTTATATACATTTTTTTTTTTTTGTAAATACGTACATATTATAGACTAGCTGACCCGCGCAACTTCGTCTGCGTCACATTTTCCATTACTGCTCCGCTCCTATTTGTCTTAGCGTGATGATATATAGCCTATAGCCTTCCTCGATAAATGGGCTATCTAACACTGAAAGAATTTTTCAAATCGGACCAGTAGTTCTTGAGATTAGCGCGTTCAAACAAACAAACAAACAAACAAACAAACTCTTCTGCCTTATAATATTAGTATAGGTAGAAAAACACCCAGACTCGGAACAAATACATGTAGGTCTTACAAATATTTGTTCCGTGCGGGAATCGAACCCGCGACATGCTGCGCAGCAGTCAATCGCTCAACCACTGCGCCAACCGTGTCGTCTAATTCAAAGAAGGTTGGCCAAAACGTACCTGGCGTCGAAACGATAGTGTCCCTGAATGATATGAAAAATACCCTTATTTTTTTAGGTCATAGAAAACACAAGAAATATCTTTTTAAGTGGCCACAAAAAAAAAGTTATCCTTATTTTAGTTTTTTTCTTTTTTTCTAAATTATTTTCGAATAATAGTTTCAGAACGCACCTATTGACGATTCACTTCGCGTATGAAATGACTTTTTATTTAAAGACTATGAATATTATTTTTTTTCTGAATAGTTGTTAACTGTTTTTCAATTAAATTAGTATTTAGGCACCATATCACTACTATGTTGATGCATTGGATCTTTGTCATAAAAGATAATTAAGTGAAAGCGTTTTGTTCAATTACGTACAATGGAACGTCATTTATCATCGACAAGCTACATAATCTGTGGTCATCGACCCGCGCCATTGTAATAGAAATCGCAACAAATAGAAACGAGATCGCTAATTACCCTCTTTGCTTATCGCTAAGTACATTTTTAGGCTACACAACAGTCGGATAAATGACCGTTGTTGGTTCAAACCTCAAGAGTATAATTTTCTCTTTTCCAAAAAAATGTGGCTATTTAGAAATGATTTTCAAACGGGATGATGTATCCAATATTAGAACAAACCAATCTAAATGAAGCTTATTTTGGGACATGAAAAATAAAAGTAAGGTCCAGCTCCTATAGAAAGTTGGCCATTGTACTTTATAAATTCATTTAGCTGGTACATTTGTTTTTTCCTCATTATTTTTTTCTTTGGCGTCGCTTATTGCCGCACAATGGAAAACATGAAATATCGGTATATTTTCGAGTACGAGTTCTACCGTGGCACCAGTGCTGCAGAAACAGCTCGAAAGATTAATGATGTGTGCGGCGCTGGTGTCGCAAAAGAAAGCACGGTACGTTTTTGGTTTCAACGTAAAGAGTGTCTCAGAATGTTTTTCGTTGTTAGATGTTAAATAAAAAACAACAATATCAATTAAAACTCGTTTAATTTATTGTTAAATTAAAGAACATTTCTTGAAGTTTATTTATGAAAAACAACCTTGTTCACACTCATTTAACCTGGAGCTAAAATTTTCAATCACATACTGGAGCATCCATCGCTCTTTCGAGTTCATTTCTTCAGTGATTCTTTGCTACAAAACGTTCTAGTTGGGTGGCAATGGATTGTAAATTTGCAATTTTGTTTATTCACGTGACCGTTGATGTGAAAATTCGTCGGAGAACCAGATGTTATGGAAACTCCTAAAACGGTTTTTCATTGTTCTGCAGAATTCGACTCGTTTATCAGGAACATTAGGCTTAATTTCTTGAACAATAAAAATTTTATGGGGGTGAAAAGTGAAAATGTAAGTCTTTTGAAATAATGCAATGAACCGTAGATTTGTTCAAATTAAGTGAAGCTGCGCGCAATCTCAACGACTGTCGTGGGGCGTCCATAACAGACTGGCGAACGCGGTCGACGTTCATGCTCGTTTTTTATGTCCTTTTGCGCCCAGACTATTTGTCCGGCATTGTATTCCCAGTCTCTTTCAAACTTGCACACCCAATGCTTAAGAGCGTGTATTCCGTCCACTAGCGCCGCCAATCGTTTTTTATTATTTGTGGTAAATTTAAGACACGTAGATAAAAAACCGCTCTGTAGTGCACTGAAGAAATGTATTTATTATGTTTTGAGAGTTATGTTTTGTACTTTAGAACATAAATAGTTGCCAAAGTCGATATTTTTGCTAAAAGTGGCCACTTTTAGCAATAATTGCCGTTTTGGCTATTTAGCCATGAGTTATGTATTAAAAATAGCTGTCAAAAAATAATAGATACATTTCTTCAGTGCACTACAGAGCGGTTTTTTATCTACGTGTCTTAAATTTACCACAATTAATAAAAAACGATTGGCGGCGCTAGTGGACGGAATACACACTCTTAATTAAATTGGCACTTGGCACATGTTTTAACTACTTCACTGTCCCATGAGTCACATGTGATACATGCTGATTGTTTAACTATTGTGTCTGCTTTGCGGACAGTGAAGTTGATAAGTTTGATCAAAATGTGTCCTGTAGAGACGACGAACAATAGTGTAGGAATCGTTGTTTTTATAAAACGCTCGCACGCAAAACGCACGCTGCGGTCCCGTGAAACGATTCATGGCTACTGAACTTTACAAGCCGGCCAAGCGTTTGAGACCACTCCCCTCCCCCTGCTACCTGCGGTTGGCGCGTATTGCTAAATTTTAAAACGAAAAACATTCTGAGACACCCTTTATGTCTTGCGTTCAACACAGCGACCAACTATTCTTATCGTCTAAATAATCATTAATAGAATAGTATGCCTTCGAACAGAGGTTAGATTTAACTTTAGTTTTAAATGAATTAATAGGCAGATCAAGAAAAGAAAGTGGAAGTTTATTGTATAAACGGATACCGAGCCCCACAAATGAATCATGGACCTTACGAAGTCGGTGTAAAAGAGCATAATCCTTGTGCTTGTTTCTGGTGTTAAAGTTATGGATATCGCTCGTTTTACTATATAAATGTATAGTTTGCCTAATATATAAAATGTTTTCAAAAATAAATTGAGATTCCAATGAAAGAGCTGTGAGAATTCCAATCTCTTTGAAAATTTCTCTTAATGAAACTCTAGACCCTAGGTGATATATCTTGCACAGCACGTTTTTGTAAGACAAATATATTTTGTATATCAGCAGCTTTTCCCCACAATAAAATACCGTAGGACATAACACTATGGAAATAACTAAAATAGATTAACCGAGCTGTGTCAACGTCAGTAAATTATCTAACTTTCCTAACGGCGTATGTGGCAGAGCTGAGCCTTAATTGTAGCCTAAGACCTATCTTACCTATCCCGTGTTTTGAAACTTTCCAGTATTATTCAACTTGGTTAGAGTAATAAATGGTCCAGGTTTCATTAAGTTGCTTTTCATTTATCATTTCATTCATTGCATCATTATAAGCAAAGTTATGAGGGGGGTAAAAACTGCTCGAAATGTTTCGTGTGAATAAACACACTGCGTGCGATAGGCAAGGTTAGAACTTGAAACTTGGCCTGGCGCACTGCCGTGCGCCTAGATAACATAACCTTTAGCAAAGGGCCTAGGAAAGTAAAAACCTACAAGCGAAACTGGAACCACAAAATAACTGTATAGAGTCAGACATGAGAATGATTAGCAGTAGTAGTAATTTTATTTTAAACATTGTATTTTACTGATTCAGGCTGTATATAACTGTCGCCGTTATATAAAACGCCGAAGGTGACTTAATGGTGCTTCTGAGGGCCTATTCTACTAATTTTTAACAACGTTTTCGCAAGAAATGTAGGGAAATTCGCTACTGAGACGAGAATTTGACTATTATGGTAAAATTGGTCTTATGATCGCATCATAGAAATACAAAAATCTTATATTTATGAATTGGGTTTCGCCTGCTACTTCGTACGCGCATATCCCGTTTTTTTACCGTTCTCATATTAGCGAGAAACCCTCTCTTAGTGAGCACTAATAAATGAGACGGAATGACATTGTATGCGACTCTAATGCGATTTCAAAATATGAGTTTGTAAAAAGATTTTTTTCATTTTTAGGTCCATTTCTGTACAATAGATTAAATAGAAAACTAAGTATTTATAAGTTAAATTATTATAGCTGTAAAAAAACAATTTTACAATATTTACAAAGCATTTCTTACGTAGAGACAGAAGATCTTCTTTTGGTCTGTAAGTAAAACTTGTTGTGTCCTTTTATTTAAAATTTTAATTGTAGTCATTTGATTTATTGTTAATTTATTATTTTAAGCTAATTAGGTTTAAATAAGCACTTTCTAGCCTGAAGCACAGGTTTATCCTAGGCAAATTAACTATTTTGTTCTTAAACTGTAAGTCATCTTTAATGTAATGTGCCGCTTGTATATATGTATAAACGATATATTACTAAGAGAGGGTTTCGCGGGGGGCCTCTACTTATGGAGGGTAGGGAAGCTACATGCCAAATGTCAGCTTTCAGTAGTGGCTGTCAACAGGAAAGGAATAATTTTATATAGATTGATCACACTTGTTTCAAAAGTCGTATAGTTAGGTAATTTGTTGTAATATGACATTGACCTCAGTTGGTATACCATACTAACAATAATAAAGGTAAGGTCCATCAAACTGATGACTAAATGGGTTAAGTTAGGACTGTGACCAAACACGCACGAGCCGAGTGAGCGAAGCGGTCGGCGCCCCGGCAGTGGCTCGCGAGCGCTACATCCATGGTTTTTTGCTGAAACTTCACCAGCCATCGGTGACTGGCACCTCATAAATTAATTGATAACTGGCCTTATAAAAATATTGATAGAAACAGAATTGTATCAATGAAACAACAATAGTTATTTATTATTTTTATTCTATAACTAAATGAGTTAACTTAAAGAATTTATTAAATCTATTGTGTTTCTTCAAGCTTAATAGTATTTCCATTTTGCACACATAATTCATTTTCGTTATAGATACTGTTGTTTTGACCAACTTGTAACGTTTTATCCTGTTGGGTAAAACATAAAATATTTATTCGCCAATTAAAACCTAACCTAAAAACCTAACCTTAACCTTCAAGACCTAACTGACTAAGAAAGGTTCATGAAAATCCTCTAACTAAAGGGTTAAATAGGGGTTGAAGGTATGTACAGATTTTCATCGTTTTTCCAGTAGGTAAAACGTTGAATATCCCCTTCAGGCACACTCCTTGTCTTATGAAGTCTATACGCACAAGTTAAATAAAAAAAATATATTCATACCAATCTGCACTGCATTGCCATGTCAAGTTTAGCTTGGCATTTATTTTTGTGAGCTTTTAATGTTGCTATAGAAGCATACCATCTCCCACACATTTCACATTGATAAACCACTAAACCCAGAGAATTGTCATTTCTGTGACCAGCATGTGTTTTGGTCATGAAGTGACTTACTTTGTATCTGTAAAAATAATAGAATCTTTGAATTTCAGGCTAACTTTAGCCACTTTACCATTTATCACTTTAACACCAATCCATTGTAAAGTACAACGGATTGGTGTTATTGGCATGTGGCAATTCAATAGCATGTTATAAGTTATAACTTGGTAAAAATACTCACCTGTGATTATACAATTGTTCATAATTCCTGAACTTGCGATCACATGCATTACACAGCAAAAGTTTCGGTAGTGCAAAACTGTAGTACATATTCATCCATGGACATAATACCCAATGTTGTTCGGCTGTTTTGTATGATATAAAAGACAGTCCACATGCATTGCACTCATAGTTATTTGCTGTTGTATGATTTTTAGAATGTCGTAATAATCTGGGAATACTGGTATATACTTTTTCGCAAAATTCACATTGCAACAACGAAGATGTTTTGATCTCTCGGACACAATCGGCATCATTTAAGTTGCAACATTCAATAGAATGTTTCATAGCTTGATCTTGGCGTGGCCATACCTGAAAACACTGAATGCAGGTCCACACAACTTGCCATCGCGGTGCTATCTTGGTCATTGAATGTCTCATTGAGTAATGTCTTCTCAAACCAGTTTCATAAACAAAACATTTGCCACAAGAACTACAAGGAAACGATCTAGATGATTTTGGCCGCAAAATGTCTAGTATCTCTTTCTTTTTAGTATAATTCAGGGTTCTGTTCAGCATTTGTATATTTTCCATAATACGAGCATTGTTCTCTTTCACTTTCTCAAGACTATGTTCTAGAGGATTCAAATAATTCCCAGAATTATTTAGTTTGCATTTATTTTTCACATATAACTGTAATGATATATCATTTTCCGAACATATATTATTCTTTATGGTTGGTTGACTTGATAGTAATAGGTCCTTTGATTGTTCTTCGTGATCGCAATTTACGTCTTGTGCCTTTACACCTGATTTATGAATAAGTTCATATTCTGTGGATTTGGCCAGGATATTGGCTACATAAGTTTCAGGTGCATCAATATCCTTTGCACTGGCAGCTAAATTAAATCTATCGAATTCATTATCTGAAACTATTTTTACTACTAAGCGTGACTTTAAATTGTCTTTCTTTTTTTCTTCTAATTTACCATCAAACCAATCACTGTATTTCGTCATAGACATAGGAGTCTCCTCGCGGTCGATTGAAACATGTAAAGATTTAAAATTAACCCCAGCCGCTTCAAATTTATGAATTATTAATTTTGATGAAGCTGACATTTTTAGTAAATGTCAGAAAAACAGGTGTGTTTTTTTTTCAGGAGTCTGAATAATGAATATCGTTAGTTATGAAAAATAGGTTGCATAGCCTCACCATAGACTAAAAATAATTTATATTTGTGTGTATTTGAAAAAGAACCCCTACAATTTAGTTAATTTGGGATTCAGTGAAATGACTTGGCAATATGTCGATGAAAGGAGACTTTTTTTAGTTTAATTTTTGCATGTGTTTTGCTATTATGAACATATTGTATTTTTCATTAAAGTACGACATAATATTAATGGGAGTTGATGCCTACGTAAGGTATACATATAACTCTCGAGCGGATTATTTATTCTAAAATAACATTTTTATTTATTTATTGTTTATTTTAAAATAACTTTTTTTTTTTCAGAATTACCTCTCCGTTCTCTGGGGCAAACTGGCTAGTGAGATTTTGGTACAAAACTGGGATGGTGCTTTGGACGATTTGACAAAGTTGCGGGAGTTTATTGATAACGGTGGTGCGGGTGCAACTGCTAATAACATGCAGGCTCTCCAGCAGCGAACTTGGCTTGTGCACTGGTCGCTTTTCGTATTTTTCAACCATGTCAAAGGCCGAGACCTAATTATTGAAATGTTTCTGTACAAACCTCTGTAAGCATTCGGACTGTTATTTATTTTTTGTTATTCATTGTATTGTTTGCTTTACATAAATTGCTTTTGTTGTTACAGGTACTTGAATGCCATTCAAACAATGTGCCCACATATCCTTCGTTATTTGGCTACTGCTGTTATCATAAACCGTTCTCGAAGGAATGCTCTAAAGGACCTTGTAAAAGTTATTCAGCAAGAAGCTTACACCTATAGGTAAATATGAGTTAAAAAATAAGTGTGAGTATACATAGAAACTTGGTAGTTTTTAATAATTATTTTAATATATAACTTTTATAGGGACCCCATTACAGAGTTCATAGAGCATCTCTATGTAAACTTTGACTTCGAAGCTGCCCGCAGGAAATTAAACCAGTGCCAAGCGGTACTTTTGACAGACTTTTTCTTGATTGCTTGTCTAGAAGAATTTGTTGAAAATGCTCGACTTATGATTTTTGAGACTTTCTGCCGTATTCATCAAGTCATCAGTATTGGGTATGTATCGTCTGGAAATAAAAAGTACCAACCTGTAATTCGTGACGACGATTGGCTCACGAAACTATTTTATTACAGAATGTTAGCTGAGAATTTGAACATGCAGCCAGATGAGGCCGAGTGTTGGATTGTGAACTTGATTCGTAATGCCCGCCTGGATGCCAAGATAGACTCCAAGTTGGGTCACGTGGTAATGGGTGCGCAGCCGTTGTCCCCGTACCAACAACTGGTGGAGAGGATCGACTCGCTCGCAGTCCGCTCCGAAGCCCTGACATCGTTAGTGGAACGCAAACAGAAAACCCGTAATCAAGATGTAAGTTTTATTTACACATTTTCTTTAAAGGTTCACTAACAGCTCTATAATTATGTTGATCTCTCTTGAATAAGAATAATCCGTAAATCCGGCAATAAATAATCAAAGTTACAATTATTTAGTAAAAATCCGTTCGCGAAATTGTTGATAACATTAACCAGCCGCATCACACCCTTTTTGTTTTACTAAAATGTGATTTCTGTTTCAGATCCGTTGGGGAACACAAGAATTTTAAGTTATTGATAAATACATTGTTCATTTGATAAAATTCAAGCTAAAATTATTGTATTAAGATTGTATCAAGGAACTAATACTTTCTGTGCTTCGGCCCATCTATGAAGCAATTTTTATTACATATACATATTTATAAGATATCTCTCGATTTTTATTTTATTACCAACTAGCCTATCCTTGGACATTTCACACAACGCCATATAGACCCAAGCCCGCGGCTTTGCCCGCTTGACAAATCATATACTAAAACCTTCCTCGAGAACCACTCTATCCATTAGTGAAAACAGCATGAAAATTGGTGCAGTACTTTTTGAGTTTATCGCGAACAGACAGGCAGACGCGGCAGAGGACTTTGTTTTATAAAATATAGTCATAGTGATCATTATCACTGGATGGATGGATAGAATAGAGTGCTTGTCGAGGATGGTTTTCTATACTATCTATACTAATATTATAAAGACACTGACGTATAAATATGGTCTTGAAACGTTTGACTATAGAAATAAACATCATATCGACGCAAACATGTCAAAAAGCGTTTTGTCTCTTTTTAACTAGCCAAGAGCTGCATATGAAAAAAGAGACATCTATATGTTTGCCAAGGACTAAATTTGGCAACCCTTTTGTGTGACGTCAAATGCGTGGCCGGTCGCCATTTTACCTGCCCAAAGTACTCTGTGGTTTTATGGTACCTAGTTGTGCTGTCAAACAGTTGTTTGCTTAAATTATTATCGTTGTTTTAAAGATAAATACGTCGAAAGCTAGGTTTTTTTTTGTGTTCTGGCTTTGGAAAATAAGAGAAAAATCATGCCATCGTGTTGCATAATACAGTATGGTGCGAGGAAAAACAAAAATCAGCCTAATTTGACTCTGCACAGGTTAGTTACTAGTTTTCATTATTCCAGTTGAATATTGTAGAATTTTGTGTAATGTTTTGTTACCAGATGATCTTTTTAAAGATTAATGAAACCTGTGTCATATTTGTATGGCTTATTACGTTATTATTTTCTTAATTTCGTAGTATTGTTTACATACAATTTTTATTTGTCTTAGTTAGTGATGTGCGATGTTCGCATCGCATACGATAAGTATCGATATTATTATATTGACTAGCTGACCCGCGCAACTTCGTCTGCGTCACATTTTCCATTACTGCTCCGCTCCTATTTGTCTCAGCGTGATTATATATATATATATATATACGCCTATAACCTTCCTCAATAAATGGGCTATCTAACACTGAAAGATTTTTTCAAATCGGACCAGTAGTTCCTGAGATTAACGCGTTCAACCAAACAAACAAACTCTTCTGCTTTATAATATTAGTATAGATTGCATAATATACAAAATCTACGTTCAGTTACGTATCCTGATCTCTCTCTCGAATTAAGAATATAATTATGAAGAGGGTACCTAATGCAGGGCACTGTATCATCTCTATCGGTTGAAATGCCGACCAGCCCAGGTACCTAATCTCCTGGTACAAACTAATCTTGAATCAAAATCAACAAAACCAACTATCGAACGAATGGTGCTGAATCAAGTGGATTCTTAATTTCGTCCAGAACAGTCCAAAAAGAAACACATTTTCTCCGATTTTTACTGACAATATTGCTGATCGTAGACCACTGATAAATATAGTTTGTTTTAAGATTTTATAATATCAAAAAAGTTTTACTGGGTTCATAGAATCGATTTATTATAGAGGAGCTCGTGGCTAAAGCCGCACGGGCCGATCTTCAAGGCTAAACTATAACAGACGAACGCATCGATCTTCAAGGTTAAGCAACGCTTGCGAAGGTTGGTCTGTGGGTGGGTGACCATCTTGACATACCGAGTTTCCTTCGTGCCTCAGAAAGCACGTTAAGCCTTTGGTCCCGGCTGTCATTTGTAGATCTTTGGCAGTCGTTACGGATAGTCAAAAGCCAGTAAAATCTGACTGAAATCTTGCATTGAATGAGTTGTGGAGGTCTAGTAGGCAGCCGCGCCACGTAAAATACCGGTATTCAGCTGAATCCGGTTTGTCTGGAAGCCGAGCCAATATAGTAAGGAAAAGGCTAGGTTGTTATAATGGTCACCCATTCACAGACCGACCTCGGCAAGCGTTGCTTAACCTTGAAGATCGACGTGTTCGGCTGATATAGTTTAGCCACATTTCAACATTATACGTCTTCAAGTTAAACAACATAAAACATGGGGCTGACCTTATGCTACTGCGGAGAATCTTAACACCGCGATTCAGAAAAACGCGTCATAAGTACAACGCCATCTATCGATCTACAACGTAACTGAACTGTCTTTATGCTCATAACTACTCATAAGTTCAAACTTAGAAGCTTACACGTTACGATAAATAATGATAATATAATAACATATATAAACATTATGTGTTTAATTAAAAAATAACTCAAAAAAAACTTTTTACAAAAAAATACAACCGACTTCCAAAAAAAAACACTACAAAGTAAAAAATAACTTTAATTTCGGAAATCGGTGTTTTTGTTCGTTTCTTCGTATTTTGACACCGACTTCCGAAATTAAAGTTATTTTTTACTTTGTAGTGTTTTTTTTTGGAAGTCGGTTGTATTTTTTTGTAAAAAGTTTTTTATTTTTCACTTTTTAGTGGTGCCCCACACCTACCACACCACTGCCAAATCGCAGAAAAGCAAAATACGCAATTTCGATTATCAAAGAATCATCTAAATAGTCAAATTCCAGCTATTTCGATTTAAAATCCAAAGTTCGTAACCGATTTCGATATAATTTAAATGGGACCAATCTGCAAGCATATCCTTTCAGATGAAACAAAAATTTTTCAAATCGGTTCATAATTGTCGGAGTTATGAGGTAACAAACATAAAAAAAAAAAAAAAAAAAACATACAACCGAATTGATAACCTCCTCCTTTTTGGGAAGTCGGTTAAAAATACATTGTTTCGGGGTCTTTTCACACATTTCATATTAAAAAATTTCTCAATAGATGGCATTGCAAGTATCTGAAGTCTCAATGAAAACAACCTATTTTAGCGCTCGATGAAGTTTCTTCGTAAACTTTAAAATTCGATATCTTTTGATTTTGTGGGTCGATTTTGATGAAATAAACACTAAATGTTGCTCCGATTATCACTTAATATTTCGAGGTACCTAAATTTTGAATCCAATCAGTGGTTTATGCGTGATGCTCCTCCAAACGCACAGACATACAGACGCACAGACATACAGACGCACAGACATACAGACGCACAGACATACAGACGCACAGACAAACAGACAAACAGAAAAGAATTTCAAAAACTGCTTTTTTGTGTTCTATGTCATTTTTCTGACATTTCTATGTATTTTTTATGCGAAAATATTCAATGTACAGACACGGCAACTCTACGATTTTATTATATGTATAGAAGAAGAAGATAAAGTGTGTAAAATACATTGCAATGCTATTAACCCACAGATTTCCTGGAAATGAAATTTTCAAAAATAAATGGATAGAAGAAAAATATAAACCATAGACATAAAATGTGGCATATCTGCTCCCTGCACTTTGATGAATCTAGTTTTAACAGAACCCTCGATGTGATGAGGTTACATGATGGCGCAGTGCCCACATTGAATATGCTGGTATGTTTCTAAATAAAAATTGTATAGCAATTAGTAGAATGGTATGGATTAGTAGGATAAATTTATAATATTAGTAGGTTGTAAATTATATGTATGTAAAAATAAATAAATGGTGTTGTAAATAATTATTGTTGACTTTTAATTAAAACCCAATTTCATCGGTATGTTAGAAAATATACTTAGGTGATGGAGACGTCCGTGCCGGCAGCCCATCGCTGATGCAGCGTCATTTCTTTTCTTAGATTTTGTTCCCTCCACCCCGTCTCGAATGTCGACCTAACGCAAGGCTTTAGAATAACGCTTAGGTACATTTCATTTGAATTTTCAAAAACTTATTCGATATTAGCTGACCCGCGCAACTTCGTCTGCGTAACATTTTTCATTACTGTTCCGCTCCTATTGGTCTTAGCGTGATGATATATAGCCTATAGCCGTCCTCTATAAATGGGCTATCTCACACTGAAAGAATTTTTCAAATCGGACCAGTAGTTCCTGAGATTAGCGCGTTCAACCAAACAAACAATCTCTTCTGCTTTATAATATTAAGTATAGATTGAGAACCTCCTCCTTTTTAGAAGTCGGTTAAAAAGAT
Organism: Ceramica pisi; assembly: GCA_963859965.1. Taxonomy (NCBI): domain Eukaryota; kingdom Metazoa; phylum Arthropoda; class Insecta; order Lepidoptera; family Noctuidae; genus Ceramica; species Ceramica pisi. The sequence goes on from OY982529.1 coordinate 9,180,883, forward strand.
AGTGATTATCTAATTTTAGTTTAGTTATTGAACAAGAGAATCGGCAACAATGTCATCCAAACTAAACGTGTACGCAAAGTATTAGCCTAAATCAAAAACCGGGAAGTAGGTCAAAGATAACTTTTCAGATTTGTTCACATAGATAGTTTTTTTTTTTTTTTTTTTTTTATAGTTATGGCAACTGAGCCGGTTCCGACTATTCTGCCAGTGTCACGTGGTGACGGTAGCACAGAGAGGCAGTCCGTCAAACTTTCCGTTTTACTTCGTGGTAGGTGTTAGTGTAGCTGAAACGAACACATGGGTTAGTAAAACATATAATCTAATTTACAAGCACACTATAACACTACTAGTTTATATAATTTACAGACTATTTACACACACGTTACGCACTAATTAAAATTTTAAGTCATTCTCGTTAATGAATGTGGCCAAAATGTCGATTAGTTTAGGGGAGAAGTGGGAAAGGAGGGTATGAAAGTTGGTTGGGAGGGGAATGTTAAGTTTGGAAATTTTATTATATAGGTCAAAGGATTTATTATTTAGGGAGCAACAGAAGAAAATATGGTCTAAAGTACCATCCGCAAGGCCGCACTCGCACAGGGAATTATCCCGGACGTGGATTTTGTTCAGGAACACAGGGCTACAACAATGTCCGAGTCGGAGTCTACAGAGGGACGAAACAGTTCTCTTCGACAATTTAGGATATTTAAAAAACCAAGGCCTACGCTGGATTTCAGGCTGTATGGCAGCGTAGTAGAGGCCCTTGGTTTTAGAAGTCGTCTTCCATGTTTCAGTCCACGAGCTAAATAACTTGGGTTTGGCACCATTCCGCAAATCGTAGTTATGCGCTACGTAGTGCTTTTGATCAACCGGATTCGATGTGGCATACTTTGCTAACGAATCAGCGCACTCATTGCCAACAATACCCGAGTGACCGGGGATCCAGGTTATCTCGATGTCCAAGCCGTTTTGGGAGCAATCAAATAACAAGTTCTTTATATCAATAATGATTTGACTATTAATTTTACTGTGAAGTTGATTTTGTTTAAGGGCCTGAATGCTACTACGGGAATCTGAGAAAATTACTGACCTTGTTATCTGATGAGATTTAATATAGTGTATGGCTTCTAAAATACCAATACACTCTCCTGTAAAGACTGATGCTTCTGGTGGGCATTGAAAAAGTAAAGCTATTTTGGAATTTTGAAAATAAACTGCCACACCAGTACATTCGGTTTCAGAGAATTTTGAAGCATCCGTGAAAAAGAAATTCCATCCTTCCCAATAACGTTTGACAGCTGACTCAAAGTCATGTCTAGCGTCTTGAGAATTCCTAGATAAACCTAATCCCAAAACGACTTTTGGTTCGAAATGAATCGCCTCGTATGCGGCGGAGAAGACCGGAAGAGTAGGGTATTGGCAAATAGGCGCGGAGAGTTGTTTAAGCTCTCTGTACCTATCTAACAATAGGGGAACCACTTTATGGTTCCAATAGGAAGAATTATTAAAGGAAGGGTCAATTAGTTCTAAAATTGGGATCAAGGGATGGGATGAGAGGGAAAATACCTTAGTTAGGAAGCGATCTGCCAAATACTGTCTCCTAAGGTGTAGGGGTGGGTCTGCACATTCCACTTGCAGCGCATTTATGGGAGATGATTTCATAGCCCCAACGACAATTCTTAGGCATTTGGACTGGATGCTATCTAATTGTTTAAGCGCTTCTTTGTTACAGGGCTCAAGAAGGTAGCTGCAGTAATCCATAGCACTTCTGGTCAGCGCATTATAGACCAGTTTAAGGGTGTACGGGTGAGCTCCCCACCATACCCCAGCCAAAGCCTTAAGGACCGACACAGAACGTTCACATTTTTTGACCGTGTTGTTGATGTGATCGACCCCAGACAGTCTTGAGTCTAGAGTTACTCCCAGAAACCTGGCCTTATCTTCGACTGGAATGCTTTGATCATTAATGTTAATATCTATTGGAGGCACAGAACGCTTGCGTGTAAAAATGACAGCTTTACTCTTTGGAGCACTTAAGGACAAACCATTGTCAAGCAGCCATTGGTTTAATGAGGCCAGAGAGACATTCATCGAAAGAGCGGCATCCTGAATGGAACTGCCACATACCATTAGTGCAATATCGTCAGCATACTGAAGGATTTTACAGTCAAAATTAAGGGAAGAGGGCAAGTTGGCTGTATAAATGTTATATAATGGGGGACTGAGAACTGATCCTTGGGGTAATCCTCTCCAGGCCGATCTTTGTTCAGAGTCACCCCCTGGTATTCTCAATTGAATTTTGCGATTGGTAAAAATGCTACCAATAATACGACAAATCCTAGCCGGGACTCTCAGCTCATGCAGCTTTTGCCTGAGATTAGGGAGGAGAACCGAATCATAGGCAGCTGATATATCCAGAAAGACAGCAACCACAGACTCATTCCTACTAAGGGCCAGCCGGACCTCTGACGTGAGGATACCCACACTATCAGCTGTGCCCAGACCTTTCCTAAAGCCGAATTGAGTCGTTGGGAGCAGTTTCCTGTTTTCCACCAACCACACTAATCGATTTTTAATTAAGTGTTCCAAAAGTTTGATGAGTATGGACGATAAGGCAATAGGTCTGTATGAGCAATGATCACTAGGATCTTTGCCTGGTTTTAGGATCGGAATGACAACTTGAACCTTCCACTCTGTGGGAATGTAGCCAGAAATAAAACAGAAATTAGCCAGGTCCAGGTAATATTTGTGAGTTTTTGGACCAGCTTTAGAAATAAAGGAGTACGGGAATCCATCCACTCCCGGCGCGGAGTCCTTGACGTGGGATAGCACAGTTTTTAGCTCCTCCAAGCTAAAAGGCATGTTCATTGGTTCGTCAATGTTGTCTGCATCATAAATGTCAACACTGGTTTCCTCAACACTTGGAACATAAGCTGGAGCGATTTTTGAGAAAAACTGGTGTCCCAGTTCTTCCGTGAGGTTGTTAGAGGAGGAGGCAGGTGCTAAACTGCTCCTAAAACGTCTCACCTTTCGCCAAACCGCGGAAACCGGGGTGGAGGGACTCAGCGAACTACAATATTTTGACCAACCTTCGCGTTTTTTCCTTTTAAGGAATTTCCTGGACTTAGCTAGTATCTGTTTGAAGGCAATAAGGTTATCCAGGTTCATATTGCCGTTGACTGTCTTTTCAGCCTCATTCCTGGCCTTGACCATGTTAGTGCATTCCCTATCCCACCATGGCGGGGAAGGAAGTTTACCAGAATGGGGTTTTTTGGACGGGAAGCAATCATCAGCAGTGGAGGCAATGGTGGAGGAGAAGGACAAGAAACAATCCTGGGCGTTATCCCTGTTAACTTCTGGAAGGGAAGATATTCTTAGGTCCAGAATTTTAGCATATAAATCCCAGTCTGCAGAGTTCAATTGGTGTTTTAAAAGAGGGGGGGAAACTTTAAAAGGGATATTCTTGGTAGGAAATTCAATTATGATGGGGTAGTGATCACTTCCATAGGTCATATCCAAGCGACGCCAAATGAGAAGGCTAGCTATATTGGATGAGCAGAATGTTAAATCAATGCAGCTATTATTCTGACCAGGTGCAGATCTACGCGTAGCACTGCCATCGTTGATAATGGAAAGATTGAGTTCATCCAATATATCCAGCAAGCCAATGCCAAAGTTATCACAAGTATCTGATCCCCAACGATAATGGTGACAATTAAAATCACCCATGACAAGCATTGGACCGCTAACACTGCATAATAAATTCCTAATTACTGAAAGATATTCTAGTTGTGGGTGCGCAATATAAAAAGAAAAAATATTTATACCCTCAGCCTTCACAGCAACAACATTTATGTCATCGCCAACAAAGGTTAGAGGAATCTGAGAGAATGATACCTTGCTATTGATGAGCAAGGCACATCCTCCGTATCCATCAGATCTATCATGGCGTACACTGGCAAAACACGGCAGCCTGAAATTGCTTCCAGGCAAGAGCCATGTCTCAGCAATGCCGCAGATTGATGGTTTAAACTTATTAATTAAAAAAGAAAGATCAGGCTTTCTGGGAGTAATACTCCTCACGTTCCACTGGAGAAATGTCAGGGGATGGAATGTTGTGGATATAGTTTAGGATAGTGGTCAATTTTGATGCAACGTGGTCAGGTATAGCTTGGGATGGGTTTGCAAGAGCAGACATTAGCATGTCAGTAATTAAATTTAAAATATTCGTTGAGGTATTCTGTCTGTGAAGCATTGGCTCTGGAGCTTCCATTGGAAGGGCACAGCCGTTTTGTGATGGGGAAAAGGAGTAATTTTGGGTGAGGTTCAGATGAGCTTGTCTATCATAACCGGGTGAAAGGGAGATATGGGGTTTGGGTTTCAAAAATACCGTTTTACGGTATGAATTTTGGGTTACTGAGATGGGACTTGAGGACTGAGATTGCGATTTATTTGCAGTTACTTTGTTCCGTGGGAAAGACTTGGAGACTTCAGCATATGATCTGGAAACAGGTGGGAAGACCCGACTTGCCTCCGCATACGAGATCGATTTATCCGCCATCAGAGCTTTTATGCTCTTCTGTCGGCCCAATTCAGGACAAGCACTGTCATTTGCGAAATGGTTGCCACTACACGAAACACAGAAACTCAATTCACGGGTGACTTCACATCCATCACCTGGATGATCTTCACCACACTTAAAACACCTAGGTTTCGATCTGCAAAGTGTGCGGGTATGTCCATAGCGACAACAATGATAACACTGAACCGTTGGGTAAGTGTAACGCTCAACTGGGAGAGCCGAATAGAAGCTGTACACACGCTTAGGTAGTATTTGTCCGTCAAAAGTTAATACAACAGTCTGTGTGGGCTTCCATTCAGTCACACCAGAAGAGGACACCTTCCGGTTCATCCTTCTGGCTTTGATAACTGAGCCACATCCCTCTGGAACCTGGATATTTTTAATGATTTCCTCTTCTGACCACTCAACTGGTATATCCCTAACAATTCCCATTCTTGTTATGTTGTATTGTGGAATGGCAGCCATGTAATTGTGTTGGGAAATAATTTTATTGTTGAGAAAACTGTTTGCATCCTGGTGCGACTTGAACTCAACTGACACACGATTTCTGCCTATACGTTTGATCCCATCGAGACGTACGTTATTCACGTTATTTATCGTCAAAAACATACCAAACTTGATAGGTTGTAGCACAGTGCCTGAGGTTTGTTCGTCTTTGAGCGAAACATTCACAATATATGGTGGATTGTCTCTAGCTGTGTAAGAAAGCCTGCCTAATACATTTTTCGCAATCTTGGGTTTGACATTGGAAGAAACTGGGGGCGAACTAGCGGCCCTCTTGCGACTAGGGGTATCCGTATCCATAATCGGGTCCTGTGGGGTTATTACGATGTCATGGGGGAGGGTAATTGTTAGTCCGGGGGAGAGATCAAATAATTCATCCGGGGGGTCAGGATCAGGGGGCTTTTTTGAGTTCATCTCGAATAATTATTGTTAAAAAGGACACTTACAACGAAAAACAAGCCTTACACCAAGAACACAAACACAAGGAACACTTTCGATCGAGTATCACACCAGATAAGTTTACTAAAATCGAAAATATTCGTAGCACTGACAAAAGCACGTGTTATACCTTTACCACTACCAACGAAAGTCCACATAGATAGTTATTTTGTTGCACAGACGCCAGCACATCAAGGTACTCGAAACTGTCAAATTATTTCAGTCAAAATTGAACTTAATCTCTTCTCTTATAAAGTTGAAAATCTAGTACAGAAATTTGTCAGACTGTTGTAGCACGATGTGCTGGTGACTGTACAAGTGAAACTGAGAAAAATGTGCTAAAAATACCCGTTGAAATTGTACCGTGACATCTCTACAATCTTTTATCGATTTTATTGTAAAGAAATATCGACATGGGCTGCCCTATTAGCCGCCATTTTATCATCCCAGCAAAGTGTAGGTAGCTACGTTTTTTTTTAGGCCCAGTCCATATGATTTATACCTACGCATTGAGATAAAAACTTATTAACAAGTTGAATATCGATATCAGATGCGCATGTTGCTCGCAGTTACAACCCTACGAAAGGCAGCCATTTTATGTGCCCAAGTCAGTGGTAGGCTCAGACCAATAAAAAAGTAGTTGACTGATTTATACGTCAGTGTATAAAGAGGTAACATTTGTTTGTAAGTTTGTATGTGGGTAACCCAAGGAACTACTGGTCCGATTTGAAAAATTCTTTCAGTAAGTATTAGATAGCCCATTTATCGAGGAAGGCTATAGGCATATCATCACGCTAAGACTAAACGGAACCGAGCATTAATTGAACACATAATTTTCATCTTGCAAACTTTACTGGAGACACTTGACTAAATAAAAAAAAAAAAATGCATTTGTTGTCAGATTGTAGGTAAAATATTTAAAAGGTTTTACATGGCGAATCATACAGATCGATAGCTCATCCTTAACTGATTATTCCCAACTGTGTTTGGGTCGTCGACTTCTAGTCTAAACGAGTACAGCAGAACACTTAGTATTTTTCATTATAAGTAATAAACAGACCTGAGACCAACAGGATCTCTTGAAAGCCTTCCTGCTCTTGACTACCTCCAGCGACACCCAAAAGATGTGGGCATGACAGCCTAATGGCAACAGATTAATATGGCTCCAAGTTCTCTCTGAAACACGGAGGATGCCCACGGCCGTAGCTAGGGGGGCATTGTGGGGCAATGAAAGTATTTCAAATCAAAATCTTTATTGCCGTAGAAAAATTCAGCTCTTATGAGGTAAACGACTGCTGTAATTGTATGGACGTTTCGACACGGTTATAATAATTCGATTTACAAAGGCATTATCGGTCATTGCCCTTTCCTTAATATCTTCATAGGGGATCTCGAATAATAAACAGACTGTCGATAGATGTCACGAAGTTTTTCCATCAAGATTTGCGAGGTAGCTAGGCGGCGCGAAAATACGAAACGGTGTGCATCTGATAAACCAATGCAGCTTCTTCAACTGTACGCGCACGCAAGTTCGCCTACGTCTCGCGCTTTTTGTGTGCAAAATACCTATACTAGCCCTTTTCCACGACAGCTACTTTAAGCCTGCTGGCCTGTCTAAGAAAATGAAAAAAAACCTCATGATGAACCTTTCGCATCACCTCGCTACCGCGCATGGCTGGAGGAAAAGCAGCCTTTTAGGGCGATTTTGTACTTTAAATTAAGAATGCCATTATGAACCTAAACGGGTCAATGACCTTTATTGCCATGATAAAACATAATATCTAAGCTAAGATCTAAACATTGGTTCGATGAAAAACAGAAAATATACGAACAGAATAGTTCAACGTGTAAAGTTGATGAAAAATAGACCATAATATGTAGATGAATTTGGTAAAGATGCCAAGAGACAAGGGTAGGGTGCGTTGTTGAAAAGTGAACCACCCTTTTTTCTAAGTCGTATAACTTGCTAGAAAACAAAGCTAAGATTTTGGTTTTGGCGCCATTGTTTAGGTAATTTCATAAGGTTTCTCAGTTTTAAGTTACAGAAAGCCAGAGGAACAAACTAAGACCGTTATAGATAGGTAGGTTTAAAAAAAAAAAAATTGGCTCACTGTGTCCTATGGGTAGTTTACACTGAACCACCTACATTTCAACAGTGAACCATAATTTCATTACCAGTAAAAGACGCTTATTTGTGAAAAGAAATCACGCAATTTTTGATAATGAATTTTTATTAAAAAAATTCAAATAATAAAATGTTTGTTTTACAAAAAAAACTTAAAGTTGTCATATAACTTCATTTAAAGAGCGTCACGCTCAAGCCGCGGTCGCCGGCTCACTGCGGCGGGAGAGGGGAAGGGTGCCCACGAGACATGTATTAACAAGCTCGGGCACAGTGGCAACGTCGTAGTTTTGCCAATATGGCGGTGGTTCAGTGTATCTGGTTGCTTCACTGTTCAACATCCGACCCTACATTCGAAGGATGCAAAATCACTCTAAGTATGACTATAGGTACAGGGCACTGATCTCTAATATACAAACATAACATGTATAGAGCGCAGTGATACAGGGTGTTCCAGAAGTGCCTGGTCATATTTAAGTCTGGTGCTAATTCTATTATAATTACAGAACAGTAAAGAACCCGTTTGTATATTTTTTAGTTTAAGGTTTTCTTTATGTTTTTATTTTCTTATTGGTGTACAATAAAGCATATTTAAATAAATAAATAAGAAACAATACTTATCAATAAAAATAAAAAATAGTCGATCCAAAAATCAACCAAAATGTATAAAAACCTGGCCATTTCTAGCGTTGTTGCCATTTGGCTACGGAACCCTTATTGATTCGTCATGTCTGTCTGTCCGTCCGTATGTCACAGCCACTTTTCTCCGAAACTATTATAAGAACTAGGCTGTTGTTGATGTGTTCCGTGAACCGCATAAAGATTTTCACACAAAAATATAAAAAAAAACAAAATGTTTTTTGGGATCCCCATACCTACTTAGAATCGAAACTCAAAAAATCGAACCCATACGTGTGGGATATATATGGACAGGTCTTCAAAAATAATATTGAGGTTTCTAATATCATTTTTTTTCTAAAATGAATATTTTGCGCGAGAGACACTTCCAAAGTGGTAAAATGTGTGTCACCCCCCCCCCCCCCTGTAACTCCTAAAATAAGAGAACGATAAAACTAAAAAAGATATATGATGTATTATTACCTACCATGTAAACTACCAGCGAAAATTGGTTTGAACGAGATCTAGTAAGTAGTTTTTCTTTAATACGTCATAAATCGTAAATAGCAACTTTTGCTTATAATGTAATACCTACAGGTTTGTACGGAACCCTCGGTGCGCGAGTCCGACTCGCACTTGGCCGGTTTTTTTATTTTTTGTTGCGATTCGGTCTCGCGCACGAAGGGTTCCGTACCATTAGCTATAAAAACAAAAGTCATGTTTTTGAGCCCCCCTTAAATATTTGTTTTATTTAAATTTAATTATTTATTATTAAAGTGCAACTAAATATTCTGTGAATCAAGCAAGCGTCAAACCTGTTGCCATAATCAATATCGAGCAAAAAAATCACGTCTGTTGTATGGGAGCCCCACTTAAATATTTATTCTATTCCGTTTTTTAGTATTTGTTATGCACAGATATTTCTGTTGCCGCTATAACAGCAAATACATCATCTGTGAAAATTTCAACTGTCTAACTATCACGGTTCATGAGATACAGCCTGGTGACAGACGGATAGATAGCAGAGTCTTAGTAAAACCCTTGTTGTCCCGTTTTACCCATTGGGTACGGAAAAACACACATAAGCAGATGGTAGTATCGAATCTGTGATTGAACTAAACGCCAGCAATTGTATCAGACTATACTATACATTACATAATTTTTACTTTCTAGTAGTTTTGTGCAGTCAAGATATTGAAAAAAGTCAATATTTTGTTCCGCTTATAAAACGAAAAATTGCAGCAAATGTGATGTGTATAAGTCGCAACAAAAATTAACATTTCAGAGAATGCAGAGGATGTCGTAGAGTAGAGGGGTCCATAACTCCATAGACATAAGATTCTTAACTTTGTCTCACGACTTCTTAACTCTGACTCAGACTGAGTTACACCCTACACCATAAGGGTTCCTTTTTACCGTTTTTGTACTGACCCCTAAAAATTATGTTGCTAATGTTGCTATGAATTCCATAGTTTGACAGTACCCAGCACCTACTGATATTAATATTGTGAATGGTGGATAAGGTTTATAGCAAGTATTTGCTAGTTAATAAGATTGGTAAAAGGTTAAAAACCGGCCAGGTGCGAGTCGGACTCGCGCACCGAGGGTTCCGTACAAACCTGTAGGTAAATATCATAAGCAAAAGTTGCGGTTTACGATTTATGACGTATTAAAAAAAACTACTTACTAGATCTCGTTCAAACCAATTTTCAGTGAAGTTTACATGGTAATGTACATCATATATTTTTTTTAGTTTTAACATTCTCTTATTTTAGAAGTTAAGGGGGGGACACACATTTTATTTATTTATTATATAGGTAATTTATTGTACACCTCATAACAAATACAGGAAAAACTTTGATCAAAACAAGTGTACAATGGGCGGTCTTATCGCACAGGGCAATCTCTTACATACAACCTTTGGATTTGGATGGATTTAACGAAAGAAGTTAGATTTAGGGCGGTCAGTGTACAACATCTATACTAATATTATAAAGAGGTAAAATTTGTTTGTAAGTTTGTATGTTTGTAAGTTTGTATGTAGGGGGTAATCTCAGGAACTACTGGTCCGATTTGAAAAATTCTTTCAGTGTTAGATAGCCTATTTATTGAGGAAGGTTATAGGCTTATTATATATATCATCACGCTAAGTTAAAAAGGAGCGGAGCAGTAATGGAAAATGTGACGCAAACGAAGTTGCGCGGGTCAGCTAGTCATAAATATTATTAATTAGACACAATAATGTGAAACAACAATACAAAAAATAAAATAAGAATAATAATAAAATAAACATTTAAACATAGGTACCTATATAAATAATATAGGTAGGTACTAATAAATATCAAATATACAGTTTGGATAAAAATTATAGTGAGAGATAATGCTCCTTCACCATTTTTTTAAACGTTGGTAGCGTTTGAGCACGTCTCACATCTATAGGTAAAGCATTCCACAAACGAGCTGCTTGAATAGTAGGTAAATGATTTATCAAAGAATGATGTGGAATGCATGCGGATACTTAATTTAAGAGTTTCCGATGATCTCAAGGACCTAGAATGTGTGTCATAGAGAAACTGAAAGCGTTCTTTGAGATAAAACCGGCCAAGTGCGAGTCGGACTCGCGCACCGAGGGTTCCGTAAGCAGAAGTTGCGATTTACGATTTATGACGTAGGTATTAATAAAAAACAACTTACTAGATCTCGATCAAACCAATTTTCGCTGGTAGTTTACATGGTAATGTACATCATATATTTTTTTAGTTTTATCATTCTCTTATTTTAGAAGTTAAGGGGGGACACACATTTTTCCACTTTGAAAGTGTCTGTCGCGCAAACTATTCAGTTTAGAAAAAAATGATCTTAGAAACCTCAATATCATTTTTGACGACGAAAAAATTTTTTTTGAGATTCAGTTCTAAGTATGGGGACCCCCAAAATCTATTGTTTTTTTTTTTACTTTTATGTGAAAATCTTTATGCGGTTCACAAAATACATCTACTTACCAAATTTCAACAGCGTAGTTCTTATAGTTTCGGAGAAAAATGGCTGTGACATACAGACGGACAGACAGACAGACAGACGGACAGACATGACGAATCTATAAGGGTTCCGTTTTTGCCATTTGGCTACGGAACCCTAAAAAGGAGTAGAAGGATTAAATATAGCAGAGAAAGGATGTGGGCATTCCGGCGAAAGCGAATTGGAAGCCATTTGAGCTTAGTACGAAATTCAGAAACGTGGTCATACTTGCGTAAGCCAAATATGAACCTGATACAAAAATTTTGAAGTCGCTCAAGCTTGTCCAATTAGTCTTGGGAGAGATCAAGATAGCTGGCGTCAGCATAGTCCAAGATTGGAAGAAGAGATTGTGGCAATTTTTGTGTTGATGGGAAGAAAATTACGAAGGCGTCTCAGAGAGCCCGCTGAGGCGACCAGTTTACGACTGACCTCCTGCAGTTGTTTAGTCCAGGAAAGAGTGCTGTCGATAAAATTCCCCAAGTTCTTCACAGTGTGAGTTATAGGAATAGTAGTGTTATTGAAGGAAACCTCGGGAAGTGTCGACCAATCAATCTTAGAGACGGTCCGAGAACTACCAACAACAATAACCTGCATCTTAGCTGGATTGATCTTCAGCACAAACTCAGTGCTCCATTCAGCTATTCGAGCAAGGTCTATATTAATATTCTCAAACGCATCCGATAGCTATCCGAGAGGGGCTTGTGTGTAAATTTGGAGATCAAGTAGAGGAGATAACACGCCACCCTGTGGCACACCGGCAGAGGTGTTACACCACGAAGAAAAAGATTCTTCAAAATTTTACCACTTTGAAAGTGTCTCTCGCGCAAACTATTCAGTTTAGAATAAAAAGATACTAGAAACCTCAATATCATTTTTGAAGACCTATCCATAGATATCCCACAAGTACTGGATGGATGAAAAAAAAATTTCGAGTTTCAGTTCGAAGTATGGGGACCCCCAAAATTTATTGTTTTTTTTTTTTCTATTTTTGCGTGAAAATCTTTATGTGGTTCACGGAATACAATACATCTACTTACCAAATTTCAACAGCATAGTTCTTATAGCTTCGGAGGAAAGAAAAAAAAACCCTAAAAAGAAAATAAAAAAGATCTTTACCAAAACAGTTTTAATTAACTTTTGGATACATTTTTAAACTTGACAGTAATTTTAAACATCATCATAATAAATATCTATCTTACATTCTATTCTACTGGTTTGATAGTAATAAACTTGGACAAAATAAAGGCAACCAATAGTGTTGACATAACAAAAAACACAACAAATATGTAGAATGTATCTTCTGAAAACACATCAGTGAATGCTGGTATCTGGTTGTATAACTCTTCTACAACATTCAGGTTTCCTCTACTTGACCTCGTCATCTTAGTGGTGTTTACTTCTTTTTGGTCTTCTTCTTTTCTGTTTTGGTTTGAATTGCAGCTGCTGGCTGTTCTACAGGTGCCAGTGATGATATATGTTTGTTTAACAATTGCAGTATTTCTAAACAAGTGAGGTTCCCACTTTTGAATGAAATGTTTTTTATTTTAGCTGTTTCTGGAATAAGAAACAATTTGATTTAGGGACAGCTTCACCAGTCATAATCCGCCTTTTGTTTATTTATTTTTTTGCTGTTTTATATGTAAGTATAAATACTTGCTATAATGCCTTATAGCTTGTATTTTTACTTACATATTCCGTCGATAGGAAAGATAAAGTAGATGAATCAATTACCTGCAATTGATGGTGTAAGAGTGATATCAACAGTAGGCTCACTGCGGTCACACACTATTTCTGTTTTCAGAGTGCAGTTGGGATTGGTCAAAATTATTCTCTGTGAACTTATGTAGTGCAGGAAATTCCTAAAACAATGGTTCATAATGTTATTCAACAAACCAAATCAATGTTTATTTTGCATAATGTTAGTTAATTTAATAGTAATTTTATATGACAGATGTTATTATTTTTGCTGTAATAAAATTATGAAACAAAGAGAAATAAGCTTTTTTCCTAGAAGAGTTTTAATAGAAGTCCCAGGTTAAAAAAGAGAAGGATTATTAGAGATTATCGTGAATATCAGAATAAGATAAAATAGAAGTCAAAAGCTAAACTGAACTATACAAAGAGGTAACCTCATGAAGGTTTTATTAATAGCATGACCAATACCACTGTGTTAGCCAGGCTCCTTTACATTTATAAACAGATAGGTACTGATACGGTTAGGTAGACTTTTTGGCGTCAGTTTTTATAACTGTCTACATTAAAATTATCTTCTATTCAGACTCGGAGTTTTATAGGTTATGAAGAAAATTGGTTTTCATGGTTTTGGTATAACTTGGTAGTTTATAACTTAATTAAACCCACGAAAGATCTCTTGCGAAGTTCTGGCTATGAGCAAGGAATGACACCATAACTGGCTGCCTCTTTGGACCTACTTTATACTTTGTTATGTCTTCCTCACCTTGTATGAGTAACGTTCTCACCAAATGGATCAAATTTAACTGTGATTCTCTTCGCAGCTTTTAAATTAACACCTCTTAACTGTTTTCCAATTGCAGATACAACTCCTCCAGATCTTCTAATCGTACCACTGTATGGGATAGACATATTAATTCCCAAAATAGGTAGCTAGCTATGTGTGTATTGATCAATATTCTAAGGGATGGTTCATACAAAAACAATCGTAATGTCAAAAGTAAAGTTGCACCAGTTGAACAAAGAAACCACAGAGTTTAGTCCTTTTTGGCTTGAATGAACTAGTGTGTGACTAGTGTAGTGAAAACATGCTAGATGCTTAGGCTAGATGCAACATAAGAGCAAAAGACACACCCCTGTTAGCGTGCGACTTCTTGGCTTCTTAGTCACTAGAGGTTTCGCTCTCATGTATATTAAAAAAAAAAAATTACAGAGAAGACATCCATGAAGGTATAGATAAATATGGAGTCCACACTTCGAATACCTACTTGAAGCAGAAATGAAGTATCGCTATCTCGCTCAATGTGGTCAATCTCTCTCTTTCTAAGTACGGTGACCATTATTCTTTTTTCTCAGGACAGCACTTTGTAAGTAGTTGCTTTCCGTTGAGTGGACAATATGTACCTATGCGTATAAATTACGCATAAAACAAGCCGTTTGTTACAGTATAAACGTTTGAATGGTTATTTTATTATTAAAACGGATATATAGGAGATGAAGTTCATGGAGTACTTAGTTAACCCGCTCCAACGAAGTTGCGGGCGAAGTGCTAGTAATTATATAAAAACATCAAAAATTACATAAAAACACTTTCCAAATTAAAATCATTTATTAACTATTCTTTTATACATGACTAACGATCATTGCTCTGTGTAGTTTCTGTCTCCACCCACGTAAATCATTGAGTATATTTTCTGTATGACTCATAAGTAAGCACGTATACGCTTGTTAAAAATAGTATTTGTAATTTTTTAAGCAGTATGGTTTCATGCGATTCATTGCAATAAATTGAGTTCTTGATCGGATGGTTAATTTCTTGTAACAGAGGAGTAAAATGTTGTGATACAATATTTATTTATTTTCGATGTCATTTACTCTAAGTGCCAAAACTAGCACTTGGTATAGCCAGATCAGCTATTTTCACTATAGACTCTTCATGTAATGAACTTGATATCTGAAAATTATATTTAAAGAACTTTTTGCCATAATATTTCAACTACTATATTGCTAAAAACATAATAATGTGTATGGAGGTTCCCGTTCGGTAGTTGGACCCGGCGCCTGATTCAGTTAACGGTAATTCTTGTGCACTTTCATAAAATTTCATTTTCAATGATGCCACAGAGTACATTATACTATATACTAATGATGCAATGGATGGCCACAGTTTCCTCTGAGTACTATTTTTAGGAAATAAAAAAAACACTGTTGGTATATTATTTTATGCTCTAAATAATTAATTATAAAATATCTAATAACAGACATTCGTTCCCTGTATGTGTATGATATAATGACTAAGAAACATGTTCACATTTAATTAAAGATCCCGGAGAAAGTCCCAGATAAATCCTCAATATGGTCACACTACTTCAAAATGACTTCCGATGTAAACAAAAAGTTAAAATTACAATAAGTCAATGAAAATCGATGAGAACCTATTTGATCTTTACATAGTTATCAGTATACTCATTTATTAGTACGCTGAACATATTGGTTAAGCGTTATGTGAAGTAATTCATAGAAAATACAAAGAAATATGTTTAAAATGACTCAATGTCAGAAATCACGATTTAAACACTTACACGTGAAATTGTATTTCACTTTTTGGACACCACGTATTACCGCAACCGTGCTCTTCACAACTGTGCATAATTTCTTTGATTATACCTTCAATTACAGACAAATATTTCAAACAAAGCTGTGAACCGTAATGTAAACAAGCGCCATGTTGGAACATTTTAATTGACAACTTGACATGTGGCGGCCAATGTTGCCACATTACCAAATCCCAAGGAAATGGGATTAAAATTCACATTTTTTGCCAATCACGATAAGCATCCGTGACCAACAATTTTAGGATTTTTTATATCAGTAATCGTAGTTCAACTATTTATTTGGAGACACATTATCTAAAAGTGTTTTACTTCAGATTCTGTTAGTTTGGTGAGTCTTTTTAAGAGGTTATAAGGAGATTTCAAAAAAGAGATTTCCACACTAAGTCCACACAAGAAAGAGAAGTCGGCCACCATAGAGTGAGATAGAGTTGCGTAGGTATTTGACTCAAACAGTTGTTCCAAGTCTGGACTCCATATTTATCTATACCTTCATGAAGACATCTTATAAATCCGCTTTACTGTGGAAATTGCTCCAGGAGCGTAACGTCAAAAAACATGCATTGCCCACAGATGTCTATTTTAGCCGTGGTATAAACTTAAATATTCTGCTTTAACTTGCACAAAGTACCTGGAAAAGAACAAGGATTGCATATAGACACACGTCAAGTCTTTAGAACATAGCTATGACGATTACTATAGAAGGTTAAAATGTCGTCTCTCAGATTTGCTTTCGCGCCATTTTTTGGTACGTACGACTTGTACAGACGCATCATCAGTAAAATCGCATCAATACAAGGTTATTTCATAACGATTCCAACGTTATAATAAGCTTTATATACAGCTCCCATACAAAACTTTAGCGATAGGATATATGGGAAGTGTCCAGCTGTACAGTACGAATAATCTAAGTTTACCCCACGTTTACCCACGCGAAGTACGTCACAATCGATTGCGCAGGATGTCAATTTGACAAGAAACATAAAAAAGCGCATGCGCGGGTACGTCGCGTATGCAGTCTCAGTCACTCGTATACGTTTGATGCATACTTGTGTCTCGCTTCCTCAATGCAATACGACTGTTGGTGCGAAAAGTGTTAAACTTTGTTATTGTTTTAAATTAATTATTCTGGTTTTTTTTTACTGTTTGATTTGTATTTTGTGTTTTCTTGTAGTGTATGTGTTTATTGTGTTACTTTGTGATCGAGTTATTGTTATTGCATGCATTTTTTCAAAATTCAAAATATAACACGTACACAAAAAAAAACATAATCTACGAACGTAACACTTTTCTATGCGATGGGAACTGCGCGGTCGTCACTAACAGCCAACTTCGCATGGGTAAAGTTAGAATATTCGTACTGTAACTCTGTAAGCAGTATAACTATAACAGTTCAAAAACCTTTCAGAATGGCGCTAGCGTAGCTGCAGGTAGACGGATTGAAGTGTAACTTTTGTTCTCTTTATTTTGAACACTCCATTACCTCATCTTCGCAATTTTATTTTATTTTCTGAAAATTAATATTAATACACAATAAATAGTCCTATTTTCCATGAGAAAAGTAAACTGTTTACCAAATACAAAAACTACTTCGATTTTTGGAAGTTGGTTGTATTGTTTTGCAAAAAAATATATTTATTTCACTTTTTAGGATGTTTTGATTGACGTTCACATTAATTGTGCGTACTGCGTAGGTACCCCTTCACAGAAGCCTTCACAGTGTAACGGCGTGATGTTATGTTTTGGACTGTTGTGAACAATAAACAGACATGCGATTTCAGCAATTCCAATCCATTTGCAATCATTTAGTAAGGAGTTCCAGTGCCTACCTTCGAAGAATTTTATTAAATTCCAAAAGAATCGTTGAGCTAGGCCTATAAACATTTGTTTTTTTTTAATCGACTACATTTTACCATGGTCTGAACCTGGATTTACTATCAACTGATCGAAAATCTACTCTCTATTGCTCAAGTCCCTACACTACCTACTCCACACTATTACACTACCACTACGTCATAAATGGTCATAAAGCATTAGATTAGGGCGACGACTTAGAAAATACTTTGACACTTTCTACATTCTACATTTATTGTTGGATTTACCACATTTTGGCTATTCCTTACACAAAATATTTGTGTGTTTCATAAGTTTTAACCTTTTGTTGATATAAACCTTTTATCAGGATGTACCCCGTTGGTCAAGGTAGGTGTAATGCTCTATGGGAGCAGCACTTTGTTTGATTGTGCTAAATAATATCAGAAGTAACGCGATGCAACGCATTGTGCAAGTTTTGTGAATTGTATTTCCACATGTGTAAACCACACAGCTCCAGCGGGGGACACGAATGCTGGTGCAGTGAGTGTTGCGGGGGCAGTGACCGCAGCCGCGAGCACGTCTGGTACCGCAGCCGGAGTCCCCAGCACAGCGCCCGCTACTGGAGCAACGGCACCTGGTGCAGCCGGCGGCGCGGGTGCCATGAGCCTCGTGTCGCCCGCTGCACCACTAGCAGATCTCCCGACACTCACATGCCCGCGACGTCCCAACCTCGGCCATGAAGGAAGGCCTATTCAGCTTAGAGCTAATCATTTTCAAATATCAATGCCCAGAGGATTCGTACATCATTATGATGTTAATATACAGCCAGATAAATGCCCCAGAAAGGTGAGTCCCACATTGTTGACATTAATCTATTGTCTATTTAACTACATTTGGTAGGTAGGCAGTCACATTTATATTCCTTCCTGAAATAATATTTATAATATTGAATTTAAATAATACATGCACTTCTCTATCTCTATATAAAATAATTGACTGCCTATGTTGGTTTCTCCACTTCTTTCTTCTAAGGTCCGCATGGATTTTAATATGTTTCGAATTAGAGAAAGAATGATAAATAAGGAAAGTTTATGTTTTAATTTGCACCCAATTGAGGCCTGGATGTGGCATTATATAGATACCTATTTAAAAAAAAATAACATGTTCTTTTAATATTTTTAGGTCAATAGAGAAATTGTTGAAACTATGGTTCATTGTTATAATAAAATATTTGGAGCACTCAAGCCGGTGTTTGATGGTAGAAACAATCTGTATACAAGAGATCCCCTGCCAATTGGGAATGATAAGGTGGAATTGGAGGTTATATTACCTGGAGAAGGCAAGGACAGAGTGTTTCGTGTCAGCATTAAATGGGTTGCACAGGTTAGTAAACATTTGCATATCTGATTTTATATACCTAATTTAATTACTCTGCATTTGAGATTTTGTGACACGGTCAGGGAGCTTGAGATGCTTCATTGCTTTTTGTTTTAACAGTCTTCAACAAAAGGAGGAGGAGGTTTTCTATTCCAAATGTATAATTATATTTTTTTCTAATTAATATGTGCATTATGATATGGCAAGACAAGCAATAATAGTCCATGAATATTTTATTAAATAATGTATGTTCATTATGCTGTCACATGGACATATCAATATAAAGATCTCAAGTCTTTAACATCTTTTCTCAGCATCAGAATAGCAGACTGCTCTTTAAGAGGAGGCTCCCTAAATTTTATGTTAATTTGCATTAATATTCTGAAACAGTCACACATACTATCAAAATGGAACTTTAGTATATGATTTATTGGATCTTTTTCTTTCCATGTACAAGACAGTTACGTAATTGTAACATTTTCACTCGATTCATTTTTAATTCATAAATCATGTCTTTTTTAAAGATTATTCCTTTTTTTTCAAGATTGCGTGGCCTTTATGTCTAAAATAAATATTAACAGTAAGAAAATATAGTTTACTATCCAGTCACAAGATATTTTTTCTCTAGATCAATTATTACTTCAGTTATAAACGAAATAAGAATTGAGACTTACGACATTTAGTTTCGAGCTCGAACGCGATCAAAGAGCGCATGCGGTATTCAACTTTATTACGGCTAGCATAGCGTCTAGCACCATAGCGGTAGTGGCGGGGTGCATGGGGCGGAGCTTGCGTAGAAATTATTTTAGAGTGCCTGCTCTTAACTAACTGGGACTACAAATTAAAATTGACAATTGGATAATTTCAGGTGTCACTGTTTGCATTAGAAGAAGCTCTTGAAGGCCGAACAAGGCAAATTCCTTACGATGCCATCTTAGCTTTGGATGTAGTCATGCGGCATCTACCATCTATGATGTATACTCCAGTGGGTCGGTCATTTTTCTCATCTCCAGAAGGATATTACCATCCTCTTGGTGGTGGTAGAGAAGTCTGGTTTGGTTTCCACCAGTCAGTGAGACCCAGCCAGTGGAAAATGATGCTGAATATTGATGGTAAGCAGGATTTATTTTACGAAATAAATATTTGTGCTTTGAGAACCAATACTAAAAAAAATAATCTAACAAACAATTTTACCAAAATTGTATTTTTCTTAGTAATTTTAAAATAATTTTTCATAGTAATTTTAAAATAATTTTTCAGTTTCTGCAACCGCCTTTTACAAAGCACAGCCAGTTATAGAATTTATGTGTGAAGTACTTGACATCCGAGACATTAATGATCAAAGGAAGCCATTGACAGACTCCCAGAGAGTTAAATTCACAAAAGAAATCAAAGGACTCAAGATAGAAATCACTCATTGTGGTACAATGAAGAGGAAATACAGAGTGTGTAATGTGACCCGCAGACCTTCACAAATGCAATCGTAAGTTTTTTTTTTACGTTATGGCAACTTAGCAGGTTCCGACTGTTCTGCAAGAGTCAAGTCGTGACGACAGTAGCGCAGCAACAGCAGCATTCCAGCATAGCAGTTAGCATTCCAGTATAGCAGTTACTGATATTGATCTAAAAAGAAATTGTAAATGGCTAAGGGTACTTATTGGCTGTAGCAACAATAGAACATGTATGGCTGCATTTGGAGATAGGGAAAAATAATAATTGATTTGGGTACAAATAATTTTAATTGGCAATGGAGTGTTTATGATAAAAAAAAAACAATTTGTGAATAAGGAAAACGAAAGATGATTAGGAGATAGTAGCAAAAAGCATTTTGTATGTATTGCCTATCTTCACAGGAAAAGGGAAGATCATTAAATATAAAAAACAGTAAAATAAATATTCCAGTAAATTATTGATTGTGATGTCAATCAGCAAGTTCGAAGTGACAATTTAGCTTAATTATATTTATTTATTTATTTATTTATACAGCTTAAGTTAAGCAAAACCACTTTTCCCTATAAATATTTTGTGTCAGTGCAATAAAATATTTTTTCTGCAGATTTCCCCTACAGCTAGAAAATGGACAAACAGTAGAATGTACTGTAGCTAAATATTTCTTGGACAAGTATAAGATGAAGCTGCGGTATCCTCATTTGCCGTGTTTGCAAGTCGGACAAGAGCATAAACACACATACCTCCCCCTGGAAGTGTGTAACATAGTGCCTGGTCAGAGATGTATTAAGAAGCTGACGGACATGCAAACGTCTACCATGATCAAGGCGACAGCGCGCTCCGCGCCCGACAGGTAAATTCTACTGGTAATGTTGTGTAGCAGGATAATAATTACCATGTTTGCTTTATCTTTCATCATTTTTGTAACCAAGCCAAACATGCTAAATCTCACACAAATTATATTATTGTTCTAAAGATTTTTTATTTTTTGTGTTGTGTTAATTACATTTTAGTCTCAATAAGCCAAAATTGGGTTTTTGTAAATGTAAACTGATAAAAAACGTTTCTTAATTATCCTAATAGGGAAAGAGAAATCAATAATCTGGTGCGGCGTGCGAATTTCAACACAGACTTGTATGTGAAGGAGTTTGGTCTTACAATCTCAAACAATATGATGGAGGTGCGCGGGAGAGTGCTGCCGCCGCCCAAGCTGCAGTACGGCGGTCGCGTGTCGTCGTTAGGCGGACAGGTAACCTTTGCTTTTGTCCTCATTATATTTGCTTTTACCTCCAAACGGATTTGTATTTGAATGACAAAAACATCAATGCTAGATTTTATGATTTTGTATGTTTTGTTATTGTGCAGCCAGTATTCTGTCTATAATTATACCTTCCTAAATACCATTTCATACAAACAAAAGTGCCAGTTTAAATCCTTAACATAAACTTGCAAGTTTCTGTCCGCAACAGCACGTAAACGCACTCATGTAAAGTCTCTTCAGTCATGATGAACCATGTTCTGGTTATAGTCTATACTTGTGCTAAGTTTAATCGTGACGTGCGATCGAAACCTACAGACTCATTTTCGCATTTATTGATGTTATCGTTAGTAACACCTTTTTTTTTGCTTTTTGTATTCTAATTGTTGATTTTCTTTCGTTTTGGCGTATAGCAAGCACTGCCAAATCAGGGCGTGTGGGACATGAGAGGCAAACAGTTCTTCATGGGTGTTGAGATACGAGTATGGGCTATTGCTTGTTTCGCACCCCAGAGAACAGTACGAGAAGATGCTCTGAAGTATGTATTCATTATTTGTGACTTCGTTATCCTGTTACTAAAACCGGCTAAGTGCGAGTCGGACTCTCACACAAAACAAACAAACAGCCTATAGCCTTCCTCAATGAATGGGCTATCTAATACTGAAAGAATTTTTCAAATCGGACCAGTGGTTCCTGAGATTACCCCCTACATACAAACTTACAAACAAATTTTACCTCTTTATAATATTAGTATAGATGAAAGAATTTTTCAAATCGGACCAGTGGTTCCTGAGATTACCCCCTACGTACAAACTTACAAACAAATGTTACCTCTTTATAATATTAGTATAGATGAAAGAATTTTTCAAATCGGACCAGTGGTTCCTGAGATTACCCCCTACGTACAAACTTACAAACAAATGTTACCTCTTTAGATTATTAGTATAGATAAAAGAATTTTTCAAATTCTCTGTGTAAGAGGATTCCGGGTGAAACTCGCTTCCATCTTCGGCCTAATCGTCACTTTCCATCAGGTGAGATTTGGGCCAAGAGTTTCCCCGTTTTGTATAAAAAAAAAAAAAAAAATCGGACCAGTGGTTCCTGAGATTACCCCCTACATACAAACTTACAAACAAATGTTACCTCTTTATAATATTAGTATAGATAAAAATGAATCCTTGTTTCCCTTGGTCATCGCATTACGCGTGAACGGCTTGGCCGATTTCGCTAATTCTTTTTTTGTTGTCTTTATTAATGTCAGAAGAAGGTTCATAAGACAGAAAAAAATAAGAAAGTTGCCAGGTGACGGGAGCGAAGCCGCGGGGGACAGATAGTCTTTAATCAAATTTAATTTTTTATTGTGTGTTGTTATAGTGGCAATAGAGATACACACTCTGTAAAAATTTTACCAACTTTAAATATATAAAAATGAATCCCTATTTTCCTTGGTCCCGGCATCACGCGCGAACGGCTGGGCCGATTTCACTAATTCTTTTTTTGTTGTTAAGAAAGTTCTTATGAAAGAAAAAAAATATCGCGGGAGCGAAGCCGCGGGGGAGAGATAGTCTTTAATAAAATTTAATTTTTTATTATTTGTTGTGGTAATAGAATAACACACTCTGCAAAATTTTACCAGTTTTATTGTGAGACCCAACTTAGTATAAAAAATAATAATATCTTACACCTTCGTTTCTCGTTTCAGAAACTTCACTCAGCAGCTGCAGAAGATATCGAATGACGCCGGTATGCCCATCATCGGTCAGCCGTGCTTCTGCAAGTACGCGACGGGGCCGGACCAGGTGGAGCCTATGTTCAAGTACCTCAAGAGTACCTTCGTGCAGTTGCAGCTCGTCGTGGTTGTGTTACCCGGAAAGACGCCTGTCTATGGTATGTATGTTATTATAAACACTAGATTATAGTGTTTATGCGGCGCGGCGCCCGTTACCACTTCTAGAGACTAGAAATAATGACAGGCGCCGAGCGGACTTTTGGAGTACCGTCTTTATGTAAGAGTTTGATTTTCAGAATCTCAGCCTAATTTGAATAAATGACTTGATTTTAGGATACTACATCAGCAATAATTATTTAGCTTATAAATTCCATTGCTAAAAATAGCAGAATCCAATAAAACAAAATGTTACATTGAGATCAAGCCAAAGAGAAAGTAGACTTAAATAAATCCATTTTGTCCATAGCTGAGGTGAAGCGGGTAGGAGATACTGTGCTAGGCATGGCGACGCAGTGTGTACAAGCCAAAAACGTAAACAAAACGTCGCCTCAGACGTTAAGCAATCTTTGCCTGAAAATCAACGTGAAACTTGGCGGTATTAACTCTATTCTCGTGCCGTCGCTTCGTCCCAAGGTATGTTGATATTCACCTTTATTAGAAACACGGGTTTTAGGCTGCGTTTCCTCCAGAGATGTGCGAGGATCGTACCGAGGAATTTGTTTGAATCGCTTCAAATAACCAAGATTCTTTAAAACTGTTTTTAAAAAGATGTTGCATTGCCATCAAATAAGTTTACAGAATAAAGGGACACAAGTAATTTACTCACGGTGAGGTATTATTTTCTTGTAAAGTAGCCGTAAACATAGTTTCTAATAGCAACAGCATCAAAATTATCGATACCTGTCACAGGTTTACTTTTTTTTTTTCATTTTGTGGGTGTGTAAAGCAAATATTCGGCATTTATGATGAGAAACGTCGAATCGGAATAAATCTGAGCTGTCTAAAAGTGACTATGCACCTGTGAACGATGCATAAGTTAACGTACAGTCGAAATTAACAATTCGTTATTCCGAAGTCAGCGTTGAACTTTGGATCAACACGCTATAAACGAAAAACTGTATGTAGCGGTGAATATAAATGCGTGTCGTGGTCGGCCCTCGGCAGGTGTTCAACGAGCCGGTGATCTTCCTGGGCGTGGACGTGACGCACCCGCCCGCGGGCGACAACAAGAAGCCGTCCATCGCCGCCGTGGTGGGCTCCATGGACGCGCACCCCAGCCGCTACGCCGCCACCGTGCGCGTGCAGCAGCACAGGTACGCGATACGAGCCGCACGCACAATATGCATATTATCACTGATTTGACTATTATTCGCGGCGCGATTCACGAATGCATGCGCCGCTGGTGTGAGAACGCGTCTAATATTAATAATAAAAAAATGAATAAGTCACTGGCTTTGATCACTATGTATCTTCAAATGCCAGATGTGGCCATCGCGGCTGATAATGAAATATTAACAAGTATGATACTAAACTCATATCTCACTGATCAACTCAATCAGAAATAAGCTCGTGAGTTTTAAACCGCACTTTTCCATCTCAGTGGCGAGCGCACGCGTGAACCGCGCCGTGAGTTTCGATTCTTACGCGAATTTACAGTTTTTGCGCTTGTGCACTGCGTCCGATCCGATTCCGAGACAATACAGCCCGAGAAAACGTAGCGAGTTGGCATGTTGACTGTGCGCCGCCGGTCGAAGACTATGTAGCAATACTTGACTGAAAACCCTGTGTTTGAGTGCATGCATCAAATAGCGTAGTAGCTTTAGTTGCAAGTTATAATAGTCGCGGTTAGCTGCTGTGCTGGCTAATGAAGTGAGCGCGAGCACAAGGTCACACTCGCTACTTCGGTCCGTGTTATCTCGGGCTCGGGTCGGGCACACTGCGCAAACGCACTTACGCTGTTTTTTTATTTTTCCCTTTCGCTTCGCTCATCACACGTCCACTGCTCTCGTCAATGACAAGCGAGGGCAGGTGTGCGAGTTGCACCGACTCACCGTTAGGGTTCTATAAGTAAGTAGATGGGGCCGTCTTATGGAGTGTGCACACTGCAGATTTTTTATCGGCCGATAGTTTAGTTGGTTTGCTGATATTCAGCTGCATCTAGTGACACAGACTGATCCTAAATAATTGTGGAACAAGCTAGGATGGCGAATATAGTCCTTAGATAGCTTAGTGGATAAGAGCCTATAATATGGGAGTGCGCACATTATCCAATCTAAAATCGGTCGATAAAATAATCTGAAAGGCGTCCTGATTCCCGTTTGGTGAACCTGTCGCTCTCGTTCCAAGACTCACTATGCATGGGCGAAGTCGCGTCTAGCGCAGAGCCATGAATTTCAAAATTCAACACTCCAATTAATTGGCCGACCATCGTAAACAGTGTGTGCACTCGTTTTTAATTAAATTATTTAATATAAGTCTTTGACTCAGCCCGATAGCGACTAAACTATCGGTCGATAAAAGTCTGCAATGTGCGCACTCCCTGCGCGTACCTCCATCCTATCTGTCAAAACATTAAAATTGGTTTGCGACTATACCCGAAATACAACAAAAAAAATAAGGGTACAGGCAGCCAGAAATGTCCCGGATTCAATTAAGCCTATTTTTTTTTTGTGACAACACTATTTTATTTTTTAATAATGAATCCTTCCCTTTACATTTTTGTTTAAACGGCTTGATATTGATTTATTTTTATCAAAATGGTACACTCTTCAGTTATGCTTAATGCAAAGTCTATAAAAAATCATAGTAATAGTATTTTATACATATTTACAACTGAAAGGCGGATTACAGAACTTTTGTTTTGTAATACATCGTAAACGCTGGCGGGCCACTAGTCTCGAGGCGGATTGACTTGTAGCACCCTATGCGACGGCCGCTCTAGCCGTCGAACGTGACGATACTGCCGCCACGAGCAGCGTCCGCTTGCGTGGGGTGGCACAGGGGCGTGCGCTAACGGTGCTGACGCCACGTTTCAGACAAGAGATAGTACATGAGATGAGCAGCATGGTGCAGGAGTTGTTGATAATGTTCTACAAGAGCACGGGCGGGTTCAAGCCGCACCGCATCATCATGTACCGCGACGGCATCTCCGAGGGACAATTCCTTCACGTGCTGCAGCATGAGCTCACCGCCGTCAGAGAAGCTTGTATCAAGGTGAGTCCACACACGTCATACCTGACCACTATACAAACAAATAAAGATCGTTGCTTGACACAAGTCACAAGTTTGGACAAACGGTCCAGTTAGGTAGGTCTAACTTTGAAAGAGAGGTCAACCGTCGAATCCGACTCAGTTGGCCGTTCGGGGAGCTGCGCCGTAAACTCTCTTGAGATACAGTGAAACGTCTCATCTACATCCGATGTCATCCTAGAAGGACCTCGGTTACCGAAGTATTTATTAGTCGGAAGAGTCGTAAAAGTTAAGTGGCAAAACACAAAGGGCAGAGAAGTATAGAAAACCTTAGCAAGTAAAAAATAGAAGTCGAAAGGAATGTAAAAGTGAAGTGCACCGTGATTTGCCCCCCTAGATTCGGCCCTGCTTTATGGAATGAATGGTCTGATAATAAGAAAGTGCAATATTTGTAGTTGGAGGCGGAGTATAAGCCGGGCATCACGTTCATCGTGGTGCAGAAGCGGCACCATACGCGCCTGTTCTGCGCCGACAAGAAGGAGCAGTCGGGCAAATCCGGGAACATCCCCGCCGGCACCACCGTCGACCTCGGCATCACGCACCCCACTGAGTTCGACTTTTATCTTTGCAGTCATCAGGGAATACAGGTAAGCCCGAACAGAATCAGCATAAATAACTCAAAATCTCAAATATATTAGTCCGATTACGGGCAAAAGAAGTGTCCCCCGATAAAGTATGTGAGGGTGAAGAGGTGTGTTGAGCGCGGCTGTGTGTGCAGGGCACGTCGCGGCCGTCGCACTACCACGTGCTGTGGGACGACAACCACTTCGGGTCGGACGAGCTGCAGTGCCTCACGTACCAGCTGTGCCACACGTACGTGCGCTGCACGCGCTCCGTGTCCATCCCCGCGCCCGCCTACTACGCGCACCTGGTGGCGTTCCGCGCGCGCTACCACCTGGTGGAGAAGGAGCACGACTCGGGCGAGGGCTCGCACCAGTCGGCGTGCAGCGAGGACCGCACGCCCATCGCCATGGCGCGCGCCATCACCGTGCACGCCGTCACCAAGAAGGTCATGTACTTCGCCTAACCCGCGCCGCCTGGGGGCGCTGGGGGCGCTGGGGGCGCTGGGGGCGCTTGGAGCGCTTGGAGCGCATGCGTGCACGCACTGCTCACGGCAGCGTCAGTCGTCGACTAAAGGAGCTTTGGACGGTGATGCAATAACAATAATCCCGCGTGGCGAAATTGTTGGGGCTTCTATACTTTTAATTATCTCAGCACGGAGATCATGTCTGTTAACATGTTCGATAGCTATTTCCTTCTCCGGTTTCTCTGACAATTTCCCGGAGCAGGAAGTAACATAATTGGATCTCCTTGTTTTTGAGATAGAACTCCGCCTATTTTCTGGTTGCTTACATTGATGATAATGCCAACCGTTTTCTATCAGGTTCTGTATAGCCCCACAAATGTTTCATATAGTCTAATTTTATATGTTATGATTCACGAAAATAGCTGGCAAAATACAAACAAAAGACGTTTCATTTCTATGAAATGTTGGTTATGGTGAAACTTTCGCAAAAATCGTTGACAATTCTTTGATTATATTAAGTAGTCAAAGGAAAGCAATATAAATTACCTCATGCATGTATGTTATAGTGTTTCCTCTCCAGAAGGCGACTCGTCTCTGATGTTGCATATCTTCTAAGAAGCATTTGTAGGATTCAACCTAAGCTTTTTAAATGAAACAGAGTGAAAAATAAGTGCGATTAATTTAATAAGTGAAAATTTTATCGTCATTTGAGACTAGTAATGAATTGTTAGTGACAGTGACATGCAGAGAAATATCTTTTATAAAATATTTAATTAGGGTCAATAAAGTGCTAATTACTAAAAATACTACGACACAATCATGATTGAGACAAACAGTGATTCTTAATGTTTAATAAATCTAGTAAGTTTACGAACTTAGTTTAACATAGCAGGTGAATCAAATAAAACGCGATTTATTGCGGAAAGCGACACAAAAATCAGTCATCAAAAGTATTTTAGCAGTAGCGCTTAGTAGCCGCTTCTTCAAACAATCAAGTTAACTTAGCACGTTATAGTTGCGAAATTAATATTTCCTTTTAGCTGATACATACAGATATCATTACTCGTGAGTCTATACACTTTCTACAGATTTCTTTTTACATTTTCGCAAACACAATGCACACAGCACAGCCACATTATGTGTACAAGATTGTTTTTTTAACTGAGACGGTATGGGGAAATCCAAACACAACAGATACGAGGGAACTGTCTTAGGGACCACTAGCACTGTTTTCATGAAAATAATTTTGAAGTACATATTCATTTTTTAGTTTAGTGCTAGTTGTCTAAGGTCAACTTGCACAATATATGTTTTAACTCAGAGTTAGTTGCTTACAAAAGGTAAAGGTAATTTAATACATAATGGCCGGGGTTAGCAAGGTAACACGGTATAAAGAGATAACTGGCTTGTTCAAGTGGGTTCTAAAATATGAG
Source organism: Ceramica pisi (assembly GCA_963859965.1). Classification (NCBI taxonomy): domain Eukaryota; kingdom Metazoa; phylum Arthropoda; class Insecta; order Lepidoptera; family Noctuidae; genus Ceramica; species Ceramica pisi. Next base: position 9,209,806 of record OY982529.1, read on the forward strand.
TAAAATTTACCAGTTTTTTTACGATGATAGGCACAATCTTGTATTAAGAGCGTGTATTCCGTCCACTAGCGCCGCCAATCGTTTTTTATTATTTGTGGTAAATTTAAGACACGTAGATAAAAAACCGCTCTGTAGTGCACTGAAGAAATGTATTTATTATGTTTTGAGAGTTATGTTTTGTACTTTAGAACATAAATAGTTGCCAAAGTCGATATTTTTGCTAAAAGTGGCCACTTTTAGCAATAATTGCCGTTTTGGCTATTTAGCCATGAGTTATGTATTAAAAATAGCTGTCAAAAAATAATAGATACATTTCTTTAGTGCACTACAGAGCGGTTTTTTATCTACATGTCTTAAATTTACCACAGTTAATAAAAAACGATTGGCGGCGCTAGTGGACGTAATACACACTCTTAAGCGTCATCCACCTCCAAAAACGTGTGAATCGCCACAACCGCCCTGAAATCTATACCTATATATGACTGGCAATTCTGGCAATTTAACATACATACGGGTTGAATTGATAACCTTCTTTTTTAAGTTGGTTAATAAAGGCTGTTTTGTACGGACATCTCAAACTTGACTACAACATAAAATATGCCTATATCACTCTCTTAAAAATAGCTAGTGGTTCTTAAAATAGTTACCTCGTATATCTTACGGGCGCGGATGTCATCATACTGTCATAGTTATAAAAAAAACATCTTGTACACAACAAAAACATAATCATACAACCTACCATATTAACAGAGTACAGAATACAGAATGTTATTTTTATTTTACAATTTTAAGTTTATTTTAAAAATAAGAGTTTTAATAATGTATTTTTAGAATTAAGTTTTAATTTCAACTAAAAGTTGGGAAGAAATTACGTCCTAACTTAGGAGTTGCAACAAATGTTTTTTTTTTAAATTAGTGTGAAAGTTAATAAACACATTTTTATTAGTTTTTTGTTTGTGTTTCAATTGGTTGTGTGTCACAATTCACATTAATTCATACTAAATACATTAAACATAATCCACACGTTACACCCGGTTCAATTAAGACTTAGGATTGTACTCAAAGCATAAAATTTTCTGCAATAAACAAAAAAAACACTAGATAGATCATAATCATTAGATTTAATTAATGCCATAGAATTTTACTAACACTTTCTGAACCACGATATTTATGCTATATATAAAATGTTAATATTATATCCGTTTAGAATACCATATTTTCACTAAATAATTAAAACTCAAGATTGCCCTCAATTTTTAAATATAATTAGGCAATATTCGAAAGGAATTTTTAATAAATTTTAAAGGCAAAATGTTCACTCATTCAATAACTTCCAAATTAAACTACGGGCCCATTTTAATCCAGATTCTGGTACTGTGGTATTTTCATATCACATTCAAAAGATTGCAACATTTGCTTAAAGTATGCTGCTACGGCTGTTTGAGATTAGGTTGAAAAACTTTCACAATACGATTTTTTATTTTTCTATTATAACTTTAACATCGCTGCGGTGTGGTAAATTAATTCCGCTTTTTGCAGGAAAAATCCATAAGTAATTAATACGTCTACTCCTTTCTTCGTAGCTTTCAGAATGCTCTCATTTCATATTTCAAGACAAAAAGACGATGAAAATAAAGTGACGAACATTCGACAGAAGCTACGAAATTACACAGATTAGTGAAAGCGTAGTAAACACCACAAACTGCTCGAAGTTAAGATGCAATCAATTTTTCAATACCTACAATGAAGTGCAAGCTATTCCTTACATATTTTGTTAAAGTTTAATAATATTTAACCTATGGCAGCAAATTCATCGCTTTTTAGTCATAATAATGATGATGAATTTTACAATCATTCAATTCGAACACGGGAAAAAAATATCACTCCAGTGGGCCTTATTTATAATATGAAGAGTATAATATTATCTGTTGTCTCTGAAGGATTCTAAAGATTTTGGAGCTACTTTTATTTTTATTTGGACCCGCTCTCTTCAAATAGTCTACAAAAAATTCTATGAAATAAACTTATGCAAAAAATATGCTCTTTTTTTTTAGGTATCTTAGTTGTTATAATATATGTCCCGAATTACAAATCAATAATTTTATTTTAAACAACTTCTTTATCACATCGGGCGCCCTGTTTTCAGATTTTTTTCGTTGTTAGAGCTAGAAAAAGTATTACTACGTGTGCGTCGTATCCGCTAATTTTTATTGCCAAAACATTGTGAAGTCTCAAGTCGTCCACTTTAATAACCATTTATTTATTACTAGCTTCTGCCCGCCACTTCGTCCGCGTAGCGTGATGATATATAGCCTTCCTCGATAAATGGGCTATCTAACACTGAAAGAATTTTTCAAATCGGACCAGTACTTCCTGAGATTAGCGCGTTCAACCAAACAAACAAACAAACTCTTCTACTGTATAATATTAGTATAGATCTTTTTTTGAAAGAGTTATTTTCTTAAACTGTAGGCAACTTGCGATATTTTAATTTCGCGTAAGCTTTTGGGTTTTAAATTAAAGCAACTAATGCCGAAAATTCGGAGCTAATTGTTAAGTTTCCTTGTAGACAAGATTTGACGAGTGTTTGTAAAGTAAATATTTGTAAATTGTTTTGTTTTCTTTACGTAACTTTTTTGAATGATGTTTTATTTAAAACATATTGGTATAATGGTTAAATATTGCAACTAAGGTTATGAAGTTTCACATTTTAACAGACGCCACATATCAGACAAAGACACTTTCGATGATGCGAGTAGCGCATATAGATAGTGAGGTTTTAGGACACAGCTTCAATCGGATGGTTGGTTAACCTGCTGCCCAATCATTGAGTGCAAAATAGCAGAATGTAGGTATGTAAAGGAGCCGTCTATTTATAAATTAAGACATAGGTACAACACGGTAGGAATAGAGATCATAATTAAACCTAATTCTTTTAATTTATTTAAACTTTCTTCATGGTTACTATTTTATTCTGTAAAATATCAAATGTCTTTTCTTACTTTCACTTGCTACTCATTACTAGTCGGTTTATATTTAAGGGGACATAAAAGTCATGGGAATGCCAAAGGCTTTTTTGAGACTTTGTTGGTGAATTGTAATTGATAAGTACTTACTCCAAAGCAAAAATCACTTTTATCCAAAGACTGATCCTAGAAATCTATGCTTCTGGGATCTGAGCTAAGAATAAACAAAACAATAGTATTATTTATGATTTTTTTCTCTATTCGATTTGATTGATCTAAAACGACATTTTCAAATCAATTTGGTTTGTAAGGATCTACACCTTTGTTACATCTAGCAGTTAAAACATTTACAAGAACTTTGATTACGTCGTTTTAATTTTCAAATATGTATAATACGGCTAAGATAGACTAAGCTAAATATTGCAGATATAACAAGAAAGAGCTAGAAATAAACCTTCAAAGGATTCCAACAGCTCAGATTACCGCTATCTGGGAACGTAAAACCATGCTGAACTTTCCATACCCCACGTTAAATCTTACCTGGTACTAAAAGAAAACACCTTGTTTATTTTAGTACGTGCCTACAAGATCTTGACGTTGCGGTCGATTCTTTGCAATATGCACTGTGTTTGTGCAGGGTTTCTACTTATTGACCATTTATATTTTTAGCCATGTGTCTTCGTTTAGTCTTACGCTCGTATTAAGTTAATCTCGTTTAACTCAAAGAATGAAATTGCTTACTGATTGAAAACAAAAATTTAACGAAAATCGATGTTGCCAGTGGGTAGCATGTTCTTAATAAAATATCGTTCGCGTTCAGTTTTTATTAATACGAGCTTAAGAAATAGTGTGTATGTGTATGTAGACGTTTTCGTATTTTAATAGTATTAAATTGTCCCGTGGATGAGTTAGCTACTGCCACACAACTCATTCGCCCAACTCGCTGCCACTTGTGCTTTAAATTGTATCATACTTTGTTGTAGTTATAAATTGTGTGCAATCAACATATTATTATACATCTATGTATATAAAATGATTTCTGTTATTCGGGTTGTCGAGTGCTGTTTTACTAAACTCACACTTAACGTGATACGCTTAAAATTTTAACACATTCGGGCGTATCCACAATAAAATCGAACCATACAATTAGTAGTTTAAATAATGATCAGCAGATTTTAAATCTTCAGTCTAATAGAAAATTCGAATTAAGAATCTGTTAATTAGTGTTTAAACTAATCTACAGTGAAATAGTGTTTTATAAATAAGGCCCATATTAATATAATATACTATGACAACTATTTTATATTATGAATTTACAACGTGCAAACATAAAATTCGGAGTTCTGTAGCAATATTAAATCTCAAATTGAAGAACAGCAGCCGCACTAGTTTAAGCAGGGAGGAAGTTTTTTTTATGCCTATAAAAAGACGTTCATTTGTATAGTTTCCATAGGTACCAATATAGTATAAAGTTGTTTTCGAATTAAATATAGATCTTTCATTTTTTTTTTCTTTATTTATTAAAAAAAACTAACTCGAAACTGTTTTTCAAAACGTGTATTTGTAGGTTTTAATATCTGACGAGTTCTTAATACTAATAATACTTTCCATAAGTCATAATTATTCAGTAATTTGAGGTAGTCATTCAGAATATTCAATCATTAACAGGCTGTAGATGTTAAAATCCTAATATATTTATCATAATTTTAAAGGTAAATGAAAATCTATTCTACATATAACCAAAAAGTTGAAATTCTCTTGCATTCATGATTCAAATTACCTGAGGATTTTTTCATTCAAACCGTGTCCTGACAACTATTTGAAGATTTAAAAAAGAATTTCAATTGATGAGCTTTCGTACATGCGGTTTTTATTCAATTATTGGTCCCTAACACATCGACATACCGCTAAAGTAGATAGTTGAGTAAACAATAGAATGTAAATGATTAAGATTCTGAATTAAAGCATTACGTACAAAATAGGATATTAGCTGAGGTTAAACATAAAAGATAAATTAGTAGTAACTAGAAACAGCTAGTATTTTGAAAGGAGGAAAACAAAGTTTTTTAAAGGAGTTTTTTAATGGTTATACTTTTTTTTTTGTTTTTATTCAGGCATGTGAGATGGTAATAAATATACCACACATATATTACTACGGATTAAATTGAGCTTAATAAGTTAACATTTTAATGGTGGCAGGAATAATTTTCTTTTTTTAATGTACGTAACAGAGTTTGAATTGCTTTAAGGACCTTGGAAGCCTATATGTAATAAAAACATGTGTTGCCTTCAAGCATCAGTTTACACTTACGGTCGTGATCAAATATTATATTTATAATGTTAATAGGAAATGTTCATAACTTAAAATTGAGACAAGATCGCCATTTCCTAGGAAGCTTTACTTATAGTTTCACATCATGTTTGTATTTTACTCTTGTAACTTAATGTGGCTGATAAAGAATAGAAAATATGTATCTAGTAGTTTACAATTCACATGAAAATAATTGCTTTAATGTAAGGCGCCAATAATAGTAAATTAAATATAAGATTTATTTTGTAATAAGCTGTATTAATCTTACTATGAATATAAACAAGTGATAAGCACGCTCTAATATATAAGTAATAAGTATATATAAATAAAACTGAATTATACTGTGCTAAAGTCGGTCCGTGTTACAAAAATACTCGACCGGTAATAAGAACAAAACAATGGTGTAATTCAATTCCCTTCAAAATGACGTATGGGTCAAATAAAAACAATATTTTAAGGGACATAATATTTTGGATGGTTTGACGTGTAAAATGCCGTAAGCGAAATAAATTGTCCAATCATCTTAAACTTAAATTTGGAACTGTGTACCTACAACTAAATGGCACGAAACCCTGCCTAATGTCGTTTCTCTCCTTTTATTGTAAATTCAGAAGTACCTTTGCAAAATTTTGGAAAAGTTAGTATCATAACTAAACTAAAATTGAATAGTGAAGGTAAGCTAAACTTCATTATTAAATTTTAGTTTGAGCTGCTTCTGAGTCAAATTTTGTGAAAGAACTTTATTTACGCTACTATAAAGTTCACAGCATAAAATTGAAGACACGCACACCATTTTGTAATAATTAATACGACAGCATTATTAACTAATGAGCTATGGTGATGGTATGACCAGATCTATGTATTTTAGAGGGGTATGTAAATGAACGCTTTATTAAAAAAAGCATAAAAAGGTTGGGATTGTATGCAATTGCTCTTACAAATTTATTATGTCAGAACAGAACCTTATTGTTATGTTCTCACAAAAAATAAATAATAATCATCTACAAAAAATGCGGCACGAATTTAGCACATACTTTGAGTATAATTTAAAGTATATTTTACCATATGCACCTCATATCATAGGCAATAATATAGGTTCCAACGATTATATCAGACGCCAGATTTTATAATTGCACGCCACAAATTATGCTATAAACAAATTCCATCAATTCCACATCTTTCAAACAAGCGTTGAATTTATCGCAAGAGCCAAGATATACAGAAGTGGATACGATTCCGACAGCACTGATGCAGATGCGTGAGGCCATAAGAAAATGCGATGACTGCAGCGCGTGCGGCTCCTGCGGTGCGTCTAGGTGAGTGTTCACCTTTAAGCAACTGCTGTTCGCCAATTCAGACTGATCCACTGCACACTTCAACAGCCAGGTTCTATCTAAATTGGTGTGTTCCAAAAGTATAAGTAAATAATACCTACTTTGTGTCTGTGCTATAACTAATCCGATAAACTGACAAATCTAGGTCGAAGTGTGTCACTTATTTACACATTACAATCATGATTTAAGTTCTCATCTAGATAATTCATAGATTAGTAAATTCAGGAAAAAAATTGTTTACCACGTTTGATAGGAATTCCCAGTAAATATAAACTTCACTAAGGTTGAAACTATCGAACTTTTACAGCGACAAATTGTCCTTGTCACTTTTCATTATGTGACATTCATCCTATTGATGTACGTACGTACATCAAACGGCTAATATGCGACATAATTATGGTCATGTTAGTAATTACTAACATGACCATTAATTTTTTGGCTCAAAACGGGACATTGGTTTATTTAGGTTCATTAACAGGTAGTCAGGTAGTCAATGAAAAAAAAAAACTTTTTTATTTTTATTTATTCAGAAACCGTCAGTTAGCTTAAAAGTTACAAATTAAAAAATGTATATAGGTACCCGAAACGTTTAGTTATATTTATCAAAGGACCAAATTTGCTTTAGTATATATAGCTGGTGATGATTCTAAGTAAGAATAAAACTCTTGGCACGTTTTTTTTATATTCACCTTTAATTATCAAAACATTGCCTTTAGAACTGAAATTTTTAACTGGGTTTTCTCAGATGACCACAATTTGTTCCTCATAGAAAATAATCTTTCTACTGGAGCATTTTTAGCAGGCAAACATAAAATATATTCAATTAAAATAGAAAAGTTTTCATGTTGAAGATTGTTGGCTTGAAAGTGTTTGAATACTTCCACCCAACGAGTGGACGCATTTCGATTATTTCATTCGGTTACTTTCTGCGATGTAATGTAGTTACAAATTAACGAAAATTCGTCAAAAACTTCTGCATCTTTATTACACTCATCGTACTCCTTTTCAATTAATACATCCAGAGATTTTTGAACGTCTTCCCATGCGGGGACCTTTTTTAAATCTGCCCAATAAAATATATCCATTTCTTTGGTAAGGAAGTAAGTCCGCTGTTCCAGTATAGATCACGGCTTGTTTCATAAAATTCTATAGCCGCCCTTTTCACAAACTCTTCATCTATGTCAGTACCATTATCTTTCGAAAACGGGACAATTTGGCGTCCCAGACTTCATTATGGGGACACCGGGACTCGTAACTATAAAAAGGGACAGTCCCGTTCAAAACGGGACATCTGGCCACGTTAGACATAACTCAATAGGGAATATGCATGAAAAAAGTATTTATGATCTGAATAGTTTATCTAAAAGTATTCGAAAATATAATACTAACTGTGAAATTAGAATCTAAATTGCTCGAAAAACGAACGAGATACAATTATTTTAAACAAATATATCTGTCCCTCTCGCGAAAACGCTGTTTTCTATGGCAGTTGTATAGTCGTCGTGTAATTTGACGTCACATTACATATCGGACTTCTCTTTCTAACTGTAGTCTTTGAAGCTTTATAACTAAATAAATGATGAAGGTATTTAAAAAATAATTTCATGATTGTTTACTAGAGCTAATAAGTATTTTATTTTGCAAATAAAAAAATTGTATGCATATTACCTATTCTCCTGACTGTAATACAATTTCATAATATATTTTCAGGTACCTACATACTACCAATACCAGAATCTAAGAGTAGTTAAAATTACGGTGCTTACATTTGCAGTTTCTTTATATTAGACGAACTGACCCACTTCGTTGGGCGGTAGTTTTCGGGTCAATATATAGTGAATGACTCACAAATAACGTGGCTTTCTATTGGTTTTCTGATAGAATTTCCAATATCGGTTCCGTAAATCCAGAGATAACCCCCTACAACTTCACAAATTTTAGCTCTTTATAATATTTGCATAGATGGTAATTTTTGGAGTTCGCTCGTTGAAACATAGATAAATGATGGTCAGAATGTGTGCAAACTGGAACCTGGCGTCAGGTTATTTTATCTGCCTTTGTAAAGAATACCTACAGCACAAATTACACAAACTAAAAACATTACATACAACATAATATTTATTGTATTAGATTTACGCGCAGTCTTGTATGATTGAATCCATTACTGCTATTGGAATGGCGCTAAACGATTGAAATCCACTAAAACTGCCGGAAGACTCATAATTTTTAATAGTCTATTGTATAATTAAGTGTAGATACTACATCGCTGATAACCCTCCTAGCTGTACGTGAAACATGTAGCACCAATAAACAATCATTCTTTGTCCCCTATTATGTCATCCCGCCCTTTAATTTTTAAGATTTTTTACTTTTAAATCAATTAATTTACCATTCTATATTCTTAATATTTACTCTTGTTTGTTTTTTATATCATTGTAGTTATTTAGTCGAAGTACGAACAAAACGCTGTCGTATTGAAGTAATTTAATACTACGACTGTGTTCGTTCTTCTTTATTTTAATATTGTCTTCATTAAACTAAATAATTGTATTGGTTTTAAAACATTTAAGTTTAGTTGGTAATAGATATTTTATAAACGGACTATGCTTTTCAATCAAATAATGATTTAAATTGCATATTTTAATCCTATGACTTCTCAAGTGAGGTTTTCATTTACATAGATGATAAATAAAATAGATTCAAATTTCTTCGTGCAGGGTATACACGATTTCTCGGTTCGGTAATGGAACGTCGGAATGTATGTTAATATTTGTAAAGTAGCGCTCAATTTGCGTTATATTTACTATAATTGTGTAATTAAATGTTCTCTACCCTAAATCGATGTATTTTATTTGGAACCAGGAAAATCCTACGAAGAGAAAATAGATCAGTACAATACTTTTGATTGGCACGACCCATTACGCCGCATTTACAACATCAAGTTGGTCACCGAATGCGGCGACCGCATCCGGTTTAACCGAATATTGATTTGTCGAAATGGGCTGTCTATATTAAGTCGGTCAACGAATACGGCGACGGTATTCGTTTAAGTTGACGATTTACCGGATTCGGCATCGATAGTCTCGCTGACTCTCGAAATAAATTTATAATTTCTGAACCATGCCGTATTGTTCCATTTTGGATTGCAAAAATGATAGTAGGAGAATAAATCTTAAATATTGAGGTGTTTCATACCATCGGAAAGTACGATTTAATTTGTTTTCTAATAAAATCTTAGCATATTAAATATTCTAAAAACTTAAATTCAACCTTTTACCATAAGCATAGAGTTTATTTTGCATCGATTCAGTTTCTGATTCGTTCTCGAAAGTTCTTCGCTACTCAAATAGTGATGTAGTCGGGGTGGGATACTGTGGATGGATATCGATAAAGAACATGTTTTTGAAGTTCGTCTTGATATTTTATTGAAATTACTAATCACTAGCTGACCCGCGCAACTTCGTCTGCGCCACATTACTATCCATTATTGCTCCGCTCCTATTTGTCTTAGCGTGATATAGCCTATAGCATTCCTCGATAAATGGGCTATCTAACACAGAAAGAATTTTTCAAATCGGACCAGTAGTTCCCGAGATTACCCTACATACAAACTTACAAACAAGTTTTACCTCTTTATAATATTAGTATAGATAACGAAAAATGGATACATGCAAAGGGTAGAGCTGATTGGATGCCAAGCAAAACAAGCACGATATGCTCCGAGCATTTTTTAAAAGCGATTTTTTTTATTTCAAAAAAAGGATAAAGATACCTACACGAATCCTACAGCGCTTCCAACTTTGAAAATCTTCAAATTTATTATTGAAGTAAATAAGTTTTTTTTTTATGATTATTTGAATAATATATTATATGATTGTGTACCCAACTAAGTAATAAAGTAGGTACTATCGTAAGCCACTTTGCATTAGAGTTCTCGAACTGAAGTGTAAACAAGCCCCTAAGACGACCCACTGACCCAACTCCCTTTTTTTGTCGGCAGCCGAGTAAGCTACCAGAGTCATGATTTTGTAAGACTTGTGCTGTGAAAAAAATACTGGCCAAGTGCGAGTTGGACGTTGGACGCGTGCAAAGGATTCCGAACGAATTTCTTTTTTGTAACTAGTCATTTTAACACCAGAGACTTTTTTTCTATAGGTTTTCCTGTTATCTGTAGGTTAGGACCATTATCTGCATTTTTTCAAAATTTTACGCTCAGTATTTTCGGAGTATAATTTCTTGAATAGTTTCTACACTATTATTTTTTTCTTTTATCCTTCACAATAAGTCCTTTCATTTGATATGTCACACGATACAGTTAAAAAAGCTAGTAAGTAGTGCTAGTGTACATTTCTAGTTTGACCCACAAAAGTTACCCCCATACTCAAAATTTATTAAATACGTAACGCACGTTACGTGGGTTACAGAAATCTATTCGTCTACCAAATTTGAACAGAATCGGTCCCGTAGATCCGGAGAAAACTGGATGTGACAGACTGGCAGACAGACACCAGAGTGATGCTATAAGGGTTCCGCTTCTTACGGATGTCGGAACCCTAAAATGTATGATAAGATATATTGATATAAATAAAACTAAACCAAAACTGGACTAATCGATTTTAAATGCAATAGCTTATTTGATAACGATTCCTTAATCATAAAAAATAAAATTCTTATTTACTTCAATAATACATTTGACGATTTTCAAAGATGGAAGCGCAGTGTGGATTCGTGTATCTATATCACTTTTTTTGAAATTAAAAAAAACGCTTTTAAAAATGCTCGGAGCCTATCGTGCTTGGCAATCAGCTCTACCCGTTGCATCTTTCCATTTTTCTTTGACGATAGCGTCTTTGGGAAACCTAAAAAATTTTTTAAGTATTATACCTATATATTTAATAAAAATAATTTAAAATATAATATCCTTGGACATTTCACACAACGCCATATAGTCCCAAGCTAAGCAACCTAATGCTTGTGTTATGGTAACGAGATGGCTGATAAACTACTTATATGCATTTTTTTTTTGTAAATACTTACATATTACAGATAGAAAAAAAGTAATGATTAGTAAAATTTAGTTTGCTGGAATTTTTAATAGAGGTGCAATTAAATATTCTCCTGTCGATAGTGGTTACTTGAAGCGGGGCTTAGTGGACAAGAACCCCAACAGTAGGCTAAACTTTAAAACTTTTTTTTCAACAAAATAAGTCGCCTCAATCCAAAATTAAAAAAAGCACTCCAAATAAATATTAAAAAAAAAAACTCCTTTATTGGAACGGCATTTGATCCAATAAAGGTGTTTTCGAAGCAGCTTTATTGGCGACCCCTCCTCTCTTCCTTCGGTGTTTTTGTTCGTTTCTTCGTATTTTAACAATTTATTTTATTTTCTTTTTATTTTATTTTTCGTTCCTTTTATTTTTTTATTTTTATTTTAACTTCCGAAATTAGTTATTTTACTTAGTAGTGTTTTAAGGGTTCCGTACCTCAAAAAGAAAATACGGAATCTTTATAGGATCACTTTGTTATCACATTACCTCGGGAACGCGTGGAGGTATTGAGTTGAAATAAAAAAAACCATATACTCAGGTCTACAAGAAGCCCTTGAAGCTGAAAAAGTAAAAACAAGATAGGTACGGCCGTTTATGCCGTAAAAACCTTTAGTGTCTAAACACACTATGCCGAAGGTACGTGACGGAAGTTTCGCGGCTGAGTTTACGTTCCTACTTAATCGGCTGATATGACACACCAGACGCGCAGAACTTACCTACGCGACAGAAATTCAGTTGCGCAACTTTGAGGGTATTTAGTGTCTCCAGCGCTGTCGTGTTATCTAAATAGCCGGACGGACAGACGCTCATTGAGACAGATGATTGATCCATAAACACGGTCGCAACTCAACCGCGATACTTATTTTTTCTGAATCTAACATGGTGTAGGTACCTATGAATACAACAGAACACGTCTGTCGTGTTCAGAGAGAGGCGGACACACAGAGTACTACTAGATAATACTGGTAGGCGGACACGAGGAGTGGGGACATGTCTGCCTACCGCTGCTCCCGCCCCCGGATATTCTTTGGCAATCGAACCGAACTTCGATCGCGTATAATGTGCTCTACAAAATACGTCTCCGCCGAATTTGCCGCTGAACTTACGCCCGACCGAAGTTCGGCTGTACGCTATAACGCAACGTAGTTTTGGCATACTGGTGTCGGCAGTAATTCAAATACCATTGCAGGCGTAATCATGCCAAACTTTGGACGCGTATCTTCGGCGTGTTTAGACACTAAAACCTACCGCTAGAAAATCTGCTTTCAAATTAAAAAAAAAACCGCATCCAAATAGGTTCATCCGCTTAAGAGCTACGGTGCCACAGACAGACACACAGAAACACATAGCGGTCAATCTTATGATACCCCTTTTGTTCGGTCGGGGGTTAAAATGAAAGTTCACCGAAGAAGATAACCTCGAAGCAATATCAATAAGTAGGAATTTAGTTAAACTAAGTACATCTATATATATAAAAGGCAATCCAGACTGACTGAGTTATCAACGCACAGCCGTGTAGCTTCCTTAACACGTTGAACGCCGTGGAGGTCAACATATGAGCGACACTGTAGGTAATAGCCGATAGGGCCAGGAGAAAATCCGTGAATATGTAAATTTTTATACAATGTTTTTATTGCATTATTGGAGCGGAAATAAGCTAAAACTTAGTTATTGGTTACAAAAAAATAATTTTAGTGTTTAAATTTGCTATAATTTGAGTGTCACTCATATGTCGTCCCCCGTGGCCTATGCGAAGAGAAAATCGCATGTCCGTTAGCGGGGGCCGCGCGGGTCGCGGTGTCGAGCACCGCCGCCCGCGCGCCCGCACCCACGAGTTTAGTGTTTATGTCGTTTAGTGCGTGCTTAGTGTTACATTGAAAGAACGCGATACGTTAACAACTCTATTTAATTTTAGTTTTTGCTAATTTATGTATTCATACTGCGTTCATATTTTAAAAAAGGATGTTTTCGGAGATTTTGAGATAAGTCAAGAAGACTTATCACACATACCTAGACAATTTAGAAATAAATTTACTCAACAACAGTTTTCTCGTAAGCTCGAAAGAGGAAGATATGGACGATCAACCAGTTTGCCGTGGTCGTCGCCGTGTAATAAAAAAAAACCTTGAGGCCAAGACGTACTATAAAGCACAAGCTCACGAAAAAAGAAGGCACCGCCAAAAATAATCGTCGTACATGTCAAAATTGATAAAAACATAACGTTGAGATTAGAGCATGCAATACCGCAGAATACCTATATCCAATACCGCAAAATTCGCGATATTGCGAAATTAGTAAATCTTTTACAGGGGTTTTAAAATAAAACTACCATAACTTATACTTAATCCAATACAACTGTAATCTTTATTTATTATTTGAAAATGTTTACGTAAAGAGCATAAAATATTAATTGTATCATCATTTAAAGGACTTCTTATTTTATTGCAAAAGTATCCAGCAGCCCAAAATGCTCAAAATGCCAGATTGTTTTTTGTAACTGCAATCAACCTCTTGTGATATCACGTCGGAATTAACATTTTTAGGTCCAATTCCATGCTTAGTTCGTGAATGACTATGTAGTTCGCTTGTTGATCGTACACTAGTTTAACTGGACAGAGTTTACACTTGATTGACGATCTAAAGATCGCAAAAAATATTCCACACTTTATTAGAACTTTTGAAGTATTTGAATTCAATACCTAATGGTATTGTAGTACTAATTTTTACAAAAAATAAATAAAAAACTAACCCGGCTTGCGAGTGAAAATGAGTAACACTATAAACAAAGGTTAGTTCGCTGAGCCGTTTCTATAAATATTATTTTAATATCAAGCTTCACCTGAGGGACAGAAGTACAGAACAGTCAAACACAATAATTATAAGATCTTACAAGAATACGAATTTGATACTCACCTTGGATTTCGCTGTCGAGACACAAAAATGATGATACAGAATAGCACTACAGGACAAACATGCGACGATTCGTAGCGGGGATTTTATCTATAAGGTTCGTTTGCAATACCGCGAAATTCGCATTTCTAATCTCGCTTTTGCGGTACTGAAAAATAGCGCGAATTTCGCGAAATTGCGGTACAGTACGAATATTCTAACTTTACCCATGCGAAGTTGGCTGTTAGTGACGACCGCGCAGGGTCCGTCGCGTAGAAAAGTGTTACGTTCGTAGATGATGTTTTTTTTGTGTACGTGATAAGTTTGAATTTTGAAAAAATGCATGCAATAACAATAACACGATCACAAAGTAACACAACAAACACATACACTACAAGAAAACACAAAATACTTGAAGTCAAATAGTAAGAAAAAACCAGAATAATTAATAAAAAAAATAACGACGTTTAACACTTTTCGCACCAACAGTCGTATTGCATTGAGGAAGCGAGGCACAAGTATGCATCAAACGTATACGAGTGACTGAGACGGCATACGCGACGTACCCGCGCATGCGCTTTTCTATGTTTCTTGTCAAATTGACATCCTGCGCAATCGATTGCGACGTACTTCGCATGGGTAAACTTAGATTATTCGTACTGTAACGATAAAACGGTATTGCATGCTCTAGTTGAGATAATGGGAAGGGCTTCGGCAAAAAAAAAGACCAAAAAGGTGGTTACATTTTGTGAAACTTGCCCAAATAAACCATATCTCTGTTACGACTCTTTTCATCAAGTTCATTAGAATAATTTTGTGACGTAAGTTTAAGTTCACCTGGCACTGATCTCAAATTAAGTCTGATTTTGCATGTGTTCTTCATATAAATAAATATCTAAATGAATATTAACTAATACTATTTTGTTTTTTTTTTTTTTTGTTTTTTTATTCAGTACATGTACATATTATACCTACATATCCTATTTGTAATCAAAATTTATCCAAACTGGTTTCGGCGTTATAGCATAATTCAACGCAATACTATCATACACACTTATATTCTCAGTACATTGCAAATATGGCTTATTATTTATTATTATTATTCCATTTATTTCATTTTTTGTACATATATTTTACATTTTTAAATATTTCTATAAAACTAATTAAAAAAAACATTTAAAAATATAAAAAATAGTAGCCCACCGGCATCGGGAACAGGGTCCAAGCTACCGGTGGTCAGGGCTCCCGAGAGAGGAACCTCCTAACAATACGCGCCGTGTCCAGGAGTACTGCTTTCTGGATCAAGCCCTTGATCCAGCTGCCCAACGAGAGCCTCTTGAGGTGTTGGTCGAGGCTCTTGGCAATAATGCCATTGGCCGTCACGACTATCGGCACAATGACTGCTGTGTTCACATCCCACATGTCGACAACCTCGCGAGCCAAGTCAAGATACTTACTTTGTTTCTCTTTCTCAGACTTCACGAGGTTCTCGTCATGAGGGACTGCTATATCAACAATCATTGCGCGACGCTCTAGTCGGTCTATCACCACTATGTCAGGCTTATTGGCAACAATAGTCCTGTCAGTGATGATAGACCGATCCCAGTACAACGTGCAATTGCCATTTTCGAGAACTGGGTCGGGCACATACCTATAGTACGGTACTTCCGATTCCACAAGATTGTACTTCAAAGCAAGTTGCTGGTGGATGATCCTGGCTACAAGGTTGTGCCTGTGCAAATAGTCTCCATTAGCCAGACTAGAACAACCGGAAATAATGTGGCGGATGGATTCCCCGGGTCGGTGACATGCCCGACATATGTCAACCGTACCGTCCTTCACAATGTATTTCCGGTAGTTGTTCGTCATCATAACTTCGTCCATGATCGCACAGACAAAACCTTCGGTTTCCCCAAAGAGGTCACCAAAACGCAGCCAGGCTACGGACGCTAAAAAGTCTACATCGGGCCCATGTAGGACCCGATAAAAGCGTCCGTGAAGCTCCTTGCTCTGCCATACCTCCCTGCGGTCGTTAGTATCTAATACCACAGGTTTGCGCCAGTTCTCGTTAGCCAAGGAGAGCGCGGTAAGGCCTTTGTCCACCGCTACCACATCCCGATGCATACCCACGTCGGCCTCTAGGAAGTATTCCCTAAGGCTGCATACCTCGCGGTTGTGCAGGGTCTTAGCATTTAAGAAGCCACGACCCCCGCACTTCCGCGGGATATACAGCCTCATCACCGATGACCGTGGGTGATGCATCCGATTTGCGGTAAGCAGTGAGCGTACCCTTCTATCCAGGGCGTCAAGTTCTGTCTGAGTCCATTTGAGTATGCCGAAAGAGTACATCAAAACCGGAATGATCCAACCGTTGAAGGCACGCACCTTGTTTCCGCCTGATAAAAGACTGTGAAGTACTTTATTCAGGCGGCCAAAGAAGCGCTCCTTCAACGATTGTTTATTATTATTATTCCTTTATTTCAGGCAACAGTAGCCCATACAAAATAAAATACACATTTACAACAAAATATAAAAATAAACTAATACATATAAAATTTGACACTAAGACACACGAAGTGACGGCGTCGTGTTACGCTGCGCGGTGTCACATAGCCTGCCACGAAAACGTCGGTAGACTACACCCTTCGGCCAAAACTCTTCCTTTAGGAACTTGTCGAGATGTTGTGTCGGAACCCGCACCACAAACGACTTGAAGTTGGTGTTGTGACGTGGTTCCAACTTTTCGACCCTCAAGGTCCAGTTAGTCTTCACCTTCATGTACTCCACGATCTCCTCAACCTTCTTGGAGTGATGTAGTCGGGACACATACAGCAACGTTGTAGGTACCGCTGCCCGTAACAGCATATTTGGTCCTGTCAGTCCAGTACCGCATTGATTGCGACAAGTAGGCTTCTTCTTATTCTTCTGCACTTTGGTGAAGCCATCCTCATCACACTCTTGCTTCGTTGGACAGCGCTGTGTCGGACTCCTTGGAAGGGTTTCACAGCGACGGTTTTTCTTTTCCCCTTTCTGCTGTTAGGTAGTGACGCAGCTGGTTTGTTTGCAGCAGCAATTGCGGCGTAAGCTAGTTTAGGGGGCTTAGAAAACTTGACATATTTTTCTAGGTATTAAATAAAAACCAACTGAACTGCATTAGTCTACAGGGCCATGGGGGTCACGTTATACCGAGATTTGCTTAGAACATTTGTCCGACGGCTCCATAGACACGTTTGAAATCAACTCCAGCTTGCGGTCACATGTTGTCCCCCGCGGCTCCAACGGACCGAATGGTGCCCCCCATGGCCCAAATGGAAAAACGAAAAAAAACGCACTGGCGTTCAACGTGTTAAGTAGCCTCCACACTATTCCCGAAGTTGAGCGAATACGATAGTGTAGAGGGGCACTTCGCTTCGCCTCGGGCGACTTCCAGTTGTTGTCGGTTTTTGCGCCCGAGTCAAAGGACTCTGGTGCCCCAGCTAAGACTAGTAAGTACTGTGGTGCCCCAGCTAAGACTAGTAAGTACTGTGGTGCCCCAGCTAAGACTAGTAAGTACTGTGGTGCCCCAGCTAAGACTAGTAAGTACTGTGGTGCCCCAGCTAAGACTAGTAAGTACTGTGGTGCCCCAGCTAAGACTAGTAAGTACTGTGGTGCCCCAGCAAGTTCGAACACGAAGCGTCTGTCCACACTACTCGACTCACTTCGGTTGGCGTCAGCCATAGTAAATACGCACGTATTTTCATTAATCGAGAGTACACATTGCAACGGAAGTTGCCACATGAACGTTATCCATTATGCCTATCGTGAGGGGAACGGGGGACTGAGCTCCTCGCGAAGTTGTTCGAGTGTGTGGACACCTACTTCGGACTTCGGTCAACTTCGGAGAGCACTTCGCCGTGTACGTTACCCCAGCAAGAAAATATCTCCTAGAGTTAAATGAGTGGAACGTATAGTTGGTGCCTTATCTGGTGTAAATGTGCCCCCACATAAAAAATGTGTGCCCCCTGTCGTTTTGGAAAAAACGATTCTTGCTGGGGTAACGTTTATCTAGCAGGAAAATTCTAAACGAATGATCGGAGAGAGAAAAATTGTGCATGGCCAGAGAGCTTACATGTGTGCCAAAATGAGCCCCCAAAAATAAAATCTGTGCCCCTTCACATTAACGAGATATTGCATTTCCTGCTGGAGTAACGTTTTGATGAATCGTATATCTCTAAAACCATTGCATGTGCCCATGTAGAATAAACATACACGAGTAGCTCTTAATGTGTGCCCCTATGTGCCCCAAATTAAATTTAAGAAAATATTTATAGTTTTCAAGTTATCGCGGTTTTATGAAAACCCGAAAAAACATCGCAGCGCCTAAATGAGACAAGGTATAAGTTCGCTGAAAACTGTATTCGGTCTTTCTTGACGCTAATAATAACCATACAAAGTTTCAAAACTGTTCATGCATGCGTTTTTGAATAATCTTGCTAATAGTCAAAACGATGGTGTCATAATTTTGACGGCAAAATACAAGGAACCGGCTCAATCCCAGATGTGTAGGTGTAAACCAAAATCTTGTGCCTTTAGTCAAAAATATATGGTGAAAATATTCAGCTTGGAATGTTTCGCATTAAGTAAATATTAACAAAAAACCAAAATATGTAATCAACGGCTGGTTATCCGACCAAATTTGAATGACTACTAAAAAGCGACGGATTCATACATATCGATGACCTTCTTTACTTTACTCACTAATCGGTTCACACGTGTTGTGCCTGAGTACACTGAAGTAGAAAAGTAATAAGAAATAAAATAAAGTTGTTATTGGATTATATTCTACTTACTAGCTGTTTCTATGACCTTACACATGATTAAGTACATTACAAGTAGCCTAATGCCTAAGTGCTATTCCAAGGTAAGCTATCTTCTAATAATACTACCTCTTTAGTAGGTAGGTGTTCATCACACATTTCATGAACTATTTTTTTTTTTAAACTTCGGGACCAATTAAATTTTGGCTCAGACCTGGCAAATATCAAATATCTGGATATATTTCTTTCGTTCATACATAAATTACTGAATTTATTTATTTTTAGAATTACTCTTTATTATTAGAAGATAGCTTACCTTGGAATAGCACTTAGGCATTAGGCTACTTGTAATGTACTTAATCATGTGTAAGGTCATAGAAACAGCTAGTAAGTAGAATATAATCCAATAACAACTTTATTTTATTTCTTATTACTTTTCTACTTCAGTGTACTCAGGCACAACACGTGTGAACCGATTAGTGAGTAAAGTAAAGAAGGTCATCGATATGTATGAATCCGTCGCTTTTTAGTAGTCATTCAAATTTGGTCGGATAACCAGCCGTTGATTACATATTTTGGTTTTTTGTTAATATTTACTTAATGCGAAACATTCCAAGCTGAATATTTTCACCATATATTTTTGACTAAAGGCACAAGATTTTGGTTTACACCTACACATCTGGGATTGAGCCGGTTCCTTGTATTTTGCCGTCAAAATTATGACACCATCGTTTTGACTATTAGCAAGATTATTCAAAAACGCATGCATGAACAGTTTTGAAACTTTGTATGGTTATTATTAGCGTCAAGAAAGACCGAATACAGTTTTCAGCGAACTTATACCTTGTCTCATTTAGGCGCTGCGATGTTTTTTCGGGTTTTCATAAAACCGCGATAACTTGAAAACTATAAATATTTTCTTAAATTTAATTTGGGGCACATAGGGGCACACATTAAGAGCTACTCGTGTATGTTTATTCTACATGGGCACATGCAATGGTTTTAGAGATATACGATTCATCAAAACGTTACTCCAGCAGGAAATGCAATATCTCGTTAATGTGAAGGGGCACAGATTTTATTTTTGGGGGCTCATTTTGGCACACATGTAAGCTCTCTGGCCATGCACAATTTTTCTCTCTCCGATCATTCGTTTAGAATTTTCCTGCTAGATAAACGTTACCCCAGCAAGAATCGTTTTTTCCAAAACGACAGGGGGCACACATTTTTTATGTGGGGGCACATTTACACCAGATAAGGCACCAACTATACGTTCCACTCATTTAACTCTAGGAGATACTTTCTTGCTGGGGTAACGTACACCACTTCGCCTCGTGCAACTTCGGAATATGGTGGAGGACGCTTTACACTCCGTAGGGGTTCACTAAGAGAGGATTTCCCGAAATACTGCAAAATTGTGCGAAGTCGCGGGCGAAAGCTATAATAGTTCACTAAATAGTGGCAGAAAAAAAACAACAAATATATCAATACATAAACTTTATTTACCGTCTTTAGAGGTTTTGTAAATAGTTGATTTTTTATAAGTAAGGAAAGCTAAGCATCTTATAAAAATATCATTTTTATAGTAATAATGGACCTAACAGGCTTCGGCAAGTTATTGTGTCTTACATACACGTTCGGATTTACAAAACTGGTATTTTAACATTTATAACATTGAAGATATTAAATAGTCCCTTTACATGTAGAAATACTGAATTGAAGCATTGAATACACAGTTACAAAATGTCTTTAATACCTTGTATATTAAATTTAATCAGTGAACATAGTTTGTTTGGAATGCTATTACATAAGACACGAAAACACGAACAAGAGATACATTATGAAGCATTAACCAGCAGTATCTTAAATAAACGAATTTAAAGGAGTCCACCACGCCGCAGTTCACAACAGAGGTGCACACGATACAACGCACTCGTGGTACATCGTTATGCTGTGCTAAATCGTTACAGATTATATCGACTATCTTGTCAAAGACACGCCCTACATCATTAATGCATGTATTTAGGTTTTGCGTTTGGCGAAATCAAAATTGCAAATTCTACATAATATTTCCGGTAAATGTCTTTCCCATACGAATATCTAACTAAAAGATAGCGATTATTAACCCAATAACCGTATTAACAAACATGCAGTAGGTATCACCGTCTGACACGTAGGTATATCAAAATTTTAATACAAGTACACAATTTTAAATACTATCTAATAGCACATGTAAAATGGTGTCAAATAAGGGTGCATTGCGAACGTATGCAATACTCCTTGTCTGGTTGTTAGTGCCTGTGTCTGCCGGTGACGGGCGAGTGCGGTGCGGCATGCGGGGTGCGGGCCCGCACTAGGGCAGGGGCTTGTTCTCGGGGATAGTGGGCGATGTGGCGCCGCTAGCCGTGCGGCTGGCGTCGCGCAGCGCTTCGTCGAAGCTCTGCGTTGAATTCGATCTAGATGTCACTTTACCCTGAAAATTTAAACAGACCAATCAATTTGAGATCCATAAAAATATCACAATTTTATGAAAAGTATATAATATCCACTTTGTTTAATTAATAATATAGTCAGTGATTGACTGTGTAGTTGTTAAATTTCTATTTTTATAACCGGCCAAGTGCGAATCGGACTCGCGCATGAAGGGTTCCGTGCCATCGTCATTATTATAATTCCAAATCATGCAAAAAGACTTCAAATAACAATTTACAATAGGCTAGATTCCATCATCCACAAATTGCAAAACTATTTAGTCCGTCAGTTAGAGTATTGAAAAATAATGGACACGTATTTTTTGTTCTTGTAAATCAATGAATATTGACAAAGGTAAAACGCATCTAAACTCGGGAGTGGGGGGGGGGGGCTCGTGACGTCACGACTCAGTAACAATTATGAGGTGTGACGTAAGGAGAATTTTAAAAGCGTCGTAACTTCGTCAATTTTTGTCCCCGTAACAAAAGACAAAACACGGGTCAAATATTATTTGATACCTAATCTAACTGACTGACTAATTAGATTTTTTCAGGACACAAGCCCATTCTCCAAACAATATAATGTTAAGAAAACTCGTTAACAGTATGTATTTTAATTCTTTTATTTATTTTTATTATTTGTTGTTATGACGGCAACAGAAATACACATTCTGTGAAAATTTCAACTGCTACCTATTATCGTTCCAGATTGCTTATGTAAAAATGTAAGTTTTATTGAAAATTATTTTTTAATTATTATATCCTTCAAACGATTCAATTCAATCATATTCCTAAGTCAGTGACATGAATCACAAAAATGACTGCAATATAAAATCAGTGGGCCTATCTAGGTACTGTTCCGTGTTAACCTATAGGTTCCTGATAAGATATTTTCGTAGTAATAAATGATAAAAGTCAAGTAACAGTTAAAAATTTGCGTCACCTTAACATTTTCGTACGCCGTGCCGACACGTTCTTCGATAGAGCGGAACGAATCAGAGTTTCGCATCTGACCAATCTTAGTCGACATTCCTGCAGTGATACCGCCGAGAATCGAAGTTGTCTTCTCCGCAGTCGATTTTATCACAGATTCAGTTTTTTGGTATCTAAAAAATCAGCATTGTTGTTACAAAAAGTCTCAATCAAGCTTTTCGGTTATAATATTTATATATTAGTAGAGAGTGGGTAGCAAAAACAGATCCATTTGTGTTTTTAACGTGTAAAAAGAACACAAGTTTTGGGGTCAAGGGCTCAAATTTGGTTATTAACAAGAACATTAACCTGGTTATCTCCATGCAATCTTGTTTTTGAGGACTGAAAATAATTATTATTTTGACAAAGGGGTAAATGTTGGGACAATTTTTATTTTTTTCTACAAGATAACACTAACATGGGCAAGATTTAAAAATAATATTACGTATATTAACCCTGAATAAGGCAAAGGGAATATATTTCCCACCATATTTTTCAGCTCATTAATTTGTTCCTGGTAGGTACTACATTGTTGTACAAAGGTTATTTAATGATTTATCAATCACTCATTAAACATTCGAAGAACATATTTTTTTTTGTTTAAAAATTGAAATTTATTTTCTACCAACAGTACCTATGCTTATCTATATACAGGGTGTAAGGGACAGCCTTCCACAAATTAACAGGGTGCAATCAGCTCCTTATTTTGAATCATATTCCAGTGGAAATTTCCTCAGGTTTTTTTTTTTTCGGTTTTTCATTTTTTTTGCTTTATTTCAATGTAAAGTTACATTATCTGTATGCAGAACTCCATTAATGTAAATAACACAGCTAAAATGAAAAAATAAAAAAAATCTCATGAACGACGCATGAAATCAGCTGTTAAAACGTAGCGCGGGCGCAGCTATCTTTTCGAAAGCTCGCTGCGCTGCCGTTCGCTGCGTGCGTTTTGCAGAGGTAGCGATACATTGCGAGTGAGGTAATTAAACAAATCAGTTTTATTGGATTCCCATAAAGTTCCTGAAATAAATGAAATTATTTACCGGTCAACTTAGTACGATATACTGAAATCACAGTATCAGTTTGAGGAGGGCTGTCTCTTACACCCGTTATATATATATATAAAACAAAGACGGGTTTGTTACAACACTTATCAACTCGAGATCTGCTGAACCAATTTTCGTGGTTATTGATTCGTTGGATTTGTCTCCGACCCGAATAGCAGAATACATCTTAAAACCAATGAAAACTCGATATGTGCAATGAATACTTAATTGACGGGAGCGAAGCCGCGGGGGACAGCTAGTTTGGTATATTTTCCAATTCCCAGATAGATTTAAGTTATACCAATAATTAATGGGTGAGGTTAAAGTGCGTATTACATATACTGCTTGATTATGAATATGTGGCGAGAAACAGTCTGTATAAATAAAGTTAACAATTTTCTTTCGGGTTAGAACTGCAGAAAGAAAAATAAAGTACTTATATAATATTGAAGCGGCTAACTACGATTAAAACCGATATAAGCTCTTTTTTGAGAGAAATACAAATTAAAATACAATAATAAGTCAATATGTGACACTCATGCATTACTTTTCATAAATAGTTATAGATAAGTGGGTATGCGCTTCGAAAATCATCGTCTACCGCCACAAATACAAAAGCGTAAGGATCGTATTAAAGAGCTATTGTAACCTTGGAAGCACTTGCTTCTTTAGTCTTACGATGATTATATTATTAAAAACTCAATGATATTTCAAAAACCTTTTGATTGACCAATGACGCGGAGTACCCGAGAAAGAGACAACTATACACTGCCACACAGTACTGCAGTGCTATTCTCTAAAAGACAATTTCGTGGCTGTAAGCTGCGACGAGTTCGTTGACGAGCCAGCCTTGAGATCGACTGAGCGTGTAGCGCTGATTTAAACTGTATTCACTAGCGTGGCTATGGTCGTCGACGAACTTTAAGCTGTAGCCTCTCGTCGCTGTTTCGTAGACGAATTAAGGGCTTGAATCAAATTCTTTTAATCATAATCGAGCAATCTCGACTGAGAATTTTAGGGGCTTAAAATCTATATATATATAAATGAATCCCTATTTTCCTTGGTCATCGCATCACACGAACGGCTGGACCGATTTCGTTCAATCTTTTTTATTATGTTTGTTATTGTCGGAAGGTGGTTCTAAGCAAGAAAAAAAAGTTGCAGTTGACGGGAGCGAAGCCCAACACAAATAGTGATATTATGTTAGTAGAGTTTGGAAGAGCGACGTTGCAGCGATAAATCGTCACTTTTCTTAGCTTCTTCTAATAAATTAAGCTTTATAATCAACCGAGCTGCCATTTTTAATGCATTTGAGAAAAAAAAAGGAAAATGCAACAGTCGAACGCGCGATTATTGTATGTAGCTTTTGGATTTGACAGTTCGAAGCTAGGCTGTGTGCGAGGCTGTACCTAAGCGTCTTCGTCGCTGTTTTTTCGTAGGGAATACCAAAATATATGAAGAACTGTCAAAAGTGTCGACTTGCTCGCCATTGGATAGTTTTAGCTCACGGCCGTCACAGTCTTGACCGCTAGTGTAGCTTTACGCAGCTTAGTGAATACGAAACTGAGTTTCACTGCTGCCGCAGCGCTGTACACAAAGCTGAATCTTTAGAGAATAGCATAGCTGGGCTTAGGGAGATGATGTTCACCAATAAAACTGAACGGGGACAGTACATCTAAACCGCGTTCAAGAGCTGTCAGTGTCAATCGTGTTAACTTTTTGTTGTGCCCTGCAGGGTCCGTAACTGTGCCTGCCGGAGTAGCGGGATTATTCGCAAGAGACACCGTGGCTCCGGAACACAAAGGGCAATGAAGGAACATAGATGGGTTTTAGTCAGTAGAAGTCTGACACTCCCTCCCGCTACACCCAGAGCGGGAGGAGTCATTGGATGATTTCCCATCCCTAAAAAAAAAAAGGGCCCGTAACTGTACCTTAGATTAGCCCATTGTAAGATCTTCACACATGATAGCATGCAAATAAAGATATGAATTGTACAATGATGACGACGCTGACGGTTCTCGAACGCGGTTGAGATGTTGGTTGGTTTGTGAAATTCTGTCTTAGACGCTTTGCCTCTGTCGCGCAACTTTCGTGCTTATTCGGATACACGAAGATTATCGTAGCGCATATCTTTCGTGGTTTAATTGTTGTTACGTTAATTATTAAATTATACACTACGTGCAGCATAGTCATATTGAGGTTCAAATTGTCAACTTTACTTACATTGGTGCTTCAGTCACAGCCTGTGTAAGCGCAGCCACGCGTGTTTCTATAGTTTGATAGCTGTCGTACAACAAATCAAACGTAAAATAAGTACTACTAAGTAATTCGCCACCATTTGCCATCTTAAGCTCAAGCAAAATTAAAATGTGAAGCCACACACCACTACCAAACCAAAAATATGAAGTTGTTCTAACCCTCGAGAAAAGATAAATAGGCTTATACTGATTTCAATGTACGAAAGAAACACATTAATGCAAATACGTTGATCATAACTGGTACTCACACTTGGCTTTCTTTTACATTTTTTAAACCCTGATTAACGTCTTCGGTAATTTCCTTCCACACAGTTATGCCAAGTTTTCGTTTTAACTCAGAGCTTTGGCGGATCTGAAACAAAAAACAAATACTTGAAATGTTGGTTGTTAAATTATAAGCGTTTTTCCGCAACTTCATTTGCAACAATAGGCTAGATTCCATCATCCACAAATTGCAAAACTATTTAGTCCGTCAGTTAGAGTATTGAAAAATAATGGACACGTATTTTTTGTTTTTGTAAATCAATGAATATTGAAAAAGATAAAACGCATCAAAACTCGGGAGTGGGGGCTCGTGACGTCACGACTCACTAAAAAATATGCGAAGGTGTGACGTATTGAGAATTTTAAAAAGCGTCGTAACTTCGTCAATTTTGGTTCCTGTCAAAAAACACGGGTCAAATATTTTTTGATAATCTAACTGACGGACAAATTAGACATTTTCAGGACACAAGCCTATTGCAGCTAATCGAAAGCCCCCTACTGACTTTGTCCCACTCAGGAGAGCGAAATTTCAAGGCACGTCCTCACAAATTCATAACTGAAATTGTGAGCTACGGCGCCTGATCCTGCGCAAATTGATTGATGCGAGTCGATATTCAGATTTCAATTAAATTAATGGGTAGTTTTAGTTACAGATGCATTCTGTAACTAAAACTACCCATTGAATCTTCTGGTGAAAAATCAGTATTATCTTTCAGCTATACCTACCAAGAGAAGCCTTACAACAAATCCTATAACCGGCACGAGTCGTGAGCACAGATGAATGCAGCAGGTTGGTCTCGTCAATATACGGTGGGCGAAAAAAACTTGCAAGCCCAATAGCCCAATAGTCGATGAGCATTGACTGTAGAACCAATAGCTTGAAGCGCACACTCTTTCTATTGGTCATTTTGACGACGACAGCCCTGAGTCGTCAAACCGACCAATAGAGAGAGCGTGCTCACGAGTCCTGCCGGTTATTTTACCACTATTATATTATGGGGTGAAAGGCTTCAAACAAATATGTTTGAAGCGAAATTTAGGGCGATATTGAGTTATATACATAATTGGAATTAGCATTTTTTTCTGCTTCGGATGGGCGAGTTCCGTACAATAATATTGGCGTTGGAGTACATTTTTGGCGCTTAAGACAATGCAATTTTAGTACCTACATCATTATCAAACATGATGTATGATCCGACATAATGTCCGCCAAAATGTCGCTTCAAACGAATAGCCTTTCACCCCTCGATATGTATATGAGAAAGTTTGGATGGATGGGTGTTTGTTACCCAATCCGTGGAGTTTCTTGCACGTTCCTCTCCATAGAGATCTACGCTTTGGAACGTGCAAATAGCTTCATCTTTTTGGACCGACCGACCTTGACAATTCAAAAGAACCGTTCAGCCATCTGGATGACATTTGGCACAGAGAAAAATTAGTCTGGAATAGCACAAAGGCTAGGGAGTATGTTCCCTTGGGATAATACCCGACATTTACGGCACGAAGCCGTTGGCAGAAGCTAATTCTCATCTTCTTGTCTTCTTTTAGGAAATTTTCGTCTTCTTTTAGGACCTAAAGTAATTCGGTACAGATGTGGCGAATGTAGAGTTTTATTTAACGTGTAACAGAATAAACGCAATACATCTTAAGTGGTCATTGTACACATCATGAACAAGAAGTTTCACTATGGAACCAACACTGAAATCACGAAAGAAATAATCGACCACCCCATTTATGTGCGCTTAACTCGACAAAATGTAGGTACTAAACAGTTGTATTTTTCGCGATTTATTTTTTGCACTTATTATATACTCTATGGTAGGTAAGGTATTGCGTGTTACACGTTGTAGATCTTTGGTGTCAAGCAATCATGTTCCATACCTTGCTTTGCAAGACGGTGCGCAGCGTAGCGATCTCGTCCTCCACGCGCGCCAGCTCGCGGCTCCACTCGGCGCGCAGCTGCTCCGCCTGCTCGGGGGTGAGCCCGGCCAGCTCGTCGGGCGTGTTCGCGTCGCCCGCCGCGCCCGCGCCCGCCATGGCTTCTTCAGCTGAAGGTTACAGTTATACAAGTCAGTACGCATTCTCATCATGGTTACATAGATCCACTATTTCAAGTGGTGGTGACTGAAATGACGGCTAATAGAGATGTATGGAAGAAGACATTGAAGTAAACAGGTATTATTAGGGTCAGTCTGATGACTGAAAAAACTGGACAAGGGCGAGTCGGGCTCGCGTGCAAAGGGTTCCGAACAAAGATATAATAATTTTTACATTTCTGTGGTTCCGAACTAACTTCATGTTTGTAACATGTTGTTTTCACACTATAGAATTCGTATAGGTTTTCTCTGTAGATAAAGGACTATTATCTGCTTTTTTTAAAGGCCAAATTATAGGCTTAATAGTGTTGGAGATAAGGGGGAATGGTCATATTTGGTCTAGTTTCTTGAATAGCTTCAAAACTATTAATTTTAAAACTATAAAAAATATATTTATAACCCTCATAGTAAGCCCTTTTATTTGATATGACACCATGATAGGTACAGTTTTTTTTTTCTTGTTTCTCCCCCAATATTTATCATTTTTCGGTAAACTAACTGATTGACTAAATAGAATCATTTTTTTCACTCAGTAATCATCCCCTATTTATGTGAACTTCCACGACACCCTTATGGAGACTGATGTATAACGAACTAACAACGTGAAAGCAATATTGATAGTATGCATAAGTAATTTTAAAAGAAACGATAATAATCCTTCTACCAAGCAGCTTCTAGTACCTTATTTATAAACTAAAGAAGAATTTTACTACTCAGTAGGGCGAGTAGGTAAATTCTTAGTAAACTTGTGTCATATTTCTTTCTCTGTTGAACTAGTTGACGAAAGTATACAAAGATCCTTCACAGCATCCTCCAAAAACAATTAGAGAACTACCACGTTAAGCTGATTTTGCCACCACTAACGTACAACCTACTGTACTAGCGAGGATTTGAATGTACCACCTCAGACATGAAACCACTGCCAATGGCCATCATAAGTTCATAACATTAACTAAAAACATATTTCCAACATGAAGCAACTAAATTCCATACATCTATACAAATAAATAAAATTGAAGTGTCTTTTTGTCTTTATTTCAAAATAACAGCTTTTTACTAAATTTATATTAACATACGACAGTTGATGACAATTTGTTTTTATTTATTCCGACTAAACTCCGAAATGGCAGGGCCGATGTTGATAGAACTTTCACGGGAAGATAGCCTATATTATAGGCAACTATTGAGACTTGAGATTTTATTTTAGAAAACGATTTCGGTTCTGCGCAAAAAAAAATGAAATTCATGTAATTTGTGCATAGAGAAGAATATATTATTTAATAGCCTTTGAATTTGTGGTTACGATTTTGATACGGACGACGTCTTTTTTTTTTACTATTTACAGGCATACGTTTGACCGCTATCTCACCTGATGTTAAGCGATGATGCGGTCTAAGGTGGAGCACGCTTGCCTAGAAGTAACCTATTCACTCTTGACTTAAAGACTCCCAGGTTGTAGCTATCAGGAAACACAGACTCTGGCAGGGAATTCCACTCCTTAGCTATACGCACAATGAATGTATTCCCAAAACGTTTTGTGCGTATAGGTGGGATGTCCACCATGTACCGGCGGCACATCGCCGTACGTCTTGTGGTCCGATGGTGGAACCGGCTTGGCGGAATCAAATTGCGTCGCGGGTCACAGACTCACAGCTAGTAGGTACATAGTAAAACTCAAGACTAACCGCTAAGCAACATTTATGATGTGCTGTCTTGAGTGGCCTTACAGGAGAAAGCAAGGTTACTTATGTAAGTAATACAATAAAAGAATTATATTAGGTAAGTACTTGACACGTAGATTTTGGATTGTACGATTACCAACTCCAAACCGAACCTAGTTTCTGCATTCTAATTTGCGAAATTGTTTAACTATTTCCTAGAATCATATTTTGTACTCGATCTCATACTTGAACCAAATCTATTGCTGAAATATTGAAAACAGTAGATATGACAAAATCGTTTCGACTATGGAGTATGTATTCGGATTATTTTAGGTTTGGCATTGGCATGTCATGTCCATCCCGTATTACGTCCTGTAATGATAATAATACAGCGCGCTCAACTGATAAAAAGTCCCGTTTTAAAAATTTGTCGCCAAACCACGTCTATAAAATTTAATTGCCATATGAGCATGCTCTTAATGAGCTATTTGTATTAAAGAAAACAAAGGTATATTACTATTGATTCAATAGTACCACCTTCTTAAAAGTAGATACCGTGCGTATGTGATTGAACAGTAAGAAATGGGTCGATTTTTATCTACGATACGATTTACTTCACTTCATAATTAACATTTATGGTGGATACGGTTGATATTATTACGCCGTGTATATCTATGGTCGTATCATAGGTAACGTAGGTCGAATTCAGGTGCATTTCAATTAGGTAGGCACTAGGCATAGTAGGCATACTAAACCTAAATCTACCAAAATATTTAACACTAGCTGACCCACGCAACTTCGTTTGCGTCGCATTTTCCATGAATGCTCGGCTCCTTTTAGTCTTAGCGTGATGATATGTAGCCTATATCCTTCCTCGATACATGGACTATCTAATACTGAAAGAATTTTTCAAATCGGGCCAGTAGTTCTTGAGATTACCCCCTACATACAAACTTACAAACAAATGTTACCTCTTTAAAATATTATTAGTATAGTATAGACTACAACTGGAGACGAGGCAGTAGCGTAGGGAGTAATCCTGTAAGTAAAGTCATTTTTGGGGGCCCCGTTTTTACGGATATTGTTATTTTTAACCAAAAAAGGCCCCACAAGCTCAGAAGTGCAGGCCACGAAGGTGACGTAAATTTGTAGCTTTGCGGACCTATGTTTTGGGGCCCTCACAGTCAGGGGGCCCCGTATCTTTGATACGGCGGTAGTTACGCGCCCCTGAGACGAGGATTAATTACGTAATTAATGTTTCAACGCCAACAGACAAATTAACTTTCGTATTATTCGTTAAGTAGAAGTCCCATCGCTACAGTTTCTGTTCGTGATAGACGTCATTGTCGCACTTCGTGAAGTTTAGAAGTGTACAAACAAGGCTGGGAAATCACTTCATGACTCCTCCCGCTCTGGGCGGAGCAGAATAGAATAGAATAGAATACTCTTTATCATGTACCCATCCGTGGTAAACCTAATGCCCTTTGCGTTCCAGGGCCGCGGTGACTCTTTCGAACAAATTCCGTAACTTGGAAGTGTACCTACTCATTTTCTTACATTCAATCAATGATATTCCTTTATGGCCAGCTAAAACGTCAATAAGTACATCATTTTTTACTCAGTTTAGTTTCCCGATGTAGGTACATCTATGAATAATTTTATGACTTAAAATTACCGTTACAGTTTTAACACACGCATGAATTTAACTGGTAATGTCTAGAAACGATTGTAGTAGCTAACTGTTGGTAACTTTCGTTTAGTATAATTTTAAGATCTCGAGCACAAGTACCTACTTAAAATATCCTTATTTAAATCCACCTTTTTTCGAGTTATTCCGGTCGGACACCCCGTATTTGATACCCTGGGGGATCAGTTTTATTTCATAACATTTTCTATTCCGGTCAAATACCATACTTATCTATTAACAGATTTTGGATTTGGGACAGTCAGCAAGAACATATACGTACGTCGTACAGGGTTCATTGAAATACACACATGTTCATAATTATTATTGTAATGAAAACAAATTATTTTTACATGAACAACAGTTTTTCTCTTGACTGGACTTGCCTGTTTATAGTGGATCATATAGGAATTAATACAATAATTACCAGCAGGGGATCAGATCAGGGTATTCGACCGGAATAGCTACTTACTTTTTTCTAATTTCAAACAGTTTCAAACAATAGAAACACAAAGATACTATCTCAATATTATACATTTAAAACTTGATCGACTGGTCTTGGGATCTTGTCAAGGGTATTCGATTCAAGAGTATTTCAACATATCGTGCAATTAAATTTATTGCACGTAGTCATAATATATCACGACTATCGACTAGATATAGTATCTACTACCAGGAAATGTTGATTGTTAGTGATTAACTGTTTACACTCAAAAATATTGGGAGGCATAAGAGGTACTAAACACTGCATCACTTTTATGTCCCAGATCCTTTGCTCTAGCACTTCTTTTGTTTTCTGTCTCAAGTTTCACTACTCACTTGAATGTCAGGTTCAAGTCAGTGTGTTACACGCTCGAGCATTATTACAATCATAATAATAATTGAAAGCTAACCTCCAACTGCGATCCCTAAGAACTTCTTGTAGTTTGTATGACTGGACATCTTGGCAAGATAAGGCTTTGATAAATCTTGAAAAGTAACTCGTACTTCTCGCATTTTTTTTCTAAATATTCTAAGACGGCGTCGTCGATTATCCACGTAGAATTCAGTTTCAATGCAGAGAGCGGAATCGGCGAGGTCAGGCAGCATGCGCCAGTCTGCGTCAGGGTCGTTTGGTGGCCAGCTCGGCAACTCCTCTAGTTCATCTAGTTCGTCCACAGCTACATCAAAACTCGGCGTAGAGTCATCATCCGGTGGCACAAAGTAAGGATCCTCCATGTATTCCAAGCTCGTCGGCTCCAGGCCGATGCTCGGCGTTCCATCGCTTGCCATTCTATCTGCCTGGTCTTCCGCGGCAATTTAGCATATTTTGTATCTATATGATCATATAATTCAAGCTAATTGTCCTTATGTTACACGCGGTAAAAACTTGCGTCTTGGTAGAAAGTTGAGATCACTTATTGTTTACGTAACTCTACATCATAAATAAGTAAATAGTTACTGTCACTTTACAAACATTTTGTTTTTCGCAATATTCACGATCGATTCGAGAAACATGAATACGTCCACCGGCGGCGCGCAATGATGTCAGTTTCTTCCGCCACGTCGAGCCCCTCCAAGCGACCCAGCTTGCGTTCGTTTCGCGCCGCTGCCTGATTGCTCGTGTTCGCCACTTTCACCAATAACGCGAGCTCCGATCTCGGCGGTGTATAAATTACAAATTTGACCTCCAAAATATTTGCAAAATTTATAAAATGGCAACTAAAATGTGTAGAATTTTATAAAACTCAACTGGAACACTGATTTAAATAACGCGGAATTAGTGAATCACACAGGGTCTCTGACCACGCAACGAGTTCCAAAGAGCTAACAAAACAACAAAACCATAGATTTAGCTCACCTTGTGCCGCTAAAGTTTATTGACAGTGCCGCAGGCAAGCGAGCGGGCCGGGCGGCGCGGACGCTGCCTGGGCCGCGGCTATGTTGCGTCATTTATTACCTACTTGACGAAACACAAAAAGTCTGCAGTTTGCACGACAAATGACTCACCAGTGGCTTGGCCACTTAAATAATTGGATACAGTTTTTATACAGCGGGTTTTTATATCATTTTAACTCTCAACTGCTACATATTCTTAATCGTGATTTAAATATTTGTTTGTTTTATGGGAAAACAGAATATGCTGTTAAACGACAACCCATGATGACATCACCCAACGATAGAGTTCAAAAAACGCACCACTTTAAGAAACATTACAACATAGTCCTAGCAGAGGAATTGGACGACCACTCAGGTCCCAACGAGCTAAGAATCTATACTGACGGATCAAAGACAAGTACTGGTACGGGAGTTGGAATTTACTCCAATGACCTCAACATTAAAATATCCAGATCGCTAGGTAAGCTCAACACCGTCTACCAGGCGGAATGCGTGGGCATTATCCTGGCAGTTTATGCCATAGAGGCCAGGGAAGTCACGGACACCCACATCCGGATACTTTCCGACAGTGCCTCAGTCCTCCAATCCCTAAAGAAAAGCTACACTACCTCGAAACTCATACAAGAATGCCACAATGCACTCGAACACGTCACGGTGGCCAACCGCAACACCGTGACGCTGCAGTGGATAAAGGGACACAGCGGATCACTGGGAAATGACGCGGCCGATGAACTGGCCAGGAGGGGATCTGGTGCCGTGGCTGTTGGACCCGAACCCATAGTACCACTCCCTTCGTCCAACTGCGCACATGGCTGCGTGAACACACCCACAAACAAGCGGAACGCTGGTGGGCCTTGGCACCAGGCTGCAGGCAGTCCAAGGAAGCCATGCCAAAACTGGACCGAAAACTAACCAGGCGCCTTCTGCGACTGGATAGGCGGAGCCTGCGAATGGTGACGGGGACCATCACCGGTCACTGCTCATTAAATAAACACTTGCACACGATAGGCATAACGGACAGCCCTCTATGTAGAGCATGCATGGAGGGGGAAGAAACGGTACCGCACGTACTCCTTGATTGTGAGGGCGTCGCCGAAAAACGGAAGCAAACTATAGGGTCACCAAACTTGCTCACAGATATCCTGAACACGCCGAGAAAACTTATCTGTTTCTGGATGGTTGGATGGTTGGAGTGACGGCCGCCATGGCTCACGTACAATGGTCCAACGTCAGGACTAAATGCGGAAACCAAAACCCCCTAATAGAATAGAATAGAATGGGAAAACAGATGGGATTGGGATGTTTTAAAACGACAGTATGTCACCTGCTCATATTATGCACCTCTCATGTAGGAAAAATGAAATTCATAAAAAAATAATTTAAAAAATTAAACCAACTTCAAAGCTGCAATTTTTTTTGATTTTATAACTCATAAGGGTGTAATAAAAGTTTTATCTTTAAAAAATCTCAAGTAAAGCACTCAAAATATGCTAACTATTTTATACTTGGCTTATGAAAGGTACATATGTTTAGGAGTTGATTTAAAGTTAAATATTATACAAAAGAAAAAGAGGAAGACAGGCAAAAAGACGGATAGATGACAAGAAAAAATGGAGGCCCTGGTCTAGAAAAGCTAGTAACAGAAATGATTCTGCCTCCCTCCTCTCATATATCCTCACTGGAAGAGGCCTATGTGTCACAGAACAAGCTGATCATCAAACCGGAAAACCAAATGTGTCAAATCTAAGCTAGTTTTATAATATAATTATTATCCTAATAATTATATAAAATTCTTCCGTTACTGACTAAGTGACTGTTTGACAGACACGCACTGCTGAAAGAAAGCTGACATAATATAACACGTAGGTTCCTTGGGGAGTTCAGAGGAGCACTATGTTAAGGAATTCCCGAAATTCCTACGGGAACGGGAAAAACGGGATGTACGCGTACGAAGTCGTGGAGGTTTAATAATAAGAATTTTAAGAATGGGACGCAAAAGCTAGTTAGACTATAATTGTAGTTAGTTCTTCAGCAAGGCTAAATTAAACAATAAATATTGTACAAAAACTTTGCACTCCTGACAATATTACATACCATATGGGCCGAATACATAACTCGTTTTTTAAATCGGTTTTTCACAATTTCAGTTTTGTTTTGTTTCATAGTAGAAGTTGTTCATAAGGATGATTACAATGACCCCTTATGAGGTATTGCGTTTATTCTCTTTCACTTTGTATTAGAACTAATGACGTATTATATATAGACACGTCATAAACCAACATCGCGGCGCTTAAAATGGCGAAAATACTAGATAGCTACTAATACGCATGAAGAAAGGGAAAGAAAATATGTCACCGTACGGCGGGATGCCTGTTGCTAGAGGGAGATAAATATACATCTTCAGTTACGTCACAGGATAAGTAATAGGGTAATAGTCAAATTGACATCAAAACAAACGTAGGGTCGCGCGACAGGTTGGTGCGTAACTAAGCGCGATGTGGCCAATTGGCTTCATTTCGTGTTGTCATTTTAGAGTGCGGACAACGTATCTATAGTTTTATATATCATTGATTACAACACTGTTTCTGTTAACTTCAGACGATTGACAGTGTTCTTATATCAATTTGAGTTTAACGTATTCAATGGTCTGTGTGATCAAGTGGCTTAAGTGAGTCAACAACACATATCAGTCTCCATGTAGCACCTTCGCTATTCCAAAGTATGGTTTAGTTAATGAAATGCAATATACCGCGTGTATCCGACATCGACGCACAAACGATTTCCATGGGTCCAGGGCATGATTCTGGACACCCTAGACTTAGAATTTTTCGTCGGCTTTTTTCTCATTTTTTCATTTTTTTCAAGGGTTTTTTTACTTTACACTGCTCATAATCGTTATTCTGACCAAAACCAATGAGATTTTTAATAAAAAGAAAATTAACTTAGAATAATAACGCATAGAAGCCGCGTCTAGAACAAAACCCGACCAAAATCGTGTGTCCACTTCATTTTCTTTGTGTGCGTGAGCCGAATGTGTCTACGTTCCTCTAACGCACACAGATATAGCTTTCAGTGATACCATTACCAAGCCGTTACCCACAAAATATGGGAAGACGCATTACTATTTTGCTATCAAGGCAAGTATTTTATGTTGTTGGGAACTGGAAAAGGTAAACATGATTTTTCATGTAATATGACATATTTTTTCGGAAGGTATAATTCAATTTATTTCAAAATAAAAGGAAATAAATGGCATAAAGAATGAGATATTGTTCAATGCGTTTAGAATGCTTGATGGGTTATAATTATAAACAATGTTAAAACATCGGGTTTGATATGAATTAACAGTAAGTATTGTATTTTAAAATTACAAAAATGAAAAACATGAATGAAAGCAATGTGGGTATTTTTTCCTCACAAATAGCAACATTGTGTTATGACAAGTTAGGTTATCCATGGTCAAGAATAAAATTATTAAAAAAAAAAAAAACAAGTTAGGTTATTAGAATTTTGTTTTATTTATCGATTTACGTAAAAATAGTGCATAGAATGTGAGTACGTATTTGTGAAATGTTATTTTATCACATTTTTTTGTTTTCCTGATGTGCTATAACATCCTTTCACGCAACAAACTGTCATTTTCAATTATTCACTCGCGAGCTGTGTTCGACGGAACGTGACATTGAGTACTGACGGCCTGATGGCTAAGTTTGACGGATTAGGCTAAGTTTTAGTTGCCTCACTTTTTGCACTCGTACTAGGTTTCTATGCGTTATTATTCTAAGAAAATTAATTAACTACTTTCACTAAAAAGAGCAATCTGAATAAAACCACAAATAGATATCAGCTCAGCTGAGCTGATACCTATTTGTGGTACTTTTGAAAAAAAAAAAAAAAAATGAGAGAAGAACCGACGAAAAATTCCAACACTGGGGTGTCCAGAATCATGCCCTGGACCCATGGAAATCGTTTGTGCGTCGATGTCAGATACACGCGGTAATTATTTCAGATTCAATAAGTGCAACCTATCCCTCTCCCTTACAGGCAACATTACTGCAAACTCATGATTATACGAGACCAAAGAGAAGAATTGATGTTCAAACTATTTTTTTTAATTTTTGTAAGCAGGCTTTTGATGAGTACAGAATCAGGAAGACTTAAGCATTGTCTGTAGTTTGATCATGCTAGTTTGTAACAAGGATGTGATCACTTATCTGTGATAGTTCAATAAATTGCAATAAGCAATTTTGTAATTTAGAATTTAACATAAGGGGTGCCACAGGGTCCTTCTATAAGACCTGGCTTGTATACCTATTATTCAACTCGTCCAGACAGTCTCTAGAGAGAAGAGATAATATATGTACGCCGAAAACACAGCTATCTACACACCTCTCTTCTATAGCAAGTGAAAAAATGTACCATAAGCCGAAAAACACACGTTTCTTGTATGGGAGCCCCCTTTAAATTTAATATTTGGTGTTATAGTGGCAGTAGTAATACACACTGTGAAAATTTCAAGTGTCAACCTTTTATGGTTCTCGAGATACAGCCCTCAGGCTGACAGACAGCAAAGGCTTGGTAATAGGGTGCCTATGGGTATCATCATCTGCCTAGCCTTTTCCCAACTATATTGGGGTCGGCTTCCAGTCAAACGGGATTCAGCCGAATTTATTTAAGTATTTTACGTGGAGCGGCTGCCTAACAGACCTCCACAACCCATTAACTGGGTAACACGGTACTCCTTGGCAACACTGGTGTCAGATTTTCTGGCTTCTGACTATCCGTAACGACAGCCAAAGATCTCCAAGTGACAGCCGGGACCAACAGCTTAACGTGCTTTCCGAGGCACGGAGGAAACTCGATATGTTAAGATGGTCACCCATCCACAAACCTACCTCGGCAAGCGTTGCTTAACCTTGAAGATCGACCTGTGTGGCTGTTATTATTTAACCACAAGCTCCTCTTTAACCACGAGCCACTACCTATGGCTATAGAACCTTAAAAAGGGAATCAAACTATCTCATTGCAAATCAAGTTTCTATTTTAGTCCAAGATGAGCCCATTATTGTATGTTGAAATTCATACCGCTTCATTGTGGGTCTTAATACAAAAACTGACTTTAGCATGATGTCCTAACTTGCATTAGCCAGAATGCTATTCAGAATAAATTAATGGATTAAAGAGAGATTAAAAATTAAGGTTTAAGCTT
Organism: Ceramica pisi; assembly: GCA_963859965.1. NCBI lineage: Eukaryota > Metazoa > Arthropoda > Insecta > Lepidoptera > Noctuidae > Ceramica > Ceramica pisi. The sequence goes on from OY982529.1 coordinate 9,248,689, forward strand.
GCACTAAAATAGAACTTGCTTCGTAACAAGAGGAGCAAGAATATGAAAGAAAAGTGCTTGTAACCAAATTGGGGAACCGCCAACTGTATAGTTCCAAATATGGCTACTTGGTGGAAAAGAAGATTAACCACAGATTTTTTTCTGATAAAACTAATCTGCCTCCTCAACTAATACAACATACAATTGTGGTGTAGTGGGCATTGCTATGCTGATACTGTTTCCAGAATAGTTTCAGTATAACTCAACAACACTACAGGATTCCTAGTGTAATAACAATGAACATTGCTTAACCTGTTTACACATATTTATGTACATATAATAAAAAAAGAAATAGACCTAAAACAACAGCATAACTACATATTATTGTAGATCAGTACGGGACAATCCAATTAGCAGCTAGACCAATTGATTACCATACATTGTAAAAGTGAAAGAACTGCCCCAGCATTTAAATGATAAAATAATATGCTCCGGGTTTAGACAATATTTTCAAATATCTGGCTATTGCATCTTGCCCACTTAAATACGGTAGCAAATGGAATCTAATTTCAATAGCTACCAAGTTAAGTTTGCATCCCAATAAAAAATGCAACTAATAGAACTATACTATAATTACGATATTGATTAAAAAAAATTTTAGCAAACAAATTGCAACAAGGTATGGGTTCTACCATGTGACGGTATTACTCAAGTGAATGACACATAGGTGTTGATAACTAAGATAGTGTAAACTCTTGAAATTATAATTTAAAAATTAACATTTTACTTCATTTTAGCATGGTCACATCTATGAGTCACTGAATTTTTGTTACCTACTTTATCCTCTGAATAGTATGGTAATCCAAACAATTAAAAATATTAGGAACAAAAGATTGCAATAAATAAGAGTCAATAGTTCTGAATGTTTATGGGTTGTGAAGGTACAAGTCGTCCAGAGCTCTATTTCTATTATTATATTTAGTGCTTTTTACAAATAATTAGTTTTGTTGGAATCATATTTTCCTTACCAAATTCAGTCAATAATGCTTTAGATGTTTAATTGATTACCAATTAATTATATTTTAAGGCAAGGATGGATACAAAAGGGCAACATTCTTTCTCATAAACGTTTGTTACAGCCATGTTACAGCTAGGTTCTGTTCTAAGAAGTTTATCCAATCTGAATCAGTGACTAACATCCATTACTGCTGTTTTGGGCCAGGAAAATTTAAGATTTTTCTTTAAAAATTATGTTATGATCGACCACTTATAGTAACTACGTAGGTATCGATTATAATAACAAAAACAATACAGACAAACTCACATACCTGTTTGTACACCGCTCATGTTGATTGAAGAAAGAAATCGCAAAGCGATCTACAAAATAAACGATGTTTGGTCTTACAGTGTATGCTTAGAAATAGTCAACGTAATTACTACCGTTCAAAGTCGGCACGAGAATTAATTAAATTACTGAAATTGGTAAATAACTTCGGTCTTTTCTCAGAGCACTGAAATACCGATCCGATTAAGTACAAAACACGTCACGAAGGGTTTATTTTCTATCGACGATTCGACTGTTCGACGACAACGACTCGACGTCAGTTGGCCGCATTGTTGCCAACAATAAGTTATCAAATGCCCCGAAAATATAAGTCACACTCGTCACACTCACATTCGTCAATTTGAGGTCAAAAAACCGTGAAAAAACCTGCTGATTCCCGACAAATTAACCTCATTTTTTTTTAAATATTAAACTAAATCTAAGGTATTTTTTTTTCTAAATTGTATGTTCCTTATGATTTTTTCTTTATACTTTTTTTCCACATTTTTTTTGCAGAAACTTTTTCTTTTCTAACAAACCTTTGCTGGATGGAGTAAGTAAACACTCGTGATTCGTGATGCCAACTTTATTTTAAAGAAACCACAAATTGTAGCATCGTTCAATTTGTGATTGTGGATCCTAATTGTTTGTACTACTCTATTGGGTATTAATTAATTAATTATTGCAACATTTTCCTTCGGACCTTATGCGGAGAAAATGCGGGAGTATTGAATATCGATTGTCCATGGCAAGTCTGAGTGCCAATTCTAGTAATTTTTAAACAACGTTCGCATTCGCATGTCAATCTGAAACTGTCAAAAAAGGATGGTTGATGATGAACGCTCTAAGTTCATACAGCTCTAAGAATTACTTTTTATGTTTTTTTTTGTTCAGGCCTTTATGAACTTGGAGGGTTGTATTGGTGATTTTGATGATTATAATTCTATAACTGCATACGTCTTATAGCCGCGAATAATATTTTAAACAACATACCTACAACCTCGCACTGGCCTGCAAAAAAAAAAAACGCAAGAAATTTTGAATTTCGCGGGCTGGTTGGAGCATTCACCTCTTAAATATTTAGATTTCTTGAAAAAGTGTTCAGAGTGCTAATTCTGCTAATTTTTGCATTCGCATCGCATTAGCATATCAATCGTAATTTGACAAAAATGTATGTTTTTTGACACTTTCAGATTGACATGCGAATGCGAACGTTGTTTAAAAATTACTAGAATAAATTGGCACTCAGACTTGGCCTGGACAATCGATATTCAAAATTCCCGCATTTCTCCGCATACGGTCCCAAAGTACCAATGAACTTGAGGTTCCCGTCAGTTTGGGGAATTCTCCACAGCACACGTTGGCAACGTAAGTCGTCCGTCAAGTTATTTTATGATAAATAATCAAAATCCAAAAGTAAACTAAATTTTTTATTCAACAAATCGATGTAAATAGTACAAAACAAAATCGCTTTTTCGTCTGTACGCTTATATATTACTTAACACTAATAACATAACTTGAATGTCAATAATGTATGAAGGTGGAAACATATAATCGGACGCGTCCATAAGTCCCGGCTTATGGATGCGGCTGAGTAGTTTGTACAGTACGATTATTTTTTCTTTGCCGCTCCGAAGTTAGCTTTTAGTGACGACCGCGCAGGTACCATCGCGTAAAAAAGTGTTACGTTCGTAGAATATTTTTCTGATTTATACGTTTTGTATAAATAACAAGTAAGAAACACAACTAGTAACAATAACAAGGTCACAAAATAACACAACAAACATATACACGACAAAAACACACAAAATACTAATGAAACAGTAAGATAAAACTATAACACTTTTCGTATCACCAGTCGTATTGCATTTAGTAAGCGGGACACAAGTATGCATCGAACGTATCGAGGGACTGAGATTGCATACGCGACCTACCCGCGCATGCTCTGTTCTATGTTTCTTGTCAAATTGACATCCTGCGCAATCGATTGCGACGTACTTCGCATAGAATCGTACTGTATGTATGTACAGTCGACGGATACGAACCATCGGACGTGTCCGTTCAGCTATGGCTACCGATATAATATTATTGTGCCTGAAAGCCAGGGTTCCCAACTTAGGAGATTTCTCCCCAAATAAAGGGGGTAAATCAATAATGTTTTGGAAAACAATCCGTTGTCCAGAATGTGCAGTCTAATGCAATATGTTCTACGGTAGACTTGTTTTCAGTTTTAACGAATTTAGAAATTCTTTGTTTAAATTGTAATTACAACACTATAATTTAGTGGGTATTTCTTGAGAAATGTGCATATTTGTCAAAATTTATTAAAATGATAAAAAGTTGTATGTTTGTGTTTTTTTTATAACTAGATCGACAGATTATAACATCAACATGAAATTTTCACTTGAGGCCTTCTTTTAGCCCCCCAAAGTTCAGAGTTATAGCCCCTCAAAGTTTTAACCCTATTCTTGGTACTGTATACAATTCGATACGTTGTTCTTTTCAAAAATCTAGACACAAACTGAGATATATTTTTAAAACTTTAATTATTTTAGGGGATGCAAATTATAATTACATTTTTACTAAAAATGTGGTTTCACTATTAGTAACACTGAGAAAGCAGTAGACTGACTCCAAGATGGTGAAATGAAATAAGGCGTCTACGCATCGCAAGGTAAGAAAAATCATTTTAAATTGTACTTTGCAATAATTTTAACCGTAAGTGATATAATTTGAATAGCTTAGAATATTTTACTAATCAGTATTCTATTTTGGTTGATCAAGATCGATTGTAACTATATTTTATTCACTGGTTTTTTCGAGTGTATCAGATTCTGATACACTGTTAGATAACCAATATTATAGATATTTTTGACTGTGTATCTAATATGTGACATTGTCAGAGGTGTGTACAGATACATTTATTAAGTTAGTATTTATATTTTATCTTTACAGGTGGTTGGTCAACTAACTATGCCATAACAAAATAGAGCTCGACAATTTGTGGCTCTTGTACCGAAGCCGGGGGCAAAATCTGATTTGGACAAAAGTGAATCATCAGGAGATGAACTCCAGTATTACGTAGGCCCAGCGAACTCCGACAGTAGTTCACCACCGCTCTCATTACCATCTTCGATGGAATACCTCCATCTATTACCAGATGAATTTTATATATGCTGTGGTGTATTGCTATTATATAGGCGTGATAAAAAAGCTAGGCGTGATACCAAAAAACTGAAGTCACTAAAAACATTTAGAATAGAAATATTTGAAAGCCTACGCAAATTTGAAAGAACTGAGGCAAGCGATATCGGCAGACCTCAGACATGCAGGATGCAGTAACGCATGAAAACAGGAAGAGTGGGACTGCATTCTGCATCCAAGCCTCGGTTTTTGTCTCGCGGAATTAAAACTAAATATTTTTCCTAACATTTAAATTTCTACTTCTTAGAGTGGTAATCTAAAAAACAATTACGTTCGGGCAATAAGCACAGCCGTATTTTACATTTCTGGCAAAAGAATTTCGTCTGTCCTTTTGTGCAGTACATACACCTCACCCTGGTACTTAATTATTATTTTGGGAAAATGGCCAACCTGGTAATATCGCACAGCATCTGGGGGTCTATCAGCTACTGGTTTGTGTATCGTAGCTATTGAGCTGGAAGGAGTTATACCGATATCGCTTGTCTCAGTTCGTTCAAATTTGCGTAGGCTTTCGAATATTTCTATTCTAAATGTTTTTAGTGACTTCTGTTTTTTGGTATAGCCTAGCTTTTTTATCACGCCTTTATAAAAGCAATACACCACAAGATATATAAAATTCATCTGATAATAGATGGAGGTTTTCCATCGAAGGTGGTAATGAGAGCGGTGGTGATCTACTGTCGGAGTTCGCTGGGCCTACGTAATACTGGAGTTCATGTTCATATGTCATGGATTTCCACTGATTCCATAACTTAGTAAAAATTTGTAATTAGTAATAAAAAGAATCTCATGAAACTGATATTTACACTTACGTATTAAGTAGTAATGTATAAAATTGATCTCATTTTATTCATAAATAAGACTCATTAATTAGGTAAGACTTAAAGGCTGATTGTGACTGATAATTATGTTGATTTTTAGAAGGTTTTATTTTGTACTTGTTGATAATGAAAACAGAATTTGCATTACTTTTATTTTTCCTATTCTAAGCAATGTGTCAAATATGATACATAGTTTTATTTCTATTGATTATTATGAACCTGGCAATGTGCCTAATGTGATACATACAATAAAACGTTAACTAAACAATTGTAATTTTTCTTATTATTTTTTGCCTTTCCAATGAACACCTAGGAACACAATTCAGGCATTATTTTTTAAAAATTCAGAAAAAAAAATCTCTGCCAAGAATAGGGTTAAGAGACATGGTAATGACAATTTTCAGCACGGTAATGACAAATCGAAACACTTTACCACTTTACCTTTCAAAAAAGTTATTGTAGGTTAATCCTACTAATATTATAAATGTGAAAGTTTGTATGTTTGTATGTTTGTTCGTCAATCACGCAAAAATGGATGATGGGATTTGAATGAAATTTGGAACACATATAGTTGACATCCTGGATTAACACATAGGCTACTTTTTATCCCGATAAAAGGCATAGCTTAATGGCGGCGGAGGAGGAAGTGGAAATCAGACGTTTCTGCTGCCTTAGTACTTCAGATTCACAAGTACCAGGAGAGCATAAACATGTCGAAATATTTTCGGGTCTGAATTTGTGAACGCCAAAGATTCTCGAGTACCGAGCAGACATAATATGACAAAGTATTTTTGGTCATGTTTTTTTTTTGCTGGAAAATAGATTGGCTTTCATTGCAAGCGTTCATGTTTGTAGGTTTGGATGTTTGTCCGTCAATCACGCAAAAACGGCTGAAAGGATTTAGATGAAATTTGGCACATATGTTGGTCACATCCTGAAATAACACATACCTAGGCTTCTTTCTATCCCGGTGACATACATGACCTAATGGAGACAGAGGAAGAAGTGGAAGTACAAAGTTTCTGCTACCTTAGTACTTCAGATTCAAAAGTACCAGGAGAACAGAAACATGTCAAAATTTTTTACCGGGCTAGAATTTTATTACGAGTTCAGTGCTAAAAGATTCATAAGAACAAGGATACCAAGAACATGTCAAATTGTTTTTGGGCAAGATATTTTTTTAAGCAGAGCAGAAACTTTTCGAAGTATTTTCGAGTCTCGATTTTTTTTTTACTAATGTTAGGCAAACGTTTGGCCGCTATCTCAGCTGATGTTAAGCGATGATGCGGTCTAAGGTGGAGTACGCTTGCCTAGAATTCCAAGCGCTACAAATTCACAAGTACCAGGAGAGCAGAAACATACCGAGATATTCCGGGGCCGGAATTACGAGCGCTACAGATTCACAATTATCAGGAGAGCAGAAACATCTCGGAAGTTTTTATGGGGCTTGAATTATGAGCGCTTTAGATTCACAAGTACCAGGAGATCAAAAATATATCGAAGCATTTTCCGCGTTGGAATTGTGAACGCTAAATTTTCACAAGTACTAGGAGAGCAGAAACATGTCGAGGCATTTCGGAGCTGGAATTAGGAGCGCTACAGATTCAGAAGTACCAGGAGAGCAGTAATATCTCGAAGTATTTTTTGGGCTAGAAATAATTCTGAACGCTATAGATAGATTCCCGAAAATAACCAGGAGAGCAGACACACGTCGATTTATTTTCGGCGCCGGAGCTGTGAGCGGTTAAGTTTAAAAAATACCAAAAGAACACAAACATGTCGAAGCTTATTTCCGGGCTAAAATGATGAACTCTAAAGATTCACAAGTAACAGGAGAGCAGAAACCTGTCGAAGTACCTATTTTCGAGGCTGGAAATTGTGAACGCTATAGATTCTCAAGTACCAGGTGAGCAGAATCATGTCGAAGATTTTTGGGGCCGGAATTACGAGCGCTACAGATACAGAAGTACCAGGAGAGTAGGAACATCTCGAAGTTTTTTTGTACTAGAATTATGAGCGCTATAGATTTACAAGTAACAGGAAACCAGAAACATGGCGAAGTTTTTTCAGGGCTGGAAACTGTTCACAAGTACTCGGAGAGCAGAAACATGCCGAGGTATTTTCGGGGCCGGAATTATGAGCGCTAAAGTATAAAAATTACCAGGAGAGCAGAAACATGTCGAAGTATTCCGTGGCCATAATAATGAGCGCTACAGATTCACAAATACCAGGAGAGCATGAATATGTCGAAGTTTTTTGGGACTAGAATTATGAGCGCTATAAATTCACAAGTACCAGGAGACCAGAAACATGCCGAAGTTTTTTCAGGGCTGGAAACTGTTCACAAGTACCCGGAGAGCAGAAACATGGCGAGGTATTTTCGGGGCCGGAATTATGAGAGGTAAAGTATAAAAATTACCAGGAGAGCAGAAACATGTGGAAGTTTTTTGGGGCTGGAATTATGAGCGCTATTGATTCACAAGCACCAGGAGACCAGGAACATGTCGAAGTTTTTCAGGGCTGGAAATTGAGAACGCTATAGATTCACAAGTACCAGGAGAGCAGAAACATGTCGAAGCACTCAGGGGCCGGATAAAAAGTGCTACAGATTCAGAAGTACCAGGAGAGCAGAAACATCTCGAAGTTTCTTTGGGACTGTAATTATGAGCGCTATAGATTCACAAGTACCAGGAGACCAGAAACACGCCGAAGTTTTTTCAGGGCTGGAAACTGTTTACAAGTACCCGGCGAGCAGAATCATGTCGAGGTATTTTCGGGGCTTTAATTGCAGACCGTTAGGATTAAAAAGTACCAAAGGACCAGAAACATGGTAGGTATAGTGAGGTATTTCTGGCGCCAGAATTTTGAGCGGTTATGATACAAAAGTACTCGACGAACAGAAACACTTCGAAGTATTTTTGGGGCTGAAATTGTGAGCGGTTAGGATTTAAAATTACCAGAAGAACAAAAACATGTTGAAATAATTTTGAGGCTAAAAATATGACAGAAACGTATCGAAGTTTTTTCTGGGCTGGAATTGTGAACGCTATAGAATTACAAGTACCAAAAGAGCAGAAACATGTCGAAGTTTTTCGGGCCTGGAATTGTGAGCAGTTAGTATTCAAAAATAAGAGGACAACAGGCACATGCCGAAGTTTTTTCCGGGCTGGAATTAGAAGCGCTAAAGATTAACAATTACCAGGAGACCAGAAACATGTCGCAATATTTCCGGGGCTGGAATTATGAGCGGTTTGGATTCTAAATTACCGGGAGACAAGATTCACAAGTACCTACCAGGAGATCACAAACATGTCAAAGTAATTTTGGGGCTGAAATCTTACTTTCAGCCGCACCGCAGAGACTCACAATATCTAGATACCTGATCATGAAGATGCAGTTCCAAGGATGACACAATGAGGCAACAAAGTTGCGCGGCAGTTCTAAAGTCTACGCAGACGAAGTCGCGGGAAGAAGCTAGTAATAATAATATCACACAACGCCATCTAGTCCCAAGCTAAGCAAAGCTTGTGTTATGGGTACTAGACAACTGATAAACATACTTATATATTTCTAAATATGTACATACATATTATAGATAAATTACACCCAGACACAGAACAAAATGATCATGCTCATCACACAAACATTTTGTCCTGGGTGGGAATCGAACCCACAACCCCTGGCATAGCAGTCAGGGTCACTAACCACTAGACCAACAGGCTCATCATTAACATTAAAAAACCTAAAAAATAGGTATTTCGTCATTACCATGCAAAATTAATAATTACCGTGGTTAAAAAAACCACGGTAAAACATGGTAATTACGAACATGGTAATGACGATTTCTTTATTTTTGCCACTAAACTTTGAAACGAATCCGCTTTCTGGAACATTCTTTCATTCAAGGACTGTTTCGCCCGTCGGTTTTTCGTTTTATACGAATAATATTATGATTTTGTCAATACTTACCGGGTACTGCAATCCACGTAGATGACGCGTCCCAGTGACAATCTCAAACATACTGACTGAAAACAATTATTTACTAATTTTTCGGCGAGAAAAAGTGACGTGCGTTCTCACTGACGTTTTAACAATGACTTGCGGGAATCGGGATGCGGGGGAACCGACTAATATAAAAAAAATGTTCTGTAAGAAATTGTGCACGTCGCGACAAGTCAAGCCACGGTAATGACTATTTTTTCTTAGGACAAAGTTGAAAGTTATTTGGTGGGTTATCTATTTCGTTAAAATCAATTAGATAAATGTAATAAGGTAGAATAATTTATTGTAATTTGATAGTATTATGTGAAACAGGGTATAAAAGACTTTAATAACTTTAATCCTAATGTAATAATTCCTTTTCGGGGTTTGGGACAGCCACGGTAATTACATTTTCACATTTTAAAATTTAAATAGAAATAGTTTAAAATTACAGCAGCATACTGTGATTCCATAAAGGAAAAGTTCATGTTAATACCATAAATATCCGAAAATCATTGGAAAGCTTAGTATGCATTAGTTATGAGTCCGGACAGCAAATTATTCTCTCAGGAATAACTGCCCAATTATTCTCCATTTTATGTAACCTTAACTGTCAGTATTGACACTAATCAACACTGACGTATACGTCAGTGCTAATGAAGTGTCATAGCTGTGCTGAATTATCTTATTATCTATAGTGTTCGCATTCGACCATGTGCAAAATTGTAAGCTTAATGAAAATTAGTTCTAGTCGATTGTAACTAGATGGCGTTGTTAGTTGAGACGTGATTTTTACATCGCGGTGTTAAGATTCTCCGGCAATTATATATAAGGTTTACGAATTAATGTTTTTTTTTTTTTTTTTTTTTTTTGACATTCTGCTCTCGGCAGCCATCCGAGCCAGTCGCACTCACTCCACGCCGCTCTGTGCTACGACCGTAGCAACGAGCACCTAGCGCTACGCCCTTCGTAGCGTCCGACGCGACGTCACCAGACGGTCGCCCCGCCTCTCCGTAGCGGTGCTACGAGAGTGCTACGCTTTGTGCTACGCACATTGCTACGCGCTCTTGGACACACCCCTACATCGTTTAAGCGGCTACGAGTGTTCATTCACTTGTAGTTGTTTTAAACGATCGCGTTTTTTGGCCCCTTCTGGGTTAAATCCACAGTTTAGTGGTACTTGGGGGATACCTTACGGTGTTAACGAACCCAAGTGGTGCTGACCCGACGCACCAGCCTAGCCCCTTCAGGGCTCGGCTAAGTCGGAAGGACTTTGGCTTGCGGCCTTGGGGGATCTCCTAGTCGCGGCCACTGCTCTAACCCCGTTCTCTTACAGCTGCACCCGGTGACGGTTGGGTGTGTCTACCCCTTCGGCACCGGACCGGTCGAAAGACCCATAGGGCCCCGCTGCACATTAAGATTGGCAGCGGGTTATCAAGCTTAGGGCTCACTATAGGTACGCACCTCCCTGTCTACACCCGACAGGGAGGGTACACATCCCCGGGTTCTCCCACCCGGGGAGTTAGGTTTTGGTTAGGGCCCCTCAGGCCATCAGACAGTTGTGTTGCCGGCGAGTTTGTTTGGGCTTTCTTCTCGCTGGTGGTAACACTAGGAAACGCCCAAGGGACAGGGAGTTTTTGGGGTGCTGTCTGCTCGAGGAGCCGCGGTCCACGTGACTCCTCGAGGCGTGGTTAGGAGCTAGGTACCCCCCCCCCCCCCTGTTTTCCCCCTGTTTTCTTCCTCCTCATCAGTCACCATGACGTCGCCTCCAAGTTTGGAGGACTTTCTTTCTTCGGCCCGAGATGTGTTGGGATCAATCGTCGATCCCAGGATCAAGGCCAGATTCCGCGGCCAACTGAACGCGATGTTCGAGGACATTGACTCCTCATTGCCCCTCTCCGGGCAAACTGCTTCGTCCCAACAAGGGACCATTCTGTCGCCCCCTCAGGGCAACCCCCCCTCCTCGGCTGTCACCCCTTGCACCTCAAGGGCAACCACACCAATGCCCGTCGCTATGGATTTTGTCGACGACTACGCATCGGACCCCGATTCGGCTCCCCCCTCCGCTTTCTCTTCTTGCTCGGACCTGACGGCCGGGTTTACCCCTGTGGGTAAGGGGAAGAGGAAGAAGCGGAGTCCAGCCACGGAGTCTGCTCCGAAAGCTAAGAAAACGGCAGTATCTCCTGCCACTTCTGCCTCCCGCGCACCTCTCTCGCGTCCGTCTTCTCCCTCATCTGCTCCTGCTGGTATCTCCCAGCAAGCGAGTCAGCAGAGGCAGTCTAGCCGCCCGGCTAGCCCCATGGCAACAGCCACCCAGGCCTCGCCCCCGAAGACCAAACCTCCTCCACCACTCTACCTACATCAGGTCAAGCAGTGGGATGACATTTCCGCGGTTTGCGACTTACGCAAAATTCGCTATAGTCATGCCCGTGTGGTTCAACAGGGCCTTAAGGTCTCTGTTCCCACAGCAGCTGACTACAGGGCGCTACATAAACTCCTCGTTGAGAGGAAAGTGGCGTTCCACTCCTTCGCTCTCCATGAGGAGAAACAAATCAGAGTGGTGGTGAGGAACGTTCCTCTCGACCTTGACGATGACGACATCTACTGCAGCCTCGAGAAGCAGAAGATACCTGTAGCATCGGTCCACCGCATGCACCGTCGCGGCGGAGCACCGTATAACATGGTGCTCGTAGTCTGCAACCCCGTCGAGGGTTACCACCCTATCTACAAGATCTCAAAGATCTGTAGCATGGAAGGGTTCAAGGTCGAGAACCCTCACCGTAGCGGCATCGTTGGCCAGTGCCATAGATGTCAGCTTTACGGCCACTCCCAGCGTCATTGCCACGGCAAACCACGCTGCGTTAAGTGTCTGGGCGACCATGGCACTAAGGACTGTCCTCGTCCGAAGGATCGCACAAAATGCGCTGATCCCCCCAGCTGCGTGTTGTGCGGAGAGTCTGGGCACCCGGCCAACTACCGTGGTTGTCCCAAGGCGCCCAAATCCTCCGCACCGAAGCTGGCGAAGCGTGACAGTGCTCGCCAACAAAGGGAGACCCCTTCCGTCCCCAACAACAAGACTCTTCAGCGTTCCAACCCCTGGAACGCTCAAAATCACGAAAAACATTTCCCGGCGTTACAAAAGACGTCATCCCAGGCCGCAACGACCGTTTCGGTCCCTGCGGCCCAAAAGGGTACCCCGGCGGTGCCGGCCCTTTTGGACGTCTCCATCCCGCCGTTCGCCGTGCCTACAACTAGCCGAGCTATGGCTCAGAAGGAGGCGAGGCCTGTGCAGCTCCCACCAGTGGCGAAGTCTGCCCCTATGGCGATCACTGCGACTGCTTTCTCGCAGAACATTCATGTTCTGGCGTACTATGCTTTCAGCTCTCCAAGAGCTCTAGAAATGAAACAGGCCTTAGAGTCCTGCCACGCCACCGAGGCTGGTTCAGTTGCGCTGGAATACAGCGACGTCATGAGATACGTAGAAATGTTTTTAACTTTTAAATCTTGAATGGATAAAGGCCCAAATACGTGTAGGCTCAAACCGAAGGCCCTCCGGATAGGGCTCTTCAATGCTAATGGCCTTCAGGGCCAACGTGATGAGATCGCCACGTTTCTTCGCGACCATCACTTAGATATTCTTTTACTTCAAGAGACCTTCCTCAAACCATGTCATCGGGATCCTAAAATCGCCAACTATCGTTTAGTTCGCAATGATAGGACCCGGAGTCATTTAGGAGGCACTCTTATCTACTACAAAATGTCTCTTCACTGCATCCCTATGGATCCTCCCACCCTTTCCTCGATCGAGGTCTCCGTCTGTCGGCTAGGCATGACTGGCCATCAGCCCATCACGATCATCTCGGCTTACATTCCTCCTTCCATCTCGGATGCTACATCCGTCAAGGACGACCTAACAACTCTTCTTGGTATGAGTGACTCTGTCCTTCTGGCGGGGGATCTCAACGCCAAACATCCCTCGTGGAATAGCCACTCAACCAATCTTAAAGGTAGAGCCGTTTTCGAACTGTGCAATACCTTGAACTTCGACGTCATTGCACCAATGCATCCGACGCATTACCCTCACGACCCGAACCTTCGACCCGATGTACTCGACATCGCTCTCCTTAAGAATGTTAACCTACGGTTACATGCTGTGGAGGCGTTTGACGAGCTCAACTCAGACCATCGGCCAGTTATTCTGGAGCTCGCTCCTAGACACGGTCCTATGGACCCCTGTCAACCCCTTCCTCCCCAAGTGGTCACTGACTGGAGGAGAGTAAGCGAAATGCTGAAAAACTCCACGTCATCCCACTTGGACAACATTCCTGATAACATCGAGACTGTGGATGACACGAAATCCGCGATCAGCTCTCTCACGGAGCACGTTCAATCTGTCCTGAACAGTTGTTCAAGGGAGGCACCGTCGATGAGAGATCATCGCTGGAAACTCCCTGACGATGTGCGTGCGCTCGTGACTGAGAAGAACGCGGCCGTCCGTGCCTACAGATCTTTCCCCTGCGCTAATAACAAAAGCTTTATGCGTTACTTACAGCGTAAATTAAGTAAACGCGTCAAAGAGCTGCGTAACCAGCAATGGGAAAAGATGCTCGGTGAACTCGAACCGACTCACCTCGCATTCTGGGAACTTCAGAGGAAGTTGCGCACTTCTGAGGTTTCTTCCATGCCCCCGCTCACTCGTCCTGACAATACCATCGCCTTTGATGACGATGAGAAGGCCGAATGCCTGGCCGACAGCCTGGAGTCTCAATGCTCCCCCAGCTCCGAACCAGTAGACCCGGCTCACCTCGCTGAGGTTGATGCTGAGGTTGAACGTAGGACTTCCCTTCCACCTGTCGAGGACCCCGATGATCCTCTCCCACCCGTCACTCCAGACGAGGTGAAGGAGATCATTGGCAGACTCAAACCCAGGAAAGCACCTGGGTCAGATGGAATCACCAACAGGGTGTTCCGTCTCTTTCCTGACACTCTTATCCTGTTGCTGACCGCCATCTTCAATGGTGCTCTAGCAAACAACATGTTTCCACAAGAGTGGAAAGAGGCTACTGTCATCGGTATTCCCAAGCCGGGCAAGCCAAAATCATCTCCTTCTTCCTACCGTCCTATCAGTCTGCTCAAAGCGCTCGGCAAGATCTACGAGAGGCTTATTTATAAGCGTCTCAAGGATTATGCGGAGCGCAAGAGTCTTATTCCTAAAGAGCAGTTTGGCTTCAGATCCAATCACTCTTGTGTCCAACAGGTGTACCGCATCACTGAGCACATCAATGACCGTTTTCAGCGCGGCATGATGACGGGAAGCCTTTTCTTTGACATTGCGAAAGCCTTCGACAAGGTCTGGCACAACGGCCTGATATACAAGTTGTATCGCCTCGGTGTGCCAGATCGTCTCGTGCTCATCTTACGAGACTATTTGTCGAACCGCACCTTTCGGTATCGCATCGAAGGGGCGCTTTCTTCCCCTCGTCCTATCCGAGCAGGCGTACCGCAAGGTGGCGTGCTCTCGCCTCTTATCTTCACGCTATTCACCAGCGACATTCCCAAGTCCCCCAAGACGCAGTTAGCGCTATTTGCCGATGATACGGCCATTTACTGCAGCGGCAGGAGCCCTACGGTCATTGCCCGGAACCTCCAGAAATCCGCCACTGACTTAGCCCTGTGGTTTCGGAGGTGGAGGATTGAGGTAAACCCGGAAAAAAGTCAGGCGGTCTTGTTCCGTAGAACTTGGACGAGAATCTCCCATCATCCTGATCCTATCACCATGTTTGGTAAGCCGATCCCTTGGGAAAAGCGAGCTAAATATCTTGGTGTCATACTAGATCAACGCCTGAATTTTGCAGAGCACATAAGGACGGTACGCTCGCGTGCCGCCTTCGCTCTCGGTAGGCTCCATTCCATGCTGAATGCACGCAGCAAGTTATCTCTCAAATGCAAACTGCGCATTTACACTACGTGCATACGTCCGATTATGACTTATGCGTGTGCCACTTTCGCACACACTAAGCCACGTCATATCCATAGGATGCAGTCACTTCAGAACCGCTTTCTCCGTCGGGCCACGGGTGCCCCGTGGTTCGTTAGGAACGATCGGCTTCATATCGATCTCAAAATTCCGACTATCCAGCAATTCATGAAACGACTTACTAAGCGTTTCATCGAATCTGCGGACAAACATTCAAACTTCCTAATTGCATCGGCTTCCCGATACACGCCCTCTCAGATTAGTAGGATTCGCCGGCCACGGCACACCCTCACAGATCCCGACGATCCCATCACCCTACTCCAAGAAAGTTCTAGGGAAACGAGTACCCTAAATAAACACAAACACAGACCGCGATCCGTATTCCGACCTCGCCGCCGAGGTCCAGCGCGACGACCCTGTAAATCTCCCCCCCGTCTTTTGCCAAATGAGCCAGCCCGCGAAGCTGAGCCTATAGTAGCTTTAAACTCCCCAAATAATGGAAATATGACCCAGCCAGTCCCTTGCTGCCCTCCCCCAAACGATGCCGCTGAGTCGAGGTCCGTACCCCACAGGGGGTGCCCTCAGCGAGCGGAGTTTTAGTATATTTTATATAGCCTTGGCTGGGGGCCTTAAATTCACCTAGGCCACCACAGGCAAGTCCGGTTAAGTAGCTGAGGCTCTCTAGAGTCGTTAGCTGCGAGAGGCCACTATCAAAAAAAAAAAAAAAAAAAAAAAAAAAAATGTTTTTTTTGAGTTTGAGTATCCAGACCACGCCTTGATCTGTTGATACAAATATACACTATAACGGTATCCGGTGTTTCATTTAATCCGAGTTCCGCGAATTAGTGTTCATGGTCCTACGAGCTGGATAAGTGAGATCCAGATAGTTTTTTACATCATTGGCGTGGAAACCAGGGTGGATCGCCCTGAAGCGCCGCACACCCAAGTTGGTGTGCACAGTGGAGTGTCCAGTGCTGCTGCAGCGAAGTTGGCGTGGACCAGCACCAGGAGCCGGCGCAGGGTGGACCAGAACCAGGAGGCGGCGCAGGGTGGACCAGCACCAAGAGGCGGCGCAGGGTGGACCAGCACCGGCAGGCGGCGCAGAGTGGACCAGCACCTGGAGGCGGTGCAGGGTAGACTACCACCAGAAGACGGAGTTGGACACCAGCTGAGTGAGGCGCAGGGCGAAAAGCAGTTCATCAGTGGAGTGAAAACGGGTGCAGTGTTGTGAAGTGTGGTTTGTACAAGAAGATAAATCGTGAGTACTTTATTGTTTAATATTGCAAAGTCGGAATTTCTGAAGATAGAACATTTCGTCTGAAAAGATTTTATTTTATTGGACTTTATGACTTTATTCATAAGTTATAAAAGTGTACCTGCTTGAAATTGTGTTGTTTTGTGTACCAATTTGTGCAATATTGAACTGATTGTAAAAATTGGATATTCTTTGGTATGTTTATGATTGAATTCTCAATGTTTTGCTGTTGTGTTATGGTATTTATTTGAAGTAGTGAAAACACAGCGAATTTTTGTGAGTTTGGTTATCATTTGTAATTGGCAGCACTTTTGAGAATTGTATTTAACATAATCTTACGGTCTTGACAAATTTTATAAACATGGAGGCTATGTACAAATTACAAAATAATACGAAGCTTCTAATAGAAAAAGCTCAGATTAACTTTAAAAAGGCTCCTAAAGAAAGAGTAACTCAAATGTATGTTGAAACTAGATTAGAAGCATTAGAATCTCTGTGGAAAGAATTCTCGTCGACCCATAAAAGTATAGTAAAAGGTGTAACAGACGCTCAGCGAGAATCTGATCACTATTTTGTACATGATATTTATGATAGTACTGAAGAAACTTATATAGTCCATAAATCGCAATTAAAGGAAATTTTAGACACACGTAGGGATCGCATTTCGTATCAAAGTCCAAATGCAGAGGTCGATCACACAGCTTCAAATAGTGTTAGATTGCCAAAAATAAACATACCAAAGTTTTCGGGTGCTTATTCTGAGTGGACAACATTTAAAGACCTATTCACATCATTGATACACAATAATAAAAATTTAGAAGATGTTCAAAAGTTGCATTATTTAAAGGGCTTATTGTCAGGCGAAGCAGAGCAACTTGTTCGATACATACAGGTTACTTCTGACAACTACAAAGAATGTTGGTCGTTGCTACATAGTAGATATAACAATAAACGGTTCCTGTCAAATTGTTTATTAAAGCGCTTATTGAGTCAGGCTAATGTAAACGAATGTTCAAATAGTCTTAAGGGTTTACTAGATACTACAATGGAATGTCTTAATGGTCTTAAAAATCTTGGGGTTGATGTCAGCACGTGGGATCTCATTATAATTTTTATAATTAGTTCAAAACTAGATCCTGAATCACGAAAGCAATGGGAAACGAAAATAAGCGAAAACGATGAGTTACCATTGCTCTCGGAGTTCAGAGATTTTTTGGAGGCCAGATTTCGAGCGCTCGAGTTTTTAGACACTAAGCAAAGTAGACCTAAGCCAAAGGTTCACCATATAGTTAATAGCGACAATAAGGCCGATGCAACATGTTGTCCATTCTGTAAAGAAGCCCACAAAATCTATAATTGTAAGAAATTTGCTCAAGAGAGTTACGAATCTCGTCATAGCTTTGTACAAACCAACCGCTTGTGTTATAATTGTTTAAACGGGAATCACTCAATAAAGTTTTGTCGACAAAAAACGACATGTCGCATCTGTAAGCGAAGGCATCACTCACTACTCCATCCAAATACGGTCTCAAACTCCACAGTAAATGAAAGCTCGAAAACAGAAGCTGAAGTTAAATCAGCGGTGTCAAGCGTTCAGGCATCGTCATCAGTAAGCGAACCATCAAATTTAGTCAGATCAGGCTGATGACAACGCACTTTTGCGACAGTCCTGGGAAATAGAGTCTACTATCTCTAATAAGAAGATCCTTTCCGACGAAGAGCGTCAATGTGAGGATATTTATGCAAAAACTACGTACCGTGATGAGGAAGGTCGTTATGTAGTTAATCTCCCATTTCGCGATCAAAATCCGCAGTGTCAATATGGGAATTCGAAAGAGCTCGCAATCAAAAGATTTAATTTTTTAGAAAATAAATTCAAGAAGAATCAGACAATTAAAGCTAGAAACTCAGATGTGTTCCAAGAATACATCGACCTTGATCATATGGAGCCTGTACTCGGTAATGAGCGTGATATGTGTAAAGCTGTTTATCTGCCACATCACGCCGTGGTACGTGATGACAAAACTACAACCAAGGTCCGAATCGTATTCGATGCTTCAATGAAGGGGTTGAATGGAGTGTCTCTGAACGACGATCTCATGATTGGCCCCATGCTGCAACCTCCATTACGTCACATCGTCATGAAATGGCGAAAACACCCCATAAGCCTCTGTGCGGATATTATAAAAATGTACAGGCAGGTGAAGGTTTCTCCTGAACATGCTGAGTTTCAGCGAGTGGTGTGGCGCAACGATCCAGAGTCTGAAATGCAAGAATATAAATTAGTAAGAGTCACATTTGGCACAGCAGCAGCTCCTTACCTTGCAGTGAAAACTTTACAGCAGGTGGCAGTCGATGCGGATGGAAGTCATCCCGAAATATGTGATATAATAAAAAATGACTTTTATGTCGACGATTTAATGACAGGATGTCAGACCCTTGAAGAAGGTTTGCAAATACATGCAAAATTAACAGAGTTTCTGTCCAAGGGTAAATTTGAGCTGCAGAAATGGGTCAGCAGCTGCGATAAACTAAACGAGATAATTCAAGAAAAAACTATGAAAGATGTGAGACAGAATGAAGAAGAGGCACAGAGAAAGTCTATCAAGTTGGATTCAGTCATGAAAATATTAGGTATTTCGTGGGATCGTCGGAGGGACGAATTTAATTATCAAGTGCAACTGGAGCCACAGCAGTCCCCAATTACAAAAAGAAAGGTGATAGCTGACATCGCACGCCTTTTTGACCCGCTTGGTTGGGTAGCCCCGTGCATCATTACATCCAAGATCTTCATTCAAAGGCTTTGGCTTGCTGGCCTAGAATGGGATGAAGAATTAACACCGGAACTTTTACAAGAATGGGAAACTTACCGTTTAAGCCTTCTAGAGATTAACAAATTCAGCATCCCCAGATGGGTTAACATGAAATCAGATGATCTATTGGTAGAATTACACGGATTCTCCGACGCATCGAGTGCCGCTTAGGGTCAGCTCAGACCGAGACGCGACGCGACGCGACGTTGCGAAAGAGCTACTCAAAATACAACTTTATATTCTACACGATAAGATACACTATATATACAAGTGGCGCATTGCTGCGGTGCAACGTATACTGACTTCTCACAGTGAAATGTGTATCTTATCGTGTAGAATATAAAGTTGTATTTTGAGTAGCTCTTTCGCAACGTCGCGTCGCGTCGCGTCTCGGTCTGAGCTGACCCTTACGCTGCTGTGATCTATATCAGAGTCATTGATGCCCAAAAAATAATTCATGTTAGTTTGATCACCTCTCGAACTAAGGTTGCACCAGTCAAGCAACAGTCAATCCCGCGTTTGGAGCTGATGGGAGCAGTTTTACTTTCTGAACTCATTTCTGAAGTTGCTGAAGTAATGAAAATCAAATCGCCTCAAATACACGCCTGGACTGACTCAACAGTGGTTTTGGCATGGCTTAGTAAACATCCCAGTCACTGGACTACCTTCGTTGGAAACAGAGTGTCCACTATTCTCTCTCATGTCGACAACCAACATTGGGCTCATGTCCAATCTACGCATAACCCTGCAGATTTGGCATCTAGAGGTGTAACACCCCAAGAACTTGCAAGCAGCTCACTTTGGAGTCAAGGACCTTCACGGCTTCATGACGAAACGATAGAATACACAAGACCAAAGTCAATTAGCACTAACATGGAGCAAAAATCAATCAAGGTGCACGTCGTAACTGAATCACTCCAAGAAGATCCTTTCTGGAAAAAGTATTCATCGTTACAAAGGTTAGTTCGGGTTATAGCGTACTGTAGAAGAGTTTTGAGATGGAAGAAACAGTCATATGGTGAAAATAGATTTGAAAACTATCTAACCAAGGAAGAAATACAAGAAGCAACAAAAACGTGTATAAAACTTGTTCAGAATCATGAGTTTTCCGAAGAAATTAACGATATAAGAAAAACCGGAAGTGTAAAATCAAAAAGCAAGCTTAAAAGTCTCTGTCCAGTCATTGATGATGAAGGCATTCTTCGTGTCAGTGGACGAATTCATAACGCAGATTTAGACGAGGCTGTCAAACATCCCATCATCCTCCCACATAGCAGTCATTTTACCAATCTAGTGATTGATGAAGCCCATAAGAAGACTTTACATGGGGGGCCAACACTAATGTTAAGCCAGCTGCGTGCTAGGTATTGGATCCTTTCCGCCAAAACAAAGATAAAAGCTCACGTACACAAATGTGTGAAGTGCCGGCGGTACTCCGCATCTAATCAAGCCCCTCTCATGGGTCAGTTACCGTCGAGCCGAGTCACTCCAGCAAGACCATTCCTAAAGAGTGGCGTGGATTTTGCTGGTCCCATCAGCATCCGAACTTCAAAGGGTCGAGGCCACCAATCGTACAAAGGGTACATTTGTGTATTTATTTGCATGGTGACCAAGGCTATTCATTTAGAGGCCATAAGTGATTTGACGTCGCAAGGTTTCATAGCTGGCTTCAAAAGATTTGTAGCTCGGCGCGGTTTTGTCAGTGATATTTGGAGCGACAATGGCACAAACTTTGTTGGCGCTTCCAAGGAGCTTCGGCATTTAGTTGCTGCGGAAGAGTCTTCCGTGGCTGTGGAGATTAAGGAGTGGTTAAGCAATAACAGTACTTCTTGGCATTTCATTCCGCCACATTCCCCTAATTTCGGTGGCTTGTGGGAGGCTGGAGTAAAATCGACCAAATACCATCTAAAACGAGTAATAGGTATTTCGACTCTTACGTTTGAAGAAATATCAACACTTTTGTCTCAAGTAGAGGCGTGCCTTAATTCCAGGCCGCTATCAATGTTGCCTGACAATTCCATAGACCCCAATCCGTTAACACCAGGTCATTTCTTAATAGGTGAGCCACTGATAACAGTGCCTGAACGTAATTATGAGAGTTCAAACATCAGCAGTTTGAAACGTTGGCAAGTTACCCAACGCATGTTGCAAAATTTTTGGAGGCGATGGTCGGATGAGTACTTAGTTAATTTGTTACAGCGTCATAAATGGACGAAAAACATTCCAGAACCAAGCATTGGAGATGTAGTTTTAGTCAAGGAGGATAACTTACCTCCTGCTCGTTGGCAAAGTTGTAGAAAAGCACCCTGGTTTGGATAAGATTACACGAGTAGTGACTCTCCAGTGTAATGGATCTCTGATCAAACGACCTACTTCGAAAACTGTGTATTTTGCCAATTGCTAAGTGATAGTATCCGATAAGTTAGTTTAAGCTATTTTAGTAAGTTAGATATAAGATATAAGTTTATACAGTCCACAAATATTATAAGTTAAGATTGTAAGTTAATATAACCCAAAGGGTATTGTACGTCATCAGTAATTGCCACTGCACACAAACCATTTCTAGTTTTAGCCCCTGACCTCATGGTGGGCGGTTTTGTGTAATGAAGGACATATCATAATGTCCTTGGTGGGCGGTATGTTCGCATTCGACCATGTGCAAAATTGTAAGCTTAATGAAAATTAGTTCTAGTCGATTGTAACTAGATGGCGTTGTTAGTTGAGACGTGATTTTTACATCGCGGTGTTAAGATTCTCCGGCAATTATATATAAGGTTTACGAATTAATGTTTTTTTTGAGTTTGAGTATCCAGACCACGCCTTGATCTGTTGATACAAATATACACTATAACGGTATCCGGTGTTTCATTTAATCCGAGTTCCGCGAATTAGTGTTCAATAGTGTGTCACTGTCCTTATTAAAAAAACTTGAGAGGTGTCAAGGAACACCCGGATGGAACAAAGTTCCTTTTATTTATGTACAAAAATATACAAATGATAGAATTTCATTGACTTTGGATTCTAACTTTGACTTCTGACTTTGACTAGGTACTGACTAAAATAATGAACTCTAAAGATTGTCAAGTACCAGGAGAGCAGAAACATGTCGAGGTATTCCGTGGCCATAATTACGAGCGCTACAGATTCACAAATACCAGGAGAGCAGGAACATGTCGATGTTTTTGGGTCTGGAATTATGAGCGCTATTATTCACAAGTACCAGGAGAGCAGAAACATGTCGAGGGATTCCGGGGCCGGAATAACGAGCACTACAGATTCAGAAGTAGAGAGCAGAAACATCTTGAAGTTTCTTTGGGACTGGAATTATGAGCTCTATAGATTCACAAGAACCAGGAGACCATAAACATGCCGAAGTTTTTTCAGGGCTGGAAACTGTTCACAAGTACCCGGAGACCAGAAACATGTCGAGTTATTTTCGGGGCCGGAATTTTGAGCGCTAAAGAATCAAAATTACCGGGAGATCAGAAACATGTCAAAATTTTTCTGGGGCTTTAATTGCAGACCGTTAGGATTCAAAAGTACCAGTGGACCTTATAAACATGTTGAAATATTGCCGGCTCCGGAATTTTGAGCGGTTATGATACAAAAGTACCAAAAGGAACAGAAACACGTCGAAGTATTTTTGGGGCTGAAACTGTGAGCGGTTAGGATTTAAAAGTACAGTCGCCAGCACAGCAAGCTACAACAATCTGTCAAATTTCGTCGTTAGATTTTCAACTTTATTGCTAAAGTGATTGGATTCAAATTTGATTTGAAAAATTTGACAGTTTCGGATAGCTTGATGTGCTGGCGACTGTGCCAGAAGAACAAAAACATGTTTTTGGCTGAAAATATGGGCGCTAAAGATTCACAAGTACATTGTACATTTGGCTGCTTGTGGACACTGGCGTGGAGAAGTCAATCTACATCGGCGTATACCGATCGCACAGCGGTGATCAGGAAACTACTGCGCTATTTAATTCCCTCGTGGAGTCGACTGACGTAGCCCAACAACGATACCCAACAGCGAAGCTCATTTTTCTGGGGGACTTCAACGCCCACCATAAAGAGTGGTTGTTCCCGTTCCAGAAAACTGACCACGCCGGGTTAGAGGCACGCAAGTTTGCTTTAACGCTAGATCTAACCCAGCTGGTGAATGTGGCAACGCGGGTACCGGATGTTGACGCCCATACACCCAATTGCTTGGACCTTCTGATGACAACTGATCCGGATAGTCATTCGGTATCGGTCTCAGCTCCGCTAGGAACGTCTGACCACTGTCTGGTGAAATCCGTATCGTACTGCTCTCCTCCCGATGAGAGCCCTAGGGGCACTAGACGAGTATGGCGATACGAGTCAGCAGATTGGGATGAGATGCGGCACTTTTTTGCGTCTTATCCTTGGCGGCAAGTGTGCTTCTCCTCGGGTGACCCCTCGTGCTGTGCTGACGTGATTTCGGACGTGATTCGGCAGGGGATGGAGTATTTTATTCCATTCTCCGATATTCCTCTCGGTCACAAATCGCGGCCTTGGTATAATGCAGAATGCGCCCTCGCTGAGGCCCGTAAAGAGTCTGCTTACCAAGCGTGGATCAAGGCCCGCGACCGAAAGGTCAAAGCACGTAGGATTCGCAAGAAGAAGGGAGCCTTCAATTCTGCCACCAAGTTCTGCAAGCGGGTTCTACGAAGGGCACGTTTTGACCATGTTGGACGTATTGGGGCCAAACTAGCATCACACCCCCCGGGTAGTAAGCAGTTCTGGTCCCTATCGAAAGCCGTCGAAACGAACTTCTGTCGACCCACTTTGCCTCCAATGTTGAAACCTGATGGGTCGCTGGCTCACTCTGCAAATGAGAAAGCAAATTTGTTTGCATCTCTTTTTGCAAGCAATTCACGTCTGGACGCTGGCTCTAAGCAACCACCAACTTTACCTCGTTGTGATTCTTCGATGCCGGAGATCGCAGTCCACAATATAGAGGTCCGAAGAGTATTGTGCAGTCTAGACGTGAATAAGGCCAGTGGGCCTGACGGCATTCCAGCAAAAGTGTTAAGGCAATGTGCGCCAGAACTGTCTCCTGTGCTGACACGCCTGTTCCGCCTCTCTCTTGAAAAAAGAACGGTGCCAAAATCCTGGAAGCTTGCAAATGTGCAACCGGTGCCCAAAAAGGGTAACCGCGCAGATCCTGCTCATTACAGACCAATCGCCATTACCTCCATCCTTTGCAAGGTTATGGAAAGGGTATTGAACAGTAAGTTGCTGACTTACCTTGAAGACAATGATCTCCTCAGTGACCGTCAATATGGCTTTCGCCGGGGACGGTCTACTGGCGATCTTCTTGTGTATGTCACGCACTACTGGGGCGAAGCCATCGAGAGACACGGCGAAGCACTTGCTGTGTCTCTCGATATCTCGAAGGCTTTTGACAGGGTCTGGCACGCAAGTCTGCTCAGCAAGCTTCCTGCATATGGCATCCCAGCTGGTTTTTGCAGCTGGATATCGGACTTCCTTAGAGAACGGTCGATCCGAGTAGTTGTTGACGGCTGCTCCTCTGACCTCATGGCTATTGATGCCGGTGTTCCTCAGGGGTCTGTTCTCTCTGCAACTCTTTTCCTGCTGCACATCAATGACCTACTTCAGCCTGGTCTTGTTGGGTACGCAGATGACAGTACGGTTACAGAGAGATACTTGTCCGGCGCCACAACCGGCGGAGATGAAGTTCGTTCCTTGAGAGAGGCCATGGTAGAGCGGACAAATTTGACCTTAAGCCTTGTCTCCCAGTGGGGTGACGACAATCTGGTCTCTTTTAACGCCACCAAAACACAGGCGTGTCTCTTTACCGCAAAAAGGAGATGTTTCAACCAAACTCCTATTTTTCGGGGTGCATCTATTCCAGTGACTGATCGGCTCGAGCTCCTAGGCATGGAGCTGTCATCCAGTCTCAACTTCGGCGCCACCATTGAGTGCAAAGCCCAAACTGCGGCCAAAAAGCTGGGCATCCTAAACAGGGTGAAGCGATACTTCAAGCCTGAGCAGCTTTTGACTCTTTATAAAGCACAAGTCCGATCCTGCATGGAGTATTGCAGCCACCTTTGGGATGGCTCAGCTAAGTATCAGCTTGCCGCGCTTGACTCGGTGGAACGCAGAGCTAAGAGGCTCATTGGTGACGTAAAACTGTTGGATACCAAGCTACACAGCTTGGCTCATCGCCGCAAGGTTGCCTGTTTGTCGGTCTTCTACAGATTGTACTTCGGAGAGTGTGCCCAGGAACTCCACGACCTCATTCCACCAGCCCCCTTCTACCATCGGACATCCAGACGCACTGCAACTTGCCATCCCTACCTTGTTGCTATTCCACCAACTCGCACTAAGCGCTTCCAAGCGTCTTTCATAATGCGCACAGCAAAGGAGTGGAACTCTTTGCCTGCGTTTGTGTTTCCGAATGCTTACAACCCTAATCTTTTCAAAGTTAGAGTGAACAGGCTACTTCTGGGTAAGCTCGCTCCATCGTAGACTTTGTCTCTGTCATCTCTGACCAAGACTAGAGTCAAGAGCAAACCCATACCAAGTAAAAAAAAAAAAAAAAAAAAAAGGAAAAAAGAAACATGTTGAAGTAATTTTGAGGCTAAAAATATGACAGAAACGTTTTGAAGTCTTTTCTGGGCTGGAATTGTGATCGCTATAGAATAACAAATAAGTACCAAGAAAGCAGAAACATTACCAAGTTTTTTCGTGGCTGGAATTGTGAGCAGTTAGAATTCAAAAGTAACAGGAGAACAGGAACATGCCGAAGTTTTTTCTGGGCTAGAATAAATTATAAGCGCTAAAGATTAACAATTACCAGGAGACCAGAAACATGTCGCAATATTTCCGGTGCTGAAATTGTGAGCGGTTAGGATTTTAAATTACCGGGAGACCAGAAACATTTCAAAGTATTGCCGAGGCTGGAATTATGAACGGTGCAGATTCACAAGTAGAAATCAGGAGATCACAAACATGTGGAAGTTATTTCGGGGTAGAAATTTTAATTTCAGTCGTACCGCAAAGACTCTCAATACCTGGATACCTGAGGAATCATGAAGATGCAGTTCCAAGGACGAGACAATGAGGCAAAAAAGTTACGCGGCTGATACGAGAAATAAAAGATAAAACCATTTGAGAATTATGATTTTATTGTGCTAAAATTATGCTGATGAAATGACAGAGCTGTGACAGTGAATATGAATGATGTCTTATTTTTAAATAATAGAATAGAAACATAAAGATACTATAAAAGAGTATTTACACCACATTCACCCCCGCGTCAAAGAACAGGAGCAAGCTGGACGTCTCTTCTCTCGGGTGGAGCGCCGAGGTGCTACAGCATCACGAGCGTGAGAGTCCTCACGCATCCCCTGGAGCATTTCCAGCTGGTATTGTTGAGAGGTATTATATGGATCGAAATGATAAAACGTATTACATGTTGGAAACATTCATATTGACATAGCAGGAAAAGACAGGATAAAAAGAAATATTATAAAAAGCAAAGATAAAGAGAAAAACCTCCTTCAACATCCTCCCTTTTTCGATAATCTTTATCGTATAAGTCCCACCATTCCTGAAATTAGATCCAGTCTATGTTTATGGACAGGCTTAGTCAAGATATCAGCACACCGGGAACATACTTAACTTGAAGTTCTTTTTCAGTAACTAATTCCCTAACATAAAAATGTCTAATAGCAATGTGCTTTGTGCGAAGGTGTAACTCTGGGTTTTGTGCAAGCTTTATAGCAGCATCATTATCAATTTGTAAAGTAGGGACTTCTATCAAAGTAGTAATTTCATTGAAAAGTCTCTTCAGCCAAACAATCTCACGAGCCGCTTCACTAGCTGCAACAAGTTCTGCTTCGGTGCTTGAGATAGCCACAGAAGTCTGTTTACGACTTGCCCAAGAGATTACTCCTCCTGCATACACGCATAAGATTCCAGAAGTAGAGCTTCCTGTATCGAAATCTCCACCATGATCAGAATCACTAAAACATTCCAAAATTCCAGTTTTGTATCCTTTTTTGGATACATTGCTGTATCTATGGTTCCCTGAATGTATATCTGCGTCACCCTCGGCGTCCTCATAGTGGTCTTCGGAATCGTCGTCACTGTCTAGCGACGATAACGGAAGTGGTGCTAGTTGCCTGTTCGATATGGTAGTTTCACGACCATCCGGTAACTTCGGGATCGTATTTGGATGCTCTGTTATTTTTACGCATTAATACAGGCCCTCATTCCAAGAGCCATGTTGGCATTGATTCCCCATTTGCCGTTCGACGTGTATGTCTGAAAAATCTTTCATGAGGTGTAGCATTGGTGGCTGTGCACAGCAATGAGCGAATTGAATGTAAAGCGAACGGTAACACTTGCTCCCAGCTTTCTGTATCCAGATTTTTCGTTTTAAGAGTGTGTATTCCGTCCACTAGCGCCGCCAATCGTTTTTTATTAATTGTGGTAAATTTAAGACACGTAGATAAAAAACCGCTCTGTAGTGCTCTGAAGAAATGTATCTATTATTTTTTGACAGCTATTTTTAATACATAACTCATGGCTAACTAGCCAAAACGGCAATTATTGCTAAAAGTGGCCACTTTTAGCAAAAATATCGACTTTGGCAACTATTTATGTTCTAAAGTACAAAACATAACTCTCAAAACATAATAAATACATTTCTTCAGTGCACTACAGAGCGGTTTTTTATCTACGTGTCTTAAATTTACCACAAATAATAAAAAACGATTGGCGGCGCTAGTGGACGGAATACACGCTCTTAAGGCATAGTTTTACGGTCTTCCATAAGGTACCATTTAAAAGTTCAACTTGACCGTTTCCTTGCGGGTTATATGGTGTGGTTCGACTGCTTGCAATTACATTTGTAATCAAGTAGCTCCTTAATTCGTTGGACATAAAAGCTGTTCCACGATCTGAATGTATGAGCTGTGGAACCCTATAAGTAGTGAATAAGTCCTTCAAGCATCTTACTACGGCACCAGCAGAGATATCTTTGCATGGGTAAGCAAATGGGAATCTTGAATATTCATCTATGATCGTTAAAATGTAGCGATTTTGAGTATTAGTTGGTAGAGGTCCTTTAAAATAAATGTTCAGTCTTTCGAATGGAGCAGTTGCTTTTATAAGCGTTCCCTGCTTTTTTATAAACCTTGGTTTAATTTCTGCACAAATACGACATTCGGATGTTATCTTCTTGACATCATTTACAGAGTAAGGCAGGTTCTTGGAACGTACCCAGTGAAACATCCGTACGATGCCGGGATGCCCCAAGGTATTGTGTAACTCATTCTGTCTATCCGTGGTCATACTTGAGCACACACGGGAGAGAGTATCAGCCGTAATATTGTCTTTACCTGGTCGGTATATATATATTTTTTTTTTATTTGTGATGGGTTTGCTCTTGACCTTAGTCTTGGTCAGAAATGACTGAGACAAAGTCTACGATGGAACGAGCTTACCCAGAAGGAGCCTGATTACTCTAACTTTGAAGAGATAGGGTTGTAAGCGTTCGGAAACACAGACGCAGGCAGAGAATTCCACTTTTTTGCTGTCTGCATTATAAAAGACGTTTGGAATCGCTTAGTGCGAATTCGTGGAATAGCAACATGGTAGGGATGGTAAGCTGCAGTGCGTCTGGATGTTCGATGGTAGAAGGGTGCTGGTGGAATGAGGTCGTGGAGTTCTTGGGCACATTCGCCGAAGTACAATCTGTAGAAGACCGACAAGCAGGCAACCTTGCGGCGATGAGCCAAGCTGTGAAGCTTGGCATCCACCAGTTTTTCGTCACCGATGAGCCTCTTAGCTCTGCGTTCCACCGAGTCAAGCGCGGCAAGCTGATACTTGGCCGAGCCATCCCAGAGGTGGCTGCAATACTCCATGCAGGATCGGACTTGTGCTTTGTAAAGGGTTAAAAGCTGTCTAGGCCTGAAGTATCGCTTCACTTTATTCAGGATCCCCAGCTTTTTGGCTGCAGTTTTGGCTTTGTACTCAATGGTGGCGCCGAAGTTCAGACTGGATGTCAACTCCATGCCTAGAAGCTCGAGCCGATCAGTCACAGGAACAGATACACCCCGAAAAGTAGGAGTTTGGGCGAAACGACTCCTTTTAGCGGTAAAAAGACACGCCTGAGTTTTGGTGGCGTTAAAAGTGACCAAATTGTCGTCACCCCACTGGGAGACAAGGCTCAATGTCAAATTTGTCCGCTCTACCATGGCCTCTCTCAATGAACGAACTTCACCCCCGCTGGTTGTTGCGCTAGACATGTATCTCTCTGAAACCGTACTGTCATCTGCGTACCCAACAAGACCAGGCTGAAGTAGGTCATTGATGTGCAGCAGGAAAAGAGTTGCAGAGAGAACAGACCCCTGAGGAACTCCGGCATCGATAGCCATGAGGTCAGAGTAGCAACCGTCAACAACGACTCTGATTGACCGTTCACTGAGGAAGTCTGATATCCAGCTACAAAAACCAGCCGGGATGCTATAAGCAGGATGCGCTTGCTGAGTAGACTTGCGTGCCAGACCCTGTCAAAGGCTTTCGAGATATCGAGTGACACGGCAAGTGCTTCGCCGTGTCTCTCGATGGCCTCGCCCCAGCAGTGCGTGACATACACAAGAAGATCGCCAGTAGACCGTCCCCGGCGGAAGCCATATTGACGGTCACTGAGGAGATCATTGTCTTCAAGGTAGGTCAGCAACTTACTGTTTAGAACCTTTTCCATAACCTTGCATAGTATGGAGGTGATGGCGATCGGACGGTAATGAGCAGGGTCCGCGCGGTCTCCCTTTTTGGGCACCGGTTGCACATTTGCAAGCTTCCTGGATTTTGGCACCGTTCTTTTTTCTAGAGAGAGGCGGAACAGACGTGTCAATACAGGAGACAGTTCAGGCTCACATTGCCTCAAGACTCTCGCTGGAATGCCATCAGGTCCGCTGGCCTTATTCACGTCTAGACTGCTCAATATTCTCCGGACCTCTTTAATGTGAACTGTGACCTCCGGCATCGAAGAGTCACAACGAGGTAAAATTGGTGGTTGCTTGGAGCCAGCGTCCAGACGCGAATTGCTTGCAAAAAGAGATGCAAATAAATTTGCTTTCTCACTTGCAGAGTGAGCCAGCGACCCATCAGGTTTCAACATTGGAGGCAAAGTGGGTCGACAAAAGTTCGTTTCAACCGCTTTCGACAGGGACCAAAACTGCTAAATACCCGGAGGGTGCGATGCTAGTTTGGCCCCGATACGTCCTACATGGTCAAAACGTGCCCTACGTAGAACCCGCTTGCATAACTTAGCGGCAGAATTAAATGCTCTTTTCCTCGCGCGAACCCTACGTGCTTTAACTTTTCGATCGCGGACTTTGATCCACGCTTGGTAAGCAGACTCTTTACGGGCCTCAGCGTGGGCGCATTCTGCATTATACCTAGGCCGCGACGTTGTTACCGAGTGGGACGTCAGAGAATGGAATAAAATATTCCATCCCCTGCCGAATCACGTCTGCAATCACGTCAGCACAGCACGAGGGGTCACCTGAGGAGAAGCACACTTGCCGCCATGGATAAGACGCAAAAAAATGCCGCATCTCATCCCAATCTGCTGACTCGTATCGCCATACTCGTCTCGTGCCTCTAGGACTCTTATCTGGAGGAGAGCAGGCCAACACGGATTTCACCAGGCAGTGGTCAGACGTTCCCAGTGGGGCTGAGACCGATACTGAATGACTGTCCGGATCAGTTGCCAGCAGAAGGTCCAAGCAATTGGGTGTATGGGCGTCAACATCCGGTACCCGTGTTGCCACATTCACCAGCTGGGTTAGATCTAGCGTTAAGCAAACTTGCGCGCCTCTAACCCGGCATGGTCAGTTCTCTGGTACGGAAACAACCACTCTTTATGGTGGGCGTTGAAGTCCCCCAGAAAAGTGAACCTCGCTGTTGTCGCCTGTTGTCTCCTGGTCGCCGCTGTGCGATCGGTAAACACCGATAAAGATATATTTTTCCACACCAGTGTCCACAAGTAGCCAAATGGTAGAAAAACCCGATTTCTCAAAGCAACGGAGACGACGACAACAGATGTCATCGCGGACGTACACACAGACCCCAGCCTGCTTCTTGAACTTGTGTTCCAGAGAGTAGCCCGGGTAGTTGAGGTACGCCACGTCCGACGGGGTTGTTATTTTCGTCTCCGTTAGGAAAAACAGGTGCGGCTTCTCGGTCTCAAGGTGGTGATGGACCGGATCGAGATTGGAGTGCAACCATCTTATATTTGTGAGGTGCACTTTTAATGGGAGGAAGTGCATCCGTTGTTTCACCATATTCTTCTTTGCTTTGGTCATTGTTAGGGTAAGTTGTTGGGGAAAAAAGTCTTACTGTCGAGGCGCTGGTCAGTAAACCAAGTGGTACACTAGAGCTAAGCCAACCAATGGGGAACTCATTTGGAGACTGCGGGGACGCCCGAACCCCCCCGGATATGGCCACCGGGTCCTCCCATCCAATCGCCGGCTGGCACGGTGGAGCATACCGGGATTTTTCGCGAGTTGGCGGGGCAGCCTTTCACACGTGGCTGGCGTGCTACTTGGGCCCCCTACTGACTGCGGTCGGCCAACGGCTGGCACCGTGCTTCGGATCCCGCTACCCTCCAAAAATGAGTTACCCGGAAAGCCTCGCCCAGCGTCCAAGACCGGTTCTGAACAGCGCAACTGACAACCAACTTCTCTCCCAAAGACACTGGCACTCCCGCTCACCGACGGAACACAGCAAGCTGCTTGGCGCCGGACTCTGGCGGAATGGTGGTCGCGAGCCAGGCGGCTCCTTGCGGAGCCTACCACCGCTTAAGTGGGATCATTCTGCTGTACCACAGGCAAGCCTGTGGTGCCGTTGCCCGGGGTGGACCGCGAGGAGGTAGATCCCAAACCACCCCTAGTATTTATAATTTGATAGCTCAAGACGCCACCTCTCTATCTTTTCATTTTTGATCTTGCTGTTATGAGATTGATTGAACATAAAAGAAACAGATCGTTGGTCTGTTATCAATAATAGTGTCTACCAATGAGGTAATGCCGCCGTTTCCTTAGTGATTCAACGATAGCACTTGCTTCCTTTTCAATAGAGGAATGTCGACGTTCAGCAGTGCGATTCTGTAAACATGTCGAAGTGAACACTTAGGCGAAGTGAACGACAAGTGAGCTGTCAAACCATACAAACAAGATGGAATGACAGCTCACTGGTCGTTCACTCCAACTGAGTGATCACGGTGAGATGTCAACAGAATCGACCGGCAGAGATGTTGAGTGAGCGTGAGAAAAAAGTTACAGGACGCCCATTCTGAGACAGAGAAGCTGCTAAAGAGTGTTCTGAAGCATCAGTTTCAACGGTGAATATCTCGTTTTGATTTCATAACCTTTAGGGCTGATTTCATTATATCAGCTTTCAGTTTCTGAAATGAATAGACAGCGTCTTTTTCGAGAGGAAAGTCAGAAACTTTAGTCAAGGGACTTATCTTTTCCGAGAAATTCCGAATCCACTTTGAGTAATGGGCTAACATGCCTAGTGTCCTTTTAAGTGATCGCGAGTCAGTTGGCACGGGTAAGTTCATTAGAGGAGTAAGACGGTCATCATCAGGTCGAATGGTATTCTTTTCTATTTTATATCCAAGTAATTTAAGTGACTCTTGGCTATATATACATTTATCTTCATTTAGAGTGAGATTGTATTTAACCACAACTTCCTTGAATCGAGACAAATTCTGATCGTGTTCTGCTGCTGTTTTGCCACAAATTGTTACTTCATCTAAATATGAGTACGTGCCTGTCAGTTTTTCCGTCTTGATAATATAGTTAAGCGTTCTTTGGAATGCAGCGACTCCGTTTGTGACTACGAATGGGATTCTTGTAAATTGGTATAAATGACCACAAGCTTCGAAAGCTGTATACTTTTTGTCAGGTGGCATGATAGGCACCTGATGATTTGCACTTCGTTTAATCAATTTGGCTAAAGACGTTGTATTGTGCCACCTTCGATACGATCGATTCTATGTTTGGCAAAGGTTACGCGTCCAGTTCCTTACATTTGTTGATCGTTAAAGAATAATCAATGCAATCGTTTGCTTGCGATGCGTTTTACCTCCTGTTACCAAGACTTGATCTCGCCATGGAGAGTTACTGGGCTCGATGATCCGATCTTTTAAGAGCTTACTGATTTCATCTTTTATGAATTGATTATCAGCTTCTGAATGTTTTCTTGACTTAATAGCAATGGGTCTAATATTACTCGAAAGATTACTAAAAAGCGATACAGGGGGCACCACAGCTTCCATTTATTTATTTATTTAACACTTTCAGCACAAAAAGAGTACAGAGGCGGACTTAATGCCATAGGCATTCTCTACCAGTCAATCTTTGGGTGATGCAGAGAATAGTGGTAGGTGCAATACGGAGAATTATTAAATGCGATTGATAATGATTATTATTCAAATACAAAGTATAAAAATAAAGTATAAAATCAATTGCGTCAGGTGGAACCAATGGTTCCACCGCCGGATCTAACCGGTTAAAATGAATAATATACACATACTAACTATACCTACATATACATTATAAATACATAATAAATACTCACAAGATAAATATGTAAACGAAATACTTAAACAATAAATACGAATAAGTAACTGGAAAACATTAGCGCTGTGATGATACTACTGCCAACTTCTTCCGAATGTGTTCACGAACTTTCAATTTAAAAGTTAATCGATTGGTGGCCATCCTGATCTCGTGAGGAAGTGCATTCCACCGGGAAATAGACTTAACGAAGAAAGAAGAGTGAATAAAGTCAGTACGGTGAGTGGGACATTGAAGGAGACGGTTGTTTGATGAGCGTAGATTGAGATTATGGCTGGCGCAAATGTATTGAAAGTGAGGGGCTAGATAACTGGAGAGTTGGGAGAGACAAGAAATGAAAACAAGGTAGTAAGAGCCCTTAGCTCTCTACGTTCGCGTATGGGCAACCACTTTAAAAGTGACCGATGCGCAGAGACATGATCATATTCACGCAGATTGAAAACAAATCGAATACAGTAATTCAGAAGACGGTCAAGTTGGTTGAGGAGATCTGCATTCAGGTCATAGTAACACACATCGCCATAATCGATGATAGGAAAAATTAGGGTCTGTACAAGCATTGTCTTCGTGTTTGCTGGTAAAAAGTTTTTCAAACGATACAGGGCCCGTAACGTTCCCGTAACCTTCTGACTGACACTAGCGACTTGAGCTCGCCAATTTAAGGTACTATCAATGCGCAAACCTAGATCCGTCACATCAGTGTTAAAAGGGATAATCGTATTGTCGAACAAAACATTTGGCAAAGCTGTTTCATCGACTTTAGCGATGCTTCGAGAACTCCCAATGATGATCGCCTGACACTTATCAGGGTTTACAGCCACACCAAATTTATCAGACCATGTTTTTATGGCTATCAAGTCTCTATTTAGTTTGTTGATAGCGTCAGGTAATTCATCGACCCTCCCTTGATAGTACAATTGCAGGTTATAGCATACAGATGATACGCACATTGAAGTTCAGAAGTTATTAGATTAATACAAATAGAAAATAAGAGAGGAGAAAGAATGCCGCCTTGAGGAACGCCAGTTTTCAAATCACGCCAGCAAGATGAGGAATCCCCAACGCGAACCGACTGCTGACGTCCCTGAAGATAAGAGGTGAACCACTCCAGTGCTTCGGGAGAGACCATAACATAGGAGAGAATGGCAAGAAGAATGTCGTGACTGACGGTATTGAAGGCATTTGAGAAATCGACCAACACAAGTACAGTTACCTTGGGGTCTTCCAGTCCTGCCCTTATATCGCCAGTCACTTTAAGGAGAGCGGAAACAGTACTGTGCCCGGGCCTGAACCCGGATTGTAGAGGGCTTATGAGGGAGTTACAATGTACAAAGTGTGAGAGCTGTTTGTGTACGCAGGCCTCGAGCACTTTGGATTCAAGATTCAAGATTCAAAGCATTTATTTCAAATAAACCATTTACAGGCACTTTTGAAATGTCAAGGTCGGTCAGTCAAAAACATGAGGCTATTTGCACGTTCCAAAGCGTATATCTCTATGGAGAAGAACGTGCAAGAAACTCCATGGACACTCTTTTAAATCATGTGATGTTTTACAAAAATCTTAGTTACATGTAGGTACTTGCTTCTTCATGTGAGGACAATGCAAAAAATAAAAAAAAAACTTAAAACAACAACTTAAATATAAAGATGAAAATAAGCCAGTGGTGGTTAAGAGATGACCAGTCTCATCTGACGGCGTCCGTTCACGAACCTGACGTATGTATCGGCACCATTCAGCTCAACCATTTTGAAGGGATCCGAATGATCCAACACACACGCCGCCATCAGCAAAACATTTGAGTGAGCATGACATGCTCTCGATCACCATGCTCGTTCATGTCAAACAAGTAAACTAATCACATAAATATTATGTAAATGGCCCCATGGTACTCACATTTTCAAAATTTGAAAAAATGCTTCTACTTTACATAAAACTATGGTTGTCAATGACCAAGTAATGAAAGATGTATAACAAACAATTCAATAACTATAAAACAGCATTATTATAAAGAAAAAAAAAAATTAAGTTATTGTATTATGAGTACAAAACAAAAAAATAAAATAAACTACAAAACAAAAAAAAGGGTGAGCATCTCTTCCAGACA
This sequence comes from Ceramica pisi, assembly GCA_963859965.1. Lineage (NCBI taxonomy): Eukaryota > Metazoa > Arthropoda > Insecta > Lepidoptera > Noctuidae > Ceramica > Ceramica pisi. Next base: position 9,284,790 of record OY982529.1, read on the forward strand.
TTAAAACCTAACTAGTGGACACCCGCGGCTGTGACTGTGGAGCAGGACCGGCATTTAACCAAACATTTTTATCGAGGATATAATCTTCCAGTTTATAATATGCTTTACTACATAGTGTGCGTTTTATGCATGCTTTAAATTTTCTCTCATTCAGTTCGAGAATATCAACTGGTATTTTATTATAAAATTTAACACAGTACCCCATAAAAGAAGTGTGTACTTTAGCCAATCTGAACCGGGGTTGATCTAATTTGTTCCTATTTCTCGTATTAAAATTATGCCTGTCACTAATCTTGTTAAAAAGATGAAGATTTTTCCGAACATACATAATGTTTTCGTAAATATATTGACAAGGTACCGTCATGATGTTAATATCCTTAAACAGCTCCCTCAGGGAATCGCGCCGCCGGAGATTGTATAAGGCTCTGATGGCTCTTTTCTGCAGAATAAATATGGACTCGATGTCTGCAGCTCGTCCCCATAATAAGATACCGTAAGACATGATACTATGAAAATAACTAAAATAGACCAGCCTCGCGGTATCTATATCAGTGAATTGACGGATTTTTCTGACAGCGTATGCTGCCGAACTTAGCCGTCCCGCAAGAGATATTATATGAGGACCCCATTGTAGCCTTGAGTCAAGCGTGATCCCCAAGAAAACCGTGTTTTCGACGCATTCTAGTTTCTCTTTGTTCAACACTATATCGCAATCATTACTTTTAACATTCGGTAAGGCAAATCTGATGCATTTAGTTTTTTTTTCCATTTAATACTAAATTATTAGCAGTAAACCAATTTTGGACCTGCTGTAGGGCGTTATTGATGTCGTCAAGATTTATGGCACGCCTGTCTATCTTAAAAATTAAGGAAGTATCGTCAGCAAATAATACTATTTTAGGTTGATTTTTCAAAAGATGGGGTAGATCATTAATATATACTAAAAAGAGGAAAGGACCCAATATTGAGCCTTGCGGTACCCCCATTTTGATTTTTAAGCCCCGAGAATTGACACCATTTACTTGAACTTGCTGCTGTCTGTCACTTAAGTAAGATTTCACTAGACTAAGTGCAAGTTTACCTAGTCCGTAATGTCCCAGCTTTAGGAGCAAGGTTTCGTGATTTACGCAATCAAATGCCTTGGAGAGGTCACAGAATATTCCTATGGCATCTTAGGCAGGATAGGAACGGAAGTATAGAAATTGGATGAAAGTGGGTTGGAAGCGTGGGATTGGAATCTTTTGGTAGAGGACGAACATAGGCTTTACGCCATAAGGACGGGAATACTCCGGAGAAAAGGGAAAAATTAACAATGTGAGTGATGGCAGGTAAGAGGTGATCTAGAATAGTAATGATCATGCCACGAGTGACATTATCACAGCCCACCGCTTTGGACTTTATGGATAGAATGATCTTTTTGATCTCTCCCGACTCAACTGGAACGAAACGAAAAGCACTGATTTGAGGACGCTTTAGACCAGAGATTAGGGACAGAGTAAGTTGTTTGGCTAGACGATCCATAGTAGGTACAGTTGAGAAATGACAGTTAAGATCGTCTAAGTCAATAGCATTTGGAAAGTCTAAATGTCGCAGTTTGCCGATACCAAGAGTTCCTAGGAATTTCCAAATATCGGTAGCAGAAGAAGAAGAAATATTTTCGAGAATATGGCGACGTTTAGCGTTGCGTATCATCTGGTTGCATCTATTCCTTGAAACCTTATATAGGTAATAACCAGTTCTCGTCAGTACGATCCCTCCTATGTTTACGGAACGCACGGTCCCTGCGTCGCATGGCCATCCGTATTCCTCTGGTCATCCATGGTGCAGGAGGACGTTTCAGTTTTATTTTTTTGATGGGAGCGTGGCTGTCATAAAGGTGGATCACAATATCATTAAAGATCGCAACCTTATCGTCAGCTGAAGTGGCCTCAGTCATAAGCTCCCAGTCAACAACGGACGCATCTTTTTTGAGTTTCTCAACGTCCATCCTCGCAAAACAACGCCTGTACAGAACCCTGGGCTGAGGTTTAGGTGGTTTAAGGATGTATGAAATAAAGATCATGTCCTGATGAGAGAAGCTAGAAGCGTCATGTTGACCATGGGAGGATACGAGGGAAGGATTCGAGGTGAGAATAAGGTCGAGCCAGGTGTCATCATTCACAGTGTTGTGATGAGTGGCTCGAAGTGGTAGTACGTGCAGACTAGCTGACTCGACCAGGTGGAGAAGCTTACGGGACCGAGGGGAATTAGGGGCAAGAAGGCTTGTGTTAAAATCACCCATAATTATGTGGTGTACATACTCAGAACCCAAAGATTCAAGAACTGATTCGAATTCAGTGAAATAATCAACAGTGGGGGGACAGTAGACAACACCAATAACGGTTTTGGCTCCTTTGACACAAACTACAAGAAAAAGATACTCAGCAGAGGCAGAATAGTTTGAAGAAGAAGAAGCAAGTATTTTATGAGGAAAATCACTGCGGAGATATATGGCCACACCACCCCCTCCCTTACCGATCCGATCATTCCGAATGAGAACGAAACCAGTAAGAGGGTATGTGGTTGACAGAAGGTGCGGCTTGGACCAAGTTTCAGAGATCAAGATAGCGTGAACGTTGCAATTGTTAGAGGCATCGTACAGTTCACTGTAGTGACTAGCTACGCTTTGAGCGTTGATGTGACACACATTCAGCAACCGACTAGACTCGTCATTGAAATTCTGTAGCAAGAAGTCACCAAGGTTGTCGTCAAGAGAACAAAAGCTTGGGTGGCTTGAAGGGGCAGTAGAATCGTTAGCAGAAAAATATGACTCATTGTCTGACATGAATAGAAGAGATTAAATTTAAATACATCTGTGAAATACATATATAAATATACGAAAAACTAATAGGGGCAATTCACGCTACTCTGCACCACCCGCCAGCTAATATTAAATAACTTAGACATTAAAACAATAACATAAACACACTTGAAGCTCAACAATTTTACATAATTAGAAACTAAAACACAATTCTTCGAAAACAGAAAAAGATATTATGAACATAGCATATCTGTGGAAGCTCCAGGATAGCCCGCGAAATTCAAATATTTTTATGTTTTTTGCAATTTGCCGGTCAGTGTGAAGCTGTATGTTGAACAAAATACGGTTCGCGATTGTAAAGAGCATTTATCTAAAGGATTACAACCATTTGAATCACCAATATAACCCTCTAAGTTCATAGAACTCGATTGAATGTTATTTCGTGAAAAAGTCATTCAATCGAGTTGTATGAACTTGGAAAGTTATATTGGTGATTTTGATGATTATAATTCTGTAACTACATACGTCTTACAGCCGCGAATAATATTTTAATAATACATACAACCTAGCACTGGCCTGCAAATTGCAAAAAACGCAAGAAATTTTGAATTTCGCGGGCTGGTTGGAGCATTCACCTTAAGGGGTTTTGCCGAGCTTCCTAAATTTGATTTCTACTGATGAGTGGTCACTTATAATGTCATGACCAATGATCACATCAGCACAGAGATCTTCTAAGCTGTAAAGAGGTTTATGCTTATAAGTGTGCTCGTTTAGCTTGATTGTTGCATAGTAAAAGCCATCTATGAGCGAAGTCCGTTTATTTGAAGCCAGTGTTACACGTACAGTTTCCTTCCAGGGATGATGGTTTCAGGTTCAGAGATAGAGAGAAATTTTTATGTAACTATAAAACTCGTGGAACTTCCACTGTCGATCAAGGCTTCAGCTTTGTGTTCGTTAATGGTGCTTGATACTGTAGTCTTACGAAGACTCATAGACTACTATATATATACGAAGACTGGCCGGTGACGCCGCTGAAATTGCTGATAAATCTGAGTCTTTTGGTTGTACTACAGCGTTGCTACCTGGCTTATCAGTTGTGGCTCCACTCCTACAAACTTATGCGAAATGGCTTTTTTCCCGCAGGTTTGACAAAAAGCGTGAAAGGCCGGGCATTTTATTCTCTGATGCACGTTTCCCCCGCAAAAGAAGCAGCGTTTACGTGATGGAGCCGCAGCCAGATTGGAGCTGTTTCCCGCTTCATCAGTATTTTCAATTTGGTAGACTTATTGGTAGAGTTCTTTTGCAGAAATGTCATTCGTTCCGATCTCTTTTGAATTTTTATCAGCCATTTCGAGAGATACCTATGGCCTGATTTGTTGCTTCTTCAAGGCTTATTTCTAAATTTTCAAGTAGCCTTTGTCGAATTTTCTGGGAACGTAGCCCGTAATGAAAGCGTCACGCACGTATTCGTTTCTATATTCAATAGAAATATAAAGAGTAAATACACCACAAAAATCTTATCGGTAGAAATGTTAATTTCAGCCGAACCGCAAAGACTCTCAATATCTGGATACCTGAGGAATCATGAAGATGCAGTTCCAAGGACGAGACAATGAGGCAAAAAAGTTACGCGGCAGTTCTAAAGTCTACGCAGACAAAGTAGCGGGAAGAAGCTAATTTGAGATAAAGCTGAGACTGCATTGTCAGATAGTAACAAATTTTATTTTGTGTACGGAACCGTTCATGAAGGATAATCTTCATGGAAGCAGTACGGTTTACAATCTTTCAATAATCCAGCGACACGATTATAGTTGTTGGTATGGCATAATGTATAATCTATGCTGCTAGCTGACGTATTGTCTGTGGAAAAGTGAAAAATCATAGTCATTCTGTCATTTCTTTCAGGAACACAGAACTGTTCAGGAACATCGAGCATCGTTCGTTCATTCATTGTTTGTTTGAGTTTTGTTTTAAATTTCTGAAAACAGCAGCGATCAAGGATTATTGACATATTTAATACAGGTACCGTATTTGATTAATTTATAATGAACATGAGAAATTTAACGCGTCGTCGCGTCATTTCACATTTTGGAATCGTTGACGGAACCATTTGATTGATAGTTTCATGATATTGTTTTTGCTAAGTGTTTTTGCTTATTCCAGCATCATGTCGGCTACTGCATTATTCGGGAATACTAGTGGCTTAGGCGGTAGTTCTGGAGGCAACAAGCATCTGGTTGAATTTCGTGCTGGAAGAATGACGCTGAAAGGTCGCATGGTTCATCCTGACAAGAGGAAGGGTCTTTTATATGTGTATCAAGGAGAAGATTCATTGATGCATTTTTGTTGGAAAGACCGTACTACCGGAGAGGTGGAAGATGACCTGCTAATATTTCCTGATGACTGTGAATTTGTGCGGGTGACCGAATGCACAACTGGCCGAGTTTATGTCCTGAAGTTCAAGTCTTTCTCTAAGAAGTATTTTTTCTGGATGCAGGTAAAAATGCTATTATACCTAAGACGACCCACTGACCCTCTAATTTGTAATCTTGAACAAAGGAAGTGTAAAAGATGACAGTTGCTTAACACTAGAAGCGCGGGCGTCCCAAATTTGACCCATTTCGATATTCTTCCTGCTCTAGTTAATATATTAATACGCGTATGATTGTTAATTTTTGTGACTTTTCATGAAATATCATGATTATTATTTATACGAGATTTCAAACACGTAAATGTAATAAACATTTTTTTTAAATCTAAATTTACCTCTAAGCATGTTTGGGTCAATTTTGACCCAGTCATGGATGTCGATGCCCGACGTACTCACTCTCTGGACTGGGTCATAACAATCGAAAAGCTCGAAGCTTTTCTGGCTGTTTTATGTACGTGGGGCAATAGGAGCACAATGTTTAAATCTAGTTGCTCTATGATCAGTAACATGGGGTAATGATTTTGTAAAAGCCACCATGTCTCGGGATCGATTTCGGGAGATTATGAAGTTTTTGAGATTCGACGTGAGATCTACAAGGACACAAAGACTGACAACTGACAAGTTTGGATTGATATCTGAAGTGTGTTATAATTTTATTTCTAATGCTCAAAGTTTTTATACGCTAGGATCCTACATAACAATTGATGAAGAACTTTTCCCTTCCAAATGCCGAAGCAGATTTACTCAGTTTATGGGTTCAAAACCCGACAAATACGGACAAAAGTTCTGGTTGGCTGTAGATAAAGACTTTAAATAATTATAATAAACGCACTTCCGTACCTAGGCCTAGGCCTACATCAGATGACGAACGTCTTGGAGATTACGTAGTAAAAAAAATTGATGCAGCCATACCTGAAGAAAGGAAGAAATGTCACTTGTGATAAGTTCTTCACAGATCAGAGATCTGTTCCTTGCCAAAACTCTAAAATCAAACGGAACAAGTATTGTTGATACAATAAACAAAGCTCGTTGGGAAATACCTGCTTGCGTCAAACAAGCAATAGAACAGTTGTACAGTACAGTGGTACTGAAAAAAGATGATATCACTTTGGCAGTATATCAAGGAAAGCCCAAAAAGACGTTCTTCTCCTGAGCACTATGCACCTAGATGTTCAAATTAATAGAAACTGGTACAAAAAAGTAACCAGATGTAGTAGTATTTTACAATAGTTCAAACTTTCAAAGTATGGGGTAGATGTTGTGGATCAAATGGATCGCAAATACTCTGTCAAAATCCCATCTAGGCGTTGGCCAGTTCACACTTTTTATAATTTGCTAACTCGTTGTCAGGTAGTCTTCTTGTGTAGGTAGTATGTAAATCTTGTGTGAAATGAGAAGCTTTATATAATATGATAATTATGCGAATCTGTGAATCTGAAGAGTGATTATATTATTGTACTGCCATTTTATAATTCTATTGTGTCAGGTTTTCCAGGCCTTACGACTTGAATTATTTGAGATTAGTGATTAGGTAGTATTTCAAGCCAAAGAACACCAAAAGAATGTGTATTGCGTTACAATATTGACCCATCCGCGCTTCTAGGGGTGTCAGAATGTTCCGCGCTTCTAGTGTTAAATAACATTTTACATAATATTTTCAATAACTGGTGGACCTCTTTCAAAGGCTACAATTTATACAGGATGAATATTTAAAGTGTGTCTTCAGTGCCAAATCCGAAACTATGGGGAAAATCGAAAATACTGAAAGGAGTCTCAAGCCCCATTTTATTTAAAGTAAAACTGCATCATTGGTTTTTTGAAAAATCGTTGCTACCTGGGAAGAAACTCAGGGAAGTAATATTGAGGTTTGCCATCCCTGGTCTTAAAGTTCCAAAAGTCATCAACACATTATCACAAATTTGGTGACCGGATAAGTAAACAAAAATACTAAACATGCTAATGTTTCGAAATCCGGTAAATGTTTTTTGTTTTTTATTTAAAAATAATGTTCTTGAATAAGAATTGTTCCATACTCCTACAAAGGAGAAAATTTTTCTAACAGAAGTTAGAAATAAATGTGGACGTCAGCTAATGGGCTTGTGTCCTGAAAAAATCTAATTAGTCTGTCAGTTAAATTATCAAAAAATATTTGACCCGTGTTTTTTCTTTTGTTGACGGAACCAAAATTGACGAAGTTAAGACACTTAAAATTCTCAATACGTCACACCTTCGCATACTTTTTAGTGAGTCGTGACGTCACGAGCCCCCACTCCCGAGTTTTGATGCGTTTTATCTTTGTCAATATTCATTGATTTACAAAAACAAAAAATACGTGTCCATTATTTTTCAATACTCTAACTGACTGACTAAATAGTTTTGCAATTTGTGGATGATGGAATCTAGCCTATTCCAAATTGAATTAATAGTATATAATAAGTTGAACTCATTTGTCAAAATTGCAAGCATCTGTGCTATCTCCTAAAAGCGGCTGCTGCTTATTATTTTTGTTGATTGAGATTTTGTTTTTCTAAATCTGTATGTTAAATTTCACACATTTCTAGAAGCATCTGATTTACTGCATATTTCTAAATTCATCAAACCTTTTAGGCAGACAGTCTGTGTCAAAGAAATAATCACACATACATACAAAGCTGCTCACAAAACTCATAACCGTCATTCTGGGACAGTCAGGTAAAATGATGGATAAAATTAAAAAATAAATAATACTTTACTTAGGCCCACATGTGCTGCTATGCTTAGCATTGGCGTAACAGTCTAGTCCAGAGCTATCTTTACAAAAGATATGGCCATGACCAGTGATACTATGGGCGTGTGCCTAGGTATGAACATCAATGTGCATCAAATATTTTTGTAGTTTAGGAATTGTTATATTCTATAGTTACAGCAAAAAAGTTTATAACATAAACTTTTGGATAGGAGATGGTGCTATAGGTGTTGTGGTTATAGAGTTTAAGAATGATTTTTTACTATTTGACATGCCACCAAGGTACTATACTAGAAAGGTTTATGTAGTTAAATAAAGGTTAACAATCTTGAAGTATCTTTTTGACCTGATTGTTCAACCCATGGGCAAGTATGGCAGGGGTAAGATTAGCGTTGATATAATATGCCTTTGAACCCTCCTTACGGGTCTAGGCGCCTCATCCGAATTGTAGAGCAAAACAGTTGCATCCTTTATGAAGAGCAATGGTCGTTATAAATAGGGCACAACAATCGCCTGACATTAATGAAAGAGGCATCAAGATCTGTGTGCTAGTAGGGGTTTGATTGTGATGAATGGTGATCTGAGGTAGATAAATTGGTAATATTTTTTTCACAATCCACAACGATTTTTTATTAGATAACTCTGACTCGTCAAATCCGTGGAACTAAATTTGGTACTTAATTATGTTACTTCAGTATCATCATCATATCAGCCAATTGCCATCCACTGCGGAATGTAAGCCTCCCCCAAAGAGTGCCAACCATCCCGGTCTTGAGCAGTCCGAATCCATCCGCTGCCAGCTTCTTTAAATCATCGGTCCATCGTACTGCAGCATCCCACACTACGTTTGCCCATACTTGGTCTCCTCTCTAACACATGTCTGCTCCATCAACTGTCTGTCCGTCTACAGACATGGCTGGCTTACTTCCACTTCAGTATGCTTATTTTATGTGCAATGTCAGTGAAGTAAAGGTCTCTCACAGTCTATGCAGAAACTGGTCATCTCCTTTGTTGAATAATGATTTTACCTTATCAAATTACTAAAAAAGAACAGTGGTTAAGAGTGCAGTTCGGACGAAAGATAAGTGCAAAAAAAACTTTTTACAAAAAAATACAACCAATAGGGAATATGCGTGCGATTTTTTTATTAGCAAAATGAAATATTTATTAGCTCTAGTAAACAATCATGAAATTATTTTTTAAATATCTTCATCAGCGCTGAAGTTATAAAGAATCAAAGATTACAATTGGAAAGAGAAGTCCGATATGAACTTTGACGTCAAAATCCATGACGCCTATACAGCTGCCATAGAAAACAGCGTTTTCGCGAGAGGGATAGATACATTTGTTTAAAATGATTATATCTCGTTTGTTTTTCGAGCAATTTTTGTTCTAGTTTCACTGTTAGAATTATATTTTTGTATATTTCTAGATAAATTGTATAGATTATAAATATTTTTTTCATGCATATTCCCTATTACCAAAAAAAAACACTACAAAATAAAAAATAACTTTAATTTCGGAAGTCGGTGTCAAAATACGAAGAAACTAACAAAAACACCGCTTTCCGAAATTAAAGTTATTTTTTACTTTGTAGTGTTTTTTTTTATTTAGAAGTCGTATTATTTTGTAAAAAGTTCTTTTTTTTTCACTTTTTAGGTACCCCACACCTAACAACACCACTGCAAAATCGCAGAAAAAAAAAATACGCAATTTCGATTACTTGGATGACATAAAACTATCATCCAAGTAGACGAATTCCAGCTATTTCGATTTAAAATCCAAAGTTCGTAACCGATTTTAATAACATTTAAATGGTACCAATCTGCAACTATATCCTAAACAAGATTTTTTTAAATCGGTTCATAATTTTAGTGTTGGAGTTATGAGGTAACAAACATAACAAAAAAAACACAACCGAATTGATAACCTCCTCCTTTTTGGGAAGTCGGTTAAAAACTATTAATAAAATAATTCCAAACTCCGAGAAGCGTACCATTACATTGCTAGTCCGCTCTTTAATCCACTCAGCGCTTTACTATCATCGTGCTTTGCTGCAACAACTGCTGCGCCGTTAAAAACACTAACTAGATTCACGAAAAAACGCGATAATACTGAATTGTAAACAATAAAAATATGGCGAACAACTGTGCGCTGTGCACTAAGCCATTAAGATCAACTAACGCTAAATGTTCGAAATGTTATAAGCTATTTCACGTCAGCTGTGCAAAAGGTGAAAACCAAACAAAATTACTTGAAGAAACAAAAAGTAGCTGGGTATGTCAATTCTGTCACAACATACAAACGGACAAAGACAAGGGTACTTTACGTCGACTCTTGGCACCTGGAGATCAGGAACACACTAGTCCAGCGACATTTAATCATCCAACCATGTCACAAAAGTCACCTGGCGCGAGTACCACCGCAGCAGATTTAATTGAATCAGCAATTGTTGCTCCCTCCGGCAGTTCAGACACTTTGAGTAGAATAGAATAGAATAGAATACTCTTTATTATGTACACCATATAACACACACCGACACACCCTCACACTCACACACACACACACACACACACACACACACACACACTGACATCCGAAATCAAATTACTACGGGGTGATATGGGGGACCTGAAATCCCACATAAAACAATTGAGCGACCACCTCACCCATTGCTACGGCCGCATGGATGAGTATGATACAAGGATTAAAAAACTAGAAAAGCGTGAGGAAGAAATTATCTCCCTAAACAGCACTATTGTTAGTCTCCGTGAGCAACTAAACTCCCAAGCTCAAACAGCAATTCGCAACGAGTTGGAGATCTCTGGAGTGAATGAATTTTAAAATGAGAATCCTCTTCATATCATCAAAGTAATGGCCCACGTGGATGAACAGGATATTGATTTTGCCACAAGGGTGGGCCCTCGTCGTCAGGGATACAAAGAAACAGCTGAAACCCCCACGCGTCCCCTCGTAGTCCGATTTGTGCGCCGATGCAAGCGTGACGAGTTTCTAAAGACTGCCAAAACTAGAAGAACTATGACATTCACACTTGTCAGGACCATCAAAACACCTCACCTAATTTTAAGGCAATTATTGTAACAATGGCTTAATAAATGTCTTATCTTATCTTATAAATATTCTCGCTGACTATACCCACTAGGCAGCACTCTTGAATGACAATTCTTTTGAACTATTATTTTTTGGTACAGCAATTTGAAAGATGTAATTTTTAAATAGGAGCCTAAGACTGACAAGGATGATGATTACTGCCGACGCATCAATGAGGCATTGAACAATCCTCCTACATCAGGGGGGCGTGGAGGTGGTGGCAGTGGTGGACAGGACGGGGAGCTACAAAACATACTGAACAACATGTCTCAGCAGCAACTCATGCAACTTCTTGGAGGAGTCGGCCAAATTGGAGGACTGTCCTCTCTTCTGGGCACTATGGGGTAGCTATATTAAAACAGATTTTAATTTGACTTTTCTAAATATGCTCAGCATATACCTATCATCCCAAATCTAATATTGTATAATTTTAATCAATTCAGAAAACAGAGCAGGTGACTCTGCAGTTGAGAATAGTATAGTTCTAACCAAACATCTTGGCCGCCCTGAAGTTAGTTTTCCGATGCGCAAGCCTCGCGCGGTTCTGTTTTTGTATGAGATTTATTACTGCGCCCCCGTTGTAGTTAACTTCAGAGCGGCCAAGCAGTTTGACGAGAAGTGTATCTAACCAATAAATGACTTAGATCCTTCTTAAATAAAACTAGAGTTGGACTGGCACACACAATCTATGAACATTTCTACTGTCTGCCTATTACAGTTCATGAGATACAGCCTGCTGACAAACAAACAGCGGAGGCCTTTAGCTAAAACAATCTTCTTATGTGGAGGTTAATAACTGATTTATGATTAACTAGCTTTTCTCCGTTCCCGTGGGACTTTCCGGAAAATCATTAGTGCTCCCCTAGGGTAGGTCCCATTTGTTCTATGGAACATGACGTAATAGAACAAATTGAGAAAATATTGTCCCTATTTGTACTGTAGAACTTCATACTAGCTTTTGCTTCTGTTTTTATTTGTCCGTGAATGCACAGAACTAAATGGGAATCGCTTTTCCCAAATTCTTCCATGATGAGATATGACGTGAATGAAAAATCTGTTAAAATTTCTGTCGGTGAGTAACCATCTAATCGTCAATGTCACAAGACAAGTGGTAGCAAATCATTCTCGAGTGGCCAGTTTACATATCAACTTGGAACAATTTGAGACGAAAACGTGACAAACTGTTCTGTAGTACTAATAGGGACAATATTTTCTCATTTTGTTCTATTACGTCATGTTCCATAGAACAAATAGGACCTACCCCTCCCCTACACTCCCCAAGGAACCTTCATGCTAAATTTCAGCTTTCTACGACCAGTAGTTTCGGCTGTGCGATGTCTGTCAGTCACTCACTCAGTAACGAAAGATTTTTATACCACGTGTATCTGACATCGACGCACAAACGATTTCCATGGGTCCAGGGCATGATTCTGGACACCCCAGTGTTGGAATTTTTCGTCGGTTCTTTTCTCATTTTTTCATTTTTTTCAAGAGTACAACAAATAGGTATCAGCTCAGCTGAGCTGATATCTATTTGTGGTTTTATTCAGATTGCTCATTTTAGTGAAAGTAGTTAATTAATTATTTTTTTATTAAAAATCTCATTGGGTTAGGTCAAAATAACGATTATGAAGTCTCATGCCCTGGACCCATGGAAATCGTTTGTGCGTCGATGTCAGATACACGCGGTATAGGTATTAGGATTGTAGTTGATTGTAGGGCTAAGACATTTTTTGTATTGCACTAAGTATGACTACACGTTTTGTCAGTAACAACAGCGGTAGCAACAGCGGCACCGCAAACGCTCGTCCGTCGGCAGGCAGCGGCAACAGCAGCCGTGGCGGGAGTGCTCCGCGCAGCAGCGAGCCCGCACGCAGCGACACAGCGCGCAGCGAGCCCGCGCGCACCGAGCCCGCGCGTGCTACGGCGCGTGCTCGCGACGTGCCCGCGCCCACCGCCACGCCACCCAACACCGCCACCGCGGCGCAGCCACGCGGTAAGTCTTTAACAATTTTAATACATTTTGTCTTTTCGATTCTTCTAAATGATGAGGCTCGCTTTAACTTCGTATAGTAGTAGTGAAGTCGCAATTATCAAAAGTTGTAAAGCATTAAAGGGAATAACAGTCAAGGCTAAGGTTCCCAGGTACCCAGCCGACATCGCATAGGCGACCGCCCTCGAGCGTTTCACTTCACTAACAGTTGCAATTTGCGCTCAGTGGTATCGGTACGGTGGGCACAGCCACAGCTAGTTAACGCTACGTTCCAACAACAGATGGAGCCGGCGGGCAGATCTACTTGTCAGACTTGCAGCGCTACTTCTCAGGGGTCGGCACGGCGCCGCCGGACAGCGAGGCGGGCGCGGGCGGCGCGGCGGGGGCGGCGGGGGCGGCGCGCGTGGAGCTGGCGGCCGCGCTGTCGACGCCGGACGTGGTGAGCACGGCCAGCGCGCCCGCGCACGCGCCGCGCCTGGCGCCGCTGCTGCCGCCCGCCACGCCCGGCGCCGCCCAGGACGATGTAAGGACCACCCTGCTCTCACCGCAGTTCGCTCAGGTGAACCTTCATGTATAGCGTTCCGTCTGAGGCCGCGGCACGTCGCCATCGCCACCGGGAATCGGCTCGCGACTAGTTTCTTACTTTATTAATACGCGCTTCGCATAATTTTCTAATGGTTCGTCAGTTTGTGCGCGTTGCATGACTCTTTTCATTCGGCTTCATTAACACCCCTAATTATTGGTTTTATTTTTATTTCGCAAAACTAACAAGCTTGGCTTTCATTTCAAGTCAACAGAATTGATTGTAATTTTTTTAAATCCTTTTTCATCTTCACTGACGTTATCAGAGGCATTACAATGAAGATGGTACTCTGCTTTAAAATTTTACTAACAAAGAATTTTTGCCGTTTGACAGTACAGACAATTTATTAGATCTCAGTAACAAAGTGAAAGTGGGATCATTTTAATTACTTTTAGATACTAAGAATGAAAGAAGAACATATAATTTTCAACTGAAAATTAAAATCTGTTGGCCAAAGGTTATTAAGATTTTAAAGAGCTTCCACAGCAAATTAATTAATTATAAAAGTAATGTATAATGAACCATGGATTGTAGCAAGTAATATACGTCATACTTTTTAAAGGTAAGTTATAAAATTACCGATCAAGCTGCGAGGTTACAATAATATGTTGAAGAATTGGTCAGGACGATAGCATTTATTTCACTTCCTGTCCAGTTATATTGTAAATACTAGCTATTGCCCGCGACTTCGTACACGCATATCCTGTTATCTCCCGTTCTTGTAGGAATTTCGGTAAATTTTTCTTTTAGTGCTTTCCTACACTCCCTAAGGAACCGACACCATTCTACAACCAGTGCTTTCAGCTATTCTGTATGTCACTCATTCAGTCAATAACACTTGCATGCCAATGTCATCACTTTCATCATTTAAAAATCTTTGAAATTTTCAATCCAAGGTTCAGACAATGCCTATTGCTCTATTCACTTATATCCATTTGCACTATCATTAACAGACACCTAAAGACACAAATGATCAGCGCTTAGCCGAGCGAAAAGAAAAGAAAATGTTACAGTGCACTAATCAGGCATTAATTTAATTATCATCTAGTGTTAGTGAAAACGGGATAAATGGTAGCAGAGAATATATTGCAATACATATGCCAATTTTTAGTTCTGTCATCAGCAATTGTTTCCCGTGTGCTCCCATCTGCAATAGTCTGACTATTCCTTGATATCCCAAAAAACTAGTTTTGTAATGGACCAACAGTTCAGTGAATGCAGCACAAAATGATACATAATCTTATAGTTCATATATCTTCAAATTGAAACAAACGTAAACGTAACTGCTGCTGTTTGTTTGGTCCCTTACAAGTTGCTTATTCAACACACATATCAACACTGGTTATTATATTCCAGGCTGCGAACCAGTTCTCTTCGGCGTTGACTTCTGGACAGATGGGTCCAGTGATATCGCAATTTGGTTTGCCGTCGGAAGTCACAGCGGCTGCGAACACAGGCGATATGCAAGCTTTCTTTAAAGCGCTTGAAAGTACTTCCAATGCCGAGATGAAGGAGGATGACAAAAAGAAAGAAGAGGCACCTAAAGGTGACAAAAAGGATGACGACGCCGAAATGTCACTGGATTGACTTGGGTGTTATTTTATTCGCATCTTAGTTGTTTTTAAAGGCTAGGAAGCTATGTATGCAAGTTTTGATTTATATTCGTTAGCGATTTCTTATTACAATTGAAAATATAGATTTTCTTTTCAATTTTTATTTTATTTATTTTACCCAGCCTAAGTGTTACTAGGTTTGAATACTTAGCGGCGTTGAATGCATAAGGGTAGAATCTACTTTATTTGCCATTCGGTGAACGCACGCTTTACGTTTCCATATGTTATAGTCTAAACGCCGAAGCGGCGTTGTCCCTTGGTTTGCCTAGTCAAACCTCAGGTCTGACATGACGTCTTAGTCAACTGTCAAAGTTCAAACGAATAGCGCTTTTCTACCTTTTACTAACGATCTTTTCGAACTTTTAGGTTTTACTAACATACGTCAGTCGAAGGCTGAAATAGGAACTTATTTTGGAGTTTCTCGAAAGGCGTTGGTCAAACCCATAACGGTTAACACTTCGGTATTCCCTTCTAAAGTATTAATTTCTTCTTTTTCACTTAAAACAATTGAAGGCCTTTCACTATTCTTATTATTTTATATTATTTAATTGGCGTCATTGTTTTTCTTTCACTATTGTTAAGCACGCGTTTGATTGACCACTATCTATCTGACCAGATCAGCGATGATGTGGTCGAAGATGGACGTCGTAAGACTATGTCCTTGAATCTTTTACATTCGATCAAATTAATAGCATCGTCTTTAATGGATCATGTAATCTGGTAAATGAATAAATAATAATAATAATAATCGGGTCCTATATGGACCCGATGTAGACTTTTTAGCGTCCGTAGCCTGGCTGCGTTTTGGTGACCTCTTTAGGGAAACCGAAGGTTTTGTCTGTGCGATCATGAACGAAGTTATGATATCGAACAACTACCGGAAATACATTGTGAAGGACGGTACGGTTGACATATGTCGGGCATGTCACCGACCCGGGGAATCCGTCCGCCACATTATTTCCGGTTGTTCTAGTCTGGCTAACGGAGACTATTTGCACAGGCACAACCTTGTAGCCAGGATCATTCAACAGCAACCTGCTCTGCGATACAATCTTGTGGAATCGGAAGTACCGTACTATAGGTATCTGCCCGACCCAGTTCTCGAAAATGGCAATTGCACGTTGTACTGGGATCGGTCTATCATCACTGACAGGACTATTGTTGCCAATAACTCTGACATAGTGGTGATAGACCGACTAGAGTGTCGCGCAATGATTGTTGATATAGCAGTCCCTCATGACGAGAACCTCATGAAGTCTGAGAAAGAGAAACAAAGTAAGTATCTTGACTTGGCTCGCGAGGTTGTCGACATGTGGGATGTGAACACAGCAGTCATTGTGCCGATAGTCGTGACGGCCAATGGCATTATTGCCAAGAGCCTCGACCAACACCTCAAGAGGCTCTCGTTGGGCAGCTGGATCAAGGGCTTGATCCAGAAAGCAGTACTCCTGGACACGGCGCGTATTGTGAGGAGGTTCCTCTCTCGGGAGCCCTGACCACCGGTACCCTGTTCCCGATGCCGGTGGTGGGCTACAATTTTTTATATTTTTAAATGTTTTTTTAAGTTTTATAGAAATATTTAAAAATGTATATAAAAAACAATAAATAAATGGAATAATAATAATAATTTAGTCTTGTTCCTCATCTCCGGCTTGCCTTTATTGGCTGGCCAGAGTGAAAACTGACGAGGAACAGAGCTCCCACCTCTTTCTTGCCTTAATTTGCCGGTCTGAGTGGAGATTCGCTAGAGCACACGTGCTCGGGAGAAGGATGTATAATCCAGTAAGGTGCTGGTAGGGATCTTGACCGCACTTCCGGAATTGTCCTGATAGCCGTGGTATACCTCTCCACTCTTCTAGCACCTCAGGCTATTTTGCCTCCTTGGCGCTACGTCACTTTGTGCTAGCGATCGTTTTCGGGGGCCCATTCATTGAGTGTGCAAGTCACCCCCTGCCATTTAAAAGCCGTGTATATTGTTAGTGGTCAGGCAGGGGCCAATAGTTCTTCTTAATAAACGATTATCAGTCCACTAAACCACCCAAATCCATAGCGTTTCATTTTGTTTCCATAATTATTCTGCAATAGTACTGCTCCAACCAGGGATTGTCCTTGGGAATACTTTCAGTGCATACAGGGATAATCGCCGGTTGGTGCCCCATTACATATGAAATGTCTAACGCGGGGCCTCTGCGAGCTGGTTTTGGCCCCTCGTACGCCTACCAAAGGACCGGGTCTCCAGGGACCCGAGAATGTAAAGTAAATAAATAATTTGGTCTGGAATAATTTATTTAGGCTGTTTTTTTTTATTTAGTTAGAAAAAAACATTTTTGAACGTAAAATACTGGTATTCAGCTGAATCCGGTTTGACTGGAAGCCGACCCCAATATAGTTGGGAAAAGGCTAGGCAGATGATGATAAAAACATTTTTTATGAAAAAAAAACAAAATCTACCAAACTATACATAATGAATATGTAAAAACAAGATACACTAAGGCGTCGAAGAATTCCTCCGCATCGCTGTCATCCGGAAACGTGCCCAGAAGACTGGCAGCATTGCCACGTTGAATGGGCAAGCTAATTCTTTGAGCAAAGAACGAGCCAGCCCTCTGGTCACGCAGTCTGGAATTGAATGAGAACTTTATTTACGCTTTTATATTGTATCCTAAAAATAGTCTTAATGTTTTCCGAACGTACCTAATAATATAGCCATATTTATTGGTTTACGTAAATTCTCCAATGAGGTAACACATCGTTTGGGTTTTCTTCTGATTACAGTAATGAAATCATCATCACTATGATCATCTTTTTTATATATTTTTTTGCTATTCTTACTTTACCTACATTTATCCATTTTCTGATCTCAAGATTTACCTCTACAGTATTTCCCAACTCGTTTAATTGTTGTTCACATTTCTGCAGAATCTCTGAATCACTAAAATCTTCACCACTTAAGTCCTCGTCCATTCTAGCAAAATGTATGGGTATTCGTAAAAAATATGTAATTCCTAACGTCTCCAATATTTGAGCGTTATGTTAAAGAAATGTACCTACTGATCATTCAGCAAACACATTATTACAGGTTTGCCTTGCGTCCGGATCAAGTCCGTTGTGTCAAACGTGTCCGTTTGTCAATAGTTCGATTTTAATAATTAAGGTTGGTTGTTTACTTTAAATCCACCGAACAGAAAAAAAAGTGGAAGTGCTATGCGACGAATTTTGTATCGGAACCTGTGTCGCCACACTCGCCACACTCACACGAATAAACCGATACAGTACGAATTTTTTATCTTTGCCGCTCCGAAGTTAGGTTTTAATGACGACCGCGCAGGTCCCATCACATAAAAAAGTGTTACGTTCGCAGATTTTTTTTCTGATTTATACGTTTTGTATTAAGAGGACGTATTCCGTCCACTAGCGCCGCCAATCGTTTTTTATTAATTGTGGTAAATTTAAGACACGTAGATAAAAAACCGCTCTGTAGTGTTCAGAAGAAATGTATTTATTATTTTTTGAGAGTTATGTTTTGTACTTTAGAACGTAAATAGTTGCCAAAGTCGATATTTTTGCTAAAAGTGGCCACTTTTAGCAATAATTGCCGTTTTGGCTATTTAGCCATGAGTTATGTATTAAAAATAGCTCTCAAAAAATAATAGATATATTTCTTCAGAACACTACAGAGCGGTTTTTTATCTACGTGTCTTAAATTTACCACAATTAATAAAAAACGATTGGCGGCGCTAGTGGACGGAATACACACTCTTAAGTATAAACAACTAAGAAACACAACCAGTAACAATAACGAGGTCACAAAGTAACACAACAAACATATACACCACAAAAAGTATTTTTAGAGTTTGTTAAAATGTGTTCAAAACACATTATTACACTTTTATTTGAGCGTAAATATGTTTTTGGGTAGGACATGGGTATATCAATAAAAGAAATATTAACTGTAATCGTTGATTTTAATTGAAGGTATTAAATTATTTAAAAAATCTCACATCGTATAGGATCACGAAGAAAACTAAAATACACAAAAATTACGCTAATAAATTATCAAGAAGTTTTTAAAGTGACATGTTGCGCCAAAGCGACTACGCGACACTTCTGTCATTAGCATGCCGCATGTCGCAAACCCATAAGTTGTCCCACAATGAATCCAATATACATTGATATTATAATATTTACGAACATTAAAAAAATCGTCAAATTGACTACCTTTTTTTCACCTAAGTATATTAAATTATTTATAACGTAAACTTATTCGTCAAAAACGAAATACAAAACAGTTCAAAAGTACATAAACTTATTAATTAAAAAAATAAACAGAACAAAAAAAAATCGGCTCCATTGAACAAGAACAGGGTTATTTTTATTATGCGACTAAAATAAGAAGGAGGCTAAAATGCATCGTTCATACACTGAAAAAGCGGCCTTTCAAATTTGCCATATTATACTTTGGTCGTTGAATGAAGTTTTTAGAATAAATAAATCAAAATCGCATATTTACTTCCTAAATTCAGTCATAAAAACAACAAAAACTATTCAATAAACTCTTTTACTTACCGAAAATATGATATCCCATCCTTTTTTAACCTTTTTGACGTAATAAATATATTAATAAATTTGTCAGAGAACACTTCGACATTTTTAACGAGTGCACCTGGACGCGAGCGACGCAAGACTATTTGAAATGAGCGCACCATTTAGAATGATGCGCTCGTTTTATGCGGACGGTTTTGAGACGTTGACTGTGCATCTTGGGTTTGTTATATACATATCAATGGCTTAGGCAAAAAGTACTCACGGCGTTTCGTTTTCTGAAATCATTACAAGTTGAATTTACGAGTAAATTCCGCTACTTGACCATAGATGGCGGTATTTTCAATAGTTGCCATTATAAACTTAAGTCCCTTGGCATCAGGTTGAGATTCGCTTCATTAGTCTATGTGGGATACTAAAAGTTGCTACTCGATCACGGCTGTGGCATATAAACCTATGTCGAAATCGATAAATGGGAAAACATTTTTCAAAATTAATTCCATAAAATGTGATTCGTTTGGAGTTGCAGTTTTGTATGGGAGCTATTATATGAAACTTATGTTGTTGGAATCGTTATCAAATAAGCTACCGCATTAGGCAGTTTTGCCTTGTAATATATTGTTCATTCTACTTTGAAATCAGAGTGAGCGAAACATTCCCAGTTTATTGTATAAAAGTAGATAGAAACAAAAATACAAATCATAATATCAAAAGGTTTTTGCTTTATTTATATCAATATACCTTCATCATCTGCCTAGCCTTTTCCCAACTTTATTGGGGTCGGCTTCCAGTCAAACCTATTCAATAAAAATAACACACATCATACAATTTTTAGGGTTCCGACCACTCTGGTATCTGTCTGCCAGTCTGTCACATCCAGTTTTCTCCGGATCTACGGGACCGATTCTGTTCAAATTTGGTAGACGAATAGACTTCTGTGACCCAAACACGCCATGCGTTACGTAAATAATAAATGTTGAGTATGGGGGTAACTTTTGTGGGTCAAACTAGAAATGTACACTAGCACTACTAGTTTTTTAACTGTATCGTGTGACATATCAAATGAAAGGACTTATTTTGAAGGTTTTAAAAAAATAAAATAAAATAAATAGTGTAGAAGTTATTCAAGAACTTATATAGACCAAACATTACCATTCCGACCCCTAAGTCTATAGTGTTAAAATGACTTGTTACAAAAATGTAATTCGTTCGGAACCCTTTGCACGCGCCCAACTCGCACTTGGTCAGTATTTTTTTCACAGCACAAGTCTTACAAAATCATGACTCTGGTAGTTTACTCCGGCTACAGAAAAAAGAGGGAGTTGTTTACACTTCAGTTCGATAACTCTCTATGCAAAGTGGCTTACGATAGTATTTTATTACTTAGTTGGGTACACACACAATCATAATTATATAATTCAAATAATCATAAAAAATTAAAATTCTTATTTACTTTCATAATAAATTTGACGATTTTCTAAGATGGAAGCGCTATAGAATTCGTGTATCTATATCCTTTTTTTGAAATTAAAATATCTCACAAAAACATGTTTTTTATCGATATCCATCCACAGTATCCCACCCGACTACATCACTATTTGAGTAGCGAAGAACTTTCGAGAACGAATCAGAGGCCTTAGTGTGAGTTTTTTCTACTCACGTTCGAACGCGTTCGATTGCGAGCGCGTTAGAATTTAGTATGGGAAATTAGGTTCTACGAGTGACCACACTGACCACCAGGTGGCACTATAACTAACGTTCGAACGTGAGTCGAAAAAACTCACACTAAGGCCTCAGTTACTGAATCGATGCAAAATAAACTCTATGCAAACGGGAAAAGGTTGATTTTAAAAAGACTTGAATTTAAGTTTTTGGAATATTTAAGATGCTAAGATTTTATTAGAAAACAAATAAAATCGTAGATACTTACCGATAGTATGAAACACCTCCATTTTTTAAGATTTATTTTCGTACTATAATTTTTGCATTCCAAAATTACAAAATACATTGTATTAAATCTAAATTAACAAATTATACTGAACTAACAAAAGACTAAAGTAGAGCATCAAAATATTCGTCCTCCACGCTGTCAGCTGGTAATGTACCCAAGAGACTGGCGGCAATGCCACGTTGAATGGCAATGCTTAATCTCTGCCCAAAGTAAAAGCCAGATCTTGGGTCACGGGAAGTGTCAACCAGCCGTTTCGAAATTTCTTTGAAAAGGCTATGAGCACAAGGGCCCCACGGCCCTAGGGTTTCAACCCCAAACGGCTCGAAAATATAGTTACCAATAAGGTTAATACTATATTTACGCCGCTTGAGGTTTTCCGCAGCCGCAGCGGCAGCGCCAGCACAACACGATGAACTAGGAAGATGGGATGGCGCAAGAGTATTGACACAGGTTGCGTCCCACACTAAAGGTCTACCCATCTTCCAAGGATACAAAGACATGCCGTCCGGTCTTTTGCCATCGTCACGTGCCAAGCCATTGGGTTCTAATACGGCTGGAACGCCGACGGTGACGAGAGCTCGTCGGATAATGTCATTTAAATTAGCGTGTCGCGCAAAACGGCCTGCACTGCGGCTACAAGAAAGGCCGTGGTGCCCGAGGCTGTTGACAACTTCCCCACAGAGACAGCGATAAGAACAACAAGGGGCTCCTAAACGTAAAGAAGCAGCGAGGCGGAAAGTGGTGTCGTCGAACAAAGTGCCTAGGCTCGACGACGGTAGTGCATGAAGCCAAAGACCCGACTCCCATTTTCCCACATCCAGCAGGCGTGCACGCTCAGCAGTAGTAGCAGACGTGGACAGTAAGTTATTCTGATATATTTACAGTAAGTTATATAAATATATTTCGAGAGTCAACGATACTATCGGTTCGTCGAGTTGTTGGAACACAACTGGGTTGTAGTACTGTAGCTACGCGTAATACCGGCACGTGCCACGTCTACTTTGCACTTCCATGTTTAAATCATTATTAAAATCGGACCTTTCGTTTAAAAGTTACGACGGGTGTAAAATCCTCTAGGTAAGAAAAATGTGGCGGTTTGAGCGAACTGCCCTACGTTTAGTCTTTTAACCGTATAGTTCGGTAGTAGTACCAATAATTGGTACTACTACCTGTCAAGGTCCGCAGGCTCGGTATTAGTTCCAATCACTGACGTATAAATCATATGGACTCGGCATACCTACAAAAAAAACGTGTTTACCTACCACCGACTTGGGCACATAAAATGGCTGCCTTTCGTAGGGTTGTAACTGCCAGCAACATGCGCATCTGATATCGATATTCAACTCAATGTTAAAGTTTTTATCTCAATGCGTATAAACCATATGGACTGGGCATACCTATAAAAAAACGTAGCTACCTACACTTTGCTGGGATGATAAAATGGCGGCTAATAGGGCAGCCTATGTCGATATTTCTTTACAATAACATCGATAAAAGATTGTTAGAATGTTTTCAAAATGTCACGGTACAATTTCAACGGGTATTTTTAGCACATTCTCATCTTCACTTGTACAGTCGCCAGCACATCGTGCTACAACAATCTGACAAATTTCTGTACCTACTAGATTTTCAACTTTATAAGAGAAAAGATTAAGTTCAATTTTGACTGAAATAATTTGACAGTTTCGAGTAATTTCATGTGCTGGCGTCTGTACAACAAAATAACTATCTATGTGAACAAATCTGAAAAGTTATCTTTGACCTACTTCCCGGTTTTTGATTTAGGCTAATACTTTGCGAACATGTTTAGTTTGGATGACATTGTTGCCGATTCGCTTGTTCAATAACTAAACTAAAATTAGATAATCACTATCTTTTTAACCGACTTCTAAAAAGGAGGAGGTTCTCAATATTTAATATTATATCAATGGGAGTTTGCGGGACATGTCTCTCTGTACCGCATACCCCCCAAAATATGTATCTAATGCCATTATTAGGATAAGTAACAAGGTACATCGAATAAGTTTTTGAAAATTCAAATGAAATGTACCTAAGCGTTATTCTAAAGCCTTGCGTTAGGTCATTCGAGACGGGGTGGAGGGAACAAAATCTAAGAAAAGAAATGACGCTGCATCCACGATGGGCTGCCGGCACGGACGTCTCCATCACTGTATATTTTCTAACATACCGATGAAATTGGGTTTTAATTAAAAGTCAACAATAATTATTTACAACACCATTTATTTATTTTTACATACATATAATTTACATCCTACTAATATTATAAATTTATCCTACTAATCCATACCATCCTACTTATTGCTATACAATATTTGTTTAAAAACATACCAGCATATTCAATGTGGGCACTGCGCCATCATGTAACCTCATCACATCGAGGGTTCTGTTAAAACTAGATTCATCAAAGTGCAGGGAGCAGATATGCCACATCTTATGTCTATGGTTTATATTTTTCTTCTATCCAATTATTTTTGAAAATTTCATTTCCAGGAAATCTGTGGGTTAATAGCATTGCAATGTATTTTACACACTTCATCAATATAATAATATCGATACTTATCGTATGCGATGCGAACATCGCACATCACTAAGACAAATAAAAATTGTATGTAAACAATACTAAGAAATTAAGAAAATAATAACGTAATAAGCCATACAAATATGACACAGGTTTCAATAATCTTTAAAAAGATCATCTGGTAACAAAATATTACACAAAATTCTACAATATTCAACTGGATTAGTGAAAACTAGTAACTAACCTGTGCAGAGTCAAATTAGGCAGATTTTTGTTTTTCCTCGCACCATACTGTATTATGCAACACGATGGCATGATTTTTCTCTTATTTTCCAAAGCCAGAACACAAATAAAACCTAGCTTTCGACGTATTTATCTTTATAACAACGAAAATAATAAAAGCAAACAACTGTTTGACAGCACAACTACCATAAAACCACGAGTACTTTGGGCAACTAAAATGGCGACAGGCCACGCAAAGGCTTGATTTTGACGTCACACAAAAGGGTTGCCAAATTCAGTCCTTGGCAAACATATAGATGTCTCTTTTTTCATATGCAGCTCTTGGCTAGTTAAAAAGAGACAAAATGCTTTTTGACATGTTTGCGTCGATATGATAGATATTTGTATAACTGTTTATTTCTATAGTCAAACGTTTCAAGTCCATATGATTTATACGTCATCGTCAGTGGTTCCAATAGGGAATATGCACGCGATTTTTTTATTTAAAATCTTCATCAGCGATGAAGTTATAACGTGTGCGTTCGCCCAGCGGAATGTTGTTGAATTTAAAGATTTTAATTATGCAGATATTTAGTGTATGACGTCGTATAATTGTGTATGGTATAAAAAAATTGTGCACGCAGCCATTGTGGAGAAATTCACCAAAAACTGATTCCGCTGGGCGAACGTTGTCCTGGCGGAACTTTTTTTAATCCATAGACTTTGGAAGAAAAGAGATGTGTCCAAAAATTTGTGTGTATTTGTGTGTAATTGTGTATGTATGAATAAAATTAGTGCATGCATAAACTTCGGAGAAATTCAAGTTTCCGCTACGCGAACGTTTGGCCATTACCTAGTTTTCATATAAAGCGCTTACATAGAGAGCTGTAGATTTTTACATAAGTAGTTTTGAATTTGTTTATATTTGTTTAAAAAACAGATTTAGAAAAAATCGTAGGGCTTAAAAGATAAAAATATTAACGTAAAATACGCTTATTAGGTCTTAGTTCTTAAAGTATGCACTTTGGGGTCTAGATTTTCACGTTTATACAAACCTTGTAAGTGTCTGCAACATGTTGCCAAGTATCAATGATGTTCCGTTAGTAATTAAAGAGTTATAGGACAATTTACCATGAATTGATCACTGTTTACAAAGCAGTCAAATATCACTACGTTCTAAAGGAATTGCATGGTAAAATGTATGCCAATAATTAGTGTATTCATTCAACTATTCACATGCAAAATTTCATGTTATTAAATTCAGGAATTAAAGAAAAACAATTATAATACTGACGAAGCATCGAAAACCTACATAACCCGACCAAGTTCGGATGGCTACAAAAAAGCGGCCGTGCCATATATCTTAGAAACGTTCTTAACCTTGCAATATAGTATTTATTAATATGGTACAGTTACGTACACAAGCGTTAGGAAAAAATAAATCAATTGCATTTCTTGAATGAATTTTTTTTTTTTTATAATAGCGCCACTATCTACGATAAAAATAAATCTTCAATTAACAAGTACTTCTCTATTTAAATATTCTAGTACAAAAATATTTTTAATTACATATAATACTTAATTATGTAAGTAGGTAATTATGATAACGTTAACAATCGCTTGGAACGACAGCAATAGACTTAAATGTGTTTTAACTAAAATAGGTTTAATAAACGATTATGAATATAAGGGTAAGTATAATATTTCGAGCTTCAATAAAAATTAAAATCACATCACATAACTAGACTATTCAGTTGTTTAGATTTGATCAACATTAAAAAAGTGCTTATAAACTAAAACATTGGTATAAAAAAGGTATTTTCAAGAAAATATTCTTAAATGAGTAGCAAGTACAGTAAATAACCTCAACATACATAAGTCACTACCAGTACCTACAACGGTATACATCAATTAAAAAATCGATTCAAGAAGTAGTTTTTTTTAAGTTATTAGATTGTTTGATCCACTAAAGTTGCAAAGGGGAACGCTCGTGCATGCCTAGTCCATTGGTTAAATAGTGTAATAAGCTACAATATGATAAATATTTACCTAAACAGTAGTAGGTACTTACATGTGGTAATTATTGAATTTCCCTACGGGGTCTATAGTTAGAATCCTGATCCGTGAAATCTTCAATAGAAATTAGCTGTATGAATTTTATTTGTCTTAAATAATAGGTATATCTAAATTATATCTAGATTAGGGGAACCTGTTGTACCTTGGTCACTTTTTCATTCAACGATTTTTTTAAAAAAAGCGGTAATAATTATTGCGATTAAACAAATTTTAGCTGATAGACGAACTAATGTGGTTGTATAAATTATACAAAAGCATAGATCATCTTTTTTACAGGTTTTACATAAACTAAAAAAAGTTTAGAATGTTGATCAAGGTACAAAAGTGGTGATGTACCTAGATCCGCCTATGTTGTACCTTGGTCATAGTTAGAACTCATCAAATAAAATCCATACGACACGACACGGTTGGCGCAGTGGTTGAGCGATTGACTGCTGCGCAGCATGTCGCGGGTTCGATTCCCGCACGGAACAAATATTTGTACGGCCTACATGTATTTGTTCCGAGTCTGGGTGTTTTCTATCTATAATATGTATGTATTTACAAAAAAAAATGTATACATATAAGTAGTTTATCAGCCATCTCGTTACCATAACACAAGCATTAAGTTGCTTAGCTTGGGACAATATGGCGTTGTGTGAAATGTCAAAGGATATTATTATTATTATTATATTTCTCGACAAATAGCAAATATTTTTATTATTTCCAGCTTCAACACGTCTATAAATATCTTTATAAGGGTATCTAATATCTGACATATCAATTTAACAACATTTATATGAATAAAATCAGTATTTTTCGTAACACCTAACTCAAATATTGTAATCACATTAGCAACAAGTATTTATTCTCTTCATACTGACTTATAATTATTTGGACTAAGCGTTTCTTAATTAATCAATAAACTCCGATTTATTCATTTTAGGAACTGAGTAATATTCCCCTTGGAATTCGTTTTTTTGAGTCCATACTGTAACTTTGCTGCTTCTTGTATGTAATCCACAAGGAAGAGCTCTTAGTCACCTGTAAAAACTTTTTTCACGGCTAAATTATCATGATGGTCGCTCGCATCTTTACCAGTCTTCAAGCAGTGTTCATAATGCCTCTTTAAAATACATCTTGACAAGTTAAAATGTTTGGCAGCCCCTCTTAAACTAGTTAAAGAAAATATTTCTTATTAATAGCACTAGAAAGTGTTGTTTTAGCAATAGGAGTCCGTTTGATGTTGTCTTTGCTACGAGGCATTTTACCTGTATAAAAAACCAACAAAATAATAAGTATGTCCGTTCCTAAACAGAAATAATAAGAATACATTTGAATGTAGGTACCTTGACCATATGACCAAGGTACAACTGTTTGACTATGGTCAAGGTACAACACCCCTACCCTTTTATGTTTATTCGCACATGTAAATATGGAGGTTATGATTAACTCAAATAAGCATACTACATTCTATACTTGGCTAAAGTACTTGTTTAAATCAAATGGTTTTAAAAATGTATGTAGTAAATAACAAGTAATGAAAGAAATGAAAAATAATAAATATTTACTTTTTTGCAGCGAAAACGTTAAAGTGATCTCCCATGCAAACTCGATGCAATGGCCGCCTGCAACTAACTTCATGTTGATTAGTCTTGTCAAAGTTCACTATACCATAGAAAAAGAAACGGAAAAAAGACGCGAACATTTAAAAAAAATAAGTGGCTCTAGGTACAAAGGGTGTCAAGGTACAACAGGTTCCCCTATATCTAAAGTCTCAAAAGCATACTTAAATAAAGTATCTACGTAAATAGTACCTATTTTCTGTCATAGTCAAATACATTTAAAAAAGTAGGTGTACAAAATTAATGACATTATTATATCGAAACAACAATTGTGTTATCACCTATACCAATTCAATACCGATATTATACTGTAAATTTTGGGATGTTACCTAAATATATTGCACGGCCGCTTTTTTGTAGCTATTCGAACTTAGTCGGGTTATGTAGGTTTTCGATGCTTCGTCAGTATTATAATTGTTTTTCTTTAATTACTGAATTTAATGACATGAAATTTTGCATGTGAATAGTTGAATGAATACACTAATTATTGGCATACATTTTACCATGCAATTCCTTTAGAACGTCGTGATATTTGACTGCTTTGTAAACAGTGATCAATTCATGGTAAATTGTCCTATAACTCTTTAATTACTAACGGAACATCATTGATACTTGGCAACATGTTGCAGACACTTACAAGGTTTGTATAAACGTGAAAATCTAGACCCCAAAGTGCATACTTTAAGAACTAAGACCTAATAAGCGTATTTTACGTTTATATTTTTATCTTTTAAGGTACGATTTTTTCTAAATCTGTTTTTTAAACAAATATAAACAAATTCAAAACAACGTATGTAAAAAGCTACAGCTCTCTATGTAAGCGCTTTATATGAAAACTAGGTAATGGCCAAACGTTCGCGTAGCGGAAACTTGAATTTCTCCGAAGTTTATGCATGCACTAATTTTATTCATACATACACAATTACACACAAATTTTTGGACACATCTCTTTTCTTCTAAAGTCTATGGATTAAAAAAAGTTCCGCCAGGACAACGTTCGCCCAGTGGAATCAGTTTTTGGTGAATTTCTCCACAATGGCTGCGTGCACAAATTTTTTTATACCATACACAATTATACGACGTCATACACTAAATATCTGCATAATTAAAATCTTTTAATTCAACAACATTCCGCTGCACGAACGCACACAGTTATAACGCTTCAGAGATTACTTTTAGAACGAGAAGTCCGACATGGAATTTAACGTCACATTCCGTGTCTATACATCTGCCATAGAAAACAGCGTTTTCGCGAGAGGGACAGATATATTTGTTTAAAATAATTATATCTCGTTTGTTTTTCGAGCAATTTTGATTCTATTTCCACTGTTAGTAATATATTTTTAGATAAACTGTTTAGATAATAAATATTTTTTTTATGCATTTTCCCCTCTTGGACCTGGAGTTCTAAGTATGGGAACCCCCAAAATTTATTGATTTTTTTCTATTTTTGTGTGAAAATCTTAAGAGCTTGTATTCCGTCCACTAGCGCCGCCAATCGTTTTTTTATTATTTGTGGTAAATTTAAGACACGTAGATAAAAAACCGCTCTGTAGTGCACTGAAGAAATGTATTTATTATGTTTCGAGAGTTATGTTTTGTGCTTTAGAACATAAATAGTTGCCAAAGTCGATATTATTGCTAAAAGTGGCCACTTTTAGCAATAATTGCCGTTTTGGCTATTTAGCCATGAGTTATGTATTAAAAATAGCTGTCAAAAAATAATAGATACATTTCTTCAGTGCACTACAGAGCGGTTTTTTATCTACGTGTCTTAAATTTACCACAATTAATAAAAAACGATTGGCGGCGCTAGTGGACGGAATACACACTCTTAATGCGGTTCACAGAATACATCTACTTACCAAGTTTCAACAGCATAGCGCTTATAGTTTCGGAGAAAAGTGGCTGTGACATACGGACGGACGGACAGACAGACAGACAGACATGACGAATCTATAAGGGTTCCATTTTTGCCATTTGGCTACGGAACCCTAAAAAATCATCGGAACTACTTAGGCGTAGGTTTTCGCGCCAATTCATTTATGTTACCTACTCAAAATTTAATGTTGATATTTTCAGCATAAATGTATACCGGATATTCTATGTGAAACCCATACAGAATGCCAGGTATACTTACATTAATGTGGGAATGCCAAGTAGGTGTAGGACTTCGGAATCAACTAAAAAAAAACTAAAGAGTATGTTATGGTTAAGTAGGTAATGCATCAGGTTGTATTTTTTTATGCATGTAAATTGTTTTATTTTTCACCTGCTGCAAAACGAAGTTGCGAATGCTTTTTGGCAGAATGTAAGCATTTAAAAGTGTGCATGTGTGGATGTTTGTAGGTAGGTATGTGTATTATTTTGGAACGAGGCTGTATTTAAAACAAAATACAACACGTCCTCACCTCACACATCTCTAGTGGAAAAGCAGCCTTCCGCCTGACGCAGGTCCTCACCGGACACGGATGTTTCGGGAGGTACCTGCACCGAATT
The DNA here is from genome assembly GCA_963859965.1 of Ceramica pisi. Taxonomy (NCBI): domain Eukaryota; kingdom Metazoa; phylum Arthropoda; class Insecta; order Lepidoptera; family Noctuidae; genus Ceramica; species Ceramica pisi. The sequence continues at coordinate 9,315,479 of OY982529.1, forward strand.
GGGCGGAAGGAAACGCTCGGGTGTCACCACTGCGAGGATCGACCGGAGGACACAGTGGAGCACACTATGCAGGTGTGCCCCGCTTGGGCGGATCACCGCCGTGTCCTCGAAGCGGCGATCGGCGGCGACCTCTCGCGTCCAGCCCTGGTCCAAGCCATGGTCCGGAGCGAGACGGAATGGGACGCCGTCACTTCCTTCTGCGAAGCAGTCATGCTAGCGAAGGAGGTGGCGGAATGGGACAGGGAGAGAACCTCTCGTCTCGGCCGCCGTGGTAGACGCCGCGGGCGTCGGAGACCACCTAGTGACCTCCGGCCACCGTAGGCGCGGGCCTGTGGACGGTGAGCTATCCTACATCTATCCAACTATCCCTATGGCCTCAAAGAGAGTCAGTCAGCACACAGAGGGGCCGAAAGGGCCGACGCCTGCCGGAGTCGCGGGACTATTCGAAAGAGATACCGTGGCTCCGGAACACAAAGGGCAATGAAGGAACATGGATGGGTTTTAGTCAGTAGAAGTCTGACACTCCCGCCCAGAGCGGGAGGAGTCATTGGATGATTTCCCATACTCCCTAGCGGCGTCAGCGTAGTCTGTTACGCTGTCATTGGAGTCCGTTTTCTTACTTCCAACCCCGTTCTGGTAATATTCATCTAACGAGCCATGTTTGAATTTGCAAGTATACTTACTCTAGAAAAAAATCGGCAAAAATGAATGAGTTAACATTTTAGTCTATATTGTCAAAAACATATTCCTTATAGTTCTATGAAACATCCTTTCATTGGGGGAGTGAATCCGTGTAGTCCAGTAAGAATACAATATTTTTTCCACAAAACCTTCGATAATTCTAAAGTTTTTTATTTTTGGTGTTTGGATAATCAAATATTTGTTTATATTCCTCTTTCGATTGGCTAAATTACTGTTTAAATTGTATTATTGAAATTATTATTTCTTTTGCCGTTCTAGTTTCTAGAGTTTTTCTACTTGTTGAACGTACTACCTACAAACTGGTTCAAGCCTTCACTTAATACGCCATCTCGCGAATTATTACACAACTTTAGTTCTCTTTACTTTCAATAGATGGCAGATACTACAATTGCTACACCATTACTGGAGTGCCCTAAGATGTATACAGCGACTGATCAAGAGTTCCGACCGCCCTAGGCTAATTATGAGGACGCGCCCTCGCCAGGTGTATTACGGACGGCCTAAAAAGTAGTGTGTAGAGTAGTAGTGTGAAAATTTTAACATGGTTCATAATACCTACAAAAGTTTTCAGATCGATTTGCAAGCGAATTAAATTTGTCCTTTAATCTGCATGACATTCAACCTTAAGGTGGCAAACCATTTTTTTTTATGCTGACCGTACATAAAGGCAGCCTGCTGGGGTCGCGGGATTTTCTAAACAGGATAACGTGGCCCCAGAACGTAAAGGGCATCCGAAGGAACACGGGTGGATTTTAGCCAGTAAAAGTCTGACAGTCCCTTCCGCCCCACTCAGGGCGGGAGGACTCATTTGATGATTTTACCATCCCAAAAAAAAAAACCGTACATAAAGGCAAAGTACCGGGGAGTCCGCACATCGTTGCCATTGCCATGTCAATGTGTTCTATTGCGCGCGGCAAGCTGCGCCGAGTGCCTAGTGCGGGTTTTGTTTATTTCGCCTCATAGAACAGAAACGCGCGTATACGTGAAGATTATTTTGTATGGGAATTTAAACAGTGCAACCTAAAAGGATAAAGAATAGAATACGATATAGACTCATTTAGCGGCAAACGCGAGAACTAGGTTGCACTGTTTAAATTCCGAATTTCCCATACAAAACAAAGTTAAAATTTACGTCCGTTAGTCGCGAGGCGGATTAAACAAAACTCGCACTAAGCACTCTGTTGCCAGCTCACCCACTCGCTCGCTCGACCACCTACCGATTCGAGTAACAAGGCAGTGTTTGATCCAACCGCGCTTTTAAAAAATTCTAAATTTATTGTTAAAATCAGGGACTCTCAAGCGCATTTAGTTTGTGTTGTCTCGGTTTAGTTGAAATATGTAGGGTAGATGCAATGATAGACTAGATTAGTGCATGCGAAGACACGACTTCAGCGCGCCCCCTTTCGTGTTATAACAATATTAGAAAATTTAAATTAAAATACTATACTGGTTCTTTGTTAGTACTATCTAAAGGATATAATAGTGAAAATGCTAACAGATAGGAACTGTGGAACAATGGAAAACTGAAAATTTCCCGTAACTCATTCAATAAAAAATTTAAGTTTTTCAAATCGTTTCCTATATACTTAGAGAGATTAGTTATACCTTACAACAAAAGTTCTAACAATTCAGTAATATGGCTGCACAAGTAATTGTATTTTTACTTTGCGATTAGCGAAATATTGAATTTAAGTTTTATAAATTTGCACCTACATATTCGTATTAATAAACTCTACTATCATACAAAAGTTTCAACAGATACATGCTATGCCTTTTGTTTAATAAATAAAATACAATTTGGATATTGAGGCGCAGTGTAGGTACGCGGCAATTCGTGCAGCACGGGGCCGGCGCGGTAACACTCCGAAACACACTCACAAACGAAGGTACCTACCTATTGAATGACTCGCGAAATCATTTCATTACTGTCACATGCACATCTCACACTTGAATCACTAGGTAGGTACTTACTCTGTTCCAGTCCGTGACTTCTACCTACGTGTAATTAGCAAAATCCCGTCGCTCCAGTTTAAAAAAAATCTGTTTTGAAAATACGTTGTTGTACTTTATTTCAAAGAATTTAATACCTACCTACCAAGATCGTAATATGTAGACTATATTTTTATTATATTATGTAGCTACTTGTTATAGTGATAGAGGAACAGAGACAGAAAGTAGAGATTCCATTACAACATTTTTTTCCGGGATAGTTGTCCCGGGTTTTAGGACATCACTTAAGTAGGTATTAATTATAATAGGTAATTATTATATCAATATTAGGTAATAATTATATCAAAGCAATAAAATTATTGGATTCAATAAGTAGGTAGGTACCTACCTGTTTTTGTTTCATTATTTTTAATGTAGGTACACTAGTGATACCTATCCCGAAACCCGAAACAATTTCCCGAAAAAAAAAGAAAGAAGTCACTTTTTGTCTCTGATACATAACACAAAGATAACAATTAATGCTGTATACTCACGGAACAGAAAAAACAGCGTATACTTACCTATTCCGATCTGTCAAACAGATAGTGCTTTTAAATATTCATCGAACACTATCACAGCACACCATAACCTTAAAAATTGAATTGAATAATTTGAACACTATTAAAATAAGATTAGACATCGACATACATCTTTTTAGCAGTCCGTTCAATCTATTTTGACTTCTATTGCGTTGGTGGCATGACAAATGGCAGCTGCAGTAAACAGTTGGTATTATAATCACGTAATACTTCAGAGCAGTAGATACTGACAACAGAGTGATGGTCGCCATACTAGAAAGTGCAACTATAAATTAGTCACAAATGCATGTCGCGGGTTCGATTCCCGAACGGAACAAATATTTGTACGACCTACAAGTATTTATTCCGAGTCTGGGTGTTTTTCTATCTATAATATGTATGTATTTACAAAAAAAATATGTCTATAAGTAGTTTATCAGCCATCTCGTTACCATAACACAAGCATTAGGTTGCTTAGCTTGGGACTATATGGCGTTGTGTGAAATGTCCAAGGATATTATTATTATTCCATTTACTTATTTTTTTGTACTTACATATATTTTACATTTTTAAATATTTCTATAAAACTAATAAAAAAAAAAAAAAACATTTAAAATATAAAAATAGTAGCCCACCGGCATCGGGAACAGGGTCCAAGCTACCGGTGCGGTGGTCAGGGCTCCCGAGAGAGGAACCTCCTAACAATACGCGCCGTGTCCAGGAGTACTGCTTTCTGGATCAAGCCCTTGATCCAGCTGCCCAACGAGAGCCTCTTCAGATGTTGATCGAGGCTCTTGGCTATTATGCCATTGGCCGCTACGACTATTGGCACAATGACTGCTGTGTTCACATCCCACATGTCGACAACCTTGCGAGCCAAGTCAAGATACTTACTTTGTTTCTCTTTCTCAGACTTCACGAGGTTCTCATCATGAGGGACTGCTATGCCAACAATCATTGCGCGACGCTCTAGTCGGTCTATCACCACTATGTCAGGCTTATTGGCAACAATAGTCCTGTCAGTGATGATAGACCGATCTCAGTACAACGTGCAATTGCCATTTTCGAGAACTGGGTCGGGCAGATACCTAGTACGGTACTTCCGATTCCACAAGATTGTATCTCAGACCAAGTTGCTGGTGGATAACCCTGGCTACAAGGTTTTGCCTGTGCAAATAGTCTCCGTTAGCCAGACTAGAACAACCGGAAATAATGTGGTGGATGGATTCCCCGGGTCGGTGACATGCTAGGCTTGAGTAACTCCGGACACAGTTATATCTTCGGATATGTGTCTCACTTTGGATATGAATCGTTCATTCCCTTTCTAACAAATAAATATATCCTCTATATCAGTTTCGTTCATTCGTTCGGAAGTAAGAGAGCGAGAGCGTAATACAATGCAGCGGCTAGTGAGCGAAAGAGAAAGGACGATTAGGTTTGTTTTTGTTCATCGTTCGGTCGTCTGTTCTATACGCAGGCAGCGAGAGTAGCGCTTGATAAAAAAATATATTACTAGACGTAAAAAAAAAAACAAATACAAAAAAAAAATTCTGTAAACTACTAAATCATAATTAAATAATCGATAACAAATCATTGTAAATACTATTTGATTTTTAAATACCTACGCCAATCAAATATTTATATGGTTTAAGCCTGTAAGTGTAAAGTATGAAGGGAAATCAAATAGTTTGCGAGAGCGAGAGCGAGAAACTTTTGAAATTTCTCACAGCGACATAGTTCCGCGATATGGGATTTGTCTTCGCTCTCTCTCGTCATCATAACTGCGGATATGATTAGCGGACATGGATATAGTTATAGGATATGTGTCTTTGGCTGGAATGATATGTCTTATATCCAATCTTCTAGTGGAGTTACTTAACCCAAGCCTATGACATGCCCGACATATGTCAACTGTACCGTCCTTCACAATGTATTTCCGATAGTTGTTCGTCATCATAACTTCGTCCATGATCGCACAGACAAAACCTTCGGTTTCCCCAAAGAGGTCACCAAAACGCAGCCAGGCTAAGACGCAAAAAGTCTACATCGGGCCCATGAAGGACCTGATAAAAGCGTCCGTGAAGCTCCTTGCTCTGCTATACCTCCCTGCGGTCGTTAGTATCTAATACCACAGGTTTGCGCCAGTTCTCGTTAGCCAAGGAGAGCGAGGTAAAGCATTTGTCCACCGCTACCACATCTAGATGCATACCCACGTCGGCCTCTAGGAAGAATTCCCTAAGGCTGCATACGTCGCGGTTGTGCAGGGTCTTAGCATTTAAGAAGCCACGACCCCCGCACTTCCGCGGGATATACAGCCTCATCACCGATGACCGTGGGTGATGCATCCGATTTGCGGTAAGCAGTGAGCGTACCCTTCTATCCAGGGCGTCAAGATCTGTCTGAGTCCATTTGAGTATGCCGAAAGAGTACATCAACACCGGCATGACCCAACCGTTGTAGGCACGCACCTTGTTTCCGCCTGATAAAAGACTGTTAAGTACTTTATTCAGGCGGCCCAAGAAGCGCTCCCTCAACGATTGTTTCATATCAGCAGCATTGATGCCTAACGCTTCCGACATACCCAATTCTTGTAAGTTTCGGTTGAGGAGAGGGACCTAAGGTGTATGGAATCCGAGAGTTGCGTTCCCACGGATTCCATAATCTCCCCTCGCTTTACATGCATGACCGCACATTTATCCACACCAAATTCCATCCTGATGGCGCTACTGAAGGTTTCTGTTACCTTCAGTAGCTTCATCACTTGGAATTTGTTAGGAGCAAATAGTTTCAAGTCATCCATGTAAAGGAGGTGTGATATGACCTGACCACCTCTTCTCAACCAGGCCTTGCCCCGAACGCTCCAGCAATGTACTGAGAGGGTTGAGGGCCAGACAAAACCACAGTGGACTCTAAACTGTCGCCCTGAAATATGCCTCGCTCGATCCTCATCGAGTCGCTGTTCACCTGGGGTCTGTCGACACCCTGGATAGTGTTCGCTGTTCACCTGGGTCTGTCGACACCCTGGATACCCTATCACGATATCAGGAAGGTGCGTAGAACTGCATTAACTTTAAACAGCTCCAGCACCCTCATGAGCCATGTTCATGTGGCACTGAGTCATAGGCCTTCTTATATTATATCCAGCATGTCGACAGATCCCTTCGGGAACGACGAACCTGTTGGCTAGTGGCAATATCAATGAGGAGCAGCTCCTTAGTACCGCGGGACCCGTTCCTACATCCATTTTGAGAAGCAGACATAATAGTATTACTATCAATATGATGGTTCATCTTAGCTCTCAAAATGGATGTAAGAACTTTATAGACCGGTAAACACGTGATCGGTCTATAATTTTTAGGCTCCGCGGTACTACCTGATTTATGGAGCAGGAATAAAGCGAGCGTGCGATTCTTGGAACCATTTTATCCAAAAGTTGTGCAGCCCGTCCGGTCCTGGAGATTTCCAGTTAGGCAACGGACGGACTGCACGAGCTACATCTTGGAGGCTGATAGTAATTGCCCCCATCTCTGGTATCGGTTCGCACGCGCGTTCGACTTCCAGAGTCCAATCGCCTTCGGTATGACTGACAGGCTCCGACCTGCTGGATGCTGCGCCAGAATGAACACATGGCGTCATCATCCGGTAGGCGCGTATCAGTCACACCTTGGTCAGGTCGCTCCCAAGCCCTATAAACCCACCTCTCATTGCTTTGAAATGTGCGATTCTGAGTGTATTGTTCCACTCGCCGCTTGTACCGACGTAAACGGTCACTCTACGGCGAGTGTTGCCCTCCCTGAAGCAGATAAGTTTGCCGAGGAGTGTCTAGCCTCACCGATACGACGCTCGATCCTGCACTGCCAAGCTGGTACGGCTGGTCGCGTAACTCTGTCACTGTTAGGAAATTTGACATGAGCTACACGACATGCCGCTGCAGCCGCACAGTATAAGATCGAGTGGGTACAACTCGATTGAATGACTTTTTCACGAATTAACATTAAATCGAGTTCTATGACCTTAGAGGGTTATATTGATGATTCCAATAGTCATATTCCTTTAGATAAATGCTCTTTACGATCGCGAACTCTATTCTGTTCAACATACAGCTTTACACTGACCGGCAAATTGCAAAAATCACAAAAAAAATTGAATTTCGGGATACCGAGCAGCTTCCACCTTAAACAAAACTTTTTACAGACCGTTCAACCGATTTTTACTTCTATTCCGTACTCCGTTGGCATAAGGATGGCATTAAAAGCAAAAACGTGATTATAATACCAACTGTTTACTGCAGCTGCCATTTGTCATGCCACCAACGCAATAGAAGTCAAAATAGGTTGAACGGACTGTTAAAAAGATGTATGTCGATGTCTAATAATGTGATAGTGTTCGATGAATATTTAAAAGCACTATCTGTTTGACAGATCGAAATAGGTATACAGCATTTGTTATAGTATCAGAGACAAAAAGTGACTTCCATACAACTTTTTTTTCGGGAATTTGTTTCGGGTTTTGGGATAGGTATCACTAAGTGTACCTACATTAAAAATAATGAAACAAAAACAGGTACCTACTTATTGAATCCAATAATTTTATTGCTTTGATAATTATAATTATTTTTGTACCTACTTAAGTGCTGTCCCAAAACCCGGGACAACTATCCCGGAAAAAAATGTTGTAATGGTAATCTCTACTTTCTGTCTCTGTTCCTCTATCACTATAACAAGTAGCTACATAATATAATAAAAATATAGTCTACATATTACGATCTTGGTAGGTAGGTATTAAATTCTTTGAAATAAAGTATAACAACCTATTTTTTTCAAAACAGATTTCTTTTAAAGTAGAGCGACGGGATTTTGATAAATTACACGTAGGTAGAAGTCACGGACTGGAACAGAGTAAGCACCTACCTAGTGATTTGTGTGAGATGTGCATGTGACAGTACCTAATGAAATGATTTCGCGAGTCATTCACAATAGGCCTACCTATTGAATGACTCGCGAAATCATACCTACGTTTGTGAGTGTGGTTCGTAGTTTTACCGCGCCGACCCCGTGCTGCACGAATTGCCGCGTACCTACACCGCGCCTCAATATCCAAATTGTATTTTATTTATTAAACAAAAGGCATAGCATGTATCTGTTGAAACTTTTGTATGATAGTAAAGTTTATTCATACGAATATGTAGGCGCAAATTTATAAAACTTAAATTCAATATTTCGCTAATCGCAAAGTAAAAATACAATTACTTGTGCAGCCATATTACTGAATTGTTAGAACTTTTGTTGTAAGGTATAACTAATCTCTCTAAGTATATAGGAAACGATTTGAAAAACTTAATTTTTTTATTGAATGAGTTACGGGAAATTTTCAGTTTTCCATTGTTCCACAGTACCTATCTTTTAGCATTTTCACTATTATATCCTTTAGATAGTACTAACAAAGAACCAGTATAGTATTTTAATTTAAATTTTCTAATATTGTTATAACACGAAATAATTGGAAATACCTACTTAATACCTATAGCATAACTTTAAACAGTTAGCATTTTTGTACATAGCAATGAATTTACTAAACTAATCCACTCACCAAAAATAAAAAACTTTAGAATTATCGAAGGGCAAAGTCTTCTGGCTACTGGACTAGTGGTATACATCTTAGGGCACTCCAGTAATGGTGTAGCAATTGTAGTATCTGCCATCTATTGAAAGTAAAGAGAACTAAAGTTGTGTAATAATTCGCGAGATGGCGTATTAAGTGAAGGCTTGAACCAGTTTGTAGGTAGTACGTTCAACAAGTAGAAAAACTCTAGAAACTAGAACGGCAAAAGAAATAATAATTTCAATAATACAATTTAAACAGTAATTTAGCCAATCGAAAGAGGAATATAAACAAATATTTGAGTATCGAAATGCAGGATCTACTGATGTCTGATACTAACTACAAAAAAAAACACACACACAGCAGCAAAAAACATGCAATAGGACTGCACAAAACAACCACTTAATTAGAACTGTGTTCTCTATAAATTGCTATACTTCACATCAGGCTTAATTTTCAACAAAACACTGATTATGCGAGAGTCGTTCTGTGCCCTCTATGTTTGGGTAGATAGGTTCCTACGTGGATAGCGTAGTACAGTTGTACCAATTTTTGCTTGCTGTCAAAATAACGTATTATAACCTTTACCGCCGTGCTTTAAGAGTCACTACGTCTGAGTCACACTGCGCTGACATTGTATCTATACATACAAACATCTGTCCGGCTAGCTTGATATTTTGCATGTAATACCTACTTTCAATTCGGTAGTAATATTCATTCTCTGTCGGAGTTCAGCGCGGTGCGCGCGTTTTCATGTGCGAAAGTACAGTTCATACAAATACGATTTGATGATCCTCTTCTTTATGTAATTTAAATTTAGTAATACTGTGCAAATATTGGGAATAGTGTTGTGCTCTTAGCTATGTAAACAAGCGTTTTAAATTGGTGTAATGGAACGAATACAGGTTTTGCAAGATGTATGAGTAACCAATGACTGCAGGGCATCCCTGCGCGGAGACGGACAGGGTGGGGGGAAGGGAAGACCAGATTGCCAACTACACTTCGGCGGGTTCTTGGTTCATCTCGGATAGGATCAACAGAATTTAACAAGTGAGTATAATACTAAGTTAGAAATACTAAAAAATAATTAATTACGTAATTTATTATATTCGTGAGTTTTATAATATTCATTTAATGTAAATAACGAGGTTGACTCACTATACACAAGGTGTTGTTATCAGGATAATATGCTAATAATTTGCGAAGGCAATTTAAGCGATTATGTATCTACTCTAAAGGAGAGATCTAATCACATGTTTTATCGCGAAAGTTTGGACATAGGCTGACGTAGCTTATTAAACTTATTTTACGCAAGTAACACTGGAAAAGAGAAAAGAAAAGGATTGAAGAAACTTGTACTTCTAACCGAATCTATTCCTGGAATTTAGCAGCAGTTCAACGGCGATCACAATGCGCTGTTAACTCTGATAAATAATTTTGTGGATAAGCGGTAGATTAGCTATTTGCGAGTTTGCGACAGCAAACCAAAGACACGAGCGCACGGCGACCTCGAGCGATGGCGCGGGGAGTGCGGGGCGCTGGGGAATCCTTCTGGCGCCAGACCGGCATCGGCGTCTACCCGCGCCCCGCTCTCCTCCGCCTGAGCCCACACCCGCGCAGGCCAACTCGAAATAGATGCACGGTGATTTACGCCTCGGGCGTATGAGTAAATATGTTGCTTGCCTGCCTGCCTTGGCACGTCCGCCCGCCCCCGCCGCATGCCGATCTCAGTCCCATCTCAAAACTAACGTTCACAAACTCGAAGGGTCAACCGTTTATAATCAAAAAGCAGAATTTTGCTATCATGTTATCGTTAATCCGTTTACAAAATAATCAGTTGGTACAGGTAATTGTCATCATATTGATCAGATCTACAATGAATGAATCGTACTTAGATAGCTAGGTATATTTTTTATTAATTCTTAGTACCTACTTACCTGGGTTAAATTCTAACTATTTTTCACTAATAAATATTTATCCAAAAATTTCCTTTCTCCAAGTGTAAAATCGAATGTTATACAAGACGCTATTTTGGGTACCAGTAAGCAGCAGACCTAAGTGAATTTTACAATTCGAGACTCGTAAACGAGTACCTACGGAATGCGGACCTTTTGCAGACCACACAATGACATAATTAGACGTTCTTAATACTGTTGAACTTCTAAATAGGCAGGGTCATAAATCACTGCAAAAGTGTAAAGTACCTAAGTAACAGAATATTTGTTAAAAAAATATGACGGATTCTTGGGGCTTTGCGATGCTCAGCTATAAAGTCTGTCCAGACAAAGAGCATTTACCTGTACTTTTAAGAGATTATACCTACAACTATCCAACTAAAAAAAATTAACATGGTGCACAAATTTATTATTATTATTTATTTTTTACCTTCGTACAGCATTTCTAGTTTTTAACTGCTGAGAAAAAAGTCTTAAATTTGCCATAAGTGTTAGGTTTCTTCAAATTCCCTGGATCCCACACTAGGATGCCCTGTGTCGTGGGGTCCAGTCTCTTCCCAAGTAAGGCAACAATATTTTATTTATTTATTTATTGAATATAATATATCAAGCAACTAAAATTAGGATACCAATAGTTTACCTTATTCTCCTCATTCATGATCACTTTTATATATCCCGACCATTCGTGTGGACTGTACGTACCGACAATGGTCTGAGCGGGAGAACAAAAAGTGGACATGGTAAGACCGGTCCTGCAGGTTCGCCAATCATGGCACTGGCAGACTTTCGTTCATATCCAACGCCATTCTTCATTCATCCTGCACTCATACTTTTTATAATATCACTTTTTATATTACGTATCCTCATTAGTTTGAAATCCGTAATACTTAAAATTGATTTGTGTACCTATGAATATGTAACTTTTCTATAAAACTGTTTTATGTTCCTCAGAAATGTACAGTCAACAGCACATCAGGTTATACAAAACTGTTAAATTTCCCCAAATGATTCTGAACCTTATTACGATGTAGTTAAGTTCAAAATCGAATGAGAAAATTTGACAGCTTATGGTAACTTGATGTGCTGTTGACTGTACCTAGTCTTTTTTTTTATTTCAATCTGTAAAAGTTACTAGTATTCAGCTGAATCCGGTTTGACTGGAAGCTGACCCCAATATAGTTGGGAAAAGGCTAGGCGGATTATAAAGCTGTAAATGTTACCTAGTGTTCTATTGACGTTACAGGTACCTACCTATTGGTAAAACGTCAAATCTATACTTATAATAAATCTGTAGAGAGGTCAATTCTGTACATGAAGTATATTTCCAAAATAACTATCAGGGGGTGATTAGGGATCGATACTGATGCCAAAAATGCAATCAGTACCTACAATTTTTGTCTGTCGGTCTGTCTGTCTGTATAACCGTTATAGAAACAAAAACTACTCGACGGATATTAATGAAACTTGGTATAATTATTATTCATACTCCTGAGCAGGTTATAGCATACTTTTCATCACGCTACAATCAATAGGAGCAGAGCAGTGAAGGGAAATGTTGGGAAAACGGGAGAAGTTACTCCGTTTTTTAAGCTTCCGTCGCGTGTGCAACCTTAATGGTTAAAGCTACACAGAGATCATGTATGACGGAAATGTTCTCCTTAAATTTATATAAAAAATATCCTACGACAGCATATGTCTATCTTTTATGATTGACGCACAATAACACGTGTAACTCCCGAAAGCTTAGCAGTTCGAAGCTTTCTGACTTTTTTTCTCTTACGTTTATAACACTCTCAGTCATCCCTAATTAAAAAAGTTAACATTATTAACTTTTCCTTAAAAAAGAATCATTGAAATCGGTATAGAAACACCAAAGTTGTACATGAAATACGCTAATAATAAAGCCATCGCGCGTGAATACTGAATCATGCTTTAAGGATTATTTTGGTATAAGGTCGCAAACGCACAGGCAGGCGGCTTGCTTGGCGCCTAGAGGCTAGCGAGTAGCTTCGTAAAACGGCTTACGACAGTTTGCAATATCCTTTAATATACTGTCGAGGGGAAGATGGTTATAATTTCACTTTACACCAAACGAGTAATATTATAAATGTGAAAGTTTGGTTGTTTGCTACTCAATCACGGCTTAACGGATCTTAATGAAATTTAGAACAAAGATAGATTATGGTCTGGAATTGCATATAAGCTACTTTTCATCCCGTGAATATGATCCCTAGGTATCACGCGGGCGAAGCCGCTGGCAGAAGCTAGTAGAACATAAACATTTGGAAAATAATAGAACATTAAATTTTTTCTGCTCAGCTTGTTAATCGTCGAAGTTTGAATTTAGTAGGTACTAGCACTTCGCCCTTTTTTTAAGGATCGGAAATCATCAAATGACTCCTCCCGCTCTGTGTGAAGCAGAAGGGAGTGTCAAACTCTTACTGACTAAAACCCATCCGTGTTCCTCCTAATGCCCATTGCGTTCCAGGGCCGCGGTGACTCTTTAGAACAAATTCCGCAACCCTGGCAACTAGCACTTCGCCCGCGACTTCGTTTTAGTGGAATAAGTAGGCACCCCACGAACTTCATCTTCTGTACTTCTCTCTATAAAGAGAAATTACTGATAAAACTCAACGTAGGGTAGTTCGTCGTTCTCTAATCACCCATTTTTCTTATTTAGAGCATTTATGTTATACCCGTCGTAACTTTTAAACCTTAATTATCAAACCATTTAAATGGATAAGGATTGCGATATATGAACTACAAGCGCCAAGCGGTCATTGCGAGCGTGTATTCCGTCCACTAGAGCCGCCAATCGCTTTTTATTATTTGTGGTAAATTTAAGACACGTAGATAATAAACCGCTCTGTAGTGCACTGAAGAAATGTATTTATTATGTTTAACTGTCTTAGGCATATTTTAGTTATTTTTTTTTTAAGGCTATATCTAAAGCAAAATCACACATCAAAACTCGAATAAAACGCTAAAATTCAAGAAAAATTGTGAAAGCCCTCTTAACCATAATATTTGGACACACACTCTCGCGGACTTTTTATAGGTCATAATGAGTAGGTACTTCAATTATGTAGTACATTTATTTTTACTTATGTATCATCAACAGTATCTCAAAGCACGCCAAATTATGAATTTTATAGGTAAAATTTGGCTACTTTGGGTTACATTATTGCAATTTTTAAGGATCTCTATTTTTTTTTTTTTTACGTTGCCTAAGTTCATCAGGGATAATTTAGGATTCTAATGGTGAAAGAATTTTGCAAATCGGTCCAGTAGTTCCGGAGCCTATTAATTTCAAACAAACGAACCTTTCCTCTTCATAATATTAGTGTTGATAAGGTAAAAAAGTTGTCAGTCCCGTTGCATCTCGTAAATTATTATCATTGTTAATTTGGGCAAAGTGACGCATCACTTATAGCTGACACCACTAACTACTCCACACTAACACCACCACAGTCCGACTATGGTCATCGCATCACTCGTGAACAGCTGGGCCTATTTCGCTAATGCTATTTTTGTTGTTTGTTACTGTCAGGAGAAGGTTCTTGAAAGTAAAAAATAACTTTAATTTCGGAAGTCAGTGTCAAAATACGAAGAAACTAACAAAAACACCGCTTTCCGAAATTAAAGTTATTTTTTACTTTGTAGTGTTTTTTTTTATTTAGAAGTCGTATTATTTTGTAAAAAGTTCTTTTTTTTTCACTTTTTAGGTACCCCACACCTAACAAAACCACTGCAAAATCGCAGAAAAGCAAAATACGCAATTTCGATTACTTGGATGACAAAAACCCATCATCCAAGTAAACGATTTCCAGCTATTTCGATTTAAAATCCAAACTTAGTAACCGATTTTGATAAAATTTAAATGGGACCAATCTGCAAGTATCCTTATATTATAAAACAAGAATTTTTCAAATCGGTTCATAATTGACGGAGTTATGAGGTAACAAACATAAAAAATACAACCGAATTGAAAACCCCTCCTTTTTGGGAAGTCGGTTAAAAATAAGAAATTTACAGTTGACGGGAGCGAAGTCGCGGGAGATACTCGTAGCTAATGCATTATTTTATTTTAAATAAAAGATATCGATTCACCACCTCAAGCCTCATTCGGTCCACCACCACTACGGTGGTGGACCGAATGAGGCTTATTGGCAAGAATAATCCTGTCAGTGATGATGAACCGATTCCAGTACATTGTGATATTGACACTATCGAGAACTGGGTTATACATTGGATGCTTAGTCACTGAAGAGGGAAACCACTTGGCGCCTTTACTATTCGACTAACAGGGCTGGTCTCTGGTCTTGGGTGTTTCGGTGCCACAATTCTGGTATCTGCTTCGACGACACGGCCAGCGCGCTCTGGTATGCGATATAGAGCTGAGCTTAGGTAGTCCAGCACCGTGACTTTGTCGAGGCAGTCGGTTCTGCGGATAACGTCTCCATTGCAGTCGTGGTGCTTTATGACACAAAAGTTGGTCGCATAGGCAGCGGGAGAAAATAAAGTAGTTCTCTGCTCTCTATCCACAGCAGACGCATCGGCCCCCGGAGGACGCACAAAGACCTCTGAAGGTTGCCATACATTTTCGCGACGCGGCTCTCACGAACTTCGGTGACGTGGAGTACGCTTAAAGTGTTAAAATGCGAGCCAATCCGGCCAATACCTGGCCAGGGAGCAAAACGAACTGCGCAAGACCTCCAGCGCTCAGCCAAAAGGATTTTGAACAACACCGTGTCACAAGAGTATGTCGGACCCCTCTGCGCCCGCTCTGAGTGTATAGCTTTTAATCAACAATATGTGAAGACATAAATTGTATAGGGATCAAAATCATCCCACGCCAGGTGCATTTTATACGTTATTACAGGTTTTGTAACATTCTATGGAGTACTTCACGATAAAGTTCTGCTTCGTAAAGTTATAAAATTAACTCTGTTTTTAGGCATTCGTTCATTCTGCTATTATAATAGTCATGTTAGGTACTTAACTAAATAACTGTAGTAAATACTGCCGAGTACGTATCTATTTACATTCGTAAATTAATTATGTACCTAAGTGTCGAACAGGTCATTGGGAACAACGCCGGGTTCTCATTAGTAAATTTAAAGCAGTTAGTCTTCCCACGCAGCTAACATGTGATTAGTTCCATAACCATATTTTAATACAATTTACACAAACTTTTCTAGCGCGCAAGTGCTGGCTATGCAATTTACTAATTTACAGTTCGATTCTATTTAAGAGTCCTATTACGAATCGTAAATGCTCGTTTGCAATAAACGAAGTTACGTTGGTCTGCGTTGGGAGTACATCTATAGTCCGCGAAACAATTTTGATACCTACTAGTCTGAATAGGATTAAAGTATATTTGGGCGCTCGCGCGAGACTGAGGAGCGCGCGCGCTGAATTGACGCAGAATATATAGTACTTTAATTTTATTTATTGTAATTTTGTTTAATTATATTGACAAACGAAAACTAATGAAACGTATTCATTGTAGATTGAAATTTTATATCACATTAATTTATTTGATAAAATTGCTTTTATTTGGAATATAATGGACGCTGAATCAAGACATTTCTGGCTTAAATTAGGCTTTCTTTACGTTTTTTTCCGTGAAAACTCAAGGAATTTAAAGAAATTCTAGAACACCAATAAACAAGTAAAACATTCAACTTACCTTTTAGTAATTTTAACTTTTAAAAGAATTGATTGTAACAATGTGAATTAGACCGTCAAAGTTCCATCGCCGACATTTTTTTTTGCAAACTGAGTTCGTAAAATATTTATAGTAAATTACACGAAAAGAAAAATGAAAATGTGTAACTCTAACTTACAAGAAAGAGACTGGCACTATCGTTATTCAGGATCAAATAATTAAAATATCTTACTGCTGCTGATAATTACAGCGTCAAAAATCATGAATTTCCGTAAAAAATGTAATAGGACTCTTAAGGCGCGTCCCCGAGCAAAACACAACGCTAGCCGTTTTTTGTGCAGTTTTTTGGAGCTCTTTAACTCTTTAACCAAAGAAATATCAACTTATAAAAAATACATTACATTTATACGTAATCTTGGCTTCAAAATGGTAGATTTTTATTTTTTATTACTAAGTATAATGTTTAAAACAATATAAATGAGCAGAGACATATAATAGAAACTATAGAAGAAACATACATAGAGACAGTAAACGAAACTACAGAAATGAGAAATAAATACTGAAAACATACATCTTCTCGAAAACTAACGATTATTTTGATTTTGTACTAGTTTACACTAATGGATAGGTAATTTAATTATGAACATTTTGGTAGAAATATTTTTTTCAAACGACCAAAATGAAATTTTATAAGGATTTTATTCAACATTCTGAGCGTATTCGCTATTGTATCTCTTGCGCTGTTATTGAGGGAAAAAATGCTCAAGGTTATTTGGTCAGGGTACGGCCTTAACGTTACGACGTTGCTAATAGGATTTAATTGATGTGATCAAATAAAATTCTAAAGTTGTGTGCACGTCTCGATCATAGATGTGTTAAAAAATCGGTCTCGATTCCCGTCTTAAGAGGACCCTTTTTTAACAAAAATGCAGTTTTCTCCAAAGTATAAGTGAAATCAATATAATAATTTCTGAATACCTAAATTCGTCGAAATGATTTAAATACATTAACTTTAATTATTTTTTCCTAGTAAAATAAAAAAAAGAAATCTTCAGTACCTACTTAACGTTATTAATGCAGATTTTTAAATAACGATCCACACCACGAACAATAAGCAGAAATAACAATTAAGTAGCACCACGTAGTATTTTTTGTCTTTTTTTCTCTTTTCAGATATACAATGAATACGATATTTTCACTGGAAACTCGTAATCAACGGCACTAAGCCGGTGGCGAGGAACTTGTTAGTCGCCATTTATTTTCTGAAAAACAATCGTTCGTTTTTTGATTCAGATACTCAGAAACGGAACAGCAGCAATTCCCCTATCTATTAAAAATAACTCTTCGATATTATAGAGGGAATCGAAGAAGATTCTTGGAACTATCGGAATAGTAAATGTGAAAAGGTTACATAGGTAGGTAGTATGAGTGTAGTAAGTAAGCTCGTGCGTCGGTGCGATTGGCGAGCGAACAGCGCAGCGCGTGCTCGGGGGTATTCTGAGAATCGCATACTGACTGAACAACACTCAACTGTTATAATGAAGGTGCATTAAGTCTTGCTTTTAACAAAACTTAAAGTAGAAATTCCTAGACGGACTATTTCTTAAAGAATTCACTACTAGACGGACTTATCATGCCATTTCTGGTAGACCACGGTGTATTCATAGGTAGGTATGTCTTCTAAAGGAGAACAGCCAACTCAAGCTTTGCTTGCTGCGGTCCGCAGATGGATTTCTTGGGGTCCATCCACGTACATTACCAACACAGAGTGTCCGCCCTCTCGGGGCATGAACTTTGTGTCATTTGTGTATAATTGTCGAAACTAGTAGTCAAAAGCGCAAAATACTGACCACAAGTATTACCAAAGAGTATTGTGCTATCATCCTCCTCGGTACCTATATAACTATAAATAACTAAGCTCCTACTTATTTTAAAATTGAGTTTGGTTTACCTATTTCTGCATACTTACAAGACAAAAGCAAGGAAATACATTAAATCAATACCTATGCGACCAATAAAGTAAATAAGAAATTGTACAGGCATTACGAACATTTGGCTGAATATTTTTCTTTCTAAACCACTCAAGACAAAACAAGGGCCACTTGGTTATTTCAACGTTTGGTTCGGGTCGATTTAACAATGTTAAGGCGTTCATAAGTGGTTATATTTTTACGTAGTTAGTACTTAGTAGTAACAAAAAAATACAACCGACTTCCAAAAAAAAACACTATAAAGTAAAAAATTACTTTAATTTCGGAAGTAAGTAAGTAAGTAAAGTTTATTTGTTTAAACATGGTGTACATGATACATGCAAGATAACAATGAAGTATAGCAAAAAGTTCTAACATGTTCAGCCGCATATCGTGGCGTACAAATTGGTAGGAAGAGATGGTGCTTAAACCGTGATAATATTCATCAAAATTACATTTAAGACATTTTGTAGGTGCTTATTAATTCACATAAGACTCTGCCAGCTCAATAACTCAGCCAGCATTTATAGATAAAATGTCAAAGTTAAAAACTGTAAATAATAAATGTCAAAGTAGTAATTAAATAAATTAGTCAATAGAATATTAATACTATCAATTAATGTCAATTACAAATTACAATTATTCCAATAAATACAATAGATTACCATAACATGTCAAAAATACAACATCGTCATCTCAAAAACGAAGAAAATTGTCCTCTTTCATAAACTCTGCTATACTGTAATATGCTCTTTCTATTAGTAGACTTTTTAATTTACTTTCGAAGTCGGTGTTTTTGTTAGTTTCTTCGTATTTTGACACCGACTTCCGAAATTAAAGTTATTTTTTACTTTATAGTTTTTTTTTTGGAAGTCGGTTGTATTTTTTTGTAAAAAGTTTTTTATTTTTCACTTTTTAGTGGTGTACCTAACAACACCACTGCAAAATCGCAGAAAAGCAAAATACGCAATTTCGATTATCAAAGAATCATCTAAATAGTCAAATTCCAACTATTTCGATTTAAAATCCAAAGTTCGTAACCGATTTTCATATGATTTAAATGGGACCAATCTGCAAGTATATCCTTTCAGATAAAACAAAAAAAAAAAATCAAATCGGTTCATAATTGTCGAAGTTATGAGGTAACAAACATAGAAAAAAAAACATACAACCGAATTGATAACCTCCTCATTTTTGGGAAGTCTGTTAAAAAGCGTATCGATCGTATTGCAACTGCATAATTTGGGAAATGGATAAACTTTGATCCTTTTTTTTAACCATTTAATTACTCACGTTGAGCTGTATTTTTTAAGTAATACAAAGTGTGGATTTGCAGCACATAAAGTTTGCTAAATTAGTGCGTAAATAATCATTTTGCTCATAAAATGCCGAGAATTCGAAGACATAGGTAATATTTATGTTCCTGCAAACCATTACTAGAGTCAAAACATTGATCCAAGAGGACCATTCAAAACGTTATGTAGCTTTACTGTTGAGATATTCACATCAAACCATCCAGATTGCATGGAACCAATTTCGAGGGACTAGAGAAGAGAAACAAGAAGACGAAGATCAGACAGAATTTGAACAACCTCTGCGGCAGACCGTTACATACGTTTGACTGCGGGCAAAGCGTGGTTTGTCACCACACACTCCTTACAAAACCGCTTGCGCCAGGTAACGCCTCCCGCGTTTATGATCTAACTATTACAATTCGGGAGCATGAATACCACCAGTTTTCTAGGAGATGTAGTGTGCATCGAGCAACCCGATTATTTATCATTCTCAAACAGCACCCGGACAGGAACATAAGTGATTGGATCACAGTATTGTTCACTGAAAAGAGTAAACAGATTTTCTTTGTGTTGATTGGTGAGCGATTTTTTAGTGCTTGTCTACGAAAATGACAGATTTGGGGATCCTAACATATTGATGTGGAGACAAATCTTACTATCAGGAACCGAGCTCGTAGTCTTCAACGAAGGCTCGAAAACGGTTCAGCGATACATTGAGGAGGTCATAAGACTCCTTGTGATGCTATATGCACAAAGATTTGGTGCATTTTCTAGTTAATGTGTACAACGCCCGCGTTTATACCTATAGCTAGAGCCACCAGAGAGGCTCAAAGCAAAACTGGTATACAGGACTTACCACGGCCAGTCAAAATTCCGTACCTCAAATCAATGGAGAACATGCAGGATTTCTTAAAAAGAAGCGTCTCTGAAACAAAAATACCCTTGCATAATGAGCGACAGCTCATCAATGTGCTAATTAAGTCCAGCTGGGAATAAATTTAACAAGAAAATGTGCGACACCAAAGAATATGCCTTCCAGGCTTCAAGGCTCAAAGAGAGTCAGCAACACAGAGGGGCTCGAAAGGGCCGACGCCTGCCGGAGTCGCGGGATTATTCGCAAGAGACACCGTGGCTCCGGAACACAAAGGGCAATGAAGGAACATGGATGGGTTTTAGTCAGTAGAAGTCTGACACTCCCTCCCGCTACACCCAGAGCGGGAGGAGTCATTGGATGATTTCCCATCCCTAAAAAAAAAAAAAAAGGCTTCAAGGCTGCCCTTGGAAAAGGGAAGGACACAATAAGTACTGAACACACGCAAAAAAATAATCGTGTTATAATCATTTAAAACTAGCAAAAATTTTCTTTTTCGCAAAAAACGTAAACATGTGTTCTTTTTTTCCAATACAATTTTCCAAATTTAACATTTTTTCCATTATTGAACTATCAATTTATTTAAATAAACCATTCATCAACCCCGTAACCTAATAGATATTTCCGAATACATGGCTATTTGTTTTGATTAGTATACTTAGTTGTTTATCGAATCACTATATCTAATGTATGTTTTAAGACCTACAATTAAGTCTATTGTCATCGATGAAGTAATCAACACGTAAATGTTCCACAATTACAAAACAGTGGCACAGATGAATAATCAAATGATAGAAGGTAGGTACCTAGTTTTTGTTTCAATTGCTGAGACATAACTATATATTTTTGTAAACAATAACGTACGTAGGTACTTACCATTCCGTTAATGAAAACTTAAGTTTTAAGTATAGGATCACTTACTCGGAACCAATTGCAAAAAACCGGCCAAGTGCGAGTCGGACTCGCGCACTATAAGCAAAAGTTGCGATTTACTATTTATGACGTATTAAAAAAAAAACTACTTACTAGATCTCGTTCAAACCAATTTTCGCTGGTAGTTTATATGGTATTATACATCATATATTTTTTTTAGATTTATCATTCTCTTTTTTTAGAAGTTACGGGGGAGGACACACAAATTTTACCACTTTGGAAGCGTCTCTCTCGCAAACTGAGCAGTTTAGAAAAAAAATGATATTAGAAACCTCCTATCCATGGGTATCTATGGATAGGTCTTCGAAAATGATATTGATGACACACGTATGGGATTCATGAAAAAAAATGAGTTTCAGTTCTAAGTATATTGTTTTTTTTTTCTATTTTGATGCTGTGAAAATCTTAATGCGGTTCACAGAATACATCTACTTACCAAGTTTCAACAGCATTATAGTTCTTATAGTTTCGGAGAAAAGTGGCTGTGACATACGGACGGACAGACATGACGAATGTATAAGGGTTCCGTTTTTGCCATTTGGCTACGGAACCCTAAAAATAATTCTTTACCTTAAGATTATCTACAGGAAAACCTATAAGAAGTCTATAGTGTTTTAAATAACATGTAACAAATATTAAATTCGTTCGGAAGGCACGCGAGTCCGTCTCGCACTTGGCCAGTTTTTATAAATCGACAGTAGCCTAATTACTATGCATTTGACGGTTCAATCAAACTTCCTATCCTTTGGAAGTCTATGATGGGCTCGGCTTCCACTCTAACTTGATGCTGTTGCCTGTTGAATTTGAATACCAGCATTTTACATAAAGCGATTACCTATCTGACCTCCACAATCTAGTAGCACGATAGCCAAAAAAGAAAATTAAGTGGCAGCCGGTACCAACGGTTTAATGTGTTCTCCGAGGCACAGAGAAAACTCAGAATTGAACGGATGGTCATCCATCCACGGGCCGACATCGGCAAACTTTACCTCGTGCAGCTGTTATTATTTAGGTAGGCACGAGCTCGGATGTGTCTGAATTACTCTTTAATCATTTCCAGTAAGTGTTACACGCGTGGCACAAAGCACTGTCTTATATTGTTATCGCTATAGTATACGTAGGTACCTACTATTTATCAGTGACTGATTTGAATTTTGAAGCAGAATACAAATTCTTTTTTAGCAAGTTTATCAAAAATATTTGCGTCAGTGAAATAAGATTACGGTTCGTTTAGAATACATATTGTAAGTAAATAGGTAGGTACTACCCACCTAGGTCCTTACAGGTTGAAAAGTTAAAACTGGTTCTGAAGATTAACAAATTCAGCTTGATTTTTACATGGGTTACGCAACGCTATTCCAACATTATTGAGGTGATTTAAATAGCGTTTTAAGAATGCATTATAAAAAGACCTTAAAAAAGCTCAAGCTCCACTTAACAAATGGTCTGCCACCACCTAATAACTAATTTTCAACGTGTTCAGGTCCCGGCCAACTGCCTTAAGTCCATATCTATACCTACTGTGCTTAAGTGGTTTGTTTATATTTCCTTCAAATAATGCCTAGCCTACACCTATATTCTGAAAAATATAATTAAGTAAAGTATGTTAAACATAGCAGTCGCTTTTACCCGAAAGAATGTCAGAGCTGTATCATTTAGTTATTTTCCGAACAGTACAAAACAGAGAATGAGTGTAGGTGTTGAGAATGCACCTCGGAAGCGGGAATACCTCACTGGCGAACATCCAAAAGACGATCCCGAGTTGACGCACTACCTATCCTTAACACAACATTTGGCCGAGAAAGCATCAATTATTTTATAACGTAAACAATATGAATAATTCTTATTATATAGGACTAAGTAGCAACTCGCGATTTCGTATGCGCGTACCCCATTTTTCCCGTTCCCGAAGGAATTTTGGTAGGTACCTACCAATTATAAATTAAACCTTGGTTCAATTATTCAATTGTTATAAAGAAAACCACATTAAAATCCGTTCCGGAGTTTAAAAGATTTATAAGCGTACGTACAAACAGAAAAAGCATTTTTTATACCATGTAAAGATAATGTTGTTGGTATCCTCCTCCGTTGTGCGGTTTTTAAGGAACAAGCCACTTAGTACATAATACCTATATATGGAAACTTAAAGCGAATACCTAATACTTTAAGCTTAGAATAATAACGCATAGAAACCTAGTAAGAGAGCAAAAAGTGAGGCAACTAAAACTTAGCCTAATCCGTCAAACTTAGCCATCAGGCCGTCAGTACTCAATGTCACGTTCCGTCGAACACAGCTCGCGAGTAAATAATTGAAAATGACAGTTTGTTGCGTGAAAGGAGGTTATAGCATATCAGGAAAACAAAAAAATGTGATAAAATAACATTTCACAAATAAGTACTCACATTCTATGCACTATTTTTACGTAAATCGATAAATAAAACAAAATTCTAATAACCTAACTTGTCAGAACACAGTGTTGCTATTTGTGAGGAAAAAATACCCACATTGCTGTCATTCATGTTTTTCATTTTTGTAATTTTAAAATACAATACTTACTGTTAATTCATATCAAATCCGATGTTTTAACATTGTTTATAATTATAACCCATCAAGCATTCTAAACGCATTGAAAAATATCTCATTCTTTATGCGATTTATTTCCTTTTATTTTGAAATAAATTGAATTATACCTTCCGAAAAAATATGTCATATTACATGAAAAATCATGTTTACCTTTTCCAGTTCCCAACAACATAAAATACTTGCCTTGATAGCAAAATAGTAATGCGTCTTCCCATATTTTGTGGGTAACGGCTTAGTAATGGTATCACTGAAAGCTATATCTGTGTGCGTTAGAGGAACATAGACACATTCGGCTCACGCACACAAAGAAAATGAAGTGGACACACGATTTTGCTCGGGTTTTGTTCTAGACGCGGCTTCTATGCGTTATTATTCTAAGACTTTAAGATTTAAAAACATAAAAACCCGGCCAAAAGCGAGTAGGACTCGCGCACGAAGGAGTCCGTACCATTATCTATAAAAACCCCTGAAGTATTTTTTTTTATTGTTTTATAGTATTTGTTCTTATAACGGCAACAGAAATACATCATCTGTGAACATTTTAAATGGCTAACTATCACGGTTCATGAGATACAGCCTGGTGACAGACGGACAGACTGACAGACGGACGGACATCGTACCTAGTCTAAGGGGCTATCTCCACGAGCGAGAGAATCGCGGCGATATTATCGTCCATGCCACGTATTTCTATAACAACTCTATGAACGTGTCTTCACACGGCGATATTATCGCGGCGATTCGATGTATGAAATAACGTCAACTCGCCGCGATTCTCTCGCTCGTGGAGATGGTCCCTTAGTAATAGGGTCCCGTTTATCCTTTGGGTACGGAACCCTAAAATAAGACTTCGACGAATCAAGAACTTCCTCCTTTTTGAAGTCGGTTAAAAACGAAGGAATTCGGTCAGAAAAAAAGGCTATTTTTTTAATTCTTCATGGGCATATTTAGTGCTACATACAAGGTAACTACCTACCGAAGTAATTCAATAAATTATATACATATTTACTGTAATATAAACTACACCAACATCAAAATGATGAACGTCATTGAGGAAAGACTTGTGAATAGTGAATAGTTTTTATTTGGTCAAGTGCTACTCGACTGGGTGTGACTCACGATTATTATTGTCACATTCATACATTTATGGCGTATTTTGGTCGTTGATACGTGAACGCCGGAATTCGCGAAGAATGACGCCATTCTCTTAGGAGCTGGTATTGAACTAACATTGCCAATCGTACAATTTATCTTGAATTTATATGAAATAAGAAAGTCTCATTGTACCTATGGAATAGTTAGTATTTTTGAGTAACTACTTCTAAAGGCCCTTGTGTTCCAAAAGCCCGTTTTTGGAATTTCAACACAAATGTGGCTCAGTGTGGTGAGTTGAAGATTTAATCCAGCAAATAATATTTATACATTCGGTATCGCTCAGTGGTACTGACAACGGGCATTGGTGTCTCAGATTGTGACTCCAAAATATCGGACTCAAGATTGGCTTTGCAATCCCGACCGACGGATTTATGATTGCTCGAAGTTAATAAATTCGGTCTTTAGAATTAGCGAACTCGATTAATCGGGACTTCCCGGGAAACCGAGATGTTTTCATTTTGGTTTGTTAATCAATTGTTTAATTGAATTTGACAAGAATCAACAAAATCTGCCAATAAAAAAGCTGGCCAAGTGCGAGTCGGACTCGCGTGCAAAGGCTTCTGAACTAAATTCATTTTCGTAACATGTTATTCTAACACTACTTCTTATGAGGTTTCCTGTAATCTATAGGTAAAGAACATCGGTAAACTTTTTTTTAAATTAAGTATCTAGATTGTCCTCCAAAAGAGCGAAGGGGTCACAAAAAATATTTATGTACCTACGTAAAACGTCCGTGTTTGGGTCACAGGAGCTCATAACAGGTATGTGCCAAATTTCAACAGAATCGGCTGGAATCGGCCCAGTAAATTCGGAGAAAATTGTCTGTCCGTCCACAGACAGAAAGACACCCGAATGTTACTTACGGATAGTCGGAACCTTAAAAAACTTAGAATATTATTATTTTTATTATGAAATAAATATTTGAATTAGTTATAATAAAATTAACAGATAATCAAAATCAACTTACATACCTACCTATACAACTCGTTCTCTACGATTAAATACGAACTATTTTAACAAAGGAACTCAAGTCGATTTTAAGATTCATGTGAATAAAAACAGCCTGTGCTTTAACTAAAAAAATCCCTAACAAATTAATTTTGATAAATTATAGGGTAGATACCTGAAGATAAACCAAAGCGTTTAAAGCATTGCCAGACAGCTGGCTCTTTATTTTACTGACAACTTTTCACAACATGGAAAACATTCGTTCGCTCAGTTAGTTAAACTGAAATTAGTGCACGTTTGGCAAAACTTAGTTTTTTGAGATTTATTCTTCAACTTCAACTAAGTAATTGTTAATAATTTTCGACTCTTCTTTATATTTTAAAGATAAACTATATGATAGATGTGGTGTTTTTTGCTGAAAACTGAGCACTTCAAGTTCAGACAAATTATTTCTCAACTTTTATAACGAGAACTACGGATTTCCCGGAAATAAACCATTGTAAGAAGGGTCTATTTTTAGCCTTATTTGCAGAAACAAAACTCATACTGGTAACTTTGGTTTTTGATAGGAACAAAGATTTTGAAAATGAAGGTGACTGGTATTACCAAAGTGCGTTTATTACAGTAGGTACGTCCGTATTTACAAAGGGTGTGAAAACAGTATCTACGGTATGGTATCTACCTGAATAGTAAAGCAACTAAGTTTCTATCAAAGTTGTTACAAAAGAAACTGTTCGATTAAATTCCAATGTATCGCAAACAATTTTAAAAGAATTTTCCAATTATTACCTATTAGAAATAATTTTTTGTCAATCTAATATTCTAAATGCGAAAATTAATATGAACACAGAGAACGACTGAACGGTGCGACTTTTGATGAATTTTGGAACAGAGGAAGATTAAAGTCTGGAATAGCACAAAGACTACTTTTTATCCCGGGAGTATATTCCCTAGGGATTATGAGGGTGAAGCCGCTAGCAAAAGGTAGTTTAAAAGAATTATGAATTGTAACTGTAAGCTTTTCCCCGCGGCGCGACTTTCGTGGCTCATATTATCACAGGTGGGCATCGCGATTATTTCCGGGATCATTAGTGAAAAAAAAAACAGATTCTTATCAGTACTTAGTACTTACTTCCACCGATACTTTTTTACTAATTTAACCAACAATCAATTCTGTATTTACTTGTTGACGCCCGAATATTCACAACTACAAATTAAATAGATAATTATATACCTAAACGTGTATGTTTCTAAATCCAATTCTGTTGTTATTGCCAATGACAATTTAAAATCATGAATCTC
Organism: Ceramica pisi; assembly: GCA_963859965.1. Taxonomy (NCBI): domain Eukaryota; kingdom Metazoa; phylum Arthropoda; class Insecta; order Lepidoptera; family Noctuidae; genus Ceramica; species Ceramica pisi. Next base: position 9,342,970 of record OY982529.1, read on the forward strand.
TAACGTAATAAGGGCGCCAATTGGCAAGGGAGTTAAAAGCATCGTTATCATGCATGAAGTATTTGCATTTCTGAATCATGTGGCTTCCTATCCTTAATCTGGGACTTGAGAAGGTTTACGTATTTTCACCAGTTCTTTTATTAAATTCACCCTAGTAAAATCTTAAATTTACAGGTGAACTCTTTCCCTAAAATGATTTTAAATATTAAAAAGTAGGGGTTGGTAGGTACTAGGTACCTACTACAAATTACAATTAAGTAGGTACCTACACAAATATTCTGTATCAAAATTTTTAAATCCATGCCAAATACACTAGTCTTTATTATGCCTACTGAGTGTTTTTCTTCGCGATACCAGAGATCCGAGCTGTACTGTATTTCGTAAGTAAGTTTTCAAGGGAACTTCAAAACATCAGAGATTGGACGGGGTGTGGCCTGCGTCGGCCACGAGTCAGTCGGTGGCGTAGCGGTCGAGCAAGTTAACGATGACCTGGTTCCGAGGGAAGCCCGCGCAAGGTGGGGAGACGACGCTTGACGCGCGCGGTTCTGCATCGCACTACTCGCAAACTTGTTTAGTACAATGAAGCAGTCAACACTCAAAAACAAAACATAGTTTGCAGACTCGTTCCAACGTTAAAATTAATAGATAATTATTCTGAAAGCATAATGTTATGCATTAGCACATCGATCGTCTACTATGAAAAATACCTACTAAACTGACAGTGACGTCATTTAGGTATTATAATTATTGTACCTAATATGTGTATGACACAAAACAAGGTAAATAATACGTAACACTTATTTACCAATAAAATTCTAGGTAAACCAATAAAATGCATTTGTGGAATGTTTTTCACCTTTGCTTTGCTCTATCTAATTCTGTTAATTATTTCTTAGTGAATTCCAGCAAGCTCCGCCTGTGTTACAGTTGCCACTAAGACTGGTTTCATGGTTTCCCGCCTACGCGACTTCATGGCGCCCGCCCGGTGGAATCACATTCAATTCAACAGCTGCCTTGCCAAATGGTTGTTTGTTATAGGTTAACATTATAGTTTTACCTGTACTAACTTATTTGGGATTTACAGTAGAAACAACTGATTTTTATTACGGGTTCGTTCTTCGTTTTAATGTAATCCATAAAATAATTTTTGATCACGTAGAAAGTTGCGTGTACGACTGCGTACGATTCAAATCAGAGAAACAGGTTTTTATTGGTAATAGGTACCTATGCTTCTTGGAAGAGGTGCTGGATACATCTATTGAACATTGTTGTTTCAACGATTCAGTACGCCTACCTATTTAGTTAATCATAACATAAGTGTCGTCAGTTGCAGGAGACTCAGAAACAGATACTCCTCGTAGCGTGTATCTCAAGGTCGTGACGTGACGTCGCCAGTCGGCAACAGGCGGTACCTACGCCAACTAAACAACGCAACAAGTGCCCCGCGCCCCCGCATTTCACATACCATTCGCGAAACAGCAGCCGTCATAGAACAAAGCCAACCAATTTTTATGGTACAGTGCCGAAAAAACGCATTGAACTTTGAATCAAGATGTTTTGTGTTAGTAAAACAATTCATTCACTAATCTACAACGCATATAGCTTTAAACGCTCAGTCAAGTGGGTGCTACTAAAGATTTTTATTCAAAATGGGGTAAATACCCTTAATTGGGAAAAGAATGATGTTTTATTGTAATTTGTGTTTTAGTTTCCAATAAATATTATCTTATCTATCTTATCTTGTGTGGACGTTCGTCTTTTTCCGATGGGAAATCCCAAAGGTCGATTAGTAGTCCTCAATGAATCAAATACTTACGTAGGTAAGTAATTTAATTTGAGGGCAGCATGGCATTTTTTTGTTTACACAATTGTATTTTGTAGATATACCTACAACGACAATACCTGTACCTACGTACATGATAATTATTGTCTGGGCGATTCGATGATGACTTCAGAAGAGTTAAAATATAAGTACCTGCATAAGCAGTGAATTTTTTTATACCTAATTGGAACAGAAGAACGCGTTAAGAAACAAGTTTTTTTTCTGTAGAGGTCGTCGCCGGAGTATCGCTCGCTTCCTGACCAACTTGTGTTCACAATCGAGCGACTGCGTGCTATCCTCGAAACGCGTGCGTCATCGCCTCCGCAATACTGATAAGCGCTACCAATTATCATTGCAAATAATGTGTTTATATTATACATTCGTATCTAGCCCGAGTGCCATGAAGTTTCTCTACTGAAAATAAATTATCATCACTACGTAACTCTGCCACCATATAGATTAATATTCGTATTATACCAGGCTTATTTGTGTAGGTAAACTATGAATATATAGAATTTTGATAAAGAGGTCTTGCCGATAATAAGTTCACGAGATAAGTTAAATATAGGAAAATGCCAACAATAATTATTAATTGTACTTATTATAACAAGGTACCGACTTGTTAATTCTATATCTATGCTTGTGATTGCCAAGGGAGATTCTTAGGTGCTAAAGAAATAAATAATAATAATTAAGCAATCGATAGCGCTAAAGTTTCCTGCAATAGAGAATGTAGTTGACGGTGGCAAATAAAACCGATACCCGTTCAAGTCGAGCGCAGCCGTTACGAAATCAGCGCTGCATGAAAATTACATTGCTTGCCATGTCGATTTAGTGATAACAAAATTTTTATGGTAATCCCACATTAATTTATTGCTTTAAATCGCTTTCTTGGATAATACATCTCATTAATAGGTACATCACTGTCTGTTAGTTAGGTACCTATAACACGTGTTAATAATTTACGTTACATTAGCCCGTTTCTGAGAGGGCTTTGTGCTTTTTAATTGGAAATCTACCCTAAGGTAAGTAATTAAGTTAGGTAAGTAACTAGGAAACGTAGGTATGGCTTAAGGAAGAAATAATTATTTGTTTTATTAATACTAGCATAACATATTTTACGTCAGGATTTCATCAGTTCTAATTTAGGCTTGACACTTCAAATTCTGGGGGAATCTTTCGCCTTTCTTAAATGTAAGTACCTACTTACCTAACTACGAATTGAATTTGTAGTTAAAGCGTAGGTTAAAGTCCGTGCATATTATGTAGATACATATAAATAGATTACGAAGAACAACCGATCCGGTTGCGGTGAAGGAGGGAGATAGATAAAACGCGACATGAATCACTACTTACAGCGGGCGCAGAGTGCGGCGCGCGGGTAGGGACGCGGGGGCGCGGGGAGCCGAACGGAACGAAACGAACAAACCAACGACATTACAAACAGTTGAACACTCATCCGCGCTGCGGGAACGCACGCTGTTCCTTCTTCGAGTGTACGATAAACGAGACATATATTCCAGCATACAGACAAAACAAATAAAAATACTCGTATGTTAATAATTGTTATCGTTTGCTAAAAAGAAAGTGTCGTCGCAATACCGGAGTGCTAGTGAGACTTGTGACGATAACACAGGTGTTCTCTGTGTGTGTGTGCCGTGTGGCGTGGATCGTCGCGCAATTATTAACGATGATTCACTTGTGCGCGGGTGAAATGCAGCCTATCGGACTTGTTGACATTTGTTCTGGAGGCGTCAACAAATGATATCAAGACAGCAATGATATAATGGTGGACTGATCAATTTTGCCGCGGTAAGAATTCTGAACAGTAGGATGTGTTCATTCTTACATTTTGTACTTATTCACAGTCGATGTTTAATCTATCACATCAAAGTAGGTACCTACCTACTTAAATTTTACTATCGAAGCGTAGGTGCTCACCCAATCGCTCGTCAGGTCAAGGATTCTCGATGCTTATCAAGAATTCTTTTAATATTAAATAAGCAAAATACATTGCGATATTCCAACATTATTCCATTTATTTTCCCTCAATCCTAATAGATGACCTAAGCTTTGAAAATGTTAAAATTTGCGTGATGTAGCTACATAGCGGGCTTAGTTAGGAATAGGTCTTAAATAATAAAAAGCGAAGTCAGACAATTAAAATAAATAACATTTGAACAGACAACCAATAGTAACCATTTTTAGAAAGCTCACTCATCAATAGCAAAGGAAGTTTTTCATCTATTGAAGTTGTATTGGCAATAACAAAACAAAATAGGTACATACCTACTACCTAAATAGGAAACACAATATCTGTAAATGCGTTTTTTACTGTATTCTTACTTAAGATGTACACCGACCTAATGAAATAACCTGACACATGTGCTAGATTTTGGGATTCATAAGCATATACCTACCTACTTACTTATTTTGTTTTTGGTCCAGTGTGTGCCTATCTTAGAACAAATTCTTACGCAAATAATATTTGTAAAAAGTTAGCATTCTATTGCAATAGATTCCAATATAGTGTTTAATAAATGTTAGCCAATATTATAATAGTTGTGTTAAGTGAAGTGATAGGACCCGCGACGGGCGCTGGCGGCGTGCTGGCGGCGACGGCGTCGCCAGGGCCGCCGCACTGGCCCGGCGCCAGGCGGGCGGGCGGCGGCCGGCCGCCGGGATTCCTTTGTCTCATTACAACACTAGTACTCAGTCCCACTTGCCTTCGGGATCACTTTCCTGATTTATATTTGCATAGTGTAATACCGATGGGTATTATATTAATACACGTATGTCAATAGACCTATCCTAAGTTTTACGAATAACATTGCGATGAAGTAATTGAAGCCAAATAAATTAACACATCCATATAAGTAAAATCCAAACTTACTCTTTAAGATCTTTCAGCTTCTGATCTCGTAAGATTTATCTCTAAAAGTATCCCTACGTATATCAATCACATGTTTGCCAGTCGTTATTTAAATAGGCAGCGCGCGCACACAGCTGAACGCCGATACATGTACAGACGAGGCTCGTGTTGTGTGCGTACGCGGCAAGTGCGTACTGAGCTTATTTGCTTGCCTGTTCTTAAACGAACGGAGCGGCTTGGTTGTCTCCAGTTCTCAGAAATTGTAACGCCTTCTCGGAACGTACCAACGACGCAGCCGTCCACAAACGACTCAAGTGAGCGCAAGCGAGGTCGTCCGCCATCGTACTACCTACTACACGTATATGGATTGTGTAGATAACACTCACACTTACGAACAAAACTGTGTTTCTCACATCTTGTTATGTGATACGACTAAGCCCTCAGCTATTTCTTATGAGTTGAAATTAGTAGTACGTACTCTACTGAATTGACTAACTATTTAAAACTATTTTAATTTATGTTCAGGTAAATAACACTAGAAGTGAAATGTGTTTCAGAAAACCGTATAAATTATAAGTAAAATAAAGAACATTGTTAAACCATAATTCGAACTTAACTTTAGGCAAACAAATACTCTAAAATGTGAAAACAGTCACACTGAGACCGTTTATCTAAGCATAGAGACTAAAATAAGTAGGTACCTTAATAATGAAAGCTATTTCATCAGTTGTAAAAAAAATACGACAGAAAGCAACGCCGACTGGGGATATCCTCGTCTATTAGCGTGACGTCACGGTGATGTCACACTACACACCAATAGAAATAGCACGGCACATGCGCGGTGCGTTGCGTCAACACGTTCACCGCATCACTGTTCGCTGTTTTGTGTCGATTGTCGAGTGCTTTTCAATGATTTGACATAGGAAAAATGATCTTGAATGGATTACATAAACAGTGTTTACGTATAAATCTACCAGTTATCTTGTATATTGCTAGTGTTCGAACTTTTTCTACAAGTAAGTACAAAAGTAAACAATGACAAAACAGACATTGTAGCTAGCATTAAATGCACTTAAACTAAGAAGTGTGTGAAATAATAAAGGTTGTATTAACAACAAAAAGCCGTAATTAACAGTGACAGTGATAACTAACGAAATAACTTTAATAACATCGCGATTCATAGCATCTTACTATTTAGGAGCAAGCACAATAATCTACATATTCCAAATAGTAATAATCCTAGTAGTAAATTTTTCGGATGTTATATATTGCGATATTAGGGGGATTTTAAATTACTTTTACAATTGAATGCATTACCGAGTCTCTAGCATTGACTGGATTTTTATTTCAATGGTTTATTGCAAGATCGGAACTACATATTAAATAATTACTTATACATAACTAGCTGTCCCCCAGGGCTTCGCTCCCTACCTACCAATTTTTTTTCTGCTTTTAAACCTGTATTCTGGCGATCTAAACAAAAAAAGAATAACCGAAATTGGTCCAGCCGTTCTTGAGTTATAAAATTACAACGAAAAGTGGCATTGAATTTATTATTTAGTCATTGATACACTTAGCTACTTATATGATCATAGATGAATTGATCATTTTACCAAATGACGTGAGTTTTTTTTATTTGGATTGGGTTTGCTCTTGACTCTAATCTAAGTCAGAGACAAAGTCGACGATGGAGCGAGCTTAACCAGAAGAAGCCTGTTCTGTTTAAAGTTAGCTGGTGTTAGTTTTGAAGAGATTAGGGTTTTGTTTTTCATTAATGAATCAGACGTTAAAACCTAGGAAAAGTTTAATAGTATGCTAGTGGTTATTTGGATAATTTTACAAGTTTTGGCTGTCTAGGTAATATTTAGGACACCAAATCTTTCGAATTTTTGCTTGTTTAACTGTCCTCGACCCACACGTCCATGACCACTTTTAAAGAAAAATCAAAAGAGCGATGGTTAGGGCATATCCACTTAGGCTCCATGCCTTACCTCATTTAGCAATATATATTAGAAACCTAAAAACAATTACATACTTCGGAGGAATATTAGCTAGTAATATTAGCACGTAATATTTAGATATCTACTACTTATTGGAATTCTTCCAGGCGGTGAAAGTAGAAAAACTATGATATTAACTCTTTCGAAAGCAATCTGTTATTTGAAACAACACTAGGTACCTAAAAAACAACATAGCAACATATGAAACCGACCCATTTTCCCCTATTTCAAGGCTGGTCTTTTAGGATGCAAAGTATTCATATGAACTTGAATTCCCTAGGGAGGATAATGACGAGATTAAATATATATATATAATAATAATATGGAGTATGGCTTACTCACGTGTATTTTATCGTATTTGCCTTACACAAGTTTTGTACGCAACTAAAGACCATAATCAGGAACGGATCACGCGACGAGGTCACGAACCGAACTCTAGGTTCGGGCATCCCCGATAAAATACACGTGAGTGAAGCCATATATAATAAATGTATCTAAGATTTATTTTTTCTAGACTTAAAATGTTCTTCTTCGTAGATAAATAATAAGGTACCAACGAAATCTTACATAGTTATACTTGACAACGAATAGCAATAAGTTGATGAACTTGATGGTTAAAAATAAAAAAAATTCTTTCAAGAAAACCATAAATTTTACTTCAGTTCCTAACTAGGTTTTTAATCAAGATACTCAACTAATCAATTAATAAGGTTTAGAAGTTATTTTTTTTTTTTCAGGTACAAACGTCGCGGGCGGGTACGATGCCGCTTACTCAAGAAAAACGTTTAGACAGTAATTTCTCCAATAACAATGATCACAGCTATCTTCATAAGAAATTCAAAAAAATGGCATCTACGATGTCTGTGTTTCCCGGAAATCTACCAAAAACGGGGGAAATCAGACATAAAGAAACTATAGTATCGTCGACTGCTTGCAGTCTTTCCATATCGAATGGTAGTATCGCAGCGGCCCATCCAGAAATAGAGAAAATAAAAACAAAAGCCGAGAAACAGCATTTAGACGTTCGGGATGTGGAGAAAAATGTACAAATTAATTATAATGATGAAAATAGTAGATTAAGTAATGTAAATAACTTTGTTCAAGTAGCTGGTCAGACCAGTGTTACTGATGAATTTTCTAATAAGACTGAGAATCTTGAAAATGATTTAATCAAAGAAGCCTATAATGGTGGAGTGGGTGGACGTTATATATGTCCGTACTGTAAATTATCTTGTGCCAAGCCTTCAGTTCTTCAAAAACATATCAGAGCTCATACGAATGAGAGACCATACCCTTGTGTACCTTGTGGATTTGCTTTTAAAACGAAATCCAACTTATACAAACATCAACGATCAAGAACACATGCCTTAAGAATGCAAGGAGCTGACGTATCAGTAACTTTAAACGACGATGACTTATCAGGAGGTTCAGAAAGTGATACGTCTATCCCTCCCACATCTGTTTCAGAAACTGGTTCTGATGCTTCTATCATACGTGCCGAGAATGTAGAGTCAAATGATTCTGCAGAATTAATCATCGACACAAGCATGCCTTCAACAAGCACGAGCTTTTCATTAATTGATAACAATAGAACAAAATCGATTTATAAACCTAAATTTAGAGCAACCTTTTATCAAGAAAACGATGAAAAAGATAAGGTAAAAAAATCAATTTCCCCGAATGCTGATTTCCTTACGGAACATATCTCGAAAATAATATCAGACAATGAAGCTATTGTTGACGTTATAGAAACACCATTACAAAAGAAGTATGGAAAAATTAAACAAATTGCGGAAAGCAAACTGTTTATGACTGAACTAGGTGAAATTAAATCAGAACCATCACCTCTAAACTTAACTAAATCACATAATGAAAATGAAAACTCGTATCGAAAAAGATCCCATTCTGAGAGTTTCTCACAAAGTGATCATCAAAAACATCCTTTGAATCCAGAAGGCTCCATAATAAAAGATCTCCTTCTTAAAAATAAAATGAACGGATTAACGTCTGCGAGTGGTGAAATAATTGATGGACCCTTATTTATATGTCCCTTATGTCAGATAATATATCGAAGTGCTGATAATTTAGAAACACACAGAGTGTATTATTGCAAAGGAAATGTTAGCACTAATACTATCTCAAAAGATATGAAATCTATAAGGCCTGAAAACCTATTTGTAAGAAGCAATTCAATAAACGTTAGATTACCGGAATCACCATCAAATTATTCGCGATCTACGAATACGACGAAGTCATCGCCATCAAGAATTAAACCTGATAATCTTGTTATCTTGAAACCAGATTGCAATGATGTGGTGGCTCCTTTGCCATCACCAGGACCATTACTTGGAAATACAAGACTTGTAGATACTAGAGTACCTTCCGACTATGCGAGAAAAAATGAAAGCCTTAAAGTGAAACCTTTACCGAGCCCGAAAAGAAGAATAGACCGTCGGGCCGACACTTATAGTCCAAGGTTGATAGAAAATATTTCACCGAGCTCAAACGATCTCTATCCACAACCCAAGATTAGATGTTTAGATGCCAACTCTACAACTTTACGAACAATGGATGAAATGTCACAACTTATGAGACATAATTCAACATCTCTTCAAATGTTTGGAGGCGAAGTAAAAATTCTCGATCACTCAGGTAGCACAACAACGCTTAGAATTGAGCCCAGCAAAAATCAGCTCTCACCCATATTAATACAACAAAACCTTTCACCATCAAAACTTTGTAATGACGTGGAAGCCAGCAGTGTTGTGGTGAGATCCGGTCTGCATTCCGGTGGAACGATTATGCATAATCCGCCAACACCTAAAGAAGGTTTGGGCACTCCACAACCACAGACACCAAGAATTACAATATCAAGCGCCCCTTCTATTCAGAGTTCGAATTTGCCTAATATACATGATATTTCACACTTTCAATTTCCACCGCTTAGTGCTATCACAGCGTTTAATCCACTAACTTTGCCTCCACTGAGTCCTTCATCTCCAAATGGTGCAACGACAATTTTTCATGGCGGTAAATTAATACCGCACGTGCCAGGTATACCTGGACCAAACACACCCGGGGTATTCGTTGGAAATCCAAGTTCTCATACGAAGAATTTGGCAAATAATGAAACCAGCAAAACTTCTGAGCAATACAATCGGGAGGAGCAACATGGAAATTTCATAGTAAACATTCAATCTTCTAAAGGAACAATAATTAAAAGCGACACACAGCAAATAAGAAACAGTAAAAGTCCTAATTCTAGACCGGCAAAGCTAGAGAACGAAGAACAATCTCAAGATAACTTCAATATTGATATGCCACAGTACATTTCAGCAGTTCCTATAATACAAATAAAAAATGTAGATGAGTCGAGTTTGATTTCTAAATCGTTTTCATCGAATTTAGTGAAATCTATTCTCAGACAAGACGGAGCCATCAAAAGAAATTCCGATGGTCTTCCTAGGTCCCCGGTTTTGAAAGAAAATACCAATTTTTCATTATACAAACAAAAGAATAAAGATAAATTTAGCAACAATCATCTGTTTAAGAGTATAGAAACTAAAGCAGAAAAAGAGTTGCGCAATTTCAATTTTGAAAATTTAATAACCAAGGCTGAAATTTACAACAATCAAATTCCAAGTTCATCTGAGGTTCAAAAGAACACTAACGCTCAAGAAACGCCGGTAGTTTCAGCATACAATGAAAGGTCTGAAACTTCTTACTTCCAAAAGAATATCATAACGAAACCTACTGCAGAAGAAAGAAAACCAAAGTTTTTGCGGCCGTCAACTTTACCTTTAAAACCTGGAACATTTACGCCTAAAAGACATCACGGGATTACGCCTAATGCGAATACAATGCCTCTTGTATCACCAGAGACCCCTCGCCCTGCTAAAGCCTATGGCCAACTATACTTAAACGGAAATGCCTATACATATCTGGGATTAAAATGCTCGACAAAAGTTTTCTATTGCACAATCAATAGGCCTCAGCCAACATATGTTCCAAATCAGCATTTTCTGTCAATGTACAGTAACTGGCAGGTAATTATAACCATGATTTTTTTGTGAATATCTATTTGGCGTTTAACGAGCACTTACTATGGCGAATGGTGATTGTATTGTAGATACATGAATAATTATGTTTACAGTTATTATCCGAGCTGACGCCAGACCCGCTGGGATTGTCAGCATCGTCTGCTATGTCTCTTTATGACTCACGTCATCGACCGCAAGCTGTAGCTGTCGCTGTGATTAAACAGGATCTTGTACTGACTCATTCATCGCAGTGGAAGAGAATTGTAAAAGATAACAAACAGGTATGTTTTATATATCACAAAAATACAAAATACATAATTATATTTGAATAAATTGAATTAATCATTTATCTTCTCGGGTTTACAGGCAATTCAATTAATGGATATGAAGAAAACAGATGAAAATAAATTTTCAGTTTGTGACAATGTGACGACCCCTAAAAAGGAGGTGACTGGTGGGTTCGAAAGTAATGAAGAATATACATATGTCCGCGGTCGTGGAAGAGGACGGTATGTTTGCTCAGAATGTGGAATTCGTTGCAAGAAGCCTTCGATGCTAAAGAAACACATCCGCACCCACACCGATGTTCGTCCTTATACATGTGTGCATTGCGCTTTTAGGTAAATAAAATTGGTATTCATTTAACAAGTATTACCACCTTGGCTACTGTCTTAATCGATACAAAATTTTATGAATTTATAATTTAATTCATCCTGTGATAGTAGTGTTTGTACTAGTACTAAATGATAAAACATTATTCTTTATCGTATTTCAGTTTTAAGACTAAGGGCAACTTGACTAAGCATATGAAGAGTAAAGCACACTACAAAAAGTGCTGTGAATTGGGAATAAATCCAAATGAAGGAAATGATGCAGAGGGTGGGGAGATGGCGCAATGCTCAGGTGAAACTGATGATGACACAGAATCGGAAGGAGACGAAGGAAACGAAGGCGAAACCGAATCAAGCGGTAAGAACAATTCCAATGAAATTATCTATCAAGAAAAGCCACCGTCTGTACACAGTAGTGCTTTTCAATCATAATATTGTGTTTAAATGGTTAAAGAACTTAACACAAAAATAATTAGAATGCTCACCGGTGTTGCGAGGTAGTAAAATCAACGCTAAATTACATACACGCGTGCATTAAATAGGTATCATACTGATCGTAATGAAAACTAATATTTCAAATTTCTTATGTCCTTTCAGATACAGAAGTTTACAAATCAAGATTACCGGAACATGAAGCTGCACACTGTTTACTATCACTAGGAGGATCTAGACCAACCACCTCTGCCACTCCCGGTCTAATAACAAGCAATAGACCTTCAACATATCCATATACCCCGACGGGATTGGAAAATGCTAGTACAGAAAGTAATCCAGAAAGGCCAAGTACCGCACTGAGTTCTCCAGTGGACTCGAGATTAAGCACTGAAAATGAACCAATGGATCTCAGCAAAACTGATATGAAAACAACCCAAAATAACATTCCCGAAATACCAACCGCTAGAGAATCTAGTGTTTTAGCATCCTTAGCTTCAAACACTGCCAAACTTCCTAATCACCAGACACAATGGACAAATGGAGAGCCAATGCTGCATACGTATTTGACCGAAAGAGCGTTGCAAGATTCTAAGATTAAGCAAAGTCAACTTACTAGCAGTTTAACTAAAGTGAGGAAAGTTGATATTGAAAAGTCAACGTTCACTGACAGTTACTGTTCCATGGACAGCAGCAATAAAATTGTGACGTCTGCTAAAAGTTCGTTTATGACTACAGTGTCTTCTTCTCGAGTCATTTACAGCGAAGCCAAAATGTCAGATAGTGAAAATGACAATGTCTTAAAATCTCCAGCTGTATTAAGAGATGAGGTATCAGTAATTAGAGAATCACCTGTTTCCATTTGCTCAGTCAATGAGACAAAAGGAAATCATATACAAACTCAAAGCAATGCAGAAAATGCCAAATATGTCGTCTCTGAATATTTAAAACATGCAAGAATAAATCATATTCAAACACACGAAGACAGCGTACAAAATCAAAATGATGATTCTAACGACGATAACATTTTGGTTATACGTGAAGACAATCCAAAATCAGATGATCAATTTTCCGAGTCGGAGGCAGCAAAACTACCATCTTTGGACCATGAACCTGTCGCAAGAAAAGTTGTAATAGGTGCAGGAGGCTTAGCTATTAAAGTAACAAAAGGAAAGGATTTTGAAAATAGTTCTTATTCACCTGGCAGGTTAATGGAAGACGGTCGTAGGGTGTGCGACTTCTGTAACAAGACATTCACAAAACCTTCACAATTAAGGTTGCATCTGAATATACACTACATGGAAAGGCCTTTTAGGTGCAGCGTGTGTGCCGTAAGTTTCAGAACAAGAGGACATCTTCAAAAACACGAACGCTCTGGTTCACATCATAACAAAGTGTCCATGACATCAACATTTGGGGCTGCTACATCGTTTAACCCTAGACCATTTCGGTGTTCTGATTGTAACATAGCATTCAGAATACATGGACACCTAGCCAAGCATCTTAGAAGTAAAATGCATGTAATGCGGCTTGAATGCTTATTTAAGTTGCCTTTTGGAACATTTACGGAAATAGAACGGGCTGGTGTTAGTTTAACAGACATTGATACCACGGATTGTGCAAGTTCGCTTGCCAGTTTACAATCCCTTGCAAGAAAGCTACATGAGAAGGATCCGACAAAGCTCGAGTATCGGGAACCCAATGGTGCGACATTAGCAGGGCCTCCCGCGGGACGGGACTCCTCTGATGACGAAGATAACGCTCCTTGCGAAAATATGAGTGAAAGTGAAAAAGAAATTGAAGGAAAGACTATTGATAGTAGTGAAGGTCAAGATAAAGACATGCGAGTTAATTATAGTGCCACAGATATTTAGTGCCAAAATTATGTTAAGTAGGATATTCTAATGTGCAATTTTGTTTTGTTATAAGGTATAACTATTCATACTGGGGTTTAACTCAGACACGTGTGAAAACAAAACGATGCGCTTTAATTATATTACATTGCTGTTTCTTATTTTAAAGTTACTATGAAACTGTCTATCTTGTAAATATCTCAAATTTAAATAATTTTTAATGTTGTTAAATTTGCTTCCATATTAGGGCTTACATGCGTATTGTATTTGTTATTATAAGTAACTCTTAAATAGGATTAGTAAAGAAATGTTTATTGTAAATCAGATGATAATAATTAGAAACTGAATGCAAAACTTCCCATTTAAACGTATCCAAAGCATTCTTACATAAATATTTTGGTGATCCATATTTTAGGTAAACATGTTTCAATATCAATGTCACATATTGAAAATTCTTAAATTTAGCAACTTTTATCTCGATAAGTAGGTACCATTATTACTTTTGTATGTATTTTTTTTATAAAATATATACTTATTATGTATTTACACTGTGTAACATCTACTTCCAAATCTTTTATCTAAAATAATTGGCATATCAAATTCCATACACTAAATTTAGATATACAAAAATCGTTGAAGTCTTCCATATCAAAAATAGTACTTTTTCTAGATATTTGGCTTTAAAACGTTCATTCAGGATGGAACTACACCAACCAACAGACATACTACCAGATCAAATTCCGCAGTAAATTACTTGTTTACTATCGCATTTTAATTTCGTTAACTTTCTAAGCGTCAGAGGTAAACTGTCTCTAGATTCAACAAATGTTATTTGTCTAACACACTCATTGCAGGCTTACAAGTGTTACCAGTTTGGTGTAGCAGTTGTATATCCTAAGAGTTTATATACACAGTCAACGGACTATAATGTAAGAGTCCACGACGCGATAGATTCGCGCCTGGTGGTGGAGTTGCCAGGCTTGGCAACCCCACTACAGAACACGAAACGAAGCCACGATGTTTAACAGTTATATAGGGTATACAATATGGCTCGTTTTTTATATACTTATGTAGAATAAGGTTAGACAATATTTATAGAACTGTTATTTATGTAGTAAGGTCGGTGTTTTTAAAACATTTTTATTTGTCTTTAATAAATTATAGATCCTTTTACAATACGTCACTAAATCAATCATAAATAAATGGTTGATTATGCGTGCAGCATGCTTAAACAAAAAAAAAAGTGAATAATATGAACATTTCAGCTTTATGTTGGCATGGATAAACTGAGGCATGCTATGATGAGGCATATCAAAGTTAACGAAAATAAAAAAAAGAATGTCACGTCTATACTGAATTGAGGATGAAGCGGAAATTTGAACAGAAATTGTTGTTTATGTAAATAATAAATATAACTTATCCATATAGATAACCATATCATGAACCCTATTAAAATAGAAAAAAAAAGATATTACAACGTTTTACTGTATAAACTGTAATGTACCTAATAATCCCATGTAAATGGCCTATTTAAGTATAATGATAAACTACATAGTATCTTTTTTCCAATTTTAAAATGTAAAGGCCATTTTAGAATTTGTAATTTTCCCAGTAAGTGTTGCCAGCTTGGCACAATGCTACCGTAACTCACAAAGCTATGATCATTTTTATACTGTATCCTTTTTGTTGTACATAATACTGTATGATGACTGATATCTATTTAATACGATACTATTATTCTGTCTGGTAATTTTAAATCGACGCTAAGTACAAAAAGTAATGTATATTGTTGTGTATGATGAAATTGAACATTAATTTTAAAAAATACAATCCGAGAATTTGCGTAGGTACCGAGTGAGTTCTCTGGCATTGTGCCACAATATACTCTAATGTAGCTATTTTACATTATTGGAACGGTATGTTTGGAGGAAATGGTGTACTCGTGATTATGGTAGAATTATAAATATAATTTTTTTGATGTATATTATATCGAAAAGGGGTTAATTTTACTAAATTGTTGCAAGAAATTTGTAATGAAGGAGTTACATAATTATAATACATTGAGTTATTTAATGTGAACATTTTTATTGTTGATCCCATTACACACGGCTTCACTAAGGCTTATCCCAATTTAAAATTAGGACGAGATTTTGTTTGAGGTGCAGTTGTGCCTGATCGCCTACTAAGCTAAAAAAAAACTATACTAATATGTGTCTCGATGAGATATTAAGTCGCTTGGAGCTTTATGGCAGATCAAGGGCATCGAAGTTGGCAATAGGAGACTAACGAACCTTCGATTTGCCGACGACATAGTCCTTTTTGCCCCAAAAGCTCTGAAACAGCAGAGTCGATCTAAATATGCTCCAAGATCTAAGCACGGTTAGCATCAAGGTGGGACTCGCGAATCGCGATGAATCGATCTAAAACCAAAATGATGACCAGGTTCGGATTTAATTAAACTTAGTGTTGCCCCTGGGCACTGTAGAAAATGCCCCCAACAAAACAACACTAATTTAATTTTACTTAAAATCATTTCATCTTTTTTTTTTTTTGTAAAAAATAACTAATCTTTTACAGAAAATGTATTATATATTACATACTTCAGTACTTAACATAAAAATATTCGTTGGACGTTCTTTCTTCGTCAAAAAACCATCTAGCTTGGGACTTTTACTCAAAACCACTTGCTCCTTTTTAGGGTTCCGTTGCCAAATGGCAAAAAACGGAAGCCTTATAGATTCGTCATGTCTGTCTGTCTGTCCGTCCGTATGTCACAGCCACTTTTCTCCGAAACTATAAGAAATATGCCGTTGAAACTTGGTAAGTAGACATATTCTGTGAACCGCGTTAAAATTTTCACACAAAAATAGAAAAAAAAAAAACAATGAATTTTGGGGGTAATACTTAGAACTGAAACTTTTTTTTTCATCAAACCCATACGTCTGGGGTATCTATGGATAGGTCTTCAAAAGTGAAATTGAGGTTTTTAATATCAGTGTTTTCTCAACTAAACAGTTTGCGCGAGAGACAATTCCAAAGTGGTTAAATGTGTCCCCCCCCCGTAACTTATAAAACAAAAAAAAATATATGATGACCATTACCATGTAAACTTCCACCGAAAATTGATTTGAACGAGATCTGGTAAGTAGTTTTTTTAATAAGTCATAAATCGTAAACCGCAACTTTTGCTTATAGTATATATACCTACAGGTTTGTACGGAACCTTAGGTGCGCGAGCACGACTCGCACTTGGCCGGTTTTTTACTTTAGTCCAAAGCGCGCTACCGATACGCAAATCCATGGTCTCAAGCTTGTAAATTAATTGTATATTTACGCTCAACGCAAATGAAATTCTTTGCAGGTTAGATTCATGCACAGACCACATAGAGGCTGATTCATGTCAACGTCAAACGTAAAAAAACTCGATCGAAGGAACCTGGATAATTTTGTAAAAAGTTTCAGCTACACTAACACCTACCACGAAGTAAAACGGAAAGTTTGACGGACTGCCTCTCTGTGCTACCGTCACCACGTGACACTGGCAGAATAGTCGGAACCGGCTCAGTTGCCATAAATATAAAAAAAAAAAAAAAAAAAATTGTAAAACAGACTATAGATGCCAGTAGCGTAGCTAGCATTTTTGTTCTGATGATTGCAGTCGCAAGGGAAGGGAGTTTCGGAAGGGGGGAGGTGTTCTATTTGTGCTGCAGATTTTTATTTTGAGGAATGTTCTTCCTTCACACTTCAAACGAAATCTCAAAAATTTGTGCATCTCACCACCTCCGATTATTCTGATTTTCTAATGATTATAACTTTAAGGACTGATTCAAGAAAACGCAAGAGCGAGCGAAGCGTGCTAAAAAATCATACAAATAAAACATTGCCATGGGGCAATGTTTTGTTTGAAATACGGTTAAAAATTGAATATAATTAAGAAAAATAACTTACATTTTACTTTTATTCAGGATTTTCGAGAATATTTAGCGTCAGGGATCTCTTTTGAGTGTCCAATAGTAATCAGCCCATTCAGCCCACATGTTCGGACTCCGCATGCCTTGGTACCGTTTTTCCATGTTGTATATATCCTAATGAAATCGCTCGGCTCGCCGCGTTCATCGCTAACGGCTTCCAAATATTGGAAAAAAAAAAAACGAAATGAGAGTGTAAACAGTGTATCTTGAGCGACATATTGCATCCCATATTTTTGTAAGCTGATAAGAGGTTGTTGACCAACTCTTCACAGTTATCGGCTCTGTTTTTTACAAGAAAATTACAAACAATATTTCAAAAACAAAACGAAAACTGAGGGTGATTGATTGACGACACGGTTGGCGCAGTGGTTGAGCGATTGACTGCTGCGCAGCATGTCGCGGGTTCGATTCCCGCACGATACAAATATTTGTACGACCTACAAGTATTTGTTCCGAGTCTGGGTGTTTTTCTATCTATAATATGTATGTATTTACAAAAAAAAAAAATGTATATAAGTAGTTTATCAGCCATCTTGTTACCATAACACAAGCATTAGGTTGCTTAGCTTGGGACTATATGGCGTTGTGTGAAATGTCCAAGGATATTATTATTATTACCTATTTTTTTTTTTTTTTACTTTCTCGGGTATCTTTTGAGACCCGGTCCTTTGGTAGGCGTACGAGGGGCCGAAACCAACTCGCAGAAGCCCCGTTAGACATTTCAAATGTAATGGGGCACCAAACGGCGATTATCCCTGTATGCACTTAAAGTATTCCCATTTCCCAAGGAAAATCCCCGGTTGGAGCAGTACTATTGCAGAATATGGAAACAAAAAATGAAACGCTATGGGTTTGGGTGGCTTAGTGGACTGATAATCGTTTATTATAGAAGAACTATTGGCCGCTGCCTGACCACTAACAATATACACGGCTTTTAAATGGCAGGGGGTGACTTGCACACTCAATGAATGGGCCCCCGAAAACGGTCGCTAGCACAAAGTGACGTAGCGCCAAGGAGGCAACATAGCCTGAGGTGATAGAGGAGTGGAGAGGTATACCACGGCTATCAGGACAATCCCGGAAGTGCGGTCAAGATCCCTACCAGCATCTTACTGGATTATACATCCTTCTCCCGAGCACGTGTGCTCTAGCGAATCTCCACTCAGACCGGCCAATTAAGGCAAGAAAGAGGTGGGAGCTCTGTTCCTCGCCAGTATTCACTCTGGCCAGCCAATAAAGGCAAGCCGTAGATGAGGAACAAGACTTCTCCCGCGAGATAAGGTTCGTGGGGTCGCTACTGCCCAACAGTTCGCCACAAAACTGCCTTGCGGATTGTATCTTTCTTTGTCTGGCCCCTCACCCTAGGTATGACCTAAGGTTCATCGGGACGCGCAAGCCCCACCACGACGTCAACGTAGAGATACTGCGGTAGGGCATTATTATTATTATTGAACAAAAATAATTATAAGGGTTTATAAATATGCGAGTAGCTACTTAGTAGTGAATAAAAACAAAACGACTTGATTTTGTTTAACAAAAAAAACATACAACCGAATCGGGAACCTCCTCCTTTTTGGAAAGTCGGTTAAATAAAAATACTTTTTACGAGTGTTATTAAAGTTGTTGGTTGTTCGTCATTGATTTTGAAAAGTAATTGTATAATTTCCGCGCATTATTAGAGAAAAGTACTAAGAAGTATACAAGCCTTGGCCACAACTAGGCAATGATGGACTTACCTACGTATGTGTGACTATTTGAATTTTTTTATATATACATTATTACTTATTTTATAAAGTATAATTATGTTTATAGTTTGAATTTGAGGACTATGTGGATTACTTTTTTTTTTACATTACATTATGTAAGTAGTGTAATCTCTCAACAGCTGTAAACTGGATGGATAACCATAATCTAGAAATCAACTTCATCAAAACAAAATTAATTACCTTTCATCCCCATCAAAAAACCTTAAAATTAAATTTTACTTTTAACAATACAAAACTTGAACAAGTCAATGAATTTACCCTCCTCGGTTTGTCTATAGACACTCACTTAAATTGGAAATCCCATATACAGAAAATAAGAAAAAAACTATCAAAATTTGCATATGCCCTACGCGAAATTAAAAAAACTACCAACCTGCAGACTGCACTTGTTGCCTATTATGCATATGCCCAGGCATGGCTCAGCTATGGGGTCATGTTGTGGGGTAACAGTACAGATTCACAAACCTTATTCATTCTACAAAAAAAGTTAATTCGAATAATAACAAACATAAATCAAATAGATAGCTGCAAACCATACTTCCGTAAGCATAAAATACTCACACTTCCCTGCCTATACATATTAGAATTATGTAAAGTCAAAAAACATCCAGATCTGTACACAACTTGCGAAGAAACACAAACAAGATTCAATTTTCGACACAACAAAAACAAAATAAACGTACCTCAATCCCGACTCAAAATGCACTCAACCAGTCCTTTGGTAATGTCCACAAAAATTTACAACAAACTGCCAAATGATATTAGAGAAATAAACAAATCAAACATATTTATTAATAGATTGAAACAATTTCTAGAATCCAAGTCATATTACTCAGTTAAGGAGTTTTTTGAGGACAAATCGATTACAAAGTAAAATTATTCTCTCACTTATTCACCAAAAATTATAAAATATATATAATAAAACTTAAAATACTTACGTACTTTTAAAAACTAAATATAAATACCTGATAATAACAAAATTTAATTACTTATTATAAATAATAATTAAAAATAATAATAATAATAATTTACAATCATTCTTATTTACTATTCCTATTCAATAAATATACTATTATATACCAATAAACATATTCACCAAACATGATAAAACATATATAATAAAACCTGAAATACTTACATAGGTAGGTACTTTTAAAAACCAAATTTAAATACCTACATATAATAATTCAAACAATTTTTACAATAATTCTTATTTACTATTCCTATTCAATAAATATACTATACCAATAAACACAGACCTAATAAATATATACATAATTATGCATACAATTTAACATTTTTTTCTTAAATAATTTTTGATACTATTTCATACCTTGACATACTATTTAGCACTCTTCCTCTCTCCTATTATTTGCAGTGCCCGACAGGGTCCATATTTGTTCTTTAACCATTTTAAACCATCTTTGTAATACATATGGAATGCAATAAATTATTGAGTATTGAGTATTGAGAATAAATATCATTTATTATTAATCTGCAGCAATGCAGATAATGCAGTAATGTACTACACTATATAATAATGAAGTAGGTACTTTTAATGCGCAGACTCCAAGCAGCATGGGATAAGGCCAAGAAGATGACGATATCTAGAGCATTCTAGTTCTCGCCTAGTGTTAGAGCACTAATAAAGTCTGACGCGGCATCAATACCTCCTACAAGAAAAACTAACGAAGCAAAATTTGTACGGCACCAAAAAGAACCACCAGCAGCGAACTACTACCGAAATCCTGCATCGCGGTATCAGAATTTTCCGCTCGTGGCTAAATAATAAAAGCCGCACAGCTCGATCTTCAAGGTTACGTACGCAACGCTTGCCGAGGTTGGTCTGGGGATGGGTGAACATCTTAACATATCGAGTTTCCTCCGTGCCTCGGAAAGCACGTTAAGCTGTTGGTCCCGGCTGTCATTTGGAGATCTTTGGCAGTCGTTACGGATAGTCAGAAGCCAGAAAATCTGACACCAGTCTTGCCATGGAGTACCGTGTTACCCAGTTAATGGGTTGTGGAGGTCTGGTAGGCAGCCGCTCTACGTAAAATACTGGTATTCAGCTGAATCCGGTTTGACTGGAAGCCGACCCCAATATAGTTGGGAAAAGGCTAGGCAGATGATGGTATCAGAATTTTCCGTGTGATTTGAAAAGCGGTTATTACACTACACAATCTATCGGGCCCGATAACTATGGTGAGAGTAGTGTAATAAGAAAACGGGTGTAAGGACACTGCCATCGGGCGATCGGGTGGCTCCGATCTCCCTGCTCTGTCTATCACCTAGTGTAAGTAAGGGAGGCAGGGCACTGCCGCAGTGGCGGCAGTGGGTAGATTGGCACCTTGGGCGGATTTGTATTCAGATATTTTCCATTGATTATTTTAGGTACTAAAATATTCGATCAAATGAGACGTCAGAAAAGCCACTTTATTTTTTTTATAGACGCGACTTTGATATCTGTCTAATGAATTTAATAAAAAAAAAGAATGTACGCCTTCCTTGGACCTATACTACGCCTTCTTTGGATGTACGAGTGAGTTGTCGTTGTCACCTTGGTGCTAGGCACCCGGGGCGGACCAGCCTCCTCCGCCCCCACTTTACGCCGCCACTGCAGTTAGGGCACGATAGATTGTGTAGTGTAATAATCGGCACCCTGCCGCAGGGACAGGGCGCCCTAGATATCGGGCCCGATAGATTGTGTAGTGTAATAACCGCTAAAATACAACAGTTCAAATATCAATTATCGGACAGTTGCCCACTGAACACAACCTGTCCAGTCGGAGGCGGGAGGTTTGTGGGACTTTACACCTTGTGCATACCTCAAGTCTGTAGCGGCATCAATGCTACCACAAGAAAAAGCCGTCGTTGGATAATTCTTCAGCGCAACCAAAAGATCCGTAACGCTATCTATCCAACAAGCAGCGAACTACACTACAATCCTGTATCGCGGTATCAGAGTTTACCGTGCGATTTGAATTGAACATGTACAATACAACAGTTCAAATATCAACTTTTGGGCAGTTGCCCGCCACACACAACAACCGTCTGGTCGGAGGATTCCCCCTTTTCAGTGGAGGTTTGAGGGACTTTACCTACTCTCTGTTGCTCTACCTTCAAAAGTCAAATGCAAGAGATTCGCAGACTGCACACGTTTTATTTTATTTTTTTATGAACAAATACCTAGGGTAGTATTTAATCCTACAACTGTAAATCCAATTTTTCTATTCAAATATTCGAAGTTACCACGAAAAATACTGAATATCACACTATCAAAAAAAATCAAATCTATTATACTGTTTGATCTATAAAGCTAAACTGTTTTACTGAATGACTATCTGTGAACTAAAAATTATCTAACTCCCCGTGACGTCGACCGTCTAGGGTTAGCGTTTCCGTCAGCTGGTCGACAGAGCCCCGCTGCGGGGCTCCTATTTCTGTCTGCAGGGTTTAAAGGAACCTAACTAACCGAACCTTGGGGTGCCCCTGACGTTGACCGTTATTATTAAGTGTCGTCGTAATTTAGTGTGCAAATCAGTATTTTTGTTATACAGTGGGTAATTAGTTGGGAAATTTAGTTTGCTTGAATTTTAAATAGAGGTGGAATTAAATATTCCCTTTACAAATATCTTAACTTAAGAACTATGCCCTGCAATACCGTTTTCTCGGTTTGTCAGTGGGAACGGAACAAACAGTATTAACAATAAGTTGTGAACACTTACCTTATCTTTATCTAGTATACCTACTGGTGGGTCGTATTTTTCGCTGTCGTATTTTTGACGGACGAAACGCAACAGGTTTCGCGATGACCAAAACGGTTGCAGAAAATGGTCTTCGTTGCAACTGAACAAACGAAAAACGCTAAGGACGACACGACGTTCGCGACGAGTAGACTACGTGTGTTGTTAAGGACGCGTTTGCAAATTTGACAAAAATAAGCAGTTTTTCGGTACATTTTGCGGCAAAATGAAGCTAAACCAACGGTAACAAAGAATTACCACAGATAGATTACTTCTTCATCATCAACTGGTTGAGATTTTTTTTACGAAAATGTTAGTTTATTATATTGCAAAAAATTATTTCCGTTGCCTCGTCACACCAAATTGACGATATCGTGTCTGGTTTAGGTTCATTTTTCTTTTACATAATAACATAAAATTATTTGTTTTAATTTTTTTTATGTAAGCAGACATGTTCAACTCAAAAACGTAGAAAAAAGAATTGCCAAAATGTTACTAATACTCTCAGAAAAAAATAAAATCTAGTCTCCTTTTTTCACATATTTAGCTTTTTCGCGTGAATCTTAAGCGTTAGACTTAAGGGTTATTTTACTGGTCACTGACACACTGTCTTGATTTATTGCATAAAAATTTGAAATAAAATAATATTAGTCCGCGCTCGGCCGCCGTCGTGAGTGGACGCTGTGTCGCTTGTCAGCAGGAGCTCTGGTTGAAAAAGACCGCTGTGCGAATACAAATTATCGTATACGCCAAACTTGATACTTCACGCATTCTTTAAATATAATATAATATAATATAATAATATATAATATAATAATATCCTTGGACATTTCACACAACGCCATATAGTCCCAAGCTAAGCAACTTAATGCTTGTGTTATGGTAACGAGATGGCTGATAAACTACTTATATACATTTTTTTTTGTAAATACATACATATTATAGATAGAAAACACCCAGACTCGGAACAAATACATGTAGGCCGTACAAATATTTGTTCCGTGCGGGAATCGAACCCGCGACATGCATAATCTTTACGGACTACGCACAACCAAGGTAAGATTTTATTCACAGTTTCATATATATTTTAGCTAGAAGTAAGTAGGGATATTTATACAAATTCATATTTCGTTTCAGACTTGATGAAGTGACCTGAAGGTGTACCTTGAAGATAGCTACTGGAACTAATAAACGCGTAGAGCTAGGGGTGTCGACTTTGGGCTTGTTTTGTTAGTTATGTTGAGATCTTACCTCCGAACTTGATGGAGTGCCCTGAAGGTGTACTTTGAAGACAGCTACTGGAACTAATAAACGAGGAGAGCTAGGGGTGCCGAGTTTGAGCTTGTTTTGTTAGTTATATTGAGATTTTACCACCGGCCTTGATGGAGTGCCCTGGAGGTGTACTTTGAAGACAGCTACTGGAACTAATAAACGCGTAGAGCTAGGGGTGTCGACTTTGGGCTTGTTTTGTTAGTTATGTTAAGATCTTACCTCCGAACTTGATGGAGTGCCCTGAAGGTGTACTTTGAAGACAGCTACTGGAACTAATAAACGAGGAGAGCTAGGGGTGCCGAGTTTGAGCTTGTTTTGTTAGTTATGTTGAGATTTTACCACCGGCCTTGATGGAGTGCCCTGGAGGTGTACTTTGAAGACAGCTACTGGACCTAATAAACGAGGAGAGCTAGGGGTGCCGAGTTTGAGATTCGCTCTCGACTGTATTTTCTTCGGCGTAAAATACTAAATCGCACCAAGTTATTCGAAGACTTGTTTTGTGGTTTGTGCAACTAAGATTGGTTTGTGCATTGAAGACTGGTTTGTGCAACAAATACTGTTTTATTTAACCCAGTACGTGAAAACATTTCCCCGTCGCAGAACTTTATTGTAAAAGAACGTAGAATGATTAGGACGACGCGACGGGTGTGCGTTCGCCCAGCGGAATGTTGTTGAATTAAAAGATTTTAATTATGCAGATATTTAGTGTATGACGTCGTATAATTGTGTATGGTATAAAAAAATTTGTGCACGCAGCCATTGTGGAGAAATTCACCAAAAACTGATTCCGCTGGGCGAACGTTGTCCTGGCGGAACTTTTTTTAATCCATAGATTTTAGAAGAAAAGAGATGTGTCCAAAAATTAGTGTGTATTTGTGTGTAATTGTGTATGTATGAATAAAATTAGTGCATGCATAAACTTCGGAGAAATTCAAGTTTCCGCTACGCGAACGTTTGGCCATTACCTAGTTTTCATATAAAGCGCTTACATAGAGAGCTGTAGATTTTTACATAAGTTGTTTTGAATTTGTTTATATTTGTTTAAAAAATAGATTTAGAAAAAATCGTAGGGCTTAGAAGATAAAAATATAAACGTAAAATACGCTTATTAGGTCTTAGTTCTTAAAGTATGCACTTTGGGGTCTAGATTTTCACGTTATACAAACCTTGTAAGTGTCTGCAACATGTTGCCAAGTATCAATGATGTTCCGTTAGTAATTAAAGAGTTATAGGACAATTTACCATGAATTGATCACTGTTTACAAAGCAGTCAAATATCACGACGTTCTATAGGAATTGAATGGTAAAATGTATGCCAATAATTAGTGTATTCATTCAACTATTCACATGCAAAATTTCATGTCATTAAATTCAGTAATTAAAGAAAAACAATTATAATACTGACGAAGCATCGAAAACCTACATAACCCGACCAAGTTCGAATAGCTACAAAAAAGCGGCCGTGCAATATATTTAGGTAACATCCCAAAATTTACAGTATAATATCGGTATTGAATTGGTATAGGTGATAACACAATTGTTGTTTCGATATAATAATGTCATTTATTTTTGTACACCTACTTTTTAAATGTATTTGACTATGACAGAAAGTAGGTACTATTTACG
Organism: Ceramica pisi; assembly: GCA_963859965.1. Lineage (NCBI taxonomy): Eukaryota > Metazoa > Arthropoda > Insecta > Lepidoptera > Noctuidae > Ceramica > Ceramica pisi. The sequence continues at coordinate 9,368,978 of OY982529.1, forward strand.
TAGGTACTTTATTTAAGTATGCTTTTGAGACTTTAGATATAATCTAGATATACCTATTATTTAAGACAAATAAAATTCATACAGCTAATTTCTAATGAAGATTTCACGGATCAGGATTCTAAGTATAGCCCTTAGGGAAATTAAATAATTACCACATGTAAGTACCTACTACTGTTTAGGTAAATATTTATCATATTGTAGCTTATTACACTATTTAACCAATGGACTAGGCATGCACGAGCGTTCCCCTTTGCAACTTTAGTGGATCAAACAATCTAATAACTTAAAAAAAACTACTTCTTGAATCGATTTTTTAATTGATGTATACCGTTGTACTGGTAGTGACTTATGTATGTTGAGGTTATTTACTGTACCTATTTGCTACTCATTTAAGAATATTTTCTTGAAAATACCTTTTTTATACCAATGTTTTAGTTTATAAGCACTTTTTTAATGTTGATCAAATCTAAACAACTGAATAGTCTAATTATGTGATGTGATTTTAATTTTTATTGAAGCTCGAAATATTATACTTACCCTTATATTCATAATCGTTTATTAAACCTATTTTAGTTAAAACACATTTAAGTCTATTGCTGTCGTTGCAAGCGTTTGTTAACGTTATCATAATTACCTACTTACATAATTAAGTATTATATGTAATTAAAAATATTTTTGTACTCGAATATTTAAATAGAGAAGTACTTGTTAATTGAAGATTTATTTTTATCGTAGATAGTGGCGTTATTATTAAAAAAATAATTTTCATTCAAGAAATGCAATTGTTTTATTTTTTCCTAACGCTTGTGTACGTAACTGTACCATATTAATAAATACTATATTGCAAGGTTAAGAACGTTTCTAAGATATATGGCACGGCCGCTTTTTTGTAGGCATCCGAACTTGGTCGGGTTATGTAGGTTTTCGATGCTTCGTCAGTATTATAATTGTTTTTCTTTAATTACTGAATTTAATGACTTGAAATTTTGCATGTGAATAGTTGAATGAATACACTAATTATTGGCATACATTTTACCATGCAATTCCTTTAGAACGTCGTGATATTTGACTGCTTTGTAAACAGTGATCAATTCATGGTAAATTGTCCTATAACTCTTTAATTACTAACGGAACATCATTGATACTTGGCAACATGTTGCAGACACTTACAAGGTTTGTATAACGTGAAAATCTAGACCCCAGAGTGCATACTTTAAGAACTAAGACCTAATAAGCGTATTTTACGTTTATATTTTTATCTTCTAAGCCCTACGATTTTTTCTAAATCTATTTTTTAAACAAATATAAACAAATTCAAAACAACTTATGTAAAAATCTACAGCTCTCTATGTAAGCGCTTTATATGAAAACTAGGTAATGGCCAAACGTTCGCGTAGCGGAAACTTGAATTTCTCCGAAGTTTATGCATGCACTAATTTTATTCATACATACACAATTACACACAAATACACACTAATTTTTGGACACATCTCTTTTCTTCTAAAATCTATGGATTAAAAAAAGTTCCGCCAGGACAACGTTCGCCCAGCGGAATCAGTTTTTGGTGAATTTCTCCACAATGGCTGCGTGCACAAATTTTTTTATACCATACACAATTATACGACGTCATACACTAAATATCTGCATAATTAAAATCTTTTAATTCAACAACATTCCGCTGGGCGAACGCACACACGCGACGGTCGTGACGGCCGACGTGTATCATAGTTGAATTAATTCACCCTCGATTCTCGACTGTATTATCTTAGGCGTAAAATAAAAAATCATACCAATTTATTCTTAGACTCTGGTTTGTGCAACGAAGAGTGTTTTTTTAACCCAGAACGTAAAACGGTCTTTTGAAACGGTTCGTCGTCACAACGCCCACCACTAATCACTATCACTAAATATTATAAAACAAAGTCCTCCGCCACGTCTGTCTGTCTGTTCGCGAAAAACTCAAAGACTGCTGCACCGATTTTCATACTCTTTTCACCAATGGATAGAGTGGTTCTCGAAGGTTTTAGTATATAATTTGCCAAGCGGTCATCAGATAGTCTAGTCTACATCTACACTAATATTATAAAGAGGAAAGATTTGTTTGTTTGTTTGTTAGTTTGTTTGATTTGAATAGGTTCCGAAACTACTGGACCGATTTGGATGAAAATTTGTACAAAGATAGTTTGAGACCCGAGAAAGGGCATAAGACTTTTATCCCGGATATCCCACTGGAACGGGATCTGTGCGGGTAAAACGGGAGCGAAGCCGCGGGGGACAGCTAGTATAAAAAATAAAGTCGCTTCCGCTATCTGTTCGCTTAGGTATTCCAACTAGGTACTCAACGGATTTTAATGCAGTTTTCTGCAATAGATAGAGTAGTAATTCAAGAGGAAGGCTTATATGTTTATTTTTTTTTTTTGTTATATCTCAATCCTGTGTCGTGACCACATTGCAGAGGTAACACGGGATGGGTAATTTAGCTAGGCCGACCCCGCAGTGGCCGCCCAACTGTTGGACTGCTGCCCAAAAACGCTATATTAGATTGCTGGCAGCCCGTGACCCAACAATCAACGCTACTACACTAAAAGCAGAAGTTCGGGCCGCCTTTGGGCTTGAAGTTAGCACTCAGGCCATTCGGAATTACTTGCACCAGGCTGGATTAAGAGCCCGGAGGTCTTGGCGAGCGCCTCTGAATTCCCGGCAACGTCAACGACGGAGATTACAGTGGGCTAGGCATCGGCAAAATGAAGAAGAAAACATTTGGCAAAACTGTCTCTTCGTTGACGGATCGCGAATCATTACCCATCCAGATAACCGACGTGTTCCGTGTCTGGAGAAGACCAAAATACCGTGAAAGGCAAAGAACTGCCACTGGAACAGTTCAGCAAAGCAGGACATCGGTGTCCTTTTGGGGATGGGCTTTTCGTTGTCCCGTATCGAGGCTTCATGACAGCGGACATGTATAAGGCAGTTGCTATTGATGGAATTGTCAGACCATTCCGAGTAAAACATGGGCAAAAATTTGTACTGGTCAATGATAATGCGCCCGCACATCGAGCTCAACGAGTCAATGCTACTCTCCAAGAATACGACATCACAAGGTTAGACTGTCCTGCCTGCCGGCTCGCCTGACTTTTAAACCCAATAGAGCACGCGTGGGATGCTCTTAAGCGAGCTATTTGGAACCGTCAGCCACGTCCCCAGACAGTGCCAGAGCTCAGGGAAGCCGCTAATCAAGAATGGGTCAGGTTACCCTAAGAAATGCTGGATAACTTGATCCTCAGCATGCCCAGGAGAATCTCCGCAGTCCGCATGTGTTCGATCCAGAGAGGAGTTATATTATCTATCTATCTTCTATACTTATAATAAATCTGTAGAAAGGTCAATTCTGTACATGAAATATATTTCCAAAATAACTATCAGGGGGTGATTAGGGATCGATACTGATGCCAAAAATGCAATCAGTACAATTTTTGTCTGTCTGTCTGTCTGTATAACCGTTATAGAAACAAAAACTACTCGACGGATTTTAATGAAACTTGGTTCAATTATTATTCATACTCCTGAGCAGGTTATAGTATATTTTTCATCACGCTACAATCAATAGGAGCAGAGCAGTGAAGGGAAATGTTGGGAAAACGGGAGAAGTTACTCCATTTTTTAAGCTTCCGTCGCGTGTGCAACCTTAATGGTGAAAGCTACACAGAAATCATGTATGACGGAAATGTTCTCCTTAAAATTATATAAAAAATATCCAACGACAGTAATATGTCTATCTTTTATGATTGACGAACAATAACACGTGTAACTCCCGATAGCTTAGCAGTTCGAAGCTTTCTGATTGTATTTGTCTACTCTTACGTTTATAAAACTCTGTCGTCCCTAATTAACATGAATAAAAGTTAACATTATTAACAACTTATTCCATAAAAAAGAATCATAGAAATCGGTATAGAAACACCAAAGTTATAAGTACATGAAATACGCTAATAATAAGTCATCGCGCGTGAATACTGAATCACAGTATAAATATGGACAGTACGGAAATTACCTACAAACGCTCGAAACGGCACACTCACACAAACATGCGCACCGACGAGACTTTTCGGTGCCCGTCGCGGTACTCTCAGTAGTGAGTGCCGCCGGCCGCGTCAAGACGAGTTTAGCCCCGCGATCTTTTTAAAAATGCCACAAACGTATTGCGTAGTATACGGCTGTTTGAACTCGGCTTCATCACAACCGGAGCTAACGTATTTTAAACTTCCTGCTGATTTTGAAAGGCGAGAATCATTAATGATATTGTTAATCGTTATCTATACTATAATATTATAAAGAGGTAACATTTGTTTGTAAGTTTGTAAGTTTGTATGTAGGGGGTAATCTCAGGATCTACTGGTCCGATTTGAAAAATTGTTTCACTGGTAGAAAGCTACATTATTCGTGAGTGCTATAGGCTATAAAGTGTAAAGATATCATGCATATTAGTCGAACTATCTCAATTTTTGTCTATCCAGGCGGAAAAAAATAGCTCTTACAACAGAGTTATTTGCGTGCGCTGCCTTTACAGTTGTATATCATTGAAAACAATGTATGGCAACCTGGTCCGCCTAGAATAGTTCTACAAAAAAATCCGCGGCACCATATTTCTATCTTTTATATTTTAGCAGATATAGTAGCTTTTATGTGTTAAAAAAAGTATTTTTCGACGTACTCATCTTTGGACGTTTTTTTAAACAACATAATATTAAACCTTATCGAAAAAAATGTTATTATGATCACAAAAACATCATAGAGATACGATTTGCCCAAAACAGTATGTCAATTGGTTGAATAGTTTCGAAGATAATATAAAATTACTGAATCACGAAACGCCGCCCGCGCCGTCCATTCACGAACCGCATTAGAACATGCTTTGTACAGACGTTTTATCCATTTACCCATAGACGGCGTTGTGCAATTACGACATTTTTCTGAATCGTGGTGTTAAGATTTTCCGCGGATTAATGACCCTCTCCAGTTATTATTTAACTTTTGTCGTTTGGTAGGTGAGTTGTACGTAGTTGGTTGAATGTTGTTGGTCTTAAAAATTGTTTTGGTTGCTCGGTTTCTCAAAACACAATTACAATATTACTTCGTTCTCATTCTTCGAGTTCGAAGCTGTGATATTTCTGTTTTTGGGATATCGGACAATTTCAGCGATTGTTTATCATGCCTAAAAGGATATCACAACTTTCCCGTCAGACATCCCAGACATGAGACAAGAGCAGCTCGAGTACGCCGTACGGAAGAGCCTCTCGAGGAATAGAGAAAATATTTCGCAAGCACGCGCTGGGAAATCTAGCTCCGAGCGTTCACAGCGGCTTGCTAACCAAAGCTGGAGAACATCGCAGGTCCGTGCTCGGGAATCTAACGCTGAACGTGCGCAGCGTCTCAGTGATTTAAAGCAGCATGTCTCTGCAACAAGGGACAGGGAGTCTAACGCTGAGCGCTCGCAACGGCTCGCTAGCTACATACATATTATTATGCAATAAAAACAAAACCCTCCTTTTGGCCGTCAGGAAATAAATCATAGCAGTCAGTACTAACCGAACCACACTCATAATTTCATCACAAGTTAAAATGTTTACCGCCCAACGAAGTGGGCACGGGTCAGCTAGTCGAAGTATAAGTCCGTGTGATCGATCAAAATGAATTCGAGAAATTCAAAACTATCAGGTACTACTACTTCTTGTAAATCCAAGATGGCGCCTGCTATAGGTATTTTTTTTTTGTCATGGGTGTCATTTTCATGGTTTTCGAGGGTGTTGAAGCCGATAGTGATATCAAAACGTGAATCCAAGATGGCGGCTGCAATGGGTACCAAATTTTTTCGTCATGGGTGTCGTTTCCATGGTTTTCGAGGGTGTTGAAGCCGATAGTCATGTCAAAACGTGAATCCAAGATGGCGGCTGCAATAGGTATCAATTTTTTCGTCATGGGTGTCGTTTTCATGGTTTTCAAGGGTGTTGAAGCCGATAGTTATGTTAAAACGTGAATCCAAGATGGCGGCTGCAATAGGTATCAAATTTTTCGTCATGGGTGTCGTTTCCATGGTTTTCGAGGGTGTTGAAGCCGATAGTGATGTCAAAACGTGAATCCAAGATGGCGGCTGCAATAGGTACCAATTTTTTCGTCATGGGTGTCGTTTCCATGGTTTACGAGCGTGTTGAAGCCGATAGTACTGTCAAAACGGGAATCCAAGACGGCGGCTGCAAAGGTACCGAGCGCCCAAAACGTGTAAAAGGTTACGCCGTAATGACAAAGTTAGTGCGACAAGTTGTTGTGTGTTAATATTAAATTGTTTTCCGTGTTTAAACTATCGTCTTTTGTCGAGATTAACCAACGCCATGAGATTACCTTTTTAAATTGTACTTGTAAGCTAGTTATTCAAATTCGATTGATCGATCACTACAGAACAAAAATTAAAAAAAAAAAAACATTATAAGTGACAACCCTATTGCTTCAATGGAGCGTAGGTATTTATATTCTCAACTAGGCTTAGTTTCCGTACTGTCCATATTTATACTGTGACTGAATCATGCTTTAAGGATTATTTTTGTATAAGGTCGCGAACGCACAGGCAGGCGGCTAGCTTGGCGCCTAGAGGCTAGCGAGTAGCTTCGGAAAACGGCTGTTTGCAATATCCTTTAATAATTATAATGTCGAGGGGAAGATGGTTATAATTTCGCTTTACACCAAACGAGTAATATTATAAATGTGAAAGTTTGGTTGTTTGTTACTCAATCATGCCAGAACGGCTTAAAAGATCTTAATGAAATTTAGAACAAAGATAGATTATAGTCTGGAATAGCACATAAGCTACTTTTCATCCCGGGAATATGTTCCCTAGGGATCACGCGGGCGAAGCCGCTGGCAGAAGCTAGTGTATAATATTTGTTAAAAGAACTGTCAAAGTTGATACTGCAGCAATTATTTTTTTGTTCATTAATTAAAAGCTGTAGAATCGCTGACCGTCGGAATCTGTACATGGTCCTTGTGCGATAGGATAAGATTAGAAATGTTCATGACACGGTGATGGTCGCAATAATCCACTGGGTGTGAAAAAATATAAGTTCATTCAGGGTTTTTCTATTTAAAGAAAACACAGCAAAAGTTAAATACTTAATAAGAAAAAAAACGCTTATGGTAGTGATCACAACAACACTTTTTTTGACGTACCTATGTGTGCATTTATTGTGCATATTCAGGAAAGGATAAAGGATCATGGTCCCTTTAATGAAAGAAAGAAAACATTACAACAGCCTTTTATTTTTCTTGTTTCTATTATAATAATTCTTACATAGTGGGTACTTATGGATCAATTCTTCTTTCTTCATCAACGAGCATCAAACACGACCACTGAAAAGGGAGGGATAATAATTCAATATGGCCTGAATAGTGATACCAATCCATGAATAATATCCCTATATAAATATAAAATTCATGAAATTCCTAAACAAATTGTAGGCATAATGACATTTATATTATTTCTTTTTTCATTTCAAATTTATGTGACAATGAAATCAATGTTACATAAATTGCTTGAGCATTTAACACAATATGATTTAATACAAATCAAATGATAGGGGTAAGTATAGCAACAGATTATGGTAGGTAGTAAAAAAAACATAATAATTACATTAAATACATAAGTAATAAAAATATAATATAGTAATTCATTTTATCAATTCAAAATGTGGGTACTTTCATTAGGTTGTAGAACGGACAATTTTTTAAACATATGAGCCAAATGAACCAACTTCGCCCGTGACTTTGTCCGCGCAGATTTAGAACTTTCCTCTGCAAAAACTTCGACACCTCCCACCCCAATCGCCTTTGAAGGTAATCTTGCAATGTGACTATTTGCAATCTTTATTCTGTTCATTTTATTATAAAAATTTAGTTATTATCACAGTTCAACTTCATAGGACCAAGTGATAATAAAATTAATAATTAAATCTAATTAAATTTTATTGGAATTCTTCAATATAAAATTGAACACAATGTTACGAAGTATATAAGAAACAGAAAAAAAGCTCTTTCTTGTTCTTTTTCTTTTGCTTTGCATAGGTTTAGTAACATTTAGAACGTTCATTTTATTTTTTTTTTTGTATGAACTAAAATATGATGAATTTTTAAAGTCGTAGAACAAAAGTTGTTGATTATGATGTTAGTAACATAGTCCTGAGAGGTTTTCGGTGTTTTACAAATAACCCTGTATAGTGTGCTGTAGTGCGATTCACTAAGGCAGAACATCTTTACAACCAAGAAATCTTGGTTGTAAAGATGTTCTGCCTTAAAGTAGTGAATCGCACTACTGAATGAAAGCACCCAAAATTTTTTTAGATTCAATGTAGTTGATAATTATATATTGCATAACTATGTGTAGCCATGCAGTTCAAAGAAAAACAGCATGCAATCTGTAAATACATAATTTTAAACAATACTATTACAATAGAGTCTCAATTATCCAGCACTTCGGTACTTTGGCACATCCAATATATCCCAGCACCCTCCACCCGAGTCCAACCCAGCGCAACCCTTATGTTTCCTTGTGCCTGGAGGAGTGGAGTGGCCTGGTGGCAAAATGTTACGCGGTATGCCTGGTGGGTCTGTCAGACAGTCAGACCCGAATTTAAAATGACTATTTTTTGTCCTTTTCGTGGTAACTGAAGTATCTAAAAATACTTACATCTATACTAGGGGTATACACAAAGGGTGAATTTTTAAAGTGTGCCTTCAGAGACACATCCGAAACTATGAGGAATTTCGAAAAACACTGAAAGGAGTCTCGAGCCCGATTTTGATGGAAAGTAAAACTGCATCTTTGGATTTAAGCAAAATTTTTGTTTCTCCCTGGGAATCGAACTGGATGCTTTTGAAAAATAAAACACTTCCTATATTATTACACCATCCAAAAGTGTAGCTAGTAAGGATCAAATTCTGGGAAGTTATAACATAAAATATGGAAAATTAAAGAAAATACCTCATTTCTAACAAAATAGTTTTATAATAATCAGAAAAAAAAACCAGTGATTCTTTTTAAAAAATCTATGTGCAATTTTAGTTTTCATCAACAGTGAAAATCTACAACTGCATCATTGGATTAAAAAATAATATATCAGTTACGGTTTATTTAAGTAGATTTAGTCAGAATGTTTAAAACTTTCCTTTAGTTTTCCATATGTTATTACTTCCCAGACTGTGATTCTTGTTAGCTACAATTTTGAATGAAGTAATAATACAGGGTGTGTTTTCTTTTTAAATACCTGTTCGATTCCCGGGTAGGAACAACGAGTTTTTAGAAATCCAATGATGCAGTTTTACTTTTATTAATCAAAGTCGGGCTCAATAATTTTTTCAGAGTTTTTCGATAATCCTCATAGTTTCGGATTTGGCCCTGAGGTACACTTAATAAATTCACCTTGTATAGTGGGGATAAAATGAAAAACAAAAAACAACAAACATGTTTTAGTAAAAAAAGCAGGCCTTTTTTACACTTATATGGAAACAAAAAATATCTCAACTAAGATAGATTAAGATAATGCTATCACAATCTCTCCTATCAACTGGTGTAGATGGTGAAAAAGAAACCCCGGAGAGCGGGTGTCAAATTCATAAGTTTTCCTCACACCTCTGGTGTGGAATAACTTATGAATTTGACACCGGCTCTCCAGGGTTTCTATTTCACCATCTGTCTCCAGACTAAAGTAGGGGCCATAAGGATTCGTTGGGTTGATAATGTTCAGATACTGGGAGTGGTGGACTGATGTCTCAGAACTATCATTTTTAATGAAATACAACAGTTTAAGAAACAGCGTGGGTCTGACAGACCCTACCAGGCACCCCAAGGCATAATATAGTATAAGAAAATGTACTTACCAAAAGAATGATGAAGAAAAAATTAAACAATCACTTAAAACATGCTAACTGTTAATGCAACACACATAATGAAGCAATAAGATGAAACAAACACCCAGTCAAGCATAAAAAATTAACAAGTTTTTAAAGAAAAAATAAAATTTGAAACATTGCAGATCACAAACACAACACTCCTGCCACCTTCACCAACTTCGGCATTGGTTTCAATTACAAGATTTTAGATCAACTATATTTCAGGTAACCAAAACCAATAGGTTATAGCAAACAATTTAACACCAACCCATAAATGCATAAAATTAATCCACACAAGCATAAAAAGAAAAACAAATAGTTTCTTAAAAAGGATACTTACATCTTTTTGTTCGTTTCTTGTACATTATCCTATAACCACATTCGCGGCATCTTATTGGGTCTCTTGGTTTGATTTCATTTTCCCGATGGCATTCTGCAAATAAAAATTATTTTGGTGTCTATATAAATAATTTATAACTTACTTCACATTTGCAGACAGACAAAAATGGATAACAGAGATAGTACGCGGTCAGAGGGTCGTCTTAGGGGCGGACATAATATATGAGAAGAAACTCCAAAAGCCCAAAACTGGACTACTTTCCAACAGATAAAAGTGCTTCTTAGGCTTTTAAAGAATCACGCAATGATATGTATCACTAGTACTATCTAGGTAAACGATTAAAGCGAATCAAACACCACTGAATCTACATACAATCAGATATAAACAAACAAAACACTTAATAATAAGTTACAGACCTCCACAAACGTAGATCATAGGGACTTTAGTCACCGATGACTCTTTGTTGCTTGTATCAGCCATTGTGATTCGAAGTTCTTAGCGATGGTAAAAGTAGTTATTCAAATTGTGACTTTTGAGAATGTAAGAATAACCTAACACTCTAAATCATGAACTGTGTTCAATTAACTTTTCAATAATAATTGACTGACGACGAGCGGGCGTGCCAGAGTTGCCAGATGATGATCTAGCATTCTCCCCAAATCTCACCCGAAATCCCCCCAAAATGTTAGTGTTTTGAGAAAAAACCCCCAGTAATTGGAAAAATAATTATTTATATAAAAAAAAAAATATAGTAATAATAATTCAGCAATTGCTTCCATGACTGGATCAGCATCTCCACTTGCGTCGTCTGCAGTTCCATTTTTGCAGTAAAACATTTAAACTTACAATTAGTTTATTCATATCTGTTTGATACATTACATACATGATTTTTTAATCGTTGGTCCAAGTGGTAACTTATTCAGAACAACAATCATAAATTATTGTGAGACATGATATCATGTAAGTTATAACTACTATAAAATTAGAATTACTCGTAGTACTGAATTACAAAACTTCTAATATTGGGTCACTTTCCCACTCCTTTCTATACCTTCTTACATAATTTTGTTTTGACAGTGCCATTACCTTCAACAAGGCATCCGCGCCTTGAGAGACCGCATAGGACAAAGTAAAATAATAATATGCATAGGAGCACTCACTGCATTTTATCGACGTTGTCAATGGCGGTTGGTGGTAAGTAGTGAGTGGTTTGGTCGCGTTCAGTTATAAAACTTTTTAAAAAAAATCCTCCACTTACCTCCAAGCCATTTTATTTTCCCCCCGCAGAACCCCCCAAAGGATTTGTCCCCCCAAAAATCCCCCCGTGGTCTGAAAATACCCCCAAATTTGGGGGGAATCCCCCCCATCTGGCAACAATGCGGCGTGCCATGCACGTTGTATTTTCTATGAATATGATCAATTGATCATAGAGTATGTAAACTTTTCAATTTGATAAATACCAGTATTTAGCACTGGTACTCTATGAATATGATTGTCAATGACAATTGACTGACAATGTATGTCAAATGTCAATTGTCAATCCTTCCAATCCACTGACGTATAAATCAGTCAGTGATCCAATCGTAACGACTCAACGTCAAATTCACAGTCAACCTGACTCGTCTATTCTGCCGTCATAATGAAAAAAGGCACAACTAACATTTTATAAATATGGAAAAAATCGACTTTAAAGTTTTTATTGGTTTTTGGCGAAAAATATTGACTTACACATTATTTTTCGAAAATAGATGAATTAAAATAAATTCATAATCACGATTCTTATACAACTAATGAAATGTAAGTTATTATTTTATTACTATTTATTAAATAATCAACATTTTCCCTTTCAAAGTAACAAAAAAAATTAACTAAAGTTATTAATATTACGAATAAAGGGCATAACTAACCAATTGCGACTTTTCATTCTGACATTTTGGAAAAAAAATATGAAATATTACAATGAAAAGGCATATTTATTAAAATGTGCCTTTTCATTTTAATAATTATACAAAAAGAAACAGGTAATAAAACAATTAGGAAATAATTATAAATTTTTTATTTTAAAAAGGTAACAAAAATTATCGTTTCACAACTTTAAAAAATTTACATTAGTTAACTGAAATTACCAGTCTTCAAGAAACTTATTTGTTTTTTTTTTAAATCACAGTCAGGTTGTTTTTTGGTACAAGCCCGCCACACATTCCCAACCACTGCAACTCCTGAAAGCCAGAATCAACAGTGGCGACCACCAGAAAAACGCCGAGTTAATGAAACCCGACGAGTCCCGGAGAAACGATTCAACTGTCTTGGATCCCGCAACGAAATTAATCAGAAGAGTACAGCGGAGGAGTAGGAAAAATAAATATAATTTCCACTTCCCTCCATATCAAGCAGGAGATAGATTAGAACTAGGCCAATAGGCACCAAGGGACATATACAACTGGGTTAAGCCCAGTTGCCAAGCACCACGGATTATATATTAACTTTAAACTAATGGGTCCTAAATTGTGAGCTACTTTTGATTCCAGTAATAGGTATGGCAAAATCGCCCGAACGCACGGAAATTTGTTCTGGTTTCTACAAAGTCCGTGTAGTAAACTACTCCAGATGTAACCTGAATGCTATCTAACATAATATTACGTTCAGTCTGCCAAAGAATACACTCCCACAAGATGTGTTGTGCGGATTGTTCGTATTTAAGGTCAGCTGTAGAGCATTGACATAAAGGTGAGGCCACAAGCCTAAAGGAAAATAATTTGCTCTTAAAGTTGCCATGACCTGTGAGAATTTGGGCAACACAGTGATCACAGTCAGGTTATTAAATCAACTTCTAAAAGTCTTATAAGAATGTTTGTATATGGCACTTTTAAGGTTATCACAATTACAATCATTCTGGCCATGCCCTACAAACAACATTAAAATTATCAAAATAGGAATAAACACAAACTAATTCAAAAATTAAAGGAAAAACCAGAAAAGTGTTAGTTTCTTTTTTTTTTATAAAAAAAGGATATTTAATCAGCTACTAGTAGAAGTTTTATAATAATGATTTAACATTTTTAAGGTTATCACCTTTTTGAACAATTCTAGCCATGTCCTTTGAACAACATTAAAATTATCAAAATAAGAATACTTAAACAAAAAAAAACTATTTGAAAAATATAAAACCTTAGGTACATTATTATGTTAAGTAATTAGGTAATTTATCACAACAAGGCACTTAAAACTAGAACTTCAGTAAATTAATAAAACAATCAGTCTTCATAAATATGAGTTAGATCAGCTGAGCGGTCATTTACGGGTAAGCTTTCCCAAAAATGCCTTCGATTAGCAAGCATAAGTGGTCCAAGTTTAGTGAGTATAGCGGATTTCGGTCATTATTTTCTCTGTCCTTTGGCCCATCCGGTTTTCTTTGACTAGTATGACACAAAAAGAAGTATTTTTGTTCCATCCATATCCAGACTCGTCGAGACACGTCGGGCACAACTGGCGCGTTTCAATCAAACCCTGCCCTCCTTTCCTCACCCCTAATCGTAAATAATTTAAAGAAAAGGCACAACTGGTTATTTGTGCCTTTTATACGTAAATTAATTGAGCCATGCATGGATCATTAATTAAGTAGACAGGGCACATCTGGCATTTGAGCCTTTTCTGTATGTTATGTTGTAAGTGTGCCTTTTCAAAGTAGTTTTTAGTAAAAATCTGTATGAAGTAATAGTCACATCTACGTATTTGTGCCTTTTCAATATAATGGTAAATAAATGTGCCTTTTCATTCTATAAAACATGAATATTAGACTCATTTGTGCCTTTTGAGCCTACTGTATCTCAGAATTCCTTGAAGATAAAATTCTATAAAAAATTGAGTAGATGTGCCTTTTTTTTCTGATTCTAAATATGTATATAACTCAATTTTGACAAAAATGTTAGTTGTGCCCTTTTTTCTTACGACGGCAGTATTGGCCTTTACGTTCACCTATACACAGACTTAATACAGTATCCACAGCAATGCAAAATCGCAAGGACAGGGAAGCAAAATACGCAATTTCGATTACGTGGATGACAATAAACCATTATCCAAGTGAACGAATTCCAGCTATTGCGATTTAAAATCCAAAACTCCTAACCGATATTGATAAAATTGAAATGGGACTGTTGGAGTTGATGTCGGCAAACAGGGAAGATGAGGAAATAAGTTACACACTTCAGCTAGATATTGTATTGAATAAAATCAATCCGAAAAGACAAATTTTCATACCTAGATTCAATGATATATAAAACTATAGATACGTTGTCCGCACTCTAAAATGACAACATGAAATGAAGCCAATTGGCCACATCGCGCTTAGTTACGCACCACCCTGCCGTGCGACACTACGTTTGTTTTGATGTCAATTTGACTATTATTATCCTGTGACGTAACTGAAGATGTACCTATATTTATCTCCTAGCAACAGGCATCCCGCCGTACGGTGACATATTTTCTTTCCCTTTCTTCATGCGTATTAGTAGCTATCTAGTATTGTCGCCGTTTTTAAGCGCCGCGATGTTGGTTTATGACGTGTCTATAATTATATAATACGTCATTGCCCAGATTGAATTAAGAATCAACAACCCATGGTAACCATAGGGTTGTTCACATACACTTACATTAGGGTTGTGCTACATAATCGATTTGATTCGATTCAACACTCCTTCTCACTCCTAATGTATACCCATACTCGTTCTTAAACGTGCAAGTCTTGGACCTGTTAATCCTTTCGTCAATAGATCCGCCTCCATATCTTCTGTAGGTTGATATTGGACTTCCACGACTCCTTCTTTGATGCAGTCTCTGATATAATGCATTTTGAGGTCAATATGCTTCGACTTCGAAGATACTATTGGATTTTGACACAGCTTTATTGCTGCTTGATTATAATTAAATATTAGTATCTTTTCTTGTTCTATATTCATTTCATTGAACAATGCTCGTAGATACGCTGCTTCTTTAACAGCTTCTGTGAGAGCGACATATTCGGCTTCTGCTGTCGATAACGCAATGCTTCTTTGTTTTCTACATCCCCAGCTGATAGGAGCTCCAGCAAATTTAAAACAATACCCGGAAAAGGACTTTCTGTCTATCTTACATGAACCCCAATCAGCATCAGCCATGCCATATAGTTTATTTCCGGTCTTCTTGAAATTTAAACCTATATCTTTCGTACCCTTCAGATACCTTAGAACACGTTTTGCACTTTTGAAATGTGTTTCATCAAAACAGTCATTAAATTGCGATAAGTAGCTTACAGCAAATGCAATATCTGGTCTTGTAGCTACAGCTAAAAACATTAACGTGCCAATTAAACTTTTATGAGACAGGTCTACTATTTCCTTCTTGTTTGACTCTAGTGCAATGCCTGGTTCTATCGGTGTAGTAGTAGACTTGCATTTTTCCATTTTAAATGTTCTCAAAGATTCGCCTATTTTCTTTGTTTGCTTAATAATAATTTCTTTGTTTTTATATGATACTTCTATGCCAAGTATGCATTTTGGTTTTCCCAGATCTTTCATTTCAAACTTTTGACTTAGCATTTCTTTTATTTCTTTCATCTTCTTTTGACATGAGCAGGCAAGTAATATATCATCGACATATATTCCAATAATGGCACGCACTCCTTCTTCTGTGTATGTGTATACACAGGGCTCTGCTTTTGTTGCCTGAAACCATTGTCTCCCTGCCTGCTTAAGTCCATAACTGTAATAGGAGGCGACTAAAAAATGTTTACGTAAACACAAACATCTGGCGGGCAGCTGCCCGCGCTTTGATATTTGAGCCCGGGCGGTCGACGTCATCACGTGACATGGCTCGGGTCGGTCAAGCGGATAAAGAGCCTTTAATAATAAAAATACTTTTTCTCCTTCTATGCCTTTTAAATCTGTTAAAACCTCTTTTGCTTTATTGTAGACGGTTAGATCGTCAGACTCAAATTCAGCAACTAATATCTCTCTTACATATCTTTCTATGTAATTAGGCAATTTCATATAAATTCTTTCTTCAATATTTCCGTTTAAGTATGCGGTCACTACATCCATTTGGTTCAAATGCAGGCCTTCTTCAACAGCAATACCAAATATAGTTCTTATAGAACTTAGTTTTGCCACTGGTGCGTAAGTTTCGTTATAATCAACGCCCAGACGCTGCGTGAAACCTTTAGCCACTAGTCGAGCTTTGTTTGTAACTTTGTTTTCTGGGCTCACTTTCCGTTTTAAGATCATCTTGTAGTCAATGTTTTTCATACCTTTCTCTTTCTTTACGATTTTCCAAGTACCATTTTTAATGTGTGATCTAATTTCAGATCGGATAGCATCATTTCAGTCTTCTTTTTGATTATTATCTTCAAACGAGTAAGCTATTTCTGATGATAATTGACATTCTTCTGAAACTTCTTCTGTATCATAATCCTTCATCCAAGTTGGCTGTTATATAACTCTTTTCGGCCTTTCTCTAGCCATTGTTTCAGGTGCGTCAACATAAGTTTCATGTTCTTCATCTGATGATGCTTCATCAATATTGGTGCTAGGTATGATATGTGGTCATGGTGTAGACTCTGGAATTGCGTATTCTTTAGATGTCTTCGATTTTTCTGAGATATTTTCTTTATTCTTGTTTATTTCTATGTTTACTTCAGTGCTCAGATTTTCCTTTTGTTTTATTTGTTTAGTTCGTTTTTCTTTCTCAGGTATTTGTCCCGAGTCTTCAACAAAATTGTCGTAGTTTTCTTCTGTTTCATAAAACATTTTGTTTAAGATTTTAACATACCTGCTGATTATTACAGAATTCTTTTCAGGAATGTAAATTCGGAACCCTTTTGCGTTTTTAGCATAACCCATAAATACACCGGGTGTAGCTTTTGCCGATAGTTTTCCCTTTCTTCTTTTCTGAAGTACAAAAGCTTTGCTTCCGAAAATATGAAGGTGATTTCCTGATGGAGTTCGTCCAACCCATTTCTTGAATGGTGTTTCTCCCTTCAGTGCTTTAGATGGACTTCTATTAATTAAATAGTTGGCAGTATATACTGCTTCTGCCCACAATTGCTTAGGTGTATTTGCTTCTATCATTAAGCATCTGGCTTTATCCATCAGGGACCTGTTCTTGCGGTCGCTGATTCAGTTTTGTTGAGGAGTATAAGGCGTACTTAACCTTCTTTGGATTCCATGCAGTTTCAGATAATCGTTAAATGTTTTATTTACGTATTCCTTTCCGTTATCTGATTGCAATTTTTTTTACCTTTAAGTCAGTAAAATTTTCCACCTTACTTTTAAATTCTTTAAATTTTTCAAATACTTCGCTTTTCTGTGCAATAAAATATATGCAACAGTACCTGGTATAATCGTCAATGAACGTTACGTAATACTTTGATCCAGCTATAGACTCATATTCCAATGGACCACACACATCACTATGAATTATTTGCAATGGTTCAGTAGTGTATATTTCCTCATGATACGGGAATGGCAATCTTGACAGTTTTCCTTTTATACAGGTTTCACAAACATCAAGTTTTCCTTCACCTACATCAAGACATCAATTCTTCTTTTGCCATCCTTACTAAATCTCTTTCATTAATATGGCCAAGTTTTCGATGCCACTGCATGATTTTGCTTTCATTTCCAGTTGTGCGTGTATAAATATAGCGGTCTCTCTTGATTCATCAAATTCGAGGTAGTATAAATCGTTACTTCTCCTTGCTGTCAGTTTTACTGTTCCATCATTTTCCATTATGTAAGCCTTTTCTTTTTCAAATATAACTTTATATTTTCCTTTTTCAGTTATTTTACTTACTGACAATAGGTTGGTTGTCAAATCAGGAATAAACAATGTGTCATTTAAATTAAATTTTTCTTTTTCTTTGAACACTGTCACTTTCCCTTTTCCTTCAATCGTTGCAGTATGTTTATATGATGCCAGCTTTAAATTTCCTGACGCTGACGTCATGCTGTTGAATAAGAGGCTTTTACTACAAAAGTGCGATGTACAACCGCTATCAAGACACCACGTGTTTTTATTTGTAACCTCTTTTCCTGTGTTTAGGCATACATTGAAATTTTTTTCAGGTATTTTCTCATATTTTTTTCTTGGAGCATTATTCCCATTATTCTTTTGACTCCAGCACGCCTGAGTGGTGTGACCTTTCTTTTTACACTTTTGGCAATATTTTCCTTTCTTTGTGAAAAAGGCCTCTTCATTTTCTTTGCAATCAATACTTTTTCGTGCCTCACTCTCTTCAACGATTTTTATTTTCAGTTCTTCGGGAGATGGTAAGGTGTCACGAGTTTCCACTGCTATACGGAAATTCTCGTAAGCAGCTGGAAGGCTGTAAAGCATCATTATGCTTAGTAGATCGGGATGCAAGCTAACGCCCATATCCGCTAGCTTGTCCACGATGTCAATGAAGTTATTTAAGTGTTCATGGACGTCATCTTTGTCACCTTTTTTTTAATATTAGCTGTTTTAGTAGAGTTGCTTTCCGAGCAGGACCTTTGCTTTGGTAAATTCCTTTTAGCTTAAGCCATAGCTCGTTGGATGTCTTGCATCCCCGCACTTGTTTAAGTTCTGACGGTGAGATGATCAGTAATAACTCTGATCGAGCAAGCAAGTCATTTTCATGGAACTTACTTTTTGCTGTTTCCTCTTTTGGCTCGGTGATTGATCCACTCGCGTATCCCCACAGTCCATTTTTAATTAGAACTGCTTCAGCCTGCACGCTCCACGTATCATAATTTTCTTTGGAGAGAGCTTGAATACGGTATGAGGCATTGGCACTCATTTTTCCTTCTAACCACGCTCTGCTACCATTAAAATTTGTTGGAGTTGATGTCGGCAAACAGGGAAGATGAGGAAATAAGTTACACACTTCAGCTAGATATTGTCTATCTATCTATATATACTTATAATAAATCTGTAGAGAGGTCAATTCTGTACATGAAATATATTTCCAAAATAACTATCAGGGGGTGATTAGGGATCGATACTGATGCCAAAAATGCAATCAGTACAATTTTTGTCTATCTGTCTGTCGGTCTGTCTGTCTGTCTGTATAACCGTTATAGAAACAAAAACTACTCGACGGATTTTAATGAAACTTGGTACAATTATTATTCATACTCCTGAGCAGGTTATAGTATACTTTTCATCACGCTACAATCAATAGGAGCAGAGCAGTGAAGGGAAATGTTGGGAAAACGGGAGAAGTTACTCCATTTTTTAAGCTTCTATCGCGTGTGCAACCTTAATGGTGAAAGCTACACAGAAATCATGTATGACGGAAATGTTCTCCTTAAAATTATATAAAAAAATCCAACGACAGCACATGTCTATCTTTTATGATTGACGAACAATAACACGTGTAACTTCCGATAGCTTAGCAGTTCGAAGCTTTGTGATTGTATTTGTCTACTCTTACGTATATAAAACTCTCAGTCGTCCCTAATTTAACATTAATAAAAGTTAACATTATTAACTATTCCATAAAAAAAGAATCATAGAAATCGGTATAGAAACACCAAAGTTATACATGAAAAACGCTAATAATAAGCCATCGCGCGCGAATACTGAATCATGCTATAAGGATTATTTTTGTGGTCGCGAACGCACAGGCAGGCGGCTAGATTGGCGCCTAGAGGCTAGCGAGTAGCTTCGGAAAACGGCTTACGACAGTTTGCAATATCCTTTAACAATTATAATGTCGAGGGGAAGATGGTTATAATTTCGGTTTACACCAAACGAGTAATATTATAAAAGTGAAAGTTTGGTTGTTTGTTACTCAATCACGCCAGAACGGCTTAACGGATCTAAATGAAATTTAGAACAAAGATAGATTATAGTTTGGAATAGCACATAAGCTACTTTTCATCCCGGGAATATGTTCCCTAGGGATCACGCGGGCGAAGCCGCTGGCAGAAGCTAGTACTTATAATAAATCTGTAGAGAAGTCAATTCTGTACATGAAATATATTTCCAAAATAACTATCAGGGGGTGATTAGGCATCGCTACTGATGCCAAAAATGCAATCAGTAAAATTTTTGTCTGTCTGTCTGTCTGTCTGTCTGTCTGTATAACCGTTATAGAAACAAAAAATACTCGACGGATTTTAACGAAACTTGGAACAATTATTTTTCATACTCCTGAGCTGGTTATAGTATACTTTTCATCACGCTACAATCTATAGAAAACATGAAAAAAAAAGTTAAAATGTGAAAGTTTGGTTTTTTGTTACTCAATCACGCCAGAACGGCTTAACGGATCTTAATGAAATTTAGAACAAAGATAGATTATAGTCTGAAATAGCACATAAGCTACTTTTAATCCCGGGAACATGTTCCCTAGGGATGAAGAAGCTAGTATTGAATAAAATCAATCCGACAAGACAAATTTTCATACCTAAGTAGATTGAATTAAGAATCAACAACCCTTGGTAACCATAGGGTTGTTCACATACACTTACATTAGGGTTGTGCTATATAATCGATTTGATTCGATTCAACAGGGACCAATCGACAAGTATTTTAAACTTTCAGATATAACAAGTGACATATGAACCTCTTTAGTAGTGATGGCATAATTATCTATTACCTAATTCGTTCCAGGTATTGTCAAGTGTGACATGTGTCTATTACGTCGGTTTCAAGTTAATTAAAACCAAATATGTAATTGGTTTGTCTTTAAATGTACAACAATTTAATTAACTTCTGTTAGGTCCGATACGAAAACAAAATTTAATATGCCCGACACGGAAACAAAAGTCGTGTCCAATGTGGCAAGGTACCTCCGACCCGAGAAGTTTGACGTGGAGCCCACCGCAACTGAAGCGGACCTAAAGTGGACCCATTGGAAATATACTTTTAACAATTTCATACTCGAGGAGATTCCTAACGGTACCGATTTTTTAAAGCTTAAACTTTTGATGAATCATTTGTCAGCACATATTTATCCACACTGTAGTGTATGTAGATATCAATATTTCGAACTACCTACAAACTGATAACAGTATTGTGACGTTGCCTCGGGCGCACACGTCGCTCGGTTATAAATACCGGTACGAGTGGTGGGGCGGGCAGTCGTGGTCGAACTGTCGGCCTGTGCGGTGGTGCGTTGGCGAGTCAACTGATAATATTGTAAATAAGTATTCTCTACATTGGCGACGAGGATTAAACTGTGAGTTAAAGTAATTCCTAGAAAAAAAGGGGAAAGAATAGGAACGAAGTGCTGCTTTCTTTAATGGATAGAAGCATTTCGGCTATATGTTTTTACACTTTCGTCATAAGTAAGTGTTAAGACCAAAGTGCCTCAAGGCACGTTGGGCCTTAGGCCCCGGCTGTCATTATTTTGTGGAACTTAGGTCGTTGCCATGAAGGTATAGATAAATATGGAGTCCAGACTTGGAACAACTGTTTGAGTCAAATACCTACGCAACTCTATCTCACTCTATGGTGGCCGACTTCTCTTTCTTGTGTGGACCTAGTGTGGAAATCTCTTTTATGAAATCTCCTTATAACCTCTTAAAAAGACTCACCAAACTAACAGAATCTGAAGTAAAACACTTTTAGATAATGTGTCTACAAATAAATAGTTGAACTACGATTACTGATATAAAAAATCCTAAAATTGTAGATCACGGATGCTTTTCGTGATTGGCATACAACGTGAATTTTAATCCCATTTCCTTGGGATTTGGTAATGTGGCAACATTGGCCGCCATATGTCAAGTTGTCAGTAAAAATTTTCCAACATGGCGCTTGTTTACATTACGGTTCACAGCTTCGTTTAAAATATTTGTCTGTAATTGAAGGTATCATCAAAGAAATGGTGCACAGTTGTGAAGAGCATGGTTACGGTAATACGTGGTGTCCAGGAGGTGATATACAATTTCACGTGAAAGTGTTTAAATCGTGATTTCTGACATTGAGTCAATTTAAACATATTTCTTTGTATTTTCTATGAATTACTTCACATAACGCTTAACCAATGTGTTCAACATACTAATAAATGAGTATACTGATAACTGTGTAAAGATCAGATAGGTTTTCATCGATTTTCATTGACTTAGTGCAATTTTATCTTTTTGTTTACATCGGAAGTAATTTTGAAGTAGTGTGACCATATTGAGGATATATCTGGGACTTTCTCCGGGATCTTAAATATTAAATGTGAACATTTTTCTTAGTAATTAAATCATACACATACTCATACGGGGAACGAATGTCTGTTATTAGATATTTTATAATTAATTATTTAGAGCATAAAACAATATGCCAACAATGTTTTTTTTTTATTTCCTAAAAATAGTACTCAGAGGAAACTGTAGTCATCCATTGCATCATTGAAAATGAAATTTTATATGAAAGTGCATTTTCAACTACCTAACGGGAACCTCCTTATACATTATTATGTTTTTAGCAATATAGTAGTTGAACTTGAAATATTATGGCAAAAAGTAATGTTCTTTAGATTTAATTTTCAGATATCAAGTGACACATGAGGAGTCTATAGTGAAAATAGCTGATCTGGCTATACCAGTGTGCTAGTTTTGGCAGTTAGAGTAAATGACATCGAAAATTAATAAATATTGTATCTTTTGTATCACAACATTTTACTCCTCTGTTACAAGAAATTAACCATCCGATCATGAACTCAATTTATTGCAATGAATTACATGAAACCATACTGCTTAAAAAAATAGCAAATACTATTTTTAACAAGCATAAACGTGCTTACTTATCAGTCATACAGAAAATATACTCAGTGATTAACGTGGGTGGAGACAGAAACTACACAGAGCAATGATCGTTAGTCATTTATAAAAGAATAGTTAATAAATGATTTTAATTTGGAAAGTGTTTTTATTTAATTTTTGAGGTTTTTATATAATTACTAGCACTTCGCCCGCGACTTCGTTGGAGCGGGTTTACTAAGTACTCCATGAACTTCATCTCCTATATATCCGTTTTAATAATAAAATAACCATTCAAACTTTTATACTGTAACAAACGGCTTGTTTTATGCGTAATTTATACGCATAGGTACATATTGTCCACTCAACGGAAAGCAACTACTTACCAAGTGCTGTCCTGAGAAAAAAGAATAACGGTCACCCTACTTAGAAAGAGAGGGTTTGACCACATTGAGCGAGATAGCGATACTTCATTTCTGCTTCAAGTAGGTATTCGAAGTGTGGACTCCATATTTATCTATACCTTCATGGTCGTTGCGGATGATCGGAGGCCAGTAAAATCTGACTCCAGTCTTGCCATGAAGTGCCGCTTGCCTAAACATGGGTTGTTGGAAAAATGTTTTTTTTTTTCGAATAACTTAATTTGAAATTTATTTACTATACCTGATCATTACATTGACTTAATCATTAGCAGCAACGCTGATTTGACACGTGACCTAAGTCAACATGGTTGATAGTTAAATGGATTAATTATTATGCAGCATTGCTGACCATTAAATTGATACCATACTAAGCAGCATTGCTGATCATTAAATTGATACGATGTTAAGCAGCAACGCTGATCATTAAATTGATACCATACTAAGCAGCATTGCTGATAATTCAATTGATATGGTGTAACGCAGCATTGCTGATAATTCAATTGATATGGTGTAACGCAGCATAGCTGGTCATTAAATTGAATGCCATTGAATGTCATGCAATCTTTTCCTAAATCACATGGAGCTGAGGCCACGTCCGGGAGGAAGCGATACAGCTCACGTCCTTTCTTCTCATCCGGCCATCACTTTTCCCGTCTGCGTACGATCGGCTCTGCCTGTGCTTCGGACGTGGCTTGGCGCTCCTCATCAAACCTGCCTGCACAGCCGTACTGGCGGACCTGGGCTTGGTCTTTGGCATTGGAGCAGCACGTTGCGACCAACGTGAAGTGTTGCTTGTTTGTGCCAACAAGCAACCGCATTATATTAAGCAGCATTGCTGCGGGTCATTAAATTGACAAGTCATCATTGAATGACGGTTATGCAGTAGAATAATTACCTACTGGTCATTAAATTGACAAGTCATCATTGAATGACGGTTATGCAGTAGAATAATTACCTACTGGTCATTAAATTGACAAGTCATCACTGAATGACGGTTATGCAGTAGAATAATTACCTACTGGTCATTAAATTGACAAGTCATCATTGAATGACGGTTATGCAGTAGAATAATGTCCTACTGGTCATTAAATTGACAAGTCATCATTGAATGACGGTTATGCAGTAGAATAATTACCTACTGGTCATTAAATTGACAAGTCATCATTGAATGACAGTAATTGCAGTAGAATAATTACCTACTGGTCATTAAATTGACAAGTCATCATTGAATGACAATCATTGCAGTATAATATACCTGCCGGACATATTGTCAAGTCGTCATAGAATGACAATAATTGCAGTAGAATATCTACTGGTCATTTAATTGAGAAGTCGTCATTGAATTACAGTAATTGTGGTATGATTCCTACTGATCATTAAATTGACAACTCATCATTGAATGACAATCATTGCAGTATAATATACCTGCCGGACATTAAATTGTCAAGTCATCATAGAATGACAATAATTGCAGTAGAATATACCTACTGGTCATTTAATTGAGAAGTCGTCATTGAACTACAGAAGAAAGAGAGGGGAACGTTGGAAGCTGGTACTCTTGATCTACCTGGAATGGCTGCTGACATCGAGAGTAGTAAGAAGAAACGTGCTTCACTGCTATATTTTGTGGACTAGAATTGCTAAATTTTGTGGACTAAAATGTCTATAATAATGTTTTAAAGCTGAAGGGTTTGTTTGTGTGTGGCACTGATCTCGGTAGCTACTGGTTTGAATTGAGAAACTGTTCTAGTGTTGGGTAGCCTATTTATCGAGGAAAATTTTAGGATCTAACATCACGGTGTGAACAATAGGAGCGAGGCATTGATGGGGGATCGGACGCGGACGAGGTTGCGTGGATCGGTTAGTTTAATAATACAGCAAATGCAAATGTCACCAGCTGATGGAGTGGATGTCTTTGGTGTGGCTATTACCAAACTATACATCTAAACAAAGTAAGATCTGAGAACGTCAATCTTTTCGATTGATGTTAGTAGAACTTAAATGTAGGTTAATGCAATAATGTTGGTCACACACAAAACCTGGAAAAATATGAAACAAAATAAAGTACAGGCTCGTAACCAAACATCCAGTGCAATAACACTATTATTGTTATTAAACTAAGAAACCTTTGAACCTAACAGGATCATTTGACGCAAATATAAAAATAGTAAACACTTTTAGAAAATGCAACTTTAAACGTCATGTCTTGGGAAAGAAACTGCCGTGGTATACCTATAAAAATAGTAAATCTCTTTATCTTCAGGCTATTGTGGCACATAGATATTATGTACCTTACAAAATTAATTAAAAAACTTCACTAAGCATTACGTCATTGTGCGCTCTGGTGGGACATGTCCGCGGGAGTGACGGTGACACCTGCGGCCAAAAGTCCTCCTCCATGACATATTGGTACCCGCACCACAAACGCGTTGACGTTGACATTAGGGCGCGATTCCAGCAACTGCACTCTCGGCGTGTAGCTTGTCTTTTGGCGCACATACTCCACAATTCCCTCTGCCTTAGTGGTGTAGTGTAGCCGCGAGATATATACTGGAGTGTTAACGGCTTCGCGGTACGTATAGTTACTTTGGGTTCGGTAGGTGTCGTGCCGCAGCGGTTCCAGTTGGTTCGCTGGCGGCATTCTCTCCTTTGTACCATCACGAAACCATCATCGTCGGTTCCCTTTGATATCTTTTAGATACAGGCTTCATAGGGGGAGCAAAGTGAGTGCTCGTGCAAACGTGAGTTACTTGGAGTGGAATTCACTGTCGGAGTCTGTGTTTCCCGATGGTTGCATCCTTGGAGTCTTTGATCAGGAGTGATTATTGGGTGGTCTGAACAGGCGTGCTCCGTCTTCGACCGCGTCATCGCTTGCCCGTGGGTGAGATGGTGGTCAATCGCGTGCCGATAAATAAAACAAAAATAATATAAAAAAATAAGCGAGTAATTTAAGAATTTCCCATTGGCATAATAATATAACTTAAATAATGAGATATTGGATGGCAAGATGGCCACACAAGCAAACAGGGGCCCGAGTCTGCTATTACAATAGTGTCAGAATGGTCGATCACTGATTTCAAAATGGTTGATTTTGACAAGTTTGGTAATCTACTAACATAATGGCATCATAATGGCGTCATTATGACATTCCAATGATCAACCACTGACACGCTATTGAAAGAAAGCCATATGAATGGTAATCTCGTACATAATGACAGATTTAGTATTTACGAACTTCTCACTACTTCAGATTGCTTATAACACTAATAAATAATATTTAAAACTAAATATAAATAAAAGCTGGCATGAATAAATGCTGAAATTTAGCTCGGTTTTATAATAATGGCAATACGGCATTCCTACCGCAATTCTATTACGAGACCATTGACGTCCCAGTGACCGGCCACTGACGTGCCAGTGACCGTGCGATTATGAATTTAGCAGATTACGAACTTTTAGCAAAATGACAATGGCATGACAATGGGATCGTGTCGGAATGACAAATTTATAAAAATAGGAGACTGGGGCCCCTGACCGCATGCGACGTGTTTAGTGAAAAAATTGAACCTAGGTTTTTTATATAAACGTGTGGGTCACAGTTTTCCATACACAACAATAGTTACTAAATTCAGTTAGTAAATTCGATTGTAAACGATTTAAAATAGCAACTTGATATTAATGACATTGAATAAAGCTATAAGAGTGTGTAGAATTCTGAACTATTACAATTTCTAAATAGATGTTTCCCTTTCGGGTTGCTTGTTAGTTACACATTTTAGCTACTATGAGTTAGATCGAAATAAAATCAATTGATTCGAAGTATGCGGTACAGTCATGACCGTAATGCTTGTAGATTGCCGTAGTAATTCGTGAACGTAGTAGCTACTTCACATAAACGTTAGACACAAACGTGTCAGGCCTAGTTTCTCTTCTCTTTGTGGGCCCTAATGTGCATAGCCTACCGGTTGGTGAGTTTTAAAATCTCTTTGTCGGGAAGATGGCCAAGGTCAATTATCACGTGATGTTATGAAGTAGATTAAGAGGTAGCATCAAATTAGTTTGAGGGACCAGGTTCTTGTTTCTGTGGGTTGGCGAGCGTACCAGGGTATCATAGCAGCATCCCAGAGTGATATAGACGAGGGAGTCTGTATCAGGGTGTCGTTTTCGTAGCTATTGGTGGTACAAATAAGTGTTTTCTCGGTATTCTTCCCATGGGGAAGTGCCAGTATAGGAAGTGTGTTGTGCTGAGCTATGAGTTAGCTGTTGACTGTGAATAAGATTATTTAATTTCTTTGTTCAAATAATTATGAGTTTAGTGACTTTCAGTGGTGCTTGGACTTGGTAATCACGAATACTAGTGAATCACGAGTCAAACCTAAAGGATTTATAACAGCCAGTTTTGAACTGTCAAACGGCTAATTGAGTGAACGACTAGTGAGTTAAGTTAAAGTTTTTAATAACTCTGAGAGTAAACAAGCGTCGGTAGACGGTTTTTAATGATAAAGAAACCAAGGCATTAAATCTTATCATACGTCTAATGAGATTGATTAATTATGATTATAACACACACACATACACACAGACATAAGTGATAAAAATAAAGAAATCAACACAGAAAAAGATATAAGCGAATCAGAAAATGAAATAGAAGAAGAAGAGGAAGGGTAAACGGAAACATTGAATTAAACCATAAAATTATTTTTAAATATTATTCTGCCGTGATTTTGTATGCCAGACATGTCAATAAATTATTAATCAAAATAATAAAATATGCTAAATGTTTTTACTAAAAAAATCTTGTTACATACAACTACTTAAAACAAGGAAGGGAATGTAGTGTATGTAGATATCAATATTTCGAACTACCTACAAACTGATAACAGTATTGTGACGTTGCCTCGGGCGCACACGTCGCTCGGTTATAAATACCGGTACGAGTGGTGGGGCGGGCAGTCGTGGTCGAACTGTCGGCCTGTGCGGTGGTGCGTTGGCGAGTCAACTGATTAATATTGTAAATAAGTATTCTCTACACACACGTCCGTGATTCTTCCACTTAAGACGATGCCGTGAAAGTTCTTGATAAAATGTATCTAAGCCAAAGAACATAATACTGGCCCGCCACTTGCTAGCTACGCGAAAGCAGAAACCTGACGAATCCAAATCCGATTACGGGCGCTCACCTGGCCCGTGATTGTAACTTCGAAGCTGTTACTGCTACAATGCATGAAGACGAAGCTATAAGAGGTGCTTTTATTTCGGGAATACTGTCACTAAGGATCCGGGAAAGACTGCTTAAAGAACGCTCCCTCACCTTAGATAAAGCTCTCGATCAAGCTCTCTCCTTAGAGACTGCAGAAAGAGACTCCCGGACAATGACCAGCAGCGAATTAAACGAAATAAACTTGAACGCTTTACCAGTACCTAGCACCATTGTCAAAACACAGAACTAAAAATTTGTTAACCCCCAGAGCAACTTCGGAAGTGCCAACTAAATGGCGCTGTTTCTTTTGTGGGGGAAATATCTCACACCGAAGGATTAAATGTCCGGCTTTCAACGCCCAGTGCCAGCTTTGCTCCAGAAAACTGAAAACGCTACCAATAACGCCGTTACCGCCGAAGAATCTGCCGTGGATTCTGAAGATTCTGCTAATGCTATCTCGGCTGCCTCTCCATCAAGTCTTTCAAAAGCCACAATCCCCGTAACCCTTAACAACTATCACGCCGACGCTTTAATCGACACGGGAAGTTCAGTGAGCTTTATAGATGAGAAAATAGTGCGACTAATGCAGCTGAAACAAAAGCCTCACAAGCAAACAATTACTTTAGCCTCTCAAAATAACGTTTCTTTCGTGAGAAGTGTTTGTTTTGCAACTGTTACCATGAACGAATACTCGCACAAACACCGACCGCTTCTTGTCGTCAACAATCTTTGTGCTGACGTTATCATAGGCCATGATATACTTAAAGAATATTCTAGTCTCCAATTTAACCTGGGGGGATCTTAAGAACCCCTAATCTGCAATGTAATGCAAGCTTCAGTGCCTCCTGCCTCTACATTTTCTAACCTGTCTCCGAACATTAAACCAATTGCCGTGAAGTCCAGATATTATAGCGAGCGGGATGAAAAATTCATCGCAGAAGAAATCTCAAAGCTGATAGAAGATGGGGTAATCGAACCAAGCGTCTCACCCTGGCGTGCACAGGTCTTAGTAGCAGGAGGAGGAGCACACCGAAAAAGGCTTGTAATCGACTACTCCTTAACCATAAACAAGTTCACAGAATTAGACGCATAACCCTTACCCCACATAGAAACCATTGTATCCAAGGTTGCGAAATATAATGTTTTCAGTCAGATAGACTTAAAGAGCGCGTACCATCAAGTGCCAATTAAAGAAAGCGAGAAACCGTATACGGCATTTGAAGCTGCAGGGAAACTCTACCAATTTACGAGAATTCCCTTTGGAGTCAATATTGGAGCTTTGAAGCATTCCAACGTACGCTTTTATAATAGAGAAAGAAAAGTTAAAAGGGACATTTACCTACTTACCTCGACGATGTCACTGTTTGCGGAAAAGATAAAAGCGATCACGATCGGAACCTTCTTAATTTTCAAGTGCTGTACATGTCTCGTACGTAAGCATTTGATGATCGTCGCTTATTCTCGGTATTCGAAGGAAGAGGTCCTTTAAAATCCAAATTTATCTTTTCAAAGGGGGCCAGGGCTTTTATTAGCTGTCCTTTTGTCGTCATCATGAAGGTATAGATAAATATGGAGTCCAGACTTGGAACAACTGTTTGAGTCAAATACCTACGCAATTCTATCTCACTCTATGGTGGCCGACTTCTCTTTCTTGTGTGGACTTAGTGTGGAAATCTCTTTTATGAAATTTCCTTATAACTTCTTAAAAAGACTCACCAAACTAACAGAATCTGAAGTAAAACACTTTTAGACACTGTGTCTACAAATAAATAGTTGAACTACGATTACTTATATAAAAAATCCTAAAATTGTAGATCACGGATGCTTTTCGAGATGGCATATAATGTGAATTTTAATCCCATTTCCCAGTAGTGTGGCAACATTGGCCGCCATATGTCAAGTTGTCAGTAAAAATGTTCCAACATGGCGCTTGTTTACATTACGGTTCACAGCTTCGTTTGAAATATTTGTCTGTAATTGAAGGTATAATCAAAGAAATGGTGCACAGTTGTGAAGAGCATGGTTGCGGTAATACGTGGTGTCCAGGAGGTGATATACAATTTCACGTGAAAGTGTTTAAATCGTGATTTCTGACATTGAGTCATTTTAAACATATTTCTTTGTATTTTCTATGAATTACTTCACATAACGCTTAACCAATGTGTCCAACGTACTAATAAATGAGTATACTGATAACTATGTAAATATCAAATAGGTTTTCATCGATTTTCATTGACTTAGCGCAATTTTTTATTTTTGTTTACATCGGAAGTAATTTTGAAGTAGTGTGACCATATTGAGAATATATCTGGGACTTTCTCCGGGATCTTTAATATTAAATGTGAACATGTTTCTTAATCATTAAATCATACACATACTCATACGGGGAACAAATGTCTGTTATTAGATAATTTATAATTAATTATTTAGAGCATAAAATAATATACCAACAATGTTTTTTTTATTTCCTAAAAATAGTACTCAGAGGAAACTGTAGTCATCCATTGCATCATTGAAAATGAAATTTTATGAAAGTGCATTTACAACTACCTAATGGGAACCTCCACACACAGTATTATGTTTCTAGCAATATAGTAGTTGAAATATTATGGCAAAAAGTAATGTTCTTAATATAATTTTCAGATATCAAGTGACACATGAAGAGTCTATAGTGAAAATAGCTGATCTGGCTACACCAAGTGCTAATTTTGGCAGATAGAGTAAATGACATCGAAAATAAATAAATATTGTATCATTTGTATCACAACATTTTACTCCTCTGTTACAAGAAATTAACCATCCGATCATGAACTCAATTTATTGCTATGAATTGCATGAAACCATACTGCTTAAAAAATTGCAAATACTATTTTTAACAAGCATATACGTGCTTACTTATGAGTCATACAGAAAATATACTCAGTGATTAACGTGGAGACAGAAACTACACAGAGCAATGATCGTTAGTCATGTATTAAAGAATAGTTACTAAATCATTTTAATTTGGAAAGTGTTTTTATATAATTACTAGCACTTCGCCCGCGACTTCATTGGAGCGAGTTAACTAAGTACTCCATGAACTTCATCTCCTATGTATCCGTTTTAATAATAAAATAACCATTCAAACTTTTATACTGTAACAAACGGCTTGTTTTATGCGTTTTAAATGTTATTTGTACGCATAGGTACATATTGTCCACTTAACGGAAAGCAACTACTTACAAAGTGCTGTCCTGAGAAAAAAGAATAACGGTCATCCTACTTAGAAAGAGAGGGTTTGACTACATTGAGCGAGATAGCGATACTTCATTTCTGCTTCAAGTAGGTATTCGAAGTGTGGACTCCATATTTATCTATACCTTCATGGTCGTCATGAAGCGAGGTTTTAGTTCAGCACATACTCTTACATGCGGTTGTCATTGTCTTTATGTCGTCACCATAAGTACGCTCGTAGCTCGCCTCAGCTCGCACGTCTTTTATTTTGTAACACGTTGAGTGCTATTTTGTTGCAAAAATTATTGATTTTCGAAGCTAAACGGCATCACTAATAATTATCAACATATTTCGTGATTGTTTCAGGAACTCCATTATAATAGACTCAGGAGTTTACCAAATATTATGTGGCGAAATTATTATGGCACTAAAGTCAACTGCTATTCAGTGTGAAATTGCTTCTGTCATATGAGGATCCTGTCTGGCACTAATAAAATATTATTCCTGAATAACAAAAAGTTTCCTTTATTGACGATATAACCGACGTCGAGCCGAATAAGTTTGCGATCTTAAAAACCGCGTACTAGAAGTTTGCCCCCCGTCTGTCATCTACTTTATTATTTACTAGCTTCTGCCAGCGGCTTCGCCCGCGTGATCCCTAGGGAACATGTTCCCGGGATTAAAAGTAGCTTATGTGCCATTCCAGACTATAATCTATCTTTGTTCTAAATTTCATTAAGATCCGTTAAGCCATTCTGGCGTGATTGAGTAACAAACAACCAAACTTTCACATTTTCATTTTTTTTTTCATTTTTTCTATTGATTGTAGCGTGATGAAAAGTATACTATAACCTACTCAGGAGTATGAATAATAATTGTACCAAGTTTCGTTAAAATCCCTCGAGTAGTTTTTGTTTCTATAACGGTTATACAGACAGACAGACAGACAAAAATTTTACTGATTGCATTTTTGGCATCAGTTTAATCCCTAATCACCCCCTGATAGTTATTTTGGAAATATATTTCATGTACAGAATTGACCTCTCTACAGATTTATTATACGCACACACATGTACATAATAAAAATAAAAATTTACTAGAAAACATGAAAACTTAACTAAAATTAAAAATAAATCATCTCACTGCTGGACATAGGCCTCCCCCAAGCGTCGCCACAACTACCGGTCCCTGTGCGTCTCGCATCCATCGGCTACCCGCGACCCAGGTCATTGGTTCACCTTGTGGGAGGCCTTTCAACGTAACGACTTTCGGTACGCGGTCGCCACACCAGAACTTTTCAGACCTATCGACCATTGTTCTGCGAGCAATGTGCCCTGCCCACTGCCACTTTAGTTTGGCGATCCTTCGGGCTACGTCGCATCGGTAACCTTGGTTTTCTTGCGGATATCATCATTCCTGATTTGATCACGCAAGAAAACTCCAAACAAAGGTTTTAATTTGATAATTCCGTGGATACTTCAGCAGCATGGAGAATTCTCCATGATCAGCAGTGACAGTGAGACAGTGACACTTGACAGTGAATAATTTAGATGTCATGTACAATGTAATTATAGTAGATGTATAAAATCCACGCGCGATTAAAAAGGGATGGAACGTTATCAAAGTAAGTATATCAAAGTTTAAATAAATAAATAATAAGTAAGTTTTGGGGGCCGAGTCACCCGCGTCCGTAGGAGAATACCCTTCAGCGAATCCCTACACGTGGTCCCCGGGTGGTGCTAAACAGGTGACACTAACCGCCTCCGTGGTCTGGTGGTTATACCACCTGATTCAGACCCAGAGGGCCCGGGTTTGATTCCCAGCGGGGGCAAATTTTTTGCTCGGTTTTGGTTGGTGGTAGGACTTGTTCTAAGTCCGCCTGGCAAGCTACCACCATCATGTCTAAGTCTGTCGCCATAGCAACAATGTTAACAGCATTGTTGTGTTCCGGCAGTTAGAGGTATGATAGCGAGTTCCTCTGTGTAAGAGGATTCCGGGTGAAACTCGCTTCCATCTTCGGCCTAATCATCACTTTCCATCAGGTGAGAAACAGAGTGAGGTGAGTACAGGTAGAGAACAGGTGAGTGGGCCAAGGGTTTCCCCGTTTTGTATAAAAATAAAAGTAGGTAAATAGAAAATGACAGTTCTCAAGACAAGTAGCATTAGCGAAAATCTCTGACGGTTGTGTAAATATACAGAAAAGTTAAAATATTATTGTTTAGATATATTATAGTACAAATATACTATGTACATTAAAAATCAAAATTCATTGACCATCTTCGATACTTTTGTTTTCCAATTATATGGATAAAACATGTTACAAATGAATACATTCATTCAAACATGTTTTATTAGTGATTACAAATAACAGCTATAATAAAACAATAAAAACAATTTCATTTTATGAATAAGGAGGACTAAGTTCAACTTCAAAAATAACAATATTATTTGAAACGATTTGTAAATAATTATTTACAAAATATAGGTACGATAAATTTTTGGAGACTGGCAACACTGAAGGACGAGTAATGTAAATATAAATATGTCGAAGAATAACTTTTGTATCAACTTTTGCCTACGATGTGTATTTAACACATCGTAGGCGAAAGTTGAAGAGAAATGTGCGTTAAAAACAAAACATGATGTTTTGATTTATTTGTAATTTCAAGTCCACGCGAAGCTGAGAATGGACAAACCCTTTGAAAGTTTCGGGTAGTATGAATTGCTGGTTGATTCTGCTAAGTGGCCTTTTTAAACCTGCTGGCAACTTTTGCCGACGCTACGGCTGGCCGGCGGTGTTGCCAGAAGGTTACATTTCTTAAATTTTTCGTAACTTTTGACCCCCTCGCGTAACATGTAAGTAATTTTTGTATTTAAGGCAATTTTCGTAACTTCTGAGAACTACGAGATTTGTAATATTAGATTTTTATTGCAAACAGTTTACGAACGCATTTCAATTTAACGCACCTAAAACTGCGCATCTAAAAAGTATTTCACTCCAGGGGTTTATATATTTAAAGAACAAACTATATACACAGAAAATAAATAAAAAAGAACTCCTAACTAAAATATGGCATCAAAAAATTCGTCCTCATCGCTATCGACTGGAAGTGAGCCCAAAAGACGAGATGGCTCTGAATGGAAAGCGCCACGACAAAATGAATCGTAAAATCTTTGAATTAAATCTTGATTTGCTTGAGCGTGTGCGCGCACTTTTCGTACTTCGCAAGTTCCCGCCGTACGCGGTTTCGTAGCTACAAAAATGACTGATTGTGATTTGTTTTGTTTCCTTGCGTTTTGTTGTATTACGTGCGTGAGTGAAGTTCTGATGAATACATTTATATCCAACTAAAATTTTATTTTGTTGGCAAACTGAATGTCAAAAATTGCAACTTTTACTAATAAAAATACAACATCTGTATTTTATTGCAGATGCAAACAAGTAAAATATCTACACAGAAACAAATCAATGATTTTTGATTACTGTGATTTGAATTACAACGAGTATTACATTACAATATTAAAAATAACTGATGCCAGGGACAGGTTGGCGAATTCGGTGATTTTTTTGTCTCAAATTCGTGATTGAAGAAAAAAATAATAGAAAAAAAGTTAATGAAGAAAGAGATCATCAGTATTTAGTACACAATAAAGAGTGATGACTGAGTTTTATCCTAAGGTTAAATACACCATTACACTTCATAATTCCATTATATTCTGCCATTTTCCCCGCAGACCCCATCATCTACCTAGCCTTTTTCTCAACTATATTGGGGTCGGCTTCCAGTCAAACCGGATTCAGCTGAATACCAGTATTTTACGTGGAGCGGCTGCCTACCAGACCTCCACAACCCATTTACTGGGTTACACGGTACTCTTTGGCAAGACTGGTGTCAGATTTTCTGGCTTCTGACCCCCGCAGACCCCAAAAACACGTAGGTAATTAAAAAAATACAATAATGTAACTTTTGGAGCAAAAATGTAACATTTTAGGAAACGAAACGTAACTTACGACTCAAGGGCCCTGGCAACACTGCTGGCCGGGGCGGACCGTGCGCGTCTCAGTTCCAAAAGGTCGCATCCCATTCTGATCGCGCGCGAGTTATATCTCTATGTAGTACATACCTATGTAGTCTGTGGCATCATGTCATCACATCATAACAGATAAATGTCAGTTCAGTCGTGGTCAATAATTAAACAAAACGATACAACACGTTTTCATTGCAAACATTTCGTCATTTGTTTAGTGTCTTGTTAAAAGTGTATTACCTACCATAAACATAGTGCGTGCGTCCAAACTTATTTTCTAATAACAAACATCGCAATCATAGTTAGATTCTCTTCCAGTAACAAAACTATTCATCACGCCGCGATTTCAGAGTAAATCTGGCAAAATGAACTTCTTGGATAACTTTGATCCGGAAACATCAGCTCGAGAAAGGCGCAAGCTTAATCGTAAAAGTTATTTTATGAAGTAAGTTATTTCTTTCCTACGGACAATATTTCACTGTTTTGGATTTCAAATTATTTATATCTTTTACTACCAATTACAGCCGCAAAAGCAAAAATATCTACAATGAACGTGGCCAAATTGCAGAAACGGGCAAAGATTTGTGTGATTGTTTAGATGAAACCTGCCCAGGATGTCACTTTCCATGCACAAAGTGTAGTTCAAGCAAGTGTGGGCATGAATGCAGGTAACTATGTTAATATAGCCTTTGTTACAGCTCTAAGGATTTGTAGACCTAGATCTTTATACAAGACTAGCTGATCTGTGTCCACTTCATTGGCCGGTATTCTGTGAGAACAACTTAGATAATTGTAAACAACTCAATACAACCCTTGCGATTTTTTAAACTCTTCTGCTTCACAATCATAAACTCCAAATCAACAAACCCTCCCTGGGTAGCTCATAAATGAATAAATTAATCCCTCATATAATAATTTATTAAGGTGAATGCCCCAACCAGCCCGCGAAATTCTTTTCTGAAGTTTTTTGCAATTTGCAGGCCAGTGCTAGGTTGTATGTTGATTAAAATATTATTCGCGGCTGTAAGACATATGTAGTTACAGAATTATAATCATCAAAATCATCAATACAACATTCTAGGTATACTTTTTCTGTTATTTTTTTGTGCCTAGGCCTTTATGAACTTTGAGGGTTGTAACTACATACGTCTTAAAGCTGCGAATTATATTTTAATTGTGAACTGTTGGACGGACTTGCTGGCGGGTAATACTTGAGAAGTGTTGGGGATCGTGGAATAACAAGAGTGTTCAGAGTGATTACCTTTTCTCTTCTTTATTATTATACTGCTGGATTCGGAATGCTCGACCACGGAAATTCCCCGTCTTTTAAAGGCTACTCTAGCCAATAGGAATGCTTAAATTTTGCGCACTAATATTTTGTACACGGCACTAACCCGACCAATCAGATCGCTTCGCAGTTTTGTATGAGAATCCTTCGATAGGCAATTTCCAGTGGTAAGACGTCCCTTTTGTTGTTACATTTAGTTTTAAAAGATAGGACTTATTCTAGCTATTACAAAAATCTTACCATTTTTAAGCCTGAATTTAGACCCTTAACATAACAAAAAACTTGAAATAGCTCTCGTTACCGTAAAGTTACTCAGTAATTAAGCTTATGTTTGTTATGGTACATGTGGCGTCGCCATGTGTAGGAAATAAAAAACACAAGAAATTATCACTTTATTTGACGGTATCTTAAAAAACTTTATATTCTCGGACTACCCTATTTTTTTTTCGATAAGCAATGTTAACGAAATTACTAAGGCTGAGTTGTACCATAGAAGAAGTTATAGTTAAAGTTTGCGTCCAATTTAACACTAAGGCTGGGTTGCACCATCTTACTTTAACAATAACAAACATCGAAACTTCAGTTAAAGTATCGATTAGGTCAAAAATTAGTTGCACCATTTGACAAATAGTTAAATGACGTCATAACTTTAACCGTAACTGTAACCGCTCACTTTCCGCTGGTTAGTGTTATTGTTTGTGTTAAATTATCCGTCAACTATCAAACGCGTTGAATATAATCTCTTGACTTGACTCTTCCCTTTAACTTTAACAAAGCTAATGAATTCGCTGGTGCAACACATTTCACTATAACTGTTAAAGTCAGCGCTACTGTTTGTGTTAAATTTGACGCAAACTTTAACTATAACTTCTTCTATGGTACAACTCAGCCTAACAGTAGCGCTGACTTTAACGGTTATAGTGAAATGTGTTGCACCAGCGAATTCATTAGCTTTGTTAAAGTTAAAGGGAAGAGTCAACTCAAGAGATTATATTCAACGCGTTTGATAGTTGACGGATAATTTAACACAAACAATAACACTAACCAGCGGAAAGTGAGCGGTTACAGTTACGGTTAAAGTTATGACGTCATTTAACTATTTGTCAAATGGTGCAACTAATTTTTGGCCTAATCGATACTTTAACTGAAGTTTCGATGTTTGTTATTGTTAAAGTAAGATGGTGCAACCCAGCCTTAGTTTGTCATGTACCTTGTGTATACTTACATTTCGAAAATATTCTAATTAATCTAATGATTTGTACCTTATCTATTCTTGACTGACAATGTTATGTTTCTTTTCTCTTTCGTCGCTAACATTAATCAACATACAACCTAGCACTGGCCTGCAAATTGCAAAAAACTCAAGAAATGAATTTCGCAGTCTGGTTGGAGCATTCACCTTAAAAAAATATGGTAGTACAGTACGAATATTCTAACTTTACCCATGCGAAGTTGGCTGTTAGTGACGACCGCGCAGGGTCCATCGCGTAGAAAAGTGTTACGTTCGTAGATTAGGTTTTTTTTGTGTACGTGTTATATTTGAATTTTGAAAAAATGCATGCAATAACAATAAATCGATCACAAAGTAACACAACAAACACATACACTACAAGAAAACACAAAATACAAGTCAAACAGTAAGAAAAAACCAGAATAATTAATTAAAACAATAACAACGTTTAACACTTTTCGCACCAACAGTCGTATTGCATTGAGGAAGCGAGGCACAAGTATGCATCAAACGTATACGAGTGACTGAGACGGCATACGCGACGTACCCGCGCATGCGCTTTTCTATGTTTCTTGTCAAATTGACATCCTGCGCAATCGATTGCGACGTACTTCGCATGGGTAAACTGAGATTATTCGTACTGTAACTGTGTGCTTTATCTTTCATGTAAGTATCATCTTTGTTCTGCCTTAACCCTGAATGTTGAATCATCACCCTGAAGGGTGATGATTTTAAATAATTCTGCTGTAACTATTCATATTTTTGTTTCAGAGTGAATAGAAAATGGATGTATGACAGAATTGAAGTTGAAGGCAATGATTTCGTAATAAAAAATGAGTATAAGAACAAATGAAAAATAATAAATGCAGTTTAAGCAATGCTTAAAGTGGATAATCTTCTATTTCATTTTCTTCATTACGACAGTTCTGTAAAAGCCTGTATCTTGCGGATAATGTATCTTTTAAAAGACCTATAGTGACCCTACATGAGATTTAAACAATAAGACTTGACAATTCAAAAGTGCCTGTAAATGGTTTAATTGAAATAAATGTTTGAGTTTGAGTTTAAGAAAGTGGTTTAACTTTAACCATTTGTACTGTGTAGACTTTCCATGCGGCGCCTGATTAGTCATGAGCACATGGCCGGTAGCACTATTCACACCACCTCTTCCGGTAGAATATCGCCGGATAGCTAGAAATACTATTTACGTTCTTAGACCTATTGTTTGACCACTTTCTCACCTGATGGATGAGTAAGCAATGATGAGGTCGACTTGATGCTTGTCTAGAAATAAAATCATCCCTGGCTGTAAGACGCCCAGGTTGTAGCTTAAGTAAAACCGGCCAAGTGCTAGACAATTCTAACGAAATGTTACCGTAAGGGATGATTCTCATTAGAGCGTGCCGTGCCCGGGGCGGGGCCCGGACGGGGCCCGGATGGGCCACGGTTTTAATCTGCTACATATATTTTGTATGAATCAATTTATATTACACAGTGCATTATCCGTGTCCCGTCCGGGCCCGCTCGACGCACTTCAATACCACGTTTGTTGCATGGTCCCGCCCCGCCCCCTCCACGTCCCGTCGTAATCCGAACATTCTTCCGTGCTGCGTCCGAGCACTCCATAGATTAATATACAGGGTATAGATGGGCAACTTCGGCTTCGCTCGAGGTCGCGAAAGTGCTGCCGTGTAGTGGTTGCTTCATGAACTAGAGCTACTGCACTACATAAATATACCTACATAGTGTAATGTGTGTCCAGGAAGGGAAATAAGAAGCTCACACTCTATGATATTATAATAATAGATGTATTTTAACCCAAAAAAATCTGTCCACACCAAAACGAGTCACGCTCGCCTCCAAAACATACCGCCGTCAATCCGGAAGTCAAACTCACGTCCCCTATTTATTATTGTACAATATGTAACACTTGCATAAATTGACATACTCATTACAATAATCATGAGAATATAAACTATAGGTTTTATAAAGTTAGCTTTTACAATTTATATGTTTAACAGTAACATTTCCAAATTAATAATGGAATACTCAGAGGAAAAGGAAAAGTATTAATGATATTTAAACTGACCACAACATTACAGTGTACTTATAAAATTGACAGATGGCGCTAATGAGTCTGTTAAGGTGGAAGCGCCAGGGTAGCCCGCGAAATTCAAATACTTTTATGTTTTTTGCAATTTGCCGGTTAGTGTGAAGCTATATGTTAAACAAAATGCGATTCGCGGCCGTAACGCATATTTATCTAAAGAATTATACCCATTTTAATTATCAATATCACCCTTTAAGTTCATACAACTCGATTGAACAACTTTTTCACGAAATAACATTCAATCGAGTTCAATGAACTTACAGGGTTATATTGATGATTCAAATGGTTATAATCCTTTAGGTAAATGCTCTTTACGATCGCGAACCGTATTCTGTCTAACATACAGCTTCACACTGACCGGAAAATTGCAAAAAAACATAAAAATATTTGAATTTCGCGGGCTACCCTGGAGCTTCCACCTTAAGTACTTAGATTATATACCTTTAGATGTAGCCACCTCGTGGCCGCACATGAGACAGCACTATAAAACTTCAATGTTGCTATTATGGAAACTTCCCTAAATATGACCAAAAACGTGAGGGTGTTTCGTTGTAACAACTACATATTAAATTATTATTAATGTACTAATATGAGTCGCATAATGTCATTCATATGAAGAGTGCAAAATTATTTATATTATTCAACATATAAAATTGCCAACAGGATTCTAATGATATTAACAGTACTATTTTAGTAAAACAATCTTGGAACATGTTACATGATACTTTAAATACTTACGTAACTATTGTTACAAAGCAGAATTAAAACTTTGATGGTTTATTTGATTGAACAATCTAATCGCAGAGACTCGAGAGGTCTATTTTATGAAATACTAGCTGACCCGCGCAACTTCGTCTGCGTCACATTTTCCATTACTGCTCCGCTCCTATTTGTCTTAGCCTGATGATATATAGCCTATAACCCTCCTCGATAAATGGACTATCTAACACTGAAAGAATTTTTCAAATCGGACCAGTAGTTCCTGAGATTAGCGCGTTCAACCAAACAAACAAACAAACAAACTCTTCTGCTTTATAATATTAGTATAGATTTTTGCCTCGTTGTTTGCACATTGAATTGAAGTTTTTGTATCAAACAATGTGACACGAGAATTTTATATATTAAATTAATATGAAGTTTACTATATAATTCAAAGTAATCTGGTGAACAAACTATTTATTTTATTGAATTTTATTTATTTAACTACTTGCACTTTTTATTACAGAGTTAAGGGAAAAAAAGATGACAAGGTATGGCAACACAACGAATATCAAGTTCTAGGTTATGTGGAAAGAAAAATAAACGATATCGCTAGAATTACGCCTAATTTTCATCGAAAGCCATGTCATTACATAAACACAAATGTATTTCTTCAATCAGTGCACAATAACTATTAACATTTGCATACTTACGAGTGAAAAGTAACATTCTCATCTTCCTTTCTTTCTGTGCGGCTTTTGCAGCCTAAAATACTGCACCATCCCATTATATAGCACACAAAATGCACAAAACACTTAACTATTGGAGTCTATTACTCATAAATGCACTAAAACTATTACTTTAATTGCCGAAATTATCTAAAAACATAAAAAAACTGACTCGAGTCGACCTCTCAGTGACAGTGACAGGCCTTTGTTTGGCTAACTTTCCAAAGTTCGCCAAGCAAAAAACCGGCACGCCGTATGAGACAGAGCAGGTTATGTTTTGTCTCAATTTTCTCACTTGTTTCGTATATATGCTTCTCACTTCCAAACTTCCCTACAGTCTCATGGCTACATCTAGAGGTATATAATCTAAGGTAGTAGATTGCATCGGCAGATCTTCCCTGGCTGCTGTTATACTAGTTACGTTCAATGCCGGTAGATGGCGTTAGCGGTTTATTCTTGACGTTGAGGTGAGTAGATTGGAGCTTGCCTAGCTACGGCTATACAGCTGGCGGCTACTGTTACAATAGGTAGTGCAGCCGTACGTATGGTACCCAGCTTCTAGATGTTATTGTTATATTGCATTATTTTCATAAAATTGTGTTTTCAAGGTAACACAAATCTTGAAAAGAATGCATGACATTTTTCTTAAAGAGAAAAGAAAACAATGTGTTTATTTCTTTATTTATTTAAATTAAGT
The DNA here is from genome assembly GCA_963859965.1 of Ceramica pisi. Taxonomy (NCBI): domain Eukaryota; kingdom Metazoa; phylum Arthropoda; class Insecta; order Lepidoptera; family Noctuidae; genus Ceramica; species Ceramica pisi. Next base: position 9,411,581 of record OY982529.1, read on the forward strand.
ACAGCCACATCACAGACATTGCACAATTTAAAACAAGATCAATAATTAAATAACTTATGATGACGAGCACTGAGCGACGAATGTTTAGTGAGGGTACACGAACGTGCAAGTTTGTTTTACAGAAGATTTTGGAAACTGAGTTTCTTTTGTTGCAATATTATTCCATCTATGACTTTGCGGAAAATGGATGATGAAAAATTAATTGAACAAGTCCGAAAGTATCCGGAGTTGTATGACATGTCCCATGAAAAATATATGGATACAAGATTCAAAATGTCATTATGGACGACGGTTGGCAATGAATTAAATGAAACAGGTGAGTATGTATTTTAATCAATTTATTTAAGAATTACTCATATTATAGTTTTTTAGGGTTACGTTTCCTTAGGTTCTATATAAAACAAAGTAAATCATTTATTGCAACTGTAAACACACATACATATTTTAAAACACATACAACAATGAGGAATTCAATCAATATTCGTCTATTATTCGTACAAATACTTACGAGTATACTCTGTTCAAAATGCAGGTAGACAAAATGTAAGAAAAATAACCAAAAACGTATATTTTTTAGATTTTACTTAATGTATTTTTTATACCTAGATCCAATGTTATTCTAATGTTGTGAGCGCGCAATCGTGAAGACCTACTATTATGTACCTACTACTAGCAAACATGCTTTTTTATGTACCATTAGGTATAGAAAACTATAATACTTATGATTGTTTCTTTTTGTTATCTTTTTTGTACAATCAGTTATGGGATATAGGTATGTGTCCAGACTGGTATGACTGTTTAGTATGGCAACCTGGATACATATAAATCCTATAACCAACATATAAGTACACTTATTAAAAATATCCGGATGGCGATGAAAAGTAGTTCTTAAAATTTTCTGCGTAAAAGTTATGAAGTATGCAAGTCGCTAATATAATATTATCAACATTTTTTGGTGCCATTTTGATTCTTCTAAAAAACAATTTGAATCTTTGTGCTAAAATACCAAAAGCACATTCAACTAGACGTCGTGCTAGCGTTAATCGTGTACGTTACCCCAGCAAGAAAGTATCTCCTAGAGTTAAATGAGTGGAACGTATAGTTGGTGCCTTAACTGGTGTAAATGTGCCCCCACATAAAAAATGTGTGCCCCCTGTTGTTTTCGAAAAAAACGGAAAAAACGATTCCTGCTGGGGTAACGTTTTTCTAGCAGGAAAATTCTAAACGAATGATCGGAGAGAGAAAAATTGTGCATGGCCAGAGAGCTTACATGTGTGCCAAAATGTGCCCCCAAAAATAAAATCTGTGCCCCTTCAGATTTACGAGATATTGCATTTCCTGCTGGAGTAACGTTTTGATGAATCGTATATCTCTAAAACCATTGCATGTGCCCATGTAGAATAAACATACACGAGTAGCTCTTAATGTGTGTCCCTATGTGCCCCAAATTAGATTTAAGAAACTATTTATAGTTTTCAAGTTATCGCGGTTTTATGAAAACCCGAAAAAACATCGCAGCGCTTAAATGAGACAAGGTATAAGTTCGCTGAAAACTGTATTCGGTCCTTCTTGACGCTAATAATAACCATACAAAGTTTCAAAACTGTTCATGCATGCGTTTTTGAATAATCTTGCTAAAAGTCAAAACAATGGTGTCATAATTTTGACGGCAAAATACAAGGAACCGGCTCAATCCCAGATGTGTAGGTGTAAACCAAAATCTTGTGCCTTTAGTCAAAAATATATGGTGAAAATATTCAGCTTGGAATGTTTCGCATTAAGTAAATATTAACAAAAAACCAAAATATGTAATCAACGGCTGGTTATCCGACCAAATTTGAATGACTACTAAAAAGCGACGGATTCATACATATCGATGACCTTCTTTATTGGACGTATTATACCTAAGCCGTTGTCCGTACAGTCACGTTCAAAAGTTTTGGGGGCTAAAATATACTAAATGCACCTTGTGACTATATTAATGAAAACAGCTTGTTGATGTGGAAATTATTATATTTATTCCCTAAGTAATTCAAATCACAGATCAAACGTACCTATTAATATTAGAAATTATTTGCACGTTGTGTAGTCATTATTATTTAAATCACAGATCAGATTTTCATCTAAGTCTAACATATAATTAGTAAATTTGCATCACAAAAAATCACAGATCAGTATTAGGTATAAGTATAATATTTTTTTTTTCCTCAGAGGAGTTTGGCTTCGCACATCTTGTGCATTTGCCAGAGTCAAGTAAAAGTATAATATTGTGTAATTTTTTTTATTAAATTTGAAATCACAGATAAATAATTTTCTAACGAGTAATTTGCTTATACATAGATTCAGTTAAAGTGTGTTAGTACCTATAGTTAACCGCATAAAGATATAGGTAACTGTAAACATCGAATGTGCACAAATTATCTGATGGTAAGCTATAAATAATCATTCTATTCTATTTTTTATTAATGGCAAGTAGAGCCGATGTCGACTATTCTGCCAATGTCAAAAGTAAATTGGAAAAGCAAGTGTGCATTAGACTATAGTTTTTGTAAACTGGTCAGCAATATGATAAAAATCTTTAAATAATCATATTTATCATATATACGTAACAACATTATCACCTGACTGTGGAATGTCACTTATATATCTAAAACGCCATCAAATCAAAATTATGTGACCCTACATAATCAGCTTATACTCGTTGATTAATAATTATAAGTCCCTCATAGCTACGTAATACGACATACAAAATGGAAACACGTTGTTGCAACATAGATCATTGTGCGGTTGACAATAGGTATACCTACCCTAAATAAAACGTAGACAGAGTTTTCTAATAAACTATCAAAACTGTAGGTACCAAAATTTATTTGGTTATGGTGAACACTCGAACCAACCCGCGAAATTCAAATTTTCTTACGTTTTTTGCAATTTGCACGCCAGTGCTAGGTTGTATGTTGATTAAAATATTATTAAGAAGTATAATCATCAAAATCACCAATACAACCCTCCAAATTCATAAAGGCGTTACAAATACGGGCTTTTTATTGATTTACAAAAAAGAGCTACCTTTTTTTAATAGTAGGTAGGTGTTCATCACACATTTCATGAACTATATATTTTTTTAAACATCGGGACCAATCAAATTTTGGGTCAAAGACCTGAAAAATGGCAAATATCTGGATATACTTATTTCTTTCGTTCACACATAAATTACTGCCGGTCGATTCTGTTGACATCTCACCGTGATCACTTAGGTGGAGTGAACGACAATTGAATGTCATGCCATCTTGTTTGTATGGTTTGACAGCTCACTCGTCGTTCACTTCGCCTAAGTGTTCGCTTCGACATGTTTACAGAATCGCACTGCTGAATGTATATAATTAAATTTAGAATGGAGAAGATAGCTTACCTTGGAATAGCACTTAGGCATTAGGCTACTATTTATAATGTACTTAATCATGTGTAAAGTCATAGAAACAGCTAGTAGGTAGAATATAATCCAATAACAACTTTATTTTATTTCTTATTACTTTTCTACTTCCGTGTACCTACTCAAGCACAACACGTGTGAACCGGTTAGTGAGTAAAGTAAAGAAGGTCATCGATATGTATGAATCCGTCGCTTTTTAGTAGTCATTCAAATTTGGTCGGATAACCAGCCGTGGATTACATATTTTGGTTTTTTGTTAATATTTACTTAATGCGAAACATTCCAAGCTGAATATTTTCACCATATATTTTTGACTAAAGGCACAAGATTTTGGTTTACACCTACACATCTGGGATAGAGCCGGTTCCTTGTATTTAGCCTTCAAAATTATGACACCATTGTTTTGACTTTTAGCAAGATTATTCAAAAACGCATGCATGAACAGTTTTGAAACTTTGTATGGTTATTATTAGCGTGAAGAAGGACCGAAAACAGTTTTCAGCGAACTTATACCTTGTCTCATTTAGGCGCTGCGATGTTTTTTCGGGTTTTCATAAAACCGCGATAACTTGAAAACTATAAATATTATCTAATTTGGGGCACATAGGGGCACATATTAAGAGCTACCCGTGTATGTTTATTCTACATGGGCACATGCAATGGTTTTAGAGATATACGATTCATCAAAACGTTACTCCAGCAGGAAACGCAATATCTCGTAAATCTGAAGGGGCACAGATTTTATTTTTGGGGGCACATTTTGGCACACATGTAAGCTCTCTGGCCATGCACAATTTTTCTCTCTCCGATCATTCGTTTAGAATTTTCCTGCTAGAAAAACGTTACCCCAGCAGGAATCGTTTTTTCCGTTTTTTTCCAAACCAACAGGGGGCACACATTTTTTATGTGGGGGCACATTTACACCAGTTAAGGCACCAACTATACGTTCCACTCATTTAACTCTAGGAGATACTTTCTTGCTGGGGTAACGTACACGCGTTAATCTGTCATTAAAATGTGACTTAGCAGCATCTCCTACTATCTGGCTACCTGGGTAAGGTCGCATTATAGGTATAAGTTTTTAAAGGAAACGCTTCATCGGCTACTATAACGAATGGTGTAATAATATCCGAGTTAGGTAATTGCCTTGCTGCAGGTACATTTAGTGTTCCATTTTCTAGTCGTTGTCCTAAAGAAGACTGCAAAAATGCCACCATCACTATTTCTTCCATATGATCCAACGTTAACTGTAATAAATTTGTAACGCGCGTCAACGAGCGCTAAAAGTACCTACGATGGAAAAAGTGTTCTTATAGTTATGAAATATAGAACCGCTATTAGGTGGTGCCTCAATGACAAAATGCTTTCCATCCAAAGCCCCAATACAGTTAGGAAATTTCCACAAAGTTTCAAAGTCATGTGCTATCTGTTTCCAATTATCTTCTGACGGTTGGGGCATAACTTTTTTTAGAAGTACATTAACAATAGCAAGACACGTGCTGTTTACAATTTCATGGACGGTTGTATGACCCAACCGAAAACTGAATGAAATAGTCAAGTAGGAATCTCCAGTTGCCAAGTATCTGGAAAACAAGATTTAAAATTTTAAATATAAAGGGAATACAAATCACATAAGTTTGAGACCTAAATAAATAAATATTTTATAATAAATACATAAACAGATAAACGTCTAGAAAATGCTGAATTTTTTTCCAACTTGCTGAACCGAGATTCAAATCGGGGACTTCCGAATGGTAAATCGAGCATGTTTTCCGTTTCACTATGGAGGTCGTCTACTTAACTATTAATCTATTTATTAATCTATTTGTCGTCTCGACATTCACAAAATTATTAAAATGTTATGTTTATGATCGTTTGTTTCAGCTACCGCTTGTAGATCAAGATGGACGAATATAAGGGACCAATTTAGAAAAAAAATAAATAAAAGACAATTGAAAAGCGGCCAAGCAGCAGTAAATATAAATACGAGGATATGCTACAATTTGTGGTTGTACATTAACGGCCGTTCCCAATAAACTATCCATCGCCAGGTTTGATCTACTAAAGATAGAAAAATCAGTAATGTCAATACTAAAGATAACCAAATTAGTCAAACCGTCGAAAAGCAAGGTTAAGCAGGGTTAAGACATATTTATTTTAAAAAAGTGCAGTGTTTTCATCATTCCTAATAATGTCTGAGTCTGGTGAAAGTGATTTACTATGTTAATGGAATTATCTGATTGGGACAGTGAAACTACAAGACCAGCGTAAACCATATCGAAGAGGTATCTTCCGCAGGTTTCGGCTCCTATTTTCTTCCCGCAGTGTTGCCTCTTCGACGGCAGTGCTGCGACTGCGACTGAACCGTTTTTTTTTTTTGATTATGACCTTCGCAGCTACAAACTCTAGAAAGTTGTAGCTACTTAACCGGACTTGTGCGACTGAACCGAAATTCAGCTCTGCTTATATACGGCCCGTCGTTACCTTACTGAGAACCGTGATTTATTGTTTTTCATGTGATAACCCTTACAATATATAGATATATCTATATATTTGGATTTCTTAAACCTTATCCTATAACATGGAACACAAATTGTATCAATATCCTTCCATGACAAAAAGTTTCTACAACAAAAACCTCTAATTTTACATCATAACAAATTTTCATTATACATTTTTGAAAATGTCTCGAAAACTATAAGTCCTATCAACTTACTTTCTGCAAAAGTGGTTTTGGGTCGAGACCTTTATTTTAATATCAATTTCAAAACGCTATCACTTGAAACAAACAATCACATTTTCAATTTACGTAATTCAAAACCTTACATCTAAATTTCCTTACAAACTATCAAAATTCTTTTATATTAGACTTTCATTAGACCTGATATACATAAATAAAACTTATAAAAAACTTTTTACAAAAAAATACAACCGAATCGGAAGTCGGTGTTTTTGTTAGTTTCTTCGTATTTTTACACCGACTTCCGAATTTAAAGTTATTTTTTACTTTGTAGTGTTTTTTTTAGAAGTCGGTTGTATTTTTTTGTAAAAAGTTTTTTATTTTTCACTTTTTAGTGGTACCCCGCACCTAACAACACCACTACATAATCGAAGAAAAGCAAAATACGCAATTTCGATTATCAAAGAATCATCTAAATAGTCAAATTCCAGCGATTTCGATTTAAAATACAAAGTTCGTAATCGATTTTGATATGATTTAAATGGGACCAATCTGCAAGTATATCCTTTCAGATAAAACAAAAATGTTTCAAATCGGTTCATAATTGTCGGAGTTAATGGTAACAAACATAAAAAAAAAACGTTCCTACAGCCGAATTGATAACTTCCTCCTTTTTGGGAGTTAAAAACTAATTTAAAGGTAATCAAAGCATAATCTCATCAAATTAGTCAAATAATTACCTATGGGAGGGCTGGATAGCTGAGCTCATCTACCGATGTCAATGGATAGTTAGACGTTACCGTCACTTGTGGGACGTAAAGTAAGAAAAGATAGAAGTCTACTATTTATTGTCAATAACAAGATATCGCTCACTGAGGTTAGGTTATTGGGAACGGCCGTTAGAGGACAGAGAAGTGATCGAAAATATTTCCAACGACAATGAATCTGAAGAGACGTCTCAAGATTATACGAAAACTCCAACAACTGCAATAAATAAAACTCCAACTACTGCATTAAATGAAACTCCAACTGCTCCATTAAATGATACTCCAACAAACGTACTAAATTATACTCCAGCAAATTATACACCTACAACTTCACGTAATTTATCTCAACGTAAGTACAATTTACATTTAAAAAAAGTCAAGCTTGTGCTGGTCCGCAAAGAAAACGACCTCACAACCTTCGTCTTCATCATCAGAACTTTCGGCTTCTGCTTCACTAATGAAATATATTATTAAGAGTCCTATTACGAATCGTAAATGCTCGTTTGCAATAGACGAAGTTACGTTGGTCTGCGTTGGGAGTACATCTATAGTCTGCGAAACAATTTTGATACTTACTAGTCTGAATAGGATTATAGTTTATTTGGGCGCTCGCGCGAGACTGAGGAGCGCGCGCGCTGAATTGACGCAGAATATATAGTACTTTAATTTTATTTATTGTAATTTTGTTTAATTATATTGACAAACGAAAACTAATGAAACGTATTCATTGTAGATTGAAATTTTATATCATATTAATTTATTTGATAAAATTGTTTTTATTCGGAATATAATGGACGCTGAATCAAGACATTTCTGGCTTAAATTAGGCTTTCTTTACGTTTTTTTCCGTGAAAACTCAAGGAATTTAAAGAAATTCTAGAACTCCAATAAACAAGTAAAACATTCAACTTACCTTTTAGTAATTTTAGCTTTTAAAAGAATTGATTGTAACAATGTGAATTAGACCGTCAAAGTTCCATCGCCGACATTTTTTCTTGCAAACTGAGCTCGTAAAATATTAATAACTAAATAAACTCTAACTTACAAGAAAGAGACTGGCACTATCGTTATTCATGATCAAATAATTAAAATATCTTACTGCTGCTGATAATTACAGCGTCAAAAATCATGAATTTCCTTAAAAAATGTAATAGGACTCTTAATAACAAAAAAAACAAGGAGGAAGTTGATCATATCGATGCTTTTTTCAAGGGCTTGATACCGACATGCGACAGTCAAAAGATTATCCCCCTATTATCAACACTTAGCAAAAGGAAGAATATTCCAAGTTGTTCAGGAATTAGAATGGGAATGGTTGAGCTCTTATCCCCAATCTTATACGTCACCAACATCGGGTTCAGTATCTCCAGCAGTATCTACTCCGACACCCCCGCCGCCACCGCCACCACCATTGACACAACAAGAGGATAAATCTTTAGACACAGATCTATCAACAAACTCATAGTGATTCAGCGTGGTCAGAAATATTTTAGCAGGATTTTCGACGATTTTTAAAGTAAGTGTTGTGTTTTAATTATGACTTATAGTGCTCTAGATACAAAAAAGTATTGGTTATGTGTGATATTAATTTCAATTCGATTCATAGCGTAGTTTCCGAGTAATCAATATTTACTCACTGTGCTACCTCACAATTGTGATACTTTTGTGTTACTTTTGTGTCACCAGTTGAACAATTTCTGTGTTACTACAATTGTGCTACTATTACAAGGTTGGGATACACATATTACAAAAAATGACTTAACCCAAAAATGATTTTCTAGTAGGTAACTCTTTTGAATAAGTAGGTATAATCATTAAATTGTAACGAGACTTAAGTCCACGGCGCGATGGATGTCGGGTGTGTCATCAAATGATCTTACGTATTTAAGGAACACTGCGCAACAATGCCATTTACAAGACGCAATACGCATTTTAATTTAATGTGATATTTATTCTTTTTAACTTTCAGATATCACTTACTTCGGCGTAAAATTCAAAATCCTGAAGAATTTAAATAGCTTTAAATTTTTCAGGATTATCTGCTTTTACAGAAAAAGAATTTAGAAAGGACAAAACAGTTTTACAAAGCCAAGACAGCTGATTTGACAGAAGAACGAAGGAAAAAATGAAGACAATCCAATGAACACAGAGATAGATCAAAAGAAACAAACACAGAACAGAACATTTTGTTGTTTTTTTATGTTAAAACCATTATTGTATACCTTTGTACCTATTTTTCTGTTTCCTTTTTTTATACATATTTGTGTGTGTGTGTTGACATAAATTGTTAAATAATATATAAATAATCCTTTCATTTTGGTGACTAAATAAAACTTTCTCACGATTATATTTTGCTTTTATTGCGTCTAACTTATTTTTCTGTATGTTCTAAATTTGTGTCTAATTTTCTATTTTAATAAACTACTTATAGAGATAAAACTCTTGATGTAACCTCAACCTTATGGTTTTGTGCTACCATTTTGTGCCACTATTGTGTCATTGTGTTGTAAATTTTTGTGCGACTTTTGTATCACTATCGCACAACAATTTGTGCCACTATTGTGTCATTTGCGTCAATATTTTGGACTTCACCCACATAATAAAAATTAAAATAAACGATTCATTTCTAACATACCTAGTAATTTTATTTGTGTTGTAATCTATACTAATATTATAAAATTGTAGTTTGTTTGTTTGTTTGAACGCGCTAATCTCAGGAACTACTGGTCCGATTTGAAAAATTCTTCAGTGTTAGATAGCCCATTTATCGAGGAAGGCTATAGGCTATATATCATCACGCTAAGGCCAAAAGGAGCGGAGCAGCAATGAAGAATGTTTCAAAATCGGGGGTTCCACGGGGACGAAGTCGCGGGCGGAAGCTAGTACATAAATAAGAGAATATCATTAGCTATTTATTTTATAGTGATTACCTGAGACATACTGCTAAACGTTCTTTAGGTTCTATTGGTGTCTTAAATCTCGTCTGATGTCTTCTAAGGGCGGGCTTCAGCTCATTTAGTAAAATGTCAAAGTTTTCTTTGGACATTCTAAAATATCCAAAGAATTTATCTTCATCGTCTGCTATGTATCTGCATAAGGTGTTAAATTCTCCGTTAAAATTACGCATTCTCCAAAGAGGATGCACACTCCACTTTCGTTTAGCCCGTTTCTTCTTCCTAGTTTCTGCTTCCTCTTCATCAATAGCTATCGCAATAGCAGCCATCTCCAGTAAAGAAAACTCCATCATTATAAAAAAAAAACAATAATAGGGAGTTATTCACATCACTACACTACCTCGAACGACGACTACGCGACTGTGGCGGCGTATTAACCACAGAACATAATAATATATACTCTAGGAGGTATTAACCCGTTTAACATTCGGTGTAATATAAATTAGTAGCACGTAGGTACGGGCCCCGGCTCGTCAGCGCCCCGCCCCGGGCACGGCACGCTCTAATGAGAATCATCCCTAAACCGATAAAAACACGTTTCTTGTAATGGGCGCCACGTTTTTAATTTTATGTTATATCTGCAATAGAAAAACACTGATTTCAACGACTACCTATTAGGTACCTACGATTCTTGAGATACAGCCCGCTGACAGACGGATGGATGGACAGTGGGGGCTTAGTAATAGGGAATCCTATTACTAAGCCCCTTTCGTTAGATATTCGTCGTTCGGACCGGTACGTCTTGTAGTAAGATAATGAAGTGGCTTGGCGGAATTAAATGATGTAATTCCAATGCACATTCCTCGAAATATATTTGGCAAAAACCGATGGGTATGGTTGGTCCATATCGTATCATAATCCGATATGGATCTGGAAGAAAGAAGAATTTCTGCTGATTGCAGACACGGTCTCGAACCATGATTTTCAGGGTTCCTTAGCCAAATGACAAAAATCGGAAGTAATCGGAACCCTTATGGATTCGTCATGTCTGTCTGTCTGTCCGTCCGTATGTCACAGCCACTTTTTTCCGAAACTATAGGAACTATGCTGTTGAAATTCGGTAAGTACGTAAGATGTAGGTATTCTGTGAACCGCATTTAGATTTTCACACAAACATCGAAGAAAAAAAAATGGGTTTCCCCATACTTAGAACTGAAGTTAAACACATTTGTTTTATGCATCAAACCCATACGTGTGGAGTATCTATGGATAGGTAGGTCTTAAAAATAGGAGGTTTTTTTTCTAAACTGAATAGTTTGCGCGAGAGACACTTCTAAAGTGGTAAAATGTGTGTCTACCCCTATAACTTCTAAAATAAGAGAATGATAAAACTAAAATAATATGTATATATGATGTAGGTACATTACCTGTATCGTAAAGCGCAACTTTTGCTTATAATATAATTATACCTACAGGTTTGTACGGAACCCTCGGTGCGCGAGTCCGACTCGCACTTGGCCGGCTTTTTTAAGTGCGAGCGAAGCCAATTCGAAAATTGTTGCAATTGTTGTTGGCGGCGATTGATCCCTTTTGTATCTGGGGAATGCTCCAACCAGCCCGCGAAATTCAAATTTTCTTACGTTTTTTGCAATTTGCAGGCCAGTGCTAGGTTGTATGTTGTTGGTTTTTTGTTCCTAGGCCTTTATGAACTTGGAGGGTTGTATTAGTGATTTTGATGATTATAATTATGTTACTGCAAATGTCTTACAGCCGCGAATAATATTTTAATCAACATACAACGTTCAGAAAACTCAGAATTCCAAAGAAGCAGGTTGGTATTAATTTTCTAGTGCGTGTCGTTAACTGATTTATATGTGCTGACCATTTTAGTGTGTTGTCTATAGTGAGACCCAGATGTTTTATATTGGTAGTAGGTACGAGTTAATTTAGGGCAACTACAATTATCTGGTAGGTCACAAGTTTGTACAATGACTGAGAAATCTGGTGGGGGCTGCGTGTTAGTGCGGTGAGAGAAGGTCATATACTTGGTTTTATCGACATTGAGCGTTAGTAAATTGTCATCAAGCCAAGACATTGTATCTCTCAGCGCTCGCTCTGCGCAGCAGTGAGCCTCTTTCCAATCTTTTCCATGCACAACCAACGCAGTGTCATCAGCGTATGTAATTATATGACAGTTTATTACCAAACTGTAGGTACTGACTTCAAACAAGCTTCAAACATAAGGTGTTGATGTACAAGAGGAAGAGTGTGGGTCCAATCAATCAATCAATCAATCAATCAATTTTTTTTTATTTGCTTAAAACGGTGTACAAAGTTGTTTTACAGATATTAAAGAGCATACATGTTTTGCTTATATAATAGCATGCAAATATTATAGGTTATTTTGTAAGTGGCTCCCATCAAAAAATTCTTTAATGCTGTAAAAATTATGACTGCCCAGCCATATGTACAGTTTTTTTTTAAATAATTTAAGATTAAAAGTTTTCAATTCATTGGGAATTTTATTGAATGTACGAACACACACATGGCTAAACAGCTTTTATTATATTTAGCCAGTCTTGGTAAATCATTTAATAGAAGCCTGTGAGGGTCCCGCCAGTTTCGGGGATAAACATCCTCTGCCTTTTTAAATAAGTCTTTATGTTTCTTAACAAACATGCAAACTTCAAGGATATAGAGACAGGGTAGCGGTAATAAACCAAAAGATTGGCCTGCAAGATTCATCAGGTTGAAGCCCATATATCGCACGAATACACTTTTTTGTGCAACAAATGCCCTGTTTTTCTCCGTACTATTTCCCCACATTACGAGCCCATAGCGTATTATCGATTCAACATAAGCATGATAGGTAGTGATGGCAGTTTTAATGTTTGTTACATTTTTAACCTTTCTCAGTGCGTATACGAATTTATTTATTCTTTTACTTATATTATCTACGTGTGCTTTCCAGTTTATGTCCTGATCAATTATTACTCCAAGAAATTTTGTTTTTATTGCTTCATTAGGTTTTGGTATGTCAAGTTTCAAATTGTAGGTATTTATTATTGTTTGAGTTATTAAATTGGATATAAACAGACTTATCTAAATTAATTTTTAAGTTATTCATGTCAAGCCATTCAATTAATTTGTCAATAGTATTGTTAATTTCTGTTTCATGGTCACAACAAGTACCTATTATTTTTTTTTATCTGATGTCACTACAATGAAAATATCGTCGGCGAATAGTATGCATCTATGATGTGTTATGTCTGTGATGGAATTTATGTAGAGTAGGAACAGTATTGGGCCCAAGATACTCCCTTGTGGGACGCCATAATTGTTGCATTTATACTCGGATGAGTATAATGTCACGACGTTGTTTTTATCTAATTTTGAAAAATAATAACACATTGCTGACGGTTGTTTAGATATGAAGATATCCATTGCAGTGCATGTCCCCTTATTCCGTTTGAATCCAATCTTTGTAATAATAAGTCATGTGACACTAGGTCAAAAGCTTTAGACAAATCAAAGAATAAACCTGTAGTCAGATAGTTCTTATTAATATTGGATAATATTGTTTTTATTAGGGAGAAGACGGCTAATGAAGTAGATTTGCTTTTTTGAAAGCCATATTGATCTTTATTGATAATGTCAAATTTGTTACAAAAATCAACTAGTTTTTTATACATGCAACGTTCCAATATTTTTGACAGAATCGGTATTAAGGTAATTGGCCGATAATTACTTATACAATCTTTATCTCCCTTTTTAAAAAGTGGTTTAATTATTGATAGCTTTAATATATCTGGAAAAGTTCCAGTAGAAAATGATAAATTAATTAAATGTGTAAGAATTCCAACTATTTCATTAATGCATAATTTAATAATTTTAGTGCTAATTTCATCGTAGCCTTCTGAATTAGTGTTAGCTAGCGATATTGTTTCTGCTCTGACTTCATTTTCTGATACTGGTCTAAGAAACATGGAACCGTGAGCCGAATTTGTAGTTTTTGTCTTTGTTAATGTTGAGTTGTGTGCCAAATTGATGTAATGTTTATTGAAGGTAGATGCAATTTCGACGGGGTTTGTAATTATTGTGTTATCAACTTATATATCTAATTTCCTCTATGTTATTCTTGTAGTTAGTGTTAGGTATTTCATTTTTCACAACTGTCCAAGAGGCTTTGCATTTGTTTTTACTTCTATTTATAAACTTTATATTAGCGTTTCTTTTTGAAAAATAAATACATTTTTTCAATAAATTTGAGTATGTTATGTATTTTGATTTGTTACTTGGGCTTTTATGTTTATAGTATGTATAGCGTAGTGTCCTTTTGATCTTGCAGCTTCGTTTTAGTCCTTTGGTAATCCAGTTTTGTTTATATTTGTTATTCATATTTACTTTTACCCTTATTTTTGGAAAGCAAAGAGAATAGGCATATTATTTCATGAAACTTACTGAATGCTATGTTTAAATCATTTTCCATGTATATTTCTAACCATACTAAATTTTTCAAGCATTCACGAAATTTTTGTATGTACTCCATATTAAAGTCTCTCTTATAAATGTAATATGTAGTTGGTTTTTGAGTTTGATGTTTTAAGGGAATACTTAGCATTTGTGCAGTGTCGTGGTCAGATAGATGAAGGGGTAGCACTGTAGCAACCGCATCTGGGATGTTACTTAAAATATGGTCAATACAAGACGACTTACGTGTGGGCACGTTGATATGAATTTTCAAGTTACAGTATTATTACACAGGTCAAACAACTCGTTCGTGATATGGCCTTTTTTAAATGTGTTTATCTTAAAAAGTACGCTGCCTTGGGGTGCACCAAAAGAGAGAGTCGCTTGAGAACTTGTATAGTTACCTATCCTAGAGCACTTGGTCCTGTTCGAGAGTTATGAGCGAACAATTTTCCAATGCAATCCCACGAACGCCAATGGATTCCATTTTTGAGAGTAGGTAATTATGGAACAGAAACAGTGTCGAAAGCCTTAGACATATCGAGAAACACACCTATCACTTTCTCTTTAGTATCAAGATTACGGGTTATAATCTCAGTTAGTAATAAAGTTGCATCTTCTGTTGATTTCCCTTTCATAAACTCAAATTGGTTTTCTATAATGTTTAATTAATAATTTTTCTAGGACTTTGGAAATAACGGTTAGCACCGATATTGGTCTATAGTTTCTGACACTGTCTCTTTCACCACTTTTATGGATGGGATGGACTGAAGCTCTCTTTAAAATATCCGGGAAAACACCAGTACTTAGGCATAAGTTACATAATATGTAGGTATGTAAGGGGAGGAATCAGACTACTCTTCGTAGTTTTAATAAGTTGTGTAGGAATGTTGTCAATGCCAGCCAAATTAAAAAATCCAAACAAAAAAACCTACATCTGTAGACTATATTTTCAATATTCATGACGATGCAACAATAGACTGTCAGGTAGTCTAATTCTAATATTAAAAGCGATACAACTTTGGAACATATGATAAAATCAAAAGTTATATCTCCAACCAGGAAACCCAAACAAAACATTCATGGGTTACAGTGCTCAACATCCGCTTTAAGTATCGGATTCTTTTGATGCCCAAATAAAACTATAAAACTGCATTTTCCTAAACGTACTAAAATGGGTTTCAATCTGAACTCTACTGACGATAAATCCACTTCAAAAAATTCAAAGATATTATCTAAAATTACAATAGATAAAACAATTCCTCGAATTTGTCAGACTTATCGAAGAGTTCCAATTCCCTTGGAATCAAAAATAAATAAAAAAAGAGGAACTGGTTAAAATGGACATCATTGAACCTCTAAATAAAACATTTTCTTGGGTTTCTTCAATGGTAACCGTTTCAAAGCCTGATGATGATATTCGTGTTTGTTTAGACTTGCGTGCCGCCAACAAAGCCATCGTCAAACTGCCTATCAAAATAGTAAAAAAAAGTTTTTTTTTTTTTTTATGGCAACTGAGCCGGTTCCGAAACAAAAAAAGAATCACCTATTTCTATTTTTTATTAATGGCAAGTAGAGCCGATGTCGACTATTCTGTCCATGGTCAAGAATATAATTATTAAAAAAAAAAAAAAAATCGACTATTCTGCCAATGTCAAAAGTACCTACCTAAATTGGAAAAGCAAAGTTTTTGTAAACAATATGATAGGTACTTATGTACTGTCAGTGTATTGTCACTGTCATTGTCATTTATCATCTGTCATTCTGTCCGTTATAATACCACTGACGTAACTCAGTCAGACAGAACGTATCGTCCGTTTGTTTATATGGATTGTTTGCAAGGCAACTAATGAATGGCTACATAAATATTTTACTATCGATATCCATGTTGTTTATTCAATTTACGCTAATGCATCGGGATTTTGATTTGGTCTATTAAATTACATGGTTTGAATACATACGAACGCTCAAAGCAATATGGTAAAGAGTGGTTGTTGTAAATCATTCGATAAATTTGTTTTGTATTTGCTCATTTTGAAACTAAAATAATGTACATATTTTTAGGAGGGGGCTTACAGAGAAAAATACTCGTTTATCGGAGAATGGTATGATAATCAAGCCAGCCTAATTCGCCGGTATCATGTGTTTTATTACCCTACCGATGAAACACTTGAAATGTTCGATTTAAGAACTCGGAAAACTTTCGTGAGGAGGGTCAAAGTAAATGGCATCACTTTGGAGAGCTTTTATATTGGGTGCACACTGTACATTCTTGGTCGCCTCATAAAAATAGTTGATTTTGCCTGTGAAGATACAAGAAAAAAATTACACAAAGAAATGCAGGTGTAAGTAAATTATGTATGTACATTTAGATATTTTTTTTAAATCCCTGAACGAAACAGTTCTGTTCCTCTTTTGGATTAATAGTATTTCAGTCATTAGAAGATTATTGAGTCACATTTTGTTTACAGAACATTTGTATTAATGAAACCATTGCCGACTACCATTGCTGGCAAGATCTTGACTCAGTTCCAAGAGCAAGGACTCCGTCTTTCTAAGATGAAAAAAGCATGTCTCGTGCCAAATGATATTGATAATATATATCGGGCACAAGTAACCAAGCCTACATATCCGTAAGTTGATGTCTGGAAATAACTCAAATATATTTGGAAGCTTTTAACTGTATTAAGGATATAATCTAGTAATTGAACTCTATCCCAGCACCAATTTACTTACCCAGTCTTGTTGAATGCATAAAAATATATCTTGTCAGATCTCAGAGTAACAAGAGGCACATTCTACTAGCGGTCTTCCTGTACATTGGTGTGGCTGTTGCAAAACAATAATATATCTGGAGAAGTTAAGACAAGCATGAACTTAATAAATAAATTTGCACTAAGTATCAATTGATAAAAGTATGATGACTGGAAATTGTGGAAATTGAGTGTGTTCCTTCAAATGGATTGTATTAGATCTAATTTGCTATGACTTTGAAATTAAAAGTTGAGCTCAAAATGTTTTTTTTAGATTATTTTTATGGACTTGAGGTCTAAATTGCTTTTTTTGGTTTTTGATTTATCAAAGTATTTAAGAGTTTTTGGAAATTACCTGTGTCACACCTACTTAAGTACCTACTCAACAATAAAAGCCATAACAAACATGTTGGTAAAATTTTGAAAATAAAAAACCGTTACTGCAGAGCGCCAATTCTACTAATTTTTATTTACTTCTTACGTATCTCAATCGCAAACTGTCAAAATAAATGAAAATTAAGGCTTTTTTGACAGTTTGCGATTGAGCTTTAGATAAACATCACTGGAAAGTGGCAAATGCATAAGATTTAAAAAAATTGAAATTGTTAACTGTTTTTTCTAAATAAGACACGGATAGATTGGAAACTATTGAATTTGGATGGTATTAATGATTTTTTCATAATATATTGAGAAATTATAATCTTATAATGATTTATTACAATGTTATGGAGTCAAACATTTTCCAGTAACATACATAGTTAAAAAAAAGGAATATTGTACTAGAGTTTACAAATTTGAATTCTTTTAAATATTGAATTACAGATTTTTACTGGACCACCTTACCAATCAACTTGTCTATGGAATGGAACTTGTTGGGAAAAATGCGGTTTCTGTTGTCTTAGAAACTGTTGGTGACAAAGATCCTCACAAAGCTGCACCTGGCACTGTAAGGGCTCTATATGGCGTTGACCCTGTGAGAAACTGTGTTCATGCTTCGGCAAATGCAGAGGATGCAGCATTTGTAAGTGGCCAATTTAATTATTGCACTATGTAAGTCATCAGTCCACCTTGTGGGAGACCTTCCAACGTTGCGTTGCGTCTTCCGGTATGTGGTCGCCATTCCAGAAATTTTCGGCCCCATCGACCATCTGTTCTAGTTCTCTGGGTAGCCCATGGATGCAAGACGCACTGGACCAGTTGTTGTGGTGACACTTGAGGGAGACTATGTAAGTTAACCCAATTATTTTTCCACTGCTGGAGCATAGGCCTCTCTTCTTAGTGTTCAAGAAGAGTATGATTGAAACCCATAATGTTTCCACTGCTGGAGCATAGGCCTCTCTCTCTTCTTAGTGTTTCAGAAGAGTGATTGAAACCCATAATGTTTCCACTGCTGGAGCATAGGCCTCTCTTCTTAGTGTTCAAGAAGAGTATGATTGAAACCCATAATGTTTCCACTGCTGGAGCATAGGCCTCTCTTCTTAGTGTTCAAGAAGTGTATGGATGAAACCCATAATGTTTCCACTGCTGGAGCATAGGCCTCTCTTCTTAGTGTTCAAGAAGTGTATGATTGAAACCCATAATGTTTCCACTGCTGGAGCATAGGCCTCTCTTCTTAGTGTTCAAGAAGAGTATGATTGAAACATAATGTTTCCACTGCTGGAGCATAGGCCTCTCTTCTTAGTGTTCAAGAAGAGTATGATTGAAACCCATAATGTTTCCACTGCTGGAGCATAGGCCTCTCTCTCTTCTTAGTGTTTCAGAAGAGTGATTGAAACCCATAATGTTTCCACCGCTGGAGCATAGGCCTCTCTTCTTAGTGTTCAAGAAGAGTATGATTGAAACCCATAATGTTTCCACTGCTGGAGCATAGGCCTCTCTTCTTAGTGTTCAAGAAGTGTATGGATGAAACCCATAATGTTTCCACTGCTGGAGCATAGGCCTCTCTTCTTAGTGTTCAAGAAGTGTATGATTGAAACCCATAATGTTTCCACTGCTGGAGCATAGGCCTCTCTTCTTAGTGTTCAAGAAGAGTATGATTGAAACCCATAATGTTTCCACTGCTGGAGCATAGGCCTCTCTTCTTAGTGTTCAAGAAGTGTATGGATGAAACCCATAATGTTTCCACTGCTGGAGCATAGGCCTCTCTTCTTAGTGTTCAAGAAGTGTATGATTGAAACCCATAATGTTTCCACTGCTGGAGCATAGGCCTCTCTTCTTAGTGTTCAAGAAGAGTATGATTGAAACCCATAATGTTTCCACTGCTGGAGCATAGGCCTCTCTTCTTAGTGTTCAAGAAGAGTATGATTGAAACCCATAATGTTTCCACTGCTGGAGCATAGGCCTCTCTCTCTTCTTAGTGTTTCAGAAGAGTGATTGAAACCCATAATGTTTCCACTGCTGGAGCATAGGCCTCTCTTCTTAGTGTTCAAGAAGAGTATGATTGAAACCCATAATGTTTCCACTGCTGGAGCATAGGCCTCTCTTCTTAGTGTTCAAGAAGTGTATGGATGAAACCCATAATGTTTCCACTGCTGGAGCATAGGCCTCTCTTCTTAGTGTTCAAGAAGTGTATGATTGAAACCCATGTTTCCACTGCTGGAGCATAGGCCTCTCATCTTAGTGTTCAAGAAGAGTATGATTGAAACCCATAATGTTTCCACTGCTGGAGCATAGGCCTCTCTCTCTTCTTAGTGTTTCAGAAGAGTGATTGAAACCCACAATGTTTCCACTGCTGGAGCATAGGCCTCTCTCTCTTCTTAGTGTTCAAGAAGAGTATGATTGAAACCCATAATGTTTCCACTGCTGGAGCATAGGCCTCTCTTCTTAGTGTTCAAGAAGTGTATGGATGAAACCCATAATGTTTCCACTGCTGGAGCATAGGCCTCTCTTCTTAGTGTTCCAGAAGAGTGATTGAAACCCATAATGTTTCCACTGCTGGAGCATAGGCCTCTCTAATTAGTTTTAAAGAAGTGTGAGATTGTGGTCATCTCAATGGATCACTACTTTTGTGTTGTATTCCATATTGGAATACTATGTGGAATGCAATTACTATGTTGACTTTTGTTTTTTTTTTATGATTAACCAAGTTAGTAATTACGAGTACATAAAATTAATTAACATAAAAGTAATTACTTTTATCAACAGGACATAGATTACTTCTTCCCACCACCTCCGATGCGATCAACGCGGCTAAGGTTGACGGCGACCCTATCTAACTGCACCCTCTGCATAATCAAACCACACGCGGTCCGAGAGGGGAAACTAGGAAAGGCTCTAGAACTGATAGATGATGGAGGGTTCAACGTCACGGCTCTCAACATGGTCATTGTCGAGAACATTAATGCTGCTGAGTTTTATGAAGTGTATAAGGGAATTGTGCCAGAATATAAGGTGAGTGAGTGATGGCATCATTGTAGCATTTTTTGCATAAATGAGTCTCAAAATGTGGTTTTAGTTTTTTCCATCTTGTCAGAATTATAAAACAATCTAACTTATGGTAAAAGTCTGGGATTTGGATTACGAGGGTCAACATAAATGTCGCAAATGATCCCAAAGGAACATACCTACTCCCGCGTAAAAAGTAGGTATGCTTTGTGTTATTCCAGACTATAATCTACCTCTGTGCCAAATTTCATTAAGATACGGCTGACGAGCCGTTCTGAAGGATTGGGTTAAAACATCCTTCCATCCATCCATCCAAACTTTCGCAATAATAAAGAAGTATAGATATATTTTATCATTGTTGACTAAAAGTTCCGCATATTGAAGCATACAATAAAAAATAAGTCTTCACCATTACTTTGTTCACTATGATTTTATTAATTCCAGGGTATGGTGGAAGAGCTTTCAAGTGGGCCCTGTGTGGCGATGGAAATAGTATCCAAAGATAAAACTTTAAACACTGCCGTTGCATTCAGAAAGCTGGTTGGGCCTACTGATCCAGTAAGATATCTTAAAACATTACAAATGACGCACATTTACTTCATAGCACAAAAAAAATCATTTAATTTACCTATTTGTATGCTTTGTTTTCAGGAAGTGGCCAGGTTACTGCGCCCATACACAATCAGAGCAAAACTCGGTAATACAAAAGTGCAGAATGCGATTCACTGTAGTGATTTACCTGAAGATGGACTACTAGAGGTTGAATATTTCTTCAAGATATTAGATTTATAAATAAGGCTGATATTAAAAAAAAGCCGTTACTTATCTTCAAATTGTAGCGTGATTGTGTGAAATAATAAACAATGCATTTGGTAATAATACCTAATAGTTACTATTTTCTGTTCAATTGCTCAGCTTCGGCACTTGTCAAATGTTATGTATTGAAAATCTAACTCGAAACTGCATGGTCGTCAGCAGGAATATGCATTTTGCAGGGGGGTTCATTTTGAACGGACTGTGTTCAAAATGTTTTACAACCCTCGGAAAGCTTTTCCTTCTTATGAGGCTTTTAAAATATAATTTAAAATATATTTTTATCTTGAAATGTTTTCGGGCATTCTCCTCCCGGCGCCCATAGGTATGCCTAATTTAGAATTATTTATGTCACAGCATATTTGTTGCTTTATTTTCACTGTTGCACATTTCCATTCTCCAAATTGCCCCGTTGCTCACATACCCGTAGAAGTTTGAGTTGAACCCACGGCAATACTTTGGTAGGTATGCTACCTGATATTTTATTTGTCAAAGACACGGTTCTTGTACAAATCGATATTCGCAATTAATGCACAATAAAAGAAAAGATAAATGTTAAGTACATTTTTATGGGAGCTGCCAGTGTCGTATATTTCGTACATATACGAAGAGGCCGAATTCTAGACTCGCTGCTTAGTATTTTCGCGATTTCAGTATTGATCCAATAGTAAAAGTTGTTCATAGTGATGAGTACAATGACCCCTTGAGTGGTAATTTTTGTTCTATTACACGTTGTACATCCTCTCCAAATCTACTAAATCCAGATAGCAATAGTTTTTCTATTCAAGGTCGGGACCCTCAATTCTGAGGCATATCGCTATTTTTAGGCAACCCGTTAAATCGAAAATAAAAAAGAAGCATTTGTCCTTCTCCAAAGTCTAAATTTCATTCAAAACCCTTTAGTCGTTAAGACGTGAAGAGGTAACAGACAGAGTTACTTCCCCCTTATAATATTAATATGGATGTGGATGGTAATTGAAAATGTGGCCATCTTACCGTCATCTGCCGCTCACTTTTAGAGCGTGCGACCTCGTTTGTTTCAATCGCTATGCTCATGATTGCAACAGTCACGGGGATGGATCGCATTGTAAGTTTAGCCTCTCACATAGGTAATTATCTTTGTATCTATACTAATATTATAAAGCAGAAGAGTTTGTTTGTTTGTTTGTTTGGTTGAACGCGCTAATCTCAGGAACTACTGGTCCGATTTGAAAAATTCGTTCAATGTTAGATAGCCCATTTATCGAGGAAGGTTATAGGCTATATATCATCACGCTAAGACAAAGAGGAGCGGAGCAATAATGGAAAATGTGACGCAAACGAAGTTGCGCGGGTCAGCTAGTTGGTTATAAACGGCCGCTGCATTCTAGAAGCTCTAGTGAGTTTTTCACCACCTTCGCGTCATTGATTTTGTCTTCTGTAGCGTCTTCGCGAGTTAAGAGACTGTTATTAGTTTTGTCTCTTACGTTAATACTCATCATTATCGGTTAGCTTATTTGTACAGTCGCCAGCATATCAAGCTACAACAACTTGTCAAATTTCTTTGTTAGATTTTCAACTTTATCGCTAAAGAGATTGGGTTTTAATTTGGTTGGGAAAATTTGGCAGTTTCGGATAGCCTGATGTGCTGGCGACTGTACATAAAAACCAAATGAAGGGTTTGCCCTTCATTTGGTTAATATTGTCGTGAATGCAAATAATGCCAGAATGTTGCCGTGTGCCAATGTCTCACCCGTTGCAATAAGTCGACAAACAAGACTGATTTAACAATAAGTGGTTTACATGAAGCCAACTTGATTATAATAACTCACTGAAATCTCAATAAAAGTTCTGAGAATTTTATGTGTTCTAAATTATTTGATGCATTCCACCCATCCAAGCCCAATCAACTACCTACCTACTAAAAATGCAGATTTTTCCGGCCAGTTCCCATACTGGAAAACTAGCCAATACGAGATACCCCTCCAGAATATAAAGGGGTTGTGCGCGTAAGGGTTGCGGGACCTAAACGTGAACAATAATATCTACTTGGTGAATCAATTGCCGTAATTGATGCAGATGGCTATTGAAAAATCCCTGACGAAGAAGCAACATAAACAACCCTGTCCAACATAGGAATCGAACCCAGGTGGACAGTAAAAAGCTTTCTGGCATAGCTTACGTGTTATAAAAGCTTTGAATTTATTAATGCTAAGTTCTTGAATGTGGCTAAGAAGTTTATTATAAAAATGTACTTATATGAAGGCGTCAGCGACGGCTGAGCGATAGCGCCATCATCGTTTGGGTACGGTGGTATCAGGATCATTGTAGAATAAAACACTCAATACAGTACTAAGCTCTCTTTATTAACTTTGGCTGAGTGCTGAGCTTAGTACTGTATTGAGTCTATGTCCTGTTGATAAAAGTAATTACTTTTATGTTAATTAATTTTATGTACTCGTAATTACTAACTTGGTTAATCATAAAAAAAAACAAAAGTCAACATAGTAATTGCATTCCACATAGTATTCAAATATGGAATACAACACAAAAGTAGTGATCCATTGAGATGACCACAATCTCACACTTCTTTAAAACTAATTAGAGAGGCCTATGCTCCAGCAGTGGAAACATTATGGGTTTCAATCACTCTTCTGGAACACTAAGAAGAGAGGCCTATGCTCCAGCAGTGGAAACATTATGGGTTTCATCCATACACTTCTTGAACACTAAGAAGAGAGGCCTATGCTCCAGCAGTGGAAACATTATGGGTTTCAATCATACACTTCTTGAACACTAAGAAGAGAGGCCTATGCTCCAGCAGTGGAAACATTATGGGTTTCATCCATACACTTCTTGAACACTAAGAAGAGAGGCCTATGCTCCAGCAGTGGAAACATTATGGGTTTCAATCATACTCTTTTTGAACACTAAGAAGAGAGAGGCCTATGCTCCAGCAGTGGAAACATTATGGGTTTCAATCACTCTTCTGAAACACTAAGAAGAGAGAGAGGCCTATGCTCCAGCAGTGGAAACATTATGGGTTTCAATCATACTCTTCTTGAACACTAAGAAGAGAGGCCTATGCTCCAGCAGTGGAAACATTATGGGTTTCAATCATACACTTCTTGAACACTAAGAAGAGAGGCCTATGCTCCAGCAGTGGAAACATTATGGGTTTCAATCACTCTTCTGAAACACTAAGAAGAGAGAGAGGCCTATGCTCCAGCAGTGGAAACATTATGGGTTATTACTCGAAGTTAGCCCTACCTTACTGGACCGTTTGTCCCAATACAAATTCATATTAACACAATTTTATATAAACAACTAGCTGACCCACGCAATTTCACCTGCGTCACATTTTCCATTAATGCTCCGTTCCTATTTGTCTTATCGTAATGATATAGACTATAGAGCCTATAGCCTTCCTCGATAAATGGGCTATCTAACACTGAAATAATTTTTCAAATCGGACCAGTAGTTTCTGAGATAAGCGCGTTCAAGCAAACACATTCTTCAGCTGAATATAGTATAGACTGTATAGAGAATAGATACAAAGCAAAGTTCTACGACGTCTAGTTTAGTGGGGGTTGACGGCTGTCCTGCCAGACGTCCAGACTGGTAAGATAAATATAGCAGGCAGACCAGCGATCTTTCCGCACTAGTGCGAAATACACTTCATTTCGTAGGTAGGTACCTAAAAGCAATGTGGCAGTATAAATCCGACAGCAGATTTAAATACTCAAGTCGTAAGTGCGCCGGGCACAGTTGTAAATGTCCCCGCGGACCGAGCGAGTAGTCGATTGTCAATATTAAAAGCC
This sequence comes from Ceramica pisi, assembly GCA_963859965.1. Taxonomy (NCBI): domain Eukaryota; kingdom Metazoa; phylum Arthropoda; class Insecta; order Lepidoptera; family Noctuidae; genus Ceramica; species Ceramica pisi. Next base: position 9,436,575 of record OY982529.1, read on the forward strand.
GAATTAGAGTTGCATAATTCCGAGTTAGCACAGGCTAGGGCGGCGTCCGCAGCTGCTTTAAGTCGTTTGGAGATAGCCAGAATAGAACTGGAAAGTTCAAACGGCGCGGAACCGCCTAATGTTGGAAAGTCTCGTGTTGAAGGTTGGATATCGGAGCAACACGTATTTAGTAGGCCGGCAATAGCAGACGAACCTCGAATCTCGGGACAGCCCATACGGCCTCCTGACGCGAGTAGGAGTGAACCACGCGTAGGCGAGAACACGTCGCAAAATGATAGAAACGACATGTCAATGCTAGCCAACGCGATAGTGCAGGCGGTTAACTCCAACAAATCTAGCGCATCGGTACCAAAGTATATCCATGAACTGCCCCATTTTGACGGGACAATAGCAGAGTGGATGTCATTTAAGGCGGTATATAGTGACACGGAGGATATGTTTACAGACGTCCAAAACGTGGCCCGCCTTCGAAAAGCGCTGCGAGGCGCAGCCCGCGAAACGACTAGGGCGTTATTGTTTACAGTATCGGATCCGTACGAAATAATAGATACGTTAGAACGACGGTATGGCAGACCAGAATTACTCGTCTTATCCGAACTAGAAAATATTAAACGTATGCCACGCATGTCCGACGATGGACGCAACTTGTGTAGTTTCGCGAGCAAAGTTGCGAATACGGTAGCGGCAATCAAAACCCTCAAACAGCCGCAATACCTATATTCGCCCGAATTAGTAAATAGAATAGTAGACAAGCTAAGTATTATTCTTAAATATAAATGTTACGAGTTCAGGTCGGAGCACAGTGGCGCCCCCGAGCTCGAGCTATTATCGAGATTCCTAAACATCACGGCCGATCGATGTGGCGACATGTTCGCATACGAAACAGCGCGGGAAGATCGTAAATTCAAGCAAAAACCACGGGCAGTAAATACGACTCGTAAGAAGTTACATAACCGCGATCGCTCATACAGCGAAGATAGCGATAGTTCGTGTCAATCAGACACCGAAACTCGAAAGACGGTAGCCTCATTAAATAAACCGTCTACGAGAAAACAAGCGCCAAAGTCTCAAAAGTCGCGACCGCCTGTAGCACCGACGCAGTCGGTTAAATGTGTTCTATGTGCAGGTAATCATGGCAACGCCGAGTGCGCCGATTTCATAAAATTAAACGTAAGCGATAGATGGGACACGGTCAAAAATAATAAACTATGTTTCCGATGCCTACGTGACTCGCACATAAAGGTATTTAAATGCAAGTGTAGAGATGCAGGCGCAAGGGTGGATGATTTGCGAATATGAGAAAAACACCAAGTCGGTACACACAATTTATATTATCACGAAAACACATAAAGTACAGGAACAAGTCAATAAACACAAGTAAGAGAGTTATAAAAATGAAGATAACGTTACCAAATATCACTATATACAACACATATTTACAATATCAGCCGGTTGACCATTTACACTTTTTGATGACTGTTTCTTGAAGACTACTCTTGTAGGACTGCTGTAAGACTGCTGTGAGACTGCACTGTTCGCCCCAAAATGCTCTATTTCTATACTATTGTTTTGGGGCGCACGTAGTGTAAGGCTTGACCTACCCTACGACCAATTAATTTAATCTAGGTGCGAGCTCGAGACCTCTTCAACCAATCAGCGCCGAGTGCGCGTCGGACAGGTTTCGACGTGTCTGAACTTGCTCAGACCTGCCGGCGTCGAGCTCGCCACATCGTTTGTTTACACCTACTGTTCTATTGTTCATACAAAAACTACTTTTTCTTATCGGAACCTTTCACAAACTGGTTAGGTGCATTAAGTACAATAATACTAACTAAATAAGCATATACTTGAGATGGCTGTGCTTCCCAACAGCAAGTATATACCGTGCGGGGTGAGCGGGTGTGAAGCTTCGCACCATAAGCTATTACACGGTGGCAGCAAAAGGGAAGACAAGCCGGCTTCGTCGTCTCAATCTGCACGCGGGAACGTAAGCTCGATTAACCACGTACATAAGTCGAATACCTACTTAAAGATAGTGCCGGTCGAGATAAGCGGGCCGTTAGGTACCGTCACCACCCACGCCTTGTTAGATGAAGGCTCGACAATGACGTTGGTCGAACAGGAGGTGGCGGACGGTGTCATTCCTAGGGGACGCGGCCAGCTCTTATCTATAGAAGGAGTAGGGGGAAATCGAATCGACGAAACGGAATCGTGTCACGTTAAGTTATCTATTCGCGGCTTATATAATAGAAACATAGAGACTATGAACGCGCAAACTATAGGTAATTTAAATCTATCACCGCAAGAGGTAAGCAGCGATCTAACGCGCCAATGTAGTCATCTCGCCGACATAGAAGAGGAGCTATGTTACGAGTTAAGTAAACCTACCGTATTGATAGGCCAAGACAATTGGCATTTAATAACGTCTAGGCAGTTGCGCGTCGGCAATAAAAATCAACCCGTAGCTTCGTTGACCAAATTAGGATGGGTTCTGCATGGACAGGATTCACGACCGCGTAATACCGTCGCAACTATAAACCACATGCGACCAGCTCAAGTTGACGACCCGGCCTTACAGCTGATAAGAGATTACTTCAGTATCGAGTCGTTAGGTATAGAGCCGCGAAAACCTAAGTCGGATCCAGACCAGCGCGCCCTAGATATCTTAAATAAAACATGTAAAAAATGCCTAATAGCGATAGGTACGAAGCGGGTTTATTATGGCGCACAGACACTGAGATGATGCCAGATAACAAAAAACAAGCCCTCAGCCGTCTGCATTGTTTAGAGTCGAAACTAGACAAAAATGAAGACTTAAAAATTTAATATTCTAAACAGGTAAATAATTTAATAGAAGCGGGCTACGCCGAAAAAGAAGATTTCCCGGCCACATCGCCACGAGTTGGTACTTACCCCATTTTTCCGTCGTGCACCCACAAAAGGGAAAAATACGTTTGGTGTTCGACGCAGCTGCAAAATATGGAGGCAAAAGTCTAAATGATGCACTCCTAGCAGGCCCAGACTTGTTGCAGTCGCTATTCGGCGTATTAGTAAGGTTTAGAGAAGGTCGAATCGCGGTAGTAGCCGATATAAAGGAGATGTTCCTACAGGTCAAAATAGCCGAGCAAGACCGCGACAGTCTGCGATTTTTATGGAGGGGTGAGGATAGAAGAGAGCCGCCACAAGAGTACCGAATGACGTCATTAATATTCGGGGCAGCGTCATCACCTTGTACCGCCATTTATGTTAAAAATAAAAACGCAGAAAGTCACAGTCGGCAATATCCTGAGGTACAGTACGTAACTTTTACATGGACGATTATCTAGGCGCCTTTGATAGCGAGAGTAAAGCGAAAGAAATAATAAACTCCCTAAATAAAGTCCATCTAGCAGCATCTTTTCAGTTACGCGGGTGGGCATCGAACGCGCCCGACGTAATCAGTGACGTCACAGATACGCGCAGTAGTGATACGACCACGCTAGGTAAAAGCGACACCGAGCGAACGTTAGGTCTTATATGGAATCACGCGCGCGATACGTTAGGCTTCAACGTCAACCTACGAAACACACCGGCTAGCGTCATACAAGGTGACACTTTACCTACCAAGCGGCAGGTAACTAGCGCTGTCATGTCAGTTTTCGACCCGCTAGGTTTAGTTTCACCGATTACGATGATAGGTAAATGTCTCATACAGGAAATATGGCGTAGCGGAATAGGTTGGGACGATCCCATAACTAGCGAACATCACGTGACGTGGCTATCGTTCATAAATAACTTACAGTTGCTAAAACAGTTAGAAATAGATCGGTACATACCTGCTACGCCCTCTAACGAGGGGGAGTTGCACATTTTTTGCGACGCCAGCGAAAAGGTCTACGCGACCGCAATCTATTTCGTCAGTACTAGGACAGATGGTAGCAAATCGTCTCGGTTAGTGGTAGGAAAGGCCAAAGTAGCCCCACTAAAACCTATTCCCCGTCTAGAACTACAAGCCGCTGTATTAGGCAGCCGGTTAGCCGAATCGGTCAAGCGCGAGTCCGATTATAAAATAATAAAATGCCATTATTCGTCAGACTCAAAAACAGTACTAGCTTGGATTAAATCCGACCCGCGTACCTTTAAATCGTTTGTTGCGCATCGATTAGCCGAGATCGAAAGCTTAACTACGCCAGCAAACTGGCGTTGGGTGCCCAGCGCTGATAACGTCGCGGACGACGCGACCAAGGGCATTCCCGCCAATTTTAATGCCACACATAGGTGGTTTAGTGGACCCGAGTTATATATAGCATACGATGCGACCCCTGTAAATGGCCGCAAGAGAAACGAGTCGTGACGCCGCCACCCCCTTCAGGGGAAGAACGACAAATAAAACAAGTTCACGTGACTATTAGGCATGACGTCAGTGATTACCTACCGAAAGTAGAACGTTTCTCAAAATACATTCGATTAGTCCGTGCTGCTGCTACTGTACTTCTCGCCGCTGAGGTATTCAAAGCCAAACTACTCAATAGAATTACGAGAATTGAACTCACACCAAACCACATGAAACTAGCCGAGTTATTGCTAGTAAGAAGAAGCCAATATAACTCGTTTGCCGAAGACATTGTGACGATTGAGGCTGGGCGACGACCACCGAAGAAGTCGCCGTTCTACAAGCTCTCCGTGAAGATCGACCGCAACGGGATCCTGTGCTTGGACAGCAGAGTAAAAGATGAGCAAAACATGCCAGTCCTACATGCCTTTACACAGCTGTTGGTGCATCACACGCACGCAACCTTCAACCATGGCAACCATCAAACTGTCATGAATGAATTACGACAAAGATACTACATAATAGGACTGCGCAATGTTATACGCTACATATGCAACCAATGCCAATGGTGTCGGACCTACAAGGGAATCCCCTCAAAAATTCTCCTAGGCGACTTACCTACTGAAAGGCTGGCCCAAAATCAACCGCCATTCACAGCCACTGCGGTGGATTATTTTGGGCCCATGCACGCTACAGTCGGGCGAAGACGCGAGAAAAGGTGGGGCGCATTATATAGTACATGCCTTACCACACGCGCAGTACATATGGAGATGGTCACATCACTCACGGCCTCTTCCATGATAATGAGCCTACGACGACTGATAGCACGCCGCGGCGCGCCAACTGTAATATACAGCGACAATGGAACGAACTTCGTCGGCGCTGAAAAAGAAATACAAGAAGCGATGCAAGGCAACGACCAAAGCCTAAAAGCCTTCGCATCCGAGAAAATGATCACGTGGAAGAAGATACCACCGGGCGCCCCGAGTATGGGCGGTGCCTGGGAACGCCTCGTCAGATCAATAAAGACAGCTTTAAAAGTTACCCTGAAAGAGAAATATCCCTCTGATGAAGTGCTACACACGTTGTTGCTAGAAGCTGAACAAGTGGTCAACTCAAGGCCACTGACGCCAGTGAATCCCAACCTTGATGAAGAAGCGTTGACTCCCAATCATTTCCTAATAGGACGCTCAAGCGAGATATCACCATTCGGCTCGTTCAAAGATACCACGATAGACGTACATACATGGAAAGCCACCCAGGCATTAGCTGATTCATTTTGGGGACGTTGGTCGGCGGAATACAAACCACTGCTGATGCCCCGACCCGGCTCCAATCCTGAACATAGAAACCTAAAAATCGGCGACATTGTCATGATAGTAGACAATACAATGCCTCGAGGAGTGTGGCCCAGAGGAGAGGTGACCCAAGTTTACCCCGGACCAGATAGACGTGTTCGAGTTACCGAAATCCGTACAGCCGCCGGATTAATTCGTCGCCCAGCCTCTCGTCTCATCGTGATAACAACGGACTAATCACCAAGTTATGGTGGTGCTTGCGCACGAGGGGGAGATTGTAAATAACAGCTCTAGACATTTAAGTTAGACGTAAATAATAGCTAGTTATTTAGGTAGATTAAGTCCTTTTGTTTACTTTGCCATATTCTTTGTTATACCTAATTTTCTTACCTATTTACCTTTTATACGTTCTTTAATATTAACTTAGAAGTCTAATAAAGACCAATTTCCATTATTGTGTTGACTAAAAACGCTAATTAGTTATAAGTTCCTACTTTATATGTAAATTCAATGCTAATCGTTATGAGAGAATAAAATCTCAACTAGGAACATACTTTAAAATGTACAATAAGATTCTAATTGGAATCGTTACTAGATTTAAGCATTCCATGTACCTAATTCTAAGAAATTGATCAAATATATAAGCTGCCTATTCGTCCACACTGAACAGACACACACCACGCCGCTGACATGTGCGGCTACATTATAAATACGGGCGACGCGCTCGCTCAGTGTTCGGATCGGCCAAGTTACAAGCGGAGTAGACGCGAAGACCGTTCTTTTCGCGCCTACCCACCGCTCGCTCGGACCGCGACTTCAACTACCCCACGACTGTGTAAACGGTTTTTCCGTTTGCACAGCCGCGGGGCCGTTATTTGAATTCCAAGTGCGCATACCTACCCACTTTGGTCGCGTAATAGTAACTTTTTCTTTTCTTTGTCCGTGATTTTTCTTCATCGTTTGTGCCGTCTTTTCTTTGTGCCGTCCACCGCCGTCTTGACCCATCGAGTCGGCGGCTCATCGTCAATGTTGGGAGCAGGCGCCCGCGGCCCTCCGGGCCGCGATGGCGCCCCTACAGAAGACCCACCGCCGGAGATCCGACCGTCGCTGGGCCGGGTGGCGTCGCTACCGAACATCGGTAGGGCGCTGTCCGGCTCAGCGGCAGCAGCAGCAGCAGTGCGAAGACCACCTAGCACTGCAGCACCACCGCCAGCAGCCATAAAGGTAGGCAAACCGGTTGCCGCACCGCCTACCCGCACGCCAACATCGCGCGCCTCCGCGCTCGGCGCGCCCGCGAACGCTCGCAGCACTGCGCCCCCGGCTCGCGCAGCCGCTCAAGCCGCGCGCTCCGCTGCGCCGCAGGCACCCGCCGCGTTCCCTGGTGCTCATCAAGCGCGCACCTACGCGCAGACCGCGTCGCCCGCATCACCACCAGAAAAATGTGAGACTACCCGCACACCGCCAACCATGTCGCGCACCGCGTCAGCCGCGCCCCGCAGCTTGCTGGCGGGCGCAGCGGCACCGTCCGCGCGCGCAACAGCAACAGCATCCCGTGACCCGCGCCTACAGAAGGGCACCGCGCGCCCCGCGACCCCTTCAACCCCGGCGTCACCAGCACCGCCGCGCGCCTCTGCCTACGACGCGCCCGCGACCTTTTCGGCCCAGTCGTCGCGCGCGGGGTCGAACGCGTCTCTGGCGTCAATGGACGAGGCACGTTCGGCGCCATCGTCTCCATCAATAGGCGACGAGATGGAGACGTACGAACAGCAGGAGACCCGAGCCCAGCGACGACGCCGGAGCACAGATGAGGAAGCCGAAGAGGAAGCCAAGCGGTACCGCCTTGACTCGCCGCGCCCGCACGCTTGCGAGCGCCAGTCGCAGGGTCAGAGTGCTGTGCCGCCGAGCTTCCCAACATCCGGAGATGACGGGGTAAGTCCCTTAAAGATTACTACCCCCAACCCCGAGGCAGCCCCCACGGCCAAGCCGAAGAAAAAGCCGCGCTACCCTCCGCTGGTAGTGGAGAAGCTGCCGAACTGGGCCCAACATTTTAGGGCCCTCGCAGCCAAGCTGGGCCGGCCACCAAATGCTCGCCCCTTTGGTACAGGTGTCCGGTTCTCACCGGAAACCGAGGACGAATACAGGCTGGTCCAGCGTTATCTGACCAGCCTGGAAAAAGAAGAAAGGATCAGCTGGTTTGCTTATTCACTGCCAGCCGACGTACACTTTAAGGTAGCGATACGGGGGCTGCCAGCTGACACAGATCCCCAGGAGATCGAGGAGGAGCTCCGCATTCAGGGGTACGAGCCAGAGTACGTGCGCCACATAAGGGCGCGCCAAGGAAGACCTGGCTGCGTATTCTACGCCATGCTGAAGCGGACGCCAGATGTGCGCCGCATTTACGACACCACCGTGTTTCTCCTAATGCGGGGTGTCAAGATAGAAGCATGGCGGGGTAAACGTGGGCCCGCCCAGTGTCACAGGTGCCAAAAATTTAGGCACTCGTCACACCAATGCCACCGGCCGCTCGCTTGCGTCCGATGCGGAGAGGGGCACGCAGCCCGAGACTGCCCGCGCCCACGGGAAGAGCCCGCCACCTGCGCCAACTGCGGGGGCGCGCACCCGGCGTGCTATGTCAGCTGCCCGGTTTTTCAAAAAGAAATCCGGAACAAGCGAGCGGGGACTGTCGCCATAACGACAGCAGCAGCGCGCCGCCAAACAAACACAAACACAAACACAGACTGTCTGCAAGAAGAGGCACAAGGCGGCGCGTCACTAATGGCGGCAGCCAACGGGCCCACAAACCGTGACGGAGCTCCCACTAACGGAGGGAGAAGGAAGAAGGGCAAGAGGGGAGGTAAGGGTAGGAAGCCCAAAACCTCCCCCGCAACTCAAGAACGCAACAACCCAGAAGCAGTCCCTGCCAACAATCAAATAGCGCAGGCAACAAACTCGAAGAAATCATCGACAGGTGGCGCCACCAACACAAAACTGGAGCGCCCCCTGCCGGAACCAACACTAAGCGCCGGCAAAACCGGCAGCGCTGACGTCGCCAGCGGAAAACCGGCGAACCAAGGCGCCACAAGCAACCAAGATTTTACTGCCTGCGCTATTAAGCTTTTAATGAGATTGCTCACAGCAATTAGGCAGGGACAAGACGCGGGGCAAGTCATCCTCGACGGCCTCACCGAACTACTCGCCCTTTATGGCTAAGCCGTTGAGTTAACACTGGAATGCCCGCGGCCTAAGGGAAAAGGTCGCCTCCCTCCGTCACCTCCTGAGGGATCAGGATATCGACGTGGCGCTCATAAACGAGACACACCTGGGTCCTGAAGATAGGGCTAGGTTCCCGGGGTATCTCGTTTACAGGAAGGACGAACGGTCGGCATTAAACGTCAGATACCGCGGTCTGGCGGTTATGGTGAAACGGAGAGTCGTCCACCAAGAGCTCCCTCCGACGTCACTGCAAACAATGTACGCGCTGGGTGTTCAACTGCACGTGGCCGGCGAGGACATCAAGATATACGCAGCCTACAAACCGCCCGCAACTCACTTCGATTTATCAGAGTTGCGGGCCACACTTATCCATGATAAGGCAACCATCCTCGCCGGGGATTTAAATTGTAAACACCCAGCGTGGAACTCACATAACACGAATACCGGGGGGAGCCGGCTCTTCGCGGACGCTGAAGCCTTCGGCTACACAGTGTCCGGCCCTGAAACACCCACCCACTACCCGGACAACACCAACCACATGCCAGACGTGCTGGACATTGTGGTTCACCGAGGGCTTAACTGCCAGATCGCTCAACAAGTGATTGACGACGAGCTACAGTCGGACCACCATCCTGTGCTCGTCGTCCTATCGGGGATGCCGACCCGACTGAAGCCACCAGCGCCACGTCGATTACTGGACTGGACAAAGTTCGAAGGAAAGGTTGAGACCACCACACCAACTCGGCCTATAAGCACCGCCGCCGACGTCGACCCACTAGCGGACGACATCACTGCTTGCGTAAAACGCGCCTTGGAAGAGGCGACAACTACGCCACTGGCAGAGGGGAGAGGGCTACAGCCGCCCCTCCCACCGCAGTTACGCCACTTGGTCGCCGAGAAGAGGCGCCTACGCAAGCAGTGGCAACAAACGCGCTGCCCAACAGTAAAAGCGCGACTTAACCGACTCGCGGAGAGGGTCAAGGCCGAGTTGAACGCAGTGGCCGCCGCGAACTGGGAGGAACGCATCGACGCCGCCGTCGGCAACTGGTCGTCTGTGCACCAGTTATGCCGACAACTCACGAACACCCCAGCTCCGGTGCGCCCGCTGCTTGGAAGCGACGGGGCGCTCAAGTACGTAGCAGAGGACCGCGCGGAGGTCTTCGCAGAGCACCTGGAGCGTCAGTTCTGCCCGAACCCGACCACTCAGCACGCGCATGTCGCAGCGGTTGAGAAACACCTTGGGGACTACTTCGCCACGCCGATAGCTCCCGAGGAGGACGCCATCTTTTTCTCGCCGGGCGCAGTCAGACGCGCCATCCTACGCACGAAGCTACGCAAGGCCCCCGGTGCCGACGGTATCACCAACGCAGCGCTGCGCCACCTGCCGCACCGCATGGTCGCGGCCTTGGCGCGCCTGTTTTCGGGGATACTGCGCACGGGGGTCTTCCCCACCGACTGGAAGGAGGGGCGCGTCATTATGCTGCCCAAGGCGAGAAAGAACGTTCTGAAGCCGGAGAGCTATCGGCCGATCACTCTGCTGCCCACCATCTCCAAGGTGTTCGAATCACTCCTGCTGCGACACCTACAGCCTCACATCGCACCAAGACCGGAACAATTCGGGTTTCGGGCGGAGCACAGCACGACGCTCCAACTGTCGAGGGTACTGCACCTGCTGTCATCAACAATGAACAAGAAGGAGTACGCGGTTGCAGTATTCCTCGACATGGAGAAGGCCTTCGACCGCGTGTGGCACGACGGCCTCACGTACAAACTGGCCACCTCAGATGCGCCCCGCCGCATCGTAAAAGTGGTCCAATCTTTCCTTGCCAACAGGAGTTTCCGAGTGGTGGTCGACGGCGCGCTGTCCTCCCCCCGCCCTGTACGAGCGGGCGTGCCGCAGGGCAGCTGCGTATCGCCGGCGTGTTACTCACGTTACACCGACGACATCCCAACTACGCCACAGTCGACGCTCGCGCTGTACGCCGACGACGCCGCGTACATCACTACCTCATTGAACGCGAAACACGCGGCGTCAAAGATGCAGCGCGCGCTCGACCTTCTCCCCGACTGGCTCGCCAAATGGCGATTGTCGGTTAACGTGGGTAAGACGCAGGCGATTGTTACAGGTTCAGCGCGCGTCCCACCCCCCCTGAAGTTCCAAGGAGTCGACGTCGAGTGGTCCCCCCGGGCGAAGTACCTGGGTGTGACCATCGACCGGCGGCTCTCGATGGGGCCGCACGTCCGCCAAGTCGCCGCGCAGGCAAACGTCGCCCGTGTACGACTCAAACCAGTGCTCTCATCCCAACTCCCGGTACGCGTCAAGTTGGGCGTGTACAAAGCATACATACGCCCAATTCTGACGTACGCCACACCAGCTTGGTTCGCCCTCACGGTGGAGGGGAACCGCGCCAAACTCCGCGCGCAACAACACCTCGCGCTGCGCACCATCGTGTCTGCCCCCTTCCACGTGAGGAACGACGTAATACAGCGCGACCTAGGGATTGAGAGCCTGGACGAGTTCGTGCAACGTCTCGCGAAAGGCATGTTCGCGCGTGCCGACGCATCTGCCTGGCCGCACGTCAAGCAGATTGCGCCCTGGCATGCGCGCCCGCCTGACGCGAGACGCCTGCCTCGCGACCTGCTCGGGGACGTAGACGGCCCCGTCGCACCGGACTTGACGCCTGAGTAAGTCGCCCCAGACTACACGCGGCCTACTCAAACAGTAACACTGCCCACCCCACTCGCATCCTCGGCGCGCAACTTGTTCTAAGTTAATATAGGCAAGTTGCGCTCCGAAAACTCACACATGCATTTCTCCACAGGCGCTTGACTCACGCACCGAATTTGTTCTAAGTTAATATAGGCTTATTCGGTGCAGACGCACTGGGCGGTAGTACTCACACTACACGACCGCCCACACACAAACATAAGACGGCTCTGCGGTCCGGATCGTGATCGGCTAGCTCTGAGATCGAGACGGACGGGAGCCACATACCTACTCTGTAGGTGTGTCACCAAAGTCGGCACCCTCGTCGCTGGTCGTTCTCGCTGGGCCTCCCCCGGGTCACTGGGGGTCTCACTCGGCGGGGACTGACCGCCGTAGGTGCCGTGAAGAGGCGGCGCTGAGTTAACAGCGCCGCGACGCGCCTACAGATACTTACACAACAGATACACCTCGGGCGTGCGTTGCTATTTTATTATGGCAGGCGCACGCCACCACCCAATGCCGACACTAGGCTTTTGAATCTTATTAGTATGGAATCGAGAATGCAAGTACTCTTTTATTAATACTAGTTACTTGCAGACTCAACGCCACATCAAATGGCACCCCAAGGACCGGTCCGTTGTTACGGGCCGAGGAGCGCCACCTCAGTCAGGGGGCTTCGCCCCGACACTGACTGCCGCGCCCTCTAGAGGGTCGCAGCGACAACCACGTAAGCTCAGTGTTCATTCTATCGGCCAGCGCCGCCCACGTCACACATCACACTTTCACCGCAGCAATTTTACGCAACAAAGTTATTTTATTTCTTGCCTCTACATCATCCTTTGGAGAAAAGTCGTAAAACGCATTGGGAGCTAGCTAACACTTCCAACAGTAGCTCTCAGAGAGAGCTACTTTGAATGTCGTAGACCAGTTGGCAGATGACTGGTTTTTGATATCGAGCCATATATAGAAAGAAATAGGTAATAGGAATATCCTTGGACATTTCACACAACGCCATATAGTCCCAAGCTAAGCAACCTAATGCTTGTGTTATGGTAACGATATGGCTGATAAACTACTTAAATACTTTTTTTTTTTCTAAATACATACATATTATAGATAGAAAAACACCCAGACTCAGCTCACGCAATTTCACCTGCGTCACATTTTCCATTAATGCTCCGTTCCTATTTGTCTTAGCGTAATGATATAGAGCCTTCCTCGATAAATGGGCTATCTAACACTGAAATAATTTTTCAAATCGGACCAGTAGTTTCTGAGATTAGCGCGTTCAAGCAAACAAATTCTTCAGCTTAATATAGTATAGAGAATAGATACTCACAAAGCAAAGTTCTACGACATCTAGTTTCGTGGGGGTTGACGGCTGTCCTGCCGGACGTCCAGGCTGGTAAGATAAATATAGCAGGCAGACCAGCGATCTTTCCGCACTAGTGCGAAATACACTTCATTTCGTAGGTAGGTACCTAAAACGTAGACTCAAAAATAAATTGAAATATTTATTTATTTATTTTATTATATTTGGAAAACTTGCAGCTAATTATAAAGCAATGGTCACTTATTCTAAAATAATGAGGGAAGAAAAGAGAATTGTCTTTTAGCTACGTAGTTATTCGATATTTCGATAACTACCTAGTAATTCGAATCCAGGACACCACGCTTAGCAGCCGTGGTTTGTGGCCACAAGACCAACGAGACGACTGATATTCAAAGAGAGCTACTTTGAATGTCGTAGAACAGTTGGCAGATGACTGGTTTTTGATATCGAGCCATATAGAAAGAAGTAGTAATCAAGTAGTTATAGGAGCGTACTTCGGAATCTCCATACAAATTATGATTTTTTAATTTATGTATGAAGTAGGTACTTCTTTTCGTGTTAGTTTTCCCTGTGCTTCCCTTTGTAACCTGGCGCCCTTAGGCACGTGCCTACTTTGCCTTAAGGATAATCCGGCCCTGGATAATCCGGCCCTGAGGCGAAATACACTTCGGGCCTGTGAACGGCGAGAAGTAGTAATCAAGTAGTTATAGGAGCGTACTTCGGAATCTCCATACAAATTATGATTTTTTAATTTATGTATGAAGTAGGTACTTCTTTTCGTGTTAGTTTTCCCTGTGCTTCCCTTTGTAACCTGGCGCCCTTAGGCACGTGCCTACTTTGCCTTAAGGATAATCCGGCCCTGGATAATCCGGCCCTGAGGCGAAATACACTTCGGGCCTGTGAACGGCGAGCTATGGGTGGCTCGCCGTCCGTCCGTCTCATGACGACAGGCCGTGTCGACGGCGCGTTAGTGTTTCACGCGCGCCTCAAAGAGTGTCAGCACAGAGGGGCCCGAAAGGGCCGATGCCTGCCGGAGTCGCGGGACTATTCGAAAGAGACACCGTGGCTCCGGAACACAAAGGGCAATGAAGGAACATGGATGGGTTTTAGTCAGTAGAAGTCTGACACTAAGAGCGGGATGAGTCATTGGATGACTTCCCATCCCTAAAAAAAAAAAGGCGAAATACACTTCATTTCGAGTCAAAAGAGTGTGGTAGGAGTCAGTTTGGGAGTGTGTTGAAAAATAAATAGAAATATCGAAAGAAGCATGTCTTTTAGGTACCTACAATTATTTTTTCTTAATAATAATTTAATGTTCTAACAAAATAAGTACCTAATCGTTTCAGCCACATCGTCTTTTGACGTCACGCCTTTGGCAATGGGCACCCCTGATTTTTGGCAACTGGAGCGGACGCTCCATTCGCTCTATGGACGGGCTGGCCCTGACTATACTTTCCTTACTTCCTACGGGCGGACACCAGTGTCTGTCAACAGCTTTGTTTGAAGCTTCATTAATCACTAGCCTTTCACCGCGGAATCAGTAATTTATACCGTATAAGTAAAAATATGGAGATGTTGTTGATACCTCGGTACTGTAGAACGTAACGTAACGCTGCTTGAATGGCGTATAAGAGGGGACACGGGGACAGGCATAGGGCTGCGGCGGCCAGTGCAGCGCACACTTTTCGAGTCGCGGCCGCGTATGCGCATAACAAGTCGCGCGCGCAATCGATACGGCTATAGCTCCCGTTGGAAAATAAAGTTGTTTGTGAAAAGAACAAAATAATTTAACGGGAAAAAAAAAATTACAAGTGTATGATTGTTTATTCGTGGACATAAGAACGAGATTTTCTTACTGTGGATTTTCAACATTTCCTGATAAGATTTTCCAATTTACAACTGCGGTGAGCGAGTGTTTTATTTGATTACTGAAAACTTACCCAAATAATTTTCTGATAGTTTGATGAGTATTTCTGATCAATGATGAGATTTCTTGATTTGTTAGGCGATAAAAAATAAAGTAATTGTGATAGCCACTGCAAATTTATTTTTGAGCAGGCCTAAATAAGGTCTTTGAAAAATTTACCAAATGAGTAGGTATATACTTAAGTCAGTACGATTGGTGAAAAAGTAAATAAAATTGGAGGGAAAATATTGAAGTTCGTAAAGCTCAGTTTTCCACCAGTTTCTTTTGAAGTTATTCTTCTATCCTTGTCATACAAAATGTCTATGGATGATTTCAATATAATGGCGGGACTGGTGAGTGATGTCACACGCAATTACTGTTTTCTCTGTTTACACAGATTTTAAAACGCTGACAACATCGCTATTTTTTTATATTTTTAAGCAATATTTCATAACTGCGTCTTTTGTGCTCTCTAGTCTCTACGTTTTGAGAAATGTACCTACCTATTTATAAAATCTAGTCGAATACCCTATTATTAATGAGACTTGCTAATTATGTCCCAATGTCGAGATAATTGATAACTTAATATATTTAATAATAACAAACCCGTAGAAAAACAAAATAAATTGGCATCAAAAAAATACATCTACATCGCTGTCAATGGCAAAAGTGCTCTGAAAACAGGCAGCATTGCCGCGTTGAATAGCAATGCTGATTCTTTGGCCGAAGAAAAGCCCTGCCCTCTGGTCACGTGAACAGTCGACAAGTTTTTACTGTTGTCCCGAAAGAGTCGATGAGCGCTCGGACCCCAAGAGCCTAATGTTTCAACCCCAAACGGCTTACATATATTCCTCCAAATAAGGTTGTTACCAGTTAATGACATAATCCGGATTGGTCTCCGGATGCACTTGGACAAAACCCAGGTTATGTTCAACGAACACGCCGGGACCGATTGTTGTCAATGGCGGTGCTCTTAAGGTTGTTCGAGAATACGTGTACCTCGGGCAGACTCTGCAGTTTGGTAAGAACAACTTTGAGAGAGAGGCTAACAGAAGAATTCAGCTGGGTTGGGCAGCGTTTGGGAAGCTTCGCCGAGTCTTCTCGTCACGTATTCCACAGAGCCTAAAGACTAAGGTCTTCAATCAGTGCGTCCTGCCTGTTATGACTTACGGAGCCGAAACGTGGACACTCACGGTACGGCTGGTCCATAAATTCAAGGTCGCTCAGCGAGCTATGGAACGGGCTATGCTTGGGGTCTCTTTGAGAGATCGAATTCGCAACGAAGTGATCCGACAGAGAACCAAAGTTGAGGAAATAGCTCATCGAATAAGCAAGCTGAAGTGGAAATGGGCCGGCCATATTAGCCGTAGAATCGATGACCCGTTGGGGTAGACGAGTTCTTAAGTGGAGACCGCGAATCGGCAAACGTAAGGTAGCACGCCCTCAGGCAGGTGGAGCGACGATCTTCGCAGGGTGGCTGGTAGTAGCTGGATGAGAGTTGCCGGTGATCGAGCCAAATGGCGTGCACTTGGAGAGGCCTATGTCCAGCAGTGGACTGTTATAGGCTGATGATGATGATGATGATGATGACATAATCTTGTCACCGTCGGGGTACTTAGGTATCAGCTGTTTTAGAATCCGACGGCTCGGCACGTGACGATGGGAAGAGGCTAGATGGCATGACCATAATGCTTTGCAGGAAGGTGGGTAGGTTTTGGTGTGGAGCACAACATGTGTCGATACCCTTGCATCGTCACATCTTAGCATGGCGGGCGCTGGGGCGGCTGCTGCAGGTGCAGAAAATCTCAAACGGCGCAAATATAACAATCTTGTTGGGAGTTATATATTTTATGTCCTTATCTTTTTAGTCGAATATTTTCATGGCGGAATCTCTGCAGGAGCTGGAGGTGATGCTGAACAGCCTGAGCGAGTCTTCAAGGCGGGTGGGTCTTGGGATGAATCTGGACAAAACCAAAGTTATGTACAATGGTCATGTTACCCTGAGACCTGTAATCGTAAATAGCGCTGCCCTCGAGATTGTGCAAGAATACATATATCTACGCCAAATTATGCAACTTTGAGGAGGCGACCAGAAGAATTCGCTTGGGCTGGGCGGCTTTCGGGAAGCTGAGAGATATCTTCGAATCGATCCCTCAATTCCTTAAGATCAGGTTCTATAACCAGTGCGTTCTATTCGTATGACTTACAGAGCCGAAACGTGGACACTCACCATAGGCCTAGCTGGTCCACAAATTCAGCGTGCAATGGAGAGAGCAATGCTCGGGGTTTTTCTGGTAACTAGAATTCGCAACGAAGTCATTCGCCAGAGAATTAAAATCACCGACATTGTGCGTAGAATCAGCATGCTGAACTGGAAGTGGGCCAGCCATGTCTGTAGACGGACAGACGTTCAGCGGAGCAGGATGTGTTACAGTGGAGACAGCGTAAGGGCAAGCGTCGGACACCCTGCAAGTCACAAGATCTGGCGATAGAAGAATTTGTCAAGTGTTATATTTTTAATTTGTGTCTAACATAATCTCATTAGAGTTATACTGTGCACCAAAATCATCGACTACATAATTTTAACAATTCAAGTAGAGAAACAAAAACATACAAAACACAAAAAAACAAAATTAAATCGGGTACATATATGCGAAAATATCACTTAAATACTACCTACCTGTGGAACATAGCATATCCTTACATACTGCTAGTATGTAGGGACCTAGTCTATTCTGTAAATAACCATTTCGATATCGACTTCGCCTGAGTGACTAAGCTTACAAAGTGAACTTTATTTCACACATCATAAGGTCTTATATTTATACGAATTTGAAACTCACCTCGGATTCCGCTGTCGAGACACGAAAATGTTGTTACAGAATAGCACTGCTTAGCAGATCCTTACACACTCTTAGTATGTGGGGGGGACCTTAAAATATTGAAGGAATTATCTGAGTATGTAGGGATCATCGTATTGTAGTTTCTGCAGCCTAGCTCCATGGGAATAATAAGGCATAAGTTATATTCGTACGCATCATGATTCTTTCAATGATATTGCAGTAGGTTGCTGACAAGGAATGATTCAACATTCCTTGTCAGCAACCTATTGAAATATCAGTATTTAAATAATATATGTTATTTTAAACATTCCAAGTAATTCTCACTTATAGAACAGTGATCTCAATATAGCTACTAGACGTGATCTTCCTGCTCTTGATAAGTTCATGTGTCATTCAAGGTACCTAGTTAAAAAGAACAATATACATACGTATGCTTATTTAAGATATCACGTACAACTCATTGATAAGTGCATAACGTGAGTACTGATTCTATATATGTATGGAGAAGTAATGTTAGGTGTTATTAGTACCTTCACGGAGATAAGTAGGTTTCTATACTCTTAGGTCAGCGACAGGTTGGTATTCCTAAGGCCTACGAGCTTCTGTCTGCTCGCTTGCGTGAATGTCGAAAATTATCCCAAGGAACGCACTCTCCGAATGAAAACAGAGGTACTTTCGCGTTGGTAATACAAATTAAATGGGCATCTGTAATATAGTCGCGTGTCGCGTTACATGCAGCGTTGACTCTTTAGAGGATCCTTTAAATTTTTTATTTCTTTGTAGTTCTGTCATATCAGAAATACCTCAGGAAGCCCGTTGCATGCTGTACTGGTATATACCACTACAACCCTATTACAACAATGGTTGTAATAGGGTTGTGTGGGATTACCACGTACCTACAATGTGTATGAGGACTTTCTTACAATGGTGGCATGACTTGTGTTAAGGCGGCGGTTCGCAACGCGACCACGACTGGAGACCGGGACCAGAGACAGAGCCAAGAGACCGCAAACGGCTTGAGAAGCGCGAAGGCGGGATGGGATAAAACATCTCTTCCGAGTAATACTTATGAAATATTATATAAAAGGGCTGGCATTTTGAACAGAAGAGATAATACAGCCAGTGCCTTGCATTAAAGCCTTCCAAATTCCTAATTCTAGGAGGGTTTAAGCAATGTCAGATGTTGACTGTTTGTTTCTCTCTTATCGTACCAATGTCGCGTGTATGTCGAAAAGTAAAAATTATATCGCTACATAATTTTAACTTTTCGACATACCTACACGCGGACGAAGTCGCGGGCAACAGCTAGTACCTATTATATATTAATAAATTTCGGCTAACTCTTCCTGTTAGCCGAAATCTTGCTACAGGCTCAGTTGTAGTAGCAGTTGCCTCCCAGATACAACAACCGTCAGGTCGAAGGATCTTCCCTTGGCTATGGAGTTTAATCTCTGTTCTACGTACCTCAGTAAGTAGACGACTTACATTATTGCTATGAACTAAGTATGCACAAAATATGGAAATAGTTTTTGATTTCATTGTAAAACAAATGTAGTCGTATTTTTCCAGTGGTTGTAAGCGCTGCTGCTGAGCACGAAGTCATGGGTTCGAGCCTTCTGGGAAACACAAGACAAAGTGTGGTTTCTGATAACAGCTCGGAGTTCATGTTTGGAGCCCAGTACATAGCCATGACTAGACTAGACTAGCTCTCAAGCAAGCGGGTGGAACCGAGCATTCCCGAGAGGTATTCCTTATATCCAAGAGCCATTTTTATGCTCGGTTCGGTTTTGGGTTATGGCGTAATGCTGCTATGTTTTTATATTTCTGCACAATAGAATAATGAAGGGGATGCCTGCTAATATGTGTCTTCGAAGTTCGTCACTATCCCAGAACCTTCGTAGGTCTATCGAAAAGTCAGCGACTATACCATATTTTACTTTCGACCTTCGGAATAGATTGTATGAAGCGTATAGCGTTCCTTTCAAGTGAGATTTTTACAGTGACCTATTTTAACAAGAACATAATAAACACTTCGCAGTTATGAAGGCTATTAGATACTACTTAATTCACGGTTGTGTACCTACTCACATTTGATTATCTGCAAATAACTAAATACTTACTCATCAATTATTACCTACACTTAAATAATTTGATGATGTTTATCTAGGTTTTTTGGGGGCCGAGCCACCCGCGTCCGTAGGAGAATACCCTTCAGCGAATCCCTACACGTGGTCCCCGGGTGGTGCTAAACAGGTGACACTAACCGCCTCCGTGGTCTAGTGGTTAAACCACCTGATTCAGACCCAGAGGTCCCGGGTTCGATTCCCAGCCGGGGCACATTTTTTGCTCGGTTTGGTTGGTGGTAGGACTTGTTCTAAGTCCGCCTGGCAAGCTACCACCATCATGTCTAAGTCTGTCGCCAAAACAACAATGTTAACAGCATTGTTGTGTTCCGGCAGTTAGAGGTATGATAGGCAGTCCCTCTGTGTAAGAGGATTCCGGATGAAACTCGCTCCCATCTTCGGCCTAATCATCACTTTCCATCAGGTGAGATTTGGGCCAAGAGTTTCCCCGTTTTGCATAAAAAAAAATTAAGTTCAACTTAACTATTAATAGGTACCTACTTAGAGAAACTTGGCACAAGGGTAGAAGACTATAAGTGGGTGCCGCTCATTTTCAAAAGCTACAACGTTCGAATGACATATCTATATAACATTTACTACATTAAATGTTAAATACTGAAGATAAAAAAAAAAAAAACTGAATGTTGGCTTAATTTTTATTAAAAAAAACAATACGAACTACCAGAACAAAGAATTTTAAATAATCACCTGTCTGGACCGAGAATCGAACTCGCTAAATGTAAAAAAATAACCTTTAATTTTACTGTAAAGATCGAAAGGCTCAATTATTCTTCTAAATAGCATAGCATCTAAAATTAAAGGAAGACCATCAAATTTAACATTTTTAATTAAATATTTAACATTAATTTACGTTTTTATAGGAACGTGTTTTTTCCGGTTAATGGTACGGAACCCTTCATATGAGAGTCCGACTCGCATTTGGCCGGTTATTATCCCTTGCGATGATTCCCGGCTGTCACACGGGCAAATATACCATATAAGTACACAACAGAGTCAACAGAAGCTAGTAGTTTTTAATCAGATGGCGATGCTATTCGTTTCTCATTAGATTCGTGCCGTGTCAGATTTGCGGTTGCAACACCAGTCGTGAACTGTGAATCTGATTGTGTCTTCTCCAAGCGTGGGCGCATCCATTCTAATTCTAGTGGTGTTGTAGCACGGAGGTCACAAACAAAAATCCTATGACAGAACAAATAGAGATAGGTTTCACTACTTTAACCGGTTATTTAGGGTAAGAAGTGCTCTACGAGACAAAAATTAATCTCAAATCAGATGATGCGATTAACAATTAAAAATTAATTCAATTCCTTACTGTTATATACAAGTTGAATTTGAAACGTGTGCCTTCAGGGCCATATCCGAAACTATGAGGAATTGAGGAATATCGAAAAACACTGAAATTAGTCTCGAGCCCGATTTTGATGAAAAGTAAACTGTATCGTTGGAATTTTGAATCGCTGTTCCTACCCGGGAACTGGTTGACTATTATATGACCTGTATTATTATATGTAGGTACCTAATATTATTAATATTACATCATTCGAAAGTGTAGCTAATATAGATCAAATTCCTGAGACCCTAAGATTCAAGTTTAGAGGCATGAATGCCTTAAAAGTCTAGTCCTCGTAGCAACAAAATCTTGCTTAGGTGGTTTTGTTGGTAACACGTTAAGGCGACGACATACGCCAGCGACCTTGAGGAAACAAAACGCGCACTCGTTTGACACCCGCGCGACCCAAAATTCAGTAGTTTTTTGTATACCTACTTACATTATTTTTCTAAGACTTAAAAAGAAGTTGTATTTCAAAACGTAGATAGTAAAATTGTCTGATAAAAACTTAAATTTTCATATATCTAATTATTTAGAAAATAGTCTATGTAACATATATTTTTATAAAAAAATACGACTATTGTAGCTCTTTAGACGTGATTATCATTTTAAATCCAGCTACTCTCAGGTAACTCCGCCTAAAAGAGATGAAGACTGGAGAGTAAGGTTTCAATAACATGGGACCCCGATATTTGCTTCAACCACCGAGTCCACCTTGTAGAGCTGATTCCTTCTGAAATTCTACCTACATAAGTAGTCTCATCTTCAAATGCATTTTTAAAACTAGCTTTTGTCCGCGACTTTGTACGCGCTTATCCTGCTTTTGCACGCTCCCGTAAGAATTTTGGTAAATCCTCTTCTAAACCTTTAAATTTCAGTTTTCTACGACCGGTAGTTCGACTGTGCGTCGTCTGTCAGCCACTCAATCACTCTGTAATGCAAGAGTTTTATATATATATATATATTAATTGATTAGTGCCTAACGTGTCATTCGAATAAAATGGAAGCCATTGTTAATATGGCTACCTATGAAGCTAGCAATGCGGAACACATAAAATATCGGCCAACAAGTCAACTAGTCCATTGCACCAGTTCGGCCTTTCATGTCGCATCATGCGTGTTGACACTGTCAACACGATATCCTTATCTCGGTCAAAATATTTGCTTGGTAGACACCGAACTTGTAGCTAGTGATAATAGCTGAAAGATGAGTGGTATCATTAGTGTACCAAATGTAATTCAATTATTTAGAGCAATGAGGTTGCAGTATGGTTACAAATTTTTGTTTTCTAGTGGCGATCATTGGCAAGGAATAGGGAATATGCATAAAAAAAAAAAATATATCTAAACACTTTATCTAAAAATATAGGTACAAAAATATATTACTAACAGTGGAAATAGAATCAAAATTGCTCGAAAAACAAACGAGATATAATTATTTTAAACAAATATATTATCTGTCTCTCTCGCGAAAACGCTGTTTTCTATGGCAGATGTATAGACGTCACGTAATGTGACGTCAAATTCCATGTCGGACTTCTCGTTCTAAAAGTAATCTTTGAAGCGTTATAACTTCATCGCTGATGAAGATATTTAAAAAATATTTTCTAGAGTGTTTACTGGAGCTTTATAAGTAATTCATTTTATAAATTAAAAAATTGCGTGCATATTCCCTATTGCAACTGTTAAGGCAGATGACAGACGTACCGGTAGGGATGGCGATTATTCCTAAACAAGATCGATTTTAAGTCTATCCAAATCGCAGGAAAGAATCGATTCAGCAATAAATCGACTTCTGATAGATCGATTTCCTAGAGATAAATTCGTTGGTTACCCTCAAAGTACTGAATCCTAAAAAGCACGGTAGGTACAGATGATCCATAGAAAATAGGTGCTTGGATCGTAATAACAATATGGTTGTGTAATAAGACCATTCGCTTCAGTATAAAATAATATATTTATACTTAATCAATCACCTTTGAAAAGCATCGGAACTCGTTTTCAAGTTTCTAAAATCGATTTCTCTCGAATCTATAATTCATTGTTTATGATCGATAAAAAAAAAAACAATTTACTTGACTTATAAAATTGATCAGATCGCCATCCCTAGCCTGCGGAAGCCGCCATTACTGTTTATGTGTCGATTGATTCGAGGCACGTTAATAGTCGCACCTATTTTACGTATTTATTAATTAGCAAAGATTATGCTGTAGCTAATACATTAGATGCAATAGTCGGCTACTCATGCAGTTGCCTGGTTGGAAAGAGAACTGTGGGCTGTTGCGCTCATATAATGACTATAGTTTGGTTCCTGAGCTGGGGACGTTATAACGATGGAACTGCTCCAGCTTCGTATTTAGATGATTATTTCGATGAGTATGAGGAATAATAAAGGTAATTACTTAACACAATGGTATTTCTGCTGATTTTACATGAACACCTAATCACTACCTACATGAAAAGTCTGTTCATAAGTATTATGTGTTTTATACCTTTGTATACATTAGATAGGTAACTTATTCATTTGTGTATAGATCTAGGATAAATTGAAGTTAATAAAATATAATCTTTATCTGACTGAAGTTGTTTTATTTCGATAATGCTCATCAACAATCACATCAACGCTGCGAGGCCATAAAAAGCACGTTATTCACGATTATTCACGTTTTTTTTTTCAATTAGCAGCTGTTTTCTTATTGTGTTTTTAACTAACTTTGTTGTTTTGTACCTACATGAGTGATCTGTGGTCATTTTATAAGTTGCGAGTAGTTTAGACACAATTTTTAGGTTATCTCCGAATTTATTTAATTACTTTAAAACTCGGATACTTGCGTGAAAATGAACAATTTTATTTAATAGTATATAAAACGTAGTCTATAATAAATAAAGATTTATTGTGTTTCAACTTAAGACGGATTTCCATACATCGTTGGTCATGATCCTAGATAATTTATATTTAGCGGGTTTTATTCTTACTTCAGAGGACAGGCGATTATTTAAAATTCTTTGAATGCAGTCGTATTGTTTTTCAAATGAAATCTTCATGCAGTATTTTTTTTCTCCCCACATGTAGCAAAGTTTTGGAACATCATGCTTATAAATAAATAGTAGAGAAATATACGATTAATTTGCAGTTTTTCTCGGAATTTTATATTTCGTCGAAAACACTTCTGGGGGCCGAGTCACCCGCGTCCGTAGGAGAATACCCTTCAGCGAATCCCTACACGTGGTCCCCGGGTGGTGCTAAACAGGTGACACTAACCGCCTCCGTGGTCTAGTGGTTATAAAACGAAATATAATTAGGTATGTTTTTAGTGAAACAATACTTTGTTATAGAACTCAAGTGAAAATACCATCACAAGTTTTATTACTACTTTAAATGTTTATTGCTAGTAAATATTGAACATTTTCAACAAACATACGTACTGACGATATTCACCCAATTGCTTGGACCTTCTGCTGACTACTGATCCGGACAATCAGTATCAGTTTCAGCCCCGCTGGGAACGTCTGACCACTGTTTGGTGAAATCCGTAACGATCTGCTCTCCTCCTGATAGGAGCCCCAGAGGCGCGAGAGTGCGAGACGAGTATGGCGATACGAGTCAGCAGATTGGGATGAGATGCGGCACTTTCTTGCGTCTTATCCATGGTGGTAAGTGTGCTTTTTCTCGGGTGACCCCCGTGCTGTGCTGACGTGATTGCGGACGTGATTCGGCAGGGGATGGAATATTTTATCCCATTTTCCGACATCCCACTCGGTTACAAATCGCGGCTTTGGTATGATGTGCCCACGCTGAGGCCCGTAAAGAGTCTGCTTACCAAGCGTGGATCAAGGCCCGCAACCGAAAGGATAAAGCACGTACATAGGATTCGCGCGAGGATAAGAGCATTTAATTCTGCAGCTACATAATATTACCTCCATCCTATGCAAGGTTATGGAAAGGGTATTGATCAGTAAGTTGCTGACCTATTTCAATGAAGCTTACGCCTGGGACGGTCTACTGGCGATCTTCTTGTGCAAGCGGACAAATCTGACCTTAAGCCTTGTCTCCCAGAGGGTTGACGACAATCTGGTTTCTCTTAACGCCGCCAAAACACAGGTGTGTCTCTTTATAGCAAAAAGGTGTTTGTGTTTCGACAAAACGGCTGCTTTTCGGGGTACATCTGTTCCAGTGACTGAGCGGCTCGAGCTCCCAGTCTCAAATTCAGCACCACCATTGAGTGCAAAGCTCAAACTGCATTCAAAAAGCTTGGCATCCAAAATAGGGTGAAGCGATACTTCAAGCCTGGACAGCTTTTAACTCTATACAAAGCACAAGTCCGATCCTGTAAGGAGTATTGCAGCCACCTTTGGGATGGCTCAGCTTAGTACCTACCAGGTCCATCCCAGGTTGCCTGGAAGAGATAGCACCCCGTGTATGTCTTTTGGTTTAAATTTCCTTTTGTTACTTTATTAATTTTAATTTTTGGTGTACAATAAAGTATATCTATCTATATATATATATATAAAATAAAGTCGTGTTAGTTACACTATTTATAACTCAAGAACGGCTGAACCGATTTGGCTGAAAATCGGTGGGGAGGTAGCTTAGAACCAGGAGACGGACATAGGATATAGGATATTTTATCCCGGAAATCCCACGGGAACGGGAACTTTGCGGGTAAAACGGGAGTGAAGCCGCGGGGGACAGCTAGTAATAAATAAATAAATACTTATCAGCTTGCCGCGCTTGACTCGGTGGAACGCAGCTAAGAGGCTCATTGGCGACGTAAAACTGCCAAGCCACACAGCTTGGCTCATCGCCGCAGGGTCGCATGCTTGTCGGTCTTCTGAACTACAGATTGTACTTCGGAGAGTATGCCCAAGAACTCCACAACCTCATCCCACCAGCCCCCTTCTACCATAGGACATTCAGACGCACTGCAACTTACCATCCCTACCTTGTTGCTATTCCACCAATTCGCACTAAGCGTTTCCAAGCGTCTTTAATAATGCGCACAGTGGAACACACGGAGTTAAACTCTCTGACTGCGTCTGTGTTTCCGAATGCTTAGAACCCTAATCTTTCTCGTTAGAGTGAACAGGCTACTTCTGGGTAAGCTCGCTTCATCGTAGCCTTTGTCTCCGTCATCTCTGACATAGACTACAGTCCAGAGCAAACCCATTAACAAATAATAAAACATAATTCAGTCACGTCATCACGTGTTTATATACCAAAAGCTTATTATTTATTATTATATACTTTATTGTACAGGCACACCTCATAACAAGTACAGGAAAAACGTTTAAAAAAACAAGCTTCTTAATTATCAAATACTCTGGTTGTATGCACTGTCACATCTTGCAATTTTTTTATGAAGTACCTATTCCCGTTAGAGCACCAATTAAAAAATATTGAGTAGATAACCACTCAATATTTTTGTAATGGGAATAGCTTTGTGTTTACAATAAAATTGATGCTCAAACGGCAATAATCTACTTGAATTTTAAAATTAAACTTATTATTGTAATAAACTAATAATTATGCATATGAGCAGAAGAGTCAGTACCTACATTCACGTCGTCGTTTGTCCGCCTGTTTCATTTATGGTCACCCATTGCTTATATTTTGTTACGAACGAGCCATTGTGCTCTGCCATTGTTCGCCAACCGGGCCAACTGTGAGTAACTGTGCTTATAACCTACACCACTTATTGGTAGGAATTTCATGTTATCGACATGTTATAGAGACTTTACCTGCACATCAATTATTTATTACAATAGAAAATATTACAATAGAATGGATATATTTCAGACAGGAGTCCATTTTTTATTTTTACTATACCAAAACGTCTTCATCCTTTTTGTGTTCACTAGAATCACTTGATTATTGCTTTGGGTTATAATAAGTTATACTACCAAATATTCAGTAAGTTACGCTCACAACCAAGGGATACGTCCACACACTGTTTGTGGGACCACAGTGTCGGGCATAACCACTTGCTGGGCGGAACATTTATGAATGAATGCCAGATCTCTTCCTTTTCATAATTAGTCTTCAAGTGTACCTAATTATAATATTTAGCATTTGGACGCAATTATGTTAGGTACAATGCAATATTTAGAATTTAGACATAAATCACGTTAAACGCGCGAATGATGTTGTATTTAAACATTCGTTTAGGATAAAGCTCACTTATACCAACACGAATTCTATACCTCACAGTGTATTACGCTGTCGAAAACTCGAGACACGAAAATGTTGATACAGAATATAATGCTTACCTAATATTTTTTCTACATTTTTAACTTTGACCAAAACCTGCGACTCAACTATGAGCCTGACAACTTGACAGAATTATTTTGATCTAATTATAAATCACTAGTTAAACCTCCTTGACCTGAGAAATTGTTTATTATCGGTACTCAGATTATAGCATTGTTTTAGCACAAGGGAAATGATAGGTTTTACCAAAAGCTCTTTGGAACTATTTTTTTTAAAGGCCATAAGGCCAGGCCTTATCTGTTCGTCAAATAACATTTGTGCGTTTTTAAATTGATTGTTGCATCGTCGTCGACGTGGAAAATATAGCCTAAAAATAGACTCTTTAGTTTTCTTTTATGATAACAGGTTGACTATTTTGTTCCTAGTTATTGCTCTTGAACTACATTGTTTTGGAAATGACCTTCGAAACACATCTCAATGCAATTTGCATAAATTGCAGGGCAGAAACTATTTAAATCACCTTTGCGATTTTTAAAATACCACATAGGCAATTAATATAGTCTGTTATATAACTTGATTAAGATAAACACTATATATTTTATAGTTTTGCAGTGTTTTGCAATTTGCGTGACAATTAATATTATTGTTATCTACTCTAATATTATAAAGAGGAAAGATTTTTTTGTTTCTTTGTTTTTTTAAAACTACTGGACAGATTTGAAAAATTCTTATATCACCATTAGAATCCTACATTATCCCTGATGAGCATAGGCTATATTATATTAAAAAAAATAGAGAGCCTTATGAAAATTGCGATAATGTAACCCAAAGTAGCCAAAATTTTGCCCATTCAATTCATAATCTGGCGTGCGCTTAGAAAGCAATTTAAAATACATAAAAAAATGTATTAGATAATTAAAGTAGGTACTCATTATGCCCTATAAAAGGCCGCGAAGGTGTGTGCCTAACTATTATAGTTAAGTCGCAATGACCACTTTTTTGTTGAAATAATTCAATAAAAACCCGGCGGAATGGAATAGTGGTGATTTTGGTATTATGATATTAATATGATGGTTTTATGATTAAGGTTGATTATGTACATGTAAATAACACTTTATTCAAATCTGACCTACCTATTGTTTTAAAAATTACGACGGGTAACAAATGCTCTAAGTTATATTACAAAAATGTGTGGTTAGAGCGAACTGCCCTACATAGAGTTTATTTAATAACAATTTACATATAACCCTACAAAGAGGGAGGTATTGAAGATGAAGTTCGTACTAAACCCACGTCGCGGGTGAAGTGCTAGTAATATGATAAAGATAAGCTCTTTAACCTTTACTGTTTCTGCAAATGATACCTACTCGAAAACAGCTTTATGCTAATTGCGTGAATGAGGCAGAAGCTGTCACGTTTCTGTTTGTTATTATATTGCCTCTTATATATAGGCGAGTAGGTATTTGTTGCTTTAAGAAACTGACTATCGCGGGCACTTAGCCGATTCTAGAGAGTTTGTTTTGCTATGATTTTCGTTGGTTTACTGATAAATATGTGATTTTATAATAATAAAATCGATAGTGCAAAGCTTATAAAATAATGAAGTAGGTACACAATTTTATCTTGTTGTCAGTAATCACAGTCAACACTGTAACTGACCGATCACCTATGGCGCCCATTACACGCTCATGCAAGGTCGCTCACATTACCTCCGAAACTAATGAGCCTATATTTTTGAAAAAGAAAAATGGAGATAAGAGTCCTATAGATTACAAGAAGTCTAGTGTTAAAATAAAATGTTGAAGAAATTCGTTCGGAACCCTTTGCACGCGAGTCCGACTCGTTTATAACAGTTTTTAATGCTATTAAATATACAAGAAGCGGGAATTTTTCGTTTATTTGGAACACTTCGTCCTTGGCCAACTCGCACTTGGCAATTTATAAGAATTGTGGCGGAGTCTGGTACAAAATTGAATCTCCAATTATTCCTCAAACGAATTGTCCTACTGGTGCATTTGGATTTGGACCTTACACAATTATCTGTATAAATTATCTTCACCCAATAAGTACACTGCTCGGTGCCGCTTCTAGGGCATGAGCCGCTTTGACTTCCTTCCATTCCAGACAGCAGAGAAAATCTCACATTTAAGGTATTGTTAATAGCCACCATGTTTACTATAGAAACTGCAGAAATAGTAAGGTGGCTAGATCATAGTAGAAATATTATGAGATTGGTAGAGTTATGCTTATTGTGTTGTGTGTTTATTTTATTTCCAATAGCCCTTGTGTTTCGAACGATGAATGATGTACGATGGATTTTTATCAACACATCTGAGTAGGTAGGACAGACTCACTTTAGACTGAGAATTGAGATGCATTTACGAATAGTGGTATCGGTCTGGTTCTTTCAATCATAAGTCCCTTGCTTGCTTCCTGATCGGCTCTCGGTTTGTTTATGTATTTGTTGAGGACAAAATATGTGAGTACACCCAAAAATACAGTATATTAACTTTTTTTTTATTAGTTCGTACGAGACCACAATGGGGGCTACCGTTTTCGTGTTCACCTGTTGGCGCCACTGGCGACTAAGGTCCTTAAGGCTTGTATTCATGCCAATGACCATATGCAATAGGACGAGTGCAGTGTGTGAATTTATAGATCAGAGATCAGAGTGGAAATTATATCTATTTTTTTGTACTCTTCTGATTAATTTCGTTGCGGGATGCAAGACATTTGAATCGTTTCTCCGGGACTTGTCGGGTTTCATTAGCTCGGCGTTTTTCTGGTGGTCGCCACTGTTGATTCTGGCTTTCAGGAGTTGCAGTGGGTGGGAATGTGTGGCGGGCTTGTCCCAATTAAAAAAAAAGGACGAGTGCAGGAGTGATAGAGACGCGGACTTTAACCGGTCGTATTTTAATAATTGTACATATTTTTTAAAAGTAACAAAATCAAAACATTTTCGTTTGTATTTTTATACGCTTTTGATAAAAATAAAGAAATAAAATGATGTCATTTCAACGATTTGGAGGTGATTTGTTGGTTTTTTTTCTTATTATGTAGATAATACTGATAGAAAAATTATGGCGAAACCAAATTACGTATCATATCATGTAGATTACCTACTGACAATTTTTCGATGTTAATACTCCGAATAAGTACCGACGAAAAGGTGCTTCATCTGCACGCAAAGTTGTAACTACGCGCATGTGGACAAAGTGAGAAGGAAAATAATTTTAAATACCCTAAAAATGCGATTAAATACAACATAAGTAGATAGTGCCGCAGTGTTTTAGGTACAATATATATTTCCGACAAAAAAGAGGCTCAATGTAGTCGTTCAAACAGTAACTTAATTAATCTACCATAGTTATACCGTTTTAGGGCGGATTTCATCCAATGAAACTGCACGCGAAATTATTGGTGAAATCCGCTCTTATTGCGATATTCACACAAATAAGTAAATAAACTCGTGTCTGAAGCCAACCAACAGTGAAAATTTACATTTTGAGGAGCTCACGCTACACTAGCACCTGTGGTGGCCAATTCAAACGCGATTATCTCATTAGTTTTTCTTGGGAAGAGAAATTTCTAACATTAGTATTCTAGAGGTTAAATAGTCGCTGCCTACGTCACACTGTTGTATTTCTGATAACACGTGTTTATATGGCTGTTTCGAACATGTGGTAGCGCTCGTCAATCTCTCTCTTTTCTTGGTAACACCGAATAATGACGATTGTAATAATTGCTTGTGTTTTATTTGTATTTTCTTTTGTTACAGGAACTACTAGCAGCACCCTTCTTCCATGCCTCAAGAACAAAGCCAGCCAAGCATACATGAGGGAGGCTGGGTGACGAGGGACTTCCCCACCTAGGGCTAACACACACCTCTTGTGGAGACACACTTACCTATTAGTTTTCATAAATAGTCTTCCATAAAGCTGCCAAAATGCAGTTCGTACGTTCCTTTTTCAAGCGGATAACCGATGATCTCAAACAGAAGAAATTAATTCCATTAAAGATATTGTTTTTCGTACATGCATCGAGTAAGTATCCAACAATTTTCTTTTAACTTTTACTCAGCCCTTAAGGCCGTACCCTGACCAAGTAACCTTGAGTATTTTTTCCCTCAATAACAGCGCAAGAGATACAATAGCGAATACGCTCAGAATGTTGAATAAAATCGTTATAAAACCTAATTTTGGTCGTTTGAAAAAAATACTTCTACCAAAATATTCATAATTAAATTGCCTATCCACTAGCGTAAGTACAAAATCAAAATAATCGTTAGTTTTCGAGAAGATGCATGTTTTCAGTAATTTTTTCTCATTTCTGTGGTTTCGTTGTGAGGAGATTACTTAAACATTATACTTAGTAATAAAAAATAAAATCTACCATTTTGAAGCCAAGATTATGTAGAAATTTAATGTATTTTTTATTAGTTGATATTTCTTTTGGATGAAGAGTAGATAGCTCCAAAAAACTGCACAAAAAACGGCTAGCGCTGCGTTTTGCTTGGGGATGCGCCTTAATCTTTGCACCTACATACTTTGGGTGGGATATTATAGTGTTGAGCCAACGTTGACGTAGCGCCGTTGCAAGTTATGCCTACTATACGTGGCGTAGTCCCTGCAAAGACGTCACATCACATGCATTGTGCGAAAACTTGGTTTGGATAAATCTCCAATATGATATGGTATTCAACAAAGAAAGGCCATTGTTACTTAAAGAAAAATAAAAAGCCATGTAGGATATGTTAGATTGATTGCAATGACTTTTGAAATTAGGTATTCAACAAAGATACAATTGTGATCCGAAACTTAATTTAATATTAATATCTGTATTCGTAACCCAATACATATACGCACATTGTAGCTTATACGCGGGATATTACATTCATTCACGAAATTCGATAGCATGTATATAACTTGTAAGAATATTATGGTCAACTGCCTCCTCGAGCACGCTGTTACGTGCCAATAGTTTCCTAGCTTGACAGGCGCGACTCGTGTAACTTGATGTATTCTTCTACTTGGGGCCTTACCGGGACGGAATTGCAGATAATTTAATTTTTATCATAGGATATTAAAACTTACATATAGGTAGAAGGAATATGATATAAGTGCCAATGTTTTAAATTGATTCCGAGGCATCGAAAGGGATTTGACACAGCATTGGAGAGCGCGCTAGGGGATTCCGCGGTGGGATCCCGATGCCGCCGCGCACTGCGGTAGGCAACGGCACGCCGAAGGATGCTGTGACATTTCGCCGGGTGAGGCAGTGCAAGCAGGAGTACATGCACCCCATATTTTCCCCTACCCTAACCCCAAACCTATCATAAGCAAGTCCATCTTCTTGCAATAATCGTTTTAACACCAAATCCCAATATACCATTTTAAAACTATCAGGACACAAAATCACTCGTTCAAAAGCAAACTTACAACGTTCTGAAATATGTATCAGGCAGCAAGTGCTGCCGAAGCATACTTCGGCATGACGCGACATGCCACGGCACGTCGAGCGCGGGATATCTTGGCCGCTGGAATGCTACAGAATCAAAGCGGCTAGTGTACGCTGACCGGTGGCAGAATCTTCTGCCATTCCGTCCCGATGTATATCGGTCTTTAGAGTGTCGATAGCAAAATAGTTTTTTAAAAATTAGATTTAGGTTTGCCAGTACATATTCAGTTTGCGGCAGAGCGCTGTCAGAACTATTGCCAAGAGGGTGCATCTGGCACATTACCTCATACAGTGAAATAACCAACTTGAGAACTAAAGAAGGATCCCAGTTAAAGAGCGAACCGCGCTCAACAATTTTAGCACCTCTCCTAGCTAGGAACAACATTCTATGAGGCTTTTTATATTTTTCTTTTGTTTTGTATGCGATGTAAACCCAAAGCTCGCCCCAATTACAATGTAGGTCGACCTAGGTGCTATAGGACCACCTCTGCTTATCTCATCAAGAAAAGCAGCTGTGGTTTTATTTTATGTGGATATGTTCACGGTTATTTCTCCCGGTGGGTGTCACCCATAAACGGTTGACGCAATGAAAACCCTCCCGAGGTGGGGTGCCAAAATTTTCGAGCACACTTCGCTCGTTCTTGCATTCTGCACTCTCTTATTTCTTGACCCGGGCGCCACCCGCGTTGGGCCGCACTCATCCCTTGCTATGCTACTCGTACGGTCTCGAGCTTCATCCAGGATTCCATGTAATCAGTTGATATGCTGCAGCGCTGTTCGTGCTGTACCCATACCTGACGATCCACATGCGCGAGCTGGGCATCAACGTGGAGGAGACGGCCATAATGTCCGCCGTGACGCCGGTAGTGTCCATCGTCATGCCGCCGCTTGCTGGCATGCTGGCTGACAAGATCGGCAACTTCAGGGTAAGTAAAACGTGACATTACGAGTCATGCACCAACATCGCAGTTCTTAAAAATGTAGCGCAAGCAGTATCAGTACTAATGGGCAGCAAGACAGCTACGTACACGCACGCGGGGTACATGGGATCGCGGTAGTTACCTGCTCTTTATGTTGCTATTTTTGAGTGACATTGACTTACGTCCATATTATATCTAAAGCTGCTTTCAGACTACGCTATAATATATAGCATAGATTAAATAGCTCATAGCACAACAATATCGCGCACCATAAATTGTCAATAAAATATAGTACAGTACAGTGTGAACGTGTCCATAATAATGTATGGTGCGCGATATTGTTGTGCTATATAATCTATGCTATTATATTATAGCGTAGTCTGAAAGCAACTTTATGCTTGTGTAGTATTAAGAATCATAAAGTTTTCTAGCTGTAATTCGGCAATCTTCAAAAATATTCATCCTGCAGAGACCGTGCATATTCTGGGGTAAAAAACTTATGGTATTTAGCGATAGTGTAAGCTTGTACCTATTGGTGAAATATTTTTTGTAATCAGATGAGTAATTTCGAATATTAGCTCCTACATCCAAACTTTACCTGTTTTTTTATATGTACCTAATACTAGCTGTCCCCCGCAGCTTCGCTCCCGTCAACTAATTTTTTTTTGCTTTTAAACCTTCCCTGTATTCTGGCGAACTAAACAAAAAAAGAATTACCGAAATTGGCCCAGTCGTTCTCGAGTTTTAGCGAGACTAACGAACAGCAATTCATTTTTATATTATAAGAAGAAGAAGATTAGTGGAGTTTCATCTCCACTGTCTTATAAAATATCACAAGACTATCATTTTTATTTCGTCACCCACCCATCCCAAAACTTTTGCTTTTGCATTATACCTATGTAGTACAAGACCCTAAAAAGTATGGTCACAATGAAATTTAGAAACCACAAACTCTGTGTCGTATTGTCTTCTACGACACAGAGTTTGTGGTTTCTAAATTTAAAAATTATTGCGAATTCTGAAATTAAATAAAAAAGGTCCATAACAAACCACTCAGTCCTATGATGTGATCTATTAATATGACACGGCTGTCATTAAGACGTTTTGAAGCGTGACTGGTGACTATAGCAATATCCGCTGTGCAGGGAAGGTACACATTAACCAGTCAACGGGCACCGCCTCTGACGTGGGGATGATAATACTACTTACATTAAAATTGCGATGACATTTCAATGTCGTTATATGGATAGGGTCAACAGTTAAGTTTAGCGATACGTACCTACACTAAACTGTCTATTGTACTTGATAGTATTGTTAGCGAGACCTACTGAACTTTCATTTCTTGTTTATGTAAACGACCTTCCCTACAATATAAATGAGCCCTGTGTCCTGTTTGCGGATGACATTTCTATACTTAGCTCATGCGAAAATAACATTAATTTAAATGATAAATTGAATTCCATACTGGATTCTGCAATAAATTTGATGTCTGAACACAACTTAGAAATTAACTTCAGTATTTAACTAAAATTATTCCATTCCACCCACCCCAAAAAATACCAATAAATTTAAACTTTAAGTTTAAAAATAATAAATTAGAAGCAGTTGACAAATTTACCCTACTAGGCCTAAACATCGATACACACTTAAATTGGAAGTCGCACATCCGGAAAATAAGAGCAAAGATATCTAAATTTTCATACGCACTCCGCGAGATCAAAAAAACAACAGACCTGAAAACTGCACTAGTAACGTACTACGCATATGCCTAAGCATGGCTAAAAATACGGTGTCATCTTATGGGGCAACAGTACAGACGCGCCCATGTTGTTTACCTTACAAAAAAAACTTATTAGAATCCTAGTAAATATTGAAGTCACCGATAGCTGTAAACCCCACTTTAAAATAAAATAAAATAATCTTTATTTCGGATAAGCAACATCCATATGGGTTAGTAAACAAAAAGATAACTTATTCCTATGTTAGTAAACTTATAATCTATTTAGAGACAAGGATGTTGTTGGAGATACATCTCCGAACAACATCCCCTAACAAAGGAGAGTCGTACCTCCCCGCTATGGTCTTCAGGATGGAGTTGGAGCTGACCCGCACTCTGCCGAGCAAAGAGGCTGATTTATGTCTAACGATGGCATGAAAGCCATCGACGTCTGCTTGTGCAAACATACCTGATGCACTGCAGAAACGGGGCAGCCCCATCAACATCCTGAACCCGTTATTATACTGGACCCGTAGGGCGCTGATAGCTCGCTGAGTATAGTTGGTCCACAAGCTGCACGTGTAAAACACTTGGCAATAAGCTTTAAAAAGCGTTATTTTGATTTCATTACTTCAGCGTGCAAACCTGCGAGCCAACATGTTACATCGAACTGCCAGCGCCCTACGTTCCCTTTCAATATCCGCCTGGTCACTCAGGTCGTCCGTTACGTAATGCCCTAAGTATTTGAATTTATACACTCGCAATATGGCATTCCCATTCAGTTTAATCGGGGGCACATACTCAGGACATTTAGCACCGTCAGCCTTAAATACCAAGAATTCGCTTTTCTTGACGTTATTAACTAGGCCATGCTCACGAGCATAGCCCTCACAACAACTAAGTAAGCAGCTCTCTAAGCGCCCTAACCGTAGGGCTCAGCAGCACCATATCGTCTGCGTAGCTGATGTTGTTGACACTGACGTCATCAATGCGACAACCGATTTTCTTGCTGCTGAGCTCCACGATCAGATCGTTTATATAGAGGTTAAACAGTTTTGGTGAAGTTATCCCTCCTTGTCTAACCCCGCACTCTAGCCCATACGACACGGAAAGTCCGTCGGCCCATCTCACACGGTTCGTCTGGTTGTAATACCAATACTGGAAAATACGCAACAGCTCCGCTGGCGCTTTTCTCTCCCGCAGCTTTTCCCACATAACCTCGTAAGATACAAGGTCAAAGGCACGGGAGAGGTCTAAGAAGCAAGCATACACTGGAGTACGACGTTTCGTGTAGTATTGCACTGTATTTTTGAGGCTGAGAATGGCACTTTCAGTGCCAAGGTCATTACGAAACCCAAATTGTGCGTCGTGTAGTTTCAATAAGCCATCCAACCGCGTGTCCAGCAGACTGTCGAGTACCTTCGCAATAATAGTAGCCAGGGAGATGGGTCGATAGTTACACTTATCAGCAACATCACCTGTTTTATTCTTAATAATAGGCACGACAATAGTGTGCATGAGATCAGAGGGGAGGTACGAGTGACACATACACAACGAGTAAAACATAGCGAGTACTCTAGCTATATGAGGACCAGCATGCTGCAAGTGCTCAACGCTTAAACCATCGTGACCCGGGGACTTCCCTCTCGTCATTTTCTTAATGGTGCTTGACACCTGCTTGGCCGAAAAGCGAACCAGATCAGAATCACGACAGCATCCGTCATCGAGCACTCGCAACGATGAACCCAGTGGAGACTCCACTTTAAAGTGATCCATAAACATGCTGGCTATGTTGTCCGGCTGATCAGCACCACCGACACTCACAGGAAGGCCAGGCCTAACATCAAGCTTTTTGGTAGCTTTCCAGAACTTTTGAAAATGATTGGCTTTACGGAGGGAAGCCACAATATCAAGCTTAATTTGTTCTTGATGAGTCTGGCACCACAATAGTTTGCTTTTAAACACCTTTCGTGTCAAGCACATGTCGTTAAAAACATCGCTAGAAGTTGGTTTATTGTGCCATACCCATAGCTGATATTGAAGCCTCGCCCTCGCGTGGGCATCTCGCACGTGCTTGTTCCATCCAACAACACGGCCAACATGTTTATGAGTCCGAGTCTCCACTTGGCTCTGAGCCGCGTCTTCTGACAAAGCAGTAACAATACTATCATACATCTAAAAGAAAAAAGAAGAAAAGAAAAAGAGTTTATTTGCGGTCAACATGACATCAAGAATCATCAAGAATTGCCCTATGTTCAGTATTATTAGTGACGATCACTGCACAAACCAAATTCCTGAGGGTAATCAATCAGCTTTAACTTACTATTACATACGTCATAGAACACGCCTAAGCCATCGCCTACAACCATGTGCGTCACTGACAAAGGTATAGCTACTTGATCCTAAGCCTAATTTTTCAATGTCCGCACACCTCCACATTTGTTCGTCACAAAAACCTAAAAGTCCACTACAAAATGACTCACCGGGGTGTGCATTGAAGTCGCCAAGTCACTTTCAGGAATTAAAGATTTTAACCCTACCCTGTCTCTATATATTTGAAATTTGTAAGTTCGTGCGTAAGTACCCAGAATTCTTTACAAAAAGAGAGGACATCCAAACAAAAATAATTTTAAGACACAAAAATAGACTGAACTTACCATCGTCGCGACTAAAAATGCACTCCAATAGTACCCTTGTCATGTCTATAAAAATTTATAATAAATTACCCGACATAATAAAAAATATAAATAAATATAACATTTTTATAAATAAACTAGCTGACTCGCGCAACTTCGTCTGCGTCACATTTTCCATTACTGCTCCGCTCCTATTTGTCTTAGCGTGATGATATATAGCTATAACCTTCCTCGATAAATGGGCCATCAAACACTGAAATAATTTTCAAATCGGACCAGTAGTTCCTGAGATTAGCGCGTTCAACCAAACAAACAAACAAACAATCAAACAAACAAACTCTTCTGCTTTATAATATTAGTTTAGAGTATAGATTGAAGCTTTTCCTTATAAGCAAATGCTACTATGGTTTAAACGAATATTTAAATGATAAATTATAATTAAATTCACAACTATATATCGTCCACACATCATCCACAAAAATTGACAATGATAGGCCTCCCTCGCCCAATTTCTAACTTACCTTGACTATTAATTATGTAATAAATAAAAATATAAATACATTAATAAAAAATAATAATTAATTAATTACAATACAGTGTTGTTAAATAAATAAATAATTTTAAAACAATAAATATTATTATTAATTTTTACTTTGTATTCATAAAATTTTACAATTTACTAGCTACTTAATTATTAAAATTATCACATTTAA
The DNA here is from genome assembly GCA_963859965.1 of Ceramica pisi. Lineage (NCBI taxonomy): Eukaryota > Metazoa > Arthropoda > Insecta > Lepidoptera > Noctuidae > Ceramica > Ceramica pisi. The sequence goes on from OY982529.1 coordinate 9,475,312, forward strand.
GCCCCAGTGCTCTTCCTCCTCTCTCCTACTTGATCTATGCTGTGCCCGACAGGTTCCATAATTGTGACTAATATAATTATTTACTTCCAACTGTATACATTATGGTACGCAATAAAGAATTGAGAATTGAGAACTTAGCTCGTTGTTCAACCTATCAGAAACGCGGTTTAGATGTCTTCCGTCGGTATAAGGCAAGGTTTGGTTTACAAGTTCAAAAACAAGGATTACGAAAGAGACACTCAGTCTCTTTCGTAATCCTTGTTTTTGAACTTGTAATACAAAGTTGAATAGCTAAAGGTTTATAAACTCAAACCAAATATTTCAAATAAATCATTACAGTAACTTTTTAAATGTCAAGATCAGTCAGTCAAAAACATGAAGCTATTTGCACGTTTTAAAGCGTAGATCTCTATAGAGAAGAACGTGCAAGAAACTCCACGGACACTCTTTTAAATAATGTTATGTACCTCGTAGGCTTTGCCTCTGTAATCTCTGAACAAGACTAGAGTCAAGAGCAAACCCATCTGAAATAATAAAAAAATAAAAATCTAAAACCTTGGTAACATTATCCTTGCTTCTATATGTGAGGACAATGCAATTAAATTTATTGTCGGTCTAATCTGGGTCTCATTTTATCATTTACCAAATTGCTGTAAACCACCCACTGGGTAAGACAGTAGCAGAAACACATTCAAATCGTTGGCAATAAATAAACCCGTCAACTCATTCCCTAAATTAAGCTGTCACTTTTTTCCGGTCACCAATTTGTGTAATTTGGTATCAATTTTTTCCTATTTAGAGAGCCTAATCTGTTTCATTATTTATTATGACCAAACTGTTGTGTGAACCGGTGCGCTGCTATATAATCAAGTTAATCCGGAGCGTCCGTGTCGCGAATGAAACCAATTCTGCCAACAATAACCTTTACCTTGCATTGTTGAGCATTGTGGACGGTCGCCGGTGGACGTGTGCCGTATCTACATGTAGGGTGTCCTGCGTGCAGAAACCATGTAGGCTCTGCGAAGCATGGCTCTATGACGCACCGTTTCCGAGTGAGGAGCTTAAGTTTTTTTTTATATTTAACGCTCTATATTTTCAAAATCTCTTTCTGGAAGGATACTGTTGCTCTACCCATGAGATGATGTAAAAAACATTTTTTTCAAGAATTTTCTAACATCACCATTTTTTAAAGACAGTGCTGACGCAAGTCTGGAATTAAGTGTCTAAGCAAGCTTAAATATGTTTGCTGTCAACCTCGGATTGGTTTTCTTTTGATCATTCATTCTTTTCTTAAATAAAAGTCATTTGTAAAGAAAAGACAAAATCAAAATTAATAGAGTGTATGCATGAGAAAGCGAAGTGAGCTCGAAAATTAATGCTTCCCACTTCAGACTGGTTTCATTGCGTCAACCTTTTGGGGGAGACAGTGGACCGTGTCACCCAGGGTGGACCGCACCCCATCCTAGCTAAGCTACTGTATCTCCGAATATGAATGACTCCGAAGTAGAGAAGAAAATGATAACAAATATGCCACAGTCGATCAAGACGCAACAAAGCCATGATGGTGACCACTTAGATTAAGTTGGATATGTCGTCGTATGTGGGGACAGACTATTAGAGACTCGAATACCGCCGGCCGATAGTTGGATATGGTGGTACACAAGAACAACTTTGGCCTTTTTTCACTCTGTAGGGAAAGTTCCAAGTACCTAACAACACCCTATATGTGTTTAGAAGAGAGGCAACCAGGGCCGAAGCGCAGGCAGAAATAAGGAAAGCGTGATTCCGTCAGGACCTGCACTTAATACTATCTATATATAATCGAATGTCAACAGATTGTAGCTTATTGAGCATTGTATCACTGTCTTGTTCAGAAACTGTTAGTCGCTATTAGCTATTAACTTCTAAGTGTAAGTCAAGAAATTTTGAGTCGCTCTTGAATTCTGTTCAGTGTCATGATCAGGGGTATACAGATGCGAAACTAGTTGGGCCATTTGATGTAAGTTTGACCGTCAGTCATTATTAGTGGATAGACATCTCTTTTAACGACTTTATAATTATTTTAGTTAACTATGGGAGATAACGCTAGGTCATTGACAGGGACAATGAAGGATCCAATATGAAGCCTGATGTTGTAGTGTCCCTTCTGTAGACAACACGATTGATATTGGAAATTTAACACAAATTTCTATTATTATAATTTGTATTTGTCCTCAGAGATGTAGAAGTATCTCCATCTTAGGCCAACTTTAAGCCCTTAATACATTGAGGATTGATCTAGCTTTAACCCCCTCCCTTTGCTCAGGAGTTACTCTGAACCTATTACCTCTTGAATCATTCGATCGATATGGCGCTCCTGACATAAGGTACTGCCTTATCCCCTTGGTGAATAATCTAATATTATACCTTCTATTAGTTACACTTTTGAACCAAATTACTCATTAGTTATGTCGTGACACGTAATAGTTTGCTGACGAGGATTCGATTGATAGACCTACACAAATGGAACACAGCGGTAGCAACGAAATGGTTTCCTGACCAAACGCGTACGTTGTTATTATCTGACATCGTCACTGCATGATTATTAATCAACTCATTAATTTTTTGCGACACGCATACCTTTGTCATCCACGCAAAACATTCTCTTAATCGTGGGAAATTAATAGTAGGTATGTAACGTTGCTATGTCGTCGTACATACAATGACAACTGGGTGCGTGGCTGTGTTCCGCTTGCGAGCGTGCCCTCGAACGTCTTTATTCTCGGATGACATTTGAATTGCGGACTACAATTGCATCTAAAATCGACAATTTGACGTAGTTCTGCTGATCATGGCTAATAAGTACCGCATCCTGTTTATCAGCCAGAATAACCACTGGTTGTCATTTGCGTTTTTAGATTACCCGCGTTTATTAACAATGGTTAACTGTTTCGAAATGATAGCGTTAGTCTCTGTGTCAAATTGCTGTCAATGAGTGAACTAGGCCTCATAATAGTATTTTTATCTTAATTATTACTCTCAAACACAATATTGTTATAATCATACTTATTAAAGGTTTGTTATAAATGGTGATGCGGACAGGAATTCAAAGATTTATCAATCTGCAATATTTTCACGACCTAGGTAGGTAAGTCTTAATAAATAGAATCAATCATCCGAACGGAACGACTAACGGAATGCCTATAATAAAACTAGATAACTACCATCGAATGATGCCGGAAAGAGATAAGACAGAAATATGAAATTCTCCGTAACTACCAAAACACAGAAGAAAAATATGGTAGAAACATAAATATTATAAGAAAGATCTGTGAGAATAATATAAATTAGCGATAATATGCTACAATTCATCGCAATGTGGAAGTCTGTGGTAGTAAATAGGAACATTAATGACGTAGGCAAGTAATGCAGGTACAGGTACACATTATCAAGCATACTGCATGTCATACAGAGCAACTTGCTAATTCACAGTTATTGAACAAAACAATAATTCTCAGATACAAGTACCCAACTAATTAGTGTTTTCTGATGAACTCTGTGAAGTCTGTGGTGAAGTCGAATGTTTAATTCAGCTTAAACAATGCCTGTGTAGCTCACGACTCGTGAATATAATGAGGTAATTAGAGATGATTCAAATGTCATTTCATGCCGTAGGTACAATTATAACTTGATTGTGTAGTTAGACATAGAAAGCAAATTAATACCTAATAATATGTTTAGTTAATTCGTTTCTGCATGAAATTAAAAATGGGCCAAACATCCTACCCTGCGGTACACCAAATTAGCTGTCGTTGAATTCACTACAACTTTTTATGTTTTGTTGTTTTGTTATTCCTATCAACGAATTATTTTAAAACGAGTTATTAATGTGAAGTGTGACTCATATTGCTCCTCCTGAACTATGGTTCAGGTAAACGTATAGCTTAAGCTTATAGCCTAGCATAAGTAAGCTTATAGCTTACTTAAATTAAATGAAGTTTGCCTACATTTGTCTTTCTGTTGTAGCTACTATTGGCGCTGTCGTCGGCCCTCGGCGGTGCTTCAGCGCTGCTGCTGCTGGCAGTTCCGGTGGGCCGTATCACTGTCACCTTCCCCCCCGCTGTGGAGCTCCTCGCCACCTGCGAGGACTCCGCCATGCGGATAGGACTCATGAAGGATTACCCCTGCTTACCACTTCACCCTTATTCATACGATATCAACCTCACGTAAGTTAACTTCAGAAGAGTACATCATTAGAACATCTTGTAAAGCCCATTTTATAAATTACTTTTATTTTCAGAGTACTTTCATGTGGTTTCGTTTGTGATTTACCAGAAGATTTGTCGACAGATGAAACGAATGCGTTAATTCACACAAACTCCTATGATATACACTTGCAGTCGACTGTTGATTCGCAGCGTCTTGTTTATCGCCACACGGTGATGGCACAGTTAGCTCAAACAACGATTCCGAAGAAAGACCAGAGCACATCACGCATTTTGACCAACGATCCCTTTTTTAACACGACAATATCTGTATCCGGCGATACAATATTCTTCCCAGCACCAAAGTTGTATCAAATAGAATGCAGTCGCGACGCGCTCAATGAAACTTGCTTATTTGGTAAAGATGATATTTTCAATCAAACAGAGGATCTTGTCGATGAAGCCATATTGCGCATGAGGATATCTCATGACGTACAAACCGCACCTCTTAACATAAGGAACTATTGGGTGAAAGCTGTCTCTACACAACACAATTTTACAAAAGATGAAGACTATGATGGCATCGACAGTGTAACATGCAGTGACAATTTTGTAAGTAAAATAATTTAGCATGTAGCAAAACCTATTTTTTTTTAAATTAGATAAGTATATAATCTACGTCTAATACTTAGTATGCATGACATTCAACATTATGCTAAAATATAGCGTCTTCGTAAAATTGTTAATATCACGGTGCTGCCACGACTTTTTGAAGTCACACTACTTAAGGTGGAATATGTTACAAGCAATAAAGCAGTAAATTGTTTATCAGGGTCAAGATGGAGGAGTGCGAGTGCAGGCAGGGTCGCGAAAATTGTCCGGATGCCGGGCGGCGTGCGCAGCGTCCACGCCGCGCAAAAGTCTCTGCGAAAACAATCAGCAGCAAATTGATCTGGACCCGGCGTTCACCTTCTGGGCTTATCTCGCTGTAAGTTACTATGACCTCTAAACTAACAAAGTTGATCTAAGATTAGTTTACTAAAATGTCTACATTGTTTGAGCAAAATTTGAGGATGAAGCAATAAACACTAATGAAGCTGAAGGTGGATCATGATTATGTAATTCATGTAAGTACATATACATACGTATCAAATGAAATTTGTAGTGAGCACGTGGAGCGCTAACGTAAACTCATGCAGATTGAGCGGATCCGCTGATGGAAAGATTGCCGTCTAATCGTCACTAACTGCGTAATGGCGAACTTGATACGGTGAGTGGCGGCGACCCGACCCATTGCTCGCGTTCCCATTCCGTCTGCCAGGCTACCGGCTGCGCCCAACGTCCCATTGCCACTGGATACTTAGTGGACACTCGCAAGTTTTTGCCTTTGTTTTCAATGAACGTTAAAGAAAAATGCAATACCATTAACATAGTGACCATTAATCGCTTTTGCTGATTAATGGTCTCTTATCGAGTATAGAAATCTAGTCGGACTTGTAAGCGAGTTGGACCTGAATGGTATCTAATAAGTAGACGATATGGTACTAGGTGACGTATTAGACGAACTGTTGAAAGTTTAGATATGATATGTAAGATTCCAACAATCCGTGAAAGATTACATTTAAGCTAATTCGACAAAGAAAGGCGATGTTCGTTCTCTGTCTTCTTTGGGGTTAATTATCCCATTGGTCTCGTAGCTTAGCTTGCAAGTCCGACTGCTTAGCGTGGTTCCAGGTTCGATTCACAGTTCACGCACAGTGTGACTGCACACTTTGTACACTACAACTGCTTTGCGTTGCCACACTAGGAATTTCTCCTATATCGTGGGTGCGTTCACAAACATACAAACTCACGTACACAAACAGCCAGACCCGGAACAACTATCTGTTGGCCATAACCACGGCGCCAATCGTGTCCTTGCTTAGGAGCTTAAGCCGACCAGTCACTGGAACAGATGCACCCCGAAAAATAGGAGTTTGGTCGAAACATCTCCTTTTTGCGGCAAAGAGACACGTCTGTGTTTTCGTGGCGTTAAAAGAGACCAGGTTGTCGTCACCCCACTGGGAGACAAGGCTTAAGGTCAAATATGTCCAATCTACCATGACCTCCCTCAAGGAACGACCTTCATCTCCGCTGGTTGTTGCGCTGGACAACTATTTCTCTGATACCGTACTGTCATCTGCGTACCCAACAATAGCTGAAGTAGGTCATTGATGTGCAGCAGGAATAGAGTTGCAGAGAGTACACACCCCTGAGGAACACCGACATTAATAGCCTCATGGCTATTAATGCCGGTGGGTGCGGTGTGTGATGGCTGCTCTTCTGACCTCATGCTCACGACGATTAATTAAGCATGTCTTTCTTAGTTTCGCTTCAAGAGATCGACCACGGCAAGCGTTGCTTTACCTTGAAGATATATACCCGTGCGATTGTTATTATTTAGCCACGAGCTCATATACTTTATTTTACATAAACTAATTAGTTTCGATTAAAAAATTTAATTGGTGCATGTCTATCTATAGATACGAGGGTCATTTATGTTAAAACCATTAAAAAAAAATTGTCAGTTAAAAATAAATTGATAGTTACTTTTGCCTTTATTAAAATAAATTAGTGCCAACAAACAGCTAAATAAAACAGGGTGACAATATTAAAATATTAATCTTAAAATTAATAATAAAAGAAGGAATAAGCAACATTTTTGATGAATCTTCAATAGTTTATTTTAGTAATTACACACAGCTAGTCTATTCTGTAAATAACCATTTCGATGTTCACTTCACCTGAGTGACTAAGCTTACAAATTGAACTTTATTTCACACATCATAAGGTCTTATATTTATACGAATTTGAAACTCACCTCGGATTCCGCTGTCGAGACACTTGTTACAGAATAGCACTGCAGATATTAGTTAATTAGTTTTCCGAGCTTAGGCATAGACAACCTCACTTAATCATTGTTTCACAATGGCATCGGCAAGACTTACGGCCTTGTCCTCAATGTGTGAGAGCTTAGTTACTTACCCACCACACGTATGTATGTACCACTACCTGTACCTATGTGCTGCGCGCCGCATGCTTGCTTATTGTTCCAATGCCTGCATATCGGGTCAAAGGTAGTACAACTTTTCGCCTTTGACCGCATTTGTAGCCAACGATAAAAATGATGTAAGAAGGTTACAATAGTTTTATGATTACGGAGCCAGCTTTATTTCCGGTTCTTGTTGTTATATAAGAGTGACCAGTGTACATGACCGAACAATTGGCAATATTCACTTTTCTATCCACTGTTTTCGACATAGCTATTCAGAGACAAGCGTGGTCGTTAGCCAATATAAGTGGGGGAAGAACTGCGTCGCAAAGGTTAGCGTTTCCTGAACTTTGAAGTTTAACTTATTACGTACAGAGAAGTTCAAGCAAAAATAATATCTTATGTCATTGTCAATTTCACAATATATCAATTCATAGATCTTAACATTAAAGTTACAGACTTTTTACTACTAGTTTTGCAAAAACGGAGTTTAACCTGTGAATGCCCGGTCAAGGTCCAGGCGCATAAAACGTCAAAACAAAAATTGCTTGGATATGAGTTGAGGCATACCTACGTATTTATTGGTATCTACGAGTACTAGAAAGTTTTAACATAATGGAAATACCTTAGATACCGTTATTAGATTCTTATTGGAAACTAGCTGTCCCCCGCGGCTTCGCTCCCACATTTTTTTTTCTTTCATAAGAACCTTCTCCTGAGAATAACAAACACAACAAAAAAGAATGAGTGAAATCGGCCCAGCTGTTCTCGCGTGATACCGAGACCAAGGGAAATAGGGATTAATTTTCATATATAAAGATGTTAGAAAGAAGGAAGAAAGTACAGTAATGAAGTTGTTATCTAGTTAATTAGGTACTCGAATATATATTACATATACTAATATAATAAAGCTGAAGAGCTTGTTTGTTTGTCCGCGCTAATCTCTGAAACTCCCTGTGGGATTTAGAAAATTCTTTTTGTAAATGACAGCCACATTCATGAGTGGCTATAGCTTACCTCATGAATGTGGCCCTCATTATTTTTCAAGAACGAAGTCGCGAGCAAAATCTAGTCTATACTTATAATATAAAGAGGTAAAGTTTGTGATGTTGTGAGTTTGTGAGGTTGTAGGGGTACTCTCTTGATCTACTGAACCTATTTTGAAAATTCCTTTACCAATAGAGCGTTACGTTATTTGTGATAGAGTGTCATAGACTATATATTATTAACCCGAAAAATACCACCCCACGAAGTGGACAGGGGTCAGTTAGTTGTGATATAAAAGTCTAACGCAAGCAATAAATTGAAGCCGTCTAGCGATAAAACAAGCCTATGATAATTCTTTTGTGTCTAACTCCTTTGTTTATGTTGACATGTTTTCTTGAGTTAATCTTTTGTATTGTCAAGAAAATTACGGTGTGTAATTAGGTAGATTTTTTACTTGAATCTGTAATTGGATCGATAGTCATGCGAAATGTTCTTTGTTCTTAATCAGATTTGAATTTATTTGTTAGAGCTTCTGTCAGTGACTCCACCCGCGTCATAGTTGAAATTTATTCCAAGGGAACATTATCCTATATCCTGTAGAAAAGTTTTATCCAAATCCCTAAAGTAGTTAAGACGTGAAGAGGTTACGGACAGAGTTACTGTAGCTAATGGGTATGGATGATCTTGTTGGGTACGCAGATGACAGTACGGTTTCAGAGAGATACTTGTCCAGCTCAACAACCAACGGGGATGAATTTCGTTCCTTGAGAGAGGCGATGGTAGTGCGGAAAAATTTGAATTAAGCAAAAATAAAATACAATCAGTGTACAACTAATAAATATTCACCCAAAATACAATTAAAATAAGTAATTTTCACTCGATATTTATCAAAGCTTTTTAAAAATATCGATACATTTTTTTCACTTGTTCATCCCTAATCTAAATCCTTGTTCCCCAGGTACGAGTGTTCATCGGTATCATAGGGGGCACCGCGTTCGCGATGTTCGAGGGGGCTGTGATAGCTATCGTGAGGGAGCAGAAGGCGGACTACGGGCTGCAGAGGGTGTACGGCAGCATCGGAGGGATGATATCCTCACCCCTCTCCGGCCTGCTCATCGACTACGCCAGCCGAGGGAAAGGGTACACAGATTTCAGGTAATACCACCTTCACACTTATTGCAAAAACTCTTATTAAAAGCTTATCTCGCTAGGTCAAGGTAGAGAATGTACGGTCGCGATCAAAGTGTTTATCGCATAAAAAGATGACCTGAGCATTAGTACTATATCACGAGAATACAATATATTATGAGTCAGTTTCTGTCAGAATGAAAGAAACCATCAAGCAGTTTGATCACATTGTGTTCGGTTGACGGATAATATCAGGACTCAGAAGGACTGACTTATGCGGGCGTCTTGTCGCATATATGTGAGATAGACTCCTACTTGCTGACATACCTGCTGATGGAGACTACACTATTTATTAAAATAAAAAATTGTTGATATTTTATTTTTTATTATTTAATGGGCTTGCTCTTGACCACAAAAACATAATTAAAGGTTCTTTTTCTCATGTCATTATTTCTAGTAACAAGTTCGACCTTATGCCTATGCATTGTTCGAATGCCCGTATCCTTTTTGTCTCATCCCTATGTTAGTTAATAATAATGCCAAATAATATCTTTTCGTTTTCTTTAAAAAAAGGTCTTCTTTAACTATCCTAGTAAGTCACTTTCTTTAGCGACCGATCTTTATGTTAATAACAGTCTATGCTATCTTTAAGTAGTGCAAAATCAACCTTGTCACGTAGATGTGTGCAGGAAATATGAACCTTTAGGTGGTAAATACTTTTAGGCCGCGACGGTACCTACTTTTAAAACTTTCAAATTTTTTCTTGTTATTTTGTTTTTAATGAACTGACCGTAAAGCCATGAAATGTGTATGTTATTGAAATGAGGAAATAATAATATTTATTAAATGAATGGATGAATTGCTTTATTCTTAATGTATCTTAGTATAGTTGAATTTGCAAATGTGAAAGAGTATAATCTGAAAAAATAAATACATTTATGATTATTAGTTTATTATTATTTATTGAATTCGTATCGCTTCTCATCTATAATATTAAATGACAGACAATTGCAATTGTGTCTTATTTAAATGAGGAAGGATTTTTGAAGTTAATAGGTATTTCCGAAAGGGGATGAAAGTTTGTATGCGAGTTCATCTTTTTGCCGATGGGAAATCCCATCGTTCACACGGCCTTCCTCTCTGTGTGTAAATAGCAGCTCTTTCCAGCCATTGTTTGTCTACAAACTACACCTACAGTCACAGCAAATCTTGTTGGGTTTGTTTGATTGCGAAATGTTGGCGGGGTCATCGGGTGGGCGACCACACGGGCCGTGACCGCCGCACGTGTTTGATGGCAAACCACATACAGCTGATAGAATTGCAATCAAGTGTGAATAACAAGAGGGAATTTAATAAAAACATTTTTTTCTAACCACGACACGCAATGAAGTGTATTTATTTAAATGTTCTTACGTGTCGATGGCAACTTTGCCTCCCGCGGCTGCAATGACAATTTTCCCACTTGCATCAAAATATTCCTACTGTTATTGATAAATAATTACAGCCGACGGATGGTTAACCAACTCACCATAGACGGTGGACCATCTTAACATTTCGAGTTTCCTCCGTGTTTCAGAAAGCACGTTAAGCCGTTGGTCTATCATTTGTAGATCTTTGGCAGTCATTACGGATTATGAGAAGCCAGAAAATCTGGCACCAGTCTTACCAATAATTATCGCGTAATTTAGCTTCCCTGGCCTGTGCTAGTCTTAACTCTATGTCTTACGCGCGATCTTTGAATTTAATCCATCCAATAAAAATGTTAATTGAATATCGTTAACATTAACCGTGTGTGGGTGGACTTTCGTCGAAAGCGAAACCTTCAGTTTTAAGTTTACGTAATTGCGATTGATGATGCAAATACAAAGGTTAACGTTATCGTCTGCCTTAATATTGACATTCAATATGTCATAACTCAATTGAGTTATGACATATTGAATGTCAATATTAAGGTTTTCGATAGATAGGTATTTAGTAATATCTATGTAGGTATCTACTGAAGGTCAACACACGTACGATTAAGTATTTGTATTACAAAAAAAAAACAAGGAATTTTATGAAACGGTCTCATAGTATCGTATGTTACCGTTTAATTAAAAAACTTTTTACAAAAAAATTCAACCACCTTCCAAAAAAAGAAAACACTTCAAGGTAAAAAATAACTTTAATTTCGTCGGCGGAAGACGGCGTTTTTGTTAGGTAGTTTCTTCGTATTTTGACACCGACTTCTGAAATTAAAGTTATATTTTACTTTGTAGTGTTTTCTTTTTTTGGAAGTCGGTTGTATTTTTTTGTCATAAGTTTTTTATTTTTCACTTTTTAGTGGTACCCCACACCTAACAACGCCACTGCAAAATCTCAGAAAAGTAAAATACGCAATTTCGATTACTTGGATGACATAAAACTATCATCCAAGTAGACGAATTCCAGCTATTTAAAATCCAACGTTCGAAACCGATTTTCATAAAATTTAAATGGGACCAATCTGCAAGTATATCCTTTCAGATAAAACAAGAATTTTTCAAATCGGTTCATAATTGTCGGAGTTAGGAGGTAACAAACGTAAAAAAAAAACATACAACCGAATTGATAACCTGCTCCTTTTTGGGAAGTCGGTTAAAAATAGTGAACTGTTATACTTAAATAAAATACCAACTTTTCTCTCGAGTAAATACGAGTATAACTGTTATTTGCTGACTAACGTTTGCACACGTGATTGGATAAGTTATTATCAGTTGCACAGTATAATAATAATAATATAAGAACCTGCCCGAGCCTGATAACACTTATATGTTACTATGAACTAGTTGATGCCCGCGGCTTTGCCCACTTGACAAATTATATACTAAAACTTTTCTCGAGAACCACTCAATCCATTGGTGAAAACTGCATGAAAATCGGTGCAGTAGTTTTTGAGTTTTGAGTTTGAGCGAGAGAACAGAGACAGACAGACGCGGCGGAGGACTTTGTTTTATAAAATGTAGTGATTGTAATGACCTACTAACTGAATTATGTTTTTTTTAGATAAATTAATCATACCAATGTCTACCGAACTCAGCCGAACCTACCTAAATATATTGCAGTATCTCGGCTCTAACGAATTTTCAATTTAAATACATGCCACCAATTGCATGAAACTGTCTGAAAAGCATTTTTTTTTAATTCTTATTTTTATTTTTGGGATCAGAATTTTTTTTAAAGTCGTTTTTTTATTATTCTTCACTGTATCTCAAATACAGAGCATTACCCTTAAATATAATCGCCCCACTTTTGAAACATCGTATATAAACCTATGGTCACTTTATCGTCCCCTAATTAAGTAGGTATTCCATCAAAAATGCAACAAGGCTTGGTAGATAAACTAAATCACTGTGGAGACTGCTGTGTGTTCTTGATAGAATCCATGAAGTTGTCGTGAGGATTTCTTTACGCGGTCGCAGTTATTAATTACTTAATTACAGACAAATACTATACGGTATACGATATGTTACGTAACAGTGTCGAGGAATACTCGGTTTCTAGCCGGACTGATCGGAGTACTAGATAATTGTACAGATTTCCTCTGATGTTTGTTTAGGTACGCAGGTTTTCACATAAACCTACAGCTCCAGAAAAATCATAATTTAAATAAATGAAGTACATAAAGTTTAAATAAAAATATAGTTTTTTTTTAGTAAAAAAGTTCAATTGCCCAGACCATGACTTGTGTTCCGAACTTTTTAAAACCTTTTTAAAGGTTTTGAACTTCTAATATCTATGAAAGCTGGCATACCCTCCCTGATCAAGCGCGAAGCGCTTGATGAGTTCATTTTAAACAATTTCATTGTTCTCCCTTGGTGATTTACCTCGAAATGGGCAATGGAACTTTAGCGCACCATTTTCCTGTTTTTTTAGTGACGTGTCTTCTACCCTTATCGTGCACCAAATCGTGCGTCGCAACTTTGATAAAAAAAAAGTGGCAATGGGGGCGCCACCATGGTTCTATGCCCTTTCGTCTAAATCCGTTAAGACGTTGATATTGGATTCATTAAAACATACCTACCTAAAAACATAGATAGAAGTGGGATAGGACAGAAAGAAGGAAAGGATGACATGCGAAACATAAACATATATAAATACGTTCCTGTAAACATATTTTTTTCTTTCATTTCAGGCCAGCGTTTTACTTGTACGCCGTGCTGAAGGTGGCTTCTGGAGCGCTCATGCTGAGCATTGACCTGGAGTTCAAGCAGCCGGCGCAGAACTTGCTGGAAGATGTAATCAGTGTGTTCAAGAACGTCGAAATTGTGGCGCTCTTTATCGCTTGCTTCATTATGGGTAAAATTTCATGAACACATGACAAAAAAATACAACCGAATTGAGAACTCCTCCTCTTTTTTGGGAAGTCGGTTAAAAAACCATCGTCCAAGTAAACGAATTCCAGCTATTTCGAATTAAAATTCAAATTTAATAAAGTATTGAGTATTGAGAACCTCCTCCTTTTTGGGAAGTCGGTTAAAAACTTAATTAACCTCATTTGTAGTCTGAATAAATAATTCAGGCTACAAAACTACAAATGAGGTCCACTGTTTTAGTAACAATGTTACATAGCCTATGTTAGTACTTAATAACTGAAACAGACCTCGTTCGGCTAATACCCACACAAGCGGCGGCTATCTGCCCGGGCAGCTATCGAGTGCAGAACGACGTTAGGACTGTCACGCACCCTACGAAGTAACGAGGCAAATTTCATACGCCATACTGCGTCAAAGCTGTCAGTGCGCGCATCGGCAAGCATCGCTGACGCCATAGAAGCGTGGCAGTCGCAACAAAACCCTGAACGCATTGTTGTATTGGATACGCAGAGCGTTGTAAACCCTTTGGGTATAACCACAGGGCCCCGAGTACAGTGCAGTGCAATATGCCTTAAAAAGGGCTATTACAACTGCGTCTGCAAATCGAGAGAACCTGCGGGCCAGCATGTTCACCCGGATTGACAACGCTCTGCGCACCCTCTCCAAATCTGAATCGTCTTTCAGGGTATCTGTTACCAGATGGCCTTGTTTATGGACATGGTGTGAGTATTAAGTATCGAAAGAGGGACCGTAGCTGCGGTCCAGCCAGAGTCTATTATACTCTGGCTTTTTGGTGTTGATATCAACCCATGAGACTCCGCGTACGACTCACACACGGCCAGTAACTTTCGAAGAGCATTAATCGAGGGAGCCAGCAGCACCATGTCGTCCGCGTAGCTCTGATTATTACTTAAAGCAAACGCCATCCACGTAACAGCCGACACGCATGCTACTGTGTCGCTCGACCAAGGCGTACACAATGCCTTATTAATAACGCAATGCACGAATTCTGCCGAAAAGATCGCAGCTTTTACAAAGTTTCGTTTTCAAAAATCATGTAACTATAATGAATTGATATGACTTAAAACATTTAATTATTTTGTGAGATCATGGAAATTTTAACATAACTCCCTTGTATACCTATTTACAGTGTAATTAGTGACGTAATTGGTCTCATTCAAGACTTTGCGGGTATCGACCTACACCTTTAAGTATCCTTGTGCTTTTCACAGGAACTGCTTGGGGCTACATCGAGAGCTTCTTATTCTGGCTGCTGCAAGACCTGGGCGCGTCTAGGTCCCTCATGGGCATCACGATAACAGTGGGGGGTATTGCTGGTCTGCCACTCCTGGTGCTCTCTGGCCCCATCATCAGGAGGCTGGGACATGCCAACGTGCTCTTTATTGGATTCATATTCTATGCAATTAGATTACTCGGTAAGTGATAGCTGATGAACAATTTGTAATTGCGAAGGTGTACTTTATTAGGGTACTGCTGCAATCGAGACACTTATGAGTTTGCATACTTTGTTAAATTTATCAAAGTATCAGTAACCTGTCTGGGTTTGCATCGATGACAGTTTAATTAAATCAGTATGGATGGAGTCAAATATCTTTCATAATCTTTCTTTTGACAAAAGAGTTATGAATATAAATGTGGATGGATGAAGAGGGAAAGGGTTGACAAATAAAAGGAATATTCAAGTAAGGAGTAGGTACTAGTAAAGAATAGAATGATAGTGAGTAATATCCTGACAGTTGACAGGACAAAATGGAAGAAAATAACGTGTTGCGCCGACTCCAAGTAACATGGGTTTCGAGCAGGAAGATAATGATGTTTTAATTCGTTTGAAAAAAATATAGACGTGTATGTAGGTACCCGTAGATATTTTTTACCTATATAGGTAGATACACCTACGTCTATACTTTCCTGCACTAAAATTGGTGGAGAGCTACATATTTAATTGCGATTAAGATCAGTTAGTAAGCGGTTGAACCCGCGGTTAGCGCCACTAGATTAACCGACTCGTTCAGTGACTTTGTAAGCTGCAGGTCCACTTTCACCGTTTAGATTCCTTTCCCATTTGCTGATTTCCCTTTTGTCTCTACAAAATTTCCTTAGGGCAAGATGATTGTTTATAATTTACTACGCTTAATCATAAGGATGTAACTATTTGCTTATAAGTTCAATAGTAAATTACTGCAGCGGAAAACAAAAACACAATTATTACTTTTCAAAATGAATGACGACCAACGAACACAATAATTTTTCCCCTGTTAAAGTGTTCATTGTTGTTTTTTTTTTCAATATAAAGCTTTCTATTTGCAAGCCAATTAAAAATTTTAGTAAAATATTGTTCTATTTTTAAATTACGCGACAAATATGGATTTTCATACCTACAACTTATGCTGGCCGCTGCTCGCATGTATGTGGCCAGTACAACAATTTCGATGTATCTCGAAGGAGGTTGACAAAATAATGCTCTTAAGCCATTTTAGAGATAATATTCAAATTTCTATGCAGAATTTGAATTCAGAAACCACTATTTGGGTTTAAAAAAATAATTACAGACTTTATTTTTTTATGAATAAGCTGAATGATTTAAATAAACCTGCTAATATCTGAATTCTCAAAAACTTTAGGACTTTTGCCAAAGATAGACCTGCAAAACTTTTTTCTCAAACATGCTTGGAAATGTGAGCATTATTTTGACAACCTTCTTCGAGATAAATCGAAATTGCCGTACTGGCCGAGCAGCGGCCGGCAAAAGTTGTATTAAAATCCATATCAGTCTATCGTGTTATGCTGCCAAATAAATTACATATTTATCGTGTACTTTAAAAACGGAACGATCTTATTTTCCGAAACATGGCAACCAAGGAGGTAACTTATCAAAGGTTTTATTAAAATTTCGAACTGTCTTGCAAAATAGAAAGCTGTTTATTGAAATAAAAAATGAACACTTACGCGGGAATTATTATTGTTGTTGGTTGTTCGACATTGATTTTGAAAAGTAGGTGTAACGTAAACGCACCCATTACCGCCAGTTTAAGCGGAGTCCAGATTGATATCCGAAAAATAAGCACATTCTTAATATGTGGCTTCAATAAAAATAATTTTTCAAGTACTGAAATTATCGATTTTTATAGTTATGTTTAAGAACAGATAATCAAAGAATTCCTTAAAAAAATAAAAATTATACAAAAGGAAAAAGGGTCATGTCCCTATTACCGACTCAAAATATCGGGTGTGTGCCTAATACCGTTTATGTGACACCTAATACCGACCACTAAATAAATGGAACCGTTAAAGTTAAATAAATATGCTCGTGTATATTTAACTGTTTATAATAAATGCTCCAATACAGTACAGAATGCTATCAACACTTAACAATGATATGTATTCTTATAAAAGTATATTCTTAACAGCGTTAAATCAATAAAAAAAAAACATATTTATACGAATTATGTATAATAAATTACCAAAGGCCAGCATTGATTATAACTACTATAATAAATAACCAATGGGGGCATTTGGTATTGTACAAGAGTAAATGGCATTATAGAATTAACGTCTTTAAATGGGTTCGGGCGCTTTAATGTTTCCACTAATTTTGAGACCGGTTCCAGTAGCTGGTCTTTTGTTACAGGAAAACCTAATCTTCCCAAATAGTGAATCCAGTCTATTAGCTGACGTTATTCGTCCTTGGTGAAAACGGTCTGAACACCACAGTTTTCATTCGAGTACTATTGTTATCTCTCTTGTAACGAAGAGTTGTTCTGGGAATCCCAAACTTCTTCGAGGTTTCATAGATACTTGCTCCATTATAGTGATAGCCATCAGTGCAGCGTCAAGTTGATTAACTGTATATTGTTTACGTTTTAGTCGATCCATGCTTCTGAAACAAAATTTATTTACGAAGTCTAGGATATACTATAAACGGATAGCAAATAGTAATTAAAATTAACATAATTATGACTTCCACATATAAATGTTAGCTAAGTATTATTATAATATAAAGCTTATGTTATTTTAAATCTGTATGTTAATTATGGAATACTATAATGCCTATTAAATAACTTTATGTTTACTTGAAAATAAATACAAAATAAAAAACATGTAGTATGGGGTCCGTCGTAAATGTACAAGTAGATCGGTAATAGGTTTTCTTAAAGGAAATCGTATAACCTATTACCGACCCAAGAGAATGTGTATGAATTGTGTAAATACATGTGATTTTTGTACAAAAACATGATTTTAAGTGGTGTGGTTGCTAAAAATATTTAACAATAATGATATTTCAACTATAAAAATACACTATTTAAAAATTATACCTCCTTTATTCATCAAAATATTTACATAAGAACAAAGTTAGTGTAGGTATACGGCTACTAAAGCTCTTGAATATATGGCGTTAATAGCTCAAATATAAGTTAACATACTAAGGAACTGAGTTAATATAGCCTCTTGCCTATTAATTTATGCATTTTAACAAAAATCATGGCACACAAAAGATACGACAAGTACTTATCAGCGACATGGGTCGATAATAGGAATAAAATTCTGATTTTTGTTCCTATTACCGCCTATTTTTAATATTGAATTTTAAGCAAAATAAAATAGTAAATCATTAAAATGAATCATTACTTGTGTTCCTGAAAGTATTAAAAATGCATCAAAAGAACTAGAAGTTGCATTAAAATGCTTGACGATATAATCTTCTGCTAAAAAAGAAACAAGAGTACTTACGCCATCGGGAATGCCACACTATGGAAAATGCACTAAGGTCCGGCGTCCACGGACGAAGTGAGCAATTATTATTTAAATCGTCGAGTTACGCACCCAAAAAAGAGATGAACATTTGCAATACAAATACATCTACATTTTTTTAAAGCAACCAATTGTGTAAATTTAATACATGACATAAAAATGATAGTTTTCTGAATAGGGCGTTAATGAGCGCGGATTTTAACGGGTCGTTATTAGGTGCGTTTACGTTATTTTAATTTCCGCGCATTTTTTGAGAAAAATACCATACAAACCTTGGCCACAACTACTGCAGCATTGTAGATGCAGCTTAAAGTCTTGGCGTCATTCAACCTTTTCAAATTCTACCTCTGTGCTGAATTGTTTCCTTTTTTGAGATTTAATTTAATTTTAGACCAATGAAAAATCTTTTGAAAAATTTGATAGCTATGGCTTGTCAGTGGCTGGTGAAGTTTTGATAGACGACGACTGCACCTGATATAATAAAAAAAATATTTAAAATGCTAGTGAAAGCATAGTTTGTTATATAAAACTATTAGTATGCAGATCTGTTGAAAATTTTGGTGTGGAGTTTTTCCTAATTATATGATATCGATCAGACGACGATATCGGTCCCAGGACAGACCGTCCAGAGCCGTTTGGTTCCGTACTCGTCGTGCTCCAAAATTAATTCGTCGAAGATTAAATTATTCAACGGTTGTTTTTATATTTAGTTTAAGTACCTGTTTCCTATTTTTCATTTGACCACATTGACTAGGAGTTAAAAAGCCTACCTAGCGCCGCATTATCTAGGCAATTTGAGGAGTCGCTCCTAGGCCAATTTTTGGTTGCAACCACATATTCAGGCTTATTTTTACCCATTAAATTTAAAGAACCGTGCCTAGGTTTCCTTTCGTCTTTTTTAATTAAATTCTGTCCTTTTTTATATTCATTCAGCGATACTTTTTTTAAATTTCCTTCTGTTGTTTTTTTATACCTTTTGTACGTTCATTTTTTACGTTTTTGATATAACTTATAAATAAAAATTTACGTGTACGTTGGCGAACCTCAGGATTTTTATTTCGCTACAATATGGCGCCCGAACAAAAGTAAGTACGTTTTCATCTTCTTAAATTGACTATTATTTTTTTTTTCAACTGTGTGTGTGGTTGTTCTTTTCGAACAAAAATTTTTCATTTTCTACCTATTATCTGTTCCAGTTTCCTGATAATTACGAAGTGGTAGAAAAGCACATTTGTCGATTTTTAAAGTCTCGAATGTTCCATATACGTCAGAAACTATCAACGTTCCAGATAATTTTCTATAATTGAGTATGTTATAAACATAATTTATTTGAAATAACCCTGAAACTATAGAAATATAAAACTTTTATCTCTTTTCAACATTTTCTTTTCCCCTGAATTTCATTTCATATCCATAGCTAGTTGTAGTTTAGATTCTCTACGTGTGCTTGTTTGTTTGAATGAATAGACATCGAGTATAAAGGTAAGCTTGGTTTGGAAGGCTGTTTGTTGGTTTAGTCGTTTTCCTTGTTTTTCAACTGCTACATTTTTAAACCATGGCGGAACAGGATTCTATTTGCGACACACCACGACGCGAAAGCCCAATCATTTCGAGAGCACCACCTATTCCACCCAGACGTTCTCAGGCGTCTAGCCATTCAGATCTCCCTTCTCCAATGAAGTCCGAGGATTGTCCAGGATTTTTCAGAAAGCAAATTTCTCTGAAAAAATGGAAAATTGAGTACACAGGGGAAACTTGTGTTCGTGAATTCATCCCCTGTATTGACGAGCAAAAGGAGGCGGATGATTTGCCCGACCATTACATCATTAAACGCTTCCATGAGGTGTTATCCGGGGCAGCTTTAAAATATTTTAGATCTATTCGTCGACCCGACTTAACATATTTTGACTTAAAAGGGTTATTTTTGAAAATGTTTGGAGCCACAGATTTTGAATACAAAACCGAGCACAAATTAAGGAATTTGAAACAAAGACCTAACCAATCGGTAAGAGACTTTGTTATACAAGTTACTTATTTGAGCTGGACCTTAAAGAATCCAATTAGTCAGATAAAGTTGTTGGAAATTATCATCCATAACATGCATTCCAGATATTCTCCTTGCTTATCTATCCATAAATTTACTGACCTTGATGCACTTATTGATCTAGCATCTCATTTTGAAAGTTTTTTGCCTGAAACACCTTCCAAGTTGGTTTCCAGTTTATCAAATCGAAACCAAACAAGGCTTTGTCGAAAATGCAACAAAACTGGTCATTCTTACCGTTTTTGTTCAGAAGTACCTGGGATGGTGTGCTTTAAATGCCGCACCCCTGGTTTTCTAACACGGGATTGCCCGAAATGCAATCCTAAAACATGTAATTTATACCGGCGACACGAATTTTCTCGTACAGTGTCACCGGTGATATCTACTGATTCCTCTGATAACAGACCTTTTATTGAAATCTTATTATGTGATCGTTTAGTTAAGGCTCTTCTTGACTCAGGCGCTCAAATGTCCTTAGTTAGTGAAAGTTTAACCCACGAGCTAGGTATTTTAGGAACTGTTTTTCTCCCAGTTCAATTCAATGGTACTACTTTTGTCCATGAGTTTTTGGTAGCTCGTTGTATGACTTCCTCAGTCATTTTGGGAATTGAATTTTGGAACAAATTCGGTTTAACTTCGGTTTTTAGTAAAGCTTTTAATAAGAATATTAAAGGGAACATGTTTCTTCCTCCCAATAGTAATTTTTCCCCACAAGTATCTAGTGTATGTGACGCCCGTTACATTCATCCCCGTAACGTTTTGTTACTTGAACAAGAGATAAGTTTACAGAAGGTCATTGACGAGTTTCAAGTTATTTCTTCAGACAGAATTGGTCTTGGAAAAACGACCTGGCTTTCTCACAAGATTAATACCACAGGTCAGCCAATTAGGCAAAGGTTTTACCCACTTTCGCCTGTTAAATTAAAAATACTAAATGAAGAGATTGATAAAATGCTCGAAATGGGTGTTATTCGACCTTCTCGCTCGCCATGGGCAAGTCCTGTTGTTATGGTTACAAAAAAAGATGGTTCCGTCCGTTTTTGTGTTGATAGCAGAAAGTTGAATAGCGTTACAATTAGGGATTCGTATCCTCTCCCTCGTATACACGATATTCTTGATAATCTTCGTGGTGCGAGATATATAACTTCCCTTGATTTTAGGAGTGCTTTTTGGCAGATACCTCTCGCTGATAAGGAGAGTTGTGAGAAGACTGCTTTTATTGTTCCGCAACGTGGTTTATTTGAATTTGTTAGGATGCCATTTGGTCTTACAAATGCGGCATCTGAGATGCAGCGTCTTACCGACATGATTGTCAATTTTGAATTCACTTCGACTAGCGACGACTGTGTTTTCGGATATGTCGACGATTTGATTTTAGTTTCGAAAGATTTTCACAGTCATCTCGCTCTTCTTAGGAAGGTTTTGAACAGACTTGGTTTATCCATTAATTTAAAGAAATGTGAATTTTGTAAAAGCGAACTTAAGTATTTGGGTTACATGGTAAATGAAAAGGGTTTACAAACTGACCCAGGTAAGCTAGACGCTATTAGAGATTTTCCAACTCCTACCACAGCTAAATCTCTACGCGGTTTTATCGGAATGTGTTCATATTATAGGCGTTTTGTTGATGGTTTTTCTTCAATTATTGCACCTCTCACCGCTCTTATTGGTAAGAAAAAAGGTCGAGATCCTATAAATTGGGATGAAGCAGCTGATGAAGCTTTTATGAAGTTGAAACAGGCATTAATAAATACTCCTGTTATGACTTGTCCTGATTTTTCAAAGCCATTCGTTTTACAATGCGACGCATCAGCTGTTGGTCTTGGTTCTGTTCTTTCACAGATTATTGATAACGTCGAACATCCTATTGCTTATTATTCTCGTTTATTTTCCAAAGCTGAACGTAATTATAGTACTACTGAACGCGAACTCTTATCAGTTTTAGATTCTATAAAACATTTTCGCTGTTACCTTGATGGTATGAAGTTTTCTGTCATTACCGATCATATGGCTTTGAAGTGGCTTCTTACCCTAGACAACCCCTCTGGTCGTTTAGCTCGCTGGGCAACGGTCATTTCGCAGTATACCTTTGATATTGTCCATCGCAAGGGGACACATCACGTCGTTCCGGATGCCTTATCTAGAATTCATGCTAGCCCGGTCACTTTTGATCAAGGACCTGAGCAAACTACCGATAGATGGTATAAAAAGGTTTATATAGGCGCTCGTGATACACCTCAAATGTTTCCTGCTTACGTTATTCAGAATGGTGTTCTTTTAAGACGTATGCCTATCACTTCTCCTTTGGCTTCAGATCCTTGGCGTGTTGTATTACCAGCTGAAAAGGTACCATCCGCGATTTGGGAAGTACATAACGATTTTCCTTCAGTACATCCAGGTGTCACGAAGTCATATCTCAAGATAAGAGAGATTTTTTACTGGCCAAATATGTTCCGAGATGTTACAGAGACTTTGAAGCAATGCGAAATTTGCAAGGCTTACAAAATCGCTAATACCCAACCTCGAGGTCAAATGCTGTATCCCAAAGATGTTACTTTACCTCTACAATTGATTTCTGTCGATTTAATCGGACCTTTGCCGATGGCATATTATGGTTATAAATATATTTTGTCTATGGTAGACGTATTTTCTAAATATGTTTGGCTTGTACCTCTTAAAAGGTTAATGCTAGTACCATTGTTAGAGCTTTAGAATCTGAGATTTTTTTCAATTTTGGTGTACCACGTGCTATTCTTTGTGACAATGCTACGGTGTTTCGTAGTAATCATTTTTTAAATTTCCTCAGATCTTTTCATATCGGTTCACCAATTTATACTCCGTATTATTCACCTCAAGCAAATACTGTTGAACGTTATAACCAAAGTATTGTTACATGTTTGAGTATTTTAGTTGGTGAGAACCAAAGAAATTGGTCTAAGATGTTACCTAAAGTAAAACTCTATCTCAACTCTTGTATTAATTTAGCAACAGGTTTTACACCTAACTTTCTAATGTTCGGTAGAGAAGTTTTGATGGATCCTAGTCGTGCGGATAGTCAGACTCAAGGCTCTAATTTGGCCGACAGTCGTAATCGTCACGCCTCGAATCTGTCTTCTCTTGGCGAAGTTTATGCTAAGGTTGCTGATAATCTTTCGTTGGCTTTTCTCCGTAATTCACGAGCATACAATGCCAATCGAAAAGCTATCACTTTGAATGTAGGTGACACTGTATGGAGACGAAATTTCTCTAGGTCTTCTGGTGCTGAATATTTCTCTGGAAAGCTTGCTCCACGTTTTATTAAGTGTCGCGTTGCTAGAATCATTTCAAAAACCATTTATTTACTTGAGGATTGTGATTCAGTCCATTCAGGACAGTATCATATTAAGGATATCTTAAAATGATTTTCTTTATTTTTCTTGACGATTTTATCTCATTAATTATTTCATTTAGAATAATTCCTTATTCCCATAGAGTTGTTAACATAAACAAAAATTTCTTGATAAAATATTGATACACAAACCATTTTATTACCAACAATTAATTATTATTCTGTACGGAACTATTTACTGACGAATGTTTTATTGCCGTGCTATTCTTGGATTTGTCCATAGGTAGAGGTTCGGTAAATTTTCTGCATCTTTATGTTCGTCAATGCTTGTGATAAATTGTCATGGCTCCTTGTTCTTGGATTTACTCGTTGCTAGCGTTTTGACAGTTTTAGTGATGAGTAACTGTCGATAAGCTGTTTTCGATAAAAATTTCATTGATATAGTGTTGAGACATAGTCGATAAATGCTTATCGATGAATTATATAGTGAAGTTCGGTGTTATGGAACTTATTTGAAAAGTAGCACCCAATATTATATAAAATATTGCATACAACTTTATGGAACATCAAACCCGTTGGGATGGGCAGAGATGTTGTTTAGATTTCTTACCTTTTAACTTTAACCATTCAATGGTAGGTTATTTTCTTTTTCTTCTATTATTGGACTCGTCCACTAATTCTTTAATTCTTTGAATTACGCGAACTAAGGTTCTTATTTTATCCTTGAACTTTCGTTCTTGGTTCTAACTTTATGGTCGATCTTTATGTATTGACCTTATATTATTCTTATTAGGGTTAGGGGGAGGTGGGGAAGCTTCATACAGTTTTTATATTTTGTCGTACAGAATTTTCTCTAGTATCAATATCTGTATCGATTCATCAAAAACTATTATTCTTGCTATCTGACTTCATATAGAAAATATGTAATTTGTGTAAATACACTTGTGCGGCTTTATATAAACGTTAATAAAAAAAATGAATAATGTATGAAAGTGCCCCGCATGTGGGGCACTTTCATACACGCTATGGGGCAGATTCATACATGTGAAAAAATACACAAATTGAGTGTGAAATGTTTAATTATTTATCAAAATCAAAATAATGAAAATACAATATTTTCGAAAACAAAAGCATTAGTCTATATGAGCATACAATACTAAGTAATAACCGAATAATACTAAGTGAAAAAGAGAATAACCTAAATGTAGGTAGTTTTGTTTTTATAACACTGAAGAAACTTAACTAACCTAACAGACTTTCTGATCAGTCAAATCAGCATTTAAATATCTAAGGCTATTACTTAATTCTTATTTAGTAGTAGTATCAATATTCAACAATTTTAAGAAGAGATCTTAAATGTTCTACACTAATTAACTTGAAACGGCTTTTTGATACGGCTTTGTAGTGTCTGTGCATTAACTCCATAATATTTGGATGCTGATTTCCGAAAAGAGTTTGTTTTCCAATATTTCATCGATAGCTAGTACATTCATACAGTATGAATGTACCCCGCGTACTGCTGTATGAACCTGCCCCATCACAAGAAAATTAAATAAAAACATTCCTAAAAAAAAACAACCCTAAATATGATTATTCACGTATCAATTTACAAAGTTGACCCTATTATCTTTTAAATAAAATAGTATTGCATAATCTAGAAAGCAGCTTTATTCAATAAAAATACGTTCAAAGTGAAGTCATAAAATTACTTACACGTGGCCAAATCACTTTCCTAGTCACCTCGTCGCGCGTTTCGCATCGACTGCTGTCAAACTCCGTGAGCCAACACACTCGTAAATAAGCTACGCACACACGTATAAGTCGTTCAATTTCTGTGTGCCTAACAACAGATATCTCTAGTGTATGAAGGTGCCCCTTGTATGAATGTGCCCCACTTCCCCCTACACCTGGTTTCTTTCTACACGATAGACGGTAGTAGATTAGGGTTTAATTAAGTTAGGTTACTATTAATTGACTTAGGTGGACTCTGATATTTTTTATCTTTTATGTTTTCTTCACATTGCGAGCTTGCACTGATGACGATAAGATGAAGATATCTTCGTCTCTCGGTGTCGTTAATTAGGTTTGCTTTCTATTTAATGATATAGGCTAAGCTAGTTTAATTCGTATTGGGTACATACTTGCTCTTTACTTATTTTGTTTTCTTCTTATTTTTATAGGGTTATCGTACTTATCGTTACATGCTTCTTAATCTAGATAATGTTTTTTTTTTCTCTTTTCTTTCGCCTTCGTACATTTTACCTTTTTTTTTAAGAAAGGGGATATTGCAGCATTGTAGATGCAGCTTAAAGTCTTGGCGTCATTCAACCTTTTCAAATTCTACCTCTGTGCTGAATTGTTTCCTTTTTTGAGATTTAATTTAATTTTAGACCAATGAAAAATCTTTTGAAAAATTTGATAGCTATGGCTTGTCAGTGGCTGGTGAAGTTTTGATAGACGACGACTGCACCTGATATAATAAAAAAATTATTTAAAATGCTAGTGAAAGCATAGTTTGTTATATAAAACTATTAGTATGCAGATCTGTTGAAAATTTTGGTGTGGAGTTTTTCCTAATTATATGATATCGATCAGACGACGATATCGGTCCCAGGACAGACCGTCCAGAGCCGTTTGGTTCCGTACTCGTCGTGCTCCAAAATTAATTCGTCGAAGATTAAATTATTCAACGGTTGTTTTTATATTTAGTTTAAGTACCTGTTTCCTATTTTTCATTTGACCACATTGACTAGGAGTTAAAAAGCCTACCTAGCGCCGCATTATCTAGGCAATTTGAGGAGTCGCTCCTAGGCCAATTTTTGGTTGCAACCACATATTCAGGCTTATTTTTACCCATTAAATTTAAAGAACCGTGCCTAGGTTTCCTTTCGTCTTTTTTAATTAAATTCTGTCCTTTTTTAAATTCATTCAGCGATACTTTTTTTAAATTTCCTTCTGTTGTTTTTTTATACCTTTTGTACGTTCATTTTTTACGTTTTTGATATAACTTATAAATAAAAATTTACGTGTACGTTGGCGAACCTCAGGATTTTTATTTCGCTACACTACGCATTGATGGACTTACATACATTGTGCCTCGGCTACGCCTCGGCTCACATTTACACGTCGTCGTCCATTAATGTCTCTTTTGATGGCCGCTGCAGTAATGTACTATTTTTCATCAGTAAAGGCTTGGAAAGTTTCATTGACTTAAAAAAAAATCACCGGCCTTTATCAATTTTTCAGTTTAATCAAATAGTTATGAATTTGACTAAACTGAAAAATTGATAAAGGCCGATGATATTTTTATTGCTAGGTTTAAGGACCTTACTCGCCAGTAGTGCCAACTGGTAAGCGCAAAAACGGTATCTCTCATTACAACCACAGAATTGGCGCCCAAAACTAATTAATCTTTATCGATTTCTCTATGTATTTTAACCTTCCTTTGACATGTTTTTTGTCTTCAGGTTACTCCTTGATCTACAACCCGTGGCTGTGCCTGGTGTTCGAGGCTCTTGAGTCAGTGACGTCATCGCTTTCATTCACTGCCGCTGTGACGTATGCCGCGCGTTTATCTTCGACCACCACTGACACTTCCGTGCAAGGACTGCTTGGAGGAATTTATTATGGAGTTGGTACGTTACTCACAAACCAACCTTATATTATTATGAACTAACCTTGGCTAAACCAGTTGAACTTGTCTCATCATCATCACCATACAGCAGTTCAATGCTGGACATGGGCTTCTCCTATAACACGCCATTAAGTGTTTTTTTGGAAATACTTTCCAGCTTATCGAGCTCCCTGCAAAGTTCGTCACTCTATCTGGCCTGAGGGCACACCAATACGTTTTTCGATAAGCGGTCGCCATTCAAAAACATGTCTATTCCACCAGTCATTGCTTCTACGTCTACTGGCTGGCGCATTGCCGCCTCAGCTTGAGTATGCCCTGACGCTCATAAATATAATAAGCATCAAGGTTTGCCTATTAAAAGATCTGGCTGGAATATATCGGGTTAGAAGTCTATCGTATTAAATAGGATATCCATATTATGCTAATGTTGTAGTGATCACGAATGCAAACAATGGCACTCCTGTATCCTCTAGTTGACCTCCATTTGGCTTACTTACCGCTAAAAGAAATCATAAACAGATTGATGTTAATCGTTATTTCTAACCCGTTTTTATAAAATTACATTGATTGGTTTTACAGGTAAAGGTGCTGGGAGTCTTATCGGTGGTTACCTCATGAAGTTCTTCGGTACCAGACCAACTTACCAGATATTCTCCGGGGCGACATTCATCACTGGCTGCATTTACTATTTATTCAATACATTTTATTTACGGAAGAGGGCGGTGGTGTACGAAGACGACTTCTGCAAGAAGAAGAAAACGCCTGCGGACGTTGAGGGCAATGAAACTAATAAAGACGCCGACAAAACTGTCCCAGCGATAGATGTCGCTAGTAAAACTGAAGCTAAACTAGAGAACTCAGTCGCGGACAAAGTCAAGGAACCGAATTCGAACCGCACGAAGTTAGTCGGCGACAACGCAGATGGCGGTAGTGATTCCGGAGTTGACAACCCGGCCTACAACGAGACCGACGCATCCGATGCCAAGAAAGAAGAAAACAAAGTGCCCACGGTGTGATATATGCATTCCATACAAAATAGTTATAAAATAATGTAGAAATATTTTTAAGTCGTGACGCGGATTGTTTCAGTAATAAAACTAATAATAATTATTTTATACCTACCGAGTTTACCTGTTTTACATGTTCTAAAACCATTCCAATTTTAAACTTATGAAGTTTTTGGATCTTTTTAATTGTACCTACCCAATGGCTCTTAATTTTATCTGAGACAAATGATTACATAGCTTGGCGGATTTTTAATCTGACTAAAAAAATAATAATTTTTAGCCAAGGATATGTAAAAAAATATTAGATAAGTTTAAAGTAAAGTTATTTTTGATTTTGTTTTTATCCATGTCATAGTTTTAATGTTAGGTACAAGTTCTGACACACAATTTGATTGTGTTCCTATTGTTTTAAGTTACAGAGCAGTGAGTAATACAAATTTATGAATAAATTAAATAATATTGATTTTATAAATATTGTTTTTTTTATTTTTTACCCATACATTTAAAATCATCAACTTCCTCATTTAAACTTAACTGTAACAATGATACTCATAATTATGAGTAGCTATTATCTACTAACTGGCTCTAAGAAAAATAAAATGAACCGGCCTAGTGCGTTTTACGTTTATTGTAGGGTTCCGTGACGTGTTAGAATGGTGCATTTTGTTTGAATCTATGAATATAATTAATCAAAAGCTTCATGTAACTAATTTTCAATGGAATGTGTACTTCCTTCTCCAAATACTGTTGTTGGTTGGTCGACTATTACTCGTTAATTTGTGAAACTTTTTCAGCTGTGTTAGCATTCCTTTTAAATTTCTTAAATATGCTCCTATCATGATTTTTTTCATGTCTCCAATAACAACTATTTAGCTAGAAGAGGGGAGGGGGACATTTACCTAAAAAAAATGAGCAATGAATGATGGAAAGTGGTTTTCGCACACCCCGAATATTTTTAAACGACCTATCCAATGACATCACACACCGTGGGAGAGACAATAAAACATGTCATCGCCACTTTACCTACGTCCTAATTTTTTTTTGGCACACATACCCAATTGTATCATACAAAAAATATATGAATATGGTAACCAATTCAAATAAATATTCGGTGCGAAACTTATATAGTATATTAAAGTAGTAGTATAATATAGTATAATATGTTACGTTACTATTACTACCTATACGTCAAAAATATTCGCGCTGCGCATCATCATCTGCCTAGCCTTTTCCCAGCTATATTGGACCTCCACAATCCATTAACTGGGTAACACGGTACTCCTTGGCAAGACTGGTGTCAGATTTTCTGGCTTCTGACTATCTGTAACGACTGCCAAAGATCTCCAAATGACAGCCGGGACCAACAGCTTAACGTGCTTTCCGAAATTCCGAGGCACGGAGGAAACTCGGTATGTTAAGATGGTCACCCATCCATAGACCAACCTCGGCAAGCGGTTGCCAAGCAACATTCGCGCTAGGCATTATTGGTATAAGAAATTCGATTTTTCGTCCAATAAATGCATGTAGAGATTGTTTTTTTTCTTCTATGTGTATTTCGTCGGAAAGTCAAATTAAAAAGAGAAGAATTTTGTACCAGACTGCGCCAGAAGGAGATTTTTATTCCGAGAAGAGAGAAAAAAAACAAAAGTGCCAAAGAAATATACCTACATACATAAGTACGTTCTGTAGCCTAAACGGCTCTATGAATTTTAGCTTGAGAGGTGTCATTAAATTCTTCTTGATTGTCAGAGCGACACTGAAATTAAGTATATTTCCTGAGTTCATTTTTTGTGCTTACTTCCACGAAACAAATCATATACCTACAGGTTGGTGTCATTGGCCAAATCTGAAACTACGAGGTGTTTCTGGCCCGAATTTGATAAAAACTAAAACTGCATCACAAGATTCTAGAAATCCTTACCAGGAATGGAACCCGTGGATTTAAGAAGAAAATAATTTAAACTCAATTTATTACACCGTCCGAAAGTATCGGCTATACAACGTGTAACAGAATAAACGCAATACCTATTAAGGGGTAATTGTACTCGTCATCATGAACAAGTTTCACTATGGGACCCAAACTGATATCGCGAAAAAAAAATCACTGCCCAAAACATTTAAGTGGGCAGTCGACAAAATGTACAGACCAGCCGTATTTTTTGTTGTTTATTAATGGTTCGTAAAATGACGCCTTAGAAGGTATTGCGTCTATTCTCTTACACCTTGTTTGAGGGAAAAAATAAAACATGGCCAAATAAAGTGTTTTCTGCTATTTGCATAATGGGTGGTAGGTATACGTGATGATGTAGTGTACTTGAACAACTCTAGAACAATAAATATATCTAGTATTATCTCCGATGATCGAATGGAATGCAGACAACTTTCCACTTAACGTGGTCTAAATATGTTGTTCAAAATATGTGACACTTTCTACAAAGGCCTGCTAGGGAACGTTATTGATTATCGCGTTAATAGTGTAAATTGTAACTCGGGTTTGGGTCATCTGAATCGTGCCTCTAGCGTTCTACATATTAGAGTACCGCTAAAAATTATCGCAGTTTTACACCCAACGTATCTGTCCGCAGCATGTGTATTTGAAAATATTGAGCCATAGCCATCATTTTCTAGTCAGTTGTCGTGTGGAGCACTCGCGTAACTCGGTATCAACAAATGTGCTTCACAAATGTCTAAAATGAACCGAAAAGTTCTGCTCGCATTTTTGTTAAACTGTTTTAACATTCATCATGTATTCACCGCGAACCTGCCTGGACCATTAGTGTACGTAGTAACACCGTCTCCGCGACCACCGCAAACCGACATGGGTAGATCAGCGCCGTTCTACTACCACAAGTGGATGAGCAGGATGGACACTCCACGTAACGCAACGCCAGCCACCACGACAACAGCGAAAACAAAAACTCCAGATTTGATATTCGCAGAATTTGAATCAAACAACAACAACATGAAATCAATTCGAAAACTTTTGGAAAAAGAGAGAATCCAACCGAGTAGGACTTCGACCACGACTACTACATCGAGACCTATTTATGTTCCTGACGACGAAACGAATGAGGAATCAAACTATGGTTTACCAGCGCCGACGCCGTCGACAGAGAAGCCAGTGCAAACTGATATGACGGATTATTTTGCTTTGTATAATAACTTGTACAACTCGGGGCCGGTGTACGTGCCCTCAGCTCCATCGTCTAGTGCGCCGCCACCTCCAACAACCACGACTTCAACGACCACCACGACAACCCAAGCGACCATGAACAACGTAGAAAATATTTGGCACATTATTGACAACGAGAAACATGACCAATTTTCTGGTATGTGGCAAGAAGAGCCTGTTAGTTCCGAGCAAACCACTCAAGATGTTCAAAACAAAGAAAATTTACAAAGTGATGACGTTCAACCGAATGAAGACAAGACTGAAGAAGACACAACAATTGATGACAACTTTGCCTTACCAGGGTGAGTGTTCAATCTTACTTTAATCACTATAGAAATTGAAGTGATTTTAATAAACAGACTTTACCTGTACTTACTACAATTTGTGGGCTGCTTTTCATTATAGTTGTATTATTGTTCACAGATTTGGCACTAATCCCGGTAATGGAGCTGAAAATGAATCGAGAGCCATACGCACAGAACCTAATATCCGTTTTCCTTATATTGACCTAAAACCGTTCCAAATGAAAAATTTGAAAAAATCTCAATTCAATTCCTTTTCGAACGGTAAAAAGGGCAATAATATGTTTAACTTGGACAGTTTTACTGAGATCAAAAATCCTGTAAGAGGCGAAGTTCAAGATCCTGCTGTTCCCATGCGTCAACCTATAGATCGCTACAATCCTGCGCAGCCTTACTTACCTCAACCACCAACTTACGGTGACAAGTCAAAACAGTCCGCTGGCCCCCCACCACCGCCTTCCCCACCCTCTGGTCCTCCTCCACGTCCCTTGAACGCCGTCGCCAGCCTAGTACCTCCCCCGCCACCGCCCGCACCTAAACTTACAGCAGATGATTTCCCTACACCGAGTACCTATGAATCCTTTCCACCGTACGCACCTTCTGCTCCGGCACCACGTCCTGTGTCTTCATACCAACCACCAGTCGACTCGGGACCAGGCTCACCTCCTAGTGGCAGCGATGACGATGGCCCCCCATCGGATATAGGCTACCGATACAAGCCACCTTCTGCCCCTGCTCCCTCACCACCTTTCGTTCCTACGATTTCGCCACCCAGTAAGCCATTTATGGGTTATTCTTATAACAAACCACCAACGGATCAAGATGACGACAATAGCCCGCCTATGATGGATATGGGAAGCAAGCCTGACTTTCAGGGATATCACTACAGTAAACCTGCTCCACCGCCTTTGCCACCACAGGACCATGCACCTAGCTACGGACACCATGACGGACCACCACCTTCCTACCAGCCAGAATCTGATTATCCTGATCTCATCTTTGACAAACCACACGGACATAAAGGTGGAGATACCGTAAAGGCGAATGACATGGGAATGGTGCCACCGCCTCCTCCGTCTGACGATATGAAGCCTGATGCTCACGGAGCTCCCATGGACGACCATCATGGATTTCCTAATGATTTTCCCGGAGACTTCAAGTTCCACCACGACTTTGATGAACACGACCACGATCATGACCACTATCATTATCACCACACAACGACCACCACAACTACTGAGATGCCCCGTGTCAATAGATACAGTTATTATTACTTAGGAAAAAAGCTTTACTATTTGCCGCTGTACTTTAGTGTATATTTCGTCGTTTACGTAGGAGCTCTTATTATCAAAGCCGTACTACGTCACAAGATTACGTACCCCAACAGCTGGAGACCAAACACCACTACAGCAGGTTTCTTCTCAAAGAGGTCCATCGAGTCACATCTCTCTAATGAGAATCTTCACGAGATCACTGGGAGGGTGACGCGAGCTATCGCAACGGCAGCCGAAAAATATGTAAGTGAAAAGAGCAAACAACAGTAAGAATCTGGTTCAGAAGGATCTTTGTGTAGCCATGCATGTAGTTGTACAAATACGATAGGTAGTAGTTAGTTTAAGTTCGTTGTGAACTGGACACGTTTAATCGTTACCCAATGTTCCTTTTTGTTTTGAACGTCGTTCATTGTCACAACAATTATGTTAACAGTTATTTATAATAAGAAAAATATAAAAATCTAATTTATTAATTGCATTTTTATTGAAATCCTGAAATCAGAATTATCTTTTATTTTTTTGTCCGTCATAATAGCGTACCAGAGCGGGGATAAAGGAGCATCCTAAGTTACAAAAGCTTCTATAACAAAGAAGTTTTATCACTAAACAGTGTTTTAGTAGGCCTATAGTGGTAACCATTGTGACTGCTTATACTAAGTATACCTAAAGGTTTATGACAGAGTGTAGAAAAAAAATTGTAACGATTAATTTATTAAATCTAACAGTGACATATTTTTCGAAAACTTATATTCAAGAATTCTTATTCTATGTAAATGCTAATAAACTTTTTTTGAGAGTCTAGACTTTTAGTGATCCAGTAAGGAACGTGACATTCTAATCTATGAATCGACTAAAAGTCGGAGAGGTACGGAAGAAAGTTGTTGCGCATGTACAAAATTTATCCGTGTTCAAATTTTTATTTATTTTTTTAAAATTATAACCATTAAAATTTATTGACACAGCTTTAGGGGGTACTTGTTATTGAGGTAGGTACTACTGTCACATAGAAAAAAAAATAGTATCACACAAATTATAATACATGTGAGTAGGGACTGAATTATTGAATATAGCATGTATATTTTTAACTCTTTTCTTAGACAAGAGTCTTAAAAATAAGAGTTAAAATTTCACAACGAATCAAAATCTATTTCATTACTTAAAATATATAATTTTACCATTCATTCCGATCACCGTAATAATATCGTGTCACTTTTCAGCTGATAAGATAAAATGTTAAAAATAAATTTGAACTTCAGCTTGAGCTATGGCTTTGAGTAAATATAAAGGTTTACTTAATTTGCTTTACTTGAATAATCCTCATAACCAAGTTGTGATTTTTCATTGAGTTTATAAAACAGATCCCAGAAAGCCATCCTGGACTTGTAATTTCTTTTGTCAACTTTAAGTTCTGAGTCGATGTGCAGATAGTTCAGCGCTCCCGCAGTGGCAGGCGGCCACGACACTGGCAGCAGCTCACTTGTGTGCGGAGTAGGGTTCCTGGCAACAAAAGACATGACCTCAGTCACTGCGGAACTGCAAATGTTTTAAATGCGGTGTCTGTTAATATTGGTATGCAGAAATATTTCATTATATAGTAATGTATCGATTCCTCGATTTCACTCGAAGCTTCGAGTGAAGTCGAGTTTTTACACAAATTTTCCAAACTGTACACAAAACATACCCGAATTTGACAAAGTTGGCCCATAACGTGGTTATGCGATCGATGATAAGTTGATCCTCAGTCGTGGGGTTATCCATGTAAGAGATATCGAATAAATATCCTAGTTCATCTTCATGAGCCGCTCCTGGAGCTGTTACATTAAGTCTGTCCTTTGCTAAGTTTCTGCCACCATCATACGCAAACACGTAGTGATAAATATTTCTAGCTCCATATTCAAGGTATCTATGAATAGTGCGAACTGCAGGATAATTAAAGTAGAAGTCAGAATGAAATCTTGTTATTCCTTCTTTCACATTTTTAGTTATTTTTTCGTCTCCTATATAGAAATGTCTCACAATTTGTTCCATTTTTTTTAAATCTTCATCGTCAAGGTCTAAATATTTGACTAAAAAATCATAAAATATGTCTAGAGCCGCGTATTCTTCGGTAGACATTGTTTCATATCTAACAAGATATTCATCACTATTGTATCCCAGAAGAATAGGTACATTTCTAACATTTGGCCCAGTGTTGATCGGACACTCATAAATAAACTTTTCGCTAGTGATAACACCTTTTTCTACACATGCACGAAATTCTAGTCCGAGTTCTGAGGTCGACGCAATTAGTAAATTTCTGTCCACCGTATTCAGAAACGTTAAGGCTTCATCTATGTCTGTCGTAGCAAAGCCGAGGTGTTCGGACAACTTCAGAGGTGCTGATTTATCAGGTTCCAATATCGACCACGGGCCTAGTGCGTTACCGCTCTGCATTATTACTTTATCGAAAAGTTTTTCTTGGCTGTATAGTAAATGAAAGTCTACAGACTTTGCACCGGCGCTTTCACCAAAAAGTGTAATTTTTTTAGAATCACCGCCAAATGCTTCTATATTGTATTTTATCCACTTAAGCGCTAACTGTTGATCTTTCAGACCTTGATTTCCAGGTACATTAGGAGTGTCGAGACACATGAATCCATAAACACCTAGTCGGTAGTTTAAGGTAACTAAAATGATTTCTTGTTTGACTAAATAGCGCGGCCCGTATCGATATCTGCTTGAGGATCCAATGAAAAATCCGCCACCATGAATATAAACTAAGACTGGCAGTTTGTTTCTAGAATTCGCTGAATTCGGTGAATAAATGTTTAAACGAAGACAGTCTAAAGTTTCTGTACCAGATTCATCCCATTCTCCAAGTTGTGGGCATATAACTGAATCATCGTATGCTTCAAAAGCTTCATTAAAGCCGGGGTGGGGCGAAGAGGTCTAAAACAGTGAAATATAATTTGCTTATATGTTTTGTACACCAAAATTCTTCTATTTTTTCGTATTATTCAAGAATAACTTCATTTGTCAAGAATAATTACTTTTAAATTATATAGATTAAAATTAAATAGAAAAGGTAGACATCTATGTATAACTCAAGTCAATCCCCCAGTAGGTACACTTTCATTAATAAGAACAGATAGAAACATATAGGACTGTATGTAACTTACTCCAAAAGGATTACTTGGATCCACAGTTGCGTATGGAATACCCATGAACATGGAATAGTCGCCATCGGAAGCTCTTAAACCACGAATTAAGCCAACTTTGGAGTCCACTAATGGATCAATCCTCGATAATGCACTGCCATTCTGGATCTGACCAATTAATAATGGAAAAATGACTTTTAATATGCTATCCCACATGACGTTCACCAGTCGCTTACAAGATAATAGTGTCACACCGGCACTCCTACCTATTGAAGATGATCATGAGATAAGGGGCCTTGTCTCATGTCAAGTGTGCCGATGAGATCCTACAGATGTCGCTGGGAACATGGAGTTGTAGATTACATTGGATTTTGTTAAATTCTTGCGCAACTCCTAGATTTGTTATGGGTAGAAAAATTGTCGATGATAATATTACTAGCAAATTATATTATCAACGACATTTTTATTTTATACTTGCTGTCCCTCGCGGCTTCGCTCCCGTCAACTGCGACTTTATTTCTTTTTCTTTTCTTTCTTTCTTTTTTATATATATAAAAAATACGAACATTCTACTTATAATCACAAACACAACAAAATAGGAATTAGCGAAATCGGTCCAACAAAAGAAGGTCCGGACAAAGGGAAAAAGGGATTCATTTTTAGGGTTCCGTAGCCAAATGGCAAAAAACGGAACCCTTATAGATTCGTCATGTCTGTCTGTCTGTCCGTCCGTATGTCATAGCCACTTTTGTCCGAAACTACAAGAACTATGTTGTTGAAACTTGGTAAGTAGATGTATTCTGTGAACCGCATTAGGATTTTCACACATAGAACTGAAACTAAACAATTTTTTTTTCATCAAACCCATACGTGTAGGGTATCTATGGATAGGTCTTCAAAAATTATATCGAGGTTTTTAACATCATTTTTTTCTAAGCGCGAGAGACACTTCCGAAGTGGTAAAATGTGTCCGCCCCCCTTAACTTCTAAAACAAGAGAATGATAAAACTAAAAAAAATATATGATGTAAATTACCATATAAACTTCCACCGAAAATTGGGTTGAGCGAGATCTAGTAAGTAGTTTTTTTTAATACGTCATAAATCGTCAACCGCAACTTTTGCTTATAAAATATACCTACAGGTTTGTACGGAACCCTCGGTGCGCGAGTCCGACTCGCACTTGGCCGCTGGTTATTATAAATGAGATTAAGGATCAATTTTACAACTTCAACTTACACATCTTGATTACATGTCGCTTCAATGTTTAAATATAAATGTTTAGGTAGGTACTCTTACTAGTACTCTTATTGAACAGTGTTGATTGGGAATACATATACTGTAAGTTGA
The DNA here is from genome assembly GCA_963859965.1 of Ceramica pisi. NCBI lineage: Eukaryota > Metazoa > Arthropoda > Insecta > Lepidoptera > Noctuidae > Ceramica > Ceramica pisi. The sequence goes on from OY982529.1 coordinate 9,512,993, forward strand.
TCAAGGAAAACAAACTTAAGTTGATAATATGTGAAGCCTATGGTGAATCTCTAAATATGTAGAAGATACTTGCTTAGTAACATGAAACGAATGTGGAATCTGTCAAAGGTATAATTTGTTTAGTCAGTTCATGTGCTCTGAATCACGAGCCGAAGTTTTAGTGAAGCGAAGCGAAGATCACATCTACGAGTACTGTAGGTGTGGTAGCATTAGATATATATGCGATATATTTATGGGCGCTTTGTCAAAACATTTAATTGAAGTTTCCGGAAATATATATCAATGAACAACATTCTTCTAAGTTTCTTAGGTCCAAGCGGAGAATGCGTATCGGTAAGCTTAGTAGAGACACTACCCAGCTAGATTCCCCTCAAAAAGTTTCAAGGTGGAGACCGGGTGAGTCGACTACGAGAGATCCAGGTGCTGTGCATGAGGCCGATGGCAATGGTTAAGGATAATTTGTGGTCACAGTTGGCGCAGTGGCTGAGCGATTGGCTGCTGCACTGCGTGTTGCGGTGTCAATTCCCGCATGGAATAAATATTTATATGGCCTGCGGATAGTTGTTCCAGATTCGGCTGTTTGTGTATCTAACCAGCCCTACTCGTCACACACAAACAGCAGAAAGCAATTGACGAAATGTGTACCACAATATTCTAGTAGTGTGTCTATGCCCCATACATTGTTGACTTTTTAACCCATCACTGTATCCTGAACTTTCATTGCCACACATCAAAGATGTTCTTTTCTCTATATTCCAAAAGTTGAGTTGCAATAAAAATCCACTATTACTTTGTAGTAGGTATTTAATCACTGACACTTCTGGTGAATGTTTAGTCTAATGGTTGATCTAATGTTATCGTTACCTAAAGAAGTGTGAAATCAGTTATCTTAAATCTAATTTAATAAGAAAAAAAATACTATCTTCATAATGTCTATCGATAAATGATGCTACTTTTAAAAACGTTCACATTCAAATCACATTCGCATCTCAATGCCAAAATGTCAAAAAAGGTATTTTGCTAAACATAAAAGACCAATCAAAGTTTAAGTTTCATGCGAATTGAATATTACAAAAAAATATACTGAAACGGTATTATGCTAATTTTCAACCTGAGGGCCAACTTACAATTTTTTTAAGGAATGTTTGCATTCGCATTTTAATCGCAAACTATCAAAAAAGCCAGATTTTTATGTGATGCGAATTCGATGCAAATGTGAAAATTAGTAGAATTGGCAATCTGGTAATATTACTGTCAACATTTTTACGAAAAAGTTTAAAACAATATCTTAGTGATTTACTTGGAACTTTCCGAGTACAGTTTTTGGGATTTTTCATTGAATTTATAAAACAGATCCCAGAAAGCCATCCTGGATTTGTAATTTCTTTTGTCAACTTTAAGTTCTGAGTCGATGTGCAGATAGTTCAGCGCTCCAGCAGTAACAGCCGGCCACGAGACGGGCAGCAGCTCACTTGTCTGCGGAGTAGGGTTCCTGGAAAAGTAGAATAAAAATCTGTCAAGAAGCTTTTCTCTCAGGGAAGTGTTGTTCATTGAGATTTTATTTGCAACTAGCTGACCCGTGCAACTTATCGTCTGCGTCACATTTTCCATTGTTGCTCCGTTCCTATTTGTCTTAGCGTGATGATATATAGCCTTCCTCGATAAATGGGCTACCTAACACTGAAAGAATTTTTCAAATCAGTCCAGTAGTTTTGGAGCCTATTCAATTAAAAAAAACAAACAAATCATTCCTCTTTATAATATTAGTGTAGATGATAAATACTTTTGTTATTATTTTGAGTGTAATAAAATATTGTTAAAAGTCTTTTAGTGCCACTGCATGGCAATATCCTCTTCTCCAACAAAGAAAGCTACTAGCTTGGGCCACATTGGTGTTTGGCTCCGATACTTGATGTGCAATGAGTACACCTCAACAAATTGCTTTGATTGGTGTATCTCACTTCACGACACGGCTATGTGAACTTACTTTTAATCACAACGTTTGCTGAAAGTGGATTGGTTACTTATGATTTATGTAAAATTGGTTTTCTTTACTGATTTCTGTGTGGGAAGAAGATGAAATAAAAATTTATCAACATTATTAGACATTGTACCTACCCGTATTTGACAAAGTTAGCCCACAGTGTGGTTATTCGGTTGATGACGAGTTGATCTTCAGGCGTTGGGTTATCCATATAAGAGATATCAAACAAATATCCAATTTCATCTGCATGCGACGCACCTGGAGCTGTGACATTCTCTCTGACTTTGACAAAATTTCTGTCGCCATCATATGCAAACAAATAGTAATAAATATTTCTGGCACCATTATCCAGATATTTTTGGATAGTGCGCACTGCAGGATAGTTAAAGAAGAAATCAGAACTAAAACTTATAATTCCCTCTTTTACTTCTTCACTTATTTTCTCATCCCCAATATAGAAATGTCTCACAGCTTCTTCCATTTCGACAAGGTCGTCATCGAGGTCGAAATATTGGACTAAGGTGTCATAAAACAAGTTAAGGGTCGCAAATTCTGCCGATGACATTGTTTCGTATGTTTCAAGGGATTCGTGACTGTTGTATCCTATAATGATAGGCACGTTTCTAAGATTCGGCTTTATGTTGAGCGGATGGTCGTAAATAAACTTTTCAACATCGTTAAAATCTTTTTCTAAACAAGGTACGAACTGTAATCCGAGTTCTGACGTCGATGCAATTAATAAATTTGTGTCAGCCGTGGTAAGGAACGTTAAGGCTTCTTCTATATCTGTTGTAGCAAAACCGAGATGTTCGGACAGCTTGAGAGGTGCTGATGTATCAGGTTCTTGTACCGCCCACGGAGCTAGTGCGTTGCCACTCTGCGTTATTACTTTATCGAAAAGTTGTTCGTGGCTGTATAATAAATGGAAATCGACCGACACACCGCCAGCACTTTCACCAAAAATGGTTATTTTATCAGAATCACCGCCAAACGCTTCAATGTTGTCTTTGACCCATTTAAGGGCTAACTGTTGATCTTTCAGACCTTGATTACCAGGTACTTTAGGTGTGTCCAGGCACATGAATCCATAAGGACCTAATCGGTAATTTAAGGTTACCAAAATTATTTCTTGTTTAACTAAAAAGCGCGGACCGTATAGGTGTCTGCCTGAGTATCCAATTGAAAATCCACCACCATAAATCCAGACTAAGACTGGCAGTCTGTTTCCCGAGTTAGCTGCATTGGGCGCATAAATGTTTAAATGAAGACAGTCTAATGTTCCAACTACACTGTTGTTAAATTCTTCCACTTGCGGACATATTGCTGAATCATCATAAGCTTCAAAAACTTCATCAAATCTGGGATGGGGTGACGAAGGCTAAAAAGAGTGAGGTTATTTTAAGTATTTCCACATTAAAATTTTGATCAAAATGTGAGTCTGTATGTAACTTACCCCAAACGGATTATTTGGATTCACAGTTGCGTATGGTATACCCATGAACATGGAATAGTCACCATCGGAAGCTCTTAAACCACGAATTAAGCCAACTTTGGAGTCCACTAATGGATCAATCCTCGATAGTGCACTGCCATTCTGGATTAGACAATATAATAATGATATAATGACTTTGACTTTGTTTCCCCTCATGATTAGCACGGTTCGCTCGCGAGTGGAAGAGTAACACTGACTGTTAACTATTGAAGAAGCTGATCATGAGATAAGGGACCTTGTATTATGTCAAGTGTGCGGTGGAGATACAGATGCTGCTGACAACAAGTATCGATAGATTACAACGAATTTTGATAAATTATTGCGAAACCTCAAGGTAAGTTATAGCACGGTTTAGAACTGTAGAAAAATGTTTGTAATCTTTATAAGCGAAACGAGTTTTTAAGCAATGTTAATATTTTGTTTTAAACAAAAATCAAAATATTATATCTGGTATGTACTTATGCCTATTACAGCTTACACCATGTGCCAGCTTGCACAGTAAATTATTATTAGCTTCTTAAATAAAATAAAATTTGTATCTTGAGTACAATTTTAAAACCACAACTATTTACAAAAACGATTGATCCCTTCAGCTCATCATCCAGAGACTCAACACAGAGTGCCATTGTTTTAGCATAGCGGTTGATCCCTGCAGCTCAGCATCCAGAGACTCAACACAGAGTGCCATTGTTTTAGCGTAGCGGTTGATCCCTGCAGCTCAGTACCCAGAGACTCAAGAAAAAGTGCTATTGTTTAAGCGTAGCGATTGCTCACGTGACATTTCGACAGCGTTTGTCAACCCCACAAATCTTTGAAGTTTGGACAATCGCCTTTGCCACGCTACTGCTGCCAGAATGTCACTTGTTGCCGAGAGCTTGTTACACTTCTGCGATTACTGTTTTCGAGCGTATATCGTATTATGCAGAATTTGTGCAAAAGATTCACCGTGACCCTGAACAACAAAAGACAATAGGACTAAAATCCATACGTGTTCCAGGTATGAGTTTATCATCTTTTCAAAACAGATAACAGTCTTGAGATAAATCTACCTACGACCATCCTTAAAAATGGACCCATGGGTTGTGAAATATGGAGTACTGGATACCTATGTGTTCACCAGTCCATTGCAATTGGTTGAGTAATGAGATCCACGTGCTGAGTATACGGCCGACAAAGATGGCGAAGGTAGCTTAAGAATTCTTTATCTTTCAACCTCAAATGTTGCAGCCTGAGCCCAAATATGAAATAAATTTTCTTTACTGTGCCTTGCAAAAGGAGAGTTCCAAAAAAAAGCTATTTGCAATATATTATATTTAATCACTTACTACAACCACTCATCAATCTAATGGATAATGACGTAATGTTAGTTACAATATTCAATAATTTTCAGTATTTAAAGACATCAGATAATAAAGATGATATTGCACGATTGCTATCATCATAGCGTTCAATGTTATCTTGAAGAGAACTGATAATAACAACTATCGGTTAGCCTTAAGAGTCCTATTACGAATCGTAAATGCTCGTTTACAATAGACGAAGTTACGTTGGTCTGCGTTGGGGGTACATCTATAGTCCGAGAAACAATTTTGATACTTACTAGTCTGAATAGGATTATAGTTTATTTGGGCGCTCGAGCGACACTGAGGAGCGCGCGCGCTGAATTGATGCAGAATATATAGTACTTTAATTTTATTTATTGTAATTTTGTTTTATTATATTGACAAACGAAAACTAATTAAACGTATTCATCGTAGATTGAAATTTTATATCATATTAATTTATTTGATAAAATTGTTTTTATTTGGAATATAATGGACGCTGAATCAAGACATTTCTGGCTTAAATTAGGCTTTCTTTACGTTTTTTTCCGTGAAAACTCAAGGAACTTAGAGAAATTCTAGAACTCCAATAAACAAGTAAAACATTCAACTTACCTTTTAGTAATTTCAGCTTTTAAAAGAATTGATTGTAACAATGTGAATTTGACCGTCAAAGTTCCATCGCCGACATTTTTTCTTGCAAACTGAGTTCGTAAAATATTTATAGTAAATTACACGAAAAGAAAAATGAAAATGTGTAACTCTAACTTACAAGAAAGATCAAATAATTAAAATATTTTACTGCTGCTGAAAACTACAGCGTCAAAAATCATGAATTTTCGTAAAAAATGTAATAGGACTCTTAAGACTTAACTAGTTAAATGACTGTTAACATTATGACAAGCAGGTTATATATTGAATCAACAACTACAGCAGCTTAGTGATTTACTATCCCCATAAAGTTTTTGAGCTTTTTCATTGAGTTTATAAAATACATCCCAGAAAGCCATCCTGGATTTGAAACTTCTCGTGTCAACTTTAAGTTCTGAGTCGATGTGTAGATAGTTCAGCGCTCCAGCAGTAACAGCCGGCCACGACACGGGCAGCAGCTCACTTGTCTGCGGAGTAGGGTTTCTGCAAAAATAAAAAAGAATATGAACTGACTCAAGAAGTAAAGCTGTTAGGTGCGAAAACATTGCACCTAGTTCTGCAGATTTTTAACCGAAAACAAAATTATTACAATATGTTCTAGTAAGTCACCGTTCGGCTGTAGGGCCCACAAACCTCTTTTCGAACAGATAAGCTAGGCACTTAATTGGAACGAAGTCGATGTTTTTTTTTTACGCCAATGTCAATTTGTGTGATAGAATATAAAAAGAGTAGTTGATGTAGCAAATGTACCAATAACTCTGGTATATTTTGTACCTACCCGAATTTGACAAAGTTAGCCCATAATGTGGTTAATCGGTCGATGACGAGTTGATCTTCAGGCGTTGGGTTTTCCATGTAAGATATATCAAATAAATATCCTATTTCATCTGCATGCGACGCACCTGCAGCTTTGACATTTTCTCTGACTTTGACAAAATTTCTTTCGCCATCATAAGCAAACAAGTAGTGATATATGTTTCTGGCTCCATCATCAAGGTACTTTTGGACAGTTCGCACTGCGGGATAATTAAAAAAGAAGTCAGAATGGAATCTTATAATTCCTTCTTTCACTTCTTCACTAATTTTATTGTCTCCAATATAGTAATGTTTCACAAGTATTTCCATTTCAACAAGTTCTTCGTCTGCAAAATTAAAATATTTGGCCAAACTTTCATAAATCACGTTTAGAGTTGCAAATTCTTCAGATGACATAGTTTCATACGTTGCGAGAGCTTCATCGCTGTTGAATCCTACAATGATGGGTACATTTCTGATATTAGGCTTTATGTTGAGTGGGTGATCGTAAATAAATTTATCAACTATATTTGGGTCTGTTTCCACACATGGACGAAAATCTATTCCGAGCTCTGATGTCGATGCGATTACTAAATTTGTGTCCACCGTGGTCAGAAATTCTAAGGCGGCTTCTGTATCTGCTGTCCTAAAACCAAGGTGTTCGGATAACTTTAGAGGTGCTGTTGTATCTGGTTCGACTACCGCCTTGGGAGCGAGTGCATTACCACTTTGCATTATTACTTTATCGAAAAGTTTTTCTTGGCTGTATCTCAAATGTAAGTCAACCGATACTCCGCCAGCACTTTCACCAAAAATAGTAATTTTATCGGAATCACCGCCAAACGCTTCTATATTGTCTTTGATCCATTTGAGGGCTAATTGTTGATCTTTCAGACCTTGATTTCCAGGTATTTTAGGAGCGTCGAGACACATAAATCCATAGGGACCTAATCGGTAGTTTAGGGTCACTAAAATTATATCCTTTTCGACAAAATAGCGCGGTCCATAGAGGAATCTGCCTGAGAATCCAATTGAAAATCCACCACCATAAATCCAAACCAAAACCGGTAGTCTGTTTCTTGAGTTAGCTGCATTTGGCGCGTAAATGTTTAAATGAAGACAGTCTAATGTTCCGACTACAGTATTGTTAAATTCTTCCACTTGCGGACATATTGCTGAGTCGTCATAAGCTTCAAAAACTTCATCAAAGCTGACATGGGGAGACGAAGGCTAAAAAGAGCGAGCTTATTTTAATTTTTTTTACAACAATATTGTGATCAAAATATGTATGTGTAATCTTACCCCAAAAGGATTACTTGGATCCACAGTTGCGTATGGAATACCCATGAACATGGAATAGTCGCCATCGGTAGCTCTTAAACCACGAATTAAGCCAACATTGGAGTCCACTAATGGATCAATCCTGGATAATGCACTGCCATTCTGGATCAGACAAAATAATAATGGTAAAATTACTTTGAATGTATTGTCCCACATAATGTTCTCGAATCGTTCGCGAGATGTAGTGTCACACTGTCGCTCCTAACAATTGAATGTGATCATGAGATAAGGGAATTTTGTCAGGTGTGCAATAGAGATACAAATGTTACTGACATGGATCGATAAGCAACATTGAATTTCGATAAACTGTCATTGCGAATCAGCAGGGATAAAAAGATAGGTACTCAAAGAATATGGGTTTTCTAAAAAAAGCAAGAGGTGTGTCTTATTACCTACTAACGTAAAGAGTCTTCATGTTTCATGTTCCTTTACAACTGACTATCGGTAAACGGTCACTGTCAAACTGTAGCGCGCGTGCGGCCCAGGACATCTAAGGGCATCACAGACCTGTTATTGCTCAATCTCGTGCGGGCAAATGTAGCCGACGGGCATGGGGGGTTCGGGCCTCTTCAGAGAAACGTGGACTTTTCATTCACTTTCGTACTTTAATTACTTTTAAAAAAATACATTATAGGAGCACAAGAGTTAGGACATAGCAGGGTTAATAGGAAAATTAACGGTTTACTTAACTGTCAAAGTTAACCAAGTATGGTGGTCGTGCCTTAAAAGCTAAACTGTTTTTTAACAATATATGTAGAATAGGAATTATCGCAGAGAGTATAAGCCAGGATGACAGTGAAATAATGTCTGTGTTTTATTTTTACATTGGTTCTTTAATACCTTATCTAAGTACTAAATTGCTAAATGGAATGTGGGGATCACAAGGACCACCTACTTGGTACTACACTAGTTTTAAATAATTTCTAATGTATTCTTTATAATTGTTAGGTATCGCGGTACATGTGTATTGATCGGTGTCTTCTCGGTATCCAACTTGAGCTTTTTCATTCAGTCTGTAAAGTAGATCCCAAAATGTCATTCGAGCATTGAATATCCTCTTTTTAATTTTGAGTACAGAATCAATAATCAAATAGTACATCTTGTCCTTTGTAACGTTTGGCCATTCCACTGGTAGCAGTTCTGTTGTTTCTGGAATAGGATTTCTAGAAAAGTAGAAGTGACTATTAGAATTAAACTTCCTTTTTTCCGCAATTAGATTTGAAACAAGTCTATTTAATAGGCCCATAATACATACCCAAATTTAACAAAATTAGCCCACAACGTGGTAATACGATCAATGACAAGTTCATCTTCAGGCGTCAGGTTTTTGTCCATGTAAGATATGTCAAATAAATAGCCAAGTTCGTCTGCGTGTGAAGCTCCTCTGGCTGTTACATTAAGCCTGCCTTTTAAAAAATTTCTCTTTCCACTGTATGCAAATACGTAGTAATATATAGCCTTCACTCCGCTATCAACATATTTTTTTATTGTTCGCGCCACAGGATAATTGAAGTAAAAGTCAGAATTTAATTTGATTATTCCTTGTTTTACTTCTCTACTTATTTTTTCATCACCAATGTAGAAATGTCGTACATATTCTTCCATATCATTAAGATTTTCAACAGCAAAGTTGAAATATTCTTCAATATTGTCATAAAACAAATTCAAGTTTGAGAAATCTTGGGTTGATATGTTTTCGTATGCGGCGAGAGCTTCGTCACTATTGCACCCCAACAGGATAGGCACATTCCCCAGACTCGGCTTCTGAATGTTTACTGCATAGTCATAAATAAACTTTTCAACATTTGCAAAATCTTTTTCGACACATGGACGAAATTTGAGTCCGAGTTCTGATGTCGCTGCAGTCAATAAATTTGAGGGGACTGTAGACAAAAATGCTAAGGCTTCGTTTATGTTCGTAGTCGTAAAACCAAGCTGTTTGGATAGCTTCAGAGGTGCCAATGTGTCCGGTTGCAACATAGCCCAGGGATGTAACGCAGTGCCGCTTTGCATTATAACTTGATGAAATAGTTGTTCATTGCTGAAAATCAAGTGCAAGTCTGCTGATGAAGCACCGGAGCTACTACCGCATATTGTTATTTTATTGGAATCACCTCCAAATGCTTCTATATTGTTTTTTATCCACTTCAATGCTAATTGCTGATCTTTTAAACCTTGATTACCTGGCACCTCAGGTGTATTGAGACACATGAATCCGTAAGGACCTAAACGGTAGTTAAAGGTAACTAAAATGATATCATGTTTGACGAAATAGCGCGGTCCATACAAATATCTCCCAAAGAATCCAATCATAAACAATCCACCATAAATATAGACTAAAACAGGTAAGAGGTTTCTAGAGTTTGCTGAATTAGGAACATAAATATTAAGATGCAGACAGTCTAATGTTCCTACTATAGTATTATTAAACTCTTCCACTTGGGGACATATTGCGGAATCGTCGAATGCTTCGTAAACTCCAACAAATCTGGGATGGGGAGCAGACAGCTAGAAGGAAAAAAGTGGTTTACTAATTGTTCACAGTGACATCACTATTTAATAATAGAGAAAAGTTATTAGTTCTTCATTGAACTTCGTCTTTTCTTTTTCAAGTTACATCGCGATCATGAATCGCGTTTTTAGGGTTCCGTAGCCAAATGGCAAAAACGGAACCCTTATAGATTCGTCATGTCTGTCTGTCTGTCTGTCCGTCCGTATGTCACAGCCATTTTTCTCCGAAACTATAAGAGCTACGCTGTTGAAATTTGGTAAGTAGATGTATTTTGTGAACCGCATAAAGATTTTCACATAAAAATAGAAAAAAAACAATACATTTTGGGGGTCCCCATACTTAGAACTGAATCTCAAAATTTTTTTTTTCATCGTACCCATACGTGTAGGGTATCTATAGATAGGTCTTTAAAAATGATATTGAGGTTTCTAAGATCATTTTTCCTAAACTGAATAGTTTGCGCGACAGACACTTCCAAAGTGGAAAAATGTGTGTCCGCCCCCCTTAACTTCTAAAATAAGAGAATGATAAAACTAAAAAAAATATATGATGTACATTACCATGTAAACTACCAGCGAAAATTGGTTTGAACGAGATCTAGTTAGTAGTTTTTTTTTAATACGTCATAAATCGTAAACCGCAACTTCTGCTTACGGAACCCTCAGGGCTCAGTGCGCGAGTCCGACTCGCACTTGGCCGGTTTTTTCTACTTAAATTAGTAGGTGATCTTATTGATAACTTACCCCAAAAGGATTGCTTTCATTGGCGGTAGCGTAAGGTATACCCAAATACATTGAGTAATCGCCATCAGTAGCTCTCATCCCACGAATCAAGCCAACTTTGGAGTCGATGAGGGGATGTGCTTCTGTCAAACCACTGACATAATTGACTACAAGAAATAAGCAAGAAAAATATATTTTCCAGTCCCACATAGTGAGCTTCTCTTAACACTTGTTTAAATTCTTTCGGGGCTGAGGTTGACGTTCTACAGCACCTGTGTAAAATGTAAATATTTAATTATACAAAAAAAATATGTAGATGCTGACAGAGTGGATAGTAGGCATGGATGTTAAAGGAAATTAATTATCCCCACTTCAACCAGAGTGCCAATAGGGAATATGCATGAAAAAAGTATTTGTGATCTGAACAGTTTATCTAAAAGTATTCAAAAATATAATACTAACAGTGAAATTAGAATATAAATTGCTCGAAAAACGAACGAGATACAATTATTTTAAACAAATATATCTATCCCTCTCGCAAAAAAACTGTATTCTATGGCAGCTGTATAGTCGTCGTGTAATTTGACGTCACAGTTCGTATCGGACTTCTCTTTCTGACTGTAGTCTTAGAAGCTTTATAACTTCATAAATGATGAAGGTATTTAAAAAATAATTTCGTGATTGTTTACTAGAGCTAATAAGTATTTTATATTGCAAACAAAAAAATCGCATGCATATTCCCTATTCTACTGATTTTCAACGTTCGCATTTGCATGGCAGGCGTCTTTTTTTTTGGGGCGAAATCTTCAAAGGACGAGAAGGAAAAAAACAGGGAGTGTGGGATTTTTGCTACAGTAAAAGGTTCCTGGTCTGTCACCATAAGTTGGCACCGTTGAAAGCCTTACGTTTTCCACATTTTACAGATACCAGTATAGAGTAAGCAAGTTGTTTTCCCCGTCGTTTCCGAAAAACATAATTTTATCCTTACCATCCACATCTCTGCGTTAGCTGGCTAGCTTCCAACACTGGTCTATGTTAGTATCTGTTTGTGTACCTAGTAACAGTCTAAAATATATAAGAGCGATAACTATTTTTAAAACCTCAGCCATTTCAGCTAACAAAACCGTCACTTATTTTGAATATATTAAACCAAGTATTGAAATTGGGCAGCTTTAACCCGAGCACTTAACATATTGTTGCAGTGAAGTCCCAAAGTGCAGACTACACTTTACATTTGGCTGCTAAACCTAGGTGCACCCGCATTGCGGTTTTCAGCCGTCTCACGGTAAAATATAGTTTTTAAAATTTAGTGCAATATCTTATCTTTTCTTGAAGCGTTTTGTATAACAAATACTTTACTCCTATTTGCTTCTAAAAACTATGTTACAGTTTATCTCAAATATAGATTACGAGAACATAAGATAAGTAGATCGCGGACTGGGCATCCGTGATAATTACATGGTCACAAGTCACAAGCTGTACGTTGTACGGTCAGCCACTCGTTCATGGTAACAATTTGACATTAGAATATGCCGCAACCGCCGAGCACCTTACCAATAACGTGCAGTTGACGATACGAGAACGTTTAGACACAGAGAGAGTAAGTAACAATAAATTATTAGAGTTAGAAGGTCGGTGATATCCTTCATGACCCTTTTCACACGCTGGTATTAATGGGAGACGAGACCATGTCTGCTCGTTACGTAGACCATGTCTGTGTGTTGCTAAGTACATCATAACACGTACTACATTTAATTTTCGTGTATCTACGACTCAAAACTGGTTGGTTATTTAGTTGGTTTTAAGATTGATAGCATATGATTATCTTCGTAATTTTCCTTACCTTATTTTCACTACTACTTATATAGACTAAGTATACTAACTAAGTATACTATTTTCACAAACAAACAAAAAATAATTAACAATATCGCAAACGGCAGATTCCGATGTGAAAATGATTTCCTTTGGTGAATCCAGAATTATAACTGACGCGATTTCATGTTTAGTAGCTTTATGTAAATGTAAATATGTAAATATGATTCGAAACATCTGAGCATATTTAATTTCTGACGTACTAACTTGAAGAAATGTACTAGATTTCTTTTGTAATAATTTGGGTTCAATTTAACTATTCATTTTTCGCGTGCCACTCTTTAATCTAAATAGGTATGATTTGTCAACTTTTAGACCAAGAATGCAAAGGTACTTTCAGGTTTCGCTTACAGACCTAGGTAATCCAAAAATGAACTAAAAACGTCTTTTATTTGGCTCTTCAATGTCATCGGCGGTAAAAATAGAGAGATAATGAGAGAAAACCGTAATGAACGTTAATTACCAGATAAAGTTGATAGGAAACGGATCCAGTAGCTCGTCTCAAGCTTTCACTAGTGTGTCAACTGTACAAATTAAATTGACACGCCACTAGCACCACGCTCGGTCTGTTTACACTATTCATATTTCAGGTGCTCCCTTTGCACTGTTAACTGGGGCGCGGCATTACAAATCTGTCAGTAGCTTGCCCACCGGCGAACCATGAACAAGCATCAAAAATATTGAAAAGTATTCCTAATAATTTGAAAAGACGTGAAACCAAAGAATACCATCGACTTTATTTTTAATAGTTTCTTTTTTATTGTTTGGCGCTGGCCATGGTGTCAAAGGGAGTGTTGTTGTCATGTCATGGGGTGGTGTGGTTGGGCGCAGTGGCACTAGCACTATGGGCGGGCGGCGCGCGCGCAGCTCTGCGGTACGACACCGCGACGCCTCACAGTCCGCCCTACAGCAAGTACAAATACATTCCAATACAGTAAGTACTTCTACATGTTATTTTTTTTATACATCGAAATAGATTTTCCACTATATGATCAATGATCCAGCGTGTTAGTAAACAAAACTTATTATAACTTATTACTAGAGTTAGTATTCATAAAATAAAATTTTTGAATAAGGCAATGTGGAAAGGAAATCCCCAAAGTAATGTATGGTGATTGTCCTTCTCACAAAACTTTTAAGACAGTGTTGTCTTCAGTGCATTTGGTAAATGGTGGTTACTATTAGAAGTGTTTTGAATTAAACTAGCTGGATATTCTTTTACTGATGAACGCTATTCAAATTCTAGCACATTTTTCTCTATAGAGATCCCCGCATTGGAACGTGCAACCGACTTTATGTTTTTGACTGACCGACCACGACAACGTGGTTTACTTGAAATAAACTCTTTGACTTTGACAATCTTCAACAGGGTTTTAATTCTTAGCAGGCTCATAGTTATATAAACTCCTAAATCCTTATGAAATCTTAAATCTATTTATCGGCCTATATTTGCAAAAAAAGATGAATAGTATTTTGTTTTTAGTGTTTTGTAATTTCATTGAAATATTACTAAAGTGACGTAACACAGAATTCTACTCTTATTTTCTCTAGGTAACTCTTGTAGAGTACATGATAAAGAGTATTCTATGGAGTGAAGTCAGCTTAAGAGAGAGGGAGAGTTCTGTTCAGTTGAAATCTCTCTATAGTAACTTAGGTATGGTTTTTACAGAATCGACCGGATGTTTTACTCCTAGGGATTTGTTAACTATGTATTTATTGTTTTAGAAACAACTTTAGCAATATACCTATATATTCTAATTCCTTAGTGTTGACGAGATCCCAGAGGCGTCTCTGTCTTCTCCCGCGGAAGAGGAGTCCTCCAGCAGGATGCCGATCTCGGAGTTTATCCTGACCGCTCTGAGGACCGCCTTGGACGTCGTCAGGAACGTTAACAAGCAGCGCGCCATTGCAGCAACCACCCCCAATAATAACACTGTTGTCGCGGTATGTATAAAAACCAATGAATTATTACCCTAAATTACGTCTGAACTAAATAGGAACTTAAAAAGTGTTTTTGGTACAACAATACACTAGACAATTTCATAAATATTTATCAATTGCATTGCCCAGATTTAAGCTCCAAACGATCTTTCTGGGTCTAAAAATGTAGGAATAAACAAGAAATAAAAATATCATTTGGCATGGCTCAACACGTTTAAAATTTATTGGTCATGTAACAAGCTTTTATTTTATCTACTTGGTTGCGTAATCTTATTTTCATTACCAACGTGAGGTAGGAACCAAAAAAACATACCTATATGCATCATTCTCAGATGAGAAGGAGAGAGCTGATTCTGTGTTGGGTATGTATTATTTTACGCAGGCTTCTAAGGAAATTCTATTGTCACTTATCGATATCAATCAATCAATCAATCAATTCGTTTATTTGTGACTAGCTTCTGCCAGCGGCTTCGCCCGCGTGATCCCTAGGGAACATGTTCCCGGGATTAAAAGTAGCTTATGTGCTATTCCAGACTATAATCTATCTTTGTTCTTAATTTCATTAAGATCCGTTAAGCCGTTCTGGCGTGATTGAGTAACAAACAACCAAACTTTCACATTTTCATTTATTTTATTTTTTCATTTTTTCTATTGATTATAGCGTGTTGAAAAGTATACTATAACCAGCTCAGGAGTATGAAAAATAAATATACCAAGTTTCGTTAAAATCCGTCGAGTAGTTTTTGTTTCTATAACGGTTATACAGACAGACAGACAGACAGACAGACAGACAGACAAACAGACAGACAAAAATTTTACTGATTGCATTTTTGGCATCAGTATCGATACCTAATCACCCCCTGATAGTTATTTTGGAAATATATTTCATGTACAGAATTGACCTCTCTACAGATTTATTATAAGTATAGATACATGGGTTACATACAGGTGTTCATTACATAATTTTATAGTTAATGTTCATTTCATGATCAGCCACTTAGGCATACAAATTATAAATTAAAACTATGAGTTGTTATAGCATTATTCAATCGATATAAATGCTAAATACGACAATAGAACTTCTATGTAAGATTCATCATCATCTGCCTAGCCTTTTTCCAACTATGGTGGGGTCGGCTTCCAGTCAAATCGGATTCAGTTGAATACCAGTATTTTACTTAGAACGGCTGCCTACCAGACGTCCACAACCTATTACCTAACTGGATAATACGGTACTCCTTGGCAAGACTGGTTTCAGATTTTTTAGCTTCTGACTATCCGTAACTACTGCCAAAGATCTACAAATGACAGCCGGGACCAACGGCTTAACGTGCTTTCCGAGGATTGGAGGATTCTCAGTATGTTAAGATGGTAACCCATTCACAGACCAACCTCGGAAAGCGTAGCTTAGGCTGCTTTTCCACCCGAGATGTGCTATGCAAAGTTGTTATGGATGCGTTTGATATCCACCAATCATTTTCATTGGTCCACATAGCATAGCACTGGTGCATATTGATTCAACTAAGCATTGTTTTTTGTATAGTATGATGCATGCTTCAGATGTGTGCTGTAGATGCGTGCTATGGATTTGTGCTATGGATGGTCGCGAGTGGTGTAACTATGTCCAGAGCAGCGTATCTACAGTAGCCTAGCTGCGCATTTTCCTCGTACAGCTACCTTGCGGCAGCGCATTTTCATAGCACGTCTTACTCGCTCCGCTATATAGCTTAGCATCAGTGGAAAAGGTCCGTAGCTTAGCTTTTCACATTCTCGCAGCATAGCTGCATAGTACATCTCTGGTGGAAAAGCACCGTTAATCTTGAAGATCGACCCATGTCTGTCAGGTGTTATTATTTAGCCACGAGTTCCTATGTAACATTCATTAGCCGATTACGTCTAAAACTCAGCTTTGAGTAACAAGTGCTAAACTGAGTAAAAATATTCACACATTCATAAAATTATTTAGATAATCTAGCTTGCAGAATAAGAAACTGCAAAAAAGCTAAAAACATTCCTTCAAACATCGTTGCTAACACGCGCAACTCCCAATTAAGCCATTCATAAACATTAAACAAATCGCCCGTGAAGACTGCGATCTTCTGAAATGGTCTGAACGTTAGTGGCATGTCCGGAAACACATGAAACAAGGTCACAGTACGGTACCCGCTGAACTGAAGTGGGTGACCCACTCCTGAGTGCTAACTGGATGGGTTGAACACAACTTATTTAGACAAGTAGCCAGCATCCGTGCCTCGGTTGACGTGCGCGTGTGAATCGAAATATAACGCCTACTTAGCTTATATCATATAATTTTACTTCCATTCAGGTGACAGTTTTCGATTGGGGGTCTTAATAATTAACACTTTTCTAGTTGTAACGGAAAGTTTTATTTTTACGGGCTGCTATTCACAATCCTGCCAGGGTTGCGGAATTTGTAAAGATTTACTGCGACTCTGCAACGTCTTCCCATCCACAATAGCAATTATTAAGTACCCTATATTTATTTATCATATTTAGAATGTAGGGATATTCTTGGGATCTCGACTCGAACTCGCCAAACGCAAGGTTTAACAACTACGGAGTAAACTACTTTGGAACTTGAATAGCAACTTGTTTCAAGATACGCACAGTTTGCTCTCACGACAAACTTTAATAATATGGAGACGTAGTTTGTTCAATTCTGAAAGGGACTTTATCCTATACTAGCATCTGCTAGCAGTTTTGCCGTAGTCTAGTCTGGTCAGTAATTCCTAAGACCTAGTTCATCGTTAGGAAATTAAATAACAAAGTACCGTCTAGCTACTCCTTGTGGTGCCACTGGATTCTAAGGAAACTACTTCCAAAATGAGAATGGGAATTTTCACGCAATAATTCCGTGAAAATTCCCAAATCAATCATTTGATTTTCACTAGACGCAAGTTTTTCAATTGAAAACTATTTTATGACGTATTATTTACTTACTAACGAAAAAGACGAAGAAGTTCGTAGTCACTTAGAGTATGGCTCTCAAGTTTGGAACCCGAAATATAATATTTATGTTGATCGCTTGGAGGGTGTTCAACGCAAATTCTTAAGGTACATTCAATTCCGTTCAAAAGTGTATTTGCCTAATTATGTCACTCGCTGCAGGAAATTTCATATGCTGCCTCTTTACGAGCGTAGAAAAATCGCCGATTTGACATTTTTGTTCGGGGCCATGAATGGATCAGCAGATATACCTGAGTTAGTGAATAGGATAGGACTACGTGTACCTTGTGCATACCTACGTAGACCTCACATATTGGCTACACCGGTGGTAAGAACTTCTTACAGACAAAACTCTTATCTGATAAGAGCGAGTCGTGCTTTAAATGCGGCCTGCCGGGAGGTTGACATCGACCTCTTTAACACTGGGATTGGAAAGTTGAAGCGAACTCTGTGCAATAATTTTTTCATGAGCATATGTAGCTAGTGAAACTCTGTTTCTTAATTATTGCCATCTTTCTTAATTTGTTGTACGTGAAAACTTGTAATTGGCCTTCATTATTTTAGAATAAGTAACCATGCTGTATGGTTAGCTGTAAGTTTTCCGAATATAATAAAATAAAATAAAATAAATAAAATAAAAAGCTATAATGCTTAGGTAGTTGTTTTTGCTTCAGTTTTTATATCCCGTAGGTACAAAGTATCTACTAACTATAATTAATTGGCATAACATGGCACTTTCAGACGAAACCTTTGCAAAGACGAAACAGAACGAAGCCGAAAAACGAGACGGTGGGCAGCGGCCGAGGGTTTGAAGACTACTATGACGAAGATCACCACCACCACTATGAGGAGACCACCACGGCCAAGCCGATGAAGCAGAAGGCCAGGTACACGGACCCTTGGGCCGGCTACTACGACTGGGTGATCAACGAGGGGTCCTTCAAGTTCTGGAGTGTGTTTCAAGTAAGTATTTTGTTACTTAGGACGAGATCCGTTTATAATAAGTACATTCAGGTAAAGTTTAAACGTTTAGAAACTATATGGAGCGTACAGGAGTTGGTTTGTTCGTAGTATTTCGCTGTCGCTGACAAAATCAAAACCCAAATAGGCATCCTCAGCCAGGATCAGCAATAAAAATGTTGAACGTCAAAATGGAAGAAGTGTCACAACACATGTCATTGTCATCCTTGTTCCTCCCGTTGGACTGTATACTCTACTCTGTAACGGCCTCCTCCGTTTTATGCCATATGCATCCATGTCGTGGCTTATTTTCAATATTGAATATTATTTCAAACTTCGAGATCAATTAAACTTATAAAAAAGTAGTTAATTGCGACTACTAAGTACCTACCTACACCTTGTTTTTGACACAGACGTCATCACATCTTAAATGCGCAAAAATAGACTTGACCTCAAGCGCAGCGTAGCGCATCGTAGCGCGAAAATTATTTTTGTCTATAATTTCGTAACAAAAAAATGCTATTACGAGTTCGTTGTCATTTGACGATCAGCCGGTAGTTAGACGACATAACATTGACATAGTTACGAGTGGAGCATGACATGTGATGACCGTCGCCAAGAGCGATGTCGCCAGCGAGGCCTTGCGAATGTCGTTATACACCACTATTTCCTAGATCGAGGTTTCGTGAATGTAGATAAACATAAGGCTCGTCGTTTACATTAACTTGCTTCCCACCATTAACGTACTGTCTATATCTACTAAATAGGAGCAATTATTGACAACGCATCGGCTGCTGTCGAAACGTGATATTATTTTCACGGCCGCGGCTTAAGTGCTTCTTCTTTTAAATGTTTCCTGATTTTTTCAAACTTTAACGATAACGTATACGTTAGT
Organism: Ceramica pisi; assembly: GCA_963859965.1. Lineage (NCBI taxonomy): Eukaryota > Metazoa > Arthropoda > Insecta > Lepidoptera > Noctuidae > Ceramica > Ceramica pisi. Next base: position 9,532,447 of record OY982529.1, read on the forward strand.
GGTAAAGGGAAGATATATCTAAAAACTTCCTCTATTACAATTCGGAGGTAAACATTAAAAATAACGTCTAAAACAGTCTTTGTCTAATCAAAGTAGCATAAAATATTATTCATTAGTTAATTAAGACAATATTTGTAAGCTAGTGGAGTTAATTGCATTTTTTGCGTGTAGAACTATTATTAAAAATGCACGTGTAAAACTTAGAGATTCACGTAACAATTGAGTTGTATTTTACTCGACGAAACGTTTCAAAATGGTGGTCACGATCTCCCGCCGCCAGTCGGGGTGAGGGTGGTGGGGGAGGATGCGAGTAGTTCCGGCGCGTGCGGGTCGCGGTAATGACCCACCGCCACCGCTCATTGTGCCTGATTCACATTCGGATCCGAACCTTACCGTATCACATAAAAGCTGATCTTTGTAAACAGATACATTATTAGTCACTGACGGATGTTTCAATACTTTTCATTCAGTAAAATGTATTGTGGCTTTGAATGACGAATAGAAGCTTTCAAACCGATGAGCTATTTGAACTTTTGTATCGAAGCAATAACCATGGGAACTGGCAAATATTTGCATAATTGATCATGAAATCACACCCGTAACATTATATTATTTGCGATACAGGCGGGTTCACAATAATCTTGAAATCTTAAAATTGATCTCGTGAAGGTACTAAATCTAAATTATTAATTAATTTGGGTTCGGAAAAAAAAATATGTTATTTGTTTCTATCATATTTTTTTTGCCTTTACGTTGGTTTTGCATATGTCACCGAAACACAGCAAACTCCGTAAGATTATGAAGAAATCGTTTTGTAATTTGTATACAATAAATCTCATCCAAATTCAAAAAAGTTTATAATTTCCCGCGTTATTTTACAATCTTACGACGTTCGCCATTTTCCGGTAACACACACACTCTTTGCCGTTTTATTGCTTGAAATAACATAAGAGAGCACCTTGACTTCGACCTTAGTTAACCTGAGCTACACGTACTTTGTTGTCACAACAATGTGCAAAAGTCTTAATGCTTGCTACAAGTGAAAAATATTCCCGTATCCTTTAATCCGTCGCTCCTAAGATACCAACAGGCCCCTGTTTCGTATCCGTACTTAGTTCCGTTCCTAACATACTGATTTTTAAATTCTAGCTGTTCACCGCTGCCCTGCTTTTATACGCGTGCCTGTCAGCTATCTACTACGCCAAGTTCAACCCGATCCTGCCCGACTACGACAGGGAATACGACGACTATTTCCTAGAGCGTACTGTGGGTAGGAACGCCAGGAGTCTGGAGCAACATGAGATGCCCTCAGGGCATAGCTGGATTAACCCCAGGACATTCCAGTTCATACTAGACGCTATATCCAAACATTACGAGGAGGAATAGAACAGGAAATGTCTTATAGTTTTATATGTATAGTGATTTTTTAATAGGGGGCAACGACGACTTAAGTGGGATTGGAATTGGAACTAGAGCCAAAAAAAATAAAATAAAACAAGCTGAAAACAATGGAAAAGGAAAAAAACCGAATCTTCTAAACGAGTAGTGTCGGTTTTAAAATATTAGGTTACTTTCATTGAACGAATGTCTTTGTTACCCTGGATTAAAAAGCATTCTAATTTGACTGATAAAATGCTCAAATTAGGTCTTTAGTCGGACAAGCGGTCCTTTGAAGACCAACATTAATTAATTATTTAATTAGTTTAGAAAGTAGCCCTGATTTGACTAGAACTTAAATGCAAGTTCTTTTTGAGCCGGGTCTCGACTCCTGTTAATATTTTAATTTTACATTTAGTTCTTAAGATAAATTATGCTCAATTTTAGTTCCTAGAAACTTCAAAATAAATCTTCAACATAACAAAGGAAGTTTTATTGGAAATTGTTCAACGTGGGCTAAGTTTTAAGGGTGTTTTATAGGCGAAGTACGCGCGGGAAGCGTAAAATTGTGTTATATGAGGGTCTGAAGGAGCCTGCAGCCTTGTTTATGAGATGTAAGGCTGGCACTATGTACTGTGAGGGAACAACCTCCGACGAGACCTCTGCGACTTAGGACCAACGTCCACGAACCTCGCGCAATTTATTTGATAAACTAGTTGATCCGTGAAATTTCGTTAGTGTAACAATTTTTATTATTGCTCCGCTCCTATTGGTCGTAGTCGTGTATTGGTTGGTTGTGATGTGAAGCCTTTCTCGATTAATGGGCTATCCAACACTCAAATATTTTTTCGATTCCCGTTATTAGCGCGTTCAAACAAACTCTTAAGCTTAATAGTATTAGTAAGTATTGGTACAGTGTAACTATGTAGCCAATTTTTAACAGATTGTAAGAGATCTTTACAATTTTATGAAGAGTATTGTTATGGCTCTTGTCAATTATATACGGAATCTATGTAATTGTTTCACAAGTGGCTGTAAAGGTAGCGACATTCAACGGATCAGCGATGTCACGCGACTGACAAGGAAAGTGGGAAAAGTATTTCTTTTGCAATAAAACCTTCAGCGCTGTGAAGAGTTTAGTAGGACAGGTACTAACTTATTTATTTACATTAACAATTGATGTTACTTTCGCCACAATTTTATAATATTATCTGCCTCTACTAGTTTAAATTGTTATTTATAACCAATTTGTGAAATAAATAACATTAGTGTGGTGCCTAGGTTAAGTCTTGAGGGCGTTTACTTCATACGGTGTTACATACAAACTTTCATATCCTTATTCTTGGAAATGAATTAACTTATTTTAATGAAACTTGTTATGTTACACTAGATCATATTTAGGTCTACTAGTTTTCGAAAAAAGTTTAGTACTGAAAAGGATAAGGACTTGTAAGTTTTTATGAAATACCGATGATGAGTAAACGCTCTATAGCAACCATATTTATTAACAACGTAACTTATTGTTTCACATTACAAAAAAACATGGACATCGTAAATTATAGAAGCAGATTATAATCGTTGCAGAATCCTGCCAATCTGTATTTTTATTGGTATTTTTAAAGTCGTGATCTCGACGCGGTTGTGTGCGCGGCTGTGCGGGCAGCGCGAGCGTCACGGGTTCGATGCCCGGCGCGGGCACTCGCTCCTAGGACAGGCACAGGATGTCGCTATTATACCGCCTTTACTACCACGACTTTCCTTGCTTATTGCTACTTAAAATATCCTGTTTTATTGCGTCAATCTTTAGATGATGGAACTGTTAGTGTCCATGTTGTGTGTTTCTAAACTTTAATGTTATGTGTTGTTTTCAGAGGTAAGACTCGAAAAAAAAATAAAAAAATCTCTCAATTTATTTGCAACGAGTTAAACCAGTAACTTGTTTGGTACACGCGAGATATATTGAGGTTCTCTTGATATTAATAAGGCTTTTAATATCACTCAAACTATAACACAAGCTGAGATGACTGTGCGCGATACTCCGTTAACTATTAAATACTATGAGTTCACCATCGTTCAAGTATACCTTTATTGTCTAACATAACAAGGATTATATGCATGTGTTTTTTATGTGTTACTATATACCGCAACCTTGTCTGTTTATTTCTATGCTTTGATTTGTTAATAGCTGCTCATTGTTATTGTTACAACAAACTGAAATGTATTTTAATTATTCGTTATTTATTCTGATTATCATAAATTAATTGCTTTGTTATTTAAACGTTTGGTATTCCAAGTCTTGTGTGCTGTTGTGTTATTTGATATTTATTCAAACGTTAATATTTGTTTATGTCTGTTCCCACAGTAGCTTCGGACACAGTAGTTCCTTAAACCTAGTGAAACATTTGTCATTCGTTTGTATTCCAAAGGCTTCGACAGTTGACTGTCAGCAACTTGCATTCGAATGCAACAGTTGAACAAGTTGGTCAGTAGCCACAAGTGTTGGCACCTGAGTCGACGACTCACTCATCGATTTGCGGTTGGTTACGGCCATTATCGATGTAGAACGTTACAATTAGTGCGAATCTATTAGAAACAGCTACATCAATAGATAACGTTACTATTGAAAGATAGCGATCTTTGGACGATCAATTAAGTGTAGTAGTCGGTGGCTCACCACAACACAGTTTGGGAAATGTTCCTGCGGTTTGTTCGGTGGCCGCGTTCATATTTTGCGTTACGATACGACTACTTCGGCCGTGCGTGTCGGTGCGAGTCGCTGGAGTCGCGTCGGTCGGCAGGCGCGCCAGTTCAACGTTCAGTGCAGCGCGGGCGCACATCCCCACGAGCCGCTAAGCCGCGCGCGCGCAGCCTCACGCTGCTCCACATCCGAGCTCCGAATGAATTACTATATAAACACTATCTATTAAGTACGCAGTTGTTCTAACTAACGATCGATATAAACTTTATCCAAGTGTTCCAAGTGTTTTTTGAACGTTACGTTTCAAATTGTTCGTGCGGTGCTCTTTTTGGTGTCAAATAAGAAGGTAAATATCTTTTTACAGTTACTCTCGATACAGTTAAGATAACGACAACACAGTTAAGGATAATATCCTAAGGAGTTAAGAAACAACATGTTATAAATTTACTCAGTTTCATTATTTAGGTCAAAAGAGCTGTAGTGAGTACCTGTATGGTATGATGCTTAACAAGTTAACCTAAGGACTAGAAGTTACTAGTGTTCTGAAGTAATAGTCCTTGGAATCTTCTATAAAATAAGCCTACATGTACGACCGTATGTAATGGACTTCCATAAGGTCGAGCAATTTAAATTTCATTCTAACTCAACTACCCACTTGCAGCAAAAAACGAAACACTAATAAAATGTCATTGGATGTCACATTTCTTCTTTAACATAAATAAACAATAAATAAAACTACACATAATTATACATTATAACTAAAGATAAAATTTATCAAAACATAATTTTAACGAAAAATATAAAAATGATAATTCGTAGCATCTCGTAGCGCATGAGTCGTTCCTTAAAAAGACATCAACGATGCAAATTGTGCAATTTTTTATTGATTTTTTTGTTGCGTTTTCAATAAGTGTCTGTATTATAAATGATTGTCTGATAAGAATTATTAGAATCTGTAAAAATTAAGAGCTTGGTCTTAGTGTTTTCTTGATTCAAAGGGAAGAGAAGTAGATAGTTTGAAATATTTGCAGAAAATGTTACTAACCACAGAATTATAATTACACAGTGACTCGAGCTTAAGACAAAATTATATTCTATCAACAACCACGATTGTTAAAATTACAAAATATTTGAGATTGACCACGTGACATTTGAGTCTATCATTATTGAAGAAAACGTGACTTACCCCCAATTCCTAGATCATTAATTTGACGTTGAATTTGTCAAACTATATTTTAGCCTAAAAACCTGTCAAAGTGTATCATTACAGTAAGGTCTTACACGTTCTTAACTCAAAACATTCCTTTCAGGCACCGATCAAGGTCCAGAGGGCTAATTCTACTATTTTTAAAGAACTTCCGCATTCGCATGTCATTCGCAAACTCTCAAAAAAGCCTTAATGTTTATGCATTTTTGACAGTTTGCGACTTAGACGCGAATGTGATAATTGGTAGAATTTGCACACAGGTTACGTTGTTTCTAGTAATTAGATAATTAATTTTACTTTTCCAATTAATTCCTATAAACTCCTCGTACTGAATTCTATTGACAGTCTTCATGTTACAAGACATAAGTTAACAGTTACTAAGTGTCAATCGTCGGCAGTAATTGACGCAAAACTATCGTTAGCAAAATTATGTTTACAGTTATTTAATAAACGCCCTCGAGAACCGGTTACTGTTGTATTAATTACGAGTGTAACACTTCACTATTAATTATGTGCAACTATATATTCACATTAATAACTTTAGAGCAATCTCAATCATAGCTAAATTAATTGTTTTGTTTATTATTAGCGCTGCAGATATTAATGATGTAAATAAAAGCTTTGCAGTTGTGTTTTATTTTGGAGAACAAATCTGTATTTTACAAACATTGCTGGACTGAATTAACTGCAATGGTGATTGATTAAATTAATATCATCAGAAATATAAAATTCTTCCGTTACTGAGTGACTGACAGACAAAGCACAGCTGATTTTGAAATTTGGAATGTTGATTCCTTAGGGAAATTCCTATGGCACGGGGAAAATAAAGGAAAAGCGCGTACTAAGTCGCGGGCCAAAGTTAGTTTATTTATACAATTAAGCGGTTTGTACAGAAGTTGAGGCAAACTAAACGCAACACGACATTTTCTACCAGACACTTGGTCTTAAAAATACTATCACAGTGTACTCCACTATCACAGCAGAGCATCATCACCTTCCTGCCCTTATCCCATGTTACTTGGGGTCGGCGCAACACGTTTTTTTCTTCCAGTCTGTATCAGCCGTCAAACTTTCACTAACTCCCTTTTCTTTCATTTCGCTTCTTACACAATCCATCCATTTTTTCTTTGGCCTGTCTGACTGTCGTAGCAGAGCATCAAAACAAATAATTCAAAATATTATATTAATTTAATAGGCCATCGCAATAGTTGACATGCATTTTTTTTTTAATCTGGAATAACTTAGTTTATTGACTCAACTTCCTATGAAACTAGAAAGCACTTAATTGGAGAAAATTAGTCTTAAATATATTCATATGCACCACTGTAAATATATAACGTGCACAAAGTGCTCGTATGCGACGTAATTGCCGAAAACTTCTAAAAATGTCTCTTGTATCGCTTCGAAAACTAAGCTAAGATATTCTTGGCGATTGTTTGACCAGCGCACAACAATGAGCACACAATTAGATTCCCTCGCACTTACAAAGGTTATTTAACGGGATTTTCGTTTGCTATTCAAGCAATACACGTCATTCATTTCGGATAACTCGGTTCAATACCTTCACGTACTGTTATTTATAATAGAATCTTACAAGAATTTATCTATAATTTCGTGAGCAACAACAAGAATATGAGATAATTTCTACCGCAACTAATCAAAATTTGCTTCTTTTTACTTGAATAACGATTTTTATTTCTATGCAAAAAGTGAAGTTACAGTTCAAGTTTTTGCTTGAGAAAATAATGTAATAATCTATCTGTGGGGGCTAGGGGCTGTAAAAAATGAAATGATAGGCTTTAGTGAGCTATAAGAACGACAGTTTTGAGCGATGATCCGCAGTTCGCCACTGACAGGGTTTATTTTTTAGATCAATATCTAGATTATGACGGTAGCGGGTTGGTTTCTTATACGAGTAGCTGAGAGGTAAAAACTTGAAAGATGGATGCAAAAACTCGTAAGGAAAAAAGCAAAACTTGAATTACTTATTTATTCATAGTTTCTTATTATAGCTCTTAAATAGTAAACAAATTCCTTTAAAATTATATATTTTAACTTCAACAAGATGAACTAAATAATAGCTGTCAGAAGTCGTACAAGTACAATTATCATTATTCAAACATACCTAATTGATATTTATTAATTAACTGTCACACTAAATATGTTCTTTAATATTTATTTGATTTATTACTGCGATATCCTAATAAATCTGAACCGTCATGTACCCGCAAACAAACAAATCAATAAATAAATTACTTTGCCTTACAAGGAAACTATTATTATCTACAATACTCGTCACCTAATGTACTTCAGAGTACCTACTCACGGTACATATACTGCATTCATGAACGCAAATATGGTTACATAAGTTAAGATCAAGTTCACGAAGTCGACTTCTGAGTATTTGTATGGAATATCTTAACAATGTCACTGTCCGCAAAGCAGACACAATAGTTAAACAATCAGCATGTATCACATGTGACTCATGGGACAGTGAAGTAGTTAAGTAATATAAATAAATCTTATTTACATCAAAACACTCTGAAGTACTTACAAGAAAATATAACTCATCGTTTTAAGTACAATATTTTGTGACATGTGATCATAGTCCATTGGGTATACCATTCTATCTTTTGAAGAAAAACGTCCTCTGATCTTATTTTTTAAGAAACAAGAAGCCGCATTGGCAAAAATAATGAATTTCCATACAAACCTTCATTTGACCCTGTTGTCAATCAAACTTTAATATTTTTGTTTAATAGATGATAAAATTAAATACATTTTATTTCAGTTACAAAAGTTATCTGTCGATTGAAAAATGTTGTGTAGATTTAAAAATAAATGCCGATGGTCTAACTATGCTTATCTGTATTTAATATTATAAAAATTAAGAATTTGTTTGTTTGGTTGAACTCTCAGGAATAACTGCTTCAAATTGAACAAATATTTTAGTGTTGTTTAGCCCATTTGTCGAGAAAGGCTATATAACATCACGATACGACCAACAGGAGCGGAGTTTCTTTTTTATATTGATAGGTATACGTTTGACCGCTATCTCACCTGATGTTAAGCGATGATGCGGTCTAAGGTGGAGCACGCTTGCTTAGAAGTAACCTATTCACTCTTGACTTAAAGACTCCCAGGTTGTAGCTATCAGGAAACACAGACTCAGGCAGGGATTTCCACTCCAGTATAAATGGAAAATGTGACGTAGTCGAAGTTTCGCGGGTCAGCTATAAAGTAAAATACACAGTTACTGCTGCTGAGTAGGTATATGAATGTGTATGTCAGAGGGCCAATTCTACTAACTGATGACTGATTGAGATGCGAATGTGTAAATTATTAGAATAGGCACTCTGTTCAGTGCCATTTCTTTAATTGCACCCAACCATACGATCACAATGCTGCGCAAAAAGAAAGTCTAATCCGTGGGTGTGATGACAGCAGTTATGTAGGTGTCACGCCGCCGCCGCGCCGCCGCAGTGACAGTGCACCTCCTCCGCTAGCGGTAAGTCACTGTTATGTGCGCGTGTGATTGTTGCGCTAAACTTCGCGTGACATCTATACTAATATTATAAAGAGGTAAAATTGTTTGTAAGTTTGTAAGTTTGTAAGTTTGTAAGTTTGTATGTAGGGGGTAATCTCAGGAACTACTGGTCCGATTTGAAAAATTTTTTCACTGGTAGAAAGCTACATTATTCGTGAGTGCTATAGGCTATAAATTATAAAGATATCATGCATATTACTCGAACTATCTCAATTTTTGTCTATCCAGGCGGAAAAAAATAGCTCTTACAACAGAGTTATTTGCGTGCGCTGCCTTAACAGTTGTATATAATTGAAAACAATGTACGGCAACCTTTTCTGCCTATAATAGTTCTACAAAAAAGTCCGCGGCACCATTTATCTATCTTTTATATTTTAGCAGATATAGTAGTTTTTATGTGTTAAAAAAAGTATTTCTCGACGTACTTATCTTTGGACGATTTTTTAAACAACAAAATATTATTCCTTATCGAAAAAAATGTTATTATGATCACAAGAACATCATAGAGATACGATTTGTCAAAAGGTATGTCAATTGGTTGAATAGTTTCGAAGATATTATAAAATTACTAAATCGCAAAACGCCGCCCGCGCCGTCTATTCACGAACCGCATTAGAACATGCTTTGTACGGACGTTTTATCGATTTACCCATAGACGGCGTTGTGCAATTACGTCATTTTTCTGAATCGTGGTGTTAAGATTTTCCGCGGATTAATGACCCTCTCCAGTTATTATTTAACTTGTGTCGTTTGTAGGTGAGTTGTACGTAGTTGGTTGAATGTTGTTGGTCTTTAAAATTGTTTTGGTTGCTCGGTTTCTCAAAACACAATTACAATATTACTTCGTTCTCATTCTTCGAGTTCGAAGCTGTGATATTTCTGTTTTTGGGATATCGGACAGTTTCAGCGATTGTTTATCATGCCTAAAAGGATATCACAACATCCCAGACATGAGACAAGAGCAGCTCGAGTACGCCGCACGGAAGAGCCTCTCGAGGAATAGAGAAAATATTTCGCAAGCACGCGCTGGGAAATCTAGCTCCGGGCGTTCACAGCGGCTTGCTAACCAAAGCTGGAGAACATCGCAGGTCCGTGCTCGGGAATCTAGCGCTGAACGTGCACAGCGTCTCAGTGATTTAAAGCAGCATGTCTCTGCAACAAGGGACAGGGAGTCTAACGCTGAGCGCTCGCAGCGGCTCGCTAGCCTAGCTAATACATATTATTATGCAATAAAAACAAAACCCTCCTTTTGGCCGTCAGGAAATAAATCATAGCAGTCAGTACTAACCGAACCACACTCATAATTTCATCACAAGTTAAAATGTTTACCGCCCAACGAAGTGGGCACGGGTCAGCTAGTCTTATGTAAAGTAGTGAGTTATCTGGCAAATATTCCCATGGTATAGGCCAGACAGTTGCACTTTCTGAGATAAAAGAGACGTTGGACGTTTTTTTTCTTTTTTTTTAATTTTGCCTTCAAGAAGAATGACGCGTACATACATGTAAAGCAAACCAAATTAATTAAATTAATATATATAAGTTGGGAAGATTAACTTTGCATTCGTAAAAAACCAGCCAAGTGCGAGTTGAGCTCTCACAAGAAGGGTTCCGTATCATAAACTGAAAAAGCACACGTTTTTTTGTAAGAGCCCCGTTTAAATATGTTTTTTTTATGATTTGTTGTTATAGCGGCAATAGAAATTGTGAAAATTTCTACTATTTCTATTAGGTTTCTTAAGATACAGCCCGCTGATAGACAGACGAACAGCGGAAGCTTAGTAAAAGGGTTCTGTTGATTATTTTTCGGGTTCGAAACCCTAAAACGGTCACTTTCGGGGAGGTCTGATTAGGAAAACAAATCAGTTTCTAGAAAGCAATTTAACAATGGCAATTTTAAGTACTTTTAATCCTGACAGGGAAATGAATGTCTTGATTTATCCAAGAGCTTTTCATGGAACACGGCTTGCTTTTGTAGAACCTATTAAACCTAAGGATTACCAAGTGTGCTTGCTAATAAGCTCACGACCAGGCAGACATGAGGGACGTTGTAGGAATAGTTTAAGAAGATGAAGTAGGTATCGCTCAACGCTTCACGTACCTATGCTTGGAAAGTTATGTAAGTGCTTATGATAGGCTCCAAATAAAAGTGCAATAACGTTCACTGACCCACATATATACATAGACTTTCTTAATTTCAAAAAGCGAAATAAAGACAATTGTATCGTGATCCTTTACGTTCTCTAGTGATGAAAAACAGTTCATAATTTGTTGTTTGGGTTTCTACGACGGGATATTAAGGAAAACTCCAAAAAAAATGTATTGTAAGTTTATCTGGCCCTACCATACATACCTACTTCGTCTTCGTCGTGTTTTAATTTTCTTGTCCGATTTTGTATACTGGGGAAGTGAGATTTCGATATTTAGTAAATTACAAATAGCATTGTTTGTAGGAAAATTTATGTTTCCTCTGTAACTCCAACTATAAAATATAAATAATAAATTAATTACACAAATTATAGGGTGATTGAAGCAATTTCGTGATTGTTTATTAAATAAGACATTGTATGGAATATCACTCTGCATGTGCGTAAAACATGGCCTGTAGATGTTCAGTTGCAGCACTAATACAATTAGCCGTAACCATTACACACCAAGCTGTGTATAGTAAATACTCCATTGTTTACTTTATCGCACTAGTGCTTATTAGTTATTATTAGTTAGTTGTTGAGCTATGAGCTTGAAGCCGCGGGCTGATTAGTGCTTTGCTTGCATCACTTCGAGCCATAACTTTGTATAACATTGTATTTTACTCCAATGAGGTTTTAAATATTTTATTTTATTAATGCTTGAACGTCACTTTGAAAGTTAGCTATCTTATTCACAGTGTAATCATATCAGCATAAAATTATGACTTACTTGAAAGTAATAATTTCAAATAACTTTGATTAAAAATTATAAAAAAGTAGCCAATAAACGTCAGCAGAACCCCGTGAAAGCGGTAGAAAATGCCGTTTGGAAACAGTATTCATATTTAATGGATTATTTTTATTAAGTTGACAAAGCACAACAAATTACATACTAAAACCTTAAAAATATAGGTGAGTTATGATCATAGCTGTCATGAATAGAATGCTAACAACAGTTTCTTGCACATTACGATAAAAAGTAACGACAGGCTACACAGTTAAATGTTGTTGTTTAACTGAAAACCTACATTATGTTTGTTTAGCGACAATCTAGCTTTTCCACTTCAATAGATAAACTATCTTGTTGTGCCAAAACCGTATTCATGTTGCAGTATTTGTTCAAGAGTCACCGGAATCCTGGAACGCAAAAGGCACTAGGTAAAACACGGATGGGTTTTAGTCAGTATGAGTCTGGCACTCCCTTCCACTCCGCCGGAGGAGTTATTTGATAATTCCCATCCTTAACAAACCATATTCACAACAAAACATCTAAGTATGTCTGAAAACATCATAATAATATTTTATTATCATTCCAGTTTATATTTTCGCAACATGTTCCCTTTTTACACACTTGTATATTAGTCGCCTTACAGTTTCATATATTTCAAAATTTTGTATTAATGTTGCAGTATTTTTTCAAGAGTCACCGTGACCCTGGAACGCAAAGGGCATTAGGAGGAACACGGTGGGTTTAAACAGTCATAAAGAGTCTGACACTCCCTTGCGCTCCGCCCAGAGCAGGAGTCATTTGATGATTTGCCATCCTTAAAAAAAAAAAATCATCACTAAACACGTACCTATGTCTGAAAACACCATAATAATATCAGTATGTAGTTCCAGTTTATATTTTCGCAACATGTTCCCTTCTTACACACTTCTCTATTAGTCGCCTTACAGTTTTAATTATTTCACAATTTTGAAATTAGGTAAAACATACATAATATACAAATACAGACGTTACATAAAATGACGTCACGTGGGTCGCACAGGGCACGCGATCTAGAACAGGGTACTGTTACAGCGGTGACGCGTCACGCATGTCTAGCGACATGTCACTCGCGCGACAAGTGCGTGTCGCCGGCGACAGCTACACAGAGCAGTGCTTAGTAGATGGAGATACCAGTCGTTGTTAGGTAAACTGTATTTTATACCTATGTGAAAGGTGTACCGAATCAAATCACATATTTCAAATAAACCATTTACAGACAGTTTTGAATAGTCAAGGTCGGTCAGTCAAGTAGCATCAGATCTGTGATTAAACTGCATCAGACTGCTTGAAAAGCGACTTGTTTGGAACTTTTTAGTCGTTTTTAGCGGTCGGGGTTTTTTGACAAAGTATTTTTATTAATATATGTATATAACCCTCCTTCTGGCACAGTCGGGTAATTAATACGAATCTAACGACACCTTTAAAGCTAAAATCCATCAAGCCGTTCAGGCTGCAGAGCGTACCAAACAATTATACATACATCCATACATACTCTCGAATCTTGTTTGTATGGTTTGGAAAGCTCACTTGTCGTTCACTTCGACATGTTTACATAATCGCACTGCAGTTTTCTACTTAGTTTAAAAAAAGCTATCCAGAACAACAGTAAACTCGATCAAAATGAATAAATCAGCAATTTCAACAAGTGTGAACGCAAAAAAAGCCAATAAATCTTTTGAAATAATAAGCGAGCTTTGAGAACTTTGCTATAAATCTCGTGTGATGCATGTTTGACCAGTCAACCGGGCTGCGTTACCGTTACTCCGTCAATCATTTTCAGATAATAATATCTGGAGGCCAATCGCGCTAATTTTAAAAGTTTAGGTCCGCTTGCAATTCGTTTCCAATTCAGTTTTAGTTATGATCTAATTTCGATTCACCTGTAAGGAATTTGGTATCGCGCTAAAGTTTAATTAAACTTCAACCAAAGTTGCGTCAAAACTATATCGTAACCTTTACAAATATTTTCGTATTTTCCTTCAAAATCCAAACAACACAACGCGAACGATTGAGAAAAAGTCACGAAAAAGTAGCACTGTTTCAACTTTTTGTTTGACAGCGGTAACGTTACAGTTGTGATGCAGTTGCGTTCCAAGTTTCTGTGAAACGTTTAGCATGATACGGAATGTTTAAAAAAGTTGTGAAATGGCTACAGTTCAGTTGCGTTCCAACTTCCAACCGAATTTTATTAGCGCGATTGCCCTCCTGTTACCATGTCGTGAAGCTCTGTAATAGTGGTCTACATGCTTTGGTTAACGCCCACTTTATTACGAATACAGTTTGTATGGCGTTGATTGGTTATTTTAATATAATACTAGCTGACCCGCGCAACTTCGTCCAAGTCAATTTTTTCATGAATGCTTCGCTCGTATTGGTCATAGTATGAAGATTTTTCATATCCTACTAGCTTCTACCAGCGGTTTCGCCCGCGTGATAGTCGAAAATTATCCCTAGGGAACATACTCCCGGGATAAAAAGTGGCCAAGATGCTATTCCAGGCTACAATCTATCTAAGCTCTAAATTTCATCCATTTTCTTTCAGTCGTTCTGGGGTGTTTGAGTAAAAGAACATTAATCCATTCATTACTTCATTCATTCATCCAAACTTTCACATAAAACTAGGATAGCTTTCTTTGATAAATGGGCTTTCAACACTTAAATATTTTTCAATTCGAACCAGACCAGTACCTAGTTATTGGGATTAATGCGTTCAACCAACCAAACAAATAAACTCTTTTGCTATAATAGTATTCAAGATTCGTTTATGAGAAAATCAGAAACTGACACTTGGGAATGAAAAGTTATATGATTTAGACTAGAGGAATAAGTCATTCCTAATTATGTTTATTTTTACGTTTACGCAGTGTATACTAAATCCCAAATACTTATCTACGCCACCTTACAAATGACATTGCAATAAGATAAGCTAAGAAAAAACAAATATTAAATTACAAAAAACAACAAATTGTCCCGAACGAAAACTGCCTACAATGATAAACTAAAAGTTAAAGTGTATAAAAGTTGTTCTAACTTAAGTAGGTAAAACGACAGCTAAAACTTGAATCGGTATTCATAAAAAAAACACTACCAAATTACGTAAGCATACAATCAAGTTTTGTCCAATAATTTTGTTAAAGTTGTAACGGAGTACCTACAAGAAAAGAAAGTGGATTAGAATTTTCTAGAGCTATAACCAATTGTACCCTATTACTAAGCCTGTCCTCTCTGTCCGTCTGTCTTTCTGTCTCTCAGCGGGATGTATCTCATGACCCGTAATAGGTCGCCATTTAAAATTTTAACATAATATGTAATTTCTAGGGCTACAACAAATTTGACAACGGAAAGCTTTGTGTCCGACTCGCAGTTGAGTATCTACCTAATGGTCGGCCATGTTTAAGTAGCTCTGAGATTCCGCCTCACCTCCGGATTCCCTTAGGCCACAAAGTGGTTGTCCTAAGGACAGGCAGGAGAATCCATCAGTGTCACCGTGGTCATTAATTCACCTTTCAAGCATTTCCCTTTGAGGATGGTCATGATCATGGTAGTCAGATTCGTAAACGATGACACTTAAGGCTGCTTTTTCACCAGAGATGTGCGAGGATGTGAAGCGAGGGATGTGTTTGTTAAGAACCAATAGAATTGCTTGCGCTGAGCGAGGCTAGGTAAATTAAACGATTCTATTGGCTCTTAATGAACATATCCTCGCTACGCATCCTCGCACATCTCTAGTCAGACTAAAGCTAAAAACCCAGGAGCGGAGCATTAATGGAAAATGTGACGCAGACCAAGGTATGCGGGTCAGCTAGTACTAACAAGCAATGACTGCATTTGGTGGTTGGAGCAATTCGAGGACATGATTTGGAATATGGGGGTAAGCAGCAAAAGAAGTAACACTTTGAAGGTATTGGTATCTTAAAAGTTCAGAGAGCCTTTTTTTTAGGGATGGGAAATCCCCATCCAAGTTCCTTCAGTGGTTCCATTAGATCAGCACTAATGTTAGAGTGCTTGCTGCAATCATCTTCGGCCGAGACTAAACTAGTAAGACTACACGAGGCACTGTTTATTTTATGTTCATTACATCATATTTTAATTTGCATAATTATTATGCAAAGTATTTTCATTAATATTATACCTGTGAATTATGATTACTTCAAATAAAACTGCCGCTAGTTTTTACAACAAATATTTTTTTCTAAGATTGTTTACACATTAGATTGATGAGTAGTTTAGTATTAATTGTTTCGGTCGTGCCCAGCTATTAGATAAGATAACGCAACTGCATGGTAGAGGTATGTAATCGGTGTTGACGTCAGCGAGGCCAGTTGCGGAGTCACGGATGCTCCCGACAGAGGACGACTGGTGCTCGTCACGACTCGGCTCTGCAAATCATCAGCAGCAGGAAACGATATACGTGCTTCTGATTACGATAATAGGTGTGAGATACCGAATTAAATTTGAGTTTTCGTAGAAAAAACTTTGAAGGTGGTCTAGGAAAACGATATTTAGGCAAATGATGATATGATTTTGGCACGAATTCGGTAATGCGAAGAAAAAGGATAAGATGTTGCGGACTTTGTTCCAGTTGCGTACTTGGTTCGAAAGTCACCGCGGCCCTGGAACGCCAAGTCCATTAGGAGGAACACGGATGGGTTTGGTTAGTAAGAGTATGACACTCCTTTCTGCTCCTCCCAAAGTGAAAGAAGTCATTTTTTTTTTTACTATTGATAGGCATACGTTTGACCACTATCTCAACTGATGTTAAGCGATGATGCAGTCTAAGATGGAGCACGCTTGCCTAGTAGTAACCTATTCACTCTTGACTTAAAGACTCCCAGGTTGTAGCTATCACAGACTCAGGCAGGGAATTCCACTCCTTAGCTGTATGCATAATGAATGTATTCCCAAAACGTTTTGTGCGTACAGGTGGGATGTCCACCATGTACCGGTGGCGCGTCGCCGTAAGTACTTTTTGTGGTCCGATGATGGAACGGGCTTGGCGGAATTAAATTATGCAATTCAGTCGCACACTCCCCAAAATGCAACCGATAGAAAACCGACAGGCCAGCAACTCGGCGTCGATGCTCAAGACTTTTGAGCTTTTCCATTCTCAAGCTGTCCGTCTGATATTTACCTACCTACTAGTCTAGAATTGAACCCATATAGGTAATTCACTTACATTTTTTTAATGTACATACCTCTACGCTAGTTACAAGACATAGTGTCATTGTTTCAAGTCAACCGCTACTAAAGGATAACAATACTTCTCCAAAGCCAAAGTACTTTAATCAGTAGTGAGTAATTCGAATTCAAAACACACAAAAGTTAATTTAAAGTTTTTCAATGGGTTGAACAAACTATGGCGCACGCGCCGCCAGAAAAAGTGCCATTAGACATTGCAGAATAGAAAATAAATCTGGAAAATTATAGCAATCATCATTATCGTCATTATGAAAGTTTGTGTAGCTTTTTATAAAGTCTAAGTTCCAAGTTTTTTGGATAATTTTTCGGGCTTCAAATGATTAGTTTTAAATGTTGGCATTCGTTCCAGAAACAAAACGTTTAAAACTAAAAGTTTCTGAGAAATTGAGACCCAGCTCAGTTAATTATATGGCGATGGTTCCATTGTAAGATGCCTTTATTATCAAGGAAAATGTCGTTGTTTATCGTTTCGTTATATTGACACCAGATAATATATAGATATTTTTCTAAAAACGTACATTTGTACGATATGCCCGTTATACCATACATAATGCAAAATAGAGGGTTATCCTAGACACACAATAATAATTCATCAAATATCTTGACTACACATGACCTTGTATCCATATTCATACTTTATGACAGCGGCAATAAGACGACAATAAATGAATCGTAGTCTCTATAGCCTAACTTCGAGTAGGTACATACACCTAGATACTAAACCTGTATACATATGAGAGCCTAGTACTTCAGATCGTCAGCAGTAGGCACAATTAACCAACGATTTAACTGTCTGTTATTTCACGGTGTTGAGATCCCAGCGCTCTTTGTAGTCACTATGTCGTGGAGGTTGAGACTGTCTGCTCTTTGTCGCCTCCTCGTCTCCCTGCCAGCCTGGTAATTGTGCTAACGAGTCATACACAAGGTATGAAGTAGACTGACTAGTCTAATTATAGGGACACAATCAAGTTATGAAAGGAATTACTCAGCAATTTTCCATTATTGTGTGGTAGACATACGTCTGGAGTTTCTTCTCACGATCATCATTTTGTTTATTTATTTACTCAAACGTTGATAAAGAATTATGTAGTTAGTTTTGGTAAAATCTATACTAATATTATATATTATTATTATATTATTATTTTATTATTAATATTATAAAGCAGAAGAGTTTGTTTGTTTGTTTGATTGTTTGTTTGTTTGTTTGGTTGAACGCGCTAATCTCAGGAACTACTGATCCGATTTGAAAAATTATTTCAGTGTTAGATAGCCCATTTATCGTGGAAGGCTATGGCTATATATCATCACGCTAAGACAATAGGAGCGGAGCAGTAATGGAAAATGTGACGCAGACGAAGTTGCGCGGGTCAGCTAGTTATAGTATATACGGAGCATACAATAAAATCGTTAAACTACGGCGTAGCAGTAGCAGCGTAGCACTTACCGTAGCTGCGGATTTTTTAAATTCAAAATGAGTGATTTAATGTTCTTTTTTTTAATTTGTTTTGTAAAAGTTTTTGATCTTTAATATGAAGATAATTTTTAATTATGTCATAGAATATAATAGAATAGAATAGAATAGAATAGAATAGAATAGAATAGAATAGAATAGAATAGAATAGAATAGAATAGAATAGAATAGAATAGAATAGAATAGAATAGAATAGAATAGAATAGAATAGAATAGAATAGAATAGAATAGAATAGAATAGTATAGAATAGAATCTTTATTTGCTTAGAATGTAGGTACATTAAAAATAAGCTGGAAAATAATATATACGTATCCATGTACATTCTGTCTTAATATAGCATGCAAATATAATACATAGCAGAGAATAGCAAGCATAGGTATTACAAAGAATTATCATTTAAGAAATCCTGAACAGAATAATAACATTTGTTTACAAGTAATTCTGTGAAATGTTTTTTAAATTTTTGCAACGGTTTGTTTTTCATTTGTTCAGGTATTTTATTAAAGATTACAGGAGCCATACAAATCACATTTCTTTTCAATAAGCTAGTTTTAAATACACCCGTGCATAATAGATTCTGGTATTGAGATCTCATAGCTGTAATTCGTTTTCTAGCTTCTATTAAAGTTGCAAATAGACATCGATTTGTTATTACGAATATGGCTAATTCGAGTATATAGAGGCATGGGAAGGTTAATAAATTATGAGACTTAAATATAGGAACGCAACTGTCTGTTACTCTAAGACCAAATATAGCTCTCAAGCAGCGCTTTTGAGCTTTGAAGATGCTTTCTCGTTCACTACAGTGACCCCAAAATATTATACCATATCTTAATATGGAAATCACTAGACCATGGTAGGCTACTAATATTGTCGGTAGATTTACTTTTTTCGATTGATTATGCAACATAAATGCAGCTGTACTAAGACGTACCATGCGGCCATGTACGTACCTAATAGGTTTTCTTAAGACGGGTTAGCGCAGAAGTTATTTAAATGAACACAAATACCATTGGCTGCATACCCTGAAGCATGAAAACCTTCCAAGTCGGACTTACTAATGTAAAACACAAGTGAATAGCTGTGTTGTATAATGTATCAGCACGAGTGTCGTATAATCCGACGGTGCGCGCACATGTTCCGTTCTCGTCCGAATTCCACCGCGATTCGCGTTACCTCACCTACATTTTATACGACTTTTTAAAGCATCTAAATATATTCAAAAAGAAAGCAGTACAATCTGCAAAATTACAATTCTTAAAACATTTGTTAGGATTAGGAACCAGTATCTAAACTGTGAATGTGTGTGAACTATAATCTCGCTGTGTTAGTGAACACAGATATGTTTGTAATTGGAAAATATTTTGCGAATGACTCACTTAAGTATTTATTCCATAAGATTAAAAATGCATTCAAATTTTTGGAAACATCTCTAAACAAAACCTGAATAATTGATAACGTTAAAAGGATTAGCGTCTAAAACCCTGTTCACGATTAGAGTCGGGTATTTCCTGTTCCGAGCGGCTGGGTCGCGTCGGTGTACGGCCGAGCGGCGACGGGCGGCGAGGCGCAGGCGGCACGGCGCGGGCGCAGCGATGCCGGTGTCGACTCAATGGAAAGGTGACATTGACATTGGACCGCGCCGAGGCCGCTCTGCACCTGGGATACATTGAACTTGCATTTTGTTTACCAACACCACGCGGACGTTAACTCATGTTTATTTTATAAATTCAAGCTTTGATTAGAGCTGTAAGAATTATATTTACAGCTATTGTAGACGTTTTTAGTACAAGAGGGGCCTTCCCTGTTCACATTCTAATCTCAGCCACAACTCAATAGATCAAAAAGAACTTTTTTCTGACAAAATTTTCAATTATCTGAGATAAGAATTAATTACGAGAATCTAGACCGTTTAGAAAAAGTAATGCTATTTACCCGGCTCAGATTGCTTCAGGCAAGTTCCATATCTAAAATCAATTCAACAGGAACACAATAGTATCCTAGAACATCTTGAGAGCCCTTCAACAAAGCCCCGGGTTAGATAACTAATAACTTCAATGAACTATATTTATAAACCAGTTGGTAATTACTCGGCATACGATTCGCACAAGAGCGCACTGATAAGCGGTTCCCACGGTGGCCATGCTGCATGAGTCAGCAGTGGCAGGACAAGGCCTGGCTGGAGCTTGAGCAATCTATACGTGCTAACGACGTATAAGTGCGAGCGACGTGCCGCGGAAAACTAAGGGCATTATGGTTAGATGATGTAGTGTGAGATACTAGATGTAACGCAATTTTGATGTAGAGCAGTCAGGGGTATTGTTTTGGTACTTACACGCTTTTGTATTCAGAACGCAACTAGGTACATTACATTGGTTGGAATGTAATGATCTAAACATAGTGAGATCTCAATTTCACACGTAATTGCCTGTTCGGTGATGAGGAATTTTAATTAACAATTTAATATTGTCCTCATTATTCTTATATAGAACATTGAAACACCTGCTGGTGTCACAAACGGTTTCCACATAAAAACAGCGTATAACAGTCATTGTTTTTTGTACATCAATCTTGATTGAGATAAGCCGAAGAACACACGTGAAGCCGATGACCAAGACTTCCTGATATAAATCAACAATTAATTTTAACATCGCAACCAGTTTTTGCTCAATGAGCTTAGGTACTGAAGACAACCATGAGTTATTATGATATAACGTTCAGGGAAAAACAATATTGTATAATACCCATTGATCCGTGGTGTCGATTGTAGAACAATTGAGCAGTGCAATGGCTGGCCCTGAGCGGAGGCCGAATACTGCTCAATCAATGAGATAAAAACTTGAACAAAAACAAACATTCGGCACCGCGTCGTTTACGCGTGAGAACTGTCACAACTTTGTAAATTACTGGTCAATTTTTTGACAAGGATAATCTATCTGCTTGGAACTGGCTTTCAGGAAACGTAGAACAATAACAAATAAATATTAATGTATTTCTTCGGGTGGAGGATTTGTTGGAGTGGGACAGATTTGATAAAGGTTACAAATATTTATGAGGAAAACTTTTTATCCTTTTGTGTGGGTATAAGTTGTTTTGAGGATAAAAGTATCTGCTGAAAAGAAAGTTCATTTTGGCGTAGTCATTTTATCATGACTAAACCAACATTTACGGTAAACGATCATAATATCCACAAAATCAAATTAGCAGATAATTAAGACCTGAATAAACAACTAGTATTATAAAATGCAAATGGCTATAAAATATGAATTTATTGAGCATTCGAGTGCCATTGCCGAGGTCGACTGCCGGGTCGGTACGTTTTAATTGATGAAAATCGTCGTTACGGTTTAACAGTTATGTCACGTCACTACGACTAGTTCCAGTGGCAGGTATTTGACCGATTTAAATTCGTTTCCACAACAAACAGCGATGGAGCGAGCTGTCGACTTCTGTGAGACTTTATGTAAATATCGGACGGTGCAGAGCGAGTCTCTCGTAATTTATATGGCGGATGTTAGTACTTTGGAAGGTGGTCCCGTTAATGTATTTGAATAACTCCCAAATAAATTGGTAACGTGGGACTCGTGAACCCGAAATACAGTCGGCGAATTAAACTTTGATGTTAATTGCAGCAGCAACTTTTGTATGCCTTTTTGCCTTAACAATGTTGTTATCGCTCGAACCATATTTAAAAAATGCTAGAGACGCTCAATTCAATCAAAATGCGCGCCGCGTCGTCATCCCATATTTTCGATGCAAGGCATGCGCCTGCGTCGCCTCGAACCCATCCCGCCATTCACTTCACAAAGAAAGCTGTGCTCAGAACTATAATAAAAGTGTCGTAATATTATTTTATATACTCATTTTAATTAAATGTTTTGTTACAGAGAAGCAGGCGATATGTGATGCCTAACGCCTGACCTGCCACACCGGACGATCGATCGGGACTGACTCGTGGGACTAGTGTTGTGAATCAAGATGCATACGATGGACACGATGGGCTACGGCCACAAGAAATACCGGCCGCCGCTGTCACCCACCAGCTTCTACCAACACGACTATTACTCAAGACATACGACGCTTCGGCCGCAGGTATGTGCCACCCAGATATATTAAGACTATACTGCTCTGAAATATGAATTATTTCTACACTAAAACATGTCACAAGAAATTCCTGTAATGATATTGGAACTACTATCAAAATACGTCTAAACTTTAGAACCTCTAAGAATTTATATTGTATATTAAGTTTACAGATTATATTCAGACTATTCTAATAGAGTTTAATATCGGCTCGAAGCTTCATTATCCAATCAAATCAATCATAGTGATGAATGTATAATTACATCATACAGAATCGTGCCCGCACATTAATCCATTCATGCTTCTAATACTCGAATCAATATTCTAAAGCCAATTACTAGCTTCCCAAGTTAGTTCAACATGCCCCTTAAATGTGAGATGATCGGAATATTCGGAGCGTCGTCGTTGAATGCTTAGGGCCTTGGGTCCCGTTACCTTGTGGCCGGACAACGGTACACAACAATGATATTAAGGTGGAATAAACCCGGCCAGCTATGGATTTTGGTACGGCTACAAAAAACATAAAAAGTACGTCTTTGATTTGTTTTTATAGGATCGGATATCTAGCTATATGTTTTTGTGTTTGTACTTATAAGATTACAGAAGTTAAGCGTTTTTGATTTTGTTTGTGACAAAGATTTTTATGATAGTTTTGGGTATACCTGGGCTTAAAAATATGAAGCTGATTTTTCAATAGTCCCATATCTTTTATCTGAGCAATGCACATGTCACGCAACTTTTGAATAAAAACTAGATTCTACAGATAAAAGTAATCTGACTATTACCTTAAACAATCATCCCTCAATAAACAAACAAAACAAAAGCGAACTTAGATTTAACAAATTATTTACCTCTGAAACGGAAGGTCGCTAAGATCAAAGTAGGTACAATGTAATTTATCTTAATTATAGTCGTACTAAAGTGTAGTGCCATAATTACACACTACTCGTCAAGTAGGTACCGGCAGTGTAGTAACTCAAATTGTCATGTCACATTATGTTCTAATCTCACCCCTATGACCTCGATTACAAAGATCATAATGGCGTGTATGATTTATAGTTGGCAGAATTAATTAGTATCTGTCTTTGTGCGTAAAGACAAGAGCCGGCGAATCGTGTGACGTTTATAAAATTGTCGGAAGCTCGTTCCTGAGACAAATTGAAGAGCAAATATTCAATTTAGGTTCACGATCTGTTTTATTGTGTGTAAATGCTAATTTAATTAGTGAAACACGACAGTCATAGAACGTTCAAGACAATTAGTTTATCAGCGGGATTCACAATGTTCAAGTCCTTATTTACCTTTGCTATATTAAATTTAATAAAAAATAGGATTTTTGATAGAGCCTATGCTTTACCAAATTTGATTAAAACAGAAATTCTTGATGGAGTTTTCTTGGCAATTTCAAGGACTTGCACGAAAGAGTTCCTGAACCATACTTTCACGAAATAAATACGTAATTTGTGTACTTAAATTATAGGCCACCGACGGACAGGTGCAGTACATGCGATAACGATGCAAATGACGTTGTCGCATAGTCACATCGCGTCGCGCCTCTCTGTGGGAGTCTAAAGCTACAGTACTCAACGGTGCATGGTTTTTGACACAAGCTTTATGTGATCGATCGATAACAAGCTAATAATTGTTTCGTTATCGGAGGCTGCGCCCGCGCCGATCGCACGGTGTCGTTCACCGACGATGCACTACCGTTAGCTGCGGATCTATTCATCTCGTAACTACCAAATTTCTTGTATGTTGTTACTTCCGGGTTTCAAGGTTCTTGGGACTAGGTATAAATAGAGAGTGATGGTTCATTCAGAGTGGCAGCTGTACTGTTTGACACCATTTTAGTTTCGGCTGTGCGTTGTCTGTCACTCACTCAGTCACTCAATCACTCAGTAACGGAAGAATTTTATACATATTGATTGATTGATGATTAGGATTTAATAGCTGCTGCACTTATAACTTACCTGCCTAGGTATATTTTATTGTGATTGTAAACTTAGGGCACTCCTACGCGCATAGATTAGCTAAGCTTCGAAGGGGATGACGGGAGATAGAGTGAGCTAGCATAAAGCGGTCACAAACAAAATTCCAAATTGTGCCTATTGTGTTAACTCAAGCTATGAACATTTTATGTAAAAAAATCCTTTCATCTTCACAAACTTTCGCGTTTATAGTTAAGATGGTAGGATTGAACGTGATGATTTCCTCATTGGTCAAACTAATCGGCGAGAAAAGTGTTTTTGTTCGGTATCTACGTTGATATTCATCAGGCCTTTCTCAGCTGATAAGTGACCAGTTGTTAATGACATGGGATAAGTCCCATGTCATTAACAACATAACATGACTAGCAAAATTTTAATAACTCCATTTCGGATAGTAACAACGTTATTTATCGTAGGTACATTGGATTGGAATAATATTCCAATCTAAACTAAATATTATTTAGTTTCAATCCAGCAAGTCTTTCTAGTTTCCACGTATCTATTAGGATGACCCTCGTCCACCTAACTAAACCAATTGTACCGGCTATTGTTTCCGGGCCCACGACATGAAGAGGATCTATCAAATGAGGTGGATTATTTTATGTATTTTTGGAGAAACAAAATCCCTTACTTTTACGTACCCAAATGAAATGTGTTGTGTTTCTAACATATTTTATCGCAAAACTAGTAGGTAACTTTAGAAAATTACCATATTTATACAGATCTATCTGTAAGCGTTGGTCAAAGATTAAAAGCTCAATTAAATTATTGATTAATTGAATCAACACGTGTAGTAGGTACATGAATATTCGATCGATCTCATCGATCGTTTTTAATCGACAAATTGAGGCAAGCAATCCAAACTATGAAATTACGCCTCATAAGAAGAGGTTCTTGTATTATTCTTCACTAAGAAGGCATTTGTGTCGACCTACCTTAATGTAATTTAGTCACAGACGACTTAAAATTGAACTCGCGCTTTCTATTCAAGACAAACAGGTGTGAGACGTGACTATTTCCATTTTTATTAACTTCAAATTCGATAAAATCTTTTAAAAAACCGCAGTCGATTCTAAATCGATTATGACAAAAAATAAGTAAAAAATCATAAGCTGTCTCATGCTCTACTGATCTACTTACATCGTATGGCAGTGTGGTGGTTAGTACAATGCCACTAACGGTGCCACCAAACAACCAAACATTAATGACACTCTTAGAGAGGTTAACGAGGCAATTTGAGACAGATCCTGCACCCCAGATTATGTACCGTTTAGTATCATCTAACAGTTGAACGTTAAACGAGCGAAGCCAGTTTGGAAACTTAAGGACACCCGACACGGATAGGTTAGGTTCGAAGAGGATAACGGGAGCTAGACTGAACGAGCAAAAAAGAGTTTGCAAACCCTTATTGTATTATGTGGATTCAATCCACCTTGATTAGTCTAAAAGGCATAAGTCAGACCGGGAAAATCCGCCATTAAATCATAGTTAGTACATAATATTGATGATGGTTGATGCTAAAAATATTTGCACGCATAGGTCGAATACAATTTTATTTTCACCATTTTTTTGCCAATATCATGATGATATTGTATTTTTTTACTCATTTCGTAACATAAATTGCGTTTCATTATTTAATATTTAGGTGTACATTTGGCTGTTCATATGAGAAAAATAAGTTTCCTTATTAGTTCTTAAGCATGATTAGATTATTAATAATGTTTAGTTCAGTACATTTCGTGCTTATAACGTAATAGGTTCAACACTATTCACAATTATAATGCTCAGATTATATTATGAATCATTTGTTTAGAAAATATAATAAATACATCGTTATAAATATTGTACGATTGCAAAATGAAAAGACTGCCTGCAAATAAAGCGGAGAGTAACATTACAGGCAGCTGGAGCGTGTTTAAATAACGATTTTCTTACAAGCCGAGACCATAACATTAATTAAGTACCTACCTGAACTTCGTATTTTCTTATTTTTCTTTACCGTTAGGAACTAGATGAAGCTCACTAACCGAATCGAACGCTATACCATGAATTATTTACATGTATGTTATGATGTAACATGGAGGAGGTGTGCGCACGAGCGGAGCGGGCCGGCACGCGAGACCGCGCATCTTACTGCTCCTGCGCAGAAAAACCCAGGAAGCGCGCCAAGCGAGCCCGAAGCTTTTAGCCCATGTTGTTAATGAATAATGATGTGTGGGCTTCCGCGTGTTCGCTTAATTGCCTCTGACGCCTTCGACGATACCATACAGGTACCCTAATAGCTACTTTATTTACTATTGTGCAGCCACGCGCCACCGCTGCTGCTACACCGTAGCGTCCGTAGCACGCGCTACAAAGTACGACTGTTTCAGTTTTACTATAATTATATTATGCAATAATTAGCTGATGCCCACGGCTTTGCCTGCTTGAAGAATTAAAAAAAAAATCTTCCTCGAGAACCACTCTATCTATTGGTTAAAACAGCATGAAAGTCGGTGCAGTAGTTTTTGAGTTTATTGCGAACAGACAGATAGACGTAGCGGAGGACTTTGTTTTATAATATGTAGTGATGTAGCGATGGTGATTCATATGACATTAACTTGATTATTTTAATCATTAGGTACTTTTTCTAAAAGTCTGATTGGGTTACGTTCAATCAAGCTATAGTATCTCCAGTGTTTATAATTATTACTGCTTCAGTCTTTTTTAATGTTTGAACACAAATATAAAAACAAATATACATAAAATACAAGAAAAGAAAGAATAAAGATAAAATATTTATTAACACTTGTAAAATAAAAAGCTGTTATAAAGTCAGGACGATTTTATATAAAAGGCATGAAACTATAAGAAAACGACATGCAAAGTTTAATTAAGTTACGGTGAAGTTGGTTTTAAGCCAGTTCCGCTGGCTCGTTAATGAGAAAAAATGTGTGTAGGTAGGAGCCATCTGTGATGGGCCAGCCTGGAGAACACCCGCATAGTCCGATTGTCGGCTGATCATTGAACTTAGGTCGGGTCGGCACGGGTGTCGCACACGGGTGTCGCACACGGGTGTCGCACACGGGTGTCGCACAACGGTGCCTTATTCGAAAACAACAACGTATTTGTATGTCAACCAACTCACTTTTCAACTTTAAATTCTCGAATACAAGAACCTGCTACCCGTCACAAAAATCAGACAAAAAAAAACCTGTTTCCAAATGAACATTTTGTCATTAACGGTCTTCACGACTTTCTCCATTATTTGCATTGATCTTACTGAGATACTATTCGAAGAGCCGTTATAAAATAACTCCATAGTCTAAGGCCCGGACTCCACCAAAGCGGAGATGTGTGGAGATGTCCGAAGCGGAGACGAGAAGACATGTTTTTCAGCTAGGGTGTATCTACCGAAACTGTAGCGGAGCTGCGTGCTGGCTAGGGTGGAGATATGCGCTGACCACACTGCAAGCCGCACACATCTGGTCTCTGCTGCGCACCATCGTCAGCTTGCGAAGCAAAGCTCACATCTCCGCTTCCATTGCGCTATACAAATATGATACATCTCTGCTTAGTGGTATCCACTTAAGCTGAGGGTATACGAGATGTGTGATTAACGAAATTCCATTTGTTGTCCGCCCCGCTCGTCTCACCTCCGCTTTGATGGAGTCAGGGCCTAAGTCGATAAGATGTGTCGAACTTCCTTACAAGGTTGGATCGATCTATTTGAACTGTGTGGCGGAAAAAGCGGGAAAATCTGCCCCAATTTGCCAGTCAATTAGACGTTTTAAAACAAATTAGGCTTCGTTTGATCAGAAAAACTTGTTATAATTTAGCAAAAAGCTTATTGTACAGTGTGGTGTTGTATCGAAGGTCGCGCGTGCGTGTCGTTATGGCACTAAGCATGGTAATAGCAGCTATGCAGTTATATCATAATAGCTTTTTGTTCTGTTAACTTAAATTATGATGGTCTTAAGATGGTAATCTTTGTAATTATTTAATAATCCAGTGGTGTTGGAATAATTTGAATGACTGAATGAGAGCAAGTTACTGTTTGAATTCATAAAATCGTATTACATACTGGAGAATCTACACGAACTTTAAAAGTTTAAATGTGCTTTTCCAACAAATTGAGGATGCTGTTAATAAAGTATATTTCCCTCAAAGAGTCTTTGAAAGATTCTACTTAGATAAACTAACTAATAGTTTTCAAAGCACGACTGGTAGTCTGTCGCTCGTACTCGATAAATGTTGCCTTCGTAAGTTCTCATTTATCCAATTTATACTTCATGGACCTCTTTGATACGATTGATGCTTTGCATGGACGTATTAAGTACGTGCGCGATCCTAAGACATCTTTATGAGGAAAGCGGCGTCCTCTAGCAGATGAAATACGAAATGAATTAAATTGGTGTTGCGTACGGTCACGCACACCAGCTGCATATTAGACTTAGATTAGTGCATAAATAAGATAAATTGCAGCACGTTGCCCATAAGCATTGAGTATTTGAGGCCATTTCATCATTTGATGGATTTTCATACTGGAGTCGGTATTTCATTTTCAATCTGTTCCTAAGTATTTCAAATTGAATACCAATATCTACCTAAATATTGTTTTAAACTTTCATGGTCACTAACATTAGAATAGTTCATATCGGGATTGCTACCATGTACCTTTTTATTTGCGAGTTTCCGATATTTCGGCACTGTTGCAAGCGCCATGGGAGTAGCTCGCAAATAAAAAGGTACATGGTAGCAATCCCGATATGAAAAATTATAATCTATCGAAATGTTGCGGAATTTGTTCGAAATAGTTACCGTGGCCCTGAAACACAAAGAACATTTGAAAGATGCGGCCAGCGCAGAGCGGAAGGAGTAATTAGATGATTTCCCATCTAAATCGGTATACCTAGCAACATCGCCTACCCAAAACAGGCTGACCTGGAAAAGTTATCTCTGTTTTATTTGGTTAACCGAAGAACATTAATTTGTCTGCAAATTCTATCTATGCATGAGAGAACCATCGTTAATCAGACATTTTGTGAATAATTCTTAGATACGAATCTTGATTATAGTTCTAGTTAGTCAATTCAGCGCACATCATGGTTTTCTTGTCTCGATAAATTTAATCTGTTAGCGTTGCTCTTTACCTACCTACATAATAGAGCAATTAAAATAAAGAAAATGCTTTTCGTCTGTGTGAATTTTGTACAGAATGCGTTCGGGTTGGTGACCGTGGAGTAAACTTTTTTGGTCACATAATTAGTTAACCGAAACTCACAATATTTGAAACGTAGTAGGTACAAAAGCAGATGTATGAATTACAGATTGTATTTATCATTTTTCCACTGTCTTCCAGTAAGAAGTTGTGTGAAAATCTTACTGGTTACAAAGTAAAGAGGCGAAGCGAGAATCTATATGTAAAAAAAAAAACAGAATAAATGTTCGTATAAAAATATGTTTAACGTTTAAAAAAAGAACGACTTGGTAGTAAGACTGCACTATCGGGACCAATCGGGACATTTCCGAAGCGTGCACCCGCCGCGTATCCTGCACTTTTATTGCAGCCATATTCTTTTTACATGTTCACTAAACTTTAGTCGCGTAATTGCATCCGACGACGTGACTTACTTTTATGTTTTTATAGGTTGTTCGTAAAATATCGATGTAACATCGTACTTATTTTAGATATTAAATGATGAATTTTGTAAACTTTCGGTTTTATTGATAAATACTGAATCTTTTCCCTGAAAGACTGTCTATTAATATGTTTAAACATCATATTTTATTTTATTCATATTTTATTAAGAATACTATTTCAATGGACAAGTCATCTTGTAAATAAACAATACAAGAAACTCGAGCAAAACATTTATTGTGTGTCGGACGCGCGTGTTGGTATTTTGTAGTCGTTATGCCGTGTTACGTGTGGTGGAGAGGTTTGCCTTGCACTTGGCGGCGCGCGGCGCGGCGCCCGCGCAGCTCTTCAGTGCAACACCCGCCAGGCCGCCAGCCGCTCACGCTGCTGCCTCGAATCGGGTCACCAGATAAAATGCCGACGAGCCGGTTTTACATCTAGTCGCTATTCACAGCCGATTCCATAACAATTTATTTTAAAAGTCTTTATTATTGGACAAAAAATACCGTATTTAAACGGATTTCACAGTTAGCCTATAATAGCGGATGTTCCGACGTGTTCGATGAAAGATATTTATGAATTAATTTTATCTGATCAGAATAATTAATTGAATTAGCGTGACCTTAATTGACGCCGCACAGAAAATTTTAGGAGTTTCAAAGCTTTACGGGTGCTTTTATTTGTGAATTGGTAAACAATTCATGATTTTTTCTTTGTCTGAGGTCGTAAGTTGAGTGGCTATTACAGTAGACACTAAAAGCTCGTAGCCCTCTTTAACTGTTGCTGGAAAAGTCATAAACCATCGTAATGGGATTCCTATTGCGCTCAGGGCCACTAATCTGATGTGCGATAATGTGAAGCTACTCGCCTTTTTATCCGTAGAAAACTCGTTAAGAGTTTATTTTTAGCGCTAGTGTTACCTGCCGACCAGTCGACAGTCGTGCATCCAGACTCGTTTACTGCAACCCCTTCGTGTTCCACTCTGAGGTTTCATTAAAATCATACTGGGAGCTTGCAGAAGGTGCATCTGCTGTTCGTTATTCAGTCACAATTGTACCGTTTTCGCATCAATACTATCGCTGGTTTATTTATATTTTAGTGATCCTTATCTGTGAATGAGGAGGCAGAGTGCATACGCTCATCTTCCCACACAAGGTGTATGTACCTATATATGTATGTAATGGGACTTCCAAGTGCATGGTGCGGCCATAGTTTATGGTATTCATCATAACTATATCTGGATCCATTAATAGTGATCATGTCCTGCTCGTCTTTTACATCGTTCTCACATGTATGTATAATTTCAACCCGATGTAAATAAATCTTTGTAAAAAAATATTATTTTTAAAAGAGTGTCCGTGGAGTTTCTTGCGCGTTCTTCTCCATAGAGATCTACGCTTTGGAACGTGCAAATAGCTTCAACTTTTTGGACCGACCGACCTTGACAATTCAAAAGTGCCTGTAAATGGTTTAATTGAAATAAATGCTTGAATTTTGTTTTTTTTGAATTTTGTATAATGTGCTTTTCTCCACACTAAAGGGCTCATTGTATTTATCTCTCGTGTATAAATATCATCAATCATATCTTCGTAGCTTCACTTAGTTTCGCGAGTTTGCATGGTGAAGTGCACGCGTTGTTGGTGTCCTATACAGAATGATTATTATAAATAGCAGTGAGGCAGAAAGTGGTCGACAGTGGCGAGTGGGTCAGTGGGGCCAGGCGACTACCTTTCTCCTTCAAGAACAAAAAGTAGCTATATATTTCCAGCTGATTTCGTGATACTGATTCATTCATCAGGAACACTAAAAGAAAGTTTTGTAGTCGTAATACATTGTTTGCTTGTTTTTACGGCGGCTAAAGTGAGGAAGTAATAAAGCCTGCGACAGACATACACCACAGCATTGTTGTCATAGTTTGTAGAAATTTCTAGGCAGGTAGGTAATCACTTTTGTGAATTCTAAATGTAGATAGTTCTCGCTTCGGAACTTACTTGGAAATTACTTATAATGTGTGGAGAAAATTATTATATACTAGCTGACCCGTGCCCACTTCGTTGGGCGGTAAACATTTTAACTTGTGATGAAATTATGAGTGTCGTTCGGTTAGTACTGACTGCTATGATTTATTTCCTGACGGCCAAAAGGAGGGTTTTGTTTTTATTGCTTAATAATATGTATGTAGCTAGGCTAGCGAGCCGCTGCGAGCGCTCAGCGTTAGACTCCCTGTCCCTTGTTGCAGAGACATGCTGCTTTATTATTATTATTTTTTTGTTTTCTTTCTCGGGTCTCTGGAGACCCGGTCCTTTGGTAGGCGTACGAGGGGCCGAAACCAACTCGCAGAGGCCCCGTTAGAAATTTCAAATGTAATGGGGCACCAACCGGCGATTATCCCTGTATGCACTGTGAAAGTATTCCCAAGGACAATCCCCGGTTGGAGCAAGAATATTGCAGAATATGGAAAAAAAAAGATGAAACGCTATGGGTTTGGGTGGTTTAGTGGACTGATAATCGTTTATTATAGAACTATTATTATTATTTTATTTCGGGATAAAAAACAGGAGTACAATTAAATGTAATACAAACTGTCTTACTAGCTAAACAAGGTACTTATTATACTACTAGCAACATTATCCACTTATTACTAATATGATGATTTTGATGCTACGTGAGAACAAAAAAACATGAGAACAAAATACAAGAGTGAATGGAGTAAACGATTAAATTCAGTGGTTGATGAATTGAATGAAGGAATGAATGATTGCTTTCTTATGACGTACGAGATAGAAAACGAGTGGAAAAAAAAAGTTATACTACATTATAATTTATAAAGCTAGGATAGAATCGAAAACAGATTTCTTAAATTGGTATGATGTAAGATTAAAAATATCTATGTTTTCAAATCTAGCGTTGTAGGAATCCACAAGTTGGCGCAGAGGAGCGCGAAAACCAGCATTTGAATTGCAAACGTGTCTGATATTAGTAGATAGTAAGCAGTATGAACGCGCTTGTCTGCGCACTACTGTCCTCGGAACGATGTAACAGAGTTTATTCGTTAAGTCGGGACAATCATATTTATTATGCACAATACCATGTAGAAACATCGCTCCGAGAAGCAGCCTTCTGGATTCTAGGGTTAACAGTTTATACTTTTTAAGCAACATATTATGCGAACCGTGGCTGTGGCAGCATCTGTAATGCAGAGCTCTTAGGAACTTACGTTGGACAGTCTCAATCGAGTCAATATATTTTGCGTAATAGGGATTCCATATCATCGTAGCATATTCAAGACAAGGCCTAACTAGCGTTATAAACAGGTTGATGGTCGCCTAAAGTCCTTGCTGTTGCGCATAACAAAACCGTACATTTTTAGAGCCTTGTTGATCACGCCGTCTACATGGATATCAAAGTGAAGTTTCGAGTCTAGTACCACACCGAGGTCCCGCAATGAGTATACTCTTTGTAATTGTGTATTAAGCAAGTGATAGCTGTAAGTGTGCTGCTTTATATTTTTAGTGAAGGTAATTGTGTTACATTTGGATAAGCTCAATGAGAGTTTATTCAAGGTGCAATAGCTAGACAGTTGATCCAAGTCACTTTGGAGCTTCAAACAATCATCAATGCTTTTTACAGTTTTGTAGACTTTCAAGTCATCTGCGTATAGTAAGAAGTTCGAATGCTTGAAACAAGCTCTGATATCATTTATAAACAACGTAAACAACAAAGGTCCCAAAATTGAGCCTTGAGGAACTCCGGATGTGACGGAAATCGGCTCCGATTGAAATCCGTTAATAACAACTTTTTGAGTACGGTTTGTTATGTAAGAAGTGAATCATCTTAACAAATTTCCGCGAATACCATTGAAGGCAATTTTGCGTAAAAGTAATTCGTGATTCACCCTGTCGAAAGCTTTTCGAAAGTCCGTATATACAGCATCAGTTTGCATACGATTGTCCATGTTTTCAAATATATAGCCTACAAAAATAAGTAGATTTGTGTAAGTTGACTTTTGTTGGACAAATCCATGCTGTTCGTTAATTATGACCCTGTGTAAAGTGGGATAAATTTCGTTATACACCAGTCTCTCAAAAAGCTTCGACAAGGTAGACAGAATCGAGATCGGACGGTAATTCTCTACGTCATTCTTTGATCCCTTTTTAAAGATGGGGGCTAAGTGAGCTATTTTCCATACATTGGGAACAACGCCTTCGCTGATACATTTATTGAAGAATAGATGTAAGGGTTCACATAAGTGATTGGCGACACGTATAAAAAACGAGGGAGGAATGCCATCAGGTCCAGCTCCTTTTGAGGGGTCCAACGATTTTAGTTCCTTATAAATTTTTGAACGCTCAATCTTGTCGCGCGACGAAATCACATCGTTAGTTCTCGTACGTAAGCCAATTTTAGGACGACACTTATGGGTATAGAAATAATCCCCAATTTTTTTTTTGCTTCATTTTCTCAAGCTGTTCCTGACTTTACCGATAGAATGAAATTAGTTATCATAAAGTTGGGTAAATGTTTTAAAATCATCATCTTATATGAAAAGGACAGATTTAAAAAAAACAAATAAATAAATATCAATCCTGTTTTAGGAAATTGCTTTTAAAACTTAAACAAAAGAATCTCTGGATTAAAATCAGGGGTATTAGGTTTAATGAAGCGACGATTAAGGAAGACTTCATCAGAACTCGCAGCTCACCTATTGAAGGAAGCAAAAACATAATAGCAACGTTCTAGCGAAACAGCAATCCATCAAGCGATGAATACAGTCATAACTACGTGAATACCTATACATGTCAGCGGTAACTGACCTCCGAAATTAAGAGAAGCCACATTTCTCAATAGACGGTAACAAAGAAAGAATAAAATTCAGACCAAGCATTGTCTACAGACAGACTTAGGTACGTCTTGTCAGGCAAACGGAGCCTCATCTCATTTTACGACACATAAAAAAAAACATATGCAACTATACCACACCGTGCATTGGTCTTCTAACAATTGTGATTAACTAAAGCATTACTCGTAATTGCAGGATGAGGGGTTATCGTATACACAATAAATTTATTTAATATGATTCAATGATGCTTTGATTTAACGCACACATAACATAAACTTAGTTAACGAAGCCTTTGTGTATTCGTAACGGCTTTCAGACGAGATTCAATGGATATAATTGTCAGACAGGTCCGGGTAGGCGGATAATCTTCACAAGTAACGTAGGGGCTCAGAAAATTGTATTAGCAATAAATGTATAACTAAGCGAACGGTTGGCACTGCAAGGGTTTTGACCTGTGCGAGTTCAATGATCGCCGCGACGTGGCTAGACCGGGCTGGGACCATGCTAATTACGTGTTATTTCGAGTATTTACTTAACAATATTGAATGAGCTCTTTTTTTATACGTGTGTTTCACTTTAGCTCCCTAAGGACCACTAGGATCGTCGGGAATATCGGAGTCACGTTTGGTTCAAATATGTAAATAGCTTAGTGAACCTGCAGCTCACCTATATACATACCTATATCTTACCCAACTCAAGGATCGTTTACGTGCTCGTGGGCATCATTACAGAATAGCTCCTTAATGTAGGATAGGGAAATCTATCGCGCGACTCTAGGGCCGCTTTCTGAATTAAATGTTCGTTATTCAGAACTAGTTAGCCTTTAGTTTAATGAAAAAGGTTGAAAGGGTTTCGAATGCATGTGACTGTTCCTCAATTACCCTAGACTGATAAAATTTTCGTATTTCCTAACAAATATCCTACACTTAGTGTAAAGGTCGGTTTCACCATAATCCCAAAAGGCTGTTCTCTCTATAGTTTGAATACTCAACCTCAATAGTATGACTATGATCTTGCTCAAGCTTGCTTTGAAATAGGGTCTAAAGTCAACGCAACTCAAAATATTTGATTCATGGTTGTTTTTCATTTTGTCAAACTTTTTACGTACTTATCTAGAATTTAGCAACCAAACGAATAAACGTGTCCATATATAGTCACACTGCATTCTTATCAAAACCTTGCATTCCTGATCATCCCAGGAAACATGCATAACCATGCCAAGTTAGTCCTGATTTCAAAGCCCCGGGAGAGAATAATTACTGGTGATTGTTTAGTCAGGAATGTATGCACAACCAGCTAGGCACTTACCTATTCATCGGAAAGTAGGTTCCATGATTCTATTAACGTTTTTAATTAGTTTACAGCATACCAAACTGCGGAATACAGTTACTAGTGTTCAATGTTTGATATGGTAACACATATTTTTGCAATACATACAGACTGAGACCCCGGAGTTCCCAGACGTTACAAACTTTCTCAAAAAAATTATGTACGATAGAGTTGCATTAGTAGATATATGTTCTATCTACTAGGCTGAGCCGAACATGATCCTGGACTCCCAGGTGTTACTGACTGATTAAAATGATGACTAGCCTCTTCCCGTGGCACTGTTACAAAATGTTTTGGAAAATAATCTTCTTCAATGAAAAAAGGAAGGCCCTGTAAGAGCTACAATAAACAATTCTCGTGTGATAAATGTACTAGATAATTACTAGTCCTCGTCCTTTGGTGGATTTATTGCCCTCGGGGATGCAGGTGCATTTAATTTCAAACGGATGGCAATGAACATCGACATAACTCTAATGCATTATTACTAAAAGGGCTAAGAACCTGAATAATAAATAAAAATCGAGACTGCATTTACTCAAAAGAAATAAGGTAATTAAAATCGCGGAAAAAAAACAGCTTTTCCGTACATTTTGTGTTGACTTTTAAATCTATTGATTGATAAAATGATCAATTTGATTTGGAGTGGTGATAAAAGTTTTTCATGATAATTATGATCTAATGTATAGGATAGGAGGTTACGAGTGAAAATAAAAAATTAATATAGCAAACATTTTCTAAGTACGAACTAGATATTACTTTGTAAAACTAAACTGAATTTTCCAAGGAACTTCAGAAAGCTAGCGAGTTGAATTCAAGATGAAAAACTTTCCTGACATTATTCCTCCCTACGCTAACCGTAATTGGTAGATAATTACTTATTTGCGCAAGAGGCAGTCTCTAACTAAGTGTGTGTTTTTTTTAGAAATAGATAATAAAGCTACGATGAACGAAAAATTGAAACTCTTATAAAAAGAAAAGTGCTCTTTTAGAAATGGCAATTCTCCAACCTGGACGATGATAAGCACCAATACATAGGATCAAAAAACCTTTAAAAAAAATGTGTTGTACAGGGAAGAGAAAAAGTAACCAGACATTTTCAATGGTAGACCTGGTGAGGGTCGCGGGCAGCCGATGGATGCGAGACGCACAGGACCAGTCGTTGTGGCGACACTTGGGGGAAGCCTATGTCCAGCAGTGGACGTCTTTCGCCTGATGTGATGATCATGATGATGACAATATTATGTACCGCGTAACAAAATGATTAAAAAGAAGTCAGAATTGTACTTAATTACTTCTAAAGTAATATTAAATAAACACTAACGATGAAGAAAATTATTCAAAGATGACGTTTTCCTCATTAAGGCTTGCTTATTCGGGGCTTTTGGCATTGAAAACGCTACCTCCGCCCGCGACCCCTCATGTTTAACACGACGATGTTATACGATGTCCTGCCGATGACCGCCGACTTCTTCGCAGGATAAATACGCCACAGTGTAAAATATTTGTAGTTGATCTACTGAACTTGTTACATTTTATTGAAACACATTGCAAACATGGCGGGAGATTTAGTTTTATAATATGTAGTGTTCTTGTTTTTTTTTTACACCAAAATAGCTTTATGAAAAAAGTAAATTAACATGGTAGTAACAGAAAAAAACCGAAAGTTTCGATAAAATCTTGAAATCAAAGCATTTATTACAACCACACCGTTTACTTTGTGCCATTTGCTTTTTTTTTCTTTTTTTTGTGATCCATTATTAGTTTTACAAGTCTTTTGTTTGATAATATAAACATATAACTATAACCTACCTACGTTAATAACCTAAATTAACAGACATATTTACGTAAATAAATTAACAATAGCAAATTATGTACGTGATAACCACCTATAAAAATTAAATATCACTCATTGTCATAACGAATGACGAAGTTTGAACCATCCAGGAGCGATATATTTGCATTGTACCCATTATCTTGATGAATTATTAAAAAAAAAAACGCCCTTAAAGGTATTTTATATCCGGTACATTAAGTGAGCCGCCTTTGTAAGACGACTAGAATGGCACCGTGTATGTTGGTTGTTTTTTATATTTGTCCGTCAATCACGCAAAAATGGGTGAAGGGATTTCGAAGGAATTAGGCACACATATAGTTCACATCCTGGAATAACACATAGGCTACTTTCTATCCCGATAAAAGGCGTGGATTAGTGGCGGAGGAGGAAGAGGAAATCCGAAGCCGCTGCTGCCTTAGTACTTCAGATTCACAAGTACCAGGAAAGCAGAAACATGTCGAAATATTTTCGGGGCTTTATTTGCAAGCGGTTTGAGAACAGA
The DNA here is from genome assembly GCA_963859965.1 of Ceramica pisi. Taxonomy (NCBI): domain Eukaryota; kingdom Metazoa; phylum Arthropoda; class Insecta; order Lepidoptera; family Noctuidae; genus Ceramica; species Ceramica pisi. Next base: position 9,571,098 of record OY982529.1, read on the forward strand.
AACATGTTGAAGTAATTTTGAAGCAAAATATGAGAACCAAAGATTCACAAGAAATAATTATGTCAAAGTATTTTGAGCAAGAATTTTGTTTACCCGGAGAACAGAAACGTGTCTAAGTTTATTCTGGGCTGGAATTGTCAACACTAATTTTCGGCATTGTGATCGATTAGGATTTAAAAGTATCGGGAGACCAGAAACATGATAAAACTTTTGTCGGGGCTGGAATTATGAGCGCTACAGATTTACAAGAAGACCAAAAAACATGTCGAAGTAATTTCGGAGCTGAATATTACGTTCAGCCGCACCGCAAAGACTCACACTATCTGGATACCAGAATCATGAAGATGAACTTCCAAGGATGAGAATATGACGCATAAAAGTTGCGAGCCAGTTCTAACGTCTACGCAGACAAAGTCGCGGGAAGAAGCTAGTGTTTAATAAATATGTAAATGAGCTATATGATTCTACTGTAACGCTTATACTGTAATCATATTCTGTTGTTTTTTTGGCTACTAGAGTCGTGCTGCTATAGCTTCAGTAAAAATTTATCGAATAAAATATTCTTAAGCATATTTAGAATTGTCTCCTCGAGTAATTTAATTTGATACCTAACATAACTATGTCACGAAAAATTTAAGGTGAAAATTGGTTGCAAATAAACTTTATAAATCGGTTATCATCATATCAGCCGAAAGACATCCACTACTGAGGGGCTACTCTCTAATCCCGATGTTCATAGTTTCGGGCTTAGTTGCGGGCGTATTTTAGTCCGTATCTCCTAACCACCAAGAATTAATGACAACACGATTTGACAGTTAGGTACTATCAAATTGTGTTGTCATTAATTCTTAGTTCAGGTTCGGGACTAATCATTAGTCTGTAGTTGATACGGAGTAGAATACCGCTGCAACTAAGCCCGAAACGACGGACTACGGGCTTAGATTGTAGCCCCCGTGGACATAGTCATGTCGCCTCACCAACCTGACCTGTGCGGTTACATCCATCGGCTGCACGCGACTGGTGGGGGTCGTCTACCGATACGCGGTCACTACTACAGATATTTTCGGCCTCATCGACCATCTGTTCGCGAGCAATGTGCCCTTCACACAACTTTAGTTTGGCAATATTTTGGGCAATGTCGGTAACTTTGTTTTTCTAGCGGATATCAACATCCCTGATTCCATCACGCAAAGAGACTGCAAGACCCTTGCAGTTACTCTCTCCTCTCTACAATTACCCTCTCCATTGGAAAGAAAAACATAAGTTTTGGAGAAAAAACGGATTCTCTAATATGCTACTCCGCAGGTCCTGATCCTGTGATGATTACAGGTCATGGCACATTATTTTGGCACCGCAATGGCACAGCAGCAGCACGGCGTCTCTTCGAATTTAGGCTACGGTTAGCATCCAGCGCGATAGCTACGCGTCGTCTGCGAGGTGAAAGCTCGCCATCCGCGAAGGCGAAGGCGAGGAGCGAGGGGCGATGGTGGCGCACGTTGCCTGCCACCATCGCTCCTCGCTTAGATTATAGTCTGGGAGTTATTTATATTCTATGCAAACGCATAGGCCATATATATATATTTTTTGTATATCCCGGTAGTATGTTCCCTAGGCATCACGCGGGCGAAGCCGCTGGCAGAAGCTAGTTATGAAAAAATTAAAGAGGTATTGAAACTCCTTTATGGTAGCTACATTAAATTTATCGCTAAAAATTTTAAATGTGTCGAACCCTATTGTCAGATGTCAAAATTGTCAACAAAACAAATTAAAATATTTTCATCTTCCATTACAATTATGTGAATTAAAACAATAATATACTATCAAGATATTTTGCCCAACCTTCGGAATTTTCGTGAGTGTCATCATTTTCCTGTTGTTTCTTTTAGTGGCTATTGATATTTTAAACAACAGTTCCGCGATTTTTTTCAAAAAAAAGTGTCGCAGGTCTGGCTCCGAACACGTCCCGTAGGACTGTGCGGTCTTCAAAGGTAAGCTTTTCTGCACAAATTCGATGTTTATAAAAAAATTTATTAGAAAACTCAAAAATCTAGCCGCTTTCGTCCTTCCAAAATAGGATTACCTTTCAGTTAGTAGAATTTTTTAATTGTTTTGTGCTGTAATTAGGAAATGAGATTGAAAATGGTTTTTTGAAATCGACCCTTTTTCAAAAATTTTTTTTATCGGGAAAATTATACTATTTCGTGTTTTCACTTCCTCTTGCCTCTAGAACAAGGATGTATCCTTCACATATATTTTTTTCCAGGCTTAAATTCAATATTTTGAGCATTTCCAATTGAGTCTCAAACAGCCAAAATTCGAATAACAGGCCGTTATTATATTATTACAATTATTATTTAATATATTTATTATATATTATCTATACTAATATATAAAGAGGTAACATTTGTTTGTAAGTTTGTATGTAGGGGGCAATCTCAGGAACTACAGGTCCGATTTTAAAATTAGATAGCCCATTTATCGAGGAAGGCTACATATCATCACGCTAAGACTAAAAGGAGCCGAGCATTAATGGAAAATGTGACGCAGACGAAGTAGCGCGGGTCAGCTAGTATTAAATAAACACTAACGATGAAGAAAATTATTCAAAGATGACGTTTTCCTCATTAAATTATTTAATTTTAAAATCAAGCACCTCTGAATGGATTTGTGTCATCACGGACAGTTAATTATGAATAAATTGATGAAATTCGATTACAGCACAAGATACGGTCCCATAAGGATTTATAGTTATATTTAAGTCACCATGCACTTTCGTTTGAAGCTGGAAAGGATCCAATTTCAATCCTTCATTATAAGCAATTAAGTCATCCTGGAACGCGCCAATTTTAATACACCCATTTATCACACCGTAATGAGCCACTAAACAAGATGGATGGCCACACTAATCACTGCGTTTCCGATCTCCATCGGAATATTTGTTAAAAAATCATATTATAAATGAAAATCTGTCAATGACCCTCGTGACTCCTCTTTACATTTTTTATTAAGTTTTTTCTCTCCTTTACATAATAACCACAAAATTGTAAATTATCAAGGTTCTGGTTAAGGAAGCTGTGCTTGTGATCACGCTGCATATTTATTCAAATATTCATGTTCGTGATTTACAAAGTAAAGTTGGGAATTTATACGTAATTATGTTAGTTTATTTCGCATGTATAATTTATCATTGCTGAGTATAATTCACCAGAAGCTGAACATATTTTATGCCGGAAAACTCAGATTTAATTCGTTTGGAACGAGCAGCCACATAATATTTATTTTTAACATAATTACTAAAAATCGTGAAGTTCTTTGGCTTGTAAACTGTTTCTTATAAAATATAAGTTAACAATCACATCGGTGTGTCTAAATGAGATGGAAAGTTCGCAAATACCTCGTTAATGGAGGAGTCCAAATGTGGAATTTCCTTATTCCGACTGCCCGTTTAGGAGGCGGTCAGTGTGTCACGGAGTCACAGTGTATCTGGCTGACGCGGCGCTGACCGAGTTTGTCGCATGCATGTAGGTATGCCTTAAGGCCTCGAGACATTAATCAGCCTAGAACTGGTACCCATTAATTTTGAACATTCAAATCTCTGATCTGTGGATATGATCTTGTAAGTGTAACCTGTAATTTTGCTATGATCAAAAAAATATAAAGATCCTACCCGTTTGATGCTGCCTTAGGCTTATAGGTAGTGCAAAGTTAATTTCCCTATACTGGTGGGTAAGTATTCAACTACTATCGAAATATAAGCTTTAGCTCTCATTTCTTTAATCCGTTTAGTAGTACCGTTAATACTTCCAGAGATCATCGTAATCGAATAATGTGACTTACCTTTTTCTAATATTTGTTCAGAAATAATAACAAAAACTACAGTATTCCATGCAACCATTATTGTTATCAACGAACGTGACATCCATTTTCCTTTGTACATCTATGTATTTATTCGAGCATCTTTTTAAGTGTAGGTATGCGTGGGAGGAATCGTCGATGACCGAGTCCTTGACCCACACGACCCCTCTATCTTTCCTCGGCCCTCAAAGTATGTTCATTCAATAGAACAGCGGTGTCCAACCGTGCACCGCGAGCTTTCAGTCAATCCCGGTATTTCCCAACCATTTTAAATTGCTCAAATTTATACACGATGATTTTGGTAACAACACACTTAAATAATAATTTTATGTTACCTACTCGATTATGATTTTAGAATTTTTGTTGATATGTGTTGTTGGTAGATTTAAGCCGACTTGTGGAGGTCGACCGACGACACCACAAGTCCATCGATATAGTGTACTGTACAATATCGTACCGTATCGTCGATTTGGTGTACAGTCGATGGAGCGAACCATCGATTTGGTGTACTATCGATGGAGCGTACCATCGATTTGGTGTACTGTCGATGTAGCATACCATCGATTTGGTGTAGGTACTTTAGATTCAATAACCCGTCGATTGAACGTTTTCGAGACAGCGACCGTCGATGTACTGACTGTCGATATTATGAACTAGACCCCTAAGGGTGGGTTGTATCAAACAGTTGGTTAACGTAACATACGTACGTCAAAAAGTTACGATTACAGACGATGTTTGACATTCGTTAAATAAGAAGCGTTGTTTCAAAGCTTAGGGCGGGTGGTTTTACGTACACTTAACGCATGCGTAAACGTCAAATATGGTGCTAACTATCGTTAAATCAAAAAATTAGTTGTTTCACAATACGTTAACGCATGCTAAAAAATTACGATTACGTTAACAGATGGTTTGAGTAACGAAACTTTAATTACGTCAAATAGTGATAACGTCATAAAATCTCTTTTTTATTCGCGAGTTTGATCTTTAATCGACGATATTAGTTCATCTGATGATGACTCAAGTAGCGTAGAAAGAAAGAAAAAGGTATTTGATTAAGGCACGTATTAATAATTTAAGCCTTTGGTATGATCAGGAATTTATCGCAAGAAACCGAGTATCAAAAGAAGTAGCTATATTGCTAACACGCCAAATCGAAGACGAGATAAAATTGCAGCCCAAGTTCTGTTTTTTTTTTTAAATTGCTGTTGTTGTCTGTTTTTTTTTACAAAACAACACATCCTTATATTTTTCAATCAAAGATTGAAAGCGATCTTCCTCATTTTTACAGAAGTTTGTAGACCGTTCTCTTTAAAAAAATGTCCAACAAATAATAAAATATACGTATTATGTAGATTGCAATGTTTAACATTATAACACAAGGCATTTTAACAAAGGTTTAACAATAACTTTGGTGAATATATATTCACTAGCTGACCTGCGCAACTTCGTCTGCGTCACATTTTCCATTACTGCTCCGCTCCTATTTGTCTTAGCGTGATGATATATAGCCTATAGCCTTCCTCAATAAATGGGATATCTAACACTGAAAGAATTTTTCAAATCGGACTAGTAGTTCCTGAGATTAGCGCGTTCAACCAAACAAACAAACAAACAATCAAACAAACAAACAAACTCTTCTGCTTTATAATATTAGTATAGATTTTTCGTCAAAGTATACGAATAGCTTTTCTATAGGTACACAGTTTTCTACAAGTATAATTACGTGGACTTCAGTTAAAAAAATGGCACAATGTTATTTTCCGCAACAATAATAATAACACTACAGCACAATCTCACAGATTAAATTTGACGTGAACGTGAATGTTGCCATACTAGAAAAATCTCCCATCGATTTTTATTACGAAAACATGTGGCTTTCTACTGGCAGCCCTGTTAACCATGACAGATAGATTTTAAACAATGCATAGTAATCGTAACTTTTTAGCATGCTGTAACGTTGACGTATTGTGAAACAACCCAATTTTTTATTTAACGATAGTTAGCACCATATTTGACGTTTACGCATGCGTAAAGTGTACGTGAAACAACCCGCCCTAAGTTAGACCATAAACCACTCAGAGAAAGTTTTACACTAATGACTATCTTTAATAGTAGAAGTCGCAACACGCGCGATGTTATTTATAAAACATTTCCTATATAGAAGAGATTTATGAATAGTAATTTTAATATGAACGTTCAAAGAGGCTTTGTAATTAACTCGAGTAATACGAGCCATGTTTACGATCATCCGCGTTTTGTGAATAATTTATAGGAACATGGCTCTCAAAGACCAGCTTTTCTCAAATAGGCTTTGATAAATAATAATCGCTCTTGGTTCTAAAATTATTTATTTTATGTTTAGATACTACGCATAAAAGTTTGATTAAAGCTTTGAGCTATGGACCTACCTATATACATATACACGACTTTATAACAGCTAAAAGAATTTATTCACATTCCCTGTATTTTGAATCCTTTTCATTGTAACATCTCAAAAAGCTAGTTAACTAGGCTTTTTTTTGTATCATATCTAATCATTATAATTATGTTTTCAGTAAGCTTTGTTACAAAACAAAAGAACTAAAAAAACTCAGATTAATTTGCGTATATCGGTCGATTATGTTAAGTTCTTTCCAGACGTACTATAGCGCGTTACCTACGTCGTCATCGTGCCAACGTTTGAATGATTGAACCGACTGAACCCTTTAGTATCACTCGGGTGTCTATCTATCTGTCATCTCACAACGTGTATGCAGCAGACCGTTGTTTACATTCAAGAACACTGTCAAGTTATGTTAACCACATAAGTGTGAATGTTATGCACAGTTTTAGTGGCCATGTGCGAGACACAATGTAACTATAATGCACTTGACACACAGCGTAATTATCAATGAAAGCTCCCGCAGACAGCGGCGCGACAGTGCGACAACGATGCGAAAGCATGCTTTAGTAATAAAACCTTAGAACAAACCGGACAAAAAGTGCTGTCGCATTCTCAAGTTGCGCTTGTTTGCGGGAGCCTTCACTTGCTCACTGTTTCTTATTTATTAGTTCAGCACCTCTCATTCTGATTCACTTTGCAACGGTAAAGTTCTTTTAACAATAATTTGCGCTACGATAGGTATTCGTAATTGTAGGGTTCTTGATTGATCATTGTTAGGCTTTTTTGTTTAAATGCTTTCTCTGTACTCAGAGATGCCTCGTCAACCTGCAGTGGGACAGTTTTAAAGTTTACATTACATTTTTAATTGCATTTAGTCTATGCTTAATTTCCGAACGTCTTTAAAAACAAGAATTTCATAACATATTATTATACTAAGATTATAAAGCTGTATATTTTGTCTGTTTGTTTGAACGCGAGGAATTAGTGTTGGATAACCCATTTATCGGTGAAGGTATAAGTCTAAAATACCACGCTTTTTTTTTTTTTAGGGATGGGAAGTCATCCAATGACTCCTCCCGCTCTGGGTGTAGCGGGAGGGAGTGTCAGACTTCTACTGACTAAAACCCATCCATGTTCCTTCATTGCCCTCTGTGTTCCGGAGCCACGGTGTCTCTTGCGAATAATCCCGCGACTCCGGCAGGCGTCGGCCCTTTCGGGCCCCTCTGTGTTGCTGACTCTCTTTGAGGCGCGCGTGGAACACTAACGCGCCGTCGACACGGCCTCACTAGACGGACGGACGGTGAGGCACCCATAGCTCGCCGTCCACAGGCCCGCGCCTACGGTGGCCGGAGTTCACCAGGTGGTGGCCCCCGACGCCCGCGGCGTCTACCACGGCGGCCGGGACGAGAGGGTCTCCTCTCCCGCTCCGCCACCTCCTTCGCTAGCATGACTGCTTCGCAGAAGGAGGCAACGGCGTCCCATTCCGTCTCGCTCCGGACCATGGCTTGGACCAGGGCCGGACGCGAGAGGTCGCCGCCGATCGCCGTTTCGAGGACACGGCGGTGCGCCGCCCAAGCGGGGCACACCTGCACAGTGTGCTCTACCGTGTCCTCCGGTCGATCCTCGCAAAAATACCACGCTACGACTATAAGAAGCGGAGAATTCATGATAAATGTAAAGCAAACGAAGTTGCGCAGGTCAGCAAGTAGGTATTTATTATTCCTATAAATCTGAGCTGTATGCACTGACTGCAAAAGAACATTTTCCGGCTCAAAAACTAGAGAATGCGATCACTTAAGGAAAACCCAGTTACTCTATGTTTCACAGTTTATTGTTTACCCTTTAGGAAGGGAAAAAATAACTTGTTCTTGGAACTATAAACTCGGTACTGCGCTGTTTTTTTAACATAATAAGGATTCTTTGCAAACAAGAAAATTAACTCCCATAAATTAGAGCTTGAATCAATTTTATTTGTAAATCAAATAGCAATGTGAGTAGCAAGCATTTATTTTTCGTGAGTGATATGAGTGAGCTCTTTAATTTAATGATTAAGCCCTACCGATTACGAATGACAATTATGTAGGTAACAGATATTTGTGTTTCCGCCACATAAGTAGGCGCTTTCATCATCTGCCTAGCCTTTTCCCAACTATATTGGTGTCGGCTTCCAGTCTAACCGGATTCAGCTAAATACCAGTATTTTGCGTGGAGCGGCTGCCCACCAGACCTCCACAACCCATTAACTGGGTAACACCGTACTCCTTGGCAAGACTGGTGTCAGATTTTCTGTCTTCTGAATATCCGTAACGACTGCCAAAGATCTCCAAATGACAGCCGGGACCAACAGCTTAACGTGCTTTCCACATAGGCGCTTAAATAGCCAAAAAAGTCAATTATCTGATAAATCATTTGTCTTGAAAGTCATGCAGAAAAACCTGCCCCAGAGGGCCCCTAAAACATGGTAGGTATGTTTATCGACGATTATAATTTAAATCCAAGCTGAGAGAACGCACAGGGCTGATGACAGTATCTTATGAAACTCTTTTATATAATACAACATTGTATCTAAAAAATAGGCAAAAACAAATCGAAAATAAATCTATGGTATCGAGATCAAGAACTCAGTAATTGAACATTAATAGTAGAATACGTTCTACATTACGTGAAGATCGAGGGTGACAGTATATCTGAATATGATTTAAATTAATGAAAATGTTAGCGAATTACAGAAGATTGTCTGTGTAAAGGAAACCTGGCACCATTGCTTTCATACAACATTTGAGAGGTCAATTTATCTGCAAATGATAGCCTAGCCACCAATATCTAAGTATTCCTCCTACTTGAGCAAACAAGTTTGATTATTGTAAAATCATTATTAAAAAAAAGAGCAAATACATACGTAGGTACTCGTAAGTACTTGAAAGGCGTTTGCACCACAGTAAAGTGCTTTCGTTATCGGTGTTGAAGTTTTTCTCATCAAAAAAGTGACTCAAAGACAATAATATAGCTACTATTTGCTCGGAGTCCAGTTTTCAGAAACTATTTGTGTTATCTACACATTCTAGCAATTTGTTAATAAAAGAACTGAACGAATGGCAGTGAAGTATTTACTCAAAAGAACTATTGTTAAGTTCAAAAACATGCAAATATTTTCGTAGTCATAGATATAGTCATAAGTTTATAGTTACCGATGCGTCATCAAGAATGCTACGAAAAGAATGAGATAACGTGGTGTGGACTTGTGGTAGTAGCATCAGCACTGCGCAAGCGCATGCGATGCGACGCGACGGGGCGGCGTAAGTACCAACTCGGCGTGACGCAGGCGGTCCCGTTAGCCGACACACTACGCGCCGCTCAGCTGCGTTCCTATCCTGCTTTCTATTTTGAATCCTTGCGGCCATGATTAACTTGTTGTCATTTCTTTTTCTGTGTAGTTGCATTTTCTTGAGGTTATATGTAGTTGGTAAAGATTGGATGGATTAGATTAGCTTCATCGCATGTAAAATGTTTTCGTATTGTTAGGTTACATTGCGATTAATAATGCGAAAAGGCGTAGCGACTTAGCAAGCAACCAATAAAATCGCTTGCGCCGAGCAAGGCTAGGATAAATGAATCTTTCATCTCATCGCTTACATACTATCAGTGAAAACAATTTCTAAAAGGGATCATAACATCTAACGCTTACTTCCTGTGAGAAACAAAAAAACAATTAAGACTATTTTTAATATTAGTTTACAGTACGAAGAAGTTCACCCAAAAACAGATTAATTCTACTGAAACCAATATAAATTCAAATTCTTGTGGTAACAAACTGATTTCCCAAGTGGCTTCTAAAGTTTGACAAGTAACTGACGCTTTACTGCTTTTGCGCCCACTTCTGATTTATTTTTCATGAAAGATAGGTAAGCATATTTTCTAGTCAATGAGGATACAATAGTGAGTCTGACGAAAATCTCAGTATATTGATTTTCTGTCGTACTCGTACGGTACTTACTCAGTTATATCCAAAATGTGTAGAGTCGCAGTCAAGAACAACAACAAGATTAAATTATTCAAATCTTCGCCCCAATGGTGAAACAGGTGAACCTAGGGCCTAGCACGAATATTTTGACGTATAGTAACATTACCGTATGTTAACGTTAGTGAATTTTGATTTTTCATATTCAAAACTAGCTGACCCGCGCAACTTCGTCTGCGTCACATTTTCCATTAATGCTCCGCTCCTATTTGTCTACGCCTATAGCCTTCTTTGCTAAATGAGCTATCTAACACTGGGAATTTTTCAAATCGGACCAGTAGTTCCTGAGATTATCGCGTTCAAGCAAACAAACAAACTCTTCAGCTTTATAATATTAAGTATAGATAAGTACAGAATCACTTTTATTCACACACACACACTGCTAACATAAAATTTTACAAAAAGACTGTGGGATTGTTCCACAGTATTTTTGTTAAATTTTATGTGACATAGGTACATAATTTGTATGAGTACCTATACGAATATAGTATGCGATTCAAATAAATATAACGTGCGAAATGAAGAGGTACTTTATACTTATAGTAAAATTGTATTTCACTTTACGTTACTATACGTGAAAAACATTGGGACTAGGACGTCATTTCTCTAAGAGTATCTACTCAGAGAAATTACGGCTATACAGTAAACGGAGCGCAATTTTTTCAACACGACTATATTATTAATTAAAATATCATCAACTTTGAGAATTTTCGACCTTGTAGCAAATGAGCGATGTGTTCTCGTATCTACCCACCTAATTGCTTTTTTTAGTCTACGCAGATTTTTTGAAAATATCACCTACATCAAAAGTACCTACATGTTTGAATAATGAAAAATAATAAATCAACAACTAAATTTAAAGATTGATATAATTTATCTTCGTACTATAGACACAATTATCATTAGGTATCATCAAAAACTTATAATGATTAAATGTTTGGCCTTAAGGTATGATGTTCAGTTTCAAATTGCCGGAAACTTTGGTGACTCGCACTGTTTGTGGTTGTATATTCGAAAGTTCTACAGGGCTATGTGTTTGTAATCACAATATTAAGTTTGTTCAGGCTCGGCCTTCGAAAACTATAACCAATATTAAATTTTCCGATGTTTACAGGTCACTCCTGAATATGAAATATACGAAATAATTGAATTACTTCAGGCGTAGGTAATGCAATCGACACGCGTCGTGCTGATAATATTTATCACAGTACAGAGTTACAGACTAAAGTTTTCACATCGAAATTATATCAAAGTTTTTTCTAGAACTTTTAATGTATTTTGCTCCGTCAAGCATCCAAATCTTGATGCTTGATTGTGCAAAACGCTCTGTAAGTCAATTCTCAATAACCCGAATTCCTGTCAGTATACGTGTATGACTCATAAATGAAAAGCTCCACTTACCGCTAGACGACATTCTTTTACATGATTACACGCAACTTGTCGGATGGTACAAAATCGATCAAGGTAATGACAAACACAAGATATATAAGTTGCGTCTTGATGTCCATAAAAGTGGAATGATCCGATGTGGCCGGACTGCACGGCGGCGGAATGCCGCGGGCGAGTTGGAATCAAGTCGTCATTACGCCAATCGAGTGTTATCGTAGCCGAAGAGTGGCGATCTGCGACGGTTCGCTCTGCATTCCTCACTTTATGGCCACGTTCCTTCATCGTTACACCCATAGATGTAAAGAATGCGTGCAACACACAATAAAACACCTGACAATATGTTAGATCCAAGCTTATTCTTTATTTTTTACCTGTAGAAAAACAAAATGCACATGAAATTCAGTAAGCCATATTCTTGGTTTTCAAAACTGGAAATACCTCACTTTTAGCTAGACTTGTTCGCCATATTATTGTCTTCTTGGCCACTGGCCAGCTTTGTTGAACTCTACAGTTACAGTGGCCATAAACGACCAATAAGATTGCGGGTAGGAAACTTAACGTTCCAAACCACATGAATTACAACAACTAAAGCACTGACTTCCTCCTATGTTGTCCCATTTTCCATATCCAAGTATCATCGGAAAAGAAATATGATAGACAGCAGCATTCTGTGTGATAGCTGGCGAGTATTTTCTTAGTAAGTACATTTTGTGAAAATGTGTACAACTAAATATTTAGAATTTAACTCAAAAGTCAGTATGTTTTTAAGCAGAAAGTAGTGATTTTCAGCAATGCTTTTCAAGATATCACGAAGCGAAATTGCTCTCGACAACAAAACTAATGACACTTTCATTATTTGACAATGGTCGGCGGGCGGGCGCCAACATTTCTAAGAAGCCAGTCATTTCGCAAAGCACCGCCGTCTAATGAGCGCAGCTTTCAAACCCATGGTCAGCCAATAAGGGCACAATAGAAACATCTCAACGAGAAGCGAAAGAAACAAAGTCATTTGAGATAGAGAAATTCTTTCGAGTGTAGCCTAGTCTTGAGTTGCGAAAGCAAACAATTTCCTCTTCATTATTAATAGCATGGAAAAGTTAAAGCGTGTACCACCTTTGAAAACATTTGAATATTTCGGCGAGGAATTTACGCCAGGTATTCGCTACACATCACAGCTTCACTTCAACCTTGATACAGTTCAAAGCCCGTCAGTTATGTTCATGAATTTTTTCGTAAGTTATTAGTAGCGTTTATATGTTCGCATGTCAAGGTTTTTTGTCAGTTTTAGCAGTCCTACCTTGCCTCTAAGAGAGCCTTGCTAATTGCTTGCCACGTGTCGGTTGAGACAAACAGGCCAGTGATTCATTTTCTTCTCATAGACACGTTGGCGGTCGTGATTTGTTTTTGTACAGTCGTTATTAATATTTAATCACAACTTTTTCATCTTTCCCGTCCCTAGCTACGTTAACACCTGAGCTAAACGTAAGAAATGTTAGCTCTACCAAATTCGGATTTAGTATGGAAGCGGTATAAATTACTTTTTCAAGAATTTTGTTTATTCAAGTGAGGCATTGAGATGTATTCGCCTTAGAACTTTGGGTCCTATACCCGGTACTGTGCTGTTAGGAACCAGTTCTTATATTCATGAAAAGGAACTCAAAGACCTATTAAGCTTATTACGCTATAAGTTCGCAAGAACGAAGGTTTTTAAACAAAAAATCTTCCTGTATCAAATACAATAAGCAGTTATAAATAATAGGGGTTATTACGTGTAATCTGAGGACGGTTGACAATGACTTCGTGTCAGGACTCTTCAAGCTTGAGGACATTAAAATAAGGAAAATTAGATACCTAAATTAAAAACATCAACTAGGACAATCTAACGTGACTGGTCGTGTCAGTGATTAAAGTTATTATTGCGACTAACTATGTTTCGTGACTTCTGCCTCTTGCGTTTGGAGTCTTCCGACGATTCGTCTCGCTATAACATATTTTTCTTCACATGTTCTCAATTTACATCAAGGTATAGGAATATAAAACGTATTAGTTGGAATATCTAGCAGATCTGTATTTTATATTTTCATTATAAAGACATATTTCCTCGTTCCTTTACAATAGTTATTAAATTACTCATTAAGTAAGCTATTCATAATACTACTGTTCACCATAACTGGTAGTTAATAATGAGCAGCCATTTAATTATTCGACGATTATGTCATTGCAGCGTATTTCTTGAAACTGAACACGAAAACTGTTCGAGGTAGCCGTGACGGACAATTTGTTCCCGCGTTTATGCTATTATTGCTCACCCATGACCTACAGCAGGTACGGGGGAGCCTTGCACACCAATTATTACAAGCAACATAACAAACATAATAATTGACGAAAAATCGCTGTAAGTAAGCGGATGTTCGTGTTGGTCACGCTTTTCCGTGGCAGCTAGGCAAGCAGAGGCAACATGTCATTGAAAATCTGTCTTGATAATCAAGTCATGTTTAAAAATTTAACTGCTTTTATATTGTCTGTAGTAAATTTTCATACCAGACAAATCTTTAAACAAAAGCAAATAAAAATACGGTGACCGCTCGAAGCTTGAAAAAACTCAAATTAGGAAATCAACACGAAATGCAATAGGTAAACGTTGAAAAGCTCTACATTAATTTACCAACCGTTTTATTATTATATTAGTCTTCTATAGAAATAGATCAGGGCTCAATGAACAACGAATACAGTCCAATTAACGTGTGCACTGTGCAGGAGCCAGTATGTAAAACTGGGATGAGGCCGAGCAGCAAGGTCGCCAACTACGCCACGATACCTGTTATGTACAAGGGTACAGTATTATGCGCATCTTCACAAACGTTAATTATTATCCGAGCTCAGGTTACAAGTAATAGACCTGCGCAGGCGACGACAACGCCGCAATTTAATGGATTATGCAGAGCATCTACAATAAATGCAGTTTTATTTTCTCTGTGCCAGAACGTACCTATTTGTTTTCAAATGGGCAATGTTCGAGCCAAGTATTGATATTGATTTTCATGTCTGGTTGAATTCTAGGATCACTTGTAAACCGAGTCGAACTGGGGAGGTTTTTAAGAATTGTTTATCTCTAGGGACGTCGTAAAGCGGTAGGTTCTCAACAGAAATTATGAGACTGTGCTGGTTGTATCTTTTATCAGGTAGTGTAGGTATGAATTATTCCACCATAAACTTAGTATACCGCGTGTATCTGACATCGACGCACAAACGATTTCCATGGGTCCAGGGCATAATTCTGGACACCCGGACTTAGAATTTTTCGTCGGCTTTTTTCTCAAGGTTTTTTTTTTTACTTTAGACTGCTCATAATCGTTATTCTGACCTAACCAAATGAGATTTTTAATAAAAAAATAATTAATTAACTACTTTCACTAAAAACTATTTACAAAAAAAAATACAACCGACTTCCAAAAAAAAACACTACAAAGTAAAAAATAACTTTAATTTCGGAACTCGGTGTTTTTGTTAATTTGTTCGTTTTTTGACACCGACTTCCGAAATTAAAGTTATTTTTTACTTTGTAGTGTTTTTTTTTTTGGAAGTCAGTTGTATTTTTTTGTAAAAAGTTTTTTATTTTTCACTTTTTAGTGGTACCCCACACCTAACAACACCACTGCAAAATCGCAGAAAATCAAAATACAAACGCCTAGTGCGTTTGTATTTTGCTTTGCTTTGCTTTGCCCATACGATTTTCGAAAGTTCCCCTCGACTTCTCTGGGATGCCATCATCAGATCCTGGTTTCCTTATCATGGGACCATTTGGGAAGTATTCCCTTTCCAACAAAAAAATCATTTTTAAAATCGGTTGGCAAGCGACGGAGTTATGCCCGAACAAACATAAAAAAAAAAAAAAACATCCGAAATGAGAACCTCCTCCTTTTTGGGAAGTCGGTTAAAAAGAGCAATCTGAATAAAACCACAAATAGATTTCAGCTCAGCTGAGATGATACCTACTGAACTCTACTTGAAAAAAAATGAAAAAATGAGAAAAGAACCGACGAAAAATTCCAACACTGTGGTGTCCAGAATCATGCCCTGGACGCATGGAAATCGTTTGTGCGTCGATGTATCGACACGCGGTATATCGTCTAGACTATACCGATCGTTATTGCTGCAACCTACTAAGGTTGCGGCAACAACGATCGATATAGTCTTATCACAGCATCCATTCTATCTAGTGGGTATGTTTGTAGTTAGCCGATGCAAACTAAGCCTTTGAGAGCAAGCCATTAATCTGAGTATTACTTTAGTGTCGTGATCAGACCTAGACGGTGGTTAGTTGGTACACTGAATCTGTTAGAGTGATGGACGAGGTTCAGAAAGCCATCGATGAATTGGATTATTTATTATTCAACGTGACAAATCGGTTATCCCAAAGATATGTCCAAAAATGTAAGTATTTGGATTGTGGAGGTTTTGGAGTGGTCCACCGTACAGGTGGATCGAAGATTTAACCATAGTTAGGGAATTCTGGACCCAGTCCCGTTACGAAGCTCTGCCGATCCCGCCTCCGCCGCATTAGTAAATCTTTGAAAGTCAGAAACCCGAAAGCATACAGCTACCAGTCTTATCATGGGATAGTAAGGTCAAACTTTACCCAGTGACTGGCTTGCGGAAGTCTATGTAAAATATCTACGGGTATTTATTCAGCTATTCGATTTTCTTGTATTGGAAGGCAATTCATACTTGCCTACTTATTTATTTCCTATATTTCAATTATAAACTAATACATTTGTGTATGTACCTATTCTGGTTAATTAGAGCAATCTATACTAATATTATAAAGAGGTAACATTTGTTTGTAAGTTTGTATGTAGGGGGTAATCTCAGGAACTACTGGTCCGATTTGAAAAAATCTTTCAGTGTTAGATAGCCCATGTATCGAGGAAGGATATACATATCATCACGGTAAGTCTAAAAGGAGCCGAGCATTAATGGAAAATGTGACGCAGACGAAGTTGCGTGGGTCAGCTAGTCTATACTTAATATTATAAAGAGGTAAAATTGTTTGTAAGTTTGTAAGTTTGTAAGTTTGTAAGTTTGTAAGTTTGTATGTAGGGGGTAATCTCAGGAACTACTAACTACTACTAATAAATTATAAAGATATCATGCATATTAGCCGAACTATCTCAATTTTTGTCTATCCCGGCGGAAAAAAATAGCTCTTACAACAGAGTTATTTGCGTGCGCTGCCTTAACAGTTGTATATAATTGAAAACAATGTATGGCAACCTGGTCCGCTTTGAAAAGTTCTACAAAAAAGTCCGCGGCACCATATTTCTATCTTTTATATTTTAGCAGATATAGTAGCTTTTATGTGTTAAAAAAAGTATTTTTCGATGTACTTATCTTTGAACGATTTTTTAAACAACCAAATATTAATCCTTATCGAAAAAAATGTTATAATGATCACAAGAACATCATAGAGATACGATTTGCCCAAAACAGTATGTCAATTGGTTGAATGGTTTCGAAGATAATATAAAATTACTAAATCGCAAAACGCCGCCCGCGCCGTCCATTCACGAACCGCATTAGAACATGCTTTGTGCAATTACGTAATTTTTCTGAATCGTGGTGTTAAGATTTTCCGCTGATTAATGACCCTCTCCAGTTATTATTTAACTTTTGTCGTTAGGTACGTGAGTTGTACGTAGTTGGTTGAATGTTGGTTGAATGTTGTTGGTCTATTGTTTTGGTTGCTCGGTTTCTCAAAACACAATTACAATATTACTTAGTTCTCATTCTTCGAGTTCGAAGCCTGCTGTGATATTTGTTTTTGGGATATCGGACAGTTTCAGCGATTGTTTATCATGCCTAAAAGGAAATCTCAACTTTCCCGTCAGACATCCCAGACATGAGACAAGAGCAGCTCGAGTACGCCGTACGGCAGAGTCTGCTCTTGATAATCATCTGCGCCTCTCGAGGAATAGAGAAAATATTTCGCAAGCATGCGCTGGGAAATCTAGCTCCGAGCGTTCACAGCGGCTTGCTAACCAAAGCTGGAGAACATCGCAGGTCCGTGCTCGGGAATCTAGCGCTGAACGTGCACAGCGTCTCAGTGATTTAAAGCAGCATGTCTCTGCAACAAGGGACAGGGAGTCTAGCGCTGAGCGCTCGCAGCGGCTCGCTAGCCTAGCTACATACATATGCAATAAAAACAAAACCCTCCTTTTGGCAGTCAGGAAATAAATCATAGCACTCAGTACTAACCGAACCACACTCATCATTTCATCAGAAGTTAAAATGTTTACCGCCCAACGAAGTGGGCACGGGTCAGCTAGTATTTAATAAATATGATACAGATTATTATTTTCATTAAAATACGCAAAGCTTACCTACACGTAGGTACGAATAATTCCCCGTATTGAATAGGCATTTACGTAAATAGAATCATGGACCAGTGGAGATTCATTAATTTTAATTGATGTTGTTCATGAGTATTAAACACAAAATCAATCGATAGGCATGTAGATACCTAGTAACATACACGTGTTTTATACTCAACTATAGCCCGAAGTTTTTTCTCCAGCATCTCGGTAGCAATCATCAATTTGATTGCTGGTACATACCGGTGTCTTTAACTGCCCATCATCGCCTAAGGTATTTTTTTATCAAAGTAAGAATCCTAATATATAAACTTCTTCCGTTACTGAGTGACTGAGTGACTGACAGGCAACGCACAGCCGAAATTACTGGTCGTAAAGAGCTGAAAATAAGCATTAAGTTCCTTGTTGAGTGTAAGGGCACAAGAGCACTAAGACAGGATTTCCCGAAATTCCTACGGGAATGGAAAAGACGGGATATTTGCGAAGACACAGGCAAAGCACTTATACGTATAAAATAAACACAGCCAACACTTACACTTTCCCAAAACATATTTACACGTGTCTCTGCCTTAAATCCTGTAAACTTAGAAAATGATCTACTTACTCTAATCTACTGATACTCGTTACGTCTTCATCCATGAACCTTCCTATGTCGAATAAATCAGTATATTCTGAATGGCGAAGTTCATACTCTTTTGATGGGCGATAGGCGTGAGCAATACGCCGAACGGTTACAGGTATGTAGGTGCGCGACTGCATTCGTCGGCGTGGAGACCGATCAATAAATTTTCGAAGGAGCGACACCGTAAACAAAAAACTCAACGCAGATTGGTGTGCTGCATTTTATGAACTTCCTTTAATGTACAACCTCAACACTCAATGACATGTACATCACACATGGAGGTCATAATTATAAAGTAGATAAGTGTGGATTAAAAAACTTTACATTTTAATTTAGGTTAAGTTAACGTAGATAGGTAGGATCACAGAAATATAAAATCTATGGGTAGGATGCAGTAATTTTCAGTAAGACCGAAGTTACATAATCACAGTTTTTCCTAGATGGTATGATTCAGTTACAATAAATAAGTTCTACAGATAATAAGTACTTAGTATCTAATTACCTTCATCAAAGTCCAGTAAGCTGAAAATATCATCGTCATGTCATGTCATCACTTGATTAGCAACGCACTAGGAGATTGAGACCACGGTCAGCAGGCCAGCGTGGCGTGCATTCAATACACAATGGTCTGCACTTATTTGCATTTGTTAGTCATTAAGGTGTATAGCAAGCGTTAACGTCAGCAATATTTCATCTTAAGATTGTAAGTTGATTTACCTCGTTACATTTATTCACGTAGGTAGGTAACTAATTTTCAATGAACAATACTGGGAAAAATATGTCCCTAGTGAAACTTTTCTTTGAAATAGATATTAATAGGTTTTTGATTTTAAGAAACCTCTCTTCTGAACTCGACTTCTTTTCTCATAGATAAACAAACACTCGAAAGATACTTATATTTTCATGTATTTAGTGAAAGTATCGATTTCTGTATTTTCGAAGCTCTGCTTTTACGATACTGATCTAGTATTTCGAACTATTATTTCAGTGGTCCCATGGTGTAATGGTTAGCACTCTGGACTCTGAATCCAGCGATCCGAGTTCAAATCTCGGTGGGACCTTGACTTTTGCACCTGTTCCTTCACTTCCGTCAATGTTTTACTAAAAAAGCTTATTTAGCTTGAAATTTAAACGAAGATTGTTAAACACTTGATCTAAAAATATTTAGCTTTCTTTTTAATCAAGTGCCCAGTTCTTGTTAATTAAAAGAAATGCAGTGTTGGTATTTGGTAGTTATATACCTATTCATTATAGAATTGAATCATCAAAAAAAAGCCAACAACAATGACAACAGACGGATCATTTTATCGAGCGCGCCATACTGCAAAAAACGTCAAACGAAATTGCTTTCCACTTAAATAACTAACTGTAAATTAATCAATGTACCAAAAAGTATATTTAATTACTGTCGGGTAGTTTACTGCGCGACGTAATAATGCTGTTTGGTGAGGTTCAAGCCCCTCATTACCTTCGTTAAGACGAGCCACAATTTACAATATGGGGGATGTCGGTTCCCGCTAAATTAAATAACTTAGGTAGGTATACTTTTGCTTCGCAGTCATGTAGCTCATACTACCTACAAGAGAAATTAAATTCAGTCATGTATTCAAAGTTTTCTTGTAAAAAACTCTTTATTTTTCACTTTTTATAGGTACCTGCACTATGGTTGCCAACTATACTGTTTTAAACAGTATGATACTGTTTTTCACTAAATTATACTTTTTACTGTTGAACAAAAATAAAGTATAGGTACAAAATACTGTTTTCAGCATAAAAATGCAGACACTATTATGTGTTATACTTAGACGCTCACACAAATTTGTTTTTATTTAGTCAGATGGCGCTCACTGCTCAGTGCAGCGCAGCCACAAACAAATCACACTGAGTTTCTGATTTAGTTTGAGTTTTTTATTAGTAAACACTTCAGAAGAATTTAAAAACATAACTAAAATTGTCTCATATCTACTTTCTGTTCCCGCCACCTCATTTACTGAAAGAGTTTTTTCAGTAATGCGTGCGTCGTGTGTGTAGTGGCGGGAGGAGAGAAATATAGCATCTATTAATTTAATAAAAAATGAGCTCCCCATTTATTTCAATTTCCGTTACTTATAATTGTGGTGAGGCGAGGAGGAAAGATGGTAAATTAATAACTTATGCGAGAAGCTCTAAAAAATATGTATTTAAATAAATAAAATACTGTTTAATATTCTTCATATACCTACTTCATTTCTTGTAACAAAAGTTGGCAACCCTACTGGTACCTACCCCACACCTAACAATACCACTGCAAAATCGCAGGAAAGCGAAATACGCAATTTCGTTTACTTGGATGACAAAAAACCATCATCCAAGTAAACGAATTCCAGCTATTTCGATTTAAAATGACTTCCTAACCGATTTTGATAAAATTTTAATGGGACCAATCGAGAAGTATGTCCTTTCTGATAAAACAAGATTTTTTCAAATCGGTTTATAAATGACGGAGTTATGACAACAACAAAAAAACAACTGAATTGAGAACCTCCTCCTTTTTGGGAAGTCGGTTAAAAATGAAACCGACTTCAAAACTGTAGGTAATTAATAGGTAACTGACTAAAAAGGGAGAAATAAAAGGTCTCATTTCTTTTAAAAAATCTGTAGTAAAATGGCAACTGTTATTTTTTGTGGTCGGTGTCTATATCTTCGGAATAATCGTTGTCACTTGGTAGTTGTATATATCGGTGTAACCCGCCTACTGCCAGCAGTACGCTAACCATTTGTATGTTGGATTCTAAGGATAACTTGATTACATCATCATCTGTCTGGCCTTTCCCCAACTATATTAGGTTCGGCTAACTCTGACCGGATTCAGCTGAATACCAGTATTTTACGTAGAGCAGCTGCCTACCAGACCTCCACAATCAATTAACTGGGTAACACGGTAGGTACTCCTTGGTAAGACTGGTGTCAGTTTTTCTAAATTTTGACTATCCGTAAATTCTGCCAAAGATCTCCAAATGACAGCTGAGACCAACAGCTTAACGTGTTTTCCGAGGTACGGAGGGAACTCGGTATGTTAAGATGGTCACCCATCCATAGACCAACCTCTGCAAACGTTGCTTAACCTTGAAGACCAACCAACCTGTGCGGCTGTCACATGCTGCATACCTTCTCAATTTTATGACTTTTCTGTGAACTAAAGCACGACTAAAGTAGCCTGAAATAAAGTCGTTATTTTTACTATAGTTACAAATTTTAAAATAACGCTGCTAAGCCAATGACACGTTTTCCCAGTGACTGATACAAACATAACTCTAAATCTCAAAAACTACTGAACCGATTTTAATTAAACTTGCACTGTTTCCTAAGTTGAACTATATCTAGTCTAGCTAAAACCAATTTTGCAATTCGACTTGTAGTTATTGAGATAGGAGTGGAAAAACATGGAAACATAAATTCACTTAAGATGTTAAGCTAACATTACTTATACAAAAACTACAAAAACTCTGATAAATTTTACTTATAGATTTTTTGAAATCAGTTAAAATGTGAGCCAAATGAGATGGATTTTTCAAAACAAAAAGTTTGTTTTCGTAGTTGAGAGTTATTTTATATGTATGTTATAAATATTTTTACTTGAAAATAAGTGGTATAACTTAGTCGAGATAATTATTTGGTAGATATAGGAACATTTTGGTATGCATACTTGAAGAAAAAAATGTTTTACTTTTTTTACTATCAAAATAATGTTGAGTACATTTTGTGCTCGTCAAGAAAAATGTTTAACAAAAATATCTACTGCTACTTTTCAACGAAGACTTAAATCATTCTTTTGGGTTTTAAATATGCCAAACGTTTTGTAATCACAGTCGCTTCCACGGTTTATGTAATTATCCGGTTAAAAAACGGTCGGCCAACATTTTCGGCTCATTGTAATTCTTGGCCCGCTCTTAAAAATGATGAGGTACCATACTCAGAAAATTATATAAAGACCTTATTGAACTGATACCATAGGTACTTGAACATTTATTTATTTATTAGGCTCTCGGACAATTGTTAACACCAAACATGTTATAGACATACTTAACTTAAAGAAGGTGTAGTGCCACAATTTTTTACAGGTAAGTAAGCACTACATTTGCCAAAACAATTATGTGCTTAACATAGCACACTTTGTGAATTTGAGCAAATACGCAGAAACATTCGACACCTTAAAAAAGTGAATGGAAATTTCGAAGCTTGTTGTCGTGGTCCCATGGTGTAATGGTTAGCACTTTGGACTTTGAATCCAACGATCCGAGTTCAAATCTCGGTGGGACCTTGAGGGGCATTTTTTGCTCAACCGTAGCCTCAACTTTTTAATCAAAATTTATCGACAGGGAATTAAAACTTAATTCGGGTGTCCAGGCTAAGAAATTTGTTTCGTGTCTCCAAAGCAGCATTCCCAAGCGAATGGACGTGGTTTTGTGGAAGGATGATTAACGGCGCGAAGTGACAGCTGAGGCAAGAGGCGGGAGCCTGCAGATGGATGGCCCACCGCAGGCGGTTCCCATGCACGTCCACGTTCCCAGCGTTCGTCAGCACTGTAATGATCGTGAATTCGCAACATCAAAAATACTTCCCCCTGAATGTAGCGGACATTGTACGAACGATGATACCTCGTATGCCTGCAGTAACTGGATACTTATATTACGGTAGATAATCCAGTGATAAAATTAAAGTTATCCTGGAATGCATTCATTAATTTAAAACTAAGTAGGTATTCCATTAAGACTTGTGCTTTTTTTATAACACAACAAAGACATGACACAAAATAATTGATGATACTTATCGGTTTTTAGGTCACTCCCGTCTGGTAACGCTTATGTTTGTAGATAATTACGTACTGTAAAGTACAGTCAGAGTAAAAAATCTGGTTTAATATTCATTTTATTTTGAGTTACTTTATTTTTGTATACCAAGTCACAATCCGACAAATTTGGAATAACTAAATAAAGTTTGCCTATTTTATGTTGTAAGTATTATCGTATGGTGATGATTTTTATGGCTTAGCTTAAATTTATATATACATATTTTTAAATAATATATTACCTAAATACAAGAACCTACAAACCTTGAGGGGTCTTGACAAGAAATGAGCTGTCAACGCAAAAAAAATTGGTTCACGCCTTGGTAGATGCAAAAACAGTTCGTGAGGTCGGATGGCCCCCGTCTATACTTACAGCCATGTCGATTACCATTTGTGATAACTACGGTCGATGAGATCATATTTAACGTGAATTATTCAAGGGAAGTAGTATGTTTTCTTCGGGAGCCTTTGAGGGCCCCCGACACAGATTCAGGCAGAAATAGGAACCCCGCGCTTCAACTTCATTTCCAATAACTTTAGACACGTCATTTCCTCCCGGATAAAAATCTGTCAGATGATAGTTAATATAATCCTGTAAGTAATAAAATAAATCAGCTGGCAAGACGCTGAGGGAAAACTCGTCACTTGGTGGATTTGAGTAGGCGATAGATGCCCCCTTCAGGGCGTTAGCTGACAACCTTTCCACCAAGATACAGCCGGCCTACTTTTGTTTTCTCCAAGATATTGGGTTTGCTATAATCTGACACAATTTTCATTCCTGAGGAAATGACAGAAAACCGTATTTTTCAACGTGTTTGGGAGGCTGCCAATGCTTAACCCACCCACCGAATCGCAGCTGACGTTCAAAGAGGTCCATGTTAAAGCTCAATTTACCATTTTACAAAGGTATCGTCCGGGTGGAAATGTATTACAAAATTTGAGCCTGGCTGGCGGTCTTTTACGACTGTACCAGAGTTTAGTTAGTTAACCCGTTTTCTATATAACAGGTTGTTACCGACATGGACGGAACGATGAGACCGCTGAATCTCATGTGTATTGCTATTACGATACATACTTCAATATAATTGGGCTGAACTTATAACTAAGTAGGAAGGAGTACGTTACCATACAAGTACAACGTGGAGTAAAGAAATGGTAGATTCATTTAATTTGGAATTTTTTCAACTGTAATTCTGTTTAGTTTCTTTCTGTACTTAGCGGTTTTTGGCACAAACTAAATATTTACTAAACCAGTCAGTCAGTAGTAATGATAAATGCCTGTGATAACGAGCTACTTCTGAATGTAGGGTATTAATTGTTGTTTATTTTTTTTACAAGTTTAAACGTTTTATCAAGTTATTTTAATTTTAAAAATTTACTTGTACCTATGATAAATAAAAAAACACAATACGACACAATGGTAAGATCTAAGGCAGGTACCGTGTAGGTGTGTAGGTATGTAATAAATTGTATGTAAAAATAATCCATTATCGCTACTGTGCGCTACAAACTTTTAGAGCTTTACAAAAATATTTCACAAAACACGAGTGGAACATATTTTGTAGGTACCTACATACATATATTGGGTAAATACCCACGTATTTGTTTCGGGTTGTGCACGTACGAGTAATTTATTATCGCACCCACAGCTTGGTACCTTCCTATCCCATTTGTGTTGCGATTTTAAAATCTTTTGACTATCATTTTTATACTTTCGCTATACCCTAAGATTCGACGTTTGATTTAAAGGTTTAGAAAACTGATAAGTAAGCGACATCGCCACCAGAACTTGCTTTGTACTCAACCTTTTTCTTTCTGGGCCAAATTGCCCGTCTCCTATTGTCATCATGGGCAACAATAACCTACAGTAAAATAATATTCTATAGCATCAATAACGTGTTAGCTTGACGCCACACGTTAAACTATTCAACACATTAATACAACCTTCAATAGGCTAGTTTCTACCATCAATAAATTGCAAATCTATTTAGTCCGCCAGTTAGAGTATTGAAAAATAATGAACACGTTTTTTGTTTTCGTAAATCAATGAATGTTGACAAAGATAAAACGCATCAAAACTCGGGAGTGGGGGCTCGTGAACGCACTAAAAAACGCACTTCGGGGTGACGTATTGAGAATTTTAAAAGCGTCGCATCTTCGTCAATTTTGGTTTACGTTACAAAATAAAAACGAGTCGAATATTTTTTGATAATGTTACCGACGGACTAATTAGATTTTTTCAGTTGAAAAGCCTATTCTGTGTGTTATACGTTTTTTTTTTCACAGTTTTTAATGTTGTTTCCTTGTCTCCAGAGCGAGTACCGCTTCGCAGGCGGAGGGTACCCTCGCGCTGGCGTGGGTAGCAGCAGCACACGCAGTGGCGGGCTGTGCTCGGCGGCGCTGGTGGGGGGCGCCCTGCTGGCAGCAGTGGCGGTGCTGGCCGTCGCCGCGCTCGCCTTCTACATGGGAGCCCTTAGGCCTGATAATGGGGAGCGTAAGTACCAGCTCATGGTTTATCAATGTTGTACATTTAGGGCAGAGGTGAGGTAGCGGTCAAACGTACGGCTATAAATATTAAAAAAAAAGGTACTAGCTTCGCCCAAGTGTACGTCGATAATTATCCCAAGGGAACGATGGAAAATACCTACTCCCGGGATGAAAACTCCTATGCTATGTTCTATATCAATACATGGTTTATCCCTGCACCAACCCACGGGTTAGAAACAGAGATATAAGTACAGACAGAATAACTTTCGCATTTATAATATTACGAGTACCTAACTACCTAACTACATAAGTATGGACCACAACTTTTGACAACAATTCCCAGTGGGCTGAGACTATACCAAGGATGAACCTAACTTAGCTGTCACATACACAAATAGACTTAGTAGCTTTATACCGAGTACCTACCTGCCTAAAATGCTCGTTTACGGAGACGCGGGGCGTCGCGTGCGGCGTGGCGGCCCGCACTGAATTCAAACATAGGTAATGTCGTTGTATGAGAGCGTTTACGGACAGATTTCACAGACGTTTATTTGAAATGAGGCGATGCACGCGGCTTCGCACGTGGCTGTGCCCTTGGCGTTGCAGGCGGCGTCGAACGCGGCGGCCGCCAACCCGCCACCGCAAACAATACACCAATTTTGCAAATTCCCCGAAAATCCAAGTCACATTCCCCAATTTGGCGACTAAAATTCTACTGATTTTATAAGATTAAGTACACATAGTGCGCACAGCTAAAGAGTGAAATTCCCTGCCGGAGTCGGTGTTTGCTAATAGCTACAACCTGGGAGTCTTTAAGTCAAGAGTGAAAGGTTACCTCTAGGCAAGCGTGCTATATACGACCATATTATCGCTTACCATTATCCATGTTAAAAAAGAAAACTTTTCCCTTTTTTGCTTTTAAATACGACCGGCGGTATTGGTCTGGGTGTCGTTTTTATATCCGTGTAACTTAACAAATTCATTTCACTATGTTAAATGAATAAAACTCAAAATTGTCATGTATCAAAATATTAAGAAAAGTCTAAAATCTAATTACTCGGCTTGGGCCGGACTATCGATATTCAAAATCTCCGCATTCTCTCCACATCTTGCCAATCCCCAATAAATCCCAAATCAACTTGAGATTCTCCGCAGTTTGGAGAATTTCCCGCACGTTGGCAACGCTAGCTTGAGTGTCAAGCGTCCGCCCCACCGTTGCGGCGGACGCCGCCTCTCCGTAGACGATCAAAACGCTCGACGCTCCGCGTCTCCGTAAACGACATTCACCCTAAAGATGATGTAACAATTAATTTGCCGGCCTGACTGTACCTAAATAATCGTACCTATGTACAAAAGCTTTGAGCCCACGTTTGCATTTAGAAAATAGAGGTGTTTATTAAAGTTGCCCTAAAATCATGTGAGTTCTAATTTTCCTAAATCGAATTTACCCTGAAGAAGCCGTTGGAACGTCTCCACGTTGGTATGTCAAGCCAACCTCATCGGTCTTTTAAAATGAGAAAACATTAAAAAACTCAATTTTAATCAGGAAACGGTTATGAAAATTTATCATATTACACATACCACTATGTGTAATAATGTGATAAATCTTTTAAAAATTAATTGGACGTGATGGAAAAGTTGATTTGGGCTTCACATTCATCACTCATGTAGGTTTTATTGAGACAAGCAAGATTTATTGAGTATTCGCAATGACAGTTAAAGAGGGACTGCAACACGTGTTGTTTGTCCAATACCTTTCAATAGGACCAGCCGGTCTATCCTGTCAACAACTCACCGTGTTGATACTGCTGTCTCACTCCTTCTTTCCGATTCTACGATAGTACTTACACAGTAGATGCTATGAGGTGAAATTTAACAACGAAGTTCTCCTTTAAATTGAATTATCTCAGGAGTACCACAAGGAAGTACATTGGGACCCATCCTATACTTGCTTTTTACCGCAGACCTTCCAACGCACGCTGATACTTTGACTGCCACCTATGCAGATGCGGAAGCTCTTTTGTCGGTACACGAGGATACCGCCATAGCATCAGCCAACATACAAGCCCAAATCCATCAAGTGGAAAAGTGACTAGATGAATGGCGTATTAGGGTTAATCAAGGAAAATCTGCCCATGTGACCTTCACCCTGAGAAGGCAGTCTTGTCTCCCAATAAGGTTTTATAATTTAAAAATATCTCAAGCTGAAGATGCCAGATATTTGGGTATGCATCTTTTTTTTTTTTTTTTTAGGGATGGGAAATCATCCAATGACTCCTCCCGCTCTGGGTGTAGCGGGAGGGAGTGTCAGACTTCTACTGACTAAAACCCATCCTTGCTCCTTCATTGCCCTTTGTGTTCCGGAGCCACGGTGTCTCTTGCGAATAATCCCGCGACTCCGGCAGGCGTCGGCCCTTTCGGGCCCCTCTGTGTGCTGACTCTCTTTGAGGCGCGCGTGGAACACTAACGCGCCGTCGACACGGCCTGTCGTCACTAGACGGACGGACGGCGAGCCACCCATAGCTCGCCGTCCACAGGCCCGTGCCTACGGTGGCCGGAGGTCACCAGGTGGTGTCCCCCGACGCCCGCGGCGTCCACCACGGCGGCCGGGACGAGAGGGTCTCCTCTCCCTCTCCGCCACCTCCTTCGCTAGCATGACTGCTTCGCAGAAGGAGGCAACGGCGTCCCATTCCGATTTGGGTATGCATCTGGATCGAAGACTCACTTGGAGAAAGAAAATCGCATGCATATTCCCTATTGTAATTCCATCTTGTTTGTATGGATTGACAACTCGCTTCATATTCACGTTACCTAAGCTTACACGGTGCGATGTGTACAGAAATGTACTGCAGATCTACTCGTAAGTTATAAATGGATACCTATACAGTTTTTAAAAAAAGTGTGAAAGAACACTACCTTTTAGAATATATGTATTTTTTATTTATACTTATCTTAAAATATTATTTAGTATACATATATTAGCATCATATTTATTTTAGTAATATTTATGTATTGTATGTTATATTTAAAGTTTATTGTTCTATTTAACTTCTACACACGTGTCTACATCTCTTTTATTTTGCCCTCCTTTTGCAGGTATGCTGGAAGATATTTCTTTAGAAATAAGCGTCACCTTTGTACCTATTTTTCTGTCTCCTTTTTTGTCTATTTGTGTGTGTTTGTACATAAATTGTTAAATCTATATCTACATCTATCTATCTATTCTATACTTATAATAAATCTATAGAGAGGTCAATTCTGTACATGAAATATATTTCCAAAATAACTATCAGGGGGTGATTAGGGATCGATACTGATGCCAAAAATGCAATCAGTATAATTTTTGTCTGTCTGTCTGTCGGTCTGTCTGTCTGTCTGTCTGTCTGTATAACCGTTATAGAAACAAAAACTACTCGACGGATTTTAACGAAACTTGGTACAATTATTTTTCATACTCCTGAGCTGGTTATAGTATACTTTTCATCACGCTACAATCAATAGGAGCAGAGCAGTGAAGGGAAATGTTGGGAAAACGGGAGAAATGACTCCATTTTTTAAGCTTCCGTCGCGTGTGCAACCTTAATGGTGAAAGCTACACAGAAATCAAGAATGACGGAAAAGTGTTTCCTTAAAATTATATAAAAAATATCCAACGACAGCATATGTCTATCTTTTATGATTGACGAACAATAACACGTGTAACTCCCGATAGCTTAGCAGTTCGAAGCTTTCTGATTGTATTTGTCTACTCTTACGTTTATAAAACTCTCAGT
The DNA here is from genome assembly GCA_963859965.1 of Ceramica pisi. Lineage (NCBI taxonomy): Eukaryota > Metazoa > Arthropoda > Insecta > Lepidoptera > Noctuidae > Ceramica > Ceramica pisi. The sequence goes on from OY982529.1 coordinate 9,600,824, forward strand.
CGTCCCTAATTAACATTAATAAAAGTTAACATTATTAACTATTCCATTAAAAAGAATCATAGAAATCGGTATAGAAACACCAAAGTTATACATGAAAAACGCTAATAATAAGCCATCGCGCGTGAATACTGAATCATGCTTTAAGGATTATTTTTGTGGTCGCGAACGCACAGGCAGGCGGCTAGCTTGGCGCCTAGAGGCTAGCGAGTAGCTTCGGAAAACGGCTTACGACAGTTTGCAATATCCTTTAATAATTATAATGTCGAGGGGAAGATGGTTATAATTTCGCTTTACACCAAACGAGTAATATTATAAATGTGAAAGTTTGGTTGTTTGTTACTCAATCACGCCAGAACGGCTAAACGGATCTTAATGAAATTTAGAACAAAGATAGATTATAGTAGGGGAATAGCACATAAGCTACTTTTCATCCCGGTAATATGTTCCCTAGGGATCACGCGGGCGAAGCCGCTGGCAGAAGCTAGTAAATAAATAAAATATTCCACACTATCAGCACCATATCAGCATTTCACTACGTATACCTACTTATTTATGTGCAAAAGAACATGACGTAGTGGAGTGTAACAAGGAAGATACACTCAACGGGAAATGATAAATAGAAAAACTTCAATGTAAATTGTGGGAGACGTGCGAGGGAAAGTGGGTTACTGGGAATGTTCTTACGTTATTATTGTATAATAGGGTAATTATAGCTATCGCCGTTGGGCTCGGTTTGACCTTTATAAAAGAAAAATACGTGGGAAATTTACCCAGCTACGTCAACAATGTGTCCTCAATTTTGGCTTTGGACCTTTTTCGAAGTAATATAATAAGGGCCGTTCAGGAATTGCTAAATAAAGTACAGTTTATTGCCTGCCTCTAAAACACGGCTGAGTTCACATTTAAGATTTTATTTGTTTTTAGCGATGTTTTGTTATATCGTACCCTAAAAAACTACCACTTGTGCCGTCTATTCGTATTACACTTATGACGGTTTTTTCCTATTAAAAAAGGAAGGAAAACTAGATTGAATGGGGTCCTTATTAATTAAAAATAAGCTATTATTTTCATGATACGACAGTTTTTTTTTAGAGGACGTTTCAGAGCAAGTGTCAAACACCCTAAATCACCCTTGAATCTTTTTGTAGCAATAATATCGTTCGAGGGCACGTTCCGCGTGACGCGCGGCGACGTGTACGGCGGCGTACCGGGCAGTCCCTCGCACCGTGAGCGTGCGCGCCGCTACAGCGTGGCGCTCCGCCAAGTGTTTGCCGCGCCCTCACCCCTGCGCCAGGCCTTCACCGGCGCGCTCGTCACCGGCTTTGGTGACCGGAGACTAGACGTACACTTTAGATTATATCTCGATAGGAGAAAAATACCAAGGTGATTCTCTACACAATTTTACTGACACTGAACCTTTACTATTTGCTATACAGTCGACATTATATCATGTCTTTGTTTTCAGTTCTGTTTCGAACATCGAAGAAACTCTTAAGAATATTTTAATTCAAGATTTAAATTCAAAACATCCAGCAATTGGACAAAGTATAAAAGTAGACACATCTAGTATTATAATAAAGAGAGATCTAGAACACACGTATCATTCTGAATCTTACGTAAAAGAAGCTTTGAATGAGAGTATGGCAATGAGCAATCCAAAAGGTTCACCGCCGCCAGCTGGAATAGACAAAAATCTTCAGACGAGGGTAGGTGTCGTGCGTAAGACTACAGTAAAGCCTAATCAAAACAAAGATCCAGATGAACCTGACATTGACACAGAAAATATTCCAGTGGTACAGGGATCGTTTCAAATCACGAAGACTGAAGCAGATATCACAGAAAACAAAAAGTTAAGTTCTAGTCCAATACGTCATGAAGATAAGGGAAGTCACAAACCGACAGCTGTCAAAACTACAACAACGACTAAAGCACCTCCTACTAGAACCACACCAAGGACTACAACGACGAAGAGAGTTCCTACAAGCACACCAAAGACTCGACCGTTTACTATAACATCTACTCTCAATGTTAAGACAAGGACAGAACCGACACCAAAAAAAGACACCGCGAAGACTACACGAGCTCCAGTTATTGTCACCAGCTCTACAACTTCGACAACGGTTACGCCTTCAACTACAGCTCAGGCAAGCACCACCACCAGTAATGTATCCCAAATTCTACTCGATCTACTAACAAATGAAAATCATTATAAAGATTTACCCAAAATTGACACATTGTTTACCGTCCCACATGTTATTGACAACGAACCGTGGCGACCTATAACTCAACAATATTATGAACGGACAAGCGAACCTTCCATAGCTCCTGTGGAGATCACTAGTGACCTAAATGCTGAAGACAGAATGGGAGTAGCAGAAGTAGTAGATGATGTCTCAATATTGGAAAGCTTACTGACTCCAATTCCACCAGTAAAACACAGAGATAGAACGACAATCAGGCCCATAGGTCTACATAACGTAGATCCAGATTTAGCTGCTGATATTTACGTACCAAGTCCAATATACACGAGTTTTACGTTACCAACCTATGCACCACCCTTAAAAAACATGGAAACTTTAGGATCTAATTATCCAAAACCACATCCTATTCCAGTAGATAAAATAAGTGGAGTTGTTGAAGTAATAGATGAAGTGGACTTTGCTGATGACGATGACGATGGAAAACCAGTGGAACGTCCTCCCAAAGATAAACAAACAAGTGTTAGTATCAATGTTCTTCAAGCCGATAGCACAGATAACGACACTGAACAACTTTCTATTGATGGTGCCTCAATACTGAAGAAGCATAACACGACTACAAGTACAAGCACATCGACAACTTCTACTACTACTACCACCACCAACAGCAGCCCCACCACTACTACCACCACGAGTTCTACCACAACCACAACAATGGCTACTAGTACCCCAAACACTACTAAAGTACCAGCTACTAGCACCGTCCCCATAACTCCGGAGTCAGAAGTAGGGACTACAACGAATAAAACTACTGAACAACCACAGAATGAAACATCGAAAGAAAATTCTACAAGACGACCCAATAATAAAGTGTCTATTATACCTAGCACAGGTGCACCACATCTTACTTGGGAGTTAATAAACACTTCTACCAACGAAAACGACACGTTTAGCAAAAATTCTCCGGAAAAATATTATAATGACACATTACAAGCAATTATAACAAAGAACGACGATGTTTTTCCAAATACAACTCCTAAGTTTCCTGGAAAGGTTTCAATATTTCGAAATTTAACAGATATTATAAAAAAGTATACGCAACAAAATACGGCTACAAAATCTGAAACCATTGTAAACGACATGGAAGTTGAAGAAAGACATAATCATAATAAAATGACGGGGTCTGTTGAGGTAGTCCCCGATGATGAGTTAGAGATAACGACAGCTGGCGTTATCACGTTGTTACCTGCAAAGTCTAATCTGGGCATGAATCGACCTCTCAGACCTCGACCTAAAATAAAAATTCAAGAAACTCAACCAACTAAAGAGAATTTACGCAGTTTTTTTCGTAACGACCCCGAAACACAAAAGATAATCGATGACTTGAGTACCGAAAATTATTACCAAAGTCATGAAATTAATCAAAGTGATTCGGGGAGTGCAGAAGTTATTCCTGAAATAGAACTACACGATCAGTTAAGGCTATCGACTGCGCCTGAAACGATACAAGTTAATGCACCTGCATATTTTCCAACAAGCAATAGATTTCCAAAATCAAGTGATGATTTAAATTTTTCAAACGAAAATAACGAGGCATTTAAAAATTTGGAAGTATCAAATACTACGACCGTCCCTGAAGGAACATATAGGGTGTCGTATCATGTGACCGGTAGTGTAAGCAGTAAACGAGCAAACAAAACTCAAACTCTTCCTGCATATGAGTTAGCCTTAGAACCAGATGTTGTATTGGAAATACCAATAAATCAAACGAATCCTTTGACTATTGATAAGTTGAAACAACTCGCTAGCCTCGCTACAATATCAGATTCTAATAACAACACTTTATTTCGAGCACCAGGCGGTGTAATTTCAACAAAGGCAATACCATCCAGCTACACATTGAACCAAGCTGGGTTTAAAATTCTAACAAAAACGTTTAATAAGAATCCTCCATCTAAACAAGAAGGGAATAGTTTTGATAAACCAGAAAAGTCTTACAATAAGCCTCATGGAACCAAACCAAATAAGGAGAAGGAGAATGTCAGCAACTTTATCAAGGAACTTATCAAAGAAGGTAGGCTTTCACAATGCAAAAATGATGAGATCTTTGAAACTTTTAATAAGTTAATGATTTCTAAATAACACTTGTCAATTTCAGAGGAGTGTGATAACACTACATCGTTCCGTTGTCCAAGCGGTCTATGTCTTCCGCTGACGTCGCGCTGTAACCGCTTGCTTGACTGTCCTGATGGCGAGGACGAACGTTCATGCTCTTGCGCAGACTACCTACGTGCAGATTTCTCACAGTCCAAGATTTGTGATGGCGTCGTTGACTGCTGGGACTATTCTGATGAGAATAAATGTGGTATGTTAAGCTAAGATAAAATATTTTATCTTGCTGCTAGTTTTCCTGTGCAAAAGCTTGTAGCAAATTGCAAGCCCTTCATTCATTGTAGGTTCATGACCAACTGAAGTCACATTAAAACCCTTATTTCATTACAGGTTACAGGCAGCGGTTGAAATATGTGAAGAGTAAATAAAACTTACGTTTTGAATTATTTACAGAATGGTGTAAAGAAGGTCAGTACGTGTGCGCCAATGCCCGACAGTGCCTAGACATGGCTAAGGTGTGTGACGGCACGCCCGATTGTCCTCTCGGTGACGACGAAAAGAGCTGCGTGGCCCTCGCTGATCAACTAGAGCATAACGAAGTCATCCCATATAACGAAGAAGGTATACTGATTGGTTTATTAAATTTCTGAGGTAGAGTCCGCGATGATTTCACTGACTAACTACTGGGTGACGTTTTCGGGGTCATCGAAAATTCCGTCGAATTTTAACTATGATCAAACTCATGTGTCATTTAGTATTTAATCTGCTATCTGAGTGCCAATTTTCGGCTGTAATGATGATGATGACCTGCATCAAATCGATAGAAAATATTTTGATATGATCACTTACAGTTGGTTTGAATAATTACAGGATACGTGATGGTGCGCAAGCGTGGTGTTTGGGGCCGACTGTGCGTGGAGAGCTTTGCCGACGTGGTGGAGCAAGCACAAAGCTCTCTCAAACTACCCGACCTCGGCAGAGCTGTGTGCAGAGCTATGACCTTCCAGTAATAATGTCTTATTTTCTTCATAAAATCATAGCGGGTCCAGCTCCCGGCTCCTACCTCAGGGGATAGACGTTAATTTGAATTACAGTCATAGGCCCACGTTGGGCGCCAATTTTATTCGTAGGCATGTAGTTATGTTTCTACTACATTGCTCTTAAACATTATATTAATTTATGTTTTTAAAACAATTTCTCTACTGCCTTTGTAATTCAGCAACTTTTAAAATTCTACATTTATTGCGGTCTTCGCAATAATCATTTCAAAATTTCAAATCATTAATGCTTGCTTAGGAGGAGGTACCTATTCAGGTAGCGTCCTGGCTTCCGTCAACATACGTCTATTCTTTGTACTATCTATCTAAAAATTCGTTGTGTTGTTCAGTGATGCGGGCTGGGCGCGAGAAGCACGCGAGGGGCGCCGGTCCAGCGCGGCGGGCTACTGGGAGGTGTGGCACAATGCTGCTGCGCGCGCGCACGACACGCGCCTCTCCTTCCGACGTGCTGCATGCACCAAGAAACGGGCTCTGCGGGTCAGGTGCACCGGCCTCGACTGTGGGATACGACCTCATGCTGATGCTCAACAACCCAGGTATAAAAGACTTCAGAAGAATAGAAATAGATGGTGCAATTTGAACTACCCTTGATATTTCTGATGATAGTAAGTTCGATGATACGAAGTTTTGTGCAGATACCGAGTCCGATTTCGAGATTCTCAATAACAAGGATATACAAACAATCGAATCTAGCCACCAAACCTAAACTTTCACCAATCGTTCTGTCGGTACTTTTGAGTGTTGTTAGGTAAAGTGGGTGTAAGTGGCCAAGGGACCTACTAATCGGGAAGCCCGACTATTTGGCAACATTTTATAATCGGCTCGTTATGAGCTTAAAAAGATAGGAGACGACACCATTTTATTATCTACTTGTTCAATGCATATTTTAAGAATAAAATCAGCACATAAACAGTGCCTGAAAAAAACATGAGATGGACAGACTAGTCGCCAACTATTCGACTACGTTATAGTTGGCGACTAGTCTCTTCGGCCTAGTCCAAAGTCGGGCCATCTCTGCTAGAAACGATACTGACGGTCACGTGCGCCGCGGCAGGGTGGTGGGCGGCGGCGGCGCGGCGGCGGGCGCTTGGCCCTGGCAGGCCGCGCTCTATCGCGACGGAGATTTCCAGTGTGGTGGCACACTGGTGCACCAGCAGTGGCTGCTGTCGGCCAGCCATTGTTTCTACCAGTGAGTATAAACGACTTGATTTTTTATGTTACTTAACCATGACTGATTAACAAGTAGTTTTGTATGGGAACTGGCGTGGCCACCAGCTGCCATTCCATGAAACCTTTATATAAAGGTTTAATGACACTAATCTTTATTGAGATTTTTTTTTTGCAACATCGTGCTCTAAAGTGTCACGTTGCCGAGAGAGATATTTAGAGATTAAGGTACCAAATGATGTGAGAACGGGGAACGAGGAACGTGTGTGAAAGAGGAACGACGAAATCGCGTATGTCTAGTTATTCTGAAAAACGTACATGTAAGGTTTGTTATACGCCATGACGTCGAACAAAATTATCAGCCATAATCTAAGCTTGGCAACGATCTTTAATCTAACCATCATCTTTAATCGCAGAGCCACAGAAGCACACTGGGTGGCACGACTGGGCGCACTACGGCGCGGCGCGTGGCCCCGCGGTCCGTGGGAGCGCGTGTCGCGCGTGCGGCAGGTCGTGCTGCATCCCAAGTACGCGCCGCGCGGCTTCCGCAACGACATCGCACTGCTGAGAGTGGACGCCGTGCCGCTGCACGCGCGCTTGCGACCCGCCTGTCTACCGCCCGCGCGCGCGCAGCCCCCCGCGGGACAGCACTGCACTGTGGTCGGGTGGGGCCAGCTATATGAGCATGAGCGAGTCTTCCGTAAGTAGCTATTTTCTTTGTATTCATTGATGTTAGTTCAATGGAAGTTCTGTGTCGGTCTCGGTTGACCCCATCTACTTTATCGAAAAGAGAGGAAAGTAGACTTAAAGGTTCTACTATTTTAAGTTTTTATACTTTTTACTATCACTACATTTCCAGCGGACACGCTCCAAGAGGTGGAGCTACCAGTGATATCGACGTCAGAATGCCGCCGGCGCACGCGCCTGCTGCCGCTGTACCGTGTCACCGATGACATGTTCTGCGCGGGCTACGAGCGAGGCGGACGGGACGCTTGTCTCGGGGACTCCGGGGGACCGCTCATGTGTCAGGTACGCTAAACATTACATAGCTGATCTTTGGCCAAAAGCAATTTAAGTTATTATTTCTATATCTAAGTTATTGTTTCATTGTAATATTATTGCGGAATGTAATACTTACCAAACGAAGGTTAGGCTACGCTTGCCGAACTGTTTTTTTTTTTTTTTTAACTTTTACCCACTCTAGGAATTTCTCCTGTATCGTGTGTGCGTTTACAAACATACAAAGTCACATACACAAACAGCCAGACCCGGAACAACTATCTGTAGGCCATACAAAATATTTGTTCCGTGCGGGAATGGAACCCACGACACGCGGCGCAGCAGCCGATCGCTCAACCACTGCGCCCACCCGTGCCGTCAAAGTTGACAGATGGTGAACATCGTTACAGAGACAACTTCCTGCCTCGGAAAACGCCTTAAGCCGTTAGTTGGTTCTCGCTTTTTTATAGAACTGTGAGTGCCAGCTAGGCAATCGTTCGAAGTAAACTTATTATTCAGCTACTTCCGATTAGACTGAAAACCAACCGCAACGTTATTAAGGTGGAAGCTCCAGGGTAGCCCGCGAAATTCAAATATTTTTATGTTTTTTGCATTTTGCCAGTCAGTGTGAAGCTGTATGTTCAACAAAATACGGTTCGCGATCTTAAAGATAATTTATCTAAAGGATTATAGCCATTTGAATCATCAATATAACTCTTTAAGTTCATAGAACTCGATTGAATGTTATTTCGTGAAAAAGTCATTCAATCGAGTTGTATGAACTTAGAGGGATATATTGATAATTAAAATGGGTATAATTCTTTAGATAAATATGCGTTACGACCGCGAATTGTATTTTGATCAACATACAGCTTCACACTGACCGGTAAATAGCATAAAACATAAAAATATTTGAATTCCGCGGGCTACCCTGGCGCTTCCACCTTAAGAAAAAGTTGAAGAGAGACAGGATGATTCTTTACGAAACATAATCTTCTCCGTTTTCTTTCAGGAATCTGACAAATGGTACGTGTACGGTGTGACCAGCAACGGATACGGCTGCGCCCGAGCGAACCGGCCCGGCGTGTACACCAAGGTGTCCCACTACATCGAGTGGATCGACGGCGTGCTGGCCGCGCACACGCTACACAACGCCAGCGGCGCCGCAGAGAGCGAGGAACAGCTGCTGGCGGACCTGACGGCGGCGGAGAGCCGGCGCGGGCGCCTCGACGGCTGCCCGGGCTACCGCTGCCCGCTCGGGGAGTGCCTGCCCGCCAGCAGCGTCTGCAACGGCTTCCTCGAGTGTTCCGATGGCAGCGACGAGTGGCAGTGCACTACACTCGCACCGAACAACTCCAGCATAGACCCCGATTAACAGCATTTAACTCGTTTAATTACTTATAAGCCAGTACTTAGAAAGTAGCGTAAATATCGAAATTCGACTGATATTTTTAAGATATCTGTAAGTTATGAAGTCTCTGTTAATTAAAATGAGAAAATATTTCAATACCTGGTAAAAAAAAAATTCATTAACTTCACATAATGCGATTGCTACGCCATAATTATTACGTAATGTTATTTGGGTTTGTTTGTAAATATAGGTGTAATATTTGTGCCCAAATTGTTGTTTACCACTGCACGACTACTGCTAAATTGAATTTATTTATTGAAACACATGGATCGCCTTTTCCGTTTGAATACTATGTTTTTTAAATGGACGACGTGGGCCATGGAACGAAATAAAAGTGTAACGATCATTCTTTAACGTTTTATTTTTATTGAATTGTATTTCCACAACAACCACTTGAACTTTGTAGAAATAAGCTGGTAAAAAGGTTTTTTTTATAGATAAAATTAAAAATCAATGATCTTAAAAATAATTTTAATCTCTCGACAAATAAATTAACAAAATGCAAACTTTTAATACAGTTTTATATTCTTCAAAATAAGGATGATATAATAAATAATTAGCAATTCTTGTATAATTAACGATGTCGACATTTTTTATTATTTTAATACAAATCTTCACATTTTAATAAAGAAATATTCATTTAAAAATTATAATTACAATCACAAAATAAAATAGCATGTCCTAGGATAAAATATAATTTGGGTGAGTTTTCCCATAAGATAGACATCGATATAAAATAAGTAATGATTGATCACAAGGAAGTAATACAAGTAAGAAAATTAGACCTCACGCGTGTGACGTGTCAAGCTTCGGGGTTTAATGATCGCACGATTATGAACAGAGATAGCGAAAGTCGAGAATGCAAACCTTTCTTACTTCGGATACTCGCGACAGTCGCACACCTTACAGCTAACTTAACTAACTCCCGTACCGAGCGGTACTCCAAAGCATGTTACCTTCTTCACAAAGTCAAAATCTCAAATGTTAGTGTAAGGAACATCTTTACATTACACACAAAGGCCAGTAAATACTTGAGTTACAGTTATTTCTACGTCGTGTTACATTTATAATATTTAAATACTACAATCGAGCGCAATGAGCAAGAAATGAAGACAGTTCTTAAATAAGATGATCGATATAAGACTAAATCGCACATGGGACTCGAGAACGTTCGTACGACTGAAGTACATCGACAGTTGGCACCAGTCGGTATGTTCCGAGGCGAGTCATGGTACGTGAGCTAATGTTGAACTAGACCGTGCAAAGTATGTAAAACGAAGACTCGCCTCGTCTCGGATGGGTACTGAGAGCTAGTGGCGAGTGTTCCCGAGAGGCGTCAGCGCTTAGCCCGTGCTCTCCACGGGAGTGGTGGTGATGCCGCTCTTGGCCTTGTTCAGCACGGTCTTGAACTGCTCGGGAACCGGGTGCTCCGACTGCGTGACAAACGAAAACGTCAATAACATTATAGGAAAACGAAATGTTTAGACACACTACAACAACAACAACAACAAAAACTTATATAGGACAGTAACTAGAATGAGTAAAGAGAGTCTTGATGAAAAGTAAGCTCCAACTAAAAGTAAAGATGCTCTGTAATTTACCTCACGATAAACAAAGGTGTCCCAACGTACACAAGTCAAAAGCATAATTACTTCCATAAATACTCCTGACTGTCACGCAACAACGTTAACGAGAACTTTCTTTGTACAACGTAAGTCCAGTTTAGGAGTAATTAGGTTAATTAAAAGAAAGCCTGGTGAACTCACGTAGTCGCCGTTGCCCTGAGGCACGAGCACGTTCATTTCGGAAGACTTAGAGCTGACGATCTCGACGTCCAGCGACTCCGGTGACAGGTAGATTTGGCAGCCGTCCGTCTTGTCGATCGACACCGTAGGCACCTTGCCCAACACCTGAGGAAACACAATTTCATAATACAGCACATCAATAAAAACTATACATATTTGACATCGATTTGCTAAGAAGAAAACTCAAACTAAAGTCAAAACACAACCATGAATGAATGGTTCATAAATATTAAAGACCTGTCAATGAGTTGTCAATCAATGTAAATTCTTTTCCTAAAGAAGTGAGTTCAAGTATTTGAAGGAAGAATCAAATGTCAATTCCATAGAGTATTACTTATAAGACTGGTCAATTCGTTCTAGTCAAGTTCTAGTACATAGTGGCATGGCATAGCATAACAATAAACGTCAATGTCAAGATTTATTTTTCAAAATTAGTTTTTCGTATTTTGCATAATATTTAGTGCTCACATGTGGAATAAAGACTTTTGTAAGAAATATTATACTTTTAGATGTTGACTTTTATAATAGTATTGGGGGCGGTGATCTCGGCTCTTCATTTAAGAACCCTTATCAGGAACGATGAGGAGCAGCGGCCGCAACTGCAGGTCAGTCTGCTGGAGCAGGACGGCGAGCACGCGTGGGGGCTCGCCAGCACCTGGAGCTACCTCGTGGAGCAGTACGGTGTCCCGCTCGCGCACTACTTTGTTAGCGTCACATACTCCGTCTATATAAGACTCTCACTCGTCAGTGTGGTATGTTTTGTCATATCATATATGTTATAACAACAATATCTAGACTTCTAACACCTGTTCGTCAATTTTTATCGCGGTAGTTGTTCTTGCAGAGTATATTTCTTCTCAAGTATGTGCCGACGGGAATTTATATGTACAAATTCATAAAAGACATGTACGTGACTTCTCGGGAGAGAATAAAACAGAAACAAACCGAGATGGAAGACATTCAGCTCCAGGTTAGATGCAGTCTGTACCTATTTGATTTTTGAGAAGGAGAAACGCCAGCGGTGTTTAACATTTTTGCTATGGATAGATTCAGATAGTGAACACGAAGCTGTGCGTGCGCGACGCGGAGTTCTCGGAGCGCGCAGAGCAGCTGCGGCGCGGCGCCGAGCGGCTGCGGCGCGTACGCGCGCGCGTGCGTGACGTCATCGCCACTGACGCCGGCCTGCGCCGCGCGCTCGACGGCGCCGCCATCTGGGACGTCGAGCACGACATGCACGTCGGCGCTACCACGCAGGAGGAAGGTCATTTTTCACATACGACTACATAACATCCGTGTAGCTCCAAATTTTTACAGGTCCACTACACACTGCTTCTTAGCTTTTTGCCTAACATACCTACCATTGGAATTCTTAGGTCGTAGATAATTTCTTATTTCAGACCGCGAATTCATAGTGGAATTATTAAAGGAGTTGAAGTACGAGAACATGGCGAACCCCGAGAGGCGGTCGGAGAAGATGGAGTATGGCGAGCATTCGCTGACCGAGCCCAACACGCCGGAAAACAGCGTGTACTCGTCACTGAGTGACGTGGACATGAAGCCGGACTGTCGGGTGAAGATCGTCAAAGTTACCAACGTTTATAAAGTCGCTTATCTTAGGCATTACATCAAACAGAAGAGACTACGAAGAGCCAATAAACAAGCACTATTGAAGAAAAAAGTATGAAAGTCGTTTACCAATATCAATTTTTATTAACTACCACAGTAGGATTTCTATTATAGAGATATGTGTTTTAATTATTTTTGTAGATGGAGAGCATAAAAAAACTGTTAGAAGATTGGCAGAAAACTCTTAATATGGTGATAAACAGTAAGCTGACCATACTGAACATGGACCCGCATCCGATAGATGTAGCATCGCAAGAAGCTATGGGCGACTACTCTAAGCCTCATGAATCATCCGATTCGGACAGTGACTTCAGGAATAGTTACACAGACATGCGATACGACGAATACAGTTTAAACTGGGCCCAAAATCCTTACAAACCCTATGCATATAACTATGAGGTGAGTATATCTTTGTACTGTAGTAGGTACCTACAACATCACTTAGCAAGAAGGCATGAACAAGTTGATTATGGGCGACCAAAATGACGTAAATTACTTATAAAAACGAACAGCGTTAGATAACACGGATTCGTGTAATCCTCCCGAAATTGCGAAAAGGGAATAGAGTAATCTGTACGGTTTCTGACAATGTTGTGAGCGTCTCGATAAGATAACGTTATTTTATCGTGTAGCTCTAGGTTTCGTTTTATCAAAGAATTTTATTTAACCGGTTGTTTTTATTTATAGGATGTCGCGGAACAAAACAGAGAGTACGTCGACACTCAAGACTTTGGCGATGTGAGGAATCCTGCTCAGCCCATGATGCCGTGTGAGCGAGGCAAGGTGTCGAACATGGTGTCGATCGCTGAGGAGACCAACAGTCAGATAGCCATAGAAGAAGTAAAAAGTGAAAGCGGCGACGACTACGAGTGTCGCGACCTTGTCGTACTATAATATTACAGTTTTGAACTATATTACAATAACGTTCAGTAAAAACATGTTTCATTTACTTGTAGCATTTATTGGATTAGTATTAGGGTACATAAAATAATTAATCACTCGGGTAACACCTATATCCCTCGAGGTCGAACCCTGATAGCGGAGTTTCCGAATTTTGTAACGTAATAGTTATCCCAGGCTAAGTTATGTGCTTACTAAGGGTAAATTGACTAAACATAGATTTCTAGGACGTAGTTAATTTTCAGCTGTTATTTTAAGTCTATAAATCGCAGTTCGTGGTCGAGGAAGCTTGTTATTGTATCACGTTCATTTACAGCAGCTTGCATGTTAGTAAAACCGCTTATAAACATCTGGTTTCTCTCATCTGTCGCCTGCACCGCAAGCTCAAGAAATCCTTTCGTAAGAGCCTCTAAGCCGTAATAGATTGCCATTGTTCCCATTTCAATATAAATTTCAAAGTGCAATCTTCAAGATCGTTCTTTAGTTATGATGAAGGCTAACGTAATATCTATACCTATAGGTACAAGGTATTTCAGAAGTAAAACAAGTCAAGCAGTCTGAAGCTAACCACCGACCTCAAAAAAATGATTTACATATTTACTTTAATTTTTTTATAAAAAAAACGTTCTTTACTTCTGTTTTAGTTAATAAAATACACAACAGTTTTTAAGCGTATTTTTTTTATTACTAAAAATATTTTTTTTGCAATCTGACTTAATTTCTGAGATATGATTTGCAGGGATAAACAAACAGATATCGATGGTCTACAAGAAAAACGTGCAAAATGTTGTTTCTTTTTTGTTACATTTAAATGCCAAATGTATTAGAAGAGCATTCTAGTACATTGGCATTAAAATTAAAAAAAAAAACAAAATTTTGCACTTTGCACGTTTGTCTTCTAGACCATCAAAATACAAACATACAAACATAGAAATACATACATACCTACACTTACTTTAGAAACTGATATACCGCGTGTATCTGACATCAACGCACAAACGATTTCCATGGGTCCAGGGCATGATTCTGGACACCCCAGTGTTGGAATTTTTCGTCGGTTCTTTTCTCATTTCTTCATTTTTTTCAAGAGTACCACATATAGGTATCAGCTAAGCTGAGCTGATATCTATTTGTGGTTTTATTCAGATTGCTCTTTTTAGTGACAGTAGTTAATTAATTATTTTTTTATTAAAAATCTCATTGGGATAGGTCAGAATAACGATTATGAGCAGTCTAAAGTAAAAAAACCCTTGAAAAAATGAAAAAATTAGAAAAAAGCCGACGAAAAATTCCAAGTCTAGGGTGTCCAGAATCATGCCCTGGACCCATGGAAATCGTTTGTGCGTCGATGTCAGATATACGCGGTAGACTAACATATTGTCCAAAAACTGTAATTTTGACAATATTACATACCTACAAACGGGTCGAAATGATAACCTTCTTTTTTGAAGTCCGTTAATTAAAAAAGTTATACATATTGTTACTACGTCGGGGACTAAACCTATTTCTCTCGTGCCATTTATTTAGAATTTCAGCGCACTTTTTAATTTAAACATGTCGTTCTCGTTAAGCACGTCTCTTTGCTTTATTGTATGGTACTCCACATTTTTATGACAGTTTTCTACAAAATGGCTTCTATTTAAGTCTATTAAAAGTTATATTAACTGTAACGATATGATTTTTGCGAAGAAGAATCGTTATTTGAATATAGTCCAGTAACTTTACACATTAGTTTGCGTCAAATCAGGTAGTTCCGACTTTTTAGATTTATTTATGATTTTGGCCCAATGAATAAACCAAGTTTGTGACTTCGCGTGTCGAATTTTGTTTTTTTTTTTCAGATTTTGTCGATTATATAACGCAAAATCACTAGTGTATTTGATAAATTAGATTTGATCAATAGCACCTTCTCTGGACGTTTTTATAGTAAGTATATAAAGCTTTACCTCGAAAACTATTGGGTCTACAGAGACAATTCAAGTAGCAAATTACATCAGGTTTGTTGTCACAGGGGGTCCTGCTGCAGTGCCTACAGACTGATGAGCATTTCAACCCTGCCTTCTTGCAACTGCACGTGTTCCCACAACCCTTCTTGCAGCCGCAACGAATCATCCAAAAGTGGTGTTGTGGGGTATTCGTGACTGCACACGAGAAACACTAGCTCCAATGAGTGATGTCTAAAATGTTGCAAAAAATTGCGAAGTTCGAAAAAAGTAAGAATTTTGAAAAGCTTTATCTTGGAAAACATTGAGTGTACACTTACAGAGACAATTCTTATCTATACTAATATTATAAAGAGGTAACATTTGTTTGTAAGTTTGTATGTAGGGGGTAATCTCAGGAACTACTGGTCCGATTTGAAAAATTCTTTCAGTATTAGATAGCCTATGTACCGAGGAAGGATATAGGCTACATATCATCACGCTAAGACTAAAAGGAGCCGAGCATTAATGAAAAATGTGACGCAGACGAAGTTGCGTGGGTCAGCTAGTCTTATATCATAGCAAATTTAATCTACTTTAAAAACATCCTGAGAATGTAGATACTATCAAAAACTAGTCTTTTAGGGTTGTTATCGCAATAACTATATAGTTGCGTTCGGCGCTCCAGGTCAAACACTTGGATTATTCATTGGGCCTACATCATAAACAAGTTACAAAAAATTAGTTCTATCGAATTTGACGCAAACTACTCCGTACTTTCAGGCGACAAGGTTACTGGACCATAAAATGAATAACTCGTGTTGCTGTGACAACTTGGTTCAAAACTGTTAACATGCCGAAGTGAAGGCTTGGGTGAAGTGATCATGAAGTGAGCTGTCATTCTATCTTGATAACTTTGATTGACAGCTCACTTCGTGATCACTTCACCCAAACCTTCACTTCGAAATGTTTACAGAATCGCACTGCTGATCTTCATCAACACCCACAGCTCTACTTCGCCCACTGTTGAGCATAGGCCTCTCTTCTCTTGGGCCAATCCCCACGTTCCTGTGCCAGCCTCATCCAGGTACTACCCGCAATGACAACAATACTGTCTGCCTATTTCGCCGCCCTACTGTACGATACTGAAACTTTTTCTTTTTCTTGCATCTGTATACCGTCTACAAATGTATGTAAGTACGTCTAAATCGAGCAACAGCTAAATAAGTAAAAGATTTATGTAAGTAGCGAAGTTCAATTTACTTTACTGTCGTAGTTAAAGTGGCTTTACAGCTAAAAAGGCTTTCCACAGGAAATTAGTCTCAAGGGGAATATTGAACGTTGCGACCACAGAAACATAAAAAACAGCAGAAGTGGCAAGGAGGCGTGTCGGTGTCGTCGCTATATGCGCTCGTACCCCATGCAATGTGCAAATGGCCGTCGCCGCGAACTACGGGCTTTCGACCGCGATTGTGACAAATAATAAGAATGCCGTGTTGTTCAGTGGTTTCTTGTAAAAACCGAAGCACAAATCAACACTTTGTTAATCATGGAATCACTTATCATATGTCAGCACAAGTATTTTACTATATTTGTCTTTAAAATCAACAAAGACAACTAATCGTGAAACATTTCTTACTCTTACTATGTTATTTTCGTTTCCAAATATCACAGCGACTGTACTATGTTTGCAATATATACATTACTCCTTAAGTTTGTCGGTAAGTGACTGAACAAGCTATGTAAAAATCACAAAACGATACTTTATTAAGCGGGTGCGACTCGTATAGTACGGCCGCTTGGTTGTTACGCGAGTTAATGATGCGATACTTAGTAAGCTATCGACAAAAATGTCGATTGACTAACGAAATCTTGCTATAAAAGTTTATTTTCAATTTGTCAACCGTTTTAACCCGGTTAAAAGATCGATGTAAAATAACGTGTATTTACTTATTTTAATTATTAACAGCGTAATAGAGAAATACGTAACAAAGTTTCGTAAAATAAGTTAATTAAATTTTAGATTAATAATAATTGGGAGTGTTATAATATTTTCTAGACATGCCGTTTTTTGTTTATTTTATTTTGAAGACTGTAAAAACTTTTTTGTACCATTATAAATGAGAGATTCGATAACTTTCGGATTTAGTCAATCACTAGTGTATATGTAAAATAAATTGGTTTTCGCACAGCACAACGATAGCGTCCACTGTTTTTGTGTGGGTAAGTTGTACAGTGCATGGTAAATACACGCTGTGTGTGGAGGATAAGGTTTATAATTGTTTGTAAAGTACGTTCTGTTTTGAGAATTGTGGGTGTGTGCGCGATTGCGATCTATTGCTTTTCCTGAAGTGTATGTGTAGTAGTTGGCGTTTGGTGGGGCTGTAGTGGCGACACGAGATTCCTATACATTTTCGTCCAGCGGGCATATCTCCTTATTTATTATATCTATGGTTGTGACCGACGCGCGATGGGTGCACTTACCTGAAAAGGCAACAATTGCTTTGCAAAATGGATCGTGTGAACTAGATATTGATTGTGACTGCTCCTTTTGTAGATTTTAACATATCTACCACAAATTTATAGGGTCGCCGGGGATGTTTATAGCAGGTACAAGTGGCATTTTATAAACAGTTGTTACGCACATGTTTCAAAATCGCATGATACAAACTAAGAATGTATGGGTTAGCCCAAAAAGCAACGGGCTGCGATGGATTTTTAACTTTATCCCGTACGACATAAAAGTTAATTGTTTAATGGTAAAGCGTGTACTGACCTGCATCTGCACAGACTGGCAGTTGACGAACTCGATGGAGGACACGAGGTTGTCGAAGATGACGGCGCACTTAGTGCAGGAGTCCAGCACCACGCCGTTGAGCTTGCCGCGCACCGTCAGCGCCGAGTCGCGGCAGCGGAACATGTACACCACGTTGTTCATGTCCGCGTTCTCCACCACTAAGTTGGAGTTGCCTTTTTGGTATTCCTGCGAAACATTAAATGTATTAGATATCTATATTTATATTATTAAACTTTATGTACAGTAGTGGTTCATATCCGGATTTAGGGGCCGTTCAAGTATTACACAAAGACCAATGGGGGGTGAGGGAGGCGGTCTTTAATATGCTTATTTTGATGTCATAGGGGACGGTGGGGTTTGTGTGGTAATTACTTTGGCATTATTCGCTTACTTTTTATGTTTGCAATAGAATTTGATTTGACATAATTATGGCTTATTAGTTGCTTTTACTCACATGCGATGTTTCATAGTTGAGTAGGAAATAACAGAATTGAAGGTAATACACTAAAAATGATTAATACTTTTCTTACGTAATAATTGAACGGCCCCTTGGAACAACAAGGCATTCTATAACAGTTAACCTTTGGGTTACATACAAAGACTACTCTATACCACACATTTTGTAAGTTTGAAAATAAGAGAGGTCTGGCAGCTCTGGGAGCTTAGTTCCTTAGGTATAGCCTAGTCATCAACAACTTCCTGCCCTTGTTCCAAGTTATTTGACGTCGGTAGAACACGATTTCTTTTTCATTCTCGCACACTAATAAAACAATAAGCCTAGGTATGCCTATCATTAGGGACAAAAGTCTAGCTGATGGTGGCGTATGCGTTGGATCATTTGGATCCCTTCAAAATGGTTGAGCCGAATGGTGCTGGCGCATGCGTCATGTTCGTGAACGGGCGCCGTCAGTCGGGACTGGTCATTTCTTAGCTGCCATGGTTAATTTTAATTATTTCTTTGAATTGTTCCTCTTTTATTCCGGACGCTTTTATCCTGCTCGTCTTTTACATCGTTCTCACATGTATGTATAATTTCAACCCGATGTAAATAAATCTTTGTAAAAAAATATTATTTTTAAAAGAGTGTCCGTGGAGTTTCTTGCACGTTCTTCTCCATAGAGATCTACGCTTTGGAACGTGCAAATAGCTTCAACTTTTTGGACCGACCGACCTTGACAATTCAAAAGTGCCTGTAAATGGTTTAATTGAAATAAATGCTTGAATTTTGAATTTTTTTTTTGAATTCTGACAAAAGGTTCCGCAACATTTTATACACTAAAACTATGTAAAGCATCTTTTATTTTACATGAAATATACGCTTCATGTATGTCTTTAAAGTTAACTCATAATAAAGTAGTGTATGTTTGTAAATATAATATGCATACCTACAGAAAAAATCTAATTGTACCGATGAAACTAAATCGTTTTCAGATTAGGTCATCGTTATTTACATGAATCATGGTTTGACTCATCAAATGAATTTTGTTTCGACATTTTGTTTATTGAAAAGATTTTATACAAACTTTACTATGTTTTCGCTTTTGACACATAAAAGTAGACAACTATCCCAGCGCAGCTTGCTAACCAGAAAAAAAACATGTTTATCATACAAATGGTCCAACACGGTTTTTGAAATTTCATTAAAAATCTTCCAGCTACAGACGCGTGATACAAACATGCAAAACTTGTTCAATATGATAGTGAACTAGGACTCAGTTGCAGAATTTGGTGATTACAAGCAATAACTCTGTATCAAGATAGCCGATAAGGGGCTAATTTGGCGATAGTACAGGTGGTATACGTACGATGAGCCACTTCTTGCCGTCGCGCGCGAACACGGGCGGCTTGTCGAGCGCGCCGGCGCCGGGCTGCGGCAGTTGCTTGGCGGGCGGCCCGCGCGCCGCCGGCGCCGCCTTGAACGGCGCTGGGCCCGTGCGCAGCTGCGGGTTCTTGTGCGTCTGCATGTCCGGCGTCACCTTGCGCAGAGCTGCAAGCAATGCTATTTTTAGTATCTCCTGTATCACCGCGAAACGTCGGGAGACGCTAGATATTTGTCTTTAATTTTTGACTTGTAGTGAAGCAGCAGCGTCATCGCCGACAGCAACACATGTTATATGTCTTTGGACCCCTTATGAATACGAAGCTAAACAGACTAAGCATTGCGACACGGTGACACTACTAGAGTCGGCATTAACTAACTGCCAGGTTGATGATTTTATGTACACATGAAAAAAAAATCGCACAAATATTACATAATTTTATTAGGGTACATCCATGCATCATAAACACCAGCACGTACTGTTAGTGATGTTTTCTCCCTGGTTGATCTCCGCGAAGAGTGCGCTGCGGTCATCCACGGACAAGTTGGCGAAGTCCACCTCTGGCAGCACGGGGGGCGGGGGCGGCATGCCGCCGGGGGGTGGTGGCGGGGGAGCTCCTGCGCCCTTACCTACACAACATAAAATCCTTTATTGATAATTATTATTATTTTTTACAAAAAGTGACTCCTTTTTCTTTTGTGATCACATGTCATTTTAGCTGCCACCAACAAGCCGTGGAAGTAGCAAAGTTATGAGTTAAATTTAGGAATTTCGATTGCGTCGCCCCAGGTAGCATAGAACAAGGGCAGAAAGATGATAAAGCTGTCGGTCTTCTACAGATTGTACTTCGGAGAGTATGCCCAAGAACTCCACGACCTCATCCCACCAGCCCCCTTGGCCATCGGACATCCAGAAGCACTGCAACTTACCATCCCCACCTATTTGCTATTCCACCAATTCGCACTAAGCGTTTCCAAACGTGTGAACAGGCTACGTCTGGGTAAGTTCGCTCCATCTTAGACTTTGTCTCTGTCATCTGTGACCTAGACAGTCAAGAGCAAACCCATATCAAATAAAAAAAATATATATTTCTCCAGCTTATTTTTTGGCAGTAAGTAAGTTCATATCATTTCAAATAATTGTTCAGATGTTTCGCAAAAATAAAACGGGCACCCGTACACATGATAACTTAAGAGATAGTAGGTAGTAAAAACCATACATACATAACCAGAGAATCTGTAAGACTGTTAATTTATGGAGCTTTTCCTCGAAAATATATTAAAAAAACAACTAAAGAAGAAAGACGGGGGTCCAGCATACCCTTGAGGGTAGAGAAGTACTGTAGATTATACCTACTACCTACATTATTAACACTCACAATTCTCCGATATTGGTTTTCACGAGATAAAAGAGAATCCGTACGTTTGCCGAGTAATTTCTTATCGAAGTCAGTTTCCGTAACAGAACACGATAAAAAAGTATTAAAAAATCAATGTTTCCGGTTTGAAATATCATATCAACTGGTCCTAGCAATAATCAGAGAACTGGCGCAATGATCAAATTAAAACTTGCTCTCTTGAAATTCTCAATTAGGAATAAAATTATTAATTTATTTTCTAAGAAGTTGAAGCCTAGTAGACAAAGCTAACATAAATAAAAGAGCACTTTCACATTTTTTCTTGAATTTTAGCGTTTTATTCGAATTTTGATGTGTGATTTTGCTTTAGATATAGCCTTAAAAAAAATAAAAATATGCCTAAGACAGTTTTTTCAAAGCGCTCTTACAAAATCGAATTGCTCAGGTTGACTAAAGTTGAATACCGCGCGTCACAAGATTATATTGATTTTCGACAATTATTTAAAAATATTTACTTTACTTTTAATTAGACCAATTTTTTTTTTCAAGCAATATAGCAATGCCACCTTAATTATTAAATATTTTTTATTTGAATTTTGATTATTATTTCATAGATAAAAATTATAGTTTTGTACGGAAAATTGTCAATAACTCTCAGTTTTACAGAATTATTTTTGGTGTATTACTACGTATGTACCTCAATATATTAAGCCATGTTATGTGACAATACACTCATTTTCTCATATCCACCTCGTGTATTATTTGGAGATACCCTAACTCCTAAAATATGAAATAAAATAATGTATGAATCGTTATAAATTGATTTGAACATTCCAAAGTAGAAGATACAGTTGTACCGTGGACATTTTTATAAATGATTAAATTATAATATCTTCGGTGTACCAAGGTATCAAAAGATACCCTAAAGCAACGTTTTGTGAAACATCCTTTGCGGAGTCAAGGATTTTACTGATGTACGTGACGAAATTGAAATATTTATTTAGAACACTCCCAAGATAAATGATCAAACTATCTTAGGCATATTTTTGTTTTTTTTTTAAGGCTATATCTAAAGCAAAATCACACATCAAAATTCGAATAAAACGCTAAAATTCAAGAAAAAATGTGAAAGCCCTCTTAAGATATATTCGTAAGATACCCCTAAGCTGATAATGGTCCTGAACATTGTTTTATTTACTTTCCAACATTCTAAAACACTCAGCCTTTTTATCATTCAAAAATACACCCACATTTAAAGGGAACGTTTAGATAAATACAAGTCACTGCGTATTTTGTCAAAGGTTTTCTGAATTTAATTTAGTCTTACGTTTAAGTAATTTCGGGCCGCTGCGCCGGGTGTTAAGGCGAGATGAAAGGCTGGATTAAAATGTCGCAACAAATTGTGCGAGCGCACCAAGAAGCCTTTGAGACTGGTTCTAGAGAATTTATATAGAATTCAAATACGACGCTTATCTTCTGGCAGATTTTGCCTTTACAGAATAAGCAAGCCTTCAACTTAGACGGTGTCAAGCGCGTCTTTGTCCAGAGATATGTTACAAAGGTAAAGGACTACCGACTAGGTTAAAGAGTGGGTTGTTTCATGAATAAGGTAAGATTCAAATTCTTCAGACGTAGGTACCTCTTGCAAATCGGTTGCAGACGTGAGCGTTTTAGTCATTTACATACATATTTATATAAAAGTTCTGCATTGAAGTGCTAGAGACGTCTCAAGAGTTTTTTTTTATTTTATAGTCCTAATATCTCTGGCTTCTACCTACTCCGTTTGTTATTATTACCTACGTCCTCACCAGCACAAATTAATGGATTGAAAGTAGTAATAATCTTTTTATGTTTTTCTTTTACAGGTACTTATTAGTAATGGATAATACAAAACGCGTTATATTTATTTAACAGAGCCCTGCTTCCGAAGAACCGTATAATAATACTTTACCAAGACTGTCTGGATTAAAATTTAAACGCTGTTATAAATGTTTTGAGGTAAAACACATCCTTTGGTCTAATATTTAAAGATTATTACGGAGCTGCTGTTTTAATTATTTTTTTACTGTAGATTTTTTTTTCGTGAAAGCCTTAAAAATAAAACAACTAGAATCCGAGTACAACCAAAATAATTATTTTACGTTTGGCAGAACAGAATAGCAAAATACGTGGAATTAATTTTAATAGGCTCCCAAACGCTCATAGGTAAATTTGTAGATTCTGTAGTTACTTACTTAAATTTATAAAATAGGCAAGTTCCAAAAAGTGAATTCAAAAATGTTCTAGCTTGTTTGAAATCAAATCGGAAAGTCACTGCAAAGACTTGAGATTGAGAGTGCTTGCACATAATTGGAGAGAGAACTGAACCACTCCGTTTGTTGCCACAATTTCGAGTTGGCGACTTTTTGATAAAAATTTTAAGCACATCACAAATTAATAACAATCGCTAGCCCTAATTTATAAAGAGCTGCATATTACTCTGCCTGGATTGAAGAGTAACCCAATATGCTACCTATAGTAGGTGAGCATATAAAATTCAAGCCAACATAGATAATATTTAAAAGCTTGTTCAGTAAAATTCTCTCACATAATTCATGTCAGTTTGCAACCAACACTTCCGTAAATTAAAAAGTAGAACACGACTTCATATTTTGCGTAAACAGTATTTCGTACATTTTTCAAAATTTGTTGTTACATTTCAGGGTGTTTTAATGAGATTCGGTTTACCGTTCATTCATAATTCGTGATTTTGCAGCGTTCAGGTGTGCGATATTACGGGCGCCTTTCATAACGCCAGCTCAGAATGTGCGGTGACATTGGGCGGTTCAACCGCGTATTAAATAATTCACGAGGAGAGCCGCACAGCCACACTCGTGTCAAGTTCAACCGGAGAACAACGCCCAGGTTTTATGAGGGTTCTATTGATGTTGTCTCTTTGAATAATAACTTTAAAATTGTAAATTAGGACACGAAGCAAGGGATTCAACAGAACGGGATTAATGTTAAAATAGAATTTGGGGTATTAATTATGCTAATAACTTACATAATTGTAAGCTGTAAACTGGCTTGTCCCTATTGAGAATTTATGTAAATGGCAAATTGCTTTAGTTTCAGTTTTAGTTTCTTAGCCCTCAGGACTGAGGATGCAACTTATGAGCAAAGTTTACTGAAGGAAATAGGTCCCTCTCGGGTTATAATATTAAAAGTATAATAATCCTGTAGAATGAACCGGCAAGAAAGATGTTATTATTACAAACAGCTCCCAACCGTGTCCATCAATTTTTATAAAATATCTTTCTGCTAACTCAGTTGATCCCTTAGGGAACAAAGTAAGGAAAATAGTAGAAAAGGACGGCAAAATAGAAATATCAAACTTATTAATTATATCTCGGAGATCGGACGAGGGAATAATCTATTCAAAATACACTATGCTGATCACGTACAGACGCCCATGGCGGTCACATCGATCATTTATTTTGGCCTGACTTGATGCTGTTAGAGTATTTTCGCAAATATTTGTCTAACTTATTTGTTAAAAAATGAACGTTACTTCTCTAATCTTTGGGTATATTTTCTATCATCCAAGTAACGCAAATATTTTGACAAATACGCCAGCCAAGTAAGCGCCACCTTAAGAACTGTGCACACTCACCAGACCAGACGAGCCCAGTGGTGTGGTACTGCTTGACGTAGGCCTGCAGGTCGGCCAGCAGCTGCACCCAGGCGCGGCACCACTCCACGTGCGTCTTGTTCTTCTCCTTCCAATCCTTCAGCACGCGGTTGGTGTAGAACTGGCCAGCGTCGTTCATTTCCTTGACGTAGGGCGCGGGTGTGGGCGCCACGGCCACCCAGCCCAGCGCCGGGATGCTCTCGGAGATGGCCGACAAGTGGTTGAAGAACGTGGAGGCGCGGTTTTTCTCGCGGAACTGCTGGATAGCAGAGATCTGCTCGCTGGTGGGCGCGAGGAGCTGCATCTCTTCGGCCTGCGACGGCTTGCTCCGAGTGGTTGCCAGCTGAATGTAGCGGAGCTGCGCCCTAGGGTACAAAATCGATAATTGAACAGAGTTAGAGTGGAGCTGAGTTTCAAACCATGCTCCACCTACCTCCTATCTTCTTGCCTTCTCTACACCAAACAATGCAGCCCTAGAGATCTATGTGCAAACTGTGTGTGTAAACTTCTCGAGTACACGCAAACCGTTTTGAAATAACAATCGTAAACTACTCAAGTTCCTAATCTCTTCAGATATAAGTGGTTCGATAACGTTTACAGTATTGTAGTTCACTACTTCATATTTACGATCAAATTAATCAATGGCAGATTCAATTCTTATAATAAATTCATTTTACTTCATTCAATCAAACAGAAAATTTAGAATATTATAAACAAAATTGGCAGGTACATAAGTTACATAAATTGAAGTATCGTGTTACATTAATTGCGTCGACTCTAGTTCAGCGAACTTCATTAATGTGAATCTGCCAGTTTGTATTTAATTAAACAGTGTAAACAAGTTTTGATGGAGATATTAATGATTGAATTAGAGTCGTTCCTTACCCTCCGTGCCTCGGAGAGCAAGAAGTTCCACACTTTCACACCCTAATTGCGTAACTCACCCGCAATCGGCGTCATGATCTCAGTTAGACATCTAAAACATGCACATTGCGTCGATCTAGAAGCCCCATTGCTTGGGTTTTTTGAATCATTCTTCTCATAACCACAGGGTCCATAATTGTTTCATTTATATTTACCACTAGTGGCACGAGTGGAGTGACACTAGTGGAACAGTGGCTCTAAAAAGACACGAATTAAAAAAGATTGGAAGAGGCCTTCGTCGACTGGCGAACAAATTTGGGGGGCTACTCTCTAAGCCCGAAGTCCTTAGTTTCGGGCTTAGTTGCGGGCGTATTCTGCTCCGTATCACCTACGGACTTACGATTAGTCTTGAACCCGAACTAAGAATGTTTGACAAAGCGATTTGACATTAACTGTTAATTCGTGTTGTCATGAATTCTTAGTGGTTAAGTGCTACGGAGCAAAATACGCCCGCAACTAAGCCCAAAACTTCGGACTTCGGGTTTAGAGAGTAGCCCCCCTGCAGACAGTATCTAAGACACAAATTCCAGAATATTAGACTTAAGTTTTCATAGTTATGTAGTAGTAAGATCTGAATAAAAGGCTATATTATTGTTATGTATCTTACTGGAAGGCAGCGTTGACGAGGTTGGCATGCGCCGCCACATCTCCACCGATCTGCTTCGACAGCTGCAAGTACGCCTGCAGAGGGCCCTGCCAAGCAAAACACATCCAGTTATAAAATACATGCTTAATTTTCAACGACCAGCCCGTTTTTTCAGGCTTTACGAATAGTATTGTCGTCTGAAAAATGAGGAGGGGGCCTTTGCCTAGCAGTGGGACAACAGAGGTTGGACGTAGAAAGATATATTGGGTTTAAATCAAAGGCACGATTTACGCAAAACAAACTGCAGGAACAGAAAAAGAAGCAGGTTTTTTTCTCGCATATAACTCAACAATGAAATCATGGGAAACAGCTTGTTTTTTCTTATTTAGTCTATACTAAAATTTCGCGTGTCCATCTAAAAATAATGGCGTCTAGACATGTCTCATGAGAAATCAAATACAGCAAAAGTTCATTAGCAATTAGGCTGCAATATCGCTGAACTAGGGCCCCTAGGGCCAAACTCCACCACGTCAACTGGTTCGCGTTCAATTAGCTCGATTTATCATTGATAGCAAGAGCGTAGACCAACCACAAGAGCATGCAATAGAACGACTGCATTGTGAAAACTCATTGTGTTCTCAGCAAAGTACAGCTTACAGTGGAATAATTTCAGAACAGGCGGAGCGTTAAACAAAACACAAAAAATACTCAGAATTCGTTATTAAGTATCAACTTGTTTTGAACATTTTGTCCTTATTACGGAATCAATAAGCGAGCAGACGACTTTTGTTATGAAAAATATTTCAGTTTCCTTTTTCCGCTACCAAAAAGTTATACATTATATTTCGTTTTAGATACATAGAAGCAAAATTGATGTTAGGTAAATATATCATTTTGCTTTGATCAATACATTTTTTCTTAATGTGGAACATTCCTTTTGTATCCACTTGGACCTAAGAACTAACTTTCGTTCATATAATATGAGTTGTACTTATTTTTACAAAACTGTTTTTTTTTTCTCAAAGGCAACTTTTTGGTTCAATAATTTTATTATCATGTTCAAAGAGACAAACAAGCACTAGGCTACTAGATGAGTACCTACTAAAAGTGATTATGTCAATGCCTTTTATACTAAGAAAAACGAGCAAGATAATGTCTCCGTCCTGATTTAATTTGTAGCGTTTTATTTTTACTACCTTGTTTACAGTGCATCCATTTTTCTTATTACTTTCATGTTTTTAGTGAATTATTTTATTTTTCTCTACAGTTTTCAACGAATCTGACACTCTCAATTAAGAAAAGCTTTTAGACAGAAAGCGTAAAAGCGTCGCGCTTATTTAATTCAATCACAGAATGGTAAAACAATCGGCGTTGACAAACACTCCACCGACTTGTAACAGTTAGCAGCTAGAGTAAATAAAAAGAGTGTTTGCTCGAGGGCGGCTAGTTGACGGAATGGGGGAAATTGAGCAGTTACTCATATTTCCTGGGAGCCAACCTTTGAGAGCGCTATTCACCCGACCGTTATTAATTGATACCAGCACACAACCAAGACCCTACCCTAGCTGCTTAGCTAGCCGTCAGTTGCCGTCCCGAGAGGCCAACAGCTCAGTTTTATATATGTCCCTTTATAAGTATATTATTTACGTAAATATTTGTAAGGTCTTTTCCTTCTCATATTCCATTGTTAACGTTTAATCCCTTTTCTCGGATCCACTCTGCGAAGAATGAGTCGCCGAAATGTTTTAAGATAAACGTCATAGTCGCTGAAAAGGTCACAGTTTAAAAGCATTTATTCGTTGTAAACGGTTCGTAAAGCAATTTATTAACATGCTATTTAGTGACACAACCTTTAACGTTGTCCTTAAATTATTATATAGAACTGAGTTTATGAATAAATGATTATCTGATTTATCATAGGTACTTTCATGTCCACTTATGGTAAAGACGGTTTGGCAAAAAACAAACGGAGTGCTGGAAACGGGTTTATCATACAGTTCAATGTACTTTTAAAGCCATGTATGGATTAACTTATGCCACAGTCCTCTCCTTTCTTTGTGGCGTACTTATACCGTACTTACTGTTTTCTCAGTAATGAGTCTATGCAGTGTAGTTTTTGCTCGGTGACCCTAACACGAATGAAATCATTAAGTCTGAATAGGAATTTAAATGCACGGTCGGTGCACATTACGAGATCCAACGCTATGATGAATTTATTATAGACGAAGCATAACTTTTTACATCGTTCAATTAGTAACTTAATGGAGTGGGAAACAGAAGAGTTAGACAAAAGAATGTCCCTTTTGGTTGGTTACTTGCTTGGTTGCTAACTAAAGTAGGTGATGAGCATACCTGGACTATATCTTGGTAGCCGTTGACACTCATGTTGTCGGTTGGTTCAAAGACTGGTGCTTGGTGTAGCGAGAGCTCGGGCACGGGCGACGGCGGTGCCGGAGAGCCCGGCGGCGTGGTGGTACGCGTGCGCAGCAGGGGCAGGCGCTCCAACCGCGACGTGACTCGCTCCAAGCGCTCGATCAAGCTCTCGAGCTCGGATGCTGGGCTCTGTGCGGCTGCTGCAGCGTCGGCTTCGCTGCCTGGAGGAAGAAAACAGGAAATTATTCATTATATAACAGACTATCTGTGTCCTGTATCTGAAACTTAATACAGATATCACGAATTTCGTTTTCAGAATCGTAATATATACCTTGGATACCTCCAAGGTATATATTACGATTCTGAAAACGAAATTCGTGTAGTGTTTCCTTTAGTGTTTCTCAGTTGATTTAAGAGTTTCAAAAATTTTATTACTCATCCTATGCCATTTATGGTATCACAGAACACTGTACCCATCTCAATTTCTTATAGGCATAGGCTTCGCTCGTGTTAAGACACGTTTTTTCTGAAATAAAAAATATATTGGTACTCAGCATTAGTGTGGCTTGCTATCCCTGAAATAATAGTAGCGGAACCGAATCACCAATCACCCTTTTACAAAATATATGAACGAACAAACTATTTTTCTTCTATCAACTTGACTCTAGATAAAATCTATAGTTGCCATGGTTTCTTAGGGCCGATTTTTCAATAGACACATAGTTAAATATTCTGATGAAATCAGACTTATGGTAAAATAGACTATCTAATCAAACCACTGCAACAAAAAACTTTAATAAATTTAAATATTTCAATGGCTTTCCAAGACGATTCAACAGAAACTAGTTTGTGACATACTGGCATAGAAACCGTTCATATAAATAGCGTCACATCATTTATATGTGGTTTAAAATAAACACTTTATCTTTCTTTTTGAATATCAATAGCTGTTTATAAAATATTCGTCCGGTAGTCTGAGTAAACAATAGAAATAGACGAACCCTTCGAAATCCGAATTCCTTTGTATTTATTTATAAATGAATCTTGAAAGACAACAAAAGTAAATAACAATTTAATTCCTTTATCTAACTAATATTATAAGTAAATGCGAAAGTTCGGATCTCGACGAAATTTGGAACAGAAATGGATTATAGTCTGAAATAGCACATAAGCTACTTTTCAAAACGGGAATATGTTCCCTAGGGATCACGCGGGCGAAGCCGCTGGCAGAAGCTAGTTTCAAAATAATGTAGATACACTTTAAAATATAGGGATTTAATTGTTATTTACTTTTGTTGTCTTTGCGACTAAATAATTTTGGCTGTTGGCAACTGGATGAAGCAGCCAAGGATAAGAACTGCAATTAGTTTTATTCCAATTTATTAAAGACCAAAGGTTCGTGAATATTATATCTGACATAGAAAATATCGTGAATTTATCTAACATTTATAATTTTCACGCAAATAAAGCCGCAATACAGTCATAAAAATCTTTTTGTAAATAGTATATTATTTTTCACTTTTTAGTGGTGATAACCCTACAAATAAATTGTCATTATTCGAATAATGAGTGGTTGCTCTATTTGCCGTTAAAGTATTACTTTCTGTGCCCTCGCAGGCCAAGGCTAGACCAGCTCACTAGATTTTAAGTTGAGGAGGTCACAGGTTTAATTCAACATCCAATGCTATGTAAAAGATAGCTTTAACTAAAACCAAAGCAAAAAGAATCATTGTATCGGTTCATAAACAATAAAGTTGCCCAAATAGATAAATCTTGCGTTGGTCACCCTCTTCACGGAGTGATGTTATGAACTGGATTTCAGGAATTGAATCCCAGGAGATTTGCTATCATTTATTGAATAGTTCCGTTAGCTATATTCGAAGTTCTTCATGAGATATTCACCAAATTTAAATGGGGCCAGCCCGGGAAAATACTCTTCCAGACAAAAGAAGAACCATCAAAATCGGTTCACAATTGGCAAAACCATCGCTAAACAAAAACACATTCAGTCGAATTGAAGTCATCCTCCTTTTTTTGTAGTCCGTTAAAAATGCAGAAGCGCTGGCTGGGGTTGAAATTAATTGCGCAAAACAATGACTTCACAGAGATCCCACACACGACTATACCGAACACTGCACCCCGGAGGCTGGGGTGGAAAGCAGCAACTTTTTATAGCCATAGGTGCTTTATGTGGAGACAATCTTTCTGACTACTTTATATTATTATGTATTTTAGTTTCTCTTTCAATACGAAGTTTTATTGCTTTTGTTGTTGTTTTTGTTACTTTGTTTAGAACCAAGCCCCTCTGAATACAAAGCACTCAGTCGACCTCGACGAAAACAGGCACATCATAAACTAGAAATGGGCCTCCGTAATGGGAAATTTACACCGCCCCGTGACCATCCATTTAGGATATTCAAACGTACTTTTACTAATTGATGATTTTTCCTTAATTTTTCAGTGTCAGATACAGTTACAGTTTCCAGTTCAGTAGTATATTTTAGGAAACATTCCTAAAAAAAAAAAAAAAACGACCATTTGCGAGTCAGACTCGCACACGAAGGCTTTCGTACCATAAACCGAAAAACAAAACGTCTCTTGTCCGGGAACCCCCTTTATTTTTAGTTTGATTTTTATGATTTGTTCTTAAAGCAGCAATAGAAATACCTACACATTCTGCTATGCGAAAATTTCAACTGTCTACCAAGGTTCTTGAGATACATCCGACTCACAGACGGACGGACAGTAGAGGCTTAGTAATAGGGTTCCGTTAGTTACCCTTCGGGTACGGAACTCTAATAAATGAATAACAAACATTTAACTTTCCAACTAAAATACATATTATTTCTATCAAAGTTATCTTTTAAACACTTTGGAGAAGTTTCAAGTGGAAAATATTCTAGATTGTAAGAGCATTGTAAGTACTTAAAGGTAGATTTCACAGTTTTTTCACCGAATCACAGAGAGAACAGGCTCGAAGCCTGGGAGAGTTAGCCTGTTGGCCAAATTAAAATTAAACAAATGAAAGAAGGCGGCCGAAATTGGAGCGCCATTAAACATGTACGAACAGGGAACTTAGCGTAAGTAAGGCGAAGTTCTAAGGTAACAGGTGCTCGTGGAAATCATTAGGTAATTTCAAGAATTGAGCATTCTTAGATACATTTGTCTTACAATAAATAATGCAGGACTGAATACAAACAATAGAATGCATACCTAGAGCTGTGTTGAAGGCCTCCTCAGTCATTTGCGATATTTCTCTAACATCCGCTGCATCTTCCCCTTCCTTATCAACGCGCGCTTCAAACATCTTGATGAGATGCTTCATATTTTTCCTCGTATTCTCGTCCATTGTAGCAAAGAACGTCGAACGATCACGAGTGTTAATCACTAAATAATTGAATTTCTAATAACTCCACACCTTAGTCACTTAGGTTCTGGTTGAACGCTCACTATCGACTGACTCACTAAGATATGATAAAGTGATAACGTGTCTTTAAAGAACCGTAATCGTGTAAATTACATTGATAAAACGAATGCCTGATAACGTAGGACAGCCAGCATACAACTTTTGCTTTCGACAGGTGTAGCATAACATTTATTTAGTAGAGCCAAGGGCTACTACTACTCTAGGCTACGTTCAAGGTTACATCACTCATGCTGTTGACCTGATTGATAAATCTAGAGGAATGAGTTAGGCTCTAGAGCTTAACACTTAAATCTATCTGAATACCTATGTAATTTGGGGAAATATCATTTAAGTTTTCGCATGAACAAATTCTACTCCTATGGTAGGCTCCCGATCAACTTGCAATAAAGTACATTGGCCTTTCCCTAATATCCCTTCGTATACCCGAACATTAAATTATTAACCGTTTTTCATTACTAGAGAAAGTAAAGGTTCACGATAGAAGTCGATTCAGGACAGCTTTATATCTTTATTTAACAGCCTCTCGGATCGATCTTCGAGGTTAAGTAATGCTTGCCGAGTGAGTACATGTTTTTTTTTTTTAGGGATGCGAAATCATCCAATGACTCCTCCCGCTCTGGGTGTAGCGGGAGGGAGTGTCAGACTTCTACTGACTAAAACCCATCCATGTTCCTTCATTGCCCTTTGTGTTCCGGAGCCACGGTGTCGGTGTCTCTTGCGAATAATCCCGCGACTCCGGCAGGCGTCGGCCCTTTCGGGCCCCTCTGTGTGCTGACTCTCTTTGAGGCGCGCGTGGAATACTAACGCGCCGTCGACACGGCCTGTCGTCACTAAACGGACGGACGGCGAGCCACCCATAGCTCGCCGTCCACAGGCCCGCGCCTACGGTGGCCGGAGGTCACCAGGTGGTGTCCCCCGACGCCCGCGGCGTCTACCACGGCGGCCGGGACGAGAGGGTCTCCTCTCCCTCTACGCCACCTCCTTCGCTAGCATGACTGTTTCGCAGAAGGAGGCAACGACGTCCCATTCCGTCTCGCTCCGGACCATGGCTTGGACCAGGGCCGGACGCGAGAGGTTGCCGCCAATCGCCTTTTCGAGGACACGGCGGTGCGCCGCCCAAGCGGGGCACACCTGCACAGTGTGCTCCACCGTGTCCTCCGGTCGATCCTCGCAGTGGTGACACCCGGGCGTTTCCTCCCGCCCGATTCGGTGCAGGAACCTCCCGAAACAACCATGTCCGGTGAGGACCTGCGTCAGGCGGAAGGTGAGGACGCCGTGGCGCCTCTCTAGCCACTCCTCAAAGAGGGGACTTATCGCCACTATCGTGGCGTGCCCTTGCCGAGTGAGTACATGGATGGGAACACACATTACATACCCAGACTCGAGCTTCGGAAAGCACGTTTAGTTGTGGTACCTGGCTGTCATTTGTAGATCTTTGACAGTCGTTATGGTTGGTCTGAAACCTAAATTCTGATACCAGTATTTTCAAGGGGTACCGTGTTCAGTGACGCATTGATTGTGGAAGTCAGATAGCCAGACACTCCATGTAAACTACTAGTAGCCAGTTGTACTAGGAAATGGAGTCGGAAGTTCGCAGGATTCGTGACAAAAATATTGGCTTCTTAAATTTTCATTCTACAAAAGACATTTACTCGGCCGATCCAAAGAAAGGCCGTCA
Source organism: Ceramica pisi (assembly GCA_963859965.1). Lineage (NCBI taxonomy): Eukaryota > Metazoa > Arthropoda > Insecta > Lepidoptera > Noctuidae > Ceramica > Ceramica pisi. The sequence continues at coordinate 9,634,654 of OY982529.1, forward strand.
ATTTGAATACCAATAGGTCCAATCAGCAAACGGATTGTTCCCTTCAAAATTTACATTAAAAAAGAAACAGATTTCTCCCAGCTTTACCCGCTTTCAATAAGGATATGATATTTTTCTTCAAGAATTTGCTTAAAGATGTTTTGTCAAAATTAATCGAGCATAAGTGTATATTTTTAGTAGTAGGTATACTTATTCCAAGTCGTTTAAGCTAAAGCATTTATCGTCATAAAAAATAAACGAAAAGTAGATTAAATTCACGGCACACAAGAAACGCGATCGCATATCAATCTATACTAATATTATAAAGCAGAAGAGTTTGTTTGTTTGTTTGGTTGAACGCGCTAATCTCAGGAACTACTGGTCCGATTTGAAAAATTCTTTCTGTGTTAGATAGAGCATTTATCGAGAAAGGCTATAATAGGCTATATATCATCACGCTAAGACCAATAGGAGCGGAGCAGTAATGAAAAATGTTACGCAGACGACGTTGCACGGGTCAGCTAGTAATATTATAATTATAGCTGAAGAGTTTGTGAGTTTGTTTGAACGCGCTAATCTCAGGAACTATTGGTGTGAATTGAAAAATTATTTTAGTGTTGGACAGCCCATTTATCGAAGAAGGCTATAGGCTGTATAACATCACGCTAGCACCAAAAAGAGTGGAGCTTTAATGAAAAATGTGATGCAGACGAAGTTGCGCGGGTCTGCTAGTATCCTAATACATAAAATTCTTCCGTTACTGGTGAGTGGTGACTGACTGACTGAGTGAGTGACTGCCAGTGCCAGACAACGCACAGCTGCAACTACTGGCCGTACAAAGGTGAAAATTGGCATGAGGTTCCTTGGGGAGTGCAGCGAGGATTTCCCGAAATTCTTACGGAAACGGCAAAACCAGATATGCGCGTACGAAGTCACGGGCAAAAGTTAGTATCTTATAAAATCATATGAATGTTACCTGCTAACATCAAACACATTCAAATAAATTGATTAAACGATGATAAAAAAATATTCTATACTAGTTGTCCCCCGCGGCTACGCTCCCGTTAACTGGCTACCCTGCCAACCCATTTTTTTTTAAACCTTCCCTGTACTCAGGCGAACTAAACAAAAAAAGAATTACCGAAATCGGCCCAGCCATTCTCGAGTTTTAGCAAGATTAACGAACAGCAATTCATTTTTACATATAAGAAGATAGATATAGACAGATAGATTAAATAAACTGAAGGCAGTTGGAGTGGTAAATGGTTGTGAAGACAAACAAATTCATAACCATAAAGTCGCCGTTATTTGGGAGCCCAAATAACCTAGAAAACAAACCCATACATTGTCCGCTGACTAGACATATTAACTGCTTCAAAACTAACAAGTTTTCGGAACAGGGCCAAGTTGTAAATAAGAATTTAAAAACTATAGTTATGATATATTACGGCTCCTGTTGATTAGAAAAACGCCCCACAAAATATTAATTTAACGTTAAAATCTCCTATAACCTATTTAATATAAGGCGCCAGGAAGAGGGCGCGAAACGCGAGCGAGCCATTTACATTCAATGTAAATGGGAGTATAAAGTATTTCATAAGTAAATCGGGTCAAGTTCTCTTAATATACAATCTGTTTATTTATAATATTGCTCCTTGTTTTATTATTTTAATACCGGAAAATGGAAGTTAATATGTTCACCAGTAACGCCACCGTACAACACTTAAATAACTGCTCAAGTCTGCCTATCTTCGAACTTTTTAGGGTTTACCCGAAGGATAACCAAAGGAACCCTATTACTAAGCCTCCGCTGTCCGTCCGTCCGTCTGTCTGTCAGCGGGCTGTATCTCAAGAACGGTAATAGATAGACAGTTGAAATATTTAGTGTGTATTTCTATGGTCGCTGTAACAAAATAAAAAACTTCTTTACAAAAAAATACAACCGACTTCCAAAAAAAAAACACTACAAAGTAAAAAATAACTTTAATTTCGGAAGTCGGTGTTTTTGTTAGTTTCTTCGTATTTTTATGGTGCTCCCACATTGCCGTTAGAAAATGTTTGTAAACATTTTCTAACATAATAACATTTACTCACAAATGTTGTCAATTGTTACATTTTGTTAGAAACTGTTACATGTTATAAGTGCTCCTACACTAATAGAAAATGTTTACTAACATTTTATAACATTAAAATCTGGTACTGGCTCTAACCCCCCCGCATCCCCGACTCACCGCATACCCCGCCGTCACCTTTATAAAAGGTTTACAAACAAAAGGTAACACATGTTTTATTTTGTTATAATTTGTTTTGTTATAATTTGTTAACTTATCGTTACTAAACATTTTCTAACATGAAAACATTTTTTAACATTTGTTATTTAATGTTAGCCAGCAAATGTTTACTAACGTTACTAAACAATTTCTAACGGCAATGTGGGAGCACCATCACACCGACTTCCGAAATTAAAGTTATTATACCCCACAACACTAACCTAACCTAACTAGTACACCACTGCAAAATCGCAGAAAAGCCAAATACGCAATTTTGATTACTTGGATGACATAAAACCATCATCCAAGTGGACGAATTCCAGCTATTTCGATTTAAAATCCAAAGTTCGTAACCGATTTTGATAAAATTTAAATGGGACCCATCTGCAGACCAATTTATCAAATCGGTTCTTATTTGTCAGAGTTATGAGGTAACAAACATAAAAAAAAAATACAACCGAATTGAGAACCTCCTCCGTTTTGGGAAGTCGGTTAAAAATATTAAACATTAAAGAGGGCTCCTATATCCTATACAAAGTACGTGTTTCTTTTTCGGTTTTACGGAATCCTGTGTGAGAGTCCGACTCGCACTTGGCCTATTTTTAATACGAAATCTGGGCTTGAATAGGCAGCAGTATAAAGCAGCTCAACTCGAGACTAACGGGATGTTTTCGCAACAGACCCCGTATAGCCGTAAAAAGCCTTTTATTACCCCAGGATGTAGTATACAAACAAGAAGATATGTAGGTACAGAGCTTTGTGTGATCCGTTTATGGGTATGTAGTCCCCTGACTTACTTCGAAATCACGAACCCGCATCAAGAAAATGTACAGTGGGTATGTATATACGTATAGTGCCTAAACTTGACATGTTTATAAACTTTTAACTTTTCAGCATAAAGGAAAATTAAAGGACGATGCCTGGAATTTGTATGAAATCTGAGGGCCAACTCTACTAACTCGTAAGCAACGTTCGCATTAGCCAAAATCTGTCAAAAAAGCCTTAATTTACATACACTTTTGACAGATTGCGACTGACATGACATGCGAATGCGAACGAAACTTGAAAATTAGTAGAATTAGCCCTCTGGGGTGCTAAAAAGACCACTTTAGGAGAATCATATTAATCACACAACAAATTGTCAAATAATTTTCATCTTTATCGCTAACGCATTAGGTTCAAGGTTGATTGGGAAATTGACAATGATAGGTAGCGTGATTTGCTTTCTGATTCTGCTAAAGTGGCCTTTTTAGACCCGCTGGTCCCACCCTCCAACACAACAGTATGATGGCCATTGTTGGTCATGTTCAATAGACCATAACTCGGAACGGACTAACGTTTGGACTTCGGCGCCATATAAAGTTTTGTTCAGCTCAAAAATAGGTACCTATCCAACGATGTATGCAGGTATTGGAGGGCGGTACCCCCTTTTCAAAAAGTTACTATTTCAACATGCAAAATATGAGCTTATAGATCAAATAGGCATTACATTTTTATACGCCATATTTTGTACATGTAAAAACAGCAGTACTGTACCTATCAGTATTCTATAAGATTTAGTAAATGTTGCCAGACTTACCTATTTTTAAACAAGGCTAATGTAATAAGGTAGATGTACCGTATGATCTAACTAAATAATGGAAGGGAAGGGGTCGAGAAAATCAATAATGAAGACCTTCGTCAGCCTTTGGGTACCTGTTTAAGTACCATAGCGTACGCGAACTTTATCAGGTCTTACATCTGAGGGGATGACTCACACTCTCACATTAAATTTAAGACTTTCTCCCGTGGTTTTACTGCTTTTGCAATGAGAAAATCATTCAGGGAATAAAGTATATAATTAAAGCTGAAAAGTTTGTTTGAACGCGCTAATCTCTGGAACTGCCAGTCGGATTTGAAATATTGTTTTTAGGGTTCCGTACCCAAAGGGTAAAAACGGGACCCTATTACTAAGACTTCGCTGTCTGTCTGTCCGTCTGTCTGTCACCAGGCTGTATCTCAAGAACCGTGATAGCTAGACAGTTGAAATTTTCACAGATGATGTATTTCTGTTACCGCTATAACAACAAATACTAAAAAACAATAAAATAAATCTTTAAGGGGGCTCCCATACAACAAACTTGATTTTTTTGCCGTTTTTATAAATAATTTATTTATTTATTTATTTAAACTTTATTTACAACAGTGTTACATGGGCGGACTTAATGCAACAATGCATTCTCTACCAGTCAACCTTTGGGTTAATAATGGTACGGAACCCTTCGTGTTTAAGTCCGACTCGCACTTGGATAGTTTTTGTATATGATAGCCACATTGATGTCTATTAGGCTATACGGGAACGGGAAAAATGTAAACGAAGGTACCTATATTATGCGCGTACGAAGTCGCCGGCAAAAGCTAGTATCTACACATAAGATGTACGCTACACGAGATACAACAGTTAACATGAAAATCACTACGTTAATGTGCACCAGAGCAAAAAAATCAACGCGAAGAAATGTCTGAATAGATTTTACGAAGACGTCACAGTAGACCCATCCGTCTTTACAAATAGCTTGTCGTCCGCAACAAAGGCTCATTAAGGTTAAATTAGAAAGAAACGAAGACGCTTGCTGAATTATAATTCGCATCGTTAGGCAAGAACGGTATGGTTCAAGCACGAATAATTATGCGAGTTACAGTTTTATAAAAAGCACCTCTTAAGTTGAGTGCTCTGAGTGGAGTTGACTACTCAGGTAAGGGATGCCGTTATCGTTTCACCCCATCTCATATCAATGATCTCTTCTCTACCTTAAGTCGATGTTATTGTGTGTGCAAAAATCGTCATGTCTGCCTAAAGAAAACATAACTTAATTCATGATTCGGTTAACTGAATGAGTTGAGATGTTGGTACCCTGGTAAATGCATACCTACTCTTTTTAAAACTGTAGCATACATACGCTGCACTTCGGCAAGGTCGTTCGGTACATTGTGAACATATAATGACCTTATTGGGGTCACACAAGTGTCCGAGTGCAGGAACCGATGAAAAGGCCCTGATTACGGAAACTTTATATCCCTATAACTACGCAGCCGGCAGCACCTACATAGGTGTGACATAAAGAAAGTGTACAGTTCTGAGACTATCGGCTCAGCGACACGGCAAATAAATAAAACTGGAGCATTTTTAGGGCAACATCTCGTAGCCATTACCTACTTCTATACGAATTCCCCATTTTACTTTGCAAAAGAATCTTAGAACTTAATTTTAAATTCTTAGCTTTTGATTGGATTTGATCAAACTTTTACTTGTTGAATTAAAAGAATAGGAAAACAAAATTCCTGATAATTATGTACACAACCTCAGCTTCAGTGATCAACCGGTTTGTTTACTAGCTCAGTAAAATCTGTCCAGTTTTTTTTCTACTATTAACAGGCATGTGTTTGACCATTATCTCAGCTAAGCGATGATGTGGTCGAAGATGGAGCACTCTTGCCTAGAAGTAACCTATTCACTCTTGACTTAAAGATAAAACAGGATTATCTTGTAAAATAGCTGTGTCTCTTAGCCTAAGAGATGATTCAATGACTATAATGAATACACAACTATGATACATAATTCTGTCATAATATTTCACACAGCAATATTAAAATAGGTACTTTGAGCATTGTTTATTTTCGTACAAGTGCTTCTTGGCCAAGGCAATTTCAAATCTAAATATAAAGCTCACCCTTACGTAACCGTTATTAACATAATCAACTTTACAAAAGACTTGTCTTATTTTTTTATATAGTTTTCCAAAATATTTCTCTTGATAATCGAAAAATACAACTTCCAAATAGAAAATCACTACAATGTAAATCATACCTAACTTTAATTTCGGAAGTCGGTGTTTTTTTTAGTTTCTTCGTATTTTGACACCGACGAAAGTTATTTTTTACAAGTTGTTGTTAGTTGTTTTTTTTTAGTTGTTGTTTGCTTTCTTTTTCTCGGTTGTATTTTTTTTTGTAAAAAGTATTTTATTTTTCACTTTTTAGTGGCACCCTACTCCCACACCTAAAAACACCATTGCAAAATCGCAGGAAAGCAAAATACGCAATTTCGCCTAACAACACCATTGGCACCAAATCGCAGGAAAGCAAAATACGCAATTTCGTTTACTTGGATGACAAAAAGCCGTCATCCACGTAAACGAATTCCAGCTATCTTGACTTAAAAGCCAAAATCCCTAACCGAGTTTGATAAATTTCTATTGGACCAATCGAGAAGTATATATCCTTTCAGATAAATAAGTGACGGACTTATGAGGTAACAAAAAAAAACCGAATTGAGAACCTTCTCCTTTTTTTGAAGGCGGTTTAAAAAAACTTTTAATTTCTGTGATCTACCCATAGATATAATAAACAAGGATCTACCCTATTTTCTTTTTAAGATTTTGTTTTACCCCTTTGTCGGCGAGATTAATATGTAGATATACATATACCAAAATACAACGTTATACAGTCTTAGTTAGCATCTCTGAGCTAAACCGTGGACATGGCGAAACTTTAAGGGTTCGTTGATGACTACGAAACCCTAAAAAAAATATAGAAGAAACTAGATTCTGAAATTAAAAAACAAACAAAATGTTTTACTAATCACTTCAGGGCCCTCAGCTAGAAAACACCGGCCTCATCTAGTTTAAAATGACCAAAAAAGATTGACGTATAAAAGTTTATTTACAACCTACTTACAAAATAAATATCTTTTTTTTTATTTTGTCATTTGCGTATCACAATATTATACTTCTACAATAGCTATTAAGTAATATTACTTATAGCAATGGCTCTATCCTAAGACACAACTATGGACTCTATGGGAGCGTCTGCTTCCACTTGGTTCATTCTCATTTTAACCATATCAGTTATAGCTTTTGCTTCAACTCATTTTCGTTATGCACAGCAGTTCTATTGCATATGAACCATCGATCCTCCATAACCAGCAGAATAGCCAACTTTATACGACGCTGTTGACTCACCGAATATTTAATTAAAGTTTAAAAGTTAAGCTTTCACCGGCAGGCATCGACAGCAAGTAAGGCAAGGTAAGGTTCTTTATTTTTCAAGGCGTTTTAAAAGTTTTGCTGAGTTAAACTCAGTTAATTTCTCAATAAACGGACGAATTGCAGTAAAATAACTGTATTAAGCATTAAGCGCGTTAATTAATATGGTATTTGTGTGTTAATTTACGACTAGAGGAAGAATCGTTTAGTCTGTTCATTATAAGGATATACGTACATTTATATTCCGAGTTATTTATAGCCGACCACGCACGAATGCACGCATGTAACGAGATGAGATCGAGACAACAATAATTACTATACTTATGACGCAACTCGTGTAACGAACAATCAGTATTCCGACCCAATCAGAAACCACACTGCGCGACGAGAAACCGCAGATGAAGTAAAATTCTGTGTGTACTACAAATGCTGACATTCTTATCCGCTATCTTGTCATCAAATTAAATTGTTTGGCTATCACATTTTCCAACTCCTAGGGAGAGAAAACGATTTTCGCAGATCGTCGACTCAATATTGAGGAGAGAATCGTTCGGCTGTGTGTCGCAGCCAAATCGCATAACGCGCCGTATTATATAAAGGCGCGCTGGATTGAAAAACGCCGCTGTATAATGTAATGCGACTAAAAACTGGGATATGCGCGTACGAATTCGCGGGCTAAATGTAGTGATACCATAAAATAGCACAACTTTAGTAATAACTAAAATCAGGAATACACAATGTATCCTATAAATAGACACATATTTACATTATTTGGACAGTAACTCGTTTTCCTTCCCTAAATAACTGTAGATGGAAGAGCATATTCTTCTATACAAGTAAAACATTTATACAATTATTATATTATAATGTCATGTAGGCAGGCACAGCGACTTACAAAGATAATTTATAATCAACGTCAATTTATTAACTCATGTTTGAATTTATTAATAAACACACATGTTTATATTTTATATCTGCTGTAGACTTTCTACATTACCTACCTACACATTAACTGTCTCTTTGACAAGACGAAAGTTGTTAAATTCTTAATGATCCCCGTTTCTAATTAGCGCACTTACTTAATAAAATTTATTATTTGATTCTTCAGTCTTTCGGGTCGAAGTTTGGGGCAGTTTAGGAAGGAAGAAGCTTAATAAATTATTATGATTCAAGGTAAGTTTCTTAAATCAATCAAGAGCAATAATTTTCTAACTCCCTAGGTTAACGAACAAAACGACATATAATTAAAAGGTCGCTTTAATATCTATCATTAAGTACATTAGATAGGTATCTGATCTATCAATACTCGTACATAAATCACTAAAAGCTCCGTGTATCTGTTACGGCTACCGTTAATAGGATAATTAGCTCTAGATCAATTAGTTAGTAATCAAAGTCTAATTAACACGAAACATCCATAGCTATGCTTGACTATTGAAGTACCTAAACGTTGGTACCTATTAATCATACATTTTACGTGTAGTGAAAATTGGAATAGTGTGACGGAAATATTATGATTATCCGTGATTTGTAGGCAATTTTGTAATACATTTTGGGCAGGCTGTATGATTAACCTATTGCTTAAGTAATGGCGCTTGTACCAACGTGGTACTATAGGTACAAATTTCAAATAATTCAGTCAGAATCTCGTGAGAGGGCATTTAGGCACCATCTGGCGTGCAACATACACTTTTGGTTAGCCATGTGTCAATCGTGTGACACCACAATCCTTAGTATGTGTAGGACAGCTATCGCATGACCAATAAGAGCTCGTTTGTCCTACTTTACTTCTCTAGACTTGTCAGTTTTAAATTTTATCTCTCAGATATGAATCAACGTAATGGCCAATGTTAACCCAGCTTCTAGAGACATCTCTGAAGTACAACGTTAAAATATTTTAATTTATGTCAAATTTCCTTTTGATTAGGAGAATCTTAAATTAAAGACGAGCTAAAATATTCTTTAGAGATCGCCTGGCCAATTATGTCAATGTGACCAAGTAATTTAGAATTCTCACTAAGTCCACTTGGCAAAGGCCTAGCGAAGTTTTTATAAAATCCAGTACTGTGAGCGAAACCAAGATATGGCAACATTCCGCAAGAGGAATGAGTAAGACAACCAAGCTATTTGAGAGTTATAGCACGCGCTTAGCACTAGGGCTCAATTTGCACTTGACTGATGTTGCAGACATTACTGGCACCTAGCTGACACGCCCACTACCTTGGCAATGATATATCTTAGCATGTATCACTGAACAAATATAAAATTCTTGACAGCAAATCAACTGTAAGTACACAATAACGTTTAAAAAATGAGTTTCATCAAGATTAGGTAACAGAAGCACAAAATACTAGGTACCTATATACGAAAGTTCTTCAACGGAAATATGGACACGAACTTAAAGAAAACAAACCCGCAAAGAAGTACCTATTTCTCAAATCATTAACAAAATATAGTAAACTACCCTCGTTTTTGGCCTCATAAGAAACGGCAACTACGTCAAACGTGGAGTGTTAGAAAGTACTACGAGTACTATAGCATCACTCCTGAAACGTCTAGGTGGAGGTAGAAAGAAAAGAGGCACCTCTTAGCTTGCTCTACATTCGTATAGCGTAACCACCACCTAACTAAATGACATACTCACATACATTTTAATGAGCACATTCCTCTTATGCATGTTTCGATGGAACTCAGTCGAATTTATGACAGAACTTGTACATTTAGTTAGACCAAATTCATAATTATTCATCTTCAAATTTCAGTCGCAATAAGTCAAAGCTCTCATTTCTAAATTTCGAATTTTGCTTAAAAAAATAGTAGAATCGGCCCTCTGATCTCTTACATTAATTTTCCAAGGGCAGCTGTATGGAATAGAAAAGCGAACTGTTACGAACACTGATGTCATAGTGCTTTCCAGCAATATAGTCCGATCTATATTTACATTACGCTTGGGATAGTTGCCAGCTGGTGAAATCTGCCCGTTTGATTCAGATCAGCAACACTGAAGGTATTTACATATCAACAACGCGACTAACAAGCTTGTTTTCGAGTTTCAGTTAACATAAAAAACATTTTTTACAAAAAATTTCAACCAACTTCCAAAATAAAATCACTACAAAGTACAAAATAGCTTTAATTTCGTAAGTCGATGTTTTTGGTAAAAACCTAAAAGTGTATTTCACTTTTAAGCGGTGATCATGATGGTATGTTATGAACTTAAACAATTGAAATGGGATCATTCCGAGAAAACATTCTTCCAAAAAACTGGCTAAGTGCGAGTCGGACTCGCACACTGAGGGTACCTATATAATATTATAAGCTAAAGTTGCGGTTTACGATTTATGACGTATTGAAAAAAAAAACTACTTACTAGATCTCGCTCAAACCAATTTTCGGTGGAAGTTTACATGGTAATCATATTTTTTTTTGTTTTATTTTAGAAGTTACAGGGGGAGACACCTTTTACCACTTTGGAAGTGTCTCTCGCGCAAACTATTCAGTTTAGAAAAAAAATACATTTTAAACCTCAATATCATTTTTGAAGACCTATCCATACCTAGATACCCCACACGTATGGATTCTGTGAAAAAAAAATTGAGTTTCAGTTCTAAGTATAAAATTTATTGTTTTTTTTTTCTATTTTTGTGTGAAAATCTTAATGCGGTTCACAGAATACATCTACTTACCAAGTTTCAACAGTAAAGTTCTTATAGTTTCGGAGAAAAGTGGCTGTGACATACGGACGGACAGACAGACAAACAGACATGACGAATCTATAAGGGTACCGTTTTTGCTATTTGGCTACGGAACCCTAAAAATACCCAAACAGCTTCCAGTGTGCCTAAAAATTTTAAGTTATCGCTCTATTTCTCCAAGATACCATTATCAGATACCGATCAGGGGGGCTACTCTCTAAGCCCGACGTCCGTAGCTTTGCCTTTTAGCCCGAAGCTACGGACTTCGGGCTAAAAGACAAGGAACATACATCAAAAATAAATAAAAAGAGATTCCGACGTGAGAACCTCTACCTTTTTTGAAGTCGGATGAAAACAAGATACACCTAGGTACTTTTTTTTTTTTTTTGTGCGTCTGCATCTACAATCAGTCCCAGGACTATAAGCAGATTTGTTGGGCGGTTGAAGCATTGTGAGGGGTCTCCCCAGCAGGAGACACTCCTATTTAACATCGAGCATGTAGAGTCTGGATGTCATGGCGTTTAAGGCGTTTCCTGTAGCTGATTTTTGTTAATTCGGCAGCCAAGTCATTCGGGTGGTTGTCGAGCCGATTTTTGTAGTTAGTGGAGGACTGTTGGATCTCTTCCTTTACTGTTTTAATTTCCAGAGCTTCATGGATTTCAGAGTTAGTGAGAAACCATGGAGCATTCGACAAGGTACGAATTATGCCATTCTGCAGTCTCTGTATAATATTTAGATTGGAGTTACTAGTAGCGCTTCCCCAGAGTTGGATCCGTACATCCACACAGGTTTGAGGATCATTTTATAGATTAGGAGCTTGTTGTCCACCGAAAGTTTAGAGTTGCGTGCCATCAGCCAATACATGGTCCGGAACCGTATGTTTGTTTCATCACGCTTTGTTTTGACATGATTTTTCCATGTCAGCCTTCTGTCTAGGTGTATTCCAAGGTACTTGACAGAGTCACTTTGGGGCAGGGTATTGTTTCCCAGTTGCACGGGTGGACAGTTTCCTTTTCTAAGCGTGAATGTTATGTGGGTCGATTTAGAAGCACTTGCTTTCATGCGCCACTTCTGCAGCCAGTCACCTACTTTGTTGAGGCTTTCTTGTAAAATATTTGTTGCAGTTTGTGGATCTGAACTACTTGCTAATAGTGCAGTGTCATCAGCAAATGTAGCGTTCATTACTTGTGTTGACTGAGGGAGGTCTTCAGTGTACAAGGTGTAAAGGATTGGGCCAAGAACGGAGCCTTGGGGCACACCGGCCGAGATCTTATAGATTTCTGATGCATCACCACATTCTCGTACTTGAAACATGCGATTTGACAAGTAAGAATTCATCAAAGTATAGTAGGTATGTGGTAGCAAAGTTTTTATTTTGGAGAGTAGGCCTTTATGCCATACTTTATCAAATGCCTGCTGGATATCAAGAAACACAGCAGAGCAGTACTCTTTGGCTTCAAGGGAGTGCCGTATTTTGTCACAAACTCGGTGAACTTGCTCGATGGTCGAGTGGTGTTTTCTGAACCCAAATTGGTGTTTGGGGATGACTTCATTTTCATCCAATATCGGCAGTATTCTGTTCAGGAGAATCCTTTCAAACACTTTAGACAGGACAGGTAGAAGACTTATCGGCCTGTATGATGTAGCATGATCTGGAGGTTTTCCTGGCTTATGTATCATGGTGATGATGGATACTTTCCACATAGTTGGGAAGTGTTGGACCCTGAGGACACCATTAAAGAGTGTTGTAATGAATACTAAAGCTTTTCTAGGAAGTTGCATAAGAACCTCTTTAGTGATTAGGTCAAAGCCAGGGGCTTTGTTGTTCTTCATTCTTTTCAAGGCCCATGTAAGCTCACGCACTGTTACTGGCCTTGGTGGAAGTGATAATTGAAGGTCTTGCTGTAGTTGGTTATCTACTTCCCTCTCGAATTCTTCGCATTCACTATCGTTTGGTTTAAATACGTTAGCTAGATGTTTTGCGAATGTTTCTGCCTTTTCTTTACCAGTCCTAGCCCAACCTCCGCTATTGTTTCTTATTGCGGACTTAAATGGTTGTGGTCTTTTAAACGTTTTTGTGAATTTCCAGAGCGCGTACTGAGATGATGTGGTAGCGGTCAGATTTTGCAGTTTACTTTGTAGCGTTGCATTATTTATACTATCCAGCATTTCTTTCAATTCACTTGCGGCTTTGTTTAAAGCGGTCTTATCAGATTTATGTCTAGATTGATGCCAGACCCTTCTAAGCCTTCTTTTTTCCAGAACTTTATTTTTAATATCGAGAGGAATGTTTCCAGTAGTAGCCCTTTTCTTTTTAATTGGAGTGTTCATCCAGCATGCATTCTGTATGAGGCTAGTAATGTAGCTTGTGGCATCTTCTATCTCATCTGATGTTTTTAGGGATACATGTAGTTGTATAGTTTCCTCTATGTATTCCCTAAATCCTTCCCAGTCTGTAAGTTTGTTGGACAGTGTCTCGGGTTCTTCGTAGCAAATTATTGTCGTGCTTGCGGTTAGAATTACTGGGGAATGATCAGAGGTACTATAATAACAGGGCTCGGCTTTGAGATAGTGTCTCGAGAGTCCTCTCGTGATAAAAAAGTCTAGCAGGTCAGGCTTTTTCTTTGGGTCTGTAGGCCAGTATGTCGGTTCACCGGATGAGATTGAGTCAAGGTTATTTCCGTCAATGCATCCCTTAAGCTGTGTACCTCTTGTTGTTAATAACCTGGAGCCCCAGTACGAGTGCTTGGCATTCCAGTCGCCACCAGCAATGAATCTGTTTCCCAGTGTGTGGAAGAACTCGGAGTACTTTGCACTATCTATTCTATGCTTCGGTGGGCAATATACCGCAGATATGTTGAGGGGTCCATCCTTACTCTCAACTACAACAGACGTTGCCTGGATATAGCTTGTTCTATATTCGGGCATGACGTAGTGCTTAATGTTCGCTCTAATGGCTATAGCAGTTCCAGCGTGGCCAGTGCCATCAGGGTGACAAGTGATGTAGGTGTAGCAACCCTTAATTTTTATGTTGCTTTTTTCTGTACAGTGCGCTTCAGATATGAGCACAACATCAAGTTTATTACTTGCAATTAGCACCTCTAGCTCGGACTTATTTGGTGTTAAGCCATTAATGTTCCACGTGGCTATCCTGAGAGAAGTCATTTTGGGATTTTGTCTAGCAGTGTCGTTATGAGACTCAAGAGAGTGCTCATTTGTTGTAAGATAAGATCAAATTTTTCTGATTGTTTTAATATGAGTTCTTCTAATTTATTATATGGTTTTACTTCAGGATTCAGTTCGTTTGTGTTCTTCTTCAATCTTTCAGCATAGGTGTCATTTGGTCTACTTCCTCCAGGGTTGGCGGGTTCTGCTTCCGTGGTGCTTTTCGAGTCTGGTGGTCTGGTGGTGTTTTTGTGAGTGTTCCTCTGTGGCATTCTTCTAGCGAGGATCTCCCTGTATACAGCACAGCCTTTATAATTTGCAGGGTGTTCACCTTCACAGAGAGCGCATAGGGCTGGTGTATTACGATCTTTCTTTGGGCAGTCAGCAGTTTTGTGCCCTTGAGCGCATTTTACGCAACGATATGGTCGCATGCAGTAATTTTTTGAGTGACCATATTGTTGGCACCTCTGACACTGTGGCAATGTTGTCCTCTTTTTGGGGTCTTCAATGATAACTGACTGGTGATATATGTATTTGATGTCTTTAACTGCCTTGTTGTTTGGCCCAGGGGCAATATTTACAAAGAACGTAGATGTTGGTTTTTTGTCTGGTCCATACTTGGCGTTAACAATCACTCCATAGACTTTGTTTCCAGTTTTTTCAATTTCCTCCACAATTGCACTGAGCGGAGTGGAGTGGTGGAGATTTTTTATAACCACTCTAAAGGTACTTGAGCCTCAAATTGTCTTAATTTATATTCAAATTGGAAAGCTTCTTCGCAGCCTCCAATCCGAACAGGTGGCACATGCGACTGAATCCAGTTAATTTACACGAACGATTTTAATAAAGTTACCTTTCTAAAATAACGCACCGTCGCGTCGGTCGGTCGTACAAATTACTAAGCAGGGTTGAAAAAGACTACTGAGGTACGTTCGTTATCAACAGGATTTTACTAAAAACCAAAAGCCTCTGACCGCGAGGGTGAGTTCCGTTCAGAAATTTACCTCTTTCAAATGCGGTGCGACTTTTTACACCTTTTTGAGTTAGACAGACATTCAGACTAGACATTTTGCTATATTTATGTAGGTATTCTTAAATAAGTAGTGATAAGTGGTAACGATAGCTTTGCATGGATTTCGTATAACTTTTATTTTTATGCATAAGATTTCTTAAATATTATTATTTTTATTTGTATTAGTTACTTAGCTTTTATATTTAATTATTGAAAAGTATTTTTTTAGTCGTATTAGTTACACAGCTTTTTGATTTATGCAATTATTTTAAAATAAAATATTTTTGTTTATTTTTTTTAATTATTTAATTTATTTCTTTAGGTACTATGTTAAAAAATATCCGTTTCTTTTCATCTACTTGTGACTGAAATGTGCACATCCAAAGGGATTTACACAACATTTCATGTGATCTACATTTTAAGTCTGTGTTACGGCACATATTTAAAACATACATATTATACGAAGCTTATTTCCATGGCAACACAAAAAGAGGCTAAACTGATCACAGATGCGAAGTTTATCCTGTGCTCAGTATTTTCCTACTGCTTTATGGAATTGAATAGCAAATACCTAACCCACTATGAATTTCCCACATGAGTAGAGCGTTGTATAGCGAACAATGGCGACTGGAATCGATTGCCAGAGCATGAAGAAACTTCCTGGCCAAAATCCGAATGGACTTCTTCAACAAACAAATTCTGCTGACTACAAGGACAGGGTTTTGCAAACATGAACAGGATTATTCATAAGAAATTGCTACATGCTTTTAAAATACTAATCAACCAGATTCTTTATTTAAACTTTCTAAAGCGAATTTGAACTTAGAATCCGCTAATCAGTTCCTACTAGACTATTGGCTCGTATGGTTATTTGTTATGAATCATCCTGTGTGAAGGATGTGGTATGGGAGGATTGTATCATATATTTTTATGGAGGTTCATCGATAACATTATCATGTACGATTTCATATCAGCACCAAACTGTTAAAGCACTATCCTGCTATATATAATTATATTTTTTATTATAAATAATAAGGATTAACTGACTCCGTATTGGAATAATATGGAATCAGTTACAGTTATGCCTAAATATGATGTAATCTTCCTTTGCGTTTCCATGAATAAGCAATAAATAGGTTGTTCACATATGAAAAACGTAAATATTTACGAATATTATGGGGCCACTCATACAACCTTATTAAGGGCTCTATCAGTAGAATGCACATGGACATAGGCATCCAATCAATGGATAGATTATTATGGTCACTCCAAAACGATTAAGTTCATTGACATGTTGTGTTGCCTGACATCCGGCGACTGTCCCATACATTATTAACATTGATAAGTTCGCGCAATTTGCAGGAAAACACGCTATATTGTTGGAACGAACAGCTACATTAGCAACTTTATCGTGTAGGTACTGAGTTTGTATAATACCAATGTTAGACTGAACATGTACAAAACGGCTAAACAACTTCTTTATCTAATAACTAGGTCTAGTTACTCATAATTTAAAAATAAATAACATCGGTTATTTAGATACGAAAAAAAAAGGTGTAGCTTACCAGTTTCTAAGGAAAACGATCCGTATAACAACCAATTGTAAGCACAGAAATAAACACTTTCAGAGCACTTAACCGTTGTTTTTCATGCACTGTTAGTAAAGGCACGATGCGTGTCAACATGCGCATGCGCCGCCGTACACTGCTGACGGGAGCTGGTGGGATCAACGCGGACGCATGTGTGACGATGATTCAGAAACTAAGCGGGTGTCCGCCAACCGTTCTCTAGAAACTTTACGATAGGACGATTGCCGAACGACATGCTCTTACGAACGAGAGCGCTCAGACCGACACTGAACTATAGTGCTGTGACTCATTCACTAGGTGACGTACCGCTCAAAATGATGACAGCATACGATACGCGCACCAGATATTGAAAACAGGCGAACCAATCACTGTTCGACCTATACCGGGCTCGATACTCGTGCATATTTAATTTAATGTAGGCCAAAGGTTGGACAAAGTGAATATAAGTGCACGCATGCACGATTTACGAACATTTTTCTTCAGAAAAGTAAATTAAGTAGGTATGTAAACTAACATTATGAAAACGTGTATTATTTTTGTATGAGGAAAGCTACTTCCGAACTACTATAAACTTGTTGTTTAAAGGCTCAGTAAATTGCTCGTTAATAGGCAATACAGAAAGATGACATGATAGCAATTTTATTACACATACAGTCTACGCTTGAATCCGCTTGATGCTTTTAATTTTGTGAAAATATAAGGGAAATTAGAAAAAAGTAAACACTCCCGAGATAAAGCGTCCTGTCCTATTCCAGGACTTGTGTACCCGATTTCCGAGTTTTATTAAAATCCGATAGAAACAGATAGAAAATAACGAGTTACTGTCGCGTTTATAATATCAAGTAGGTACGGATAAATATAAGTGGATTTGTTTTCATGTCGCGGCAATAATTTGCTAATTAACGTCTCAACGCAAGACTCGAATAATCACATTACAGTTATAAAAACCTGTGAAGCTTTTAAAATCTGCCTTAATCAAAAAATCTGTTAAAGGTCTGACACCAGCTTAATAATAATTTAATAAAACTAGATTCCTACAATTATGTTGTTTGTCTCTTATACTCTATGGTTTAGCCGCTCAAGTTTACCTATTCAACCTTATTTAATTTTAAGTAATTCCTGACAAAAAAAAATACTGCACTAACTTCGTGTCTGAGAAAAATACTCAGACACGAAGTTAGTCAGTTTTTTTTTCACGAGATGATAATAGCGAGGGATGGCATTTGACTAACACTGGATTTAAAACAACATACAAGTTGAAATAAATCTACTTTTAGTATCGGCAAAGCTATTTCATGTGGTATTTACGAAGTCCGCTCCCTAGGGGCAATACATCAGACATGCAAAATAGGCCACGTAGGTTTGATTACATTTTATGATTTCTCAATAAGAAAAGTCAACAGCGAAAAATATTTTCTCGAATAGGTACTAACCAAAAGTCTTACTAGAGTCGACAAGAAAACTTTCGGATATGAGAGTTCTTAAAACCACTGATATTCGAGGTTATTTTGCTGAGGAAAGTCAAAAGAATAGCTGATAATTATTCAAGTGAACCAATTTGACGATTTTCTACGAATGACCGGTATTCCAATATCATTGATCGGTTTATAAGAATTGCAAGCATCGTTGTGTAGACATTTAGACATTATGAACACCAAAATTTGCGAGAACGTCCATCTGCTAAATGCGATCCCATCAAAAACATAAATGTGAAAATTTATCGACTTAAGCGAAAAAAAAATTGAGATCTGATTCGGTGCCAAGTTCTGTAGATAATCCTGAAATATGACAAATTAAGGAACAAGATTCAACTTATCTAATTTTTACCACCCCAAGAAGAAAGCACAAATTATTGCCGTAATAATTTTGAAAGGCAGAAAGTCTTACCTAACAAAATCGATTGATCGGAAAAAATCAAAGCTTGGAAAATCCCGGTTTTCCGATTTTTTCCTTTGTTTACACACAATTATCTAGTAGGATGCCGAATTTAAACTTTCTAGGACATCTGGAAGTGGGTTAGGTTTTTGATATAATAAAGTCAATCAGTCATAAAAATTAAAGTTCGTTAATAAATCAAAATCTGAGTTAAACTTATGAAATTCTAGACGTGCTAAGGAACGCCGCTAGATGCGGTAATGTAGCGTGAGGTCTTCGATATGTAAAATTTCAGTGTTGGTCGGCTTTTGACAAGAGTTTATTTACTTGTTTTGTTTTTTTTTTGTGAGTATTTTACTAAAACAGCCTGACTATAGCAGATTAAGTTACGATTATCCTGACCACTGTATGTAACTTTTTTTGTCGGAATTATGTATTATGTCCTTTTTTGTTTTCCATTATGATTAGTCCATGTAACACTGCGACGATATCTATGTTGTATTAATCGCATGTTCACGGCAACAAACATTATCTTCCTTCTAACTTTGTTCACATGCACGTAATAACTAAGTACCTATACTTTAATGCTACGATTAAGGACCTCACTCGACAGTGGCGACAACTGGTGAGTACAAAAATGGTAACCCTGTTTTTTTTTGTATGTAGGTTAAATGGGTTTCGAGTTGTGGAGGAGTCAAAAGTACGAATTTGGTTCAAGTAATATTACACACGGCTGCTGCGTCGCCAGCTCCTTTTTCTTTGAATTTTGGCTGGACACGCTGCCGCGTGTCTAGATTTGATAGAAGTATTTTGGTTTGAATTGAATGAATGAATTTAGCTGTAAGTAATTGACTTATAAATAACACAAGGCATTACGAGTATTATGAACACAATAATTTACCAGATTTCAGTATCCGGAATTGTTTATCATTAACATTTTTGACTAAATACTTCCACCACCGCTGGACAAACAGGTCCCCATCCACATGGATCTTTATTTACAGAGACCTTTGTAATAATAGTGAAGCCTTAATATATTTAATAAGTTTTAACCTTTTATTAGTTTGTGTGTTTAAGGGCTTAAAAAGTAGGTTAAACTAATTTTAATTTTCGCGGAATTCATTAGGCCCTGTGTACTGTGTAATCCGATAAGCCTATTTGTTCGGACGGAATTAGCCTAAAATCAGATTGTTTTATTTAGAAGCTACTTAAAAACAAAGCATTTCCAATCAGAAATACCTGGCTGGTTCATAAGACTCTATAGAGATTCTAGAAAAAAGAGGTCGAATTTCAGTAGTATCAGTCTGGTTCATAAGTATCGATGGACATCCTACAAAAAAGAGGATACGGACTGTATTGTTACATAACGTCTCGGATCGTTGTTCTATAGCGAAGGGACAGCCATCTCAATCCAAAGTCCAATCACATGTAGGATTGCTAGCTGGAAGCTGGAACGCATCTATACGTACACATATATGATAAGAGTTTATACCCGTGAATTCGTAAGCGAATATCCCGTTTTTACCGTTCCCGTATCAATTTCGGAAAATCCTTTCTTAGTGCTCCCCTACACTGGATTTGTGAAACATTTTGTAAACAGGCGGAACCGCGGGTAGCAGCTAATTGAATCAAAATCTATCATAAGCAGATAGTACCATATGAAACCTACACTTCTTATTTTCTTTTTGTTCACTAGTCTAGTGAAGAGAGATTGTCTCTAGTCACTAGACAATTCAAATTCTAAACAATCTTTATTCAGTATTATTTCCTGCATCATTTCCGCTGTTGTGTTGCCTACATAAAAATATATCTATGGTTGCGTATGTTAGCTCATGTGGCAAATTAAGGTGAAGTGTCAATTGATAGCATTCACCCGCGTCGGCGGCGGTATTGATATCATAAAAGAGTTAACCCAACCGTGGCTATCACCAATAAATTGGTTTACACCGTAATTGAATGACTTTGCGCGCCTCCCAATATCCTCTCACAAGGTTGCGATTAAATAAAACCGAAAGAAACAATTTTTTGCATTATTTTATAAAAATAACGCTAATAGACTGAACAAATCATCTGCTTATGACAGGTCTTGTCATAGCCTGTTATGATTAATATCGAAAGCAAACATAAAAAATGTCCTATAGAAATGGAGCATTATTGATGGATTTGTGATAAAGAGGAAGGTAGGTATATTTTTGACCTGCCGCCTGTTGGTCCATCTTGTTTTAAGCCGTTGATAGAATTTAGTTGCCAAGCATAATTTTTATAGTTTCCAATGTTGGTAAGTGGAAGTCGGCCACAATCCTCGTCCACCAAGCGGTCCTACCTGGTAAGAGTATCACATTTCTACGAACTTTTGGTTGCTTGTATAGTTATCTATTTGAGAAGAAATCACAATATATATAACACTAATCTTTTAACAATAATTATGACAAACCAATCCTAAACGTCTTGAATATTTCTCTTAATAACTTCTATTGCTTATATGAAGCTGAAGTTTGCAGGAAGTAAGATCAAGATACTTGGGTAACGGCCAAACGAATCGATTTTCGCTCATCATTTGTTTCAAATATCACCCACCTTCAACGAGATGAAACAAATATTTCATGTTTTGTCATTTACGATCAATTCAGTTAAAAGTTATGTAAAGTGGAGGAGCTTTTACGAATTGCGCAAAGGTACTTTTAAATTGTGAAGATTTTTTGGGGGCATATTAAAACGTAGGTACAATGCCTGTAGCAGAAAAAAAATTGTTCTGAAGAGAACCTGAAAGCACTCCTATGGACATGCTTACTACTGACCTGGATCAGCAACGACAGGTCCGAGTGGGTCAAAGCGGACACGATGTTCTACAGCAGCGCGTGCAGCACAAACCAGATCCGAAAAGAATCTATGTCTCCTTAACGCTAACTCGTCCCGACCCACCGGGGTGGCTGGAGGATCTCGAGGCCCCTCATTTTCACCAGATTTGGCCGCACTTTCCTCAAATACTTCATCATCTTCCGTATCTGACTCCAGTTTATTACTGAGCCGATGCTCCGACCCGCCGTTGCTGCTGTTTGTTGTAGATTTTAATATCCCAGTGGATTTACGACGGCCTCCTGGACGAACATCAACATTCGTTCGTGCGAGCTCTTGCTCTAGTCGCGCCAATTCTTCTAGAGTAGCGGAATCGCGCCGACAATCTACAGAAAATCGCTTGAAATCCAACCGAGTCCTCTTGTAGTCCTTGTAATCTACAGAATATCTTTTTCTGGCTAAATCTTTTTTCGGGAGCACGAAATCTAAAGTGTCAACCTCACCAGCCTCACTGACAGAGTCATGGCATGCCTCTTCACTATTTTCCACCTTAATCAGTTCGTCAGGGCTGGCTTGTAAAGATATCTGTTCTTCTTCCTTTCCTAAATCCGGTTCTTGTTTTACAGAGTCTTTTATTGTTGGTGACACTTCGTCTTTTTCCTGTTGTTTTGTATTGTTATCGTCGGTAGCCGGCAACTTTTCTTTTGTGTTCTCATTATCTGATTCTGAGTTTGAATTCATATTTTCAGATTTGGATTTACTTTTACTAATTTTTTTGCCCGGTCGCGCACAGCAACTTTTGAACATAATTATTATATAGACTTTTTAAGTATAAATAACTCATTGGCAAACGTAACACGATAAACTATGAAGGCAATGTAACAAATATTATATCTCTTTTCACTTTATCAGCATTTAATGCATAAATCAAGTGAAACAATAACTCGTAGTAGTATTATTAAGTCAAGATTTCCACTTTAAAGAAATCGCAGGCCATACTAGTGTTATGGCAAGGGTGGCGTACGGAGGGTCGGCGGCCGGCCGGGCGCGCGGCGGCGGGCGACTAACGGCACTGACGCAGGGCGGATGCGCCGCCCGCCCGGCGCATCCTGCCACCCGCGCCCGCTCGCCACGCAGCTTTTGGGGTTTATAGAACCCCAAAACCGGCCTTGTTTTTGGGTCCACAAATTACAGGCTTGTACACGATAAACATGGCATTATAAAATAATTAATTCCCTTCAAAGTTTTTTCCGGAAGTTTGCACTAGATTAAAGATACAACTTGACTTGGATATCAAGTTCTATACGAATAGGTACCTATCTTCAATCGGAATACATTCACTTTGGTTTTTTATTTGTTTTGTTTTATGATTATGATCAAAACTTAACTTTCCAATGGTGACAGCGGAAATCACTATCACTACGTATTATTATAAAACAAAGTCCTCCGCCGCGTCTGTCTGTTTGCGATAAACTCAAAAACTACTGAACCGATTTTCATGCTATTTTCACCAATGGATAGAGTGGTTTTAGTATATAATTTGTCAAGAGGGCGAAGCCGTGGGCATCAGCTAGTAAGTAATATAAATCGCTATTCCCAAAGGACAGTTGGGAACCCACTGGTAAATAATATTGCCATTTACTCATCTTAAATTGTTAGGTTAATAACACGGGTTTAACTCAAGTAATAAAACAATTGAACCCCAGTTCTGCCACCCCAACTTCCAAGCAGTTAGACCGTATCCAGGTTATTTAATAAATTTTGGCCGATATATGCCTTGTGATTTGATTTGTGTTAGATGATATTGATTAAAAGCCATGTTCTCTTGTTCGATTTTGAAATTCTTCTGTATCAGCGGAGTATCGAACCATTTTGAGAAAATATGAGATCCAATTGAATTATCTATCTACTAACGAATAAACGACGACCAGTGTTAAAGCTCGCCTTGAAAAGCGCATTTTGTCTTCAAGGATATTCAAGAAAACGCTACTCATTCAACGACTGACATCTGAGATGTAATTGTCTCGCTAAGATAAAGATCTCAGTAACAGTACTTATACAGATGTAGCGGTAAGAGCCTTGGGCACAACACTACATTAAAACCCGGCTGTGGTTAACGACTCCCGCTTGGTTGCCGATGGCTGAACACTAGCAAACGCGCCTGCGTCTCATCACACAGCCACACCACAAGAACAAAACTGACGTCAGAAATTGATTATAATAATCAGTGCATGCATACAATAAAATTAAAAAGTTACTTTTCCGGCTTTAGTTTTACCGTAATGAGCTAGAATTATGCCATTGGGTGGATTTTGGACATTTTTACCGGCCGGTCGCAGCGAGCGTTCCAGAATAATTACATTTTCAAGTCGATTTTCGATAGATTCTTACTTCTGATCAAGCCTCTCTAGGGTCCTAAAGTTACGTCAGTCCGAGGACTACTTCCGGCGTTCCGAGATTCGGTGCTGCAAGAGTAGGTATTATAAGTAGTCCAAAATTAGTAACAGTTCGGCAAAATTATGCTATAGATATACAAGTGTATATGCGTGCAAAAAAAATCGACTGGTTTATGGCATGGTGAGGTGATGATGATTTGCTGGGTTGTAACGATTGTTTTAACAATCATTACATTTTTTTGTTCATTTTACGAACTTTAATTAAAACAAAGTCAGCTTGGGGTGACCTTTTGTTTTTTTTTTAAGGTGTTACGCATAAAAAGCTTCATTCGTTCAAATTGTATTGCCAACCCTTGCCCTTATTGAAGCTTCCATCTTGTTTTTTATCGACCTTACTAATGTTATTACGAATTCTTGTTGTATTTCCTACTTCTTCGGGATAGCTATAGTTTTTGCAGTGTTTTGTAGCCTGAGATCTAGCCCTAACGCGTGTTAGGCTCATCCATTATCTTTGGGCTCATCCCAAGATGTTCAATAGGATTAATATGTTCAACAGGATTAATACTTCTTACTACGGGTTGGGCCATTTTTTTTTGCACGCATGTGTACTTGCTAACTCTGTTAACCTTGCGTTCAGAAATAGTATCTTGTGATGTACAGCTTCAAACATAAACTGTATTACAGTAGGTACAATAGCAAATTCGAACTTTGTTAACGACTCTCTGTTGGATGTTCGGGAAACGTTGCCGTTGCTTGAAAATAATTTGGTAATTGTTGTAATAAGACTAACGATTGACACTTGGCTACAAGAAGAAACTTGTGTTCAAATAACTTCTGGAAGCCATATTTTGGGGGCCGAGTCACCCGCGTCCGTAGGAGAATACCCTTCAGCGAATCCCTACACGTGGTCCCCGGGTGGTGCTAAACAGGTGACACTAACCGCCTCCGTGGTCTAGTGGTTATACCACCTGATTCAGACCCAGAGGTCCCGGGTTCGATTCCCAGCGGAGGCAAATTTATTTGCCTCGGTTTGGTTGGTGGTAGGACTTGTTGTAAGGCCGCCTGGCAAGCTACCACCATCATGTCTAAGTCTGTCGCCATAACAACTATGTTAACAGCATTGTTGTGTTCCGGCAGTTAGAGGTATGATAGCCAATTCCTCTGCGTAAGAGGATTCCGGGTGAAAGTCGCTTCCATCTTCGGCCTAATCATCACTTTCCATCAGGTGAGATTTGGGCCAAGAGTTTCCCCGTTTTGTATAAGAAAAAAAAAAAAACAATTCATAGACATTTAAAATAATGTACCTGTGTGAATGTAAGATGAGAGAAAGACCCGCGGGAAAATTCGAGAAAAGTAGTAAGTACATTGATTCGTAGAGGGCGCTCGCTGTAAGCAGGAAAACTCATTCAATGACTGATAGACCTAGTTAGGCAACTGGGGAAAAGTACAAACAGAAAGCTTTTTCTGTTGATTTCTACCGATAGGTTTTTATTAAGTTTCTGGTTTTTGCGATTATTTTTCAAACTATCCAGTGTTTTGCTATTTTTAACATAAATAATTTCGGTTTTAGTAGAAATCTCACTAGAACATAACCAAGCAAATGAGGCGTCTGTCTTCCGGTTCTGAATTGTTTAACTAAAAGAACCGGCCAAGTGCGAGTCGGACTCGTGCACCGAGGGTTCCGTACTAACCTGTAGGAATTATAATTATAAGAAAAAGTTGCGATTTACGATTTAAAACGTATTAAAAAAAAACTACTTACTAGATCTCGTTCAAATCAATTTTCGCTGGTAGTTTACATGGTAATATACATCATATTTTTTTTAGTTTTATCATTCTCTTATTTTAGAAGTTACAGGGGACACATTTTACCACTTTGTAAGTGTCTCTCGCAAACTACTCAGTTTAGAAAAAAATTAGAAACCTCGATATCATTTTTGAAGATCTATCCATAGATACCCCACACTTATGGGTTTGATGGATAAAAAAAATTTGAGTTTCAGTTCTAAGTATGTACCACAAAATTTATTGTTTTTTTTTTCTATTTTTGTGTGAAAATCTTAATGCGGTTCACAGAATACATCTACTTACCAAGTTTCAACAGCATAGTTCTTATAGTTTCTGAGAAAAGTGGCTGTGACATACGAACGGACGAATGGACGGACACACAGACAGACATGACGAATCTATAAGGGTTCCGTTTTAGCCATTTGGCTAAGGAACCCTAAAAACCGCCAAGAAAGTGTAGCATTCGCTAAAATGCACTGATTAAAATAATATCCGATAGCCCTATCGGATATTTTAAAAATTGTTACTTATACTACATTTCTTTTGGGATTTATAGAAATTGGATTCGGTTTGGATGATTTGGATAAGAGCTTGGCAGTTGTATTGGAGGTGTTTATCTATACTAATATTATAAAGAGGTAAAATTTGTTTGTAAGTTTGTATGTTTGTAAGTTTGTATGTAGGGGGTAATCGCAGGAAGTACTGGTCCGATTTGAAAAATTCTTTCAGTGTTAGATAGCCCATTTATCGAGGAAGGTTATAGGCTATATATCATCACGCTAAGACAAATAGGAGCGGAGCATTAAGTGAAAATGTGACGCAAACGAAGTTGCGTGGGTCAGCTTGTTAGAAAATATATTGGCAGAAAACAAGTCATAATCGTCATAATTGTGGACTTTATAGGAGACTTTCACCTTTGAGTTAGTTTTGGTATTTTAGAGTTCTGTACCCAAAAGGTAACTTATGGCATTCAAATAATAATGGGCATCACACTTGGCCGGTCTTTTTAAATTTTCTAATTTCTACATATGACATGACTGGCACAGTGGTTGAGCGATTTATTGCTACGCTGTGTGTAGAAACAATAATTTATTATATATATGGACTACAGATAGTTGTTCCAGGTCTGGCTGCTTTTGTATGTGAAATTGTATGTTTGTAATCGCACTCAGGATGCAATGATTTAAAAAAATACAAAATAATAGTTATCATGAATTTCCTTTAATTTATACCATGTTTACTAGGATGATTTGATTCTAAGGTTCCCAATGACAAATAAAAATTGATAAAATTACAGGACCTACTTTTTTCACATTAAAGCTGGTTTAATTCCCAGTTCAACGAAGCGACTTTAAAAAATTATTGAATACAGTTTTTCTTACTGTGATTATAATTCCTAGTAAGAATTTATGACATTACTATTTAGGGTACTTCCCTTCCAGAGACCTCTTCAACGTTCTACTCTGTACCTATATATTTATATAACTTTATAAACATTCTATCTAGAATCTATTGTCACTCAGTAATATGTACAGATGTTCAACCTCACATTGTAGAGCTGGTCTTGATTTGTGTGATAAATGATATTTATTATGTTGTAAATAACACTTTTACACGTCTATCTGTTTTGGTCATTTTAAACTAGATGAGGCAACCTCACATTGTAGAGCTGGTCTTGATTTGTGTGGGTCTAAATCACATCCTTAACAGTTCTTACATGATACCTATTAGTAAAGGAGGATAGCAATGCCAAACACTTAAAACCCACTTGACAGCAATAAGTTTCAATAACTTTAAAAAGAGACTTCAATTTCAAAACATAATCAAAAGTTAAACACTGGTAAAACAAAGAAGTATCAATCATTTTATTGTCATCAATAATCTTTTATGCTAAACCAACTGACAACATCAAGACTATAGATGAGAATTTGTCAACATCTAGTAACCTATTTTTTATAGTTAAACCAGCCACCAAGGTGTTTTATTGAAGATTGATTGATAGTTATTGGAGTTTCCGGAGATAGATTCTACTTATCTGTTGCTTTAAACAGGATAGAAAGCTACAGAAACATTAAAATATCTGCGGATTTACGAGACTATTTCCGGACAATAGATTTTTGCCGAACGTGTTTTATTGACTCAAGGTTTGAGCGCCTGTTACACCTACTGTTACCCGAAATAAATTACAGTTTATTAAGCCAGTGTTGACTTCAATTTCAATCCACCTATGTACCCCTAATTTAGGCTAAGCGTAAGAAACTTGGACGACGTCTTTTACAATTCTACTATAGGATTCCTTTAGTCTTATTTGTTGGTAATATTGGTTAAATAGCGTTCATTTGCAATAATTATTAAACACTTGGAGAAGCTTCTACAGTAGGCGTGTAACAAATTATCAAGATACACAAAGCAACAGAACTATCTATAACAAAACTGTTTATTTACTCACTATCGTTATCTCGTACTGATGACTCACTGCTGATATGACTGTCTGAATTGTATTTCACTTACTGTTTACGTATAAAATAATATAAAATTCAGTCTTTTTAGGTTATTTGTCAGATAATGGCTACAACAAAGTCGGCATAAAACCACTCACACACGAACATAATAATGTATGCGTAATCCACAGATAATATTAGGTCCTTACATATGAAATTGGCGTTTTGTACGGGAGGAATGTAAAGTATTTTTTTTTTTTTTGTAAAATTTAATAATTCAAAGTATGCACCGTTGTTATCCAGATGCACTTTTGCCATCTCATAGGTAGTTCATTGATCCCTTTACTCAATAATCAGAAAACGAGAATCAGTAAACTCTTTGAAGGCGGTTTGGACTGCCGCATCGGAGTTGAATTTTTTTCCTTCTAAGAAGTTGTCCGAATTCCGGAAAAAATGGAGCAAGGTCCGGGGAGTAAGGTGGATGTCGCAGACATTCCATTTGAAGCTCATCTAAGTGGTTGTTTGTTGTGCAGTGTGTGGTCTTGTGTGGTCTTGTGTTGTCGTGAAGCAGCAGTGGCCTAGAGCGATTGACCAATCTCGGTTGTTTAGCAGCTAGTTCTTCCTTCATGGTTTGCAGTTGCTGACAATAGATATCTGCCGTAATCGTTTGGCCAGATTTTAGAAAGCTGTAGTGAACGACACCGGCGCTAGTCCACCAAACACTCACAAGTAACTTTTTCTGAGTCAATTTTCGTTTAGGGCAGGATTTGGCTGGGTCTCCAGGGTTCAGCCGTTGCGACGAGCGCTTCCGATCGTACAGTAGGTATCCACTTTTCATCACAAGTAAGTAACACAGCAGTCGACGCGTGTTTACAAGTTCGATTCATGAGGTACCCATCGTTCAAGTTTTTTTACTTTCCTGACTTGCTTCAAATACAGTTTTATCACTTACCCCGAAGCCTGCAGATATCTCTGAAGTGCTTTGTGATGGATTCGCTTCCACAATAGCATTTAATTCTTTATTTTCTACTTTGGTCTCCGGCCGTCCACGGGGTTGTTTCTGAAGGTCGAAATTTCCAGAACGAAAACGTTGATACCAAAAACTTACCGTGGTTTCTTTTGCGACACCAGCGGTGTACGTTACCCCAGCAAGAAAGTATCTCCTAGAGTTATGTGAGTAGAACGTATAGTTGGTGCCTTTTCTGCTGTAAATGTGCCCCCACATAAAAAATGTGTGCCCCCTGTCGTTTTGGAAAAAAACGGAAAAAACGATTCTTGCTGGGGTAACGTTTTTCTAGCAGGAAAATTCTAAACGAATGATCGGAGAGAGAAAAATTGTGCATGGCCAGAGAGCTTACATGTGTGCCAAAATGTGCCCCCAAAAATAAAATCTGTGCCCCTTCAGATTTACGAGATATTGCATTTCCTGCTGGAGTAACGTTTTGATGAATCTTATATCTCTAAAACCATTGCATGTGCCCATGTAGAATAAACATACACGAGTAGCTCTTAATGTGTGCCCATATGTGCCCCAAATTAGATTTAAGAAAATATTTATAGTTTTCAAGTTATCGCGGTTTTATGAAAACCCGAAAAAACATCGCAGCGCCTAAATGAGACAAGGTATAAGTTCGCTGAAAACTGTATTCGGTCCTTCTTGACGCTAATAATAACCATACAAAGTTTCAAAACTGTTCATGCATGCGTTTTTGGATAATCTTGGTAAAAGTCAAAACGATGGTGTCATAATTTTGACGGCAAAATACAAGGAATCGGCTCAATCCCAGATATGTAGGTGTAAACCAAAATCATGTGCCTTTAGTCAAAAATATATGGTGAAAATATTCAGCTTGGAATGTTTCGCATTATGTAAATATTACCAAAAAATCAAAATATGTAATCAACGGCTGGTTATCCGACCAAATTTGAATGACTACTAAAAAGCGACGGATTCATACATATCGATGACCTTCTTAACTTTACTCACTAACCGGTTCACATGTGTTGTGCCTGAGTACATTGAAGTAGAAAAGTAATAAGTAATAAAATAAAGTTGTTATTGGATTATGTTCTACTAGCTGTTTCTATGACCTTACTCATGATTAAGTTTGTTATAAATAGTAGCCTAAATGCTATTCCAAGGTAAGCTATCTTCTCCATTCTAAATTTCATTAAAATACATCCAGTAATATGTGTGAATGAAAAAAATACATCCAGATATTTGATATTTGCCAGGTCTTTGAGCCAAAATTTGATAGTCCCGATGTTTAAAAAAATATAGGTAGGTAGTTCATGAAATGTGTGATGAATACCAACTACTAAAAAGAGGAAGCTCTTTTTTGTATTTAAATAAAAAGCCCGTATTTGTCTTTTTATATGTATTTATATATAATATAATATATCCTTCCTTGGACATTTCACACAACGCCATATAGTCCCAAGCTAAGCAACCTAATGCTTGTGTTATGGTAACGATATGGCTGATAAACTACTTATATACATTTTTTTTTTGTAAATACATACTTATTATAGATAGAAAAACACCCAGACTCAGAACAAATACATGTAGGTCGTACAAATATTTGTTCCGTGCGGGAATCGAACCCGCGACATGCTGCGCAGCAGTCAATCGCTCAACCACTGCGCCAACCGTGTCGTCCGTCTGTTACTCACCAATATATATATATATTGATGAGTAACAGTTTTTCATCATTACGGGAATCCTCCAACCAGTCCGTGAAATTCAAAATTTCTTGCATTTTTTTGCAATTTGCAGGCCAGTGCTAGGTTGTATGTTGATTACAATATTGTTCGCGGCTGTAAGACGTATGTAGTTACAGAATTATAATCATCAAAATCACCAATACAACCTTCCAAGTCCATAAAGGCGTAGGAGCATTCCCCTCAACCAAATAAATTTTGGTACCTACAGTTTTGAGAGATGTAATTAGTGTATACCTATAGTCAACCGCACTATGATCAGTGTTGCAACAACGTGTTTCCATTTTGTATGTCGGATTACGTACCTATGAGGGATGAGGTGTTAATGTTGATAAATATATTTATTTATAGCCCAATACCATCAGATAATTTGTGCACATTCGATGTTTACAGTTATATCTTTATGCGGTTTACTATACTAACACACTGAACACTAACACATTGAATTTTGAACACACTATAGGAATCTATGTATAAGCAAATTACTCGTAAGAAAATTATTTATCTGTGATTTCCAATTTAACATTTTTTTTACAAAATATTATACTTACTTATACATACTGATCTGTGATTTTTTGTGATGCGAATTTACTAATTATATGTTAGACTTAGATGAAAAACTGTGATTTAAATAATAATGTGACTACACAACGTGCAAATAAATTTCTAATATTTATAGGTAGGAAATTTGATCTGTGATTTGATGCAATAATTACTTTAAGAATTAAAACAATAATTTCCACATCAACAAGCTGTTTCATTATAGTCACAAGATCCATTAAATATATTTTTTAATTAGCCCCCAAAACTTTTGAACGCGAATGTATGACAACAGCTTAGGTATAATACGTCCAATAAAGAAGGTCATGGATTTGTATGAATCAGTCGCTTTTTAGTAGTCATTCAAATTTGGTCGGATAACCAGCCGTTGATTACATATTTTGGTTTTTTGTTATTATTTACATAATGCGAAACATTCCAAGCTGAATATTTTCACCATATATTTTTGACTAAAGGCACATGATTTTGGTTTACACCTACATATCTGGGATTGAGCCGATTCCTTGTATTTTGCCGTCAAAATTATGACACCATCGTTTTGACTTTTACCAAGATTATTCAAAAACGCATGCATGAACAGTTTTGAAACTTTGTATGGTTATTATTAGCGTCAAGAAGGACCGAATACAGTTTTCAGCGAACTTATACCTTGTCTCATTTAGGCGCTGCGATGAATTTTCGGGTTTTCATAAAACCGCGATAACTTGAAAACTATAAATATTTTCTTAAATCTAATTTGGGGCACATATGGGCACACATTAAGAGCTACTAGTGTATGTTTATTCTACAGGGGCACATGCAATGGTTATAGAGATATACGATTCATCAAAACGTTACTCCAGCAGGAAATGCAATATCTCGTAAATCTGAAGGGGCACAGATTTTATTTTTGGGGGCACATTTTGGCACACATATAAGCTCTCTGGCCATGCACAATTTTTCTCTCTCCGATCATTCGTTTAGAATTTTCCTGCTAGAAAAACGTTACCCCAGCAAGAATCGTTTTTTCCGTTTTTTTCCAAAACGACAGGGGGCACACATTTTTTATGTGGGGGCACATTTACAGCAGAAAAGGCACCAACTATACGTTCTACTCACATAACTCTAGGAGATACTTTCTTGCTGGGGTAACGTACACACACCAGCGTCGTACACATCATTAATCCTTCGAGCTGTTTCTGCAGCACTGGTGCCACGGTAGAACTCGTACTCGTAAATATACCCATATTTCATGTTTTCCATTGTGCGGTACTAAGCGACGCCAAATGAAAAAATAAAGAGGAAAAAACAAATGAATGACTATTTTCAAAACTCAAATGTACCAGCTAAATCTATACCTACTAATATTAAAAAGCAGAAGAGTTTGTTTGTTTGGTTGAAAGCGCTAATCTCAGGAACTACTGGTCCGATTTGAAAAAATCTTTCAGTGTTAGATAGCCCATTTATCGAGGAAGGCTGGCTATATATCATCATGCTAAGACTAATAGGAGGGGAGCAGTAATGAAACTTAAATTTCATAATTATGTAAGGACCTAATATAACTCGCCGAAGTTGCGGGACTATTCGAAAGAGATACCGCGGCTCCGGAACAGAAAAGGCAATGAAGGAACATGGATGGGTTTTACCGTTTTAGTCAGTAGAAGTCTGACACTCCCTCCCGCTCCCGGAGCGGAAGAAGGCATTTGATATTTCCCATCCCTAAAAAAAAGGACCTATAACTTTGACCCACAGGTCGGAAGTGTGAACCAGGCTTGAAAAAAATTTATTTTGTTACGTAAGTAAAGGAATAATAAATAAGGACCTCGTTATAGATTCTTGCATTTCATTTTTATGTTGGAGGCAGCGTAGGAAAAGTCGCCAATTGTCCTCACCCATCGTAATTTTATCAGTACACTGCTGCAAAAAGTTTGCGTTTCTTCTTCTTCGGCTTCGCTTGCGGAGCAGGCCCCAAGACAGGCGCTAGGGGAGGCCCACCCAAACTACGGCCCGGCTCTTACAGAATACTGTTAAACGTCCTCCACACTATTCCCGAATTTGATTGAAGTTAAGCGAATCACGATAGTGTAGAGGGGCACTTCGTTTCGCTTCGTGTAACTTCGCCTTGCTTCGGGCGACTTACAGTCGTTGTCGGTTTTTGCGCCCGAGTCAAAGGACTCGAAGTGTCACGAAGTTCGAACACGAAGCGTCTGACCACAGCATTGCGATTCTGTAAACATGTCGAAGTGAACACTTAGGCGAAGTGAACGACAAGTGAGCTGTCAAACCATACAAACAAGATGGCAAGACAGCGCACTTTACGTTCACTCCATCTAAGTGATCACGGTGAGATGTCAACAGAATCGACCGGCAGTACTCGGCTCACTGCGGTTCGCGTGGAACCATAGTAAATACGCACCTATTTTTATCACGCGAGAGTACACATTGCAACGGCAGTTGCCACATAAACGTTATCCATGATGCCTAAGCGTGAGGGGAACGGGCGACTGAGCTCCTCGCGAAGTTGCTCGAGTGTGTGCACACGTACTTCGGACAACTTCGGAGAGTAGTTCGTCGAAGTAACTTCGGGAATAGTGTGGAGGACGTTTAACCTACAACCTATATATATTACGTTGTTCTTGTTTAATTATCCAGGGTACAATCATTTTCGAGCTCGCTGCGCTCGGTTTTGCATTCTACCCTCTCACTGTGTTTGAACTATAGAGCATTTGACAAAAAACCTTCTTCTATGTATAAAAAATCAAACCAAATGAGACGGAGTGCAAAACATTTTCAAGCTCACTTCACTCGCTCTTGAATTTTACAATCTCTAGTTCCTTAATCTTACCTGTACGAGGCCTGGCCTAAAATTCCAACGAAGTTTCTTATAGGGGGTCGCATCTCAGGTTGGGGGCACGGCCCCCCTGGAAAAGACTTAGACAGAGGTATCATAATTATTTTCCTGAGAATTACTTTAAACAAAATCTAAGGTCATGGAACCTTCTGTAGCTTTATTCGGGCTTGGGGTTGTCATTCAAAATATTTTTTCCATCAGAATTGCGCCACTTTTGTGTACAGCTTTGCGTGAGAGATAACTCTGGGGCGTTTGGCTCGGGATTATCGAGTTCTGTAGCTTAGGCCAACGTCAACGAATTCATACTTTCTAATTGACTCATCCCTTTTCCTTTTGCATAGAAAATACCACAACGAAAATAACAAAATGCAATCGAACAGGGAGCGTTCAAGTATTACCTAGGTAACGCAATTTTTGGAGATATGTGACACCCCCCTCCCCCATTTCATGCGCCGTTACGTTTTTCTGTACCCCCCTCCCCCTAGTAAATCTTAACGTAACCACCAAGTGACCATTTTTACCTTAAAACCACAATTTTTGTTGCGTAAAGTACCGAAAGTTCTGAAGGGTAAAAGACAATGTTACGTAACGCGTAGTGCAAACATCCCCCTCCCGCCCTTGTAACGCATCATAACGTTTTACAAGACCCCCCCTCCCCCCAAATTCGTTACATAATACTTGAACGCTCCCTAATCGTAGCTTATAGGGACTACTCACACTTATTCAGCTCCATTCGCGTTTCGCTGAACGATTTTGGTCACACTTATACTGTTGTACAGTAAGTTACTGCTTCTATCAAAATTCAAAAAAATTCAAGTCATTTATTCAAATTAAGCTGAGAGCCAGCACTTTCTGAACGTCAAGTTTTACAAAAGACAGTCCCCCAAAACGCTCACCCGTCACCGCGTAGTGTCGTAAGGATGAGAAGGCGGCAGCGGCAGAACAGCGCTGAACTCTCTATAGTACTCGCATGATAATAACACATTTGCCCTCATGATAAACTTGTTTGCCGCGAAAGCTGAATAGACGCGGAAAGCTGAACGTCCCTTAGACCAAACCAAATTACGCCACCACATTTTAGTTCCAAAGTTCGCCGTCCGTAACAGGCGGCGTAGTGGTGTATCACGACATGACAGCGTCGTTTCTGGCCCGGTATACGAGCTGGTTTTACTGCTCAAGGCGCGCCAATAGATATTTCACATCAAAAACTCGATTCCAGGCTGGTTCTAAGAAAATACACATTCACACAGAATTTTGGAATCTGACCCACGCCCTCATGCTCATGCGCTGGCAACCGCTGCGACCAGTTGACCAAAGCGACGGTCTTCTGCAAAGATGTCGTTGAGCGTTTTAAAGTCGTTCTGCGTGGACGATATGCCACATTTTCTCGAAAGACTAGAGAGTGTGGCTGGTCGCGATTTATGTAGGAAGTAACTGCTTGTTTTGTTGAATATTGAATGGATATACTTAAGTATTTTTTTACTTTTGCATGCCGTATGGTTGTGTGTTGGAACTGTTTTCATTTTCAATAACTTCATCTTCGAATACCCAGTATACCCACATTCATCGTAAACTAAATTATTTTGGTGGTTTGATTTGCGGTTTTTTCAAAGTTAAGCAAGCATAAACTGGGCAAGCTCGTCTCTAGACCATCGTAGACGGTAGTCTTTATCTCTGTCATCTCTGACCTTGACTAGAGTCAAAAGAAAACCCATCTAAAAAAAAAAAAACGATAAAATTAAAACAAATTGCGGGTCTGATTGTTGATAGCTAGCTATCAACAATCTAAAGTTTTTTTTACAATGTCAGGAGGGATAAATGCCAGGCATGCAGTTTCCAAGTACTTAAATAAATCGAAAATAATTATAAAATTAATTTATTTAATAACATTCAACTTCACCAAAGTTTTACTAAGTATGTAGTAGATATAAGCAAAGTTCTAAAAAATACATTAAAAATGTTTAAAAAAAAACTGTGTCCACTTATGTGGCTATATACAAAGGCACATAAAACACCGTGAACAGGCCAGTGTTTGTGCTAACCTACATAGAATTTAAGGTAGTAAAATCCAGGATCCTGCCTGTACAAAGGCTTACATAAAATAATGTACTTTATTTTTGGGTTACTTGAAACTGTTATATATACTTATTGTATAAAAACCATAAATTAAAATCTTGTTACAGTACGAATAATCTCAGTTTACCCATGCGAAGTACGTCGCAATCGATTGCGCAGGATGTCAATTTGACAAGAAACATAGAAAAGCGCATGCGCGGGTACGTCGCGTATGCAGTCTCAGTCACTCGTATACGTTTGATGCATACTTGTGCCTCGCTTCCTCAATGCAATACGACTGTTGGTTCGATAAGTGTTAAACGTTGTTATTGTTTTAATTAATTATTCTGTTTTTTTCTTACTGTTTGACTTGTATTTTGTGTTTTCTTGTAGTGTATGTGTTTGTTGTGTTACTTTGTGATCGTGTTATTGTTATTGCATGCATTTTTTCAAAATTCAAATATAACACATACACAAAAAAAACATAATCTACGAACGTAACACTTTTCTACGCGATAGGATCTGCGCGGTTGTCACTAACAGCCAACTTCACATAAAGCATATAAGGCAAGCAAGCCAAAGTTAGAATATTCGTACTGTACATAAAATGATTAAATGATAGGTACCTATATACTCGAACATTTAAAAAAGAACACCCTGACACTTAAAAAATACGGAATTATGCGACACTATATCTAGTTCTTTTTTTGTTACGCCAAATGTCCTCTAGCCAGCGGACGGAGTGCAAGAAAACTACATCTATATACATCCTCATCAAATTACGTTAAGCATTAACTTGTTAAATAATCCATTATTTATGGATGAGTAATCAGACAGACCATTTCAATTTTTTTGTCCGTAAAACACGGACATTCTCAATACTTTTTATTATTTTCATGTTTGCTGACATAATTTTTTTTATAAGTATAATACTACATTATAAACCAACTGCGGAGACGGTGGATAAATTATTAAGATTTTGGTGATCGTGTACAAACTCGAACTCGTACCTATGTAGATAGTTTAGCTATTAGGGGTTAGGTTAGGTTAGCACTCGTTACTGTGAAAAAATGATAAGTAGAAAGGATTGAAGGGCAAACAGCCTGTCGATTCTGTCGACATCTTACCGTGATCACTTAGGTGGAGTGAACGACAAGTGAGCTGTCGTTCCTTCTTGTTTGTATGGTTTGACAGCGTATTTTTCGTTCACTTCACCAAAGTGTTCACTTCGACATGTTTACAGAATCGCACTGCTGAACTTTTCTGTTGACAAAATTGTTTTCCCATTATTTTGTTCGTCAGGATCACTTCTTCAATTGCAAATTTAAGTTTTTAATCGCAAAAAGTGTTTTTTTTTATGTGATTAAACTAATAAATAAATAGACTTTTTACTGTACTTGTGCTGTAAGAGCTTGCTTCTTGCCAAATTTCATGATTCTAGGTCAACAGGAATTACCCTATTAGGTTTTGAGTCCCTTGTGAGCGTCAAAACATGCGCTGTAGGTACATTGGTAGTAAACCCAAAAGTTGAAAACGAATCCATGAATAAATTGTATGTTTATTATTGCAAGCAAAGTATCCCATTTCATAAGTACGTGCATAAAGTACAGCAAAAAGAGTATTTCCATAGTGACGGTAGTGCTTACAGCTAATTATAAATGCGCTATATACACGAAATCACATGCCTGTATAGCTTGAGTTCTAGATCGACTCGCTGTAATTTGGTCACGTTATCAGTGAGATAAAGGTTATCTGTTTAGAAACAAGTTTATTCACATAATTTGCATATGTATACAGTGTACCGAGAACCGATAGGCTTGCAGTGTATACCGCGTATCTATTTACAATTCTAAGAATCCTTTAATTAGCATGCATCTGCATGTATTTTAAACAATTCACTTGTTTATGTAAACCAAACTATAGTTATATAGTAATGTTTAAGTTATAATGAGGGGTCATCTAAAACATAGCCAACAATCATATACCTTCAACATTCATCTTTAAAAACATGTATTATAGTGTCTTGTCTGCTTAAAACACCTATATGTAAAACTATGAAAATGGTTCAGAAAGGGCCATGATAGCTGTTGTTTCTTAAAAAAGTTTTGTCGAGAAATCAAATGTATTTCATAGTATTTATTGAGGTATATCACAATAAAAATTTTCCACCACCCATAACAATCAAAGCAATAACCTAATATCACGTCCCGTCAACCTACTCTCTAAGCTAAAAGGTAAACTAAATGCACTATGTTTATTAATAAATACACAATTTGTACAAATTGTTACTGTTTCTCTCATCGAAACTTAACTAAACCTTTAAGAGCTACTGCATACAGTTCTCATATTATATTCATAATATTTACCTGCGAATGTAAGGAAGATTACTAGGTACTAACTGCATAAAAATCATTGGAATTTTATGTACGAACGGCAAGGGGTAACAATACATAACATGTATTATTACGTCTCTACTTTCATTAAATTCCCAACAAACCTTTGGTTTAAGCTTTTATTTCCAAAGTTTAGGAATGCAACATTAAAAAAACCGGCCAAGTGCGAGTCGGACTCGCGCACCGAGGGTTCCGTACAAACCTGTAGGTATTATATTATAAGCAAAAGTTGCGATTTACGATTTATGACGTATTAAAAAAAAAACTACTAACTAGATCTCGTTCAAACCAATTTTCGCTGGTACTTTACATGGTAGTATACATCATAATATATTTTTTTAGTTTTATCATTCTCTTATTTTAGAAGTTAAGGGGGGGGAACACATTTTACGACTTTGGAAGTGTCTCTCTATGAAACTGTTCAATTTAGAAAAAAATGATATTAGAAACCTCAATATAATTTTCGAAGACCTATCCATAGATACTCCACACGTATGGGTTTGACGAAAAAAACTTTTTTGAGTTACAGTTCTAAGTATGGGGACCCCCAAATTTTTTCCTTTCTATTTTTGTGTGAAAATCTTAATGCGGTTCACAGAATACATCTACTTACCAAGTTTAAACAGCGCAGCATAATTATGTTCTTATAGTTTCGGAGAAAAGTGGCTGTGACATACGGACGGACAGACAGACAGACATGACGAATCTGTAAGGGTTCCGTTTTTGCCATTTGGCTACGGAACCCTAAAAAGATTTTATGAACTACTAATCTAAACAAATAAATAGTTTTAAAATTTTGTAACATCGAA
This sequence comes from Ceramica pisi, assembly GCA_963859965.1. Taxonomy (NCBI): domain Eukaryota; kingdom Metazoa; phylum Arthropoda; class Insecta; order Lepidoptera; family Noctuidae; genus Ceramica; species Ceramica pisi. The sequence continues at coordinate 9,674,050 of OY982529.1, forward strand.
AAAAAATAAAAACAATTTTTATTTGACTAGTATAGCAACAAATTCATGAGACTGGTAATAATGTAATCAATTATGACAAGAACATCATAATTCACTGACGGAGTATTATGACAAAATATTGCATTTTATCATAGAAAGTTGCTATGTATTATATACACTAATGTTCTCGTAATGCGTAAAGAAATATTGTACAAGCTTTCGCAATTTTATTCTTGCTAAGCAATTAGCTTTATTCCATGGCTGCTTAAGCCTAGACGATTATTTTTAAGCCCATTATTCTAATAGATAAAATGTGTGTAGGAATCTGTTGTACAACGTTACAAAATAACAAAATTGAAGAGGTCTATTGTAATATCATATACTTGTTATATCATATACAGGATGAATTTTTAAAGTGTGTACCTGTATAATTTTGATTGATCCCTTTGATAATAAAATATTAATTCACTGGAGTTTTAAAATACCACTCTTTGATAGAAAAAGATGTTATAATTTCACAATATGTATAAAATAGGTCCCACATAATGCTAGTTACAGAGTATAAAAATAACCCAGAACCAATATAAATTAATTATTTGCTTCAGGCTGAAGTATTGTTATCATTATGTGGACTAAGGAGTAGTAATGGCATAATTCAAATATGTCTTTTATACTTAAAGAACATCAATATTGAATAAGATTTCCTTTACGAAAGTGTGTGCCCATATACTACATAAATAACAGTTTTATAAATACAATATAATATATATTGTTGAATTTTCATATATAAACCTAATACTGTGACATTTTTCGTTGTTTACCTTACAAAAGGTCAATCAAGCTCTTTGTTCTTTTAGTATTGGTGAATACTAAGGCTCATTGCTTTCATGACAACTCTCCAATAGGTGCATTCTGGAGCCACAAATCATGGATGAAGTTGTACAAGTCATCACTGACTGCCACCTGTAAAAAATATTGATAGTTTGAATTTATGCTGTAATGAATATCGTGTATACTAATCTATATCTATACTAATATTATAAAGAGGTAACATTTGTTTGTAAGTTTGTATGTAGAGGGTAATCTCAGGAACTACTGGTCCGATTTTAAAAATTCTTTCAGTATTAGATAGACCATGTATCGAGAAAGGATATAGGCATACATATCATCACGCTAAGACTAAAAAGAGCCGAGCATTAATGGAAAATGTGACGCAAACGAAGTTGCGTGGGTCAGCAAGTTTAATTTATAAATAGATTTAAAGAGCTCGTGGCTGAAAACAACCGCTACAGGAGTCGATGTTCAAGATTAAACAACAAGGTTACGATTCTGAGATACCTCCGTGCCCCGTGTAAGCACACTTAAAACAGCTGCATGCTGGTCCCGAAACTATGAAATCAGACACCAGTCTTGCCAAGAGGCATCGTGTTACAGAAGCTTCATATAAAATTCTGGTACTCGGCTACATCTGGATAAACTGAGAGCCAACCCTAACATAGTTGGGAAAATGCTGGGCAGATGACGTGACGCTGTTACCAGAGTAGGAAGTCCCTCCTACGCTCAAATATCTAAGCAGGTGACACGGATCAGCGTCACGGGTGTGATATATAAATGGCCAACTAAATGCTTAGCCAACTGCGGGGCTTCGACACTTCCATTTAAGACAAGAATGACTAATGGCATTTTTGGCTACTTTACAAAAATAAGAAAAGACTTATAATCCAAATGGGTAAAACTCGGTCGTCATTAGAACGTTTTAAAAGTAGAGAGATGCCCGTAATTTTTTCCTTTGTAAGGGTTATACACAACAGACAGAATATACGCTATAATACATATATGTTGTTACTGCATTCCTACGTTACATGCATATCTAGAAAACAAGATTACACTGTTCATACTCACACCGCATCAATAGAAGCATACTCGTCTCACTATTCCAATAAATAAACCTAATAATTGTATTTAAGACTTACAAATACTTCTTATTGCGCATGAAATATAGTTCAAAATATGGTAATGGTTATTAGCAATTTAAATGACAAGCACAGGGTACACAGTGGGCTCCTTTTCATGAAGAGGGTCTAAAAAGGCCACTTTAGAACCAGACAGCACATCAAATACCCGAAACTCAAATTTTCAACTTTGAACCTAATGCCTCAGCAATAAAGTGAAATTTGACAGATTGTTGTATGATCAACATTGTGATTCTACCAAAGTGGCCTATTTAGACCTGCTGAACTATACAATCGTCTATACTAATTTGAGATCATTTCAATCCATCGTCACGAATTCAAATACAGACTTTACCTTTGTGTATTTTAAGTTGATTTTGAAGTGACCATTTGAATTATAAAGGCGGTAAAATGGCGGTGAATTGATATGGATTTTAGACTGTCATCTATGATATTTTTTAGGTTGTTGTTTTATAATTTGATAATTATCTCGAATTCTGTATTCAATTAAGGACCGATTTTTCAATAACTTAACTACCGATAACTTTTGTCTTAGGGATAAAAATAGCAGTTTGACAGTGTTTGTAGAGGAAATATGCGAAACCACCATACCTATTCTACAGATAAAAGTTATCAGACTATGGCCTAAAAATTTTCTGAGTACTATGTTCCGCCGTATTTGTAATAGTGTACCTTGTAGGGGGTGGGGTTCAGGTTCCTCTTGATATCTTGCCGGAGGGTTCTGAGGGAGGACTGCACTCGCTCTCGCACCTCATTCAGCGGTTTCGGCATCGTGTTAATGACACCATCTTTCCAGTACACCTGTAATGTATGGAAAGAAATTCTTTTATTTTTAAAATAATTATTAAAACCGCTACCGCTAATGATTAAAATAAAAACTATCTGCTTCACATTTATATTTCTAAGTCATAACCACACCAACCTATATACAAAAATAAAAATTACAACAAACACCGCCTACAACAACATACATACAATAGAAATTATACCTAATCATAATAATCTATTTTTTTTTTTACTTTCTCGTGTACTTGGAGACCCGGTCCTTTGGTAGGCGTACGAGGGCCCGAAACCAGCTCGCAGAGGCCCCGTTAGACATTTCAAATGTAATGGTGCACCATAATCTATTTATTTATAAGACAACAAAAGGTCCACACTGACAAAACACATAACATAAATACTCAAAGATGTTAGTAACATAATCCTATAACCTATGTTAGTATTTATATACTAGGATGTTAGTAACAATTATTCCCTCTTTATGAAACCAAGAAACTGAAATGTGCAATCAGTAATTATAATAGTACTGCAAGGCAGAGATATATGTGTCATAGAACAAGAGACAGCATTCTTTAGAAAATTAGTTGCGTTTTCATGTCTGACATTCAACACACATTCTAGTAAGTTGTGATTGATATTTAGAATAACTGCCTGCTAACTTCAACATAAACATTCGACTCTAAATAGTTGCGTAAATATCACTGGTGACAGTGACAAGCAGGACTTTTCCCGCATCATAATTAGATTGCAGTTTTCTTAGTAGTACTAGAAAAAAATATGAAATCACCTTGTACAGGTGTTCCACTTTGCTGGGGATGACGTAGGCTCGCTTAGACTCCTGGAAGGGATGCCTGCAGAGCACCTTCTGCCCCACCTCGGGCGCCGGCTCGGACGAGCGCTGCAGGAGGTCGATCAACGCGTGCCCGTCAGCACCAAACAGTCTGTATGCCTGAAACAAACGTGATAACACTTTTACGACATGATACAACACATTGTGCTGAAATACTTTATATCTAAATCCGATATGAATCGGCGATTTAAAACAAAGTTAAAAAAACATATCTATGATATTTTTTTTATTGTGTTGTGGCACTATAGGTACGTAATATTCCCCAGATATCACTATCACTACATATTATAAAACAATCCTACGCCGCGTCTGTCTGTCTGTTCGCGATAAACTCAAAAACTACTGCACCGATTTTCATGCTGTTTTCAACAATGGATAGAGTGGTTCTCGACGAAGGTTTAAGTACTTAATTTGTAATGTGTAATTACAGCTAGTACAGGTCGCGCGGCGAATTAAGATCGCTCGGCAAAAGTGGAAGGGGTATGCGCAGTATTCAATTCTAAGGTCTATTTAGTGACGTGCGGGGTGAGGGGGGCGGGTATGCGCCGACAGCGACACGTCATTGGTAGATTCAATTCCCGCGTTGCATTCACGCGCTTGGGTACTGTTGCGTACAGCTTGTGTTATCGTATTAGTAATACGCAGTGGTAAAAAAAAAATGGTTAAAAATAAAGTTTTAAAACGGCAAGCAAGAAAAATTGTTTACGACGTGAATTGTTACGTTAAGAAAGAAACTAATGAAATCAATAATATTGAATAATGATTACCACGACAACATGAATTACGAAAACTACGAAAAATGGTTGATAAAACTTTTGTTTTAAATTTTTCAGAATTTACCTACTAACAAGATAAATTACAAGCAAAAACTAGTGTTATTAAGTACCTATATGTATAAGTTACTAAGGTACATACAAGATAAAAAAAATCCCTTAAAAACACAAAGTCTAAAAGGAGCACTATCTGTCAGATAACATGTGGATAGGCTATCAGAGAGTTTATCAGGAAGTGGTGAAACAGGCCCTAAGAATTTCTGTACGCGATTGTACACATGCGCCGATTGCCCCCACTACTTTCATCGAGCGATCTTAATTCGCCGCGCGACCTGTATATAATAATACAGAGCCAGACATGTAAAGTTATCACGGGCGTAGCCAGGGGGAGGGTTTTGGGGATTCCCCCCCCCCCCCCCCCCCCGAAAACTTAAGATATCAACTGCTTTTTTTACTCGTTCAAGGTTGACAAAGAGTACCGTCATCTGTATCAAGAAGCAAAGGTGATGCTCAAAGAAAATGGTGGTATATCTACTACAAATGCCACGTTTCGTTGGAAGGCAACTGAATCGCTCTAACATTGCGTCGGATATATGCACGTATTACAAAATAAATGTATTCATCCCATTTGAAGAGCACAAAATTTAACAATGAATCGAGAGGTTTGCGAAACACCGTAAAGTTGTATTGGCATTATCTGGTGTGTTACCTTAAAATTTTGCTGTCTGTACTGAAATTGAAGACGCAATTATTAAGTATTCGGCAGTGGAAAGCAGCTATGACTATCACCTCCCCTACTTCAAAATCTGCTTTGAAACGCTTAGATAGATGCGATCGTAAAATATATCCAAATATTTACACGTTGTTACAAATATTGGCTACCATACCTGTTTTCACTGCTACACCAGAAATGACTTTTTCAAGCTTACGGAGACTTAAAAACTACTTGCGGAACACAACGAGTGAAATCAGACTGAACGGCTTGGCTCTCATGAATATTCACTTTCAGTAGTTTAATTTTCTTGAACCCGAAACCCCCATACTTAAACCTGGCTACGGCTGTGAAAGTTATAATAATATGCCAGTAAGACAGTATAAAGGTGATCAATAAAACCCAGGGAAAATCAAGCATGCTATAGGTATAATAAAAAAAAACTTTTTGGTGTTTTATCTTATTAAGAGTCAGAGGAAATTGTTTAAAAACTTCGAATAATATTTATAAGTTTTATTCATTTAGGTTAGGTATACATCGTTTCATTTTATTATCCTGCATATTATCTTATTATGTAATTTCAGTAAACGAATAATTATGACATAGTTTGCTCAGCACAGTAAGAATATTTGTTCAGAGGTAAGGATTTATAAAACAATGCTATTTTGTAGTATTTCTAACATTCATGGTGTAGTGAATCGATGTTAAACAGTGCAGTCAGGGAACAATCAATAAAGCTGACAAAGTATCCGTAATTCAGGAGGCCTTGTGCCGTTCGATGATACTGTATAAGCTATACCTAGCTATTCGTGTTCATGACAATCGTATATTTTTCTCCTTGATAACACGCATCGGTTCAGGGCCGTACGTTATACGATATTCCGTTTCTTGTACATATTTACCTACCTAATCTCATCTTGATACAAAACATAGTTTTATCGATATTCATATATTAGAATAGTCGCTGACATGATATATTGGTGATGCGCCACATATAATACTCGCATTATATTGGAAGTCGACGTCAAGACGATTTCTGTAACTAGTCATAATCGATACTTATTTATGTTAACGTTAACCTCAGTCAGTGGTTTGTTGCTAGCTCCAGTACACATTAAATTAATCAAGATAGCGTTCGTTTTCTTTTATAATATGCAATCTTAATAACATCAAGTTTGTATTCACTATCGCAGCAATAAACATCAAGCGAGAGAATAAATTTTCCATTCAGCTACCACAATGATCTCGTCTACCGAAAACGCTCCATTAATGAATAATTGTACTATCGACGCACCTCTTTGTGACCGGGGATGGTAACTTTTCCAACATCTTGACTCAGTTTGATGCGAGGCTGTCCGTTTATCTCAGTTAATTTGTAAACGCATCCCAGAGCCGGTTGGCGTTGACATGTTACTGTAAAAAACGTAAACAAATACTTTAACTCAGAATGACATGACATCAAAGTAATTTTAACAAACGCTCGTTTCCTTGTACAATGTTATTCTTGAGTCATAGCAGTTATATTATGTGACCAGAAAAGTACCGTAGCACAATGTAACATAATGAATAAATCGCGCAATTCCGGAAATTACAATCAATGATGATATTGTATGAAATAATAGACACTTCGTACATTAGGGGTGCAATGCAATAAAATGTTAACATTCGGTGACTATAATATTTTCAAATACATACCTAGATGAGTCCCAATCCCGAAACTGTCGATTTTGTGTCCTTGTTCGTTCAAACTGAGTATAGTTTCTTCATTAATGTCGTTAGACGCTACAATGGTTAGTTTAGAGAACCAGGGCAGTTTGAAAGCGTCAGCGATAGTTTCGAAGGTCTCCCGCGATAGCACAGACAAATAAGCCAGGTCGCCGCTGTCGATGCGGATACCGACAGCTCTGTAGCCGCAGTCGTTTAGCGCTAGGGCCACGGCACAGAAGTTTAGCAGACCACTCCTGTTAAGAGACATTATTTCAATACTGCTAATTAAAAAAGATAGCAAGACAAATACCTACTATATCAGTTACGTAACTAACTGTTAGAGAGCATGCTGCCTTTGAAATACCTCCGCTACATAATAATATAATTTGGTACCTACGTTTACTGTATGAACTTCAACGTCTTGTGGATGTGTTAAGGTAATGTTGTATGAGGTCATTCGAGATTACGTAGGCGTACAATCAACTAGGTGTTTACTATAATTTATTCACTACGTTCGTTGAAAAGATACATTCATATAAAAATATAAACGAAATACCCAAGTTTCTTACTATGTATAAATAAGGTGCATGATGGTAGCTACACATGCAATACCGGCTTGAATACTGTGAATGTGTGCATATCCCTATACAATGCAACTGTGCCCAATGACAAACATTGCTCCTAATCTTGCATATAGGGCACGACAATACGTCACACTGAAGCAAAAATATAAAATTCTCGTAGGACGTTTTCTCATTTATTTACATTCGGTCGTGTATGAAGCGCCGTCCATATACGCTTCACTGAAAAAGCGAAACAAAACATAAAATAGTATCTACGGCCATGATTGTTAAGTATTCCCAGCGGATAATCCCGACGGATAATGTGTTGTTAGAGTGTGCTTGCATTTGTGTCATTCCTCCCAGTGTTATGTGTTTCTCATGCCCCCCTAACGATGAGTTATGTCAAATGAAATTGCAATAACTGGGCTTAGCCAGTAGGTACACAGAACAAATCTAAGTAACAATAATGAAAACTTCACAAAACTTAAAATATAAACGAAAATGCAAAACAATAATACAAGTTTATCAGACACCATATGTCAATGAGTTGTCTATTTGCATCTTTACCTCAGTGTGCGTTCGACCGTGCTATATCCATATGTACTATGTATAGTCGGTGATTTGAGATCTCTAGTATCATTGGTTCCACAGTTGCTATTGTAGCCAGAATGCCCATTCATATTATGCTGCCTGTGTCGTGACGGTAAGCCTTGAAAATTATACCTCTTGACATCGTACGTATCCACTAGAGCCAAGAAACCCGACGGGAATGCTAGGGCATAGGATATGAGGGCAGCTAGTTCTCCGTCGCTCGCTTCCTCCGGAGAAATATCAATGAGGGCGGACACTCGCTTGCGCCACTCTAGCGACATTTCCAGCAGGTTGCACGACTTCTGAGTCTCTGCGTGCCCTATCGTGACCGAGTGCAGGTCTGCCAACGTGCTGAACGACGTCACGAATGAATGTGCATGAGTCCCTCGCACAGGTATATTAAACATCTTTCCAGCCAACACATTGCTTGTGCCATCGAATCCACCTAAAACAGAAAGATTTGTAGTAGCAATCCGTAGTTCTAAAAAGTTAAATCGTAAATAACATGCGTGGTAGGCGAAATCCTCTAGCATAAACTATACATAGCTATAACATTAACATTGTGTAACGTAGTACAAGGTTCGAAACTGCGTATCATCCAAGTGGATAACAAAGTCAATTTAAAACTTTGGTAGCAGTCTGTGCATGAGCACCAAGCAGGTGATACATTCAAGGGCAAGGTTCGCAAAACTTGCCTGATTAAACCTATTAACGAAAAGTATATTCGCTATTAGGGATTCTTATGAGTCAATGGCGCGGCAGGGTGTTTTATATTGCACAAGTTTGAATAGTGCCCGCGAGCTCTGTACCAGGCACAGGGTTCGCTAGCCGCCTGCCTAAGCTGCGCAAACACGCTAATACAATCAATACCATAAAGACAAGTTAATTTTCACCCCTAAACAAGCCAGTAAAACATTATTCATTATGCGAACACTAGAAATCCTTTTGTTAGCAGAAAAGTAATTTCCTGTAGCTTGCTATCATAAAGATATCAATTTTAATAAGTTCTAACCAATGTAAGCATATTTCGACGCCGATAATCCACCGTCAGGGCCTTGGGCTCTTCGTAATCCAAATTCAAGTAAAGATACATTTTTCCCAGCGACCATTCTGTACCGAGCTGCGTTTGTTGCCATTAAACTGAAAAAACACAACTTACTTAAAAAAGGAGAATATCGAATATGAGTATCTAAGTGTTTCTATTCTGATGTTTTTTTTTTCTGATGATGAAGATAGGACATTTCTTTTAGAATATTTTGTCGCCATATCGTAGAATTTGGCCATTTGACGAATTACATAGCCACTTCATGAAATGGCAACCAAATCTTTTGGAATATCTATACCCTACAAACGTGTATTTACAGGAGACCCAGAGTGCGTTAATCTTATATCTAACATTTTAGACCAGTTTTCTCTCCTGGTTTAAGTTTTCGCCATAACAAAAACCTTCGCTGAAGTTCTTAGTATCGTAGCTTTGTATTATTTTTTACTATCCTTAAGGTTATTAAAGGTTTCGTCACAAATATTTTCTGCAGATTAAACAATGGAAACATTCTTCATGGGAAACCATTCTTAGTCGACACTAGGACTGCAGGTAGGTATGCCAGTAAGAAGTTTTATTGATTGTGATATGTAGGTAGTACGTAATTACCTAGATATCTATTGATTTGTTAAATACTACATCATGATACTATATAAATTCAAATCACAAAATTGTAGAAGCAATTTGCTTTGCAGGCAATCCAAAGAAACAGAAATTTCATAGTAGCGGGTAGGTACCTACTTAACGACGCAACAAGGGCCCTATTGTCAATTCTGAACTAATGAGGATTGGCTCACAATTATCTGAGGTAACCATGCCTGACCTGACTCCTATCTGATAAGTGTGACATTAAACGTTGTATCGAAAAGCAAACACTTATATCTAAACACACGAAAGCCTCGATAAGTATGATTTAACCGATTATGCATAATATTAAGGGTGGCATGCTTCAGCTTACACGTGTGGAACACGAGCCTGGAAGCAGTACTCAAGTACCTATAACGAGCACAGCGACTAGCTTGTTGGAATTGGAAATTATTGACTCTGTTCTCTTTTGCACCTTCATAGCCGGATTTTGTGTAGTTTAGAAATTGGAAGACCTCTCAGCTGAGTACCTAAGCTTAATCATTCTCTTTTACGTCTCAAGTTTAATATCATAATGTTAGCTAGTGCACTGGGGATCAAACCACCAGTTTATTTTTTCATAGGAAATATTATTAAGATATACCTACCAGCCGATAGACAAAAAAACGATAGAACAACTTCAGAAATCTTATGAGAGAAATGATAAGGTTTACTTACCTACATCATACATATTTCCTTAAGAGTCCTATTACGAATCGTGAATGCTCGTTTGCAATAAACGAAGTTACGTTGGTCTGCGTTGGGAGTACATCTATAGTCCGCGAAACAATTTTGATACTTACTAGTCTGAATAGGATTATAGTTTATTTGGGCGCTCGCGCGACACTGAGGAGCGCGCGCGCTGAATTGACGCAGAATATATAGTACTTTAATTTTATTTATTGTAATTTTGTTTAATTATATTGACAAACGAAAACTTATGAAACGTATTCATTGTAGATTGAAATTTTATATCATATTAATTTATTTGAAAAAATTGTTTTTATTTGGAATATAATGGACGCTGAATCAAGACATTTCTGGCTTAAATTAGGATTTCTTTACGTATTTTTCCGTGAAAACTCAAGGAATTTAAAGAAATTCTAGAACTCCAATAAACAAGTAAAACATTCAACTTACCTTTTAGTAAATTCAGCTTTTAAAAGAATTGATTGTAACAATGTGAATTAGACCGTCAAAGTTCCATCGCCGACATTTTTTCTTGCAAATTGAGTTCGTAAAATATTTATAATAAATTACACGAAAAGAAAAATGAAAATGTGTAACTCCAACTTACAATAAAGAGACTGGCACTATCGTTATTCAGGATCAAATAATTAAAATATCTTACTGCTGCTGAAAACTACAGCGTCAAAAATCATGAATTTCCGTAAAAAATGTAATAGGGCTCTTAATAAATAAACATCATTTACATAGTAAGTCAAAATAATCTATTACAAACAGTTTCATAGCATGTTATGTTTATAAATAAAATAATTACGTCAATATCGCTGTACTTGATAGCAAGTGACTTACCTTGCGAAGTTGACGAGAGTTAACAAAGTGGTTTCCAGCAACTGCGCTACAATTAAAGGTCCTTCAACTCTCAATAAAGGCACCCTGCAAGATAGGCAACGTCATGATAATATGTTATCTTAATTATTATTCAAATGTGGAGCAATGTTTCAATTTGCAATATGTTACTTCAAAATGGGGTATCTAGATGCGCCCTCCTGAAACACTTTATAAAGTTAGTGATTTTTTAGGTTCCACCGTAGGTTTAAGCTAGTCGTTCCATGTAAATAAAAAAGAATGGAATTAATAGGCCCTGCAGATTTTTTTTAGTCGCCCCTAATTTGCTCTGGTGGCTTCGCGGTTACGCTGGAGCATATTATGGAATCTTTTGATAAACTATAATATACATAGTAGACGGATGGATAGAACCTAAGGCCTAAGGTTGCCAGAGATTCCGTTTAAGTCTAGAAATCGACTGTGAGTCAGAATGTAGTCAGTAGGCCTAGGCTCAAAAGCAAAGGGATTTTTTTACAGGGTGACTTGTAATTAGTGCGTTCCTTTAAATGGTTTTTTTTTTTTCTACCTCATGTACTGTCCAAAAACTGCAAATTGAGAAAACATTCTAGGTCTCTCAGACCATACTTTTTTATTGGTCTGAGCTAGGTCTAGAGGAAGTTATTTGAAATTCATGTTTATGGGAAAGAAATGTGCGTAGGTTTTACCTAGTAGCGTTGAAACGGATAGGCGTTTGGCAGAAGGACCCTTCTTCTGAGTCGGGTAAGAAACTGCATGTTAATAATAATAATTAAGTACTGGCTTTTATCAATGCTATTTTTGGAAAATCCGGCGGTTTGTGGGAAATTCGCATACGCAATTGAATATTTGTAGGTATGCGAATTTCCGAATTTTCAGAATATATTGTTACTAGTCCCATAAGTTGACCTTCTCTAACTTTACGGACAAACATATATGAAGGACTAAGTACTCATTTATCACAACATTAATGTGCTGACCTTTGCCTCAATATCTCAAAAAAATAATATATATTCTTAAATTAAAAACATTCTTAAGACTGAGTGAGTCTGAACAGTATTCAGCAGAAGGCTTAGCACAACATATCGCGCACATACTTTTTGTGATATTGAGGCAAGGGTCAGCACATTAATGTTGTGATAGATGAGTACCTACTTAGTCCTTCATATATTATGTTTGTCCGTAAAGTACCCAAGTGCCAAATTCAAATTGAGCTTGTTTGGAATATTTGCCTGTTCCGGTGCTTAATATAAATAAAACTTATCCTAGGACCTATTCTCAGACCTACCAAATATACCCATCAAATTCGGTAAAGCCATATAACAAGTAATTTTTAAAGAGTGCTTTCATGGCGAGTCCGAAACTATGAGGAATATAAAAAAAAACACTGAAAGGAGTCTCGAGCCCGATATCAATGAAAACTAAAACTGCATTGTTGGATTTTTAAAAATCGTTATTCCTACCCAGGAATCGAACATGTTGATTAAAAAAAAAAAAACTGGCTGTATTATTACACCAGTCGAAAGTATAGCTAATAAGGATAAAATTGTGGGAAGTGATAACACATGGCAAATTAAAATAAAGCTCTCATTTATAACAAACTATAAGCTTACGCCAGATAAACGTGGAATAAAGTACATTGACCCACATACATTTAGAAATAATGACATAAAGCTGTCCTGAATCGACTTCTATCGAGATCCTTTACGTTCTCTAGTAATGAAAAACAGTTCTTAATTTATTGTCCTAGTATTTACGAAGAGATATTAGGGAAAGGTCAATGTACTTTATTCCACGTTTATCTGGCGTAAACTATAGCTGACCCGCGCAACTTCGTCTGCGTCACATTTTCCATAAACGCTTCGCTCCTATTTGCTGCTAAGTATGCTCTTAGCGTGATGATAATTATATAGCCTATAATTATATATTCCTCGTTAAATGGGCTATCTAACACTTAAATATTTTTTTAAATCGGACCAGTAGTTCCTGAGATTAGCGCGTTCAAAGAAACAAACTCTTCAGCTTTATAATATTAGTAGTAGTATAGATAAGTTTTAAAATTTATGACTAAAGGTAGAGAGACTATACCCATCTGAACCATAACTGCTATTTTGAAAAAATCTAATGATGCAGTTGTAGATCTCAGGATCTCAGGACCGATGTTGATTGATCCTTTTATTTGCCATGTGCTATCACTTCCCAGAGTTTGATCCTTATTAGATACACTTACACTACTTAGATCCTTATTAAATAATAACAGCCGCACAGGTCGATCTCCAAGGTTAAGCAACGCTTGCCGAGGTTGGTCTGTGGATGGGTGACCATCTTAACATACCGAGTTTCCTCCGTGCCTCGGAAAGCACGTTAAGCCGTTGGTCCCGGCTGTCAATTGGAGATCTTTGGCAGTCGTTACGGATAGTCAGAAGCCAGAAAATCTGACACCAGTCTTGCCAACGGGAACCGAGTTACCCATTTAATGGGTTGTGGAGGTCTGGTAGGCAGCCGCTCCTACTAAAATACTGGTTTTCAGCTAAATCCGGTTTGACTGGAAGCCGACCCCAATTTAGTTGCGAGAAGGCTAGGCAGATGATGATACACTTACGGATAGTGTGATAATTTAGGCTGTCTTTTTTTTTTCTGGTTCGATTCCTGGATAGGAATAACGATTTCTCCAAAATCGATGCAGTTTTTTTTTTTCATCACAATCAGATCGAGACTCCTTTCAGTGTTTTTTGATATTCCTCATAGTTTCAGTATGGCCATGAAGGCACACTATAAAATTTCACTCAGTATATTAAAAGGAGAAAATAGAAGATTAGATAAACGGGACAATGCCATAAACAATGCATTGGTTCCAAAGTTTTGAATATTTATCAAGACTACGAAGGGTTGAGAATTTTTGTTTACTTAATAAAATGGTAACTTTAACCTAGAACAAACAGTTGATATAATATTTCTCCATGACCATGACATAGGGGTCTAAAAGACCACTTTAACAGAATCAGAAAGCACATCATGCTACCCGTCACTGTCAATTTTTTCTAGTCAACCTTGAACCTTGAGCATTGGCTAAAGACGAAAATGAAATTTGATTATGATTCTGTTAAAGTTACCTTTTAGACTCCCTGAGCATTAGTGCAATATATCAGGCACGGTAATATGTTAACTCAACATAATATATCTCAATTAATTGTGAGATTTTTTTAGGATTCGGCGTCATGGCGAAGAAGAGCAAATCAGAATGAAAGAAACCCTCAAGCTCTAAGATAACACTGCATTTGGGTGTGGGATGATATCAGGGGACTGACTGACTTTTGTATGCACATTGTCATCTCTATGAGAGATGGACTAAGAGCCGTTATAGCTGCCGATGGAGGCTACACTATTTAAATAAGTTGTTGATAGTTTAAAAAAAAATATTTCTAGGAACAAGTGTGACCTTATGCCTCTTGCTTTTGTCCGCTTGATACCTTTTTCTCATCTCTAGTTACTATGCTAGTTAATATAATGTCAAATAATATATTTTTATTTTCTTTTTAAAAAAGATTTTTAACTGCCCTATCTGGTAAGTCACCTTGAGCGACTGAACATCATGTTAATAAAAATCTAGACTCTAATACCTAGTTAAATCACATAATATCAACCTTATACACACACACACACAGATGTGTGCAGGCAATTATGAACCATAAGCTGGTAAACATTTTCTGACCTAAGTACAGATTTTTATAGTTTAATTAAATATCTGGAAGAAAACTTTTTGATTCACATACCTTGGGAATACCACAGAACCTTCTTCTATAGCACTTACTCTAATATCCTTGCAAGTTAAGTCTTTCATGTATGCAAAGAATTCAGGTTCAATGTTTCCTGGTAGAGTCTGCTTCAAATATGCAATATCTAAAAATTTTTATCTGTTACATATTTTCTGCGAAACATGTTTGAAATGTTAAAAACATTCACTAAATAAATAAAATGACATACCACTGTCAGAATAATAAAAGTTTTCTAAAAACTTGAGACACTCTTCAAGGCCAGCAAATATGGTGAATTCCCCTTGGAAAGGATTTGTGCGGAAGAATAAATCAAATACAGCAACATCGTTGACTTTTCCAGATTTCCAGTAGGCATAGGCCATTGTTATTTGATACAGATCTGTAGAAAATATAAATTTAAATGATTTGTCGTAAGTGTACCTTCCATATCATAGCCCCATAAATCTAAATCACATAGTGTAAACTAAGATTTTCTAGAACATTTTGTTTTATATTAGAAAACCACGTTTTTTTAAAACTATTTATTAAGCCAACAATTATGTGATGTCTTGATGAATTAAATAGGCAATAATTAACTATCTCATACATAGCATTGTTAGGCGTTTAATTTATTTTAGCTTGGTATTCATTTTAATTTATGATCCTTGGTCTTGTTATTAGTGACTTGTGGGTATCATTGAAATGATTATGTGACACTGATGAATCTAAAACGCTTAAATTATCTACACGACATTCTGATTACTTAGTTCTAAAGTACACTTGACATTTAAACTTCGCTCCAAAATAAATTTAATAATCTTATACTCACCAGTCAACAAAGGTTGCACTATACCATTTTGTCGTGCCATTTTTCTCTTGATATTTAATTCTTCACTAGACATTTTCGTTGCAAGTAATGAATTTAGCGCCAAAATGATTAGAAACGTGAGCTTTAAATGGTATCTGTCGAACGACTAAAATAAGTAATTTCATCGTGATCAAGTGGTCGTCGTAGTTATCAGCGCGCCAAACAAAATTTGACGGATAATCTACGCATGCGCTTAAGACTCCTATTGACTGTAAAGTTTAAAGGTCATTACTGAAGGTCGACATGTTAATTATAGCTAAACAGTAATTTTCTATATTATTTAACACTACACTGATGAGAACTTATTCAAAATCAATTAAAACAATATTTAAACAATAATTTGTATTTCACTCACACAACCAAAAATAGATCCAGTCTCTTTTTTTTAATTTTTTAACCATGGGCCTTTTCAGACAACGTGAAGGCGACGAAAAATTAAATATTAGGGCCTTACATATGAAATTAGCGTTTTTTCGTACTGACCACTTTGATCGAATTCCAAATTCAAATTTATAAATTCATTTAGCTGGTCCATTTGAGTTTTGAAAACAGTCATTCACCATAGACTAATATATATAATATGAGGTCATTCACAATGACGTATTATATAGACAATGACGTATTATATATAGACACGTCATAAACCAACAACGCGGCGCTTAAAAACGGCGAAGATACTAGATAGCTACTAATACGCATGAAAAAAGGGAAAGAAAATATGTCACCGTACGGCGGGATGCCTGTTGCTAGAGGGAGATAAATATACATCTTCAGTTACGTCACAGGATAAGTAATAGTCAAATTGACATCAAAACAAACGTAGTGTCGCGCGACAGGTTGCTGCGTAACTAAGCGCGATGTGGCCAATTGGCTTTATTTTTTGTTGTCATTTTAGACGGACGGACACGGACAACGTATCTATAGTTTTATATATCACTAGCTGTCCCCCGCGGCTTCGCTTCCGTCAATTAAGTATTCATTGCACATATCGTCATTGTTTTTTTAATTAAGATGTATTCTGCTATTCAGGTCGGAGACAAATCCAAAGAATCAATAACCATGAAAATTGGTTCAGCAGATCTCGAGTTATAAGTGTTGTAACAAACCCGTCTTTGTTTTATATAAGATAAGATTGGTCATTCATTTGTTTTTTCCTCATTATTGTTTTCTTTGGCGTCTTTTATTACCGCACAATGGAAATTGTTAAATATCGGTACCTATATTTACGAGTACGAGTTCTACCGTGGCACCAGTGCTGCAGAAACAGCTCGAAGGATTAATTATGTGTACGGCGCTGGTGTCGCAAAAGAAAGCACGGTACCTTCAGAACTGACCCCGTGGACGGCTGGAGACCAAAGTGGAAAATGAAGAATTAAAGGCTATTTTGGAAGCGGATCCATCACAAAGCACTTCAGATATAGCTGCAGGCTTCGTGGTAAGTGATAAAACTGTATTAATCCACTTGAAGCAAATCGGGGAAGTAAAAAAACTTGAACGTTGGGTCCCTCATGAATTGAGGGAATCGAACTTGCAAACACGCGTCGACTGCTGTGTTACTTTGCTCAACCGACACAATAATGAAGGGATTTTAAATCGAATCATTACTTGTGATGAAAAGTGGATACTGTACGATAATCGGATGCGCTCGTCGAAATGGCACGAAAATTGACTCAGAAAAAGTTACTTGTGAGTGTTTGATGGACTAGCGCCGGTGTTGTTCACTACAACTTTCTAAAATCTGGCCAAATGATGACGGCAGATATCTTTTGTCAGCAACTGCAAACCATGAAGGAAGAAGTAGCTGCTAAACAACCGAGATTGGTCAATCACTCTATGCCACTGCTGCTTCACGACAGCGCAAGACCACACACTGCACAACAAATAACCACTAAGTTAGATGAGCTACAATTGGAATGTCTGTGACATCCAGCGTACTCCCCGGACAATGCTTCAACAGATTAGCATTTTTTCCGGAATTTGGACAACTTTTTACAAGGAAAAAAATTCAACTCCGATGCGGCAGTTCAAACCGCCTTCAAAGAGTTTATTGATTCTCGCCCCCATGTTTTTTTTAGTAAAGGGTAGTTAACCTATGAGATGACAAAAGTGCATGGATAACAACGGTGCATACTTGGACTTTAACTATACCTATTTTACAAAAAAAAATTGACTTTATATTCCAACCGTACAAAAAGTTAATTTCATATGTAGGGACCTAAGTGGCTTGGTACGTGACGTGACGATGGGAAGAGACCAGAATAGATGGTATGACGTTGGTGCCGTGGAAGATGGGTAGGCCTCTGGTGTGGGACGCAACATGTGTCGACACCCTTACGCCACTGCATTTACCCGCTGCGGCTGCTTAGGCCCTCAAGCGGCGCAAATACTGTAACCTTATTGGTAATTACCATTTTGAGCTGTTTGGAGTCGAAACGCTTGGGTTATGGGGTCCGAATGCGCGTCTTCTTTTTAAGGACATATCTCGTCGACTAGTCGACACTTTGCGTGAACAGAGGGCTGGCTTGTTCTTTACTCAAAGAAGTAGCATTGCCATTCAACGTGGCAATGCTGCCAGTCTTCTGGGCACGTTTCCGGATGACGGCGATGCGGAGGAGTTCTACGACGCCTAAGCGTATCTGGTGTTTGTATATTCTTATGTAAATAGTTTGGTTTAGTTGTTTTTTTTTTTGGTTTTTAATAATACCTATGGCTACTGAGCTTACAAAAAAAACATGCTACATTATAAAATGGAGTAAATTCCCAAATTTTCGTGACCAAATAGAGAGTGGGTGACAGAAAGGCGAGCAAGTAAGGTGGATCGAAGACCTTTTTCTCTACGCGTCTTGTTTAAAAAGTACGTGTACTTACTTACGGTGAAACACGCGCGATAAAGTCTTCGTCGAGCCATAAGTCCGCGTAGGTACTTGCTCGCCCGTCTATCACCCACTTAAGAACAATGTGAATATTAAGTTCTGTGATATAAAGAGCCACCACATATTAAGAAACAAGACGTGAGTAATGTTTTCCAAAGAGACATATTGAAATATTAAAATTATATATATTATATTATTATTATTATATTATTATTATTTATATGAAATATTATAAAACATCATATTTATTAGTTTATTATTTTAGCATATGTATATATGTATGTTATTAGTATATATGTTATTGTATTATTTGTGTAATGTATTGTATTGAAAAGATTCAATTTAAATGTTTGTGTTTTTTATTGTTTGTTGTTGTACACCTACCACAATGTAGTCTTTTTAACCCAAAGGTTGACTGGTAGAGAATGCATTGTTGCATTAAGTCCGCCCATGTAACACTGTTGTACATAAAGTTTAAATAAATAAATAAATATTATATTGTATTACGTGGTATTAACGTTAAAAAATTCTCAAAGGAAATTGAGACGAAATGGTTCTATTTCGATCCAAACTTCATTACCGATTTTAATAGGGATCAATCTGCAAGTATATCCTTTCAGATAAATGAGGTAACAAACATAAAAAACGCTACCGAATTGATAACCTCCTCCTTTATGGGAAGTCGGTTAAAAATTATCTCTTATCAGTAGAATCAGTTTTTTTTAGTTCAGAAAATCAAATGGCGATTTTCAAGGGTGAAATACCGATTCAATGGAACGATTCAGTTTTTCAAATCGATTTAAAAAATCAATCTTTTGGGCCTGAAAACTCGATTCTTCGATTAATCGAAATTCGATCGCCATCCCTATTAAGCCTGCAATACATGTTGGCCAAGCTTAGACCAACGCGAGCCTAGACAAATGGACACAAGGCAAGCGCTACCGTCTAGACGTTCGGCAAGTTTGAAGGAAGCCAATGCAAATGGCCAATGCAGACGAGTTTTGAGGAGACGCCCACATGTTTGGCGCTGTCAGTTTTAATTGTGCATTGAAACAATATGGACGACGATCATAAGCGACATTTTGTACGTGTGACTACGATGGACGTCAACCGCATACTAGCGTGTGGACAAACATGTGAACACCATTGGCCGAGCGCGCGCGAGCGCCTTTGATTTGTGCAGAAAAACCGACACCGCTCCGAAGTGAGGCAAGTGATCGCGAGCGACTGCAAGTTGTGACAAGCTACGTCAAATGAGGTCTATACACATTGGCGCTTGTCATACTCAACAAACCTAGGCAAGTGACACCGAGCGATAGCAAGACAAGGCAAATATACCGTCTACATGTTTGTATTGGCCTTCACTCGACAACGCTCGGCCAACGTGTATTGCAGGCTTTAGACAGCTGTCAATCTAACATCACCTGCGAAAAGGTTCAAAATTCAAAAATCTGGTTTTAGGTTTATTATCCACAGAGTAGGTACGTTACTTTATTGAAACGTAACACAAAGTACTTTTACTTTATCGTGTTAAAATATGATGAAAAATTTTAAACTTCATAGAAACAAGCATTTGAACACAGTTATGTTTCTTGTCTATTGTAATTTCAACATCAAAGGGAAAAACAATAAAAGACAGACAAATTATTAGTAAAAAGGTATGTATTGTTAGAATGTATAGTATATTTTTTAAATTTGTTTGAGCAGACTATTTTTGGCGGGGTGGAATTCCTCATTGTCGTCTTGAGCCTCTTTCTGCTTCCAAGCTAATGAGTAGTCAGTAGCGAGTCCTAGAGGACGATTCATGCCCGGGTGTTTGTTGTCGTGGTGGATTAGCAAACCCCTTCTGGTCACGAATTCTTCTGGGCAGTTCGTGCATTTGAAGGGCTTTTCTCCCGTGTGTTGATACATGTGGTACTAGAAAGAAATGAATTAGTTAACTTCAACATCAACCCGTGTCTCACACACTGCAGTCCAACCCACATGAAGGAATAATTTATCAGAAGTCAATATAATAAGAGCAGAACAGTCTGTAATATAATAAGAGCTATCTGGATATTTTTTCAAATTATTTAAAAAATCGCATGTACAGTCGCCAGCACATCAAGCTACCCGAAACTGTCACATTTTCCCAATCAACCTTGAACCTCATCTCGGTAGTGATAAAGTTGAAAATTTATTTAAGAAATTTGACAAATTGTTTAGCTTGATGTGCTAATAATTTATCAGAAGTCAATATAATAAGAGCAGAAACAGTCTGTAATATAATAAGAGCTATCTGGATATTTTTTCAAATTATTTAAAAAATCGCATGTACAGTCGCCAGCACATCAAGCTACCCGAAACTGTCACATTTTCCCAATCAACCTTGAACCTCATCTCGGTAGTGATAAAGTTGAAAATTTATTTAAGAAATTTGACAAATTGTTTAGCTTGATGTGCTGGCGTCTTGTCTGTACTTAGTAACATTTTTTTTTGTGAGAAATACTTTTTCCAATAACTATTGACTTACTTACCGACTGCAATAATAATTATGTTATACTTAAAATACATAACAATAAGCACTGCTGCTAATACTTACATTGAAATTTTCCTTCTTCACAAAACTATGCTCACATAAGTGGCATTTATATTTGATAACACCATTGATTGTTGTCAGATTATTATAAGTTGTCACATTGTTAGAATTTGGTTTAGGTGCAATTGGTCGAAGCAGTGGAGGGCTAGCGGGAGCAATTGGTTTTCTTACATTGTGTCCTCCTTTTTCCCCGGGATGCATTCGATTTCTATGAGAATAACAATTTCCAGAGCTTGCAAAACACTTTTCACAGAATGGACATTTGTAAGGTTTTGCCCCTGTGTGTTGGTTCATGTGGAACTGAAACAATGGTGTATAGTTAGCAACGTCTACTCATTATTAACTAATGACAAAAATAATTGCAAAGATTTCTAAGACTTAAACCATTAACCACAAACTGCTCTGTATCAAATATTACTAAGGTTTACAGGTGCAATTGCTTGAATTAATTTTATATTATAGAATATAAAAAAAAAAGATTAATTGTACATCAAATTGTAACAATTTTGGAGTTAAAAGGGAAATTGTAAGTTTAGAGACAAATAGTTAGAAATATTTGGAATCACTTACTTTTAAATCCTGGTTTCTTTTGAAAGTCTTCATACAGATCTCACATGTATAGGGTCTGACAGTACTGTGAGTGACACTGTGTGTCTTCAAACCTCCCCAAGTGTTGTATGATCGACAACACACCTTGCAAGTAAATGACTTGCTTGTTGGTAAATGTACTGACATGTGGGCAACATATGTTCGTTCAGATCTGAACCTGTAAACATTCAATTTATCTTCAAATTATCTTTTGCCTACAACTCTGTATGCGCATATCGCGTTTTTCCTGTTCCCGTAGAAATTTCGGGAAATCCTCTCTCGTAGTCGCTTCCCAATACTCCCTAAGCAACCTAAATGCCACATTTAAAAAAATAGCCTACAACCTATTTTCAGACCTACCCAATATAAACAAAAAATTTCATAAAAATGGGTCAAGCCGTTTCGTAGGAGCTTGAAAACTATTACTGTGACATAAGATTTTTATGTATGGATTAGGTTTTTTTTTTTTTTAAACTTTGAATTAGGATAGCCAATTCAATTGGCTGGATGCAAATTCATATGCATTATAATTTAAAAAAAAAACTCACATTCTTCCACATAATTGGCATATACCATTAGATCGGTGCTTCTTCAGATGACATATTAAATCATACTTATAAAGAAAGGCTTCTTGACATGTTTGGCAATTATAGTGTTTATCGTCCTTATTTTCAGGCATGTGGATCCAGGAATGGTTTTTTAATGCCAGATCTGTACAAAAGCTGCGTTCACATGAATTACATTGGAAAGGTTTCACAATTCTCTCATCTTCACTACTATCTGATGTTTTGATGGTTTCGTCTTCTTTTTCTTCATCTTCAGAATCAGAGTGTGTCTCTCCCTTCTTGATTAATTTTATTGTCACATTTTCTGTATCCAGCCCATGTAAATAAGTAACATCATCCATAGAAGAGCTATGCTCACCATAGTTTGGCGATAATGTAGCTTCGGAATTTTGAAGAACCATCATGGGATCTACACTCACTTCCATTTCGGTATATTTATCACTATCGTAATTATCTTCCGGCTCAGGCTTTACTTCACTTTTCACTAAGGATATCATACAGTGGTTTGGAATAATCTGATCCATCAGAAAACTTCGCTGGAGTAGCACATCCTGAGCTTTACGCGCTGTATCTATGAAATCGCAAACTGATTGTAACTTAGTACAGCATTGTATACAAATGTTTTTGGGCAACTTGTCGTCTTCGTCCACCTGTAAATTTTATTGTTTTGTTACCTATTGTAGAGAAACCTATTTAATTTATTGATTAATTAATGGTGCGATTCAGTAGGTAACCTTACCTCAATAAGCAAATATTTGTTGAGCTTGTTTTGTAAAAGCATTGCTTCGGCTTCTTGACTAAATATCATTATGGTTACATCTTGCTCCTCAGCGCATAGGCGACAACACCGGTCAAAACTCTCTTCGAATTTTAAAGTTGGAGTCATGACTAAACAATTACTAGCATATTTGTCGTGGGGTGGGACTGTTTCTATACCTCAAATGTGATGCACTGTAATGATTTTTCCTGACGTAGGTAACCATCCAGCGAATGCTACTACAGCGCATGCGCGTTGGAAGATAGCTATACCGATGCTCAGCATTTTATACTTTGTTGCTATTGATATTTTTCCAAAAAGGTACCTATATACCAACCTACTCAGTGCATGTTCCATTTGCACATAGGCGGGTAATGCGCAGACTCGACTGCTTCTTCTATGTATGGTTACGAGACGAGCAATAGACTTTTTTATATGGATGGTAGGTACCTACTGTAAAGGTGCATCATTTTGCGGAGACGTAACGTACTACGTACCAATACAGTCGGTTGAAATAGGGAGCGTTTTTATTATTGTAGGTAGGTACCTACCAGACTGACACTATTTCCAGTACTTACCTATCTACTACCTATTACTTAATTCCCTACACCATTTAAACAGTTTTAATGCAACCGGAGTATTTTGAGCGGTCCTTATCATTGATGCAAAAGATGATTTTGAAAATAATCGTTGAAATGATTGCTTAAAAACGTATTTAAATTAACTAATTTACAATTTTTATCTACTACTCGGGTAGGTCCTATCTAGTTTCTACAATTGAAATCAATGATATATAAAACATAGATAGGTACAAT
This sequence comes from Ceramica pisi, assembly GCA_963859965.1. NCBI lineage: Eukaryota > Metazoa > Arthropoda > Insecta > Lepidoptera > Noctuidae > Ceramica > Ceramica pisi. The sequence continues at coordinate 9,697,992 of OY982529.1, forward strand.
TGTTTCCAAAAATGCGTAAGCGTTCTTACGCACTAACAGCTTGACGGTTAGTTTGACTTACGACCTTCTATTTTCCAGCAGTAGTCAACAAACGGTTGTGTTTTATAATTTCGTAATTAATTACAGTATGAGCTCAGAGGGCTTAGTGTGAGTTTTCTAACGTGCTCGATCGCGTTAACGTAAACGTTTGCTTATGTCAAAGTGTACAGAAAAAAAGAGGTTGTCTGTTATTGTCACCAGGTGGCGCTTATTCAGTTTCAATACAAATTGGCATGTACGCTAACGCGATCGAGAACGTTAAAAGACTCACACTAAGCCCTCAGATAGCCCAACGGTTTAGCGCCCTCAGAGAGAAGTGTGATCCAGTGTGTCGTAAGTTCAAATCTCACGCACTACCAGACTTTTTGTATGTTCTTATTCACATTGCAATAAGTTAGAAAGGTAGATCACAAAAAAAATACAAAATAAGAATTTAGATTTCTGCGAGGTAGACATCAGCTAGTTATAATTATTAATATTTAACTTGAACCAAAAGAACTGTCGGTTGGTTGTAGTTGTTGGTTAGTGACGTGTGGTTAGCAGTAGCGTAATTATTCTCAAAATGCAGGCAAACATTAGTATTGAAGTGAGGGCGACAATTATTGCGCTGCATACAAGTGGTCTTAATAAAACTCAAATATCTGAAGAAACCGGACTGAATGTGAGTAAAATATTTATATTTGAATTGTAACTTTATAAATTAATCTTTTAATATTTTAACTAAAAATTTATACCTGAGATTATTTGGTAGAATATGGCTTAATTATTTTTATTATTTTTTGAATCCATCCATCACTTTATGAGGCTTAAAAGCGAAATATTAGTGTTTATTATTGGATTTATAAATACGCAGTGTTTTATTTTAAAATTATATTAAATAAATATTGTTACGAGCTTGGGGTTCGTGACAATAAAAACAGCCGATTATTTAACCAAAAAAATGACACTTTAATTATCAACACTAATTAACACTTTAAACACACTAATTACAACACACAATCGCACTATTAAACACTTCACTTAATTCGCAGTTGAAGATCGCTTCCGAAGATTCGCTTGTATCGCCAATTCAATACTGACGGAGTCGCGAGCTTTGCGCACCTTATATAGTCCGACAGTAATTTCCAGAACCTTCGAGAATGGAAATATCTAGAAAGTTCGGGAACATACCGGTCCCGACTGACTAGGTGTCGAAACATCGAGAATGTTATAGCATCGAAAATTCTAGAAAAAATCGTGACCCAATTAGTTCCACTACTCGATACTAGATGGCGTTAGTAGTACGTTGTGAACCCGGCATTAATTCTGGCGCGTAACACTGCCCCCTCCCAAGACATGCTCGTCCCGAGCATCGGTCCCATAATAACGCGCCAGTCGATCCACATGAACGATCTTAGGTGCACTTCTCGTACCTTTCTGGATACGGTAGGTCACGTCATTGATTTTTGTGACAATCCGGTACGGCCCGTCCCATTTAGCTTGAAGCTTAGGAGATTTCCCTTTACTGCGAACTGGATTGTGCAACCACACTAGTGAGCCTTCGTCGAAACCTTTATTGTTCATTTTGCGGTCATAACGGGTTTTCATCTTTTCAGACATTCGCTGGCCCGATTGTCTGATGTGCTCATAAATGTCATTCATTTTGTTCCGCAAGTCATTCGCATAATCGGTTATACTGCGTGGAGCGTCAGGTGGTATTCCGGTGATCAGGTCTGCAGGCAGCCGTAATTCTCTACCAAAGTTTGCGAAAGCTGGTGTCACCGATGTGCTTTCGTGAACAGCACTTCGGTATGACAGCAAAAACGGTTGTATATGCTTGTCCCAGTCGCGTTGTCGGTTTTCCACAACTTTAGCCAGGTATCTCTCCAATGTTCCATCCGATTGTGGGTGGTAAGAAGTTGTTCTCGTTTTATGAGTACCCATAACTCGGCAAGTTTCCTGGAATATTTGTGATTCAAAATTCCTTCCTTGATCGCTGTGAATCTCCAAGGGTACTCCAAAACGACAGAAGACTTCATGAACCAGTTTATCTGCAACTGTTGAAGCTTCTTGATTCGGAATGGCAAAGACTTCCGGCCACTTGGTGAAGTAATCCATTACAACCATGAAATACTTGTTACCACTTTCACTTTCCGGAAACGGTCCCGCAACATCCAGGGCTATCCTTTCCCAAGGTGCACCCACATTGTACAATTTCAACGCACCTCTGCTACGAGTCTGAGGTCCTTTAACAGTCGCACAACTTGTACATTTGCGACACCAGTCCTCGACATCGTCACGACAGTGTACCCAGTAAAAACGTTCCCGTATCTTCAGTAGAGTCCGTTTCACTCCCATATGGCCTCCTGAACATCCATCATGGTACAGCTGTAGAACATCCGGTACTTTAGCTTTAGGTACAACCATTTGCAAATGACAGCTGTCACCCCGAGTATTCTCCCATTTACGGCACAGGACTCCATCCTGAATCACTAAGCTGCCCCATTGTGCCCAATAGCTTTTTGTGATCGAACTCATCGCTGAGACGTCGCTCCACGTAGGCTTAGCAGCACTGGTCCTTATCCAGTCCAGAATCGGCTTGACGTCCGAATCTTCCTGCTGTGCACGTTGTAAGCTTTCCTTCCACTCATTGCTGAGGTCTGTCTTGAGCATCTTCACAGGTACAACTTCTTTGTCCTCTTGCCTAGTACAATGCTTGCAGTCTTCAGGGCAAGGTCTTCTTGACAATGCATCTGCGTTGCCATGAGATCTCTCGCTGCAATGTGCCACCAACAAGTCGTTCTCCTGCAGCCGCTGGGCGCTGTCGTTAGCCGCCCTACCTTCAAAAGATCGTCTATTTTCCCTTCCTGCATTTCGCTTAGGGCAACTTGATCTAAGGTGGCCCCTTTCACCACAGCCATAGCATCTAGGGCTGTATCCTTTAAAACGGTCACTAATTGCAACTGCTGTAATCTCCTTGGTACGGTGAGGTCGATAATCTTGCCACAAAGCTTCCTTTTCTGTAGTTCGCTTAGGGCAACTAGGTCGAAGGTGACCTCTTTCACCACAGCCATAGCACCTAGGGCTATATCCTTTAAACCGGTCGTGAACCGTTACTGCAGCAACCTCCCTAACGCTATAGGGACGATAATCCTGCCGCGCAGCTTCCACTTCCAGTGCATGGGCCAAAGCGTCCTTAAGTTTCCCGTGGTGCCCGAGCCTCACTGCAGCCCTAACTTCAAGGTCGCGGATGCCGTCAATGAAGGCCTGGACCAGGTTCCCTTCAATAAGCGCAGGTACAGACTGGTATGCCTTCCGCACCAGCTTCTCCACTTCAAGGGCCCACTGCTGCAGGTTTTCACCACTACGCTGTACGCGATCTCTTAGTTGCTCACGAAACACGTGCTCCAGATGAGCGTCACCATACCGGGATTCCAGTGCTTCAAGGAGCTGCTCGTAAGTTACTTCTTTACCGAGAGCTTCCAAGACAGTTAAGGCCTGGTCGCGCAGGCCTAAGGTGAGGGCAGTCATGGCTTGATTTTAACTCCAACCGTTCGCCTTCATGACGGCCTCAAACTGAATTTTGTAGGCCGACCAAGAAGACGTCCCATCGAACGGCGGCACTTTAAATCCACGCAGCGAAGGTGTAGTAGTTACGGGAGTTGCAATCCCATCTCCCAGTTTTAGGTTGCCCAACTCTTTCTTCATATCAGCAATATCGTTGTTACATTTGCTGATCTGTGTTTCAGCATCTGACAGGCGGTTGTCATGCTGAGCAACCTTATCCTTCACTTCCTTAATATCTTTCCCGAAAGAAGCGTGAATATCCTTCATGAGGAGCATCTGTTCTTCCTGGCGGCGCGCCTGCTCCTCCTTGTCAAGCTTGAGCTGTTCTTCCAAGCGACGGGCCTGCTCCTCTTGTCGGCGGGCCTGTTCCTCCTGTCGTCGGGCCTGCTCCGCCTTGTCGCGCTGCAGCTGTTCTTCCAACCGACGGGCCTGTTCCTCCTTTCGGCGAGCCTGTTCCTCCTGTCGCCGAGCCTGTTCCTCCTGTCGGCGAGCCTGCTCCTGCAGCATCATCATCAGAGCAGCAAAGTCTGGTGCTGATAATGCCGGAGCTGCTGTGGACGGACCGGCTTCCATGGTCGGTAGCTGACTTTCCGACGTCTGCGGCGTTGCACCACCAAAACGCCTCTGATCCGTCTCCTGCTGGCGTTGACTACGGGTACGGATACCCTCCGTGTCGTCCTTTGGCAGAATCGGCATGATAATCCTTACTTCTGACACCAATTGTTACGAGCTTGGGGTTCGTGACAATAAAAACAGCCGATTATTTAACCAAAAAAATGACACTTTAATTATCAACACTAATTAACACTTTAAACACACTAATTACAACACACAATCGCACTATTAAACACTTCACTTAATTCGCAGTTGAAGATCGCTTCCGAAGATTCGCTTGTATCGCCAATTCAATACTGACGGAGTCGCGAGCTTTGCGCACCTTATATAGTCCGACAGTAATTTCCAGAACCTTCGAGAATGGAAATATCTAGAAAGTTCGGGAACATACCGGTCCCGACTGACTAGGTGTCGAAACATCGAGAATGTTATAGCATCGAAAATTCTAGAAAGATCGTGACCCAATTAGTTCCACTACTCGATACTAGATGGCGTTAGTAGTACGTTGTGAACCCGGCATTAATTCTGGCGCGTAACAATATGAGTATTAACTATATAAAACTGGCCAAGTGCGAGTCGGACTCGCCCATGAAGGGTTACTGTACCATTTATCTATAAAACTACGAAAAAACACGTTTATTGTATGGGGACCCCCTTTAATATTTAATTATTTTAAATTTTTAGTGTTTGTTGTTATAGCGGCTACGGAAATACATCATTTGTGAATTTCAGCTTTCTAGCTATCACGGTTTATGAGATACAGCCTGGAGACAGACAGACAGACAGACAGCGGAGGTACGGAACCCTTTGGGTACGGAACCCTAAAAAATGAAGTCACTTTTGTATTTTGTTAAGTATAGCGACCTAATATTTTTATTTATTTTTTGTTTTAGAGAAATACTGTAAGTCTTTGGATAAAAAGATATGAAGAAGCGGGTAGCCTTGCTAGTCGAAAGAGAAGTGGAAGACCTACGCTTATTAGCGAAGCGCAGCTACGACATATGGTGGACGAGTATGAATAAAATGGTTTCACACCAACGAGACACTTTGCGGAATTATTCGACACCTCGTTGCAAACTGTTCGCCGTGCGCTCCACGCTGAAGGTGTGCATCACAGAAAACCTGCTAAAAAGCCTTACTTGACAGAGAAACATAAACAAGAACGATTACGTTTCGCACGGGATTATTTAGATTTCGACTGGAATACCACCATATTTTCAGATGAAAAAACATTTAAATCCAGTCAAAAGGGCATACTTCATTTATGGCGAAAGGATAACACTCAATGGTGTGATAAAAACGTAATCCCTAACACCGAATCAGGTCGTATTACAATTAATATGTGGGGGTGGATGAGTGCAGCAGGACCATGAGAACTGGCTTTCATTCCTCCACGCGCAAACAGTTCGACTTATGCAGAAGTATTAGACTCCATCATGCTACCTACTGTGCGCAACATTTACCCTGCTGATGAGTTAGCACAATTTTCATTTGTCCAGGACAATTGTCCTATTCATCGGGCGAGTACTGTGCGTGAGTGGTTTCACAATCACCCGGAGGTTATTGTTGTTCCATGGCCAGCGCGATCACCCGACCTCAACCCCATAGAAAATCTATGGGGCTTGATGGTGCAAAGGTGGGACTCACGGAATGAGAGGTCCACGGAACAATTGAAAACCCATTGCGTGGACGTGTGGGAAAATTTAAGAGGGAGCGAAACATGCGGTAATATTGTTGGGTCCATGCGCAAACGGCTACTTGACTGCATTGAAAATGATGGGGGTTATACAAAATATTAATTAAATTAAAATATTCTTGTTTTAGTTTTAATAATCAGACGGTGTAACTAAATAGTTAGTAGGTCATTTTAAAATATTAATAACGTTTAACGAAACACTAGACATATTAATTATTTTGTGTTGACTTTCGTTTAAAACAGCTATTTCTTTTAACTTGTGCCATCGCCTTATCTTAGGAATGCAGTGAACTCGCTACTAAGTTTGCTGACGATAGTCATGGTTTTATTTTGTGATCTGTTTCTTCTACCCGCATTGTTGTAACATAAATTAATAGTTAGATTAATTTTACTCATCTAATTGACGATTGTCTTAAGTTATTTGAAATGAACTTGAGGTTTAGTTTCAATCTTCTTTTCGCCAAGAAAATGAACAATTAAGCTATAACCTCAATACATTATTTGTGACGTTACCTAAAAATAACATGTTTACCAAGTCAAAACCATATATCAGTTTTCAGTAAAACTGGTTGAATAGCAATACCTTTAATAACTAGCTATCGACAGTTATATTTTGTATTATTAAAATATTCTTTCATTGTTATTATGAATGGTCTTAGTGGGTATATTTCCAACAAACAATGTTATCAACGGTTACAAGAGAACTTTTTTTGTCTAGGTAACAATATAACGAATAAACATTTGTATTATCATTCAGCACGACTTTTTTATTTCTACCTTACAACATCGAAATGATGAATAAGATCACTACTAAATAGTTGCAAATTACGAATACGATAAATAAATCTATTATAAATAATATTCGTAATTTGCAACTAGTTAGTACAAAAAATACAATATATAAAATACATTTGTAGTTTCAATAGTAGAAATATAAAAAAAAAAACTTATTTATTATATGGTATTTTCAATAACAGAAAAATCAGCTACGGACCATTAATTGGATTTGAACTCGGACCTCCTTGATTGCGAGTCGATTACCTAGCCCTGACGGCTACAAGCACATGAGTGACTAGCGCGAATTTTATCAATCCAATGGTCGCCTCAGCTGTGACTGTGTAAGGCATGTTCTTAATGACACACTAACGCGCGTAGTGCGACGACAGTACATTAGTGTGTGTTATCTGTGGAATGTTGAGATACTCATACAAGCAACGAGTATTTAGTGTTGACGACAACGTGAAAATAGAAGGTAGTAAGTCAAACTATACGTCAAGCCAATTACTTTGAGAGATACTTATCGACTTTTGTAGTCTGACTGTACGTTGTCCGCACTCTAAAATGACAACATGAAATGAAGCCAATTGGCCACATCGCTCTTAGTTACGCACCAACCTGTCGCGCGACACTACGTTTGTTTTGATGTCAATTTGACTATTACTTATCCTGTGACGTAACTGAAGATGTATATTTATCTCCCTCTAGTAACAGGCATTCCGCCGTACGGTGACATATTTTCTTTCCCTTTCTTCATGCGTATTAGTAGCTATCTAGTATTTTCGCCGTTTTTAAGCGCCGCGATGTTGGTTTATGACGTGTTTGATTTTTTGTCATTGATTGAAATACATTTTCTAATCATCGTTCAAAGATAAGAGTTCCAAAAATGAAAACAATTAGGGACCTATCTTATAAAATATGCTTTTGTTTAAATTTTTTAAACAATAAGATATAAGAATTAAATAATTATAGATATTTCCTATATATAGATAAATTCCCGGGATGTAATGTACCTACATATCTTCGTCTTCTTTTAAATAAAATTCTCGTGACACAATGTTAGTTACCTTACTCCTCCGAAACGGCTTTACCGATTTTTACCAAATTTTATATGCATATTCAGTAGGTCTGAGAATCGTCTACTATCTATTTTTTTCGTACCTACCCCTAAATTTTCTTTTTGGCTAAATTTTATTTTATTATTTTTCTATACTTAAACTTTTAAACTTTATTCTAATAAGAATTAGAATAAATTTATTTTTTTAACTTAGGATTTAGTTAGACTAAGTTTTACTTTTAATATTTGTATGCCAGTGAATGGCGAAACATGTCAGATCTTCCTATATTTAATAAGACCTAATATTTTCCATGTTTTATACAAATAAAATATTCTTATTCTTATAATGTGGCATTATAAATACATAGGTACAACCCTAAATTTTAACCCTTCTATATATCACCAACCCTTAGAATAATTAAGTACATAATTCTAAGCACCAACTCTTATTTTTTAATAGGGATACTATTAGTGAATAATGTAATGTGACGCAGACGAAGTTACGCAGGTCAGCTAGTTTTAATACATTTTAGCTGCCGCGTGTGAAGTTTTCAGCTGCATTTTCATCCCTCATGGAAAATTAAATATTGATCTCACTGTTGAGACTTTTTTTTAAGTACTTACCTAAATTGTTTAAAATTTGAAAAAAAAATTACTTTCTCGGGTCCCTGGAGACCCGGTCCTTTGGTAGGCGTACGAGGGGCCGAAACCAACTCGCAGAGGCCCCGTTAGACATTTCATGAATGAACAAACAACAAACACAATGCTAACGATTTGCTCTGTTTTGACTAGAGTTTGCGATTAGCGTTAGTTTTTGTCCATCATTTGCTCAGACGCGTGTGTTTTTGCTACTTTTTTCGATTAATAATGGATACGACACCTCAGGAAGCAGCTCAAGCTGTAGCATTACTTCAAGCAGGCATTGCGCAACGTGAGGTCGCTCGAAGGCTGCGAATCCGCAGATCTTCGGTGTAACGAATTTACAGACGATACCAGAGACTGGAGCATTGGATCGCCATCCAGGTACGGGGCGACCTAGGGCTACATCAGCAGCAGATGATCGTTATATCCAACTTACTGTTCTGCGAAATCGCCACCTCAACGCAGTTCAAGTTCAACAAAGACTGCGTGACGAACGCCAAGTGGTCATAAGTTCAGATACCGTCAGAAGGAGACTTGCTGCACGGAACCTGACTCCAAAAAGAGCTGCAACAGGCCCAGCATTAACGATAGCACACCGTCGAGCACGACTTGAATTTGCTCGAGAGCATAGGAATTGGACGTTAGAGCAGTGGAGTAATGTACCTACTCTTCACCGATGAGACCAAGGTGAGTCTACATGGAAGTGATCGACGTCAGAAATTATATCGTCGCCCTGAAGAACGTTTATTATAAATTCTCAGTGTTGCATCGAGGAAACTGTTGCTTGTGGAGGAGGATCTGTAATGGTCTGGAGCGGCATCTCATTATCAGCCCATACAGCGTTAGTTTTCATCGAAGCGACGGACCGTACACGTGGATTGCTTTCTCATCGCTACATTACTGAAATCCTCGCAGACCATGTGGTACCTTACGCAGGATATATCGGGCAGGATATGCAGTTGATGCATGATAGTTCACGGCCTTATTTTGCTCATATGGTGACCCAGTATCTACGCGACGTCAGCATTCGTACGATGGACTGGCCAGCTCCCGGACTTGAATCCGATAGAACACTTATGGGATGAGTTGAAACGTCGGGTTCGAGCCCGGGTACCTGCTCCAACAAGGCTTCCAGAGCTGCGAATCGCAATTAAAGAGGAGCGGAATGCAATTCCTCAAGCTTTTTTCGTCAAGCTTGTAAGATCGATGAATACGAGGATGCTGGCAGTTATCCGAGCAAGATTCAAGATTCAAAGCATTTATTTTAGAACGTGCAAGAAACTCCATGGACACTCTTTTAAATCATGTGATGTTTTACAAAAATCTTAGTTACATGTACTTGCTTCTTCATGTGAGGACTATGCAAAATAAAAAAAACTTAAAACAACAACTTAAATATAAAGATGAAAATAAGCCAGTGGTGGTTAAGAGATGACCAGTCTCAACTGACGGCGCCCGTTCACGAACCTGACGTATGTATCGGCACCATTCAGCTCAACCATTTGGAAGGGAACCGAATGATCCAACACACACGCCGCCATCAGCAAAACATTTGAGTGAGCATGACATGCTCTCGATCACCATGCTCGTTCATGTCAAACAAGTAAATTAATCACATATATATTATGTAAATGGCCCCATGGTACTCACATTTACAAAATTTGAAAAAATGCTTCTACTTTACATAACACTATGGTTGTCAATGACCAAGTAATGAAAGATGTATAACAAACAATTCAATTACTATAAAACAGCATTTTTATAAAAACATTTTTTTTTAAATTATTGTATTAAGAGTACAAAACAAAAAAAAAGATAAAATACAAAACAAAGAGGGTGAGCATCTCTTCCTGACATTAAAACCTAACTAGTGGACCCCCGCGGCTGTGACTGTGGAGCAGGACCGGCAAGAGGAGGGAATACGGAATATTGACCTAAAACTTTTTTGGTCTTATCTTTGTTTCTGGCTTTAATTTATTTTTCACTTTATGATTACTAACGATTGTCACGACTCACGGAAAATGACTTTTTTAAGATCCTTAATAAACACTGAAATAAGTTGATTAAAATTAAACCCAATGAGTTTCCTTTCATTTTAATCATCATGAAACGCACTTTCTGTAGGTATAACTTTGATAGTTGTAAGTTTTTTACTTTTTGAGAAAATCGAATTAGAGTTCCTAGGTACCGGGTGGCTCGGTTTATTAATTACTAGCTGACCCGCGCAACTTCGTTTGCGTCACATTTTCCATTACTGCTCCGCTCCTATTTGTCTTAGCGTGATGATATATAGCCTATAACCTTCCTCAATAAATGGGCTATCTAACACTGAAAGAATTTTTCAAATCGGACCAGTAGTTCCTGAGATTACCCCCTACATACAAACTTACAAACAAATTTTACCTCTTTATAATATTATATTAATTATTTGCTGTCCATAACAACGTTTCTTGAATAAAACAGTGTAACACATTATAGTTCTTATTTTTGTACAAGGAAATCAAAAACCTTAAGTTTCTTAAATCGATTTTTGCGAAATACGTATAAATTGATCATAAAAATATAAATACCCGAATAAATACCCATTGGGTGGATTCAATGGGAATATTCCCAATTTAGGAATTTACCCGGGTAGAATCCCATCACCAGTCACCGCTCATTCACTTCACTCTGTCTGACGCTCCCCATTTCGCCTTGGTCTGAACGCCATCTACAGCCACACCACCAAACCAACTGTACTTACTTATGTTCTCAAGCAATGATCAATAGATGGTGCTACTTCAAAAGGTGGGCTATTTAAGTTTAGCTGTTGACGCCCTATAAAGATGGCGCTGCAGTTTTGTCATTTTGGGTAGACTTTAAGTCATAATAATACCGCAGTATATATAAAAAACAATCAGGAGGAAGCTGAAAGAAATACGAGTAGTCTTTCATTTTATGCAAACCTGCACCTGAATCATTGAAGTTTCCAACTTTTTCTCTGCAGTGCACATGCACATAAGAAACGGAAGTTCCTTTACTTAGAATTATTTTAGTTTCGGTTTATTACCACTATCCGACTTTCAGTTCTTTGATTTCATACTTTTTACTGTTAGGCATTGCGCTTTTCCACATTTCTCAGTATCAAGGGCGGCAAGGCAACTTTTCAGTGTTCTTCGCTTGTGCTTTGTTATTTGGGGTTCGGTAATAAAAGTTTTGAATGCTCAGTTCTCTCCTTGTCTCAAAAATTATAGATTTATTTAGATTTTGCCTAATAAGTGTAGCGAAATCCTAGAGCATAAACTTAGATCGGTTGAAGAATCTGTTTCAATGACATCATAGGCATTGAATACTAACAATTATTTAGAGAACATACTTCGGTGCTCTAGACTAATCAGATGGTGATGAAACAGACAATGGCAGTGCCTGTCCTTAAGCTGTAAAAGAGACCATAAGTATTTTGGAGATTCTGGGTAACTATTTTTTTTAATGATTATATAGAAAGGTATCTTATCAATATGTAATCCACAATGTTTGAATAGACAATTCAATGCCATCAGATATATAATTGCAGATAGAATAACATACTTGAAAAACCATGAACTTTGTTTTGTGAGTTAAAACAAGACAAAATTCAAACATTCACCTGTTTTATCCAGTGAAGTTAATCATTATTTTAAAATAAATAAAGATTTAGACATATTTGTGCGCTCCCATCACAATAGTTATAGGTGCCTAGCACAGTATTTTATGGTAAGCCAAGGAGATAGTGGGTGAGCGGGGTGAGGGGCATCATTCTCGAAGCGAAGACCGGTCCGTGCACCATACATACTATGCGCAGCGCGGGTGGTGCGGCGGGTGCGCGTGGGCAGGGAGACTTGGCGGTGCGGGCGGGGCGCGCGTCAGTCGCGTAGCGAACGCTATATTGCAAGAACGTCGGGTGGCGTCGCGCCAGCCCGTCGCGTGCTAGTGTTGTGTCACAGCGGTGGGCCAGGTCGGTTTCGAGATTTCTTCGTTCCGACGTAAACCATGGCTCTCAACTCGGACGCTGAACAGAAATCGAACCTGGTCCTCCGCGTGGACCAGGATTCCGACTCGGTTCTACAGTCATTGTTCGACACAGTGCTTAAGCCGGACTCGAAACGACCGCTACAGGTGCCTCTCCGAATGCGACAGCTTCCAAAGTCGTTCTTTAACCCGCCGTCAACCGGTTCCAAGTCGCCATCTGTGTCTCACTCGCGAGAAAACTCGGCTGACTCGGCGTTCGGATCGTCGTCCGCGACTGGCGCCTCACCGGTGTCGCACTCTCGGGCACATTCGTCACCCGCAAGCTTGCAACAAACTTATGCCGCTGGACAACAAAATCAACAACCACCGCTACATCATCAACACACAAAACAGAGATCCTATGACGTCGGAACACATCTTCAAGACGATCTTGGGCCACTCCCACCTGGTTGGGAACAAGCTCGTACGCCAGAAGGACAAATATATTATCTAAAGTAAGTTTTACTAGAATATTTTGTTTCTATTTTATTCTTAGACGGTAATGTTAGTTCATTCGCTAATAACCATACTGACGAAAGGATTTTTTAAATGAAAAAACTTCGTTCTTTTACAAAAAGTAGTGGATTAGCTAAAGACTTGGTGTTTATTGAACTGTCAAAATCTTTAATATTGAGAGTAATGACTAACTACGCACAAAATATCTAGTACTCTATACCATCTAGTGACTCAGAAAATATGGTTCGCGGTAAATCGGCTGTCAATCGTATGCTATTACAATGGTCCTAATAACTAAGGAGTGCTGATATATTTTTTTTTCATTAATCTTAAAAACTGACTAAAACATGAACTACTTAGTCCTGCAAGTCAGGTAATTAAATGTGAGCTACAGTGGTATCTAACACTTGGTTATTTATCAGCTGAAATGTTACTGTAGGTACTACCAACATAATTACCTCAGTGAAACTGAAACCTTTGACTTATAGAAGCTATTCGATTTGTAAGGTTTCAGTTCATGTGCACTACACAATGGGAAAGCACTGTTGGTAATAATAGCACCTGCTTATGAACCTAAAATGTGAGATGATAACATATGTTGTATTGTTGGGCCACACGCTCCCGTTTATCAGCCTACTTTTATCCCTATACTACATGATCACCGAAGAAATGAGAGGATCCATGACCATATTATTTGATTCCGTTCAAGCATTTTGGACATTATAAATTGACGATATCCTCTTCTTCAACTTTTCCTGACCTGATCTTTCTTCTTCACCAGCCTTCACTTTTTTCTGATAAAGCCATAAGATTTTCTCTATACTCATAATAATCGTCACCTAATTTTGATAATAGGTACTCTAGGCTAGACAAATCTAAGAAAATAGGCGGTTCATAATGTAAACTCTTCTTATTGACAACACAATGTCGTCATACGCTATCTTATCGCGATATACCTGCCGTCAGTACCAACCAGATAAACGTGATAAGACCAAGTTAATGATTATAATGTACAACTCGATATTAAACATATTCCGTGAATCATTATTTCTTCTAAGCTTGATAAACGGTAATTCACCGTTTTTAAAGATGCGTTAATTTACGACTTACCAGGATGGTCTTTGGTTTTAAGAAATGCATTCTTTGTGTGTGCAAAGTACGGTCTGACAAAATGGATTCAATTTTAGCATGGATGGCCATTTTGTCAGACCGTACTTTGCACGTAAATGAAATTACAAGCGAAAGTTTTCGATCATTATAACTACGAAAGCCTAGTCTCTTCTTCCGTACGAGAACATGTTTTAAAAGTCTGTAAGCGTAAAGTAGATCTAATATCGGAGGTACACGACTTTATTGAAAGGAAACAGAATCCAAGGAGCCTGCGAAAATTATTGATGGTTGGTGTTGGTGTCAAAACGACCGATTTCTTAGCTATCTCCCTGATACTTACAAACTGATAGCCAGTTTTAGAAATAAAAGTTCTTTATGATTTAGCACTTCTAGGGAAGTCCTGTCTGCTAAGTAGTTGCATGTCCCGGATTGATATTCTGAATGCCTATGGCATTAAGTCCGCCTCTGGACTTTTTTGTACTGAAAGTGTTATATAAATAAAAAAACCTTTGTCTCTACAGTGACAATGCCACTGGTATTGCAGACGTCTAATTGTTCATAGGCGGTAGTGACCGTTTTCTTTCTCCTCCTGTGTTATTTTCTGATAAACTGATGCTAAACAGTTCAATCGTTTCTCCAGGACTTGTCAAGCTCCATTTCTTGGCGTTATTCTAGTGTTCGCCACTGTAGATTCGGGTTCTCAGGAGTTAAAGTTTCCAATAGTGTTGCGGGCTTGTCCCAAAAGAAGGCAGCGGGGACCACTTATCGTCCTGTGGCCTCCCTGCGTATTTGCCACTGATAACATTAAGAAAACCACATTTCTGTATCAACAAGGTTAATTTTGAAAGCCCTTTTGAAAAGGTAGAGAAGCAACAATACACGGGGAAGATAAAGGGACTACTCCACTGTACGTATATTTTGGACTGCTGTGTTAAGAAGAACGTTACACGCATGATTGACATAAAGTTTGTTTTGAGGATGTTAAAATAAAAAAAACGAGCCCGAGTACCAGGACCCTCGTTTTACCGTGTTTCATATGTAAAATATGTAAAATTACATTGAATAAAGGATCACTGCTACTATTGAAGAGTGCAGGTAGAACTTCCGTTCCAGTGCGTCCTACCCGTAATGACTTACGGAGCCGAAATGTAGAGACTCACAGGTCTGGTTTTCAAATTCAATGTTGCTCAGCGTGCAATGGAGAGAGCAATGTTCGGGTTTCTCTGGTGGATAGAATTCGCAACGAAGTCATTCTCCAGAGAACTAAAGTCACTGACATTGCGCGTAGAATCAGCATGCTGAAGAGGATGAGTGCCGGTCATGTCTGTAGACGGATAGATGGTCGATGGAGCAGCAGCAGCAGCGCGTATGTGCAATCTTAGTGTAGGACGCCCTGCGGCACGATGGATCGATGATTTGAAGAAGGTGGCTGGTAGTGGATGGATGCGGACTGTTCAAGACCGGGATGGATGGCGCCCTTTGGGGGAGGTTTAAGTTAAGCAGTGAATGGCAATTGGCTGATATGATGATAATGAAGCAGAACTTACGTGTCGTAGTAGAAGAACTAGTAATTAGGGGTATTGATATTTTTGTTTAGCAGCCTCTTACTCTCAGCTTATTTTTGGGTTTTGAATCATTCGATATAATCATTACTTAATTTCAGTCATAAAATAATGACCATAATTAAATTAATTACCTCTGAGGCATTGTTAATATGTCTTCCTATTCCACATGGGTTCCAATGTTCGTATTAAACATACAATTGGGGCGACTATCGCACACGCTCCGATCGGCAAATGTTGAAGCCTTGCTTCACGTTTGAAGTCGGTTGAGTGATTCGAAATAGGTAATTATATCGATAATCGGTAATAGCTCGCCGATAGTCTGGCGCCGTTGCCATTATTGTCACGTTATGTTTCTAGTTGCACAAACAGGCACACAATAATTCATAAGCAAAAATCTTATTTAGACAACATTCGTTTATATCGGTTGCAAAACATGAACTATAACTCTATAGGTACATACATACGGGTATAATATTTCATTCCAATACTGACATAGTACTTCGAAACAGTAGATACTGTTTGTACCGTTCCAACATTATTTCAGTTATCAGAAAGTTAACCTAAACGGCTATTTCATCAAATTCCCTATTCCCTGGACTTACTTTTTTTTGCAAATTTTAATTTAAATTTCATGTTGATAAGAAAATGTCACAGCTATTGAACCGTGACAGCAAGAACATTTTTAGTCTACGACGCGAGTTCTAATTTTTACTAGTTACTGATCTTACCTGCATAAAAAGAACTGTTACATTAATCTTTGATTTCGAACATTCAGTGAAAAGTCGATGTCACTATTTAGGCAGTTACTGCCTGGTTTCTACGACGCTATTCGGCGTTTGTCATTTCGTGGTGTGTGGAAGTTAGCCAACGCGACATCAAAGCTTTTGCCAACTCATAAATAAACACTACCTGTTGTAGGTACTACACGTTTAGAACTAAGTAAATTATAATTTTATGCTCTATTTTTACAAAATAACTCGCATAAATATCATCGACTAGGCATAACAATGTGGATTTTGAAAATCATTCATTTAGGTATGTGTATATTTTGTTAAATATGTATAGAAATCATTTAACTATTGATAGATTTATTTACTACTTACACATACTTTTATTAGTATTATAAATAAAGTTCATATTATCTTACTTTTTTGCTAGGAAAATATATACTTCATAAGATTTATAATTATGTATTCCGTTTAACTCGGTTCGTTAGAGCGCGTTAGGACTGCCAACGCGGAAGGCCTGCTTGTTACATCTACAACGACGCACTTCATAAGCCTCCCTTAAAATATTGATATTTCGAATATCAAAGCCAAAGGTATTAATTTAGACGGGCGTGCGCTTGGCTCTGCTCTCGCCGCCGCCGCCGCCGCCGCTGCAGGAGCATACCGCGATGGACCATTGCAAGCGGTGCGTCTCTTCCGTGTCGGTAAATAGACGTGCGCGTCGTTTCTTAATTGCGAGCTGGGGCCGATGCTTTATAAGCTCCATAACGTCCGTCGACGTGCGTCTCGACTGCGAAATGTTTGCTTTAATTATTATTGGAATGGAGGGTAATTCTCTGTGGTTTTGTTCGGCTAGACTTGGCGATGTTCCGAAACGGGTAGCGATGCAAATTGCGTTGGCTAACGCCCAACGCGGCGCTATCAGGCCCAGTAGCTTCACCGCGTCACACCTTCCTCCTGACTCTTGACCTGAACATCTTACCTGCTCAGGTCACGCGTACGCCTCGATTTTAACAACCCCCTTCTATTTATTTTAAAAAATTCTGATTGTCTTCAGAATCTTACATTGTGATTTACTCCAGAGTAAATTTTTTACACATTATTAAATTTTGTGTTAATTATGTGATTTCACCTTGAATTAATTAGAAGTACCTACCTATTGTTACCGTATATGGTTTTGAAGATGTTATGAATGACTTATTGATTATATGTCCATCTATCTTCTCCATTAGGCTGTCATTAGGGCTAGTCTTCCAGAGTTGGATGATAGAAAATTCTTTTATATTTACATAAAGATATTAAACTGTTCCAATGTCATTTCTCCTTGTTAATATTTGTAAAGATACCATAGACAAAGCCAACGGGCAATTTGACCGGTCTTCAACCAATATTTCCTTTTAAATGTCGTCCTTTGAATGCCTAATAAGAGAAACTCCTTGCGCTGAATACAAAGAATGAAATAGTAGTAACGAAAAAATACATCCAGAGTTCATTCAACTGTTTTTGTAACCTGTGTTCTTGTTTTCGGATTCTTAAAATATAGGTACCTACCTACATGAGTTATCAAAATGAGTAAGTAAACACTATTATTATGTAAGTAGGTGCCTACATGATAATTGAAATTAAATCAAGAAAGTCCACCGCAGTTTTTAACTAGCTTATTAGATTAAATAAGTTGAAACAGAATAGTTCTGTATCATTCTCATCAAGGAATGAAAACAAACCATTGAGTTAACTACTTGCTATCCTGAACAAGTTGGAAACGTCAACTAAGGGAAACATACTACAAATGGTAGACAGGTACTTTAAAATAAATACCTGCAGGTGTTTTTTTTATCCAACAAAATGGGGACGTATTTTGTTGTTAACAAAGTACCTAACCCTAATCATCTGGGATGGGACGTACAACTGTAAAATATCGATACAATACTGAATGTGTAATCTATACATATAATAAAATCGTAGAGTTGCCGTGTCTGTACATTGAATATTTTCGCATAAAAAATACATAGAAATGTCAGAAAAATGACATAGAACACAAAAAAGCAGTTTTTTAAATTCTTTTCTGTTTGTCTGTTTGTCTGTGCGTCTGTATGTCTGTGCGTTTGGAGGAGCATCACGCATAAACCACTGATTGGATTCAAAATTTAGGTACTTCGAAATATTAAGTGATAATCGGAGCAACATTTAGTGTTTATTTCATCAAAATCGACCCACAAAATCAAAAGATATCGAATTTTAAAGTTTACGAAGAAACTTCATCGAGCGCTAAAATAGGTTGTTTTCATTGAGACTTCAGATACTTGCAATGCCATCTATTGAGAAATTTTTTAATAAGAAATGTGTGAAAAGACCCCGAAACAATGTATTTTTGAGTTATTTTTTAATTAAACACATAATGTTTATAATTATATGTTATTATATTATCATTATTTATCGTAACGTGTAAGCTACTAAGTTTGAACTTATGAGTAGTTATGAGCATAAAGACAGTTCAGTTACGTTGTAGATCGATAGATGGCGTTGTACTTATGACGCGTTTTTCTGAATCGCGGTGTTAAGATTCTCCGCAGTAGCATAAGGTCAGCCCCGTGTTTTATGTTGTTTAACTTGAAGACGTATAATGTTGAAATTATTAGCTATGGAATTATGGAATTGATTGAATTACTAGATTGTTTTTCGATTTACTGGGAGGAGAGTAGAGTCTCCTCCGGAGTCCGGAGTTACCTGTATCCATAAGTAAACTGTTTTACTAACAGAAGAGATGAATATTTGGTATTATGTTTCAATGTGGCTAAACTATATCAGCCGAACACGTCGATCTTCAAGGTTAAGCAACGCTTGCCGAGGTCGGTCTGTGAATGGGTGACCATTATAACAACCTAGCCTTTTCCTTACTATATTGGCTCGGCTTCCAGACAAACCGGATTCAGCTGAATACCGGTATTTTACGTGGCGCGGCTGCCTACCAGACCTCCACAACTCATTCAATGCAAGATTTCAGTCAGATTTTACTGGCTTTTGACTATCCGTAACGACTGCCAAAGATCTACAAATGACAGCCGGAACCAAAGGCTTAACGTGCTTTCTGAGGCACGAAGGAAACTCGGTATGTCAAGATGGTCACCCACCCACAGACCAACCTTCGCAAGCGTTGCTTAACCTTGAAGATCGATGCGTTCGTCTGTTATAGTTTAGCCTTGAAGATCGGCCCGTGCGGCTTTAGCCACGAGCTCCTCTATAATAAATCGATTCTATGAACCCAGTAAAACTTTTTTGATATTATAAAATCTTAAAACAAACTATATTTATCAGTGGTCTACGATCAGCAATATTGTCAGTAAAAATCGGAGAAAATGTGTTTCTTTTTGGACTGTTCTGGACGAAATTAAGAATCCACTTGATTCAGCACCATTTGTTCGATAGTTGGTTTTGTTGATTTTGATTCAAGATTAGTTTGTACCAGGAGATTAGGTACCTGGGCTGGTCGGCATTTCAACCGATAGAGATGATACAGTGCCCTGCATTAGGTACCCTCTTCATAATTATATTCTTAATTCGAGAGAGAGATCAGGATACGTAACTGAACGTAGATTTTGTATATTATGCAATCTATACTAATATTATAAAGCAGAAGAGTTTGTTTGTTTGGTTGAACGCGTTAATCTCAGGAACTACTGGTCCGATTTAAACGAGCTCCTCTATAATAAA
Organism: Ceramica pisi; assembly: GCA_963859965.1. Classification (NCBI taxonomy): domain Eukaryota; kingdom Metazoa; phylum Arthropoda; class Insecta; order Lepidoptera; family Noctuidae; genus Ceramica; species Ceramica pisi. The sequence goes on from OY982529.1 coordinate 9,717,960, forward strand.
TCGATTCTATGAACCCAGTAAAACTTTTTTGATATTATAAAATCTTAAAACAAACTATATTTATCAGTGGTCTACGATCAGCAATATTGTCAGTAAAAATCGGAGAAAATGTGTTTCTTTTTGGACTGTTCTGGACGAAATTAAGAATCCACTTGATTCAGCACCTCTACCACCAGCAATCTATACTAATATTATAAAGCAGAAGAGTTTGTTTGTTTGGTTGAACGCGTTAATCTCAGGAACTACTGGTCCGATTTGAAAAAATCTTTCAGTGTTAGATAGCCCATTTATTGAGGAAGGTTATAGGCGTATATATATATATATATATAATCACGCTGAGACAAATAGGAGCGGAGCAGTAATGGAAAATGTGACGCAGACGAAGTTGCGCGGGTCAGCTAGTACGCTAATAATAAGCCATCGCGCGTGAATACTGAATCATGCTATACAACTTTTAGTATCAATTCCGAAGTCATGTTCTTCTACAGCTACCTCCATACGACGCCGAGTAATTTTCTGTGCTGCTATGGAAAGACAGGCATCAAAATGCCCACTGGACAAATCTTGGCTGAATCGTAATCGCCTTACCGGATAGTCGTTAGATCCAGATTCCGTATTACTTATATGAGACCGTTTCTATAAACTTCAAACTTAAATGGGAATATTAATACTGCTGCTATTAACTCACAAAATCCGTCATAAGTAGCATTTTTCATCTTATCAGCAAAATATTCGTCAGGTGTTACGTAGTTATCACCATTCCTGTCGTGGGTCATAATTGAAAATTTGCTCCAGTCATTAACCACATATCTGACAATATCTGAACGCACCTCCATCGCTCTATCTTGTGTTCCGTAGGTACATTAAATAAGAGAGAGCACGAAAAAAACATGCACCGTCACCAACAATTATGGACGACAGTACCTACATTCTTCAACTTCTCCATAAACGTTCAGATTTTCTTTAGCCATTTTTAAAAAGTCTAACCAACAAAACCCATACTTAAACCAAACGAATACCAAATACAAAGCAGAGTCTATAACCAAAAGTACTAAACCGAAACAAAGCAAATGTAATCCATAATATGCCAAGAAAAGAACAGCCAAAATCGTCAAATATAATCCGCTAGAAATATTTAGGTAGGTATAGTATGTAAGATACTACTATTAGATACGGCGGCCCACAGAACACAATTATTATCCTAGCGGCGGCGGCCACTCAATATAATCGGGTAATGTAACTCAGTGAAAACACAACGATGTCGCGTTTTAAAATACTAATAACGCCATCTATTGTCAACATTTAGAACTAAAAAAATATTTTGTTCGTCTTAATTTATTCGTTCCATTATGTTCTGATAGGTTCAAACTAATACATTTACATCCTCCATCATCCCTTATTTTAATTTATTCGTTCCATTATGTTCTGATAGGTTCAAACTAATACATTTACATCCTCCATCATCCCTTATTTTAATTTATTCGTTCCATTATGTTCTGATAGGTTCAAACCAATACATTTACACCCTCCATCATCCCTTATTTTAATTTATTCGTTCCATTATGTTCTGATAGGTTCAAACTAATACATTTACATCCTCCATCATCCCTTATTTTAATTTATTCGTTCCATTATGCTCTGATAGGTTCAAACTAATACATTTACATCCTCCATCATCCCTTATTTTAATTTATTCGTTCCATTATGTTCTGATTGGTTCAAACCAATACATTTACATCCTCCATCATCCCTTATTTTAATTTATTCGTTCCATTATGTTCTGATAGGTTCAAACTAATACATTTACATCCTCCATCATCCCTTATTTTAATTTATTCGTTCCATTATGTTCTGATAGGTTCAAACTAATACATTTACATCCTCCATCATCCCTTATTTTAATTTATTCGTTCCATTATGTTCTGATAGGTTCAAACCAATACATTTACACCCTCCATCATCCCTTATTTTAATTTATTCGTTCCATTATGTTCTGATAGGTTCAAACTAATACATTTACATCCTCCATCATCCCTTATTTTAATTTATTCGTTCCATTATGTTCTGATAGGTTCAAACCAATACATTTACACCCTCCATCATCCCTTATTTTAATTTATTCGTTCCATTATGTTCTGATAGGTTCAAACTAATACATTTACATCCTCCATCATCCCTTATTTTAATTTATTCGTTCCATTATGCTCTGATAGGTTCAAACTAATACATTTACATCCTCCATCATCCCTTATTTTAATTTATTCGTTCCATTATGTTCTGATTGGTTCAAACCAATACATTTACATCCTCCATCATCCCTTATTTTAATTTATTCGTTCCATTATGTTCTGATAGGTTCAAACTAATACATTTACATCCTCCATCATCCCTTATTTTAATTTATTCGTTCCATTATGTTCTGATAGGTTCAAACTAATACATTTACATCCTCCATCATCCCTTATTTTAATTTATTCGTTCCATTATTTTCTGATAGGTTCAAACCAATACATTTACATCCTCCATCATCCCTTATTTTAATTTATTCGTTCCATTATGTTCTGATAGGTTCAAACTAATACATTTACATCCTCCATCATCCCTTATTTTAATTTATTCGTTCCATTATGTTCTGATAGGTTCAAACTAATACATTTACATCCTCCATCATCCCTTATTTTATTCCCATGGGATTTGAATTTATCAAAATCCTATTTAGGCGGACGTCTTCATCATAGTAGCTCCAATCTTTAATTTCAGTTCAATCAGTCGAAAATCAAAAGATTTTTACAAACTTTCATCCCCTATTTTATCCCCTTAGGGTTGGAATTTATCAAAATACTTTGTTAGGGGATGCCTACGTCATAGTAGCTTTATGTCTCAGCCCGATTGGTTTAAAATTTACAAAGTTTCATACAAACTTTCATCCCCTATTTTATCCCCTTTGGGGTAGAATTGATCAAAATTCTTTCTTAGCGGATGCCACCGTCATAACATCTACCTGCATGCCATATTTCAGCCCGATCCGTCCAGTGGTTTAGGCTGTGCGTGATAGATCACTATGTCAGTCAGTCAGGGTCACCTTTGAGTTATAAATATATTTATATTATAGAAGAGATGTGAAAGTTTGGTTGTTTGTTACTCAATCACGCCAGAACGGCTTAACGGATCTTAACGAAATTTAGAACAAAGATAGATTATAGTCTGGAATAGCACATAAGTTACTTTTCATCCCGGGAATATGTTCTCTAGGGATAACGCGGGCGAAGCCGCTGGCAGAAGCTAGTCATAAATAATAGTGAAGTAAATATTACAGGTACATTCGCGCGACGTTGATATATGATTATTTATACATACATTAACCTATACATAGGCATGGCGAAAGGAATAACCTTTTAGACGTCTTTGGCAAGGCCGTTGTTGTCTGGCGTAAACATGCCTAGCGGGTTCGGCGCTCGATAATTAAATTATTTGAGACTTGTATGTGTAAAAATAGGTTTTATAAATCTGTCGATTTCATCACAGGTCTTTTTCATAATTATCATCATCTACCTAGCTTTTTTCCAACTCAATTGGGGTCGGCTTCCAGTCAAACCGGATTCATCTGAATACCAGTATTTATGTGGAGCGGCTGCCTACCAGACCTCCACAACCTATTAACTGGGTAACACGGTATTTCTTGTCAAGACCGGTGTCAGATTTTCTGGCTTTTGACTATCCGTAACGACAGCCAAGGATCTCCTAATGACAGCCGGGACCAACAGCTTAACGGGCTTTCCGAGGCACGGAGGAAACTCGGTATATTAAGATGGTCACCCATCCACAGACCTACCTCGGCAAGCGTTGCTTAACCTTGAAGATTGACCTGTGCGGCTGTTATTATTTAGCCACGAGCTCCCCCATAAAGTCTTTTTCATAATTATATTTTCCTTAATTGTATTGAACGTTCAAAGTTCTTGCGGTGTATGATGTTATCTACGCTCAGTCCGTCTTATTTTGTTTACTAATAAGTACTTACGAAACGTCTGCTTCAGTTATTCATAAAATAACGAGTCGCGCAATAGATTGTGTTCAAAATGTTTACCTGACGAACAGTGCAGTAAAATTAACTAACTAGGTAATTAGATAAAGCTTCACGAATCACGATCGTTTCCGAGAAGAGCATGGTGGAGTAGTCACATGCGCAACAAGTGGACTTATCGCACTGGTGTATTCACAGCGATAACATTAAAATACAGCTCACTATCGCCTTCTAAGAAGTCGCCCGTCGCGTTGCGTCGTCGCGTCGCGGTCGCCAGCGGTCTGCGCTTGCGCACCGAGGGACGCGACAGGTAGCTCTAACGGCACTCGCCTGAGAATACAATTTTCGTTTTAGAACAAAGTATAATATGCCGTTAATATACTTTCTCTTGTCATTAAAACTAGCATTGATTAACATAGTGAAATCTGTTCTCAGGCAACTTATTTAACAAACTGCTAGATACTATTTGCAAACTTACATGAATAGACTAACTCAATTAGTAAATCATATATCACTTGAATAACTTCTTTAAAACTGCTTCAAGATCTTAGTTTAATGCTGTATATCTGAATCTGATGTGAATATGTGGGTATCTCAACCGGTTGTTAGATTACGGTTATGGTTGTATAGCAGGCTAGCAGGGTTTATTTCGAAATCAAATAATAATGGGTTGCTACCTACTTATTCAATATTACATTGCGCTGTTAAGAGTTCATTAAATAAATATGACTAGCTTTTGCCCGTGACTTCGTACGCGCATAGCCCATTTTGCCCTGTTCCCATATAGCCTTCCTCATGATTGTGGCTACCATATATCTTCTTCTTATATATAAAATGAATTGCTGTTCGTTAGTCTCGCTAAAACTCGAGAACGGCTAGACCGATCGCTAATTATTTTTGTTTAGTTCGCCAGGATACCGGGTAGGTTTAAAAATGCCGCGGGAGAGCTAGTATACAATAATTTTCCAAACCTGACTGGTACTTCCAAAGATTAGCGTGTTCAAAGAAGCAAATAAACTCTTCAGTGTTATAATATTTTATTATTATAGAAGTGTCATTTTTTTGTGTTAATTCATACAAAAACTAACGAATTTGTCAAACTAATGATCTTATCTCTTGCAAGATATTACATATTTTACCGACGCCTATGTGACAATGTTACTTCCATGTGTGTACGTCGGTAGCGTTAAGTATCGTGCTGCAGAACGCTTCTTTAGCAATATGAACCCTAAGATTGCGTCACAGAGCTGGTTATTCCTTGCAGCATAATAGTAACAAGGTACTCAGTTTCTGGCCACGCTCTGATTACTGGATGTTGGCTCTAGACAGCGTCTTTATCGGCACCGATCAGAAACTGAGCTAAACGGGAGTGTTTTGAGAAATCGGTCCAGCGCTAGTGCTAAATTCTGGTAACACGGCATCTAATTAAACTTATTATGCGCAGTATAACGAAATTGGCGTATCATTAATTAGGTAGGTACCTACTTCTTTTGTCATAATTCATGACTTTCCAGTTTAGTAGAAAACACCACGTGAACGCCGTGAGCATAATAGACACAAGGCAATTTCATTACGTCGTAATAACTTTACAATTACAGTAAAGTTATAAAAAAATTAGACTGAATCGCTCACATCCTATAATTGTCTTCCGTCTTGGAACATAATATACTATGTAAAATAAATGATTTACTGGATAAGTAGGTAGTAGTTCACAATTTCACGAAGTCATAATTCTCCAAGGATGACGTCATTGTAACTTTAACCTCAAACACTTGAATATTCAAATTCTAAAGTGTTTCCCTACAAGTGCATCTAATTTAGAGTAGTACCTAGCATATATGTAACAAACAGAATGGGTTTGCCGTCGACCGCCGTAATTCCTTCAAGGGCAGATCTTTGTTCGTGTTGCGGTGCATTATCAAGCCTGTGGACACAGTTGGCTCTCATCGTCTTGTGTCATCGGTATTAATGTGCTTCCAATAATACTTGCCATGGTCAACAAAGCTGCTTGTTGCGATAAATGAGACAGAGTATTCATGAGACCACACGGAGAGGGCCACCGGACTATGTGGAAAGTTCTGTCTTGACCTATCAAAGCATTTTTGCTTTAATGCTGATATGCAGTGTGCAGGTACAAACATTATTATTGATAAAATTAACTATGAGCGGATGCGTAATTTCGAATTACGTTATCTATTGCATTATTTTAATTGTTACTAATAAAATAAATGTTGTGGAAAAAAGAAAATGAAACAGAGCGATTAGATGTTTCGAAGGATAAGTAAGTCAGATAGCTGCCTATACGTTTATTGTAGGTACCTACCTATCTTATTCTGTTCTAAGGTGCTCTATCAGTATCACCATCTTGTTCACTTCCTGTACCTATCTTGTAACAGTAGTTTCACAATTTCATTCATGATACGTTTCTAGTTTCGGACCACTGTTTTTTTTTTGCCCATGTAACAAATGCTTGCTTACCTAAGATCGGCGCAAAATGTTAGCCTCTTCCATTCTCCTCTGGCAGCTATCATGGACTTCAGAGCAGATGATTTTCTCTCACAATCTTCGGTATTATTCGCCCTCTCTAGTGAAACGATTGAATGGTCATGTTGATTAAAATTAAACTACCATCGGTCAGTCAGTCCCTATCATACCAAAACTAACGGGCTTAAAACCTATTCTTATTTGAACTTTATCCATTATAGTAAAAGTTAGTTAGGAATTTATTTGGAAAAACAAGTACACTTTTGGTCATTGCACCATCATCATCAACATTTTTTGTAAAGATTGTTCAAGCACACATGACAATTTTAACCAAAACTGCCTGTTGTGTGGTTGGTAAATGTCTAATGACCTTACTTACCCATGTAGACGACTTTCGGTAAATTATTTATATACCTACCTATTTACATTTAGGATACCTACCCTTGCGAAGTTCAAACAATTCGAATAATAAACCAATCGAACTACTTACGAGAGCGCAATATAATGTTGTAACAATGATACTTTTACAAACATTAGCTCATCACGTCTTCTGTGCTGTTATATTGTGAGAGAGCGGAGAGTATCGCCATGCTTAATTGTGGGATCAAAAGGGGTCAAGTGTATATATTGACAAGCGCCTTAGGGCCGACGTCATGCCCAGGAAGGCCCGACCCGTCACGTCACACGGTTGGCGCAGTGGTTGAGCGATTGACTGCTGTGCAGCTTGTCGCGGGTTCGATTCCCGCACGGAACAAATATTTGTACGACCTACAAGTATTTGTTCCGAGTCTGGGTGTTTTTCTATCTATAATATGTATGTATTTACAAAAAAAAATGTATATAAGTAGTTTATCAGCCATCTCGTTACCATAACACAAGCATTAGGTTGCTTAGCTTGGGACTAGATGGCGTTGTGTGAAATGTCCAAGGATATTATTATTATTATTATTATTAAAAGAATTCGCTAATAGCGTTTTAATTCAATGTTTAGTATTACGGATAGGTACAATAAATATGACACAACTTAAAACCTACCTAGTTACCTACTGTGAAAAATCTACGCGACTTCTTATTCGATATTGTTTTGGATCGTTTGATTGATGTTTCATTTATTTGGAACTGGCTGGCCTTTTTTCGGGTTAATATATAGCCTATGACACTCACAACTAACGTGGCTTTCTATTGGTAAAATAATTTTCAACATCGGTTCAGTAGATCCAGAGATTACACCCTACAAACTCACAAACTTTACCTCATTTTAATATTAAGATTAGTATAGATTGGAAAGTACGTACGTTTGTGCGATTTTTATCCGTAGGTAGGTCTTTTACTTAGTAATTATTGAGTTGTAAGTTTCATTAAAATATGTACTTACTTATTGAAAAAGCTAAGTACATCTGTTTATTTTATGAAATATAAGTTTATAAATCTATAACTTCAAGTTTCCGTGGTCGAGTGGTTTAGGAGCTTGCCTTGTGAGCCGGTGGTCGTGGGTTCGATTTTCACGGGAAACATACTTTGTAAAGTTGTTTCCAGTTTGCTAGGGCATTGCGGGCTTGAATCACCTGACTGTCTGATAAAAAGATGATACCGTGCTTCGGAAGGCAGCCGGTGGTCCTGGCCGCCAAATGGCGGTCGTTAACGCATTCCCTGCTGAATTATAGTGAGCAGGGAATGCGTTAAACCATGTCAGAGGCTCTTGAGGCGGTTAATAAACTCTGACACTAGGGTGTGTGGGGTCCTAATTTTAAGACCTTACCTTAAGTGCTGCTGTATTAATGAGCTTTATATATTGTATTGTGTTGCAGTCATAGAAATTATATCTATGATTGCAGTCATACAGCTTAATCAGCCGTTTAAGCCGTCCATTGAACGGCGCCGTTTAATCACCGGTCTAATTGACATCCCGGCATTTAATTGAACAGCTAGGCAAATAACTTGGTTCAATGACGTTTAATGATTTGTCTAGCCAAGTAGCAGAACATAGGGCACAGCGAGCTTAGGGCACCCCGACACGGAAAGGTAACTAACCTTTGCGGATATTAAAAGGTTGTGTTTTGCCAACAGATATAAAGAAATCGAAACAAAGACGTTTTAAAAATAGTTTATTCAGTATCTCGTGTTTCCTCCCCGGGCTCTTCTGTTTGCTTCCATGTGGTTCCTCATGGAACTGATGAGAATCAGAATCTTGTGGTATGGGATGTTATCCCACTCTTCTTGTATAGCTGTTTTAAGCTAACCAGGCGTCTGGGCGGCTACTCTCTAAGCCCGAAGTCCGTAGTTTCGGGCTTAGTTGCGGGCATATTCTACTCCTTAACACCAAACCACTAAGAATTAATGACAACGATTTTTCAATTACTGTCAAATTGTGTTGTCATTCATTATGATACGGAGTACAAAACTACGGACACCGGGCTTAGAGAGTAGCCCACCAGAATCTCTCGCTCTGACTCGTCTCTTCAACTCATAGGTGTTCTGTGGGAATGATATCTAGGCTTCTTGCTGGCCAGCCCATAATCGTAATACCGACTTACCTCGGGTTTTCATTTACAATGCTTGCGGTATGAGTTCTGGCATTGTACTGCATAAAAATGACCTCTTCGCCATTAAAATGTGCGTAGGGTACCTACCTAACTGCCTACCACATGAGGCGTGTATATTTGGTAGGTCTGACAATAGGTCGTGGGCTATTTTTTTATTTAAGCATGACAAAACGTTTGCCGGGTCAGCTACTATAATAGTATTTCATATATTTTCGTCACACGGTTACCTACCCTTTTCTATGAACGGCCTAAGCATCTGCAAGCCCATTCATTATATGTCATGTTAAATGAAAAGGCTAGGCAGCCAATTAAACGGCTAATTAAGTCAGTTGACTGCGACATATATAATATGTAGGTATAAATAGTTCATACTTTTGTATTCGGATGAGTAAGGTTGCACCAAGTACACACTGGTTTTATTATTTTAATGAATGTACCTACTGTGAGGTGATCAGTCTACGCCATAATAGGAAAATGGTATAAACACTCAATTTTACCTACTATACGCCTTTTATTTTATGATGCTACGAGTATATGATGTGATACACGTCCTTTTATAAACTGCGTATTCATTCATTCATTTAAATGCTATGTGTATAGTAGTTTTCCTTATGAAGTTTAAATTGTGTGATTCCCAAGAAGTTAAAATAAGCATTATTACTTAGGTACGAGAAGTACCTAAGTCATAATGCTACTATGGATGGAAGTAACCTTCGCGTAAAATAAAGGTTTAATAGTAAATGTTTGATCAAGATCATTAGTATCCAATTTTCTTTATCTGCAATTATTTCGGCAATGCTCTTTCTTCCTTTTTATCTGTTCATTCTTTTTAAATGAATGAAACTTGATGAAACCTCTGAAAAACTAGGTATATACCTATATAAGTACCTACACTTCCTTGCAAAATTCGAAACGTGACACGAATACGGCTGTTTCTTATTCATCTAAATGCAAGGACTTTTCTCTACGGCGCTTTACGTGTTTCAAGTCACAACACATTTGGTCGAGTTATTGACGGCACGTTTCGGATCTAGGGCTGGAGATGATTTAATATTGATGATAGGACTCAAATGTCTTCAGTTCCCATTGTAGAAGGTTTGTTGTGCTCCCGGTATTACTCATACGATGTCGCAGCGCGGTACGACTCAGTTACTGGTAGTTTGCTACCGTATGCGCCTTTATTGAATACTGATAAGTTTACTCATACCATACCACACCGTGAGTTATTGTTTTCATATGGCAATACTTTAGCCAAGGCCGAATTCGTTAAACGTCTTTATGGACAGATTTGGTTATGCGTGTAACGTTTCCCGGGCGATAGCAATGTTGGTAGGTTATTCAGATTAGGACTTCATTTTTAAATAATTTTGCTGGGCTGGCCGTACTTACTCGGGAGTAAGTACGGCCAGCCCATGAAGTAAGTAACTAATATTATAAGATGTGTTTCACTGTTTCAAATATGACTGTCTATCCGTTACACAAAATGTGTAAATTGTACTGTACCTTACTCTTAGAACTTTTAACAGCTTTGTTGATATATTTGGGAGATAGTTCCATTGGAATGAAATATTTTTTTGTCGAAAAATTATGTTTTTTTAATAATAAAGCTCTTCTCATCCGCGTCTTTGCGTGATGATGGCAAAAAATTAATTTTATATTTCGCCCAGTATTTAGCGACGGCAACGCCATTCGCTGACGCAGACAAGGTCCTCACACGATCAGGAGGCGCAAGAAGAAAGAAACATGGTTTAGAACCTGGTCGCAGCAAGACTTTTCAGGTCTAAACCCAGCTTGCTTTGGTAATAGTTTTGATCGAAGAGGATTGTGAGAACGAAGTCGTTCGAACAGTTAATATCATACCTACTCTCATTAATTATGATAATCTAATGCTCAAGGCCTAATTGCATCGTGCCTGAGCGGGAGCAACCTATTAGCAGCTGGTACAATGAGCATTGATGAAGGACATTTCTGTTATTATTATGGCCTCCACGGAACAGAGTTTTTTCTGTTCCGTGATGGCCTCACTCAACTCAACATATGATTGGCCACCGCGTATGTTGTTATCAGCAGAATCTGTTAACAGCCACTCATCTTCTTGAGATAGTCGTTTCTTCCCTTTTAACGAAAACCTTTTCTTATTTGTAACCACGCGATTTTTTACTGAGTTATACTCAGGAAACATGCAGTTTTCTGTCACCTTGTATCGGTATCTTCTTATTTTCAAGATCTTAAATTTTTACCGTTTATGCACTGTCCAGCAGTGGACAGTGCATAAACGTGGAGTCTCTCGTTATACCTGTCGGTTGACTAAAGTGGTAGGGTTAGGTAGTAGTCGAATGCAATATTAAACAAATCAGTAAACAAGTTTGATCAAACCATCAGATCTCCGGCGCTGTTCCCATCGCAGTGTTATGTTCAGCTGACAAACGCAGCAAACTGACTTTAATTAATGAGGACCATAAAGTAGCAGCCATCATAGACGAAATTTGTCACAACAGAAAATGAGATCATTCAACCGACCGGAATTAAAGAAAAGCGCTCTCGATACGGATAAACCAGACGTGTGCCAAACCGTATATATGTTAAATTTCAGTGCTTGGATGGTATTATAGGTGCGTGTTGTGCAGAGCTAAGTGAGCGTCGACGCCGGCGGCTCGGTGGCGGCGCCTCGTACCGTCGTGTTTACGTCTAATTTAGGCGCGAGCGCCGCGACGCGACGTCGCCCCCGCGCGTCCCGCGCGCTGTCCATTGAACACGCCGGTACGCGCGCGGTTATTTCGGCATGTCGAACGCGGCACTGCGACGCCACGGAATATCCTCATACTGCTATTTTCTTGTGGTATCGATGTAGGTTACGGAATAATATTGATTTATCTGCTTTTAAGGTTCGATAACCTCTGTCTCTTTGAGATATAGCATTTTAGAATTCTACATGTTGATTTCTCTACTAAACTATTACGCTAATCGTAAAGGAAATATAGCTAATTTCAAGACAGCCAGAAAATCTCATGGAGAAATTGAGCATCTACCAAAAATGACGGCATGAATGACGGCATGGTTGGCGCAGTGGTTGAGCGATCGACTGCTGCGCCGCGTGTCGTGGGTTCGATTCCCGCACGGAACAAATATTTGTATGGCCTACAGATAGTTGTTCCGGATCTGGCTGTTTGTGTATGTGACTTTGTATGTTTGTAAACGCACCACGATATAGGAGAAATTCCTAGTGTTGTGTTGGACAACGTTTTTTTTTTTTAAAAAAAAGCCAGAAATCCTCTCAATACTTACTTATTTTCTGAAAAAGAGTTTAGAAATGAAAAAAATAGTGTTTTTATTTTAATTTGTAAACCATTTTCACTGGTTGTGAACGGTGGAGGAAAACATTGTGGGGAAACCCACACACTCATACTAAACTCGGAAACGTGTTGTTGGCAATGTCCTAAAAACAGTTAGGTACAGGTAGAGTCATCTGGCACGAGGTGCACAAATGATGGTGAATAAGTCTGGGTTGGTGACACTGGCAGAATAGTCGGAACCAGCTCAGTTGCCATAAAAGGATAGAAAAAAGGTCTGGGTTGATACAAACTACTTACCGAAAAATAATCTTGCTTGATTCGAATACTTACTTATAGGCGATTTTATTCACAAGAAAACAAAGAGTGCGTGATACGTAGAAAAGGAACTGAAACGGAAATCACAGTTCTGATTTTAGCAGTAGAGAGATATAAATAATAATTATTTAATACAAGTTACAAGACTCATTTGCGTTAGTAGCAATATACTTACAAACTATGCTTATTAAACATTAAAAAAGACGAAAACAGTTTGCGATATCACTGCTGTAAGGTGACGGGCCCAGTTGATACCTACTTTGCAGCAGTGGTTCACAAACGCGTAATCTAGCCAAGTTGCTACCACAGTCAGGATGCTGTTGATGCTGACCCTACAGACCAGGGATGCGTACCGCTTTCGCATCACCACAGCACAGTGTAGAAGCAGTCAATGCGAGCTTCACCAAACATCCCTGATGCGCTGCAGTATCCAGGCAACCAAGCAAATAAGCATTAAAATGTCATTTTTACTATAAATTAAGTTATAAGCTTAAAGCAAAGCCACGAAGTAACTATTTAATATGTTTAACGTATGATTTGAGAACAAGTATAGATACCTACTCGCTAGGTAGGTATTTCTGCACTCAAAAAAACTGTTTAATAAACACCAAATGCGTAGTCACAAAGAAAGAGTTCGAAATTTCGAATTTAATTTAATCTGTTTAAAGTGGCTGGATCGCCGTTTTTCACCTCGGCCACGAGTTAACGAGCCCAAGTCCTGTGATGTTACCGCGGCTAGCCTTGGAGGCTGCGGTGCGATCCGACTTCTCGGAATCGCTTCGAGCCTTCCCAGACACCCCTCACCCCTCGTAATCGCCTTTCCTGTCAGGACACGCTTAGTTGTTTATGGTACCTGAGAGAGCAGCCCGACACAATATCGATACCTGTCGAAAGGTGTAGGTACCTACCTACATAATAATATTTGTTTTTCGATTTCTTAATACGTAGGTACTCTCTCTGCTCTTGCTTGAAACTGACATAGGTAGGTATACTACTTATTCATAACGTTTAGTAGCTTTCAATTTATTCGGTAGACGGGTTTGGTTTTCAGCAAAAATATTAGGTAACATAAGGAATTGCCTACCTAATTACTTCTTATGTTTTGAAATAACACAACTTTCTACTGTGCAAATTTTGACGCATTGGCATAAATGTATCTACCCAATTCTAATTGGAATTCACCAACCTTAAATTTGTATTAATCTCACTTTTGCTACGAAACGAAAGTCAATTATCGTCGGTGCGCTTGCCAAAACCGCTATGTGCATTTCTATGATATTTTTCTTTTACTAAATAAAATCGAGTACATTAACAGTACATTTTATCATCTTCACTAGTATCTCAGTTCATACTGCATTTTAAATTATTAATCAATCAATTAATCAATAAATAAAACAGTTTATTGTCTCCTCTAACAACTTGATGAAAAACACATACATAAAGGTTTTGGCAAGCGCTCCGAAGTTATGAAATGTTTTCAAAAGTTATCGATAGTTTTGCATCGTCACTAGCCACTGTCAGTTCAACTTGGGCTCTTTTTATTTTCTTTTTGTACACCTGAGTTGTTAGTAACAAAGGCATTGATTTTTTCTCTCGACTCCGCCCTGGCCTTTGAGTGCCTCGCCGCATTTCTTGGTACCGGCGCCGATCATTCAGTAATCTTCGATAGGCTGTCGATAGCGTTCTCTGCGGTGGACCATGCTGCTCTACATTCAAACAGGCCATATATTATCGAAAAAAGTAACTGTATTAAAGAGGCCGCCCGTAAAGCGAATTTTAACGTAGATAAAATTAAATTAGCCGCAGTCAAAGTTCATACTCATATTAATTAACTCTTATAGTAAAATTACTCAGTGTTTCTTCAATTAATATGGAATGGATAATTAACATTAAGTAAATCCTTTAACCTGGTACAAAATAAATAACTAACTATTTCTCTAGCAATGGGCAAAATACTATGGAGAAGCAGCTTTCACTTTACTTGTTCATGTAGGTACCCAGATAGATGATTGACAGATGTTGCTATGAGTAGGTAAGAGTCTCCCTCCCCAGATTTCCTACCTACATACCTAAATACTCATATGTGTTACCAACGACCTATTTATAACCTACAAATTATGGTTTAGGATAGTGCTAGATAGAGTAGAAAGCAAAATAAATGTTCTACCTAAGTTCACAGCGCGGCGCCTCAGGGGTTCATTCATTCACACTGTTAACTAATAACGTTATTTCATGTAACGACCTTGATTTGTCAAACAATCGAATCTGGGACGAATGTTATGTAAATCAGTACTCAGTGTACAGTGACATTTTATATCTCGGGGGCGAGGTGTCTGCGTTCCCTTCTCTCCTTTGGCATTTCGCAAGTCAAGCATGCGCTTTGTTGCGACTTGCGAATGTTCAGCTGCCTACATTTTAACGGTAGGTAAATCTGTTTTACCACTTACCTACCTAGTTTTTGAACTCTCAATAAGTTTTAGAGTGATCAGCAACATTTTACCCTCCTCCGAATTTGATTGCTATTCTGAGTTAAATGTATCAGCCATAAGTGTTTTAAAACTTGTATCGCAATATTATTAAAACTGGTCATGTTAATCTAATCGGACAACTTTACGGAAATTATCACCATTGGCCCGCTGGACGTTGTAATATGGTTTGACATTTACAAAATTCTGTAGGTACCTATCTATTGAGATAAGTTTTACCTGTTTAAATTAAATAAAAGGCAACAGTCGAAATTACAGTAAACTTGTACTTACAACAATAATGTAAGAGTTTTGCCTTGTCGTAAGAAACGATCTAAATAAATTAAAACCATCTACCTGCTGGTTGACTTGATCCTGTGGCATCAACGACGTAGCTCTACAGCGCCAGGAGGGTTCAAGGACCGCTAAGTCGTTTAGTAGCCAGGTACAAGCTACTTGCCCCGAGGCGGGCGGCCGCCGCACGATACACTCGCTCTGGTCTGGTTGCGTGTTGGAAATGGTCTTTGGTCCTGTCGCCAATAAACGGTCAAAGCGACAGGGTGACCGGGATAAATTTGCAAATTGCTGTGTTACGGTTTAATCTTATATTAGGTAGGTATAAGTATATATTCAGATCGCCTGCACCTTAAGAAAAAAAACGAAACACATTACAGTTACGGTTACATTCGCGGTCAAAATAGCCTAATTCTTAAATAATATTTAGAACAACAGGTTATTTAAGATCAACTGCTATGGAAAAAGCAATAATGATTGAGTAGGTACTATTAAGAAGTGCAACACCTCTGGAATGTGGGTCGTCGATAATGATAATAACTATATGGTAAGGCATGGCGATGTGCTATCGACAGCAAAAACTGCAGTAATACGAATCATATCTCGGGCCGATTGATGAGGTAATGCGACGATGGTATGATAGACGGGAATGATGAGTCGTGAGTGAGACGCTCTGCAGTGGTTGAAGGGAGTGAACGGGATGCAGATACAAACACGGTCGGGTCCAAAGTCCGCGACCGGCGACTGCCGAGCGGTGCAGGACAGTAGCCTCGAAGCTGCAGCGACGCGAACTAGACTGGGCCGTGTCCCAACAATTATTGTTATCTTGAAAACAACAAGTTCCATATCTACGTAGCTCATGAGATCTCTCAAGAGAAAGGCTTGTTAAGAAACCTTCGCTGATTATACCACCCATCAACAAAGGTATCCAATAAACCTATGATTTAGGTTTATTGGCTGCCTTTGTTGATGGGTTAGTTCCTTCCTAACGTTTTATCCGTTTACCTAAAATCCACCGATGCCCGAAACATAAGTTCATGTAAAAAGAGTGTTCTGTCCACCGTGTTAACTGTTTAGTTCCTGTCTACATCCAGTTCCGGTGCAGCAGCAGCGAGCGAATGTCGAGCGCGTCCATTAGAGCTTCCTGTGCGTCCACCAGTGAATGGGCGCACTATCCGCGACCTGGCTCGTTCGCCATATGAATGGATAGTGCGTACTGCACAATGAATTATTCGTGCCAGACTGGCTTCCGTTGGCGCCGGACACATGCTCCGTGTTCTGCCTTTTTCGCTGATTAACGTCTAATTATAGGGTACAGCTCTCCACCACATGACTCCTAGTGACTCAGGCCGACTTAATAACTGCACAATGCCGTTCGGGACTTATTAGTAGCTGTGCTGAGTTTAGGAGTGTTGTGGATTTAGCTCAGTGGGTGTAAGTTCATGACTGCTCAGTGTATTATACGCATTATACTACACATGACTGATATACATAATGTGGGAGTACTAGCACTGATTGTGTCACGTTGATTACGAAACAATAGGTATCATCTAATAATACTTATGTTTCACTTTCAATGTTTTTATCTATGACGAACCTGCCTTATAACTTCAATTTTTTTTTCAATGTATTCCATTCCGTATTTTGAACAAGATAGATGTGCCAATACACTACACTACATAATGAATCATTATTTAACAATTTATGCAGACACCAGGGATGTTGCGAATATCCGCATCAGCAAATGCGGATCTTCCGCTTATATTTGGACTTCTGCATTCGCATTCGCAATAATCAATGCGGATTTTCATGCGGATGCGAATGTATCTAATACAAGCGAAAAAGTTGGTGGACAAGATCCGACGCGTTTGTTGTGGTGCATCATTTGTTTATTGACAATCATTGAAAGTTTTATTCAATTACTTGAGAGACCTTTTGAGAAAGCCACACAAGAACTGAGCAGCACTCACGCCCTTATTTCATCTGTGAATCCAATAATTCAAATGCTTGAAAAGAAAGTTGATGAATATTTAACAAGATCACAAGCGTTAGATCTGATTCGACAGGCCGTCACGACTCTAAAAATGAACTTTGAACAAAGTTTTCCAGCTTGGAAGAGAACAATTTGGGACACTGATCTTCTAAGATACAGGTACTAACCTAGTTTAGAGGTCAGGGTTTCAATGTATTACTACCTAGCATAAGCCTATCAAATGTATGTAGTTCTACTATAGGTATCCTTGTAAACGTTATTTTAGGCTTTAGTACAATAAAGATTTATTTATTTATTTATATATCATCGCCACCTACTTAGATTCTCGCTATAAGCACAATTTTTTTACACCGGTGACTGAAGAAATGATTAAAGACGACATTTTGATGATTACAATGACAAATACTGAGAATGACAATTCCGGTTCTCTTAATGCCAATTCCGAAGGGGCCAAAAGAATGAGAATGACTGATTCCACGGAAAAGAATATGGAACAACTGGGACCAGGGCCCTCAAGTTTCGTCAGAAAGCAATGCTTATAAAACGACCTTGATACGATGTTATATTCGTCAAGTGAAGATCAGAGTCAAGAAGTACCAGAAAATGGTAGCACTGAAGCTGTAGGTACTCAAAAAGGAATAACTCTCTTACCGCGCTTAAAAAAAGAGTCAATGTGGATGAAAATCTTCTTAAGTGGTGGAGAGTTCATCGAGAAAAATTTAAGATATTATCACCGATAGCACGAAGATTTTTATCCACTCCACCAGGCAGTGTTCCTAGCGAAAAATTACATATTTAGTAGCGCGGGTTTGACTTACGAACCTCTGCGTAACCGCCTTGAATCAGAAAAGGCGGCAATATTATCTACTCTTTATTTAGTATAATGCTCCTATTTTTAACTCTACATAATAATATGAAAATTAGTAAGTGAAGCTAAAAATAGGAGCATTATACTCCGTAAGTACATACTTAATACTAATTTTAATTACTAAAAATGTTGATAATTACTTTATCATTAGCTTCACTTTCCCACCAAGAAACCCACCACCCTTGGTTCACTGGCAGAGAATGCTTGAGGCATTAACTCTGCCAAGTGCCATTGCACCTTCCAGAAGAAACTATAGATAATCCTTCTTTTAGAGCTATTCTGAACCGGCATTAGACGTGATTGACGTAGTTTGCTACACAGATACCCTTTACACGTTTCTAAAAGTGACTTTTATGAGCAATTTTGCGAAATATTTTATGACTTTTAGAAATAACTTCATTTAGCTTCTATTTACTTAGGTAATCTTCGTAGTCTGATAGCGCTTCAAAGTTGTCTGTTATGTTTACTCGTCCCATGACTAGAGTTAGGAGCATAATAGTCAACTAGTGCTTTTTTTATCAACTGTTTTCAGCATTTTCAGAAAAATGCAAATGAAAAGTCATTCGATTCGGAATAGCATGAACTTAGATTAAAAAAACAGTTTAAATTTTTCAACTAACTACGTAAATCTTATACTAATATTATAAGTAAAGCAGAAGAGTTTGTTTGTTTGGTTGAACGCGCTAATCTCAGGAACTACTGGTCCGATTTGAAAAATTATTTCAGTGTTAGATAGCCCATTTATCGAGGAAGGCTATAGGCTATATATCATCACGCTAAGACCAAAAGAAGCGTAGCAGTAATGAAAAATGTTACGCAGACGACGTTTCACGGGTCAGCTAGTTGTTAATAAAACTGAAAAATTGTTTTAATTTTTCCAATGGCTTTTTAAGTAAAACTCCATAGAAAGAAAAACACACTTGCAATGTTCATGTTCAAACAGCAGAATTGTTAGCTATTTAATGAAAAATGGCGATTAAAAAAATTTTAGACGGATTGTTATTGTTTATTTATCTTACCAGTAACTGTCTGATTTTTTTCGTTTCTTTATTTCATATTTAATGGTTTTCAAAATCAATTTAATTTTAAGTGCCCGACAGCGTGCCCTGATTGCGCAAGACAGTTGTAGAGTTGAGTTTTTTTTTAGGAAATTTCCTGTTTTAAAAGAATCGAAACAACCTACGAATTGAAATTTTGCAATGTATAGTCTGTTTTTAATCTCAGAGGCTGAAAGTGCAAATGTCAAAACACACACCTTAGATAAATAACTATCTTCGTTTAAATAGGTGTACCTACCATCGTAGACATTTTTTTTTTGCAAAATTCGATAAATGTTACAGAACACTTATCAACTTTTGCAAAAAAAGTTGTTTGAACAAAGGTTTGCATAGACAAAGCTTTGTTCAAACAAAGTAACTTTATCAATCTAAGTATCTACTTGTTTAATTTCTGGGAATCTTTTGTAAATTTAAAGAAGTCAAAGATAAAGCGTAGTCGTCTTTCCGGATGCGGTCTCAATAGCGACCCCTGGCCTGACTCAACTCGAGTCAGGGCAGGTAATGATGCTGCTATCCTTGTTCCCCGCACAAATACCTACAAAGCAGTTCCTCTATATCACATGTTACGGCACAAATTAATATAACTAACTACATAAAAAACAAACGTTTGATTCATCAGTGACTAACTTTACTTCAATTTGACCTCCTAACTGAGATAACTTTGGGATCGGCACAAATGTTTGCCGAAAACACATCTTCATAAGTAATTCTTGTGCGTGGGCACGCTTTAAAGGAATGACCAATCATTTTTCTGTTTACAATATTCTCAGATAAGGCGAACGTTGTATTATCTCTTTACTTTCTAAAGCTAGATGAAAAAACACGTTGTTAACCTCTGGCAGCGAGAGGCAGACCACCGCGCGGCAAGGCCGACTGGTCCGGTTGCCGCCGCGCCCAGCCTGCGCCCGCGCCGCCGCCGCTGCGCAGCCGTGCGAGAGTGCGTACGCACCGAAACATGTCTATTAGTACATTACGCCTTAGCACATTTATTATGCGGATAACACAATAAATCACGCACCGATAACTCATTTCGAGGAGACTGATTAGAATTTGGCTCTATGGCGAATTAAACAAGAACCTAAATTAAGCACTCAAGACATTGGGTCTATAGGTAGGTAAGTGTCATATTAACAAGATCCGTTTTTAGAATAAGATAATTAGAAAACATTGCGATTTTCTTGTCAAGTTTTGTGTCGTTGTCATCTTGATAGGTAACAAGGGAAACGACTACCACGGACCCGTTTCTATCTACCTTAAAGTGCTTTAGTAATTAAGAGGTTGCCGTCAACGGCAACGA
This sequence comes from Ceramica pisi, assembly GCA_963859965.1. Lineage (NCBI taxonomy): Eukaryota > Metazoa > Arthropoda > Insecta > Lepidoptera > Noctuidae > Ceramica > Ceramica pisi. The sequence goes on from OY982529.1 coordinate 9,738,591, forward strand.
ACGGTGTCACCGTTTATCCGCAGTTAAGATTTCTACTGTTGGTAGGTCTACTATTATTATCCTCCGTGTTTTAAATTTAGTTGGTTCCAAACTTCGTCTCCATTTTTCTAGACACTAAGTATACTGTTTTTTCTAAAATCCTGATATTCTACATTCTGCAGGACGTGTTCTACCGGTTCTACCTACATTCTGCATTTTAGAGAAGTGGTTTCAGATGCCAAAAATACTATATAGGTACCGGTTACAGCGGCATTGCCACTGTGGTGGTGTCATTGGCTCCTTTAAAATATCTAGCCTTGCCAATCAGAACGTTTGACTGTTTACTAATTCTTAAAACAAACCTTCCCAGAATTGAGATTGGTGTCATCAAAAATAAAAGTTCAAAGAAAGTTGTAACGAGATTGTGATAATTCATTAGATCGCCTAAGGAAAATACGTTAAATACGTTTTGGCTGGAACAGTAGATCCCATAATAAAATCATCGGCCGGAAGTCGATGCGTCACTAGTGCGTTTTCGTCCACTTCTGTTAGTGTGAGTATCATGTGCGCTCTACAGTGTAGGTAGTGCGTCCTATACGGCGTAGACACTATGATATTATCGCTACTGATTGTCAAGCGTTTGCGAAAAGACTGAGCCGACTATGCAGGAATATAAAATAAACAATCTTAGATTTTACTTAAAAACAAAGAAAGTCTATATGAACTGTTATGTAGTCGTGTTCATTTGTGTGATGTAGTGGTTACACGTTGCTCTAACGCTTGTATAGTGTTACTGATAATTCGTGTGTGCGTTTATTTACGTACGCGAGCGCCGACTCGTCCGAGATTCAAATTTAGAATGCCGTCTCCGCCATGTTGTTCTCAGTGAAAAACCTACGATCCATCGTTTGGAAGCCGTGGATCTGTCGCAAGATAACGTGGCAAACAATCCTTTTTGGTATTCCCATATTAAAGCGTTATTCCCCGAAATGTATCTCGATTGATATGATAAACTCTTGACACGAATTTCCTTTGGTTTCAATGTCTACATTATAGGTAGTACCTACTTAAACGATTTTTCAACGGCGACAAAAATTACCTAATACTTCGTGTTAGGTACTACCTATAGCTGTCTACAATTCTGTTATCTTGAGGCCATCTGAAAATTTAGTTACCTAACGTAAATAAATGTTGTTGGTTAGTAAAACGTAAGAATGTTCATGTGAATGAATGAGTCACCCTCAGAATTGGTTTGGTTCAGTTATTCGCCAGATTGTTGCGAAGTAACCGCTTAGATCTGTTCAACATACGTTATGTATGTCCCTTTGTCCTGCTTTGTCATTAAACAATAAATTGTAATTATTTTTCTTCTAGCTATAGAAATACCAAAATTAAAGCATATACGGATAGTCAATATCCTAATGAAATTTTGACATCTTCGTTCCTATCATAATTTATTATCATAATTGACACTCCTGTCTTTTGTTGACGTATTTTCATGTTCTCGTTGCACTTAGCAACAATGAGTATCGATCAAACAAATTATTAGTTGTAGTGAAACTGGTTTCATGTTTGTTGCATAACGCACGTGTTTGGTGACAACAACAAGATTCACATTAATGGCTCAGTTTTATTTACACAGACACTGATCACTGACACTAGAACAATGTTTGCCAACAGTCGCTTTGTTGACGAAACGACACACTTCGGGTAACGGTACCACACACACTTCCCAACTGTTTATGCTACCATCTATTGCATTACCACTACAAAGAAATCATTTGCATGTCAATATTGTGTCGATATTCCACGATTTCCACACGAGGTGCTGATTGTTGCACTTCGGCCGTTTTCTCAATTTGAAAGAGAAGGATAGCTCTCATTTATTTATTTATTCAAATCATAGTCAACACTCTCTTTAGTCTTGTTGAGGTAGAGTGGCTTCGGCTTGCAATTCCCATCACCCGACAAATAGTTACGGAAAGTAAGTAATTTGGTAATATTTATAATGGTCACAGCGTTTGTTTCAAAAATTAAACAGGCTCCTTTTGGGTAAGCTCGCTCCATTGCAGACTTTGTCTCTGTCATCTCGGACCTAAACTAGAGTCAAGATTACAAGAGCAGAACCATAAAAAAAAAATTGACTTGCGGCTAGGTTGACGTTGCTTCCGGGTTGCGCAGAAAATTGACTTGCGGCTAGGTTGACGTTGCTTCCGGGTTGCGCAGAAAATTGACTTGCGGCTAGGTTGACGTTGCTTCCGGGTTGCGCAGAAAATTGACTTGCGGCTAGGTTGACGTTGCTTCCGGGTTGCGCAGAAAATTGACTTGCGGCTAGGTTGACGTTGCTTCCGGGTTGCGCAGAAAATTGACTTGCGGCTAGGTTGACGTTGCTTCCGGGTTGCGCAGAAAATTGACTTGCGGCTAGGTTGACGCTGCTTCCGGGTTGCGCAGAAAATCATGAGTGTAGTCTATTCCCTTCCCCCATGTAGAAATATATGATAATCCCTCATTTGGTATAATTTGACCTTAATATTTGTAACAAGGAAAGACCCATTAAACTGTTTAGCAGGTTGTAAGTGAGCTTGTAAACAGAAGCAAACATTTACAAAAATATTGGAAGTTTTGAAACTGTTCTTGCTGGTTTGTAGTTCAGATTGAAGATATCTAACTAGTTGCAAAAGAAAGGCTATCAAACACTCGAAATGTCTAAGTATTAAGTCTGTTTCCGATCATAAAGTAACTACTTACTATCATACAAAACTATAAACCAGGCTTAGGTAGTAGTACAAACGAAACAAAATCTCAGCATTTAAAAATAAATTGTCTATTTAGAAGACAATAGGTAAGTACGTTATTCATCGAGTGTCACTTTTGTACATTAAAAAATAGTTAATTAGCGTATTCTGTGACCTTCGGCTTATTTGTTTACGTAGATACATATAAGTCTGATTATTGTTTTACCGAACAAAGATAAACGCTTATCCATTGACAGTTTAAAGGAAAAAGTGTAAGGAAGTTGTGTAGCGCGTCGCTTGACATTACATATTGTAACCGCACATGAACTTGATTATGTAATCAATCCAGGAATAAATAAAGCTGATTCGTTTCGAGGTTAGTCGGTGTGTGGCTCGTGTTGTTGTGTATCGATATATTGTGTGGTGTTGTGTGCAAGTGGTGAAGTGGGAAAATTGCGCACCAGACGAGGATGTACGTCCGATATGACGCGCATCCGGCGCACCAGAGCGAGGCGTCTTGCAATCGCCGCCGCTGTCCGCCGCACAGATGCTGCCTTGCGGAGATCCAAGATTCAGTGTTTGGATGGTTTGGATTGGATCATAACATCGCATCGTCTAGATTTAAGTGGTTTCAATTGTAACTGATGCGGGGTATAATTATTAAATATATAAATATTATGCTTGTGACTTCATTTCGCGATTTAATTTAGCTATAGATGTTTTGGAGGTACATTTATTTCGTGAAGGTTTAGTAGCTTTAGTACCTAGGTATATTATATAAGAAATCCTTTGATTGAGCATGTGTTTTGCAAAACTGAAACCAAATACGGCACTGCATTACCCGTCTTTATATTGTCATAAAGCCTAGCCAATTTATCTACACTAACTTAACTAAATATGATTTCAAAATATTATGCTCCAGTTACCTACCTACGTTTACCTCTACCTGAACGAAGAGTCAGATAGAGGCTTGATTTAAGTAATAAAATAAGTCATGCATGGCCGCTACATTTCGTTTCTAGATTTGTTGATTGTGCATCTAAAGTCCATTACACCTACTGGGTGACAAAGATTGAAAACATTTCACTTATAATGCATTATTATCACAGCGTAGTCCCTGTTATAGATCGGTATATATGTACCTACTATAATGTATTGGCATCTGAATGAGATTTTGCGAGCTGCTACTCAACCATCATAGTTATTTTAATGTTTATGTAACGTCCACGGACGTGATGCCAACTTTATTTTCCGTTTAATTGAAACACGAGGCATTTCACCGAATTCGTCATATTGTGCCCGCGAATCTGTTTACGAAAGGTACTCTGCTGCTTTGTTTGCGGTTTAATGTTCGTGTAGTTTTCGAGCAGGCAAAATATGAACAGATTTCTTTATTGTAAGACCCTCATTTGCACCCGAGCTGTACACTGTCAAAGAGGGTCGTCATCCTAGAATAAGATTGAGGACTGGTTTTAAATAACGCTTAAAAATGTATGTTGTACCTCTATTGTGAATTTCAAATTGCAATCTACTTGCTTACTTAACGTTGATAACTTGTTGTCATTGCAAGTGGTGTGCTAGTTACTTACCTGAGTAGTAAGATACTGGTTCAATAAGAGTGCTTTAGCTTTTAGCATCTTGATAACATTCGATTTGGACAGTAGGCCGACACTCGACAGGCATCAGCGGTAGACACCAGACACCGACACCGGGTGCGTTGTGCAACACTGGAAGGCCTTCAACGAGAGAAATGGAGGCTTGTCATATGGCGATTGTTCGCTTGCCACTATTGGGTATTCATTTCGATTCTATTTTGCTAGGCTTTGTGCGTGTCATGTCGACTGGTTGCGTTATAAAAATAAAATTAGATAGGTAGGTACTTCCAATTTGCTTCTGAGTGTTCACGTAAGCTCAAAATGTTATGTATTGAATTTAGATAAGTAGTTATCTACAGCAGGTCGTACACGTTATCCGATGCTCAAAATAGGGAGTATTACTGCAATGTTGTGCTGCCAAAGTACAGCACTAGCGCAAAGCGCAAACCGTAAACAGTTTTTTGACAAGTCATTCAAAGCGTTATTTTTTAAAGTATTAAAATTTAAAACAATATTATCTCAAAGTCGCTTTCGCCGTCTGTACGCTTATATCTTATAAACTGCGAAACGGATTTTTTTCCAATGTGAAGGGTGATTCAAAAGAAAGGTTTATGTTTATAATTCGTCCCGAAATTTCTACGCAGCTTTGCGTAATGTTCCATATTCATACAAAATCCGTTATTGTTTCATATTTATTAATGTCTGCTAGGTATACATTAAAATAAGACAGTATTAAAGCTGGTCGAGGGATGAAGCTGGTGATAACGTTAGGTATACTTAGCGGTGACATAATGGTTCAGCACAGGTTATACTTTCTCTTCACTGATTCATAATTTTATGTTAGCGGAGGATACAGTCGAAACGTAAAAAAACTTTCTCATTTCAGTTTTGCTTTTTTTCATTACGTTTTAGATCTGCACTTCGCGTGTATGAAATTCTTAAAGACTTTTCTATTAGGAGCGTTTTTAATTTTAATCTTTAAACGATATTTTTATTTAGGGTACCTATTTCAAACGATATAATATTCCGCTTAAAACTATGTCTGGGGTTTTAAAAGTTTCTTGTGGGGCATCGGTATCATAAGGTGATGGAAGACATAGGAAAAGATGACTAAAGCTACCCAGGTATCCATCCGTGTTGCCAAATCCAGTCATCTGCGTTCTGAGAACGATCGATTACGTGTTTGCCTTTGCAGATTGTGGGCAAAATAATGTGAATGTGTACAAACAAACACGGTGGCGAGTCGCATGTTAGATATAACAGTTTGGTCGGTGTTATGCAACTCGAGCCATCCTCCCCCCGCCCTCAGCCTGCTTCACCGCCCCCGCTCCGCTGCGCGGGCGCAGGCTCCACTGTAATTACACACTTGCCCGCACACCCCGTCGCCCGCGCCGCTGTTGACCTGAAGTTGCGTGATGTGGCTACATCACTCATTTCGTCTTTATTGTAAACTATATCTTTTTCATTAAACTTGCATATTGTGAGCAGATAAATAAATATAAATTTTAGTTCTGTTGCGGTCATTTTGCGGTACCCTTATACCTACCTACCTTCCCGGTACCTACTTACTTAAATATACACAAATAAACTTTATGGATATGGATCCTCCTTCTGGGGAAATCAAAAGATTCTTCCACTTAAAACCGCTTAGTTCTACGAATTGGGGATCCAGGTTACTAGAACATTTCCGAGCTCAACGGCCTACGGGCCCAACTGGACCCATGTGTGACCTAATTAGGCAACACGATAATGCTTCAAATTATCGCGCTTGTCTGAAGGAGCCTTACCTGAATCCTTGATATGCAGCTGGTTACATGCGTAAATGTACATTCACACCGCACTTACTTTTTGTTGAGCAACGTTTCCAAGTGTTAGTGGGCAACATCCGAAAACATAAAGTTATGTTTTGTTAAACACATACCTATACCTAAGTTCAAGAATGGTACCTAATGGTATCGGTTGCATTCTGTTGCTCCACAAAAATTAACTGCGGGTTGGATGCACCTTAAGGTGTTGAATCATAGACAACTTAAAATGGATCCTCTCTACTACCACTTCAGCTAACTATTTCTTACTTGCTGCTACTTACGAGTAAAACTTCTTCTCCATTTACCGATATCTCAATCAGAATATTCTTACACGAGGCGATTGGAAACAATGGCTTCACCTACCTACCTATATCTAATTACCTAGGCATAGGAACTCATATATTATTGCCCATTGAAGTTAATAAACCACGACTTACGTAATCGCTTGTCAGGCAAACTGTGACAACAATTATTGCAGTCTTTCTATATATATACAACGAACTCCATCACATGGGTGTACCTACCATAATAATAATAGGAAGGTATTTACCACGTCATATAATACATAGTCCGGAAAACGGGAGTCAAACCTATGAAAAATAGGGGTTAGGTAGGTAACTATAATTCACATGGAGCTATAAATTGGTATGGATGTTTGGAAAACCATTATACTTAAATGAAACGTGAAACCCAGATTTTCATTCGTTCATGACCTATCCCCAAAGTATCGATTAACTTTCCAGAGAAGACTAGAACTCTCATCATCAGCAGTTTTTTTTTATGGTGAGGCAAAAAAATAATATGGAATATAGAATGTAGAACACAAAAAAGTGTGAAACTAATTTTATAGATAAGTAATTGCATGATCTACAATTTTAGTCTGATCTGTTTTTATGAAAAACATGGTTTGGCTGAGAAACGCCGTTGACTATTTGATTAATTGACTATTTCTTTTTTGCAAAATTCCGGATCGATGGGGACTGTATATTGGTGTTCCGAACATTCGTACAAATCAGCTCTTTGCGAATTTTTGCAACGTTGTATGTCTAACTTGACTGCGCTATCAGTTATGCTATAGATTTTTGTATATGAAACACCAGATTTACGATACTTACATAACTGGCATTTTCATAACCTTATAGTTTGGCTGAGAAACTCAAAAACCCCATATTTGTGAACTTTGACTATTTCTTTTTTGCAAAATTCCGGATCAATGGGGACTTTATATTGTTGTTCCGAACATTCGTACAAATCAGCTCTTTGTGAATTTTTGCAACGTTGTATGTCTAACTTGACTGGGCCATCAGTTTTGCTATAGATTTTTGTATATGAAACACCAGATTTACGATAGTTACATTACTGACAAGTAAGAATTATCCGGACAAACGATAAACTTATGACTCTCCTGAAACAGAAAATAAAATAGTTACAAGCAGTACCTGCTTACTGCGTCTTCAATAAATATATTTAAATATATGTATTGACTAGCTGACCCGCGCAACTTCGTCTGCGTCACATTTTCCATTATTGCTCCGCTCCTCTTTGTCTTAGTCCTCGATAAATGGGCTATCTAACACTGAAAGAATTGTTCAAATCGGACCAGTAGTTCCTGAGATTAGCGCGTTCAACCAAACAAAAATGGCGCTATTTCAATATTTTACTTCGGAAAGATTATAATAATTATAATTTTATTAATTCACATTTTTTTTAATTATAAGGTATGAAATGATTACGATGAAACAAAAAACTAAATATTACTACGATTTACGCACAGTTTATTGTTATGTATAAAAGTTACGTGAAGTAATGAGACTAAGTGCACATAACCCTAACTTTACTTCTGGAAAACTTTAAATTCAAATATCTTTTGATAGACTGAACCGATTGCAATGAAACAAAAACTAAATGTTACTTCAAGTTACGCTCAATCCTTGTGTATAAAAGTTATCTACATTGCTTTCGCACATTTTACGTGATGCCCGAACAAATAAACAGACAAACAGACAAAAATTCGAAAAATGCTGGAAATGGGTTCTATTGGTTGTTCTTTAACACCCTTGCTATTTTTTTTGGATTTGTTTTTCATGTACAAAAACCACTTTTCTACAGTTTTATCTTCTTCTTCTTAATATATATTATAAATCTCGTGTCACAATGTTTGTCCTCAATGGACTCCTAAACCACTTAACAGATTATAATAAAATTCGCACACCATGTGCAGTTCGATCCAACTTGAGAGATAGGATAGTTTAAATCTCAAATTATAGTCGCAATTTTAATTTATTGCTAATTATTTGTCTGTTATTATTTGACAGTCACAATTATTTGTTAACTCCAAATGATTATAACAGATGTCGATACCTTTCGACTGGGTTGAGTAAGTAATCAATAGATGGCGCTGCTATGGTAAATCTACGAACGTGTCATATAAGCTACATTTTAACATCTATAATATAAAAATAAGTCGGGTTTTCCTTCCTGACGCTATAACTCCAGAACGCACGAACCGATTTCCACGGTTTTGTATTCGTTGGACAGGTATCGGGCTCCGTGAGGTTTGTAGCAAACTAAATTCATGGAAAATGTGATGCAGACGAAGTTGCGTGGGTCAGCTAGTTATATTATATAGATACGATCGGTTGTTCACAATCGTCCAGCTTGCGTTACTCCTAAAGGTTACACATAGTTTGGAAGTAATGAGGAATTCAACACAGTTGATAAGTAGCGACGCAGGTGCGCTGTGCCACGCAGGTACCTACAGGTGCTCGGCGTGGCATCGCTAACAGCTGATAGCGCGCCCAAGTTCATTACCGTGCCGTGCAAATCGATTTGTAGTGGTAATGCCCCCATCCGCTTTCCAATGCACTAACTTTTTATCATGGTTAAATAAGATATCATGTTATAAAAGTTAATACATATTTATGCAGAACCTTAATTCGTCAAATTACCTATCTTCGACGCTTACGCTTACATCCGGCTCGAAGGACCAAATTGTGGGTTTCCGTTAAGAATTAATGGCGGCACGATTTGATAGTTATATTGTAATTCATTCTTGGTTCGGGTTTGGGACTTTTCGTAAGTGCGTAGGTGATACGGAGTAGAATACGCCCGCAACTAAGGTCGAAACTACGGACTTCTGGCTAAGAGAGCAGCCCCCCGAGTTCTCACTTTGATAACTTTTATTTTCGTTGTTGTTGGCTCATACTGATAACAATAATAGCAGTTCTTTGCAAATGCGGTTCGTACGTAATATTATAGCCATGAAAATATGATAGCGTTCGCAACCACGAATGTGATAGTGCCTACTTTCAGTGTAAAGAAAGTAAAAGAGTGGCGGTGGCTATTGACTGGGTCGCACTCGCGCACTTCGTGTCCGGTTTTGTCTACAAATTGGTCACATCGACCGCTAAGTGGGAAGATTTGGCTCACACGCTGCCGATGTTGCTAACGGGTTTATAATGAATACTTTACTATTCACAAAGTAATGTCTTTGTTAGGAAAATTTGTTTGTATTACAATTAATATTATATAAATTTCTTTCGTTACTGGTGACTGACTGAAGTCAGCAAAAGCTAGTTTATTTTATAGTGTCTCATGTAATGTAAATATCAGATGGTATTTTTTCTCCTTTACCTGTAATAGTATCTATCTATTTCCACAATGCCTGCCAGTTGGTTTCGCACTCTCGTCGTCGCAAGTGCGACTGCAGATAGTGGGGTTCTGGGTTCGATTCCTAGCTCGGGTAAAGTGGAACAACGTTTTGCCATATTATATTTTTCGAGGCGAGTATGGCTTCGGAAAGCACCCTAAGCCGTGGTTCCTGCGCCTTAGTTCTCTCCGGTACTGTCGGATGACCATCTCATCGGGCTTTTAGAATGAGGGAAAACACTGCCATGCACTACACCTGTGTGTGCGAAGACAATTGAGCACTACTTTAGCCTAATCTCTTTTAGATTGGCCTTCCGAAAATTGGATTGACATTACGTAATAGAATAGATCTAAGTTGTTTACGGTGTCCCTGTTTGTTTCCAGTCACATAACGAAGACGACGACATGGGATGACCCACGCAAGACGCTAGCGGCGCAGTCGGTTGCCGGCAGCGTGCAGCATCAGAGTACGGACGCGCTGCTGACGCAAGCCGCCTCACCGCAGAACATACCCAACACACCCGCACCAGGTTCATAGCTAATGATTTTGATTATACTAACAAAACTGTAGGCCGCTAATAATAACCTGTATCTGTCCTACAAGGCATCTTTCTTACAGAGAAGGCATCGATCATCACATCACGCTTGCTTAAGGCGGTTTGGCGATTTCGAAAAGAGCACTTCCTTTTTCCCTAACAACCTTATTCGGATTATTAGGAACATAAAAAACCAAATAAGCCCAGTCGTTTTCAAGGGATACGCTCATAACCAGCATTTCATTTTATTTGTATGAATAACTCCAGGTTTCCTCTTGAAGTTTTATTTCCCCGATGTCAGAAAAAATCGAAATTAAAAAGCTGAAAACTAGTTGAAAAAATTAAAGAAATTACTCAAATATGATTTCATTTTAACCGAAGAAAAATAAAAGAGGTTACTTATCTAACTTTCAATGTGGATTTAATAAGTGTGATCATCAAAGACCGCCCCCTGGCATTGTGGAGTCGTCGGCGAGTGAGTTTCTTAGAAAGATACAGTAAATTAAAATAAATAGTCATCATTGAACATCGTTATCCGCGCAAAAGATTTAAGAAATTCATTCATATCGGCAATCGTTTTAACAGAGTGTGTGTCATCGTTGATTCACTGATTCTTCAGACAAAAACATAACGTACTCAATACTCAATTCTTTATTGCATTCCACAATGTACATGCTTAGGTGGTAGGTGAACATTTTTGAGACACAATTATGGACCCTGTTGGGCACAGCAAAAGACAATAAAGATTGAAGAAAGTAGATTAGTGGTAGTAGATTTTCTTATACTCGTACGTGACTATCAGCGAACTTCCCTGCTGTTGTTTTACTAAGTTAGGGACAGTAGACTGTGTCCGGAAAGCTCTATGACCTAAAGCAGGCCAAGCACGAAATTTTTAGGTGTGTTACACCAGTGGCGTACCTGGTCTCAATGGGGTCCGGTTTCAAACATTTTTGCGGGAAAAAATGTGTATAGCTTAGCGTTCCCCATAATTGATTCGGCTGATACGGCGCCCCAGGCTAACGATGACGTGCGGCCTAGGTACTGATGATTTGATAGATCTCAGGAACTATGGTTCGAAATACAAAAATATTTTTTTAGTGTTGGATCACTTATTTTTCGAAGAAGGGTATATAAGATTACACTAGGACCACTAGGCTCGGAGCATTACTGAGAAATGTGACGCAGACGAAGTTGCGCGGGTCAACTAGTGATATGATGTTATAAGATCATCGGTGGGAATAGTGAACACAAAACCCAAATACGTAATTGTGCTTGATCATTTCAGTGTAAGAACATTTCCATTGAATCTACTGTTCATAGAAAATCCTCGGAAAAGATCACCAGTTTTAGGTTAATTATTGAAGACCATCCAATACAAATAATTCCACTGATGAGGAAAAGAACAAGCGGTTTAACTCAATTTCCTGTGAATTAAATATATTCCAGTCAACAATTTAATGAATAAATAATACTTTATCTCATTAATTACCTACATTACAAGTTAGCACTAGAATTGCCTCAATTAAAAGCCTCTTGTTTACACCCATAGCATGGTACAGCGTTCAATGACGTCCATGGTATTCCCATGACATAAAATTTATTAACAAAATACTGATATGTTTGAGGATAATGGCAATTGTTTGAACCGAATGGCGTAAATCTGAAACGGTTCGTTTTTAATTAACTACGTACTTAACTTATCATTATCCTTGTTTTTTTTTTTTAAATAGACCGCTTGGATATTTCACTCCATGTTTTTTTAAAATCTTCAGTGTCTTGAAAATAGACAAAAAGAGAATTCGCTTTCACACAGGCCCTCAGTAGCTCAACGTGTGACAATCCGTAAGGGTGGCACTTTGCCCGATGGTGTTGCTGGTGCACTGTGGAACGAACACCGGTGCTCGGAAACATCTCTTGTTTGACTTAAATGATTTGTTAAAAGACAAGTTTGCTCGCAATTTTAAACTGTTCTTGGCTTCAGTTGCTTTCGTAAATAAAAATATGATATTTGCCGAGACCCCCTCCCCACTACGTGAGATTGTGTGAGATTAGGCTCGACCATATCGCCCCATAAAACGCCTCACGTAATCTATGGAAGTCTCTTGGAAGTGGGTGATAGACGGGCGAACAAATACGCGGACTCATGGCTCGACGACCTTGTTCGCGCGTGTGTAAGTACGCGTTCTTTTCAAACAAGACGCGTAGCGAAAAAGGTCGTCGAGCCATAAGTACGCGTACTTGTTCGCCCGTCTATCACCCACTTAATTCAATTCTCTTTTCTGGTAGTCCCTAGCTTTATTTGTGCGTCTGTCCTTTCCGTAGGAGTCGAGATCGTCCCGTGATCTTCGCCTTCATCTGCTCGCTTACCTATGTTTAAATTTTTGGATACCTTCATTGGCACCTATCTAATTGTTAGATAGTGTTTAACTCTAGCCTCAGTTTTCACGTGATCTAATTGGCCACAATATAGGTACCACTGTGTTTAAAATTATCATGGAACTAAAATAAAAACAAGTAAATAACCCGAATTCTAAAACTGATTTTATGACGGGAATTAACGCGTTGTTTCCGTCGGTCGATGCGAGACGAGCGATGAAAGGTGTTCGGAAAATACATCGGTGTCGGGGCGCTCGGGTGCCGGCGGCGGCGGCCCTGGCGCCTGCGCTTGCGACACATCCGCCTTACTACTCGCAGACTACTACACCACGACTAACCTAACTACGCACCTCTTTGTCCTATAACAAATAACAGATATCGCCTGTAAGGCCTGGACTTAGGACGTTTTTATCGCGCGTCTTTCTACATCTCACATAATAGAGTAATTTCGACAAGAACAATGTTACCACAATTTTGTAACAATTAATTGATTTAAAGGAGTGTCCGTGGAGTTTATTGCACGTTCTTCTTTATAGAGATCTACGCTTTGGAACGTAAACAGTTTAATTGAAATAAGTAAATGATTTGAGTTTTTTTTGCGTTACTGTAAGTTGTGTACCTAGGTAATTTTCTCCTGTAAGTTGGTACATTTCCAACATACAACTGATTTAGTTCATGTAGGTACCTATCACCTTTATTTGAAGTATTTTACACTTTGAGATTCCATGCAACGGGCAGTTACAACATTAGAAAAATCATAAACTTGTCTGTTTATGCTATGGCGCTTCTCTAGGTCTATCCAAATAGTTAACCCGAGCTAACTTAGTTAATATCGCTTTGCAATGCAAGTCTGTCTATTAATAAGTCAGTTAGGCTAACTAGATAATTTGTTGATTTTTGTTAACCGCCCTAAGTATTTTTTTCTTTTGTGTCATCAGCATGACATGCTCACTTGCTAAGAGTGGCTGCACGTGCTTAACTTTATGAGCTACGTTTTTAAGTTATGATAGTTTTGTAAGTACGTGACCTATTCGCGTAACACATCACGTTTAGCGGAGCTGTACCAGCGCCACCTCGCCGTGTTGAGCGCCGCACATCGCGGCAAGTGACACTGTTCCATCTCCCTTTATCTTCACCACTGCAAACACCTATGTAGATCAGGTGACACTACAAATAATTGTGTTTCCACAGCGCGTTCCTCCTTAATCTTATGTCGCGATAACATACCACAACTCGTACGACTGAATATCTTTTGTATAACGCATCTCTCGACAAAAGATGTTGTTTTGGAATCATCTATCAAAATCTTGATGGGATTTATGGGCTTTGTCAACGGTTATCTAATGTTGTTGACCGCATTTATTCTGGGCCGTGAACTGTGTACTGTGAGTAAACAGAGTTGTTGGAGTAGCAAAAATATTATTCACCCTGTTTCGTAGTTTGATCTTACAGCGAGTACAAAGTAGTTGTCAGCAGGCGCCGCCACGCAGCAGCCGGTACCACACCGGTACAGTGGTGCTGGAGTGGAGGCGGCCATAGCCCATAACGTAATACTAACGTAACACCGCGGTTAGTCGCCGAGCGCTGCGCTGTGTCGACTGTTGAGTAATGATAATTGTAAATAATGTGCAATTACTGCACGGACCGCACAAAGGCAACACACTTAATAAAGAAATTATCTAAGTAGATTGCAACTATGATAAAGTCCATTGTTTTTATGGTCGGTCATAAGAGCTAACCTGGAGCTAGCATAATGTTATGTAAATACTGAATACCTAAAATATATGTAGGTATAGCGACTCATCATAAGAGGCTGAAACTGACGCTTACTTTAACTACCTATATTCCCTTAAAACCGCTGACACGAGTTTAGCGCCAAAATTCAAGAACGTAAGTTCTGCAGGGACTGGAGATACGGGCTGCTGATGATGAGTCAGAAAGTACTATATTTGTGAAGAATTTAACTGTCCCAGAAGTTCTAGGGAAAGAAAAGTGAAACACGTAATACTAGATGTAATCATACAATTAGAATAGAGCAACGGTAATAGCGATGATATTGGCGATCAATAAGGTGGCCGTGTATCTGCGAATTGTTTATGAATGATCGCTTGTTTGTTGCGCGGGCGCCGCGTACACAAAGCGTGAGTGCGCGGCGAAGCTCGCGCGTGCGCGTGCGCCGTGATTCACTTTTGGCAGCGAGTGCCAAGAGCTCGCGCTGGGCAGCTCGCACTCGTCTGGCGCCGTCGTTTCTTGGAACGAGCTCTCGCCGACCTTCCCGTTGTCCACCTGATTTTCAATCACGTGTGCGTACGTCTTAGTTCATAATGTGCTGGCTTGCAACTAGTCGCTGTTGAGAGAATCATTAGTTGTTTTCCTACAAATGACAAGTGTAACGTTTCAAAGGTACTCATTACGTACGTTTGATTGATTTCAGCAGCGAAGAGTACAAGTAGTAACACACCGACGGATCCACTAGGGCCCCTGCCGGAGGGTTGGGAGCAGGCCGCGACGGCGGAAGGAGAGATCTACTTTATAAATCATGCAGCTCGCACCACATCCTGGTTCGATCCAAGGATACGTAAGTATACAACATGTACAGTCAATGTCAGCCACGCATAATTATCTCGTATGATTATACATGCAAGAGTAATGACCATCCTATCACGAAGGCAGGTGCTGATCCTAGAGTGTTTTAGGAGGTGTCGGGTGTGCTGTGGGACATGTCCCTCAAATAAAATAAGGATACTAATACCTACTATACCTCTTCGGTAATATTCGTTTTTTCTTGTTGGATGTTTTTGTCACAAGTATTAAGGACAATTCAAGACTGGGGGATACATCTTACTTCTATGCTTCTTGTGTTCTCCATAAATCCCCCATTGATGCTGATAGAGAATGTTTGTGTTACAGCACAGCACCTGCAGCGCACGCCGGCGGCGGGTGGCACGGGCCCGGACGGTGGCTGGGCCAACGCTTCGCTGCAGGCTTGCCAGCAGAAGCTGCGGCTGCAGTCGCTGCAGCTGGAGAGGGAGCGCCTCAAGCAACGCCAGCAGGAGATCAGACTCCAGGTGCCAACACAACCATACTAATGT